>OV656811.1:677500-10677500 GCA_927399485.1 Calamotropha paludella | reverse complement strand
TGCGGGTGCGGGCGGCGCGGCGGCGAACGGCTCGGCGGCGACCATTTACAAGCGACGTGCTACTCGTTCCTCCTCACATCCCTTTTGGTCGAATGCTCGGTCGGTGTGCGCATGCCTGTCGATGCAGACCGACGCGTCTCGGTAACGATTGCGCTTGCCAGACAGGTACGCGACTGGTTGTCTCCGTCGGCAAGAGGGAAATTTGAACAATGCAGTAAATAATAAACTTATTTATGCGACAACGACATTCTATGCTGTTGTCAATTTATCACTTTATAACCAACATCATGACGGCTTTACAAGGTCAGATAACTACCTACTTACATTATCATAGTATCAAAACCATTATAACAATAAGTCATATGAAAATCAAGGTTAAAATAAAAGCTTTACCGCCTATAAAATAAAATTTAGGTCTGGAAGGTTTAGACACTATTACGAATCACTTGACTTAAGATTAAATAAAAAAATTACTTAATTTAATGTCTTGTTATCTACACAGAGTAATAAGACTAGACTCAATTGTGACTAGTTGGTTATCGATTTATAGTAATATGAATATTTTACATAAATACATAATTTAATAATATGAAATAAGATCAAATTGCTTTGTTCGACGTCATCGCCTGATGAAAAGTATTATAATTTCCTATGCGGAAAGTCTCAACACTAACATTTATTTTATAATATGTAATATAATTGAATTAATCGATGTTTTAAACCGATTCATCAGTACGCGCCTACTTAATAATTCTGAGCAAATTTACTAAAAGTCGTTAATGCACTAACGTTGTCGGTGAAGTTATCGTATTAGCAATTGGTATTATTTTCAGATAAATGGTTTCGCTGGTGTTCGGTATGTTTCAGACTTTTTGTCTGCGTTATTCTTTAGGGTTTAGGATATCTTTGTGCCAGTTTTTTTACATCAGATTAAACGGGAGCACTAAACTAATCGACAATTAATTAAATTTAAATTTATTTTCCTATCATAGCTCTCAGAAATCTTCGACGACCACTGCAAAATTTTTGTATGATGATTAATCATAATATATTAAGGATTTGGAGCAGAGTACCCACACCTATTTTTCTCATAGACCGCTTTTGAAATTTTGCTACTTCCGATGGACCCCCTGCAGCTACATTTCTACCATATTCGATAAAAAATGTGACAATTATACTAATTATGGAAATTTGCGTTGCGGTTGAGTTCCAACCGCGAATCAACGCTATGCGAAAAAAATGTGAGAATTTATTCATCTATTGTGCTGTGAGTGAATGACATAAAAGTAAAGTTGACCAAACAAATAAGTGATTCCATCCAACTTTACTTTTTTGACATCTACTTATGTACTCACAGCACAAGAAACCAATCAATTTTCACCAAAAATAAATAGAAAAAAAGTATGTTTTTTCTTTTATTGTATTTATTTCTGTTATCATATTACATTGTAATAAAATAATAGTCGTAATATAAATAATATTAAACATTAATAACGTAACGAACTTCTACATAAAATGACAATCACAAAATAGTCATAATTTTAATGGGAGGGATGTACTTGATGGATTGACAGTGATTTATCAATATTTGGCTTCAGTTTTGTTAAGAATAAGCGCAAATCTTTCCGCTCTGTGATATTCAATCCGCTCCTTTTTTGGTTAAAAGGTTTGTAACGACGCTAAAACTTTTTTCGACATGATATGACGACGGAAACGCTATCAAAAGCTTTCTCGCAACTGCCCATAGTCCAGGATATTCTTCGGGTATTTTTGCCTGGAGCCAAAATTTTTTTGATGACCTCTTTTAAATTTCATCTTCAGCTCTTTTCAGCTTTCGTTTCATAAAATGGATTTAAGATCCATGGTGGATTTCCACCGTTATAATATCTTCAAATCTGATTTTAAAGTCATCATGCAGGGAAATCAAACGTTGAACGTATGACTGAATACCCTTATCAAGGCATTCTACCGGTCAAAAGTTTGCAAACCGGGAAAATTCGCGCCGACTAATATTTTGCTTCATAAATTTCAATTTTCCAAGAAAAGCTGAAATTACACCCTTTGTCTTTATTAGATTGAGGATGTTCTCTTGTAATTGTAAGTTAATGTTATTAAATCTGTCAAATGAGGATTTATTTTAAATCTGGATCTTAAATTTCCAGAAACTCTAAAACTGATTAAAAAAGTGAATAAAATCTTGTTAAACATGCACCTTTCAACAACCAGCGCACCTACTTCAGTATATAAGAGCAATCATTGGAAGTCTTCATCATTTTATCGCATAATTGTGCAAATAAACGTATATTTAATGCATTGCTTCTTATTTTGTTATCTTCATTGGTGCAATCTATCTCTCAAATTTTTCGGGTGTTGTCGGTGGATTACACAGTGTTTTGCTGTTACCTCCTCTGGTATAATTCTTATAAAATAGCTTATAAATCCACGATATCGTCCGACCATGGCAGGAAATCCATCTATTGCCAACGAAATGACCTTTGTAAATTTCGATTTTCCATAAAAATCACTCAGGATATTAAATATTGTATCACCTTAGTGTCAGTTTCCAAAGTTTTCGCGAAAAGTAGCTCTTAATGAATTTATTCCTTCATAAAAAATCGAACATATGCAAATAATAATAGTCCAGGTAAATAGAAAAATGAATTGTTTGCAGATAATTACATAAGTAACTTTCAATATCAGAGCTCATTTCATCAATACGTCTTTGTACAGTGTTGTTCCCCAAAGGAATTGGGGAACAAGAAAATAAAATGTTGGTTAAGAGTTGAAGAAAACCTTAAATAATTAACACTGTACTTTCAATTTTTCTTCTTAGATATAACCATGTTTCGTCTCAGTTATCTACCTGTAAATAAAAAAAAACTTTGTTTTAGTAAACTTGAGGCGGCTTAACAGGATATGGCTATTTTAACAGATTAGGATTAATTAATTATTGCAATGAAATAAACTTAGTATGTACCTTCGGCAAAGTGATTCTAATTATTACAAGCAAGCAGCTAAAATCCATAATAGTTTTATGAAAACGGCTGAACCGATTTTAATTCAATTTCAAACATTAATTCGAAGTCCTTTTTTTTGGCTGTATGGTGTCCGGTAGATCCAAATATTATCAACAATATTTATTGTGACCTTTTACGACATCTTCAAGTTTGCACACTTAAGGGTGTCGCTTAACATCATACAAATGCCTTAGATCACCAAATGGACTTTATCATCCCATACTTTCTTTTTAATTATTTGTATCACTTACCTTAATAAGGAGTAACTAAGGCTACATTTATTTTAGAAAAAATCTTTTTTTTAGAAAAATAATATTACTGCCACAGCAACGCGTGGCTGGGTCAGCTAGTATAATATATAATTCTTATTACTTCTCTGCAGTATGTCATTATTTACATTAATAGCACACCATATAAACATTATCTTTAACATCAGAATGACTAGATACATATCAAAACCAATTATCATGAGTTGGTGAGAGTTTATTGATTTGTTATGCAATGACGTATTATGAATTAAATTTTAACATTATTGTATTCCAATTTTCAATTTCCCATCTGTTTAAAAATAACATTGAAAGCTGCTTGCGGGCGATTGCGTAGTGTTCAGCAGCGGCGGCGGTATGGCATGACGTTTGGTGATGCTCGCAGGAAGTGGCCAGGGCAGGCCGCAGGAGCCGGTCGTTGTCCCACTGACTTAACGCAGCACTTTCGCTTTTGACGGCAAACGAACCCGGCACATTATTACCACGCTCACGCGGTTACACCATCAACCCAGTTGGTTTCGGCTGCGCTTGTCGTGAAGGCATGCATACTAATCATACTGTATGTAGGGTTTCGATGTTTAGATTTCTCCACGCTACTTCATACCGTTTTTATTTCTATTGTTCTATAAATAAACATTTATACGGCGAATCAACCGCATTAGGATTAATGCAGTTCGGAAACAATTCCAACATCTCGTACGAGCCTAACTAGATCGCTTTCTTTGAAGTCTTGGCTAGAATTTGATTCTTAGATGCTTAAAAATTTATCGGCCTCTGTAGACTAGTGACTAGTATGCTGGTTTCTAGCGTTTTAATTTCATTTGTCCCAGATTTTATATAAAGAAGATGGACTACTGTTACTACTACTGTTTCAACTTATGTCGTCTTGTGTCATCGTCGTTTGGTACCGCCATTGTTTTTAAATTAACACATATGTTTCAGCCAAGGGCGGATCCAGCTTTGGCGCCAGGGGGGGGTCAAATAGAGTCAAGTCACAAGAAGTAATAATTAAATTTTGATAATAATTGATACAGGTAAAAAGTAGGTATTTTATTAATGTATGTAAGTACTGTACCTACCTACCTAAATTTTTAGAACACTATTCCTTATATTAGAATTTTAAACCTGTGTGAACTTGGCACCCGACTTTGGAAAATTTGTTTTTTTTTTATTTTTTTTCGAAAGATTTTGATTAGTAGTGGATAGTAGTGAAGTTATTTTTGTTAGTAGTAATGCCAAAAAAATAAAAAATAGTAGAAAAAGTCATCCCCGAAATTAGAAAAATCTGTATTTTCCGGTTGTTTCTCATAGATAAACGTTAGCTGTGGATTGTAGTGCAATTTTATTCGTTAGTAGTAAAATAGAAAAATAAAAAAATTAAAATGTTTCGGAGTATTTTTTAAAAACGATTTTATAACGTTAATACTGTTTCAAGGCTTATACAATTACTACTAACAGTAAACATGACAGGGGGAGGTTCGTAGACGTTAGTAGTGAAAGATTTTTTGATAGTGGTAAAGAAAAAAAATTACTACGGGCACTTTAGTTGAATCAAACTTGTTTTAGAGCAATATTTACTGGATAAAGTCTGTTTGAAGATGAATACGATTACTACAAACGTTAGGATTAGCTAAGAGGAGTTCGTAGAGGTTAGCGCGCGCGAATTATCTCCGTATTTTTTTTCTATAATTGCTACCCAATTCAGGAGTAATGCCTCAAATTTTCAGCCCCTAAAATCAACCCTTTCCAGAAGAGAATTAAAAAAAAATGAAATAAATTTACAACTCCCCAACGGGTGGAACCGATTTGATTGAAATTTCATCACGTTTCAGATTTCATCTAGACACTTTACTAAAAAAATTGTTGAAATGAAAAACTAAACATAAACTCTAAAAAAATATTGTTCTTTGTTTAAAAATTTTTTTCTCATCAATATAAATAATTAAAAATATTTTTTTTGTTCTCTCCGACGACATATTAAAAAAAATAAAAAGTAGATTTTCTGGCATGGTTAAGAACAAAACATATTTTCGCCAAATTTTTTGTTCACCGACGTCATATGTTTTTATTTTTATTTAGGATGGGTTAGCTCTTGATCCCAATCAAGCCATGACAGAATCCACGATGGAACGAGCTAACCCAGAAGGTGCCTATTCACCCTGGCTTTGAAAATAGACGGGTTATAAGTTCTCGGAAATACAGACGCAGGGAGGGAGTTCCACTCCTTTGCTGTGCGCGTTATGAAGGATGTTGAAAAGCGCTTGGTGCGACATGTAGGAATATCAACCAAGAAAGGGTGGTAGCCTGCAGTGCGTCTGGATGTCCGATGGAAAAAAGGAGATGGCGGTATGAGCAGATGCAGCTCTTGAGCACACTCTCCAAAGTACAGTCTGTAGAAGACCGCCAGACAGGCAACTTTGCGGCGATGAGCTAAGGTGTGAAGCTTGCTCTTCACCAATTTGTTGTTCCCGATGAGCCTCTCAGCTCTGCGCTGAATCGTGTCCAGTGCAGCAAGTTGGTATTTTGCTGAGCCATCCCAAAGGTGGCAGCAATATTCCATGCAAGATCGGACTTGAGCTTTATAGAGTGTTAAAAGCTGTCCTGGCGTGAAATATCGCTTGACCTTATTTAGGACGCCCAGCATTCTGGCTGCAATTTGAGCTTTGGATTCGATGTTGGCGCCGAAGTTAAGGTCTGAAGACAACTCCATGCCAAGAAGCTCGAAGCTGTCGGTCACAGGTACAGATGTACCTCGGAAAGTAGGAGTGAGGTGGAAGGAACTCCTTTTTTGCCGTGAAAAGACACGCTTGTGTTTTGGAGGCGTTGAAATTAACGAGGTTACTATTGCTCCACTGGGAAACGTAGTTTAGCCTCTGGTTTATTCGCTCAACCATGGCCTCTCTTATGAAAAACAATTAAATTAATGTAAATTTTTATATAATTATTAACGTTTTATAGTTTCATAATATTTTTTTTAAATGGCGGACTCAGATTTGCCATCCGAAATATGCGTTGTATGCACACGATCGGTGAAACAGATTCGAGGGTATTGAAATTTGTTGAAAAAAAAATTTTTTTAACAATTAATTTTTAGAACAGTTTTTTTAAGGGTTATGTTTAGTTTTCCATTTCCAAAATTTTTCGAGTGAAGTGTCTGGATGAAATCTGAAACGTGATTAAATTTCAATCAAATCGGTTCACCCGGTCGAGAGTTATAATTTTTTTTTATTTTTTTAAATTCTCTTCTGAAAAGGGTTGATTTTTAAGGCTGAAAATTTGTGGAATTACTCCTGAAGTGGGTAGCAATTATAGAAAAAAAAAAGAGACGGAGATAATTTACGCGGGGGCACTTTACCTGTTCTTATCCTGCTATGGCCTATGTGTTGGTGCTCTAAGATAGCGGCAAAAACTAGGGACACCGCATCCAAGATTCCACACTTCCTATGTTTTTTTATACAATTCGTTAAAAAATTCAATGAAAAACATGGAACTGTAAAATGTATTCACAAATAATGCTCACTGACTAATATTTTAGCGCGATCACACGGTGCTTTGTAATGGCAGAATGGACACAAATTTATTTGTGCCATAGTTAATACATTGCGAGTCCATTGGTATACTTAGTCTGAGACTTACTTATAGCAAGACCTACCTAACTTGTGACAAAAAACATATAAAAACATTGTTTAACAATTTTAATTAGTGGTCTACCTAGGTCCTGGACCCAGCCCAGGGGGGGGTCATGACCCCCATGACCCTCCCCCTGGATCCGCCCTTGGTTTCAGCTAAGCACACCTTACGATCGGAGTAAAGTACTAAATGTTCTTAACATTTATTTATTTATATAGTTGGACTCACCAACAGTTATTACATCCATACAGACAGTAGTTTCTCAAACATCTCATTTTTAGCTTAATGTATAACTAATTAAAGGTAAGTACAACATGTAATTTACAAGGACGTGAAGACAATTATCATACTAAAAATAGCATTACAATATTGCATTGAATAATGAGTATAGGCAACTACTAGGAACAACAAAAAAAATCGTTAGCCCTGGAGGCAACCGAGTATGTTTCTTTTAAATTCAGGTAAGTTGTCCGAAAAAATATCAACATTTAAGGAAATCTGATTCTACAACTTGGTCATACATGCAACGGGAGAATTCGACCCAAGTAGGTACTGTTCTGTGGAATGGTGGATGGAAAGGGGGCTTAGGGTTTCGTGGATTTCTCACAGGAACTCTAAGATTTATTCTATTAATTAATTATGGACTATCTATAATATTATTACATTTTTTTTAAATTTAAGTACGTATTAATGTTTATTATATATAATATTTCTTAAAATGTAATGTTTCGCGCCGTGGGGTGACCAGCAAAGTAAAATAGCACCATCCCTTCACAATTAAGGGTGTTGCAAAAGGCGACTGATAATACTTGAGGCAGTCACCATACTCCTCCCGAGACCACAAAATGGGCAGCAGCATTTTCTGAATCACGTGCACAATGCATTTTACTGCGATCTCCATCTCTCCATCCTCCTCTCCATCTCCATTAAAACGTTTGCTTTATATTTTTGTTTTAAAAAATAATTTATAAATACATGTATTAAACAATTTGACCAACTTAAGCGACCCTGCCTACTGCATCTACGGTCCTGGGTTTAATTTCGACTCCTGGTAGGGGCATACGTTTATGTGATGAGCGTAAGTATTTTTACCCGAATAATAATTGTTATATTTACTTATTTATGTATTTTATCCGTTATTTTTAATATTAAATTATATCTTGAACATAAAATATGAGTGCAATATTTCGATCTCTGTAGCAATGTCGACGTATAGAATGATATAAAAATTAAGCCCACAATCTTTTTGGTTTTAACTATTTAATTGGATGTAATTTGCATATTGAAAATGCGAAGTCATCCAAAGAAGTATAAACGAACTTAAAAAATGCTTTCGAAAACTCCGGGGTATTGTTATTGCGATATACATCATGTGAGGCAACATTTTTTTCGTTATAAAGAGGCTGGAGGAGCGATTGGTGTGGAATATGTTCAGACGGGAATGATGGTAGCTGGTAAGTGGTTTATTGTGCTTCCAAGATGTCTTGTCAGAAGCGTTTTGGAGTATGGCAGCACAATTTGGTCGCATTACTATAACGTACATATTGAGAAAGTACAGAGTAAGTGTTAGAGATTGCGATGCTATAATGTATTACTATTATGGCCAATTATTGCCATATTTTTACGTCCAAAAGCTAATAGCTCGTCAAATGTATTTCGATGTAATCTCTATAAAATTATTTACTCTGAAAAAGACTTACCTTATCTGTTGTCTCAACTATCCCCTAATAATAGCGCGGTAAGGTTCAATAATCTTTTTGTTTTATAAACTTACAAAATTTATGGTTCCTCTATCAAACCCGTGGTCGGGATGGCTGGTCAGCATCATGATTTAGCAAAAAATAACTCTTAACTCAATGCAGTCACTCTTAAACTTATGTCTTACATTAAAACTCGGGATGTTCTCTATATCAAACCGAATAAGGCTGACTCAGTATAGGCGCTGATTCTGAGTAGTTATACTTATAATGTTAAGTATTCACATCAGGCTAATTCATTACTTTTATCACTATTTTTTTTATTGTACCCATACAAAGGGGTTGCAATTTAGTGAAAGACTGCATATTGTTGATCATTAATTAGAATAAATTTAATCTATGTTGTTTAATTAATAAATTAAAATAATACTTGTCTAGTTTATGAATGAATTAAGATTATTTTAATTTTGTTTGTCTGTGGCGCTTGCCTGCCTATCTTTAAAACTGTTATATCATTACTTTTTCACAAACTACATACCCATAACATCGAATGTATACTTTAATGTGTATATGAAAAAAATGATTCAGAAGAAACTGCTTTGTTATTACCTATAATATTTTTTTATTAATTGGTTTTAGTTATAAAAGTTTTGCAGTTGAATGCTTAAATAGCCAAATATATACGTAATAATTAAAAATATTATTAATAACCCTGATTTAATCAGTGATTTATTAATCAAAGAATTGTATTTGTCTAAAGAAGTTATCATAATTGGCTTACTAATTTTCATTACTTACCTGTGACATTATAGTTATTGCGACATTTTTTTTTTACTTAATCGTGAAAGACGTTTGGTTATTTCCCCGCATTGTGTAATATTAAAAAGTTACTACGTGTTATTGAGGAAAAAACTATTAGTTTCATAATGCAAATTTTAAAACCGCAAATTAATCTTTAGCTTAATTTATTAGTGAAATGGAGTGTGGCAACAAGAATCATTAGTGGATTGGATATTCCTCTCACATAAACAGTTTCTGTTAATGAAACGAATAAAGGCATAGATATATGAGATTTATCTGTAACAATACACAAATTGTCACTTATAACAATTAATAATTGACATAGTTTATAACAATACGAATAATAATAGTAATTATTAAAGTTTATTTATTTTCTCTCAATACAAGAAATATTAAAACAGTATGTATTGTATATTAAAAATAAGGCTATTCATATTATAAGGGGAGACAAGAGTCTAAACCTGGTAGACCCATACTATGGACCTCCTAGTCCCCACCATTCCAAATGTTTTTAATTTAGAATCAAATCGAGAGCAAATAATGTGACACACAAATCTTTAAATAAAATCAATGTAAATTAAATGTTTATACATAAGATATTTAAGGTATACAAACGGCTTATTTGCATACTCATTATCAACTTTTTAGTCTGAGAATAATTAAATGTTAAGAGCCAGGTTTTCTTACGTCAACCCCTTTTCTTACGTCTGTCTTTTATCATTTTGAATCAATTTGTTCTTGTCTACTCCTTAAATAAATATGTCAACAAGCATTTTTAAAACAAGCGTTTATTTCATTGTGTTAAATGAAAAAAATAAACTTTAAATCAAATCCATTAATTTATTAAAGTATACAATTTATATGATATAAAACTGTCACGTGATTTCCTTACTGAAGTATGAATATTTATTCGTTAAAAAATTAACTTTTTTTTTTTTTTTTTTTTCCTACATTCACACCAATTAACCTAGCCCAAAGTAAGCACTTTTAAGGCTTGTGTTATGGATACTAGGGTAACGGATAGACATACATATATCATACATAAATAAGTAATATTCATAGAAATATATAAAAACATCCATGACTCAGGTACAAATGCTCGTATTCATCATACATCATCTGCCCCTTCCGGGATTCGAACCCAGGACCGTCGTAAAATTGCATCTTACGACTAACATTTAAATGACTTTTAAATTGGTTGAAATCGTTGCCAAGTGTTGACGGAGCGTTACATAAACAATCGAATTACGTAGCTTTCATACCTTCGCGCAAATCGAGTACTTACAACCATCATTTCGGAAGTCCCTTAAATTCGTACGTGTTTCAATATTTCGACAGCAGTAACGAAGATAGAAGGATTTCATCATAGTGTGCTCGTTGAATAATAATTCCAAGTTGAATGAACCATTGCATTGTGTCCTTGTTTTCTGTGATTTTCCATGGCACGTGCTGGCTACGATTGAGTATGTACTCCTCACGTTCTACACATCTCATTCTTCATGCAAGCTAATACAATACATTAACTCTAGACGTTACACGGGCAACGTTCAAGTCTTAATATCTAGGTAGGTTAATACTATGTGGAAGTACTTACCAACAACAAAATCTTTTATTGGACTCTTTTGTAAACGTAATTTGACTCTTTGGATATTTACAGGAAATAATCGAAAATTATGCTGGGGTGGTTTTACAGTCTACAAAAAGTAAACACATGATGATAATGATGATTACTTTATATATTAGCTTTACCAACATCATAATATAAAATTGCATCATCTAAATAGCCCACCAAAATGCCTGAACTATACGGCGCGCATAACTTCAGGTACGTCACACGACAGTAAATTTATTTTATATATTTATTTTTAAAGGCAGCCAACTAGAAATACATTGATTTAACTTAGAACTTTAATTTTTCCTTAACTCATAATAATTTAATAGATTTCTACGATATGCACATACATACATTTTTTGTAGAACAAAACATTACTTCATAACCGAATGTGGCCTAGCGGGAGTAATCCAACCCTCAAAGCTATATAGTCTCGGGAGGGTCAGATATTAGTGTGATGAATTCGAGATGGTTCAGGGCAGTTCATGTCATATGTAGGTGGTGGGTCAAAGATAATTTTTATTATCAAAGAAAGGTACTATCAATAACTACAAAATTTTATAAATAAACTAATTGGAACAAGAAGTTAAATTATTTTCAGATGTAAGTTAACAATCAGTAAAAGGGTTATTCTAGATTTTAGTCATAAGTACGAATATTATAAACTTGTACGATGAATACTGCTACAAACTTATTGAAATATTTATTTTGTTGTCTCAGTATAACAGTTTTCTTAGGTTATTGATGGAAATTATAATCAATAAAGAAGTTAGATAACTCCAAATATATGTAGTAGTTTAATGTTAAATATTTTATTAATAATTTTTATTATCACTTATATAAAATAAAAACTTACCCACCAATCCGTACTGGACCTGTATGGTGTATTATATAATATTATAGCCCATTCTCCTACAAAGGGAAGAACTGTGTTCCAAAGAAGTGGGGGACATTAATACTGTAATGATATTAAACTGTCATTACTGTGATGGTATTGAAAAATATACTGAAAAAGTCCCCCCCCTATCATTCAGTTACATATCTGTCACTGTTAGAAAGATAAAAGAAAAACATTTATTTGCCTCAAATCACAAAATAAGTATATATGAAACATAGACAAAGCAAGTAACTATAATATTTAACTGAATATTAAAAGGTAACATACAGAACCCTGTCTCGACACGGACGCCTCTGTGGCACCGACACAAAAGCACTGTTATTCTGATAGATTTTATAAGTGTTTACTCCAGTAAACACTTTCAAAATAATGTTTTGACTCGTCCAATAAAATATACAATAACTGATAAACCTTTCTATTTATAACACGCCTACTTTAGGCGCTTTTTCTTTAATCTTTTGGCCATCTAAGAAGCTTGTAAATGTCTATCGAACAACCAACAATATCAAAACAAGTTCTATTTAAAAACCATAACAACTCGTTTCGTGTATTCGCGAGTACCGGACGCTCTATAGTGTATATTAAAAAAAATGGCTATCATTTGTTTCTTCTTGTTTTATTATATCTCTGTAATGGTGTTGCCATGTGCTTAGTAGACCAGTGGAGCGCTATTCAGTTACAATTTTAATACGGTTATTTTTTTGCTGATCTACCTGAACGTGCTTAAATCTGTTTTGATAATTTTCGTCGTGCAGAAAAAGGGGTAAGGTTAGCAATAACAACGTCTACATCTTAGAAATGGATAAATTCCGGCATAATAAAAACTGACTTAGTTATTTCTTTGTTGATTATTACGAGAGGGTAGGATGCTTTAATCTCATCCAAAGTGCTGGTGTTAAAACATTCATTTTCTGATAGGGATTTCGAGCTTGTGATTACACCTATTACCAATTTACACATGAAGGTTATTATTATAATATTGTATCCAATCTTACGTGGTAGCTGCATGTAAATACCCACTCAGCCAAAAGGCTACTCCCGCTTGGATGAATGGGAAAGAAGAAGTTTACTTCTGCAATCGAATACCGCTCTTTGCATCTTAAAGATTTGACATGAATCAGATAATATTATAGTTCTTGACGAACTCAATAGCAGTCAAGTGTCTATCGCTTGGAGATAATGCCAATTTAAAATTCGCGTCAGAAGTTTGTCTTACAAACCGAATAAGAAATTTATGTGTCACTTTTCGTCATATGTATTTATTTTGGAACCGGGTCGTTGACCCTAGTATTGCGTAGGCTAGCTACTTTCTCTCGGTGTTGGACGAGGGGCGAGGGGCAGGTACGTTGAGTAGGGGATCCTGCCAAATTATGTGCGTGAAAGGTTGTGTATGCAACAACTGTCTCTGGTGGAGTAGCACGAATTTCCTAACTTCATGCAATGACTCGTTTTTTGACCATGTTGAAGGCACTTAAGCAGATAGAGTTCGCACCAATTACTTCTCACGTTTTGAGGGTAGCTTTCGTTATCTAAGTATTAACACCGTGAAGTTCGGAAGCGTAAATAATTAATCAATTTTGTAAAATCACTTTTTCACCTTTGTGAGTATAAAGTACTTCTAATAAGTTCAAGTAGTGGCTTCATCTAGGGAGTCTTTAGTCAACTGAGGCCTCTCTAACTTATCCCGCAGGATCAGTTGACCTATTGAATGTTTTGAATCGGGTAACTGACCCCATTGATAGATATTATAATTTGTATAGTCACGAATAAAGGTGTTGGACATTAGATTTACGAAATGACGTCGAAGTGCAGTTGAAGGTCAACTCGTCGGATTGTGCTTATACGACAATATGTAAAACTTTGTGCGGCCTTCTCTTACCTTCCCTCAGAGTTGATTGATGAAGGACGGCTCTATGTGATGGAAGAAGCTCCCAACATCAAAAGTGTCACGGAATTCAATGTCTACTTCGTCAATATTCACCAATTGCAAATACTTGGTCTATATTGCAACAAATCCATAAAACAAATAATGTCGTGGAACAGTGGACATATAAAACATAGACCAAGTATTACACAACTTTTCCTTCTTAAAAAATCCCACTGGCCTCAGAATTTCAAAGTGGCTGCCAGACACAATCGACATGAAAAAAAATTTACTAAGCAATAAATCAAGTACTCAACGGCCTAATCACGGTAGGGCATTAGAAAAACTTAGATCTTGATTTTTTCATATAATGTATATTTCTCTTTTTATATTTTTTATATTAACAATTCAAAAACTGATTTGATGGACGATTTTAAAAAACCAAATACATAATATTTACCTTGTTGAATAATTTTTAGTATTAGAAATGTTAACTGAAACTTTCATTTTAAGTTTTACTTTTTTTAATGAGATAATATTTTTTAATTATTAATAATAGTTTAATTATTTAGATTTATACGTGATTTTCGTAATATTTGTATTATATTGTGATATTTGTTATACGTGACTTTTAATCAATCGGCTATTATACTAGTTCTAAGCAAACATTAATCAAAAAACTTATAGATTTATAGAAGATTTATTTTTATTTATTGATTTTAAATTAACACAACTATTGGTACTGTATTTTTTGTTTTTGTTTTTTTAATTTTGTTTTTTTTGTGTACTTTAATATAAACCAATATTATTTAGTTTTAATTTAATTTTTGGTATTATTTAATCAAACGGCTGTAATTTAAGTACCTGCACATAGTTTTGAGTTAATTTAAATAAAACAATGGTGTTTTTTTTGTTTACTTTTACATTCTTATTTATGTAGCTTAATAATAATTAAAAAAATTTTTCGTAATCATAAAATGATTGTATTAGATTTGGGTTCACGTCAATCCGATACGGTTAAGTTAAAATTTGAAGTGATTCTGTTTACTAATCAAACAACTGTGAATTTTAATATATCTTTATAATCAAGATATGGCGTGTCATTTATTCACCAATGATTTTTGTTCACGAGTGTACATGTATTTCAAATAACACAATACTATATATCTTTTTTTTTTGAAGTGGGATCAGTTGACTAAGCAAAAATAATAAAATTAAATGTTTATTCAACTCATCCTGCGGGATAAATTTGAAGCGGGATGATTTGAATAAAGACCCCCTAGGTTCTTAAGGTTTCGGTGCTAAGGTTGTAGAACATTGCTGTATAATGGATTTACGAGGTCATCGAACCCAAGGCAGAGTTAATCGTTGATCTGCGAAAAATTAGCCGAACCCTCGTGTTCTCAGGTGCTAAAGAGCCAAAGAGTTGTATAAGCAGTGTGACGCTTTCTACGGGCACTTGTAATCAGAATAAGCTATGAAGTGAACGGAGAAATTGTCAACGCTTAACGGTTTGGGTAAATTCGGAGACAATTTCAAATGAGAACTTGTTGCAGTAAATACTTTGAATTATTTTAATTTTTTGCTTTTTAACTTTTTTTTAAGTATCATGCACTTGCATTTCCAAACAAGAATTACAAATGAAGGTGCAACATTAACATTATAGGCATTAAAAGTGGGAACTAAATACTGCGTGAACCATGAATGTTGCATTCCTTTTAACGTTACGATCGTTTTATTTTTTTTGGTAAGATTTTTTTTCGCTGCATGTACTTAATTCACAATACGGCGTTAAGTTATACTAAATAACAAGTTTTTTGGAGACCAACAACACTTAAATATCTGGCACGGTTACAACATGAAATCTGAAAAATATAAAAATATTACACCCAACTTTTTGCATAAAATAAATTTCTTAACAGTCCCAAAACAGCAATGTATTGTCGCGATCATCGGTACATTAATATATCACATAAGTAAAATCCAAAAATGGAGTGGGCTACGTACGCGCTGTACTTTATGACAATCACGTTTATGCGTGAGCTGTGGCGTAGCATATTTACGTTACGAAAAGCACACGACTCCGCCGCGGGAATACCAATCGGGCTAAATTGGGCGGTTAACAAAGGTCGAAGGCAAAATTATTTATAAAAAATTACGAAACGTACACATTAAAAGAGTTGGCACATTGGACGTGCTTGCGAGGCAACGTTCTCTCTTTTGAAGGTTACGAAGCTGTGCGTGTACCGTTAAAACAAAACTGTCATCAGTTAGATTGGAACTAGTTTAACAATAGTTTATAATGTAACAGTAACCGAACAGATTCTTTTTATTTGTATACAAGCCGATAATTGAACCTCTACAACAATAAAGAAATTGTTACAATCTCTTTGACAATTAAAAATAATAGATGTATTAAAAAATATATATTTTCAATCAGCTTTACCGCTTTAACTGTATTATGATATTACAATAACTGTATTATAAAACAAAAAAGTCTTAAAATTCCCAGACTCATATCCATAGGCGGTTACGCATGCGCTGGACTGCGTGCACGCAAGTTTGGGCCGCAGCGTGTGGTTAACAAGGGGTCGTGTCGTATTTCTAGAGCATTGAACCTCTGCAACCTTGTGCGTTGAGTCCGACCGCTCTCCGCGCGCTGACGCAACACACCAGCCCCTTCTCCGGCTGCAACCGTATCACATAATTACTCCTCCGGGGCACACCTGTTCTTAACAATTACAATGAACAATTTTGATGTACGCTAATCGATTCATGAAAGGTTGAACTTAATTGGAGTTATTCGAATTTACGCAAGAGACCATGAATCTAATTCAAATTAATTTAAGTTTTTGATATTTGATAATGAAAATCAAATTATTATTATCAACGAAGCCATAAGCAATATAAGACTTCAGCTAGCTTTGTCAAAGTTAAAACCGTTCTGCCAGAAAAACGTAAATCTTGTTCAAACTTATGGCACGAAACCTTTTTGCAATCACAGCTTAGCGAGGTCCTAATTAGTTCAGTTAGCATCAGTTGGAGGGTAGCAATGAACAATGGAGTAAGTGAAGAGACGGCATGCTAACGAGCCTTAGCTGTCCGCAAATAGTTCGCGAGAAGTGCGAAACGGTCGCTGGGCTACAATTGGCTCTGCCCCGAGAGCGTTGCGAGGTAACGCTTACGTAAATCGCTGACATAACCGAGTCGACGACCGACGCTTACGCAACCACCGAACCTGCAACCCCACGCACAACACTTCCCGCACTATAGACCCCGGCCGTCGCAAAATTACTCAATTTTACTAAAAATGTCCTAAAAGGAACTAATACTTCGTCATAATTACATCACTCGGTATATTCGGGTATTCGGTATAATAACTTCTAATCAAGTAGATTAGTTAGTTTCCATTGACGTTTCGATACGTGTTATTTTTTGTTTTGTTTTGTTAAATTTACTTTGTAATTTGTAATATCTACTTCGTATTTTACAAAGGTCTAGTGCAAAAAGTGACTTGAACCAGTATAGGAAAAGAATGGGTGAAACTGACAAAAAATAAATATATTCTTATTTAGGAAAACCTGTTGCTTAAAATGTGTGCCAGCGTATCGCATATTCTAACCGAGCTTCAGGAACCACCTTACGGATTGCGGACAGTAGTGGGTATGCGCGTGACGTATGTGGTACTGTTATCCTTAGTGAACGAAAGTGAAAACTAAATGTGGACCTGGTCAACGACCCTAGGCGGGTCGTCGACCGCGCCGAACTGCAAAGGCCGTTTGTGAGCGCAGAGGCCGCGCGCGACGTTTAGCCTCGGACGCAGCCCTGCCCGCCCGCGCAACTATTGCACACCTAATGTAACAGTAGACGTTATATATCTTTGTAATTATTACGTTTTGCTATGACAGCTCGAATAATATTAAACATAATAGGTATCACGAGTTATCGAAAATAAATTTGCTGTTTGCAAAAAATTAGAGGCTTATTTTTAGAAAGATGCATTGCGTTTTATAATAAGGTGCCAACACATGTAACTGAAATGCCTATAGAGAAATTAAAAAAAATGTTTAATAAACCTTTATGAGCTAAGGCTATTACAGAATTGATGATTATTTAAAGGACAAACGGAGTGGAGTTAATGGCCTTTGCTTTAAGAACTATACTTCTAATTAATATTTTGTAAAGTTAATTTTTCTAATACTTATATTTTAACAAGAACTAGAAAAATTTTCTTAAATTAAAAAATCTGTAACACATTAAAGGGAGAAAAAAATAGTCTTCTTCTCGGCACAAGGTCTCCCGACGTAGGACTTACGAAGCCATGACATGGTTTTCTTTCAATAAATGCATTGTAAATGCCCATATTTAATAAAAAGCATTTAATTTTTTATTGAAAAAAGTTTTTTTCTAAGTGGGTTGTGAGGAAAATTTTTAACGAACTAAATATTTTTTAAAGAAAAACACATAAAAGTAGTAATATTTTCCCGTCAGCATAAACAACACACAAAAATTTCAATTTTTACGCTAATCTTATTATACCACGTGAAATTATGTTTAAAAATTACTCATTGTGGATATATTTAAATTATGACTACTATACTACTAGTTTACAAATATTGTGAGTGGTAATATTAAGAAAACGCTACAAAATAAAAATAAATTGGTTAGTTTAGGTTCCAGCTGAGAAAAAAAATCAATACTTTACCTAACCCGTATTTTATTATGAATTAATACTTAGTATTAATGAATTTACTATTCGTACTTTAAATTTCTGAAACACGTCTAAGATCTGAACTAACTTTAAACATAAAAACTTGACCAATTGTGGCAGTCAATAGCGCTTTCACTTGTTATTTTTGTGATGGTAAACAGTTGCTTAAATATGTACATACATATGAAATATATGACAAGAACCAGAAATTTTGAGGTTAAAGTGTTGTCATTGTTGGTTCAATATTTTTATTTCGGATTAATGATCATCTGGTTATAATAATAATGATGTCTTTTATTGCACACGCTACTAAAACAAATACAAAGAAGAAAAAATCGCAAAAAGCGAGTATATTGAGATTTTATTCTTTATTAGCTGTCTCTTTCAGGCTATTTTGGGTGAAGATTGAATATATAATATACAGGTGTAGTATATACATGCTCATGGCATGTAAGTTCCTCCGTCGAAAAGTATGGAGCCAATTAAGTTTAGTGCCGAAATGTGGAATGTGGTTAAATTTAAGAAGATTTTATGCAAACATGCTGCAGACACTCCATCCTATCGAGCAACTCGTGTGTTTAATCACTGTAGCAAACATAAACGTAGTCGATAATAGACAGTAAAAGAGAACCGTTGCATTGTTGCAACCTGTAAGTAGCAAATAATAATATCTTTTTTTTAACAGCGTTTACCTGTAGGGTAGGGTCAAGTACGAGTCATCAGAAAGATGTTTTTCAAAATCGACTCTCGAAACTAATTAGGACCTACTAATGTTAATACATTGCGTCTTGGATGGTTTTGCGGTAAGACTCTATGATTTGCTCCAGCTCACAATATGCACAAGATCAGAATTTGTGACAGTTTTGATTAAAGTGCCTGTATAATTTCTTATATATATAATATAATATATCTGGTAGGCCATCGGTATAGTGGTAATGTGAACTAGAAATTGAATCAGCCATAGAAATAATAAATATAGAAAAAAGAAGTGAGATAAGACGCCACCTTGAAGAACACTGGCATAGGTCTCTGAACATTATGATCTCAACAGTAATATATTGAGTATTAAGTATTGATGTCGCCAGGCCTCGTCTTTAAGCCAAATGTGGTGTCAATGCATTAGCAAGTAACTTCGAATTCTACCAACGTAGCTGGAGATATGTCAAGAGAACGTAAGATACCAAGTTAGATTATCATTATTTATCATTATCGACGGAGTTGAAGGCATTACTGAAAACAAGTAACGTCATATTTATTAGCTGCCTTTTTTCCATTCCTTGTCATAATATGAATCGCAATTTCAACTAGAGATGTGGCAATGCTATGACCGGACTGCCACGTCTCTTTTGAAGACCCCAGACTGGAAAGAGTAGAAAAGCAGTAGAGGAAGTTATAAATCAATGTAGGGTTGCGTTTTTTGGCAAGAGTGATAACATTTGTATCCTTCCAAGCTGCTGGAAATGTGCCAATGGAAACAGATGTGTTGAAGTATGGGTAATAATTGGAACTATAAAGTTAAGGATGAAAAAAATAATTTTCCGAGTGATGGCATCTGCTCCTACAGCACGGCAGTAGAGGTTACAGATATGACAGAACTCTTAACTTCAAAGTCTGAAAACACGTAAATATTCAAATTTACTAACAATACCGTTCCAATAACAAACTTAAAGTTATTTCTGTGTTAAGTGGTATTGTGTTCATTTTTGGTTGGCGTGGTATTTTAAACGCAACGTATGATAACAGTAAATTTTTAATGACTTGTTAGAGTCAGAAAGTGAAAAAGAGCAATGACAACCCACGTTGCATGTTGGTTTGTCGGTCAGTGGGTTTCGGCTCTGTGGCATCTGTAGATTCTTTTATTTAGTTGATTGTGCTATATGACTGCGATGGTAAAATAAGTTAAATGGCATTTCATTAGCAGCATATAAGGTAATTGAAAAAACAAAGTAAGTAAGTCATGAAAATCAAAAGGTAAGTTTGAACTCTACTACCCTAGTGGTTATCGCGTTCAGCCCGGAATGTGGCAAAAGTATATTTAAGTTTCAATTGGTTTTTTGGTATGTTCTTTATAACGTTAAAAATAGAATCACCATTACAAAAGAAATTTTCAAATATTGTAATGTTTTGGTGTTTTAGGAAATCTCAAATCTGCGACAAAAAATGTAAATAGTGTTAATGAAATTCCAAAAGCAGGTAAAAACATTAATAATCTAGAGGTTTCAGCGTCTGAGCTGGTCAGCTAGACACTTTTTACGCCATTTGATGGAGATTTTGCACAGAATTTGATAAAAAAATTGAAGATCCCTGATACTCAGTATTTAGGCTTTCGATGAAAATAAAAGAGCATGCATTTTATCGTCAAATGCATGCAAAATCTTCAATACTTAAAACGTTCAAAACGTATAGCACTACCCCTAAGTGGTTGAAATATGATATGATATGACCTTTATTTTTACACATTTTATTATGTAACTATTGTGCTCATCTCTTAATCTGCACACACTTGACATTAGTACTGTCATTGTCTACTCCTACTTCAAAGGAAAAAACTAATTATAAATATAAAATTTTCGAATTAAAGCAGTTATCTTGCTTTTTAAACAATTGAATATATTGAAACATTACATTCTATGTTTGTAGTAACCGGTATGTATATTAAAAACAAAAATATAATTTGCTTAATAAATCTGCGTCACACTTACAGCCGAAGTGTTTAGACGTTCGCTTTTGGATAATTAGCACTATGAAGAATTCGATTGGGTGGCGCTACGGGTCGCAACTAGGCCGCACCTCCACAACGGGTCTCAACTTTTTTGTTCGTGGTGGTGCGAAACAGAAGAGAGAAATTCGGCGAGATAAAGCCAGCACTCGGTCAGCGGGGCACGGTCACGAGAAGTCATCGGCTCCGAACTTAGTGAATGTGGAGCGAGCCCATGTGTATCTCTTCTTATAACCTGTCTGTGCTATGAAAATTAAAATTACAAAAATGTGTTATTTTTTAGTTGTTTAAAGTATTTACTTTCAACTAAGCTATGTATTATAATTTACCGACTCCGCTCTATAGGTAAAAAATTGTATACAATTGGACGTTTATTTGTTTTAATTTTATTAGTATTAAATGTGTATTGTTGCCGCAAAACTGGTAAAAATCACCCATAACATTTTTGAAAGCCTGAGAGTCCTTATGTAAGAGTTCGTTGTGACACTTCGGGCTGAGTCGGCGCGCGCGTCCGTTCAACGCGCCACTTTCTTTACAGTTCAACATTTGGTTAACTCGTTGTTTATTATTTGTAGTGCGCTGTATAAACACTGCATTCAATTTCATATGAAAGTTGCATGGAACTGTAGACATGTTATTTTTTACAGATGTTATGATCACATTCTCATGCTTGTAGTTCGGTAAAAGTTTATTTAATTAGTTAAAATATTCATCCGATTTATGTTCTGATCTAACTTTTAAAAATTTTACTTTTTGGAATAGACGTGTAATATGATGTGTGTGATGATATTTCATATACAGATTCATCCTCTTAAGTGTCGCTGCGATAAACAATAACACATAAGCTAGATAATGAGCAGTTAATATAAGTATGTTATTGTTATGCTTCAACAGCTGGAAGATGTCTGCTTAATCGTACTTTAATCAAACGTTGTTTATGTTTGCCGGCGTCGCTGACACCTCAAATACAAATGGAAGGATGTAACTTTGCATCGATGGCACCGTGTCGAGTGTCGTTTGGATAAGATTCTCTCACCGTTCTCGGGTCGTCGACCTGACTGCGCTATACATTTGGCGAACAATGATTTGAAGTGGCGAGGTGAATGGCCGCGCTCGGAGGGGCTGAGCGTGGGCAGTTATTGACCCATATTGGTGGTGAAATGTAGATCAGTGGGCGAGAGCGGCGAATTTCGCCGCGGAGTCGAGAGTCAGCGAAGTGCGGCTGCAACCGCGCACTGCGCGCCCGCACGAGCGCTGCCCGCTCACAAAACATCGTAAACGTAAATGGTAGTCTCGGCTACAAATAAATTAGAGTTGAACTAGAAACATATGGAATAACAAGAAAAATACTAAAAACATGAACGAACGTTACATCATATTTTGATTAAGTGTTTGGATAAAGTAGAAAAATTGGCAGCTAAATACAAAAAAAATGTGAATGTCTTATTTTCGGTCTTATACGTATTGTTAGGAAGGTCTATAGAAAATATAAAGATTCAATCATGAACACGCAGTTTTTATATAACTATACTTTTAAGAGTGATTCGACAAGGCCTAATCATTGCACAAAAAATTGTTTAGGCACTATAAGATATTATTAAAATAGTTGTGCAGTAGCGATTTTTATAGATTAAGATACCTACGAGAAAAATGTTTAAAATTACCTTCATATCATGGGATATGTTCAAAAATATATAGAGGCGTATCGTGATACCTAAAATGAGTATGCCATATTAAATTAGTTTTATCAATATAAAATAAATAGGGATGGGTGCCTCACTGTCTAATTGATAGACAACGCTCAGACTAAACCACTGAACATAGGGACTTAAAAGTTGGAGAGTGTGTTCATAAAAGAGTGAAAACGCTTACTAAGAAATAATTTTGTATAATTTTACTCTATGAGAGTGAAATAATGTATTAACTGTTATATGGAAATCTGCTTTTTTCAAAATAGGAGTTATGAAAATTTATTTGCGGGCTCTTGGTAAAAAAAAACACGCGTTCTTGGCAAATAGGCATCAGCAAATTAGATATTGTACCCATAAAGGGGCCATTCATTTATTACGTAAGATGATTTAGGGGGGGAGGGGGGTCGACCATGTCTTATTTTTTCTTACAAGGGGGTGGGAGGGAGTCTCAATAGTTCTTACGTAAGATCCCAAAAATGCGCAAAGTGAAAATTATACTTTGAAAAAGCGCGGGCAACCGCGCAAGTGCCGAGGTTCGCTCGGATGCGTATAGGTAAAACCTACGGGATCTCTTTCGTTGACATAATGTATTTATTTCTAAAATAGTTTGGCATATTTTTTTGCATTATATTACTTTGTCATAATTGATTTTTAGCAATATATGTACTGTGAAATAATTATAATTAGTTCTAATATGTATATTTATGCATAATTATAATTTGCGTAATGTTTTTAGGCATAGTGTATAGTCGCATAATAGTATTTTATAATAAACTTTTATTTTATTAATAGTTGTTTGAAGGATTTCCTATATTATATAGTGTCAAAGGAGGTTTAGGTAAGGTAAAGTCTTAGCAATTACTTATTCTGCGTAAGATGATTATGATTATATTCATTATGGTTTGATACCATTATGCTTTTATAAAGTAATGATTGTGAATTTTATGCTTAAATATGATTATGCTTATTTATGATTCAAACATATATGCTAAATTTGTTATGAATAATAATATTATGCGTAAATATCATTGGTATGAATTACCATATGCCAACATATTTTATGGTTTAAATTTTTATGCAAATGGATAATGAACCCAAAATCTTCATGATCGTATTTTAAATATTGAAAAAGAAAAATCTTTAGCCATATATTCAAGGTGAGGTTTTGTGCCGTGTCGGAGCTGATGTGGAATGGTTGAACGTTGACGACGTCACAATTCTGAATAACCAACAAGAAGCAACACCTATTATTATTATTATTTTTTATTTAGAATGGGTTCGCTCTTGATCCCAATCAAGCCCGGGGGCAAAGACAGAATCCACGATGGAACGAGCTAACCCAGAAGGTGCCTATTCACCATGGCTTTAAAAACAGACGGGTTATACGTACTCGGAAATACAGACGCAGGGAGGGAGTTCCACTCTTTTGTTGTGCGCATTATAAAAGAAGTCGAGAAGCGCTTGGTGCGACAGGCAGAAATAGCGACCAAGAAAGGGTGGTAGCCCGCAGTGCGTCTGGAAGTCCGATGGAAGAAAGGTGATGGTGGTATGAGCATATGTAGCCTCTGAGCACACTCTCCAAAATACAATCTGTAGAAGACCGACAGACAGGCAACTTTGCGGCGGTGAGCTTAGGTGTGAAGCTTGCTCTTCGCCAATTTGTTGTCACTAATGAGCCTCTCAGCTCTGCGCTGAATCGTGTCCAGTGCAGAAAGTTGGTATTTTGCTGAGCCATCCCAGAGGTGGCTGCAATATTCCATGCAAGATCGGACTTGAGCTTTATAGAGAGAAGAAAGCTGTCCTGGCGTGAAATATCGCTTGACCTTATTTAGGATGCCCAGCTTTTTAGCTGCAGTCTGAGCTTTGGATTCGATGTTGGCGCCGAAGTTGAGATCTGACGACAACTCCATGCCAAGAAGCTCTAGGCTGTCGGTCACAGGTACAGATGTACCTCGGAAAGTAGGAGTGGGGTTGAAGGATCTCCTTTCTGTAGTGAAAATACACGCTTGCGTTTTGGAGGCGTTGAAATGGACGAGGTTACTTTCACCCCACTGGGAAACGTGGCTCAACCTCTGATTCGTTCGCTCAACCATGACCTCTGTCATCAATATCACGTCACCGCTGGCTTTCGAATTAGACAGGTATCTCTCTACGACAGCACTGTCGTCTGCATACCTAACAATTCCTGGTTAGTTAGTTAGTTAGTTTTACGGGGCATTTTCCGCACTTAGCCTCCTGATTGGGCCATTGTACGTGATTAAGTATTCTTCTTTTACTCCAGCCATCCTAGTCCATCCCAGAAAGCGAGTAGCCTTTTCAGGTTACTACAAGCTTCCGGTAGTGATTTTGGAGACTGGAGAAAGTGTGCCCGTTGATCGGCCACACTCCTGCACTCCAAGAGCACGTGATGTGGCGTTTCCTCCGCCTCCATGCAGCCTCTGCATAGAGGGCTGTCTGTCACACCTATGGTAAATAGGTGTTTATTCAGAGGACTGTGTCCGGTTATAGTACCTAGTACTTTACGGATTTCGTCCCTGTTTAGTCTGGTGAGGTTGCGGGCAAGCTTTTTCGAAGCCACCGGAATGGCATTCTTCGTTTGCCTACAGCCTACACTATTGTTCCATTCTGTTTGGTGGTTTTCCTCTGTTTTTTTACGCAGCCATGTTCTAATTTGTGCCATGGGTATAGGCAGTAATGGTTCCGGTCCATACACCGTTCTATTTGAACCCCTTTTGGCTAGTTCATCTGTCGCGTCGTTGCCTAATGAGTTGCTATGTCCTTTGATCCATTGCAAAGTTACACTATTTGTGTTTGCAATGGACTGGAGTGTGTTGTGACATTCCAGTACTAGGACAGATGTTATGGTGTTGCTTTGCAGAGCTTGAAGTACGGATGCACTGTCGGAGACGATTTTGATATTATGGTCTCTGACATCTCTGGCTGCAACCGCCTGTGCAGCTTTGGTGATGCCTATACATTCTGCTTGGAATATAGTGTTGAGTTTATCTAAGGTGGTCGAGATTTTGATATTTAGGTCGTTCGAGAAGACACCAGCTCCAGTGCCTTGTGAGGTTTTGGAACCGTCTGTGTATATCCTTACTTTACTTGTGCCAGAGTTATCATCTTTTTCTGCTGTAAGTTGGATATTGTATCTTCGATCGAAAACATGATGACACTGTATACTGTCCGTAGGTGCCTCAAAGAGTGGGTTTTCTTTTAAGATATCCTTTAGAACAGTTGAGTGTGGTGTTTCTATGTTTTGTTTCCATAGTCCATTTGCTCTTAATCTAAGTGCGGCCGCCTGTGCCTCTTCTTGGATAGCAAGGTGTAAGGGTCTTAGATTGAGCAAGTATTCAAGGGCGATTGATGGAGTGGTTCTCATGCATCCAGTTGCCGCAATGCTTGCTAAGCGTTGTAGGCTTTGGAGTTTTGTTTTTACTGTGGCCAGTTGTGTTCTGGGCCACCATACAACTGAGCCGTAGGTTATGGATGGCTTGATAACTGAAGTGTACAGCCAAAGTGTTATTTTTGGGTTGAGACCCCATTTTTTACCAATTAGTCTCTTACACTGATAAAAAGCTATGCAGGCCTTCTTAGTCTTATTTTCGATATGACTCGCCCAGTTCAATTTGTTGTCAAGGATAACGCCCAGATATTTTACTTGTGTTGATAGGGAGAGTTTGGTGTTGAAAAAGTTGGGTAGTTGAAGTTGCGGTAACTTCCTTTTATTGGTGAAAAGGATAAGTTCTGTTTTTCTCGGGTTTACTGATAACTTATGATCATCACACCATTCTTCCACAATTCGGAGAGCTGAACGCATTTCCTTACATAGTATGTTTTCTGCGTTCCCGCTTATGAGAATGGTGAGGTCGTCAGCATAACCGATGGTTGTGTAGCCTTGTTTGTTTAATCTTCTAATGAGACTGTCCACTACTAGGTTCCACAGAAGTGGTGATAGAACTCCCCCTTGTGGGCATCCTCTGACCACTCTTGCTCTAGTTGTGGTATTCATTTCTATTTGTACCGCCCTTTTGCTGATGAGCTCGGTAATCCAGTTTGTTAATACTGGTTCCACCTTGTATCTTTGTAGGGCCTGGTTAATGCTATTGTGTGTAGTTTTATCGAAAGCTCCTTCTATGTCAATGAAGACAGCTAGAGTAGACGATTTGTTTGTGATGGCTGATTCTATCTTGTGCACTACCATGTGTAGGGCCGATTCAGTTGATCTGCCTTTCCTGTATGCGTGTTGTTGAGGATGCAGTGGTTTTCTCTTTAAGACTCCATCTCGTAGATGAAGATCTACTAGTCTTTCCAGCGTTTTAAGTAGGAATGACGTTAGACTGATGGGTCTGAAGGATTTATCTTGTGTGTAGTCGTCCTTTCCAGGTTTTGGTAAGAATACTACTTTAGCTTCCCTCCATGCTATAGGTATGTATTTGAAGGCTATGCACGCCCTGTATATTGGTACTAAGTACTTTGTTATTTGACCGATTTGCCATTGTAGTAATCCTGGAAAGATTCCATCCAGCCCCGCGGATTTAAACGATTTGAAGCTTTTTAGGGCCCACGTTACTTTATCTGCGGTTACTATCTTGTTTGCAGTTTCCCATTCCTGGGATGTTGGTGTCTTGTAATGCTCATTTAACCAGTCAGAGTCTGATGAAATAAGACAGCCAGGAAAGTGTGTCTCAAGCAGTACTTCATTGGTTTCATCATCTGAATTCGTGTAAGTGCCGTCGGCTTTTTTGAGGGAGCCCAGGAGATTAAGGTCACCTTTTGCTAGGATTTTCTTTAACCTCGCGGCTTGGTTTATTGAGTTGATGCTACTACAAAAAGTACGCCATCCTTCTCTGCTACGGAATCTAATGCGTTTCTTGTAGTGTTTTTGGGCAAGTTTATAGTTGTCCCAGTCTTCTTCAGTTCTAGTGTTTTTGGCTCGATTAAAAAGTGCCCTAAGTTCCCTACGTAGACGTTCAAGCTCAGGCCCCCACCAGGAACTTTTGTCTGGAGCTTTGGGTACGACTTCAGGACACGCTGATTCGTAACTTTTTAAAAGAGCTGTGGTTATAAGTTGTATATTGATGTCTATGTTTTTTGTACTAAGTGTCATGTCTGTCAGATGTGTCTCACTTAGTGTTTTGGTAAGTAAGTTTATAAACTTTGGTATATCTGTTTTACGGGGGTTACGGTATCGGACAGGATCAGCCGGCTTATATTTTATTTGAAAGCATATGCGGCGGTGGTCCGCAAAGGATGGTTCTTTTGATACGTGCCATCCTTTGATTTGGTCCGCCGCGGCGTTAGTAGCTAGCGTGAGCTAGCAGTGAGGTCTCTAGAACAGAATTGGTTAAGTAAAGTTGCTGTTATAGTTTTAGGCATGTAAATACAGGTCCTTGGCTTTGCAATAGAGGTGTTCAGCAGTAACTTACCTCCGATGTTGTTTAGACCGCAGACTCTGTCATTTCTGATCCAAGGCTCTTGGATTAGAGCGACGGTCTTGTTGTCGACCTCCAGCACTCTGCGTAAAGTGGCCGCCGCTATTTGTTTGTGCTGGAGGTTTGTTTGTATGATGGTAAGGGAATTAAGGGCTGCTGAGGACGTCATCTTCGTCGCCGTCATGTCGTAGCACTGCCAGGAATCGACTTTGTACCAGGGGTTCTGGGCACAAAGGACTCTCTGCAGTGTCTCGGCATCGGTGATGCGTGTGTGAATGAGAAGCCCTGCCTTGAGCTTCTTCTGTAGTTCCGACTGTTTGATAACAGCCAGAGTGGTGCCGGGTATCGGTGATGTTATGTCTTTCACAGCGTTTTCCAGCCAGCTTAAAGCGTTCGCATCCTCACACCACATCGCTAGTACCCCATCCATAAGGAAGGGTCGTCCACGGAAAGATGGAGCTTGCGCGCTTGGAGACGGTGGAGACAGTACCGCTTGAAGGATACTATCGTCGATAGTTCTCCTAAGCTGGTCTGCTTGACACTGCGAGAGATCCCTCGGCGGGACAGTGATAACCGCTACTCTGAGATGCGATTGTATCGCATCTACATAGCTGACTGTCCGCTTCGGTTTCGCGTCGGTTTTCGCGCGTTTGGCGTGATCCCCTCTGGGTGATCGAGTGTCGTCCAGACGAGCGCGCTTCGTTGAAACTCGCTCGTCCGAACGGCTCCCGGTCCCAGGACGTTCCTTTTCAGGAGCTGTGGGTGCCGTCGCAGCAGTCCGCCGACCGCGGTGACCCCTCGGAGTTCGTCTCTTTTTCGTCTGCTGGTTGGGTGGTGGCGGTGGTGGTAGTGTCGTGTCATCTTGTGCCTTCGACGCCTCTTTCGAGGTGGATGGCACAGGGTCGCGCTGCGTTGCTGCTGCTGCGTTCTCTGACACGGTCGGTACGGTCTGGTGTCGTTGAAGGGCCTCCCTTCTCGCGCGCCTGTTGGGGCGACTGCGTCCAGGTCGGTCCTTCTTTTTGTCTGTCGCTGTCAGGTCGTCTGAAGCTGTCGCGGCTCTGTTTGCGCTCCTTTTGCAAGGGCGCTTATGAGCTGCTAGGGTCCATTTTGTTGTGGTGGTCGTGTCCAGTGTCGTCGTAGTCGTTGTCATTGTGAGAGTCGATGGGATCGCCTCTGCGAGACTGGACATGTCGAGTCTAGAGTTGCACAAATGTGTGTTCCCCCCAGAATACGAGGAACAGACTGAGCTGGGCTCAGTGAGGGATTCTCCACGATTCGTGGTACCCTCCTGGGGTAGTTTCTTTTTAATTTGTGCTTCCATATTTTGGGCAGAAGAAAAATTGAATACCCACACTACTCTGGCCCTCGGTAGTGTGGTTTGGATGGGATTTTGGATAGAGGGTGTTGGGTGGGAGGAGTAGGGATGGGCAGGGGGTAGGAGTAAAAGAGGGGGGGGATGGGGAGACCACTCGGTGGGTGGGAAGTTCCACACAGAGTGCACTGGGAGAGCAAGTGTGGGATGTTGGGTAGGGAAAGTTGGGTAAGGGAAACAAGGATGGGGTGGGGGAGAGGGGTAGGGAAGACCACTCGGCAGGTGGGGAGTGCCGTACCGAGTCCACCGGGCTCGATTCCGCTCACTGTCCATCATGGATGCTCAGTGATAGAAACGGGCCTTTCATCACTGTAGAACCTTAGCCGTCAACACCAGATGTCCACACAAGCGGTGGGCATTTGTTGTTGCCGTTGCCCGGAGTGTGCCACTAGGAGGCTTTCTGACTGACAATTCCTGGTATCAACAGGTCATTGATGTGCAGCAGGAAAAGTGTCGCAGAGAGAACAGACCCCTGAGGAACTCCGGCATCAATAGCCACTAAGTCAGAGGAGCAGCCATCGATAACTACTCTGATTGACCGTTCTGTCAGGAAATCGGCTATCCAATTACAAAAGTCAGCGGGGATACCATACGCAGGAAGCTTGCGCAGCAGACTAGCGTGCCAAACCCTGTCAAAAGCCTTCGAGATGTCAAGTGACACGGCAAGTGCTTCGCCGTGCATCTCGAGGGCCTCGCCCCAGTAGTGCGTCACATAAACTAGAAGATCTCCAGTTGAACTTCCACGGCGAAAGCCATATTGACCGTCACTGAGGAGATCATTGTCTTCTAGGTACGAGAGCAATTTACTGTTCAGCACTTTTTCCATAACTTTACATAGTATGGAAGTGATGGCGATCGGTCAGTAATTGCATGGGTCGGCACGACTACCCTTTTTGGGTACTGGCTGCACATTGGCAAGCTTCCAGGATTTTGGTACGGTTTCTGTTTTGAGAGAGAGGCGATACAGGCGTGTTAGCACAGGAGACAACTCGGGCGCACAATACCTCAGTACTCTTGCTGGTATACCATCAGGACCAGCAGGATTATTAGAGATGTTCCAGTGTCAGATCCACTTTCCGAGTGGTTTTTGAGCCCCTGGATTGAAAATCTTATGTAGGTAAAGATGAATAATTAAAATCAAAGTTTATTCTACCAAAAACATAAAAATTATTAGTACCTTTGTGAGTATAAATAAACATTTCTAGAAATTGTTTCTTTGAAAAATAAACATTAAAACGAACCAAACATGTATTCATTTTTGCCATTAGATTCTTACGTAATAAATATTAAATAGGGGGGGGGAGGGGGTCGGCCTATTCTTATTTTTTCTTATTATAGGGGGGGAGGGGGTCAAAAACTAGCGAAAATAGTCTTACGTAATAAATGAATGGCCCCAAAGGTGTATTATTATTTTATTATTCATAAAGTTAAAATTAACCCTTCTTTAATTTAAGAATGAGTATTTTATGGCTTTACAACGAAGATTTTCTGTTATCTAGTAATGTGAATACCAAGCAGACAGGACTTTTCTTTCTTTCGTTCTTCGTTTCTTTTTCTTTATTAGAACTTGAACACTGTGAAAGATATTGATGAGATGCGAACTAAACGCTATCCCGTTGAGACGTAACTTACAAAAATAGAGTATTTTCGAATAATAAATAAATCAGAAAAGAAGTGGCCACTACCTAACTGTTGTGACTTGACCCATTTTGACACGTGTGTAATGAAAAGCTACAGTCGTGTTGTAAATAATGGGAAATAATACTTTATTGCTTTCGGGCCAGTTAAAGGCCCTTTGTCCCGGTCCCAGACTCATAAAAGTTTTCGATTTTTCGATGGGTTTTTTGCGATTGCTTACGGGACTTTAAGGATTCTTTATGATGTTTTCGAAAGTTTAAAAGAAACGAAGACAACTTAATTCTCAAAATTTAAAAAGCAACTGAAATAAAAACTCAATTTGCAAAGGTTTATAATTAATTCCTTTGATCACGGGACAATCTTACCAACTTAACAATAAATTACTAAAAATATGTACTAAGGAGTACGTAACCAACTAGCGCTAGTTCTTGGTGGAAAGACTATGATCTTTATCTTACTGTTGTTTTGCATCTATTTATCGATATATTAGGGAATACCGACACCTAGTTCGACAGTCTGTTAACTCTAATTTTACATTCAACAGTAACTCAGTAATCAAATACTGTAATGATAAAATAATCATATTTATAGTATTGTATTATATATAGCATTATATTGTAGCAAATACTCATATTATAGCAACTAAGTGTTATGGAATATTAAAATATATATTTTTAAGTAACCATTTACTTAAATCTTAATCTTTGTGGCCAGAGTGTTTAGCATCACTAGTCACTAAACATTGGAATCATTATCGTTTGGAGAATGTTACAAATGTAAGGTATGTTACTTATTAAGCACCGTACCCACTTCGATTTATGTGCAATAACGCACGTACTTTACCTACCATAAACGGTTTAAAAATTGTATTGCCATTTGTAGCATTTGCAATTGATGCCGCTGTGTTGTTATGATAACATTAATCTATAATATATCCTGCCGAATTTCAAGTTCTATCTACACAATTTTTATTACTATACGAACTATAGACATGATGCTTTGTTGATAATGTCATCATATACACGTACTACAAGTAAGTTTGAGAAGTGTCTTGCAAATGTAAAAATATAAGTTTTAGTATCTAATTTAAGACAAACATATTAAAGCTAAAATACTATTATACCATCGGACCCTTTATTCGTCTTTTTTAACTTAATATTTTCAGTTATTTCCAAGTTTACTAACCAACCAACTTATTGTTATTACGAAAATTGTATTTTATTTTAAGAAATATTTGTAAAATGCAATTTGCATGAGTTTTAAGCTGTGAAACTATGTTTAGAACTGTTTAACATTTAAACAATAGTCCTTATCCAAAACAGTTTTCAAAATATTTATAACGAAATATATATTTATGGTTGTTTAGAATTTCCGCAATAGTTAAAGTCCTGTAAATTGCATTAGGTAAGTAAGGAGAATGTGAACCTTTGTTGGGAGAAGTCGTGACATGTTTTGATTTCCGCTTGATATATCACGTCGTGAGCGAAATGCTCGACCCCAATACATTCTCCCTTTAGTTGTGCCATTGGTCTATCTAACTATACGTTACTACTATTAATTGGTATGAAGAACACCGCGACTAAAGCACAAAGTTATGCTATATCTTAGAAGTAGATATCAGGAATTATTTAAATATTGGTTAGAATGCAGTTATTAAGCTTTCGAAACATAAAGATTCTCATCAATAAACTTATAATCTAAGTAAGAGCATATAAATTGCTTTTTTCTTGCAAATAAAAAATACATATTTTACATACATACTGTACATAATATTACGCCTAAGCAGCTTAATTTTGAGTTATACTAGGTTTAAAATTTTGCATTAGATAAAACGATACAAAAGGGAATACAGCCGCCCATAGTAGATCTATATCTTGTTTTTATCAATGTTCCTAATCGAAAATATACATGAATGTCTGTAGGGAAGTGCGATAAGATTATTCTGTGTTGAATTCGTCTAGACTATAAAAAATATACATAGTTCAAATATGCAAAGTTGAAAAACATAACCCGATCGTTTGTTTCTCACGTCGCACTCGACACGATTCAGTATCGATTGCTGTTTCTAGGAAAGGCCATAAACGTCCAAGTCTAATTATAGTGCAGGCGCAGGCAAGCCTTATGTCACATAGCACAAGGTTACTACGTGGTTTGTTCTAGACGAGTTTCCGAAAGCGGTCAGAAGAAAGTACTTTTACTGAGAGTTGGCGCGACGTGGCACAGTTTCCACGGGAGCTGCGCTGGCGCCTGCATAGGCTTTCGAACTACGCTAAGAGACCGTTTGTCGCTCACAAATAAGACAGTGAATGAGAAATATGGTACGTTCTTTCAACGTTTCTCTTGGAATGGATGGATTACAAATGATACTGTACGGTTTAAATGAAGCTTAAATGTTTTTAGGCATGTCACAAAAGACCCGAATCTGGTGATCATGATCCCACCATGAAAAGTATATTGATTCCTCTACAGTCTTGATTGATGTAAACCAATGTTTCTAATATCTTGGTCTATCTAGGTAACTTATATCTCTAAAAGCTAGTGTTTATTTGCATAGTCTTGCTGACGTTTTGACTTCGTTTCATAAGCCTTGTTTTTAAAATGACTCAAGCTATAATTTTTTACTCCTACGAAATCAAATTATTACATAAGGTTTAATAGCTAAAGAGAAATTGAGATGTTATGGTTCTATTATATATTTTTTTAAGTCTTCATACTAAATTCGAAGAATGGTTTACAAATTGACATAAAAAAGCTTATCACGTAGAAAATATATTTTTTAAAGTTTTGGCCGATAATGAGTATTTTTTTTAATAGAACCATTTGCAGTACTTTGCTGCATTTAAATATTTACAAAGAAATGATCACATCTATTATAGGTGGAGAGATAATATTATATCTTTTTACCCTCTCATTCTCAAAGACGTTTAAGGTTTGGCATAGCTAAAAGCATAGAGAACGGGAGCAGAAATATATAAATATAATATGTGCTACCAATATAATAATTACGATATATTAATTGCACAAGTTAAAATTCATCGTTTTGTTTTTGTTCGTTTGCATCTACAGATTATACCTAGTTGATAATGTCAAAAGAACGATTTTCGTCAAAGAATTTTATCAAGTCGACTTTAAATAATTATTGATAAATTCATCGTAATGCTTTATTTGCCTCTGATTACAATGGAGTGTACTCAATTTTCAAAATTCGATTGAGTGTTCATTCTAAGTTGAGACAAAAAACTGTTGATTTCGTATTTTGTATATTAGATATTAATTTGTAAGTGGTTGCGTAAAATTGACAACGCATCAACCTGTACACTTTAAAATCTCATTTTATTTTACAACTACATTATTTAATGTGTTCCTATGGAATCGCTTGCAAACCAATTAATCATAAAATATTTTAAACATAAGATTATTTTAATATAAACTAGCGACCCGCCCCGGCTTCGCCCGGATGAAATGCTCTCCTATTATGCATGTATTATACATATAAACCTTCCTCTTGAATTACTCTATCTATTAAAATAAACCGCATCAAAATCCGTTGCGTAGTTTTAAAGATTTAAGCATACATAGGGATATAGGGACGTATATGTAGTGATATCAACTATATAGCTACTTAAGAAAATAATGTAGCTCCGTACTAATCAAGTAGAAAAGTTATATCACACTCACACGTTCATCCAGTACCTAACTAGATATTTATTTAATATGACGTCTCCAGGCCAGTAATTTGGTGATTTCATCGATTAAAATCTTTCATATTAATATTATAGAATAAGCGAGACTTTCAAAAGTGGTTTCAGTTGATAAATGACTACAAGAAAATATACTAAATACTTTCGTTTAGTAAAATTTCTGCAGTTTTACCATTGTTTGGGGTAAAACGTGTAAAAATGTAAAAGTTTATTTCTACGCCGATTGCTGCTGACTAAAAACTTTTTATTCCTATGTTCTCCAATGAGTTTTCGTGTACCGATTTCATGATGTAAGAGACAAGACATTTTTTCTTAATATTTTATTTACAGAGCTTGCTCATAATCACCTAAATCTGGTTGGTTATTATAGAGATTTTTTTTAAGTTTTCTATTAGAGGTCCTAAGCGATACAGGAGAAAACTATCCGTTTTTTCTATATTTATAAATTAATTCGCGTTACTCAATGGAAAAACTATATTATTATCATATTTTTCCCAATACTATAAACAAAAGCATTACTGGTGAAGTTGCAGTTGCATTAATCAAATTCAGCAATAACGAAAAACTCTTAGAAAAAAAACTTTACATACCAATCAATAAAACTTTGATAGCAGATATTAAGTTTATAATAACAATGCAGAAACAAAAACTAGTGCAACATCTCATGCCATGATTGGATTAGATTTTATTAAAAAATAACTGAAAAGTAATCGAAAACAAACAGATAAAAAAACAGTAAAAGTAAAGACTATCAATCTGATAAAACAAAACAGTTGCTTTTCTACGTTTTGAGAAGAGGTTAGTAAAAAAAACAAAAAACTTTCCACTAGATAATAAACTCCATAAGTTAGTTCACAATTACAATTTATTTTTATACTAACGAGATTGTAAACAAAAGGAAGAGGGTCAATAAGGCGGGTTTTCGGCCCCTTTCATTTTTGACCTAAAAATGAAAAAAAATAATTTTATCTACTATATAACTACTAACAAATCGATTCCACTCCAAACGGAACCACCCCCAACCCCCGCCCCCCCCCTCACACCCCCCCAAGAAGCAGAATAATCATATATGACTTAATACATTAAAAATATTTTTTTTAGCTCAAAAATTCTACGAGTATAACCTTTCAAAACTCTGTATTCTAAGTAGCTCCGCAAAAAAGTGGTTGTGACATTGTGACCACCATCATCTTAGTCATCCTGTGATCACGGCTCCTGTAAAGGAGTTGAAACGTCAGGATTAAATATAAAATAAAACATGCGCAAAAATCCCCCCCAAAGTTTATTACTTGCCCCCCTAACGATTCGCGTCGTCAAATCCCGGTTTGTCATTTTTCGGAGAGTTCGAATTTTTTTCTTTCATATTGACTGTACTCTAACGTTTCAATCCCTTTAGATAAAATTTCTAAGTAGTAGTTTCATAAAAGTAAGCAACACCTAGTAATATTTTGGCTCGACAATATTAATTCAGTTATTAAATAATTTTTGTATTTACGCAAATGTTTAAAAAAAAATAAAAAACAATAAAATGAAAATTGTATTTGGTTTTTTACAAATAAACAGTTAAATATATGCATGAATTTGCATGGAACGAAGAGTAATACTGGTAAGTATTCTTATAAATTTATTTCTTTTTCAAAAATTACGTATATTATTGTTCTATGAGAGTTATTAAGACATCGGCTGTTCATTGATAAGGTTATTTATCTCATCGTGTGGCAACCGGATTTTTAAAACTATGTTGAATAGGCACCTTCTGGGTAAGCTCGTTCCATAGTGGATCTTGTCTTGGCCCCGGGCTTGATTGGGATCAAGAGCGAACCCATTCTAAAAAAAAAACGGAATTTCAATAAGTCCCGCAGTTTGTTGTGAATAAACAGTACAAAGTATCTCACGAGGTCACGACACTTCTCCGTAGCATATTCAGTGCTAAATAGAGTTCAAGTCTCTTTGAATGTTCTTATGCAACAAGCGTTTCTGAGTTATTAGAGTGAAATCTGTGCCAGTGTTCTGTGAAAATAGAAGACTACAATATAATATATAAAATAAAATACATGACACTTTTGACCTAACCGTAGGTAGGGATATACCTCCTGAACACATCTCAGTTACTTTTCCAAAATCCTTATCATCATTTAAATCCAAATCGGACGTCAAAAAATAAAATTGTATTCCATCACTCTTGCAGTCACTGTACGTGCTCTCTGCACCATGCGTTTTGTGACCTCGATTTCTAAGGTGGGCACTATCGGGATTCATGCTCGTAGGCATGTAGTCTATTTCTTACATTTTGGGCATAACAACCACCACTTAACTTTATCATCAGGGTGATCATCTCAGTTGATGTCTTGCGTAAAACGATCTTCCCAAGTTGTGGTACTCCTGCCTTGACCAGGAGGCAGATTCTGCAAGGTCTTTCATGCTGGTATAACGGTGCCAAAGACGATTAATTACACTTTAGTTTACACTTAAACATGCACGTAGCCTGTAATATGCTGCCATTGATTCCGATTCCTCATTCTTGTGGGATAGCAAAATATCGATACTGCATTATATTTCGACATTATACTTAATACTTTACTGGATTATGAACAAAACAAATTTTACTCAATTCATTATATGAATGTGACACATAGGTAAAACCTGTTTTGTTTAGGATCTAGGATGCGTTATAGGCTTCAATGTGACGATGGCCCGAAACCGCGGAAGGTTGTTTTTAGATTATCTGTGTATTGATCGAAAATATATTTGTCTAAAAAAATATTTGTCACCTGACAATAACATTCCACCTATAATACTAATATCGGTGGTTATACGCAGCATAACATTGCGAATGCAGCCTCACCAATCTAATTTCTTTGTCAATAATAGTTGGTAAACTGTTGATTATTCAATTGACGAAAAATTAACTACATATCGACGGCGAAGTGCCAAGACATCCTTACTGAAATTCGTCGAGAAATTCACTTTTTTGTCATTTCGAATAAACATTCGTTTAATGAAATTTCCTAAGCGAATTTTCAGTTGCAAGCGCATCAAGTTAGAAAATTTATAAACGCATTTTTAAAATAATTTTGAACTTTTCAAGAAATTAAATATTTTTCAGCTTGTGTAATATTATGAATTTAGCAGTTAGGTGTTATTGGTTTATAAATTGTCAAAGTTATAAATTGCCACATACTTTTGGCGTGTAATTTTTTTTTATTAAAGAATAGGAAATAAAAAGCGGCCCAAAGTAGGTCTGTTTCTCACTAAAAATGTCTTGTTATTAATGACCAAAATCCAATAATACACAAAGAACACAATAAATAAATTTCGACTTCTTACAACAATAATTAAGTCTCTAACTAAGCAGAGGTTGTAGGTACTCTGGGTACTTACTAAAGTATAGAACACAAATAAATTGTGGACGAATCCTCTTGTTCAAAACAAAGCCACCAGGATTCGAACCAGTCACGGGTTTTGTGCAGAATATAGGGTCTTTAATGTTGCACGAAACAGCCAGCTATAATAACTGATTTGCGTGTTCTTGATTTATTTTTATTTCCATTAATCTTTCGTAAAGTTAAGTGTTTTGGTAATAAGTTAGGATTGAGAAAATATAATTGGACTTGCAGTGCTTACAAGCCTCACCGAAAGTTGCAGCGTTTGATAGCTACCGGAAGCGATCTAATAAGTCTCCCATTCCTACTAGTGTAGTAATTAAGACTGCATTAAAAGCTGTCGTTCTTCCCGTCCCCATTCCTCTTAAGGGATCATTGAGGCCGGTTCTGAAGCAGCCACCCTCCCAACTATTTCTTTACTAAGTCTTTTTTCCTTTCGTCGTAGATCCCGCAGTGTTTTCCAACACAGCTGTACTCTTCAACAGGGCTTCGCCAGTGATCGTACCATAAAAATGACATAAACTGGGGTATATTTAAACAATTATACAGTGATCCATAAATTACTATTAATCTACGCTGCTAAAATTATTTCAAATCATTAACTCAGTTCAAAATAGAAATAATAATTGTTTTTTCTCAAAAATCAAACTTAGGAGTAAGGATTACATATGCTCTTATACAATGCCTGTTTAATGTGTAAATCTAATAGAGTTCTAGGTTCGATTTTTATAGTGGGTTTTTAGGTAAACAATCAGCTTTTAAAAAGTGACACACATTAAATTTTTTAATTTTTAGTTTTTAGAAATAAAAAGATACGTCTCTATTTTTTATGTTAACTTGACTAATGAAATATATAGTCATAGATTCTTACTCGTATTCTAAAAGTTTAAACACCTTTTAAAAGTGGTTCTAATTAAAAAAAAGATATCGTAATAATGTGTTGTTTAAAAGAAGACCAAGATTTTTTCGAATACAAAGGAAGACCATATCAATTTAGGCTTCAAGTAGTAAACGCCATCTTATATTCTTACGTAATTCATTGGGAAACAAATAATAATTTGGCCATTTTGAATCACTGGCTGAAGTTACGATGACGTCATGGATAGGAATGCATGACTCAGGTATACGGAGTTACGTTACACATTATACGAATTTTGCGATGGATAGATTTTTATGTAAGTACCTTTAAGATGTATACCAACACAAACCGTGTTTTAATCGAATTAGGTGCACAAAGCTATATTTGCAAAATGTCACATTCTCTAAATGTCACTTTGACATTCACCTATCCATTTTGATGAATAATGTAAAAAAATATTAATATTGTCTTGAGCAGAATTTCTGCGCGGTTATTTTTCAATAGTTTACAAGTAATATAGACATTGTATACTTATACAGTATTTAAAATTAAAATCGATCAACTGCCCCTTGCGCAGCTGTCAAGATGCTCTGTCCTCAAATATAGAATATAAAAGAACATGTTTTTTTAGAGAGAAATAACATTTTGTTGGGTTCTTATAAACCAACACAGCGAAATACAAGCGAGTAGTACGATACGTAGGATTCTTACTTTTTGAAGCGCAAAGTTTTCTCATTTTTACAAACACAATAATTGGGTCAATCGAGTATTATTCCCTACCAAATATTAATTAAAATATATTCAGAACTTTTTAGTTTAGTTTTTAGTAAGCAAATGGTGATTGCTTTAAACAAAAAAGGCCAATAACTTAAATATTCATAGTCCTTTGTAACCACTATATCAAACCTAAGAAGTCGCGGGCAACAGCTAGTCGTGAATGATAGTTTATTTTTATGCTGACCAATGATATATTTTAATACAAGATTTTCAAGAGACATGTCAACAGAAGTCATTTTGTAAACAAAAACACACAACACAAAATATCTGGATTAAGTAAGAAAAACGAGTTTTCGGTTCGTATAGAGTTTTTATTTATTGAGGAATAAAGGAAATTCGTAATGATAATTATTTTTACCTATTAACGAATGTGGCTGTTAATATAGTCACTTCTGATCGAGCATAAAAAACACTATACATTTACAATTCGGTAACAATGTTCCGTCTAATGTTTGTTATAGCTTTATTTATAAAACTTATGAAGGACCGAAAAAGACAAAAGATCTGAGATTCATTAAAAAGCAATTTATTCACTGAGGTTTAGCAGAATTTTCCAAATTTACCTTTCCGCGAACATTACTTACTTAATATTGTCGACCATACAATAAAAGTAGCCTAAATTACTTTTTACCACATACGTATTTTATAAAAGCTGCCATTCTTACATGACAGCAAATAGGTTCTTAAATTTTATTTATTTTTATATACATATAATTACGCTGCATAAATATACTACATATTGATCACGTTTCGAAAAGAAATTCTATCAAATAAACGGGTATTACAACCCTGAAAACCATATCGAGGTTATCTCAAAAACCTACAGCAGGGCTTCTTCAAGAAAAGTCTGAAAGGATTTCTACAAGGTCGGCAAAATGCATGTGAGAAATCCTTGACATTATTGGACATTCGTATGCTGCAGTAACCGCTTACCGTCAAGCGGGACGTATGCTTGATCGCTACTTAAATACCTCTCCGTTCGTGTGGTCATTGACATGGGGTGATTTAATAGAAACATTAAATAAACTTTGTGCAATTATGTACAAATTATTTGGTATATTGTAAAACGTAAAAAATATGGGATTTTCTTCAAGAAAATATTTTTTGAATTTTTATATTTCATCATTTATTTAGTTCAACTTTGATAAGTACCAAATCAATATTATATTCAATTAGTACACGAAGAAATGTGCCTACTTTAAATAAAATAACTCAATTTTTCAAAATCTGTCAACGTAAAAGAAGCCCCGGACAACTGCTAGTTTTTACACAAAATTATATTTCATCTGATTAATCTTTGTCATTATAGAATTAGTTCGAAGTTCACGAATTCATTCTGGACGTCTTCTCGGTAGACGTTGAAATTTAATGTGGAGTATTAAAAGGGCAAACCGGTTACGGCTTTGCAAGATGGTGTGCTAAAAATACTCGGAATGACTCATATGGGAACGAAGCTATTTCCAGTTCAGTTTCCTTATAGAGCTTACAGTTCCTTAATGATGACGTCACCCAGGTATCGGTCAAATGGTTAGAAATATCTCTGGAACGGCTTCGTGGAAGTCGTGTATTCACCAAATTCTTTACCTAATGGATTAAAAAGTTATAAGCTATTTCAGCTATATCCTGTGTTTGCAGTATATTATTGAATCTAGTTAATTCACAATACATGCAGCTTTTTTAAGGGAACATACAAGTAAAGAGATATTATGTATGTAGTTACATAAATGCACTAACCGGATGATGAGGCATTTTGGGTTTTAACCTTTAAGAGAAAAAACAAAAAATGTTACAGTAAAAAATCATCATCACATACTCTTTGGATGAGTTTAGATCATATTAAATACCTTAGTCCCAGTATTTGACAATGATTTTACCATGTAAAAACCTTTCTTGTTTAAAGTATAAACATTAAATTATTTTACAAAAATTACAAAACAATATTTGTGGAAGAGGCTTTCTTAGTTTCATTCATCTTGCACCCGGTTCGGCGCACCTGCTTTTAGTCGCAGTTTAATTGACGGCATTGTAGCAAATTAAATAGGGTTATCAATTATAGCGACAAGTGTATTTTTTTATGCAACAGTCCTTTTGTTGCATAGTTTATCGTTTTCGTAGATTAGTGACTTGCCAAGACAGACTTCGTATAACTATTGAATGGCTTTAAAGGAAATGTTTAGAGTTATGTTTTCAGAGCACAAACAGATTTCGGTTAGGGGAAAGGCTTTACAATGTAGTTCTAGTAGAGTTCCATATGAAGAACGCTTAACGTCTGGGTTTAGTTCAATGTTAAGGATAAAAATGATTACCTTGGTTGTCTTCATGAGGTAGAAGATACATACCATCACGGACTTTTATTATACACAGTTTTTTCAAATATACAATTCTTATTTATATTATTTATATTTATCTCGTAAAGTTTAGGTAGCGTTAGCAATAATAACGTCATCAATATTATTAACGTTTATTATTCGTGTATTTTCGTTATAATGATAATTATGCATGTTTTAACCTTCCGGATAAAATTATTAAAATGATAACGCAAACCTTAACGAGAAGGTCAAGAAGAAACAGACAGACGAAAACAGCGACTATGCTTTTGAGAGATATAGATAATAATATGCTTATACAAATAGATTTAGTAGCACAATTATTATAGATTGTAATTACAAATAGATTTAGTAGATTTAATAGATCGCGATGCATGGAAGTAATATGTGTCATTTCAACATGACACTATTTATTACAGGTTGTAACATACAGCATTAGCATTTTTTAATTTTTAAAACTAATTTATTACTGGTAGTTAAGAGTATGACATGCTCTCTTAATACATTTCTTGGGTGGTGGCATGTGGTGCGGATCGTTACGTTCCCTATGATATGGTTGAGCGAAGCGATGGCTGTATCATGCGTCATGCTCGTGAACGGGTGCTGCCTTGGGAAATGGGTCTGCTCTAACCTTCAGTAATCAGTATTGACTAATACTAAACATAAATCTTGTTGTTTTCTTAAATTTGTCGTTTATTCCCTGTATGTTATTACAATGTTCAGGGATACTTACTTTAAGTAAGTACAGATACTTGTTGACTTTGTTGTAATCAACGAAACAACGAAATAATGATATCATAACACTATTAGTATTGTCATTACAAAATAATTTTGTTTTTTTTTTGTGGATTGTGTATGGTGACGACGTATTATATTGTAAATGTCGTTACTTCTGTTAAAGCTGACGAGTTTCTTGCGCCCATTCTTCTAGTCAGTTAAAAGACGTCCTGAATGGGTGGTAGGAAAAAATGATGGACGATTCAAAACTACTTATTTTTAAGTGCATTTGAATAAAGTTATTCTCATTTTCATTTTCAATTTAAAGAAATATGGTACTAATTAAATTTATCTTATCCGAAGTTACTCAGTCTATCTCTCCGTTTGTTACACTTACCGCAAAACACTGCACAAACAAACAATGCGCCAATTTGAAATAAATTAATATAAGTAAGCGCAATAAATCTCATTTCACATAAAAACACAATCGCGGACTACCGCTAGTATAATATATAATACTATATTTAGTATCATACTAGGCGATGCAGTCGCTAAGCATAAAGCTACGCTAGCACCATATATTGGAGCGGAGCGTAATACCTAAAAAAAGAAAAAAAAAATCTATTTTTGATTGAATGGAATTTTCTGCGTATTTCAAAATTCGGTCTCCGTCACAATCTGGTCCTAAACTTGTTGATTCGATTCCACACAAAAACAAAATATTAAAATCGGTTAAGAACTCTGGAAGTTATGGCTGAACAGACATTGCGCCATTGAAGCTGATTCATGGGAATAATAGTCTAGAGGTAGAGTTAGGTACTCCCGCTCGGCCAGCCTGGTTGTCATATCGGCACATAGGGCTATCCACTAATTGATGTCGCAATTATGCTTCTAGACATATTTTTAACTGAATGCCAACAACAGGGCTAGTTGTAAGTAAGGTATAACTTTTCTTGAAAACTAGAAATCAGCTATAAAGAATCAGAAACATTTTTTGCTGCTTTAATGCACACTCTGAAAACATTATTTCTTCGGTTAGTTTCAAAATCGATTGTACTTAATATAAACAATTTTTTTTGGGCATTTAGACATTATTGACATTTCCAAGGAGTTTATTTTGTAGTATTTTAATTAGCAAATTACGATATTTCTATAAAAATGTCGGTTTATGTTGAAGAGTAGCGATTTTGTTTGTATCGTTAGTTTAAGCTAATTGTTCTCGAGCCATTGTTGTTTAAATGCTAATTTATACCTATGTAGTTAATATACATATACAGGGTCCAGCAGAAAAACCTCCCCTATAAGGGAAGCTAATAAAAACAAAACCAAATAAGGTGGGACATTTTTATTTATACTAAGGAAAAGTACACATTCTGCCATTTTTAAAATTTACCATTCTCAGGGTCTACCACTAGTCTAACTTTTTAAATAAAACATCCCTTAAATGGCTTCCTTCACTGTCAATACACTGGTTAAGTCTTTCCCTGAAGTTATTCATTACTCTTTGAGTAATTTCAGGTGGAATAGCTTCAACCTCTTGAGTAATTGCTTCTTTCAGGGCTCGTAAAGATTGTGGACGTTGTTCATAAGGGGAACAGGGTCCCGTCGTCCGAGCGCAAAGCGAACACGAAAAGCACGTTTAGTACTAATAGGCGATCCGCCATTTTGAATAAAATATTCCTTTACGAACGCACGATGTTTACCAGAAAACGCCATGGCGTACACTGAAAACGGCACGTAGGCAGCTACTCAAGGACGCGCCCCCCACCACTCTGCTCCTTCTACTGTCCGCATCACGTTACTTTGTAATCGGGGAGAATTTTCTGCCGGACACTGTACTTTAGTTCTGAAGATCGAAACTAACTAAATTAGAATAATATGCCGCGTGCTATCTGCAGACCTTTACGCTTAGGGATGTACTAAAAGGCAACTAATAATATGGTAATAACCATAGTCTTAGTACAAAAAACAACAGTCAGGTCTTATAATACGATCTCACAAGCCAACAAAATTTGCTAAGAATTGCTCTATCACGTCAGGTTTATATGATATTCTAACCAAAAAGTGCAAAAAGCGCTTTTTTGACCATTTTTGAGGTTATGAGATCCTTCAAGTTTTAGTATACCTAAAAAACTACACAGGGAGTTTGTTTAGAAATTCTTTTTTGTTTTCCGAGATATCGAATATTTTGAAGTTTTCATTTTTCTCAATTTTGCTTTATGCTACTTATACTGTGATCAGTTTAGTTGAGATCTGTTTAGATAGGCTTTAATTGGTCACTGGCACAAGCGCGGATGGCCGACGAAGTCGTCAACCGAGTGACTTTTGGGTGTCCCCAGCCTAAGTTCTCGGTTGAAATGCTGCTATAATTGCCAATTCGCACTAGACGTGCATGTTAGGTAAAAGCCCACAGGGCTATAAATATGTCATCATTTATGTCTGTTGTTCCCTCAATAGTAAAGATATAAATATACTAATGGTGACGATTAACCAAAAAAAGAAATACAATTTTTTGACTAATTTCATTATTCCACTATTTCATATTGGATTACACATTGTTATCGTATTTAACTGTTGCAAATATTCATTTTAATAAAATCATAGAGTAAATTAATAGTTATACAACCTAAAAACGCAAGGAAAAGTTTTAAATTATATTTATCCACAAATATTTCTGATTTCGGAAGGTATCTGCGGCTATGTCGTTGAATAACAAATATAAATACTTTTTCTATTCAACAAATATCTCCAAATACATATATATGTATGTCTACATACTTTTGATTCACATTAACTTAATACTCGAGGACCCGGCTGACGTCGGGCTGTCCGAGCACAGCGCCACCTGATCCAATTATGAATAAAACCATCCAGGACCCTATTCATCATACAAATAATCCATCAAAATCGATAGAACTGTCGATTGAGAGGTTGCGTGACATAAACTCGTACAGAAGAATATACAAGTAAACAGATTGCCTTTATTAAATATATTACGCGTTAGTGTGCTGTAGGTATTCTCGTGTGGGTGGATTTTATATAATTATACATTGTGTCGGCTGTTCGATCTCCGAGCAGATAATGAATGCAGAGGTCGCGCTATCACTCCAAGTCTTCACCAATGTCACCTTGCTCCAGATCCCAGATGAAATCACCTCGTTTTTACAGCTTATCGTATAGTATCGTATATACAGCTAACTTCACGCTGCGCGCGATTTTATGATTACATACTTCGAATTTAATAACTATACTCATATGTTTACTTTTCCTAGTTTTGACAGTTCTAAGTCATTCGCACTTTTTAAATAATTCCGATCAATCCACATTGCTATTAAACAAATTAAATTGTTACGGCTTAAGCTATATGTGATTTTGATACGTCACTTAAACTTTAAATATATTTATAACTAACTGACTCGGCCACGCATTGCTGTGTTATAAATTAAAATGAAACCTTTCCTGTATCCTTAGTAGAAACAAATCCAGCAAAATGAAAAAATCATCAAATCTGTTGAGTGGTTTCGGAGTTCACCGCGATCAAACACTGTGACTCGCGACGATGGTCAAATACTTATAATTTTTGAACTTAACTATATACTTGTACTTTTTTCATAATAAACATTTTTACATTTTGAATACTTTAAATTTGTTTAATAGCCTTTTGATCTTTATTAGAAATCAAGCATTTTTTTTCTGTATAAATTTTGCTTTGTCTTGCATTTTTAACATATTTGAATGTTGAAACCTTTCAAAGGTTTAGGACAACTGTATTGTGAATAATTTACACCAGGCGGGATAATTGTATATATAGTTATAATAATGTCAATTTAATCAGCATAAAATAAATAAAACAAAATGTACTCAATCAGTGTTCGTGAACTGCACACTATAAAATCCAGTACAGCTGGAGAACAATCCAATTGCAATCTGCTCTTCTTTTGTTTGTCGCTAAAAGTATGGAATTTATAAACTGTTAAAGGTGGCACAATTACAAATTTTACCTTTTCATTTGAAATTAGTAAGTTTGCTATTGATTTATTTTAGATCATTAGTTTAAATTTTTACTTCATTCGACGTGTTATAACTACAGTAGCTTTTTTAATAACTTAAAAGTTATTGGATTAGACTAATTGTTTCTTGGTTCAATTGTCATGTCATAAAAATTATAAGGACTCCTAGCTTGACTATGAAGTGAACAGAAATAAATAAATATTTTTATTTTTCTAATGCGCAGTTAAATATGTTCGTAGCATAATAATATATGTGTAATGAAATAATTGAAATGTATGATATACGTCGATGATTGCCTACCAAATTTTGATATGATCTTACGTAAGTTTAATCTTAAGGAAACTTACTAACCTCGAAATTATCAAGCTGCTAAGTATCAAAACTAATGTTACTTGAGTTCATTGGCATTATGCATTAAGTAAGCATGTATGCTTATTTAACAAAATATTAACTTGATTATTTTTATAGTGTGTGACCGCATGGAACGTGAAATAATGATTAATGTTGTTGTCTTTGATGAACAAAAAAATTTTCTTAATGTACCTAACGAAACACTTTGAAAACATAAAATTATTAAGGACAATATATTTTACAAGGTCTTTGTACAATCACGGAGATTCAATATAGGACAATAAAATGTACCTACCGATTAAGTTACGTATACACGTTAAGTATACACAAAGACGTACTTTATATACTGAAAGTACTCTCAGTAATGCAAGTAGACACTATTTGGTAGGGGGGAGGAGAGGGCAAATTTCATATAGCGAGTAGGATGAATCAGACCTACCATTTCATCTATAAAATAATATACATATAAAACGTCAACTGTCATCTCGAGAAAGCTTGAGAAACTTGCAAGTAGTACTAATGTTCGCTTTAGTGGTGATTTTCGACCTATCGATATTAAAAGTAATTCTATGAAATTTATTAAATTTGCCCATTATATTAAAATTGCTCTTTTGCGCCCTTTATTTAGAACCAATGGCCGTTTATTTAAACCGACTTCTAATAAAGGTGATCCGTATGTATGTAATATTGTCAGAATTACACAGTATTTGTATAATTTAGTCTATAGGTATCAGCTACTAAATATGGGTGCCAAATGTCATACTTTTATTCATGTATTTTAACTTAAAAACTTCTGTTTAGTTGGAATAGATGTAGTCAAACTTAGGGAACTGTGCACGTTTCATAAAAATCTGTTCAATCGTTTTTGACATAGAGAGTAAAGTGTGTATCAGTCACTAAGAAAACGTGTCGTTGGCTAACAGCGTAATTCTAAAATTTTCAATGTTTGCTTGCAGTCAGGCTCTAGCTAAACCGACTTCAAACTGTAATTTAATTTACTATAAATAAAAAAAAGAAATAAAATTACAGAAGCCTCGACATTTGGAATGAACGTTGTTACTTTGTACTTGGTAGGTTGGCACCAAACTCAAATAATTATGTTAACATAATTTAGTTTTAGATTTCTTAAACAAACTATATTTTTTCCCTTTTTAGTTATTAATTTGAAATTACAATTGAGGCGGTTAACACACTGCACCGCGCCCCGTCGCGTGGCGCGTGGCCGCAGATTTTATTATTGTATGCAAGAATCTCAATTAATATAGAAAACACGCCTATGACAACACACTGCCGACGCGGAAACGCGCGGGTGGGCGCCCCGCGCGCAGATTCTGCGCGGGAGCGCGGGGCGTGAAGAAGTAGGGTCAACTTGTATTGAAAATCTGCGCGGAGAAGCAGATTACACCGCTAAGATAGGCAGATCTGCGCCTCCGCGCGGGGGCGCGTTTTCTGTCGCTACGCGCACCGCGGCGGGACGCATCTCTAGTGTGTGAACCGCCTAAAAGTAAGATTATTTTTTTTATTACTTTTTTAATTGATTCAATGCTCTACAGTTCTACATATATTTCAGAAACTAAATTTAACGATTTCCATTATTTCTTTATTTTATATATTTATGTTGTCACAAATTCGCCGATTAATTCAGTAGCAATTGCATTTCCTTGCATTTCGCGTTAACCATACCAATAAATATTGATATTAATGATTACTAGTACAAGTCACCGGGTTTATTGTAAACATTTTGCTAAAATAACAGTTTTATATACACAACATAATTATTAAAATGCTATTTATCATTAAAAAAATATTTAAAAAGTGTGGTTTGTTGTTGCTTGTAGGGATGGTGCGTATTTACGTGACCAGGTTTTAAAACCAGGTTTCTGCTTCGAAGTGCGTAAACCAAGTTTCAGCCCCCAAATACTTGCAATACCTTCAAGGTATTTCTACTCGGACGTACGCGAACCAAGTCTTGGTTGGACTGACGTACTGGGTATAAAAATAAAATAACTAGAAAATTGAGATTTACCCACATGATTTTAAGGAACATAATCGCAAAAGCAAAGATAAACTTAGAAAACCTTGCAAGTATTTTTTTTTGCCAAATACATTGTAATCATTATTTTGTATACAAATAAGGATTAATTTCCAAGAAAATACTTTGAAAGTATTTTACTCTAGCCCGCGAGTCTAGCTCGTTCGAGTCGGCGGGCTTGCTTGGGGCAGCGTCGTGTGTAATCGGCAAGCCACCGCGCGAGCAAGATAGGTAACGTTATCCCTCTTGTTATTTTGTTCGTTCGTTAATTAAATCGAGTCCTTAAATCATGCTCGATAATGAACCCATATTAGTGCATTATATGACCCTTTTGAACTCATAACGCGCGCGAAATGTTACTTTACAACAATAATATGCTGATGTTGCTAGCGTATCTGAGCCATTCTACTGCTACTTGAACAAAGTTCATTATTGCGCGTTCAATGTAAATGATTAAACTTGCAAAAATATTTTCAAATAATAATATTCTGGCTCGTCCGTGCGTTGCTATCCATCTTTTTTGTTATATTTTGATTTGGTTATGTTGAGTTGACTTTGACTTAATTAATTGCTTACTAAATAGAGAAATAAATTTCAATAAATACATTGGTACAGTGCATTTAGAAAAACAAAATAAAAAAATAAGTACAGTGTACTGCGTGTGTAATAAAGTCAATTAAAAAAATTGAATACTACAAGTAGGAAATAAAGGCTTTGTTTAATTTTTTATTTTTCTTTATTACGGATAGAGCGATCGCCTAAAGTAATAAAAGCTCTGAGTTCGATTCCCGGCATCTACGTGAAGCTTTCTTTATTTGTTTCTTTATTTCAATAATTATTTAACTGATTGAGTTAACTTACCTTATCGCCCATTGTACTGCCGATAATATAGGTAGGTACATCAATTAATTTATCAGAATAGCCTTAATAATATTATTTTAGCTGTCGCAAATTATGGCCTACAAATCAAACAACTCATAATAAAATATATAAAAACTCAATTTATAGTTTATTAAAAACTTATTATTCCGTACGTACGATTATGTTTCATATTTCAACGTCATCATAGTCTATATTCTCGTGAAGTAAAAAAAATACTTGCAAGTATTTTGAGACCTGGTTTTTGGCGCTGGTATTTAGTACCTTACGTACCAGGTAGCCCTGGTATTGAATTTTGCAAGTACGACTCATGCCTAGTTGCTTGTATTATGAGGGGGTCGATATCTTTAGTACTGTCAACAGCAAAGTGAGCTATAAACATTGACGGTTGTAAAAAATATAATTTCATTCTGAGAATATACAAATATTTGAGCAAGTTGGCGATCGTACGAGTACATAGTATTATCGTTGATTGGCAAGGAAGGAACTCGGTTTACTTGCTTCAAAGTACTCATCATGCATTATGGCGGCCTGCATCCATGAATTTTTTTATGATTGTTTTTGATATTTTTTGTAACTTTTCATATAGAACTACTCGTACTTACTAAACCCTAGTCTGATTGCTTTCTTAATAAATTGTTATTTATAAGGTTTAATAAAAGTATCGGGATGTAAGTGTTACTAACATGAGCCGTAGTTTTCCAAACTATTAATGACAATAACTTTAAGTGTCACATATGACTTTTTATAACCCTAACTACTACTTTTAATTTCATAAGTATATTTGTATATTGAAAACATCAAAAGTTTTGCTTTATTTTAGTGTTATAAGTAACTTATAACCTTGATTAAACACAAACTACCCAGCTCTAGATAGAGTCCAAAGTATTCAGGACACTTAAGTCATTATTAACTAACTTTAGTTTAATAAACTATTTGAAACAAAATCAATTAATAAAACATTTATCCGAAAAATTCATTTGTGATACAATTTTCGTATTTTTATAGGATACCTATGATGATCTTTAAAATATTAGTACAGTTAAAAAAAATATGCTTAAAAGTAATTGTCACTTGTGTATGAGATTGTCGAGCATTATCTGCAGTGATACAGCGGATCTCGAATGACTAATGCGTTCACACTGAAAGGGCACATGTGGAACACTTAAAGCCGTATGTAATTAATGGTGAAAAAATACGCAAGGTTTTCGTCATGGTGAAGAGGGTCGGGACTTACAAGTCATCATCCAAAAATGCAATTTTCATATAAAATAAATATAGTCAATTTATATTATATGAAAATCATCATGATCCTAGCTGATAAAATTAATTGGGAAAATATGTTAAGAATAGATATTTTTCTTACTTTTGAATTGATCCCGATCAAGCTCCATGCCAGGATGCTGGCATAGGTCTAGGTTTAGTTCTGGATGTAGTTTATTATACTTTGTATCTCTTTCCCGAAAAATTACTACCTGTATTTATCTAGATAAAAACTATTAGGAATTAAAAAAAAAAATAATGGATAAAATGTTCAAATCACTTTGTGACGCGATGTCGTAACTGAGGATATTTTTTGCTTTTATAATTAGTTAAATTACACAAGTGGTTTATCTTCTTTATTCGGGATTGGAACAATGGATGTATTATAACGTTATGGTTATCTATCATATATTCAAAAAATATTTGATTGGTTGGCAGTCTGCATAATAAACGCAGAAAAGTGTGTTGATGTAAAAATGGATTTTGATAACTATTGCCTCAAATGACGTTACATAATTGTAACTTAAAATTTTTATAACTTTTTCATGATAAATAATCAACTTCATGATAAAAAGCAGCTACGATGATCTCATAATAAAACCATTACAATAACATTAACTTTTTAATTTTTAGCATTCATTCTTTTATTTAAACATTTTTCATGGATACCGAAAATGCGTTTATTGTTATATTCTACTTTAATTTATATTTTATTTTAATCGTCCAAACGTCAAAATAAATAAAAAAAGGTAATTGTAAAAAGTTGTTTGTTAAATCGTGACGTTTATGTGAACACGACTCTTGGTAAAGATCGAATCATACATGAAGTATAAGGTGTTTAATTACATAGCAATAATTTTGTTTTGTTAGCTAGTGATTCAGGTTAAATGCACTTTCTGCATTGGTCTTGGAACCATAAAGTTGTTTTTGTAGTTGTCAAAAACATATGAATCTATTTTGACAATTAAATATCATACTTTAAATTTCTTCATATTCCTTTACCAATATATATTTTAGAAATATGTAGTTGTGTTAAAAGTCATCCTGATAAATTCAAATGACGAATTAAATAGTAAATTTCCTTCAAGATATGAACACAAACTGAGATTACTAAGTATAGAACGAAACTCAGACCAAGGTGTTGTTATCCTATGGCTACTAAAATATTTAATAAGAATCCTGATGACATTAAATATCTGTTTTTCAATCATTTTAAAACAAAATTAAAGACATGACTGAAAAACTGTTTTCATAATATTAATTTTTTTGTTATTTTATATGGTTAGCAATGTTGACTTTAATTAAGATATTTAATGTTGACACTATATTTTCGTTAATTATATTTTGCACGGCTACTTCTGGTGTATAATTTAGAATATTTTAAAACTTTTATGTGTCGCATTCTACCAATTAAATATTTCAGTCTCTTTAATAAATATATTCTCCTAATAAAGTAAAAAATGTATGATGTTTTTCAGATACTGCTTCTATAAACAATGGTATAACATTTTCAAATACGAGCAAACTTTCATTGATACATACGTTCGCCCGCCCAGATGCGTCATGTTTCCCAGCTTTCCATGAAGGTTCCCCCCACCCCGGCGGGGCGTGAAAGCACGGCGCGAGCGCAACTGGGCCGCGCGGGTCGACGAACGCCGGCCTAGACCCACATATTGCAATTGGGCCACAATCAGCGACAGTACACTGAGCGCATTGACCCCGCACAGTGAAATGCTTATCTTTCTTCTTCACACTCTTTCTCTCTATGCCGCTTAGCAACGGCTTTCCCAAGCGACACATCAATATCGCACTGCATATTTCAATGGTTCTGACTTTACATTTTAAATGGAATATACCGATGCAATTACCTTACGATTGAGATACGTGAAAATTAAATGAGCAAATAGTGTCGTGCCGGGCCTGCGTTGTTTGTGTTTTCTCTCGGACAATATTGCTTGCATGTGACCATCTCAACTATTCAACGGAACTTCCATATAAGAAACTGTCATTAAAATGTGAGATAAATACTAGAATGTTCATTTCAACAGTGCCTCGTAATATGCTACGGAATTATCGCTGGGAGTGAATCGCACGTATTACTTACTGCAGTAGCGACATATTATGATAGTTCTGTAAGCATATAAAGTGTTTCTGTATTGTTTCGGCATTAAAGACTTGGAAGTAGCGTTCATAGTAAAAGTATCTCAAGTCAGTGAGCTTGTTATAATTCATTTGCGTGATCCATATTGTACGTAAAAATAGCATAAGAGCATGAACAACAGTGGATTTTCACTTTCAAAAAAGCAAACAGTGTATGTGAGAAATGGCAAATTTACTAAGTAAATATTAATTACTATAATCAGGTGTCTACGTTTTATCTGTAATAATAGGTACTATTAAATGGGTCAAACGTGGTTTAAAATGAATAACACAATAATAAGCACTTTAGAAATTGATTGTAGTGTTTTTATAGGTTCGAATAGCTATAAAGCGAATAAAGTTTAGTTAAACAAATTCATTTGATTGATTGCTCACGTTTTTATTATGTTTAACATGTCGAGATTGTTCTGTATCTTTTTTGTAAGCAAAAGGTCATGTACAGGACAATTAAAGGATTTACAAGTTGTCTAGACATCGACGTATTCTAGACGTCATTCGTTGTCGTCGATCGCGAGTGCGCTCGTTTTTATTTTCATTGTGATGTCTAACAGAAGCGCTGAAACAAATAAGAGCGAACGGAAAGAAAGTAAAAATGAGTGCATCGGTATAAGAACTAGGCACACGGCACACGTGAAGCGAGAAGTGCAAACATGCATCTCATCTGCTACAACGAAACTGCACTGTTTTGGGTTCTGTACAAATTTAATATGTATTTCCAGCAAAGTTCAAATTAACACAATTTGTTCTTTGACAGAAATATATTTTCTAGCCAAGCAGCTGTTCAGAAGACGTAATACAAATGACCCAAAAAAACATGGTTAGTAAAATTTTAAAACATGTGCTGGGTTTTTACTATTTTTTACTTTCTAAAATTGTTACTACTATTTTTATGCAGAACCCTAAAAACGGGAATCATAAGTGGGAAGACATATATTCGCAGCAGGTATTGTTTCGCGTTCCCCTCGCCTTCTAGATACGGAGAATTTTTCCCCTACTTCTTCACTTTCTTCTCATATACACTTTCTAGGTTTTATGGAGAAATGTCTGCGCTTTCTAACGTAACACTAGTGCAAGTTTTTCTTGTCGCCTCTGTTTGTAATGAAAACGAGTTGATGTTGTCGTTCAGAGTTACTTCTTATGGCACTATAGATTGTTTTCAATTGTTAATTAGATAGCACTATGTTCCCCGAGTCGTGTAATGATGTGAAAGAGAAGGAATTAAAGTATTGTGGTTTTATTTCGTGAAGTTCAACGTTGCGATCTGGGTCAGGTAGTTAGTGGCAGTGACCTATTAAAACAATGGCCGGAGAGACAGCAACGTCCAAGATATGAGACGAGAGATATCGACGGCATGCAATATAAACAACCTCTCACCGTGTTATTCGCTTTGTAACGATCTTATTTAGGTCAACTTCTTAGTGGAGGCTTGCTCTGGAAATCTGCATAGGCGGATGTCAGCGCTATTAGATATTGTCGGTTTCTCTATTGGAGAAACTTTGGTGTAGTGATGGATCCATAACTTTTCACAGTATATAATGATTCCTGTGGCGAAAAATATTGAGAAAAAACATGACAATATTGTTTAGCATCTTAGATTTGGCAAGTAATTAAACTAGACCTCGAATTTTGAGTACTAATATAAACAGGTTGTTGTGGGTAATTACTTTTAAATGGTTTGAAACCATATACTTATTTACAGAGACATTTATAAAAAACTGTTGTCAGCTACAAAGAATAAGCCATTGTTCCCTAAGCCATAACTGTGCCAGATGGGGATGACCTGGGACCGTTTTTATATACCTACATTAATGTAACTCCTTTTTTATATAAATATTATCTATAGGTTTATCTTTACTAAATTCTGCAAAGAATTTACTTATTGATGATAAAGAGTTTTAATTTTATAAATTTATCATTTGTATGTATGTTTGCATCGATTACAAAGTTTCATAGCACTGCTATGAGAACAGCACTTCCTTATTGGTGTGCAGTGTGTTCGCCGCGGGCGCATTCTGGTCTCGCACCCACGGAAATTGGTGCAACAATAAAGCAGCGGTGTCTATGTGGGCCATCTGTGCGGGATCGCTCTCCGCCATGCAAATGGTTAGGAACTTTCTTCCGGCGCGGCGTGGCGTCGTGAGAGGGCATTGTAACGATTTCTCTTGCGCGAGAGCAGTTGTTTTCATCCCAAATTGTTTACTTAGGTCTTTCATAGTTCCGTATTTTTAATTGAATTGAACTACGTTAATTAAAAATAACAAGCATAACTGAGCAGGGCTACAAATACTGATTAAGTATATTATATTTATATTATTTTTTTAAAGATAAAAACAACTACTGTTGGTTTATTAATATATTTTGTTACCGTAAAAAATACGCAATAACAAGTACAAATTAGTGTTTCGTGCTGACCTAATGGCTTCGATTTGCTAACCCGTAGTGAAAACACTCTATCATTTGAAAAAATCAAAAATGTCGATTTGGGTAATTTCAAGGGTACATGCATGTCGATGCTGTATATTTGTAACTATAATATTATTTTAAAATGCTCTTAATAGTTAATTAAAGGTCGTAAAAATAATCCAGTCTTCTATATTGTATGTTTTGTAGGGCTCAATTATTAATTATAATTAACTCGAGAGATAATCGATTCCTTAGTGTTTTTCTGTGGAATATTTATGTTTGGCTATTTGCGATTAGAATATTGCAATTTGTAATAAGTAAAGGAATCTACAACTATACTAGGAAATTCGAAAGGTAAACACTTTTCGGCGCACATTCGAGACAATTATGTAAAACCAATATTTTTAATTAGCACGTTCTGTCCGATCGATTACAGCGATTACACCGACATCCTTAAATATTGTAAGACGTAAAAAGTCTTTTAGAGACTAATTGCATATCATGTTTTTTTCAGGATTTAATGCGATAAAATAGGCCCAAAGCATATATGGATTGACTTAGTAAACGCTCCAAAAAGAGCGGAATTTCGTTAGCAATGCTTACGTTGCTAATAACAGATATTTTATTGAAGTGTTATATATCATCAAGTAGTAGAAAGCCACTTAAAGGTCTAAAAGATAAAATAAATTTTAGCAAATGTTCTTCTATTTTTTTAGGTCACAATTATATTTTTGTGAATAATAAATGCCAATTTCAATGAATATACTGTAATTTAAAACATCTCATTACAGGTTTACTGTTTAAAAACATATAACAACCAGGTTGAATCCTTTAAATTATTTTATCTAAATATTCGGATTCTACTTTGGCAAAAGAAGCAAATTTCTCTATATAGTGTAGGCACTATGCTTCTTTTTCGTAATATAGGTATAAACTGTATAGATGTATAAGTAGATTTCCCATTAAAAAGCCTACTTCGTTTAAATGAATGAATTAATATTTTGGGGGTTCACTTAATCTGAGACCACGACCCGCGCAATAAGCAGTGACGGCTGCGCTCGCGCTGCGCTAACCTACTTGCCGATCGTTGATCTCTTTGTTTGTAAACATGGCGGCGAGCGGATAGCTTAGCTCGCGTGAACGAATCTCGGCGGGTGGATTGAAGATTTTTAAGACATTTCCAAATTATTTATTTCTCTTATGACGGCTAAAACATCGCGTTAAATATTAATACAAAAAAGTTTAATGCGAAAAATTTGAGAAAATTGTTTTCATTCCTCAGGTGGTATGAATTAAATTGTCAAAATATTCAATCACATTACTTATAAAATTTTATGGGATACTTTTTATGCCTACAAACATGGGAATTTAATATTATGTTTGATTAGTTATTAAAATTTAGGGCATTAAATTATACGTATTGATTAAAAATCATTACCTACTGCTATAGAAAATATGCTCATACATGTAAGTATTTATAGATTGGTAATTAAAGAGAGTACACTAAGAGAATGTATTTGGTTACATTATATAACGTCTTTTAATATAGAGAAAATATGGTGAAGAATTTTTTCCCAGGTGTTATTTTAAACATAGTACTTCTGGCACTCGAGCCAGACGTCATAACTGCCAAGCTATCGAGGCTCTTCGGATGGATTGATCCTAAAATTGGCACTGCACATTTCTTGCTAGTCTGGGACGGATGCTTAGGATGATCCTGGTCGTCCCAAAAAAAAATTCTAACAGGTTCTTTTGGTACTGCGCGCACCAGGATGTTAGCTTCAATCGGTGTTCACAATGACCACTCACGTCCGAATAGCTTTGAGCGTGCGAACGTCTGGCACGTGAAGACGATCTATTCGCGACACATGCCAGAAACGAATGAATACTACTTACTACTTTTTTCATAAGTCATGCCCATCATTTCAATAAATAACAGACTCAAGCGATAAGGCGCTACATTTTAATATAATTTCAGCTTATCTACCTATATAAAAATGATATTAACAAAGTCACGCCTTGATTCCATTTGAATCTCTTACTCTTCCTTTGCTATTCAGCCGTTATGATTGGCGAGCTCCATTTACTTAGAGAGGGCCTTCATTAGGGATTTGTATAAAAACATGTAGCAGAATTTCTTCAAGCCCTTTACACAGTGTAACAGTGAAAATAGTGTATTTGCAACCGTGCCTTGGGATTGGTAGCTTTTGGGCGCATTAATATGTGTTTTAGATTTTTTCTTCATCTTAAAGTTTAGCCAGAATAAATCCTTGAGGATTCCAATACAATCGAGTATAGTATCCAATGAAAAGGTTTAAAGGGTTTCACAAAAATATACACAGCTAAGTTTATTAATGTAGTTTATAATGATAAACTGTAAAATAATGTTCATCGTTTTTCTTTTTTTATGATTTTGTATTATTGGATTTAGACGGGTTTTTGTATGGTAATAATATAATTTATTTTGATTTCTATTAAATTTGGTAGTGAACTATATTGTTCATGGATAGTACTGTTAGTTTCTGATTAAGTTGCTAAAATAATTAAATTACTAGAAATGTTTGATAGAAAATGATACATTTCTATAATCTCGGAGCCACTGCCCTCTATTAATGCTAGTACGCTGGACTAAGGTGCCTCTCATGAAATGACAGTTTTTCTTTTGTGCTTTATATGACCATAAAAATTTAAAACAATTTGATTTATCTAAGCATTACTTCATGTTATTCTCTGTGATATACATATAAGTAGTATACCTTTTAAATAACCACCATTTTAGGATCTTTCAGAGACTACAATATTATTCAAAACCAATAAACCGATTCTCCTTAAAATATTTTACCGTAACTTGTTGTCGATATTAAAGAGAAAGTCACATCTGTGATATAAGTTTCGTGGACGCTCACCATTTGCTGACAGCACGAAAACGCTACAATCGAATGGCATTATTATTAGGTCGTCAATATTCAGTCCAGCGTACTTATATTATAAACGTTAGTGTCTAAAGCTCAATTTTATTGTGTATAGGTGTGAATATAGGAGTGTGTTTGTGTGTGTGCGCGCGTGTACCAACTTGCTGCATTGGACACGATTCAGCGTAGAGCTCAGAGGCTCATTAGTGACAGCAAATTGATGAAGAGCAAGGTTCACACCTTACTCACCGCCGCAAAGTTGCCTGTCTGTCGGTTTCTACAGATTGTATTTTAAAGAGCGTGCTCAGGAGTAACATACGCGCATACTGCCATCACCTTTTTTCCATAGGATATCCAGACGTACTGCGGGCTACCACCCTTTCTTGGTTGTATGCGCCATACATAGCAACGTTGTACAGTACACAGATCGTGGGTTCAAATTTAGCTCATGGCCGTGTTTTTATTTATAGATTATTTACGTAAGTAAAAAAGATGGACAAAAAATGACTTTGATAGTTCGGTCTTCAATCTTTTTTAAATAAATTTAATTTTGATGTGGTAACATCTAATATTATAAAGGAATGACGCTTCAGAGTATATCTTACTCCTGAGTATGGAAGCAAGATTTTACGATTTTCTAAACAAAAATTACGATCTTCTAATTCTTTTAAATCCTATTGTTGCAGTTTTTATATTAAATAATTAAAGTTTTGAATTGGAGTTTGAAATGTTTGTCGGCGAAACGCGGTAAATTGCAAATATGATTGCAAAAACTAGTGAAGATTATATTTTCCAGCAGCTAAGGTACGTCTTTCCCAAATTTTATAAATAAATCCCCTAACTACAGTATTTAGTCAATTTTAAGAAGCCTCTTCTACAGTTAATACGTTGTAGGTAAACAAAAGTGCGAATTCGTGATCTATTCTTATAAAATAAAGACACTTGAGGCTAAAATAAAAAAAAAAACTTGGCATTCTGGCGAAGGTGAGAAGGTACATCACGCCGGAACAGTTGCTTAATCTTTACCAAGAGCAAGTTCGATCGTGTATTGAGTACTTTTCTCATCTTTGGGACGGTTCCGTCCAATACCAACTCCTGACGCTTGAGTCCATTGAAGGGAGGGCCAAAAAACTCATCGGCAATGACGATCTTTTTAATAATAATAAGCTGAAAAGCCTTGAACATAGCGTAGCGGGGAAGGCGTAGGAAGGTAGCGAGCCTTTCCGTTTTTTATACGATACATTTCGAAGAGTGTGCAGTAGAATAGCACTGCCTTGTTCCGTCGTTCCCAGTTTTTCATCAGACCATCAGACTTACAAATAGGCGCTACTGTTATTTGGTTGATATACCAAAGAGTCGCACTAAGCGTTTTGGCTCCAATTTTGTAATCCGTACCGCTAAAGAGTAAAGCTTTGTGCCTGAGTCTGTTTTTCAAGATAAATACAATTTAGGGGTCTTCAAGTCACGGGTGAGTTTAGGCCGACGCGTCACATCCTAGATCGCAGCGTCGCTTACCATCAGGCGAGATAGCGATCAAGTGCTTTTCTATTCACTAAAAAAAATATATTGTATCTAGTTGAGGTATTTGCGTTCCAATTGAATTCCGTCACGTCTTCTCTCAATTGAAGTGTCCTATCAAAGCTTTGTCATTACAATAATTGATAAAAATATTCTCATTCGAATGCAGGTAACGTCGACGTGGTGCAGCGGAAATCAATTCTATGTGATAGAACTATAGCTGCATATTAATTAGACTATATTTTTTTCTAGTATTCCTCATTCTTCGACTTGTATTTCTGCATTTTCTTATCAAGAATGCATACTTACGTTATATGCATACGACGTAATATTTTCATGAAACCGAAATAACCTTTTATCATAGGTATGATAAAAGTTAAGAATCCGTGAAAAACTGTTATCTATAAGAGAATTATGTTATTGGTATAAGTCATATGCAGTCGAGAGCATCAGTTTTATATGTCTTCTTGACTTACGATCACAAGATAATAAAAACTGACGCTGACCGCCATAATTAAAATAATAAATACCTTTGTAACAAAACACGTCTAATCAAGTCCAAATGGACCTAAGAAGAAGAACCTAATATTGTTCGGTTGCCACATAGATATTGCGTAAAAAAAAATTAACTTATATCTGATGAGATCGATTCAGATAGAAAAAACAAAACAATCCTGAGTGAGATTTTTAATACAGATTGACTTCTGTCACGCTAATTTCAATTCTAAATAGAAGTGTTGTTTCTAATGGAATTGGCTCTTGTTATCCCAAAGACCAAGTAAGACCTGTTGTCTGTTGAATTATGAGTATAATGCGCTAAAATAACATAATGAAATAGACTGCAATTACGATAAAAATAACTTTTTATAAGTTGTATAAATAAGTTGTTTTGAATCGTCCAACTTTTTTTACTTACCATACATGCAGGAAGTCATTTTATTGACAAAAAAAAACACATCAGCTTAAAGATGCAGTAGTGACGACATTCACAATATCATACATCGTCACCATAAATAAGTCAGAAAACACGATATTATTCTATTATCACAATAATAAAAGCGTTGTGGTTTATAATAATAAAAATATTTCCCATATTCACATCAGTTAGCCTAGCCCAAAGTAAGATCTGTAAGGCTTGTGTTATGGAAACTAGGCTAATGGATAGATTGTACATATGTATATGATACAATACTATATAGATTAAATAAGTTAAGCTAATTGTCGATTGTGCAAGTTGTATAAAGTGGAAGATAAGTCTATCATCTCCCAAGTGATGACCCGTTCACGAGCATGACCCTCGTTATACTGAGAAATGTTTCTAAAACATTTGTTAAGCAAAGTAAGTTTTATAACATTTATACAAAAAATAAATCTGTAAACGCATTAACGGCGCGTCATTCATATTTGTTTCTGGATCAAAGAATCAAATTTTCCGGAGCCGTGATCAGCTGACTGTGGTAATGCTAACCTTCCAATATTTCAGCGGACGCATTATTTAGTTATTTTATTTTCTCTGCGACTGTGTCTACCACCAGTTCGGTAATTGAGATGCCATTCCGAGAAAAACTACGAAAGAGAATCGACAGGGAGACATGTTATTTACTATTGCGACGACTGTTTTTTGCGACGGTTACTAATCCTTGTTTTCGTTGATCAAGTAATAACGGTCGTCAAGTAATAATAGCGAGTTGCTGGAGTCCTATAAGCGTTTTCCAAGGAATTCTCTCTCATTCTTCTTGTTCTACATTAATGATCTTCCATATTTTGAGAAGAATCTATGAGAAAAAGGATGACACTTCTTTAGTTTTTAAAGGTTTCTAGAAGGAATGAGGATGTAAATAGTGCTCTATCAAATCTTTAACTTTGATTTACCAGTAACCATTTATCGCTAAATTCGAAGAAAACTAAATGCAAAAATGTCGTTACCTGAGGCAGGTTGACCTACATATAAACTTAAATAATGGAGTAGTCGATTTGGTTGAAAATACATTTCTTTTTACTTTGATAATTATATTGAATAAGTAGTTATAAAGATTGTTAGTTTTAATATCGGGGACAGGTAGTCTTGCAAGTCTGGTCTAAATGGTATCTGGATTAAGCTTTACAGCGTGACAATATTGGTCTTCAAGTTTTTTGCAGCAGGAACACGATGATACTCAATACAGACAAATTAATCCGCCGTGGTGTAACTAAGTTTCTTGTTTGATTTTTTTTATGGTATAAATCGTTAAATCAAGTCATTTTTAATATAAAAATACTTAAAAAAAAATTTTGTACTATTATTTTTGTTAAAAAATATATTTTCTTGGGTCAGTGCATTAATCGTAATTTAAACAGCCGTCATTTTCATGTTCTTTGAATGACGTCACATGACATGACTCGCCACGTTACTATGGGTGAATCTACTTACATTGTAATGATGTATGATGTCATGTGACGTCAAAACCAATAACTTTTATGCATAACTTTTCACCGAAAAAAAAAATATTTCATAAAAATAATAGAAATTAACGATTTTAACGAATGCCGTCAGTTTATTAGAAATTTGAAGAATATTTGAAAAAATATAGTTTTTTTTTAAATTACATGCAAGAAACCTATTCGACTAGGTGGGTTAAAACATTGAATAAGTTATATTAATTAAAGGAATTTAGGAACCTATCCAAGAGATGTGATAACACAAGAATATGCATATTTAAAGCTCTGCATACAATCACTTTTTTTCAAGTGATATATTTTTAGAATTTCCATCACGGCGACCTCAAACTGTGAGTCTCAAACTCAAACAGCTCTCTTATTATTTTATAATTATGTTATAAAAGAATAATTGATTAAATATTAAGTAATTATTTTATCTAGCTCCATAATTTATAATTAGATCGATTGATAGGAATATATCTTAGCATTTTTTATTGTATCGAATCTTGTAAATTTTTTTGCTTTACCTCTATTGCTCGATTTTCTATTCAACGATCTAAACATCCATATTTTCAAAGTACAAATATAGACTTATTTCTACATATTTGTCAGAAAAAACTTGCATTTATATTTTGATGGATAATATTTAGGTGTTATACTTAAACTTTTCTTTTGTCATAGCAAGACCAGAAACTCCTTTATTTACTTAGTAAGCAATCAAGTAAGTTAGCAATAAAATAATAACATTTTATGTCATTGAGTAGCTGAATAAACATTGAATATACAAGGCAGATCACATTTCATATCAACGATGTATCCGTTTCGGAGTAAATACGTAATTGTGAACTATTTAATTATTGATTCATAAATTCAAACTAATAATTGAATTATCAACAAGTGTATTGCCCCTTTATATCAATGTAAGACATTGAAGTATGTCGAGTAGAAATAACATTGTGATGCGAAATATTGACAAAAATTATTGTATTGCTTAAGTAAGTCTACAGTTTGCTGCCCAAATATTACAACTTCATTGTTTTAGTACCGCGGTTCTCGGACGCAGATAAACAGCGCATGAGATCTGACCTCAATACTTGAATATTTATTAACACGACTACGCTGACACTTGTCTTAGCCGTATTTATTCAATACGGTCAAATCTTGTGATTAACTATTAATCAAAAATTAATCAAAAAAGAACCAAAGCAACTATCTAATTTATAATTATCAGTTGGTGATTGGGAGAGATCTTGTGATCAGTGATTTGGCAACAGCGAAGCATCTATGACCCTCAACAGCGTCGTTACGTAAAGATATCAGGCTAGGACTCAAGAGCAGCTTTGATCCCTTCACATTGTCAGAGGTTATTGAACCGGTACTATTTTGTTGTACCTTTGAAGAATGCAAGGCCAGCGATGGCCGCAGCCGCGCTGGCCGCGTCACCGGCACTCGCCCCGCCGCTTGTCAGTTGCGCTATCCGTTTGCCATACATAAACATTTCGACATAACCTTTTAGGCCAACCCAACATTGTATACTGTCAACACACAGCAAATGATCAAAAATTGCCCATAATTTTCCAGTTTTGGGAATTTCAGTCATCCTTCGAAGATTTCGACATTCACATTCCAGTTTGTAAATTTCAAATTTATTATTTGATTGTCCCAAGCATACGTAAATTGAGTTACCTAACATTTTCCTAATCTGTGACGTATATCATTAAAATTGATTTTGGCATTTGGGCTTAATAAACTTTAAATTATGGAAAAGATATGGTTTCGTTGTCATCTTACATAAATTATTAATGTTAACGTAAATCCCAGGCTATATAAAAATATTACTAGTATTCACTGACCTACGTTCTACAAGAATGTAGTCTGGAATACAAAGATCAACTACGTCAAAGTATAAAGTTTCCGTTCATCTTATTTAATGTGATACAGTCTCGATTACTTATGTTCTTATTTATTCCAGGAATTTCTCTGCTATTGTGCAACAGCTGCTCATACCAAGGGTAAAAGCCTTGGAATCGTTGACCCTGTCGCCAGACGCCACTACTGGTCGACCACCTCTTCAGAGCAAACTAAAAATAAAGGAAGAAAGACGTATACTTAGGATGCATACGTTCTAGACTGTACTTGCGACTATAAAGGATAAAAAGAGAATAAAATAAACTAGCCCGTTCAGTGGCCCTAGGAGAAGTAGACGACCGGAGTCGGGCGCCGCTCGCTTCCAGAGTCGACGACTCGACTAAAAGAATAAAACAAACCCTACGTCAATCGAAAAAGCCGTTGCTCATTGACAAGAATGTCTCATTAGCCATTTCATTGATTTGATTCAGAACAAACTTTGCGGCGAAGATATTGATTCTGATATATTAACCCTTAATGAGACTCGCATTCTACTAGGTTGCAAACCTGTTCTTCGATTTACATTTTAGATCGATATCATTTATCTATTAAGCTGATTGCAAACAGATTAGATGTTTAAATTAATTTTAAAGTAAATGAATACGCCTTTTGTAAAACAGCTGCACCGTGTGACTGCTGCATCTCACGATTGTTGGTTACAAGGAAAATGATATCTTCAAGGGCACGTGAAAGTGAGACTGGTCAAATGCGTTATTAAAATTAACTAGGAAATAGTGTGGTCATGAATGTAAAATGGTGTTTGTGGTTTGAGGCGGATTTGGGTGCGTATACCTCGCTTGATCCGAGCGCCGATAAACTTAATGTCCTTTTGAGCTGAGCGGGCGTCTACCTCATGTTAACCTTGCATTGAGTCAGTTACACTGTCCGCGGGATAACTGTACGATGTGGTGGCTGAATGGGTATAGCATAAACGGGCTATTACTACTCTTGGAGGCTTTATATTGGCGTTTTCTACTAGCAATCCTTTGGTTGTTTAAATAATAGCAAATGCCATTAGGATATCAAATATGCATGAGATAAATTGCGAATTATTTTAATTAGTTTAAGTACAGTACAGTATTATCTAAAAATATTAAATAGTAAGATTGCCTTAAAATAAACACAATTAACTAAAAAATCCTATTACTGAGACGTCAATCGAAGCCGCTCTGGCCCGAGCAGCTGCATAGCTTCAGTCAGACGATTTCATAAAAAGCAGTCTCATTTCATATATTTTCAATAACGATTTGATGAGACACAAAGTTGCTATAAAAACATAAGCATCAAGTGTGGACAAGTTTTTTACGTTTAAACAATGTCTCGGACGTGTAGTGGTCTGCACTACCCCCCAGACGACGTAAGTAGCAGGTTCGCTTTGATTCAATGTTTCTTATTCACTTGTTTAACAGAGAAACGATAACTTTATTTTAATATCTTAATATTAATAATAATATTTCGAACATTCACACGAATTAGTATATATATATTGTATATAATATATAATTACATACATATGTATACATACATATCCTTCGTCTTTGCTAAAGGCAGGATCTCTACTGTTGCACCAAAAGCAGAACACTTTATATTTTATATCGAATAATGTTAAAAGAAGTAAAAACTAAGAAAACTTTTCCGCTACACCTAGAACACTTAAAGAAGACGTTAAATGCACTCGCAATTACTCAATTAACACCGGATATTTTTATGTAGCACTTTAGAATTGAAGATGTTTTGCTATGCTAACTTATTCTTAGATACAATTTTGAATTCTACTTGTTTAACATTCTTTTGATGTAATAAATAAATAATAATATAATAAATAAATTATATTTTTGCTTGTAAATTTAAATTCGCATCATTCTTAGTTCTGAAGATTGCGGAATCGCATATCATCAATTGTATGTTGTATTGTATAAGTTTAAAAAGACAGGTACATTTATAAAAAAGATCTCATATTATATGAATTAATCTTACTTTTAATCTTAGTTATTATCGTCTGTATTATTTTTGTCATAGCAATGTTTGAATAATATTTTTAATGCTGTTTTCGGCCGAGCTCTAAATAAAAAATTAAGTTATGAAATAATAGTATTTCTTTGCATAAAACATGGTGCATATGTGGTGTTGTAATTAGTATTTTAAAAAAAAATATGTTATAACAATTATAATTAAATGTCTATCATCTTTTACTTGTTATGATCAATGCCAGTGTCACAGAGTGATGACACTTAGTGCTAATAATAAAATTAAATCTAAGTAAAGTTTAAAATTCTGATGTTCGTTATTTTCTTTTTAAGTTCTATTACGGAAATAATTAATAAATCCATTTATGCCTTTAAAACTATTTTCAATTATATTCCAAAAATCGTCTTTTTCAATGTTTATACGGAATATTTTTTATTTATCATTGCTGTTACAACTTAATCTGAGGTATATCGCGTATAGTAGCGACTGCCACAAGCAGACTAACTGAACCACAGCAAGAGGATGGTCCGTCCCAGGGGTTTTAGTGGGGAAGCTCCACATATCCTCGCCGTCAACCCGCGGCGCGGAATCCATAAAGATTTCCCTTGGGTCATAAAAAGGGATATCTTGTATATAAATTTAAATGTTTACGTTTTTTTTGTAAAAATATTTATACTTTACCTTACAAATGCCAAAATTTTGAGTATGTATAGCAATATCCTTCACATTTAAGTGTCGTAAAAAAATATTAATTATACTGGAAACAATCAGCATATATCTCCGCAGATCACAAAAGACAACGGTGTTTTCCGAATTTTGAAAGTTTTTTGCCATGTGTGAAGAGTCTTCCGTCCAGCAGTGAACGTCTGTTGGCTGAGGTGATGATAGAGATAAAATCTAAGAGCCGAATTTCATCCACTTCTAGGATTTGTATCATCACGAAACTTTATAAGTATGTAGTTATCTGGTACTATCGAGCTAGTCTGATGCTAGAGCTGAAAGGTAGGATATAACACCCTGGCTTTATTACCAGGGAACCCCAAGAGTAGGCTCATTAGACTCGTTGTAACTAGAGATATTCATTTCCCTTCATGCAAGAACCGGATGATGGTACTGAAAGGTGACTGGTGAAACCCATCATGCTTAGTGCAATACAAATAAAAACATGTTTTTTTTAAGTTCTTTTTATTATTTTTGAATAGAAAGTTGCTGATTTTTTTTATTATGAATTATGTAGTAGAAGAATAGCACGGCTATTATTTTGATAATATATTAAAGTTATATAATATTTCATATTTCATATTTGATAATGCTATATAACATTGTAAGTGAAGTTATTTATTTTAAAGCTGAAGAGTTTCTAATAACCTTTCTAAGGCCTACGTTTTTAAATGAGAACACGTAACTATCGAATTTGAGTTAATATTTGTATGATAGACCTTAATACTAAGTTAATAAGATTCATTTTAAAAATTTTAATTTACCTAAACTCTGCCCATTGCTATTCAATAAAAAAACGTCCTCAATTGGTAGCAGATAAAAAATACGATTCAAAAGAACTTGCATAAGGACATTTGGATAAAGTTTAATTTCATTGTGTATATTCATTTCATTTCATTCTTCATTTCATTGAGTAATATAGTTATACCTAAATGACACAAATACACATTTGGTAGAATGTGTGTGTGCACTAACTAAGGTATCAAAATAAAATTAATGTAAAATGTTCAATGTAGTACTTGCAATGACACTAAACGTTATAAGTCAGTTGGGCTCTGAAAGTTAAAAGACGTTCCTTCTTAAGATGTTAAATCAAGAGCAGCTCTTTATTTCTTTTCCTCTTGTTAGTTGTTCCTTATGTTGAACTAAAATTTGATAGAACAGAGACTATTTGTTTGGTTAGTGATTATGTATGAAACGAGCGATTGTTTATTAGCAGAAAAGAACAAGGCATTACTTTTGGCTAAAATTGTCAGATTCTATCATTAAGGGTACTATCAAAATATCACTAAACAACGCGTTGCTTTAGAACATTAATATACCGAATTACAAATGCATTGTTGCTGAATCGTGTTTTGGTCGTTTGAATTTTATCACTGTCAATATCCCGTGTGATACTTTCATTTGTAGTGCCAAAATTCTGAAAAGCAATCGATGTCTAATACCAAAGTGCATCTAAATAAAATACTTAAGATATAAAATACGTGTGTAAAAAACAACCACGCCTCCGAGCCCTCAGATGGGATTCGAACCCACGACCTTTCGCAATCCGGGCGACTGCTCTGACCGCTGAGCTACCGAGACGCTGGCAAACGTGTCGAATTTTACAAACGTATTCCAACTTCTACTATGAGCTAGTATCGTTCCACCAATGTTGAACGCTAACTACCTTCAACATTGAAAGTAATATTTTTACAAATATTAAACAATCAATTAAGATGGAACCAGCTATAATTATGTTTTTATTTAATTTTTTGCATTCACAATGCAATATTTCTATAAGATATAAAATACGTGTGTAAAAAACAACCACGCCTCCGAGCCCTCAGATGGGATTCGAACCCACGACCTTTCGCAATCCGGGCGACTGCTCTGACCGCTGAGCTACCGAGACGCTGGCAAACGTGTCGAATTTTACAAACGTATTCCAACTTCTACTATGAGCTAGTATCGTTCCACCAATGTTGAACGCTAACTACCTTCAACATTGAAAGTAATATTTTTACAAATATTAAACAATCAATTAAGATGGAACCAGCTATAATTATGTTTTTATTTAATTTTTTGCATTCACAATGCAATATTTCTATAAGATATAAAATACGTGTGTAAAAAACAACCACGCCTCCGAGCCCTCAGATGGGATTCGAACCCACGACCTTTCGCAATCCGGGCGACTGCTCTGACCGCTGAGCTACCGAGACGCTGGCAAACGTGTCGAATTTTACAAACGTATTCCAACTTCTACTATGAGCTAGTATCGTTCCACCAATGTTGAACGCTAACTACCTTCAACATTGAAAGTAATATTTTTACAAATATTAAACAATCAATTAAGATGGAACCAGCTATAATTATGTTTTTATTTAATTTTTTGCATTCACAATGCAATATTTCTATAAGATATAAAATACGTGTGTAAAAAACAACCACGCCTCCGAGCCCTCAGATGGGATTCGAACCCACGACCTTTCGCAATCCGGGCGACTGCTCTGACCGCTGAGCTACCGAGACGCTGGCAAACGTGTCGAATTTTACAAACGTATTCCAACTTCTACTATGAGCTAGTATCGTTCCACCAATGTTGAACGCTAACTACCTTCAACATTGAAAGTAATATTTTTACAAATATTAAACAATCAATTAAGATGGAACCAGCTATAATTATGTTTTTATTTAATTTTTTGCATTCACAATGCAATATTTCTATAAGATATAAAATACGTGTGTAAAAAACAACCACGCCTCCGAGCCCTCAGATGGGATTCGAACCCACGACCTTTCGCAATCCGGGCGACTGCTCTGACCGCTGAGCTACCGAGACGCTGGCAAACGTGTCGAATTTTACAAACGTATTCCAACTTCTACTATGAGCTAGTATCGTTCCACCAATGTTGAACGCTAACTACCTTCAACATTGAAAGTAATATTTTTACAAATATTAAACAATCAATTAAGATGGAACCAGCTATAATTATGTTTTTATTTAATTTTTTGCATTCACAATGCAATATTTCTATAAGATATAAAATACGTGTGTAAAAAACAACCACGCCTCCGAGCCCTCAGATGGGATTCGAACCCACGACCTTTCGCAATCCGGGCGACTGCTCTGACCGCTGAGCTACCGAGACGCTGGCAAACGTGTCGAATTTTACAAACGTATTCCAACTTCTACTATGAGCTAGTATCGTTCCACCAATGTTGAACGCTAACTACCTTCAACATTGAAAGTAATATTTTTACAAATATTAAACAATCAATTAAGATGGAACCAGCTATAATTATGTTTTTATTTAATTTTTTGCATTCACAATGCAATATTTCTATAAGATATAAAATACGTGTGTAAAAAACAACCACGCCTCCGAGCCCTCAGATGGGATTCGAACCCACGACCTTTCGCAATCCGGGCGACTGCTCTGACCGCTGAGCTACCGAGACGCTGGCAAACGTGTCGAATTTTACAAACGTATTCCAACTTCTACTATGAGCTAGTATCGTTCCACCAATGTTGAACGCTAACTACCTTCAACATTGAAAGTAATATTTTTACAAATATTAAACAATCAATTAAGATGGAACCAGCTATAATTATGTTTTTATTTAATTTTTTGCATTCACAATGCAATATTTCTATAAGATATAAAATACGTGTGTAAAAAACAACCACGCCTCCGAGCCCTCAGATGGGATTCGAACCCACGACCTTTCGCAATCCGGGCGACTGCTCTGACCGCTGAGCTACCGAGACGCTGGCAAACGTGTCGAATTTTACAAACGTATTCCAACTTCTACTATGAGCTAGTATCGTTCCACCAATGTTGAACGCTAACTACCTTCAACATTGAAAGTAATATTTTTACAAATATTAAACAATCAATTAAGATGGAACCAGCTATAATTATGTTTTTATTTAATTTTTTGCATTCACAATGCAATATTTCTATAAGATATAAAATTCGTGTGTAAAAAACAACCACGCCTCCGAGCCCTCAGATGGGATTCGAACCCACGACCTTTCGCAATCCGGGCGACTGCTCTGACCGCTGAGCTACCGAGACGCTGGCAAACGTGTCGAATTTTACAAACGTATTCCAACTTCTACTATGAGCTAGTATCGTTCCACCAATGTTGAACGCTAACTACCTTCAACATTGAAAGTAATATTTTTACAAATATTAAACAATCAATTAAGATGGAACCAGCTATAATTATGTTTTTATTTAATTTTTTTGCATTCACAATGCAATATTTCTATAAGATATAAAATACGTGTGTAAAAAACAACCACGCCTCCGAGCCCTCAGATGGGATTCGAACCCACGACCTTTCGCAATCCGGGCGACTGCTCTGACCGCTGAGCTACCGAGACGCTGGCAAACGTGTCGAATTTTACAAACGTATTCCAACTTCTACTATGAGCTAGTATCGTTCCACCAATGTTGAACGCTAACTACCTTCAACATTGAAAGTAATATTTTTACAAATATTAAACAATCAATTAAGATGGAACCAGCTATAATTATGTTTTTATTTAATTTTTTGCATTCACAATGCAATATTTCTATAAGATATAAAATACGTGTGTAAAAAACAACCACGCCTCCGCGCCCTCAGATGGGATTCGAACCCACGACCTTTCGCAATCCGGGCGACTGCTCTGACCGCTGAGCTACCGAGACGCTGGCAAACGTGTCGAATTTTACAAACGTATTCCAACTTCTACTATGAGCTAGTATCGTTCCACCAATGTTGAACGCTAACTACCTTCAACATTGAAAGTAATATTTTTACAAATATTAAACAATCAATTAAGATGGAACCAGCTATAATTATGTTTTTATTTAATTTTTTGCATTCACAATGCAATATTTCTATAAGATATAAAATACGTGTGTAAAAAACAACCACGCCTCCGAGCCCTCAGATGGGATTCGAACCCACGACCTTTCGCAATCCGGGCGACTGCTCTGACCGCTGAGCTACCGAGACGCTGGCAAACGTGTCGAATTTTACAAACGTATTCCAACTTCTACTATGAGCTAGTATCGTTCCACCAATGTTGAACGCTAACTACCTTCAACATTGAAAGTAATATTTTTACAAATATTAAACAATCAATTAAGATGGAACCAGCTATAATTATGTTTTTATTTAATTTTTTGCATTCACAATGCAATATTTCTATAAGATATAAAATACGTGTGTAAAAAACAACCACGCCTCCGAGCCCTCAGATGGGATTCGAACCCACGACCTTTCGCAATCCGGGCGACTGCTCTGACCGCTGAGCTACCGAGACGCTGGCAAACGTGTCGAATTTTACAAACGTATTCCAACTTCTACTATGAGCTAGTATCGTTCCACCAATGTTGAACGCTAACTACCTTCAACATTGAAAGTAATATTTTTACAAATATTAAACAATCAATTAAGATGGAACCAGCTATAATTATGTTTTTATTTAATTTTTTGCATTCACAATGCAATATTTCTATAAGATATAAAATACGTGTGTAAAAAACAACCACGCCTCCGAGCCCTCAGATGGGATTCGAACCCACGACCTTTCGCAATCCGGGCGACTGCTCTGACCGCTGAGCTACCGAGACGCTGGCAAACGTGTCGAATTTTACAAACGTATTCCAACTTCTACTATGAGCTAGTATCGTTCCACCAATGTTGAACGCTAACTACCTTCAACATTGAAAGTAATATTTTTACAAATATTAAACAATCAATTAAGATGGAACCAGCTATAATTATGTTTTTATTTAATTTTTTATTTAATTTTTTGTAAAATTCGACACGTTTGCCAGCGTCTCGGTAGCTCAGCGGTCAGAGCAGTCGCCCGGATTGCGAAAGGTCGTGGGTTCGAATCCCATCTGAGGGCTCGGAGGCGTGGTTGTTTTTTACACACGTATTTTATATCTTATAGAAATATTGCATTGTGAATGCAAAAAATTAAATAAAAACATAATTATAGCTGGTTCCATCTTAATTGATTGTTTAATATTTGTAAAAATATTACTTTCAATGTTGAAGGTAGTTAGCGTTCAACATTGGTGGAACGATACTAGCTCATAGTAGAAGTTGGAATACGTTTGTAAAATTCGACACGTTTGCCAGCGTCTCGGTAGCTCAGCGGTCAGAGCAGTCGCCCGGATTGCGAAAGGTCGTGGGTTCGAATCCCATCTGAGGGCTCGGAGGCGTGGTTGTTTTTTACACACGTATTTTATATCTTATAGAAATATTGCATTGTGAATGCAAAAAATTAAATAAAAACATAATTATAGCTGGTTCCATCTTAATTGATTGTTTAATATTTGTAAAAATATTACTTTCAATGTTGAAGGTAGTTAGCGTTCAACATTGGTGGAACGATACTAGCTCATAGTAGAAGTTGGAATACGTTTGTAAAATTCGACACGTTTGCCAGCGTCTCGGTAGCTCAGCGGTCAGAGCAGTCGCCCGGATTGCGAAAGGTCGTGGGTTCGAATCCCATCTGAGGGCTCGGAGGCGTGGTTGTTTTTTACACACGTATTTTATATCTTATAGAAATATTGCATTGTGAATGCAAAAAATTAAATAAAAACATAATTATAGCTGGTTCCATCTTAATTGATTGTTTAATATTTGTAAAAATATTACTTTCAATGTTGAAGGTAGTTAGCGTTCAACATTGGTGGAACGATACTAGCTCATAGTAGAAGTTGGAATACGTTTGTAAAATTCGACACGTTTGCCAGCGTCTCGGTAGCTCAGCGGTCAGAGCAGTCGCCCGGATTGCGAAAGGTCGTGGGTTCGAATCCCATCTGAGGGCTCGGAGGCGTGGTTGTTTTTTACACACGTATTTTATATCTTATAGAAATATTGCATTGTGAATGCAAAAAATTAAATAAAAACATAATTATAGCTGGTTCCATCTTAATTGATTGTTTAATATTTGTAAAAATATTACTTTCAATGTTGAAGGTAGTTAGCGTTCAACATTGGTGGAACGATACTAGCTCATAGTAGAAGTTGGAATACGTTTGTAAAATTCGACACGTTTGCCAGCGTCTCGGTAGCTCAGCGGTCAGAGCAGTCGCCCGGATTGCGAAAGGTCGTGGGTTCGAATCCCATCTGAGGGCTCGGAGGCGTGGTTGTTTTTTACACACGTATTTTATATCTTATAGAAATATTGCATTGTGAATGCAAAAAATTAAATAAAAACATAATTATAGCTGGTTCCATCTTAATTGATTGTTTAATATTTGTAAAAATATTACTTTCAATGTTGAAGGTAGTTAGCGTTCAACATTGGTGGAACGATACTAGCTCATAGTAGAAGTTGGAATACGTTTGTAAAATTCGACACGTTTGCCAGCGTCTCGGTAGCTCAGCGGTCAGAGCAGTCGCCCGGATTGCGAAAGGTCGTGGGTTCGAATCCCATCTGAGGGCTCGGAGGCGTGGTTGTTTTTTACACACGTATTTTATATCTTATAGAAATATTGCATTGTGAATGCAAAAAATTAAATAAAAACATAATTATAGCTGGTTCCATCTTAATTGATTGTTTAATATTTGTAAAAATATTACTTTCAATGTTGAAGGTAGTTAGCGTTCAACATTGGTGGAACGATACTAGCTCATAGTAGAAGTTGGAATACGTTTGTAAAATTCGACACGTTTGCCAGCGTCTCGGTAGCTCAGCGGTCAGAGCAGTCGCCCGGATTGCGAAAGGTCGTGGGTTCGAATCCCATCTGAGGGCTCGGAGGCGTGGTTGTTTTTTACACACGTATTTTATATCTTATAGAAATATTGCATTGTGAATGCAAAAAATTAAATAAAAACATAATTATAGCTGGTTCCATCTTAATTGATTGTTTAATATTTGTAAAAATATTACTTTCAATGTTGAAGGTAGTTAGAGTTCAACATTGGTGGAACGATACTAGCTCATAGTAGAAGTTGGAATACGTTTGTAAAATTCGACACGTTTGCCAGCGTCTCGGTAGCTCAGCGGTCAGAGCAGTCGCCCGGATTGCGAAAGGTCGTGGGTTCGAATCCCATCTGAGGGCTCGGAGGCGTGGTTGTTTTTTACACACGTATTTTATATCTTATAGAAATATTGCATTGTGAATGCAAAAAATTAAATAAAAACATAATTATAGCTGGTTCCATCTTAATTGATTGTTTAATATTTGTAAAAATATTACTTTCAATGTTGAAGGTAGTTAGCGTTCAACATTGGTGGAACGATACTAGCTCATAGTAGAAGTTGGAATACGTTTGTAAAATTCGACACGTTTGCCAGCGTCTCGGTAGCTCAGCGGTCAGAGCAGTCGCCCGGATTGCGAAAGGTCGTGGGTTCGAATCCCATCTGAGGGCTCGGAGGCGTGGTTGTTTTTTACACACGTATTTTATATCTTATAGAAATATTGCATTGTGAATGCAAAAAATTAAATAAAAACATAATTATAGCTGGTTCCATCTTAATTGATTGTTTAATATTTGTAAAAATATTACTTTCAATGTTGAAGGTAGTTAGCGTTCAACATTGGTGGAACGATACTAGCTCATAGTAGAAGTTGGAATACGTTTGTAAAATTCGACACGTTTGCCAGCGTCTCGGTAGCTCAGCGGTCAGAGCAGTCGCCCGGATTGCGAAAGGTCGTGGGTTCGAATCCCATCTGAGGGCTCGGAGGCGTGGTTGTTTTTTACACACGTATTTTATATCTTATAGAAATATTGCATTGTGAATGCAAAAAATTAAATAAAAACATAATTATAGCTGGTTCCATCTTAATTGATTGTTTAATATTTGTAAAAATATTACTTTCAATGTTGAAGGTAGTTAGCGTTCAACATTGGTGGAACGATACTAGCTCATAGTAGAAGTTGGAATACGTTTGTAAAATTCGACACGTTTGCCAGCGTCTCGGTAGCTCAGCGGTCAGAGCAGTCGCCCGGATTGCGAAAGGTCGTGGGTTCGAATCCCATCTGAGGGCTCGGAGGCGTGGTTGTTTTTTACACACGTATTTTATATCTTATAGAAATATTGCATTGTGAATGCAAAAAATTAAATAAAAACATAATTATAGCTGGTTCCATCTTAATTGATTGTTTAATATTTGTAAAAATATTACTTTCAATGTTGAAGGTAGTTAGCGTTCAACATTGGTGGAACGATACTAGCTCATAGTAGAAGTTGGAATACGTTTGTAAAATTCGACACGTTTGCCAGCGTCTCGGTAGCTCAGCGGTCAGAGCAGTCGCCCGGATTGCGAAAGGTCGTGGGTTCGAATCCCATCTGAGGGCTCGGAGGCGTGGTTGTTTTTTACACACGTATTTTATATCTTATAGAAATATTGCATTGTGAATGCAAAAAATTAAATAAAAACATAATTATAGCTGGTTCCATCTTAATTGATTGTTTAATATTTGTAAAAATATTACTTTCAATGTTGAAGGTAGTTAGCGTTCAACATTGGTGGAACGATACTAGCTCATAGTAGAAGTTGGAATACGTTTGTAAAATTCGACACGTTTGCCAGCGTCTCGGTAGCTCAGCGGTCAGAGCAGTCGCCCGGATTGCGAAAGGTCGTGGGTTCGAATCCCATCTGAGGGCTCGGAGGCGTGGTTGTTTTTTACACACGTATTTTATATCTTATAGAAATATTGCATTGTGAATGCAAAAAATTAAATAAAAACATAATTATAGCTGGTTCCATCTTAATTGATTGTTTAATATTTGTAAAAATATTACTTTCAATGTTGAAGGTAGTTAGCGTTCAACATTGGTGGAACGATACTAGCTCATAGTAGAAGTTGGAATACGTTTGTAAAATTCGACACGTTTGCCAGCGTCTCGGTAGCTCAGCGGTCAGAGCAGTCGCCCGGATTGCGAAAGGTCGTGGGTTCGAATCCCATCTGAGGATTCCGCAACCGTTCTCCTAAGACCGATTCGTCATTGGACTGTTCGTCGACAGGACGTTTCATTTATTACCTTTTCTCCTGCAGATTCTTTCACCTACGGACATTTTGCCGACAGGACCTTTCAACTACGTCACTTTCGACGACAGGCCTTTCCAGCTACAGAATGTTTCACCGATACGACGATAAAGCTATAACTCTTTTAACTACAGACCTTTCCATCTACGGAGAGTTCACAGTCAGTCTTAAGACAAGTGATCAAAAAATTATTCCAAATTTTTGGGCCAACAGGCCGTAACTTCGAGAGAAATGGTCATTCAGGAAATCAGTCTAGTTTTTGGATTAGAACTTTAAATTTTTGGAACCTCCGCGATTTTTGAGTAATTTTAGAAAACCAGCAACAAAAAAATTTTTTTTTTTAGTTATATTTTTTGTCTACGGGCGCGAAAATTTTTTTTTTGCTTAACCACTATAACGATCGTATTTTTTGTTCATTAAGCTTTAAATGATTTTTTTATAGACCTCGATGCGTCCACTTCTCGCCTAGATATCGGTCTTCAAATGGAAAAGGATTCTTTTGTCTTTGATTATCGATATCTCAGCAACCAATGATTGCACAGAGTTAAAGGTGGGTTTCAAGAACTTGAATGAATTCTCTTTCACGACTAGCCATTGCTTTTCCGTAATTTTTTTTTAACTTTTTGTAACATGAATTTGAAAATACAACAAAAAAAGGGCTTTTGGTGATTTTTTGGAAAATCAAGCGCTGGATCGCGCCTTTTACAGTTCAATATGTCTGCAAAAACCCTACAAAGAACCAAATTAATCCAGCCAGCCGTTTTTTTTTGTTTCACTTGATCAAATTTATGAAAAAATTTAAAGGCACATTTTTTGCTCGAAAAGCTTATTTTTTAAAAATGAGAAAAAAAATGTTATTCCGAGCTTTTTCCACACTTTTGTTCCAGAAAGTGCTTAAATTTTATTGACGAAAGGTTGCCGTCGAACTTCTCTAACAATTGCCCTATCATCGCGGCCATTAGTGACTCGATATTAACTATTTTTAAATTTAATTAAAAGGAGATCAGTAAAATCATGGCATGCAACGGCTGAAACGCGTTAAAAATGATTGGGCGATGGTTTCTTAAATTTCCTTAACTTTCTGGAACAAAAGTGTGAAAAAAGCTCGGAAAAACATTTTTTTCTCATTTTTAAAAATAAGCTTCTCCGAGCAAAAAATGTGGTCCTTTAAATTTTTTCATAAATTCGATCAAGTGAAACAAACAAAACGGCTGGCTGGATTAATTTGGTTCTTTATAGGGTTTTTGCAGACATATTGAACTGTAAAAGGCGCGATCCAGCGCTTGATTTTCCAAAAAATCACCAAAAGCCCTTTTTTGTTGTATTTTCAAATTCATGTTACAAAAAGTTAAAAAAAAATTACGGAAAAGCAATGGCTAGTCGTGAAAGAGAATTCATTCAAGTTCTTGAAACCCACCTTTAACTCTGTGCAATCATCGGTTGCTGAGATATCGATAATCAAAGACAAAAGAATCCTTTTCCATTTGAAGACCGATATCTCGGCGAGAAGTGGACGCATCGAGGTCTATAAAAATAAATCATTTAAAGCTAAATGAACAAAAAATACGATCGGTTAAGCCAAAAAAAAATGTTTCACGCCCGTAGACAAAAAATAAAACAAAAAAGAAATTTTTGTTGCTGGTTTTCTAAAATTACTTAAAAATCGCGGAGGTTCCAAAAAATTAAAGTTCTAATCCAAAAACTAGACTGATTTCCTGAATGACCATTTCTCTAGAAATGACGGCCTGTTGGCCCAAAAATTTGGATTATTTTTTTGATCACTTGTCTTAAGACTGACTGTGAACTCTCCGTAGATGGAAAGGTCTGTAGTTAAAAGAGTTATAGCTTTATCGTCGTATCGGTGAAACATTCTGTAGCTGGAAAGGCCTGTCGTCGAAAGTGACGTAGTTGAAAGGTCCTGTCGGCAAAATGTCCGTAGGTGAAAGAATCTGCAGGAGAAAAGGTAATAAATGAAACGTCCTGTCGACGAACAGTCCAATGACGAATCGGTCTTAGGAGAACGGTTGCGGAATCCCATCTGAGGGCTCGGAGGCGTGGTTGTTTTTTACACACGTATTTTATATCTTATAGAAATATTGCATTGTGAATGCAAAAAATTAAATAAAAACATAATTATAGCTGGTTCCATCTTAATTGATTGTTTAATATTTGTAAAAATATTACTTTCAATGTTGAAGGTAGTTAGCGTTCAACATTGGTGGAACGATACTAGCTCATAGTAGAAGTTGGAATACGTTTGTAAAATTCGACACGTTTGCCAGCGTCTCGGTAGCTCAGCGGTCAGAGCAGTCGCCCGGATTGCGAAAGGTCGTGGGTTCGAATCCCATCTGAGGGCTCGGAGGCGTGGTTGTTTTTTACACACGTATTTTATATCTTATAGAAATATTGCATTGTGAATGCAAAAAATTAAATAAAAACATAATTATAGCTGGTTCCATCTTAATTGATTGTTTAATATTTGTAAAAATATTACTTTCAATGTTGAAGGTAGTTAGCGTTCAACATTGGTGGAACGATACTAGCTCATAGTAGAAGTTGGAATACGTTTGTAAAATTCGACACGTTTGCCAGCGTCTCGGTAGCTCAGCGGTCAGAGCAGTCGCCCGGATTGCGAAAGGTCGTGGGTTCGAATCCCATCTGAGGGCTCGGAGGCGTGGTTGTTTTTTACACACGTATTTTATATCTTATAGAAATATTGCATTGTGAATGCAAAAAATTAAATAAAAACATAATTATAGCTGGTTCCATCTTAATTGATTGTTTAATATTTGTAAAAATATTACTTTCAATGTTGAAGGTAGTTAGCGTTCAACATTGGTGGAACGATACTAGCTCATAGTAGAAGTTGGAATACGTTTGTAAAATTCGACACGTTTGCCAGCGTCTCGGTAGCTCAGCGGTCAGAGCAGTCGCCCGGATTGCGAAAGGTCGTGGGTTCGAATCCCATCTGAGGGCTCGGAGGCGTGGTTGTTTTTTTTTTTACACACGTATTTTATATCTTATAGAAATATTGCATTGTGAATGCAAAAAATTAAATAAAAACATAATTATAGCTGGTTCCATCTTAATTGATTGTTTAATATTTGTAAAAATATTACTTTCAATGTTGAAGGTAGTTAGCGTTCAACATTGGTGGAACGATACTAGCTCATAGTAGAAGTTGGAATACGTTTGTAAAATTCGACACGTTTGCCAGCGTCTCGGTAGCTCAGCGGTCAGAGCAGTCGCCCGGATTGCGAAAGGTCGTGGGTTCGAATCCCATCTGAGGGCTCGGAGGCGTGGTTGTTTTTTACACACGTATTTTATATCTTATAGAAATATTGCATTGTGAATGCAAAAAATTAAATAAAAACATAATTATAGCTGGTTCCATCTTAATTGATTGTTTAATATTTGTAAAAATATTACTTTCAATGTTGAAGGTAGTTAGCGTTCAACATTGGTGGAACGATACTAGCTCATAGTAGAAGTTGGAATACGTTTGTAAAATTCGACACGTTTGCCAGCGTCTCGGTAGCTCAGCGGTCAGAGCAGTCGCCCGGATTGCGAAAGGTCGTGGGTTCGAATCCCATCTGAGGGCTCGGAGGCGTGGTTGTTTTTTACACACGTATTTTATATCTTATAGAAATATTGCATTGTGAATGCAAAAAATTAAATAAAAACATAATTATAGCTGGTTCCATCTTAATTGATTGTTTAATATTTGTAAAAATATTACTTTCAATGTTGAAGGTAGTTAGCGTTCAACATTGGTGGAACGATACTAGCTCATAGTAGAAGTTGGAATACGTTTGTAAAATTCGACACGTTTGCCAGCGTCTCGGTAGCTCAGCGGTCAGAGCAGTCGCCCGGATTGCGAAAGGTCGTGGGTTCGAATCCCATCTGAGGGCTCGGAGGCGTGGTTGTTTTTTACACACGTATTTTATATCTTGTAGAAATATTGCATTGTGAATGCAAAAAATTAAATAAAAACATAATTATAGCTGGTTCCATCTTAATTGATTGTTTAATATTTGTAAAAATATTACTTTCAATGTTGAAGGTAGTTAGCGTTCAACATTGGTGGAACGATACTAGCTCATAGTAGAAGTTGGAATACGTTTGTAAAATTCGACACGTTTGCCAGCGTCTCGGTAGCTCAGCGGTCAGAGCAGTCGCCCGGATTGCGAAAGGTCGTGGGTTCGAATCCCATCTGAGGGCTCGGAGGCGTGGTTGTTTTTTACACACGTATTTTATATCTTATAGAAATATTGCATTGTGAATGCAAAAAATTAAATAAAAACATAATTATAGCTGGTTCCATCTTAATAGATTGTTTAATATTTGTAAAAATATTACTTTCAATGTTGAAGGTAGTTAGCGTTCAACATTGGTGGAACGATACTAGCTCATAGTAGAAGTTGGAATACGTTTGTAAAATTCGACACGTTTGCCAGCGTCTCGGTAGCTCAGCGGTCAGAGCAGTCGCCCGGATTGCGAAAGGTCGTGGGTTCGAATCCCATCTGAGGGCTCGGAGGCGTGGTTGTTTTTTACACACGTATTTTATATCTTATAGAAATATTGCATTGTGAATGCAAAAAATTAAATAAAAACATAATTATAGCGGGTTCCATCTTAATTGATTGTTTAATATTTGTAAAAATATTACTTTCAATGTTGAAGGTAGTTAGCGTTCAACATTGGTGGAACGATACTAGCTCATAGTAGAAGTTGGAATACGTTTGTAAAATTCGACACGTTTGCCAGCGTCTCGGTAGCTCAGCGGTCAGAGCAGTCGCCCGGATTGCGAAAGGTCGTGGGTTCGAATCCCATCTGAGGGCTCGGAGGCGTGGTTGTTTTTTACACACGTATTTTATATCTTATAGAAATATTGCATTGTGAATGCAAAAAATTAAATAAAAACATAATTATAGCTGGTTCCATCTTAATTGATTGTTTAATATTTGTAAAAATATTACTTTCAATGTTGAAGGTAGTTAGCGTTCAACATTGGTGGAACGATACTAGCTCATAGTAGAAGTTGGAATACGTTTGTAAAATTCGACACGTTTGCCAGCGTCTCGGTAGCTCAGCGGTCAGAGCAGTCGCCCGGATTGCGAAAGGTCGTGGGTTCGAATCCCATCTGAGGGCTCGGAGGCGTGGTTGTTTTTTACACACGTATTTTATATCTTATAGAAATATTGCATTGTGAATGCAAAAAATTAAATAAAAACATAATTATAGCTGGTTCCATCTTAATTGATTGTTTAATATTTGTAAAAATATTACTTTCAATGTTGAAGGTAGTTAGCGTTCAACATTGGTGGAACGATACTAGCTCATAGTAGAAGTTGGAATACGTTTGTAAAATTCGACACGTTTGCCAGCGTCTCGGTAGCTCAGCGGTCAGAGCAGTCGCCCGGATTGCGCAAGGTCGTGGGTTCGAATCCCATCTGAGGGCTCGGAGGCGTGGTTGTTTTTTACACACGTATTTTATATCTTATAGAAATATTGCATTGTGAATGCAAAAAATTAAATAAAAACATAATTATAGCTGGTTCCATCTTAATTGATTGTTTAATATTTGTAAAAATATTACTTTCAATGTTGAAGGTAGTTAGCGTTCAACATTGGTGGAACGATACTAGCTCATAGTAGAAGTTGGAATACGTTTGTAAAATTCGACACGTTTGCCAGCGTCTCGGTAGCTCAGCGGTCAGAGCAGTCGCCCGGATTGCGAAAGGTCGTGGGTTCGAATCCCATCTGAGGGCTCGGAGGCGTGGTTGTTTTTTACACACGTATTTTATATCTTATAGAAATATTGCATTGTGAATGCAAAAAATTAAATAAAAACATAATTATAGATGGTTCCATCTTAATTGATTGTTTAATATTTGTAAAAATATTACTTTCAATGTTGAAGGTAGTTAGCGTTCAACATTGGTGGAACGATACTAGCTCATAGTAGAAGTTGGAATACGTTTGTAAAATTCGACACGTTTGCCAGCGTCTCGGTAGCTCAGCGGTCAGAGCAGTCGCCCGGATTGCGAAAGGTCGTGGGTTCGAATCCCATCTGAGGGCTCGGAGGCGTGGTTGTTTTTTACACACGTATTTTATATCTTATAGAAATATTGCATTGTGAATGCAAAAAATTAAATAAAAACATAATTATAGCTGGTTCCATCTTAATTGATTGTTTAATATTTGTAAAAATATTACTTTCAATGTTGAAGGTAGTTAGCGTTCAACATTGGTGGAACGATACTAGCTCATAGTAGAAGTTGGAATACGTTTGTAAAATTCGACACGTTTGCCAGCGTCTCGGTAGCTCAGCGGTCAGAGCAGTCGCCCGGATTGCGAAAGGTCGTGGGTTCGAATCCCATCTGAGGGCTCGGAGGCGTGGTTGTTTTTTACACACGTATTTTATATCTTATAGAAATATTGCATTGTGAATGCAAAAAATTAAATAAAAACATAATTATAGCTGGTTCCATCTTAATTGATTGTTTAATATTTGTAAAAATATTACTTTCAATGTTGAAGGTAGTTAGCGTTCAACATTGGTGGAACGATACTAGCTCATAGTAGAAGTTGGAATACGTTTGTAAAATTCGACACGTTTGCCAGCGTCTCGGTAGCTCAGCGGTCAGAGCAGTCGCCCGGATTGCGAAAGGTCGTGGGTTCGAATCCCATCTGAGGGCTCGGAGGCGTGGTTGTTTTTTACACACGTATTTTATATCTTATAGAAATATTGCATTGTGAATGCAAAAAATTAAATAAAAACATAATTATAGCTGGTTCCATCTTAATTGATTGTTTAATATTTGTAAAAATATTACTTTCAATGTTGAAGGTAGTTAGCGTTCAACATTGGTGGAACGATACTAGCTCATAGTAGAAGTTGGAATACGTTTGTAAAATTCGACACGTTTGCCAGCGTCTCGGTAGCTCAGCGGTCAGAGCAGTCGCCCGGATTGCGAAAGGTCGTGGGTTCGAATCCCATCTGAGGGCTCGGAGGCGTGGTTGTTTTTTACACACGTATTTTATATCTTATAGAAATATTGCATTGTGAATGCAAAAAATTAAATAAAAACATAATTATAGCTGGTTCCATCTTAATTGATTGTTTAATATTTGTAAAAATATTACTTTCAATGTTGAAGGTAGTTAGCGTTCAACATTGGTGGAACGATACTAGCTCATAGTAGAAGTTGGAATACGTTTGTAAAATTCGACACGTTTGCCAGCGTCTCGGTAGCTCAGCGGTCAGAGCAGTCGCCCGGATTGCGAAAGGTCGTGGGTTCGAATCCCATCTGAGGGCTCGGAGGCGTGGTTGTTTTTTACACACGTATTTTATATCTTATAGAAATATTGCATTGTGAATGCAAAAAATTAAATAAAAACATAATTATAGCTGGTTCCATCTTAATTGATTGTTTAATATTTGTAAAAATATTACTTTCAATGTTGAAGGTAGTTAGCGTTCAACATTGGTGGAACGATACTAGCTCATAGTAGAAGTTGGAATACGTTTGTAAAATTCGACACGTTTGCCAGCGTCTCGGTAGCTCAGCGGTCAGAGCAGTCGCCCGGATTGCGAAAGGTCGTGGGTTCGAATCCCATCTGAGGGCTCGGAGGCGTGGTTGTTTTTTACACACGTATTTTATATCTTGTAGAAATATTGCATTGTGAATGCAAAAAATTAAATAAAAACATAATTATAGCTGGTTCCATCTTAATTGATTGTTTAATATTTGTAAAAATATTACTTTCAATGTTGAAGGTAGTTAGCGTTCAACATTGGTGGAACGATACTAGCTCATAGTAGAAGTTGGAATACGTTTGTAAAATTCGACACGTTTGCCAGCGTCTCGGTAGCTCAGCGGTCAGAGCAGTCGCCCGGATTGCGAAAGGTCGTGGGTTCGAATCCCATCTGAGGGCTCGGAGGCGTGGTTGTTTTTTACACACGTATTTTATATCTTATAGAAATATTGCATTGTGAATGCAAAAAATTAAATAAAAACATAATTATAGCTGGTTCCATCTTAATAGATTGTTTAATATTTGTAAAAATATTACTTTCAATGTTGAAGGTAGTTAGCGTTCAACATTGGTGGAACGATACTAGCTCATAGTAGAAGTTGGAATACGTTTGTAAAATTCGACACGTTTGCCAGCGTCTCGGTAGCTCAGCGGTCAGAGCAGTCGCCCGGATTGCGAAAGGTCGTGGGTTCGAATCCCATCTGAGGGCTCGGAGGCGTGGTTGTTTTTTACACACGTATTTTATATCTTATAGAAATATTGCATTGTGAATGCAAAAAATTAAATAAAAACATAATTATAGCTGGTTCCATCTTAATTGATTGTTTAATATTTGTAAAAATATTACTTTCAATGTTGAAGGTAGTTAGCGTTCAACATTGGTGGAACGATACTAGCTCATAGTAGAAGTTGGAATACGTTTGTAAAATTCGACACGTTTGCCAGCGTCTCGGTAGCTCAGCGGTCAGAGCAGTCGCCCGGATTGCGAAAGGTCGTGGGTTCGAATCCCATCTGAGGGCTCGGAGGCGTGGTTGTTTTTTACACACGTATTTTATATCTTATAGAAATATTGCATTGTGAATGCAAAAAATTAAATAAAAACATAATTATAGCTGGTTCCATCTTAATTGATTGTTTAATATTTGTAAAAATATTACTTTCAATGTTGAAGGTAGTTAGCGTTCAACATTGGTGGAACGATACTAGCTCATAGTAGAAGTTGGAATACGTTTGTAAAATTCGACACGTTTGCCAGCGTCTCGGTAGCTCAGCGGTCAGAGCAGTCGCCCGGATTGCGAAAGGTCGTGGGTTCGAATCCCATCTGAGGGCTCGGAGGCGTGGTTGTTTTTTACACACGTATTTTATATCTTATAGAAATATTGCATTGTGAATGCAAAAAATTAAATAAAAACATAATTATAGCTGGTTCCATCTTAATTGATTGTTTAATATTTGTAAAAATATTACTTTCAATGTTGAAGGTAGTTAGCGTTCAACATTGGTGGAACGATACTAGCTCATAGTAGAAGTTGGAATACGTTTGTAAAATTCGACACGTTTGCCAGCGTCTCGGTAGCTCAGCGGTCAGAGCAGTCGCCCGGATTGCGAAAGGTCGTGGGTTCGAATCCCATCTGAGGGCTCGGAGGCGTGGTTGTTTTTTACACACGTATTTTATATCTTATAGAAATATTGCATTGTGAATGCAAAAAATTAAATAAAAACATAATTATAGCTGGTTCCATCTTAATTGATTGTTTAATATTTGTAAAAATATTACTTTCAATGTTGAAGGTAGTTAGCGTTCAACATTGGTGGAACGATACTAGCTCATAGTAGAAGTTGAAATACGTTTGTAAAATTCGACACGTTTGCCAGCGTCTCGGTAGCTCAGCGGTCAGAGCAGTCGCCCGGATTGCGAAAGGTCGTGGGTTCGAATCCCATCTGAGGGCTCGGAGGCGTGGTTGTTTTTTACACACGTATTTTATATCTTATAGAAATATTGCATTGTGAATGCAAAAAATTAAATAAAAACATAATTATAGCTGGTTCCATCTTAATTGATTGTTTAATATTTGTAAAAATATTACTTTCAATGTTGAAGGTAGTTAGCGTTCAACATTGGTGGAACGATACTAGCTCATAGTAGAAGTTGGAATACGTTTGTAAAATTCGACACGTTTGCCAGCGTCTCGGTAGCTCAGCGGTCAGAGCAGTCGCCCGGATTGCGAAAGGTCGTGGGTTCGAATCCCATCTGAGGGCTCGGAGGCGTGGTTGTTTTTTACACACGTATTTTATATCTTATAGAAATATTGCATTGTGAATGCAAAAAATTAAATAAAAACATAATTATAGCTGGTTCCATCTTAATTGATTGTTTAATATTTGTAAAAATATTACTTTCAATGTTGAAGGTAGTTAGCGTTCAACATTGGTGGAACGATACTAGCTCATAGTAGAAGTTGGAATACGTTTGTAAAATTCGACACGTTTGCCAGCGTCTCGGTAGCTCAGCGGTCAGAGCAGTCGCCCGGATTGCGAAAGGTCGTGGGTTCGAATCCCATCTGAGGGCTCGGAGGCGTGGTTGTTTTTTACACACGTATTTTATATCTTGTAGAAATATTGCATTGTGAATGCAAAAAATTAAATAAAAACATAATTATAGCTGGTTCCATCTTAATTGATTGTTTAATATTTGTAAAAATATTACTTTCAATGTTGAAGGTAGTTAGCGTTCAACATTGGTGGAACGATACTAGCTCATAGTAGAAGTTGGAATACGTTTGTAAAATTCGACACGTTTGCCAGCGTCTCGGTAGCTCAGCGGTCAGAGCAGTCGCCCGGATTGCGAAAGGTCGTGGGTTCGAATCCCATCTGAGGGCTCGGAGGCGTGGTTGTTTTTTACACACGTATTTTATATCTTATAGAAATATTGCATTGTGAATGCAAAAAATTAAATAAAAACATAATTATAGCTGGTTCCATCTTAATTGATTGTTTAATATTTGTAAAAATATTACTTTCAATGTTGAAGGTAGTTAGCGTTCAACATTGGTGGCACGATACTAGCTCATAGTAGAAGTTGAAATACGTTTGTAAAATTCGACACGTTTGCCAGCGTCTCGGTAGCTCAGCGGTCAGAGCAGTCGCCCGGATTGCGAAAGGTCGTGGGTTCGAATCCCATCTGAGGGCTCGGAGGCGTGGTTGTTTTTTACACACGTATTTTATATCTTATAGAAATATTGCATTGTGAATGCAAAAAATTAAATAAAAACATAATTATAGCTGGTTCCATCTTAATTGATTGTTTAATATTTGTAAAAATATTACTTTCAATGTTGAAGGTAGTTAGCGTTCAACATTGGTGGAACGATACTAGCTCATAGTAGAAGTTGGAATACGTTTGTAAAATTCGACACGTTTGCCAGCGTCTCGGTAGCTCAGCGGTCAGAGCAGTCGCCCGGATTGCGAAAGGTCGTGGGTTCGAATCCCATCTGAGGGCTCGGAGGCGTGGTTGTTTTTTACACACGTATTTTATATCTTATAGAAATATTGCATTGTGAATGCAAAAAATTAAATAAAAACATAATTATAGCTGGTTCCATCTTAATTGATTGTTTAATATTTGTAAAAATATTACTTTCAATGTTGAAGGTAGTTAGCGTTCAACATTGGTGGAACGATACTAGCTCATAGTAGAAGTTGGAATACGTTTGTAAAATTCGACACGTTTGCCAGCGTCTCGGTAGCTCAGCGGTCAGAGCAGTCGCCCGGATTGCGAAAGGTCGTGGGTTCGAATCCCATCTGAGGGCTCGGAGGCGTGGTTGTTTTTTACACACGTATTTTATATCTTGTAGAAATATTGCATTGTGAATGCAAAAAATTAAATAAAAACAATTATAGCTGGTTCCATCTTAATTGATTGTTTAATATTTGTAAAAATATTACTTTCAATGTTGAAGGTAGTTAGCGTTCAACATTGGTGGAACGATACTAGCTCATAGTAGAAGTTGGAATACGTTTGTAAAATTCGACACGTTTGCCAGCGTCTCGGTAGCTCAGCGGTCAGAGCAGTCGCCCGGATTGCGAAAGGTCGTGGGTTCGAATCCCATCTGAGGGCTCGGAGGCGTGGTTGTTTTTTACACACGTATTTTATATCTTATAGAAATATTGCATTGTGAATGCAAAAAATTAAATAAAAACATAATTATAGCTGGTTCCATCTTAATTGATTGTTTAATATTTGTAAAAATATTACTTTCAATGTTGAAGGTAGTTAGCGTTCAACATTGGTGGAACGATACTAGCTCATAGTAGAAGTTGGAATACGTTTGTAAAATTCGACACGTTTGCCAGCGTCTCGGTAGCTCAGCGGTCAGAGCAGTCGCCCGGATTGCGAAAGGTCGTGGGTTCGAATCCCATCTGAGGGCTCGGAGGCGTGGTTGTTTTTTACACACGTATTTTATATCTTATAGAAATATTGCATTGTGAATGCAAAAAATTAAATAAAAACATAATTATAGCTGGTTCCATCTTAATTGATTGTTTAATATTTGTAAAAATATTACTTTCAATGTTGAAGGTAGTTAGCGTTCAACATTGGTGGAACGATACTAGCTCATAGTAGAAGTTGGAATACGTTTGTAAAATTCGACACGTTTGCCAGCGTCTCGGTAGCTCAGCGGTCAGAGCAGTCGCCCGGATTGCGAAAGGTCGTGGGTTCGAATCCCATCTGAGGGCTCGGAGGCGTGGTTGTTTTTTACACACGTATTTTATATCTTATAGAAATATTGCATTGTGAATGCAAAAAATTAAATAAAAACATAATTATAGCTGGTTCCATCTTAATTGATTGTTTAATATTTGTAAAAATATTACTTTCAATGTTGAAGGTAGTTAGCGTTCAACATTGGTGGAACGATACTAGCTCATAGTAGAAGTTGGAATACGTTTGTAAAATTCGACACGTTTGCCAGCGTCTCGGTAGCTCAGCGGTCAGAGCAGTCGCCCGGATTGCGAAAGGTCGTGGGTTCGAATCCCATCTGAGGGCTCGGAGGCGTGGTTGTTTTTTACACACGTATTTTATATCTTATAGAAATATTGCATTGTGAATGCAAAAAATTAAATAAAAACATAATTATAGCTGGGTCCATCTTAATTGATTGTTTAATATTTGTAAAAATATTACTTTCAATGTTGAAGGTAGTTAGCGTTCAACATTGGTGGAACGATACTAGCTCATAGTAGAAGTTGGAATACGTTTGTAAAATTCGACACGTTTGCCAGCGTCTCGGTAGCTCAGCGGTCAGAGCAGTCGCCCGGATTGCGAAAGGTCGTGGGTTCGAATCCCATCTGAGGGCTCGGAGGCGTGGTTGTTTTTTACACACGTATTTTATATCTTATAGAAATATTGCATTGTGAATGCAAAAAATTAAATAAAAACATAATTATAGCTGGTTCCATCTTAATTGATTGTTTAATATTTGTAAAAATATTACTTTCAATGTTGAAGGTAGTTAGCGTTCAACATTGGTGGAACGATACTAGCTCATAGTAGAAGTTGGAATACGTTTGTAAAATTCGACACGTTTGCCAGCGTCTCGGTAGCTCAGCGGTCAGAGCAGTCGCCCGGATTGCGAAAGGTCGTGGGTTCGAATCCCATCTGAGGGCTCGGAGGCGTGGTTGTTTTTTACACACGTATTTTATATCTTATAGAAATATTGCATTGTGAATGCAAAAAATTAAATAAAAACATAATTATAGCTGGTTCCATCTTAATTGATTGTTTAATATTTGTAAAAATATTACTTTCAATGTTGAAGGTAGTTAGCGTTCAACATTGGTGGAACGATACTAGCTCATAGTAGAAGTTGGAATACGTTTGTAAAATTCGACACGTTTGCCAGCGTCTCGGTAGCTCAGCGGTCAGAGCAGTTGCCCGGATTGCGAAAGGTCGTGGGTTCGAATCCCATCTGAGGGCTCGGAGGCGTGGTTGTTTTTTACACACGTATTTTATATCTTATAGAAATATTGCATTGTGAATGCAAAAAATTAAATAAAAACATAATTATAGCTGGTTCCATCTTAATTGATTGTTTAATATTTGTAAAAATATTACTTTCAATGTTGAAGGTAGTTAGCGTTCAACATTGGTGGAACGATACTAGCTCATAGTAGAAGTTGGAATACGTTTGTAAAATTCGACACGTTTGCCAGCGTCTCGGTAGCTCAGCGGTCAGAGCAGTCGCCCGGATTGCGAAAGGTCGTGGGTTCGAATCCCATCTGAGGGCTCGGAGGCGTGGTTGTTTTTTACACACGTATTTTATATCTTATAGAAATATTGCATTGTGAATGCAAAAAATTAAATAAAAACATAATTATAGCTGGTTCCATCTTAATTGATTGTTTAATATTTGTAAAAATATTACTTTCAATGTTGAAGGTAGTTAGCGTTCAACATTGGTGGAACGATACTAGCTCATAGTAGAAGTTGGAATACGTTTGTAAAATTCGACACGTTTGCCAGCGTCTCGGTAGCTCAGCGGTCAGAGCAGTCGCCCGGATTGCGAAAGGTCGTGGGTTCGAATCCCATCTGAGGGCTCGGAGGCGTGGTTGTTTTTTACACACGTATTTTATATCTTATAGAAATATTGCATTGTGAATGCAAAAAATTAAATAAAAACATAATTATAGCTGGTTCCATCTTAATTGATTGTTTAATATTTGTAAAAATATTACTTTCAATGTTGAAGGTAGTTAGCGTTCAACATTGGTGGAACGATACTAGCTCATAGTAGAAGTTGGAATACGTTTGTAAAATTCGACACGTTTGCCAGCGTCTCGGTAGCTCAGCGGTCAGAGCAGTCGCCCGGATTGCGAAAGGTCGTGGGTTCGAATCCCATCTGAGGGCTCGGAGGCGTGGTTGTTTTTTACACACGTATTTTATATCTTATAGAAATATTGCATTGTGAATGCAAAAAATTAAATAAAAACATAATTATAGCTGGTTCCATCTTAATTGATTGTTTAATATTTGTAAAAATATTACTTTCAATGTTGAAGGTAGTTAGCGTTCAACATTGGTGGAACGATACTAGCTCATAGTAGAAGTTGGAATACGTTTGTAAAATTCGACACGTTTGCCAGCGTCTCGGTAGCTCAGCGGTCAGAGCAGTCGCCCGGATTGCGAAAGGTCGTGGGTTCGAATCCCATCTGAGGGCTCGGAGGCGTGGTTGTTTTTTACACACGTATTTTATATCTTATAGAAATATTGCATTGTGAATGCAAAAAATTAAATAAAAACATAATTATAGCTGGTTCCATCTTAATTGATTGTTTAATATTTGTAAAAATATTACTTTCAATGTTGAAGGTAGTTAGCGTTCAACATTGGTGGAACGATACTAGCTCATAGTAGAAGTTGGAATACGTTTGTAAAATTCGACACGTTTGCCAGCGTCTCGGTAGCTCAGCGGTCAGAGCAGTCGCCCGGATTGCGAAAGGTCGTGGGTTCGAATCCCATCTGAGGGCTCGGAGGCGTGGTTGTTTTTTACACACGTATTTTATATCTTATAGAAATATTGCATTGTGAATGCAAAAAATTAAATAAAAACATAATTATAGCTGGTTCCATCTTAATTGATTGTTTAATATTTGTAAAAATATTACTTTCAATGTTGAAGGTAGTTAGCGTTCAACATTGGTGGAACGATACTAGCTCATAGTAGAAGTTGGAATACGTTTGTAAAATTCGACACGTTTGCCAGCGTCTCGGTAGCTCAGCGGTCAGAGCAGTCGCCCGGATTGCGAAAGGTCGTGGGTTCGAATCCCATCTGAGGGCTCGGAGGCGTGGTTGTTTTTTACACACGTATTTTATATCTTATAGAAATATTGCATTGTGAATGCAAAAAATTAAATAAAAACATAATTATAGCTGGTTCCATCTTAATTGATTGTTTAATATTTGTAAAAATATTACTTTCAATGTTGAAGGTAGTTAGCGTTCAACATTGGTGGAACGATACTAGCTCATAGTAGAAGTTGGAATACGTTTGTAAAATTCGACACGTTTGCCAGCGTCTCGGTAGCTCAGCGGTCAGAGCAGTCGCCCGGATTGCGAAAGGTCGTGGGTTCGAATCCCATCTGAGGGCTCGGAGGCGTGGTTGTTTTTTACACACGTATTTTATATCTTATAGAAATATTGCATTGTGAATGCAAAAAATTAAATAAAAACATAATTATAGCTGGTTCCATCTTAATTGATTGTTTAATATTTGTAAAAATATTACTTTCAATGTTGAAGGTAGTTAGCGTTCAACATTGGTGGAACGATACTAGCTCATAGTAGAAGTTGGAATACGTTTGTAAAATTCGACACGTTTGCCAGCGTCTCGGTAGCTCAGCGGTCAGAGCAGTCGCCCGGATTGCGAAAGGTCGTGGGTTCGAATCCCATCTGAGGGCTCGGAGGCGTGGTTGTTTTTTACACACGTATTTTATATCTTATAGAAATATTGCATTGTGAATGCAAAAAATTAAATAAAAACATAATTATAGCTGGTTCCATCTTAATTGATTGTTTAATATTTGTAAAAATATTACTTTCAATGTTGAAGGTAGTTAGCGTTCAACATTGGTGGAACGATACTAGCTCATAGTAGAAGTTGGAATACGTTTGTAAAATTCGACACGTTTGCCAGCGTCTCGGTAGCTCAGCGGTCAGAGCAGTTGCCCGGATTGCGAAAGGTCGTGGGTTCGAATCCCATCTGAGGGCTCGGAGGCGTGGTTGTTTTTTACACACGTATTTTATATCTTATAGAAATATTGCATTGTGAATGCAAAAAATTAAATAAAAACATAGTTATAGCTGGTTCCATCTTAATTGATTGTTTAATATTTGTAAAAATATTACTTTCAATGTTGAAGGTAGTTAGCGTTCAACATTGGTGGAACGATACTAGCTCATAGTAGAAGTTGGAATACGTTTGTAAAATTCGACACGTTTGCCAGCGTCTCGGTAGCTCAGCGGTCAGAGCAGTCGCCCGGATTGCGAAAGGTCGTGGGTTCGAATCCCATCTGAGGGCTCGGAGGCGTGGTTGTTTTTTACACACGTATTTTATATCTTATAGAAATATTGCATTGTGAATGCAAAAAATTAAATAAAAACATAATTATAGCTGGTTCCATCTTAATTGATTGTTTAATATTTGTAAAAATATTACTTTCAATGTTGAAGGTAGTTAGCGTTCAACATTGGTGGAACGATACTAGCTCATAGTAGAAGTTGGAATACGTTTGTAAAATTCGACACGTTTGCCAGCGTCTCGGTAGCTCAGCGGTCAGAGCAGTCGCCCGGATTGCGAAAGGTCGTGGGTTCGAATCCCATCTGAGGGCTCGGAGGCGTGGTTGTTTTTTACACACGTATTTTATATCTTATAGAAATATTGCATTGTGAATGCAAAAAATTAAATAAAAACATAATTATAGCTGGTTCCATCTTAATTGATTGTTTAATATTTGTAAAAATATTACTTTCAATATTGAAGGTAGTTAGCGTTCAACATTGGTGGAACGATACTAGCTCATAGTAGAAGTTGGAATACGTTTGTAAAATTCGACACGTTTGCCAGCGTCTCGGTAGCTCAGCGGTCAGAGCAGTCGCCCGGATTGCGAAAGGTCGTGGGTTCGAATCCCATCTGAGGGCTCGGAGGCGTGGTTGTTTTTTACACACGTATTTTATATCTTATAGAAATATTGCATTGTGAATGCAAAAAATTAAATAAAAACATAATTATAGCTGGTTCCATCTTAATTGATTGTTTAATATTTGTAAAAATATTACTTTCAATGTTGAAGGTAGTTAGCGTTCAACATTGGTGGAACGATACTAGCTCATAGTAGAAGTTGGAATACGTTTGTAAAATTCGACACGTTTGCCAGCGTCTCGGTAGCTCAGCGGTCAGAGCAGTCGCCCGGATTGCGAAAGGTCGTGGGTTCGAATCCCATCTGAGGGCTCGGAGGCGTGGTTGTTTTTTACACACGTATTTTATATCTTATAGAAATATTGCATTGTGAATGCAAAAAATTAAATAAAAACATAATTATAGCTGGTTCCATCTTAATTGATTGTTTAATATTTGTAAAAATATTACTTTCAATGTTGAAGGTAGTTAGCGTTCAACATTGGTGGAACGATACTAGCTCATAGTAGAAGTTGGAATACGTTTGTAAAATTCGACACGTTTGCCAGCGTCTCGGTAGCTCAGCGGTCAGAGCAGTCGCCCGGATTGCGAAAGGTCGTGGGTTCGAATCCCATCTGAGGGCTCGGAGGCGTGGTTGTTTTTTACACACGTATTTTATATCTTATAGAAATATTGCATTGTGAATGCAAAAAATTAAATAAAAACATAGTTATAGCTGGTTCCATCTTAATTGATTGTTTAATATTTGTAAAAATATTACTTTCAATGTTGAAGGTAGTTAGCGTTCAACATTGGTGGAACGATACTAGCTCATAGTAGAAGTTGGAATACGTTTGTAAAATTCGACACGTTTGCCAGCGTCTCGGTAGCTCAGCGGTCAGAGCAGTCGCCCGGATTGCGAAAGGTCGTGGGTTCGAATCCCATCTGAGGGCTCGGAGGCGTGGTTGTTTTTTACACACGTATTTTATATCTTATAGAAATATTGCATTGTGAATGCAAAAAATTAAATAAAAACATAATTATAGCTGGTTCCATCTTAATTGATTGTTTAATATTTGTAAAAATATTACTTTCAATGTTGAAGGTAGTTAGCGTTCAACATTGGTGGAACGATACTAGCTCATAGTAGAAGTTGGAATACGTTTGTAAAATTCGACACGTTTGCCAGCGTCTCGGTAGCTCAGCGGTCAGAGCAGTCGCCCGGATTGCGAAAGGTCGTGGGTTCGAATCCCATCTGAGGGCTCGGAGGCGTGGTTGTTTTTTACACACTTATTTTATATCTTATAGAAATATTGCATTGTGAATGCAAAAAATTAAATAAAAACATAATTATAGCTGGTTCCATCTTAATTGATTGTTTAATATTTGTAAAAATATTACTTTCAATGTTGAAGGTAGTTAGCGTTCAACATTGGTGGAACGATACTAGCTCATAGTAGAAGTTGGAATACGTTTGTAAAATTCGACACGTTTGCCAGCGTCTCGGTAGCTCAGCGGTCAGAGCAGTCGCCCGGATTGCGAAAGGTCGTGGGTTCGAATCCCATCTGAGGGCTCGGAGGCGTGGTTGTTTTTTACACACGTATTTTATATCTTATAGAAATATTGCATTGTGAATGCAAAAAATTAAATAAAAACATAATTATAGCTGGTTCCATCTTAATTGATTGTTTAATATTTGTAAAAATATTACTTTCAATGTTGAAGGTAGTTAGCGTTCAACATTGGTGGAACGATACTAGCTCATAGTAGAAGTTGGAATACGTTTGTAAAATTCGACACGTTTGCCAGCGTCTCGGTAGCTCAGCGGTCAGAGCAGTCGCCCGGATTGCGAAAGGTCGTGGGTTCGAATCCCATCTGAGGGCTCGGAGGCGTGGTTGTTTTTTACACACGTATTTTATATCTTATAGAAATATTGCATTGTGAATGCAAAAAATTAAATAAAAACATAATTATAGCTGGGTCCATCTTAATTGATTGTTTAATATTTGTAAAAATATTACTTTCAATGTTGAAGGTAGTTAGCGTTCAACATTGGTGGAACGATACTAGCTCATAGTAGAAGTTGGAATACGTTTGTAAAATTCGACACGTTTGCCAGCGTCTCGGTAGCTCAGCGGTCAGAGCAGTCGCCCGGATTGCGAAAGGTCGTGGGTTCGAATCCCATCTGAGGGCTCGGAGGCGTGGTTGTTTTTTACACACGTATTTTATATCTTATAGAAATATTGCATTGTGAATGCAAAAAATTAAATAAAAACATAATTATAGCTGGTTCCATCTTAATTGATTGTTTAATATTTGTAAAAATATTACTTTCAATGTTGAAGGTAGTTAGCGTTCAACATTGGTGGAACGATACTAGCTCATAGTAGAAGTTGGAATACGTTTGTAAAATTCGACACGTTTGCCAGCGTCTCGGTAGCTCAGCGGTCAGAGCAGTCGCCCGGATTGCGAAAGGTCGTGGGTTCGAATCCCATCTGAGGGCTCGGAGGCGTGGTTGTTTTTTACACACGTATTTTATATCTTATAGAAATATTGCATTGTGAATGCAAAAAATTAAATAAAAACATAATTATAGCTGGTTCCATCTTAATTGATTGTTTAATATTTGTAAAAATATTACTTTCAATGTTGAAGGTAGTTAGCGTTCAACATTGGTGGAACGATACTAGCTCATAGTAGAAGTTGGAATACGTTTGTAAAATTCGACACGTTTGCCAGCGTCTCGGTAGCTCAGCGGTCAGAGCAGTCGCCCGGATTGCGAAAGGTCGTGGGTTCGAATCCCATCTGAGGGCTCGGAGGCGTGGTTGTTTTTTACACACGTATTTTATATCTTATAGAAATATTGCATTGTGAATGCAAAAAATTAAATAAAAACATAATTATAGCTGGTTCCATCTTAATTGATTGTTTAATATTTGTAAAAATATTACTTTCAATGTTGAAGGTAGTTAGCGTTCAACATTGGTGGAACGATACTAGCTCATAGTAGAAGTTGGAATACGTTTGTAAAATTCGACACGTTTGCCAGCGTCTCGGTAGCTCAGCGGTCAGAGCAGTCGCCCGGATTGCGAAAGGTCGTGGGTTCGAATCCCATCTGAGGGCTCGGAGGCGTGGTTGTTTTTTACACACGTATTTTATATCTTATAGAAATATTGCATTGTGAATGCAAAAAATTAAATAAAAACATAATTATAGCTGGTTCCATCTTAATTGATTGTTTAATATTTGTAAAAATATTACTTTCAATGTTGAAGGTAGTTAGCGTTCAACATTGGTGGAACGATACTAGCTCATAGTAGAAGTTGGAATACGTTTGTAAAATTCGACACGTTTGCCAGCGTCTCGGTAGCTCAGCGGTCAGAGCAGTCGCCCGGATTGCGAAAGGTCGCGGGTTCGAATCCCATCTGAGGGCTCGGAGGCGTGGTTGTTTTTTACACACGTATTTTATATCTTATAGAAATATTGCATTGTGAATGCAAAAAATTAAATAAAAACATAAAATACTTAAGTCTAAATATTAACATCTATAATAAAAAGTTGAAGTATTTCTTCTTAAAAGGTCAACATTTGTATCTAAATGCAATTGCGCCTGAGAACTAGCTATGTCGGCACGTGGACAAGTTAATGGTTATATTAGTGGCAGTGATCGTTACGATTGGTTCGATAAGAGCGGCCGGCCGCTGACCGGCCTTCACACTCGGCGCTATGCCCGCGGCTGCGCGGCCTCGCTCGTCTCGCCACCGCCACACAGCTTCACTAGAATCACATTTTCGGTTTGCATTTAAAGTGAATATTTTAAATTTTTGTTAAAGGGTTGAATATATTATGAGGATCTTAAAGACCGCATTGATTTAAACCCGTGTCTCCTGTTAAGCTCCAGTCAACGGGCCGAGGAGTGACAGTAGCTTAATTCCTAGTGTCTGTCTCCGCTGGAGCTGAAGCTGTCCAGTACTTAGGACTCTTTCTAAGGAATGCTACCAACTTATATTTCCTTGGTAAACAATAGTCGTATTTTATTATTTATGTTATATAATATACTTACAAACTAGAGAAATATTAATTGCCGGAATCATGTTATTAAGTAAATTAAGGGTAAATAATTTTTTTTGATGGCAAATGTAAAAGTGCACTTCTATGTCAATAACGCAAATGCTGTTTTTTATTTCGATTAGATTAGAGGTAAGTACTTTTTAAGTATATTGAACGCACGGTAGTTGTAAAACTTTAATAGTTGAACAAGGAATCTGAATCACAAGTAATTGTAAAAGTATCAGTTTGGATGCCAAATTCAGTCGGTTTGATAACATAAAAGCCAAATTAATAATAGGAATACATCGTAAACTTATTTAAAAAAAAATTGTTGTTTAATTCTTAACTTATTTTAATTTATGTTTAAATAAACACATTATTTTCAAAGAGTAAAAGACTTTGATAAATCCGAAACCAATAATTATCGCATTTATCTGACTGATAATAACACATTTCACCATGTAATAATGTGCAGTTAAGCGTAAACAAACATTGTTAAAATAAAGTCCATCTAAAGTCCCATAGTTTGACTTTTTTGTTTTAGTAAACGTGCAAATAAAAAAAATGTCTACAAATATATTAGAATTCATTAATTTAGCGATCGAATCGAAATCTACCTGGAGTTAAATTGAAATAAGTCATAAATATGCAGTCAAATAGTGTTTCTGTCTACCCAAAAAAAAAAATTAATACAATCATCTTTCAACTTTAAGTTCAGTATATAGAGTTCAATATAAATAGCGAACATTCTACATTGAAACAATAATTGACAACCTTATGCTTCGCCAGGTATGCTTAAGCGTGCGTAAGCGGTCCGTTCGGTCACTGAACAGTGTTACATGACACTGCAGCAACCAATAGCGATACAAAAACTCTGGAACACCGGGATGCAATTTGAATACAATTTGTAAATCAAATACATTTGCCCGAGGAACACGAATTAATTTTTGGAAGAGATATGCGATAATACGTTGCAGATACGCAGTGACTGGACGACTGGCTACGTGATAAGTTGTGTTGATAGAGCAGTTGCTGTTTCCACTGTCCTTTTGGTGAATGGAAGGTAAGAATGTTCTCAATGTCTTCTGTATTATCGTAACTATCATATTCATTCACGCCCGTCATATTGCGTTAATGACATTCGCTCTAAAATAACCTTTGCGTTAGAATGACTGCTCGTAATCTGCCGGCCATTCATCAAGGTTTTATTAAAGCGTGTGGTGTATTTTTTAGTTGGTATTGTGTTTTTGTTGCGGCAGTTGGCAGCACTGCTAAGCTAACCAATTGGTTGTTTGTATGTTTCAAGGTTAGATTTATGATACGATTATGATAATGTAATGAGTAGGTGTCATTACATTATCATAATCGTCTTATTATTATTGTTGTTATTGAACTGGTTGTGGATAAGGATTTTATTACGTAAGGTCTAAATGTTACAGCCAAAAAGTGACTTAATGTTTAAGCAGCAAGCTAAGTTTTTGTTTGTTTACATTAGGGACATATTACTTGTCTAATAAGACATTCACTGTTTAGCAGTCAATGAAAGCTGTTATATATAGTTGTAACTGCTGTCTCCCCCACGACGAGGCGTACCATAGCCGAGGTCCAACCCCTTAGAGTCGCCCTATGGCACCATGTGCTCCCTTTCCGGCTAGAGCGCAGTTGTGATTCTATGCTGGTTCGGAGACTCCCTCATGGGAGATGCAGTCCAGCTAGAAAACAACTATAGTGGCTCGCTACTCTCGGCTTGAGGTCCATTTAAGGATTTCGCCGTCCCAAAACCTGATATCGTTGTTAAAGTCATTTGCGACCAACATCAATCACACATAAAAAAAGATGTAACTGCGTCAATAGTTGGTTATTAAAGAACAAAAACTAACACCAACAAATTTTGCTTTGAAATATTGCTTTAAAAAGTATAAAAAATATGGCAATTACATTTGCCATATTTTTTACTTCTATTTACTTACACTTTTTATTAACTAAAAGTTATATTCTTATGAAATATGCGTCTGACATATACTTCACATAACACAACACAGATATTATTGAATTGTTTTTAAAAATAAATAAGATTTTAGACTACTTAGAATCTCATCAATTTATTGGAACATCAATTTTCAATGAATGTTATTTTTGAAGTCGGTAGTAGCCAAGCTTTTAAGAAATTTTACAAGTAGTGCATTTTATGGGTGAATGAGAGGGGGATGGTTTTGATATAATTTCACTATTTGAAGCAATTTTACTACAAAATCAACTTACCTCCTGAAGTAAGTTGATTTGACAAAATTGACAAAAAGTAATGCCTGTATCACACAAGATTCGAACCCGTAACCTTTCTCTATCCGGACGATTACTCTTCCAATTGAGCTGCCGAGAACTTCACGGACCAGTTTAATTTTTCTAGATTTTCTTAAGCTAAATCGTCAGCGCCATCTCTTTATGTTTTAGGTAACTACCAACAAATATTAAACCTGATACTTTTAAAAGTAACGACAATCGATAAAGTAAAAACTGCTACGAAATATTTTTGTTGTTATTTAAGCATTAGTACTATATTTTATTACAATAAGATTTTATTAGCAAATTAAATTGTCAACAAATATACATATATTCCTTTCAGTGTCTATAAACCAGCAAAATGTTATTTATATTATTATCAGTCACCTTAAGCAATAGTTGGAATCTTTGACATATTATTTAGATGTATAACCACATTTCTCTAAGTTTTAGTTCTGTTTATTATTTGTTTCAGAAAAACATGGATATTATATTGTTGTGGCTTTTTACATTTGTAGTTGGATTTTGGATTTTCCGAAAAATAAGCGAATGGAAGAACTTGCCTCCTGGGCCTTGGGGTCTACCTATTTTAGGGTACTTACCCTTCATAGATCGCCACCAGCCGCATTTGACTCTGACAAAATTATCGAAAACTTACGGTCCCATATACGGTCTTGGTATGGGGAATATATATGCAGTGGTATTATCTGACAGTAAATTGGTACGAGATGCATTTTCGAAAGAATTTTTTTCTGGAAGAGCCCCCTTATATCTAACTCATGGCATAATGCATGGGAATGGTAAGTAATGTTTTCATAATAACAATATATTTCTTATATTCACAAAAAGTAACCTTGCCTAACCAATTTTTGTTGAATACAAGGGCAAAGAATAGACATAAATAAATAATACATAAATATGCAACATGCAAAGCTTGTGATATTTTCATTATTAATATTTTTTTGACGATTCACAGCAATCATTTTAGTCCCAAACTAAGCAGTGCTTTTACTACGGAGGCTAATTAACGAATATATTACATTAACGCATGCTTTATGCATGCTTGCACCATCTTGGGAACTAATTCTAATGCTTTTATCACATAAACCCCACTAAAACCTACCAGGATTCGAATCCAAGACCGAAAAATTAATGCCGGCTCAAAAAAAAACTTTCTTTATTTTATTATTGGCCGCTTACCTGTCTGTATGTACGGACAACAGCACTTCAACTTTTCATAACTGTCAATTGGTATCAAACTTATTGAGTTCGACTTACAGCTCAAAATGGAATGGACACTTTTTTATAGGTATATGTGCTTTTGCATTGGTGTATATGTGCTATTGAATGTACTCGCTAATCTCAGAAACTACTGAACGGATTTTTAGACGGTTTTCATTGATACATTAAGCTCAACTTGGGCAGACATTATGATTTTTTCATAATCTGAAGATAATGAAAAAGATTATCGTTATTAAAATATAATTTTAAATTTATCGCCTCTTTTAACAGAATACAATAAATGAATGGCAAAATGTGAAACGGATTGAATCGAAAATTACCCTAGCTGATTTACATTTTTAAAAATGTTTATTTACAATTAAAAGAACCATTCTTTAGAATTTCGGGTTTTCTGTCATATAAATTTTAAAGCAAAATGCTGCTTTTGTTTAGTATCTATATTATCCACTGTGTTTTTATTAACGGTATATCAGGTAGAACTAAGTCTGACAAGGCATCAATACTGAGATCCCATTGTAGTCTAGAATCTAAGAGGGTTGCCATAACAAATTAGCCATATGGAATTCCACGAATTTTACTGCTTCGCCATTAAAGTCTATTAGCGTATTCATAATGTCTCACGTTTGGTAGAAAGAACTTTACATATTTAAAATTACCCGAGTAAAACTTTAGATAATAACTAGTAAACCAGTGAACTGTTTATCGTTGGGCATCGTTTACACCGTCAGAGCATAATTTACTTTTATCAGTTTGACAAACTAAAGGGATATCATCTGCAAATAATACTGTCTCACAAATATTCTTTGTTAAATAGGGGAATTCATTGAAGTATATAAGAATAATGGACCTAGTATGAACACCTTTGGTACGCCCATAGTTATGGGTGTTCAAAAAGACCTAGCATCTGCAAATCCAACTGCTAGATAAGATTATATTTGAAGAGTATAAAGAGTTTTTCAAGATATCATAATATTCCAGATTATTTAAAATAATGTATCATGGTTGACACAATCAAACGCGTTCTCTCTACCTCTCGGTTACTAAAAATACCTATTGCGTCTTGCTTTCCTGCTTTAGGCATCAAAAATGAGTTTCAAAAGTACAATGCCAGCATCCATTGTCTTTCTGCCTCCTGTGGAGCCGAAGAGTCTATTTATTGAAAGTTTGTTTAAACAGAAATCAGAAAACAATTGGCATATATTTAACATTTTGTTAAACGCTGACAATAAAGAAATTGTTCTGAAATTATTGGGGCCAGAATTGTCCACCAACTGGAAAAGAGACATAATTTAATTTCAGTAAATTTCGAATAACTCCCTGCTCTATACATCTATCCTAATTATATTATGACAATACTTTCTGTGTGTGTTTGTTACCATATTGTCAGTTTATTCGGTGCGTTGCTATGATAACGGTTTCACTAATTCATACACGTTAAAATAAGAACGTGAAAAGTTAAATAAGAAAACTGAAGATGTCAGTCCAACCCGCCCGTTTAGATGGGCGGGTGACGGTTAGTTAAAATAAAAGCAAGTTGTGAACAACTTGCCTTTTAGAATTGATGGAAGCGCTTATTGATTTGATGACAGACGTTGAAATGCTCCGTAGGTTTTTCTGTAGTTTTATATTTAAGGGCTTCAAAAATGATTTTTCTGATAATGTGTCGGAAGTCAAAGATAGAACAACATTTGTTTCCAGGAGGGCAACTGCATGATTAGGAAATTAGCTCTTGGTGATCTCACTTGGTATTTTAAAAAAGTATTTCTCGTTCGTGCTGGCGATTTATTTATTAGCTTTAATAATTTTATCGTTAACTTCCAATTTGTTTAAACCATCGTATCTTTTAATGTTACCTGTATCCTGATTAATAATTGTATTTTATTTCGAACAAATTTAATAAACATTGTATCAGTTGAAGCAGATTCATTTTTCATATTCATATAGCTTACGTCAACTCTTACAAAAACCAAGTGTGGCCCAGTGACAAAATTTTCATTTACGTATATGTAATAAATGTTTGACTGTTTTTGTGTCAATGCTTGTTCAAATTTCATTTTAATCAAACAGTAGTAATTCATTAGGTTTGTTACTTCTAACGAAAAAAGTAGAGGTTTGCACCCCATCATTTTCTTTAAATTTCTTAATTATATTTTTAGTAATCAGCCTACAGACCACTTTCAGCTAAAGTGGAACATAATGGAGCGCCAAAGGGGCTAGTTGTCCACTGTGGTTCGATTGGATTAAATTTAAGATTTGCTTAATACATTACCTACAATGACAAAAAATGTTATCTAAACAAGTAGCAAAGCAAATAGCTTTATTAGGTTAAGTGATATTTATAGTCCTATGTTGTTGGAGACTTCTAAAATATTAACAATAAAATCACAACATACAACTACTTGCCTATACTGTTTACTGACTAATTTTAATACATCATTCATAGAGGACTTAAACTGTTAACTATTACAATCATTTTATCAAGGTTCTTACATGATAATTGAATCACTCGTTCAATTGAATAGGAAACTATGTCTTTACGCTCTCTACGATGTATTGCGTGTATCTATAACTAACAAACTTATAATGTTCTATATCAATAAGAAGTATAATGATTTTCCAAACAATGTTCAGTAACATATAAAATAAATTATTCTCCCTTTTAAAAATATTTTTTTTCAACTAAAAGTCCCTAAATACTTTGATGTACAACCTCAAAATAATCAGTCAACACATGAAAGAGGGTTTTTGTTGTTCACTAGTGTTTTACGCTTTCATTTGGAATGGTTTCTCTACCTCGGTAATAAAATAAGAATGTAGGTACATATAAAGCTAATTTTGGTTGAGCCAGTATTAAATTTAAAAGTGCCGCGTTATTTATTTGTATGATTTGTAATTTTTATTAGTTTAGTCGACACTCCTAGCCTCACCTCTATTTATTCCATTTCCCTTTCGCGCATACCTTGTCTCGCATATTGATTCATGAGTGAGACGACCGCGTCATCTAGCGGTGGAAAATCATACCGCGACGCAATGTAGAAAGAAACAACGTCGATTAAGGGCCGCTCGCGCGCGCGCACCGAGCTCCGAAATATTAAATTGAACTAGTGGCCTATTCACAAACCCCTACAACAAACTATAGCTTTATGTGCCGGTGTGTTCGTGTGCGTAATAACAAGGAACAGCAACGCCCAGGGACGATCCCGGCAGCCTCCAGCGTCTCACACCACGTGGCGGTCAAGGTATATCAACTTCCTCTCATATTTGTTGTCGACATTAATTTTCTCTCATACCGCAATACAGTCCACTAATTTTGAATTGCCCGTACAACCAAATTGCATTTTTCGATTTCTCAAACAGCGGGCATAATCCTAATACAATTTGTCAATGTAGGACATAAGTAGGACGTAATTGATGAAAATAAAATATTACGTGATATTATCAGAGGCTAATGTGCCTTGTATTGTCAGCTCTGATGATGAACTTTGTGAAGAGTTTTATAGTATCACGACTACTCGTGATAGTAATGGTCGTTATATTGTCGCACTCCCCTTTAAGGGTGATGTTTATTCGCTTTAGTCAGATTCATTTCAGTCAGCAGAAAAACGCTTCTTTTGTTTAGAAAGAAAACTGCAGGCATCTCCTTAGTTGAAAGAGGCTTATGATAGTGTTATATTCGAATATTTGAATAAAGGTTTTATGTCACCCGCGCCTCCCGATTCTAAAGAGACGAAGGATTCTCCTTCGTATATCATACCGCACCATGGAGTTATTAGTAAGGATAAACTTACCATCAAATTGCGCGTTGTTTTAGATGGCAGCGCCCAAACTATTTCGAATGTTTCGGTGAATGATATTTTGTATAGTGATCAAAACTCCAAGGTAACTTATTCAAAATACTAGTTAACTTCCGTTTATTTGTTAGAAATTAAACAAATGTTTCTTTTTTATTGATGTTCGCGAATCGGCTCGCCGATTCCAACGCATTTTGTATAGATTTTCTCCGCAGGAACCTTTGCAGGTTTACAAATTTAATCGTGTTTGTTTTGGACTTAAATCCAGTCCGCACTTTTTGCACCGTCAAGCAGCTCGTTGCCGACGAGGGAAACAATTACCTGAAGGCTAAGGAGTCAATAAAAACTAGTCTCTACATCGACGAATATATTTATTCTATGCAAAGCTAAGATCAAGCTGTCGCCACTGCGGCTGTAGTCATGAAATCTGGTCATTTTGATCTCGTCAAATGGACTAGGAATTTGCTTACAGTCTAAGAATCGATTCCACCGTCGCATTGTTTGTCAAATATCAAGGAGTTTGATGATAATGATACGCACAAGGTTCTTGGTTTATGTTGGTCACATTCGTCCCACATGTTTAGTTTGTAAGTTTGCCCTACACCGGCAACCTGTACTAAGCGCACCATATTGTCGTGTATCGCACGCATATGGGATGTCATGGGATTTATAGCCACTGTCGTCTTGTATGCAAAGCTTCTTATTAAAGAACTTTGGCTGTCTTATTGTGATTGGGACGAAGTTCTCCTTTATCCCAGCGATCCGGCCTTTCGGTCCTGGGTTCGAATTCCGGAAGAGGCAGATGTTTGTGTGATGAATACGAGCATTTGTACCTGAGTGATAGGTGTTTATATATATTTCTGTGAATATTACTTATTTATGTATGATATCTGTATGTCTATCCGTTACCTTAGTATCTGTAACACAAGCCTTACAGCGCTTACTTTGGGCTGTGCTAATTGGTGTAAATGTAAGAAATATTTATTTATTTATTATGGGATCGCTTTAGAGTCCAGCTTCCCATGCTCGAGCAAATTCAAATGCCGCGCTATGTTGGTTTTTCAACTGAAAGTATTGTAACAGTTCTAAGATTCGCAGACGCTGGTGAGAAAGCCTACTGGGGTGTTGTGTACTTCCACGTTCGAAATGGGGATGACATTTCAGTCCACCTCATGAGTGCTAAATCTAAAGTTGCCCGTGATAAAGTATTATCTCTCGCTCGTCTCGAGCTGTGCGCTATATTGCTTCTAGCCCAGCTCATTTTTTCTATTGTTGGTAGTTGTCGTAACCGTATTGACTGGTCTTTTAATACACCCGCTGCCAGCAATTTTGGTGGTAATTGGGAATCTAATATTAAAATCTTAAAGTCGCATCTGTTTTGCGTCATAGGTGAAAAGATTCTTATATTTGAAGAGCTGAGCATCATGCTCACTCAGGTCGAGGCCGTCATGAATACGCGTCCTGTTTGTACAACTTTGTCTAGTGATCCCTCGGAGTCGCTAGCATTGAATCCAGGGCACTTTTTGAATGTCACACCATTAAAACGCTTACCTGCTTTAGAAATAGAAGAAGATCGACTTCATCTTCTCTCGCATCACAGCTTATAAGATAAACTCAAGTTTTGGAAGCGTTGGAAAACAGATTATTTGCACACGCTAGAGTCACGTCAGAAAAGGAATAGTCCATGAGGAATACGTAGACGAATTCGCGGGCGTTAGTTGATTGCTGAATAAATCAATCATAATATAATTTGTCAATGTAGAACATAAGTAGGACATAATGAAAATAAAATATTACAATATAGAGGAATAGTAGTGCAATGTAAATATGTAAAATTATGTGATTATATTGTTAAAATCTTTATTATTTTATTTATAGATAAGCAAAAACAATAAATAATGTCAAACATTAAGATCGTCTTTTTTATGTTCTCAAGAAGAAAGCGTGAATGTACAATTTTTAAATGATAAATAAATAGAAAAGTAATTAGCGATCTACCACCCTCGACCTTCGGGAGAGAATGGTTACTCTACATAAATACATTGGTTTCCATACTGTATAGAAATTTTAATACTGTATAATGTGTTTAAGCCATTGTTAATATTTTTCTGAAAATGCTTAATATATACATTTGCGTTTTATTTAATTTATACAGGTATTATATGCGCTGAGGGTGCACTATGGAGAGATCAAAGAAAGCAGGTTACTTCATGGCTGAAAAGTTTCGGTATGAGCAAACACAGCATTTCTCGTGACAAGTTGGAAAAACGTATAGCTGCTGGTGTTTATGAAGTTCTTGAAGTATGTTAAAAGTAGCACAATAAACTTCCTTTAATATTTTTTTCACAAGTTAGGTTATTTAATTATTTTAATAGAATAATATTAGAAAAAATCGACTCGGCCCACAAGTGAATTCTCAGGCGGGAATCGAACCCGCAACCTTTGGAAGTCCAGTCCTATGCTCTCCCAATTGAGTTACCGAGCCGAGTCGATTTTTACTTGTATTTTTCTATTCAAATAATTTATCTTAAAAGATAGCATTAAAAATGCGAAAAAATATATAAAAGTTAAAATTGGTTATAATTATTACAATGATAAAAATATAAAATTATATACGTAGTATAAGTCCGAATTACAATCCAAAAGTTTATTACTATAGAAAATAAAAATGCATTAACCTTTAAAACTATACCTAATAAATATCATAGACTACGAGAATTCATTACTGCAATTATTAGATACGATGTCTGTGTTCTGTATTTACAGATACCAAAATTAGTGTTTCTACTCGTATATATGCATTGCTTATTTATATACATAACATGTTAATTAAAATTACCATATGCATATTATGAGTTTTGTGAAAGATAGTATTTGATTTTTTATTCAACATTATAATCTATTAAATTATGGAGTCCATGTTAATTATGCTCCTACTTTTTCTTTTATTTTGTCTCTCAAATGTAGTACAAATTTCAAAAATAAGGATTGCTCGGTTATCATATAAAATAATATCCCCTAAAATAATTTTCATACTCAAGCTAATACAGCTTAACATTGTATGGTTAAAGCTATAGAGCCGAGTCCTTGCCTGTCCTCTAAACGAATCGGACAATCTCTAAGTTAGCCTTCGGTGGCTTTATTTTTTAGAACAATGCAATGATTTTGGTGAGCCCAATTTGTTACATTCACGCTTCGTTAAGTTAACACAAAAGGCTTTACCTGTATAGTACTTTATGAGAAGGAACTATAGAATACCTACTAAAGGCAAAGTTGGCCAAGTGCGTTAAAATTTTATAAAAAATGAGCAGAAACCTACATTTATTCTTGAAAGTGACCTTTTAATGTCACTGACAAATGTTGTCGTGGTGCGGGCTGCAAGTCGCAAAAACACGATTGCCAAGTTGTGTTTTTTATTACCTAGGTATCTCACGTTTTGTTCTGTGCTGTTTCGAATCTATCCGCTCATCTAAACATTTAATTCTGGCCAGTTTCTTTTTTTAAGTAGACTGTTTAAGTCAGTAGACAATTATGTGTTATTTGTAAAATAAAAAACAATGAAGATCTTTAGTTATATAACCGTGAGGTATGATACCTTGTATTCTTATTTAACTTACTATTTGGTAAAATATGTCCAACTGTCCTTCATAGTCATTAAGTAGCTTATTTCTTTTTAGAACATTGACAAATCATCAGGGTGCCCGGTACATTTGGCTGATATGCTCACTAATTCCTTAGGAAATGTGGTCAACGAGATTGTATTTGGATTTAAATTTCCTCCTGAGGATAAAACTTGGCAATGGTTCCGTCAGATACAAGAAGAAGGATGTCATGAAATGGGCGTTGCTGGAGTTGTGAATTTTTTGCCTTTTGTTAGGTAAACTTGTATTGTTAAAATGTAAACGAGTTTTTGGTAAAACATTGCTTTAGAACAAACAATTTTAGGTATCTAAATTATTTTGTAGATTCATTTCTCCCTCAACAAGAAAGACTATCCAGCTCCTTATACGAGGACAGGCCCAAACTCATAGGCTGTATGCTAGTATTGTCAATAAAAGGCGTAAAATGCTTGGATTGATGACACCGCCCGGAGCGGAGTATAGACTGCATGAAAATCTATTTAATGAACATCCAGATGGTCATATTAAATGCATAACATATAGCAACTACGCCCCAAGTGAAGATCATTTTTTTGATCCAAACATATTAATTTCAACAGATGATGATTGCATTTTAGACAATTTCTTAAAAGAACAGAAACTTAGATTTGAAAACGGAGATGATTCCGCTCAATATATGACTGATGAACAACTTTTGTATTTGCTAGCTGATATGTTTGGCGCCGGTCTTGATACAACATCAGTGACTCTTTCCTGGTTCTTATTGTATATGGCGCTATACCCAGATGAACAAGTAAGAACAATTTCTTTAAGACTAATAACAACGCGTTTTTCTTGTCTTTTTATATTTAATCCTGACTTTTCGACTCTGTCACTTACAGTTACTTTTACAAGATCTGTCACCTTAGTCATCCTGGGATCACGGCTCCTGTTAAGGAGTTTTAATTAAATGAGCGATAGGTGTAGCAGTGTAAAAACTAAAACATATATACAACTTAACAAATATTCCAAAAAGTGTATTAAAAAATTGGCATGGTTCAATATTATAAATTGATAGAAAATACCGACAAAAACTCAATTTCTTACAGGAACTTGTTCGAAAAGAAATTTTATCAGTTTATCCCGAAGAGGAAGAAGTAGATGGATCTAGGCTACCTTACCTTATGGCAAGCATTTGTGAAACACAAAGGATTCGGTCTATTGTTCCTATTGGTATACCTCATGGTTGCTTACAGGTAATGGACATATTTTAGATAGTTTTTTTTCTAGTTAGTACTGACTATAGCTTTGGATGACGACAGAATAATCGATTAGAATGGCATTTAATGTCTTTTATTTGACTTATTATCTACTAATGCCGAGATTTGATTTACAGGAAACATATCTAGGAAATTATAAAATTCCAAAAGGCGCTATGGTAATACCTCTTCAATGGGCCATCCACATGGATCCAGACGTTTGGGAAAATCCAGAAGAATTCAAGCCAAGTCGTTTTCTCGCGTCGGATGGCAGTTTATTGAAACCGCAGGAGTTTATACCCTTTCAAACAGGTTTTTATTTTATGTTGTAAGCATGTACAAAGTGAAAGTAGCAGAATAAGAGCAATAGGTTATTTTTCGTTCACAAACCGAAGCATAATGTCTCAATTGACAGCATGACAAACCTTTTATAGCATCAAATGGTGGAGGAAAAAACCCCTACTTTTGCAAATAACCAATCACCGCGCACGACCAATCACCGCAATCGGCCAAATACACTTAATCGGTCAGTGTTTAGCTTACAATGTCATCATGAATATGGGTCAGATAACTTGATATTAAAATAATAAGAGGTTAATTACTAGCCGTGAATTAAACAAATCAACTAATATAAAAAGCGAAATAATTCATAAGCAAGCCTGGGCCAGGTAGTAGTGTAGTAATGAATGATTTATTGTTACCTTGACTTTTACTATCAGTGCTAGGATTTTAGATGGCGCGGGACTCAACTTGTTGGAGAGACAATGAAAGTAAAAAGTTTGCCTTATCTTTTCTCTTGCTATATTTTTGTTTAATGAGTCAAAAATAAAATGAGGCAAATTAACTGGGATTGGAGCAGATTTATCTCGATTTTGCCTGTACTTTGAGAATGCACGAATGTTTTTGCCCAGAATTCTACTGTTCAGACGTTAACGAAACAGAATCTTATTCATTTTAAGTACCTACCAGGATATATAAACAAAAATGGTTAAAGAAAATAAACTTCTGAAATAATACTAATCTCCTTTTTTAGGTAAACGTATGTGCCCTGGAGACGAGTTAGCTCGTATGTTGTCTTGCGGTTTAGTGGCTCGCCTTTTTCGACGTCAGCGTATTCGATTAGCATCAAAACCACCCACTCCTGAAGAAATGCGTGGCACTGTCGGCGTTACTCTAGCTCCACCAAGAGTGGAATTCTATTGTGATTCTTTGTAATTCTAAAATTCTAAATCTGTAATGCCAGTGTCTTCATTTGCATAACTTATACTATTCGATAGGTTATATTGTTGGTTATGTTATGTTTAAGCTGATACTAGTACCACCTAGGTCACAACTTTCCCGTTACATGAAAACACTGAAGCCTTATCATGATCTCTTAGTGCCATGCAAGTTCGAATGTCAAAGTGAGACATCGCTATAAGCGGTCTATAGCGGCGTTTCTCTTCAACAGTGGAACTTGAATCGCGATAAGACGTGTGTGTAAGGCCTCTGTGGGGAAAAATGAAATATTCTATTATCAATATTCAACATTAAATTCTAGTAGTTAAATATTTGTTTGTTTCAATTGCTCTAAAATATGTTTAGAACTAATTAACGATATTAATCAATTTAAAATGTTATACATCATTTATATCTAGTGCGAATCGTCTACTAATTTGGCCTAATGAAAGCCCAAACGTATCATCATTATCATTTAAAATTATCCGGGGTGATTGTGTCTAATAACAATAAAAATTTATGATTTTTCAACTTTCCTTATTATTTTACTCACCCTTCACAAAAAGGAAGAGGAAGGGCCGGAATAGTAAAGGGGAATGCCCATTCTGAACCCATCGTGGACATCATTAAACAAGGAAATGATATTGTACATTATTCAAGTCATTTAAAGTTATGAATTTTACATATATTTAAACAGGCGCCACTGCAATAAACAATAAATAAAAGTATTTTTGATTATAAACCGTCATATGTTATGTAGCAAAATATTGCCAGCTTATAAATTACATTTTACATTAAATATCAATACGAATTGATTTTCACTTAAATATATTCAACTAAATAAATAACTTAAGACATAAACTCATAAACTCATAAACCAAATAATATAAAATAAAACTAAGGTTTTAATTCCATAAAACAAAGAAAGTAATAAATAAGTCGATTAATCGATTTCGTGTTTTTATACTTTTGGTTTCCTTTAATGGCAACATTTATTTGTCTATCAAATGTCAATAATTCAAAATAATTGTCAGCTGTCTGTCATGTTCCTTGTTACTTACGCTCAAGTTGATATGTTTTGATTGTAATTTAGATTTCTTTAACTAAAACCTGGCTTCGCTATATGAATTTAATTCTGATCTTTTCCGACGACTTGGGCTTTGTTTTACGGACTCAGTGGTTACTTTAACGACGACTTTAGCTTTGTTTTATGGACTTTATGCTCACTATTAACAACGACTTTGGCCATGGCATCAAGGATCACTGCTCCATGACAGTACTTTGGTTTATTGGTTGGGCTAGATATGAATCGAACTGCACCGTTTTTAGATGATATGTTGTTCATACATGATAATGAAGAAAATATAGATACTTATGCATTAAAAGTTATTTTTTATATACCCCAATGACTATAATTATATAAATTTTAATGAGAACATGTTTCTCGTTGTATTTTACTCACCACGTCGAACCTAGAATCTAGAAAAATTCTTAATTTGTCTCACAGTAGGTAGGATATTTTTCCTACATATTTTTTTTTACTTTCTACACTTTCTAAAACAATGGCGACCTTTTTAATATTATATTCAGATATGTGATACACTTAGGATTTTGAAACACTCAATTATTATTCTAATTTTTACTGTCCATCCTGGACAGTAAAAAGTCGCCAAAAAGTAGGCCCAAGTCACTATGGAGCGTGGGCATTCCCCTTTGCTAAATTAAAAAAATAATAATAATTGGTATTCGCTCGGTTGGGAAGTTCAATCCAACTTCGGTCGTAAACATTGCAAGACTTGTGTTGTTCTTATTGGGGTTACGGATAGACATACACATACTATACATAAAAGTAATATTTATAGAAATATATACAAATATCCATGCACAGTGCACACGTGCAATAATTTTCCGTTCCGGGATTCAAACCCGGGCCCGTTTAGTTTCAAAGGTAGGGTCACCCCCGGTCGTGATATATAATCGTGTTTACTAACATAGTCTTTTAAAGGTTCAATTAACAAGTATTAAGGTTGGGTCTAAAATACATACAGATCCTGGATTGACCGAGCAAGACTGACCCTACCTTAGAAACCAAACGGTCACGGGTTCGTGTTCCGGAAAACCACGACTAGAACAGTCGCGGTTTTGAACTTGTGGGCACGAGCATACAATGATATGTCGTGGTTCCATAAAACGACATTACATAACATCGACGATCCAGAGTCCACTCATAGATCGCGCTTAGCAAGTCCGCCATCCTGCAAACGCACAGGGGTGTAAAGTCCCCATCTGGCTGTGTTATCCTTACAACAACCAACTTGAAACCTAAGTCTGTTTATCGCCTTCTCTACCTTCTGTTGTTTCAGACGGTGTAATTAGTCGTCTACTTAGATATCAATTTTATGAGTGGTGGAGTGGAGTGGTAGGATGATAAACATGTGTAAAATATTCTTGATATTTTGATGGGATAATGTTTTTATATCTAAAGAAATATTACAAGAACTTGTCGGTCTATCCTGACACCTGAGGGATGTTAATAATTTCTTTCGATATAAATATTTAGCAGTTTAATGCAATTAAATAACAAAAAATATGAGGATAACGTTTTTTATGATGAGGCCAATCACTTTTTTACGATTTTTCCAAAGGTTTACTAGACCATGATCTGATAAAACTATCAAATAAACAGCGTTCCTCTAAACATTTATTTTATTTATTTTAAATTCCTATTGTTTGAATCAATTTTATTGTAAGGTGTCCTCCTACGTGTCTTAAATACAAGTTTTAAAAGAAATTCATTTTAAAAAGTGGCATATCTTTTTTTTGGTAAATATGATAAAATCATAAGAAACTGAAGAAACTTATTAAATTTAGATGGAACTACGGACAGTGAATTAAAAAGAAATTACGCAATTTTATTTATTTCTATGAATTTTTCTGTTATTTGGTTAGATAACCATACTTTTTTCCTACCTTAATAATTTTTTATATGAAATCAATGTAGACATCTTTCTATAAGCTATTCTTGAGCCTTGGGATGATGTAATGTTGACAATTATGCCTACTTATTATGTAATTTTAAATTTTAAATCCATTATAAAAAGTTATTACCTTAACGACACTGGTCCTGCCTATGCGCCCGAGTTCGAATCCAATTTACGCTATTCGCATAAGCATTTGTTTCCGAGTTACGGTTATTTCTTCTATATTCTATTCTTTGTCAATCATCCGTAGTCTGAACTCTGCTTCGTTAATCGAAGCATTAAATAAAACAAAATGAAACACAAATTAGTTTAAACAATTCAAATAAATTGTCCTGTAAGCTTAAATATTGAACTGTGGTAGCACAACCCGTGAACACTTTCCTGAAAAAAGTGATGAGAGCTAAAATAGCTGTTTATACATACATTTAATTACTTTTAAATTTATACATATAGAAGCCAATGTTCATTTGTATTTTATACTATCTATTTTAACTTGTCAATTCAAGATAGTCAAGATTCTAAAATATGTAAAGATTACAAGTAGACATGATCGTTGAGAATAAAAAATATGAAGATATAATTTAAATAACATGAATTGAACAAAGGTCTTTGACCATTGATGTTTTTGCTTGACAAGTTTCTGAGAAATAATTTTTAAATACATTATTTAAGCAAACGTATGGTTCTGAATGGCTTCTATTACTACTCGGTAATTTGAATCCACTGTTGTCGTTGACCGACAACTTGATTCAGTACAAATGTGAATGAAGTTACATTTTATGTAGATCTTTGACCTTAAGGTCGTGGGAACAATATGAGTATATATTTATTTGTGATAATACGAAATCTAACAATGAGATTTATTAATTATGTGATCTTTTTATCCTAAAGTGATACAAGAATATTCATACATTTTGTCATGTAAATTAAAAAAAAATGAAAGAGCACTTTCTGAATTTATTACAATAATTGAATCATATGTGTATGATTTCTATATAGGGTCTCTTATATTTATATAAGTAGCTATGTATATCATATATAGGTATATAAAAATCTCGTGTCACCATGTATGTTCGGAGTGAACTCCGAAGCTACTCAACCGATTTTGACCAACCACACTTACTCTGGAATGACCGAAAGAGATCTTTTAAAGATAATTCACCCTTGCTAACAATTTTACCTGTCATTATAACTTATTATTAATGTATGTGCAATCTATACATATAAATAAAATTGAAGTGTATGTTTGTTATATTGAAATAACCGGCTTTTACTACATGCATATATGAATATATATTCGGTAGGTACACAAACCAAAATAACATTTTTTACAATTTTTGTCTGTCTGTTTGTTCTAGCTAATCTGTGAAAAAGCTGGACGCATTTTGACGGGATTTTTTTTTGGCAGGTAGCTGGTGTAATAGGGAGTAACTTAGGCTACTTTTATTTTAGAAAAATAAAGTAGTGTTGTAATGTTGCAATGTTCCACGCGAAGTCGCGGGCGGCTGCTAGTAATAGTAAAATATGAATATAATATTGTGTTAATTATTTATAACAAAATATCTGAAATTAACAGCGATGTACGTCAGTATTTTGACACAAAAAACAAAATAACAAATAAAAAATTAGTTAAAAGTTATATTTTCATACCTCGTGAAAAGTACTTTTTTCTGGATAAAAGGTACCCTATGTACTTTTCTGTACCCGTGGCAATGTGTAAGCAAAATTTAATCATAATCGATTGAGTAGTAAAGGCGTGAAACTGTAACAAACAAACTCAATCAGGACTCTAATATTTTTACCGATATGATAAATAGCCTATTGTTAGCGCAATCACATGTTCTTACCATATACCAAATTTCATCGAAATCAGTCAACCCGTTCTTGTCTTATAGTAGAACATGCAGATAGACAGACAGACAAAAAAAAATAAAAATAGTAGAATTGGTATCAGTGAATCATAAAACAAATATTTATCATAAAAATATTTGTGTTATATAATAATGTATATAATATATAATAATGGTACCCTTATTTTTTTGTTTGTTTTACATAAACTAAGGTGTACCTGAGGAGCACCTGAGGCAGGTTATTTCATTTCATTCCATGTTAAAATTTGTTGAAATAATAGTTAGTTTATTTAATTAGTAGTTCCATGTGCTTTAGAGATTTATTATCACCATGAGCCCATTAAGTTCCCCACTGATGGGGCACAGGCTTGCGCTTGCCCAGTGTGATTTAGTTTTAGAGACCAATTATCCACTGAACGGTTACATAATTGCCACCAAAAACAACATTTAAGTAATGCCTGTTAAGCGTTAAAATATAAAATAAAAGAGAATTACTTATTTTGCAGTAATTGAGATGTTATATTTATGTGACAAACTTTAAGTACCGCCAAAGTATTAGTGTGGAAGTTTACACCGCATGAATGTGTCATCGGTATCTCGTTTATTTTTCAGATCTGCACTGTACTTAAACTACAAACAATTACGGACTATACGGACAACAGCCATAAAATATAGTCAACCATTTTGCCCCCTTTTGGTCTTACTATATTTGTTTGGTTATGGTGCAGTCCTAGCAACGTTCTTTTTTAATAAAACCCTTAAGAAACAAATCGTATTTGTATATATGTATATGTTTAGATACATTTAATCATTTTTATAAATAAAAAATGCCGGGTCAGCTATATATATTATAATTTGCAATAAAAAATATAAATTAAAATGAAATTTATCCTATGTCCTAAGTCGGAATAAATCCAGTAAAATGAAAAAAATCATCAAAATCGGTTGAGTAGCTTCGGAGTTTAACGCGGTCAAACACACATGGGGGTTTTTTTTATATATATAGACTAGCTGATCCGGCCACGCGTTGCTGTGTTATTAATTAAAGTGAAACCTATCCTATGTCCTAAGACACAACAAATCTAGCAAAATTGAGAAAAATCATGAAAATCGTTTGAGTAGTTTTGGAGTTCATCGCAGTCAAACACTGTGACAAGGAAGTTTTGTATATAAATATATTTATATAAACAAATTTTCATTCTATGACATGACTGAGGCTTCTCTCGCTTTAATGCAGACTACCAATTAAAAGTTATATTTCTATTCCACGAGAACATTCCTTATTTCTAGATGCAAAGCACCTTTTTTCCTTTTCTGTACCTCTGATAAAGTGTGTGCAAAATATCATGATGATCAGTTGAGTAGTTAAGGCGTGAAAATGTAACAAACCCACTTTCGTATTTATAATGTTAGTTAAGATTTATTATTTAATTTTAAATTAATATAAGAGTAATAGTAATATTACGCAATGGTTTTATTTCTACTATATGTTAAGTAAAAAAAAAGTTGTATTATCACCATTTGATTCTAGAGATTTGATAAAAAGGTTTTACTTCGTAGAATTTAATTAAAAATGAAAATTTGTGAAAATGTGGTGAAGCCAATAATAGACAATTTAACACTTTTTCCATGCATTGGAAGTATGAAGTTTTACCTGTGTATTGACAATAAAATAGACTTATTTATTGGTAATTGTTAAAAGCTGTCATTAACTTTAATTCATGTTTGAGATGTTTACCTGTCAAACACGTCTTTTAATACACGTATCTACTAGGAATGACACTATTTTATGAGGAGAAGATTAATTTTCGGTGACTCCGCTTTTTAAAAGGTAACTCTAGTGACTTTTTTTTTACGACCGTTTGGTGCAACGGTAGCGATCCTGCCTTTCGCACCGACGGTCCGGGTTCGAATCCCGGTAGGAGCAGATGTTTGTATGATGAATACGAGCATTTGTACCTGAGTCATGGATATTTATATATATTTATATGAATATTACATATCTATGTATTATATATGTATGTTTATCCGTTACCCTAGCATCCATAACACAAGCCTTACAGTGCTTACTTTGGGCTAGGCTAATTGGTGTGAATGTAAAAAAAAAAAAATATTTATATTTATTTATTTTTGTTTTAAAATCTAATGCAATCGCTACATAATATAAAACAAGTCGCTTTCTGTTGTCTGTCTGACCCTATATATGCTTAGAACTTTAAAACTACTCAATAGATTTTGCTGCGATTTTTAATAGATAGAGTGCATAATATTAGTAGAGAAACACTTATAATTTTAGAGGTTTCTAATGTGATGTCGTAAATAAATACTTTTTTGCTCTTAAACGCTAGCTGAACCCTACGAGATCAAAATAATGTACTACAGTATTGTACCCTTCAAAAGGTCTACAAAAAAGTCCGAGATGATATATATCTATCTCCGAGGGATAACCCACAATAACAATTCTTCTGTAGTTATTTAGTATCAGCTTTGAACCCGTGGGAAGTTGGGGCGGGTCGCTAGTTATTTATGGATAAAAAAATCAACTTGTCTCTGACAGCAAGTGGGACAGGACTGAGTCAACATATTCCTTTAATATCTGAGTGACTACTCTTCAAATTTTGGTTAAATTCCTATAAAATTTAAGAATATCTTTAAAATCTAAAAATACTTAAGGAAAGGAACTTAATTTTCTGACACATTTTCTCCTTATATTATGACGTTCTCATGGTGTGGCAGTTTGCAGTGAAAGTTTAGTTTCAGTATGTACACGAAAAGGTTGTCGCGATATTTGAACAACTTCCGGTTTCTTGTATAAATTTATGAATAAGTAAAGTCTTCGTTTCAGTTAGGTCATATGGTTTTTCGAAGGTATATAATCTGAGAAAAATATTCTGCGTCACAGAAACAACCAAGACATTTCATAAAATATAACCTAGTATCAATCGAATACGAATTTACTTGAAAGGTTAGTTGATTGTAGTGACAAATTGGCCAATCTAATCCAAGTATACTCATTTATTATTCGTGTGAATATCAGAACTTTTCAAGTGTCTCATTTCCAAGTGGAATGATGGTATATAGCATATAGATCGAAATACGCTGAAACAGTTATTCGCGCTTGCGCTGTGGTCATAATAAGATAAAACTAAAAGCCTCTGGAATAATAATAGACGATATTGTTTCTAAGTAGGGTATAAAGTTTGTAAATAGCAAAATTCCATCTTTAAATCATCATTTATTTTCACAAATAGTATTCCAAAACTATTGCATATATACAAAGCTTGGTAAAGTAGTTATGGTAATAACGACGGTGAGTTGCAAAATATAACAGACTTATTTCGTTGAGTACATAGTACGAGACTGCAACTTTGTTGCATACAAAACATAAGACATTTCAGGCTACATTACGACAACTAGGTTAATAATATCAACTCACTTAGACTAGCTGCAGGTCCCTGCTCTGACATGGAATGTCTCTATTCCATAGGACACATTAAACATCGCAAAATTCTTGAGATCACACTCAAAATACAACACTACTCTAAAAGTGAAAGACTAACTACTAATAAATAATGATCTAGAATAATTATATGTTGAATTTGGTATAGGTACTAGAGCTTACTCGACTTAAAAATAATTTACTAAATGTATCTTTAATTGTGTAATTTGCGTAAAATCTTACAAATTTAAAATCTACGCTTTTAATACTGCAAAAACACTTGCATAACATATAATCATATAATCTCAACGATGGGAATTTTCTTAAAACTAAAATTTAATTTTATATTTAAATATTGAACACTTTAAGCACAGCCTCGAGCATCGCTTTAGCGATTTCGTAATTTTATAATCTAGTCTTAAATAAATGGTTGATGATACGCTCTAAAACGAGTGATCAGTGAATACTGGTGGGTATGTGGCGATGAGGCTACGCCTCCTAATGGGCGCCGACATGGCGAAGTTGCGAATGATCGGGCAGGGACGCGGGTGCTACTGGCACAGGCGAAGATCGCGGCACAAACTTGACGCGGAACGCCTTCGGAGCAATAGTTGCACCAACAATACCTTCCAAAGAAGGTAGTGGGTCGCCTTCATGCAAAACGACATCATATTGATGCATCAAACAGGAGAAGAACATGAACATCTCCATACGTGCTAGAATATCTCCTAAGCACATGCGGCGACCTACTCCAAAGGGCATGAAGTATTCCGGACGTTTGATTTTTCCGTTCTCGTCGATGAATCTGCTCGGGTTGAATTTTTTGGGTTCTTCCCAGAGGTTAGGATCCATGTGCACGCAGTTTATAAGTGGGACTACTTGAGCTCCAGCTGGAATCTTATAACCGTTAAGATGAACATCCCTGTTGGACAAAGAAAAATACTCGTTAGTGCTTGTTAAAAATTATTTTGATAGATATCAATTCAACAGCATTAACTTTTTTTTATTCAGAATGCTTCAGACCAAAATTAAAAGTTTATTAGTGAAAAGAGATCGATGAAATAATGCAAAAAAGGTTTTGTCTTGTATATACAATATTTTGAACTTACTTAGTAGGAGAGTGCGTTGTAGCCAGAGGAACGATACTGGACATTCTAAGTGTCTCTAGGATGGTCGTTTCAGTGTATGGCAATCTAGGCATATCTTCCATATTAGGAAGTCTATTTCGACCAACGACAGCATCAAGTTCCTCTTGCACTTTTCTCTTAACGGCTGGGTTTCTGATCATGAAGACTATCATCCATAATATGGATGATTTTATAGTCTCCATTCCTGCGGAGAACAGATCACCCAAAATTTGTTTCAACTGAAGTTCTGTAAAGAATAAGGTCATTAGAATTATGCAATTTCATTTGTCCCAATCTAATGGAATTAGTAAATTAAAATTGTTATTTTTTGCGTTCTATATTTAAACTTACCATGGTCCCTGCCCTCAAAAAGGTCTTGGGCTCTACCCTCAGTTTCAGCTTTGTCCATCTCAATCAAGTAGGTGTCAATAAGATCTCTTGCGTTGTTAACATCCAAAGTCTGACGGTGTTCATCAATCAGCGTTTGGTAAAAAGCAAACATTTCCTCGCGGTTCTTAACGACCTTTTCTTTAGCCTGAGCTTTACCGGGTAGATACTGTAAAGAAACAGAACAAGTTAATAACAGCCTGTTTTGTAAGATGAAATTTAAAAAAAAAGCTACATAGACTAACTAATAAAATGTGAGTTACATATACTTACATTGTACAGTGGAATGTATTCACCGTAGTGAACTTCGCCAAATAGCCTCATGCCTTCCTCGATCAGGAAATTTAGTCTTTCAAACCTAGCGTCGCCGTGACTGAATCTGACCGACATTGTGATGCCACAAATCACATTAGAAACGGCTAGTGCAAGCATTGGATTCACATCAATTGAGGCACCATTTGTGAGGCGAATGTTTTCAATCAGGTCGTGCACCTCATGCTAATAAAAAAAGGAAAGAGGTAAATAAATTGTTTTTTTATAAAAGAATAAAAACGTCTGAGATTATGTAAAATAATACTTAATAATCAATACCTTAATTCTAGTTTCCATTATTCTCTTGCCGTTTCCCATGTAGGTCATTCCAAATTCCCTTAGCTTTTCATGTAAGAAGCGGCGTTGGCTTTTCCACAGGCGACCGTCACTGTTGATAATGCCTGTACAGAGAGAGGCGGTGAGTTAGTGCTCTGGAGGTGGGAGGGTACTGTGCCGGCGCTGGCGGGAGGGCCGTACCGCCCACATGCCCATGTGCTCAATGTTTTCACTTTAACGCGTTATCACATAAATATCAATCAATCAAAATAAATTTAAGAATGATATGGGATTCGTGTAGAATTTGGATTTTTTAATTTTAGTTATCATTATAAGAAAATTGCAATGGGTAATTTTAAATGTTACTTACCGAGTCCATCTAAAGTGTGCATTAATGGTGTATTTGGCCGTCCCGTAAATTCTTTCCGGCGGAAGGCGTCTCTGATAATTTTGTAATCACTTAACACAACGGTGAGCTGATTGCCTAGCCTTGCCGAAAACAGTGAGCCGTACTGGTGCGACAGCTGCAGAAAGGTCTTATGTCGGACTCCAAGGAAAGGCAGATAGCCCACTACCGGTGGTCCCCATGGACCAGGTGGTAGTTTTCTGATCTCTCGCAGGACCGATAGCAGACGTGCCACCAGCAGTACAACAGCCAATGTCAGTAACAGCGGCGTTGAAGCCCGTGAAACACAATAATACACCACTTGCCATAATCCCCACAAAATTTTTGAGTTTTCTAGGAACGCGAACATTTTTCTTTTTTATTTAAGTAGTATGTCCGTTGTAAACAAAAACCGAAGTTGATTTTTTATTTATATTTTAACTTAACATTCGTGCGCGTATCTGAAGCGTCGTAACGTTGCGGTGTGGAACGCTATAATTGTATATCGCGTGCGAGTGTCGTTTGTGCACTGACGAACCGCCGGCGTGGCCTTGCGAATAAATACGCGCGGGGTGGTGCGCGTTTAGGCTCGTCCCATCGGTGCAGGCGCACCTCTCTCCGCCACTTTTCCGCTGGCTGCTGCGCTACGAATTTCGTAGCACTAATTCGTAGAACGTTATTTATTGTTTAAGTATTTAAAATATTTTCAATACATTTTGAATATTCTTCACTACTTTTTAATTTAATAAACTAACTAAACTTTACTTTTAATTTAGACAGGATCAGAACAATATCTTGAACTAAAACCGAAGAAAAATATAAACATGATATCCGATTCAAATATCAAATTATCATAAATCCTAAAGACATTAATTTTAAGTATTTTTTTTAGATATATTACATGTAGAATTGTTTTTCAATAGGTATGTGACGTACTTTACGCGTGTAACATAAAAATAATCGATAAAGTTGACCCATCGACTGAAACCAACAAGCTAAATGAGTCATGTACTGTAAAGAGTCTGTTCGACCTCTGAAGTACATTGTGTGAGTTCTCAGTTGAAATTCGGCGAGGGGGCTATCGAGGACTTGCGGGTGCGCATGTAGATGATAAGATTATCGAATTGCGTAAGTTGATGCAAGGTGACGGGTCAACGACACCCGATCGAGAGCCTTGGGCGCACTTCCATCGACCTCTAAACAACTAACAACATTTCTATAGTCGTAATTAATGTTTAGTCAGTATCATAGCACAATCATGACTCCCTGTTTACCTTCTAGGGTATTATAACATACCACATTTTCTAATAAGAGATTCACTCACGACTGAAATTAGAATTTGATGCCTTAACCAAGTTGACAAAGTACCATATCCTGTATTTGTTACATTAGGTTTAACGTTAAGATTAAGAAGACGCTTACTGAAATTGTGAAAAAAAAATCAACATTTTTAACAAACTAAAATAGTGACAAAACAATAGTACAATTTATTCCAATTAGTAACTAAATTACTTTAAGTTTAAGTAATTTTAATATTCGCATGTGGATAATAGATATACTCAACATAATAAAGAGAACGAATACTCATGAATTATATAATATTATATTATTATACTCTTATTTACGACGTAATAGGTAAACGAGTCATCATGTAAACACGGTTCTTGAAAGGGACACGGGGTGGTCAGAATCAAATTAATCTTGTTAAATGAACGCGTTAGTAGTCCCCTAAAAAGTAAGCATAGAACTTAAATAAATAATTAAGAGTCTAGTAACTATTTTATAAAAAAAAATCAAAGGTACCAGGCACTTTGAGGAAACAAATTAACTACGGCTTACTGAATTTTAAAGCCGTTGAAAAATGTTGGTGACGTAATTGCTTACATTGTACAGTGAAATGTATTCACAACAGCCTTCTTCATGGCTGAATCAAATCAAACAAGTTGAAATGAAATGACATTTATTTGCATTTGAATAAGGTATGCTCATTTAAGACGGTAAATACAATTTATTGTGTCATTTATTCAGCCAACAACAGAAGCATGCAAAAATAACATAAATAAAAATAAATATTTTCTACATTCACACCAATTAACCTAGCCCAAAGGAAGCACTTTAAAGCTTGTGTTATGGATACTAGGGAAACGGATAGACATACATATATTATACATAAATAAGTTATATTCATAGAAATATATACAAACATCCATGACTCATGTACAAATGCTCGTATTCATCATACAGACATCTGCCCCTTCCGGCATTCGAATCCAGGACCGTCGGTGCGAAAGGCAGAATCGCTACCGTTGCACCAAATGGTCGTCAAATTTGGTAATCTACTTCCAATACTATCAAAAGTGCCTGTTGATGAGCTTTTGTCCGTACGAAGGAAAGCAAACAATTCATATGATACTATTTGACCCAATAGTAGCGTAGGAAGAAAAGGTATCTAGCCCAAACGGGATTAACGTGATTTAACGTTAGGAAGAAGAAGTAGCTCGATACATATCAAATTTGGGTTACCGACCCGTTGATAGGCCATAATTATTGTTACTTAACTTCCAGAATCATAAACCGAATGCGTTACCTCCATTGAGTTCCTAAGGAAACTCAAGATTTGCTAAGGCATTCGATGGAGCTCATTACTATTGTCTAATAGATTTATTACTTAGTGCATATCGGATATTATTTGAATAATAAATTTAATAATTTTCCTCGTCAACAACTGAAGTTATCCTTAATAATTTAATTTCTATGCTTAGCCGCTCATTTGTTATCTATTTCTATTTTATATTCTAGTAATATATACTCGTAATCGTTATGTTATTATGTATTTAATTAATGTTGTTATTGTTTATAAATCATGTTGATGTAGTTTTGCGTAGTTTATTTTGTAACTTTAATTGTAAGGCCAATGTTATTTACAATACTCGATCTCCCATGCCTAAGTGACTAAATCTGATACTGGGAATTGCCGTCTCCGAGATTCAGGTATCGGTTCTCCCCGTTTTTGTAAAGATTATGAGTTTTCTTGAGTCTGAATAATTACGACACTATTATTGTTTCTGATTTCTATATCATAAACACTTTAGCTGCATACCTCGTTATTAGCAATAAAGATGAGATTTTGTATAAGTGTATTAAATCAGTGAGAAGAATGTACATAGTTCGTTTTACCAGTTAATTGTTTTGTGTCTAACCTATTTGGGATACCCTTTTACATTTACTTCTAATCTAAGTAATATTATGAATGCTAACAATGAAGGTAAATAAATTGCTGCAGGCAGATAGCCTACTAAACTACTATGCTTTTAAGCGAGTCTACTTTAGCAAGATATGCCTTAAGCTAAATCATACCATTGTTTAAAATTTATGCAACAACAATGCCCATAAAGTAACAAGTGGACAAAATACTTTATCGGACACTTTCTTGTATCTATCCAGAGCATTTCTGATTTATCTATTTCGGCCAACTGAATTGTAAGCTTAGGATAATATGCATTTTGAGTTCTACACGTTTATTAATATAACAGCTAGGTCAGTTTCAGTTCTCAAGGGATCATGTCGTTATTGGATTAATTAGGAAAAAATATTTTAAAAGTATAGAAGTTATTTTTATCATTTTTGTTATCATTTTTTTAAGTAGTAGTAACACAAAAGAGGGTCTTGGTTACGATGTGTATGGTGAAACTCTTATTGTAAGCTAAGCAATTGATGAAAATAAGTTGATAATTCGATCTGCCTACACTTCCGTGAGATCCGCCTACTAAAGATCCCCCAACTATTTTGGGAGCTCGTCCGCCATCCAGAGAAGTATCGGGGTGGAGGAATGGACAATGTTTACAAAGAAATCAACAACAAAATATGGGCGAGTCATTGTTTTTGTCATTCATGTTATTGACACCGAGGCGTAAGTATAATCACATCGACTCCGACTCCTGCCTGAATACATTACGAGATGCTATAGCCACGATTGATGATTACTACGCTGTCAATGCTAAGGATAAAATATTATTAAGGAGAAGGGCTTCGTGATGGACTCCACGAGACTCACCTCCATATAATGAAGCCAATTCGTAATGTGACTAAACTAACTAAAATATTACTAAACATAGTATAATAACGTTAAAATGTTACCTAGATCTTAATAGTCTAGTTGTGGTCAATTAGACTACTAAGATCTAGGTATCATTTTAACCCTGGTTTGTACCCTAAAGTTATTTATATAGTGTATATTAACAATGCGTTGAACTTGTTATGCTTGAGAAAAGCAAGGGTTCATCTGGTTAAATTATTAATAACATATGATAAACGTTTAAGATGTCCGTAAAACACCGGCGAGGGTTGAACTAGGTCCACTTGGGTTAAAGTTGACATCTAAACCGATGTACTGCAGATATCTTAAAGGTTTATCATTTGTTATTAATAATTTAACCAGATTCAGGTCTAAAAGAAATAACTTCTATGTGCTCATGTATTTTTATCTTTGCAGCTATATTTAAAAGATTAAAGGAATCACTTATTGACTTATATAGTACCCAATCATTAACTTGCAGCACTCTTCTTTAATGAATTATCGTCATCCGGGGTCATCAATAAGTGTATCACCTGTGGTTCATCATTTCTCAAGTGTGCGCCTTTACTTTGTACGAGCACGCAACTAATAATGGACTTAATGTAAACTGCAATAACATTGACATAATCAGTACTTCATCCTATCTTTATTCCAAATTACCTAAAGCAAAATCAATGCATCTCAATGTTAATATTTCGGAGACAAGGTTATTTGAGTGATAGTAGTTGTCAACTGGTCAGTTGGGGTCTGGAAAATTTCTATTGGGTAATGGCACAATTTGGAACTACGTTTCTCTCGTAGTAATTTAGGCCTCCAACATTTGATGGTGGGGTGCTCCCAATTTGCTTAGCAATGTTTGTGAACGGCATTAGGCCGAAAGACCAATGACCGTCCCTTTTATCGGCTGTACACAAATTTATTATACTCGCTATCGCATTAGTCGACAAAGTGTGCCTTATACATTGTGGGCAACGCGGATTATTTCAGGTATTCCCACACAGGTGTGGAGAAATTTGTAGCTTTTTATTTTTGAAACAGTTTTTAAAGGTTTCTATAGGTTGATTAGGAAGATGACATATTCGTCATTATACAATAGTATGTGTAGTTAAAAAGTAGGTATAAGTTTACGCATTTAGGAATTCAAAAACTATGATTTTTTTTATTATTTTAAATGCATCCTTCCTAATTTTGCTTACGATTGTGAAACAGATATAAAATATTTTTAAGGACAATTTTACAAATTAAAATCATATCAAAAACAAAAAAATATCAATGTCTCAATTTTAAAAAAATATGAAAACTTTTGTGTATTGCTTAAAATTTGGGCTAATAGTGAATTATTACATTGAAAACCGGGTTATACGCTTACCAAATGAAACTAGTTTGATACTGCAGTATTTTTCGTGTCAGTGATTAGAGCTCTTCACTACTCGTACCTAACGGAAAATCTTAATTACTACTTTTCTTTTAGGGTATCACTTTAAACTTAAAATGAATATCTTGTATGTATTTAAAATAATTATGGCAAAAATAATTACAATAAGTTATATATAGGTAATACTAACTTAAATATATATTAAGCAATCCGGTCCTAGGTGTGAACGGCGCGGTAATCTTTTTTTTTAACAAATAGAGGTCCTGTTTGCTCCGAACCGTAAAATTAAGAAGAAGCTGACGAAAATGCCAGCTTACTAACTCTATAATAAATCATATTAATGCTTTATTATAGAGCTTCTTCTTAATTTTAAGGTATCTCTGACGTAATATGCTCTTGAGAATCCTGGACGCAGGCAGGGAATTCGACTCGACTTTGGCTGTGCGTATTATAAAAGATGATGAAAAGTGTTCGGTACACAAATGTGTAATATTAAACAAATATGTATAATAGCGTACGTATACGTCTGTACACTCCTGGTGGTAGAACACAGTATGAATTTATGCAGTTCACTCGCTAATAAGCGCGTAAAAAAGGTGTAAGTGTGTAACAACGGTTAGCGTTTGACGCGCCTCACTCACAGTCCCTACTGGTCGTGTAGGCCGAAAGTTATAGCTACCTTGTTTAAAGGCACATAATTACGTAATTACCTACATAGTACTATGGTGTGGCAACCAATTAATCGCTTCTTTTGCCTGCTAATTGTTCGGTCAAACATAATAATAATCTCAGATCCAAAGCGTGATGCCCTTCTAAGAAAAACATATTTATAGTTCCTCAATTATTGAAACAGTGTGACTGGTGTACTTTAACCACATAGTCAGTAATAGCAATACTAAAAATCAGGTAAAACGATCGCCAAGAATTGCTTTTTGTTGTTTATGAAAAAATCTTACATTATATTAAATTGATTAATATTCGGTAGCTATTATTATTTATTCTGTCATTAATTTTATATTACAGGTTTTTAATGGGTTCGCTCTTGATCCCAATCAAGCCCAGGGGCCAAGACAGGATCCATGATGGAACGAGCTAACCCAGAAGGTTCCTTTCACCCTGGCTTTAATATTTTATAATTATAAGTACTCGGAAAAACACACGCTGGGAGGGAGTTTCACTCCTTTGCTGTGCGCATTATAAATGATGTTGAGAAGCGCTTGGTGCTACAGGTAGGAATAGTAACCAAGAAAGTGTGGTAGCCTGCAGTGCATCTGGAAGTCCGATGGAAGAAAGGAGAGGGCGATATGAGCATACGCAGCTACTGAGCATACTCTCCATTATACAGTCAGTAAAAGACCGACAGAGAGGCAACTTTGTGGCGGTGAGTTAAGGTATGAAGCTTGCTCTTCACCAATTTGCTGTCACCAATGAGTCTCTCAGCTCTGCGCTTAATCGTGTCCAGTGCAACAAGTTGGTATTTTACTGAGCAAACCCAGAGGTGGCTGCAATATTCCATGCAAGATCGGACTTGAATTAAATTAAAGCTGTCCCGGCGTGAAATATCGCTTGACCTTATTAAGACGCCCAGCTTTTTAGCTACAGTTTGAGCCTTGGACTCGATGTTGGCGCCGAAGTTGAGGTCTGAAGACAACTCCATGACAAGAAGCGCGAGGCTGTCGGTAACAGGTAATGTATCTCGGAAAGTAGGAGTGAGGTTGATGGAACTCCTTTTCGGTGTGGAAAGACACGCTTGCGCATTGGAGGCGTTGAAATGAACGAGGTTACTGTCACCCCGCTTGGAAACGTGTATTAACCTCTGGTTCGTAACATCACGTCGTAACCGCTGGCTTTTGCGCTAGGCAGGTACTTGTATCTCTCTACGACAGTACTGTCGTCTGCGTACCCAAGAATTCCTGGTATTAATAGGTTTGGTCAGAACGCCTTTAATTTGTTTCCATATAATAATACATATTCATTTGCCCGTTTAGACGTTTAATAATTGGTCAAAGTAGACAGCTATTAAAGCTAAAATCATAATAATGAGATTTTTTTTGTTTACAAACATAGTTTTTGACTAAATTTTTGAAATATACTAATTCTTAGGAAATTTGGAATAAAATTGGAAGCGGAAATTATAACATTAAGGAAATTAACATTGACATGAAAGTTAACCACACATTTAACAACTAAATCAATATAGAAAGAGCATACGTGACGGAGGGTGGACCGATAAGCCTGCCCGTAACTTCAGTTCTTCCGTGACAATGACGTAAATGCCACTAAATGTGGACCATAGAATTAGCATTTTATCGAACTGACCACATTGATCACAAATATCTGGCATTTGGTTAAGGGCTCCAAATTATTATTTTTTTGTTCTGTATTTGTGTTTAAAATATTTTGATTCATTTGTTTTCGGGCTATTTTAATGAAAAACTTAAAATATCGTGTTATTTCACTTTTTTCTTTTTCAATTGTCCAAGTTCCGGAAAATGGACAATTTATTGCAATGAGAAAATTCAATGTCGATGTGGCAGTTCAAAGCAACTTCAAAATTTTTGTTTATTCACATTCCCACAATTTTCTTAAGTAATAAAATTAATGAACCTTTAAATGTAGAAAGAACAGAAATAAATAAATATTAATACTCACACTTTGATTTATTATAAACCTACTAGCTGACCCAGCCACGCGTTGCACTTTTATAAATTTAAATGAAACCTATCCGATGTACTAAGTTGGAACAAATCCAGCAAAATGAAATGAAAATCATCCAAATCGGTTGAGTAGGTTCGAATTTCATTGCAGTCACTGTGACAGAGATTTTTTATGCATATTGTTATAATTTCATAAAATAAATCACTTTTCTTCTTTATAATCTAAATTTTTTTTTATTCAGAATGGGTTATCTCTTCCTTTATCAAGCCCGGGGGCAAAGTCAGAACCACGATGCCGATGGAACGATCTAACCCAGAAGGTGCCTATTCACCCTGGCCTTAAAAACAGACGGGTTATAAGTACTCGGAAATTCAGTCGCAGGGAGGGAGTTTAGTTATCTCTAATTATTTATGTAAGGACCTTATAATAAAATAAAAGAGTATGTGTATCAGCTCCGTCACACGACTGGAGTTTAATCATTAAAAACTTTTTCAAAGATAATAGGTCTTTGAAAAGGCACAGAAAATAATAAAACAAAATTTCAAAATTAAAGTGGATAGGTTGCACACAAAAACGTAGCGCTATCATTGGATAACTAAATTTTAATCTTCATATTTTTTTCATACCGGGCGACTTATGTGAAGATCGATTCTTAAGGAGTAAACTTCTAAAAATAAGAAGAAAAAAGCATTAAAAATATGAAGGTTCTAATAATAAAAAAATAGAGACAATCATTCTAATATTGCTAAATTAATCCCATAAACTATTAGCACAATTGGTAAAAATGACAGGTACGGTATTTAAACCATCTATAGACCTTGCCTTGAAATTTGCAAATGAAGATATATGTTAACTAGTATTGTTCTTATTCAAATAAGATCAAATATGCAATCAGAACTGTAAAGAATTACTAATAATAACGACATCACATTTAGTATGTTGACATTGACCTCAATTTATTAATGTTTTTAACATTCATAATTGTACCAAAGTTCTCTTCCTTATTAATATTGATTACACTTGCGTGACATTCAAGGTTATTTTATGTATTTGTGTAGTAAGCTAACGTCAGTAATAACGTCATTTCCAGAATAAATAAACTAACATACATATTTAAAGTATGTTAGTTTACTAATTCTGGAAATGACTCATCAAAAAGGTGGCTTTAAATTAAATTTAAAAAGTTTAAATTATAAGTATTTTTTTTAAAAAATAAAGAATTTTTTAAAGTAATTTAAGTAAAAAATAAATAAATAATTTAAGTAAAAAAGATTAAGTTAAAATTTAAATTGAAAAGTCTGGGTCGATTTTTTTAGTACAAATTGTCCGTAATCTGAAATGCCATTACTAGAAAATGTTTATAAATAAAATAAAAAGACAGTTTTTTAGTGCCTAGCTGTAGAAATATGAATACAATGGTTTTTTATTTGTGTTGATATCTCAAAATTGTTCTATTTCTGCAAAATGGTAAAGATTAAAATACGAGTATATAATTATGGTGGCATCGTAATTGGTAAAAAAAATAATTGAATAGGTAAAGGAATTCATTTGGTGTGAAAATAAATACATAGTACAGCCCGAAGAAGTTGGTATGCACGACCTGACAGGCTCGGTACTGTAAGAGACACTTTTTAAAATTGAAACCGGCCACCTGAAGATAGACTGCTATACTAAAATGTAGAATTTAATATTATCTCCATTTCTCCTATACACCCATAAAATGTTTCGGTCAATACATTCAAGCATACGTGAACCGTATTCCGGAGTTTTAATCTTCTGATCCCTATAAAATAACTTTAATGAAATTTACGCAATAACTAGGAATACTGAAAACGTTATATACACTTACTAATTTGCCTTAGTTTTTATACACACAAAGAGACCAACATTTCCGGTCCAACGTCAGGATCAGGGGCGTAGCTTCCGCCGTATCAGCCGTATCGATGATTCGGGGCCCCCGGGCTACTTAGGCCCCTAACGTGTGTAAGCAAAAATAAGTAAAATGTTATCCACAATGTCACTTAATCTCGTGCTTCCCGGGGAAACTATCATAAGTGTCTATAAAATTTTCAATTCAAAAATGACAAAGGGGTTAAGCGTGCGCCCAAAAGTTGGTAACATCCTACATCACGGGGAAATCCCGCAAAAACCGATGAACATTGACAAACCAAACCAGGGAGAGCAATAATTACGCGTTTTCTTTCATTTCGATTTAAACGTTATTACTTAGTAATACAATACAATCTCTTTGTATTACAACAAGTATTACAATAGAAGAAACTCCTATCTTCTTCAAATGAAGTACTAAAAAACACTTCCGGTATTCGGCTAAATACAGTAAAGACATCTCAGTTAATATTTATGAACAATTGAAAACAGGCTTGAAATCTGAAATTCAAAAAATTCATTCCATTAAAGAACTCATGGAATTATTGCTCATAAAATTCAATAGCCTTGCATCCAGTTTTCTGGAGGCAATAGCAATATGCTTTCTATTCTTGACCCTTCCAGTTACAACCGCAACAACTGAAAGAAGTTTATCAAAATTGAAACTGATTAAAAATTACCTAAATACTTCGATGGGGCAGGAACGGCTATCAGTCTTGTCACTATTGTTTATAGAGGCAGAAATTTTAGAAAAACTGAAATCGTCTTCAGCTATAGATGATTTAATAAATCAATTTGCAATTAATTAATTAATCAATCAAAAAAAAGGCAAGAAAAGTGAATTTTTAATTTGAATTGTTTGGCTAGCTCAATTTCTATGAGGAAACGATAACTTAAATTGAAAATTTGTTTCTTTTGTGAGAAATCTTTACCCTTCATTTGAGGCCCTCAACTAATTTTTATACGGGGTCCCTCCAAGGCCCGCTCGTGGTCAGGATTAGGATTAGTGTTTTCACTGAATGAAATATTAATCGTTATATATTTCTGTCGAGTATCTAAGGTGTGGTTCCCTCGGGGAGTATTACTTCAGTACTATTTTGATAATTACTTACAGTTTAGTCAAGGCTTAGTCATATTTATAGTAGGCATTAATATATCATTGACGTCAAGAAGATCTGCGAAGGCTTGCATTGAATAAGTTTTAGTTCGAGATTACTACGTTCGTTTACAAAAGAAAGCCTTGAGTCTACACTTGTTACCTACAACTTTTCCATTATTAATGGTTTTACGTAAATTGGGTTAACAATCTGCGGATAAACACGGGCACAATGAGCGACGTCAATAACGGGCACAATAAGCGAATGCGCATCTGCGTGCGTTCGTTGTTTGGTTATCCTCGATATTCTTTTCACCTCTTGACATGAATCCGTTGGTGTCTCCAGTCCTAGTATCAGTAACAGATATTGTGAGAAGGGATATTATTATATCTTTCCAAACAAAAACATTACCTACAACAAAACAAAATTCAGTTTTAACATTCGCCTTCCCCGTTGCAATTTCACCATAACTAGGTGAACGTTTGACCGCAGTAACCGATGATGAGATCTAGGATGTGACGCGCCTGCCAAAAGTTAATTCAAGGCAGACTAATTCCATGCCATAAAAAGCGTGACTCATCCGCCCGTAAAGCGTTTTATTTTTATTCTTTATCGTGATCAAAATTTGTATTAACTTTGTAACAGAATGCTACATTGCTGTAGCTCATCTCACACAAAGAAGTAAGTACTTGGAAAGGGACAAGTTCGTATTGACTAATATTTTTATAACCCACCCTCTGAATCTAATTGGTTTGCGCACAATAGAAACTAGTTATACTACATATAATAGACTCATGCAGAAAGGGATCCAAAAAAGGCTCTGTGTCAGTTATAATGCCACTTTGACGCCATAACCAAGTGGTGTCCCGATTCTGGATTAGTTATAAACCCTAAAAAAACAAAATTACTCCATTTCGTATGGCCCTATATCCGACCAGCACCTATACAAAATCTGATGACCCATCACTATTCCTGTCTCCATGCATCCAGTGTTCTCATGCACTTATTGACTCGGCGATTAAAGGTTCATTGGGGCCTTCATATTGCTCCATAGCTGCTGGATGCTGCTGCTTCCATAGCTGCTTAACCGATAGTAAGGTCTTACTTACGATATCGGTTAAGCAGCTATGGACGAATTTAAAAACCATACACTAATATAATTTATAATAAAAACTATTATAAGTAAAATCATTAAAAAACAAAATTTTTCGAATCAAATTAAATTATTTCAACGAGGTGAAAATTTTCCTGACCACTTTCAATTTCAAAAAAACATTTTAAATGAAAACTCGTTCAATAAAAACTAAAAATTTAATCACCCTTAATTTACTCGTGGGAACGCTCAAAACAATCTTTTTACGACGAATAATGACGACGGCGGAAGAACTACCGTTTACCTCGTACCACGCTTGATTAATCAACTACCCGCAGATCTCGTTGATAGTTTGACGCAGTCGAATTTAAGGTGCAAATTGAAGAAGTACTTTAGCATGCACCAAGCACTAATGCACCAAGTTTGCACTTTGTAAAAGAGTTGATCAAATTGTTAATTAAATTCGTTACTTTAAACTATAAGCACATCACATCATAAATCTAAATAAATTTTAGAAATTATTAAAAGAACATTTAATAAATACTTATTTAAAACAAGTATTGTTATTGATTAATACTGTTTTTATTAATTTCATATGATCTTTTCAGTTTACACTCAAATAATTTTTATTTAACTTTTCAATGTTTAAGCTTACTTACCTACTTTGTTATTTGTATTTTCACATTATTCTAACCAAAAAGGGACTGTAGATTCCTCAGTCAAACCGACTAGTCGATTTTGGGGGGCTATTCTGTAACCTCATTTTTTATGATAAAAATAAAAAGAAACCCTAACGCCGTTAAGGCGGAAAAGTTATCGAATGGCGACATCGCACAAGCTGGACCGATGCATCAATGGGACGGCCTATGCACAGCAGTAAGCATTGTGAGGATAATTTATTAATACTTATTAAAAAAACGGAATAGATTGCCTCAGTTACAAAATTCAATGCTTAGAATATGTAAAACATTATTAAATTAAATATATCATTTAATTTTTATCCTTTGACCTAACCTGACCTGAAAAAAAATGACAAATAGTACATGAAAAAAAAACATTTAAAATATTAAATATAAATAATTTTATTAGTTAAAATAGTATTCAATATTATTTATTTAATCCTCTTTACTTTAAACCAAGTAAAGAGGATTAAATAAATTACTTAATAGTAATAATGGAAAACCAAACGGAAAAACCGAAATAACGAATGTCACAGTAAGTATATGTGTGTTTATATACCTATTCAATTACATCTGTTTTAGGATTCGAAGTAATAAGGTACCTACAAATTAAATATTTGTTCTGATATATCGTAAAAATATATCAGAACAAATATTTGCGGCCGACGATTATCGTTCCCCAACGGGATCAGTAAAAAACAACCGGGAATGGGACCGATTTTTTTATATCTTAAATGTAAAAAAAGAATAAACTAGAACATTTAGTCAGTACTAAACCACTAAGATTTGTAAATAATGCTTATGAGTCAGCTACAAGTAGATTGATAAATGTTACTACACAAAGTGATATATATTTATAAAACATAATTAGGTATTCTTACTGTTACTAATCCGATTGTTATATAAAATGTGGTTACAGTTTTGATATTATTAGGTTTAATTTTGACTTTTAATTCAGTAGGTAGATCGTTAATAAGTCGAGAAACTGGGTAGCCAGCGATATTATGTTGGCGCTGGCCCGACTTTACCTATACATCTACATACATATAACTATATTTATAATTATACGAATATATTTATACTTATAAAAATATACTTATATAAGTATAAATAAAAAGTAAATATAAGTATAAAACATATATTTACGTATCTTTCGCCCTTAATATGTATACTTTGAGTACATAATTGTAATAAGGCACCACTATCGTTTCAATCGAAATATCACACACTAGCGACCCGCCCCGGCTTCGCACGGATGCAATGCTCTACTATGTTATGCATGTATTATACATATAAAACTTCCTATTGAATTACTCTATCTATTAAAAAAACCGCATCAAAATCCGTTGCGTAGTTTTAAAGATTTAAGCATACATAGGGATATAAGGACAGAGAAAGCGACTCTGTTTTATACTATGTAGTGAAACAACTTTTCGTCTCCTTTTCTACGTACTAACGCATGGACGAGAAATATGTCGAAAATATCTGTTAAAATGTTGATAAAACGCGATTGCTATGTTAGAGTTTGAAGATCAAAAACTACTTTTTTGACATAAGAAGTCGAATTCTAAGCGCAATCATATTAGACGCGATTGATGACAAATGACTTAAACACAAGAAAACGAGTCCACAAAATTTCGTTGCGTTGCGTATGCTGGGCGGGCTGGGTTCGAATCCCGGAAGGGGCAAATGTTTGTGTGATTAATACGAGCATTTGTACCTGAGTCATGGGTTTCTATATATAGTTCTATAAATATTACATATCTATGTAAGTATTACATATTTTTATCTATCCGCTACCTTAGTATCCATAGCACAAGCCAGTGCAACACAGTGCTTACTTTGGGCTAGGCCTTTTTGTATGAATGTAAGTAATATTATTATTATTATCAAATTCGGATACTAAAAAACCGAATCGAAGAGAAAGTAAAAATTTTAATAAGAGAAAATTTATCTTCCATCCCAATTCAGGTTAGAATAATACTTAGTTCGAAGTCAGGTGAACTTTTTCTATTGATTCATCGAAAAAAATATAATTTCACAACCAACGTGCCACAGAAACAAAGTAAAAAAAGTCAATCTAACAATTATTCAGATAAATTGCACAGAATATTGGAATGCTGTAATGTTTGCGATATTTTTTTTGTAATTGGACAAAACGCGTGAGTGTTCTAAATTTGGAAAATTCCTACGTGATCTCGATTGCGAAAAAAACTATCTATCATCATTTGTTTGTAGGCGCCGCTCCGGCGAGCGCGGAAAGTCAAAACAAACTTATAAATCGGGTAGGTTGGGCGGCAGAGGCACCTAATAATATATCTAACAATGACTTGCGATTGATGGAACTTGTAAACAAACTAAATGAAAAACTATTCGGCGTACTCAATTTCTTTCAATGTTCCTACTTTAGCTATACTATAAACGTTTTATTGTATTATTTGACAAATGATTTTGTTTTGAAGTTCCGATACGCTCACTCAGCCTCAAACAGGGCGACGATATCATTAAGAAAAAAATCAGAAAAAACAAAAGAAGCAAATGGAATTTAACTAAAACTGATAATTCTATACGTTTCTTTGGGAAAAAGAAGTTTGTGTATTTGAAATAATGACGACGATCTAATTTTTTAAAACCTTTTTTACATGACAATTTAAAAAGTATTATAAATATTTCTAGATTGAAGGTATTTATAGGGTTTATTCACAACCATATAACCTTGATACATTTGTATTTTTCTTTTTACTCATATTTTTAATTAACGATGTTCTTTTTATTTCATTTCAATTATTATATATTTGAAAATTTTCATCTCGGGTACTTTTTATTGTACCTATAGAAGTCTAAATGTAATAACAATAATTAGATTGACTCATTTAATCAATAAATTTCGATGCAATTGTAATTTAAAATATTCAAATAAACCTTAGAAAAGTAATTTATTTTTTTAAAATAAATAATGTCAGCTCCAGGACTTTGTGTTGTATCAAACTCTTAATGTCTGTGGATAATCAAAATAGATACAATCATTTCAATACGTTTAAAAAAAACAAAAAAAAAATTATTTTTCACGAATGTCTGATTTTTCTAAACATACTCTAAAAACCTGCTCATATAAAGAACCTGCAACTCGTATTTTCCGAAGTATGTTGTAAAGTAATCATTTTTACTTTTCTGCAATTTTCTACTGCATAGCAATTACTCACGTTAACTCGGCGGATAAATTAATATGAATTACAGTTAACAATTCTTTTCATAACAGCTATCAGTTCTTACACAGTTTATTAACCTTTTGATTGAAGGGGCATTTTAAATTGATTTTCTCGAGTTTGCTATTAATCGGTATTAGAAGTAAACTCAAGAAGTCCTTAGATACGAAATTTATGAGAAGTAGTTTCGTTCTTATTTTTGCTTTCAATAAGGGTATTTTTAGAATTGCAAAAAAATAAGATTTATTAGGTCCTTGTCTCACAAGCCACTTTGATCTGAAATTTCACCTTTGGTTAAGAATTCCAAATTCAAATTTATAAATCCATTAAGCTGGTACATTTCAGTTGCGAAAACAGTCATTCATTTGTTTTTTCCTAGTTAGTTTTTTCTTTGGCGTCGCTCATATCGCACAATGGAAAACATGAATGAAATGACAATAAAAAGCAAATAGTAAAAGTAAAAAATTAAAAGGTGGGCACCTCGTGAGTTGAGTGAATCAAACCAGCAAACGCGCGTTGACTTGTGCATTACATTGCTCAACCGATACTTTAATTAAGGGATTTTAAATCGGATCAAAAATGACTCAGAAAAAGTAAGTTGTAAGTGTTTGGTGGACTAGTACCGGTGTCTTTCACTACAACTTTCTAAAATCTAGCCAAACGATTACGGCAGATGTCTATTATCAGCAACTGCAAACCATGACGGAAGAAATAGCTACTAAACAACCAAGGCTGGTCAATCGCTCATTGCTGCTTCAGGACAACGGACACTGCACAACACGGCTGCTATACTTAAGAAGCTACATATGGAATGTTTTCGACATCCACCGTAGTACCCCAACAGATTGTCGTTTTTTCCGGAATTTGGATAACTTCTTACAAGGAAAAACATTCAACTCCTATGTGGCAGTCCAAACCGCCATCAGAGAGTTTCTCGCCCCCATGGTTTTTTTAGTAAAGGGATCAATAAACTACCTATTAGATGGCAAAAGTGTATAAATAACAATGGTGTATATTTTACAAAAAAATTAACTTTATATTCCTCCCATACAAAATGACAATTTCATACAGGAAAACAACTATTCCAAAGATTAGGTCAGGGTATAGTATGGTACGGTTACGGATTTTGCGCATAATTTATTTTATATTTAATCCTGACGTTTCGACTCCTTTACAGGAGCCGTGATCACAGTATGACTAAGGTAATGCTCGTCATATATTTTCTACTAGGTACCTTCACTACATTTTAATCAGACACATTCCTAATTGTTAAAATATTGTATAAATCAATTTGTTTTATTTTATATTTTAATTAGTTATCAAAATCTCACTACGATTACATTGTAAACTACTGAGTCTACTATTAGTTCGGAAATTTGGAGTCCCTTCCGAGAAGAACTGACGAAAGAAACTTGCAATGTGTGTTTGGAGGTCCTAAATTAGGAAGTTCTGTGGATACTAAATGACAGAAAAATTGGATAACATACATAAAAAAGTGTGTAACAACTATGATTAAGGAACAAATACTTATGCTCATATCCCTACCAAAATTCAAACTGAGTACCGATGGCGGATTAGGCAGGTTCGTTAACCGTAGCACCAACCGATAGTCAAAGTTTCTATATTACAGAAACACAAATGTTCCTTTATTATGTGTATTAATATTATTAATTATATTAGACAGGGTTATTTTAAAAAAAATTAATTTAATTTAAGGTTATTTAAAAAAAAATCATTACTTAAGTTACAGCTACTCAATTATTTCTTTCCTTAATATCAAAATTTGTATTCCTATATACATGCCTTCATGATGATATCACTTTATAAATCATTTATATCTTTAGTTATAATAAAAAACAAAAAAAAATATACATGAATATATATTTTCGTTGTTCAGCATATTTGTTTGGTTTTATTTTAATTTGTTACATACTTATAAAATACCTGTTATCAAATTATATCACCATCACGTTTTTTATTTTTATAAAATATATAAATTTAAAATCGATGTCAGATTGAAATTTTAATCAAACAATATTCATAAAAGACGTGGAAAATGATATAGCTGTTAATAATTTAAATTTTATTGAAGTAAATATGCAATTTATTTATTTATATATAATTAAAAAATGCAACGGTTCTTTATTAAAAAACTAACGGATTTCCATTTTTTTTGAGACACAAAAAACTGTACGAGTATTTAGCACATGAATATCGTTACGATTGTTTCATACTTATAATAATATTTATACTACTAATAATATACCATTCTTCATTAAAAATGTTTATTGTATAGCATAAATAAAGAATACAAATTTAGATCGACACTCAAATTAAATATCTAATCTATACTCTCCCTTGCAAGGACTGTTAAATAAAAACATAATACGATCAAAGATCAAGATTGCAAATAGTAAAAAATAATACTAAACAAAACTAAAAAGAAAGCAGTGGGTCTGAGATAAAAAATTAGTAAAGTGGCGATTTATCTTACTTAAAAATACATATATTTGTATTTCACAAGCACAAATTATTTGAAAAACTATGCAAGGTCCTACTTTTGGTATTTTACACACATCTGTTATTAAAAATTTCTATCTTTGCCAAAAAAAACTTGTTTAATCACTTTAACGCGATATCGTAGCGCCCGTGACACTAAGGTCAACTAGTCTAAAATCCGAGATTGTACAATTGTTAGTGAGTAAAAATAATCTTAGTGCGACCTTCAGAAGTAGGTGACACCATTTTTGCACACCCTACTATCGTGGAGTGATAATTTTTCTTGATAAAATGAAGCTTGACGTCGTCACTACAGTACAATTATTATAACATCGTGACTTTCTCTTCATGACATAAATGAATATTTATATTTATATTTTAGATATTATTTTTGTATTACCTAACGATAGTGAAAATGTAAACCGCCCTGTGCAAATCAGTCCATAGGTATATGTGTTACGCTTAGCTATTTTAAATTATATCAAACTTGACTTTGCCGAAATTATTACTAATAAGAACTTTAATGAAATGAAATAATTAAATTACATGTATCTCACTTAGAGAAAAGCCAATGTTTATTATTTTTCAGCACCTCTACCACCACCAATCCAACATTTTTCCTGAAGAATATTCATCAAGTAGGTAGTCATTATAAAAGACGTTAGTATTACTCGAGTTTAATAAAATCATCGCATTGTTGCGTGTTGTTGATTTTAATAAGCTGATCCTTTCAACACCGATTCTTGTAGCAGTTTAAATTTCTGATAATTTCATTAAACAATAAAAATTCTTGATAGTAATTATTGTGAAACATATGACGATAAATAAGATAAACATATTGTAGTATAGAGATAATGTGTCATTGTTGTGACACAAGTAGAGTAAACATTATTCTTTGAAAGACACGTATTAATATACTAGGCGATGCAGTCGCTAAGCATAAAGCTACGCTAGCACCATATATTGCAGCGGAGCGTAATACCTAAAAAAGAATATTTTTATTTGTTTCGATGGGATTTTTTGCGAATTTCAAAATTCGGGCTCACAATCTGGTCCTAAACTTGTTGATGCCATTCCACACAAAAATATTAAAATCGGTTAAGAACTCGGGAAGTTATGGCGTAACAGACATTGCGCTATTGAAGCTGATCCATGGGAGCTTCGCTCGCTCCGCTCCAAATATGGTAAAGAATTCTTAATAGGAATAAAATGTCCCATTTAAAATTTAAATCTGATTCTAGGCACTGCCTACAAAATAATCTTATATCTTACTACCATGCGTTGTCAATTTTACAATTTCTTTAAAAATATGTTTTTATTTCCCTTGTTAATTGTTGTTTACTTCTTTTCTATTTAGTTTTACACAAAACTACTACCCTTATTTATTTTTAGTCTATTATTTCATTACTAAAGTTCGCATAAAAGAGATTGCTTTTTAACAATAAGGCAAAACTTAAGGTATTGACTTTAAACAGTGGCTTCTTTAATCTCTAATGGAATGGAAATGGAAATCTCTGTTGCTACATATATTTTCTTGCTAATTTTTTACACAATGCGAAATATATTATAATATATTTCGCATTTATTGAATTAAATTTTAATGGTGTGAATATCGGAATGTAGCACATAACTTAGTACTGATTACATATTCAACTGTAAATTATGATTTAATACAGATGGATCATCCAACTGTATTAAATCATAATTTACAGAAACAACATACTAGTACATTCACAATAATATTCGTTATGATTATGACATATCGGAAAAATGTGTGTAATGTGCACTTGAGATCATCGGTCATATGTCACTACGTGGAAGTCGACCAGCGGGCTTGCCGTGTCGAAATATAATGTCTTCCCGGGACTTCGAACGTAATCAGACTCCTTGAGTTACTCAACACTCGATACAGACAAGCGAATTCCAACAGATACATTATGTTTTATTATTTGCATTACTTTTAATGAAGTAATAATCACTGGGGTTACTACTTTTACCATATAAGGTGCAAATTCGACTCCATTTGCTGTATGTCTTGTATCATCTTTGGGCTGGAGTTCTTTCATATTTCCGTATCCCACTTGTCTTTATCTAACGTCGAGCAGTTCATGATGTCTATTATACTGGATAATTAACTGGCTTCTAATCATGGGAGAGTCATTGGTTCTCTGTGAGTGTTCTACTTTGCTGTGCTCAGAGGAATTTTGATCTGATATCATAGTCAGGCATCATCTGCCCTCACAGCGGCTCCTTAATATCCTGGATTTTTAAATAGTTAAGTCCCTTGCGCTCAACAAATGGCAAAGCAAATGCAGTTCGTCGAATAATAACTATAATAATATTTCCTACATTCACGCCAATTGGCTTAGTTAGCTTAATGGCTGAAAGGCCTGTGTTATGGATACTAAGGTTACAGGTTCACATATTTATATGACACATAAATATATAATAGTTACATTGATAGAAATATAAAATTATAATAGCTATGACTCAGGTACAAATGCCCGTATTAATTTCCACTTTTGGGCTTTGAAAGTAGGTTCACTCCTGCACAGCCAAACCAGTCGTCAAATCGCCAGATGCTGCAGCTATCCAAATTCCCACATCCCAGCAGCAGGTCTTAATGTTGGTCTATTTAAAAATGTGATTTACTACTACCTTCACAATATTTTAATCCGTTCCTAATTGTTAAAATTGTTTTATAGAAATCAAATTAAATTCTCAATACGATTGCATTGTATACTACTGAGTCTACTACCAGTTCGGAAATAGCCCGTGTTACTTTCGCCAGTTCTTCTCGGACGGGCCTCCCAATTTCCGAACTGGTAGTAGACTCAGTAGTATACAATGTAATCGTAGTGAGAATTTAATAACTAAATAAAATGTAAAAATAAAATGTGATTTAGTTAATATTTTAGACTCTAGGCCTGTGATAGTAAATTGAAAAATTCTAATCAACCTCAACCTATTAATGCGAATTTGATGATCTCCGTGGTCGAGTGCCTCGCATACCGGTTTTCATGGTAATGCCACTACGAGGTTCCGATCCGGGGTTAACCCCTTAAACCCAAGAGCATTATATAATGCTCTATTGCGCGCAGTCTGATTTAATCCTTATTACGGTTTTGGTAATGGTTCTTTTTGATTGAATGATATTTTTCCTCGATAGAGAGAGAAATAACGCATTTAACACATAGCTGGGCTTCAAGGTGTTATATATGAACTTTTCTATATTGACTCGGGTCTGGTTGCTGTGGTATCGTCGTTGTTTCTGAATTCAATAACGCAAAAGCTTTAGCTACTAAACTTGGCTTGGCTTTATGTGATGCTGTCTAGAATTTATTTGTAACTGTTTGCAATACGAATAGGTATCATTAATGTTTCCACTGTAGTAACGACCATTTCCTATGGATGAAAAATACGTAGGGAGAATCGGCCATAATACATCCTACGAGCCTATTAGTTCCGTTATGCACAGGCAGGCTTACTAAATAAGTTCCTGTCAACTACCGGTTCGCTGATGTAGGGCGAACTTTGTAAATACATATCATCGAACTGTGTGCTGTCGAACCTGTAGCTGTGGGGTGTCTCTTCACTGGAAAATGCTCCCCCATTTAAATGCCGCGCCCCAGTCAGCGTAGTCGTGATTAGACAAAAAAATTGGGAATTTTATTAAGCAGCTATTTCTAATTTGTTAAAAAAAAAACTATTTCTATATTGCTTTGAATTATATAATGGTATTCGGTCTTTAAGACCATAATCAATAGTATGTGGGTTTAAACACTACGGTTGGACCTAGTAGATAATAAACTGAATGATCAAATACAGCGAACTGTGTAGTTGTTATCTCTCGTTACTAACGAACTTGTTAACCTTAATAGTAATTCTTTCTATTTAATTTTGTTATAGTTTTGATAAAATGGAAATTAAGCTATTTTTTCCTGTCGCCGCCTTCATGATTATTATAATATTTTCCAACATAATCAAGTCAATCTCGTGACAGAATTTTTGATTGATCGCAAACCATGTTTCACTTAAAAATATGTGTATGTTTGTATATTAGAATAATAGTAGGTAATACATACAATAGTGAATATCTTAATAATTGTATAACAGTTAGTGTTATGATATCTGTAAGAAAGGATTGAGAAACGTAGATATTTTTTCAAATCCAGTATAATATAAATTGAATGAATATGTTACAAAATTATCAAACAATATGAATAATTGAACTGTAATTTAATAAGCAAGAAAATGAGAATATCCACAAATATATTTCCTATATTTAGGCCAATTTGCTATCCCAAGTTAAGCATTGTAAGTATTGTTTTATAAATACTTGAGATTGCTCATGTAAACAGAAGAAATATGAAAGGCACTTATCTTTCACACAACACTGCATTTTTGATGCATATGCGCATGAGTTCAACGAACATTGGGGCTGTCGCTGTCAACGGCAAGGCGCGTGTCTGACCATCTGCACAGACAGTGTTAGATGAACTCTTAAGGAAGTTACACTCGGGTCGGTCAATAAGGTTTCCAAATCTTAGTATTTAGCGTGAATGGTTGGGGTGAACGGCCTGTTTAGACCGAGTGTTACGCAGGCGCGACCAATCGATAAGAACAGTTGCGTAAGCACCTTGCACGCCCTCTAAAGCAGAACACACACTGAAGCTAGCCTCTTGCGCACTTTAAAATTAAATTTAAAAAGTTTTTTTTACTAACTTGTTACAATATACCAGCATAAAGCCACGCCGCTTCAAATTAGTTTAACGATAGCTCGGTGTAGTTTAATCTATACATATAAATAAAATTGAAGTGTCTGCTTGTAATATTGAAATAACCATTTTTTACTACATGCATATGAATATACGAGTATATACGGTACATACACCAAAATAATCTTTTTTACAATTTTTATCTGTCTGTCTGTTTGTTCCGGCTAATCTCTGAAATGGCTGAACCGATTTTGACGGGACTTTTTGTAATAAGGAGTAACTTAGGCTACTTTTAATTTATAAAAATCTTCTATTTCCAAAAAAATAAAGTGATGTTGCAATGTTCCACGCGGATGAAGTCGCGAGCGGCCGCTAGTTTGAAATAAAACTTGATTGAGTGTTAGATATTAAGATTAATCTAATCATAACGTAATTTTTTTTAAACTTAGACACTGTTCCTAAATGTCATTTGTCAGTACTTAGGTCATTCTTAACTAAATTAATTATCTGTGCATTTGAAGTCGAGATTTTGCGATACAATTATGTTATTTTATCGAATACATCAAAATTATTTTTTTCCAGAAAACGGTGATCAAGTGAACCCAAATAGTATTAGCCTGCTGAAATCTGGCAGGTCAGAAAATAGGTTGTAACTGCACGCTCCATATCGTAGTCATTCGTCGTGATTCGCTACAGAAATTATTTTTGAAACACTGAAAAGGCGTTAAAAAGGCAAGATTAAATGTCTCTCACTTTTTCTGATCATAACGACAAACTAGAAATCTACCTACTTTCTAAACTGATACCTTCTTAAAATTATGCTCTACCTTGCAGGCTAGGTAAGTACTAGCCTGCAAGGTAGAGAATATTTTTTTTCATCTACAAGATCATTGATTTGATACAATGTATTTAATGTTTTCGATAACATTGGATAATTTACTGTATTCTACACAACAGCCGACAGAGGAACGGCAGGAGCGGTCGTGCGTTTTCCTATAGGTATTATAAGCTGCTCTCCGTACTGCCATCAAGAATCATAAAAAATCGTGCTTTTGAAAGGGCTGCTTTCGTCCCGTCACCACTACCGCCGGGAATACGATACTTATTTGTAACATCGAATTGACAACAGTGGTCGCTCGTTTAGCCTGACGTGACGAGCTTAAAACTACGCACTTGGTGGGTCAACAGATAACCTATTTAGTTAACTGCGTTGCAAAAATTAGGAATCTTAAAACTGATTTGTTTGTAAACTGATATCTATCTATCTAAGTGGGTAATTTAATGAGGTAATTTTCTTTACTAAGGGGCCGTCCATTAATCACGTGAGGTTTTTTTGGCATTTTTAAACCCCCCTCCCCCTTGGTGATACATTACTATGTATCACCAAGGGGGATAAAATATACACGTGATAAAACCTTAAACTATACTTGGTTTAAGGTTTTATCATGTGTATTTTTTAGTATCTACAAAGAATCTTATTTTTTTTAATATTTATAAAATACAGGTATAAGTATCATTTAATTTTAGTATAGAAAATTAAAGCCTACAATAATAACGTTTAGAGGTAGACAGAAAGATTGCAGGTTGTTTTTGTCTGACGTAAAAATAATGAAAAAAATGCGAAAAGCTTTTTTTTGTAATAATATATGACCGTAATTTAATGTACAGTATCCTCGGACCACGGATGAGCAAGACTTTCTTCAACATCAATAACTGGATAAGCATCTTGCAAGTCAGTTGTTGGCACAGTGCTTTGTTGAAGATCAACATCGGTTTCATCAAGCCACTCGCCTCGGCGTCATCATTTTCGCGCACTACACAGAGAATCTCTCTCGATCTACTAGTCGATCATCACGTGAGGATGCGGGAAGGACGAACATTGTGCATCTCTAGACTATTATGGCTCGGATTCAGATGCTTGAGACAAGAATTCATATGTTCCTTACCTTTATTCATTCTACAGAAGTAGTAAGCCGCTTTCGTTTTGTACGCGTTTGATGAAAAATTAAATACACGTCACGCCGCTTTTCGGTTCAGTATCGCGCGTTTGACGAGAAAATAAATACACGTCATATATTACTACACCCCCCTCCCCCCTTGTGATATTTCGTGATTTTTTATGGACCCCTCCCCCGCCTTTCGAGCCTCACGTGATTAATGGACAGCCCCTAACTAACAGCTGACGCACAAATAGATATATTTTTTAATATGCTTGGTAAATAATAGACTCGGTTATAGAAACAAATCTTTAAATTCTTAGACACTGAGATAAATTAACAAGAAGGTACTCGATTCAGATGTTTAACAGTATCTCGTTTAAAAGTAATATGCACCTAATGCGGATAGTATTTTCACCTTAGATCACCAAACTTTGTCATTATTTGTGTAGCTTCATGATTGATATTTTTAAATTCGACTACAATATATGTTCTTACGTTCTTTGAACACGGTTCCTGAAAAGAAGTAGAATCATCAGGTTTTATATACATCATCGTTAGTTATTTGAAAAAAGTTTATTAATGATATATGTATATAAATACTGTCACAATATGAATAGCGACCTAAAACAATATTTATATGCGTACACTTAAATATGTTCTTGACAGAAAAATAAATTTACTCAAATGCATTTTTACCATTAAACATATAAGGGCAGACAGAAATTAATGATTCACAATTTTTAAATAAAATATATCAGTAGGTCATTCTGGTAGGTTCTAAAAATCAAAATTAATTTTTAATTGACATAAATTAGTAGGGAGGACAATTTCTGACATTAATTGCCTCTTTCATATAAATATAACTAATAAAGGGAATAAGTAGGTTAATAAATTAGATTCAGATGATTGGATCCTTATGCCTACGTGACAATATGAAATTTTAAAAGATTCCGTGGTTTAAAGTCTCGCAGAAATCAGTTTAATTTTCTCAGATAGTCAGATCCATAAAACTACATTAAAAACTTAAAATGACATTAAGATAATATTATTTCTACACTAAGTATATTGTTTCCTTTTTGGAGTAAACTTCTTAAGAATTGATTTTCATTTAAGGCGCCCGGTATGAGATAAATATGAAGAGTATAATTTAATGATCGAATGACAGCGTTGGGTTTTGGTACGCTACCTTTCACTTTTATTTTGAAGTTTTGTTTTATTATTAACCTCCGTTCCGTTCCCGCCCGTTCAAAGACAATCGTTCTTAAGGAGTAAACAGTCGTGGGTCGGAAAAACTCACACGTTTTTTTCATGAATAACAAGACTGATGTGTGAAATATTTTGAACAACTCCCAAACGTTATATTTCTATGGTTAGTTTATGAAAGATACTTATAATCATTTTTCAAAAATTAAATATACCATAAACTAAAAAAATACAAAATATATCTCGGAGACTATTTAACAGCTGGTGCAATGGTAGCTCACCTGCCTTTTAGTCAAAAATCAGATATATGTTTTTGTGATAAGCTAATTCTTTATATCGTAAGTACATACCTATACTAAGTAAAAGTCCAACATACGGACAAATGTACCATAATGGTGAGCTAGCTTATAATTTATCAATTAAAAAGGAAGTGGGGATTGTTCAATGGCTGTAATATTTTTGTATGTAGGTACAAAGTGACTACTTTCAGCCGAAACAACTTTTTTCAGCATGCAAAACGGACGTGAAGCTGCTATCCACCCTTTAAAAATCTTCGAGCAAATGTATTAAAGGTTAAACTTTGCATAAAACGAAAAAAATATATTTCGTAAAATATTATCTATATTATAGTATTATCTATAGTATTCTTTCACTCATAAAAGTGATTAAATGCTACAAGAAATCTCATCTTTGACGTCAATATTAGTAAAATGCCAATGACTGAGATTAACTACAGAGAGTGTAAAGAAATAAATAATAAAAAAATTACGTAAAGAATTTATTGTTTACATCACAATATGACGTATTTTAAATGTTTAGTGAAAACGTTTTTATAAAATTTAAACAAAACTTTATTATAGAAATGACATTGTATAACGTCCAAAATTTCTAATGGAAATATACCTATTCATAAGTAAGCTATTTATATAAATACGCTCACCGTATCTCAGTATCGATAATGTTATAGACAACTGCCTAGAGTTGAGTTTTGTGATGTTGTGACGTATTCTTACAAAATGCAACCTGTAGTTATGCTCAGCTCTCTTCTCTTAATTATTGCATTTAAAAGTATTTTTGCGTAATATCGTTATGCACAGTCAACACAACATGAACTTATACAAAACTGATAAACAAAAAATTCAGCTTAAATACCTCATAGTATAAAATTCAAAATCATTCGAAGAAATTAGAAATTATGTGGTTGTCGTGCTATTGTCCGTACAGTGTATGCTTCTTATAATATTTATATATAATTACAAGTATTCTAAAATAAGTATTTTGTACCCCCTTTCGCCTTACCGAATACACGTTTATTTTCATGTTTTTATGTAATGCATAAAAAATGGTTCCCTTTAAATTATTTTTATCGCAAAAAAAGTTATGAAAACAAAACTTAGTAAAACAAGTACTTATTACATACCAATTAAAATACTTTCAAAGATAATATCCTTTTGCAAACTAATAATTATTTTTTTTTTTTATAATTTTTATATTTTATGCATTTTCAATGCGATCTTATAAGATAAACTATTATAAAAAAAAAAAAAAAAAAAATACTAGAAAAAATCGACTCGGGTCACAAGTGAATTCTCAGGCGGGAATCAATTGGGAGAGCATTGGACCGGATTTCCAAAGGTTGCGGGTTCGATTCCCGCCTGAGAATTCACTTGTGACCCGAGTCGATTTTTTCTAGTATTTTTCTATTATAATAGTTTATCTAATAATTATTTTTTAAGACTATACCGCCTGCATAATTATCTGTTATAATTTTCGTTATCTTTGATTTTTCTTTCTAACTCAGTAAATATTATATCTTTTTGAAAAAGGCGTAAAAAAACTCATCTGGAAGAAATAACTTAAAAGTAACAAGGGGAGAAGAAAAGAAAATTCTACTCTCAACTTAGGGTGTGATTTAGCTACATCTATTTGGAATATTATACTTAAATTATGTATGATAATCATGATGATGTAATTTCATCGATATTTTGGCAATAACCTTATAAAAGTCGATGCTATCTGTATTTTAATACATAAAGAGTCAGGGTGACACACAATTTCGGATGCTTCAATATGACCTTTTAAACTAGATTGTACGCAAAATTTATCTGCATTATTAAAATATAGTCAACATGCACTTTAGTTAAGAATAATAATTTACTAATTGGTTGACCTTTATTTTGGTTGGTCACGTGTCAAATTATCATTATTCAATATTGAAGTTGATTATCGTAAATCTAGTATTCTTGAGACAAAAAATGATGAGTAGGATAACAACTGTTTATTAACCACTTCATCGTAAAGCTTCATACAGTGCTGGGCACTTGAATTGTAATTAAGTTGGATTAGTGTTCGAAGTTATCATCGTGGTCGAATTCCATTAAATAATAAAATGACAAGGTAATAACCCACAGTGTGGACCCAATATAGTATCCAACAGACTTCTGAGGACTACAAATACCGCAAGGACCATGGACTTAACGGGTCTTCTGAAAAGAAGGAGAATTTTAACATTCTCGATCAAAAAAAAGAATTTGGTCGCCCTTCTGATGATCGATTTTGGCAAAAATTCTTTCTTCCACCGCAATCTACGGGTAAAAGTGCAAACCATTGCATCACCGAACTCTACAACTTTGATTTCTTTTGAGAAGAATATACCGGTTACAAAGTAATCATAATACATGACTGAAACAATTCACTCATTACGTAAGTGGGACTATTCGTTCTCATCATATCATATTTCTACCGGTTCATCAAATCATGTAACTTCTAAATGTTTACGTTACTGACGATGACTGCAGGATGTAAATCAATGCAACTCAATACGCCACTAAAAATTCTTATTGTACTTAAGTGAGTCACACGTCGTGTGATAAAACAAATTAGTTTTTATCTAGATTGCCATACGAGTCATTTAAGTGCATAAAGTGTTGTTTTTGTTTATTAAAATGAATAGGGGCCACTGAACTGATTCTTAAGTCGAATGATTTATGAATGAACCTATGTACTAGACTTTAACCTTCCTATACTTGAACATATAGTTTAATTTGTTTTTTCTGTATATGTATTTTGAAATAATATGTTTCACTCCAACAATACTCTACAAAATATTGCCTATCTACATATTAAGTATCCAGATTTAGTAATACAGTCGGTCGGACAATTAAAATAACGCTTTATCGAGTCTACTCCTGCATTTTCGTTACATTTAATCAATAAATTAAAGTATTTTTAAAAGTCCGCCATTTTTTTAATATATTCAATAACACGCCAATTTTGACCCTGTAAGCGCTACGTCAAAAATAGAGCGGATCAACGGATTCAACCTCTGCTAAGAGGCAACGGTCATAACTTGCCATATTAGGTAAATGCTGTTGACCTTAAAACTAAAGGTGAGAAACTCTAGAAGTGATGCAGTACAATTTCGCAAGTACTGCCCTTGTTCATAACAACATGCCAGCTGACATTTCTTTGCTTTTGCTTCAATGCTTCCTTCTGGCTCTTTCTGTTATGTGACGGTGCGATGTTCACGTTTAGCCATATTCTAAAAAGGAAAAGATTTTTAATAGCACAGCAAGATGGTGATTGCGTCGACTGTCATACTAAAAGACCAAGCGGCAACATCAGGACACACTGATCTAATTGTTAACACTATCCGGTAACGCGTTGCTATGGTAATGCGTATACAATGGAAAAAGAGCGGGAAAAAGAGCGGACAGACAAACACACAAACAACAAATTTGTGTTCTTAGATTATAGACTAGCTGACCCGGTAACGCGTTGCTATGGTAACATTATTGATACAATGGAAAAAGAGCGGACAGACAAACTCACAAACAACAAATTTGTGTTCTTAGAGTAGTAGTATATATTACAAGTTTTTATCGTTAGCTCCCACTTAAACTTATAGTATTCCCGCAACGTGGTATGCATTAAGCGCTTTGCTATTTGTAAAAAAAGAGATAGTAGCGTTGCTAAAATTTCCGTTGTTATTTGTCTCATACAAGGATATACGATAAGTACACAGAGAGATGTAAAGCTTGGTTAGATCTTTAAAGAAGAAACGCTTTTGGATGTGGTCTGTTTTTAAAAAAGGTGATTTATTTTTTATTTGTGTAACTCTAGCTTTAGATCAACATCAATTTGATAAAGGGAAATGCAACAATGTTGTATCATATGCAGCTGCGCAATACCCACGTAAAGCTAATAGGAAGTCTGCTGAAGTCGTTTTATTCAGGTGTAACTAGAGTTCTTATCTTGTACACCTTAAAGTCCATTCTCTCTTAGAAATTTTACTGTTGTAGGAAAAGTTGACGGGAACCAGTAATTGGTGTAAGTACCTGCATACGTCTTTAGTTCTATTTCGATCCCGGTAGCGGGAAATGGGTAATAACAATCAGTCAAGAGACATTGAGTTCAGGGTCAAATATTCTGTTACGTTACAGTGCAAAATATTTGAACAATTTGTTTGGGCACATGGGTAGATAATGGACATTGCCACTAACTCGTTCACTAACTACCTCATGGCCGTGTATGGTACGAATGTTACGTATTTCATTGGATGACTGATGTACCTATTTAGTATTCAACACGTATCCATAATATCCGTACTAACATTGTGTTTTTGAGATTATTGGTTCTTAGATCTCAAGTTACCTCCCTAAACAGTATAGTTTTCCTTTTCGTAGTAGTAAGTCCTGGTAAAATATAAAATACTGTATTCTTGATTAAAATATTTGAAGAAAATTACCTCGGGATTTTTTTATCGCTTACTTTTTTTTCATGAGTTATTATTACTTTAGCTTGCGTTTTGTAATAAAACTTATGAAGTCTGTGGGAAAATTATTACGTATCTTTATCTTGAAAGATTCTGGAGTGCAATAAAAAGTTTGTTTAATAACGTTTGAAAACTCATAAAATTAAAGGATTTTATCGTCATTTCAAATATCCCAATCTCAACATTTCGGTCAAGTTTTTTAACTTAACAAATGCAAAGCGAAGTTTTAAATCAATACTTTGAAATAATAAGTTTTTAATTAATAAAGAGAAGTTTTATCGTGTACTGTTGATGAAATATTGTAAGAACAAGTAAAGCATAAACAACCAATTGGAGGATACCTTGTAAACCTTGTTTACCAATTGGAGGATAGATTTTCTTGCCTATTTTTAGCATCTGAGAGTGTCGGCTCCGGTACGCGTTGTGAGTCACATGTTTATCAGAAAGTCAAGGGTAAAGAAACAGTACCCAGTGACCAATACTAAGAACCCGCTTACGTATATTCAGCGCTTCGGGGAGAGAAGCTAGTTCGCACAGTTCACCCCCTTATAAATAAACAAGGGAAAAGTTCGGAAAGTTCTGATGTATTTTGTTTACGTTATATTTCAAAATTGATGAAAAAAGATACTAAATAGCCAATTCCAAGTTCAGTTACTATTTAAATAAATTGTGGTGTTAGATCGGAAAACGAATACGTCCCCTTCGCTTTACGGTGACTGTGTACTGAGATATTGGTTTCAGTGGAAAAAACTTGTTAACGCTTGGTACTTATGTTATATAACAAAATTAATTCAAAAAATTTACAGAATTTTGCATTGTCATGCAGTATATCCAAAATAAATGTCTTTAATTAATTAAAATTGTGGTAAAATGTATTTTTAATGCTCAAATAATGTCATAGATCGTTTACCTCAGGCAGGAACTTCTTACTTTTTTTACTTTTTGAAGTTGTGGTAGAGTGAGGCAACTACACAAAAACTACGGAAAATCACATCCAGGATGCTTGGTATAATTTCATTGATGGGTTGGTCCATTGGTTGGATGAACAAAGTGTGATGTGATGGAAGTATCAGTGGAATTGAGTTTATTTAATCTTGATGGTATTATTGCGCAATACGGCTTACAAAAGATAGATTTTTAATATAGCGATGAAATAAATAAACCAAAAAGCTGATAAATATTTTTCTAAATCATTTAAAGATTTTTGACGAACTTTGATTATATTTTTGCTAGGATACTGAACCTGCCTATGATCAATAAAAGATGTATATTTTTCAAAATATACACACAATACATATATACACAATATACCAAACCATGTATCGTCGAGAGAGTACGAAACAAATAACGCTTGTAAGCAGGTACGTATAGAATACAAATTGCTATTTAATATTAAAAATACACATACAAATCATTACAATGAGCTGAATATGTGTCAAGGTGAATGCGTCAGAGCCTTGACGAATATTAGGCATTTTTCTACCCACACAAAGCCAGTCGTTTCAATTTTGTTAGAGACATGTCAATATATCTTGCTACTCTTACGAGTATAGTTTATAGAAACAACCAGTAATTCGACTTTGTAAATTTCTTAAGGAGAATATTATAGTATAGAAATAAAAGTGAAATTGTTTTAATCAAACATATCGCCGCAACTTCTTTAGTAATTTTTAGTTCTAGCTGATATTATGAGAGAGAATAGTGACGCTATAGCGATTACATGGTTAACGCTTAGTTCTAAATGAGGGTATTCATGATTTCTCAAATTTTATCCAATATTCAGGATATGTAAACAGTGATAATAAGCATAAAAATAATAGAAAATACACCACATATACACTCTCTGTTCTTAGAGCATAATCTGCTACAAAAATTATATAAAGTACAATCCCCCAACTAGGTATAAGTATACGTTAATAATTGATGAATCTATTTTTTTATTAGGATCACCAATAGTTATTACGTGTCATAAACACTTGTAATAAAGAGACATACTTTTAAGTTAATTGAATGTACAGCTACGTATAAGTGAACACAGCTTGCAATTTCATGTTAATACATTATTTATCATTAAAAGCAAGATCAAGCATAAGCATTAGCTCGCGTGTGAAGGTCGATTGATTGAGTATCAGTAAAGTTTTCCATAAAATAACGAAACAAATGTGGTTACCAAATTAATCGAGATATCATACTGTCTGTATGTTTCTTTTGTATTATTAGCTATCGTACGTATGACAGCGGAAGTCGTTTATGAATAACATTACGTAGATAATCAAATATAGCGTACGTGTCGTAATACTATATTGATATTTTTTTTCTAAGTAATTTATCAGGGCCGGTGCTTGACCCCAGGATTAAATAGTAAACAAGGTTTTACTACACGGAACAGAAGCTGAGTAGTTATATAACGTTTTGTTTTGACAAGATCATAACCAAGGCCACTGTAGTAGATATAATGTTGCAGTATCCATACGAACATAGTTATGTAACTTATATTCCACGGATAGTACAGCACAACAACTTGTGACATATACCTTTAATCTTTCATTTTATTTATATTCATCATCGACGCAACTGAAAGCGGTCTACTGCTGGATGGACGTCTCCCCCGACAAGGGAAGGGTTTTGGCACTATCTTTGACTTTGGTGGGGTATTGGAGATTGCCGTAAGAGACTATGGTCGCTGAATTATGATTCAGAATACACTGCTTCCTATTTTGTGATCAACGGGAGGTGTAGTGTGATTACCCCATTAATCAACTTCTACGGTTCTTTGTGTGAAGGGTTAGTGTTTTCTACTCTGCTGGATCCCACACAGATGAACCATTATACTTGTAAAAAATAAGTAATATATATTTTTTTAACCACATTAAAAATTAGGTACTTTTACAGCTTGTTAAAATTTTAATAGCAATTAATTTCAATCAGTTAGTTATCAGGGAAAAATCAGATTTAATGGTACAAAAGACCTTACTGATTGTATCGGCCTACTCAAATTATTTCAGTAGGTGTCACGTTTACCTGAAGGTCGAGTTTCACCTTTATTCCCAATCTACTATTTATTGAAAATTGCGTTGCTACACAAATTGTATTAATAAAAAGTGCAAAGAAAAAGTATTTACCAAATTAATTCTTTAAATGTTGAGTTCATGTTCAAATTATCTGAAAGACCATATGTTACAATTGAAGGCAGCCTATCTGTTGAGATAAGAACTCATTCGTGAAGTATTTAGCTTATCCCGACGGGTTAACAATATATTCTTAATATACCTAAAAATACACAACTACTTAATACACACAATCTCATCTTTGATCTAATAGTTATTTTGCAACAACAAATGATATACCGTGTGAGAGAGATTATACCCGTATGTGGCTCCGAAATGGCGAAATCGATATGGTTAATAAAAAAAGTGAATAATCATAATCTCGTTCCTCATACTTCTTAATACTGCGCGACAGACACAGAAAAAGCCACAAATCAAAAAGACAAACTATAGTTTAACCGCTCACAGACAAAACAGCCTGATTCAACCATAATAAATAAAATGTATGTTGTTTGAACTATGTAACTCTATCCATTCTTTTTTTCTTCCTACTATTACTGAAATTACGGCTATGTCACTTACAACCGTTTTCAATAATCTATCTCTAGCAGAAATAAAGATACCTACTGTAGTTTTGTTGCTTAAATATTTCTGTTAAATGACTGAAAATAATTTAGGTTGTCTAGGAACTAAACTGAACTCTATCCCTTACAAAAATAGGTTATTGGGAATATACATTTAATATAAGATGAAATAGGAATTATAAATGATGGTGAAATTTTGATCCTTACAAAATGGCTTCAATACCACTAAATAAGAATCTGTATCTTCGGTAAGATTAAAATAGTACCTAATACCAAACATCGAATTTCGAGAGTTTATTTTTATTTGAGGTGAGTAATACATTTGTTTCGTTTGTGTTAGAAAAGCAATGACGTATTACCGTAGTTAAATAAAATTGCATTGTTTGTCTTGTTGCGATGTAAACACCTGTTTCCAATATTGCCGGTTTGCAATGGAATGCATGCTATTCATTTTAAATTTTGTGTTATAATAATATTTTCTGTGTACCGATAGATTTACTCGGCAGACAAGTTAGCGGATTTTACGAAATGCATCGAATAGAATAAACGTAATAAAAAGTCATACTGATGTAGAATGCTTATATACGTAGAGGAGCAGCTAGATTTCGGTATTCGGACTATGTGCCTTTTTCCTAAGGGTCGATCATTAAAGCAGTGGCCATACATTTATTATCTCGAGCACCTTCTTAGACGCTCACGTTCTCGTCCTGTAGGGACGACCTGACCCTGACTTTTCCATTAGGCCTGTATAATGGATAATGGTCTATTCCCCCTACGTTAATTCTTCCCACAGGGAAGTCCTATGTCCCGGCAATAGAGATAATAATAAGTTGATTATGATGAGGGTCGACTCATCTAACATACTCATATGGCGCGAATTGCGGTGAGTTATGATTTTCTTATATGGATATGTGTCGATATGAATTTGCTGCCTCTAATTTCGTACCCTTGCTATGTCAGTTACGTGTTTGGGTGTAAGTTAACTTATAACAATAAATTTCTCTTTAGGGAATATTTCACGTAATTATTATTGATATTAAAGTAAAATCTTCATACTGATTTCCTAAAAATGTCTATATTTTTTGGTGCAAACAATAAAAATTAGCAAAAAAATGTGAACAAGTCAAATTCGGCAATTTTCGGTGTGAATAAAGATGACTGTCGCAGGACAGCCTTGACGCACACCTTCAGTACGGGAGCGATTGCGCAAAGCTCGGGTCAAGGATTGCAGCGCACACACTTTTGCCAATAATTTCACCGAGCTGAATGTAAATTTTGGCGCCAGTCGTTGATATCGTGGTGCACTCACATAGTTGATTTATTTTCAATACATATTGTATATAACTGCCTATGTTGTTTTTAACAATTTTGTCGTGATTCACCAAATTATTTCACACAGACTAAAGTGAGACTCAGATTAGAATAAAATTGAGCGTGTTTTGAACTCAAACTTGAAACAAATTACAAACAAGACAATTTTGTGTGTGGTTTAACGATCTAATCTGAACGTTCTGGGTATAGCGGTATTAAATTTTGATGTTGTTATCTTATTTCACGTCAAACACAATGCGTAAATTGACGCTTTTAGTTCTAACATTACGTTGAACTTGATTTACGTCACGCGTATAATGAATAGGAAACTTTACGTAAACCAAAGTATTATATTATTACTAGATAGAGCAGAGCAGGTAGGTATTTCTCTTTAATAAATGGCGTAAAAACGAACAGCCTCTTTATGCTAATAAGACGTGGATGCCTTTGCACGTGTGACTTAAGAATCTTTTATTTCTAACCGGTCATCGCTGTCTAGACACTTATTCTCGTAAACAATCGACACCTGCGTACAACTCAGTAGTAGGTGGAACAGCTTCGTATCGTAGTGTGACGCGATTTTATAATCACTCAGAATTTGATTATTTTCAAGAAATTTTTGTTCTACAGACATGTAATAAACCTTTTTATTAATGTGTTCGGAATGCCAAACCGCTTTTTGTACAGCTTGACCTTGACCCGCCTGTGGTCAAAGCAAACCTGTTGGCAAAAAAGTAAAAGCTTTCGCCAATCAGGCTCAGGTTAAAACAATAAATATGCCATTTTAATATCGCATCTATTAATACTTAAAGAAGTCAAGGTCCAAGATTTATTTGTTTTTAACGATATAATGACATGCAATCGCACCGTGTGGAACTTTACGAGAACTAAATAGATATCTTTAATCTTGCATCGAAATGTCTAATGCGAGCCAGGGATGACGTCAGAATTGTCAGAAAAAAATGCCTTTTATGAGAAACTTATAAACTAAAGAGCACCTTAAGCATATTCACTGATGGGCGGTGGGTGGTAGTAAGTAATAAATTTATATAATAAAAAAACAGCAAGTACTAATAAACTAATGTTATAGATAAAATATCACCTCAGGCGTGATACGAATTCGCGTCTTTTGGAATTACACCGCTAAACCAATGGGGCACTAATTTTTTTTATATTTCTTACGAATTTATACTACGCGATCTAGTTTTTTGTTTATTCAAAGTAACTTATGCCGAGACCATATCAGCTGAACGATATCCACTGTTAAACAGATATTCATTTTGTAGTTTACTACTCTCAAGAGTACCTCTATCATACTACACATAGATAAAACAGGATAGGTCTAAAATTACTGAAGATATTTGGATAACACTGGCGTGCTTTAACATTTGAGTCTATAAATAAAATTAAAAAGATATCTGAGTGGCTAATTTATATTATATATGAATTATATTCAATTTGAAATACAAAAAATAGTATAACAGCTTGTTCAACTACAAATACAAATATTTTTTTAAGTTGTAGTTCTAATTAAGCTATATTAAAAACTGTCTTGCTATGTTAAACATCATTTGTTACCCGTGGGAAGCAGATTAGGGTTTTTGGAAAAAAATCAGTAAATTAAACATACAGCTTATTAAAATCACTTTTCGATGTAAAGGTTTCCCTTTAATAAATAAAGATTGTGCAAAAAATTAACAGAAAAATTAAGTTCACCAGGCTGAGTATAGACAACCTATTAAAATTCCGAAAGACGTAGTCCGCTTCTTATTAAATTTAATCTTCACTTTATTTAAAACATCAAATTCGTCGGACACATACATAAATAATGTAATACGCAAGTACAGAGCTGAGAATGTTGAAACGTAACAAATATAAATTAAGATAAGCTTTGATCACGTCAAAGCTTCGTGTTAAATTTTTAGGAGTGTACCTTATCAAAATCGAAGACTTATTTTAATAAGGGCATTCAAGTAGTTATAACAAGATTTATGATATATATCCAATGATTGCGTCAGTCATTTTTATATAAGTACCTATACCTATATATTTTTAAATATAATCATCTAATAAGACTAACACCATAAAAGGCGTATACTTTGACTTTACCACACTAACGACTCTCTATTCATTGTTTGAAATCTATACTACTAATGAACACGTATGCATATAAAACATCAATAAAAGCAATTTCTACAGTGAAACTCATAATTGTATTTCTTTATAGGAAGCAAAAAAATTGTTTTCAGGCATTACCTTCCCACGATTAAAATAAACGCAAATATTTATGAAACTGATGGGAAATCAATATTTATTTATATTTGTTATATTATTTACAATTAATAATTAAAAATCTAAAACACAAGTACGAACTTATTCGACATATTTATTGTGTTTTTTCCTACAATAACATAATAATAATATTTATTAAAGTTATTTTAAAACCTAGCTGTTAGGTACTTTAGTTATAATTAATTTATAATCAGTTGTTGTGGTTTTGCAGGGTCTTGTTTGCTTCTGTTTTATTTTTATTTAAATAACATCATTTTTACAACAAGAATGCAATGACAACTTGAACTTGAACTTTAATTTGACTACCCTGGTAGGTAATTTTTAATTAAAAGACATAATATTTTAATTTTGAGACGGCTATGAAAATGGGAAACCTCTGTTCTAACTCTGTTGATGTATTGAGTTTCTCGGATATTTAAAAAATTGTTTTGTATATACATATTTTTGAATGCAAATATTCTTCCTGTACATACAGTCACCCTCAATCGAACTCGGCGTTCCGATAATGCTTCTTAGAAGCTTCTTAGTCATCAAACTGTCAGAACTTTTTAATTTGTCAAACTCAGGTGTATAATAAAACCAAATTCCAAGCGAAAGAGCCTCGGGTATCAGCTGGTAATATTTGAGTTGTGTATTACGAATATTTTATGTTATCTGTAAATGCTTTTATTTGATACAATATTCCAAGGAAAGGGTCCACTTTTTGGGCAACATGCCAAATAATCCCCTCAGATTTCGCTGAGCTGTCTGTTTTTGCTGTTTTTTTTTCGTAATATAATTGTACGAGTGCCATATATTCAACAATTTATCTACCGTGAAAATTTAAAGGTTTATCATGTTTGTAAGTTATTTTACTGTTATTTCACCGTTTCCTATGCTGATAACACAGTATTGTTTGTACTTGGTTAGTTCTTAGAACCTAGCTTTTTGTATTGATAAAGTCTAAAATAGGAAAGAAAGAAATAAGATCACAGTTAACCAAAGTGAGATTGTAGCCTTTTGTTTTTTAGGTAGGTAACAGAGTTTTAGAGGTTTTAATAGCGTTAGAAAATATTGCAGCGTTAGTGTAATGAGCAGTAAACACCTGTGTAATGCATACTTACCATTATTATAGTTTAGTAATGCTCTTCTGATATAAACCAGCGACGAATTTGACCTCGCCCATGGCTTCGCGTCGTCGGAAATTCACTTGTCCCTAAATCTTGACCTTGGCGCGAAAGTGTACCTACTTCAATGAATAAGTTCCGCGCCAAGGCCGTAATTACAGCTTGAGATAAAATTAAGCAAGGGTGCTGTTTTCCCTATGGTAATTTCATCCATAGCCTTGCCTCAGCTGTGAGGACATCAATTCTGATGATGATAATGATGGGACTTGACATGAGTCGTCACATCAACAGATCGACATTCGCTTCGTCCCCCAGGAGCAATTTATATGCATTCATTAGTACAAACCAACATATTGTATAACTGCATTTATAGACGTGTTGTGTGTGATAATGAAGTGGAAATATAGATACATAGTCAAAGTCAACATTAAATTTGTGAATACAATTATACGACGGCGGTGATGCATATATTAGGAATTTTACTTTTCTTTGCTGTACTTAAGGAAGACTTCGACATCGATGGACATATTGACGATGTCAATGCCCGACTTATTAAGTGACCATGATAGTTCTTATCATAAGCTAACACTACTAGATAATAGTTACAAATCTTTGATAATATTGAAATAAATAGACCTAATGGTCCAAAGCAGGTTACGTTTTGCTTCCAATTTTATCATAGCACCTCTAAAGAGTGGAACTGCTTGCCCGAATCTATATTTTCTTATAAGCTTTGGTCTGGGATTTTCAAGTTCTCAATGAATAGGTATTTTCCAGGGAGCAAGTTTATTCCTAGATCACGTAGTCATCGTTTACTATCAGGCGAGATAGCAGTTAAGCGCTAAGCGGTAAACAACACGTGTATTCTTTTATTATAGATAGCATATGTCATACAAAAAACATGGATTAGTGCATAAAAAATAAAAACAATGGAAGAACTTTTTAATTTAATCTAATATGCGTAAACATGAACGCAACAAAACAAACCGCAAAAACTTGTTTTGATGTCCTAATCTTGTTTTTTTCTTTAACTTGGATAGGTAAACAACTTTTTTCTTTTCAAAATAGTTAACGAAGCGAATATAATTAATTTATCGTCTGTTGTGCTCTGAGAAATGTTGTTTTATTTTTTGTAATCCGTAGTGGGAACTATCAAAGAGCATTTACCTAAACGGGGCTTTTTACTACGGAATAACAAGAATGATGATATTTTACTTATAAATAACTTAATCAGTTCCTAATATGAATTTCAAGATGCATTTCAACTAATTAGCATACCAAACTATTCTGCTTTATTTTCTAGATTGTAGTAAGTCATGCTATGTTTACCAAATATATAAAATAGCGTTAGTACACTTAAATAAGATAAAAACTGACAAGTTTATTAAATAAAAATTAAAACTACTAAATATATATATATATATTATAAAAAGGAGTCCCTTTAGGCAAGGTTCCGAAGATACTGGCAGCGTTCCCCCTTTGAATAGCTAGGCTAATTCTTTGTCCGAGTCGACTAACCTTTTTGCTATTTCTTTGAAAAGCCTTATAGCGCTAGGACCTAACGGACCAAGGATCTCGACGGCCAAAAGCCTAGCACGCGCCGAACCTGTGCTACAGCTCAAAAGATTGTCAAAAGTCAATTTGCACTTTATGTCGTCCCAGCTCCTCTGTGAATTTGGAGAAATTGGAAAATTTTGACCTGGGCATGCAATTAAGAAAGCGTTTCTAGCTTCTTCCAAGCCAGCAATCTCAAAGTTTGAAAGGGATGCCCTGAAATTTTACTTATCGGATTTGCTGAACTATGGACGAAGATAGGAAGGCTGGTGAAACTACACTGGAAATTTTGCGAAACAAAAAATATATAATATTTTTATTCAATATGAGCATATACAATGCGTGTTTTGAACGTTGAACTGTGTCAACTGTTGCTGTAGCTGTCAAGCTACGCCATGACTTAGTAAGACGAACGTCTGAGGACTTTGTACCAACAAGCCGTTTGACTTTGTACCAAGAATCCGTACGAAACTCGGCAAGTTTTTTTTTTTCTCTAAATGATGGTGTTCCAAATGTATTCCAAGAATCTATATTTTATCATATCAATAAATTGAAAACATGTATATCTATACTTATGGACCAAAAAATATGTAATCAATATTAGTAACTGAGGGTATTGGTATACGCCCATATTTGAATAATTACCATTTTTATTATATTTATGAGTGTTATTTTATTTTATTATAATGAGTTATATAATTTGATACAAAAGTCAAGCATTGCAAAATTGATATAAACAACAAAGAATTTGATGACTTACGACCATATTTATGTCTATATCTCCAAGAAGATGGTGTTTTAATATGACAAAAAATATTTATTACTAATATCGTTTCAAGGTTTTGAACCATTCGGTCATTCGCATTTACTGGAAATCTGTTTTAATTTCTTATTTTTTGGAGAAGCTTAGCGTTGTAGTGAAAAACAAGTCTTAACTTATCACAACTATTTTTCTTAAAAAGGAATATTCAAGCTTTGGTCTTTAGAATGAAGCTTGTAAATAGCTTGGACTATTTCACTATGCATTATATTATATTTTATGTCATGCGTATATGCTTCAACATAAACAAACACAAATAAATTAAAAACTGAAATGTGTTGTCATATAACTTTATGTTATAAGCTAACATTATTGTTTTACTTCTATTTGTAACCCATACAAGGTCATTCCACAATGGAAAGATCCATTATTTCCTCAATCGTCACTCCTATCATAAAATTAAGAGTATAGGTGTGAAACCGACTACTGTATGCTCGATAAAAATTACATTGAACTACGATTCTATGAAGGCTAGGCAACTGGCATCGATAAATGACATTACATTGTCATTGTTATTATTTATTACTCCACATATGACATTATAATTCCTTAGCTATATTCAGAGCACGATTATCCCATAATAAGATTTGTTTGTTTATAAATCTCTTGATTAATGTGCGCTAGATGTTGCTGGTGAGTTAGATTAGTTTTTATATTGTCCTTAAACTTATACACAACTTATATCACCAGAGTTAGTCTTGTGTAAATATTTTTTGTTGATATCACATTCATATATTACTATAACTGAATCTAATAGTTAACTTACTAAAGGTATTATTTTGTGTCAGCTTTTATTTATTTTTTATATTTAAAATGAAAATTATTTTTGACTAACTGCCGCCTTTATTTTGCATGAATTATCAGGTTTAAGTGAATTATAATATCATTATATTGTTATTTTATTCTTTATTCATTGGCATGTTTCTTATTATATAGATACTGTTATCAAAATAAGGTGATTCTGTTCTTGAAGATAAATCGCAATTTAAATTTATTTCAATATAAAAAAAATATATTTAAAAAGTATTAAACATCGGGCATGATTATATTTTACAGAATTTCGGACAGCCTATGGTAAACTGATGGATGTCAAAGTCAGAGTCGAAGACGTCGTCTCTACATTGTAGTTTATAAAAACAAATAAGAGGATGCGAATAGAGACGTAGCTTCAGCGAGTGCATTTCCTGTGCAAGAGTTTATTGCGAGTGCGTTATGTAACGAGTGGCGTGCGCCGGCGCCGCCTGCACGTCTGACATTAGCCTAAGGTCAAGGTAAATACCATTATCCTTGTGACGTATACCACTTGTGCAACCACATGCACTTTTATTCAAAATAACCTATTGTTTTACCTTTTTAGAGCTGTTTTCTCATAACTAGTTGGAAAAATAGATACTTTAATTTGATGTATCTATGTACTATCTGCCTCTACAGGTTGAAGTTCTGATAACAGGAATAATAGTTGAGGTACATAATAAATAAAATAAATAATGGGAGGGTATATCTGTACATATTTTGGCCGAGGTAATTTAGAAGTGGTGATTATGATCTTTGTAGCAGATTGAATCCGAATTGATTGGATTAAACTTTTAAAGCTCAATTGCTTGCTACCTAACATAGTTAGCATAATTTTACATTTATCAACTGTTAATCAAAATAACCATAACAAACAGTATAACAATACTGCAAGTAAAACTACGAATTAATAGAAATCTTAAATTACAACGATTGTTCTTATGTCATAAAATAATGACACGAAAGATTCATTGCGTAGGTTTTCAATAAGCAAAAAGACACCTGATTTTATTGTTATGCAATTTTAGTAATAAAAAACACAGATACAGTAGTGCTGCAGAAGCGGGTCCCTTGTCGCCTTGTTCACGTGAGTTGTGTCACGTGTCTTGATAAAGCTGAGATGAAAACCCTGAAACGGACCGGACTGAAGATAAACGCGGCATTGACCTCATTTCGCACGGCATACATGTGTAACATGGCTCTTATCTCCTATAGCTCTTAGGTCCTACGTGAGAGTGCAAGCTTGCGTGATCTTGTGGTTCAAACTGAAGATGTGCAGGCGAGTCATAAACAGAGTAAGACAAAGTATGAAATTGAAAGTTTTTACCGCTAAAATATTTCTTTACTGCAATAACCAATTCATGTGATTTTACTTGCTAATACTTAACAAAGTCTTTAAATACATAACAGTGTGTTAGTTTTGATGTCAAACATTTGATTATAGAAAGGCTGCCAGGAAAATGCTTTTCTCTACCTTTTAGTTACTAAAGTAAATAGTTAAGGTACCTACTACACGTTATTAACATGTATTTACACTGGGAGTTAGAAAACAATTCTGGGGGTATAAGCTTATTTTATCAACAGATAGAACAACACAAAAGTGTGCTAAGTTCAACATATTTAATATTTTTCCCACTCTGACATTGTTACCTAATTTATTACTACAACTTTCATACACTTACCAAATTGTTTCTTTTCCTGAGCATGCTGAATCAAAATTATATGTAATCTAAAGTGCCCGTTTTTTAGCAAAGGAGTACACTTTGGATTTTTGTTTACTGCAATGAATATCAGAAGAAAGAGGTTTTATTAATTTGACGTTGTATTGACATGTTATTTGAAGCATCCTGGCATGATTTCTTACGTTCCAAATTTAAAATTAAAAAAAGAAAAATGATTTTAGTAAAATTGTTTTACTAATGGCGCGAATTGTTTTTACGACGACGGATTGTCATAATTTATTTTTAGGTCACCAAAAGTCAAGACCTTAAAAAACGTTACGAAACATAATTACTCACCTGATTATAAAAGCGAATGCTGACCAACGTCATTCATGTCATTGAAATGAAAGATAAATCTATGGTGAATACAATTTAATTTGTTTCTTAATTGAGTAATATTATTGTAAGATACCTACAGATTGCGTTTTCCAATACGTTGGTAGGGTTGTAAGTTATTAAGGAAATATTACCGATTACGATATACCGATTTTTAATATAAATTCAACCCCTACGAGAAACTTATAATTATGGACTTCAGAGGACATAGTGCGAGTTTACGCGTCCATACAATCTACGCAAAATATTACTATGGATTTTTGTATGAGCGCCCCTAGCCGTAACCATCAGGAATTACGAGTCTTTACAGAAATCTGTAATGCGCTCTATAACGAGTATCAAATGCTTATACTGGCACTAAGGCCTCAGTACAACTTTAAACAATAATTCATAATTGTTAATTCATATTACTTATAAATTAACATTTGTAGTATTCGAGTAGGAATATAACTAATGATATCTGTCATTAAATACGAAGTTTGATAGAAAGACTGAATTCTTCAATTGACATGACCTTAAAACCCTGGAATACTTTCTATTTATACTAGTGGACCCTGCAGACGTTGTCTTGCCTGAAGGTTAGCAAACCTGCATTATATTTTAGTTAAAAGAAAGAAACACATGGAACCTGACCCAAGCGCGTTCTAACGGGTTCAGTAGCTTTTCAGACAATGACGAAATACATAGGTACTTGTATTAGTATCGACACATAATTTTACGCTTCTAATTTAAAAAGTCATGTAAAATTTTCAATCAAAGTTTCAACTCCTCCTTCACCCTGTTAGGGGTAAAATTTTTCAACATACCTTCTTAACGCTCATTTTCAAATTTTTACCCGACTGCGCAAGAAGGAGGGTTGTGTTTTTCGAGAGTATGTATAATTGTTTGGCACGCATTGCAGCCTGAACGGCTCGATGGATTTTAGCTTGAGGGGTATCGTTATATTAGTATTTACTGTGAGACTGACAGTGGGTATATCAAAATATATAAAAATGAAGGTTTAGTGAATTGAGAGCACATACCTATATTACATTGCATATTACTCCAATCTCCTGACTAGACGGCTGACTTTCTAGAATGGGTCCCGACTGCTACAACTTTGGCGATTCTTAAGTTAAATGCCATCGGGTATGACGACTTTCTTGTTTAAGGTTTTTTTTAAATTTTCAGATTTTTTAAATTACCGTTTCATATTTTAGGGCTTTTTCATTTCTCAATTACACAAAAACACTTTATGTAATTTGGAAATGAAACAATTTCCATTTACAATTTTAGTTTTTTACATTACTGTTTTATTTTTAAACACCTCCTTCAAATTGAAAGTCTCTAGATTTGAGCTGTGCGTTGTTAGTCGGTCGCTCACTCAAGACTAAGCCTTATAAATATTAAGATTATACTGGAATTTACTAAACCGGGTTCAATGTAGATAACGAACTTTTTTGTATTGGCTCGTAATGTGTTACCGTTGATGTCTTAGCTTGCTTGCTTTAGCTACTTAACATGGGTTCAGAACAACGTATGTAATTTTGTCTTATATTTATACTTAACACTTTATCATAGAAACAATTCTTAGAAGACCTTTTTTTAATTTAAAAATTAAAAGTTTAATAATAAAACTTTTTTCCTAGCATAAATACATAACTTTATTTCTTTCTAATAAATTTTATTAAATAAAAAATATACTGAATTAACTTTTTTCTTCTACTGAACATGCTTTCTGTAGCAATAAGGAGCTCAGCTCATTTAATGCTACTCTATCTGATGATCGGCCATTGCCAAAGCTGCTTAACCTCCACAATCTTATTCCATACTCACTAAATTCTTGCTTTATTGACAAATAATTATTATAAACTATGTTTTCAAAAAGTTTACCGGGCGGTGACCTGTAAAGCAGAATAGTACCATCTCTTCACACTTCAGGGTATCGGAAAAGGCATCTAAGAATACTGTAGGTGGTTACTATACACCTCCGGTAAACTACAAAATAGAAAACAAGGTTATCCGACTTATGTGCTGTGACTGCGTTTTCCAACCCGCCTACCAAGCATGATGCTTATGGCAAAACCCCCTTTTAATGGACGGAAGGCTCCGTCCAGTATAGGACATCTTTCGGCTAAGATTCTGATGGAGATGATGTAAAAGTCAATATAATTAAAATCATAAAGCTATCTATTTTATGGATCCAAGCATCTTCATAGTTACAAGCAACAGCCCTACTGGAGATATTATCAATGATGTAATAGCCTGTATAAAATGCAGATTCTCTTATCAATAGCTCAATGCCGGGTTGGCTGGTGTGCCCTTTTGTTTTTATGACATTGTATAAATATGATCAATGTTGATTCCAATCAGATTTAACAACGAACGTAATGGCAGTTAAGTGGTTCAAAAGTAACGAGACGATAACAGTCAGACAGTTAACAAATTTCAACGGATTAAAGTTTATTTTCTTACTGAAAAGTTTTCTCAAAAGGAGGATATGACTTTTATTTGTAATTCGTGGAATATTTAGTTTGTCGTCTACTTCGTTAACGTTTCGCCACGCCGCAGATTAGTTAACACGATCTGTATCTAAAGCATGGAAGAGCAAGTACGTGCTCTGTCCTCTGTACGTGTATTAAATGAACTATTTCTAATTCGTACCTTGCTACATTGTTTTGTAAATAATACCGTCGAAACACGCATCACGGTTAATACTAATTTCAAATTGTTCAAATCAAAATAACGATCATTTTTAAGGAAAGGGAAGAATAATAATTAGAAACAAACATTGTTGCACATATTATATTAGGAAACACGTCTTTTGCGTCACTGATGTTGCTGTAAGATCAGAATTGTCATTTAATTTTGCAGATTTTGTAATATAGGTTGTGATGACACATTTAAAACGTGAATCGACAGAAAATTTGACTGAATTTTTTTTATTAATACATATTTATAACATATCATTTCAATAAGACATACAATATGCATTATTAGCATTTTTTAAATAATTATTGTCAATCTGATCTATTTATTTATAAAGATGATTGAGCATATTGTAAGTCCTATATCGAGACATGTTGAATAGAAAAACAGGAAAAACAACAAGTAAAGTTTAGCTCCCTTTGACCCTATCCCTATTTATAACAAAGTTTCAAACTTATGGAAAATTTTTAAAACTTGAAAAAGAAGAGGATTTATAATTATACTCTATTATTACACGGAATCTAGGAAATATCATTAACTACCTAACTCCACGTTTATTTTTAATGATTAATGTTAATTTCATAATTGTCATTGTATTTACTCATCTTTCAACATAGACACAGACCTAGTACACTAAAAAAAGATATTTTCTGGAGAGCTGGTTATAAAGAAGACAATGAGAAGAAAGGGTTATAATTAGCATAAAAATAAAGAAATAAATCTTCATAGCTCAAATAAACACAACCATCTAACTTGGATTCCGCTTTACCTTCTTTGTTTGTTGTTTATATTTAAATGTAACACAAATATATGATATTTTACTTTAAAAATGTAATTTTTATACAATGCAGTTTTAAAAACAATCCAACCACAATAGTTAATAACACTTTCCTAACCTAATTTCTTCAAGAAAAAGATATAGTGTAAAAACGAATCAGCGAACATATTATGAAACTCTCAGTCCACAAGTTTCAAATTACCAGTTGGGAAAAAAAATTCACGCTTTAATTCGAAGGGCTCCGAATAAAAGATGCTCATAAAAAATAATGCTTCATAACTAAGTATTACCCCGCATGTATTTATGTATCTATTATATCCGTGTTCATTATAAAATTGGGGTAACAGTCACCGTGAATGGGTGTCAATCATGCGCAGGCGCTACTCCCGCGTCGGATTTATTTATCCCTTATAACCTTGAACCTTTATTTTGGATCTTACACGTGGATGTCTTAAGGTACCCTTTCATTGTCAAGTTTTAATGTTAATATTTTTAATGAGTAAGAAATACATACATAGCAAAGCCAAACTATTTTCTTTTTTTATTCTCCACATACAAAAAAAATCCAAATGCAGTTTGTTATTTGTTGTTTATTTGACTTTGTCATTTCTTGAAAATGTAGTTTCTTTATTGAAAAATATTGTTTTTCATAACTTAAAGGAGATTAAGTTACTTAAAGAAGCTTAGTCAACTTCAGCAGCGCCAAACAAATCTAATTCATTCTTTGACTCATTTAAAGTAATAGACCAAGTAATTAAATAGTTGTCTAATGAAATATGTGTTTTTATAGAAATTCACTTAATATTATTATTCCCTAATATGGGCGGCAATACTGCCAGTAGTATTGCGTGTGTTCTGTAAGAAAATTCACGAATCACCATTGGGAGTTTTTGATACTTACTTAATTTAAAACAACGGCAAACATTTTCACTTATTTTATGTTATGTTGAAATTGTTTTCATATTAGTTCTGAAGCTCTTGAGTCGTTTTAAGGGAACTCCTGCTTAAGTCCTTGAACTTGGTATGTAGGGTCAAAAGCAACATCAATTGAAATGACACTGAATCGGGTTCTCCCTAGAGACCTTTTGAATTCTTTAAAATCTCAAGGCTAAATTCGTTTAAGGGCAGACCTTTTTATTAATATGGTTTATGTAATAGGGTATTCAAGTACATTGCCAGCCAGGTGCAGTGTTCAAGCTTCGAGTTTTAGATTAATAAAAAATATTTTCATAACTGAGCAAAGAGGATGAATATGAATTACGTCAATTGTTGTTTGTAGGAGAAAAGCTCTTTTTGTAGTTATTAAAAATGTGGGCAATTTACACAAACAATTTCGATGCCTATCAAAATATTCGCGAAATCTGGATTTTCTAAAAGTTAAATCCTTGTAGGGCAAAGAACATTATTATTGTCAGAACCTTGGTGTAGAATCCACAGTTTGTTTAATTTACATACACGACATTAAAGTATGTACGTTATGTTATGTATACAAATTAACAAAGTGCTTAAAATGTTTCCGCATTTGAGAGGTTTCTTTGACTAGAGGGCTAGTTGGCCGAAAAATATTATCAATGATAAATTACTTCAGATATTCTACCATATAAATTTCAAAAGAAATGTATTGCATTAATAATTTATAATAATGTTGTAATAAAATAAGTTATTCGACGCATATCGTCGATGAAGTGACGATAATTGCTAGATGATTCGACCGTGACTGATTCATCACACTAACATATACGTATTTTTATATGTTGTTGTTTATCTTATCTAATTGCAATACGGTTTTGTTTATATTTCATTAAAACATCAATTACAAAATATACCACTGTTTTCTAGAAGTAATACATACTTACATAAACTGTAGTACTGAAATATACACAGTAGAGCAAAATCCATACTAATATTAATAATGGGAAAGTGTGTCTGTCTGTTTGTCTTTCTTTCACGGCAAGGACGGATTTTTTAAGTGGAGATAGTTGAAGGGATGGAGAGTAACATAGGCTACTTATTGCCCCTTTCTAACCCCCCACTTCTCAAAAATGGCGTGTGGAAGTTTGTATGGAGCATTCCGCAATTTTCAAGGTAGAAAGCTAAAAATTGGTATGCTATTTATGACTACCAAAAAAATCGCCCATCATTTTTTTTGAAATCTGCACCCAACCCCTTAAAAGAGGGGGTGAAATTTTATATGAGACCTTTCGCAGTTTTCAAGGCAGGAAGCTAAAATCGGCACACAGACTCTTTGTTACTAACGAAAATACCTGCCATTTTTTAGAAATCCTCCCCAGCCCCTAAAATAGGGGATGGAAATGTGTGTGAGACTCTGCAAAATAAGAACAGGTTCTTTAATACAAACGAATAATAAAATAATTTAATTAAAACGAATTAAATAAAACAATATTAAAAACATTAAATCTTACCATAAATCAATCAGCTTTTGCGAAAATAAACATTATAAACATAAATAAGTGTAACTCATGGATTCCGATAGCTGGTGCTGATATGTTTATTGTATACATATTATGTTCACGATAGGTTTAATTGTTTTATTCAAAAATTAATAACAGATGGCAGTGTTGAAATATAATAAATAACGTGTAAAATTCTGTTCCGAGTTCTCTTCTGTGTTCAGGAAAGGGGAACAGTGCTACCCCGAATTTAACGCGAGCGAAGCCGCGGGCAAAAGCTAGTGGACACATAATTTCCAGTTATCTCTACTGGTACATTAATGGTAAAAACCTATTAATAAACTTGTAGACACAATCTTTTTGTGAGTGTCTACGTTTGCGCAGCATAAGTCATGTCATGATTGGTGGGAACCACTAACCGAAGACCTTAGTTTCAGGCATGACGTAAAGATGTGACGAAGCTTCCCAAATGCCGAACAGCCTAATTGAATATTCACAATTTTAATTTTCGAATATAATGAATGAATATTAGAATGCAAATTCGCATTGCGAAAGTAAGTAATAAATAAGTATAAGGGCAAGGAAAGTAAAACATTGGACTTATTTTAATAAAAATATTTATTTAAATATGAAACTTTTGTATTTTAGAAAAAAATATATAATATTATTTTTACATACATACATTATTATAATGTGGTAGTGTCAAGTTAACTCCATACTAAGAGGGGCAGCCTTTATTGTCCCTGGTGTGATAAGTCGGCGATCGACTGCACGATCTTGACCTTCCGGAGGATGCCCAAAAGTGCCCTAGCACCCCATGGTGAAGGGGTCTACGGACCAGCTGCTAGGTCCCAGCGGCGAAAGCCATAATAGCTCTGCAGAACTAAAGGCAGAGCTAAGGATATATACCTAGTGGGTATGCCTTCCACCCGTCACCGGGCACTAGGCTAAATGTAGGAGAGTCACAAATAACTACGCTGCTCGCTCGGAAAGAACATTGATATACTCGTATTAAAAAGGAAGTTCAAATTTTCAACTTTAGTTCACAAAATCCGACATATAATTTTTTTTTTGTCAACATCAAAGTAAATTTCGGCACCGAAATATTTTATTTGTGTTTAAAAATTATGTAACGTTTCTTATGTATCCATACACTGTTTGTTAAACTTTGAAAACAAATATTATACAAGCCCACAAAGGCACCGTTACTTATTATGATGTTAATTAGTTGTTTACATGGTTTGAGACGTAATTTATTATAATTGATGTTAGCTCCTATTAAAAGTTTTGCTTGTATTCGTTTATTTCTATTCATTAATCTTTTGGGGTCAAAATAGCTACTTACTGTTCAGAATTTTTCGTAAGTTAATCCACGTATATATATATTTTTTATTTTGACTTAGGGCTTTGTTAAGTCAGACGAAAGATGTCGGCTATTGGCAGGTAGCCTCAAGTAAAAATGGAAAAGTTTTGCCCCTAAGTTAACACCTACTTAGTCTTTAATATTAGAACCCACGACTTTCGCTGTTGAAGGTAGTTAGCGTTCAACATTGGTGGAACGATACTAGCTCATAGTAGAAGTTGAAATACGTTTGTAAAATTCGACACGTTTGCCAGCGTCTCGGTAGCTCAGCGGTCAGAGCAGTCGCCCGGATAGCGAAAGGTCGTCTGAGGGCTCGGAGGCGTAGTTATATCTTATATATATGTATATATGTAATATATAAACACCCATGACTCAAGTACAAATGTTCGTATTCATCATACAAACATCTGTCCCTACCGGGATTCGAACCCAGTACCGTCGGGCGAAAGGCAGGATCGTTATCGTTACACCAAACGGTCGTCATTTGCCCCGCGAGAATAAATTTCGAAATAATAAAGCTCAACATTATTTTTTTTCCACGAATATATAAAAATCCTGTGGTATAATTATATAAAAATAGAGGGGTGGTCGCCGCAGACGACGGCTTATGACCTTCTTCGGGTGCAAGCCAATCCCAGGTGGTGTTTAGTCAGTACGAGTCTGACATAACTCTCGGGCCGGTCCGAAGTATTCATGGAGGATTCATCACCTCCCTCCCCCGTGTACATTTAGCATAAAAAAAAATAAAAAAAATCCCACCAATATTGTTCCTAAAGTATACAGAGTTGCTACAATTAAAAATAAATAAGGTATACGAGTAAGATGTATGTTTAAATCAGCATTAATTTTACTTTACTAGCTGATTCAACCTTCAATAACTTAACTGTTTATAGAAAGTTTTTAGTTTCGGTCAAAATTAAAGTAATGTTTCCAGAAATAGTGGGTCAATTATTAATTCCCTTATTTAATATTTTTGTGACAGGGCAAGAAGTTATTGAGAGGTGGGAAATAACTAAACTCGAGAAGATCTACATCTTATTACGTAAAAGTTATTGGAAATGGTTAAGACTATGGTAAATTAAAGCCATCTGTCACACTTGTACGAACAGTTCTAATTATGTTTAGAGTGATTTAGCAGCTGTCTCACTCAGTAAATAAAAGCAAATTAAAACGAGCTACAATTAACATCAACTTATTAGCGAGCGACACTGTGTCGAACGCGTTTTGGAAACTTAGCATTTATAGTCGACATAAAACCAGACAGTTTAAACTTATCGGAACAATAATTCTTTAAAGCAGCTTACAACCATTATTTAAATATCCACCATATTACTTTTCTTATTTATTAGTATAAGAAATTCAAAAACGTTTAATACAAAAACGACGTATTGATTATTTTTTTTTTAGGTAAAATCGAAGCTTATTCAAAGGAACCGGTTGAAGCGCCATCTTGACTAATCAGGATTTTCTGTATTAATAGTTCAAAATCATGTCCAAGAAAAAGGAGAGTGTGAAGTTTGCTCTTCACTTTACTGTCACTAAAGAGTTCATAGCTCTGCGCTGAATCGTATCCAATGCAGCAAGTTGGTATTTTGCTGAGCCGTCCCAGAGGTGGCTGCAATATTCCATGCAAGATCGGACTTAAGCTTAAAGAGTGTTAAAAGCTGCCCAGGCGTGCAATATTGCTTGACCTTATTTAGAACGCCCAGCTTTTTAGCTGCAGTTTGAGCCTTGGACTCGATGGTAGTGCCAAATATGAGGTCTGAAGACAACTCCATGCCAAGAGGTTGGAATACTGCCGGTAACTGGTACAGATGTATCCTGTAAAGTAGGAGTCAGGTTGAAGAAACTCCTTTTCGCCGTGAACAGACGTGTTTTGGAGGCGTCGAATTGAATAAGGTTACTGTCACCCCACACTGAGTAAATTAATTAGTTATGAGAAAAATGTGTGCATTTTATGCTACTATAACGTAGTTGTATTTTAAGGTATTTATTTACTCTATGGTTGTAAACTCTGTGTAAAAAAATTTCAGAGATGTTGCACCGATATATGAAGTATTTGATTTCCCTCATTTAATCTAATTTCGGCGGCTACAAACAACACAAACTAGCGGTATAAGTTATAGAGAGTTAGCCCAAGACGTGAACATATCTCGAGATAGAGCCTAAAACCGAAAATAAAACGGAAGAGTAATTGAAAAATTAAGTTTATTTTGTCATTTTTATTACGTGTATAATCAGATTGATTAATAGGGCCAATCATTGAATATAATTTAGGCATTATAAGGCGATTAATGCAAGAACTGTGGATTCTATATAGCCCCGTCTCTTTTTCGATTCGAATAAACATCGATCAACCTATGAGTATTGTCATCATACAATACTCATAGACTGATTGATCGCTGCGATCAGGCAAGCAAAATGGCGATAGAATATTGGTGATTGAATTATTGTTGAGATTTCATGTTTCTGAATACTAAAAGCACTGAATGTGCACTCTTCCCCTAATAGCACTGATAAAGGACTTGTGTGGGAAAAAATATGTATTACGAAATTTTTAGAACTGCTCTCTGTACCCTTCCGACTTTATAAAAAAATTCTAAGAGGGCACGCTGTATTCTATAGGTCTTAAATACTTATAAAAGAAAAATTAGATAAGGAAAAGTGGTATTGTGATTTGTCTTTCTTACTTTATTGATTTTGTTAATGTTCAGCTGATGGCCTACCTACTGCATCATTTGACTACTCTAACAGCTCAAACCGATAAATATATTTTATGTGAATTTTAATTTGATTCACTACATATTTTAGGTAGGTAATTAAAGTTTATATTTTCATATATTCATACCCAATAAATTATAATGGCTTAAACATTAAGAGGTTTCATTATCGGAAACCTAATAACGTACATTAAATAGCAATCACTCAGATAAAATAAGTGTTACGTTTTCTAAGCGAGTGCAATGAACTCGAAGGTCGTTTCCATAACAAGAATGCAAAGGACTTACATAAGTGGTACCCTGTGGCAAGAGTTCAATGACCTGACTTAGATGTTCCGGGTCTATTGACCTCACAAGGACGTTCAATGATTGCCGATTGACTGATCCTTATCATTTAGCAGAATAATAATTATCATGACCACGTGACGTAATCTACTGACAATACAAAATGAACCTTCAACGAATAGTTGAAGAATTCTTTTTCATAAGCAAAGTTCACTTAACAACTAGGGTGGAGATTATTCATAATGCGTGTTTAATATGAATTTTATTACTTATACCTATTACTAATTAATAGATCTCTAGGTCATTGCCCGATGTCAATGATCGTACAATGATTCTTGAAGAAATCATTTTGTGTCAACGACCTATGATATTACATAAGTGTCTATTATGTAACAAGTTGTGAAGTAAAAAGTTGGAGAACACAATTTGGGTTTCTTAACTTTTTAATGTTAATCATAGCCTGCATTACTGTTGCATCAACGAGATATATATATCAAATATCGAAACAAATTATTGATTTTTACATAACTACATAATTATTTATAATAAATAATTCAATCTCTTTATACTAGCGGTTACGGCCTTACCATTAAAATAAGTATTCAAATTCCACTGATTTATTGGTCACATTTTCTGTACAAATTAAAAGGATTTCTCAATATACCCACTAACATTATTCACATATTACACAAAATAATATATACTACTTATTCTAGTTATACAAGTAAGCTCACATTTATACCTATTAATGAACAAAAAAACTACACGTTTAAGATGATGACTTATTTGTGGGGGTTACTGTACCTAGTATATGTTTTAATCATATTAACAATGTGTAAAAACATTATTAATATGTATTCTCTATAACGCCTTTTGGTGACCAAAATGCTTGCGATACGAGTAAATCCACGTCTGTAGTACAACGGCGAGCATCAAACTCGGTCTAGTTGGATTTAAGCTGACATCTCAAGCGATGGGCCACGGCTTTTTTTGCAAGTAACACCTTTTTTTCGACGAGAAATGCGCCTTATGCATACTTCGCTGCTTGGGTAGACAGCGAAGTTATGTGGGGCTCTCCTTCGGTAACCCACCCGACAACGAGGGAGCCCGGTGGGTGATCGAAGGCATACCCACTAAAACTCATCGTTGTGCCTTCACTCTATCCTGCAGCCTTGTGGTTCCCTTTATTGGAAGCACCACTTTGGCTGGACAGCCAGCCTTCTACGGGCCCCTTCTCCGTCGGCGATGCCTAGGCACAAATTAGGCATCAACCGACATAACATTTAACAGTCAGACACAGATAATGAACAGCAGCTTAGGTGACCAACTGAAAATCGGCTTGTAGTACAGCACATCACAAAGGCAAGGCCAAGATTGCAAGATTCTGTTTAAATCAAGAGGTTAATCCTTGTATTTTTTCTACGCAATATGACAACTTAGTGACTTTTCCTGTAAGATGTCTAGATAAAAACCTTCGTCGGAAAACATCCAGTAGGATCAGGGACGAGTGAGGCTTGGATTAAGTATAAAACAGATGGATGGAAAGCAAGAACGGAATAGAGATTTTTGCGCTTATGGTAAACTGGCGTTAATTAAACTTCATAATAAACATCAGCCTATTGATGTCCCCAATGCAGCGCTTGCACAGGACTACTGAAACTTGGATTTCGAATATTCTGGGAAGTGACGATGCTAAGGATAGTATAAAACGTACAGAGCAGTCTAAATTACCAAGCTCTAGAATAAAAAACCTTCTGACTTCGATAATATATTCACATGCAAATTGAATACTAATAACGTCATCTAATATATAATAAATTATTTTTTTTCTATTATTTTTCTGTTAAAATACATCATATATAAGATAGCATTAAAAATTAAAAAAATATATAGAAATCATAAAATATCTAAAATTAGATCCGTGATTTAGCGTCCTGGTTAATGCAGTCGCAATGAATTTGAGTATTGCGCAAGAGCAGCGGGTTTGATTCGGGAATTCGCAGTCATTTGTTTCAGCTTGATAACGTCACTGTTTTTTATTTTTATAATACCACAGGGATCTTACTAAAGTATACTTAAATATTTTGGAATGAGAATAATGAACATATGGTTATTTATGCCTGATTATTGTTTGCATATAATAAAAACATGGATCGCTTTTATCTAAGTGATTATTTTACAAAATTGAATAAAACAACTGATAAAAGTGCTACGGTACTGACAATATAAGTAAATTAGAGTGAATGGCAAAACAATTTATAATCGAAGCAATATACAAGATAATAATTTGCGATATGATTAAATATTTTGTGTTAATAGGTATATATGCAGGTACATACATATTTGAGTACGATACCCCAGAAGTAGTCGAAAAATATTGTTTTATATTATATTTAACTTCAACAAAAAGTTCGCTCGACTATTCGCTCCAATTCGGCTAGGCAGATATCGGAAAGTGACGCGACATATTCTCATCCTAAATTTCAAGTCGTCCCCAGAGTTTGAAGACCGAGATCTTCGAGCAGTAATGATAAGGCACTGAGACGTGGTGCTGTGTCATTACTGCGTGCGTGCCCTGACAAGGGTTTTACTCGGTAATTCCTTGCGTAATAAAATTCGTAAAGGAGATCCACAAGAAAACCAAATTTACAGAACACATTGCTCACAGAACTGATGACAGTTGGATAAGAAATGTTCGATTTACGACTACGAACTGGTCGAAGCAGTGTGGGCATGCCCCCTTTAGGTGTACCGATGATTTTGTGATGGTTGCGGGAAGCCGACAGCTGCAAATTACTAACAGCCGCAAGCAGCTAAAGAGGAGGCTTATGTCTAGCAGAAGGTTAGGACCGACTGATGATGAAGGTTAGTATAATTTAGCAAACTGGTACATAAGAATAAAATATGCTAAAACAAGGAGGACGCTACATATTCTAATTAGATTAAATTGCAATGGGACAATCCTTTCTAATACACTCTTTTGTATTATAAATATCTTAAAAACTGTTAATGTTTAGCGCGGTTGTAAGATTAATAATAGGTATACTAATTACAATACCCTTCTTGCAGTCAGGTAAAACATACAAAATAAGAACCTTATTTTTTTACAATCGGATATAAATAGCCAAATTCCAATGTGGACCGGTGCTTTCGAAAGTTACCATTGCTTATGAATGCCGGATTGCAACGCAGTATTGTAAGTGTCTGCAGTCCTAACTGCTCGGAGCTAATAGGCGCTGTTCAATACCTGCAGAGTAAAAAAATAGTATGTTGGTATTTTTTCTTTAAATTAAAATAAATGTTGAGAACCCTGGTAAGCCAATATTGTGTTTATAAGTTTTTTTTCCTTTTCTGACAAGTTCTTTGTACGCGAAAAGTATATAAAGGAAACAATTAGATTACGTGCTTTAAAAAAATAATTAAAGTCAAGCTTAATTTAAGCCAGTAATAATACATCATGTGTATATATTGCTCACATACAAAAAGATTTCAAATGTGTATGTAGGCACTTACAATAAAAGAAAGTCGGTCACGTCTCATGTCTACTTAAACACAATTCTTACTCGTTATAAAAATGTAGGTTAAAAATTCTAAATTCTCAAGCATCTGTGATTGTGATGGCACATCACATCATAATAATGCTGAATAATCAACAAGAGGGCATCACCCGTTTTACTCAGAGCATAATCTTAATTTATCGTACAAGCAATAAATAGTAGACAGGTAGGTACAACTATCGTAAAGATGGCCAACCACAGTAATTAGATTTTAATTGAGATTATGCAAAACACATGAAAAAGGAACAACTTTGTTTTGCTCTTATTCTTTTAATATGCACTACATGTACACATTTTCTCATAATAAGTAAAATAACTAACTACACTTTTTTATCGTTCATGAAACGCTTGTGTGTGCCGGAAACCTTTTCGAACAGAGAACTATGTTTGATAAATAATCAAAATATTATTTTTATGCATTTCTAAAATAGAAAATAATAAGTCAATTCATTCCAAAACTGAAAAAAAGCCGACCGTTCTATATACGCAATTTTACGTGGGTAATTAATTTGGTTATCGAATACTTACTATTTGTATAGTTTTAAATTTCACGTTTGATGATTATTGTTGATTGTGATGCAACGGTGGTGGTTATTGATGACAATAGTGATAGACAATACTAAGTTAATTATTAGTTCGAAAGACTACTCTCTTCAGAATATTAAATTAACAATTGTGCATTTTTTTCTCATAATAGGACTATACATTTTCTAAATGAATGGAATTACAAATGTTTACGTAGCCGTACTTTCTATTTCGTTAAGATAAGGCATAAACATCATTAACGTTCTACAGTCAAACAGGCAATTGTCGACAGCTGTCGAATTCGGCCAAAATCACTTGGGCACACTGTCCACATTTCACTTTCATCGAGCCGGACCAAGTAAGGCCGTGAGTAGTCGGTGTCGTTGCCCCCTCGCGCGTTGTCTTCGCGCGTGCCGGTTAGATAATTTCCGCAGTTCGTTGTCAAAATACTCATGACCCAATGGTACACTGAGTACTCGGGTTCGTTGCCCTCTATTCATGTACATACGTGATTTGATTATGCGACCAAGTTGATATGCTATCGGCCGACAATACCGTAACCTCGAGATTAATGAAAATAGCACATGTGATCGATACAAATAGAGATAAGTGTCCATAAATACTGCGATTATGTAATGAATACAACAACATGTTTGAAAATCTGTGACCCACGAAATGGTAAACTAACTATCTTAACTTTAATCCTCTAAATTCTTAAGGCATGTTTGTCAAATAATTCAAAGTGATTAAAGCAACAATCTATATTAAGTACGTTAAATGACCCTACGTAAAATATTGATTTTGAATAACAAAGGTGGGAAAATATTGTCGGTAATACGTCAGGTGCAATTCGCTCGATACATTTCTATAACAATGGGGAATTTCCCTACTCGTTAACCAGTGAATCATCAACTTCTGAAGTCAATTCTATCAATAATTTGATTGCACTTATATCAAACAAGCAACTGGGTTTTGCAACAAGTGAACAAAAAATTATATAATAATGTTGCTACTTAATCAATTGCAAAAGAAAATAGTAGGTATATTCTTCTTCCACGGCAACTCTTCCCTTAGTGCTCATTGCAGCGAAAACTTCTGGCCCGTACCTACCTTCTTTATACGTTGCACATGATGATGCACGGCGGCGTTGATGATGCCCTGATTTTGTTAATGAATCGATATCAGATACACCGTACAATAAATATATATACTGTATAATACAATGTTAAGAAAATAGCCGTCAAAAATTTCCATGTGCTTTTCGATCGTTTTACTTTGATAGACGTTGGTTCGTTTTGAAACAGCTAAACTGTCAACTCATGCTTTGTTTCGGGATCGTATTGATAAATCCAGAGTTCCTTACTTGTTATAATGACGTAAACGCGTCAAAACGAGCCGGCTTAAATATTTATTAATCATCAATACATGTTATTTTCACTGCTAGCACAATTTCTTCTATAAAAGCCGTCGAATGAGGACCACTGTTATTTTCATCCCCCAAAGTTAGACAACCGCTTGATTTCGTTGTGCCAGCAGCAGATGGTTGATTTATCCATATCTGTCTTTAAATCGTAATCATCACACGAACATGTCTCCAACGCAGATCCATTTTTCAATGACACTTAATGTTTCAATTAAACTATAAAAAAAAATATATATATATATTTTTTAATATTATTAATATAATACTATAATCATTTTTAAATTATTTTAATCGGCCAGGATTTCGTACCTGCCCGGCCTGGTAGGTAGTTTTAAAAATAAAGTGGCTAGTTGTCGCTTCGAAGTTTCTGTATCAAAGTTAGTGGTCAGCAACCGAATCCCGCCCTCCAGATTGAGCCACAGACGCTTAGACTCCAAAGTAGCGGGGTAAAGGTGTATGCCTCAACTGAAAAGCGGGAACGCATCTGATTGGCGGCGCTGTATTCTGCATATAAGTATTTATCAATACAGCTTCCCCTAAATAATTACAATAACAGTTATAAAGCCCTTATTATTAAATCGACTACACTTGACATGATCAGCAGACAGGTATTGTTAGTCAGAGGAGCCGCGCGTTCTCTAAAATAAAGATTGCCCTACGGTAGCCAATTGTGATGCTGATGAGAATCACCATTTAGGTACTTATCTGTATGTGTTGATTTTCTATACACTTTATGAATAATTGATTGATTGGGATTCTTGTTGATTTGAATTAAGACATGCAATATATGGAAAATTTCCAATGCGGCCGTTGGGTCAAATTTACGCTTTTAAATTATTACAACGTAATAATATATAATAACGTTGGATTGTATCTTAAATGAACATAATATACCTATTCTCATCCGAGAATAAAGGGTGAGACACAATACAGTTACATTTGATCAATATAATTATAAAACAAAAAGAACCTTAGTCCATTGACCTCTTGGAATATTAACAGTGACACGTCGTAGTTCAGTATTCCCTTACAACATCTTAGATCAATGACTTTTGCTAATAATTTTAAAATTTGCCATTTGTTGGCAGGTACATTACATTTAAATTGAAAATGAAGCTACTTATAAAAACTACTTACTTCTAGCGGGAGTAGAGTCACTTATCTGGAGCTCCAATATATTTTTAATGTCTTCAATAGTTCAATAGTAGATATTTTATTATATAACTATTAAGTAATATAATAAAATGTACACATTCACTTAAATGAGCCTAAACCAAAGTAAGCCTGTTTTGCTTTGAAGATCGGGTCATTCCTTGCCTTAGAAGCCTAGCCAGTCGTCAACCTGTATGACATTTGTCGTGTCAACTACTATTATAAATAATTAATAATATTAAACCTCAGTTTTAATTTTAATAAAGGCAATGAGAATAGGCTAGATGACAAAAATTTTTTTTTGCTTTAATAGAAGCTCATTTCTATAATAAACAGACAGAAAAAATCGGTTTTCGAATAACTTAGAAAACAAGCAAGATATAAGGTATTGAATATTTGACTCCATCTCCCTCTAGCAAAACGGAAATTAACATGGAGTTTATATGGCCGTACTAAACAGTGATGTCACTGTTAATGTCGGATCTCTCTGTCTAATCGCTTCCAAATGACTTAAAATGCTTAAAATGCTTGTATCTAATGTATTTCTAAGCCGATTTTAATTCTGATTTCACAGGATTGTATCTTTTTCTACGGTATTTTAATATAATATGACGAGACGTGAAAATTAAAATTCAGTCATCATCCCAATTGCCCTTTTCTTCAACACAATATTCATACACACTATCCCTCACAGTTTTACAGCCGCAAACAAAATATCTGGTTGTAACCGTAAACTTGAGTAAAATTGTGGGAATTTCATGTGAACTTAAAACATGAAATCAAACCGACCACAAATATGAACGAACCCTCCTGGGGATGGAACCCGGTACTTTTAAGCGTAAAAAAGCTAAGCCGGAACTAACTTCCGGCTCCATTTGTTATTTGTGCACCACAAATAAGGCTGATATTATAAATGCTAACGTGACTTTCAAAACAGAGGAGGAGAGAGAGAGGAACCCCAGACAATATTCCGGTTCTTGCGAAAGTTGCATATAAACTCTGTTTTTCTTAGTTCGTTTTGCGACCATTTGCGCCATCGAGCTCATAAACTTTAGCTTATGAGCTTAACAACTTCCGAACAATTTTTCCATCTACATTTAGACAGTGCCGTAGCCAATAAGTTTTTAATGTACTTTTTTGGCTTGTGTCCACAAGAATTCTTGTATGTGTCAAACTACATATATTTAAATTAGTGCCATTCTTTATCATAGGATACTTAGTTATCTTTAAGAAACTACTTATTCCATAAGTGATTAATCAGCACAGTAGATACTTGCAAACGAACGAAATAAATCGTCGTAGCTGTTAGCGTTATCGATCAAACGCAATAGCCTTACCTATATTGTAGCTGGGTTATTGATCGACCTTGGTGATATCACGATTCTTTGGAGCTTCATCAACTGACAACACTTTAATAGTCTACGGCGTAGACGACTACGAAATGTAGTTAAGATTTAATTAATTCCAAGGTCAAAAAATATCGGCTTCTCAGCTGGTCATATATTAAATTATTATTTAACCTAATCATCAGTTAATCCGAAATACTGGATTTTCTGCATAAAATTCACCAGATCTCTACAATTACGAACCCTGGAATGTTGACAACTTATTTAAGAATGTTCGCCATTAAGGTGAAACCTATCTACCTACTGCGCAAACGCCTGATATGCGTTCATGAGTTTCGAGCGCGTATGCCTATTTTCATACAAAATACACACATCACCACACATTTTAATGATTCCTCTGCTGCTCGGCAGAGGTCTTCCTTAAGAATAAAAGACACAGAATATAGATATTTAAATAGACGGCAACCCAACAAGCTAACAGCGCAGTTTTGTAGGTTCTAACAACTGCAATCCAGCCCGAGGCAATGGTATAATATAGCTTCTGAAGAATGTAAAAGTTTAAAATTTAAATACAACCTCATACTTCCGATGGATAGCCTTCTGCGCAGTTAATACAAACACAGACCGATCCAACTTACCACTGTTGCTGTTGTTGTGTAAGATGATATTACCTACTTATGTTTTTTTTCACTAGTAGATACTTTGAAAAATTTAAAGTGGTATTTCACACGGAACCTCTGAGGAACTACATAGATGTTTACCTATAACTGCAGAAAACAACAATGTTACAAATCTATGGTAAACGATGTTTTCCTAACTAATCAACGTAGGTGAGACCGGACACTAGACCTCAAAGGCGTTTGCATAAACACTGTCACGACAATCATTTAATGTGCCCTATCTCAGTCATTTGCTCCTTCTTGTATAATAAATTTAACAAATATTTAAATATTTATCCAGTTTGTAAATTTTCCACAAATAAAGGTGAATAAGTGGTCATCCTATGATAATACAGAAAAATTGTGCACACCTTTAAGTTAAAATTTATATTTTTGAATTTTATGTAACAGTGATATATGTACTTATATGATGGTGCTACCGTTGGTGTACGGTTCCGCGAGGTGGGCACCTGGTGACCAGTAATATAGGTTTACCTTGTGCAGGCATCTGTCTCCCACAAGAGATTTAAGTTAAAACTGTACTTAGTTTTACTGTTGTGTGGAGATAATAAAGTTATATATTATTATTATTTGCAACTTATGCCCACGCGAATCATTAGTGTCTAATTAATACTTGGTAAATAATCACAGAAACTAGATCTCAACTAAAGAAAGCTACCGAATCTTCGTAAATTTCTTCTTCTATTATCTTTATTCCTTGTGGTTATATTTTTACCAACGTTATCGCAGCATACAGAGGCAACTACGTAACGGCCTAAAGAGCTTTTTTTTTATAAAGAAGGCTTATTATATCGGAGTCTGTAGTAACACAAATATTTTGGCATTATTTCCTTATAGTTCTAGTAGACATATGGCTATGATTTATTAGCCGAGTCCGGGCGTACGTGCATACGGGTATTTACTATTCCGAACTTAATGACTTGGTGACGTCAATATAACCAAGCACCAGATTTTGGTATAGTTCATTGACTTCACAAACCTATTATTACCACAAATGAAAAAAATCTAAAGAGTTTTATGTAATAAGTAGGTACCTACTGAATCACGCCGAATTCAATTAATATATTTTGTTAAGAATACAGACTCTTTACAATCAACAGATCTCGAGACCCTTTAATTCTAGCAAGCATGGATAGACCTAACGTCAAGTTGGAATACAACCGTTACGGCAATGTTGAATTAAATAGAATTTCCTCTACTGATGGACAACTAAACTACACTATACTTACTCCGCATCTAGTATATAATACTTGGATATACCTATTCTAATTTAATTATCCGACAATCACATACTCATAAATTATCACGTTTGGTGCGATTCGCTTAATAGCATTATCTACCTACTATGAAATTGCTCTCTTTGAAGAATAGGAGCTTTAGCAGAAAGCGACCAGGGCAAACCATACATGTCTTTGTTGACTGCCTTAGTACCAACTTCGCTAGTGCACTCGCGTTACTGCTGTCAAGTTGCAACTGAGCTAAGCATACAGGATGAAAGACGACTAATCTGCACCCCAAGGCCGTAACTAGGGAGGGGGGGGGGGCATTGTGGGGCAATGCCCTACCTTGAAATCACAATGCCCTACCTTAAAAATACCAAAAACTAAGATAAATTAGTATAATTAAATTATAAGATATAAAATACGTGTGTAAAAAACAACCACGCCTCCGAGCCCTCAGATGGGATTCGAACCCACGACCTTTCGCAATCTGGGCGACTGCTCTGACCGCTGAGCTACCGAGACGCTGGCAAACGTGTCGAATTTTACAAACGTATTCCAACTTCTACTATGAGCTAGTATCGTTCCACCAATGTTGAACGCTAACTACCTTCAACATTGAAAGTAATATTTTTACAAATATTAAACAATCAATTAAGATGGAACCAGCTATAATTATGTTTTTATTTAATTTTTTGCATTCACAATGCAATATTTCTATAAGATATAAAATACGTGTGTAAAAAACAACCACGCCTCCGAGCCCTCAGATGGGATTCGAACCCACGACCTTTCGCAATCCGGGCGACTGCTCTGACCGCTGAGCTACCGAGACGCTGGCAAACGTGTCGAATTTTACAAACGTATTCCAACTTCTACTATGAGCTAGTATCGTTCCACCAATGTTGAACGCTAACTACCTTCAACATTGAAAGTAATATTTTTACAAATATTAAACAATCAATTAAGATGGAACCAGCTATAATTATGTTTTTATTTAATTTTTTGCATTCACAATGCAATATTTCTATAAGATATAAAATACGTGTGTAAAAAACAACCACGCCTCCGAGCCCTCAGATGGGATTCGAACCCACGACCTTTCGCAATCCGGGCGACTGCTCTGACCGCTGAGCTACCGAGACGCTGGCAAACGTGTCGAATTTTACAAACGTATTCCAACTTTTACTATGAGCTAGTATCGTTCCACCAATGTTGAACGCTAACTACCTTCAACATTGAAAGTAATATTTTTACAAATATTAAACAATCAATTAAGATGGAACCAGCTATAATTATGTTTTTATTTAATTTTTTGCATTCACAATGCAATATTTCTATAAGATATAAAATACGTGTGTAAAAAACAACCACGCCTCCGAGCCCTCAGATGGGATTCGAACCCACGACCTTTCGCAATCCGGGCGACTGCTCTGACCGCTGAGCTACCGAGACGCTGGCAAACGTGTCGAATTTTACAAACGTATTCCAACTTTTACTATGAGCTAGTATCGTTCCACCAATGTTGAACGCTAACTACCTTCAACATTGAAAGTAATATTTTTACAAATATTAAACAATCAATTAAGATGGAACCAGCTATAATTATGTTTTTATTTAATTTTTTGCATTCACAATGCAATATTTCTATAAGATATAAAATACGTGTGTAAAAAACAACCACGCCTCCGAGCCCTCAGATGGGATTCGAACCCACGACCTTTCGCAATCCGGGCGACTGCTCTGACCGCTGAGCTACCGAGACGCTGGCAAACGTGTCGAATTTTACAAACGTATTCCAACTTCTACTATGAGCTAGTATCGTTCCACCAATGTTGAACGCTAACTACCTTCAACATTGAAAGTAATATTTTTACAAATATTAAACAATCAATTAAGATGGAACCAGCTATAATTATGTTTTTATTTAATTTTTTGCATTCACAATGCAATATTTCTATAAGATATAAAATACGTGTGTAAAAAACAACCACGCCTCCGAGCCCTCAGATGGGATTCGAACCCACGACCTTTCGCAATCCGGGCGACTGCTCTGACCGCTGAGCTACCGAGACGCTGGCAAACGTGTCGAATTTTACAAACGTATTCCAACTTCTACTATGAGCTAGTATCGTTCCACCAATGTTGAACGCTAACTACCTTCAACATTGAAAGTAATATTTTTACAAATATTAAACAATCAATTAAGATGGAACCAGCTATAATTATGTTTTTATTTAATTTTTTGCATTCACAATGCAATATTTCTATAAGATATAAAATACGTGTGTAAAAAACAACCACGCCTCCGAGCCCTCAGATGGGATTCGAACCCACGACCTTTCGCAATCCGGGCGACTGCTCTGACCGCTGAGCTACCGAGACGCTGGCAAACGTGTTGAATTTTACAAACGTATTCCAACTTCTACTATGAGCTAGTATCGTTCCACCAATGTTGAACGCTAACTACCTTCAACATTGAAAGTAATATTTTTACAAATATTATACAATCAATTAAGATGGAACCAGCTATAATTATGTTTTTATTTAATTTTTTGCATTCACAATGCAATATTTCTATAAGATATAAAATACGTGTGTAAAAAACAACCACGCCTCCGAGCCCTCAGATGGGATTCGAACCCACGACCTTTCGCAATCCGGGCGACTGCTCTGACCGCTGAGCTACCGAGACGCTGGCAAACGTGTCGAATTTTACAAACGTATTCCAACTTCTACTATGAGCTAGTATCGTTCCACCAACGTATTTTATATCTTATAGAAATATTGCATTGTGAATGCAAAAAATTAAATAAAAACATAATTATAGCTGGTTCCATCTTAATTGATTGTTTAATATTTGTAAAAATATTACTTTCAATGTTGAAGGTAGTTAGCGTTCAAATTGGTGGAACGATACTAGCTCATAGTAGAAGTTGGAATACGTTTGTAAAATTCGACACGTTTGCCAGCGTCTCGGTAGCTCAGCGGTCAGAGCAGTCGCCCGGATTGCGAAAGGTCGTGGGTTCGAATCCCATCTGAGGGCTCGGAGGCGTGGTTGTTTTTTACACACGTATTTTATATCTTATAGAAATATTGCATTGTGAATGCAAAAAATTAAATAAAAACATAATTATAGCTGGTTCCATCTTAATTGATTGTTTAATATTTGTAAAAATATTACTTTCAATGTTGAAGGTAGTTAGCGTTCAACATTGGTGGAACGATACTAGCTCATAGTAGAAGTTGGAATACGTTTGTAAAATTCGACACGTTTGCCAGCGTCTCGGTAGCTCAGCGGTCAGAGCAGTCGCCCGGATTGCGAAAGGTCGTGGGTTCGAATCCCATCTGAGGGCTCGGAGGCGTGGTTGTTTTTTACACACGTATTTTATATCTTATAGAAATATTGCATTGTGAATGCAAAAAATTAAATAAAAACATATAATTAAATTGTTTTATAATTTTGATATATTTTATGCATTTTTCAATCATCTTCTCTTATAAGAGATCGCTATCTTATAACATAAATTATTAAAATCGAAAAATACTAGAAAAAATCGTATCGGGTCGCAAGTGAATTCTCAGGCGGGAATCGAACCCGCAACCTTTGGAAATCCGGTCCAATGCTTGACCGAGAGGTCAATAATATATATAGTGTTTGATTTAGGAGCACGTGCTTAGAGGGCAGATCAATTATGATAAATTTACAACTTCCGCCCTACCTGTAACCAATGCTGCCCTCCCTCAAATAAGACTCTATCTACAGCCCTGTGCACGCCTAAATAGCTTCTAATAATTTGATTCAGTTAAAAAGTCTCGAAAGTGCTAGTAGATAAAGCGTTTCAGCACACCATCGCCTTATTTCGCCGACTTTCTAAAGGACCCACACTTTCCTTTGAAAGTTACGAACTTCGTTGGTAGCTTGCGTTCGAAGTGCACATAATTAAAGAGGAATATAAACAATTGGAAGGGTGGGTTGCATTTAATGAATGCATTTAATTTTTATGAATATAAAGAAAATAATAAAAAGATAATATGAACTGCATGAATAAGATACAATTAAATAACTGTAGGTATTGCTAAGTATCTACTTAATTCTGCTACTTCGAAACGAATGGTGATACAAGTACAACATTCATATCATGTTTCTCTCTCTCTGCAATATAAAATCATAATATTAAACAAACTACACTATTAGGTATCAGTTTCAGTCCATAAACATAAACAATAAGAACGCCTTGTGTAAAATGCAAGATTAATAAAGGTCACCAGCGGTCTTTGGTATTTTGCTCTGATAAGTACTTGTATCTGCTCGAGCGTAGATATCTTACGTTAGTGTTCGCCAAAATAAGGCATAAATGCATATTAGTGAATTTGAATATGCATGTTCGGTGAACGCTCGCGGCGACCGGGCGAGGCCGGCCGATCACCCGTCTTATGTAACTAGCAATCGGCTAACAAAGTGCAATAACCGCATTCAAAACATATTGGGTACGTTTTACACCATAAGCTGCACATAGTGCCTACATAATGAATGTTAGAAATATGGAAACTTGGATCACTATATCGCACAAAGAATTATTAAATGATGCTATTCCAATTATGGGCTACTAGGTTTGTAACTTAGATCCATCTTTTTCTATACCGATTTTTAAATCCATTATAAAGTTAACAATAAGAAAAGAATGACAAATATCATCGATGATCAAGGTAGGTAGTAGGTAGATTTTATATTTCCTACAACGACACATTATACTTTCGTAGTCCAGTCCTCTCGTAAAATAAACGCTTTACTTGAGAATGTAATATGTAGAGGCAGACTTTTTCAAAAGTTGAACGATAAAATATTTCTTCTTATGGATGACTCATCTAGAATGTAACGAATCATAGCGCCTGTACCATCAATGTTGTTTTAAAGAAATTAAGTCTTGATTGTAAAATTTTGTTATTTACTAGAAATTAAACTCGACTCAAGTTTGCAGAAATTGGGGGCTTAATGTACCTGCTCATTAATTAGAAGCAGATTTAAACGTCGTGCTTAGATTCGAATCTGAGTCGTACATCTACCTCGATTTAAACAAAATTTGAGTTCCAAAATTCGTTTAAATGCGATTCCTATTTCACTAAGTGTCTACTAGGGGTTTTCAATTTATTAATATTTATTCGCGTTATACAATATTAATATTCAGAATAAAACACTTTTTTACGGATTTTTTCAGGATGACATCCTGTCATCACGGCTCCTGTAAAGGAGTCGAAACGTCAGGATTAAATATAAAGAAAAACATGCGCAAAAATTCTTAAAAAAGTGTTTTATTCTGATGTGTAATGTGCGCGGACGTGTAAGAACTAAATATATATTAATATTTCTTATAACTTTAAATAAAATTTTCAATTATATATTTTTCTAAGACACCACACCAAAGTAAAACTACCAATTACAGTTCAAAACTCCACAACACTGTTCAGAATGTCCACACTCGAGCGCGGCTCGTTACATAAACCTGACAATCCTTTGAAATAACAGGTCCACTTCATTACACATCTCCGAAAAAAAAAAACATTTAAAATAATAATAACTTTATTTAAAAATGCATGGCACTTAAGAAGTTCGTATCATTAAACATTCGGAGGTTAAACTTGTCGAATTAAGGTATTTCTCGCATTGTTATTATTCTTAAAAAAAAAAGAAACTTGACACATGAATATAAAAAGTAAAAGTGTCAGTCTTAAATTAACTCAAAAAAGTCCAGTTCCTTATGTTTGTAATTAATATTAAACTTATATACATACAATATGGAGTTGTTGTGGACCGAAGCTAACATGCATAAAATCAATCGAACATGTTTTCTTTAAATACAATTGTTAAGCAATTTCGACACAATCACCACTTTCATTAACAATAAAGGAATTATGGTCAGTCATTTCATTATAATTAACGCCGAAAATATTTGAGAGCAAAACGAGAAAAATCCCTCAAAAATATGTGAACAGTTAACAGATGACACTTTTATTGGAATGAAGTCTAAATCTAAGTGAACTCGAGCACGTAACTGTGGCTCCGAAATGGCGGTATTAAGTATTACTCAATTCAAGTGCATACCGTTCAATAATAGTTACTGATAGCATATCACATAGCAATACAATGTTGGCGACATTTCTTTGACAGTTTTACGAATGCGATGACAGTAACTAGGTAATTAAATATTTATTCGATTTTCCATTTCCAATCTATCCACAGTAGTGGCCATTCCCATTAACTTATCCTGAGATAAAAATAGATCTACTTTTTTAATTTCCGTCGTTTCAGAAATATCTAAGTAAAATTCCAAAAAAATCCTATCGGTTATTAGAAATAGCTTATTGGAACTTGCTGTTACTGTAGTTAATTAATATTAATTCAACTCAAAAATTTGCAGAAATGATTTCAGACTACCACATTTCTTCATATCAGACGGTTTTGTAACTCATAGACGTAGTCGCATTGGACCGTGATTAACAAATTTTATATTAATAATATTGATTACTTAATAAATTTAACATTAATTATAGCTTGGGTAACAAATGATATGAGGAAACTGAAGTAGGTTTTCGTTTGAATAACCATCCAAATATTATGAAAGGCTTTACCAGTTAACTCGGATACGGCTATTAGATTAATAATATTTATCTCATAATAACAAAGTTTTCTTGTAAAATTTCTTTTATTTTAATTATTTAATTTATTAACGGTTGTCTGATTTAATACAATGTGTATTTAGTTACGAGTATTTTTTTGTTTTGTTTTTATTTTTATGCAATCTAATTTAAAATATTATTAACAATTTTACATTTCACAAATAAAATATGTCAACTAACTCTCCTGTTCGAGGCAAAGTACCCAAAATACTGGCAGCATTGCCCCTTTGAATAGCCAAGCTTATGCGCTGAGCGGATTAATTGCCACTTCTCCGGTCACCCGTTGCCTCAAACAGGCGAGCAGTCAAGTCCTTTAGAAATAACTTAGCATTAGGTCCCCAAGGGGCCATGGTCTCTACTGCAAAAGGGAGGAAAAAGTATGTGTCACCCAAATCCCTGTATTTGCGAGCTTTATTTAATTCGGCCGTGATTGCAGCCGCGCCTGGCCGAGTTGCTGTCGCATAAATATGGCACGGGGCTAAAGTGTCCACATATATTATGTCGCGTCCCATACTAAGGTCCTCCTCCTGTACCAAGGTACAAGCGACATTCCGTCAGGCCTCCTACCATCCGACCGCAACACCCCGCACGGCTCTAATATAGCAGACACACCAGCAGTCGCTAAAGCTCTTAATTTAATTGTAATTTGAACATTTTTTCTTAAAAAAAATGAGAATAAATTTAGAAACAAGTTGAGGGGAAGTCGGCTAATCTGTTTCACCCAAAGAACTGCAGTAGCCCTTCGGTCGAGTTGTCAGCTTTAATCTAAGCGGACCGAGTTCATATCTCACCGATGTCCTACGAACTTGGACCCACTCCTAGTCTTGTAACACAAACATTTAACTTACGACGGGTTAATGTAAATATCATACACCCAGATTGAGACTGCCACATGTCCAAAATTGTCAAACTGAGAAAACCAGTGTTGAAATTTTTAAGTTTTCAATATTTTTTCCAACCTAGAGTGCCATATGTATCGTCCATTTTATAAACATTCGTTTTACACTTGTGGCACTTTTTCCCCATGTTCAACACATATCATACTATCATTTGGAATTTAAAACTAAATATCCCTAATTTTTGATTTGTGGCAGTCTTAATCTGGGTGTACGATATAATGAATATGACTCATTATTAACATTCTTTTCCCTTACCCCTTGTTTAACAAATATTAAATTACTCACACAAAAATATCAAATAGATACTTGTTTTAACAATAAATCTTTACAAATTAGAGCACCACTACATAAGTTTACCTTCATTGTGGTCATTGGCACTAAATATACGCAGCGTTAATTCTTCTCACTAGAAGGTGAACACTTCATTAACATAACCATTCTACTTAAGGGCCAGTCAATTCGACTATTGGTTACAAATTATGTTATTATCTGCTTATGCATGAGAATTATTGAGATTATTTCATTTGGGACAACATTTAAAAAAAATAATATTCACTTTTATAACTTTTACCACTACAGATAATATAAATACGACATTGGAATATATGAAAATAAGTCATAGTATATGATTTTAAAATTAGCTAACTTAATTCTCTGTTAGTGACACTAAATGTTTCAATATTATAAGATATTTTTCTTAGGCTTATATTTCTAACATTTAAAATATATAATAGGTATATACTTTAATATAAAACAAGCATAAATCTTCTACTTTTCACTGTGTTAGTTGGCATTATAATAAATAAATAGATATCTAAGATATGTAAAATGGCATATTACTCAATTCTTTAGTAGCCAACCTAGCTGCCCTGTTAAGAGTTACATTACAATGAGAATGTAAAGCTTCTAATCTGCCTTTCTCTCTTTTACTCCACTTAGTTTCCATGGCAATAGAGAATGCCGTACATGAAAATGTGCACAGTAAACTTATAAGTATACAAACACGCATTCTTAGTGCGTCACTCGGTTGTTCTAAAAGGGTCAAGAAATTGAACTTTTCGCTGTCGAATAAAACCTTTTCTACTACGTCAGCATGCTCAGGTAAGTCTTGCAATACTGTTATAAGTAAACCCACAACGTTGAGCACAACGCGAGAGTCTTTTGATGCTGAAAAAGAAAATATAAATTAAATATATACTCTTAGAACACAAATTTGTTGTTTGTGTGTTTGTCTGTCCGCTCTTTTTCCACTGTATATGCGTTACCATAGCAACGCATTATCGGGTCAGCTAGTAATGAACTATTTTTATTTTAATGCAATCATTGTTTAATTGCATTAAAATAAAACAATTATGCTTTTCCGAGATATCTGTTCTATATATTTTAAACTGTGACCGTTTACATACTTATATTAGCATAATGTTTAAAAGTTAATCCATGTTTTTTTTTCAAAGACGAGAGATATTGAGATATCTTTGCAAAGAAAGCAGGAAATATATATTTTATAATTTTATTTCATTTCCTGAAATTTCATGTTAATTACATGAAAGAGAAAAAAATTGTTTGTGAATGTGATTTACAAAGAGAATGTTATTTAACACTTATCTTATTTTCTTATAACTCATTTATTTTTTTCTTTATTATAGGGAACAGCTACAGCATATAAAAAAAAACATTTTAAATTAAATTTACTAGTAAAATTTCACTCCCCGTCTTAATAATAATGTAAGTGCTAATAATATTGTCTTACATTGCATCAACAGCCCAGTGAATACGGGATAGGCCCCATAGTTAGCGAGCGCGGTTGCGAATTGCCTGACGGCACGGCAGGAACGCACGCACAACCACGAACATACTTCTATCATACGACTTACTCCCTGCAACCTGTAATAAAATTTGGTAACTTTTATTAGTGATACATTAATCACAAGAAATTAAAGAATATCTACGAAACAATTTTCATTTTTCTTGAGGCTCTATTGTCCATAAACACATCCAACCAATTTTTCAGTAGTGACCTTGCCAGCTTCATGAGCCCACTAGTTTTGAACTTGTAGTTCAAAGATTCGTTTATTAACTTATTTATATTTATAAATGTATTCCATTGTATCTAACTGTTACGTTTGTTGCACGTAGACAGGTAAGTTTTTGCTCATGGTCTTACAAACAATCCGACTAATAAATTACCATCAGAAAAACAAATGGACTTTAAAAAAACAGGTGAACATAGCGAAAACAACTGAATATCTGAAAACAATTGGTTAACATTCGCAATTGTAAAGAACAGGTGCGTGTGATTTTTAACTTTATCGAAATTTAAACTTTTAACAACCACATTTATTAAATAAATTTGATCTTGTCTTTAAAATAGTTTTCCTCTTGATTGTTATTTCAAGTAGCCAGCGCCTATTTTCTGTGCATAATGATTGTTACGCACAATAGTGGAACCATGAACTCTAGTATACATTAGTGGCCGCACTAAGTACCGAGGTATATTTTCCTGATGTACAAGACTAGTGGAACTCAAGAGAACCAAAGCTCCACCAGATTTAAAACTAGTTATCAAAATGTTAAAAGAAAGATTGAATGTATAGAATAACAGAATACGTACTTGTCGTCCGCTTCATCGTCAGATTCCTTGCGATTTTTCATTAAAGTGTTAATAGCTGCTACAAAATTAAAAACTACTTTTGCTTCGAGGTAAACCTGGAAAATAGAGTTAGTACATGGCATAAAATGCTTAATAAGGTTTGCCTTCTAAACTTCACATGGCGGTAGGCATTTGCATTGGCGGATTTGTCTAGTTTGGCAAAGCTGTGACACATAGGCAAATATAGCAAACTACACGTCTATACAAGGTAACCAGTGCCAAATTAGACAAATGTAATTGCAAATGTTGGCTTATTCTTAAATGACTTATTGTCGACAACGGCGGACGTTCTTAAAGTTGCTAATACTTATTATGTATTCGCATACTTGCTACCACTAATTGAGTATAAAACACAAAGTTATTAAAAGATAATGGAAGGGAAGACGGTTAGTTACTATTCAAAAATAAAAATAAGGAATATAAAGTATTTAAGTTTAAATGTTATGCAGAGCAACGGTAGCAATCCTGTCTTTCGCAGCGACGGTCCTAGGTTCAAGTACCAAAAGGGGCAGGTAATTGTGAGATGATATATATTACTACAAATATCTATTTATTAAATTAAATATCTATGTATCATTTAATTGTATCTATCCGTTATCACAGTATCCAGCAAGTCTTACAGTGCTTATTTTGGGCTAGGTTAATTGATGTAAATATAAGACATATTATAATAAAATATAAAATATACCTGTAAAAAACAACCACGCCTTAGAGCCCTCGGGTGGGTTTGAACCCACGACCTTTCGCTATCCGGTCGAGTGTTCTGAGCTACCAAGACGCGGGCTTCTCTTTCTACTATGAGTTAGTATTTTATAGAAATATGGCATTGTGAATGTAAAAAATAAAAAATATATACAGAAATATTATTTTCTTTTTATGAAAAAATATTTTATATTCACACCAATAAAATTAAAACACATTTATTTCCAGAGATACTATAAAGAAAACGTTTATAAAGGTATTGGCAGAAGCTTCAGGAAAATCTTATTGCTTTTGTCGAATGACAGTGACTTTGAGTATTGATTACAAAAAACAGATCCTTTTATTATAAACTCTTTCTTATTTAAATTCTGCCACTGATATCGAATTAGTGCCCAAGTACATTTTTATTTGATTCCACGGGTCTGAGGCGCGAGGGCAAATATAATGGAATTAGTCTAGCGGATTCCAAATATAACTTTGCATTTGAGAAAGTTCAATAAATTTGAGAAGCAATGCACCATTGCTCCACTCCATTTTTTTCTAGATAGTAGGATACGTCCACCAAGTCGACAGCGCCTGCACTACCACCGCTTAGGACCAAATGTGGACATATGACACAAACATTTGGCTGGCCAACTAGCCAAATGTTTGTGTCATATGTCCACATTTGGAAGTATGAGGTTTCGAGCTTAGTGCCCATAATGACTTTTGTTCAGCTCGACTTCCTCTACAACATACTAAAATTTCAGACAATTTGACCGAGGGCCAGTTTCCCTTTGATTTCTGCGGGGTTCTTTAACAAATAGGAAAAAAACACTACCGCCATTTAAAGTTCCTGTATTTTTGTAAATTGGCTGAGCAAAATAGAGCATTTTTAAAACGTTTCTTCTAACAATTAAATTAAATTAAAAAAATAAAATTTTCTCATAAACAATGCTTGTTTAACTGTCTCACGTAAAAAGGACTGAAACCCGTCTTTGATGTTGATGATAACCCTTAAATCACGCAGTGGCAGGTAGCGACCCCAACTGTATTCGTCCAACCGGCCTAGGATGCGCTACTTGAGACATCTCGCGCACGAATGAAGAGAATTTTGTTGATGACATATGACATTATGAATACAATTTATCATTTATGTGTAACCATAGTATCCATAACACAACCTTACAGTGTTAACTTTGGGTTAGGCTAACTAAATTATCAAGCTTACTTACATCTTGTATGTTAAGCAGCGTATGCCGCGGCAGCGCGTGCGCTAGTGCCGGCAACGCTAGCAACGCGGCGACGGCACCGCAAACGCGGGCTCCGTGTGAGCTCCTGGCCGCACTGCCGACGACACCTATAACCATGCTTACCTGAAACGTTGACAAAATATTACAGTTCAAAATACAGTAGGTAATATACAATAAGAAGACAATACTTAATAAAAAGACAATATTTAATTTTTCCAATCCCCTGTTTTTATTGAAAATAAAAATATACTTAAAGTTAAGATACAAACATATTGACGTGATAACTTCTTATAGATCAATAACGCCGGCTGCACGCACGAAAAAGCATTACTCATTGTCACGTTCCGTCATGCCACGTTCAGTCATTGTCACGTTCCGCCTAAGCCGAGTGTGCAAGCGAGAGCGCGGAACAAACGATAGATAAGCACGACCGGCCTAAGCATTCGGCTTGTGTCGCATCTTTCTCTCTTCCACTCCATCGGCCGATGCGTCCGAGTAGAAGAGAGACAGCGGCAGCACACAACCTACACGTGAACTGTTTTGTCAACTGTTTATAAATTGAAGTCAATGAACTTCTTTGTATTATACAAAATAATAATAATTCAATGATAATAACTCAATTCAATTCATAAAAGTATGCAATTTTTCATCAATGTTTAAGTGATAACGTCTTAAGAATGACGTTATCACGTAAAATTATCGTCCGTAAACCGACTTTATAGACGACCAATTTTTTTTTCATTAATACTCTTTATTGCACTTACATAGTAGTTAGTAAAGTAAAATATCTATATAAGTGAGCAATGGTGGCCTTACTTCTAAAATAGATGTTTTTATTTTTGTTTAATTTTATATGTTTGGTTATTTTACTAGCGGGTCATTAGTCAGAATTGTTTTTATCCTTTGTCTTAAATAAGTTTAAAATACATAAAAATGGGGTTCACTTTATTGGTACTATATTTTCCAGTTAGAAAAATGACACTGTCAATCGTGACCCGCGTGGTGATTTATTGCCAGTTCTCCTTACGATGTTTTCATCAAGAGAATAGACTGTGCCCCAGCCGTGGAGACCATAATAGGCTGACTATGATGACGCAGTATCAATTTCAATAGGTATTAATGTCCACACTATCAATTGAGTACTTGTTGGTAGCTGCTGATGGCTGCAATTGCAGGCGGAATCAATGGCTTAACGTGTCCTCGAAGTATTTAGTATTTTTTCAGAATTCATGTCATTTATTATAATTTTTAAGTACTTCGCATTTTTATTTTTGTTTTTCGAAAATCTTTGATTTTTTTTTATTATTTTATATAGGTAGGTCTGTGATAAGTGTGCAGGATTTTAAATTCATCTGATGTTAAAATCGCGATAGAAGATTCCGTTACAAACAAACATACAGGTGAAGTTAATAAAAAAGAACAACAAAAAAAATCTAACCATGTTTAGTTGGGTTAGCGATTCCACATCGCCATCCATCACTTCAGCAATATTTGAATTTAAAAATGCTTCCCACTCTTCTAACTCTATTGAAGAGGGTTCTTTAACTGAAATCAAAATTAAATACAAGAAAGAATTATTTTTCTGACAAAAGTCACTTTAAAAATGTTACTTTAAAAAAAGTAAGAAAACAACATGTATTAGTTTACTAACCTTCATGCTTTTCCTCGTGTTTGATCATTCGATCATTGTTAGCTACCTCTTTATCATCAGAAGTCTCTTCAATAATTTCACATTTTTCCACATCCTCATCCTTTTCTTCTTTCGAACCTTTTTCTTTATCAATCGTTATAAAGCCCTGACTTTCAATTGCAGGCTCACTAGTGCGTCTTTGATTTTCACTTTTGTTTTTATCCCAACTCCTGCTAAAGTGAAACGATCTTTTGATACTTCTAGTCAGTCTATTGCCACCACTGCCGAATCTTAATTTATCTCTTGAAAACTGCAATATTTTCTGTTTATACGACGGTGGAACGCTTTTACTCAACCCACAACTCACCTCACTGCTACATTTGGTTGAGTTTTTTGGATGTTCCAAGCTCTGTGATGCTGTGTCAACAGTTATAACTTTCTGCTTACTACTACTTTCAGTTTCAGCTTTTGCTTCATCTTTTAATTTGTCAGCGTTTTGTTTCTCCTCAACTATTTTGTCCATTTTATTAACACTATTACTTTCATTTTGTTTCTTATTTATAGCCATTAGTTGCGCCATATTATTTTCTAAGTTACAAACTACGAGATTCATATTATTCATAACATTGTACTCATGCCTTAAAAGTTTAGCATTGGCAGCAGTAATTGGATGTGATTGATCTTCATCATCAGTCTTAAGGCTATCCCTTACACTAAAAGCACTAGTTGCTCTGACACTATCATCATCAGATATGGGAACACATTCCATTGCTTGCATTCGTTGAATGTTACACAAATCATGCTCTCTGGTTTCTGCTTTTCCAGATTCCCCTTCCAACTTCATTACTCTAATAAATGGTCAAACATTAATTATTTAAATAACCATATAGTTAATTATAAAATATAAAAAAAATAATAAAGCAATGTTACCTTGCACTACTATGAATTTTTTCTCTTTGTAATTGTTTCGCCTCTTGTTGACTATGCGTAAGTGGTTTTGTAAATGGTGAATCACTCTGAATATCTTCTGGAAGAATAAGTATATGACCAGCTACAAAATGGTGCTCCAGAATTTCAGGCCAGCTCATTCGTTTCATAGGATCTTTGTGAAGCAGTCCCTGTAAAGCAAGCACCACAATATGTGAACAGCATAGTCACAGCCGACATAATTGCTGTGTAAGGCCTTTTGTAGTATATTTTACTGACTAGATATTTATAATTATGAAAAAACAATTTCTAGCTGTAATACAGTGCAGGAGTGCAATCAATTTCTTTTATTAGTTATTTTATATTTACCAGGTATAGGCGCACACACTCTACTTTGCTATTCTCTTTACTATAATGGACTTACCTGCAGGAATGATCTTGCTTCTATGCTGATAAAACTAGGCCACTGAACTGGCTTCTGACGTATCATTTGAACAAGCTGCCAAATAGACATGGTACAGAAAGGTGGTTGACCAGCCATCAATTCATAAACAATGCAACCCAATGACCATAAATCAGCCTGAAAATCAAAAAGTAAAATCAAATTTAGCATAAATACTTTCTTATTAACTTAACATCTATCTTTCATACATGATATGATTAAACATATTTATTAATAAAGTTATATTAAACTGTTAGTGCCAAACTGTAATGAGTCCACATAAAATTATAGTTTACAAATAGAAATACCTGATGATCATATGGTTTTTCCTCAATAAGTTCTGGAGCCATATACAAAGGTGTTCCTTTGATAGAAGTCAAAATATGAGTGGAATTTGTCATTATTCGAGCTAAACCAAAGTCACAAAGTTTAGCACGGCCTGTACTGTCTAGTAAGACATTTTGTGGTTTCAAATCCCTATTCAAACAAAAAATTATACACTATTAAAAAATTGGTAATTACACCGAAAGCAGTGATGGTATTTGCACCATGAATGGTAAAAATTAATTTTTCTTTTTTTTTAATACATGGGTATCTAAAAAACAGCTATATACTGTTTTGATGGAGGAGCACTGATGAAGCCAACAAGCAACTTAGTTTTAGAAATATATAAAAAATTAAAGCTTAATTAATTAACATATATATAATTGAGATATGTGGTGTACAACAGAGTAGATGGAACCAACTCTACACACTTAAGGTTGTCATAAAAGGTGAACAATGATACATAAGGAAATCACTAAACACCATACATCTCCTGCAGAACACAAAATGAGCAGCAATTCAGCATGTTCTGAATTGTGGTTTTTTACTCTTATCTCCAGCCAGTCAAGTGTGGAGATTAAGGCAAAACACACCATTTCTAGCTTTTTGGCTTCTCTCCAGCATATGGCGGCTGAAAAGATGACGATGATAAAAAAAAAAGATTTAGTTTCGGGAATTATAACTATGGAGATTTGTGAATAAATCAAATTAATTTATTAGCAAATAATGAGTACATATATATCTTAAAAGTAATAAAATTCTCACAACTTAATTACCCTAATGGAAAATAGCAATTATATACTTTATAAACTAATAGATTCAAATATAAATATTACATATACTTTTTATCTTGACGTACTTTCTTAATAGAAAACATCAGACTGAGTAAAAGCAAAAATATTTTTAACACCATGTTGCATGTCTTTAAGTAAAATAATATGTAATGTTTATAACTTTATAATTGAATACAATGTACATAAAACCAAACTCAAAGGTATCACCTTGCTTTGCTTGAGCCTGAAACTTAGTTGTTTTTTAATAAACATAAAAGAACTTGCAATGACAAACATTATTTCATAAACACACCTGTGCAGAACTCTATGTGAATGCAAATAATAGAGTGCAGATACTAAATCCCATGTAATTTTCTTCACTTGATCTTCATTTAGACAACCTTTCTTTGCTAGTATGCTATGCAACTCTTTTTCGGCATACTCAGTCACCACTACCAATTCAGATTCAGTGTCAAAACTGTCGATCATACGAATAATGTTCGGATGCTTAAGTTGTCTCTGAATATCACATTCTTGCCTCAAATTTTTTAAGTCTTTTGACGATCTTCCTTTCTGTAAAGCAATCAATAGTTTCCATCATTGTTTGAATAATATAAGATTGAGAAGATATGAATTAAAATGTATGTACCTTTCGAATAACTTTTAACGCGACTATGTCATTATTTTCTTTATGCTTAGCTTTGAAAACACGTCCGAAAGATCCTTCCCCAATAAAGGATATTACAGCATAACTCTCCATTTTTAGTGATTTTCTTGCATTGAAACTAAATGGAATGTCCGCACAGTTCTTTCTTTAAAATAATAATAAATAAATTACGTTTTCATCAATAACAATCGTAAACGTTATTCTCACTGCTATGGTTGACATAGCAACGCCATAAATGTCACTGTCAACATGATGACATTTAAAAGTCCCTTGTTCCGAATCGAGCTACCATAATTATATGTAAGTGTATAAGCCACAGATGGTGGAGAGCCAATACAACTATTATAACTAACAACAGGTTATGGACTATTTTTTTACATTTATTATTATATTAGTGACCATGCATGGAATGTCATATTTTATTTTTGTTAATTTAACATTTGAAATAGAGAATTTGATTAGGAAATATAAATATTATGTTTTTATGAATAGATGCTTATGTCATGTTTAATTACTGCAAGTTGCTCATAAATTAGACCGCTAATTCTTAACTTATTAAATACTTAAGTCTACAAAAGATTTATGACCCACTTCGTAAAAAAATCTTATAACACATAGTAGTTATGTTTTTATTTTTACTGATAAGTAAGTACTTATAGAAGTAATTGTAAAGCCGCAGTAAATAACAAACATTTTTATAATTTAAATTGACTGTTAATACTTACACCTCTTAGTTTCTGATTTTTTAAATTATTAAATGGAACTGCGTGGTAGTAGTAAATAATTAATTTAAGGGGTTAAATAGGTACCTAAGTATAACTTTTGTTTATTTGTGTAATACAATATTTTTTGTTTTTATCTTTAATTGGAGTGTTTTCTCGTAAGTGACGTGTTTTTTCGCTCAAGTAACGTTCAAAGGTCTGCATATAGAAACTTACCAAAGTTTCAAATCAGTCAGATAAATATTATAGGAACCAACAAAAAGCCATATATTTTATAATTTAATTAAAAAGGCAGGACCAGCTTAAAATGGATTTCCTCGCCACCAACCATACTAATAAAGATTATTGGTGGCGATAAAGACTTTAAAGGTTTTTGGAAGAATACTAATAAAATGAACATAAGGCCAAGTTTCCCGGTAAGAGTCGGTGGCATTACCGACCAAAAACAAATTGCCGATGCTTTTAAGGACTACTTTTCTTTGTTGTGTCGCACGATACACTAGATGATGGGGAAATTATGGACCTTAGTCTGAAATAAATTTTTATTATTATACTAAAACGATATCATCCATACGCACGTCTTTCATATACAGGGTTACCGGAAAAGTCGTGCTAGATCCGTTAAGGGCGTGGAGGGCCCATCATTTCTGACTTATTTTACTATGAAACACCCTACCCTAAACTTAACCCTTTTCGAGATATTCGACTTTTAATATTTTATTGAAAATTGCTGATTTTTAGGCTGCTAAATCTAGTTTTGTTTATTTCGTATGTCTCATTATTATTATTATTGCATTTCTACATGTGTGATAAGATGTTTTAGGACGTCAATCATTAAAATATTGCATAAGTTAATTGAATAGGCCATAGTAGACAAGTGAAAGTTAAGAAATTAAAAATAATATAAGAAAGCTTTTTTTTCTCTAAGCGATATCTAAAAAAAATATTATGGCAATTGTTCGGCAGATGTGTTTTAAAATATCTAAGTTTCATCAGCTATCTAACGAGGTATAACAATCTAGGGTTTTATTTAAATGAATTAAAAAAACTTAGTTTTATAGGCGACAGGGGAGAAAAAATTTAATACTTAGCCCTAAAAAGTAAAAATAAACAATATATAAGCAGAAATGTCATTTATTAAATCACAACTTTTTCTTACTTTACAGTTCATGTTCAACATGGCCGCCTCTGTTTCTAATACATTGTCGCATTCTTCTACGGAGACCAGTTTTCACTACTCTAGTGGTCAATGTTGTCCTCATTTGATTTGCTGCATCCACAATCCTTTCTCTTAATTCTTCCACAGACGAAACTGGATTTGGCTCGCTGTAGACAAGACTTTTCATGCGCCCCCACACATGAAAATCCATGGGGGTTAGGTCTGGACTTCTTGCTGGCCATGGCAACGGCCCACCTCGTCCTATCCATTTGTTTGGATAATTTGTGTCCAGCCAGACTCTGACACTTCTCCTGAAATGGGCGGGGCAGCCATCGTGTTGGAACCACATGTCCCTGTTCAAGTTGAGTGGCAAATCATCCAGCAAATCACTCAAGTCTCCTCTCGAGAAGTTTTCGTAGCTTTCCCCATTTAGATTCTCGGGGAGAAAGTAAGGTCCAATCAAATGATTGGAGATAATGCCCATCCACACATTCACGCTGAATCTTCGTTGGGATCCCTTCACTCTTTTCTTATTGGGATTCCTTAGTTCTTTTGGGACCCAATAATGGGCGTTGTGAAAGTTAGTTATGCCATCTTTGTCAAATTTAGATTCATCTGTCCACAAGATATTTCTTAGAAAATCTGGGTCTTCTACGTCAGCATTTAGCATAAATCTGCAGTAGTCCAACCTTCTCGCGGGGTCTCTTTCTTCAATAGTGTGTACCGGCGTGTAATGGTACGGGTATAGGCCAGCAGTATGCACTGTAAACCACATTCTCCATCGTGAAAGTCCTAGATCACGGGCAACAATATTTGTGGAAGTAGTCGGATCCGCTCGAAAGCGTTGCACTATCTCATTGTCCTGTTCATCGTCGTCATCAATTCGTGGTCTTCCCATGTCTGTATTTCGTCTCAAAACAGAGCCCGTTTCTCGAAGTCTTAGATAAACTCTATCAAAAACGGCCACATCTGGCACTCAACGACCGGGATAGCGAGTTATGTATTCGTTGCGAGCTTGCGCAGACACACAATCGCAGTATCCATAACAAATAAGCATATCAGCATATTCCTCAGGTGTGTAGGACGTCATCTTCAACACTTCCGTATCGCAAATACAAAGCAGAGTCCCGTTAACAAGCACACTAGTCACAAATCAGAAGAAATCGTCCAGAATCACAGCCAAATCGACAAAAAGAGCAGACCGATATCACATCTACTATGTACGAAGCACAAAAGCAGACTGACAACCAAAACAATATCCCGTGTTGTATTACCAGCCCTAACCGGTCTCTACATATTTTTTCTTTCATTCGCACCGACATAAAACGTCACTTGTCTCGCTCGCACGGTATGTCTTAACTTGAAGGACAATAGGCGCGGGACCGTTAGAACTGCTACCTGGAGAGTTTTAACTACTTTTTTCCACGAAATATAATACAAATCCTAAATTGTTATACCTCGTTAGATAGCTGATAAACGTAGATATTTTAAAAAACATCTGCCGAACAATTGCCATAATATATTTTTTAGATATCGCTTAGAGAATTTTTTTTTATTTTTTTTTATTTTTTTTTTATTTCTTAATTTTCACTTGTCTACTATGGCCTATTCAATTAACTTATGCAATATTTTAATGATTGACGTCCTAAAACATCTTATCACACATGTAGAAATGCAAAAATAATAATAATGATACATACGAAATGAACAAAATTAGATTTAGTAGCCTAAAAATCGGCAATTTTCAATAAAAAAATTAAAAGTCGAATATCTCGAAAAGGGTTAAGTTTAGGGTAGGGTTTATCATAGTAAAATAAGTCAGAAATGATGGGCCTCCCACGCCTTTAACGGATCTAGCACGACTTTTCCGGTAACCCTGTATATGTACCACTGAATTATATCACTATACCAATAATTTATTTCATTCTTTAAATACCGGAACTTTCCGGAAAAAAAGGCATTTCCATGTTATTTCTGTCATGATGCAGGTACGAAAACTCAATTTACCTCATTACCCACAGTAGGTATTTGTTGATTACTGATAATTACTTCATTAAAGCGTTAGTTATATAAAATAGTAAGCAATACATTTTGATCAATTGATATGAAATTAAGATTTTATGTGTTGAGTTGGTGTATGAATTTGTAAAGTAAATAAAAAAATAATGATTTGATTTGACGGTTAAGATGCTTATTGAATACACAATTTTTCTAAAAACAGATGAAAACAATGGTACCTAGGCTGCAATTCCACAAGTATTTGTACACAGCATGATTGGCGTAACATCAAAATGCGTGCAACAAAATACACACTAGAGAGTTTGTGGATTTATGCTTAATTACATTAATATATTAATAAGATAGTTGTTTCCTCTTTTTCGATTGTTCGATACTTGTAAAAGTTTTATTTTCGATGTTTTTGGTTTGGTGGACGACCATCTGGTGCAACGGTAGCGATCCTTTCGCACCGACGATCCTGGGTTTGAGTCCCAGAAGGGACAGGTGTTTGTTGATGAATACGAGCATTTGCTTGACGATGAAAAATGTTTGAATGCGTTGAAAACAAAACACTACTACTATTAAACAAATAACGATTTTCGAAAAAAGAATTCCATGTTTTTAAAATAAAATTAATTTGAAATTATTATAATTTGAAATGGCCTGTACGTCAGTACGACAATTTCATAGGTCACCAAGACCTATTATATTTATTTACCGAGGGGAGAGAGTGACCAATTAAAGAGACTACACACGATCACTTTTAGCTTTTACTCAAGACAAACACCATTTCATTCTCAAGATGTCATCGGAAGACGAGGTTTTAGCCGGACTTGGTTATTCGATATATAAAACTAGGCGATACAGTCGCTAAGCATAAAGCTACGCTGGCACCATATATTGGAGCGGAGCGTAATACCTAAAATATTTTTTTTTTGTTTCGATGGGAATTTTTGCGAATTTCAAAATTCGGTCACAATCTGGTCCTAATCCTGTTGATTCGATTCCACACAAAAAATATTAAAATTGGTTAAGAACTCGGGAAGTTATGGCGTAACAGACATTGCGCCATTGAAGCCGATCCATGGGATCCAATTAACTAAACGCAAGAAGTGTTTAAAAATATGAAAGCTTTTTCTCATGTAAACTTATTAATCGAACTAAAAGTTGGTTAAAGGATTAGCTAAACTATCTCAGAAAGTACGGCTGCCTATTTGGTTATATTTCTATTTCAAAATATTAGTACCTAATACTTTTTCCAAATTAGCAAAGTCTAAAAAAATAATTGAGCGAAGCTCTCTTTTAGGCAACTCTCAAATTTTGCTTGTCTCCCTCCTGCTACTTAACGGTTCAACCGATTCGAATTCGAATTTTGGCACATACATGATTATAACCTGACGGACATAGGCTATGTAAAAAATATAGACTTTACCATGGAGGAATAATCACCGAAAGAATAATTCAAAAGCTGATCACAGCCAAACAGCGCTGATACTACATTGATGAAATTTTGGCGCCAAAAGTCACATCGTGGTCGTGCCTAATGTGCAAAAAAAAGTTTTGAAATTGGACATACCATCGAGGAATAATCACCGAAAGAAAAATTCAAAAGTTGATCACAGCCAAACCGGTGAGACTACGTTGATGAAATAAGGTAGTATTTGGAAAGAGCAGCATGCATTGCAGACTTAGTAAAGTCTGGAAAAACCTTAAGTTACCTTTTTTTCTGGAACGTCTTTTGTTCTATGTTTTTACATAATTTTGGTTACGATAGTGGAAAAGTAATCAGAAAAATATCGGGAGCATCGAAAATATTATTCAAAAATTAACCTGGAGCACTACTTTGTCATTACTTAAAAAACAAGAACATCGCAGTATATTCTGATATTTAATTGACATCCCACATTTAAAATCAATATATGATTGGTTGTCGTTTGGTTGATTTTTTTATTGATAAGTTTGTTATGTTTGCGAGATGGAAATAAATGAAAATGTATTAAACCTCTGCGACGATCCCCAACTGATACAAACCTTTTTTTACTTTTATTTTTTTTCCGGAAACTGCAATTAATTTGTGATCATGTTTATAGTTTATACCATTCACACACGTTCGAGTAGGTATTTCAGATCATGTACTGCCGGCATAATCCATCTGGCGGCGTGTAAAATTTTCAATTTGAATTATAATTAATGTAGGTCCATCCATATCTACAATGGTGACTCAGAGAAAAGAAAATGAAATAGGTATAAACAAAATAACGTCTGTTGGGTCAACGACTAGTATTTTAAATGTATGTCCCGCCAGATACCTACTATAATTCATTACACACATACCGTTTATAAATGGCACCAAAAGCTCTTTTTTGTCATTTGTCTCATCGTTCTTGGTTATAAACAAACTTTTAGCGTTTGTTGTATGGTAGCCCCCCTTAAATTTTAAATTTATTTTTATTTTATTATTAAAGTAAAAATACAACTGAGTATTTTGTGAATGTTTCAAGTGCCTACCTGTTGCTATTATTGATATTGAACAAAAAAGGACAAAAAATCGCGTTTGCTGTATGGGAGCCCCCCTTAAATATTTATTTTATTTTGTTTTTAGAACTTGTTATAGCGGCTACAGAAATACATAATTTGTGAAAATTTCAACTGTCTTGCTATCGCGGTTCTTGACATAAAGCCTGGTGACAGACAGACGGACGGAGAGACAGCGTAATAGGGTCCCGTTTTTACCCTTTGGGTACGGAATTCTAAAAACGACGGTACGAAACTGTCACAAAATTAACGCCTGTAACTTTATTGTACACGTTTGTTATATGTTGTGACCAGGTGTTGAATCACTGATTTCTTTAGCTGCCAAATCTTAATGCACTAAGGTTTGATAAAAGACAATAAAATTATCTTGGTCCATTTGTAGTAATCATTGTGAAAGCTATTTTTTCAGTTCTAGTCCTCCATTGGCTGTTTGTATAAAGTATCCAAAACTAACTTCTCACAGACATTTTGCACGCAACATTTGCTTGATAAATACCTTATCCAAATCTTAACGCGAATAAAACTCATGTCGTATATTTCGCTCGCTATTAAAGGATTTATTAGTAGATAGTTAAACTGATAAGAAAATTTTAGTAAATGACAAGACAAGGTGTGAGTCGTCATCCAGATCAAAAGTAAATAAATATCTATGCGAAACGTGGGAGTAACGCGTTGCGTTTTAGTGGAATAAAATATCGAATATAATAGTAGCAAATTATTAAGTATCAGAAATGTTTACAATAATAATAGTAGTGAGAAGCTGCCAAAGACTTCAATGGCTCATTCGGCCTATAATTACGAATCTTAAGAAACTTTCGTAAGAGTTGTACCGGTCATCAAATAAGTTATCGAAAATTTACTATCTCGTGCTTCGGAAATCACATTAAGCCATAGGCACAGTTGCTTCTGCAGCCGTTAACTACTAGACCCGCGTGTCTTTTAAACCTTCTCGAGGTCTTTGAAACATTTTTGTTACTGGTAATGAGCAGAATATTTTGAAATGAAGCAAACACATCTGATAAAATCTTAATTTAAATCAAAAGAACCGCTATTTACTTAAATCCCGAACGTACACAATCGCCCACGTACTGTCTCGTTTGTTTATAGTATAGTGAACGGCTGTGGAATAATATGTTTCAATGTGAAATAAAGCTGACCGAAACTGCTGCCCAGTTGGTCCATGTTTTACTGTGTAGGTATCGCTCAACGTACAGTTGGTTGCCGTGAATCGGGTATAAATAGCCTTTAGACAACAAAGAATCAACAATCTGGAATAACCGTGTTGAAACCAGAGATTAATCTACGGATGAGTGCTGAAAATCGTTGTCTATTTAACAACGTACTAGTGATACACTTCTGAAAGCTTCAGTTGAACGAATTTCTTTATACGATTACAGTCAGTATATCGAGATAGTTTAGATATTAGTTAATTTAGTAAGTATTTAGTTCACACTTTTAAACCTACCTAATGCCACTGTACCATTTCATTTTATGATTGATATCATAATATTATCAGAGAGATGTCCAATGCGAAAAAAAAGCTTCTTCCTAATATTATAATCTCCAAGGCGGGTTGTAAAACGCTGTATAAAGTCATAATTTGGATAAAATTGCAACCTTTTTTGTGATTTACAGGAGATGTATGATATTACCTCTAATATCATTAGTCGTCTTTCATAACACCCACTACAGCGACAGCTTGATGTGCTTAAATAAAAATATTCTATTTTTATTTACATCAAGAATTATTTGTTTAATGTTTTAATTTTAGCCCATCATTTGTATTTTTAGTTATCTGAAATCTTATTATTATTTGTATTCTCATTATTCTTTGAATAAACTTACAATTTTATTTATTTTATGGCGTTGTCTTTGTAATTACACACGCTATTTACACATATTCGTAGAGAAGCAGCCTATCATGTATCAATCGAATGTTTTGTTCCTGATAACTGTGTTCATTGTTGTAGCTCTGTGTGTAGATTTAAAATAAAATAATTAATCGTGTTATATTTATCAGCCTTTTTAATTTTCCTATTGCATCAGCTGTGATTTCCCTATTGAAGAAAAAAAGATCGGTCTATAAATTAATTGGTCAAATGAGTCAATCGGTATGAACGACTTTTATTGATATAATTTATTTTGACAATTGTCTTAACGTTCGGTAAAGTACTTAGGTTTCAAGTAATCAAGGATATTCCTGATTTTCAGAACTTCGTGTTAATTATACCGATTAATATATATCAATAATAAAAAATTATAATATTAAAGAACATCACATAAGTGTTCTGAACCAAGTAGCTAAAGTACCTACTTCTGTTATGGAATTCAGAAACAACGAAGGTACCACAAAACGCAGACCCGAGCCAATATAGAAAGTAAGATTTCTACATTGACCCGGCCGGGGATTGAACCCGGTACTTCGGTGTGGCATTACCATGAAAAACGGGAATCGGTACTCAACCACGGCGGTCGTCAAATATAACTATATATTTTTTGTTACTGTATACAATGTGTCCCGTCACCAGTGTCGGAGCCTTAAATGATGTGAAATATTGAATTTTTTATCGACAAATTGCCCCTCAAATTTTCTTTTTCTCTTACGGCCGTCATTTTGTTTTCTTGGTAGCCAAGACCTGCGATCTCATACTAATTCGACCACCACTACTCATGTAAATGTCCTATCAACATTAATAAGGTGTCATTTAATAGCTAAACATGTAGACAACAGTTACACAGCCATTAAGTTTTAATTGTTATGGACTAAATGAAAAAAAATATTAGAGAAAAACAAATAGATTCTTTTTTGTGTATTTTTTAATTATTGGCTTTTTGAGAAAGACCAAATTTGAGGGGCAATTTGTCGATAAAAAATGTCATATTTCACACCATTAAAGGCTCCGACACTGGTGACGGGACACATTGTATAAATTGAGTAAAGCGACTACGAGTTGTTGAAGTTATTTTTTCAGTGGAACACTGCAACCGGCGGGCGGCACTTGGTTGATACTTACAGAGATCATTGCAATGCAAAATATGAGATCATGTTTTTTTATATTAACACCGTTCTTATTCTCACAGCTGTAAGTTCTTTTATTATGAAAACAAAACAACAACGTTACGCTTCCCTACGCATTGGACATGTTATATTTCCGTTTTTAAACATGTATTATGCAAATGGGATTCTTATCATCAATTCGTGAAAACTTTGGATAATTTTGTAAGTTTCATTATATACGATTACACCTGCAATGTATCATAAATGGGCACCAACACTTCTAAGCGCATTGTTTACTATAGTCAGTCTATGCAACAGAAAAAATCTTTCTATGTAATAGGTATGAAAGTTTCCAATATTAAAGATGAGACGCTGGTGTTTTCTCTGTGTTGATTTATTTTCTTCTTTCTCTCGGCAATATAAGAAAGGGTTGACTTGATATTTAAAATCCCCAAACTTAGTTGGGTTTAATTAGAATGATTGAACAAACTCCAGAGCAAATTAGATAATACGAAGAAATAAAATTTTATCGTATAAATTAAGACTCATTTCTAACACAAACATGAGTATAAATATTTGATAATTACTTTTTTAGTTTTGTAAACACTTAGAACAGGAACTTATATATCTCATAATATTGTTATAAAGTATAATTTTGGACGTCAGGATGTGAATATTAATTGTGTGAACACTGTTGTTGATTAATCGTTTATTCGCGTCCTAAATACGACCTACTTTATAAACTGCTGCATACATCACGTCTCGGAATAACCATGTAGAATCTCAGTAGCCATAAAAATGTGATTGATTTATTTCTAAAATGTGTAGTAAACTCCTATCATTTACTTATATACCCTAGTCTCCATGAAAGAAGTCGTAAAGTAAGCCTTTCTATCTTCTGTCCATAGTTCAGCAAATCTCATAAGTAAAATTTTAAGGGCATTGCCTTCAAACTTTGAGATTTCTGGCTTGGAAGAAGCTAGAAACGCTTTCTCAATTGTATGCCCAGGTCAAAATTTTCCAGATTCTCCAAATTCACAGAGGAGCTGGGACGACATAAACTGTAAATTTACTTTTGACAATCTTTTAAGTTGTAGTACCGGTTCGACGCGTGCTAGGCTTTTGGCCGTGGGTGCGCATGAGGCCGGTTACTGGCTTCACGCGTACCCTTCGTCAAATACAGGAACATTTCTTGAGCCTGACACGCTGCGAATCGCAACCTGTCTACGGCTTGGGGTTCCGGTCTGCGCTCCTCATAAATGTCCCTGTGGCAGTGATGTCGACAAGCTAGGACATCACGGACTGTCATGCCAAAAAAGTGCAGGCCGCTTCTCGAGACATGCCGCACTTAACGATATCATACGCCGGTCCCTTGCCACCGTCAACGTGCCAAGTCTACTTGAGCCGACTGGAATTGCAAGAGACGATGGCAAGAGACCGGACGGTATGAGTTTGATTCCATGGAAGATGGGCCGGGTGCTGGTATGGGATGCAACCTGTTCAGACACACTGGCCCCTTCCCATCTACATGGAACCAACAACAGAGCTGGTGCGGCATGTGAAGCGGCTGAAAAAGCTAAAGCATGCAAATACAAGGGTCTAGGCTCCGAATATGATTTTGTCCCATTTGGTGTCGAGACCCTTGGTCCGTGGGGTCCTAGCGCAATAAGGCTTTATAAAGAAATATCAAAAAGGTTAGTCGACATCACAGGAGACCGAAGAGCTGGCAGCTACCTCGGACAAAGAATTAGTTTAGCTATTCAAAGGGGGAATGCTGCCAGTATCTTTGGAACCTTGCCTAAAGGGACTCCTTTTAGTAATATATTTTAGATATTATATTATATTTTTTAAGGTTTTTAGTTTTTAAGTTTAGACATAGTAGTTTTAACGTTATTTTCTATATTCATTACAGAAGTCCTTATATCATTGTAATAAAGTACATGTTGAAATGCTAGGTAAGCAGTTTAGGAAGTCCCTTTTATTAATTTAACACGGTGGAACTGAATGTTTTTTTTATTATTTAATGTGCGCATATTTCAGTTCTCTACGTTAACTGAAATAATACCTAAGATGTTCACTTTTACATGTACACTGAATGCTCCGCATTCCTGGCCGCTCATAAATGTTTTTTTATAGTACCCAAATAGGTAAAATTTAATTAAAATAGTTTATTGCAAAAAATCGCGTATCAATTGCTTAATTAAGTTAAAGTTCGTAATCCTTAGCGCAAATAAAATTAACGTAAAAAGATTTTAAAGGAGGATGATTTCTTTGATTTTAAGTGTCTACAAGACTGCATTGCTTGTATTCAAAACACAAAACGTTGGGAGCTGCTCATTTCAGGAGATGGTATGTAGGTTTGTTCGAGGCAGTGTTTATTTCCTACAAATCGGCTCAACTATGATCATAGATGAAAATGTGGATACTGTCAGGCGACTAATTGAAGAAAACTAACGTATCACCTACGACGAGGTTCGAGGATAGGTATTTGGAGATTGGTATAGACTAAATAAAAAAAAATACTAAAATAATTTATCAAAAAAAAAAAACAATATTTAAAAAGTTTATAACATATTATTTTAGAAATTATTACTGGAAAAACATGAATAATAATTATATAAATACTGTTAATAAAAGTAATCATTTAGAAGTCGTGCTTGTAGTTTACCTATAGTTTAAACATATTCCGAGATTTCATTTACATTTTTGGAAGTGACTTTTTCGCCAATATTCGTATATATAATAGATACATATATTAATATATATAAATGATGAATGAAATTCGTAACAGTTTGCTAATACAGATGGCAGTAATAGAAGCTCAACTACTATAAATTTATTAGCTTTTGCTTTTATCGCTTGTCTATGTAATATGAACTTTCGACTAAGTGAGTTCATTTTCGTAGACGCACCGGAATAAATATTATAATTTATCAGTTGTTATATATACTCGAGAGCAACGAATCTGGGTCATATTGGGAAACTTGACAATCTCGTAAACTAAGAATGCCAGCTTAGTAAAATAAATTCTGAAAATAGACGATTAAATACTTCTTAAACGAATGCAATAAATGTTCTTGCTGTAAAGTTATGCTATCAAAAATAATTTTCTGCATTTGTAAATTCGTAGTTCTATTGTATCTTTTGTTTCCATTCTTTGTAAAAGGTGTATTAACAAAGTTCCTAGTAGTAATCAATATTTATTATTGAAGCTGTTATAATGTAGCTTACACCTGACGGATGCACCAGAATCCTCATTATGCTAGAAACTGCCGGAGACAGCGTAATAGTCACGTAAGGAACTCGGTGTATCACTGCCAACATTACAAGGAGTTCTTTAAGGTTACGAGGAAATCGGTTCAAATAAAATTTAATTTGATTTGTGCAACAGGTTTCTAATTATCTGAAATAAATGATATATTTATTTTTATTATTATCTTTCCTACGCAGACCAGGAACAGGGTGGGGGGGGGGGGGGGGGGGGGGGTTGGTGTACCACAGTACGAGAGGATAGATACTTGGTCAACACAATGCTTTGACTGCTCAAAAAACTGAACTTGTCCGTTTCGGCGCCTCGGAAAAAGTAAACCAAGCATATGGGCTGTAAAACGACTATTTGCTGAAACTAATTTCAAACCATTACGACCTGCAAAGGCCCTTAATTAAAGCGTGGGTATCGAATTGAGACCAAGATATTCTCAGACGAATTAACATGATGTGTGTGTGTGTGTAGATGACTAAGGAAATGATTGAAGCAAGTATGCATAAAAAAGAAAATGGCCTGTGGCAGTGCATAAGTACTTGTGTGAGCCGCAATTTCTTTTAAGAATACACAGAGCTGGTACTTATACACAGAGCTAGTCCCCTTCATCTAGCGAAAACTATGTGGAAAACATTCTCAACCGATATGTTGGTCCATTTATGGCCAATTTGGGTGAGGAAGCTGACTTTATGCATGACAATACCAGGCGGAGGTAAACTTTAACAGGAGTGTCTAGAGCGAAGCCCAGATTTCAACCCGAGCGTGCCTGGGACGAGCTCGGACGTTGCGTGAGACAACGAAACCCTTTCCCCGACCACGCTTAGAGAGCTCAAAATTGCTCTCGTTGAGAAATGGGATAATATGCTATTACTAAACCCCGTTACCGCAGTAAAGACAATACACGGTGATAAAACAAAGTACCTACAAAATTTAAGAAATTTTGCATATGCATATTGTTGTTTCAAGATGAGCTTGGTTTTTTTCCATTATTTTAATTATTATATATTTTATTACTTTCTTTTAAAGAGTATTTAACTGATTATTCAACAAAATTTATTTTACTAAGTTAGCAGTCTTATTTTCTCTCTCTTTAGAGGGTAAAATGAAACCTAGTAACTAAAATAAAAGCAAATCCAATACTCTAGACATTGGTTAAGCAATATTGAATAACTACACCATAGAAATAGATTCATGACCGATGCTGACATAAAACAAATCATTATGTTCCAATGTAGAATACAGCGACTTCAAATAGTCAGGACCCATAAAAAAATCTAGCCCGGCTCAAATCTAAAATGCCACATAGTAACAGACATACATATAGAGATTATTTGATTTCATAATTCATTTTGAAAATTAAAATCAGTTTTTTTTATTTACAAGATAATTTCAGACTACAGAACCAGTTATTAGAAATTAATGGTAGGTACTGTTTGTCTATGATCATAAACCTTACCAGCATATCAATATTTTTTCGAAATTAATGGTAGGTAGGTACTGTTTGTCTATGATCATAAACCTTACCAGCATATCAATATTTTGTCACTATGGATTTAGGTAAGAGTAGGAACCAATCACACGAGTTCAATGATGATTCGTGGGAGATAAGATGAGTATGGCGCGTTGGTATTTAATGTTTTGTTTATATAACACTAGCAGTTTACTCCGACTTCTCCCGGGATAAACATAATGTGCATATAATGCATATTCTGTGTATTGGAATCATAATCTATTCAAACAATAAAATTTGCTTAGAAAATCGGAGAGGCCTGATAGATCTGTCATTTTTATTTAAAAATAAAATGTCATGCTCTTCCTTATTACAAAAATGTCTACTTCGTGCCCCTTTCAGTATTCCTCAGACTCCCGTTACCCCACGTTGCCCTCAACTTCGCACTAATTCTCCCATACCAAGACTGTGTAAATCGTTCAATGGATGAAGTGATTTAATAGACTTTCATACCGATTCATTCGCCAAACTTAAGTCAATCTTAAGCCGAATTTGGCTTGGCACTACTGGATCAGGAAACATGGAACTTTTATGATTTTTTTAAGCTGCAAAAATTGCATATTGAAAAAATATACTTAGTTAAGTATTCCTGGATGGCAATCAAAGTTATAAAATGACAAAATTATTGATTGTAATAAAACTAAAGAAGGATTTCTATTGCTGAATGAGCGATCTTCCAACGACAAATAATGTCTAAATTGCCAATCTGAAGCTAATTATCACAGTGAACGCTCATTAACAAGAAAAACGGTAAAACTTGAAATGACTAATAATTTTTTGAAATATTTAAATCCCAAAGTTCAGCAACAGTACTTCTTTAATATTCTAATTCCGATACTTTCAAAGTTTTTACTGTAACAAGTACATTCCAAGTAAGCTGTCTTAGCCCCCGGGCTTGATTGGGATCAAGAGCGTACCCATTCAATATAAAGAAAAGTTTCATTAATACTGCATCCCCGTATTTAAAATATGGGTTTATGGTAAACCTGATTTGGAGCTGCCATTATCTCTGGCTCAGTTCAGTAAATATTTTTATCATGGGATATACTTTGGCACTCCGTGATGCTCTTTACCGTGATGCCCTCAAAGTGTGCATTTTAGTCTTCAATCGTTCAATAAATGTAGTGCTAATGTGCCGGTCTTGTTTTTACAGAGCGTGAAACTTCATAAAGAGCTCCGTTGACAGATTGATGAATTTCAAATTATCTACCTACAATAATTAAATTTTACTTTTTTGACAAATGTAAAAGAGAGGTAAATGACCTTATAAAACCTACACCTCCACCTTATAAAAACAAATTTTAAAAGCCATATTGTTTCTTATACTTAATTTTTGTTGAAATTTCACAACTTTCTACAGTTTAGTTCTTATGGGTTTCGTATATGTGCTGAAAGCCAAAAGGCTGTGATAGGTCGAATGCTCAAATCGTCGTTAGTACATTAGGTCGAACTTTTGATTAACGCATCGAAATTAAAAAAGGACGTAACGTCATTTGGTATACAGCATAAAAGCGTAAAAGGTAACAGTAATGTTTTAATACTTGTTTTTCTTGGTAAGGTATCATAATATATAAAATTATGATGAGCGAATACGATTAGAATTCACAAAATTATTAGTCATAATAGTAATAACCTCTAAATTTTAAAATTAACGACTCTCCTGTAGATTAAGGTAAGATTAGTAATTATGGCGATCGCGAAGTAAAGCAAAGAGATGCATTTTATATCTAGAATTTTTTACTATTATAACTCGGAACCATTATATATAAACTCGGAATCATTGTAATTGTTATACATTTTAACCATTATCCAATCAACCACACGTGTAGTTGAAACGTAAGAGGTACTATGGCAAATATTTCTTACCATCGCATCGAATATTATTCTTACTATCAAACAATACCATAGGTTGGCAACCCTGGTAGCAAGTTTTCACGAACAGCAGCGCGAATACAAGACTCTTTTGAAACTGAACCTATAAATGTATGTGGACAAATCTAAAATAACAAATGATAAGATCTTGTCAAATAGAAGTGGGTGTTCTATTATTAAAACCAAACAATTTAAACGAAAATATCACGGTCCATAAAAAAAATCTTATTATAATGAGGATGACGTGCAACGCTACTCCTTCAAAAGAATTTTACAGCATTTGCACTATAAATTATATTAGCTGACAAGCGACTTGAGGATTATTGTTATTTCTATTTTACGATGACTCTAAACAGTCATCAAGAAAAGTGACATCTACGTAGTTGTAGACGTTTTATTATACAAAAGTCTCTGATTATATTTGACCTTTTTAAAATTACACAAAGGTTTTGTGTAATATTATCTACCCCATCGTCACCGGAAAACCCCAATAAAACTACTAAAGTAAAAACTACTAAGTAGAAAATACCCTTGGACTGATGAAAGGATTGGATAATTCGCTCTTCATTATTCTTTATTTAAGTTGTATTGTTGCTAAAACAGTTATATTGGAAGCACGTTTATTGAGTTTTTATAAAAGATGTCGCAATCGTTCTGGCTATTGCTAGTTTGTTTACATACAGAAATCATAAGCAGGTCTTCATTGTAGTTGATGATACGAATAAAATTGATAACGCCGTACAGACGACAACATATAAAGTTTTACATTTAAAACACGAATCTGATCTATATGTATAGTAGTTATGGCAAGTCACGTCTTAGTACTTCATTTATAGTTGGTTTGCGTCATTGCAGTTTACAGCTTTTTGTCCTTTTCGCCATTAAGATAAAAAAGTAGTAATGATAAACGAGCCAAGACCTAGACTGACCTAGAGACTTGATGACACATGCAACATTGTTGAAACAACACAGGCTAATGGACGCTAATTATTTCCATTAGAGCTGTAAGCGATATTTTCATGTAATTATTAGAGGAAATAAATGTCATTTAGCACTCAGAATAACATGTGGTTCAAATCCGATTGGATATAAACCATAATTCATTCCTGAAGTAGATGCAAGCCAAATATAAAAAATTGGCTAGCTATTCTTTTTTACCGAAATTAACGAAGTCTGAATAATTGGATACGCATGACGTAAGATTGTCTTTTCCCATGTATTGTGGGACATAGCCAGTGTAAATCTCAACCGGCTATGCTAAACTACACGACACTGTAACCCCCTATTGCTTAACCTAGAGGCGCTTGTTTACGTTTTTCCTGACCACGTTTAGATCTAAAAATACTTTAGCATCCTGCCGTTTGAGCCCCACGCCATTGGTCAGCGCAGGCGCAGGAAACCGGGGAGGACTAGGCGCGAGGGGGCAAACACCCGCCGCCCGCGCACCTCCCGTTGTATATGAAAGTATTCGAAAGCCGGACTCAGCGTTTTAGCAGAAAATAACCCTGAACGGTGGAAAAACCAGATACGCCGCCAGTCGTGTTGTGCGTCTCATAGTGTTAGCAAGTGACATTAAACATGGTTCTGGACACAGAAGACTGGGTAGGTTGGGATTAATTAAACCGTATGGCTTGTTCTCTACTTCTGTATTTTTAGACGAAAATCTAACTTAATAACAATTTTTTGACTATCCACGACTTTCACATGCTTTAAATATAGTTTTTGATTTGTCAATTTAAGACTGTATTTTATTGAAACATTAATAAAACTGGCGATCGCCAAAAAAAATGAACGCCGTGTGAGACGCGTTGCACCTGAATGGACGTTAACAGCTGCTGTCACTGAGCTAGTAACAACATGTTGGTTGAAGTGTCTCGTAGCTGATGAATGACATACTGAAATACAAATGTACTTTTTAAAAGTTTAACTATAGTTTGCTAAGTGTGCAATATTTATTATTATAATAAATAATTGATTTAACCATCTTAATATTTAGATAATAATGATAATAATAATCATTTATTTACATCAAACATGGTTTTAAAATGGTAGAATATTAATTAAATTAACAAATAGTGCTCATTTTTCACTATTTAAAATAGCCAGCGTTATCTCGTTGTATCGCCAAACTTATGCTATGGGTAAGTTACTTCTCAAAGTTTTTTTAGGTCTTTGTAAATTCGGTTCAAATATGTAGTTAGTTTTAACACTTGCATACCTAATTGTATCGGTTATGCTATCAATTTTCTGAGTACATTACCTACGAGCAAAGATTCAGGGGATATTTTTTTAGTTTAGTGCTTAGAGTATTATTTTTATAAGCGTTTCCTTTTTTATTACTTACAGGTTACGGAAGTTTGTTTTAATTTGTATAATAATTATAAAAAAATCATTGTATATAATTATTAGTAATGTAAAATAGAACTAATATTTGTTCAATTAGCACTAATGAAAAATAGCTAGATAAATGATATTTTCATATCATTTAGATAATTAATCCATATATTTTAATGATATTGAATATAATGGCCTGAACAAAATGCATGTTTTTTTTTATATGAACCACTAAAGTTCAGTGGAAGGTTACCTTTCGGAAGTTATAATTTAAAATTTGTGGTATAGAACATAACTACATTATATACATATAGCTAGATTCTGGCTTTTTAATCCTATAATTCAAAAATTCTCTTTTAAATTACAATTGTTGTAAAAATTGCAATAGTACATCAACCTTTATAATCCTATCAAATTTCAATATTCAGTTTTCGGCTTAGTTCAATTCAATACATACAGTTCAATATATAATTTTTTTACAGTTTTTGTGTTGTGCTGTTGATAAGTTAATTGCATAAGTTAATTGCACAGACAAGTAACCTTCCCGAAACTGCTACAGTTCTTTAATCCAGCTCATAGAGCTTTATTTTAATTGTGAAATTTTCGATATTTTGTAGTAGATTTGTAGATAGATATGTTAAAATATAATAGTAATAATGTTTCGTAAACCTCATAAAATTACGCGATACCTACTAATGAACAGAAGTATCAACAAATTTTCTAAAGCTTTTCTTTATCAAACTTTATGTTATAGAGTTCTCTAAATGTTTATCCATTTTTTTGGGAATAGTTATTTATCAACTTTTGTAAGACACTTGGATCTTTTTCATTATTTTAAAGACTCTGCAATAACAGTCAGTAGGCAGTTCATTCTTTATTTTAGATGCAACCAACAGTACAAGTTTTGGTGAAGTATTCATAATCTCGCAACACCAATGTTCTATTTCTGTTTCAATTGCACATAAAATAAATTTATTATACTTCAACTTGCTGAGCTCCGTTGGATACTGGCCTTTATGACCCACTTATTTTCATTATACGTAAACGCATTAACGTGTTGCAACCCGTAAATATTAATAATTCGGTGGATTTTTTTTAAATTTTGAAATCTACTCTGAAAAATTTGCACAATATCTAATGATCTTCATTTGACTTTCTGACAGTTGTTTACTCAGAAATGTGATTGATTTTTGTTTTAATTCGAATGAACGATAAAGTAGTTGCATAATTTCAATAACCAGAATAATATTTAGGAGGGGGAAAAAGTTCGTGGTATATTTTATCATTGTAATCATCTTATCTTTACCAAAGTATAAACAAATCAAAAGTCACTTATATGATGCCAAGAATGTCATCGTGAAGAATCACTAACCACGTAATACTTTGTGTAGTAATTTTGAAAAAACCTAGTTTTTTTACTTATAAATTGAAATGTGGAAAGTTTTCATAACGACCTTAATTATTTATATTCCGATTACTAACATTATTTTTACTTTTGTAATTTATTTGCATATTCTAATTATTTAAATTACAATCAATATTTCTAAAAATGTTTGCTTTTAAGTATTAAAAATCACTTTTTCATACTTATAAATAGCAGTATGAAAGTTATAACTTTTGATGAACTTATTTTAAATAATATTTAAACAATTTTGCAACAGGATCTGATAAAGAACATAAACGCTCGGCACTCATTGTCATAATTTATATTTTCAGGCCGATGAGCTGCCCCCAGAACAAATTGCTGGTAAGTACTATAAACAATACAATAATGTATTTTCATGACTTAAAATTAAGAAAATGCATTCAAGTTCCTTTTTGGCTTTCGTCCAATTTTCCTATACAGACTTATTAAATACTATAGAAAGGTAAGCGTAAAAAATAATTCTTAAATAATTTGCGTGCGTTTAATTAGCCGTACAAAAATAACCTAAAATCAACTGCAGAGGGCGTGGCCCCTGAAAAATATTTATTTTTAACCGTGCGGTGGGCGAGAAATTGGTAGTTCTTTTTCTGTGAGAAGAAATTTATTTTCGTAACTATTAAAAGCTTACGAAATGATTAACAATTTCAATTACTAGAAAAGTAAAGTTAGTGTTTGATAATTAGTTTACGTTATAAAAGTATAAGTAAGCAAAGCCAACGAAATAAGGTACATATATGTAATTTTTTTTTTTTTTGTAAACGTACCATCAGTAAATAAAAAAGTTTTAGGGCTTATAGAAGGAGAAAAAATCTGATCAAGAAAAAAATCAATAAAAATTTGACTAATCACCTGATCAATTATTTGTTCATCAGCGATAGAACAATCATTTGCTTTCTCGATTACTTATGATAAACTTCAAATTCATTTATATTTTAAAATCACTTTTCTCTTTCGATCGTTATATATCAAAAGTTAATTTGAAAGTGTATGTGTCTATTTACTAACTGACTAGAATTGATTTATATTCAATACGCGTAAAAGTCGGCTGGTGTTGACAACAAGGAAACTGTCTTTAGAAAATCGTTTATCAATTCATTTAACAAAAAGTAAAACTAATTTTCCATTCGGAAACTGCGAGATGACACATAATTGTCAGATAAGTGACAGCAGTTAGCTAAATCAGTCCGTCGTGAACATAAATGCGATGTTCACGACGGACAGACAGAAAGATCTTTTGCATGAAACCAATAACGTTAGTGTCTGTCATTTTTACTATTATTTTTTATTTATTTCATTGGCAGTAATATTTTACATCGAATTTTAAATGAAGTTAAATATTAACAGAATATTGCCGGGAATTTTTTATATAAAGATTATGTGCTTAGTAAGAGTCATAAGACATTGTTTAATATTACGAATAAAAATCTGAAGAGGAGATATCAAAAACTATTTCAACTCGATTAAGTTTAGTTTATAATAATTTAGTTTAGTTAATCATAAAAATAGATAATACACTTATGTAATTATTTATTACATTTGCCATGACATCCGATAATTGGGACTAAATTATTAAGAAAAAATTGGTATGGAATTTTATTTTTTTCATAATATATACCTACACTTATACTTACACTTATACTCACTAAATAGCTGACATTATTTCAAAGTTCTAATACATTTGTAAATAATATATTTACTTAAAGTTTTAATTAGACAATATTAACAATTGAATTTAAACGCTATCAGGCATAGCCGTAAAAATTATAGGTATGTAACTTGAACCCATTTGCGAAATAGGGCAAGGGTAGTCGTACTCGTTCATTTAATGAATCGAATGCTTTATCACGGAATCTTGAGCTTGCGCGTCGCTCCGCACGAACGCCACACGCTTGGCTAACAGCCAATGTGCCATGGAATCAGATCGACCGTATTATCATTGTTTCAGCAATTAAGTTTCCAAAAAATCTTAGAGAACTCTTTACCATAAAATAATTATAATAGGTACTCCAATTCGGTACCGTAAATAATTTAATGTTTTTTGGTGTTTAATGTTAGTTTGGGTGATGCAAGCGCCGGCGCCGGTATGTTATGTTCCTGCTGTTTGAAGTAAACGTACTTGCGAATTTGTTATCGTTATAGCTCTTTGCGTTTTAAATAGGAGTCTCACGTACTTCTTCTCTTCATCTTTTTCGGAATAGATTAAACAATAACAAATGTCTACCGATTACTGTCGAAATTAATAATAGAGTTAAGTACACATTTTTATACAATTTTTATAAACATTGAATATATGTTTATAATGGAAAGAAAGATTTTACACAAACAGTTTTTGTTATTTTTGCGACATAATTTCATCATCATGTGCCAACTAATTAGGGTTACTAGTGGATATAGAATTTCGTTTTAGATATAAATGCTATAGGGAGAATGGCTTATCACCCATCACGCCTACCCAGTGCGGAATGGTAGGAGCTAATAACTACAAATACAACCAGGACCAACCAACGTGCTGTATTTTCATTTAATTTTTTGCATTCACAATGCAATATTTCTATAAGATATAAAATACGCGTACTTAACGTACTCTTCAAAGCATGGGGAATCTTTCTATAATACAGTTTTATACAGCCATGCGATTTTTTATCTGTTTATATTAAATTTATAAACAATTATATCATGCACTCGCTTACATTTTACTATTTACATACACATTATTTACAGTTACTTTGAATATATCTTTAAATATCTACAGAAGAGAAATAGTGTAACAGATTTAATTCGTGTATGCTATTTGTCACGGGCAGTGCCGCCTACTCTAATTTAAATAAAATTCTGTCGTCTACAATAAAATTTAGTGCAAAACGGCCCTCCATGGAACAAGCATTTGCCAAGTGGCGTAAATTTTACTTCTTCTTTAATATAATATTATCCAGAATGCCAACCGAGTATACGAAATATTGCACAGTAGGATGCAAATGTGGTGTCGATTGTGTATGCATTCTGGGGCATAAAACATTCGACACTACATATATATATCATGAATAATTACCACTAGCTTTTAATTTTTATTAACTTTATTTTGTTCAGGAATCAAAAAAAGCGATAGCTTTTTTTAAATGCAGTAAACTCGGGTACTAGTTACCTACTACGTCTACGCCTCAGACGCTTTTCTGTATTTGTAAATTTCAATTAAATAAATAGCAAACGAAAAAAAAATGCAGAAAATATGTTCCATTACTAATTATTAAAAGAATAAAAAATATTTTGTCTAAAAGAACACTTTAAATATGCGTGATGTTATCCATAGCTTGTATTTTTGATGCAAAGTTCTGTAAAACAGTACACAAATGTCAATTCTGACTAGCAAATTAAATATAACAATTGTTTTGTCATAAGTTAATTGAAAAACACATGTCACATTTATCCATTGTTTGTTTGAAAACCGTTGAGCCCGTGGTATTCTAAAAATTATGCAATTAACTAAAGTTGAACTCATTTTGCAGACGAGAATAAGGAAACGTAGCAATGTGGGCGGATAATTAATAAACAGCTAAAATTTAGGGAAAAAATAAAGCAATAAAATCCAAAGAACTTTGAGACAACTGCCAAGATACAGTAGGGCGATTAAAATTAACAACGTAACGCTCCGGTGAAAAATAAAAAAATGTTTTTATTTTAATCTTGTTGCCAAAATAATGTGTGACAGCTGTGCGGGGAGCCGCGCTGCGGTTTCTCGTGATAGGAGATTAAATAACCGTTTCATAAGGTGCACATCACAAAATACTGACTTACTGACTACTCCAAACTAAAATATTGCAGAAATTAAACGATTAACAGCCGTTTATAACTTATTCCTAGTTACCGATACTGCTTATATAGTTCAGAAACTTAGATGTTTCTGTTATTAATGGGAAATATCAAGGTTGCCTTACAACTAGGTCGAAGTAGGTCTATCTTTTACTGATGATGCATTATTGAATAAAAACTTTCGTGTTAGACAAAGTGGCAAAGTTGCTATTCGTTTGTATGCGGTTTAGTTTGTGTTTGTTTAGATATAAAAATAAGAAAATTACAATAGTCATCATTATAGTTAAATGAGTAATCAACGATTAAATTACGGAAGTGAACCAAATAATATCGATCACATACAAAACTTGTTTTATTTATTATTAATAAGATCGGCAGTACATGACCATTGCCTTTTGTATACTTAAAGAATGGTTTGACTGTGACATAAGTTTGCCATAAGTCAGTTATTTGTAATTTATGGATGGATTAAAAGGCTTTAGACATTTAATATATCTGTTTCTTGTTTAAATTTACACTTGAGCATTCGTGTTCAAACCTTTTTATACGAAGTTTATGATTTAGCTAGCCCAGCTAAATCGCAAATAATAGGGCAAATATTTAAAAAGACAAAAATTATCAATTAATCATTATCAAAGCAGTACTGCATTTGATGTTATTGAATAGACATTAGATTTCGTTAAAACATACAACGTGTTGTAAATATTTCAACACAAAATCCTCGCCTATTCTTTATAAATAATGCCATGGAATCAATTGATGGAAAATATCGGAAAAGCCATATTCATAAATATGGTAATGATTTCAGGATCCATTAACTTTGAATAGGACAAATTGTATTCCCATTATCTCAGCATCTCTCTTTCAATCAAGACATGAATAATACTTGATGATGCTGAAGAAAATATTTTTCCGTAAGGTCGGGGGAGAAAGTATCTTCTTATTATATGTACAGATTCAAGGTTTTCTTTTCAAATTTGATAACGTAATATACCTTAGTTTCATTATATGGTGAATGTGTACCGATTTGTGAAATAAATTGTTGTTTGTGACGTGATCCCATTGGAATTTTGGAATTTTCGATAAATATTGTGAATTTACAGCCTGTTACAACGCACGTTTTCGGGTGTTCCGAATGTTCCAAAAGGCTATGTGCTTATTATATAATATACTAATATTCTTTATGTCAAAATTTGTATGTTTAGATGTTTGTAACTACATCACGTCAAAAGGCTGAACTGATTTGAAGATTAGCACACATATAGTTTATAGTCTGGATTTAATCATTGGATACTTTTATCCCAGAAAATTGAAGTATTCCTTGGGAAGCACGATAAAGACTGTAACAAATCAAAAACTGTTAATGAAACCTAGGTGTTAAATATTTGCTGTTCAAATATCGTTTTGCTTAACACATTCAGTGCGTCGACCCAAAACCTGCACTCGTACGTATTTTCCTGCCGTGCGTTATGACCAGTATTTTGACGTACCAGGACCAGACTTCCAGGGTCCACACAGACGTGGAAACTCATCATACCAATTACCAAATACTTTTTTTTTAATTCTAAAGGTCATATCCCTGTTTATACACAGCTGTGGTAGCACGGGGTTCTGGGAAGTATTTCAAAAGATAAAAGGATTTTTCCAAATCTTTAATTTACGAAAATATATTGGACGTTTAATATAGAAGCGAAAAAATGCTAGAGATGTGATATCATCAATCAAACAACTAATATTTTTTATCGATAATGTTTATTATAGTTTGACAGAAACGATTTAACTTATAATCAAATGAGTGTTTAAACAAAATATGTTGAAAAATAACAACTTAGAAGCATCTTAGACTGCCTGTCTCTATGATGTGGTAGTAGAGCGTTCAACTCTAACCCAGAAGTCTCGGGTTCGTATTGCAGTTTGGTTAGGACATTGAAGATTGAATCACCTGATTGTCTGAAAAGAAAAATGATTCCGTGCTTTAAAGGGCACGTAAAACCATCGGTCTTGGTCACTATCGCTGGTAGTGTGTAGTGGTAGGTAGGCGGCTTAAAAACTGTGACACAAGAGATTGTAGGTTCGATTTTCGGCTTTACTTACAACCCACTCGCGCAGGCAAACAGGCAGCATCTTAGAAGTTCGAACAAAGGTAAATAATAATAAGAAATCTTTAAGGTACCAGTTATCTGATGGAGAAAAACAAAAGATTTGATTCTAAAAAATGTAATGTAAATAATGATGTAATGAGGTTTTTTTAAATACTATCTGATTAACAAAAATAATGTCTTGATTTATAGCAAAAAATCAACAAACATTATACCTTATAAATTCAATACTTATCTAATATGGCACCTGTCAATTGTACTTTGGTATTAACCACAGATATCACACAATATTAGGAACTTTAATTCAAAAATAAAATCAATTTATAGCTGTTATGGCTTGATGATTTAGTTTTACCTACCTAAAGATAATTTGTACTAATTTCACTAGTAAACATGGAAAAAATGGGTTGATCTTGTTACAATCAATGTAAGTTGTATTATTACAACAGTAATCATAAATTAACTGGCTCTTGTTGACGCACAATAACGGTCAGGTAGGGTATACTGCTTTGTACGAACGTGCATAATACGACTCTGTTAGTTCATACTAAGCATACCTTCAGATTTAATCATTTCATTTCTGCGAGTCTGCGAAAATCTACGTGTTGTTTGCGGGAAGAACTAGTGCGAACTAAGGCCCAGGCGCAAGCAAGAGGGGAGTTGCGGGGTTGGGGGTACGTCAAAATACTGGTCGTTCGTACCGCACTAGACGAAAACAATTTCCTTTCTATGCGATAGGACCATTATTTTGCCGTACATGTTATTTGCAGATTATTGTTCTACTATACAAATGGAATACTATAATAATACAATAATGGGAATATCATTATCTCTTTTCTACACGTATAGGAACATAGAAAAATTGCCCCCGCACAGAGCGTAGAGGGCTGCCGCACAGTCGGAAAGTCAAATAAGCCAAAATATTGGTCGTAACGCACTAAATGTGTTAATGGCGCAAACAGAATTACAGTTTCGAATAGGTGGACGCAGATTATTTCAGCACTTTATGGCAGCATAGCGAAAGCTACCATGAAATGCAGCCGTTCTTTGTTGTAAAAACTAAACATGGTAGAATTCTGACTTTACGCTCTGAAAAATTAAGTTTATCAAACAAATATTTTAGTCGCCCGTTAATGACTGTCCCGAGAAACAAACAGGCAAAATGAAAATTTCGCGAAGCTGACATGTTTAACAAGTTGCAAGAAAAGGAGTAAAAAACGGAGTAATATGAGATCGCTGCAGAACTGGAGAACAAGAACCGGCACAAGCATTCTGGATGCGTCGTATTGCCTTTATAGTCCTGCCCAGCAGGTACCCTTGAATTTCAGTGTCAGCGTAATTGAGCTTAGATAGAATGAGAGCACCACACAATTTTACTCGCATATCATTACTTAAAACAATCACGGATTCGATACATCTTCAACCTATAGAAATAATTACTTGATTAGAATAAAACACTTTTTTACGAATTTTTGGGCATGTTTTATTTTTTTATTTAATCCTGACCTTTCGACTCCTTTACAGGAGCCGTGATCACAGGATTACTTGATATCTCTGCCACGTGTTACTCAAATTTAATAATTTAACTTGGGTATTCTTTTTGTCATCTAAAATAATACCCAAGTTACGAGCTTTATATTATATATTTTTTATCGTTTCAAGCGGGTCTTTGGCTACGATGTTATCCACTACACCACAGTACAATTTGATGAGTTCATCAGTTCTAATTTTAGTTGTGAGAGATTTTTTTTATTAGTTTCATTTCGGATAATTAAGTTCTAGTAAAGTAATACTTTAATTTTCTAATTAGTTTATTTTAAAAGACGAACCCATTTACAATAAATGTAAATTTTGACATAAGAAACCAGTACTACTATGTGTTTTAATTTATTATGTACTATTTATTATGTGTAGTCAAGGTAATTGAACATTAAATAGAAACTTGATAGCTGAACTGGCATTCCGTTGTTTGTATTATCGACAACACATAAATATATGGACTCTTAACATTTAATAATCTTTATTACATTTATATAAGTAGGTTTAGATGCATATATTGAGTAAAGTACAGCAGCTATGCAGTTCCTATTCATTTTATTTTTTCTCTCGATACAAAATACTCACTGAGATAATAACATTTTCAACGTACTACCTCTAATGTTCATTGTCATGACTTTATTACAGTTGAATATGAAATACATACACGTACCTAAGTATATTGATAGTTATTAACGAGCGGAATAAACTCCTAAACAAAAACAATAAAGTTTAAATACTTCGTCGTTTATCTTTGCTAATATAATTTAAAAATCTGAATGGAAAATGGTGTAAGCGATCAATATTTCAAAGCAGTCATTAAAACTGAAATTTATTTCTGTCGCTCACAAGAAACACAATATTTTACTTTTCATAATGACGCACGATATACACCATGGCAGAGATATTATAAAATATGTTAATGACTAACTCAAATACATTGACATTATTTTCATAAAGCTATTTGTTTGTTTATTACATCTGTTATTTATTATATTAATTTGAAGACAGTCAGAGATTCTTTTGATCTCGAAAAGTAGAATGTGAACCTATGAATTGAGCGAATTCTATACGAGCGTTTGATTAGAGTACCCAAAGAAAAACTAGTTACTTATATTACTACAGATAGTAAAAGATCGTGGATAGGTAGATTCTCGTAACATAAATAAAACTAAACCTATGAATTTAAGGGAATATTTAATGATGAAACACATAAATTTATACTAAACATATCAGTGGCTTTTGGGGTTAAACCTTACAGACAAGAAGTGAAACAAATTAAATAATTTATTTAATATCTTTATATTTATCTGTATTTATATGGAGAAAAAATACAGAAGCAGCCTTTGTGTTGATTCTTATTAATATTTTTTAATTTCATATCATTGTTATTTATCTTTGCCCTATATACGAGCAGTGCAGTTACACCAAGTCGCACGATGGAACCTAAAATAGCAACGTTGCACAACCATTTCGCACTGCACCGGTGCATTGAACTGTCCTAATCTCATCGTACCTCACCAATTCGATCAGTACGCCCCATTTTATTGCCAGGGCAACAGCATCGTCACGTAAATTACACGCAATTGGAAGTAAAACCTTAAAAATGCATCCGTTTAATATTGAGGGTACGAGGTTTTAAAAGTGTCAGTTAACAGTTATGAAATTGTGCTTTTATGGAGTGTTGTTTGTTCCAGTGCTTCGTAAAGCCTTCGACGGCTTTGACCACAACCGCTCGGGCAGCATCCCCTGCGATTTCGTCGCAGATATCCTCAGGATGATGGGACAACCATTCAATAAGAAGATCCTTGAAGAGCTCATAGAAGAAGTCGACGCTGATAGTGAGTGTATCTTTTCAATCTTAAGAACAAAACGTATCTAAGTAATAAGCTCAACCTGTTCAATAATTTGAATAAATTAAAATAATATCAGACATATCTTACAAGAAAAAAGACTAAAATGTTTCTTTTAATATATAAGTAACAAAAATATGTATTACTAAAACAAATTTCCGTCGTATAACTTTTGCCAGAACAACCTGTTTCTTGTAATTTTGACATATACGTGACCGATTTCCGTATCTTTTCAATACGAAACTTTAATTTAAATCTTGAGACTATAAAATTCCACCAGACCTATGATAGCTGGCGAGGTACGAGGGCGATATTAATAGCGGATTGCGCCGTTTCAGAGTCCGGCCGGCTCGAGTTCGGAGAGTTCGTTACCCTTGCCGCCAAATTCATCGTCGAAGAGGACGCTGAGGCTATGCAGAAGGAACTGAGGGAAGCATTTAGGTTATACGACAAGGAAGGTATGAATCCTTTCGATTTTCCTATTTGCTTACCTAGCTAACATTGTAATTGTCTCTCAAGCTTAAATTATAAAGTTTTATTTTTAAAACGCTAGTGTGAAACCATTTACTACCTTCACTAATTGAAAGCGAATACCGTAGAAGTAATAGAATCAAACGTAATCCATTCCATTACACATCCCCATGCCGATTGTTAAATATAAAAGACTGAAATAGTTAAAATTCACTAATCAGCATCTAATAGGGAATAATAGCTCAGCGTACTTTCTGAGAAAATTGAGGCAATCAGTACTTACCCATCCGACGACCACCCTTTTAGGAAAATTACTTGACATCCGTAAATGCAAACCATTGTGCTAACCGCAACTCCGTTGGGCTTCACAAGATTTATCGCTCTTGCCTTATTAACCCTGGTTTTTTTAATGTTTACCTGATATGGAAATATTAGCTATATTTTAATTTAAATTCATCAAAAGGTAAACTTTAAAAGCATCAAGGTTAATTTATCTGAAACTGAATATTTAAATTGCCGGAATAAAGTTAAATCCTAATGTTTTAAGCTTAATAAGATAATTGAACTAAAAATAATAGTGATACTATGGTACGTACCACATTACCATATAAAAAAGTAGTAGTTTCAAAACAACTAACAGTTATCCCGGAGGATTTTGAAAATTCCGAAAGGTCAATAAGTATTTTTTTTCCCCTCCTCGACCTTTCAAGGCTGAGAAAACTGGATGTAGGGCCCATTAAATATAATACAAAACCCAGCCAATAGAAATTCGGATTTTGCTAGTAATCTAAGAATCTTTCTACAGATTTCGCGCTCTCTTCTCTTTATCAATGTGGTAATGACTTAACTTACTTTAATTCCGTCGGTCTTGATTGTACGATACTCGTACTTTGGATTACTTAAAAATGTCATGTTAAAACTGCTCAATAAGTAAGTTTTTCCAAAGGGTATTTATATGAAACGCTGTATTTGTAAACTTAACACACAGCATAAATTCGGGTCATTCAGGAGTATTAATTCAGAAAAAGATTCTCCAGATTTAATCTGGAACTCCGGAAGCGTGGGATTCTTCGATTACTGCCTTGGTTTCCGGTCGTATCGAGTCTTGTAAGATAACTTGTGAGCTGTAATATTACCGCTAACAAAATTACGAATAGGACTCATATGTGCATTTTTTTAAAATGTATATGTTTACAACTGATTATAAACGTCAGATACACTATATTTTATCTGCTTAATCGCGCAACTCAGAACATTCGCCCTATGATATGCAGAGGACCGGAAGTTGGTTAACAACTTTGGCAAGGGCCGATCATTCAAAAAGGGTCAAAAATTTGCTTTCAATAACAATATCGTCCTTCGGAATTCATGTTAAGCCGTAAGTCCCTACTGCATCACCCACCAATCCACAATAGTCCTGATTGGTATCATTCATTTTGTTGGTAAAGTTTTAAAAGTAATGTACATTTTCAGACTAACATTTATTATCACGGATTTTTATTGTCTACAGGCAACGGTTACATTCCCACGTCAAGCTTGCGCGAGATTCTGCGAGAACTCGACGAGCAACTCACAGACGAAGAACTCGATGGTCTCATCCAGGAGATCGACACTGACGGCAGCGGTACGGTGGACTTTGATGGTAAGAAAAAAAATGTTTAATAAATAATTTAACACTTTCAAAGCTAATTGCCAGTTGTAACGGAAAAACTTTTGTTATCAACATCGCGCGTAGTTATCGAGAAAAACCATTTAATATAATATATTATTTCTATAAACACATTTTAGTAACAAAGATACACTATCACCAAAGATTGTTATTTCTCATAAAAACTCTGTGGACAAAAAAAACAAGAAAGGAACTAGTTTCGACGTTATGTATTTAGTTTGATTCAAATCCGCAGATTATGTAAACATATTTTTTTATTGTTACAGAGTTCATGGAGATGATGACGGGAGAATAATCTCTACTTCTATTATTTCTTTATTACTTTTACGGTCTAATTTAAGGAATATCTACATTTCGGTACTTCAACCTTTCGAGTCTTGGGATCATTGGGCAAGATATCTTTTAACGTCATTTAATGACAGGAACATCCAACTTCATCGGCAATAATAAGTCTTATTGTATGTATTGTACAAAATAATATTTGTTCATTTGATGTGTGTGATTGAGTAATGTTTATACCTACTTATTAATAAATCTTTTATTCTATGTCTCTTTTTAATAACTTTTTATGTTTAATTATCATCACGAAATCTAATACACTTGTGCCTCCAAAAAAATTATTTGTTGAAAGTTCTTTCTCAAAATAACAATTGGGCCGAGAGATAATTCCCATTTCTTAAGATCTCTCTTCAATATAAATATAATGAATCCCCTGTTTTTAAAACGAACGCCAGATTGTCCTAGATAATTTTGATGGCATAAAATTCAAGAAATTTGGCCGACAGCCAGTACAAAGTAATGGGTCTATTTGAGATAGCATTCTGTTCTGAGTCACTTGTACATGTATCTAAAAGTAAACGAAAACACTTGTGAATAATATATTTATTTATTAGGTAAATTCTTTGTTTCGCAAAACATTCTTGCACTATATAATATTCAGCAATTTTCACCAACACGTTTACAATATAACTGAAATCATGTTTTTTTATTTTATATTTTGCATCCAATTAGGGAGCCTGCCTACCTTTCATACTTTCCATCAGAGTAAAGGTAAATTATTTTATATCGGTATGGCACTTACGAGTGGGTAGGTACCTACATTGCTTATTATATTTACGAATTTTTCAAATTGTGCATTTAAAAATATTTAATTAAAAAAATTTACTTACATACTAATCATAATTTTCATTATAATAAATTATGCCATAAAACCAAAGCACCATACCTCAAATTTTTCGATTTTCTTGAATATTGTTATAAAGAAAGCATGAAGTATTTATAACACTTAAACAATATTCCAAACATAACTATCAAATAACTTAAAAAGCCTGCATAAAACGCAGACCCTGTGTAACTAATAAATATAATAATACAATATAAAGTTGTTTCAAATTATAGAATAGGTGTGGAAACTTAAATTAAATAAGATGTGGAAATTTAACATTATATTCGATATTTTTGTAAGAAAGCGGAATGAATACATTTAAATCGATGATATATTAAAGCTTTTTAAAGAAAAATCTTAATTACACATATTATTATTACATGCTTGTTTTATGCATTCTAAATCGCACATAAATATATTATAAATTTTAAGAATATAATAAGTAGTAATACATACACAGATAAGTATAGTAGTATATAATCTTATTTGTAGTTTAAAACAATCAGGCACTGTCTGATGTAGCAGCAGTAAACACTATCACAATTTTGTTCATAATACAATCAGCCGCTACTTCATGGCACTTGGCACGTTCACAAAATAGGATAGGGGCAGTTCATAACATTTTACAACACGCTTGGCAATTTGATTTAAAAATAAATAATTATACATTGGTACCAGCATGTGTAAGTTGTTAAAAGAGCATAAAACATAAACAATATGCCTAGGTTAGCTGTCTGTAAATATTAGAACAATCTCTTTGTCTATAGGATTATACTTGTCCTTAAATTCCTAGCATGTACAGTATTAGTTAATTAAATCTAATAAGTACCAGACATTTATTTAAAATCCACATTAAATGATCTACCTGCAACTAAATAAAGCTAATTAGAAAATTATTTCAAAGTCAAAAGTAAAAATTCATTGGTAACGTATTTAACAACTAAATATTACGAGTCTTCAATTAAAAAATACAAACTAATATTAACAATAATCATGTTACTTCAGTGGATTATTATGTACATTTATTGTTTCTCACGTACAATATTATAGCTTCTTGGCTTCGGATAGCTAGCTTTAACTAAATTTCGTATAGAACTACCTACGAATGAGATCTCGATTTGAACTATGTATTACCAAACATTCTTCTGTCAAAGCTATTCAAAGCTAATTATCACAATAAGTAGAAACGTTAAGCATTAGAATGTAATAAATAATTATTTTATCACTTTGTAGCTAAGCGGAGTTATGACACAAAGGTTGGGTTTCGTAAATATTTTGACTTCAATAATTTAAAGACCGCCAAGACGAAGGTCGATATTAATTAACTGATCATTAAATTTGGTTAATATGTTGAGAGGAAAAACACCCTTATTAACAAAGCTAACATTATGAGCACTGTACATCAAAGCCACTGTAAGTGAAAAATTTCCAAAATAAATGACGTGATACGACTTTAAGTATTAATTAAAAACACGTATCAACAAACTGCGTGTATATAGATGAGTATCAATATACATTTATTATCTGGAATGTGAGTCAAAATATATGCATTTCCCAAAGAAAACGTAGTAATAACAAGAATTCTAATGGCTTTACTTTTTGATAAAGGTGTGGCAAATATTTTAACCCCAGCCTTTGCTTGAATTAGCAAAAAGAAATTATCTGTATACAAAAGAAACCTTATTAAGATTCAAAATAATATTGGATTCTTGCTACAGTTATTGGAAACATAAATTTCGCAAGCAATTTTAAAATATATAGGTGTGTATATTTAAAATTTTCTTTTTTAATTAGGAATGATTTTTTCTTTGGATATCTTAATTTATAAAATAATAAAGGTAAGATATAAAATTAACAACTTGTTAAAGTTATTTAGTTACGCTGGTCGGATTCCGCGAGGCAAAATAAAGGTGATCCTAATTATATAGTAAATGTATTTTTCCTAACTATTATGTAGAATTATGAATACTGTTTAAATATATAGATCTTCGTTCCATGAAAACGTGTCTCGCTTGGGATGCAGCATTCCAATATCACGCCAAAACATCCTTGTAATACTCTGAAAAGTAATATTTTTACTGTATTAGATGTCATTAAACTACTTACTCAACACTCACTACTAAAATAAGTTTTTTATTTTTTTCCTATATCCTGGATCGTCAGTGAATTTAATAGAATAAAAAATAGCGCAGTAATAAAAGGCTGACCCACATGCATGTAACATCTACATTTATAAAATATTATATCTAATGTCTGTATTGAAATTTAAAGAAAATAAAGACCAAAAATCCTTCAAAATCTTTTATGATCTTTAATCGATTCTTTGTTTCTTATCGGTGAACTGGTATTGATAGAGCAACATCATCATTGGCTATGGCAACTGCTTATAATCCTACTAAATAAATATAAATAATGAAATAAATTTTAAATGCTTGAGATATTAAATTTAATTATTTTGAGTTATCGTTTTGAAACGAAGTCTACCCTGATATGTGATATATCGCAAAAAAGACGTTTTAAAAAACTTATTTGTTACTCATCAATATAGGAAAAATACGAACCAATTTTAAGCAGTACCATTAGCAACTTTATACAGAACTAAAAACAACAAAGTTTCATCCAAACTATTATTACGGTATATTATTACGGTATATCATTACGTTTATTATTACGGTACAATTGTGTGAGCTAGTTATCAATAGACCTATGTTATAAATGCCTTCGAAGCCTATCACAGCTTAACATAGTTGAAATATATAGGAAGTAGTTACCTCATATTTGCCGCATCGGCAGATTTGACTAGTAAGATGCGCCTGCACAACTCAATGGAGTATCGGGGGTGGAGGCCGAGGTCGAGTGGTATTCAGTTTCGGGATCGCACTGAATTCGAGAAGATCAGATTCCTTCGGTTTGGCGACGCGTCCGAAGCTCTTGCGGCGCCGGCTCAGCCAAGGCGGCGGTTGCCCTTCACACCAGGCAGCTCGTGCCCACCCTTTAGGTTCAGCACCGAGCCTTGTACACTCACGCGCATATGCTCTATACGCAGCACAATGACAACGCGCACCCGAACATCCACAAGCATCCAATTCACAAGCCTCGCGGTAGTTACGAGGATTCACTTTTCCACTACACTCAGAAAAAGCATCGTATCGCAAAAACCCCCGGCACAATCGCTTTGCTTTTATCATTTTCGACTGTCGACAACGTGAAGCCATACCTGGGCGCTCCTGCTGGCGAGTACAAGCCCTTTTACCGCCCACCCGCCAAGATGTCCCAAACCTCCACGTGTCATTCAAGAGCTTTCCGTCACGGGTTTTCATATCGTCCCTCGCTACTGAATTAAAGTTCCCGCATAAACCACATAATTTTCCTTTGTAAGCACTCGACACTGTGACTTCTAAGAAGCCGTCACCGTCCCATAACATTTGCACACCTATATCCGCTTTCAAAAGCACTGAACCATTACTCCGTGTGATTTCAGCGACGCCGATCTCCTTATGAGGCATCATTACTCTTTTTCCATTTACTTTTATGCGCATTTTCTTCCCCATATTAATTTTCGTGACACCGATCCGTAATGTCGCCGTTCGTGTCCACGAAGAATGCAGAGTGTTTCTTGCGTCATTTGAAATTCGAATCGAGAAAGTGTTATTTGCACAATCTGATGCCAACTGATACTTGCAAGACCCCTGGAAACTATAAAACTTTCCGTCGAAAGTCTTATAGTGTGGGTCACCGAAGACGGTGCAAATACCATCAATGTCAACACACTTGGGACAACATTGACCAGGCAGCTGCCGCAGTGTTTGATCAGGCAGGCACGATAAAGTTGGACACCGCTCCATTGCGCACCGAGGCTCTCCTCCGTGACATTCACATGATTTGCACGCATCTAACTGCCACGTTTCTCCATCCTGAAATAGAAACATTTCAAGTTTAAGACAGTAGTTACGACGGTTATATCTTAGTAGGACGTAGTTAACGTAGCTAACCAAAGAGATATAATAAGTAAGAAATACATTTTTTTTTAAATTCCTAAAGTACTTTGAGAAGTCTTAGAAAACTGTTATTATAATCAGTTATTGTTTTATTCTTTATTTTATGCACAAATAAACCAACCTGGTAAGTTTTTCCTCCAATGATACAAGCTGCTTTAGCCTCTTCCACTTGCGGACACTCGGGGCAGCACTTTCCCGGCTGTGGAGGTAGTGCACGAGCACCGCAGGTTAACACCGGACAGGTGTAACGGGTACATACAGCAGTCCCATTCATACATCTGCAATCTGTGCATGGGTCTACCTGGAACGCGCTCAAGTGCCTGTGGTACTCCTTACCAAGTATACACGGTTTCATGTTTCCTAAAACTGAAAATATTTTTTCATGAGCCTTGATTCAAAGAAATGTTAAGTCTTACTTAATGGTTAAATTTAAGGTAATGGTATAACAAATATTTGGTAAACTACAACTTATTTACTTCATTCCAATTTTAAAAAGCGTATATTCTTCTATGGCTTTCGAAATAAGGACACGAGACAGCTTTGGCGAAAATATTATCTCCATAAATCCCCAGGACGATCCAATCAATCGGAAAGATTTATTTTATTGCGGCCAATTTCAGAGTAATCTACTAGAGTGGAGTTTTGCTTAGTTACTAAATAAAGCTAGATTATCTCAGCATAATTTTATTTAAATTTGCTTTTCTAGCATAAATTTAAGCTTAATTTCTGAAATCAAAGAAAACCCATTTACAGGGTTCAATAGTTAGCAGCACTCTTTGGGTCATCTTTAAAGTATACTACTATAAGTCATTGGAGAAGATTCTAGTTTAATATTAAATTTAGAATTTCCATTTATAGAAAAAGAGTCCTTTTGTGTGTCTTTTATAACAACTGACATTGAATCGACATCTATATCATTTCTCGTAAAAGAATTTATACGTACCATTGTATAGGTTACAAATTATATGTTCCTTTATTGTTATATATAAACATTATAAATACACAGAATTAAAGTCGATATGAAACTTTAGAAAGAAAGGCGCAATTTTCCTTTCACAGTCTTTGGACTGGGAATGGTTTTTATTACGTTTGTGATCGGGTATCAGTTCGATTAACTACAAGAAATAAAATGAACATTGTCCTTTGCGCTGCATATTTCGGTGTACCATGCCACAAATGCCATATGAAAAAGTATAGTCATAACCTAATTATGACTAATGATTTTTTTCTTTGTAGTCACAACGTATTTTTTCGTCGAAAAGAAAAAGTTCTTTAACGCATGTAGATATCTAGTGCAATTTAATTACAACTAGCACTTAAAAGTTTTCAGAAATAGAAAAGTTATCGCTGCTGTCTTTTTATTATTGTGCTGCTCCACCCCCCAGTCCACCCACCAACTTCCAGTCGGATATGTAAAATTCTAACTGAATTTGTATCTGACTGTGTGTGATCGATCACTTTGTCACACATGTACAAACTTGAATCGTCGTTACCTGTGTCGTTACTCCAGTCTGTACTTTGACAGAATATCTCTGATATTTACAGAGAGCAATCTGTTCATCTAACCGACAATATAATATTGAATAAATCCGGATCTAAAACTTACGAGGTAGAAATTTATCAGCTGTAGGATGAGCACAGCGAGGACAGCATTCGCCAAGAGGCGTGTACTGATGCGCATGTGGGCACGGCAGCACCGGACACGCACGCTTCGCGCACGATAGCGCGCCTCGCACACATCGACACGACAAGCACGGTTCTTCGGGTATACGAACGTCCCGGCCCTCCCACACACGTTGGCCATTTATTACGCATTCTAAAATAATAACAAATAAAACAATTTCATTTAGTTCATAATTCTATTTATGACTAGATTTCTAGAAATAAGGTTTACCATTTTTCGCGTTTATAGTAAAAAACAACATTATTTAAAATATTGTTTTTTTTTGCATTCACAATATCATATTTCTATTAGATTAAATACGCCAATAAAAAAAAACCACATCTCCGAGCCCTCAGGTGAGATTTGAATCTACGATCTTTCGCTAACCGAGCCAGTTCTCTGACCACTAAGTTACCGAGACACTGATTAATTGAGTATGTATTGTATTTATTTTTTGATAATTACTTGAAAAATATATTTTTTAATCATTTTCATTCAGTAAGATTGTTAATGTTTCGATATTATATCAGCCGGTAGAAAAATGAAATGTACCTAAGCCACGTGGCTAATTGCATAGAAATATTATACGCCTATAAGAACTACATTAGCAATCATTTGTAATTCCAACACGTAACAACTATTTTAACAAGGGACCACCCATTCCATTGTATGTAAATAGTTAACAAAATTTAAAATAAATTTTAGTAGTAAAACTTCATCCGCAATATGAATACTTTCCGTTTATTTCATTTTGCTATGCGTCAGCCAAGTTTTTTACTCTAAAAATGGCTAAAATGTAAGGGCATTATTTGGTTTCACAATAAGGTTAGGGCGGCATCGCTAAGACAAAGCGCGAAGACTATAAATTGGAAAGGATGGGAGATGAATCAATCAGACAATAATGAATGAGAGAGCGCCCGCACACAGTGGGCCGACGTCCGAGTGGCCCGACCACCTGTAACAGGCCTGCCTCTCGAAGTCATGCACCTAACAGCAAATCTTTGGAAACGCAAGCCGCAGATAGTTTTCTTGAAAAAACTAAACACGTCTTTAATCGACACGTCTCCGGATTCTGATATCGTAAAGTAACAGAGATGACGATTATATGTTTAAATGGTGTTTTTATTAAATATTAGCAGAACCGGCAGAAGAAAACGTCGTTAAACAATTTTAAGCTCCCGAACGTTAGCATATCTACTGTATATTTTCATTAAAAACAAAGAAAATATTGGAACTCAAACGCTGTTCGTCCTACTAGGTTGTTTATTTGTTATCACAAATCTTAATAGATACTTAATTTCATGGTTCTAACTTTATTATAGATGATCTTTTTTTACAATTTTCTAAAACGCCGAAGCACGTGTAATGCTATGAATCGAAATATATGCTTCATAGCCCAAAAATGAAGGACATAACAAAATAGATATCTTTTATTGTTCGCGCACTTAGAACCACGAACGGTGCACGGAAACACTACCTGTAATAATGTGAACCTTTTGCAGTGCCGAATTTCGATTATTATAAAGTCACTTAGCTATCTACTAATAAAAATACATAAATTCATTATACATTGTAGATTAGATTATGTTAGATATTTTTATGCACTACGAACTAAAAGACTGTATCTAATTATGCCTTTTAAAATTATACCAATAAACTTTACGTAAATAATTAGAGAGTATTTCCAGATACTCTCTAATTAGTACCTACATATTTATAATTTATTGAAATCCTTAATACTTAGTTTGCACTTAGATCAAACATTTTCGATTATCTTACATTGAAAATAAAACATTTCCACACTACAGGTTATCCCCTATGTCACCTCTTAAGGAAACAAATTTTCTATTACCCTCCAAATTTTACGACTCTAGGTTCACCGGATTAGGCTAGGTATGTGTTTTCGGTCAGTTAGTCAGTCACTTAGGACAAAATTTTATAATATTTATATTTGTAAGAAAAGAACACCATATAATTCAATCGAACTGAGAAAACACCATTCATTCATACCCATTTCATTAATTAAAGTGTGGTGTTTTCTCACTTTGAGTGTCTAGAAAGTATACTTACCAGAAAATATAAAAACTGCTCTGCGGGTAGCAAGCACATTTGCTTTTTCTTTTATTCAAGTTTTCCTTGACGTGGCGTGATATTTTATTTTCATAGTCTGACTAACTTCTGACATTTAATCTTATTTCAATAATACGACTCGTACATAATTAACAACATTTTTATTATCGTTGGAATTGAGACATAACAATATTTACCACAACGGTAACTTGATCTATCAGTAAATCTGCATAATTTCTTTCAGATTCAACCAGTCCCGGAACGTCTTTTGTCGTGTTACTCATCTAAGCCGCTGGGCCAATGCGATTAACGTTACATGCAAGATGCTTTCAAGTGTTCTTTAAATGTAGTTAAGAAATACTGAAGAGTCTGACATCTTCATAAAGACGTTTATTTAATGGGCAGATACGAAAACACGTTTTAGCGTTCTTAATGTAAACGCATACTTATGCCCAAGGGTGTCGCCAGCCGATGGCGCAGGGGGGGGGCAAGTTGACTTTACCTACTACAATTCATACTTTTCTCATTCTCTCAGATTCTCTACATATTGAGCGATCCGAGTTTACATGTTGCTTCCCCACTCCCCCTCCCCCGCTTCAACGATAGAGTAGAGCTGGCAGAGCGTAGTTGAGCGGCGTACGGAATATTAGGAGTGGAATTGGTGAATTCATTCGAGTTTCGACGTACGGAATTTAAGTGTTCAAGGCTTGAACTTCAAGCAAATCAACTCAAAGACTTAGGACTTTGGTTGCATTATATTTGGCAACTTTTTTAGAATCTCTAGGGGGGGGCAGCTGCCCCTCCCTGCCCCCCCTTGGCGACGCCCTTGCTTATGCCAGAATATTAACAATTTCCACATTGCAAGTGTGATACTAATAATTTTGACATAAGTTTGAAAATATCTATATCCTGCATAGCTATTTCTTAAGAATAATGTTACGAAGTATTAAAAAAAAGTACCTAAATTCGCGTTTTCTTTTCAAATGTATTTCACTCAACATAGCTGTTCTATGGTGGTCTCAGGTGTTTAAAAATTACTTTGAAAATTATTATTCAACATTTTATTGCCATAGCATGATATTCTTTACAAGACTAAAACTTTATCTACAATTTCTTATTAAAAGTCTAACACTTATATGGTACCTATGGAATTGCTGGTTTCTTCCATTACTCTAATAAGCACATTACTTCTTAAAGGTAATAATACTTCAATAATTTTATAAAACTAATTTGGAATCTAGATTAAATATTTGAAGAATTTTCATACAGAAAACATTTTGTTGTTAAACGTAATGGATATTAAAAAAACACATTTATATAAATTGTTCTTTTTTCGTTCATAGACTTGAAGCCTTGATATTCCGTTACTTTAGTAATTCACAATGTTTCTATAAATGCTCTTTATTTCACTTTTTAATTAGGCTCTTTTAGCAATACGTGGCTAGATAACATTCAATAAAACGAACTAGGAAAATTAAAAGCCTTGTATAAAGAAAATATCCATGAACACGCAATTTTATGTGTAATAATCACCTTATATTACAGTACATTTTTATAAGAGGAAAAAATTATAAGTAGATTGTATTGTAGACTGTACTTTAGTTTCATTTTAATGCCACTCGACGCGACTGGCTCGTCTGCTCACATAATTGTGACAATGAATACAGCCAAGTGTCTATCGTAAAAATAAAGACGAGTACACAAAGTAGGCTGTCCTTTTGTAGTCAACCAATTAAGTATTCATAGTCTGTCTAAAACATTTATATGAGCAGTGTGCTTTGTCACTGAATGAATATCACACTGCTTTAAAGCAGGAGTCTCTTATATTTGTACAGTTATCATTATAAGTGGATTGCAATCCAAAGTCACTAATAAAAAAAAACAGCAATAACAATTCGAAAATGAGTGTGTGATTGCATTAAAAAACAATGGAAATGAAATGGAGAAAATACTGCAAAATTTATTACAACTTTTTTTAAACTGATTAAAATTTTCAGTCAATTTGTTAATGGGTTAGCTTTATTACCCTAACTTATATTCAGTGCCGGATAGAAAGAGAGAAGCTGAAAAATGTGAAGCTTAGGGCGGCAAAATTGGCCCAGAAAATTGGTACAGAAAAAGTAAGTAATAGTGCAAAGCTTTGTTTTTAGCTTTGGTTTTCTTAGCTTAAAAATATACCCAAAAAGTTGTAAAAATAATCTTGAAACTCTCCCGAAAAAAGGAATAAACGTTATTGTGAACAGTGAATCTAATTTTAGAGGTCAGTAGGGGCGGCAAAAATTTTTTAGCTTTGGGGCGGCAAATGTGTAAATTCAGCACTGCTTGCTTATATTTGGTTTGTTGCAGGTGTATTCAAACTTCAATCTACGTTTTAATTGATATCTAGGTATGTGAGTATAGAAAAACAATAAAAAAATTACTTCTTTTGTGTTATGTAATAACGACTGTGGCCTATTACCGATTCAAAGCACGAGTAACGCGTACATCACAAGCTAATTATTTCAATTTCTCAGGTCGTCGACGCAGGCATGCCTAATAATAACGACGTACCTACAAACGTTGTATGAATTATTATGAGCTTCAGGTTTTTATTACAAACACCACATGTAATGTGGTAGGAATTGCCATTTATAGGTAAATTAAAAAAAAAATCAATGGGATACAACTTTTGTTTCTATAGTTTAATCGAAGCAAGAGATTGCGTATGTGTCGTAGTCGTAGACAGGGAGTACCCCGAAATGTTTACAATTAAAATGTTTACAACATAAACCTGACGTCAAAAAAAAAGCGTACAAAATTGTCGAATCTATTTCAAATAACTCCATACTTATGCATTATTCTTTTTATTAAAAAATCTTTATATTGATATAAAAAATACGGCTTTAGTTGTCCTGAAGGGTCTTCTCATTATATAATGCCATACTAAATCCTATTTTCTGGTAAAGGTACTTCTATAAATTTTTAGTTCTTCAAATCGTGAAAAAACGTTATAGATAGGTGCGTTCTACTCTGCTTTGCACGCTCTACTCTATCCTTGACAATACCCAGTCTCCGAAATACATAAAATGCAAACTTCAGTTTTTATGTAATTCCCATGACCGCCAAATTTGCTATACTTAGATATTCTTTTTCTTTTCCTCTCTTCCGTTCCAATTTAATATACAATCCTCTCCATGTCTCCATGTCTTTATTTGTAGCTCTCCCAGTAAGTTCATGTTCAAAAATAAACGCTTTTCTTACTGAAGAATAATAATTAAAGTAAACTTAGTTATCACTGCATTTAAACACATAGTTGTTTTTCAAAGTTTGACTGGTAGAAAATACTACTAGCGTTAATTGCACCTCTTATACCAATTTGTTTTGATCAATACAAGTTTTTAAATAAATAAATAATTATGTTAAGGAAACATGTACTTCAGATACACTACGATTTCGAAACGATATATTCATACACGTGCTCATATATTCTTTATAAATGGATGTTACTCATCATTCCCACTTAAGGCCCGGAGTAAAAACAATGTTGATAAGTCGAAATCGTGAAAAAATAACAAGTAGACAGAGCAAAAAACCTAATGCACCGTTGGGATCGTAAAACAAACAAACACAGGGCACACCACAGCGTTCCCGCAGTCGGCGCTTTGACCAGCAGACAAAAACCCAACCGCCCCTGCCTTTTAAGTATGTTGTTAACTTTTTGATTTATGGTCAATAATAGAGACGCAACGCCGTGGGAGACTCCGACCACGAATGTATTATTTTAATGAACCCCTGTGAACACATAATAAGACTTTATTTCGTTTTAAGGTAGAATTTAATTCCTTTGTTCCTGGTTATGCGTCTGAAGGAATCTCTCCCTGGTCCTGCGAATCAGCCTGGGTGGTCGGAATTGCACGATCATTTCAGAAAGCTCCCAAAATGTAAAAATAAAGAAGAATTTCTTTGTCACTTCTTTCAACGATGAAAACACAACTATATTCTAAAAATAAAATCTACAGGTTTATTTTTAAAATCATATTTACTCAGTTTTATAGCTGGGATAAAGCTTTGTTCGATATAACTACGACTTGGCATCTTTTGTCTTTAAATAAAAACAATTATGATTGTTTAAAAACACTTTTTTTCTAATAACTTGATGTTTTAAATACAATATCGATTAATCACTGTTGTTCTATAATAGCGTTCTGCGTCTAGTATGGCGACGCTTGGCAGTCGAGTTATTTTATCCGAGCGTTCTATTGTCTACGCTAAAGTGCTACTGCGCAGCACAAACGGGCTAACCTTTGTTGGTGACGGCGTGTGGGCGAGTAGGCCACCGAGCTGCTCCTGCCTGACATATGAGATATGGGTAGAAATCTACATACAAATCCTTGGTCAAGCGTTCTTTGTTTACGACTAAACTACATGACGAACGAATTTACAACAACATCCCTTTAAATCACTCTGTGGAAGAAGTAATGCCAGATAGCTAAGCTGCTTAGTTATGGCACCATATCAAATACAAAATCTTCGAATCGAATAACCATTTAGGTAATTAATAAATTTAGAACGTTGGTATGCATCGGCGATACACAAAAGCTATTCCGAGTCATCTTGTAAATTACTATTATTTGATATGGAATTAATAAACTTGTTAAGGTTTCGGAGCGGAGGTAAATTGCCTGCTGTTTTAGTTTTATTTGGTCCGCGTGGCGGCGAGTGTTTGTTTTTGTGAGGGATCTTTCTTTTTTGCTGTGCGCGCGTCTGGGTGGGCGCTCCCCGAGACACGGCTGCGCCAGCGCCGCACGACAATTATCTCTTGAAAAACGTAGGTAAGTACGCCTGATGGGAAAACGCGGCGTGAAATGGTGAGTAAATTCTTGCGAGTAATTTAGCCTTTGATAGCTATATAAGCACTTTATACGCTTGGCGGTGCCATTGATGAGAACAAAACGAAACAAAATCCCTTTAATCTACCAATACTTTTTTGTTGATTTTTATGAAAGCTTTTAGTGATTTCCCACAATGCAGTAAGAATTAATATTACTGTATGTAGTACACGGTGATGGAAATTATGTTTATTTAAACTTAACTATTACAAAAAGCAAATATTGCAAATTTAAAACAACCTGAAACAGTTTTTTTTTAATTATTCTGTGTCGAGCAATCCTAACCAACTTCTTTAACTCTCAATCTTTTTTTAACTAATGAAACCTACTAACTCTGACTCTATTGTGAAGTTGTATGTGTAAACTGAAATACTCACCGTCACAAACAGGACAATTGTAATGAGTGTGTCTCTGATGCTTGGGCCTCTCGCATGGTGCGTAACACTCCGGTCGGGAGATGGTGACCACGCCAGCCTCACAGCGAAGCACCTTTCCTTCCTCTCCCCACTCAGTGTGAGACGCATACTCGGTGCCGTTGTACCAGCACCCTTTGCATTTGGTGCAACATCCTTCGCGCGGCATAACGACAGCGCAGTCCTCCATCAGTCCGCACTCTTCGACGCCGTTGCGACACTCCACAAAACCGTTCTGGAAAGGCATTAAAATTAATGTGAAGAAGAAGACAAATTTAACAGTGTAATTTGCAAAATTTAATGATATATTTTTTATATTCATTTTCTTTTTAATTATAGTATATAAGAATAAAATTTTAACATTGTAAGTAGACAAACTATTAAGCTAATAAATTTTCTAGTCACAAGCATTTTATAATTATTTAAATCGTTTCGATACCTATTTTAAACATGTACTACCTTCGAATGAGAGTTATTGAAAAGCTTCAAATACACCATATAGGTATATACGAGGTCACAGGACGTACGTGGTTTTACTTGAAAAATCAATAAGTACCAAACATAGGATATACATAATAGTATTAGAAATAATAGCAAGAGTTTTTCAAAATTTAAATATCAACTGTTAGGGTATTGCAAATTGTTTAAATATAAGTAGGTAAATAAATCTCTTGTCGCACAAGAGATTGATTAACTTTACTTTATTTTTTCAATATACATAATTGAATTAAACGTGTAATTCTAAAATTGACATCGCGCACAGAAAAAATATGATATCAAATTTTGTCAAAATAAAATAAAGTACATACAAAAACACAATGACTAATTGATGCTCTGCATTATGCTTAGTGTAAACAACTATATATCTTCGTAATAAGAATAACTATGCATGAAGTCCTTGGAATCGTTTAGGTAAGAATGTCAAAATGTTTAAACATTTATACATGGTGCCTACATCTATCAAGCAAAATATTTATATTTAACAGCAACGATAACTTAATGTACAATTCAATCGAGCCAATAAAATGCAACTATAGTTGAATGTGAAATCATTTTCATCCATAATAAGGTCGAAACCCATTCTCGTAATTATTTTAATGTCTTTTTAATGGCTCTTTGTTCTATAATTCATTTGCATGAATAATTGGTACACTCGAGTGATGTTATAGTGGTTTATCTTTTGTGAGAACCTAATAACTTCTATATATAGTGAATCCTAGTACTTAATTGGGTTCATTTGACTTAACAAGTAGTTTTATTTGCATTCTGTAATGAACTCATATTTGCAATTAAACAAATTGAAAGAAAATAACGACAATTTAACATAACAAAAAAAGTATGACAGGAGCCAAGTGGATAGGGAAAGGTTGTGGATTCTCTTCTTGAGTAAAGTTGATTTTTTTGTAAAAAAAATCTAGCACTTAAATAGTAAAATAGATGAAAATAGAAGTATTAAGGAAATATCAAAGACAAATAAGCTAACCTATCTACCTATGTATTAAGTACAAAAAAATACATCTTAGCTATAATACAATGCGTAGAGTCTATACCTGTAAGTATATGTCACCTAAGCAGATCATTGTTTAATTATTTGAATGTCCCAGGAATTTAATTTTTCCACACAAGTTCTTAGCATCCGAGCTGTCAGACATAATCAATATTGGCTGACAATATTTGCACAAAATCTGTACACTTATCAAACGTTTTAACACCAAACAGAACGTTAAGTATATCGGCATACTTAACTCTTATTACGTACAGAATACGATAAAGTAACGACCAGAAAAGGCGTTATATCGAATCAACTGTTACTCCGTAAATTAGCGTATAAGCATAAAGGATACGCCCATAGGCCTGAGTGTGAGTTTTGGAGATATAAACTATAATATTCTAAATATTTGTATGATGGATTGTGTAATCCCCATGGATTGGAAACTTATGGCATTTCTCTCGCTGTATGGTGCGACTATTCTTAGTTTTAAATATTTGCCGGTTCTGGGGTGTCGAGTAGATTCAGTAATTTTTTCAAACCTCTAAAAATTTAAACTGTTAAATTACCTTTAGTAAAGAGGTATGGTATGGTTTTTATACACCTATTACTCGTATTCGTTTACTTTCTGTTAACACTCGTAAAGTTTTCTCGGTAATATATAAAAGTATTGCACGATTTTCTTTCGGATCGGACGCTTCTTCCAATTCTTTCCTTCAATAGCCTTTTCTATCTAACATAAATCTTTGAACAGAACGATGTTTATAATCAACATTAAATTGGTATAATATTATTTTTACATTATAAATGAATATTGGTTTAAATGTTTCAAAATGAATAATTAAAAAATAAAATCAAAACGTTAGTAGCGAATCACTTTAGCGAATTACCTTACCCCGAAGGTTCTGTTCGAATCCCGAAGGGAGTAGATGATTGTGTGATGAATACGAGCATTTGCATATTTCTATCAATATTACATATGCATGTAAGTAACGTACCTATGTACATTCGTAACCTAGTATCCATAATACAAACCTAACATTGAGTACTTTGGGCTAGGCTAATAAGTGACTTGGTTAGATATTGATGGTCATAAATTACCGATTTTAACTGATTAGATTACTTATAGGTACCTGACTTTTATTTTCATTATTACACCTGACTCTTACCAGAAATATAATTCGCGTTTAAAAATTTTATATGTAGAAGGCTAGACGTTAACACAGAAGATTATTTTTAAATTTGTACATAATTTTTGTTCCCCGCTAGTTCCCGGAGTTGCGCACTCAACGGTGTTTATTGTTTTTAGATACCTATAATTTGGCTACCGAGCTCTTTGATGTTATCCCCGAGAGCGAAATATTTACGTTACCATTCATCGGTTAGAATATCCATAAGTCTGTTGACTACTCATTACTTATCAAGTGTGCCGAACATTAAATTGAACAGATTACACGATTTCGGCTAAGCTTTTATTTCTCGGAGCGGTTAGTTTATCTTAAGCGAAATTAGCTACAGTTCGTTTTATACATATACAATAGATTATCTTAACTAACACGAACAAATCACTAAACATACACTACTGACCTAGTGAGTATAATGAACCGCGATAAACTAAACCGGACCGTTTCTAGTTGCCTTCTGACCCATTATGATAATTGTGGATATTCTTATAATTACTTTATTTAGCTTACTGATTTTCGCGTTAATCGCACATTTAACGACTTTAAGCGGATTTTATGTTTATTTATTTTTTTATTGAATTTTTTTACCTTGACGTTTCGACTACTTTACAAGAGAAATGCTATTAAGACATCAATAAACCTGAAAATTAGGTTTGAACCAAAAATACCTCTTAGTTATAAATGTGAACCTCGTTTAATTGAAATATTTTAGTGCATTCAATAAATATGCTGTGATTTTTTATACCCACAAGCAAATAAGTATAAAATGTAACTGCACTCTATTTACATCCAGAGAATTATGTAAGGTACATAAGATAATAAAAGAAACTAATAAAAAAAGTTATTGTTATTTTCTCATTAAATAATTGCGATTCTACTTTTTTAAACTCACAGGCAAGTAGAAAATGTAACTATTAGTTGACTCCAAAAGTTATCTTATCTTTAGGTACATGATAATTGAAATAAAAATACAGCTATACCTAATCTTCTGACCTAAAAACATAATTTTACTGTCCTGACCTTAATTTCACTATACCTATACAGAAACACAAGTACATTTCTTCAGATATTTAACAACGCTTTATATTATGATAAAAGCTTTCTTATATATATCGCACATACGGTGCTATAACGTCACTTATGCAAATGGTGTAATATTTCAGGGGAGCATTTAAAAATTGAACATCCTTACAACATATAGTTTTTCTCGGCTAACCAAATAAAATAATTAAGCTACAACTTTGAACTTCATTTTAGAGTAAAAGCAAGCAAAGTAAAGAGGTAGAGTAGAGGTAGGAGTATTTTCTCATACTCAGTTCAGTTTTGTCTAAAATTACATAAGTGACGTTATAGCACCGTATGTGCGATATATTTAAATTATTGCTTTGCGATATCTTGACAACAACAATGGTACCTATAATACCAAAAATTATAAAAGTATTCTCTACTAGTCAACCTTAAGGAATATAAAAATACTGAATGCGGCAAAAAAATAACAAATGATATTACTACATGAAAATACTAACATCTTTGAAAAGGAAAATCATTTTTTTATTTGATATGCAGCACGGTGCAGGTTCCGATCAGATCAAATCCGTTGAATTCTACCATCAACTCGGTTACTCAAACTACGACCACGATGTTTTAAAGACGATATTCTTAGTAACGTCCGCTGCGTACGATTCAACACTAAACACCATAGCATAAACTGAGTTGTAGATAAAACTATGCCATATAATGATTGAAGATTAAGTTGAAACACAGATATAATAGAACAAATGTCAAGTAATGACTACAAACACGTTTTGTTCATTCATTCAAAATTAATTTCACATTTTTGTGTCAGTTTTAAATACCAAAATTAATTCAGTTTAAACTTTAACTTCTTACTTTACATTTGAATAGTTTGATAAAAGTTAATGGTACATTGGTAGGCCTACAGTAATGTCAAAATGTCCGCGGCCGTCATTCCACTTCCCGTCGACCGATAAGGCCCACCAAATATCCCAAATGCTACCATATATCCTCACTGTTTCCTGGATATTTGCGCAATCAATCACGTGGGCCTACAAATCGTCATCAGTTTTGATAGCGCGGCTTCATTGACTTAAAGTTTTTTTTTCTTCTATTCAACACCTCAGAGTAAACAGGACTGGAGTAGCCTTTGCCTAACATTACCCCTCTGCCAAATGCACAAGCGTCGGAATCCTGTGCGTTATATAAAACTAGTTGAGCCGCCATTTTAAAACCACAATAATCAGAACGTCTTACCGTGCAGAGCTCCCACGAAAATGCCTGCCTGTGCTGTTTTCTACTGTAAAAAAAATTGAAAATATCTAGTATGCAAAAAGATGGTGTCACCTTTCATTTGTAAGCATAATTTTTAGGTTTTGATTATTATTTAATTCATAATTTCATGTTTTAGCAGACTACAATTTCAAATTTCGCGCTCAAAGTTCGTTTGATGACGTCACGGCTGCACTCCCCACGAGACTACCTAGGGTTGACCATTATCGCATTTCAATTAATTAAGACAAAAATTAGAAAAAGTTTGTTGGTAATAAATAACTGTAATTTTGTATTAATTAATTACCAATTATAATTTCGTTTTAACAATGTACGTTGCGTGTTTATTTTTAGTTTAGTATTAAGTACATACCTACACTTTTGCGGCTGCTTGAAGCCTATTCTTTGCCACACAACATGGAAATATAAAATAATAAATAAAATAATTAATTAAAATAATAATCAAACTATTTGTCCTTTTATTCATGCTGGGCGGCGCTCATAAACATTAAGAGTACTAATGCTGTATATACTTCCAGTGCCCCTGACTTCATAAAAAAGACACGGTTAAAAGGGTACCATCGTCTAACCAGCACACCCGATGATTTCCGAGAAACCAAAATTTTTTTTCGAGCCACAGGACAAATTGTTTTTATTTTGTAATCAGCAACCCTTATTAATTTGTACAATATTAATTTGCACAATAGTGATGTCAACTTCATCGATATTGTGATTTTACGAGTGAGTAATGAATGAATGAATGCAAGTAACATACTTAAATTGGAAATATGTATTTTTAATTTAAATCTGTATGTCGCAGGGAAATTGTATAACTCCGCAGTTTACATTCGGCGTCATCAGTTTAAAAAACACATACCCTTTTCTTAGTTCTTTTTCTTAACGATAATAAAACACAGCTTAGATAAATTACAGTTTGTTTCAGTAATTATTACCAGGTATTAATGATGATTTCAAATAAGAATAAGGTATGTGATTTTGAACTGATGACGCCGTATGTTAAGTGCGGAATTATACTATTTACCTGCGATATTATACATACGAGAATAAAACTGTAAAGATATAGCATAAAACAGGTCAAGTCTACCTTAAACCAAATGGCTAGTAATGAGAGTAGAGGAAGCGAAATCACTAATTTTTGAACATTTTGTCTGTCTGTATGTATGTTTGAGCACGCATCACCCAAAAACTACGCGACGGATTTTGATGACATTTTAGTATGGTAATAGCTATGTCATCGTCAACAACGTTAAGTTTTTTATTAATATTGTAGCATTTATAGCTCCTTTTAAAAACCGGCTTGTCCAACTGCAATACTTCAAGATACTAGGAGTAAGGTATGTGGTACCAAAAGTCATTTGTACATAAATGAAAGCTATTGGAAGATAGTATTGCAGTATTAAAATTAGAAATGATCGGTATGTGTAGTTCAGGCAAATATACTCTGCCCCTAGGCGGCATACTAATTGTTGGTATTTATACTTTAAGCTTTGATATGCCCGGAAACATCTAATTTTTCATATTCAGTTTTCCTAAAGAATACAGCATACGAAAAAAATGGATTCATGCTTGTAATAGGTAATAGGGCATCTTGGGCATCTTCAAGAACAAGTACTATATGTTCCATACATATTGAGCCGTCTCAGTTTCAAAAATTATCTAACAATAGAAGAAAATTAGTTGCCCATGCTGTGCCAACGTTATTCTTGAATGATCCTCTTAGTTTATTATATAACTAGTTATGCTTCAAATATATATTAACATGTAATATTATAACAGTTTTAGTTCATTACATTTAAATGTATTAATTTTAGGTTAAAAAATAAGTTGAAAAGGAAATACCTGCAAAAAGTGATGTAAGCAAATCGCAAAAAAATACAAATAATCAATCGGTCAAAGTAAAAATCTGAGAAATATAACTATATTCACTATCGCTTTGTTAAAAATAATGTTTCAGAGTTCCTCCTTTCCATTATGGGTATACGCAAAAGGGTCCACAGTGAATTCTATATATATAATAACACCTATTGTAAATATCTTTTAAATGCAATAAACTATCAAGTTTCAATTTGTATTTGTAGGAATACTAACGCAAAGTTAATAAATTCATTCATTGAACGAAACTGATTTATCGATATCGATATTCTCGTGCTATGTCATGTCACTTCTCACACAATGACATTCGTGTGTTTGAATAGAACGTTAACACACTATTTTAAGCACGTGTGCGTGTATTTTAAATATGTTTGTCGTATTATGCATGTGTGCGTTTGTAAACACGCAAAGAGTTTTTGTTCCTGTGTGCTGGCATTGAATGTAGTAGTAACCTCACCCCCCGCAAAAAATGGCAGAAAAATATGTACGAGATATTGACTAATGGCTACTCCAGTCCTGTTTACTCTGAGTTCAACACTAATCTGTTTCCGCACATTGAAAAGAGAACTTTTGTTATTTTCTATCTTTCGTCATCACAAATTTTTCAGTAATTTTCAAGGCCAGTCATTGTATGACTGGTGAAAAAAATTATTTCGAGCTCCATCGTGCTTCAAAAAGGTACGTTAAGCTGTTCGTCTCGGCTTTGTCATTTTTCTCCCTACTTTACTCCCTACCGTGTTGACACCCATAGAAAAAGTCAGTGCTTTAGTGATAAAGATATTAATAGACTGATGATAATGCCGCATGTAATGGGCTTTCCGTATGAAGAACAAAACATACACATAGGGGCGTACTTACAGGCGTAACAGCTTATTATTGTAATGGTAGCGAATAAAGTTTGAGTAGTGTACGTGGAATAGAAGAAAGGTTCGGAGTTAGCAATCAATGAGTAATATACTGCATGGTGCAGTCCTATCTGCGTTGTAGAGGTATAATAACTGGCAAAAATTGCAAGTTATTAAAATCAAATTCCCGAAATTAAGGTTCAACAGATTATATTCAATTCCGATCAATTTTATTATTTTGTATAAGTGCCTTACTGGCACTTATAAAATATGGTAAACATTTGTTTTGCAAGAGTAAAGATTAAAAACTCCATTATTAATTGGACATATATTTCTACTGACGAGTTCTCATTTTTTTTATTTTATTACAACTGTGTGTCTATAATATATTGTATAAATGAAGGGCCTGTGCAAAGGATGGCCCGTTCCAATGCGCATTTTTGTTACGGACTTCTGGACTCGGGGGAGGGAGGTGGTGAATCCTGATGTATACTTCGGGCCGACCCGGAAATTATGTCAGACTCGTACTGACTAAACACCACTTAGAAAGTGCTTTAGCCTGGGAAGGCTATACAGGCTTTGTAGGAGCGATCGCACCCAGTGTGGCGGTGGCGGCACGGCGACGCGAACCAGTGGGCGAAGAAATCTTTATTTATTAAGAAAATATGGATTAATTTCTCTGCGTGATTTTTATATGTGACCGTGTTGAACTTTACGTGCTAAGTAATAGTAATAGAGTTCATATAGTGGATACTAGATCGAATTAAATATCCTACGAAGTCCCTTAAAGTACAAAAAAATGTGTATTTGTGACAAGTGATCGCTTTAACAATATAACATTGCGGAAATAATATATCACACAAAGTATTACGTAGGTACATTAAAAATGTTAAATCAATAATAACTCTTACATTCACATCAATTAACCTAGTCCAAAGTAAGCACAGTAAGACTTGTGTATAATAGGGTAACCGGTAGACATACATACATATATGCTACATAAGTAAAGATATAAAAAAATTAACAAGTCTGTAAACTATAACGTAACTTCGTTACCATACAAATTATTATCATCGTAAACATACGCGAAATGTACAGTCACGACCACTAAATTTATACAACGTAGAGTCATATCAAACTGAATCTATCAAAAGCTGTATATATAACTATCTATACTAATATTATAAAGAAGTAAAGTTTGTGTGTTTGTATATTTGTTAAATTGTAAGGGGTAATCTCGGGATCTACTGAACCGATTTTAAAAATTCTTTCACCAATAGAAAGGCACATTATTGCTGAGTGTCATAGGCTATATTGAATGCTAGAAAAAATTTAAAGAATTTTGTCCACCCGTGCGAAGCCGAGACGGGCCGCTAGTATACTATAAGTAAATAAGTTAATGTGACACTATTCTATAACGAACTGGTTCATGACGCTCATGTATTAAACTCAGAAAAAGAATCTATAAATCATAAGTAATACATTCTTATAACTGTTAGGAATTGGTTGCAAACTTTAAGTCATTCGATTTACAGCCTCACAGTAACTATATAACTTTAAAATTTTTGATCATTGTTTATCCAAAATGTGAGAAGACGTAACATGACACAATTCAAGGTTAATTCAACTTACCGTGCTTAATAGTAAATGTAAAATTAAATCTCGTATGTATGCATTATTTTCGTACTATTGTAAACAGATTACACAGATAGTAATAGCTCAAATGTAAATATTACAATGTAAACTATTTACATTACAAAAATGCTTACTCACGGTAGGGGCGCGGTATCCAAGTACATGTACATTTTATCTTACATGCGTACGCTCGCTTGCAAAATACTCGCATTAAAACTATTCGTTTTGAAATGTTTATCTCTCAATTTACATAGTAGAGTCGGCGACGCAGACTGCTCGGGGACGTTGCTCGGATGTTAAAATTTATGGTAAAATTCCAGCCAAAATTTCATTATACACGAATTTCATATACCATTTACATGATAAGAAGGAATACATAATTTTCGGTTTTGTACAAATTGGTCAGCTTAGAGATGTACCTATATTTAAACATGAATAGTGGATTTTAATAGTTTGTTTTAAAAACTGTAATTAAATATTATTATCAAATAAAAACCAGGTTCAAAAGATCTCATAGCTGTTCAAATACAAGCTTTTAAAGATTTTTTGAAAAAAATTGTCTCACATTAGTTTACTTGCTTGATTGATTGATTCGTCACGTAATAAGAAGAAGAAGATCCTTTAGATAATCATTACAATCAAAAATAAGTGTTTTGTATATGAGCAAGTCCTGCACCCAGCTGTAAGAAGTTCATAAGCTTCTCGAAATGGCATATAAGGGACGGAATATGTCCCTAAACGTATTAAACATATCATTATGTACGGACAACAGCATATCAACCTACTACAGAATATCAATGATTCTCATTTGACATTGTGCTGTTGTTTTTCGTTTTGGGTAGGTCGGTGTATTATGTATAAATATTATATCTTAAACTAAAACATAGTCAAAACTTCTTACTCATCCAGAATAGTATTTAATCGTTATGGAGTATTAAGAATAGTATTTATACGTTATAGAGTACTAAGTAGATACTGATTTCGTGACATTAAATTCGTCCATCACTCTTATAACCTCGATTTAAGTACAAGTTATTATAATTATGCTGTGATCAAAGGTTTCGAAAAGCAAATAGGAGCGATTATTGAGAGCAGTCAATTAAATTACGTTTGATATTTAGGTCTGTACGACAAGTTTGCAACTCATTTGATGATTTGTATAATTGAAGTATTTACTAGAGCACGGTTAAACGATTTAATTTCTCAATTACTACCTACATTGGCCTTAGTTTTTATTTCGTTGTACTTCTAAACGGCTCTACGTTTAATCGTATGCGTTTAAATGCGAGTAGGTACATACCTAGCAATGTAATTGTATCTAGGTGAGTAAGCGATAGGGTAGCGAGAGCGCAAGGCCGAGTGTGGGTCGAATGATCTCTGGCGCCTGCAGTCTGGTACTTTTTACTAATTAAGCGTTTTAAAGCGAAAAACCCATATTTAGACGATTTTGATTTTGATGAAAAATAGACTAAGGATAAGAAAATCAGGTAATGCTCTTTGTTGGTAATTATTAGAAAAACAGAAAGCTATATACACTCTTTGTTATTCCTTTGAGACAGTTTAAGACGCCAAAGAAGTTATAATAAACATCGTCTAATAACTATGTAAAGGAGTAAAATTTACGTCAATAATCGTTTTGAACAAGTCAGCCGCTTTTTTTTAAAGAATATACTATCGACCGTGAACATTTTTTAAAAAAGGTATAAAATCATTGTGATTTATAAAAAAACATTCTCAAGGCCTATATATAGCAATAGTTTGGATCACGCCCAAAATAGTTCACATTTTAGCTTAAAATAATTATTTTTTGTTAAAAAAGAATATAAAATACAGGTTTGCACTTGTCAACTTTTTTTATTTAAAAGCTTTTTTAACTTTTCTTTATCTGAATCTTACTTCCTTTATGTAATACTTAATTAATTTATTGAATTTAGATTCTATACGTGTATCATTCCTATTATTCCTTTAGCCCAAAGTCATATTTTTAAGCATCGCGTGTGTGCACGTAATTAAAGCCTATTTTATGTTTACACTAGCTGACCCAGCCAAGCGTTGCTGTGGCAGTAATATTATTTTTCTAAAATATTTTTTTTTCTAAAATAAAAGTTGCCTAATTTACTCCTTATTACATCAGCTACCTGCCAATAAAATTCCCGTCAAAATCGGTCCAGCCATTTCAGAGATTAGCCGGAACAAACAGACAGACAGACAAAAATTTGTAAAACATGTTATTTTGGTGTATGTACCGTATATATATTCATATGCATGTAGTAAAAAACGGTTATTACAATATTAAAAACAGACACTCCAATTTTATTTATATGTATAGATATGAAAATGCGTTACGCATATTCCACGTTGAGTTACTCTTTCCTGCACATCTGCTTGACTTTAAGTTAGTGTGCACGGGCCTAACTTAAACCATAACCATAACCATGAGAACCTTTTTAAACAAAAGAATGTTTTTCGCATTCGATCCGCAACGAATATAAATATAGCAACAAAACATAACCTAACTAACATAATGTTAAATAGCAAATATTAGATTTTTAATGGAATTTTTAAGTCCTAATCTCAAGGACTGTACTTACAGTGCTTCAACAGAAATTACTTACGCGAGACCCTGATTTAATTATAATCGAATCTTTTATCCAACTTGAATCCTTTTGTAACTATCAAAACAAACAAATACCTTAGCAAATTAACTTCTTGCAAATAAAAACTATCTTTAAGCAGACCTTATGGTTGAATATTTCGAACAGTGTATTAAAGATGGTAAAAGAAGAATTGTGTATTTACACAGGAAACTCAAGTTCTGAAATTTGTAGAAGTTGACAATTTAATTTCAAAAAGATTTGAGCTCTCAATTTTCAATCGAGCACCGAAAAAGCGAATCTATTCCTTTCAGATTTTTTTTTTTTTTATTTTGAATGGGTGCGCTCTTGATTCCAACCAAGCTCGGGGCAAGACAGGATCCACGATGGGGCGAGCAAATCCAGAAGAAGAAAGAGAAAGAAAACATGAGTAATTACCAACACTAGTAAATATCATATGCAAATATGTCTCATAATGATGATGTAGGGATTTTTCAAATTTATATACAAAATTAAAATTAATAAAAAAAATTAGACATGTAAATTCGTACGATAAGACAACCAAGAGGTGTTACGTCAAAAATATTGAAAAACTTACAACTTTGTATTTCTAATCCTATTTCCAAGAACACTACATAGGTCGTGAATAATCTACCTATGACGTCTTTATTCTGACAGATAACATTGTGATGAAGGGGAAATGATAGTGTATCGATAAAATTATATGTACTTTTTGTTATTAATTTTCAAATTAACGTTGCAATTTTAAAAAGCAGATAAGTAAACAAAGTCTGTCAAAGATTAAACGAAAGCTTAATTTCAATTATGCTCGATAGTCAGTTTGTCTTAAAGATAATTTTAAGTAAATCTAAAATTCCACATTATTCATTCCAGTAAAGAACATTGTATGAGGAATCACCAATTATTTAGTAAATATTTAGTATGTCATTAATAACATCTGACGCTGTTGCCATGCCCAAAATTCCGAATGCTGATTAGATTTCCAGTCTTGAGCATAAGATGCGGTGCACGTGCGTGCGTGGTGATCTTGGCATTCTACTGTTTGTGTTTTGGTCCCGTATAAATCGGTTGCTAGACTGTGACTACAGTGCACACTTTGCCAACATAGAGCAATGAACCTCAATAATACAGGTTCCATATATTTACGAATACTGCACAGCAGACTCTTACCTATATGGAGATCTAGCTTCGATAATGAATTAAGCCGATATGAATCTTTACTAAAATCTAAAATTATAATTTAAATTCAGGATATTTTTTATTTTTATTGCGATAAATCCTTTATATATCAAAACAATATGATGATACGTCATAATAAGTATCTTGTAAACTCAGTTTTCCTACACAACTAGATAAAATTTTGTAAATATTACTAATGTAGAACTATCCCGGAAGTCGTTTAACATCAAAACCGTCGTTTAAAACGACGAAATTCCTTAGCTGTCCAAAGTCTAAGGAGTGTGCATAAGAATCGATCTTTTTTTGCATCATAGCAAAACATAATAACAAAGTCGATGATGTGTGGCGTGTAAAAAATACGCGTTGCTAGAAGAACCGGTGCGACCGCATGCCGCGCGCGCGCTCGCGGCAAGGCCTCCGTGGCACCTGCGTCGCCCGCGCCCGCTCCCGCGCCCGCGCATGCCTCTCACCCACTTTCACATCTGCACCTCTTATGCGCTTGCGACAACGTGGAAATACTCCGTAGATGTCGTTGGTTAAGACATCAATTCAAACACTTTAGGTTCTTCATTTTACAATTTATGATATTCAAAATAATTTCCAAATTATGAACGACATCCGTGTCTGTCTTTCGTCTTTTAGATCCGTTTCACGGTGGGATCTATATAAAAAACAAAATTTTCAATATTGTGTTTGATCTGATCGTATCACCACCGTACAATGTTTGTACATGATTCCCGATCTTACCCGATACTGAAATGATTTTGCTCACCTGCTTAACATTTGATCAAACAAAAAACGAGAATACTTTCTGTTTATTTCTTAGTAACCAAAATAACATTTGTCTAATTTTAAGCAGATTCAATTTCATATTTCTATTTGAAAAATCAAGATGTGAATTACTGTCAAGGTTGCAATACCTACAGTTATCTTAACAATTGGTTTCCTTAAAGTTCCCAAAGTTTACGAACATATTTAAAAGATAACCATGTCTTAAGTCAATTCCAAAAACTTAAGCTTAAGAGTTATTGGCTACCGTTCATACACGTAGAACCCCACGTAAAATAAATCATGAATCAGGTGCGCGATAACACAGGGATTGCAGATTACTGAGCAATATTCTTAAAATATCCTCCTTATCCAATATTGGTGCGTTTGTTAGCAATGTGGCCGCTCTGACTGAAGCCCAATCAAAAGTACTTGTTATATAGCTATTTACGTGTGATTTCATACAAATTATGATTTATACTTTATTAAAAGGCAACAGGAACGCGACAAAAATAACTTCTCGTCTAACATTACTTAATTATGAACCTCGAGAGCGCAACCGGTATGTTCCCTCGCAAACCTTAGAAATTACTGGGCATGATTCAATTAAATTGTCATGAAAGGACTCTTGCACTGTTATTATGCAGGACGGTGTTTTACTGTTTATTTATTAACATTAAATTCATTGCGTAAAACTCTATTTAACGGTTATTTATGTGTACATAAATATCCGGTCTGGTAATAGCGCTTTCAAAGAAGTTGGTGGTAATAAAAATAATTTATTTTTCTTAAGTACAGACTTAAAAATAACATAAACAAAACGTAATTTATATGTTGAATTTTACTTTTACCACAAAAGCGAATATATATAGCACAATATAAATGCAAATATTTAATGACTATTCTATGAATTCTCAGTAACAAAAGTTACTTTTATGTTAACGTTAAAACATGAAAGATCTCTGTCTAAAAAAATTTACTAAAAAAATACCAACTTATCTAAATCAGGTGGAACACGAATCCACATAATCATCTTCTCGCTATCTGGGCGAGTACTCTCCCAATTGAGCTACCAAGACCTTGACTTACCCCCTGAATTTCTTTTTATAGTAGCGCCTGATTTCTGGGACAAGTTTAATTGTGTTCTAGCAAAATTTTTTACTTAATACAGCAGATAAAATTACAAAAATAATATATATTGATTAAGATTGATTTCATAGAAATTATTTGGTATGGGGAAGAGAAATATGACGTGGGATGTCACAAAAAGCAAGAAAGAATCAATGGCTCCGCTAGAAGTGGTAAAGTTCGTAATCAGTGCCGATAAATGACATTGCTCATTAAAATAAGCGATGCGCGGGAGCCGCGAGATGTTATCGAACCGCTACTGGGCTTTATAAGCAAGCTAATAGTACCCTGGGAGAAGCGGCTCACACCTGCCGTCAACTACAACCATTTAATAAATTACACCAACAGCGCATGCAAGGTAAAACTATATATATTTATTTATATACATATATATAGCCTACTTCGTTTCACCTGTATATGTATATGATGTGAAGATAGATAAAGCATAAAAATTCCATCAACATAGGATCACGGTCGCTATGCGGCGCGAGACAAAAAAGCCCATTAGGTAAGCAAATGTATATATTAAAACAGAATAAGCGATAAATCTCGCGATGGGCTTTCGAATTCCGCGCAAGTCATTTGACGAGGTGAGATCGGGTGGGAAATACCACATGATATACGGTACCATAAACTCACTTGCATACATACGATGTCGTTTCACCGGTTATGTAGCAGCGCAGTTCATATTTGTAGAGTGTGTTTAAATCAAACAGAAAATCAATGACAAGTTTTCAAAGACCGAAATAAAATTACAGAAAGATAGTTGAGAATACAAACTATCAAAGGGCGAACAGTTCGGAGGTTTTCTTAAAAACTCAACCCATCCTTCTTCATAACAGCAAAAGAGTTCATAATATTTTTAGAAAAGTCTCCGATCACTCCGACGATGCGAGTATGTATTCTTATAGAATAAGTAAGAAGAGTAAGACTTCTGGGCCCGGAGGTTCCGCATTGGCAGTTTTTATAGAACAACGGCGCCAGCACAAACGCACACCCCGTGGCACGCGCTGTGTTCGTCAGCGACCACGTCACCTGCAATAGGGCTGTCACTTCAACGGATATTACTTAAACTGTGTCTAATTTGATGTCTATTTTATAATAGGTATTATAAGATTAACATTATTAGATGAGCGTAACGATATGCTTCATAGTTTCTAATCTATTCATTTATCCGAGTCGATTGATAGATCTGGTCAGATGAATGTAGCGTTAATATGTTGATTCATATATGCCTTAAACAAATTGACGTAACCTTACATTAATTTGATTTTACTATGGAAAATTCTAAAATTATAGAGAATCGTATTCAGGAAGTACAATTACAAATGATCACGTACAAGTACATATTTTTAAGGTTAATTCTGTTTAATAAGCCTTTTTGTTATTTGTTTAGTAGCCCGCATACTAGCCTGTTCCTAACAAAGATTTATTGAGGTGCAAATTTCTATTTAATAATGCTTTAAATGTATGTAAAAGTTAAAAAAACATGTTTGATGAGAAATAATTTGCGTGCTTTTGAAATAGTTTTGTAAAGTAAATGTTTACTTACTTATCTTTTGTTTACTGACAATATTATTGCCCGATTTCTCAAAATAAGTGTCCATCCATATTTTTTTACTAATTTTTTTTTTGCAAAAGTAATAAACTTAACCAAAATGTATGATCAGTTGTTGCAGATATAATAATAATAATATTTCTAACATTCACACCAATTAGCCTAACCCAAACTTGTAAGGCTTGTTATGGATACTAGAGTAACGGACAGACCTATATATGATACATATATATGTAATATATTTATTGAAATATATATAAATATCCATGGCTCAGGCACAAATGCTCGTTTTCATCATACAAACATCTGCCCCTTCCGGGACCCGAACCCAGGACCGTCGGTACAAAAGGCAGAATCGTTACCGGTACACCAAACAGTCGTCAAAGATATTGAATAGAGATTATTCTATATTGTTTGTTATTTAAGCTTTTAACTGCTTGATTAAGATATAAAATAAAATAAAGAATAAATTATTACAAGAAAAAATTTAACTTGTCTCAGATGTCAGATGGGACTCGAATCCACATTTCCTCGCCATACTTTTTCAATTCAACTACCGTTACATCGACATTTTTTCTTGTAATAATTACTTAACATATGAAGTAGAGATATTAATGAAAAGCGTAATTATAGAATTGTTATCAATAATGGAACTGTTAATTTCTTTAATGTTTATAGGCAAAGCAGAGTAAATGGCTTACAAATGTATGATCTTTTAACCAATTCGTTGAGGATGGCACGCCTGGCGTGCCATTTCTTTCTTTTGCATGTGGCACTAGCCACTGAAACCATATAATTATTAAATCGATGATAACTTCTTCAAATTAAGTTTTAGAAAAATCTACCCAGAATAAAGCTATTTTCTTTTTTTCACGTAAATCTAGCTCGTAGCTTCGTTTCTAGTAATTGTATGTAGCAACGAATCGGTCAACATGCTTAGATCATAGTACGACCAAAAATGAATTGCTTACTTTTTTAATTTGTACTTGAAACATTTTAAAATGGATAATACTACCAGCCAACTAAAGTAAATATTTTAAGTTGATAAAAATATAAAAATATTTTCTGGTTTACTACAATATGAAGTCTGGTATAATAAAAAAAATAGTAACAACAAGTTAAATGACGTGCTATATGACGCTAAAAGCAGGTATTTATATAAAGAGTCAAGTAATCACGATCGTCGCGTCTCTACTTGACACTTCCAAATGCTGCTTATTTTATTTGATTCCATGAAGCGTGATATGACTATTTTTAATAAAGATTTTACAAAAAATTTAATGTACCTATATTCCGAGTTTATTTGCTTTACGTTCACGTATTTTCGACTTTTCATCGGCTATTGTGGGACTTACAAAAACATAACAGATGAGTTTTTCTTAAAATAAGTATATTTTACAACGAAACTTTAAAACTAAAAATGAAACAGCAAATTATAGGAATCGAATAAATTATACTATCACTGTGTTTCTAAGCAAGCTATTCTCCAAATTGCTGAAAATCATCTCATAACATGTTCATGATATTTGCCATTCCGTAACTAGTGATTTCTCAAGGATAATATTTTCACTATCACAGTTATCAGAATAAAACACTTTTTTACGGATTTTTGCGCATGTTTTATGTTATATTTAACCCTGACGTTTCGACTCCTTTACAGGAGCCGTGATCACAGGATGACTGTCATGCTAAAACATGCGCAAAAGTCCGTAAAAAAGTGTTTTATTCTGATGTGTAATGTGCGCGGAAATGTAAGAACTAAATATCACAGTTATTACAACACACATACCTTACAAATGCAACGGAAACAGCTGCTAAAAAAGTCTTGCTCGAGCCTAGCGTCCTGTAGACGCACAGGCTCGCCTTCGTTAGAACACGGAGCACGCTGACCCTCTGAAAATAAAATATCTTATTAACTAAATAGAGATAAAGGAAAAAGATAAAAACAAATCTTTTTTATGTGCATTTGAAATACTTTTATAGAACATCGAAAACTGAGCCATCTTCATAGATCCTACTTAGGACGATCTTGTTCTGAGAAGGGAAAGGAAGAGCTGTTTTCTCCCTAAAATTATATGATACAATGTTGCTTAATTTATCTTAACTTTATAACGTTATTGAAGATGTATTATTTCATTTTATTTATTTAGTGAATCTCGCACCGTTTTTTTAGAAAAAAAAATAGTTTTAGCTTTTGATCACTACAGTAAAATTATCCCTTAAAATACAAAAAATAAACTATTTTTATTACTGCAACGTCAATTATGAGTCTTATTTTCTTAACGGAGAAATGAAATACACATATATAAATAAATGGAAGAACTACTCAATATATGGTGTATTTTTAATCAATGGGAGTTTAATAAGTTTTGACAAGAAATTAAAATAGTTAATTTATTCTGACTGTAAATTTTTGAAAAAACTGCTTCTAAAATTTTAATGCATGGTAAAGTAAATATTTGGTACTTATAAAAGCATAGAGTGCAGTTACTTATATAATTTTTTTGAAGTTGCAGATTATTGGAATTCCAATAGATCTGTAATCGGCGTTTATATTATTTCACACACATCACATGAACACACCACAACAAAGCCATACATAAATGCGTAAAAGAAAATTGTAGTTATTTTACATGCACTTCAAGGCTATTTTTTAATGATTCAGAAATTGACATTTGAAAATAAAATCAGAAAGTATGCATTTTATTTGTTAAATTTCATGTATTACGTGAATAGCTTTTTCGGAACAAATAACTAAGTCTAATAACACCTTTACCAAAAGTCATATAAAAGTTATTTATGAGATATAGTTATATATCTCATAAGCAGTTGAATACTTGTGCAATTTAATAATGTCGTTTAAATGTAATGTGCAAGCCGCAATGGCTGAGAAACGCGGAATCGTTTACAATTCCTAATTGTAAGCATTTATCTGAGAGAGTTATTTTCCAAGTCGGCATTGCATAATTTGCATAATTAAATATCGTAACTTTTGAAATAAAATTGATACCCTTGACGTTTCTGTAAAGAACAATGGCGAACTCCCATACATCATTTTCTTTCACCTAAAATTGAAGCGTCTTTAGATTAAAAAATAACTAAAATGATCAACCATTAATTCCTGAAACTGCGTGTCTTAGAATTTTTTATTTAAGAGGCCAGGAAAAATAGATATTAAGCTTCGAAGTTTTTAAGATTTAGTTACGGTAGTGTTGTCACAAAATCGATTATATCAATCAATAACATTCACTCTGATTAATAAACAAATAGATATTATCAAGACCAACGTGTTTGAAAATGTATCTGTTATAATCTGCTATATTTAGGTAATTAGGTATTCAATGTTGTTGAAATTAACAGGTACCTATCGTTTAAGTCGCTGCTGAAGTGTTACCTACTATCGATTAAATTCGATTTTATCGCCGTATTCGACATATCCAGACAATTATGGTAACCTTTTTCTTTGAAATTCAATCAACGTCTGTTAGAATATCAACATATTTAACCACATTATTAGCAATGCTATCGTTACTAATAGGTCACTTAAAATCGAGTGTATGCCATCTTATTTCTGCCTGTTGGTAGTTACTTAAATAATAAGTAGAATTATAATATACTCATTAAGTAGGTGAGTATGTTGCACCTGTTTCACGGGAGAAAAAAAATAGCAGTGTTGCTATAACAATATTGCAATAAAAGAAGAAAACACTACATATTTCTTAAAATCAGTACTTGATTTATTTTTAAATAACACAAAGTATAGTATGGATATATTAGTAAACAATAAAATGAACTTATCAGGATATCTTGAAACCGATTTTTGCATAACTCGAACAATTATAATAAAATGGCAACACGAAAGAAAATGGTACCTAGCGGAATTTCGATGTTTCATTTAACAATCAATGATATGTCCGAAAAAGCAGTGTTTTTTATTCTGGCTCTTACTAGTTATAAGCTTTTTATGTAAAAATGTAGAAAATTATTTCATTTCGTTCTGTAGAAAGAATATTTCAAGACGCTCAAAAATATCTCAAAGAATATTTCGCCATTGTTCTTTAACTTAAATTATACCATGAGTTTTATATCAATTTGTTGACAGTAGTATGCGGGTATTTTAAATAATTTGGTTGTTAGAGTGCAATTAAAACAATAATTTATTATTATGATAAAATTAAAGAAACTGTGACAGCAACAAATATAATTATAGAGTCACTGCAGTCGAAATATATGTGTAAACTGGCCCATATCCACTTTAATAACTCTATGTAATACATTGTGTAAACGTTTACAATTATAATAGTCATGGATAATATGTTAATAAATCAAAAGTTTAAACAACACCAACTATATGAAATTTAATCTAGACAAGTAGATAAATTGCAAGCGATGTGATCTCTGATTCCGAAAATTTTGTTGAGTTGAAAACCCGATTAAAAACGAACATGTTAAAAAATCATATAACCATAAAACCAACATATCGATCGACACCATTTATGATCGTTTACCGTTCAATATGATTTCGTTATGATATTATAACATATTACAATTAATTTTCTTTCGTCCCGAACCATCGTATTTTCTAAATATAATCACCTGACTTGATCACATTATTACCTTGATTTAGATCTGAGATCCGCATTCTTATTATGTACCTAGCACTCGGCGCCATCACCGATCGCGGACGCAAAGACCTGCGCAAATATTTCGGTAATTAATGTATGCTCATCTACGGCATCTACGAAACATTCCTCGCATATTTACCTACCAGATCACTAATATTTGGAATATCCAGATTCCATTTAATTTCGACGAAAGGTTATTTACCAACACAGTTTTTATTTTCTTATTGATCTTACATATTGGGGGATTTAATTATGTCAGCTAATAAAAATTGCTTTGTAAATACAAAATTCCATTAGAATTTATTATTCGATGTTTCATATGATTTTTCTATAATAGGTCTTCTATTTCATGTCTTATAGACCATACAAACACGTCAGAATGACGATAATTTCATGATATTTTATATTTATGACGGGCAAAACTAGTCCATTTTTTACGTGATTTGATATGAAACTATTTATTATTTATGTAAATTAGTTCAATTACATGCAATTTGCCATTAACATTATGCCGCTTGTGCAAAAAAATTGCCAAGACTTGAAGAACATGTTGCCGGCATGGGCAATATTCTCAAAATTGACGTCAATCACGATCAATGTACTCCAAGTAATATTCCATTAACCGCTAAATGATATTATTCCGAGTAGTGATAAGATATTATGCAAATAACGGAATATACGGAACTTTAAACACTTCACACGATGTTCAATCTTGGTTCGATCATTTCATAAACACCAGCCCGAAAGGAGGTATCTATATTGTTTTTTAAATTCTTGTATTTCACTGTGATTAGGGTTAACCAACGCAAAAAATTAATTTGGTATATTATCATTTTATAATATGAATTCAAAAACTGGAGAAAAATTTTTTTAGAAGAAAATATTAAAAGTAACAGGAAGGTAAAACTATAAATATTATCTTAATTATTTTTAACTTTTCATGATATTCATTTAAATATATTGTTTACTGATGGAATTGATCACTTTTGATATTCATTTAATATTTAATTTCGATACCAATCATAACTATCATTCACCTCATATTTAAATCAGTGAATACCCACCTATAAATTTATGAAATACTATTACTAACATTAGCTTTTATTTATTTTATTTTAGAACTACTCATGTTTAGAATCGAACATGACACTCCATAAATTTATTATAAACTCAGTGATTATCGGTCATAACGCTAATGACGCCTAGATGACGATAATTATTTAAAAGTTGTTACTATATCAAAGATCTTAATCGGTATCCCAGGGTACACTATATGTCTTGCTATGCTTATGTTGAATCATGTATTTTATTTAGAAATTTTGATTTATCCATGCCAGTAACCATATACTTATATTGAACTTATATGTTGCTTACTACTCCACCAAGAGTAAAGAACATGTATTATCATTATCAGTATAGTATTGGCCCAAGCAGTGGACCCATTCGATCAGCAAGATACATTGTACTCTATTTTCAAAGCCTAATCTATCCTCCATCCATTCAAATGAAAAAAGTTTCAAAAAAGTTCTACTAGAAAACTATTGATATTGAAGTTAACTTGACAAGTTTGAATATTAGAAAATATCTAATATAAATATAGCCCACTAAACAATGTACGGAACAGTACAATGGCCGCAATAAAAACTTCAATATTCTAAGTTCGATTGGTGTTTATTTTATGTTTAATTCATCGCGCATAACAGGTTATTTGAAGGCAACTTATTGTAACGATTATTTTCCAAAACAACTTCCTGATCAATTCGTAACTCTCCATGTAACGCTTTTTATCTCTTTTTCAGTTGGGAATTAAAATAAGACATTTAAGGTCTTAAGTCAAGTATCTTAAAATGGTTAACGCTAAGAAATATAGTATTGGTGACGATGATTAGAGTTGATTAAGTATAGTAACAGGTATAATTAACACTATTCGGATTATTAAAAAAAAATCGAAATAAACAACTTTTAATGTTTTGTTTCCTTTACCAACACTTGCATATTCCCAAACATGGCTAAATTCAATATCCTATCCAGCGTAAAGGATAGGGCTACTACAGTTCCGTTATACAGATATTTCTATTAATGTCGGAAATAACAAAGGTAACAAAAACTAAAAGACTTAACCAAAGGTTTACTACCTTGATTCACTGTTATTGTGTTTCTAGTAAACCCCCTAAAAAAGTTAAGAATAAGATATATGAAAATCAGTAAGTTTTGATTAATATTCTTGAAATAATAGAAATAAATAGAGTTTGAATTAAAATTAATAATCCTATAGATAAGGGGTGATATGAAAAAAATATAATAATAGAATTTATTATAATTATTAAAGATAACAAAAAATTCATTTCAAAGAATAGTTTATAAAAATAATAATTTTGGAGATTATAGATAAAGAGTTTTCTTTTTCTTTGAAGTTTTTAAAGAAAATTCTTATTTTTAGTTTACAAGACCAGTGTTTTATTTAAACTATAAAAACAACAAATGATAATTTATATAAATATATGATTAGTGGTATTTATAATATATTTATTAGGTAATATAATTTTTGTTTCAAAACATAAACATTTATTTGTTTTATTGAGTTTCGAGTTTATCGTTTTAAGATTTTTTTTATAATATTATTATTTAGATATATAAAAGTTATTGGGAACAGCCGATAATGATCAATAATTCACCATTAGAAAATATTTTTTCCTTAGATACTAAAGCGTCACATTCCTGTCACACGTAGTTAAAATACAAAAAATGTATCTATTAAATATTTCACTGTAAAACATTATTTAATCTTATTCATATTTGATATTAAAATGCCTTATTTAAATATTAAAATTAGACAAATCAAATTAAATGAACTCTAAAGCTGAAAAAATATCATAAACTTACTCTCTGTTTTGTAGGAATGACATAATTTTATAAAAAATATTCAAAAGATTTATATTATGGATATGAGGTAATGGTGTTTATAAACATTGAAATTTAGATAATAAATTACACAAGAAAAGTATCATCTTTTATAAAAATAGTAACAACATAATCCAAAAATACAAAAATTCGCTTTTTAAACGGTATTATAAATTATGTCTGTAACGATGGCGCCATGAATTAATATTATATAGGTAATAAATGTAAATTAGTTCCTTTTTAGTCGAAGTTTCTATTTACAAATTCCACGATAAGATTAACATAACATGAAAAAGTACATAGTAATAGGTTGAAAAATCCAAAGCATATCCAATCGGTTTTTATCTTAAGATGTGACTTTAGAATTAAAGGTAAAGATATCATATTTACCTTTATTTGCAAAATTGCATCTTTAAATGAAATTAGCTTTTCCGCGTTGCTTCTCAAACATTTTAAAGTTTTTAAGCTGACCGCTTATCTAAAGTGACACTTAAAGAGGATCATTAAGGACTAGTACTTTGGTTTTTTATAAAATACATAAAATAAGTACATAATTGGAAAGAGCATTTTAGTAGGAGGTCGTGTGATAAAGGAATCTGGTATAAAACTCGCAGTCACAACCTCCTCAAGTACCCTGGTTAATAACACAAGTCTTAGCAGGTTAGTTATTGTCTTAGTTTGCGATCTGGTCACATTTCATTAAATAAATTTAATTTTTTACTGAAAATCGCCGAGTCTCCATATCGTTCGATGTGCGGAAAGGTACATAATTTGGTGCTGGAATGTGAGCGGAATCATTACCTGAGAATGGAGATTTGTAATTCATTGAATGTGAATCTGTACAACGTTGGTTTCTGGATCAACTTACTAGCTGAGCCCTTCTCAAAGGCAGCTAAAACTATTTTAAACTTTGCCATTAATAGTCTTAAGTTGATTTAGTTAATAAGATTAGGGTAAGATGGAGCTAACATGTTGGAATGTTCGACCAAAGCTCCCGAAAAAAGAGAGAAAAATCTTGCAGAGGAAGTTATTTAAAGCTTGTGTTTAAGAATATATACAGACGGTCGCAAAACCTATATACAAAATTCAAACAATCTTGTTGGCGAGTTTTAGGAAACAGTTGATATAACAGCGCCCGTTGAAATGGTTTTATTGTACATAGTTTTTAAACATTTCGTTTTCACATATAGCCTTTGTTTTATTTTGATGAGTAAGCTGAATAACTGAAACGTTTCACCAAAATTCTTTTTACAGTGTTTGCACTTCAAAAGAAGATTGAAACATCTATCCATCTTCACAAACTCTCGCTTGCAAAATCTAAACAACTTATCCAAACAATGTCGTACTTATAAAGGACATTTTTATCTACATACATTTCCTCGGCGATAACCAAAGATATATAGTAACTAGCTGACCCGGCCATGCGTTGCTGTATAATAAATTTGAATGAAACCTATCTTATGTCCTAAGTCGGAAAAATCCAGCTAAATGAAAAAAAAACATCAGAATCGGTGGAGTATTTTCGAAAAAAGGCGCTTTACTTTAATGGGATAATAAATATAGTATGTCCACCCTTGAAGTCTATTCTAATATTGGTGAAAGAAGTTTCGGAGATTACCTCCTACATACAAACTTAAATAGTAATAAAAAATAACAAAAATACATTTTTACCTGTTTATAATATTAGTGAAAATTACTAATTATTATGCTTCCAGACAAAAGAAACGTCTCTTTTGATTCAAAAACGAGGAAAAATAATTAAAGCAAATACAATCTTTGCAATGGCGCTCCATTAGTGATTTAAGCAACTAAAAATAAAAATAATAATAAATTACGCATTATTTCTCACGCAGACAGATTACAGAAAAAGACAAGTATAGCAAATAAAAATATACAAACAGGCCTTGTTACTCAACGGCCGTCACTTCCAGGCAACCTTAGATGAAAAGAATAAATAAAGGACAAGTATAAATATATAATTTGTTATAGCTAATGGTGGATATAATACATAAGAGAGAAATAAAGACGCAACAGTCAACAACGATTGGAGGAAAGGAAATAACTTCTAACTCTATCGCGAAAGGATCTTTATATTTAAATAGGGTATCTTATAAGCCTAATCAATGAAATCAAATCATGCATAGGTATGCGATATCCACTAGTTGAACCTCTAAAAACTGTCTCTCTGTCATAAAAATTACCTATACATAAACAAATAAATATCAATTTTTATGAATCTCCTAAGCTCGATAGGCTCGATATGTGTGTATTGTAGTATTTATTTATTTACTCCATGATGTGATTCAAGTCAGAATAAAATATTGTTGTTTAAATCCTCTTCAACCAACCATTTATTTTAGGGTAAACAGTTTGTACTCTCGATAATGTATGATAAAAGATGAAAAACACACAAGTTTCTATTAACGTGTGTACTAAAAGCAGAAACCAATTGTATTATAGCACTTTTAAAGTGATCTGTCTAAAGTTACTGATCAATTGGGAATAGTTTAAAACAAATTATATTTATATTTGATATTTATTCTCCAACTTCATTTATAGTTAATAGATAAACGACCCTGCAGACTAATAAAGAAGCTACGTAGATACCTGCATGTAAGTGTTAGCAGATTAAATAGTCATATGCGTTGGTCATAATCTATATTACCGCACCCGACGCCGGCGCTCGTCATATAAATATCATCATAAATCAATTAAGCCTTTATAGACAATCGAGCTTATAACATCGTAGTTAGGTGTATGCATTTATATTATACTAGCGACCCGCCCCGGCTTTGCACGGATGCAATGCTCTACTATATTGTGCATGTATCATACATATAAACCTTCCTCTAGAATTATTCTATCTATTAAAAAAATCCGTTGCGTAGTTTTAAAGATTTAAGCATACATAGGGATATAGGGACAGAGAAAGCTACTTTGTTTTATACTATGTAGTGATACTACATAATTACATTCGCATTCATAGCTAGCAGATGTCCAACAAGATGAACTACTACAATACGTAAGAATGACTAACTATAGTACGTAGAATAGCAAAGTATTGAATATAAAAATGAAACTATGATATGGACCGTGGACAGTGGAACTTGTAAATTAGAGCAATTCAAAAGAGCAGGTTTTAGATGGCGGCAATTATTGCATCAACAACAACTTAAGCAGAGACCAATCATCAACATGAGTAGCTTAACATATTGCATACTAAGGTTACTCGTATATGAGTCTTGGTAGATGAATAGAATCACGGTTCATGCTAGTGTGTCAGGCATAAACAACCAAAAATACCTATACACCAACTTGATCTTACCAGATGGTTCATATATACTATGGGGTAGAATTCTGACGAGTAGATAGCAAGCTATTTATGTGTTGCTTAAGTCAGGTGGTAGTATTGTAAAATCATTCAAATGGCTTTAGTGCATCGGGTTACTTACTGATGACGCCGGTGGATGCAACAACGGTGTGGTCAAGCAGGGCAGTGGCGAGCACGAGCAGATAAGCGGCGGCGCGTGCGGTGCGAGGCGGCACCTGCATGGTCGCGACTACTCGCGACGCCAGCGCCCGCCGCCCTGCCACCCTCGCATCACACCTTTGCGCCACGCCACTCGTGCGCAACACCTGGAACAAATAACCAGCTTCAATAAATATCAACGAAGTCGAATCTATCAATGAAAGAGCATCTAAACGACAAAAGACTAGAAAATATAGAATTGATTTCCACAAACTCTGTTATAACAATATATACTTTATGTTTATCTCGTCTATACTTATATTATAGGTAGCCACTTCCAATACATCACTTAAGAGAGGGTTTATATTTCTTTAATTTTATATAAAGAAATTTCTTTGGGCATATTTTTAATTAGTGTCTGATAATCCATAAATCCATATGATTCACGTTATATAACTACATTAATCGAAAACTATCGAGCGAAAGTAAAACTTTGTATAAAGTCGATAGCACACAAACTATTAACTTGACGTTTAGACTTACCTTATGCAATTATTATAGAGACCATTTTATTTTTAAAGTGTACCGCTCGATGTGCTTTCGACTGTACTATGGACCATCATACTTAAACATTATTATTTGACAAATCAACCAATGCTCTAAGTAATTTTTTGCTGCAGAAACCTCGCAAATACAACTTGCCTCATCAAATATCCTTCATATTATGACGTAGCAGAGTTAACGGACACCAAATTAAAGCTTACTTATGCGCAACATTTTAGCGGGTGATATAGGACGCTGCTGATTGATAATGCAGGATGTGGGCACAGTGAGATCGCAACTTTATGAGACTTCCACGTCTTGACTCTCGCCCGGCCCTCGGATGACCGCATGTGGGTATCACGTTTGACTAGAGTGAGCATACGCTAAGAAAATTACGGACAATATTTTGAAACTAAATTGACTTAACTTTTGTAGTAATCATATTGTTTTTCTTTATATAAATGACTTACGAATTAAACTAGATCGATGCAGTCGCTAAACATAAAGCTTTGCTAGCACCGGAGCTTGGAGCGGAGTAAATTTTAAAATTCCATAAGAATGAAAACTTTCAAAAAGTACGCGTTGTTTATTTTAATGGGAAATCCCATAGAGCCAATGTTTTTTGGTCATAACTTTTCTATTTTTGCGAATTGCGATATTCGGGCTCCGTCATGATCTAGTCCTAAACCTGTTTGTTCGATTCATTACAAAATACGAAAATCAGCTAAGAAGTCATAGAGTTATGGCGTCACATACATTTCGTCATTGAAGCTGATCCATAGGAGCTTCGCTCACTCCGCTCCAATAACCTATCCCAAGTAATGGGTTGTTTTGTTACTGAAATACTTCTGTTAAATTATCAGAAATAACATATGTTGCTTAAATATATTATTCTTAGCAATACCCGACGGGATTTCATGTATGTTCATATGTTCGTCATCGTTCAAACAGTCGTTTATTTTAGGCAATTGACAAAAGGCTTGGTATTTGCTTATTTGAATACGTATTGATATTATCTTAATTTAACACTGCCATGAAAATAAATGAACGCACGACGAAACGATTTAAAATTTAGATAAGAATTTCTTTTTTGTTTCCTTTCGTAAGCTTAAATTTTATTTAAGATTTCAATGGCAATTGTTTTTTAATGTTACAGTTGAGAACATTTTCCTATCTGCTTTTGTTAGTTCCCGCTTCAACATTATCAAAATTAAAATACTTAAACTAAGCTAAGTAAATTAATTATTTCGCGACAGATCCAAAATCTTCTTTCCTTCTTATGTGTATGAACCCTACACTTGTCCCAGATGACGCAAATATTCTCTGTGCAACGGAACCAACACTGCGTTACGGCAAAGTGTGGCGTGTATTATTAATATCTAACCAAAGTACAGCACATTATCTGATTCATGTGAGGAACTGTTTATTAGATTTGTGTTAAGCTTCTCTATTACTTTCCAATCCTGAACTTTTTAAACATATGTAGCCATTAACAAACATCTAGCTTTACGTGCCCGACAATTCTATTCACAAAACTAAATATATTTTAAGTAAAAGTAGTACGAAGTTTTAAATAATAGGTTACTTTCTATACTAAATACAAAAAATACTTAATTAATATTTGAGTAAGATCAAATTGGGCTTTTCTATTCAGTTGTAAAAATAAATGCATTTTGCGAATTAAAAAATATATGAAATTCAAAGAACTCATGACCAAATCTTAAACATTAATCTTAAATTAAATGTACAAATTTTAAATTAAATAACTGATTTTCTATGAATACATTTCTTAACATTGTAAATTTAAAACAGGTCTGTAGATACTTTATAATTAATTAATATTAGCACGAATAATAACAGCTAATTAATACAATCTGGTGACATTATCAACACGACTGCGCAACAAACATAAGGTACCTACGGCAACGATTGAATGTCAACAACAAAATCCTATAGGTATTCAACCAGGATAATTTTTAACAAGCATGTTTCGCGAATCAAGGCTTAATTAATTATTCAAAACTAATCAGACTTAACGACCCCGAACATAGTAGTACGGTCATTGCCACCGATTGCCACCCTTTTTTGTAATTTCAATTTAAACTTTATACTTATCGTGAAAAGGACTGGGTTTGTTAATATATTCGTCGTTCTATTCTACAGTTGATAGAATACCCAACTGGCGTCCTTAGCGCATTTTTTACAGCATACCAAGAGAACATTGACCCCGTGCTCGGACATATAGCTTTTATTCATTAATAATAACAGCTTGGAGCAAAAAGTAGTTCATAGTAAGTGCGTTTGCGTTGTGCACAGGACACGGCGCAAACGGGCATGGACGCAACGGGAGAACCGCTACCACTCGAATATTGTCAATTACGTTAGTTCCGGTTCCAAATCCTTCTCGGCACTGTATTTAGGCATACTAACAGTAAAAACTAAAAAAAGCATAATTGAAAACCGTTACTTCATCTTTTTGCTGTCAAGTTGGAAATGTTGTAACACAATGGTCTCGTGCGCGGTGATAAATTAATTTATTAGTGATTATAATTAAAGTGAAACGCTTTGACCTAGCACGTTTCATAACCGTCCTTCTTAACTGTTTAGTGTCACGCCTATTACTATATTAGATTTTAAGTGATAGAATACTTAACAAACACATTGTAGTCACAAAAATCACAAAAACGTGATCGCAAAAAAAGGGCAAATCTCTTTTTAAAACTAACTGAGCTACAAAGGAATAAAATGACTACCCACTTATTAAACAAATTAAAGTCAAACCTATAAGTAGTTTCATAACTAAGTAATGAATAGGAAAAACAAATCTTACGACGCATGAATTATAGTTAAACATACCATAAATGGTACTGGACCGGTCATTGTTAATAAATAACAAACAATGGTGTGGTGGTATCGCAAAACGCCTCTTGGATCAAAGTTAGTAGCTACCTCGTTGCTACCAGTATTGTTTCATTTTTTGCCGTCTACGTCAATTTGTTCATTGTTGAATCGACAAATGCCAATTGGACAATAGGAGGAATAAAAAACTTGTTATATTATTATCATTTTAACGCGGCATTTTTTAAATAACTACGCACAATGACATGAGTTCGTTTTACATAAAGTATATCTTAAATATCTTAGATATTTAAATAATTGCTTTAAGTAACCTTACCACTGCGAGTTCCATTAATGTTACTGCACTGTTTCGAACACACAGTATGAAGGCAATCGACAAACTGAAAAAAGTCACAGATTGGAGGTTCTCTGATAATTTGTATGGGCACTGAGTAATCCTGGAATCCCATACTAAGCATTCAATGGAATGTCTTTAGTTACATTTATTACCAACATTAACAATGACCAGCCTTCGGAGAAATTGCATAAGCATCTGATAACATTCTTCATAAATGATATGGCTACCTCAGAAATAAGTTGTGTCAATTCATTTCTTATAAAACATCTTATGATTCTGACTATTTAATTTAATTACATACTCAGGTTGACATTTTATAACTATGAACGTTCTAAAAGTACATAACCTATTATACCCTACACAATCTAGTGAATATAATTAATTCATTAGATAGATAATTGTATTTTGAGGTACCTTCATTAAACAAGTCTTCGTTATGGGACGGTTCCAAGTTTTATATTAAGACATAGTTTAATTTTCGTGCTTATTTGTATTTTTAAGGAATTAATAAAACTACCGTAATTATAGCGCTAAACATTGATGCATTTTAGATACTAAAAAATACAATTAAAAGATTTTATAAAATATTAGTTATACTTCTTGCTCATACCAATAGTAGTAAAGTAACAATCTGTAATTAATGATATGGATAATTCATAACTGGCCGAGATATCGTTTAAATTAATTCGTAAGCACTAATTAAACACATAAGAGACATTATAAAAAATTGCTTACAGTATATACCATCAATTAGTCGATCCTTTTAAATCATACTTACGTACATTAATTATATCTGAAATAAGTGTTTTATAGATAGGAAATTTGAAATAATTTTTTTATTGAATATTTTTGTCTGTGACAAGATTTCAATTCTTTGTATAGTTCAGTATTATAAACAAATTGAATTCTTCTTAAAAATTTTACCATCCAAGGGCACTTAAGAAATAGAAAACTACAATCTCTCCATGAGGCTAACATTACGGTCTCGTGACTCGGAAAGAACAAGACACCATTATAGCGGCGTCAAAAGTGTCTAGGGATCGAGCACGTTTTTACTAAATATTAAAAATCAGGTTTTTTTATTACAATATTGTAACTCCTATGGACACTTAATAAAAAACAAAACATAAACAAACATTGATCAATTATTTTGTTTAATAAATTGAAATAGACATTTATTTTATTTTTACATTTATATAAAAAATGTCTATGGCAATAAATTATCATTAAATTATAACTTGATTCCTATATACATACATACGGATCAGAAGACTAAGTTATTTCTTTGGTATTTAACCGATTCGTTGCTGATGGCACGCCTGTCGTTTCATCACTTTTTTTTTGCGTGTGACGTTAGCCACTGAAACCGTGTCATTTTTAAATCGATGATAACTCATTCAAATCAAGTTTTAGGGAAATCAACCCAGAATAAAAACATTCTTCATTTTTCACGTAAATCAAGCTTGTAGCCTTCGTTTCTGTAATTGTATGTAGCAACGAATCGGTTAAGTCTTCGTCTCGGTCAGATTTGCACTCCCGATTTACAAGAAAAAATCTACATAATATTCGATTCCATCTGTGAATCCATATTTATATTCCTTGAGGATGGTACCACCCACCCATCACCTAGTGTCGTGAAAGACGACTTAAGGTTTCAGTACCTTCACCATACACAGCCTTATGAATTTTACTATGATTTCCAACCCGCTTGTCAAAAGTAAGAAGTGACTAGATATTGTGAAGAAATCCAACCCTAACAGTGGACGACTTTCGGCTGAGATAATGACTAACACAACTATGCGTGATGGCTTTGTTGTTTTTCGGCAAGAAAAAACTCATATGACTCCTGTATGAATATACTATCAAACATAAGGCTTTACATTTTGAAATAAAATTATATAACAACACATAAATATATACACGCTTTAATGAAATTATAGCTATTCCAATGGCATAAGGTTAGTCCAAACATCAGAGTGTATCCTTTATTGAGGGATATTGGTGTTTGGATTGAGATCTAAAGGTCGTTTCTATTTCCTGACAGTAAAATGAGTCCCTTTATTTCGATTTCTTATCACTTCTTCATAAACCCAATGTAAGTAATAAAAATATTACTACAGTATTAAAATTAGGTTAATTTTTTACATTAGAAATGTTCCACAAGCTTTCGAATACTCTTCAGCAGCGACGCTAGCCGTTACTACGTATAACGTAGTAACAGTTAGCGTCGCATATATAAATATGCTACCTATTGTTATAGGAACACATTTTTATATATAATACGTTTCTTGGCTGTAACCGGTTTAGTGCCAGCACAGCGTAGGTATATGAATGTTGTATAACAGTATGCTATCCCAGTCCCATTATACTGACAATGACACGTGAGCCTTAATCAATCGAATAAGGTTCTGTCCATATCAAATGCAAAAAAATAAGTATTCTTAGAGTGAGATTTTTCACTTTCACACCAAGGAAATAATGATACCATTTTTTTAGTGACTGAAAAGGACGCAAGTATTATGTAATAGTGAAATAAATAAGACTTAATTGTATAAATTCATGCAAAAGATATAATGCCATACGTGGTGTATTTAGAAAGCAACTTTTAAAACTTGAGCGTAGGGCTTCGAGAAGACTGCTGTGCTGGTGCGGCAGGCGTCACCTACTTTCCCGGAGGCAGGGGGGGGGGGGGGGATTAAGCGACGCGTGCGACAAGGTCGTCGAGAGGCAAACCACTCATCGACAGAATTTCTTCGACGCAATGACACATACCAGTTCGGAACGCGGTCGCAATAAAAACGCTCGGATATATTTCACGCGTGCACAACATCAACATTATCTCGGCGCTCTCGGCTCCGATTACTTAATGCTCTGCGGATAACTGTACTTACGGAATTAAAGAAGATCAGGTTTTCACATTCGACGGTAGTCGGAAGCATAAAACCTCACATGGTTACATGGAAATGACATGTAGCTATAAACTTTTTTTATTCTTCTTTCCAATAAATCATACAGAGTCAAAAACACTTGCACATAAATATCATATGATGACATTTTTATAATTATCTTATTTGTTGTTCCATTAAACATCTATATTTATAAGCACAGAACAAACCTACCTGCCCCTTATAATGATCTTAACGGAATTTTGTCAGTGGTTCCTCACACTTATATCGACAGTGCCTTGTATACGAGTATAATAACATTAAACATCAAAGTATCAGAAAATATCGCAAAAAGTTCAGCTAACTTTGATGTCAGGAACATCCCATTCTCTGTGAGCTTGAGAGTCATGTTTCCACCGTGCTAGAACTACAAATGTGAATCGGTTGAAAAATGCAAATTTAGCAACTTAAAGAAATAATAGACCTCTAAACTTTAGGTTGTAATATATAGACATACGTTATAATAATACAACTATCCTATTGTCCGTCGTTGTAAATTTACGCAGAAATATTTTTTGTCACAGTTAGTTTAATTTAACATATATAAAATTAATGAATGCATTTCTTACAGCTAGAACAAATCGTTTATAGATTATAATCATGGTTATACCCCACCAAGATTAGCGCCCCGATTGTGTACCGTGCTATCTTGAGCAAATATTAGTATGGACACCATTGTTTATAATCAGATAAATTCGGCTGGTGAATGAGAATAGGCCATATTTTTGTAGTTACGAGTTTTGTTGTTGTGAAAACAAACGTAGTTTTTATTATGTTGATTACCATAATCATAATTTTTTTAACCAATCAAATTAATGAAGTCTGTGATTTTATTATCGATTGTCGTGTAAAATCTTATACAAACAATAACCTTAAAGCTTCTGTTTTACCTATACTATTTTTCACGAATAACTTTTGAATATTTGAGTACTTCAGAGTCTATTTGGTTAGTTATTGATACATGACCTTAATAACTAACAAATAATTAAACACTGTTTTTAGACTTTGTAACAATTATGTCAACTTCTCAGCCATAACAATAATATAACTTAACTAGACTAAACATTAACTTCAGACGAGAAAAGCGTAAAACCGTTTACAGTTTGTGTCTGAACGCTCAAATACTAAACTGAAGATTTCATTGTACCAAATACAATGAGTACCGTTGATTGACGAGCCACGTTTGTCGGTTAATTGAATTAACACACGAACGAACACAACATATCCATTAGTCACGAAGTAGACAAACACAGGAAAAAATTAGTATACCTAAAATTTTAATACTTTGTTGTAGAAAAGTAGACAGGCTGAAATTTTGAATAAACAATTTTGTTTATTCAAAATTTATGTGAATTTTCACAAACAAATAATAGGACTTCAATACTTTTAAATATAGGTGTTTTTATCATTAGTTTTATACTTATTTTACTGTAAAGTGTAGTATATCATTAAAGTATGTGTCCTTACTGTTTAAATACAGTTTATATACTGTTCTAGTAACAAAAAACTTTAATTTGGCTTAAAACAGTGCCTCACGACAAGACGCTTTAAAAATAAGTAACGAAAATCATTTCTTTCGTTCTTCAGTTTCACGAAAGCTGTAACGCATATGATTTTCCATAGAAAACGTCATAACGTGGCAATAATATTCCTTTACCGTAATTTAAAAAACGCTATTGCCAAGTCATAGAAAATTATATGCCTCTGAAGTGTATGCTGTTCATATTTGTCTATGATTTTCCTGTTTTGCCAGTGTTTCGCGTTACACAAGCGCCTTGACAAATCTGAAGGCATTTATTTTTTATTGGGTTTCGATCTAGCTAACATAATTTAATAAGTTTAATTATTTTTAAACATCAATTTTGTAATTCTGTTCTGATTTAAGACTCCCAAAATTAGTTTAAAAAATTGTCTGTTATAAATGCCTATTGGGTATCATTTTAAAACATTTATAGAGCCGTAAACTTTTAAAATCTTTAGTCTATAAATTTAAGACAAGAAATGAAAATAACTTTTGGTGCTTATACTAAATAAACTAAGCCGACGAATGAGGAGCTCGCCTGATGGAGCGGTGGTTGCAGTTGGGCCTATGACTGCAGAAGCGTAAAGCAACTTTTAGTATCTCGTGCGACTCCGTGCATCGGATGGCACATAAGCCGTTTTTCCGGTTGCATTTGTAATTGTTAATACCTTTCAAATTGCAAAGTTAACAGTAGCAGGCAAGCCCAATCTTTAGATTAATGGGGAAGGCCATCAAGGGAATATTTATAAATCGATGATAATGCCTAAACTTTTATAACAATATTGCCAGAAATAACTAAAGAAGTTGCCAAGAATTTGGCTTGTTGGCGATGTAGGAGGTTCAAAATACCGGGGGTAGGTTATTCCGATCCAAGCAGCTTCGCAAATAAAAAAGATAGCGATAGGTTTGAAATACATTGCGAAACGTCACACTATGCCGCAATTGCGGCAGCCATTTAAGTGACGATTCGGGTACATAACCATCACATAAGTAAATTTTTTCGACTTTAAACTTTTTGGTCTTTTTCAATAATTTTTTTAGCTATTTCTGTGTCTGCTATGATTAGTTGGATAAACTATGGAGGATATCTTTGTAGTATAATTGTTGGCTTCTTTATAACCCATTCATTTATAATTCAAGGTAATTTTAAAAATGGAAATCGAGGTTCAAAGCCCTTTGGTCAAACCAAAGGGTTTATTTGTGCTGCGGAACAACGTAGACGCAACGTTACGTAACGCAATGAAACACGTAAATAATGAAATTAAAATTTCGCTCTAGGTTGAGAATCTAAGGAACTAAACGTATATCATGTCTTTATCATATTACTAATTACAACTTAAATAATATTTAAAAAATCTGACATTAACATATTTTGACATTGTATATCTGCTTTCTGTTTTTTATTTTTTATTATTATTTGTAATACTGATTGTTTATTATAGCATAGCATATATTGTTTTAAGCATGTCATTATTGTATACCTTGTAAAAGGTGGAAATGTAGTGAGACATTTTAAACCTCACAACAATCTCTATGTAACAATTAACCTACATTTCACAATAAAAAACATTTGATTTGATTTATTTCGCTTTGTCAAAAAGTTGGAAGCTGGTAAAACACAAACTTGATTACTTTTTAATATACATAGGTGTTCAACCAAGACCGGTTGTAAAGACGCTTTAGCTAAAGAAAATGCAAAAAAAAGAAAAGAGCTATAGTAAAATAAAGGAAATGGAAGTTGAAAAAGAGATATAATGACAAAGGCAACTGGTAAAGACAAGCAAAAGTGTAAAGTGACACGAAAATCTGTAGATGGTAAAAGATATGCTCAACGGAGTGGTCTGCAAGAAGATGATCATGGAAGTAATAATGAAGGAGGCAGCACAAAATGGTATTGTTTCATATGTTGCGACTCATATTCAAATTTAAGAGCAGGAGAACAATAGATTGAATGCGTCATGTGTAAAAATTAGGCTCGTTTAAAATGCCTGAAATGTATAGATGTTGTTTTGTAATTAAGTTTGTCTGAATTGTAAATCTGTAACGAGGAGTCCTATGATTAATGATATTTAAAGTTCTGCGATATTTAAAAAAAAACTTTTATTTAGATAACATATTAATGAGATGTATTCAAATCAGGAAAGTTAATTCTCTGAAACTCTATAAAGAGACTATGCGTAAAAATATTGTTTAGTTGATTTTTCTGTGCGTTTTAATAAAAATAAATCGTTTGCGTTGTTGATTAATATTTAAAACTTTAGCTACTATTGTAATGTTGATTAGTTTGCGTTATATTATTACTAATAATATTTTCAAATTTTATTTTCTGTAAATCCTTTAATAATTGTTGATAGCTTGTCAATACATTAACATTTTGTAATTTTACGTATAAAATTGTCATAAAGATTTGCTTACGTTTGCTTTATTTAGTTTATACATAGCTTTCTAACTAATATAACATTATGAATGACTAAAGTTGACAGCGGAATAACTTGCTTCAACTGAGGAACAACAGCCCTATCGTGGAGCAAGTTGTTCCTTGTCGACTTACCTGACAAAATTTATCCTCAGCCAAAATAGACATTCTTTCAATGAATTCGACTTTATAACTTGAAGTAAGAATAAATTCTGCATCTATTTATATAGGAATCAAGATGACAAATATTTTTTTTACAATAATATTGAGTCTTATTCCTAAATCGGAAGGTTGAAACTCGGATTCTCTTTATTTAAAAAAATTAAGAGACAGTAATATTTACAGCATTTACGTTAACTCTTTCTTTCACGGCGCACTTATAAAACGTCCCTATCCATCGACTTTATTACAACTTCCTTTAGTTTATGAGAAATATAAAAAAATGGCGGTCGCTCACGGTAAGCAGGTGGGTGTGGCAGGGTGCGCCACGCCCTTTCACCTGTCAACGCCTACATCCTATTGCGTTGAATAAAATAAACGTTTCATTTACTTCCTGTATTACAGTCATTAAAATTGCCACGTCCAACGACACGCGTAATTTAAGTTCTATTGAGTCTAGTCTGTAGAAATTGGACAGGGACCTAAGTACTTAATTTTGTTTAAAAAGGTTTTATTTTATTTATTTATTATATATAATTACGAAACTACAGTTAATATTTCTTATTTAAGCTTTGTAACTAGCGCTACGTAAATGACATCAAATTAAAAAGCTTATTAACATTCAAAGTCCTAGCTACAAACCATAAATCTTCAATTTAATCGCTTAACAATAATTTGCAGCTCGTACAACAACAGTTCGAAGGTGCACGCTTTAATGAGTGGAAAACGTCCGAACAATAGGGTACGATACGAGATGAATTATTAATAGAGCAAATGAGACTCAGCGTGGCGGAGATAGCGGGGTGAGCGGCGCGACCTCGCGATAGTGCCCACGCAGCCTGATTGTCGCCAACCGACAACACTTTTTACAATACGATACCGACCACATGGCCCCAAAACTAAGAAACATAGAGACTATAATCCTTTATCAATAGTTCAGTGAGTGAACCGAAAGTGTTGCAGTGAATTACACGCGCGTGAATCCTTAGAACCCTTGAGTGGATACGTGCTTCGTGCCACACAGACACGAAGTGTACACTACATTAAACTTGTAAATTGTTAGAATGAATAAAAGAATATAGGCTTATTTTCAATTACATCACTAAATACTCTATTGCATTATATTTATATCTATACTAATATTATACAGAAGCAAAGTTTGTGTGTTTGTATATTTGTTAAATTGTAAGGGGTAATCTCAGGATCTACTTAACCGATTTTAAAAATTCTTTCACCAATAGAAAGGCACATTATTGCTGAGTGTCATAGGCTATATTGAATGCTAGAAAAATTTAAAGAATTTTGTCCACCCGTGCGAAGCCGGGACGGGTCGCTAGTAGTATATAAATCGATACATTGAATTAATGTTAAAAAAAACTAACAGAGTTGCTATATTTAATTTCTGGTCATTTTAATGATTCCAACTATCTCAATTTCACACTAATTTGCCGTGATAAAGGCTTTTTGGACCATAAGTTGATTACTACGTAAAATCAACATTTTCTATTTATATATTGAGTATTCTTAATATTAATTATCATAACCGCCAATCTACCGAGATAAATACCTAAATTAAAATCAGAATTAATTTATTGATAAATTGCCAATTACAAATATATAATCAGCAAAGCTCCGTATGATCGTAATCGTAATTTATATTAATTCTTAATGATTTCTTTTAGTTCTCACGGTTACTTAAAGTTGTAGGTCACATTAATATGGTTAACGTAAGAGTAAGTAAGTATATCTCAAATGACACTGGTTACTATGTGGTTTTCTGCACCTTCTTTCAAGTAAATAAAACCGTATTTAAGTTATTTGTTTTCTTAAGTTAACTTTCAAATTAGTACTACATTTAAAAGTCCATTATATAAAAAACAATTGTCTATATCAGTATTCAAGATACCTATATGCAACAGCGTGAAAGTTAGCTTTTCAGATAGTTTCTTAAGAATATTCGAGTGAGTGAGGTGAGTAAATAAAAGTGCCCGCTTGTAAAGGATAGTAACGCTAAAACGTCCTAGGTCATATACCCTCTTAATCTATAATCTAAGAACACAAAATTGTTGTTTGTGTGTTTGTCTATCCGCTCTTTTTCCCGCTCTCTTTCCATTGTATACTAGTTACCATAGCAACGCGTTACCGGGTCAGCTAATATATACTCTAAAAACACAAATTTCATGTTTGTGTGTTTGTCTGTCCGCTCTTTTTCCATTGTACACGCGTTACCATAGCAACGCGTTACCGGGTCAGCTAGTAATAACGTTCTTTCATAATGAGAATTGATTAATAATGACAAAACACCTGTACAAAACTATATAATAACAATAAGCTAAGCCAACGAAATAGCTACTCGGGATATTATCATACCTAATTAAAAGATTGTAAATGGTTGATGTTCAAATTATCTTACGACTTGGTAAACACAGATTGCGACCAATATTAGCGAAGCGTATGATTAGAAGGTCGCCAGTAATTCATTGAAGCTCAAAATAAATTGAATGGTGGCTGTGATATTACTGTTATAGTTTTATACCCTTTTATACTCTGAAAAGCTGTACCTACTGAATATTAACTTTAAATACATGCAATATTTTTACTGAAATCAACATTTCTCAATCGTCAGGGAGGGCTCGACAACCTTTCGCTATCCGGGAGAGTGCTAGCAACGCTTGTTACGAGTTGAACTCATTACTAATATTAATTATTTTACATATAAGAATCAAATAAAAATTACCAACTAATTATAACACAAAATTACTTATTAATATTCCATTCAACCCTTGTGTGTGATACGCCTAAAATTAAATAAGATTACGGTTATATTATAACAATGAATTTTGAACTCTGTCCTCCTGGTTTGGTACATACATTTTACAACTGCTTTAAACTTTCTTACTTTAAAAATATGTTTTTTTCATCATTAGCCTATTATTGTAACTGTAATTTACAATGCAAACATTTCATTGTTTATACCACAAAAAGCTGCTGGATATAGGCCTCTCCAAGTGTACACCCTCAAGCACGGCGGCTACTCTCAACCAGCTCTTACCGACTTCCTGCGAAGATCGTCGCTCCACCTTGTCTAAGGGCGTCCTACACAACTTTCGCCGATACGTGGTCTCCACTCAAGAACATTTTACCCCAGTGGTTATGATTTCCACAGCTCATATGGCCAGCTCACTGCCACTCCAGCTTCCTAATCCGTTGAGCTGTATCAATTTACTTTACTACTCTATCTGATTACTCAGTTCCGGATCTGATCACTTAGGGAAACTCCGAGCATTACTCGCTGAGCGGCTTTAAAAATGCGTTCAAAAATTAACTAACCCTACTGCGAATGCCCACCTATCAGTTTCGTATGTCATGATTATCTCTTTCGACTTTCGTCTTCAAAAACTGTAGAATAAGCACCGTAAAGATTCAACATAATTTCTCAATCCCACACACCCAGCATTAAACTAACGTGTGACGATGGGCGGACTTATCGTTAAGAGCGATCTAAGCTAAGCAGAAACTAAAGATAGATGATAACATAGTAGTTACGAGTATATTATTAACATCCAAGAAACACTAATTAGAATCATCGCACATTTATTTGCCACTTATATAAATAGATTCGCATTTTATATTATCGTTAGATAACAACCAAGTTTTAATAAGTTTTAATAATAATTTGGACAAGAACCTCTTAAAATATTTTTACAACGTAAAAAGCGAAGAAAAACGCTGATGATATCAATTTATCATGAGTTGCATTAGTATCACGGACTGTGATACTAATGCAACTCATAATAAATTGATAACATATGGTTTGCAGGTTTTATTTTATAGCACCCAAGAGAGGTACGGATAACACCACATCCACCTACCACAAACTGTAAAAATATCTCAATAGATATTTAACTCTACGTATTGGACTTTAACCTGAAAATTGTATGGAGAAATTTGTCACCTTTGTATAAATGTGATGTGATCAACATACACACTAGTGTATGTAGTGTGTGGTGCAGCAATACAAAGAAACTATTTTTTTTACTTTTTGTTATCGCTCAACTGTTCTTAAACAAACACATTAATAATTTATCCATACGTTAAGTCTCAATTAAGTAACGATTTCAATTCGCACAAAGCGTTTTCCTCAAACATACATCACTAGCTGTGCCTGGTGTGCTTTGCAACTATCTTTTTTGCTGACGATACTTCTTTGGTATACGTACAACAACTTACTAAAGTTTCGCTTACAACTTACTATAATTTTCGTGTTTTGGCATTCAATTATCCCAACGAATGTCAGTTGATATTTATATAAGATTATGTATCACTTTCTTTATTTTTTGAAAGCTTAACGTTGCCATCCTTTTTAATGTAATAAATCGTTTCTGTCGAACAATATAAAACACATCAAATTGGGTCCATTTATTAACATACAGATTTTTATTTAGGTATAGAGCAGCCTAAGCACACATATGGGCACTAAGTATTTCACAAAAATTGGTTTCCATCTTCAAGAAAATTTTCCAAAATACGAAAGATACAATGTCCAAAAGATTAACCCGAAAACAGGTTTCTGTAATAAAGATCGTTACTATCATAATAGCTATTACACTATTATAATTTGTGTGTTTAGCAGTAATATACTATAAATAACACATAGGTACTGTATTCCGTTAAAAGCCGTTTAAAGTTGCAGAATGATTTACATTGAAGGATATAGAAAAATAACAGAATGGTAGTTTGAATGCTTGAAGTTTTAATAACGCTATGTTTTCAATATTATTTTCTACTCCGAATTCGATGTTTATATTTCAACATAATTTATATATCACTCCTCAGCAGTGATTAGTTTTAAAGAGACTGAAACCTAGAACAGTACTAACTGGTTAGATCTTCACTCTTGGCACGATCTAGCTAAGAAACCCATTAAAAATAAGTGAAGTTAGTTTATAAGTTATTTATTATTTTTATTATGTACAAAAATACAAAAACTAATCGTAATATTGTGTCGAAATATAAAAATAACTCTTAAATCAATTCAAGTTAATAAAAAAAATCCATGTAATACTCAATTTACGTTTACAACGGCACGCTCTTAACATTTCCTTATTGATGGCCGAGTCGTAGATGTTAATACAGAAATCATACATTGTAATTTACATTGTCACGGACAACGTGTTATTGGCTCTACTACAATTCCACATATCCTGTGTTGTTGAAATAATTTATGCAACTAAAATTTAATAACTAACAAAACGATATTATAGTAGAAAAACAAAAAGATATTTAAAAAAAAACTCGAGATTTTTAATAAATCCATTGATTTATAGACATGTTTGTGTCTACCGCTCGCATAGCGGAGTCGCGGAGACCACCAGGCTCACCACCTTGCTTATTGAGAAGGCAGACTTTGCCATGCAGAGGTACCCGTCCGCTCAACTAGTTGTTCCCAGTAATTTCAATGCACAACCACGAGGCTGGCTGGCTGTTCCTATATGAGAAAACCGACCACACTGGACTAGAAACGAAACGAAAGTTAGCCTTGACGCTAGACCTCACCCAGCTGTTCCAGGAAGCTACTAGTGTGCCGGACACACAGCTAATTGCTTGGACCTTCTGCTGACGACAAACCCCGACAATTACTCAGTGTCGGTTACCCCACCCCTTAGCGGTTCTAACCATTGTGTGGTGGAATCGGTGTCGGTGTTTTCTCCTCCCGACCCAAGCCCAAAAGGCTCCCGGTGGATTTGGCGTTACAAATCAGCAGATTGGGATTAGATGCTGTGACCATTGAGTTTAATCAGGATATGGAGAACTTTATCCCCTTCTCTGACGTATTACTACTTGCAGGCAAATCTCGCAAGCAATGGTTTTTAGGATCTTCGTGTCCGATCTTTAAAATTTAATAGGATAACGAAAACACGTTTAGTTTCATATATTTTATTTAACCCTGGCGTTTCGACTCGTGTTCAGGGCTTTGACTCTGTTCTCTGCTTACATCAACGTAACAATTGCATTACTCTTTGGCACAGTTCTTGTTACTAAAACACAAAATTTACCTTTGAAACACCAGAGAGACAGGACTATTAAGTGCCGTTTTTATAGGTTAACTATACCAATCACTTTTCTCACCTGTATTTATTTATAAATGTTGACCCTAAGTACTGATGTTTGTATATAAATGCACAGTACCTTTAATACTCTGACGATGACTCTATATGCGTGGATTCAGATAACGCACTCCTGCGGGGGATCCTAATTATAAAGCAAAGGCTGCGTGATAAGATAGGCCGCATGATAAGACAATCAATGTATCTCCGACGCAATGCGAGCAATGCATCGCCTGACCTGTGCTTGCCTTACAAAGAATCAAGTCGTTCTAAGCTAGAGACTATCCAAGCTACCTTTGGGTATCTTGTACCTAGTTTATCATAACCCCACTACATTAAGCAATTAACGCAAAGTATGCAAAAATGAATTTATTCACGCCACGTAAATTTTCTTGTTTGTTTTTTCATATCAAAAGATATGGAATAAAGCTTGATTGATACAAATACTTAAACCAGGTGCTGTAGGCTTCAGCAGCTGGTTTAAGCATTGGCAAGCTTTTGGAAAATCAGACCTAGCTAGTGAAGGTGGGTAGTTTGAGATTCGCCTAATGTGTTAGTATTAATTTGTGTATCCGAATATTTTCCATAAAGACGACAGATCCCTCACGTTTTATATGTTAAAATGATTTAGTACAGACTAAGTTGAAGTGGGACCAATCAATTAATTAATTTCTCATTTCTCGTAAAGCATCTTTATCAAGAGACCAATTTCTTTATTGGCTGTCAATTAAAATGATCAATTTGATCTTTGTCTGTCATTGCTTGAAAAACCAAAATAACTTTTACATATAAAAAATCTGCTACGACCTAGTCCATTTCAAAAGCCTTGCGTAAAAGCCTTAAGCGGAAACAGCAAATAGAATGGAACATAATAAAACACGTTGATATCCTCAGAAACCCGCGGCTTTAGAATAGTGCAAGTCGCTTATTCGATTTCCTCTTGAGATGAACCATTCTGCAACTTTTCGCTTATTTCATTTTTTGTATAGAATAATATGATAATAGATAAATTGAAAAAAAAATAAGGTTCACTCACATTAGTCGTGTAGGTGGCACTATTCTTTCGAAAACCCCCGTGTAAGACTGTTATCACATTGTAAAATTATTACACTGTGGTTAAAGGCTAAGCACAAAAATAACAGCTTTGCCAGTTTTATTACAGTACGGCTATTACGTAACACGGACATGCCAATCAGTGACGTAAATCAAAAATTTATTCTATTCAGATAAGTATCTGCGTGGATACTTCATTATTTGTCACACAAGTGTTATCAAAAGGACTGTTACATCATCGTCTGTATATAAGTGACGATATTAGTATGCACCAATAATCAAAAGCTAATTTAGATATCAAACAAAACAGAGTTCACTTAGAAATGTAAGTATCAGATAAAATGAATTCTTCAAATTATTATAACGTTACTATGTGAAATGCCAGATTGATAAACGATTAAATTTAGCGCGTAATTACATGACAGCTAACAGAGTTTCAGACAGAGGTGATTATAATATTTTGCTTTGGCCCTTAAATGATTCTTAACTATGAATCATCTTTAGGTTGATTAGCCCTTTAGGAATCCGAAATTTAAAAAAGGATTTTTTTTTTAATAATATAACAATGTCTAAACAAAATTAATTCCAAGATGCTTTGATTAAAACCCACGTCTTCAGATTGGGCTACCCGAATAGTAATTCGATTTTAGTTATAGAATATTTTCTCTTCTTCTCTCAAACATAATTCGAAAGAAATTGACAAAACACATTTTACCTAAAAAAAGTTTTTATTATTCGTTTGAGTATTTTATCAGTGATGCGGTAAAGGTTTATTTTATCTTGCTAGAAAATCAATATTCACTTATACTTATTATTTAAATATCATTAAAATTGCGATAAACTCTTAGTATAATGATTTATGAACTTTTCTAACGACATGTTTATTGAACCACTGAGTAAATTAGGGACTTATTTGAGAAAGCGTTTGGGAGTATTTTTGCTGTTTCATAATATATTTACGTTAAAAAATCTCGCTCTAGTTAATTAATAGCATTTGTCTTTCAATACGAAAGAACACTCATTAGTTAAGAGCATTTTTCTTGTAAAAATATTCAACTATATTATCGCTCCGTGACTGTCCAGTCTCTGCTTCCGCCTATATGCTACATCTACTCATCGATTCGGCGCCACACTGTTCCTGCTTTCTTTCGTTTTACTTTTGTTTGCTACAATATTTTGCCATGATTAAATTTCAAAAGAAATTCAGTGTCACATGACAAGTTGGAAACGGACGGGGCTTCTTTATAATATTTTAGAGTATAAAACAAAATTGAGACTTGAAACAAGGCTTTTTATACCGCACAAGAAAAACTACTACTGATTGCATTCAAAATAAATATATTTTGCCTGTAGAACACCAATTTTTACAAAATTTATTTGAGTACTAAATACATTAAAAACAAATACTAAAAAAATACGGGTTACTTTATTTCTACTATATTTTCAAATGAAACATTAAAATCAGATGCGTTGATTGGAATTTCGACCAGTGACATAATATCTTAAGTAATGAAGATCTTTGAAGTATCAGTCAGTGTCGAAAGAAAAAGTGATTTGCAACAAAATTGCGGCATTCCATACTCGTCAAAAATGACATGATACCAGCCAAAATTTTAAGGGTTGATATGGTTGTTAGTAGAACACAATTTGTGGATAGTTTTTCGCAGCTAAATACTCAAACATTTTGCTAGACAGTCCACTGCCTTCTATTCTGATGCATGTTCCTTTTAATTCAACAAAACGGTGCTTCCTTCCATACTGTGGGGTTAGCAAAGCCTATATTCGTGAGCAAAAGCTATAGGTGGAAATCAAAAGAACATACTCCGCAAAAATACATTAAGGTTAAAAAGTGACCTGAAAGCTGAACTGGTAGATATCTGGGAGCTACATATGTGATAAGGGTAGACTACTATTTTTGCGAAATATTTCTAAGAAGACTTTGAAACAAATATGTTTAAAAAATTATTTACAATTATGCCGAAACTATATTTTTTATTAAACTTATTTGTGCAGAGCTCCCATGGATCAACTTCCATGACGCAATGCCTGTTACGCCATAACTTCCCAAGTTCTTAACCGATTTTAATATTTATTATGAAATTGAATCAACACATTTACGACCAGATTGTGACAGAGCCTGAATTATGAAATTCCCAAAAAAATCCAATTGAAACAAAAAACGCGCGCTTTTTGGAAGTTTTAATTCTTGTGGGATTTGAAAATTCACTTAATATTATTGAATTTTATTTTTTCTTTATTATTGTATTAGTATTACGCTTCGCTCCAATATATGGTGCTAGCGAAGCGGTGGTTTAGCGACTGCATCGCCTAGTTTAATTCTGCAAACATTATTCTACTGCATAAGGTGTGACTTACAGTATCTATCAGAAAAAACAAAAACACAAGTGGCTCTTGAAAATTATGAATCATATTTTACATCAGATACACTATTGTGAAATTGTTCATAGTTTGACTAAAATGTAGTGTCGTAGCGCTTACGTCACTTAGACACAACGAAGAAAGAGTGTGTTAAACCGGGGCGACCCTTTTCATCTCATCTAAATTCTTGTCTCGCGTCGAAAATTCGAAACATCATACCTTAGTATTAATATAATTATTTGAGTTTGATAAACATAAAATGTCCCAATCAATTATTGTACATTATGTATTTTATTTGTTCTAAAATTAAGGAAACTGTTTTTCACTTTAATTTATTTCATACTTTATAATGGTAATTAATATGGACCAAATTAACACAAATTATTTGGAAAATATCAAAAAACTGTTATGTTAAGTACAGAACAACTTATAAACTTTATAAAATTCTATTCCCAAGTTGCAATACGAAAATATAAAACAGAAAATATGGCAATAGAGGCTTCAACAATACTGTGTTTGTCTCACGAGAAGGACAACGGTTCAATTTTCTTAATCTAAAAGTCATTATTACAGTTAGTTAATGTTTTTAAAGATTTAGGTAATACTATTTATTATCCACAATTTCGTCACCAACAACAATCTCGTACAAGCAAATGGTAAATGAAAGTAAAATGATTTTTATTTTATAACCCATTATGAACTAACATTATAACGATTTATTAAGATACAAACCGTTATTGAAGACAGAAATAATTATTCATAACGTTAAAATAAATAAAAACTCTATGACTTTTACATGTATGCTTTTAAACATACAATATATTAAACTTTAACTTACCATAACAAACAGGACAATGAAAAGAAAACACGTGTACAGAATTCCAATGCATCAATGAATATAAAAGTGCGTTACTGGTAAAAGATAAATTGTTCGTGTACTTTCAGACCACTTAAAAATACGTAGGTATTCAAGAGGAGGCCATTCAGCCAGTGAAGCCAGGTAAACTTTAATGAGTCGAGTTTAGTTGTTTCTTACTCTATCGATGCAGTTTCGACTTTCAAACAAACTACAGCCTAGCCACTCGTTATCTAACATTTTAAAGGTTATCTCTGTTTCATTTAACATTAATTAAAAGCTTTACGCCTTTATCACGTGGTTGTGCACTCTATAACAACAGTGGTCACTTTCTATTTTACCGTGTAAAATTTTACCATTAACTCAATAGGCAATTGCAAAATAGTTCTGTGCCAGGGCTTTATACTCCTATGTTGAACAACTGATTTTTTTTTGTTTATTAGTTATCGATGAGCTTTAGTGTTACATACAAAAAAAAATTAGTTGCTGTCAAGTATCGACTTCAGTGCGACCAATAGATAAATAAGAATAAACATGTTCGTTTATTTATATTGACGATATGTCATCTATCAACTATCTAACTTCTAAAGATCCATCTTCATTTAACGAACACATTTTAAAAAATGACATGTAAGTAAATGATCATAATTGTAAACAATATTGTTTGTATTTAGAATATATTAATACAAGAATATCTGTTTTAAATTTAATTTTTTACATTCACAATGCAATATCTTTATATATATAATTCTTCTGTGAGTGTGTATGTCACTGAACTCCTCCTAAACGGCTGGACCGATTTGAATGAATTTTTTTGTGTGTGTTCAAGGGGATCTGAGAATGGTTTAGATTCACAAATCAGTCCGGCAGATGACGCTGCAGTCGGCACAGCAACGCGTGGCCGGGTCAACTAGTTTACTATAAGATATAAAATACGTGTTCGGTCAGAGCACTCGCCCGAATTGCGAAAGGTCGTGGGTTCGAATCCTACCTGAGGGCTCGGAGGCGTAGTTGTGTTTTACACACGTATTTTATATCTTACAAGAATATCTCTTTAAATTCCTTAATATAGTGGCATAGATAAGGGAAAACATTTTTATCAATCCATTCAATGGAATAAACGAAATCGTAGATTAAAAAACATCCGCTTTGAAATTTCTGAAAGTATGAGTAAACAATACTTCAGAGTGAATGATTCATGAGTCATCTACCTTTCGCTGAAACGATGAAACATAATGGTGTCGTCATAGGGAGCACTCCAGTTGTGACTGAGAAGTGCTTACAAATTGTGACACGATATCGCGGCTAGCACGGGACGTCATGTTTAAGGTTGCCGCTACGTTTCAATTAATTGTGCAATTTATTATTAATAATTAATAATTTGTTCCAAATATTTGTATCACAAAAATTGAAATTTACCTGTGCAATAGATAAGTCTTGAATTAAGAAGAAGTCTCAGGGAATATTTAAATATTTGACGACCGTTTGGTGCAACGGTAGCGATCCTGCCTTTCGCACCAATGGTCCTGGGTTCGACTCCCGGAAGGGGCAGATGTTTGGATGATGAATTCGAGCATTTGTACCTGAGTCATGGATGTTTGTATATATTTTTCTATGAATATTACATATCTATGTATGATATATGTATGTCTATCCGTTAGCCTAGTATCCATAACACAAGCCTTACTGTGCTTACTTTGGGCTAGGCTAATTGGTGTGAATGTAAGATATATTTATTTATTTATAAATATTAATTGATGATTTAAAGTAATGTTTTCCACTTTACATTAAATGAAAAACATTTATTTAATATTTTAAAAAATACCTCATATTGATATGCTAATAAAGATTACATTCAAAGTGAAAAACAGATTCCATTATTTTAATTTTTTAGAAATAAAAACAGTTCTATTCTTATCCTTCCCGAATGTTATTACGTGGTAGCTAGGAATTCCCAAATCGGATACTGTCATAGTCACTCTCTTATTTAAGAACAATATGATATTCACGATTTCATACATGTGTTACAGTTTTCAGAGATGAGTTATTAGTGATACTATTTATTCTATGCCCACTAACTTTTGAATGAGTCACCGTGTTACTCACTTAGAGACGTATAAATCTTTTTTCGGGAAAGCTTCCGACCAGCAGTGTTTACTATAATTTGCATAGAATGAAAATATTATCACCATAGCTTTAATACAAAAAAAATATATATAACTTTTCTTTAAAAAATCAGCGCCGTCGACTTGCCTAGTATATATAGTAAGCTAAAAATACTTTATTAATTCTACGCCTACCTTCCGTTATATTAAACAAATGAATTACAGATAGGTAAGGAATTTGTTTGTTTCATCTGTTGTTATATCAAGTCGGAAACGATATAATCAGTGTATTGGTAATACAATATTTATATCCAATTATTTTTTTACAGAAGCCCTTTATGGTCTAAACTTATTATCATATGTGTTATTAGAAGACTTAATTAAAACATAAAATCAGTTGATATTGGTTTTCATGTAAAAATCGTCCTAAATATTTTGTTTAAGCATTCACGATACTGAAATTTTAGTTTTTTCAACAGATCATAATGTTAGAATAAAACACTTTCATGACGACTAAGATGATGGTTGTGACCACAACCATCATCTTAGTCATCCTGTGATCACGGCTCCTGTAAAGGAGTCGAAACGTCAGGATTAAATATAAAATAAAACATGCGCAAAAATCCGTAAAAAAGTATTTTATTCTAATGTGTTCTGTGCGCAGAAGTGTAGGAACTAAATAAGCTCATAATGTCTAAAAAATATTTATTAAAACGTAAAATTACATAAACATAGTGTACTATAAAAGAAAAGAGAATAAGATTTGAATGCACTCAAGTGTTAATTGACCAAACTTGGTGTTCTTTAGTTGCATTTCCACCTACGAAGAATGCAAATGAAATTTACTACACACTTTAATTTAATTTTTAAAATTTATGCCATACAATAAATGTAATTGAATTTAAAAAATGGAAAAAACTGCGGTTTCTTACTCTAAATTAATAAATGATAAAACAGATTTATTGTAGTGAATATTATAATTTCGCACAACACAGATGTCACTTATTCATTAATAATTTTTATTTATTAAAGTGAGTCGTGACAAATAACGAATATATAAAATAAACAAGCAAAAATAATTATTAAAATGATAATTGTTCTATTATTGTACAATTTCATTGTACGAGTGTTAATAAATCCTAAAAACCAATAAAAATCAAGGTACCTTATTAAACAATTGAAGGCCAAAAATCGGTTGAACTGGGCAACAATTTATAATTTATACAAAATAGTATACAACTATTTAGTACTGCCTTCTTACAGTTTTTATTATTGACCTATTAATGTGCCCACTGCAGGGCAGATAATGGTCTATAATTTATCCGCAATGGTCGAGCACTGCGGATTTGATGATTTTTAGTCTTAGTGGAACAAAATACCTTTAAAATTTCCGTCCTGTAAAGATATTTAAGTGACCGTTATATAAAATGCTAATAAAACGAGGCAAGTTAATTTATTTTAAATGTTACTAAATTAATGAATAAATTTTAATAAAAGGTTTTTTTGTATTCTAATCCGGTCAAGGCCGTCATAAAAAATAAACGTGTATATATTTTTATGTACATAATGTTACCTATTTCCATCTCGTCCTGATACTGTTCTTAAGCAAAGTTAACAAAATGTTTGATTATGTTATGTAAAAAATATTTCCTGTTAATATATAAGTTTCATAGAAATCGGCAAATCATTTTTTTTTCAATTAAAAATTCCTTTTGTCCGATAAAATATTTGCTTTAGATTAGTTAGAAATAATTGACACTTAACCATCTTTATGTTAAATATGATTTTCGTTAAGATTAATAAAGTTCCCATTTAGGTAGCATAATAGAATTCTATAATTGTAATAAACTTGTATACAACAGACCATGTGACAAATTGTAATGTAATTTATTCATTTATTGAGTTCAACTAATTAACAGTTATATCGTGTGTTGTTAGATATACAGTTGTGATCATTAGTAACCGCTTATTGGCAAGGAGCGCATTAATTAAAAATTTCAATTAAACTCAACCATGTTCTTGTTACGAAGCTTAAAATTAATTCATCCAAGTTCACATCTTGTTATTTCCCGCAACTGATTATCCCACAAAAAACACGATGTCTGCTTATAATATAAAGGATATTCCTAACATCATCTCGTAGATTTACCACTGCTCTATGGACAGGTATGTAAATATATTAGTCAAATCGCACATTATTTAACTTGCCCCAACATAACGAGGTTACATCAACTCTAGTATCTACTAGTGTACTATACGTGTACAAGTAGTTTCAACTTGTTTCGTTGCTATGCCAGTTACTTTCTAATATAACAGAGACATAATTAAAAAATACATATTTATACATTGACATGTGCGCTTACAAATAAACCGGTTATATGAAATAATATATGGATTTCAACTCACCTTAAAATATAAATATTTCGCCTCTCCGTGCTGTAAAAACCACTGCAGAATCACTACTACAAATTTCTCGTAAAGAGTTTAAGGGAAACACTTAAAGTATTCTGAATGAAAAAAAGTTTAAACTCGCGACTCGTGAGTGATGAACTCGCCGAAACTTTTCCGAAAAGTTTGAATCGCGTCGGAGCGTCGTATATATTGCGCACGGAGCCGCAGGGAAGCGAGCGGCGCGCGACGGCTGGGCAGCGCGTGCACTGAGTGTCGATGGCGAGTCAGTTGCCCCGCGCGTGCGTCGGACCAGTTCTCGGCAGCCTCCCGCCAGCCACCTACCGTCCACCACCGACCGCCGACCGTTGGCCATCGACCACCGCCGCAACCTGCACCGCGCGATGCACTGCCAACAACCATAAACAATACGCAGACCACACACCGCCAACCCTCTCCGAACACTATCGTTTAACACAATTCATAAATTTGACGTCCGATAAAACTTGACCCCCTCATTCATATCATTACCATACGTTATACTTTTCAGTAATATTTAAACATTTATCAGCTGCGTTCATTAGTTTATTATAACGATAGGAACTAGTAAACATTTCCTTCTGTTACTGTAAATTTATTACAGTTTATTTCTCAATCCCCTTTAAATTAAAAAGCAAAGTGATTATTTAGCTTACATATGTATTCGACTTCCTCATTTATTTTTATGCAATAATATACATATAACTCTGTTATATTTTTACACTCACAACAGTTTTTGATTGAAAATAAAAGAAATGCCAAAAACTCTTCCGTTCCTGTAGCCTAAGCCATCTATTTCTTAATATTTTTTCCTCTTTTTATTAAACATTTATTTTATCTGTTGACAGGGCGCCAAATAAAATTGTGATCATATATTATAACATTTAAAAAAATATATTCGAAAACTAATAAAGCCCTTGTCCAAGTTGTAACGATTAGGCAATATCATACTACAATGTGTTTCGCTCATGCTCTGTTTCATCTCATCTTTAATTTTCTTAAAAAAATACTTTAGTTTTAATTATAAAAGGAATAAAAATTTGAAAAATATTTTTAACACGATCTTCAGCTGTTTTTGTTGCTTACTTGTAATAACAAATGATAACCATAATAACATATAGAAATGTCATTTGGTCAGAATAATAAATATACTCGTATATCATTTTGTGACTGGTTTCACGTCTGGTCACGTAAGCATGAATGCCTCCCTATCTATAGCCTCGCAATTCTAAAGTATGTACATAATCATTATTTTGTAATATCTCGTGTCATAAAGAGATTAAAATGTAAGAAAATATGAATGTCTTTGTCTTGTCAAGAGGGCGCCTAATGACATGAATGATTTAATCGAGCGTATCGCTATCGTAATCTTAAAGAGGTTCACGTCACAACGGCATTATCTTATCGACAGTAAATTCCATATTTTGTATATAAATTATTACAATCAAAATGTTACTTATTTAAAACCAGATTAATATAAGAATTTGCAAAGTCGAAGAGAAAGGTTGATTGATTCATTATGATGTTTGGGCGCCCGCGTGCAATACCGATTGAGCCGCCCTTCTATGTGCCTACAACTCTGAGTTTTGGTGAATTACTGGAACGGATTCAACAACGTTCGTTCCATTGGACTACTTCTGCGATTGCGAACACCAAATCGAATTCAAGCCATTGTTGTTTTATATGAGACTAGTTGACCCGGCCACGCGTTGCAGTGCCGACTGCAGCGTCATCTGCCGGACTGATTTGTGAATCTAAACCATTCTCAGATCCCCTTGAACACACACAAAAAAATTCATTCAAATCGGTCCAGCCGTTTAGGAGGAGTTCAGTGACATACACACTCACAGAAGAATTATATATATAAAGATGAGGCATAAGAAAATATGAGAAATACTTAAAAATACTTTATTTCGATATACCTAGATACATATTTATATGTAAGTAGTTATAACCACAGAAGCTTTAAGGTAACCAAAACGTCATCGTTGGGTTTAAATTAAAATGCACATTTAACTCAATTTGAACACTTCAGTTTGTATTAGGTATTTAAATATTTATAATTTTTTTACATTAGGTAAAACTATATATTATTACAGAAACTGAACTTTTCTTACCTTTATATTTGCAAAATAAGCTATCAAGTTTTTCGAACCCAAACTGTCTAAAATTTCATGTTGAATCGAAACTATAACTATATTACTGAGTCTTCTTAGTACATTGTTGAACTTAATTATTTTGAAAAGGAACTTTCACCAGATGCAACTAGAACTAGCAATGTATGCACCTAATATTCTTAGTGCTATTGCTGTGTTTAGAAATGTTTTAATTCATTAGTAAAAAGGTATTATAACGAAGTATGAAAATCGTTAAATTGATTTTCTGATTTTAAGTCCACTAATCTATCCGGTTAAGAAGTTAACGTCTGTTCTAAGATTAAAAACTCTTGTTTGATTTGAATTTGATCTTGGTGTCTAGTTACATACAATTCATCACTGTGTTCATATTGAAATTGGGTTGCTCTTCTTCTAGGACGAATCGTGTTTATTGGCGGAAAATTTGTTTCTACGTTGAAACCTGAGCTACATTAGTAGCTTATTGTAATATTTTATCAAAGGGCTCATTCATGCCATATTCAGTAATAAGATCACTACACTGTACCCCCGGTAATTTGGCCCCTATTTAAACAGGGGCCGATTTATCCGGCGCGCTCTGTAATCCGACATGCCTATCGCTGTTAAATATGGAAAAAAATATAATTTTGGCAAATCGTCACTAATGTAGGTAGCATGATTGAACAGGTTGCAACTTGTACGCGGACGCGGGTTGTTTTGATTGTGATTGCTCTATTTGAATTTGACCTCATACGATAGGGAAGCGGCCTAACGTGCGTTCAATGATTACCAGTTCAGACAGAATTTTATCATTTTGATTTCAAGGTTCTATGTTTCAAAAAATCCGGATTATAGGAGATTTTAGGGAGTAATCTATAGTCCGACAAATCCGATAGTCCGACACCGCCAAAAACGTTTGTCGGATTACCGGGGGTCCACTGTATTAATATTAACACTAACAGGCCCCAAACCCGGGTCACCACTACATGTCGAACTGGAAACAACTGATGGCGACATACAGGTTAACGAATCTTCGTCAGGAACATCTTCGCCTGTATCACTTTAATTGTCACTTTCTACCACACAACTAGAGCTACAATACAATTTACTTTCTTCCGATTTTTACATAATTTCGGCAACCGACGGAATACCCGATTTTTCAATAATTTGTTTACAATATTCATTTTCTGGTATATTTTAAAAAAAATCTTGCAATTTTTTGTATCTGCATGTTCTTTTGCCGTTTCATATTTCAAAATTGAGCCCCAGTAAGCTTTTTCCTCTTTCGTAGTTCCTGAAACAATTTCAAATGTATTAAAAACAATTACTTGCTTTTACACTTGCATAAATATTTTCAACAAGTTCGTATCTTGAAGTAGGTAACTATGGTATATACATATATGGCAAGACTAAAATGAAAAAATATTAGCAGTAAGACACTTTTTTGAGGACAGTCGCTAATTGACTAATAAATAAAAACCATATCTACTTACCATGTTTAAAAAAAATCACATTAATCCGACTAGCTACTAAACACTTACTATGAAATACTAGTAGTGTAATGTTATAATCACAAAACATCTTTTTTTTCCGCCCCCTTAAAAATGCCGCCCTTGCGCGGTGCACGCCCTGCACGCCCGCACGCAGCGGGCCTGAAAATAAGGATATACTCACCACGCTGGGTCAACGTGAATTAGTGTATCTGTAGATGAAGCTGGAACCAAAGGCTGTACATGGCTCTCGAATGTCATCCGGATGTGGCAATTAAATTTTTTTGAGCAACCAGCCCGTGCGATGGTTTCTCAATCTTGGCAATCATAGTGTAAGCCCTCCATGATCGATATCCCATGTTATAGTTATATTTCCCGGCATTTAAGTTAAACATGATTTTGAAATCACGTGACATGCGCAGTAGTGAATAATGTAAACTTGCTACTGCGCATGACACGTGATTTCAAAATCATGTTCAACTTAAATGCCGGGGATTATAACTTAGTTTATTTATTGGAACCGAATCAATGTAAAGTTATGAACGTAGTTATATACTACGACTGCTAGCTATTTTGTTTATCTTACGCTTCTTAATTCTTAATTAAAATAATTTTAGGTAAACGGCGTAAATATGTAATTGGCGTTTTGTGGTACTGGCTACTCAAATATCTCCTCCGACTAATATTTTTTTAATAGGCAGTTTAATGCCGTAAAAATCGTGCGTTTCATCTGCACACTGTAAACTTTACAGTGTAAAGAATGCCTCTATCACGAGAGTACGTTAAGCCCCTCGCATTTGAACACATCACCATAGTTGAAAAAAAATAAACTTTGTATTACGTATACTTTTCTTAAAAACAGTATTATTACAAACCGCTAGTTCATCCGTATTAGATAATACACAGCTTTTGCCTCCATTAATTGATTCAACACTTAAGAATTTATAAAATACCGTGTCGCCGCTATCCAAATCTATATCTAATGACTACAATTGGTCTAGACTTAAGTCATTGAAGAGTTATTTTAATATAGCACTATTAAAATAACATTCTCGTTCAGTTGTAATTAATGTAATTGTAGAAGTTTACAATCCACATGTATTTAAATTAAATGCTGTTCGCTAGTAAGCGCATTACTTAAATTACTAAACCGGTACTTCCATAATTTAAACATTCATAATAATCCAAACAGAGGTCCAAATAATGTTTTTAAGAAAAGCAAATCCGAAAATATACTTAAAATGGGAAAATAAAAATCTGGGTATTGAGTAACTTGAGTTTACTCAGCATGAAAACCCTACTGGGACAGCCCAATATCTGTTGATATAACGAGCATAACATACAATAACAATAATTGAAGAGAGACAATTATAACCATTTTACTCTATGAAGTAAAATGTACGCCGTATCCGATTGTCACTGTATCAAAGTGTATAGAAAAGGCTTAAGAAATTTATGAGAGATTATTTATAGGACCATGGGTAAAATATGTCAAAGCAATGTAAGTAACACAAGTAACACCATTTAAACATCAAGTTATGTAAGTAATATTTAAAAACTGCTTGTTAATGTAAGTTTATATTAATATATTAAATATGAGAAGACTCGTTACATTATATGTTAGTTTTTTTGCGTGCGTGTAAACTTTTAACGTTAACTTGGTAAACAAAGTTAGGGGGCTCTTTTTTGATCATCGCATATAAGCCACTACAACAACGTAAATAACCATTTCACAGAAATAGCATTTAGTTACAAACTTAACTCAGAACTTTAAAGAAACTCATTCATGACAACCCCGTTAACTCCTCATAATACTCTTAATGCGTTAAGTACGACAAGGTGTAGTCAAGAATCGAACTCGGCCAGACTCTTTCTTCTTTAAGCGTTTTCGTGCACAACATTTTTTTTTCACCAAATTTTGACAACGGTTTTGTGACTGACTACGCATACGCCCGATTGATCATCACTTTAAATTCATGAATAGCATTTTCCTCGATACCTACCGACAAAGTTGCATTCGTGTTCGATGAGTCTTTTACAAAATCGAATAAAATTCGATGAAAATTTTGGCGGTAAAATCGGTTAAAAGTTCGTCGTTGTCTTTGGGACGCCTAAATCTGTATTGAAGTGATAATACCATTACAGTATACGATATCGTATAACCATCACATCAATGTTCGAGGTTTCCTTCTCTTACTTTGAATATTCCTGATCATCCTTGGATATTTGTTAAACTGATGTTGATATTAGATAAACTAGACATACGATAGAAGAGTGTATAAATGCATGCACTAGCAAAGGTTGCGGTTTCGTAATTCACACTTGATGCCGAGACTCAGATCATTATCCGATATTATCGATCGGTATGATTAACTACACTAAAGTGATAATGGTGGTAATAATAACAGCCTATGTCGAGACATGCGCCAGATCAGAAGTAGTGTGCTAGGTAGAAGTTAGGATTTACTTACAATGAATAAATATATCTATACATATAAATAAAATTGGAGTCTGTTTTTAATATTGAAATAACCGTTTTTTACTACATGTATATGAATATACATACGGTACATACACCAAAATAACATTTTTTACAATTTTTGTCTGTCTGTCTGTCTGTTTGTTCCGGCTAATCTCTGAAATGGCTGGACCGATTTTGACGGGATTTTTTTGGCAGGTAGCTAATGTAATAAGGAGTAACTAAGGCTACTTTTATTTTAGAAAAAATCTTTTATTTTAGAAAAATTAAGTAATGTTGCAATGTTCCACGCGGACGAAGTCGCGGGCGGCCGCTAGTTTTAGATAATATCACATACATTGTTCTAAACTCAAGTTAAGTAGATAAAGTACTCGTGTTATGAAGTTCAAAGACGACGACGGTACCACACCTAGACCACAGCCGGGTATCGAACCTGGGACCTTGGAGTGGCTTTGCCAATAAAACTGGTGTGAGAGCCAGTCGACCACAGAGATCGTCAATGGATGCGCAATTTATGAAGACTAGTTGACCCGGTAACGCGTTGCTATAGTAACGTTATTGATACAATGGAAAAAGAGCGAACAGACAAACACACCAACAACAAATTTCTGTTTTTAGAGTATATACTAGCGGCCCGTCCCGACTTCGCAAGGGTAGACAAAATTCTTAAATTTTCTTCTATTATTAAATATTTTTCCGTTAGCGCCATCTAGCGTCCGGTAGACAAACTACTTGCGGTTAACGCGTTGCTATGATAACGTTGTTGATAAAATGGAAAAAGAGCGGACAGACACACACACAAATCACTGTGGTCTTAGATTATAGATTAAAGATATCAAATTGGAAATATAGAAAACTGCACCCTTTTTTGCAAACGCATTGGTAAAACCAAACAGAACAGTATTTATGTAAAAAAAATATGTTGGAAAAACTTTTAATATCCTCTAAGAATGGACATACTTACATTTGAAAAGTGTTGCTTAAATGGAATTGGATACCTATAGTATTCTTAATAATTAGCACGATTCATTTATTTCCGACATCCATCGACACACGAAATTTCTGGAAGACAAGTAAAAAAATACAAATGCATTATTCTTATCTAAAATATTTGTAGCAAGTCAATTAATCAAAGTTATAAGATAAGAGACTGCATTTTTAGCATTGATTTTATTTTGTATACAAGGATTTTGAAATCGTTATCTAACGTAAATATTACATTAACTAATAACTTAAAAATAATAAATATAAACATAGAGATGTGATATTTTATAAACATTGTTGAGCGTAGTTTGCTCATATATTTACTGTAAGTCAGAAGTATGTTATGATTTTATATTTTGAAAAATGCTCTTTAAAATATTTGTCTTTACAAAATAAAATATTGTCAATCCAGCCTTCTTGTACAACTAAGTAGGCAAAAACAATCTAAAATATTTCAATATCATGTCGTTGATTCTAAGGAAATCTTTTTTATATTAATTAATACTATCACAGCTACTGACCCGGCCACGCGTTGCTGTGCCGACTGCAGCGCCATCTGCCGGGCTGATTTGTGAATCTAAACCATCCAGTGCGCCACCTAAACGCATACAAAAAAAATTCATTCAAATAAGCCCAGCCGTTTAGGAGGAGTTCAGTGACATACACACGTACCTACAGTAGAATTATATATATACAGATAATATTCAACTTCTTGTTTGAAATTTAAGTAAATAATTTGAAATATAAAAGTCCTATGACTTAAGATGCAGTCCCTCAATACTACTCTGCATATCATAAATCACATCGCGCAAATAGCCTTTGTTCAAATTGTTCACGTTTACCTGTTACTCGATTAGTAAAATCAATCCGTAATAGCACATAACTGGTACCTATGCAAGTGATTCAAAATAACTAGATTGAAAACAAGATAATTTAGAAATAAAATGTGTTTTTGTAATTAATGACGTTGACGACTTCTAATAAAAAATGGGATAACAAATCAACACATTAAATTTTTCTTGCCTCATGTTGATTGATTAATTTGAAAAAAAAACAAAGTTTAAATAAACTTAATTTTTTTAATTATTATTTAAAAAAATTAGGATCTTTACACAAAAAAGAATTGCCCTTATTAAGTCTGTCACAATTGTCATTTTGAGAACTATTTAAAAAAAGTTTTTTGCTTTCTAATTTTATCTGTTATTTGGGTAAAAAAAATTATGGATATATCTTTAAAGACTTATAAATTAAAAGGAAATCGCTCAAAAATTTCTCAAAATGTATTTTGACAAAGTCTATTATTTTCAGTACTTCTCAAATCTCGGTATAATTAATTTAATGTTTTAAGGTGCAAAGATTTGCATTGCTAATGTAGGACTGAGAAATGGCTTAGGATTCCTGCTGATTAGAAATATCCAGAAAGGCTATTTTATTAAATATCTCCAATTTCATCTATACTAATATTATAAAGAAGTAAAGTTTGTGTGTTTGTATATTTGTTAAATTGTAAGAGGTAATCTCGGGATCTACTGAACCGATTTTAAAAATTCTTTCACCAATAGAAAGGCATATTATTGCTGAGTGTCATAGGCTATATTGAATGCTAGAAAAAAAATTAAAGAATTTTGTCCACCCGTGCGGAGCCGGGACGGGCCGCTAGTAGTGAATAATTATGTTAATGGAAATGTGGTGACTCAAAAAGACAGAAACAATATCTCTTGGTATTATGACAAATCTGTCATCTACGTACAGTATTTTTGCCTACTACAGCAAACTATAAGATCGAATTGATAATAATTGATTAGCAGTTATACAGATAAGCTGTTTTCAGGTGGTTTAGGACAAAGTCTGTTACGATTGTTCACCTCAAATATCTATAGTGGATCTCAAGCTGTGGCGATTAACGGCTATTTATCTTGTTGGAATACTATCTCGTCTGGCATTGGGGCCGTCCATTAATCACGTGATGTTTTTTTTGGCATTTTTTAACCCCCCCTCCCCCTTGGTGATACATGGTGAGGTTTCAGACTACCCCCCCCCCCTCCCCCCACTATATCACGTGTATTTTTTAGAATCTTAAGTTATTTTTTAATATTTATAAAATACAGGTATCATCTTATTTCATTATAGAAAATTAAAGACTAGGGATGTTGCGAATATTCGCATCCGCATCCGCATATGCGGAACATCCGCATCGATGTAGACTAGGGATGTTGCGAATATTCGCATCCGCAGCTGCATATGCGGAACATCCGCATCGGTTTAGACATCCGCATCTGCATCCGCATCCGTATAATTTGAAGCGGAACTGATGCGGATGCGGATGTGTAGCATGGTCATGATGCTCGATTCATCAAGTAACGATGAAGAGAGTCAGGTAACACCAGAAATGTCAGCCCTGACGCAATTCTCAAGAAGGAGTTACTTACTTTCCGCAATGAACAGCGAATAAATTTACATGACAGTCCTCTTAAATGGTGAAGTGTTAATCAAAGCGAGTTCAAACTGTTATCTAAAATAGTAGTAAATTCGGGTAGTAAGACAGTTTCGTCTCTATTCGGCTGATGTGGTCGAATCTCGCCTTGAGAATGACCCTTTTGCATGACTTGGCGGCCGAATTATAGGCTCTCTTCATCGCTTGGATTCTCCGTGCGCGGACCTTGCGATCGCGGATATGCACCCAAGCCTGGTAAGCAGACTGTTTTCAGGCCTCAGCACGAGCACAGACCGCATTATACCAAGGCCGGGATTTGTAACCGAGTGGAATGTCGGAGAATGGAATAAAATACTCCATTCCCTGCCGAGTTACGTCTGCAATCGCATCAGCGGTGCACGAAGGGTCGTTCGAAGAGAAGCAAGTTTGCCGCCAGGGATAAGATGCAAAGAAAATACGCATCTCATCCGAATTTGCTATCATCCGGAGGAGAGCAGATCGATACTGATTTCACCACACAATGGTCGGACGACCCCAGTGGAGCTGAAACCGATACCGAATGTTTGTGTGGATCAGTTGTCAGCAGTAAGTCAAGAAATTTGTGGCCAGCAATATCTGGAATTCACGTTACTTGGTCCACCAGCTGCGTAAGATTTAGCGCTAGGGCAAATCGTCGCGGTTCTCTCCCAGCATGGTCAGTTTTCTGGTATGGGAACAGCCATTCTTTATGGTGAGCGTTGAAGTCCCCCAGAAAAACGAGCTCCGCCGCTGGATATCGCTGAGTTGCCAAGTCTGCTGTCTCTGTGAGGTAATCTATGAGACAAGTCGTCTCCCGGTCACCGCTGTGCGATCGGTAAACACAGATGTAGAGCTTCTTCTCTACCCCTGTGTCCACCAGAATCCAAATAACGGAAAACCCGGTCTTTTCAAAGCATAGGAGACGCCTACAGCAAATGTCATTACGGACGAACACACAGACCCCTGCACACATCTTGAACTTATGCTTAAGCGTGTAACCAGGGTAGTTGAGGTACGCCTCATCCGACGAGGTTGCTATCTGAGTCTCCGTCAAGAAGAGTAGGTGCAGCTTCCGGACTCTAGATGGTGATGGACCGCGTCGAGATTTGAGTGCAGTCTTCTGATGTTCGCGAGGTGCACTTTAATTGGGAGGAAGTGCAGCCGTTGTTTAACTTTCGTCTTGAGCTTTTAGCTCATACTGGTGAATTTTGGGGGGTTGGATTTTCAGTCGAGACGCTACTCAGTCGACCATTAAAGTACTCTCAGGCTAAGTTAACCACAGAGGGGAACGGAACCACCGAGACGGGCGGGGACGCCCGAAAGATCCGGATGCGGATTTTAAGAGGCTCACATCCGCGGATGCGGCACTGTACAAAATTTGGTTGGGTAAAAAACACAGTAATATTTATCCTTTCTTTATTTAATAATAAAGTAGTGAGTGAATTACTATTACTGATTAATTATTTTAGTAATTAAATTTAAATATTGGAGCATTATAATTAATGAAAAGTAGAATGGCCGCCTTTTCGGACTCCAGTCTGTTTCGCAAGGGTTCGTATATTAATCCTGCGCTACTAAATAACTGTTCACTTGGAACACTGGCTGGTGGCGCTGATAATAATTTGCGTGCTGTTTTAGATAACAGTTCGAAATCACTTTGATTAACACTCCATCATTTAAGAGGACTCTCATTTAAATTAAATCACTTTTTATTGCGGAAAGTAAATGGCTCCTTCTTGAGAATTGCGTCAGGCTTGACGATTTCTGGTATTTCCTGACTCTCCTCAACATCACTTGATGAATCGAGTCCTGTTAAATTAGTTGCTATGATAGCAACTAATTTAACAGGACTCACGTCCTGTACCTGAGGTCCTTGGTCATTCTGTATCTGTTTCCATGGAATCTGTCATTCTCCTTTGCTTCGCTCTTTCGGTACTTGGAGATATTGTTCGAGAAGTCAAGATGTCTTCGGTGTTTCTGTTAATCTTCAATATATCATCTTTAATCTTTTACTCGGTCGACACGCGCCTCTCGCCGGCCCTTCCCCTTTCTTTCTTGTCGCGATCTGCTTCACATCCGCGTCCGCATCAGCTCCGCATCGATTTATGCGGATGCAGATGTGATGTCTTAATCGATGCGGAAGTTCCGCATATGCGGATGCGGATGCGAATATTCGCAACATCCCTAATTTATGCTCGGCTATCTAGCTCGGATTCAGTTGTTTGTGACAAGAATTCACATGTGCCTTAGCTTTTTTCTTTGTGCAGAAGTAGTAAGCCGCTTTTGTTTTGTACGCGTTTGGTGAAAAAATAAATACACGTGATATAATACTACACCCCCCTCCCCCCTTGTGATATTTCGTGATTTTTTGTGGACCCCTCCCCCCCCCTTTCGAGCCTCACGTGATTAATGGACAGCCCCATTCCCCAGGGATTCCTGATCGGACCATTTCTGTTCAATCTATTTGTAAACAATATCGGTTTTATTCATTCCGAATTTCGAATTGTGTAGTATAGAATAATCTAGATGATTGTGAGCTTCTGCAACAGTATTTAGCTAGGTTTGAAGAGTTTTATATGTTAAATTAGATTGACTTAAATGTGTTAATGTATTCATATTTAACTTTAAGCCAAAAGCCATAAATATGCAATTGAATTACAAACTCAAAGGTCAAGATTTAAATCGTGTTGCTAAGTTGCGAGATTTGGGAATAGTTCACGATTCTAAGTTTAGTCTTATTATAAGATCAAATTCATAATTGTCAAGTGTAAAACAGTTAAAATCCTCTATTGTACATACGTGTGCAGAATTGTTGTGTATTGTTTACAAATATTGAACCCATATTATAATATTTAAATTAATAGATGGGAAGTCATGCTACGTAAGTTTCTAAAATTTAAGTGTGAATATTATTACTTATAGTCACGAGCGAAAATACAAGAAATACAAAAAATACTCAGGTCTATAATACCTTTGAGCTGTAACAAAATCAAACTTTTATGTCAACGCAATCAAAAGCAATTTAAGCCGCATATTTTCGAACTCGCAACTACTCGCGAGGGAATCAAAACCTAAAGGGTATTTCCAGTCGATCTAGAATCTTGAAATTTGGCATGAAGCAATGTTTAACAGCACATATAAAGGAAAAATTTCGAAAACCTTATTTTTTTTGTTATATCTTCATTTTGCAATAAAAATACCATAACTTTGACTCGATTGTCGTGATGGGTGAACTTTTACTTATATACCTACAGGTTTGTAGGGAACCCTCGGTGCGCGAGTCCGACTTGCACTTGGCCGGTTATTTTTACATGTAACTGAAATTTGTAAGAATGAAGAACTGAAAGAGTTTATATTTAGCAATTATTTGATAGCACCGCAGCCTACAAATAAAGTAAATTTAATATCTTATAAATTTATTCATTATATCTATTAAAAAAATATACATTGTGGTCAGGTAATAAATTAAACACTCATTAAGAATTATTAATATAACTCCTGCAAACCAACCAATTCCGATCATAACTACAGAGCAATTAAGATGTTACATAAGTCTTTATATAAAATAAACAATAATTATTTTAATTTAGAATGTGTTGCGTTAATGTGTTTCGAATAGGTAGACTGGTGCAATTATATAGCAAATAGTTGTTTATTGGCAAGTATCTCGGAGACCTATGTAATTTCCCGTGTTCTATCTAATGTGATCGCCGCGGCCGGCGCCAGCGCCGGCGGATTCTTATAAAAGACATTCATGTTAAAATAAGGGTCACCACACATTCAACAGTTGGAAGACAAATAAAGGGACAAAAAAGCCACACTGACAGAATTAAATTCAATAGTTGGGTACAAGCACAGTGCCTCACATTATTTCTATATGGGTTAAACCATTACTAACGTAAAAACCAATTAACAAAACCTTAAGCTGTAGATAAAAAAGAAATCAAGATTACGGGTAGCTTTGACTTAGGTAACAAATAAATCATATCCAATCAAGCAATGAAATGACGTATTATCTTATCAACATAGCAATTACACCTATGTATGTATAATGAAAGATTATTATAGGTATTTTAAGTAACATTCATATTCATTCATAAAAACCCAGCTGTTTCCATTCATAAAGTAGAGTGTTAAAACAATAAGTTGTAAAGACCTATTTTTTACTTTTACTATCCGATAATAATAAATATACAAATTATATTTCTTACATGCACATATATAAATTGGTATCCATAACATAAGAACTATGAGATTGGTATAATGCATGCAGGATAACGGATAAACACATAAATAAACAAGTAATAAGTAAGATACAAATACTCATATTCTTTACATAAAAATCTGCCCTTAACGGGACTCGAACCCTTTGGCTTTAGTTTCGCAGGTATGATCATTCACGCTCTACCAAACAAAACGATTTAATAACCAATAAAACAGTGCCATTTTCCTCGTTGTTCTATACTCATACTATTTCTGAGTTGACATATATTTCAATGAATATTGCGCTCGGAAGTAACTTTAAATACTAGAATTAATTATAGGTACAGGAGACACAATTCTGAGATAAAGATTTAATATTTGAAAGACTATCGTGGTCATATTAGTAATACAACTGAGCGACAACCGAGTGTAGACGCCATTTCTCGTCTATATAACAGCTTATAAATTATTAAATCTGTTCTAGCTATCGTATCAATCAATCAGTGAATACGTACGTCGGTTTTTGCGTGACACGTGTTGGAATGTCGCCATCACGGATGAAGAACGCCATGTTAAACTGGAATCTATAATAGCTGTGATGCTAAGAACTATTTCTTTCAAAAGATCACAAGAATAAAAACTTGTTTCATAAACCTCTTAGTACGTTTCGTCATCATGTTCACATCATTTTTCCGTAACCATGTCAACTTATGCGACTGGCTTTATGTGTGTGTAGACGTTAAAAATAAGCACTAGATTAATAAAATAATTTTATTATCAAACACCTAAAACTATATTTATGAATTAAACCGACTTCGAATTACTAACTAAAAAGGGAGAAATAAATTAGATATAACAACTATTTTTTGGAAGTTGGTGGAAGTGGCATACAATGATGACCAAGTACTATGTTTTAATTACTTTTTTATTTCCTCTTTTTTCAATTTCATTTTTAATTACAATAAGTAACTATATCATTTTTATATTTTGTTTATTAAATATTGAAACAACGTGCATAATGATATGCCAACGACACGTTTCCTTAGTGACCGATACACACTTAAGTATCTTTTTTTTTAAATTACTAAACTGATTTTAATGGAACGTGCAAATTTCCCTAAGTTGGATTATACCTAGTCCAATCACTGTAATAGATTTATTGCAATCCGACTTATAGTTCTTGAGATATGCGTAAGCGAACATACATACACTTAGAAAATTGGCACCTATGTTTAGAAACTGATATAAACTAACATATGCAAAAACTGTATAGTTTATTAATAAGATAAGAAGAATTAAAAATATTACATAATTTTATCTGAACCTGAAACTAAAAACCTTAAAAAAATATAATATAATGACTAAAATATATTATTAAAAGGAGTCCCTTTAGGCAAGGTATTATTCTGACAATATTAGATACATTCGATTCGAATTAATAACCTCCGTTTATGAAGTAGGTTTAAAATAATTTTCTACGTCTTTTTCTGTTCGTTCCTTCTCTTTGGTCAAAAGCTAGGTACGCCCATAAAATAAATACATTAACAAATGAAAAAGGAGTATTACTTTTGGATCGTTCCGTTTTATATTTACATAATCAATTAATCACTCAAACGTCAAAGTGAAAAAATCTTAATTACCCGATTTAAAAAATATTTAATTTAATATAAATGAAAATTCAGTTTTAACCTCGCACCTATACTTATAATCAAAATTGTCTAACTAATGGCTGTTATGTTTTTTAACCAACATTCATATGCAGTGTTTCGTCTGGAAAACGAAAATTGATTTACCAATGATCATTTCTAAATTAAAAGTTGCTATAAATTATGCTTAAAAGTAAGTGAGAATAGATGAGTGGTTGAAATAAACACCGATAAAATAATAATTCCTTGTCCTTTTTTTAATTACTTACATAATGGATATTGGCAAAATTTTGTATGGGTGATATAGGACAAGGTATAAAACAAAAGAGTTATAAGAGCAGTGTTAGTAATATACTTTTAATGTAGTAAATAATATCACCTTCCTCCAGTTCCAGTTACGATATAAACAAAATGTTAAACTTTTAAGCAGACTTTAAACATGGAATAGCAGATGTAGCAATTTAGCATGTGCCTTACATACGAAATTCATTTAATGGAGGCTAACCATGTGTTAGTTTAGTATCAAACAGTCATGTGTGAGTTTATTGTTATTACCAGCTGTTCAGGGCCAGGTGGCAACAATACTTTCTTGTTGAACAGAATTACAATGACGAAGAGTTTTATTCGGAACTACTGAATTTGATCGATACCTACCCGTCCATGTTAATGTTGGCAAATTGCCAAATGCTACTTTTCCACAATCACAGAAAACACTTATGGATTTTATTCAATTCTCATAAAACTGTCAATAAAGCACAAAGAATATATATATATATTATGGCCTTTAATATTGTAGGGGGTTAGTCCTACACACTTAAGATGATATTTATGATAAGAAGGATGTTCGGGTAAAATGATGTAAGGGAGCCGAAATGATACAACCGTGTCGAGTGCTTACGTAAATTCGACTGATTTAATTAAATTAAAATGTGCGCGTGCAAGTAAAGGTGCAATATTGCAATTTATAAATGTGCGGAATCGTACATATTGGCACACCGAGAAGAAACAAAAATAAAGAATAAAAACTATATTAAAATGGATTGAAAGATATTTTAACACGCCTAATGAAATAATTATTAAATGATATAAAATGGTGATAATGATACAAGGTGATACCAATTCACTTAAACCTAATTAACATTACTTTTTTTTAAAGTATATAATATAACTATTATTACTGACTATCACTGTCCAGTCTGAACCTTGTAAGTTTAGGGGCTATTTTGGATTCACTCACGACCGCATAATTATGTCGCACTCTCACTCGCGGTTCATCCGATACGACCACTTCACTAACCACATCACTGTTGCTGCCGTGGTCGAGCGCGCCCGTTCGGGGCGTCTCCACCCCGGCCGCGGCCCGAGGCTGCTGCTGGTTGTGGCCTGCATCTAGCAGACGACGTTGCTTAATCTTGCGCAGAACGAAGACAAAGACGATGGCAAAAAATATTATTATGATGGAGACATAGATACCGTACATTGCATAATGATGGTACTCGTGTACGGTAAATTTATTATCAGCTTGTTCCTTTAACTCATTTAACTGTCTGCTTAATTTGTGATAATAAGTCATATGGTCTTCGATTTTCGTAAAGTTGATGGTGGTATCCTTCATGATATGATTTAGCATAGACGACACTTCTGGTACAGAGATAGCTTGATTTATATTTATATGATTTAAAAAGTGATTATGAGCAAATATAGTTAGTTCATTGCTCTTAAGCGTGCAACCTTGACCTATATTAATAATACCTCGGCCGTTCAACTGTTTCATTGTTACACCTGACGGGCATAAAATGCGTACATTGCATTCGGGACAACATATGAAGATCCACGTGTTATCGGCTTGCAACTTGATCCACGTTTGTTTACATGCCGTAACTAGCGGTTTACAGAGAGACCGATCCTTATTAGCTACGGCGTTAATGAATTTAATATTGCATAGAGATTGTTCAAGCTTCATATTATAAAATGGCTGCGATAGATGACACAGTAGGGATGTTGGCAACTCAAAACATGTGTGAAGGTCATTTTCTGTCAAAAAAAGTGCTATATCCTTTCTTAAGTTATAGGCGATGTATGATACTGCTGGGACAATTTGGTACATATCGTGGTTTCGTATTTGAGGAATGCTAATTAGTCGGTCCAATTCAAAGACTTCGTTACTAACGATAGGTATTTTAACTTCTATTATTAGGTAGTTATCTGTAACCCTTGTAAACACACGTAATAACTTGTAAATGTCCATAATATTTTCTTTGATAGGTAAGGCGAGATCGCTGCTTAAATGGCCTGCTATGACGTCAAGTTGGTATTGTAATTGTTCCGGGGACAGCATATGTGTATCTAATCTGCCATGGTTGATATCAGTCACGGTGTTCAAGAGCGTGCTTTGTATGCGTTGAAGATTTGTCAAAATAACGTTTGCTGCTAATGACGATGACACTATGTATAAATTATTACTGTTGCTTACTTGGACCCTTTCTACTTCTAATGTTAATGTGGTGATATATTGTTTGATGCTTTCAAACTGCTGCCTCATCATCTTTTCATTTCGCTGTATAATGTTGTATTCCGCTTCAATTATACTTGTTTGATTTTTAATCAAGTTTTGTAAATGATTTTCATGCTGTGTAATTTTTTCAATGTCTTGTTCATACTGCTGCGCAAACCTGTCATCTAAAACGCCAAACAGGTAATTGGATGCGTAGCCTATTCCGTTGATAAGCCCTCGTCGTTGTCTTTTATGATTAAAATTTCGAAGCAATATGCTATTATAATGATCTATATCGTTAAGCTGTTGTTCTAATTGTAATGATAATGTTCTATATTGCGTATGTTGATATTTGGTGTCCATACAAATTTCTTTTATATGGGTGACATAGTTTCTGATATCTGAAACTCCGTTCCAGTACGACGTCATATTATAATAAATGATAAGTTTCCAGTCATCTCTAATATATTGAAGATCTGACGTTTTATCGAAATATAACGTTTGATTTTCTGGCAGTGCGGTAATATTGTATGGGCTTGCGGTAAGTGATTGATAACTTGGTATTATACATGTAAATATCATAAAAGTATAAAATAATTTGTGAAATAAACTTATCTTAGGATTACTTGTCTTCGTAATAGAGCGACGTTGCGGTCTTGAATTACTTTCTCTGTCTAGTGCTACGTTATCATTTTGGACAGGTAATAAAACTAATTTGTTTATAGGACGTTTAATACAGTTATTTTTAGTTTTCAGTGATACCACTCGTACATAGCCATCTTTGCCGGGGTGCAACTCGCACACCTTGCCTAAGGCCCATTTGCCGGGTGGTAAATTTTCCTCCTTTATTAATACAATATCATTTATTTTCAGGTTCGGAGTCGGTGTCATCCATTTTGATCGTGTTTGTAGCTGCTGAAGATACTCGCGCGACCATGCTTTCCAAAACTGCTTATTTAAATTTTGTACAAGGCTCCAACGTTGTGATAAGGTAATGTTTTCTGTTTCAGACTGTGGACGGGACAATAAGGGTCCACCGATCAAAAAGTGACCTGGTGTTAAGATTATATCTTCTACATTTTCAGTAAGTGCGCAGAGAGGCCTCGAGTTCAGGCACGCTTCTACTTGGTGCAGAAGAGTGCTGTACTCTTCAAAGGTAAGTAGCTGGTGTCCGACTATACGTAAAAGGTGATGTTTTGTGCTCTTCACAGCCGCCTCCCACAGTCCCCCAGCACTGGGCCATGCGGGAGCGTTATAATGCCAATCTATGTCCATGTCCTGAATATTGTCGAAAAATTGCGAGTCTAGGCTGTTAATGATTTCTTTGTATTCTGCTTTTAAAACTTTGCTTGCACCAACGAAGTTGGTTCCGTTGTCGCTATACACGTGCCGTGGTGTCCCTCGACGACTTATGAATCTACGGAATGCTGCAAGAAATCCCTGAGTACTCAAGTCCGATACCAATTCTAGGTGTATAGCCTTTGTTGTGAGACAAACAAATACTGCTACATAGCCCTTCAAAGTTTTTATACCACGGCCTTTGTTCGCCTTCAGTTCAACGTGACCAGTGAAGTCTACGCCCGTATGAGTAAATGGACGAGACGGCTGTACTCTTGGGCCAGGGAGGTCCGCCATAATTTGATGTCGGTTCTCTTTACTGAATCGACGGCACGTAATACAGTTGCGTAACTGATGTTTTACCGTTCTAAGGCCACTTATAATCCAAAACTGTTCTCTAACTAATGACAATGTTAATTTGGGACCTCCGTGTAAAGTTGCTAGATGGGCTTTATTAATGACTAATTGCGTAAGACGATTCTTATTTGGTAGAATTATTGGATGCTTTGCACTGCTACTAATATTAGAATTGCTTAACCGACCGCCTACTCTTAATATTCCATTTCTGTCAATAAAGGGATTAAGATTCAAGATGCTGCTGTTCTTACCAACGTGATTAAAATTTTTAATTTCTTTTAATTCCTTATCAAAATCTTGTTTTTGTACTGTCCTGATAATTAAATTAAATGCATTATTTATTTCCAAGGCGGTCAATGTTACGGCAGGAGTCACATTACAGTCATTGCGCACGCGACCCACGAAACGTAACACCCATGATAACACTCTTGTAGCGTGAGTGAGAGAGCTATATGTATTTAATAAATTATTAATAAATGATTCTGATCCACTTGATTGTAAGGCAACGTTTGCGTGTGCTCTTATTTCTATTTTTGGAGTGCTATAATTAATTGTTTTCATGTTTCTAGGATTAAAATTTAACAACCATTTTGGACCTGACCACCATAAATCATGCCCAAGTAGCTGTGATGCTGATATTCCACGCGTCGCGCAGTCTGCTGCGTTATCTTTAGTTGATACATGATGCCAGTGTGTAGCTGGAATGACGTCATTAATAAATTGCACGCGATTAGCTACGAACTGCTTCCATTTAGATATGTCACCTTTCAGCCAACCGAGAACAACCATCGAGTCAGTCCAGGCGTAAATAGTAACATCGTCTGTAATTAAGGTTTCTTTAATCTTTTTTAATAACTGTGTTAACAGAACTGCGGCGCACAGTTCAAGGCGCGGTAACGAAACTTTTTTATTTAAGGGCGCTACCTTTGTTTTAGCAGTGAATAGACGTGATGTGTGCTCGCCTTTATGTTCGGATACAACATAAACACAACAGGAGTATGCCTTTTCGGAAGCGTCTGCGAAACCATGCAATATGATAGATTTTTCTGTATTTCCAACCTGTCTTGGTATTTTAAACTGATAAATATTATTTAAATCGCGTCTAATCTGATTCCACTCCACTTGATAATCATTGACTAATTCACTGTCCCATGATATTTCTTCCTTCCACAGCTTTTGAAAAAATAATTTTGCTCTGATAGTAATAGGCGATAGCCAACCTATGGGGTCGAAAATCCGAGAAATTTCTGCTAGAACTTGACGTTTAGTTTGCTTTTTATTTATTTCGTGACTTAATTTATTTTGATATGTAAAAACATCATTTACGGGGTTCCATTGTAATCCGAGAGTTTTTCTCGACTCTTTGCATTTAAACTCGAATGTAGAATTTAATTGATCTTCTGATAAATCTGATAAAATTGAAGATTGATTGCTGGACCATTTTCTCAAATTCATGCCTGCTCCTTTCAAAATGTCAATTAATTGTTTTATTAATAATTTTGCTGTCGCTTTACAGTTATGGCCTGATAACAAATCGTCCATATAAAATGATTTTTGTAACTCTATTGCGGCTAACGGATAATTTTCGCCGTCATCTATAGCTAGCTGTCTAAGGGTCCGCATGGTTAGGTACGGCGCGGCCTTAGTTCCGTATGTGACCGTCGTGAGACAGTACTCTTGAATTTCTGAACTCGGTGATTCCCTCCAAAGAACACGCTGTAAATTTTGATGTGATTTATTAATAAATAAGTTGCGGAATGCTTTTTCAATATCCGCTGTAAATACATAGTTGTACTGTCGCCATTTTAAGATCAAAGTTTGTAGGTCTTGTTGTAGATTTGGTCCACAATGCATGAGATCATTAAGACTTTTGCCCGAGCTTGTGATAGATGAGGCGTTGAATACGACGCGGAGCTTGGTTGTGGTGGAGTCCGGTTTCTCGATGCCGTGATGTGGAAGGTAATACGTCAGTTCCTTGGTAGGGGGTGCTGGACGCATGTGACCTAATTCTTCATATTCTCTCATAAATAATTTGTAACTTTGTGCAAAATCAGGTTTATTTTCCATTTTTCGTTCTAACTGTCTAAATTGAGCGAAGGCTTTAGATTTCGACGTACCCAACTCGTTTTCAAAACCGTTTTTCATCGGCAGGCTCACTTGGTATCTGCCGCTATCTAGACGAATAGTAGTTGATTTATAAAGATCTTCGCAATATTGATCATCATTTGATAGTTCTGATGCGCCGCTGCTGATATCTTCAACTTCCCAATATTTTGATAAATCAGATAATTCTTTGACAACTACATTGCAGTGAAAAGTACGAATGTTTCCTGATAGAACCCAGCCTAACTTGGTCTGCTGTGCTATGGGTGCGTGAGGCGGGCCTTTAATAAGGCCATTCATTAATATTTCAGAGTACACACTTGCATCCAAGAGAAGATCTATGGGTTTGGAAAGATTATATTCTGGGTCAGCTAAACTTATATGTTGAAGGTACTGCCATGACTGCTTTTTAAATGATATATTAGGTAAGTTATTGATAAGAGATGATATAATTAATGCCTGTGTAGAAAAGTCGTAGTCGTTATAAATAGATTTGCATTCTAATAAAACTGATCCTTTGCTTTGCTTTGAGTCGTTACCGATCCCCGAAATTGAAGCATGATATTTGTTTCTAGGTAACTGTAGCATCTGAGCTGCCCTTTCAGTAATTAACGAAATCTGCGAACCCTGATCTAAGAGGGCACGCAATGTAACATAAGTACCATCGTAAGATTTTATTTGAATTAAAGTCGTGGTAAGTAAAATTTCTTCATTATCTTGGGCTACGTGATGCGTGTTGAATTGTTTTTGTTGAATATTTGCTGATGTTGACTGATTTAAAATTGAATTTGTGGTGAGTTTGGAGCTTGACATATTTTCCGTCGGCGATTGCGCAAAGGCGTCGTGAAGTTTCGTATTATGCTCACCGTTGCAATGCTTACATCGTTTTTGTGAAATGCACACATTATTAAAATGATGATACAAACAATTTTTACATACTTTGATTTTCGTAATTGTACTCAATTTAGCATCCGGGGTCATTGAATTAAAGTTTCCGCACTGAAATAAATCGTGGCCCTGGTTACAAAGTGGACAACGACGTGTGTATGTTGCATTAGATTGGTAATTTGTATTTAATTTCTTAGAATATGATAATGGCTTTTGCTGATTAGGATGAAATATTGATCTTTTGAAGGTATTATCTTGGTTTGGAAATCGTCTTATAAGCTGCTGTTGATTAGGCTTCGGTGACTCTCTTTCTCTTCTATGAATAGGTTCGAGGGCTATAAACTTTCCCTCTATAAAATTCATAAATTCGGTCAACGTTGGTAAGTCTCTTGGTGACGCACGAGCCTCTTTATACTCAGTAAACGTTTCAGGGTCTAATTTTTTTGAAACTAAGTACACAATGAGCGGGTCCCACGTATTTGTATCAACTCCCAAATTACGTATGGCATGAATGCATTCGGCCGTGACGTCGTGCAGGCGCTTTATCTCTGATGCTGTCTGTCTTTGAATATTCGGCTGATTAAGAAGAATTTCTATGTGTTTGGTGAAAATAAGTTGAGGGTTGTTGTAGCGATGAACGAGTATTTCCCAAGCAGTATCATAGTTTTCTTCGGAGATATTTAGATGATGTATTAGTCTTTCCGCTTCTCCCTTAATTTTTCCCTTTAAATGTTGCATTTTTTGTGATTTTGTTAACAGGTTATTATCATGGATGGCGGCAGAATATAAATCAAAAAAGGTTGGCCAATGAATGTAGTTTCCGGTGAATATTGGAATTTCTAATCGTGGGGTTGACTGCTGGAGATGACTTGCTGATGATAATTTTTGATTTAATCTACGCTTGATGTCCTTGCATAAAGTTTCATGTTCATCAAATACGATCTCATACTCGCCGTTGTCACCCTGAGTGATGTTATCAATGTCCAAATGCAGGACTTCAATCGCATTCCATCTTGATTGCAGATTACGTAACTCATCCTCGATCTCCCATCTTTCGGATAAAAGGTCAAGGTTGATTCCTTTCAATAATCGCTTAAATGCTCTAAAGTTAGTTTTTTGCTTTGATAACAACGTATCTAATTGACTGTCTCCAGCTACCTTAGACTCGGCGGTAGATGTTTGCTTTGAATGTAACGCCTGATAAACATCCATATACAATTGCCGTACTTTCTCGTAAATATTATCTTGGAAATATTTCGCATCTCTCGAGGTACCCTCTAATAACTGCTTATGATTATGTTCAAACTCTGACCAAAGATTCTGAAGCGTGTCTATGCGTCTTTGAACATATTCTGGTGTCTTTCTGCTCGAAGAATCCTTGCTAAAATTAACCTTTAGTTGGTTAATCGCTTCTAAAATGTCTTGTTGGCGCTTCATTAATGCTTCCATCTTAATGAGTTAGTAAAAAAAAAGGAACAAGCTTACTGATAACTGCTGATGCTGATAACTAAATACTAATTTAGTTATGATTAGTATGCTCCCGTTGAAGTTGACTGCTGCTGCTATGCAGCGAAGGTGCCTCTGCCGTGCAGCCTTGGGCGCACAAGCAAAGAATCAAATCCGAGCCGTGGAGTTCACTTTACCACACTGACACTATTTGTCACTGATAATTAGTTTTTTTTTTTTTTTTTTTTTTTTTTTTTTATAGTTAAAATTAATGATAGATGTTCAACTGATAAAAAGTTCACTGATTAACTGATATTCGCTTGATGAATATGTAGTAAATGATTAAAACTTTCACTGATACTGATATCGATAGGTTTGCACTTGACAAACGCGGTTTGTGTACGTGATAAAAGCGGAAGGTAATGATCAATAGGTAGATAGGTAAGATAGGAACGAAGGACCAAAATATGTAGGGGGTTAGTCCTACACACTTAAGATGATATTTATGATAAGAAGGATGTTCGGGTAAAATGATGTAAGGGAGCCGAAATGATACAACCGTGTCGAGTGCTTACGTAAATTCGACTGATTTAATTAAATTAAAATGTGCGCGTGCAAGTAAAGGTGCAATATTGCAATTTATAAATGTGCGGAATCGTACAAATATATTATTATAGTTTTTATTATTTGCAATAACTCCCGATGGAATTGTGTAAATTAGCTCAGTAAATTCCTATTTACGAAAATGCTTCACAGCACTTTCATTGTATCAATAAAAAAATTGTGGTGTGGTTGCGTCCGTATGATTACTAAAAATAAAGAGTTGCTATTCTGAGTCAGTATCCGATTCGGAATATTTGAAATAATTCCAACATTATTCCTTATTTTGTTTTGTATGGAAACAATGTTGTCGCCGACGCAAAGTGAAAATGCCATAAAAATGTACTAAGTAGGTATAAAGAAGAAATACATCGGCAAAGTGCTCCATTGGGGTGAGTCATTCTTTTATATTCTTTGCTATAACATTGTGAAATAGAGGAAGACTTGAATATATTAGTTTAAACTTTTAGCGTTTGTCTTTTTGTGACATTAAAAGCCACTTCATTTGTTTATTCTATAAACTAGGTATTTGATGTTTGGAATAGTAATCAATATTAGCTAATTACATGAGCAGATAATAGATTAAATTACTTTAAATATATAATTACAAATCATTAAAAAAATGTTGGGTTATGTATGACTACTTATACATTTAAACACTATAGATTCTCATAAAGAAAATAATATTTTTGTTTTTGTTGCTAAAATAAATAAACATGTGTGCAATTCACACGTGGTAGAAGTGAAACCTTCAAAAATAATACGTACACGTATACAAAATACCACGGCTGTTGTGATGCCTTCTCTCAAGCTTTGTACTACGCATGCGCACACAAACACGTATTAACACACGTACATAATGCTTCCTATCTCATTTTCTCCTACGTTAAATCTTATGAATTTATGTTTCTGTCTCTTTTAACTGTCGCTTTTTCGTTTCATCGACTTTCAAATCGCAACGACGCTAAAGAAGTTTTCACTTGAAAAAAGTAATAATATTAAATTATACTAGATTTAAAAAATCTAAAAATCCCACGTTTTTCAATGTCCTAAAAATAATAAAATAACCCTGCGGGGCAAAGCGAGGGGCCACTCAAAACGTGGGGGCGCATATTACTAAGAGGAGATTTTAAAGAGATGAATGACATGCATTGATGCCGATTATTGTAAAGATGCGCCCCCACGTTTTGAGTGGCCCCTCGCTTTGCCCCGCAGGGTTATTTTATTCTTTTTAGGACATTGAAAAACGTGGGATTTTTAGATTTTTTAAATTTAGTATAATTATTTTATTCTTTTTAATTATTAACTCAACGAAGTAACCATGTGTTACGCAACAATCGGATAAGCCCCATACAAAAGTGAAAGTTGCCGAAAGTGGACCTGAAAGTGCATCTGGAAAGTTGAAAGTTGCTTTAGAGTGCATTGTCATCGGGTTCTGAACTATCCTGAAAGTTTCAGCTTTCTAGCTTATCGGAAAGTGCCTCAAATTTTAAGTTGCAAGATTTTGCCCGGACAGACAAACAAATAAGAAAAGTGAGATAAGAAAAACGTGGTAAAATACACGGAAATTATCGACTTTTGTTTATGCAAACAAATCAAATCAAAAATATCATTTATAAATAGATACAGCGTTTCATTACTTTTATATCTGTTTACACAAGAGGAAGTTAAGCGTTATATTAGATAATAAATGCTTTAATTTGTTAATTATCATAGTCACTTCATTACTTATCGTAAAGGTCAAATTCGCTCAGTTTTCTAGCGCCATTAATATTAGTATACTATGATCTTAAGACAATTCGCCGACATATTATCGCCTCGTTTATTTTAAAATAACCGTTTCTTGTGAAGCGATTTGCGTTGTTATACAAATGGGTGTTTTTGCGCGTATTTCATTAAGTTATTCAGTGCACACCCGGGAACGTGCGTAAGCGCAGCTGGTGAGGGTGTCGGGTCTTCCAGGGTTGTCGACGGTAATATAAGTAAAGGAAAAACGTATTTCAGTCGCTGTCACTTCAACATCAGCAAAATATCAGAATTACAGTAACTTTTCTAGATCGATATACTCGAGAGCCAACGTCCCACCAATAGCAGCCTTTTTCGTAACTCTGTCTATTGAAATAATATTATTAAATACGCAAAGTTGTACGTTGTTTGTTGTTATCTTAAAGTTAAACAAAAAAAGCTTTTATGGTAAATCGAACTAAAAAGTAAAAATTAGGTTTCAATATAACAATTAAGTAATTAACAAGAAAATTATAGATAGATAGTCATCGAAAGAAAAGCGTGGGGTGCCTTGTACGACATTATTCTTGCACTAACTCTGCATTTCAACATAAAAATAGTAAAGGTATCTTGGTAGTTAATAAATAAATAAAAAATCTACTTGGCTGAATTCCCACCTGAGAGTTCACTTGTGAGCCGAGTCGATTTTTTCTAGTATTTTTCTATTATAATAATTTATCTTATAAAATAGCATTTAAAAAAGGGATTAAAATATAAAAATTATGAAAAGTTCTTACAATTCCGCGCACATTACACATTTGAATAAAACCTGTAAAGGATTCCTGCAAAGGAATCGAAACGTCAGGATCAAATACAAAATCAAATGAGCGCAAAATCCGTAAAAAAGTGATTTATTCAAATAAATTAAAAAAATATATTTAAATATATTTTAATGACGACCGTTTGGTGCAACGGTAGCGCTCCTGCCTTTCGCACCGATGGTCCTGGGTTCGAATCCCGGAAGGGGCAGATGTTTTTATGATGAATTCGAACATTTGTACCTGAGTCATGGATGTTTATATATATTTCTATGAGTATTACACATCTATGTATCATATATGTATGTCTATCCGTTACCCTAGCATCCATAATACAAGCCTTACAGAGCTTACTTTGGGCTAGGCTAATTGGTGTGAATGTAAGAAATATTTATTTATTTATTATTTATTTAAATGTGTGATAGGTGGGGAAGTGTAAGAATCACATAATGGGAGATACTTAGTTATTTGTGCCAACTGTCTTTTGCTGTATTTTATTATTAAGATACTTATTCTTCAGTGCCCATTGATTAACGACACATATGTCAATGCCTCTGAAATAAACCCGGATTCATTCTTTCTCGTCATCAACCTTTCAATGTCTCCACTACTGGGGCAAAGTAACGCGGACCTAATGTAGATTGGTTGTTTTAGAAGTAGAATTAGAATTTCCCTTTAAGAAAAGAGAAGCATACCAACAGATTAGTGTGATATTCGTGGCAAGAATGTATAAAATAATAGCATATATCGGCCTCATTACACGAATAATAAAATTACAAACTACTTGTACTGTGGATGCGTAGTTGCGAATGGATTATACAAATAAGTCTATAAACAACAATAACAAATACCGCTACTAGGATACGAAACGCAGAACCATAAACGGAGTAAGCGAGATTGCTGCTCTTTGATTAAAAAACAACTGGACGTATTTGATTATTTTCACAACAATAAAATGGTTGATTTAAAAAAAGTATAAAATATTGTTTTACGTCATTTTCCTCAAAATATAATTACAAATCTAAAACTTTGGTATTTTTTGACCAGATTTTATCGTGGAGGTCGAATTGCGGAAAAAGCTATTTGTTGCGTACGACTCGCTTGATCGGCTCCGCAATTTTCTGTCTATTAGCGCCAAAACTACTGTAGCACTATCTCTTCTTCTATCTATTATTGACTACGCTGATGTGTGGTACCTATTTATTAATCTGATCAATATCAGATTAACTACGTGTCACACTTCCGCTCTAAACTTAACTGGCTCCCTGCTCGCCGGCGCAGGGATCCTGTCCTCTGATTTTGCCATCGTCTCCACCCTACCTAAAACCTTCAGTCTTCAACCATTCTCCTTTCAGTCCTCAACTTCGCAGTGCGGTATGTTTCACGGCACCCTATCGACTTCTTTTCCTATTCCTTACTATTCTCGCTGAAATTTACGGAACTCACTACCAGAGGATATCAGATGAATCAAACTTTTGGATCCTTTTTCGACAGAGTTAGAAATTATTGTCTTTCCTCCAATTCATATTGACTCTATTGTATATTTATTTGTCTCTTATCTAATTATTTTAGATCCACCATTAAATATAACTATTCATTTAGATTTATTCTTTCTAGAGGGCACCCACTCCTCTTCTTTAATTTTATCTTTATTTATACTTTTCTCCAAAGATTACCTGAAAGAAACTGCTGTTTAGCAGTTAGGCCACCTGTGTGTAGGTATACTGTTCTTGTCGTACTTGTCTTTATATTCTATCTGTGGGTGCAATATGAAGAGGGTGATAACTTTTTCATATGCAACCTTTTAAACTAGCCAGTATAACTACGCGTAATACAAAGGCAACAGATACTTTAAAGCTGCCATGGCAATAGAATGAAGAATCTTTGAAGTATTCTGAAAATATATAGTAAGACTAAATGCAGGAGTAAACATTTCAACATAGAAATTGGAGACATATTTACAGGAATTGAACTCTATGAGGAGTAAACCTTAATATATGCTTAAACCTTAAAGTTACATATAAAATCAGCACTGATAATCTTGACCCACCCCGAAAAGCCTGATGGCGTCTTAATGGAAGAGGTAAAAAGCATATGAAAAAAGTGAACGCGAAGTGAATGAGACAGAAACCGTCTATGACTATACTTTGCCGGCCATTATTAATAGACTATACTATTTTTAATATTAATGATCTCGCAATAACTGCCAGAAAATGGAGAATTAATTCATTAACCGATTTTATGTACATATTTTTATTTGCAATACTAAAACAATAACTTTAGTTCCGATGCCAAAGCTCATCCATCGGAATACAGCCCTATCTTAACGAACAATTAAGCACCATTTAAAAATTATTAAGAGTAGTTTGGCGACATTAAATCCTACAGTGTCAGAATAATTGATATCTTATTAGGAGCTCTCAACAAACTTCTACCAAGTAACTAAATTGTAAAGCGTCCTACTTATTAAGAATTAATTAAATAAGAGATAGTCGATTGGTTTTTGTTTTATCCTTATCAATGTAAAAGAGACTACTTGAAATTGTTATATTTCATTGTTATTTTAATACAACAAGCACCACCTTTGTGCTTCAGACGAAAAGGCAATTTACACTAACGAGCCAAATTATCTTGCCACTTCAATGTTTCTTTGACTTTATAGAGCTATCATGAGTTGTTTAGGCTATATAAATGGTTAGATATATTTGCTCAACAGGATATATCTAATCATTTTATAAAACCTTTGCTACGATGAGGCCTAGTTCACTTAAGCGAAGAATTCATCTGGTTGATCACGTGTGTGTTGCCTTCCCGCTAAACTAAAAAAAATCTGCCTAAGTTTAAACTAAATCTTTTCACATATTTAGGAAATTTACTATGAATCCTCTTATTGTGTCCTTTGCAATAAATCCAAGCTAAATCCGCCTGATACGGTACTCCTTTAAAGGAACAATAGCGTATAAAATACACAAGTCCATTTTAAGAGTTCTCTCTCATTGTGTGTCGGGCGTAGGCGTCCCTCTGTTTCATTCATTTAGTTCGCTGTATTTTCTTAATGACAGAGGTTCATTCGCGACACGGAGGCGTCTCTTAACCGTCGGTATATTCGAAGCTAGACTTTCTGGCTAGCGATAACAAGAGTAAACTAACGTGAGTAAAAAAAGGTTATCGTTGAAATATGTCAAGGCGGATTTAGTCCAGATTGTGCGAGATGGGTGTTTTAAATTTATACGAAACATATGTAAATACAAACTTTAAAGAAAATTAAAATAAAATACACAAATTATCAAAGAGTATTATTATTAGCTTTATACACTTACGGTACCCTAAAGAGTTAAGATAATTAAGCTTAGAAGTTTATTATATGCAGCTGCGTGCGACTCTTGAAACGTTAGGTGCTTATAAAATAACTAATACATTACTGACAGGTCAGGGATTATCATGTAATCCTTTGTATACTTCACGAACTGACTTTGTTTCGCATATATACCAGTGGGCAAAAACAATAGTAATAAATAGATATGTTCTTTGTAACTAAGGTTATTTTATGCAAGCCTTATCATAAAAAACTACACCATAAAGAAAAACCCATTAATACAAATTCTATGCAACATCAAGCTTTTAAAAATCTGCCTTTCAGCATAGCCATTACAATCGCCTGGGCAAGGCGATCCATCTTCCATTCTTTCTTATTTGGGGAGGAAAATTTTATTGTCAACACAGCGTCGCTTATAGACGAGTTAATTTATTCGAAACATTCGAAAGTAGGAAACTGGCTCTCTGCCCAAACGTCCGGGAACAGTACACATGGATGTATAGTATGTTCATACTAAAAGTTGAATTTTACTCACATATAGGCCAACATAAAAATCCACGACATGCGGAAACCCCCAGCTAAACTATAAGCCAAAAACTTTGCGAAATATTAATTCTTATATTTATAGGGAATATTGCATACTGTTTTGAACTTTCTTGCTAAAAGAACAAAGGCCTTACAAACATAACTCACGACCATTTCATTCCTATGGAGCGTGAATTTTGAGATCTTGTTCACATATCATATAATGACGCAATAAATTTCGTGTAATGATTTAGAAAGCGCGTTACGCAGTCGTTTGCAGTATTATCCCGCTACTATTTTGTAATTTGTTGTAACATTTTAACATTGTCTGACTTAGCTTTAGTTTCTGGTCACAATTGGATGGGTGTTGATCGTACGGGTAAATTCATTTTAAATAAAAAAATGCGATTTTTGCGATGCGATTATTTTCAGAATGTCGAGGACATTGCGAAAAAGCGAAATGACAATTGTGCAATATTTGGTATTTTCTATTACTAGCGAATTAAAATATATTTTCTTGAAATCATAAATACGAAAAATAAAAAATTACACGCAAAGTATAAGATACTCTAAAATATTGTCAACTTTGTGCTAAGATAAAACAATGTTTAAAATAAATGTCGTAACCTTTTTGATAATAGTGTTTGATAAGGACAACATCTGATTTAACCAATGTGTATGTTAACACACGTTGAACAATGTTTTGAAGTGAAACAGTAGGTATCTGAGAACTAAGGTATTCCAGTTACACTGATTGACAGATTGCTATTGACAGATATAAAGCACAAACGGCCTACGACAACCATTATATGAGTAATTAGTTCGAGTATAATATTACATTTGCAATTAACCGGAGACCTTTAATGACAGACTAAAGACCGGCGTTAGCGGCTGTCTCAGGCGCAGAGTATAGCGATAAATAATTATTTTAATCAACAAGATCGATTATTTTCAAAGCTATTATAGCATACAAATGAGAGTCGTAGGAAACTTATTAGTACTTTGGAAGTGTTAACAGCGCTGTTATGTAGGCTACCTACTTTGAAATTAATTATAAGTTCGAATCCTGGCAGCGTTTGTGTGATAAACATTATTTTTTTACCGGAGTCATTGTTCACGGAGGAGGATTTATATACTTATTTATGTATTATATCTGATATATTAGTTTATTTATAATTACAAGGAGATTGAGTATTTATATTTTCACTTTTATGATAATTATGGTAATTTCAGAAAATATCAAATATTTAATAATTATTTAAAATCTTTTTTGACATCAAGTTATAATAATCTATTGTAGAGTTTTTTGAGTTTACTCCTTAAGAATTGATTTTTATTTCTAACCAAATTTGTATTGTAACAAAATGTTGTTTCATAATAGTGAAGGTGGCCTTTTTTAATCATAATCGATCGATTTTACATTATAAGAAACCTTAAAAAAATAAGTCTTCCATCGCCTCTTCCTCTCCTGCCTTTTAATAAATGCATTATTCAAATACTCATAATATTAGGGGTTAAAGTATGAAATTGCCGATTTGTACTGAAAATCTATATTGTTTATTTTTTAAATTTTTAACAAATTTATTTAATCAAAATAGTTGCCATTATTATCTATACATTGCTGCCATCTAATGGGAAGGTCATTAATGCCTTTGCGATAGAATTCCGACGATCTAGACTGCACAAACTGTGTGAAAGCATTTTGTACTGCCTCCTGGGAAGAAAACTTCTTGTCACGTAGATAATTGTCCAAATCACGAAAAAAATGGTAGTCCGTTGGAGCAAGGTCTGGTGAATACGGAGGATGACGAATGGTTTCTAACTGCAGTTCCTGAAGGGTCAAAATGGTTTCTCGTGCTGTGTGAGGTCTCGCGTTGTCGTGGAGCAATAATGGTGAAGATCGATTCATGAGTCGGGGCTGTTTTACTGCTAGTTTTGTCAACATGGTTCGGAGTTCGGCACAATAGACATCTGCCGTTATTGCTTGACCAGATCGGAGAAAACTATAGTGAATAACACCATGCTGAGACCACCAAACAGTTACCATTACCTTTTTATTGGTAAGTTTTGCTTTAGGACACTGTTGTGGCATTTGACCTGGGGTCAGCCATTGCATTTTTCTTTTCCGGTTATCATAAAGAATCCACTTTTCATCACATGTTACAATTCGATCCAATATTCCTTCATTTCTGTACCGGTTCAACAAGGCAACACAAGTTTCAACACGCGTTTCTTTCTGCAGATCAGTCAAATCATGAGGCACCCATTTTTCGTATTTTTTTATTTTATTGATTTGACGCAAGTGAGTCAATATTGTGGGTAAGGTAACGTTAAACCATGCCGCTAATTCCTGGGTACTTTGACTAGGATCGGCTTCCACTATCTCTCTTAATTCATCGTTATTTACCTGTGTGGGCGGTCTTCCTCGTGGCTCGTTCTTTAAGTCGAAATTTCCATCACGAAAGCGTTTAAACCAAAATCGCACGGTGCGTTCATTAGTAGACCCCTCTCCAAACGCAGCATTGATATTGCGGGCTGTTTCTGCCGCGTTAGTTCCGCGTCGGAACTCGTATTCAAAAATAACTCGAATTTTCGCAGTATCCATCTTTCTTGTCTAAATTGAATAACAAAAACAATTGAAAGTCGATATTCAAATGTTTTACATTTTTTAAAAAAAGAACATCATAGAAACCATTTAAAAAAAGTTTCATTCGAAAACCTCAAACCATGAAGATTCTATGTCAATTCAAAGAACCTATTGCAATAAAACGGCAATTTCATACTTTAACCCCTATTAAATTATATTCATAATAAAACAATTTGAGTGCCTGAAAAAACAACTAATATGTATTAGAAAATAATATATTACAATCAACTGACAGCGTTGTGACTTATTTATAATATTTTTTTTTAAATGTGTATTTTATATCTTGTACTTAAATACCTTTAAAAAAAGGCATTTTGTATTTTATTTAAAATTCTGATGTATTTTTTATTTTTAAAATGCAAAATACTTTACTGCTTAGTTTTGCCAACATTATCATTACATTTTTTATGTAAGATGGTCAACGATTCGATAGCTACTAAAGGCTAGAGAAAGAAAGTAATTCTTACTCAATCATTAATGATTCTTCAGCAGAATTTTCAGCAACCTTAACTGATAGTAGCAGTGTAAAATAAATACATACATAGATTTGAAAACACTCCAATATTTAAAAGATGAAGCTACAAGTCTAGTCATTCTAAACATATACCTTACAACTATAAGGGTATTTCTATAATACAACACCTGCATACCTAGTTCTGCACCAGTGGAAAGAATATTTTTATATGGTAGTATGACGTGTCGACACAGACGCACGTGTCTAATGCAATTTTTGAACAACGAGCAATATTAAAATCTTTAATAAGTAAATAACACTTATTTCATCTAAAGGTATTATTTTTCTTAAATAAAATATTTTGAAAATATTGACTTGCATTAAAAGCATTTTGCATTGAAAACAGTAAATTAAGAAACTATTTTCATTTTGTATTTAAATAGTTTTTTAAAACAATTTTGTACATCTAACTAACGGATCCAACACTAATTCATGAAATGTCAAAATGTCGGCGAAAATCATGTTTTCTGGTGTACCGATAAGCGATCTAGGAGTATTGAATACCTACATATATAATCTATTTTTAACTTGGATAAATAAAAGCTGAACAAACTCAATAAATATCAAAATAACGTTAATTTATGTTAGGAATGGTTTTAAGCGGAGGTTGTTTTTTTTAACCTCAATATTGATCTGATTATATTCATTTCCTTTTTACTCCAAAACCCATCTAATTATGAAGATGTATTTAATTTGGCTTATAATATGATAATATTCGTTGTTTAATTCTAATTTTCTCCATCATACTGTGTCAAAAGTAGCGCAACTAAACACCATAAGTAGTAATTTGCGCAATCTCCTTTTATGAATACTCATCAATGTTCTTATTTCTGTGATAAAGAAGCCACCAACAATCAATTATATTAAATGTTTCAAATGTATTTTCGTCAAACTATTAAGCTGGAGTCAAATGTGCCACATTTAATCAACGCACCAAACTGAAGGGCTGATTGGCCCTGTTAACCTCGGGATCCCGTCTGTCAATCTTTAAATGAAGAGAAGCCTTGATACATTTCAATTGTCCAGATCATTTTACTGACTTGATAAACAATAACAGAAATATATATCTCCGCAATGACAAAACATATAATTTTACTAAAAGTGAAACATGCTGAGCGCAAAACGCAAATTGTGGTGAGTGATTGACTAGCAAAAAAATACAATTTTGACACCATTACCAATACAATTTTGACACCATTACCAATACCTGAAATAGTTCACAGTACTCAATACAATATGATCCGATTTGCCAAGTCATCAAACTTTTAATGATATTTTAATTCTAAATTTATTACACCAGCTCTCCAATGACAGTTTATGTGACATAAAAATCAGCATATTAAGAAAACGAAGCACCTAGGTCATACCTGTCATGTAATATGCGAAAATCAGAAAAGTGCGAATCTGACTTTCATATCGAAGGCTCCGTACAAACTTGTATGTGGACATTGCGTCCATGACGGGAACCATGTCGTATCCATGTTTTAATATATACATATATCACTAACAGGGGAATGTAAAACACTAAATTAATGTTTTTTTTATAAACACGTACATAATATTTTATATTATTCCGATGTCTGTTTAAATTTTCTTTTATTTTTGAGCTACGGACACCAAAAAATTAAGACATTACGCTCTCTTCAAAATAAGAAGTAATAATACAGCATTTTAAAACTACAATAGTACCTACAAATTTTTTTAAGTAAGATACCATTATTATTTCGCGTTGCACTCAGGAAACCAGCAGTCTTAACTGTTAAATGTTGTAAAATCTTTTTTCTTTTTTATTAAATCTTTTATGCGCCCCTCGTTTTTCGTATTGGACACATTAGATTCTGAGGCAGGCATAAAACCTGTCACCATTTACCTGAAAATTCAAATGAGGATTCTAAGGCAGGCAGAGAATTTTTTTTTTTTTTTTAGTTGGCCTGAAAAACGATTTTTTTTTTTTTATGTATTTTTTTTGTTGCTGTTCTATTCTGTTATATTTTAATGAAACATAAGATTGCCATTGTGTGCAGAAAGCATAATATTCCAATTAAAATAAAATTGCCGACCCATACTTGGGCTTTCTACTCCTAATATCTTGGTTTACCTATAAAGTAAGTAGGCAAAAAAAAAACTAATTTTTAAATTAACCAGTTCAAGACAATAGTGTTTGGCCCTTCAAGATAACATGTTTATAAATTACCAGAACTTATTTTATTTTGACAGAAAAGTGGTCCAATAAAATTAGTAAAATAAAACATTATTTTTCATCACATAAGTACACTAACGTTGAAAAGACGTAGTGTCATTCCATCGATGCTTACATACTGCAGCATTATTAATGTCTTGCGTACTTACAGGAAGAAACAATAACAACTGCCGCATGTTTCATTTTATCTTTAATTATTTACCTTATTTATTACATAATAATAATAACCACAATGAGACAAAGTGAATGATTTGCTAAAACCAGTTGCTATGTACAAGAATTTCATAATAACCAAAAAACAATTTATGAGAAAATCATTCCAATACATAAACGTTTATATAAAACTATTTTTACCAGATTAATGATGCGTATAATTTTGTTTTTTTTTATTTTTCTTGTCGTTTCGTCTCTTTTACGAAAGCCGACATTACAGAAACGCGACATTAATGCGGTAAAAATGTAATAGTGTAAGTTATTTAAATGTGTAATAGGCGCAGAGGTGTATTTAGGAAAATAATATGACGGTAGACAACAATTCTGCGTTGGAGACTGTGGCGTGACACCGCAGCCGCAGTAAAGTTGCAACCACGTCCACTCGCGACAAAAAGGAAAAATATTATTTTGAAGGAGTTATAACACGTTCCGTAAAATGGTGCACAAAAGTGCAAATTTACAATTACAGCAATTATCAAAGGTTCAGAGGGAAAGTCAGAAACTTGACTTATTGCACTTATCGTAAGGACGGCAGACTATAGCGTTTGAGTTATTTTTTTATATGATAAATCAAAAAAAAAAACTAATTTATTAATGTTTCAATATATAAAAACTTACACCTTCAAACCGTAAAAGAAAAACGAAAGCCCAAGTAAGTGCTAACAGTGAGAGGCAGACTTTATAGATCCTATGCAAATAATTGTATAATTTATTTTTTGTACCAACTGTAGCACATAACTACAAAGTTGCCTCCTACATGCCAACGTAACAACCACCTCTTTAAGGTCGAGTCAAGGGTTAAAATACCTTAAACATACATAGTTTCACATCTTAACATAAACGTTATTATGAATAATTATAGGTAACGTAATAACTGGATTTATAATAGTTAAACTTGCTTTGTAATATTTTATTTAAGAATTTCTTAACACTGTTATCATTATTATATTTTTTAATAAAGTATTTTTGGTTTTAATGTTATTTATCGTTAAATTTTCTAGTTTTTTAGTTCCAAACCCCGCAAATTCTGTATTGCAGACACTATATATCGGATATAAAACATAACTAAATAAAAATATAACCTGACCCAGGGAAAATCCTACCTTCCACCTACCTTTGGACCAACTGGACTTAATTATTTAATATATACAAATATTAATAAATAAACATTGGCATGAGAATATTGATTTAATGTAAATCAATATTCGATTTTGCCTAAATTATTTCCTTCTAAGGGGTAGGACTGCCCTATACAGAGGCATAGAGAACACTATAATATATAGGAAACTCTCTTAAATCATTTGAATAAAAAATTCATAAAGGAAATATTACAGAAAAGGACTAGTTATACCACGGGTGAACAGAGATAGTAGACAAATATATCTAAAGATGGATGGTCATTCGATTCTAATATAGCCTCCAACTTGCTAGTAATTAGACGTGGGTGACGTTTATTTACGCTTACCTACGCAATTTCTTTATCTCTGCGATGACAGAGCGTTTTGACGTCACATTGAAAGCTAACACTCCACTCGCAATGCTTCGCTTTTGAACAGCTAATTTTAGCAAAGTATACGCTACATAGTTTAAAATTACTTTAAATTTAACTAGCTTCCGCCTGCAGTTTCACCTGCGTGATATTCGCTTTGTCAAAGAAAGTCGCGGCTCCCAGGAAAACTGAATTTTAGGGGTAAAAACTGAACTAGATTTGAATTCCGGTAATAAACTATTTGTGTGCAAAATTTTATCAAAATTTTACATGATTGAGTAACAAATCGGTTGACGACCGCTTACGACCGCGCTAAATTATACTGCTATCTGTAATAAAAGAAAAGAGATCAGATTAGATCAGAGTTATGGCTGATCAGTTATAACTCCGATTCTTATCACAGTGCTACGAGACATTGAAATTCAAATTCATGTAAAAATACGGAAGTACGCTCATATCAAAAAAAGTCAAAATCTTTGAAATTTTATTAAATGTAAGTCATATAGTAATATTGAAATAATAACCAAAATACCTTTTTTACCAATTGGGTCTCTCCTCTTATGATGAAATACCTTATAGAGTTATATCTAGACAAGGAGTATGCATAATGGCATATGCCAAATAAACATAGCAGAAAATCAATTTGCTTGAATGACTTGTCGATTTCCTCCCTCTGCGCAGTGAATAATGAAGTAAAACAAGTTTTAAACTTATAGTGCTTGAAAAGGTGAATATATACGTTGTTTTACATCAAAATCGACATGTTTCAAACAAAATTCGTGCTCTGTCACAAATCAACACATTTGTGACAGAGCACGAATTTTGAAATTCACAGAAATAAAAAAGTTATGAACAAAAAACATTGGGTCTTTGGCACGGGCGTAGCCAGGTTTTAGTTTCGGGGGGGGTTCAAGAAAATAAAACTAGGTACTGAAAGTGCATGCAATAACCTTTATATTATATGAAAAGTAAAAATAAGTAAAAAAGAAACAGAAAGTTCATTTGATTACATATGTACTACAGAATTAATCTTCTGTTTTTATTTTTAAATATATCCACTACTTCATTCTCATCAATTTCTATCCCATAGTGAATATTCATGAGAGCCAAGCCGTTCAGTCTGTTTTCACTCGTTGTGTTCCGCAAATAGTTTTTAAGTCTTCGTAGGCTTGAAAAACTCCTTTCGGGTGTAGCAGTGGAAACAGGTATGGTAGCCAATATTTGAAGCAACGTGTTAATATTTGGATATATTTTTTGATCGCTTAATTTGGAATGCTTAATTGCTTGATTAAGCATTCCAAAGCAAATTTTGGAGTAGGGGAGGTGATAGTCATAGCTGCTTTCCACACTTCAAGTTCTGTTATGACGACAGATGTACTACTCTGTCAAGAAAGTACCGGAAAAAGATCAATAATATACAAAATGTTTGCTATTCATCCAAATTTATTTTATCACCTTCAAAGTATGCTCCTTCAGTAACACAACACACTAACGCCAACGAATAATCCAATCATGAAAACATTTTTTAAACGCTGTTTCCGGAATTGAGTTCAGTTCTCGCCGGGAATTCTCCTTTATGTCTTCTACCGATTAAAAACGGATGCCACGAAGTGGTAATTTGAGTTTAGGAAAAAGCAAGAAGTCGGCTGGAGCCATATCTGGTGAATATGGTGGTTGCTCGATGGAATTTGTTGAGTGTTTGGTCAAAAATTCGTTCACAATGATGGCCTTGTGCGAAGGCACAATTATCATGGTGCAAAATCCAAGAATTCTCTTTTCACAAATCTGACCTTTTCGTCGAATTAGCTCTGTTAAATGCCGCATAACGTCCAAAAAATATTTTTTATTTACCGTTTGACCTTCCAGCAAGAATTTCGGGTGCACAACCCGCGAGCGTCAAAGAAAACAGTCAACATGTCTTTGACTTTTGATCGACTTTGGCGTGGTTTTTTCGGTTTCGGTTCAGTTGGAAGGCGGCACTCCGAAGTTTGTTGACTTATTTGCGTGTCAAACTCGTAAACGTCTCGTCACCAGTAACAATGCATTTCATGAATGTTGGGTTGGAATTGACTCGTTCTTGCATGTCCCCAGCGACTCTCATGTGATTGAGTTTTTGGAGAAAATTCAGGTCTTTGGGACTAGCCAAGCGGTAACATGTTTCATACCCAAATGATTAGTTAAAATGGTACGGATCGACAGAAATGGTACAGAAAGTTCGGCGGCTATCTCCCTTAAAGTTAAATGAGGATTTTCAGTCAATATTTCCTTTACTTTTGCGATGTTAACTGCAGTTGCAGACTATGATGGCCTACCAGAGCGAGGCAAATCCATCACATCTCGACCGCTTTTGAACGCTTTGTACCACTGATAAGCACGTGTTTTTGATAAAGTCGATTCACCGTAAGCCTTCAATATTTTCAGTGACTCCGAACACGAAATTCCATTGGTGATGCAAAATTTAAGATAAACTCTTTGTTCGATATTTTTGTCCATTATGAAATTCGCAATACACACTAGATGTGATATAACTAAAAACAGCACCGTATTTTATATTAATAACAGATGCAACTCAAACTCCGCGCCAAAATTAAAACAGTTGTGCCAATCTAACAACAACAAAAAAACAAAAATTTGAATTTGGAACCATAAACAAATCATCCATTCCCGATACTTTTTGACTGAATTTACTTCTTTCGGGTAGCACTGCCGAATACATAAAAATTGCGTCTTCACGCAATTTCAGAACTGACCGCAAAATTTAAACACACCAGATAATGTCCCAGGCCCGCGTCGGACGCCGGAGCCGACGCCTGCGGCGTGTGCTCGCGCAAGATTTAGCGTACGCCCTAAATGACGACGGGCGGCGGCGGGTGGTGAAGGGCAATTTCAAAATACATTATTAGTGTAATAATTAGTAATAAAAGAAGTTATGCAGCGGCCTCTTCTTATTTTGATATTATTGATGTTGATATTTTAACATTTCGGGGGGGGTTTGAACCCCCAAAACCCTCCCCCTGGCTACGCCCGTGGTCTTTGGTATTTCCCATAGAAAAAAGCGCGCCTATTTGAAAGTTTTCTTTCTTATGGAATTTTAAAATTTACTTAACATTAAGATATATTTTTTTAATATTACGCTCCGCTCCAATATATGATGAAAGCGAAGCTTTATGCTTAGCGACTGCATCGGCTAGTTTATTTTTAAGAAATAATATCTTAATTGCGCACCACAGTGTGAATAACAGAAATAAATAAATAAAGGTAATAATAACTTTTATCCCATGTACAAGTAATCGTTTTTCTTTCTGTTGTCCTCTTATAAATATACCGAACATAATTTATTCTAATTAATATCAAACCCTTATAAAAGATTAAACTTGAAAGTTATCTCGACTAATTAGCCTTTTTGCTTAAATTTCCCTGTATTTTTTATTTAATGACACCTTAAAAATTACCTTCACACGTCGGTGAGTATTTACTTTGCAATGGCGTTATACTTTGTCCAATGTAGGATGATACTTTTGACAGGTGTCACTTCCTTATTGCTACGTACTAAGGTTGCGTTTGTTTCCTTATGTTTGGCTTGACATTGCAATAGCAACTTTATACCCTCTATAAAGGTGTCAACTGTCAAAAGTATCATCCTACATTGGGCAAAGTATAACAACATTCACCATTTATCTTAAAAACACTTGATTGCAGAAAAATATCGTTATACATTCAGTTTCGTTTTAAGTAAGGCTATTTTGTTAAGAGTAATATAATAAACCCTAATTTTATACTACATATAACTATATTAATATAAACTAAACGGTAATACTAGCAAGTGTAAAAAACAAGTGCTAATCATTTGAATTACAATGAATTTCATATCGCTACTCTACCAGAAGTAGAATGGGCGGCTTAGCAGTAAACTGATGACGACAGCTGCAGATTAAGTTAAGCAAACTGACGCACAATGACTCAAACAACACGGATAGTGCGCCCACGCTTTTGATACACTTCACTATCACTATCGGTTTAATCTTGAAACAACAAAGGTTTTATTTGTAGAATATAATGCGCTACCAATGGATAACTGACGCAGGTACCATTAATTGCAATATTATGTCAGCAATCACAACCACGCTGAAGATTTATTATGATGTAGTCGCGTGTAGATTACAGTAAGTAGATACAGAGATACTGCCTATTAATTTTTGCAGCATTTAAACATAGATCAACGCCTTATTAAATTAGTGCAATATATATCAGGGGTTATAAGATCCATACCAAAGCTAAAACAGTTGTATAGAATTAATTATTAAGGGTTGTAAAATAGTTAATTGTACATATACCATAGAAAATAGTAATATATAAAACAATACCATACGACAGGGATGGCGAACCTTTACGTATTAACGTGCCATTTTTCTAAAGACAAGTTTAATTAGATCATAGACGTGAAATCAAATAATTTTGACTGTGTGATTATTGGGACAATAATAATAATAATGAATAAAATCAACTCAAAACTCTTTATTTACTATATAAAAATAGGTACATTTTGCAATGTAATTATAATATAGTAATCGTAATTTTAATAAAATTAGTATGACTTCTGTTGTTGCAGATTAGATGATAAATAACGTATGTTAGGGTTGTAAGATGTTACTTTTAGCAGAATGCATGCTGAACTGGATTTATTTGTCAAACGGTTTCTAACTGAGTCTTTAATGTTATTCATCTCTAAAAATAATGACTCGCAGGCATAGGTAGATGAAAATATTGTTAAAAACGTAGGTATCACTCCCGGTCGTCATATAAAACCTACTTCACACTTTTTTTTCTTAGTGCCTAATGAATTTTGTTATCAATGACGTGCCGAAATATTGTGGCAATACGCGCGGCAATAGTGCCATTGGGTCGCCATCCCTGCCATACGACGATTGGTAAATATGATATATGGCATCGATCACATAAAACCAAAAAGGTTTACGAAAACTAATTGATAGGAAACATATTTTACTTTATGTTTTAATGAAACATTATTATTTTAGAGCAGCACTGTGCATGGTGCAAGGTGCATGTAGCAACAGAGTGCATCTGTACCGCAGAGTACCCATGTGAGCTTATAAGTTGGAATTTTCATTGGTGACATTTTAATACTTTCATAGAATAACAAAATGTCAAATCATAATAAATCGCTTTTTATAAATTAGGTACCGTAATTAAAGTTTGTATCTGTCTCTTCTGTATTCAGAATATATGAAAATTACAACTCTAAAAATCATTTCTGCTGTTTAGAGATTACCAAGACCAACACGCCAACGTTAAAACTACCAGAGGTAAAAAAAATCTCAGAGATTTCCAACTCTGTCAAATTTGACCTGTTTTGGCGTTGGTATCTTGAGAAGCTTTATGCATAATATTTTTAAGTTCCCGATATTATTCTCAACCATAAGATTTGACATTATTTAAATGTTATGAAAATGTTTCTATGGATTTTTATTATATTATACTGCTATTTGTTAATAAGTACCTACACTGTTCATACTGTATTATTCGTACAAATGGAATAAAATAAATAATCTATGTTTACATAACGTAACACTTCTAAACTAATTAAAAGAAACAAACAACCATATTTTGGTGATAAAGTTCAATATTACTTTAACATTTAAAAAGCGTCACGCGTGAACTACAAAAATGCGTGGTTACGATAACGATAACGAGGTCACAGTTATATTATAATGTGTTGTTGTGGAACTTTTCTGTCATTCATTACACGATAAAGTGCCATTCAAGTCCCCTCAAGAAGTCGCTAAGTGCAGCGCACCTGTTATATTTCTTAAATCATGTATTTATCATTTTATAAACATTTTATACATTTATTTATCAATGATATCTTTCACATTCATCACTATAAACTTTCTTTCTTTTTTTTGACGATAAGTGTATAAAAAGAAAATGTATTACAATAGAGTGCTTTGCCTTAATTCCGAAACATGCAATATTAAAATATAAATTTAAATAGTAAGTAGAGACCCTGAATTTTCGGAATACTTAGATTTGTTTTAACTAATTTTATACCACCGTTAATGAACCTGAGACACGTGCGTTAAGTTAGGTTTAATATATTATCTAAGATCACAGTGGTTTATGTGTTTGTCTGTCCGCTCTTTTCCCCGCTCTTTTTCCATTGTATCAATAACTTTACCATAGCAACGCGTTAACCGCAAGTAGTTCGTCTACGGGACGCTAGAGGGCGCTAACGGAAAAATATTTAATAATAGAAAAAAAAAAAAATTTTTCCACCCGTGCGAAGCCGGGACGGGCCGCTAGTAATATTTGAAAAATGTATGAAATATAATAAACCTACGTTTTCTTAAGAAATTAAATCCACCCTCAGCATCCTATAAAATTAGGGTTGTTAATTATCCCCAAGAATATATTGTAATGATTTAGAATCTGTCAAGCGTGTAGTTTTAATGTTTAGAAGCAGCTAACTAATGGGTCAGCGTAGATAATTGTAACCAGGTGGACAGAGTTCCAATCTCGCTGATATTTATAATATACCGCAGACGTAGATTCACAGGAATATTATTTTCCAATATTAAAGTATGAAACTTCGAATTTACTCAAGTTTGTAAACATTTGAAATTAAGTCATTCGTCGTAACATAACATAGATGCTTTTTGACTAAAGTAAGATAGGTATTAAGACTATCAATATAACTACCTAACGTAAGAACAGACTGCCTAAAGAGGGCGCATGTGTACTTATAAACTCGAATGTCCAAAAGTGACACTATGAATGAGATTTTGTAAAAAAGTAGAATAAATATGACTTTGATCTGCAATCACTACATAACTATCCGTTTTCCAGAAAAAACTTGGTGTGAATCACTTTTAATTACTAATATTCCTTATTCGTGACAATTTTTATAAACAGTAAACCAAAAATTTGTATTTTTTTAAAGTTGCAAATAAAATATTGAAATGAATTTTTAAAAAGTTCTTTATTGTACTACTTTACCGAGCTATAGCTTATGAAGCCTATTTTGAAGTTATACTCCTTAAGGCGCGTTATGTAAAAACGATGAGAATGAAATTTTAAGATGTTGGCTGTTGGCTGAAGTTGGCCGCAAAAGTGACATAGACTGTGACGTAAAATTATTTTATTTTATTAACAATCATTCAAACCAGGGTTGCAAATAACGTTCCAATACTAACGGAAAGTTCCGCTGTAACTTATTATTCTAATTTATTTACATTTGCATGTAGCTATTTAGAAATCATGTAAGTACGCTTTGATGTATTTGTTATTATTGCAAAATTAGAGCTATTATCTGTACATCCGGCAAATTACCGAATCCTATCGAACATATAACTACTTTTATCACGACCTTTGCCACGACACCACAACTCATTTACGGCCAATATTGTTCACATTATATAGTACAAATATATTTGACCTATCTTATTCGCAACCATACAAAGTAATATATTTCGGTAATGCTATTTGATATTTATTTCGAACTTATGAGCACAAAATAAATAAAAGTTAGCTGATTCCTCTTGCTTTGGAATAAATTTTATTTGCAAAATATTGTACGACATAGTTTGATGTAACTTCCTGGCTAGTGACATGTAATGAAATATCTAACGTCACCGGCAATGTATATACATTTTTGCATTTTGATTTTATGATAAATTATGAATAAAAACATTATCCGCAAAAAGGGATCCCTAGTTAGCTCGATGGCATAGTGAATATACCGTCTGAGATTTCTGAGAGTGTTGATGTTAAGCATCTTTTACAAAGATCTGTCATCGAATGGATGATAAAACAATGTTCTCTCTCGACATTTTGAAAAGCTTAAGTCGTGTTAAACAGTGGCCACGGCTAGGTTAAATTAAAAGTCTTTAGTAACAGTCCCTGTTCATCATTCAAAACGAAGACTTCTCGTGATTAAAAAAAACTGTAACCACAATATTTAGTTCTTACACTTCCGCGCACAATACACATCAGAATAAAACACTTTTTTACGGATTTTTGCGCATGTTTTATTTTATTTTATATTTAATCCTGACGTTTCGACTCCTTTACAGGAGTCGTGATCACAGGATGACTAAGATGATCTTACATCTTAGTCATCCTGTGATCACATAAAAAAGTGTTTTATTCTGATGTAACCACAATGTCTATGTGGCCAGTTTTCTGCAAGAACGAGCATTAGAGATTCAATCACATTTATAAGCTACTCTAATAAACTTAAAATTATAATACTTCATAGGTACTTAACTCTTATTAAATACCATGACACTTGCTTCATTATTGTAATAAAGAAATACTAGAAAAAATCGACTTGGCTCACAGGTATATTTATAGGCGAAAATCTTCTTATGTCAGGTCCAATGCTTTCCCCATTAAGTTACCGAGCCTTGTGAACACTAAATCATATAGGTAATCATGATACTTTTAATAATTTAGTAACAAAAATTATTTTTTCATTGATGAAAAACCGCATTTCGTCCAAGTAGTTTAATGTTGTGTCAGGTACCAAACTTTTCCTTTTTTTAGTATCATTACTTCAATTATGACGTAAAACCACACTGTTGAAACTTTTTATGTAGTGCAGTTAATAATTTAGTATGTTGCCGAACCTAACTGTGTATTTGTTGTATCGATTAAAACAACCATAACAAGACCGTAGTGTCTTTATAATATTTTTTGCAGGCATATTACATTAAAACTGTTTTATATATTAGTAAATTAATTTAAAATAAAAGATCATTCTAACTAATATAAAATCGCAAATTAAATGCTGTATATAGAGTTCTTCTTTCTCATCCCTTCGAAATCCGTTCACTATTTATGTCGTTAGTTTATAAAATTCATATATGGTCTGTGAACGTTGTGACCTTTCGATGCTTTAGACTGAGCTTATTATATACATTGTCTAGTCTAACCCATATCGTAAATAATGCCCAATAATGATGTTGTTTGTAGAAGCTATAGGTTGATTTGTATGCTGACGTTTTGCGAAGCGGTTTTACTTAAAATGTACCCGTAGTATGAGTGAACATACTCAGATAATAATCAAAAAGTTAAAGTACAATAGATAAATATTTTATTCAGGTCATTGTTTTTATTCATTACTCATTTTCTCATAATTCATGATAATTGGATGGCAAACTTCAATAATATATCCGTTTTGTATAGATATTTCCTCTACTTTTTGGACATATTTTGTATATTCTTTTCTTTAGCAACTATAGTTACTTAACATAGCATAGCAAAGCATAGCAACTTAACATAGCAACTATGTTTAGAAAAGTTACAATAAATGAATACGTATATTTTGTAAAAATGAAGCCAATTTTAAAACCTTATATTAAAACTAAAAATATCCAATTTGGCCCTAATTCCAAATTTTATAGTACTGTGTAGGAGACTTCATAGATAAGACCTTATTCAGAAAAAACTATGCCTATAATTATAAAGCATTATTATAAACGAAAGTCTCTTTGCAATGTGACCGTACCGTGACCTTTATCGTTAAATAATATCCCTATGAAGTGACATTATAATGACTGGTCCATAACACACGTGCAGTTTCCAATATTGCCTATTAGTAATATAACGCTCTTTGAAAACTAGACAAAATAATCCTCATCACACACTCTAAAAGATAACAGCGATCGAGGCGCTGTTAGAAGACTCAGAACAGCTACTAAAAGCTACGCCTTGCGTTATTCAATATCTGCGGAAAAATTCAATGTTATACTTAATCCATTTTTTTTTTATTTAGGAAACTCTTACAGCTTTTCTTAATATTATGTCTAACAAGTGCATAAACATTAATCCATACACTAAGCCTTATAGAGTTACACCGCATGTATTGTAGATAAGTAGGAAAATCAGGTATTTCAAATACAAAAAGTTACTTATTTTCTAAACTTAAGCTTAAGGTATTATTTCCAAAGCTTACAAAGAAAGCAATTTAATTTAATTTAATTTAATTGATTTAATTTAATTGCCACTCAAAAGCTATGGTCAACAGTAAAACTGAGAGCTGTGCTGAGAATTTTAATAATAAATAAATGTTGATTCTAATAACTCTAACCTTAGGCATATCTATATCCCTAATTGTATTCTTAACATTGCCTCCGATGTCTAACAACAACTCTATTCCTCATTCATGATATCTATATGTTAATATTTAAAGTTAACATTCCACCATGTTTAAAGGTATGTCATCACAGACTGCCTCCTACTCAGTTTTCATAGCTTTCATGACATCAACCACGCTAAAGTGCTTATATTGATATTATAAGATGTAAACTTTTAACCCGTGTGGCTATATTTCACAGCTAATAATAATATTTCTTACACTAGTAATCTAGTAGTAAGACAGTAGTGAGAATAATAATATTTTTTACACCAATTAGCATACGCCCAAGGTAAGCACCGTATGGTTAAGATCACACCATTCTTTTACATTATTCAAACACCAAACTCTAATTCTTCTCCTTAGTGTTACAAAGTTCTTTACCCTAAACCGTATATATTTTGCTCTGTCCGTAACCATATTCCTAACTCTGTCCCTACCGCTGATCCGATTCTGGTCCTAACTTTCTTGACTCTGGTTCTGTCAATAACGCTATTACCAGCTGCTTACTATGTGTGTCCTTAACGATGTACTATAGAAAGAGCTAGTATCCATTATTCTGCCCCTAACTCTATCCCATGTATTTCAAACCGATGTAATTAGGTACGTTACGTCATGGTAAAAGTAGCATGTCTGCTGTAACTCTTACACAATATAAAAATATGAATGAGCACTATCTTTACCACGTCGGTTAATAGAAATAATGAGATAAATGTCATAGACCTCTTCAGATATGCGTTTCTTGATAACACGCCGAAGACAACCGAAGCTTTTTCACGAGGCCACTTTACGGACGATTGTCGTTAGAGCACTGCCCTCCGTGTCACATTGTGATAATCTATCAATTTTATTTACAAAAAAAGTATTAATTGCAACCTATAAACCATTGATAATGAACAATGTTTTCCGGTTATCAACTCTTTAAATGCTCGTTATGACGTATCCTCCAGTTTCAAACATGTAACAGCAGTATGTAATAACCGGGGTCGTCAGATTCGTCATAATAATTAAGTGAGGCTTATTTGATATAAAACACTAGACAAGTACGCATTTGTAAGGAACCATCGGTGGAAATGTACCTAAGAAAATAGTTCATCCGTAATGGAAGTTTAGACTCTAAGGTTATTTATTCGTGTATCGAATAGTTTTGTAGATTTGTATTACCTAAACATTTGTATCTTTAAAACGAGGAACTTTTCCTCGTATAATTAGGTTATTGTATATTTATCAAATTATGAAGTAAAGCTAAAGCCAAGTGATACGACAAACAATAAATAAAGGCATTAAAAGTGTTCATGCACTATTTAAGCACCGTACGATCAAACGAAACGATAATGATGAATGGAGTACAAACATAACCGTTTTAATGTTAGGGTAGGGTATGTCTCATTCAAACAAAACTCACCCACATTTTTTTTATGGTTGCAGTTTTACCTAAAATTCGCATAACATTGTTTTATATATTTGAATCTGGTATTTCAACGTAAGTAATATTGTCAATTTGATCCGGAGTAATGTTATTTTGAAGTTATAAAAAAAATGATGATGATAGTTCATCATATTTCATGTCTACCTCGTTAAAATTTAAGACCTGTCATTTTCGTATCCAGCGGCCCCAAAAATCTTAAAAACAACCCTCTTTGTATTTTAGACTTTGTTACCCCATTTTACCCCTTAAATGATTTTTGAAAAACCCTGAAACAGGAATTTGCTTATTTAGTAGATCTTCTTGGTGCTCCATATAAACTTTGAACCCTCATTTGACCACTTTGGAAAATCCATTCGGTAACGGTCTGTCAGTCAATCAGTAACGGTTGCCTTTTATACAATGATTATGACATAAGCAAATGACTTAGTAATGTTTGCTCTATATTCATATTATAAATTCTCTTTAGAAAAGAATAGAAACATTTTTTCAGCAAGTATTTATAGTACAATTCTTGTTGCATATATATTATGTCTTTCCCTTACTTAAATATTCATAACACAAACCATTCGGTGCTTACTTGGCGTTTGTGTGAAGGTTTTTTTTGTCATTTTGTGGGCAAAGTTATCTGCCTAGTTGTTATTATAGAATATTCAATATGTCAGTATTTTAGAGTATCATATTCAAAAACTAAAGAGCTTTTCGTCAGTTATGTAAAAAACTCGTGTCACTACTGTCCCAACAGTTTCTAAGTCACGGTAGCATTCACATTAAAGTTCAGGTTAATTAAATAAATGCTCAAACATAAATCGCGTTTCCAACCTAACACTGGCCGTCAGACACAGCGTCGGAATAAAAAGTACCTATTTAAAGACACGTTTGCATCACTACAAGTGATAAATCTCACTTATATTCCCACATTATCGTTAAAGCGATAAAACTTCATAAATATTAATTTTCAGAACCGTCGACGTTACAAAAGATTAATGACTCAGAAATCACATTTTTCTCGAAGCGCCTGTGTGACCGTTATGCACACAATGCCACCCAGATAAGAAATATTGATTTTGTATTAACAAAAGTTGTGTTCCCTTTGCGGTGCTGCGCTAAGTGGCTACCCACAGGGCACCACGAAGACTGGCACATTCCCGAGATAAGATACGAAGACCCTGCATTGCAATCCGATCACTCACCTACCCCATATCACCCGTGTTTGTTTCTCGAAATCTTCGAGGCAATTTTGCTAAGTATTATTGAACGGCGAAGCTTTTACAGCCCTCGTGGGAGGTAATAGTTTAACATTCGCTTGAATCACTATTATACGAAGAAATAGTCGCCATAAAATAAACTGTTAAACCGTATGATGGAAATTAAAAAGGGGTTGTTAAAATTCACCGCTTACTTCCGTTATACGGTATCATTGAAAATATTTATTTTCTAAAAGAATATAATTCAAATATAATTTTAAGATTAGCTAATATAAAACTTAAAAATATATCTAGTATTAACGTCCGTATTTTGGGGTAATTTGTAAATAAATAAATATTTGCACAGTATGTCGTTATGAAGTGCCCCTCTATGGTATATAGAGCATATTAACAAATAAGAAAGTATCCAATACATGATGTGTGTCACTGTCCAAACAAAGCAAAAAACCGCCATTCTGCTCTGACATTTTCAGGAAATTAAATTATCGTAAATATAACACCTGCTGAATGTTTATTTTCCTTTCTATGTTTTTTTTTTATAATTTTATTATTAGTGTCCTTTTAAATTTACACTATACTATAATTATTTCACCTTAAATAAAAAATATACAATGTGTCCCATCACCAGTGTCGGAGCCTTTGATGGTGTGAAATATGGCAATTTTTATCGACAAATCGCCCCTCAAATCTGGTTTTTCTCAAAAAGCCAATAATTAAAAAATACTCAAAAAAGAATCCATTAGTTTCTCTTTAATTATTTTTTTCTATTTTTTATTCCATGACAATTGAAATATGATGACTGCGTAACTGTTGTCTACATGTTTACAACTCGGTTACAATATCTGTGGACCTCGCTGGAATGTCAAGCCCCCTCCCCGTTCTCTTGAAAAAGAATAAAAAAATAAAAGAGTAAAATTATAATATATTTTATTTATAGTTCATAAATATTATTGTTTACAATACTATCCCCATGATGCTTGTTTTGTGCATCGTACCTAAGCGCTGACGTGACGTCATCAGGTCCACAGATATTATAACCGGGTTGTAGCTATCAAATGACGCCTTTTTAATGTTGATAGGACATTTACATGAGTAGTGGTGGTCGAATTAGTATGAGAGCCCAGGTCTTGGTTACCAAGGAAACAAAATGGCGGCCGTAAGAGAAAAAGAGAAAAATTTGCGGGGCAATTTGTCGATAAAAAATGCCATATTTCACACCATTAAAGGCTCCGACACTGGTGACGGGACACATTGTATACACCGAAAATCTTAATATACATCTATGAATGAATTAGTATTTTTTTGTTATCTAAAAGAAAATAACTTGTTATCAATACTATTTACCGCGGAATTCTTTCAACTTTGGGAAACATATTCACAGCGCACAATTTAAATATTCTTAACACTCTACCTTATTTATTACTAATGCAACTTCATTGTGAATTTAAATTTTGAGACAAAGTACATTGCAGCAACGTGACGATTCTTGGTCATACGTTCGAAACTCCGGGGTCAATGCAAGTCCAATAAAGATAGCAGAGCTATGCAGATGGTCCGTCTCGTAAAACCTTACAATCGCGATGCTTGTGCGGTCGACATTTATGACTCTGTAATAATGAACGAGTTTATTCAATTATCGATACTAAGAAGTAACGGGCAATGTCGCAAGGATGACTGATTTATGCTGCCGGCAATCTACTGAGATGATCTCAATGGTGCCTGTTGCTAACGATAACTCTACGTCAAACAATCCTCGATATACTCCGTTGAAAGCACTTCTAGTATTATTAAAATAATTAATTACTGTTATTATTTTTAGTTTCATGGATAACCAGGTAATTTCAAGCTTTACTTAATATGAATAAAACACTTTTTAGGGATTTTGTGCATAATTTATTTTATATTTAATCCTGTCGTTTCGACTCTTTCGCGGGAGCCGTAATCACAGGATGACTAAGGTAATGGTCGTCATATATTTTCTACTACCTTTAAAATATTTTAATCGGGCACGTTTCTAATTGTTAAATTTTTATATAATTAAAATTGTTTTATTCAACATTTTATTTTGTTATTAAATTCTCACTACGATTACATTGTATACTACTGAGTCTACTACTAGTTCGGAAATTGGGAGGCCCTTCCCAGAAGAACTGGCGAAAGAAACTCGGGCAGGGGGACCTATCCGACTCTATCTTACCGTTTGCAAATTGCAAAAAGAGCTAACTACTTCACCAGATCTTTTTGCACGTAAAATATAAGGGAATGATTTCTTAGGGTACATTTTCTTCTCGGTAAAACGTGGAGATATTAACTTGGTTAAATATTAAATGTTAAGGCTCACAGCCGACTTGGTAAACAAAATTACAAGCCAACGTAACTGAGTATAAGTGACCGCGTAAGAGTAATGAGTAAATTTACAAGCGAATCAGTAAACAAATATCGGTCATATTAAATTAGATAAATTATGAATAGCTATTCATTTAAACATTCAAAGAATCAAGATGAATCAAATTTGTTTCTCCTCTTGTTAACTACAAAAACTGTGCTCAGTATTATCAATTTCTCTCACGCGGACAAAGCTCGCGCGTATACGCTATTGTTTTTCTTACTACAAAAATTTCAATCCAACGTAACTTTTCGAGAGACTAATGTCATCTACGTTAGGTGATCTCACAGGCTATGAATTTTAGTGATATTAATTTACACTACCGATACTATAAATACCGATACTACTCATTCTCGCTTTAAATCTTATTTTACTATCATTTTGATTATTAAATTGAATTTAAATAAATTTATTTTACAGAGTGACTTACGTAATTACACTTATTATTTTTTATGTTATGAATTTTGTATTTAATTATAATTTCTATTTATTAATTTCATTGATTATGTGTATTAATAATCCTTGTTGGTCGAAATAAATTAATGGAATTGAAATGAATCAAATGGACAAAAATTAAATTAATTTAAAACATTAATTGAAATGAAGGACCTATATCAAGTTTATACAGAGCCCTTGAAACATGAGTTAGACTTTTTATAATGTATGTGCTGCTGAGCACCAAATCGTAAAATTCGTCTCTGGTTTTCGTCTTTGGTTTTCAGGGTTTATCTAACTTCATCTAACGTTTAATTATTGTGAGAAAACCTCTGCTCTTAATTCTTTAATAAAAGCTCTCGAAAGTGACTTCTGAGTACAGATTTCCCGTAAAATGACGACAGCCTTGTCTGCCGCCAGACAAAACATCTGTGTTTATAAAATCAAATGTGGTGAAAAATGACGGCATTGACAACAGGATAGCAACTGCGGATCAAATTAACTAATTGGGTAGGTTTCGTCGCCACTCAATTGCTCTTGTCTCGTTTATTCTTATTTATCACTGGCGACATACGGGATTGTGTTCTGGAACAACGATACATAAAAATTGGTTTTTACCAACAACTAACCAAAACCAAACTTAACAGAATTTAATAAATTGAAATTACAATACGGCGTTTAAAACCTTAGTGAGGTTTTAAACGCCGTATTGTAATTTCATTTTATAGACTTAATCGCATTTGACAAACTACACAAAACGAAATACATAAAAAGAATAATATTTGTTAAAAACCCATTAAAAGTATGTTAAGAAATATCAGGAAACAAAATTAAAACTATTTGGAATATAAAAAATAAAGAAGCAAATCTCAAATAGTCTGTATTTAAGACTTTTCTAACTTTTTTACAGGAATTATTAATAATTGCTGTTCCCGGTATCTTTGAGCATTTTTATCTAGATTGCCACTAGAAACTACAAGAAATATTTATTCCTGTCCTAGTATTACCGATGTCGTTCTAGAATCGGGTGTGATGTATACAACAAAAAAAATATTGTACGCATATTGCATAGTGAAGATATTATTAAAGACTATAAAACTACTTAAATTAAAAACAAACAACATTTATGGGGTTTTTCAAACGTGGTGGAAACAGTGACCTTACTAACTTTCGACAAATATCTATATCACCAGTGCTCAACAACTTTTTTTAATTTTCTATTTTCATATAGTTTGCATATTATTATCTATCTACAACTTTACTTTTTTGAGTATATGCTTCCTTTGATTTTTTTCTTTTTAATGACTCAGTCATTAGGTCCTTAGGCTGATCTGGAAAGAGAGTAGTTAGGTCAATTTGCAAATCAAGCATAGCAGCCAAAACATCTGCATTTTCCAAACGAACATCTGCATTTTTCAAATTTAACGTAAGATGTTGATGTCATCAGGCTCATCCCTTAATTCCTGTATGGTTGTTTTGATAAAACTCGAACTTCTATTATGCAATCCGCTCCGATTCATCAACACTTTCGAAAACCGTCATTGACTCTTTTTCTTGATTTTGCAGGGTATTCTAGAAGACCCATCTGGTAATGCTCATACATAATACTCTCGTCACAAAAACAGCTGAGAGTTTTCATTTGTAGCTTTCGTGGCATGAAAACACTCCTTGGAGGACCTTAAGTGTGCCATCAAAGGCAATTAAATTCTGTTGATCATCTGAAGTTAACCTTTTCATGTCCTCAACTTCGCTTTTAGTAATTGTGTCGATATTAAATAATTTTAGATAAACTTATTACTAGCTTTAGTTAAAGGCTTTATTATTTGGACTTTATCGTGTATAGCAGCAAAAAGTTGCAAATTTTATTGCACACAAACAATATTTCAATATAAACTGTCAGAATCCTGGACAGTTCTCAGTATATTGGATATCAATTTAACATGATCCTAGGACCAGGTTTCTGATAATTTTTACATAATATTTAAAATAACATCGATATAACACAAACCCTTTAGTAGCCACAACCGACTCAGCTAAACGACATCGTAGCCTGCAAATAAGCTTATTGAATTTACATTGAATATGATCCTGACATAAAACCGTTAGGACAAATTCTGGCAATGGATTTAATAAATTATTAGGGCAATAAAATAAAAAATATATCTCCTAGGCAAAAAAAACCATAAGGACTTCTTTATTATGGCTTAATTTATTATTAACGTAGTAAATAAGTAACATTGCACTTTTGAATAGATTTTGCTTGAGGGATGCTGCAGGTTATTGAGAATTTGGCACTTTGAATAGAAATTTCGTCAAGAAAACAGATATATCTTTATTATTCGTAGATACATACGTGTGTATTTTTTTATACTGTATGTTATGCAAATAAATTAACTAGTAACAAATTTTAAATGATATTTTAGCTGACCCGCCAAAAATTCTTTGGCTTGTTAAACTACCCGAATGTATAATATTCTAAATATCATTAATTTTATTAATGCTGATAAAGGTCTTGCGCCCGTTCTTCATGTCTTGAGTATATGCTTAATAAGTCTTTATTAATTTTAACTTATTTTAAGTGCAGAGGTATAAAGTTATTTTTATTTCATTTTGTTCCATTGTATGCTCAATTATCACCTACATTATTATATAAGGCATGATATTGAGATAAATTATTTTAATAGAAAATAGCTAGTATTTTTCTATTATAATAATTTATCTTAGAAAATAGCATTGAAAAAAATGCAAAAAAAATATAAAACATGATATTGAGGTTTAATATTATAATAAACTTTGTTTTTATGTAACAGTTATAAATAAAATTTATTTAATTGTATAAGCTTGTGCATCAACCACCCAGCTCTTCGTATGTTTACGACGATCCGCCGTTGTCCAGCATGACAATAGAAAATTATCGTGTGAAACTTGTGCCATATTCTCGTGAGTTGTGCTTTACTGAAACTCTACCTCGGGTATTAATTTAGTTTGTTAGACATGATGCCTGTTATGCAATTCTAAAACGTCTCGAAATCTAATAACTATTTCTATCAATTTAAAAATAAATTTACAACATTTCAAAATCAAACGCTGCTTAGCTTAGTCCATTTTTTTTTTTTATTTTTAATGTAATCCAAAGAGTTCTTAAGGAGAAAAAAATCAAATATGAGAAACTTATTAAATCGTAATCATTAAAACTTACGTAAAAATCTTGTAAAAATGCATAAATTCACGACAAATTTAAATAACATTTTTTTTATTTTACATGTGTAGTCCTCATGTGTGTAGTATCCGGCAACGTAGACTTACACTTTTCACTTTCATTGAGCTGAAAAATGGGCATTTTCTAAATTATAGTCTCTTTACTGAGAATACCGGCTGTTGAGGTAATCTACACTAATATGATAAAGAGGAAATATTTGTATTTATGTATGTTTGCAATGAATAAAATCAAAAACTACTAAGCCGATTTCAAAAATTCTTTCACCATTGGAAAGCTACATTCACGCTGAGTAACATAGGCTATATTTAATGCTAGAGAAAAAATTTAAAGAATTTTGTCGACCCGTGCGAAGCCGGGACGGGCCGCTAGTAATATATATATATATAAGGATTTAGCGGAAGACCAAATGTAGGGCATCTCTAGGGCTACTTTACGAATCACGCCCATGTTCTGGGGCTTTACTAGTTAATTATTTAATTTTTGTTTTAGCAACAGATGTGTACCATGTCAAATTCTACTTGCTTAATGCAATTTGCATAGATGGAGAACAATCTCTGTAAAACACAGTAGTCTCAAGTTGCTTTTACCTATAGCCCTTTGCACCCGACAATATACGTACGTGAGAGTATAACACTCACTATCGTGAGACTTGCAAGTTATGCCGAAGTCTCACTATCGTGAGGGCAAATTTTTAGGAAAACTGGAAATTAAAAAAAAATGAAGTATTTTTCTAATCTTATTTAAGCTCCAAGATAACCCCTAAGTGAAGTTATTGAAGTTCTTTCTCGGGTGTAAAGGGATGGGAGCAGAAAACGACCTATATGATAATTATTTAAAACGTTCTGAATAAAATGATAATTTCCGAGCCATACAAAACCCATATATGTGAAATAGCAATTAAGATTATAATTACTGATGGATATATTTGATTTCTTTATGATTTAATAATTTTTATTTTTTAGGCTATAATTTTTTTAAATACATATCAGATTTAAAAAATAACTACTTCGGAGTTGTTGAAAATATAATAATAATGACAATATTTTTGACTTTCACACCAATTAGCCTAGCCCAAAGTAAGCACTGTAAAGCTTGTGTTATGGACACTAGGGTAATGGATAGACATACATATGTAATATATAGACATTTAATACTATATATAAATACCTATGTCTCAAGTACTTATGTTCGTATTCATCACACAAACATCTGCCCCTTCCGGGATCGACCGTGGGTGCAAAGGGCAAGATCGCTACCGTTGCATCAAACAGTCTTCAACATATTCGTGAATGCAAGCAGTCTACCTTCTATTAAAATTAACAAAATATCGGCCTTTCAATAATGCTTCTTAGAAATCTTATTCTGTCTAAATATTGTGCAATGGAATAATGGAATGAACACCATTTAAGCAATGGATCTCGACTCAAATTAAATCGGACTGTAAATACAACACAAGCTGACTATAGGTATAGTGTGATGAGTCAAACAAGGGTCTAATATAGGTACTAAATCTTTTCAATAAAATTACTTTTCATTGCTTACAATAACTTATTTGGAATCGTCCCATTCCACCCATTGTTCTTTAACAGACAACAAGAACTCTTAAGAAACTCATCAGCTTTAACAGAAGTCCTTGCAGCACCAGATTGACTATAGATATATCAAAGTGTTAAAATGTTTGTGTTAGTATTCGGGCCAGACTAAAAAGTCAATTCGATTCCAGTGTGACGTAAGACAGGGAGACGTCATTTCTCTGAAACTGTTAAGTAATGTCTTCAAGCTCATGACATCGACATTAATCGCAAAAACATCACTCACTATACCGCTGAGATGATGATATATTATACACATGGCTCACTGCTTACACAAACATCTGCCCTTTTTGAGACTCGAACCCGGGACTGTTAAGCAGTGCTGAATTTACACATTTGCCGCCACAAAGCTATAAAATTTTTGCCGCCCCTACTGACCTCTAAAATTAGATTCACTGTTCACAATAAAGTTAATTCCTTTTTAGGGAATAATCTAGTTTCAAGATTATTTTTACAACTTTTTGGGTATATTTTTAAGCTAAGAAAAGCAAAGCTTTGTTTTTACTGCACTATTACATATTTGGCTTGTAATAGTGCAGTAAAAAGGCTAGGCTAGGTTCATATTTGGCTTGCGTAAATATGACCATGTCTCTCAGTATCGCTATCAGCTCAAGTGGCTTCCTATTAGACTTCGCCGGAACACTCATATACTTTCACTCCTCTACAATATACTGTTTAATCCTACTTACCCTCGTTATCTTAAAGAACGCTTCCATTTCCTTCAGTGTGCAAACTCTTATCTCCTTCGGTCATCAGAAAATCTAAGCCTCCTAACCCCATCACATAGTACTACCTTTTATAACTGTTCTTTTACTGTGCAAGCTATTCGTCTCTGGAATTCACTCCCAGTTTCGATCAGGCGAGCTCAGACAATAACTACTTTCAAAGATCAAGTTAAAAAGTTTTATCTGTCCCAATAACTGCTAAGCTGCTTGTTTGTAAATTTTGCTTATTGGATATTTGTGTATGTATTATTATTTATTCTGATTTATATACTTGGGTATTTATTTAGGTATTTTTTAGATATTGTATTTTTTATAGTTATTTTCAAAATCCTATATATATATTTATATTCTTTTCTTTTGTTGCATCACACCCCTGTCCTTAATAGCTTTATTTCCCTCCACCCAAAGGTTGTCTGGTAGAGATCGCTCTAAGCGATAAGACCGCCTATTGTAGCACCCTTTCGTTCTATATATATATTGTTTTAAGCTATTTGTATATTTGTGTATGTAACAATAAAGTATTTTTCATTCATTCATTATTACTTACTCTTTTTCTGTACCAATTTTGCCGCCCTAAGCTTCAGCTTTTTCAGCTTCTATGGTAAATCCGGCACTGCTGTTAAGCTTTAGTTAGGATCACTCTTACTCAGCCAAATCGGTTATCATCCACAGCATAAAAACACACAAATTAAGTACCAGAGACTGTTAATGTAGTTTTAGATGTGGATGTTAAGCTGAATCTTTACTTCTGTTCTTTATGGAAGCTAGGGCGAGGCCATAGAAAAAATTGTGAAGTAAACATTGTCACTCGTTTTACTGACATCTTGCAAGCCTGCGACCGAGTCTTTCTAGTAAATCTACGATGTACCCATGTGACTTTTGTTGCTGCGTTGTAAACTCTTCACCAGCAGAAATAATAAATGACTTAATAGTTTATATGTGATAGTACAGTTAACGATATTTGCTTATGGTAGACTTCTTAAGGATCGCCGTCGTCGCTAAGTGTGTAACTAACAGTTAGTACGATCATTATAATAGAGTGGTATAGGGTCAACCTAGCTAAGCAATATAACTTTTAGTAACATTCAACACCAAGCCATAAGTTTTTTTCTTATTTTAGATAAAAATTAACTAACCCTTCAAAATTGGTAATTCTGCCAATTTAAAATTTTGATAATAATGGAATTTCATAATATGAATAAAAAATAATATATCCTTGTTCTTTTGTTTTTTTGTACTAATGTATTAAAACCGGATTTTCGAGAGACCGCGAAAAACACTTTCCTCTATTTTGTTTCACTTGCCTACCTTTGTATGTTTACGAAACACTTAAATGATACATCGTTTTTAATTACAGATAGGAATCTGAAAAAACTCAATTTTTAAAAATAAAACTTACGCAGCCGCAAAAAGTTTTGAACATTAATATAAGCTTAAATCTTCATCGCGTCGAGCTTTTTTAGACTTTACAAAGACAATTATACTTTTTTATGATAATGCACATAAATATTTTTTATGAATTCAAATTTTACCCACCCACCAGTAGTAAAACACAAGTACATCGAAGTGTTTGTGTTATTTCTGAATTGATTCTATTTTATTGTCTGATCTCACAGCTTTTACGGCTTTCTTTCCCACGACCATAACAGAAAACAATCAGTCTTGATACCTAGAACAATTTATTACGTACTAACAAAAGACGAAATTACTCGCAAAATACAACAATTATATGTTACGATTGTTTTATCGTTTGCTGTAAACGATGAGTAGGTATGTTTTATGTTAATATGGTTTGAAACTTTAGTGAGGCGCCTTTTTGTGCTAAATGGTTTTATCGCGGTAAATAAATAGGGTGGAATAAACGAAATAAATACATTGGGGAACTGAGGGTACCCTCTGCCTCTGGTGGTGTGGGCTCCACCGCCGTTTCCTCTTTGGAAGTCTTCTCTCTCTGTCCAGGATGGTTTATCTCTGGTCTTTAGGGATTCCAAGGATCAGGTGAACCACCTTTTCCTTGGAACCCTCCTCCGGTTTATCATCCACAGTCATGACGTAACACTGCCACGGGTTTTGTCACGGGTTTTGGGCACAAAGGACTGTGCAGTGTCATGGAGTCTGTGATTTTGGTATGAATAAGAAGCCCTGCCTTGAGCCACATCCAACTACAAAAGTCAGCGGGGATACCATACGCAGTAAGCTTGCGCAGCAGTCTAAGTAGCGTGCCAGACTCTGCCAAATAACTTCGAGATGTCAACTGACACGGCAAGTGCTTCGCCTTGCATCTCGAAGGCCCTCGCCCCAGCAGTGCGTCACATAAACTAGAAGATCCTCAGGTGAACATCCTCGGTGAAAGCCGAGGTACTGTCTTCTAGGTATGAGAGCAACTTCCAGTTCAGCACTCTTTCCATAACCTTACAAAGTGTGGAATTGATGGCGATGTAGTTGCATGCGTCGGCACGACTACCTTTCTTGGATACTGGCTGCACATTGACAAGCTTCTAGCATTTTGGCATGGTTTTTGTTTTGAGAGAGAGGCAATACAAGCGTGTTAGCACAGGAGTTTGGTGGTTGTTGAGAGCCGGTGTCTAGACGGGAATTGCTCGCGAACAGAGAGGCAAATAAACTTGGTTTCTCAGTTGCAGAATGAGCGAGTGACCCGTCAGATTTCAGCAAAGGCGGTAACATAGGATCTGTACCCGAGTCATGGATATTTATATATATTCTTATTAATGTTAAATATATATATATATATATATATCATATACTCTAGAACATATGTACTTATGTTAGGTTATGGCTATCCATAACAAAAGCCTTACAGTGCTTATTTTAGGCTACGCTAATTGGTATAAAAGAGAGAAATATTATTATTACTCTCACTACTAGATTAATAGTTGTGAAGACTACTATTCTTTACAACTAGGAATGTGCTTATAAATTAATGTGTGGTTCTTTAGTTTGTAGCTTCTTATGTAGTATTGTCAAAAATAAAGATTATTATTACTAATCTACTTAATTAAAATAACGACATCTCCGTGGCATACAACAAATGATTCAATATTTTCTATCTGACAATTAACAATATTTTCTTATCAGTCTGCAAATAACTTCCTGAACTAGCTTCCGTCAACAACACGAGGGCAATAAAATAACAATAATATATAAATGCTACTGAATTGAATAGACAATTACTATTAATTGCATGATTGCTATGAAGTTCACCTAATTTTGATACTTATACGAAGTAGCTAGATAATGAGTCTACCAATTTTTTATTATGCTTGGAGTGTATTTGTTGGAAATCCATTATTTAGTCCAACCATTTTGGTTGTTAGTAAAACCTTTATACCTTACGGATCCAGCACCATCAGTATCCAACAATCGATAAAAAATATATAGCTGTTTCTTGTAAATATATATATATATAAATTTCAAGAAAAAAAATCACTTCAGTTTCAGTAATTGGTTCTTAGTATTTGGGTATAAAAAAAGGCACAGGGTGCCAGGTCGGCTGTATGCAAGATGGCTTAGTAGATGGCGTATGAAGTGCTAAGTACCTAATTCACCATTAAAATTTCGGTAGTCTATCTAGTTGTGTGAGAACTGATACTGTCGTGATACGGAATGATAGAATGTTAACAGTTATTTTAATAAATGGTGGTGTACCAACCACTATTAAGAGTACGACGATTCACTAAAACAATAGTAGCCACGTGTCCAGTTTTTTAAGAACAAAGGCAATCGTCCATCTAAAGCCTTTTTGCACGTAAACCACTTTGGTTGTTTCCTGTTTTGATTTGGGATCCATGTTTCTTCACCTGTAACTATGGCCCACACCAAATTTGACGCTACTCCGTTGAGTCTGGTAAATCCAATTTTTGAGTCTCATTCAAATTGTGTGGGAACCACCGCGGGCACAGTTTCATGCACTCAAATGATTTGTAGGATTAAATTTACACCGAAAATGGTAGAAAATCCTCATACGATAAATCTCATAAGTTCACAACCCACTGTGATGTAAAAGTCGTAAGTTATAAAATGACGCTTCAATATAAAATAAACTACGGTCAGATGAAAACACTATATTCCACAACTGAAGTATTTGATTGAGTATTTTATTTGTTATGAAATTGATTATGACTGACATTGATAGTACATCGCATAACCTATTAGAAATAAATTGTGATTATATAGTAGCTTCTTAGGTTACTTTACTTAGTGGCGCTTTTATAGCTCTAAGTACTGCCCTCTAAAGTTCATATTCGTGTCATAAACGCGTTGTCCTAAAATTCTGAAACTATGGAAGCTTAAGAAAATGAAACACTTAATAAATAGTTTTAAATAATTAAATGTAAGTTTGATGTTAGTCAAAACAATTTAATGAATAATAATCAGTTTGAAGCAAAATTTTCATCAGTCGTTGAGTACACAAGTTGAGTAACACTGATCTTTTATCTTGCGGTCAGTTAGTAAGACATGAATGAATCGGTGACAATTTGTCACCTCGTGGCTATAATTAGACTTAGACTCATATAATAGTAATGGTAACTCATTGAGAACACCCGTCTATATCGATGTTCCAGGAACTGTTATGTGACTGTTTATTTTTTAATTATTAGCTACTTTACTATTTGGTCTTGAGCCGAATAAAGTTTTTTTATGAAATAGACACAGACTCGTGAAAGACTGCTAAATCTTTATATATATAATTTTTCTGTGAGTGTGTATGTCACTGAACTCCTCCTAAACGGCTGGACCGATTTGAATGAATTTTTTTGTGTGTGTTCAAGGGGATCTGAGAATGGTTTAGATTCACAAATCAGTCCGGCAGATGACGCTGCAGTCGGCACAGCAACGCGTGGCCGGGTCAACTAGTATACTATATAACACTAAAAGTGACTAACTATACGATTAAAGTTTTCTTAATATGTTTAACTAACAGAATAATTTTGATAATCATAGCCATATTTTTTTGTTTCTCTAGTGCATACATAGAGTTGTTATAAAATATGTAGGCCTCATACATATGGCCTGTAAGGGCATTGTAACTTTAATTTTTCGATAAAATTATAAATTTAGAAAATTTAACTCCTCATTTATGATTCTATCACGTAAGTACACGCTGCTACTACTAACTCTATTGCTCACTGGGCGACTTATGATAGCCAGAGCGATTATGTGTCACTCACTTGATCTTTTCTTCTTGAGACACTAAGGTAATTTAAACGCGACCATATTTGTAGCTTCCCGAATGCTGCCTATCCAAGCTGATTTTGACGAGACAAGTCTTTACCGTAGTTAGACTAACCTAGTTGGGCCGTTTGTCCTAGGAATATGTAATAATCAACATATACAAATATAATATTAACGGAGCGGATGCCCATGTTGTGGACATTCGACATACTTTTTGTCTTTTCCATGTCCATCTTAAAACTCGCTCTTTGAGAAACACTATTAACATATTCTAACATTATTTTCAGTACTTCCAAGGTCTCAGCAACAAGAACTACATCATTAGCAAACCAAAGGTGTGTTAGATACTCGCCTTTAATAATGATGCCGTATACATTCTAGCCCAAACCTTTAAGAATATCCTTAAGCGCAGCGGTAAACAGTTCCGAAGATACACCGTCTCCCTGTCTCATACTACGCTGCAGTTGGATGGGATTTAAGCTCTGGTTTTGCAGTGGAATCGACATCGTGGAGTTTTTGTATAGGTACCTCAACACCTATAGTCTTACTGGCGCTTTTGGCGGTGCTGCACCGCCCAAGTCTATATTACACTTTTCGGTCTGCTGTATAACCTGCCGGAGCATATGGATATGGTACTAAAGTTTTTACGGAAACCGGGTTGTTCGGAAGGTTGTAAGTCGCTTAACCTACGAGCGAAACGATTCATAATAAATGACTGTTGAAAACAACTTATAGGTAACCCTTTTTGAAAAATAGAACCACATCACTTCTTCTCTCCAACACTTTGGAACTCTTGTCAGACACAATAGCCTATTTAATACCAGCTTTATTAAGTTTGGAAACTCACTCGTCATAAACTGCCGATAACTATTGAAATAAGACAATATCCTGTCTCTTTTCCACCAGTTGCAGTGTGTGGTTGGAGAGTTTATTTAGCATCTGCAGTTCTTAAGGGCTTAGAAGCGGTTTTGCAGTTCGAGTTAAGGGTTTTGGATCCTGGCATTCCTGGCAAGGACTTAATGTAGCGCAGGTTTTATCAGACGAGGTCTTATAAACTTAATGTAGATATTCAATATGCCTCCCACTAATCGGTCATCGCTTTCCTTTTTAACGGCGTTGATCAAAATACGTCATTGAGTAGGTATTGCTTGCTTGCTTTCTTGTCGACTCTATAAAATCTAACTATTTTTTTCTTGCCGTCGAGACTCATCTTCCTCAAGAAAGAGTTCATGATAGTGTGATTCTCCCTCTCCCTAAACTATCTTTTGTTTTAATCTATGCTAATTAACAGTTTGGTGAAGATTAAAATGAGGTTTGTATCTTACCAAGTTTGTTATTCACATTAAAATGTCTAGTGATAGGTTTTATATGTATTTTGTAAGCCCTCTTGAAATTAAATGAAAAAGTTTATTAATATTGATTAAATAAAATGTTATAATTATGTCGTTATACTGAATTTTCACCGAATTTTATCCTGACAATGAAATGTGATAAAAAGACAAAAAAATATATAAAAGGTTTTTATTGCGTAAAATAAAGAATTTGTAGTCAGTTATAACGCCGTTAATGCGTATAATACCTACAATAGTAGCGATGATCATCTAGTAAGTAGTAACTTCTTCGTAGGTCACTAATATTGTTTTTAGGTCACTTAGCGTCGCCTTTATAGTTCTAAGAACTGCCCTCTATAGTTTATTTTCGGAATACTCAATATGAGTTCATCCAAATCAAAATGCAGAATGGCCGCCTACGCGTAGGCAACAAGCGCAAAAAAGTTCTGAATTGTGTACGGTGTTCTCGTTTCAAACATACCATGCTTGTATGGGATTGAATTTAGGCCCTGGTTTAAGCAGCGGCAAGTCTGTTAGTAACCACATAGGGGAACTGCAGGCAAAACGGGACACTTAAGGAAATACTCATTTAAATCAACAAATTATAGGTTTATTTTAGAAACTTTAACAAGAACAAGCTTACTACTAATCACTCTACATATTTTGATAATCAGACTTTAATTAAATCACATTTTCGTCCGTTTTACCCACATAAGCGGACAGAATGGACCACATGCGAGGGCAAAATGGACCTGTACAATATGCTCATACTCTAGTCCGAAGAACAGTTTTCGCATATAAATATGGTGTCCGCATCATCATCCTCTACGCCTACACAACTACAATGTGCCCATTGGTGACAAATCTGGCATTGCACCCAGCCTTCATTTGATTCTGAATAGAGATGATAGCAGTAAAAACATTTTGTATCATCTTCTTCTTCATCAGTCGTCGAGTCCTTCCTGTTTCTCGCTTTTTTCTTTGTCGTATTTCCCTTCTTGGTTTTCTTTTTAGTTTCTAGGTTAAGATTCTTTTTTACGCTCTTTTTCTTGTTTGTATTTGGTGTTACATCCAGTTCCTTCCGATATGGTGATGAGTTTATAACTGCTGTTTTTCCACGCCGAACACTTTTTTTTTTGGTTGCAGTTGATTTAGGGAAAGGCATTTTAATTCTTGGGCTGATAAGGAAATCGATTTTTTTCTGCATGTGTTTTGGAAGATCCAGGGTTGCCCAAAATTGAGTTTTCAATTTCCAGAGGATTGAATACTGAAGTTAGCGTCAAGCCCGATGATCTTTATTGTTCCATTTGTTGGGTCGCTGTTCCATTTTGCCCGGACCGTTTTGCCTTTTGGGAACATTTAAATCAAAAAGAAATTTTGAGGTTATAAAATCAACCTTTTTTGATTCTGTTGACACTATAATAAGCTCAATATAATGTAAATCACTACGATCATGCATAATATCGGCTATAAACAATAGAACAAAAGTACAGGCTAGTCAAAATGTCACTTTTTACATCAAAACAACAAAAAATAATACTTATCGCGAAAAAATTCCGTCCACACGCATGGCAGGCTCACCGACACTGACCGAGAGCGGGGTATAGCTATTTGTAACGCTACTCACTAATAGATGGCGCTTGTAGTTTTAAAGTTACCAAACCGGTCCGTTTTGCCTGCAGGGTCCATTTTGCCTGCAGTTCCCCTAAATGGTTACTGACGCACGGTCACTCACTACATAATAGTGAGTGACCGTGCGTTATCATGCGTAAACAGAAGTGCAGTATCAAATAAGGTCCTTTTCAGAGCAAATCTGTGCACTGAGATTGCCTCTAAACCAAATCAGTTCGATTCTTCCACCTGTCCACATAATAATTGTTCCATCACTGTATACCATCGACTTCCTGGTATGATTTTAAAAGTTCTTTAAGTCCTGGGGTCCTCCTTCTTTTTCATTGCCTAAACAGTTAACTTTTTTGGAGCTTCACTCATGTTTGCTAAAAGGTAACGCCGAAAAAAACAACCAAACACAAAACTGCGAGGCCTAAAAGTGGGCATTGACGATCTGTTTTTCGCATCAGTTGAACTGACGTCCATCCAAAATTTGATCGTGAGTGTCGAATCATCACTCCAGAATTTTAACTGACGACGCGCCACGTATTCCCGAGACTATCAAAAATCTAACTCGGCGCATCGCGCCAAACTGATCGTGAGTGTGTGAAACAAAAACAGCAAATAATTCCTGTGTTGCCAATAATTTCCTGTCCTTATCGAAATCGATATTCCGAACTTTTGCAAACCAGGCGATTCCAAATGTCAGCCTCAGCTTAAGCGACTCTTGAATAAGCAAAAGATGTTGAAGGAAGCGGTGCAAGCAAAATGACATTACTCTGATGATCTGTACAAAAAATCTTCACATAAAAATAGGATAAAAATGAAGCAAAAAATATCGCATCTTGAAACTAAACTAAACGAAATTCATCAATTTTGAACTAGTAATGCCATCTACATGCTGTACTTGGAATTTAAATAATGCAAAGGTACCTACAATTTTAGTTCAAATAAAGGAGAATGCCCATGGCCAGTAGTTTTGTAAGATCAAAACATCTTACAAAAGTGTCACAATGATTTTAAAACAAAAAAGTCGACTAAAATATTTTCACACTGGCTTTTGTTTTTAAATTATTCCTTTTAGAATCATTATTCTCAAAACATTTTGTCATTGATGTAAGACTTGTGCCAAGGTGCAAAAGTAAATCAAATCGATCGATTATGCATTTATTATTATTTTTGTATATATTTTTTTATTATTTGCAGTACTTTTGAACTCCAGTATAAATTCGAAACTCTTCTGCCATCTTAGCGATAAACTGATTATTGGGCAATAGGACAAAAATGGACATTTTCTAAATATATACCTACTTAAATTTAATAAAACAGCCTTTCATTTGCTTTCAAAACAGTATATTTTCCTATAATGACAACACAGTTATAATACAGAACTAGAGATTCGTAAAGTGACACAACAATAAATTTAAATCAGAATTTAATTTTGCAGTTTATAATTTTTTTTAAAAGTTTATAAACTGCAAAATCTACTCAAACGAATTATAAAATGACAGCAGGAATATAAAGAAGAATAAACGATAAACCTAAATTTAATCGAGTAGTGACTCTAACCCATTTTTAAATGTCTCATCTAAAGCCAAACAGTAAAAAAAAACTTTAAACGTAATTACCTAAAAAACGTGATTTTGGTTTTGTGACAAGACGGAGACACGAACTTATGAAAAGGGAAATTTTGCCAATTGTGCAACGTTTTGGATCATCTTTAAGGACTCTAGACTCTGGCAAACTAACCGCTATCTAATGATCGGTGTTAATTGCTTTTCGTTCTTTTATGAGAACTCTAGCAATATGTTCTGTTTTAAGACACACAAAAGAAACATTGTCTCTAACATGTCGAAACTTAACCGAACGAATACCGTTTCTATAGGTTTATATATTTCATTTTGACTTTAACAGGATAAACTTCATATGAAACAGTAAACGCTTTTTTTTTTAATTATTTAACTAAAGAGAAAATTAAAATTGCCCTGACTGATAATCAGCTTTTATAGTTGAACAAATAGAATTAGAATTCAATATCAACTGAGAAAATAAGACAATTTGTTGAAGGCTGAATTGAAGTTTCATAAAGCAAAAATCAAATACTAAAGGTAAAATAAACGTAAGTTAAAGTTAAATCATTCTGTGATATCATGTTATTTACTATACTTAATCGGGCTTTTTAGAGGTAACGTTAAGCATAGTTTCAGTAGTTTGATAATATTTAGACTTTTAACTATGAAATGTTCGTAAACTTGCACGAGTGTTGCCAAGTGAAACAAAACAGCGGATTGTGTCTTTTCAATATTTTTGAAAATGTTCTCATTACCAATACACCACACCTTTTCTGAAACTCAGGGAAGGGAAAGAGTTAATTCATTATCCGTTGATCATCTATCGTTTACAAAATATATCTCTTCACCAATAATCATTATCTGATTCAAGAAAAGTACTTAAAACAAAGCTATACAGGCTTTGTGCTCTCTGCCTTTCCTTATGCGAAAGCTTAAAAAATTTTCGAACGAAGCGACAGTAAGTATTGGTTATCTTTTTAAATTTTGTATTATAGTGGATATAATTGTGTGATTTTTAACCACTCAGTATTTGTAAACATACACGAATGTTAGCAAATCAAACAAAATAGTAGAATGTTTTACGCTCTCTAGAAATCCAGGCAGAGGTTTCAAAACACCTTTATTGAAACATAGATAAAGGGATTATTTTTATAGTTCATTCATCATCAGTTGATAATTCATTAAACAACTCTCACCACAATTCACTATAAACTAATTAAGCAATTACTAAAGACTAGGCTGTGTAAGCTTTGTACCTTTTGTCTTCTCATATGAGAGAATTTAACAAAAAAAATAAGGACTTTTTTGGCGGGAGCGGGAAGCGTTACTTTGGTGGTTTTATTTTTCATGTTAACATTTGTTTTGTGGTGGATATCATTGCGTAATGATGGTGGATTATTAACCACTAAGTGCCTCTAAACATGCAAGTGTTGACGAGTAAAACAAAGCAGCGGAAATTGTCTTTTCGTGCTCTCTTTGTAAAACCTTTACTAGAACCTAGGCAAAGGGAAATTTCACTGTTCATTCATCATTCATTGGTCATCGATAATTCATAGATAGGCTCTCATCATCATTAATCATCATCTAATATAAAATAAAAATAACTAAAGACTAAGCTGTATGGGCTATGTACTTTTTGCCGGCTCCTATGGGAAAATTTAACAAAAAAAAGAAAACAAAAAATAATAAAATGTCATCTATCTGTCACTATTGCTGATTGTCAAAAAATTTGGCGCGCTGTAATCGGCTTTACTACTGATTTGTTTTTAAATCCTCTAAATGTAAGTTTAAGTAACAATTTTATTGATTTATGCAGGATATATTCATAATTTTCAATCAGGTATTAAGAATAAAACTAATTTGTCACTATTTAATGCAATTCCTCTTTTTACTATTTCAGGTTCCATCGTTAAGGCGGGAATATTTGCAATAATCAATAAAGAAGATAAGAACAATCAAATAGATAAGAAAACCTTTTTAATTTAAAAATGGACAAAAGAAAACAGTTCAAAGGGCCACCACAAAAAAGGTTTAAGTCCCACGACGATGAAGAAAATGAAATGCCATGTAGTTTTGAAGAACAATTGGCTGAAATGGAATGCGACTTTGACTCACAGGTTGTTGTCGGCGAAGGACCTGAAAATCAAACAACGGACATAAAGTGGTGCAGGCCTGTACCACCATTAATGGATCCGAAGAAAGATAAATTATTGTTTCAACAAATTGAAATTGATCATTATAATGGCCAACCGATTTCAGGCATGCCTGGATCTCAATTAGCTCCTGTACCTATCATGAGAATGTATGGAGTAACAATGGATGGTAATTCAGTTTGTTGTCATGTGCATGGATTTTCACCCTATTTTTATGTAACAGTACCTGTTAATTTCAAAGAATCTTCATGCAATGAATTAAAAACAAATTTGAATAAAGCTATATTGGAAGACCTACGTTCTAATAAAGAAGAATTACAGGAATGTGTTTTAGAAGTTAGACTTGTAAAAGCACGCTCCATCATGTATTTTAAAGGAGATAATGATATTGTGTTTGCAAGGGTATGTGTTGCATTACCTAAATTAATTGCAGCTGCAAAAAGATTAATTGAAAAAAGTCCACCATCATTTTGTCTAATGGACCCTTCTTTCTATGAAACCAATATTGATTTTGACATACGTTTTATGGTTGATACATCAGTTGTTGGCTGTAGTTGGATTGAATTGCCAGTTGGAAAATGGTTATTGAGAACTCCACACTCTACTTTAAAACCAGAGTCTCGATGTCAAATTGAAGTAGATACAGCATGGAATTCTTTTATTGCTCATCAACCTGAAGGAGAGTGGTCAAAAGTTGCACCTTTCCGCATTTTAAGCTTTGATATAGAATGTGCAGGAAGAAAGGGTGTGTTCCCTGAGCCAAATCATGATCCAGTCATACAAATTGCTTCTATGGTTGTAAGGCAAGGTGAAAAAGAGCCTTATTTAAGAAATGTCTTTACATTGAATACTTGTGCTCCCATTGTTGGATCTCAAGTTATTAGTTTCCAATCAGAGTCTGAAATGTTAAGTAAATGGTCAGATTTCATTCGTGAACTTGACCCAGATATTATAACAGGTTATAATATTAACAACTTTGATTTTCCATATCTTATTAACAGAGCAAAACATCTTAAGGTTAGTAATTTTGACTTCTTGGGCAGAATTAAAAATATTCGGTCTGTTATTAAAGACTCAGTGCTACAATCAAAGCAAATGGGCCGCAGAGAAAATAAAAGCATAAATTTTGAAGGTAGAGTTCCATTTGATTTGTTACTTGTTCTTGTAAGGGATTATAAACTAAGGTCATATACACTAAATGCTGTTAGCTACCATTTTCTTCAGGAACAAAAAGAAGATGTTCATCATAGCATAATTTCAGACTTACAAAATGAAAATGAACAAACAAGAAGAAGATTAGCCATGTATTGTTTAAAAGATGCTTACTTACCACTAAAACTGCTTAACAAACTAATGTGTATTGTTAATTACATGGAAATGGCTAGAGTCACTGGAGTTCCATTAACATGTTTATTAACAAGGGGCCAGCAGATCAAAGTGGTAAGCCAATTATTACGGAAAGCCAAGGATGCAGGTTATTTAATGCCTGCTTATCAAGGTAAAGGTTCAGATGAACAATTTGAGGGGGCAACAGTAATTGAACCTAAAAAGGGTTATTATGCAGATCCAATATCAACACTGGATTTTGCATCTTTGTACCCTAGTATTATGATGGCTCACAATTTATGCTATACCACTCTTGTACCTCCAAATTTACATAAAGATCAAAATCCGGAAGACATTACGATCACACCAACAAAAAATATGTTTGTAAAGGCCCATGTTAAGAAAGGCTTACTTCCTGAAATTCTAGAATCATTACTTGCAGCAAGAAAAAAAGCAAAAGCAGATTTGAAAGAGGAAAAAGATCCTTTTAAAAGATCGGTGCTTGATGGTAGGCAACTGGCTTTAAAAATAAGTGCTAACTCAGTATATGGTTTTACTGGAGCTCAAGTTGGTAAATTGCCGTGCCTTGAAATTTCAGGAAGCGTAACAGCTTATGGTCGTACTATGATTGAATTTACAAAGACAGAAGTTGAAAAAAAGTATACAAAAGCAAATGGTTATAAAGAAGATGCTGTTGTCATATATGGAGACACTGATTCAGTGATGGTAAAATTTGGAGTTAAAACTCTTGAAGAAAGTATGGAATTAGGAAAAGATGCTGCTGAGTTTGTTACCACTAAATTTGTGAAACCTATTAAATTAGAATTTGAAAAAGTCTACTATCCATATCTATTAATTAATAAAAAAAGGTATGCAGGTTTATATTTCACAAGGCCTGATAAATATGACAAAATGGATTGTAAAGGGATAGAAACTGTTAGAAGAGACAACTGTCCTCTTGTTTCCAATATGATGAGTACTTGTCTTCAAAAATTATTGATTGACAGAGATCCAGATGGAGCTGTAAGCTATGCTAAACAAATTATATCTGACTTATTATGCAATCGCATTGATATATCCCAGTTAGTTATATCTAAGGAATTAACTAAAAATGATTATGCCGCTAAGCAGGCACATGTAGAATTGGCCAATAAAATGAAAAAACGAGATCCCGGTAATGCGCCAAAACTTGGAGACAGGGTTCCATACGTATTATGTAGTGCAGCTAAAAACACTCCAGCTTATATGAAGGCAGAGGACCCAATATATGTCTTGCAAAATAGTGTACCTATTGATTTTCATTACTACATGGAAAACCAACTATCTAAACCACTTCTGAGAATATTTGAACCTATCCTCGGGGATAAGGCAGAGTCCCTTCTACTAAAAGGTGAGCATACTCGGACACAAGCCATGGTCACATCTAAAGTTGGTGCATTGGCTGCATTTACAAAGAAAAAGGAAAAGTGTCTAGGTTGCAAAACTATTATGCCAAATGATTTAAAAGGAGCTTTATGTAACCATTGTTTAAAGAAAGAAGGACAACTTTATATAACTGAGATATTTAAATTGAGGCAACTTGAAGGAAAATTTTCCAGGCTATGGACAGAATGTCAAAGGTGTCAAGGAAGTCTACATGAGGAAGTTCTTTGTACAAACAGGGATTGTACTATTTTCTACATGAGAACTAAGGTGGGGATGGAGCTGGATGCTCAGAATAAAAATGTTTTGCGTTTTGGGTCGCCAAATTTATAAAACAACAGGTTATTTAATAAATAAAAATTATTTCTTTTAAAAATATTTTATTAAACAATTTTAAAATAATAATTAAATCAACTTATTATAAATTTCTGTAATGGAATGACACGTTAAATTAATCTACAAAGTAGTAAAATTTTGGAATTTTTAACAATATGAACATAATAGATTTAAACATTAATATTGACCAGGTTTTGAAATCACGTGACATGCGCAGTAGTGAATAATGTACCCAAACTTGCTACTGCGCGTGTCACGTGATTTCAAAACCAGTTAACTTATATGCCGGGAACTACAATTTTGTCGATTTTAGTTTTAAATACAATACAAACATATACTACACAGCATTATGTAGTAGAACAACAAAGAAAACTTACAACGAAAGTTATTAGTTTCCTGTGATAATTATTTAGAAACTGCAAGTTTAGTTTGTAAAAACATTACTATGTAAAAGTTCCCTTTTAATCATAATTTTGTTGCCTACACTGTACCATATTTTAAGCTCACTGGGCTCGTTCAAGAAAATTGCAACTTTAATAATATGACTATGTAGTAGGCAATTAAGGAAATACATACAACGCGCTTCTTTTGTACAATTTCTAGACTGGATGGAATAATGATGCGGACACACATCTCACGCACCACACCATGTTATCCTTGCAGGGTGCCGAACCTCCTTGCATCTCCTTTTATAAGGACAAAGATGTTGCCGAACTATCGACAGCTTAACCTCTCACCGCCAACGCATATATCGAGAAACAATACCCCATACTTCCTTTACCCTGTACCTATGTACACTGATTCAACTATCTTAACAAAATGGATAAGTTGGTTTAGACTTTTTTATTTGATATTACACAACATAAAAAAAAATAATGAGCTTTGTTAAATGATTATGACAGAACATAATTTTGTCGGCTAATAGCGCGGATATCCGAATATAACGAGAGCCCTCTGGTAGGATTCGAACCCGCGACCTTTCGCTATCCAGGCGAGTGCTCTGACCGCTTAGCTACCGAGACACTGGCAGACGCGTTAAAGTTATTTTCGCACTACAAGTTAACTACACATATGCAAAGATAATATGTCGCTGGTATTAGCTATTGAGTTGATATGAAACAAAATTCTGTCTCAATGTCTTATACGCCTACGTCGGCATCTCACGACGTCGTATCTGTCTTGAAATTAAGTCGTTAACGGATTTATTTTGAAATTCGTTAAGTTATATCTAGGTCATCGTAACTGCCTATAAGTTTCTACGTAAAATATTGGTTTTCGAAATAATATTATAGTAAATTCAATAGTTCACTTTACAATTACTAATAGTATTTTATTAAATTATAAAGTGAAAATATTTTCTAGCGATAACCATATCGAGCTATCGGTAGAATAGGCCTTTAGATAAAATAGAAACACACCGGTGTAGGGCATCTCTATTTTTCGTCCTTCGTTTTATGATTTTTAGGGCGTAACACATTGCGTTGGATTTTACTCGACAGCTAAGGTGACGAACAGGTTAAATCTAAAATCAGCTTCGATAGTATCCATAGTATTCTATTTCAGCACATCTACAATATCGATTCAACCGTGTTAAAATACCAATGGAAGACGACCTAGATAATTAACAAGTAGGTACACGGAAAGACATTTAATATTACATCCGACGAGTAAAAATCATTTATCAAATCAAACTTATGATGGCTCTATGAAGTCAAAAAAACATCGAAGTGTATTTAACTACGCATAAAGAGATTAGTACCTAATTTTGCTCTTTAGTTTAAGTATTATCCTTTATCTTATGACTTTTATTGACTAATATACCCACAAACTGTAAACATCGGTCTGCCATTAATAAGACTATTGTAGTGCTATTCAGTGGCGGATTTACCAGCAGGCTGAGTAGGCTTGAGCCTAGGGCGGCAGATTTTTGGGGCGGCAAATTTGGTTACCGATTTTTTTTTTTTGCTACCAGAAATCAAAAAGATTTCTGAATGACGGTTTTCTGTATTCTGTTTTCTGATGTTTTACAGATAGAAGTCTGCAACAAATTTTGCCGACGACTTTCCCTTCTCACTTATCATTTGTCATTGTACGTTCCGTGAATCCGTTTAGCAATCTTCCATATTCTAGAGTAAAACAGCTAGTTCGCCGCCCCCAACGAGTAATCGGTTGGGGGCGGCGAATCGGTAATCGGTCTTTGCGCCCAATGCGCCCTCTCCCCTCACTTTGAATGAGTGTAAGGAGCGAAATTATAGAAAATGTATTTTTCTTTCCTACCGTCAACCCATACAGCCAGTCCTAATATTTTTTGGAGGCTGCGAACTGCATGGTTTGTATATAATTTAGTGATTTTAATTTGAATTTAGTGCATAATTTTACCGATTTTAATCTTATGTATCGAGTATTATGTGTTGAACACGCACTAGCTTTAGAAAATTTTATTTGAATATAGGAAAGCCTTGAGCAGCGATAGCGAGATAGTCTGAAGTCAAAAAAATATTTTTCCCCTAATGCGGTATTTTTTTAAAATGCTACAATGTTATCAATGTCAATCAATAATTCTCCATTCCCATTACCGCGTGGGTTACCCCGGTTACCCAAACATATCGAGGCGAAAAACGGAAACAACATCAAAACAAAAGAAAATAAGGCACGAAACTACAAAACACGAGTTTTGCGCTTGCAAAAAATACTCGGTCGTGATTCGAGACGCTCTCTGCTCTATGTTGTGTGGAGTTAGTAAATGCGAACCCGAATTCACGAAATATATTGTCATCATCATTGTAATCAAATTCCTCGTTTTAACCTCTTACGCGCGCTTTAGCTCTTTTGTGCATAGAGTCAGAATTAAGTATTTTCAACTGTATGTAAACGCAATAAAGATTACTTATTCTGTTTATTCACGTCTACCAATTGTGTAAGTAGCATGCATTACCCCGCCTTCCAAATCTTACATGATTGAGCTTTAATTAGCTCAAAAATATACCTAAAAATTATTTTACGTGCAATTCCAACGAAGTTGTTGAATTGTAAAAATAATCTAGGACATGACAATTTGACAATTGTGGAGGCAAGGGCGGCAAAAGCTTCACAGCCTATACCTAGAAAATTTGTAAATCCGCCACTGGTGCTATTTGACTCTCAATCGGCAACACCCGTGTTGTTAGTAAGTCCTAACATCGGTGTGTTTGAATTTGCATGTCACAAATATGACGGTAGCATGAGACTACACGTTTGTCCATGAAAGGGTAAGACTGCGTGCACCACGCTATAATACTACGTCTCCCTGAACGAGCCCTTAGGATACATATAACTTACACTGGTTAACACTTGCTACTTTATGATTGCTGCCATTTGTTTCAGACTGCGTGTTGACATGGATTTATTTATTATTATACAAAAATTAAATAGGTATCAAATTTAAAAATAAAATTATCGATGAGATTACATTTTAAGTGTGTAATAAATAATTATAAACGAGACGGTTTTAAGCCTACTTCTTAATTTACACTGAACTTGAATCCTAATTAACATAGGTTCAGGAAACTTATTTTTGTGTAGGTTGACCAGTACTTAATTGACTACAATGCAAAGTCTGTCAAAAATAGATAATGAAGAATTTATCTGATAATTTGCAATGAATTCTACTTTTGCTTTCAATGACTGACAAAGCGAAGTTGAAACGATACATTAAGATGAAAAACTCAAAACTAAATATCAATGCCAGCTTTGCAGTCTTGACTCCAAAGTATGTATGTGAAAGAAATGGAAATAAGTAAAAGTTTGAGACCTTAGGAAATATATTATTATGCAGATTTGATAACACTGGTGATTTAGTTTTAAAGTGAAGAATTTCCTGATTCTTTGCCCGTTCAAACTGCTTGTAGTGCACTTCGAAATTATATAAAAGCATGTAGGTATATACAATTTTTAGTCTGTAATTAAACTTCTCTATAGTCTTTAGATATAATTAGATCGTGTAAAAAAATCAGTTTCTCACATAATTCCAACTGTATCTGACTTCTATTTATACAACAGCATAATATCAACCGACTTAAACTGTAAAATTTTCTTAAATTGATAAGATTTAATTTTTCTAATTCCCTGTTTTACTGATTGTTACAGTAGTCAAAATTAAGTCACCCATTTGCTTTATTTAAAAAAATATTAGAACGTTATATTACAAAGTTTTTTTTTTACTTTGTAAGAGCTAAAAGTAACTGCATTTAATGCGCGTACGCGTACAAATAATATTACTTTTTGTTTCATCGAAATAGGGCCAGAATTTCCAAATTTACAGCGTTGTAAAGTTTCATCGCGTTTTTAAATTTGCGCTCCTTCGCGCGCTACTGCGATTACGATTACGAGTGTCATGTCCGATCGCGATCATGCATTGTTGATCATATTTACGTTCATAAAATTTGATTTGTAAAGTGGTTCTGCACTTTACAGTGTTTGTGTATATTATTATTAAATAAATAAAGAATGGTTCTTACATTCACACAAATTATCCTAGCCAAAATTATGTAAGGATTTGTTATGGATACTAGGGTCATGGATATACATACATATATGAAAACACATATTTGAAAAATTTATTCTTTTTCTTGATTAACCAAAAAAACGTTGGTGTGACTAATTAAAACATTAATAGGGATATTTTTAATGCATCAATAAAAACGAGGTCAGATAAATTTTACATTGTACTCTGACTTAAAACTAAAGTAAAAAATTGATTAATGAAGTTTGACACTTTTTTGTATATTCGTTGTTCACATGGACATTTGATGTGGATATCAATTTATCAAAAAAACTATGCCAGAATTTAAGTACAGGACTGGATTCTTTTATATACTGCCTAAACAAATTTTAAGTACAGCTTTATAAATCACAAACATTTTTTAAAAAGGACTAACATAATGCACAGTTGAGGTATCGGTAAATACCATATAAAATTGGTACAGAAAATTGCTTTACTTAATAGTATTAATTTAATGGTTATGGTTTGGTAACAATTTATACTTTAATTATTCATTCTATCCAAATTTATTTCAATTGTTTTTTAGGAAATTATTTGAATTAGCATTCTGTAATAATAATGAAAAAAAAAAATTGTTACCAATAACTTCTTTGCATAATAATTCAGAATCATCCCCAATAAATTGTTGCCAATCATACGTATTTCAGTGGCATGAATATTAATAATATTTATGACCATTTTTCCGACAAAAGAATACCATACCACCATTTCAGTTGCAAACATAAAATAACAATTGCACTGTAATTTTAAAGGTATATTATTCTTTGCATTTCATCTATTTTCTTGTGACAGAGATCTACTGATACTTTGCCTGGGAGTTTTATTGTTAGTGGGTTTGCTTGAATTATTGTTTTTTGGTACTGCAATGTTAGATATAGGCATTTCATATGCCACGCTACCACTTGTTATCCTCATTATATCTTCAAGAGTTCTTATGAAAGTGTCACATGTAGAAGTAAGAAGACTAGAAGCATCATCCATATTCTGCAATAAAAAAATAGAAAATTAAGTTGGAGATCCTTGGGGGAGGCCTATGTCCAGCAGTGGGAGTCGTACGGCTGATATTATTATGATGAAGTTGCTATCTTAAGTGTGTGTATAAGTCAATGTTTTGATGAATTGTGATATTTGTATTACATATTTTAGTAAACTTTTAGCAATTTACTGAATTTCTTGAGTAATCATATCGTAATCTACATCAATAATTTCCATAATACTTTATTCAGAACAAATGCAGAGTAAATATACTGTTTCCGGTTAAGTTTCATATTATGTTTTGTCACATTCAATTAGAGTAGACAAGAGTGTTCAAGGATATGGTTGATACAATTGTCATGACTTTTGACAAATCTCACATGGTAAGTTACTAATGCACAGATGGCACACCTATGTCACACTTGACCTAATGACCTTGTGATTGCAATGACCTTAAACAGCTGATTGTAATGAGTGAAATGTAATCAAAAACTTATTGCTTTTTGCTTACATACAATGTTGTTTTTTTCTGATACTTCAAGATTTAAATTCATTTATAGTCAACAACATTCAAATACAGTCGAACCTCTATAAGTCGAACATCAAGGGAGACGCCAAAAATTTCGAGTTATAGAGTTTTCAACTTATGGAGGATTTCGACTTAAGCGGATTTTGATTCGACATAAAGAGTTTGAGGTTTATTCTTATAAATTTTGAGTTAGAGAGGTAAAATAAATAAAAATTCAACTTGCAGAGGTGACAAACATACATATTTTTATTTATTATAAATCAACATTATTTCAAATCATTTTAAAATAAAAAATATGGCATTAAAAAAAGTCAGTAATTTTTTTTTGCTTTAGATAATTTGGTTGTTCTCTATCTATAGCATTGTCTAATCTATAAAGAGCAGAAAATTCTTCTTCTTCGGAGTTACTGGTCTGCTCTATAAAATTACGTAAGGTATTCAATGCAGTTCGCGCCTCTTTGATGGAAACCCATGGAGCGCATGTACTATTCACGTCTTCTATGTCATCTAAATCATTAGTATCGGTTTTCTGAGCTACTGAATCGATAATTTCGTCATCAGATAATGTCCCAGCAGTCATAACTCCATCATCGCACGAAACAAAGTCCTCAAAGGATATTCCTGATTCAGATACCACTGCGTTCCATTCTGCAGGAGGTGAAATAGAAATATCGGTTTCAGCTACTACTGTTGATGACGATGAAAAACCACAGTGTACATAACAGTTTTTTATTGTAGTCGCAGTAACATTTCGCCAAGCTTTATCAGCCATTCTCATGGCTTGCAATACATCTATAGTAGAATTCTTTTTTTCTTCCATATTCTCCAACATGTTCCTGACAACTTCTTTTCGATACAATGACTTGAAGTTTTTAATGATACCTTGGTCCATAGGCTGTAATTTTGATGTGGTATTGGCAGGCAGGTAATGTATTTTAACAGCTTTCATTTGTGGAATATCATTGTGAGCTGTACAATTATCAAGGAACAACAAGATTTTTCTTTTTTCTTTGGCCATTTTCTTATCAATGCTTATGAGCCAGTTTTTGAAAATTGCAGAAGTCATCCATGCTTTTGTATTCGCTTGATATTGCAGTGGTAGTGATTTACATCTTGAAAAACAACGAGGTTTTTTAGATTTGCCGATGACTAATGGTGAGAGTTTTTCTGTGCCCGACATGTTTGCTCCTAGCAGGATAGTCAAACGTTCCTTGCTATGCTTCCCACCATGGCATTTATCATTTTTAAAAGTTAGAGTCTTATCAGGAAGACATTTAAAAAACAGGCCTGTTTCGTCAGCATTGAAGATATTGTCAGGTTCGTAACCATGTAACAAATCTTGCAATTCACTTTTCCATTTGTTACAGGTTTCAATGTTGACACTTGCACTTTCCCCACAAACTTTTTTATAAACAAGATCCTGTCTTCTTTTGAATTTTTCTAACCATCCATTACTGGCTCTGAAATTAACGAGTCCCAATGATTTAGAGAATATTTGGGCTTTTTCTTGTAACAGTGGTCCACTAACACTGATATTTTGGCTGCGACACTGCTCAAACCATTTAAGTAAGCACTCCTCCAAGCCCGGATATTCTGCAATTCGTCTTCTTTTGCAGGACAAACTTTGACCGTTTTGTATTTTTTTCATGATGTCTGATTCATTTTTTATTATTGTTGAAAGAGTACTCATTGGCAGGCCAAATTGTTCAGCAACATCTTTTTTTTTTTGACACCTCTTCACAGCTTCGAGCACTTCTAATTTTTCAGCAAGACTCAAAGTTTTTAGTTTACCTTTCACAGCACTCATGTTAACTGTTGTACTAATTGATGTGTATTGCAGTAGAACCAAACTACATCTGACAGTATTTAAGTCGAAAACAAATGACTTGCTTAGCTAAATTTCAAAGGAAATCAAAATTGAACACCTGACACCAAGCAAGCAAACACGTGTGCGTGAGTCATAAATTTATTATCGTATACTCCTAAAATGTTTTCAAGTGTACACAATAGTGTACACTCACATTGTCGGCAAGTTCTTAAAGTCGGTAACTTATTTTTGTTCGAACAATAGAGGTAATAAATTCCAAATGATCAAGTTGTAAAGGTTGTAAAATAAAACGTTGCTATGTTCGAGATACAGAGGTCAAATTTAATTTTTCGAGTTATAGAGTGAAAATATGTACCAAAATGGCTTGGAGGGACTCGGTGATTATTTCGACTAACAAAGGGTCAAGATTTCAAGTAATGGAGGTTTTGGTGTTTGAAGGGAAGGGAACAAAATATTTTTTCGAGATTTGGAGGTTTTTGACTTATCGAGGTTCGACTTAACGAGGTTCGACTGTAATAGTAATAGGCTTAACATGTTTTCTCTCACCTGTATGTCTGGACTGTTACCAGCAGTAACAGCACTCTTCACTGCATGTACTTGTTGCATCATGAGATCACAATATAGCCTCAATTCTGACTTCTTATGACTTAAAGAATTGGTATCATCAAAAACTGTAACTAAATTAACATAAAAACATCAATATATTATTTCTCCAATTACTGTTAATATCCTATATATCATTGCCACACTTTCAACACCATCTAGTTAATATTTTTAATAATACAATAAATCTACATCTATACAAAAAAATCTTCATTTAGTGTAAAGTTGCTGCATGTATGCCTTAACAAGTATATATTTCATTACCAATGCACCACCAGTAAGTAAATAAACATTTGTTTACTTATTATCTGTGACACTCTAGTGACGTTACGAAAGTAATTAATTTAACATAGAACATGTAAGAATTTCTAATTAAAACACTACCTGTGGACTCTCCTTTAGAATCAACACATGCTTTGGCACTACCCAAAGCTACAAGCCATTTCTGTCTGTCTTGGGGTGAAGGAGCTCTCAAATACATGTGTTGCTGCCCTGGTATCACAAGATCTAAACGTGTATTATCGATAGTATTGACTGTAAAACAAAAATATATGTCAACAAGGTCAAAATTTACCTGTATGCTATAGGTTAATTGGTATTGGCAACATCAATAAGATCAGTAAGGCCACTTACCATTTATTTGGCAAACTGATACTTTCACTGACCCCTTACACCCTTGGTTTACTTCCTCTTGAGATTTGTAATATGAGAGAATACCATTTTCTAAAATGAACCACCGTGTTTGCCAACCTACAAGCACAGAAATACACATAAATACATAAAAAACAAATTAGGTAATTATTATTGTTTTTTTTCAGTTATCCCAATTCATACATACCATTCCAGTAATTTGTCCATTTCCACAAAACTCCTTCCATGTGATTGAAGAAATTTATAAAATTGAATTATGTATGTAGTTCGATTCAATTTAATTTCAAAAAATAACAAGAATTTTACGAGTCTGTTTTTGTCTTGTTGGATAATACCTGTCAATCATAATTTTCCCATAAGAGAAAGGCAAAAGGTAAAAAGCCTATACAGTCACGTCTCCAGTATTTTTTTTTCTTAATTAGATGATGATGAGAACTGCTTTCTAAATTATTGATGATGCATAAATAATGTAACCTTTGCTTTGGTTTCATTACAAATGTGGGGATTTACTTCAGAACAATAACTAGGGATTTACTGAAAACATCGTGAACTTATTTTGAGAAGGTGTTTTTTTTCACGTTTTGCTGCATTTTCGCAAACAGTTAACAAACAAACAGTTTTTCTTCTACATCTAAATATTGTTCCCTAAGTATTGATTTTTCTTTGTCTTACCTTCTATATTTTACTTTCAGTGAGGTTTAAAAAACTCTTTAAAAAAATGTTTAAAAAAATCTGCGACCCTTATATCTCTTCTGTCTCCAAAAATAACCAACTGTACTGATGCTCATGTCATTTCATTTACCCAAAAAAATCCAAATCCATGATGTTGTCAGTGCATAATAACAGGCAATCCTCATTACGGTTCGAGGATAGACTCTTGATTTTTCGAGTGTCTTTTAACAGCATTATTATCCATTATTCGAAAACTGTCAAGAATCTTGGTATTATTTTTGATTAACATTTCTCGTGGGGGCTAGGGGTTAATGAATTAAGAAAAAAAGATATTTACTGTTTACCGTTCACCTAACTAACAACGTATTTTTTTTTCTACCTTTCACCAAAAACCACTCTGGCACAATATGGGCCACTATCTATTATTATCATTAATAATAACATTTATACATTTACCGCCAATTAACAATTAACCGCCCAAAGTAAGCACTATAAAGCTTGTGTTATGGATACTAAGGTGACGGATAGACAGATTATATATGATACACAGATATGTAATATTGACCCATGACTCCGGTACAAATGCACATATTCATCACACAAGCATCTGTCCCTACCGGTACTCGAACCCAGGACCGTCGGTAAAAAGGCGAGCGATCGTTATCGTTGCGCCAAATGGTCGTCACTATGTTGATGTCTGTTACCTGATTTGCCGGAGGTGTAACTCGATAAACTTGAGCGACTGCAGATTCATTTTCAATCTCTGTAACTTACATAAACCTCTTTTCCTTGTCGCATCTCTATTCCATGCTCTTTCTGCCATCCTCTTCACTTTACCTCAAAAGCTATTACTCCTTTCACTCTACCACCTCGCAGTGTACCCTGCGAGTAAACCCACTTTATCCAAAAAATTCCTCGGCTTTCTAGCGCATATCGCAGTGCTGTCAGTCGCCGCTTCAAAATCTTTGTTGCTGTTCGTTAGAATGAGGATTTTTTACGCTATAAAATTTAATAATAAGGGCCTATTCACACTTCTTATTTTTTATTCCACAGAACTATGTTTTGTACATCTAACACATTTGTATTGTACAAACGCGCACTATCATCGCGTCTGTGCCAATTCAAGCGTGAGACTGAATTTATACAAGTATTGAAAATTAGACATTTGCCCACCTATAAAAATTCAGTCAAGCTCATAGATTAATATTGTATATCGTCAAGCTGCGTTTGACACGCCTGAGTTACAAACGCTATGTTTGTATCGATACAGACGCGCGTCCACGGTGCGTTTAAAAAACGTGATGTGCAAAGGCTCTTAAACATTTCGAATGAGTTGTAGCAGACGAAAGTTCTTTTTCGGTGATTTGCAATAACAAATACTCCATTTTACGTATTTAAAAACTAGTTGACTCATTTAATTTTGTTTTAATAAAAAATAACTTTAGTTTTTCAAAAAAAATATAGCGCTACCCCTCACACTCAACTGGGACGTAAATTTTTATCTCAAATTAATAGGCTCAGTTTAAGTACTGCTTTAGCTACATATGATAATAATATTTACTGTGCCTGCAGGGTGTGGTTCCTTGAAGGTTACTTACACACCTACCAGTACTCTATAGTCTGTGGTTTGCAGTGCAACAGTGACAAATACAGTTGGGCTGGCCGGTCGATTTTGTTTTATTTTATTTTAATTATTTCTTTATGAAAACCTTACAAACGTAAACTACCACCACAATGACGTATTTTCTTTTTGTCATTGTAACTTTATTTTTATTTTTCACTAAAGGTATATAACTCAATAGTATCAAGACATCATTAAAATTATGTTACTGTGCATTGTTTACAATCATACACTTGTTTCAGTATTCAGCTTAGAATGTTATGTATGTGAAAATCAAGAAGATAATTCAGAGAAATGTGTGAAGACAATCAAAACGTGTGAATATAATCAAGACGTATGTTTGACCGAAATTCGTTGGGGCAGTACTCCATATTGGTCCCAAGGCGCTAAAAAGCAATACTATATTTCTAAACGGTGTTCAAATAAAACAGAATGTGCCTTAACAAGACAACGCTTTATGCCATTGTGCACACATATATGGTATCAAGATTGGGTTTGCTCTGATTGTTGTCAAGGAGACAGATGTAATTACTATGTCATTGTAAGTTGACTTAATATAATTATTTAGTAAATTGATTATTTTATCAATGGGATAAATTAAATTTTTTGCATTCACAATGCTACCTGAGGGCTCAGAGGCGTAGTTGTTTTTTACACATGTATTTTATATCTTATACAATGTTTTGGTAAAAGTAGTAATTATTGTTTACTGTCTTGTTTCAGAGTGGCAGTTTTGCAGTTAAGCCAATTTTCAGTATACTGGGCAGTATTCTGATATTGCAATATCTATTTTTAAAATAATATTTTATCATAATTTGTTAATTAAGGTAAGAAAGGAAGGTTGTAATCTTTTTCTTATATTTATGTATGTTACTATCAATTAGAATCATGGAGAGGTATTAAAACCCACTCTGTATAATATTTCACCTGGCTCTGTTGATAAGATTTTATTGTGCAATCAGAAAAGTATCTCATTGTAAGTGTTTGAAAAGAAAATACAGATATTTGTCACCAACAGGATAGCTAGACCTATATGTAAATATTTAAGGTTCTCTTAATCTCTCAAAACATTTAAACTTTGAACTTCTAACTAACTAACTGCAGTGATATCCTCACTTCTCTTTTTTAAACAAACTATGTATTATTAATTATGATGATAAATATATATAAATCATACCACACAATAATTGTGTGATATCTTCGTTAAAACTACAATACCGCATAACCAACAGTTCCTAATAAGCGGAACTACAAAAAAATCAAAATTATAATTTAACAAAATTACTATGTCAGTAACAAAGAATATAACAGGTTTTTTCACTCTTCTGTAAAATTGATCACCAAGTTATGCGGTATTAACCACCATTGGTTATGCGATATTGCAGTATCAACGACGGTATGTAAAGTGGTGAAGTATGTTAAATAGTTTATAAGCTAGACCTCAAATATATTTTTAATCCGTCCATATTTTTATGAGTTGAATTACATGATTATGTAAATTAGTTAATTTAATGTTGTTGAATGAATTGGGTCATGCATGAATTTTTTATATCTTAATTTTTATTGAACCATTTTTGTGGTTAAATTAGTGAAACAAAAGTGAATCTGATATTTTTTACCTCCCATTTCAATATGACTGTACCTAGTTTATAGTTTCAATCAATATAAGTTTTAAGAAATAACTTTCCAGTTATTTTATTTTATGGTTGTGTGGCTGCCTACAGCTGAGCCACAAAATAAAAATGGTGACATACAAAATGTTTCTATGTCGCTATAATGTAGTAATTTTTCTTAGAAAGTTTGTCAGTCGCGCTTTTATATGATACATGTGGTTCAGCTGTAGCAACATTACAACAGCAGAGCCAAAAACCTTATGCAGGAAAGAAACATCTAGAGGTAAATGAGGGGAATTGTGTGTTGTTAAAGAAATAATTAATACAAAATCTCCTTTAAATGTGCTCCAAATTAAAAATTAGAAAGAGTTAGTACACTGGCTGGTTGGTACTCTGCGTACATTTATCCACTAATATAAGTAGTGATGTGCCGGATATCCGTATCCGCGGATATCCGAGGCAGAAGAAAGATCCGTATCCGTGTCCGTATCCGTTACTTTTTTGCGGATCTTTTACGGATCTATTTATCTTGTTAATTTTAAATTTATAAATAAAATTCTTTAAGACGAAGGGTAAGGCGCACTAGCGACGCCAATTGCCGAGATTCTGACGGTCCACAATTATTTAAAATAGATCCGGTTTAGTAGCAAACAATTTAAAGCAATCGGCGTCGCTAGTGCGCCTTACACTTCGCCTTGAATAGGTGATTAAATTGGTGAAGAGTCAGACCAGATATCTGATGTGAAGGAAACTTTCTCAAAATCTTGTAACATGTCTTTTATTTTTATTGACACTTTATCGTAAAGCTCAATACAAACAAGGTCCGTAAAATACTTTCTACCTTTTAAAACATAATTTAGAACAATATCAATATCAATCGGCGGAACCGTAATTCTTCTACGTATTGAAAAGGTAGATCCGATAAAACTAACATTTCAGCAATCAAATAGTCTATTTTTATTGATTTGGGGTTTATATTATCCCACATTTTAGCTTTTTCCATGTTTTCTTTAAAAAGTTTGTTTAAATTCTCTTTTTACCGTTTGTAAAGATATTCCCAGCCGTGATATTTCGTCGATACTCTTCTTAGCAGAGTCTTCTTAAAGAATAAAAAACATTCTTGAGGATTTTTTCTTTGTAAATGATTTTTAAAGGAAGTTGTGCCTTTACCCTTATGAGAATACTTTCCGTCACTTTACAAATATTTGGAATTATTTATTTATTTATTTTGGAATTATTTTTTGATAATAAATGATGAAAATTTATTATCAAAAAATAATTCCAAATTACACTACTAAACTTCTTTGTAGACATTTTTTTTAAACTCATGTACCAATACCAGCCCAATAAATGCCCAGTGTCACATTAAACTAAAACAAAACAAAAGAAAGACCCGCCGAGCAATGCAAGTCGAAACATGTCTCAAATCAAGATTGCGCGCACCGACACCGATTGTGCAAGAAAGTTAAGATCCGTATCTGCGGATCTTGACACCAAATATCCGTATTTAGATCCGTATCCGCGGATCTACATTTTTGACGATCCGGCACATCACTAAATATAAGCTATATAAATAGGTAAATGTACTGTCCTGTAAATTTTCTTATTGTAGAAATGTAATACTACTTGAACAAATAACTGGTTACGAAAAATAACTCGTTTCCAAAGAGCTGACGATATTGAAATAACTGGCTACGTTAGGTTTCTTAAAATTCAAGCAGCGACTCGTATCTAGTAGGAAATATCCCTTGTAATGTAAGTAAGTATTTGGTACTCAACTACAAAAAAAATAGTGTTTGAAGCATGTTCAACCAGTTGCCAACTAACATTTTGTTTAAGGGTTAAAAAGGCTAGACATGCATAAATCTAGTTTTACAAAAGTGCTAGAAAGGGCCAATTCATGTGTGGAAATGGTTAATTATTTATTACCAAAAAATTTTTTTTTGATTCATCTATTCATTCTATATATCTGAATCAGTCGATTCGATCTCTGCGGCTGAAGCAGCTATGGATATCGATGGCTGCGGTTGGTGAACGGCTTTAGTGCTTTCTGTAAACAGTTTTTATAGTCGAGGGCTAGTCCATTGTGAATTTTTAAGTTTTTTAATTCACTAAACCAAAATATTTAACAAGTGACACTCGTAAATACGCGATGTTTGATCTCTATAACAAGACTACAATACGGACGTTGGAAGTTTTCGTAAGTATAACGCGACACACTTAAAATACTCTCTATAATTTAGTCAGATTATTCGAAGAGAGAGATCTGCTGGGAACCACTCCTTCATAGGCTTTCGTTATTTTTAGTGTTGCTAGTAACATGACATGCGTAAAAAAACTATCTAATATGCAAATATCAATTTTCTAATTAGAATAGTTTTATTGTAGTTGCCAAAAAACTAAAAAAAAAGTTTTTCAAAAAGATCTAGATTGCCCTTTTCGGGCTAAACAACGGAATAAGGGGTTTTACTACTGTAAAATATGTTTTTATTTAATTTTTTGCATTCACAATGCAATATTTCTATAAGATATAAAATACGTGTGTAAAAAACAACCACGCCTCCGAGCCCTCAGATGGGATTCGAAGTAAAAATATTACTTTCAATGTTGAAGGTAGTTAGCGTTCAACATTGGTGGAACGATACTAGCTCATAGTAGAAGTTGGAATACGTTTGTAAAATTCGACTATGCCAGCGTCTCGGTAGCTCAGCGGTCAGAGCAGTCGCCCGGATTGCGAAAGGTCGTGGGTTCGAATCCCATCTGAGGGCTCGGAGGCGTGGTTGTTTTTTACACACGTATTTTATATCTTATAGAAATATTGCATTGTGAATGCAAAAAATTAAATAAAAACAATTATAGCTGGTTCCATCTTAATTGATTGTTTAATATTTGTAAAAATATTACTTTCAATGTTGAAGGTAGTTAGCGTTCAACATTGGTGGAACGATACTAGCTCATAGTAGAAGTTGGAATACGTTTGTAAAATTCGACACGTTTGCCAGCGTCTCGGTAGCTCAGCGGTCAGAGCAGTCGCCCGGATTGCGAAAGGTCGTGGGTTCGAATCCCATCTGAGGGCTCGGAGGCGTGGTTGTTTTTTACACACGTATTTTATATCTTATAGAAATATTGCATTGTAATTGCAAAAAAATAAATAAAAACATAATTATAGCTGGTTCCATCTTAATTGATTGTTTAATATTTGTAAAAATATTACTTTCAATGTTGAAGGTAGTTAGCGTTCAACATTGGTGGACCGATACTAGCTCATAGTAGAAGTTGGAATACGTTTGTAAAATTCGACACGTTTGCCAGCGTCTCGGTAGCTCAGCGGTCAGAGCAGTCGCCCGGATTGCGAAAGGTCGTGGGTTCGAATCACATCTGAGGGCTCGGAGGCGTGCTTGTTTTTTACACACGTATTTTATATCTTATAGAAATATTGCATTGTGAATGCAAAAAAATAAATAAAAACATAATTATAGCTGGTTCCATCTTAATTGATTGTTTAATATTTGTAAAAATATTACTTTCAATGTTGAAGGTAGTTAGCGTTCAACATTGGTGGAACGATACTAGCTCATAGTAGAAGTTGGAATACGTTTGTAAAATTCGACACGTTTGCCAGCGTCTCGGTAGCTCAGCGGTCAGAGCAGTCGCCCGGATTGCGAAAGGTCGTGGGTTCGAATCCCATCTGAGGGCTCGGAGGCGTGGTTGTTTTTTACACACGTATTTTATATCTTATAGAAATATTGCATAGTGAATGCAAAAAATTAAATAAAAACATAATTATAGCTGGTTCCATCTTAATTGATTGTTTAATATTTGTAAAAATATTACTTTCAATGTTGAAGGTAGTTAGCGTTCAACATTGGTGGAACGATACTAGCTCATAGTAGAAGTTGGAATACGTTTGTAAAATTCGACACGTTTGCCAGCGTCTCGGTAGCTCAGCGGTCAGAGCAGTCGCCCGGATTGCGAAAGGTCGTGGGTTCGAATCCCATCTGAGGGCTCGGAGGCGTGGTTGTTTTTTACACACGTATTTTATATCTTATAGAAATATTGCATTGTGAATGCAAAAAAAAATTAAATAAAAACATAATTATAGCTGGTTCCATCTTAATTGATTGTTTAATATTTGTAAAAATATTACTTTCAATGTTGAAGGTAGTTAGCGTTCAACATTGGTGGAACGATACTAGCTCATAGTAGAAGTGGGAATACGTTTGTAAAATTCGACACGTTTGCCAGCGTCTCGGTAGCTCAGCGGTCAGAGCAGTCGCCCGGATTGCGAAAGGTCGTGGGTTCGAATCCCATCTGAGGGCTCGGAGGCGTGGTTGTTTTTTACACACGTATTTTATATCTTATAGAAATATTGCATTGTGAATGCAAAAAAAAATTAAATAAAAACATAATTATAGCTGGTTCCATCTTAATTGATTGTTTAATATTTGTAAAAATATTACTTTCAATGTTGAAGGTAGTTAGCGTTCAACATTGGTGGAACGATACTAGCTCATAGTAGAAGTTGGAATACGTTTGTAAAATTCGACACGTTTGCCAGCGTCTCGGTAGCTCAGCGGTCAGAGCAGTCGCCCGGATTGCGAAAGGTCGTGGGTTCGAATCCCATCTGAGGGCTCGGAGGCGTGGTTGTTTTTTACACACGTATTTTATATCTTATAGAAATATTGCATTGTGAATGCAAAAAATTAAATAAAAACATAATTATAGCTGGTTCCATCTTAATTGATTGTTTAATATTTGTAAAAATATTACTTTCAATGTTGAAGGTAGTTAGCGTTCAACATTGGTGGAACGATACTAGCTCATAGTAGAAGTTGGAATACGTTTGTAAAATTCGACACGTTTGCCAGCGTCTCGGTAGCTCAGCGGTCAGAGCAGTCGCCCGGATTGCGAAAGGTCGTGGGTTCGAATCCCATCTGAGGGCTCGGAGGCGTGGTTGTTTTTTACACACGTATTTTATATCTTATAGAAATATTGCATTGTGAATGCAAAAAATTAAATAAAAACATAATTATAGCTGGTTCCATCTTAATTGATTGTTTAATATTTGTAAAAATATTACTTTCAATGTTGAAGGTAGTTAGCGTTCAACATTGGTGGAACGATAGCTCATAGTAGAAGTTGGAATACGTTTGTAAAATTCGACACGTTTGCCAGCGTCTCGGTAGCTCAGCGGTCAGAGCAGTCGCCCGGATTGCGAAAGGTCGTGGGTTCGAATCCCATCTGAGGGCTCGGAGGCGTGGTTGTTTTTTACACACGTATTTTATATCTTATAGAAATATTGCATTGTGAATGCAAAAAAAATTAAATAAAAACATAATTATAGCTGGTTCCATCTTAATTGATTGTTTAATATTTGTAAAAATATTACTTTCAATGTTGAAGGTAGTTAGCGTTCAACATTGGTGGAACGATACTAGCTCATAGTAGAAGTTGGAATACGTTTGTAAAATTCGACACGTTTGCCAGCGTCTCGGTAGCTCAGCGGTCAGAGCAGTCGCCCGGATTGCGAAAGGTCGTGGGTTCGAATCCCATCTGAGGGCTCGGAGGCGTGGTTGTTTTTTACACACGTATTTTATATCTTATAGAAATATTGCATTGTGAATGCAAAAAATTAAATAAAAACATAATTATAGCTGGTTCCATCTTAATTGATTGTTTAATATTTGTAAAAATATTACTTTCAATGTTGAAGGTAGTTAGCGTTCAACATTGGTGGAACGATACTAGCTCATAGTAGAAGTTGGAATACGTTTGTAAAATTCGACACGTTTGCCAGCGTCTCGTAGCTCAGCGGTCAGAGCAGTCGCCCGGATTGCGAAAGGTCGTGGGTTCGAATCCCATCTGAGGGCTCGGAGGCGTGGTTGTTTTTTACACACGTATTTTATATCTTACTGTAAAATATGCTAGATCTCGCCCGAATGGGGCTAAGGTGGCAACACTGTGTTCAACAAAAAATATCTATGGTATGTTGATAAGAAATAAGATCACTTGGATATAAAATAATGACGAATGATGTTAAATAATATGTATAGTTACAAAGCTACCTATGTATGTCGTAGGTACTTTTCCTTTGGTACATATACGTATGATAATTTAATAAAGTTACTTATTGATGATTTTAAGTTGATTTACCCAAGTAACTGACACAAAGCGTTGCTGAGCATTAGGTCCATCATGGCTGTTTATTGGATTTTAGTCTGTTCACTGGGAAAAAGTGCCATTCAATCGTAAATATAAATAATAATCATGTTGTCCATTCCATCATTCGACGAATGCCAACTGTGCCTTCACCTTAGGTAGGTTCGCACATTTAACCACACGTCTAGCTATATACATAAATGGTGTATAAGTACTAGTCATTATTCGTACATAGTTGATTATCGCTCAAGAGCCACTAATATTGTATTACGAAAGTCAAGCATTACAAGACTGGCTAAGTAAACGTAACATGACTTTTCATACTTCGAAACTCACAGCCTTTAGTCCAGGATACTACTTATCATAGTTTTAACGCTTTATTCTAAAACCAAATGAAAGACAAGAAAATATAAAAAGCTTTTTGCTAATTTGAGCCTGAGTGCATAAACCTACCTGTTTGTACAACTCGGTTACAATATCTGTGGACCTCACTGGAATGTCAAGCCCCCTCCCCGTTCTCTTGAAAAAGAATAAAAAAATAAAAGAGTAAAAGTATAATATATTTTATTTATAGTTCAAAATTATTATTGTTTACAATACTATCCCCATGATGCTTGTTTTGTGCACCGTACCTAAGCGCTGACCTGACGTCATCAGGTCCACAGATATTGTATCCGGGTTGTAAAGCAAGTTAAATGATAAGATTTGTCTTAAACGTATTTAGATAGATACTTAGGTACGTCAAAATAATTGGTCTTTACAGCTAAATCTATTAATTTGCATATCATCATCTATGAAATTGTAGAAAATGCATGCATGCACATTTAGGTGCTATAAAATATTTATGCGACATTATTACCGATATTACCGTGAATAAGCAAGCAAACGCAAAATAATTGGCGAATGATGGCAAAGTTAAACAAGTGCGGGGCGTTCGGGTCCGATGACGTCACAGATTCACGCGCCCACTCCACACAATTTACAAATGAAGTGACGTAAAATGGTTAAAAACTTTGCAACGGGGATCGATTTTGATGATTTAAAAGATATGTTACTTATTTGTAGCTCCATAAGGAGTAACACCATTATAGTATAATGAGGAATTGAGGATACGTTATACTATTACGGGTCCATGAGGACCTTGTAATTTGCTAGTTGAAGATTTGTTAATTGATGTATGATAGATTAGAAGATAAAAGAATGTATAAATTCACCAAAACAGTAATCGCTATTTCTTGATATTCTTAACCATATTAAACATTTTAAAATTGCACATACACGCGTTTTTGTTTATACCACGTCAAGACGAAATTGATGATGTCAGAACTTTGACGGGCAATAGAACCAAAATGCTAGAAGGTTATTTAACCCAACATAAAGAAATAATTAGAGCTGCTAGGTACTAAAATATATATAATGAAAGTTTCAGATTCAAATATATTATCCTATTAAAGTATATACCTAGTCCGACTATAAGTTCTGTTACAAATGAAAATATTTTTTTTATGAAGTATTATTTCATTACTAAAACTTATATGGTACATATTACTAATACTAATATACTAATGGACATGCCGTACCCGTATAACGTGCATTAATTTCTTGACGAAGATGGCATATGATTTCGGACTAACGCTATATAGGCGATTGGCTCTCAATTTTCATGACAGATACGGCATATATTTTGAGAGAGATAAAGATAGTCCGAAACTTAGTTTTATCTCTTTCTTTCGTAGTGGTTTATCTATTACCCTTATATCCATAACCGAAACCTTATAGTGCTTACTTTGGGCTAGGCTAATAGGTGTGAATGTAAGAAATATTATTTTTATTAGCCTTTCTATGAAAGACATCAGATTCATTATAAAGCGGTACCATGCAGTCCCAAACCAACAGATCTTATTTAATTTACAACTTCTTATATAACACTTTGAAATATTAATTACAATGAACATTTTTCATGCAACTGATATCACGGGGACTATTAGAAGTGTTATCTACACCTTTACCTATAACTTCATGGTTGAAATCGCGCTGTCCCTTAAAATCGCCGCGAAGTATGGAATCGACGTCTTCACGTAGCCGAACCTTGGCCGAACCTGGCGAAAGCTGACGGCAAAACCTTACGTGCGCAGTCGGATAAACGACGCTTTACGCTTCAAAAGGACCAAAAAAAATAAACTGCACATATTCTGTGATGACAATGCAGCCAATAAGCGTTTGACAAGTTATAAGACTGACAGCAGCCAGTTATTTAATTTAAGTACCAATACCAATCTGTGCCGTCGTCGGCCTGTCGTTGTCACAGAGCAGCTGTCATCGGCTTTGCCTGCCAGATCGGCCAGCTCCATTTTCTTTCTAATATTATTTTAAAAGTAAATTAAAACTATCCAAAAATGTATTTGTATACTGGGAATATGTTTAATAACAAATTATTAGGATCTTTTCTTATTTTAGTAAGTGTAAAAACATTCTAGATTCTCTATAAATACCATGAAATTGTGACGTGTGAACTATTGTTGATTTTATGGTATAATACAGAAAAGTAATTGCTGATTAATTGCTCTAAAAATGTTTGGTTTCAGTTGTGCCACAGTTTTTACAACCCTACCGATAGCGGTGCTGTTCAGATAACTCAAAGTAATTTAGACATGGTTTTAGGTGAGTATTGCGTGCGCATACTAGGATTCCGGCAAATTGATGATGTAGGGGATTTGCGGTCTCACTCTCTTCTCAAATTACTATTTATAAATGTAAAGATATATTAGTTTACGCCGACCTCTTGTGATCCTCCTAAACAATTATTTCTAGGATAGGATAGAACAGATTAAATTAATTTAATCTAAGCATAAAATATTTAAGCTACAATAAAAAAAAAATAAGGCTGATTATAGATAATTTTGTAAAACTCTTCTTTGTTATTTATTAAATACTTATATCAAAGCACACTATTCCAGAAAGTTTTATATGATCAAATGAAGCCTATATGAAAATTATATGATCAATTAGTGGGGTTAGAATAACAAATGGAGCCTTTAGTGCTCTCCAGCATGCTTTGCTTTGCTATTGATTTTGTTAGGTCATTATGTTAATTTAACATTGTAGTCTTTTTCACACTAGCTTTTAGTAATTTTAATATTCAAATATTTGTATTTATTATTATGTAAAATGTATGTATTAAAAATATATATTTTCTGAACATTTTTATGGTTTACTTTGAAATCATATACCCATCATTCTTATGGATACTAATATTCATGTCATATGAATCAAAATTGATTAATTAAAAGAATGAATTATTTATGTTACAGCTTCCAATGAGGTTGTGTTTATAAACTTCTATGCAGAATGGTGTAGGTTTAGTAACATGTTGATGCCAATATTCGATGATGCAGCAGATGAAGTTTCTAAAGCTGGTTATGACCCTGGGAGAGTAGTCATTGGCAAGGTTGACTGTGACAAGGAAGGAGCTGTAGCAACTAGGTTCCACATAACTAAGTATCCGACTTTGAAGCTGTTTAGAAATGGTTTGCCAGCAAAAAAGGAATACAGAGGTGAGTAGATCATACTCTATTAATAATAATGTGAATGATCTTTAAGTTGTGTATAAATTAAAGTATAGTAGATTAAGAAGTAATGGAATCCTCAGCTATATGCTATGTCCCGCATTGTGTGTAAAGTTGCTGGGAAATCATGCAGTTTAAATTTACTAGAGTGTTGATGTTTGGGGGCATAAACCGGCTAGCTCACTTGCTCGTACATCGTCGTCAGCATGCACAAAATTCAAATACTCCCGATTTGCAATCAGCCCTCAACCCCTGGCCCACCTCTGCTGTGTCAGTCGAATGTTTTGTTTTTAGTGGTATGAGTGTGTATGACAATTATTTTAAATTCTGTTTGTTTATATTTCATATATGTTAATATTTAATATTGGTTTGTTATTGTTTTATCCAAAGTAAAAATATCTCAAGTGTTATGTTTATTTACTTATTTATTTACGCAAAGAAGCAGAAGCCTAAGTATTTGAGTAGAAATTGAAATAATAAAAAATGAACAATGTACAAATCAGTATTAAAATAGAGTCAGACATACTAAAAAGTTGGATGTTAGTTTCTAAATGTTATAAGTCACATTTCAATATATAAATAATAAAAGCTTAGATTTTTATCGTATGTAATCCCAACTCCCCATATCTCTATTGTCCTTTATAAATATTATAATGCATGTTTGTGATCTATTCAGTTTTAACAAATACCTAAATTTTTTTAAAGATCAATACTTGGTTACTTATCCCCTTAAGTCCCGGAAGCATGTATACTCTCATGTATAGACTCAAGGGGCTAAGGGGGGGAAGGGGTGCATAGGCGAGAATTACTGAGGCCAACAAGTAGTCTTAAAGCGGCACTGGCTATGACTTTAATAAAAATTTACCATCTAATTTTTTTTAAATATTTTTTTTTTTTTTTTACTAGAAAAAATCGACTCGGGTCACAAGTGAATTCTCAGGCGGGAATCGAACCCGCAACCTTTGGAAATCCGGTGCAATGCTCTCCCAATAATTTATCTTATTAGATCGCATTGAAAATGCGTCAAATATATAAAAAATTATAAAAAGTAGTTTGAAGTGTTAGAAATAAATATTTCCTATCTTACTTAAAAAAAGAGTTTGATATTGTATTTTTAAAGAAAGCCTAGAGAAAACATGTCTATTTGAATTGAGGAGCTAGTAGATATTGAAAAGCGTCTCACCCCTTATTATTTAGCAGCAAAGTTGCTGATTTTGCAAAATAAATACTGGATTAAGCAGCAAATATACACAAACTTATATCAATGCAAAAGTGCCACCTTAATATAAACATCTGAATGGAAGAGTGGCCCCGGAACTCACTAAGTAATAGATGATTATTTCTGAAAATTGTTTATCATTTTACAGCAATTGTTAAAAATTTTGGTTCAGTAGTACTCGATTTTAAGAAAATATAATACCTTTGATACTAAAGGTAATATATAAGAGGGTGAATTACCATGAAGGTGACCTGTCAATTAACATATTCAACATAGTGATTATTTAGCAGGTGGTGTGTTTGATTTTGCAGTAAAATGTAAAAATAGTAAACTAATGCATTTTCTGTGGTTCCTCAATGCAGACGTTCTGCATTTAAGTAATTGAATGTGATCACTTGTTTTTGTTTTTAACAAAAGGTAACAGGCATTCTAGATAAAAAAAAAATTACAATAACCTTGACTATACTATTTTGATTTTCATACCAACATATGATTGTAATTTTTTTTTATTTTTATACTTTTATGGTAAAAAGTTTGCTTTACTGGTTGCGGCATTCGATTGAACACTTCCTTATATCAATATTTTTTAATAACGCTCTACAAGATCATTTTCAAGTACTTTCCGAATTGCGGGGCTATGTACTAGTAAATTCTTACTTTTGTTACTTTTGAAGTAATAAAATAATTCTTATTTTTATTTTAAATATTTTCTTGTGGGAAATGTTTTTCTACAGTAATAGTATGTAAAAAACTTCGCCCTTCTTAGTATTTAGAAGCCTTCAGGTTTGTTCGTGGCAACTCAAACAAAAACCTTATGACCTTATTTGACACTTATAATAGAAGAAATGTTCAAATATATTAAATCATTATCATTTTTCAGAAATTCATAATGCAATTTTCAATTTATTACACTCCTATGAGTACAATAAAATTAAGAAATATTGAATTTTCTTTATGATGTAACTTTCTAATTTGAGAGTATTACTTTTTTTTACTTTTGTTTATGTTGGTCTGCAGTTGACTGTACATCCGCATATCAACATAAACAAAACTGTAAAATTTCTCCATTCGATTTTTAACTTAAACTCTTAACACTAAGAGATCATAATATATATAAAATATTTGACAGTTTGTTCTAGGTTGATGTATTTGTTGTCTATATTGAGAAAGATTATTTGATCCCATTAGAAAAATGTATCCAATTTTTTTATATCCCATTTATTAGTAGTCGTTGAAGATGTATTTAATTACGTTTATATCTGGCATTATAGTGAAACTTACAAACTGCTGTTACATACTAAATATTACATCACAAGGTTGACTATTTTTTATGGATTATTTAGTCTCTGTGTTTTAAAAGTTAGTTGGGTCGTCCTTCTTTTTTACCGACAGTGAAATTACGTTTTTCTGTTTTTTTGGTTTTTGAACTATCCATAATTGTGGTTTCTGTGTGGAATTTAAAAGAAATTGCATCTGTGTTGTCATTAGGACTAATTAAAGTTTCTTTTGCGGCAAATGTTAATTCTTTTTTAATGTTGGTCTTTTAAATAATTATGTGACAGAGTGGCCTTTTTCTGTTACGGAATTCTACAGAAAACAAACGAGAAAATATGTTGGTTGGAGAAAATGAAGAATTACATAATATTAATAGATAAGAAAAATATAGACGTTTATTCGAACCGGATTAAAAAACCGTAAATATCAATACTCCATCGAGATGCCATAATAAGACGAAGGACAGACCATTGTCGGTAAAAAAGTATAACAACCCAGTTATAGTTTTAAATGATGAATATAAACCATAGTTATTATTGAGATCTTAGATCCATTTTAAATTTGTACTTACAGCAATATGAAACAACTGTGTTTTGTAATTTTCAGGACAAAGATCTGTGGAAGCTTTTGCAGAATTTATCAAGAAACAATTGACTGATCCAGTAGTTACTTTTGGGTCATTGAAAGAACTGCATGACCTTAGTGAAGATAAGAGGCATATTATAGGCTACATGGATAGGAGAGATCAGAAGGAGTATGAAGTCTTGAGAAAAGTGGCTGCCAATCTTAAAGATGAGTGTCTTTTCCATGCTGGTTTTGGAGATGCTTCACAGCAGATGCACCCTCCAGGTATAAAGACCTTTTCAATTATAATCTATTAAAATTTGCTTATGAATCAACCGCAACATCAAAAATGTGCCAAAGGATTTGAAAACTATGTAAAAACATTGTAAAGTGTACCCTCAAAAATTTTTTTTATGCTATGACACCTTAGAAATTCTCTCACTTCTACTTATTGTCCAATGTCTTTCAAGGATATTAATGTTTGTTAGCTTGAACATTCTGCCACTTATTGGTCAGTGATTTTTTCTGATGGTCATAATGACATCAAAATTTACCCTGGAGGGTAAATGTAATGATATATTTTTTAAATTAAAAATCAAACTCATACTTCGGAAAGGCCATTGAACGAGTAATTTTTTTACTCTATTAACTCATATATTAAAAGACAAATCGTATCTTTCAGGTCAACCAATTGTAGTATTTAGGGCTGACAGGAAAACATCCACAGAACCGGATGAGACATTCAAAGGTTCATTGGCTAGTTTTGATGAACTGTACAGTTGGGTACAAGAAAAGTGTATACCACTTGTACGTGAAATCACATTTGAAAATGCAGAGGAATTGACTGAAGAAGGACTGCCATTCCTTATCCTATTCCATCACCCTACTGACACTGAAAGCGTGAAGAAATATAAAGAAGTTATCAGCAGAGAGTTAGAAGGCGAAAAGCGTAAGTGTATAATTCAGTGGAATTTGCAAGCAGCACATCTCATTCAAGTTTTTTTACTTCCTAGCAATTTAAACTAAATAAAATTTTGATATTATTAGTTAATACTTATGGAATAAGTATTTTATGAGTTTGTTTGTCTGTCTGCTCTTATTTTTATAATTTTTGAACTCATTTTCATCATTCTCACCATCTCCACCTCAGCCAGCAGTTGGTTAAGGCCTTCCCCAAAATCTTGCTATAATTGCCATACTTGACTCGCGAATTGAAGATCATTATTCTGCGGAATGTAAACCATTTTACAGATTAATGTAATCCATGATATTATTAAAACACTATAGGTGATTTTTAAAACAAAACTAAAACAACCCCTAAAATATAAATTTATTACAATGAAATACCTAGTGGGTACATTATTTAACATCAATTAAAGTTAAATAAAGGTGGAAAAGCAAGGTTATCTTGTGTAAATAATAAAATTTAATTTGCTTAAGTAGTTGAATTACACGCTGATTGTTCTCTTATCTTTGAATGTATTTCTTTTCTTATTTGACCTGGTAAGACTTATTATAGTACAAAGAAAATAGAAACATAGTTGTAATACGCGAGCATATTGAATTTGTTTCTGTAAATTATTGATAACAGCATGTTTAATTAACATGATGTTTAAAAATGAAACTTCATATGAGAGTGTATGTGATTAATATCAAACAATCTATAACACAAGGTAGTAACAATTAAATTTGTTTTTGATCATTTATAGGTTTTATTGTCAAATAAAAATGTCATATGCCTTCTACGGTATTTCTAAGTAAAACCAAGTGTAATACCGAATGTAGATGGCACAACATAAAAAAATTCGCTACTTTTGTGACATATTATATGGTGCTGTCAAAGAATTTTTATTTTTTAATAAAACAACCTTTTCACGGTTTCTTGCGCATAATTGATATTTAATCCTGACGTTTCGACTCCTTTACAGGAGCCATTATCACAGGATGACTATGGCAATGGCCGTCATATATTCTCTACTATATTCATAATATTTTAATCGGACACATTCCTGTTAAATTTATATGTATAAATCAAAATTGCTGTATTTTGCATTTTATTTATTTAATTTATCGCTACTATTATAGTGTACACTACTGTGTCTACCACTAGAAAATGGGAGGCCCTTCCAAGAAGAACTGGCGAAAGAAACTTGGGCAGGGGACCGACCTCCATCTTACTTTTATTATTTGCAAAATGAGCTAACTACATCACTTAATCTTGCCTTATGTCTTTGGAGATATTAATTTTTTAATTATGAGATTCCAAGCAGGTGGAGCTCTCCAACCTTCATCTCTATTGAAATTAGGATATTTCCTGATTACAATAGCCACGCGTAGCATTCTAGGAAAAAAATTCGTTCTCTAGCGAGTTAACGCCCGTTAAAGAACATGTAGTCGACATAAAATATAGGCACGATAACAAGTCTGCGGTATGTATGTGAGCATGCTTTCGAGGGGCCCAACCACTACATTTAATGAATCTCAAAATTTTTATAGTTTTTTTTTTAATGAGTTCGGTCTTGATTCCAATCAAGCCCGGGGGCCAAGACAAGATCCACGATGAAACGAGCTAACCTAGAATGTGCTATAAAGCTACGCGAAGCTGTTGAAATCAGAAAACATCATAATTTCAATTGAGATAAAGTTTGGAGCATTCCTCTTCTTTGGGATACCATAATTAAAATAATTAAATCTCCAAAAACACACAACGCAAGACCTAGTGATGTAGTTAGCTCTTTTTGCAAATAATAAAAGTAATATGGAGGCTGGTCCCCCTCCTGCCCGAGATTGATTCGCCAGTTCTTCTCGGAAGGAAGAAGAAGTCCCGATTTCCGATCTGGTGGTAGACTCAGTAGTGTACACTGTAATCATAGTGAAAATTAAATAACTAAATAAAATGAAAAATAAAACAATTCTGATTTATAAAAAAATTTAACATTTAGGAACGTGCCCGATTAAAATATTGTGAAGGTAGTAGAAAATATATGACGACGATTGCCTTGTCGAAACGTCAGGATTAAATATAAATTATGCGCAAGAAACCGTAAAAGGTTGATTTTTTTTTAATGTGTAAGAAGTAAATATATTAACTGAGTTTTATTTCTGAAGTGAAAACTTCTTTATCATCGTTGTGATTTAAAAGTCGATGAAACAAAAAAGCTACAGTAAAAAGAGACACATAAATTCATAAGATTTAACGTAGGAGAAACTGAGGTAGGAAGCATTACACAGTGTCTTTGAAACGAAAAAACGACAGTAACAAGAGACAGACACAAATTCATAAGATTTAACGTAGGAGAAAATGAGATAGGACGCATTATGTACGTGTGTTAATACGTGTTTGTGTGCGCATGCGTAGTACAGTAGTAGTATAAGTTGTACACTATACATGTACGTATTATTTAGAAGTGAATTCTACCACGTGTGAATTGCAGACTTTTTTTTAAATAACGTCATGTTTTCTGATTGCCATTGGCAGCCAGGACCAACGGCCTAACATGCCTCCCGAAGCACGGAGGAGTTCGTTATAGAAAATTCTTGGTCACCCATTACAATGATTGGCAACTATTAAAATGTTTGGCAACTATTACAATGATTGGCAACTATTACAATGATTGGCAACTATTACAATGTTTGGCCATTGTAATAGTTGCTTTTCCTTCACGATCTTGGGGCTATCGCGTTAACCGCTGCGCCATTGAGTAGGAGCTCGGGAAAGGTGGATCATTTTATTATCTACATAATTCCAAACCAAAAAGTTTATCAGTTTGTCGACTAGCAGGTGGTTTATAGTTTATGTACCCTTCCTTTACAGAAAACATAAATTTCTTGACGGCCGACGGCGTGCGGTTCGAGCACCCACTTCACCACCTTGGCAAATCGATGTCCGACCTTCCACTCATCGCCATCGACTCCTTTAGGCACATGTACCTCTTCCCTGATTACAAAGAAATGGAGCAGCCTGGCAGACTTTACCAGTTCCTTCAAGATTTGTATTCCGGCAAGTTGCACAGGTACGTCTTATTGAGTGAAATTGAAAAACTGAGTGTGAAATAATCCTTGAGAACACAGAAATATGTGTACTCGGCTACTATAGTGCCTAACACGTTTGAATAATCATATGACAAAAATTAATCAACTCGATAACCTTAACAAATGATAAAACTAACTTTTCTAAAGATCAATACTTCATAACATAAATGATACATGATCACAAGTCAAAATACCAACATTCAACAATTTCAAAATATTGTTCAACAATAGTAGGAACAGTAGCTAATAACAAACCATCAATTGCAAAGAAAAAATATTATAACTTTGACCTAGAAAGATACAATGCACTAGATGGCGCCAGCCAATGGGAAATTTAAAACATTAAAAAACGTTCCGTCGAAGAGATGCGTACTTTTCGCATTGGATTCTATTCAATAGTGATGATGAAAGTAAAATGTGGTATTACTTTTACTTTCATCATCACTATTGATTCTGTGGCCGCGGTTAATTTGTAAACGGTGTTACTGTTTCATCTCTGCCTAAAATTATTCTAAATAATTATTTAAACATCGAGATTTCAGTAAATAGTTGTTGAAATTTAATAATATACAAACAGTGAACGTTTTTATTATGATATTTTGTCGCCTACATTGTTAATTTGAGTTTTAAGTTAGTGAAATTATAAGATACAAATCATTAAAAGTTGTCTACCGCCACCTGATAGTGTAGTAAATCATCATACAAGTGCAAAGGAGTTTCGTGCGTCGCTGGTTGTTGCGCGTACCCCACAAGGTCCAGAACCGTGTGCTGCGTTGTGCGACGAGTGAGTGACGTCGCTCTGCTACCGCTAATGCGCATGCGCCGCCGCGCCTATAGATTAGGCACACACAGAACGGACACTCACCGAGCACTTGATCATTGCCTCTGAGAGGTTGCAGCTAAGAGTTTTTTTTTTCCTTCCTGATTTTTTTTTTAAAGTACACGTGAAACAATGAAGTTTGCTTGTTGCAATTTGACTTCGGATGATAGAACCGAAACGATAACTTGCATGAAATGTAGAAACAATTTTCACTGTCAATGTATTTTCCCTACTAAACATAAAAAGGATTACTCTCATGTTTGTAAAAAGTCTTGGTTGTGCCCTAAGTGCGCTGCCGCTCAACCTAGACAATCCAGAAATGATAATACACCTATTAAGTCTATTAGTGGCGAGAACAAGGCTGCATATGTGGAAAATATTACAGTGAAAAGGGGTGGTTCTGTGTCACAGGAACAAGTGCACCTCTCTAATCAAGAGGACATTAACACCAAAGATATTTCTGCAACGGGTCAGGCTGTAGGAGATCTACCTGAAATGATAGCTAAACAGCTTAAGCTCTCATTACGTGCCGAAATGCCTGCTATATTAAGGGAGCTTTTAGGCACAGAGTTGAAAATGTTGGGTGATCAAATCTCGGAACTAACTTCATCTGTAGAATTTTTGAATAAAAAATATGACGATGTCCATGAGCTGGTCAAATCACGCGAGGAGGAAAACAAGAAACTGAGGGATAGCAATGAGAGGTTTCAGGTCACGGTGAAAGACTTAAGTAAACGCATTTCTGCCTTGGAGCAGCATGGACGTGAGGCTAATGTTGAAATACATGGACTTCCCGAGTTTAGAACTGAAAATATTGCGCAAGCAGTGATCCAAATTGGTAAGGCGGTTTCTCAACCCATTGAAGATGGTGACATATTGTCATGTTTTCGTGTGGCGAAGTCAAACAATGATATTTCTCGTCCACGTACCGTTGTTGTAAAGTTGCGTAGCAGTCGCTGTCGCGATACTCTACTTGCGGCTGTGTCTACCTACAATAAAGCCAATAAAACCAATAAACTGAACACTAGCACAATTGGCATTGGTGGAGACAAACGACAATTATATATCAGCGAACATTTGTCACCTGAAAGAAAGTCTCTTCATGCAGCGACCAGAATTCGAGCAAGGGAATTGTCGTATCGTTATGTATGGGTACGCAATGGCAAAATTTATGTCAGGAAAACTGAAACTACTCAGGCTAAGCAAGTCCACAGCTTGGATTGTCTAAAAGCTTTGGAATAAAATCGTTTATGAGCCCGCTTAAAGGTAATTACATTATTGCTACCATCATGCTCACAATCTACTATCAAAACTTGAGAGGAATGCGGACAAAAACGAACGATGTCTATATCAAGGTGCTTAGTTGCAATTACGACGTAATCATCTTTACTGAGACTTGGTTAAATGAGCATATTCACAGCAACGAGATTTTTGACAATAGATATATAATATATCGCCGCGATAGGAGTAGCTCTGAGTCCAGCAAAAAAAAGGAGGGTGGAGGCGTTTTGGTTGCTGTCATGAAAACACTGTCAAGTATTCGTCTAAAGCACAAAGAGAGTGGTTGCGAGGATCTTTGGGTGACAGTCGATGTAAATTTTAACAGAACATTTAAAAAACTTCTTATTGGCGGTCTATACATGCCGCCACCAGTGAACGTGAATCATCTTCAGCAGTTTCTTGTAAATGCTAGTGATGTTATTAATGAGTTTGATAGTGTAATATTGGTCGGTGATTTTAACATGAGCTTCATTTCTTGGAAGGATTTGAATGGTGATGGTATATTAACTGCTGAAAATTATCATAACAACCTGGGATTTCTATTGGCTGACTTCGTGTCTCTGTCAGGCCTTAATCAAATCAATTCTGTAACTAATAACCAGGGTAGGATTTTGGACTTAGTTTTAACAAACGTACCATGTAAAGTCAGTAAACCTAATACTCTTCTAAGTAAGCTGGATCCTTTGCACCCCCAACTGGAAATTGTTACAAAATTCGATGTGGATCCTACATTTAAAAACTTAAAAAATGTTTCTAGAGTAAATTACAATTTCTTTAAGGCTGATTATACTCAGGTCTTGGACGCTTTAAGTTGCATAGACTGGTCTCAAGTCCTGTCTCAGTGCTCTAATGTTAATCAAATGGTGGCAATATTTTATGAAAAAAATAATTTAATTATAAAAAACCACGTGCCTCAACGTAAAGCTCGAAAAGCTATGTACCCGCCTTGGTTCACTTTGGACTTAATTAAATTGTTAAAGGAAAAGGAAAAGCTCCGACTGAAGGTTCGCAAGTATGACAACCCGCGGGACAGGTTTGAGTTTAAGATAATTAGAAAGCGCTGTGATAGGCATATTAGAGTTTGTTACAGAAATTACATTAATAACGTGGAATGTAACATTAAAAAAAATCCGAAAGCTTTTTGGACGTTTGTCAGTAGTAAAAAAGGTGGCTCCAATAATATACCGTCAGTAATGTATAAAGACTCCAGCCATCAGGACTTCGCTTCAAACGGGTCTGATATCGCAAATTTATTTGCTTTTCATTTTTCGAGGGTCTATAACAAATCGCATTTACTTGATGATTCTCCATCACTCAATGCAATAGATTTTGCAACTTTGTGCTCTCCTCTTGATCGGATAGTTATTAATGAAAAAGCTGTGCTTAAACTCTTGAAGCAGTTGAATCCGAATAAGTCTATGGGCCCAGATGGTATTCCTCCACTTTTCATTAAGAGATGTGCGCGATTTTTGTCACTTCCGCTTACGGTAATTTTTAATAAATCTTTATCTTCAGGTGAATTTCCCTCTGTTTGGAAGGAGACACGAGTAACACCTGTTCATAAAAAGGGTGAAATTGATAACATACAGAATTATAGACCAATCTCTATTCTTTCTGTTTTCTCCAAAATTTTTGAGGCTGTTATTTGCCCAATCATTACAAGCCACACTGGGAACCAAATAGCAGTAGAGAAACATGGGTTTCAATGTAAAAGATCGGTTTTAACTAATCTTACATCTTATTTGACTGAGGTGATGGAATCAGTTGATAAGGGTGATCAGATTGATGCTGTATATACAGACTTCGCCAGCGCGTTCGACATGGTAGACCATAACATTTTGATTACCAAGTTACAATATCAATATGGCATATGTGGTTCATTGTGCGAGTGGTTCAGGTCATATCTGAAAGATCGCAAACAAACGGTTGTGATAAAGGGCTATGAGTCTGAAAAGTTTTGTGCTTCTTCCGGAGTTCCACAGGGCTCGCATCTTGGTCCAATATTGTTTCTGTTATTTGTAAATGATGTTGTATCTTGTGTGAGGTATAGTAAATGCTCGCTTTTTGCGGATGACATGAAGATTTTCCGACCTGTCAAAACTATGAGCGATGCAGATTTGTTGCAATCTGACCTATCTAGGGTTCAAGTGTGGTGTGAAAGAAACCACATGTCTTTGAACGCTTTAAAATGTCACCATATCACATTCACAAAGAAACAAAATCCCATCAAATCGAATTACAGAATAAATAACGAGATAATTCAAATAGTTTCTCAAATACGTGATTTAGGCGTTATAATTGATTCTCGCTTATGTTTTATTCCTCACTATGATGCTATTGTATCTAGGGCAGCTAAAACATTAGGATTTATAAAGCGGACTACAAAGGACTTTAAGCGGAATGACAGCAGAATCACACTATTTAACTCACTCGTTCGAAGTACATTAGAGTATGGTAGCGTTATATGGAATCCGTTATATGAAGTTCACTCGACCCGTTTAGAGTCTATCCAACGATCCTTTACTACAGCAGTAGGTGTGCCTACGAGGACAGACTTCGGTCGTTCTCAATGACTACGTTGGCGCATCGCCGGAGAATGTTGGATCTCACTTTCTTGCATAAGGTCTTAAATGGTGAATCTGTGTGTCAAGAGGTTCTTGATCGTTTAAGCATTAGCGTACCACGCTTGTTTTCCCGTCGCTGTTTTCCGGGATCTTTCTTTAATGTCCCAAAAAGCAGAACCAATGTGGGTATAAGTGCACCTATGTCAAGAATGGTAAATACCTACAATAGCTGGCATAAAATTTTTGATATTGATATTTTTCACGACAACTTGCGTAAATTTAAATTTGAAATATTGCAAAGCCATAAATGAAATAGCTATTATTTATTATAATTGTAATTGTCCATCGTATCAATACATAATGTCATATAATTTGTCCTTTCTGTTTTCTTTTTGTTTATTAATTTTTATTTTTATTTGTATTTTTATAATGTAAGAATAAGCTGTAAAACTGTTGTAAATTAACCTTTAGTTGTAATGCTGTGCATATCTATGATAGTTATATGCACTAGATATGTAATATGGAATGCTATATATTTTTAATGTACTGTGTATATAATGTTGATGTGCCAAAATAAAATAAATAAATAACTTTTCATAAAAGGTCTTTTTACTAACTGTATAATAACTGTATAATGTATGTAACTGTATAATAACTGTATAATAATGTAACTATACAAACATGAGTGAGCGTGAACATAGCCACTATGTTAATTTTCATACAATTGTGTTTGAACAAATTTAGTGATTGCCGTAAAGAATAGTTAAAGAATGAAATAATACAAACCATTAAAACGAAGATATTTTATGTTTATGATGACTAAAAAGGAAGATTTAACTAAATTAAACCTCCGAGTGGTGTTAAAAACCGTGACAACTGCTCTCGTCAATTTAAAGTTTAACAATAGATACTTTTATCAGTAATTATGGTGAAATGTAAAGTATAGTCGCCTGCAATAATATGTATATGTCTTTGCCAAACAACACCATACATTACATTGAATGGTCAAAAATTGCGGGTTTTAAACTTGAATACTAAAAATTTGTATAATGTCATATTTTTTTCAAAGTGAATTCCTGAACTACCATGAGATGTTATTTTAAAAATCTAGTGTCTTTAAAATATAGGTTTGTATTCCACTTTACTATGCTATAGATTGATCTTTTATTTTTATTTTCAGGGAATTCCACTACGGGCCTGATCCAGCATCCCAGTCTATCAACGAAGTGAAAGTTACCACTCCACCTGAATCTACCTTCAAGAAATTAGCGCCTTCCAAGAATAGGTACACTCTGCTTAGAGATGAATTATAAGGTTGTAGATCCTAGGTCATGCAATTTAGTGTAAGAGAGCACTTAATAAAGTGATTCTTTGTTATATGATTTTATCTTGTCTTGGCATACACACATCAGCCGTAGTTTATCAAAACATCGCATCTCTATTATTCTGGCATACTAATCCTATATTGTAATAAGATACTAAACCAAATGAGCAAAACGTCATATAGAAAGCTGCGTAATATTAGTTGCTTACCTATGAAATTGCCGATTAGTATGGATATTTTCTTAAAAGTTACAATCAAGGACACTTAAGTTTCGAGTTGCCCGAATCTGTGTTTCCTGACAAATACAATTTGGGGGTCTTCAAGTCACGAGTGAATAGGTATTTTCTAGGCAAGCGCGTCACATCCTAGATCGCATCGACGCTTACCATCAGGCGAGATAGTGGTCAAGAGCATGCCTATTTTCTATATAAAAAAAAGACATTGCGTCATTGTGAAGGAGACCATTTCATTTTTATGGTGTAAAGCTAATCTTTACTTTGTTCTTAGTGACTTCGTGATCTTTTTCGATACAAAATATTGCCGTTTTATCGGTCGTTATCTAGCCACTTAAGCAAACCAAAATAAAAGGAAAAAATGCTGTGTAGTTACAAAGCAAGAAGAATTTTTACCTATGTTTTATACTATACCTGCTCGATAAGTATGTTGATACTTGTGCAGAAATGTTTTTACAGTCATTCAAATATTTGTGTGGTTAAGCCATTACTGTTCTGCTAGTGCAGGCTGTAAAGTAATATGAATATTCTTTACTAGATGTAGAATGTAATAAGCGGCCAATATTTTTGAAATTTGAAATTCAAACTATTCATAATCCAAAAAAACATTTTTAATTTAAAGATATTGGCTGCTTGTTTATTTCTGCGTCGATTCTTAACCTTTTTTTTCATTTTATTTTCATATAGATTATATTCTAAATGAAGAAAGAAATTCCTAAATACATTGTTGAGTAATTTCGAATATTTTCCGTTTGTACAGCTTTCATTTTATAACAAAGCTATACGGGTTTTAACGCGTTAAAAATGGTATTGAAGTACCGTTTTATATTGGTGCTTCGGCCAGTTTACACCGGCCTTCAACGTAGAATGGTCCTCCACCGTTACATTATTTTTCCAACTACTCCCTCACACAACACTGGCGATGCCCGTAGTCTGTAATGACGGCCTATTCTGGCGATTTACCGACATATAAAGATAATGCAAACAGTGCAAGTCTTCCCGATTAAAATATTTGTTCTTTATTTTATTTAATCGCTTCTCGCACTATTCTTGTATAAAATGGCGATCTGTGGAGAGGACTTGCTTGCGATGAAAATCGATACAGTGATTTGTGCCGTTTTCAAGTGATGTTCAGCAACTGCAGCTTTATTTCACTGGCGGTTTTTACAGTTCTGATGGGTTTTTAACCCTTTCTCTTAATTTCGCTAATGTGCAAGCAACCACACCTATTTTGTAAACCCTGGTTGTAGGGACAAGAAATCCTTTAGGGTGCCTACAATAGTACTCACTTTTAAGCCTGGAGTATACACTACTCCATGTACTCACACAATACGTGCGCGATCTTGTCCACAATTCCTTTGATGTAGGTATGTAGGTCTGTTATTTTAAATATATTTCAATTTATCAAGGTATTTCGATTTGTTACGGTGTTTCTTAAATTTTAAAATGTCTTACATTTTGTGGAGTTTTTCCAACCGTTTTTGCCAAGACAGAATCCACGATGGAACGAGCTAACGCAGAAGGTTCCTATTCACCATACTTATCACCCTTTGAAAACTACGGGTTGTAAGCATACCAAATTATTATAAAAAAATGTTTGTCTGAACGCCACTTGTGAAATGGTGAAAGTTTACGAAACACCAATATTTCATTAATTTGGTTTATGTAATTGCGGTACACACTATACATTCAAATTTGCTGTGGTAGTAGGATCTTATGATAAATTCACCAGAACTAAAATATTAATTCAGAACTTACTTTCTGAGAAGTCTAAAAATTTATACAACAAAATAATTATCATTATTTCATTAAATGCAAAAATTAGAAAAAAGCGCATGTCTTTTATATAAACTTAAAGAAGTTATTACAATTACTTTTCTCGCAGATGTAGTATGGCGTGTTATGTACAGGCATTTAAACAAGGCCCTTATTAGTAATCGGTATCTTGTTAAAAATATATAAAAGTAAGCTTTTCAAGTAAGCAAAATGACATCCCCTTTCAGGAGTTATGCGTAGCAAAAATCGGCAATTTTAAAGGAAGGTATCGTATTATTCATATAGTGTAATATATTAACAACCGCTTAATAGGTAGAACGCTAGCGATTTAAATACCCGAACTTTTCCACTAGTTATTACTCTACAAGCTAAATGTTGGTTTTTCATAACTTATCTTTTGATAGAGGAATATGGTAAGGTTGATGTGTGTTCCCACTTATTTTCTTTGATGAAATTTTGTCTTGTATTTCAATCAGTAAAAATGCCAAATGGAAGTTTTATGATAGGCTTCAACTGTTTTCCCAGTTAACTTGCATGCTTTTTAAATTTCTTAGTTTAATCATTTATTTTTTTCACTCAAATTCAGTGTGCGTTAATTGTTATTATTGCCTTAACTAGTGTTCATAGTTATTTTTCCAAGGCTTTTTAACGGAGTTTATATTTCCGTGTTGTGTGTCTTCGAAGTAAGACTAATAAGTTTAAATAAAAATATTTATTGTCAAGTATTAATTGTAATTAAGTCGTGGGTGCTTTTTGAAGATTTGATGGTTTTCGTATATCTATAACAATGGGTAAAGAATACATCCTCTTTTTCTCCTCTGTTCACCAACCGAGTATTTTAGTTTATTTAGTGTTGTCAATTCAAAATAAAATGGAAAATATTTTACTTCGAATTAAATTAATTGCAGTGGAATTGACCGAACAATCTCTTTTGGTGAAGCCAACCACTATTATGCTTAACACGCTCAGCGCCAAGCCCTATATGCCAATACAAACAAAATTTTACTTTTTTGAAAAAAAAATTTTTTTTTTTCTCTTAAGACCATCTAAATGTTTTAGATGATCATTTTTTTATATCCCCACCCTTCTACAACCCCCCCTTCTAGTATGTATCTTTTTCGATACACGGGCCTGTGAAAATAGTTCACACCCAAAACATTTTCGTGGGCCATGTGTATCGAAAAAGATACACAAGTGTTAGTACAGTGTGTATCGAAAACGATACGCATGGCACTGAGCGTGTTCAATAAGTCTAACAAGTATAAACACTAAACTAAACACTCAGTACTTACAAAATAAAAAGCTTATATTTTGCATAAACTTAATAAAAATTAATGTTGACAAATTTAATGTTTAAAGCACAGTAAAACTTACATTTTTTTTGTTTTTCTGTATTTTAATCAATTCTTATTATTAGACTTACATGTAAATTGATATAAATTAAGGTATCTTGTTTATTGTGTATGCTATTCTTAACTTAAACTATACATACCATAGGATCCTTTTGATCGATTCATCATTGTGATAAAAAATAATATTTTAGGAAAGCAGTTAAATTATTTAATAGCAACGCAGATAAATATTTTTGGGTAATAGTAATATAAAAAAAATACGTTTTCTGTATTTTTATATTCAAATATAATAATTATCAGTAACGTTATTTATCAGTAACAGCAATAATGATAAGTATTATAAATTTCATTTTGGTTACTTATTTTTTCTTTATCGAATTGTAATATGTTTAATAATGATGAGTTTGAAAACATTTGCAGTGAATCTGACGTGGACTGGTTACAAGTTTATGAACCTTACCTTTAAATTAGTAGTTTTCTTTTCTATATGTAATTGATATCTTTGTTTACGAAACTCGTTCCGTCGGAAACGCCAAACTTTTTATTATGTTTCAGGATCGCGTAGGACTAGACTTACTTTCGAATATAAAAACAGGAATTAACATTTGTCTGTCTAAACTTTTCGCATGCTAATCTTGTTCATGGAACGCAGCCTTAAAACGATTAAGTCAAACTTTTTAATGGAATATTTGAATAAATACTTAGTTACTGTTTGTTAATACTTGTGTATACTCTGTTGTCTTATGTAGATTATGCTAACTTTGAGACTAACAGCGCTAAGTATATAGTCTGTCATATTCTAAAAAAACAATTGTGTTGGACATTGCGAAAATTAATCGATAATGTTTATCGATTGAAGAAATTAAATTAATATATATTTGTTGGTTTATTTTAAATAATGTGAATTCTGATTATTTTATGTCCTGTAGTATTTTAGGTCCTGTAGACAGCTTTTAGAATACTTAGAATTTTTAATTTTAAAATGATTCATTTATATGTAAAAGGTGGAGCAAGATCCCATTAAACATACGAAATAGCTTTCTCGACTTTGGAAAAAACTCTTATGTCCTATGTCACAACAGTAATCATTATTACCATATTTTTATTGTTGTCTTCACTGGGTTGAAAAAGTAAGTAACTGTATTCAAGGAATTCTTAATACTAATTATGGTGTTTGCGTTATTATTTTTTCCTTTTCTGGTACCCATGCCTAGTTTTTTAAACAAAAAATATAATTAACTTTGATTGCCTGCCACATATTTGTGCAGTTGAAGCTGGCACAGTTGTTGAAGCAAGAAGTTTGTTTTAAAATATCGAAATTTTGTACGATACGAGCTTTTAATTTGACGATGAAAATTAGTTATCTTATTGTGAAAAATCGCTATCCAAACAATTATTGCATTGATATTTTTATATTATCATAATATAAATAATTAAACGCAAATGAATAACATATGTAAGTAATGATTATTTACTCACCAATCAAACATTTATGTACAGCGGTGGAGTTTGCTGCCGCCATCCGTAGGGTCTAAAAGGGGCCTAGGGTCCTAAGACGGGGCTTCGAATACTGTTTATCAATAAAGTATCTAAAGAAATAAAGTTATTCAAAAAGAGTAGTTGAGGTAGGTAACACCTAATAATGTTGGTGTAACGCGTTCAAAGCAGTTTTCTTGTAATGAAGCAACTCGACAAACTTTATTATTAATTTTACCATTATAATGCAACAGTTTTTTCTTCTCCATTATTCGTATTTAAGGGAACAAATTATCTTATACGATACTAATTATAATTGCTTTACGTATGTCCTATTTGAAACTGTCTTACCGCTTTCCCTAGCGCATACCTTTATATTCTATTATTAAATATAAATCAACCACATTTCTTATGAAGAGATAAAACATTCCTCGATCAGGTTATTGATTCCTTAGTACCTACGCGTAAGATGTGAAATGATTGTACAAAATGTATGTCTTGTGACGTGTGTTGTAATAAATTTTCGAGCCTTAGTTTTGTGTCTCATTTTATTTTAATCGAAGTTTTGTTTAGTTAGCTAAACAAAAACAATGAATTAGAACCTAAGAAAACATTTGTGCAAGTCTCGTCAAACTCCGCAACCACCAGGCCATCTCGGGTCTTACCAAGGGCGTACCCAGTTCTGACCAAGAGGGGCAATGACAACTTTTTTAGGTCAGACCCACCGCTCTTGTTTTGTCATACACACTACTCGAAGACACCAACGCAAAATTTAAGGTAAAAGATATAAGGTTATATAAGGTTAAAGATAGTGTGATAGAAGAGAATCCTTTTTATAAGTAGTTAAATAAATAAACAAATTTAAACATCGATTTTTATTTTCTTTTAAGTTTTATTTTAAATTTTACTTTTGAGGAGGACCGATGACAATATAACAATAAAGAAAAAACGAAGAATATAAAAAAAAAACAAAACAAAGAACTTAAAAAAATATAATAAATTACATGTATTATGAAAAAAATCATTCCTCTCTAGTAGATCGAACCAAAAAATTAAAATAAATTATATGTCGGGGGGAACGTCAGGATTTTGGTCCGAACCTTCCGATATCACATGGGCAGAGTAGAAATCGTGCACTGCACGTAACAAACTTGTTATAATAAGGTACTTAGCGAAACGTAGGACAGTTCCGTGGCGACGTCTACTCTTGATGGCGGCTCGATCGAAAGTGAATCGGAGCTCGCATGTTGACAGCATCACGACTCTGTCGAAGCGCGGGAAATCGTAGTTTCTTATGTTCGTCGGCTAGAGGGCGCGCTCGCATTTCGCTTAGTATCCGTACTCATGACCGGATACGACATATATGTAGTTTAATAAAACAACAAAAAATCACGTTTTTATGGTAAACTGAACCAAAAATTAACGAGAAAATTTATGTTGTAAGAAAAGCGTAGGATGCTCATGTCCTGTACATTATTCGTAAACTATTTCTGCATTAAAAAAATAGGTGTCTTAGTAATCAATGAAAAAACAAAAAAATACAACAATCGATATCGAGCACCCCACGCTTTTCTTACAACATAAATTTTCTCGTTAATTACGTTATTCTTATATTGAAATTTATTTCTTACTTTTCGTTTCGGTTTACCATAAAAGCCTGTTTTTTAGTTTTTAGTCAAATAAATGCAAACACCGATCGCAACTCGTGTGCGTCGAGTATAAGTATAAACGCTCGGCGGGATTCGCTTAGCTTAGTTTACTGAACGTTAACGCAAAGTACATACATATTTTTAAGCATACGATCTTCAAGGGTGTTTGGCTGCTGCCCTCTCCTGAGTACGCCCTTGGGTCCTCTACCCACGTCAATGATGTTGCACTACCGCTATCTTTACCGCTGCCTTTACCGCTACCTTTACCGCTACCTTTATATATAAGTGGGGTATGCTAGAGGATCTCCAATAGACCGATTTCGTCGAAACCTATATTTTTGGTCACTAAGGAGGTCATTTTCTTCTAGATATTTTCTTAGTAGTCCTTGGTTCAGTACACGTTACAGTGAATGGAAGTGACCGAGATGGGCCTGTAATTGGCAAGGTCAGAACTAACTGCCCTTTTTAGGCACATATTTGCACGTTGGCCAGCTTCCAGGACTTTGGTACTTGTTCTTTAGTCATAGACAAACGATATAGCCGTCTCAATACCGGATTTGAATTAAGATACGCTAGTCCGAAGTATTATGTCTGGTGTACCATCCGGACCACTGTCTTTATTCACGCCCAGGCCTCACAATGATTTTCTTACTTCGATTTGTCTGGTACGGATTAGAGACATAAAAGTCCCACAACTTGATAAAATGGAAGGTACAGCATTGTCGGGATTTATACGTGTATATTCGGCAAATAACTCAGCCTTTTTCTTGTCGGTGTGTACCAACGATCCGTCAGGTATCAGCAAAGAAAGCAGTGAGTTATTGATGTTATGTATTTAATTAGACATCGAAACGCAAGGGATGACAAGATTGTCTAAACTTTATTGGGATATAATTTACACTTACTACCAGACCGATCATAAACTCGACTCCAACTTAAATAATATGGCAATACAAATAAATCTTCTGTCTAATAAGAGCTTGTCAATTTATGGTATTTTCGTTTTTTTTATAGAGAGAAATAGTTCTGACAAAATTTATTTCCAAAATGAGATCTTTTCTTTAATATATTAGTAATAAATATCTGTGTGCGCATTAAATGTTTTTAATAAAAAATATTTTCCGCTACCCAGTTTTGGAGACAGCATGCAATGACAGATTCTCACAAAAAATCGCAAGTTCAATACATCAAATGTCATTAGGATTATTCGGGCGCTCGTTGAGTAAAACAAACTGCTTTGGAGACGGCGTTTTTACTGATGTAGAGCAATTTCGGCTGTCACTGGGCAAAGGCGAGGCGTTTGAGAGCCGCCGCGGCGCCGCGGGGAGCCACTGTCCGCAGAATTCGTCTACCTAGCGTTTTTTCTACAAAGGCCTCTGCATGTATGTGAATATGCATTTTTGTTGTTATGCCGTCAAATTTTGATGCCTTTGAGGGTTTAATGTCTTTTAGGCTGGTGAATACTCAAAAAATAAAACTATTATTAGGAAATAAGGTTATATTACTTTACAAAGTAATCTATATGCACGCAATAATAAAAGTTGAGAAAAGCTGGGTGATAATAGTGGAGTAACCTACTTCTGAAAGTATCATAGCCATTCCATCAAAGGAGCAATGGGCTATCTATTACCACTTTCATAGATGAATATATGAATGGAGACAGTAAAGGGAGACGTTTCCCGAAGACAAATGTGGATTACTGGTATTAACGACTACTTATGCTCTCAGGAGTAACGACATAAAGCGATAGTAATATAAATTGATTTAGATCTCGAGAAAACATTTAGATCAGCCATCCTTTTAGCGATCTTACGAAAATTTAAAACAATCACTAGCGCGTTAACTGCTGTGTCACCGAGCTTCAATAGAGTACGAGTCACTACAATTTCCCAAAAATAATGTAAGGTTACAAAAAAGAATTGTGACAACACTACATCACAAAATATCTATATGTCGCAGCAAGATGGATCCCCATATAGAGATATAGCTATATACCGTAATTTGATTATATAAAAGAGTGACTGATATCTAAGCGCAGCCTAAATCGCTGAATCTAGACTAGTTGAAATTTGGAGGGTGTGTGTATTAAGGATTAAGACAGTCGCTCATAAAGTATTTCGGAAACTCTACACCTAAAAGGGTGAAGTAGGGGATAAGTTCTTATATGGAAATATGTTATTTTTATAAGAAGAGGCATGAAATTCAATGGTAAAAAATTAATAATCATAGGTATCAGCATATAAAATAATTCTACCCTCAAGTGAGTGACAAGGAACTAAATGAAAAGTCCACCAGTTTTGAGTGAGAAGCATTAGGTAAATTATTATAATAGAAAAATATAATAGAAAAGCATTAGGTAAATCAAGTATTAAGGTAACGATTCTGATTATTCTATATGTTCCCAGTAGGGGGCGCTACGATTGGGTTCCAGGTTTTTCTCTTTTGACCTAAAGATAGGTTTGGGCAGGACAATGTCTACCGGGTCCGTTAGTTATTTGAAAGCGGTTCGTAATTGTCTTATTAGGAATATAAGACAGTTATGAACCGCTTCAATTAACCTAAGTACTTATATTACGGTACATAGTTATATCCCTAGGAATGAGGTGGAATTGCAGAGTGCATCCGAATTCTGTAGAACTTTATTTTTAGTAATATTTACTTAACTTCTTATTTGGCGCTTATTATTGATATATTATTCATTAAATAACGCTGTTTATAATTTTATCTACAATTTCGCAAAAGTACAAAGACCTTATCTTTAAATTTTTTGTATGAGGTATCTCACTATAAGGGATTTAGTTCTCACACTTCCGCGCACATTACACATTCGCACATGCGCAAAATCCGTAAAAAAGTGATTATTCACTATAAGGGGTTATTTGTTCGTAAATAACTTTGTCAGTGATTTACCTACGATGTTTATCTATATTTTAATAAGTTTTCTAGACCACATCGGCATTAATTTAGACAATGTTGAATTATGCATACCCCTGCGATTTACACCAATATTATTCTGTTAACAAGCTAAGGAAATCGTGAGATTAAGTAGAAAAATAATAATCGTGAAGTGATGAAGTGAATAATGGCAGATATGAAATTACTGTCTTAAACGTGGAACCGAAGTATTTTTGTTTATTATTTACAAATATTTAAAGAATATAAAATAATTTATATCAAATACTGAAAAAGGGTAATAATTGTAATTTTTAATTAATCATCATCAAAATAAATTAAGTTATTAAAATTATAAAAAAATATTCTTTATAGTTTTGCAAGGTTGATGCTTTGATACCTTGTACGTACCCAAAACATATCTTTTCCTTTATTTTTTCACTACGAACTTGGATAACAACAATAAAACAAGAAAAAATCGTGAGAAAGGATTATATATCAGTTACTAAATAACATATTAGTAAGTATTACAGATACATTAAAAAGCCTGCATAGGGTTTTCTAAGTCATTTTTATGTTCTCAATACATTTAAATACCAATTATACGAGAATAAAGAACAAAAACAATAACATGACGGTTTGTCATCTTAAAAAAATAACGTGTGAATAATATTTTATAAAGTATTCTGTAAAGTTAAGATATCACCAAGAAAAAAAGGATTTTGTTACTTATTACACAATTGTGTTAACTTTTTCAAAGTTTGACAAGGGAGCATCTCCCGAACCTGTGCGTTTGCTTTGTAATAGGACAGGTACTGCGATCTGGTTACATTAACACAATGGAACAGCATGATATTCACTCCTTTACGGATTGTATGAAGTTGAGCGAAGTTCCGATCAGATAGTACTGCGTCCGTTTCCATTTGACGCGAAATCTTCGATTACATTTAAGCATTTTATGTTCTTTGTATCAGCCAAAGATCAAATTTCTTGACGAGTTCATTTTTTGTGATATTACTTCATTTTCTACTGTGTGAAATGCACTTATGAAAAGATTATTGTCATAAAAAATGTTACAGTTTTATTTTACCTTTTTATAAACAATATTGTAGTAGTAGGAAGAGTACCGGTATTCCTAAATTAAACTCTAAAAACTATGTATGAATTATCTGTAACTTAGTCGATCAACTTAAGTGAAATTAACGTTTGAGTTATATGGTTTGAAAATATTAATAGAAACCATTTCTAATCTAACTACTTACACGTTTCAATTACCCAGTCTGTTTTTGTCAATGCTGATGTTTCAAAAGCATCATTAAGTAAAAAAAGGTTATTTTTCTATTTCGTTGATGTTTTTTTGTACAAAAATATTCACTGACATATGTTTACTTCATGTACCTTACATATAACATACAATATAAAAGAAAATGAAATTAACCTGAATCTTCATTACTAAAAAGAATAACAAAAGGGCAAACGCATTCTTGTTTAAGACATTTAGTTTTTTTACCTACATATACTATAATCTAAACAACCATAAAATGTTAAGTTGCGGCTTGTTGAAAGCATAATGTTACAAAATTTCCTTTCCCTTTAAAGTTGAATCAAAAAGCGATCGCAAGCATACCAATTGCTTCGGACAATTTACCCACGATTGCAATCTGGGTGCAAAGCAGCTACAATAGCGTCACCCGACACCACTGTGCGGTATGGGCGCAAAAGACAGGAAGCTATGGACAAACGGATTGTACGATTACGATACCCGCCTACGTTATCGGAAACCTGTAATTAATGTAAAGTACACGGCTACTTGAACGGAAACGGCACGGGTGCTTTTGATTTGGAATCCAAAATCACAGAATTACCTAAATAAACAAATGAAGAAGACAACAGTCCCCTGTAGGTTATATTGGCCAATTTTGGGTTTTAATAAATTTAAGATGAAACTACCTACTTATTTATGCAATACATATATTTTTTTAATAACTCATAAAGTAGCAAACATAAAACACGTCTTATTCAACTATTTATTAGTTAAATATTTTTGTATAGGTATTCCGAGACTAGGGGAGGCAAAACAAAAATGAAAGCTTTAGTTTCTATTTCTAATTATAAATTTTCTAACTGATATAGAAAATCTTTAGGTGTCCAATTAGACTTATAGATAAAATATTTATTATTTCACTTTCATCTTTCCGAAACCGAACAAAAATATATCTGAACTAACAGATTCCATTGTCGGCTAGTTTCATCACATCACATGTTATCTTTCGCAAAATGATTGAAGATGCCCACTTTTTTTTAAAGCAAAAATCAGTAGCCCCAAAGATTTATGGCGTGAAGGAACGATCATAGCGCATTAGTATCTTGTATTGTCCCCCGCATGTGACTTTTGTGAGCAACGCCGAAAACGGACAGTAGCTGCACAATGTCGCAGTGTAAAACGTACAGTGGTAGTCCTACTGAGATGTATTGTTCTACTATGTCGTAAACATGTCGACAGGTTGAAGCAATTGTGAAAAGGCATCGTTACTTTTTAATGCGAAGTAGTGAACGGTAGTGAAGTTCGCAGAAGTCTTTTGTTTTCAACCTATTGTGGAAGTTCTGTATGAAGCACAAGTAGGTTTCCTCCACTACCTAATTAATGTATTTCACATCTTTCTTGTTACTATGGTTGAAAAGAAAGAAGATATTTGCTTAGAAAAATAACAGCGTTATCCTAGTTAATAAGAACATTGACTATTATTATGACATAACTTGGTTTCGGAATAAGGTACATGACGCTGTTAAAACTTATATTGATTACTAGAATAATCATTAAATATTTTCGAAGCTTATAACAATATTGGCTTTTATTGTGTGTGATTATTGCAATATATGAGGTACTAAAGAAAACCGATTTCAACTATAGTGTCGTGTATTAGTTTCCATAAAAATATCATGGATTGGTAAATGATAGCTTTCCGATAAGTATAGTATAGAAATAAGGTATATATTTGGCATTCGACTTATTAGACACTATTTAGAAAAGGAAAGTATAAATATATTTTTTTTAGAAATTAATTGTAGATAAATTTCGAATATAAAAACTTAGTTATCATAATTTAGTTATAATTTACTTATAAGAAATAAAATAAAATGTATTTATGTCTACAACTGAGACCAACTTTTGACGAACATTCAAGGAGCATAAAAAGGGGTATTTTTGTCATTTATCCGATGTGCGAACTGTTATCAAAGTATGTTTGCTCATTCATTCTAAGCAATGTCATTTCAAACGCATCTATTGCTGCTCCATTGAGACTCTCCACAAATCAGTCACACCATTTTTTTTTATCCTAAGGAGGAGTTTAAAACGGTACCATAACATGTATCTATTCCCAAATTACTACTTATAATATTACTAGCTTTCCGCCCGCGGCTTCGCCCGCGTGGAATTCGGTTATATTGCGGTATAAAGCACAACTATAAGAAAACTTCTCATTCCCACGGAAAAATCTAAGAAGCGCGATGTAACGCTGGATACAATTAGTTGTTAAACCAAAACTGAAAGGTACACTATATTATATGTTTTCCCTTGTGGAGCAAAAACATGCAGATTTTGGGCACTGGAAACCCGGGAACACGCTACATAGAGCTGACCATGCGAAAAACTATGTTTTTCCAAGTGTACTCCAGAAACCCTTAGAGTTTGGCCTTGTGCTTTATTAATGGTCATTGCAAATGAAACCCTTATAGGAAATTGTAGTCTTTTAAATTGAAATGGGAGGTCTGTTGGAATAATCGGAATCCGAGGAATGAGTACACTTTCACCCTTTGCTGCGCCAGTTAAAATAGTGGCTGTAATAATGTTCCGCCCAAGCTGAGTGACACGCAGCCTAGTACCATTACACAGTCTAGGGGCATCGAGATTACGCATGAGCATCACCGGAACACCTACTTTTAGTTTTAATTTATGAGAAGGCACCCCAGATAATTCCAAAAAATTTAAGAACTCCACAGGATATGAGGTACTATATTCTGTTTCTATCACTGTGTCTCAAGAACTAAATAACGTAACAAATACTTATACCAATTAGTAATTCGTTGACTTTAGTGATTTCAGGATAAGTAGATGTAAAAAAAAACAATTTAGACGATAAAACAAATTGTACGTCATCCCCCGAGAATTCCTCATTTTCGAGAATTCATTTTCGTATCATTTAGCTTCAAAATTTACATGTTCATATTCGTTTGCAACATATAAGTAGATGTAAAAAAACAGTTTAGACGATAAAACAAATTGTACGTCATCCCTCGGGAATTCCTCATTTTCGGGGATTCATTATCGTATCATTTAGCTTCTAAATTTACATGTTTATATTCGTTTGCAATATTTTACCTTGTTTTAAACGACACACAGCGCCATCTACAATCCATCCATCAAGCAAACAATATTTTTGTTTTTCCTCGGGAATATCAATTTTTTTCCAGGATAAAAAGTACCCTATTATTTAATCCGGACTTTTATCTTTACATCTGCAAAATTTCAAAGCAATCGGTTCAGTAGTTACAGCGTGAAAGCGGAACAAACAAACAAACAAACAAACAAACAAACTCACTTTCCGATTTATAATATTAGTAAGGATAAGGATTACTATAGGTAATTCACTTATTTGTCTTACAAAATACAGTTGAAACAGAAAAAGATAAAAAAATATATTAGTGCATATTTTACATGTCCTTTACAGCCATAAGTCCATTTCATCTATTTCGTACATACCTACATTTGACTGGTTTTATTTAACTAATTAAAATTTGAAACAACCTTAAATTTCTAAGTCAATATGACGGACCGAAAAAACACACAATTATATGAATAAAAAATATATTAAGCGGTGAAACAAAAGTGGTATTCTCTCTAGAGAGCGGCGTTTAAAACAAAAGCACAGGAACGATTTAACAAACTGCCATATTTTAACAACGTGTAATTAAAGGTTTGGTCCGTCGAATATGCATAAATCATGCGTCTGCCGCGAACTCCCCACCGAAATAGAGAAAAAATTAAAAACATTAACTGGCGCGGGCATGGACATGAGAACGCTGATAGGTGGATTAGCTACGCGGCGCTATCTCCACGATCACCGTAAATGCCAGTAATTTTATTGCTTCTTTGATAACTACATTCAAGAAAAAAAAGAAAAAACTATATAAATGATGAAATCAAACTTATTCATTAAGACAATTACACCAAGATATACGCCTACCATTTCTTAGTATTTATTCTATGGTGCTGCTTTACTTAAAGGCTACTACAGCAATTATGATACCAAAAATATCATCCTACCAAGATAATAATCCATAACAAGTTTACGAACTAATTGTAAATACTTTCTTCATTATTTAAGAGGCATTTAAAAATAAAGTGTGCATAGGTACGAGGATAATTTTTTAAATAATAAATATTTACGTAGTATTTATGTAGGTCAAAATTAACAAAACCAAGCAATACTCGTAGACGTTACTAGATGGCAGAAAATTTTCTTGAATATTATCTAAGCACTAGCGAAAGAAACGGACCTAAACATGCATGAGGCCACCCAGGGCTTGTAGCGATGTCGAAATCACTGGTCTCTATATCTTAATATTTCTTATATTCAAGATGACATCTGACCCTCAGAGCGCTGCAGACTCAACTTAATAAAGCCTAAGTATCAGGTACTTCATTATCTTATTTCCATAGAGTTATATTTAAAAGATAAACATTATTCTGTCAAAAAATACATACTAGGTGTATGCTCTTCAAGAAGTGGCAAGATATGAATAGATCAAGGACAATTACGAAAAAATACTGGTTGGATATGATTTCGATTTGAATTATAAAATAGTATTTACTATGTACAAGTCACATACGTGTACTATATATGCTTACTTTTACGTTTTTGTCTAGTCACAAACTGTATGTATATGATAGATTACACTTAAAACATTGTTTTAGGAAATTTCTTTCTATGGTCGATTTCTCGTTAAATTACTTTTTACTTTTTAAAGGTATAAGGTCTCGTACAAAATATTTTTGTAAAGATGAAAAAAAAATACGTTGAACAAGATTTCAAGTATCTGTGTAGTACTAAACTGTTGCAAGTAGACACAAATACTTAGTATAATGAAAAAGAATTTTGATGTCAGTTCCATTTATCTATATATCCTAATATTGTTTTTCTTTCACAGTATAAATATTGGTGTTTAGAGTGTCAGTTAGTCAAGTAATTTGAAGAAGCTTTATAACTTTTTCGAGCCCTGCAACGATTAAAAACGTTATCTATTTAAATTGTCTCTGAAATTATTAGTATTAAATATGTTAATGATCTAAATATTTCCTAAAATTTCATTCATTTGACTAAAGTGTTTCTAATATCAAATAAAACAAAATGTACTTAAATAAGTTGAATAGCTTTATAATTTAAAAAATTGTGAATAAAGATATTTTAATACCATGTTTTCTTTTCTTAACATATTGTAATGAACGCTCTATTCCCAATCATAATAAATATTAAAACTGATTTGATTTGCTATTAATATCAACTCTACCGCCATTGAAATAGATTAGTTATCGAATACAAATAAACGTTACCACCTCTTAATAGCAGCTAATAAAAGCGGACGTAATTTTGTGCTCAGATCGTTTTCCCATAAGAGTCGAAGCTCATAATTCACGGGTGTGGTGGGGTGGAGGCTGCGCCGCCGCCGAGGCAAGGGGAGGGGCGGGGGGTAAGTTGCGCGCGCGCCGCTTGGTGCTAAGGGGCTAGCGGGGTCCGGGGCGAGGTGACAACCGCTCGTTACGTCTATCCCAAGCCAGTTATTAAAAACGTCTCGGCGCGAGCGGTGCGCCACCCTGTAATTATACAGTTGATCCGTCGCGCTACGTTGTCACCGCCGGAAATGCAGTACGTGGATCCGCCTGTGCAACAGGTCTGTCCGCCCGCCTTCATTTAGTTCACGCCCGAACAATTTGTTTACCTATAATGTCAGTCAACTGTGTCAATTTAGATTTGATTTAATCAATCGATAGATCATAGAAAAGTTTAAAAGTCTATACGTAGGTATAATGATTTGCAAGTTTATTGTTGTGTCTTGACTCAATTGTTTTACCTTATGCCTATTCTAACGTAATGAGTTTTCCAAAATTATTTAATTTTAAAAGTTTTTGTATAGTTCAGTGATCAATGCCAATCCTGATATTCCCATAGACGTTTATGTGTGATTACATACATTATTAATTTTATTTCTTTATTAATAGATGATGAACATGATGCCTGCATACAGCTGTGGGTACGGGCGCGGTGACACATTGTCTCCAGCATCCGATCTGTCTTCCTGCAGCAGTGCATCTTCGGGCGCCTGGTGCGGCGCCGGTCCATGGCGAGAACTGCCTTACCCGCAGTACTCAGCATACTGGCCACCAGCAGCCGCAGAAGAAGCCAGGGAACTTCAGAGGCGATGCGCTAAATGCCGCTGTCCCAACTGCCTAACAGAAGCCGCCGGATTCGGGCCTAACTACGGTAAAGACGGCGCGAAAAGAGAACATGTTTGCCACGTTCCCGGTTGTGGAAAAGTGTACGGAAAAACGTCGCATTTAAAAGCTCATTTACGTTGGCACACGGGTGAGCGCCCATTCGTCTGTAATTGGTTATTTTGCGGGAAACGTTTCACGCGTTCCGATGAACTGCAACGGCATTTGAGAACGCATACAGGAGAGAAGAGGTTCGCTTGCCAGCTATGCACCAAGAGGTTTATGAGATCTGATCACCTTGCGAAGCATGTGAAAACGCACGCTAACGTTTCGAGGAAGAATAAAAAGGCGAAGGAGGACGACAAGGAAGAACTTCCAAAAGAGAAAATAGAACAGCCAGTTAATGACACTCCAGCCACTTCTACTAGTGCTTCAATGACGAGTGTCGGCAGCACGAACTACGGTACAGTTCCGGTACCTAACGTATCGAAGTCAATGTCTTTGAACTATGCTTCAGTGGCACCTAATATTGCGACTAGTGCTAACAGTTATAACACATACCCTAGTGGATCGATGATGAGTGGATGGTATCCAGATGTAAGGCAAGATGCGTTTTATGCACGAGCACCGGTGAGGGACCCTCGATATGCAAATCCTTACCAACAGTACCCAACTCCAATTTCCACGTACCAATGTGCAAGTAAGGAAAATTACGCTATGTTTCAAGGACACTATAACTTACAACCCCCAGTGGCTCTCGGACAATAGAAGTTTTAGTGTATTTCAATGTGATGTCTTGTAATCAAGGGATTGTTATATTTTCCTGGACAAGGTGTGGACGATTTTTGTTCATTAATTGCTAGTTACCACAAAATTTATTGTGATTCGTTTAGTATTACACAATCGTGCCTTGGTTTATACGAGTAATTTTTAATAAATAAATGGATAATATTTCAGTAAGTTGATTATATTGTATTTCATTATTTTCCCTAATCAATTCTTGGGTACAAAGTTGATAATTTTTATAATGAGTTTTAGTTTTGTTTATTATTAAGGAATTAGTAACGTTATACTTGCGGAATATATAGACTCTTGAAAGTGAATTTATTAATTCACAATTATCGACTATTTATAAAGCATTCGAAACTGGAAAGTTATTACGTGACAAAAATTAAGCAACTTATTCAAGTAAACAGTAAAAAGCATTTCATTATTTACATAAAACACTGGTGTATAACGAAATCTATTTTAAATGTCAGACAAATAAATGGGAATCGTTTAAAAAAAAAAATTAAGAAATTATTACTCGTTTAATCTAATTAACTAAATGTAGCAGTAAAATGCTTTAATAACAAAAAATAGTGAGTAAAAATTTGTTAACAAATATTGGAGAAAACAAAATGAACAACTTGCAATTGTACGTTTGCAAAAATTAATTTACTTAATTGAATAAAAAATCACTCATAATTTGTGTTAATTTGTCTTCTGCTTTACACTTTTTATTTGTCAGCTATTGCTTTTGTTTTCTATCACTACAATAAAAAAACCCTGAAAATGTTCACATTCAATTTAATTAAACTCCTGATTGGAATAGCTCCAAGTGGATAGATATTTGTATAATATTAAACTTCTATTGTCGTAATTATCATGTACACTGTAGATTCAGGCGGAGGTTTTTTTAAACGAACGACGATGTAATTATCTTGCTATAGTAAAGTAAGTCTCGTAGCGTTACGAGTTTACTACATTTTGCTACGATATTCGTAGTAACTACGATATTGTGGTTTTCATTCGGAAGGGATATGAAGTAAGTAGTGTCATAATATATAATCATATTGCACATAAACATACACATATAAAATCTTACAAAATATCATGGCGTGGTACACGACTCTATCAAGGTGTTGCAAATAACTTTTTAATTTTATTTAAATGTTAGACATTAACAAATAGCAGAGAGATCGGTATGAATCCCGCTTAACATGCAACTATATATTCGTGCTCATGAGATCGTTGATATAGCAATATGCTTTTAGGATTAGATGCTGTTTTATGAATGTTACACATCTTAATATGATTTAAATCCAATTTTGACTCGACTCTAAAAGGCTACCAAATAACAAACCTGTGTTTTATGCTTTATTGCAAATACAGATGAATTCTACAATGCAATTTCAGTATGACCATATATTCAGCTGAATAGCTCTTATAGAATAAGCAAATCAAAATAATGAACTATTAGCGTAGAAAGAAGCTTTTATTTTCCGTAAAATGAAACCGTCAAACGTTGTTCTTTTTAATAATAAATCCTCAGTGCTCTAAGTTGTTATTGATTTTTACATTGCATAAAAATTGGATTGTAAGACTTTATTGTTAGGTTAAGTCAAATGTTTAAAAGCGGCGAGAGGATGTGATTATTTTTATCACATAGTTACTTGTAGCTTATATTTCAAAATGCATTTTGTGTAATCGGGTTCGATTCCCAGTTGGGTTATAAAGTTTTTGGTACGGTTGTGGACCTTTGTTGTTTCCAATTTCTGACGCATAATTGCTACTCAGCTTGATATCACTCATATTTATCCACTAATATAAGAGGCAAACCAAATTATTAGTCTTTATCAAGAAATTAAAGAAATTTCTTAGTGCGAAATGTTAAACACCTTAAATAGTTTTTTAGATATAGTAGCTTGTGTACAGTAATAACATTATTATATTGATACAAATTTATTTAGAGCATAATATCACTTAAGATTTGCGGACAATTCGTCGAAAACAATTCGTCGAAAACAATTCGTCGAGAACAATTCGCCGAAAACACAATTCGCCGAAAACACAATTCGCCGAAAACACAATTCGTCGAAAAACAATTCACCGAATCACAATTCGCCGAATCAAAATTCACCAAATTACAATTCGTCGAATCGCAATTTATAGAAGATTTGCAGAAATTCCGGTACAAATACTGTTTCGAACTATAGCGGGCAATATTTTTAGGGACCTTCGACTATAACGGAAAATATATTTATAGAAATGTTCAACTACAGCGGGGAATAGTCAGAGATTTTCAACTATTGCGGATAGATCTTGGACTATTGCGTGGTACTCCGTTTCAAAACTATAACGGAACATATTCTTCAAGATAACTAACTATAGAGGGAAAAATTAATAAATATTTCTAACTACAGCGGAAAATTTTTAAAGTTTTGTTTTCGAACGCAACGAAAAATACAAAAAAAAATTATAAAAAGAATTGAAAAATACAAAAAAATATGAAAAAATAAAAAAAAATACAAAAAAAATATAAAAATGGAGTCAGATATCCGCTACGTCCTCGTCGTTGACTCCGGGTGCGGCTGAAAGCGGAAATTTATTTATTTATATTTTTTGTATTAGTATAAAAACATATATGCGTAAGGTAGTCGATGCTTTTGTATAACAGAGAGTAATCTATTCGGTTATACTTGGGGATTGAATACTCCGTAAAATTTGCTCAGTTCATAAAGTGCCATGCAGTATCCGTTTTTGACAAATTGTGATTCGGCGAATTGTGATTCGGCGAATTGTGTTTTTCGACGAATTGTGTTTTCGGCGAATTGTGTTTTCGGCGAATTGTTCTCGACGAATTGTTTTCGACGAATTGTTTTCGACGAATTTTCCGCAGACTATCACTTAAGGATAGACTATCGTAATACCTAAATGGTTGTGAAGTCTTTTAATATTTGAGACACAAATAGTTGGCTATCAATTCGTTTTGTAATAGAAATAAATTCTTTTTCAATTGCTGTCTAGACTGTCATGATTCCTTTAAAACTTGCAATGACTGACTGCAGCGTTTTTAGGTTACACAAAGTTCTCCTTTATTATATAGTATGTTAGTTTCTACCATATTAATCAAAAAAAATATATATTTACCTAAGGAGCTCGAAATCGCAGAACGTATCGTGTTTGGCTTAAGATTGCAGAGGTTAAGCAAGGGCCCGTGATGTGGGTGATTAAAACATATTAAGCCGGTGGTCCCGGTTTCAGTTGCAGTCGTTAGCACCCATTATTCTACCTCGTGTGGAAGGTTATGGCTTATTTTGTACGATGTTTACATAAATAGAGAAGGTTTGTAACCCCAGTACTGAAGAAATCGATAGTTTAATGATGATATTACTGATTTCATAATTTTTCTATACCGTTATCTAACTTAGCATTAAATAATTTTATATTTATAGGTTTTTTAGTTAGAGTTAAATTATTGCTTATGATATCCTTATATTAAGTTGGTAATATGCGGCTTCTCGACGCTAGATGGCGTTAGTAGTAAAAGCTTGTGGCGAGCGTCGCAACCGCGGCGAGGTAATTGCGCGGCTATTATCTGGGCGGCGCTCGGTGCGCATGGCGGCGGTGCGAGCGGGATGCACTCGATAATACGTAAAACAAAACGAGGGAGTAATAATGGTAAAAAACGAGCAGCACGCAAATTATAGTGAGAAATGAGGCAGCCGGTAGCGGTGGGGGTTATGCGGTGGGGGCTCGCCGGCAGTCGCGGCCGTTCGGCGCACGCAGACCGCCCGCGCCGCCTGCGCCGCCGCCGCCTCGCGAGTGTTGTGTTGTGACATGCGCCACCGCCGCCGCCATGAGCGGCAAGCCCTCCTCTCCGGACCTGCTCATGAATGTGAGTCCAGCGAGCTTTACTCACGACACTCACGCCTCTCTTATTGCGTTCTAATTCTTTCGCTTTTTAGTGTAAGAATTTGAAGTGCGTGGATTTGTTTGGGGACATATATTATTTGAGATACAGTCATAAGTTTGTTTAGGGAAAATAAAGGTTTATTATAACACTTTCGGTCTGTAAGTATTCTTAACTTGACTAATAGATTTTTAGTTTTGAACACCTGTTAAATGAAGGTGTTCCGAAATCAAACATCACGGTTACAAAGCCCATTTCACGGTTTATAAAGCGTGATATCAAGAACAAACGCACCAAATACTCCAAATAGGCGAGTCCTCGAATCGGTTTATTAGTCAGAGCACCCTCGGGTATTGTCGATTTAGCACGCACCATAAGCGGCGGATTACCCGGCCGAAGCCGGTCTCATGGGCCCGGACCCCGATTACTATTCATGGTGGCCCCGGGGTCGAGAGGATCCAAACTAAAACTCCATATATATGATGGAAGACATTATGTGGAAATTTTGTCCATTTGCTACTATTGAATAGTAATGATGAAATCGGCTGCCGGCTTTTGAATAATGAAAGCTATCGGTTAGACGTCGGAAATGACAAATGAATTTTAAATGGGACACGATACTTTATGGTTTTACAAATATTTAAAATTTGTAATTTTCAATTCTAACGATGTTTATTTACTTAGTAATAGATAGATAATAAAATGTGTGTTGGATTGATTTTTATTATGTCTTAAAAACACAATTTGTATCTTTTAAAACGCAGTATCTGTCACATAAACATTATTGTTATTATAAAAATGGGCCATTACATTTAGTTCCGAACATTACTAACAGTCAATAAAAACTATCTAAATGTTAATTCAATTAAGTTAAAAGTAAGGTGGCGGCGCTTTCGAGGGCCGTGACGAATTCTTAATGACACAGAACCTTAGTCCATTTTCTACTCAATTTCCTATTCATATTAGTTTAATCTAAAAGCAGGACTACTGGCGCCAAAAATTATGCCGCGTCGGGTAGGTTAATCTGTTTAGTTATATTGTCCGTGCCGGCCTCTTTGTGCGGTGAAAAAAGGAAGAAATTTATACTTTTCGGCGTTGTGTGAGTTTTTTGTATGGATGTAATTAATAATTCGGCGGCAAAACTAACAGTGTTTTCGTTGTTCCGTCTCGCTCATGTGATTGATGTGCCCCGACGGATGCAATTAGCGCCGATGGACTGAGGCTTTCTATGTGCTCTATATTACATTACTATTCCAAATACGATTAAACTACTTCGTATTAATGAAGTACACGTAATACACTTATAAGAAAAGAAGAATTTAATTTTTGTGTGAATTAAAATTATGTTACAATGGAAGAAAAAATTTATACTGCACTTTAGATTCAGTTTCGCATCTTGATTCTCCAGTTTTTCCATGAGTTGTAATGGTGGTTATTCTGTAAGGTTTTTGTTTATTATCAACGCTAAATACGGTTATTATGGCGTGCGTGTAATCGTGGGAACAGTTATCGTAAACGTAGTTATCATAAACACTTGTCAAGTTTTCTCAACGGCGCTGATGTGTTGTAGTTTTTTTGTTGACGCTTTTGTTCTGAACGTTGCCTTTGACTTATCTCTATGGTGTTATCGGATGATGTTTACCGCTAAATGATTAAGACACAGCGCCTTTTATATAGACTCTTTGACATTATGAATAAAAAATGTCAAAGACATGCACTAGATACGTACCTAGTTAATACTATCTTTAATTTATTTCTTTTGAAAGACAAACAAATTCACGAAAGCGTTTTTTAATGATCCGCTTATTTTACATTTTACAAAGGGAATTTTTTCAATACCGAAGTTTACAATATGAAAAATAACGTCATTATTTAAACAAATTTAAAACTGCAAAATCACTGTCAAATAAAGTAGTTGTTAAATAAAAAGCGCTAAATAAATGTAGTTAATATGATTATAATTAAATATCCTAAGTAAAAAAATATGATGACAAAATTTATCTCAGGTTGTGTTTGGAACCCCGCCTCTTGATATATGAGGTTAAGCTCTTTAACCAATTCTATATAGGCTATCGTGACTCTCCCAGTGATTATAAATTTCTATAAAATTGTTCTTTAATATGTCGAAGTTAGCCTTATAAACTCTAGTAAGGCTTATAGATAATATTTTAAACATTTCATGCAATTTTAATAAAACTTTTAAACGCTTTTTTGATTTGTTTATTAAGAGAAGGTTTACAAAACTATTACAGTGCTTATGGAGCTCGTTTTAAGTGTTACAGAATTCTATTAAGAATCCCCGCTAATTCCTCCATTATCATATAAATAAGAATAATAATGTTTTTTTACATTCATACCGATTAGACTACCCCGAAGTAAGCACCGCAAGGTTTGTTTTATCTTTATTAGCGTAGGGGATAGACATACGTAAATGTTGTTGTATTCATAGAAATATATATGAATCCCCATGGCACAGATACAAATGCTTGTATTTACAATAAAAACGTCTGCCCCTTCTGGATTCGAATCCTAGACTGATTGGCCTGTTCTTGTCCTACTTGACGTTTTTGGAACAGTTTATCATCAACTGGACACGCGGTAGGTGTCAAGTTAAGTTCAAGAACAGAACTGGTGTGCAGCACCGTGTGTAATATTACACGAACCATTTGGAGCCACTTTTGACCCCCTCATAACTCATAAACTAATTCACATAAACGTGTCAAATTTGGCTCATATATTGTGACTTGTGAGATACATATGTGCTCCAAATTTCATAAACACATCTCAAACGGTTATTTAGATATTAACGTTCAAAAATCGACATTTTTATCACTGACTGACCTATAGATCAAAACTCTAACTCCGTTCCAGATGACATAGAAGTTCAAATTTGGCATGCAGATAGGTAGAAGGCTATAACATAATTCGTATATGAGAACTAGCCAAGTCAGACCTTAGGCTGCAATATATTATCGTAAGTTTTAAGAAGAAATGATATGTATTTTATGTTGTTATAAATAAATTTCAGGACTCACCATTGAATTTGGCACACATTTAGATCTCACTTCTTTTGTCGTTGAAGTCAACTACCGAGGCATATATCATAATATTCAACTTGGCTCTCATTTCACATATATGATTTTGATGGGTGAATTTTCACTTGAAACTGCTAGTCTGCTGAAGACTGCTGAGTCTTTTAATTTCAATAATAATTGGGTCACCTAGGCAAGTGGTATCTTTACCAAAAGTATTATTTTGACTAGATACAAAAAGTCTATTGAAATGAAAAGCCAAAATTAAACGAATCTGAGAAAAATTCCTTAAAATAGGCTACATATATTAGTTATTTCGATACAGAATAATGTTAAAAGTGTTTAAAGTTTTAGATCATACCCGACTACATGTATCCATAATATGACCATATAGACAATATAATATTGACAACATTAAATTTTATCAATTAACTTTCGTAAAATATTTAGAAAGTTTTAAGAGTTACCAAAGTTGTATCGTAAAATAAATAGCAGCCGAAACTAAGTGTTAGAAGAAAGTTTACTAAATTAAGAATAAATTTGATTTCATAGACATTTGAGCGGAGCTTATTAGCGCTATAACTGAAGCAAAAGGGTAAGTAAAGATTTTATTTTCTTTTAAATTTCACCTCCTTAACAGCTCTTACTTTACTCTTTAAATAAGCAGTAAGATATGTCATAACTTAAACATACGCTCTTCAATATTATTTGCCTATAATAAAATATAAAACGTCTTTTGAATAGATGAGGCGTTTCAAATACCATAACCGCTTCGAAAGGAAATAGCTTTTACTGTATGGCACCTAAAATTTATTAAAGTTAAAAAAGTTTATTATATAAACTACCAAAGAAACTGAAAGAGGCTTACCTTTTTACATTTCGTAAGGAATTGTTATCACTATTAATATAGGAAGTCTATTATACTCAAACTGAATTTTTGAATGACAAGTTATAGTATGTGCATGTTTATTATTTGACGGCCCTTTGGTGCAACGGTAGCGATCCTGCCTTTCGCACCGATGGTCCTGGGTTCGAATCCCGGAAGGGGCAGATGTTTGTGTGATAATTACGAGCATTTGTACCTGAGTCATGGCTATTTATACAGGGTTAGCCAAAAATACCGGAACACCTAAATAACTCTTGAACCGAAAAAAAATTTCAAAAGAAATTTCTAACAAAAGTTTCTTAGATGTAAACATGCTATCGTTTAAAATTTTTGAGTTATAAGCAATTAAATCAAACTTCCAACCTTAACTTCATACCTACACATTTATTTCAGTAAGTATGAAGTTAAGGTTGGAAGTTTGATTTAATTGCTCAAAAATGGTGCGATTTATAAAAAAAATATTTAGACAAAAATATTTAAAATCAATCTAAGAATCGAAAAATATAATAATATACAGGGTGTTGTATTTAAAAAAATGATTGGTTACGATTAGTTAGTTGATTCCAATGTAATTAGCAAACTGCTTATCCTTAAATAGATTATGGGTTTTTTGTAGGCTTATATATTTAGTATAGTTTGTGATTTTGATATCTATCAAAATCACTTCAAGGATCTCCTTAAAGGATAGAATACTATCGAAATTGAGTACATACATAACAGACTTCGAAATGAATAAATAAACAAATTGTAACCTTTTTGGCACTTATTAGATCATAAAATCTTTGTTTATGGGTCTTATTTACAAGGTAGAAATTAAATTAACATGAGAAAATTGAGTTGCTTTATTTGATGGTACCTACTCTAATTATTTTCAAGAGGATATATCTTTATTATCTGCGTATTTCGAAGTGTTTCGAAACATGTTCAACCGGAACAGAGACAGCGTGGGTGCGGCGAGCTGCGCCCGCGCAGTCGTTGCACACCACAATTGCCCGAGGCATGCTCTGACCTTGTTTATTTACCGAAATTGGGAATAAACTTGAGGTGAAATATCGGTATATTGGTTATTATTCCTGTATAAACTGATATACATTATCTTACCATACTATATAATGATCTAAGAAAGTACCTAAAGATTTTTTGTGAATTGTTTGAGGATTCATTTAAATTATGATTTACAAAAAAAAAAAATTTAAAATATATTCTTAAGCGGAATTCGAACTCACGATTTTCTGGCTATCCAGATCGGTTGCCGTAACTGGTAGGTTGTTGATAGCTGTAACTTAATATTTACACGTGCGCTGTAAGTTAATAGAACAATGTAATTATGGAGTTAGTTTACTTTGTATTTTGAATTTAATGTTTTGAATTATGCACCTATCCCTTTAACTGTATACAACTGTTTAACTGTATACATAGCTTTATTTACCGTATCAATCATTAAGTTTCATATTATAGGTTTTGATTGTATTGTAAACGTTTAATTGAATCTTAGATGCCCTAATTAATAAAAGAAAAAAAAGAATGAATTAGTTCGTTGTGCAATATTTAAACATTATTAATTTTTCGTGTAATTTTTATTTAAATGGCAACACGGAAGGTGTTTCAGTTGTATATAATACGGTCTAGTATGACTATTTAGATAGAGGATACAAGCAATTGGAAATGAGTGGACTATGTTATTTCACTGCAAGTGTACCGTTGGTTGGAAGCAGGGGTGCCGCAGTCGCAGTATTTTAATTGGCCACGCGATGTTGCCGCGTCTCGGCCGACTTTTTCTCAACTCTTCAAATTGCTCTAAAGTGCTTAATGAGAGATGCGTGCAATTGCTGTTTCGCCGTACAAGAGGCTACTCTTATTTTACATAAATAGTTCAACTCGACGAACTAATGCCGATTCTCGGTACTGTAATTGCGTCTGTGACAGGCTTCCGTCGCCTTCCAGAGGCTGACGTTAACGCCAAACGCCGGCGTCGTCCAAATTATAGTTATTTCACATTAATAGCGTACACATCGAGTGCGTGCGCATGCGGCTGGCCACCATTGACATTTGCGGTATACATGCTTTACTAGCTAACAATTTGTATATCCGCTGCCTCAGCTTCAACTTACTTTATCCTATTAGAAATCTACACCAAAAAAACTTGTTTTGCATTTTAATTTGCTATGACAGGTCATAATCGTCTAACTTGAAGAGAAAGCTGTGCAAATTATGAGAATATAGAGCTAAATGAAATTGTATATATATATATATGGAATTGTTTAATAATCAGAAAACCATTTAAATAAACAACTATAAACAATATGTGATCGATATGGGTTGTCTGTTAAAAAATGTAAATAAACAAATTGGATGTTTGTAAAGTCGGTTTACGGACGATAATTTTACGTGATAACGTCATAACAAAACATTGCTGAAAAATTTCATTGAATACTAAGCAGTTGACTTTTTATACGATCGTTTATATGAGCGATAATTTTTTTTTTGTCAAAATTGTATCAACCTTTTATTCTGCACTGCACTCGCACTCGCCGAATAATGCTATTTTTTTTAATAAATCAAAAACGAGATTATATCGCTAATCAAATTCTTAAAATGTAAATTCTGTAAAATGAGCCGGCGTTCATTGATTTATAAGACGTTATAACGTCAATTATTCATGAAAAGTATATATTGAATTATTATATTATTTTGTCATAATGGGAAACAGGTTGACACTATTACTTTCACTATTTGACGAGTGACTTTCGATGTTCACCGTAACGCCATTCAGAGGTCCCGGGTTCGACCCGGTCGGGTCAAAGAAGAAAACGAACTTTTCTGTATTGGTTCGAGTCTGGATGTTGTGGTTGTCGTCGCTTCTGAATTCCTTAAAATATGTTCTATAGCTACTTAATTTAGGTTCAGAACAATATATGTGATGTCTAATATAAAATCGTTATTAATATCATATTATTATGGGGGAACACAAAAGGAAGAATAAGTTATAACCCGCCATGCGAGTGTAATATGTATTGATGGGTGTTAATGTTTGTAGTTGCAGTAATGAGCAACTTAATTTTTGGTCATTCCCTCGACGATTGGCCCTTGCAAAAATTGCATATTTTATTAAATAAAATGTCGGTCTGTTAGTTATAGAAATCGAGATTTCTCTTTTTAATGAGACTATAAAATTATTAAAACCGTACCTATCACGTCATGACCACTCATAGCAACACTTAAAAATAAACATCGCTATACTTTGTCCAATGTAGGATGATACTTTTGACAGTTGACACCTATATAGAGGGTATAAAGTTGCTATTGCAATGTCAAACCAAACATAAGGAAACAAGCGCAACCTTAGTACGTAGCAATAAGGAAGTGACACCCGTCAAAAGTATCATCCTACATTGGACAAAGTATAGCTTGATAAAAAAACACTTTTTTCAAATCGGATATACGGATCACTGGCTTGCTCACTAAGATTTTTACAAAATTTCTCTTTCTGAGTTTTTCAATTATTAAAATATATATTCAACGCACGTTTCTGCATCGTACACACGCATCATAATGAACAGGTGAAGTGCATGCAATAATGCAGGCATAATGATTATTGACGTATTTTCTATGTAAATACAATAACATTTGCAAATTACAACTTTCGCATTTTCCACAAGTAACCTGTACTTAACTCGGGGTTATGAATGCAGTTAAGTTATAAACTTGATAAGAATTTTTTTAACCCTTTAAGTGAACATCTTAAAGGGTTAAAAATTCTTTAATTGATTAGGTGTGAGTAAATAAGTGACTGCACGAGAAATTTATAGCATCACTTTGTTTTTTAGAAAGTCATCTTTTAAGCTATAGATTTTAGTTGGAACAGGTTACTTTATTTATCTATACTAATATTATAAAGAAGTAAAGTTTGTGTGTTTGTATATTTGTTAAATTGTAAGGGGTAATCTCGGGATCTACTGAACCGATTTTAAAAATTCTTTCACCAATAGAAAGGCACATTATTGCTGAGTGTCATAGGCTATATTGAATGCTAGAAAAAATTAAAAGAATTTCGTCCACCCGTGCGAAGCCGGGACGGGCCGCTAGTTAATTAATAAAATGATTAATGAAATATTCAATTATTATAACATTTTGACTCTCTGCAATTTGTGTAATAATTATAGACACATTTCTAAAAAGACGTTATTGTACGTATATATGTATATTTCTATTAGCTAATTTGAAATGCAATTTTTGAACTGGTAAGTTTTATTATATTTAGAATTTTTATAGACATCATTTTTTTACATAACTCACGAAACTTTTGCTTACCATAAAAAATTCCCTTGAATTAAAAATTTAATTTACTTATACAACTTTGATAATGATTACGAAAACTTAGTTATTTTCGTTAAGCGGTAAGTCAATGCGGTTTGTAACCTATTGAACATATTCTTAGTAATAGAATTAGCCCACGAATATGGTTACTTGCCCCTTGCCACTGCTACAAATCTACCACTGACTTTAAGTAGAATCTCATAATATCCTGTAGTTTGCCTACAGAACGATCTCTCGTTACCCGGTTTTATACGGCGCATTCTGTGACCCTTTTTCGGTTGAAAATAATTTGCAAATTGTTTGGGAAGGAACACGTAAAAGCACGCACACAATGTAGTATGTCACGCACACATGTGAATCGCACGACGAAAAGACAGTTGTTTTAAACATTTTATCAGTAGTGGCCAGAGTGCAGCGGAGAGAAAATAACTTTTGGTTTGCACGTGAAAAGGATGTACCAGCATATTTAAATCAAGATATACAACCTTTATACAACCAAACGTAAAATATAAAAAAAGAAAAAATAAGGAAAAAAGTTGTCTCATGGCGGCCAATAGCGTCCTGCGTTCCTCTATTGGCGAGATGTCAACCAGACTCGGTCCCGATAGAGGCATACCATAATTATACGTGTACATGTAACATGCCAGAACAGGTTTTGAAACCCTTTGAATGGAGGTTGCGTTATTTTTGTATTTGTGATTGTTGCACCTCCTCTCGCAGACATTCTGAAAGGATATCATTTTCTTTATTTAAACGCAGTAAAGTATTTTTACCGCAGTTTTACGGTACTTGCATAAATCTGCTTTAAACATTGTTAATTATTGAAAGAAACTGATTATGCATATTAAAATAAATTTTACTTTACATATTGTTTTTCAAAAAGACAGCGGAGGTCTGAGATAATAATAAACACTTACTTCTCTATCTTCACTACTATCTTGATTGTACGGTGATTATTTAGTCTAAGTTGAGATACGTTCCTAGAAATGCTGTAAAATGGCGCAGCCCTTTTGACATACTTTACAGTTTGCACTCAGTGTTAATGACTAAAAAAATAAAAGCTCATTAAGACCTTGGTTAGCCACGATTACGCACTGGGTCTGTGTGATTTGTTATTGTCCATTCTTATTAAGGTTTATCTACCTTAGAGAACATCTAAAAATAGAAGTCTATGAATAATGTAACTATGCTATTCATAATTATGTAATTGGATTAACCCCGTTTAATTATGTTGTATAAATAAATAAATAATAAATAAATCTATGCCACCACCGAAGGAATATTAATAGTTCCATGATGGTGATAAGAATCCATCTTTCATGCTAAAAGTTTGTCTCAAATAGGCTACGAAATGGCTCAACAAACTAAAATGTATGTGGCATTACGTGGCAATATTACCGCCAACTCAGTAATGGCGCTGGCTTGTGTTATTCATATTAAAAGAAGTCCTCTTTTCTCCCGTCACACGCTTTACACAGACTAGGTTTAACTATTTATTTACACGTTTTGTCTTTGGTTTCTGTTCGTAACTTCTATAGCTTTAATGTCTTGTTTTATTTTAGAGCTGCTGTCGTATGAAACTTTTACAATCAAGTTGAAATCTTGTCTATCTCGTTTTCAACGTTAAATTTCGTGTTCGTTTATGACGATGTTACATCTAACAAGCTATTGCTCACATTACTTACGAGGGTTAAAAAAGATTCAACGGTTCTTATGTCACCACATTTGTATTCCATAGCATTTTATTTCAACACGAGGGAGATAAATCTACATGCCCTCGGTGCGTTTCGCTTCCGGGACAAGACGCTTTGTCGGCCGTATTTTCTCTGCGAAATGATTTTATTTCCATAAAGTTGCCATTTATTTTTTTGCTAGCACGTGCTTACGCTAGATGTTTCCTACTAACTTTGGCTTTATTAATCGGTAACTAGTGGCATGATAGAAATAATTAAAGTCGACTGGATTTATTATGAACTGAGGAAAATGCAACTTGACCAGTTCTCCTTATCAAGTTGCCAGTCAAATTATAGTTTTGTATATAATATGTATATCAATTCGTTAAACTATTTTGGTTTATTAAGGTAATTTAGATTATATCTTATCAAAAGAGTATTTTTCTACATACTTCGAACATCTTAACTTGGTAGGTACATTCGAAGTTTGGTACATCAACTTTTAAGGATTCGTCGTAGATTTACTTTATATGTCTATCCCAATTGCCGCAGAGACAAACAATTCTTAACATTTTATTTATCTGGTTAGTTGTTGGAAGAAACTAGTTTTGCGAAAAACTAGTGCTCGCACAGTTAGTTACAGATAGCTCACTTATATAATGTGAATCAGGTTACTCTAGCACACTTGCATTGTTCTCCATGGTTAGTATTAGCTGCGTTCATTTTCAATCTAAGTCGATGATCTCAAAAATCTTTTCTGTATGGCATTTTAGTCCTTGCATGTAAAAATAGTAGTAATCATATTTAATAATACCAATAATTCAACTAATTCATAATGTTAGCCATTCCATTTTTTTTATTTAAATGTTTATTGACTGCATACTAGAAAATCAGATTAATATCAGATCTAACTGGGAATATATTTATTAATTGAAAATGTAAATTACACTTACTTCAAGTGCTATCATAAGTCTTATAACACGCAAAACAACAATTAAAATAACCAAAAAATCTTTATTCTACTTAAAATAATGTGGCATTTAATTGAAATTGAGTACACTTACTGCCGGTTTAAGAATAGACGAGTCGTCTCAGTTTCGATACACTCTAAGTAGAAACTTGTTCATAGATGGCGTGTAATAAAAAATAATACTAAAAGATGTGTAATATTACCTCTAGGATAAGATCGCCGCATTCTAATCTCGTTTATCTTCCTGTAACACGACACTTACCGTGAGCATTGCCCGCTAAACATTACATTGTGGTGACACCATTATGTAATTACATCACCTGACAATAATGGGCCCAACGTTTTTACTCAGTGTTAAGGCCAATTAAGTAAGAGTAATTGAGCGATGCACTTGGTATTTGAAGTCGCAAATAAGAACGAAAGTAATCAGGAAAATCAGTTTCAGCATTTGCTTTAAATATCGTGCATAAGCAGCATAGCAGCAAACTGTAATGAATTTAGTTTAAACTATTCTTCTTCTATATTATAATAATGTGTCATACAGACACATATTGCTATTGTATGCATGTGTGTGAGTGTGTCTCTTGTGTGTATTCTCTCTAGAATATCATAAGGTGTAGGATATTCATGTTAGGATAAGGAGACGTTTATCTAAACAATAGACAATCAATAAACTTAAAGTCTTGTCTAATCGCGACCGTATTGTAAGTGGCAATGAGAAAACATGAGTTTTGTTCACCTAATATTTCGTTTTAGTTATCTAGCAATATTAAAAAAAAATGCGAAAATAATTCTATTACCGTTTAGCGTCTGATTCAGTGCACAACCAAAACATGTTGCTTCACAATCGACCCCAGAAATTTCTACATCATTAATCCCTAGAATCGTTTCCGTACTTGTACCTTGTTGTGACATTTATATTTGCACGCCAAAGGGAAGGAATACACAGGCTAGCTAACGTGGGAACACAATCATATCACTTTTTTTTCTAAAACAGCGATAATCCAGGGTGAATTGTTTTAGAAAATATATTAAAAATAACGAGTATCTTTAACTCACACAAAATAATACGCCATAATAGCAAGAAAATTTAGACTAATGGAACATCAACATTCGGACCATTAATGTCTCCATAGCTGGGACCATATTTATCGGTATTTCAATCCTTAAGAATGGGTGAAAATACCGCCGTAAACAATATGGATTGATGAGTGCTAATGCGTCCAAGCATTGCGCCATGGAACTCTTTCTAGTCATCAAGTTAGTTAGTAGGTTGTTATTATAAGTATTCAATTATCAATAATATTATAACAGCCAACGTAATTGAATTGACGAAAATACCTTGCTAATGACGTCAAAAAAGTTGTTAAGATTTTATAATACTCCATCTAAAGTACCCCTAATTATTTGGACATCTAAATCAAATTACATCATAAAATTTGAAGCTTATTGTGCGTATTGTAAGAGAAAATTCCATTTTTAATCTTTCAAATTTGTTTTAAAGTCAGATGTGGTAGACGTGTTGGGTGCACATGCGCGTCACGCGGCTCAAGCGCGCGCCCGCGCCCCGAGCGCGACGATTATAATTTCGAGCGCCGATCAACATAAAAATGAAGGCCCATAAATTTATTAGACATAGTGTCGGCTCGATTGCCCCAGGCTTGCATTATATAAAACATGTCAAGAATTAACCATTATCATACTAAGAATACTTTGCGCGGATAAAAATAATATTACCTTAATAACGCGTGAACTATGTCATGATTGCGAGGAGCTAATTTGAATAAATCGTGACCCGTGCGATTGGCGATGGCGAACTTTGAAAATGAAAACACACTTGAAAATTAATATCAGTTCATATTAGGAATAGTTAAGGTACATTTTGCAACTGTATTTTTGTGTCATGTTGTACATACTTTAATTATATCAGTCTTTAGAATAGTACTTAGATATTAAATTTATATCCATTATTAGTGACTTTCTGGATATATTTCTAGGCTGTCTCTAATACCAAGAATATCAATAAAATTGATTGAACGGGTCACCCCCAGATCGATATAAGTAATTTGCAGATACGGGCTTCTGATCCTAAACAGAGATATCGCGCCCACGTCGACCACGAGGGCAAAGTTATAAAATGTAAATTTATTGCGCGATATTTTACATAAATTCAAATTGGCCGCTATATATCGCTGGCCTTACGTTACATCACGTAATTATGCTGCGCACAATTATTATAATTTTCTTATAATCGCGCCCATAAGGATGTGCGAAAAAACAATTTTAAAACGTTATTCATATTGATTTATGAACGATTTTTGTGATAAATGTCGAAATCTGATACACTGTGTATTGGAGGATTGGATTTATGACTCTGTTTGGGTTTTTGTTAATGTATTGTGCATTTGTACTTTTTGACCTTTTCAATATTAATTTAATCATTTGAATTGTTTCCTTGTCTCTACTATATAAAAGAAGGACTTTGTGGGTTTGTTAACATATATAGTTAGCATAGTTACCATAAGCCTAAGAATAACAGTTTTTATAATCAATTAACGTTATCATAGCAACGCGTGGCTGGGTTATATCAGCAACGCGTGGTCGGGTTAGCTTGTATTAGAATAAAGGTTAAATGTAACAAACACTAATAAATACAACCTATGCCAGAAATATAATGTAAATTACGTTAAAAAAAATGTATGCGCTCGCAACAAAATTTAATGCATAAAAGTTAATTTGCTTATAAATAATTTATTGATTAATAATATTTATTTTGAATATACAATTAACATAACGTTTGTAAGTAATATAGAAAACTAGTTTTTACCCGCGGCTTCGCTTCCATTACCTAATGTAGACGTCCGATTAAAAATTAAGTTTCTATCGCTCTGAAACTGTATTCTCGGATTCCGGATAAAAGGTCCCTATGTTCTTTTCTGTACCCCTGGCAAAGTGTAAGCAAGATTTCATGATGATCGACTGAGTAGTTAAAGCGTGAAAGTGTAACAAACAAACTCAATTTCGTATTTATAATATTAGTTAGGACTAGGATTTTAGCGATATGATGTAGCCTATCATTTGCGCAATCACGTGTTCTTACCATATACCAAATTTAATCGCAATCAGTCAACCCGTTCTTGTCTTATAGAAGGACATACTATAGACATACAGATTGACAGACAGACAAACAGACTGACAAACAGACAGACAAAAATTGAAAAAATTGTAGAATTGGTAACAGTGAGTTATAAAACGAATATTTATAATAAAATTTGTCCATAAAAATAAATGTACAGACAGAACCTACATATTTATATGGTAGTATAGATATACCTATAGCCTATCATTTGCGTGATCACATGTTTTTACCCTATACTAAATTTCATCAAAATCGGTCAACCCGTTCTTGAGTTATAGAAGGACATACAGACATAAATTTTCCCAAAAATAAAAGTACCGACAGAGCCTACATGTTTATATAGTAATATAGATAATTATAATAATAAATAATAAATAAATATTATTTACATTCACACCAATTAGCCTAGCCCAAAGTAAGCACTGTAAGGCTTGTGTTATGGACGCTAGGGTAACGGATAAACATACATATATAATACATAGATATGTAATATTCATATAAATATATATAAATATCCATGACTCGGGTACAAATTCTCGTATTCATCATACAAACATCTGCCCCTACCGGGATTCGAACCCGGACCGTCGGTGCGAAAGGCAGGATCGCTACCGTTGCACCAAACGGTCGTCCATAATTAATAAATTGACGAAAATAATACCCTCGGATTGTTTTACTACATGTTCTGTTATAGTATAAATGTTATAAACTGGTGAGTAATGTGATTTTTAGATATATTTCTTATTATTTTTGGTATTTTTTAAATGTTTCATAGGTGTAAGTTTTATTTCATGATTTTATCTGTGTTGAGAGTTTCCTTCATTATATCATAGTATCATCATAGTCCATTAGTAATAGTTATTTTTTGTTTCCTCTATTTGATATAATTAAGGACACACGAGTAAAACAGATATAGCATAGAAATAAGCAATCAAGAAAGAAATTTAGTAATTTATAACAAATAAATAAAAAGATTGGATTATCAGCCAGTCTCTAACAGTTATGATAATAAAGTTGCTAAATAATCTTAACCCAAATATCAAATATTTTAACTATAAGTACGAATATTAAACATAACTCTAAGAAGTGATTTGTTTTGTAGCATAAGTACTCGCGGCTAGATAATTATATTAAGAAAATAATCGGCGATTTTTTACATTGTTAGACATCGTGAAAAGATCATTAGTCGAAGAGTAATTACAACTAAAACATCTGCATTCTGCCTCACGGAAATCTTGAACTCTAATCAACGGCGATTCGTCTAACGAAACCAAAATTAATTATACACCTCACGTTCGAAATCTTACCTGAATCCATACATTTAATTACAACTCTCATAAAGTGATTTATAGCTTACACGTGGTGATGATTTATGAAATCTGAAAACTTAGAAAAATAAATTATTAATTTTCCATAATTACAAGTGTTGATTAATCATAATTTTTGTGGTATCTTAGTTTTCTGGACGCTTGAACATATACTTTTACTTAAATATTAATCATTATGATTCAGAGAAAATTATTCGCTTTCCAAGTTAATAACTATAGTTTGCGTTCACTGAAGTAATATTGATGCTTTAGTTGGGTTAATCATCCCCAATAGATAGATAGGACCTTAATAAATAAATCGAGTGAAAATAATTAGAAGCGAGCTATTTCATAATTTAATATTTTTGCAGGTGTTAAGCTTAGTCGATACAATAGGTAAATGGATTCATCGGTGAAGGTTTTATTGGGTTTTATAGGTAAATTCCTTAATTACATTAACAGTCACTTTTACAATGCGAGATTATCTTGTCACAGAAGGAAGGTAGAATTTTGAGTCAATGTTTGAACTGACTCAGTAAATTATACTGAGTTGAGTGAGTTACTCGTACTACTTGTGTCTATTGAATATTGATCTTATGTTATTGATAAATAGATAGAGTATAGGTTGGTATTTTATACATTATAAGGACATTTACTGAGAGGTTAGGTCCTCGGAAGGCTGGTTTGTACTGACTTTGGCCAATGAAAAGACTTTGATATTTCAACAGGGTAACGCCATTAATCAATGTTGACCTATGAATCAGTCTTCTTCAGAAATTTTTCATTTCCTTGAATTTTAGTGTACGTAATTGTTTTTAAGAAACCATTATTTATTTACATTCATAGATTTTGGTTATACGGAAAAACAAAAAAAATCTTTAAGTAATAATGAAGCTGAAAATATAGAGCAGTAACACTATTTTATGTATATGATAATGATTTTGGTGTAAACATTGTCGCATATTAGATCAAAATTTGTCACGAAACTCTTTATTTTAAATACAAGGGTTTCACACGCTGCCGTCAATGGTGTAATTACCACATATGTAGCACACCTTAGTAACGAATCAATAGTCAAAGAAATTCTCACCACAACATTGTTTCAATTTTAAATAATCGAGGCTTGTTTGCCTCATCTTAGCAATTAAAAACAATTCAACTATCAAAATAATTATAAAGCATCGAATTGCAATCGAAGTTACCATCGAGAAGTTCTCGCGTCGCACGCGTCAAAGTGGACACCTTTCTCATAATTAGTCTTAATTAAATCTATCGAAGTAGTAATTATGTCCTTTGCTCCATTTGTTCTACAGAAATTATTTCGCTGATTATATAGTGCGGTGTCTTTAAAACGTCCACCTCGAATGACAAAATTATTCGTCCATACGAAAAGCGGAAACTAAATGGTGAGGATTTCAATTTTTAATTAAATAACACCTGAAATAAGCTTCGGGTCCAAGTGGTGTATTATAGACCAATAATTAAGGTAACTAGACTGAAGGAGATTGGTTTTGAATTAATTGTAAAGGTATGGGGAATGAATTTTAAACATAACAGTCTTTTTTTTAGTTCTTGTTATTTTTTGTAACTTTGAAACATATCGTGTAGTGTATAAGAACATATTTGGGAAATTAATAGTAATAATAATAATTCTTACATTTATTTACACCAATCAGCCTAGCCCAAAGTAAGCACTGTAAGGCTTGTGTTATGGAAACTAAGGTAACGGATAGACATACTTATACGATACATAGATATGTAATATTCATAGAAATATATATAAATGCTCGTATTCATTATTCAAACATCTGCCCCTTCCGGGATTTGAACCCAGGACCGTCGGCACGAAAAGTAGAATAGCTACCGTTGCACAAAACGGTTGTAAAGAACTTTTAAAAGGTTAAGTCTACCGTTTTAAGGTGTTTTCATAAGAACAAGATTAAAATGTAATCATTGTACATTTCAAATTATAACTCTACTCTACAAATTTGTACTTTACTAAAAAAAAACGCAGTTGCTTTGTGCGTCACATTGCTGTCAAACATTTTAAACGTTTTCAAAAAGCATGACGTATGAGAGCAAATGTCAGCGCTATTTCAATATTAAATAACTTCACGGACTTTTTGGCGGGAGTGCGAAGCGTCAGTTTAATGGTTTTGGTTTTCCTGTTAAATTTTATGTTGTGGTTGATATTAGTGTGTAATGAATGAGTGTTGGCAAGTGAAATAAAACAGGTTGGAAGGTGTCTTTTCGCGCTCTCTCAAGAAGGCCACGGGGAGGTAAATAAAAAAGTCATTAAAATCCCACTTCTTTACTGAAATCTAGGAAATTACTCCAGAACTGGCAATTATATTTCTTGACACTGGCTAAATGCACAAATCGTGCAAGCCACAACTAAAAAAATAAATAAAAAAAAACATCACATAAATTGTCCTAAACCCATTTAAAGCATTTGAGCACTTGTATTATGTTATTCAGAAACAACTGTATCACAATACCCAGATTCGAGTAAGTAATATAGAAGATTTAATTTTCTGATAGACCCAGTCGCGCTCGAACTTGGGACCTCAGAGTGGCTTTACCATGAAAACCGGTAGACTAGCCACTCGACCACTGAGGTCGTTGTATATAAATAGAGCCCTTTCCCATAAATTTTATGGTAATCACATTTAGTTCCATGTACATTTATCATAAGTCGCATGGTTAAAGGTATTTTCATTAAATAAATAATTGATTTAAAATGAAAAGAATATATATTTCTTTAATTTAATTTGCGACAATAACAAAAGAGTTTTGTCGTTCCGCATTGTTTTGTGCCAGACAAATTCAATCTTAGGCATTATTGACGCAAAAGGAGGTCTTTGCTCTTGACTTAATGCGACTTTTATTGCGTCCTACTTCCAGTTTCATTGTGGTTCCCCCCTTCTTTACACCACCTACAAACAGAACCTTTCAACTTTCTACGTTTTTCGAACAACCGTAGACAACTTTATGACAGTTTGATCTGTTCATGAATTAATATTTACCTGCTTATAAGAAGAAGTCAAATCCAAGTCTACTTATGCAGTATTTTCTTGTCAACGCTATTTATTATTAATCCATAAAAAGAACATCTAGGTATATGTCTGTTTATCTATTAAAGAAAAAGATATTGTATTCAGAATGTTGTGTGTGTTCTGATCTCACAGAAATCATAAATTTAAAAAAGTTATATTTGTCAACATAATCTCTACTAAATAAAAGAAGGACTTTGTGGGTTTGTTACCATATATAGTGACCATAGTTATCATAAGCCTAAGAATAACAGTTTTTATAATCAATTAACGTTACCATAGCAACGCGTGGCCAAATTATACCAGCAACGCGTGGCCGGGTTATACCATAGCAACGCGTGGCCGGGTTAGCTACTTTTTAAATAATAAATATAACAACAGATAACTAAAGGTACGTTTTCTACAACCGTACGTTTTTTTTAAGTTACGCATCAAAAACAAACATAAATTCCTCTTTTCTCGTACCGTTATAAGACCTCACCATTGAGTTCTCACAGAGATTTATGCAGAAAACAGTTGCTTAATACCACAAAACAAACATTACCTTACCCCCTATAAGTATACGAGTCACACCAGCCATATGCTGTGACAAGCGAAATGGGGGACAACGGGCAGTAAATGACCGCCACCATTCATCATACCACCACAAATAGCCTTTATTTTTACCGTGTCAAAAAAAGCTCTTACACCCTACACTATAGAGGCTTTAACACTGTGAATTTGTTTTCTATTTTTATAAGCGAACATGTGAAATGCAATATTTTACACATAGGGGAGCTGCGGTTGTGGAAATGATGAGCGAGTAATGTCCTTCTTCCGCTGTATTAGGTAATGAACCGTAATTGGTGAAGTCGCCGAAATTTCTTGGGTGTGAAATATTACACGGTAATGTAATTCTGAGTCATTTCCGTTATTATTCGCGTTTTTTTATTGATGCAGTTGAAGTAGTGCTAAAAATGCATATCTCCAACTGCTATTCATTGGTAAGCGTATTACGTGATATCTTTTGGACTGCAGATTTAATATCTTTTGAAGTGATCGTAATAGCTCGACTATGAACTTCGGGTAAACGTTAACGTTAAACGTTAAACGGAAAAAGTTAACAATAGCCCGAATTGACGTGGAATTCGGAAACAACTAAATTTACTTTTTCTCTGGAATTTTAGAAAATTTAATAAGGTCTGCTACGAAGGGTGTCGAATCAGATAATTGATAGAAAGAATTGAGAGATCATATTATATGTATTTCTGTTATGAACATTAAAAACAACGTGTAGATTCTTTAATATACAGTCCCACTATCAAGCGTTAATAATTCGAATCTACCCGCTTTTCATACACTCACCCTTAAGCAAACCTAAGGCGACATAGAAAAGTTTATTACATGACTTCATAAACCTTTTCTTAATATGTTATATGAAAATGAAAATGTCAAAAAGCAATTAATAAAATTTTCTTTGTGACACATTCAAAAATTACTGTGCATCATATTGTTTTATATTTCTAGAATGAAGGGTACATAAACTTGCACTAAATCCATTCTGACATTGTTAATAAACAAAGTTAAATTGCCTTGAAAGTGTAACTTAAGCTTAGTTATACGACTATAAATTGAAAAATAAAAGATATATTTATCAATCCATCTCTTGTTCTGTATCTCCAGACCACAAGAGCGTGAGCAAAAACTAGGTAGATACATTGTAAAATACTCGTATACTATAAACACAGAGCACACACATTTGTCCTTAATCAGTTTGATTTACTGTAATGGGTTCGGTCGAGTTTCAATCGACATCCTCGTAGTGAGCGTCGGATGAACATCATCGCCCTCTCGCGTCGCATACTCGAATTAATTTTCGCCACAATTACTCGCTCTCGTTACTAATTGAGACATCAAAGGCACTGTTTTGGTCGTCTCCATCTGCCGTATTATTACGTTGTTTTATGTTTACAGAGCTCAAATAACAATAGGAATGTACTTAAAGTTATGTCCGTTTTAAATTCCTTTATGATTTAATTGTAATGTTATAATAAATTATTAGGTTCTTAAATACCAGCTGTACCGACTTTAAAACTGTAGACACTTACATGATCAAAGTGAGCAAGCAATTTATCATGTATAAAATTGAATAATTGCTATCATTCAACCTTCAATCAGAGTTAGAACATGCAAAACGTAATTTTCAAAACCAACAGCTTAGTTTCAACTGTCATTGTGCATGTAAGTTTGTCTGTATTATATGTATTTACTGAAACCTGTGCCTCGGGCGTAGCATTCGAGTCGCAACCGCAACATGGGGTCACCTGATAATACTTGCGTAATTACGCTACCATTACCGACCGGCTAGCACCACCACTTCTTGTTACACGATCAAATGTCTCAGACGTGACTGCCAATGCTGCCAATACAAAAAGCATTATCAAGATTCGAAGCGAATTATGCATGAGTGTGACCGCCTGTTTAGCCTACGGCTAGTCTTGAGCCTCAAGGCCGCTTCAATAAATAGAACATTTGCTTCTCCCAGAAATTAGTCGTTGCACCTACACCTTTTAATATAAGCACAATTTTTTATTACTAGACCTGACCAGACTTTAACAATAATATAGTTTTGCAATATTATTGGCAACTTAATTAAATTTTGTCGCTGCGGTTTCCTTCGGTTATTTTCGGTTACTTGTTACCCTTACTATGAACCTCATAAGAAGGTTCAAATCACCCAAAGGGCAATGGAGCGTAATATACTCGCAGTTTCCCTACATGATCGCATCAAAGTTGAGGAGATTTGTAAGAGAATCAATATAGCCTACACAGTCCAAAGAATTTCCTGGCTGGGGGTCAGAATTTCCAAACATAGCTCGTTGAACTGATGGCCGTTGGAGTAGAAAAGTTCTCGAGTAGTGACCACGGACGCAGTGTATGCAGGCCTCCCACTCGGTGGTCGATGGTCGACGATCTGGTGAAGGTCGCCTTAAGCACCTGAATGCGGGTAGCGCAGGACCGGTCGTTGTGGAGATCCTTGGGGGAGACCTTTGTCCAGCAGTGGACTACATTTGACCGAAACGACAATCATTGTATGTATTCAGAAATGCTCAGCTGCTACCAGTTGAGCATCTTCTTTTTCATGAAGTATGACGTCTACCTCATACTATACACCTCATACTCTACATGAGGTAGACGGTATACTTCATGGATTTCCTTTTAAAGTTAATAGAATTAGCTTTCCAATAATCTGAAAATATTTATTCTATTATAGTATTGAAAGTATGTAATACTCAACAATAATTTAGGATGACGTCAAAGTTAAACAAATGATATCACATTTATGTTTTGTTTAACAAAGTAAAGGAATACTTAGTAATTCTATAAACTATTATATGAGTCATTAGTATTACTTTTGAATGATATTTATAAGCTTTAAATTAATAATTTATAAGTAGAGTGTATCGTGTTTTCTTAAAATCTTACATAATTAAAATCTTTCAAAGTTTGTTCAGTGTATAATAGATTAGAGCACCTATTGGACGCTCAACAAACTATGTCAGCGTAACCGTTTTTTAATTCTATGAATTCCATGACGAAAACATTGACCAAAGAGTTTCGTTATAAAGATATAAGAATATTTATGTGATTTCCTTTTATAAATTGGGTGGCATTAAATTTGTTTCAATGCGCAATTTCGTCGTGTAAGACAACGGAATGGGATACTTGGGTAGAAACAATCGTTCGGAGCTGAAGCACAATTTGCTTAGTGGCAGCTCCTTGGGTAATTTGTGTCCGTCGCGTTCGCCTCCCGTTACTCCGTAAACGCTACTGGAATATGTAGCCTGTGGTTGTGTTTTAAACGCACAAACGTCCGGACGAGTGAGATACATGCTAATTATGGGCAATTTTCAAAATCGATCGCCGAGCTTTTGCACTGGCTGTGGCTTCCTGCGTTCGCTTGTTCTCAAGATAATGTAAGTAAACATGCAGTGTTAAACACCCACTGTTTTGGAACTCATTTGCGGTTTGATACGAAGGCGAGGAAAGTAAACATATTTGATGGTAAATTGTGTATAAAGACAATAGATATTTCCCATTTTACTGTGAAAGTAAAACATGATATTGTGCATGTAGGTACTTTTAATCCGTAAACAAGAAGTGGTGAGCTGAAGTTTCTTCGGCTACCATTTAATAAAGGTATCATCGCTATATCAGACTTCGATCTGATGATTGGTTGTGCAATAGCGGACGCAGTTAGATCGAATTATCGAGCGATCGATAGCTTCTAGATTGCATCTCAATAATGTCTGTTCAAGATATCGTCCAAGATTGCGCTGCGGGCGTGCCTAGCTACTTTTTACGCCTTCCGGGATTTGATTTAATGAAATGATTTTACGAAAATATACAGTAATTTTCGTAGGAGTTTCTGGTAGAACCCCAGTGGAGGGCTATGTTTAGAGCTGATATTAGGTATGCGCATCTTTGCAGCCGGTATCGTTGCGAGTGCACGGTGACCGTCGGGACGCGGTAATTGATGACGTCGCGGGCAAACGGTGTCCGCCCATTTTCCGTCAATTTTCGTCACTTGAGTGATGGTAGAACGACCCGCCCACTGCCCCCGCCCCGCTCTGCAGCCCGCGACACCCGCGCCGGCACGCGCCGCGCTAAATTTAAATGGAATGAACTTGTAACGGGCGGCCGCAGCCAAAGAATGTGAGCGGCATGAAACGTTAATCATATATTTGTGACAGTTACACTCGGAGACGTCCGATTTTGAAAAAGACGGTCATTGGACAGTTTGTCTCGTCATGTTCCATATGCGGATAGTGTTTCCTGTTTTAAAATAAAAAGTAAACTTTAGTTTCTTCCTTTTTGGATCCTATCACTGTCTGTCGGTGCTCCAAACAATCTTTGGTTCAAACTCTTTTGTTCAACACTTAATATTCTGAGAATATCTTAAAACATTAACTAAGACGCCTTTAAATAAATTAGCTTAACAGTGATAAAGTGTTGCTATCAAGGACATCTGCCCTCCAATATGTACACATACACTATCTCCCTTGAGAAAATACGAGGTACACTTGAGTTCTCCCTCACACATTGCGAAGTCAGCCGAAGACAAAGCGCTACCTAATTCTCCCGCAGTAACAATGGCCTGGGGGATATAAATAAGGTGGGAGCACTTAATGAACACATAAACTGGGAAGGTAGCGACACGAGACGGCGTCGTTGCCATGACAACTGGAATAACCTTGCTCTAGAAAGTCTGCTAATTAGAACCATTGTTTTAACATCAAAGAAGTTTTGTTATTGGTGTAATTGTACGTTCATCAATGTGTGTGTGATAAAATTTAAAGATTAAATTTAATATTAGAAAAATATTGAACGCCTGATTATGGTCAAATAATGTTGAATCATAGAAAAGTATGAAACGATCGATTTTTTCATACGGCATGTTCCCAATGGTTGGAAAACGTATATATATGTATTACATTAATTCTTAATTATAATCAGAAGTTTTGGTCACATCCACTATACCAGTTTTGGAGTAAACACTCCATCTAAATATTAATAATTATATTATTCCTACAACCTTTGCCGATGTGTCAGCAATAGGTTGGCATTTATTATCGCAAACGGATAAACGGTACGGCTGCGCACAAAATATAAACAAAAAGACATTATTTATTATATAAGAGTAGTTTCAAAAAAGCTACTAAATTAAATAAATTAACCGAATTAAATCACGTCTGTCAAATGTCATGCCGGTCGATTATAAAACATCATCTATGGCAGTTTGAGCGACGGAGTCATGCAAACGTTTTTGCCTGCTCTAAATTCTTGGAACATTCAATAGGGTAAGCGAGCTGAGCCCAAGATCTGACGAGTGGCATCATGCAATGTCGGGCGCACGTGTTGCCTTTATTATGCCTATTATGTTGTCAGACTAAAAAATAGTAAGAGTGCTTGTGCGGTGTTTTCGTCTGTTAGTAATTGCCAGTAAGATTGAACTCTTCTTGCTTGCATCTTATGTTATGTGATATTACAGTGACTGGCAAATTTTGAAAAAAAAAGTTTGTTCAAGACCTCTTTGGGCTGCGTGTAATAGTATAGTCATATTAGCATTTAATTCAGAACTATTCTATATGAAATCAAGCTATCTTTATCGTAACGCTTTAATTTTTTTTAAAGAAAAATAATGAAGGAATTCTTATAATATCACTTCATTATCTGCCTGTTTGTCTGACTATCTGTGTGTGTCTTGGTCTGTCACATGACACATACAGATAAATAAGACACTTTTTTCAGAAAAATTAAAGCTTAAAGAAAATCGAGCATGTAAATCAACATTTTAAAATCCTGTTATTTTAAATGCTAATCTTGCTAAATGAAAAACCTATGTGGAACTTTAGACTGACTTAAAATATTGACATTTCGCAGAAGGTAAAGTCTTATAACTCAAACCGAGAAAAGAACCTATTTTTATTATTAATTTGTCGGTTATAGTTTAGAAGTTTTCCAGAAATATGTAACAGTTTTAATTTTTTATATCTACATATGTGTCATAAAATTATTCATCAGTTTAATAATGAATTATCATTCTTTATGGTGCTATGATTTATTTTCTATTTCTGGCACAAGCAAGTTTAGATAAATAACATTTGGTAAGTTAAGGATTTCAAAAAGTATATTTAGCAGGACTCAAATCCGTTTTTTTATGGTGTACCCTCAACTCCATCGCAGTCTGGTGTGGCCGGTTTTGGCAGTCACCACCTCCTAAAAGACTAAAAGCCAGTATTGTAATTAAACCGGGCCAGAAGTTGTAACCACTACGCAATCGAGCCTAATACTAGCTTCAATTCTAGCTAGGTTCTATTAGTGACCACCGGTCACTTTCAAAATCTATGAGGGAGACCTATGTGACTTACAGTACCGATTGTCATATGACTGTAGTTGATTAATATAACAAAATAATTCTCTCTGAGTTAACAAAACAATACCTACACCTAATTAATAATAATAATAATAATAAATAAATTTATTCCAACAACTTATTTTACAAAAAGGCTTATTGATCTGCTCTCATGGTAGGTTGCCCTGTGTTATGAGAGGCAGGCTCCTCAGATATCATTGGTATTAAGTTGTATAGAACAGACGTGCATGCAATAATGGTGTAATCGTGCGCGCGCGCGCGCGCGTGTTTGCTTATGTGTGAGTGTGTGTGTGAGTGTGTGTGTGAGTGTGTGTTTGAGTGTGTGTGTTTGCTTGCTTGCGTGCGTGTAGTAGCGTGTGCGTGTGTGTTCGAGTGCGTGTCTTGATTTCGTATGTGTGCTTGATGGTTTGAGTATGTACAGCTACGTAATATTTTTTATAAGTTGCTCTAATGTATCATAATCAAATGATTCCAACCACGACAATGAGAATTTCTTAAAAAATCTGGAACGATAATGGTTAGTGTTACTGTCTAGGAGTAGAAGTTTATTGTAAATGCGTGGCGCGATACATTTGAAATGTTTCTTTGCAAATTGTGAGCGGACAAATGGAATCTTATATTTCACAAATCTTTTGTATGATTTCGGAGGGGAATAAGGGACTATTATATTATGAAACCTATTTAACGTATGGAAAACAAATAGTTTTCTGACAGAGAGGACCTTAGTGTATGTATATAGTTCGCTAGTTGGAAACCGGAACGGCAACCCAAGTGCCACTTTTAAAACTGCTCTTTGGGCTCTTTCGAGTTCTATTAAGAATGTCTTTGCAGCGTTACCCCACGAGCAAATGCAGTATGTAATAATACATTGACAAAGGGACTTATATGTTGACAAGAGCAGGTTTTGGTCAGCGGCTTGTCGTAGATTTTTGAATGCAAACATGAGTTTGCGGACTTTTGCTGATGCTGCTGTTATGTGTTCCCCCCATTGCAATCTCTCATCAACAACGACACCCAGATACCTAATACTGGAAACTCTAGATAGGGCAGTACAACCGCAAGAAACGTGATAGTTCCTATTACATGGATAGACATGCATTAAGATATTAAAATTCGGCTCAGGACTGTTGACACATGTCTTTGAGAAGCATACGTATTTGGTTTTCTGCGTATTTATTGAGAGAAGATTATCCTCCAACCACGCTGTTATGCGGCTAAGGCCTGTTTCGGTCAAATACTTTACCTTGTTCCAGTCTTGACCATGAAATAAAACCACAGTGTCGTCAGCAAATATAATTGTGTCTGCGCCCTTAATTTCCAATTTACAAAGACAATTTATATACAGGAGAAAGAGCGTTGGACCTAAAGAACTACCCTGCGGAACACCGTAAGAACACCGGGCCAGATCACTATAATAGTTACTAACCTTCACACTTTGTTGTCTACCAATTAAATAGTCACTGAACCAAGAAAGAGGGGTACCTCGAATGCCAGCATTTTCTAAGCGGGCCAATAGCAAGGGGATCGATACTGTGTCAAAGGCTTTTTGAAGGTCTAGAAACACTCCGACACACCTTTCCCCCCTGTCTAGATAAGAAGTGATCAAGGATGTGAGTTCCAGTATCGCATCTTCCGTCGATTTGCCAGCCCGAAAACCATACTGGTTTGCCGCTAAAATGTTCAGCTTTTCCAGGTATTTAACAAGCCTGCTATTTACAAGCTTCTCCAAAACTTTAGAAAGAATCGGAAGAAGCGAGATTGGTCTATAGTTGGTAGGTTTGCCGCGATCTCCCGATTTAAAAACTGGACAAACAATGGCAGTCTTGAAAGCCAGTGGAAATATACCCGTAGATAGACTCTTGTTACATATGTAAGTAATAGGCTCCACTAGTATACAGCTAAACCTTTTGAGAAACCGAGTAGTAATTTTATCCCCCCCAGATGCACTGTTTGAGCTTAACTTATTTATGACACTAGTAACTTCATATGGATCAGTTGGTGCAAAAGACATGGAGTTCAAAGGGGCGTTTGTTTTCTTCATATTGTTAACTAGGTCAGCCTCAGTGAGTCCCAACTTGCTCAGTGTACTTCCCGCAAGATTTTTACCAATAGATGTAAAGTATTTGTTTACTTCATTAAGTGCAGTCGTTGGATTATCATGTAGTGAAAGTAGTTCTGCATTAGAGTCCCTTGCAATATTTAAACCGCATAAGTCTTTAATTACTTTCCAAGTTTCTTTGTTGTTGCCAATTGCTTTTTCCAACTCGTATTTATAGTAATCTTTTTTTGCTTGTTTAATTATTCTGTTACACGTATTCCTATAAGCCTTATATTCTAAAGATAAGCAAATGTCATCAGGTGATTTTTTTGTGTTTATTAGAAGCCTGTCTCTTTTTCTTATAGATTTCACTAGTCCTACAGTAATCCAAGGTTTTAAAGGCTTTATTTTATTGGGCACTAACGATGTAGTTGTGTTTGCCATGATAGTGCGTTGGACATTCGTTAATAAAAAATCAACCGCAGAGTTAATATCCGACATATTATATAATGTGGACCAATCTATTTGTTGTAGTCCTATCCCAATAGCTTCATAATCTGTTATAGTCTTGAAAATTGGCGATGTTTGATTTTTGTTTATCGACATATCTATATGTAGCAAAATCGGCGAATGATCGGTAAATTCCTCGAATACAAGTGTTTGGCAGTTAAAGTGTGTCTTGATCATAAAGTGATCGATGCAAGAATTAAGTCTTGTCGGCTTATCAATCCCTTGTTTAAGACCATTGAAAGCCATTACATTGAGATAATCGTTTCCAGCGCCATTCACCTCACCTGGTAGTATATTAATATTAATATCCCCCGTAACGATAACAGTCTTTGTTGTAGTTTTCTGCAATAAATTGTTCATCGAATTAATGTAATTTGTGGGATTTTTAAAAGCCGGCGGGCGATAAGAGCAAACAATGGAAATCTCACTATCAATACTAATAAGAAGACAATTCCCCTCAGAAATATCTATTTCCGAACAGGTGGCACGAATATTGTGTTTTACATATACAATCACACCGTCATTCTGGTTGTAACTTACTTTGCTTGCATAAGAATTGTAACCAATTAGTTCCGGTACTATTGAATCAGAATTAATCCAGCATTCCGACATAACTATAACGTCTACTTGGAAATTAAGCTGCGTCAAAAAAACCAAAAACCTGTCCATGTTACAGCGGACGCTACGAATATTGACAGATAAAATACACAAGGAGTTATTATCCTTTATATTTAATACCGATTTAGCCTCTAATATAGAATTAACATAGGTGCAACGAATCTTGTCTAATTGTTCAATCTCCACTAATAAATTACTTTTATTAATCACTTTTGAACTAATGATAGTTTGTGACGTATTAAGACGTTTCCAATCCAGTAATCACACAAAATGATACATAACAACTCATTAACAATAAGTTTACCAAACAAGAAGTTCTCTGTTTCTTTGAAGTTAAACCATGATGATAGCATCGTATCTTTTAAATGGTAGCTGTAAGTTTTTGTGAATTCAGTATATTTCAAAGGTGTGAAATTGATAAGTGTATGAGTTAGTGTTACACTTATTTGTGTTGTATTTGTTTGGGTGTCTTTGATTAAAATTAGTAGTATATTTTTGTGAATAGTGTTTCTTGATTTGTTGGTATAATATGGTAAAAAGTCGCTAATTATTATTATACGTAGCAATAAGAGAGCACTGTGTGTGTGGAGTGTGAATGAGTACATATTATAATAAAAAATAATTATAGTTATAGTTATAAGGTTAGCAATAATAAACAATGTGAACAGTTTACCTCTCACAACCAGGTTGTACTCACCAACCAGAAGAGCCGATTTTACAAGTAATGTTATTCGTATTACACAATATAGAAATAAACAATATAACTGCACAGAGCTATTAATTAACACACAATATAGTCATTCTTTTATATTTTTAAAGTCACTTTCCATGTTAATACGGTGAGCCGGCGTTCCATCATTTTTTCTTAGATATACCAATCCCCTCGAAGTCCAACAGTATTTGAAGTTATGTGCTTTAGCATATTCACGAGCTAAAGCATATATTTTCTTGGACTTGAAGGTCATACTCTCCACAATATATATAGGTTTTGGGGGGCCTTCGATTGACAAGTGTGATGTATTCAGCTTATTATCCTTGTGTTCCCGATTGAACTGTTTCACGGCTGAGATGAACTCATCTTTTTTAAAAACTGAGCATAGTTCCGCAATAATGATTTTACTGTCAGGTGATCCAGTTGATACCCTATATATATTCCTAACATTGTGCTGATCAATGGATACATTTAAGATATTTCCTGTCATTTTTAATACATTCAACAAGTCTACCTTTGATTCTCCTATTTTAGGTGGTATATTCTTAATTTCTATGCTAGCGGTGCGTGCATTCTTTTCCAAAAATTCAATTTTATTTTCTAACAACGTTATGTAATACATAATGTAATTAATGTTTATTTCTACACGGAGGAGTATTTTTAGCGCTTGAAGAGTGTTTAAAGACGCATAACAACTTATGAGGACTAGAAATGAGTTTGTGGGTATAATATGTTCATTATTTATTCCTGTTTAACATTAAAAGTTTTCTGAAAATTTTGTATAGAAATACTTGTTGTACTTCAATTCTTAGGATAGATACAACGCTAATATAACCGATGTTGCATAACCATCTCACGATCTTAAGAAAACTGAATAACATTTTAACTAGATATAAACACAATATAGGTAATTAAATTATTTCTGGGACAGTTATTAGACATTTGCCCAAATAGGATATACTTGAAAATGGTAATATTTCATAATTTTTGATTTTTTCAAAATTGAAAAATGCGGACACCTTAAAAATCCTTAATAATATACAATAATACAAAAAGTATCATCACACGTAAAATATAATACTAACTGGGAATGCGGAGATCAATCGATTATGTTATATTTGTGACAGTGACGTAGCAATAAGGGCGTCTGGCGTTGCTTCTCAGAAGACATCGGTTTGAATCTAGTCTAGTTTGATTCTGTACGACTCTAAAACCTTTAAACTTACAAGTTGTTACAGTACTTATTAAAAAGGGCATCGTCTTATTATATATAAAATCCTGGCAACAACCAGCACTGAAATTATGAACACGAAATGAAAATTTGACAGATCATATTGTGTTGTAACAAGTGGAAGCTGCTCAACGAAATCATAGCATTTGTTGTGCTACATTAAATTGTTAACTGTCATTCAATTTCGCATCTGTTCTCTTAATACTGACAAAATTGCACGTGGTAATTTATTACCATCGTTGCATAAATATATTAGATACTACTTGGCGAAGATGGATATCGCGAACGCAAGCTGAGATTTATAGATAGTGTACGCAACTATAGACCCATCCATTTTCAGTACTTATAAATGTGAGTTTTTATTTTATGTATAATGTTAATATGGAGCTTCATAGTTGAGTTAAATTAGCAGGAGCCAGTCATAGGATGGTTGACCAAAAGGTCCTTTCTCCTCCATGCTTCAGAAGGCCCTCTACGGCGTTGTTCTCGGCTGCATTTACAATAGTTACCAATAGGCATTATATCTGCGTTATAGAAGGCCCATTCTTCTGACGGTGTTTTCTTTCGTGATTTCCATTATCGAAATAAGCAAGGTTAAATGAAACATTTGCACTATATATTTTTTCTTATTTAACAATTTATTGCATGATTATTATAACTATAGAAATTTTACAAGAATATTTTAGAAGTTTTTTCTATTTTGAAAGTTTAAATCGATCGTTTGACGTTTGAAGACATAGGGCGCACTTTTATTGATCGCCCAGAAGTTATTATGTTATGATATTCTAAATCATTGAATTTGTAAGTTTGAATAAAACTTCTTCCATAATATTCCCATTGATAACACTAAAAGTCGTTAATAGCTGCTAAAAAAGAAAAATAGAGAATCGGTTGATAAGCTGATGAGATAGGTAAAGGGGTTGCACTGTTTTGTCATAGCCTATTTCAATGTAAATGAATTATTTTGTATTCATTTCATAATTACATAATCTGCACAGTTGTGTAGTTTACCGTTGGAATGCTTATCGATAACAAGTTTCGCCTATATGTTTACTGCGAGGTTAGATCATATCTTCTTCGTTTGTAATTATGAAGTTAATCGATGTCAAATATTAAAATCATTATAATATTAACATTTACACCTTTCACTTATTATTTTTATGTTTATCGTATTACTGTAACAATTTCCTTATCTATCTAATGGTAAAAAAGCTATCGAACTAACGTTATTACGTTTGCTTTATTAAGCTAGCAGGGAAATCTTTCAAAAGATAATTGGGAAAGAGATAATTATATATACTACTACTACGCAACTTTTCTATCCTGACTGACTTTTCTACTCTGAATAGGGCGTGGTATCCGGATATCTGAATATCTAAATTATTCGGATATCCGTTGAATTTACTATCCGGATATCATTGGTGTTATTATTCGAATGAAATGAATAATACGGGTAATTATATTTTCTACTTATTTAATGGTCTTATATTAAATTTATTTAGATTTCATAATATGCCGTAGGAAAAATTGTTTCTATCACTGGTTGGTGGTTTTCACTACTTGTAAGAGAAAATTGTCGGTATATAGAAAGAATGGAAAGGTATTTAAAAACAGTACACCAGGTGATGATCTTTTGTCGTAAATCCTATAGCTTTATTAATTGCATTTAATTCGTACATACTATTTTCTGATACAAAATTATTAAACGCATTTTTAGTTTGAATTAAATCTTTATCACTACTATTCCAAATATCCATATTATCCGGATTTATTCGAATAGTCGTTAGGGTTTATCCGAAGTATCCGGATACTAAAATTCGACGGATAATTGCATGCCCTAATTCTGAAACTCCTAACGCCAAAATTGGAACCAAATAGTAGCCAACTACTTATAAAAAAAGATAGAAACGAATCATTATCACCATTTTAACAAGATCATTTTTCGGAAAATGCCGCTGTCCATTTTCTCGTCTACTGGAGGTGTATGGTGGTTAGCCCCGGTATCCTTACTCACCTTTAAGTAAAGGGTTGGTGCTATTCTACACTGCTCGACAACATACGGCACCATTCGCGTAATAATGGATTCGGTTATTTGATTTATAAATTTCAGTTGATAAATTTTATTTAAAAGGACGCGTTTTAGCGCTTTTGCAATTGTCCCTATTTGTAAAATATCCGAGTACACCAGAATCACCAAGTTTAGTAAGGATTTATTTTAGCCAGAATCTGATCAGACAAAAATACTTATACCTAGATATAGATCTTTTTATGAGTACTAATTAGTATCACTTCACAGTCACAGTATATGGTGCTACGAAATTGATATTTAACTATGATTTAAAAGGTTATATCTAGCACCAAACTTTTCTTGTGTGAATATAAAAACTAATCCTATCCTAATATTATAATAATAATACTTTGTATGTTTGTTACCATATATAAATAATAAATAACTAAATATTTCCAACATTTACACCAATTAACCTAGCCCAAAGTAAGCAATTTTAAGTCTTGTGTTATGGATACTAGGGGATAGACATACATATATCATACATAAGCAAGTAATATTCATAGAAATGTATACAAACATCCATGACTCAGGTACAAATACTCGTATTCATCATACAAACATTTGCCCCTTCCGGGATTCGAACCCAGGACCATCGGTGCGAAAGGCAGGATCGCTACCGTTGCACCAAACAGTTGTCCATATATAGTTACCACAGTTACCTTAAGCCTAAGAATAACAGTTTTTATAATCAATTAACGTTACCATAGCAACGAGTGGCCGGGTAAGCTAGTGATCAATAAAAAAATGAGAATACCTCTTTGGCCTGAGAACTAGAAAAAGGTTTAAATTCTGTGTATTGCACGACTTTTAGTTAAAAGCCCTTCTAGCTACTATTATATTGTTTGCCGAATGTCTCTAAATAGGTTGTTACCGAAAGCAATTTACAAGCTTTAATTTTAGGTTTATGTAGGTGATATGACCTAACTGCCAGCCAGTGGCGGATTACCCACTAGGCACACTAGGCACGTGCCTAGGGGCCCCGGTGTAGAAGGGGCCCCAAAATGTAAAAATATAAAAAAAAATGCAAATATTAAATTCTTATTTAAAAAAAATTCTGATTTTGTATTTATTTTGTCGATGAAAAATGCTATATTTCACACCATTAAAGACTCCGACACTGGTCGTCACCAGGGGGCCCCCTTATACAACGTGTCCGACGGGACACATTGTATAAGGGGGACACAAACATAAAGTGCCTAGAGGCCCTAAACGACCTTAATCTGGCACTGCTGCCAGCTGTCAATAATAACAATGATATGATTATAAACTGTAGTTTTATTAATTAACAAATTAGAATAAAATTAATTTATTTTTAAATTTTATAATAACAACGGTGAAAATATAAACTTTATCATATGCTTATACGCAATAAGTATGTGCGTAAAGCTAAATTTGAATAAAACAAATCCAGTTGTAAATAATTTTGACGCTTGTTGTTTTTTACTAGTTTTAACGATACACGTTCCGTGTTTAATTTTAATATTCTCATGGACTTAATTAGTCGGGTGGGCTGTATCATAAAATTAATGATTATCGTTAGGTAGGTACCAATCGATTCGTGTTCTCATGTGCGGTATCGATTAACTCCGCCCTAATGTCGATACTGCAATACTTATTGCTTACGTCAACGAATCATAGCGGTAGTTAGCAGGTAACATTTTAGGATTTGTATTTTTTTATATTCGTTTGTTTTTAATATTCGACATTCGATCACTTGTATGATATTGCGAGTGGTATCGATAAACTCCGCCCATGTTCTGATGTGGTTAGATTACATCAATTTGGTGAGGTCACGTTCTGCTTTAAGATTTATTCGAGAATATTAAATTTTGTAAAAGATTGTGATAAATATTGGTCTTGTAAAATTAAAACAATATCCGTTTGTATTTGTTATAGATCCTTGTCTTCAATTTTCTCTTATCACTAGAACTTTACTAGCACCACCAGAACATAGCGTTTTAGTGATGCTTGCCACTCTTCAATTGATTCGTAGAGAATGCCTAGGTCCGCAATTTAAGCATGGTTTTCGTGTAAAATTATTTTTTAATAAATAATAAGTTTTGAATCGTCATATCTTTTACTAAATAGGTTAGTTAGTTTGAAGGGGCTAGAATTCATATTTGTAGTGCCTTCTCACAATTTGCATACAATTACAATTTACCTTCTCTATTAGACCATTATCTGTCATAAAATTTACAATTCTCAAAATTTGGTGGTTAAAAAACTGTAGGCCTAAAACGCTGACAGCACTGACAGAGCGTGACAAAGCCAAATTCGGGAAAAAACGCTAAAGGACCGCGGGCTTCGGCGTCACGCTGCCTACACACGGCGGAAACTTGCTCATGCATTATTCAAAGCGAAGGCAAATACAAATAAATAGGCAGAGAATAAATACAAACAGGCTGAATGAACCACGGCGGTGGGCGGGGCGCCGCGGCATAAATATCGGTCGGCTGTCATAAGAGCGCTCCGGTCGGCTATTTCGGACACGACTTGGATGTCGTCTTTGCAAGACGATACTCTTACATTATAGGGCTCAGCTAGGATTTCTTTTTTGAGAATGAAGTCTTTTAAGTGTTCGGTAACATTTTGAATAAAAAACAAAAATTATACGGAAATGATTAAAAAACGACCATCTGTAACAACAACGCTACCGTAAAGTCAGCATTTTACGAAAAAAAGGGTTTAATAAAAGTCTGTAACACTGATGAAAGTTTGAAGGTTAGCCATTAAATTTTAATGATATCTTCCTGTAGATGCTAGATGGAAGATGCGCTTGGAGGGTTGGAGATTGCTGTAAAATACGGAAAACGCTGCTGCCCACTTTGTGATCTAGGGAAGGTGTATGAGGATTATCTTCAATGTCATTAGTCACCTTTTACAACACCCTTAAGCATGAAGGGTCTTGGAATATCCAACATTTATAATGGCAACACAGTTGCTATAGCAACAATTAAGACAGAACATTGTTATGTACTCTTTTTATAACTCTTTCTTTTGCGGTGTTGGACCTAATACACGCGTTCTTAAAACAGGTGTATTTTATTAACTCGAACTAGTTCATCCATATATGTTTTGTCCTATACAGTCCCTCGCTCTATCAAACGGTTATTGCTAACTGTCGGACACCACACGGCTTAATTTTAATAACCTTCATACGACTCGATGTGTAATAAGTCGACATAAAACATATTTTTTATCGGAATTAAATAGCTATTCTTATTAAGTATAACATTGATAACTAGCCCTGATTCATATAAGAGAAAAAAATTACATTGATTTACCAATGTTCTCTATTATAAACTACACATATGATGGATATAGATATTTTTTTATAATAGTTAATCAGGATTAAATATGATTAAATCAAATCGCTCATATAATTCATACGTTTGTTGCGAAATAATAATTACTTGACAACTTACACTAAATATATAGTTCTCTACTATTCTTTTGCCATAGATGCTAAAACAGCATACATAAACTAGTGTCCCTAAAAAGCGAACCATTACATTAACAGAAAGACAAGAAAAGTTTAGAGCGGCGATTACAGACCTAGAGGTAGGAAGCAATATGATTCAAACAACCGCTTATGGTGCCATACTATCGAAAAGCCTGTGCCCGTCTGCGATGACTAACAGAATGATGGTAAATGTAAGCTGGAATAGTTACTATTTTTAACTACCACTGTCCGCTGTCGATTGGTTTGCATCCTAATTTCAATCTGTCGCCTTAATAATGGTTTGAAAGCAAAGAACTCTATGGACTGAGTAAATTAGTTCTGACTAGCTGAACCGGTAACGCGTTGCTATGGTAACGTTATTGATACAATGAAAAAAAAAAAGGGGAAAAATAGCGGACAGACAAACACTCAAACAACAAATTTGTGTTCTTAGATTATAGATTCGTTCCCACTGCTATGTTCATAGAATATAATCCTTCTTTTTTCATGCAACTATTTGCTTTTTTATTTTGTTGGATATTTTCATCGATAAGTCAAAGCAATTATATTTAATTATTAACAGTTAACTTTGGTACTAACCTCGCTTGATTAAATAAGCAGTAAAATTTTTAATATTATTATACTTGGCGTCTTCAGTTCAATCTATAGTTTTTCTGCTTAATTATCGATACCATAGTGGCTTTTTAATGTCGCTTAATAATATTGTTTTTAACTCACCAACACATACAATTATTTAATTTGCAGCAGGTTGCTTGTGCATTACAATACATACTTGGCGAGCGCAAGGCTATCACGCTCGCCAAGTATGTAATATTTATCTTGGTATCGATGCGCAAGAGTCGAATCCACTCACTCGCATTAAATTACGTGCAATTTATTGCCCAAGGGCCACATTAAATTAACATATAGTCATTTGCAAACAATTATTTCATCAATATTGTAAGTGCTGTCACAGTTTTCAATTGCTGCTACCACTGCTCTTAAGTACGTCACGTAGTTTTTTAATCGTTTATGGAAATATACCTCATTTCTCTTGTTTAATCTAAATTGAATACATTTATTCCTAAATAAAGACGCTATAGTGTATGTGTGTAATTATTGATTTCAAAGATTAATTCTACATCGATCGGTGAAAATGACATTACTATTTCCAGAATGGCGCTATATCTCGTAGCGAACTAGCACGGTTATATACTTAAATCCGTGAATTGATGGATTCATAATAAATGCTAATAATACAAATAATAAATACAAAAGATTAATTGTATATACGGTTTGAAAAAATTGTTATCTACAATTTTTATTTATAAAAAAAAGTCATAAATTATAAATTTTATTTTTTCTAATTGAAGTTCGTTCTCTAGTTTGGAAGGTTAGCTTAAAAAAAAATAAAAGGTAGGTACTTATAACGTCTGATGGTAAAAATTGTCTCGAAAATAACCTTGTGGTTCTTTTACGTGGCCTAATGGAATATAATTGACAGGTAATTTGTGGAATATAAAATTTTAATTGAAACTCTGACTCAATTTCGCCATAGTAGAGCTTAAAGTCGCCCACTTGTCCGCTGCTCGTAAATTGCGCGGATCCTCATAAATTGCACAAAATCGCCAATTACAAGGATAATGTCGGGAGTCAGGAGATGGCAGCTCCGCGCGCGATGCTTACGATGTACCAAAATCAACTCAATCTGTTACCTCCTTGAGCTCAAAAGGTGATTCCACTCATAATTAGGGTACGTTACATCAATATCGAAACTTTGCTTTGATTACAGTGTTAGCTATATATAAGTATAAAGTAGTTGTATACATATGGAAACAATAATGTTGCATATGTTCGATGGCGTGCCAAAATAAGCATACATCATTGCTCCATTACCGTGGACAGAAATCGTGGCGAAATTTTTCGCCTTGTACTTGTCTTAATATTTGGTGTGTAACGTTTACCACTAACAAGATAATATCGGTATACATAGGTCAAGCAAAATACAAAGGCGTATTGATACATAGAGTGAGGTTTTGTGACACTAATGAGCTTCGATGATTACTGTATTTTCAATGAATTATTTTTAAGTCTATATTTGTTTTCGTATTTTGAAATCTACAAGTATTGGTTTTTATTCGTGCAGTAAGAACAGTAGTCCACCGATCGCTAGGCGGGTGCGCGTGTAGTGACGGAATAATGGACGGTTCACGATCTCCATTTTACCCCATGTGTTTACATAGAAAGCGCTTGCGCATCTTGTTGCCAAAGGGCAAAAGGTGTGTGATAGAACCGCTATGTGGGTTTATTACATTTTAAATATTAACTATAATAAAAGTGAAGAAAGCGGTTTATGCTGAACAATTTACTGAATAATGAAAAAATCTTATTATTTAATATTTTTACGAAAAACATTTAACAGTTTTTTTATTTTCGTATTTCTATCCATTCTGTATCCGTATATTCAGGTGGTCACAATTAAATATTTATTTAAATAAGAAAAATCTCATTACGTTTTGATAAAAAACAGAAAATATTTTTTTGCAATAAAATAAAATAATAACAAATCGCATCATCATCTATCTATATAATACTATCACTCATATTTTTATAAATTCAAAAGAGTCAATGTTATTTGTCTTCCTTTCATATGCTGATGGTACAACGGATCGGCGCGTATTTTCAAATGGACATTATGGAGAAATGCTTAGACTTTATTTTCCAATTATTTTTTACATACATATATTTATGAGAAATAGATATGTAATAAGATTTAAAATAGGTTTATAAAAACATCCACATTTCCGAGCCCTCAGGTAATAGGGGTTCCTATTGAAATATGGCATTGCCAATGCAAGTATACAAATGAAAAAAAAACTACCAGAGTAATGAATTGTATTATTATTTTGTAGAATAAAAATAATTTGTAGTTGATACCATCATTTTGTACTCAGATTGAGATTCTGTAGGTAGACAGACATTTTGAGGCCAATGACTTATTTGACCGCTGCAGTCTTAATCCAGGTTAAATACATAATGAGGGTAATTTTGTTTTAAAATTTTAGCACGAAAATCTCATCAAGAGCCGAATAATATTGTCCTTTGGCCGGCGAGTCCTTTTGGATGGGATCGACCGAATAAAAGGCGGCGTTATTATGTTGGTAAAACAAAATTCTCCATAATGGCCTCATTATGTGGCGAAAATTGCTTGAGAGCTTTTTTGTGTGGTTATATAAATGTATTTGTAATAGCTTTTAGAAATATTGCGAAGAAGCGAGACAGGAATCGAGCGGCGCCTGATTACTGAAACTTAATTTATTTTCATGTAAAAAAAAACACATAAAGATCGTACGATCCGGCGTGGGAAACGACCCTGTCGCCGACGGCCTCTATTACGGCATTATTTTCTACATTAGATACTGTATTAAATTGAAGATTAATAGTAAATCGATATGGTTAATGATGCAGCCGTATTTCACGTTTATGAATCCATATTGGTTCTTATAGTTTTAGAACGGTGGAAACAAATTTAAGCTCTGTACGTACTAAGCAACAAATGATTTTACGTTAGCTAAGTGAAATTAATGATTTTATAATTGAAATTTTTTTAAATACTTTAACCAAGCATATTTGACCGTTACAATGACAAATGTAGTAAAAATAAAATGTAACACATTAAGTAAATATTTTGTATGTTTTTATTTACAAATGCGATGCCATGCTAATAAAATATTATTATTCATACTCCTTAACGACTAAGAAAACAAAATTAAATTAAAAAATGGCATTATTGACTACTGTCTGAACCTCACATCGTACGATTGATTTATTGTCTATATATAATCGATACGATTATTTGAGCAGTAAAGCGCGTCAATTGCCACTAATAAAGTCTGTGAATGTTAATGAATCGCTTTTCTGTCGGTGTGTCATAAAACGAGCCACTGGTTTGGGTGTAGCGGGCGAAGCACCGCGGGGGGCCGAGGGTGCCCTAATTGATTTGTGCCCGAGGCCGCAATCAAAACAGATCGTATTTTATAAGACGTATCTTGGAGGGCGAGGGTGTATGGACTCTGATAGCTGAGTGAGTTAGAGCTGGGGTAGGTTGAGAGTCGATTTCAGGCAGTGTTAAATGTACATATTGAAAAGCAAAGTGTTCTTCACCATGATCAAGTGTTGGGAATCTTACTAATGGCTGCCGTGCCAAATCTGACTTAGCCAAGTTTAAAAAAGGATACATAGAAAGGATCTTTTTAGTCTCTTTATATAATAATATCATAATCTTTATATATATAATTCTTCTGTGAGTGTGTATGTCACTGAACTCCTCCTTAACGACTGGACCGATTTTGATGAAATTTTTTGTGTGTGTTCAAGGGGATCTGAGAATGGTTTAGATTCACAAATCAGCCCGGCAGATGGCGCTGCAGTCGGCACAGCAACGCGTGGCCGGGTCAACTAGTATATTATATAAACGGTTGCGTGTCCTCGCTATCTCTAAGTTTCGGTTTGGGTTTCCAACTAAGTCGACATAGCGTCTTTTCCATGTCGTCTCTGTTCTAGGTGGTTGTGTTTTTTTTTCTGATGTAGCATAATTACGTTGGCTACTCAAGTTTAAAATAGAAGCGTTGTATGCGATGGATGTAGTCTAATTTATTCATGTATCATTTAAAGAATAATAAATAAATAAACGACATGCATCACGTACTACACTAACGTAGGAAATGGAATGTTTATTTTGTATACTATCATCTTATGTTTATTTGTGTGTGGCTGTAGCTGACAGTTGTAGGTACATCAGATTATTTAATAAAACGAAAAAGAAAATTTGTTTAACAGCTTATTGATTGTGTCATTAAAAATCAAATATGTACTAACAAAACTTTATTTTTTTATATTTTTTTATTACTATAGTGAAGCTACCACATCTGCACTCATGGTAATGCAAATTGTAATGTGTTCAATGATCAAACACAAGAAAATCAAATGATCATTTGATAAATAGTCCCCGGGGCGCCCCCGCTTCGTCGCGCTCGTAAATGCGGTCAACTTCCATTCCCTGCAGGGTTCTTCACCCGACATTACCCTGCATTCTCTTGATTCACCCTAACAGTTTACGTCTAACGCGGGAATAACGCTGAATTTGTCCCACATTGCATTGTGCACATATAATTCTAGAAACGGTTTCGAAAGCCACGCAGCTATGTACGTTAAAGTAATAAAACAATGATACCCTTTTCTGATTTCGGATGCCTATTATGTTATTCCCTTGACTTGATGTTCCCCCGATGGGAACGCCTCGAGAGTGTCATGGGAAATTATCGCCATTTAATTTTGTTTTGCTTAATATTAATACTTTAATGCTGAAGCTTTCATTGATAGATTTACCTAATAAATTATTACGATTGCATCACCCTAAAGTAACTTTGTCGAAAACGGTTTAGGAATTAAGCCACCTTTAATACACGTAAAATAAAGAATAATATTTAAATCTAACAATTTGTATTGATATGATCTGTTTTATTTTATGCAAGTTCTTCTATATATTTAAATAAAAAAAATGGTTTACGTAATATTTATATTCAATGGGTCGTTCTACTTTTTTACCGACACTGGTATGTCCTGTCCTTTGTCTTATTATGGCATCTCGTTGGAGTATTGATATTTACGGTTTTTTAGTTCGGTTCGAAAAACGTCAATTTTTTTCTTATCTATTAATATTATGTTATTTTTCATTTTCCCCAACCAACACATTTTTTTCTTTTGTTTTCCGTAGAATGCCGTGACAGAGTGGTAAAACGAAATGTGGTCTCCACAAAAAAAGGCCACTCTGTCACATAATTTAAAAAAACCAACATTAAAAAAGAATTAATATTTTCCGCAAAGGAAACTTTAATTAGTCCTAATGACAAAACAGATGCAATTTCTTTTAAATTCCACACAGAAACCACAATTCTGGATAGTTTAAAAACCAAAAAAACAGAAAAACGTCGTTTCACTGTCGGTAAAAAAGAAGAACGACCCCAATATTTTATAATTCACAGTGGTAATTTTATTATTTAGATTATTTATTCACAAACTTGACGAGTTATAAGGCAGCCTTATCACCTATATGAATATTAACAGCCATCCAGTTCTAATGAAGCCATCGTTGTTAGTCTATGTAACAAGGATGAAAGTGGTGAATTTAATGAAGGTGCAGGCAGTACGCATCATAGTTTATACTGAAACAGTGTGTTAAAAGCAATAGCTTGCCTTGTTTCCAACTTAATATTGTTTTTTCCTTATCCTCATTGTAATCATCAATTATAATTGTGCAATTGTTACATAAATATTTTACGTAAACACCAAGAAGAATAACTTTACAATCGGTAAGAGAACATACGTACACACCCAAAGAAAGATAAATAAAAAAGCAAACATTGTTTACATATTTATTTCAACACATAACATTGCATAGGCATAAAAAATGTATGTGCGTATTCTTCCAGGAGTGGTCCACTATGAAATTTAACGAAGGCAGGTCAAGGGTGTACTTCTAATGGGAAGGTATATGTATTAATGAAGTCCAACTTACTTGAATAATTGTACGTCGTGCTCTACACTATGACATCAGACGATCGGGCAGTAAATAGATCGGACGACGCGCATTAATCACATTGCGCGGTTCCGATGCTCTCCCGAGTAATAAATCTATCTGGCAACTGCATTGCGGGCGCGCTGAAAAATTGCCGATTGAAATAAACATGCCGCCGTGATTACGCCTACATTCGTATGCTGTGTCTTTAATATATTATAATAGATATAATGGCCAGGAGACAACATAGTTTTGCCAACGACGAACTGATAAGAATAAAAGAAATAGATATTTAAAAGATTTTACTTTCCATCAGGATTATTTATTCCTGTAATCGTAAAATTCAGGTTTGATTTGATAAAATAAAATAAAATCATTAGAGATATTAAAACTAGTGTATATAGTCTTTTTATTTCACTATTATTTTATTACATACTTTAGTATCAATACAGTTTATATGCGTATATATAATTACATATTCATTATTATTCGACAACAGTGTAGTTATATAGTCAGAACAGTACATGTTGCATATTGACTTGTCTTCAATCATAAACTCGTTCACAATTCTATGCATATATCTGACGCAACTTAAAATGTCATTAGTCTATCTAGTTCTATGCAGGTTTGATGCATAGCTTAATGGGAAATGTCGTGTATTAAACAATAATGTATGACTTTATGAGAAGGAGATTAGAAGCTAATAGAATAAGTAACTGATACCAATGTGAATAATATAATTATGATGATAACCATAACCTTAAGTAATGCGATATTTATATGTATGTATCATGACAATAGTTTGATAAAACGGCAGCGATCCTGCCTTTCGCAGGTCCTGTGTTCGAGTTCCGGAAAGGGCAGATATTTGTGGGGTAAATACGATCATTTGTACCTGAGTCATAGGTATTTATATACATATTACTTATCTAAGTATCATATATGTATGTCAATCCGTTACCTTGGTATCCATAACGCAAGACTTACAGTGCTTACTTCGGTGTGAATGTCAGAAATTTTATTTTTATTAGATGTCGCACGTGGCTTGCTGAATTAGCTGTTATGTAAAACAGCTGTACCACGTTTAGCTAGATTGCCGTTGTGCTGCATTTAACAAAACCGATGAGTTTAAACAAGCATTGAGTTAATTTATACAAATGTTTATTTGTATAAATTATATTTTATTATATTATATTTTACAGTTGGGAACGTAATAGCACATCTATGGCGACCATTACCCTATCCATTCTGTGATTACGGCTCCTTTAAAGGAGTCGAAACATCAGGATTATTTTCGTTAATGTTGATTATGGAAAATACAACATAATAATTTTCAATTAATAAAATACAACCACGTGGAAAGTTAAGTGAATAAATTGTTTATAATAAACAACAAAATACTTCTTAAAAGTAATAAAATATACAAAACACAATCTGCGGAGGTTAGAACGTGTTTCCGAACGTTACGAACTTTAGAGGACTCGTACTGTTGAGAGCGACACACCCACTGTCCTTGCTGTATCAGGCTGTTTCACTTCGTCCATTTTTCAGCATTTTAAGAATTCTTGTGCAGGTTTAGGCGACATTAAAACAGCTTCAATAATAAACACTGGGAAGATTGTTTATATATATTTTTTATACTAGCTGACCCAGCCACGCGTTGCTGTGGCAGTAATATTATTTTTCTACAATAAAAGATTATTTCTAAAATATAAGTAGCTTAAGTTACTCCATATTACATCAGCTACCTGCCAATTAAAGTCCCGTCAAAATCGGTCCAGCCATTTCAGAGATTAGCCGGAACAAACAGACAGACAGACAGTCAAAAATTGTAAAACATGTTATTTTGGTGTATGTACCGTATATATATTCATATGCATGTAGTAAAAAACGGTTATTTCAATATTACAAACAGACACTCCTATTTTATTTATATGTATAGATGACAAAATAGACAGAAAAACATAAGCATGCAGTAAATTCGTAGTTCCGTTTAAAAATTCCCTTTTTATTTTGGCATCTGGTATACCTTTGCTACTGGGACCACCATTTTTTTATTGCATTCAAGAGGTATATTAAATATAAGAGGCATATAATTGTATATTAAATTAAATTCATTTCACTTAGCTAGTATATACCCAGGTCGATGCAGTCGCTTAGCATAAAGCTTCGCTAGCACCTTATATTAGAACGGGGCGGATTGTTGGTTTCTAAATTTAAGCTCTAGAGAGTTCAGTTTATATTGTGCTGAAGTTGCTCTGCTCATTCCATAGTGCCAATGTTTTTCGGTCATAACTTTTTTATTTTTGTTAATTTCAAAATTCGAACTAGTTCTAAACTTGTTGGTTCGATTCATTACAAAAAATACGAAAATCGACTAAGAACTCATAGAGTTATGGCGTCACAAAAATCTCGTCATTGAAGCTGATTCATAGGAGCTTCGCTCGCTCCACTCCACAGGAGGATTTTAAGCTCTATCTCTATAAGTCAATAGTCGATCCAGTTATTCAAGAATGCGGCAAAAAAGATAACAAATAAACTGCATAAACTTGTTACATAATTAGAATTATGCTATGACAGCCAGAGTAGAACCCATTACCGGTCCGGTTGCGGGTTGCCGTGTTGTCCTCCTCCACTTGTATAGTGTTAGCTGAAGGACTAAGCATACTATCAGCTGATTGTGGAACTTGTTGCCTTTTCTCCAATATCGATCTTATCGTGAGGGTATACCTTGATGTTTCAGAAGACTTCTACAGTTCAATGCAGTCCAGGTTACCAATGTAGGAGCAGTATAACTAATCTCAATTGGAATTTGTATTTATGTTAGTTGGCCTCTTATCTTTGCGAGCGTTTTTCAGGTATCCTTTGCATTGCCTTCATGTCACATATCGTGTTACATCTACGTGCTATGTTTATATTTGTACATTTCGTCGATCCTGCATTGCATTTTATTCAAAACTACTTATATAGCGCTTTGAATCGGACGTGTCACATGAATTCCTTTAATTTTAATTTTATTTTTCAGAGGATGAAAGATAGTTTCGTACATTATATTTAAATGAATCTGAAGCCCATATCGATAAAATTGCTATTACCTTCGCAATAAGTACAAAAAATTTAGCTGTGATGGGGAAACTATAGAGATAACTTATTTGTAGTTTGTGAGCTTAAGAAAAGAAGTTTTGATCGTCTTCAGAAGATGCTGGTTAGATTCTGTAAAGATAAAATAAATATGAGCTAAAGAAAATACTTTAATTTGGGTTAATATGTGCAGGAAAAAAAATTAATAACTGCTATTCTACCTAGCTATCAAACTTTTTAGTTTTTTTTATTATTCTTACATTAATTTTAAATATATTTTACGAACATTGCATGGCTTGGTTGGTGATAGCGACAAGAATAAATAATTAAAAATAACTTATTTTGCATAGTGTTTCCTTATGCATGCAACCACGAAGCAACCATGAGCGTAATTTTAAAGAGCCTTGGTAGGTATATTGTATGCATTTTTTATTCAACCTATAATATAATATATAAAACATTGATTTAAATTTAACTATTTCCTGTTTTCTTGTATCCACATTTGAATCACTCACACTACAGATATTTCTTAAGCTGAAGGTACATTGAAATTTCAAAGCGGTTTTACAATTTTTTTCTTATGTTGCAATCGACCTGACATGTTGTAGTAATGTAAACGCAGCGCAATACTCAAGCGCACTAAGAATGCGTCAGTCACCCACGCGTGGACATTGTATGCAAATGGTGGGTCGCAGGTCGAGCGGCCGGCTGGAGTTTACATGCTCTATTTGGTCTTTACATCCAGTATATTTTCTTCTCTCCATGTTTTATGTGCATATTTAAACCACATTAGCTATGAGAATTTTGGTTTGACACTAATCATTGACAAGGGCCAGATTTTTAAGGGTTATATCATAAACATTTCTATAACTTCTTATTGTCTATGTATTCAATACTATTTACACAACTATAGAATTAGCGTTAGAATGAATATAGTTATACCTACAAATATATAATATATCACATAAACAACCGTTACTCGGCTACAGACTATTATGATCCTTAAAGACATTTGTTCTTAGCAGGATTGGAATTCGCGGCTTTATCATTCAATCAATGAATGACTGCCAAATCAATCCATACATTTTGATATATTTTGGTTTATCTTTATAAATAACAAAAAATGTTGCGATTTTAATGGAAGAAAGAAAGAAGGTACATTTAAAATAAGAACAAACAACAACAACAACAAAAAACAATTGTGCATAATATAAATTAATAATAAATCTTAAACCTAAGATCAACCAGAACCCTGCCTCAGCATAGGCCACTGCGAGCAGAGATCTGCCGCAGCAGTGCTAATATTTTTACAGGGTCTGAATGAATGACGCCCTACTAGTATAATAAATATATTTTCATCCCACCACCTCGGAAAGTGTAATTTTGCGCTTCGAAATCTGGCTGGAAAATTCTATTTTATTCGCTTGAGCGGCAAAGTAGATTTGAATTTAGAACATCACATATAATGAGTACTCAATATAATTGTAAATTCAAAACGTCATTAAACCTATTTAATGTAACCTCTATGGTGCCAAATTTATGATAAGAACTTTTTAAATTGTGAAAAAATTTAAATTTGGAACCTTCTTGGTTTCTTTGTTTTATTTGCGTGCTTCGCGCCATTCTAGTTTTTCACGTTTTATTGCTTAATATAATTAACATAACCTAAAAACTGTACAAAAAAATCAACTAAAATGAGTGACATTAGCGACGATGAAGTTTATCTAACGCCAACTGAGTTAACTGAAACAGTTAATAATGCGCAAATGAGCCTTCTCCCTCAGCAATCACGAGAGAAGTATTTGAAACAGTACGATATATTTAACATGTGGCGACTAGCTAAAGGAGCAAAAACTTTCTCCGAAAACGTTTTGCTGGCATATTTTATAGAATTATCTGAGACCAAGAAAGCAAGCACGCTATGGAGTACGTATTCAATGCTAAAATTAACAATTAAGATGAAGAAAGACGTTCATATCGACACCTATCATAAATTAGTGGCATTTTTAAAAAGAGCCTCATCTGGTTATAAGCCAAAAAAATCGAAGGTTTTCACAGCATCTGAAATTGCAAAGTTTATTAATAAAGCACCTGATTCCGTATATTTAGCGGCAAAAGTAAGTCAATACGTGTAATTTTTTGTTGTTGATAAAATTGTACATAGTACTTACAATATTTTTAATTTGATTAATTTATTTACGATTATAAATACTTCTTTTGTTACAGGTTGTTCTTATTATTGGTATAACCGGAGCATGTCGAACAAATGAACTTACACTACTTAATGTCAATAACGTATCAAAATATTCTCATAATTCTGATGAATTGCTATTAATTAATGTACTAAATACCAAGACAAAAAAAGACCGCAACTTCGTTATTCGCAAGGAATATGTAAACATTGTTCAGAAATATCAAGCTTTACGTCCTTCTAACACCCCAATTGAACGATTTTTTCTACAATATCGCAACGGAAAGTGTATCCGACAACCTATGGGTCAGAATAAAATTGGCAGTATTCCACGAGAAATAGCAACTTTTCTCGGACTTTTAGAACCCCCGTTATACACCGGTCACTGTTTTAGAAGAACCTCAGCCACACTTTTGGCCGAATCAGGGGCTGATCTTCTATCGCTTAAGCGCCATGGAGGCTGGAAGTCTAATTCGGTTGTAGAGGGATACATAGAGGATTCAATCCAAAGTAAATCAAAAATTTGTAATAGTATCGTGGAGGCCATAACGCTGAAAGAACCTCTGTCAGATTCTTGGTCTCGCCCTTCTACATCTAAAATGAGCCCCCATAAGATTGGAAACAATAGCCCTCTCTCGCCAACATTTACGCCAATAGAATCCAATGAATCGGCACAACTATTTAAAATTACTGATAGTTTACCACAAAACAGCGCACAATTCACAAACACCAACATAACATTACCTAACAAAAATATTAAACTTAACATAAGTAACTGTAGCAACGTTACATTTAATATTTCCTAATTATTTTCTACTTCTTATTATTTTCTTCAATTTATAGATTATCTTAATGTGTTTTAATTGAAATAAAAATATTTTGTCATTATAAATTGTTTTCTTTTTCATTTTGTCATTTCCTCGCTGAGGTGGGATGAAAAGTTACGTATTGCACTCGAGTGGAAAGATTTTTCACCTTGTGCTCGTTTGTTTCCCTCGCTGACGCTCAGGATTCTAATTTAGAATCACTCGCTGCGCTCGTGATTCAACTTTAGAATCCTTCGCTTGCTCGGTCATCCAAATCGAGCACGCGGTTAAAAAGGAACTTTCCACTCTTGTATAATAAATAACTATTAAATAATCTCCTCTAAAGAAGTAAAATAGAACAAATAGTAATATATAAACATTATAAATGTACATATACCTACAATGTAGGTCCTACATATACAAAAATAACTAAAAATTTAATATGATAAAATACAATTAAAAACAGTGGAGGATGTACGTCAGTGTCCTACAGTCACAGCTCGACCGTGAAAAGAAAGAGTAAAAAATGGGGTGTAGTCCTACTCTGTGGTAGGCAAATCAGATAGGAAGGAAATTTTATTTTATATCTATTTATAAAAGACAATAAAAAATAAATTAGATTCAACAGGTTTATATACTATCTTTACTGATATTTGTCAATTTTTTTTTCTGATTATTAGTTTAGCTCCAACGAAAGTGCGGTATGTGGGACGGAGCGCATGAATGGTGTACCATTCTGCCGACTCATGACGGGAATCCCATTGTGTCTCAGTATCACGACCAACACGACAACTACACGGCACCACGTGTCACGACACGACGCTAATTGTGAATGAATGGGGGTCAGAGATCGACACGCTTCAACTTATTCGTTAATACCTATTTCCTGTTATGAATCTCGTTAAAAATTAAGCGAGAGTTAACGAAATTGACAAGACACCTGCTTCAGTCGAACATTTTAGAACTTTAACCACCTTTAATATAATAAAGTGTTCATATCGTGTATTTTATGATCGCCAGATAGTTTGACGGGCCAAATTATTTAAATAGGAAACTCAATTACGAGTGGCGAGCGATTCTGGCCGCAGATAGAGCCCACATGTAATTAACTCTGAAACTTTTTTCTTGTCCACTTTCGTAGTTTTCGACTTTTTGACGGTTGCATTAGGATGGGGGAGTCTTTATTTTATTATTACTAGTCGACGAAAACCGGAAAATTAATGTTAATGCTGCTAAAGTCGTTTACGTGACGTAGTTCAAACGGGGCTACTGAGTTATTGTGTTATGGGAAAGTAGGACATAATTTTTAAAATTACGTAAAGAAATTAAGCTTTTTTAAACATTAAATTATAAAATTTAATACTATGAAGACTTTCTTTTAATTTTTTTTAAGGAAACATACAAAATCTCGCTTGTTAGTCAAATGTCTCTACAGTTTGCAGTTTTGTGTAACTCATTTAAATAATGATATAATTTATTGAATACAAAATTAGATATTATATTAACACTAGTGGACCCGACAGACGTTGTCCTGCCTGTTATTTTTGGAGTATAGATAAATAACCTAGATACCGTCTGCAGCGCCATCTGCCGGGCTGATTTGTGAATCTAAACCATTCTCAGATCCCCTTGAACACACACAAAAAATTTCATCAAAATCGGTCCAGTCGTTTAAGAGGAGTTCAGTGACATACACACTCACAGAAGAATTATATATATAAAGATAAAATCTTGGTAAGCAATGAATCACTTTCACACCACTTCTGTTCAACTAAAACAATACAGGTATTTTTATAAGGATAAGCAAAGAACTTTATATTTCGAAGAATGAAACCAAAATCAATCGACAAGAGACCATGATAATAAAACCATAAGTACTTTCAAACTTAATCGATTCTCAGCGTATACATATAAGATAGATGCTGGAATGACCAAGACGGCAAACTAATCGTCAATACGGCTTGCACATAGAACAATATACAGAGTCGAGGCCAGGGACGTCCAGAAATTTACTGTCCATAATTACAGGGTTGGCTGAGTTAATTGCAGGGCCGCTCGCCCCGCCGTCGCTCGCTTTTTTTGGCTAAATAAAAATTGACTAATATTCATAATAAATAATGAACTCTCCGTTCTCAGGACTCGGGATTACACTGAAGATTTTATCCGATTAGTGTTTCGAGGGTTAATCGGCCGATGTCGACTGGACAACCGGATTACCTTGTGAGTTAAAAATTCATAAAATATTAAATGTAAAAAAGTACATTAATGATTCCCAGTTCTGGACATCAGTGTTGTTATATGTTTTGGCATTTCTATACGTATTATAATTTTATTTTTAATTTTGAGTATTAAAAAATAAAAGTAAATATAAAATAATACATAAAGGTTAGAGCAATCTTTCGAGCTACTATTATCATAAAGTTTTGAAGTGGTCCTGTAGTCGGGTTAAGTAAATTAATTCGAAACTATAGAAGGTTAATAAACTCAATTTAATTTAAAGATGTTCTAATAATATTCTGAACATGACATTTCCATTCAGTTAAATATCAGATTGAGAAGATCAACGGCATTCTTCATAATCTCATAAATTAGGGAACAAGGCAAAAACTTGAACACCTCGTTGCATGTTGCTCGTTGCTCGAGGCTCTCCTTATAATTGTCGGGTTTCACCCAAAACCCCTCAATTATAAAATAATAGCAGATGTGGATCATAGTAATAACAATTATTATCACGCTCGCCGGTATCATTATCTCTGAAATATGGCCAATGCGCTCCGGCGTATGCAAACTTCGGAATTTTGGTCGCATCTTTGATCGCGAAAGTATCTGTGCCATTTTTTCTATTGTTATGTCATTGTATTATCTAATGACCTATAACTATCGTATCACAATTAACATTTTGAAAACTAAAATAATATATACAACAATTAAAAATAGTTAGGAAGTTGTAAATTAGACAAACGCTTATTTCTCTACTGATTAAAAGATAACTTATAGACAGTCTGAATAAATAGATTTAGTACGTGTACTACTACTTTAAATAATTAAATACGCACATTGTTGCTGTGGTATATTTGGCTGTACATAATAATGTTAACTCGTAATACGTCGATTATTCAAATTCTCGAACAAGTGTATTGTCCCGCCCATTTGCAGTCGCAATCTTAATAAAGACTTCCTAGGTGCACTACAAACGTATTTTATTTTTACGAAACATAGTGTGCGCGTATAATTTTAATTAAAGATAACGTTTAATTAAAGTTAATCGTCGAACAGATGACCGGTGAGATGAGCTTTGCTGAGCGGATGAACGTGGCTTGTTTTAATATAATTGCGTTCTGATTGTCTGCTGTAAGCTTTGGACGGTTACTTTGCGAAGTAAAGATGAGAAAGATAAAAAAAAAGTTGTTAAACAAACTTTATTTAAAAGCCTTTTTTGCTTACATAAGACGTTTATTTACATTAACTTCAACATAATCTAAAATATTATAAATACTAGTTTATTTTATGTTAACATACCTAAGTCATTTGAAAGTAAACGATTTATGAAATATTTTTTTAAGAGAGCAGATATTATGATCATTATTAATCGTTTCCGCGTTAATCTAATATAATGATTTATTAAATTTACATAATAACATATCACTAATGTGCACACAGAAAGCATAACTTTTAAATTAGGACTTCACTTTGTTTAACTTCACGTTGACTTATCGGTCAACCAGCAGGCTCAAAAGACAGGTTTACCGTTATTTATGAAATAGTACAATGACAACAAAAGCGGTGCAGCGGTGGCTGGAAGGCAGCAGCGGTTACCGAGTAATGGCAGATCACGAGTCTAGGACCGGGAACCCGCCGTCATTACATCGGCAGCGCACAGATTAATCATCAAGCCTCTACTGGATAATTCGGCGGTTGATTTAGTGAAAAGCAACATGTTATTACGGGATAAATCTCTATCTAGAAAAGCTAAGAAGGCCTAAGCGCTCCCTTGATTTATAGCGCCCACGGCCATCGGCGAGTTGCGTTTGATTTGTGATTCTTGGAGAACTTTGTTTTCATCTTTAGTTGATTTTAATGAATGGCTAGAAAATTATATGATTCAGTATATAATTACTGCTTTAGTGTATCATTGATTATCGCTCTTAGGATAGCGGGTGTTTAATATATGCTGGGATATGCATCATGTCTTTAGATAGCATCTTTCGAAGTTTTCTTGGTTATAAAAAATGTATCACTGAACTTTTTTTAGTTTACATGTATTAAACATTGACTAGATTACAGCGCGGAAGGTTCTTATCTTCTGTTTGATGCCGGTGTGTGGTGCTGTCTAATTTCATCCATTGCAGTACACGCGAAGCTTGTGCGTGGCCATATATCGCGAATGGTGCACTCACCCTTTAGTATCGGCTGGCTGTAATGCTTGCACGCAGATAATATCTTGATTTATTGCGGCTATCGGCCATCACCCTCCCCCTTTCACCTCAACGCACCCCCTAAAACTTACCTTAAATTCATATGCGGTCATTATCCTTTCGTAAAGAACCTTTAAGAAAACACGCCGCGTTTTGGCGTTAGAAGTTAGTGCTTTATGAATTATATGATAGATGAAAATCACTATAGCGTTTAATTATTAATAAATCGCTGAACTATCGCTGTTTAGAGGCGTAGTTTGTGTCGGAGAATTAATGAAGTCTTCCGCGGAGATTCGCTGATTAATAGCACCTATTAATTTTATCTCAATAACAGACCATCTTAACATTGCCGCACCCATGAGCCTTTATCGCATTGAATATGCTTGGACTCTGACTGTAAAAGTAATTGTTAAGAATAAAGGAATACTTTTTGACGTGACAACGTCTTATAAATTGGTTTGCCGGGTGACACTTCAAGAAACTGCGTTACGCTCCGCTCACGTTATGCGCTTACAATGAGAGCGAGTGAGAGGCACGCGTCCCTTCCACTCGGGCATGGTTAGCCCGCCTAAGAGCGAGAGAGACAGACATAAAAAGTGGAAGGGACGCGTGCCTATAAATTAATGTTTTAAATATAATTCTTTGTATAAATAAATGTTTTAAATTGTTACTATTATTTCATCCTTCTTCCTACTATACGAATGAATATTCACATTAAAATTATTTTACCACTCAAAGTCGTTGTCACGTAAAACTTTCGCCCGTATACCGACTTTACAGGCAACCAACCAGTTTTTTATACTGTATCACTGTTCACAATAATACGCATTTTTTTAAGAGCGCATGTCTACACTTTGCCCAGGGTGTTGAAATTAATTTTGAAACCAGTTTAAACAGCAAACAAAATTTTAGAAATTATGTTAATGTTCAAAGAAAACATGACATACCACTATTGGATCTTTAGACTTAGACGTGACAGGATTCCTTAAACAATCCAATCAATCATCTATAAAAATAGTAAATATAATAGCGAATAAAAAAATAACAAAACACGACACGGCGCAGTGTCGAGGCAAAACTAATTTGCCACTGTGGCGTTTTTGATGCACTCGAATGAACCCACACTTCGTTACGGAGATATTTGCGGTGCACTTATTTACTCACTGCGTTCATTACCCCTAATTATTCTAACCAAATATATAAATATCAACAAATAAGAAATAAATATAAGACAACATTACATACATTGCTTTGAATGCAAATTCAGTAGCTAAAGCACTTATGCACTATAGAAATCAGAAGCAACGAAGGTTTCACAGCATCCAGACCCAAGCCAATATTGGAAAGTATTTTTTTTACATAGTTATACCCAGACTGGCGTCGAACCCAGGACCTTAAAGTGGCGTTAGGTACCATGAAAATCGGTATGCAAGCCACACGACTATGGAGGTTATATTCCTTTAAATTTGCATTAAAATCCATTATGTAGTTTATCCATCCTAACAAACTTTCGCCTTTATTATAAAGATAGTAAGAGTATCAGTATAAAACCATAATACAAACAAAAATTACATCAACTCCTCAAATAAATGTTGTTATTGAAAATCACATAAACTGTTAAGGTTACTTTAAACTCAAACAACACGAAGATTTGTTATTAATAAGTCCAAATATCATAAAATTTGTTTTTGAAAAACACGATCTCTGCCTCTTTATTATTTGTTCGAAAATTCCATTAATGATAAGAAAAATTTATATTTTCGTACAATCAAATATGGGAAATAAATAATTTTCATAGAAAAATGTTTCATATTTTTCTAAAATAACGGTCCAACAAATTCATAAATATTTTATTTATTATTTTATCAATGTCATTGCTTATCAATCATGAATAAATAATCAATGTGACGCATTTTAATATTTTATCAAACAACTTTTAATCGCAGTAACGTTTCATCTTAGTAACCTGTTAATAAATAATTTGCAAATGAATCATTTGCATTCAATCACGCATGCAAGCAAGCATACAGGCATACATGCACACAACTATCAATTATTACAAACAAGGACTATTGATATTGAAAATCGTATTTATACTACACCTGCTCATAAAGTACGTTGTTACTAGTAAAAGAACGGGTCAGAAAGTACAACTTTATTGTCATACAAACATGCGGGAGGTAAAGTTTTATGGAAATACATACATTACTCTTACAGTAGTTATTAAAATTCCTTTAATTGCGTGTTGTTATTTTTTAAATATGCAAATAATAAAAAGTAAATATTTCAATTTAAGAAAAATGAGATCTGACTTGATAATTTCATTGTTAATATTTTTTTGTTTACTACCGAACATATTTCAATAAATATCCGGGACTTAAAAGTTACCACCATAAAATAGTCACCTATTTTCTGAAAAGTGAATGCGATAATAAAAATATTTTCCTCTTTGGTGTGTGTCTGTGTATTTATTCAATATTTACGATAAAGAGACGGATTCTCAATCAAATTACTTACAAATATAATATATTGCCATTGTTATGATTTTTTGTAATAATCTTAATATACATATCAACTAACATTCACACCAATTAGCCTAGCTCTAAGTAAGCTCTGTAAGGCTTAGATAGTAGGGTAACGGATAGACATATAAATATATGATACTTAGATATTATGTAATATGTATTTATATAAATATATTTCAATACCCGACTCAGGTACAAATGCACACGTTCATCACATATACATCTGCACATTTCGGGACTGGAACCGGAGACTGTGTGTGCGAAAGGCAAGATTGATTGTCACAAACGATCGTCAAATTAGTAAATCTGGAAATTTACCGAAGTTCATATAAGCGTATCTCACAGGGGCGCGATTTCCCTGAGGCGTTATATGTCGTCACAGACACTTACTTCTACAAGTTCTCTATTGAAAGTAATTTACCGTTAAGACGGTGTTCATGAAAAAAACATCGCTCGATTATTTTTTCTTCGGATTTATTCATTTTATAAGTCACCCCGAAAACCCGAATAATTACGAAATAATATGTAGTCTATGTCCACTCTGAAATTCCATTCTAATATTGGTGTGCGATTTTTGAAAGTTGAGTAATTTTGAGGATAACCTCCTAAATCTAAAACTACGAACATTATCCCTTTAAAATATATCACAGCAAACATTAATTTATAAAACATTTATTTTCTCTATATAAATATATAATTGAATACTTGAATTCTTGCTAAACTAGAAAAAAATATAATATTATTAATTTTTTTAAACATATGAATACCATTTCGACTTTATCTACTAATATCTGATTTATCCTATAAAAATCTTAGAGTCACCTATTTCAACCAGATTAACCTCAAACTTTGCTTTATTGATATATTATATGACATGATCTTTTCTGAGAAAGGATTATGCAAATCAAAACGGAATTATTACTATGCTAATTCTAGGTTCTCTGACTGAGTTTACAGACAGTTCTACCGATATCAAGTGTGATAAAGGACTGATACATCTGCTCATAACATCTAGCTGCAAAAACTTCAGTTCTTCCGTGACGATGGTATTTCATTCCGTATATAAAACTGTGTCCTCAATATTTAAACTTGTCCTCAATATATCCAATTCATTCCTTCATACTTATTACTGCGGTGATGGCCTCAGTTATCGCTCCTTATAACTGGTAAATGAATCCAGCTTGATCCAAAGATATTTGCTAAGATCGACATGTCTCCTTACATGTGTACATATCTTATGGTATTATATGCAGGAAAAAAATATTATTATTATTTTTGATTTTCTTTCGCAACAACTATGTAGACTACAGATTACAGAAAAACGACGGTGTGAAAATCCTCATTTTTTATGTAAAGTGTCCAAAATTTGATAGTGTTTTACATCCATTCAGAACCCTAAAGAGAAAGCAGATATCTCATTTTGGACAATAACCTCACAAACAGGTAAGCCCTTTAGAGGCAATTTTCAACTCAATGCTTAATCTTTAGCGGAGTAAGTATTCAATATAATATTTTGAGCTGTAAAGTGATGTGCGCAGGAACGAGCGGCATCCATCACAAAAACACGAAGTAGGAGCTTCGACAAGCTCACAAAAGCTCGTAAAAGCTCTCAACTATTATGTAGTTATTGTTACAGGGTGGAAACACCATTATTACACGGTCTGGCTTATTTTGTTGTTTGGCGAGTCTGCTGTCATGCTATGAGCTCGCGCCTGCCCGCATGCCACTCATGAGCGCGTTTTATGTGTAAATCAAGGATAGTGTGAACCAAATCAAGTTGCCCGTTGCAAATATTAAATAAACGCTTTATTTCAGTCCCTCCGTTTACCTTATTACATGAAACCTTTTTTAATGTTTGTTAATATGAATATAATCATTATCACTGTATTTTTTACACATTTAAATAATAGAACAGAACTTTTATTTATTTAGCATATAGATTTTCACAAAATGAGACAAATATCATAAAATTGTTAAAGCAGCGTCTTTTGAGCATACAAAAAAGTAACAACAATGATAGTACACAAATTATATCACCTTTGATGACATTTCACGGTTCACAAATACTTATCACGACCATATCAAAACCTAAAAAAACCTTTAATACGATTCGCTTCTCATATTTAATTCCATTATACTTACAAACATTGTTGAGTACTGACATCTAAATATCTACAACGAGTGAACATATCTATTGTAACACGTCTTACAGCCATTCTCAGGGTTCCGGAGAGCGAATTGTTAACGGAAACATTTAAATGGATGCCTTTATTCCGGGATTACGGGATTTTGCATAGGAAACTGTCGTCAAATGTCCTGCCATTGAGCAGGCATGAATGAGCTGGAGAACTGACAACAATAGCCTATATCCAAATAGTCACATATGTTGTGAATAAAACTTGGACAATATTTTGGCTTGTATTAAAGATTATCTCTGGTGAGACGAAATCGGATTTTGATGCCTTGACTGTGAAAAGGTATTTGATTTTTTTTTGTAATATTCAGTCAAGTGAACTTAATATCTGTACGAGTTTATCTTTTGTTGATGTGAAGTATTAATTTCTTTATTGTACCTCTCTTTAGACATGATAATATTTAATCTATAGGTAACACAATTCAATTTTGCTTATTGGCAGAGTGTATATACTATTTTATTTAATTAAACTATATGTTACATCTCAAGTATGTCTATTTCGTTATCCGTTTTAATATAGTTGTAGAAACTTTAATTAAGCAATTAAACTAAGTATTTAAAAGAACTGAAAATAAAATATTTTGAAAATTTGAAATAAAAATAATATCCTCTGGATTTCAAAGCTAAGTTAGTGACCGTCGTCATGCAACGGAAACGGGTGTTGGATCGCAACCAGATTGTAACCCTTCTGCAGCTTGCGCGCGGCAAAGGGGATCCTACGATTTATTACTGTGTCCTACTAAATTGAATAAATTTTAATTTTACGCACTAAAGTTTTAGATTGTTGGGCAATTATTGCGGCTTCCATTGAACTTAAAAGTACAATCCCGAAGTTGTACCAAACTTTTTATTTCAGATAAGAAACAATGATGTCAAGAAATATTTTTTTTATTTCAACAGCCGCCAGCATATAGAATTATTGACCTTTAGCCCCATATCTTAATATTGCTCTAGTATTAGTATTATAACATAATGCATAGCTTTATGTTCTTGTGACCATACGAAAAAGCCTTCATTGATTGAAGTATTTCCCGGAAATTATTTTACAAGTACTTATTAAATATGGCGTTAGTTAGAACTAAACAGAAAACTAGGAGTCACCTGGTACATTCATTTCGGGTATCCTTAATAAATGCCTAACAAGATATGCAGTCTGACACTAGTCGACAAATACTTAGGTTAATTTCTATAATATTCCTTTTGTTTATTAGCTTTCATGTTTTAACATTCCTAGATCTTTAACTCTTCGCTTATGTTTTCTTTTTCAAATTTTGAAACAGCTCTTGCTTGTTATCATTCAAACAATCTTCACTTGTTTAACCTTCGTAAGCATATATACGTGAATGTTTGCATGCTATATTGTGGTGTCATATTTATTTAAATGAGGTATTAATTTTTAGAGATAGAAAATTATTTTAATTTTAATAAATTGGAGATTTTTTCTATTAGAATTTATTTCTTAGTATTTAAGAATATATATATTCAGTAATGGTAAATGTGCAAAATTGATGAGAATTAAGTGAATTTTCTAAATGTGTATAAGTTTCGCAATTTGAGTTTATACATGATGCAATCTGGGCGGTAGTAGACGGCATACAGGCGGGAGTAACCAGGTGCGCACGCGTCGCCTTTGTAATATGCTTTTTAAAGCTTTATTTTGTAGCACGATAAAGAATTTGATTAATTATTTAATTCCCTTTTTTACTTTATGAGTATAAAAAGTACATATAACACAACTTTAACATACGTAAATACTAAAGTCACAACAAAAAAGTGATAATAACAATTTATTACCTTTATTTTATTAGATAAAAAATATTTTTAGATAATTATATTATAGTCAATAAATATTGCAGTACCAAATCTTTCTTATATTTCAGTTGTAAATGAAACCAAAAAAAGTTTCTTTTCATTTCCTTGTTTCCTTTGTAAGTGCAACTCGATACAGGGTCCAGGGCGGCGCTGGGCGGCACCATGGGCGGGACTGACCAGGTGTGCACGCGTCGCCCGCTTGTATTTAATACCTAACAAATCATAATTTATTTTAATAATTTAAATATTTACTTTAAAGTTAAGATCAAACAACGTTAAATACGTAGTATATTTCATAATTATTATAATTGTGAACCAATCGTAACCCTCATATCTAAAAATCCTATGAATTTAAGAAAACGAAACATTTTGAAAAGACTTTTTAATCGAAATATTTGTGAGTCTATTATTATTTTGAAAAACGTGAAATATTTTTTGAATTGGTGTTATAATTTAACTAGCAACATAATTATCTTATAAAGAGATTATGATGATCTCTATAAAAGTTACTACATCTTTTATACCAGTAACCGCGTCAGAAATCTATTATAAAACAAAAGTATGTGTTAAAAGCAACAATAGAACAACAGTGGGTACCATTGAGCGCTCAAGAGCAGCACGGATTACAATAATTATGGCGCACGCGTCTCGCCCATCGCACTGCAGCTGTAATCACTATCATTTGCCCGTGTTATTCTATATTCAATACAAAACATACGCCCTATCGCCGCGACATCTACACGTTCTGCCGTCAACGACAAATCAAATAAATGAATAAAAAAAGAAATATTGTTTGTGCAGCTATTACTGAGCTTTAGGTTATATGAATGGAACAATACAAAAAAGGTCTTTATATTTAATGTTGAAATTATAATGCTTTTGGGTTTAAAAGGTTTATATGTAGGTAACTGTAACGCAAAGTTAAAAAATCCGTTTATTGGCTAATTGGTGTGAGTTTTTAGTAAGTAGGCGATGTAGTCGCTAAGCATAATGCTACGCTAGCACCATATATTGGAGCGGAGCGTAATACCTAAAAAAAGAAAAAAAAAATCAAAATTCGGGCTCCGTCACCATCTGGATCTAAACTTGTTAATTCGATTCCACAAAAAAAAAATTAAAATCGGTTAAGAACTCGGGAAGTTATGGCGTAACAGACATTGCACCATTGAAGCTGATCCATGGGAGCTTCGGTCGCTTTGTTCGCTCCGCGCGCTTCGCTCCAATAAAGCATTACTTTAAATTTAAAATATTGTGAACAAAAAGCTACTAACGGACTGACTCAAAATTTTACTGTGATATCAATGCTTTTTTCATTAGTACCTAAGTAGAATCAGCGCCCTTAACAGTAGGTTATAAAGGCTTTTACCAGGCCTGGTATTTTGATCAACATGAATACAATCGACACCATATCAAGAAAACATTTAACATTTAGCTTAATGTGCTTAATTTCCGGTATAAATTTATTTATGCTGATTAACTGTCAATTTAAGTTAAACACATAAAAGTAATTGCAAAGAAATCTTATATTAAAAATAAAATGAAAAACGTTGGGGGTAATCAAAAATCGGCCAGTACACGAATTCCAAAAACTTATAGTGATATGTCACAAGAAACATCTGTCACGGTATCACGTGATCATATTTCGCGTGATATCAATAGTGTTCCGGTGTATCCTGTTATAGGAGCCGTATCCGCCCTCGTAGGGATTGGGAATCAGAAAAAAAATAACAATTTTTATAATAGTTCCTTCTTTATTATCCACCGGAAACATTTATTACCTTTGGTTGTCGAAAAAACACTTATTCGTATTTTTTTGTTATAAAATGATGATTAAACCGGGGGGGTAGGTGCGATTACCTCATTATTATTGTGTTATTTATTTTTTTAAGAAATCCGTCACTTTATCAAAATTAACTGCAACGATTTTGATTTCCTTTAACACAATTCACAGATGTTTTTATTAAATATTGAACAACCATTCGAATCGCGTTACATCGCATCAAAATTTTCTCAAATAGATTTTTATAAACAAACTCAACTCATCGTTATTTTTCTCACATTGTGTGTATTTCATCGAAATAGGGTTAGATTAATGTATTGCTTCCCATAATTTTGTTTTGTCGTATTTTCAGATTGCAAAGTAGTCGTTACATCAAATTTTTACTTAACTAAAACTACTGTACAATTCCATGTTTAATAAATTTTGTTCGTCATAAGTAATAATTGCCTACATGTCGGATGGCTGGATAGATTTCATCTCTTGTTAATGAATTATTTGGGTTATATTAGGTTAGAGAATTTACCATATTAAAACACGTCATATTACATCTATAGTTAGAGATTTTAGTAGAAAGATAATAATTTAGAATGAAAAATGTATTAATTAAAATTATATTATTAATGAACCTATGATATTAATATTGTCAACACACAATTAACAGTAAACACCGTAACATTATAATTTGTAGTTAAAGTATTATTAGTATAAAACTGACCGCAACAGTTATTATGGTCATCACACGAATGCATCGTTCGATGGAACGTTACTACGATTAAAAGTTGTTCAATATAATATTAAATTGTGTACCGTTAAAGGTTAATCGTGTTTCAATAAACAGCTTCATCGATAATATTATAGTAATATAAATTCCGTTATTTCGTTAATTTGGTAACCAAATTAAGAAACACATTTTTTCATGGAACTATATACCTACGTTTGTGAAAAATTGTGATTGGTTATTAAGTTGATAAGGGAAAATCATATATGTCATAATTTTCTGTAAAATGAAATTCGATATTTAAAAAAGGGGTTTTAACGAATACCCATTTTTTTGCGCATTAACACACACAAATATATTTCAATAATAAATATAATGCAACAAAACTGTTATTTCAGTTACTATATAAGCATTTATTTATGTATATTTTTGAGTGTCTCAATACTCATAATTTTCAAATACCAAATTTCACTTCACATAAAGTGGTTCCACAATTTTCTATCTATATATCTTAGAGGTCACATATTAGCCAGTCAATGCCGTTTTTTAACCCGAATAAGATTTAATCGAAAAAATGTTTTAAACTTTCTTTACTTATATTTATCTTTCGAAATCATATTTCACATAAAAAGTTTTTGGTCGATTAAACTATTTATCGCGACATGATTATATATCTTTAATCGATTATTGATCTTTAATCACAGTCATTTATATAGTCACTTTCATCGAGCAATGCATACGAGTTTAATTCGGTTAGATTATGCAAGCATATAAAATGCCAGAATGTGTGCGAACAAACATACCAACAAGCATGCAGTATGGAAACTGGCAGCATGGCTCGCAAAATGAGGTTTTTAGTTTTTAGAAAAACATATTTTCGATGTATAATGACTTTAGCAATGTGAAAATTTACAGTAAAGTTAATTTGTGAACTGAGACTTAGTGAAAATAGGGTTTCGAAGAATATAACATCGATACAATAGTACTTCGATGAAATGTAGAGAGTATGGAAATAAAATTCAATGAAATGAGTATTCCATACACTATTCGAAGAAATTTATAAGTGATATGACAAAATTGAGGAGTTGTTGTATAAATAGTTAATATTATTCAAAAAGAATATTGTTGTAGTAAATTAGGATAAGATCATGTAGGTATTTCAATATTTTTTACTACGATATTAAAGCTGGGGTCCATTTTTTTAATGGTGACGTAGAAGAAAGAATAGTCGTAAGTATGTATGTCGAATGCGTATAGTGAATGCAGCTTTATCATGAAGATATAATACCAAAATTTAAATACATAAATTAAACAAGATCATTTTAGTAAATCAATTGTTATTTTTTCCGTATTTCGTAAAAAAAGAATTTAAAAAAGAGGTTCGATCGAATGGATCTGTTTCTTTAAAAAATAAAACTAACTTTTTTATTCGCTGGCGTGTTTCTTATAGACACTGCTGTAAAACTTCCCCAAGCTTTTATGATAATTAACTACTGGGTAATGATATCGTAGCACGATTTGTTATCTCAACATAGTCACGCACGAAACAAGAAATCTAAAAAAAAGTTGTGAGCAACTGCATAAGATTCAATAATCTGAAGCTTACTTAGGCTTGCAATAGCGCATTAGCAGTAATTATAACAGACACTTTATAATAGAATTTTGTTAATCAAAGTTTTGATTAAGGTTGTAAAAAATGCGTTATCCAGTTTATATTACTTTTACGTGTGGTGCCCGCCCTCAAGCCGCCCTAAGCCACTCGCGCCGCCCCGCGCGTAAACAAACTTGTGAAGAGAACAGCGCCTCCCGTGGCGGAAAAGAGAAACGCATGTGTGAGAGGGAAGGCACTCTTCGTCGACTCGCCGGTCGAACCCTACAATTAGTAGACGAGATTCGTTCGCCGCATCGATTCGTTACGAGATAATTGCTCCGAGGAATTTTCTTCGAAATATTTTTTAACGCGTGTGTTCTAGTGACATTGTTGTGAGTGGTTGTCTGATGGGATAATGAACTGCGCGTATTATCAACAGCACGGGGGCTCGCACCCCGCGCACCACAATGTTAATAACACTTACTTCAACGAGGTACTGTTTTATATTCAAAAGTTTTATTTTATCATAGGTCGAGAGACTGTAATGTCGCACTAGAAGTATTTTATTTACCTATTTCGTATTTTTATCAAAATTTCCATTAAAAAATCTTATGAGAATGGTTTAAAAAAGAAAATGTATGTGCATACAATATTATGAATTTTAAAAAATATGTCAACTATTTTGATCAAATATTTTATTCGTGAAATGTAATTTGCCTAACATTATGAACATATTTTTTACAACTTCTTTTAGATATTTGCTTTTTTAAGTTTTGTATTTTATACAAGTGTTAGTTTTTTTAGAACATTGTATATACGCAACAAAAAAGAAACCTTGTTGAAATGAAACAAATATAATACATTATTATTACATTTATTGCACTACGTTTGTGTGGAGTTATTACTTTAGGTGGAGTTAAAGTTTATTTCTGACGTTCCCCTTCTTTTACAGAAAATTTTCTTAGTGTCATAAAACAACTGCATACTGCTACAAAAAATTTAAAATAAGAAAAAAGTTATGTTTAACACTTATCAAAGAGTATATACTCTTTTTTCAGAAATCAAGAATTCTTTTTTTTTTAAGAATTTAAATAATTTAATACATTTAGGGTCTAACTTTCCCATATATTGGTACTATAAATGGAGCTTATCAAATGATTGAAACAACTGAATAAAGAAATCTTATTACCTAATAATATACTTACAATCAGACATTCCAGCCGCGTTGTGTTGAAACGTGTATTGAAAAGTATATTATACAAACAAAAGACGATCGCGTAAATATGGCAACAATGCCGAGCTTTGAACAAAGGTGGTGTGGGGAAAAAAACATCTGAATGGGTATAAAAATATTTAATTGGTGTGATTAGTTCTGTGATTACGGCGCACAAACATCTCCCGTGGTTGTCGGCTGCCGACACAATGAACTGTGCGACTTTGGTATTCTTTATTTGTCGCTTTCTTTTGCTCTGCGGGGCTAATGTTGTAAGTTTATTACCTTTATTTTGAAAGAAGAAAGGAGGCTATTATTAAAAATAATCTTAATTTGTATGTTATAATGTAATTGATATTCGGATTAAAAAAAAGTTTATTTAATAAAATATATGAAATAGTACATATTAAAATTACCAGTACCTCGGAATAACATTAAAAAAAGGCTTTTATTTATAAATGTTTGCTTTATTCACAAAATAGGATTTATTTTAAAATATTTTTGGTTATTCTTAATTAAAAACTCTAAACTGAACCATTTAAATATCTACATTAAATGTTATTGTATACCTACTAGATATGTATCATAATACCAGAGCTAAGTGTCGTTACGTTAAGTATTTAAAGAAAACTTTTATAACCGAACTATAAACGTAACCTCAAAAGCATTATTTTGTGTAATAAACTCCATTACTGGAAAGTTTCATAATATTCGTTATTGCAAAATTCCCAGCTATCATTTGTTATTCTGATACTAGCAAAATTTAAACCCCAAATATTAATCCGCGGAAAGGTTGCCTGGAAGAGATTGCAATAAGGCCGCCTGTCTGTATACTATTCTTTGTTATTTTTTTTTTCTCTCTCTGTCTCCGTATCTGTGTGTGCAATAAAGCGTAATTTATTATTATTATTATTAAATAGAATATGTAGATATTTCATGTGGTTGGGTTCTTTATTGTGTAATATCATATAAATATATTATAAACTATTTTAGTAGCAAAGGCATAAATAAATGTTACAATGAAATTGCAATTGTAAAGCTAAGGATGAAATATTAATTCGTGTCATAATCACTTGTAATAACACCAACAATCATTGCTTTATCTTTATGCCATCTGTGCATGATGTTTCCGTTTCGAATGCCTACAATGTAGTTCTCATGTTCTGACCAAGTTGGTCGAAAATGGATATAAGTGCCCATTTATTTCTAAAGAACCCTAAAGCGAATATGATCTCATAAAACTAACCAAAAACTTGTTTTTATCTGTTTTAATATGAAAATTGGTTTGACTTTTCGTTCAGAACTAGATAATTACTCTAAACACACTAAGAATGTATTATGACGTGACATTTGTCAAAAGAATGGATCCTCCTTCCTTGATTTATATTATCAATGCTAAGGCTATGTCTATTCCACGCCATTGCTTTCTTGTGCTATTCTGATAAACAAGATCAGGATATTTTCTATAGGTATAGTTACGATGTTGTTCACCGTTGTATTTTTAATTGTTAACATTTAAATATCCTTTCCCCTGAAATATATTTTTTGTAAAACTATCATTACGAGAAAAAATTTAAAACCTAATCGATTTTTTTTTACTCAAACACGTTATGCGGAATTGCAAAATTCAAATTCCTAATAAAAGATAATGTCATAATTGGTGTGGCAATCTTAAAGTATATGTTTAAAATATTTTTTCATTCAATTCAAACTTCGTAAATAGTTAATAACGATGTACAACGTAAGAAGGTGAAAAGGTGAAAACATCTTAGAATGAAAATAATGTAAACGAACACTAAACGCCTTTGTTTTCAAGTTTTTTGAATAGCAACCCCGTCGTTTCGACGTAATTAGTTAAAATGAGTGAATAATGCGAAAGTATAAGATCGAATTATGGGTATCTTAGAATTATAATTTGTACAATCACAATTCCATTACTGATTGTCACAGATTACCTACTTTAGTTTTATAAATGATATTATGTTAAAATTTAAATCATTGCAGGGCATTACAAATTCCCTAAAAATATATGTAAAAGATAGTATTTCCTTATAAACATTTAAAAAAAAAAAAATAATAACATTTCTAAGCAATAACGTAATATTTATGTCTCAAATTAAGACTCGAGATATTCACTACCATAATTGTTGTATAAGATCCTGTTTATAAATGAAAACATAGTATATGCACGAATGTGTTTCATGGTATATATCGTATAATAATATTAACATCGACGATAAAAAAATAAACTCCAGGAATCTGGTACAATTTATTGACTTTAAAACTAAGATCTTGTTCTGCGAACACCAAAAAACTAATACATTAATAAAAATTATGCCCGTATAAACGCTTATACTTATAACATATAGATTGAGTCCTTGTGGGATTCAAACACATGACAATTAATAATATTATTATTATTTATAAAAACCTTTATCACTGCAAAACAATTATTTGTAAAATTCAGTATCGCCTTGGAAGTAACTACTGTTTGAAATAAACGTAGCTTTGTTTGATTCACAGGTGGTGATATTACGAACCATCTACCCAAGTAGTCATTAGATACAATCCGACTGTATAATTATTATAATGCAGTCTTAAAATATTTTTTCGGTCCACAATAAGCCAGTCATGATAATTAAACGCAATCCTTTTGGACTCTGTTAGAAAGCATTGGACGGAGCAATGCATTACGAAAGGGCAATTACTCGTATGTTACATTAGAATCGCTATTAACATTACTGTACTGTCATAGGATTTGTTTAATGCATTTTCCCATAATTTAGTTACCATTCTAAAATACATATGTATATGATAGCAATATGAATGTCGGAACATACAGTCTTCGGATGGGTGACCAAGAATTTCCTTTGTCTGGCTTCTTCGTGCTTCAGAAGGCACGTTAAACCATCGATCCTAGCTTCAGCACTCTTTAGCACCCACACCAATCCGCTGAGTTACGTTCCATTCTTAGTACGATATATTCATTGATAGGGAAGACTGGTGTAGCACTTTTGGTTATTAATAAGCTTAATTATTAATATAATGATGATAACAAATATAATCACAAATCGAGAAGAAATATTTACTTACTAAACTCAAAAATTGTTCGGTTACTTCTGCTTTAATTTTGTCAATTTGTTGAAAGAGTTTTGATCCCGAAGCGTAAAAAGTCATATTCTAATTTTGGTGGCACTGCCATAGGATAGTGGGTAAGCGGGGGCGGCTAAGGGCGCGGGGTGCACTCTGTTGGGTCTCGCAATTACGGGGCCCATAATTACAGGGCTGGCGGCCGCGCGGCGCCGAAACCGACCGGCTCCGAACGAATCTCCTGCCGTAATTAAAAACGTTCCAAATTAAATTCGCTCGTGTGTACGGACCGACTTATGATATTAACTTTTTAGGGACTTTCTAATTAGTTTTTTTGTTTGCTTGGTGGGAAATAGGTTTTAGAGGACTAAAATACTTTTTCAGTCCGTCACGAAATTCACGATTTCGTTCAAGTTTTTTTCCTTTGTATTGTTCTCAAAGTTGTCTTCGTCGAGTAAAAATAAAAGATTTATATTTGAATTCTATGAACATAAAAATAAATACTATATCTTATTGATTTACAATGGATTGTATTTGTTTTACAGGTTAGTATCGACCCCGTGTCCGCGGATCACAAGGACATGAAGATTTTAGTAAGTATTTTATTATTATATCTATTTATATATTTGTAACTTTGGGACTAAATTTTCTTAGTCTATCGTTACGTCTATTGAATACGTCTCCAAAGTAATAATTTTCACGATAAATTACATCGTGATTAATAAACGCTGTTTAAAGATATTTAAAATATAAATAAAAATTGATTTAATCTAATAAAACTCTATTTTTTACTGTAATTACTGAGTATTACAACAATTCTGAGTGCCAGCAATTCAGCACGATCGTAGAAAATTATATCGGAACGAATATTGAATGACGAAATCGGTAATTTATTCGATTTGTCGTTATCGATTCGTCTGACACTGCAAAATACGAACGAGCATTGTACTGGCGCTGAGAGGCGCAAATAATGCATTAGTTACGCGGTTAGGATGCGCGCACGCTGTCACTTGAATGCGTTGGCGTTCACTTTTACAAAGGGCTCGTACTAACATTGATTTTTTTAAATTCTCAGTTATGATTTTGTACTTGTTTTCAATGTAGGAAAAGAGATAATCTTTTAATTATTAAAAATTGTTTTTTTTAATGTCAGAATTAGTTTCGGGTAATTAGTATTTTTCTGGCAAGGATGTCAAAATTGTGCTATAAATTTACTAACATACATTTATTTTTATATCTTAAGTCGTTTTTAGGAAAAAGACGATAGATTTCATAAAAAAAAGAAAAAAGATTTTTGAGAACCACGTTTTTATAAGCGGACTAAAGAGAAGAAAATATTTTTTTTCCTAGAATTGTAATGAAAACTTTAGTGATGATATATGCTATGTTCTAGTACCTACTATGATGTAATATGACTAAAAATATGGGGCAGGCGGTTTTCAGGCTTAACGAATTTAATTCACTCATTTGCTAACTCGTGATTTGTAAATACTAAACATCTCAGCCAAATGCCTGAAAACCAATTCACCAAGTGCATTTCTTCAAGGGTTATATAGATGTTTTAACTAATTTATTGTGGCGTATCTCACTATTAAGTTTATGTTGGTGATGACTGAGAAATGAACTGTCATCCATGATCTACGTTTGAGCTCTTTAAGAGTATCAGAAGTGGTTTAATTTTGAGTTATAACATTACAAAATTTTGCAGACAGACAAAAGGACAGACACGAACGATAGCAAGTTTATAAAAAACGTCGCATTTACTATTCTGTATACAGCACAAATCAAAATTACAATAAAATATCTATTTTCTTAGCAACCGATTAATTAATAAAATTTCATTATTTTGTATCCATAAAACATATTTACTCAGTACATTAACAGTCATATTTTTCAATAGGCCATCTATTTTACAGTGTTGGACATATTAAACGGTTTGCTATAGGTCTAGTTTGAACGATTGCTTAAAGTATCAAGTATTGCTTGTATCAAGATCAACACTGCGAAAGCTCGTACGATAAATTCAAATACATGAATAACCTTTTCCAATCTAATCGTGATTGTGTGGAAATATATTTGTATAGTACAATCGACTGGAACTAAATGTACCGGCAGTGCTCAGTTGTGAGTAATCCTTTCAACGCACACAATGACTATTGAGCGCCCGAGCAGTGCCGCGGGCTGCACCTAACTCGCGTGTGGCCAATTGTATGGATTTTAATGCTTTTCGATTATAAATATTATTGTTGCATTTAAAGTTTAAATATTAAAGTTGATATCATCTTTGAACCTCTAACTATTAAGAAACATTTACACGAGTTTAGAAAGCAACTACGGCAGCCACTTCGACATTATGTTTCCAGAAACTTTCAAAAGTGTCCAGCTGTATACAATGTGTCTGGTTACATGATTTACTAAAACATAGCACGAAATTATCGATTTTTTTGTTTTTTTTTTATTGCACCCAAAAACTAACCCCTTTATATGCCAATTTTGTCCCGTACTTTAGGAATTATTATTCTTCATCTCGAAAATAATCAAAAACAAGAGTCAAACAGTATCATTGGCTCTGATGTCTGTAAGTCCTCTAAATCCATAACGTTATGTAGGTGGATTTTAAAACAAATTAAAATATAAAATGGCTACGATTCTTTTAGGTGAAGGATTAAACCCTGTGAGGGGGTGAATTGTCACGAAATCACGTCAAAACTACTAAATCCTATCGGTATAGGACAAAATCTGTAGATGTTTTATTAGACTACTTATTTTTTGGATTCGACGAAGAAAAGGCAAATTGTTCAATCTACCTTGATAATCTTTTTCCCGAATTTATTTTATTTGCTGAGTTGCTATGGTAACGTTTTCAGTTCGTTCTTGACGTCAAAATAAGAATGTGTAAAGTTAAATAAGAATTCGTTTATATGCTGACTAGCAGTCACCCGCCTGCTTTGCTAGGCGTAAATTTTTTCAAAAAAAATCTGGAACATATAGGTTGTTTAACTACAAACAAATCAATTATTCAACAAAACATATACCAACGAAAAGAAATAATTATTAGCCGGCTAATAAAATTACTAGGGTGACGGCTAGTATCTTTATAAAATTCCAACACAATTGCTTTGAAAATTTGCTGTAAAATTGTAAAAGATAGATACTTTATTTTTAAAGTTTGAATTTAATACACAAGACGACATTTTTCTATTATTTATATTGTTTTGTAGCCACTACTGTATAATTTAACTTCTCTTTATGACTTTTCTTATTTAATTTCTAATATCAATCAACACTTCTTCAATTTTAAATTTAGTTATTGGAATAAATATTTTCGTCATATCAATAATTGTTATTAAGTATTTAAAAACAAATTTCAACATTAATCAAACGAAACGGCGAAATAATAAGTTATTCTTTAGAAAAGTATTATCAATTAAGCATAGTGATAAGTAAATTTATACTTTTATACTGTGATTTTGATACACTACAAATATTCACACCAATAATTTCGTAGCAACCATACTAAATAGTCAATGTGACATAGTACTCTCTCAGCATAAAAACTCATAAATGAGGCTGGTACTATTGTTGACTCTACATACCTTTTAAAAATCGAATTAAAAATCTACACCGAGCACACATAGTATCAATAAATTTTATAAGTAATAGTAGAAATGGTAGAAGTGCTAAACAGAAATGTTCCCAGAACACTCCATCTAAGGCCATAAATAAACCAGCCTCTACAAAGAGCTGAACTCTCACCCACACATAAATACCGGGAAGTTCTTGTTATTTTCAAGTGGTACTTTACTGGATAGGTGAGCTAATGTCTACTACATAGACGGGTAGGGTGGTTAAGGGATATAAGGGAGGTGAAAGTTCCGAATCTCCCCTGAGGCTGGCTCTTGATCTGGCTATTTATGTACTGAAGGGGCTTTTAAGCTAGTCAACAAATCTTTTGTGGCCGACACTATTGTAATGTTGGTAGCAATTTCACTAGGTACTCTTCGTTCGGAAACGAATTAATATGTAAGAATATAATCATAAAGTAACTTATTATTGTTTTGCGTGTTCAAGTATGAGACATTTTAATTCATGTTTACTCACATAATGATCGTGTTAAAAATAAACGTCCATCTTGGTTATTTTTCAGTCATAAAAGAATATGGCGTAGGCAAGCAAGGAGGTTATGTTTTTTTGGATTTTGGTAAACTTAATGTTGGTAATAAAATGAAATCCAATCTGGTTTTTATTGTCATGTTAATCGTGACTTACTGACAACCAATTTGATTCCATGTTCTCTTAAAATCATGTCGCTTACAACTGCCAGTAAATTACGGCATTTAAATTGGTTGACGGGTTATATATATCGCAGTTGCCTTATTTATTGTGACAAGATTCTATAGAGGCCTATGAAAATCATATTGTTTGAGTATACTAATACAGTAACTTTTTGGAGTATGATTACATAAACTATATACATTTAGGAGATTTTCAAATACAACAATATCAAACTAAAAACTTATCGTGAAAAATTAACCCTAAAATATTTATAAACACATTCACAAAAAAGAATATCTCATCCAAAATTCTAATTTGGGGCATGGTACCCAGAACACTGGCAGCATTACCTCGCTGAATTGCTTAACTGATTCTCTGCGCGAAATAGCTGCCAGCCCTCTGATCACCCGAAGATGCTTTTTGGATGCTTTTATTAGAAAAGGCAGCCATTAAACAGTTTAGTCGAGAAATTACAAGAGAAGCTTTTGCACTTCATTGCCATATTTTCATGAGTTAGGTAAAGCATTAAATCTAAATAAATAGGGAAATATAAATTATATCCAGGTAAAGTAATTTGGGTGGTAAAAATTCAACTAGTCCCAAGAGTAAGGCAGGACTTGTTGTCGCTCTCTGGGCGAGTGCTCTTACGAGCTATTGACACCTCGACAGATCCGTTGAGTTTTTCCAAGTGTTTCATAAGTTTTTTATATTAGGGTCGTTCTACTTTTTTACCGACAATGGTCTGTCCTTCGTCTTATTATGGCATCTCGTTGGAGTATTGATATTTACGGTTTTTTAATTCGGTTCGAATCCATATTTTTCTTATCTATTAATATTATATAATTTTTCATTTTCTCCAACCAACATATCTTTTTGTTTGTTTTCCGTAGAATGCCGTGACAGAGTGGTAAACCGAAATGTGGTCTCCACAGAAAAAGGCCACTCTGTCTTATATTTTTTTAAAAACCAATATTAAAAAAGAATTAATATTTGCCGCAAAGAAGACAACACAGCTGCAATTTCTTTTAAATTCCACATAGAAACCACAATTATGGATAGTTCAAAAACCAAAAAAAAAAAGAAAAATGTCGTTTCACTGTCGGTAAAAAAGAAGAACGACCCATTAATAAAAACGATAAGAAGGAACTGTTATGTTATCATTTATAACCTATATTTCTTATTATTTAAACATTCAACTTTTAGATTTTATATGTAAAGATTATTATTCGGAAAAATCTCAACGGATCTGTCATGAAATCAGTAGCTCACTCGGATGATCACTCACCTAGAAAGCGAGATGCAATAAACATTTGCCCGTTATGCGGGAGTCGATCCCACGACCATTACTAACGTACTCAAGGATCACTGGACTAACCGACCGTAGGAATAAGAAAAACAATGCTTATGTCTAACATAATATGACTTGAAAACAATAATCGCGTCACACATTACAACTTGTGTTACAAAAGGTATAATTTACACCTCACGTAATACATAACCAAAGTATTCCGCAATAAGCGTTGTTTACCTGCTTTTAGTCGTAACGTTCAATGATAGCCTGTCATCGACAACTTGCTGTAATTAAACTTCAACTTTAGTTCGTATCTTTAAAAGTAAATATTTGAGGTCAACTAAAACTCTATTATTAAACCAATTTTTAGTTAATATAAATAATATATTATTTAATTTATTAGTTTAGTTAAAAATTCTTAGAATAGAATCATATTTTTCCTATTGATCGAGTTAAATAACGAAGTTTGTTTCGCTTGTTACTTACTGCTTTTTCTTGTAAGTGTTATTATAATAATGGTTAATTGATTCGTCAAATCCAATAAATGCAGGAACTAGTTTTGATATTTTCATATTAGGTTAGGTTAGCTTAGATTCTTAACGTTAAATACTCCTCGAGACATATATCAAAACCTAACGCGTAATATTTTTCGTAGCGTAACAAAAAAAATCGACACAAATAACTGGTTAACAAAATTTCTATCTGTAATCTGCACAGTAAATCTATTATTTAATTGTTCTCTAAACTATGTGTATATCAGACAACTAAAAATTACATTTAGTTACAGTGAGATAATTTTATTTTTTTTAAAACATCATTAAAATATATCCTATTTAGGGGATATACAAACTGGGCTTATCAATATAACGAGTATATAGCATTTTGAACTCTTTTTAATATTGATATTAAAAGATGTAAAGAAAAGGTTTAAACAAGTAATTCATGCATACTACCATAGCGGCACTCGAACACGCGTCCCTTGGAAAGCTTGACCAAATACCGCACTATTTAAGCTACCGAAACTTTAAATAATATTATAACGTAAATAATATTCTTTGAGTGTTGAATAAAGCTATAAATCAAATAGAGTTTATGAAGTATGATGTTATATTTTGAAATTTAAATTGTTTATAACGGCGCTTAACTTAAATATCGTGATATTGTTCACAATAAGATGCTGTCCTTTATGTAAAGTTCAATTGAGACGATAAAGATAATGTTGATTAAATTCACAAAATCCAAAAGTTTTAATGTCGGACAAGACCTTTATACCGATTTGCAGTAAATTTAAACTATAATTATGGAGAAATACCGCACTATTTAAAGCTAATTAAATAAAATAAAAATAATCTAGCTGTATTGTGTCTATTAATGTTTAGTGTGAGACTGGTCTAATCAAGCAATTTAAGCAAACTTTACCAATGAATTAAATCGATGTCTACAGACACACTTATTTGCGATTGCAAATAAAGCAACGTGAAAAGTTCTATTTAGACTAGGTATTCCTAACAATTAATAATATTAAAAAAAAACCACTTCGCCTCCTAGCAAATGTAAATAATCAAATGAGCGTCATATTGCATTGACACTCGCTGGAGTAAAAAACTATACATTAATAAACAAATGAAATCCGATCAGATCATATCAAATATTTAGCTTTATTAAGTGCTTAATTAAGCTTGTACTACGGATAGTAAATAAAGTATTTAATAAATTTTTATGTTAATAATGCCCGTTAATAACGTAACAAGTAAATTACTTTTAATTTTATATTTTTAGTCCAAAATAAAAATTACCAATCCACATTGGACACACAAACTGGGTTATGGTTTAAAGGTTATATTATCCGTAGGAAAGGTCTGTGCTTCCCTGTATTAGGGAATAAATAAGCTGATGATAGCAAAAAAACAAAACAAAATTTAATGAGGAGAATGAGGATGTAATGAGGAATAGACAATCTCTACAATTTTTCATCGTTCCGAACAATGTTATCAAATCTTTTAAAAACCGTAAACTATGTATTATGATGAATAAAAATGTAATTAAATCTATCCAGGCAGTTCTTATGCTCTTATTCATATAGACACCTACACCAACGTTGTCTGCGACTAATGTCGTGAAACTTAACTTTGGTATCGCGGCCTTATGTAAAGGTAAAGCAAAAGTTAAGAGTGGCCAGGTAGTTGTACATATGGATCGGATAAACGGTTTTATCTCCCGGTGATGTCGGCCGGCGTCGGTCGCTTCCGGCCATTTCCGGCGGCCACTCGTGGCGACGCCGGACAAACTATCTAAATGGGCAACCTTCATTTGAAGAGGGACTTTTACTGGGAAGTCTTAAAAGTTTATGACAAAGTAACTAAACATTTTGAAATGAAACTTTATTTATAAATTACTAGCGGTGCGATCCTTCTTTCCGTGTGTTGTATATTATGGTAACTATACCTACATAAATAATAGCCTGTATTTGTTTGATTTAATAAACGTACTAAATGCTAAACGAACAGATGCAGTATTTCCTTCCTTCGACAAAAAGTACAGATTTTTTAATTTAAGAACAAATAAGATATGTGTACTACAATTCATAACTCACGACTCCTAACGTTAACTCCTCTTTTATTTTCATGAAATGATAACACTAATTTTAATGGAAAATTCATTAGCATTACAAATAAATTACTACAATGATTAAATGACCACAATTTGGAAATTAACTTGTATTAAAAAAATATTCAATTTGGTCATGACAAAAATCTTAAGTCTTTAATTTTATTGAACAAAATTATAATGTGTATACCTCTAATGGATATAAATATAGATTAGGGAGTCTTACGTAGAAAAAAGTGCAATTTCGTTTTGTGACATTAAAAAAAGTCACCAAATTTAAGCACAGCATTAAAGGCGTTCTATGCCATCATATCTCACGCCCATGCATGATTAAGCTGCGGGCTAACACTCCAGGGTAACAGTGTATATGCCCATGATTTATAATTTTACAAATAATCTGTTAGGATGATTGCAAATATTATGTGTATCGAGAAATGTAGACACCTATCAATATAGCATCTAAAGATATTATAAAATACACAATAACCACATATAATGGGCTAAAATATCTTTTGCTGAGCCCTAGAGCTCAGCTAGGGCCTTGCGAAGACTGCGCTGAAAAATATCGCTTAAAGACAAAACAACATTTTTTCAATTCATGTAAATTACGGAATACTTAGCGAGTAAGTAACGTTCTTATCTAAGTAAGACAAGGAGTGTGTTTTAAACTTGCATTAAGATAAACGATAATAAGGAATGAAAAGAATAATTTGCTCTTTTGTTCTTTAAGCCCTGAGACGAGTTTTCTAATAATTAGTAACTGTACCATTCAATAAAAAATATGATTTATTTAGAAGACCCTCCATAGCTTTTCATGTCTACCCGTAGGCATTGGAGGCAACAAACCTATTTCCCACCGTACCCTCCTATATATCACATCACGAAAAAATGCTGGCTCTCATGAAATTCGCTCATAATTTGATTTCTCGCCCGACGCCCTCTCGTAATTTCGCATCTCAGCGTGTGTTTCGTGTTCAAATTAAAATGTTTATTGCGTTAAGCCGAGTTCGCACGGACGCAAGAGGCGAGATTTTTATTTCGTTACGCGGCCACGCCCACTTCGCGCGTCTACCTAACGTTAACCCTCGCGACACAACCTTATGGATACGCACCCCTAATACTCGTATACCCATACCTTCAGGCGACACAACAAGGAACAATATTCAACGTAGGTATCTAATGTAAGACATTTACGCGTTATGCGTGTCATAAGACTATTAGCCGCTTAAGCTATTTTTAAGGTGACGTCCCTACGAAGGGTGTGGAAGGCGCCATCGCGTTTTTTCACTGTTTTACCTTTGGAGTTTTTATGTGTCATTATGATTATTTGGTAGTATTTATAATGTTTTTTTGTGAAGGCTTATATTCCATTCTATTTAACACCTCGTGGGATCATTGACGCTGTTCTAGTATGACCTATTTAATTTAATAAAAAAAAATGTGATAAATGTTGTAAATAAAAAAAAATATACCTGAGTATTTATTCATACAGGGTTGAGTTGTTGACTACACAGAAATTGAATTTGTACTTTGTAAGATTTAATCAACTTCTGTTGTGCTAAGTCTCATTTATACCTACCTAATTTCTTGTTTATACCTATAGGAAAGAAATTTTATAGATGTAGGTAAAAATGCAATTGAATTATTTTAAGAAATTCTACTACATACAAGAACTCCGTTTTAAAAACTAGATTTCACGAATTAAATTTCAAGAAATACTACTAAATAGGTACCTGGGTCGTTCTTCTTTTTTACCGACAATGGTCTGTCCTTCGTCTCATTATGGCATCTCGTTGGAGTATTGATATTTACGGTTTTTTAATTCGGTTCGAATAAACGTCCATATTTTTCTTATCTAATAATATTATGTAATTATTCATTTTCTCCAACCAACATATTTTTTCGTTTGTTTTCCGTAGAATGCCGTGACAGAGTGGTAAACCGAAATTTGGTCTCCACAGAAAAAGGCCACTCTGTCACATATTTTTTTTAAAAACCAACGTTAATAAAGAATTAATATTTGCCGCAAAGGAAACTTTAATTAGTCCTTATGACAACACAGATGAAATTTCTTTTAAATTCCACACAGAAATCACAATTAGGGATAGTTCAAAAACCAAAAAAACAGATAAACGTCGTTTCATTGTCGGTAAAAAAGAAGAACGACCCACCTATAAAGAATTCCATTTCAAAAACTAAACGACATACCTCCATATGCCGCGTTACAAAAGCAAGAAATACAAAAATAAGTATTGTTGTATTTCTTCTACATATAAGTAAATTGTTAATATATTTTTATAAGTGTGGGGTTGATCCCACGCAAATTTTTTGTTATCATTTTTTTTTTTCAAAATCGTTCCTATAGGATATATTGTTGACGCGCGCTACTAATCCTTGTAGTGATTCAAATATCTAAAGATAATTATTTTAAATGATTTAACACAATTGCTATACAGATTGTAATTATAAATCTTTCAAATTTAAATATTCACACTAAAGCTTGTTGAATAAAAAAAACAAACTGTTAAATATTTGATGCAAAATGAACATAACGTAACAGCATATTGATACGGATAATTTGGATAAACAAAAGACAGGAAACATAACTTACATACCTAATGACATCAATAACTGTGTTTGTATATAACTATAAAAGTATTTTATTTAAAAAGTGGTCCCATAAAAGCAACCATATTTTAATATATTTTTAATTTAATTAAAATATATTTTGCGTTTTCAAAATAAAGGTAAATATACATATTATACATGTACATAAGTAATTGTAACTAACAAATGTGTTACGAAGATTTTGTAAGTAATTTGTAAACTCAATCATTCTTCTTTGTTTTTATGAATTAAGAAAGGTTTTCAACTTAAGTAGTACGGATGCGACCGTAATCACAAAACAGAATAAAAACTTATTTTGTCGAAAGAAAAGACGCTCGAGTCGCCAAGTAACAATTCGAAACAAAAAAAAATATGCAAATCAGAGAGCCGAAATAAAATGGAGTCTCGGTGCGCGCGTGCGATCGATACGTGCGACCTTGTGGGCGGGGCATTGGTAGGCGGGGCGCAGTAAGAGGTTGGGATTGGTTAGTACCACCCACTCCCCCCTCCTTCCCCCGCAGTCCATAGCAGGTTACGCTGAGTTTGAGTAACTCGCGCGCAGTTCCGAGTTCTACCCAACTATGTGACGGCGCGGCGCTCGTGTATCAACAACATTTTGTTTTTCGCGTAGTTTTTGAATTTCGAATTGTTATGTATTGTGTTTAGTGATTGGACGATGATCACCGATATTTATGCGCCAATGCCGGCGCCACCAGGCAATAAGAATATTGTAAGTTTTAACTCGTATCTTAAAAGTTTGAAAGAAAACTAGGTAGTTATATGTATTTTATATTTGTTGAAGTAATATTATTTAAATATCGATATAATGGCTTTGCTTCTTAAATATTACTCCCATTATCGTTTGGATGAATAAATACGACTCATTGTTTATTCAATGGATGCCACGGGAACTTCAACCTTATATCTGAACTGTCAAAACAAAGTAGGCAATGTAAGAAGTAACTAAGAGTAGCATTTTACGGCAGTATTATATCGATACATATACCTACTTATACTAGGCTAAAAAATATTAATAAGAAAATTATATGGAGGAGAATAAATGAGAATTCGTTTGTTTAATTTTTTTTTCTCCTACAGAGGTCACTTTCTTTTATTAAATTTTATATTTTTATAATATATATGAAATCAAATCCTACTTATATTATAAATGTGAATGTAATTTTGTTTGTTATGCTTTCACGCGAAAACTACTAAACCGATAATCATGAAACTTCGTACATATATTCTTGGAGGTATTAGAAGTAACACAGGATACTTTTTATTGAAAAAAATTGCGGGCGAAGCCGCGGGTAAAAGCTAGTATAACAATAAATTCTGTTAATCGAAAAAATCCGGGTCTGTTTTTAATTAAGAAGGTTTTTATATTTTTTAAATGAGACTCTTTTGCAAACACTTTAAACACAATATCTTCATATTTTTATTGAATCCTGGCTGCACTCTATTTTTGGAGTCTTATCACAGGTGACCGGCTTTACAATAGTTTTAACTCTTCATGTTTCATTTGATATTCTAAATTATTTTAAGGTAATTTTATTTGCCACACAACTTTAAAAAAATATTAATAATTCACTTTGACTTGTTCTTGTAAGAGATAAAATGTAAGATTTGATTCGAGTGGAGTAATAGACAATGATGATTTTTAATATTGTTATCAACATTGAGAAAAAACTTTTCATGATATATGTAGTTTGTCTCTATATAGTAAACAATCAAAACACTTGATTTCCTACTGTTATTTAAAACAACTTTATATTTTCTACATAAATAACATATTCACAAACTTGCACTAACAAAATTTCATTATACTTATTGCATTAAAGTAGTTATCACTGAAAACTGAATAAAGTAACAAGCTATTTCGCCTAATGGTTAATAATTATAAATTTTTGTTTTCTCTCTCTTAGTTATTTAATAAGTTCTTGAAGAAAAGACTCTAATATGTGTATTAAAATTCATATAATTATAACTTTTTAGTATGATTTCCCCTTTTAACAAAATAGTCGTCATCTCAAAAGGGCTCCTGACGTCACAAAATACAAATCTATCAATCAATATCAATAACAAAGATTACTAGACAGTTTCATTATGAAACCCTTCAAAATTTTCAAACAATCAGCCTCCCGAAAATTGTCATTCAAACAAATCTCGATCACAAATCGAATATAACGAATATCCGAACATCCGTCCGTATCCGAAATAAATATCCGATCCGCCAATAGATTTTACGACGCATTGAATTGAAAGAACAATGCTTATTGTTCGTAGCGATCGAACGATACTTTTTCTAATAGGTACATTACATTATTTGGTAATTTTAATGGCGAACAATAGATTGATACCAGCATACATCTTATTACTGATCATCGATGATATTGATCTCTTATTTTGAATATAAATAAGTTTTTAACAACGAACTTACACAATAAGAGGGTACATAACTTTTTTTTTCTAGATTTTTTAAATCGTCTGTATTAATGTTTTTGCTTAACCATATTTATAATAATTAACAGTGACTACAAAGATGATTTGTAAAAACAATATTGATGGACACGAAATAGACAAGTAGGTACTTTCTTTGATTGTCATCTGGCTTAAATGTTTGCAGGGTTGACACATATGTCTTTAGTTTGAGTCTTGTTTTCAAACGGTACCTTTTTGTTCTATAGTGTTTATGGTAGAATAAACAACATATATTAATCATAAAATGATATGACTAATAGAAAATAATGAAATTCTTCGTAGTTTCTTAACCCTAAAGTAACAACTATAATTATTTTTGGGGTTCCATAGCCTAAAAGGAAATACTGAATCCTTATTTACATTTTATACACTTCCTTGTACTTCTGCTTTTCTGATTATTTTTTTCTCATAGAGTATATCGAATCTATCGAATCAATATATCGAATAGAATTTGATGTCTACTATTTACGTTAACGTGTTTTTAGAGAAAACATCATGTTTTTAAGTAATAGGACTAAAAAATACGGCCTTTTGTGCATACTTTCTCGCACTTAAGATACAAGTAAATGCGACTCTTACGGTACTCCCTGCAGATCTAGAATCATAAAATTTGACATGAAGCATAACTTGTAGCAATTAAAGGAAAAACTTCGATTTACTTTAATATGCAGTTATATTATGTAAAGGAATACTGTGAGTAATACGAAATCAATTCCGTTGGTAACTCTGTCGTGGCATATGGGAGAACATTTTAACATAAAAATTGCATGTATGTGGCAGTGCGCCTAAGCTTTTTATAAGCTTGTTATCTAGCAATCTTGTAGTATACGTTTTGGGCATAGATTTGAAGAGTACGTAACTGAAAAAACGTCAACTTTCGTTTACTCTGATAGACGAAATATCTATACATCAAGTTTGTACGGAACCTACGGTTCACGAGCCAGATTCACACTTGTCATGTTTTTTATTCACCACGAAAATAAAAGAGCATCTCCTGCCACATAAAGATCCAGTCATGCTCTATCAAAGTGGAGTAGGTACTCCCATACGTTCGGCGCCATTATGCGTTTCTAATACATTTTTTTCGGCTCTTGCCCATTCACTGAGCGCAGCGTGAGCCATCAATGGGTATTGTGGCTGCGAACGACCAACTTTTATTTGTAGTGCTCCTAAATGGCCGAGGGGATTAACGGGACGCTTTGTATCAGTCTTTTTGCGAACTGTAAGATAGTATACTTTAAGCTAGCGCAGGACATTGTTGATTTTTTTATAATTATTTGTGTGCTTATCGACTTTGGTAGACAGATTATGCTTTAATTCCCATCCCCACTATTCCTAGTGCAGTTATTTACACGGTGGTGTTTATGATAGATTCATACACTGTTACTTTGAAATTAATAATTTTGTTTATTAGGTTGCTTAGGTTTTAAAAACATTTGTCCTGTAAGATGAATGTGTTAAAATGGTAAAAATGTTCACAGTATTATACCCATTTATTTTAGAAATATACACAAAAATTTTCTGTTGCTATACAAATATCGATACCTAAGTTATAAAATTAATATTTTTATAAACATTTGTATTGAAATAACTGCCTAATTGTCAAAAAAGTTGTCAAATTGAATGTTTATATTTAATTGGAACATGAACCATAGTAACATAGACATTTCGATTCTCTATTTTTATCTTTGAAATAACATTAACCCAGCACACCATGCAACAATGACTTCCCGAGATCTGTCAGTTGCGATAATGCATTTTTTTTTACTTTTGCACGGGGATTAGACACTTTTAACTGTGGGACATGGCCACTTATAATCTAAGTGTTTATTCTAAAAGTTTTTTGCTCCAAAATTGACACTATTCGTCGATATGTCCTTTAAATTTTTTTTAAGCTTTTGTAAATTAAATATTAAAGCTGATCCCGAAAATTTTACTTATGACTATACTTATACCTGTATAGTAATGTTACTTAGTTTACGTAATTTGGTATTATGTAGTTACAATCCTCTTTGTTTTAATGGCAACTATATATTTAATACATTTTAAGATATATTTAAGTTAAAAGAAACATTAATAGTGAAAGGGATTTTTACTGAAATTGAAAGATTTTCAATAAATATAAATGGCTATTATTTTTATTTAAAATTCTAATCGGAAATGTGAATAAAAAAATATTCACTATATTTTCACTGATAGTATTTTTCTTCTACTTTTTATACATATTTTTATATATTTTATTAATTTTTCAATGCGATCTCATAAGATAAATTATTATAATAGAAAAATACTAGAATAAATCGACTCGGATCACAAGTGAATTCTCAGGCGGGAATCGAACCCGTAACCTTTGGAAATCCGGTCCAACGCTCTCTCAATTGAGCTACCGAGCCTTGTGAACACTCGTCGAAATTTTCTAGTACCTTTCTGATTTTACGCTACCTATAGGCCAGCCTTGTATAATCAATAAGAGGAACATCCTCTCGGCTCTTCTCAACTGTGAGAGCATTGAACCGGATTTGCAAAGGTTGCGGGTTCGATTCCCGCTTGAGAATTCACTTGTGACCCGTGTCGATTTTTTCTAGTATTTTTCTATTATAACAATTTAACTTATAGCATACCATAATAAAGCTTTTTACTTGGTTAGTCTTGTGCCAGGGTAGCTCTTCTGCCCAGAATTATTTTCATGTCCCTATAGTACTAGCACATAAGATTATATACAAACCATTTTTTCTTTAATATAAAATCAAATTTAATATTGAAAAGCTAAAAATACAATTAAATTTGTTTAGAACAATCAGACGCCAGGCGCTCCCGGCGATTCCAACATTGATCATGTCAAGCGCAAATACCCAACACTTCTCCCGTAATTAACACCACCAAAGTTTTCTAATTAAAATATTTGTCACATGAAACAATTATAGAAAAAGAACAGTGAGACAGTGGTGACAACCCATAACTCTTTTTTATCGCGTCGCAAGACGTGCTCACCCCGTTCATTGACAAAAGGTATTTAAATGAATCTGTCCAGGAAATTATATTTACTGCGTGCAACAGCATTCCTACCAACCATTAATACATCCACACATGGAGACGAACTCTTTCAAATGGATTCTTCTTTTTTGTTATACTGTTTCAGACATAAGATACAATTAGATGCCAATTCCATTGTCATTTATTTTAATTAGGTGTATATTGATTTAAATATGTGATTGCCGTTGGTATTTTTTGTGGGTAAGGTTAGGTTTAAACTAATTTGTACAATCTGTCACTTAGGTACGATTATTAACATTATGCACTTATTAATTGTAAATAAGAGTTAATGCTATATAATTATACTAGCGGCCGCCTGCGACTTCGTCCGCGTGGAATATTGCAATATTATTTTTCTAAAATAAAAGTACCCTAAGTTACTCCTTATAACCTCAGCTACCTGCCAAAAAAGTCCCGTCAAAATGCGTCCAGCCATTTCATAGATAAGCCGGAACAAACAGACAGACAGACAGACAAACATTGTAAAAAATGTTATTTTGGTGTATGTACCGTATATATATTCACTAGCGACCCGCCCCGGTTTCGCACGGATGCAATGCTCTACTATATTATGCATGTATTATACATATAAACCTTCCTCTTGAATTACTCTATCCATTTAAAAAAAACCGCATCAAAATCCGTTGCGTAGTTTTAAAGATTTAAGCATACATAGGGATATAGGGACAGAGAAAGCGACTTTGTTTTATACTATGTAGTGATGATCAATAAATATTTTATTTAATATCGTTTTATATAAAAATACAGATCCAGTAACATAATTTGCCAAACAACGTTGTAACCGCAAAAATCATATACAATTAATTAATATTCCGCCTGTAATCAAGTTGCAGTTCAAGTCTAATTATCTACAAGGTTAACATATAATGGTATAATTAGGCATACGTTCATTAGAGCTCTTAAGTTATTTATGCCGACATCCGTCATCGGCGTTCGTCTGTAGACAAATTTAACAATGCTTGCCACTCGTCGCGCGGCGTCCGCACGCTTCGCCAAAAAAAATCGATGACGTGCAAATCTGTCAGAGCACGTGTTAACCACGATTTATGCTGACTCTAATTGTTTTATAACTATACTTAGACGATTTCGTTTTATGATAAATAATTGTGATCTATAAAAAGTGCTAGATTGCTGTTATGTTAATATAGTCACGGTTATTACATACGAAACGTATTAAAACAACTTATGTTTATCTCAAAGGACAATTGACAAATTCTTGTTGTACAACTACTGCTCTCATTTATTTAGTTAAAAGACTCATGATAAAAATAAATTGTTTTGTTTTGTTGTGATTTTTGTTTCTCTTTGTAAAACTTTCAGCAGTATCATTTTTCTGTCATCTCAGTCAGAGAAACTTTACATTGACATGATAATGACAATTTTGGCTTTTGACTATTGTGACAGAGACAAATGCAAAAAATGATTGTATTTAAATATATTTTTTTATTGAGCGAAGCTCTCTTTTAGGCAACTCACAAATTTCGCTTGTCTCCCTCCTGCTACTCAACGGTTCAACGGATTCGCACGAATTTTGGCATGAACATACATGATTATAACCTGATGGACATAGGCTTTATAAAAAAAAATAGACTTTACCACGGGGGAAAAATTCAAAAGCTGATCACAGCCAAACCGCTGAGATTACATTGATGAAATTTGTCGCCAAAACTCATATCGTGGTCGGGACTAATGTGCCAGAAAAAGGAGCTTAGATTAAGTAAGGTCAGGTGGTGAGGTTAGGTAAGGTAGTGCTTCGCTCAGTATTTGCAAACGGCAGCAGGCATTGCAGACCTAGAAATTAAATACAATCATTTTTTATAATTAAATAAAATCATCATATAACATATTAAAATAACGAAGCACAATGTACAAAAGAAAAACAAAAAATACAGGTTTATTTTTATTACATTCTAAAAATTGATTGATTATTTGAGAGTAAGAAAAATAAAACCTTGGAAAGTATTAATCTCCATATGTCCAATAAAGCCATATGTGAAAAGATCGCCCAGTAAAATGTTTAAAAAACTTTGGTTTTCTCACAATTGAAACATGCTTGATATATCAAGGAGCTTAATATAAATAGCAATCATCTATTCACCTCTATACTTTTTAAAGCACTTATTAAACATTTAATGGTTGTGGTCTGTTGCATACTTGGCTACTTAGTAAACTCACGTACAAACTAACGGTCCAGGTGCGAGTGGAATATATATGTAAAAATGCGTCAATTACACTCTCGGGCAGGTCTCATGCGGTTTGCGACTGTTTCACTACGCACAGGCAAAAACGGTCAGACCACAAACCAACTGGTCAGTTTCCTGCCAACACCGCAAATGACCTTTTAATACTACTCGTTATTGATGTTAATTTTGCTGTTAGAGCTTATAATTAGATGTGAGGTTTTGTGCCCTCGGGTTTATGGGTGTGTCATATTTTTTAAGCTAAAATGATCTCTGTTACAGGCGATTGGAGTAAATATTACCCAGTGAGTTCAATTGTTGGGTACAATGAGGCATACTAATGAACTTTAAGGAGTTTTTATAAACCATCCGGTTTTATTTATAGGCTTTAGTTTCTAGTTGTAGAGTTATAACAAAATATGAAAAAGTTAGTTTCGATTCTACTGATAGCACTATTAAGGTATTTCTTTTTAAATGATGTTCTTCAATAAATTGCCTGGCATAGCATTTTGGAAATTATGAAATTCTAGAATTAATAATGTTTTCGCAATAGTAATCCTCACCAGTCAAGTTTAATGTATGGATTTAAAAAATCACAATATTTTTGACCAAATTGTTTGAAAAATCAGCAAAATCTGTTTATATTAAAAAAAAAGCTTTTTCCCGGGCCAGATATTAGAACACTAACCCGATCCATTAGTACGGTATTAAAAATAATTTAAAACTGTGCTGAGAGAGCTTATAATGTACTAGCTTTCCAGAATGTTATGGATTCTAAGTATTTTCTGTGATCTTTAAATAGGTAATGAGAAATGGCACAGCAAGTAAGGATCACAGATTCCATTTTACAGGAGATCGTAGAAATCATGACAAAATATAAAAGATAATAGCTTTAATAAAATCGATAAATATTATGTTTATATAACCTGACTGGAATTTATCATAAATTACAATTATTTATAATATTTAAATAGTTTATGAAACAAAATGTTTGAATATGATGAACATGCATCTCCAAAAACACGAAAGGCGATGAACCAACATAGCTTAATATAGTAAGCGATCGACATTTTAAAACTTTAGACTAACTCACATAAATTATTTATTACAAAAATATGGAAAGAAAAATTTTTTACTAGGATTCGAACTTGATACCTTTTGCTCGAAGGCAAAATGGCTACCGTGGCACCAACTGTTATTCATCATTTGTTTCATCATAACGAGCCTGCAAAATGTGAGAACTCGTTAAAGAGAAATATGTGTAAATACACTTAAAGTGATATTTAAGTACTTTTAATATATCTGACCGCTTTAATAATAAAGTAATAACTTACTAGCTCTAAAACTTAGGTATTTATGATATTATTTTTTGGTAGGTATGAGAAATCTATTAAAAAGGAACCTAAGATTGACGTTATGTTTTACTGGAATTGTAGTATTTTCTTACTACTAGATTTAAAACTTAATTTCATATTCATAAAAGTTTGTACATAAGGTAAATCTAAAGGCGATGGTATCTTCTATTTTATCTTTTTTATTTCAATTTAAAATATACTTTTGGGATAGCCATGAGAAAAGCATACGATACGATAATCATTATATATATATATGTGTGTGTGTGTGTGTGTGTGTGTGTGTGTGTGTGTGTGTAGTTGAAAGAACTCACACAAATTAACTAGACTAGACCTGTTGATTGTCTATAAATTCCAGAAATATTTATAAGGTTTTCTATAATATATCAAGTAGACCATAACGTATACGCAACTGTCGTGCAGATAAACTTTTTCCAATAAAAACGTCTAAAAATGTTTTAACGCGGGTGAACGTGCACCCTTGTTTCGCATTATACTCGTTGTAAGTTTCATGTGAAACTTATGATAATCATTTTGTTAATATAGAGTTACGTAAACGCTTTTCTGTACAATTCAAAACAAAAGTCATCCTGCATTTTGAAAAATTAGATATATTCATATAAAATGTAAGATCTGTGTATTAATATTAAAAAATACTCGACGTTAATAACTTGTTGTGACGTTAATAACGTATTATTTCGAATTGTCCGGTTCATAACTTTATTATGTAATTTTTGCTATCCCGAAACAATGTGGCAAATATCCCTCTGCTGCGACACGGGGTGTAACTTCACACCGGAATATAAAATTTTTATTTTATCTTTATGTGTACTAACATTAACAAAAATACTTAAATGTTCTTACTAACACTATGGAACTTGGTTTTCTGAAATCGATTAATAGATATAAGTATATAATTACAGTATTGATAAATTTCCAATCGACCGTCATGAAGGTACTGTTAAATAAATGCAAATGCTTCGTTTGCAAACAATCCATAGCAAACTATACATCCCGCAACTAAACTATCACCAAGGTTCTCATTCACAATCATCGGGAAAGATTGGTCTCAAAAGGATGCCTTTTATTGTTACCGCCTATAATAAACCTTTGAAAGAAACTAATATATCGGCTTTTCAGATTCAAAGTGCAGTTCGAGTCATTATGTCATAGGAATCATTCTAATCGGCTCCTGGAATATCACGAGGTGATGTGACTGTGTGTTTTAAGAGCTGCACAAAAAGGTCTGTTTTTCGGTAAGGGTGGTGAGGGTTTTGCAACTCACTGCATTAGCCCGCTTGTTAGTGTTGAGATGCGCTTGCGCCGGAGGCAGCGTAATGAAGGCGAGATGCAAGTCACGGCGGCGCCGTAATCGCGTCCTCGCCGTCATCGGTGCCTGTCAGTGTAACGGCCCGACAACGGAGATTATTTTCGGACGCACCACTAATTAATACCTTAAAAAGTTTCAAGGAGCGGGCTCTTTGTTCCATTGTCAATAGATATTGAGTTTCGATGGCGGTAGCAGCAAATGTTACGAAATTCTAGGACATTTTATAGAACAGTTTAATGTTATAAAATATTTTAAGTAAATGTAACTTAAAATTTAGGTAAACTTACCTATTCTATCCGAAATAGAATTTTTATCTAACGACCTGATGAAATTATGGCTTTTTAGGCCTAATAAAATACAATGGTGTAGAAAGTAGTTGTTATTTTGTGAAATGTTTCTCCTCTCGAATAAACATTAAAAAATACATCGTAGAAAAAAAGACTGACGTATCTGCCGTTAACGTCCGAAACCTTCGACATTCGCCGCGCATGTCACAAATCGTGAAACAATTAATTTAACACTTAACCAGAGGTCTGAGATAGGGGCGCCCCGCGGTTCACAGGCGCCCCCCGCAGGGTCCACAGTACCCCACACCGATAGCGCCATTCATCGCTCTCGTCTCGGTTATCCGATCAGCATAACAACAACTATTTAGTGTGACTTTCATCTAGTAATGACTGTCATGTTTTGGTCTATACTGTTTAAAAAATAAATGTAGAAATCCTGAGGATCCATTTTATTTTACCATTGGACATAAATATTTTTTTTTATTAATTCTTTTGTTTGACTATGATATTGAAACTTTTTATTATGTCGCTTATTTATAGAATAAAGGCATTCTATAAAAAGTGACATTATAAAAAAACCTGTTGTACTATTTAACAAATATAAGATATAGACCTTCTTGTAAGTAAAAATAATCATAAAATAACAAAGAAGTAAAGTTTCATTTCTTAAAATAAACAAATGAAAAAATATTACATCAAATAATATCAGAAAGTTTTATGGAATCAATAACAAGAGAAGATTTGCATGTAATTCTAACACAAACCGCAACGCAGTTGGATTTATTATTTGTATCAATTACCCCAAATGACAAATAGAATGTTTCAAATGCACACTGCACAATAAAAGTCGCAGCCAGGAGCGTTGATAATAAATCTTGGTGCATTAGGCGGCGCATGCGTTCCATTACGGTCCCACTATAAGAGCTATCGGAAATTGCAACTATTCAAAATGTTTCCGGCTTTTAAATGCAAATTTTCCGTTTGTCATTTGTTGTTTATTGATGTTTATTTTATAACACTAGACTTTCATAAAATACCGCCGCACTATTTGCCTTACATAAGGATAGAGATGTTTCCAGATTTTGGAGACCAATACTTCTAAATATAATATTAATATGATATTATAACCTTTTATACTACATATTAAATTGATAAACTGTTGTTGCTTCTGGCCCATAAAACTACAAGATGTGAGTTTGAGTCTCATCAGCACTGATATTTCTATATATTTTTCGTAATACCAATAAAAAAATGTGTTTTACTACTTATAAATACTACTACAATTTATACACTTTTATATACTAACTATAAATAATTTCACTAAATACTTTTGTACACATAATGAATTGGTAAATTTCATCAAATTTTTTAAATATACAAAAATACCACATTAGGTTGCTTTTAAACCTCACTACCTACTGGGGTGCGTGCCATTAGCTGTCCGCGCTCATATTTCACTACTCAAGTGCTGAGGGCTGAAGAACTTCAATGAATACACTGCGCTAGAGGGTTTAAGTTGTTGACTTAATGGCAGATAAATTTTCTTTTTGTTTTGGGCATTGGTTTCCATACGTATGATTCTTGTGTTAGGTACTTAATAATTTCAATTTAGTATGTCCCTTTGTAACATTTTTGTATAAAATTCAGTGAATTATCAGTTGAAAGAACTGAAATTTCAGAACATAAATTAAAAAGCCACTTCTTGTTAATCAAATACCGTAATCATCAAAAACGGTTAATGAAATATAACACAAACTTGATATAAAAAAGTTTAATAAAATCTTTAAAGATTCCTCATTACGTGTCATATTTACGTGAATTTTACTATGCCTATTCATAGGTATCTAACAATTGAATCAAACCGGACATATGAGGGAACGTTTAGAGCAATTTGCGTACCGTTGCCTTGTTGTGGTTCGCTTGTGCTACCTCAAACGAGACAAAATTGCTTCATACTTGCACATAAACGTATAGCTATTTGCATCAACTATTGATTTATTTTTGATATGATTATAACACATATAAGTGAATAGCAATTAAAGTTAGTTACATCAATATAAAGATCTGTCTTAGTGTGGGTAAACGTAACATTGAATAGTTAGGTGATTATCATAATCTCTAAAATGTAAGTTGCGATTTACATTTTTTTGTCACTTTCGTCATATCGTCTCATCGTCTGATGTTCAGCTATAAAAAAAAATCTAAGAAAAAGAATATGATATTAATTATGTAATCAAATTAGGTTTATTGTTTCATTACAATCACACTATCTAGTAGACTTTGCATTATAACTCTATAATATATTATATCTATACTAATATTATAAAGAAGTAAAGTTTGTGTGTTTGTATATTAGTTTAATGTATATATTAGTATAATGTTAAATTGTAAGGGGTAATCTCGGGATCTACTGAACAGATTTTAAAAATTCTTTCACCAATAGAAAGGCACATTATTGCTGAGTGTCATAGGCTATATTGAATGCTAGAATAAATTTAAAGAAATTTGTCCACCTGTTCGAAGCCGGGACGGGCCGCTAGTTATATAATATAGGTAATATAAAATATTATCAGAGGGTCTACCATGATCTCTTAGCGCGATGCAAGTTCGATTGTCAAAGTGAGACGCCACTCTACGAGGTCTATAGTGGCGTCTCTTTTCAACAGCTAAACTTGAATTGCTATAAGACGTGATGGTACGGCCTCAGTACATTATATTATGACAATACTTTGTGTGTGTGTGGTTCTGTTACCATATATAGTTACCATAAGCCTAAGAATAACAGTATTTATAATCAATTAACGTTACCATAGCAACGCGTGGCCGGGTCAACTTGTATTATATAAAAATAAAAGTTGAAAAACGGAGCATTTATACAAAACAATAGTAATGGCAAAGATCATTAATATAATATTCAAAATATTGTTGAATAGAATAACAGCATTAATTGCCATACAAAATGTGATTAATAACTCTTTTAGCAATTATATTCCTATGATAAGCGTCTAAAAATTCATATATCTCTTATAGAAAATAGTACTAAAGCAGTGGAGCACTGAAACTTAAAGAGAGGTATAGATTAGAGTGTAGGCTTGGTGGTCGCGTGGCGGACCGCCCGGCGTGCTATGCTAATTCAATTGTGTACAAGATCGGATAGCGGCTCACTCCGCATTATCATAATAATGCGCGAGTCACCGCGCCTGTCGACACTGCCCGACATTACCTGTAACGGATGCATTTTAGATATCAACTTAAAAAATATTGTTCATCGAACACACTGGTCTATAAGCTTTCGTTTTTTCATTTATTGAAATATACAAACACAATCTCTCAACTCAAAAAAATCTCCCTTTTATATTAAAGCTATAATATACTACTACAAGTCTATAATATTTCCAGAAATAACATAGCAGTTTAACAAATACCTATTTTCAATTCAATCGCAGACAAATAACAGGGAAACAAGTCATTACAAAACAGTGTTAAACGAAACCGTGTCAATAACCCACTAATCATGACGTCGTGACACCTCGTAGAGCAATAAAACTGTAGCGTAATTGCCACAATGTAATAGGCAAAATCACGTAAAGAAACTCAACAACTCAGTAATCGATTCGGCGAAGTGTTGAAAAGTGGCGAAAGCCGTTCTCAGGCATGCGCCCGCGGCCCTAACCGTACTGACTACGCCGCGATTATATTCATCTAGCGGGATGCAAATTGAATTATGGGACTTTTTGTGGCCTTTCAATTGTTCGATTCGAACGCTTTGTTCTTCCGCCGCCACTACGTGACGATCGAACATTCAGCGCCTCATAATCGCTCGCCATCTCCGCGATTGTTCCATAGTTCCACCAACTTGGTTATCGTGACCCCAAATTATAGTGTTTCACATTATTATCTAATTGTTTCTATTGTTACTGGCGACTTCACCAAATATAAAAATCTCACCCAGCCTATCGGATGTAATTAGCTGCGGAAAGAGCATTCGCTTTAGTTATGAATAAGAAATATTGTTGAAATGATAGTCGCTATGTGTGTAATTGGAAAGAATATACTCGTGCGTATAGTAATTGCTCGTTTTTATGAGTCGACTCAACTGTGTGTTCTTGTAGTCTTTGTGGTTAGGGCCCCGGGGCTTGTGCATCAGTAATTTTCTCAGCAATTAATACCCTACGCCGTTCAATTAGTGAAATGTAAAAAATGTGAAACAGAAGTGGGAGAAAATTAGAAAGAAGCATCTATTGAAACATTTCCACGCTATTAGTGAGACGACCTCACCAGATGAAATATCAACTAAATGCCCTCGATACGTTACTGACATTTGTTAGTGTTTTCTTTATTGAATAACCGCCATAGTCTGCTAATATTAACATAAACTTGCATCATGGCTTTATAGCGAAATTGTGTCGCGTGGGTGAACAGAAAACCTCTCGCCTACAGAAATCTCAATTTTCATATCAAATCGACAGGCGAATGAGACGATGGCATAAAACGTGGAGCCGCTTTGCCTGGGGCGTTGTGTTTCAACCATTTTATTTGTTTGTTACTATCTTATAAATGGAGCTAATTATTATAATTTGAATGGAAATTACTGGCATTAAGTTGCTACCAAAAATACTCGGGTTTAACGACGTATTCTGGGAAGTGTCGGTGAGACGCGGCCGTCGGCGCTGTCGAGCTACGCGCACGCAACGCTGCAATCATTTGCAATGTGGCCTTGAACTGGCTTCTATACTATTCACACTCTACTTTCTTATATGACATTTAAACCTTTTTTTATTCTAACATCCTGTAAACAGTAGCAAATATGCTAAGTATTTGATAGAGTTTAATTAAATATATAAAATCAGCTAATTTCAACTTAATAACAGGCAATATTAAAATAAAATTGGAGTAAACATTGTGAATGCAAAAGGTCAAAAAATATAAAAAAAATATCTTTGAGTAATAAAGCATCTTAATCGTGATTACATCTCTTCCCAGTGTTATTATGTTATATTTGTCCAAAAATGTGGAATATACTCACTATATTGCTACATTCTATGTCCTTTGATGAACAATGCTGGCCACAATAACAAAATCAAACCCGCGTGTATGTAACAAAGAGGCAGAACAAAGGCAGCGAGGTCCCTTGTTTCGGTCGTTTTTTGCCGAGGAACTGGTTTAACAAATTGGTGCTCCTATTATAGGCAGTGAAGGTCGGCTCTCCAGCATTTTGGGGCAGATTCCAACACGCAAAATATTACTCCATGATCGTGAAAACCAATTGCGGGTTGGGCCACTTCACACCAGTATTTAGTACTTACAGTAAATAATTAGAAAGGCATTTTCTATGAATAAAATTACGGAAAATTCTAAGTTAGGCGTCACTGATAAACAGTAAAGGATTATTTCTGAACTCTCTGAAATATCCAGAAAAAGCAATATAATAATAAGGATATCAAAATATCACCTCATTAAAAACCAAAAAAAATTGCTCAATAAATTATGATTGCATTTGCATTGGTGTTTTTTGTGGTTAGGTTAGATAAGCATGACGTGGATTTAATAATTTAATACAAGTCCAAGAAATATTGTGCAAATATGATAATTTTTAATAAAAAAAATTACTTGACGTTAATTTGCTTCATAATATTAAAAAGGCAAAGCTGAATTACTGAGATATAACATATTAAACGAAGTGCTCGTTTCGGAGCATATGGAACTGTCTAATTAGAATTTAGTTTTGAGTATCGAACCCATGGAAAGTAATTAAAAGTGCAAACAGTGTCATAAATTAATGACTAGTGATTTTATTTATGTTGATTTATGACTGATAATTTATTAATTCCTACTTTAATCACTAAGAATAAACTTTCAAAATACAATATTAATAACATTAATACAATACCATTTTCTTAGTCGTTATTTTCCCAAATAACCACTTTGCTTACACAAAAGTAAATTAGCAAATATATAAATATTTAGTGTCTGTTAAAAATAATATATATTTTAAGCGATTTTTAATTTTTAATTTCATCTTAAGGGCTGGTAAGTAATTCTTCATTTATCAGAATAAAACACTTTTTACGGATTTTTGCGCATGTTTTATTTTATTTTATATTTAATCCTGACGTTTCGACTCCTTTACAGGAGTCGTGATCACAGGAGTTTTATTCTGATGTGTATTGTGCGCGGAAGTGTAAGAACTAAATAATTCTTCATTTATTTATATAATTCGACAGTATACAAACAGTTTACAAAAAGGAGCCCATAAGAAAGTATTTATTTTATCTATTATTGTTTAACTAGATTTTGGTCTATAATTCAGTTATATCAAATGATTTCAGGACATCGAAGTTATTAATTCAAAGGATTGTCGCTTATTTTTACTACAAAACTTACTATCCAGATTCAAAATACAATGCATGCACTACACTTACACTTGCAGAATACTGTAAAGCTCTGTATCTGCCTCGAGGTGTCTGTGTCCGACACATTATTACCGCACAATTTCATCGACTTATCAAATTTGAGCGTACTTCCTTGGCGAGCCTTAGAAACATGGGTATTAATGCATTATATCGTATAATTTGTGTTTAGATTTGCATATTACACAAGCATTTTTCTTCGCTGTTCGCTATCTTCAAGTATTTAGAACTCTCTTAGAGCGACGTACATTGCTTTAACACCAGAAATAAGAATAGACTTGCCGTTCCAAGATTTAGACTTCAAAAGACAGGAGGCTCTTTCTTAGGGAGAGGTATAGCACTGTTTAATAAAGTTCCACAAAGTATAGTAGATTTGCCTTATCATAAGTTTAAAATGAATGTAAAAAATAAGCTCATGTCCAAAGGTTATTACAAGGTCAACGACTATTTAATAGATCGCGATGCATGGAAGTAATATGTGTCATTTCAACATGACACTATTTATTACAGGTTGTATCATACAGCATTAGCATTTGTTAATTTTTTAAAACTGATTTATTACTGGTAGTTAAGAGTATGACATGCTCTCTTAATACATTTCTTGGGTGGTGGCATGTGGTGCGGATCGTTACGTTCCCTAAGATATGGTTGAGCGAAGCGATGGCTGTATCATGCGTCATGCTCGTGAACGGGTGCTGCCTTGGGAAGTGGGTCTGCTTTAACCTTCAGTATTTAGTATTGACTAATATTAAACATAAATCTTGTTGTTTTATTAAATTTGTCGTTTATTCCCTGTATGTTATTGCAATGTTCAGGGATACTTAATTTAAGTAAGTACAGATACTTGTTGACTTTGTTGTAATCAACGAAACAACGAAATAATGATATCATAACACTATTAGTATTGTCATAACAAAATAATTTAGTTTTTTTTTTGTGGATTGTGTATGGTGACGACGTATTATATTGTAAATGTCGTTACTTCTGTTAAAGCTGACGAGTTTCTTGCGCCCATTCTTCTTGTCAGTTAAAAGACGTCCTGAATGGGTGGTAGGAAAAAATTTTGGACGATTCAAAACTACTTATTTTTAAGTGCATTTAAATAAAGTTATTTTCATTTTCATTTTCTTATTTTTACCTACGGCAACTGCATCAAACAAAGCACTTACGATTTTCACTTTTACCAATAAGAAAAAGTGCTTGAATATATTTAATTTTACAGACACTATGTTTTTAAATAATGTCTGCTGATTATTGATTTCCTGGTATAATCTTATTGGGTTTGTAATAATTCATCTCCAATCGACCATAACAGTTTTGAATCTCTACAAAAACGTGTCTTCGCATATGTCGCCGCTGCCGGTCGAATTAAACACACATGCGCGTCAAAGGCCGGCAATTTCCATTTAAATAAATAATTTGTTTCGGCTCAATTTAAAAGCGGCCCTGCCATGTGGCGAGGAGTCTAATGACCACCGCTAACTAGCGCGGTTTCACGCCTTGCCTCGTCAACCGATCGAACCTAAACCACCCTCGTTTCGTCATTGTTCCAAATTTGAACGATACCATGCCTTAATTCGACCTTTCCGTTATTTTTTTTTAAATCGGTAAATCTTCTATCTCTTTAAGATTAAATTGTCAAGCCAAAATGGGACACCATTTTTAAAAAGTCATCGATTATTGCCTTTTGCATTTTTCAACATGTAGGTTGCTTCCACGGCTGCCGTCGATTGCGTGTGGAGCTTGGTAATGTAGAAATAATGTCTTGTCATTATCTTTTACTTAATCCATACCTGTTATTATTTTTACGACATCGTTCGACGAAATCTATGAATATCAGAGACATCATGATCCCCATTGAACAGGACAGGACTGATAGAGAGACATGTGAGCTTTTTAAATGAGTATATTTTGTTCACAAACATAAAATATAGTAGAAAAAGCTACCCATATCAAAATTTATAGTTTGATTGTAAACAAGACTGCAATGTAAATCTTATGTTTTATTATTCAATATAAGTCATGCTCTAATACTTAGTTATCTTAGATTTTGATATAAGTTCAAATCTACAAGTAAAAACGTAAAGTATTCATTTAATAGTAAAGCACACTTACCCGTATAGATTAATGATTTATGATACTGAATCGATCAATATCTTTATGAAATTTTACATTTACAATCGTTATCGATTATTTCGAAAGTTTTTTAAATCTCTTGAGGGTGTCAAATGATATACGAGTTACCCTTCTCTTTACAAATAATTAGGTGCTAGCGACGAATTATTTTGTAATTTGATGTCACATCCTTGTTTCAACTTAAATAGGGCTGGCTGTTAAATTCTTAACGCCTAAAATTAGTTGACGAAATAATGAGCTTCTCGTTTTAGAACACGAAAAAGTTTATAATTTGTCAGTTAACTTGAATCTACTTTTCAACCAGTTTTGTTGACATTATTATGAAGGAATTCTATAGAACAGTGGTAAATCTACTCATGCAAAAAGTTGCATCGATATATCAAATGGGGAAACGAAAATATTTTGTCCTCCTTGACTTTCTCGGTACCTCGAAAGGTATGTTCTGAAAGTTACATATGTACATTGAGCTGTTGGTCCCGCATCCGTAGTCGTTGACATCTAGCATTCGTGTTTAGTGATGTTTGTTTTTTGTCTTAATCCATAGATACTTTAGAATTTGGTGTATGTATTACTATTATTAGTATATGTGTACTTTACTGTGAATAGTATTAATAGCCGTTGCAATAGGAACTGTGCGTTACATACAACACAACCGAACAAGTTCGGGCTCCAAAGCCAACAATGTGTCATAAATTGTAAATCCGGTCGTAGTTTGCATTAGAATGGCGCCGATGCGAGGGGGCCCTCGGCGACGGCGACGGCGTACGGTTTCACCCGGAATTAAGTCGGTAATGTCGTAATTGCACAATTAGACATTGTCAATTTGCTCTCGGCTTATCAGCCTCCTGAATAACGATGGAAATGTGATGCTTTTTGAATGTATGTCATAATAAAGTAATTTTCATTGTTCAGTATTTTGAATTATATTGAGTTAGCATACACATATACACTGTTGGCATTCGAAAATAAAAGTTTAGTTACTTAGCCAATCACTCAAGCCCAGTGTGAATGGTGGGCTATAATAAAAATATCGGCCATGTTTCTTTAATAGAGCGAATGATGAAAATTCAAGACTATAAGAACTCAAACGAAACAATGAATTCACAGCTTTTAAAGGGTGAGATATTAATCAAATAAAAACAAAGAGTGTAACAAATCACATAAAAGCTTAAAACTAAAAGCCAAACAATGGTGAATTTTAGTCCTTAAAGCAATTCTACCATACTGCTACATATTTAGACGTAACACAGATGCAACAAGTAAGTACTTTATAATAAAAACGAGATACAAATATATGATACTTCACAAATAAACGAATATGTAGGTTAGTCGTTAAAGGTTACCTACTTAATATGCTAGAATTTTTCACTTGATCATTGAAAGAAATGGTTGTCTGAGCATGTCCGATAGTAGGTAACTGGGAGTGAATTCTACAGAGGGACAACGCGCACAGTAAAAGAAAAGTTGTAGTAGGAAAAATGTGACGGGATTTGGTAGCGTAAATTTACTGTTGGCTGGTAAAAGTTCACACATGTGGAGTAATCTAAAATGATATTGCTTATACAAAAAATTAGTAGACACATAATATGTGACAGATTATTTTAAACAGAAGATTTGAAATCATTTTGTTATATGAACAAATTATTTATAAAATAATCTATCAAAATCTTCTCTTGGTGTTTATTTATGAAAAAAAAATATTAGAAGCACAGATAATGCTCAGAGTAGATTCAACTTTATTACATACTTATTTTGTTATGCATAACCAAAAGCCTCATATTCTTGAGTTATTGTAACTCTAACTATCCTGGAACATGACAAAATCCAGTAAGAGGTACACCGACACACGTAGGAAATAACCTATTGTATTTCATTATACTGTAAAAATGTTAGAAATCCCAAGTCCACGCAGAGAAGAAGCAAAAAAATAACTTAACTCTTAATTTGTTTATTCTTATAATACGAGACACCATTTTTGTGATTATGATATAGTTTCGTATATTATAACTCTACGCGCAGAGATACTAAAGTTAAGCTCAGCAACTTTTGCCTGCCATATCTTATCCAGACAATATGGCATGATGATTAGTTTCATTTTATCGATTTCAATTACCTGTTGTTGAAAAATATTAGCTCATAAGTATAGTTATGAGTTTTATGAAATACAATTTGGCCAGTAACGACTTCACAATCATTTTAATACCACGTCGAGGGTTAAGCGTTTCGGCTGAATATTCATTTTAGTTCATCATAATTTGGTAGGTAATTTAAAATTATCCGAACTGCGTCTTCGGTCATGCTAAAGAAATCTCTAACATCATATAAATAAAGGAACTTTTCGATTTTGTAAACATGTTTGGTAACCAGTGTGTTCTCCAATCATGTCGATTTATAGCTTCTCACGTTAATTTAATTATTTTTCTATACTACATTACCACGCAGCCATTTATCGGATCCGTTATCAAAATTGCTTCGCCACAAATAAATAATCGCAATCAGCTCTTGATTAATTTCATTGATTTATCTTTGAAATTAATATGGACAATATATCAAACTTGAGTTACCGACAAAAAGGTGGAACTGATGTCATAACCTATAAATATTTCGTTTGTATTAAATCACTTAATATTTTGCTTAGCCATTTTTCATAAAATATACTAACCGCTGTACAAAATATTTGTACCTAATTATTTTAATTCAAATTCATATTCATTTATTCCGACTAACAAGAATTATAAATAAACTATACATCATCTCAATGAATTACATTAATAAATACAAATTACAAAATAAATATATCTATCTACATCAAACAAATATCTAAGTCAATCACTAAAATAAAGTTAAGATAATAAATCCTACAGAATTACCTAGCTAAATAAATATTTTACTTATTATCATTTGAGCGAGAACAAATTTAGCAGCCTTTTAATCCAAGCAGGCCTTCAGTTTTGGACAATAGAATACCCAATATCTGTAAACAACGGACAACATTTAGTGGTGAGCGTCCGCTCTCGAGCCTTGAGACTTCTTATAGGTACTAGATGCTCTTTGACCTGACCGTAATAATCCCTGATTATTTATCTTCATTCCTGTCAGTTAATTTAAATAGTTATAATGTTAAATACATAATATATAATAAGGTGCCAAAGATTGTTAAACAAAAATATCTGACACCTAAAATTTTAAAAATTTAATTTTTAAATTTTAAAATAAAATTTCCCGCCTGAGATTCACTTGTGACCCGAGTCGATTTTTTCTAGTATTTTTCTATTATAATAATTTATCTTATAAGATCGCATTGAAAATGCATAAAATATATAAAAAATTATAAATCTAAAATTTTATTTTATTATTATTAATAACCATACATATTGCATCAAACAAATTATAGAGTATTTGCACGCGGCCCTGTAATTAAATATTTGTTATTCTTGGTCATTGATATATCCGGTCGCCTTTCAAATTCTTATTAATTCTCTATTGATGTGATAGATGGAGGTTGTATCGCAATACTGATTTAATAATTGAGTCTATTATAAACGTCGAGATAAGTCCGTGACGCAATCTTAGCTTAGGATAAAGTTATTCGTTACAATTTAAATATTTATATACTGGTCAATAAAAATAAGATATGGATTTAAATCCACAACAGTTTAATTATTGCTGATTACTTCATATATTCACTCATATGCATACATGAATTCATCTTTAATGAACATTGATCTGACTCAACACTCAGTTATCAGTTCTATGGCAGGTATGGCCAACCCACTGCCACTTCCATTTATTTATCCCTTGACGGTGATTTCTGTTAGTATAATATAAATTGCGTTGTAATCTTTGATAGTAAATGTTTTTTGTATAGTTCTACATCGTACCATAATCAATGACACATGTTAGCGCCCTCATTCTTTAAAAGTATTTGTTCAATCATTGAAAGCTCCAAATGGCATCATTGCAGTACTTAACCCATTTCTCAGTCGACTACCTGACCAATACCTACTACTACAATTTTGTGCTCGCATTAGGTAATCTCGTTGTTTTTCGTTCCTTATTTTTTTTACGACAAGATCTTCGTCATTTTTGACAAGGAAAAGGCCATCAACTTTGTAATGCGGCGGTGGCGCCGGCGCGGCGGCTCGAGGCGTCATCCCGCTTTGATCGAGCCTTCGCCCGTTGACGACCAATTACTCGATATCACTCTGGTTCTTTCGGCCTGCGCCCAAATGGGGTATAATGCCTAGGGTAATTATGCCCGTGACGATGCACCGTCGCCGCACGTCGGTTCTATTATCTCCAAATTGCTCGGACAACCATTGTAGAGGTGTGGACTTTATGAAACAGTGACATTTAGATATTTATTACTATCTACAGCGAGAAGATGGTTATTACAGCGTTAGGAATATCGATTTAGCCCGGAGCGCTTTTTAATGCTTTGATTTAGAAAGATGCAATTCTTAAAGGTTACTACTATTAGAATCATAACCTTAGTGATTTTTGTTCATGAATCTCTTAGAATTCTCACATTGTAATCGCATAGGTACCTACCTACATAATAAAGCATTACGATAGTCCTACACCAAATTGATAAGTTTTTGGTTTTATTTATGTTGTTATTTGTTTATTTTATTTATTTTTCTTGCTACATTCATAGTATAATAGTATTTTGTGAAATCTTAAATTTAAGCTAATAACTTCATCAGGGTGGGAGAGTTCTATTCCGATTAGTTCAGGTATCAGTCTCTCACAATTTAATACCTAACCGCCACCTTAATATAAAGATAAAAATACAATATATATTTTTTTAGATTATGAAAGAAATTGAGCCTTCACGTAAAGTTTCGTCGGGAGTTTGTAAGCTTGAGCAATGACATACTGACAATTTTAAGATATCATCTATTCAATTACAGACTGAATTTATGGACGAACAACGTCGTGTTGATGATGTTTTATTATTTTTTAACGTTTATTGCTGTGGTTACTAATCGAAATAGACGTATTTGACGACTGTAGATGCCGCGATAGCGTTCGCCGCACCATTATATCTATTAGTCAATATATACCTATGTTAGAATCCACCTAAATTGACCAATCAAACAACTATTGGTTCATTTACTACTCACAGTTTATAAAATAAATCCGGAGTTTAAACCAAATTTATCAGCATTTTAAAGAAAAGAAAGAAATTTACATTTAATCCTTATTAAAGATATAAATATTTTCAAAACTGGTCGCAATATGTTTATAGAATATTGATCAGACATAATTTATGATTACCTGAAATACTCATATAAGATTGTGGGAATAATTTATAGACAAAAGTTCAGTATCAGTGACAGTTGTTAGGGTTGGTGCACACCGCGCCAGCTGCGCCAATCACAATGTTAAGGGGCGTGGTCCCCCCGTACCCTTCCCGGCGTCATGTCCCGATCCCTGGATTATATTATTTCACACAATGGGACTTTTTATCGAACCATTGTGCTCCATATTGGGGTGAAATATCCGGCCGGATGTTCTCCTGCCCTCACCTTTATTCGAATCCACCAAATGAGCAGCGGTGAACGGATTATGCTGTTTATTCAAAGTAGTAACTTTTATGGCGCATGTTCGTGTTAAGATTTTGATGTTCACATGATTATTTGCTGATTAACGACTGTTTTTATTCAACCTTAAAACACTTGTATTGCTGTATTATGCATTATGATCCAGAAGTTTTGTAAAAAAATTGAACACATTTCAGTAGCTATTATCATTGGTTTTACATCTAGCTGTTACATTACGATGTAGCCAGCGTTTATTAATTACAATATCCTGCGGCTGTTCCACTGTACGGCCATGTCGCCAGTAGCAGCCAGGAGCTGTCACCACGCCTAATTGTAAATACTCCACCTATAAACCTTTCATAATTTATTTATATTACTTCTCAGCGCCCGAGGCAGAGCCGACAGAGTAGCATTAGTTCCCATATAAATTAGGCTATAAATTTGAGTCGACGTTCAGGCCAATTCACACGGTTTAAACATACTTCGTTAATTAAACCGGAATACAATTTGGTCTTTTTTATTTCAAAATAATTAACAATTCGTTGTCCGTCTTTCCAGGAACACCCGAGCTTACGCGGCACGCCTCTGGCAATGCTAGCGGCACAGTGTAACAAGTTATCGAGCAAGTCGCCGCCTCCTCTAGCAGACGCGGCCGTCGGCAAGGGGTTCCACCCTTGGAAGAAGAGTCCCGGGGCACATTCCCCTCCTGTTAGCAGTGCGGCCCCGCGCTCACAACCACCAGCCTGTGCACCTTACGCGCGGGCTCCCACTTCTTGTGCCGCTGCGCCATCTTACGGCAATGATCTCTACTTCCCTCCGTCAGGAGATCAGTTACTTGGCAAAAGTGAATCTAGTGCTAGCCTCGGTTCTATGTACTCGCGACATCCCTACGAATCGTGGCCTTTCAACGTCGGCAGTGGAGGAAGTAGTGGGGCACTAAAGGCGGCAGAAATGAGCGGCGTCAGTGCTGTTGGTAGTACTTGGTGGGATGTTCATAGTGGTTGGCTTGATGTTGGTGGACAGATGGCCAACTATGCAGGTCAAGATTATTCTCAGCTTACTCATTCCCTGTCGGGTGGAGCGCACTTACTGCCTCCGGCACCTCACCTGCTGCAAGATGCATACAAATCTGTTTTACCGACACAAGGATCCTTCGGATTGCATGGGCCGGGATCACCAGCGCCGCCTGCACAGGCACCCTCTCCTCGATCACAACGGCGCTACGCTGGTCGAGCTACTTGCGACTGCCCTAACTGTCAAGAAGCAGAAAGGCTTGGACCGGCCGGTGCTCATCTCAGAAAAAAGAATATACACAGTTGTCACATACCAGGCTGCGGCAAGGTTTATGGCAAAACTTCCCATTTGAAAGCTCACCTTCGTTGGCACACTGGCGAACGGCCATTCGTATGCAACTGGTTATTCTGTGGTAAACGGTTTACGCGCTCCGATGAGCTGCAACGACACCTGCGCACGCATACTGGGGAAAAGAGGTTTGCTTGCCCAGTGTGTAATAAGAGATTTATGCGGTCGGATCACCTCGCGAAGCATGTAAAGACGCATAACGGTGGTAAGAAGGGTAGCTCAGATTCATGTTCGGACTCTGAGGAGAACAGTCAAGGGGAGGGGGGTGCAGGTGGGCGGTCGCCAGAGCACTCTTTGGACGTGAAGCCTAGTGCGCTGGTGTGACGGGGGCGCGCGGCGCTCCCCGTGCCGCACCATGCCTCGCCGCTCCTGTGATAGCTCGCTGCGCCTGCGCACGCTGTATATACCACATATCAAACATTGTGTATAGTTACTCGGACTTCTAGATAAAGACGATATGACGCTGCCTGCGTGAGATTGTGAGACTTTTAAAGTGTTGTACAGTATACATATTATAAAATAAATATAATTATCTCATTATAGGTAGAAATTGTATGGTAATTAGGTTAAGTAGAACCACTGTTAGTCCAAAATTGCAGTTTATAATTTATTGATTATAGAAATCTCAACAGGTCATGGAAAAAGATGCAATTTATTTATTGTACTGTTTTAAAAACTAAGCCTTGAAAGTAGTTAACATTACAAGGGAACTTTTGTACAGTAATATTCGGTATACTTTTTGCATTATATGGATCTTAAGACATTGTGTATTAAAATTAATGAGTATGTACAATTGTATCCCTTGGCAGAAATGTTTGTGATATTCAGACTTTCAACCCGTTAACATAAAATTTATAAGCCACTATATGCTACTTAACGGTAGAAATGTATGAAATGCTTTGGGAATTTAATAAATTATGACATGACTAATATCTAACTGTAAATATTTAGAAGTTATAAAAAAAGAAAGATTATGACTCTACTGCTCATTAAATCATTTGAATTGGCACTTAACCAACAGTATACCTATGTGAGGTAAGCTGTTAATAAAATAATTACATATTTATGGGTATATATTTTGTTAATGCAAGGCAAATTATGTTTTAAATAATGTTCAAAAACCAACTTAAGTTATAAGGGATTTCGGATTCTCTGATACGTTGAAGTACAGCGTTTCAGATTAGCATAAACAGTGCAGCAAACATTTCTAACTCGATTCACACAAACAAAATTCAAGTTTTTACATTCTAGAAACGTTAATCTAGTATTAGCCACCGAGTTAGAAAAGTATGTCGCACCAAATACATATTTTAAAGATGAAGATAAAATGCTTTTTATTTAGGTAAATTGAGCATTTATGTGTTTATTGGACGCCATTCCTTGTTTCCTTATATAATGAAAATCGTTTGTAACAGAAAATAGTAAATGTTTATTTTATTGTAACAGTGAATATTTCTTTCATTCTAATCAATTGTAATAACATCAAAAAACTACGCAAAACTAAAATTTCTACGAACCGTTTAAAGTTTTAACACCACCAAAGTTTAAAAGCAATTGAGAAATTTTGTAAAACCAATCAAACATAAAGTCTGTATATCATAAATAAAAGTTAATTAATTTAAATCACAAAACATGTCATAACGATATTTATATGTTTAATATAAAGTACCTATTCTGTGCTATTTTGTTGGCTTAAAATCGTAAATGTAAAACTATTCCTATGATGTATAATTATATTGTACAAAATTGTGCGAATTAAAAATGCCTGAAATTGATTTTATAAAAATTGAATATATTTTTTCCGAGTGGATATTTGCATTTTCATTGATAAACGGCATCCTCAATAGGTATTCTTATAAAAATGAATAATAATACAATACAATACAATACAAAACACTTTATTGATAACACCACATTGAAATAATAAGATAACAAGAGAAAACTTAAAATAGTGTTACAATGGGCGGTCTTATCGCTCAGAGCGATCTCTTCCAGACAACCTTTAATATACCTTTAATACCTTTAATAATATTTCTTACATTCACATCAATAAGCCTAGCCCAAATTAAGCACTATAAGTCTTGTGTTATGGATACTAATGTAACTGATAGACATACATACCTATATGATACATAGATATGTAATATTGATAGAAATATATATAAATACCCATGGCTCAGACACAAATTCATCGTACAGACATCTGCCCCTCCGGGATTCAAACCCAGGACCGACGGTCGATGCAAAAGGCAGGATCGCCACCGTTGCACCAAACGGTCATCTATAAAGAAGACTATTAGGTTATCGAAATACTGTAATAATAAAACTAAAAATGAAACTATCAACTTTTCTGTTTTGACATTATATGTATGATTACATTCTGCTGACTTACAAACGAGGCTCTGGCGACCGACCGGTAGCGGGATAACCACCATTACCCAAGCCGATCAAATACACTGACCGGTGACGGGCACCAACGACGCTGGTGCGATTAGCTCTCCACTACGACTACTAAGTCACAAGCCCAGCGTGGCAATAATGGGTAAACCCTCCAAAATTGCGACTCAGAAAGGACTGCGACCTCCAGTTCCCGGCCGCCCTGCTTCGTTGCTTTAGAAATAAATTAGTTTAATCGGTTATCTGTGTAGTAATTGACATTATTATATATAGTGACCGTTGGAACCTAAAGAATCTTAAACTTTATTTAAACTATTATCTGTGGATAACTATGAGCTACTTACCATACCATAGTTAACTTATCATAGTACTGTCTAGTATGACTTGCATCATCATTATCATCAGCCTCTCACCGCGCACTGCCTAAACATAGATCTCTCCAAGCGCACGCTACCGAGCATGATTCGCTGCTACTCTCATCCAACTCTTACCAGTCGACCTGCCCTGTGGGAAAAACGACGTAATTTCCTATATGCTGCCGAGTTTAGATGTATTCTTCTGTTTCTCGAAGTTCTTTATTCTTTCTTTCTAAAACTTGGGCTTCCTACATTTGCGCTAATTTCCCAATTCCTCGCACCTTCCTCCCTGAGTATATCTACCATGTCATCGAGAGCCTGAAAGACGTCAACAATATTTATGGTTTTTACGGCAATGAAACAGGGTGGCCGGGAACTGGGAGTTGTAGTTCTATCTATCGTATATATAGCACCTTCATTATCAGCAGTATATTAACTAAATTGATGATAAACATGAATGATGAAGAGGCTGATGATAAAATTGATGATAAACATACACCTATCATTTGTGGTCATAACTTTTGATATGATTTTTTATTTTTAGTAATAACTAATATAATTTGGTTACTCGATAATGATATGTTACCAAATAATAAAAAGATAAATAAACAAAAAATAGATATTACAGAATACGTAAGTAGATATCAGAATATCTTATCTTAATTACCTGTTACAACGTACAATAGTTGTAAAAGTCGAAGATTCCCAAAACCTTGATGAAATTTCTAGAACTGTCACCGCATATATAAAGAAGATAATCTTTAGAAGCTATGAAATTGTCAATTTCAGTTAGCTTTCGGCGATTGGCGGTAAGCAAATCTAAATCGTAAATTACTAGTGAGGTAATTTTATTCCTGATATAAGTAAAGTCGTAAATAAAAAAAACCTTTGATATTAAAAACTTTCATGTTTGTACCTCGAATTCCACCATTTATAAAATTACAGAATCAAACGAAGCAATGTAAAGGAATACCTCATTTAACTTATACAAGCTTGTAGGCATACGTCGAAGGCACATTGATCCAAATAGAAATGATAATGACACTTATTTTTTTTATATCGGAAATATTTATTTATAACTTAACAAAACTTGTACTATGGGTACTTAATATCGTATAGAATACATAAATAAGTAAAGTACTAAATGATTTTGCTATGCTTTTGCTTATCACAGAAACATTTTCCCCAACCAGGATTAAAACCCGGGACAATTGGCCCAGAAGATAGGATCGCTAACGTTGCACCAAGCGACAGTCAAGTTATTTTTCATTGATGTAGATATGATTCTTTATATACATGTATTCTCCTGTACTCGATCACAGAAATTTGGCCAATAATAATATATTTGTTACGGTAAGTGAGATTAATTGAAAATTATTAATAATTACCAACAAAATTAATAATAAAATTTCAATAACCTAACCTAACCCAACCAAATCATGAGGTAAGTATTAATAATTACTGGTTATTATTAATAATAGCCGTAGTAATCAAATTCACCGTAACATATTCATAATATACCAACAATTATTACGAATTGTTACGCATAATTGTTAAGTTAAATTGTTATATTTGATTTATTTAATTTACTTGATACCGTCATTTATAGACCAATGCGTTCAATCACCTAAAAATTCAAGAATCCTATTTAGTCAATAAAAAGTAAAACTTTCAAGTTTAAAGCACAAATTATGTTTTTTTTATATCAATCTAAACGATATAGCCATTACACATTTGACGTCTGCGAGAATAATTAAAATATTTATTTTGCCTTTTATTCTTCATTTACTATTAAGTTAAGCGGTTTGTCTTATTATAAAGAAACTTTGGCAATCTTTTGAATGCTATAAACATGATATAATGATTGTAGTCCAGGAGACAACATAAAAGGACATCATTCAGGCTTCATACAAATTTGGGCTAATTTTTTTTTAGCCGGCCAACAAAAAATAATTAAATTTTATCATAGGCATAATTATAATAAACATTTCGTATTATGACAGTAAAGCTCGAAACCTATTGGTTGAGATGATAATCGGTCTCAAAGTATTTATTTTATTACCTACGGCTTGCACCCGGCTTGCGGGGTGAGCTCGTGATTTCCAGGTAATCAGTTATTGTTAATGGTGTGCGAGCGAGAATACGTTACAAGTACATTTACCTGCCGAGAAGTGTGAGCAAGAGGCATAATAGGTATGCGAGCGAGAAGACGTTACAAGTACCTACATTTACCTGCCGAGCTGCAAGTGTGAGCAAGAGGCAAAATACACCTACTTAGTCCTTTTCGTACTTTCGTTCGTTAGTTTTCCATGCAACTCTCGTTACATCGGACGGCTACTTTCACTGTTTTCGTGGTTTTTAACATTGATTTTGTTTTGTTTGTTGTTTTAATTATCGTTGAGTTTTTGTTTTTGTTATACTGTTTTTGTTAATCATGGCACATATGTTGTGTATTAACTGTCGTGAACCATGTGAAGGTCGAAGGACTTACACGTGGATTTCTCGGGAAGAACAGCACATCGACATAGCTCAGATTATAGGGGGTCCAAGTTTACTCGCGTCCGTGGGATTTAACCCTCGATGTCCCACACGTGGCCCCTGGGTGGTTCTAAAGGAGTAAACCCCTTTCAGGTGGTAGGCTTCGGCCGCGGCGTGTTACCACCCACCAGACAAAGACAGCACTGCCAAGCGGTCCCAACCGATCGTGTTCCAGTGCTGAAGTCTGGTGAAGCCATATTGGAGGACGGGTCAGTACAGTTGTGCTGGTTGCAATGGACGATTTATTGAGATGTATCAGGGCAATGCATCGGTTATTCAGATTCGGAGAGCAGCGGGATCCGAGGCACGGTTCTTCCGCTGGCCGACCGCAGATAGTTGGGGGCCCGAGTAGTGAGCTAGCCACTCACAAAAGGCTGCCCCGCCATCTCGCGAAAAATCCTGGGGGTGCGCCATCGTGCCGGTTGGCGCCCGGACGAGAGGACCCGATGGACACCCCTGGGGGGGCTCGGGCGTCCCCGCGGTCTCCGGTTTGGCTATCCCGAGGTGTGAGGCCCTGACTCTTCTCATTTGGTTCGCGATCAGCATCTCGTTCTACTTCCGTCCTTCGTTACATTACCTTCCCTCACGACAAAATGAAAGTAAGCAACAGGAAAAAGGTTAAACAGCGGTCGCACGTCCTCTCCTTCCTAGTGCACGTCTCTAATATAAGAGGCTTGCACTCTAATCTCGACCCCGTCCATCACCATCTTGAGACTAGAAAACCGCACCTGTTCTTTCTCACGGAGACACAAATAAAACGTCCAACTGACGCAGCGTACCTGGCTTACCCGGGTTATGTCCTTGAACATTGTTTTAGGGCTCATGCGGGTGTTTGCATGTATGCACGCGATGACATCTGTTATTTGCGTCTCCGTGATCTTGAAGACCCCACCCTTTCTATCATTTGGGTTCTGGTGGATACAGGTTTAGAGAAAATCATCTATGCTTGTGTCTACCGTTCGCATAGTGGAGACGCGGAGACTACCAGGCTTATCGACCAACTTATTGAGAAGGCAGACATGGCCCTACAGCGATACCCGTCCGCTCAACTGGTGGTTCTTGGTGATTTCAACGCACACCACGAGGACTGGCTGTTCCCTTTCGAGAAAACCGACCACGCTGGTCGAGAAGCGCGAAAGCTAGCCTTGACACTTGATCTCACCCAACTGGTCCAGGAAGCCACTAGAGTGCCAGACTCTGACGGACAAACAGCCAATTGCTTGGACCTTCTGCTGACGACAAATCCCGACAGTTACTCGGTGTCGGTTACACCACCCCTTGGCAGTTCTGACCATTGTGTGGTGGAATCTATGTCGATGTATTCTCCGCCCGACCCAAGCCCAAAAGGCTCCCGGCGGATTTGGCGTTTTAAATCAGCAGATTGGGATGAGATGCGTTGTTTTTTTGCATCTTATCCTTGGCGGCAGGTTTGCTTTTCTTCTAGCGACCCCTCAGTTTGCGCGGATGCTCTGACCAATGTGCTTCGTCAGGGTATGGAGTATTTTATTCCCTTCTCTGACATATCACTGGCCGGCAAAGCTCGCCCGTGGTATAATGCCAAATGTCGTGATGCGGTGGCATCAAAATACAAAGCATATTTGGCCTGGGTTGAAGCTCGATCCCGCAAAGCTAGTAATACGCGCGAAAAGAAGAAAGCCTTTAATAAAGCCGCCAAGTCCTGCAAGAAGGTTGTAAAGACAGCTCGCTTCGATCACATAGGCCGCATTGGGAAGAAGCTTGCCTCTTACCCCTCGGGTAGTAAAGCGTTTTGGTCCCTGGCTAAGTCGATCGAGGGCAACTTCTGCCGTACTTCAGTGCCTCCCTTGCTGAAACCTGACGGATCATTGGCACACACGGCCAAGGAAAAGGCCGATTTATTTGCCGAATTATTTGCCGAAAGTTCGCGTTTGGATCCTGGCAATGCTGTACCTTCCGGTTTGTCAAGTTGTGGGACTTTTATGTCTGAAATTCGTATAAGACAAACCGAAGTCAGAAAGGCATTGCGGGAACTGGACGTGAATAAAGCCAGTGGTCCGGATGGTATACCAGCCATAGTACTAAGGACTTGCGCTCCTGAGTTAGCTCCGGTATTGACACGCCTATATCGTTTATCTTTGGCTAAAGGACAAGTGCCAAAGTCCTGGAAGCTGGCCAACGTGCAACCTGTGCCTAAAAAGGGCAGTCGTGCTGATCCTATCAATTATAGGCCCATCTCGGTCACGTCCATTCTCTGCAAGATAATGGAACGTGTACTGAACCACAGGCTCCTGTCGTATCTAGAAGAAAATGACCTCCTTAGTGACCGGCAATATGGGTTTCGCAGGAACCGGTCTGCCGGAGATCTTCTAGCATACGCCACTTACAAATGGAGCGAAGCCATCGAGAGGCATGGTGAGGCGCTTGCCGTCTCTCTTGATATCTCGAAGGCTTTTGATAGGGTGTGGCATGAGGGCCTTATTAGCAAGCTTCCGTCATATGGTCTTCCCACTGGTTTGTGTGTCTGGATATCGGACTTCCTGAGGGATCGGTCAATACGAGTTGTCATTGACGGTAGCTCGTCTGACCATTTGGCTATCAATGCCGGCGTCCCTCAGGGTTCCGTTCTCTCTGCAACTCTTTTTCTGCTGCATATAAATGACCTGCTTTTGCCCGGTATTTTGGGGTACGCAGATGACAGCACTGTTGTAGAGACCTATATATCTGATGCACGAGCCAGTGCTGAACAGATCCAGTGTCATAGAGAGGCGATGGTTAGCCGTATGAACCTATCTCTGCAGGCTGTCTCTGAATGGGGCGATGCCAATCTAGTGGGGTTCAATCCGTCAAAGACCCAGGCGTGTCTTTTCTCCGCTAAAAGGAGTCCTTTCAACTTGACTCCTACTTTCCGAGGTGTATCCTTGCCGATCACTGACCATCTTGAGCTTCTCGGTATGTCTTTGTCACCGACGCTCAATTTTGGCTCTTTCATTGAGAGCAAGGCTCAAGTGGCTTCAAAAAAACTTGGCATTCTGGCGAAGGTGAGAAAATACTTCACACCGGAACAGTTGCTCACCCTTTACCAAGCACAAGTTCGATCGTGTATGGAGTATTGTTCTCATCTTTGGGACGGTTCCGCCCGATACCAGCTCCAGACGCTTGAGTCCATCGAGAGGAGGGCCAAGAGGCTCATCGGCAATGAAGATCTTTTCTGTAAAAAGCTCAAAAGCCTTGAGCATAGGCGGAAAGTTGCAAGCCTATCAGTATTTTATAGGATACATTTCGGAGAGTGTGCAGCTGAATTGCACAACCTTGTTCCGCCATCCCCATTTTTTCATCGGACAACCAGACTTACAAATTGGCGACACCGTTATATGGTGGATACACCAAAGAGTCGCACTAAGCGTTTTGGTTTCAATTTTATGATGCGTACCGCTAAGGAGTGGAACTCTTTGCCTGAGTCTGTGTTTCCTGACAAATACAATTTGGGGGTCTTCAAGTCACGAGTAAATAGGTATCTTCTAGGCAGGCGCGTCACATCCTAGATCGCATCGACGCTTACCATCAGGCGAGATAGTGGTCAAGCGCATGCCTATTTTCTATAAAAAAAAAAAAAAAAAAAAAGATTATTATGGAGGAGCTTTGAAATAGTTAGTTTTGTGTGAGTACGGGCACGAACATGTTATTATTTTTGTTAAGAAGTCCTTTGGGAAAGATTCGTTTGTATTTAACTTGTAGAAGGTGGGTTTACAAAAAATGTTATTTTTTTTTCAGAACGAACCTACCGACGTCATTTGCCGACCTTGCTGGCAAAGAGCTGAGAGGACGTTTCATCGGCGTATACGCGAGGCGCGTCAAGATGATGACGTGTTGCCCGATGAGCCTATTCAGCAACAAAGCCGTAATCATCCAACAATGACCTTAGCAGGATTTGTACGTACTCCAAACTCAACAGTGCACTGCATTTTTTAGCATTGTCAAAATATTACCAGGCTTAGAATACCTAACGATATCATAATTCGTATGATTGGGCGGTACAATCTACTAATACCAGAAAATGCTCGCGTTTGCGAAGAACACTTAGCCCAGAACCTTTGGTATACTCTACCTTTACAAGACAATCTCATAGAAGATTTTACTGCATCTGAAATAGTGAATGCTCTGACGATTATGAGAAATCATATTACAACAGACGTGTTAAACTTCGAGACATACGAAGTCATTAATACAAACGAGTTTCATACTTGGACGGGACTTACTCACGAACAGTTTTCCGATCTACTCGTAAACACATCCAGCCTAAATAATAATCGTCAAAAGAAGCCAATACTGGCCGCTGTATTGGCAAAACTAAGAACAGGAGACTCTAATGCCAGACTTGCTTTAGTGTTTAGAACGAGCGAATCCCGTTTTCAACGAATGTTAGCTCTAGGTCGTGATGCATTGTTGCGTGATTTTGTTCCCTTGCATGTTGGGTTTGACCACATAAACAGGGAACAAGTGGCTCAAAGGAATTTATTAGTACCTGAAACTCTATTTGGCAATCCAGAAAGCCCTTTGCCACAAAGAAATGCTATAATAATAGTCGATGGTACATATATATACAACCAAAAGAGCTCGAACTATTTTTTTCAACGACAAACATATAGTCTTCACAAATATCGAAATCTGACCAAGCCGTTCTTGTTTGTTTGCTGTGACGGTCATATAATTGACGTAACGGGCCCGCACGCCGCTTCAACTTCCGATGCAACAATAATGAATGCAATTATTGAAAATGAGGAGAGCATATTTCATTGGTTTTTCAGACCGGGTGACGTATTTATCTTAGATCGTGGCTTTAGAGACGCGGCCTATCCTTTACAATCACATGGATATACAGTACATATGCCAGAAACGAAAAATGCAAACGAAACGCAACTTACGACGGAACAAGCGAATAAATCCAGACTTGTGACTATATGCCGCTGGGTAGTAGAAATAATCAATGGACGATTCAAAAGAGATTTTAGCTTGTTAAGAATTGTACACAGCAATCGCGCCTTGCATCATATGATGGAATATTTTAAAATCAGTGCAGCTTTATTAAATGCCTATCATGTGTTGATTGTGGACAATGTAAGGGCTCCAATGTATTTAGAAATAATACGGGAAAGGGTTAATGTACCGAATACATTGGCGGATCTGGTGAACAGATACAATTATAACCGAAGACGTGCTCCGTTTCGTTCAATTAACGTTGATGCGCTTGAGGTTCAATTCCGCACATTGACACAAGAAGATCTTATCCTTTTTGCACTTGGTGTATACCAAATAAAGCAAGCTAGGAGTTACTATGCGGAGCATTTGCAGCAAAATGGTATGTTCATCGTTGAACTTGGCGACCAATTACCCACAGAACACATACGAGAGCTAGAAGGAACAGACCTTTACGTATTGCGCGGTAGAATCCAGTCCCGACATGTCCGTTCACGTTCGTATAACGTTTATATTGGCATAGGTAGGGCTCTCGAAGGGCGACAGGCTATAAAACACTATTACTGTACATGTAACATTGGCCGAAGAACCATTGGCTGCTGCTCACACGTCATGTGCATTGTGTGGTACATGGGGTTTGCCAGGCACGAGCCAACGATACACATTCCCGCCGAAGGTTTAGAAGATATTATTGTAAGGCCAGGAGAGTTGTAAATATTGAATAAAAATATATGAAATGAAAATAATATGCATTATAATTAATAAAAAACCTGTACTTAAACGCCTGCATGGAGAACTAACGAACGAAAGTACCTACGAAAAGGATTAAGTGGGTGTATTTTGCCTCTTGTTAACACTTGTAACTCGGCAGGTAAATGTACTTGCAACGTCCTCTCGCTCGCACACCATTAACAATAACTGTTTACCTGGAAATCACGAGCTCACCCCGCAAACCGTAGGTAATAAAATAAATACTTTGAGACTGATTATCATCTTAACCAATAGGTTTCGAGCTTTACTGTCATAATACAAAACGTTCATTATAATTATGCCTATGATAAAATTTAGTTATTTTTTGTTGGCCGGCTAAAAAAAAAATAGCCCAAAATGGGTGATGTCCTTTAATGTGTGCATGTGTTATTAAAACACATTATTACATCCTGCGTTTCCTTCTTAGTTAAAGTATTTTGCACTAAAAATTTGCAGATACTATGCAATCAGAAACCACAATTCAATATTTCAATTGTCATTTCTCGCAAAATTATTTCAATTGCTTCAAGAATTGCATCTAGATCCCCTTGACTGATACTTGACAGACACTTTTTAATAATCACCGCTCATTCACAAATGAATTTTGATATAGACACTTGCTTACTCAATGCAACTGTTGGTCATTAGTGAAGCAACTAATTTAAAGTCTTATATGTTACTGAGTTAGGATATTGTTTTCTTTGAATATGACTGTAGAATTACGTCATTTTCGGGTGGAAGTAATTTAGAGGAGCAGCCACGAAGAGGGAGACGGGTCGTAAAAAGCGAATTGAAACCACAAATAATGAGAAGGGGAAGTGTCGCGGGTGGCCGCTCGTGCCGTAAAAACCAAGCTCATCTGCGACAGACTCCATTACAGACTGTGGCCTAGGCTAATCTTCATTTTATTAATGATGACGAAGCCGGTGGTCGCTGCCGCTTAAAAGTTAAATGATGACTCTATCGCTCTCGTGTATAAGGTATATCCGACACTGCATTCTAGCTGTATTTAATATTGGTTTATATGAAAATACACCTATGTCTGAGTGGTGTTAAAATGCCTAACCTAACCTAACCTAACTTAATCTATAAAATTCCAGTAGATAACGCAAACAAGCTTGAGTAGGTATTTACTATTGTGAGTGAGAGTTATACTCAAATCCAAAAATCATCACTGTACTTTTAAATAACGCACGTTATTCATAATTTCTTAAACCATAACGTCGCTGTCACTATTATTCTTATATTTAACCACAATCTAATGCACATCCGCCCAAAACTGCAGTGGCTGAAATTGTATTACGTGTACAATGCCCCAAATAAAGAAAATACTTGAATAAAGTATGCAAAAACTATCAACGGCCTAAAAATATCTTCAACATTATACATCGCTGTTTTAGCTTCCAATTAAATAAAGATCACTTTCATAAAAATAGGGATATTGTAGGATAGATTTTTTTTTTTTTTAATAGATGAAAAACAAACATCTATCAAACAAGGATAGATGTTTGTTTTTCATTAAGATTTCCCACCAAATTTCTATAATAAAATCAAATTATCGCGTCGTAATCTTAGGTTATATCACCATAATCGAATTAATCATGAATAACGACTGCCCTTATTGTACAATTTAATCACGTATAACGATGACCTCTGTAATTGTATAAGCCCAGTCGTTATCAGGGCTATGGCAACCTAATCGAGTTATATCGGGACCCCATGAACACAGATTTATCTCTTTAAACGAATTTACTTAACTGATGGTGCGCGATGAGGGAGCATTTCGTATTCCGCCCGCGACTTTCCCTCGGCTGTCTAGTGGATTCAATAATGGCAATAAAGTTGTGGTGTTTTTATATTTTATAACAGTTTACGATATTGACGTTGTTTTGACAAAAAACTTCTTAAATGTTATTTGAAAGCGAAAATCTGGACGCATATGTTCTTTTATTGGAAGATAAGAAGAAATTAAAATATAATAAAAATATAAACAAGTTCTTTTGAGAAAATGAAATTAAAGTCGCGAGTGCAAAGATCAATTCTAGTTCATGGAAAGTTAAATAGTTTAATAGACTTAACTGCATTATATTTAACTAAATTAAATACAAAATAAAACGATTTGATTTATATTAAAAAAAATTAACAGGAACGTTCCCCTTTAAAATATTGTGAAGGTAGCAGAAAATTTCTGATGACCATTGCCTTAGTCATCCTGTGATCACGGCTCGTGTAAAGGAGTCGAAACGTCAAGATTAAATATAAAAAAAATTATTCTCAAAAATCCGTAAAGAAGTTTTTTTATTTAAATGTCTAATATGGGTAGAAGTTTCTCGTGTGTGTTTGTATTGCTGAGCCCGAGGACTTTATTCTTTAATCTGATAAAAGTGTTCATTACAAAGTTTCTTAAATGATTTCTTTTGTTTTTGTTATATCTACATAGGAAAACACATTTCCAATATTTTTTCCCTTTTAATTTCTTTTCCTGAGTAGTCATAAAAGCTATTCTTTCCATAACTTTTGTTTGACCACTATATTAAAGTAATATAATACTGTCAAAATACTGGTCATACTGAATGGTCATGATATATTAATTTAGGATTTAGTCCATAATGAATTTACTTACGGCTTACAGACCACATAAAATATATTTTAATGGGACAGGCTATTTCAAGCTGCGGATGATGTCAATGGATTGTCCGTAACTCTAGGAAGCAATCGGAACGTTTTAAGAAACAGGCCCGTAAGGTAGGGACCTCATAGCGTACTTAGCTCTAAACCACAACTAATACTCTTTTAACTGTTTATTTAGTCATGAAATTTTATTTGACAAATAAAAAAATATATTGTTTATGTTTGAACTAGAATTGATCTAGTAACAGTAAATAATTATTTCTCTCATTTTGTTGCTAATACAACTATCCCTCAATTCTGGAAAGCTTTATTTAGGTTTAGTATTTAACTCACCAATTGAGTTTTGGCCTATTAACCCTACAACGTTATCATAACTAGATAGTGAATGTGCCCAACACAAATACAAAATTTTGTTAAGCCTTACATAATTTTGTTTTAAATAAATAAAACCTTTATTTCCTCTACAATTGAGTACATAAAAACTTAAGCTAGGTATAATTAAATGGACACTACTAGAGCTCAAAGATTGTCAAGAACTGGATCCAGAAATAGGTTTCCAAAGAGAAACCTGCAACTACATGTCACCACCATTAACACGCTGCTAATGTTAAAAGTGTTTTACTAGTAACTAAAAATATAACAAATGGCCTCCGGTGACTTAGGTAAAAAGAACCTCTAATAAAAACAATTAATGTTTTTCATATTCCACAAAATATATCATACAGCATACATAAATGGTCTGTAAATTCTATTTAATTAAAATAATTGAAATTGGAAATCCATCGTAAAAACCTTCTCTCCTTACAAAAAGACAGCAGAGTAACCTCGATATTTGCCGTGTGGTGTCCCGCAGCGAAGAACAGCACCAACACCTTACACATAGAGTTTCGGAAAAAGTAACTAATGATACTGGAGATATGTCACAAAATGGGTAGCAGCATTATATAACCCACCTGATAAACATGGAGATATTGCCAAACCCCCCCATTCCTGGGGCATGGTTCCGCCATACAGTAGAAATCTTTCGGCTGAAATGACAAGGAATTAGTGGCCTGCAAAAAATTCTATATAAATTAATATAAAGTGAGCCCCGCTCAATCCTAGCCACGTCGCTGGTAGGAAACATACTTTCGCTGAGCGACAAAGTGCTCAATTTATGTTTCCTTCCCACAGGTGGGCGTTCACATTGTGCGTTCGTCGCATCCTTTGAAGCCGCGGGCAATGTGCCGGGCAACAGTTACTGTTACATATTGCACTTTCGCTTGCAAATGGCTGTCAACTTCAAAGACAACATTTCATACGCTATTTGAGACGTGCTGTAGGTTTCTTTACCACCTACCTAGTATTCAAAGTTAAATACGTCTATTTTTATTTCTTGCCAAGAACTTTATAGCTACTGAAATAAATGTATAAGTGGTGTCAAAATATGTTTTCCAATAATTCTTAAATTTTTTTTAAATAGTCGTATCACATGGATTATAGAAAGATTTAAGAGTGCCTAAAGAAATAGCTCGCATTGCAGAGTTTAAGAACTTGGTACTTATTCACTTTCCCATCCTATAATATAATTATTAACTAAACTACATAAAGTTGTTGTAAAAGTCAACAAACAACAAAGTTTATCACAGACTATGATAAATGCCTAACATATTTTGATTCATCTATTAATGATTCATGTCTATAGACAATTTGGCTTCCATCAGCTTTCAAAGACACCTCGTTTGTACCAAAAAATAGTCTAATAGTTTATAACTAATGTATTTGTTACTTATAGACAGGATTGATATTCCAAACCCGTGTTTTACACATAAAATTTGTATTCTCTTTTAAGAGTCGCTTTTATACACTTATAATAATTTCCATGTTTATTTACCTAATTTACTATAGTCACTAGAAAAGAAACTTAAACATCAGAATAAATTAAGATATATTTAGTACAAGACGTTTTATTTCTTAGGTTGGTTTATTTAGGTTTTTGAGCTGAGTAAGGAGTTAATCTTTACTCATATTTAACTCTTAACGGTAAAATGTTTCCACAAAATACGAAACAATTTATTGATAACAGGAAAAAGACGTTTAAAATAATACTGCATTGAGAGGTATTATCTTATGGCAATAATAACATCTGATAATGTACAAAGACTATCCAATGCAAACAAAAAAAACAGAATTTTACAACTGTTAATTTAAGGCAAAAGAGCAACTAAGAGTTCAAACCAACTCAAGGATTATAACAATTTCTCGCAACCAAGCTATGCAAATAATTAAACAGAAACTTCAGTAAAAAAAGCGATTCTTAAAAATACCAAACGAGGCATCGGCCTCATTAAGCTGTTATGATTAATACGGTTCGTAAATCGCACCATGTCGGGTCAAAGAGCGCCGCATGCGCACGTGGACTTCCAAGAAATGGTAAGCCGAAATTTTTCTAGTGAATGAGCAATACATTTTAATATTGCTTATGAATCACATCTTTTTACTGTTTCCATGATAGTTTCTAAAATGAAAATAAGGCAAATCACCTATATGTTTTTTGACATAAACGTTAAGCTTTAGCTCTGTCATTTTATAATCGAAAAGTCCATATTTTGTCTTAAATATTAGCAACTTTCACCCGTTAAACTTAAATGAAAATATATTTTATAGAATTTACCTTGATCGTTCTCTGGCAAGGATATTTTTTTAATTATCTACATTAAATTATTATGGGTAACTGTATTTTTTCCAATCGCCATTTTATTTTATTGATTCAATTAAATGTATGCTGAATAACATACAGGTTAGTAAGTAACCTTTTAATTTTCCTGAACATTTCAGTGGCGATTCCCTTCCGTGTAAAATGATCACGTCGAATACATCAAAGAAGCCCTAGAGGTAAATATATCTTCAGAAAAAATAAATAATAAGTAAATTCATACAAAACGAGGCTAAAAATAAATGTACGTGGGCATCAACATTTTGGAATATGACTGAAACTGACTGTTGAAGGCTTTTAATAAAAAATGAACGGTCATATATTTTTTCCTTTCTGTAACAACTACCCCTAATTATGTGAAATATAGGGAAATAAGTGGACCAGGGATTCAGTATTTTAGAAAATTGTACCTTTTAAAAGGGCGAAAAAAGAGATTGTAAAGAGAGAATTGTTTATATTCAATATGCTTGCTTTGAAGCGAGAAGCATGGATTTAAGTGTTGAGATTTTTTTATGATAAAAATATAGTACACATATTTCTTCTATTCTGGAAATACAACCTACCTTTTTTTAGTTTTGAATGGGTTGGCTCTTGATCCTAATCAAGCCAGGGGGCCAAGACAGGATCCACGATGGAACGAGCTAACCCAAAAGGCGCCTATTCACCCCGGCCTTAAAACGAACGGGTTATAATTATAAGTACTCATAAATACAGACGCAGGGAGGGAGTTCCACTCCTTTGCTGTGCACGTTATAAATGATGTTGAGAAGCGCTTGGTGCGACAGGTAGGAATAGCAACCAAGAAAGGGTAGTAGCCCACAGTTCGTCTGGATCGTTCGTCGCACTCTCCAAAATATATTCTGTAGAAGACCAACAGACAGGCAACTTTGCAGCGGTGAGCTAAGTTGTGAAGCTTGCTCTTCACATTTGCTGTCTCTAATAAGCGGCTCAACTCTGTGCTGAATCGTGTCCAGTGCGGTCTGTTAAGTCTGCTGAGCCGTCCCAGAGGTGGCTGCGATATTCCATGCAAGATCAGACTTGAGCTTTATATAGAGTTATTTCTGCAGATTTTAATGATAACAGAATTGAATATAACAGTACACAAAAAAAATATTACGGTTGAGCCATCTGCAACTGTTAATTTCCAAAGCAGTCTTAAGAATTTTAATTTGATTTTCACAGATGAATTATTCTTAGTTTTGAATTTGGCCAAATATAAGCTTACGTATTGCCTAGATATATAAAGTTTATTTCATTCAAAAGGGGTATTTAATTTTTTCTGCAAGCCTGATAAAATTATCATTGCAAAAGGCGAAAGTTTTTAGACGTAGATATATCAATATACATAAATAAAAATATATGTAATATAATAATAGCCACACAACAAGAAGAAAATTATGTTCGATTTGTTAACTGATGCGTGGTAAAACTAAATGACACACGGGCAAGTTTCCAACAGAAGCTAATAAGATAAAAAAGTAAAAAGTAGTGAACGTATAGTTATATTTTCTTTTTTCGGTTAACTTTATGTTCTTTAAAAGAGGTTTCAATATCCTAAAAAAGTGAAATGTCATTAAATGCGACAGTGTTCAATTTATAAATTTAATTATATATATAATAAATAAATTTAATTCAATTAGGCACATTTATTAAAATATTAACAATTGTAAATTGTGTCCTGTGTCTGGCAGAGTAGTAGTAGTAGTAGTAGAGTAACATCAACCCTTCACATTTAAGGGCGTCGAAAAAAGCGACTAATCAACTGACACCTAATCAAAAGCCTTTTTGAAATATTGTCTTTTAATGCGATCTCCAATCCGCACGCGAAAACTCTCCTGTTTTTGGGGAGGGATTCTGTACAGCAGTGGACGTCTTTTGGCTGAGATGATAATTTGTACTTTTAATTGTATTGTGATACAAAAGAAAAATTAATAATGAATTTGATTTAACTTGAAAGTAAATAAAAATATTCGGTTGATGAACAAACTACTAACTCTTTGAGATGTAGTTCTTATTAAAAAATCAATTTTTATTTCATATAAGCATTCTAATATCCAATTAAAAACTTTCATTTTTTCATCTTACCTATTTCAAGCGCAAAGCGTCAAGGTACTCTCTAATAAATATTTCAGCAAATATATGAAATTCTGAAGTGATATTAGTTCGACACAGGATAAATATCTAAACATTGTTGCAGTACCATTGAAAACACAAGCCCTTTACAACTTTTTAACAGCGCACCCAGACGCAGTAAATCATAAGTTTTAGACCCCTTCAGAAGTAATATCGACTTCTTCGAACTCACATTAATCTGCCATATTTCAATGCGTGAAAGGAAACGTCTACAAAGAAGCATACATACAACAAACACTAAACGGGATAAAATGTAATAACACAAATATTATTTAACCTTTTTTTCTTCCAAGAACATTTCCAGAAAAAAATCAAATTTAAATTTGGCCGAACAAAAAGAAAGTGTTTCGCTATTCCCAACTGTTGTCGTTTGTTTTTGTGAGTTGCTCCTATTGGAACTGTCATCGTGCATCATAAAACAGTAGCTCTTATTATCGCGGTGTCGACTCCGGTGACATATATCTCTGTCGGAGCTGGGAAGCTATAGAGTCGACAATTAATAAAAAACATTTTATTTTGATTAAAAAAGTTAATTTTGGTAAATTTCTCCATTTGTTACGTTTGTGTTAAACGGCTACTTATATTTTAGAATATTGAAATTATAGGAAAAGTTGAATTCGACTAATTTACCAAGAATTCGGTCCTTAAATTTTATTTGAAATTGGTTTTTTATGTATATATGATGTATATATATACACATCTTATCGTTGCTAGTGATATTTGCTAAAGGAGACGGCGGGCGGCGGGCGGAAAAGTGAAATAATAATACAATTGTATGTATATATAATACAATAACAATACTTAACTTATATATAGGTACTACATACGGCATTACTGCTAAAAGCATCATCTGCCAGACTAACTTTATTGATAATATAATTGGATCTAAAATATCTGATGATATAAAATAAACAATAGGAATGACAACCATCTCATCAAAATATGTTTCCTTAAATAAATATAAATAACAGACAGCACGATTGTCAAGCAAGTAGAATGTTTTAATTTAGCTCGGTCCATGACACGTTCGCCTCCATCCACCCATTTGACACTTAGTGCCGGCTCACAATAAATCTCCGCCAAACTCGTGGCACTAATAACGGAAATGAAAACAACCCTTTACTCGTTCACAGTTAATGTTCCACTCAAATGACGGCGTTTAAAGCTTGAGCGGAGGATAAAAAAGCTACTCTGAGCTCGCTGCGCTATGACATCCTGAGTCGATTTGATTTATGCTACCCGTTGAGACGAATGTTGGAAGACGAAACAAATGAACTTGTAACTTGGTCATTCCGCTGTCTGTAAAAGTAAGCACATACTATGTTATATTTTAAGCATAAAAGTAATACAGCTATAGTAACAGCTTATTAACCTAATCAAAAAGGATTAATTTAAAAATCGTTAAATCCAAGAAATAGATTTCCATATCAATCACGAAAAAATTTTTTTTGTTGGTAGTTAATGTACGGCCCGGACATTAATAAGCATACACAATACAAAAACGTCTTTTATCGATTTTCGCACACTACATTTAAACAAGTATAGTTCAATATCAGTTAATAGTATTTCCAATTTGTTGGATTAATGTGCTGTTGTGTTTACAAACAAGTTATTCTCAAGCGGGACAAAAAGTTAAAAAGTACTAGAAATTTCGCGAGTGCTCACAAGGCTCGGTAGTTTATTTAAGAGAGCAATGGACCGAACATCCAATGGTTGTAGTTTCGAGTCCCGCCTTAAAATGACTTGTGGGCCCAAACGATTTTCTATTAAAAATTAATCGTACAAGACAGCATTGGAAATTTTAAAAAATGAAATATAATTTCATTGCTTTTCTGCGTCCAAGTAATAACCATTTCTGTATGTCGCAGCTTTAATACTATAGGGGCACAATTCGAAAAAGATGATTGTTGGAAACAAACACCTTTAAAGATTTTTGAGCCCCTGTATTGTCACAAAATCGGTCATAAGTAAATTAAACTATTGAAAGCAAAATCATAAAACATCATAAGAGCATGTTCACTAAGCATGAAATATTTATCGCATATTAAATTTATCCTAGTACTATTTTATTTACTAATTTACTTATGACCGATTTTGTGACAATACAGGGGCTCAAAAATCTTTAAAGGTGTTTTTCCAACAATCATCTTTTTCGAATTGTGCCCCTATAGTATTAAAGCTGCGATGTTTCTGACTCTATGCGATTATGATTAGCTTGTGCATGTGATCTATGTAGTTTCTAATTCAATCGAAAAAGGCTTGAATTTGATTTAAGATTTAATTTATTAAAAACATACCGATGATGTAATTAACTGTTGTATTAGTTATTATTTGTTATCAGTACGTGTTACTTATTAATGACTCTTATTACCTATAAGTTAATTATACTAAGTCAGTTAATTCCATAAAGTACAAATAAAGAACTTGCAGTCTTCATTCTCAAATAAAAACACCTTTTAAATTACTTAGCCAGTGAATACAAACATTTGTGCATCTAAAGTACTATCAGCACTACATTCAAGTTGACAACTGTTGCTCAAAAATGTAACTTATCACGCAAAGCGTAAGGTATTCAGAATTGTAACTTACCAAGTTGAATCATAGGAGTAACCCCTTTACGCGACGCGGCAGGAATACAAACAATTTGTCTATTTCCCCGTCAGATCAAACACTAATAAAGAGCAGGCGACGACGCCAATGAGAGGGGCTCGAGGACACACGCATCTCTGACGATATTAAAATTTGTTAATGTGTTAAACTTTAATGTTCCCACCACGTTTATTTCACACCAGAAGTATAATATTTTATTCCTCCAATCACCATTTAAAGGTTTAATTAAAAATATCATTACGTCAAAATAATATCCATCGTCATAGCACAGGTCTGCCCAATAGGCTATAACCTACCACGTGATCCCAATGCGGATTGGTGGATCCTAACGACCAAAAATCGTAACTAAAAATATAGTAAGTGATGACAGATTTTTCTTATTAAGTTTAAAAAAAATATTCAACCTTCAATTCAATAATTGCCGTTTGTACGCCACAAAAATGTATATTCATATTATACTTTATTGTCGGGTACAGACATATGTTTTTTTTATTAGTCGATATACCTGTTAAAAGCTGATATCTTTCTTGCGCCTGTCTCTGAATGTGTGAATTATTAAAAATAACTGTTTATAAATGTAGACGAATGAAGTTTATTTTTATTCATTCGCTCATTACGATATCAGGCAACTAGGTGTGTTGCCATACTGATGACTATTCTCCTACCTTATAGATACAGTCTCCAGTGTAGTGATTTCAATAGTTCAGGGTCTACAATAAAAAACCTACTCCAAAATCACTCAAAAAGTATTATTATAGATGCAAGCAATGTCGATAAGAAAAGATAGATAACTGCTTTTAAATACTGATAAATACTGTTTGGTTTATTATTAAAACACCAATCCTTACAACATACTTAGCAGTTATTGAATAATACAAAAAAATGTCATTTATAAGTATAATTTTGTAATGTAGACAAACATTTCTCTGTAAAAAAAATATTTACTTAAAATAATAATGAATATCATTTCATTCCATATCAACAACGATTCTTACCCACATTAAACTTTTATGCCAACTTTGATTACTGTGAACGACGATGCAAATTAGCACATCTATTCACCGGAATGAAAACTCTGTCATTTGGTGCCGTTGGGGGAGCGTTTCAATCACATCGTTTGGGGACTTTAGTATTAAAGCAATCTCCTGTTGCGTCACTTTATTAGTTTCTCCTTTATTTGGCTCTTTTGATGTTCCAACTGTTTGCAGACACTTTTTTAGGGTCTTCAAAACAAATGTAACCACTGCTCTATGGTTTTTGAAATGAGATCCTTCTCTTCCCTTACAAGGAAGGACATATTAAAAACTTTACAAACTATAAAAATGCAAAGATAAAGGATAAACGCACATGTTACTGTCTTTTATATTTTGATATAACAATCAATATAATTATAAGTCTCTCGCTTAACATTTTGAATCTTTTTCAAATCAATAGTTCTTATTAATTCGTATTATAAACAAAGCTTGCCTAACTAATATACACATAGGTACTGTAGCGCCCTACGCGCGCTCCGGGATTTTTTGGAACTTGGGCGTTAATTCTAACTATATAGGTATTTCACGATTTATTCTATTACTGAACTCTTCAATAAAACGACTCAGGTTACACTCCCAGATACTACTGGTGATTCTCTTATGTTCGTCTAGCCTTCTGGAATATTCTATATTTAAAAGGGTGACATTCCTTGCCATAAAGCAAATATACGTAAAGAGGTGGAATGCGGTGTCATAGATGCAAGGAGGTCACCACAGTACCTTCACGCTAAAACATCAAAAATATACACTTGGCTGTTGATGATTGTAGTAAATTCTTCATCCATTTGCTGTAGGTATAAGAGTACCTTTTGGGTGTTATAATAGGCATGTATTTAATCAAAACACTACTTTAATCTAAATAATGTACTAACTGATTTCGAGGAACGTTTCTATTCCTTTCCATTCTTCAAATTTTTTGAGAAAAATCCACGAACATTATGCGTCTTATTGCTCACATCGTGCATACATCATTAAGTTTTAAAGGAAAGTCGTTTTCTAAGCTCATTACCATAGCCCCATTCGGTGTGCGGGGGAATGGGGACTAGGTTCGGCGTACGACATGAATTACAAAGTGGATGCTAATGTGGACTCCGTAAATACCTAGCTGATGCCACGATCAAAGGGAAATCTACTTTTGGTATATTTTGAAATGTTTAGGCTTTGCAGACGTGGGTAGAGACAAAAAATAAATGATCGGAACTGTAAAGAGAAAATCTTGGTTTATCTGTTTTTTTTGGTTTAACGTTTTTATATTAAGTTAGATTACAGCAAACGGAGTAACTACATAACCCATCAGAAGGATACCTGCGGAGACCTTAAATCTTATTAATAATGTGATTCTAGAAATCACAAATCAAGCAATACGTTTTCCAGCTCATAGAAAACCTATGCTTAATTATTGGTCCAATTGAAGCTATGCAATATTCTACTGACAAAAATAATATTAGGGGTTAAAGTATGAAATTGCCGATTTGTACTGAAAATCTATATTGTTTATTTTTTAAATTTTTAACAAATTTATTTAATCAAAATAGTTGCCATTATTATCTATACATTGCTGCCATCTAATGGGAAGGTCATTAATGCCTTTGCGATAGAATTCCGACGATCTAGACTGCACAAACTGTGTGAAAGCATTTTGTACTGCCTCCTGGGAAGAAAACTTCTTGTCACGTAGATAATTGTCCAAATCACGAAAAAAATGGTAGTCCGTTGGAGCAAGGTCTGGTGAATACGGAGGATGACGAATGGTTTCTAACTGCAGTTCCTGAAGGGTCAAAATGGTTTCTCGTGCTGTGTGAGGTCTCGCGTTGTCGTGGAGCAATAATGGTGAAGATCGATTCATGAGTCGGGGCTGTTTTACTGCTAGTTTTGTCAACATGGTTCGGAGTTCGGCACAATAGACATCTGCCGTTATTGCTTGACCAGATCGGAGAAAACTATAGTGAATAACACCATGCTGAGACCACCAAACAGTTACCATTACCTTTTTATTGGTAAGTTTTGCTTTAGGACACTGTTGTGGCATTTGACCTGGGGTCAGCCATTGCATTTTTCTTTTCCGGTTATCATAAAGAATCCACTTTTCATCACATGTTACAATTCGATCCAATATTCCTTCATTTCTGTACCGGTTCAACAAGGCAACACAAGTTTCAACACGCGTTTCTTTCTGCAGATCAGTCAAATCATGAGGCACCCATTTTTCGTATTTTTTTATTTTATTGATTTGACGCAAGTGAGTCAATATTGTGGGTAAGGTAACGTTAAACCATGCCGCTAATTCCTGGGTACTTTGACTAGGATCGGCTTCCACTATCTCTCTTAATTCATCGTTATTTACCTGTGTGGGCGGTCTTCCTCGTGGCTCGTTCTTTAAGTCGAAATTTCCATCACGAAAGCGTTTAAACCAAAATCGCACGGTGCGTTCATTAGTAGACCCCTCTCCAAACGCAGCATTGATATTGCGGGCTGTTTCTGCCGCGTTAGTTCCGCGTCGGAACTCGTATTCAAAAATAACTCGAATTTTCGCAGTATCCATCTTTCTTGTCTAAATTGAATAACAAAAACAATTGAAAGTCGATATTCAAATGTTTTACATTTTTTAAAAAAAGAACATCATAGAAACCATTTAAAAAAAGTTTCATTCGAAAACCTCAAACCATGAAGATTCTATGTCAATTCAAAGAACCTATTGCAATAAAACGGCAATTTCATACTTTAACCCCTATTAATTATAATTCATAGGCATATTCATTGTAGTTAATATCGTAATAATTGCTCTTCAATGATTCCTATATTTGTCCTAATTTATTTTATAATTAATTCCGATTGTTTGTAAGCTTGCAGATGACTGAAAACTTACAGAAGCATATACACTTGTAAAAGCGTTACAGACATTAGTGACTCTGTCAAAAGTTATGTTAATTGTCTACTTGGAAACACGTGGCAGCATTCCAGTGATAGTTTTTGTAGCTTAAGGTTATTAATGAAACTTCGACGATGCACCAATAATCTTAAACATTTGAAATCCCATAAACTCATAAATTTAACGCCAATAGGTGTCAAGACCTTTTCCAGTCCACACATAAATTCCGCTGCCGTGGTGTGCATTGCCATGAGTAATGCTGAGCGAAGACATTTGGTGCAAACATAATGTGATTTTTTTGTTGTGTGAAACTTTTGTATTGGGAACCAAATTAACATTTTTAATATTTGTTCTTATTCGTTCGACAATATCAAAAATGCATTCATGGTGACTTTTCTTAGAAATGGTTTTATTGCCATTCAGGGACTTCTTACCTTACCATACATGACTATTCGTAATATTCCGTGTGTTTGGCAGAAAAAAGCGGTTGCGAGCGCTTGCCAGCGCTGAAAAACAAACTGTACAATTTTCGGCCAGGACACGTTTGTTAACTTCAGTTCCGCTGACACAATCCGCCATTTTACTTATTATCGCTTAGCGATCGCCATTTTTCTTACAAGCGCTCGCAACCGCTTTTTTCTGCTAAACACACGGATTGTAATACTATGATGACAACTAACACAGTGCTAACTTTGGAAACCAAAAACGTGTCGGGCGTGTCAGTATGCGCACGCGCCGCGGAAGTGCATAATTATGCCGCTATTTTGCAAAAATGTCTCAATTGACCCCCGGCAGATGGCATACATAACAAACATTCCGTGAATAGTTCCTGCTCTGTGGTTCGCACCGCCCATTCGTATTTCTCATTTTTCTTGTGTCGTGATGTAACACAATGCCATTTAAATTATTCGGAAGTCGAACGTAACATAATATAAGAGGGCGGTTCTATTATTTCTATTCTAAATACGTTCCATTATAAGCAGCATAACAAAAATAACGAGAAGACATAGATATATACATTTGATTCTTTGATGCAAGTACAAATACTTGAATAAGAAACATATTTACAAAATAAATTTTATCAACTCCGTCTTCAACTTGCATTTAGAAAAGAGTTAAGCTTCAAATAGAGTTTGCTTATCGCCCGTATAAGATCCTTAAATTAACAATAAAAATATAACTGCCTTAGAAATTTTTGAATAAAAATATTTCTTATTTATAAATGTATAATTATTATTAATGGAGATTTATCATCTCTCAATCAACTCTCTTTTAACCTTGATTTTTTATGTTAGCGTAAAAATTGAAAGCCAACAATACATAGGCAAGTGCCCAACGTGCGAGCCCATTAAATAAATATATCTGCCCAATGCTGTATTGAACACTTTTGTTTAGATGCGGTCCGGTGCGAATAAAATATGAATAAAATAAATTATTGAATGTCTTTTTAATAAAGCGTGCATTGTTTTATCGGCATAATGGAGTGCGCATTGTTCCGTGGCGCCGCCCCGTCCAGAGACAAAGAGCTTTATAATAAATAGGCGCATTTTGTTCTCGCATCCTTCGCTCGGTCGCTTCTCTGTTGTGCCAATAATTGGTGGCAGGAATAAATTAATTTAATTATTTCGCCAGATTTGATCCAACACGTCGTTTGGCTAAAACACTTAGACATTTGAACAAATTAAACATTTCACGCGTGTAATTCCTTTAATAAACAAATGCATTGTTTTAATCACAGAATTGCGGTGAAACGGAATATAATCTACATGAATAGCTGCTGTCGTGTAATTAATTTTCTGTTCCAGTTGCACTCGTTTATCATACAGTTAGCTAATTATGAAACATTAAGAGTTATGAGGTGAAACAAGCATAATGAGTTGATCATCTAATATGCTAGCTTGTAATAATATAGTAGCTGGCCTACTTAATTAAATCATTAAAGAAGGATGGAACACTATTGAAACACGTCATTCGCTTCATCAGTTGATACAGTGTCAATAATTAACACTTAATGTACAGTATTTCAGGTAAAATTTTAAAATAACACGATGATAATAAGTTCAAAATAAGCAGTCATGTCAATTTGCCTTAAAATACTTTTGCTTTAAGCAGCAAGAAAAATTTTAAAGCAGTAGTAAATACATTTTAAAAACTTTAAGTATTAAATATATTTTATTGTTTTATAAAAACAACAATCAACATATCTCTATATACATCATCATCTACAAATAACTGCTTATGTTTTCTGTTTTAGACGCCACCTAAGTCCATAGTCAGGCACTTGTATCGCAGGGTTGAAAAAAACGTTCTTATACAAAAACTTTCTAGATTCTGCCCTAACACAGAGACAAATGGACAAATTTAGGTATCTTTCGGCCTATCCATATTCTATAAGATTATGAAAAACAATCTGCACTGTCCAACTTTAACAACATAGTTTATTATTCGTACTACTTGACAAATACCAGACCTACTCTTTCTCGTCTGTAACCCAGAAAGGTACTGGATGCTCATACTCTTCCATCTAAGATAATCAAAATGTACAGCAACATGTAAAATAAATATGTCTAGTGAAGTACATTCATTTACTTCGCAACTTTTGAAACACAGTAAAGAACTATAGTTAATTGAAGTATAAATAGCGGATAAGATACAGAAAACTGAATAAATATATTCTTTAGATATTAAAAACCCTTGAAGTGGAAAACTTATAAATATTTAAACAATATCTAAAGAAATAATAACAGGAAAAAATATCTTGTCTCGAACCCGCAAACAAGTAAAGTAAACAGTGTTGATGAAATTTGACATGATAAATAAAAATCTCTGTAGTTCGGATCCCAGCTGACGAGGATTTTTACAACACGATTTTCTGTAACTTTATGAACAATTAAAGGTTTTATTACCAAGATTACATCGGTCGAATTTTTTAAATATGAACAACTTTAATGTTGCTAAAATTAAGTATTGGGTTCTGACTCAAAAACCGTCTGTTATCTATCATTATCGTTTATCAATTCTTCAAAGAATTGAGTTGCAATTGGACAGGTGCGAATGAACAGTTTTAAAATTGCATACGTGCAAAGCAAGTAGATTAGGCCTGTTAAAATGGAATAACTGTACATTTGAATGAACTTCTTAAATAACACGACATACCTACCCATATTTTCGGTGATTTCTTTTTGTTGCTCTTTTAATAAATAGTTATGAGGTGAAATATGCAATAAATCTTACACAAGTAAACACTTAATAAAGAGACTTCTTTACTGGACTTTTTACAAATCATCTTAATATAATAAGTTGGGGAAAAACTTTCTTCGCATTTTATATCAAAATTCAAGACATTTTTTTCAAAGTTAATTTACATTTAATTACAGTATATATGTGTCATTTTGTTCGTTGACTTTCTGCCATCTTGTAGGTAGAGACATGATGCCGTTGCTGTAGAAATTTTGTTTACACACTACCTTTTCTATTAATCAATTCCGGCCGCTTTCTCTCAACTTCTAGCTTTAATCTTATTAATTGCTGGCATAAGAGATCCGAATCGATGGTTCTGCCCGGCGGTAAAAGCTCATAATCACAATGCCCTTCCAATCCCATCATAGACACAGCATCACCTTGTTAACCCAGGTTTTGTAACAGTCTGTGAAACCCGACCAATCTTTGACCACGACCTTTTTCGCAATTTCTTGTCATACGTGATCCACTTTTCATCACCAGTTATCAATCTCTTCAAAAACGGCTCGGTTTCATTACGTCTCAATAAAGAATCGCAAATGAGTACGCGGTTCATTAGGTTTTCTATATATATATATATATATATATATATAATATACTATATGCGAAAAGACTTTTCCCCCGACCAAATATGATGATATATTTTCTTGTTTATGTATAAATTTTGAGGATTTACGCTAAGGTAAAAAGATTACAAAAGATTATTATTACGGGATTTTAAGAAAATCTCAAACATAAAGAAAATAACCATACTACTTAGTACTATAATAAATAACCGAGTCACATTTATCTTTTAAAGTTAAGAACATCGATTACATACCTTAACATATGACTTATGATATAACTTATGATAGTTTTATGAAGCCGATAAAACATCGATATAATTAAATATATTTCCATATATTACCAAACAATATTTGGATAATTCAACGTGTTAAAAACAGAAAAATGGAAATCTTTATCTATTTTAAAATATCGACGTTTATGTGACTAGTTACTTTTGCTTGTCAGTGTACCTACATAAATAACATCATTTTGCAAACCGTAAATTTGTCATTTCATGCGACTTCCAATGTGAAAATTTGACACATTATTTTAGAACATAAATAGATATCTAATGTAGGTAATTATGACTTAACCAAGCTAAGGTTTCACAACTGAATTATAATGATCAAATAAATACTATTGGTAAAACGTGTAATAATACTTGAACTTTGATTTGAGTAACACCTACATTCACGTATCGGTAGGTATTTACGCTTGGTAGCGACTCTGTACAGTAAAAAGATACCAACAATGTTATAATTAATGTGTGATATTTGCATTCTTTTATACTTTATTATTATCTTCATTGTTCAGGGTTCTTTTGACAATTTCCATTATAATTATCTAAAATTAAATGCTGACAGAGCCATCTAGCGTTGAGTGGACAAACTAGAAGTAAAATTTTATCAAGATGTCTTTATTTTAGATAAAATACCATAAAGTTTGTCTTTGGTTACTACATTTAAATGAAATGACACAAACTTTTTAGGTATTTTCCTGATTTAGGAATATATATTCAATAAAACGATCCAGTGAAATAAATAAGCATGTTGCTAAAAAATTAAAAATGAAAGTTACAAAGTTCAAAACATGAAACGCCATTTATGAAACATCGTTATAAAAAAGTGGCATTCTTAAGTAATCGTGACAAAACTTTGTCGTCAACGTCTATTGCCGACGGGTTGCGGTTAGAACAAACTATAAATTTCACGGCAGTTTGGAGATGGCAACAGAAACGTACCTTTCCGTTCGCTCATTGTGTGGCGTACTTTCTTATTCCTTACGTAATTACCTTTTAAAAAATTAAACCTGGCCGCAACAAAGAGCGGTACTGTTGGGTGAAAAAGTTGAAAAGCGAAGGAAGCAATTAGACTCGACAGATGGCGTTCATGTCGCGACCGCAAACGTCTCCGGTGGCGCTCCCTACACACATGCCTTTGAACGTTTTGTATGCGGCCTCATTACTTAGTGTCGCATATCTGCATGTGATGGGAAGTACCTACCTCACACTTTGAATTATTGACGCCGTTATTTCTTTACCTAAACTTTAGTGATCGATAACACATTTGTAATGTTATAACTAAGTTCTAAAAATTCATATCCATACAGTATGCAAGGTACTTAAATAAATTGCGATAATAATTAGATAAAAAAAAAAATTATTATATTTTTATTATTAAGCATTCACCTACTAGAATTAGTCAAGTAAAAAGTTCTTTAAAAATAATAATAAATAGAATTCTTTAAATAAAAATATTTTTTTAATGCGTGGCATATTCTTAATTATTAATAGGTAGTTGACTTACAGTAATGCTACAAAAACTCTTACTTGTTCATAATTTTATTTTATTTAGTTTTAACCTAGTGGCGCTATTATACATATTACAGTTGACAGCAACTTAAGCTAAACACTTCGACGTTTGAATCTGGTTAGGTACCAATGACATAAAGCACACCTTACGCCATTGTATACAGATATTTCGTTTCTAGCTGTCCTTTACGTATATAAAAATATTTGAGGTTCGATTCTATTAACTGCTAGTGAATGAATTGGTTCGTGTTACTTAAAGATAATCCGCTGAGTAAACATAACACAATAGCATGTTTTTCAAAACACAATTTGATCATAAAGTAAAAAACTTATACTGAATATTTGTACGTCATAATTACATTGAAACAATGAACCTGTGAATTTTTCTCTTACATTTTTTATTGGCTTATTTAGAATCGAATAGATTAGTCTTTATTTGCATGGAACATGGTAAATACAATCATGTTCAGATGTGCTACCAATCTTGAACTTAAACGCTTACAATTCGCTGTCACAAAATAATATAACGTCTCATTAAGTTTTACAAGTAATATTTGGTACTCGTTGTTGATATATACATATATAACTATATTAAATTACAGCCAAAATGGAATAGCGTTACATTGGCGTAAGTTTAAGGCATGGATTATACTTACTATAAATTCATTCATACCATTAATTATGGTACTAATCATGAAAACAGTTATATGAAATTATTTAAGAGACATAGCATAGATATTTATTATTAATTAGGTAATTAACAGAGCGCAAATGTAAAAATGGTGTTTTATTCAAAGATATGAACCTACCTTTAACTGATTAGTAAACTGTATAACTTAATCATTTATAACAAGGTTTTAAGAATGTAACGACAATGAAACAGGTAATTAGAAGTATTTACCTAACTACCCACCAACACAAAAAAACTACCCTAGAAAGTAATTTACGCCGATGTAACGCTTTCAATTTGTAACAAAACATCATGCATAAGCCTACTGTCGATACGAAAATACGTCTAATTTCTACAAATAACAATACAACAATAGTTCAATACGTCTCACTAATATGACAAAATGCCTAAAATTACCCTCATCATTGATGGGAACGCGAATAATGTCGTGCTCGCGACCCCTAGCAGCTGGTGACAAATAGTCGTGGTCGCTACTTCGTCCATTCTCTATGCCTTTTTGACTTTGATTTATGTGTTTTTTATGCTCTATTCACCCGTCACGGTTACTTTTCACTGAACCAAAACTATAAATATAAAAATTTATTTCAAACTTTCGTTACTTCCAATAAGGTTTACATTCGATCGTTTATAGAACATTCTGCAACAAATGTACCAAAGTTGGTTCCACAACTGCGCCCGCGCAGAGTATCGCTACATCATCTACTAATGGTTGGGGATGAGAGGGTTTTTATTTCGTTTTCAAAGTAATTTAGTTTTGTTAGTACTCAATAGTTTATTGTGCAGTAGATTATGAAGCAAATAATTCTGATTTAGAAAGAGGTTAAAGGATTAACTCTGTTTCAGAGAGTATTAAAATGGGATTAAAGGGAATGTCTAAGAACAATACTATACATACATGTGGAATGCAAGTAATTTAATTTTACAATACTTAGCAATTTTTATACGACACTGAGAATTACATGTTACTATAAACACAATTTCAATATATATTTATATAATCGCTAACCTCAACCCCAAGTACCTTCTAAGTATGATCTTGTTTAAACGACGATGTCCTGATAATTGAAATATTCTTTAATCGCATAATTATTGATTGTTTCGATCGATTAATCAGTAAATAGTCATATTGATAAAGTCAGAGCTTATATACTTTTCAATAAAGTTTACATTAAAGCATTACTTAGCTATAAATCGATAACAAAAATATTTTTAAAATGGTTATAAAAAAAGATTAAATAAATTCTCGTATCAATGAAAGACAGTAGAACATTCCACTTTTATTTGCTTTACACTTTGAATTCAAAGTCTTGACAATAGCAAAGCCAAATATTTCACAATTATCACCAATAAAAAGGTATGACAATGCAAAACAACTATTCCCATTTGTCATGCGATTGAAAGCGCAGCCCGCAAGATACAACAGATCTGCGATCTCTCAAAGAGCAGAGGCAAAGTGAAAATGATAGCCGACAAAAGTCATTCGGCAAATTCGAGCATTGTGAGGGAACACTACAAAAGAGAATTGACGGGGTTCTTTTTGCCACAATGTACTATGGAGCAGTACTCTGTTGTTCAGGTCTGATGATAGGCATTATGTACAGTAAGTGACCTAGGTACCACACGGCTTCGGTATGTTTGATAGATACTAACAACTGCAGATAAATCAGTGCCTTAAATGCCTTTCTATATGGAGGAGCTGAAGACAATATTTTTATTTAAAGTAATTACCTACGCAATAATTGGCAGTACTCACTAACCAGTTCAACCAATCCTCACTAGGCTCGCGTTATGGATTATGGCCCATTCTCCCTACTCTATAAAATTATATTTAATTCTAAAATTCTATTTAAGTATCTATGTTTTTTATATAAATTAAGACCTTAACTAATTCTTTGCGTCACTAACTGCTATTCCCAGAAATCTATCCTTAGAAAGAGATAGGCCTAATATGGTCTAGTGGCTGGCCAAACTTTGTTATGTCCCGTCGTGTAACAGTAATATCTTACAAGAAAAGTATTGTAGCCCTGTCTGTTACTGTGGATGTGTTATTGAAAAATACTGTAAATGTTATGTATTTTAGTTTTGAGTATTGTTCTCTTTGTGAAAAAATAAAATCTTATACATAATTTTTTGAAATAAATTTTGCGTCTTTACCCTTTTAGAGGAAACAAATATTCCTATAACAGATGTCATAAGACAAACTTCTTATACTGTCGACCCAACCACTGTGTTTGAAGTCAACAATGCGACTGCAGCGGCAATTTGTCAGCATCGACAATGCCGACCGACATATTGACCATTATTTATGGAGCGGTGTAAGCGCTTTTATTGCGGGAACCACTGAGCACCCGTGTTCTACACGCGATGAAGTCCACCACAGTTGCATGATGATGAACGGCTTATTGTTCCAGCTCATGACTCTTTTAAATCATCCATAGTTCATTCCATAAAACCAAAACTTAATGATCGTGTCTTTATTTTACCCAAAAGAATTCTCATATATTTGTCAATAATATACATATTTTAAAATTATCTAACAGTTTAAAAAATGAACAATACCTCCCGTATTGTATTGTGATAATATACCCAAGGATGTAAAATGTTCTCATTTTCCAACATAAAGCAAAATGACATATTATTTATAACAGTTATGAAATTTTACCTATTGTATTGTAATCTGTTGTATTATGACTTAAGGGTTGCCAACTAACAAGTGGCGGCTCCAGTCTCTTAATACCATCACTTATAATGTGATCTTACCTACCTATGATTGTTTTTCCACACAACAATAAACGCAAAATTTCGATAAGTCAATAGTAGGGTAGTTTGTGTATAATAAAGAAAATACATTTATTTTAATTCGTTCACAACATTTAAAATGGCTTTATATTTTGTAGCTTTTATATAGTACAGTTTTTTTTTCGTAATTTCTATGTGGTGTTGCTAGCACCTAGACAACTACTAAAAAAAACACAAAATTTCAATGTACCTGTGGAGGTAGTGGGGAAATAAAATAATTTAGGAAAAACAAAACTTTTTAGCAAATATACAAACAATTTCACTGGAAAGCACCTAATAATACAAGGAAAATTTAAATATACAGACAACAGCACGTCAAACTCATTTTAAACCCTATATGTGGGACTTTTAGCTGAAAATATATTGGATAACTATACCTATTTGTACCTGTACCTAAAATTGTTTGTGATAAAAATACTAATGTCAGCTTTATGTTAGCGCTTTCTTTAAAACGGGTAATCTTTTATACAAGCATTGGTTATAACTTCTTGCTTTACATAGATAAAAATACATAACAAATTCATTTTGGAGAAGGATACTTCCGTAATAATCACTTAACAATGCAAATGAATTGTATATTTCTAACAGTTACGGACAACTCTAATACGTATTACCACGACCGCAACAATTTGTGGTTGACTGACAGCAAAACAAACTTTACTGTTAAATAAAGACATAATGTGGCTTCAAAATTAGTTTGTTTTTTGTAAAGGCTCTTTTAAAAACATATAAGTACAAAACATATTACCTACTTGTAGGGGAAGGAGAGCAAGGTGAGCATAGCAGGCAACACGAGTCACTCTAAGTAATATTTTTTTTATTTGCTCGACTCATGAACATCACTAGAATGAAAGGAATGACATATTTTATGACACCAAATGATTTTTTTAATTGTTGGAGATTTGGCTTAGTAACTGGAGGGGTATGCAGGAAGAACCGGCTATAAGGGTTTTAAAAGTGATATTCTTCGGTTGCGCTAAGGAATCCCGAAACTACATCTTTAGCGGAAGAGGATTTAACCGTCCTCAGGTAGAGAGATCTTATGATCTGAACAAATTGACCCCAGAAACCTTGACAGTCCCAATCCATAATTAACTGCTGATCATATTCTTGAGTCTATCCATCCGATTCCAAGATATCAAAATGGCAAATAAAGTGTCAAAATTCTGAGATTTTAACTTCTACACTAGTGTAAGAGACTTAAAACAAAATATTATTAAGTCTGATCAGCGTTTTGCCAAAAAATTTGGAAAAGAGAATCTACTAATTCTGGGAAATACACACAAACCTTAGGCATTAGTAAAGGATCATTAAGAAAAAACCAGAATATAAAGTTTCAAAGATTGCATGTTTATGCACAGAGAAGAAGAAGAATGATCATTCCCTATCCGAAGATTGAATTCAATACTCCAATTGCAAGGACCGGACTCATGAAGCAGGTTCATCATACCTTGAGGGGAGCACATACTTCTGCGATGACAATCAGAAATAATAATGTTCCGCATCTTGATGAATCATCTTGCCCGATTCTCTGAACATTTTATCCGATAAGGCAGGGCAAGATGAACTAAACTTAAAATTTCATTTTAAATCTGGTATAACGGTTCGGCTTAAAATTATAAATGTTGGTATTGTCAATTTCAATATCACGTACATATTATTTTAAATTAATAAAGTGAACCATCCTGCCCTCCCAAGTAGCAAGCAAATGTCTTAAAAAGGAATTGAAGATATCTTGAAGGCAAGTAGACGAATTCCAGCTGTTGTCTTGGCTAAAACTAGTTTGTCCTTCAAGATATCTTCAAGATACTCTCCAAGAGCTAGTTAAGTAAAAATGGGCACAGCATTTAAGGTCATGTTAAGAAAGAGTTAATACTACTGTTAAGATAAACTTTAAACCTATTTAAGAAAGGTAGTTTAGCAGAACTCTAAACATTGACTTTAAGATATCTTGTAGGTTGATTTCAGATCAAGAGATAGACTTAAAGATATCTACTATACCTAGTTAAAACTTTCAATATTGAATTGCAGATATTCGATTTAATCTTAGTGAAGTAAAACTAAAAACCTTTTTTGCTTTATAGTGATTTAAGTTACATAATTTTATAAAATATGGCGAACTTTTAATTCATTACAATAACTGTTTTATGGTTTAGGAAAATGGTGACTAAACAATTAATTTTTATGTCTAAAAAGGCTTTCTTATGTCGTTGAGTGCATTGGAAATTTAAAACGCATCATTGTTTTTCGTGTAAAATCTATAGATAGTGCTATAAAACAGACGGGCTGTTGAAATACTAGAAAAAAACAATAAAATTTTGTATAACAATATTACAATATGTTTATTTTTTGCATATATTGCAAAATGCTTCATTTTCTATAAACATACTAATTATTCATGTAGTTAGAATAACTATAACAAAATTAATAATGTTCAATTTACTCTAGTTTTTGATGAAGTGTTGTCGGAAAATGTATAATAATTTTTTCACATAAAGTGCAAAATGGCGTTAAATCATAAGTTTCCTAACGAAGTAAGACTTTAGACAGCATTGATTTTGTAAGGCTATTTAAGATAAAGTAAAGACAAATTACATTTGAAGTAGTGCTAGTTAAGAGATATTATACTCAACTTATTCTGAAAACCGTATTGGCGAAGTACTATTTAATACATTTTGGTGTTAAGTGATTCTATAGTTTGATTTAGTTAAGATCAGATTTCGTCTTAATATTTTCTTAACTTGACATTCTATAGTTCTTGTTTATTTTGTGGTGGGAAGAGGTTTATGTAAGATAGTCGAGGAAATAAAATCAGCGGTAAGTACTTACGTGATATTAAATAACTATCCAATCCCCATTTATTTAGAGGGCTAATAAACACATAATGAATAGGTACCTACATTAAATAACTTCTGTTCTGCTTCATTACAGGCACATTGTTCATCTCATAAATGTTACAGAGAATTGGCCAACTTTCTCCTTTTGAACTTTTATGTGGGTAAGCCGTCGATATTTACATTTATACAATAATTGACATTTTTACCTAAATTTTCAAAATACTGCAGAATATTTTTATTTAAATCCGTTGTGTCAGTATTCCCCACTGCTACATGATTCTATATCTACAGATTTTATTGTTTTCAGAAGTGTTCTAGCGTCTTTTGGCACAACTCCTGGATCATGCTTGTCAATAATCTACATAATCCGCAATGCCTTATGCATTGATTGTAGTATGTGGTATATTGTGACGAATAGATCAGTTTCTTAATTGGTTTCTAAAATAAAAAAAAATATCAACTTTTGATGCGTTATCGTCAGCTCGTGTTGATCGATCGATTAGAATCGATTCATTAAGAGTTGGAATCACCTCAATTCAAATTTACCGTGGTATCATCTTCCTCGTAATACATTAACGACACTAAGGTCTGACTCGAAGGTGTCGCATTGCTCACGTTTGCAGCATTTAAAGGCACATTCGAGTTATTTTTGAAGGTATACTTCTTTAGGCGCGTTATGAAAAAATGTTGAGAGTGAAATTTTACGATGCGCGCGCATCACTGCAGCACAGAAGTTACAGTGTGAAGTTGGCCGCAAAAGCGATATAGAATAAACCAGCAGGATGAAGTTGGCGACTAATTATGAATGTGTGGGTGTGTGTGATTTTAAATTATATATGGTAGTTAAAAGTTATATACATATATAAAATCATAATAACAATTTTATAATATAAAATAACAATATAACAATTTTATTTAAAAGTGGTTTTTATTTTATAAACTTTTTAAGTGCGTTTATTGATTTGAGGTAAACTGTCGGAATGTATTCTTTTTATTTGTTTGTAATATAAATTATTATTATTTTAACATTACTATTGGTTAAACAGTTTATTTTAATGTTTTTAGATATATTACTTGATTCTGTATACAGATATATAGGAAATCTGTTAATCTTTTGACGCTTCTTACTGATCACTAGGTATATAATTTTTAAATTTATCTTTCTTTTCACATACAAAGAATACGAGCACACGGGGGGAAATTTTTAGTTATCTTTTTTTAGTAACGATAAAGAAGTATAACTTTTTACGTGCGTACATAAGTACACACAACTTTTTTTTTATATTTCTCTACACGTCGACGAAAGGCACCAGATCTTTTTTTTTCCGCTTCATTCATGTTTCTTTTGGTTATATTTGGAGAAAACGTCCCATTAAATGAATGTTTACTCTAATCTTACTAATTTTAGTAAAAAAGGAATAAAAATATACTTCAGATAATCAATATTTAGAACTTGGTATTAAAATCATCTTAAATTTATCTAGAAAATATTTTTTTTCTTAATGAGTTTTAAAAGATACTTTAATTATTCAAAAGAGTTTTAAGTGAGCTTTCAAATAATCTGAGTAAAGTAAAAAAAATATTTTAAGTTTTAAGTATAGGTATACTTAAATCAAACTAGTTTTAAGAATACTTAACTCGGTTTTTAGTATTCCTTACTCGCTTAAGTAGCGGTAGTTTAAAACTATTTAGTATTAAAGAAAGAAAAGACTTCAGGAAATCCTTTTTGATTTAGCAAAATCCAACTTTAGATAAAGTAAAGACATATAACATTTAATCACTAGTCATAATTGCTACTTGGGCTCCCTTAGATATCCTAGGCCATCTGTGTAAAATGTTGTTTTCCATGCCTTCTATGTTCTAGTGCCACATAATTAAGAAAAAAAACTACAAAATGGCGTTAGAGTATTGTAAATTTTAATAACCTACTTCATTGTTCGAATCTAATTTTTATTGACTACTTCTTCTTTCGAACGATTAGCACTACGAATCGCACTTTTATTCTATATAGAGTAGGTATTGTCCCCTTTTTGTCCTCTTTATAATAATATATTACTCTAGTTAGGATGTTATTCTGACTATTATTGAGTTGTTACTGTTATGAATATATTATACTAGCGACCCGCCCGGCTTCGCACGGATGCAATGCTCTACTATATTATGCTTGTATTATACATATAAACCTTCCTCTTGAATTACTCCATCTATTAAAAAAAACCGCATCGAAATCCGTTGCGTAGTTTAGAGATTTAAGCATACAAAGGGATATAGGGACAGAGAAAGCAACTTTGTTTTATACTATGTAGTGATATGAACTTATTTAGTATATATCTCATATACTAAATAAGTATATCTCTCGTAATTTATATAAAAGTGTGTATTAAGGATAATCAATATGTGCTTTTTTATGCCGCCTAAACGTAAAAATAATTAATTTGTAGTCGTCACGATCATAAACCTAAAGGTCAACAAATGGATCTTTCAAAAGAAGACGTTCTTTTATTTTTCTTGAATAGTTATTTCGTAATTATATTCTCTAACGTATTTAATGCACATAAATTTGCAAGTTTTAAAGTATACAGATATCATTGTTTGCTAAGGTGCTTATTTCTCTACTTTGAGACACTCAATTCAAAGGTGGTTGAATTGAGTGTCTCAAAGTGCAAACAAGCAGTCAAGATTTTTTACGTACCATACATATAAGAAACAGATAGATAAACACAAGACAAATATCCTTACATTATCAGAACAAATACTGCTTATATATTTAGTAGCTATACCTATTTATACATATTATTATTGTATCGTGTTGTGCCTGGGTGAGTATTTTTCTTTGTTTGCTCTTACGTTTAGTCACACTAAATCTATGCTTTATGTTTACAACATACAGGTTAATTGTACATTATACTATTTCGATGTGTCATGTTCTCTTTCTCTCTTCTTTCTCAAACAATTACCTACTTGATAATCGCAAGTACATTTCGTATACCTAACTAAAATTGTACTCAGTCTGCCTGAATATGATAAATAAATTAAATTTTGCTGAAAAACTATAAATACACACATTACAATAAATAACTTATGGTATATACTAACCAATAAAATATTCAATCGTTACAAGAATGTTTATAGACAATAAATGTGACATAAAAACACATTGACATGTATTTTATATGTATATATGGTCGTGTTGTTAAAAAGCAATAAATAACACTGTACGGTCATTCAACCGTAATTCTTTGTAGGTTTAAAATTAAAGACCACACTAAGATTTACAGTTTGTAATGCATTAGTTGTAATTAATTGTAATAATATGTATGTATTAATGGGTCGTTTGTATTATAGCTAGTTATTTAATTTATATTTTCTATATTTATAGTAAATCTTTTGAGAAATCTTTTGAGATCTCTTATAATATTATATAAGAAGTTAACCTTTTCCCCATGCCTGAGAGCATTAGTGCTCTGAGAGATAGGCATTCCGCTAACTAAGCAATATAATTACTTATTTATACTAGTTCTCCAATCAAATTACAATGTCATCTTAATATTAAATTACTTAACAATCTTTTTTTCAAAAATAACATATTATCATTTGTAGCTTTAAAGAGTAAAAAACTATTCTCTCACAACTCAATAACTATATTATGTTGGTAATGTCTTTTCAGAAGTTTTACTTTGTTTTGTTGGTAACTGATTAATCCAGTTGACTCCCTTTATTTTCTTACAACTCTAAAAATACATCATATTCGTCATGTTTCCACGATAAACTGTGATCCAAAACTTTAGAAGTGTCTAACTTCGTTTCAATTGATAAAAAAACAGATCCAGTTATTTACTAAAGTTATTAACCATTACTTGTAACTCTAAAATTAAATTTGTTTGTTTTCACCTCATCGTTTCTGTTGGTGAGCTAGTAACTAGAATTTTATTTTCTTACTTTACAGTAAGTCCTTGACATTTAAAAATAATTATCAGTCTGCAGAAGCAATCGAACAACGGATACTACAACAAAGTATTTGACATTTGTATCTCCAATTAATTCATTTCCAGTTGATTGACTCGCACCATAAAAATATCAGTCGAAGTCGGATAATAACTACTAATTAAATAATGAGAACATTATACACTGCTGTCTAGCTAGCCTCGAGCATTGCTACTGTTCATGATAAAAAGCATTGCTAAATTAATATCCACGGTCGACGCATCATTTGGCTCAAGCGTAACACCGTTGAGAGATTTTCAACCATATTTAAGCAGCAGTAGAATCTTTTTGTGTATTTGTTTACGGTGTTATGCCGTGGTGCGATCGGTGAGGCGTTCTAGTGACGCCCAAACGCCCTCGCAGCTGCCGAAGCACACGAGCCGTTCAGATAAGAACTGCACGCGTTTCGCAAATTATAGTCCATACAATCTTTAAAAGACCCGATATCGTATATAATACCTCATTATTTGGGATATTTATTTTCACATTTTAATATTAAGGGTAATCATCGCAAGGGTGACCAAAATTTATTACCTATCTCCAGCTCCGTCGTGCTTCGGAAGGCATTTTATGCCGTTGGTCCTGGCTGCATTAGCAGTTGTCAGAATCTGATCTTTTAAATCCTTTTTGAGAAGGCATATATTCGCAAATAGAGCTCATGCCTTTTCGTAATTAAGAAGTCATTAAATTAAAAAACTGGTTGGTTGCCTGTAAAGTCGGTATACGGGCGAAAGTTTTACGTGACAACGACTTTGAGTGGTAAAATAATTTTAATGTGAATATTCATTCGTATAGTAGGAAGAAGGATGAAATAATAGTAACAATTTAAAACATTTATTTATACAAAGAATTATATTTAAAACATTAATTTATAGGCACGAGTCCCTTCCACTTTTTATGTCTGTCTCTCTCGCTCTTAGGCGGGCTAACCATGCCCGAGTGGGAGGGACGCGTGCCTCTCACTCGCTCTCATTGTAAGCGCATAACGTGAGCGGAGCGTAACGCAGTTTCTTGAAGTGTCACCCGGCAAACCAATTTATAAGACGTTGTCACGTCAAAAATCACTATGGTCAGTTTTCCTACTTTAGGACACGGAATTTAAGCTCAAGACTAATTTCAAAAATTAACTCGTCAGAGTCACGCAAGCTTTGCCATTCAGGCCTTAGGATTGGTACTTAAACTACTTAAAACTTGATATGTTTACTGCATCCACCGGTCTTTTGTTTCGTTGTCCGTTATAACTATGACGTCATATGGCGTATTATTTCTATATAAAAAGCTGTCGCTTTACATTAATGTCAAGGTAGTCATAGAAATCTTATTTTTTTATAAGTACTTTGTAGTTTCATATTAAACAATATCTTTTTTTTTAACTTGTCGTTGCTAATTTTTATCTCTTAAAACTGTTAATTTGTTTAATTACGATTTGTCTTATTCTTTTTAACAACCAAAACTTTATGAAAAACCTAATAAAAACTTTGCTACATTACAACTTTTTTAGGTTTTATACCACAAAAGCTTTACAGTAGGTCTTATTAGATATTGCTTACCTATTAAATTTTGAGAAATTTTAAAATGTATATATGGTTTTATATAAAGTACTGCTTAAGCAGTGTTGGTAAAGAAAAAAGTCACATTTCTTTCTATTCGGTAAAAGCTACTTCTTTTGCCTTATAGGCATGTCACATAATACTTTAGATTTTTGTTCTGTTATGATAACAATATATTACCTACTCATATATTTAGTTCTTAAATCTAAAATAAAACCACTTGTTCGCCATCACGGCTCCTATTAAGGAGTCAGAATTAAAATTAAGAAAAAAAATATTGCACAATTTATCCAGTAAATTTTGTGTCATTTAAAAAAAATAGTGTCATTTAAATCAACTCTTACTTTTCTTTTCTAAGTAAAAAAGCTTTAGGAAAACCTTATTTTTCATTAAATAAACTAGCATGATTCTATACTTTAGTTAATTTATATTTGGTATATTTAATTTATATTTATATTTGGGATAGAGCAAAATAAATAGTTATTCGTTCGAAGTAAGTATAAAGATTGTTGTAGTATTAACAATAAAACAGTATTTAACACTAAATAAATTAATCTTAAAAAAGTTTTATAACTTCTACGTTAAGGTGAGACAGTTGCAGTTCGTGTAGTGTTTTTAAAGAACTACAGGGAACAACACGAACTTTAATGTTTCATGAAATCAACTAAGTGTTAATAAAAAAATATATTAAAGTAGCCTTAGAAACTGACAAATGTTATTTTTTGAAAAGATAATTGAAATAAAATACGGGTTTAGCAATTTTTCTTTTAAAGAGATATAAACAAAATACAAAAAAAAAATATATAAAGTCACGTAGGTATACTTCCCATCATTACCAATTTTTTTTATATTGTTAAAATAAATTATTACTAGAAAAAACATCTTATTTCAAGTTTCACACGGGACCCGAAGCCACAACCCTTCGCGAGTACCTATTATTCTCTACTACATTTATACTACAATAATTACATTTGAAGGCAATAAAGTGCTATGTCTTTTCAAAAATCTACTATGGCTTCTCTTATTTTTATAAGTAATAAAACCTTTCACGGGCCTTAGTTTACTCATCATTGGGTAAGCATTAATTAAGACGAAAAAAGTATTGCATTAATGTCGATAATACATTCCAACATCAAATTATGCGAAGTCACGATGTCACAGCCCACTACATCCGTCACGGCGCAGTTACGTCCCGTTCCGCTCTGACACACCAACGAATACAAGACGAAAACGGAAAAAAGGGCGGGGCGCGGTCAAGCGGTTTTTACGTCGCATGTGAAAAACAAAGCCGCATCTCATCACGCCCACAAAAACAGGAAATGCTCATTAAATTTCTAATGTGCCGTAATGACTGTGCTATTTAGCAAAATGGTTTCCATCGGATGCTCGGTGAGCAAAATGATAAATAAATCTTCGTTAATGTAACATTAATTTAATTATACTCTACTGCTGTACTGGAACGTGTAGTTTTGTTGTGCATTAATGTTGCTCGTTAGTAAACTGTCGACAAGCAAGTGTTTTGCGTTGGATTAAGAGACTTATCGTTTTTGTATTCAATAAAAAATATTTTTTTATATTCTACTGACATGCAACATACGATAGTAATGCCATCTAGCGGAGAGTAGCAAAAGAAGTATTAAATGATTCGGTTAGGTAGATTTTCCTCAAATATAATACCATCGAAATTGCAAGAAGAATATGATTTAAACTGTCATTTAATTAAGTTTCGAAGAATGGTTATGTTTGTACCAAAGCAACTTTGTACAACACTAACAGTAGGCCGCAAAAGTATTCGTACATTTAGTGATCGAAATTAAAAGGTGAAATTATTATTATATAATTTTGAATTACCATATTTTTTATTTAACATTAGTTTTAATAACGTTAGTTCACATAGTAGGACATAAAAAAAATCAAATAATTATTAGATTGGGAAAAATAAAAAAATGACTACAAAATAGAGATTGCAAAAGTATTCGTACGGTATACATAATTGCAAAAAAAAAATATATTTTGTTGGATATCCCCGAGATTGAATAACAGCATTAATGCCCGGTTTCTGAGGTCACTAGTTAAATCCCCATTAGCTATTGATCCGTTAAAGTTATGGAAATGATAAACGTCGTTTATCTACCAATGCGTTTCTGAATACATAAAGCACGGTTTAATAGTTATGGAACAGATAAGCAGTTCTTTTAACTGCCGCTAGATGGGCCTGATTACAATAAGGTACTAAAATTCCGTTTTATCATCAAAAATGGTTAATTATCTCAGTAATATTTATTTTATTATGTCTGCAAAATTAAAGAAGTGTAAAGTGACCACAGTTTTTATAAATTATATAAATTAGAATAGTTCAATATTTTCACTGGCTGTATATAGAAAGACATCTTTGACATATCACAAAAAAGTAAACGTCAAACTCATTGTTTATTATTAATGTATTTCTTCATATGGTATTTTTGGTGATAGCGGTTTTGTGCTTAACTTGAATAATATTATTATTCAAGATGTTCTTATGAAAACGATATTTCAATTTAAATTCTTCATTGGAGAACATTTCAAAGGGATTTCTACTATTTCTTAGGTTTCTGGGCACTGACATATCGAAAGCAAACTCCAATACTTCCACGGACTCGAACGAACTACTCGTATTCATAATGTTATTTATACAAATACTAAACAATACAAAAATACTGATCACTGTTCACAATACGTATAACTACTATTACTAAAGAATAACATGAAAGTAAATAACCTCAAACTTATGAATATGAGGTGTTTGCTATAGTTATCGAATCGATAAACGATACAAAATGGCCAGTTAAGTTGATCTTAGTTTAAACGGAGTTTAACAAACGATGCGTTGTTCGGAAACGCATTTGTCTAGGTTATCGGACCAATAGCGTTAATGAACAGATAAACCACCGTTATTTGTACCTCAGAAACCGGGCATAAGACGATCTGATATCGAACCTACAAATTTTTTTGTCGTTTCCGGCGAAATCTTATACCACTCCTCTTCTAATACACGTCTTAATTCAGATTTGTTACTAATATTGTGCTTTCCCATACGAACTCCCAGTTCATGCCACAAATTCTTAATCGAATTGAGGTCTGGCGACTGTGGGGGAGTTTTAAGAACATGTAGGACAATAAACATGATGAATTGTTGTGATAAATAGGCAGTTGGATTTGTTGATGATGTTTCGGATCATTATCTTGTTGAAAAAATAATCTTTTTTGTATTTATTGGAATTGGTTCATTGTTCCTTAAAATATATGAAGGTTTGGCCACACCCGCAGCCCGCAGGCCGCCATACAGCCCCACACAAATACTCTTCCTAGTCCATGCTTTACAGTTGGCTGTAAATACTTTGATCAAGAGCTTTTCCAGTTGGCCTCCAAACTAACCGACGTCCACTAGAATTGAATACATGAAACATACTTTCATCACTAAATATTACTTTGTTCCACAAACTTACTGGCCATTTTTTATACTGTTTGGCAAATTCTAAACGCTTTTTTCGATTTTTTTCATTTACAAACGGTTTTTTCTTTGCAGTACGTGCACGGTATCCAGCTCGACTAATGCCCGGTTTCTGAGGTACAAATAACTGTGGTTTATGTGTTCGGTAACACTATTGGTTCGATAACCTAGACAAATGCGTTTCCGAACAACGCATCGTTTGTTAAACTCCGTTTAAACTAAGATCAACTTAACTGGCCATTTTGTACCGTTTATCGATTCGATAACTATAGCAAACGCCTCGTATTCATAAGTTTGAGGTTATTTACTTGCATATTATTATTTAATAATAGTATTTATACGTATTGTAAAAGGGGTGTCAGTCAGAAAGCCTCCTAGTGGCACACTCCGGGTAACGGCAACAACAAATGCCCACCGCTTGTGTGGACATCTGGTGTTGACGGCTAAGGTTCTACAGTGATGAAAGGCCCGTTTCTATCACTGAGCATCCATGATGGACAGTGAGCGGAATCGAGCCCGGTGGACTCGGTACGGCACTCCCCACCTGCCGAGTGGTCTTCCCTACCCCTCTCCCCCACCCTATCCTTGTTTCCCTTACCCAACTTTCCCTACCCAACATCCCACACTTGCTCTCCCAGTGCACTCTATGTGGAACTTCCCACCCACCGAGTGGTCTCCCCATCCCCCCCCTCTTTTACTCCTACCCCCTGCCCATCCCTACTCCTCCAACCCTACACCCTCTATCCAAAATCCCATCCAAACCACACTACCGAGGGCCAGAGTAGTGTGGGTATTCAATTTTTCTTCTGCCCAAAACATGGAAGCACAAGGTAAAAAGAAACTACCCCAGGAGGGTACCACGAATCGTGGAGAATCCCTCACTGAGCCCAGTTCAGTCTGTTCCTCGTATTCTGGGGGGAACACATATTTGTGCAACTCAAGACTCGACATGTCCAGTCTCGCAGAGGCGATCCCATCGACTCTCACAATGACAACGACTACGACGACACTGGACACGACCACCACGACAAAATGGAGCCTAGCAGCTCATAAGCGCCCTTGCAAAAGGAGCGCAAACAGAGCCTCGACAGCTTCAGATGACCTGACAGCGACAGACAAAAAGAAGGACCGACCTGGACGCAGTCGCCCCAACAGGCGCGCGAGAAGGGAGGCCCTTCAACGACACCAGACCGTACCGACCGTGTCAGAGAACGCAGCAGCGGCAACGCAGCGCGACCCTGTGCCATCCACCTCGAAAGAGGCGTCGAAGGCACAAGATGACACGACACTACCACCACCGCCACCACCCAACCAGCCGACGAAAAAGAGACGAACTCCGAGGGGTCACCGCGGTCGGCGGACTGCTGCGACGGCACCCACAGCTCCTGAAAAGGAAAGTCCTGGGACCGGGAGCCGTTCGGACGAGCGAGTTTCAACGAAGCGCGCTCGTCTGGACGACACTCGATCACCCAGAGGGGAAGCCAAACGCGCGAAAACCGACGCGAAACCGAAGCGGACAGTCAGCTATGTAGATGCGATACAATCGCATCTCAGAGTAGCGGTCATCACTGTCCCGCCGAGGGATCTCTCGCAGTGCCAGGCAGACCAGCTTAGGAGAACTATCGACGATAGTATCCTTCAAGCGGTACTGTCTCCACCGTCTCCAAGCGCGCAAGCTCCATGTTTCCGTGGACGACCCTTCCTTATGGATGGGGTACTAGCGATGTGGTGTGAGGATGCGAACGCTTTAAGCTGGCTGGAAAACGCTGTGAAAGACATAACATCACCGATACCCGGCACCACTCTGGCTGTTATCAAACAGTCGGAACTACAGAAGAAGCTCAAGGCAGGGCTTCTCATTCACACACGCATCACCGATGCCGAGACACTGCAGAGAGTCCTTTGTGCCCAGAACCCCTGGTACAAAGTCGATTCCTGGCAGTGCTACGACATGACGGTTGATGAGAAGTCCGGTGAGGAGGACAAGGTAGTTCACCTTATCCTGGGTATCCCGGAAGACCAAAGGGCAACAATCCTGGATAGAGACCGCCGCGTAGCTCACATGTCGGGAAGCGGATACATCCGCTTCTTCCACACAAAAGAAGAGGCTACGGGCGAAGAAAAACCAGCAGTGATGGGCGAAACCACGGCAGAACGGTCATCCACTCCGAAGCCGACCACCTCAGCTCCCCAACAGGGTCAGAGCGAGGTGGGGTCGAACCCACCACTAGAAAGGGATGCAGGGACTAGCGACGAAGATGACGTCCTCCGCAGCCCCTAATTCCCTTACCATCATACAAACAAACCTCCAGCACAAACAAATAGCGGCGGCCACTTTACGCAGAGTGCTGGAGGTCGACAACAAGACCGTCGCTCTAATCCAAGAGCCTTGGATCAGAAATGACAGAGTCTGCGGTCTAAACAACATCGGAGGTAAGTTACTGCTGAGCACCTCTATTGCAAAGCCAAGGACCTGTATTTACATGCCTAAAACTATAACAGCAACTTTACTTAACCAATTCTGTTCTAGAGACCTCACTGCCGTGAAAATCATTACAGATAGACAAACAGTCCTAGTGTTAGCTTCAGTGTACATGCCGTATGAAGGCGAAGTGCCTCCAAAGGAACTGGCAGAGCTGGTACAGCACTGTGACACACATGCCTGGGACATAATCATCTCCGCAGACAGCAACGCACATCACCCGCTGTGGGGAAGTGAGGAAGTAAACAAAAGGGGTGAGTCTTTAACGTGAATATTTATTGCAAACAAACCTTAACATTATGAACAGAGGTAAGGAACCCACTTTTGTAAGTTCAAGGTACCAAACAATCGTTGATATCACGCTAGCTACTAACGCCGCGGCGGGCCAAATCAAAGGATGGCACGTATCAAAAGAACCATCCTTTGCGGACCACCGCCGCATATGCTTTCAAATAAAATATAAGCCGGCTGATCCTGTCCGATACCGTAACCCCCGTAAAACAGATATACCATTACCAAAACACTAAGTGAGACACATCTGACAGACATGACACTTAGTACAAAAAACATAGACATCAATATACAACTTATAACCACAGCTCTTTTAAAAAGTTACGAATCAGCGTGTCCTGAAGTAGTACCCAAAGCTCCAGACAAAAGTTCCTGGTGGGGGCCTGAGCTTGAACGTCTACGTAGGGAACTAAGGGCACTTTTTAATCGAGCCAAAAACACTAGAACTGAAGAAGACTGGGACAACTATAAACTTGCCCAAAAACACTACAAGAAACGCATTAGATTCCGTAGCAGAGAAGGATGGCGTACTTTTTGTAGTAGCATCAACTCAATAAACCAAGCCGCGAGGTTAAAGAAAATCCTAGCAAAAGGTGACCTTAATCTCCTGGGCTCCCTCAAAAAAGCCGACGGCACTTACACGAATTCAGATGACGAAACCAATGAAGTACTGCTTGAGACACACTTTCCTGGCTGTCTCATTTCATCAGACTCTGACTGGTTAAATGAGCAGTACAACACACCAACATCCCAGGAATGGGAAACTGCAAACAAGATAGTAACCGCAGATAAAGTAACGTGGGCCCTAAAAAGCTTCAAATCGTTTAAATCCGCGGGGCTGGATGGAATCTTTCCAGGATTACTACAATGGCAAATCGGTCAAATAACAAAGTACTTAGTACCAATATACAGGGCGTGCATTGCCTTCAAATACGTACCTATAGCATGGAGGGAAGCTAAAGTAGTATTCTTACCAAAACCTGGAAAGGACGACTACACACAAGCTAAATCCTTCAGACCCATCAGTCTAACGTCATTCCTACTTAAAACGCTGGAAAGACTAGTAGATCTTCATCTACGAGATGGAGTCTTAAAGAGAAAACCACTGCATCCTCAACAACACGCATATAGGAAAGGCAGATCAACTGAATCGGCCCTACACATGGTAGTGCACAAGATAGAATCAGCCATCACAAACAAATCGTCAACTCTAGCTGTCTTCATTGACATAGAAGGAGCTTTCGATAAAACTACACACAATAGCATTAACCAGGCCCTACAAAGATACAAGGTGGAACCAGTATTAACAAACTGGATTACCGAGCTCATCAGCAAAAGGGCGGTACAATTAGAAATGAATACCACAACTAGAGCAAGAGTGGTCAGAGGATGCCCACAAGGGGGAGTTCTATCACCACTTCTGTGGAACCTAGTAGTGGACAGTCTCATTAGAAGATTAAATAAACAAGGCTACACAACCATCGGTTATGCTGACGACCTCACCATTCTCATAAGCGGGAACGCAGAAAACATACTATGTAAGGAAATGCGTTCAGCTCTCCGAATTGTGGAAGAATGGTGTGATGATCACAAGTTATCAGTAAACCCGAGAAAAAGAGAACTTATCCTTTTCACCAATAAAAGGAAGTTACCGCAACTTCAACTACCCAACTTTTTCAACACCAAACTCTCCCTATCAACACAAGTAAAATATCTGGGCGTTATCCTTGACAACAAATTGAACTGGGCGAGTCATATCGAAAATAAGACTAAGAAGGCCTGCATAGCTTTTTATCTGTGTAAGAGACTAATTGGTAAAAAATGGGGTCTCAACCCAAAAATAACACTTTGGCTGTACACTTCAGTTATCAAGCCATCCATAACCTACGGCTCAGTTGTATGGTGGCCCAGAACACAACTGGCCACAGTAAAAACAAAACTCCAAAGCCTACAACGCTTAGCAAGCATTGCGGCGACTGGATGCATGAGAACCACTCCATCAATCGCCCTTGAATACTTGCTCAATCTAAGACCCTTACACCTTGCTATCCAAGAAGAGGCACAGGCGGCCGCACTTAGATTAAGAGCAAATGGACTATGGAAACAAAACATAGAAACACCACACTCAACTGTTCTAAAGGATATTTTAAAGGAAAACCCACTCTTTGAGGCACCTACGGACAGTATACAGTGTCATCATGTTTTCGATCGAAGATACAATATCCAACTTACAGCAGAAAAAGATGATAACTCTGGCACAAGTGAACTAAGGATATACACAGACGGTTCCAAAACCTCACAAGGCACTGGTGTCTTCTCGAATGACCTAAATATCAAAATCTCGACCACCTTAGATAAACTCAACACTATATTCCAAGCAGAATGTATAGGCATCACCAAAGCTGCACAGGCGGTTGCAGCCAGAGATGTCAGAGACCATAATATAAAAATCGTCTCCGACAGTGCATCCGTACTTCAAGCTCTGCAAAGCAACACCATAACATCTGTCCTAGTACTGGAATGTCACAACACACTCCAGTCCATTGCAAACACAAATAGTGTAACTTTGCAATGGATCAAAGGACATAGCAACTCATTAGGCAACGACGCGGCAGATGAACTAGCCAAAAGGGGTTCAAATAGAACGGTGTATGGACCGGAATCATTACTGCCTATACCCATGGCACAAGTTAGAACATGGCTGCGTAAAAAAACAGAGGAAAACCACCAAACAGAATGGAACAATAGTGTAGGCTGTAGGCAAACGAAGAATGCCATTCCGGTGGCTTCGAAAAAGCTTGCCCGCAACCTCACCAGACTAAACAGGGACGAAATCCGTAAAGTACTAGGTACTATAACCGGACACAATCCTCTGAATAAACACCTATTTACCATAGGTGTGACAGACAGCCCTCTATGCAGAGGCTGCATGGAGGCGGAGGAAACGCCACATCACGTGCTCTTGGAGTGCAGGAGTGTGGCTGATCAACGGGCACACTTTCTCCAGTCTCCAAAATCACTACCGGAAGCTTGCAGTAACCTGAAAAGGCTACTCGCTTTCTGGGATGGACTAGGATGGCTGGAGTAAAAGAAGAATACTCAATCACGTACAATGGCCCAATCAGGAGGCTAAGTGCGGAAAATGCCCCGTAAAACTAACTAACTAACTAACGTATTGTGAACAGTAATCAGTTTTTTGTATTGTTTAGTATTTGTATAAATAACATTAAAAGTTCATCCGAGTCCTATCTGGAAGTTTTGGAGTTTGCATCCGATATGTCAGTGCACAGATACCTAAGAAATAGAAGAAATTCTTTTGAAATGTTCTAAAATGAAGAATTTAAATTGAGATATCGTTTTCACCTTGAATAAAGTTAAGCACAAAACCGCTGTCACTAAAAATACCATATGAAGAAATACATTAATAATAAACAATGAGCTTGACATTTACTTTTTTGTGATTTGTCAAAGATGTCTTTCTATATACAGCCAGTGAAAATATTTAACTATTTTAATCTATATAATATAATTTATAAAAAGTGTGATCACTTTACACTTCTTTAATTTTGCAGACATAATAAAATTAATATCACTAAGATTATTACCCATTTTTGATGATAAAACGGAATTTTAGTACCTTATTGTAATCAGGCCCACCTAGCGGCAGTTAAAAGAACTGCTTATCTGTCCGATAACTATTAAACCGTGCTTTATGTATTCAGAAACGCATTGATAGATAAACGACGTTTATCATTTCCATAACTTTAACGGACCAATAGCTAATGGGGATTTAACTAGTGACTTCAGAAACCGGGCATAAGTACTCTACGTACAGTATCTGGATGAACTTCTTTATTTAACGAATGTTTTAAGTCTGAAGCAATGGTAGATGCGGTTATTTGAGGATTTTTCGCACTGACTGTGATAGATAGCGTTCTTCGCGGGTTGTCAATTTTTTAGAACGACCACTTCTGTGATTACTTTCCCACATATTTTCTTTCTCACAATGTTTTATCACATATTGTACTGTTGATCGAGGACGGCCTACGATATTTGCTATTTCTTGATAAGATTTATTTTATTTAAATAACTTAACACGTTCGCTGACAGTACGTCCACAGGCGGGAAATTTAAATGATGCGTTGTGACAGTACGTCAAAGGACGGGGAACTTTTATTCACGAGTAATGACACTACGTCGACTGTCGGGAATTTTGCGTATGAGTATTAGGGAGAGCAGTATCCACTGTCATATTGTGAGCACTCTCATATTTCTTACTGTCGTATTACGAGTTTTATACGTAGTTACATATAGTGCTGTCTCGTTCTCTCACGCCCACACGTAAACTCTCGTGCATGGGCATTACGTCCAGCGGCGCGGACGCGCGCTAGCTTTTCATTCATTCAGTGTGGCCGGTGCCATTTTAGCAGCGAGCACGTGTATACGACGCGGAAATGGTAAGTAAATGTTGTTTTTACTTGTTTTGAGAGATTTAATGAGTTTACGTAATGTATAAGGACTACTTGGACACAATAATACATAAGGCCACGGTGCTGGTATTGTGTTTTTCTAATATCAATTTATTTCTTGTTTAAAACCGTGCCTACATGATATTGTAATAAAAATATCGTTTATACCTACATAGTACTATCAGTTCCCCTTTAGGACTAGATGGCTATGTGTGACCCTGAGTGGTGTGTCTGGGATATTAATTTATTTTTAGTTTCTTTAAATGTTTCCTATTACTTTATAGGAACTAAAGTTTGACCGTCTACTCTCCGAATGTCTGTAAGCGTTTTTAACATGAGAAATAATATAGTGCTTATGTATTGAGGTAAATTCCCTGTTCTGAAGCCGGCTGTGTACTTTTTTGCTAAAACTAAACAATAGAGCTGTGCCTGCCAATGTGATAGTTGTGTACTTACCAACAAGCTTTATTTTCTGATTTCGTGGTACCTTGTTTACATTGCTAACAGTTTACTTTTAATTTTAGATGTCAGCAAATAATCCTAAAAACCTCAGAAAAACCTCTTCGATGATCTGTCTTCAAACTCGGAAGATGAACAGGACCCGTACAAGGACGAAGACGGTGATTATGGCTCTGACGAAAACTTTGAGCCACAACAGGTGGACGTCAACGTCTCTGGACGTAGTGTCGCATAAGGTTAATAATTAACCCTCCAATGTGACACTACGTCGTTGGACGTCAACGTCCCAGGGCGTAGTGACGTATTAAGATGAAATTTAAATACTAACATATGTAAGTACGTCTGTCGACGGGTAATCAAATAGTATGGGAAATTCTACTGCCGTATCATGGTAATAGAGCAAATGGCTAATGTCAGCGAACGTGTTAAAAATTATTTTTCTTTCGTCTATTGAAGTTACTTTGCCTTTTAAGCGACCCGTGACAATTTAAAGTATGCGTGCACGATAAAAATACTAACTAACGATTCGACGCAGTTCAGGACGTTAAATAATCGTATTGAATGTACAAGTTTCGACACGTTCGTGTTTTGTTTATGATCTGATTCTTAGAAATCTATGATGTACGAATACTTTGGCGATCCTAATTTTTGAACTTCGTAAAATTTCAAGTATTGTGATCCAATAAAAACATTCTTTTGTTTTAATACATATGAATTAGAACTACTAAGATTAGCGTTAAATAATAATAATAGTATATTTGTTTTTTCTTAGTAAATATTTGATTATTCTACCCTTAAGTAATTGATTGCTGACTGTACGAATACTTTTGCGGCCTACTGTATCTCACTCAGGCATTTTATTGGTATTAAAAATTTACAAAATGTCAAAAACAAATTCTAACAGAACAAGAGAATTACTAAAGGGACACAAGAAAGGCAGAACTTGCAACCATTTAATAAATGTGCTAGGTAAAACAAAACTGTACAGTAGTTAATTGATATTGATATATGTATATGAAACACTCAATGAATTTAATATCTTTATAGTTGGTTAGTAGATAGTACTACCTGCTTTAAAAATTATACACATTATTTATGTCTATCGGTTATGTAGAAGACTATAAAAACGCAATCACAAATATGTGTTTTTATTAATCAACTGTTCCGTTAATAAATATATCGGAATCATTCACCTAACTGGCTACCCACGTCGACTACATTTCATTAGAAAAACTACGTTAATTGCGACACAATCTTTGTCAAATTTAAGATAATTTAGAGTAATAAAATAAAGTTTTATGTCGCATTTACTTTCATGCGGAGCGTTGAGCCTATAATTATTTAAGGAAAGGACTCGATAGAATGGTCCGAGACTCAATTTACTATTAACAATCCCATCATATCGTATTATTGTCCTCCTAATATTATGATAATTTAACTGATGATTTCGTAATGGACACATAAATCATTGTATATTCCAGTGACACTAATTTGATAGTAGGTAGGTATCTATTTTTTGGGTCGTTGGTTCGTTGCGTAATGTGCCTTGTATTGTTTGCTTAGCTTTATATTAGTTTTTTACTGATTTAAAGCTTTTTTAGTACGGAATATATCGTTTCTGGTATTAAATATTAAAAAGAGATATTAGATATTCAATATTTTTATTTCATCAAAGTTTAGATATATAAACCTTTGAATCGATAATAAATATTTATTTGATATTAAATTCAGTTAACAATGCGAGTACTAGTAGGCACTTGTTTTCTTATATTTTTGCAATTTACCAGTAGCTATTCAGAAACATACAGATATAAAACCTTGGTGAATAGAATTTGGAACGACATCAAAAGATTTTTCTTTCCCAAATTTAACAAAATTTGGGAAAAATTTAACAGATTTGTAAATTAAATTATTAACTAACGGAAATCACAAGTATCTAAGTGTAAGTCTTACTAAAGTTCACTAAGTAAGTATGTACTAAGAATTTAAACAGCCTGGAAAACAGAGACTTAGCGACTTTGCAGCTTTGGAGCACCGTAGAAAAACAAGCTCAATAACTGAAAAAAGCGGCCGTTTTCTTCGTAAGATAACTATTTCATCTACTCTAATATGAAGTACTGTGGTTACAATGCTTCATTATACTAAACTCAAGACTATTTAATAACTTAAGTAAATACTTGGGTAGACGGTTCTATAACACTTAGTCTTGTGTTATTAACAGTATGATTTTAATCATACTTAAGGATTATATTATATTATGGATTATTATACTTTGAGCTCTAATACGTTGTTCGATATACGCAAATTGAAAATAGTCAAACAACAACTCAAATTATATTCAATCATAAAAATATTTTAACTTTAGTTTTTTAAGACAAGAACATACTATTTGCGGTTCGGTACAGACTGCGGTGATATTCATCCCTACGAAAGATAGCCCCAACAATAAGGAAATTGATAAACTGCTGTTAATGAAGCACAATTTGTCATAATGATAAGTAAATAATAATACCTATCTACCCATCATAAATACTATTTAAATTATGAACGCACCCAAAACTTTTCTACGCTATACCGGCTCTATCACACTTTGGAAAAACACAACACGCTACCCTGCTTAACTGACACAAATCGGGAAATCCCAGCGCGTCTTACCGATAGATTATCTAACTTCTTCTATGTTGCATTTGTTTGATACATATTTATAACAAAATTATGGCGATCCAGGCACTCCAAAGAACTATATGACTATACATGAGTTATCTAAATTGGAGTGACAATAACGTATCAGTTGATTTTAAATTATAGTTACGTTATGTCTAAAGCATTTTTACTAGAAATATTGACATTGTATTTGGTGTCAGATGGAACTAGTTGGCATAAAATAAAGCAGTGAATTACTTTAATAATTACTGATTAGGTACTTTTAAAAAAAATACTTGCTTAATTGTATATTCGATACGGTTCACTTTAGAAAAAGTTGGTGTCACTTACAATACCCACACGCTCTTATATAAATTTCCAAGAACTTTGAATTATAATAATAAGCTTTTACTTCTGAATCATGCTTAAGGCTATGATTTATAAGCATCTTTATTTTGAAATCTACTTATTTGTGCCAGTGATTTCTTCAGCGCTTTCTTACCTTCCGTCACTAATAGATATCGATTGATCTAGATAAAATACCGATGAACTGATCGAATCATCGGTTGACAGTTTCTCTGTCATTTTCTAGATAATAGTAGATCGCGCGGTGCCGCAGCTTAGTAAAACGGTTTCTTTTGCTTAGTGCTCCCGCCTCTGTCCCACGGAAACGGGTATCATTGCAAGCAGCACCTCTATAATCTTCTACTATTCAACCATTATGCATAGAAAACACCAGTTGGTACAATAAAAAAACTCCCGCAATTTTGCTACGTGGAAAAATCAAAAGCCATTATGGTGAATTATCCGAACGACACAGGCATGCCATACCGCCAAGCAAAACCTGCATATTTTATGCAGGAAAAACACAGATATAAGCTAAGTCTTCGAATGTAAAATCATTGTAACTAATAAAAGTTCACAACTTTATTTACACAGTAAATCGTTGATTTAAATATCACAATTAGATAAAGGTTTTAATATAAAGAGTTATTATATTTATTTATTTAATTTGTTAGTTTAAACCTCGCCGAAGTAATACAAATGTAGAACCACTTATTACACAAGCATTTAGTTTATAACGACGGGGTAACGGGAATATCAATAAGGTGTTTATAATTATGTTATTATTTTTAATAAAAAAAATATTTTAAATAAATATAAGTTTATAATACTAAAAGTACCTATTTGCTTCCATCCCGATTATACATGGATCCGGTTATACAAGTCATGGAGACTTACCTACTTTCTACCTTAAGGCAGACCAGAACACTTCGCTTCTTAAAAATACAATTAAGAGTTTCAATTGGCATTATCGCATGTTTTTAGTATTTTCGAAATCTTTCTTAAAATTACACATACTTAGGATAAATTATTACACAAGAAAACCCGCCGTCGTAACCTAATCAATTTTATTTAAAAAGCGAGCAGTAAGATCAGTCACAGTCAGGTGCACCCCACCCGTGGCATAGACAATCAATTTGCATCATCCTCTGCTTGCTGATACATAAATATCGCTGTAGTATTTCCAGGTGACCACTGTACTCTGTGTTGGTTTGGACACACTACTAATTACCTTAACCAAAGGTGACATCAAAATAGTTAAGGTATCAACAATTCAGAGACACAAACATTTGACTTTTATTGACAAAGAACGAAAAAGTTAAGTTAGTATGTAAAAATAAACATTTACAAAGAATATAGTTCGAGAGACTGGACATATTAGTAATAAAAGATCCTATTTCAAATTCTTATTGGACTGTTTGTCTGAGTTTTTGAAATTGCTTCAAACCAAAGCTACTGAAATTAATTCCAGTCAGCATAATATCAGTTGAGGAGTACCTATATAAGTTTGGTTTCGGTTTGAATTTCTTAATGCTCTAAAGATGTCAACTGAATTAGGTACTTTGTTTTCTTATGACTGTATCTGGATTATTTTAGGGAAAAAAATTGTTTAACTTCATTCATTAATTTTGAATATTTATGACAAGACATATATTTTTGACAAGACATAGCAAAAGAATTGTATTACTACAATTTTTTAAAACATTAAGTATTTATTTAATAATATTTACATACGTACGTATATGTAGGTAGGTACGCAGTGTAATATATTGTAGGTTAAGGTTATCTTAATTGTTAGTAAATAATCCGTTGCTTGGATAGACCTCAGTTTAGGTTACTTTTCTAATGGTCAACTCTATGTAGCTTATAAATTAAACACTATTTGATCAGATCATGATCAGTCATCCTGTGATCACGGCTCCTGTAAAGGAGTCGAAACGTCAGGATTAAATATAAAATAAATTATGCGCAGAATCCGTAAAAAAGTGTTTTATTCAAATGTGTAATGTGCGCGGAAGTGTAAGAACTAAATCTATGTAGCTTAGTTGCCAAATAATTCGTCACAATATCCCCAAGCAGCAGTTCTCACTAAGGAAAGCAGCAATTCTCACTAAGACAATCAGCAGTCCTAAATGGAACGTTGTAATGAGAGGGGACTCTCAACATACAAAAGCAAGTTTACTATAATCATGTTTAGAATATGTGAATTTAAAAAATACTTATATATTACCAAATATTACAAGCATGGATGGAAACTGTTCTTAATTTACCCAACTCGTCACCATCTAACGTCACGTCTCACTGCCGGATGGACTGGTATAAACCATTCGCCTACGGGCTTTAATCTTGCTATAGAAATAGAATTTGCAATCTGAGATCTCAATTTATTGTTTGAATCATATTATGAGGGTTGTCCGGTCCCAGCAATCTATATATACCTTGGCTTTGACTAATGATATCACATAATCTTAGACTTTGCCAAATTTGTGCGACTAGGATTGCGATAATACATATAAATAAATGAGAATAATAATTCTGCCGTCCTTACGATAAGTCGAGTTTTGGGCAAATTGGCTTACGTACAATTTACGTACAAATGTATGTACAAATATAATATACTACATAAAATTACACTTCATTTTATAGTCTTATAGTAATAGTTTCCAGGCAATAGCTATTATAGTTATGATGATACACAAAAAAACAAAAATGAAATCTTCAATCGCACTTAAAGTAGCTGAAACTACTTATTGCACTTTCTTCGAATTCTGATATGTTTCACATTGATAGCGTAAATAACACTCAACATATTGTAAGAAAATAAAACAAGTATTATAGTTACATTCAAGATCAATAAAAATACACAACGAAATAAACCTACTAATGTTATATATTCGGCTGATTTAAGAGATCTACCATTATTCACAAACGCGTTTTTATAAGACTTTTAGTACCTACTAGTGTCATTACTTCTACAGTTTTTGCGTAATAATAGCATCCCAATTTAAATAATTTGAAACAATTTTCCAATGCTAGTTCTAGTGATAGTTAAGAGTACAGAAATACTACGTATTTATTAATCGTTTTTTCAATAACGATAAGTAGATACCAAAGTAGTGAAACTGTTTCATACTCTTACTATACCTATATGTATCATTTTAAATCGAGAATCCTAATCCTATTATTAATATAGGTACCCGACGCTAGGTTAATGTTCAAAGTGCATTAAATGATTTTTACTAGACAATTCTACAATTTAAAAAATGCATTGGTTTTGGTCATGCATAGGGTAAAAGCCGGATAGTTGCCTCAGACGGACACATGCCTCAGTTTTGAATACGCTTTGTTAGGAATGTTGGTGGCATTAGCGGTTGATTATGATTGGAAGTGTCCTCCCTGCTGACCTAGGTTTCATATAAGCCGTTAAAGTAGGCGCACGTGTTTTGTCCGTGTAAGCAAAAATCTTCCGCGGTGAAACTTTGACAGGCGTCGAAATTATATTGGTAAGTCTTTACTATTAAATATTTTTGTTATTAATAATATTGTTGCCCTAGAGGCAACTATCCGTAACTATAAATTCTTAAACGAGCAGAAACACTTTTTTTTCTTTTGCTGCTCTTTTTAACTTATAGTGACTTGTTTTAAATAAAATAAGAACCGAACAAAAACCAATCAAAGGAAAAAAAGGCAAAAAATCGATCAGAGTCGCTGAAAAGATATTAAAAGTGAAAAACACTAATTCAGAAATATTGCGCAGAATGTTTTGATTTACAATTTTAATTTAAGATGTGTCAAATGTGGTTGCATGAAACTTGTTCCACATTTAAAAACCATTGCATGAGATGTGGAAGGTTAAAAACCCTGGCTTCTGGTGATTATTAATGCTAATGCCAAAGTTGAATACCATATTTTTCTATCTTTAAATTAAATAATAATATTTCATCATTACCTAATCCAATTTAAAATTTCGAGACAATTTTTTTGTAATTTTATAGTTTAATACTTGAGGACTGAGCACTGTTTTAGAATGTAATTAATATTGTGGTAAATACTTAATAAAGAATCGCAGTAAATAATGTAGGCTTACTGTAACTTAAATTCTTAAAATTACTTGAAACTTATCTAAAAGAAACATAGAGAGGCGTCTATCCTTACGCGAGGCAAGTATCCCCCGAAGAACTTTTAACGTTAGGCTACTATCCGCTATACTAGGCAACTATCCCCTTTTTGAGAGGTCAAATCAAACAGGATTTACTCGAAACATATATTAACTATGTTTATAAAAATAGACTGTTATGAAAGATTAAAGACCTATGTGTTAATATAAACGTCGATTTGTTCTTAATAAACATATATTTTTTAATTATGGAGCTTTTTTGAAAAGTAGGGCAACTATCCGGCTTTTACCCTATCTTATGAAAAACGTTCAAAATATCCACGACAGACTTTTAAGGCACTTAATAAATAACCTGTAACCTAACCTGTAACGTTTTAGTAATCCAAAAGCTTAAGTATACGGTGGAAAGTGGCCCTGGAAAAGAAAATTAATATGTCACGAGTAATATTAAAACGTAAATACTTTAATACAATAATAATACAAATAAAAATATTTAACACAATTCCGATTCTGTTTTGAAAAAAAAAAACATAAAATGAGAGATGAATAGCACTGCATATATTGGTAAAATTTGACAAATCCTAGTGCAATTTTGCACACATATTTCCATAAGTTTTCAATGCAGTCTTTACATTTCCGCGCTTAACACACATTTAAATAAAAACTATTGTAAGTACCGAATAAAGTGCGCATAATTTATATTTGATCCTAACGTTTCCAATATGACGTAAACATGGGATAACTAATGTAATGGTCATCATAAATGTGTTAAATTTGAACTTAACTGTTAAATTAATTTGAACTGTTCCTGTGTCGCTCCTAAAAGTGAAATTTTATTTAAACTAAAATTTAGGTACGTGCCCGATTAAAATATTGTGAAGGTCATGTTCGACGACCACTGCCTTAGTCATCTTGTCATCACGGCTCCTGTAAATGTATTTATATATTTAAGAAATTTAATTTAAAATTTAAAATTACGAGTATGCGATCCTATTTCACTCTCTTGTTTTGCCGCTCATTTTGAAAGTACTGAGTTCCATATTCCTTATTTTTAAACTTGCTATTTAATTACAAAGAAATAAGCAATATCCATATAATATTGATATGGTATTTTTTGTCCAATCACCTGCAAGTGACTTAACTGATTCTTTATGCAAATTTATATCTTAATAAAGGTGATACAGTGATGAATTGAGATTATGCTTACTGCAATTTAATCATTATCTATACCTTTTTATTAATTTTTTGTATTTTAGCTCTGTTATTTCCTTTTAGTCAGTATTGTACCTGAAAATCATTCAAATATTTTTATTCGTATTGATAGTTTAACAAAGGGAATCTATTAGCAAGGCATGCCAAAGTTAAGTAGCGTGTTGTCCAATTGGATAACGATTTTAAAGTAACAAAAATACCTAACGAATGAAGAAAATTGTCAAACCCAGTATAGTACCGTAAAACACTAATATTATAGTTACCTAGTACTAGAAAACTTAGCTTGGTTACCCTACAGGTGCTCGTCACGCCGCGGGGCTTGATTATGTTATTAAGTGCATTGAGTCCCGGATATCGGTCGTCGAAGGCTGAATCGAGCTGCCTGCGGCGACCAGCAATTGTCCCCAATGGTCTCGCATCTTTACAGCCATTGATCCTAACGGTCGCAAACTTGTCCTAGATATTAAACAAATAGGAAATACTAGACCGATAATTTTAAACATGCTTTATCGCCTTATAATTAGTGAGAGAAACAATATATCTAAGTAATGAGTACTTTCAACGCACACACCTAACCAGACACTAGTAATTATTATACATATTATACTCATACTAATTTTCTAGGTAGGTATTATTGGTCGTCAATTGATCCACTTGAACTCCAGTATTAGGTTCTTAGTGGGGTATTTATCAAATAAAATAATATTTATTGATATCTCTATAGTGTGTAGGTAGCAATTTCATCAAATTATAATAAATCGATCCACCATGATTTTCGCCTTTATAATCTTGCATTACTCATATATTATTTTATATTAAGAATACCCACCTCTTTTCGATAATAATTTAAAGTAAGGATTAAAATGATAAAATTTCAGTCCTTTTTATTTTAAGTAAAAACTAACTTAGGTTCCTACTTATATAGGAGCGAAGCTTCCTGGCACAGGCATTTTCATACTTAAAAAAAAGGCTTTGATAACTAGACCTAAAATAAATAATCTTTAGGTAACAAACCGCTTTTTATTAGCCATATTATTGTAACATGTCTCTATAGCTAAAAGTTATCCTATATACCTTGGTGTTTAAGATAACTAGGGTACTTATTTACGGTCGTATAATATAGTTATTAGATTTGACCCATGTGAGAGTACAAATAAAGATATTATTATTAAATCCGTGCACGCATTATCAAAAAGTTCACTTTTTTATTAATTTTATACGAGTATACTATATGTAGAGTCCCTGCTGCTTTTTGTAGCTTCTCTATTTCCACGATGTTATATACCAGAATCTGCGGGTCTTCATAGGCGCCCTATATCATCAATAAATCATGAATAAAATCATTATACCTACTTCATGTTCGGCCAGGTGATTAAAAACCCAAGGGATTAGCTGAATCTAGAGACGTCACTCCATACTTAGCTTCTTTACAGTAAATGTCAGTTTTAGTTTTTGTACGCTGTATCCTATTACGATTTGACAGCTAAAAGTGTGTTTACAATCAGCTGACGTCATGTCAACAAGTAACCTGCATAAAGTTGGCTTTAGCGTTTTATCGAGAAGATCAATCTTTATTTCAAAAAGTCATGGCACTTCCGAATAATAACACAAAAATTAAAAATAACAATTACTACCTAAGTCGGTTTTAGCACTTAAGTTTGTGCTTTCAATTCCAATTGTTTTCTTTCATTTTGCTTTCAGGCATGCATGGCTATAAAAGAAGGCTAGCGTGACGTCATACAGCGGGGGCGTGCCGCGCGCCGCCTATTGGGTCGGCCGGCGCCAATGCGCTTGCGCCGCACAGTAGCACGACGCACCTCCGCCAACGCATTTACATACGAACATTTTTATATGAGTCTTACATTAATAACCTTCATCCTGTACGATAAGCACCACTTGCATACCAATACGGTTGCAATGACTCTCACAGTAGTAATCTCTGTCTCCAATTACCAACCAGAATCATCTAGATGTAAATGCAGGCTGCGCATGCGACACATTGGTACGTGCCCGCGGCACAAGAAATCTGACCTTAGAATAAATGAGTGCTATCATTCCTCCAACCTGCCTGCCAGCTTCCTAAGAACGTTTAAAGATCCGATATTATCAATAATTGAAGGCGATGAGTTATTAAGCCCGCTTGGGCAGGTTTCTATGTTGATTACTCGTAGTTATCAAGAATTTGAGCATCGACCATCCCATTACAGTGGTACGAGGACTACAGGCGCTTCTTCGTAATAACCATGATGATGCCTGAAATTATATGATTTGTGAGGAATTTTGTTGGAAATGGCGAAAACATTACAAAAAAGTACAGGGGTCGTTAAGACGCCGCGGCCAGCCGCAGGCAAGTGGTCCGTTGATCGTATGCAAATTAAACGTAATCAAAATAATAATTTTGTATAGAAGGGGCTGAACGACGCAAAGCTGAAGCCGAGTTTCTCTTTCTGGCACCAACGTTAAGCCTTTAACAGAAAGAAAGAACCTACGTAGCAACTACCGTCGGAAATGCAAATTCCCTACGCCCAATTCGTTTTATTATTTCGTATTGTTTCGACTATAACGTAATTATACACGCGATATGGCTTAATGCCCTAAATTACTGTAAGTGGACTGAAATATTTCAGTAGTGATTACACGGTTAGGCGAGGCAGTCAAAACGTGATAAGGCCTGCAATAGGAACAACATAACTAAATTGGTATAATGACGCGTACAGTAGCACAATGTAGCGAATTGCTTGAACCAATTGGAATATAATATCTTTTACTCAGTGGCATCAGCGATATTTATAACTTTTCGAATTCACTAAAATTTTATTAAATACCTACCTGTTTTATAATATATTTACGCATCGATAATATATCTTTAAAGGTTTATGGAAACTAATATATTGAAATAAATTGCGATATTTTGCATTTTATTTATACCCATGTTTTAAATTTTGCTAGTAACTCCATGACCCTTCATTAAAAAATGTGTGTTTTTATTGATCTTTACTAGGCACATGTAACAACAATATATTTATAAAAATACGAGGTGTGAAAACATAAATTATATAATTACATAAATTCTGCGAAAACCAAAAGAGACTATTTAAATGTATTTACATCAAAATAAAAGAGAAAACCATATAAAGTGAAGCTATTGACCAGTATGTGCAGTGGTAGCGATCTTGTCTACTACACCAACATTACTCTATTGAAATTAGGATGTTTCCTGATTTCAATAGCCTCGCGTAGCATCCTAGGAACAAATCTTTGTTCAATTTCATAGTTAAAAGTTAAATAGTGTGTCTGTCCCTTGCGAATAAGTGAAAATAAACACCATTTATAACTCTTAATTGTGAAAAATCGAATAAATTTTTTGGCGTAGCAAAATTTGGTTCAATTTTAATTACGTGCGGAATCAAGTACAGGTACAACTATATCTCCCCAATTATCATTACTATTGACACGGTCAGAAATTTTCAGGCGAAATTCCGTCTAAATCACAGATAGACCTGGTACCACTTACCACATATACCTACACGTCCGCAGTTGTCAAAGCCACCGTTTAATTAAGGCTACGCTTGGCTTCCACTGGACCGGTGGTTACGCTCGTCACGCCACCAATTGGAGATGATTAAAAATAATTTTCATTTCTGATGTCACTTCGCTCGTTACCATATGCCGTGGTGCGCGTAATTCGGCTGTTATGTGACTTCTATGATGAACTAGTCATGCAATTAGCTGATGCCTGCGGTGAAAATATTTGCTTTACTGTTATGGTGTACTGGTAGATTATAATAGTTTTTCTTTTTTATCCGTTTATAGCTTTTCCACCAAAAGACAAAACTATTTAAGTATCTTACTTTTACAGAAGAGAAGAAATTACAACAGAAATATCTTCACGTGTATGTATCTTCTCTGTTTCGTTCCTTGTGGAAATTAGGATCTTGCTCCTATTTTCGAATTGCAATTGTTCGACGAACGATAGTTCAACTTATCATTCATATGAAAGGTCTTTGACGCAAATCATTTTCTGCCGACGAAACGATATTTTGAATGGCTTTCTCATATTTTTTTAGTTCTGTATTAAAATTGTGCAGAAATTTGTCACATGCATTTACGCGATCTAAAGCTTGCGTTAAGTATTTAAACCTCAGAAAAAATGCCCTAACCTCTACCCTAAAACACCATATTAAGCCCAAAAAATGTTTCAGTAGTCTAATAAAACTCTATGGCAACATTATCTTATCATTTTTAGGGTATCTTTGTTGAATAATTGGTTCGAATATGCTCTGGTCCGGCATAGGTATATAATAAAGGGAATGCCCGTTTTGGGCTCACCGTGGACATCATTAAACGAGGAAATGATTTTGTGCATTAATTTAGTCATTTAAAATAATGAATTTTACCATATTTTTAAACAGGCGTCACTGCAATAAACTATATTTTGATAAATAAAAGTATTTTTGATTATAAATCGTCTTAAGTTATGTGGCAAAATGTTGCCAGCATGTAAATTACATATAAGATATAAATTCACATTAAATATCGATTGTGACAAAGATACATTCAACTGAATAAATAACTTAAGAGTTTGTATAAACAATGTGGTTCATAAACCAAATAAAAGAAAATATCAATGAAAATAAGCTAAGGTATTTATTCTATAAAACAAAGAAAGAAATAAAATAAATCGATTTCACGATTTTAAATTTTTGGCTTCCTTTAATGGCAGCACTTGTTTTTCAATCAAATGTGAATAATTCAAAATAATTGTCAGTTGTCATGACACTTCACTTATTGCTTACGCTCAAGGTGATGTGTTTTGATTGCAATTTTGTTTTTTTTAACTACGACCTGGCTTCTCTGTACGGCCTTGATTGTGATCTTTACCGATGACTTGGGATTTGTTTTACGAACTCAGTGCTTACTATGAACGACTACTTAAGCTTTGTTTTACGGACTCTGTGGTCACCATTAACGACGCCTTTTACTCTAGAATCAAGGATCTCTGCTGTGTGACAGTAGTTTGATACCTATATTAGTTGGGCTAGATATGGGTCAACTAAAATACCTCCTGCACCGTTTTTAGATGATATTTTGGTCATATATGATAATAGTGAAAACATAAATACTTAATGTATTAAAAGATATATACCCCAATGACTACAATTATCTACACTAATCTACACTCATATTATGAAGAGGAAAGATTTGTAGTTTTATATGTTTGCAATGATTAAACTCAAAAATTACTAAGCCGATTTCAAAAATTCTTTCACCATTCGAAAGCTACATTCTCGCTGAGTAACATAGGCTATATTTAATGCTAGAAAATAATGCTAGGGACGGGCCGCTAGTATATAATATAATAAGAACATGTTTCTCGTTATATTTTACACACCACCTCGAATATATAATTTTTCAATTTCCCTCACATTAGGACATATTTCCTACCTAAAAATGTTTAACTTTCTACTCTTTTTAAATCAATGGCGTCCTTTTTAATATTTCTAATTTTTGCTGTCCATCTTGGGCCCAAAACACTATGCAGCGTGGGTACTCCCCTTTGCTTTTAAGCAGGAGAGAACAGCCGACGTCGTAAAATGTGGTATTATAGTAACTTATTAGAACAAGCCACGTTAATTTTGTTGCAAGCCTACTAAACAAATTTAAGGAAAAGTAAAAATAGGTCAAACAAGTGGACGTAAACTTAAACCATTCGTTACTATTTAAAGAATTCTTAATTTTTGATTTGATTTCCCAAAGATCTTAATAATTTTAAGATAAGCGTTTTGATATTGTTTATATTCATGCCAGAAAAAGTTTCTTTATGGTCTGCAAAAGAGAGGTTTTTTTAAAAATAAGCTTTCATGCAAAGCACTCGGAGCACAGGTAGTCTAATAACTATTTGATCATTTATATACCTATTTTCCCAGTGATTTTCGTTTTTTTGTACTTAAATGTTTTGAAATTGTTTGGTGAAATGATTTTGGTGTCAGATCTATCAATTTAATAAAGAATAATTAGGTTATTTAACGTGCATTTATATACATCCCTTAGGTACTCATTTTAATCATAGTAAGGTACCTCCACCAGCTAACTGCCGATTACATATCTTTACGTTTGCAGTAATGATAATTGGAAAACTGCAAAAAAATGTCTTGGTGGTACCCCCATAAATACGTTAATATTATATTGTATACGTTAGTAGGTATCTGCAATGTTTGTATGTATATGACAGTTTATGCTTGCCCACTCATGACCTACCCACAAAGGTGGTTGTTATTACGCAAATTGCCACAAATAACAGAGCAACGACAATTAGATGATGTTCTTTAATGAATATGAATTGTTGGGTATCGTCTGCACCTTCGTGCAAACATGAATAGCTATTCTCTGTGAATAGCTATGCAGATGATTCAACTAAGTAGGTAATTGATATTAGTATTAACAAGTCAACTGAATTAACACGTGGAATTAACTGAATTAATGAAAATCCGGAGTTTCACATACTAACATAATCATGCATTATTGAGCAAATATAAACCAGTAAAGAAAAATGCATTCGGTTACTATAATATTTTTATTATTTAAGAATTCAACTCTTTAATAATAATAAGCTAAAAAGCCTTGATCATAGACGGAAGGTAGCCAGCCTATCCGTTTTTTATAGGATACATTTCGGAGAGTGTGCAGCAGAATTGCACAGCCTTGTTCCCCCGTCCCCATTTTTCATAGGACAACCAGACTTACGAATAGGTAAGCGCCACCGTTATTTGGTCGATATACCAAAGAGTCGCACTAAGCCTTTTGGTTCCAATTTTGTAATCCGTACCGCTAAAGAGTGGAACTCTTTGCCTGAGTCTGTGTTTCCTGATAAAAACAATTTAGGGGTCTTCAAGTCACGAGTGAATAAGTTTCTTCTTGGCAATCGTGTTGCTTCCTAGATCGCATCATCGCTTACCATTATGCGAGATAGCGGTGAAGCGCTTCCCTATTCACGAAAAAAAAAATATCAGGACAGTCCTGATCTGGCACCGTGTGACTTCTTTTTATTCCCTGAAATAAAAATTCAACTGAAGGCGATACAGCTTTTACCGCGCGAAGATGCGCTAACAGTGTTCGAGAAGACCGATACAAGAGATATCTGCGGCTGACTGTAAAAAGTATTACAAAAATTGGTTCAATCACATGACACTTGACTGGCGGTAAGTTCTTTGAAAAGTTTTCATAAAAATATATTATCCACATAAATTGGTTTTCCAAACTTTATGAGTGTTTCACGTATATAGAATTAAAAGATAATACGTAGATCTGACGTCGCCATAGTGACGCCGTCAAGCTTTTTGCTTGCAAATACCAATATCGGATAAAGCTGGCAGTTCATGATATTTCTTTTTCACTACCTAATCAGGTATCAATCGATACTGAGGATTTATTTTTGTTAAAAACGACGTACACACTTAGCCACGTCTACTCCTGCAAGTCCAAGATCTCTCTTCGGAATCATTGACCAGTGAAAATCTGACTATTTTACCTGTAATTGCAAAAGCACAAAGATTGCATTATTATTATAACATTATGCTTATGCTTATGGACTTACGCAAGGCCCATAATCATCCAACTGATTGGTACAGAACCATCCTCTTACTCTCCTTTTGGTATTTTTTCGCTATTGAAACCATAAAGAATTTGAATTTGTGTATGTGTGAATGTCTTTCGGTAATAAAAATACCCAGCCAATACCGTTCTACATCCGATGTTCAGCAATTTGCTTACGAATGAAAGAGTTTGCAATACATTTTCATTCGCTTCCTGGTAGTTACACAGGCAGTTAGGTTGGCTGACAAAGAGGTGCGCACGTCGGCACTTTGTGTGCCTCGCATTACCATCTAATGCTGCGAGTTCACGCTCTCTCCAGCGGCAGCCGCGCGGTTGGCGGCAGTGCGTTAGATGTGCGCAATTTGCCCCCATTTGCTGTAATGACAGACCGCGCTTCTCGTGGATGCTGCATAATAAGCCGATCCTACTCGATTGATCTGTGCCAAGGATGTCAAACATATTTTTACTAAAATTTGCTATCTTGGTTGTTTTACAATGAGCTCACATTAATATATTTCGTTTTCTTTGTGCACTGGTGTATTATAAAATCTTTTTTATTTCCTTATACTAAAGTGATTTTGGAGGTACTTGTTTTGATTTCCACTTAATTAAATATAAGTGGAAACAAACTTACATATGAAATCATAGGAATCGAGAATACGTTATTATTCATATTACGAGTACATTTTTGTTAAAATTAATGTTTAAAAGCCTGAACGACATGGCGGCGCTACACGGTGCGGCATCGGCGTGCTGAACGATTTCTGTGGTGTGTGCCATAGCACTCGAGCCAGTTACTGAGATCACCATTGCAACAGTTTTGATTTAATCTTGTTTCAAAATACTTCACATTCCTTTAACAACATGAAATAATTTATGTGTTTCATGTGGTACAGAATCGTTCGGCAGCGGCATCCCAGGGAATGATTAGACGTGCCGCAACATGACGCGACATCACGCACGACGAATTAATGAGTTTCAGTAGAATTCATTGAAATAGGGTCGAAAATCATTACATAAAAAGATCCTTTCCGACGCCGCGTTATGTCGTGCTGTCTGTAAACGCAGGACATTAATGTTTGTTACTGAAAGGTGTTCTATAGGTTTTGTTTCACTTGTGTTTATAGATCAATGGCTGACACCATAAAGCTGGATTTCAAAATAAAAATTTCTAATGAATCGATAAACATCTTGATTTTCAGCTGTTTCAATTTTAATCATGGCATTTCACTCGTTTTCGCGAAAAGGTAGAAACTATGATGTAAGTAGCTATACCTACTCATGAAGACAATAAAGAATATTTTAACCAAGGCAAACATTTGGTTGTCTTGAACATCGTTGCTTTTATTAATTACTATTTCTTTGACAGGTCTGTGTGAAAATGTACGTATTAAGTATCGTGACGAATTCTTGATGTAACATTAAACACTTATAATGAAGAGGGCATTGATCGTATCTCTAGAAACTTCTTCGTATCTTTGGATTTAGAACTATGTCCTCAGAGGTGCCAACCCTACTGCAATATGGTCCTGGCACAACTAGCCCTAGTAAAGCTAGCTACAGCCGGTACTGCGACCCGCGGCCTAGCATTACACGCAGTAATTAGAAACGATTGAAGTACTCCACGCTCTGTTACAGTCGGACTATGTAAATTTAGCCATTCCTGGGCAATAATGAATACAGTGTGATAACCTATACTCATAACTGAACAATCATGAGCGGTTTGAAAACTTATTTTTGGACGAAACTAATTAACTACAACGGATTTTAATTTTAACGCACATTTCTTAAATACATATATCTAATATCAATCGATCTTTGATATGTGTCATATAGATATCACTAATTAATCGCGTACACCTATAAACTTGTGTACTTCAGCTTAAATTATAAGCAGGTGACTTAAAACGTATACTTTAGAATGGAATAAGCTTTGGAAAGAATATTTTTGAATTTCTTTTGACAGTATTATTACTTATCGATTAATCCACTCGTGTTCGTTATTAATCCTACTTGACTGTTATTAACACACTACACTTGGAGCTAGCTACTTCGATTATAAGATTTTATAGTTATGTTTATTATTTACCCAATTAGTAAGGTGCAGGAATGCAAGAGCTGTAAAGCGTATACTATTTACGAAAATTTACTTATTAACATGTACTGAATACCACTAGTTTATTTTTATAATTTTTATCGTTTTACATCATTAAATATGCATATTTATAGAAGTAGATATATTGTATTCTTTTATTCAAAATTTTTTCGCCACTTTCAAACACATTAATGGTTTTGCTTCCCAACTCCTATGACAAAATTAATAAAACTTTATTTTTATTTAATTTATTTGGAAGCAAATTGCTTTACAAAAACAATTTTAAAACATGGCTATCAAACAGAAGACTACCAACAGGCGAGCAATATGTTACTTTGTTAACCTGTGTAAATTATAACCTTTTAAAGATAAAAGCATTAAAAACATCATATTTAAGATGATTAATATATTTTATTAAATTTTGACCATTGATTCTAATGCATTACCTGTGGCAATGCGCAATTGTTAAAAGCCGCATATCAAATATATGTATATATATAAGTAAGAACAACATCTACTGGGTAGAATATATTGTCCTGCCCATTTCTAGTGGGCCCTACCGGATCCAATTGTGGATCAAAACCATGCTGGACATTCCAGTTACCCACTCAAATACACAGCGCCAAAAAGGTAGGATTTGAACCTACGTTTATTTGGCTAACCATGTCAGACACAGTAATTGCTAGGCTTCTAAGGCTCTTTCTATCTATATCTAGGTATACATATAATAAAGCAGAAGAAATCGTGTATAAATAAAATTCATAGATTAATTTAATTTATCAAAAAATGTGTGAGGGCGATAAAAGCACAGCTCAGCTCTCCGGTTGACTAGTAGAGAACGCCAAATACTATATTTTTTAGGTAAAAAAATAAAATAGTTTTGATACCTGTCTATGAAACTACGGGTTTCCTGATCTTTTGTTGTGAATTTTGTTGTATTTCAGGTTAAAGATATACTAAGGATATGTTAAACATATTAAAGCGGTCTTCAAGCACACAGAATTACACACATATAAACTCGGCGTACCGATAATATTTCTCAAAGAAACATTATCGCAGCTGAGGTTTTCAGTGAATATGGTTCAATCGATACTTGAGTTCATACCGCTATTACCACTGTCCCCAACCATTTCTCTTCCCAGTTCAGGTGCAAACAATTTCGCGGAGTCGCTTGCTTTTTTATGACCTTAATTAAGTCTTAAGGGCAAATCCTAAGGCTTCTGGTGTCGATCTAAGCTGTTTTTCCCACGGCCACGGCAACGTGGCCTGCTCAAGGCTCAGTAAAACAGACAATCTATTTATTAGCCGTAACAAGAAAAACCACTTATATCGTGTATAAAAAAAGGCATCTTTAAAACGACGTAACTGCAAACACCATACATTTGAGAAAAAATCACTTGAACCTTTTCGTTTACTTTGTCTCAATCACTTTTTTTGGAATTAAACTAAAAACAATAATGAAATTGAAGACCAAAAAACAAAGTAAATCATAAATTAATTGTAATCAAACTACATATCAACAATCAAATGCAATCAACTCTTTCACATCTTCATATACCTTTAATAACTCATCGTACATGTTTCGTTACACACACACATACACGCATGCACACACACACGCACACACACACGCACACACGCGCACACGCACACACACACACACACATACCACACCATTTACACTCATTGTACATAAACAGTCACCACACAATCTGTTTTACTTTTATTTTTTTTTGTTGTTTTTTATTCATTCACTCATTAAATAAGAAATGATTATTGAAATTTTAATGTAGATATGCTTCATATTAGTACCCGCCTGTGGAAGCAACCTTAAAGACAACTTCAGCTAATATGCATGTTTTTGATATGTTACTTATTCCTTATTGTTTAGTGAGTTGAGCCAATAAATAAGTACAAAATAATACAACCCGCTACCCCCCTTGGCAAAGGATACCTTAGTATAAGAATACGCTTACCATTTGGCTGGGCATAAAGGCCAGACATATATTAAGTACATAATAACATTGTTTAACATTTGAAGGCCCCACAGTTATTGTTAACAATGGTTTTTTAATTAAGCTTGTAGTTTAAATACCATTTTCATCCATTGATCCGAAGAAAAGTAGAATACATATATAAAAGTGTTTGCCTTGAAATAAACTTGTCAGAGAATGATTTTATACGACTTAACAGAACAGAGTTGTCTTAAGTGTCAAACATGAAAGAGTTTACAGTAACCTACACTGATTGAGTATACTCGAGCAACATACCACACAACATTGACTAAGCAATTCTTCTCCGATTTAAATGAAGGCATTTATGCCTTTTTTTTGTTTTCGCAGGAAATGGCATTAGGCATTCCCTCGTGCCGGGAGAACACGAGGGATATGTGGGACTCTCCTCCATGCCCCTACCCGGCCTAATGCCCGGTAAAGGCTTGGAGGCCTACCCACTAAAACCTGCGGCGTCCCAAAACAAATTGGTGGGGGTCGCGTGGCCCCTTACAGGAATCGGCCGTTACAAGGCATTTATACCTGCAGTGTTGCGGCTGGCACCATTTTTGTATTTGCTGGGATTCCTACGTCTTCCCTCTTCCACTAGCTTGCTGTTTCATTCAAATCTAAAAGTGTAATTTTTTCCAGGATCCGAAAGCAGCCGTTTTTTGGCATTATTTTATTTTGGATATTAAGGAATATGAGCGAAAAACCAAGTTTATCTCTGATCAAATACACAATGAGTATGAAGAGGTCCATCTCGTCAACTTTGCAATAATAATAAATAAATATTTCTTACATTCACACCAATTAGCCTAGCCCAAAGTAAGCACTGCAATGCTTTTGTTATGGATGCTTGGGTAACGGATAGACATACATATATTATGCATAAATATGTAATATTCATAGAAATATACATAAACACCCATGACTCAGGTACAAATGCTCGTATTTATCATACAAACATCTGTCCCTGCCAGGATTCGAACCCAGGAACGTCAGTGCGAAAGGCAGGATCGCTACGGTTGCACCAAACGGTCGTCTACAATATACAGTTTCGTAATACAAGTATGATAGACAGCCATCAAATTAAAATTTCATAACCAAATATTACGCAACTTCGTATTTCAATTGTTTTGTGCAAGCATCGTTGAAGAACAGCGACATGGGAAAACCTCAATTTAAGGGTTGGTTTAAACAAAACGAGGTAGGCCCGCTCTCCCAGTGGAACGAACGAGTTACAAAAGCATATGTTTTGAGCGCTAGAGCGCACCTATCATTTACCACATTACGTGCGCAATGATTATAGTAATCTACTCATGAGGGAACAATAGCAAGGCGCTCGGTGGCACCACATGCTGAAATACAGGTTGTTCAAAATTCAGAAGTATTAATACAAGTGTTATTTAATTTTTAAGACTTTCTGTATAAACCGGAACATAAAATATATCATTATTATATTCTGGCAAAATACTTACAACGGTCAAGTATATGTTTGACTAAAACTTTTAGTTCGGGAAATATTACTGTGTATGCCTGTTGGTTGTCTATCAGTAAATAAATGGATAATAGAAACGAATATATTTAATAGTAGTAAATATTATTAAAATAAAACTACTGAAATAGTTGCACTCTTTTAAGTTATCTTCAGGAGGGGCTCGATGGCTCAGCGGGTGATGCAATCGCCCCATGATTATGGAGTTAAAGCAGCAATTGTCAAACCCTGTCTTCGAATTGGTCACCATGAATTTGTTATCTCGAACTCCTCAGTGCTTCGGAAGGCACGTTACGCTGTTTATCCCGGCTGCATCATCGTCATCAATGCCGATAAATACGCACTGGTTCATTGTAATGGGCCCATTCTCCCTATGATATTTTCATCATGGAAATCATTTCATTTTATGTAAATTTCGTATAACGTTCTTTTTTTTCTTTTACGGTTTCAAAGTATGATCATTTGCATTTGGACAGGAGCTATTATCCATCTTATTTTTTTATACCATTTATCTCGCTAAAAATAAACAACATTTACCAAAAATTAAATAATTAAATGTTGTCAGAGGACGAATGGATGTATAGTCTTCTTTAATATATCTTCTTCTTCTTCTTCATCCAATACGGGCGGTATCCGCAAATCTTTAATATATCAAACATAACGTAAACGGAATGAAATTAACAATTGAACACATAATACTACTCTAAAAACAATGACTATTTATTGAGGACGTCTTGTAATGTCTGAAACTTAAAATTAAATTAAATTGAAATTAAAGTTCGTTTCAATCAATGTTTATGTTTTAAAGTCCTTTATTTCTCTTATTTATGTCCAAAAAATAACACCATGTATAAAAACTTAGTACAAACTTAATAGAAAATATGACCCTTTCACTGTTCCACGTAATTAAGGAGTGCGTAACTAACAAAGAGCCGATCGGCTACACATTGCCAACAGTTTTGTTCGTTGGAATCGGTTGACAATGGCACCCTTTCTTCAGCAATTTGGCAACCAGCAGGCTCCGGAAGTGGGCCCTCGCCCTTCCATTACCGATCTTAGACTCTGCAGGCTCCGCATTGTAGAAGGACTCCGCCCCCTAAGATGCCAGCACGTGACACATTTTCTTCCAAAAGTGACACAAAACGGTAAGTTTTTTGTAACCTATAAATTTTATTGGCTTCAAACAAACATCAATGAATGAAAAATCACACTTAAGAATCGTAACGGTTTTTTACATTTATGGCACGTTTATCCTTGTTTTTTATGTTTAGTCCTGACATACGACTCTTCTGCACCTTCTGATTATGTGTCCAATTGTTAATTTCATTCCCTTTACGGTATGTTTGATATATTAAAGAAGACTATATATACCTACTTCTTCTGCAAGAGCTGTGATCACAGGTTGACACTTTGCTGGGTACATGACAGGTATTTATTTACTCTATAGCTACACTTACTTTAATAAAAAGTATGTTGATTAAGTAATTAATGATTAATATAAGCTAAAATGATGATTACGATTAAATAAACAAATAATAAGTAAATTTCGCACAAGTGGCGCTAATGTCTATTAACAAACGAGCAAAACTTGTACTGTTGATACTAAATAACGGTTGGATTACTTACATTAATAAGTTACCTTGACTGTAAGGCAGATTCGTTACCATTGCTGTTGACGCTTCATGATTTTTATATTTCAACTACCTGTCCGGCCACGCGTTGCTGTGCCGACTGCAGCGCCATCTGCTGGGTTGATTTGTGAAATTTAAACCGTCCAGGGCGCCATGGCCACCCAAACGCATACAAGAAATTCATTCAAATCGGTCCAGCCGTTTAGGAGGACTTCAGTGACATATACACGTACAGTAGAATTATATATATAAAGATAAATCACTTGTTGGCAATCACTTATAGTGGACATTTACGAAACCGTGTTATCACTAGAGTATTTTCAGAACGATTCACCTATTCTTAAGAAGTATGGGACCTTAAAAGCAACTTTATCCAGAAATAGGTACACTACTTTTGATTGTCTTCTACAAAACTGCAGTTTTGTATGTAGATGCAATACTGCCTCTGTTCATAGGCTGCCCCAGCTTGAGCGAAAAATTTTCAACTGCCATGTAGTTTAGCTTCAGGATATCTAATGAATGTTACCTTTCCTTACCTTGTGCACCTTCAACTTAAAATTTCATAACATTTTTATTTAACATTTTAATTTCATAACATTTTAACCTCAACTCATTTATCGTCTATTAGTAATTTCATATTGATATTCCTAATACATAAAATGGTACCGCCACTTGGACGCCACAGAGGTATTTGGGGCGAATTATCCGGTCGCGTCGCTGACCTTGTCCACTCAACATCCAGCAACCGCTGATTACCGAATTACCAGAGTCCTCGTCTATACTTACCGCGCCGATTTAAATAATAAATATCTTATCTAAATAACAGAGCATTGTTTCACCACCACCGATCACGGCGTAATAACCTGCATTAGCTCACGCCGATAATAAAATTAAGCTCGTCTCATAATTTGACTTAATTTTGGCAGAATCGAGGATGAATCAGGGCAGTTTGCAAATACAATTTGTAGTAGTTCTGAGAGTGAAAACGATGATTTGTAGCTTCATGCAAACTATGTTTAGATGTCGGATAAATGTATTAATGTAATAATAAATTAAAGATAGGTTACTCTTAAGTCAGGACATACCTATGTACCATATTTGGAATACCAACAAAATGAAAGATTGACAACGGTTGTTTAAGCTATGCTTATAAACACGACTTTCTTGGGTGTACCAAGTAATGGAAAGGAGATACTATTATAAATGAAGCGGTTGAAGTTTTTCTTCCCTCTATGATGTTTTCATTCATAGAGTAGACCGATACCGCAGTAATAGAAATATAAATAGACTATTATAATAAAAATAATCATATTTATTCTTATATTCACACCAATTAACCTATCCCAAATTAGCTTGTGTTATGGAAACTAGGGGAACGCAAAGACATACATACCCATAGGGCACATAATTAAGTAATATTCATAGAAATATGTACCTATAAATACCTCTGGTTCAGGTACAAATGCCCATATTCATCACAAGAAATTCTTACGAGACTCACTCCAGCGACTGTTTAGCTTCACACCCCCGCGACTAAAAATATCGTCAAGTGATATGCATGATATTGTTTTTCGATTGAAAAATAATCTGAAAGGTTTCTTTTGGAACAAAAATAAACTGTTGAACAATAATCTTTATAGTGAGTAATGTTTTGGAATACATCGGAATAGAATTTTGATTGAGATTATAATTTTTTATTTTATTTTATAAATATTATGTAATCTGCACTCTTAAGTTGTCCCGCTTACCTGCTTAACCACCCACATACCCTTGGTTGCCTGGAGATCTCTTTTAGAGATAACCATTGCTCACTAATATATATTAATGTACTGTTAATTTATGTGCAATAAAAAGTATATAACTGAAGTACTTTAATACACATACGTAAGTATTATACAATTGTGATGTTATTTAAAAATAAATCTCACATACATATATTTTTACCAACGTTTGTTTTTGGATATAATTAAATATTTATTTAATTATTGTCTGATGTATGTTATGGATCTTGTAATTTTAAATATATGATTTTTATATCTCGATAAAGTAGGTAGGTACATTGATTAGTTAAAGATTTAGCTTCAAAGTATTGAACGTAGGCATATCCAATTGATGCATAAGTGATTTTCTAGATAATTTCACGGCTGATGCGTCTGTGCAATACCCATCAGGGGTAATAAACCGCGTTCGTTTCTAGACTACTAATTAGTCCGCCATATTAGTTAATTGTCTCCGCCCGCAGCACCCCTTCCCCCACCCCTCTCTTCATAATTGCACATCAGCTGAAGTCATTAGATACATCGCTTTCAACAAACACTTATCTACAACAATGTAGATTCAATTACAATATAAGTATAGAGTTATTTTCTTTCTATGAATGTATCTAAATGATTTGAGGAATGTCTTCACCAAAGCGCAAATAGGTACCCTACTAACAGAACAATAAATAATATAATATCCAGGGAATTTAGCGGTATCCGAATAGTGTTCTGAACACTGTTTTTCATTTCTGTTTTAAAAGTTAAACAGAAAGGAACTGTAACACTTTGAATCTGTTTTAGAAAATACCGGTTCATAAGTGTTAATATCTGTTACAGCCAATAAGGTTCACATTGGCATAACTATACGACAGCTCACTAATGAATTGGGTACTTTGAAATGCCTATGTTGGTGTACTGTGTATACACATAGATAGATAAACGTAAAACAACTTCTAACAGACACATTATATCTGTTACACTTTTATAAGTGTTCGACGCAAAACAGGTTCAAAACACCCAAATAAGTGATACAGTAATAATTCTGTAACAGATTCAATGTGTAACCCTCATGAAGGTGTATCCTTATAAAGGTGTTTTTGAATCCCTGATAATATCCAGTTCCTTGGGAAACGCAGTATTTATCTTTCAAAATTGGCAATAGGCGTAACACTTGCTTGATTGTCCGCTTGCAAAGGACCAGTCTGCCAATAAAAAAAAAACTCATTTCCAATAAATACCTATATTTTTGTCACATATTTCATAATTAAAAAAAAAACTAAAATACAGACCAAAACAATACAACACTGTTAATAACACAGTTATTGTGCCTTAAGTAAGCAAAGCTTAGTGACGAAGTTGATTTCATCAAGGTTTACTTCTGATAAAGAAGTATGGAATGGCATAAAATAAATTTTTATGCATTTACTACATGAGTGACATTTTGTCGTATACCAAGAAACCGTTTATTTTTATATAGTTTACTAGCGACCCGCCCCGGCTTCGCACGGATGCAATGCTCTACTACATTATGCATGTATTATACATAAAAAACTTCCTCTTAAATTACTCTATCTATTAAAAAAACCGCACCAAAATCCGTTGCGTAGTTTTAAAGATTTAAGCATACATAGGGATATAGGGACAGAGAAAGCGACTTTGTTTTATACTATGAAGTGTTTTTATTCTGACGTTTCGTTGCCATCGTTTTCGGTTCGAAGTCACATTAAATCTGTATGATCTGGATAAGAAAAAGCATTTTCGGTTTGGGGAATACTTTTTCATCGCACTGATCTCTATCAAACACATTTGCTATTTTAGATATGTGATTGACGATAATATCTAATGTATAGAATTATCTAATGTGAGTAATACAATATATATATATATATACATATAAGGTAAATAATGCATCGGTAGCAAATAATCATTGATTACCTACGTACCTTCCTGCCTACGATAAACAATTTAGACCTTCAATCATTTAACTTGGTCGTGAGAAACATTCCGTTTGCTATGCTATATGCTAGGGTAGTATTAAATTGATTTATAACAAATGATGGTATGCCTTAGCATTTAATCTTCTACAAATTACGTAAGTAGCTTTTAATAAACTGTAGGTAGTTCTGCAGAACAAATCATGCTAGTAAATATTTGAACACCACACTTTGTGCTATGTTTGTATTCTTTGAATATAACGAGAAATAATAAATAATAAATTTTTACGCTTCCATACCTCCAAAGTAAAAAGGGAACCTCTAAGAGATCACTTTATTATATCTATGTGTCAAACATTTTAGTCTGAGTAATGCGCGATACACCGAGTGAATATTTGTCAATAATTTAAACCTACGGAAAAAATCGAGCTCTATTTAATAAATGCAATAAAAAATACTTACAATCCATAAAAAAAAATCTATTTGAAATATTTGGAGACTCGCCTTGCAAGTAAATTAAAAGCTATAATGGTGTAGGTACTTTCAGTTGACATTCACTGGAGGGAGACTCTGTACCAGGGTCGTCTGCTTAGGTACCTCCGTCTTACCTATTTCTGCCGCAAAGCAGCAGTGCTTGCATTGCTGTGTTCCGGTTTGAAGGGTAAGATATGGCAGTGAAATTACTGGGTGCAGTGACTTAACATCTTGTGTCACAAGTTGGCAACGTAGGTACACTGTGGTTCTTGTGGGTGTTGCAGTTTTGCTGCGAATCTCACAAGAGCCACACGTATAATAGGTGACTGTTACCACTTACCATCAGGTGGGCAGTTTGCTTGTTTGCCAACTTTCTGCAATAAAAAATAAAAAAAAACATAGCATTCTGTAGTTTGGCAAGAAGCAAGGTATTATTAACCGCATATCAACAATACGGAGATTAAGACTCAATATGAGCCTTGATTAAACTTTTAATCTGCTTTGTTATAACAATAGTTTTGCATCCAAAATACTAACATACCCGGAAGTATAATAATAATACACCCAGAAGTACATACTAGTCGAATGATAGATATTGAAAGGGTGTTGTTTAAGCTGCCTACAATACTAATCTAACCACTAGTAAGGTTGAATGAGTACCAAAATGGATTAAAGTCATGATTTGCTTAACAATCAGCATTTATCTTTTAGGGATAATTAAAATATTATTTTGGTAATCATCATATGATATTCCATATTAAACTCTGCCTCGATTTGCAACCGGGGATATTACTGTAATCATGAGACCACATTTTTTTCTGTCTAGCTGAGCATTTTATTAGGAAGGTAGTTGTAGTATGTAAATTGTTAAATTACCGTCAATGATAGACACAATAAATGCCCACTCCCTTTTGATTATAAAAAATACCAACCTTGTAGTTTATATATCTCAAAGACTTATTTCCGGAGTAAGTTTTAAATATTTAGTATCAAAGTGAAGTAGATAATAATAAAAATTATTTCTTACATTCACACCAATTATTCTAACCCAAAGTAAGCACTGTAGAACTTGTGTTATGGATACTAGGGTAACGGATATACATACATATATGATACATGAATAAGTAATATTTATAGAAATATATATAAATACCCATGACTAAGGTACAAATGCTCGTATTTATCACACAAACATCTGCCCCTTCCGGGACTGGAACCCAGGACTGGCCAGGATTAGCTCTAAAGACAGAATCGCTACCGTTGCACTAAGCAGTCGTCTATATTATTTATATATTTGGATACTGCCTAGGTTTGTACAGAGCTGTAGATTTATATTGTACTCGTAGATTGACGGAATCCTCGGCGAGCGATTAAGACGCTGTTGTAAGGTTCTTTTAAATATTTGTGTTTAGTAAAATTTGTAGTAAATTTCTAAATGTGTCATATCCTTGACTAACCATAACCTAAGACAAAACTTGTCTTATTCTACATACTTATACTTAAAAACATGTGTGTAATTGTGTCTGTGACTGACGCAGTCCAATGTATACGAGTACTTTAACAACAAAAGAAGTCGATTACCTATCATAAAACTTTTCAAGGTACTTTTACTGTTCTTTCCATGATTTTGCTTGCTGGGCTTTCGATTTTACTTACATATGAGTTATTATTACTTAGATACGATTTAACAGCAAATTTTTAACTAATATTTTTGTAAACACCGTTTGTTATTGATGAAATTTTAAATATACTAAAAGTTGGCAAAGTTTCGCATGCTGATATAGTTCATCTAACTTTATAATCATGTAATATTTTTGTTACAAATTCAAATGTTAATAAGAAACTCGTGTCTATGTTTATTTCCTATTTTAGAAATAAAGAAATGAGAAATAAAATATTCAATGTCATGTTTTGACAATTATAACGTACTATCTGCGTTTTCGGTTAATTTGTATAGTAGTAATAATAAAAATATTTCTTACAATCCTACTAATTAGCCTAGCCCAAAGTAAGCACTGTAAGGCTTGTGTCTGTATATTAGCAGAAAGGATAAACATACATATATGATACATAGATTGGTAATATTCATAGAAGTATATATAAATTCCCATGACTCGGCTACAAATTATCGTATTCATCACACAAACATCTGACCCTTTCGGGATTCCAACCCAGGACAGTTGCTGCATACCGTTGCATCAAACGGTCGTCAAACATTATTAAAGTAATAAGTCTCGAAAAGTTTGGGCTAGATTTTCACACACAGATTTGCAGTTTATAGTCCAATGAACGAAGATGAAATCATGAAAACGTCTTAAAATTTTATTGAAATTGTGTAATCAAAATTGTCACCAACCACGGCTCAGGAATAAATTATGCCCAGTATTACTTATTTACATTCATTAATAGAAGGGTCACTTCAATGAGTATATCATTTGACAGTGATTGACTAGTATCTGTATTGTATAAATCTCGGACACCAAATTAAAATAACACCAACTCTACATACATTAGTGTCTCGAAAAATTATACTGAATGACAGATCACCCTATACCTCCTGAGACCACAAAATGGGTTGCTGTGGGTTAAAGCCCATTCCTAATTGAATATTTTACAGCAATTTCCAATCCATCTGCTTAGTGTAAATCCGTAATGAATACCAGTGGAAATCCGTAATGAATACCAGTGTACATCCGTAATAAATACCAGAGGAAATCCGTAATGAATTCCAGTGGAAATCCGTATTAAATGCCATTGGAAATACGTAATGAATACCAGTGGAAATCCGAAATTAATGCCAGAGGAAATACGTAATGAATACCAGTGGAAACTTGTAATGAATACGACATGCCGAGAATGGACGGAATATGTACATCTGCCTTTACGCACGGAGCTTAGTCAGAGGTATATCCAAAAACTAAAACGGCTGGGATGTAGGTACCCTAAATTCTCACCGAATCTATTGTGAGCATATAGTGGCAATAACTGTACTGCACTGCACTGCACAGGACTTCGGTGAGAGGGGAGGAGCCCAGCTTCAGTGGACATCTTGTTAGCACATTCATTAACGCATCACATGTAGTTAGCTCTCAAATTTTTTATGGACGTTACGCTGACAAGCAAAAAAAAACAAAAACACAATTGTTGTTTTTCTTATGCGTGATTTGATTACATACTCTTCAATATTTCTTTAACTCCATAGAGATATCATGAGTTGTTTAGTTAATATCGTCGTCTTTGTAATTTTGTCCGTCGGTGTAATTTAATATTTATTCGGTGTAATTTAAAAAATCAAATATATTTAACAAAGAACAAAAAAGAACAGATTTTCTGCAGATGCGATTAAATTATAATAATAATCTCTCCAGCCAATCTAATCAGACGTTGTTAGCTCTAGGCTACTGAGGCTGATTAGTAGTAATGATTTTTTCCTTTACTAGTTTCTATTAGGGCTTATCTGTTTACTCGTTGTATAAATAATTTAAAGATACAATTTTTGTAAAATGCCGAATAAAACCATGTGTTATTTAAAATTTCACACATAAACTGTGGACGAGGCGTGCTACGTGCATGCCGCGGGCGGTAGGCGTGCGGCCAGAGCGGCCAATGGCGGAGCGCCGACCCCAGCACCTCCGAATATTTCCCTTTTTTCAACAGCCAGTTAGTTCATCGAGAACATTTGCATATTTCGACCATTAGGTAATTTAGATACACTTTGAAAAATGCTACAAGGTTGTTTATGTAAATTAGTAAATAACAATTCGCAACGCACCTATGTTTAAATTAGCTAAGATAATAACGGTATCTATTATATTTAGGGAGGTGAGTACCCTCTACAGAATAAAGTTTTGTAATATAAGTTATTGGTGTTATCATTTATAGCTGCATTTTCTAAAACTAATGAACTAAAGAAACATACGTTAAGGGTATCGGACCTTCATATTGTAGAAAGGGCAATTTTGGACCATTAGAAGAAAAAATTACTGTCAACCCATACAAAATTGTAAAATCTCCACCCAATTTTTAACTATTATTTTTACAAATGAGCTCAATATCATTGGAATTGAACAGTTTTGTATAGGTTGATGTGCTTTTGGAGTTCAGAGTCGGACAACCTCTTCGTGTGTCTAGTTCGTGGCTTGTCTTACCTCACACGGAACTGGGAAAGTTCAAAGATGACGGATTTGAGCCCCTCTGTATTAATTTGCTTTGGAGTTTCATAAAAAGGTAGCTGATAATCAGATGCCAAAGTCTGAGCGAAATCGCGGATGGTACACGATTTACCTTGGAACCTCATTTGAACAACAGCAGTGGCCGGCTCAGCAGGTATAACCTGCAAGGGGAGCGAAAGTCATTTTAAAGACAGACAATCGCGCACTTGGGCTCTCGGAAAGCACAGAGACCGCGCACATTCACGGTCAGTGGACACTTGAGGAGCGCAGAAGGCGCATATCTTTTTGGAACAACTGGTAGATGCGGAATCTTGAGAGGTAAAGCGACCGTTTCAATAGCAATATCTTTTAAGGAGGTATTCACAAGGGAACAGAGAAAGCGTCTTGGATACTCTAAATAACGATTGTAGAGGCCTGCCCGCAGACAGTACTCTTAAAGAAGCTAAAGTCTTTTCGAAAATAGCAAGACAACGGGAGACTTCTTGGACTCTCATTTGCAGTAGAGACCTGAATATGCAATCATGTATACCATGGCAGTACGCGTGCTCAAGAGTAATCACAGCAGGGAATCCTTGTACTGAGATTTATTTGCCCAATCAATAGGTTGGTGCGTATATGTGCATTGTGCTTTCTAGCGGACAAGCGAATTCCCTTAGGATGGAAGTGTTTAAAGAATATCACAAAAGAAAAGAACACAAAACAATATAGAATCAGCTGGTTAAAATATCTTATGTACCTGTCTAGAGATAATTATTCATCGAGACTATAAAGAATTTCTACACTTTCTTCATAATGTAGTACACCTTTCTACGATATATATGTATATGTACGTGTGTAAATGAATTGATGCGTGGGTATGTATGTCATTAAGGTGTAGTTGTACTTATATTTTGATAATGGTTGGACAGGTTGAACAGAGAAATCCTAGAAGATCTTCAAAGGCTCCACCATGACCTCTTATTGCAATAGAAGTTCCGCTGTTGAAGACAAATGCTACTATGGATCCCGCATAGTGGTGTCTCACTTTGACAGCCAAACAAGCATAACGCTAAAAGATTATAGTACCTACTGATATGGTACTCGGCATGGTATGGTCAGGAGATAGGTAGGAAAACTATGGACTTTCTTGATAGTTTAGTGTTTATAAATAATTCATGACTTTTTCTGCAGTTGAATTTTATGATAAAGTAGGGTGTTAAAAGAGGTAAGAAAAGATTTGCAGAGTACTTTGTAACTTCACAATGTTTTAAAAACAGTTAAAAACGGATTTTTACGTTGACTATTTTTAGGGTTAAGTTAACTATAATAAAATATCGCACAATGGCTACCCAAGGCATTAAAGAGCCTAGAAATCTTAGCAAATTAAAATATATGTGGTAATAATAGTGAATTAGCCATTCTCCCATAAAATGTCCTCCGTAATTAATATTTTATATAAATGCCGCAATCACAGAATGCCTCATAGTAAAATATAATAACGCAAGGCAGCGATACGGAAGAGCGGGAACGGGCTCAGCTAGTGCTGTATTATGACGTCACGCGCATTGAACGAGGGCGGTTGTCGCACGCTCATTTTTAAATCTACATCTTGGAAACTAATTGTATCGAAATAATTCTTTCACGAGTATGTTTTATTTTCTTTAGTTAAATTACTGAACATCTTTAATTAGCCTAGCCCAAAGCACTATGAGGCTTGTGTTATGGATACTAGCGTAACGGTAGACATATATAATACATATACATATATGTAATATTCATAGAAATATATATAAATACCTGTGATTACACATGATAAATATGGTGCCTATTTAAACACTTCTACATCTTAGATATAACTAAGGTATATACAACACGTACCTAGACATTGACAATACCCGCTTCGAAAAGCATTATATTATAACTATGACAATACTTGTTTTCAATTTATTGTATACAGCTAATTTTATTTACCAACGATATTTTGGAATAGTCTCTGACAGTTCTACAATTTCTCATAGAAATATAGAAAGTTCTGATGGGGGTAAAAATCCTAATGACTGACGTCTATAAAACAAGTACTTGTACGCGTATTTCTGCTATAGAGGTCAGTGATCCTAATCCACAGTGAAATAATTTGTAGAAGTACTTTATCGCCATCTAGTGTTGAGGGGCAGAAATAAGGGAAAAACTTCAACGTATTTCTGTTCGCACTTATTAATACTTTTACTACTATTGTATAATATAATAATTTTTATTATTTGTGTCAATAATTAAGAAAATTAAATAACTTTGTAGCCAGGAGTTACGTTTTTTCATTGAAATCGTTATTTGTACCTCAAAAATTTTTATTAATTTATTATGGAACCTATTTCTCTTACGAAAACTACTTTATATAAAGGTTCTTAAACTTATAGATATGGCTAATGACAGGTTTCCCAATAAAGGTAGGTAAACGTTTGGATAATTATATGAAAATATAAATTTTAAGGTATTATTGTAAACAGGATATTTCACCGGTTATAATTCTATCCTTACTTTACCTAGTTATTTTAATTTATTATAGCAATAAAATACTTGTAAATAAACGTAAGGCTAGACTGAATCAGTAATCTGTAAAAATAATTAAAATTTTGGGCGAGTTTAATTTGAGTGTTATTAACATTTAATGGGCTGTGTGGCCTCATATGTCAAGACCATTTACATTTTTAGATAGTAAGGAGATAGCAAAAAATATTTTCTTGTTGTGTTTATATAGAAAATAGCTGTTGAATGTTATGTATAATAAAATATATATCACGGCGTAGCTCATTTATCGTACAACCTTAGTTAATAAATAAATGTACAGGGGGAAAATTACTGGTTCAGCGTTATTAAAAAAGTTGCATTACATTGGAAAGTTGCATGTTATCTATTTCTTATCTATGCTTTACTAGGCTCTTATAGTACAGCCTACGAGAGAGGCTGATTGGCTAGAGATCACGAACCAGATACTAAACATGAAAGTAATCGCCACTGTACTGACTTTTCGCCTATAAAAGAAAAGAAGAATCGTACCAAAAGACCCAATGGTACCAGCTTTTTCTCTGGCATCCACTTCTTCATCTAATCCCACACCTACACCAATTGGACACATACTTTGCAATTAAATCGAAATTTACCCATACTTTGTACATGTCTTAAAAATACAGTCTGCCCCCAGTTATAATTCGTCACTGCCTTCTGTAACACTTTGTAAATTAAAAAAAATAAAAGTACTGCAAACATAGTCAATGGCAGTGTAAAATATAGGTCGCAATAAAATCTCTATATCTTTTCGTGTCATAATTCTGCTAACTTATTTATCAATAATAAAAATTTGGAATCTCATAAAATGAAAGCATTAATCCTAATTTTTAGTATAACAAGAATGGGGCTCATTCGTCGTTTTCCCGCTAAATAGTCTCCAGAGTGCCTACCATCAACCATTATTGCGATTCAATTTAGGACTTAAACTGAACTGTTTTGCTTATTCGTACCATGACGTCATATAGACGATCAATTTTCTTTAATGTCAACAGTTTGCGGTTCAACGCCAATTCACAACATAAACTGAGCGGCAAACTTGTGTCGTTCATTCATTTTCGTACCATGACGGCTTACATGACATCAGTTGAACCTAAACTGCTACGCTCAAACGTCAAAAATCGCGACTCAAATTAAGTTACTATTTGGGATCGGATTGCTCCCTTACGTGGCTTCTTCTTCGACACTGCAGTGTATTATTATAACGATCATTTTCGAGAAATTCTAAAATAATCAACTCGTCGCACATCTGAAAATAAAATTCTGATACTACCATATGATTTCGCAATTAAATATTATGGATTATTATAGGGAGAAAGTAAAAAAATGTATAATTACTTTTGATTTAAAATAAGTCTTCGGAATGAACTCGTTCACCTTATGCACGTACTACGTCTTTAAAGTTTATAGAAACTATGTAATCACTTTGTTTTAAACAAATAGTAACTTAATTTGAGTCGCGATTTTTGACGTTTGAGCGTAGCAGTTTAGGTTCAACTGATGTCATGTAAGCCGTCATGGTACGAAAATGAATGAACGACACAAGTTTGCCGCTCAGTTTATGTTGTGAATTGGCGTTGAACCGCAAACTGTTGACATTAAAGAAAATTGATCGTCTATATGACGTCATGGCACGAATAAGCAAAACAGTTCAGTTTAAGTCCTAAATTGAATCGCAATAATAGTTGATGGTAGGCACCCTGGAGACTATTTAGCGGGAAAACGACGAATGAGCCCCATTCTTATTATACTAAAAATTAGGATTAATGCTTTCAATTTATGAGATTCCAAATTTTTATTATTGATAAATAAGTTAGCAGAATTATGACACGAAAAGATATAGAGATTTTATTGCGACCTATATTTTACACTGCCATTGACTATGTTTGCAGTACTTTTATTTTTTTAATTTACAAAGTGTTACAGAAGGCAGTGACGAATTATAACTTGGGGCAGACTGTATTTTTAAGACATGTACAAAGTATGGGTAAATGTCGATTTAATTGCAAAGTATGTGTCCAATTGGTGTAGGTGTGGGATTGGATGAAGAAGTGGATGCCAGAGAAAAAGCTGGTACCATTGGGTCTTTTGGTACGATTCTTCTTTTCTTTTATAGGCGAAAAGTCAGTACAGTGGCGATTACTTTCATGTTTAGTATCTGGTTCGTGATCTCTAGCCAATCAGCCTCTCTCGTAGGCTGTACTATAAGAGCCTAGTAAAGCATAGATAAGAAATAGATAACATGCAACTTTCCAATGTAATGCAACTTTTTTAATAACGCTGAACCAGTAATTTTCCCCCTGTACATTTATTTATTAACTAAGGTTGTACGATAAATGAGCTACGCCGTGATATATATTTTATCATACATAACATTCAACAGCTATTTTCTATATAAACACAAGAAAATATTTTTTGCTATCTCCTTACTATCTAAAAATGTAAATGGTCTTGACATATGAGGCCACACAGCCCATTAAATGTTAATAACACTCAAATTAAACTCGCCCAAAATTTTAATTATTTTTACAGATTACTGATTCAGTCTAGCCTTACGTTTATTTACAAGTATTTTATTGCTATAATAAATTAAAATAACTAGGTAAAGTAAGGATAGAATTGTAACCGGTGAAATATCCTGTTTACAATAATACCTTAAAATTTATGTTTTCATATAATTATCCAAACGTTTACCTACCTTTATTGGGAAACCTGTCATTAGCCATATCTATAAGTTTAAGAACCTTTATATAAAGTAGTTTTCGTAAGAGAAATAGGTTCCATAATAAATTAATAAAAAATTTTGAGGTACAAATAACGATTTCAATGAAAAAACGTAACTCCTGGCTACAAAGTTATTTAATTTTCTTAATTATTGACACAATTTAGAATTTCTCGAAAATGATCGTTATAATAATACACTGCAGCGTCGAAGAAAAAGCCACGTAAGGGAGCAATCCGATCCCTTTGATTTGGGTGACAGAATTTATTAAACGATATCGTCTGACGAAAAAGTAAGCCATGGAATTGTGTGACGAACTAAGGCCACTGCTTAAAAATAAAATAAGATCATCAAAATGGATTTCACCATGTGAACAGTAAACAAATTGTGATCGAATCTTTGATTTTTTGGCTACATTTTAGTAAAATAAACTAGCGGCCCGTCCCGGCTTCGCACGGGTGGACAAAATTCTTTAATTTTTTCTATTATTAAAAATTTTCCGTTAGCGCCATCTAGCGTCCGGTAGACGAACTACTTGCGGTTAATGCGTTGCTATGGTAACGCATATACAATGGAAAAAGAGCGGGGAAAAAGAGCGGACAGACAAATAACAAATTTGTGATCTTAGATTATAGATATAAACACCCATAACTAAGATACAATTGCTCGTATACATCATATCAAACATCTGCCCTTTCCGGGATTGGAACCCAGGACCGTCGGTGCGAAAGGCAGTTTCGCTACCGTTGCACCAAACGGTCCACTATCGATTGGCTTTAAGATTTAAAATATGAAAAAAAAAATGAAAAATATTTATTCAGTATCTTTTAAAAACGTACATCACTAGTGGCTGGTGTCCTCTTTTAAGTATTAAACCTGTGTTAGAGGGCCCCGCTTCTTATAAAATTACAAAAGATACATGTTGTTTCAATAACCATTTCTTCCTTAATGAGTGAATGAATACAAAACAAAAAAATAAAATAAAAATAAAACAGATTGTGTGGTGACTGTTTATATACAACTAGCGACCCGCCCCGGCTTCGCACGGATGCAATGCTCTACTAAATATATTATGCATGTATTATACATATAAACCTTCCTCTTGAATTACTCTATCTATTAAAGAAAACCGCATCAAAATCCGTTGCGTACTTTTAGAGATTTAAGCATACATAGGGATATAGGGACAGAGAAAGAGACTTTGTTTTATACTATGTAGTGAAGAAAATAGTTTAGTGAAATCAGCCAGTTACAGTTAACTTCAAGTCCATCGGTCAGCACTCACGGTCCCAACTGAACTCTTATTCATTGAAAGAGAAGCTATAGTCTCGCATTTGTGTACAATAAAATAATCTATCAAAGGTTTTAACTGCTTTATCCTTTTATTCAACCGGGTCCTATCAAAGGCCTATTGGAGACATTAATGGACAATGTATAGCACAACAGACAGTGTCCACAATCATAGCAGAAGTAACAGCAGCTTTAAATTCGCCAATAATGAGAAAAAAATATATAAGTTTCCCAAAAAACCCAAATGAAAGAAATAAAATAAGATCTATGCATAACTTTATTAACAGATCATCTATTGATTAGAGACCCTGCCTACGCAGTCTATGGTCACGTGTTTGAATCTTGCAAGTAGCAAATGTATATTTGTATTTATACAATACGTATATTCAACCAAACCCTTCAAATTACAGTGATAAATATAATTATTTTTCAAGGTTCTACAACAAATTTCGAATGCCCGGTGTGCTGGGATGCATAGATACGCACCCACATAGCAATAGTTAGGCCTGTTGAATATGAGGAACGATACTATTGCAGAAAACAGTATCATTCTCTGAATGTACACTGACATTAGTAGTGTGGATCTGGCATCCACACTAATAATGTAACTATGGTGGAGCAACACACGATTCTTTTATATGGAATGTTCATCCATTAAAGCCACATTTAGAAAATATCAATGAGGCTAAATGGTTACTTGATTAGTAAAAATAAAAAAATAAAAGATATTGACAATATAAAAATAATCTTTAATAAAACATAAACACAATTATAGTTCTTAGTTACTTACAGTATTTACATAAAAATTCAAGGCACGCTGATTTTAGGTTTAGGTTTAAAGACATTTATTCTCATAAGAACATATGTTCGCTTAAAATGAGATTAGGTACAAAAATAATTACAATTATAACAATAATTTGGCGCAGCGCACATTCAATTAAACATTAATAAAGACACAAACAGAAAACAACAACCAGACTTATTCATCACAGATTCAATAGATGATAAAACTTAAAACAAAAGGAGAACTACTTGCTTTGATTTTACGAGTAATATTATAATTTTGGGGTAAATTGCTAATCACTCTATCTTTATAATGTTTTCTGCGAGAGGAGCTTGCTGATACCCATTAAGGAAGTTTTTAATGACACCTATTGTGGATGCCGTTCCTGGCTCACCTGCAGCTCATTACACTGATCTTCATGTCCGAACACGGAACGTCATCGAGAGAACAATCGGTATTCTCAAAGCATGTTTTCGTTGTCTCCTTCTATACAGAGTATTACATTATAAACCGAGAGTAGCTGCGTCTATTACAATTGCTTGTGTGGTTTTACATAACATTTGTAATATAGCCAACATCCCTGTGCCTGAGTTGAGCAACGAAGACTTGCTTCAAGAAGCACAACTACAAATAAATGGTAATGATGGAGACAGTGAAAGAGGCGGCAGCAGCAAGATGCTCTCATTCTTCGTTTGTGGGACTCCCGATAGACCTAAAAGTTTTTTATTATACTATTTCGAATATATAATTTGAATTCCTGAATTTTTATTTTTAATTGTTGTTAACATCTAGATTCTAGAATCATCATGGCATCGACCATTTGGTGCAACGGTAGGCGATCCTGCCTTTAACACTGATGGTCCTGGGTTCGAGTCCCGGAAGGGGCATCTTGAGACATAGGCGGTTCACGTCTCTGACATCTGCGACGAGGTGTGCGCTGTGGAGCGGTTCTTTGTGGTGGTGGAGTAAGAGCTCGGTCTAAAATTGGTAAAATATTAGCTGGTTCTGGCGCGGGTGGAGAAACAGCTGGTATTGATGTTACGGCAAGTTGTGGATCGATTAGTGGGGGAGGCACTGTAAGTCTCCGAGATGGCCCCAGCTCTTGGTGTGATGAGTTTGGTGCAGGAGATGTTGCAAATGATGGCAAGACTACATATTGAGCCAATATGCTTTCAGAGCCTGGAGTTAGCTCCTAAAAATATCAAATTGTGAGTCAATAAGCAAAATTTGTGTTAACTATCAGAGCAACATGTAAAATGATACTTACTTCTTCAAATGGCTCGACCTGCATTCCAGGTAGTCCTTCGCAAAAATTGGGGCCCAGTATTTTCAAAAATTTATTTTCTAAATTCGTCAAAGGTTTCACACTTGAAGGACCTCCTCCAGTTTGGTTGTGTGAAACCTTTGCAGCAGCAGCCATTGTTTTTTAATTGCATTTGTAGTCATTCCAGTACTAAAACGAATTATATATGTTTAAACAACCTTATATTTTTAGGTAGGTTTTAATAACTAATAGCCACTTTAGATTATAATTTCCAATATTTTTTGACGTCTGACTTATGCTATAATAAACATACTTTGCACCATCCTTTCCAATCTTTTGTTGCACCATCACCAAGCGAATTTAATTGTTTGGCCACTTCCACCCACATTTTTCGCGAATACTCCCTGGCTGACGCAGTTTTATTGTAACCAGTTGCAATTTCTTTATGTTCATTTAGAAACTCCCAAAGGGTTTCTTACTGAACAAAAGTCACTCTACGACGCGAGGATTCACTGCAGAGAAAAATGTTCTATTATAGCAATCATGTTAGACTATAGCTTATAGCGATATAACCCAGCTTCACTATATTTTTTGAAAAAAGCGGTCTTTGAAATTTTTTTATTTAATTTCTCCTTCAGAAGAGAGGCAAAGCTTATTAACCCCATACAGCCTATCCGTCTTGAGAATTTCTTTAAAATGTAATTGTAAAAGTAAACGCAATTAAGTATTGCGTTTTGAAATAATAATTCTCGACGCGATTGATAAAATGTTGTCGCCAACATTAACTTCGCTATATCTAGTCATTTCATTATACATTGAAATTGCTACCAACACTGTAAAACATAATAAGTACTTAAAAATTACAAATAAAAGGAATTGTAATGTGTATTCCTGGGTTTTCAAAACAAATAGCAACCAAAAAACAAGCAACTATGACTAAAAGGACGTGCTGCCAAGCGGAAATTCAAAACTTATGTGTTCCGATTCAAAAGCAGACCACAGACAACAAACTATCATTCATTCAAAGTTTGCGATTCAATTGCCTGATTCAAATCCTGTATTTGATAGTTGATGGTATGAATTAAAGCAATTCATTTTAAGAACCTAAAATAAACTGCATCGAACTTGAATCGCTGAAATAAAGTTGATGGTATGGACCCAGAAGATGTTTTGGATAATATCTCAGTTCTAATCGCCTGTAGTAAAATTATTAAAGTCGGAAGTAGAAATTACAAAGCCTTTCAAGAAGATTATTTTGTATGGAAGTCTTCACAATCTAAAGTAGTACATCAATAAGTATACATCAATACTTATTGATGTATTCATTTGAGTTTGTTATCATTTTCAAAGAAAGAGAAAGAGAGATTTAAGTGCTTGTGGCTCGCATCTTAATACATCAACCTATACTTCCTCACATCGATACTTTTACTTATTAGATACTTTGGTTTTGATACCGCTACTAAAAATGTATCGATATTTTGGTTTCGATATCGTGTCCCTATTGGTTATTGTTCTGAGAAAATAACATTGTCTGTTCATTCCAGTGTTGCCAGATATTTACTTTTGCAACATTTTACAATACACTTGACCTTCTTAAGTTACCTCGATGTCACAAGACTCTAATGTTACTTTTACTTAACTAGTAAGAATTATTAAAAAGAGAAATGTACAAATTTTAGTAAACTTTGTTTAAAATGGTTGGTTTGTTTGCTATCGACTTGTGTGTGGTAACAATGATTGCCTAAATAAATATTTTAAGTCGGCGTTTAAGAATCAAGAATTCAATAAGAGAGTCCAAGCAAAGTATCAGTCAGCACAGCCGTATAATTCGATTTTGTTTTATGTTCTCTTTGCTTGAAGTTTAATTTAGTAGTAGAAGTTTAATTTATCAGTATTACTGTTGTTCTAAATAAGACACAATATATTATTACTTTTTAAGCTATCTCTTGTTATTTTATTTTACTATCGGCTACTGGCGACACTGGTTCGAGAACGTCAAAATTGTCAAATAAATCACCAACATCATTCTTTGATTAATTTGATTTATTAATCCTGTAACACAATCATTAATATTGTGTATAAAACACTAAACTAATCTTAAACACATAAAAAATTGGCTTAATATTTCTTTTCAATTCTGCTGTAATTCCGAAAAGTTTCAAGTATTTGTGGGCCAGTATTGAAAACACACAAGGTAATATTGTCGTAATTTTGTAATTATTTGATTGATAATTTTATTATTTAATTAATGTCTTCGTATAAAGTTTAATATATAACTTGATATTGTTTAGATTCGAAGAAATCAATGTTGTTTCTGTAAAAAATTTCAGGGTATCATAATTTCTTGTAACCTTAACCCAGATTTAGTAGTTTCCTTAGTCTTGGAGCAATAGGTAACAAAATTTATACCGTTACAGATGCAACTAACATCAGATCCACGGCGTGCAGATCGCGAGCGTCGCTACAAACCTCCTCCACCCACTTCAGCTCCTGCTGAGGACCTGACAACAGATTACATGAATATTTTAAGTATGATGATATTTTAGCCCTAATTGTCTTGTTGATATTTAATCAACTCTCAGATGGATTTACCTAACAAAACTCTCATATATGTATGTTGGTGCACCTGTAGTATTTATCTTATAGCAAACAATAGTTTGACTTCATTATTGACCTATAAGCATTTCCTTATTTAGCTTTTGCAAATTAATACATCTTAAGGTTTGAAGGGCATGACAACTGCATCATATAATTTTTGTTCAACAGTCAACCTTTTGACTACAAAGCCAAATGGTCAGAAAATTGACCAGCAACCCATTAAACAGTTTATTCTTTTGTTTTTCTGTGCATAGATATTGGTTAATTTTTAAAAACCCGTGTACAATAAACCTCTATAGAAAGACTTCTTTACTTTCCCATTTGTGTCTAATTTGTTTATAATAGACTAAGATATTTTTTATTGTGCTTGTATCACATCTGAAAACTTAAATTGCCAAATATAAAATTTCTTCTGTATGGTATAGCATTATAATTATTTTTCAGGTATGATATTCTCTATGTGCGGACTGATGATGCGTTTAAAATGGTGTGCCTGGACTGCAATCTTTTGTTCTAGTATAAGTGTTGCAAATGCTAGAGTTTCTGATGATACTAAACAGGTATGTTTATAAATTCCTTTAAATAAGTAATAATAATTAAATTGATAATGTTTTATAAGTTTTTACCACTATCACACACAGATTTTAATGAAATAAGATTTCAAAACAAAAGTTGACTATTCAAAAAAGATCATTGCTTCTTACAAAAAAATAAGGTATATCTTCCAAATTACAAATAGATAAATGTAGTTTTTTTCTTGGATCTTGACACTTAACTACTTATGATTTTCTTATATATAGGTATTGTTTTTAAAAATGCTTATATTAAAAATTATTAAATTAAATCCATTTGATTGAACTGTTGTAAAGCTGTTTGTTTTCTTTTTTATTTCAGATTGTGAGTTCATTCATGCTCTCGATTTCTGCTGTAGCCATGTCATATCTTCAAAATCCAGCCCCAATGTCTCCACCATGGGCTGCTTTGATGACATAACAATTGTTATTAATTTATTTAAAGTAAAACTATTTAAAAAGTTTGTTATACATTGAATTATATCAAAAAGAAGTTTTATTTTAGCACTACGCCACATTACAACCATCAGTTATGACTTCAATAACAATTCTAAACATATAAAAATATATGTGTATAATCATACAAAATTATGCCCACTTGTTTACTTGTACTTGTCCCACTTATCTAGAAATAAAAAAGGACGGTCCTGCATCAGGGTTAAAAATGGATTTATAACAAAATGAGTTTATGTGATATGTAATGGTCGATTTTCACTTTGAACTTTGTTCCATAGTAGTTTTGATATGTAAAATAATAATTGTGTTTATCATGCCTCAACGACTACAAAGAAGACATTTTAACTAGTTCTTGGATAAAGTTGAACTTTTATTTAATAGATATACACAGAAATATTCATAGGATTGTTATTGTAGGAGACATGAATATTAACACTTTGATACATAATAGCGTGAATAAATTTTTTAGTCTCATTAAAAAACTATAATTTGACATAGCACATAACAGAACCCACTGGGGGCCTGTCTTGTCTTTATATATATAATTCTTCTGTGAGTGTGTATGTCACTGAACTCCTCCTAAACGGCTGGACCGATTTGAATGAAATTTTTTGTGTGTCTTCAAGGGGATCTGAGAATGGTTTAGATTCACAAATCAGCCCGGCAGATGGCGCTGCAGACGGTATCTAGGTTATTTATATATACTGCAAAAATAACAGGCAGGACAACGTCTGTCGAGTCCACTAGTATTGACTATATATTTAGTAATTTTCATTTTTAAAAGGTGCAAATGGCTCAACTCTCCCACTATGCTTATCTGCTCATGACACAGCTCAGGTGCATGTTTTTAATTTAATAAAGTAATCCATTAACCTAAAAGTAGGTAGTATATAATTTCAAAAGATGCTACCTACTCTACTGAAAATATCGAAAAATTTAAAGCATATTTAGCAATGTCTTCATTTTCAGACGTAGATAGTGATAAAAATCCTGAAAATTCATTAAATAAATTATATAACTGGTTGCCTACTCTACAAACTCTTTTCCCTTTTGTAAAGTGAGACTAAATATACAACCTAAATCAAAATTAATTAGGAAAAGCTGTGCTTATAATAGATTACTACGCCAAAATTACTATAAAAAGAGATATGAATACAAGAGTTATTCAAAATTGTTAAAAAAGTAATAAAAGTAAAAATACTTGCAAAGCTACATGGAGAATAATACAAGCGGAAATAGATGGCAGCATAATAATTATATAAATTCAATAAACATCCAAAATAATGTAATTGATAATCTCAACGAAATTGTATAGACATTTAATAATTACTTTATTGGACTAACAAATCAAATCAATAATAATTATTATTATGATAAAACTTCGAATGACATTTTAACTGATTCTAATTATTTAACCCCTATTGACGAACATTATGTAAAAAAATTATCAGCTCTCTGAACAACACGAATGCAGAGGGCTATGATAAAATATGCACATAAGTTACCAAAGCATGTAAGGAGGAATTAATTCCCATTTTGGTACATTTAATTAACCTTTCAATGGACTCCGGAGTCTTGCCTTATAAACTTAAATTCTTTATAAACAAACCATTGTTTAAAAAGGAGGATACATCAAAAATTGATAATTAACTTCCGATGACGCTTTTACCCATTTTATTAAAGGTTTATGAAAAATTTATTTACTTCTTTCTTTGAAAAATATCAAGTTTTTAAAAGAAACCAATATGGGTTCCAAAAAAGGAAATTTACCACACATGCTATTTTTGATAATGCTAAATGAGAGCATGCATGCGTGCCGTGTAGTGCCGGCCTAGAATAGCACTACTCCCCTCTCATCCCGTGGGTGTCGTAAGAGCCGACTAAAGGAAACCTCACCTAAGGAGATGGGCAGCAGCATCTCTTTATGCGTACGGGTCATACTGCGATCGCCAACCCGCCTGCCAAGCGTGGCGATTATGGCAAAACCCCTTATGGATAGGCACACAAAGAAACGGCCCCTAGTCCCCGGCAGCCAAACCATTCCTAGCTACGGTAGCGGCTACGGTAACGGTGCGGCAGGGGGTGCGAAGAATCCGCGGGTAGGTTGCGGCTACCAACACCGACGACTGGACCTGGCAACTTTTAACACGCGCACATTGAGGACCGACGCGAAAATTACAGAGTGGAAGAAGTTATCGGCAAGTTACACTGGGACGTCATCGGGTTGTCTGAAGTCCGAAGAGAGGGAGATGACACGATAATTTTGAACTCCGGTAACTTGCTGTACTTCCGGGAGGGCGACCAACTTTCCGTGGGTGGTGTCGGGTTTTTCGTCCACAAGTCCCTCGTCAACAACGTGCTATCCATCGGTAGTGTTTCCAGCAGAGTGGCATACTTGGTACTCAGAATATCGTCAGGGTATTCGGTGACGGTCATCCAGGTATACGCTCCAACCTCGAAACACGACGATGACGAAGTGGAGGCTATGTATGAGGAGATTTCTAGGGCCATACATAGTCACAAATCCCACTACACGGTTGTGATGGGGGACTTCAATGCAAAGTTGGGGAAGCGCTGCGGTGACGAGTTGAGAGTGGGGCAATTTGGATTTGGGGAACGGAACGACAGAGGCCAGATGCTGGCGGACTTTATGGAGAGGGAGAACCTCTATATGATGAACTCCTTCTTCAGAAAGCCCGCAACTCGCAAATGGACCTGGATAAGCCCCGACGGCAAGGTCAAAAATGAGATCGATTTTATCATGTCAACGAGGAAGCAAATATTCAATGACGTCTCTGTGATCAACGCTGTTAAGGCAGGGAGCGATCACCGACTGGTAAGAGGCACATTGAATATCAACGTGAAGCTTGAAAGATCGCTACTGATAAAATCTACGCTCCGACTAGTGCCGACCCAGATTCAAAACCCCGAGCGCTTTCAGCTCGAGCTCCAGAACCGCTTCGAGACCCTTGATAACAGCATAGATGTGGACGATCTGAACGACCTGGTGTTCACCTCCAAAGTGTTCGCTAGAGATCTGTCTATTGGGCAAAGTCAACTGACGAGGCTGAAAACTGAGAACGGGACTATCATTTCATCGACTCCTGAAATCCTGAGAGACATTGAGAGTTTCTATAGGCAGCTGTATTCCAGTATCACACCAGGCCAAAGCAGAGCTCGAGATCCGAGAGCCAAGCTTACCCGACACTATACTGAAGATATCCCGGACGTCAGCCTGTACGAGATTAGAATAGCCCTCAAACAGCTAAAGAACAACAAGGCGGCGGGAGATGACGGAATTACACCAGAGCTTCTGAGAGCGGGCGGCACGCCGGTACTTAAAGTCCTCCAGAAGCTCTTCAATTCTGTTATCGTCCAGGGCAAAACGCCGAAGGCATGGAGCAGAAGCGAGGTGATTTTGTTCTTTAAAAAGGGCGATAAAACCCTACTGAAGAACTACAGACCCATCTCGCTTCAGAGCCATGTCTACAAGCTGTTTTCGAGGGTCATTACGAATCGTCTTGCTCGCAGGTTTGACGACTTCCAACCTCCCGAACAAGCCGGTTTCCGAAAAGGCTTTAGCACCATAGACCACATTCATACGCTGCGGCAGGTTATACAGAAGACCGAAGAGTATAATCGGCCACTTTGCTTGGCGTTTGTGGACTATGAGAAGGCCTTTGATTCGATCGAGACTTGGGCGGTGTTGCAGTCTCTCCAGAGGTGCCAAGTGGACTACAGGTATATCGAAGTGTTAAGGTGCCTGTACCAGAACGCCACCATGTCGGTCCGAGTACAGAGCCAGAGCTCTTATCCTATCCAACTACAGCGAGGAGTGAGACAGGGAGACGTTATCTCTCCGAAACTGTTCACTGCTGCGTTGGAGGATATTTTTAAGCTTCTGGACTGGAATGGACTTGGCATCAACATCACCGGCGAGTACCTGACGCATCTTCGGTTTGCCGATGATGTGGTCCTAATGGCTGAGACCTTGGAAGACCTGAGCACCATGCTCGAAGATCTCAGTAACGCATCCCAACGAGTGGGTCTTAAGATGAACATGGACAAGACAAAAATTATGTCCAACGCCCATGTTACACCCGCTCCAGTAAATACTGGGAACGTTACACTCGAAGTTGTTGACCACTATGTTAACCTAGGACATACAATACAGTTAGGTAAGTCCAACTTCGAGAAAGAGATCTCTCGTCGAATCCAACTCGGGTGGGCAGCGTTCGGTAAGCTGCGATACATTTTCGCGTCCAAAATACCTCAGTGCCTTAAGACGAAAGTCTTTAACCAGTGTGTGTTGCCAGTAATGACTTATGGCAGTGAAACGTGGTCGTTCACTATGGGTCTTGTAAGAAGGCTCAAGGTCGCCCAGCGGGCAATGGAGAGAGCTATGCTTGGTGTTTCCCTACGCGATTGAATCAGAAATGAGGAGATCAGTAGGAGAACAAAAACCGCCGACATAGCTCAAAGAATTGAGAAGCTGAAATGGCAATGGGCAGGACACATAGCAAGGAGAACCGATGGCCGTTGGGGCGGAAAGGTTCTCGAATGGCGACCGCGTGCCGGACGACGCTCAGTGGGTAGGCCCGCTATGAGGTGGAGCGACGATCTGGTTAAGGTCGCGGGAAAACGCTGGATGCGGGCAGCACAGGACCGATCGTTGTGGAGATCCTTGGGGGAGGCTTATGTCCAGCAGTGGGCGTCGTACGGCTGATATGATGATGATGATGACATGTACTACTTATTAATAAATCACAGTTTTCTCTTTAATATCCTATATTCTCGAATCAACAGTAATAAAATTCTTTTGGTCTAAATAAGTAAAATCAACAGTTAGCAACAATTATTAGAAATAAAAACAAGATTTATTTTTTAAACGCACATTCTTGATAATATGTTCTCAAAAACACCAAAGAGTCAAGCATTTTATCCGAAAGTGAACTTTGTATCTTATTGCAAAAATATCCAGCCGACGAAAAAACACGCTCACTTTTGACACCCTTTTGTTAAAAGCTCGATTCCGATTTTACGATATTGTAACGATCAATATCGGTATTGTAAAATAGACCTTTTCGTTCCGAGATTCCGATATTACGAGATTCCGAGATTCATGCCCTAGTCACGTCTTTGGAGCTGCTTTTATTTAAGCAGCCGAAGCGTGGACAGCCGAAGCGTGGCAACGAAAGCAACGTCAATATTGGATGCACCCATTTAATAAAGAGAGATTACTTGGTGGACATTTTGTAACAACATTGAAAATACTAAAAAAGTATGAGCATAAATTCAGAAGTTGTTATAGAATATAATATTCGACGTTTTGTGAATTGCTTTCCATTGGAAAACCAGAGTACACACGCGCACGTTTGCATCGATGCAGTCGCGATGCTGTAGCGCGTTAGTAGCTCGTTGGCATCACTTCTGTGGCGCGTTGCAAAAGCGACTAATGCGCGTTAATAGCGATGCTGTCGCTCGTTTACGAAACGCGTGACAGCATCACTACAAAAAGTCGCCGAGGGCGAGTGCTCTTTGGTCTACAAAGCAATTCACGAAACGTCGAATATGACATTCTATAACAACTTCTGATTTTATGGTCATACTTTTTTAATATTTTAAACGTTGTTACATAATGTCCACCAAGTAATCTCTCTTTATTAAATGGGTGCATCTTCCCACGCTTCGGCTGCTTAAGTAAAAGCAGCTCCAAAGACGTGACTAATATTGCCTCAACCGAGTCCATCTTGCAACTGTAGTGATCGCAGGTAATTTTGTGCCGTTACTGAATCGCGTTTGCATCGCGACAGAAGCACAACGGTATCGCGTTTGCATCACGACTGAATTGTGTTTACGTGGGCGAGGGCACACAGCTAGCGACGGCATTGCGACTGTATCGATACGAACGCGCGACTGAATCGCTACTGCATCACTACGAAAAGTCGTCGTGGGCGAGGGGCCTAAGACGTATTAAGCGGCGCAAGGTAATGATTATTGTTAACTAATTGACGTTGACTTGACACTGCAAATGCGCTTGATACGTATAATAGTGGTAAGATCACATCTTAACTATTTCGCTTGCTAGTTGGTGTTTGCTTATCTAAAATAAGAAAATATGATAAATCAAGACTGTGATATGAAACGCAAGACTTGACAAGCCCGTGGACTATCCTCAGACATGATGACATTACTTTACTCATCGACATATACTAATGGGCATTCCCCTTAAATGCACTGCGAAAGAAAGAGATAAAACAAATTTTCAGACTATCTTTATCGCTCTCAAAATATATGCCGTACCTGTCATGAAAATTGAGAGCCAATCGCCTATAAGAAGAGTTAGCGTTAGTCCGAAAGCATATTCCATCTTCGCAACTCTTCTCAAACCAAGAAATTACTGCATGTTTTATGTGTACGGCATGTCCATTAGTATATATATGTCGATGACTTTACTGTGGGTGTGTTTGTGTGTTTCTTTAAGACTTGACCAAAGAGTATAACCACCTAGCCGTGTCTAGTTGTCTATACTACACCACAGATTATTGTATATGTCCCCATACTACACTTCGATATGTGTGTAAAAATTTAGTGTGGTTAAAGATTTCGTTTTTCTGCACTTTACACGCGTCTTATTTCACTGTAACTACGGTATAACTTCGACAATAATCCGTTTATATCATTAAATAATCTCATAAAGTGTAAAAACCCAAGTAAGTGGAGTTAATACTTTTATTGGATTTTATTGCGATAAGTTATTGTAACGAGAGGTTATGCTCCCGAAAATATTTTTAACGAAATATATGTGATAAAGTGTAGTTATCTTACTCTTCTCGTAGGTTTTGTAAATATCTTTTCATTAGTGTATACATTTTCCTCTATTCCACATATGTTAAATATAGATAAGTCCACATAACAATAGATACGTGAGGTTAAGATATATATGTCAAACAATTAAATTTCCAAACTATTTATAAAAGTGTTTATTACTTAACTTTAATATTAAAGTTTCTGTTTTATTAATAATCAAAGTTTCTGTAAAATATGAGTATTTTTGTCGCAATGTATTTTTAGTTAGCTCTCTAAAATAAGTTTTATTTTTGTGAGATGACTGAAAATAAATTGTACAATTCAAAAATTTAACTATAATACATGGCGCCTTAACAGTGATAATCTCTAAAATCATTCAATCTTAAGCAACACTTCAATTGGGGATTCTATTATTTATTGTAACAACATAAGTTTTAAAAAATTAAAGAGAAAGTTATATGTCAATGAGAAATGTGTTTTAAAGCTATGTTTTATAACACAACAATTGCTATAACATATAGGTAGCTTCACTAGTATGATTTATGAGACAAAAGTCATTTAACTCTTCTTCAGAAGATGAAATCGATGATGAATAAAAAATTAAATCCAATATCTATGTAAAGAATATTTTTACTAGGAAAAATTCACCTTGTTTTTGGTGTCAGGGGCAATTGATTTAACTCCTTTTTATTCCAGCCAACTTATTATCATGATAACCAACTCTTTTCGGTTATTTACCTATTTTAATCAATATTCATTAGATTATTTTTTTTCCTTAACATTATTTACATCTCTAGAAACTTCATCACCCAAACTCAATGTTATGTGAAATAGTCTATAATAAAATCATTTTTATTTTTTAATCTTCATACTTCTGTTTTTTCTTTTTCCAATTGTTCATTCTATAGCATACATAGGAACAGATTTTTTTATGGTAATAGGTGAGAGATTCACCTTATTATAATTAAAACAGCCTCTTCATTATCTGCCTTAACCTTTGAATGTTTATGGCTAAGGCAAGTGCTCACCTATAGATTAAATGTATAAACATCATGGGAAAATCTGGGTAAAGCCTATCGTGTGGATCATATCTACGAGAGCCATTCCAAAAGTAGTATTTCTTTGGAAATATGAACTAGTGTATATTTACAAATATTAATTTTGTATTTGTATAGAATATATCTTACAAAACTAAAACACAGTCAACTCCCAAATTTAAGCATTTATCTTAACATGTGATTATTTGTACCCCAGCTTTATAATATAATAATAATAAACTGGTGATTCATGAGCCACCAGTGTACTGAGATAAACAGTTACAAGTTCTTTCAGTTCTTTATCTGTTTAAATTTCTTTCCTGCTAAAACTTCTTTAGTTTTCTATACAGACGGTAGTCTGATGGCGACAGGTCTGGACTATAGGGTGAATAGTTGAAAGTGCTGTTGGAATGGTTGAAATTTATTTTATCACAGCTCTAACTTCACACTGGCTGGCTATTTTTTAACATCATTAACATTCACATAAACCACACAATCAACATGCAACTTTGCACACAGATAGCTAAAATACAACTGCATGTGTTAGAACCTGTCTGGCAGCTACTTTATTTGCCCTGCGTGACGCAAATGGGTACTACTTTACGGATGGCCCTCATACTATTTGTCAGATTCAATTTTCGTTTTGTCGGAAATTAGAACATTTGTTTATGCAATATTGTGTATAGTATGTTGAGGTGAACAATAGTGTTTCTTAAACTAGTCTTCAATATTCTGCATTATATCTGTAGGCATGAAAGTATTAGTATTAATTAACATTATTGACAGTTTGGTAATAAATTTCAATCATAGTAATAAAGGTATCAATAGAAGTCATAAATTGAAATGTCAAATATACAATAATTATTATAATTACAAAAGATTATTTCAAGATGTAAGTTTCATTCATATATTCAGAAATTGAGTAGAAAGTTTTTAAAAATATTGTTTGGTAATTGTAATAATGTAATTTTTTTCAAAACAGTTAAATTGTATTTGGGTTTTGCTATTTTAGCCGTTTTAATCCAAATAAATTACTTTTTTATTCCCTACATTTTTCAAACTATTCAAGCTTTTTTTTACAACCATGTAGATTTCTGAGATACATATATATCTCTAACTAGTCTGGCCATAAATAGTGTTACATAAACCTTTTTTTTTCAATTTTTTATTATATTGAATTTGGAACGCATTTATTATTTTAAAAACTAGATTTCGCTCCATTTCACATATTTTTTCGTGTACATTATCAAATTTCAATATGGAAAGGGGTATTAAAGAAAATAGGATTGCAGTGATCGCCTTGTACAGTGGGTATGGAGCCGTCGGTTATATTCCAGACACTTCAAAAGCTTAGTATCAGCCGCATTTTCGTATATCGTACTATCAACAGATCAACAACACTTCCTCTGTCGAAGACCATCAAAGATGGGGGCCACCGCGTGCTGTTAGAACTACAAACGCTGTTAATGCTGTTAAAGCCAGAATTCGTCGAAAACAAGACGAAGTTCAGTGCTTATCATCGATATACAGGACGTGCCCTAAATCAATCTTTACACTTAAAGAGAGTGGATCGATCAAAATGCCTTCTGTCACGATACGCAGGTGAAAGGCACATAAATATCCTCTTTACCGATGAAAAAATTTCACGATCGAAGAGCACTACAATAAGCAAAATGATAAAGTCACTCACAGTTCTAAAGAAGCTGCTAAGTGGTCGGAAAGGTACAACGTGGTCATCATCCTGCGTCAACCCTTTAGCCTATAAATTATGGTCAGTTTTAGGGAACATGGCCTGCTCTAAACAACACGGCGATATCGAGTCTAAAAAATCTCTGGAGCAAGCAGTTTCGAAATTTCCCATGAAACAGTGCGTAAATCCATTGATTCGTTTCCAGAGAGATTGTGTATAAAAGCCGAAAGTGACCATTTCGAATAGAATATTTTTTTATTTTAGGCTGAGACTTTAATAAATAGGTACATATAAACTTTAGTAATATTACATTACTTCATAAAAAAAAATGCATTTTCATTTGTAACAAAACATATGGCCAAACTAGGTACAATGAGGGAATTTTCTATGTTTTTGAGATAGGGGTTCTGTATTACCTTTTCTTATATCCTGCATAAAGCACAAGCATGCATGCAAGAATGTAACTAATATAAATTGGCAGCTTCATAAATTTGCAGGTATTTAAGATTGTCCTTTTTAAAGTTTTAGGATGCCTCCTAAAAAGGTAGAAGAACCTGAAAAAAAACCTCTCATCGGAAGAGTGGGCACTAACTTAAAAGTGGGCATTGTTGGTGTTCCTAATGTTGGTAAATCAACATTCTTCAATGTGTTGACGAAAAGCCAAGCTGCAGCAGAAAATTTTCCTTTCTGTACAATTGACCCTAATGAAAATAAGTATCTTTTTTATTTGTAATATTTATTTAAGTTAAATGTATATCAAAATTTATATGCATTCACCCCTTTTGCTTTTTCTGTTTGATGTTTGGTATGTCATTTTGCTCAGACTGCTTTATAGCAGTTCCTTTAATTACAATTCTCTTAAAAACAAAGAAAGTAACATATTGTTTTCAAATTAATTAAGTGACATTTAGCTGTAAATACAGCTATGATTATAGTTAATTGGTCGTTGATATACGTTAACTATTTTATGTGTTATGGATTCTAGGGTCTTTACCCTAAGTTAAGTTATCTATCATATATGTATGTCTATCCTTTAATAGACATACATATGTGATAGATAACTTATAGAAATATATATAAATACTAATTACTCAGGTACAAATGGTTGTATTGCCCCTGTCGGTATTGATACCCAGGACTGTCTGTGCGAAAGACAGGGTCGCTACCGTTGCACGAAACGTTCGTTGCGTTCATCAAAATCAGTGACAGCAAATAACCCGAAATTAGTATTTACCGAATTTGTCCCCATTTCAATTTCGTTATATTCTTAACCCTTTTTTCATTATAGTGTTTTATTAACATTAAAATAGCCCACTCTTGTAGTTTTCAGAACTTATCTAATAAGAATAACAAGTACTACACAAAGATCTTACCTAGGAGTGCTATTTTGTATATTGAATCTCAACCATTTCTTATTTTAATAAGTAATATTACAAGAGGAACTATCGTTATAGGTTTAATATTCTATTTTAAGAGAAGGCAAGTAATCATAGATAGGTGCTTTATTTTTTTACTTAAAATTTTTGGTGGTTACAATCAAAGAGTATGTAATCACTGTGTTTTAGTTGCTTTGGTATTTTAAAAAAGCGACAACTGTCATAATACATATTTCGAGATATTGTCAAAGCAATTATAAACAATTTATATAAAACACATTGATCTGTCTTTTAAAAGTACAATTTAAAACATCATTATTAATAATAGAATGCAAGATGATTGATTATGAAAGTTACAAAAAAAACTTGGATGTTATTGACAAAAATGATCTTGAAAATTTGCATGTTCATAAGAAAGCTGTGTATTGTGGATCACTTAATAAGCTTAAGAGAAATGTTTTTAATGAGGTTGCAGAAAGTACACCAACTTTGGCCTCGGCTGTTATTGGATTGAATAACACTGCAGTAACTGAACAAGAAATACCAGCAAATCTTGATCTCTGGACAGAACATGATGCCCAAGAGCGTTTCTTAAATTCCAAACCAACTTGTTACCTTATAGTTAGTAAACCTGGTTCTGGTGCATACTCTCTTGGTGAAGCAATCTCTAAAAAATATAATTGCATTCACTTATGCCCAAAAAATGTGTTGATGGATGAAATAGATCAAGGTAGCACAACTGGAAAATGTATAATTTTTAACATGAAACATAATAAGGTGATAACAATTAACATTATAATGGCAATCATGAAGAAGAAAATGGAATCTGCGGTAGTTAAGCATAGAGGATATGTTGTGTCAGGGCTTCCATTAGTCACTTCCGACATCAGACCTCATTACGTCACCGAGACTTTTAACTCAGAAGAAGCTCTACATGTTATTGATGATTTGTTATTTGATACTATAGCCAACCTTAAAAAAAAGAAACGGAAAGAACCGAAAACAGGTTCAGTTACATCAATAAGCAGTGATGTTGGCGCACTAAAAGGAGAAGAAGAAGAAGAAGTTGAAGAAGAACTAGAAGAAGAACACGTTGAAGAAGAAGCTGAAGAGCAGCCAGTAGAGTTGCCAAAATTATTGTTAGATCGCTGTGACAATATAATTGTCTCTGAAAAACCTCAAATGTTCCCCCAAAAACAAATCTTACAAGAACAGTTGAATGAAATATTCAGTTTATCTATGCACCCGGATATCATTATATATTTGACTTGTCCTGATAAAGACCTAGTCACAAAAAAAAGTCATAAATATTTAAATTATAGCAATAGCATGCATACATTTGATAATTTTGTTACCTATACTCCACCAGACCTTAGATGGCCTTCAAAATATACTCTAAGTGATTATGTAAGTCCTTATGACAGTCATGTTTTCAATCCTAAGTACAATTGCAAGCATCCAATTAATTTTGAAAATAACTCCATTAATCAAATATGTAATTATAAACTGCATGTATTACAGTTCGTAGAAGATCAACTTAAAGATTTCGATCCCAAGCAGATAATAAAACTAAATGCTCACAATTCTATTCATGAAATGATGTATCATTTAATTGAAAGGTTAGCTTTCTTGCCGGTAACACCAGTTCTTATTCCAGAACCCCTATATATAGAAGATCCACCAGAAGACATGGAAAGTTTCTGGAGTTTAATTGCAGAAACAAATGTTATTAAAAGTGGAACACTTGATTTTAAACGTTATCCCTCTTTATGGTTTAACAGATGTCCTATAGAGCTTCAAAAGAGACGAGCAGTTCAAGGACTACCGAAATTTGCTATTTCTTTATTTAAACACGTATATCTTCTGTCATCTTTAAATAATTTTGTTTCATTCTATAAAAATCCTAGACCTTATTTAAAGTTAAAATATTTAGAACCAACATGTAGAATAATTGTGACGGGTACAAAATCTTCCGGAAAAACAATGTTATCTAAATGTTTGTCATGGCTTTTTGATGCTCCTGTAATTTCTTACGATTTTTTTCTGCAAAACGAAAGGCAAAAGAAATATGATATTTACTCGAAAACTATTTTATCTGAAATTATTCCCACAATCGAAGATGCGAGGCTATTAGCTTGGCAAAATATGGAATCTGAGAGACTCGTTAATTTAGATAACTGGTTGTTGAAGGTCTCCAAGATATTAAAAAGTTACGTTCCTATATTGATTGAATTTTTAAAATTGTCTCAACGTGAGATAGTAACCGAATCAATGGAAGAAGAGCAATTAGAAAAATCAGAGTCAGAAATAGCATTGCTAGAGAAATATGAAAGTTTACAAACATCAATCTCTTTTTTGCCTTTTTTGGATGATGTTGACAAATGCTTAAAGGTCTTACAAGAGGATACCCTTATAACATTTGCTCCTGTTGATTTAAAAACTATTACTAAAAAACCTGATATTCCTGTGCTTGGAGATGAAGATGTTACGAAAGCTATTGAAAATTACATCATAACTAACGAATTACAAAAAGAAATAGAGCCCTCTTTTGAAGAAATAATGACTGAGCTAAATAGCATTATTCAAAAAATCGACGAAGAGTCACTACAGAAATATAATTGTTTTGGAAAATATATTGTAGATGGTTTTCCATCAGAACCTGAATTATGGGATTATTTTGGCGATGCCAACTTATGGCCAGATAATGTAGTTGCTTTGATGGAAAACCGAGAAATTGAAAGTTACCTTATAGAAAGCTATAAGACAATAGAAAATTGTATGAAAAACTATCAAGAAAGATTTATATTGGCTAATGACCCATTAATCATTACTAAACTTCGAACGACGACACTGTTAGACACTACATATATCGACATTGAGATCATTGTTCACGAACTTGTAATAACCGTTTTGAATACGATTTTCACTGAAGAAGATACTGTTAAAGAAGCTGATATAAGTCCCGAAACTGATATAATAACAACTTTTACTTCTACTGTTGAAAAATTTCGTGAAGATTGGGATAGTGTCAAATTAAAATTAGAGGAAAATTATAAGTCATTTATAGAAGTTGAACTGGAAAGTAAAACTGATATTGAAGTTATTGAAGATGCGTTATTAAATTTACGGAAAAGTTATTGTTTAATATGTGAAGTTGTTGACGATGAACAACCTGAACCAGCGGATGAAGAAGATGATAGTCGTAAAGATATGCTTACCTATAATGATCCACGCAATTTATGTGAAACTCTAACATATTGTCCAATAACATACTTTGATCATGGTGTGCTGTGGGAAGGAAAACCTGAGTTTACCATAAAACATAACAACAAAATTCATTATTTTTCTAAAGAAGAATGCCTAGAGCTATTTCAAAAAGACGTTACACGATATCAGGGATATAACAAACCATTTAAATATCTTCCACCCTTAAGACTCTGTATCGTTGGTTGTATTGGATCTGGTAAGACAACTATTTCTAAGCTTATCGCAAAAGAACTTGGGCTTACTTATATAGAATTCTCTGAAATAATAAACCTATTTTTAATTCCAAAACATTTTAAAAAAGTTGGCCGTCGATATGAAAATATATTTACCGATACCCCAATAGACGAGGAGGGAGTGACAGAGTTCCAAATAGATGAAGAAAATGAAAATCTTATCTCTGATATTTTAGGGAATGAAATAGAAATAAGGCGAATGGTTTATAATTATTTTGAAAGAGGTGAACCAATTTTATCTATTTTGATGCAAAGACTATTAAGAAAATTATGGTTTGATCTTCCTTTTAAAGAGTCAGGTTTTGTTATAGATGGTTATCCACGATTGCCTACTGATATAGATGATATGGTTGCATGTTTTTGTCTACCCGATTTAATTATAGAATTAGAAGGTAATCCAGAAATTTCGCTACAAAGACTATCTCAAAAAATGTACAAATCTTGGAAATCTCAACTAAATGAGGCAAAATTTATTGCTAAAAAAAATGTTGATAGCGAAAAACAAAAATGGATGGACTTTATCATTGCGCAAGTTGTTGTGAAGTTAATCTTGGAGGACCTTTTAAGTGATCTTCTTCCTAACGTGGACAAAGAAGCCGAAAACGAATTGGCTACGGGGAGTGCCACAATAGAACCTAATCTACAGGAACCGACGAATATTGAGATTAGTTCCATTGATATATATAATGAAATGGTACAGAATTATCCACCTCCAGTTGACCAAAACGAATGGGAAAAGCCTGATGAAGCACGCGAAAGAATCGATGCTAGAATTGAAAGTATTTATGAAGTAGAGGATGAAGGTTTGCAATCTTTGAAAGATGTCTTAGAAGATCAAAAAATTAAACTAATTTCTGTTAATAGTATCAAACCGATAAACAAACTCTTTCGACTCATTTTGTTCAAATTATCAATTTTAAGAAATCGAAACGAATCATTATTTGAACAAACCTATATAATCAGCAATGATATTGCAGAAATGCTGTTATCTCAAGGTTTTTACTTTTTCAGTAAATTTGAGCGCATGTGCCCAGTTTATTTATATAAATACCCTCAAATAATTTCGAACCCGTTTAAAATTATGAAGCGTAAAAGTGAATTGTTTCCCGTTATTCATAGATCTTACATATACTTTATTTTTGGTAAAGATAATTTGATGGATTTTCGAATGAACCCATTAAAGTACATAATACATGATAATATGCGTTCATTTATGCAATATCCTTTATCTATTGGTATAATTGGGACTCCAAAGTCAGGTAAAAGTACATTGGCCCAAAAACTGGCAAAGCGTTACGGACTAATGTGTATATCAAAAGGAAAGGCTTTGAGATATATGTTAGAAAATTTGCATTGGACAGAACTCACTTTTCGTATGAAAAGCAGACTTCGTGAAGGAGATTGCATTAATTCTGATTATATTATGAAAGCTATTCAAACCGTTGCAATCGACCATCGTCTTACGACCTATGGGTTTGTTTTTGATGGAATACCGGAGACAGCTTCCGAGGCAATGGAATTAGTAAATAATGGTCTTTATCCGACTTTCGTGTTTGATTTATCAGATGAAACAAAAAATGTTATACCAAAATCCCAAAATGAAATATACTACGACATTATTAAAAGGAAGCCACCTTATCCGGCTTCATTTATTGAATATAGGTTGACAGAATGGAGTAAAAGATATCACAACATAAGAAATTGGATTAAAAGTGATATTCAAAATCTTTTGCTACTAGATGGCAGAAAATCTAAATGGCAGTGTTTAAAGGATGCTATTGAGCACATAGATGATGTTAGTCCAAAAATCCATCACTATTTGAATAATGTTACAAATAATGTTGTGCCTGCACATTTCATGTGTATTTCAAATGATGTCTTTCAGAAAAGAATGTCGACTTTTAAAGACATGTGTCCATTATGTCTTCGATTTAAAGTATTAAGACACAGTGGCTTTCCTATTGACAAAAAGGGGTTAATTCAATACAAAAATAAATTTTATTGGATTTGCCATGATCATATTGATTTAGTTTTAAAATATCCCGGATACCTATCCACAGGCAGCGTGGAAATACCAGAAGTCCCTGCAGTTATCCAAACTATTAATCTATGTTTTGTTTATGAGAATGGAGTTTGCATAGTTACTTATGCTCAAAATTTGCCGTCACAAAAGATTGTGAGCGGAAATAATAAATACGCTGCTAGTTTCCGTGGTAAAACATATTTATTTTGCAGTTCCAAATGTCTCAATATTTTTTTGGCTAAACCGCATATGTTCTGCGATATAACAGTATTTAGGGACAAAAATATATTTCCTCGGGTATCTTTAAAGCAATTACCTAACATAGGCTATTTAGAACAGACTTTGGGTAACATCATCACCGATGCGTGCTGTCTTCTTAATGTTGTAAGACCTAAATACCCGGGCCTTAGCTTAAAAGTGTCCGCATTGATTTTTATCGCTTTGTATTTAAAAACTCACAATCCTTTGATCGACAAGGCGGCGTTACCTTTATTGCAAAAAGTTTCTCGAATTTACGACGCTAGATGTAAACTTACAATAGATGTTGGATTACGATTAAGATCAATGGACAATCCTTTCGCAAATTATCCAAAATGTTGTAATACACTTAAGTAATTGGATTCAGGAACCATCAGGAAGCCTTCTAGCATAAAAAGCGATACTATTAGTTCATCTACTATGAATTGATTGGTATTATATGTTCAGATAATCCCCTTCTCTCGTCATCGTGCTTTCTTTGTCACCGATGAGGAAATATTTTAATCTTATCTTAGTGTTTTGATATCATTAATATTAAATGGCATTAATTTATATATACATTGCGTGGTTACAGCAATTTTATGCATCAAATAATAAATTTGTGTTCATTATTTGGTATTGGAGTGAGAAATATATTTTGTTTAATAAATTGTATTGTGTCACCAAAGGGAATATCAACTATTAAATGAAAGATTTTATAATTTAACGATTTTTATTTTGTCAATTACAAATCTGTAGTATAAATATACAGAGCATACTGTATAGGAACCTAAGCTTCCATGAACCGCTACACGTAGAGTAGCCGCTTGGGTCTAGTTGGTCGCAAGAAAATGAAAACCTTATCCAAGGAGGCAATGAGAAAAGTGACATACTATAACGGATAGTTAGCAAACAAATGCAATTTCTTGGAGTATACTGCTTAACAATTGAATTTCATATTAGGTGTCCGGTAAATATGTAGAGTAAAATTTAACGATGGAATGAGAGCGTTACGTTTTTTGTACGCAATCTATCGTGCACACCTTTCACTTTTATTTTGAAGTTTCGTTAATATAATAAAACGAAACTTCAAAAGGGCTTCAAATATGAACAGGCCTGTTCACAATCGTTCTTACTAAAGAGCTAACACACACCCTTTTTTTGTGCGGTGTTAAGATCCTCACGTTCGATAAGTAGGTATGGGGGAGATTATGGATACATGAGAATATTTTCAATGTAGGCATATAACACCTTTATATAATATACGCTTTAATAGCTTGCTTGATGGTGACATTTAAAAGTAATATTCTTATTAATCAATAAGTGTACTTACACTTATTGATACTGAGATCTAACAGTATTTTATTTTCTTTCAGCAAGTAGGGTACCGGTTCCTGATGAAAGATTTGACTATCTCTGCGAATTTCATAAACCAGCAAGGTGTGTTATGGATTCGTAATGTTTAATAATATTTGTTTATCGACCTCCGTGGTCTGGTGCCTTTCATACCTGTTTTCATTAACTATTCTATATTGGCTGAAAATGATTTGTACGAGGGACTACCTTATTATCCTTTTGGTTTCAGTAAGGTCCCAGCCTTTTTGAACGTCGTGGATATTGCTGGTTTGGTCCGTGGCGCTGCCGAAGGGCAAGGACTTGGCAATGCATTCCTGTCACATATTAAAGCTTGCGACGCTATTTTCAATTTATGCCGTAAGTATTTTACTTACACTTTGACGAGAATGGTCTGAACAGATATTAATTTTATTTGACCTCCTTTCCATTAATAAGGCATTACAGGAAAAAAAACCATGTTTATTCACATATACCCAGTTCCTCCTTATTACATTACAATTTTAATATTCTTAAAAAAGTATGTTTAAAATTTAATTACTTTTACTTTATGTTGATAAATATTACGAAATACTTATGACTCCTAGGTGCTTTTGATGATGAAGATGTTATACATGTGGACGGTGACGTCAATCCTGTTCGTGATTTGGAAACCATCGGCGAAGAGCTGAGGCTTAAGGATGAGGAGCAACTAATGCAGAATATTGAAAAATTAGATCGCGCTGTGAACCGCGGTAATGACAAAAAATTAAAGCCAGAATATGTAAGTCGTCGCCTTAAATCACACTTACTTTATTTAAGTCTAAACTCACATAAATAAAAACAACATACTTTGGAAGTATTATCCGAGATAGGGATAGACTAGGACAAATAATCCGCTTAGGTAAGTCCCAACTTCGAAAAAGAGGTGGCACTACGAATCCCACTCGACTGGGCAGCTTTAGGCGCTTAACACACTGCACCGCGCCCCGTCGCGTAGCGCGTGGCCGCAGATTTTATTATTGTATGCAAGAATCTCAATTAATATAGAAAACACGCCCATGACAACACACTGCCGACGCGAGAACGCGCGGGAAGGCGCCCCGCGCGCAGAATCTGCGCGGGAGCGCGGGGCGTGAAAAAGTAGGGTCAACTTGTATTGAAAATCTGCGCGGAGAAGCAGATTACACCGCTAAGATAGGCAGATCTGCGCCTCCGCGCGGGGGCGCGTTTTCTGTCGCTACGCGCACCGCGGCGGGGCGCATCTCTAGTGTGTGAACCGCCTTAGCAATATTTTCTCGTTTCAAATCTGCCAAAGCCCGAAGACTTCTAGAAATGTTTTGCCGGTGACGATATACGGCACTTCACCGGGTCCTCACCTGTTAACTTTTTGACAAAGTCAATGCCCCCAGCGTTACTATGAAGAGCTGTGCTCGGTTTTGTTTTGTTTTCGTTATCACAATGACTCAAATTGGAAATGATATAAAAGACAATATGAGACATGTGCAAGAGAACCAAGATTACCGCCATAGCTCTTCGAATCGCTAAACTGAAATTGAAACTTGCCCGGATGACCGTTTGGTAAGAAATGTTCTCGAGTGACGATCACGAAGTGGACGACGCAGCGTGGGGAAGCCCCCACTAGATGTACCGATGGTCTGGTGATGGTTGTGAACAGCCGATGGCTGCAAATTGCTAATAGCCGCTATTTGTGGCCTAATAGACTGTTATGTCCAGCAGTGGACTCGTAACAGGTGATGATGATAATTTAAGTCTATAATTTCCTCAATCTCGCAGTTTTTCCGATTTTTATTCATATAATTACAATCATACAAGGACAGTTGAATTGTTGATAGCGAAGATCCGCTTTCAATTTGAGGAATTAAATAAATAATATCCTCATTTCTGTATGTTTTAGGACTCCCTGTTGAAAATTAAAACAATATTGGTAGATGAAAAGAAACACATACGATTTGGAGACTGGAGCGCTGCCGATGTAAGTGATAGATAAGTGTAATCGTGAATATTTGAAATTATAAATAATTTATGAAGGCGACTGAAATACGATTTATTTATTTCAGATTGAAATATTGAACAAATACTTGTTCCTAACTTCCAAACCAGCACTGTATCTTGTTAATTTATCGGAAAAAGATTACGTCCGCAAGAAGAACAAATGGTAAATTTTTTTTTGAGTAGTAATGCAATTTTTTCAACTACAATTTGCTTGTTGTTTAGCGATAGAGTCCAATATGGCTTTTATGTTTTTTTTATAAGATACTTTAACAATTAAATCAATTTGAATCAAGGAGTCGTTTTTAGGTTGCCCAAACTCAAAGAATGGATTGACAAGAATGATCCTGGAGCGCCCTTGATTCCTTTCTCAGGAGTTCTAGAAACTAAATTATTAGACATGGATCCTGAAGAAAGGAAAGCTTATTTGAAAGAACACAATTTAAGCAGGTAAGGGTGACCAACTACACGCAAAAATTTTATCACAAATATAAAATTAAATGTGGGTTAAATAGCTGAGTTCAAATATAAAAGTTACCAAGGGAACTAACTTTGGTTCTATGATTATACAACTTTTTTATAAAATGAGTTTTTTTTACAATTATGCCTATCCAATTGATTAATCCATTCCATGCGGCGATATAATTTACACTTATTAGCCAGGTGCGGAACGGTTTTCGTCCGTTAATTAAAAAACGCCGATGGGCGTTTTCCACACCTGAATCTAACATCAAAATAACGCCAATGGGCGTCCGCAGCAACGAATGGGTTAACTAATGTTAACTACTACTACTGAGAACGATACTTTGAGAAATCCAAGTTAAATTTATTTTTAATTAATCTTTAGTTTTATAAGAATTCGACAAGTAAGAGTTCATGTTTTTCTTTTACAGTGCATTAGATAAAATCATTGTTCAAGGCTACAAGGCCTTGCAATTAGAATACTTCTTTACGGCTGGACCCGATGAAGTAAAAGCGTGGACTATTCAGGTATGTCGAATTTATTGAACGTACCCCTCAGAATGGCGGATGTATGACTTCCAAACAAATCATAAATAATTTATATAAGTGTACGGAAAATGTACGTTTTAATACAAAAAATGTGTTTTGTAAAAAACTATCGAGGTCTCTCGTGCCTTACCACTTTGTAGAAATATTCGTTTGAACTGATCGCATCGGACACGCCCACACGAGCCATACCTATCCCTAATTGGCTTCGTATTTAACTACGATTTATACTACGGCTAATCATAAACAACTAGTTTTAAAATCGCCCTTGATGTCAGTACTGTCAACTGTCAATCTGCTTTACGCGTTCGTGGCGCCATTGTTGAATGTATGGAGCGGGGCGTGGCCAGAAGCGATAGGCATCGTGCAGTGTGCAAGCGACTTTCGACTTGGGACTGATAAGGCGCCAGAGGCTTCGACAGTACGTTTTCGTATGCGTAGCAATCGTTATTCTACCGTGAGCCGCCATCCTGATGTCAGGTTGGCGGGTGAATTCTATTCCAATCAACTTATTTCAAATCTGACATTAGAAATAAAATGTACGTCAATTGTTCATATAGGGACTCTATTTAAAAACTTCTTAAATGTTATACAGGCTCTGATATTGCGCAGAACGTGCGCCGCTACCCTGACGTCATAATTGCGGGTTGTTTCCAAACCAATCAAACTTTTTTTATCAACCAAAATACTAATTTGAATGTGATCGTAGTGACAAAGTGTACACATATGTAACCGAATTTGCTTAATACTTCTGAGTATGAGTGAGTTTTACTATTCAGCCGTGGGTTAAGATGTTTAGAATGTTTTAATATTATTATAATTGATATCCATTTTACAATTGCTATTACAGAAAGGAACCAAAGCCCCACAAGCCGCAGGTAGAATCCATACAGATTTTGAGAAAGGTTTCATAATGGCTGAAGTGATGCATTATAAGGATTTCAAAGAGGAAGGCACCGAAGCTGCCTGTAAAGCTGCTGGAAAGTACAGACAACAAGGTCTTTATATTTTTTAAACATTTTAAAATTAATTCAAGGTCAAGCATGGTGATCTGTATTAAAATGTAAAAGAAGATATCAAAAAGTCAAAAATTCTGTCGACTGTACATGAATAAATTGAAAAAAAAAAACTTTATTTCATGAAATCCAAAATATTGTATGAAGTTAAAATATTTTTTAAAGAAATAACCTATTGCTGGAGAAGCAGGTTATATTGCTATAAGGATCTTTTGCCTGTTTTGATAGATATAAAAACAGTTAAAGAATTTAATCATTTTACTCTGGTTAGGCTGACATATTAATAGATGCTGCTCATATTACAGTTATATTTCTAGCAAAACTATTATAAGCTGTTTTCATATAAGTATATTATAGTATATAGTTATCACTCTAAATATATAACTATATCATAGCTTCAACTATGGCATAAACACAACATGGAAAAAAAATCACAATGTATCAATTTTGGTTTAGTATGTCTCCCATACAGTATTAAAATAATTCATTTGACTGTTAAATGGTAGAAATCGCAATTTATAAAAAGATACTGCTTTTTGCTACAATTTCAAATGTATTTTCCAATAGGACGCAACTACGTAGTGGAAGACGGTGACATAATTTTCTTCAAGTTCAACGCAGGTGCAGGTCTTAAGGACGCGAAGAAAAAATGACGCGACAAGGTGCTGCTTTTGTTAGTACATTTATTGTACTTCAACCTTGTTCTCTACTCACTTTTACACGTTGCATAAATCGTCTCTCTCCTCATTTCAAGAAAATTGACCTCTTACTGTAATGCAATATAAATTCAAATCGCTTAAAACCTCAATAACGGTTCAACTTCTTTTCGCTTTTTAGGCTGGCTGTTGGCTATTCATATAAATTTTGGTCTCGTAATGAGAAGCGAGGAGATTTTTATGTATATCTTAAATCTTTAAGCAAAAAATAAAGCTTTGTTAATGTTTGTATAGAGTCGTTATTTAAAAATTACTAAATGTGGTTTGCGCTAAGACATTTTTAACTGCCATCTCGGTGTAAAATATTTTTCATGATAAAATATAGTGGCTAAAAACTGTACGTTACGATATGTTGCGTTTGTTTGAACTAAACTTAAAATCTCTATTGCGAATAAACGTAGATGGAACATAAATCCTCATTAATGTCAATAAAAACAGAAAGGAACACTACTTTATTTTTTAACAGTCGTAATGCATAGATATAACGTCGTCCATTTTATATGAATAAAAATAAGCCACATTAATATTTGTGTACAATTTTATACTAAGACACTGATGAACCCTATATAATAAGCATTGATTTTTAATTCAATTAAATATTTATAATGAATTTAACGTTTATGACTTTTCGTCAGTTTCATCATAAACACCTGTTACATTATAATAACAAAAAAAAAATTATATACGGTGTATTATTTGGCTCTTACATGTCTATAGTATACGTTTGTTTTTTTTTTAATTATTTGAGGTTATTGCTATTTTTAATTAATTTACGTGTTAAAGATAGTGCATCTTCGGGCTGGCGCCATGTTTGAAGCGAAGTGTCAATCTTGTTGCTTTGTGTCGAAATTATGTGCGGCGTTGTGTGGGCGTCGCCGCTACAATTTTGGGCTAGTGGTATTAATTTTTAAAAGTTAACGCTTAGTACTTACGCTATCACTTAAAGTCTTTTACTAGTTTTTTTTTTCAATATTTCTGGACCTCTGCTCTTATTGACTCCTTTAAAATTAAAAGTAACTGATATTTATTTTTATCTTAAGTTTGTTATATTTTTTGTGTGTTTATTTTTTTATATAGGTAGGTATATCATTAGGCAGAATCTCTTTTTGTGCATTGTCGCAGTTAGGATACGTCACTTTAAGTGACAATGATAATTCTGACTTGGGTATAGTAATTAAAAACGATCAGAAGATCGTTTTTAATTATCGAACAATGAAAAAGATTATTTTGTTGAGAAACACATATAAATACAAAATAACAAACAATAAAACAGATAAATACAGGTGACTTTATTTCTAAACCAGAAAAAAAACAAATAAACTCCGGACAACTCACAACAATTATTAAGCCCCCAAGCTAAGCAGAACTTGTATAATGGATACTTAATAAATAACCTATAGAATACATTATAAAGAATATAGACCATGCCTCTACTAGAACTACTCCGAGACCTTTGGTGCTGATGGTAGCAGTGGCCCTAAATTTATAATGTCAATATTTTAGAATGAATCAGTAAAATAGGGGGTTAGAAAAATTAAATATTAATTAACGCATTAATCAAAGCGTATGATTATTTTGACATTATGATAGTCCCACCAATTATAGAGTCAGTTTATTAGCAAGGTTGCATTCAAAATTGTATACGTTCATTTTGTTACTGCTTTAAAATTAAATGAACAAGTAAAGCAAAAAACAATAAAAATACTTTTTTGAGGGACTAATTAACAAAAAAGCTAGCAAGAATTGATGAAGCGTTGAACAAATTAATATTCCCGTCTACCAGGAGAGGGCGTGGTATGCTAAATACTTGTGGTATGCTCGTGCTTGTGTTAGTGGGTCCATGTCCATAGTATATTTTAAAAACGTCGGAAAAACTTGAGGAAAACGTCGGAAACGACGTATCGAGTATTTTTATTTATTAATTAGCTATATTAATCTATTATAACACTTCTACAAACTCTTCAATCCGAATAATTTGATTTTCTCTGCTTGTTTGATCCATCAATTCCGAATCTTCGCCATAAGCTTCCAAAAACAACTTATCCAGGACTACACGAATTTGTTTCAGGAATCTTTTCAAGTTAATATGCGAGAGAACCCCTTGTTCAGTAACAGGCGCCAGTTTCTCTCGGTCTTTTTCAGAGTTCTGGAACACTTTATTTAGAATATATGGTAGCGACTGGGACACCGCTTCTTCCCATTCCTGTAATGAAAATAAACTTTATTCTAATGCACTCCTATCAAACCCATCAACCAACTGGAAGGCACGATGAGTTAAATAAGCTCTGCTGAATTGCCCAAAAATCTCTTACCCCACGAACTCGTACAAATACTGATTATCTAGAATCGTTTTGTTTCATTTTCTAATTTGGTAAAACTTACCTGATTGTCGTCATAAAGTGAGTTTAAGCAAAACGTCTCTTCTACTAATTTAACTTTGAATGGTTCTAGTAACGTTTGTTTAAAAATGTACATTATTAATCGACCAAAGGTTGTTAATGTGCAACCGGCTCTGAAAAATAAGGTTGGCTTATAATAAATATAAATGTGACTTTAGACGCCATAGTAGTGGCTAGCTAAGATAAATTTACCTGCATATATTTTCTTTACACTGTATGATCTCTTGAACTGATTTTACTAGCCGTGAGTGTGTGTCCTTCATTAGGAATTCGAGAGAGTCACAATCTCCAGGCGGCAATGATCCGTATTGAACCAGCAATCTTTTTTGTACCAAAGTAAATTGTTTTTGTAGTATATTTAATTCATCCTATAATAAAATATTGTTATTTTCTGCACTCTGAATACTGTTGCTATAAAAGTTACCACCTACTGATAACCAATATTTGCTTACATAACTTACTTCTAAAGCTTTCAAAGTTATCCTATCCTTTGCATGTACTTCGACACTTTTCAAAAATTTAAAGGCTATTTGCTTGTAAAGTTCCTTATTCCATTTTATCTGAAATTCTAATTCTTTTCCACCTATTCTTATAGCGTAATCAGACAATTGGACTATTAAATATTCTAATATCACTGTCATTTCGGAGAAATCGTCTGCTTCTAAAGAGTATAATCCATCATAAGCTCTTACTGTTACCGTCTTCTTTGTTGAACGATATGCAAATGTGACAGTGTCTGGAGAATTCCCTTGACTGAATAAATCTTCTTCGGAGAAATCTAAAACGGAATTAATGATGACGTCAATGCTTTTTTGATAAATGAAATAATATTGCAACATCAAATAGGATATAAGATATTGCTCCTTACCTGAAAATAATATATTAAAGTTTATACCTGACATATTCGTATGTATATTTAGCTTTATAGTTTTGTCAATGACCACTTTTGCAGGTATGCAATATAGGCTGATGGGCAGCGCAACTTTCTTTGATATAACACTGATTTTTCCTATATTATCAGTCATTGTAAATATAATATCAACGTTTGTATAGGCAATTTCAGTATCATTCGTTAGAAAAATTTGAGATTCTATTATTTCTGTTCCGTTTATATTGTTTAAAGATATCACAGATTCCGAGCAAGTAAACGGGGGACTACATGAGTAAGTTATTTGAATATTTTGAATTGTATTTGGGTCATCACAAGACAACATCACAACAACTGGACACATAACCAAATGTAATGCTTCTTTGATTTCATTAGGATTTTCTTGATATAAATTTTGTGTCGGCTTCCCTACATCCGCCTTTATTTTTACATTTTGAGCAACACCAAGGGTACGGTTATCCGCTTCTATAATTAGAAATGTTATAAATTAAACATTTAAAATGTTACATTTGAAGCTGTTCTCACCATGCTCAAGTTCTGTGCAATTAAAACTTCTACTTGCCTCCTTTACTTTCTAAAATCGCTTGCAGCTTTTCTTCAATTGTTTCTAATTCGGCTTGTACTAGTTCAGGATCTTCTGCTTCGTTGATCATTGGAGCAACATTCGCATTAAGATCAGGCTCAGTGCCTAAATAATTCACCGTAACAATGCCCTTTGATGATAGCGTCACTATACCTCCTGGTAAAGATTTTAGAAAACATCTCGATAACGATACCGCTGTATCCAAAAGATCGCACGACCATAGTAATGTTGTACTTTCATAAACATATAACTTTGAATCGTCGGCTGCCACCATTACTAATAAACGTGAGGTAGGTTCTGCAACAAGACGAAAAGTGACCTATTATTTTAGAGGTAGGTATTACCCGAATTGTAAAGTCACGTATTTCTCTAAACTTCATTTTACTGGATCGAGATGAAGGGTACATCAAGACTCGGATAAAGAAACTATCGTGTAAGCAAGCGAGCAAGAACCGTTAACGGACTCTATCGATAGGGCCAATATCCTGCTGCGAGCTATCATACCGACCACGTTTGTGGTCAGTATACCAAATCAAGTATGTATCTATTGTACGTGTTTAAGCTAAGCATGCGAAATGACGCCGGATGCCACCTGCTCCCTCCGCTACAATTGTTATTGCATCATCCAATACGAAGGGAAAGTAGAAAGTCTATATTTCCTTGAGTTCTTTGTTTAAGAATGAATAGAAGAATAAACAAATGAAATGAATTTTCTGCCCATCCCCAAATTTTACAAGCATATTATTAATTTATTATATGACAACATTATTGTGTTTTATGTTTATACAACTTGAGGTATTAAAGGAAATCGGGACCTTGGTTGCCCAATAATATATAAATGAAAAATAAAATTAGGAAACAACATTCAACCGACACTGATGCTCACCATAGTACCAACCAATGAGGTACGCGCAGAAAGAAATGGGCATATAATCAAATTTTATCATGTACTTCATTAAACCATTGTCTTGAAAGCAATAAAGATACCGCTCGCCCATTGCAATGATGGTAGAAAAGTTTGTGCTAGTCTGAAATTAAGTATTTGCATTGTAGTATTTATTAGCCTAAAATGTTTACATTATTTGAGAAGTGTAGTAGCTATGAGCATTTATTGAAAGGTCTATAAGACAAGCTTACCCAAGTAGCAAACAAATGTCTTAAAAAGGAATTGAAGATATCTTGAAGGCAAGTAGACGAATTCCAGCTGTTGTCTTGACTAAAACTAATATGTCCTTCAAGATATCTTCAAGATACACTCCAAGGGCTAGTTAAGTAAAAATGGGCACAGTATTTAAGGACATGTTAAGAAAGAGTTAATACTACTGTTAAGATAAACTTTAACCCTATTTAAGAAATGCGGTTTAGCAGAACTCTAAACATTGACTTTAAGATACCTTGTAGGTTGATTTCAGATCAAGAGATAGACTTAAAGATATCTACTATACCTAGTTAAAACTTTCACTATTGAATTGCAGATATTCGATTTAATCTTAGCGAAGTAAAATTAAAAACCTATTTTGCTTTATAGTGATTTAAGTTACATAATTTTATAAAATATGGCGAACTTTTAATTCATTACAATAACTGTTTTAAGGTTTAGGAAAATGGCGACTAAACAATTAAATTTTATGTCTAAAAAGGCTCTCTTTTGTCGTTGAATGCATTGGAAATTTAAAACGCATGATTGTTTCTCGTGTAAAATCTATAGATAGTGCTATAAAACAGACGGGCTGTTGAAATACTAGAAAAAGACAATAAAATTTTGTATAACAATATTGCAATATGTTTATTTTTTTGCATATATTGCAAAGTTCTACATTTTCTATAAACATACTAATTATTCATGTAATTAGAATTACTATAACAAAATTAATAATGTTCAATTTACTCTAGTTTTTGATGAAGTGTTGTCGGAAAATGTATAATAATTTTTTCACATAAAGTGCAAAATGGCGTTAGATCATAAGTTTCCTTACGAAGTAAGACTCTAGACAATATTGATTTTGTAAGGCTATTTAAGACAAAGTAAAGACAAATTACATTTGAAGTAGTGCTAGTTAAGAGATATTATACTTAATTTATTCTTAAAACCGTATTGGCGAAGTACTATTTAATACATTTTGGTATTAAGTGATTCTATAGTTTGAATTAGTTAAGATCAAATTTCGTCTTAATATTTTCTTAACTTGACATTCTATAGTTCTTGTTTATTTTGTGGTGGGAACAGGTTTATGCAAGATAGTCGAGGAAATAAAATCAGCGGTAAGTACTTACGTGATATTAAATAACTATCCAATCCCCATTTATTTAGAGGACTAATAAACACAGCAACAATAATGAATAGGTACCTACATTAAATAACTTCTGTTCTGCTTCATTACAGGCACATTGTTCATCTCATAAATGTTACAGAGAATTGGCCAAAATTCTACTTTTGAACTTTTATGTGGGTAAGCCGACGATATTTACATTTATACATAAATTGTCATTTTTACCTAAATTTTCAAAATACTGCAGAATATTTTATTTAAATCCGTTGTGTCACTATTCCCCACTGCTACAGTATTCTATATCTACAGATTTTATTGTTTTCAGAAGTGTTCTAGCGTCTTTTGGCACAACACCTGGATCATGCTTGTCAATAATCTGTAATAAGGCATTGATTGCAGTATGTGGTATATTGTGATAAATGGACCAGTTTCTTAATTGGTCTCTAAAATAAAAATCATGATCAATTTTTGATGCGTTATCGTCAGCTCGTGTTGATCGATTGATTAGTGTCGATTCATTAAGAGTTAATCACCTCAATTCAAATTTACCGTGGTATCATCTTCCTCGTAATACATTAACGACACTAAGGTCTGACTCGAAGGTGTCGCATTGCTCACGTTTGCAGCATTTAAAGCACATTCGAGATATTTTTGAAGTTATACTTCTTTAGGCGCGTTATGAAAAAATGTTGTGAGTGAAATTTCATCACTGCAGCACAAAAGTTACAGGGTGAAGTTAGCCACAAAAGCGATATAGAATAAACCAGCAGGATGAAGATTATGAATGTGTGGGTGTGTGATTTTGAATTATATATGGTAGTTAAAAGTAATTTATATAAAATTATAATAACAATTTTATATTATATAATAACAATATAAGAATTTTATTTAAAAGTGGTTTTTATTTTATAAACTTTTTAAGTGCGTTTATTGATTTGAGGTTAACTGTCGGAATGTATTCTTTTTATTTGTTTTTAATATAAATAATAATTAGTTCTACATTTCTATTGGTTAAACAGTTTATTTTAATGGTTTTTGATATATTACTTAATTCTGTATACAGATATATAGGAAATATGTTAATCTTTTGACGCTTCTTACTAATCACTATATAATTTTTATATTTGTCTTTCTTTTCACATACAAAGAATACAAGCACACGGGGTGAAATTTTTAGTTATCTTTTTTTAGTAACGATAAAGAAGTATAACTTTTTACGTACGTACATAAGTACACACAACGTTCGTTTTTATATTTCTCTACACGTCGACGAAAGGCACCAGATCTTTTTATATTTCCAGCTTCATCCATGTCTCTTTTGGCTATATTTGGAGAAAACGTCCCATTAAATGAATTTTTACTCTAATCTTACTAATTTTAGTAAAAACGGAATGAAAATATACTTCAGATAATCAATATTTAGAACTTGGTATTAAAATCATCTTAAATTTATCTAGAAAATATATTTTTTCTTAATGAGTTTTAAAAGATACTTTAATTATTCAATAGAGTTTTAAGTGAGCTTTCAAATAATCCGAGTAAAGTAAAAAAAATATTTTAAGTTTTAAGTGTAGGTATACTTAAATCAAACTAGTTTTAAGAATACTTAACTCGGTTTTTAGTATTCCTTACTCGCTTAAGTAGCGGTAGTTTAAAACTATTTAGTATTAAAGAAAGAAAAGACTACAGGAAATCCTTTTTGATTTAGCAAAATCCAACTTTAGATAAAATAAAGATATATAGGATTTAATCACTAGTCATAATTGCTACTTGGGTAAAGAGATCATTTTTCACAACATTATCAGATTTCTAAAATGTTAGGAGTACCTGTATAACTTGAATTGCTGAAATTTCTTCTCCTGCATTATACGCCCATTGTGGAATGTTCTTTTTATTTTGTCGTAAATTGACTTCGCTGAATTCTCTTAATTGTTGATAACTGTTAATAAAATAATTATTTATGTCGACATAATAATTATAAAAGGCTAACGCAATAACACACCCACCTGTAAATTTCCAATATCCAAGTAGACTTACTGATTACGAATGAATCGCAACTTGCAATATAATACACCGGCCCTGGGATTATCACATCATCAAATATGCACATGAATAAGAAATTTTCTTGATCGAAGAAATTCAAGCTCCCGTCCAAACCTTGAACACATATTAGGTCCCTTGTTTTAATGTTACCAAACGGACCACATGATAAACTATAAGCCTTTCTAGTGAACGAGTGTTTTAGTGATAATTTTAATATGTTTTGATCACCTGAAATCAACATAATAATGTGTCTATTCGAGTAATCTTATATGATAAAATAACTATACTTCTTATCTAAAAATGTAAGTATAATTTGATCTCGAATATGTACAAGAAGGTATTCACCCTTTTAAAACTATGTAGGTATGTAAATTTATTTGTCTTAATTGCCTTGTAATTCTTAAATTTTTTAATATTTATTTTCTAATTTATTTATGTTCTAATTTATTTAAGTCGTAACCAGTGATCGTCGTCATAATCTTGTAGATATCAAGTAGGAGAACAAGATTTTGCATGTAAAAATCCACAAGTGAATTTGATCCTTGCATTGATCGACTACCCGCAACCTTCACCACTATAGGTTTACGTACGTTAAGTAAGTATCTGCTTACTTAAAAAGATGCTTATATGTATCCGGTTGGTCGTAGGATGAACGAGTGACGAAAAAGTAAAGAAATGGTAAAATATTTACGCTACTATTTCAACTAATACAAATAAGAGGTCAGTAGTCGCAAAAATTATATTGTCATATTTTGATAAAATACTTTAGTCGTAATCATAAACAATAAAATAACTTTTGAGTACCTACCTGCATTGATATGCCCCTCTTTTTTTTCTAGCTGATAAATTGCATATTTTAATGGATGTAAAACTATAATCTGTCTGTCGGTAGACCCCCTAAAACAGAAATTATTAAAAACTAAGTAACAAAAGAATGTATAAATATAAATTATTTAAAACATAGTGTGCACAGTTAACGGCACAACAACGTATACAAACTTTCAAACTCCATTATATTTTTGGCTAAAAGTTAGTCATATAAAGTTCAATAACAAATGAGAAAGTTTGTGGTATGTTGATATACATTGTCCGTAAGATGTACCATTTGTTGTACCATTTGTGTGCTGTAATTTGGATCGACACAAAATTTTAGTAAAGTGACCTAAACACTGCAAAACAATACTTAAACTCACACAATAAACTTTCCTGTATCAATATGTAAAATAACATCATTTAGTTGAGTTTCCAATAATATGTCCGAGACATTTTGATTAGGGCTGGGTTTATAAACTCTTAAAAAGAACTCTTCTGCAGTAATAATACAATCACTGTCGGTGTGGCAATTAAACTTATCGACTTTAAGACAGCCTGGTCCTTGAACACCACATTTAGGCGTTGTTTCCTGCAGTTTATTGTTAGACCACCACTGTTTTACTTTGAATAAAGACATCACAACAAATTTGAAATCAATTAAATTAAAACCTCAGTCTACTCAGTTTAGTTGTCCCGTTTGTACTAGTTCAATCACCATGGCAACTAAACTTTTTACAAAGCGATATTAGGTTTTACTAACCTATTAAGATTAGTATTACGTAAGTATATTGACGCGTACTCTAGTATAATCATATAAGTATAATTATTATTTAAAATATTATAGTATTACATGGCATCTTTATTTTTTTATAATAGTACCTAACTTATTTCTTCAGTGAAGGCAATAATTGTATAACGTGAATGGAGAAGAAAATCATAAATATTGACGACCTCGGTGGTCGAGTGACTCGCCAATACTGGTTTTCATGGTAACTCCACATCCAGATTCCGAGTTCGATCCTTAATCAATGTATAATACGAACTTTCCTGTATTTCCTGTAGCTCGGTTCTGGGTAATGTGGTACTGTCGTTGTTTCTGGTCTATGTGCCTTGGGTACTTGGGTTCAGAACAATATATATGTGATTGTCTGATGGTATTAAAAAGGAAAATCGTATCTAATGTGTACTTTATAAGAACTGCATTTATTTCTCCTTAGTATACATACGTGACATGCCGACGAAGCAGATAGATACTGCTTCGTCGGCATGGCTTAAAATACAAAATTGACTAAATATCAGTATGGCACGCTATCTCAGCATAAGATAGCATTAAAAAATGCGAAAAAATATATAAAAGTTAAAAATGGCTGTTTCATCTTAATCGATTGTCCAAACATTTGTAGAAATGTTTCTTTCGAATACGAGTGGATATTCCTCTCATTGATGAGACAACGCTGGCCTACGGCGTAAAACCAGAAAGCTACTAGAAAATTTCCACGGGATTCACAAGGCTCGGTAGACCAATTGGGAGAGCATTGGACCAGACTTCCAAAGGTTGCGGGTTCATTTCCCGCCTGAAAATTCACTTGTGAAACCAGTCGATTTCTTCTAGTATTTTTCTATGAAAATAATTTATCTTAGTAATTAACATCTTTACTTTACTGGCACTAGGTATTCAACGCATCTCTCTAGTTATGTACAACCTATACAAAAATATCAAATTGACTCAATCAATTTTCGGTTTAATGTTCAACATATAGAGTTTGTCATTGCAATAAAGAAAATCTAACAGTCGGTGGTAGATTCACTAAATCAAGCGCCAAAATCCTTTAAAAAACACGACAACTGCCAAACTATAACTGCGATGACAATACAAATGAAGTTTTTTTCACCACTGTCTTATAGATGTGTACTCTGCGCCTGCGTTGGTCGTTATTACGACAATCGGTCTGCGAAATGTATGCGGTTCCTCGTGGGTGGTTTTCACGCCATCATGCGTAAGAAAGCCACCTTGCTGCAGCGCTTGCGTGGCGCTAGAAATAGCATCTTGATAGCGATCACTAATAGACCAGACTGCAATAAAAAGGCACTGGGTGGAGTTAGCCAAAGGCTTAATTAAATAATGAAATTTGTACCATGACGATTTACTAACAACATTAACATAGAATAATTTCTTTGTGTTACTAATTATTACTAACAAACTATGGACCTTAGTCTGAAATATATGTTTTATCATTATTATTGCTGACACACTTGTTGGTATTATACATTAATTAATATTTGACGATGGCTTCGGTTTGCCACCTGACAGTGTGCCGCGTGCTGACAACGGTCACGACAGGGCATAACAAGGTTATTCTTATCCATAACTATAGAACGCATGGAGCAGAAGTTAGTCCACACCAGGGATGTTGCGAATATTCGCATCCGCATCCGCATATGCGGAACATCCGCATCGATTTAGACATCCGCATCTGCATCCGCATCCGCATAAATCGATGCGGAGCTGATGCGGATGCGACAAGAAAGAAAGGGGAGGGGCCGGCGAGTGGCGCGTGTCGACCGAGTAAAAGATTAAAGATGATACGTGGATACCACTGAAAATGTTTAGAACTGACCAGTTAGTAACATTGCTAATGAACTTAAAATACAAAATACTTTTTCGTAACCTAATGTAGTATATTGCATTCATTTGTCATTTGTTTTTGGGAATTGGCGGCAAATCTAAAACTCTTGTTACAAGTGAAAATGAACCTAACGCGAGAAAACTTTCGGTAAATGATTTATAATGACTTTCGTTGTGGGCTTACTCAACAACAAAGCTATGATAGGCTGCGATTAGCATTTCTTAATGAAGCCCCATCTCGTGCCACTATTTACAATTAGTTTAACGAGTTTAAGCGTGGACGTAGCAATCTCAAAGCCTAGGCATTGGTATGAGTCAAGTTCATAAAATATTACACGAACATTTAGGCGTCCAGAAGCTTTGTATCATACTTTAACCGACGACCAGATACACCTTCGCATGGATTGGTGTCGCCAAATATTAGATAAGTTCAACGGCGGTGACTCAAATGCTGTATTGGACATCGTCACAAGTCATGAAATCTGGATATATTGCTACGAACCCAAAACCAAAAGACAAGAGGTGTTTCCTTTCAAGGATCGGCCAGCTAAGGTAAAGAAAGAAAGAAGTTAAGGAAAAAAGATGATTGCTTCATTCTTTGGTCGGAATGGTCATTTCGCGACAGTTGTGCTAGAAGATGGAAGGACAGTAACTGCAGACTGGTATGTCAATCGCTGTTTGCCCGTTGTCTTAGAAAAAATTCGACAGCAGCGCCTTCGAAGCAGGATCCTACTTCACCACGACAATGCTTCAGCGCACTCCGCAGAACGGACTGTTGAATATTTGGCAAGTGTCGAGATAATGAGTTATCCGCCATACAGTCCTGACCTGGCGCCCTGCGACTTTTATTTATTCCCAAGAACTAAAGATAAAATTCGCTTTACGAGCCCTGAAGATGCGGTGAAAGCGTACGAAAATGCCATAGAAGAGACCCCTAAGGAAGCATGGGCCCACTGCTTTCTTAGTGGTTCCATCGAATGCGACGATGTGTAGAGAGATTACTTCGAAAAACAATAAAAGTATTGGCAACTTTCTACATTAAGCCGTTTTTCATTTTCTAAACATTTTCAGTGTTACCTAGGTATATTGAAGATTAACAGAAACACGGAAGACATCTTGGCTTCTCGAACAATATCTCCAAGTTCCGAAAGAGCGAAGAAAATGAGAATGACAGATTTCATGGAAACAGAACGGAACGACTAGAGACCTCAGGTTACAGGATGTCAGTCCTGTTTAATTAGTGATCTCGATTATGCTCGATTTATCAAGTGATGTTGAGGAGAGTCAGGAAACACCAGAAATTGTCAGCCCTGACACAATTCACAAGAAGGAGTTACTTACTTTCCGTAATAAAAAGTGAATTAATTTAAATAAGAGTCCTCTTAAATGGTGGAGTGTTAATCAAAGTGAGTTTAAACTGTTACCTAAAAAAGCACGCAAATTCTTATAAGCGCCACCAGCCAGTGTTCCAAGTGAATAGTTATTTAGTAGCACAGGATTAATACACGAACCCTTGCGAAACAGACTGGAGTCCAAAAAGGCGGCCATTCTACTTTTCATTAAATATAATGCTCCATATTTAAATTTCATTACTAAAACAAGTAATCAGTAATGGTAATTCACTTATTATTAAACTACCTGACCCGGCCATGCAATATATTTATTTATTAAAAATCAGCAATAGCCCGTTCGCGCGTTCTGAGCCCGCGCGATAGGCAGCATTGATTCGTTGGTGGGAGAAGTGGTGAGAGTTGCGCGCGGTACTGGACAGTACTTGGACATGGCAATATTAATTTATTTTTCTAAAACAAAATATTAAAAAAAATAAAAGTAGCCTATGTTAGTCCTTATTACATCAGCTACCTGCCAATAAAAGTCCCGTCAAAACCGGTCCAGCCATTTTAGATTTTAGCCCGAACACACTGACAGACAGACAGACAAAAATTGTAAAACATGTTATTTTGGTGTATGTACCGTATATATATTCATATGCATGTAAAAAACGGTTATTTCAATATTACAAACCGACACTCCAATTTTATTTTTAATTTATAGATAAAGAAAGGATAAATATTACTGCTTTTTACCCTACCAAACCAAAACTTAAGTTTTTTGTACAGTTCCGCATCCGCATCCGCTTCCGCGGATGTGAGCCTCTTAAAATCCGCATCCGCATCCGCGGATGTGAAAAAAAATGCATCCGCAACATCCCTAGTCCACACGATGGTTCAAACAAGGTGAGTCAAGGTTATATATCAGTCTCCACCAGACGACGCTGGACTTGCTACGATAGAATTGATAACATAAAGTTCTTCTTACCTCCTACTTTTACGTTATTTTTAATTGTTTTTTTTATATATAATATGTTTATTTCTTAAACTATCGTACGGATATGACAAATTAAAAATATGGTTCCGACTAATTCTTACTTTTGGTTTTTGTTTCTTTTAAAATTTTGTGTAGTGCACTGTGTAATAAACTGCGTATTATTAAACAATAAGTGTTTGTGCACGTGCAAATGAAAATGAACGAGTGTTGGCAAGAGAAATAATTGAAAGGGATCTTTTCACGCTCCCTCAAGAAAAAACTGTTTCAGTAAGAACCTACTGAAATCTAGGGAAAGGCTATGAAATATTCATACATCATCCATTGATCATCTATCATTCATAAATCGGCTTTCATCATTGATCAACATGATCTAATTAAGAAAAGAAATGTTACGCAACGAAACAACTATTTTGTATTTAACTTCTCACCTTTACTGAATACATAAAATAACACTCATCGTCATTTAAACAAGAAAATAAATAACTAAAGACGGGGCTGTATGGGCACTTCATCCTATGCCTTCCCTTACTAATACTATACAAAAAAGTATGTAACTTAACAAAAAGTGAGGACTTTTTGGCGGGAGCGGGAAGCGTCTTTTTGGTGGTGTTGTTTTCCTTGTTAAAATTTATGTTGTACATATAAGTGCGTAAAAATTGTGAATTATTAATATTAGTATTTGTAAACACGCATGAGTGAAACAAAGCAGCTCTTTGTCTTTTCCTGCTCTCTCAAGAAGCCAATGGGGAGGTTTTAGTAAATCTCCACATCTTTACTGAAACCTAAGGATCAATGAATGATAAATCATCACCGTTCATTCATTGATCATTTATAGATCGGCTCATCATCATCATCTTATGAAGAAAAAAATAACTAAAGACTAGATTGTATTGGCTTTATACTCTTTGCCTGCCTTTATGAAAAAACTTAAGAAAGAATAAACAAAAAAAGTGTGTAGTACATGCTTGTTGTCAAACAGAATATTTTCTAATTTCGATTTGATTGTCTGTCATTGTTGTCTTACACAGGCAATTGGCGTGACCTAGTGGTGTTTTTCGAAACTCCAAATCAAGTAAATACAAAAGAAATTAGTCATTAATTGTAAAGTTTTAAGATCTTGTGTTCAAACTTATTCAATAGAAATGTCGGACGAAGACCTTAATAAAAACAATGGTGCTGAAGAAGAACAAAGGCAGAACGGCGGTGGCGACGAAGGTGACGCTTGGGGAGCACATAGCTCTTCGGATAGGAACCGTTATGCGAGGATGCCAGTAGACCGAAATGCTCCATATTACAACATGGGCCACAAGAATCGCGGCATGGCAATAATTTTCAACCACGAACATTTCGACATTCACAGCTTGAAGTCTCGCACAGGCACTAACGTAGACAGTGACAATCTGTACAAAGTTCTCAAGGGCTTGGGATTTCGTGTTACTGTTTTTCATAATCTAAAATCTGAAGAAATAAACAAATATATTCAACAAACTGCAGATATGGATCATTCGGATTCAGATTGCTTACTGATTGCTGTGCTCACCCACGGTGAATTGGGTATGTTGTATGCTAAAGATACACACTACAAACCTGATAATTTGTGGTATTACTTTACTGCTGACAAATGCCCATCCTTGGCAGGCAAACCGAAATTATTCTTTATACAAGCTTGCCAAGGCGATAAATTAGATGGAGGAGTTACTCTTATCAATCGCACTGAAACTGATGGATCTTCTAGCACTCAATACAGGATTCCTGTACATGCAGATTTCTTGATAGTGTTCTCTACAGTCCCAGGTTATTTCTCCTGGAGGAATACAACCCGTGGTTCCTGGTTTATGCAAGCTTTGTGTGATGAATTACGCTACTCAGGCACCGATAGGGATATTCTAACTCTCTTAACCTTTGTTTGCCAGAAGGTAGCATTAGATTATGAGTCCAACACTCCAGACATGCCCACCATGCACCAGCAGAAGCAAGTTCCTTGTCTTACTAGTATGCTCACTCGTTTATTAGTATTTGGAAAGAAATAATTTTGTTTTAATGTTAATTTTATCTTTTTTTTACCTATTATTAGGTATAGATTTTTAATAGCCATCTTGTTAAAAGAAGGCAACCTTACTATTACAAAACATTCATTGCAAAATCTTAATTCTATCAACTTACAGTAAGTACATGTTAATAACCACCTTAAGTCACAATTAACTATGAGATTATAATTGTTTTACATTGAGATTTGCTGGACTACTTTCATTACATTGTAGAAAAATTATTACATCTTCGGCAAGAAAAGTGTTCTATCAAAAATAAGTACTAGTCTACTGAGGGATATGAAATAAAATTGACAGATTAAGGGGATGTCTTAGGGGTAAAATGAACAATTTTTCTATGAAAATTTGTAAAGTATGTGTGCATATGTATGGGGCTGTGTACCACCAATGAAAAATGTGATTTATCAGTCATGCACAAAACTAGTTACATGAGTTGGATATTTTATAGGAATTAAGTATTTACATAAGTAAACAAGCTCAAATAACCTTTTTGTATGCCAATTTCTATTAGTATAATTATTGTTTTCGAAATTTTATTTTTAAATAATATGTATTTTTTTTGTACTTAAACCTTTAAAAACATGAACAAATTGTAAATGATTGTTGAGTGCTTTGTTAAAATGACAGTAAATTATGAACTATTTAACATGTTCAATGCCACCGACTCGCTAGGCGAGTTCACTGACATAGATCCTGCGAGACGTTGGCATTGAATGTGTTAACTGATCATTGTATTTCAACATATCATGTGTATTATTCTTCACATTTATTAAACATAAATATGTGAACCTATAAAAAGATGGACTAATTGTATGAAAAGGCATTAAATTCTTTATTTGGGAAAGTTCTAAAAACTATTAAATAAACAAACTATTGTTTGGGATAGGTTTTTTTTAGTTATATGTAACATTAGCTTTGTTATATCATAATAGAATAGGCCGCTAGTGAAATATTATTCAATAATTTTCTCAGATCTCTTGCATTTAAATTTGGTTAGTGACAAAAAATCTATTCTGCCACTGTGTGGTAATCAATTTCCTACCGACTATTACTTTAAAGATTATTAAAATATGCATTTGCTGTGTTTGTATCTACCAGATGGATGAAAATATATTTTTAATATTTCTAAACAAGATAGAATTACTTAACTCTGTTATATTTTAACTCTTGTTTAATTACAAAATGTGGCAATTTTTTATTTGGACCATGGATTAATAACTTTGATTGTATTAAACAACTTATATTACTGTGCCATAATAACTGAAATAAAAAAAAATATAACATCTATTTATATCTCATTCGCACAACTAGGATATGTACTTGAATGTGTAAGTAATTCAATCCAATAATAATTACATTTAAAAAGTTCTTAATAATGATCTTTGGTTAAAAATGTTTCTGAAATGTTGGAAATCTCACGAGTTTGTCTTAAGATTGAAGAAAGTGATAATCTCGACTGATTTTAAATAGGATAGTAAGCATTCCAAATATCTGTGGGGAATTATTAAATATGCAAATATTATACGTAATTTATTATATGTATCAACATTTTGAAGATTGTGCCTTGAAACTCGCAGTATTTTTTAATCTTTTAGATATGGAATTATTGTATGAACAATGTTTTATTATAGCAATAGTTTCCTCATAGGTCTTGGATGATGTGAAGGTCAAATGTAATGGTAATAATCTTATTTTTATAAATTTGTGTGAGCAATAAACCATTTCTTCCAATATGCCTTTTATTTTCTGTTCATTAAATAGAAAACTGTGTGATATATTCTAGCAGAACTAACAATCTTAACCTATTTTTTGTGAAAGTAGTCTTGACATTTATGAGATGGAGGAACCAGAATCACTGCCATAGGGTACTTTAATGAAACACATTTTTAATATACAAAATTTAATTGATAAATTATAGGAAATGTATGAAATGTTGACTTAGAACTAATTAACAAGAAGTGAGACCATGTGCCTTCTCTTGCAATTCCCAACACTGATCCCAAAATTGACTGAGTCGTTGTTCTTGGTTTGCACAAAACAATTTAAAATCACGCAACATTCGCATTTGGAACTGTTCATCGCCTGTTGCTTGTGACCATTTCCATTTCTTTGATATCATGTGATTCCATGACCACAAAAAGCCCATCTGAAATAATTATTAAATTCGTATTGATTAAATTTTATAATGATAAGTTTAATGAATGATTAACAAAAATTATATTTAATAATTTTCATGACATATTCTTGTGGTTCGTTTACTAATTACGTGCTTTGCGGTTTACTATATTATCGTATCGTAGTACGCTACGCACCCGGCGACTGTTATCATAGTCGTCCTTGTTTTTTCCGCTCACGTGTCTGGTAATATAACCTTCATGAGGGCTCGGAGCTGCTTCTGAATGCACTGGATACCTAAAACATCAGTATAAAATAATAGTCTTTAACAAAACAAACTTCATGTACTAGGTACCTATTCGCTAAAGAAATTATTAGCCTTACCTGCTTGCATTCAACGGTTTAATAGTAGGTTTTGCGCGTAATGCTTTCTGTTCCGATTTTACAGTAGTAGGTATGAGTATAAACATATTCCCTGTTACGTGGACATAAAGGTGGTCACCGACCCCTGCTGCATGAGATGTACTCTCCACAGTGCACTTAATGAAACCGAAACGACCAACGATAGCCTCTTGGAATAGAAAGAGTCGCTCCAGCCAGGTGTCTTCAGGGAATCCTGTGTCAAAAAAGAAAACAAAATTACAATAGCTCAACATAATGTCATTTTAAGCCTGACCGAGGATCCACTTGTAAAACAATCATTTGGTTTACTACGAGGGGTTAACGAGAATATTAATAATGTGTTTCACGCATTGTGAATATTAATTATTGATAAAGAGCAAGAAATCATCGGTCTATTTAAATGTCTTCACTGCTGGGTACAGGCCTTCCTTATTTATAAAAAACACCGCAAGAAGAAATATCTATCTCAAAAATATCATATTATAACATTAAAAGTATTTTTTTTTAATAAAGCGTGGGTATATTCTCTCATAATATTTATTTACGGGGCAAGTACTATCGGAGTTAGCTAATACCCACGTGCTAGCTTAGCCGCGCGATTCATAAGATTCTCAACTTAGATTCAAACCATATAAGTATATATAAAAAAAAAAGTTTAACTAATACGGCCGTGTGTCGTAGAGCTAGTAAGTTAAAAACTCTATAGTGGGCGAGTGATTGCGGCAATTGCGCGCAATACAAGGTAATAGGTAGTACCTATTAGGTACTACATCATTAGAAACTATGAAATGCGTCGCAAATCTCAACCACATCATAAATAAAAATAGTCATTTGGTTTCATCGAATTAGTATATTTATAGGTGAGTGACCGCATGACTAAGCGTCAAGGATAAGAGAGTAGAGAATTATTGATAATTCCGAATATAGAAGTACACTAGTTTCGCAATGTATATAAAATACACTATGTTTACTCCTTCGCATGTTTTATTGAAATGAAATATTTTATTAGCTAACTAATGGGTTACTATCTACAGAATGATGTTTCATTATCATGCTAGGTGTGAACTCGCTCTATAAACGTTGTGGAAAAGTCGGAATAAAACAGTATATCTGAAAATTTACGGCCATTCCTAATTATCTGTTTTTTGCCATATTGCATACCGTTGGAAAGAGGACAGTCTAAACAACTTTTCAAAAGAATTCGAAGATCTCGAAAACTTTTAGTTTTAATAACATTTTAAAGTTGTTTTAAATTATTTCTTGTTCCGTAAAGTTTGTAGTTTATTAAAAAAGTAGGGGTCATTAGAAAGTAGTTTTAATTTTTGTAGAACCATACAACAATACCCATTAAAATAAAAAATAATTTTGAGCGCCATAATAACAACAAATTTTTTATGTAATTTTAAACACAATAATCAGGATTTTTTCAAAACATAAATTAAAAAAGCAAATAAAGAAACCGGTGTGGCAAGGACTGAGTTATGGGGCCTGAAGAGATAGTAAATGACCTATCGTTTTGGCCAATTTAATTTGACCAACGATGCATCAAACACCCTGTACAAACAATTATATTACGTAGGTATAACTTGTGTGTTAAACACGCGGTAATGTGTGTAATGTTTATTTTAACTGCAAAATATTTTACGATAGGTTTTAAACAATTTTAGTAATCATGTTACCAATATATTTTTATATTTGCAGTAAATAAATATGTCAAAAAGTTGAGTACTTTTGTTCTTGATTTGTGAACAAATTTCGAACTGAAAAGAAAAAAATTCGGAAACAGAATTTAGAAATCATTCAAGATATGTTAAAATATTTTGAGATAATTTTTTCTAGAGTCGCTTGAGTCCGATTTAAATAATCAAGGATAATTCATGAATTTGCATCTGCGCACACGGGCAAATTTTGTCACCATGACTATTTCGCCATTTCTCTCAGGTATATGGAAAAAGTCACAAAAGGTAGCAGAGTGACAAAATAGTCAGTGACAATAGTCATCCGGTGCGCCGGGTTTTAGACCATCGGTTTTGTTATTGACGTTTTCGTTTACATGTTCTTATTGTCTTTTACACTACGTTGAAAGGAACCTTTATTAATATTGTAAAAGTTCAGAGAATCAACTCCAAAATAACCAGGAATACTTTAAACGTGAATTAAATACTAGTAGACGGGGATTGCCAGTGCCATCGGATACAAGAACGCCACCCAGGTCTATTTCATCTCAATCATCGCCAGCCAACTAATATTCCATTCTGTCACATTGCGATGAAAGCTTTCAAAGCGGGTCATTCTTAATGTGATCAGAAAAATAAAATAAGAAATTACAACTGGTATTATTTACAAGTATAACTGATATGAGTTTTTCGGGCAGTAAGAAAATTATGAGATAGAATACCTTCAAATAAAGAGCTTTTGTTTCTTAGCAATGGTTCTTCATTGAGCGGTACATAAATGGGGCCTCTAAGCGGGTCCGATTTCAGTGTGAAGGGCAGGGCAAGCGGGTCAGCTGGTATGGGCACCATTTGAAGACGGCAGTTTTGTGCTTTACGTGCCCATCCAAAAATCTGAAAAAAAAATTGTGACTTCTCGGCACCAAAGCACAAACTGTTCAACAGCTCTAAGATGGAGATACACAATAATAAAATTATTTTGAACGACTTTTTTTTTTTTTCTTTTTTGAACGACTTTGAATTAAGTAACAAAATTTTGAAATGAATTAATTATATTGTAGTGTATTGCCTGTAAAATATAACGCTCAGGTAGAAACCTACCTGAGGGTACATTTATTAGGGGTTAAAGTATGAAATTGCCGATTTGTACTGAAAATCTATATTGTTTATTTTTTAAATTTTTAACAAATTTATTTAATCAAAATAGTTGCCATTATTATCTATACATTGCTGCCATCTAATGGGAAGGTCATTAATGCCTTTGCGATAGAATTCCGACGATCTAGACTGCACAAACTGTGTGAAAGCATTTTGTACTGCCTCCTGGGAAGAAAACTTCTTGTCACGTAGATAATTGTCCAAATCACGAAAAAAATGGTAGTCCGTTGGAGCAAGGTCTGGTGAATACGGAGGATGACGAATGGTTTCTAACTGCAGTTCCTGAAGGGTCAAAATGGTTTCTCGTGCTGTGTGAGGTCTCGCGTTGTCGTGGAGCAATAATGGTGAAGATCGATTCATGAGTCGGGGCTGTTTTACTGCTAGTTTTGTCAACATGGTTCGGAGTTCGGCACAATAGACATCTGCCGTTATTGCTTGACCAGATCGGAGAAAACTATAGTGAATAACACCATGCTGAGACCACCAAACAGTTACCATTACCTTTTTATTGGTAAGTTTTGCTTTAGGACACTGTTGTGGCATTTGACCTGGGGTCAGCCATTGCATTTTTCTTTTCCGGTTATCATAAAGAATCCACTTTTCATCACATGTTACAATTCGATCCAATATTCCTTCATTTCTGTACCGGTTCAACAAGGCAACACAAGTTTCAACACGCGTTTCTTTCTGCAGATCAGTCAAATCATGAGGCACCCATTTTTCGTATTTTTTTATTTTATTGATTTGACGCAAGTGAGTCAATATTGTGGGTAAGGTAACGTTAAACCATGCCGCTAATTCCTGGGTACTTTGACTAGGATCGGCTTCCACTATCTCTCTTAATTCATCGTTATTTACCTGTGTGGGCGGTCTTCCTCGTGGCTCGTTCTTTAAGTCGAAATTTCCATCACGAAAGCGTTTAAACCAAAATCGCACGGTGCGTTCATTAGTAGACCCCTCTCCAAACGCAGCATTGATATTGCGGGCTGTTTCTGCCGCGTTAGTTCCGCGTCGGAACTCGTATTCAAAAATAACTCGAATTTTCGCAGTATCCATCTTTCTTGTCTAAATTGAATAACAAAAACAATTGAAAGTCGATATTCAAATGTTTTACATTTTTTAAAAAAAGAACATCATAGAAACCATTTAAAAAAAGTTTCATTCGAAAACCTCAAACCATGAAGATTCTATGTCAATTCAAAGAACCTATTGCAATAAAACGGCAATTTCATACTTTAACCCCTATTATTTGCTTCGGTGCACACTGCTTGAGTTTTGCGGAAGTAAGCTACATATTTTTATTTTTATGGACTTCCGCCAAGTAACGCCTGATTCTATCAAATAGTTACTATGGGCTATATGATGTTTCTTTGTAGTTTTTTCTTATGGAAATCTCAATAATTTTTAAATCCACGAAGATTGCAAGAACTTACCTGAATAGCGAGAGCGGATTCGTGTCGCATCTGACGCCTCTGACAAGTTTAGGTTAGCAAAAATAGCTCACACTCTTACTCGCAGTGATTATGAACGCTATTTCCTTTAGTTTTCAAAAACGAAAACAGTTTGTATGAACGTATACTAAACCTACAGGATAACTTATGTTGGGCCAGTCAATAATATAAATCTTACCAGTTCTGAAACGATATTTCCACTAGCGACGGCCCATTGTATGCACATTTCGTACGCCTGGTCCGGCCGGAAGGTTGCCTGGTAGCGGGCGTGGCCCCATTCAATACGGTCGCTTTTATTGTTCACATCGATATCGAGATGAGTATTCTTGTACAGGGGCACTGGACACAACAAAAGTAACGAAGTTACTGGTCATTTAGCTTGCAGTAGAAGTTTCTTAGTCGCAATTCAAAATTAAATGCAATTTTTGTGGTGGATTTAATTAGTAAAGGGAAAACACAGAAAAATATTTTAGGTGAGTTACTTTTTATGAAATCCTTTAAATGTCACCATTATTACTACCTACTTAAAATCAGCAACCTTTAAATAGGATATACGAAGATTATTTTTGTTTTTATTTTTTAAATTGGATATACGAAGATTATTTAAAGCGATATTGCATAGTTATACAATATTGAGAACTTTTTCTAAAAATAGAAAAGGTTGCCTAAATATTTTCCTTACAAAAATGTCGATTCCCTTTGGAAATAAATATTTTTTAATATGCGTGAATTATCATACTTCCCCCGCGCACTATTTATTAAAAACAGCAGATTTTTTAATTATATTGAGCAGACAGAATAATCGTAAAAACTTTACATCTTCACTAACATAACAATGTTGAAGTTTGGTTTTTTTGCCTAGTCTCATAAAATAATATGATAACCCAATTTTTAAGCAAACTAGATATATCTTAAAAATACACCATAATATTGGTAATCGCCCTATTTGTATCTTTGACCCAGCTTTGCCTTTACTTTACTTACAGTCACTATCACTGTCAGCTTGCATGTAATTAGGGTCGATATTGTCGCACAGAAACGCAGGCATTCCAGTGTCGTCAGTCAGAGGACTCGAGCCTGATATATCGATGGCCCCAGTAATAGTATCTGCAGAGAGGAGGGGAGAACGCGGCCCTAGTACTTCTACCTCCATCCATTCGTTCTCGAAGCTTTGCAAGTCACCGAGCGGCTTAACATAATCTGTTAACTCTGCAAAAAGTATTCATTACATACGTATAGTCCCCGCCATATAAGTTGAACCTAGTTTTTAAATCACGTGACATGCGCAGTAGCAAGTTTAGGTACATTATTCACTACTGCGCATGTCGCGTGATTTCAAAACCAGGTTCAACTTATATGCCGGGAACTATAACTGGTTTTCACTGAAACAGAGTTTCATTTTGTTTTTAACCATCCCATCGAATAGTAAATGAAAACAAAAGGTCCTTACAAATAAATAAACAATAATGAATTTACCCTTGTCTTTTTTCGGCGGCAAAATGTGGTACATATAATAACCGACGACGAATCGTTTTGTTGTATCTCCAGAAGCATGACAAATCATTTTCTCTTGCAATAATTTCTGAAAATAGATTGTTAATCATTAAATTTGTTATGTGTTATGAGAATTAGGACAAATACCACAAATACCCATATTAAAAATAAAAATTAGGACACGTATCTAAGTATTAAAAAACAACTTCAGTTACCCACTAATTCCGGCTAGAAATTACTGGTTTTCAATACCAATTGAACTTATTATTTGTATTAGCAAACATACATACAAAATACATAATAATAGTTAACTTTTTGAGTAAAGAAGTTGTAACATAATTTTCATTAATAACAGATAAAAGAAGTAGTTGATAATAAAGTAGCGGTTGCGTAACTTAGTATAAATTAATACTTGCCTCCATAAGAGTAGTTGCCCTTTCATAAGTGATCCCTTCCACGTTAACTTGAAGCCAGTGTATTGCGTAGATTGACATAAAAGTATGTGAAGGAAGACTGACAGTTTGTTGCAGAAAGCCCACGCCTAGTGTTGGGTGTCGCATACGCTCGATGATTTCCGTCAACGTTGCATTTGCTTTTAATTTCGGCTCTATGACACTGTAATAAAGATACAGTAGAAGGTAAGATTAATAACTGGCTGCACAGTCTTAATAATGGATTTATTTAACTTCTTAAGTGACTCGATGAATACAACGGTAAATATAAGATTTAAGTAGATTTACCGATCGATATTTAAAAAAGACAATGTGGGGAGACTAACACGTAGACAATAATTTAAAAGCTATAACTGAGCTGTGTCAAACGTTCTTAAATTTCGCCAAATCTATAATTTAAGATCACAGTGGTTTGTTTGTCTGTCCGCTCTATTTCCATTGTATTAATAACGTTACCATAGCAACGCGTTAACCGCAAGTAGTTCGTCTGCCGGACGCTAGATGGCGCTAACGAAAAAATATTTAATAATAGAGAAAATTTAAAGAATTTTGTCCACCCGTACGAAGCCGGGACGGGCCGCTAGTAATAATATTAATATTAAAATTCTGACAATTCGGGATAATTATTTAATCCCAATTTAAGCAAAGCACGTGGACTCTAAATAACGTATAGGATACGTAAATATCTCTCGGGAAAAAATGCTTGCGCTCATTACATAAACATATGGCCTTACCAGGATTCGAACCCGGCACAAATGGCGCAGAAGATAGGCTATCGCTGCATCAAGCGGCCGTATTCAAAGTTTAAAATATATATAAAAAATGGAAACGCATTTCCCCGTACCCATCATCATAAGTATCTTCACACTCCCCCGATTGAGACTGCGTCCTTTCAAGCACGGTCTTCGCTGCCACCCTGCAATTTGTACTAAGTTTCATTAGCTCATTATGATTGATACCTCAAAAAAGTGAAAGTTTATGACATAGGAGAGCAGTGCAATTGCTAAAGCCATACCAAGCAGGATTAATTATTATTATTCACGCACAGAATTCCACTTATAAAGTTATAACATATTGTACGTATAATGAAGATGAGGATACCTCTTAAAAACCAGTTAAAGATGATAATATGAGAGAATATAGGAAAATTTTGGATACATTTCTATTATGTATATCCAAAAAATTACAAGGCATTGGATTACCAATAAATATTATATTATTTTTATTTTGCAATAACTTGGTTTTTCGAAATGTGATATATAAAAAGCAAAAAAATTATTTAATTTGTATTCTTACTTCCATTAAATGTAATAACTTTCATTACAACTGCTAAGAACACAAAAGTATATATTAGCACGTATTAATTTCATCATCACGAGTATCTCATTTATAGTGAATTTACATAACTGTGACGTCACTACTTACTCACGACAGTTTCATAGTTATATAGCCTATGAAATTGTCAAGTGTAAATACTGTTTCGTCAAGAGGCATCTTATTTATATATGATTAATATTATTTATATTCACACCAATTAGCCTAGCCCAAAGTAAGCCCATAAGGCTTGTGTTATGGTACTAGCGTAACGGATAGACAAACATATAGTATACATAAATAAACCGTAATAATATTCATAAAAATATATATATACACACACCCAAGACTAAGTACAAATGCTCGGGCTTATTCTTATCACACAAACATCTGCCTTCCGGGACTCGAACCGGGGACTAGTTAGCTTTGAAGCTCGACCAAATCGATAATCAAAATATTAACCAATTATATAAAATAAAAAAAACATATTTACATACTGTTTAACTATACAACGTGTTACAAAAAACCCATTGAAAAATTCAATAAATTGTCAAAGCGAAAAATATTGTCAACCCTAGTAATCTGTCACTGCATAGAACTGAAGTTATCATAGATTATTTAACAGAGTGTACTCTTTAACGGATTTTAAGCTTTTCATTCAAAAAGGTTTGCAAACTCAATAAGAGAACTTAATGGCTTCGAAAAACGTCAAGTCGAAAAAAAACAATGCTGTCAATTTCAAATCTTCTAATCGATATCTTACAATTATTTCGTGTTTTAACTAACATTTTTTTTAAAGTGGAAAAATTGCTATGTTTCTGTAAATTTGTTGTTCGTTACGAAAAAGTAAGTGTAAGTTTAGGCTGAAAGAGACCTAACATAAAGTACCTATTTCAGGTCTTTTAACATTTTCTTTGACTTGTAATATCGATCTGAGCGGCTTCTGTACATTTTGTTAATGACTCTATGTCGTTCCGCGTATATTAGGTAAAAGTGTACATAACCATTCTATGTTATTTACACTTTAATAATATGGAAATAGGATTGGCACATAAATGAAACTTTTTTTTTATTAATTTTGGCGGTAGATCATACTGCGATACTACGGTTTTCAAACATTGTAAATTGACTCTTTATAAGGGACCATTTAACCCCGTTTCCGCTTTACGGGTATTTTTGTAACAGCTTGTATAATAATTGTGAATGATAACTAGACAAATTGAAAACCTTAAAAGTTTCATATAAAAGATAAGCTGCGTTGGGGTAAGATCGGCATTGGGGAAGCACTAAACTATATTTTTTACCGTTAGCCACATTGTGCAAGACGTCATCTTGTTTTGCCCCAACTGCCTATCGATGCTAATCGCTACGGTAAATCGAACGTGATAGATGAATTTAAAAAAAAATGTAAGATGGCCTTTTTTTGGCTATCCGGACTTTCCCTTTTAATTTCATTTCCCTATTTTATCGAAAATATTGCTTATTTTGTCATTATCTTTCCTGAAATCCAACATTGGACACACATTCAACTAGTCAAAATAAATCATCCGGTATTACCCCAACGCACCTTATATCATAGTACCATATATTATATACTTTAAGTCTTATACAACATTACTTTCATAATAATGTTTCAGTACAATAACACTATTACATTTTCGTGCATAACGATTAAAATAATGGAAATAAAATATGGTTAGTTAGTATGAAGCTGTTAGAAGCGAGATGGCATACTTACTTGTTGCCCTGACTAGTGTTTAGTGACTTAGTAGGTGATAACTGCAATGAAACGGATTTAAGGATAAGAATAAGAAAGCAACAGCTGGATCATGTTTGGACAAGCATTCCTCAATACATAATAAAATAGCAAGAAATAAAAGAGTAAAGACGAAACTCTGGAAAAGAAGAGGTAAATTAGGGAAATTTAAAAAAAAACAATATTAAATTATTAGGTGTTTAGAAATTATACTTTAATGCCAATAATTACGTGCGGTACTCTCGATTAAAATGTAAATTGATTACAAAAAAATACTTTTATAATTAAAAACTTATATAAATAAAAACTTGGAATAGAATAATTACAAACAGTTACATGAAATAGCGTGCAAGGAGAAATGAAAAATGCATGTAAAGCGATCGCACACCGAGCTGAAGCAAGCAAACGTGGCATTTATATTTTACATGCGTCCAATGTATATATGTAATTTAATAAATTATAATATTACTATAAAGAAGGAGAGCTAATGAACGCACATAAAAGATATACTGTTTATTTATAAAGATTAGCAAAACATTATTTGTTTAACTTTTAGAAACTGCGATGAGGTTTATTACAGCTTGCATACCCACACCCCAGAGGACATTCTATATAATTAGAAACGGAATTATATTCTCCTAATACTGCTAAGATAATAATTGAACTAAAGTGATTGAAATTTTTCAGGAATTAATTTTCATTCATCATCATCTCGGCCGAAAGACGTCCACTGGTGTACGGTAGACCCCCAGGAACGGGGTTTTGCCATAATCACAACGCTTTGCGGGTAACATACCATAATTTCGAAAATGCTGCTGCCTATTTTGTAATCTACGGGAGGTGTAAATTGAGCGGCAATCGCTTATGTATGACGTACGAAGTGGTCGTCTAAAGCCGGATAAATCCGACCGTGGTGCAGGGCGTACAACATAAGTTTCGAAATATGTAAGCTACGGTAGGAACCATCAACTCAGTCGCTGACATTTAACAAATAAATTTGCCCAATTTCAAAGTAATTAAATGAAATACACACAAATATCGGTAACGAAATGTTCAATTGACAATTGTTGTATTTGTTTTGAGGTTAATTAGTCAGTATAAAGGGAAATATTTTAATTTACATTTATTTCTATTTCGGTGAATCTTAGCATAGGCCCCATCCCTAAGGTCGGATTTTGTCGTCACAGGCGTACATCAACACAATTTTCAAAAAATTATATTAGTAATTCCTTTAACTTCGGAAATTATTTTTAAGACTTCTAATTAAGAGACTAAAGAGTATTCAATTGTAGACGGTAACTTTATTAACTATTTACCGAAAAATAAACACATTTTCTTATAAAATACAGGGTAATCAAAAGAATAAAGCAGATTGAACAAGAGCAGCGAAACGGACACGAAAATATTTGTCAGATTAATCCGACGGAAGCAGTCAAAGGGTTAATAACTTTATCGAAAATGTTTTAACTAAATTTTAGACAATGTGTCTTCTTTAAGTGTATAAAATTTTATAAGAATCACTTTACTTATTTTAAAGTTTTTATACTTTATAAGTTAACGCTTTTAAGAATTTTGCATCAGATTCGTTTTGCTGGAGTTCGCAAAGCTGGATATATTGCCGCATTAAATAAATATATTTTGTAAATTTGTTTCACCCCATTTACTTGTTGCAAAGTAGCAGTTGCGTTGGTATATTAAAATCTTTATAATTAAACAGTGAATAATATCTCATGTAGTGGTACTGACATAGCTTCGGCCCGGAGTCGGGGCCGGTCCGGCAGCCGCGTGCTGCCTACGCGCTCCCGGAATGGCGAGCTCGACACTCCCGCCTGACATCACACAACACCCCATTAACACTGTTACACAATACAACCTTGTTCAGAAAAAACAATAAATTATTGAATGCAACAATTTTATTCTAATGGGCAGTCCCATTTTATTTTTACAATATTAATACACAAAAAATATTTGTTAAAATTAAACTTTAAATAATGAAAATTTTGCAGTTCATTAAATTGTAACGAAAAAAAAGCCAATTCTTAAAAAACATGTTGTATATAAAAGTTTAATATTCTTACAGGAAAATATCGATGCATTCCTTTTTCTCGAATTGAGCAGCAATTACGGTTAAACTGCTGCCTCGAGCGAGTAATGTGAAACCCGCGCTTATTTCTGAACAAGGTCTGATACTAAGTGAACATCACCAGCGAATCACGAATATTTTACACGAGATTTAGTTAAATTAATTAAACGTGACCTTTTTTTGTTACATAATTATTGCCAAAACGTATTTTTCTCGTTAAGTTCATGAAACGATGGTAACTATCACATCCATATAAAAACTTATGTAATTTCTGAAATACCGACCAATGACAAGTTTTAACTAATAAGTAGGTACCTTATAACAGTTAAAAGATTTATTTTGTCAAATAATCCAGTGTTTAAATTAAACTACTAAGTAACAACTATTTCAAAGCAATGTTTAATGGAAAATAAATAAATCACATTATCATAATAAAATAACTAAATAAGTAAATATAAAAAAATCTACAACATTGACATTATTTACGGTAATGTGTTTTTGAAATTACACATCTAGGAATACCTGTATAGCTAAAAATATAATTTATGACCAAGTGGTCGGATTCGAAGTCTGATTCTCATTTTGTAAAAGCAATAAGATAAATTAATAATACGAGTGTAAAAACCACAGTATATTAAAAAACAGTGTAGGAAAATGCGTTATTTCGTTACATTAAAACGATTTTTTTTAGTCTTGTTCTTTAACTGTTGTGTCGCATCTTCTTAAACTATATGAATTTACCTAGTCCAAGTACTGAGTGATTTGATTAATAAATATTTATAAAACATACCAGTCGTGGATAAAGATATATTTACAGAGAATATTAATTATTTCATTAGAAAATTACTGACTGACAAGATAGTCAAAAAATATGAAAAAGAAGTAGTTCCGGTATAATTTGATTCCGATTATCAGCTTAATCGACCAATCGGTAACAAAAAAGACATCTCTTCATAGACAGACTCAAATAATGTAACATGTGTTTGAATAAGCATTTATTTCAATCTTTATAAAATTGTAGCCATTTCTCGCCAGAGACCAGACACTCCCGTATGTCTGTCATACGACTGTATCCAGATATACGAAAGTGCCTCGTCTCTTCCTTACACCATAATATTATTGTTCGCTGGGTGGAATAGCAGAAAGAACAAGTCGCCGTCATATGGTTGAATCTGCTATTTGATTGAATGACTAGCGCGTTCATTGAATGACGACATTTAATTGAATGACTAGGCCGAACGTAGATTGAACAAGCGTCACTCAACGTCCAACTAGTTAGCGGATTGTAACATAGCCCTTTGAACAGAGCGGACGTAAAATCAGTCAGGTGATTGAATTTACTTAATAATAATTAATTAATAATTATTTTTTGATTATATTTACTTTGAAGTGCGTTATTCGTAATAAAATAGTGTTACAGCATGGATATAACCTAATTTAACCAAACATTACAAAGTCGTCTATATCCCATTCAACGACTATGCTAAATGACGTTCAGTCAAGACGTCAAGAGTTGAACGTTACATTAAGCAACTTGACGAGTTGTCCTTTAGTTATTCAATTAAATGTCGTCATTCAATGAACGCGCTAGTCATTCAATCAAATAGCAGATACAACCAGATGACTGCGATATATATATCACACCTAGCATCCAATGTTTATATGATAAAAGATCACTAAATTGTGCAAGGGAAAGTGTGCTACCACACGTTTTATTTAAAATATGGATTAAATGGCAATGTTGATTGCTTGATCAATAATTTGCTTTTGCTAAAATTTTGGTCAGTGTCTCACAAAATAAGGATAATTATTATACTACGTAATACTAGAACTTAAACAAAATAAGCCAGCAAACAATAAATGTCACAGTATTGAAAGTGCATTCCGTGCAGTATATAGCATAATTTTATAATAAGCAGTGCAAATATATACGCGTTTGACAGGTAGATACAATGCGTGTTTGTGTTTCATGTATGTATATGATAGGTTAGATATTTTCTGCCTTTGAACTTCTTTGATATTATTTCTTTTTTACTTTTTTTTACGTAATGTGGTTAAAACTATTAAGTACTCCTTTAAAATTATATCTTTTCGATTATAATAACCAAGTTTTATTAAAATATAAAATAATGTAGTACCTAATTGTCTTAAACCATATCGAAGTTTATTCGTGAGGGCGTGGCATAACTATAACCATTGAAAATAGAGAAAAAGGGAGATTGCACCTTTTTAGCCCGGAAGAAAATTATGCACTGTTATGTATAAAATTACGATTAAATACTAGCGTATTAGTACTGTGGCTAAACTTGTTACATTAGATCTTGCCAATTAGAAAGGTTTTAAAATGCCACTCCAATTTTGTGTTAATTTCTAACTGTAGCATACCCTTCGCTAAACGTAGCCAATAAAAGGAGTGCGCAGAATTTTGCCAAAAAAATCATAATAAAAATATATGATTGCTTACTCCGATAAATTGCGAACAAACGAGCAGACCGAAAAGTTAGTCTCTTTTTTGTCAAATACCCGATTACAAGTGATGTGTTGAAAATACGAATGTAGTACTTACACGTAAATGCCTTCTACTCCATTTGTCTGCTGTGACTCAAGTTACTGTTAATGACCACAGAGGAGTTTTAATGGTCTGTCTCATTTGATCGATGTAAGAAATGAAAAGTGTCAGCTGGGTAAGGGCGTGGAGGCGGGAAGTGGTGGTGGCAGGGGAAATACACCAAATAACAACGACGTAGACATAACACCCGATTTCTTTTCTGTTTCTTGATATGAAGAATCAAAATGTCGAGTCTACGTACAGTACTATCACGAGCTACGTGCAATAATCAGTAAGGGTTTATTCAAATAAAGTTTGCGGATCACGGATCATCACTCCTTTGTACGGTTAACATTTTTAACCAAATACGATAATGTAAATAAATCTTGATAGTCTGATCATGCAGTTATGAATTGATCAGTTCAAACAAAGAAAAACATTAAAATAAGAAACTAACAAAGTTTGTAATTTTTGAAGTGAAAACTTCTTTAGCGGCGCTGTGTACTTTTTTTGGAATGGGTAAAAATTTCTAAATTCGCGTCAGGACACGTGACCTGATCGAAAATTCGTAAGACGGCGTAGAGCGCTTGCGCGATGTGCGTATAGTCGTGTCAGTTTTAAACTTCATAGTGACAGTTACATTATTATTTTTTTTAAAACTGTCATTATGAAATTTTAAAATGGCAGGTAATGTCATGAGAACGCATGCGTTCAACTGATTTTATTCATTGCGCATCTGCAAAATCCTGCACATGCGCACAAAAAAATGCAACGAACACGACTTGGTGTGTTTGTTGACATGTTTGTATACGATAGCGCAATAAATTAATATTGTATTTTACAACATAAATGATAGCACTTTTATACTGATCATTAAAGCAATTCGTGCGACTTTATTCCTTAACCATTTCAAAATATCAAAAATGCACAACGTTAATATTCAAGTTTTCACTTCTGCCGGCACTCCCGGAGTGCAACCCGTCGTTTTTTTTTTCTAGTAGACTGATCCGATGACGGTTTTTTTATTATTTACAAACTGTATCTATGATATGATAAGATACTTTAATCACCACAGTACCGTCATTTTCATGTTAAGATTAAAAAAATTGCACCATTAACAATCCGCGTTATTTCAAAAAACGTAAGTAATTCGAATAAGCCCTTTTGAATTTGGATATGCACTCGCTTTAACCGTACGTCATTATTCAGTGGGGGTAAGTACCTGGGCGCTCCGCGTCAGTATGGAGGTGGAGTGTCGCCGCCGCGTGAGCGCAGACTCGGCCGCGCCTCCGCCCGGCGCGCCCACCATCTGCAGCAGCCACATTCAATGGGCATTGACCCCGCCACTGAGTGCAGCCGTTCAACAAAGGCGAAGGACATTGACCCCTCCCACTCCCCACCAAACTCCTCGCTACGTCCTTCCACCAGTCAAAATTGTCGCCTCCACGCGACCGGACGTCTCAGTAACAACTACTGAGAGTCCACAATCTAGAGGCTTTTTTACTTACATTTACAAATTGGACCACGGTGTATTTCATATAAACACGGCATTTAATTTATTTACTACTTAACTAATATTCTGGTCCAAATGCGGCTCTGCATTGCGATCATGGTATCGCACGCACAAGTCTACACCTGTCAGTAATATCAAAATCTTCTTTTCGATAAGTAGCACGCCTAAAATATCAGTATTTAATCGATACCTATATTACATATAATTAATCATTAAAGCGTAGTTAGTCTCATGCTTTTAGACTCAAACAGGAAATTAAACATCATGAGCAACAGAAAATTAAAAAAAAAACATTAAATGAACAAATCATGCTCATATCACATTAATAACATTTTTCTTAACAATTACATATTCTTTATACCTCATTATGACACCTCACTACGTCTATGAGTTACGTACAGTATCATGCCTCATATAAAACTGGTCTTAATTTCATGTTTGAGTAATCCTTTTAGTATATTTTTTATAATAATTAAAGTTCAAGCTCAGGCAGTTCTAAACACTTGTTTAAAGATTTTGTTTAAGTATGTGCTATAGATACATGCAGTGCGAGTAGTATTTATGTAGGTTGTGTGCTATACATTTATTGTGCAAAAAATTTGCATGCATCTAATTTTAAGTACTTACGTAAAAACTGTACAAACTACTATAACAAATGTATACTTTTTTAATATAATAGATAATTTGTATACATACAAATTCTACTACTTTCCATTTCCCCTTCGCACATGTATATAGTATATAGAAGTTCATTAAGTATACCTACTTATATGTCCCATGTATATTCCTTATTTTGCGTCCATTCATTAAAATTAAATACTTTGAAGCAGATCAAAATTAATATTTTTTTTAATAATGACATTAGGATTAGATCATGTACACAGGATAACAGGACATCAATAATCCCGTGAACATGCCTTTGAAAAAAACCACAATGTCAGTATTAAAAAAAGACATTTAAAATAGCGCCTCTCGTGATTCCATAGTCATTAAATTCTACGTTCCACTTTCTCTTACAGAGCAGCGTAACAGTAAATTTACTTTAGTTACATATAAATGTATACTTAGTAAATCTTTAAAGTTTTCCTATATATTGTTGGTCGCTTACCCTCTGCTTATTAGGCCTTTTAACTTTGTTGAAGTATAGTTCAGTCATTTTAAGGAATCCTTCCGTGAGATGATCCAGATCTTGGCGCGTTGGCGTTGGGTAGATATCGCAATGCGTTGTGTCATCTTCGAGAATTTGCTTCGTAGCAGGGTTGTAAAGTGGCAATAGAAGAGTACGGAACCGCCAATATTTTAAAGCCTGTATAAAGACATCATAGCTACTTAGTCTGAAATATCATCTACGAATGAATGAATATATAGGGTTACTTTTAAAATAGAAGTCAAATTTAGAATACATAATAGCAAAAAAAATGAATAAGCTACCTAAAAATATTGTTACAAGCTATTAATCCAAGTTACTCCAATTTACAAATCATCATAAACGAATGAGTATAAAATAATGTAACGAAATAAATATTTTTTCGTTATAAATATTTGATATAAATATAATAAAAAATTGCATACATTGTGTGTGTGAAAAACTATAAAGAAAATTGTGAGATTTGATAGATTTTAAATTTGAATAGACGTACAACGAAGCGTTGCTTGGCTGCAATTGAGTGCGTTGCTGTATATAAATTACGAAAGTTTGTTCATACAAACGCATTATGACACACTGCCAACGCACTCCGTGATATAAACCGTTAATGCAAATCTGCAATCTTTTTATCGTTTTTACTGATAACCCTACAATATTCTAAGTGTTAGCATTTAACAAGACTTAAATAATTTATTGTAATATACAGCCAACTTACCTCAACTAGGGCGAAATCAGTGTCACCCCTTGTACATATGTAGTGGTCCATATAATTCCAATTATAAGTCTCCAGTTTCTCTGTAGTGAATGACACCCATGACACCTCATAGGTGTCGTGGTTCGGTGCATGGAACCGATACCGGTAGTGAATGTTGAAGGGTGGGTATGGATGCCTAGAAATAAAGTCGCATTAATTAATCCGTAAAACACTTTGTAAACGTATGATCTAATTTTCGAGGATGCTGTTATTCTATAAACGCAATAAATTCCTATTATATTGATGTATGTATGTTAGAACTGCGTGGAGGAACCAACCGTAGGTTATGTATGGTACAATTATTTATTTTTAATCTTTGTAATAACTTACCTAGGTCTGTACCTAGTCACCGAAATGGTAGATCCGACAAGCGTCAGCTTATGGAATATTCTGCCAATAGAAAGGAGGTATCGCTTTGACAGTGCAGCGTTAAAAGGTTTGTTGTTCTGTGGAGCGACCTTCGAAGGCGGGGGGACAGCTGTAGATGGACAGTGAGCTTCGATTACATCATTATCATTCACTCCTACAATAAGCTGGAATCCCTGAAAATTACGTGTAAATAGTATTTGAGTTCGTATTGCCATAGAGTAGATAATATACAGAGACACTACTTAGCACAAGCAAATGGTATCACCTTAATACTGGCTATTCAACTGACTATTTTTCTTTCCTTCGATTTTCCAATAGATAGCACCAGTGAGAACACTAATAACACGATACGTATTGCCATCTAGTGAGACACTGAGGATACGGTTGTCGCTGACAACAAACAACAAGCTCACTAACTGAGCCTAGACGAGTAGAGATACACATGATGTCTCTGTCTTATTTATGGCGTTAGAAGATAATAGCATATCTCTCAAATAGTTTCGACGAATGTGTGCAAGCGCGGGGCAAGCCCCGCAAGGTCATTCCGGTTATTCGTCATCTAGCGACACAATTGCAAAACACTACGATAGCCTCATAGCTGAAATGTAGCCACATGTAGCCTATAGTTTCATATACTCAATTGATAATTTATGGTGTATCTTAACTTCAAATTAAGGAGTTCAATTAAGGTTGATGTGAAGTTGTGTTCATAAAATATGCTAGTCTTTATTTTAATCTTAATATTTCTACTTAATTCGGCTTATTCACATTTTATAATTTACAAATGTTAATGGTAGTGCCATCTATTGCTGTTTTTTAGTATTAAATATAGTTTGTAGGGGTTGGTAGACCATGGTATTGCTATAAACCAATGTCTCTTTTCTGGACAAGAGTATTGGAAAGTAACAAAAAAGTAAATCAAATAAGTTTTTTAAATGACTTAAATAAAAAAAATATTAGTTATTAAGATTAAATTATATAATTATACTAGTTACTATATTTTTTGCATATTCTAAAAAGGTATTTTATTTTTATTATTCAAATATCATGTTTCAATGTAACGGTTTGTGGTGTTATAAGTTCGGTGATGTTACACGTTGTTTCAATACATATGCAAGCATAATATACTAAATGTACATTTATAAAAACTAAGTTACCTGAGCTAATCTTTGTGAGACTAATTCTTTAAACACTTCCATGGTTGTTAGAGGTTCTTTATAGATAGCTCTGTTTTGTGCAAAGTCCGCATTCACATCGTCTGGCAGCAAATTGTAATCGGAGACTAAATAGTCATTCTGCAGAGAGCGCTTGTCGGGGAAGTAGTCGGTTGTGATCGGCAAACAAGCTGGGATCGTGAGAGACTTCCAATCCACACCTATACAAATTAATATAATTTATTGTTCGATAAAACTAGTGCGTATCATCACTCAGTTTATGATTCAGTGATTTTCTCTATCGTAAGCGAGTTTTTTAATTTGAATTTCTTATGCAGTTGTAAACTATTGTAAACGTTTGTAAAGTGCTCAACTATTCCATTTAAATTTAAAATCTATTTCTATTATTAGTATGACAAATGAGAGTTATTAATGATATGGTACGTAAAACATGCCAATCTTGAGAGTAGGTGAAAATCGTATTATTTGACTTTGTATTTAAATAATAGACTCTGAAATTGTAGATAAAGACAGTGCTACAACACATTTAGTGTCAGGTTAGAAAATAATAAAATGTGTCTACTTACCGGCGTTTTTGTACAAACAATAAATCAGTGTGAAAGATATATAAGCATTTTTATCAATTATTATAAATAGTAGGACTCAATTCCAGTGTACCAACTCTAACATAAAATTTTATAGGTTTGAAAAACAGCACATAATTGTATTGTTGGTAGATATTTTATTATAGTACGAAGTAGCTAAGTTTAGATATTTAACATTCTGAAGAATTTGGTTTTGTTACTGGCATTTCAGAACCGAGCCCATCAATAATAATAAAAAGCTTCAATAAACAGATTAATGTTAGGTAAAAGCATATCTTTTCATATTAGCAGCCAATAGCTTTTTTTAATTTTACATGCAGTTTTGAACATAAACACAATACTCCAATAATGGGTGGGACGTGATATTAATTTTATCAAGCATGATGGTACTATACATGTTAAGGATTTAATAATAATTACAGATATATATTTGCACTTTAAACCATAAAATATAAATTAACCTGTGACAGTTTGGAAACAATCTAGAAAGCTTTCAATATTCAGTGTAACTACAGACCCCAGCTTTATCATTAATCACTTTTGAGCCTGTGCGTTTGGGTGACTAGACATCTTAACGATAGTACGCTATTGATAAGTTAAAAACTTGTTTACAAAAAGAACAAAAGAGAGACCGGTATATAATAATTATTATATTATGCTACTACAAACCAAATATTTAAAATGAATTACAAATTAAATGTAACAGACTACTTGACACTTGAAAATAATGTCTTATTTTTTGTTATTATCATATAGTAGTAGCAGTTTTTGGTAGCGATATGCATTAAACTTAATTATTTTATTACATTAAAAAAAAATAGTTTTAAAGTTATATTTGTACAATAGTTTTAAAGTTGGGATTAATTACATACGTGTCGATATCGCCAGACTTTATGGAGAGTGACGCTATTCTGCAGTAAACATGTTACCAAACTTTTGAATCATAATGTCATAAAATTCAAACGTGACATATTATTAAATATTTCTGAGGCAAATAAACAAGATAATTATTTAACACTATAATAGTTTTAATATCATTTAAATTCATCTTCAGAAACAAGTCTTATTTAATGTATCAATTGAAATAACAATATTTTTGCCTAAATTTTTGTGATCAGTAATATATTTTTAAGAGTTACTACTGACCGTCGAGAAAAAACCGCAAAAACGATATGAAAAAGTATTACGTGATTGTCCAAATGTATACACATTATTCGAGATTTTAGTCACATATTTTAAACACTATAAACATAGATGTGCGAGTTAGTGACGTTTAACTGTATAGCAAAGCAACATCGCGAAGATGCCTAGTCTATACGCAGGCTATGCGTTAACTACTCGATGCAAATCAGGTGGGATATCAAACCTATTGCTCGATTCGCTTTGGTCGCGTTCCCAGACGGTATCAACGGCCAGTACCATGAAACATTAAAAATGAGATGATCATTTAATAAGGTTGGTCAATATAGGCTATTTAGTACTTTTTGGTCAAACAAAGACAAGATACTTTTTACAGGTCTTTTTCACCCAGAAAATATTTTAAAAAGATTTAAATAGCCTTATGACGTAATCTTGGTGACTGAAATGAAACAGTGGTTTTTACCTCCAATAACCATCAAGTACCCTTGAATTAATTAGGTATCTTATTTACATGGATATTATATGACTGTGAAGATGGAGCCACGTGAACACTTAAGCTTATTACTTCCCATTACCACAGGGAGGTGAGGTTTTTAAATTAAAAACATTGTGATGTCAATTATGGGCACAATTTTTTTTTGTTACTACTATTCGCTTGGTGGTCAGTTCCCCTTTGACGTTTGGGTTACACAATACTTTAAGAGGGATATTTATTTATTGTATTTATCTTGAACTCTTTTGCCATGGACTTTGAAGTGTAGTTAATCTTAGAATAGAGTTTGTACCAAAATTTGTTTCTATTACTATTTTTAAACCACAGTCTTGTACGTCTACCAGGAGTTGACGCTAAAACTACGCTACTAGCTAAAAATTTAAGTAAGATATAAAATAAGTGTGTAAAAAAAAAACTACGCCTCCGAGCCCTCAGATGGGATTCGAACCCACGACCTTTCGCTATCCGGGCGACTGCTCTGACCGCTGAGCTACCGCGACGCTGGCAAACGTGTCGAATTTTACAAACGTATTTCAACTTCTACTATGAGTTAGTATCGTTCCACCAATGTTGAACGCTAACTACCTTCAACATCGAAAGTAATATTTTTACAAATATTAAACAATCGATTAAGATGGAACCAGCTATATTTATGTTTTAGCTTTATATGCCATACAAACATAAAACTTTAAGTGTTTGTATGGCATTCAATTCAGCGCCCCTTGCGGTTCGTTAGGAATTAAAATCGATTTATATAGATACTATCCGAATTATAATATTATATATTATATAATATTATATAGATAGTATCCGAAATTGCTGCTATGCCATCCTTAATATAAAAATGGTAATTGTCATATTGATGGGGTATTGAAACCAGTGATAATAATGTAAGTCTACTAACAGTTATAGCCCCTACCAAAAATGAAATTCGCGGGCAATTTTATTTAGTCAACAACTGAACCTAATGATTATTTAGCCCAATAATAAATAATGAAACATTGAAAATATTCGTAACTCACACATTGTATATGAATATATTTATCACCATGCTAGTTAACAACTGAATATTTGGCAATCTAAATACAACTGTATAACTTCATACAACTTTTCTGACTCATATAGGTATTTTTATTTGCCACAAGTCGCATTTTAAGATTATAGCGGAACATGTAAAGGAACGTTTTGTTTTTTCGGATACAATGTTTTAATCTTATGATGTATATTTTACAAAAAAAAAACATAGACAAATACTAATTACAGGCTCTATAGCTCTATAGCGTAACTAAATTAAATAAACATTATAATTAACAAAAGTGCGACAAGGATTTTCATGAATATGAAGGAGACACTGTACAATAAAAATGTGTTAATGGGCGCACAAATAACGTAACTTTTAGATCTTTGTAGACTTTAATTTTGCATTTTCTCGTCAATTCAGACCCCTTTTTCCCACTGGGCACTCTGGGTAAATGCCCAGGGCTCCGCGATCGATACATATTTCCTGCCAGATTACTAAACCAATACTGAACAACTTATTTAATTAGAGTAAACCGAACCTCAAATAGGGACTATATTATCAACTTGCTTATTAGCTTTTGCATGCGCGAAGCTACTCTACTCTCGCCCAAAATAAGACTATCGAATTTCAGCATACTTAAATAATTTTAAATATGTGAGAATCGCCCCATTTTAATTAAAGATTTATCTATTCATCTATTGTCAATAAAAAAATCTAAAACCTTGTTTATCTACTTTCATTGTCTATTATCGTATTAAAAAGGTGTTCTGTCAAAGTCATAGGGGCCCCATTAATCTTATATGCCCAGGGCCTCCAATAGGTTAAAGACGGCCCTGCGTCAACTGCAATAGTAACGTTAAGCGACTTAACTATAAAAACTCATGGTAGAGGTACATTCGGTCATAGTAGATCACTCCTATAGCATCCTGCTATGTTGTTCAAACCCAAAATATCTAATTACTAAAGCCGTGGCTTGTAACATATATTATTCCTTTCCTACATCAAATCAAACACTACACTCACAAACACACACAAAGTCAAGTATCAAACTAACCGGTAGTGAGAGCGGGTGTCCATTCCTGTTCTCCCGTCGCTCCCCACAGAAGAGCGAGCGACGCATTGTTTGTAGTGGACGGGGTGGTCACTGTGGTACCTAGGACGCCCATTGCACCTGAAGTACTGATCATTCGCTTGCGACCCATAATGTTACCTAATGTGGTGGTAAAGATAAGATCTGTGTAACAACGTTGACATAAAAGAACATACTATAACATACAATGTAAGGCATTTCATAAATTCATATTTCGTACCGTCCACTTGGTATATTGAATGGTTATTGTTGCCTATAGATCCGTTCTCTTTATTGTTGTTTGCTCGGTGTTGTTCAATGCGAGTTGGCTCGCTCGCCGGACGAGCTTGGTAGTGATGCTGTTGAATAAGTACGCCAGTAGGTCCTGAAATGATTAGTTGAAAAATACATGATGTTGTAATAGATTTCTCTGCAATAAACAAAAGGATTCAGCAGACACACAGTTTTTAAAACAGCTTGCGCTAAAAAAATATATTTTCTCGTAATGAATTATTCTGCCAAATACTTCTTACTGGAAAACACTCATCATATTATGGCTTTTTCGCTTATAACCGATTCTTGGAAGGCCCCACTTTTGAAAGGCCTGCCTGATTTAATACTGCAATTTACACATTTTTATTATACTTTTTGTTTAGAAAAAGAAAAAAAAAGTACCTTTCCTTTCAAATTTTTTATATCAAAAATCAAAATTAATATTTATTCGAAAGTGTTTTTGTTATTAAGTCGTATGTATAATTTTATTTTAATATCAATTTCTTAAGCTTTCTGAAATACCCTAAATTTTTGATTTTATACACACAATACGTCCTGGTATTTTCTATCACTAAATAATTAGATATAAATCTAATAAATTGCATTTACGAAACAGTAACTCTGTAGATGCATCTATAATTGCATAGTTGTGTTACAGTTTAAAGGGCTAGGAAAACCCAATAGTAGCTATTTAAGATCAGCTTGAGATGTCTATTTGTTTGCTAACTTAATACATACAAATTGGCTATTAATGAATAATTAGAAAAATGAGACATTTCTAGAAGAGATCTTTTAAGAATATTAACGACTACAGGTCATTTTGGGTATATGCTATATGGTCTTATCTGCCAAAATATGTATTTGCAAACTTAAAACCGAGTACTGGTAAGCGGAAGAAAAACGAAATAGGAAATGAATTAAAAATACTTTTTTTGTTTAATTTGTTATGGCATAAATCAATACAAGAATTTGAGAGTGTCAGGTTTATCTATCTACTCTGCACTCAACGAAAATAACGCTTACTCTCAAATCAGCTGTGTAAATATGATTAACCTATAACCACTTTAAGTTGTTATATGGAAAACAACCTGTTGTTGATTCTAAATAACGAATTGTTCTTAATATTTTTCAAACCGATCAACTGTGCAATCTCTTCGTGTTATAAATATGTACATACTTATAACATCGAATATCATACACTTGTAAGTGTCAATCAATCAACAATCTTAGTTTTAATTTTTTTAGTTTTTAAGTGACCTTTTTAATGTAAATTTTTATTTCCATGCACTGTTTACAAAATTAAATTAATAATTCTACAAATGAAACTAAATTGAAAACATTGACACTAGTTTTTTTAAAATAAAAAACATGGGTGCGGTAAAAAAATAAGAATTTTAAATTGAATTAGATTTTTTTTCGTACCTTTGGGAAAGATATGAGTCCACCGTCTTCTGTTACTCGTGAGCTTGACGGTAACGTGGGAAGGATCGAAGGGGTTGATTAGCGCACGACCGGTCCGTATCACCGGTTTGTTTGCCGAAATTGAACTCCTTGGAGAGAGGCGGTTACTGGACATTGGTGAGTCAGTCACGTCGCTGTTTGAGTCATAAATGTTGGACTTGCCTGCAAACAATATTAACAACTAATTTTAATAAAATACAGCTTAGAAAATTATAGAAGCTAAGTCGGAATTCGAACACAGGACCGTCGATTCGATTGCAGCTCTCAATAGTTTCTTTATCCATCCATAGATTTTTTTATAGCATACCTTTTTATGTGCGTGTGGTCTGAGTGCTCGTTGAAATTTAGATTTAAACAAAACTAGAATTTAGGAAATAATTATGATAACTTTGTGAAACTTGTGTGGAGAAAGTTCCGGTTAAATATATAAAAAAGTCTGCTCGCTTTAGAGAATACCACAACACATATATTACAACATATTTTGTTTTAAAAGAAATATTTGTCAAAAATGTAACAGACTTGTGAGAACGAATAAAAGTATAACATGTCCAAAAAAATCATGTAATTAACTTTAGTAACTAAAGCTCCATAATTTCGGAGGTCGCCTCTGCTTGTTTATACTGTCCGATAAAGTGAATAAGAGCCGAAGTATGGAACATCCAGATGGGGCATTGAAAAAAAAAACAAAAAACTTTTCTTTGCTTTTGAGTTGCAGCACGTTTTGAGTTAAGATATGTATCACAAATTGGTAATTAAACGAAATGTTGGGAATAATTCTCACCAATACAATAAATCTTTTCCAAATACTTCAATAAATAATTTTCAATAAAAATGTAGTTTATTTGATGTAATGTCATTCTTTCAGGCGAGCAGATTGAGTGTTCTTATTAACCAAAACCTTTTGTACACGGCTTTCACATTTTTTTTAAGATTATACGACTTTTGATTAACACTCTGTAGTTCTACACAATGAACATTCAAACCATTTTTTAGTGTAAATCGCTTTTTCTAATATTTGATCACTTATGTTAGTAAGAAATAATCTCTAATAGGTTTGTGCAGTGCGTCGCGTCGCAGCACCCAAAATTTCAAGTTGATTTAAGTAAGTATGGGAGATTAGCAAAATGAACTTTTACTAAGGTAATCAGGTCAGCCATCTTCTTCGAAATAAAAATTAATGTGTCTTCACATGTTCGGTCTCTATGCGCTCCTTAATCATTCATTGGATTGTGATGAAACTTTAGCGAGTTGTTCTGCATACGTCCGCGATGGTGCCTGCTCAAAAAAGAGAAATCGCCACTAGATGGCGCTACAGAACATCAACTTCTATACTGTTTAATCAAAATCTATGAAAATCGAGAAAAATCATATTTATATATTTTTTAGTCTTTGACGCCTTAACCGAACAACGTCTTTGTTTAGTGCTCATATAAATTTATTCCAAATTAAAGTTAAATTCAAATAATTGTTACCAGATGTTATAGTATGTGTTACATAAAGTGTCAGTGAATAAATTTAACACAGTGTAAAATCCGGATGAGTGCTGTTTAAAGAAAGAAATCTATAAAATTAATATTCAAACTACCATCAACGTAATCGCAATCAGCTGTGGTTTAAACATTGTGCGTGCGAATCTCATTGATTTGCGGCGGTTGTGTGTGGTGCGTTCGGGTCAAAACTGCGTGCGGAGCGTTATCACATTACTCGCTGCATCATCGCCTGGTGACTGGCCATAGATCAAGTTGCGCAGACATTACACTCAATTCAGGCTTCTCGAGCGGTCTCCGCGAGACAGTAAAATGCTTTGCGCCGGATGTAATTGTCCCTTGGATGATACCAACTCGTTGAAGTGTAATACATGTGATTCCCGATATTGCCTCGCTTGTTTGAATTTTGGTTCATACAAGAAGGCTAGTGATCTCGACCCGGGTCTCCTTTCCAAATTAAAATGTCCTTCTTGTAAAAACGTCTCACGCAGGAGGCGGGGCAGAGACCTACCTACCGCTATACTATCACCGTCACCGTCGTCGAGCGATAATCTAACATCAGGCACACAGTTAACTATCGAAAGTATCAGTGCACTTCTCGATGAAAAACTGGCCCCCACCTCTAACATGATGATTAACTCCCGCAATATGTTAATCCGGGATGTCAAAGAATTAATAGCCACGGAAATTACAAACTTAATGAAAGAGTTGAGAGAAGAATTTACAATAACTACAGATCATATAATGGAGGAGGTAAAAGATTTAAATAAGAAAATAAAGGAGAAAAACAATACTATAATAAATTTGCAGAGTGAACAAACGGTATTAAAGAATGAGTTATCAGTAATTCGCACGCGTTTTGCTACCATCGAAAAGCTATCACGTAACCGGAATATTGAGGTGCAAGCCGTCCCGGAGAATCGTGGCGAAAACGTTGTGACGCTGTTTAAATCTTTGTGCGACACTATTAAATACCCAATATTAGATACTGACATTCATGCTTGTCGTCGTGTTGCTAAGATGGACAGCAAGTCAAAGCGACCGCGTAATATTGTTGTTACGTTGAAGTCGCCGCGCATGCGCGACGAAATTATTTCATCAACTAACCGCTTCAATAGGGAGAATAAAAACAACAAACTCAACAGCCAACATATAGGTATTGCGGGTGAATGTCATCAAATCTACTTGACCGAGCATTTGTCATCTGATACAAAACAACTATTCGCGGCGGTCAGGCGTTTTGCTAGGAGCAATAATTACGCATTTTCGTGGGTTAAATATGGACAGATTTATTTGCGTAAAAATGATAACACAGACGCTATATTGGTGAAAAATGAAGAAGTGTTGAAATCCTTAAAGTGACTTTTATGTTACAATGATTTTGATTACCTTTGTTCTCTAATCTTCTTATATATACTAGTTTTTATGCGGTGTTTTTTAAAAAAGATTTTGTTTACATTTATATCTTCTAGCACAAATATGTATATTTTTTGCATTGTTTTTAATTATGTCTCGTTGATTATAAATTGTTGCACTGGTTTTTGCCACATACATATTTTATCCAATAATAATAATGACAGACGTTGTCAAGTAATTTGTGATACTGGCGGTGTAATATTGTTATTGAATAGTAACCTATGGGCGGTTTTGTTAAATCAATTTTATATTTACAGCGATTATTTTATTTTATTTTTATTCTATATAATATATTTTTATTTATCATATTGTATTTATATGGCCAAGGTTTTTATTTACATTTATTTTATAGTATTCTTACTAACGGCACTCCCAAACTCATCCTGCGATGCTATTCACGCCACTCGATGTACTGGCAATATAATTATTCACACAGTACATTTGTTCGATCTCTTATTATTCGGTCCCTATAAATTTATTATTGCATTCCGTTTGGTACATTTGTTTGAAGGTTTTGTTAATTTATTTGTTTAATGGCGTCGAAAGGTTTGATATTATATTATCAGAACGTACGAGGACTGAGGACTAAATGCATTGATCTTGATAATGGAATACTAGGTGAATGCTATGACATACTTTTATTTACTGAGACTTGGTTACAGAGCGATATACTGGATAGTGAGTTGTGTGATGCGAGATATGACATATTTCGATGTGATAGAGATTTAAAGTTATGTGGTAAGTCAAAAGGGGGTGGGGTCATGATTTGTGTGCGCAGGCAATTGGAATCGACTGTCGTGAGTGATTGGAAGAGCGAGTCCGTCGAATCCATTTGTATTCATGTCCGTTTCAACCGCGCGGCCACCTCATAATATTTGATGAAACTTTGCCAGGAATTAGTGCTAATTTGTTACTTTACACACCTCTTTTCGTGAATTTGTTACAAAAAAAACTAAGACGCTATGACAAAAAATAGTTGGCCGCTAGAACCGCCACTTGCCGTAGTCATCGTCCGTGATTACACAGAAACTATATAATGCAGATAGACGAATGATGCATCAAAAGAAAGGTCTTAATTTGTTCAATTTGTTACAAAAATAAAAAACGTGAAAACGTAAATAAACAAAAAGTTATGCAATATTTAGTTTTCAGGTTATGGGTAGGTAGGTATGTCACCATAAATATCAAATTAATAGAGGCTAATGTGTATGGATAATTAGTTACTAATTTGTTACAGCGAATAAACGTAAAAAAATACTAGAAAGTGGGTTCAATAATTTGTTAGAGTCGATTTTAGTTGGCCGCTCGGACGGCAATATGCCTAAAATACAATGGCATTTATCTCGTTATTAAAAGTAGGTTTAAGCTTAGTTAGAGTACTAGTCGACGGGTAACGTAACCTAGTTTAGATAAATATGGCGAATATCACTGCAGCATTCATATTTTAGAAAATATTTGCAAAAAACCGTAATATGAAACCGTATGAGAGTAGGGTGACTATGATTATTGGAATGTTCGATATTCATATCTTATTTTTTTAGGGAGAGTGCTTATATAAACACATTTTAAATTAAGGCATACTTTATATTACCATTTTTGATATTTGCTTTAAAATATGCTTATAGTATTTCTGTTAATAATGTTAGTGTGAGTGGAGTTTTGGTTTCTTGATAACCAAGATCTGGGCTCTCAAAATAATTCGACCACCACTAACCATGTAAATGTCCTATCAACATTAAAAAGGTGTCATTTGATAGCTCAACATGTAGACAACAGTTACACAGCCATCATGTTTCAATTGTCATGGAATAAAAAATAGAAAAAAATAATGAAAGAAAAACAAATATGTATATATATACAATATATATACAAGCAACATTTAAATAACGCGGGCGTTTACGGCCGGCTGGTATTGAAGGAGAAATATTACGATTAGTTGCATCCAAAGGAATAGAAATCCACACACAATCAAAGTGAGCGCGTGGGGGCACGGGCCAGTCGCGGCGCAACGGCATCGGCTTGGATCACACGGCTACTGCCGCCCCCCCCCCCCCCCCCCCACCTCGCTCGAAACTGCTATCCTCCTGAGATATAAATGATTTCGTAGTAAGTCCATAGAAACTTACTACGAAATACTCACGGTCATAAAAATTATCATTTAGCCAAGTCTTAGTTAAGCAAATAAGGTCGTAATTGGACAATGCTACTTGAGAAAAAAATTCTTGTGATTTAGTTCGAAGGCCCCTCACATTTTGGTAGTAAATATTAAAGTTTCTTGCAATCATGAATATGGTAACAGATATTTAAAAACTCCAGGGAAAGCACGCAAATGCAAGCTCAATGAATATATACGTATATTTCAGAATGTAATAACAAAAGTGTTTAGTCGAATGATTTTAAATTTAAAATTATCTTTTATTAAGGCACCAATATGTTAACAAGAACATATAATTGGACGTATTTACATGGTAAAGATCCAACCCACAACTTCACTTAAATTGACGTAAGTATATCAAAATGGCCTTAATGTCATATACTTTCACGTCACGAAAACAGCTGTAGCAATAAAGTAATAACTTTATTCAAGTCATCATAAAATTGTAAAAATTAAACTTACCGCAGTCAATTTGGATCCCTCTGCAATACACTTTTTGGTGGTGACTTCTATATTAACAAATCATATAAGTGGGCACAACTCATAGCTAAGCACTTTTAGACACTTCTGGATTTACTGCTAATTGTGTCAGTAACTTAGTAGTATGAAAATCACGGGAATTAAATACGTACGAGCACACACTTCAAAATCCAGCACAATAATGACAATATTCACAACGGACAATAATCGCTTTTTAAACCCCTTTCGACAAATATTTTTAACAATAATTTGGAAACAAAAGAGATCCTTTTTCGGGAATCGTGCCCATCATAAAACACCTGCGGAATGTCAATGAAACGAAAATCTTATCAGTAAATACTTTAAAGAATTAAGAACAATAGACATCAATATGGCTGCAAAACGAACTGCATATTCCTTCAAACAGAGTACAACATTAAAAACATGCCTTTGTACTAATGTATTCATAGTCACCCTACTCTCATACGGTTTCATATTACGGTTTTTTGCAAATATTTTCTAAAATATGAATGCTGCAGTGCTATTCGCCATATTTATCTAAACTAGGTCACGTTACCCGTCGACTAGTACTCTAACTAAGCTTAAACCTACTTTTAATAACGAGATAAATGCCATTGTATTTTAGGCATATTGCCGTCCGAGCGGCCAACTAAAATCGACTCTAACAAATTATTGAACCCACTTTCTAGTATTTTTTTACGTTTATTCGCTGTAACAAATTAGTAACTAATTATCCATACACATTAGCCTCTATTAATTTGATATTTATGGTGACATAACTACCTACCCATAACCTGAAAACTAAATATTGCATAACTTTTTGTTTATTTACGTTTTCAGGTTTTTTATTTTTGTAACAAATTGAACAAATTAAGACCTTTCTTTTGATGCATAATTCGTCTATCTGCATTATATAGTTTCTGTGTAATCACGGACGATGACTACGGCAAGTGGCGGTTCTAGCGGCCAACTATTTTTTGTCATAGCGTCTTAGTTTTTTTTGTAACAAATTCACGAAAAGAGGTGTGTAAAGTAACAAATTAGCACTAATTCCTGGCAAAGTTTCATCAAATATTATGAGGTGGCCGCGCGGTTGAAACGGACATTTGTATTCGTGTGCCGGCGCATGCAATTTCATCTAATAAGGATTTATTCATTATTATTGCGTACACACCGCCAGAGGCTCACGGGTTTTCAGCTCGTATTGATACCTTATTATTAAATATTTCAAAATTGATGGATTCTTATTCTGACTGTCATTATTTACTAGTTGGAGATTTTAATTTACCATGCATCCGTTGGAATAGGGAAGAGAGTGCAGTATCTCAGCAAGGAAATGTTGAGATAAAAAACACTGCTATGTTATTTTTGGACAATCTTTTTGAGCTTTGATTAAATAAGGAAATCTACTGGCGCTGCAGTACATTAGCTTTAGGTATACTGCTTAACTTAAAAAAAATCTATTAATATTTGGTCACTTTCTAGCGTCTTGTTACGTTTGGTCAAATTTACATAATTTTTTAATCGCGAACGGCCTTAATAGCAAATAGTCAAAATTGCGATCAGTAAAATACAGTATGTGTTTGAACACAAAAAATATTTTTAAGTTAATTAATAACTTGTTTTTACTAGCCATCAAATACAGTCAAGAGCTGTATTTGCTGATTTCGGTAGTTAATTACAAAAATATATGATTTAAAATAAAAACCCATTGAATCAACATTGACAAGTTGGCTAAATATAAATAAGGGATTAAACCCGGTCAATTTTAATTAGAAAATTCCAAGAAAGTAAATTCTTACTTCCGTTTGTAAGTATATCACCTAGACTATGGTGAATATCAGGATCCGACATTTTTCGGTGTTGAAAGGCAGGTGGACTTCTTCGACTCATCCCTTCTAAGCCAGCTACAGAGGTTTTCTTCGTACGGGTTACTTTCTGAACACTTAAACATAAAGATACATATGTTAAATAAAGAATATTGAGAACATATTAAAAATTTTAAGCACGAAATAAAATATGCTCACCAAGTACTGTGTGCTGGTGGTAACTGAAAAACTTGGGCATCATACGAGTCATAATCGAAAATGGAATTATGCATGTATTCATCCTCCTTGAGCAACTTCCCTTTACGTTCATCTTCATACATTTTCTTTAGCGGTTCTTGGCTTTTCCTTGGAGGCAACTTAATTCGAGGTATAAAATTTGAATAGGCAACTTTTTTGTTTGTTGAATAAAATGATAAGTTGATCCAATGAGGCATAGAGTAGTCATCTATAGAATTGAGGTTGTTATCTTTATTGTGGAACTTTAACAATGGTACTGCATGTAATGGTTGTTCTCCGACACAGACTAAATCACTGCCAACACCATTATCAATTATCCTCTGTTTGGTGACATTGGTCAATTCTCTGTCTACTTCAAATACACCTACGCCTGGTGTGATGACAACGCTCAACTGACCAGTTCGATCGAAACATCTATCCAAGTAATGTTTTTCAAACACTGAAAAATTATTTTGCTGTTATTTATTCAATTAACTTTTTAACAATGACGTAGGTCGGAATCTCATCTCATATGCTCATACCTAAGCCGGACTAACCAATGTCATGGTTGCTTATATATACGAACTTTTATATGTACCATGATTGTTAATTAATATCCATATTTCAAATTTTTAGATGTGTTATTGTTAAGTAATTCGCTTATTTATACAGATGGGTATTTAAAATTCGACAAGTAAATGTACACAATATATGCAATTAGTTTTACCATTTAAACTCATGTTCAGCACTTCCAAAAAGTTTCCCTGTGCAGCAGTAGAATTGATAGCAGTTGGGATCTCAATATTAGGTCTTTCATGGTACTGTAACACAATCTTTTGATAGTCTGTGAAAAGACGCCTCAGCTGAAGAAGTACGCTCGACCAGTCCTCGTATCTTTCATTTTGGACAGCAACTCTGTGAATAAAATGAAGAATTTGAATGAGTATGTTGAATATTATTTACATAACATTGGTCATATGTAAATTGCTGACAACCTGTAAAAATCTTCATAAAACCTGCCCCTATAGTCTTTTTGTAAGCATTCCTTCATATGGGGCGGAAACTCTTCCAAAGATTTAGCTTTATAGAATGTTCTTGAAAACAATACTATAGTTACTTCATGATTGCTGCCATTTTTCTGTAATAATGGACAAAGATTTGAAATATTTTCTTAATTCAAAATTATGCGAGAAAATGTAAAAACATTACCTTCCACTTTGCAAATAGATCAGCAAGAAATCCATTAACAGCCTTTTCAAAGTATAAATCTCCATGTATATCAAAATCCCACATTTCTGAAGACATTTGTATAAAAAGATAGACCATTGATGTAGATGATCTGAAGACAATCTTTGTGTCCTCTGTAATTACACCACATGCGACTCTGTCTCCTTGAGACCACATCTCATAGACTTGACATCGAATAGCACCACCACAGTATTCAATTTTCTTATTTAAATATACACATGTGCTAACCTTAAACAACATATTATGTATTATTAAGACATCTTCATATTACTAATGTAACCAAGTTCTTTTGTTACAAAATCAAAAGTTTTAGTTTATAAAAATAAAATCTAAACGACTTTTATGCAATACTTTTGAGTAATGAAAAGAATTATACAAATTAATACCTTTGTAATTTCTATAATTTGAATCAACAAAGATACATCAAATTTAAAGACACAGTTATTTTGAAGTACACAAACGTAAATATAATAGTGGCCAACCAGCCAGGTCATCATCATTATCAGCCCATTAAGTCCCCTCTAAAATTTTTCATTTGAATATATATAAACAAATGGCAGCACAGATTAGGTCATAGCACCTTGTTGTAACAATATTATTGGCAGGGCAAGATCTGTATAACGTCACAAGTAATCCTCATCCAATAGACAGCGATAACAGTATTCACTTTACTATAATTACACTTACAACATTACACTACGGGGTATAGAAGTTATTTGCTACATTTTGGCCAATATTACATTAATATTTTAAATATTAATATTATAAATATTTTTTTTTTTTTTACATTCACACCAATTAGCCTAGCCCAAAGTAAGCACTGTAAGGCTTGTGTTATGGATGCTAGGGTAACGGATAAACATACATATATAATACATAGATATGTAATATTCATATAAATATATATAAATATCCATGACTCAGGTACAAATGCTCGTATTCATCATACAAACATCTGCCCCTACCGGGATTCGAACCCGGACCGTCGGTGCGAAAGGCAGGATCGCTACCGTTGCACCAAACGGTCGTAAAATATTAATATTAATACAATTTAACTTGTGCTGTGCATAATATAACATCTGCTAATATTAAAGTAAAAACTATTATTGTTTAAAATTGTATTTACCAAATGATTTTTTAACCTCCACATCTCAGATCTCCCCATATATTGATCTTTGAATGTGAGTTCTACTGAGTCCAATGCCACATCAACCACATTGACAATGTTGACATAGACATCAGCAAATGTTCTAAGTTGAAATGTAGTAGCAATACTATGCTCCACACTAATGGTATCTAGAAACATAAGAGATACACTGTTAATATGCTGTAAATTAAACTTTTTGGAAGCAAAATAACAACCAAATATAATTATAAATATGGTGCCCCAGAGAAATAGCTAAGAAAATTCACTTTTCAATCTCCTGTAATGGTAAATAAAAGAAACCTGTATCAAGATTTGACCAGGCAATTTGCTTAAACTACAGCAACCAGCTACTTTTACTTTTTATTAACAGTGGAAGTTTGCAGAAGGCTGACATTTACAGAATTATTATTCTTAAGAGATGTAAATCTCTTTTAAATAATTATGTTATAGTTAATTAAATATAGGAAAATAAAAATTTGAAAAAATAAAAAATCAAATAAAAACTATTTCTATTTCATCAAATAGATGCAAAAGTGTAAAATTAAATAATATTAAATGAGGGTATACATATAGATAAGTCACCTTAATAGCTTTGTAATAGCTTATTTTTATCAAATGTTTTTAGTAATCATGTTTCTCTTAGTTATTAAAATTATAAATACATATCAAACATTAGTCGCTAAGATGGCACAGAAACTATGGAACTACATAACATAAGCACTTCAGGCCATCTGCTTTTTCTCTACAAACACAAATATATTTTGAAGACTGAAGTGAACTTACAACCATTGTTGATAAGGGTGTAAATATTTATTTAGACTTTATGTTTAAAAACAATAAATTGGAAAAATTAAAAGGCAATATTAATAAGTTACAGTAAGGACGGAATTAATTCTTAAAGTTATGCATCTACTCATTAGAATGCAACACTTTTAACTGCATTGTAAGATACATTTATTTTTAATTTAAATGTAAATTTACATTTTGACACCTTCTTAGAGCTATTTACACAAATAGTCTTAGGAGTGTTAACATCATATAACATTTTAATGTATATCTAATAATAATAGCTCAATTTATTTCATTGATATAGGTATTATTAACACTAAAATTACTATTGGAACGTCATACATTGTAGACATGAAACAACTGTAAGAAAAGGTTACGTGTTAAATTGTATGAACTGAAAATAAAGTTTTAATAGTTACTTCATAAATGCTCTTAAACTTTTACGTCAATCCAGTTATGGAAGATTAAACCTCTTTCCTCCAAAGGAACTTCTTTAAATCAAAAGTAATTCAAGATATTATGTGCACATAATATATGTAATACCTCTCCCTCTTGCTGGAACATCCACTTTAGTAACTTGAAGTAACAAACGTGGGTAGTCATTTTCTGGGTGGTATATTTCTACAATGTCTTTTTCTTTCAGCCCAGGATAATCCTTTAAGTTTATTATGAGATCCGCAGCTAGAAACAAAAGATCGAAATATACTTGTTAAGAAAAAGAAAAGAGAACGTAAAAAATTTATACTTACGGCTGAAACTAGTTTGGTGTACAATAAGTCTGAAGGCTTTCATTATTGATGTTAATCTGCATTCCTTTTGCTTTTCTCAAGAAATATTTGGAATGTTCATTTTGAATTCAATAAATCCATTAAATTACTACGGCACGGGAATCAATATCAATCATGAAATTACCAAACAACAATATTTTTCCTGGAAATTATCTTAATTCTAGTGCTGCCAGTAGCTGATAGTCAAAAGTAACATTAAACAGCTCAAAAGGTAACATTTTAAAGAAAAAGTGACATTATCTTATTAAGAAAAAGTATCTTATACAACAAAATTTGCTAAATTTAAATTGTAGCCACGAGACATTCTTAATTCCCTAAATGCTTAATCAAAATATTTACTCATCCAATTATTGTTACCACACTCAAGTCGATAGCAAACAAACTTAACTAAAACATAAAAAAGAAAACTCTACCTAAGTAATTTAATCTGAAATTACTTTTTTCTTCGAAGCGCAGTTTGCGTAGCTTGTTTTTAAATTTTGAACAATTCTTAATAGTTATGTAAAAGTAACAGAGTCGTGTAACAAGGAAGTGATATGAAAAGATCAACAGTAACGCAAAATGTTACAAAAGTAGCATTCTGGCAACACTGTATTTTCTTAGATTTGACGTTTTTTATTTTTACATCTTTTTTTTGTTAAGTTTTCCTGTAAAGGCAGGCTAAGGGTACGAATAAACAGAGAAACCCTTTTACTAGTACCCGTGGACTTCTTGACAGAACAGGAAAAGACAACTTCCGCTGCTTTGTTTCACTCGCCAACACTCTTTTAACAAACACTTAGTGATTGTTAACATCACTCAGTGACGTAGCATTACTAGTCTGTGAAAATTGTATTGTTGGAAACAGTTTTTCACTTCGAACAAAGTTATTGTTCAGAGGTTTTTCACCTTGTGTTTGGCAGAAAAAATCGCTTGTAAGCGCTTGTAAACAAAATGGCGATCGTAAGCGGTAAGCGCTGTCAAATGGTAAAAAATCCTCTAGGGCGCAAACTTAGCGGTCACTGGGGAACATAAACTCAATTAAATATATTTTTACCAAATGCAGTGAAAAGTTTTAAACTATGAATAGTATATTGAATAATTTAGTGAATGACAATATTGAAGAATACAAAACCACCGGTTAACTTAAGTTTGTAAACAAACTTATCTAAGCAAAATAGCGGATTGTGTCAGCGCTACTGAAGTTAGCAAACGTGTCCTTGCCGAAAACTGACAGTTTGTTACTCAGCGCTGGTAATCGCTCGCAAGCGATTTTTTCTGCCAAACAAGGCTCTTTATTGAATGTTTATAAATCTAACAGTGTTGCCAATAGCCGATCTTCAAAAGTAACATAAGACAGTTTAATAAGTAACAAAAGTAACATTATCTTATTTAGAAAAAAAAATCTTATATTAGATTTTTTTTAATTTAACTTAAAGCAAAGAGAACACAAATAAAAAAATCGGCTGTCTGTAAAGTCAGTGTCCGGACGATATTTTTACGTGATAGCGTCATATGAAAACATTGATGAAAATTTGCATACTTTTATGAATTGAATTGAATTATTATCACTGAATTATCATTATTTTGTATAATACAAAAAAGAGTTAACTTAATTTATTTTTTTCGATAAATTAACATTAAATTGTTGTAATAAACAATGGAAACCACATTAACTTTTCACTTTATGAAGTGGAAGAGAGATAGATACGCCACAAGTCGAACGCTTAGGCCGATCGTGCTTTTCTATCGCTTGTTCCGCGCTCTCGCTTGCACGCTCGGCTCAGGCAGAACGTTACACTTTTTCGTGCGTGCAGCCGGTGTTCATCGATTTATAAGACGTTATCACGTCAAAAACCTTGAACATATATAAAAATTCTTTGGCTGTGCTATGTACCACATATCTTGGACTTTCTTAATTTTTTATTGAATTCTTGATTTCCTAAATGCGTACTTAAAATGTTTACTTAGCTAATTATTATTAGCACACAGAAGTCAATAACAAACAAACAAAATCTTATTAAAACATGTAAAGAAACTTCCAAAACCTGTCATCGAATTGAAGTTCTCGTAGCTTCTTTTTCATTTTTTATTAATTCTTAATAATTATGGACTAACTAAAAAATGCTTTATATACCTACCTTTTTCAAGTGCTTAACAATACTTTATAAACTGTTTTTATTGGTGGGGACCTACATTTGGCTTACGGCTGTTATATTTACTACCTTTTGTAATTAATCTAGTTGTTGGTTTTCCGACGATAAAATAAATAAATAAATGAAAGTAATATCTTGAGTCGTGTATCATGGAAGTAACATCAGAGGTTAAAAGTAACGTAAAATATTACAAACATAAAATTCTGGCAACACTGAAATCCAAATAGTTTAGTTAGTTCCTCAAAAAGAAACTAGGAAAATAAAATGAATTTATCAGATTTTAAAGGTTTTGTCACCAGTTTAGCCGTAACAACTTCAGTGATTCAATTCTTATCTGGCACGTAAGTTAAACTATATTTTTGTCTTTTTATAATTTTTTTTAATGCATTTATTTATTTCAGATATAATGTCCATATGTTTTAGTAACAATATGTTAACGAACTATGTTACTACAAACTAACAATAATAATTTATTTACTTCAATAAATTAATCGTAATTAATTGTTCTTTCTTGCTCTAGGCTTGTGTGTAAACAGTATGTATCTAATAGAACTACTGCTGAAGCATCACCACTTCCATTTTTATTTGGAATACTGTCGTAAGTATATTTCTTTTTAATTTATTTCAGTTAAGGGTTGAGTGTAAGTTTATTAAGCTAACGACACTACCACCTTTGAGTAATAATTAAAAAAATCAGAATTTGTTGTCGTCGCATTGACTTACACTCAGGTCTCTGGAGCAGTTTTATATTCAATTAAAATCCTCTTATCATTTTTACGTAGGCCTAGAACATAGTTTTGTATTACAGTACAGGGACACAACAGCTGACAACCATAAATCAATTCCTGAATCAATTTTCAACCAAAAATCTTATACATAGAGCTCTAAATCAAATGAGAAATTTTTACATTCTGTGGTAACTTAATGTGCTGTTTTTGGTAGAGGCGTGCAAAGTTAATTAAAATATCTTTTTATTTCAGAACAGTACTTTGGCTACTTTATGGGTTAACAAAACATGATGATAAAATAATTCTAGTCAATATTTTGGGATTAACTCTTATGATCTCTTACACAATTGTGTTCTATATTTACACATTTAAAAAGTCTTCTTTGTTAAAACAAATAGTGATAATGGTATTTTTCATTATTTTTATGCTTTCATATGTTTTTGTTGAAGAGGATAGTGAAGAACTTCTAAGTAGATTAGGTAAGAACTCTACATCAAATAAATTTACAATGGTTTTTAATGTTAAATGGTCTCTGAAGTTTAAAAATTCTTTCAGGGTTATTAGCATGTTCGGTAACTTTGATGGCTATAGCTGCACCAATGAGCAAGTTAATATATGTCATAAAAGTGAGAAGCACTGAGTGCTTACCTTTTCCTATGATACTTATGTCGTTTGTTGTTTCATCATTATGGTTCTTTTATGGGGCTATAGTACAAGATTCCTATTTAATTGTGAGTATTTTTGATAATTTACTGTATAAGTAATCTACATATTGATATTATTGCTTTGTTGAGAAACACTATAAAATATCTGTTTTCAGTTGCATAATGATAAATCATGTATAATTCATCAATTTTATCATTAGCTTATTATTGTCCACACTACTGGGGTACGGGTCTCTCTTATGAATGGCCCACCACTCGGGTGCAGTGTGGACTGTTGGATGCTAACGACTGCAGATGCTGCTAAGACCAAGAGCTTAACATTAGTTCCAAAGTAATGAGTAACTTGAGATAGTAAATTTTTGGGTACCCATAAATTGCCTTACCCTTATACAGGTAGCTTAACCTCTGAAACTAACTGGATAGGCTCAATGGGGTAACCAATACACTCTCATCGTCATCATCTCAGTCGAATGATGTCCATGTCCGGACGATACCCTGCCCCAATATTAACTCTTATTTTGGCAGGCAGGTTGGGGATTGTAAAAGACCAAAAGTTAGAGAACTCTGCTGCCCATTTGTGATCTCTGGGAGGTGTATGGTGATTATTTCCAGCATCATTAGTTGCTTTTTATGACACCCTTAAGAGTGTGGGTTTGTGCTATTCTACTTTGCTGGACACCACACGGCACTATGCATCTCCTCAATAAATCAATTTGACTGTCTAATAACTGACTTAGTAATTAGATTTTTTTTTTTTTATTTCAGGTTCCAAATTTTATAGGAGGTGTTTTATCTCTTTCACAATTGTCCCTATTTGTGATATATCCGAGTACACCACAATCACCAACATTAGTAAAGAGTATTATAGCCTGAATCTGATTACATAAAAGTGTTATATATGAGCCATTAGAATCTTTTCATAAGTGCTCATTAGTCACACTGAACTGTCACATTATCTATGGTGCTATAGAATTGATATACTACTATGATTTAGAACGATATAACTGGCACTAAATCTCATTGTTACATTATATATTACATATGTATGCAATATTTCATATTGCAAATAAATATGATGGTTTATTTTATGAAAGTATTTTTGTACTGTATTAAAATTGTAAATAACAAGACTTGATTTATATGTAAGTAATTATTACCTATATAAGACAATTAACTATAAAGGAGGCCATACACTATCCTGTTTATTTGGTATGACACTGTCATTTGTATCCCGTAGACCTGACCATGTGCGGGTAAAATGCCATTGACATTCAGCCAGTAGCATTCATTAACAGGATGATGTATGTCCTTTAAGGATATGGTGAATTATGAAATTGAGTATTTATGACTTGTGATAATATTTAATATTATTATCGGTTAATTGCCAGTCAAGACATTGCATTTATAAAATCTGGTCTTTAATGCTTTTTAGGTAGGTAGGGGAGAGGGCAGCTTTGAACATTTTTCATACTTTATTTCATAACTTCTGAACTTATTTAATTTACTTAGATTTTTCGTCCTAAATAGCGGTCATGATTATCAGGCAGCAAAATAATTATGTCCTCCTTAATCATTCAAAAAGGAGTAATGAGATATTTAAGGTTTTGTACAGGCTTGTAAATGTTCAAAGCTGCCCCGTAATTGGGGCAGCCTTGAACACACCTGGGGCAGTTTTGTATCAGTATTTTTAAATGAAAGAAACTGTATATTTTTCTACATGTATTCATTTATTTAGTGCTGTAGCATACTCATATGCTAGTACCTGAGCTTGTTTGTATGTCAGAACGTAATGCATTTTAGAACTTTTTATCAGATAAGCCTTTAGTAGTTTTTCTTCATCATTCGTAAATACTTGCGCAACTGTATATTTTGTCGAATAATCTGCGCTTTTAGGTATCATTTCTACTTAGGTTTGACATTGTAAACATCAGCAGCCTGTCTTAATTTTATATGCCCTCTTATTACTTGAATGATAGCATTCTCAATATCCTCTTCATTCACTTGACGTTCTCTTTTTTTTATAATTTCTAACCATACTGACCTACAACAAATAAAAAAGCAATAACTAAACGAATTTAATATTAATATTATTGTGACGGGGCACCTTTGAACAAATTTCAAATCTGCCCCAACTACTTTGTTCAAACCTGCCCCAAGGAGGTCTTTCCAAGAATAACGTAAATTTAACAACGGAGCCTACTTCTATGTTGTATTTTTTTATTAAATCTTCATTGAAACTATATGTACTATCAAATAGAGAAAAACACACTTACCGCTTTCTTAAATGACGTCCAGGAAAACCTTAAAAGTAAAATTAAAAATGTATACAACAGACCGGTGAAAACAAACAAATGCTTTTACTGGTTACTCATATGTCAAATATTTGAAATGACAAATGACAGCTATGCGCATCACTATACAAATTACGATTTTTACCAATATAGCATAAAATAGTGATTTGTAAACTCATTTGTTCTAAGCTGCCCCTGTTCAAAGCTGCCCCCCTCTCCCCTACACATATTTTCTCTTCGAAAATTAACTGTCATTGTCGTCTTGCCCTAGAGTATTATCAATGTTAGGTATATATTGGTTATATAAAGTAACATCTAATGTTTCGACCCATACTTAAAATTTCTATGTTGACCATGAGCTTTTTTAAGATACTATACATTAACTTATTGTAGTTTAATGAAGTGTGATTTGTTTTAAAGTATTTAGTGTTAAAGTAAATCTACCGATATAAAGCTCTAATATTAAGATCTGCATTACAACTTTGTTTTGATGACGAAGAGATAATATGAATTATAGTACAAATGTTTTAGTTATTATTTCTTACTTGTCAATGAGCATAGACTTATTTTTGTATTTGTGACCCAGTAGAGCCAGTAAAGCCCTGACTTTAAACTGGTCTATCTTAAGTATTTTTTATATAAAGCAATCAATAATAGGCTTGAATAAAAAGAAATTAGATAGGTATAAATAAAATGTAATAATATTATTGAATATTAGATGATATAATATGCCCTAAATGTTTAAAAGTCAATAAGGAACATAACCTTTTGTATTATGTTTTATGTGATAAATTAATAATGAATATTTGTATTAGGGATGCTGCAGATATCACAAATGTATTCTTAAAAGTTTCAAATGAATCTATATCCATATATAAAAAACTTTGTCCTGTGTAATTGACTGACAGCCTAAACCTCTGAGCATGGACTCTTGAAATTTAGAGGATTCTTTTAAAAGTAGTGACAATGCTTGCTAAGAATTTTGGTTTCAGTAAGCATGTAGGTATATTGCTAAATAACAATTTGATAATACCTACTTAAACTTGTTTCACTTCACCGATTGATAGGTATTATGCAATTTCTTGAATTATTAATTGCTAAAATAATCTCCGATATCTGATCGTATTTCATGTATAAACTATCCCCATATTATATGTTCTTGATACCGCATATAAAAAATGCTTGTGTAAACTGCACTTGTAGTGTACCAATAATGGCTAAACAAATACCAACATCGAATTGAGCTCTTATTAAACCAAGCATTACTTTATATAGATTATTTATTTTACAGCTCGTCTATGATAAGATAAGCAACTTTGGTAAATTCACCTTTTTTGTTTACCTAAATATGCTATGTCTAGCATCCAATTATCCTAGTTAGTGCATTTCTATGATCCTAATGTATTTTTATGTCTGGGAGTTTAGTCAATAGCGACTGAACCTGTCGTGATACTTAGAAAAATTTTCAATAAATGATTGTTATTGTACAAAGTCTGTATAGAGATTTAAAAGTAATTTGGAGAATATGAGATTTAATATGGGGGTGATGAATTGTTGACTATTATCTAGTAAAATTAAGAGCAAAGCTTTTTATAACCTTATCATGGACGAGATTATTGTTTTTGAAAGGATTGTTTCTGCTTAATATTATGTTATATTTAAATGATTTCGTACAAGATGTACAATATGGAATTGTGATATTCACCATAATGATATGCTGTTGACTTAGATCAGAGGTTCCCAAACTTTTTTCTGAAAGACCACTTTCAAAATTTTGCTCTTTCCGGTGGACCCCCTGCAGCTACATTTCTACCATATTTCCAAAACTTGACAAAGAAATGTGAAGATTAGATCTAACTATGGAAATTTACTTTGCGGCCGAGCATTCTCTCTCTCCACTTCCATTTCATGAAATTGATTAATTATCCATGTTGGTATTTCCATTGTCAGAATATCTTCCAATCCGATTTTGAAGTCATCATGGAGGGCAATTAAATATTGTACTGAATATGGAATATTCAAGTTTTTACAAGTAACAGTCACTGAACTTCTTAAAATATTATCTGCCTATATTGATAGATGAAGTTAATCCAACATTTCAGTTCTTCGCTATCAGAACCATGAATCAGATAAATTTTCGTGGGCAGCCGCTTACGAATTGTGAACTCCCATTCTTTTTTTGTCACGCTAACATAGACCCCCGTCGTGTCTCTCGTAGACCCCTGGGGGTCCATCTAGACTACTTTGGAAATCAATGATTAAGATGATGCTACATAATAAATAGTATTAAATTTTATAAAATAGTATATGGGTGGTTAATTATTGTGGCTTAATTGTTCCAGCTTTTTTATAAATAATTTAAAATTTAAGTAATTACTATCAGTTTTGGAAGTATGGGATGTTACGTACCATCGAAAGGGGTAATTTTATCTTATGTTAATATTTTAATTTAAAGAAGGTCATTTATTAAATGTTTTTATTATTTTCGATTGGAACAGAGTTTGTGTGCTACCTGTTGTTTTTTAATTTTATATAAGGTATATGTTTAATGTAATGGAATTTATATTTGATTGAATAAAAGTAAAATTCTATGGTTGTAATTTTATTGCAAACTGTTGACAGTTTAAATAATTTTCAATGCTGTACGTACCCTGTAAAAATGGTTGGTTGGCTGGTTTAAAAAAAATATATATCGAATACAGCATGTGTTTTATAGAAGAGCGTGATATGACTTGATCCCTTTTATTAAGTCTGCAAAACGAATATTATTTCTGGCGTTGCATGTAACTTTATAAATGTTTAATATTTTCCTAATCACAATAAGATGAGGTGACAATTTCATAGGTTTGTGGTAGTGGCTCAAATGGGAATATGTCGTGCTGCCGTATGTATCCTCTTAACGCTTAAGCCGGCGGCTGCAGATAAAATGGGAAATGCTCCCGAAGAAATCTCGTGGGACTCCCTAAAATACGGGGCCCATATAATTTTTCATCCGATATACCTTTAAAATGTGTCAACGGCCTTAATTTTGGATTTCTTTTACTTTTATAACGTCTTCTCAAAGCCATGTTGTTCGTTGGATTCTGCATTTTTCTAGCGGACTCATATTGGAATGACTTACTTCTCCAAATATCATCGTCATTGTTATTTTCTTGTTGTTTAATATGATGCTTTACAATTTTTCTTATATGAGGCATGCAATTTTTTTTCTCTTTGCAGATACAAAATGGACGATCAGTATTACGAAGAGCACAATTTCCGTTTCCGGACCACGAAGTTATTACATTGATTGGGTCTAGTACTTTATAAACGAATCGTTCAGAAATTTCATTCTTTGAAACCATGCCTTCGAACCCTGTATTACCTGGGCTCATTGTGAAAGCTATTAGATAAAATGTTAAGTTTTTGTGTATAAAGTAATGAGATCTTAATACTTGTTTCAACGATAATGCTGCACAATATTTGCATCGACGGGTAGGCGCTTTTTCCGTCATATTCTGTACTCTTCCTATTAACTGAATCGCACTGTACATTGCCCCGTATTCCTCCATCGAGGTTTTTTCGAGGTGTCGACAAGCACAGTAATAGTCTGGAATACCAGCGCCTGAACATGTTCTTTTTGCTGGGATTCTTCGAAGCAAACTTTGACAATGAGGACATCCCTCGTATTTAGGATAATTAATATAATTATTTTTACTGTTCAACAAATTAATAAGTGTTAAGTGTAGGTCTTTAGGGGAAACAAGTCGATCTTGGTTTTCTTTTAGATTTGAATAAAGATGAGGAAAGGTAATTTTTAAATTGAGGGGTGGTTTTATGAATAACATTGGAAGTCTATCTTCATAAAAAGATTCGACGTTTTTTTTCTGTACGCCATACCTCATTCCATGATCGCTAAAAAATATGATAAAAGTATTTTCTACATTGGCCAATCCTCTAAAAAACAATTCTAATAAGGCGTCGTAATTTCTCAAAAAATGATTGAAGTCATGACTTAGAGAAGCTATCCAGAAATATCCAAAGTAATTTACATTTCTGTAAGTTTCTACAAAATCTAAAATAAAATTAAAAATTTGTTCCGCCGAAGGAATCTTTTTGCTGCAAACCGTTCCATTTATAACTTTTTCACTGGCTTTAAAAAGTGGCTTCATGAAGTGGTCGGTTGGTGCTATTCGGTATCCTTTTCCCCTGTAAAAAGTGTCTGTAAGGTAGGCAGAGTCTTCTCCGTAAGCTGTGACATAGCCCGCTTTTTTAAACTTGCTCCATATCATTAAATGATTGCATTCACTCATACCCAGTTTGCACGATTTAGCAAAAGATGATTCATTCTTGCCTGTGAGCACCGGCACTATATTTGGATATGTGTTGGTAGCTATCTGTAAACAATACATTTTGTGTTCAATAAATAGTATAGATAAGAGTAACAGTAGTTACGTTTGCTTATATAAGAATTATTAGATAAATTAAATAACTAAAACTAAAATTGATATACCTTATTATACCCGCGATAATCGAACCAGTTTTCTTCTTTTAGGTATTTTATTGTACCTGCTAAAGAACTATATGCTCTTGTTCTCGAAGTTCTGTCTAAACCCAACAAAATAACATTCCAATGGTGCCTCTTCCGAGAGCTTGACTGCTTAATGTTTGAGATTTTTTTCGTGAAACTGTATATATCTTCATAACCCTTGCATTTTACAGATACGAAATCACTTTCGAGCTTGACTGCTTTGTCGGTTATCGGCTTACATGTTGAATACCTGTTATAATTGATTTTTAAATTTCCAGATATTTAAATTATCAAGAAACGTTATTTTGGTACTATTAGGGGAGAGTTGGATAATACCGAGCCCCTAAGGACTTGGGTCCATAGTTAGTAAAATGTTTGATATTAAAAGAAACAAAATGCAGTAATTAGTAGGACATTTATTCAGGTACATATACCGTATAACAAAAAAATCGAAAATTAAAAAGGAAAGTAATTATTTTAAAATTTCAAAAAACGTTAAAAGCGTGGTATTGTCAAACCGGTCTGATAATATCGTGCCTAGGTTTGATAAAATCGTGCCCACATTAATTGCACACAGGGTAATGGGGAGGTCATAATTTTCTCCCAATTTAAATCGATCTCTAATTTTTTGATTCAGGGATACTGAAGTTTCTAGCAGCTGTCTTTATTTTACTTCCGTTTCGTATAGCAGCAAGTGCAGCCTTCATATTATCTGGATCCCATGACTTCATATTTTTCTTTGACACAGATTCATCCATCTAAATCGAATATTAAACAATGACACGGACAGACAAACGGACGCACAGACAGACACATCATACATAACTTTTTTGTCGGGGGTAGAATCAAGTTAATGTAAATAGTTTTCATAGTTTAGAATTTCGCGCCCTCGTCTGATAAAATCGCGCCCCGGGCGCGAAATTGTCAAACTTACCCATTTAAATTTTTAACCTTCAAATAATATGGAAAAGTTTATAGTATGTAAAAACGTATTTTAACATTAATCCTACAGTATACTAGCATTTAAAATGTATGGTATCAAAGTATTATAATACTACAGTATCGCTTACGTCTTATCGAAAGTACCTATGTACGAGATTTTATAAGTAGTGACGAAAAAAACTTCTACAAAATGTGCTGTCTCAGTCGTCGCGCGGAACGTAGTGGCGATGCGCGGGGAAGGGTGGAGGCATGTCGAGCTTCGATGTTTACGCACTGTATCGCAGAACCAGTGGATGGTTTTTGAAATATGCTGATGCGCGGAATTATCAACCGCGCGGTAATATCCAACTCTCCCCTAACAAAATTTGTTTTTTACACATAAAAATTAAAGTTTTGTTAGTATCGAAAAATGTAGAGAGTGTTGGCTCAAGAGGTGACGTAAGTCTGTTTAGAACATTTTGATTGACAAATGTATACCTAATAATAATTGGTAACTCAACATGGGTTTATAGGTACCTGCAGCGTGCACAGAACCGACGATGAGCTGTATTGTTGAATGACAACTTATGGATGCTGATAGGTAGGTATAGGTACTATTATAATGCACTGTCACTTAAAGTGACGATAGTTCAAGATCTGAGCAGAAAGCTGAACAATTAGGTACTTGGTTTTGGGAAGTCAAATTGATTCAATGGAAACTACTGAAGAAAATGTATGACCAACCGGGCTAAGCGCCGGCTATATTTTATTGCAATCAAAGTGGCGCTGTCTTCAAAGGCAAAAATATTTTTATAACATGTTATTTTTAAAAAATCCGGATGTTTTGATCTTACGTTAAAACACTAGCGACAATAAATTAAATCGTACAATTTATTGAGGGGAGTGCTTGCGACAAATTTGATAAAACAATCAAATATTTAATGTCAATAGTTAAAAAATTGTAATAAAGAGCTTAAAGAAATAGAAAGCTTTAAGACGATCCGTACGAGGAAAGTCAGTATAGGTATTGCATGTACTATAATATACCTACAGTCGGAAACAATTATTTATTACACAATAGATAGAATTGTCACATTACTTACGTTATTTGATTACTTCCTTATCTGGCTTTTGTTTGCTGTCAATTCAATGTGTACCTAATGGTTCTACGGTAGGTATGTAGATTTGGATCTGATTGTTTTAGGTAGGTATTAATTTTTCAAAGGGTATCGATTACTGATTTAAAATAAAAATAAATTACTTACGTTACACTATGATGTGGATAAAAATCATTATAAAATTTAGTATTTATAAAGCTATAGCAACATGCACGTAAGTTATTAGTAATGGTAAAAGTTATGTCGTCATCGCTGATTTTTTCTAAAAACACCTTACGTTCTCCACACGAGACTTTTTTAACTTTTTCAGGGATTCTTAAATAATAATCAGGGATCTTGCAACCTGGTGTATCTATAATATATTTTTCAGCACCTGTTACAAAAAATAGAAATAAATGGTGATTGTTTGAAAATTTTATATTATTTTAAAATAATATTAAAATAATTGTTCACATATAAAAATACTTAAAAATTTTGAAGAGGTAGGTACACTCACTTGATAAAACTATTACTAAAAAAATATAATCCATCGAAATATGCATAATTAAATTACTGAATTTGCTTAAAAATTGTCAACAACAATTTCAAGTAGGTATCACCTATTCGTCTCATTAGAACGTTAAGACTGACCGAATAATATTTCTTTCGATTATTTTCATAATTTATTAAAACTCATTCATTTTCCAACCGGTTGTTTTTATTTTCGATTGTTTTCTTCACAAATCTTTCTATTGTTTTATTTTGAAATAGGTTGCTTATAGTTTAATATCTCTGAAAACAATAAGCATGAGATGCATTCACTCATGTATATGATTGATGTTTGTTAATAAAACTTCTTGTTTTAGACTCTATGCAAAATTATGGTAAGTTTATCAATTTCAATAATCCATAGGTAATATAGTTACGGCTATAACAGCTATCGTTAAATTAAAATTCGTTATTGTTCTAATATCCTTATTGTTGACTACTATGCCTTAAAATTGTAAGCAATACAAAATTGACAAACTATCGACATTCCAAAACAATCGATAGTTTCGATACTATCGATAGTATTGCACTCCTTCCATGGTATTGAAATGTTCCGAGTTAACGATAGTGTTGTAGTATCGATATTATCGATACTACGATCTATAGTTCTGCTATCTATCCCCTATCGATAGACTATCAATTAATTGTCGATAGTCCACTATCGACCCGCAACACTAATGCAATCACTTGTCGTGTCTGGTGTGCTTTGCAACGCTCTTTTTTGATATTGTTTTCTTGGTAAAATACGTAAACCTTTTTGACTATGGCTATAATCTTAGAATAAGTGCAAGCAATGAGTTGGCAAAGGTCTGTCGCAATGGTATGATCGGTACGACATCGGCAGCACATAAAATACGAACTAATTTTTGGATTGTCTTTGAGTGTACTTCTAATAATAGGGGTTTAAATATGAAAAAGCTTATTTAATGTACTGGCCACTTTGCATTATAATTAAACCTGCATGGTGTGACAACCTAAAATAAAACTATTTTACACGATCAAGACCTGCTAGCTACGAAGGTAAATAACGACGAATTGAAAGCGTCGGTGCTCCAAATCGGTAAAATAAATAAAAAACTTGAAAAGAGGGAGCCTCATGACATGATTGACTGAACCTAAATTTTCTGCATGGAAAAACATTTCCTTCCCAGGAAGCAGTACAAAATGGCTTTGCATAATTTGTTGAGTCCAGTTACCCAGAGTTATATCGCAAAGGCATAAATGACCTTCCAATGAGATGGCAGAAATGTATAGACGTGGGTAGGTAAATACATAGAATCAAGAAATAATTTTAATCGTTAAAAACATAGAATTTTCCTTTACTAAACGCAATTGCATACTTTAACCCCTTATATTTTGATAATGTAATATATTGCGAATGTAAAATTCTGAGATTATGGTCTTTTGACATTTATTGCGTGCGAAAGCGACTATTGAGAACAGCGCCATCGCAGAGCATCACAGAGCTAAAGAATATAATTACCGTGGATGGGATTGTATTTCGCAAAGACCATGAAGGATATACTCGCTAGCATGCCCAGACGAATGCAAGCTGGCATTTCAGCAATAGGGGTCACCGGCTTTACTTATGGTGCAGGATGTGAGTTGCGCACTGGATGGCGCCGCTGTCCTAGAGGGTGCAGAGCGCCACTAACCGCAGCATTTTCAATGACCCAATTGTAAATATCAGAATAAAACAATTGTAAATAGTAATTTCTTCTCTACACGAAAAAAACCTAAATACAAATTAAGATACTTTACCCGTATACAGTGGGCCTCGAATTAAGTTTCCCAAATCTGTTAAATGTTCCCAATTGATATTGAACTCTGTACGTTTGACATGAGATCGCAATTAAAATTATTGACAGATGAGGGAAACTTGATGCGAGGCCCAGTAATTGTGTTAGTGTTTGTGTGTGTGTGTGGCTGGCTGTGTTTCCCGGCATTAAGTTCCATTACTTATTTCAAACTAAGGTGAAGGCTTACCATTTGAATACACAATTTGGCAGTGTAAGAGATTAAGTTTGGTTTAAGTCAAGTTGTTATTAACACAAATTAGTACCTATATTGCGTCGTTCATAAATATTACCACATCTAACACCAACCCAAGGTTGCATCTGAAAATCAGCGTCTCTGCTCAGGCGCTGACATATGCTGAGATGTGACCGTTTCGTCATAACTATTATTGTGTATTTGTAATGTAATGTAAATGTGATATTTTGTGCTGAATAAAAACTTACTATTCTATTCTATGTGACGATTTCTATAATAATATATACATATATCAAGCAATTAACAATAAGTGTGTTCACTACCGTCATTACCGTCGCTACCGGTGGCGGCCTTTCTATGAATTATTAAGTATAATTACTGAAGGTATAAAGTTTAAGTAATAATGCTATGTAGGTATGAAAGTGTAGATGCAGCTAAAAATTGCATTGCAGGAAGAATGCCAATTGTTTAACAATGAATCACCGATAATATTGTGGTGTACTTAAGTAAAGGAAACTGATGCAAAAAAATGTTTCATTCAATTTTTTTAAACGTTTTATTTTAATATACCTAAGTGATGGCCAATATTGTTTTATTGTTTGGACCCTTTCTATTTGGTTCAGAAAATTAGCAATTTTGTTTTTTCTGGCATACGCAGAAAAGTCTATCTCTCTGATGAGCGGCACATTTTCCTAATCCTCTGTATGGCGATATAACGCTGACGTCGCCAACGAGTTCCAAATCAGTGCCATTTTTGGAAACAATAGCTTCATAAGTTATATTTCCTGGTGTCATAGAAAAAGCTGTTACATAATATAAACTCAATTTGTTATAATAAAAGTGAATTCTGATGACATTATTTATTGCAAGCTTCATGCAACCCCAACATCTTTCTGTCTTCACTTTCTTTACCATGGCTTTTATTTGACTCGCTGCATAAATAACGCTTTTCATGCCTTCGTTGTCGTGAGAGTCTAACGGATACAATCTGTGGCAGGAACACCATTTTTTGTGAATTTCAACGTCAGTACAAGTGCGGTTACCAGATATAACATGAAAAATACTATGACATTTCGGACATGCCTCTGAGACCCCTTTTGTAAAATTTACTGATTCTGTCAAACTATTAATATGAATAAGTGTGTTGTACAAATCGTAAGGGGTTATTAATCGAAATTGGTTTACAGCTGTTGTTTTAAAAAGCAATGGCTGCTCTTCTTGGAACCTTAGTGGAGCCCACATAAACAAAGCAGGGCTACGTTCTTCGTAATAAGATGCTGGTTGAAGGCGATACTCGCCAAAACGTATGCCGTGGTCACTAAAGAATATAATAAAAGTATTGTCTAAAATACCGATGTAAGAAAGTCGATTAAATAAATTTTCAAACATTTGATCGGCTTCTTCTGGATAGCTGTTGACGTTGTGGCTAAAGGAGTTCATCCAAAATATTCCGAAGAATGAAGCATATCTGTATGTTAGAGCAAAATCAAAAGCGTAGTCTAATAAATGCTGACCCGAAGCTACTTTCCCTGAACACACTAAAGATTTATTAAATAGTTCATTTTCGCCATGAAGATAAAATGGTCTTAAATAATGATCAGTCGGTGCACTCTTGAATTCATATTCTTTGCTAAACGTGTCTGGAAGTCTAAGATAATCTTCTCCGTAAGCTGTAACGTAACCTGATTTTTTGAATTCGTTCCATATTAAAAGTTCATTGCATAAATCCATCCTGTGCGAACACATCGAGGAAATAGTTGACATGTTCTTGCCGGTAAAAGCAGCCATTAAGTTGGGAAATGTGTTATCGGCAATCTGTAAAGTGCAGTCAATCTAATAAATTCTTTATCTATGTTTTCTTGGTCAATTAAACTAGATGTTGGCTTAAGCATTCTAAAAACACATCAGTTACATTGAGGTTACAGTGGGAATGTTCTGTTAAATTTTAAAGGTTTGATCCCGTGTAAGCAATAACTTTCTTATGAGTAATAATCACAAAATATATTATATTATAGGCCACACGGAAAAGTGATTAATTAATGTAAAAATTATACCTATACACAAAGCTAGAAGTGTTGTACCTAGCTACTTTAGAAATGTGGCTACTAGAATTATGCAAGATTGTTGTTTATACGTAATCCAACATCGTCTTTCTAATGTATCACTAGAGTTTTTTTCTTTTGTGGTAGTATAAAAACAATGAACAATGCACACCTTATGGTATCCTCTGAAACCTAACCAAAAGTTATCTTTTAAAAGATTTATGGTTCTCGTCATCGTCTGAGCGACACGAGACAAAGACATCGAATCCATTCCGATCATCAAAACATTATATTTTCCTTTTTTACTGGCTTGATCATTTGGTGCTTGGATTTTTTTTATGAATGCGTAGACATCACTGTAAATAATATGAGTCACATTGCGATGATCGTATTCATAGCATTTCACGTTTACAAATTCTGTTTCCAATTCAAATTTGTCGCCGTCTTCAATGATTTTACATTTTGTATATCTGAAATAGAAAAAAACTACTTAAAATATTCTGAATCAGAATCAAATCACAAAAGCAACAGAATTAAACCGATAGGTACCAACTTATGTCCTCAATTAAAGCCACCAATGGAAAATAGGGAAGTTACTTGTAAATGAAAAACTTCGAATGAACTGGGTATGTAAGTTTTTTTTACATACCCGTACATATTACTTACTCTATTTTTGTAGTTTGATGTCCAGGGTGTGAAGAACTCTTTATAAATCGGTAGCAGCAGCTGAAGGTAGCACTTCTCCTTAGATATTTTTTTATCGCTCGTGGTTTTATCATAGCTTGTACAATATCTTTGTTGGACTTCTTTAGAAATACAGCGCGCTTCCCGCAATTTTTTTGTCGTTTCTTGTACTTTTTGTACTGGATCATTGCCACGGGAATTTGACATCCAAGTGTATCAACAAAGAAAGCTGAAAAAATTCAGAAAAGTATATTAATCTCTGAATAATACAAAGCAAATTAAGCAAAATAGCTGTTTCGGCTGAATGTTTTTCTGGTAACTTCTAAATTATCACGTAACGGATTTTACTATCATTATTCATACGGTTCTCACTATCATTTAATAAATTTCTTCCGGAAGGTTTATATATGTGTTTTTTTTTTATTTTTTGCATTCAAATGTCATATTTCTATCTGATATAAAATATGCCTCTAAAAAAATGTATAGCTAGTCCGGCCATAACTTCTGTTACAAATAAAATGCATTTTTTATGAAGTAATGTAATATTGCTAAAACTTATGTGTACATATTTATTAGTCTCAGCAAAAAATAAAACAAAAACTATTCGAAATGGCCATCTTTGGCTTTTATACAGGCCTTTAATCTGTCTGGCCACGAATCAATGGATTTACGCGCTGTTTCTATGGGCAATTTAGGCAGACTTGATATTGCCGTGTCGTTTAGTACAGTAAAACTAATCTTTTGACTTAAGAAATCAGCTTCTAAGCGCAACCATGTTAGAGACGATTGACGACAAATGACTAAAACACGAGAAAGCGGTTCGACAAATTTTGTCGTGTGGCGTATGCCAGGCGGGCAGGGCCCTTGGTAGTATCGAGGCGTGACAGATATTTATCAACAAAGCCTGTAGAAACGTCTACAGAACTATTGTCTACCTCAATTTTAACCATTACTTAACATTTTTATCTTTTACATATTATTAAAAAACATTTAGGTTACTTACCAAGCTACTTTAAACAATCCCTACTAATATTATAAATGTGAATGTAAGTTTGTTTGTTATGCTTTCACGCAAAAACTAGTAAACCGATCATCATGAAACTTCGTACATATATTCTTGGAGGTATTAGAAGCAATATAGGACATTTTTTTATAAAAAAAAAGAATCGGGCGAAGCCGCGGCTAAAAGCTAGTTCAATATAAAACCTTATGCATTAATTTACATATGTTAGACATCAGAAGATATAACATGAAAGTTTATTAATCGTTCGGGTAAAATTGTACTAAATGTTGTAATGTAAAGCAGATAGAAATTAAAAAAATAACTAGCAGAACAACAAGTCCTGTTTTTTGAACATTTTTCCTGCCTTACCTTTTCTATTCATATCGTTTACTTCATGCGACTCGTCTTCTTGAGAAGTATCGGGATAGACCTCATTTAGTGGTACGTGCCTCATTGGTATATTTGTAATTCGAATGTGGATGTCGGGTCTTGCCAAGATTTCTCTAGTATGTGAATTTATTTCATGATGTTGGGTCGAAGGTGTTTGCGTGTGATATCTATAGTAGAGAAGAAGTGTGATGAAGCAAGATATTACTGCCAGGATACCCACTGCCACTTTTACCTGCTTCATATTTAGAACTCTCTTGATTTGTCTTATTCTGAAATTTATGAAAAATTAAGGCTTAAACCGTACTAAAGCATATCGAAGCGGCTAGTTAAATTTCTTAATAAAATATTGTATGAACAAAAAGAAAAGTTAATACCAATGGGAACATATGGTTTTGCATTCCAGTTAATATTAAAGTACATTCAGAGTCATTTAAAACAAAGGAACAGCTAGTTTATAATTGATTATAACATGGTGTGTTTCGAGCACAGATGCACATATAAAAAAGTTTGCTCTCACTTGTAAAACTCGGTAAATTTTATGTTTATGTTAAAATATATAAAGAAGCTCTTTAATAATAATATAACCTTCTTGGTTATTTTGTTGTCACAAAATAAATAAATTTTGTTTATTTTTTTTTAATAAAATTAAGTTAAACAATCCTATGAAGCAACGATAGAAAATGGGTGATCGAAACAGAAATAGATCCATTTATTTATTTTGTTATCCGCGTTGTTGTTTTTGCTTTATGTTCAATGGTGTGCTGCTGTTCTTGCTCGTAATCCAAACTGGTGTAAGTGATTAAAAATGGTTTGCGTTTTTATTTCATGTCCGTGGGCGACTTGCAACTGTGAGCTGATTTCAGTGACATTGACTTTTCGATCACGGGCAGTCAGCAGTCTGATGTAATGCTTTTGAACAGCAGTAGTAACAGGTAGGAACGGTCACTAAGAAGTCGATCAGGAAAGTTACCCGTGCTCTGGTACTTTACAACGTTTGAAAGACCGGAATCTGTGAGATATCTCTCTCGTAAAATAATCTTCTTTATTCATAATTGTTATTCTTGCTCGCAAAACTTCTAATAAACCTCGTGGCATTTTAAAATTATGTTACAGTTACGACTAAAATATCTTTCTGGCAGAAACAAAAATAAACAAGAGAAGTTTTACTACTTTTTTATTAATGAAACATTTTTAAACAAAGAAGGAATGCTATTAACGTTATCATAGCAACGCGTTACCGGGTCAGCTAGTCTATAATCTAAGAACACAAATTAGTTGTTCCTGTGTTTGTCTGTCCGCTCTTTTCCCCGCTCTTTTTCCATTGTATACGCGTTACCATAACAACGCGTTACCGGGTCAGCTAGTACATATATACAATCACACCTTTTTCCTGCAGTGATAGGCAGAGTTCACATATTTACTCTTACCACGATCCTGACATACATCTCTCGCATCTTCAACTCTCATCAACCTTTTCATACACGCGCGTCGGTTAAGGGTACTTTTGAAGTGGCATTTTTCAGGACATTCTTCAATTGGACCCTGCAAATTCGCCTTGGTCTGACTTTACCGACTTGCCCATGCATATTTGCGTCATATATTTATATTGTCAATCTTCTTTTGTCCATCCTCTATACATGTCCAAACCATCCAAGCATCCTTTTTTCTGTCTTTATTACTGTATCTTCTTCCACACTCTCTTATATCGGTTTGATAACGGGTTTAATTTTGTTTTTTATATTCAATTCTAAGGTTTCGACTCCTTTACAGAAGTCATGATCACATCTCCTGTAAGGAGCGGAAGTGATAGACCTAAATTGAATATCACTTTTATAAATTAAATGAACGAAATCTTTTTTATGCGTGTTCGAAATTTTAATAAATTTTGAAAAAAATCCTGCGTATGATGCATTGTACGAGTCGTTTGTCGTATTATAATAAAGAAAGCTGTAGGAACAAACCAGCAAATGTCGAATTGAGTTGTCTATGTGATTGCAGAATTTTCTAACAAAACTAAATAAAACCTATTTGTGGCATTACACTAAATTAATGTTATATAAGCGAATTTCTACAATGTAAATAGATAATGATTCCGCAGAATGTTATTTTTGGTCATATTCATTAATGAACCTATTTTGACATCGTAACTTTGACGTGTTAGTCTGTTGTTATAACTTCATTTCTATCACTAACCTTAATATTGGTTTCACCAAACGTTTCAGTATGTTCACAAAATTCATTTTTGAATTATAAACGAACTTCTTTCAATTCAAATATTTGTATCCAGCACAAGATGCCAATGCACAAAGCGAAATGGGCCTTCACTTGTTTACATTTATTTACATTTAATTAGTAAACAATATTACTGATATATAAACAATTAAAAGACGTGGGTGTTATTTCTTGCAATTTGTTTACGATCGGTTTCCTTTTTGTTTATTGATTTGGTACTCGATGGTTACATTGTAAATAAACGTAATCGTTGTATCTATTTATCACATAATGCCTACTCCAAATTTATTTCGTTAAAAATAATTGCCACCGTATAAAGCCTATAAATTTCTCTTGGATATCGCTTAGATATTAGGAATCTAGTCTTGCGTTAAATGCTTTATTTAACCTAAACATGAAATTTATTAATGTAATTTTTAATATTCGTTTTAATGTATAAAATATATATATTTTTTAAATTTCCTTGAACCCAGCTAAGAAGTTATTTGAAAACCCCATATATTTACAAACCAGTAGTTAAGTTATAAGTGGCCGTATTTTTAAATACTTTTTTTTATTGGTCATTTTAATTTTTGTGTAAATGATTAATGTTTATTTTTTAGGGTTCCATATCGAAAGAGTAAAACGGGATACTATTACTAAGATTCCTCTGTCCGTCCATTCGTCTGTCCGTCCGTCTACCACCAGGCTGTATCTCATGAACCGTGATAGTTAGACAGTTGAAATTTTCACATATGATGTATATGTAAAAATTGCCGCTATAATAATAAATAGTAAAAAACAGAATAAAATAAATACTTAAGGAGCTCCCATATCTACAACAAACGTGATTTTTTTGCTCGCTTTTGCTCTATATCGATAACGGCAACAGGTAGACGCTTGAAATATTCACAGAATATTGAGTTATATTATTCACTTTAAAAATAAATAATTAAATTACCATAAAATAAATATGTAAGGTAATACATATAAAAGATATATTTTGTTAATTTCTTTGGTGCAATGTAAGGTCCTTTTATAATTTACTTAACTAAAAGTGTTTTACCGAACCCTTCGTACGCGAGTCCGAATCGAACTTGGCCGGTTTTATTTTATTTTATTTAAAGTACTTAAAACAGTACGTATACTATTTAACTAGCGCGTTGCAAGCTACGTAGCTAACAGAAAAATATAAAGGTAGTTTTGAGTAGTAGGGATTCGTGGGTTCTGGCGCACTTCCCCCCAACCCAGACCCCTCTCCTCCCTTCCCTTTGGTATTCTCCAAACTCGATCCGACCAGCGTCACCGCCTAAAAAAAAAAAAAAAAAAAAAAAAAAAAAAAAAAAAAAAAAAAAAAAAAAAAAAAAGTAAGCACCCCCATTTGGAGCGATTGCGCTGGGTCCCAGCTTCGTATCTCTTACCGTTTCCGAGATACGTTTTTGCTGAACTCATTCCTACTTGATTAACTAATGAACCCCTGTTAATGACACCTCGACGCTAATGACACACTCGACTTAAGGCCTTAATGACATGATTCTAATCACCTTCCCCGATGCTTCTCATTAACATATCGTTCATGGCTAATTGTTTTTTAGCAATGCTATGTACTGTGTACCTAAATAATAAAAATAATTTATCATGGAAATTATTTCCAAATTTGGAATCTGCTCTTCATCGATCATTCTCGTGGTACATTTACTATTATTTCATGCTCCTAAACTTATCAACTACGTATGAAAAATATGTTTAAAATTATGTTTTATTATTACAAGTAAAAACACCATATTTCTTTGTCTTAAACGTATACTCATTCAATATTGAAATGCTTTATCAACTACCTGTTACCGCAGTCCATGGTCGAGGACAATGAATTTGTACCATTTTTCACCCCATGCATTCAACATCAAAGCAGTACAGATAATGAATTCGAGATCGATGGGTTGAGAATGATGGTTAATTGCACCTTATGCGTGGAGGAAAGAAATAGTGGACGTTTGGTTGCTGGTTACTCACGCCCATCATCGCCGATTCCGATGGAAGCCGCACCAGTCAACCCCCTCTTGCGGGATTGGACCGCAGAGGAAGATGAAGAAATCAACGAAATTGTCGCCAATACCGATACCGACATGTGTTTGTTTTAATAAATACGATGTTTGTAACATATATTAAAGAATTGTAAATTAATTAAAGCATGTTTTCTCTTTTACTCATCTTATCTACAGGCTACATATTTGGTCATCACTTTGAAAATACGGGACCTTGTCTACACAATTGCAACAATAAAATCTTGGCGGTGCATACTATTATTTCGTGCACCTAAACTTATCAACTACGTATGACATTTCTCTTTGCTGTATTTCAACCAAGTTAAACGACATGAAACTTTTTAACTTATGTTTTATTATTACAAGTAGATACTCGTTGCCATGCGAACACCATATTTCTTTGTCTTAAACGTTTATTCATTCAATATCGAAACGCTTTATCAACAATTTGAACTATTTGATTCCGCAATCGTAATGACTCGCCATTAACTTTGTCAACTATTTCACTAATTTTGTTTTCAGAATCTTAATAACCTTGTTCATTATTTTATCAATTATTTGCTTCCAGTATCATGACAAGTTTTGTTTTCTTGTATAACTACATTTTATCAATTATTGACAAACACATCTAATGATCTGAACTAGTATAAGAACAATCGCATCGTAGCATTTGCTAACAAAGTGCTATCCACTGCCATCGAAAACGTAGACTACTGCTCAAGTCAAGTCAAGACAACCGATATGGATGTGAGTATTATTTATTATCTACATACTTTCATTATGCTTGTTTCTGATTTTGTGACTTGTTTGTCTAAACTATCAACCTTCAGTGTATTCCATAATGTTGATGTGTATTCATTGTTGTACTTACTATTCTTTGTATTCATTGTTATAGCTTACATCTTGCTTTGGTGACAACACCACCGTTGACTGCTAGGAAAACACATACAAACATTATTACTATCCGACATCTGATGATGACGAGGGCGCATCTGCAACTCCATACCCTATCCAGAAGAGAAACAGATCAGACAGCGAATCTCTGAACGAGTTTTTTGAAGAACCTTCGAATAAGAAAAAAAAGCTACACTACAATCGTCTACTGTGGGGCGAGCAATAAATGACGGGATGTCATACATATTGATATCTATGGCCTGAAAAAATTGGGAAACGTCCCACCATCAGATCATTGGAAACATGCGGAAGTAAGAGTGAAGTACTACAACAAAGCAAAGACTAACCATCACCAACGAACTCGACAGTTAATTTATAATATAACAAAAGAAATTTCATCATCATCTGACTGCAAGAAATATACATTTAAACATAAAGATTGAATCAAAATGATAATTCATATTGGTTGGTACTTGGTCGTCTTGAGCAGTCTTCGATGACAAAAACAACCTCATTAACAACAAAACTTTTATGAAGTAGTGCACGATGTTACAAACTTATCATTAGCTTAATTATTCTTAATCAAGTTATTTCTTCATATAAAAAAGACATTTAAAATGTTTAAATTTATTAGATATCAATACTCTTAGTTGTAAACTTCGACCTGAACCTATGTATTGCTTGAGTGAGTGTTAATCCTAATAACAATGTCTGAAAATAAGTGCGTTAGTGCTTATCAATGATTGACAAACACATCTCATGATCAGAGCCGGACAGATCAAGAGGTACCTTATTTTGAACGATTGCATATTTGAATATAAGCCAATGAGTAACATCGTTAAAAAGTATTATGACTAACGATACTATCATAGTGGATGTGCAAGGCTTTAAAAATGAAAAAAATGAATTTATATTAAAAGAATTAGTTATCGGCACAAAAGAGCACAATCAAATATTTCTAATAAAACCACCATACCCATTCTCTACTCTGACTCTGGAAGAAAAGAAACGTGTCAAGTGGATAGAAAGAAATAGAGGATACCTTTGGAGTGAGGGGCACATTGATTACATAGAATTTAGAAGACTCATTAAGCCCTACTGTGATAAGCGGAGCATCATAGTGAAAGGTAGAGAAAAAGTTGATTGGGTGCAAGAATTATGTGGACACGAAAACGTTTTTGATATAAGTGATAAAGGTATACCTAATTTAGAAACTTTAAGTGAACTCTATTGTAAAGACATATCTACATATAATTGTTTTAACCATACGAAATATTGTGCATTAAGAAATGTTATATGTATTAGAAAATGGATTATAAAAAATAATATATCATTGTATTGACTATTAATAAATAACTGTTTTAATTTATTACCTTTGTTAACATTTACTTGTTTTTATTAATTTCAAGGATTTTAAAATAAAGACCAAAATAAATTTAAACATATTTATTACACAAACTTAAAACAGGTCACAAGTAAGTACATCATTTATAATCAAATCAATATAAAAGACTACATATTATTGACATTGTTCAAATTGTAAAGTTAGTAATTTTGAATACAAACTTGAACATTTTTCAAAAATTTGACATAAATCCTGTTTTTCCACTGCCACTAGGCCCAGCCTCTATACAAGTTAATAGATTGTTAAAATGAATCATTGTTACATCTTACTATAAGAACGATTAATTGGGCAGTGCATAAGAAAGGAAAGCCGACTACAATTTACAATTATAATAAGAAAGATATAATTAGTAGGCAAATACATACAAAATTACATTGGTAATAAGATCATTTTTGATACACAATTTCTTTATAAATTAATAAAATACATATATTACGAGCGACCCGTCTCGACTTCGCACGGGATGACGAAATACTTTAAATTTTTTCTAGCATTAAATATAGCCTATGTTACTCAGGGAGAATGTAGCTTTCCAACGGTGAAAGAATTTTTCAAATCCGCTTAGTAGTTTTTGAGTTTATTCATTGCAAACATACAAAATACAAAAATACAAATCTTTCCTCTTTATAATATTAGTGTAGATGTAGATAGAAGTCACAAAGATTATTCATAATTATATGTGAAACACTAAAAAACTGAAATAACACAACATTAAAAACATGCATAAAAGACAAATCTTACATATTTTTATTACAGATATTAAAACTACTTACAATAAAAAGAATACTATAAATAAAAAAACACATTGCTAATTAAATCATGCTATTTACTTAAACACAAAAAAATTAACATTTTCTTAAACTATAATGACCCCAAGATGATATGTAACAAATTAGGATATTTTTGTGTGAATATCACATGTTTGATTGATCAAAAACGTTGCATATTGGAAATCAAAAAAAAATTTTTTTCAGTAAACAATTCTTATAATCGTCCATAGTATATTTTTTTGTTGTTATTTATTGACAACTTTAGCCTTAGCCATAACTTTGTAATAACACAACATTAAAAACATGCATAAAACACAAATCTTACATATTTTTATTACAGATATTAAAACTACTTACAATAAAAAGAATACTATAAATAAAAAAAACACATTGCTAATTAAATCATGCTATTTACTTAAACACAAAAAAATTAACATTTTCTTAAACTATATTGACCCCAAGCTAAAGTGTCTGTTGAGTTAGGTAAAAGGCATCGTTTTGTATCCATTATAAGATAAACCAACTTTGGATATTTTTGTGTGAATATCACATGTTTGATTGATCAAAAACGATGCATATTGGAAATCAAAACTTTTTTTTTTTTTCAGTAAACAATTCTTATAATCCTAACCTAACCTAACCTAACCTAACCTAACCTAATTTAGAAACTTTAAGTGAACTCTATTGTAAAGACATATCACAAATCTTACATATTTTTATTACAGATATTAAAACTACTTACAATAAAAAGAATACAATAAATAAAAAAACACATTGCTAATTAAATCATGCTACTTACTTAAACACAAAAAATTTAACATTTTCTTAAACTATAATGACCCCAAGATGATATGTAACAAATTAGGATATTTTTGTGTGAATATCACATGTTTGATTGATCAAAAACGATGCATATTAGAAATCAACCTAACCTAACCTAACCTAATTTAGAAACTTTAAGTGAACTCTATTGTAAAGACATATCACAAATCTTACATATTTTTATTACAGATATTAAAACTACTTACAATAAAAAGAATACAATAAATAAAAAAACACATTGCTAATTAAATCATGCTACTTACTTAAACACAAAAAATTTAACATTTTCTTAAACTATAATGACCCCAAGATGATATGTAACAAATTAGGATATTTTTGTGTGAATATCACATGTTTGATTGATCAAAAACGATGCATATTAGAAATCAACCTAACCTAACCTAACCTAACCTAATTTAGAAACTTTAAGTGAACTCTATTGTAAAGACATATCTACATATAATTGTTTTAACCATACGAAATATTGTGCATTAAGAAATGTTATATGTATTAGAAAATGGATTATAAAAAATAATATATCATTGTATTGACTATTAATAAATAACTGGTCTAATTTATGACCTTTGTTAACATTTACTTGTTTTTATTAATTTCAAGGTTTTTAAAATAAAGATCAAAATAAATTTAAACATATTTATTACACAAACTTAAAACAGGTCACAAGTAAGTACATCATTTATTATCAAATCAATATAAAGGACTACATATAATTGACATTGTTCAAATTGTAAAGTTAGAAATTTTGAATACAAACTTGAACATTTTTCAAAAATTTGACACAAATCCTGTTTTTCCACTGCCACTAGGCCCAGCCTCTATACAAGTTAATAGATTGTTAAAATGAATCATTGTTACGTCTTACTATAAGAACGATTAATTGGGCAGTGCATAAGAAAGGAAAGCTGACTACAATTTACAATTACAATTATAATAAAAAAGATATAATTAGTAGGCAAATACATACAAAATTACATTGGTAATAAGATCATTTCTGATACACGATTTCTTTATACATTAAAAAAAATATATATATTACTTCCTCGTGCGAAGTCTCGACTTCGCACGGGTGGACAAAATTCTTAAAATTTTTTCTAGCATTAAATATAGCCTATGTTACTTAGGGAGAATGTAGCTTTCCAACGGTGAAAGAATTTTTGAAATCCGCTTAGTAGTTTTTCATTTTATTCATTGCAACCATACAAAATACAAAAAAAACAAATCTTTCCTCTTTATAATATTAGTGTAGATGTAGATAGAAGTCAAAAAGATTGTTCATAATTATATGTGAAACACAATAAAACTAAAATAACACAACATTAAAAACATGCATAAAACACAAATCTTACATATTTTTATTACAGATATTAAAACTACTTACAATAAAAAGAATACTATAAATAAAAAAAACACATTGCTAATTAAATCATGCTATTTACTTAAACACAAAAAAATTAACATTTTCTTAAACTATATTGACCCCAAGCTAAAGTGTCTGTTGAGTTAGGTAAAAGGCATCGTTTTGTATCCATTATAAGATAAACCAACTTTGGATATTTTTGTGTGAATATCACATGTTTGATTGATCAAAAACGATGCATATTGGAAATCAAAACATTTTTTTTTTTCAGTAAACAATTCTTATAATCGTCCATAGTATATTTTTTTGTTGTACATTTATTGACAACTTTAGCCTTAGCCATAACTTTGTTTTCTACATTCATTACATACATTTTTGATCTTAAACCAACAAATTCCCTAAGTTTTTTTTTCCATTATTTTCATCTTTAAAATAACCGATTTTTTTATTTATCTGAGGGAAACCATGTGGATTATCAGCTGAATAATCGGAAGTATCGAAGTATGAATATAAATCTTGTTTTATATCAACATAAAAATCATTAGTAAAAATTTGATACACGAGGCTGTCGGTATCTGTATACAATAATTTTATATTTTCTCTAAATTTAGCTTTCATATAGTTATAGTGAAAGTTATATATTAAAATTTTTGATAAATCTAAAATACTAAAACCTAAAAAATATATATTGGTTTATCATAAATTATGTTGGTTTTTTTAACTGTATAGCTACAAGGTTTTCGCAAAATATAGCTAAACTGTAAAAATCAGGGCGAGCAATAAGGCTTTCCGCACCTTGACTTTTACCTATATATTTCCAATGAGTTAATAATAATTTCAAATTAACACCTTTATCGACATTTACCATTGTTTTACTGAAAACAGAGTTATCCATCAATTTGTAAAGTCTTTTTCAAATTATGATTTTTGCTCTCTCTCTTAATTGTATATTTTGTAACCACGATCCTCGATTGAATTTTAACACTATGAATTTTTATTCGCAACTTTAAACAAAGCAAAAGATTTTGAAAATGAATAACATTTCTTTTATTATTTATATTGGCTATTTTTTACTATTTCCTGGTGTACAAATATTTTCTGGGTAAAGAGGAAGATCGGAATGAAGGTCGTGTAAATTATCGGAATAGTCTAAATCTACTTCTATTATGTTACCTACATCTGATGTTGGTGAAATATCAGAATTCACATTTGTGTAAGTCCATTCAAAACTACCATATGGAAGGTATTGAGACATCGCCCAACCATAAAGATTGTTTGTATCTAGATAAGTTAAAAAGGACACAGGTAGATTGTCGTCAAAATCATCTAAATATTTATTATTAGCTTCCGCATATCTATTACTACACCGAGAAATACCACCTCTTAAACCACACTTTATAAAAGCTATCATTTCAATATCACTCAAAAGTTCAAATTCAATTTGAGTTTGTTTTAACATAGCATCCCAACTAAGCCCGGGTAAAGTGTAATAATGTGCAGGATCTTAGCGATATGTACTAATACAAATATCGCGAAAATTTTCAAAAATGTCTGTTAAAAGCAAAACATCCGTTTTGAGATATAAATTAGAGTAATTACTCTAATTTAATTCATTTGATATTTGTATTAGTACATATCGCTAAGATAAATAAAAAATACTTAGGGAATTTGTTGGTTTAAGATCAAAAATGTATGTAATGAATGTAGAAAACAAAGTTATGGCTAAGGCTAAAGTTGTCAATAAATGTACAACAAAAAAATATACTATGGACGATTATAAGAATTGTTTACTGAAAAAAAAAAATGTTTTGATTTCCAATATGCATCGTTTTTGATCAATCAAACATGTGATATTCACACAAAAATATCCAAAGTTGGTTTATCTTATAATGGATACAAAACGATGCCTTTTACCTAACTCAACAGACACTTTAGCTTGGGGTCAATATAGTTTAAGAAAATGTTAATTTTTTTGTGTTTAAGTAAATAGCATGATTTAATTAGCAATGTGTTTTTTTTATTTATAGTATTCTTTTTATTGTAAGTAGTTTTAATATCTGTAAAAAAATATGTAAGATTTGTGTTTTATGCATGTTTTTAATGTTGTGTTATTTTAGTTTTATAGTGTTTCACATATAATTATGAACAATCTTTTTGACTTCTATCTACATCTACACTAATATTTTAAAGAGGAAAGATTTGTTTTTTTTGTATTTTGTATGGTTGCAATGAATAAAATGAAAAACTACTAAGCGGATTTCAAAAATTCTTTCACCGTTGGAAAGCTACATGCTCCCTAAGTAACATAGGCTATATTTAATGCTAGAAAAAATTTTAAGAATTTTGTCCACCCGTGCGAAGTCGAGACTTCGCACGAGGAGTAATATATATATTTTTTTAATGTATAAAGAAATCGTGTATCAGAAATGATCTTATTACCAATGTATTTTTGTATGTATTTGCCTACTAATTATATCTTTTTTATTATAATTGTAATTGTAAATTGTAGTCAGCTTTCCTTTCTTATGCACTGCCCAATTAATCGTTCTTATAGTAAGACGTAACAATGATTCATTTTAACAATCTATTAACTTGTATAGAGGCTGGGCCTAGTGGCAGTGGAAAAACAGGATTTGTGTCAAATTTTTGAAAAATGTTCAAGTTTGTAATCAAAATTTCTAACTTTACAATTTGAACAATGTCAATTATATGTAGTCCTTTATATTGATTTGATAATAAATGATGTACTTACTTGTGACCTGTTTTAAGTTTGTGTAATAAATATGTTTAAATTTATTTTGATCTTTATTTTAAAAACCTTGAAATTAATAAAAACAAGTAAATGTTAACAAAGGTCATAAATTAGACCAGTTATTTATTAATAGTCAATACAATGATATATTATTTTTTATAATCCATTTTCTAATACATATAACATTTCTTAATGCACAATATTTCGTATGGTTAAAACAATTATATGTAGATATGTCTTTACAATAGAGTTCACTTAAAGTTTCTAAATTAGGTTAGGTTAGGTTAGGTTGATTTCTAATATGCATCGTTTTTGATCAATCAAACATGTGATATTCACACAAAAATATCCTAATTTGTTACATATCATCTTGGGGTCATTATAGTTTAAGAAAATGTTAAATTTTTTGTGTTTAAGTAAGTAGCATGATTTAATTAGCAATGTGTTTTTTTATTTATTGTATTCTTTTTATTGTAAGTAGTTTTAATATCTGTAATAAAAATATGTAAGATTTGTGATATGTCTTTACAATAGAGTTCACTTAAAGTTTCTAAATTAGGTTAGGTTAGGTTAGGTTGATTTCTAATATGCATCGTTTTTGATCAATCAAACATGTGATATTCACACAAAAATATCCTAATTTGTTACATATCATCTTGGGGTCATTATAGTTTAAGAAAATGTTAAATTTTTTGTGTTTAAGTAAGTAGCATGATTTAATTAGCAATGTGTTTTTTTATTTATTGTATTCTTTTTATTGTAAGTAGTTTTAATATCTGTAATAAAAATATGTAAGATTTGTGATATGTCTTTACAATAGAGTTCACTTAAAGTTTCTAAATTAGGTTAGGTTAGGTTAGGTTAGGTTAGGTTAGGATTATAAGAATTGTTTACTGAAAAAAAAAAAAAGTTTTGATTTCCAATATGCATCGTTTTTGATCAATCAAACATGTGATATTCACACAAAAATATCCAAAGTTGGTTTATCTTATAATGGATACAAAACGATGCCTTTTACCTAACTCAACAGACACTTTAGCTTGGGGTCAATATAGTTTAAGAAAATGTTAATTTTTTTGTGTTTAAGTAAATAGCATGATTTAATTAGCAATGTGTTTTTTTTATTTATAGTATTCTTTTTATTGTAAGTAGTTTTAATATCTGTAATAAAAATATGTAAGATTTGTGTTTTATGCATGTTTTTAATGTTGTGTTATTACAAAGTTATGGCTAAGGCTAAAGTTGTCAATAAATAACAACAAAAAAATATACTATGGACGATTATAAGAATTGTTTACTGAAAAAAATTTTTTTTTGATTTCCAATATGCAACGTTTTTGATCAATCAAACATGTGATATTCACACAAAAATATCCTAATTTGTTACATATCATCTTGGGGTCATTATAGTTTAAGAAAATGTTAATTTTTTTGTGTTTAAGTAAATAGCATGATTTAATTAGCAATGTGTTTTTTTATTTATAGTATTCTTTTTATTGTAAGTAGTTTTAATATCTGTAATAAAAATATGTAAGATTTGTCTTTTATGCATGTTTTTAATGTTGTGTTATTTCAGTTTTTTAGTGTTTCACATATAATTATGAATAATCTTTGTGACTTCTATCTACATCTACACTAATATTATAAAGAGGAAAGATTTGTATTTTTGTATTTTGTATGTTTGCAATGAATAAACTCAAAAACTACTAAGCGGATTTGAAAAATTCTTTCACCGTTGGAAAGCTACATTCTCCCTGAGTAACATAGGCTATATTTAATGCTAGAAAAAATTTAAAGTATTTCGTCATCCCGTGCGAAGTCGAGACGGGTCGCTCGTAATATATGTATTTTATTAATTTATAAAGAAATTGTGTATCAAAAATGATCTTATTACCAATGTAATTTTGTATGTATTTGCCTACTAATTATATCTTTCTTATTATAATTGTAAATTGTAGTCGGCTTTCCTTTCTTATGCACTGCCCAATTAATCGTTCTTATAGTAAGATGTAACAATGATTCATTTTAACAATCTATTAACTTGTATAGAGGCTGGGCCTAGTGGCAGTGGAAAAACAGGATTTATGTCAAATTTTTGAAAAATGTTCAAGTTTGTATTCAAAATTACTAACTTTACAATGCGGTGACGCTGGTCGGATCGAGTTTGGAGAATACCAAAGGGAAGGGAGGAGAGGGGTCTGGGTTGGGGGGAAGTGCGCCAGAACCCACGAATCCCTACTACTGTTTTGATATAAATAGTAATAGTATTTTTTGTTTTAATGGATTGGAAAAGCATTTACTACTGCGTGTTGTACTTACTTACCCATTGTTATGGTTATAAATTGTCAATGACTTTATGGCATATCAGAAAGTAGTGCGTTTTTGTCATAGTTATTTCACAACACTGGTTTTTGGTCAATACCTGAATTCTGTATAGTTTTGGGAAGATATATTCAGTTCCTATTTTAGAGAACACAAAAAATTGCGATAGATGCTGTGCCACCATCTTTGTTTTCTTAATTCTACGCATGCGCGGGATGTCTGCGAAGTAGAAAACCGCAAATGAGACTGCTTCGTTACCGATTATTTATTTTTGGAAAATCAGGAAGTCTCTTCTGTCAGTCACCGACAGTTAAATAATGCAGGGTAGTTTTGTGCCTGAAAGTAATAATTATACCTGACCTAAAAAAGCAGTCAATATTTCTTTTTGTTTTTCCTACAGTGGCGCAGCCGGCGTCAGTAGTAGTTTAACATTAGTATTTAGTAGTACTACTTATATTAGATTGGCTATTGCGTAGGTCGTAACTACGGTTGTAAACCTACTTTTTTAAATCACATTCAACGGTTAAAAACTCGAAATGTATGTTAAATATAGTTGCATTGGGAGCAAAAGAGGAGTATTATCTTTATATATATAAAAATAGGAGAGATTGATTGATACTCGAAAAAGGCAAGTACAAGTGCAAGTAATCAAATTACATTAAAAAAGGAGTAACTGCTGCTTACCGCATTATTGTCCAAGACCAGTGACATATTTGATTTGCTTTGTCATCTGGTTACGTGTTATAAGATATAATGTTTTATTATTTATTTTTGGCTTTATAAGATATTCTGGAAGTTTTATGGCTAGGCTTTGTAGATTTATTAGGTACAATTTCGATCCAAAGTGACTGTTTACATCATCGAAACTGAGATTCTCACTAAATGTGGTTTAGGTAGAACAATGTTCATACCAAAAACACCATTGATCCCCACAATTTCCCATCCCATTTCAAGCGCACACATTTTTCCATAGCCGTGAACGTGGCCTGCTCGACTGACAATCTATTTATATTAGCCTCAGCATGAATAACCGTTAATGTTTTATGATTTTTATATATTTTCAAAATCTATCTTATATAATAAATTATTTTTCTAGAATAACTTGTGAGCGCAGTCGAGTTTTTCTAGTATTTTTCTATTAAAATAATTTAACCGTTATTATTATCTATTTATGTCTCGCATTAGAATTAATAGCAATTAAATGGTTTGACTTCCTCAGTTATTAAATTTGAGCTGAGCTAAGAGACTAAGCTGACTGAATATTTCGTTTTGTGAACCAGGAATGCCTCATAACACCGAATTTCACACGTACAAAGTAGCGGGCTTCAGCACTAGCTGAAGATATACTGTGATCAAGTAAACTCAAATCAACTAAACTTGATCACAGTATGTAATTAAATAGGTACTGAATGAATTCGTTTTTAATTCTGTTCTAAGTACCTATATGAAAATTATAAAAAATTGAGCAACTCTTCTGATTTTTTCTTGGTAGCAGGTTACAATGAAGTTAGCAGCTTAAATATATTCTCCTAACTTTAATACCAATATATGTAGATTTTCATGGCATTCGGTTAAATGATATAGAGAATTAGAGATGTACTGCAACGCCATCTACAGGCGAGTTTATTTTAGACTGGATCCTTTACAGGCGTACGCACAAAAACTCACCAAAGTTTTATCACGTTTTGATTAATGGTTTAGACACAGATTAGCCGACGCAATTTTAAGTGTAAATTTTAAATTTTTATTTTATTATTTGCATTTGCAATACTATATTTCTATAAGATAATAGAAATATGTAATAAGTTTTCCATCTAAATTTTGGCATTATTAAACCTAGAACCTGTGGTAATTTCTCTGTAAATATCCTCGAAACACGGGTCATCTTTTTATGCCGAACAAATTCTGCATTAAAGCATTTATTTATTGTTTTTAAACTTTATAATTAGATATGCTGGTTCGCCTGATGAAACAATATTTTTTTGGCAACAAAATTCCAGTTTTAAGAACGAATAACAATCTTAATATTTAAAACTTCCTAAAAGTAATTTTATAAATAATAAAGGGTTATCCTTAAGATTTTTATCACGTTTTTATTAACTTGCTTTCGTCCATATCTGTCCTTCTGTCTGTCCGCAAAATTTTCTAATGTTACCCAAAATTAGACCACTTCTAATGCTCCTAAAGCGCTCAAAATTTTTACCACCCGTCGATCATGAATGACAGTTCATTATTCAGTCATCATCAACATAAACTTAATAGATAGATAAGCCACAAAATTATTTAAGACACCTATATAATCCTTGAAGAAAGAGAGAGAAAGAAGAATATTACTGAAATGGAATAAATCCTCGGATTAATTTTGGGATTTAATAAGTGATTTCTTATGTGGTGAAAAAATTTAATAATGGAATGAAATTTTATCAATTTGTACTTATCATTTTACACTAATACTCCAAAAAATAATACAAATGGAAGTAAGAAAAGATATTTAAAAACGACGTTTTTATAAGCGGACTAAAAGAAGAAAATATTTTTTTTCCCAGAATTGTCATGGGAAATTCTTTTCCTGGAATGATAATAATTTCAAAGATATATGTTCAAGTACTATGATGTAATATGACTACAAACGTGCGGCGGGCGGTTTTCAGGCTTAACTAATTCAAATTCTCTTGGTGAATTCGTTTTCAGGCGTTTGGCTGTGTTTAGTATTTACAAATAACGAGTTAGAAACCGAGTGAATTAAATTAGTTAAGCCTGAAAACCGCCCACCCCACCTTTTTAGCCATATTACATCAAAGATCGTCAATGCCCACGTTTACACACGCTTGATTTGGGGAGTAAGCTGCGTAAAAGTGGGCATTGACGATCAGTTTTTCGCGTCAGTCCAGATGTAAAATTGTGGCGTAACTCCAAATGGTTTTAGGGCCAATTCGATTTCTGTATTCACTGGCGTCACTCCGGCTCTTCAGTTTCTTCAGTACCTCAACGAAACATTAAATGCTCAAAATATTTTTATCATCTATAAAAAACTCAACGAACGTTTCTTGAACGCCATCGTATAACTAAGAATAACTTAATGGAAATTATTCAAAAATAATAATAAGAGTATTATATTGATATCAAATAACTATCAATTAACGTTTTATAATGAAATTTAAAACTCTTTTGTATCTAAAATGGCCGTAATGTCCCTAAATTACCAAAAATCTTATGGGTCCGTTCTTTGAGACCACAATGTTCCTAAGAAGGGCAAACTTACAGTTATCTATGACTTTTTATAACAATTATAATAAATTAAAAGACACAACTTTAGTTTAATTTCAGACATAATCTTTCCTTAAGATAAATTTAAATATATATTGGAAATGAAATAATTAAAAAAAATGTAATAAATCTGAGTTAAAAAGTTTAATAAAACATTGTTTTAAATTTAACGGTAGGTATTTATAACTAAAAAGTAAGTGTTCATATGTTCATGTGGTGTGTAGATGTTCCTTGTAAGGCCCATGTATCCAAGGCATTTAGAATTCAAATTTATGAATATTTCTATATATTGTTGTTATTTATATGTTAATTTATATTACGAAACACAGTTTTAATGGTAGCGCCACTCCGAGGTCCCGGGTTCGATCCCGGCCGGGTATTGACCCGAACTTTACTATATAGGCTCGGGTCTGGGTGTAGTCAGACCCCTTTTTACCACTGGGCACTCTAGGCAAATGCCCAGGGCCCCGCGATCGATATGGGCCCCCTAGTTCCTGCCAGATCACTAAACGCATAGCGTCATTTATTACTGAAATACTTATTTAATTAGAGTAATTCGAACTTCAATTAGGGACTATATTATCGACTTGCTTATTAGCTTTTGCTTGCGCGAAACTCTACTCTACTCTCGCCCAAAATAAGGCTATCGAATTTCAGCATGCTTAGATAATTTAAAATATGTGAGAATCGCCCTGTTTAAATTAAAGATTATCTATTCATCTACTTTCATTGTCTATTCTAGTAATAAAAAAGTGTTTTGTCAAATTCTTATATGCCCAGGGCCTCCAATAGGCTTAAGACTACCCTGAGTGTAGTGTTTTTGAATTCCATAACACTTTTGTTCATACTTGTACTTTAACTTCTTAACTTGGATTCATAACAATCTATGTGATGTTGTTTTATACTTACTTATTTACTTACTTATATGTATGTCCAAAAGCGTCCATGCATGCGGTAACTCGACGCGAGTAACAGCTAATTAACAATTCCATATTGTGTTAAACAGTTGCCAACAGATCTAAACAATTTTAAAGAAAACTTGTTGACTAAACTATAAGTAACATTTTTTTTACAAAACAAATAAAAAAAGTAAAACTGTTTTTAATTTGTGGTGTGGTGAAAGGGTCATAAGAGTTCCTACACACGAGCGACTTTTGCATATCAAAAGTATTTTCAAACAATCAAATATATTTTTTACACACGTTTTTAATTGTAAAGGACTCATCACACGTGCCACTAAACATTGTCGATAGTTCTTAAGAGACGTAAGTGCACCTCATGTTTTTACAGCCATGACGAATGTATTGAGTCCGTATAAAATAGGTTATATTTAAAAGCCGTTAAAATAATCAATTCAAAAGTGACTCGTGAATGCGAACCCTTAAAAGGACACGAAGAGTTTATGAACGTTTGATATTTATATGCGGTCATATTAACACATTAGGTACTTACGATTGTCCATTGTTACAACGGGCATCCCGCATGTTAACCGCCGTAAAATGATATAAATGCCCACCTCCATAGCTTTTATAACGCCATTATAGGTAGTTCCAGAAAAGAAATATATTTTTGGAGAATAAATATTATAGTCGCCGATTAAAGTGTAGGTCAGTGCATGTGCATAATTTATAAATTTGTCTGTACCTTTACAGTCAGATTTATAAATATGTTATATATTATCTGTAATATTTTTATTTTGAGCATTTATAAAAGAAAAAATATTTGATACGACTCGAAAGTAGGTTTAATACTTGACGTAATAAGGAAATCTTTTGTAATCATGGCACAAAGAAAGATGAACATCAGAATCACTGCAATTCGACACTATTTCGACAATATTACTCTGTATTATATAATTCGATAACTGTTATCTTAGACTTTCTTATGTTATTCGACAGTCGAAATGCTAAAGTTAATGCGATGCCGTTGAGTTGGCAAATTAAATTAAATAAAACTAAAATTAAGAATAATAAAATTAATTTAATAAATAATTATCACAATCACACACGACATAAACACGCTATATTACAATAAGTTACAATTGACTCCGTTTTAGAAACTATTTTCTTTTCACACCAGTTATCATAAATATACGTAAAAAATTTAAACAATCAATCGGACAGAAATAATAATAATTAATAAATAACATTCATCTTAAGTCACGCATATTTCTGGAGTTTAATTGACCAAAATAAACATTAAATATCTAAATTATCTTCGTTAACAAACACTTTTATTTGTGACAATTAAATAAAATGAAGATGATGATACTTTTAAAATGGCTGCTTTTCAATTTCTTAACGCGCCAATTCATAGGTAGGTATCTAAAAGAAAGTCGATCACGGTTGGTGAAAATTCATCTTGACCTGTCATGGCTCAATATTATTTATACTACATAAAATTTCTTTCAAACTATACCTAATACATACATATTCGACTCATAATTCTTAATAAAATAAAATAACATTATTAAGATTTCATAGCTATTTACAAGTTCGTTAAGTAGTTCATTAGTCTAACCTGCGTTGGAACTACCTCTAATTCAAAAACATTTGAATTAATTTTCTTCAGTCTTATTGATGTGCGGTCTTTCTAAAATAGAAATAAATAATTTGATGTTAAACGGTAAATGGAAAGTATTAACACTAGTACTAGGTTTACGTGATCTAAAAAGATTTCCAATGAACTATGATTGAGCCTCTATTTAAAAATAAAATAATTACTTACGACACAAAACTAAATCACATATTGGGAAAAGTTGTTGATATTATAAGTTTTTATTTCGGTGTAAAAATTAATCTAATTTCTACAGAAAGTTACTACAGCATGACTTAATTTATTTGTGCTGTTATTTAATTTTAATAATTTCGTAATAATCTCCTCAATGTCTTAGAGGTTGTAGAAAATTAGTTTATAGGTTTAGTATATTGCAATTGAAAATTTTCGATAGTTCGCTTAGTTCCCTACGGTGGTGTCTTCCTGTAGTTGCTCTTTTTTCATGGCGCTTGCGGTGGAGCAGGGCATCCTGTAAATAATCACGTAAAGTATTCACAAAAGTCTTGGTCACTTTACATAGCTAACAAAATCAATGCAATAGCAACAATTTTCCTAAAATATCACAAATCGCATATGACATCCATGCAAATGGAAATGATTTTATTTGGTGTTTAGGGAACATGTGATTGTTCGTTTCGTTCCTTACATATAAAATTAAGCAGTTTAATTTTTTTAGTTAATTTTTTTTTTATTTATACACATACCTTTCCACCTTTATTGGAAGAAGACATTACATGAAATATTAATTCGAATCGTATTCGTATTGTCCGGTAAAAGTAACGGAACACAGTCGGTCATGGCAAATCATCGTTTATGGACTGTGACCGCAACATTTTACGTGTTTGGTCAGGTGGCGCCAACAATACACAAGCCAAGCTGCCTTTTTATAATGCTGCGTGTGTTAAAGTAGGCACACAAGGTATACACATACGGTATACACACCAATGAGGTACAAATTCGCCCAGAATTTACTGGCATTCCATGATTTGCATTAGAATAACATGGCTTTAGTAGCAGGTAATACGCAAAGAAAACTTGTACGGGTATATTTAAATTATTCTCTTTGTCTTTGTCAAAAAGTATTATCGTTTTAACTATATTGTAATCTATATAGAACAATCTAAGCATTGTTGCAGTTCTTCTTTGTAGAAGGTATTTTTTATGCAATTAAATTCATAATGTACTTTAAAACTAGGGTATAAGCTTGAGTTAACTTGTAATGAAAATGAAAGCTAACGATTCACAAGTTATTTTTTGGACAATGACAATTGACTTTATGACTTTGATATAAGGTACAATACAAGTAGCTTTTAAAATCTATTTTTTTATTTATGACAATTAGTTAGTGGTTCCTTTGTATTTAACAAATTAATTGAGATTGTTTTCTTTCCTGCTCATTGTACTTTAGTAATTAACACACAATACTTTTGTTGTCTGGAAGTGATCTCTCTTAGAAACAAGCGCTTCATTGTGACATAAACTTTATCTAATATCACACTGTTAAAATTTTTGGTTCAATAAAGAGAGTGTATATCAAAAACTCGCAAAAGTAGTGGACTAAGAGAAGGTTAGGCAGGAATTGCTACCACTCTATGATGAAAAGGGAAGCAGTAACAGAAATCGCCAATTTCGGCAATATTATACTACAGACTAGCGAATACAATATAACTTTGTGTTTTAAAGATAAGCGAGTTTTGATCATGATATTAGTGTCAAGATTTGTTTGTGATGTCGCCAGTCTGTTCGTAAATACGAAACGCATAAATATCGATTTAATCTGTGTCATAGATACTCACTACACACTGTGCAGGCTATTTCATCGCTGTTATCACCACATCCATCTCTCCCCGAACAAGCTACTGCTGTGCTCCTACATCGCCCGTTTCCGCAACGGAGTGGACAGAAATCTGCTGCACGCCATCTTTCAAAGAGAGTAAGGCGCCGTTATTTTAACAATTATCACTATTTTAAAAAATACAACAGAGAGTAAAATAATATTTTATAAGTATTATCTTAAAGCTTTAATTTAGCACTTTGTATATTTCAGATTAAGTTGCTAAAATAATTTAATTAGTAGCTCAACAGAATCTATGAATTTATTAAACCTTAGAACTGTAAATATAAACAAACACAAAAAACAATAACCCTCGTACCGTCTAACTGATTAATTTATGTTTTGTCGATTCACTTAAATTACATCATTAAATTAGCTCACTAATGCCTGCTATGGCGATAGTCCTACCAGTTTTTTGAAGTAAAATGAGGTGACCACTGCAAAACTCACTTCGACATTTAGAGTTTTGTCTATTTACCGATCAGACCGATTTCTTTCACTGGTAAGAATTATTTGATTATAATAATAATAAATCTCTGTACTATCCTATCAAAACAATGGCGCTAGTATTTGAAAAGTATATAATAAGCAGTAGTTAGCAATCCAAAACCAAAACATACCATTCAAGATAAAGAAAACGATTTACTGTTAATACATTAAGTATTATTTATCCGCCAAAGGTATGTTTTGAAATCTTTAGTTTTCTTATTTGTCGGCATTAACGATTAATAAAAAAAGTGATAAGTGTTTGTTGTAAAAGCAATCGACTTGAAAAGTCCATTGCGTAAGTATTACTGTGTAAATACTACGCGACTTCAAATGTTTGCAAACCGCGGTTCAAATATTTGGTCGCTAGTGATGGGTCACATAAGTTCGTATATGAAATAGCTAAGCTCAAAGAATTTCAAACAAGCTTTTGATTTAACTTCAATTATAACCTGAGGTGTGACCTGACCTTTGTATGTTAGTTCGAAATTTTGTTCTTTAGTCAATAACAAGTTAATAACAATCAATAATATAAATATTTGGTCACGTAAAAGATTCAACAGATCACAAAAATAAAGGTTTATATAAATTTCACGCTTGTGAAAGTGATCGGCGAAAATGAAACGATTTCTACGTTGTCGTTTTAATTGAAGGAGAAAGCCGCATTTACAATTTTACTACTACACTTTGTCCAGTGTAGGATGATACTTATGACAGGTGTCACTTCCTTATTGCTACGTACTAAGGTTGCGTTTGTTTCCTTATGTTTGGCTTGACATTGTAATAGCAACTTTATACCCTCTGTATAGGTGTCAACTGTCAAAAATATCATCCTACATTGGACAAAGTATAGTAAGAATTGTGATGCTCGCTTACCTGGATTGTTCGTTACAAAGATGAGGAGGTTCGTCGGAACCGTCCTTGCAGGAAACTATGGCGTTACAGAACTCATATTCTGGGAGGCATTCGCCGGAGCCGCAGCGGAATGTGTGTCGGGGGCATCTAAAATGTAAGAAACCGAATTTTATTACGTGATCTTTTAAATTACGAAACAAGGTTGTCAGGTAGAGATCGCTTTTAGCGATAAGCCCGCCGATTGTTTCATGTTAACTTTAAGTAATTATCTGTGTTTGTGTATCCTTCTGTTTTTGTGGTGTACTTAATAAAGTGTTTTGTATTGTATTGAAGTGTCCGGCAGAGTGGAATATAACTAACCCTTTACACAGAAGAGTATCATCATACACACAAAATGGTCATTAGCGTTTTATGGATTATTATGGTATTTTACTGCGATTGCCAACTCGCCTGCCAAGCGTGGTGATTATAGCTATGTATTATATTTCCCCATTTTAGGGGAAATCTTCGTTCACCATTCTAAATCGGTAACAATATTGTGGTTCTTGTATAGAAGGGCAAAGGGTTTCCTACTCCTTCTGCGCCGCCGGAGCCTCGCCGAGGCGGTCGCTTAGATGAAACCTTTTACAGCATCTCCGGCTAGCCTGACATAACACCTTTGATGTGTGGCTTAGCCATTGAAGGATTTCCACGTTAAAAAAAAAAAAAAAAAAAAAACTACTCCTTCAGTTAATCTTTGCTCAGTTTGTTACATTATGGAGAAGTTTGAATCTTAACGAAAACGAAGAGTATTGGCAGTCGCATCATAAAATTATAATTAGTATTACCCCATTTAAAATAGTATTTATACTAGTTTTGCCCTTCCTTTACCCGCATTATTCCCGTTTCCGTGGAAATACCGCAAAAAAGTATTTATTGTTATAAGGTTTATTCTATAGGTTCTTATTACTGCTAAATGAAGACTTTTTTTTTATTTGGCTGTGCTTTTTTATGGTTGCGTTTTCTATTTTTCTAATGACATTGGTTAGCAGTGGAATTAGAAAGTATTTGTTTTAATTATTAATAGTTTATAAAAAAAAACACTTTTATTGGACAGATTACACGTTTTACTTTGTTTTTTATATTTAATCCTGAATTTTTGACTCCTTAACCGGAGTCGCTATCACAGGATGACAATCATTCTGAAATCACGGCTCACAGAAATGTCAGAATTAAATAAATAAAAAAATAAAAAAAATAAATGCATCATTAATCCTGTAAAAGTGGTTTTACACTACTTCTACCTTTAGTACTTTTCCTTAATTGAAAAACAAATAACACAGATAAACACAAAAATATACATAATACTTTCGACTAGTCATTTTCCATCAATATTACTAAAAATACAATTTTTCACTAAAATAAAAAAAATAAGTTAAGTTACCAAATTACTAAAGTTTTCTACGTTTGGATGCCTTACTGGCATAAAAATGTTTGAAATTAAATATAACATGGTGTAGAGTATTACTATATGGTCAAACTTGTACATAATGGATTGTAAGATTAATAAGATTATCAAACTAAGTAATATATTAATTACACGCAGTAAAAAAGATATAAACTAACCACAAAATTACAGATTTTATTTAGAATTTTAACCTTAAACATTTTGTCGATTAACGTGTTTGATTATAGTATACCATACGTGTAAATAATAAATAATACCTGTATAATTATTAAAATTAAATAGCTTTATTGTTTTGCTTTTCCTTGTGCTTCCAATAATCGTTTACAAATCCTTACTGGCATCAAAAAAAGAACGGGCATAATGAAAGCTATGTAAATTGTTTTAAAAAAGCACAAAAAGATATTGTTTTTTAATAAGCAAATTTCTATTTAAAATATTTAACACGGTAATACACATATTTAAGTATCTATAATTCAGCACACAATTACACTCTAAACAACAGAGAAAAAATTATTAAAATAAAATATTTAGAGCCTGTCTTGTATTTTATACGTAAGCAATTAGTCACCCTTTGCGTCTTGTTGCTCTGCAATTCCTTTCGTCTTCACCTCCAGGGCACTGTGGGGTGCCGTCGCACCTAGATGCACGTGATACGCAGCGGGACCCTGGTCCTCCGCAACGAAAGGCGTGCATCGGACACCGCTCACCTGTTCCATCTGTAAAATTATCTCTATGATTAGTAAACAATGTGCTTTTGTTGATTGTCTGCAACTTCAAAGCAGCGATGCGTGAATGCGAGTGATCAAGAAATTAAGATTCTTTACACAATTAATAAATCCCGTCATTCGAATGACTAAGTATTCTGGACTATAATAAGTATTATGGACACCAATATGTGCCCATAATTAATAAGCAGTATTATAGTTTTGTTATCATATCCCTCAAGAATATTGAGTATAATTTTGTGATGATTAGATGGATTCTAATTTATTCTTCTTATATGAGTGCTAAGTCTGCGTCGACAAAATCGGGTAATTGCATGTTTTGACTTGATAGGTTTGTCTCTTTGAGTCCCATCTTGAGTTTGAGAGAATGTCACACAACACTAATTCAGATTCAGTTAATTTCTATTTAAATTTTTTAACATTTGGGTGAAATAACTATGTAAAACTAATATTAGTAAATGAAATAGAGATTTATGAACATGTGTTATGGAAGGAAAGATGTGCTTTAAAAGAAATAAAACACGAGTGTAAGTTGTAAAAAAACAAAGCTATTATTATATTTATATTATGTTGCGTATTATTAAGTTATACCGAGCGATGGTTTCGTGCAATAACAAAAGCTTACGAAACACTAAATGAAATGATTTAATATTGTCAATAGCAAAGGTGATTTTGTATTGTATTATCCGCAAAATAAATTTATGAATGTTACTAATTTTGTTTAAGTGTAATATGTACTTAAACACTGACGGTGCACACCAGTTTCTTAAGGAAATTACTTTTGCCTAGTTTTTTTTTTACCTAAGGTAAACAGATAAATCACCTAAATTATGAAGATCAGAATCAACGAAGGTATCACAAACATCTACACCATATCGAAAATGTCGTTTACTATATTGAGCGCTTAGGGCTGGAAAGCAATCGCTTCTCCCGCTGCCAGCGTGCTAGTCGCTCGACCACAAAGTTTGTGCATTCACTAAGTTAACTTACACTCGCATTTTAGTGCATAGACAGTTACTGACCTTTACCAGTACCTTCACAAGTTTCATCGGATCCGTCCGGACAGTCTTTGCGGCCGTCACATACGAAATACCAGCTGATGCACGAACCCGTTGATCGACACTAAAAAGTGAATCAAAAATCAAAAGATAAAATAATTACTTATATTTTGCTGATAAGTGCTAAATGAATAAATAGTTGACAACTTTAAAAATTGCATTATCTAGACGAACTTGCTCACCTGTCGCTATAGTAATGGTGAGAAATAAGATCAGAAATAGAAATTAACACGCATATAATATATAACCTTTTTTACCATTTTGAAGGATTCTAATAGCAGAAAGCATTTCATTATTTCAATAGGAGATCAAGAATGGAATTAAAATACACTTTGACAATTAATACGTAGTCAGAAACACAATAAGAAGTTTTACAAAGTCTTTGTTCCTGTATATACTATGCAAATGTAAAATACAATTAGAACAACCCAGATCCGAAATATTTTGGGAAATCGATTCGGGTTGCTACTATCTTTGGAAGGAACAGAATATGCTATTCGTTTAATATAATTTCGATGCCGTACCTTTCAATCGTCCAAAAATAACTATCTATTGCGACTAGCTTAAAATATGAATTCTAATTCAATTCAAATTAGCTCAAAATAAATAAAGTCAATTTAAAGTAAGAGATAAAAAGATTGCAGCCAATTGTAGCAAAAGCGGTAAATGTATTAATTTTTACACTAATGTTCATATAGTTGGGAACATAAAAAAGTGTTTATTATTGACAAAATATAATATAATTTTATAGATGTTGCTTTACGTAAAGCTTTATCGAGATAAAAAAAGAAGTGACATATTTGCGCTAATGCGATAGTTATTGTCATACATGTCAGAAATGTAACTTGTATTTCATTAAACTTGATATAAATTAAATTATGTAAGTCAGGTTCAATATGACTGATATGGCAGTACTTTATTAATTAATAAGGCTAAAATACAAGTCTTTAATAAGACAAATAGTACACCTAAAGGAGATGCAATAAGTGACTCCCTATGAGCAAATATTCCAAGATCTTAAGGCAAATATTAACCTTACATAGCGGCCATAATTCAATATCGAATTCTCTAAAATATTTATCTAAAAAAGGAAATAAAATAACTAATATCATTTTACCATTTGATTCAAAAAGGTTTTGAGTAGTACATGCCTTCTACGTACTTTGAATGTAGGTACTAGGTAGGTACGTACCATTGTAATGTACCTTCATTTATAAGGCTATTTATAAGGATTGGAAACGCCAATGTAGGTAAAAAGAGGGCCACGGTTAGTGCGTTATAGCAAACATAAATAAACAACCCGCACAGATTTTATGTCGTGACTTTCGTTATATTCATTTAAAATACGTTGTGACAATGAAGAAATACCATGACACTTTATCGCGTTTGCATTAAATTAACAAATGCTCCAAGTGGGTCGAGGATTTATCTGATTACATCTCCGGGCTGTAAGTAATCCAAAATCATGACAATCATACTAGGAAATTTGCGATGTGTTAGTTTAAATATGCCCAATCAGAGCTTTTAGTAGTAAAGTCTCAGAGTTAGTCCACGAAAGGACAGATAGACTTAATAATAATAAGGTTTCCCTTTTTTGGGAAACTTTAAAAACACACGTTGTGTGCTTTTTTTTCTCTTTTAACGTTTTCTGTCTCGGGAGGAGGCGATAGGATGTATGTTACATATATTCATGTTTTGTCATCATTGGAGATTTGCATATCAAGATTTTTAAATAAGTATGTTTTGGATTTATAACTTCCCGAGTTCTTAACCGATTTTAATATTTTTTGTGTGGAATCGAATCAACACAGTAAGGAATAGATCGTGACGCCCGAATTGAAAAATTCATAAATATTAAAAAGTTATGACCAAAAACATTGGCTCTATGGGATTTCATATTGAAACAAAAAGCAAGCGCTTTTTGAAAGTTTTCATTCTTGAATTTTAAATTTAACTAAAGATTTTTGAAATTAATTTATTTATATATTTTTTTAATATTACGCTCCGCTCCCATGTATGGTGCTAGCGAAGCTTTCTGCTTAGCGACTGCGTCGACCTAGTTACCTGAAAAGTCCCTGGCAGACATCCTCTGTTGCGCGCTGAACAGGAGCCCGTAGAGTTTGTTCTATAGGTACAGTCACAGCGCTTGTTAAGACAACGGGTGTAGGGGTCCACGGAATGGCATTGGGAGTCCGTGAGACATGGCATACCAAGTGAAGCTGGACCCAAGTCTATTACAGAGGTAGTATCTGTCCGGATTCGATGTTTATCTATTAAAAAAAAAAAGAATCAGTAATACTTAATACCGAATCCTGATAGAAGTATTTATCCGTACGATTCTAAATATATCAAATCGTTTTTACCTTTTAGTGAAGAAATTTTCTTTTGATGTCCAGTTTTTTGTTGTTTACTGCCAACCTGCTCTTTTGAATTACTACCTTTCTTATTTCCTTTCTTTTCTATTGATGGTTGTGTTACTACTCTGTATATAGGCTGATCATTAGCATGTAAATTGGCAGTCAATTCATCCACGCTTACCGTTTCGTTTGGTTCTCCATCCTTTCTGTTTGAAACTGGAAGCCGCTTCATAGGTTCCGCAGTTGGTATTTTCAATACAGCTTGCATCAATGGACTATCTTCTTGTGTGCTAATTTCAATTTTATTAGTAAACATGGGTAATTTACTTGGCTTTACATCATCAGTGTCGAGAACTGAATTCTGTGATGCTAAGGCATCTTCTGAACCGGGTATGAGTTGCACCGTTGGCTTGAGAATGTTAAGAGTGGAGTGTTGTGATGCTACTGAATCATTACGTGAGTCTCCAGCAAATAAATCTTGCTCAGCAATTACAGCTTCAGTTATGTAAGGGGGCGATTTCTGTATTATACATTTTTCACCAACTTGTTTAAAGAAAGAATTGCAAGCACATCGTCCGAACAAATTTGGTATGACAAATTCACAGTGACTTTCTTTATCCCATAAACGGCAGTGCTCGTTGCTATAGCACACATGCCCTGGTTGTGCAGCTGCAAAAAACAAAGTCAACAAAAATATATAATAGGCCTTTCTTAGAACAATTTTGTAACGGATGCATGACGTGACATGATATGAATGAAACTAATGCTGCTTAAAAAATCATGTTCGTTCTACTATAAAAAATATAATTTTACCTTTATTACACTTTAAGTGAATTAAATATTTTGGACAGGTGGAGTTATATTGAAAATACATAGTGTTTAAATACTTTTTTTATACAAAACCTTCTTATTTTTATTCTAACATAGTCATAAGAAGTGTAGATATATGTAAATTTACCAATTTGATTGTAGTTGTAACTAGGTGTAACGATTCCCATGCTGATTAAATAATACCTAATGAAAATTATTGGATTAAGTGTTGTGAATGTAAAATTACAAATGGTAATTTGAGTGGCCTTTGTATGCTAATCGGTTGCCATAAAGCGCAGCACGCAAACGGAACATTGAACACAAGAGGTGCTTCGGTCTCAATTTTCATAATCGAATAAATTTATTTTAGAAGTTGTTTGTGGGCTGGATTACCTTTTTTGATGGGCTGAACGAAAATACCTTCCCTTTTTTAAATTTAATTTTCTAATGTTGATGTTTAATATAAATGAGGCCTATAACCTCATTTGTAAATATGGACTTTAGGGAAATCGGATGTTACTAGTTACTCTCTATAATTTAGTTTCACTTTGACATTATCGACGGTGCAAATAATATGAATACAAGAGAATACACGATAGACGGCGCATGATTTCAATATTTGCTCAATCAGTAGCAACTAAGCATAGTTATCTAGAAAATTCCGTATTACAATTCTCACAACTCGGAACAGTATATTATGACTTATAATAAGACAAGTTCACATCGACCCGTTGAGTTTATCGGTACGATCATTAAGTTAGTTTTTTTCACAATAGTCATAGTCGTACAGTTTGAAGAATATCCATTATTTATTTCCTTAAAAATCTACGATCTTTTTACGCGTATGTAAATTAGTTTCTGAATTTTGTCTTAAAAAAATGATGACCTTTGTAGAATTTAATTACATAAATATCACGATTTACATTTCTATTTTTGGTCAATATTTTATTATATGGTTGATTTAGTGCTTCTTTCATGCCATGAATCGCAGTAAAATGCACAAACCATAACAGGAGTGCTTTAGTTACCCTACTTGGGGTTAGAGTAATGTATGTGATGATGTGATGTTGTTGATAATAGGGCAATCGGAATAACCATTGATCAGTATACAGTTGCATTAACTAATACTTCGTATTGCCTTTCAGAGAAAAAATGGCTCCGATATAGTGGAATATGTCATTAATTGTTTACTCAGTTTTTTGTCAAACTGCCCAAAAAGTACGATGCAATTGCTCTTGACATTACTATCTTGACTTTCATCTAGCGGCATTGGCTTCATAGAATTACCCAGCAACTTATCTCGTTTCGACGCAGTACAGTCATTTCGAGAGGACGTGACTAGCTAAATCGGCGCAAACGACCGCAAAGAAATTGAGAGTTTGGACGTAATTAATAAAACACATGGTTTCTATAGCATATACGTGTGTAAAGAAACTATCACAAAAATAATATTAATGAACCAGCAAAATTTATTTTTTACATTAATGTTCTGGGCAGTAAAAAGATAAGGATTTATTATTTCATGAACACAAGTAGGTACAGTTCAACATCTAACTTAAAACTGTCAAATTTTCTATTTTCAGCCCAAAAAACATCCAATTCAGCTTGATATCAATTGAGGATGATTGGTAGATTCTTGGTAAATTGACGGCTGTTGTCCCTACTTTATTTTTAGCATGATATAGCCCGCAATCATCATTATTTATAAAATATAATATTATTTATATTCCAATAATAAAGTGATTAATATTTAGTTCAAACTAAAATAAAGAAATTCCTCAGCTCAACACAATTATATTTATCAGGCATTGAAAAGCAATGGGGTTACTTCTAATTTTGTATTTTTTAAAAATATTTTTTAATTTTCTACCGTTTATTTCTTTAACCGTCGGGTGGCTGGAACAGTAATAAGCTTTTTGTATTAAATGTAACAAATACTGTTAATATTTAATTACAACGAAATTCTTAACTTTCTCGACAGTTCTACCCTGACATTTACTAGAATATAATAATTATTATTTCACGAAACAAAACAAATGACGGATGAGTTTGGATGAAATTAAATTCCTCGTTGCCGCCAAACGGTACACATTATGTAGCTGTCATTATATTTAGCAAAAAGATTAATAGCTTTTTGTCACGCTGCTTTAACACCAATTAAAGTCTTCGTACAACAAGTTACTTTTCCTTTTATTCGAAAAACTTAGATTAGCGTTCAATTATATAATACGAGATTCATGGATGAATAATGAATAAAATGTATTTTTTATTATATCTACGTATATATAAATATGTAAATTGGCAAAGACCAAACAGTTCAGTACCTGTTTTTCATCTGTTTCTCCTCAGATTAACTTTTTGTATTTAGTCTATAGTTAGGTAATTGATAAGCTTGAGTTTTATCAATATTTTTTTTCCCATTTTCGAGTTCAATGAAATGCGTTCGAATTTATCGACCCTTAGCCGGTCACTATTTAGGTATAAAGGAACGACATCTATTTGAATAAAAAATAAATAAATAAATATTTCTTACATTCACACCAATTAGCCTAGCCCAAAGTAAGCACTTTAAGCACTAGGTTCACGGATAGACATAAATATATGATACATAGATATTTGATTTTCACAGAAATATATAAAAACACCCATGACTCAGGTACAAATGCTCGTATTCATCATACAAACATTTGCTCCTTTCGGGATTTAAACCCGGGACCGTCGATCGGTGCGAAAGGCAGGATCACTACCGTTGCACCAAAAGGTGAAAATAAGAGTAAGTAGATAATAAAGTAAAATTATAACTGTCCAAGTGTATGTTACTTATTTGAATAATTTAATTAATTGGTTTGAAAAGCGATTATCTTAATATTATGTATTCGATTTGAAGAGAAAAAAAAAATAATTTGGTAAAACAAAATTACTTTTAGTGAACAGAACATATAAATGTCATAATAATTGGTACTTACGGGAAAGACAAGTGTGTTTCCTAAATTGCAAATGACCATCAGTGCACCGGCAGACTCCTTCCAGGCAAGCACTGAATGCAACCTTCAGTGTGCACTGCTCCGAAACTACGCATTCTGAACCCAGTAGAGTAGCTACAAAAAAAAAACGAATATAATCATCTTGCATTATTCAACTTGCCCCCGGGCTTAATTGGGATAAAGAGTGAACCCAACCTAAATAAAAAAAAACTTGTAATCATCTATGGAAACATATCAATGTTATTATACAAGTTAATAGAGTAATACTGCTTTATTTTGATTAAGAATAGTAAAGGTGTACGATATAGTATAGTTGAGTGCTGTTAAAATTGACGACTTTCTTGCGCCCATTTTTTTCAGTTAAAGACGTCTCAAACGAGTGGAAGGTAAAAAATTTTGACGATTCAAAAACTTATTTTATATACGTGTATATTTAGTGCATTTGAATTGAGTTTATTTTCATTTTCAACTATAAAATATAACGCATAAGCGTTGCAACAAATATTTTCATTGTTAAATCAAAGCGAAAGCGGTTTAGCGTACCTAAGTAATTACAGTGTCAAAATAAATGTCAAATAAGTTGGTCAGGTACACTTTATTTACATGATCTTTTTACTAGACCACTGTGTGTGTCAACAATGATGCTGCGAAGCACTGTTGGACGCAGATTGACAGGATCATGACCCGGCATCAGGGTTGTGAAAAGTTTCTTTTAATTTAAGTGAATGTGAAAACATTATATTATTTAACGTACTGCAATGAAAAGGATATATTTTAGGAAGGTATATATTACTAAAATAGGTTTAGTAACTTTTCTGAAATAAACATATAAAAACTGACAATATTAACCTACATATTCGTGGGACGCTTAAAACGTTCCGATAAAATATTTTACTAAAACTTTTCAATGAACTGTCAGTCCACCAGCTTTTGCATTAGAAACTTTGGTCATTCATGCGCCTGAACCAATTTTGTTTCTGGGTCGTATTAATAAATACAGAATTCGTCGCTTGACCCAGTGTCGTAAATGCGCTGATACTAGCCTGCTTATTAATAATGTAACTAACATTAATATATATTTTAAGTACTGTTAATATTCTTTAAACATTTTAATAAGTAATACAATTTGTAAGTATGCCGCATACCATTTAGTTACTAGAATACAATTCAGCGACCTTTTTTTTTTGTTTTATTAAGAATGGGTTCGCTCTTTATTTGAATCAACCCCAGGGGCCAAGAAAGGATTCACGATGGCACGAGCTAACCCAGATTCACCCTGGCATACAAAATGAAGTTAATTTAACAAAATCTTGTAAATTAGAAAACATAAACTAGTCAAGTTGATCGACAACCCTATTTCATTGCCATATTGTCGTTCAGTTCTAGATTATCAACCATAACCCACGCGTTTCACTCTAAATTTGCATCCAATGGGCATTCAAACGTTTGATAGAATTACGAACAGTATCAATAATATTCGACGCAAAAATGTTTTTTTGGCAACAGTAAGCTATTTCGTATTATGGAATCAGCTAATTGCTTATAATAAATGTACTACAATTAAAGGTGAATAATTGGAATATGTATGTTATTTATTTATCATTAATTTGAAGAAGCAGCTATAAGAAGTTGTTGGAAATTCCAAACTTCTAACTAAAGTGGCGCCATTGATTGAGTACATAAATATGTTATTCTCTTCGGAATTCCACATTAGTATGCATAACACAACTTTCAAACATTTAACGCTCGATACTATCACTTCAATTAATTACTATTGGTATCCAGTCGGTAGTTTACAAGGAAATCATTGGTTACAGTTTGATTCAGTCGAATACACATGAACAATTTATTATTGGGACCTCTAGCGACTTCCGTGTTGACAGATATCCAATGCTAAAAATTCACCAGCATTTGTGAAAATAATTACTAATCGTTTTAAATAAATTTCACTTCAACCTTATCGGTTTTCACCGCATCGTATTCGCTACATGATTTATTTGAGGAGGAATGCGTAGAAGTAGATGGTATTATGTTATATTTAATCCAGTTACATATTTTATTGCTTTTAACTTTCACATATGGTTTGTGTGAATGAACGTCATCGACATTATAGAGATTAATATGCGTTAAGTACATAACATTTTTCATTCGATCCTACTATTGACTATTTTCACCAAGATTCCACTCGCGTCGTACTAAGAATTGTTGACTAAAAAGCTTTTTCGATAGTTTTAGTTTTAGCCATTGGAAATTGGAAAGCAAGCGCAGCGTGCACAAGAGTGATTTTCGAGTAGGCTTCATTCGGTTATGGAGTCAAGGTCGAATCAATGAACCGTAAGGTTGGTTGGTGGCCGAAATTGAAAGATGAAATCATGTCAGACATCATTTTTAACTAAAAGGAAAAGTATGTATCTTCTTCTTACAGATCTTTTATAAATTACTACATAGCTGTAGTAGATACATGACTATTTACTGTAAGTGAACTATCAGTAACTGTTTTATTGATGTAAGTACTTGAATATACATCAGTAAAGTACCTTCCGAGCTATACCCATTTGAACGACATGTAATCAAAAGAGAAGAACTCTGTTCTAGCTTGAATAATTCTTGAACGCAGACAGGCCTGCTTTACGGTCCACGGACCTTATATCATGGTAACGGGAAATCATGCGAGCCCTAAATCACCTTCTGTGAACATGGTACCATTTTATGCCGTTAATGCTTTAATACCTAAAAGGTTATATGTTCCCTACTTTTTATTCCTTGCAATAAGTCAAGTCATTAGAAAAATACGAATTGGATAGGATTTATATTTCGGAAAAACTACCTTTATTTGGGAATAATACTGCTCATTATTGTATATACTTCTCATAAAAATAATAAATTATAATGAGTTTTTAAAGATTGCTACAGTTTTGTTCAAAGGTTAACAAAATTTGAAAGAACAAATTTTTCTTTAGTGTGAAAACGTTCTAATTTAAAGACCGCAATGGCATTGTTATTTACATTTAAAAGCTCATCTATGATTAGTGTTCAACTAGCATGAACTATGACGATGCATCGACTAAACAACGTCATGTGCTCACTTTATGAATATCTAGGTTAATGGACACAGTACAAGTGTACGAATAAAAATTCTGTTTTAAAATATAAATATACGAATTGATATAGCGAAATGAAATTAAAAATAGTTCAAGTTAAAATTGAGAATAGGTGTGTGATAAAAATTAATCATCGTTCTTAAAAAGAGAAGAAAAAGTTTCTCATTTAAGCAGCTATTTTAGTATGGTCAGAAACTTTGCGAAATGAAAGGGCATAATTTAAAAAAATTCCATTGTCGAGAATATGGTAGATCCATTTGCATGAAAAGTTGTTGAGAAATATTATGTTTTTTTATGTTAAAAATAAAGTGTTTTTCCACATTAATATGTGATGAGGTATGATTGTTAAAATAAAAAAAGCAATAACGATTTCATATTCTTCATATTTTTCTTTGCATGTTTAAAAAGACGAATTAACACTTGATAAAAAAACAGTATAATTGAACATATTTGAAACAAACTATCATATAATATGTCTCTTATTATAGAGTCATTCGATAAACACTTACAAATTACTCGTGCGCTCGCTCGCTTCCTTACTACTTTACTTTTTTTTACATTAAAAAATCTACACATACATTAATTGTTTCACTATTTTTGTCGGCTTTTTCAGATAAAAAAATATTATAAGTTTCCTAAATACTTCTCTTACTATATAAAATCCATATCGAAAACAAAAATATACAACTTTTTGCGGAAGTTAGATATATATTTTTAAATGGATATGGACTGCCGTCAAGTGACGTCTGATTCTATATGATTCTTTATGTATATACACATAAAACATATTACTTTATTCTCTTTACAACGTTGCTTGAAAGTGTAGATTCATGCACGTATAATGCTTAGAATATTAATTTTATAAAAGCAGTGTCTTTTTTTCACTAGAAAGGCGATTCTACGTAGTGTTTTTATACGGGGTCAAAGAAGGTTCATCTGAAAAATGTGGCAAATTTCGCCGACACTAAATCATCCATAAATAGAGAGATAATGCGTATCGTGCCCCATTTGATGGAAATAAAAAGGCTGAATATCTGTGTTCACCTGACCGAGACAAATAGGAATATTTCAAGCGTCTGTTACTAATTGCGCCTTTGTTTCTTTGTCTGGATTCCTTGTTCATATTAAGGTCTGTTAGGAATTGTATGTATGTAGGTTCATTTTGAGGCTGTGTCAATATTTCGAAATTTGGTGACACTTTCAAAATTCCAAAAGTGGTCATTTCTAAACATAGAAGCAAGTTAGTTCCTCATCTAAGTGAATATCAGGTAAAAATGATATTCACTTAGATTTAGAGTAGATATCATTTGGGGAATTGTATTTTTTTCACTGTATGTGGCTTTTAACGATTTAAATATCTACTTCAAGTTATTTACGATAGCTTTTATGTTTATAACTTATACTACTTAAATATGCTTTGAAGTTGTAAAATATTAGAAACTAGACTAAATTTTACTCTGTGATTGCGAATCTAACAACTAACTCTAATAACTAATAATTAAATCAATTAGTTCAACAACTTCGCTTTGCATGTCGTTAACTTTATTATTACTATTGCAGATAATTTAATTAACGTTCTTTTCATCTCATTTTATCTAAATAAAATTAGGCCATTATATTTTATGTCGTAAAAATATATACTTGTAATTTTATTTTCAAATAAATTGATAATTAACCTTTATAAAGATTTTTAATATTACATTTATAAAGTGTCTCTAAGTTTAAATATTTAAATGATTAGCAATTTGTATCAAAAAGAAAAAATAATTCCTAAAATTTTTGCTTAAAATAAAAGATAAAGTATTATAATGCAATTTCTTAAGTTATACGTTTGTTATCTATTTATATATCATTTATAGTATAAAATTATTATCAAATAAAAGTAGGTCTCCTTTATCAAAAAAATAGTTTGATTATTAAAATAATTACAATTCTATATCTTTCTTATATACGTTCTTGTAATTATGTCGTACTCATTTGATATGTACAAATGTAGTTGCCAATATATATGATTAGTCAAATGTAATTTGTTTCGTTTATTACCTTTCTACTTAAGTTATTCAGATATATTAGGTTACGTAATTACTAAACTTGAGCGACTTTAAAACTTTGGTACAGATTTGATTCATACTTAGCCTGACCAAACATAAATATACTAGCTTTTGCCTGTGACTATGTCCGCGTGGATTTAGTAATTGGGTAGAGTATTTTTTATCCAATCTGCTTTTAAAGCAATCTGCTTAGTATTTAAATAATTAATGATGTGTACAACCAGAATTCGGACAATATTAAAGAAGTCGCTATTCAAAGTAATCATGCCGTTACTAGTTGTTGCCATACGATCTTCGCCGATTTTCATAAGAGCAGCCGCATATTGCTTCGCTTGTTTAACACAGTGCAGCTGTACTCGCATGTTAGTGGTTCGAATTTTTTTAACATGAACCCACAACGTAGACGCTTTGTAGCAAGCATTTATTTCATCTGTACCCCTAGTGATTTAGTCTGTCCAGCTCAAATTACCACTCTTCCCCCCATAAAATTTTAGTTGCTCTTAAAATCTTTTATAATCTAATCTAGAGTCTAGAATTCTCTTTTGTGGGAAATCCTGCATTCATACCAAACCAACAGCTTACAATGTTGCAATATTCAACTATACGCGCTGTTTTTAGTGATGTGTAACAGAAACAAAAGCTTATTCAAACAGTCTATAAGTACATGTAACAACAGCTTTACTAAAGTTTTTCACCTATTAAACTGCAGTAATGTACTTTAAATCTTAGGAAAGTAAAATAATATTGAGTTTTATCCCTAACTTAAGAAATTATCGATTATTGAGTATCCCCATAAAAACTTCCTCCGTACTTTTCACCCCCTAAGATAAAGGTTTCTAAGCTTTGGGGTTACATAGACCGTTGTCATGTTTTTCATATTTGGGTAGAACCCTCTACTTACCTGATATTGATTTAACTGAAATTTATCGACCTTAAATGTGTTTCTGACAGCTATTCAATTCTTTGCAGGTTGTTGTCGCCATCTTGGGGTCGATTTAGATCAGTTTGGGAATTACTGCCATAAAGGGGAGAGTAACCAGTCAAATATGCATAAACATTCTTTATTTCTAACGGAAAGTTAAATAATAGGGGTTAAAGTATGAAATTGCCGTTTTATTGCAATAGGTTCTTTGAATTGACATAGAATCTTCATGGTTTGAGGTTTTCGAATGAAACTTTTTTTAAATGGTTTCTATGATGTTCTTTTTTTAAAAAATGTAAAACATTTGAATATCGACTTTCAATTGTTTTTGTTATTCAATTTAGACAAGAAAGATGGATACTGCGAAAATTCGAGTTATTTTTGAATACGAGTTCCGACGCGGAACTAACGCGGCAGAAACAGCCCGCAATATCAATGCTGCGTTTGGAGAGGGGTCTACTAATGAACGCACCGTGCGATTTTGGTTTAAACGCTTTCGTGATGGAAATTTCGACTTAAAGAACGAGCCACGAGGAAGACCGCCCACACAGGTAAATAACGATGAATTAAGAGAGATAGTGGAAGCCGATCCTAGTCAAAGTACCCAGGAATTAGCGGCATGGTTTAACGTTACCTTACCCACAATATTGACTCACTTGCGTCAAATCAATAAAATAAAAAAATACGAAAAATGGGTGCCTCATGATTTGACTGATCTGCAGAAAGAAACGCGTGTTGAAACTTGTGTTGCCTTGTTGAACCGGTACAGAAATGAAGGAATATTGGATCGAATTGTAACATGTGATGAAAAGTGGATTCTTTATGATAACCGGAAAAGAAAAATGCAATGGCTGACCCCAGGTCAAATGCCACAACAGTGTCCTAAAGCAAAACTTACCAATAAAAAGGTAATGGTAACTGTTTGGTGGTCTCAGCATGGTGTTATTCACTATAGTTTTCTCCGATCTGGTCAAGCAATAACGGCAGATGTCTATTGTGCCGAACTCCGAACCATGTTGACAAAACTAGCAGTAAAACAGCCCCGACTCATGAATCGATCTTCACCATTATTGCTCCACGACAACGCGAGACCTCACACAGCACGAGAAACCATTTTGACCCTTCAGGAACTGCAGTTAGAAACCATTCGTCATCCTCCGTATTCACCAGACCTTGCTCCAACGGACTACCATTTTTTTCGTGATTTGGACAATTATCTACGTGACAAGAAGTTTTCTTCCCAGGAGGCAGTACAAAATGCTTTCACACAGTTTGTGCAGTCTAGATCGTCGGAATTCTATCGCAAAGGCATTAATGACCTTCCCATTAGATGGCAGCAATGTATAGATAATAATGGCAACTATTTTGATTAAATAAATTTGTTAAAAATTTAAAAAATAAACAATATAGATTTTCAGTACAAATCGGCAATTTCATACTTTAACCCCTAATATTAAAAACTTATTATTTTTTTATTTTAAATAGGTTCGCTCTTAATCTAGCCCGGAGGCCAAGACAGGATCCACGATGGGACGAGCTAACCCAGAAGGTGCTTATTCACCCTGGCTTTAAAAACGGATGGGTTATAAGTACTCGAAAATACAGATGCAGGGAGGGAATTCAACTTCTTTGCAGTGCGCATTATGTTATTGATTCCCTTTACAAATTTCTACCCCCCCAACACATTTACGGGATGATTGTAGAGATAAAAACTATTCTATGTTCTTCTCCACAACGCAAACTATCTCTATATAAAATCTCGTCTGAATTGGTTCAGCGCTTTAAGCGTGGAGACGTAACAGACAGGTAGACAGACAGACACACTTTTGCATTTATAATCCGACTTTCTAGACAATTGTTATTTATATATTAAATATATATATATATATATATATATATGTATCTATTTATAATGTATATGTTTGTATATCTTTAATGTTTACCATTTCTAATTTTACGTTTCTTCCTATCCACTCAAAGGTTGTCTGGAAGAGATCGCTTTAAGCGAGAATACCATTATTTAACACTATTTTAAGGTTAATCAATAAAGTACAATAAAAGCGTATTGTATTATATATTTGGGAACAGTGGAAAGTGATCAGAGATGCTTCAAGTCGAGGGATAAAATTACTGATGACTTAGTTTTCAATACAAAAATACTCGTAATATTTTTATTACCGATAACATTATACAATAAAATACTTAACATTTAAAAGATAACACCACATAGAGGAAATAATAGAGCAAAGGAACACTTATTTATTTATTTTCAGTTAAATGTAGCGTTGCATTGCATTCTATTTCAATCATAAACAGTTGAACAACGATCGTTTACTAAATATGACAAGTGAAGAAAAACTATAGTGATCGTCCGTAGCATATCGGATTATTGCTCACGGCTGGCCCACTGACCAAGGTGAAACACTGACATGACGGCCCATGTCTGGCCCGGACAGATGTAACCTCCTCCATGGTCTTACACGATTGATATCTAGGCAATGTGTCAATCAAGCGAAGAATTAATATCATTAAGTTGTTACTGGTGTAAGTTAGAACATCTTGATAAGCGTTACAGTGATGTGGGGCGATTGCTAAGGAAACAGTCAATTATATTGCGAGTTGTTATTTTTTTATCTTTATCCAATCTTTTTTGTGAACTAAAATAATCAGGTTGATATAAAATATCACGAAGTAAGATGGTATGTTCCTGACAGTCATTTCAAAAATTACTTTGCCATTTATAGTAGGCCCTGTACAACTGTAGCTTAACATTATTTGGCTTGAATATTAGTAATTGATTTTAAAGGATTTGTAAATTCTAAATTCAACTGTCTCCACAAAATTCATCAACAAAAAATTGTTCTAACTCATAAATTACAGAAAAAACCTTTAGCAAAAGTATCTATATCATTTATTTACAAAGGCACAAAATTAGAAAAATAAATGAGACCAGACATGAACAAGTTGTGCACTTGTTTGTCTAGCAATAACAGAATTCAATTACGTTTTAAGCTCGAAAGTGCCAATAAAACAAACACAATAAAACCTGTTTATTTAAAATTAACTAGATTTTGTAAGAACATGTTTTAGTGATCGTATAGCGGTTCCGGGGTTCCAGCAGAATCCTGTATTGCCAGACTGGACCCACAGGTTTCAAAGTGTGCTAGCCGCATCCGCTTGTGGTTCCTATACATTTACGTCAAATGTTTACTTCTAGCCATTATAGCGGGAGATTTGGTATACCAAGGCAATTCATTACCGGAAACCACCAGCCGTAAAATAAAGTAATAAACAAAAGTTTTTTGACATTCTATACGTAAATACAATATTCCAAACTTGCCAGGTCGAAAATACTTTTTTTTTTATTTTATTAACATGGTATAAATATAATTAAACTAACATCGATAGTTGCATCTAAGTAGGCATGTGAGGTAGTAAAACTAAACACAATGGCATAAATAAGGCTTTAAAAATAAAGCGGAGGCAGCATTAAGTTATGAAAGTGATATTCATCGATGCTAACGGCCGAGTGATAACGGGTAATCCACTATGTAATCAGCTAAAAGGACCGCTTAAGCCGTAGTTTTTTACACAAACGGTGTTATTCGGAAATCAGAATAGAAAACTGCTCATCTGTGAACGCAAATAGTTCTCGCGGTACAAATATGCTTGAATATTTTTATGACAGTTAAAAGAAGGTAATGAAAAAACTGCAGAGTTATATGTAAGACATTAGAGTATCGATGTTAATCCCTACTAATATTAAAAATGTGAATGTAAGTTTGTTTGTTATGCTTTCACGCAAAAACTACAAAACCGATCATCATGAAACTTCGTACATATTTTTTTGGAGGTATTAGAAGTAACATAGGATACTTTTTATTGAAAAAAAAAATGCGGGCGAAGCCGCGGGCAAAAGCTAGTGATATATAAACGTATATTAACGTATGATATACATTTTTCTACTTACCTAACCTAACCGTGTTCGCTAAAATACAAATAAGCATGTAGCATACAAACAAACTGCAAGTATAATGCGACATTATGATAACAGCTCATTGTGTAATATGAACTTTATTGAAATGAAATTATACCAAACATCGTTATAATAAATGACGCGCATCAGATTGGAATAACATGTTTACTTTTAAATACTAATATCTCAAACCGTGAGAGCGGTTTTATTGGATATTGCAAGACAATTCCTCGATAAGTCTTAAAAAAATTCAAATTTTTACTCTTTAAAAACATGTTCAATGTTTTATTGTTACACATTCACTTCTACTCATAAAAAACACTTTTAAATTAACAGATGATAATTAAAAAAATAATTTTAACTCGATTATGGATTTCTTGAGAAATCTCTGCGAAAAGTCCATGCGTTGTTAATATAAATCACCGCAATGAATAGTTTTAGTGTTTTAAAACTTTTAGAATTATCTATAAATAAGTTGGATGAAATATTAAAGGTATAATGAAAATTCACGGACTGGGTGTACAATAAAACTTTTGGTTATAGAATAACGTAAACAAATTAAACAAAGTAAGTTTAATACTTCTGGTTTAGAATGCCATAGTATTTGACAATTTGTTGGGTTCATATTCAGGTAAGCACTGCCTAATTGCCTATGTATGTCACAAGCATACAACCTTATCTTATGGGTGTAAAAAGATTTTTAACGAAATCAAAAGCAAATGGGAGGGTAGTTATAGTATTTTCATATTTTAAAAACTTGTATGACACATCTAGCAATGGACAGCGTGTATATCGTAAGGTTTCCGTGTATGGTTCATAAAAAACCATTATTGTAAAAATATTTTTTTTCTTCAATAATTTCCCAGGTAGATAGATCTGAGTGTAAGTTTAAACAAAATCTTTTAGTTAATTGAACAGCATTTAACTTAAATTTAATATGAGCGATAGGCCTTGCCTGTCAATGAATTAAATTAAAAACGTAAAAGTTTTATGTGTATTTCAAGTAGTTATATCTTAATTAACTTATTGTATCTAGCTCGTAATCTGTCGCGAGCAGAATTCGCTTCCCCAGGTGGCTACTGCAAATTAACTTAGTTATTTTGCATCTAATTAAGTTAGTTATTGTAAGCATCCGCTTGTTCCCGAAGATCCTCATCATAAACCTTTAGAAATTGATTTAAAATTGACCTTCTCCATACCTCTAAAAATTGCACCTACTACTAAAAAACGGCAGTTTTATAAAGCAGATTACGATTCCATAAAATATTCTTTACGATCTGTTAATTGGGAATATGAACTTGGCACTAGGGAGAACGTGGAGTATATGACTGCCTATTTTTATCGGATTGTAAACGATATTATTAATAAACATGTTCCCTACTGCAATCTTAACAACAAACAAAAATACCCGCCCTGGTACACTAGACCACTAATAAAATTGGTAAAAGAAAAATGTAAATGTCACAGTAAATGGAAGCGATATGGGAATTCTAATGACTATCAGACTTTTTCACTTCTTCGAAAAAGAATGAAAAAATTAGAGCAACAAAGTTATAAAAACTATATATCTCTCTCTGAGGATAAAATTTTAGAAAATCCAAAATATTTTTGGTCCTTTGTAAAGTCAAAAAAGTCCAATTGTGATATACCTGAGAGAATGATGTATAAGGGTGAATTTACTTCTAATGGCAAAGATATATGCGAAGCCTTTAATAATTATTTTAACTCCGTCTTTATATCACCTAGTGACAACCGCCCTGGAAGCGATGATTCAACATGCGACTTAAAGTCTCCCGTACAAATGAGTTCTATTGATGTTAGTTATGATTTAGTCCTCAAGGAACTTAAACGTGTTAATACCCATAAAGGTGCAGGTTCAGATGAAATTCATCCCCTTTTTATTTCCCTCTGCTCCGAGGAACTTGCACTGCCTATCACAATTATTTTTCAGGCCTCCATCGCAACAGGTGTATTTCCTAATGTGTGGAAAAGATCCCTTATTACTCCTGTTCCAAAGAACAATAGGCGCGATCAAATTACTGAATATAGACCAATATCAAAGCTCTGTATTCTGGGGAAAATCTTGGAAAAAATCGTAACTTATCAAATGGCTTTTGCTTATAGAAACTTCATATCTGACGCTCAACATGGATTTTTTAAAAAAAGAAGCGTAGACACAAATCTGGCTACTTTTGTAGAGCATATTGCACAGGCTCTCAATGATAACTTGCAGGTGGATGTCGTGTACACCGACTTCTCCAGGGCCTTTGATAAAGTAAATCATGATTTACTCATTAGAAAGCTTACGAGAGCCGGTGTTCACGGCAATCTTCTGAGATGGATCACATCTTACATTACCAACAGAAGTCAAGCGGTTTGCTTAAAGGGATATTGCTCACAGTTTCTACCGGTGCCTTCAGGTGTGCCTCAAGGCTCGCATATTTCTCCATTGTTGTTTTCATTATACATTAATGATATCGGTGATTGTCTTGAAAATAGTAGCAATCTCCTTTATGCAGATGACTCCAAATTCTTCAAAGTCATTAAAACGACAGATGATTGCGATAAATTACAAAAAGATTTAATGGCCTTACATAAATACTGCGAATCAAATCAACTGTTTCTTAACATTGATAAATGTAATATCATAACATATACAAGAAAAATTAACTTCATTAATTACAATTACAAATTAAAGGATAAGCCCATCAACAGAGTCCAAAGCATCAGGGACCTGGGATTAATAATGGACTCAAAGTTATCTTTTAATCCACACATAGACCATATATTAAGTTCCGCATTTCGTCGATTGGGATTTATCCTCCGTATCAGTAAGCCATTTATTAAAATAAGTACTCTTAAAATATTGTATTTTGCATTCGTCCGATCCATCTTAGATTTTTGTAGTACTATATGGAATCCTCATTATCAGATACATATCAATAGGATAGAAAAAGTACAGAAGAGATTTATTAAAACACTTAATTATAGATTCAACAACACAATTGAATCATATGACATTTCTTTAAAAAAATATAATCTAATAAGTCTTCAGAACCGGCGCAAAATATTTGACATATTGTTCTTATATAAAATGCTCAATAATTTAATAGATTCGTCTACGCTTCTAGGTAAGATAGGTTTCATAGCAGGAATGCGCCTTCCCTTACGGTCCTCTCGCAAACGATCACTTTTTGTTCCTCCAAAACTTACAAAATTATATACACGTAATTGCTTCATTTATCGTTCCACTAACATGTACAATAACGAATTCACTGATGTAGACCTTTTTAACACTACATTAAGAAATTTAAGAAAAACTTTAATATTGAAATCTATAAATGGCACTTGACACTCAAAATTTAAGCCTAAATTGTACAGATTTGGATTTATTGTAGCTTATTTTTGTAGTTTGTTTGTTAATTTGTAGGCGTGAGTTTCGCGTCTTATTGTTGTAGAAAGTTTCATAGTTGCTGGCGCTGTAGGTCTTTAGATATATATATGTTTGTAAAGAGCTACGTTATAATGTATGACTGTTTGCTGCCACGAATAAAGGAAAAAAAAAAAAAAAAAAAAAAAATTAACGTCAATCTTAAAATTTGCCTTCGAGGCAACAACAGAAAATCTAAAGATATTCGCTAACAATATTCATGCTTAGAAAAGGCAATTCAATCGGTTAAAGAACCGTTGTAATCCACCCATGATCTACTTCCCAATTTGGTGTCCCTATATCGGACACAGAAAGTGAGGTGACCGTGGGATTATGGAGCGATAAAAACAAAAGAGTGGCGATGGTGTCGATTGTATCACTCGTGTCGTATTCAATTCGTTTCGTAGTGATGCTTATCTCGTGCATTGCAAGACGCAAATCGGATCACACTAAATTCGATAAATCTTTGACAAAACGCGACTTTCATAAAAAGAGAGAATTTGTTATTGCATCGGTTACGCTCAATCATGTCCAAATCACCTTTAAACACTTACTATTTATCGACGCAGATGAGATTTGGTAAGCCGTAATCCTACTTACTAGAGATGCGTTATGAGTTCTTATTCAGTTAGATTTTTTTTTTGTAATAAATATAGAAACCCAACATAATACTACTGCAAAAATATAATGATATACAACAATTCTCGACAGGGAAAGTGCCTACGAAATAACTAAAGATAAATGTTATGGCTTTGAATAGTATGGCCTTTTCATATTCAAAACTGAATCAAGAAATTTTGACACATAGTTATTGAGAAAAGCAATTATGATTGAGGTTTGTATTCATACATGTTACGTTAGTACCACTTAATTTCGGGTACCATAAGGCGCTACCTATTATTTCAGTGAAAGTAATTTGTTAGGATGACCGCAACCTCTACCGCATAAAGAGCATGTTCTCCTTCAGATGGAAATGGTCAGTGAAACCGCGAGCGAAGTATTTCTATTATGTTTGATAGCTGTTGATGGTATAAAAACAGAATGTTTCTTTCTCGATCGTATTTTGCTTGCCGTTCGAGTTGGTGTGCGCTGATTAAACTCTGTAACAGATTCCTTACTTACGTAACAATTTTGGAAGTGAATACGCGATATCATTATTTGTCTCTATTTTATTGTTCCTATTTCTCTATTTGTATTTATATTTTTTTTAAACAATATAGATTTTTAATGGGCGTTCGCCTGCGTTACCATCAAAAGGATATGCGTTATTCATATTATGATTGTTATCAACTCAAACTACATTATAACTCCACTAAAATGGTTTATTATGAAGTTTATTATTTTAACACAATTACGATTTATATATTTTTTGCATTTTTTCAATGCTGCAAGATATATTATTTTAATAGAAACACACTAGAAAAAATCGACTTGGCTTACAAGGATTTTTCTATAAAAATAATTTTATCATATATCACAAGATGAGATATAAATTACAACCAAAAATTAAACTTGTCAGGCGAGCGTCGAATCCACATTTCTTTGCTATCCGGGCGAGTACTATTCCAATAGAGTTAGCGCGACCTTTTCGGAGCTTATATTGAATCTGTGCGAAGTAGGTGGAAGGGGTAAAGAAAACGATCGCTGCGCTTGTCGCGGCACAAATGTGCAACAAATGGGGCAAGGGAAACAAACAATCTTGTCAATGTTGTTTTGAAATTTTTGAAAATGGGTCATTATTGTTGTTGCATCGTAGACTGCAACAATAACAGCAGAAATAGTCAGTGCAAATTTTATGTTTTATCTAACTGTTTAGTCATGTTTTTAGGTTAAGAGAGTACTTATGTTTAAACGTTTTATAGGGTATTATAGGGTGTTGAGGTCACCGATGTTTGACGAATGATGGTGGCTCGTATTAAATAACTATTGCCATTAGTTCTCAGTTCTTCTACATTTCTCACATGTTCTGCTAACAACACTTTATTTCCTTTTAGCATAGTTTGGGGCTGGAAACTTATTGTGTGTTTTACACTCTCAAGACCAGTTTTTAAAATAACGTCCATTTCTCCATTAACAGTTTTTATTAAATTCCTTTCAACATACCATTTATTGTCTTTTAAATTATATTTTATTCACTCTAATCTATAAAAATAAACATGCTGTTGTTATTTATTTTTTGACATATGCCCCTTAAAGTTGCGTATGCAGATGGCGCTACTGTCGTGCACGTTCCGAATAGCAGTTAAATTCTTAATAACAAAAGAAATTACGCTCATTATTCAAATTTCACGATAAATAATTTAAACGTTAAAGTTCCTTTTAATTAGTTATCTCTTATTAACAATGCTCACAATATAACCCGTAAATAAATAGGTAAGTATGATAGTAATTGGGCGAGAAACGATTTTTGATAGCATCAAACCATCATAACAGCATTAATTACTACATTCTTCAATTCTTATTTTTAATTATCTAAACACGTTTACCTACTTCGTTGCAAATGCAAACTGTGCTATGAAATTAAAAAACAAAAACTCTAAGCAATTATACCACAGGTCTGAGTATTAAATTGTGTAAACATTACTTTATTACGTTTGAGTTAATATTAATTATCTAATACTACGAAAAATGGGTCTTAAAATCTGAGATATAAAGTAAGTTTATGTACTGTATACAAAATTATTTACTTACGTTTAGAAATAATATTTATGATAATTGTAGGCTTATCTTTTACTGGATATATATGAAATTATCAAGCAATGTTAATATCATTTTGGTGGGAACTTTAACCTGAAGGTACCATAAATGATTTTTGCGATAGAAATTTGTTTTGTCATAAATAATAAATTGTTAACGGTCATGAGGAAGGTTATTTACAGTTACAATCCGTTAACGATTCCTAAAATTACGTAAAGCTTAATATCTTACTCAAACTTTAACATTGTTAATTAATGATTAACGTTATAGGTAGAGTAAAAAACGCTTATACAAAAATCAAAATGGAGGTGTTTTTTTCCTTTATGAATACTTTACTTACATTCCAGACAGGTAGAGTTGTCAACTTTTGCATAGTAAGGCTGGCATTCGCAGACTCCTCTGTGACAGAGCGCGTGCGATATGTCACAATCTAAATTTGACCGACAGTACGATCCTAGTATCGATTTGCTCCCCTCAACTTGTATTCTCTGCAAAGAAAAAGAAATTCATTTATGTTATATACGGCATTAAGGTTAAAAAACAGAACTTTAATATACCGTTAAAACCCATTTTTAAATCAGGTAAGTTATAAATAATCTTTAGAAACACCAATGGTTGGTTTTAAAAGCATTCCACGTGTGTTATAGGTGTCGTGTGACTTTGCTTACAATGCGTGCCGTTTTTTATTTCCATGACATGCATGACGTGCATACATAAGGTTCTTTCCTCACTCAACCAATAAACTGAACGAGCGCTCGTCTAAAAACGCTAACAGTTTACCTGAAATTTGCATGAAAAGGGACTAAACCTTCATAGACATTTGCGAAAGACTGGTAATAATGTGGTCTATTAATCTTGTTGAATAACGTTCACAACTGTGTAACAATGCACAGAAAAAAAAACGTTTTGTGCTTTCGTGCTATTTTTAAATTTATCCTTTTTTTCATTTACGTGTTTACTCAAGCCTCGGTCACAAGTCGTCCTTGGTGTGTCGCAGCCACTAGATAAATTATGAAGAGGTCATTGGACGTAAAAATAAAAAGCGAACTGTGATATTCGTTGGCTTGTTATTTTTATAGTAGAAAAATATTAAATTAATAAATGTTTTTGGCATTGTGATTCCAATTTGTAATATTTAAAAAAAGGAGCCGCGAATATGATTGTCACGTGTGCTTGAAGATATTTGCGTGTTAGGTCATAGTTACAAATTGCTATGACATTCCAGCTATAACGTTGTCTTCGCTTATATTAGGATGTCCGGCTAGCCTACGCTGCTCGTCCATCATACGGTTAATAAGAGTCTTGTTACAGACTAAATAAAAGCAAAAATAATATTTTTATACATTACTCAGAAATATATTAAAAATTAATGACAGTAAATTAAGTAAGAACTTAGCTACTAGCATTTTGAGTACCGTGATTTACAAGGAAATTACACCAGACGCAGTGGCTTTAATAGTTTCATTCGATGTATATTTGTAGATATAAATATGAGGCACGAATGCATGATTATCGACCGAAATTAAAGTTTCACAGAAAGGTTCTACCATACCATCTATAAGTTATTCAGAGTCCGGAAACTTGGAATAGCGGGAAGGGGAATAAAGGGACGTATGTACTTCCATAATTCATACTTACTTCCGTTTAGTATAATCAAGTAGAAAGTGTGTACGGAATAAGTGTAGATTAGTGTTATATCATATTATGAAGGTAAATTTTAAATCGAATGCCGACATGGCGGTGGCAATAGGTTGCGTTCCATTTTAAAGTCATTGTGTCAGCGCGCGACCATAGTCAACCGTAATCTCACCTTAACGCTTTCTTCGGGATAATATATATATGTAACTATCACTTTTCACGCGTAAAATCGTATATTCGCATTTTATGTTAATTAACAACTTAAGTTTCTTAGTATGGTAGGGTATTTTTAGTTTATTTGATTAAAGAAATACCATCAACGATTACACTTTTAAGCGACAAAATTATAGACTAAACTAATGATTTGGTATAATAAAATTAGCAAATTTTTAAATATGTTATCATTAATATTAAGTATTAGCTAATTACGTTCCTAAAAGTGTATGACAAGTCCACATTTTAATTGCTAAGTTTGTAACCTTAATTTTTAGAAACACGCTACGATTTTGGGAGTTTTAGGATAAGAAATATATATAGAATTAAACACAGCGTGGTTAAAATCAAAAAAGTAGATTACTAGAAAGTTTTAGTTATAGAAATAGCTAAAACAGCAAATAAATGTAAGGTTTCCTCGATTAAAAATAAATACTATAATTATTGCTCTCTCTATCTTTAATTGTTCGATAGTCAAAAGAAATGATTCAGTGAATAAGAGTATTCTTCACCAACCGGGCATATCTGCATCTCATCTCAGATATTTTAATTCTTAAATAGCAGTATTGTGTTTTTGTAGCAATACTGACCCAATTTCTGAGGAACCAAATTTAGTCTGACTACTTTCTTGTTTGGTTCCGATTGTCCAGATTCAAACGAGCGTTGGCAAAAAAGAATCCGTTACTGCCGTAACTTGTAGACTGTGGTTATTTCGATTGTTAACCACTCAGGCTCACATAATATCCTCATGTCTACAAATCAAATTATTTATAATGGCAAAATAATTTGTTTGAGTCCTTGCTTTACTCAAGCACTCACTTCATTTATCTAAGTTGATGGATAACTTATAGAGACGGTAAGTGTGTGGAATGGTTTTTATATAAATACTTTTTTGCGCTTTTTAAATTGTATTAAGGTAATCCTTTGAAATAAGAATATTATTTAAAATATATTTTGGCTGGTTACAACGAGATTGGTAGATTATTCCCGGAAAAAGGTGCTAAAAAGGATTTGTAAAAATTAAATACATGAAAGTGAACTAAATAATTAACCCATGGTCGGTAGAAAAAGAAAACTACTTCGCATATCTCTTTGATCTAAATGTATAAAACAACAACAAATAAAAGATTAAAACAAACAAATATTTTGACTACAAAAATTATTAACAGCAGAAATATTGCAAAAAACGCTACGCAAAGAAGATGAAACAAAAAACTATAATTTTTAGAATATATTCCACAAGGGCTAAAATAGTTTTCATTTTAGGTAAAGTTATTTTTTAGTTATTACTAACTAGCTACTACTATTCTATAGCTAAGAACAAAATTACTAACTGAAAATGATACGGCAGCTAAACTTACAACTAAATAAGCATATATGGCCATAATTTCTGATCTTTATTATTAATTGATTTTAGCTTAGATCATAAATAGTCCTTATAGAAAATTTGACATGAAATATTATTTCGAGACAATTATAGATGCGATTTTGGATTTAGTGCACCAATATATTGACGGTCCTTTAAAAAAAAGACTGTCTATACAATCTAACATTACAATTTTACAACAATGGATATTTTATTGAAGCTATCTGTTTAATTGGACTTTGTTCTAAAAACCACTGAAAGAATAGTAAAATTAAGATTTACACTGTTACTGCTTTATTCTTATGGATAGTATCGTCAAGGGGTAGAGTTATTACAATTGTCAAGAATGATATAGAATTTCAAAGTACATATATACATATCATAAATGATATTTGTGTTTCGCATTTTTCGAATTCTAAAACTTACCAAATACGAAGTGTATCTATCATGTTTACTTGGTCGATGCAGTCGCTAAGCATAAAGCTTCGCTAGTACCTTATATTGGAGCTAAGCGTAATACAAAGAACAAAATAAAAAAGACCCTATAATGTTTAGTAAATTTTAAAATTCCATATGAATGTTTAATTTCAAAAAGCGCGCATTACAATGGGAAATCCCATAGAGCTAATGTTTTTGGTCATAACTTTTTTATTTATGTAAATTTCATAATTCGGGTCCGTCACAATCTGGTTCTAAATGTGTTGATTCGATTCCACACAAAAAATATTAAAATCGGTAAGAACTCGGGAAGTTATGGCGTAACAAACATTGCGTCATTGAAGCTGATCCATGGAAGCTCCGCTCCAATGAAACTCCTTCATCCTCTTACGTTACATTGTTTATCGAGTAGCTTAAAAAGTTATTTACAACATTGACTCGTGGTACTCTATAAGCATATGAAACTTGTACATCTAAGTCAATACTTAATAATACTAATAACATTAATCAAATAAACGGATTTAGTATATTCCTTAGTTCGTTTAACAAAGGCGAAAATAGTTCAACTTTTGAAGAAAAAAAGCAATGAATCCTTTAATATATTCATAAATTAATTTAAAGGTTGTTACAAAATGGCACAATATAATGGTAAAACAATATTACTAAAAAATATGTTTGATAGTTCCGCAAGGTGCTTAATATAATTTTAAGTATTTTCAAAAATATGTATTTTTTTGAAGTTTAAGATCTAACACGTACAAATTTGCCTTAAACTTAAAACATCGAGTCCTCAGCAACTATATGATCCAATTATACTTTGGCAGAATTTTGGAATTTTTAGTACCTACTTAGACTCGTGTATAAGCAATTATGTGTTACCATAATTTATGTCGCGTAGTTTCCCGCAGAGTATAATAGCACCAATCCTTTAAACTTAAATGGCGACTAATAATTTTGGAGATAAATATCATCCAACTCCCATAGACTACAAAAGAGGCAGCTGCGTTTTCTGAATTATTGTATTTTACTGCAATCTTTAACCGGTCTTCTAAGCTTGTAGATTATGGCAAAACCCCCATTTTCAGCGGTGGCTATCATTCAGTAGAAGATGTCTTACAAATGAGATGATAATGATAAGCAATTTTGGTCTCTTTCTGAACATAAAGTAGATATTTCATTACATAAACTAACACGTACATCCACACTTTATACTTCTGCGCCTATCGCACTGTTTGGTGCAATGGCAGCGATCCTACCTTTAGCACCGACACGGTCCAGGGTTCGAGTCCCGGAAAAGGCAGGTGTCAGCGTGATCAATACGAGCGTTTGTACCTGAGTCATAGGTATTTATATATATTTCTATGAATATTAATTGCATATGTATCATATATGTATGTATATCCGTTACCCTAGTATCCATAGCACAAGCCTTACAGTGCTAGGCTAATTGGTGTGAATGTAAAAAATATTTTTATTATGATTATCGCACATTTAAATGAAACCACCTTAAGTGGATAAACGAAGCGTTATTTATTTGCTTTATTTATATATAAACATGACGTTTCGACTTATTTACGGGAGCGGTGATCACAATAACTAAATACATGTGTAACCTTACAGTATTTTAATCGGGCACTTTCCAAACAATTTTATGGAAATGAAAACGTCTTCTACGTATAATAATGTGCTTACCTTGAGGTTAACTGCATATTTGATACATTTCCGTCAAGTGCTGTACTTTTAATGTAACTTATCTTTATGTATTTGGTTGGTAAGCCTTATTAAATAAAATAAAAATTAAATGTATACATATGCCGACCATTATCTTAGTCTGTGATCATCACTTCCGTAAAGGAGTCGAAACGATAAGATTAAATAGAAAAATAAGAAAATATGCGTTATTATTATCTATAAGTGACTTTTATTTCGTTAAAATATACTTTCCTAGAATTTAAAAAGCGACTTTGTTTCCAATATTCACGTTGGTTGTTGAACCAAGTAGGGCCATATTAAGAGAAAAATAATTCAACCAATAAAACAGGTCTATCAAGGCAATCACTTACCATAAAAGGTAGCAAAGAAAGTAAGGAATCGCAGACGATAAAAGAAATTAAGATTTTGTTAATGAATAAGAAATGCTTAATCATGCAAAAAAGTTGACGCAAAAATTGTTTATCTGCAGATACGCAATCATCAGACGAGAATGTCACGATCAAAATAAGGTGAAAGAAAACTTTCATTCCATAGATGGTTGTAATGGTGTTTGATTTGTATCTGATCGCACTTTAACGCGCCATCACTAAATACCATCCTGTCTCTAACGTTTTTCTGCGTATTGCAGCGTAATTTTCACTTTTATGGTCAGTCGATAACGTTTTATTATTATCACGGAAATTTTATCTACAGCTTAAAAATATGTTCATTGACATCTGATAACTTAAAGACACTGATTTAGAACGACAATTTAATGAATTGGATTCAGTTGTTATTAAAATTTACTATGCTCCTCCTTCAAAAATAATATGTGCAACAATAAAGAACCTATAGTTGCTTACAAATAAATCAACCCTTTTTGATTTAATATATTGATGTTTTGTTATAAGACTGCCGAAAGAGGGTTGTTTTTTGGAGCGTAATACGATTATATAATTCTTTGAGACATTTTGTAGCCAAAATGTTTTTGCGAAATCTCTTATTATAATATTATAATTTGGTACATATTTAAATGATTATCAAAAAAAAATGATCCTCAAAAAATTCAGTTGGCAAGCTTTAGATTATCAATTGTATATTTTTAGATGATCATTTATTATGTCTTCAAGGATAATTAAAAAATGTCCCTTATAATTTTAATTTTGCTATATATTTATTCTTTTTAATATATGGGTATTAAATATATCTTTATATATATAATTCTTCTGTGAGTGTGTATGTCACTGAACTCCTCCTAAACGGCTGGACCGATTTGAATGAATTTTTTTTGTGTCTTCAAGGGGATCTGAGAATGGTTGGAGATGGAGAAATGGTATCTAGGTTATTTATCTATACTGCAAAAATAACAGGCAGGACAACGTCTGTCGGGTCCACTAGTATATATATATATATCCAATTTTATACTCGTAGTTAAGTGATAACAAGTTAGAAAGTTAATAGGTATTTGCAGTTGAGTTAAGACTTATAGAAAATAAACCGTTGTATGGTGCACTACTTTTAAACCATGTTAAAATACTAACTTAAAGGTAGTATTCTTTAAACCAAGATATGTTTTTATTAATTATAATAAGCTCGTATTGTGTATTGTTTATTAAACTTACTAAATTAGTAGATTACTAAAAGTTCTTAATACTTATTTCTCTTAAAACTATAACGAATTCATACTCTTTCATTTAAATGGAAGAGTTGATTGGTTCTTATTTTTCTTCATGCTCTGTTTGATTCTAAATTAACCAATTTGTCATCAATTACTTTGGTGATAGAGGGACTGTAGCTAATTATATTGCAATTCATTTGTTATTTGTCTTGTAACGAATAAACGAGAGGAGCGCACGTTTGGCGTTGGGTTTCGCGCGAAACACACAATTAGCTATGCCGTGTAAGATGACACAACACGGAATGATTATTTGTAATTATCATTCATCGATGTTATCTCAGCAAATGAAATGTGAATTTTGTCATTAGCGTATTCAAGAGAGCGTAAAATTAATTATGCAAAAGTGGAACTAAACTACTAAACTCGGCGTCAAAAAAATCGCACCTTATAAAAATCTTATTCAAAAATTCCTAAACCTTATATAGAGGATAGTGTTAGGTATCATTAGAAAGGTAACAAAAAGGAGCATCAAACAACAATTAAGTGCAATCTTTTTTTTAATTAAAATTATACAAAAAGCATAAAAATTTGAAAAATAATAAAAAATCTTAATTAAGTCCTAATTAATAATCGATAATTTACAAAAAAAATGTACAAAAAGTGTCTTAAAATTAACTCAAAATCTAGTGTTACCCCCCCTTGCCCTGATGACGGCTTCCATACGGTCCCTCATAGACCTCACCAACTTCAGGAGCTCTTCTTGAGGGATAAGACCCCATTCTTCAATCACCGCGGTTTGGAGTTCCTCTAGAGTCGAAGGAGCCGGATCCCGAGATCGAACCTTACGTTTAAGATGGTCCCAGAGGTGCTCTATCGGATTCAGATCAGGACTTCTCGCTGGCCACTGCATCACAGGAATTTGGGACCTCCGCAGGAAGTCGTTCACGATGGCTGCAGTGTGTGCGCGAGCGTTGTCGTGCATTAATGTGAACCCCTCGCCAAAAGATTCGGCAAAAGGGACCACATGCACATCCAGGATCTCTGTGATATAGCGGCGCGCAGTCAGCGACCCTTGTCCGCGAGCACCTCCGGTCCGGGAGACGCAGACCAGGTCGGTTTTGCCGGCAGCCGACATACCGCCCCAGAACATGCAGGATCCGCCTCCATATTCCACCGTCTCCTGGATGCAGGCTTGAGCGAAACGTTCACCCTGCCTCCGGTATACTCTTCTTCGTCGGTCGTTGCAGAAAAGACACACTCGTGTCTCGTCTGAGAAGAGAACAGCTCCCCACTGCTCAATGGTCCAATCGACGTGGTCGCGAGCAAACTGCAAGCGGGCTCGTCGGTGCGCTGCAGTCAATTTTGGACCTGTAGCAGCTCTGCGGGCTGCTATGTTCTTCTCCTTCAGTCTTCTTCTAACCGTGGATACACTCACGGTGCGTCTGCGAACTGCCTGGAGCTCCTGTTGCAGCTGAACAGCGTTTGAGAAGCGATTTCTCAAAGAGTACGACACAACGAACCGGTCGTCTCTTTCCGAAGTGCAGCGACGTCTACCGGACCCATGTCGCCGGATATAGCCACCGGTCTCTAAAAAGCGCTGGTAGACTCTACGAACCGAAAAACGGCTCAGATTCAGTTGCCGGGCGACATCACACTGCCGCACCCCTGCTTGCAGTAGTGCAACCACTTGAGCGGCCTCATCAGCTGTAGTGTCCATTTTCCAGATGTTCTTTCTTCAGTAAAATCAGTGCGTGTGTCCCCTTCAACGGTTTAATAGCGAATGACCCACATTGAACCCGTGTTGACCTCTTTATACCCACAAAGTTAGCGCAACTCGCGACTCTCCCGAGCAGCAAAATTTCCTTAGAATTTTTGTGACCCTTTATTTGTTGCTTTAGGTTTTATTTGATAATGAAAAATAATGTTTTTTTATTAAGTTAATTAAGTAACCTTTTAAATAAAATTATAATTAATACGACTGCATGTGCATATCCAGAGTTAATGCCATTTGAACGTGATTTTCTTAGAGGTGCGATTTTTTTGACGCCGAGTGTAGTATGGACATACATATAACAAAATATTAAATCGTTACATTGTCGTCTTTACAGCACTAGTCAATAAACCGTTGGAGGAAGCTACGATAAATTTCGAACGCTAATACGAATTCTTGTCCAAACTAAACGTATGTTTAATATAACAGTTAATTGTAAATTACAGATTAATAGTCTTACTTTTTAATTGAATAAAATAGCCAAGATATTAAAGCCATACCTTTCCCGGAGAGCTTTAATAGTTCATTTATAAAAAAGTATTTTGTACACCTTAAAGCCGCGTAAGAATATTATTGTAATCGTAAAATCGTAAATCGTTTTGACAGTAAAACATATTGATTACCGTTTTTTGAGTAAATATATTTTATTTTTTAATGTATAATATATTTATTGGGATAGAGTGAGAACTCCTCCTTTTGTTCTTTTCTTTAGTATTTTTAGTATTACGACTTATTTTTTAGTTCTAAGCATTTTATAAAAGTGATCTGACTCAATAAATTGCTATTTTAATTTGAAATAATTTAGTTGTTGATACAAATATAAACATAAATCGAAATGCAATCTTCTTTCATTAAAAGCCATTTTTCACGATAAATGCTTAACCTACCTAAATAAACGTAAGGTTACCTACGTTACGTTATTTGTTTATATTTTTGTTCTAATTTGATTTGATTTAATATGATTTTAATATTGTCATTATTAATTATGATCTTGAGTAATTTGCTTGTGTATGGATTTAATCACCTGAATTAAATGATTTTTATTTTATTTTATTTTTTATTTCTATAGCATTATATTACTATAGTGACTAAAAATAACTTAGTAAGGTTTGGTTAAAACAGTAACCAGCAAAAGTGAATCTAAGTTGTAGATGATTTAGATTTGAGCTAAAATTACCCCAACCTTTCTTGATTTCCTGAAACAGCTCTATTTCATTCCTATTGACTTCAATTATGTGTAAATAAGATAAAAGCACATAAAAAATTATTTTTTCCAAGAACAATAAGAATATACGCGTCAAAATACGCTGCCTCAACTATATTGAAAATAAACATATTTTTATTGGAACTCTAAATGAAGAAACATATAATTTTAGAACAATAACAACGGCATTCGATTAATTTCTAGAACTGAGTTACAGCCATTAACGCCCACCTCCGGATATAGAGACAGCGTTCCATTTACAAAAAACAAAATATGTTTATTAATTCATTAATTGCTTGCTAATAATTGTGTGTGTGTGAATGTGTAGCAAGTATTAATGACTAAATAGTAAAAAAAGATATTAAGTAAGATAGTTTGATGGAATATTTCATATTTATCTTCGTTTATGATATCTATAAACCGCGTGGTTTCATAAATCTGTAATGCTTCTATTGTATCCCAACTTGCTTTATTTTCATAAATGTATTGAAAGAGATTTTTTGTCTTTTTAAGTCTACGCAAGCAATCCTAATTATTTGAGTTCTATGTCTATACAACAATGCGGGTAGCATTAAACAGATTTTTTTATAAATGTATTGAAAAAGATTTTTTTTCTTTTTAAATATACGCAAGCAATCCTGATTATTTGAGATCTATGTCTATACAACAATGCGGGCAGCATTATTATTTTTATTTTTTAATTTTGTGTAGGCTCAGTTTTGAAATATAGTTAAGTTTCACTAAAGTTAGATCCATCTCTGACGTCGGCAATGCACATCTCGGACAAATTTTTGATGCTTGAGAACGAATAGGATTCCATTTTAATTTCCAATTTGCAACCCTTATTGCATTTATTGTGTTAACCATGAAAAAGCTTTCTTGAAAAAATGTTGTGGTGCCTCATAACTATCAATAGACCTCATAAAGTCAGAATGAATATATATATAGATCCCATTACCTTTTTTATTTTCATTAATCACCTCCTTTGTTTTACATAAAACTTGTGTGAGACAGAACTGTTTGCAGATGATACTTTTCTAATTTTTAAAGTAGACAGACACAGTTGATTTCTGAACGATCCCAAGTGGACCAAACTACATTGGAGTAGGTACCGCTCACCATTAACAATTTAAGGCTTCACTCAAATAAAGATAGGTGTAACTAACCAATAAATGTGAATGGTGAAGCAGTCAAACTAGTCAATTGTACTAAGTTTCTAGGACCCTAGACTTAGGCTGCAATGGGATCTTCATATCGATGATTTGTCAGGCAGAATTCCTTCCATGGCGTATGCTGTTCTGATAAAAATAAGGACTGATTGACATTGAAAAGGGAAGAAGAAGAGATAGGCTAATGGGTTGCTCTTATGGGGTTCCAAATGCTGGTGATATATTTATCTTTCAAAGATATTATAATACCAGCAGTGCGCCCCATACACAACTTACGATCCAGAGATATCCTTTGACAATTTTAAGGAAATCAAAATGTTAGCATGGTTTTGAACCATCAAAATCATTAAGAAAAACCGGCCAATTGCGAGTCGGACTCGCGCACCGAGGGTTCCGTACAAACCTGTAGGTATATAAGTAAAAGTTCACCCATCACGACAATCGAGTCATAGTTATGGTATTTTTATTGAAAAATGAAGATATAACAAAAAAATTAAGGTTTTCGGAATTTTTCCTTTATATGTGCTGTTAAACATTGCTTCATGCCAAATTTCAACATTCTAGATCGACTGGAAGTACCTACCCTTTAGGTTTTGATTCCCTCGCGAGTAGTTGCAAGTTCGAAAATATGCGGCTGTAATTTCTATTTCTTTTGAATGCGTTGATATAAAGTTTTGATTTTGTTACAGCTCAAAGGTATTATAGACCTGAGTATTTGATATGAATTTCAATTGAATACCTCTACGCGTTCATGAGAAAAGAGGTAGTAATTTTAAAATTTCCAAAAATATTTTTTATTATATGATGTAACTAAAAATTTACGATTTTTCCAATTTTTCCTTTATCTGTACTATTAGACGTTACTTCGTACCAAATTTCAAGTTTCTAAGTCTACGAGAAGTACCCTGTAGGTTTTGATTCCCGTGCGAGTTTCGAAAATTTGCGGCATAAACGTCTGTATCTTTTGATTGCTTTGGCTTTGGAGTTTGATTTTTTCACAGCTCCAAGAGACAGTAGGCCTGAGTATTGGATATTAATTTTAGTTTGATACCTCCACGCGTTCCTGAGAAAAACGGTATTGACAGACGGACGGACGGACAACAAAGTGATCCTAAAAGGGTTCCGTTTTGTCTTTTTGAGGTACGGAACCCTAAAAATGGAATGTTTAACATTCGGGATTATTTCGAGGTTTTGATATTTCGGCATACTTTGGAATAACACAAATAACTTTTTGTTGTTTAAAATACACTCATAAAGAGACGGTATACAAAATCGATGTTTGTTTTTATTATGATATATCATGAAGCGTGGGGTTTATAGTCTTATTTCTATTTTGTTTTTTGTAATGACAGTAATTTTTTAATGGTACTACTGTATTAGATTTTTTTTAATGCAACACATAATTAAAGATAACAAATATACAACGCTTGCAGAGTTACTTGATTCTTCTTCTCGATACAAGGTCTCCCGATATAGGACTTCGATATACTCGTAATAAAACTACGCAGACATGACGTAGGTATTGATCTTTTATACATACTTTATAATAGTCATATTAAATAAATAACATTTTATCTTTTTAATGTTTATTATTCTTCGGTATTTAACAAATCAAGTACAAGTATCGCATCCATAAAATCCGATTTTACCACGTTTTTCTTATCTCACTTTTCTTATTTGTTTGTCTGTCCGGGCAAAATCTTGCAACTTAAATTTGAGGCACTTTCCGATAAGCTAGAAAGCTGAAACTTTCAGGATAGTTCAGAACCCGATGACAATGCACTCTAAAGCAACTTTCAACTTTCCAGATGCACTTTCAGGTCCACTTTCGGCAACTTTCACTTTTGTATGGGGCTTATCCGATTGTTGCGTAACACATGGTTACTTCGTTGAGGTAATAATTAAAAAGAATATAATAATTATACTAGATTTAAAAAATTTAAAAATCCCACGTTTTTCAATGTCCTAAAAAGAATAAAATAACCCTGCGGGGCAAAGCGAGGGGCCACTCAAAACGTGGGGGCGCATCTTTACAATAATCGGCATCAATGCATGTCATTCATCTCTTTAAAATCTCCTCTTAGTAATATGCGCCCCCACGTTTTGAGTGGCCCCTCGCTTTGCCCCGCAGGGTTATTTTATTCTTTTTAGGACATTGAAAAACGTGGGATTTTTAGATTTTTTAAATTATCGTGTCAACCGATGGCTGTAACCCGACAGAAGTTAACTGTATGTAGAGCCTTGAGAAAGTTCAGTGTCATTCACTCATTGAGACGCGACTGGAATGTAGTAAATATGTAATATTTTATAAACAATGCCCTTTGCATTACATTGAATCTCTGTACCCTCTCTCTCGAGATAGTTAGCTGACGTATATAATATGACAATCATATTAATGGAATTAAATAGCCTTTCATATAGGAATGTACAATTTCTAATGAAATCTGTTCAACACTAGCGTTATAAATCTTTGCACCATAAGTGCACAATGAAAAATCTATTAGTGTTGTGTTTTATTATTTGTGCAAATCAATTTTGATACCATATTTATTATTTTTATGGCAATAAGTTTCTAAGGAAACCATCACCAATAAAATCATGTATGAAATAAATAAATTCAAAATGTTTTGTTGTTAGCTATTAAAATTTAACTTTATGAAAATTTAACGTTACCATAGTGCTACTGCTTTCAATAGGGTAATGTGGCAGATTTCCCCGATGATTTCTTGGCTCAAGGACTTTAAATTACTTAATTTTCTTAATTATTATCATTATATTAATTATCATCTGGGTATTTATAATTAAATAATATGGTACCGAACTGGAGATCACTAGTTGGAGAGTAGTAGAGTTAGGCTCGCAACTAACTTTAAAAAAATACATCTGACACGTCATCACCTTATCATTATGGATGCAAACACCGTAGCAAGAACCGTGGGCTATAATACATAACACACAGAATACATATAATGCAGATTGATGGATGCTAATGACTGTAGGTACAGTCGGGACAAATAATTTAAAGAGCTCCTTTGAAGCACAAAGGAGTTCAAGATGGTAATTTTTCAGTCACCTAATCAGTGACCGTCCTTGTGCAAGTTATTAAATCCGCAATAATAGGCCAATCGCGTTAACTCCTACGCCATACATCTCCTCAATAAGGTATTTGACAGATACTACGAAAATATCTCAAATAAATAAATATTTCCTACATTCACGCCCATTAACCTAGCCAAAGTAAGCACTTTTAAGGCTTGTGTTATGGATACTAGGGAAACGGACAGACATACATATATCATACATAAATAAGTAATGTTCATAGAAATATATACAAACATCCATGACTCAGGTACAAACGCTCGTTTTCATCATACAAACATCTGATCCTTCCGGGATTCGAAGTCAGGACCGTCGGTGCGAAAGGCAGGATCGCTACCATTGCACCAACAGTCGTCAAGGTATAATAAGTTGCTCGTTATGGTATAATACATTTACCATTTGATTAAATTTTGGTTAATTTTTCTCTTTTCTGTAAAAATATCCATTAAAATTTAATTCAATAAAAAAACCCGCATCAATAAGAAACCTTTACGCAGGTTATTTGATGTCATCACGTAACCTGCTTGATAAAAAAACGTTTAGCTGTCAAATCCTAATACGTAATACTTGCACTAGCATTTGCTGTAAGTAAACCTGCAGATGACGTCACTCCAGATTCAGTCAACCCCGTGCGTTTTCAATCACTTTGTTGAACATAAAGTTCCAATAATTTTATAAATGATTTCGTATAAAAATAATATATATTTAAAAAATATGGTCTAAATTGGTTAAAGAATCTTTACTATTAAGCTAACAACAGTTTGATCTATATTTTCAATATAATCAAATACTGTATTTGGACATTCTGCGTTTTAATGATGTAATTTTTTTTTTTACTTAGAATGGGTTCGCTCTTGATCCCTATCAAGCCTGGGGGCAAAGATAGAATCCACCATGAAACGAGCTAACCCAGAAGGTGCCTATTCACTCTGGTTATAAAAACAGACGGGTTATAAGTACTCGGAAATACAGACCTAGGGAGGGAGTTCCACTCCTTTGCTGTGCGCATTATAAAAAGTTGAGAAGCGCTTGGTGCGACAGGTAGGAATAGCAATGAAGAAAGGGTGGTAGCCCGCAGTGCGTCTGGATGCTTGTTCAAATGTGTCAGGTCAGTATGTTTCAAATTTTACCTTGATAAGAATTTTAAAAGAACGATCGATCACACAGTTGTCTGAATGACCTACGGCTGCTGCATGAATAGCTTACGTATTTTGTAAACTCAAATATAACAGCATTTACATTGTGCTAGTGCCTTTAGAATTGGATTTAAAGATTGTCAACTCTCTTAGGGAATTTCGCTAACTTTCGCCAATATTATTATAAACTGAAGCTATTTAATACGATTTCAAATGAGTAATTAATTACAAATTCACAAACTTTGACACTATAACGTTTTACCATACGATTGATCAACCAATTAAAGATAGCTATTAGTATAATGGTGATAATGGCATTTCCAACGGTGTCGACAAAATAGACATTTTTTATTTTTACTATTCGATATTTTACAAATGAGATACACTTAAGGAAGTTGTTAAACCAGTTGTTAACTGTTTTCTGGATGTTTATGCGTCGCTAAAATATTGTAGCAGTTTGGACACTTTTAATGGGAAATGTATAATATTTGCTACACACCACAACGATAAATAGTGTAGCTTTGAACTCATGTTTGCCTAAAGGAATAATTTCATTTGTAAACATTTTTACGCAGTAATTATTTACTTAATGTTTGTGTTTTCAAATAGCTTTTGAATTTTCACGTAACAAAACTTTTTTTCCCCTAATTTTTTTTTCTACAAATTTTTTTTTTTTAATTTACTTATTTTTATTACCATTGTAAATTGTTATTATACCTACGTAATAATGATTGTTTTATATATGTAAGCTCCATATCTTATTTATCGCTTAAAAATGATTATGCCTTGGAAATTCATGTCAATGACATCTTAGTAAAAGGCATTGTAAACATCGGAGTCGGAAAAGGAAATTTCTCGTTAGATAATTGTTACATGTTGCTTACTATTCGCATACGCATACGGTTCGCAGAACGCAATGCTTATGCGAGAATTTTCCGAGAAATGGCAAAGCTATACGATTATGTCTGTCATATCATGAAAGATGCAATAGTCGACTTCGAGCAAGCAAAGCATTGTTTGCCTATTAGAAGGCGATTCTTGAGAGATTACGTTCAACCATTTTATTGACTATTGTGCTTAGAAGTAGTGTTTGAATTCAAACTCTAGCTTATTTACAGAAAGCTCTTTCCAGCTTGTGCATTAAGACTTATATTGTATGTATTCCGGAAGTTACGTTGTGAACGGTTTAATGCATTATGACGTTCTTTTTAATACTAACTGTAAGTGTTTATCAATTACGCTTTTCAAAACGCTACATACAAAATTGTTTTAAAAACAGTATATTTTAGAATCGATAATGCAAGAATAAGCGCGTTCTGTTAATGCGTGCGAATAAGGTCGACCAAATATTATTATCTGAACCTCCTCATGGCACGTTACACCACGAGCTAATTAGAAATATATATATTTTTTATATGCTCTGCCCGCTTCATTTGTGTTATTCATACCTAGGCGAGCTAAAATAGGGATAGGAAAGGCCTTCCTATAAATTCACTCGCTTAGGACATTCCTAATTATTTTCTATACTTGCATAATGAAATATATAATTCCTACAACTCAGTAGTTGCTTTAGTATGTTTATTTGGAATTAATATTTACTCCTCAAGATTTTCTTCAAATGTTTCGTAAAGTTATTTCTAAGTGTGCATTTTAACCCTTAGCCCTTGTAGCCCTTATTAAAAGCCTTTTTTCTCAAACAGCTACAACTATACGACTTAAAATTCATGATAAAGTAAATAAAGCCATAATGCGAAACCATAGCTTACCAGAAAATAGACACATATAGAGTCTATTTTAATGGTAAAGCCGTAGATTAGTTATTACTACTCGTACCTCAATGAATACATAAATTTATTTCATAATATTGACGCCCGATAACTCGACATTGCATTCTGGCCTCGACATTGATTCGGTTGATTATATAACGCAGCGCTTACGCAGGTCACGCGCGCATTGCTAATGCCGTAGACAGAGTAAGCAAAGGCGGCAGCTATTTTCCATTCTTTAATGAGATAGTATGCACAACAATCGCCACATAAAAAAATGTCAGTATCAAAAATTAATACACTAATTAAAGGTCTTATTAATTATTAAATTCCAAATAGTTGTAAATTCTCATGTAATTACCGCCTAAAGGAAAAGAGTTCAACGCGTCACGATAAAAACTTGATTTGTTAGAATAACTACGTAGAACGGCTTTAGCCTCTTTATGTGTCAAAACATATAAAAGAGAGAATATAAACGAGCTAGACCGGCTTCGGCAAATTCGCTTTTAAAACATATTGAAAACCAAATGTTTCTTATTTGTGTGACGTAATAATAATTGCAATCACAGGCATTGATCTCCACAGAACAGTAATAAAGAGTAGATCGCAAGACGCGATCTTTTCAAGGAAACCAGCGTTACCTTAATCACACATCTTTAAATAGCGATAATATTCCGATTGGTTTGAAAAACTGAAAATGTTAGAGCATATATCACAAAATGAATTATATCATATTCTAACCGTTTCTTATATAATTACGGTGCATAATAAATAACAGTTTACTTCTTTGTTCTAGTACCGCTTTTGGGTACAAGATGGCGTTATAGTTATGCTATTAGTAGCACTGCTTTAAGCATACTGTACTTGCAATCATACGATTGAAGGCGCTTCAAGTTGAACAAATTACTAGTGTTGCAAACAATATTAATATTGTAATTATCGATATACATAGTTTTAAGTTTTTATAAAAATACGTAGGCAATAGTATAAAATAATAATAAAATGATTTTTATTCAATATGACCATTTACAATGCGTATATTGAACGTCAAAGCTACGCCATGGCTTTTCTTTTATATACGGATCTTTACAAAAGCTAAAATAAATACAATATTTTGCTATGTTTATATCATGCTTTGAAATCTATCTTCGTACACTGGTTTAATAGTTAAATTTAAAAAAACAAAAATTCGCCTTCCGAACCTTTAATATGTTTATCGATCATTACAATTTTATTACGGATAATATGGTTTTGCTTTCCAAAATTTTCAAAATCATACCCACTAAATCACCTTTCTTTAAATTACAACTTTATTTGTATACAAAAATACAAAACTACTTTTTATCATTTAAACAACTATCAGTTGAATGGTAGCAAATCTTCAATAAGGAGGAATTAAGTATATCTCTAAATTTGATAACATTAAAAATAGTTTTGGAACTCCACTGCCCTTGCCAGATTTTTATTATATTTTTTTTTATTATAGTAAATAGGCATGCGCTTGACCACTATCTCGCCTGATGGTAAGCGTCGATGCGATGTAGAATGTGACGCGCTTGCCTAGAAAATACCTATTCACTCGTGACTTGAAGACCCCTAAATTGTATAAAAAAAAATTGCTTGGAAGCTTACGCAGTGACTAACCATTCCAGCTTTTGCGACATATATGTAAAAAAAATGTTTAAATTTTACACTATTTATAAGTTAATAAGGTACAAAGACGTAGCTCTTAATATACCTAGCGTTTCGAAATGTGTTTTATACGACTCTATCACTCCGTTTCAAAGTGCGGATAGCTCGTTTCTGTATCACAAAGCTACTGAAATATCATATTTTTAACTATTACCTCAGAACATAACACTGTAAATGTGGTTAAATTCAAGACGTGCAAAAAAATCTGAGCTGGTCTAAAGTTATTTCATTTTTTAAGATTCTAATGGGATCAGAGGCCCTACCATCACGTCTTATAGCGATTCAAGTTTAGCTGTTAAAAAGAGACGCCACTATAGACCGCGTATAGCGGTGTCTCACTTTGACAATCGAACTTGAATCGCGCTAAAAGATGATGGGAGGCCCTCTGGATTTGGAATTGAATCTGATTCTAATGCTGGACTTATGTTAGATTCTAATAAAATTTCAATTCCTAATTTAAAGTTCTGTCAATGTGGATTATGTAATGTAGTCTAAAGATGGTAGGCTAGAAATTTCTTGGGAAAGGTTTCTATGTTGGTAGACTGACAGGATAGAATACTTAATAGAATTTTCCGTCTTTACCCCCACGTCTCGTTTTGATCTTCCTTACACCCCGCGATTGTCTCCATTGCTTATTGAAATTTATTACTACACAAACCATTTAGCGTGCGCGTTCAGTAAGCACGTTCGGTAGCACAGCACGAGTAGTGATCAGGACGTGTTTGATTCTTACATTCATACATTTTATCGAGAGACATAGGCGACTATTATATTATCATCATAGTCGTATCAAAATTATTATGTATATTGTTATCATATGCTGATATTCTATATTACCTTCTACTGGTGAAATGAAGGTATACTTTTTATTTAATTATTATTGCAAAAAATACAGTAAAAATCGGATTTAATTCTTTAGCACATTCACCTCCAGTCAACCGGTAAGGATGTACAACCAAGCGAGTGTAGTTATACAACAAAGAAATCCAATTAACTTAAAAATATATTGTATAACCACAGTCGAACATTTCACATATTCCTATGAACCATAGAGGTAGGTTGTATATGTTAGTGTGTTAGCGGCCATGTGTGTGCTGGAGGGTATTCTAGCATGGCGCACGCGTATCTCTGTATCCATTGCTGCGTTGGCTGTAGAAATCGTGCGATGCACGGTGAACTTGAGTGGTCGATGACCGAGCACGCGCCCTCGAGCATTTATCCCACCACATCTCCGTGCCTGCGTTATTTATTGGTGTGGTTTGTCAAACACTTGCGCCACAAATAAAGTGCTTAAAATGCGTCTTTGATAAATTACAGGCAATTGAATGGACTTTAATATAATTGACGTTTATCGACGAAGAACTAAAAATTTTGCATATTAGTTAATTTATGTGACTATTACGGTATATTATCATCGAACTTAACAATGTTCTAAGACGAACTTTAATATCAAAATATTACAAGGTGACTATGTTTTCTTACTTTTATAAAAAATCGTTAATAATGAAAATTATGTGATTCGTCTTTCAACGATTTGGCCAGTTATTTCTAAAACTATTAACAATAACGACACAAATACTCCTTACTTTCGAAAAAATTGACACAAAAAGCCTCCTTCATAGACGAATTGAATAATTAATGAACCAACAATAACAAAAAGTCTGCCCCTAAAAAGTTTGGTTCTCAAAGGAAACCGCAGAAAGTGAGATTGAAAGAGCACGCTAGCGAAAATAGGTAGGTCTAGTTTGCGGTAATTGGTTTATCTAGTCCACTAAATAATCTGTATCGCAGTACAGTAACGAGAATTTCTCACGTAGTCACCTTATCTGACCCCGGCATTCAGCCGGGTGTTTAGATGTGAAGTTCACATTTTGTATGTCAAAGTTGAACCGTTACAGAGACGGTTCACGACTCCACTACTCAACAATTGAAATTGTAGCAAAAGTTAGATACAATTTACTAAAACCGTTCGTTCTAGGAGGAAAGAAGTTAATGGCCTTCAGTATAACTTGTAAAAAAACCTGTCGAGTACGTTTGGGTTACTAAAATTATTATACTGCACGTTCAGAAGACCCATTTTCCATTTGATGGACTTCATATTTTAGTCAACAAATATTTTTCTTAGTCGTATTCTCATCCAACGAGAGCGATAGGGAAAATAATGCTTATGAAGTTATTATCGTTCCTATTAAAAATCTTTTAAAAGTCCTATGATACAGCTGTTACATCTAAGTCAAAATGTTTTTGTGGAGGAGGAACCCTAAGCAGCCTAGCCTTGTCGTAAGTAAAAAGCACATATCATTATAGTGCACAATTAAATTATTTTTCTTTTGCATTTTACTGGTAGTTATATTACGAAATATAAACACTATTAAGTGTTATTTATTAAAAAGTTTTATGACTTAACTTTTAATATAAAATAAATATTATAATTTCAATTATAACATATATAAATACTGCTTTTCCATGAAATATGTGCGATTACGTGAAGCTTCTTTTCGTTCATTTTTTTACACATATAATAAAATATTCATTTCTCTCTTCACAATAAATGGCTTAGGAGGAAAACTTTTTAAAACTTTATAGAAGAGACCAGTCCCTGAAATAAGTTCCAGAAGAACCTGAATTACATATAAGTAGCCCCCACCCGCAGATAATCTTAATTTTATGAGATTATACACATCACTTACAAACACAGTCTATGGAGTGGTAGACTCTCTAGCGAATCTTTTTGCGCAGTCTTGCACATTTTCATAAGTAACGCATCCTTAATATATAAAAACATATTTTAAACAAAGCCAAGTTCTTACAAATATAAGCATCGAGTCAAGTAAGTTTAATAGCTGAATAGCTGTCAGTCTTATCAGTCATCTCGGAAACTATGTGCTTACGTTTTTTTTATTTGTATGGAAGTGGATAATGTACGTGCTTTTTCTCTGAATTTTCTACTTATGAGGGTCAGAGAGGTGAGAGAAAAGTTAGCGTTGAGGATTTTTTTTGGGATAACAATGAGCTTGTTTTATTTTATTGGATCTACCAACAATTGTTTCCGTTAATCCAGACAATAGTTTTCTTACAAACGAAATTCACTAAATGTAACAAATAATATAAAATAATAGACTGTACACTTAAAATTAGAAATTTTCAGAATGAGTTATTATTTTAAATATATTTTAAATATAAATGACAAATAATAATTATTATTTAAGAGTTGTCAAATAAAATTAAAAAAAAGCTCTTTTTAATTTAAAAAAAAACGAAATTTTTACAAGTTTCTGTCGCAAGTAACCGTAAAAACCTTAATTTCTGGTTGGTGCCTAATTAACAACGAAAATTTTAATCGAAAAACTGTTAGCACTTCACTTTTCTAGTAATCATATTATCCTTTTTACTTCTACGGATGTGGTCCAGTATTTAGATGAAAATGTTGTACATTTCTCTGACTATCAGTATGGTCTCGCTACGATGGGCTTCGAAATTATTAACAAAAAATATTGTAGTTTTCGTCTTGTCAAGAAAGAATATCACGAGTCCGATGATATTAATTTAATGTACAAAAGGTGAATTATAGTCTTGTTGGTGGTATATCAGTAGATTCAAAATATTTTTTCAAAGACCTTTCAACGTTGGTTGAAAATTTATTTGGATGTACAATTAGCTTTATTATTTCGTAACGTATCCTTACGTGATTTTAAGAAGTTTTAAGCTAAGAGACATAACGGATGTCTAAACTAGTTTTGTTTTAAATTTCGGACAGGTTGGCAATCTATTGATTTATTATTAAAACAATGTAATTTTCTTTGTTAATAGTCACTCCCATTTTCTCATATCACTGAAAGAAATCAGATAGGATAAAGGTGGTAGTTAGTATCTTATAAGATTATATGTTTACAAGACCTATTATGATCGACATGGATAAAACATTTTATTTGCCTTTACTCTATCTTAATGACAATTGTCAAAATAGCTAATCTGAGCGTTACTTTTTCTTGGAAATTAAGTTATTTATAATATATTCTAACATCCAATGAAATTCGTTAAAACAAACCAAACTGTTTATTGGTTTCTACATAGGTCACGAAACCCATGTGGGTTTCGTGACCTACACTTTTGAGCCTTTAGATGTTTCCGTTCATTAGTGATTAAATTGTGTAGCTGCTCTCAATCTTCTTCATATTTTTATTAGCAGATCCAATTTGAATGTAAACAATCAAAGGACCTTTTCGAACACACGCAAAAAATGTTGTCAAAATTGGTTTAGCCAGTTTAGGAGCTATACAGACTTAGACACGATAGAAAATATAGTTATTAAGATTATCACTTTTTATGTTATAGAAGGGTACAAATGGCGGAATTACTGCCAAGATACGATCTCTATCAGTCAATCAATAAGTTACGAAAGAAATCAATTAAAAGTGGGAGGTAAAGAACGGCACTTTACCCATATATTTATCTCACTTATTTAGTACACTTTGTCTTTATCTTGACAAAAATATATACTTATACTAGGAAAATTTAATATAGGTACGTAAAAATTAAAATGTTTACTAACCATTTATTTTAGTATACTGTACATTTTTACTTGACGCTTTCAGTCTTCTGGGCACATTACCTACGAGTAAAGATATAGGAGATATTTTTAATTCGTTTATTTTTACTATAAGTTACTATTTCAAATATGAGAACATCGTTTTACTTATAATTTACGGTTTATGTGTGAAATATGATATCAGTTTATAATTATAAAATGTGATTGTTTTTAAAATAAATTTGTCATTGAAGTGGAGCTAAAACGATGGGAGATGCGTCTCTTGCTATACTGGTGGTTTTTCTGAGCACTATTTGGTACTGTTTTCTAGATCGATATTTCGTATTTATTTATTGCTGAATATCGTTTTCATCAAACCTTTGAAATTTAGGCAATAACAAACGTCAAAATAAAATTCATATAATCACAAACATATTTACGATCGATCCGATTGTGCGAATTTAATTTCATGATTACATTCTCTTAATATAGGCTGATAATAAAAATACAAAAGGTTATTTTAGTTTTAAATTCTATAGTGTTGCAAAACTAAATTACTTAAATATCTGCTTACTTCACGTTAAACTTGTAATGTAACAATCAATGGGGGATTCTGAACATTTTTCAATTTCAGTACAAAATGACATACACAATGACGAGGCAAAAACTCGATATACCCTCTCCATCTCCAATCAATCGCGGCTAAAGAAAGTTCGCAACACTGGAATAAATTGAATATGACTGTATTGGTTTGCAATATTCCCATCTCCCGGGGGCACGCACCCTCCTCGTCTAGACTGACGTCGGATCAACTTATTTTAAACATTTACGATCTCTTGTAAACAACTTTTCAATAGAGCGATTTAACATTGTTAGCATTAGCATTTCTCTTTTCACAACCGTCTGTTTTATTTTTAAATTTATTATCAACGTCTTCCTCGATCGAGTGTGAAATCACAAAAATTAGGACTTTCTCTTCATTTAATAAGTAACACCGGAGGCTTTAACACTAATTAAGTTGTTAACGATAACGGAGAAAAACTTGACTCATTGAAGCATATAATGATGTGGCTACGATTGTTACCCGTTTTGCCACGCACAGTGCATTTCTCAGTCTATGTAACTCTCCGTAGAACTACATATGCCAATATAAACAAAAGCTGTTAGTAATAAAAACTATTTAACGTTTAATATGAACGTTTTCGAAAGTAGTTTTCAGACGACCTTTAAATAGAAATCTCTTCAGCAGATTGCAGTGCATATCTTTCTATTATTATCTATATAAAGTAAGCAAAGTTTTGAATATGTATTATTGTGCAAAGTTACGCTTCGTTGCTCAACAGTTTTTGAGAGTTTTCCAAATTTCGTTATATAATGTTATAATATCATTGTAAATATCAACCGTTTAACTTTTTCAAGTAATAAAGTTAGTTGACTTTACGCTGTTTATTTGACAAAATCAAATACTTTCATAGAGATAAAAAATCGGCGGTCAAAGGCACAGTTTCATTTTAGAATAGACACAATTATAGTTTTAATAAACTAGTACCCCAGTAAAATGAATAAACCTAGAAATGAGACAGTTAAAAATTTATATCGGTTATAGCAACTCTCCGTGGCCAATAAAAACTTATATTCGTAATACGATCACTTATAACGAAATTACTTTTTGTTAAAGAAAATTGGGTTATTGGTAAGGTCTCCAAAACGTTTCTAAGAATAACAAAGATTGTATTAAAAATCTATTTAAGAGCTGTCGCATGCTAAAAAGTAAAATATTAAAATTTATTAAGTTACAATTTTTTAGTTTAAAAATTTAGTCATCTATTCAGAATTTTCAGAAGTCTAACTGTGTGTGTCGTTCAAGTAGTGAGTAATCTAAAGACATGAGTTCGAATTCGCCAAAGGTTTTAATCAAGTTTTCTGTACGAAAAATTCACATTTTAAAGATGAAAATAAAAATAAAAATATTACGGTATTTGATCATAAACTGTTAAATTTTTATCGTTTAATCATTCCCAACGGTAAGTCGACGGTACATCAAATTAAACACTCTTAAAATGAAATTGCTATTATAATGGCGTGAGGTTGGTTTTCACATAAAAGCGTAGTTTGATGCTTTGTCGCCTGTACAAATAGGATCGAACAATCCTTTCATGTTTCGATTATACGAGTCTTGTAATGAATTTTGTCACGCGAATCGTAGTTCAAATAGAAAAAGAAATTTCATTCAATTCAATACTTACAATTGGTACCGTTTGGTGGTTTCAATGTGGCTAGAGAAGTGCGTATCGGTGCATCGCGGAACCCCCGCCAGGACTAATCTTCTTCCCGGCCGTGTGCCGATCTGATGCGGAGTCTATAATTGGGTATTAACGTTAATACCTTGCCGGCTCCCTTGCAATTTACCAGCCAAATAGATAGGAAACATGGAAGCTCGGCTCATAATGTTAATGATACAAAATTGTTTCCAAATCAAAAATTAATATTAAGTTGTGAATATTTTCTACGTTTCATTACTTTCGTTGTTATGGTTTAGACAGCTTGGATGTTATATCTGTAAAATGTTATTAAAGTAAAAGATGATAAAGAGGACAGATGATTACAAAGTAAAAGGATCAGCTCCTAAAATATTCTTGTGGCTCAACAGGGCTGTATAGCAATAGTGTGTTATGACGCTATGGTATGCTTATTAAAATACAAAGTATTCAACATCAGGCTTGCTGTGCTGTATCAGTGCGACTCTTAGGTTCTAAAAGGGTAATAGTTAGCTAACATGTAGGGAAAGAACCACAAAGAATTATTTAAGGATTGGCTGGAAACCATATGGCTAACATAACGCTGATGTAACACAATGCTCATAAGAGATTCAACGTCGGATCCAAGACTGATTTAGACACTGGTGTATATTTTGAAGACCTCTACTATTACAAGGGTGTTTGTAGTCCTTTAAGATACTACAATGCCGTTGACTATGCCCATCAAAACGCATAGGTGGTATCATGGCGACTTAATAATCACGTATCACACCCTTAACATGAATCCTTACCATTTTGAAGGTAACAATGCAGCTTATGAGATGTCACGTAATGGATCAGAAACAACACCAATAAGATAAAAACCTACTTTCTAATTTCAGTTACTTTTTCAACAACAGAATCCATTAAAACACAATTACATTATATCAACACAACTGAAACTCTGTGGAGAGATGCACGCAGGCGAAAAATTAGGTACCTGGTGAATTTCGGCCTCTTTAGACCTTTATTAGCGTTAGAACCTTCAGAAGATGGCTACAGACAGAGTCTTGAAATAATAAATATTCCAGAAATAAAACAACCCAAAGGTACTTTAGTGGCGACTAAAGTATCTTTGGGTTGAATTAATTTTGACACAGACACCTTTCAGACGCAGAACATATTTGGCGTTAAGTTGTATAAAAGAAAATAAAAAATGACTACATAAACATAGTAAAAACATAAATAATACCAATAACTGTAGTCTTTTCAAATGTCGAAACAGTATAAGGATATAACCAATAAAATTATTAAAATATATGTACGTTCGTAATATGTTCGTAATAGTAACATTTGTTGATAACCTTAAGCGATGACAAATTTACCACTTTGTTATAATTCCATGGGGTTCGTAACCGGCGGATTACAAATATTATAGAAAAGCCGTATTTCGGACAGTGATTTATAGAGCGGGGGCGGCCACCCTCTTGGGGGAGCTGACCAACGTTACCCACACGACATTGATTTGGTGAAACGGGAGAACTTTTGAGTCGTTTGATTCCATTCTTGACGTTTGTGGGTTAAGATTATAAATCATTCATACGTTACAAAACATTGTTCCGGAATACGGAAAAGACATGAGAGTTATAACAAATCAGAATTGATGGGTAAGCTATGACGGTTAAGTATTGTTTTCAAAAGGAAATATCGGAATTATCTTACAAAATAAAATTAAAGTAATTTGTTTTTAGTTTAATAACTGTTCACAAATATTTAATGAATATTTTTTAAAGCCAATAGTTCAAAAAATAATAATAAAAATAATTAAGCACTGTATCTTAGAAAAAATGCTTTTTATTCATTGACTGAAGGTCCGTTTAATTTGGTTAGCCTCCATCACGCGTCATGCACCACGATGTCACGAACGAACCCCTGTGGTGCAATCGCATACTTTTATTTTTCCCATTATGCTACGATTAAAAGTTATAATAATTTAAAAAATATTTCATTCCAACGCAAGTCTGTCTGTCTAATAATATCTAAAGGAATATAACTATGTAACGGTTGAGTGTCTCAAATGCGGCTTGTTCGCCGATGACATATTAAACGTTTTTATTATTTTATTTTGGCGTTACTGTGTCAGTTAATTACAGCTATACTGATTAGTGTTGTTTACAAATCGGTGAGTAGGTCGCAATCATTCTAATACGGTATGTACAACTTTTTTGCAGGCCTGTTGTTGACAAGCTGCTGTCATTCTTATGCCCGATTAATTAAATTGAACAAAAAAACTACTGATAATATGATTGTGTATATCTTATTATATTGATCAAATGATAACACGCCTGCCATTTCAATTAGTTAACATCAGAACTTAGTAGCCTCATTTTTTTGTTTCCGATATCATTCGTCTAAAACATAATATAAGCAGGCATTTAATTAAAGAAACTGAAGAGCAGTCTTTATGTAGGAAAAAAGTTGCTTGTTGAACGCATTCTTTACATTTGTTTTTAAGCCACATTTTGGGTCGATTTTTTATTACTGACACACTTACTATCATAAAAGCGTTATAATAAACTGAAATTTCTGATTTTTTGCCTTTAAGATAGTTCTAGAGAAGTAGGAATAATAATTGGAATTAAAATCCTTATTCGTTAATTTACGTCTCTCGACCTGCTATAGCAAATGCGAGGAATGCCTGGAGGCTCTAGGCTGTACTTTTATGGATCGATAGGGCAGTCGGGTCAGTCACGGCAAGCTTACCATTGACGGCTTAGAGCGCGCAACGGTACTATGCACTGACCACGCTCATTCACCATGCAGGTTGTTGCATATTAAACTTTCCAATTATTTAAATGTCATTATCGAGCTATGGCAAAAAAATGCCGGAGCAAAATACTGGAAGCTAACTTATTAATTTCTCATTTAAAACAGACATCACTTTGATGATATACAGAGTCAATAAAAGTGTAACCAATATTACATGAACTGCAATCAAAGATTGCATAAAAATGATTTAAATCAACTGATAAAAATTGATACTGCCAAGAATCTTTATTACTATAAAAAGGTAGGTTCTGTATATACATTTATTTTTTGGACAAATTTTATGATAAACTAGCTTTTACCCGCAACTTTGCTCGCGTTAATGTAGACATTCAATTAAAAGTTATATTTCTATATCTCGGAAACAGAACTTTTTGGTAGACAAAAGGTACCCTATGTATCTTACCCTACCTCTGGCAAAGTGTATGCAAAAATTCGTGAAAATCGATTAAGTAGTTAAGGCGTGATAGTGTTATAAACAAACTCACTTTCGTGTTTATTTTATTTCTTAGGACTATAAGGTTTTCATAGATATCTTTCATTTGCGTAACCACATGTTCTTGCTGTATACCATATTTCATCTCAATCAATACGAATATTTATACTACTATATAAATTTGTAGGACAATTTTTATGATAAATATTCGCGTTATGACTCACTGATACTAATTTTTAAATTTTTTATCAGTCTGTCTGTATGTCCTTCTAGAAGTCAAGAACAGGTTGACCGATTTCGATAAAGGAGCCTTTCTTTCTTCCATATAAGTTAGGCTAAATATGTACCTAAGATTCAAAGATACCAAAAAATAGCTAAAAAATTGTATATTCCGAAAAAAATACTTATTTATTTTTAAATACATTTGTACCACTAAAAAAAATCATTCAAAAATATATATTACTTGCAACAAATGTTTTTTTTTAGCTGGCAAACACAAATGTTTTGAGTTTGAAGCGTTTTGTAGCTTAAAGTTATATAAACATTTTACGATATTCAGTCTTAAACATAAAATGTATACAAGTTTATCAGCAACACTGCTTTATGAATTCTTCTGTTTTTAATAGATACAGTAGGATCAAGAGCGAAAATAGATATTTCTTGCTATTGCGAATCATTCTAAGCGTTTAGTTATTTTATCAGCCTACGGACTTTACTTAAATACCGTGTTCCAGAGCCGCGAGAAACTTGTTAAAATCTAACTGACTGTCACACACAAGTGCCATATTAGCGTTTCGTTCTACGCAGTTGTGATTTTGTGTATAATTTATTTTGTTTTATTAACTTTATAAAAATCTAATTTAACGGTATATTATATGTGAAATAAGTGTTTGTACATTATTATGAATATTTTCAAATAACTTGTACCAAGGTACATTTTTGGCCCGAAAAGAAAGGTCTCCTTTGGTAAATGATAAGAACATGTGATTACGCAAATAGAAGTCTGTATATCATATCTGTAAAAACCTGGATGATAGGCTATAGGTATATTATATCTATACTACTATATAAATTTGTAGGTTCGGTCTGTATATATTTTTTTGGATAAATTTTATTACAAATATTCATTTCACGACTGATGCCAATTTTATTATTTTTTCTGTCTGTCTGTTTCTTTGTGTGTCTATCGGTATCTATCCTTTTAAAAGTCAAGAACGGATGGACCGATTGCGATGATATTTGGTATATAGTAAGAACACATGATTGCGCAAATTATAGGCTATATGTCATATCTCTAAAAAACCTTATAGTCCTATCCTAACCAATATTATAAATACGGAAGTGAATTCGTTTGATACATTTTCACGCCTTAACCATTTTGCATACACTTTGCTAGAGGTACAGAAAAGTACAAAGGGTACCTTTTATCTTGAAGAAAAGTACTTTTCTACAGGAATAAAAATATAACTTTTTAGTCGATAACGATATAAGCTAGCAATCATTGAAACGAGTTAAATACCATTTCGAAAAAAAATAAGAGCTTTTATGTTATTTCTTTTGACAACCGTTTGGTGCAACGGTAGCGATCCTGCCTTTCGCACCGATGGTCTTGGATTCGCGTCTCTAGTATCCAAAACACAAGCTTTACAGCTACAATTTTACAGCTTCTGTAGCTACAGCTACAATATAAAAGAGTATCTGGACAAAACCCATTGATCTTACTTATGATATGACTAGTATGAGGTATTATTTTAAATTTTTAATTAGGTATTATTTTGACATGTTAATACGGTAGTATTTTGACATTTTAATTAGATATTATTTTAACTGGCATTTCTCTTTTTCTTATTAAAAATTAATTGATATTTTAATTTTGTAAATCTATTGTTTATTTTAATATATTGTGAATAATTACAATTAACTATATGATAAAAATGGATTTTATTGCTAGTAACAATGTAAAATGAAGAAAACATTGAATTGTATAAAATAGTTATAAAAAAATTTTCATGCTGTTTTCAATGGCTGAATGGGCCGAACTTTAAAACTAGATTAAGACCTACAGTGTACTTTAATTTCATACTTTTGACTAGGCTAATTGGTGTGAATGTAAGAAATATTTATTTATTTATTTTAATGCTTGATATGGTACGTGAACTCTATGGTCCGATAGATATATCACATTTTTAACGGTACGTTTTAAATATATCTACAATATTTCATATCATCTACGTTAAGAGATAAAAATATTTATTTTATGTTAATTATGGGATTCTGTTAGAGTGTCTTCTACGTCGTGAGACAATGCATAGAAGTAGGACTCCATTAGATTACGATGATTAAGGTACATACTGCAAATAGGTATGATGAAATTGTAAACGTACGATGAATCTACAAAAACCTTTTAATCTTGACATTACGATAATTAGATAAGATAACAGTGAACCAATTTGGATCGTTGTGATACAATAGTCATTGTAGTTTGATGAAATTCTCTTCATGCGTGCAAATTTTTTTCAGCTGCTCGAATTTAAATTGGTTCCACTTTGAGTCTATTGTGCTCTAACCGTTGGAGTGGTAGATGATATCTGTTTAATGAGATTAGCTATTCAAAGAACTTTTTACGTGTTTAGAGGTAAACTCTCTGATCATGTTTGGAAAAGGATGATGGAAGTAAAAGCAACGAGTTCAAAGGTAGTTGCAGTATTATTTAATTTGATTTTTTTTATTGTACCACTCTAAAATTTGTTAAGATCGAGGTTCATGTAAATGATAAATACTTAATTCAAACTATACTTTCATGATAAATCCGAAACAAATTCCGCAAGAATTTTAACATCAATTGAGAAATAAAACTGCAAAGTAATAAAAAATAGTTTATGAATTTTCATGTAATGATGAATGAAACAAATATTATTTCCAAGTTTTGCTTTTCCTCAAATTTCAAAACAGTAACTACTGGTATTCTTAATCAAACAGAACAAACTGTCCAACCATTGGTAATACTCTACCGTCATATATTAATACAGAAAAAACCAATTTCAATCGTTGAAAAAAATGCTCCTATTATGATACCATAATTGGTTTAGGTCGACGACTTAGTGGTTAAAGAAACGGCAACACATAATATGATACCTATGTTTTTTGCATATCACTTTCTCGGTTATAGCGAAGCGTGAATGTTTACATTGAATGTATTAATATGGTTTGATACGCATGAGTTAAGTAGGAAGTTAAATACTATAAAAACATCTAAAAACTAGTAAACGTATCCAAAAGATACTAGTGGAAGTTATAATGTTAGTATCTGCATGGCCTAATTTAACGAAGCGATAATAAAATAATGGTTGACGGTGATGGTCGTCGAAATTATAAAGAAAAATATATTAAAAAACATATTGAAACTCAGCGCGAAACGTATGCTATAATTAACACAAAACTATCAGTATAAAAACTGTTTCTTAGTTTTATTACAAATTGGAAATACACTTTCGTTTACTTTATAACTATAATTATTGGAATGATACCCTAAGAAAACATAAACAATCTTCAGTAATAAAAGCTCCCTTCATCTAAAGAAATGTATTATCCTATTAACAGAACGCACTAAAATTTAAACCTAGTATCATCTTAAGCTACCAAAGACGCTTTTGCACATACTGCTTATAAAATAAAATATTTTAATATTTATGTAGTATTCAGTTTGACTGAATACACATAACAGTCGCAGCGATATTCTTCCCGTCTCAAAGCAATTCGGAAGTTTTTATTACATCAACAAGGCGCGTCGCAATAAAAACAGTACAAGGTAATTGAACGCCCTTACTCCCGGTCCCTAATTGCACGCCCGGAGACGATTCCCACGCGCAACCCTCACATCTAGCAGATAGATATCGTTGTGAGATGTAATGCTAATCAAAATTCCGGGAATCTTAACCTGTAACGCAAAACGTCCGCAACGTAGTTTACGGGCGAAAGTGTACCTAATAAAATAAAAAGAGGATTTCCTCAAGCAAGACATTAAGAGGACGAGGATGATGATTACTACACTATAACAGTGGCCTCCCTATGGATTTAAATACCGTAGAGAGAATGGGCCATAACCCAACATACGAGCTACAGATACACCCGATACCAATAGTAAGATGTAGTCGAAAAAGTATATTTTGGTAACACATATCTTAAGTGACCCTTACAAAAGATCAATCAAAAGCCGAGCGCGTGCTAATCACTTGCGCTACTAATACCACTAGTATACTCTTATCTTTAGCCTTTTTTATTGCATTTATCTACGCCAATTGCTGATAGCAAGTAACAATGAAATAATGACACTGCGTAAATTAATACGTAGAACTTATAAAACAGTGAGAAATTGAGATCGGTACTTTAGTCATTTCACGCACCACTAAAGCCATCCAAAAAGAAGCAGAATTATAGGTCAAATAATTGGAAAAATGTTATTTTCAGTCTAAAAGTGAATTCGTTCAATACTTTATTTTTTATTCTCATGGTGTTCAAATAAAAACAAGTTATACCAAATTGAGCCGTATCTAATATCATATTTAAATAACAAGTTTAGTAGGTACCTATATATTTAATAAAACAGTTGTAATTTTATTTTCATACGCTGTTAGTGAGACATCAAAATTCAGAATCTAGATTAGTGAGAATGTAGGTGCACTTGATAACGTATGGAATCATTTTAATCCGTGCAATCTCAGTTATGAATAGGAATCATGTGAACCAGAACTAGTAATTGGGTGCAACTAAGTGTTGTAGTATGGTAGGTATAGTGCAGTAATTGATACCACGGTGGTTGACTAGCGGTCCGAAGCGTGTGCGTCGACGCCCTTCGTGTACGGTGTTTGAGGTACAAGAATCAATTTTTGCCACTTTCTTCACGCACGATTGAACGTAATTCGGAAGAATATAAAATCAATGCGGTTTCTATCACTATTAAAAACAATGCAGCTTTGTTCCTCTATCTGGATTAGAGGCCCCCGGCAAAAACGTAAACCACTGATCAGGGCAAGTATATTGAGTTTCATACTATAATTTTAAAAGCAGCTATACAATATTATATTTACAAAATTGATATTAGACCGTTATTAGGTTAACAAAAAGTATTATCAAAAAGAATTACTTGGGAATGCCTTAAACATTTTTTATTTATTCTTCAGCTATGTAGAAACTAATTAGTTTGGCAATAATTTATTCAATTTGTCAGACAAAGTTTTTGTAAACATTCTGTTGGATCATAAGGCGGGGATCGATTCGGCTCTATGCACGGATGTTGCAACGGTTACAGTTACTCGTGATGTTATCGTATGTTAATGGTTTAAACTCCGCCTGTCGAACCTATAAATCAAGTGCGATGTTTTGTTGTTGAAGCTCCGAGAGCAAAGGTGCATCGTTGCTAAAGGGCCACTTATATGGTAAGTGGACCCATAGGAAACATAATGATGTTACGTTATTAATACGTTGCTACTGAAGTAGTACTTTCATTAGCAATCATAATCATATCAGAATTCATTTTGTTAAATTGACTGTGAAGCCTACAATAAAACAATCACCTAAAGTAGGGCACGATGATTACCAAATAAATGATGCCCTTTCGCTGACACTAATACTTGACTGTAACTAAACAGAACATTTTGGTATATTTGCACCCTATTGTCTTATATGAAAACTAAGTTATAAAAACAACAATATACACGAATTATAATGCCATAACAATATATGTAAAGAAATATTAAATAAGACTAAGAACCAATAATATTATAGCTACAGAGGAACATACCTAAAATAATCTGAATCTATGTAAATAAACACAGACATTGCGTTACTTTTTTAAGCTTTAAATTAAACATCTGTTTTGTGATTGTCTTTAAACAAATGACAGTTTAAAAAGTAATTTTTATGTAGGTATTCTTCAATAAGCAACTTAGCATTAAAATTACATGTTATTATTCTAAGCTTCCGCAGTGTTTTCGAGAAATTCAGGAAATTAGTAAACGTTCATGAATAGTGTCACAAGCATTTCTTTACTGTCACTTTGAATTACTTTGGCAATTTTATTCAAAATGCAATAGGTAGGTGTTTCCATGATTTAATTTGCCAATCAAATTAAATATAAAGCTTCAGCGATCTATATCGTGGAAATTGCGTCCTAAATTATATTTACCTAACTTCCAGATTACTTAATGGCGTCGACAAGATTTATATGTTTTAATTTAAATGGTGTCACGTGCTTTTATTAAGTGTTTTATAAATACAAAAAAAAATGCCTAAAAATAAAACCTTAATAGTCTTCCGCAAAATTAAATGAATGGCTTTAAAATAATTGTCATTGAAAAATTAAAAAAAAAGTCAGAAACGGGGATTTCCCAGTGTTGTTTAATTGATCAAATATTTTCATTTTTTTTGTTATTATTAAAACTATTACCGTTCTATGAACGGTATACGAAATTCGTATTGAAATAAATATTTAAGAAAATAAAAGTTCTATTGCTTTCTCCGTTACTGCTTATAGCAAATAAATCTTCTCAATTTGATTATCAATAATACTGAAATAAATCACGGACAAACTATGAAACATAAATAATATTAAACATAAACTGCAATTTGAAATCCCTTACCAAAGCGATATTTACAACGGCGAACCATCGTAAAAGCTGGATGTTCATAGACATTGTCACGTTCACATAAACTTGGATATAGCGTGTACCGTGTCTGACCGCGCGACCGCAATGGAAGACGTTACCCGCCAAACTAAGGCAAGACTGTAAGCATCGTGAGAGCTTTGCGAATACGTTGAATGGCCCACTCCACGAGGGAGCATAGGAGGGACGAGCGTAGGGGAAACGACATCCTCCGGTAATTCACTAAGAAAAGTTATTTGCAGAGCCATCTCGGGATTCGGTTAGTTTAGAAAAATTCGAGCGATGTATCGGCGATGCAAAAGATTGTGAAAAATATGTTTTATAATTTTTTTTGTATTATAATAGATAGATTTGTTTGTTTATTTGTACCTCACAAAAGTATGAATGTATGCCTTATACCTAAAGGGATTTTCTACAAATCAACCTTGCAAATCAAATCTTACGAACTACACGTTTGTTAGAAAATTTTTCCTTCTGAATATTGAATTTTGAATGTCGGCTTTTATAGGACTTTTAAATTAGTCTACCTTTATTAGATTATTAGGTACCTACACTTAAATGGACATCTTAATGTTTGTTTGTGAGTTGTATATTAGAAGGCAACCAAGGCTAAATCGGTAAACTGAGATTTCTGTTCTATAAAAAGAATAATTATTTTATGGATTTTAGAATAAATCATAATATACTACACATATAGTTACTATCCTGAGTGAGTCGACTTATTGAAAGATAACGCACAGACAACGCCGCTGAACCTAGAGATCTAAAATTTGTTTGGAAATTAGTGAAAGCGCTTGCTAAGAAAATATTTTGGAAAACTCAACCCCTAACTAAAGGTTTAAAATAGGCGGTAAGTTGTTATATGGAAATCTGTTATTTTCAAAGTAGGAGTAATGAAATTCACATACTCTGCGTAAAAAATACATGCATGCACGAGTATCAACATTTTCAAAAAACCCCTATGAGACAGAAAAATGATAGCGAAGCGTTAGGTGGACAACTTTGTATTGCTAAAGAAAATTTGTTCCAGTGTTGTACTGGAAAGGAAAAGAAAGAAAGAAGTAAAAAAACTGTATTTAACTTCAGGTTATTACAAGCATCTTAGTGAAGCTCAGGATGTTTAAGGCAAGGGATGAGCATAATATGGACTTAGATATAAGGACAATGTATTTGTCTCCAAAACATTTATTTAAATATCGTTTTGAAATATCAAGTTTTAAGTTTACGTTTATTATAATCCGTTTATGACATATCTTTTTGCAAGTATGTCTGTCCATTTAATTATCAGGTAGTTCGAACGAGCCAATCAATTGTCCTTTCAAGATCCCGAACTACAAGTAAACGCCAAACTGTTAATAACCTCTAATCTGTATAAAATACTTTTTAGAGAATATTTTATATTGACAGTGTAAATATTGTTGAAAATATTTGGAATTTCTGAAAAGTTTTTAAAGAAAATTCTTGTGACTTTATTAAATCGCTGTAAATAATTTGGAAATTTAGAATTTTTACTAAGCTTGAGGTTCTACATTTTTTTTCGCGCAATGGAATTCAACTTTACCGTAATTGTATATGTTTATACAAGGTATAGTTGAAAAATAATAATAACAACTATCTTAATAACTAACCAATTATCTCTGGTAAATTAAGTTTTGTCAATAAAAATATAAACTGTGAAGATAAATTATTATAATAGAAAAATACTAGAAAAAATCGACTCGGGTCACAAGTGAATCTCAGGCGGGATTTCACTTGTGACCCGAGTCGATTTTTTCTAGTATTTTTCTATTATAATAATTTATCTTATAAGATCGCATTGAAAATGCATAAAATATATAAATATTATAGATAAACTGTGAACTTATAAAAATAAAACATGTGTGCAATTCACACGTGGTAGAAGTGAAACCTTCAAAAATAATACGTACACGTATACAAAATACCACGGTTGTTGTGATTCTTCTCTCAAGCTTTGTACATAACACGTACATAATGCTTCCTATACCATTATCTTCTACGTTAAATCTTATGAATTTATGCGTCTGTCGCTTTTTCGTTTCATGGACTTTCAAATCACAAAGAAATTTTCACTTCAAAAATGAATATTTTAAAATTGGAACGTCCAAAAAAGATTGTTGTCAATTTTCTGGAAACACACAAAAAAGCTGAGTCCAAGGCTATGTGCTCCAGTGACCGTTGAAGGGTTGTAAGACTGATGATGTTTCGTGTGGGAGCCAGTGTGCTGGATAAAAGTTGGTTGCCATTGGGGCTAAGGCCGTGAGCACTTTAGACACGACTTCGCATCGAAAACTTACGCTCGTGGTCGTACGAATTGAGCGCGCATACTACACACGTCTATCTCTGTTAAATTGGTACTGATGTCGCATTCGTGAAGTGAAACCATCATGGTTGGAGCATGATGAACTATCTAAATCGGTATCTTCGAGATAGTTCTGTTATAACTCGGAGACTGAGAGTAGAACCGAATGAGTATTATATATATCATAAGGTATTCATGAATTGCCTACAGAAATACCATGACCACAAAATGAAAACAGAAAGATATTCAAGACTACCGGAGAGAACGGAAGCGCAACGATATCAGGGATGGACTAAAACTTTTTTTCTCGAAATCCCTAACTTACTATAATTTGATCTATTCTGTTTGTCATATATAAATGTTGTTTTTTTATTGTAAACTAGCGGCCGCCCGCGACTTCGTCCGCGTGGAATATTGCAACATTATTTTTCTAAAATAAAAGTAGCCTAAGTTACTCATTATTACATCAGCTACCTGCCAATAAAAGTCCCATCAAAATCGGTCCAGCCGTTTCAGAGATTAGCCGGAACAAACAGACAGACAGACAGACAAAAATTGAAAAAAAAATGTTATTTTGGTGTATGTACCGTATATATATTTATATGCATGTAGTAAAAAACGGGTATTTCAATATTAAAAACAGACACTCCAATTTTATTTATATGTATAGATATGTAAGCGCTTGACCGCTATCTCGCCTGTGGGAAAGCGATGATGTGATCTAGGAGTGACGCGCTTGTCTAGAGGACACCTATTCACTAGTGACTCATAAATTGTATGTGTCAGGAAACACAGACTTAGGCAAGGAGTTCCACTCTTTAGCGGTACGGATCACAAATTTATCACGGATCACAGTAATTTTCATTTCTTCGGATATTCCTCGCCATGCCCTGCGTTAAAAGTCACGTAAGTGGCACCTTTTATCACTCTGATCCCATAAACATTTATGTTCGTAAATTTAGTTAGTAAACTCCATCTACATCCATTTTTACGTACGCACGTGTTTTAAAATACCAACAAGTTCGGATTGTATTTGGACGTCTGATGTATACGCACGTATAGGTACGACTAACGCGCACCCAGTGTTCGTGCGTGTTCGTACGTGTTCGTACGGGTAAAATTCGTACCAAAACGTATCCAAACTGCTCAAACCCTGAGGACATCAAATCTGTTTTGAGAAAATTTTCTAGGGGAAATCACCAAGACACCACCACTAAGTGTGGAGCACCTGCAGTATGCAGGTGTGCATCTACCGCATGTGCAAGATTTTTTTTTCTCTGCCTGTGTCACAGTTACTTGCCAAATAATATGTTATAAAGATTATAATCGTGCCTATTGTGAAAGTCAGGTCCATTTATAGACCAATTGCTTTGACGAACAATGAGGCAAACGTACTGGACAGACTGCTCGAGCAGGAGCTGAGTGCGTACGTCAAATACTCCATGATGCACCGTCTTGTGAGAAGACAAGGTGACAAGTTAAGCTTTAGATGGGACATTGAGTCACAGAATCATAGAATATGCTTTCTTGCAAGTTTTTGCGTTGTAATAAGGACTTAATAGCCTATTGCCATATGTGTAGCCTTTGAACAAATTACACGAAAATAACGTATAGAGCCCTACGCACTCAGTATAACAATGGTTTCAGAGGGCTGATAGGGTTGCCTCGACATTTCAGCGCATCTAGAATGCTAGCGCTGAGGAAATGTTTACCCGTAATGAATACCTCTGACTGAACCACCAAAACTATAGCCAATTAACCGTCTATGAAAATCACATTATTGATATGACAGCTTTAAATTAGGCTAATTAGTCGACAAAAGTCATTAGTACATAGATAATTATAAACTCACGAAGACGGTGAATAGGTACTAAATAAACCAGGAAGTTGTCGATTTTAATTAAGGTGGATGAGAGTTTCAATAGCAAGACAGCAATACAATTACGCTTCATGTTTGTATAATAAACACAAGAATTTGTACCTGAGTCATGTGTATTTATATATATTTCTGTGCTTATTATTTTAATATGTAATGTAAGTCAGAAAATATACATGTGTTATGGATACTAGGATAACCTAGTTACCATTACCCAAGCCTTACAGTGCTTACCTTGGACTAGGCTAATTGATGTGAAATTAATAAATATTATTAATATCATTGTTAGGTGGGTAGTCTAAAAAATTAGCTTTTAAATTAACACAAGAGATGAGACATAAAATGTCTTACTGTGGTATTATTCCGTGCTGCAGTTAAAATAAAGGTATTGTTTAAACAAATACTAATACTTTCTTCATTGTACCCCTACTGGAAGTATACGTAATAGAAGTGATGTTCATAAAAGCGTTGGACATTAAATATTAGTAAACAACCATGAGAAACCTTAACGTCATGCAACGTAGCGGAAAATCAAAAGCAAATTTGAGATTGTGATTATTTGCTCTTGCTCCGCGACAGGCAATAACTTCTTTGCTCTTAAACACTGATGAAACACTTACGATATTAAATATAACTTTTTATTTATAATAGTAAGGCTTATCATTAATAACCAAGAACAAGGCTATCCACTTACTAAGAATGATCAATACTAGTCACTGATATAGTCTTTGATATACAGTCGGCCTAGTACCTATGCGCTACTTGAGTTATCTCGAGCACGATTGAAAAGAAGTTTGTCGATAGCGATATATGTGTCGTTTTCTCAAACATATAGAAAAACGATATGATTATAAACTAGTTTATTATCTAACATAGCCACACCGTTATCGTTTATTTAATTAGTATTGTGTGTTTCACCCTTTTATTTCCTTTTTGGAAAAATGATTTAACTAAACGGATAGTAACGAAATACCGATAACACAGTAAATATATATTTGTATACCTATTTCATTACATCTGTTTTAGGATTCAAAATAATAAGGTACAAATTAAATATTTGTGCCAATATATCGTAAAAAAAAACCGGAAATAGGAGCGATTTTTTAGAAAACGTTTAAAAACAAACGAGTAGTAAGTACATTTAGCCAGCGCATTATATTAAACCACTAAGATTTGTAAATTTACCTATACGTATATCGATACCTATACGTACCTATTTATAATTATAGGAATATATTTATTGTTATAGAAAAATACTCATACAAATATATTTATAAAAGTATTGAAAATATAAATATAAGTATAAAACATATATTTACGTGTCGTTCGCCCTTAAAATACTTTGAGTACATAATTCCAATATATTTTTATTACACAATTATTTACATACACACACCACCATCGCTTTAATCGAAATATCGCACAAACCACTTGTCATCTTCTCTACGTACTAACGCATGGACGAGAAATATGTCAAAAAGATCGGTTAAAATGTCGACATAACGCTATCGCTATGTTAGAGTTTGTAGACAAAAATCCGTGGCTAAGTAAAACTACTCTTTTGACATAAGAAGTCGACTTCTAAGCGCAACCATGTTAGAGACGATTTACGACATATGATATGACTAAAACACGAGTAAACGGGTGACAAAATTTTGCCCTGTTGCGAAGAAAGCAACTTTTTATTATTCAGTTGAGTTAATTCTTCAAAGGATTTGGATGTATATTTTTCAGTTTGTCTAATAACATTTGGTACAACACTTTATACACCTTCGAAGCATAAGCCGTCATTTTGCTATTCCTAATAGATAGCAAAGCCTGGTCTAAACCGATACCTTTTGTACGGCATTTTGTGCGTTGCATGTCCCTAGAAGAAAAACAATCCATCTTTAAGAAAATTCTTAACAAGCTAAGATACTTGCCTACCTAATGAACATAATCAAATACCTCATTTAAATTTTGAAACATTGATTTTTTATTGACTTTAACTTTTGCGATTTTTTACACATTATTTTGGCTCGACGGAACATCATCGCGTATGTGTACCGACCTACTTACCTAACTACGCCTTACCAACTACTATAGATTTATCTGTCACGAACTTTGGTAAAAGTAACAAAATAGAGTCCCTCGTTTCGTGTTATTGAATTTTGGAAATTTCCGCACCCAAGCTTGTAGATCATTATTATATTATGTAAATTAACCTATATATAATAAAAATTAAGGAAAAACAAACAAAATTATGTTGGGTATTATAGGTACTACCTATATTTAATACTACTAGTATATAATTATTATAGGTACTAACTATGTGTATTTATCTTAAAAATGTACCCAAATCCCGGTCACCATAAACTCATTTTTAATGGGTTCTCGATGCACGATGGAACGAGCTAACCCAGAAGGTGCCTATTCACCTTGATTTTAAAAACGGACGGGTTATGATATGGTTTATCTTAATAGTGGATGAAGTGCATTGGAAGTGTCTATAAATGTTTGATTTGAAAAGTGCATTTAAAATTTAATCAATGATTCCAATTATATGATTATAAATGTGAACGCCTAAAGATCTTTTTGTGTTGTATGCCCACCTAATCTACATCTTATCATGTAATCAAATAGGATTATGATTACGACTTTTGCAGTTTGTCTGTGTTTTACTTAAGGAACTGTTTTTAGCACCCAATTGATTACGGTAGAGTTATACTTACTCTGATGGCTCAGGGACCAAGGTTGTGATGCCACTATTTAGTCCCTTAAATAACTTTTTAAAAGTAGGTTTATTTATTCGTTAAAAATATGGAAGTTAGTTTTTTTCACAAATATTCAAACGCCCAGGGTAAGCGTGTTTTAATATAAGTTCCTACCGCTGCGCTGATAACTAAGGAATACGTGGAGCGTAAGGCTATAATTAAAATTAGACATCACTGGATGTTGATTCAAAGTTGGCCTCTCTGTTGTGTATCCATATTAGTTGTGATATTTATTTTTAAAGGCGCTTACTCACTATTTTGCTTGTTGAATTGTTCTTTAGGATTTCTAGTATACACTTTCTGTTTTCAACCGACGTTAAGCTTTCCTGTTTAAATCGTTCAGAAATAAACACACGACTTCAAATCTTTCAGAGTTTAAGTTTGGATTCTTAATTGAATGAGAAAGGATTTATTGCTTTATTTACATTTTTTTGAAGATATATGGCCCGTAGAGAGTTCACACCGCAATACTCAGATCAGTTCAGACGGCAGACAGCATATTCTTTTGTTATCGACAGAAGTTTCATTCAGTTTGTATTTTATATCATGCCTTTTTGCCACATTCTGTTTTTAACATTTGTCACAATATAGAAAAAATAGTATCTTCGTACCCATCGCTTACGTAATTATATAATCTGCCACGTTTTAACAATCTTCAATCACCTTTCGATTTACGTAATTAAAAATGTCTATTTTTCTTTTATATTTGACACAGATGTTTCTTAACCTTAATCGTTACCTACCTACAACAAGGTCAATTTACAAAAGATGAATAGGTAATATTATTATCAGATGTGTTACATTACAACAACTGACAATTTTTAGGATCTTTTTAATTGATTTGAGAAACAAGCAATGACAAATAACTTATCTCTCAAGTATGTTGTGTAATTGATAAATTTTTCTTATCAATATTATACCTATCTACCATTGTCAAAGAACCTCAAAACCGCAGATTGGCAATACACAAGTTATTATCTGCGGTATGTCTGCGCTGTTAACACAAGCGTTAACACAGCCATTGGTAAAAGATGGAATAAGAAATCTTTACATCAAACAATTCGATTCAAGAATGAGATAATGTAAGGCGAACTAAAATAAGAAAATTAAATTTCGGAAAAAGACATTTATTTGATAATAAAGTAAAATATAAAGTAAAAATGATAAATAAATGCGTATAAATAACTATATCCAGCATAAACCCTTCATTCCTTTTGTTATAAAATTAAACCTTATTGTTTGAGAAATTATCAAAGATTACTTCTTAGCCTACTTTTAAGTCATTTTTTTAAACTTGTCTTCAAATTTTCGGCCAACTTATTCATAAACTCAAAAGTTTCATAGTAATCTGACCTTTGGACGTTATTCATACCCTTGATACAAATTGCGAGATCTTTAGTCATCACTCCGGATTCAATTGTATTGATACAAACATTCTCAAGAGTTTCCGCGAAATTTTTCAACTCGGCATTGTCATCCAGCTTAGCGCGATGTAGAAGACCTCGGGTCCACGCGAAAATGGATGCAATGGGGTTTGTGGACGTCTCCTTTCCTTGTTGGTAGAAGCGGTAATGCCTAGTCACGGTCCCATGAGCAGCTTCTGCTTCCACGGTCTTTCCATCGGGACAAATGAGTACAGAAGTCATCAGACCCAAGGACCCATAACCTTGTGCGACTGAATCGGATTGCACGTCACCATCGTAATTTTTACAGGCCCAAACAAAGCCACCCTCCGATTTCATCGCATAAGCAACCATGTCATCAATAAGCCTATGCTCATACCAAATGCCTTTAGCCTCAAATTGAGACTTATATTCTTTTTCGTAAATATCTTGGAAGATATCCTTGAAACGACCATCATATTTCTTGAGAATCGTGTTCTTTGTGCTTAAGTATAGAGGGTATGATCTATCCAAAGCAAACTTGAATGAGGAGTGGGCAAAGTCAATAATAGATGCGTCGGTATTATACATACCTATAGCAACTCCAGCACCCTTGAAATCATTAACTACATATTTGATTGGTTCTCCAGATGGAGGTGTGAAAATGAGCTCAAGTTTACCTTCTCCTGGTACAACAAAATCTGTTGCTTTATATTGATCGGCGTGCGCATGACGACCAATAATGATTGGTTTTTCCCAGCCAGTTACGAGACGTGGAATGTTTTTGCAAATTATAGCCTCTCTGAAAACAGTCCCTCCTAAAATATTACGAATAGTACCATTCGGACTCTTCCACATCTTTTTTAACTTGAATTCTTCAACACGCTTCTCATCAGGAGTAATAGTGGCGCACTTAATGCCAACGTTGTATTTCTTAATAGCGTTAGCACAATCAATAGTTACTTGATCATTAGTAGCATCACGGTTTTCCATACCCAAATCGTATGTATGCAACTCAATATCTAAAAATGGTAAAATCAGTTTATCCTTGATGAGATCCCAGATGATTCTTGTCATCTCATCTCCCAAAATATCAACAACGGGTCCAGCCTTTATCTTCGACATAGTGAATATACTGTAACAAAAAGATAAAACTGATGAAATAAACATTTATCTTTCTATACGAGCCTCTAAAAACATTTTATTTTTTATTATCACTTATAGGTTCAGGCGTCAATAAGCTTATCCTATTTTTAAATCAAAACACGTAGTCAAACAAATTTCGCCACGAATGACATACGTGCCTTTGTATAGTTGTTAATTGTATAGATTCGGCCTCGACGTATAATATGGCTTATAAAAAAGTTATGCTCACTTGTCAAGACATATAAAATACTTTTTTTTAATAGTTAACAAACTGTCTTAAAAAAATAGACAGAACACCAGTGGTATAGCATCACAAGGGCTCCCTGAATCACCCCATGTATTTTCCGTAATTTTACATACTTGTCGACTAAATTACTTCACTGCCAAATCAATTAATAAGATAAGTACTTGATGTATTTATTATTTTTTTTTAGCATTCACAAGGCTGTATTTCTATAAGATTAAAATACCCCTAAATAAAAAAACAACCACATTATTGTTTTTATAGGCGTATTTTAAATCTTATAAGTACTTCATATTTTTTTTAAACTAGGCGAATAACGTATCTTCCGTGAACAAGAACAATCATGGTTAACTCGGATACTATTTCGTCCCATGGAAATGTTGAACCTCTTGTTGAAAAGGTTTGTTAAAGATATAAATCATATATCAAAATAGTGATTAGGGTAATTCTAGTGATGCTCTACCTACGGACGTCCCTGTATTTAACCCATTCAACAAAATCGTTATGAAGACAATAATATAGCTGTGTCCTTGAATAATATAGCAGATGAGTGATAATCAAATAAAAAAATAGTATTAGGTCCTTACATATGAAATTGGCTTTTGTTGTACTAGCCGCTTTGATCTGAAATATCTCCTCTTTGGTGAAGAATTCCAAATTCAAATTTATAAATCCACTAGCTGACCGGGCCACGCTTTTCGGTGTTTAAATTAAAATGAAATCTATACTATCTTTTAAGTTAGATTAAATAACAGATAGTTACGAAGTTCGATCTAAATTGGTTCAGTAAAAAGCTTAAAAGGTACCTAATGAATAGAGTAAATCAACCCAGGAAACACGCGTTGACTGCTGCGCTACATTGCTCAACCGACACAATAATGAAGGGATTTTAAATCGGATCATTAGATGTGATGAAAAGTGGATCTTGTACGATAATCGGAAGCGCTCATCGCAATGGCTGAACTCTGAAGAAGCAGTCAAATTCTGCCCCAAGCGAAAATTAACTCAGAAAGATTCCTTGCGAGTGGACTAGTGCCAGTGTCGTTCACTACAGCTTTCTAAAATCTGACGATTACGGCAGATATCTATTGTCAGCAATTGCAAACTATGATGGAGGAACTGGCTGCTAAACAATTGAGGATGGTCAATCGATCTAGGCTACTGCTGCTTCTAGCTAGGTCAACGCTAGAGCTGCAATTGGAATGTCTGCAACATCCACCATATTCCCAAGACCTTGCCCCAACAGATTACCATTATTTCTGGAATTCGGATAACTTCTTATGAGGACAAAAAACTAATCCGATGTGGCGGTCCAAACCAACCACAGAGAGTTCATTGATTCTCGCCCTCATGTTTTTTTTTAGTAAAGGCATCATTAAAAAATTACCTATGAGATGGCAAAAGTGCATAGATAACAATGGTGCACAGTTTGATCAATGAAACATATTTTACAAAAAAATCAGACTATATTTGTCCCATACAAAACACCAATTTTATATGTAAGGACCCAATATTAGCTAGAGTACATGACAATTTGCCAAATTCAACAATTAAACTTTAAAATACATACACTGGAACAACCATATGGCATAATTACTAAAATTATTGTTAAATGCATCACACTACCTTACTTCAAAAATATCTTTTCTAGTCCACTCTGACTATGTACCTAATAACCAAAGTTTGAATTCTAGAAAGGGGCACATATTTATGTGATTAGCTAAGCATTGGGACTTGTGTCATAGTTATTACATACTTTTGTCTGTACTCTATCCATTATTTACATTACAAGTTCTGCTTAGTTTTGGAACTCAATAACTGTGTGAGATGTAGTAAAGAAAATTTACTAGTCATGATGAATTTCTTTTTTATTTTATGAATTCCAAACAATTTTATCTGTAACAAATTAAAAAAGTTCTACTATATTCTAAAGGAGATGTTCCACGAATGTATGGAGCCCCGGCCTGCACCTTGTACACATATAATTAAGAAAGGACATTAATAAATAAGTGTGTTTTCACTAATTATTTGGCTCATTTTGGCTTAAATATGCCGCATTAAATAATTTACTACTATTATTACAGGCAACACGCCCCATATTTATTTTCACTGACATTTGTTTGATTTGACATTTAGACATAATCTTACTCATCTGTGCATTCAACTAACTAACCTCAATTGTCTGGTTAATTGTAACTATTTATTTATATTACTTTTACATTTGACATTGGCGAAATCAATAAATTGAAATCCAATAAAAGAAGATGAAAACGTAAATAAATAACTGATCACCAATCTATGTGATGTATGGTAGGTACGGCAAATATTTAAATCGTATGGTGATGTGTCGTGTGTCGAACTATGTCTAAATCTATCTAAGGATTAAAGCCTAATTGGAGCGCTTAAAATGGCTAAAAGAGAAAAGGCTTTTCTTCCCTAATTTAGCCGCGTCACCCTCATTCAGGCGGTATTAAGGAACCACTGGATAAGAAGAAAAACTTCGATCTCCCACGTCTTCTGCTTGTATCGTGATCAGAGATTGTTATATATGCCCACGGTCACCTCTACATCGATAGAGAATTCATACACTCACTAGCTATATCCAAAATGTTGAATAAGTTTCACCAGGTTGTAAATAAAATGAACTCATTACTGAGGTTGTAATAAACAAACAGATGGAAGGAATTACAGTTTATAAAATAAAAAAACATATCTTTTAAAATGTTTTATTATGATTCATTTTCAATATCCTGCCTGACCAGAATTCCATCAAGAAATGAAGCCGGTGCTTCTATATTATCTTGGTACAGAGCCCAACCTAAATACCATACAATGGTCATCACATGAGCACAGCAACCTACAGTACAGAGTCCAGCATGTTTCTGTCTCAGTAAGATGGCCTCCTGCAATCTGAATATTTTCTCTTGATCGAGATAAACAGTTGGAACAAACAAGGGCATGCTGCGGCATCTGAAACAATGACATTTTTTAAGCTTTGTATTTTTGAGAAAAAAATTAAAACCAGAATATATAATTCTTAGTAAACAAAGAATGAACCCGGTACTTCATATCAATACTTCCATACTAACCTGTATCTGTGCATCTGTTCTAATATTATAAAGGTTAGTAGTTTGGTAAAGAATAAACTCAAAAACTATTGAAGCAATTTAAAAAGTGGTCATTTATTTAGATATACAAAAACTCAACAATTACCTCACTGAGATAAATCCTAGCAGCAACTTCGTCTCTCTCTGGCCCTGACAAACCATGGGAGTGTCTTCCGAACAATGATATACCACACCACACACAGAAATCTATAGTGGCTGAGATAGGCCTGGCTCTTGTAATTCTTCAATATTTATATTGCTGTTAATGGCATGTTGCACATTTCTACAAGCTGCAACCCAACAGGCATAACATACTAGCCCTCCAAGTTGAACCTGTTAAATAAATGATTATATTATCATATACCTTCTCGTGAAAATATTATTTTGTTTGATTTCAAAGACAAATTGTCTTCAAACAATTTCTACTAGATATTTACCACCATTATCAACCATAGGCTTTGTAGACGGTTAGGACATATAGAGAATTTGAATGTGTGACTGTGTAATAAAAGCTCATTATCTTATTTGGACTTTAGTCCAAAACTACTATAGATTTCAAGTGGAATGTATAATGTTGTAGTTTTAGAAGTTAATATTGTGTTCAAAGATTTTCAAAACATTGAGCACATATCAGTCCATCTTCTGCAATCTAAACAAAAATTTTAATAAATCCATAAACTGCCTTCTTAGTTGGAGTGATTGAGTGATATTATTGAGTAATTTATCGATTGATCATGGGTGATATCAAAAAATAAAAGGGTAAAAAATGTATTAGATAGGGTACATAATAAAAAAAAATCTAGTGAATTCATATTACCGAAAATAATGTTCTATAATATATAATTACCTCATGTTGAAGTTTCTGTTCAATGATAGTTTTTATTTCTGGGCCAATATTACACGTCATGTAATACTGCTCATCCTCAATCATTGCAGACAAGCAAAGCAAACAATGCGCCATGTCTGAAAAAATGAATACAATGAGAATGGGACCCACACTTAAATTAAGCGGTGCACCGTACTAATATGTTTTTGTATTATTGTAAATATTATATTTTACATACCTGAGAAGAGAAATTGAAGAATATTCCAAACGACGAAATCCAAATAACAGTAGCAAATATCAGGGTCCAAATCACACAGCCAAGTCCAACAAGTATAGAAGAATGAAAGTTCCAAAAAATAACTAGCCGAGTAAAAAAAAAACAAAGTTCACTGTCGTTGTTGTTGTCTGAAGCATTCGCATGTAAAACACGGCATAATGAAAACATTCTTTCCGTGGTCGTCATTTTGGTAGTTTGACGAGTCAATGAGTGTCCGTTCAGAAATCACAAACGAATTAGTAGTAGTAAATATGAAAAAATATATCCAGGAAACTGTGATTTTTATTATGGTTTAGTGTATTTTCTTTGGTTATAACCAAATCAATAATTAATCAGTCATTAATTTCTAACAGCATATCTTTTAATAACATTATAAAAATTAATTTCATTTGGAGTTGACATTTAACCATACACTTGAATTATGTTTATGAACGGATTCATTGTGTCATAATTGTTGCCTGCTATTATAAAATATTCACTTTAAAATTAAATCGCCAGTGAAATACTGAAAAGTTTATAGTTTAGGTATTTTTTTATCAATCTTATGATTTTTTCACGTTTTTTGAATATGTGTACAAGGTGCAGGCCAGATTTGAAACATCTCCTTTTATCTAAAAACGTTTAATAGTTTACATTATAATTATAGTTGAAAAAAAGTTATTTATTCAAACAACATAGTAATGTTTAAAACTATTTTTACATTTTCCTTTCATGGATCTTAAGTCATGTAAGTTTTAATGTAAACATCAAATCCATCTTTAACCTTGAATAACAAACACTGATCATTACAAAGTAAATGGCGATTCAATTCCAATACAAGAGATCCTGTAATTATGGCTCCTCTAAAAGAGTCTAAATGTCAGGACTAAATATAAGAAAAGAATTAATCTGGTAAAAATAGTTTTATTTAAATGTGTAATAGGTATGGAAGTGTAAGAACTAGATATATAAAAAAGATATATATAAATATAAAATTAATAGAGATAAAGCAATCAAGCAATCAAATTAAATGAAATAGTAATTAAGATATTAGTTAGTAAGTTTTAAAATATATTCCCTATTTATCCTACCATGACACAGATTATTAAGTTATATTTAAGTATTCAAATTCTAATAGTCACTTCATGAAACACTAAGCCATTCTCAAAATACATAGGCTTCTGAAATTTGAAAAACAACAAGATTTCTTGTATTTTCTTCTTAGTTGTAACATAAGCAAACCAATAATTATAGATATTTCCTAAACAATCAAAATCCACCACAAGTATTAAATTACTTCGTATATGCAAGTAAAGTCCTTTAAAAAATAAATAGAATAAAAAAATAGACAGAATAAAATAAATGAAAAGACTTTATTCTGGTAAAAAGTTGTATTAAATTAAAGAGTCACTAAAAAACTGTGATAAAAATGTACAAATATGCTCCAGATTGATTGTTAATGGTAAATGGTATTTCAATGTAAGCCGCTCTAAAGATTTACATTTCATTTAAATAATTATATGTAAAACGGGAACAGTTATTTATCATTGTGTACTTTGAAAAGGTATATCAGCTTTATTCATTTTAAATAGACCACAAACTTGCTATAACAAATCATAAAACTTAGAAATTATATTAATTTTAATTTCTTTTACTCAGTAAATATATCATGAAAATGAAAATGAAATTTAAAAACACATTCAACAGAATAATTTGCAAAGGTTTTGTTACATACATATTTATATTACTACTTTACTATTACCTATCAAATGATTTTAACTATAGAAGAATTGTTTAAATGTACTTTACAGTAACCAAACATCACTATAACTACAGTACAAATATGCATAAGTTGATGGTATGGACTTGAAAAACAAGTTTAAATGTAAATTGTTGAGCACAAAGTTCAATTGCTAAGTAGGTAGGTATTCTAACCTTTCAAAGTATTTTGAATATTTAAGAACAATCAAAGTAGTTATGGTAAGAGAACATAACTTTAATTAACTTACCAATATCTAAATGAACGAGTTAGGTCGAAAAAATGAAAAAAAAAATTAAACCGTCTTACTTCTACTGCGTCCACGGAAGAACTAAACGATAGTGATATGATACAGCTATCATAAACGAATCTCAAGCAAACTAAGTGGAATGGGTTCTTTCTACTAACAGATAAAACTCGTAATCAGATGAAGCGTATTAGGAATTAAATTTCAAACTAAATCGTTCAGTTTAACTTTAAATAACTTACATTAGTTAAATCGCAGCAAATCCGGAACAGGAAAATTAAAAATTAGACTTTTTAATACGCGAATAAGATTAGAATAGAATTTTTAAGGTGAGTACCTACTTAAGTAAAAAATTAAATGAACTAGACGGCCACACGTCATCCGTCATCTGATTTTTTTTGGTTTTTGTAAAAAGGAAGGCTAAGGGTACAATGCCTATGTAACCTCGCGTTTATGTATTTTTAAAACTACACAAAGGTTTAATATTTCATGAAATAATAGAAGAAGAGACGCAGCCTAAGTTTGTGTTTCCTGATAACAATTTAGGGGTCTTCAAGCCACGAGTGAAAAGGTATCTTCTATGTAGGCGCATCACATCCTAGATCGCAACGTTGCTTACCATCTGGTGGTCAAGCGCTTACCTATTAACAATAAAAAAAACGTTCTATTCTAGTAATTTATCTAATAAAAAAATAAGTTTTAAGTATCCTCGGTAACCCATACAGTTTCATCAGATTAGGGCTTCTATTTAAATCTACGAACTTGTGATAGACTATGTAGTTTACAGTCATCATAGATATAATAACTAAATAAAATTCAAAATAGTTGAATACAAAATTACTGAAATTCTAAAAAAAAATATTCAGGCTATTTTCAATTATCCATTCAATAAAAATGTTCTTAGAACTACAAAATCCTTAAAACAATGTATGAAAATTTGAAAAAATGGATAGCATGTAGCCGAGTACAAGAATGTCATTTTGTTTAAAGGTGGTGGACCACCAATTGAATAAAAAGCAATAATAGAGACGAATATCTAGGAGTATGTTTTTAACCATATTGAAAATTGGAAAATTCGTTCCTTAAAACTATGGAACCAATCGAAATATTTATGACATGAAGGTGCGTACAGGCTAGTGAAGCAACATGAAATGAAAGAATTTGTCGTCCACATTAGTGCAATGTAACACACTCCGTAAAAAAATCTCTTAGTGTGGACGCCTTGCGCGCCCGGACTGTGCATTTCATGCGCACGCCCCTAGCATTTCAAGTCGCACGCGGAGCGATCCGTGATTTGTTGGTTTTTCAAACGAACATGGACAGACAAGAGGTTATTACGCAGAGTGATGGAAATGCACTCTGCTTGAAAGATGCGTACAATGTCTGAAGTTTTGTGGAACCCGCAAAATGAAAACTATTATAAAAAAATCATAAGCAAGAAGCGTGGTCGGAAATTACATAGTTGGTGTCGATGACAGAAAAATGCGATAACAAAATAGTTAGTGTTCTTAGAAAATAAAAGACTCTTCTACCTTCTTACCGTCGCGAAAAGCTGAAAGAAAAAAATCAGAAGGGACCGTGAAAAGCTGAGGATAATAAATGTTTGTATTATCATGTTTTTTTAACCGACTACCAAAAAAACCGACTTCCATACATTTTTTTGTGTGTTTGTTACGCGATCACTCTGTCAATTGTTGATCGATTTTTAAAATTCTTTTTTTTTCGAAAGTGTATAGTTAGTACTACTCTCTAGTTAGTCTCATTTTATTCAGATCAGGATTTGATGATGGGATCCTGGATAATCAAGAGCAACCTTCTAATTTTATAGGCACGTACAATGCATGTCATTATTGTTTTGTCATGTAATTTTTTTAAAAGCTATTCAAGTATTGAGTGTTATGTTGTGTGTGCGTATGATTAAAAGACTTGTTTGACTTATTAATGACTTTTAATGGGGACCAGTCACGTTTTATGTTATGAATGCAGTTCTATAGACATTGAGAAACTAAAACATAAAGTGCAAAAATTTTTGTTCTACCACCAAAATTGACAAAGTTATGAGCAAAATACCAAACGAGGTTCACAGACCGCGCGAACGCATGCGATGACGTCACAATGACCCAGCGCATGCCGCCGAACCACTGCGCGGTTTTATTTTGTTTGCTATATTCGTCCAACAGGGAGCGTAACGTCACCAGTTTATACCCAATCGATTAATAACTGATTTAATTTGTTTAATATTAGAAGGTTGTTATTATGATATAACACATGAGTGAAATAAGGTAGATGTCGGTTTTGAGCAAGCGCAATCCGATAATCTACCTTAAGTGGATACCTTCATGGTATTTGATTACCTTAGTAATCATTTAAACTAGACAAGCTCTGAAATTCGTGGTTGGAAACCTAGAGGTAGGCAAATCTCATTATCAACCTAATTAGAACTGCAAGATAATAAGTAGGTAGATACACGTACTTGGACTAGCCTATAAAATACCCAAAAGGTTTAGGTTAGTCAGCCAGGGCAGTTGTGTTTGTTGTTGTAACTACCTACGCCGTTATTTTAACATTGTTATGTAGATGAGTATGTAGAAACTTTACTGTTCAAAAAATATAATGTATACCATAAATAAAATTAGACTTAAATATTTCATTTGACAGGAATGTACCTACTTTCTTTGGACACATAATTTTGAGCTATGAATAAACGAAATCGCTTTGTTAAGTCCTAGTATTGTTTCTAGGTAGGTAGGTACTACTTTCTTAAATCCGGTTTATTTATTATAATCTTAGTACCTACTATATTTACAGCCAGTTTCGTGGTGATAGCAGCAAGAAAACTTACTTCTCCATACAAACTTCACTTGTGGTCTTCCTAGTCCCTTAGGGTCAAGGCGTGATTATTGTACAAAATTATGTTGAAGAGGCAGAAGGACACTCGAATGCAAAAAGTTTTATTTAAATACGTCTAACTGTTTTCACATGGAAAGCGTACAACAGACAGACAAGAAATTCAATAACAATGTTTTTGGTTTCTATTGCGTGTATGGAGCCCTCCTAACGGAATTATTCAAAAAAATATTCAATGTACAGAATTCACTTTGGCTACAGTTTAATTCCATGTATAGATAGATATATATATTCCCCAAGGCGGGAATATTCCCCTATGTTCCGGGGAACTTCGAGGAATATTCCCGGGAACGGCACATTTTATTGTAGTTAGACCTGAGTACGACCCAGGTTTTTACCCGAGGAAGGGTTATTAGAAACTTCACTACTTACCCTTTTAATAATTCATTTACTCATTGAAATATACATAATACGACCCTGTATTTTTTTTAACATTCGTAAACAAGTTTTACTAGTTACCTACCCACTTGTTTACCACACGAGTAATGATGATAAAAGTTGGTATACAATTGTTGTGTTGTAAACAAGGTAATGGTTGGTTGGGAGGTATTTACATCAAAATGATCCTCGCAACAAAATCTTGAAGCTTGGCACGAAAGCGGAATTTTGTCATCCCTCTTCATGACAGTACACCATTTTTTGCGCACTTTTGAGTCCTTTGGCACATTGAAAAACAGTTTTTCAGGTGTACTAATTGAAGTATTAGTACATTTTATATTATATACAGTACTTATAATGCGGCATTTTTTCACTTAAAAACTGCAAAACCACAACACCACCCGCACAGATCGAGGGAATCTTAATAAATGAATGGCGGAGAGCGCGCGCCCGGGTGGAAAGGTAATCGTGACGTCACATAAGCTATTCGGCCGCCCCACTTTCGGCTTGTACAAAATGTGTAATATCTTCTCAACCAATGGACCGATTTCAATGATTTAAAAAGTATCGTACCTAAACGAGTTAAAGGAACAGCATTATATAGATAATATATGCATTTTCCGACTTGATACGGGGACCCATTAAGATTGACAAATATAAATAATTAACACTTAACATAACTCCTGTCTCTCAGGCCGCGGATGATGCAATCTATCTTTGACAGCCGTTACAATGAGCGGGAACTGGCCCGTTCCGTTTTATGTAATCTTACTAAGATAGATAACATTCTCGAACCATAACATCCCCTTCCTTAAGTCTTTAATTTATTCACAGAATCTTAGTGGTTTTCTTACATGACGACCTGATCTGGTGACAACTTCTGAATCATCAAAACTTAAATCAGAACTACTATTTAAACAGGCATCATCTGACTGGTCTAGATCATTCACAACAATTACATAAGAACTATTACTAGAAGATGTATCGAATAACAAGATAATTGCTTCAGATTCTGGGTTAAATTCAGTGTGAAGCGGAATCATTAATTCTGATTGAGTGGTTTCATCATGATTCAACATGGACTCAGTATTTGGATTTTCAACTTGACTTTTGACTTCATCACTACTATCAGATGACTTAGGAATATACAACTGATGATATATTTTTGACAATGGTACTAATTGTGTAAGGGACTGACTGACATTCAATTCATGTTGATATTTGTTATTTACTTTTGAATTATTGTTATCATTTTTTATGCGTTTTACTAACATCAAATGTTTGCGGTTTCGTCTGAAGACTTTACCATCATGAGAGCGTATTATATAAGATCTTGGATAATTTTTAAGTACTTCAATAACAATACCAGGCTCCCAGACACTGTCAGGCAACTTTTTGTACATGATGTGATCATTTTCTTTTAAAATACACAATTCTCTTGCATTTTTGACATGATATTTTTTATAATTATGTTTATATCTATACATGTTATTTTTGTGTTCTTGAACAGGGACTATTTTTGGTTTAAGTAAATTCTTTGATATTGGTAAGTTGCATCTAAGTTTTCTGGATATCAATAATTCTGCTGGGGATTTCATATATTCTTTTTCATTGCAACGATAATGTAGGAGAGCAAAATCGAGAGTAAACAAATAGATGGTTCGACGCGATATCAACATTTGTGTTGTTACATTCTTATTTATCCAAAAATTGGTAAGTTTCGCATTTGGAGTGCCTGTTGTTAACATGTACAAAAAAAAATTATTGCATAATTTCTTTGAGCTTTAAACTTACCAAAAATATTGAATATAACATTTTATACACTAAATTGTATAGTAACTGAGATGTTAAATGTTCCATTTTATTTCTATTCTTTCTTCTTATTAAAAGAAATACTAGCTTTTCTATGCACTTTATCCATCTATCATACATAACGCAGAGCCATGTAGTCCTGATCTAACAGATATTACACAATTTACAACTATAAATTCTCAGAGTAAGTCCTGTTTACTCTGAGTATAAATTACAAGAAAAAGTTTTCTCGGATCTGATATTAGAAAGAGAAAAGTTGTCTCCAGAGAGAAGGACAACGCTGTGTAGGCTTTGGATCAAATAAGTATTAGAAGTATTGTCTCACCTTTAGCTATAACTTCAAGAGTATAACTAACGTAAAAAATATGTGAACATAGCAATTTATCTTTTGACTACTGTCACAAGTTATCTTCTTTAATGTTTGTCGTGGCTTTTTAAAAGATCACGGTGATGCAACAATTTAAAATAAAAAAAATTGGTTGCCTGTAAAGTCGGTATACGGGCGAAAGTTTTACGTGACAACGACTTTGAGTGGTAAAATAATTTAAATGTGAATATTCATTCGTATAGTAGGAAGAAGGATGAAATAATAGTAACAATTTAAAACATTTATTTATACAAAGAATTATATTTAAAACATTAATTTATAGGCACGCGTCCCTTCCACTTTTTATGTCTGTCTCTCTCGCTCTTAGGCGGGCTAACCATGCCCGAGTGGAAGGGACGCGTGCCTCTCACTCGCTCTCATTGTGAGCGCATAACGTGAGCGGAGCGTAACGCAGTTTCTTGAAGTGTCACCCGGCAAACCAATTTATAAGACGTTGTCACGTCAAAAACACATGAGCAGATTCACGTCTAATTTTATCATAACGTGATTGAGTGACGCTTTCTCTCTGGTCGGTATACTATGTCCCATCATAATACTATGAGTTACTAGGTAATGAAACCTATTCTTACGTTCGAAGCACTGCTCTGTATCACTAGGTATGGTGTTAATGTTAACCCATTTTTACGATATTTCAATTTTGCTTTATGGATCCGAGATGTAATTTAGTAAATTATCAGCATAAGTGATAGATGACGAACGATACATTGCCACCAATATTATTTTTTTATTAGTATTTGTATAAAAGAAGCATCTTGAATGATAATTTCCTTTAAATAACTAATCGATATCTTTCATTTTCGCAATAAACAGAAGTATTACTAATCGAGTAGCGGGCAAGTTATGACGGAAAGCACACTATCATTAATTTATAGGTGATTAGCGGCCCGTCCCGGCTTCGCACGGGTGGACAAAATTCTTTAAATTTTTCTAGCATTAAATATAGCCTATGATACATAGCGTGAATGAAGCTTTCCAATGGTGAAAGAATTTTTAAAATCAGCTTAGTAGTTTATTTCAAACATGCAAAAATACAAATCTTTCTTCCTTATAATATTAGTGTAGATAACAATGAGATCCCGACACTTTTGCATGCGTCTTGTCTTGCTTGCATTAAGCGCGTGTTAGAATTAGGAATAATTCGGAGTGTATTAATTATGTTACTTAATCATATTCATTATCATTATTAATATTTAAATGATTATTTATTGATTTACTAAATTGATTTATTGATTGATTTAACTATGTACACTTTTTAGTACAATATTTTTCATCATTGTCTTTGGTCTAACGTGTTACCTGTCATAGCATAGACAACACGATCGGTCCACTCCATAATATTTCCTCTTTTCCGTTTGATAACACGCGCGTGGATTTCCTTAGCAGAGTTATTTTAGAAATGTATTTATTATACTCTTCAAAGATCTTATACTTACAATCATCAACAAATATATTTCGAAAAAGATAATTACAGGATTTTATGTTGATAAAAATCTCTATGGCCCATAACTCATTAATAGGTACCAACTCCTAACATCTTACACAGGTGATAACTTTTAAACGAAATATCCGATTGAGATGAAACAAAAAGTATATTACTTCTACATAAATACTCTTGATAACATAATGCTTAATTTTGATAAAGATTAATATAACGATACATATTTAACGGAGTTTTTTTTTCTTCAGACGATTTAATAATTATTTTGAACAAAATCGGTTATTGTGATTAAACCATGATAGCTAGATATATGTTCTCGCGGACTTTATTGTAGGTCTTAATGGGATCTACAAATCCGTAGTACATCATTTTGTTCTATTGTCAATAGTTTTTACAGCGCACGCAAAAATAGGTTTTCGATTTTACACCTTGTGTTACAAAATAGCAATTTTATTACGGATCCCTAATTTTGAAAAAAAGCCTATAGCCTATAGCCTTCCTCGATAAATGGCCTACCTAACACTGAAAGAATCATTCAAATCGGACTAGTAGTTCCAGAGATTAGCGCGTTCAAAAAGGCATTCGGCGGGCCTCTCTCTCGTTCGGTGACTCATCGTAACGTTACCGAGCGTTACACTTTTTCATAAGTGACTCCCAGCCGCAACCTAATTTAAGACGTTGTCACGTCAAAACTGATTTTAAAATATTAACAAAAATAAAACTAGTTAGTGATTTATTTCATTTTGTATTGTTGAGTTTTAGTTAAATAATAGAAACACTGTATTGTGCACTGTATGTAACAATTTCTGGTATTCATTTTAACAATAAGCAATTAATAACTAAATTAAATAACACATATGAAGCTAAGATTGATATAGCGTCGATTTAAATTTTTGCAGTTTATAATACAGGTGAAAGACTCAAAATTTCTTGCAGTACTGCTTAGGTAAAACAACATAATCACATAGTATTGTAGGTCACAGAAGCAGCAAGAAAGTACACAGATTAGATATTAGTAACTTAAAATTTATCATAGCCAACACAGTAAGTGACCATGTATTGTTCTCATCTGTGATATTGATTGATTTGATGTGTGAAATGTGTGTGTGACTTATTTAATTTTTTTACATTGTTGACATAAAATAAGAATAAAATTATGATCAAATCGTAGTAATTAATGTTACTTAACAGTTCTCACATGTACATGTTATTTTACAAGGCTGAGATTATTGTATTTGTTCGAAATGGTGATTCAAAAGATTTGGAATAATGTTGAAGCGTCACAACAAAATTCTACTGAAAACAATTCATCTAGCAGCTCATGGAGCTTCCAAGCGCCAACGAAAACTATAAGTGTTCGTACTAACGACGCTTCAGCAAGTGCTATGCAGGTAAACATAACTTTTTTACATTGGTCCATAAATTATTATCACGGAAGTAATTTAGTTCTAACCCGAATATGTGTCAAATTTAATAAATCGTGATTAAACTTTTTTCCTTAACATTTATATTCATGATTTTCATTTCAGAAACAGCCCATAACCCGACAGATTGCCATAAATACATTGGCAGCTATGCACCGAAGATTTAGCCTTCCAGGGCCAGTGCAGCCTCATTCTAGACCTATAGCTGAATTTCGAGCAAGTGCGAATAAATCACTCGACATGCTAAGACAAACTATACAGTCGGCTGTCACTAGAGAGATTGATCAAGTTATCAAAAAATATCTAGAGGTATTTCAAAAACTTTAAATATTTTGTAATGCTTTCTTTGTTATATTTTCTAACATTTAGTAAAGGACCATAGCTAAGCTAAAGTTACCATACATATTAAATCAAATGGTTCTTGTAGGGGCATTTGTTTGTGTCATAAATTTTTGGACTTAAGACATGGGTTTAATATTGTATATGTATATATTTATATGTAATATTAGTTACGTAATCATATAATATTACTTTGGGCCACATTAATTATTGGTGTCAAAGTATGATTTTGGTTTCAATAATTTAGCAAAGGTCCTTTTTAGACATTGCTTTTGTTACAATTGGAAGCATGAAGTTAGCTTTATTTATGAACTGGTTACATTGCTATAAGTGCCTTTTGATGTAGCATGTTGTGAACTACAACATACTGATTAACCATGTTCAATCTTAATAATATTTTTATTCATTCAATAATATTAATGTAACTTATTTATTGCACCTATATTATTACTATTGATAATATTTGCTAATATTCTGAAGAATAAATGCTGCAAAATTTTTTCATTTACTATAATGACTTGAGTTTGATTAAGATTCTTTTTTATATTCAAATTTTTTAATTAATTTTTATTGTCTGTAAAAATAAGACGGCGCATAGACAAATTATCGTGAACAGCGCCGTCTATAGTTGATTGCTTTAAACTTCAGAACGAATGAACGAACACCAAGCACTGGACAGGCGGCCATCTTGACAAAGTGTCAGTTCGGATTGAGTCGTTGTGGAGCGCGCACGCATCCACGTGCTTGGTGGACGTTAATTTAAATCGATATCTATCAGTAGCATCCTTTGTTGAAATTTGTAACGGACAAGTGTAATTGCTTTAATAATAACTATTTTAATTATCTAAATCATTATTTAATTGAAATACCGTCTCCTCTCCCTCATCTCGCGCCCATAATAAAAAATGGACCATCCTGATAAGGACACTGTGCCTTTATCAGAAGTGGGATGCGAAGGGCTCAACTCTTCAGAGGAGTTCGTTCACAACGGTACGGGACGAGAAAATCAAAACGTCGATACCAATACATCCGATTTTCTTACGGGAATGGAATCAATCTTTACCCGATTGTTAGCGGCGGCACAAAAGCCGCTGCCGCAGAATAATGCGATTCAACTAATTAAATTCGATCCCGATGATGCTGATGCGGATATTGAAGGTTGGTGCAGAATTACTGACATTATAGTGACTAGTCGAAACCTGTCCGGCCCTGAGCTTCTTCTTGCTTTAATTCACTCACTGAAGGGCCGGGCAGCTTCCTGTTTAACTCAGTTAACGACTTCAGACCTCGAATGGTCTAGGATTAAGGAAACGCTTCTTGCTAAATTTGGAAAGCCTATGCTAATGCAAGACTACTTCGATAATATCATGAAGTTTGAAATTGGCGTCCATGAAACAGCATCAGATGCTGCTATGCGTTTGTGGAATCTCATCGAACGTATACCCAAAGTTAGGATGACCGAGGAGGTTATCACTGGGTTCGTTATATCAGTCCTCAGTCAACGGAATTCTTTTATACGAAGAGAGCTAAATGCTTACGCCATTACTACGAGAGCCCAGTTATGTCGAGCTCTGAGCGGAGTGTCGCTGAAAAGACGGCATGAAGAAAATGACGATCATCCTAGCATTCCGAAGAAACCGCGTGTTATTAGTGAAGCACGATTTAGTGGAACATGTCATTACTGCGGTAGTCGTGGTCACAAGATTGAAGAGTGTCGTAAACGACAAAACAGCACTGGAAGATTTAAAGTGCCTGAAGTAGAGAAGACCATCACATGCTTCACATGCCTGAAACCGGGGCACATAAGCATTAACTGTCCGAATAACAAGCCTGAAAAGGACCAACCCGCGAGGAAAGAAGTCCATCTCTGTGAGCACAGATTGACAAAAGGTACTCTGTCGACGTTGACTGGTAAGACAATTTCGTTTCTATTCGATAGCGGCTCAGCATGTTCCTTGATTAAAGATACTCTGGCTAGCGAACTTCTCGGTTCTGTACGCAACGATACCGTTTATTTGACAGGCATTAGTGGGGAAGACATAAAATGTGCTACTCAAATACTAGGTTCCGTAACAATTCAGGGCATTCAAGTCAATTTATTATTTCACGTTGTCGATGGGGATAAGTTAACGGAATCTGTCATTATAGGTAGGGATGTTCTGGATCAAGGGTTACATGTTGAGATTGATAGTGAATCAATAAAATTTTCCTTGAGAAAGGATGTTAACATTTGTTGTGCTGCTGACACTTTTGATTTTAGTTTAATCGATACTGATCTAGAAGGTGTCGAGAAGGAACAGCTGTTAAATGTGCTGCGCCAGTACGGTGAGTATTTTATAGACGGCATACCTACTCGACGCGTATCTTCAGGTGAGCTAAAAATCGATTTAATTGACCCGCATAAAATAGTTCAAAGGCGGCCATATAGATTATCCCCGGCCGAAAAGACAATAGTTCGCGAAAAAATCCAGTGTCTTTTTAGATGCTAAGGTTATCCGCGAGAGCTCATCTCCATTCGCAAGCCCTATCCTGCTTGTGAAAAAGAAGGATGGCACAGACAGGATGTGCGTCGACTTCAGAGAACTGAACGCAAACACCAGGCCCGAACACTATCCTCTTCCTAGAATAGATGAACAGGTTGATCGGTTAAATGGAGCTTGTTTCTTTTCCTCGCTTGACATGGCTTCGGGCTACCATCAGATCAGGGTCACTCCGGAGTCAATTGAGCGAACAGCCTTTTTAACTCCGGAGGGGCAATATGAATACCTGGCGATGCCTTTCGGTTTGCGAAATGCTGCTTCCGTCTATCAGCGGTGCATCAACCGAGCTCTAAAGTCTCTTAAAGACACGGTCAGTCTAGCATATATGGACGACGTTCTCTGTTACTCATCTAGCGTTAGTGAAGGGCTCCAACGCCTTGATGCCGTGCTCAGGGCTCTCGCCGAGGCAGGATTCTCCTTCAACATAACCAAATGTAAGTTCATGAAGTCGGAAATAAACTACCTAGGGTATGTCATCCGCGCAGGTGAAATCAGACCAAACCCTGGTAAAGTCAGAGCCCTGGTCGAGGCTCCTGTCCCAAAAACAGCGACACAGGTCAGACAGTTCCTAGGACTAGCTTCCTATTTCAGGCGGTTTATATCCAACTTCGCCAATCTCGCTAGCCCTTTATATCCCTTAACAAAACTGAAAGGACCCATTACTTGGACACAAAAACATTCAGCGGTCCATAAGAGAATTGTGGATATTCTTTCATCGGAGCCAGTGTTAACAATTTTTAACCCTGATATACCAATAGAACTGCACACAGATGCCAGTTCAGAGGGTTATGGGGCGATTTTAATTCAGAGAATAGGCAGTGCACCCCATGTGGTTGCATATTTCAGTCGACGCACAAGCGAAGTTGAATCTAGGTACCACTCGTATGAGTTGGAAACCCTGGCGGTTGTGCGAGCAGTTGAAAACTTTCGCCACTATCTATATGGCCAACATTTCACGGTCTACACTGACTGCAACTCCTTAAAGGCTTCTAAAGCTAAAGTTGATCTATCCCCTCGCGTCCATAGGTGGTGGGCCTATCTTCAGGCATACGATTTTGACATTATATATAAAGAAGGGCGTAGCATGGGTCATGCTGACTTTCTTTCAAGTAACGCATTACCATCCCCAGAGACTAATGCTGCAGTAGCGGACACTTTCCAAACAAGTCCTCGCAAATCTGTAAACTTTGTTGAACTTCATAATAGCTGGATCCAGGTGGAGCAAAAAAGAGATCCTGAAATTCAGACATTGTTACAGCAGCACGAAGAGGGTGAGTTGCCTGAAATAATTGCACACACCTATGATGTTCGCAATGGTATTCTCTATCGCAAAGTAGAGCGCAATAAGACGAGCAGCTGGCTTCCTATTGTTCCTCGTTCACTGGTGTGGACACTCATTAATCATGTACACAGTGAAATTAAACACCTGGGCTTTGACAAAACTCTTGATAAATTATATGAGCAATATTGGTTCCCTCAAATGTCAAAAAATGTCCGTAAATTCATTGATTCGTGCATAGTATGCAAAGCATCTAAGGGCCCATCAGGTGCCCAGCAGGTCAGGTTACATCCAATACCTAAGGTCTCTATTCCCTGGCATACGATCCACATCGATATCACGGGCAAACTTAGTGGCAAAAGCGATAGAAAAGAGTACGCGTCCGTCATCATAGATTCGTTTACAAAGTACGTTCTATTAGAGTACACTCAATCGCTTGACGCGGCTTGCGCAGTAAAAGCTTTAAAAAGAGCGGTATGCCTTTTCGGTGCCCCTAAAAGAATAATTGCTGACCAAGGTAGGTGTTATATTAGTGCTGAATTCAAGCAATTTTGTAGTGAACATAACATCGAGCTTCACCTCATTGCAACTGGTTCCGCTAGAGCCAACGGCCAGGTGGAGAGAGTGATGCGAACTTTGAAAAACTTATTAACAATTATTGAGAATGATGTTAACAAGGTTTGGAGGGAAGAACTAGACGAAGTACAATTGGCTTTAAATACTACTAGGTCGAGGGTTACAGGGTTTACTCCAACTGAGTTAATGTTTGGTATACGTGCTCAATCTCTCGGTATGTCCCAAATCTCGTCCAACGTAGACACTCCTGTTCGAGCAGATTTGGAGGCCATAAGAAGTGAAGCATCGGCTAATATTCTTAAGGCAGCTAGTTCGCAAGAACAGCTTTTCAATCGAGGAAAGGCTGCAGTGAAACCATTTAAACAAGGCGATTACGTCTTCATTAAGAGTTGTGAGCGTAACCAGACTAAGCTTGCGAAAAAGTTCAAAGGGCCATTTATTATTGTAGGGGTTCTAGATAATGACCGGTACGAACTAAAAGGCATCAGTAAATCAGGCCGTGTTTATAAGTACGCTCACGAAAACTTGCGAGCAGTGCCTAGAGGTTTTGAAGGTCTGGTAGAAATATCTTCATCATTGATCAATGATGAGGAAGCCGTGACGGCGGTCGATGGAAACGAGATTGACTTAGTAGAGTCATCCGACACTGAGAGTGAAACAGCTTCCATTGCTAGCGAAGACACCCTGACCGCCAATTCCGGAACCCTCACAGTTTCGTCTGAAGATGATCATCATGTAATCGTAGAACGCGCTTTAGTACATAGAAGTAAGTTATAATTATTTTTTTGAATTTCCTTGAAACCGAAGCACAAAAAAAAATTATAATGTTCCGATTTTTAAAGGAGGTTGATTTATCATATTTACACCTCTCCTACTGAGCGGGTCGAAGGGGCCTCGCACGCCCGGGCCACTATTTAGGAACTGGTCGAAGGGGCCTCGCACGCCCGGGCCACAGGTTAGTAACTGGTCGAAAGGGCCTAGCACGCCCGGGCCACTGTCTAGTAACTGGTCGAAGGGGCCTTGCACGCCCAGGCCACAGTGTGGTTACTGGTCGAAGGGGCCTCGTACGCCCGGGCCAAGAGTCTGTTACTGGTCGGAGGGGCCCTGCACGCCCGGGCCACGGATTGGTGATGGGTGGAAGGGGCCTCGTATGCCCGGACCCAGATCAAACTAGACAATAGGGCGCAGCCCTCATAAGGTGCTTGTCAGTGATGACCGAACGCATGATAATGTTATGTCCTTATTGTTCGACAGGCCCAGAGGAGTAGCAATGACACGGTGAACGCACTAGGCGGCGACGGGATTACTCGCACGAGGTCGTGCGCTCGTCAGGGTTGGCCGTGACGGCGCATAGACAAATTATCGTGAACAGCGCCGTCTATAGTTGATTGCTTTAAACTTCAGAACGAATGAACGAACACCAAGCACTGGACAGGCGGCCATCTTGACAAAGTGTCAGTTCGGATTGAGTCGTCGTGGAGCGCGCACGCATCCACGTGCTTGGTGGACGTTAATTTAAATCGATATCTATCAGTAGTATCCTTTGTTGAAATTTGTAACGGACAAGTGTAATTGCTTTAATAATAACTATTTTAATTATCTAAATCATTATTTAATTGAAATACCGTCTCCTCTCCCTCATCTCGCGCCCATAATAAAAAAATGGACCATCCTGATAAGGACACTGTGCCTTTAAATATAAAATTGTTGATGCATCTCATAACATAAATATTATGATATGATTTATTTTTCCTGATTTTTATAAAATAATATCATTATAAAATAATAAATATAAAATAATTATCAAGATTTATGTTATTTGAAAATTGATTTATGGAAGTTTATGACTGTTATTGACTTTCTTTTTTTATTAAATCATCTGACATCTGTATTAGAAAAAGTAATGTTTTCACATATTTTAATTTACCATGGTTCATACATATATATGTAATAGTGGTCTAATAATAATTAATGTTAATATTTACATCTTTTTAGAAGTTTTTTGTACCTGCTGTTAACAATATAAGACTGAACTTGGGAGATGAATCAGTCAGTGAAGATCAAGTAAGTGGTTTTGAATTGTCTTAAATAATTAATTGCTTTTTGATTAGGGTTTGATTATTATTTAACTTTATTGTCAGTCTTTATTAAGTTAGTTTACTATTGGTTTAACAACTTAATAGTAAACATAAGAGGGATTAATAAATTTTGCAATATTTTTTGATTTTTTTCCTTGATATTTATTTTATATCTTAGAAAATAATTCCGTATTTTGTTACAAGACAGTATATTGTTATTTATTTATTGTTAATTTAGATAAGACTAATGAGTATTATAAATTGACAAGGATTATGCCTATTAAATATGTTTGGAGAGATAAATATCCAATGTTTCTTATTTTTATTGTGTATTATATAAATGTTACAAATAATCATTGCTTACACAAGAAATCGCGATCTATTTTATATTTTTATAATTAAAAAACCTCACATACATGTTGACTTAATTTTTTATGGAGGTAATATTACAAAAAACATGTATTTTTAAATTATGGTATTTCCTCTGCTTTAAATAAACTGTTAATGGAAATAGTTTAATCTTAGACAGGATATGTAAAGAATGTAACTGTTATAAGTTAAATTTTAAAGCAATTTGTTTAATACTACAGGTGAGAGCTGTGTGTCGCGCCATGTTAGATGCTACTCGTCTTCTGTATACCACTCCACCAAAACCAACTTCATCACCACAAGAAACTAGTGACTCCGAGTCAAGTAATAGCATGGACTCCAAGTTTACTAAACAAGTATGTACCTAGGTTGATTGATTTTGGTACACACTATCTACTATATTTTGAACACCATCAATCTCTATACTTTTTATATAAAACAGAAAGAATGGTAGGGTGACAGTGGAAGTATATAAGAATCACTCTGCAGACAGCTAAGCAATAAATTTATAAATCCTGCTTAACATCGCTTCCCTTAAATACCTTAAGAAGTTAAAATATGAAGGGTTGCAACCGTGTTTCGACGCTTTGCATCTATTTTGCATAACAGACAGGTAGGGCTCGTCCAGAAAATCCATCAGTCTTAAAATGTCTCTGCTGCATGAAATCGGACCAAGAAAAACACAACTTTCATGTATGCAACTTTTAAAATACCCTATAAGTTACTTAAAAGATATGCTATGACGAATAATTTGTTTTTCAAAAGCAATGATTTCATTGTAAGGAAATTCGAAAGTTGGATTGTATAACTTTAAATTTATCCATTTAAAATGTTTAGTTCTGTGAAAGAGTTGCTTAAATTACAGTCTTGACCTTAAAAGTCAGTACTAACTCCTGTGTATATTTCATATGTGGATTATATAGATACAGTAATAATGTACTTGGATACAATATTAGTTATTGTTACCTGAGTCAGTATTCTCCAATAATAATTCTCTTGTTTTTGAATAATCAGTGCATATTGTCTGTTGGAAAAAGATTACTTTCTTACTTTTAAACATGTTTTTAATTTCATGTTCTATAGTTATTTTTATATTTGTCATTATATTTATTATATTAGTGTTTGTAAATAATCAATAACCCTAAAAAGGAAATAAATATCAGTGCTTCTATGAAAGGTCTGATGATAGTTGAAAAAGCGAGAAATGTACATATGGATTGTAGGTAAAAGGCAGTATTATATGTATGCATATAAAAATAAATATATGAATTAGGTATTATTGATACTCAACAGCACATCTAGCTTCGTATTTTGACATTTGTACTTATCTTATGTCATTATAATTGCATTTGGAGTGTGTGTTTCAAGAGTGTATAGCTGCAGTCGACCATACTATAGCAAATAACTAGGCGATGCAATCGCGGGCAGTATATTGGAGCGGAAAAAATATTTTTTTTGTTTGTTTCGATGGGAATTTTTGAGAATTTCAAAATTCGGGCTCTGTCACAATCTGGTCCTAAACCTTTTGATTCGATTCCACACCAAAATTATTAAAATCGATTAAGAACTCGAGAAGTTATGGCGTAACAGACATTACGCCATTGAAGCTGATCCATGGGAGCTTCGCTCGCTCCGCTCCAACAAGAAATAACTGTAAATTTGGATAAGATGCTTTTGTTTATCACGTAAATATCTATTTCCTTAAGGGATTCGAACCCGCAAGCATAGGTTTTGCTGTTAGTTTTACTATCCACTAGACTTAGCAGTTAGATAAATCACAATCACTTGTTCATTTTCTGTTATAGTTACAAAGTCCATCACAGAAACGTAAAGAGTCAGACTTGGAAATTGATTTGGGACTGAAACGTAAAAAAATTAAACAAGAAGAGAATTCCGATAGTGCATCATCATCGCCTTTGCCATCACCAGCTATCAGAGATCCAGAAAAGTGGAATGCAACAAGGCTTACTCAAGACACACTGTTTATAATGGGATCTCATGCTCATAAGGTAATTTTAATATTTTGTTGTTTAAATCGGCATTTCAATTTAAGTAACCAAAATATTTTATTAATTATTACATAACTATGGAATATCTCTATAAGATATAAAGTACGCATGTAAAAAACAAGCACGCCTCTGAGCCCTCAGATGGGATTCGAATCCATGACCCTTTCGTTATCCGGGCGAGTGCGTATTTTATATCTTATAGAAAAATGGCATTGAGAATGCAAAAAATAAAATTTTAAATTTTGTGCAGTATCTCACCACCTAAAATAATTTTCAGACTTTTGAGTAACTATTCTTTTACGTAATGATTAACCTATCGAAGTAAGTAAAATTTCTATAATAAATGTTCAATTCAGAGCTCAAGGAAATTTGAGATTTCTTAGTAGGTTCATGTGCTGTTGTCCGCACCTAAACCTTTCAGCGCCACAATGTAATCCAAGCAACATTATGCGGAAACGGGTTTTAACACATTTAAAATGGTGTTTACCATGCCTTTTTATACCGATGTTTCGGCCAAGTTACACCGGTCGTCGTGCCCACGGGCTGACAGAGTCGGCCAGTCAGGTACTAAGATACCTAAGGTACTACTCAAGGTACCTAATTATTATTTTGAATGCGTTTAAACCTGTTTCCGTATATTGTTGTTTTTGCTGAATTATTGCTCAGTGTATGTGGCCTTTAAGTACGCGCAACGTCGCCAGGGCTACACAAACGAACAGACTGTTCGAATCACCTTATAGTAGCAGTATAGCATATAATACCTATAATTTTGTAATGGCGAAACATCATGAGACAGATAAGTCTGCGGAATATTTCTGAAATTAATTACATGCTCTATTTGCATGCTTGCTGTTGTTTTAAAGCTGGGAGCACCTTATGTGACAATATTTATAGCTACGAGTAACCTCTATTATGATATAATTTAATGTGCCATAAATGTCTATCAATTAGGACAAAATTTGCAGTAATTTTATTATCATTTAGTAGAATATAATTTCCAAACCTAAAATGTATTGTTTCAGGTTTTAGGATTGGGTAATTCTCGGGGCCGCTTGTATACGCGACATGCAGGATTACTGAGATATCCTGCAGATAGTGTCGACAAAGAATGGATTGCTAGTCACAACTTGGTGAATGCAGTTGGAGGAAAAACTTACATCATGGTAATAATAGTATTTATAAAACAGACGGTGGTTAAATAAAAATTCTAATTAATGTAAAAATTTGTAATATTCTATAATTATTTTATTGCTTGTTTTTGTCTTTATGTAAAATTCACATTGAAAAGTAATACATTTAATAAAGTAGTGAATTAGTAATTTTAGGTCTTATTATGGTTAGGGCTAGAAATTAATTTGATGTATATCATCAATTGTTTGAAGAAGTAAGTTTTTAATTAAAATATTTTTTAAAGGTTCTAGAAGATATTGAAGAACTTGCTCATAGTGAGGCGTATCGCCACAGCTCATTGCCAATGCTAGGAGAATTGACGGGGTTCAAAGTTCCACCATTTATGTTAAGGAAGATTAAAACCTATGTCATGAAGAGAGCCCTAAGTTGCGATAATGTAGATAGTCCTCAACCGTCCACAAGTAATGCCCATGAAGAAATCAAGTTAGAAGACATCAAGATAGAACCTCACCAAAATTATGACAGTAATTTCAATGCTAGTCAATATATAACTAGTTCTGATGATACACAGGACTTTCCTGAGGTACCTAATCTTAAGGATGATGGAGATTTTGCTGATATTAAAGTTGAGGATATTGAAGACATAAAAGTGGATGGCATTAAAGTTGAAGATTTGGATGAGATGAAAGTCGATGGGATTAAGGTTGAGGATTTGGATGTGAATAGCATTAAAGTTGAGAATATAGATGATATCAACGTGGACGGTATTAAAGTTGAGGACATAAAGCTAGAAAACGAAGACGCATTCTCGCTTTGCAAAGAAACAGACGACGACCAAAATCCATTGGTAGATGGTCTGTTGGAAGCTGATATAGAATTTCTTAGTAGAAATTTAGGGAATATAGAAAGCGATGCTGACGCTAGAAAAACTATTGAGAAGTTAACTGGAGCAAACCCTGATACTATAACTTTGGTGGGGGATGAATTTGATTTAGGGTCCACTTTGAATACCAGTAATGTATGTGGAGTTTTCTCTTTATTTTTCATAAGTATTATACATAATGAAATTATATTAAATTATTAAACATACTTAATTTTTACAGTTTTCTAGCAGTCAAAATACGAAATGCATAACCGTGGCGTCTACCACTAGTGGTATGATACACAGTGTTCCCGTGGCCCATATCGCCGCCCCTCCCCGCATCACTGGTAGTACAGTGCATTACTATACCAGTTCTTCAGTGCCCAGCACACAGAGAACGATACACCATCTGCCTCAAGCTACCGTGACCATACAGAGTATACCTGGATCTACATCTCAGATGATAAGAGGGTGAGTTAAATAAGAAATCAAAAGCCATGAGGGTTATCTTTTAAAATTAGCATTTAACGACCGTTTGGTGCAACGGTAGCGATCCTGCTTTTCGCAACGATAATTCTGAGTTCGAGTCCCAGAAGGGTAATTTTTTTGTGTGTTGAATATCCTGGGTGCATTTGTTTCTGAGTCATGGACATTTATAGACATTTCTATTAATATAACATATCTATTTCAATGTATGTAGTCACCATTATGACAATTATGAGGATGTGTTAAATCTTAGTAAAATATGTCTTATCAATCTATCCATTTTAGTATCCATAACACAAGCCTTAAAGTGCTTTCTTTGGGCTAGGCTAATTGGTGTGAATGTAAGAAATATGTTATTTTATATTAGGATTGTTCTATCGCAAAACTTTATTAGACTTTAAATTCAATGCAGTATGATAACAGTGGTATAGAACACAAAAAAACTTGACTATAAAAAATAAGACTATAAATGTCAAGAATGGCAAACGCTATTTTTTAGAATATTTATGTATTTAGTTATTACAATATTTAAATTTTTGTGGACGACTCAATGCTTTTATTTCCTTGTCTTTTATTTTTATTTCAATGTACGTAGTAGTGATGTGCCGGATATCCGTATCCGTATCCTTATCTGCGGATATCCGAGGCAGAAGAAATATCGGTATCCGTGTCCGTATCCGTTACTTTTTGCCGGATCTTTTGCGGATCTATTTACCTTATTAATTTTAAATTTATAGATAAAATTCTTTAAGGCGAAGGGTAAGGCGCACTAACCACGCCAATTGCCGAGATTCTGATAGTCCACAATTATTTAAAATAGATCCAGTTTAGTAGCTAACAATTTAAAGCAATTGGCGTCGCTAGTGCGCCTTACTCTTCGCCTGAAATATGTAATTGGGTAGGAATAAAAAAACTATTAAATTCAGTAAAGATATTTTTTTATTTCTTAAAATCATTAAACAAACATTAAACTAAAACAAAACAAAAGAAAGACCCGCCGTGCAATGTAAGTCACAATTCAAGATCGCGCGCACCGACACCGATTGTGCAAGAAAGTTAAGATCCGTATCCGTATCTGCGGATCTTGACACCAAATATCCGTATTTAGATCCGTATCCGAGGATCTATATTTTTGACGATCCGGCACATCACTAGTACGTAGTCACCATTATGACGATTATGATATGACTTGGCAATCTTATTAAAATATGTCTTATTAATATGTTATAAGAGCCTAAATTGTTTATTTTCTAAAGAGTCAAAATTACTATTTGTGATAATGACAGTTATAAGGGTTTATCTTTCATAGCTAAGGCATTGGTCCCCGCTGCATCCGTAATCATAAGTGTCCGTCAATCTGCTCTGGGCTTGCTTGGTGGGTTATGGCCCATTCTCTTCATATTATGTTTGTCAATAGAAAAAGCTTGTGCGGCGCTGAGGGGACATGGATAGAATGATTATGATATTTAGTATGATACCAATACTAGAAGATAAGGTTCTAACCATTTGTCAGTCCACGGCAGCAATTTCTACCGATAACCAACACCCCTCGTCAGTCTCTGGAAGCAAATGCTACTATAATTAATTTCCGCGTGGCCTGCTGTTTTTTTTATTACGATTAGTTTTTGAGTTACACAGATCTAAATATTCTGTCTTCGTTATTTTATTTAATCAGCTTTACGGTAGTATTTTTTGTTTGGTCCTAGCTTCATTATTTAGTGAGAAAATGGCCTTTTTATATTTATAGCGGATTGACAAGTGGATAAATTGAAGATCTTTTTCTGACCATATGTTTCTTTGACAGCATACCCATTAACACGAAAACCGGCACATTCAGCACGGTGATGTCACAAGGAACGGCTAGCACCATAATCGGCTTTGGCACACGTACGAACAATGCAACTATCATCGGTACACCGGCTCAGTATGTTAACGTATCTTCAAAATCATTCCCTACTGGTAACATTCTCCACAACGCCATCGTTTCCCGTAATATAATCAATCGTAACTTTAATGCTGTGACTTCGGGCGTTTCTTTCAACGTGACTGCGGTACGTCCAGTAGTTCATACCACTGCGCCGAAACCCAGCACTGTCGTATCGGCAAGTTCCACCGACTTCGATAACATATCTACCACCAAAGACATGATCGACAACGCTTGTAACTCTTCTGTAATGTTGAAAAAAGTGCTTACTTTAGGCAGTGCAGGAGCGACCAAGTCTTTCATGATGCACAATACTCAGAAAGTTTTATCCACCGGCTTTGCTAATGGTTCCACTCCCCCACCGAATGTGACAATAGTTAGTTCTGGAACAAGCGGCGGTATTTTGAACAACCCTAATATTGGGCTATCGACTTCCACTATCGTTAGCCCTACTTCTGGCACTCTGAGTGCTACTCATGCGACTTTGTCTGCGCTACTAGCTTCTAGTGAAGGAAATCCACCACCAAAAAAATAATTGAACTTATCTTATTAATGTAAATCAAATAGTAATTCTAACTTTTGACCTTGATCTCAAATATTTATAGCTTAGACACTTCTCCCTATGAGTTATATAAAAAGTCGGTTTTCTGAAAATATTGATGGTATTGGATTCATTATAAGTGTCAACAGTGATTTTTAGAATTACTTATCCTAGTATGTAATCTCCTTGCTCTGTCTGTTGTTATTAGGTCTGTGGTATTAGAATAACTATTATCTGTGGCTGTGTATCTTAGATTATAAGTAATACTAAAGGCAGATCTGCCAAATTTTTGATTTACCAATGCCAAATGAAACATAATACGGGTTAAAATATTTTAACTATTATATTCGAATATCTTGCAGTATTAAATTCTATGTAAACTTGTAGGTTAAGAACAAGTTTTACAATTTTCTGATAGAAGTAAAAGAAAAAATTAACTTAACAACTAAATTCATATTACATTAAGTCGCTAGATTGTTTTCTCATTTCCCTATTATTTTTAACTTAATATTTTTTGTTGATTTAATGTACAATCAACAGCACATTAACCTGTACAAAAATGTCGAATTTCTCTAACATGTATTCAGCTTAAAAGGACAACACAAAATTGTTTACAAATTGAGAAAATGTGACAGTTTGTCAGTTGACGTGCTTTTGTTTGTATCAGTAACTTTAAACTAAGTATTTTAAAAACTGTAAATCTGTTATTTTACATATATTTTCTTATTTATTTACTTTTGATGTTATGATAGCTTTGCTTACAGTTGTTATGTGGCGTATTAAGTACGTGGTTACAACGCAATGACCAACTTGATTCATACATTATGAATTAATTAAAATTGAGATGTTAGATTTATGTGATAATTTGTTTATGCAAATATTAATCGACTGCCTGAATGATTAGATTAATCAAGAAAAATAGACATTAACATTAACAGTGATATTTTTATGACTGAATTTTATTAATTTTATTTAATTGATGATAGCTTGCTAGCGATGAAAAATCGCTATTACTGTTCCGCCTTAATAACGAAGTAATTAATTGAATAAGTATACATTAATATAATTTGATCGCATCATCAACATGCAATAATAATTGTATTTCGTCAATTGATGATGAATATTTAAAGCTTATCGCACTGTTGCCGTTTGAGGGTCAAAAGCCCAAATCTCGCTGATACAAAAGCAGTACGTAATACAATGATAAAAAAAAATGAATATTAAAAACTTATTATATGTGAGAGCAACATTATAATAGACGTTTTAAACATATACCATGAGACCGTATATGTGCGTTATTATTTCCGCATTACAATACTTTTAGGTTGCACATAAAACTTTCATTTACTGTATAATTAGGCAACTCAAAAGAGCTGCCATTTGCTTTTAGCTTTTTAACTTTATTTAAATACATATTAAGTGCTAGCTACTCGCTACTGCTGCAAACTGCGTTTTTGAGGCAAACTCGATGCGTTACAGTTTTGTTTCCATGCATTGATAGCACTGAAAATACATTTGTTAAATTTTATCAAACTGTATTAGAAGTGCACCATTTCTTGTTGTTATAGGGATTGCACCCAAATGGTGTAAAACCCCAGATCTGCAAAATGTTGCTTTAATATAAATGAAGATTTCGTATAACTTGTTTTTGAAGTCGCAATGTATATTATTACCAGGTTTGATAATATATTAAAGTAACATAATATATTAAAATCTTTAAACTTAACATCTATTTCGCTCATAATGTTTGGCAAGCACAAATGTTCTAGTAAAGCTTAGGAATTGAACAAAGTGTATAATTTAATGCTTTAAAAATTGTTGCAATATATTATATCCCGTTGGCTAGCTTTTGTGCAATTATATATGATGTATCAGAGGTTCGTAACCGTTACCTTTATTTATACGCAAATGCTGCGACTGAGGCATTATTATAATATTTTTTCCTTTCAATGATTTTTTGACGTTCTTATTTTGATATTCTTGTCTGTGAAGTAGTTCACTTGTTATTATTTAGTAAATTAAAATACTTCATGGCTTATATTATAATAATTACTTAATATTCTTAGAAAATAATGTCGTCCCTTAATGATGTTGTCTAACATGGATATAAGTTGTTATTAAGACATGTTGTGCTTATATTTTAAGCAACGTCACTGACTTAAAAACTACACACAATAACTAATAACATATTGAAACAAGACAAGATCTCGCGTCATCGCGTTCGATTCACACACATGCAAGTAAGAAATCTATAGGAAATTTTCCATTAGACATATTTTAATTACAAATAATAGTGACAGAAGTATAAAGAATATTTAATTCAAATGCTAACAATTATTGCTGCAACGTCAATTTGATTATTTGGTCAAAGTATTGATGGATTCGAATTAACTTATTCGAGGAATATTCGAGGAAGCGCATGAGCAGGGCAAATTTCGCGATTTATGGAAGGCAGATAAAGTATCACGAAAACATTGTATGAATCAGATAGGAGTGTCGGAAGACTGAAGGAACCTTCACATTATAAAAAGAATGACAGAAGTTGGCCAAAAACGACCACACATAGAAAAATATAGAAAAGAATGGTCGAGACCTTTAACCATAGGTATTAACTAATTAAAAATAATTAATTAATTAATACTGACTTACCTTTTAATATATGAAATAAATGGGGCTTATTATTATATTGTTATGGGCAGTCGTGCCCTCCGTGAGTCGCAATGTTACGAATCTCTGTTACTGCTTTAGTTTTGTAGTTTTGATAGCTTGTTTTGCAATATTTTAGGCTTTAATATTTAATTATTTATATTTTTGTTAGGTTTTTGTTTTAACTCGCTTTTGCGTGTGGTTTCGAGTTTGTTGATATTATTATTGGTATTGTACCAATTCGCTCAAAACAGATACTTACATGTATGATTTTGAAGTAATTTCTATTACGTATTTCAATAGAAGCTGGGTTGATGTTTTGTCAGTTTTCATTTATTCACATTACTGCTTGTGATAGATCCTGTATGTATTATTATTTTGACTGATATTATCTGATAAAAACATTTATAAAAATCTTGAAATCGCTTTGTAAAAGAATATTTAAGAAAATAATTTTGAACAGCCAATATCATCATTAACTTTAGGCATAACTTATTGTGTTTTTCTAACTATACATAAATGTCATTTTTTAACTGAGTAGAAAGATATTATTTTACATAATATGCTTTATATTTATTGTGTGAACAAAGCCGTAGCATAGACTTAAAAGAAAAAAAAATGCCATACCCGCAGTAAAATAATTAATTAAGTCGTCCTTTAAAAAGTAAAAGCTAGATTAAGTGCAACCATTTTTTTTCACTCGAAAGTTAACACTGGATTCTTTGTTGTTCTAATGCAACTAAAGGACTGAATTTCAAAAAGGTTTTCACGCTGCGCTGTTATAAAAAGCGTCACTGACAAGACCAAAAAAAAAGAAGGAAAATCCCCCACCTCGATTAAAATTTAATAATTTGATATCTACGCCATTTTACCTTAAAATGAAGGTATTCTTTTTATCATTATTCCATAACCAGGTCTGACCACGGTTGCCAAAGGATAGTATTATAATTACAATAAAGCATATTAAGAAATTTCAAGTCGAAGAGTGCTTTTAGTTTCCTAATAATTGTTTTCTGTCCCCTAGCGAAAATAATATCTATATTTAATACTATGTTATAAACGTTAAATTAGTAGTTTTATAAACTAATTTATTAAAAAAGCTGATGAAACTTAATTTTTTAAACGAGCTTTAATATTTAAGTATTGGAGTTATTCATTTTTTAAGAAAAAGAATTATTCTACGAAATACGACTTTTCACAAACTAAGGTTCGCTCAAAGAGGCAAGTGGCAAATCTCGGGACTTTGTAATTAACCTCATTCCTTTTTCCTAACTGTAAAAAGAGCCAAAATTAATCCCCTAAAATTAAGTTTATCCATTCGTTTTTGCCCGTTTTTTAAACTTATTAAGGTACCGGTCTTGCTTTCAATACGAAATGATTTCGGATTTGTTGTATTATTAATTCAACAGATATATTGTGAAAAATTGTTTGTGTTTTAAGTTACTATTCTTTATACTTTAGTGACATATTTTTTCAAAAATGCTGTTGTAATTTAATATCATTGTTATAGCAAGAGTGAGTGAAAATAGTTAAGAAACATGTAGACTATTCTGTGTCGGTTTTTAAATGGATGACCACGCTGTTATAATTTGATATGAGAGCAAATTCCACTTTATGTTGAATGTTGTAGTGTTGTTTTGTTGTAGCACAGTGATACAGTTATTTTCCTGTAGTTGGCATTTAATTGTCGTTAAGATTAAAAAATCTCAGGCTCAGTTTAGATAGTTTTTTTAATGGTATTTCAATAGTGGTCGATATAGTTTATAAAAATTGATGAATCCCAAGCTTTTTGAAAATAATCATATATTTTTTATTTTTACGATTACATTTATTGAAAATAAAAATAAACTATTGATATGCCATTATTAAACAGATTAGATATAGAGTCCTATTTTAATTGTGAGCCTTAATCTCTTGTATTTGTACCCACTAATACCTTGCATAAATTCTCAATATTAGGTACAATATTATTAAAAATAACATACATTATAATTAAATTTTATAGACAGTAATTGGTCAATTTTAAATTTAACACATCTAGAAAATTTCTCATTTAATAGATGTTTAAAATATATACCTGTTTCTATGACACATGTATATTGCGGGCGTAGATATTTATGACACCCTTAATTTGCTCTATTCAGATAAAAATTACAGATTATCAATAGTGTTGACTAATTAATTGCACAGAAGATTGGAAGTTTTCAGCAATAATCACGAACAAAGTACCGTCGTAATTATTTTCACAATATTTTTTTATAAAACTGTATTTGAGTTACTGATGTAATAATGATGGATAAAGTTAAGCTAACAAGCGAAGCATTCATTGCCAGCTCAAAGGATATCTGAATAATACAAATGTTAGGCGATAAAATAAAACTTGTATGTGGTTAAAAATTAAGATTACGGTTGTAATTCACAAGGTTGTACCAGTAGTATTAACTATCTCTTGTTCTTAATGCAAATGACTATTATGTAATAAATCATGTGTTTATGAAGTATGATGTTGTATGATTTATGTAAAAAATTAACTTGAAAATAATTAACGTCATCGTGGTAATCAGAATAAGAATATCATAAAATCAAAATTGGTAGAAATAAAAATCCGTAAACAAAATTTAATTACAAGAAAGCAAGTAAGATTTTGAAAATAAATTGATGGAATACTATTTATATTTTGATGTATTAAAAAACAAGTATAATTATGACAATGTGTGACATACCCATGTGTGTTTAAGTGAAATACAGTAGTTTAAACGTGATATCATGGAAACGGTAAACAATGATCGATTTGAGCTTCAATAACTAGACAACTGTTCATTTCCCAGGTGTAGTTTCATATAAAAAAGAATAACTTTTGTTAATAGGAATAGTTTTCTTCAAGGGTATTTTTTGAACCTTGTAGATTTGTTCACTTGATTTGTTTTATTTGATAATTAATACTAGTTGTCATATCGCCCAGTGGTCGCAATTAGAACGGTATTAAGGTTCATTTGTAAAAGATTTACCTCTATAAACAAGGTTACACGGTAATTTAGTCTATCTTGTTCAAACAAATTATATACTTTAAATTAAAAATAAATCCAGCAATTAAAACTAAAATAATGAATGTATCTTTTATACATTCCATTTGTAATTGTGCCGCAAATTTATCTTCTGAGCTGACTATAGATAATGGAGAATGGTATTTACGATTGTTTTTAAAATAATTTTTACTCACCATTCATTTTAAGGTTTATATTAACTTACAATGTTTTAAAATATGCATAAAAATGATAACCTGAAGGAAGTGAATGCAGTTCTGTCATTACACAATACGGTTGTCGCATTAAAACACGATTATTATGATTGATATTAAGACGATTTTAATCTCTTCTCAGTTCGAACACAGGCTTCACTAAGTTATACTACTACAAAAGCTATAAGTAGGTTCTGTCTGAGCATTATTTTTTTTGGACACATTTTATGATAAATATTCGTTTTTTGTCTCGCTGATACTAATTCTACTATGTATTTGTAAATTTTTGTCTGTTTGTTTGTCTATCTGTATCAGTCTGCAGTCAAGAACGGGTTGACCGATTTCGATGAAATTTGGTATATGTTAAGAACATGTGATTGCGCAATTGATAAGCTACTCAATCGATCATCATGAAATTGTGCATACACTTTTCCAGGGGTATAAAACAGTACTTTTATCCAGAAAACAAGTTCCGCATAAAAGAAATATAACTTAATCGGTAGTCTACATTAACGCGAGCGGAGCCAGGGGTATAAGCTAGTAGATGTATAAGTGTCATACACGCGGTAGTGTTTATGTTATTTTAATTAATTAATATATTCCTATTGCATATTTTTTAAAATATTGGCTTTGTCCACTTCCTTATTTTTAACTGTGCTAAATTTCGCATTACTCCATCCGCGTAATATTTTTTCTAAGATAAATAGTTCCGAAAAATTTTGGAGAATTTCAGTGAATGAAAAAAATATGACATTATACCGAATGATTAATGGAGCTTTATTTAAATGTTAGCCGAATTAATCAACGTTACGAAAGAAATTCAACGTAGCACGCCTGTGTTACGTAGGACTTCGTAGCTGTCCGCTACGCAAGCAACGTGACGTCACTCATCGGGGCCTACCTCGCTGCAGTTCTGCGTAACTAAGTGGCGACATCACTGTCACCGGCTATTGTTTAGAAAATTTATAAAATGTGGAATTATATTTTCAGGCGTTATAAGTCACAAAATTTTGTGCTCTCTGTTTAGGTTTGCTTAATAGAGAACAAACTTTTCCGTATTGATGAAACTTTTAATTATCAATATTTGTTTAAATAAAGGTTGCTTGTTTGATCGGGTCGAGGGGTGGGCTTGTGTGAGCGCTCGGTGGGCGTGCTCGCGGGGCGGGCGCGGGGGCGGCGCGGGGCGGAGAGGGGCGAGCACGTGCCGCGCGCTCACGTGGTGGTGCTAGCGCGCTCGTCCGTCGTGCCGGCACTATGAATAATTGTATACCGAGTGAATGAATCGATGCGACGGTGGCGCGGGCGGCGGGTGGCGGGAGGCGTGCGGCCGCTGCGTGGAGGGGTGCGCCGCGGCGCGCCAGTCTCGTGCCGGTAGTCGGTAGTGCAACCGAGCGACTCCGGGAGCCGTCCCCGCCGCGTCGTCGCTCGCTCGTAGTCGTAGTGCGCCCGCCGCTCGGCCTAACCCGCGCCAAAGGCGCCCGAGCCCATGGAAACCCAAAGTCAGGATGCGGCACGCAGCCCCGCAGAGGTGCCCAACGATCCGGGGTACGTTCCACACCTTCGCCGGTGCATCTGTCACCTCCACACGTGATCCTGATCACTATGTTTATCTTACAGGAAGATGTTCGTGGGAGGCCTCAGCTGGCAGACTAGTCCAGGTACGCTCGTCGAATGCCGGTCGCACGCCGTCGACGACGGATGTGCATCCGATGCACTCGCCGGTGATAGTCGATCACCTCCTTAGATTGCGGAAGGTCGTCCCTAACGGTGACGATGCTAAGCGGCTCCTTTTAAGTGATTGATTAAGATTGGCACACAAACACCGGTAAAAGTTTGATAGTCAGCTGATTAGTTACTTGTGTGTCGGAACTTTTATTAGCAGTGGATTAAAGTAGTGCACGTGACTATATCGGTGTGAGATGCGTATAAGAGGTGTACCGGCAGTCATAAACGTGAGAAATTTGTCGAAATTCAGTTATGTTGTTGAGATGCATCGGCAGTCAGGTGTGCGATGGCGGCCATGTCGGGTGCGCGCGCAGCCTCCATCACCATTCCGACCTCTCCGCCCTATAGACTTGCAAGCTATTTTCGGCCTTATCGCTATTAATATTCAGTAGGTAATTCCTGCAAAGGATTTATATTGCCGGCTTTTCCTTCAAACAGTTATCACAACATAACCTCAAATTTAAGTACGTAGAGCACAAAATCGGCGCAGCGCGTTCCCTTCTCGTATATTTAAATAGGACAAAGTAATTGGCAATTGGCAATAAGTAACCTTCTGTAAATCTTGTGTAATTGTTTCAAATACAAATCCAAATAGTATTTATTGTTTTATTCCAATCCTATTAAAAAGATTAATTACCTACTGTAAATCAACGGACGGGATTTCGGAGTGAGTAATTGGATTCTTTTAGTATTAATAAAAACCTTTGCAAAGTGCGGATCTCGCGGCTTTTATAAGTTCAGTTTAGGTCTACACATATTTTTTTTAAATGCAAGAGGGAAGTCATCAATTACATAGTGCATCAAAACAAATTAATTGACTAACACGTGAAACAAAAGGTCCGTATTGCGCGCGCAACGATGCGTCGGCGTCGTCCGCGGTATTGGGTCGTGCGCCCACATTGCACTTTGATCCTCTATATATATATGCCAACTTTATTCTTCTCTGGAGATCTAGGCCGATGCATCGGCACCACTAGAGATATTATCGGATCTGTCGATCGCTGCAAGGGATACCGGGAAATGTTAAAACGATGTTGATGTTTACCCGCGGCCGCCTTTGGTGTATTTTCGTCTGTGGTGTAATAAATAAGATGAATTGACATTGTTATGTTGGGCTCGAGCATTTTGCGAATACGTTTCTACGGGAGCAATTGATTAAATGTTTTTGTTTGGTTTAAAAATCTTAACCTACTTATGATCAACTTATTCTTATCCAATGGAGTATGTTTTACTGTAAAAATATTACTGGAAATAGCAAGTCTTCTTTCATTATAAAATTATTATTATCGCAGTAAACGCTAAAGTGCAACCATAAATATTTTTTGACTCTATATTGAATCCAGAATATTCCTTGCCTGATCGCCGACAGTTTTTTTCTGCAAAACCTACTCGAATTATCATGTTTGCTTGGGAACAACAACCTTACTACGGTGTGTTGTAGATAAGATACATTTTTGAAATTATTATTAGTCTTATCTTAAAGTGATATCATGGCTCTACACCATGTTTCAACTTTACAAATATAGAACTCGTTTATATATATAAAATCAATCACAGAACCGATTGATAAGAATGACAGAATATGACTAAAATTGAGAATTTACTTGACATGATATATTATGATGGAGAAAAAAATATACATAAGTAAGTAGGTACTTACAAGGCAATGGGAAAGGATTGCATCATCCATTAAAGAATTATGACACGATAAATAGATTTAAGTAATGGCAAAATGAGTAAAGAGATAAAGTTATTAAAGCAATATTAAGTAAAGGAACATGGGTATAGAAATTAATGTAAGATTCACGATAGAAAATAATAATTTGTTTTTTATACAGTCATAAAGAAAAGTATATACCAAATTCTTGTCTAAAAGTAGTTGTCTACACGTACCTACCTTCTTCTGATCCTCGAATACTTACTTTGATAAAAGTACCTAAATAAAAACAATAAAATAAATAAACAATCCCCGACTTACAGAAAGTGACATGCTTATTTAAACAAATTAGAGTTTTTATCTCCCACTATCATGTTATTTTTATGTGGATAGTCATGGGAACAAGATTATGCCTATAATCTTAAAGTAAAAGACAATTTGAATGACCAAATAGTATTAAATATTTTCAAAAAAATGTTTCGAAAAGCTGGCAAAATAAATAAAGCATAGGTCCTCAGACTTTATTACAACCACGAATTATGTGTTATAAAATGGGACAAGGATAAACTATATGTACTACTTCATACTGCTTACTGCTAGAATGACTGAATATTTCAGTTAGAACGCTAGCTGCGTACTTAAGCGATGCAAAACACTGCAAAACAAAAAGTAGAGCACTATTATGAGAGTCTGCTCGTCTTACTTAACAACGACGCATTCGTTCAAGACTTATTCGTCCAATCTAGGTGCGTGGGTGTATCATTATCTTTTGTATTTCCATGCGTAGACGTATATGTCAACAGTCATACGCCCGAGTTGATCCGTATTATTCCTGTAATCAGTGCATATAAAATTACGTTTCCGCTGACTTTCTTTTGATGTAGATCTTGGCGTCACAAATAGACAGCCATCAGCTCGCACACACGTTAATGTTTTTTTTTTAATTTTATAATATTTTTAGTTCTATAGGGAAAATAGACTGGTAAAGAATACCTTTTTGCATTATGTCTGCAATTTCTGTGCAAAAAAGAGTAAAATAAATAATAAAAATTTAAATTATCCTTTTTTAAATGCTTAATAAATTTAAATTTTTAGTTGTTTTGGGTTTTAATTCATTGCTTGTAGAAAGAAAGCTTGACTGAATACTACACTAAATAAATGTTTTTCTTAACATAAGGGGTGGGCCTGGAGTCAATAATTGGGACATATTATCGTAGTGCATATGATTAGAATTAAACTGAACAGTTTTTCACGTTGCGAAACGCGTTTGTTTTGTGGCTATGTAAAATTTTGTTCATAATAGCTATAAAAACAATATTAGTTTACTAAATACGTTTAACAAATTACGTGTAAAGCTTAGCTTAGTTTTCTACTAGTGGAAGTGGGAAACACTTAATAATGGGTGTTGTGCCTAAATTTTTACCTTATTAAATACTTAATATTTCTGAGCAAAACAAAATAATTATTGAGCTCTCCGTGTGCCTTTAACCTGAGTACAATACAGACGAAAACGGGATCGGCACGTCGCGTCGGTTGTGTTCGTTATGGTTATTATAGAAACGATTGTTTGCTCGAGTCGTGCGCGCGCGCACTCCGAAGTTCCATGGTTCGGTTACACGTTTTTCTTCAAGACTTTTACGAGGCTTCTTGTCAAACTAGATTGCTTCATACTCACCGGAAAATTTTAATGTCCGTACTTTGCCGTAACGTCGTGCGCATTGTCGTATTGTTAACCATCAGTGTAGATTAATATGTGTTTTAACGGTTTTACCATCTATAGCTGCGTTCAAATATTTCCTGATATTTACGGCAAATAACTCTTATAACTAGTATATATTTTATGCACTTTTCTCATACGAGAAAAATACCTATTTATTCCATTTATGTACCACGTATTTTTAGCATATTATATCCACAATAATTTTACTATGACTCAATAGCTCTTTCAACTTGATTAAAGCAATCTTTCCTAATAATATGCTTACGTACATTTTGTGAGGCCTTTAATGAAACATTTTAATATGTTTAAAACTTTATTACTATTTAAAACGGCATTTCATTACAAATGTATTTTTTAGTATTTGTCGGGGATCTGTAGAATATAATATACCACTCAATACTGAAACACGCAAAACAAAAGCGCCAAAACACAATTTTTACTATGGAGCAGATTACTTGACGACAGACGTAACACTACGTGACACAAAGCAATATATAACTTCTAAAATAACAACATTAATAATTTCTCAATATATAATACGTAGCCGAAGAAGAGTTAATTACTAAGTCATTTGCTCAACAGATATCAGGAAAACTATAATATGTAAATTTTTCTTGTTGACCTGAAGGTAATGGTGTGATGTCACCACAGATCAAGTCGTTTCAGATTCCGCCATTCAGTAACTAACTAAAGTGGCGGTTCTAGTATTTAAATATAAGATGATTTTTTTTTTACCTAAATGCATATTAATTTGTAAGAACTCGATCACGAGTAGAAAATAACTGTCATAACTAAGTATTAAAATAAATAAAGTCATTGACTCTCTTTCTCAAAACATGAAAGCGATGGCTTGTAAAAATATTTAAAATTTTACAATTATTTACAAACCAGATGCAAGGATTTTCAAATAAAGCTAAATACATGTCAATCCCAAATAAGGACCGATAAAAGTTTTATACCCAAATAATTGTATATTCCAATATAAATTTGTATTTGTTTTCTCTCCTCTATTTATAACTGAAAGAAGTTGTCAACGATAAAGTCACATTTGCCTACATCAGTAAGGTTATGAATTTTGTATGTCTTTCTTTTGCCACTGTATGTAAACAAAAAGTTTATCTTGCTGTTTGTCATGAGATTCTATTTTGGAACTGCTCGCACGCATCGTGACTTCGAAATGGCGTTATCAAGTATTATTAATCCAAGGTCCCTTAGTCTGTTATGGACGAAAATCCTGAGAAATATGTTAGGTAATGTTTAAAAGCCTAAAGCCGAGTGAAGAAGGACAAAGTATGTTTAGTAATAATTTCGCTTAAGTTTATTCTTAGGCTTTGAACCAAAAACTTTCCTTGAATTTTTAAAGTAGTCATATCGGGAGGTATTTTTATTGGATTATATAATATATATATGTATATTTAGCGGAAGGTCATTGGCAGCGATAGGTTGTTTGTGACATGGTCTCTTTCCTTGAACTATCATATATCATAATGATCAGTCGTTAATCTGATGAAATGACCCTTTTAATACATCAGAGAGAATGCGCACTATCGTGCTCTTCAACTATTGAGACGTGAACACATTTTTCTTATTGATTCACCGATACTTTCACTAAGTATCATGAAAACCTAATCCTAGACTTTTTCTCTGAAATCTCTCATTTTGAACGTTCAAAATTTTTTCTCTTTAATTTCGATAAAGACGAGCGAGAGCACAGAGACCTGTTCGTATGTTGGAAATTATCATTGAATTTCCTGCGAAGACAAAAGCTCGTGAACCCTTTCAGTGTCTGAAAGGATCAAAACTCGATATCTTCGTTGATTGCCAGGAATTCACCTTCGCCTTCATCTATTATTTATTCGTAGTTTTTGCATACGCTGAATAATGCAACAGTGAAGTTAGATTGTCCCTACTTAATCTCTCTGTTTTAAAATAAGTGAGGTTATAAGACGACACGTTTGGTATACGAAATTGTCACTGTCTGTAAGAATACTTTACGGAAATCAGCTACCTATGTATATAGGTGCTAATTTAAATGGACACCGTACTCCGTTCATTGGTTCTTATTACGAGGAACCGTTGCAAACCAGAAGTTCTTGTTTTGTTTAACGGCAATGATTGAGGAATATTGACGAGTATCAGTCGTCACATTTGTTTACTGAACAGAACAGAAAATAACTGAGTGAATGGGGTCGTTGGGCTTTTTGTAGAAGCGTCGCAATCCGATCTGTCACGGATTGGCAATGGCGCATGCTGGGTGAACTATAATTACCGGAAGATACTGTGGGACTTCGCAGCTGGACTTGACGGCTCGCCAGACGTATATCCCGCAGCCTTCTGAGGACCGGTTAGTTTTGAGACTACGATTGAGTTTCGCATAAGCCCTCTACACGATGTTACTAAAAGCTTTCTTGCACTAACCCAGACTTAAAGTGATCGCGACAGGTTCATGTTTCCTTAGGTACAATTTAATCTGAAGATATTTCCTTTCCATATTATTTTACAAAATGCGGTTTTGTGTTTCTTGTTAGTGCAATGTTATTAAGGACTGATATAAGTGCAGAGTTACACGAATCATCATGTATATTAAGAGTAATATGAAATCAAACCAACTTCCGAAATTTTATGTTTTAAAATGAGCTTTTGAATAACTCATATCATACTTTCGATATGAGAAATCCATCCCGTTCCATGATTTAGACTTTAGAAACAGGAGGTTAATTTTCTGGTTACTACATATATTGCATTTTATAACACCCTTCACGATTATAATCATAACATTGAACTTAGAAATAATTTAAAATTTGTAAAATTATATTCAATGGCAAATGCTATCACAATATTAATGATTACTTAAAAGACAAATATGCGTGGAATTACCGTCCTTTAAAATTTGTCGATTTTTTTATAATGGCGAATATTTCTTATAGTACTTTCAATAAGTTTTCTTAAAGTTTTGAAAATTTATGACATATGATGAAGTATAAAAAATATCAGAACTTGCCCAGTTTTTGCGGTTTCTCTGTCATAGGTAACTACGGACTTACGAAACTCATTATTATTTTATTGTATCAATAGACTCGTCTAACTTTTGTCGCGATAGTTTAAAAAACCGTGAAAGTCAATTGTATAATTTCTCAACGATTATTTAAGGACATGTGATTTTTATTATACTAATTTCAAACATTCATTCAGTCATTTATTCAATCTTAAGTCTACCACACCGAATAACATTTGAAAGCTTTTATTTTCATTCAGTAGCCACCTGTCTCTTTACCTGTTAATAATATATCATTGAGTATCTCCACTATCCGGTTTCGTGTTAATCGAAATGAGTAAGTAATTGAAAACCACAGTACCAGTCAGAATTAGGTTGAGTATTCTTCTTACATTAGCAAAGAGATAGTATTCTATATACACCCGTTTGATCTGACAGGGAAAAGATTTAGCCATTGGTCAGAGAGGAAAGAGCTGGACTAAGGAGCCGTATTACCGCAAATCGGGCATAATCCCTTTCTACAAAGCGAAGGTACGGTGAGGGAACAAACAATCGGAAGCTATAGGGACTGAACACATGTTCCGTTATACCAGTTATTTTGACGCGGCCATGAATAGATATGCGAGTGCGTACACTCCTTTAGCCGTCGTAAATCAATAACGGTAAAAATAATAAATCATTGAGAAACGTTTTGATTTGGAGCAATAAACGGCAGAGTCCTGGTTTGTTTTATTTGCTTTCATAGTGCAGTGTGTAGGCGCGTACAATTCACACTAGGTTGATCTTATTATTTGATATGTAGGTAAGGTTACCAAATTTTTTTTTTGTTGTTTTAAGAATCGTATAGCTCAGCTTTTTAATTCTCAGCTTTTTTTGTCGCAAATATGATACCGTTTTAGAAATGTATGACAAGTTGTATGAAACTATTGGCAATACGGAAGAGGGCAGTGTTATTCGTTTTATTATCATTTGATGCAATTTTTGCCGTTTGCAGAAGATATGCTACCGAGAAAAGAATACATGATGAACGTCCATTATGATACGTGCTAACAACAATTGTTTCATATTTTAGTAATCGAGATATGAAGTGACAATAAGGTTATGTAACATCTAATAGTTGACATAATAAAATCAACAGAAAAGTTGACTGTCAAGACACGATCATAATTTACATAAAACTGAGCGCATTTCGTGGCATGTGCAAGGGTTCCGTAGTTGGCCATCGCAGTATGCGTATTTCTAAGGAATTTTCCGTTTGATACTATAAACATAATATTATCGTATAATTTTACTTTTTTACTTCTTCAAATACATTTTATAAGTTGGTTGTGTCGTATTGTGATAGTTTTGCCGTTGTTTATATGCTATAATACTATTACCGTAAACTTTTTCAAATATCCTAAACAACCGTATAACAGGCAGGGGGGGATTATTAGTACTTTAACGACCCCCCTATATTGTATTGTAATATTTAGAAAATATCATTGATTGCTCCTCCAATGAACGGGACAATTTGAATAAATTTGAACGTTATCATAAAATACCAGTACGAGTTTTCTTACCGTACCTTTTTATATATAGAAAAATTATCAAATGTCGTAATATCATATTACGAAACTATTAATATAATAATAAATACAGGGTTTGCTGTTACCGCGGTAAAAAAATGTTTTTTCTTTGATTACCGATTACATCCTTGTTTGTACTGAAATTTTGTTAAGTAATTAGTATGAGAGCACTAGATTAAGATTGATCGGTTTTTATTTGGATTAACTAATATCGCCATTGAGCCACAGTTCGTTTCTTATTGCTCTGAAATGCCGAAATCAATAATATTTTCTTCTAGAAGTAATATTTAACGGAGACGACAATATCTTACTCGTAGGTCTATTGCGGCATTTCTGCATTTCTAATATTCTAGAACACATTATCTGATGCAGAATTCTTGTCTGTTGCTTCGGTATTGGCGTGTGGCTTGCATAACTCGTGCAATCCGTGCCTCCAGACACATCTGGGTACATTTGACTTAGACGACACACGCCACGGCGTTGTTGTCATTACTCATGTGTCGCGTACAAGACTTCATAGTACCAACTCTTCGCCTTTTATGAAATGCCATATTTTATCTACTCTCTATCGAACATTGAACTTTGACTGAGAAGACGTACGGCGCATTCTACGTTGTCCTATCATATGTTCTGTGCCCTAATGAGTGTGGTGCAAGAGAGCAGCACATCTTCAAACGACATGCTAATTGACGACGACGTCGCAGCTAGAGATATTAACCTCGCGCAGACGGTTTTAAAACTTTAACTAAGAATGTATAAAGCTAGGTGCAAGGAACATCTCGTTGCAGTGTTATTAAATATTGCTATAGGTTTTTTAAATATAACCAAATCTTTATTTATAACTTGTATGTAACATTTATTGTTGCTTCTCAAGTCTTCTGAAGTACAGAAGAGTTTTGTATTTTGATGTTTGACTAATGTCAATTTTTTTTAGAAGTTAATATTAATAACCAATCTACAATATTTTTATACACTTATTTAAAATGATTCCCTTAGAAACTAGTATGTCCCTGCAACTATAACGGCATATAAGTCCTATAGGTTAGTACAGGATTTATTTTATCTGCACTAACCTAGGTAACAAACCGACGTCTATTCTTTCGCATTTATAATATAACCAATGTAGTAAGCTTCCTTTTCAAAGATGTCAATATTTCTACCTAGAACGGAAATAATATAAGTGACCCAAACGTTTCCCTGAGGCCAACGTTGTTGTGCCAAGTTCATTGGCGAAAAAAAAAATGCACCAGTGCCAAGTTGCTTATTTGTACAGACCTCTATTTGGCAACTCTGAACTAAACTAACCTAGTAACGATTCAGGCGCACAACTGATTTCTATTTATTCAAGATCCTTCTGCGCGTCTTCAAAGTCGATGATAGGATAGGTAGTCATTTAAATGAAGGAGATAATGATTTTTTTAGGTAAACTATGAAGTGGCTTCCACGACCTATTGCCGCTTTAGACGTCACTGAAAGATGATGAAATTAAAGTCTATGTTAAAATAAAAACTCAGAGTGTAGAAATGCTTGTGTGTTTTTAAGATAAAAAACATGATACCGTCCGTCTGATAACAAGATTCGTAATATGATAGTACTTAAGTATGATAAACAAGTTTGCGTCAGGAAAAACGTAGACATAATATTATTAACATTATCAGTACGAAACTAATGTTTATAATAATATTAATGAACATATTAATAATAACGTTTATTGCTATAAATATTAAACTTTAAATGATGGAGTGGTATCTACAAACAACAGATACTCAAGAAACGGGTCTACAAAATGCGACTGTTGTCTTTCTCTTCGTTCTCTTTCTTTTCTGTCTCTATCTTTCGCTTATCTATAAACCATTTTTGTCTGCCCTTGTTTTTGCTTTTGGGCAAGAAGTATCCCTTACTTCGACCCCCAGATGTGACTACGACTCATAAAAAACAACTTAAAACGCATAATTGCCTAAAAATGACAAAAATGCTAACGAGTTATTGCTTATATTAAAATATAAAAATATAAATAAAAACGCGACTGTTAAGTAAAAACTGCAATAGTAATCATAATGGGTTCAGCTTTTTAGTTCCAGGGTTTAAGTTCAATAGAAATCTAGCTTTTATGGTTAAAAAAATGTGTTTTTACCTTTGTTTAAGGAAAATTACAATCTTAATATATATAAATTACGTGTCACGTTGTTTGTCCGCGATGGACTCCATACTACTTAACCGATTTTGATCAAACTTCGTAACTATCTGTTATTTGATCTAACTTAAAAAATAGGATAGGTTTTATTTTAATTTATAACATAGCAACGCGTGGCTGGGTCAGCTAGTAGTTTATATATCTTTGAAAAAAATTAAATATGGTTTAAGTTTTTTGTATATAAGGAAACTCCATTCTCCATATCATTCTAAGTATTATGTCGTGTGCATTGTTACACCGGAACAGTTCGGGATATTATGAGATGCAACAAAAACTTTTATTCAAGGAAAGCTACGCGGCTTGTGCCAAAACCGTGTCCTATAAACCGAGAGGAGTAACTACATACTTTGTACCTAACACTTTGTGTATTCATCTTTACCAATTCAAGCAAACACATAATTTCGTTATCACGAGTTTGAAGTTGAAGATTTTAAGTCCACAGCTGTAAAGGTTTATTTCTCAAATATGTACTTCATCATTTATCTACGCACGATTAAATAATGAGACGGTCTGTCTTCTATTATGGTATAATTTATAATGTTTGTAAATCCCTACTTTTGTAAATAACGAATACTAAGTTAAGTTTTATTGACTTCTCAGCTCACTAAGAGATGTGAGGGATAAGAATGGAGATTATGAGCCGGCGCCGAGAGACATGTTCTTTCAACAGGATCTTTCCCACAATATCTTTTAGTGCCCCGCAGTAAAACTAGCCAAAAATAAAGATCGCGTCTGCATTTGCCGAGGGCCTTATTCAAGATTATTGCTATCTATGTTTCATTTGTTTTTCTATCTAAATATAATATGATTTGTTTGAGATCGACACATCTGGAAGCTCTACTCATATTTTAAATATTAATTGTTTAATATCTTGATTCTACTAACCTTGGTTATGATATAGGTTAACTGATATCGACTGCGACCGCTCTTATCTCCAAGATTTTATAATACTAGTGATTTATTAAGGTCTATTTGCCTCAGCTTGTTTGCGATCAGACAGGGTAGAAATGTGTGTCCCACTCTGCGTGTTTGTCACGTAACATTTAATTAGGCCATTATTGAGATCGATGCGGGCGATTCTGATGGCATACCAGCCCGCTCCTTTTACCCAATGAGTCCGCGACTGTTCTTAATACGAGTCTAAGTATACTATGACAAGTATAGTTTTACATCAATCAACAGTTTAAAATGTTATTCTGTTTGAGAACTTTAAACGTTTTAGTGTCGCATCGAATAGGAATTCTGGATTTTGCGTTAAATATGGATGCTTATTTTATATAAATTACAAAAAGCGATGAAAATATGTGTAATTTTTAGTTGCAATAGGTATTTTTATATTTAATATCTTAGTGCTTACTATGCTAGTTAGACCTTGAACATTATCGCTTAGTACCTATTTCCTTGTAGTGACTTGGGAACTTGGGTGATATCTTTAAAAAAGATATAATAAAAGTAAATATGTAACCCCTTGTTGTATGAAACCGACACCATATTTTATACTAATATACTCAGTAATAAGGGTTTTTATAGATATTATATATATCGGTCACTTAAATCAATCAGAAAGAAAATCAATTTATGATTGTAGTCCTTATTTTTATTGAAAAATGTCTGACCGGTCAAATGTTTAAAAAAGGTATTAAATTTCTTACCATTTCAGGTTTAATTCAATATTTTTCAAAAGTGGTCTTGCGAACGCGAAGATACATAAATTAGTGTACAAATCACAAAATACTACTTCATGATAAAGCTACATCAGTAGAATGATAAACACGTGATGTTTTATAATATACGCATAAGTTTAGAGCAGTTGCAAACAAATGACTGCGATTATGAACGATGAAGGTGTGGACCACACAATTATTTTCGTATTTAATTTTTTGAGAAAGAGCAAAAGGTTTATATGGTATCGATTTTTTACTGTCAGTCAAAAAATTAAAAATTATTTATTATTTAGGACATTTTTCATTTCGTGTCTTTTTTGGGTCACAACACACACTTTTTTGTTAAAGAAAGGTATGGAAGACATCACTTTTTTGTCTTAGCAGAAGAATTTTCGTGATCACGCCCATTCTACTGCATTTAAAGGACTCTATATTCAAAATTAGTTTAGGTGGTTAAACTGGCTTGACCTTTCTTTCGTTAAATCAAAAACGTATATTACTTGGGGTCGTGGACATTTTTACTATAAAGGTATATTGTGTTTTTTTTAAGAATAAACATTTTATAAATATAAGAAAAAATCTTGACAATTCACACTGATATTTCAGTTCCAAAGTAAGACATGCTTGTACCTTAAGTTACTGGAATATAAGTTCCAAGTCCCTTACTAGTCTCTTATTTTGAAACAGAAAATTAGTAGTAGTAACTGTGGTTTTTCTTTCGCCTTTTGTCACTACTTACTTTCCCATGAAATCCCCTCACCTACCATAAACACAAAGACAGCAGAATTAGTTTGATGTTTGACGACCCGACCATCGGTGTCATTCAGTGCTTGGGAGATAATGATGATAATATAAATGTTAGCTTAAAGCTTACAACTACAGATACAGTTATATGAGCTTATCATCATATTGGTGCCTGGAATGTGGTACATATCAACCAGGTAAACTAAGCATCGTCGAAAGAAAAATGAACGTCACAAACTTTAATGTTAAGGTAGGCTTATCCGAAGATTCTAGCCTATATGAAAACGTAATTGTTATATTGCCGAAGCTAAACATTTTCATTCGTTACATTCTAGTCTTAGAACGCATCATAATCGTAGAGCTGAAATTAATAAAAACATCTCTTATTTGCCAGGATAGCAAGCCTCAAACTTTTGCACTTAACATCGTACAAGTAGACGCACTCACCAGCGCAGATTCTTCGGAAGGAGGGTTAGAGAGTATATGTATCTAAAGCTGATGCAATACCGAATCGATGATGAAATGACCTTGATTTTGAGCGATGGGTACTTATGCAACATCAGCAACACTAAAACCGTTAACCATAATCGGGAAGTAGAAGGGAGGTATGGATTGGACATCAGGAGTGATCGTGGCAAAAAACTCGTTGAATTTACCATCTTTAATCTTGCCTTCAGCGTTATACTAGTGGTCTTTACACGTGGAAATCTCCAGAAGACAAGTACACAAAGCAAGAAACAAAGACTACATTTTCATCAACACTCGCTGAAGATCATGGGCACTAATTTGAAAAACTTCTCTGGCGCTGACTAAAACTTGGACCACAACTTTCTTGTTGCAAAGTTTGCGTTGTGTTTAAAAGCTCCAAAGAAACGTCAATTTTGACGGGCAAAGCTAACAAACTTCCTATACACCGATGCCACGACACTGCTTGCTGTGAATGAGTCTGAAATTTCACTCTTACTACAGCGGAAAACAAAATAATAACGGGCTCTTTTGAAATACACCAAAGTCCAAAGTCATGGTAGTGAAACACGTTAATACTCCAAGTACCAATCAAATTTGAGACCTATGGTTGTTAGCAATTTTGTTTACCTATGCTCTAGCAACCATTAAACCGGCTCTAACGAAAATAATATGTAAATACTGACCAGAATGACCCCTTGGTGCCGTTTTAGCTATAAAATGTGAAGATATAAAGGAGTGAGATCAAAAACATAAATAATACTACTCTTGGTCTTTTCCATTTATCTGTATGGTGCTCAACGCAGACGCAAAGATGCTTTTGAGTTGTGGTGCTCAGGAAGAATGCTCAGTATGCTCATGGACAGCACATCAGACCAACTTATCAATACTTCGACAGCTCAGAGTCAAGACAGGACTATCTACTATATGTCTAAGGCGTATTCTTGATTACTTTGGCCATATTGGTAGGAAAGAAGACGAACGACATTATGGCGAAACTAATAGTGATAGGGTAAGGATGGCAAAAGGACACAAGATCGCAGCGCAAAGCGTTGGTCTGTTCAGATTAGCACCACATTCTTTATGCCATTGGTAACAGATGGCGATAGAGAGATATTATCAGAGAAAGATGGCTGGCAGGTTGTGATGACTACCAAGACTAGCAAAATACGACGCGAAGGGGAAGACTGATATACTACTTAAACCTGCGAAATATATTAAGAGAAAAACATCGCAACATTTTGCAAATGGCGAATAATGTTCGGCAAAAACATAGTAATCAAATGGAATTTAGAGAATATTTATATGAACTACTTTATATTAATAAGTAAGTAATTGACTTGCTTCGTTCGATGGAGACGAATGACAAAAAAATAATCGCAAGAGTCTTAGAGAATTGCTTAAAATGGTGAACTGCACTTAAGCACGCATCTTTTTTTAGTCTGCCAGGATAGACGTTAGCTATGGCTATGAATAAACAGCTCCTCCGCTTAGCAAATTAGTTCGGCAAGAGCTAAATTTTGTCATAAAAGAGCATCATTAGCACGTTTTTTGAAATGAAGATATGACTTGGTATGACATATTAAGAAACTAACAGTCTTAAAAATGGCGTGTGATCGTTGCTCAAAAATCGTACATTGTTGGTGTATTGGTTATCAACTTAGAAATTTATTACAGAAGGACAAACGAGATTACTCAAGAATTATCGCCAATTACGTCAAGACAATATGTAAAAGGACAACTCATGAAAATTGTACCACGGTAGATAACACATCACCATACAAAGCTTTAACAAATATCATGGAACAAACACAGTATTCACCTAATATTATGATCTTAGAAACGAGTGTTTCATTTAATGCACCATAAAAGTTTCTTACATTGATTGAGTTAATATTTCAATAACATCTTAAACTGGAAGCCATAGTGTCTTCTACTCTTTTTGCAAATTTATTTTAATGACACCTGCCGAATGAAACTGTGCTGCTTGAAGTTGTAGCTTGAGCTAATGAAAAATATCAAGCAGTTCATTCTCTACTCAAGAGATTTCATTTTTAGATGAATAATTATATACTTATGATTTTGTTTATTTAAATATGTAGATACTACGACTTTAGTGTAATTTGCGTAATTGTAGTTCGTTGACCCAGCGTATCTTATCGTATCATGTTGCTTGTCCTACCTTGAGAAAAGAATGTCTCTCTGTTTAATTAAGATTTGATTTTATTACGCATTTTAAATAGATTGACTTAAATATATTTTTTCAATAAAGATGAACATGACCCCTTTACCATAAATATTAAGGCTTCAATTGTTTTATGAAACATTTACCTATAGGTTGATGTTCGTTTTAATTGTCGGTTGCTGGTTCAGATTTTGCTGAAGATAAATATTTCGGTGACGAATACCTAAAATAATTTGTACCAGGGCATGGTATATAACTCTTTCGCATTACTCACATTACCAACTCTATTTAATTTTTGGGCTCTGACTATCAAGCTAAGTCGATTATTAGTGCGAGTTGTTCAGAATTTAATTTAATATATTTCTTTTGAACGTTGCCGTTTTTCATCAACTTTTAAAATGTCTTTAAAAGCACATCTTGTCCTGTTAAATTTAAATGCTAATACCAAACTTAATTAGACCAAAACTTTTTCCATTCTAACCAATACCATAGCATTGTGGAATTCGGTCGATGTTTTAGTTTGATATGATTTTGAACGCGGCTATTTGGCACTTCGGATAATACGAATCTGTTTGAATGGCACTATTGGCTTACTGTTCGGTAGTATCATTGAACACTTTATTTTTGTGTACCTTATACTATTTATAGATGGGTAAAAGAATGACTCTTTCGTAAATGAATTTATAGTTAAAAAAAGGATTTTTAAATACACTGAGTTTTTAGTTTTTATTTATATAGTTACTTCGGATTGTCAACGTCTATTTTCAAAATACCTGATTTAGCACACAGAGCGACTGCACTTGCTTAAAGAACGAAGGGGAATAATGTCATAAATTGTTTTACTTGTCTAATATCTCGTATTCAGTACTTGAAATTTTCCTACCTTGCAAGATGACTATGAATTCTTAATCAAATTCATTCATTCTCAATAATTTAGCTTTATCAACTTTGTCAAGTGAATCAAATATCAGTTAATTTGTACCATTACATGTACCATTACATTACATGTGTATTAATTTTACGATGGCATATCCTTGTATCCTGATAAGGATTAGATTTAATAAGATTTTAACTTACTGTGCCTAAGTCCATCTATGAGGAATGAATAGGTGGTGTTATTTCAGCAATAACATACAGATTTTCTTTATTCATTATAAAGAAAAAAATATAAAATAGGTTGTTTGATTACGGTGCCACTACGAAATTAAATAATAAAACAACGTCAACGACGACATCAATTGTATAGAGGTTTATACTATTTCTTAAATACAAAATTATTCTCAATGCTCACCTTCTATGGATATGACATAACTTCATTGTTAATACAAGTTTACTTATAAAAATAGGTTGTCTGTAAAGTCGGTTCACTGACGATAGTTGAACGTGACAACGTCATAAGAAAATACTGATGGAATGGTTGCATTTTTCAAAAGAAAATTTTAATTTTATTTGTTTGATAGATATTTTGTATGGATATAGAGAAGGAAGTAAATGGAAATCACAATTAAATTTATCAAGTTACATTTATTTGTACGCATAAATACAATTATGTAAAGCCATTGATTTTTACTCATCGTGAAATAGTTTTGTTAACGTATTGTTATAGTTTTGTCAATGGCATAACTTACAATCGCTGCACTAGCGGACCGATGCTATTTATTTTAATGATAAAAGCACGAATATTCGACAATATATCACTGAACATATAATAACTAATATGACGAAATTTAATAAATTAATTTGACGAAAACGAATTGTATAGCAGCTGTCCACGCGGACGCATCGCTCACTCAAGTAGGAGAGAGACCGATGTCGAACGCTGCTGAACGCAGAGGCCGATTGTGCCTCTTTGTCGCTCGTTCCGCGCTCTCGCTTGCACTTCAAGCCTTAAATGGAACGCCTCAGAGCGAGGTTACGCCGCATGAGTCATGTTTTTACGTACGTGCAGCCGACTCTATCGAATTATAAGACGTTGTCACGTCAAAAGAGGTATCAAATATTAGGTTAATGTTGTATCTAGAAACTGCAAATGGAACGGATAAAAGTTCAGTTCATTGTTCAAGTGAAACATCATAAAACAGGTCCTAATCAACATTCAATATAACCTCAGTAGAATGTTCAATTTCGTCGAGTAAACAGCACAACTGTAGCATTTTGTATTTTCATTGTTCCCTTAACAACCTCTAGTGTAATATTTGTCGAAAGACGAGCAAGAGCGTACTCAGTATTACAGTTTTATGCAATAGCTTCATGATTTGAGTGAAAGTGTTTGGATGAAGGCCAAGACACATCCCGATGTCACGATAAGACGCGATTGTGGGGAAATAAACGGGTTGGCCCATTCCATTTTTGACGTGATTTAACATGAATTTTTAACGCTATTAGTGCAAGTTTCTTTTTTGTCAGCTCCTTGTGTTTGATGGGAGTTGCACAAAGGATAAACTATTTTAAGATAGTTACAAGTTTCACGGATTTGGTTGATGCTGGCAAAAAGTGGCAATAACTAAGTGATTTAAGCGAACCAGCGTATTGGATTAATTTATTATAAAAGTCACGAGTAATATTTAATTTCGTTTAAGAGAACGGCGAAATATGAACAAATTTTATTTATTAGTTTGTTCATCTTATCACATTATGTTGTTCAGGGTGCAATTCTTTGTGTTTTTAAATATTCAGATTTTAAATAATTGCTGTATCTCTTGTTTATTGAGATAATATATTAAAGTTAGCATTAATTTATCTACCAGAAATATGATAAAAAGAGCGTGGACTTTATAAATAAGTTTATATGTGGAGGATAATCTCCTACTAAATTTATTTGTAAAATTATATCACCATTTAAAAGGCTATATATTATTTACATTCAGTTTAATTCAGAGTTTCATTTCAAGACATAAACTAGGTTAACTTTGTATCATCGTATAATTGACATAACCGGATAATTGGTATAGCTACGTAGCTTGAAACTACTATGTTTCGTTCAGTTCCAACAATATCGGCACAGCAATGATGTTCATTATTTATTATACTTAATGGACATTGCTGTATTTTATATACAGATGACTTTTCAATGGGTTAAGCTTACCTACTTGGTATAATATATTGGATGCGTAAATAATGACATGCTAAGATGTAACAACTTTTGATATGGAAACATCGTGTTTTGCCATTTAGAGTCCGTTTGTGTCCAAGTAGTACAGTTCGTTGGCCGGATATTTGCTTACAAGGAAGTGTAAATATTCGTCGAGTTATGGTCATGCATTTCAACCATTTGCGGGCTATTTTCATTGCATTCATTATACTTGAACATGTGACGTCGTGTGAGGAAACTTAGCATTATGAAATGAATAATTTATGTTTTACCGACTGTCGAATAAGTATAAAGATTATGAAAGATACAATATAAACATAGAATTTTATTAAATTACTTCATGTAAAATCATAGCTATATACATGTTGTCTGTAGCTAATAAGCTTCAAATCTTCTGGTTTTATATGTTACTAATTTCTGAATATAAATAAAAAAGTCAGGATTAAATTTAACGTTTCGGTATCAGGAAAGAAAATAATTCATATCGTCTGATTCATTTTATGGAATACGTTCTATTGTTCAATATATGTATTCACTTAATGTAAATTATCATTCCATAGAATGGAATCAAAGATCGTAATTAATTTGGAGTGACATTGTAAATCATGGGATTACGAGCAAATGATCCTGTGCCAGGCAGTTTGCGTCAGGAATATCCAATAGCAAATCACTGTCAACAAGTGCACCTATTAAAATTTGATTTGTGTGACACTGTATTTATCGCTGGAGCGCCATTAAAATGTCTTTTTTCTTTAATTTTGGTTTACTTAACAGTCAATTCTTTTTTTATTCTGAAATGTTAAATATGTACTATTTATTGCAAAATTACTACTATTTACATTTTTTAATGTAATATTGAATCAAATGACTTATGTATCCTAGCAGAATAACAAAATTTAGGATATATATAACTAGTCTGACCATAAATACTGTTTCATAAACCCTTTTCTTTTTCAACTTGTTAATTATTTTGAATTTGGAACTCGTTTATTATTTTAAAAACTTCATTCGATTTCGCGCCATTTTACATATTTTATCGTGTTCATTATCAAAATACAATATGGAATGGGGTGTTAAAGAAAATAGGATTGCAGTGATCGCATTGCACAAAGTGAGTATGGAGCCGTCAGTCATATTCCAGACGCTTCAAAAGCTTAGCATCAGCCGTATGTTCGTATATCGTACTATCAACAGATGCACCAACACTTCCTCTGTCGCAGACCTTAAAAGATCGGGGCGGCTGTGTGCTGTGAGAACTACAAAGGTTGTTAATGCTGTTAAAGCCAGATTTCGTCGAAACCCCATTAGGAAGCAAAAATCTTATCACGAGAAATGAAGATTCCTGCTAGGACTCTATCGCTTATTATAAAACAAGACCTGAATTACCTGACCTGCTTATCGTCGATATACAGGACATGCCCTAATCAATCTTTACAATTAAAAAGAGTAGATCGATCAAAGTGACTTCTGTCACGATAGGCAGGTGAAAAGCACAGAAATATCCTCTTTACCGATAAAAAAAATTCACGATTGAAGAGCACTACCATGAGCAAAATGATAAAGTGTACACTCATAGTTTTAAAGAAGCTGCTCAAGTGGTCGGAAAGGTACAATGTGGTCATCATCCTTCGTCAGTGATGGTTTGGTGGTGCGTACATTTTTGTGGAAAAGGACTTCAGCCAAAGTGTATAAAGAGACAGTCTTGGATCGTGTTGTAAAACCTCTCAGCAAAACACTTTTTAAAAATGCACCGTGGACTTTCCAGCAGGACTCTACACCTTTTTTTTTAAATTAAGAATGGGTTCGCTCTTGATCCCAATAAAGCCCAAGGCCTCATCAAGGCCAAGACAGACTCCACGATGGAACGAGCTAACCAAGAAGGTGCCTATTCACCCTGGCTTTAAAAACAGTCGGGTTATAGGTACTCGGAAATACAGACGCAGGGAGAGAGTGCCACTCGTTTGCTGTGCGCATTATAAAAGAAGTTGAGAAGCGCTTGGTGCGGCAGGTAGGAATAGCAACCAAGAAAGGGTGGTAGCCCGCAGTGCGTCTGGATGTCCGTTGGAAAAAAAGTGATGGCGGTATGAGCATATGCAGCTCATGAGCACACCCTCCAAAATACAATCTGTAGAAGACCCACAGACAGGCAATTTTGCGACGGTTAGCTAAGGTGAGAAGCTTGCTCTTCTTCAATTTGCTGTCACTAATGAGCCTCTCAGCTCTGCGTTGAAACGTGTCTAGTACAGCAAGTTGGTATTTTGCTGTCGTCCCAGAGGTGACTGTAATATTCCATGCAAGATTGGACTTGAGCTTTATAGAGAGTTAAAAGCTGTCCCGGCGTGAAATATCGCTTGACCTTACTTAGGACGCCCAGATTTTTAGCTGTAGTTTGAGCCTTGGAGTCGATGTTGGCTCCGAAGTTGAGGTCTAAAAACAACTCCATGCCAAGAAGCTCGAGACTGTCGGTCACAGGTACAAATGTACTTCGGAGTAAGTAGGAGTGAGGATGAATTAACTCCTTTTTGTAGTGAAAAGATACGCTTGCGTTTTGGAGGCGTAGAAATGGACGAGGTTGCTGACACCCCACTGGAAAACGTGGCTCAACCTCTGGTTCGTTTGCTCAGCCATGGCCTCTCTCATCAACATCACGTCATCACCGCTGGGTTTTGCATTAGACAAGTATCTCTCTACAACAGTACTGTCGTCTGCATACCCAAAAATTCCTGGTATTAACAGGTCATTGACGTGCAGCAGGAAAAGCGTCACATAGAGAACAGACCCCTGAGGAACACCGGCATCAATAGCCACTAAGTAAGAGGAGCAGTCATCGATAACTATTCTGATCGACCGTGCTGTCAGGAAATCGGCTGTCCAATTACAAAAGTTAACGGAGATACCATACGCAGGAAGCTTGCGTGTGCCAGACTCTGTCAAAAGCCTTCGAGATGTCAAGTGACACGGCAAGTACATCGCCGTGCATCTCGAGGGCCTCGCCCCAGCAGTGCGTCATATTAACTAGAAAATCTCCAGTTGAACGTCCATGGCGAAAGCCATATTGACGGTCATTGAGGAGATCATTGTCTTCTAGGTACGAGAGCAACTTACTGTTCAGCACTCTTTCCATAACTTTACAAAGTATGGAAGTGATGGCGATCGGTCGGTAATTGAATGTCGGTACGACTACCCTTTTTTGGTACTGGCTGCACATTGGCAAGCTTCCAGAATTTTGGTACTGTTTTTGTTATGAAAATGAGGCGATGTAAGAGTGTTAGCACAGGAGACAACTCGGGCGCACAATACCTCATCACTCTTGCTGGTATGCCATCAGGACTACTGGCCTTATTCACGTCCTGACTAAGTAATACTCTACGGACCTGCTTATTGTGAATTGTGATCTCCGACATTGAAGAATCAGAGCGAGGTATGTTTGGTGGTTGTTGAGAGCCGGTGTCTGGACAGGACCCTTTAGACTACAAATTATGGTCAGTTTTAGAGGACATGGCTTTCTCTAAACGACAAGGCGACATCGAGTCTCTTAAAGAATCTCGGGAGCAAGCAGTGGCGAAATTTCCCATAGAAACAGTGAGCAAATCCATAGATTCGTGGCTACACAGTTTAATGGCCTGTATAAAAGCCAAAGATGGCCATTTCGAATAGAATATTTCTTTATTTTTTGCTGAGATTTTTATATATATGTACACATAAGTTTTAGTAATAATTCATTACTTCATAAAAAGCATTTTCATTTGCAACAGAACTTATGGCCGGGCTAGGTATATATTAAAAATTAAAATATTGTAAGAGTATTGTAAAATTATTATTCAACTGCTTGAAAACGTGGATTAAAGTAAAAAATAGCTTTTGTGATCCTTTTGATCACAAAATGGGGCATTTTTTAAGAAATAGGTAAATCAATGAAAATACTTTGTCGTTCCAAACAGAGTATTAGCCTTAATAAAATACCAGGTGCCACAGTTTTTAATTAGTCTTAGAAGTTTGTTACGTGTTCTCAAATAGACCTAAAACATATGTGAAATGAAGTATTACATATATAAATAAAACGTTATAACTAATTCGAAATTAGAACTAATTTTATTTATATTACATTAAATTAGTTACTCTTAATAAGGGTACCTAAAAACTCTCTAACTCCATTTTGGTGATCTTTTTATTCCAATTTTCACATACTGCGGGTTGTTTTGTTAAATATCTCTTCACAGTTATAACATTTTTCTGAGAATTGATAGATTTATTTTAAATGGAATAAAATTCTTCTATTGTTACATTGAAATGCTAGGAATAACTTACGCACGATTTTTCGATGAGACCCAATAAATTTTAGTAAATTTTTGACGGACATTATACCCATATACATACATGTTTATCCTATTTGTAAATTTATTAGTGAAATTCGGTACATATACCTAAAACAGTCTAAGATAAAAATCAAACATTCAGTGCACGCCAAGCAATGCAGCACAAATATCTATCCTAATTGCTATGTGAAATTATTATACGGTGTTTTATTTTGATCACTTGTGGCTCACTGCCTGCTAATTCAACTAAGCAACTACAAATTATGATTACGGAGTATATTTAGCGATAAAGATGACATTTATTACGCAGTAAGTACCGGAAAATTTGATTATGATTTCATTAACATAGTCAAAACAATGAAGAGATTATTTTTCTAATCAAGATTACCGTCTTCGGTCGAGGAGAATAAAACTACGATACGATACTGAGTAAAACTGATTCAGGTATATTTATTCTATATATTTACTTCAATACTTTTTTTTAAAATACTACGACGCGTATTTATTATTTGTTTACCTCGTAAAGAAAATTACAGGATGGTCCCCTTGGTGACGTTTCAGTTCGGCGTATCTAGGGCTGCTAAGATTCTGTTCTATATTTGAATTGAGTTCGATGAGATGAGCTGAGACGGGTAACGGTGAATTTGGTTATATTTATTTAAAAAATAATACTTACAATCTTAAATAACAACTTATCTTTGAATAGCATTTTGCGATAGTAACATTCAATAAAAATGTGATAAGTGAAAATGTAAACAAGAAACTAACTGGAAGAAACACAAAATTCATTTATGAAATTTACTAAAATTTGGGAAGTTATAGTTAGTTTTTTCATCCTGTATTTTTAGATAGTGCTAACCAACAATTTACGTTATAGTGAACGTACTTGAAGCGAAAACCACCAGCAAGATATTTTTAAAGATTGCTATTTTTTGCACGTGTTCTATTCATTAGATACCCTCCATGCGATTGCGATCTTTGCTCTGCCCCCGCGCAATGCTCCATGCCCTGAGATAGCCTTAGTGCCAACTAATATTCAGATAGTGTACTAGAAACTACCATGTTTTGATATTTCACAATCTAGTATTTTGACCTTGAGGAAAAGTTTGTGACGGATTTATGTATTACGTACGTATTTATATTTTAGACGCAAAAGTTATTATTCATAAAAATAATAGTCTTACTCGTCTCTTTTTAATTCACCATACCTACTGATAGTATTTTCTGTTGTTTAGTTAACTATTGTCAGTATCAAAACGTACGTGAAGTTTACAGAATTCATCGTTTTGCCTGAGAAGACTGCTCAAAATTAGTTTGTCCTAAAATGCATTATTCACACGCTTGAAGACAATCACTTTTAACAAAGCAAATTAATTCTTTCCTACCTTTTCAAGGATAATTAAGCCGTGTAAACTCAAACCACTATTATTTATAAAATAATGACAAAAGCTATTCATAAAATATACATATATAAAAAAAGTAATAAAAATATTTTAAACATTACACATTTAAATATTATCACATTTTGCTTATATGCTGTTGTTTAATTTTGTAACTGAACTTCTTAATCTGAACTTTCACCAGAATATAATGCTATATGTCTAGTCCTAACACATACATTTGCACTAATAATTACGTTTAAAGGTAAATATATATATTGATGCATTTTATTATTAATGTACACAGTAAATTGTACTATACTCATCGAATTTAAAATTAATTTACAGAGCTTAAAACCTACTTTAGAGCGATCTGTACAGTAGCACTAGTCATAACAATAACCTTTTCCAAAGGAATCATTACTTATATTATATATATTATATTTGTTCGAAATAATTTTGCATTATGACTCATAGTTTTTTTATTTATTTTCGATTTCTATGCTCTGTTGGCACTTGTATGCGGACGTATTTAGAAATAGATAAACAAAAGGAACTCCATTCACTGTGTGCTGACATTTTTAGCCTGCCAATCTTCGTAGATTTTCAAGGGGTTTCGAGAGTAACTTATTGCTAGGGTTGCTAGGTATAAAAAAGTAAAAACCTGATTATACAGTCCGTCTGGTCACCGACCCCTTAAGGCAAATCAATATGATCAATTTTATTGACAAATCCACAATATTGAGTCATATATATTAAACAAGAAAACTTTGTGTGCTTATTTTATAAAACCTAAGGAGTGTTCCTATTATCGGGATAAATTCGCTTCTGAAATTGTCACGACTCCTAAATTATTTAATTAAGAGCTTAGATATTGGCATCAGTTTTTAGGTAATATCTTAGTGCATCTAAAAAGTTAGAAAAAAAGTTATGTTAACGATTAAGTTTTATTAAACATTTAAAATGTAAATAAACAACCAAATACTTTCTCGCATTTTACGTTCCAAATGTTTTAATAGGAGTTTTTGGTAAACCATATACCGTCAACTTATTGCCTACTTTTGTAATTGTCGATTTTATGCCTGGAGGACCTTTACATCGGCAGATATTGTTAAATAAATGAACCTACCCAAAATCAGCAGCAAAAATAATGAAAAAGGTTGCCATATCAAAACAAAGATGCCTTATTATTATGTATTTATGAAAAACACCAACACACGGGTCGGACACCGGTGACCAGACAAATTGTATATAAATACTTAATTAAACGTTAAAAACAAAAATCTTAAAAAAATACATTAAAACCTGATACAAAACTTGAAAACTACAATTTTTACTTAAATAAACGGAACTCAAAAAGTCTCTACTTCGACGAAAATAGGTTGATAAATTTTATCATCATTGAATAGGGTGATAGGTTGTTAAATGTACATGGCACTACATTTTCTACTACATATCACAAAGCTTGGAATGTTTATAATTTGCAAGCGCATAATGGTTACAAAGAATTAAACCAAAATCTATTTTTCCTAACTTTCGATATTACTTAACTAATTTCAACCCACCAAACAAGAATATATTATTTAGGTCTTAATTTTCGAGTTGCTCGACGAATGAAATGAAACATTAATAACGGATCCCCAAAAGCGTTTGGTTTTATGAGTTTTATTTTTACTCTTGACGTTCTGAAATCTATAATCTATGATCACAGTGGTTTGTGTGTTTGTCTGTCCGCTATTTTTCCCGCTCTTTTTCCATTGTATCAATAACGTTACCATAGCAACGCGTTAACCGCAAGTAGTTCGTCTACCAGACGCTAGATGGCGCTAACGGTAAAATATTTAATAATAGTAAAAAAATTAAGAATTTTGTCCACCCGTGCGAAGCCGGGACGGGCCGCTAGTCTATAATCAAAGAACACAAATTTGTTGTTTATGTGTTTGTCTGTCCGCTCTTTTTTCCATTGTATTAATTAACGTTACCATAGCAACGCGTTACGATAGCAACGCGTTTCCGGGTCAGCTAGTTAATAATAAAATACGTATTATTTAAATATTTCATGGTTACTCACATTAGTATTATTTAAAACGGAATAATTTCAATATCAAAAGTAAAAAAGGTATGATCCCGTTTCAATTAATACTAAAAAAACATTTTTATAAACGCTTCTACTGATAAGTCTAAAATCGTTTCATTTAAACAAGAAAGTATTTTTCTAGAATTCAGTTTTAGTATGAACATGTCTGCAGTATTAACTCAGTGTTATAACATCGAGGCGACTTCAAAACTAAAATAATATTTTGTTATATTGTAAGTCTATAATTAAAGCATGAAGAGAGTTGAACAGTTTCAAAAATAGTTTGTGCGACACAGTAAATCTCTTGTACGATGAAACTTGCGGCGTAAATCATTGGTACCACACTCTTAATGGTACATTGAATTTTATTGCGCACCCGTGCTAATAAAATTATGTCATAAACAGAAATTAACAACAAATGTTTGATCATTAGTGTGTTCAAACAGTGAGATTGTTTATGTTTTGCTTAATAAGGCCTGAGTGACATTATGAACGTTAAAGTCAAGTATATGCATGACAAATACAATGTGAGAGTAACATTTAAATACCCTCAAGGGTTGTAAAACACTTAAATATAGCAGCAACATAGAATTACTTTGTTATTAGGCAATTGCCTATAAAATTGATGATTTTTCCTACACAATATTTTGTGTAGCACTATTTACTACTGTTAGTCAAAATTGACTTCAGTTTGTGTAATTAATTTGGAAGGCACGCCATATTTATAAATATTTCTACAAAGCAAAATCTAGTAATTTAAAATTGTCATTTCCAAAAGAATGTAACACCTTTTTCAATAAGGATCTAGATAAATAACAAAATTAAAAAATAATCATATAGTAAATAAAACTAGTCAGAAGTTCATATTAATCGGCAATTATTCATTATTGTAGTATAGAGTTATTAGTATTTAGAATTAGTACGAGTGTATAGTTATTTTTTTTTATTAAATTAATAAATTACAACGGCAACACCACTTACAGTAATTAACAATAGTAGAAAACAAAAACATGAGTTAAAAAACAATACAAAGAAATAAAAGCAGTCATAAACAGGTTGACTCTGGTACAAAATTTTCACAACAGAAAAGACAACGTTTTAAAATAACCTGCTAATCATCCACAAACACATCACACTCAGGTTGGTTAGCAAAGAAAGAATTAATTTCTGTCAATATGTAAAGAGGAGACTGTGCATGCGCCGCTGTGCGGGTGCCTGGCGTCACGACTTCAAAACTAAAACACAAGTGCCGGGGCCGCCCAGCGCGCCGCCGTTTGTACTGTTCAGGAACATAGTCTACACAACTGGTTGTGTAGGTCAAGGTTGTCAATACTGCCACGTAAAACCTTCAAAACAGTTAATATTTCATTTGTTGCCCTGCGCGTCCTAAGGGAATTCAAGCCCAGAGTACTTAGGAGAAATAACATCGGATATAAATGGTGATAATATGTGTGATAGCTCGTGTATAAATACCTATTGTACTTTCTTGAACATAAGAGTATAAGAGCTTTCATGAGGATTCCAGACAGAGCTTCGATTTTATTACGTACGAGTGTGTAGTAAAGAAGCTTAATTAATTGAGGACATCTAAAATCTCGAGAATTTCGTAAAACGAAACATAGGCGTCTAAAACTTTCTTTTACTCCATAGTAAAAGAATATGTTATTATGAAATGTTAGTTTGGAATCAAATATTATACCCAGATCCTTGGTTGAAACCACGCGCGTAGGATTGTTGTCTCCGAGTAAATATTGGTGACATGTTTTAACATGCTTTCTTCCAAAGGTCAAAACATAACACATTTTATTATTAAAAACATCATATTTCTGTTAGCCCATTCATACACGGAGTCGATATCATGTTGGAAATGATTACCAAATATAAGACCGCTAACTGCACCTTATATAGGCTTAGTATACTTTCTATTATTTATGCAATAAATTGCAATTTATTTATATATTTTTCCAAGAAATATTTTTTTATTTATATACACATTTTTATTGATCCAATATTTGTTATATCAAACTGACCGAGTAATGTAAAGAAAAAATTTAAAAATTGAGAAAATGTAATCACTTTAATTACCTACTGTAATAAGCAAAATACATATTATTATTTCTGTATTTTTTTATTCTAGTCTCCATATCAGCTTATGGTTATTTTGAATGACCTATTTTCTGTAAAAACAAGGGCACTTTTATACTTTTTGCGGTGAGTCATTTATTTAATTTGTTTTATATATTCGTTTGCTCAGATTAAATAAGTATCATATTTTTTTGTAAAACGCTGTTTCCAAAGTGTTTTGTCATGTTTAGCAATGATTTTCGACATAAGTGTTTGATTCACTGAAGTTGCAATTTACACCGAGAGCAATAAATCCGTGTCACATAAGTCACTCACACAAAAAATGTCGGAGAAGAAAAAGCTTAGTGACATAAATTGTGTTAAAAACACAGTTAAATACTCGTTAAATTAAACTTATAAAATCATTAAATAATAATTATTATAAAAATATTATTAGTTGTCACATTCATTCATTAACATACAAAAATAATAAATTCATCTTAAAATAGAAAACGTTATATTTTTTGTACAACTTTCGCAGATTTTAATACTTTACGTTACTTAGAGTAGGTTTATGTAGGGTGGAGTTTAGCGAGGTGGTGAATTGATAGACTATAAAAACAATAGCTGGATTTAGAACCTGTTTCTAGGACATTTCACATCCTTAACGAAATCGCCACATATGAATTGTGTACATAAAAGTAATGGCGGGAAACTATTTTTCTATATATATTATTAATATAGCATGATGAAGCAATAGCCTGCGTGTTTATTGTATGTCAATTACATATACAATTAGGTTTAATTAAAAAAGCTTAAAAATTGGTAGATTTAATTTAAAATCGATTCGTAACTATCAATTTCCTCAGTATGATCTCTAACAAAAATATTATTAATAATGAAACGTGGTAAAGCCACGTCGTAAAGGTGGCTTTGCTTTAGATTCGAAAATAATAATTTTTCATATACATGTTAAAACTTATATTAAAACCACTTTGTATTAGCATGTCTGTCAACCGTTTATTTAAACTCTACTCGACCTAAAATGCATTGGAAGCTATTCAATAAACAACAACTGACATCATATTGTGTGCCACGCAAAGGAGCATCCATTAACTGTCCATGGGTACATAATCAGTAGCAATCACGGCCTATATAAACTGCCTTGTTGAAAACTGGCGGTAGTAACCGTTAATAGTAACAATATATTGACTGGAGGTAAAACACATATTTCAACGGCGGCAGCGCGTGTTTAACGTTAACTTAATTTAACACAAGTGCCGTAACGTTACTGCAAATAGTCTGCTATTGTACGCATTATATCAGCTTCATGGAAATAGCTGGATTATAGGTTATGTGTAATATGTAGTCTGCACTTGAGATAGGTAGGTTATGGAAGAGGTAAATTGGCTAACTCATTAAATATAAACATGTAAATGTGAAACTAATATAAATATTTGTATGGATAATTTGTACGAGAACAATTTATCATTACCCATTTTCGGATACAGAACACTCATTAATTAGGTAGAAGTGAAAAAAGATAGGTCTTTACATGTTCTTTGTACGAGAATGCAAAAGCACATCAATTTTATCCAAATATCCAACTGATTTTCAGTTTTAAATTAACTAATATAACAGAATATATTATCAGTTGAGAAAAGATAACATTATGTGTAGTTTGAAATACTGTTATTCATACCTTAGCTTTTAAGTATATTTCGGAATGAGTTATAATGATATTAATCTCGCATTTCTTCCAGATATATGCAATTTTAACATTATATACGCTGTCTTTAATGTCTTTTTTCTTATAGGTTTATTGCCCTATTAAAACTAAAAATAATAAATAATTATTAAAATAAAAAAAAAATGTCCACCTTAGAAATCGAAATTCAAAAACTATTCACTTTTCAGATTACGTTTAATAAAAGCTATACCTATATAGCAGTTAAAAAAAAAGTTAACAACCTGATTTTAGTAACTAGTACAATTGTGTTTGATCCGTGGGCACTTTTGAGGAGTATACATATAGATGAAATTATAAAGTAAAACGAAGAAAACTGTTCTTTTTAAATTTCCCGTTGTGCTAAATAAATCGCGAGTGCAGAAAGACTCTAGAGGCTAGTTTCCATTGAATAGGTCAGTAATCATCTGCATTTAAGGCCATTAACTCAATTGGCGAGTTCTCAATGAGAGGGCGACCTCCGGACACCGCACCCGCTCCGCTCCTCTGCACTCTTGTTTGCTTGACAATGCGCTTTTCTGTTTGCCAATTTATTTGCTCAGCTGTAAAGGGTTTATTCCGATACCCGTCCACTAATGATTGATGGATGGAATTTGTTAGGCATTGCACAATCGTTTGAATTAATACTTTTACTCTCAAATATTATCAAAATAAAAAAAATGTTTTTATGTTAACAATATTTCATTCTGTACAATTGTGGTGTTAGATCTTAAATTATAAGTAATGTAGTCAGTCTTAAGAGTAATCTGTTGTACGGGCAATGGCGAATCAACTTATCAAACAATTTCACTATCTCCCAAATTATATTGAAATCTAAGGAAAAATTGAAATTGAATGAAAAAAGAGTCTTTACTTTTCCACTGTTTTCTTCCTCTACCATTATAATATTTTTTGTAATTATCTGCTGTAAAAATATATTTTTATTAATTCTTTTGTAAAAATCTTTAACATGATGCAATAAGGGGTTTTATTTTTTTAACTGCAACCGAAACGCAGACTCCGTGCGGCATTAAAAGAAATACGAATGTTTTGATATATACCGAATAAGATTTTGTGCAATACTGTACATATTCGGTCGATCTTCTCTACTTCAGAAATGGCGTTCGATGCGGTAGTGGGTATTGGGTAGAAACAGACCGTACGTAATCTTCATGCTAACGTACGAACTTCGACGTTTTATTCCCAATTTGTAGTACTTCGGAACTTTTGTGGGCACTCCGATTTTGCTAGAAGTGCACTTCTAGTTTAAGAAATGTTTTAAAACATTATTGCTTTGGGTGTTCGATGTAGGACAATATTTATTAGTTTTGAATAACTGACCAAATTTTAAGATTCTGACATGCTTTTAATTCAGGTTAAAACCGAAATATTGTTTTTATAGTTTCTTTATGTTTAATTAAAATGATAATATTAAGCCTGAAATAAATGTAAACACTAAACTTTCTGACATAAACTGTAATAGTTGTTGGAAGCATAATTAACTTCATTTATTTCAATACTACCCTAATACATATAGATACAGGCACATACGTCTAAAATACTGAACATTTTTTTATATAGTAATAATCTTTATAGCTTTGTTAATCTATTATAAGATAATTTTGAAATTTTGAAATTTACATTGTCCGATTCCAAATGTCCTAATTATGATGTATGAAGAGCAAAACCTTCCTGACACAAGAATTTCTATGCTAAAAAGAAGACTAGCTGGGCACTTGCAATGTGACATGTAAAAGTACATAAATAGTTTACACATTTCCGAAATACTGATTACACTTTTACTACTACTAGGGAAAAAAACAACGGATTCCGGGAGTGCCGGTAAAAATGAAAACATGAACATTAACGTTGTGAATTTTTGATATTTTGAAATGGTTAGGGAATAATTTCGCACGAATTGTTTTAATTATCAGTATAAAAGTACTGTCATTTATGTGGTAAAATACAATATTCACATATTGCGCTAACATGACAACAAACACACACCCACAAGCTCAAGCGCCCTGCCCTCCGTCTTACGAATTTTCGATCAGGACACGTGTCCTGACGCTAGTTTAACATTTCTATCCATCCCAAAAAGTGCACAACGCCGCTAAAGAAGTTTTCACTTCAACAAAATCAATAATAAGTCTTTTCACTATATCTTCATCCGTCTTTTTATAAATAGTCAATTAAATTATTGAAGCAAATTGTTTGAAAGATTTCAGAGACGATATGATGGAATATTTTAAAATAGCTATCGGTCAGCCGCTTGCCGTTTCGCGTGAATCATTCCATTTTGAGCGCTGTGGCAGGAATATATTTCAGTGTTTCTCATATAGAATTTATATGAGATAGCTTTTAAATATCTCATAGTTAGTATGGCCAGTTTCTCCTTTTACTGCTTATCGGTTATGTGAAGTATTAAAAGCGTACATGAATCTTACGTTGATGCTATTGACATTATTCGTTGATTTTTTATTCAACATTCGGTTCGTCTAATGATACAAACTGGAGTTGACACAAATACTGACTTACAACTCAAAACTCAGATGAAAAGTAACAAACAATGCACGTATGTATAAATGGATTTCAGTGAGATTTTTAGAATTATATTGAATGTTTTCTTTGCAAGTTTAAATGAGTCTTTGTAATTAATAAAGCCAAAAATATCGCAAATATGTTATAATATAGTAACTACTTTCATTTTTGAAACATATGGTAATCCTAAATTATTTTAATAGAAAAATACTGGAAAAAATTCTCAGGCGGGAACTTGTGAGCCGAGTAGATTTTTTCCAGTATCTTTATAATAAAATAATTTATCTTGTAAGTATTGAAAAAATGCACAGAGTATATATTATTATAAAGATATGGTAATCCTTATTGCGTAATAGCCCTTAGTCGTAACAATATCGATACGTAACTATTTTTTCGTATTGTACTAAAAAGATATAACAGATAGTTCGAGGTACTAGTATTGTTATACCATGGGATACCATGTGTTCGCAGGTCTGAATTTATTTTGTTTGAACATCTTCGTTACTCTTAGTGACTCGTAAACCTATTATCCAGCTTGTACACTTGTAATGTACATTCCGATTGTTAAGATGTTTATGAGACAACTTCAGGGATTATGGTTTAAATCCGATTCCATTGTTAGAAACCATTCTGATTTCTGATAAATAATTTGATAATTCTTAAACAAATTTAAGTCAATAGAAGTTTATTGGACTTATTATTAAGCTTTAGGAGCGCCTAAATAAGAATATTAAACAAATTTTTGCCAACGCCTTTATTTGCGGGAAATATATACTATTTAATACAATATATTTTTTCAGCTCCTAAAATTGACAGTATTTCAAATTAGGCCATCGTATTTGACTTGGATAAATATCATAGAACATTTTTTTTTATAGAATTTTATGTTCCATATTAAATATTCGTTTAAAACGACATACTAGACATAGAGGCTTCAAAATAATCGCCATGTTGAAACGTTGTTAAACTTGTTTTTTCTGTTCCGCATCAATATTATTTTATTCAAAGGATAAAACAAATCGAATATAGCATTGACATCGTAGGTATGTATATACATACTAATATTATAATATTTATCTCTTATTTTACATATTTATTTTATTTGATTATAATTCGTGGTATAATAAGAAGTTTAAATAATTTTAAGATTAAATAATAATTAATAGATTACACAATAACTGAGAGTTGAACACAAAACCAAATTTTACTTTTAAACTTTCACTTTTAATCCTGATGTTTCGACTGCTTTTCAGTTTTTTGGAGCCGTGTTCACAGGCTCATGGATACCACGCAGAGAAGTCGAACTATAAAAATAAACGCAATTTCAGTCCCTTACAAGTGTTGCATTGTAAAAGTGGACGCGTACATGTATTTTTGGAACATGGGTAACATTAAAAAATAGTTCTAAGTGAATTTAGTTTATCGTTATCGTTGAAAAAATTTACCTCTTTTTTTTTAAAGCACAAGCTCAACTTTTGCATTGGGTTAATATAGACCTTAATACAAAGCAAATAAAGTCTGAATGTAAATCTTAACTCAATAGTAATAGCAATTTTTGCATATTTGAAAACTTACACACACACCTCAGGCCGAAAATGTTCTCTAAATAGAGAGTACAAAGTAATAAAAGGTTCTTTAAAAAAATGATAACAAAAAGCATGAAAATCGTACTCATAAAACTTTTAGGAATCGTAATAAAATCTTACTAAAATTGTTTTATATTAAGTATATTGGCTCAGTGACCTTTCTACGTAAATAAATTTACAATATTTAGATAGGACTGCAAATAAAGCCGTGTAGTCTGGCAACCCCACCATATAACAAAGTAAAAGTTCTAAGCAATAAAATTTTATTGGATGGGTTTTTGCGTATATTACTTTTTGTTTATTGTAATATAGTGTAATTGTATTTTCTTAAAAGTATTGCATTGTCGTTCTAGTTGAAATAAAACGAAATTTGTTTTTATAATTATTATCAAATAAAGTTGTGATTTAGTTATGCGGTCATCTCTTTATAAGTTTCCGGTTATAATAATTTACCTTATTAAAAGTTGTATATTGATCCTGTATATTTTTACAATCACATATCTTGCCAGTGAAAATGTGTAAAATGCCATTGTCAAATATCAATGAAGGTAGGTTATAAGATGAAGATAGGTATTTTTGTTATAAATCAGGTATATTCCAATATCGTACAATACTTTACAATAATCTACGAATGATTGATCGAATCAGAGATTGTTGTACAAATAAATAATACTTTAAGACATGTAAATCTTATCTGTGACATTGTAATTTTCCAATCGTATTAATAAATACATCTTTTTCAGGTACAAATCGTTCACGTTTATAATAATAGCTCGTAATAAATGGTAATATCAAGCAATAACATAATTATTCACTCCACTTCCGTATTCTATTTGTAATGTAGTCGTTGATTTTTTCATGAAACAATTAATGTAGAACACGTTGTTAAATAATTTATTCTTCTTTACCTCCACTCGCAATTAATCGTATATTAAAACCAATCGAGTCTTAGTTACCAATTGCTGCAATTGTGTGTTAGAAATTTATAACTACGTATATATTGTATTTTAGTTCTATAGACTTTATGTATAGCACCGAATAGCGGTCTCTAGATTTTATTTTCAATTATTACATTTAAGTAGCTTCAAACAATTTTCCTTTGAGTAAGTTCTGACACCGAGAACCAACCCAAATAGTACGAGAACTCCTAATTCTCACTGAATAGTATAGTAAATATTCAGCATGTTAGCTTTTAAGTTGACACCCCAAGCAATTGATCACGGAGTACTGTTGACATTATGATGCCTTAACTTTAAGAACAAACACTGTTATAAGATTACTTACACGTTAGATTCACGGAGAAAATATTTTTCCCAGGGTTACGCAAGCGGTAATTGTGGTGGAGCACCTTAGTTGCCATCATCCGATGTTTGGTAAGTGAGGCACTCCATTTATACACAGTCTTGCCGTCGTGATTCCGGAGAGAAATATTTTGTCGATTGTACCGCCCATGCCCTGTAACACAGCTGACACGATCAGATCTGTGCGGGACACACGCATAAATACATCTTTCCCGGGAACCACCGGAAGCACATCTCATACCGTAGAATAGTCGCTTGCGATCATAGACGCTTATATTAGATTAAGCCTAACGGTCAAAGTCACGCTATGCATGATTACATTAAGAGCACGTTATTTATCTCTCTTGTTGTTGTTATTGTACATTGTGGTGTATTTTAGTGTTTATAGCACATTTTTTCATCTCTTGCAAAATTTTTAATATCAAATGTTGCCTGCTCGTTTCATGTACAATTTTTATAAATACGTATTCATTTTAGCATAATTTTCCTTGGTGATATCAAGGAGCAGGATTTATCGAAGTTATCATCGGAGGTCGAGTAAGGGCTTTAGGTAGCGAACCTGAGCGCAAGCCAACTGATCCGTGTAATGGAAATCTGAGTTTGGATTCGTTGCATCTCTTCCGACTGCATTTTCTATGAATAATCATGACGTGTAAGCAAGTATATACCGGGAAAGCTGAGAAAAGTAGCTTGTATCTCGAAGAATCTTGTTACTTTTAAAATGGTTGTTATTTCTATATTCGTTTATATGATTTGAATTCCTTCATACACGCGTCTGATAGAGATTTCAAGTCGGAAAGACTTCATCGGTGAACGTGCATTTAAATCCCCAGCAAAGGGTCGAATTTACTGTATGCGAGCCTCGCAAGGCGGGCTCGACAGACGACATTCACCCCTAATCCGATTATATGTAACAAAATGCTGCGCGCAGCCACTCGTCGACTTGCGAATAGTTTGTGCAGTATATGTTACTGGCATTTGCTGTGCACTTTATGGCTTATGTGAGCAACGTCGCCATTTTCTTGTCTGTTAAATTAAAATTTTGGCTCAACAAATTCGACATTGTAAAAATGTTTGGCGTGTTTTCAGAGATATTGGTGTTGAATCTGGCAAGATAACTTGATTCTGGAACAAAATTTGATAAAACACAATAAATGTCGTATTTGGAGTATCTCGTAAGAAAAATGGTGTTCCTTTGGTTTTCTAGGAATATCTTTTTATCAGACACAAAAGAGCATATAATTTGTAGAATGATTGTTTTGGATACGTATTACCTATTTAAATTAAAATGAAATAATAGTCACTAATAAGCGTATCACTTTCATTGGTAGACCTATATGGAGTTTTTGTAAAAACAGTTGAACGAAAGCAATGCCAATATTTGAATAGAAAAACCTTGATTTATTCAGCTTGTACCTAATAAGAAAGTCATCTGTTTACAAAAATCCTTCCAAGTTTTGTTTTAATTTCCTTAATAGTGACAAAATTTAATCAAAACCTAACTACCATCTTCCAAAATAAACTGTCGAAGTAACCTCTGATTGCAGTTCTAGTGAAAGAATCGTAGAAATCTAAAATTCAAACTGCGAACAATAAATATTTCGGTCGATTCATGAATTCCCTGTCTTTAAGGACGGTTAAAATAACACGACTGTCTCAAATGTGGGCAAAGTTCGAAGTACTGGTAATTCGATTATACAGAAAAATATTTGCGTCAGTGCGATATAACTTATATACGAGTAATAATATACTTTGTACCGATGATATAAGAGTTATTTTTATAGGATTGTAATTGCGGCCGTTTCAAAAAAAGAAAACACGCAACTGTCTAAGCTTTTATATTGATATACTAAATATATTTGAAAACGTATTTAAACATTCATATGATTATGAATTGGTAATCCTTTCAAATAATCAGATTGTTTTCGCATTACATTAAGGTGAAAATTCCTAATAAGTCAAATTTTTACTAGCATAGATAAAAAAAAATATTTACCAACTTCCTTGTTCAGTAAAGATTTTGCCCTTTTTTCTTTAAGCACTTCAATAATGGGCATATAGCTACATTTTGTTTAAGTCCTCATTACTGGTATGTATACGTATATTGTTAAACCTGAGTTAATATTATTCTTTTTAATATGTCCTTAGACCATAATCGTATTATGTACGAGTATAAATACTTTTTTTTATGTTCCTCTAATTTTGTCCAAGAGTTTGTGCTACAACTAATAGCTCACTTCTGGTATCGGTCTTATATTTGAGGCATTGTAAGATAGATTGATTCCTGAACGTTCAATATTTGAAGGTTTGCTATACTACTTATATACTTAGTTGTGGTCTTTAAAAATATAAGTCTTTAAGTAGTTTGTAATGCTATTAATAATCTTCCATATTGTAGTACTCACCCGATCTCACCTACAAATTTTACCCTATTGAGTAGTCTTACGATCAAATCACCGGAAAAGAACAATGATTACTTATTTTCCCCTTTGAATGCTGTAAAATTATGGTTTCGAATTAAAAATGGAAACACATTCTTTATAGTCTTGTCCGAACAGCTGTTTGGAGGTTAATGACCGCTTTCAATGCTAGAGTCGACATCAATCAAAAACTATTTTAATAAGATAAATTATACTATTGTAGTTTTGTTCAGACGTCTTAAACGTTCTGAAAAACACTTGCGCATATATTTTGCTATCGGCATAACTAAAAGGATGCCATAAAATATTTTTCCATTCTTTGGTCTTGTAATTTTTTTGTTAACACATGCTACGAATAAATTCTTTTCATGCCATATATTTTTCTAATGTAATTTGTTTTGAGTCATAGAACTTATATTTTTGATGGCGGTAAAAGATATAGTTGGACGAAATTCAATTTTTCACATCCTGAAACGCCTCAAAATTTTAACGTACAGTTTTTAGTAATGTCAAAATGATGAATGCTTGCAGTCTCTAGACACTAATAGATTTACGGAAATATTTATGTATGTATAATGTGTTTTTAATGAAATCTTTAAAATAAAGTAGAGAGCTTTAGTAATGCTAAGGATAGTTTATTAATTTATTTATAGTAACAAATATATGTATACACGTTTTTGGGTTTCGACATTTATAAATAGGAATCGTTGTATTTGAGTTGTCAAAAGTGTTTACACTAGATGTGACTGTATCGTTCATATCATTTTTATCATAATTTGACGTGTCAGTGTTATTATGAAAAAAGAAATGAGATAAATAAAGAGTAATATGATTAATATTTTGCTGGCAACTGCTCTCGTTCAATTTATTAAAGTTTATAAAAAAAGTCTTTATTATTTTCGTATATGTAGAAAATATATATTTTTTAAAAATTCCATGCCATTCCTCATCATAAAGCAGAACCTTTTCAATAAATAGTCCATGTACAAGTAATAAATCATAACGCATATTGTGCTTATTACATTTGGTACAAGACAAAAATAGCATTCATCATCATCAGCCTATAATATATGTCCCCACTGGTAGGTCACAGGTCAAAGCGACCGTAAGGACGAAAAGACCGTTGGGCATTAGAAACCGTCAAGTAATGATTTGTTACATTTATAACTATACTGATGAGGTAATCCTTTAGACAAGCCGAAATATTCGTATCTGAACTCAGATGTTGATCTGTAATCTTTTATAATCTGGAGATCCGACAAGTGGTTTGCTGATAATGCGCAAAAAAATTCTAGAACTTTCATAATCAGAAAAGTGCAGTTAAATAACACTGATGTTGTGAGTAATATTATCACCACAAGGTGCGGTGAAACACTAGATTAAAAACCATCTTTGGGTTAAGGTACTTTACCAACTGCTCGATAGTACAAAGCAATGGTTCATTGGAAACTCGTTAAAAACAAAGAGCAGTTAATGCCCTATAATTATTATAAAATAGTCAAATTATTAGTCTGGGTGTCGATCAATTTGTATTGAAATATAACCGCCATTACACAGTCTTCACACTTTACATAAGGTATGTGAGGTCAGGCAACAGTGTCGTTCACTTCCATTATTTTTTGATGAACTGAGCCTTGTGGTTGTGATAAAACTAATAGGTACGTACGTAATTCGTCAGACTTAAGTGATAGTATAATTATAGTTATTCAAGACGATCCACTATGGATTGCTATATTTATTCTTTGGAAAAGAGAACAATGTTAGTATGTCCGAAAAAATTCAACACTGTTCACTTTGTTAACTTTGAAAATTTTGACGATTCTGTCTTTTTAGTACTGGAGGTGCGATATATTTATTGTTGGTCTATTTGCACGCAATTAATTAACGAACCTTAATAGTGTAATGATGCAATGATAAAAAAAACAATGAAATGTAAATGTAAACGATATCAAACCCATGGTCATATTTGAAAATGACATTTAAAAAATTCCAATGGTCTTGCAGTCAGGAATTCGTTAATGTCATGTTAACTTTTCCCAAATATTAAAACAAGAGCTTTTTGAAATTTTAAATTCAAAAAGCTCTTCTTAGCGTATGCAACTGCTGTAATTTAATATATTAATTGTAAGATTTTTTTTATTTATAAATTATAACTAGAAATGACAATTTGTCTCAGGTGTAAAGACATTTGTTTAAATCAATTCAAAAGAATACACAATAAACCGAAGTCACTTTTAAGTAAAATATAAATTTTTACTTCTTCTACTTATAGGTATAATTTTTTTTTATTTCATAAGATCAGGACCTATTTTTAGAAAAGCTTATCTTTTTACAAAAGGTTTTATAATTTAGTTAAATTGACACATTATAGCATTTAATTTAATGGATTATCGTTATTATGTTTGTATAAAATGAATTATAAAAATCACGTCAGCTGGAATTCGATCCTTTGTCTTCTGGTATGTTTGCCAGAACTACGAGTACCATAGAGCCGCCAATTTGATAACAATTTTTCTATACTAATGTTTAAACCCTATCTTAATTTTGAATTCTCTTTTTATATGTATTCTTCTATTACTTAAAGCTATTATTCAAAATAATAATAGGGTACCTAAAAAAGTTACCCTTAAAATAATTCTAAATTGTCAGTCGCTTACAAGTGATACGACCGTAAAGCTAGTTAACACTGAATTTGTATGATGAACATGATATTGCAGGTGCGGGATTTAAATCTATACCATTTCGTAGAGTTTCTAAAAGACGCCATAAGTTCCAGTAATATCGAATTTAGTAGTACTGCCATTTCCTTCACTCATGTAGTACATAAAATTAAGTGGTGGAAATATTTCAGTATATAGCATTTTAAACTAAAGAATGATTGTTTTAATATTTCGAGTTATAAAAATCAGCAAGATATATATTGTTTAATACGGTATAACAAGAAAAACGAATTTAAAATTTTAGCATCTTGACGTCTTTAATAAAGCGAATTATTGTAACTCAAGCTCAAAAAAATTATTTATTGCAAACATGCGACACCACAAAAGCATACAAGCATATTACCCGCTATAAAACTAAATTTAAACAATCCGTCTGATCGAATGAAAAGGAAACACTTTTTGGTAGACTGACTGATTGTTCATCATATCTGCACTAAGGTGACAAACCAAGAGTCACAACTTAGGTATTACTAAATAAAGCAGAATGCGCCAACCTCTTTCCTACTGGCTGACTAGTCTCCATTTAGTCAGTGATCAACATTCAGTTGTTTTTTACTTTACAAACATTAGGTTATTTTACTGATGTGTTTGTGACAACTCATACAATGGTTTATCGAACGCAAATATCGTACACGGAAAACACTGATGCATATTCCACAAAATTTTCATGGAAAATTATGAAGAGGTGTTTAGTAATCCTTTTGTCCATTATTGACCGAGTAATAGTGTATCATCAACTACAATACACCATTAAAACAAAACATACAACCGAATTTAAGTCTAAGGTAGGCGGTGTCAAAGCGATGTGAAACATATACATTAATTGGATGTTATGATATTTTAAGCTTGACCTAAACAAAATAGATAAAAAGATGATGATTAATTCCCCAGATAAAGTATCACAAAAACGTCATATTATTATTGTTATTAACGATCTTTTTACCTCATATAGTTTACAATAACTGTTAACATCCTTACAAATATATTTTTACATCGTTAAATAATATTGGGTTTGAAATCCTCAAAAAAGCTACGTAACGAAAAAGCGTACTCTATTATCTATACGACATTCAATGTAACGCACGTAGCAACAGATTATTTAAATTGTGCTATCGTGACCTTTAAAACGTGATATTATAAAATAAATGAAAGTTTTAATCTTTAATACATAATAAAGATTATTTTATATATATATTTCGCATATAGTATGTATAAATTTGTAATAAAATATCTTGGCTGTACAATTTGTATCTGGCTGGTTTTCGTGACATTAAAAAGGTGACATTTTAGAAAAAGAATCAAATTAGGAAAGTTTTGTTTCCCACTATTATTAATTTGTTTTTCATTCTGTCATAATGAGCGAATCGAATAAAGAAATTTGATACATTTAAAATAGTCCAGTCATTACGTCGGAAAAATCGGGAAATAAATGAAAATGAACCGAGAAAGCCAAATTTTGGATATTACGTGGGGGTTGGCAAGAAAAGCTTAAGTTCAAATTGTCGACCAAAATAACCTTGTGCAATTTCCGCCATCTTGAAAAAACCCTTAAATTCAGTTTTTTCATCATAACTCGATTCCCCGTTGAGATACGAATTTTTTTATAGAATACTTTTTTGTTGCTCTTCTCGCGATCTACAATTAAGGTCAAATGCATTTTTCACGTATCGATCGTCGTTTTCGAGATAAGATCAAAAATTTGTGGAGAATTTTTTTTTTTGCTATTTTCTTTTTTCTGGTGAAAGATATCGAAAAATGTTTGAAATAAAACTTGTAGAGCGTGTCCAGACCTACAAATTCGTTTTTTTATTTTTCATTTCTGACAAAAATTACGACCTCCAGCGCGCCACAAAGTCGGCCCCAGCGCGCCCGACGCGTCTCCATGGCGCGTCATGGCGTCTCGCCATGGAGCACGACTATGCGACCGTTAGAGTTTGGGCGTGGGTCAGGTATAAAAGACCCCTTTTCAACCGACTTCAAAATAAAAAGGAGGAGGTTCTCAATTCGACCCGTATGTTTTTCTATGTTTGTTACGCGATAACTCCGCCAATTATGAACCGATTTGAACAAATCTTTTTTCGGCGTATAGGTAATACCTCAAGGGTGGTCCCATTTAAATTTAATAATAAAGAAAAAACAACCAACCAACACAGGAAAATTGGGGATGAACTTTTTTATACGCAATATCTCCGCCGATTATAAACCAATATGAACGATTATTTTTTTGTTGAATAGGTATTATCAAAAGGGTGGTTTCATGCGAATTTGAAGAAAATATTGCACCCCCAAGAGTGGATAATTGGAGATGAACTTTTATATACGCAATATCTCCGCCGATTATGAACCAATTTGAACGATTAGTATCTACAAAAAAGTAACACTAAAAATTTTAAAATAAAATAATAAACTTTAAAAAAAAATAAAACCAACTTCAAGTGCGTGAACACAAAAAAAAACTAAAAATTAAAAAATAATTCCTAATATCTATTACCTAATACTATAATTTTCCTAAACTATGTCAAAGTAATTAAAGTTAAACCAGCTAAATATCTTACAAAAGTTATACTTATATACCTATTGTTTTTTTGATCGATATCTCGAAAACGACGATCGATACGTGAAAAATGTATGGAACCTTAATTGTAGATCGCGAGAAGAGCAACAAAAAAGTATTCTATAAAAAATTTCGTATCTCAACGGGGAATCGAGTTATGATGAAAAAACTGAATTTAAGAAATTGCACAAGGTTATTTTGGTCGACAATTTGAACTTAAGCTTTTCTAGCCACCCCCCACGTGATATCCAAAATTTGGCTTTCTCGGTTCATTTTCACTTTTAAATGTATATAATGACTGGACTAAAAATTAAATTACAAAAAGGAAAAAATGCAACGCAACCCGTGAAAATTTGTGACCTTTATGAATCTAATGCAGAGTCAGTAAGAGTAGCACAAAGTTGGTTTAAGCGTTTTCAATCCGGGAATTTTGATGTCAAAGATGCACCACGTTCTAGTCGCCCTGTTACGGATAAAATGGGCGCTATTTTTGAAAAAGTGGAGCAAGATCGGCATCAGTTATCAGTAGTTACGACAGAGCTGAAGAACTGGGAATTGACCACAAAACGGTTTTGACCCATTTGAAAAAAGCTGGGTACACAAAAAAGCTCGATATTTGAGGGCCATACGGGCTCACTGCAAGAAACCTAATGAACCGTGTACTCATTTGCGATTCTTTATTGAGATGTAATGAAACTAAACAGTTTTTGAAGAGATTGATAACTGGTAATGAAGAGTGGATCCCGTATGACAATAAAGTGCGAAAAAAGTCGTGGTCAAAGGTCGGTCAGGCTTCACAGACTGTGATAAAATCTGGATTAATTCGCATTAAGGTGATGCTGTGTCTATGGTGGGATTGGAAGGGCACTGTTCATTGTGAGCTTTTACCGCCGGGCAGAACCATCGATTGGGATCTCTACTGCCAACAACTTATGAGATTAAAGCAAGAAGTTGAGAGAAAGCTGGCTGGAATTGATTAATAGAAAGGGTGTGGTCTTTAATTACGATAACGCTAGACCACATACATCTTTAGCCACTCAGCAAAAAGAGAGTTTGGCTGGGAGGTGTTAATGCATCCGCCATATAGCCCTGACCTACACCTTCTTGCACCTTCAGATTTCCACCTGTTTCGGTCTCTTCAGAATTCTTTAGGCAGTGTCAGGTTAACATTAAGAGAGGACTGCCAAAACTACTTGTTTCGTTTTTTGACCAGAATCCCAAAACCCAAAAAAAAAAAACAGCAACAGGGTCATGCCTCTACCTCAGAAAGTCAACGAACAAAATGGCACACATTACTGTTATTAAATGTAAATTAACTTTGAAAAAAAGTCTTGAAATTTCATATGAAATGCGAAGAAACTTTTCCCCAACCTATTATTTACCTATATACGATTGCCCTGATACGATTTCGTACAAAAATATCTTCTTAATGATGGTAAGTAAGGAGGCTTAAGTAATAATAACGGGTCTAACGGTGTATAGGTACTACATATTAAACACAAAACAAGCGTATGTGTTAAAATCGGTTATAATATTCTCTTTTTACGGTAAAATGGTAATGACGTAAGCAAATGTAGATAAGGTGTCTTTCCCACATTTTGCCCAACAGGCAAAGCGGGAAAAAATTCCTTCTTCGCTTAATAAAATGTTTAGACATATTTAGGTGTGAAAATCTACTTACCCGCGACGCCTGGGTGTATTATTTTTTTTCGTATTATAAAAATGTTTTCGCACGATGTAAATCTATGAGAAAATACTTTTTGTTATTCATGAATTCTTTTTTAACATTAATATAAGTTCGTATAGAATATTTTATTAATATTTTGCTATTATCTGCTTTTGAAAGAATTTTATTATAATGTATTTTGAGGAAGGTATGTAATTATAACTACGTACAGTCGAGGTGCAAGATATACACACTAAAAACAAAATGATCGCTATAACAAGTGCATACGGTGGTTCAAAATATTGAAACGCATAACTCTATATGCTGTCGATTGTACATTACGTGTACTAATAATAATCCCTGTTTGTAAAAAATATATCTTAACGATTAATTCCCTCGGCGCTTTTAGTTAGTTGTTGAAGGGACATTCTTTATAATAATAAAGCTTTTGTCTAGTAGTGTGATCTAAGGACTTACATGAATATTCCGTTTGCAATATAAAACTTTTACGTCAACGACGTCGTATGTTCGAGAATCGTGAAGGGACTGACGTCGTGGAACAGTGCATACATGTGCCACCCCCTTATGTGCGAAGGCACTCATTTTTAAATAAAAAATTACAGTATTTACCTACCAATACAGTCTGTCTACAGTATATGTAGACCTATTGATTTGCAAGAGCAGACAAATAAAATTGGGTAAACGACATTATTTTTGATAAAAAAACCAAAATGGTCTGTTTTATAGCAAATGGTGTTTAGACGACTAAATAAAGTGTGTCTAATGAATAACTTTTTTAATCAAATAATAATAAAGTAACTTTCTTTGCAATGTAAAGTTTTATATCTATACATATAAATAAAATCGGAGTGTCTGTTTGTAATATTGAAATAACCGTTTTTTACTACATGCATATGAATATATATACGGTACATACACCAAAATAACACTTTTTACGATTTTTGTCTGTCTGTCTGTCTGTTTGTTCCGGCTAATCTCTGAAATGGCTGGACCGATTTTGACAGGACTTTTATTGGCAGGTAGCTGATGTAATAAGCAATAACTTAGCTACTTTTATTTTAGAAAAATAAAATTACTGTGCCACAGCAACGCGTGGCTGGGTCAGCTAGTGTTAAATAAAAATGAGTATGATAATGTAAAAATTGAATAAGTATAGGTATATTTTATTATTTCGTTTGTGAAATCCATAAGAAGAGCCTATTAAAAAAGGTTGAACAAAATTAGTTCTGATGAAAATTATTCGTTTTCATCAGAATTAATTTTGACTGTAAATGTCCTCATTGCTGGGACACCGGATTTTGCTATAGATGAAAACACCGTTTTCGCTGTTTTGCTCCCTTTTTTCCCTAACAAATATGTTTTATTACTTAGAAGATGAAATTTAGCCTGTAAATTGAAATTCTATTCATAATCAACAAATTTTCCCAATAATTGGGGTAAAATTGTTTTAATTTCACTTGAGTATCTTATAATATGGGTCAGATTAATATGCAATTTTACTTTTTTCTTTTGTAGACCAAATATAATTCAATAATATTGTAAGTATCAGAATGTTATTTAATTCTAACAGGTTATTTTCAATAAGGGGATAATTCCAACAAAAATAATTTGTAAATAATAAATAAATATTTCTTACACACACCAATTAGCCTAGCTCAAGGATACTAGATATGTAATATTCAAAGAAATATATATATAAACACCCATAACACAGGTACAAATGCTCGTATGCATCACACAAACATCTGCCCTTTCCAGGATTCAAACCCAGGACCATCGTTGCGAAAGGCAGGATCACTACCGTTGCACCAAATGGTCGTCGATTTGTAGTTAGATATTGTAGTTATAGATCATATTTTGGAAAAGCTGCTGTCTATTTTGTCGTCTACGGTAGGAGTATGGTGATTCCCTCCAGTAAAATCGCGTTTAACGACACACTTAAGTGTGGAAGATTGGTATTATTCTGTTCTGTCAGACACCATGCGGAATTCTTAGCTAATCATAGCCAATAGGTACTGCGTAGCATAATCTCATAATTAGTATACGCTTGGTTATTTTTGTTAGTTACAGTGGGATCGCTCTATCAGTTCTTTATATCACTTTGATAAAATATTTTCTTCACCGAGAGATAAGCATCTTATGTTGACTCAAAACGACACAATCTCAGCGAGTAAAAAATCAGGATGTTGGCGCGATAACGTTTCTTATCAACATTAAATATTTTAACTGAGTGTTAACATTAAAAATTTGGGGTATAATGGAACCGTGAGTCTACGAAATATTCCCATAGTTCAGAAATAATATTTGTAATTTTATTTTTACATCTTGATAATTTGTTTGCTATTTAAACATAATTAATTGGTGACTGTAAAAAACTTTCTTAGTAATAACTGATAAGCCATATGAGGTCTGAAGATAAATATTATGATATTTAACTATTCACCTCGTATTCTCAATAATATAACATCGACATGAATGTTTTTTTATGACAAATTATACACAACAACATTAAATATGAATACTCGGGCTCTTGCCAGAAATTACGAATGATTTTATTTATATTATGTCTCGCTTAGTTTATGTAGTTGTAGATTTTACAGAGGTAGTATAATAAACGAGAACACTTTATATTGATGTTAGAACATCACTTGGTATTCAAGAAGAGCAATACAGTAAAATTAAACTATATTAGATAATTCGTCTAACGTCTTCCGCACTAGTAATAGCGTATAGCACATCGTCTTTATTGTTTTTTAAAATGAGCTGTCCCATTAAGTGTTGCAAGAATTTTAAGTGCATTGCTAAAATATCTAGCGCTTCTTTGTTAGAACTTAGATAAAGGAATTTTTTACATTACTCTGTCGCACTTTTATTATTTGCATATGGCATTTGGTGATTTATAAACGTTCCTCAACAACTCGAGGAATTTCTATTTTAAAACAATTAAGCAATACGACCGATGTTTGTTTGGTATAAGATATGCGGGTACGCGTTAGACAGTGGTGTTAAGGTATAGGTGACTGGGCATCGTTAGAGCCAAAATCCAGCATGACTTGCCCCAAAATTAGCATAACGTGCTATCTCTGCTACTGTATTACTAAAATATTCAAACGTCATTTACTTCCCTACAATTTAACTTCTGAAACCAACTTGCTTGCTTGGGTCGCAAGTGTGAGCAACACAGATTTAGGATGAGGGGATTAAAATTTATAATGAAATCCCATACCTCATTATCTTTAAAATTTTTATGTCAAAGCATTATTTGGCCGAACTATATGAAGCTGGGGGAGCCAGACATCTTATGCTAATGGAATGACTTGCATGGGAAAAGTCTGACACAGAACGGGCATAGGGGGTCAATGCAGCCAACGACATGTGTTTATTTAAATGTATATGGCAGCGTGAATAAATTAGATGCAATATCAATGCCAGATAACAACAGTAATAGGTCTATAAAGACGCGGAACGATGTCACATCGCCTAGAAATGCAATTATGTCGGCACGCGTACTCTCACGGACTTGTAGCTATAAAATGTCACTTAGCGCGTCACTTGTTATTATATTAGCCTTGAGAGTCTACCAGATTTTATCCCAAATGTTTTATGTGTGTTTTATATGAGAATTTGCTACCTTTATCCATAAAAATATAGTTTAAGGGGTACTTGCGTTATTTTTCTGCACGTTTTGTCTTAAGCAAAGCAATTTTGGATAAGCTAACAGCATTGAAATATATTAAACTTCTTCAGACTTGACTTGAAGTTTAAGGGCTTAACAAAACGTGTATAAGTTTTTGGGCAAACTGCCAACGCCGCAAATGATTTGAAATGTAGGAAATATCCAGGAGCAGGATTTGGACTATTTTCATATTGATATCATAGGCAAATCAGGATAAGAAAATGCGTTCTTTCATTGAGTAGAGTCATATTGATAATAACAGGCAAAATAAATATTCTTTTATGAGATAAGATATACTAACTCATGCACATAAAATGCGTTCAGTAATTACCCATTTAAATAAGATATAAAATACGTGTGTAAAAAACAACCACGCCTCCGAGCCCTCAGATGGGATCCGAGCTCCCATCTGAGGGCTCGGAGGCGTGGTTGTTTTTTACACACGTATTTTATATCTTATAGAAATATTGCATTGTGAATGCAAAAAATTAAATAAAAACATTACCCATTTAAGTTACACTAATAGGTCTGAAAAAGGAAGTGTCTAATTGCCCGACAAGCTATGTTATGTGTCTACGAGTCACTAGCCAAGTGCGTCGCAATATAGACTACTATTTTCAGATGCATTTTTGGGAGTAGCATGCGAGATCATAAACTGTCTTCACTTCATATGGGCATAACTCAAAAATTTGGCTTAGTTGTCCATACCGGTACAAACGGAAGCACACTGGGTAATAGTGTCTACAATATTCGTGAGATTTAGGGTGTTTCCGAAGCTCCATAATATATACGGCAGTTGAACTCTCCAGATATACAGTGCATTGCCAAAGACGCAGTTAGTCCATTTTTCAAAATGGAATGAAATTGGCGATTCAAATCAATAAACGATTTAAAAAAAACAACTGGTTGCACTCCGGGAGTGCTGGCAGAAGTGTAAACATGAACATTAACGATGTGTATTTTTGATATTTTGGAATGGTTAGAAAATAATTCGCACGAATTGCTTAAATTATCAGTATAAAAGTACTATCATTTATGTGGTCAAATACAATATTCATTTATTGCGCTATGACTATACACAAACATGACAACAAACACACACGCACACTCGCGCAACCACCCTGCGCCGCTTAAACGAAAAAGCAGGAGCAGGCATACATTTTCGCCGCGCGGTAGAAAGAGAGAGGGATATTACTTCCTCTCCTACGCCGCGCCGGCGGTCTACTCTCCCTCCTTCGTACGAATTTTCGATCAGGTCATGTGTCCTGATGCCAGTTGAACATTTTTTGTCCATTCCGCGCCGCTGAAGAAGTTTCACTTCAAAAACTCTATTAGTTATTAAAGAACATAGGATTCGATACATAATTTTGTATGCTATCGTTTTACCGATCTGGCAATCCTGGCATGACTGAGATAATACGATATACCAAAAGAGCTATAGGAAAATTGTAAACTTAATCAGTTTGACCTGTTTATATTTTTTTAAATTCTCTGTTATTTTTAAAATAAAGAGCTTATAGATAGAAATTTTACACAATTAATTTAAATATCATCACTTTTAAACTTTTCATAGTATTTTACAATTTGACTCGAATAAAAAGGAAAAAAATATTCGATGTGTGAATCTGTTTATAGGAGATCTTTTTACAAGTTTCTATTTAATTTAAAATAAATAAACAAAAAATGGTATAAACATAACATTGAAAGATGTAAAAAATATATAAAAACCACAAAACGTATGAATGTATGAAGAGGGATGTCCCTCTCATTGATGAAGCAAGTCTGGTCTACAGCGTAAAAAAAAGTACTTGAAAATTTCGATCGATGTTCAATTGAGAGAGCAGTGCGGGTTCGAGTCCCTTCCTAGTATAGCCTAGTCGTATTAACAAATAATTTTCTTATTAAAAAAATATACAAGATAGCATTGAAAATGCAAAAATATATAAATAAAATCTTGAATTCACCTCTTTTAATTGAATTGATTCATTAATTGTAGTGAAAAATGTCTTCTCTCCTAATAGACATCTTCGTGACGAATTTACCGTGACACGCTGATCTCTCAGTTCACATATGTGGCAGCATACGCGTTTATTCTCTGTCAACGTGAAAGACGAAGCCGTAGCTTAGAAATAGACCACATTGAAATTTAGCAACTGTCTGTCCGAGAGCATTACCGCTACCGTATTTATAAATATTCTCGTGATGTTTTCAGCTGACAGATGAGTTATAGGTCACGTTATAACTATAGTAAGTTGAAAACAAAAAATCTACATGTTGATTAATGATAAACTGTAGTGGACATGACATGAAAGTTTTATTGAGATACCTTTTCTGTTCTTCGAATTCAGGGTTTATTTTTCGTTAGGATGCGGCTACAAAGAATACAGAAACGAACGGAAGAATCTGTTTACACATTCTTCGATTTTTAAGACCAGTTCTATTGCACGTTGCCCAACGAGTAACGGAAGAGAAAAGGTACTAATTACAGTTTCAATGATATATTTGCAGCAAGTACTTAAGAAAATAAGTTTCAGTAATTAAGTAAATAGAAGAAATATAAGTATAAGTTTGTTTATCAGAAAATAATTGAATTTTAAATTTTCTAAAAAGAGTGAGTGAGCGGTTGTATAAATTTTGTCTAATGAATCAGTCGCGCAATGCAATAATTTCCGTTTATAACTTTATTGCATATGTGGAAATCCATTTAAATTGGCAACAAACATTGTGCGTTTTATAGGCAAATTGTGTTTTTGTATTTAATAGGGAGTTTCACTTAGCCATTTTTACAAAACCAGTCTTAAGTTTTCCCTCAAACTATATCAAATTTATTCTATTGCTATTAAAGACTATACCACAGAATAAATAATAGTATACTAAAGAGCGAAACTACTAAGAAAACGGACATATGCGTGTATAAACTGTCATTAAAATCAAGTTCTGGCTATGCTCCAAGCCACAGAAATATTGTTTGCCTTCTTTGCAGAAAAGATAAGTACCGAAAGTTAAGATATCTGTATCTTGTTCTATTATATATTTTACAGTCCAACTGCCAAGTACTTTCAAAGACAATTTTTTGATATTTATAAAACAGTTTTAACTCTATGAAAATGGCAAGAAACTGGCAAAGTTATTATGGTCATTATGATTATTAACATCACTGTTATATTACTATTAATTAAAACGGGATTGATACCATTTTTTTATTTTTGAGGCTCCGTTATTTCGGTACAGTTGCATGCCCCATCGTGACGGTATAACGTGACGTGACGTTGGTTCTTCCGTGACGATGGCGCATAAATAAAAAACATGGTATTTTCCCCTTTTTAATTAATACTGAGTGACCATGAAAGTTTTAAACAATATATCACTGTTTCAGTTACAAAATAATAAAGAAAAAATGTATTGTCCCATCAGATATAAAATAGGTCTAATAGATAAAACATTTTAGATTACATAAACAAGTTTAAATATTTTGACGTTTATCTAAATCAGCCTGTGATTTAGATAGACTGTTGGTACTTGACGTCATAATGCAAGCATTTGGTTAGATTGATATAGTTCAAATGGAATACAGTAAATTGAAGAATTTTGTTGCCAGATCGGAACCATAGTCGAGCATATCCGGTAGTTTTTTGTAATGCGTTTGTTGTTTGGATGATCTGTCTGGCAACTCTGGCAATCTTCGCTTCATCTGTAGTCACGTCGTTACTTCGCCGAATAATTTGTCCATTCATATGATGGATGTTAATGCGGGTCGTATTGTAGAGGTATTTAGCGCGCCTTTGAGAAAGTAATAAATTTACTATGACTTCCTGAATATAAAATCTAGCCACCTTTGCGTTGTTGGTGATAATGAACAGAACGTAAATGTCACTGACAATTATAGGTGACCAAATCACCTATAATTTATTTAATTAAACTTCATTTCGATCATATTTTCTTTCGTTAAACACTGATTTGTAAACCCACAAGTGATATAATAATTTAATTAATATAACACTAATAAAATAATGTATTTCAATAAAATTATAAGCGAATTATAATGTAGCATTACAAGATAAAAAAAAATCAAACAAAAAGCAAATTTTCTTTATGAAAAGGGTGTTAGAGTGTTTTTTGGTTATTTAATATAGTTTCTACATATATATATATATATATATTCGAAATAAGATGATTGACACTAGACGTAATGTGCCAATAAGTGAAGACAGATTTGAAGACAATTTTAGTTCACACAGAAGAAAAAAACTATGAAAGTACTAGCAAACTTTGAAATCTAAAACAAACAAGCAGCCATTATAAAACTAGAAAATCAGACCTTGTGATTATGACAAAAACAGAGTAGCAAATAAAGTAAAAATAGTTTTTCTATAACATGAGAAGCGAGCAAAGGAGACTTTTCTTTTAGTACCAATCATGTGCTCTGGTACAAATTTTGAAAAATACCCATAAAACTGTACAAACACTTATTTAATATATAATATTATAAAGAGGAAAGATTTGTATTTTTGTATGTTTGCAATGAATAAACTCAAAAACTACTAAGTCGATTTCAAAAATGCTTTCACGATTGGAAAGCTACATTCACGCTGAGTAACATAGGCTATATTTAATGCTAGAAAAATATTTAAGGAATTTTGTCCACCTGTGCGAAGCCGGGACGGGCCGCTAGTTTAATATATAAAATACTTTTAAATTAGATTTTTGGGACGATAATAGAACACTAAAAACGATAACCTAATTTACAACTGCGTAGAAAGAAACACTATCAGTGCGGCGTTGACGGAACGGACTGACATTAACAGTGACACTTGTCACGCCAATTGATGGTTTTCTTGTTAGATTTGTTTATTATTTAGAATCAGATATGGTATTTTAGAAATGTGGATGTTAATAGTACTCGGCCATAACCTTGACCTTCACTTTAATCATTTGCTACTTTTATAATTTTTATATATTTTATGCATTTTCAATGCGATCTTATCAGATAAACTATTATAATAGAAAAATACTAGAAAAAATCGACTCGGGTCACAAGTGAATTCTCAGGCGGGAATCGAACCCGCAACCCGATTCCCGCCTGAGAATTCACTTGTGACCCGAGTCGATTTTTTATAGTATTTTTCTATTATAATAGTTCATTTGCTACTTGTTCATTGAAACAGTAACTGAATTATATTTTTTTGGTAATTTTTTATAGGTAATTTTATTATAACCTATTAATTATTTAAGGAGTGATGTTATTCTGAAGCATAATAAACAGCATAAATATCTTGAAAGAGTTTATTGCTATTCTTAGCTACAGTTACATAGATTTATTGAAATATCTTGTAATAAAACCTCTTTTTATTCAATTACTTCGTTTTCTTCATGTTATGGATCTTACACAATTCTAATAACATATACCCTTTGAATCAGAATTCAGCAGGTGAGCACAGGTTGTCGGGAATCCAAGAATTATTAACAGCAGCCAAATCACGAGAGTGTCAGTCCAAGTTAATACATCTAAGTCATAAGGGTTCCTAACTAAGTGAAACGTAAATCCAGAAAGACTAGCCGATTTACAATGAAATAAACACCACGCACAAATAGCACTCCCAGAAACAGCAAAATAACGAAACGCAAACGGAGTGTAAAAATTATAAAAGACTACTTTATTTTTGATGTGATTGTCAGTCAGATTTTAAAAAGTTTTTACGGCTCTGAAAAAGGATATTTTAGTAATGTCCGCAGGCTGATGAGATAATTAAACGTTTAAATTATTCGCGATAGCAAGAATACTTTTTGCTCTTGTTTCTACTATATTTATTAAAAACAGATGAATTCATAAAGCAATATGTTGCTGATAAACTTGTAAATAATTTATATTTAAGACGGAATATCTAAAAATGTTTACATAACTTAAAGCTACAAAACGCAATGAAATCAAAACTAGTGCTTGCCAGCTATAAAAAAAAAACATTTGTTGCAAGTAATGTATATTTTTGAACGATTGTTTTTAGTAGTACAAATATATTTAAAGAGAAATAAATAGTTATTTAGGAATCTACAGTTTTAATTGCTATCTTTTGGTATCTTTAAATCTTAGGTACATGTTTAGCCTCAGCTATATGGAAGAAAGAAAGGATCCTATAACAATATTAAACTTTATTATAAAGCCTGCAACAGCTTCGATTTCTGCTTTTCTGAGATAAAATATTTATACAACCTCTTCAAGTCGTAATTCTTAAGCCTTCATATAGGACACCTTGAGATAGAGTATTCATGAGTCACTTTTGGTATCCGATATGTACATAATTTATATTCTGGACTTTAGTAAAGGCCTGTCTAGATCAAAAATCTTTAAAAGAAATTCCTTATGTATAAATACAGTAGGTAATAAAGAAGGGTGTTTAATAGGTTTGGATTTTACTGTTGCTATTCATAGGGCATAATATATTAAAACTGAACTTCCAAGTTGTCTAAATATACGGAAACGCGTGACAGTAGTCATCAAGCGTAGTCTTAAAATAAAGCATTGAAGGATAACTGAATTTCAACAGTCGTTTTTTCTTTAATTTTGGTGAACTTTCTTATTAAGTTTTTTAATAAAATTTGATTGTGGTAGAGGGTATTTCTTGATATTGTTCATGGTCATATAATGTCTTCAAAATATCTTAATGACATTATAGTAGAGGTATGTTTATATTTGATACGAAGACAGATTTCTAAAGATTATATTTGATCTAATCTTGATTAATCTCTGATGATCTCCGAAATGATAAAATAATCTTCCGGCCTGATACAATTATATACGGAAATTCATAGCACTCAGCGAAATAGATCATCATATTTTTGGTGAGTTTTTTATTATTTCGGTTAATAGTTTAGGCCATCGAATCAACCAAAATGAAGACATCAAAATTAAAACCGAGAACAAAATTAATATTATAAGAAAACTAGTTATTATAGCCTAAAAAAAACGCTATACGTATAAACTTAGTACAGTAATTGCAATTACTCGTACTTGATTAAATGTACTAAGTAATTGGAAGACAAATTATACCTTTACATGAATATGAAAAGAAATTTGTCCCGTGACACCGATTAGAAATAATTATGTTTCTTATGGGAACACGCAGGCAAACGGCGCTCGTTCTCCCACGATACTAAGAGCATATCGTAGCAGCATTGGTAAGTAAGTTCTAAAAGTATAAGGGATAAGCGCGCGAGAGTTGTTCTTTGCAAAGATATTCTTGATAAACTTTAAGTCACTAAAATTAAGGAACTTTCTGGTATAAGTACTTTTTTTACTGACCAGTTGTTTAACTGGATAGATATCATTATAAAATATATGTGAATATACAATAACTCTTCATGATTTCAATTTCAAAGTTGCCATAAACCTAAATAATTAATAGTTTTTGTTGCACGAGGGAAATCACATTGAAAAATAACTATCGAAAAACTTTAATCATTATTTTTCCCTCGTTAACTGCAATCCTTACTTAGAAATATTTATTGCTTCACATAGGTAACCTACCTCTTGTACCTTGAAAAATTATTTAAATTGTATAGTAACGTTCCACAATGTTTTACAAACCCCGATTTTGTCTCATGCCCTTTTTATTGTTAAAATCGTTAGTTTATATCATTCTAAGCACTACAGTGAAAATCCGACATCGATACGACCTTTAGTTTCCCTATATCCGGGTCCGGAAAATCACAAAAATATAAATAAAATATAGGGAAACTTTGATCTTTTTTGTCGAAACTAAAGGTCGTATCGATGCCTGATTTTCACTACAGTGCGTAGAATGATATAAACTAGCGATTTTAACAATAAAAAGGGCATGAGACAAAATCAGGGTTTGTAAAACACTATGCGTTCTGCTCTACCTATTTTATCCATGCTGCGTAAATTTTTCTGTTGAGAAATGACCGCAGACGAAGTCTCCGGTCATTTTTGATAATAACTGGTGCAATCTTACAGTCTTTGGAACATAATACGCGCTCTGGTCTCATGAGTTAGTAAATTAAAACTTTCATAGACAGGAAATGCGCGCTAAACGCGTGACGTGTGATGTTTTCTACTGTAAATTAATCATAGGCATATTGACGTTTAAAATAACTTCTTTAAGCAGATAACGTATATGCGAGGGCATTGGTTATTTAATTAGATAAAACTGGTAAAATGTTCATCAATAATATAATCTGGTTATATGAAACTATGGTTGAGTTATGGTTTAGTTGAATGAAAAGTAAACAAAATTTAGTATGGAAATAAAATAAACCCGGCGGTTTAGACTATTTTATCATACAAATCGGCAATATTGGCCGTGGAACGCTACTATCACTTAACAAATCTTTATTATTATTATTAAAGCTAAATTAATATTTAAATATAGATTATAAACTTAATAGCGCCAAAACATATTGTAGATTTTCATGTGAAATACTACGATACGTTTCATTTTTGTATTCCGACACTTTTCTAATTGCGTTTTGCACTTTGGCTAGAATGTTGCGTGCCGTGCGCACCCTGAAATAATCAGTACTTTTAACTAATAATAGCTTTCTAAATGTTTTCATTGACACACACTGAGATACGGTGCGGTGTCTCGACAACGATGAATTTGTTAAGGTATTTTCGATGTCAATCAACACCGCCCCGTTTGGCAACATTTGGCTCGACCACTGTACGAAAGTAACAATACATTAAACGACGTAACACCAAGCTTTTCTATTCAAAGTTTATTTCTATACCCACTACTACTGAAGTGACTTAGCTATTAAAGCTTAAATGATTGTTTGTATAAACGTACAGTATTATAAAAAGCTAAACGCGTCTGAGAGCATCGGTTTAGAGATCAAAATACCGAAGTAGCGTGTGTTCTGTTAAAGTTGTCGCCAGTGGTTTTATCCGATATTTTGACGTTGCTGATTGAGTTAGACGCCTGCGCAGGAGGTTGGGACGCAATCTCCGGTCGCTAAACGGAAGCGTCCCAGCTACCCTCACCCCTGTATTCCCGTCTAGCCTGCGTATCTCACCCCGCATCTCGTCTTAAAGCCTAACGTAAGTAGACGTACGTAATAAACGTTGGCAGTGACCGATTTCCTCGTCAGTGCTGTCGAAAATGAAATGTGATTGCTGGTAAAAGTATTGAGGAAATCGTGTCAACAATAATTCTAAATACGTATTTAGGTAGTACTAATGATTCATTCTTGACATCAATTTCGAATGTTTGCTAAAACAAATAGAGTTGTGTTTAAATATTTAGGACAAAGAAACTATTAATAGTTTTGTTGGATAAAAAGACTGTGAAATATGCTCATTTAATGAAGAGAAAAAATATATTGTAAAGTTGACCCTGATAGATTCGGCAGACTTTGAGAGGTGTTGTTTAGGATTTATTATGAAATTCTGATCCTTGGTAGATCTTATGCCCACATACCAAAACATCTTTCCCCATCCTTATTAAACCGCGTTGTCACTTTAAAGCTGTGACCCCCCAGAGTGCGAGACGCGACGTAGTAATTTATAAATCCACCATAATTAATTAACGTCGAGCTTGCGTCGATCGACGGGCGGTATGTTGTTTAAATAGAGTACTTCTCGGGTTATATGGTAAATAGTAGTTTTAAATCATAAGGGCTATTTCTTATTAATAATTGAATAAATACCAAAAATGTATTTCACTTACTTTAACGGAAGAAAAGCGTAGTGATGGTGACCAATCTATAAATTACAAAAATAAACCTATTAAGTCAACCCTATGTTTAATAATGAAAAAACACCAAAAAACATATAAATTTTGAGTTGTATTTACATATCTCTATCAAATTATGTATTTACTTAACAAATGCGAGATGAATTTGCGAAAACCAAAGAAAATCAATTCCAACAGTGTTACATTAATATGAAGCCTCAAATTTTCGTTTTACATCATAAAGGTAGGGTCGGAAATTGAGGGGATATTTTCTGATCCCAGTTAGGGATCTAGTTTCCGTCGACGTGATAAACAAGTTATTGGCGTTAGTAAATGGAAAGGTAAGGGGGAAGGGAAGCGCACTGCCGTAATTAATAAATGAACCAAACCTGAATTCAAATGGATGAACTTTTTAAGCATGTAGTTGCTTGATGCTGTTGGGTATTTTGCAATACTCCTAATTGTAAATGTTATAATTATTTTTATTTAGGAAGTGTAAAACTAATATAAAGATAACAATATACTGAGGCTAATACAATATTAATGCGAAGAAAATGATCTGCATTTTCATCGAATTGAAGAATAGCCCTCTAAGTACAAGTTGCTCAGAAATGTAGGTACCTATTTCTATCGTCAATGGCAAAAGCTTGATTTGTACTTTCCGTCATTCCGAGATTTAGAGTAAAACTCCACTTTTAGCTTCTTAAAAAATACTCATAAAAATACTTGTTTCAAGGGTCAGGCGGTACGAGTAAAATTTGAACTAAAGTAAAGTTTTTTTTACATATAAAAATCTAGCAGTTAAATAATTAAGTGCCATAAAATTATTATAATTCACTTATAATATATTTTTGACCATTTAATCCAAAGAAAACATATCTCTATAGAAAGGATGAGTTGTTGTCTAAAGAAATATTTGAAAAATAAATCACTTTTTTTCTATTGTGAAAAAGTTTTGTTATCGGTTTTCTCTTCAAACTCATTTAATCGCGCTACACCAGCGTACAGAACTCTCAATTGTATTTATTTTACTCCAGTTTACACACGCGCATATTATTGTAGTCGAGGACGTGTCAAATGTCTCTCTGGCCGACTCGCTTCTCCAATAGAATGCACTACATTCAAACCTACCAGACTTGTTTGCTGCTTTGCTATGCCATGCGATATACAATCCTACTCACCAAACTGAAAGTTAGTTTTACTGTGACAACAGATATCTAGATAGCCTTCAGCAAGCAACAGTTCATTTGTTTCCGTTAGCACTTCTGATCCACAGATTCTTCGGAGTATCAGATGTTACTTTCCTGATTAGTGAAGCACGACTAGCGACATACTTTGGATTTGACCGACAAAGTAAAGAGACATGACGAGACTACTTTATTTGACATCCTTCTCAAAATTTACTTGAAGTGATATTGTTAAAACAGGTGTTTTGCGGTAAAACACATAACGTTTTAATTAGTCAATATAAAAGTAATTTCATATGCGAAAATAACAATGTTCATAAAGCTTTGTTGTTATATGAAACAAAAATAATTAGGTACATCTCAAAAAAAACGAATCATACGAAAACGAAACGAGAAATACATGAATTTATTCCAATCTTCCAAGAGCTGTATTTTACCCCTTTAGATTATTACTCTGCAACATTATACTGCGCGAATGATAAACCATCGCCGCCTTAAAGCAATTGTGAGATGGGAATTAAATATAGCGCGATCGATCAGAACCTGATGGCTTATAAAATTCGTTATGTAAAATCGCTAAACGTTCAGTTTGTAACAATAAAATTGATTTGCGTCCAAGATTGCTGTCGCGAACCGCAAGATATGACTGAGAATGGTAAACATAAATTTTGTTTTGAGGTTACATTTACACTTTATGCGTAATAACGTTTGTTTACGTGGACTCTGTTTTTTACTTTTTAACGCTAATAATAACTAAAGCTAAACATGATTTTGTTAATATTGTCTTTACAAACAAAACAACGTAGTAAAGGCAACGTAGTAAATATTCTTGCATTTTTAACCTTAAAACAGAATTCTTGGAATAATTTATCGGTTTAAATCTGCCCTATTGGATTTAGTGGACCATGTTAATTATTAAATATTTAAAAAATAAAGATTTTTTAAATATTTAATAGCAGTATACACACATGAGGCTCTCTTTGATAGCGTCAACTTCACGCTTGATAATAATGGGGTTCCAATAATCTTTTATTTGACCACTTCATACTATTTACAGGTTATCATTTTGAAAGTTTATGTTATTGATAATTTTTAAAACATATTTCAAACTTCAGATAAAAAAAATTAGCAATCATAAAGCCAGAAAAACCACGCCGCACTATTCACAAGAGAATTCAAAAGAGCTTCAGATAAATTGGTGGATCGTAGCACTTGACAGTAGCAGCTAATATATCATGTCATATTTTCTACGCATTCAACATATTCTACCGTACAACGAAATAAAACTTTAAATTTTAGTCGTTTTAATTCAAAATTTCAGTTTAAATTCAATTCTAAAATAGTTCACTTATAAAAATATCTTTAAAGAGTTAAAATATAAAAAGAGATTGACGATATCAATTGAGAAAAATCTTTTCATTCTTCTTATCTTAATCTTTGATAAATTAAAGAATATTAAATAGTGACAAAAATGGTATTAAATTTTGTTTTGCGATATTTCTATGTAGCAAGAAGCGGATCCAACAGACGCTGCCGACATCTGATGACAGAGTCGCCTTTCGAATCCAACAAAGAATCTAAACCTTCCAGACATACATACAAAATAAACAACAATAGAATAACACTTACAGAAGAATTATCTTTATATATATAATTCTTCTGTGAGTGTGTATGTCACTGAACTCCTCCTAAACGGCTGGACCGATTTGAATGAATTTTTTTGTGTGTGTTCAAGGGGATCTGAGAATGGTTTAGATTCACAAATCAGTCCGGCAGATGGCACTGCAGTCGGCACAGCAACGCGTGGCCGGGACAGCTAGTATATGTATAAAAATGATTTGTGTTTTGTTTTTTCATTCGTCTTTTCTCGTCGTCAGAGATAATTTTCTTGTGCAGAGATACACAATGCATTGTTTTCTCCGATATGTGTATGTTTATTAACTTTGTCATGAACCGTAAACGTGGATATAATATTGTCTAATTTATTAACCACACAGTTCTGAGGTTCTCGCTAATACCAATCGTTTTCTGACAGACCGCTAGAGCGTAAACCCGCTGGGAGTCGATGAATCTAGCATTGAGTGATGGTCTTTGTTCATATTTGTAATAAATATGGTTGCATATAACTTGGGATGTTTAGTTATTAACATGTATCATAACTTCTTAATGGAAAGGCCGAAATCAGCTTACGTTGTTATATTTGTTAAAATATTATATTTTATTTTTAATTTGCTTGGTATGATGGTTGGTGGTTTTGTTAACATACGAATCTCTCTAAACTGCTTTGAATAGTTTTAGCATGTGGTTGTTCAACTGCAAACTATTAAACTTTACACTGGGAATACATCTGCAATATAGTTTCGTAGGTGGTGAGGATTGCTAAGTTTTACAGTGCCAATGACATGGCTTGTAGTAACCACAACTTTGTTCGTACATTTTTATAGGCACTAGCTTACATTGCTTTCTTTTACAATGCAGTGTAATGTAAAGAATACTTCACTTTTAAATACTACAAGTTTCATGACATACACATAGTTATTTTTTTTAGCTATTGTACAACATCAATGTTTGATGTCAACACAACTCTCTCAAAACCAAGAAGTTTAGTTTTTTCTAACAAAAGTATAAATGGTTTCAATTAGTATATTTCCTTTACCACTTATGTTCTATTAAACCATAGATTAATTTGATCGTTTTCGATGTTTTTATTTGTTTACTATTGTATTAAGATGGTTTTAACACCTTATATTCGGATTTCTTTAAGTTAGTTATCATACAACGACCCTATGACAAAAAGGCACATTAGTATGTCGTCACGAGCCGGGAAGAGCTGAGATATTGACGAGCGCTACGGTGATGAATGATTTAGATACTTTTCCTGTGACGAACATAGTTACAGCAACAATAGTTTGTAGATGCCTACAAAATGTCGGTGCGATGTAAAAAGAAAATATATCTAACTTTTTCTTTTTGTGTTGAAGAATTTAGATTTGCCGTTCTTTTTTCATACTAAAACAATTGCTATTTGTGGTTTCAATTTGAGTAATAAAATAAAATGGATGGTATGATTTTCCAAAGTATTTAGTTTGGATTTCAAATAAGAAAAGAAGATTAGTCAAGATATTATTTTTTGACTGTTTTAAAAATGCCATATACAATAGCCACTGCTGGTGTTATAATGGATTTGGTTTACGTCTTATTTGTACTCTATTGTGTTTTATTTGTTTTACGGGTAAAGGGAAATAGGATAAAGATTTTATAAAACAGTATAGTATTATTCAGCCCTCCATCTGTTGTACTTGCAGGAGTACGTTTTTAAAAAACTGCTTAAGTTTTTAGATATATAGTTCGGTAACACTTGGAGTTATTTGGAACTCCATTCACTATCATCAGCAGGTCTTCTGTAAAACTCTATGACAATTTTTCTAATCAGATCGTTTACGTCTTCGTGCGAAGTTTGTTCAAGATGCCATTCATTATCTCCAGTTATCGCTGTAATTAGCTTGTTCACCTAATATTACGGCAAAAACAGTACAGTTAAACCGGCCTTAATAGTTTTACAACGATTTAATGTTCAGTTCTTCAGGATAATATGAACGTAATGGGCTGTTGTGAGTTTTAAGCAAATAACTACTTGTTGAGGATTAAAATTATGTAACGAGGAAAAGGATCAACCCTCGTTAGTTTGTACATTTATGTTTAACTACTTTTTAGTCGAGCTGTAATTACAAATTAAACGCTATGAATAAATAATGACGGTAACCATGTAATTACCATTTAAATACAAATGGTATATTTTTAGTAACAATCAATAGCTGAGCAGTGACCGAAATAAAGAAAAATAAAACAACTTTCTTTTGTACTATTGATCAATGAAAAGGTACAGGACTTACAGTTAGTACGCTTCAGCAGAGTGCTTTTAAAGGGAGCGTGAATGGTGTAATACAATTAAGTACTTGATTTAATAACGTTTACGCTTTAAGTTCAAATTAACTTGCTTTCTGTAATTTCTTAAATCGTGACGCAAAATCGATCCCTTAGTTATTAAATTTTGGTAAAATATTCTCTCTTTTTTATTTTAAAAGACGTAACAAAGACACTATATAATATGCACAAAATCTTCGAAAGTACATACAATACCGTATAGTTATCGAGACGCAATTTTAAAAATAAAACGGAGGATGAAATGGATGTTCAGGTTGTTATTTTTATTAGTAAATCTATAATCTAAGATCACAAATTTGTTGTTTTTCTGTCCGTGCTTTTTCCCCGCTCTTTTTCCATTGTATACGTGTTACCATAGCAACGCGTTAACCGCAAGCAGTTCGTCTGCCGGACGCTAGATGGCGCTAACGGAAAAATATTTAATTCTAGAAAAAATTTAAAGAATTTTGTCCACCTGTGCGAAGCCGGGACGGGCCGCTAGTGATTTACAAAAAACATTTACATTGATACTGAATGGGAAGATTAGAGGAAGGCGTGCAAGTCGAATTGGATTCCACTATAACATGAATACATAGGATAATCCAAAAATCATAGATATATCGATGACTTAAGACAGTTGTTTAGCTTTTTATTGCCCCTTTGGTCTGGCTGTCCGGTGTCTTATCTTAGCTTGACGAGGGATAAATTAATGCGTTTGGACACAACATTGATTTTTTCAATTGTATGCTTTAAATGTAATTCCTAGTCATATTTTAAAATTAATTCCGTTGTAAAGGGTCGTTGCGTTCATTATTTGTTTCACATAACTGTAACTCAGCGGTAACTGCCGACCTAGATCTCATAATTTTTCAACACACGTTGATAATTTTTCCACGCTATCCGTCATTCGGTGACGGGCAGGTATTGCGCTTCTTCCGCACCAGACCTTTATGTTTTCAGTAAGGTGTTTGTTTAGACTGAGGTCTTCCGTGCAATCGATCAATGTCGTATGAAATATCATGCATTGTCATAAGGGCGATGACCTATTTTGTGAACACTAGAAATTTCAACGTTATGTTGAACTTGAGTTTCTAAGCTCAAGATAACGATATGTACCAAGTGGTTTTATCAAGTTTGCTTTGAGATACTAATATTTAAACAGAATCTCACGTTACAGAACTTTTGGGGAGTTTGTAGAGCTAATTTTAATTATTTACTTACCAAATTGAATTATGAGAATGAGAGACAGAAAAAAGAGTTCGTTATGCTAGCAGAAAAATGAAGGAAATAAAAGTGCGACTTGTAGTTTTGGAATGCAACTGGAAAAAAGATTCCTGTTGGAGTAACGGTATTCCAGCATGAAGTACGCAATTACTTTGGCTGATAACTTATATTACTAGATAGATATGTACTACATATACAATTTATGTTGGGGAACGTTTTGCAGATTCTCAGAAACTGCTCAATATGCTGTCACAGAACTAACATGTAGGTATAATATATGTTTATTGTTTTAAACTTTTTCGATCACTATTTAATTAGTATTCATTAAAACGAGATTACTATCATTATTTGTTTTGCTGATAAATCGGTATTTAAAAAAAGGCAATAATCCCGTTTATTTACTATCATTTATATTTTAAGTACAGTTTAAAAGTACTAGTTAAAGACATGGAAAGATTGTTCTTAATAATCAAATTTACAAGCTCATTTTGATATTGTGTATTACATTTATTAAAATTACTCGATCAACAGTAACATTTCGGCGGGTTCCAAAAATGATTGGTCGCAATATTTTTTATTTGGCGCGTATTTGCTGATTGCTCACTTTATTCTATTAATTTTATTCCTTCTAGAAGCTACTTTCCTGCTGGTGTAACGATCTCTAGGAACATTAGAAACGCCCGTCTTTTGAAGTTTTGCAAGACGAACAAGTCACGCTATGTTTAATTGGCTAGAAATAAAAAAAATCAAGAGGCGATGCTTGTTCCGCTGAGAAATAAAAAAAATACCAGTACTCTCCATAGTAAATGAGACTATGAATATTGTCGATATTGGAAATTTAATAATAGTTTAATAATAACGCTTAATAGCATTACGGAATTTGATATACTTATGTGTGTATTTTTATTTAACTGTGCAAAAAATTGTCTCTTATGATTTTCCAGCTAAACAAGATTAATAAGAATTTTTTTATATTGTATTTTAACACACATAATTGCACAATATCAGAAGCAACATAAAATCTCCCACGAGCTTCAATGCTATAAGAAATATGTTTGTGTAGCTGCCGGTGACATTTTCATAAATTAATAAAAACGCTACCAGAATCGTATCACAGAAGTGCACGCAGGTCAAAGTGTAACTATAAATAACCAGCGATCGCTAGTGCCGGCCCAAATCTTACCAACTGTACCGTTCAGAAATAGATTGTTCGCCACGCTCCGAGTCTTTTGGCCCCACTTGAAACTAAGCCACATTGGGTGGAACTGATGCGAAATTCCGCTTTCTGAGAGTATCTTGTGATTTAGTTCAACACAACCACTCAGTTTCACTAAAAACAGTTTTAATTAAATGAGGAAAAACTAGATTTGAGCATTTTGTTTTTAATCTATTTTTTAAATATAGATTGGTTTACTATGTAGCTTTGTTTATTTTCAGAAATCGTAGAAAGAGTGCCGTATTGGTGATTTCTTGTTATTTTAAACTCCTCTTTGTTTGATATTCATCGATTTCTTCATATTTGAAACTTGCTGTTTAACTTACTATTATCACACTTGCTAATAGAGAATAAGAATAGCTAGTTAGGAGGTTAAGAATTAGTTTAACCAGCACTTTGTCTAATCGATTACAAGTGTCTGGAGAGAGCAGATATGGTAATGAGGCAATAATAATCAGGGTAACAGATATGCTTGGGTTAAACCCGTGTCGCTTTGTTGCCTATCGAGAGCCGAGCTGACATGTTTATTCTTCATCTTGAAGTGACAGAAAATTAACTTGAAATAAGCTTTTGCTTGGTTGTTTAGCTTTACAATTATCTCTGATGCGGGAGTAGCCATAGCCACAAAATTTAAGATATATCACGAATGATACAGGAACGAGGATAAGACGGAAGTAGTTTTTAACAATTTCAACAATAACCGTTTAGATGTAGGAATGATTCAAAGTGTTTTGTCGGTCCGTAGGTCGGGAATAACAAAATATTTATGTAGCTTAGTTACTTGTTTAAGTTAATAAGTATAGTTTTAGGGTACCATAATGTAAGTGTCGATTTTGATATTAGGTATGATAGGGTTGGCATATCCAAAAGGATAAATAGAGAATTAAAAAAAATACAATTGATTAAAATTAAATCTGACAGATCATACCTACTAATAAATATGTATGATAATTATGACATTTTAGCGTACATGTAACAATCAAGATTATACGTCTTAAAGTTTTATCTTTCATGAGTTGCATTTCTAATGTTAGGTAAAAACTAACTTCTTAAAAACATATAACTACTATTTTGTCTTGTTTAAGCGATTATTCGATTTTGCTCATGACAAAAGTATAACCGAAAGAAGTATACGGTGTTCAGATCCAATCTGTCAGCATCTCAACTCGATACTCAGACTCGTTAAAATTTCACAGTTGTTCTGTGGCCGAAGTCGGTGTGTAAACAGCGTAGAACTTGTTTACATATCTGAACAGCTTCTTAAGAAACGAGCGTCTCGCGGATGAGACGGCAGCGTTGATGTACAAGTGCTGTTTATTTTTCTCAACGCTCTTTTAGAATCCCGGTGAAAATTACGCAGTACCTAAGGCTTGAGTAGATGCTTGGAAAATATATTTTTCTGCATTTCGCATAGCTTTCCTAAGTGGTAGGTTTTAAATTAATCGTCGACTTTTATAGCGTTTACGTTGACTTCGTTTGCGTATTCGCCTTAATTGGATATGTTGCCGGGTTAATATGTGCTGTTAATACAAAATTACTTAAGCGATGTGCACTAATACGACGAGTGATTAAATCGGTGTTTACTGTAAGTGGATAAGGCTGTTAACGTGTTCGCATAATTGTAATGGTATAGCTATTCGTCGTTAACGTTTTCTTAACATTTGTTATTTACAATATAGCCTTAAATAAGTCCAATTCACACTTTCAAAGTACGAGTATTACTTTTCAGATAACTTAATGTTAAAAAGGATCTTATTTAAAACAATAAAGATTGAGTCGTTGTTCCATTCTTCAATTAAAATAAATTAGACTTCTTTTCCAATCACGATATTAAGATTCAGTAGTATCATAAAAGGTTGATAATATCATTAACTATTGACAATGAAGTATAGATGCTAGGGATATAATACGAAAGCAATATAAAAACATAAAAGAAGAATAGGTTGACTTCATTATGAGCTTGCCCGGAGGCGTTAGTGTGTCAAGCACAGCGAATAAGTGGCTCGGTTTGCGGTGGAGTGTACTCGCCGATAGCTTTTGCTAAGCTGTTCTTGCTTTATCACTCTTACTGCAGTGCTAGTTTCATTGTACTATAATATAATGGAGCAACTGTGTCGATGTGACGTACGGCTTGTTTTATATTTAATTAAGGCGTAATAGGAATCAAATTTATTTAAAAATAAATATCAATAACAGAAGTGTATATTAAATTTATTATGTTTATTCTTGAATTTTTTTTAAAAATTACTCCGTCAAATTGTATACATGATTTGTAACACGATGCTAAGATTGTATTCCCGAGTCGGATTTCGTTAAGACATGAAGCACTTTCCAATAAAGAAATTAAAATAGAGTTATGAAATCATGACTTCAAAATATTGTCCAGACATAGCTAAGAAAATGTTTCTCATTAATGAAATTTGACACAAAAGCAAAGAGAATGAAATCTCGTCAATAATCTTAAACCATTAAATCGAATATGATAAATTGCTTTATCGACGTTGCAATAGTAAAACATCGGTAATGACCTAAGATTTGTGTAAAATTAATACTCAATAGCCACGTGTTTATTTTTGCACCCACCATAAATTCCATTTCGTCTTCTCTATTCCAATACTGGGTTAAGCGCATAAATTATTCACTCGCGACATGATATTCGGCTAAAAGCAACCAAAATGGGCAGGATAATTCAGGAGCTGTCACAGCCAGAGTGGGTCACACTGGTTTTATATTTAAGAATGAAATGACACGCTGCACGTTGCTTCCATTAAAGTTGCACGGTCCGGTACAGGTAGTCTGGCTAATCAGGTCGTTCCAGCTATACTGGGAACGATCGAAGCGTACTATTATTGGATTGAGATTGTTTCAGATGAATGCCTCCATTTCACCTGCCTTCCGTTCGCCGAGCCATAATGTCGCGATGTATTGATTAGAAGCCGACGAGTAACACTGAGATAACAAATCCAATATTTATTGCACATATTTATTTCAAGTGATATTATAGCTATTCCCTTTTAAAATTTGGTTTAGAACTTTAAAAACGAATAGCTCGTAAGAAACCTTCAGTTATTCGCCTTTATGCCTATTTACTACCTTTCTCCAAAAAAATAAAGTTCAAACTGTAGCCGCGTTAGACTTTCAAAAAACTTGTAGTATTTTAAACTATCAAGACGTGAGTTATTTATCTATAGTATTTTCGTTTCACGAAGAGCGAATCCAACAAACTTAAACTTTATTTCATGGTTGAAAACGCCTGCACTCGTCTTCAAGATATAACTATATTAGTATTTTTACATATAAACTTTTGTTAATGTTATAGAGCATGATGAAAGCGTGTTGAAAAGGGAACAAGACCACGGTAGTTGGTAGAGGTACTGGTAACAGTGTCTGTATGAATCTTCTTAACCTGTTTTCAATTTTCATAATAAGTTATCGCATTATTTAATACTCGGAACGAAAATATAACTAGTCCTGAAAAAAATTGTTTGTAACCGTGAATTTTTTTATTGACTCAAAATAAGTTTTAATATTATTATGTCGTGCCTAAAGTTGTTATAGCTAGCATTATTTCTCTACACAGGTACCGTTGCTTGCAACGCCTTCTTTATATAATCATAAGAAACCTTTTAGAAGCGTTATAGATGGAAAATTCCAGAAAACAAAGAAAGCTATTAGCTGATGGCGCAGCACTAATACATTTTCTTCTTGTTCCAGGTAGAATTATGCAATAAATCGCACGAGAAGTTCTTTAAGTCGATTCCATGCCACGGCACAAATGTAAGTCCAGAGATATTAACTAATGAAATTAAAACCTTTTAGTTTTTATGAATTATGCATGTCTCATTCTTTAACGACCTGAAGTATAATGTAACATAAATCTCGTGGCTCCTACGTTTATTTGATTTCTTTTCAGCGATTTCGTTTGGTTTCTTTTCAGCAATTTCATTTTTGGCCCTTTTTAGTAATGCTGACTTTGTACATAATGAAGATAGCTCAGAGAGTAGGCTTAGGTTCTTCTATAACAAACTACTATACACTTTAAAAATATTAATTGAGATATAAGTTTTTTAAGTTTTAAGTTTCCATTGTTTCTTACCATTATGAATCTTTAATTCTTGCAATAAATTGAATTTATCACTACATAGTATAAAACAAAGTCGCTTTCTCTGTCTCTATATCACTATGTATGCTTAAATATTTAAAACTACGCAACGGATTTTGATGTGGTTTTTTTTAATAGATAGAGTAATTCAAGAGGAAGCTTTATATGTATAATACATGCATAATATAGTTGAGCATTGCATCCGTGCGAAGCCGGGGCGGGTCGCTAGTTTATTTATAAATTGAACACATATACATTAAGATTGACTAATAAATAAAAAAAAGTTCTAAAAAGGCTGACAAAGACGAAGGCTGTCAAAAGAATCTTGTAAATATTATATGATTATTATTGGAGCTTTTTATTAAGGGACCGAATGCTTTCTTACGGTTATTTCTGTAGTAAAATTTGAGCATTTTTACCCGAGACACAGTTCTTACCTAATATATTAATCGTTAAGTAAGAATAGGATAAGTTATGCTTAGCTTGAGAATAAGTAGTTGATGTGAATAATTCGGGGTTTCTTAAATTAAAGTTAAGTCAAATCTATAACATCTTAGTCTAAAAACGGTATTTAGATGTCGTACAATTAATATAAAAAAAAAACAATTTCTTTATCAAGATGGCCTGAAAGACTAGATAAAAAAAAAACATATTGACTGATAGATCATTATCTTTTAATCGATACTTATTTTTCTTTTACTTTTTTCTAATATATGTATAATCTAATATGATCTCATTGTTATCAATGTTTAGATAAATAATAATAGGTTTAGTAGCGATAGCGACGCGATATACCTTAAAAATAACGATTGTATTATTACAAATCTTGCTTAGTAGTTGACTTACTGTCTTATCAGTAAATAAATGAGCATTCTATAATCGCACAAAATGAAACAAACATTTTCTCTATAGACACCTTTGCCTAAAGAAAATAAATAACAGAAACAAACTGCCTTTAATGAGTAATAAAATAATAACGAGATCAGATTTTTAGCGTTTCCACGAAATTTAATGTTAAACAATTTAGAGAGCGAAAAAATTCCTCATTGTTAGCATTAAACGGTTGCGGAGGGCGGGCGGCGTAATAATAGGACATAATATATTCAGGGCGAGTCAAATAAAATTAGCGCGGTGAAAAATGTAAACGGTCCTTTTAGTGCCTCGAGGACGTGTAAGTATTAGGTCGGCTTCCTTTGTGGAATCCACCAGAGCCGTAGAACTGAAATTATTTTATTTGAATACTGTCTGCAGGAGAGCGTTTTCTTGTTCTTTACTGATTCGTGTTGCCACTTGACGTTGGTTTACGCAACTCTTCATTTATTATGTCTCTCACTTATGGCTCTTAAAACTGTAAGTCTGAGAACAAGCAGATTGTATACGATTCATACTGTGATAACATTAATATTGTTCTATAGTTACATTAATTTTATAAGTAGTTCGACTAGGTCGATTTTCATTGTGGTTTAATGTTTATTAAAATGTGTCTTCGTACAGATTAAGGAATGCGAAGTTTATAGAAGTGTAAGGTTATATTAAAAATTTAATTTGATATAAAATACATTTAGAATTCTGCGTACAAAACATTCAAAAACTGATTGTTTCTATATAATAAGAATTTGCATTCAAAACTTATTACATTAAGTGTGTTTTATATAAATTGCTATTTTTATTGCTCATTTTATAAAGTTTAACTAAAGAAAACATCTTTATGCTTTTGAAACAATAACTTCTTCAAGATGTAAACATATGTAGCTGTGATTTCATTACTCATATTTGTTTAGTTCTAACACTTCCGCGCACATCACATCCCAACTAATATTATAAATTTGAATGTAAGTTTGTTTGTTATGCTTTCACGCATAAACTACTAAACCGATCATCACGAAACTTCGTACATATATTCTTGGAGGTATTAGAAGTAATATAGGATACTTTTTATTGAAAAAAAAAATTGCGGATGAAGCTAGTATTTAAATAAAACCACTTTTCCGGATGAATTGCGTATTAAATTTTGTTTTTTATATTTAATCCTGACATTGAGAGTCCTTTATCAGGATCCTCGATCACAATCATAAATATAAAAAAACAATATTAAAAACTCAACTATTCCAGTAAAAGTAGTTTTATTTAAATGCGCATATTTATTTTGAAGATAGGTATTATAGACTGTAATAATATCAGGCAATACGAACGCTAAAATTGGCTATCGTCACGGCCACCTCTGAATTCCGATTGGAAATCGAATATAATTCAGACAGGCGTCAAGTCATAATAAGCTTATTAGCGGCTCAATGCATTTCCATTTAATAACGCAAGCGATGCAGTAAATCGAGTGTAAAAGCGGTACTAATAGATATTTCCATTACCAAATACTATCTGTGTCTGTTTCAAACATTGAAACGTTGATTAAAAAAAAATTACAGTATAATAACTGTTACAGATAATTATTTTACGCGTACTGTTTTAGCTTAATTTAATTATGTAATATATTTTAGATGATGTTATTGGACGTGATGTGTGTGGCAGAGTAAAATAGCAGTTCAGGGTGGCGTAGATGGCCACTAATGATACTGGAAGCGATAGGATATACCTCCCATAGACCACTACCACTAAACGGGCTGCAGCGTTTACGGAATTATCAGTACATTATATTATGATAATACTTTGTGTTTGTTACCATAGTCACCATAAGCCTAGGAATAACAGTTTTTATAATCAATTAACATTACCATAGCAACGCGTGGCCGGGTCAGCTAAAATAAAACATATTCATGGTTTTTGAGCATAATTTATATTTAGTCATGACGTTTCGGCTCCTGTAAATAAGTTGTTTTATTTAAATGTGTAATGTGCGTGGAAGTGTAAGAACTAATTATGATCTCCAACCCTATCTCCGCCTCCGCCTGCCTTTAGGCATAAGATAGTGGCAAAATATTATTTTTGGGGGATGCTTCTGTTTAGCACTGGACGTCTTTAAGCTGAGGCGAGAAAATGGAAAATGGGCAATTTCATTTGATTCCAGCTGTGATAAATTATAATTTTAAAACACTATTTGTGGACCAAAAATAAATCGCATTGAACGTCTGTATTTCGTCTGATACCAATTCAATTACCAGCTGGACTGTCGAAATATTTTTACAAAATAATAGGAGAAAAAGTTTTTTCTTTTAATTTGCTCTACAATGCCTAAGTAGCTAAACTTTGTGAACATCCGCCGTTTTAAAAGTTTCCTTCTTTGTTTCGTAACACTTCGATACTCCCTACTTTTCGGTCGGAACTTTTCTTACGACTGTATATGGATAAAGTAGCTCTTTCTTGGATGACATTAGGTTTACCACGGCTGCTTGGTGCAACTATAGCGCTCCTAGGTCGGGGTATAATAATATGTGTGTGGTGAACATAAGCTTCTTCCTGTGTTATAGTCGTATATATATTTAGCTATACGTTAATTAGTACCCATAAAACAAATTAAGCTTAGTTTCAAACTAAATAATCTTTGTGACTTGGTCGGAATTTATTGATTTATTCTCTGAATTACACTCATTATTCTGGAAAGTAAAGTAAAGCGTTTTTGTTTAAAACACTCCAGAATGTTTTTTTTCTTTTGTTTCTTTAAAAAAATTAGGCGATAATTCCTGGGCTATTTGTAGAATCAGCAAAAAGACGGATAGTAGTATTCCCTGTTTACTTAATGCTATAAGGGCACAATCACTGGAAAGTAAATAAGTAACTAATAATAATACGTGAATTATTTTGAACTTTATTTCGCTTAATAGAAGAGAAGCTTCATTTCATACGTATCACGCAGTAAATGTTTTTCGTTTTAAATTTCTAATAGGGCTGCTGCCTCATATTTGACTGATTTAGAAACTAGTGATTTGGTGAACTGGTGATCGTTTAATTAATAAAATCTCAGGGGAATATTAAAATTCAGAAACTCTATGATAATAATCTATAATATAGAATAAAGAGTCATAGATAGTTGTTCAAATATGTATTAACCGTTGAAAAAGTGATCTGTTTTAAGTTTAGGTATACAAGATACTTTAATCCATTACGAAACTTAAAAAAACTGCATCTCACTCAATTTATTATTGATAATAGTTTCGATGTAAGAAGTTTGGTGTGGGTTAGTAATTTAGATATATATAAAGATTTAAGTTACTTTGCAGCAAAGATATAAAATTAACAGAAAATCTTAGAATTATTCAAATAATTTGTTGATTAGAAAACTTCTTTCTGTACTTAAAACGAAGAGGCCATCTACTTAATAAGTGTGACGATACACAAAAGAATGATGGGAGAGATGGAGAATTGATTTATTGAGCAAGTTTAAACAGTAATGCATTGAAATAATAAGATTTCAAACACTTCGGCGCTTCCGGTTTAGGGATATCCTTTAAATAAGCTAAGTACTATACGGAAACAAATGATTTTGAGTATATATGTCATCGTAAAATTGTATACACCGTTACATTATAATCTATCTCGCGAGATTGTGAACTATCGAAAGATTGTGAACCGTAACATACTGCTTACAGTTTAACGCATATTTTTCGTTAGATAAAATATGCGATAGGTATATGATATACCTTTTTTTTTTGTTTACGACGAGAAAGGCACCTTATGCATGCTCCGCTGCTTGGGTAGACAGCGGAGTTACGTGGGGCTCTCCTTCGGTCATCCACCCGATAACGAGGAAGCCCAGTGATCGAAGGCATACCCACTAAAACTCACGATAAACCATAAGGTTAGGTTAGGTTAGATATTTTATGATTTATCGAAAAATAATGCGTTAAACTGTGAGCAGTATGTTACGTTTCACAATCTTTCGATAGTTTACAATCTCGCGAGATAGATTATTATCTAACGGTATTTACAAATTTATGGTGACATATACGTGTTTAAAGTTGGTAGAAATTATAGGTTGAAAAAAATGATGTGTCTAACAAGAATTGCTTCCACGCTCACAGGATAGCTATTTTCTTTGGTCATCATCAGACAATTAATGTCACAATGTTACTGTTGGGGCACAAGCCTTTCTATGATAGGATGAGTGGGCTATAATCCACCACTGGAATCAGCCAGAACTCAACAATCACTGAAGAATGACCGAACCGAGAAGACTCTAAATATTATTTTTTGGAGCATCCACCCATCCGACGACCGGCTCTTGAGAAAGAAAAAACTGTCGTAATCGTAGAACGAACGCGTTAACTAGTGTGTCATCGAGCTCCTTCATAACCACTTGTCAGTCCGCTACCGCGCGCCCCACCCCTCTCACAGTCTCAATTCTGTGCGAATTGTGAATCGGACTCTTACAATTAGATAAAAATGTAATTTTTTCACTAAATAATGAAGCTAGGACCAAACAAAAAATACTACCGTAAAGCCGATTAAATAAGGAGTACACTACAGAATATTTGAATCTCTGTAAATAATCGTTATTTATAAAAAAACAGCAGATCACGCGGAAATTCCATATGATAGCAATTGCTATCGTGGACTGATAAGTGGATAAATAATATTTATCCAATCCAACCACCGAGTTATTCTGTATATTGTTAGTTAAATAAAATTTTTCCTGCATGTTTATATGAAGTGCATTATGTGGTAACCTTATAGTTACCTATTTTACTATGTCATAATAACACTAATTTTAGTTTTCACAACTACCTCTTGACCAAGTGTTTCACGAGGGGGGCTAGCTATATATTATTATTTAACTGTTTAATTGTAGTCTGTATTGTAATTTTTCATGCAGTGATCTTACATAGAGATTTAATATGGCTGTATCTAACAGACAATAATCATGATATTAAGCGTTATTATATTTCTAGGACATTTTTATACCAATTTATTTACTATTTAAAATAGTTTTATTTGGGCCTGTTAATTTCTATATTTCATAGAATCCTAAGAAATCCTAAATAACTTCTCGAATCGAAACAGCGAAACTATAACAGAATTGTAAAAAATAGGAAGTTGATGCGGTTTTGGCAATGAAATAAAAAATGTTATTGACTCCCAAAGCAATTGATTTTGTGCATATTTTTTGAACATTGCAATAGTGAAGGTTGAAAAAGGCAGTTAGCGGAAGATGGGACATATGAATGGAGTTAATTGTGGGATCTGCTCATTGAGGCGTGGTGAGTTTGGCCACTGCCGGCGGCGGATTGCCAGTTGGCCGCGACACCCGCCCGCTAATCAGCCCGGGTTGTATTGGTGTATCATTCGATTTTTTTTGTAAACATTTAAGCCTTTCTTAGTTAATGGATTTTATTATAAATATGTTTTTCCATAAATAAGTTTGTTGCTTAAGAATATTAATTACACACATTTTGTTAGTCGCAGCAGTCAGGCGGGTCATGAAGCCACATCATTGTGCTTCTAATTGGGCTACCGAAACCTTGGCAGACCCGTAAATTTTTCATTATATTCCATACCAGCGCCATCTATTCCTGTTCTAAGCAACTACATATCAAAATCATAGAATGTCTTTTTTTGTACTTTTACAAGTATCAAACAATTGATAAATAAGAAATTGCTTTATAATATATATTTCTCTAAAACAAAACTAAATAAAAGCAAAACATCTGCGGCTTCGAAACGGCGGCGGCGTAATTGAATAGAAATTGAATTTAGTAAATAGGTACTGGTTATATTATATTCTTCCTTTCTTCATTCCTATTACAAACCATAGTTTTATTTCATTTTGTTTGAAGTAGTATAAGAATAACGTTGCATGCTTTTGTAAAAGTGCAATACCTGATTTGTTTAATAAAACTAATATGTTTTGTATATTATTCTGCTGGTGTACTTTTATTAATATCCATCATTTATTAATCATCAATAGTAAGTTCCGATTCCCTTTTAATTTCGCTTACTCGCTTATATAACTACAGCAAAAAAGTCGACCGATTTGAAAATAACTTCGTAGCCGCAGATTTTTCGACACTCGTATGCTCAACGGGGTGCCGCTAAGTGCTGATTAAAAGTTTTATATGTTGGCAATGAGATCGAGCTTGCAGCTTGTACAAACTACATTGTTATTTCCCCTAATAAAACTTAATAGTTACACACATTATACAGGCATTTAGAAAAAATTAAAGGTCAAGTTTTCATTGCTTATCCTAATATTGTTTGTATGAATTAATTATTAAAGAAAAATATATTTTAAAAGATTGCAATCTCTTTTAAACCACAACGCTACCGAGAAGTTTGTCATCCTTGGTAATTTGACTAGTTGTATCTAGTTTATTTTGGCGGTCTATTGTTCGCCCGCGGCGAATATGAGTAAAGCGTTTTTCCGTGAAGTAAAAAAAAGGTTTAATATGTTGGTTGGGGAATCTGTACATTATGAAATCAACATTATGTCCCCCGGGGCACAAGCGTTCCCTATGGATGAAGATGCCATAGGGAAAGTCGACCAAGTTCTAGTGGTGGATTACACTAGAGCATGTTACCATCAATCTGAACCGCCTTCTAGAAGTGGATTATGGTTATGCTGTTCTTGTAGTGCTAAGGTGCTAAGCTAACGAACGCTGCTGGAACCGACGGTTTAAAGGATAATTTAACTTATAGAGTAATTATTCAATTGAAACTTATAAAGTTTTCATCGTAATCTATGAGCTAAGATGGCAAATGCATTTATCACAAGCTCGGTACGAGAAGGGGCATTCTACTAATTGAACCTAACTGACAGAAATTAGCTTGCAAGTGTAAACTGCGTAGTAAGTATGGAGTTACACTGGCAAGTTCCTGTCGGACATACTGTCGGACGTGTCTTGGAGAAACTGTCTTGGGAGTAGGGATGCGGCCTTGCCATCACATGTTTCATATGAACTATATCAGAAGCAAATGTATCAATCAACTTTTCGGTTTAAAAACGATAATATTCATAATATTCAAATGCATTTAGAGCATTGTAGCATTTATAGTTTATTTTCCTATGACGCCGTGTGTAAAGTGTCAAATGTATTCTGATCAACAGTAAAGGGCATCGTAAGAGGCGTTCTTGACTTTTGGAGAATTACCTTGTAATATATTTAATGGAAATTCCTTTGGAATTTAAATATATTCACCTCTAATTACTGTTTCAGCCGATTTTGCTGGTATAGATACATAGGGAGCCACCTTCTGGTTAGCTCGTTTGGTGTATCCTGTCTTGGCCCCCGGGCTTGATTGGGATCAAAAGCGAACCCACTAAAAAAACATAATTAAATATTAAAAAAATAAAAAAACTTCTTCTACAGGGGTCTATTAATAGAAGCGTCAATTGTGCTGTCTATTTCAGAATAATAAGGTATCTATATATTTTTTTTCTGGAAATTCCATAAGATAACATAAATACCATTCTTACATACTTCCGCAAAAATAGAATCGTAAATTTTGCTTTCCGATCTGAACTTTTCGAACGTGTGGGAATAACGCTAAAGAATTGAATATAGATGTGTGTACCTACATTTCCTTACACTGGCGGGTAATTCTGTATGCATTCGCTCAGGCGCACTCGAGTCGAAAAACCAGCGCGCGTGAAGATGCTTCGCTTCTGCAAGGACGGAAAACAGAGGAGGTGCGAAGCATAATTTCACGGTGCGTAAGTTCATAGACGACAAATATAGACCTACGGAACAATTGACGTTTATCACGTATTGTATCGTATGTTTTTTTCTCACGTATCCATTTGTAAATCAAGTGAGCAGGACAGCGCGTAAAGCTAAGCCTGAGCTGATGTTGGAGCTGTTTTACTCGTTAAACAAATAAAGTGACATGACAATTACATTATTTCTTATTGGATTTGTGTTATTCATTTGGAATATTTATCTTCAGGGATTATAATGTGGATGACGATTATTGGTAAAAATAACACAACATAAAAAGGTTCGTTTTAGGAAATAAACGCTTGCTTAATGAACATGATCACTATTTTATCGCAATACCGATTTATAAATAAAACAGTAAAAAAAATATGTACGGCATAAAACTGTATGTAGGTAGTTTGTCCACCACAGTTATCCATAATTGTTTATTCTTTTGTTTTCATTTCTAAATTTACGTATAATTTTATTCCTTTTTGTAAATTCATGCGAACTGTAGTGAGAATTTAGATGACTGCATCTTCATTTCCACGACGATGAATTTTTTTAAATTATTTTTTTAATGGATTCGCTCCTGATCCCAATCAAGCCCGGGGGCCAAGACAGGATACACAATGGAACGAGCTAACCCAGAAGGTGCTTACGTATGTATCTATACCAGCAGAATCGGCTGAAACAGTCATTAGACGTGAATATATTTTAAAGTCCAAAGGAATTTCCATTAAATTTATTCCAAGGTAATTCTCCAAAAGTCAAGAATGCCTCTTACGATGCCCTTAAGTGTGAAGGGTGTTAGTGTAGATCAGAATCTACGATGGAGCGAGCTAACCCAGAAGGTGCCTACTCACCCTGGTTTTAAAAACAGACGGATTACAAGTACTCGGGAATACAGTACAGACGCACAAAAGGACTTCCGCTTCTTTGCTGGGCGCGTTATAAAAAATGTAGAGATGAGTTTGGTGCGACAGTTAGGAATACCAACCCAAAAAGAAGAAGAAAGAAAGAATGTCCTATGAAAGAAGGAGGATGGTGGTATGAGCTGATGCGGCTCCTGAACACACTCTCTAAAATATAGTCTATAAAAGACCACTTTGAGGTGGTGAGCTAAGGTGTGTGCTGCAATTGTTGTAAAAAAATAAACATCGCCAGCGAGATTTATAAACCAATTCCTAAACATCGAAAAAAATCTAAGATTATAATACGATATCTTCCGAAATAAAACACAAATATTATAAATGACTTCAAAATCTAATAGATCGTACATGATATGCAAACAAACGTATTGAATCAAAAGTTGCGAACAATACATGTTTTGTAAATGATAACAATTTGTGTATGGTTTCGACGCCCGTCACCGTGAGTTAGTATTTTATAATGTCCCAATTTTAGAAACAAAATAGTGAATTTTGTGTGGGAGTAAATATTTATTTTTTATCTGTCTGTTTCCATTAACTTTAAACTATCAACTGGCAGTGCTATTGTAGAGATAAGCTACTTTTAAATATTTACATTAACGTTATTAAAATAGTAAAAAAATGTTTATAATATAAAAAGGATTTAAATAGTTTTTTTTCGTAAACGTTTAATTCCGATTTTAACAAACAAATAGGTATATTAAAATACATGCAAAACTTAGACACATGAAACATACTGTAAAAAACAAAGAAACAATGCTGTGAAACGAAACATGTGTGCAGCAGCAGGAATGAATGTAGAGGCAGAAAACAAATTGATAATGCTATGACAATGTTTTCAGGTCTAATAAGATAGAATTAATGACCTAAGCGTTCGCAAAGTAAAGAAAAAAAAATTTGAGCTTTTGCTGCAGTCACATGGAGAAATTCGTGTTATAACACGTGCAGTCGTCGCTCATGGATTGTGGCAAACACATTAAAGACATAACTATAAAAATCGTAAAATAGACGGTAAAAATGTGTTTTAAACCCTAGTTGATACAACCATGTTATAACGAAGGTCTGATTATGAATTTAGTATATGTGTTTTACAATTTTATGTTATAGTTTTATAGACAGTTTCATTTATAGCAGTGAAATGAACAGAACAGTACTGTGATATATGATGGTCAGTCTTTCGTTTAAAATTTATAACTTTTACGTAAAATAATGGATCGGATTTGTATACATTTAAGTAATTGAGTTTCAAATACTAAAATTATTCATTATTACAAATATGTCCAACCAGGGTAAAAGTACAGATTATTCTTTAAATTACGATGAAATTGAAAATGTCAGTAGACAAGGTCGATAAGTATCTCAATGTATTACATTACATGTAAATTGTATCGTATTTCATAAATATGTGTTTATATTTTCACTTGGTTACTGTAAATCACTGTTGGCAATAACATGAATTCAATCAATTAAAAAAAAACTACGTTTTGGCCTGTTGTTATAAAAAAAATTATCTCCTTGAGTCAGGAATATGTAGAGCACACCAAGCTATACAGCCTGACGTTTCGATTTACCCTAGGGCCGCTGTTGTAATAGAGACCATTTTATTTTCAAACTATTTCAGATGTGCTGTCGACTGTTTGTAAACGATTTTATTATTTAGAGACTACCTTTATCTTAACAAATAAAAGATAATAGGTAACAAAGCAAAGAAAATGTACTATTTATTCTTCTTAATTACTGGTACACCAAAGTGTAAGATTTAAATTTAGTAATCGGTTATAAATAGGCCACGTTACAGATCTACCGAAGCCACTCATGTATTGCCATTCCAAATCCCAATATTTCGTCACATAGAGTTCTACTCAAACTAAACAATTAATATTTTTAGTGCAACTTCACGCGTCACTGTGCCAGCTTATCTATCCTATTACATTTGTACTTATGTCGTGAATACGTTTCCTACAAGTCGTAAAAGAAGCTCAGGGCCAGATGCATCCTCAAACTCTGGCTCAGTCACGTACCACATTCATGTCCAATTTATAAATTTTCAGCGTGCAGAGTGTAATCCAATCCTGTATGTCATTATACGAACATAAGTAGCATAACGAAAATAGGATCAGTAGCATACAAGGCCTTAATTTTTAAGGTGCGCTATAAGTATTTGATAAAATACGATATTGAATAATGTTTTGCAATTTTCTCGTAGTGTTCTATAAAGTATACTTTTTTCGCTATGGGAAATACTGCTTATAGTAAATGTGAGAAAAAGGGACGCAGCGATAGTTTTCGAAAGCGATATTAGTTTTAAAAAGTCTTACTACACGTAGACATTATTATATCTTCAACGCTTTATTTCGGTATTTCATTACTTATATATGACACTTGAAAAAATACGATTTTGTCTTGAAGGTTTTTGCTTATTTCTAATATGTTCGAACTTGTTTTTGACACCTTCTATATCCATGATTTTATGACAAATGGTAATGTAAACCCTATTCCTAATAGACTTAGTAATTTGAGATTGTTTGTGGACCTTACATGGTTAACTTTACTATAAATAGAAATAATAAAAGCGACCGCCTACCTTCAAAAATTACCTACTGCTAGTATCTTTTTCTTGGTTAGGGCAGTTCGGCCGTAATTCTCAAGGCCCTTCTCTTCTAGCAGACCTTTTGAACTGTTGTCACGTTTCTAGCACTCGTCTTGTTCTATTAAAAGATGTCATTGGAGGTCCAAAACTTTATGACTATTATGGCCATTATTTAAACATTATTATTAATAATAAATCACGTGAAAACAGTTATTGATATTATGTTTAAGTATTTATACTTTTACGTAACGTTACGTTACGTTTTAGTAAGTAGTTTACTACTTTTTCAATATGTTGTATTTTTATGTCAGAAAATTTGTCTCGAATTAATTTCGAATCAGCTCAACATATTTGGACGACATCATTAGTGGTTTAAACTAGAATAATATTTTGAAAAGTTAAAAGTTCGAATATTTTCGTTTTTAGTTGCTTCAATTTTTGAACAAACTAATTCAGCCTAAAACACCAATCATGGCTCAAAAATAACTTTAAGCTTTATAAATAAATAAATAAATAAATATTTCCTACATTCACACCAATTAGCCTAGCCCAAAGTAAGCACTATAAGGCTTGTGTTATGGATACTAGGGTAACGGATAGACATACATATATAATACATAGATATGTAATATTCATAGAAATAAATATAATAAACAGCCATGACTCAGGTACAAATGCTCGTATTCATCATAAAAACATCTGCCCCTACCGGGATTCGAACCCAGGACCGTCGGTGCGAAAGGCAGGAACGCTACCGTTGCACCAAACGGTCGTCAAAAGTTAAAAGTTCGAAAGTATTTTCGTTTTTAGTTGCTTCAATTTTTGAACAAACCAATTCAGCCTAAAACACCAATCATGGCTCAAAAATAACTTTAAGCTTTACATAGTCTTTGAAAAGATGATTTTTTACTAGTTACAAATACTTTATAGCGAGTACTAAAAAACTCGAGTCTGAAATTTAGGGCTTATAGTCCAAACTCTTTGAGATCATTTTTCCCGACAGGGGCTATGTTAATGGCTGTGCTTCACGTACACAACATTGTTGAAGAAAAACTACAGAAAGCAGTGTTAGTTTCAGATCTTCTCTGTTTAGTCTAGAGAAATATATGTGTTACGCAATTATATATTGACACTATTTTAGTAACATAAAAGGTTCAATATTGTATGTAGATATGCTTTATGTAAAAATATACTCTTACAAAATCAAGTTTGTATTTTTACTATTCAATAAAACAATAGCAGACTAATGATTAAATAGTGTAATGATTTTAATGAATCGATTCATGTCGACTTGATCATGTTATTTCGTCATTATATAATAAATGTATGTACTGGATATGGAAAAGAAATTATTCTCTCGGCTTTTACTTATAATACCTACGTAATAATATCATTTAATATATTTCATCTATTGGTGAAAATTGCATTAAGATGTCTACGATAGTTTCTGGACGACATTTATACGACGAGATATGTGCGTGTGTGTGTATTTGGATGGGTAAGTCACACATTTTTGACAAACTTATTGACTTGTTTAAACTAATTTAGTGATATTCTTATATTTCCAATGGTTCTTTGTATCGTATAATAGTATTCACATTTTGTACTTTTATTTTTACTCGTTTTATAATCCATCTCATGAGTACCGACTAGATAGAAATTCTGAAGATTGAAAGTTTATTAAATCTAGACTAGATTGGAAATCGTAATATGATGAGGTGCGAAATCTGAGTATAAACGGGCTTTCAATCCCCTCTGATGTGATACAGGTAGGGTTTACACCTATTTATTAAAAAAAATGCCTCATTTTTGAATATGATTTTTAGTCGCCTATGAATCAAATCAGTTTCCTGTTTTTATTTAAGGTGTTTAAGAGGTAATTTTAAGTGAATTCATAATTTTAGACGAATAGATTTCTTTTTTGCTTTTATCATATTTATCAATATCATCTGATTTCGCAAAATTTATTTAGTGATGGTTACTTTATTCATCTAATTTTTAACGCAACATATAAAGAAATTAGTTATGATTAGTCAGTATTCACTGAAACTTCGGATAGTTCGTGTGGACGTTGTATGTCCATGCAGAAATAAATTAAGATCTTAACTCAATTTAAAGGTAAAACTAAAAGGTTTTATCTTTAAAACGTATAAAAAATGTACTTCAAAAAAGCGCATTTCTTATATTTAATTTTGTATTTTGTTTGAGTTTTAATTATATATTTATTAATTATATATTAAGATTTGAAGTCTGGACAGTCTATGAAATTATGGTGAAATCATAAAAAAAAACAAATATAAATGATTAATAAACAAAAAAATTAAATGAGATTTTCTGTAATAACAACAATAATAACTGTAATAACAACAAGTTTTCAATAAGTTAAAGTTGTCAAATGAATCTTAATTACTGATGACTTAGTAGCTAGAAATGTTCTAATGCAAAAATGAATCCTTTCCATTCTCGTGCGATTTAGTCTCCAAATAAAATAGGAAAGGTGAGATTCCATTAAGCAAGGGTTGGCGTAAACCCTTTCCGTAGCCGCGCGCACTCTCAACTTTTCCATTGCCGCCAAGTTTAATTTCATTCCAACGCTAAAGTTTTCCTCGATGTATTTTACATTCAATGACGGATCAAATGAATCATTTCATTTGAATTTTAAATTCAGCTAATTCTGTACAGTAAATATTACTTTTGATTCATCTAATATTAGGTGATTTCTGAAGGAATTGTTGCTTTATTGATATTTTCTAAATAGTTTTGTTGTCGTTACAAACATTTTTTTTCTGCATAACTACACGACCCTTAATAATATATATTTTTGTATTTTATTGGTTTAAATGGAAATAAGAGAAACATTGTGTAATTATATTTATAAACTATCAAAGAATTTATTCTGTGAAATCAAAAGATGTATTTGTTTCTTTAATAGCTTTTACCCGCGGCTTCGCCCGCATTTTTTTTTCAATAAGCAATATCCTATGTTACTTCTAATACCTTCAAGAATATGTACGAAGTTTCATGATGATCGGTTTAGTAGTTTTTGCGTGAAAGCATAACAAGCAAACTAACATTCACACTTATAATATTAGTAGGGATATGAAAAAATTTAAATAAATGGATATTATTTTCATAGGTACTTTAAAATAGGTCTGGTACCCAAATTATTTGTAAAAACAAAAAATCACCATTGCATTACAGGAGCATAATAGTGTATAGAAAAAAATCTCATTACCTGTAGCTAAGGATGTAACATAAAGGGAGATAGCGAAAATAATATAACAACTATTCTGTGCACGCATAATGAGATTTTTGACTTGATTAGAATTTGTTCACACTTAGGATTAAACCAAAAGCAGTCAAAAATATTGAAAGCTTTTGTCGCGGCTACGAAAGCGCGTGGAGCGATGTTTCATATGCAAAACTGTAACATTACTGTTTAAATACTTATGGTACTAGAAACATGAGAAATAGAGACACCAATCACTACGTTTGCGTGCGATTATAATAATATTTAAATTTTTAGCTGGTCTGGTTTTACCTTATTAGGTATATAAATTTATAAATGTGAAAAGGTAGTCGAGCAATGTATTGACATCATATTTTGTATAAAAAACTTATTAACCCACATAATCTGTTGCATTGTGCGTCACACTGCAAATCATAAGCAGAAAAATAAGTTATTTCCGTTAAATTTTAGTTATTAATCTGATTTGGTTTTATGTATTATGTTGTATAATATGTAGTGTTGTTTTTACACCCAGCATTTTTTCCGTCAGCCCCGTTGCACCTGCGTACAGTAAACTTAACAAAACAACGAACTACTATTAAACAGTAAACAAAACTTCAACTTCTCTTTGTAATCAAGAGCCGAGGCGACAACTTATTTAATTTACATAAACAGTTTAGCATAAGCGCCTCGAATATTTTATACAAGGCAAGTCGCACCTTCACGAGCTCATAATTTTAATATTAGTATACGAATCTAATTTAATTTCACGCAATCACTTCAATGACTAAGATATAATATTTTCCATAGTTTTTAACTCTTTCGCAAAAAGTATTTTATCACGTGATATATGTCTGAAGGTTAATTAAAAAACGAGTTCAATATTTGAGGGATGTGTTCTAAATTTATAATTTTATTCGACTATGTTAGTTATAGGCTCTTCTACATCATAAGTCTTTTGACGCTCCCACTGCTGGGCTAAATACTTATAGACGAAAACACCGTATGGAGAAAGAACTCAGTGCTGATGACTGCAGATGCAGCCGGGAATGCCTAGAGGAATTTATGGAGGAACTTAAGATAATAAATTGTTGGCCACCTATTACATGTGTGCCCTTGTGTAATTTGCTTAATCTACGCCCAATATTATAAGCCCGATGTCCTAAACAGTGCGTCATCGAGTTCCTCAAGGCATAACATGTGTGTAAGCAACCTGGCATTAGTTTCATGTTCTTCCGAAAAAAATCAATGTTGATCCTTTAAATATTTTTTTAATATAATGTAAAGTTATAAATGAAAGCAACATTCAAGAGGATATGTTAACAACAACTATTGGTAAATATTCGTCATTAATATTATCATGTTGCGTTTTTAGAAGTTTCTAGAAGCGTGAATATTAAAAAGGCGTACAATAAAAAATAATCAAATAAATGAGTCGGACATTAGTACCAAAAAGATACAAAATAGTATTGAACCAACGTAAACAGAAACAATATTGGCACAAAAATGAGACAGTTGCAAAGAAATAAATAAAGTAGTCTTGGAAGACTAGCTTAAATTGCGGGCTGCAGACGTGAGGCGTATTGTGGCGACATCATTTGTATGGTAATAGTGCTAATTCACACACGAGATACTCTCTGGACCTCTGAGTTATTCAGCTATTATCGCAGGCAAATCGTGGCTTATTGTGCTGCTGAAGATTTGTATTGTTAAGCATTTATCATGAACAGTTTAAGGGGAAATTTACTGAACGAGGAACGTGTATTTCAGTAAGTAGCAGTGACATTCAAGTTTAAATATTTTTAGTATATTGCTTATAAACCTTCCATAATTTAGACCGGGTCTTTGGTCATATTTGCTACAAAAAAGCAAAGTGACCAAAGATATATCAAATGGTCTACCGATTGGCGAATAATTGCCGAAGAGAGTTCGAATTCTTACTAGATTGAGCGTAAAGAGACTAAGTGTTTTATTTATATAATGTTTTTTTGTTAATTTACGATAAGAATGTCAGATCAAACTACCTACCTTTTCTTATATTGATGATAATGAATGATGAGAGCTGCAGTATGGTACATATAGTATCTATATACATATAAGAGAAACTGACTGGCTGATTGATGACCAGATCGCCGCAGAGCTCAAAACGCTGGGTCTAGAAACATGAACTTTTGCACAAACGTGTTTTTAATATCGTTAGTGAGTATTAGAAAGTTATTTTTGGGAATGAATACACTTAGGGGTTAAAATGTGGACTAAAAGACCAAAGTCACTGCTGGATGGAAGAAGAATGGAAGGAGGTAAAAATGAGGAGATAGTGCAGTAAAGTACAGTAAAGTCTTTTTAGGAAATCCTTAAGTGTGAAGAGTTGTACTATTTTACTCTGTCAATTACCATGTGGCGACTAAATTTATATATTTTTAAATTTAGATTGTTTGCATAATCAGTAATAATCATCCCTTTAAGACACAAAGAAAACTTGTCAAATATTAAAAAAAAAACATTTCTTTATAGCGCTAGTGTACTAATTTCAAGTAAATAACACGCGTGTTGATTAATATCCTGGATTGTAAATCTAGAGGCGGTGCAATTAAAGCAGTTTTATGAGTGAGCGTATTGTTCTCGTATATCAACTCCTTGAGTAATATTAATAAATTACTATTATATTATACCTGCTCGGAAAATATATTGATATTTGTGCAATAATAAACCAGAAAATACGTTTAAGCTGTCATAAATATATGCAGGAGGAAAAATTTTATGTACTTCCCTGTACTTTTCTATTAGGAAAACTAGGTATATAAAGAAAATAATAATACCAAAGTAAAAAAAGTTATTTTTCGAAATTTAAATGTGGGTCGCTATTCCATTTTGAATCAAAAACAAATGAGCATTGCGCGGGAGTGTGTCGGCAGAATTTAATTTTAATTGGTCTATGTCAATACATATAAATATGATCGATAATGTCAACTCGTAGTAATACTCGTATAATGACGCCCCGCCAGACTTTAAAGTTACCGCCCAAGCAGCCACTGAGAACTTAATTTCAGAGAAGTCGTGAAGTATATAATGCTTTTATGCAATAAAACCTGTGTCTCAGCAGTGGGAACATGAAATCGACCGAGGATGAAGAAATTGGTAAAATGCGTAGACCATCTTTTTAATTTTTTTCACTATATATTTTCTACACAGAAAGTATTGATTTATCTGAAAAATAAAACTATTTTTAGTCTATGAAACGGTCTCACGTTGATAGGTTTGGATTGGTGCAAACGTCAGAATTGCGGAAATTAAATTGGCCACCTGTGTCATTTAGGTCATGAAGCTAAAATGTGTCACAGCGACCGCAATTTATACTTTTGTTAAATAAAACCGACGTTTTACTCAGAGCCTGTAGTGACGGCTCTGTTCTAGGTTTCATTTGCGTTTTAATGAAGCCAGAACAATTAAATCTAATGAGTATAAAATGTAAGAACAGCGCCTGTTCCAAAAGTACTTGGATGTATTACATTTGCTTTAGTGTATTTCATTATTGTCTATAGTCTGTTATGCACCCTGTACCATAGAAATCATCCTAGATTCTTAAATATTTTATAAAAAGCTTTTCACAAAACAATTGATTATATCAATTATTTTATGATGATAAAAATCTTCTTAATAACATTGAATTTCAAACGATGCATGGTACTTTGACTTGACTATATATATTTTCTTATCATTATAATCAGCCAGGGCCTGTAATGAAATTAGTCGATTTGATTGTGATAATGACAACAATAAAAAGAAATGAAGAGCTTATCAGTTCTGTAATTTCTTGCTCTGACCCGTAAAGCTGTAATGTTATACTGTTTCTCAAAGGTCGAAAGTTTAATTATACAACCAAGTTAAGGAATGCTTTAGAAATGCATTAAAAAGTGACTACCTTCATAAAATTCAGTAATAAGAAAATCTACCGTAATTATATATAACGTAGAGACACGTTCTTGAGAATGTTGCCATGTGAACGATTCGGTCACCATGGTTAGCGGTTTATGCAAGTGTCTATTGTCAGGCATTTTTTATACTCGTCGGCGGTCAGTATTGTGGGAGAGGTTTAATGCAGTTTCGTGTTTCCCACGTTGTCTATGATAAATAAATGAACTGTTCGAAGTCAAAATGTTCCTTGGGTTTATTTACACGAGTCAAGTGATTTATCAGTGGTCCAGATTTTTACTAATCTATTAGATTTCCTCGGCTGACACTTATATTTATTTTCTTTTACTTATTTTGATAGATGAATATTATTTTTAGCAAACAACTAGTATTATCGATACTGCAGTAAATACTTGTACGAACTAATAAAGTACTTGGCATATGAACTATCAAGTTTTCCTAGCAGTTGCTGGCCAAGCCGATAGTACCTATATGCCATGTTAAATTATGACAATCCAATAACGGGTTAGGTGGCTCGGCCAGTTCCCAAATTGTACGTATCGATGAGGGTGCCAACTTCTGGTACAAAGCCGTGCGATCTGGCATACTATTGTGTCCTTCGTTGCATATAGCAGACTGTTTCTAACCGAAGCATTACATGAAACTAGACTCACCGATAGTTAACCCATTTTTTGATTGCTTGTTTTATTCACATGAGCTTTTATTAACTTAGTTTGCACTGCCAGACACAATAGCATGCTGTGTCCGAAATGCAACAAATGTGCTTTCTATTCTTAGTGATAGTGTTTTTGAGATAAAACAGGTATTGCTAGTTGGAAAAGATCCGTATGGAACCTACAATATATGCTTAGCTTAAACTAGATCAAGTTATATTAAAGAAGGTGATATTATTTAAATAAGTACATACATTTTATTATTATAATAATAAATTTTAACATCAGCCATAACCAATACGATAACCAAGCCGGATTGTTACAGTTGCATCAAGCGATTCTGTTACTACAAGCCAAAGTTTTCGGCTTAGAATGATGGTATGGGTGTATGTTTATGTGATGAATGCAAGCATTTTTCGCATTATTATTGATGATATATTTATTTAAAACTAATATATTTATGTATTAATTGTAACTAATATCGGAGGCACTTAGTTTGGAACTAAGTTTCGTGAGCTGTCCTTACTTAACTTATTGTTCATTTATTTATACAGATTGTTGATTTAAAATTCAAGAAAACTTAATGTTCATCTAAATATACACCGAGCACATGCGATTTAAAGTATATTTATAAGACTTGTTGAATTTACGATAGTTTACAGGAACATAATCTCGAGGAACATAAAAATACAGTGTAACACTGAAGGGGATTAACGATATCACCGCTACGCACTCAAAAGCTGCCATAAAAATACTTTTACGTGTTCTTTTCTTTAAAAGTGATGAGCATAGTTTAAATGTTGGTAGGTGATCGTTAAAGATTTCTTCTTTAAATAAAGTTTATACTATAGCGGGGTTGTATCTAAAACAAAAATTGTGATTAATATTTAGATTAATTGTAATTTTGTACTTAGTTGGACAATAATGTATCAGCGGCATCCGGTCAATGGTAGAGTGGCCCATATGCAAGTATTCGTGGTAAAACCATTACGAGGTCTTAGATTCAATTCACGGACGGGTCAATGTAGAAAACAAACTTATAAATATAAAAACTTCTTTAGGATCGTTGTGATTTGAAAGTCGATGAAACGAAAAGCAACAGTATAAATAAACATACACATAAATTCATTTAACATAGGAGAAAATGTACGTGTGCTAATACGTGTTTGTGTGCGCATGTGTCGTACAGAGAGAAGGTATCACAACAACCGTCGTATTATGTATACGTGTACGTATTATTTTTGAAGGTTTCACTTATATCACGTGTGAATTGCACATAAACTTTTTTTTATTGGCTTGATTCTTGGTGTTGTGGTACTGGTTGTTTCTGATTCCAGGACAGAAGTGCTCTAGCTGTTTAACTTGGGTTTAAAAAATGTATGTGATGTTGTCCCAGCTTTGCACGGGTGGACAAAATTCTTTAAATTTTTTTCTCAGCGTGAATGTAGCTTTCCAATGGTGAAAGAATTTTTGAAATCATTATTCATTGTTAGTTTATTCATTGCAAACATACAAAAATACAAATCTTTCCTCTTTATAAAACCTATTAGTGTAGATGTATCTGAAAATACACATACAATACACATTACCTTACTTACTATTTACTATTACTATTACCTTACTTACCTTTCCAACTATTCTTACAAAAATATTTAGTTTTTATTAAAATCCCTTTTTTAAAGTATCTGCAGTTCGAGACTTGCTCACATTATGTTTCTATAAATAACTTTTATAATAGTTCTACATAGCCACATAAAATGATAATCAAAGTTCTTTTTAAGCAAAGGATTTGTTGGCCACGGCCAATCATTCGGATGTGGCAAGCCACGTGATGCGCCTGTTCACGTGACACCAATCTCCCCGAGTACAGGAAAACAAAGCCCGCGTGCTACGCCTCATGTTCCCGTAACCGCTGTGTCCTTTCACGTTGTTAGTGGTATTTGTTTGTCTAAAAACAAACTTGCAACCCACGACAACACTAGAAAAACATAATACTTTAGTAGGAATTGTGTGTATTAGAGAACAATATAAGCTTTCTAATTTAAAAAAGAACAATGTGTTTTTTTAGTTAGTGTCTAAGTCGTTGCGTATACCGTGTGTTTATAAGGATTTCTAAGGATATAAGGAATATAATATGTTTATCACTACATAATATAAAACAAAGTCGCTTTCTCTGTCCCTATAACCCTATGTATGCTTATATCTTTAAAACTACGCAACGGATTTTGATGCGGTTTTTTTTAATAGATAGAGTAATTCAAGAGGAAGGTTTATATGTATAATACATGCGGGTCGCTAGTTAAGAGATATAAGCGGCCCGTCCCGGCTTCGCACGGGTGGACAAAATTCCTTAATTTTTTTCTATTATTAAATATTTTCCGTTAGCGCCATCTAGCGTCCGCTAGACGAACTACTTGCGGTTAACACGTTGCTATGGTAACGTTATTGATCCAATGGAAAAAGAGCGGGAAAAAGAGCGGACAGACAAACACACAAACAAATGTGATCTTAGATTTATAGATCTAAAACGAACTCGTTTAGTAGTACCTTGCAAAACTGCCCGTTCTCTCTGTACCATTGAATCATCGCACGTCGCCCTTAAGTTTCTTAATTTAATCGGTATATTTTGAACTAAAAACAGTTTTTTTCTGGTTTCTAACATAACCTTTTTACGAATGAATTTAAAGTAATGTTCCCTATATCCATAAACCTCAACTTATGGATATAGGGAACATTACTTTAAATTCATTCGTAAAAAGTTTATGTTAGAAACCAGAAAAAAACTGTTTTTAGTTCCTTTATTATTGTTTATTTATATTTATATTTGATTCGATATTCGGTTATTATAAATGATAAGTAAATGCTTTTTGCAATCATATCGAGTTAACAGATTCAAACAAATAAAAAGACAATGATTTTATGAATAAATGAATAATTGACAGTGCTCTAAGGACATACGAACCTATTATCGGCCTGCAAATCTGCTTAACGGCTATGAAAAACTGTGTTATTTTTATATTCATTTCATATTCCACCAATCAGCGCTCTATTAAACAAATTCATAGCGAAAAAATAAATTCTTTTTTATTAAGTTTCACCGGTGACAAAGTTCAGCTAATCATCACCATGAAAAGGTTTCACACTAATCAGAACTGTAATTTTCATATATCATGGTCGCCATTAACGCTATATTACAATGTTTCGGGAAATATATTTGAATTTCCGATGGGAAATGTTCTTGAGTTATATCTTCGGAGTTCTTTTGATGATACAAAATTATGCATTAATACGAATGAGTCGTGTGATCATTAAAACGCAAAGGCTTCGGTAGTGCAATTAATACCTCGTTAGGTCTTTATGCGATTTTAAACTTTAAGACATATCGGGATGAATCGGGGAACTGAAGCATCGGGACAAATATATCTCGTCACATAAAATAGTTACGCTGTCGGCCACTACTATTTTAAGTTTTATATTTACGGTATTTAATGGATTTTGATACTGTATAGACATAGAATTACCTCCTCTTACCAGTGTACTAGTGAATAAGGGAAGTATAAAATGTATGTTAGGCCGTATACAGAAAGAAAGCTGGAAACTTATAAGCGCTTACCGGCGCTTGTCAGCGCTGGTCTGTTCTACACAAAGGAAGCAGGTTGAAGCAGATCAAGCAAAATGTCGGACTCATCGGGCGATGATTTGGTTTTGTTGACCAGCGCTGACCAGCGCGTGTTGCAACTTGTCGGAACTTGTCGGCACCGTTCAGTGCTTATCGGCGCGCGTTCATATATTTTCCTGCGCGGGTTACCAGCGCTGTCAAGCGCCGGTAAGCGCTTATAAGTTTCCAGCTTTCTTTCTGTATACGGCCTAAGACGACATAATTGTTTCATCATGTGAATATATTTTAGCAGAACCAATTTGACATGCTTTAATTCCCTACAGTTTTAGGTTTAACCGCGTAGAATGGTTGCACCTCTGACATCGCAATGGGTTAATGACTCCGAGGTTGCCCATTGTTTATAAAAAACAATGAGTCGGGCGCCGATCCTCGCCGCACAGATGACGCGCGCGACCTTTTTAGCCCAGAAAAATGTACTTTAAAGAGGTTTAATTAAGCCCCCTGATATTTGAAAGACTGGCATCTTTTTTCCATTTCTGTATTTTTTTAAGCGCGAATATTTACTTTAATTTAGGAAAAATTTGAGAAACTTAAATCGTAGTTTGACTTGATTTAAAGTGTTTTAGCAACACAATTTATTAAATGTTTTAAATTGAATATACGCGGTATCAAAATCACTTTCGTCAGCGAATGTCTTGCTAAATTTATTAATTAGGACGGTTTTGCTCTAATTTTTATCCAAGGAAATCTGAAATTTCTACATTAAATCATGCAAATTCTAAAAAGGTACCTAACGATAGCTAAAGATTACTCATTTCCATTTCATGATAAAGGTTTTGTATTTGATTTTTATTGGTTAGTTTTGTTTAGGTATCGGTGGCCAAATTTCTTAGTTTAATGGAAGCATGTTTAAAATGTCATTACTATACAGTTTTCTAAATAAACACAAATGGGTTCCTTGTCTACGACAAGTTCGTCGACGCATGTAGTGTCATATTGTGTATGTAGGTATTTACTATTTTGTCATATTCAACAACTGATAAAAAATACATTGCGAGATATACCGTTTTAAATTCTTGCATAAAAACGCCACCAATTTTTTTTAGTAATCTTTGACTTATTAGTAATGCGTAGTGTACAATGACAATCTTAATGTACTATTCGTAGATATTATAAATTTGTTAGGAGTCTTTCACAGGTAAATATTAAACTAAGTCTTATTCAAAATATGTCATTGGCAACTGTTAAATCAAGTTCATCCCTTAATAAATAAAGCTTTAAATTTTTTTTCGAAGCCTGGGTTTTGAAAGTAATTTTTACAGCAGTGAAATGATAAAGGAGAGAATTTCATTTCCAAGAAATGCGACAGGAAGTATTAAAATCACCAACAAAATAAAGCGGAGGGTTATGTTGATGATCTTGTTTTGGTCTGAGCACGTAGAATTTTTATTTAAATTAAGCTGTTTTGGACAGGAATATCCCTTCAATTAACTTTCGACAAATTAACAAGAGAGATGGTATATAAAAGAGAGGAGTGGATGAGGGAGGAGGGGTCTAGGAAGGAAGAATAACTGAGATCGGGATAATTAATGGTTTCATTTATGTTTCTGCACTTGAGAGCCTTGATTGTGCTGAGTTAGGCCTTTTACTTTTTCTTTTAACTTTTAAACGACTATTGTTGAGTCGAACGCAAATTGAAAATTGCCAGCCTTTGACAATCTGTGAATAACGGGTGATTTTAGCTTTGCGAGTTCCATTAATGGTCACGCAGTTACTAAAGGAACGTTATAATTTTCCGTCTCGATTTCCGCTTGGCAATGAAAGTTAAAGCGAAAGTTGATATTATTTTTTTTTGCTTTTGTAAAATGAGTTTGAAGAAATCATATTGTATTTTATTAAGTTTATTTTAAAATAGAATATTTTAAATTTGCCAATATTGAAAGCATGTACATTGTACATCCTTAAAATTTGTCATTTATTCCATGTATATTAATGTAATGTTTAAAGATATTTTCTAAAAACAGATACTTGTTAACTTTGTTGTAATCAACTATGTAATGAAACCATAACACTACTATTATTGTGATAACAGAATAATTTTGTCATTTTTTGTGGAAAATGGTGACGACCTTCACACCTTCACACCTTAGCTCACCGCCGTAAAGTTGCCTGCCTGTCAGTCTTCTACAGATTATATTTGGGAGAGTGTGCTCAGGAGCTACATATGCTAATACCGCCATCACGTTTCTTCCATCGGACATCCAGACGCACTGCGGGCTACCACCCTTTCTTGGTCGCTATACCTGCCTGACGCACCAAGCGCTTCTCGACTTCTTTTATAATGCGCACAGCAAAGGAGTGGAACTCCCTGCCTGCGTCTGTATGTCCGAGTACTTATAACCCGTCTTTTTTAAAGCCAGGGTGAATAGGCACCTTCTGGGTAACTTCGTTCCATCGTGGATTCTGTCATTGCCCCCGGACTTGATTAGGATCAAGAGCGAACCCATTTTGAATTAAAAAAAAGACCTCTAATATTGTAAATGTCATTACTTCTATTCATTGTCGTTAATCTGACGATTTTCTTGCGCTCCTTCTTCTTATCAGTTAAAAGATGTCCTGAATGGTTGGTAGGTAAAAACGTTGGACGATTCTAAACAACTTCTACTTCTACTTTTAGTGCATTTGAATAAAGTTTTTCTCAATTTTGTTTTCATATAGTCAGACATCTGGGTAAAGATATTCTATTTTTATTTCCTGAAACGACTGGCATCTACCTTAAGGCCTAGATTTCTTATGATACTAGTCTAGAGTAGTCTCTAGACTAGTATCATAAGAAATCTAGACTAGTGTCTCCACTAGTATTACCTATCTTTAGCCATTTTGAGAATCTTTAATATTCCAAAAAGTATTACTATATTAAAACGGATGTTAAAAAACTGATATAAACCACCCAGATATGCAACGCAAATAGTGATTTGACGGCAACCGCCATTATGCAGATGCGAACCCGAACTCCAGGCTCACATTGTTATTCCCCTCGCGAAGCGTCACGTCACGATTACGTCGTGCAACCCTGACCTCTTGAACTCAGGAAGTGTCACCAGGACGACACGAGATCTACGAACGCGATTCCCCGTATTTATCGCTTCAAACGTAAAGAAGAATTTTATGGCGCATTTAAGTGTTCCTACAGTGTGTGTACTAAAATGCGCCTTAGTGCTTACTTGGCAAATATTATTTTCATAGAATTGCATAGTTTATGACCGTCTGTGTGAGTTTGAGACAAACGAAATTATTGGATGTAAAGCTATTTCTACCATTCCGTGAAAGAGCGTCGATGGGTAACGTAATCAATTAATACATATTGTTTTTTTTAGTTAGTTTACTTAAGAATTTTTTAGGGTTTTAATATATTTATTTATATAGACTAGTGGGTAGGAATTTAAACAAGTTACAAGTTATTAGTGCTATGAGTCTTCAGTTATCTATTTCTTCAATCTATTTTATCGTTAGCAATAGTATGCAATATAGTCATCAAAATTGGCATCTTGGGTAAAAAAAATATAACTTATTAATTTGTCTGATATTATTTTGAGAGAAAGGAGTCCATTCCCTTAATTTCATTGTACGGGAAACAAACTACTTTTTTTCCTAAAGGGAAGTCTTAATAATAAGTTAGTTAAATAAAATAGTTTTACATAAAATTAATCAGGTATTTAAATATAAGCATGTGTTGTTACGTGCAGTTTTGGCTGATTATTTTGTTTTGTAAACGAAACATACTTTAATTTTCTATGATTATTCAAGTAATTGTGATGTACTAAACTAACAGTGAGAGGCAGCGGCAAGCTCACCAGCTCACTGCTTTGCATGTCTGTTATTTTTCACACTATACATTCTAATACGATAACAAATTATAAACAAACCATTAAACTTTTAAGACTATAAATATTATTAAAATTATGTAATTCTGTACGCAGTATTCTATATACATTTTGATACATACTCATATCAAAGCTATCGATTAAGAAGACAATGACAAATTGAACTCATATACCGACAAATTATGCGATAAGATGTGTATTAAGTAATATGACGATGAGAAGGTTGTATTAACATGTTTTTTTATTTGAAAGTATAATAAACTTAATGCTTGCAAATCCTCAGTGATTAAATATTGCATAATTTTGTTTAAGGTTACATGTGATGACATAGTTTTACATTGTGTTGCTGTAATAATTTGTGAATAACTTCGGGTCCATATACCCGAACTCATTCACAAATTATCACACTTAAAGAGATTAAAAGCGGCGTTTTACAGTCGATACACTTTGCGTAACTTGTGACAACTTCGGCGTCCATAACTCTAGTGGAAATGTTTTTCCACGAGGCCTTACCTATTTTAAATAGTTAGTTAATGGGTACGTCCTTAATTAGAAACTGTACAGAGGGAAACTATAGCTCTTCTTCTGATTTAATGAGGACGCAATCGTGTGATCCCTTTCGCACAGATTTGACTCCGCCCAGCAGGCGGTGAAAATCAATAATATACTCCAGAAGTGCGTTTGGTGTCCACCGTTGCTGACGCAGGCTGCGGCTTCGATGGCTGTCGAAAAGTAGAGAGCAAAGTCATTCTCATATAATTTTGAGTGATGCTTAAGTGTCTCTTCCCGAACTCCCTAAGATGAAAGTTTAATAGTCTAGGTAGATTTGCTGCAGACATATGTAATAAAACTCAAACTTTTTAAAAGTTTTCTAAAAATCGTGAATGAACATGTAAGTGATTAAACATGAAGTGCTTAGTATAATAGATGTATACATTCGTACATGGCAGATAATTTGTGATAGATTACTTCATTTAAGAGCTTAGAATAGTAGAAAATATCTTAAGTAACGGAAATAATTCGGTCGTCAATAAAATCAGAAAAATATTAATTTCATATTTCTTCAAGTGAAGAAGTTTTATTTTAAATTTACACACCAATTTAATAATAATAAAAAATATTTTGAATTTCATGACTTCAATATTTTACATGATAAAAAATATTTAAGCTTTGATGTCTACTCTATTCAGTTCTGGAAAATTGATAATTACGCTCGGTTATTATAACCCACTGCGTAGCGTGTACCAGAAAACGAATTTCCGATAATTGCCGAAGATCCACCAGCCGGTTACCGGGACGCGGCTACCTGCATTAATTACAAGATTTAACACCCATCCCTTCCATTAATAAGGCATAAGCTCCACTTTATTCCACTGTCTTTGTGTGTTTATTAAAACCGAAAGATTAATTACGACGCCGAATTTTAAGAATTCGTAACTTTGTTCGGTTGGCGGTGGGTAGGAATTTAATTTAAAAATTCCGAAGTATAACGAGACAGGTGAGCCGAACTGTTAAGCGCGTTATGAATTTTGCTCCACGCAGTAGTTTCGGGAATTTTTCCGCCGCAACTTTGCAAAAGTTTACGGATTATCCTTTTCCGTGTATACACAGCATGTGTAAATAATACGTTGCGAATCCTCGTCTCAGTTTCGTGGTTTCAAAGTCACATGTAGTAGATATTTATAACAACTAATAAAAAAAGTTAAATGCGATCATGACATTTATTATATTTAAAGTACTTTATTTATACTACTTTACTTTCCTGAATATAATAATTAAAAAAAATGCGAAAGCAAAGTGAGTCGCATTGATATTGCGATGGCCTAATGTAATTAATTAATAGTTTTAAACTAACCGAGCGCATATTTTACACCAGATGTTAAAAGATATTTTTTTAAATAACTCGAAATTTTAATTATGATTATATTATAGTTTTATATAGTGATACTTTTATTATTAATACAAATTCATATATTTTATAGTTGCCTTACTATTATATAAGTTACTCGGGAAAAATAATATAAGCTCGAACAGAGGAGTTTTACAGAACATGTGAATTTGACCTCTGTTATATCTAAATATATTTTTACTAGAAAAACAGACGATTACTGTCTCGCCCGGATATCGAGGAGTTGTAGTCCAAGTCACGTCTGATTCATGAGACAATTTTAATTTTTGCTAATATTTTTTGTAGATAGAAATATAAGCTAAGGCAGAAAAGTGGTTTCCTTAAAGAATTAAAGATATACTCCACTGAAATTTACTCTAATATTGAGCTTTAAATAAATTTATACATATTTAAAAAAGTAAATAATTACTACGTCATCGTAATATCAATTGAATTAAGGTTTTATAACCTAATATAGAAAAGTAAGCTATTTAAAAAATATATATATATTTTTATTTGACTATGAAATTCTTATATGACTGTGACTCTTTCATAAAATGAACTTTGTGAAAAGGATCATAAAGTTTTAAGTATAGTAGGTATCTAAATGACCTAATGTTTCTTTACAGGAGAATAACGGTTTTACATCTCGTAAAACTCAGTTTAAAAGGCACTATGAATGCTATTGTTGTAAAGTAAAATGTCTAATAAATCACTGATAATAGTTACCTAAGGAAAATGATGATTATACCACTTTTCTTTAAACACTTAACCGTTGTTTTCTACACAATGTAACTGTCAGTCATCAATTAATAAAAGGTTTTCTTAATACCTCTGAGATGGATGTGGATAATGAGGTTTATTATGGAAAAAATGGAAAGTTCCGAAGAGAAATGTAGTATAAGCTGAATGTTTTTTTTTTGTATGAACTCAAGATTCACGAAAGAACAAAAATGCGTAATTAGTTTTTGCTTGTTATTGGTAAAGAAAAAGTAATCAGAAAAAATAGGCTAATAGAAAATATTAGCGTTATATATTAATTAATTTTGGTAATTATATATGGTGCCAGTTCCCTATTACAGAAAAAAATTACGACAACAAAAACATACGACATTTAAGTTCATTATCTAAGTTATTATGAGATACGAGTAATATTTATTTTCTCATTATTTAAGTTATCTGATATGATTTTTTTTTGTTGTTTTTCACTTAAGATTACCATTTTCCAAAACGAGCAAAAGCAGCGGGCGCAAAAAGTAAAAACTAAAACCGGACAAAGTCTGCTGAGTCATCTAGTTAATACTGGATGTCGAATTGTTTTATATTGCCTCAAGTCTGTAAGGGTTTGGCGATATTGTTCTTCCTTTAAATTTCATCTTATAAATAGCGGTTTTTTTCTAGACGTAATGATAAGCAGATATGGCTATTGCAGATATTAAAAACTTTTGTTAAGGCCAGTCTTAAGATTAGAGGTTGGAACTTATTATGACGTATTATAGGTCAGCTAGTGTCTCAGCTCAGTGAGGACATGACCTGGTTATGAAGGTTTACAACACAAATCATGCTTGAAATAATATTATTTTATGTTCAATCTAAGTAGGTGCCAGTTTACCTACGAACATATGTTATACATTTTTGCTGCATTGTGTAGAATAAGTGCATCTTATTTCAAAAAAATCACATTTTTTTTCGAAGAAAACCTTAATATTTCAGTTATACTATAATAACAGTTTTATACTAGCTTTCAAATCAGAACTGACAATTACAGGCTTGTAAGTTTTCCAAAAGGCAAATGTTAGTCAGTGCTCAAGTCAGGCCTCTAAACTAATTATTAAATAATAAATTTGTCTAAATTAAACAAGATTTACTACTTGTTGACTGGTTAACTGAACTTTTCTGTCAGTACTGTCAAATAACCATAGATAAAATATACAGTTTTTGAATAATAAAATAACTTAAATTGAACGATGAATAAATCTCAAATAATAATAATCTTTCTTACATTCACACCAATCAGCCTAGCCCAAACTAAGTACTATTAGACTTGTGTTATGGATACTAGGATAACGAATAGACATACATATATGATACATAGATATGTAGTTATTATAGATATATATGTAAATACCCATGACTCAGTTACAAATGCTCGTATTCATCACACAAACATTTGCCCCATCCGGAATTCGAACCTAGGACCATCGGTGCGAAGGACAGGATCGCTACCGTTGCAACAAACAGTCGTTTATATATGTATATATTAGTTTCCTGCTTAAAATAATCAATGTTATTCAATGTTCTTTATGTTTTGTTCATAATTATCAAACAGTAAGTTTATTAAATTTATAGTATACAATAAATAAATAACTTTAATTTGTATATTTTTAGAAAATAGAAAACATATAAAGTCTTAGTTTTAAATGCACAAAGGAGATTGTCCACTTTCTATAGACACTTTGGCCGCTCAGGGACAGAACATTTAGCTAATCATATGTGATAGATTGAATAGCTTACATCATTAAAAGATAAAATATAAGCCTAGCTTAGTATCAGAAATTATATTTAAATGTTTTTCTATGCATTAATAAAAAAGATTATGAATAAAATAAAACAACATTTTTATAAACTATTTATTATTATTCAGATTCATAAGTAATAAGTACATGATCCAGAAACTGAGCTGGTGGATTATTATAGTCTTGATACCTGGCCCAGCCTAAAAACCAGATAATTGTCATTACATGTGCACAGCAACCTACTGTTCTACGGCCCACCATGCAGTTCAAGTAATATTGTTTTATTGCTACTCTTCCTTCAGTATTATTTTCGTACATAATATATATAAAATATATTTTTCTTCTAATGTGTCTACTTTGAATTCTCCCACGTAACAATCTGCAAATTATTAAAGGAATTGGAAGACCCTCCAGTAGGTATAATCTATCAATAACATTCACTGAATCCAAAATCTTGCGGAAAAATAGTGAACATTGTATAATACAAGTAATACAACAGAGGCATCAACTACCATCGATACGAATTGGTCGACTCTTGATGTTTTATATTAGCAACACTGGAACCAAATTGCCGAAGCAGATTATTGCAAGATTCAAATCAAATACTTAAAAAATATTTAATTTGTGAAGTGTAAATTTACACAGATTTTTTGGTAAATAACATTATCTAAAGTAAAAATATTGCTAAATGTGTTATTTTCATAGCATTGTGTCCACAAATGGCCAAAATTGGATAATGTCCTTTGAATATTGAAAGTAAATAGAAACATCGTTTTCGCTTCGGTCTTGTAAAACGTAAGATAGTCTGAACATTTCAGTAGGTTCAATGTCAGCAGGGTTGTCGCTTCTCCGGGTACCTTGCATTAATTAAGAGACTTATCCCTGGCATTATGACGGGGAAGGGCGCGAGTTGCTTGATTGATTTGGGTAAACACAACCTGGTTCAAATCCCGAAATTGATGCCAGGTGGAAGGTTCGCATTATGTTTTGCATTAAATATTTTCGAGGTACTATTTGTGGGGAAGTGTAATTATGAAAACGAAAAGCGAAAATTCGATAACAGTCTTTAACAAAATTTCTATTGCGAAATATTCATCCATAATATAGGAGCTATATATAAAACTGACACGTGGCACATTCGAATTCAAATTCAAAAATGTTTATTGGGCAGAAATCCAAAATGTTTTTATATTTAACTAGCGGCCCGTCCCGGCTTCGCACGGGTGGACAAAATTCTTTAATTTTTTTCTTTTATTAAATATTTTTTTGTAAGCGCTATCTAGCGTCCGGTAGACGAACTACTTGCGGTTAACGCGTTGCTATCGTAACGCATATACAATGGAAAAAGAGCGGGAAAAAGAGCGGACAGACAAACAACAAATTTGTGATCTTAGATTATATATTATCCTTACACTAGATTAGTATAATATCTACCGAAAAGGTCTCCCCTCAGCATATCGTACAAACAATAATTTGGAACGCTGATCTTCCACGAAGCCAGCACATAAATGAAATAATAAAATATACTCCAAAATAATAATTATAAATAAAATTATATACGTTATTATAAGAGTCAAATTGAATTTTATAAGTTCTGTTATATTATGTAATTGCATGGAATTAAATTTAGATGAAATATAAGTGTATACAATACGTTAAAATAAAGATGTTTATGTAATCGTGGTAACTTTCATTGAAGATTGTCTGCTAATCAAAGAGGTATTTAATTCAAGTTTTTGTCCAAGTTAATACTTTTTGGATTGTTTTTTGTATAATTGAACTAACTCTACCGCATATATTCACACGTAGCGTTTACTATCAATGCCTGAAACCAACTGAGAACATCAAAATACTGATGACACGAACCGACTACATGGAGCTCCATGGTGCAGTAGTTAGCGCGTTAAGCGAGGTTAAGCTTTTCCTAGGGGTTGGTCATCAAGTGGTTTGCAAAAAGAATATTAGTATTACTACTGTAATTATTATAACTGTTTGAATTAACCTAACTTTTATCTGTGGATTTTTATCCACGGGTACATGTATACTATGTTGACAGAGACAGGTAATAGTAATGATTAGTAAACGGCAACAATTTTATATCAAGAATTAGACATGTAAATATTTTTAAATCAAAATACAAATTCTTACACTTCCGCGTACTTCTACGTTTGAAGAAAACAATTTTTTTACAGATTTTGCGCATAATTTATTTTATATTAGATCCTGACGTTTCGACTCCTTTACAGGAGCCGTGATCACAAGATGACTAAGGTAATGGTCGTCATATATTTTCTAACCTTCATAATATTTTGATCGGGCACGTTCCTAATTGTTAATTTTGATATAAATCAAATGGTTTTATTTTTTTATTTTATTTAGTTATTAAATTCTCACTACGATTACATTGTATACTACTGAGTCTACTACCAGTTCGAAAATTGGGAGGCCCTTCCGAGAAGAACTGGCGAAAGAAACTCTACATATTGATTTATTAATTATTGTATCACAAGCAGGTGGAAAGTTCCAACCTTCGCCTCTATTGAAATTAGGATGTTTCCTGATTTCCATAGCCTCACGTAGCTGCCTAGGAACAAATCTTTGTTCTCTAGCGAGAAATTGAGGTTTATCAAATTACAGACTTACTATCGCGCCTAAAAACAAATAGCCGACATAAAACATATGTCGGCTATTTGTTTTTAACGCGCAAAGCAACCTTAACAAATTGTTTTATTTAAATCAATATATAACATTGACTACAAAGTATAATTATGATTTAAAAACTTTAAATTACTATAGAAAAGATAAACTGTGCGTTTTTTGTGTTTAATGTTTATGTTTCACCTCCTTTATAGGTGATCACTGAATGATGAGTTCAAAATTGCTTTACTTTATCAGAATTATATGTGTAAACTCAATACTGAAGTTTTTGATATAAGTAAGTAACACGATGATCTTTTTGCAATCAATTACACGTCAAGCAACACAAAGAGTCGAATTTTTCTATCGGTATCGATTTCTTGAATAAAAACATAAAAAGTGAAAAATCTTTGACATGTCTTTGTTATTGATGTGTGATTGCCCTTACGTAGAAACGTGTCGACAACGTTTATGTAAGATTTTATTTTGGAACACATTCCTTTGGAATGAGGAATGAAATAAATTTAAACGGTAGTTATGCCCTTTAACTGTATTTTTTATTTTCCTTAAAGTCGTAATATAATCTCAAAGATGACCCTCGTATTGTTAAAAGTACGTTGGAATTTAAGAGCTTACAAAAGTCTTGCACCATTTCTTGACAAAAAATTCAAATGCTTTCAAATACTTTTCAATCTTATTGTGTATGCAAACAACGTTTGGAGCAACTGTTTACAATGTTCTTGCATTTGTTAGTAATTCTTTATAAAATACAATATACATTATAAAAACTAAAGCATAGCATATTCAACGTTTTTGAAGTGTTTATAAATACGTTGGACTGACTAGGGCAATGAGTAATACTAGAGTTTTATGATATATGGATTTATTATACTTTGTCCAATGTAGGATGATGCTTTTGACAGTTGACACCTATATAGAGGGTATAAAGTTGCTATTGCAATGTCAAGCTAAACATAAGGAAACAAACGCAACTTTAGTACGTAGCAATAAGGAAGTGACACCTGTCAAAAGTATCATCCTACATTGGACAAAGTATAGCAAGTTATTACTTGTTTTTACACCTTATGTACATATGTTTAGCACTGAGATTGAGCCAAAAAGTAAAGTAGTATAATCAATTATTTGATAATCCCTTTCTATTATAACGTTTGTTAGGATAACCAAATGAAGTTATTTTACGGCGTGATTCAATTTGTAACCACGTTCAGTAAGAGAAGAAATAGTCGGTCCCTTAGTGAAGGATTCTGTTTTTTTTTATTATCTACTCCGATTTTGATTGGATTGGTGATTACGAATTAGATTGTCCAAGTGAATATCGGAGGCGCTTGGAAAAATATTTATTTCAGTGATTAGCATATTTGGCCGGCTATTGGGGAGGTTAAACAAGTCTGGCAATGGTGGTTTATAGGATTGGTGATCTAATTTCATAATCTCAAAAGCTCTTCTGTGCACGTTATGCTGTTGGACCTTGGTGCATCTTTAATGATTAAAACTTAACAATCCACGCTGTTTAATGTGTTATGATTTATAGAACAGCACTGTGCCCAGTACTTATAATGGATTTAAGTGAAATAATGACATAAGCAATGAAAAAAGTTTCTGTTTGGTGTGTTTTATGTATTCTCGCTCACTTTTCACTGTTGATGTTTGATACTTATTTTGATAATTCGCACAATAGTTCTATAAATGAGGTATCCCGATATGTAATAGAAAATCTAATTGAAATTGACATAAGATATTCACACTCCTGATTGATTTACGAATAACCAAAACAAAACTAGCAATCTCCTTATCTCATTGTTTGCTTACAAAATTGAGCAAGAAAAAAAATCGTATTGATAATTGGAATAATCTCGATCTATTCTACTAATAGTGTGTTTTATAAATAGGATATAATTCAAAAGTCATTTAAAAAAGCTTTCAAAGTACATTTATTATACGCTTCCGTTATTAAAGTACGCAACCTGTAAATAAGTTAACATTACAGCTGAAAGTGATGTATTTAGATACAAAAAAAGAATTGTTTTTTAACATCATGTAATAGGTATACGTTAATTTTCACAAAGTCTATCTGAAAAACATTAATGGATTGACTTTTTATATCAGCTTGCGAGAAATCATAAAAACGCTTACCTAATAAAATGGATATTTTTTAGCTTTTATAATAAAAGCTAAAAAAATATACCTACCTATGACTTTAATATACTGGTATTTATATTGTAAAGGAAGGAACATAACATAGACTTCTTTTGGGTATCACAGTTTTATAAAGGTAATTTTAAAATAAATATACATAGTTAACAAATAAATAAACCATTTTACTTCCAGGTTCTTAATTGTAAGAACTAAATTCTAAGCATTGTAAATTTTAATGTGATGTTTTATTACGCCCATCAATGGGAAAATAAATAAGAATCTAGTCATCTAAAATATTCAAAAGACAAGTCCTTTTACGTAAGCGTCAAACTTGAAAGAGCTGTAAAAAGTTGTAAATCTCATCAGCCGTTAAACTCCTTATAAACACCATTAACTATTTAAAATTGTTCTTTAATTATTTAATAACTACTCGTGAAGTGGCATCGTTACATCAACATGAAAGGAATTTTATAGTATTTTAACGCATCCTTTTATGTATTAAATTTACAGTTAGATTAAAGACTTTAAAGTAAAATAAAACTTATATAGTAAAAAGGCAATACATAGATTTATATTTTTTTTTCAATTGCACATCAGATGTTAACTAGTTATTTTATCTTTGTCAATAATTTTATGTCTCTTAGTCCTAAGAGTGGCTCAATAAGAGTGAAATATTGTAAAAGTTTAGTTATAGGCACTATAAGGTCTTTAATTAAACTCACATTTACTATGTTTCTATATTTTTAAATGACTGTTTGTTGCCTTAAATACTTAAATAAAAAAAAAAACCATTTTATAGTACCGGTATAGTTTGATAATGCAATTGGTAAAGGTCGGCAAACATCAATCCAATTTAAAATTCAATCAGATAAATCTATATATTCATAAGACAAGAGAAAACATTATACCCGTTTTTAAACATATTTCGAGCAAGGAGAGTGATATTTGGGACAGTTTATAGTGAAGTAGGGCAGACAGCTGAAATTTATATATACATATAAGATGTTTCACAAATAAATACAAAAAAATATGAAAACCATCATAATGCTGCCATCGCACAGAGTAAAGAATGTTTTAACAAATAATTTATATTTATTAATAATTGCAATAAATGTTGTAAATAAATAGTTTATTTTACTAACTCTCCTTTTTATTGCACGCAAAATATTATAAAGCAATACCAATCACATTATTATTTCTACAAATGTCAAGTTTTACTTTCATTTGCGTTTATTGGATAGAATATCATTGACAACAACCCAAAATAAATTTGATCAAAACATTAATAATACCTATGAAGTGAACTGTAACCAACATAACATTTATTACATTTTTAAAGCATCTAACTTCTAGTTTTTAATATGTAAAGTATTATAAATTTTGGAATATTAAAGAGTATTTTGGGCAAAAGATACACGCTAATGACGTTTTTGTTTTACACAGTTAACATAAAGAAAACAACTTCAAAATTAATATTTGTAATGATTATAAGAAAATAATATAATTAGATGAAACACAGTCGCTTTTCGACCACGGAGCTCTGGTTCTAGTAGCTTTGTTTTAATAGCCATGGATTAGCAAATTTTCGTACTTTTATAAACTAAAAAGTACCGAAAACCGTTATTTACGTCCTCTAACGCTCAACAGTTAATACTGAAGTTCTAAATAAAACGTCTAATGAATATTTCATGATTGATTACCATTTGGTGCAACGGTAGCGATCCTGCCTTTTGCACTGACGGTCCTGTGTTCGAGTCCCGGTACGGGAAGATATGTGTGTGTGATGAATACGAGCATTTGTACCGGAGCCATGAGTATTTATATATATTTCTATAAATACTAAATATCTATGTATCAAATATGTTACCCTCGTATTCACAATACAGTGCTTACTTACTTACGTCATTAAACTTGCCGACTGCTTTCCATTTTCAAGATATATTTTATTTTAAATCTCGTGGCAAGTCCATTGCAATCAGTACAACAATCAACTTATCTCAGAAGTTAGGTGAGACTAACCCATAGCCTCTCGCAACGCGGGCGAGTGCTCTTCCAATTCCAAGGTGTCAGCTTTGAACCCAGCTGACGGATGTACTCCATCCATCCATTCGGAGTTTAAGCATTTTGTTTACCATGAATGGTTAAACGGAATTTTATGAAATGCATTAAACTTATTATTGATAGTCTAAATAAAAAAAATTATAAGCACATTTATGTTACTTAGCAATTTTTTTTTTTTTAGAATGGGTTCTGTCTTCCTCCCATTTAAGCCCGGAGGACAAGACAGGATCCATAACGGAACGAGCTACTAACCCAGAAGGTGCCTATTCACCTTGGCTTTAAAATTAATTTACTAAACCTTAAATATAAATAATACTATTAAATTTAACATTAGATATACTCATTTTGTAAAAATAATTAAAAATAAATATTTATGAATTCTTTACGAAAAATTCAGTAAAATTCTTACCAAAATGCTTATAAATAATGGCGTTTTGACTATCGACACGAAACGGAAGTTAAATGCCGCCTGTGTTTTTTATGTTGACTAACATGAAAAGGGGATCAAATGATATTTATAAGGGGAACAAAGCTCATAATACTGTAATTTCATTTCTAAATTTTGTTCTTCAACTAAAGTAGGGATTTATTGAAACCGGTAAAATATCCTGTTACGGTCACGCAATGTCATAAAAAACACTATTGTTTCAGAATCGCTACTAATATAGTTTCTACATTTTGTAAGGAAAGTAGTAAATGTCGTGTGACTGGTTATAGTCATAAAGTATTCAACTCACTGTAAATAAATATAGGTTTATGATAATATTATTAAGATTTGATATGACAATAATTTATGTTTTAAAGATTATTTTAATTCCAAGAAATAAATCATATTTAGCATCGCAATAAAGATTGTAGAATATAAGGAAAAATCTAACAATATAATGCAAATGATCTATTATATTCCTATATACCTAATCTAATCTCGATCATCTACTAACATGTTATGCTTGTAGTTATGGAGTTATTATCTTCAGTTCCAATAAGTTAAAAACCTTTTGTCCAACGTGTGTGGTGCCTCGCCATTCGTTAAAACACACAAAAAGCTAGTTCGCATACCTTAAGGCCCATTATCCCGTAAGTTATAACTCAAATAACAGGCTGCAGTTATATTAGAGGAACATTTTATTGCCTAAATCATCTCCCAAACGAATAGGTTTAATTACTGATTTTAAACCAAACCATGTCATCATCATACCCAAATCATTATACCCAAAATATACAAATAATCTTTTGTTTAATTTCTACTGGACCTGTAAAATCAACATACCTAATTAAGTATACTATGCATTGCTGTAGATGGCGATTTTCCCAATTTAATATTTCCATATTATTTTAGGATAATTCCCAAACATAAAGCCCAACACAGAGCTTATCAATGATTATTATATAAATATCAAATCATTCTTTAAAATTATTTTTATTGACACAAGCTTGCTAACAGATATGTGTTTTTTCCGTATAAATTCGGTTTTTTCCGGCATGTGTATTTGGAATTCGTATTCGCAACGTTATTGTTCAATATCTCTGTTCGTCTCTTTGTTTGTATTGGACTTAATGAAATAGCCTTCCGATTAATCGTGCCTTTTTTAAAGTCTGTAGCAGTCATATTGTAGTGTCCAAATGTTCGTGAATATTTTTGACGATGGATTATTATTAGTTGTTTGTCTGTCACATGGAAATAGAAGCATCACTTTAGAAATAGACATACCAGTGATCAACAGGCAGAAATAGTTTTTACATGTATAAAAAAATATTACTTTTGTTGCGATGTCTGAATTTTTCCGTCCTATGTTTTTTTGATCAAGAAAATACTTGCAATAGCTTGTATGAATTTTATTTTCTTTCAAATTATATAACAGTGCTAATGTAAGATAAGGCGGTAATAGAAATTAAAACCATCGTAGGGCATGAGAGTCGCTCATCACTATTGTAGTTTACGCAGATGCCAAACTTTCTTGATCAGTCGGATATTCGTTGCAGATCATTATTTATTTTACTTAATGCGTTGTCTAGATCGTTAACCTTTGTTTGCGTCATCTTCTTCACCTAGGTGATGAGAACTCAAAAAAATAACAGAGAAAAAATAATCTTCACCCAGGTGATGAGAACTCAGAAAAATGCTCATGCTTGTAAATAATTTAAATAGTAAAGAAGAAAGAATGCCGTCTTGTGGGACGTCAGCGCAACAAATCGCATCAATCAGACAAGCTGTCTTCGGTACGAACGTCTTGGTGGCGACCCCGAAAATTCGATGAAAAAGAACTTATACCACTAACAAAACTTAATAAAATTTGTAAAAAAGATAGGCAAATCAACTGCGTAGCTTTGATTATAGACGTGCACGCCACACCGTTTCTTGTTACGTATATCTCTGGAAATCAGTAGTAAAATATTCCACTATGTATTTGAAAGACTCATTTCCACCTTTACGTCACTGCACGTCAAAAGCGTAACGGCCGCGCCCGCGCAGGTCGTCATGCGCACATTAGCCATGTAATTACGCTTACACCCAATATTTGCTTGCGGCCAATAATAACTGTTGACGTTCGCATGAATTACGAGCGTAATAATTTAATCTATTGTGCAATATTTCAAAGTACTTTCGTTGAAAAATATCTCAATGTCATATATACTATTGAATATACACAGTATGATATAGATAAAATATGCTTTGTATAGAATTTAGAGAAGAAGGAATAATATTATTACGAAAAGAGTACATATTAATATAAAAAGAAATCAGTTTGGTTTCATCACTATTTTCGCAAAAGTAATATATAAATAGAACAAAACTTTAATAAAATATCTTAACAAAGCATTTCAATACCTATATATTGTCATCTATTTAGATTTAGCGGTGTAAAAATATATTTTAATGAGAAAAAAAATATATAAAAGAGACATTCGCGCTCCATTAAAAATGTAATATAATTACAGCAATGACAGACACAAATCTTTTGAAACGAGACCCACTGTCGTATTGTTTTGGTTGATTTAAATTTTGCCCGCCTGCGTCACCGAGCCGGCAACCCATTTGGCTGGCCCAACATCATGTGACTGAGGTTAATTCCGTTACTGGACCAAGTGACAGTTTTTGTTTAGTTGTGAAATGTGACACATTAGAATATAGAAAACTTTTTAAAGTGTTGCCATGAGTGTTATCGTGGATTTAATTTTGGCAAACCAACAAGTCGCACTCATGCCTAGGGCAATGTACATCTTCTTCTACTTAACACATCTGTTATATAATTAGGCATTTATTTCTGTGATGATAATCTTTTTCTTTTGACAATAAGGTTTATGGGGATGTAACGTCTTGAAACTTCATTATTGCAGAGTATAAACATACCTACTATTTGCAGACTTGTGAGAATTGATGTAAATTTACAAGTATTCTTTCTATTATAAAATCTGAGGATTTTTTATACATTTAATATTACAAGAAAACCTACGTACGTTTGCGAAACTCGAGAACTAGGAAGAAAAAAACAGAACGCTTGGATTTTTATATAAAATTTCTTTTATATACTTCTGACCCTAGGAGATTTCCCTTGTAAGTAATATCTGACTACCACAACGAAACGTGACTGAATTTATCTAGTTTAGCTAAGCATCTAACGACTAAACACACAACAAACTCAGTAAAAATAAAAATAAATCAGAAAAACGAACTGACCTCGTCTAGTACGATTTTGGTTATGCGAACATAACTTAGATAATAAACATAACTGCAGCCAAATATGTCGGCAAATTTTCAGTGTTGCTGTAAGTAAAATTATTACATTTGATGTTGTAGGTAGTGTCTGGAACATGAACAGGAGGTGCTGTTATTTGGCTAAAAATACTTGAAACATTCTAACGGATGTGTCAAGGTCTCGGTGGCTTAATAAGAAGAATACTCGACCTAATAGCGAGAGGATGTGGGTTCGAGGCCCATCTAATATAAGTTGATTTTATTCAAGTAAAATTTATTTAGATATGAAATAAATTTATCGGAATTAACATAATCCGACACTTAATATATAATTATGACTGAATAAGCTGTTTTACAATATATATTGTAGTTTTTTTAACTTTATGGGGTACAAATTATAAAATGCTCTATTTTGTTTTTCTAGATATTATAGTACAATTAAAATTAAAATTAAAAAAAAATATTGTAGAGTGAAGTGTATTTATGTTCAACAAAGATATTTGAAATGATACCTTCTGAAAATTTAACACACTGAAGTACAACCACATTTTAAAATAGAGTGTCATTGAACTTTGTGTCGCTAGCAAAGAAAATGTTTTTTACTGGCAGTCTCAGTTTAGAACGGTCAAAAAATTATTCACAACCTTTGGGACGTTTCTGTTTCACATTAATAAACAATTCAGAGAAAAACCACCACGGTATTCAGAGCTACGATGCTTTTGGATTAAATTACAACACGCGTCATGTCATTGTGAATAATTCAGATAGCTAACACTGTTTGCAGCCACTCCGAGCTGTTCTAATGGTCAATTTATAACAAATAGAAATAGCTCTCGCCTAATGATTAATAGTGTAACAATTTGTTAACAAACGTATCATTGGAATGTTATGTTTCAAAGACGATCACAACATAATGTTTTATATAAGTTGAAATAGCATTATTTTTACGAAGTTTTTTTTTATTTGGACTGGGGTTCGATAATAGCGAGTTGTATCGTTCGTACAAATATCGTTCTAACAAAGCAAATGCTCGAAAATATAAACCAAAATTTTTAAAGACAACTTTCAATAGCGTTGAATTTAATCATGTAATAAACTCGGCGTCAAAAAAATCGCACCTTATAAAAATCTTATTCAAAAATTCCTAAACCTTATATAGAGGATAGTGTTAGGTATCATTAGAAAGGTAACAAAAAGGAGCATCAAACAACAATTAAGTGCAATCTTTTTTTTAATTAAAATTATACAAAAAGCATAAAAATTTGAAAAATAATAAAAAATCTTAATTAAGTCCTAATTAATAATCGATAATTTACAAAAAAAATGTACAAAAAGTGTCTTAAAATTAACTCAAAATCTAGTGTTACCCCCCCTTGCCCTGATGACGGCTTCCATACGGTCCCTCATAGACCTCACCAACTTCAGGAGCTCTTCTTGAGGGATAAGACCCCATTCTTCAATCACCGCGGTTTGGAGTTCCTCTAGAGTCGAAGGAGCCGGATCCCGAGATCGAACCTTACGTTTAAGATGGTCCCAGAGGTGCTCTATCGGATTCAGATCAGGACTTCTCGCTGGCCACTGCATCACAGGAATTTGGGACCTCCGCAGGAAGTCGTTCACGATGGCTGCAGTGTGTGCGCGAGCGTTGTCGTGCATTAATGTGAACCCCTCGCCAAAAGATTCGGCAAAAGGGACCACATGCACATCCAGGATCTCTGTGATATAGCGGCGCGCAGTCAGCGACCCTTGTCCGCGAGCACCTCCGGTCCGGGAGACGCAGACCAGGTCGGTTTTGCCGGCAGCCGACATACCGCCCCAGAACATGCAGGATCCGCCTCCATATTCCACCGTCTCCTGGATGCAGGCTTGAGCGAAACGTTCACCCTGCCTCCGGTATACTCTTCTTCGTCGGTCGTTGCAGAAAAGACACACTCGTGTCTCGTCTGAGAAGAGAACAGCTCCCCACTGCTCAATGGTCCAATCGACGTGGTCGCGAGCAAACTGCAAGCGGGCTCGTCGGTGCGCTGCAGTCAATTTTGGACCTGTAGCAGCTCTGCGGGCTGCTATGTTCTTCTCCTTCAGTCTTCTTCTAACCGTGGATACACTCACGGTGCGTCTGCGAACTGCCTGGAGCTCCTGTTGCAGCTGAACAGCGTTTGAGAAGCGATTTCTCAAAGAGTACGACACAACGAACCGGTCGTCTCTTTCCGAAGTGCAGCGACGTCTACCGGACCCATGTCGCCGGATATAGCCACCGGTCTCTAAAAAGCGCTGGTAGACTCTACGAACCGAAAAACGGCTCAGATTCAGTTGCCGGGCGACATCACACTGCCGCACCCCTGCTTGCAGTAGTGCAACCACTTGAGCGGCCTCATCAGCTGTAGTGTCCATTTTCCAGATGTTCTTTCTTCAGTAAAATCAGTGCGTGTGTCCCCTTCAACGGTTTAATAGCGAATGACCCACATTGAACCCGTGTTGACCTCTTTATACCCACAAAGTTAGCGCAACTCGCGACTCTCCCGAGCAGCAAAATTTCCTTAGAATTTTTGTGACCCTTTATTTGTTGCTTTAGGTTTTATTTGATAATGAAAAATAATGTTTTTTTATTAAGTTAATTAAGTAACCTTTTAAATAAAATTATAATTAATACGACTGCATGTGCATATCCAGAGTTAATGCCATTTGAACGTGATTTTCTTAGAGGTGCGATTTTTTTGACGCCGAGTGTAGTAGTATACGATCGAAATATGTTTTTGTTAAAAAAGTTATACTAGATCGTTACGCGTAAATTTCAACGACAAAAATTACAAACCTCAATTAGCCATTTTTTGAAATCTGACATTTAGTAAATTAGCGTCGCTCGAAACTTTAAGGACAGGTAAGGCTACCTCTAGAGACTTAATTTCTGCTTCAGTTTTGGAAAAGCTTTTTTTTGTTAATCTCTGATAATCCAATTTTTTGACAGAGCCCCCTGTTAATATAACATTTAAAATGTATTAATATAATAGTGTAGATATCATTTCATAGTAATCATCCCTACTAATATTATAAATGTGAATGTAAGTTTGTTTGTTATGATTTCACGCAAAAACTACTAAACCGATCATCATGAAACTTCGTAGATATATTCGTGGAGGTATAAGAAGTAACATCGGATACTTTTTATTGAAAAAAAAAATTAAATTGCGGGCGAATCCGTGGGTAAAAGTATAATATAAATAGGATAAAATCAATGTACCGGAATTAAATACCAGTAAAAGTACAATGTGTGTGTGTTGAGTATCTATAAACATTTGCATACGTGTAATAAGATACATAAATATAAATTCATCTTCTTTGCAGACATCTGCCCTTGAGGGACTCGAATCTAAAGTCGATTGGATTCGGCGGATCAGTCCCGCTCGGCCATACCGGTTGTCAAACACTGACATTTGGCATATAAATAAAAAAGAAATAATAATCTAAGAAGTTTAAAAAAAAGTATTTTTAATAAAAGATGCGGAGCAGTAGGCAGAAACAAACATGCGATTTTTTTTTAAACTTATTCAAAAGAATTTTGTCTATTGAATTTGTTTGCAGCCATGATAATAATGATTTATTAAAATACCTAATTATATTGCTATGAATCTCACTATAATTATTTCAGACGTTTCAGTAAATTTATTTCTTTTTCCATCTTCATTTATTTTAAGATCAAAGTAAATATCAATTGGTGGTGTCATTTAGTGTAAAATAGTGCCCGATTATGTTATAAAAATGACTTTCTCTCTGATAATAAACTAAGAAAATGTTGAAACAAATAGAAGTAGATGTTACGTCGAATCATTGTTCTTAATGTTATTTGAGGAAGACGCAACATGAATGCGTCACCGCATTTGTTTTATTATAATACAAACGGCACATGTCAATGACTTTAAGCCCTTTTAGATGCAAATAAAATTAGTAACGAGCACGAACGGCGATGGAACAGCAACTATGTAGAGTTGGTATTTATATTGCTTCACAATTAAACTTGTCTGTAACCATTACGGCTGAAAATTTACTTTAACTATAGTCAGTTATTCTGTACAGTTTCTACTCACCAATTTAAAATCGTCAAAATTAGTCATGTATTCGTTTATGTCATCAGGGTCATTAGGCATTTGTTTACGGAGATTATGTTATAAAATATATGATAGTTTAGAAAATATTTTTTTTGGTAGTCTCTTTTTTCCCGCAGTAGAAAATTCGGATGTTATAAATATGTGATTCCTCTTGCGGCCGACATGTTATTAGGGTGAAATTTATTAAAATATAAATTTAAATTATTTTGGGCGTGTGTTGAGCCGTCTCATTATGTCGGGAGGGGTTGGGGGGAGTGATAAATGAGCGTATTGGAAAACGTCTTGGCACGTCTCACGCGTCACGATGACGGGATATAAATGAGTTTTATATTGTCTGTTCGCACCTAAGCCCATCTCTCAACCCGGCGTGATAACCGATCAAGAACAGCCAGAGTCTAAATGTCCACTCGTTTCATTCATTTTGCGACAGACCAACTTAGACGGCTAGTTGAAATGTTTGGCATGTGTCCAACGCTGTAAATTAACGCCTTTTTCTATTATTTTCAGGTAAATTGTTGAAAGAGATCTCCTCGAGACGGGCCTTTCAAGATTAGCAGTCCGGCACCTGAGATGTGATCGCGATGTTTACTGTTTGAATTTTTGAAATGAAATGTATTGGTTGCAAATTTGAAACGCAAAGTACATATCAATAAATATTGTACAGTAATAGCATTTTTATTTGTGTAACAGTTGATTTTTTTAATGTTTTAATACAAGATGAGTAAACCAGATTGTGTTTAAATAAAAAAAATCTGCCATTGTTATTACTATAAATTTCTTTGTTACTATTATTTTGAAATTAATCTTTCACGGAATATATATATATATTGAGTATCTTTGCAGCATTTTGTCAAACAATATAAGTATTACCTACTCTTCAAACTTTTATCGTTCAAAATTTTGGATCAGTTTTTTTTAAGTTTGACATATTTCTTTTAAATTGCAATAGGTAATGGGTTTGTTTATAATTTAATATTGAACTATTCTATCGTACACTGTATACAATAAAATAGAACAAAATTAAAGTAGTATTTATTGTGTTATTTTTATAAATATTATAGATTAAGCTAAAATGTATGTTTGAGTTGAATATTAACAATGACACAAAAAAAAATATTTAACAGATTGCTGCCAATGCTCCTACAATTTTATAGTAGGTTTTTACGTTGAATTGATTAAAGTAAGATATGAGAAAATAAAGCTTAGTCATAATTTCTAAATACATTTCTGGTATATTAAAAAAGGTAAGTATATAATATTTTTTTTAAATAATATACAAATTTTGGTGTTATATTTTAATTTATGGCAATAAATATTAAAACATGAAAGAAACACCAAATTTCTGTACAGTACTTACCTCGTTTTGCTGCGGTTTAATATATAATATGTTAAGATACATATCAATGGAAAGATTTGCTTTAGCAACATTTGTTACTACTCGACTAGTCAAAGTAGTTTATAAATTTTGGAGATAAATCATTTAAAATGTCCATTGTGACAGTTACCTAACCTCCGAATTTATGTAAGTCACTCGCATTAACCACTGTTACCTAGCTTTTTAATTATTTTTACTATCTGTACGACACTTATCGTCGGTGATTTATGGACCTGAGATCTTTTGAGTTTTATTGATGAGCTATTATGAGTATATATATATTACATAACCTGGTGATGTTAGTGATAACCTATCCCAATTAAATTTGTTTTTCATTTTTTATATTATTGACAATACAACCAAAAGATGTCTTCTACTGGATAGAAGAAGGTTTACCATAATCTACACTCTAGGCAGGCGGGTTGGATATTGCAGTTAAAGATCATAATTTGGAAAATGCTCTTTGCATTTTGGTGATTGTTTGTTGAATCCCATTTTGTGATTCATGAGAGGTGTATGTTGGTTCTCCAGTAGCATTCGTCGCTTTTTAAATTACTTTTAGGGGTGAAGAGTTGGTGCTTTTCTATTTTGCTAGGCATCACACGGCGACAGACTATCTTAATAATGGGTTGGTGCTTACCAAGAATACTGGAGCTTATCATCACACATATCCCGCAGACGATAAAATGAGCAACAGCGTTTTCCGTATTACCATCTTATTCTACGACTATGTCAAGTGTAGAGCTTTCGCATACTATGATGAGGATAACCTCATCATCGTATTTTTCTTGTTTTAGTGTACATAAGTACATTAAAACAATTTTATACCTAGGCCACAATAATCCTGAGTTAATTATTGGAACATGTCTCTTGTCAAATGATTTAAATATCATAAACTTGTGTAGCAGTTCTGTAGCCGTGAAAGCTATAAGGAAACAAGTTGGTAGTATCTAATAGGATATAATGCTTACTATAAGTTAAAGTACATTACTGCATTTGTTTATTATGTTTCTGTGAATGTTAGCCCATGGTTTTGGAAGGGTTGAACCTATATATGAATAGTAGTTTATGATACTGTTGCATAATAAGGGTTCTTATAACATGAGTGTGTTTTAAAAAAACGAGCCGTAGGCGAGTTTTTTTATAGTATCACACGAGTGTTATAAGACCAAGTTATGTACAGTGTCATACACTACTTTATCTACTCTCATACTATAATATGTAAAACAATATTGCAAATAAAACGCTGAATATAACAACAAATTTATTTAAATGTCAAATGTTTGCGCCAAGGTGCAAACATCAATTGCGCATGCGTGTTGCGTCGGTCGTCGAGGACTCGTTCATTGAAACCTTTTTAAAGTAGAGGTTCAACCTCCTTGGTCCAGCTGGAGGTTGTATAGGTGTATCGTTATGATAAAAAAGTTATATTATGTTACAGGTGTCCATACAAGACCTGTATCGTAATGAAACTTTTTTTTTATTATTTTTGGCCTGTACGTAATGTTTGTCATAAGCATTTTGTTTTCAGTTTTAGAATCTTTGTATTATAGTATTAGAGTAGATAAATAACTTTATCTACTCTAATACTATAACTTTTTTATCATAACGATACACCTATACAACCTCCAGCTGGACCAAGGAGGTTGAACCTCTACTTTAAAAAGGTTTCAATGAACGAGTCCTCGACGACCGACGCAACACGCATGCGCAATTGATGTTTGCACCTTGGCGCCAACATTTGACATTTAAATAAATTTGTTGTTATATTCAGCGTTTTATTTGCAATATTGTTTTACATATTATAGTATGAGAGTAGATAAAGTAGTGTATGACACTATACATAACTTGGTCTTATAACACTCGTGTGATACTATAAAAAAACTCGCCTACGGCTCGTTTTTTTAAAACACACTCGTGTTATAAGAACCCTTATTATGCAACAGTATCATAAACTACTATTCTGTAATACAACACCATAATAGAGAGTAGTCTATACTCCCAGTTTTTGTCAGATATACTGTCCAAAACAAGAAAGATTTTAATGCTCAAATAACATAATAATTAAGACGTGCAAACTCCTTGATCGCGGTTCCGAATCTCGGGAAAACGCAAATGTGGGATAATAATTTGTATCTTCCTTATATCGTGATTGTTTAGGTTCAGTATACATTTCATCATTCACGTTCTGTTTAGTTTGGGACTCAATAGATGATCGATGAATATGAGATATTTTGTCGGTAAGAAATAATTATTCAAATACACTTCATGTTAAAATTATTGAAAACATTTTAATTTTCTATTTTTGATTAAATTCAATCTAATACTGCTAGGTACGGGCCCACATTAGTATTATTTTTTAACATGATAATCTCAAGCGTCTAGATCTTAATAACCACTAGACGACTAGGGCTTATATTGAATGGTTTTGGCATCGGCTTGCTTTAATCAGGTGCACACCTTGAGTTGGCTGAGTTGCTCATAATGAGTGGTTCTCTACTCAAACGAGTGCAGTTACGTCGTTTTACGTGTTTAAGCGCCAAAACCGACTGCAGTTACGCTGAGACTCGCAATCAAAAATTTGGCAAGCGCTTACATGTTAGTTGTAGAACTTAGTTCATTAAAATGTTAACAATGTTCCGGCACTTTTTCTTCAGATACACTATTAAGCTGGATGGAGCAGCGGTTAGCGCATTAGGTTTGTATTTCTTTGTTTCTTCTACCTGCGTCATAAGCAGCTAGGGTGATGGCTGAAAATTGGAGTCTCATCTGTCTCCCAGGTAAAATTATTACCCCGAGTTAAGGCTATTTCTTCAAGTCAAGACCCTATTTCTGCTGTTGCATACAGGTATAGCATCGTTTCTTTGTTTTTTAGTATGTTTCTGGTGTGTAATTTTAGTATGTCATTTAATGTACTTATTTGTGTGTTTAAATCGGAATTAATTGTTGTATCTATCTATCTATTTATCAACAGTTTTATCATTTGTCGGAGACACCAGTTTTCAGGACAAAAGTCACTTTATGAAGACGATTTCGGGTGCATCTTCAAAGCTTGAGTTATCACCGTTAACCTGTACTGTTTTGACCTGGTAGGTTAGGGTATGTATAGTTTTCTATTTTTTTGCCCCTTTTTTATTCAGTGTTTTCATCTATAGGGAAAGTCTGTGCCCCACCAGTGGGGTCATTAATAGGCTGATAATGACGAGACACAATAACGATACAATTCACTTAAGGTAACATCGATTTGTACTTGTTCCGTTACCTAGAGAGTACTATAATAGATGCCGAAATCATCTAAGGTTTCCATTTTAAAACCATTGCAGCATCATAAAGATAATATGGGCGAGCCATGTGTGTTATATCAAAATCTTCGATAAACCAAAGCGACTGCTTATTAAAATGACAACAACTGTTAATGGAACTAATCTTCAAATCGGAAAGGATATACGCTAAGATTCAGTATCCAATCTGGTCAACGGGAAGTTTTGACATAAACCATCCTGAAGCGCTAGATGGAATGCCGACTGAAAGTCGAAACGTTTGTCATAGCTGAATATACCATCATCAATATCTAAGCTATTGTTGCTTTTATTATAGTGTGAAAAAATATGTCATATCAACCCACACACGTGTGTTATTACATAATAGATTGGAAACCTAACTGAAAACTTCTGTTTTCGGACCGCGTGATAGGTGGGCACTTTACTTTGAAATGGTTCTAATGTCTCACTTCCAGAAATAGGGACATAAATAATGATTAGGCAACCGTACCCCATCACCTGAGATATTGACTCTGAATCTAGAGGTCCAAGTTTAATTTTCGCCGATTTACTACGAATGTAGACCCAACCCAATCCATACAGGCATTTAATTTAAAGCGAAGGGTTAACGGGCATATATATACATATTTATTTACATATTAATGATTTAGCCACATTGATAATATTCTTTATAAAAATAGTTTTTAATAAATAAACGTTAACGATAACGTTTAGTCAAAAAAATAAAACTACTTTGACGAGCAAAAAGATTTTCCTTAATTAAGCCTTTCATAAATCCGACAGTCGGTCAGGCTCATCAAGTGTAAGTAGGGATTTAGTTTTTTTGCGTCCTTACGAATTGAAATGGACTGATACAAATATCTGTCTCAGTGAATAAATAATTTCTCACAAAATATTTCAGAAGATGGCTTTGATTAGTTATAATTTTTGATCGAAATTTGGTTTAATCTAAGATCACAGTGGTTTGTGTGTTTGTCTGTCCACTCTTATTTCCGCTCTTTTTCCATTGTATATGCGTTACCATAGGAACGCGTTAACCGCAAGTAGTTCGTCTACCGGACGCTAGATGGCGCTAACGGAAAAATATTAAATAATAGAAAAACATTTAAAGAATTTTGTTCACCCTTGCGAAGCCAGGACGGGCCGCTAGTGGTATATAAAGAAATTACATCATCTACACAATTTCATAAAAATGTTTACTTATTTAACATATTAAATTACAGAATTTGTACCAAAAACACATAAATAAATCAAATATTGTCCAATTTAACTGTGAATATGTCAAGATGTTGCGAGAGCTTTTGACGCCGCAATTGCATGAATTTCAAGCATACGACAGAAGGAGTTGTATGCAACAACATGGAGCAAGATGTCATACGTCAATTATGACTTTACCCGTAGTCAAAGAAACGTTTCCGAACAAATTGATTTCTCGCAGAGGTGATATCCCATGGTCTCCAAGAAACCCGGACCTTACCCCATGCGATCTTTTCTTGTGGAGATACCTGAAAAGTCGAGTGCACATTAATAAACCGATTACAATTTCCCAATTAAAACAAAATAGCCACGAGGAGTTAGCCGCGATCCCCCGCAGCATGTGTTAGCGAGTTTTCCAAAACTTGCGTAGTCGATTGCAGGAGTGCCAAAGACGAGATGGTGCACATCTTGACGACGTCATTTAAAAAAAATAAATTTCATTAAATGATTATTACGTCAAATAAATCGTCGACAAAATAACATTTATAGTTTTTTTCTATTCATGTTTCAAAAGTGCAAAATTTTTTGACCCACCCTGTAGTATGACTTTCAAGAATGATCTTCAAAATTTTTAGACATAATAGCTACTAATCTGCATATTATAGACGACTTTGTGACTCATCTCTTTTATACATCATTTTACAAAATATGTAGATTAAGATAGAAATAAAATGACTTTATATATAAACAAATTTTGTTTAGTAGATTTTTTCACAATAAAGATTTGTAGCACAATGAATTGTTGTGTGAGACATTAATTATTATCTTCATTACCAGTTTCTGACTACTCTCCTTTTGTTTTTACTACTGTTATGTTAAGAAAAGCGTATTTTTTATCTCATTTTTAGGTATATATTATTATTGCTTGTTTGTTTTGTTGCTTGTTATGGTTTTCATATCTCCTTCATTATTTCTTCTTTTAGTTAAGCCGCCGTAGCTCTAGCTTTCTCATTATACTCTCTATCCAAAAGTTGGCTAGTAGAGATCGCTTTTAGCGATAGAGCCGCCCATTGTTATACGTCAGTATTAAGCAATTATCTGTGTTTGTATATTCTTTTGTTTTTTTGGTGTAAACAATAGAATGTAATTGAAATGTAATAATGAATTCGTATTTGAACCGGAGATAATAAAAATCACTCCATATTTTAACAGATTTTACAACGCTGTATTATAGATTACTGCCATAGTTACTAGTACAAGTTTGGTGCAAACTATTTTCGTTTTTGAACTATCAGTAATACTATTCACAATCAGTGAAAGTGATGGGGCTATAGTTTTCCATAGCAAGAATAGTTTCCAGAAATACGTACTAGAAATCTTTGTTTAATCACTATTTAACTTAGGTTATTACTTAATCTATCAGATTTTTTTATTTCTAAGTGGAATAAGATGATATTTAAATTTTAAAAAATATATTAAATAATAAAAATTAAAACATCCATATCTAAAAGTTATAGAGGTATATCACGACATGAAATATACAATGAGTTAGTTGATAATTGTTACAAACTAACATTCAAAATAATTTTAGGTATGGAAAAGTTCATTGTAGCTTCTCATAATCACATAATTTATGTAACGACCATTTGGTGCAACGGTAGCGATCCTGCCTTTCGCACCGATGGTCCTGGGTTCGAATCCCGGTAGGGGCAGATATTTGTATGATGAATACGAGCATTTGTACCTGAGTCATGGGTGTTTATATATATTTCTGTAAATATTACATATCTATGTATTATATGTGTATGTCTATCCGTTACCCTAGTATCCATAACACAAGCCTTACTGTGCTTACTTTGGGCTAGGCTAATTGGTGTGAATGTAGTAAATATTTATTATTTATTATTATTATTACATAAATAAAGGATTGCTATCACAGTTGATCAAACTCACAGGTTGGTGAAATTCACAGGAGAGTGAAATTTGTCACAGTTTTACAACATATGGGGAAAGAGTGCAGAAAACTAATAGAAATATGTGTAATATGTTAAAAATTACATGTGTGTAATGAGACACACCTACGCTCAAAAGTTTGTAGAAGAGATTAAGAGTCTTATTTAATGTCAAACAATCATATGTTAATGTCACAATTGTAGTTTATTAACTATATTTTGTTTATGACAGAATTACATTCACTTCGTACTGTCTTAAGGGTAAAGTAATTTTATCGGTTTGATGAATATTATAAATCATAGTATGATGCACTTTTTCTTAAATGAAACATGAATAAAAAATACATAAAATAAATTAAAGTCATTCAAAATATACAATAATATTCAACGCAAATCAAATTTATCTTCGGCTGCAATTAACTCAGAAGCTGAAATTTCAAATGTGATTACAATTGGAGTGTATAAAAAAGGTATTATTAATTTAATTTATTCAAACTTATAAATCGAATGAATGAACGTCGCATTTCGATCAATAGTCAACCACTAGTTTTATTAAACCAATCAGAAAGTGCTTATAATATCGGGTCTGACATTATCTGTGGTAAGTGATTTCAAATTGAAAACCATTTTATAAAAATATTTAACAGTAATTCAAAATTCTTATTCTATGACCAAGGAGTTAAGTCAAGTGTGTCGTAGGATATCTGATTTTAGATTGAGATGGGTTTTATATGAACGTCAGTGGCTTTACATACATTGTTGCGTCAAGTGTATCTAGTATCGACAACGTAAGTGGAAATTTGCTACTGCTATAGCAGCGATCAACAGGCTTCGAAATTTGAAAATTACCAGCCATTCGAAGCAATAAATTTGTAGAGCTGTCGCCGGCAAGTGTCGACCATTCGCGATGGTAGATTGATTCGTTGATTGAAGAGGCCCATTCGTTTCAGCTCGCACGGTCGGCGCAGTCTTAATTGCCATCGGAGATTGCTATATTGGGGCCATTATTGTTTGTGTATCTTTGCATTTAGTGTTGCAAGGGGTTGTGTGGAATTGCTTTTTAATTTTGCCGGTTCGATAGTCCAACTTCGTCAATCAAAGCGCTAAGCTTCATTGTGTAAAGAAGCTAATATATCCTTCGAATGTCGTCGATATTTACATTTTGGAATGTTCAATATCAATATAACGATATTTGGAATTGTTCTTGTTAAAAAATAAACAGACATTAAGAGATTTTTTTGTAAGAATACTAACAAAAGTAAGCACATTTACAGAAAGGAAATAAATTATGAAGGGATTGGATTATAGCTACCTGCTTAGATTTCGGATTTCAAAAGAGTTTGTTATTTTAATGAAATCATTTTGTATCATCTTAAATGGAGTACTTTCGGTTATAAGACAAGTATTTTTTGAATAGAAACTAACGGTAATATTATCTTTTCCAAAGATGTCTGTCGGCAACTGCCACTGTTTTTCTTTGTTACTTAGTATAAAAAAGTATAGTAAAATCCATTATTTATGTTATAGTAGGTCACCATAATTCCATTTGGATGTTTTATTTTTTTCTATATCAAAGTACTTTTCTTCTGCTTGTAAGAGTGTTTGAGCTTCATCCTATTGCGTCCCAAGGTAGCAAGTTTATGGGGAAGTTAAATTGTGCAAAAGAATTTAGTGAATTCTATTCTCCGAGTTAAAAGAGAATTCTTTTTGCCTTACTTTCTAATGCTTAGCACATATATTTTGTGTAGGTACTACATACATTTGTATGTAGTCAATGGAATACATACGTACCCAAAGATATTAAATATTCTCAAAAATATTTCAATTTACATTTACCATATTAGACTTCATAACAATATAAAAATAGTCATGTAATTGGTTGACGTTCTTTAAAAACTGAAATATATTGTGACTAAACAATATACTACTTTAAATGTATTTGAGTATTAAATAAACAAAAAATATGATAAGCGAACAAAAGCTAAGCACAAATAAATAATAAATATATATTTTTATGACACATTAATAACATTTTGTTATTGTTCATTTAAGTTATAACATTTAGTCCGACTGTCAATTATCAATTGCCATTCTCGATTCTTAGGTATTGCTTTATTGTCTTTTCTTTAAATTACCACTACATCCTTGATACAGATACTATACTGTTATTATTAATAGGCTTACTTACAGTAAAAAAAGAGGAATTTCTTAAACTGATTTGCGTATGAAAGTCCTTTCAATGTCTTATTTGAATACGTTGCGAGATCTGTGTAGTTATGTATATATTTATTATTATAATAAAATAAAAATTCATCCGTCATCCTCTTATGCAATCACGATTTTTTTCCCTTTAGTAGTTGCTGTAGAGTATAAAGCTTCTTGTAGTGGAATGAAAATGTCAAGTAGCTCCTGATCTAGAGTGAAGATTCACTGAGACAGCGTTTTGCTCCCTCGCATCGTCTGTCGGCCTAGTTCCTGAGTTTACTACTAGGCTACGGTTTTATCTATATAAAAATGTTGATAATTTATATGTTACGCTGACGGATAAAGGTTCAGTAGTGATACAATTTGGTGTTTTAATACTTAATTTCAAACACACATCTCAAAACTTAAAAACCCCAACCCCCTGAAATAGAAAATGTCTTTTTATTTCAAATGTAATAAGACCGTAATAGATAACCAAAAGTAAGTGATTTATAAATAAAAAGAAAATGCCGTATAGAATAAAGTTTGAAAGTTTAATATGGTTAAAAAATTGTTATTAAACACGATTGAAATTCCTTTGTTTTCGTATATTTATGTTCAAAGTGATGGTATTAAACCCAAAAAAAAACTGACCAAGTGCGAGTCGGACTAGCGCACCGAGGGTTTCGTACAAACCTGTAGGTATATAAGTAAAAGTCAATTATTTGGAATATTTTTATTATATGATGTAATTTTTATTATATTATATGATGTAAAAAATTACGGTTTTCGCAATTTTTCCTTTATCTGTGCTATAAGACGTTGCTTTGTACCAAATTTCAAGATTCCGAGTTCACGGGAAGTACCCTGTAGGTTTTAATTCCCTTGCAAGTGTCGAAACTTTGCGGCATCAACGGCAGTATCTTTTGATGGCATTGGCTTAGAAGTTAGATTTTTTCACAGCTCCAAAGGACAGTAGACCTGAGTATTTGATATAAATTTCAGATTGATGCCCCCTCGTGTTCCTGAGAAAAAGGGTCTTGAAAGACAGACAGACGGTCGGATGGACAACAAATTGATCCTTTAAGGATCCGTTTTTCCTTTCGAGGTACGGAACCCTAAAAAATTAAAATCCAATAAGGTTCGGTGTATTTATGATTTATCAACTAGTGATTTTTTAAATCAGTTAGGTAAATATAATAATTAGGACGATATAAAATATATTTTGTAGGTCGTTTATAGTTTAAACGTGCTGCCAATTTTAAGCCTTTAATGTTTGTCTGTTGTGTTCAATAATTCGATAAAAAATTAACTTTTTACTATTAAAAAATTGCATTGCGAGAATACCACTACTGACTTACCAGTATTATAATTAGGGCAGTAACTAAGTGATAGTGGTAGTAGATAGTATACCCCTGGCTCGAGTTGGTTGATCTTTTTCAGCCTCAGCAAAAATTATTTTTCTGTATCGAAATATAAAAATATAAAAAACATCGTTTAAAGTGTAGTCAAAAGATCAACGTAAGGTTGTTGTAGACGGTTGACAAGAACCGTTTCGTGCGCAAGTGGCCTTGCCGCGGCCATTCACTGCTCGATGGCACTCTGTAATCTTTGGCTTATGTACAAGCCTCAACTGTCTGTCTCTTTTAGCTTACATATGACTAAATATCCATATGCCTTTTCACTTTCACTACTTGTGCACGAAAAGGGGTTAATACACAAGTGTACGTATTTCTTATGATTTTTATTCTTCGATTTACCGCCACTCCTTTAGTGGGAAAAAGTGTTTTGTGGAAAGTGAGTTGTTAGCTACACTTAGATGAAGCAAAAAAGTGTTATTGTAACATATTTTTTTATTCTTTATTTGTGGCTTGCACAATTTGTGCATTTAGCCATTGTCAAGTAAATATAATTGCCAGTTCTTGAGTAGTTCCCTAGGTTTCAGTAAAGATGTGGGGTTTTACAGAAACCTCCTCGTGGTCTTTTTGAGAGAGCGCGAAAAGACATCTTCTGCTGTTTTGTTTCACTTGCCAACACTCATGGATATTCAGAAACACTCAGTGGTTAATAACCCAACATTAATACACACCACAACCACATCACAATTTTAACAAGAAAACCAAAACCATTAAAGTGACGCTTCGCGCTCCCGCCCAAAAGCTATTGTAACAAATATATAAATATGTTATAATAGCATAAGTGTCTATGCGTCAGCTGATAGGTATTTCTTTCAAAGACTTTCAAATTTACAGTATTTTGACAACCCAAGGTAAAAAATGTAAAAAATGTTATTAAAGGAAAATAACAACATCTTAAGATATAAAATACGCCTGTAAAAATCAACTACGCCTTTCAGCTTCCAGGTGGGATACGAACCCGCATGTATCGAAGATACGATACATCGTATCTTATAGATTTTGATTTCTGTTATTAAAATTTCAAGAAAGTATCGTTATGCTAGTCGTAGTATGTTGGTTGTAGTTTGTAATAACTGATTTATTTAGATTAGGTAGAATTATGACTGTATAGGGAGTTTAATATGTGATTATAGTTAGTTTAACATTGTAAAGCTGTCGTTAACTATGCCCACTTAGGGACTGTTGTGCACGATATGATATAATTACATTAGGAAAATTCCAGACTAATCATAATGCTAAAGAATACAAAATTTGGTTAGAAATCAAATTAATGGACGTTTAAGTTTAGAAATATTTTATATTGTAGAAAATATATAACTACCTAAAAGATGCTTCGAGTTTAATTTATAAATGGAGAAATTGCGGTGGTATTTTGAATAGATTCTCACAATTATTTGGTCATCTTGATTATAATCAACACTATGTGTGTATTTATAATTAAAAAAATCATTTACGATAAACATATAATCACAATATGAGGATATAGTAACTGCATCGGTAATTTCTGATTCTGAGCTAACCATAGCAAATGATGAAGTGTATTTGTAAATGTTTTTATAATAATTCAACTAAAAATTGCTATTGGTAACACTGTGTATTAAACTCTTCTCAGTTTAAGTACCAGTTTTATAGAGCTAACCATAAACTCATAATGTATAGGTAAATATGTGGGTGTATAATGTTTATTTTAATGAAATTAATGTATTAATTTCATTAATATTAGCTTCCTACTCTCCTTCTCTAAAATTTTAACTTTAAATATGCTACTCGCACTCTGTTCTTAAAAAGGGGTACTAAGTTTTTGCTTCAAGTGTTTAGTTTCTAGGAACTAATAGAACTGTATAGGTAGGTTCATGCATGAATTTAATTGATAATTTCAAACAAATAATTGAAAGTGACACATAATCACATTCAGGCGACAGCCAATATGTTACCTCGCTTTGTTTGTTGTTTGAAATTTGCGAATGTGGGCGGGTTTCCTACTTGAGCTCGAAATACCATCCTACGAATATTGTTACGTCAATGCCTTTTACATCGATGTCTCGGTAAAACGAAGAGTTGTTTCTTCGGTATGTCTTCGAATTTTTTTTCTATTACTATATCTGCGATAGTGTATTAAACCACAATGTATTTATTACATGTCACATAATTGTTTTTGTAAAATGGATATGAATCAGATTTTTCTATCAGAAAGGATTATTATATTAAATTTTGATTCTTTTTGTTTTAATCATTTAATATTTAGAACTTTGTAATTCTTATTATCATGAGGAGAGTATTTTAATTTAAAAAAAGATTTGACCTTTTGTTTGTTTTCACAATATCTATCTTCGATCTGATGTTACTTTGCGTTTAGTCAAATATAAATAGTTTTGAGGTACCGTTATATCGAAAAAAAAGATATCGATATTTATATTATAAGCCATAGTGAATAGGCACCTTCTGGGTTAGCTCGTTTCATTGTGGATCCTGTCTTGGCCCCTGGGCTTGATTGGGATCGAGAGCGAAACCATTCAAAAAAAGAATATGAGACTACATCTAAAAAGTATTTATAAAGCATTAGTCTACGACATATTAAAATTGGATAATAAATCTTTATTTCCCTGAATCGAACTATTTCCAACAGGGATTACGCTTCGAAAACTGTAAAACAATATATGCAAATGATTCTCTTACAATTTATTCATAGAAGAGAAGTCAAATTCAGCTCAAGCAAAGACATCGACCAAAGTACATTTGGTCTAACAGCTTACTACGCTTACGATCAGTCAGTTCCTCCGTACGGTCCTATAGTATGGAATAACGGAATAAATATGAAGAGGGCATTTTGATCACAAAAGAAATGTTTAACAACAGTATGTGGTATGGCACCAGATAAATCATGAGTCATCTCTTTAAATCGCTGAGAATCCTACCACTTCGTACCTTTATCTATAGGTATTTGAGAAGCGAAATTTATAAGATTAAATCTTGTTTACTTCAAAATTTATAAGATCAAATCTTGTTATCTTCAGGCAAAGATGTATTTCCGAGAAATACTAGGAATCGTAGTAAGTTTGTCTTGATGTTGTTTTAAAAAGTGCGTGATTTCAAAAGAACCGTTCGCAAAGGTGTCTTCAAATCTATAACAGGATACAACTAAACAAACATATTATCTTTATTTTTTTACTTCGACGACGATGATCTCCGTGGTCGAGTGACTCGCTCGGTGATGTCCCTTCGAACTCACGGGTTCGATTCCTGGCTGGGTCAACGACCTTTTTTATATAAGGTATTACAAAAATACCTGTTAAGCGGAAACGGGGTTAAATGGTCCCTTATAAAGAGTCAATTTACAATATTTGAAAACCTTAGTAGCGCAGTACGAGTTACCGCCAACATTAATTAAAAAAAATCATTTATCTGCCAACTCTATTTCCATATAATTAAAGAGTAAATAACACAGAATGTTTATATACATTTTTACCTAATATCCGCGGAATGACATAGAGTCAACAAAATATACAGAAGCCGCTCAGATCGATATTACAATGTTGAGAAAGCATTGGTAGAAAGGTAGCCGTCGCTGTTTAACGGGGGGTCTATCATCAATAAATAGTTGCCGATACAATTCGCAAGCACGATTAAAGTTGCCATCTTAAATAGCAATTGTTGTACTTTAGGAATAATGTTTGTTAAAACACGAAATAATTGTAAGATATCGATTAGAATATTTGAAATTGACAACATAACGTTTTTTTTCGACGTGACATTTTTCGAAACCATTAGTTCCTATTATTGAGTTTGCAAACCTTTTTGAATGAAAACTTAAAATCCGTTAAAGAGTTACACTCTGTTAAATAATCTATGATAACTTCAGTTCTATGCAGTGACAGCTTGCTAGGGTTGACAATATTTTTCGCTTTTATTATTTATTACATTTTAAGGGTGTTTTTTATAACATGTTGGGTTCGTGTCTGACTCGGGTTTAGGTGCTGTAAGTGCTGTAAGTAACATAAGTGCTTTTGGTATTTAACTTGGATTAAGATCAATGTATGTAATGTTGTCTTATATTTATTTAATTAGAATTTGACATTGCAGTTTACTATTAACGTCAGTAAGAAGGTAAATCTGTAAGATTTATATGTTTACTAGCTGACCCGGCAACGTGTCGCTGTGGCTCATTTATGAATAAAATGAAACCTATCCTATGTCCTAAGTTGGAACAAATCCCGCAAAATAAAAAAAAACATCATAATCCATCAAGTAGTTTCGGAGTTCATAGCGGTGAAACATTGTGGCACGTAATTTTCATATGTAGATTATAGCTTATAAATATTTGATTAATTGATTACATTTTAAAGAAATTGGATTGTGTGAAATAAATAATTATATGCGTTGGTTATATTGAAGTTAACGTTTTAGCAAGTAGTTAAATCAACGATGACAAGATGGCGCTGTTAATGAGAATAGAGCTTATAATCAAACATGCCTATTTTACAATTAGATTATAATCACGAGTAACCTACTACTAATGCAGGTACAAACACAGTAAAAACCTCAAAAATGTCACATTTGTTTGTCTAACGCAAGTTTGCTGTATTCCATTTACATACACATTTTATGATTTTTTATATTTGTTTTCTTGCAATAATGAGAATTCGAAAATAAATATGTTTGTGTATTTAAAAGATGACAAGCTGTTGTTGCCCAAATATTTAACTCACACTCGAAAACAGCTGAAAAAATTTATCATCATATCTATTTGTGTCCAAAACTTGTCATCATTTATTTTGTAAAATTTTGACAGCTTGTCTTCCGAATCATAAATCACTGAGCTTATATCAAAACATCGGATTCGACGACTTCGAATATCAATCACGATAGTGTACATTTTTATCACAATGCGCCTGTTTGAGAGCAGTATTGCAATTGATTAGTAATATAAGCTTATATTGCTGTATATTCTCATGTATTTGTTACTATCTTAAAACGATAGAAATGCGTGTAGTTAATATTTTGCAACAAGGTGAAAAATGAATTTACATTGACATTCGAAAGTGGTAGTAGTTGAATTGTTAGTTTAATATACCCACAACTACATGGCCCCTCCAGTCTCGGATTTCGTAAATTGCAAGTCAGTACAAAACTTTTCGATGCATTCATTAGTGAGGGGGAAACTTTCTTGATTCCAAGCTAAAATTACACAAGTAGACGCCATTATATTCTACTATTTGAAAAGCAGATGAAATGCAGATGTTATTATCATCTTTGCTTTATTTCAATTTTAATTGATGCTTGTGAAGTATAATCATATAGGTATATTAATAAAAAAACTCTGACGGTGGGTTTATACAAAACTGGTAGTGAAATATATGTAATATTTCCATGTGAAATGGATCATTGGAATATTTAATTAACACATTAAAATCCACATGCAGCAATCTGATTTAAACTCTATTTAGTCTTACAAAGAAAAATATTTAATCTGAATTTGAAAAAAAACGCAAGTGGATTTAAGTCTGATAATTAAAATCATGAAACGAGGCTACAAAAACCTTACAACGAAATAAGACCACGATCTTATTTTGTTGCAGGGTAAAGTTTTATATTTATAACTTACTTTTTATTAAAATATATAACAGAAAGTATTTGTTTTAATGAGATAATCGTAGCTTAGTGGTTTAGGTTGCGGTCCATATTAAAATGTAAGCTTTAGTTTGATAGACCTCGTAATTAAAGTTCGGATGAATACGAGTGCGCAATATTTATGAAAATATAAACAAAACTCGGTTAATGTGAAATTGCCAATATTACGGCAGTGTCCTTTCGTTGCCCTATTTATGCAGTTACAGTCTTTGAAACATCGCAGGTTAATTCTCGAGTTTATTTTCATAAAACGACAAATTTAATATAGTGGCCGTCAACGTTGAATAATTCAGGCGACGTCGGGGTGTAATACATTATTTATGATGATGACATGTCGTAGCTGTAACGTGTGTCTTTGGTTTGTGGTTTTGCATCTCAGGCACGTTGGGGCAATATTGAGTCCTTGCAAGACAACATGTTTCTAGGTCAATTTTGAGATTTATTCTCATGGTACCGCTTGTCATCTAGTTTGTGTACTTGTGAAGTTCTTTTTATTTGAAGAAATTGATGTGAATGTATGATCACAATACTTTAGTATTATTCTCATACAATTAATCTAACTCTTTAAAACACAGAATTCATCATCAGCTTATCAAATTATAAAATAGCATCATCAAAACTGAATGATTCTACCAAATATGGAGGGTTTTTGTCATAATATCCGTGCTTGACAGACAGATTGGCCGCAGTAAAAGAGCAAAATTAAGAAAATGCTGCTACACAGTCTGTGGTCTACGCAAATAATTGCGTTTTAGGTCACCCTTAAGTGTGAAGCTTTGGTGCTATTCTACTCCGTCTTACACCACACGGCAATATAAAAATTGTGTTTTAAATCAAATCTGCTTTCAAACTGTTGCTGCCAGTTTTGTCTAATTAATGACTGTCCACGGTTTATAATTAGATGTATAAAAGGCCATTCCCTATAAAGTATCCCCAGTAAGAGATGGCCTACTTTGAATAAGTTACTAGGATTTTTTTTTTATTTCTCATCATTTAACAGAAATATTAACAAAGCCATGGTAGCCCTATTTGTAACAGAGGCCCTACCATGATCTCTCACCGCGATGCAAGTTCGATTGTCAAAGTGAGACACCGCTTTAAGCGGTCTATAGTGGCGTCTCTTTTTAACAGCTAAACTTGAATCGCTATAAGACGTGATTGTAGGGCCTCTGGTCAATTAGTAATTTTTTTTTGTATCAGATCAAACTTCCCGAATCGCTAAGGGCGCGATTGATTAATGTACTAAAAGTGTTCAGCGAAGCCTCAAAAGTTTTCAGTTTTGAACCGATAATCGAGTTTGATTCGTAAAAGTATATGTCATATAGGTACGTTGTTTTAAACCCAAATGAAGCAACTAAATCTCTTGTGTTGGGGAAATCAGAAATAACGATGATATAATACCTAGACCTGAGCCACTACAGAAACGTTTGATTTCTAAATTGTTCCAGCCGGGGATCGAATCAGCGACCTCGGAATGGTGTCACCATGAAAACATGTATTTGAGCCAAAAGTTAAAAGTTTCTTTTTTATTTTTTTTTTTATTTTGTCGTACGTAAGTAACACAAATTTACGCCATTTAGATAAAAAAATACTGGATAAACTTGCCAAAAAAAAAAAGAAAGAATATACCAAAGAAACACGGAAAATTCGAATAAACTGAAAAAATCATAATGTTTGCATACGCTCTCGACGACTCAACGACAACTGACTATAAAAAAGTTATAGTTTTACAGATTCACATAACGTTCATAAACAAATTTATTGAAAGGATATGACGATGCCATTTCCCTGAGGAAAGTTTTTGTTTTTAATACGTTGGATTGGTATGTTTCTAGAACGCTGTTAGTGCATTTTCTGGTGATAAAAACTTCTCCCTTTCAGTTGACTTTTTGTAGGGATTATAAAGAAATCACACGATGGTAGATCAAGATTGTAAAGAGGGTAACCCAAGACTTTGACTGGAGTGGTTTCCAGGAAACCCCTTGGTTTGATTGCTGAGTGCGCGGGTGCATTGTCGTGGTGAAGCAATAAACCGCGGATCCTGATGCTCAGTCTCTTGTTGCTTATTATTATGAAAACTTCTGGCAGTAATCTCGTAGTTGTACCATTTGAATATTGGCTGCTTTGATTATGTCATGAAATCGACACCAAATACGACGTCAGTAAAGTGAAGGAACTAGCCATAAAAGATATCCCTACGCGCCTTGTTGGCTTTAATTTTGGCTGTTTTAGCACAAACCGCTGCCTATGGTACTTTTTGAAACAGTCAAACTGTTGACTGGCATTTTGTTTTTGGATCATTTTGATGAACCCAGTTATCGTCACCTATTACAAAGTTGTAAACGTGCAGAGCTGAGCCCACTTCAAAATGAATCATGTCGCGACACCATTCCACTCGGCCCCGCTTACAAGCTTCGGTGAGGTTGTGCAGCACCTAGCGCGAAACTATTCTTCTCACGCAAAGGTACTTGTGTAGAATCTTATGAACGATTCCCGATCCAATTTCCAATATATGCTGATTTTCTTTGAACGTAATTCGCCTCTGTCTTTGAATAAAATTTTTCACAGCTAGCATGGTTTCTTTGGTAACACCTGTTGAAGGACGACCACTCCATTCTTCATCCTCCAAAGTAAGACAACTGTGCTTGAATTCGTTATACCAACGGTAGATGGTTGCTTTAGAAGAGCCTTCATCAATAAATGCCATTTTAAGTCGACCAAATGACACGTCCGGTTTTAGGCCACATTTGAAATCATTAAAAATTATCGCACAAAAATTTTCCCAATGTTAATCTATTTTAAATGAGACTCGATTATTCAATTCAGCTCTTAAAAATATGGAGAGAAAGTGGAAATTCTATCGATGTTACTTTCACTTGTAAAAATTCATCCAGGGCCAGGACCATTCCATACATTAAGACTTTTTTTGGAAAATTGCTGTGTTTTAGACATATACTTTGTTACACTCGCCAAGTACACATTTATCAGACCGTCATGTAAATTTTTCAATGAGAAGTTGAATGAAATCGGCATTTTTCCTTATCATTGGTAATAAACAAGCATAAAGTGGGAGATATTACTGTGTACTGTAGGAAATAAAAAAAGGAAAAGAAATTAATGTCAGTCCTCGGTTTTATTTGGTTTTGTTATTTTTTGCAGTAAATAGTAATAAACAGCAATAAGCAATACGTGTATCACTAATACATAAAGATCTAAGCGATATTGTAAATGTAGATAAACAGTATCACCCCTATTAAATAAATAAGTAAAAAAGTCACTGATTACAGTAATAAATAGTAAGTAAATCCGTAGAAATAGTGAATGATAGGAAATGTAAATACACATTTAGCAATAATTTACATTTGTGAGCGTGATATTACATTTTTTGTTATTTTGAAGCAGAACTGAACAGAACAGTTAGAAACAGAACTGCTAGATTTCTATGTCTTAAGAAATAATTATGATGCATTCTTTGTTTTCTGCATTCAATACGCCAGTTTTCATATATATATATATATATTCAATATGCCATAAAATTCTAGAAGAAATGAAATTCACCTGTAAAAATCAACTACATCTCCGAGCCCTCTGGTAGGTTTATTAAGACGTAGTTAGGTGTATTTTTAATCTTATAGAAATAATTACAAAAAAAATATTATCTTGTCTGAGGTGTCAGGTGGTACCCACGCTATCCGGACGAGTGCTCTTCCAATTAAGCTACCGAGACCTTGACAGCCCCGTTGATTTTTTCCAACCCTTTCAAGATCCACTTGACAAGTTATTTTTTTTTGTTGTAATTATCTGTATAAAAATTCTCTCTCACAGTGTTTGACCGCGAAGAGCTCCGAAACTACTCAAACGATTTTGAGGTTTTTTTTTTCAGATTTTTCCTCACTTATTATTTTAATTTGTGTCACAGCAAAGCGTGCCCTAGTCAGCTAGTTTCTAAAATATTATCTGTTAAATAATTTAAAAACAAAAACAAATCCTTACTTAGTCACTCAATCAATTGACAGATTTGCAGTTAGTAGTGTGCATGTGCAATATAGGTAGTTCTTGCCATTTATTGCTTTAAGAGCTGCCATCAGAACACAATAACGACGCCTTGTAAGAAGTTCAGACACTCGAGTCCCTTGTTAGTAACATACACGGGAGGAAAGTTAAAATTGACGGGTAGACTCTTAACTCCGTTATTATATAAAGAGATCAGAGGGCTGGTAAACTATTAACTTTATATCTTCGATATAAAAATCATATATCATCATCTTCATCATCATCATCATTTAATGTCCCCACTACTGGGACAGAGACTTTTAATGAAAATACCATAGTAGGGAAAAAAGACTGCGGGCCACGTGGTTCAGTAAGGACTCGTTGGTGCTAACGATTGGTTTGCTGCCGTTATTAAAGTGCCTTCCGAGGACGTCGCACTATAGCAAATCATAGCTTCATGATCTCAGTTAGATCCTCAGCTAGATATATACTGATGATCATATAGGTCACATATTGATTGCATTAAATTCATTAAATATATTAATAATAATATTTCATAAGTTACACATATCACTTAAAAAATATCTGTTTTTGTTAAAAAAAATTTTTTTTTTACGATTACTGTCGTTTCTACTGTTTTCATACAATTTTTAGGTACGTAAGTCTCAAGATGACTTAAGTACCTAAAAATTGTATGAAATTTAATATTTAATGTTTTTTTCTCTTTTTTTCAATGAAATGTCATTTAACGTTCCTTGTCCGAGTTTCTTTCGGTACTTGAAAGAAAGAAAGATAGATTGTATTTCTTCTTAGAAATACAAACTATAGTATTTTGTAAACTTGCGGTAAATTGAGTAGCGTTTATTAACTAAGATACTTATAATAACTAGCTGACCCGGCACCGCGTTGCTATGGTAACGCGTTGCTATGGTAACGTTTATTGATACAATGGAAAAAGAGCGAGAAAAAGAGAGGGCAGACAAACACACAAACAACAAATTTGTGTTCTTAGAGTATATATTACATGTAGTCAAAATGAAAGCAAATATTTTTTTTGTTCCCTTTCCATAAACTGACTGTTTATTCAAGTATAATTTATATCTATACTAGCTGACCCGACCACGCGTTGCTGTGTTATAAATTAAAGTGAAACCTATCCTATATCCTAACTTGAAACAAATCGATCAAAATAAAAAAAACAACAACAAAATCTGTTAAGTAGTTGACGTAACTAATTAGTGGTATGGTAATTGTGGTGTTGAAGGTTGAGTAGAAATAATAATGTCTCGACTCGCGTTTACAGTTGTATTGTCACAAACACACAATCCACATATAAAAGAATCAGAAGGAAGAAACACAAGAAGAATAGATAGGAAGAGTTAAGCGAAGCGTCACAATCACAGCACTAAATAATAATAAATATTTACAGCACTAAAAGTTTATAAATTACAGCTAGTTTTAAGCAAGCGTTTTTGCATCGAGCGACATGAGCTCCGCGAAGCGTATAGATCTCGACTGGGGTGCGCGGGCGGTGTGCGCCCGCGCCTGCAAGATATCCTGAAACCTGTTTGACGAGCTTCGAATTGTGCGTTTCCAATCGTCACGACAAGTAGGCATACCAAGTAGTACGGCAAATTATTCGGACGATGTAGATGATTAGGATATTTATGTGTTAAATATGTTTAGTATAATTAAAGTAATGTGATTGTGTATAATTAGTGTAAATATGTATAAAATGTTTTATTTAGATTTCCTACATCACTCCCCTCCAGAGACCGTGTCTACGGGCGATAGTAATTAGGGAAGTTTACCCGTCGGCCCGAACGAGTTGTAACTGGACTGGGACTTTTAATTTGAGGTTCGATATAATCATCATTCCTTTTATGTGTAGTGGCGGGGTGAATAGTGTCTGACAATATATAGGCTGGTTTTAGACGGTCTATAGATACTGTGACGTCTTTTCCCTTTACACGAATTTTGAACGTTTTATTGTTATTTCGTTTTAAAACTTCGAATGGCCCATTATATATATTTTGAAATGTTCCTCTTAAAGTGTCGTCTCTAACAAATACGTGAGATGATGTACTCAAATCTTTATAAATGAAAATTTTGTTTTTGCTATGATGTGAAGTGGGAACGGGTTGTAGATTTTCGGCAAAAGAACGTAGACGGATAGAAAAATCTCGAACATCGGTTGTATGGCAATCAGTTTTGTGACCGAAAAAATCGCCTGGCATCCGCAAGGTCTCTCCGTATAAAAGTTCAGAAGAGGTAGCTTGCAGATCATCCTTAACCGCGTTTCGAATACCGAGCAAGACTAACGGGAGTGTCTCTGTCCAATTTGGGCTATTGTGACAGGTAATGGCTGTCTTGAGTTGTCTGTGGAAGCGTTCTACTAATCCATTGCACTGAGGATGATATGCGGTAGTCTTCCGGTGTTTAAAACCTATGAGTTTTGCCAAGGACTGGAATAAGGCTGACTCGAACTGTTTACCGCGATCAGTAACAATATCGGTGGGACAACCGAACCTAGATACCCAACCAGAAACAAAAGCTTTAGCGACAGCCTCTGCTGTAATCTCGGTAAGTGGGACAACTTCAGGCCATCGCGTGAAGCGATCGACTGCTGTCAAACAATACCGATAACCAGCAGATGGAGGTAAGGGACCGATAAGATCTAAATGAACATATTTGAAACGAGCTTTCGGCAAATCGTGTGTGCCAAATGGCGAAGATACATGCCGATTCACTTTAGCTCGTTGACAAGCCAAACATGCTTTAGACCATTCGCGACAGTCTTTTCTTAATGACGGCCAGATGTACCTCTGAGAGACCAATTTAACGCTTGCGTTTGCTCCGGGGTGGCTGAAACTGTGCAGACAACTGAATGACTGCTTCCGAAAATCTTTAGTTACAAAAGGCCTGGGGGTCGTTGTACTGACGTCGCAGTACAAAGGTATACGACTACCAGGTATATTAAGCTTCTCCAAACGAAGAGAGGTTTCACTTTTTAAAAGTTGTTGCAACTCCGGGTCAGTTTTTTGGGACTCAGCTAAGGCTTCTAAGTCAACTGGCATCTGCAGTTCATCTATGCGGGAGAGTGTGTCAGCGACAACATTATCTTTACCGGCTATATGTCTGATATCGGTAGTGAACTGAGATATGAAGTCTAAGTGCCTGTATTGTCTCGGAGAGCAGTTACTTTTCCTTTCATGAAAGGCATAGCACAATGGTTTGTGGTCAGTAAAAATGGTGAAGTGTCTAGCCTCGAGCATATACCTAAAGTATTTGATGCTGTGGTAGATAGCAAGGAGCTCACGATCGTAAGGAGAGTATTTCTGCTGTGATGGGCTCAACTTGCGGGAAAAAAATGCAAGAGGTTGCCAGGCACCGTCACAATGTTGTTGCAAGACTGCGCCTATAGCAGTATCCGACGCATCAGTAGTGAGTGCTAGGTTGGCTTGAGGATTAGGGTGGGCTAACAAGGCTGCGTTGCAAAGACTTTTCTTACACTCTTCAAAAGCACTATACGAATTTCCGCTTATATCCACAGATTGTGAACCTTTAACGGAGCCTATGAGTAAAGCGTTCAAAGGAGCCTGAACTTTAGCGGCATTAGGCAAGAATCGCCTATAAAAATTGATCATGCCTAAGAATCTTCGCAGCTGTTTGACAGTCTTTGGCACAGGGAAGTCTTGTATAGCTTGGACCTTACTTTCCAACGGTTTAGCGCCAGAATGAGATATGGTGTAGCCGAGAAAGGATACCTCGGGCTGACCGAAAACGCTTTTGGCGGTGTTGATCAGCACGCCATATTTTTTCATTCTGGTGAATAGCTGGCGCAGATGGTCCTCATGTTGGGCCTCGGTTTTTGAGAACACAAGATAGTCATCTAAGTATGCGTAGCAAAAATCGAGGCCACGCGTCATTTCGTCAGCAAACCGTTGAAAAGTTTGACCAGCGTTGCGTAAGCCGAAGGTCATATACGGAAACTCGTATAGTCCGAAGGGTGTAGTGATTGCAGTCTTCGGAATATCCTCTTCAGCGACTGGAATTTGGTTATAAGCCTTGACTAAATCTATCGTTGAAAAGATGTTGCAACCAGAAAGACTATGTGCAAAGTCGTGGATATGACGTATGGGATACTTGTCAGGTATAGTCCTAGAATTAAGTAATCTGTAATCGCCACATGGACGCCAGCTGTTATCTTTTTTCGGAGCAAGATGAAGAGGCGACGCCCAGGGGCTGTCAGAAGGACGAGCAGTACCATTTGATAACATAGCGTCGAATTCTAACTTCGCGATTTTAAGTTTGTCAGGGGCAAGTCTGCGGGGGGAGCATGAAACTGGTGGGCCTGGTGTGGTGCGAATGTAATGTACGGTGTTGTGTAGTGTCTGGCGTGGTATGCCCGCTGGTCGTGTGATTTCGGGAAACTCACCGAGAATGCTATGGTATTTGCTAATGCCAGTCAAGACCTTCACACTTGAAATTAGGCTGTCTGCAAAACAAATAGAAGCGACAGTGGACAAATTGGTCAGATTATCAATTAAGCGTTGGTTTCTTACATCTACAACTAAATTGAAAAATGACAAAAAATCTACGCCAATAATCGCCTTGGTTACGTCGGCTATTATGAACTGCCATACAAAGTCTCGACGAAGACCAAGGTTTAAATTTAATTGCACAGTACCGTAAGTGTCTATACTCGAGCCATTGGCTGCACACAACTGGTAGTTGGTCTTCACACGGCGCTCGCGGAACGTAGATCGTGGGACGACACAGAGATCACTCCCCGTATCGACGAGAAACTGGACTTTCGACCTACGGTCTGTCACGAACAGGCGACCAGTCTTGTTTGGGCAATCGTCAGCCGCCATTACCGACTGCCCTTGAAGTTTTCCGGCTTGAAGTCGCAGGGGCTGGTACACTTGTTGGCCTTGCTTCCAAATTTGGCATGATACCAACAGAGAGGATGCTTTTTATACCGAGAATTGGATCTGTGGGATGATGTTGACCGACCACGAAGACGATGATTGGATCGGTGACGAGATCTCGATCTGTCCGCAGTGAGAGCATCAAGCTTTCGAGTAAGCGCAGCAATCTGTCGAGCCATATCTTCCATGGTAACCTGCGATGAACTAGCGCTCGAAGTAGATGCTACCATTGGAGCTGAAGGAGCAAGGTCCTGGATCCTATCAGCCAAGTCAGCTAGAGTTTCCAAAGTCGAAGCGTGCTGGGATGCTATAATCTGCTGCATATTATGCGGTAAGCGACTGGACCAGATAGTCTTAACAAAATCTTCTGGAACACCAGGACCAGCCAAGTTTTGTAAGTGGCGAAGGAACTGGGAGGGTTTTCTGTCACCGAGTTCCTCATGCATAAGGAGTTGTTTCACCTTTTTTTCTTTGGATGCAGAAAGCCGCTTAATCAATTCGCTTTTAAGCTTTTCATATTTGTTTGATTCTGGAGGAGAAACTATAATGTCCTCAACTTCAGCAGCGTACTGGTTATCAAGTTGCGAAATGACGTAGTAAAATTTGGCGTGTCAGCTGTGATGTTGGATATCGCAAATTGACCCTCCAATTGCGCAAACCATATAGCGGGCTTGTCCGGCCAAAAAGGTGCGACACGAACCCCGACACGGTAAATGTCGGATGAGACTGTGGAAACGCGCACTTGGGAATTGACGTCATCGTGGCGTACGTGACTTCCACGGATGGTTTTTGCCGAATCATCACTATCGCTAGCCATCTTCTTAGCGTGTACAAGAGGTAGTCACCAGTTATGGTAATTGTGGTGTTGAAGGTTGAGTAGAAATAATAATGTCTCGACTCGCGTTTACAGTTGTATTGTCACAAACACACAATCCACATATAAAAGAATCAGAAGGAAGAAACACAAGAAGAATAGATAGGAAGAGTTAAGCGAAGCGTCACAATCACAGCACTAAATAATAATAAATATTTACAGCACTAAAAGTTTATAAATTACAGCTAGTTTTAAGCAAGCGTTTTTGCATCGAGCGACATGAGCTCCGCGAAGCGTATAGATCTCGACTGGGGTGCGCGGGCGGTGTGCGCCCGCGCCTGCAAGATATCCTGAAACCTGTTTGACGAGCTTCGAATTGTGCGTTTCCAATCGTCACGACAAGTAGGCATACCAAGTAGTACGGCAAATTATTCGGACGATGTAGATGATTAGGATATTTATGTGTTAAATATGTTTAGTATAATTAAAGTAATGTGATTGTGTATAATTAGTGTAAATATGTATAAAATGTTTTATTTAGATTTCCTACAGTGGATAATTGATTTTAAAACACTTGCAAAATAAGATTACCTTTCACCTTGGCTCTTGAGAAGCCGGTTCGTCGACTCGACTCGTCTTTTTGAACATTTATTCAGTTTTGCAATTGAACAATTTCGATATTATGTTCAAAATATTCAAAAAAGATAATTTACAGTAAAGATGATTTTCCAAGTGGAGAGCAATGAACGATTATAGGCTGAAATTAAGAATTTAACTGCGTTATTACCGATAAACGTAATTGATGGAAATGCTCAATTGCGGTCGTGCTATATATCACATTTTATATTTAATTCATCATTACAAAATTAATAATCTTTGCCCATGCTATTTTTTATTTTCTTATTGAGATAGCGGTCTATATCTGCACTGTTATGAATACTTGGATTAAAATGACATTGTGATGAACATGCATTTATCATTACCATCATCAACTTGTAGAGTCCACAGCTGGATTAAATTCTATAAAAGCTCTAAAGACGTATGGTATATCTTATAGTACATTATTCTGAAATTCGATGCAGCGGTCAAGTACGTCACCCGGCATGTGTTTCGCGATGCTGAAACGCATGATTTGAATAGGTAGGTACTGCGCCCGACCGAAGAATTAAAGAAGACAGTAAAGCAGTTTTGACGTATGTGTATAATTGCTGATATTTAAAGTAACGTGTAGGTATGTTTTAACCATAAACTTTTTTTAATTATGATTCCTAAAAAATACAATAAAAGCATGAATATTTCAAATTAACTCCGACCAGTTGGTAGTTTAATTATATGTTGATTCTTTCCATTACTCTATATTAAAGGCAAATTGTTTATTATGAAAAGTAGTGATGTTACTCTTGAAGTCTTGGATAAAATAACTTGGAAACTTAAATTATAAAATTAGAGGTAGAGGGAAACAAAGTATTAGTATTGGTGTGAATAAAAATCACGATTTTAATCAAAGCACAAAAATGATTAGAGCAGCCGAAGGTTCTAACCACGTTTGTGTTTCTCTATTGCTAGAAACGCTGACAGGATGGACTCAGGGGCATGATAGGGTATAAGATAATTAGACAGCCGGCATGATAAATCAAATACACATGTTTGACGCAGCGACACGTCACAGTGACGCACGGCAGCCACGAGTATACTTACGTAATTACCTTTAGTTATAAATACCGTATAATGAGTAATGCCACGTGTCTGATTTGCTATAGTTGAAATGTTAGAAATGGCTGATTGTTCGTGTCCAACATAGAATCAGCAACACTTCTATGGTTGAGAAAATAGTAGAATCGTTCGAACGTCCAATTTTCTTCAATTTGTAAATTAAATGCCCTTCTTAATGTTGTTATACATGTATCTTTTCTTTAAACAGATTAGTTTTTTTTGTCAACAGGAAGACATAAAAATAAAACCTGAAAGTGAGATTGCAAAAACTGATCAAAGAAGATTAGATTTATGTAACGTTATTCGGTCCACTGGCAAAAGCGGTAATAAGACTAAAAATCCGACGTTTCCTGATTAATTTCACAGTGTCAAAATAGTCTATTATGAAGTAAATTTTTGTAAGATTATAAAAAACATAAATAAATAATTATAGATATATTAACCTAGCATATTAAAATTATATTACTTTATATAAACATAATATTATTGGAAGTAAATCGAAGGAAAGATCAATAAAACAATTGACTTGACAGCCCTATTTCAAACCAAAATGCTGGCTGAACCAATCGGATTGTCTCGCGAAGATAAATGATGACCGGCTTTCGCTTAAAACTAATCGTCCCAATTCTAATTTCTCAATTCACTGGAGACTGAGACGAATGCTATTCGACATGCTCCACAACGATATTTATACTTTTCTATTCATTTATGGTGCAAAATTAAGCTGCTTGTATTTGTTTAAGAAAGGGGGAAATTAAAGTAAGAAGAAAGGCTTGAATAATTCCTTTTTTATAATCTGATGACCTGCATCGGATGGGTGAACAGAAACTTACAAGCTCCAGCGTGCTTTGAAAGATACGTTAAGCCGATAACAAAGATAGGGCTATAGTTCTGGTATTATGGTTGCTGAATAACACCTCCTTTTTTTAAGACAGGAATTGTATTACCTGTAAAAAACTGCAAACGAAAAGCTTTAAATTCTCACACTTAGTAATCACACAAAGTTTTAGATATAAAAATATGAAAGTGCAAAGGAATAGCTTAATTGCAGATAAAAGTTCAAATACACTGGAAAGAAAATTATAGTTAAGAATCTGGTACGTGCCGACTAAACCTTTGTAAGGTATGGAAAAGTTTTAATTGGAAGCTATGACGACCATGTTACCTACTATTTAAGTTGTCGTATTAATGAAGAAATTTTAATTAAGTATACTTACATAAGTACTTTTTTAGCTCCGACCGAGTAAAATAATAATCCTTTGTCGTATAATTTACTCTTTATTTTATTCTCTTAGAAATCGTTTAAACAGTTGAATGACGTGTCTAATAAAATAAATTTATGTATGAATTACACCATTTCATAGTTTCAAATTACTGTTTAGCCTCAAGTGAATAACCTCGACTCGGGTTATCAAACAAGCATATGCCTTTAACAGGATTTGAAGCCAGGATCGTTGGTACAGAAGGCAGAACGCTACCGTTGTACAAATTGGTCCAATAACAGGTCTAATTATATTTTGACTCAACAGTTATGGAAAAAACAATGTTGATGGTTTCCGACTACGTTCCGAACAAATTTAGACACGAGAAAATTTTATTTGGACATTGAGAGCCAAACTAGTTGTTGTAACAGCAGGAATAGTTTTCCTTCAGCTGCGTTTACAGTGTAATGTTCTATGGTTTATTAGAGTGGATGTCAGTACTAATATTAAGAAAAATAAATTCCTCAAAAAAATATCCCGCTCTTTATCACTCACGGTCTAGAGATTTTCTACAAGAACTATTTAAGAAAATTGATGTATACTCACGGTATTCATATATAGATGGAAATATTGTTTAAGTTTCAAGCTAAAAATAATTTGTTCAATACTTTTAACAAAAATAAACGTGCTGATCTAATATTGCAAAAAAGGAGACTTATTTTTGTGCAGATGCATTGTATTTTATAGTAAAGTTTCTCACTATGTCACTGAATTGCCTTTATAGAAATTTTAACTATCGCTAAAAAATCTTTATAAGCAAGGGCTTCGAGTTCATGGCCTTTACTTTAATAGCTGCATTGCTTATTATAATTTTTTCATGTAAGTATTTCTAATGCATCTTTAATAGCGCTAGATAATTCCAAATTTTCTAAAATTCTGTTTAATATATCTAAAGGGATAAAACAAAGCCCTTGCCTAGTTTCCTGTGGCACTTTCTGGGTTTAATGTCTCCTGACGTACTATTTTCGAAGCCGTGACATAGCTGTTAATTTTTAATTAATGGATCCTAAATGCTCATGTTAATAAAAACGCGTTTTATCTTATCTTAATAAACTTATCACCTCTGCCTTGGGGTCCAAGGCACAGCTAATACGAACACAAGTTCTGTTCGATAGCTTCTTATCTCGACATTAATATGCGTTAATGTTTCGAGCTCATTGCTAAAACAATTGTCCTATTCATTCTGACCACAAATTTTATATTATCCTCCTTTTTCCTACTTCTTTTAATTAATGTACTTTGATATCAGTTTCCATCTCTTATGTAGTAACATTATTTTAAGGAAAATAAAACTAGAGAGATGCAGACAACTTAGTTTTACACAACTATTAAATCTGGGATCAGGGGATAATCGCTTTATGTCTACATCACAAGTCTATAGGTAAAATAATTAAAGTATAAAAACATTAATCACTATTAGCCTAAACAATTACAGCGGTAATTTTAAAATAGTGACACATATGTTAACTTGATCTTAGGGTCAGTATGAAGAATTGCTTTACCGGAAATGATTCTGCGTTGCTCATGTTACCTACTAAATAAAAATAAGTTTTCAAACTTACTTTCTATTAAATTTATTTTCGGATATCCATACACTTGTAATTTAGTGGTAACGCTGATGTTTGCGCAATTAAAATATGGAAATTAAAAGATATTTGCATAAAATCAAATTTGTCTTAAAACTGTTTGTAGTAAAAATTATGTAAATACAGATTTGATGAAAGTTGGTTACGATTCGATGTGGTATACGCTGAAATGTTACATAATTAACAATGGAGCAATTAAGTCGGACCGACCACGCAGGATGAACCAAAAACGAATGCCATTTTGCGAACGTTCCGCTCTGCCGAGGACAATGTGTTCCGTTGATTTCGCTGACCAACTTTCAGCTGACCCACCTTCTCTCTCTAGTATTAATGCGAGTTTCGTTGTAAGTTTTAGTTGGAAAAGCCCATACGTTTTGCACCGAATAGAACTACAAAAGTCAATTAGAGTTATAGTAACATTAAAGCATTCTTTATAGTGGTGGTGTATTTTAATCTGTCGGTGAGATAGAGTGTTTTAAGGGCAAGAGCAAGGGTATCCCTTTAATAAATATTTATAAAGACAAGATGTCTAATCTTAACATGTTTTTCATAGCTTCACGTGCTTAACGTGGTTGCCAGTTCGTTAGTTCGTAATTGAACGAATAACGCCAGGTAGTTAGTTATTCGTTCAATTTACTTTGTTGACATTCAAGATGGATCTCATTGTTGCTAATGAGCTACGGTACGTTGGACATTGATCGTAATATGCATCCATTGTATAATCTGAATATTAAAGTTGCTTGCGATTGAGTTGAACTCCTCTTTTATATAGATATTTTTTCATGAAAAATAGTTTAAGTTCCAAGATGACTATTATTTAATTAAAAAGATGGCACTAGATATAATGCCTGAATGTTTCTGAGTCTGTGTTTCCTGTCAAATACAATAAAGTCACGAGTGAATAAGTATCTTCTAGGCAAGCGTGTCAAATTCTAAACCGCATCGTCGCTTACTATCAGGCGAGATATCGGTCAAACGCTAACCTATTTACTGTAAAAAAAAATTACAAAAAATATTCTATGAAATGAGATTGCAACGCTTTGAGAGGTTGACTATCGTTCCAGGACAATTGTACATTTACAACAGTACATCCATCATCTCATTGGTAGACTTGAGCAACAAATGACTCAACATGATCTAAATTTGCATTCTGTGGTCCTAAGTTGTCGTCCGTATTTTGTTTTAAGATTGACTGATTAACAGTGGTTTGTGTGTTTGTCGCATTAACCGCAAGTAGTTCGTCAAAAAATTTAAAGAATTTTGTCCACCCGTGCGAAACCAGGACGGGCCGCTAGTTATAATTTAAATTTATACCCTGTCTCAAACCAATTTAATAAAAATGTAAACGAACCAGTTTCATTGAAAATACTCACACTTTCGGCCACTAAATGGATATCAAAACACATTCATAAGTAATGAGAAGGTTTCAACATGTATCTCACTAGTTTCTTTCAAAGCTCATAGTTTGTTTAACATATTTAAAATTTATTTGAAAAACTTAAGACGAAAAGTGAGGTTATTAATCCAATGAAAAAAATTGTCTAATCTGTGTTCGCATAGAGTTTGACCGTAAAAGAGTATCTATCAAATCAATGAATACTTCAATTAAATCGATTATGAATCGAAGATGCATAGATAATGTAATAAATAGGTAATTAGTCATGGATGTATGGTAAAGATAAATACGTGATAATTAAACCCATGAGTGATGACAACTGATAATAATGCGATCCGAAGAACGAATTCGTCAGTGTTGCCGAACTAGCTGTCGGAACGTAATACTCAGCTTCTTGTCATGTTATTGGAGATAAAATATCAGTTGTTGGCTTTACTGCTAAAAATATCACAAAAATCTCAAATATTTCAAAATATATAGTCTCAGTTTAGTAAGTTAGGGCTTGCTAACTATGTAACCTTAAGTAAAATTATTCTAGTGAAAGTTAAAGCAATAGTTATTTAGTTTTCACAATTTTTATAAATCCTAGGTAGGCCTTAAAATTAACCGGTTTTTTTAAATTGATAATTACCGGTATTTCATTTAAAATAATAATAACGTTTGTCATAATCATAAGCAGTGAGACCGTTTTTTGTATATTCGGTACGGATGATTAATCAACTACCTGCGGATTTTGTTGACATCATTGAAGTTTAAACTAAAGAATCACTTTCATAAAACATTGGAATGCACCTAGTATACCTTTGGAAATATATATTTTAGTGTGACTGTGACAAATTATTGTAAGTAATGCAATCCTTCCTCACAATTACAATAATTATATGTTAAACTGAAACAACAGCCCATCGAATCAAACCACTGTAAACTTAACCTGACCTTCCTTTGAAATTTATTTGATAAATTTAACTCCATAAAATTACAAACAATCAGAACAGTTTAGTCTTAAAATTAGTTATCAATATCGATAACGACAAGCTGCCATTCTATATCAATGCATGCAAATAAATAGTATGTTTTATGTGTTTTACTGTTTTTATGTACCTATTGTAGTTAAATGTTTATCGTAATTAAATACTTATTGTTATAATATATATTTTAGATATGGATAAGTTGTCATCGATTTTTCTACAAACTTGTAAATATTCAGTGTTATGGTCTTTTCATTTGCTGTCAAGCGACTATGTCTCGGTCGTTTTTTCATAGGCGAAGACAAAAACGAAGAAGAGGATGACGGACCAGGGTTATCCGTATTCAATGCTTTAAATAAAGATAAATCATTTAAACATCTGTTCTCATTTGAATATGTTTTTGAATATGCGGAATTGGCTTTTTAGTTTTGCTATAATTTTCTTTCTTTTACAATATTCTACATTTTGTAAGGGTAAAAATACCTCCAGTGGACCCTAAAGTGGCGGCCGTCGAATTACTTACAATTGAGATGAAGTTTACGTACATAAAAGATAATATTACAGTTACATACCTTGTACAAAAAATATAAATCGGAGTTGATCTTAAAGTCCAGTTATCGTAGCAAAATGTCGTTACTCCAGAAAAAACACGATCCAAGTCACAATGTAAATCAGTTAAATTTGTCTATTAAAATGAAACACTTATGGATAATAAACGCGTTATTTATTTACACAACAAAGTTGAGTTCAGAGTCCGTGCTTTAATTTTAGGTGGTTTATTTAGTTTCCTGAAGTTTCAACACCTTTGCAGGTGCCGTGGTTGCGGGATGACTAATTGTTTCTTTGTGTAAAAATAAATAACGCATTGATTTATCCATAAGTGTTTCATTTCAATGAGTTATACGCGTCAAAACCTAAGAAGTCAATATTAATACTTAAAATATTTTTTTATTTAAAAATCTAGCTAGATGCCTTTTTTCTTCAAAGAATTGATTTCTTATGTGAAATTTAAAAAATATAAGTCATTTTTACTCGGTTCAATCTAAGCATTTCATTTCTATATAATCACGATGAACAGCACCATATCTCGAGGCTTGGGAACAAATGCCCATTATCCGACACTCGGAATAAAAACAAACTGCCCTAACGTGAAGCTCCAACATAATAGTGTTCAATTAATTTAATCGAAGCAATCAATTAATTAATCGAATCATAAATGGTTTTACTTTTACCACATCACTCAGTAGTCTATGGTAGCAAAAATGGCGTCTTTGTTTACATTTTTATTAAATTGGTTTGAGACAGGGTATACAATAAAATATAAGAATACCTGTCTAAATTTATCTACGCACCATACACCTCAGTATTATGAAAATAACAAAAATACAAAGAAAGGAACGAGTATTATCTTATATCTCTAAAAGTTATTTCACGATGAATGATGATGACGATAATGAGGATAGTATAAAATTAAAAACAAGAGCCGCACTCTCAAAATGTAGTACTTACCAATGTTAACATTAGTATTGTTGAGGTAAAATAACTGAGAGTGTGTGATAAAATTCTTCAATAATCTGAAAAATCAAGTTTAAATTATACGGAATGGTTTCTATGGTTGTCCACATGTCCCAGTTCTTTTTGAACCCAATTTGGTTTCGGTACAATATATTTGAAAAATTAAAAAATGTTACAAATTGGAACCAAAAAATCGATGTTGCGAATATGGGATAGTTTACGCAATATTTACAATATACGCTTTAATTTATATAAACAAGTACAAGTATAATTTTAAAATTAGTAGGATGAATGCCTTGTGATGTGATGCTATTCAAAATAAAGCAACCAAAAATACTTTAATAAAGCCGAGACGACGTATTGCACTGATTCGCTGACTCTGTTTCAAGTTCATATTCCACCGGTTATTGTATAACTCGAAAAGATATTCACAGCTGTTTCTTTCACAAGTGTCCACTTTTAAGATATTGGAAACGGACGTACAGGTAGACACGGCTTTAATATAAGTATTCAAGAAGACGTAACATGACTGGAAGATATAGGCAAGGTACTTGAACTTACTTTGTTCATATTTTATGTATTTCCTTACTGGCTAAACATTTGAATTTATAATTAAAGAATATCAACATTATTATTAATTCTGGATTGCTTATGCTATTCATATGGGCAATACAATAGGCGATGTCAATTTTTTTTTATATGTAAACATTTTGTGCACAGATTGAAAAAAAAAACAAATCAGAGTTTTACCTTACAGATAAAAATATTAACATCCTGCAGCTTAATAATAAATAAATGGAAAAAACAATCAATTAAAAATTGTAACCCATGTAATCTGTTATAATATGTCGTCAGCTGCTCTTATGCCCCTTTGATGTAGTTTGATATACGTGATAAACTTTACCTATAATATATAAATAATAATTTAAGCCGATAAGTTTTTTTTATTTCAAACATGCTTGGAAACTTGATCATTATTTGAAAAAATAGATAAATATGATTAAATCGAAATTGGTGTACTGGTCAAATACATGTGAACAGTGGCCGGCAATGTTAGTAGGAAAATCCACATGTGTTGTAAATGTCATTATAAAAATAATTGTCAAGATAATTACGTGTAATATAAAATAGAAAGTCCCATCAATTATTTTGTTGAAATTTCAGATTAGCTGGTAAAAAGAAAGGTGTTTAAAAAATAGATATAGAATAGAGTATTTTGGACTGTAAGAAATTATTGATGGCTTTCATTGAACGTTGGTTGTATCTATCTTTTTAAAATTATGAGTCCGAGCGAAGAAAATTCTCATTTTCAAATAAAGTTGCTAATTGAATTTCCACGCATTATTTAAGAATATTATAGAAGCCTTTACCTCATCACTGCATTGGTTCAGTTGCGCATGTATACCTCGGTATACTCTAATGCCTACCGCTCCAGTAATTAACTATTAAATGTAAGGTTTATTTCATTATTTATTATAAAAGGACCAACCAACAGTAACACAGATTCCCCATCAATCACAAAGATTTCTTATGTGATCAATTATTTATTAGAAACAAATAAAAAAGAATTAAATTAGGTATTGTGTGTTTAGTGTGTGATGATTAGGTTGAAAGTAATTGGTCGATTTGTTGTTGAAAACAGCGGCTGAGTCATTAAAAATATTAATATCGGATAACCCTTTTTAATCTAGTTATTTGATTTACCTATTTGTATGATCTTGTATCTGAAATAACTTCTATGAGTTTGTATCGGAAATAACTTGTGGACTACGTTTAAGTAATTATATTACTTATATATTTTTTTTACAATACATGTAAATATCATCAATGTATTAAATTTTGATTTAGAAACATGTTTCTTTATTGTAAATAGTGATTAAAACACGTATTTAATTATTAGTCATATAACAAATCGCAAGCATTCTTTTACAAATATCTTATTTCATAATGTCGTCCCCATCATAGCTTTTAAAGTTTAATTAAGTTGTAAATCTATGACGGTATCGATTCCCGTAGATATGATTCTAAGCGAGGGCGAGGTGAAGCTATCGATTTTCTGAGAATGAAGTTGAAGTGGTTAAATGTAATTAAGGCTCGTTTTAACGATAAAGAATTTTACGAAGTTGCGGTAAATTGAAATGCAGCACCTAATTTAAACTTTGAATTTGCTAATAAGTTGGGCTGCCTCATTGTTTGTGATTGATTGTTATATTTTTAAGTAAAAGAAACGACATCAAAATAAAAGTCGTTATTTATAGATAGAAAAACAGACACACCAGACAGACGACTTTATAGAAATAAAGTTGTATTAAAAATGTATATATGTAAAATTTTCATGAGAAAGCATGACAAAAGTGAAGCAGTGTGCATTAGCTGCGATTCTGATTTATTAAAACTTAAGTGACTATTGAATTTCGTATTTATACTTATTAGAAGCTTCATGAACTTATATTATTTACAACCATTTTTGTTAATTTTTGGATGCTTAAATTGTTTACAGAACCCTTTTTATAACATTTTTTCACCTAACGCTTTTGTATGTAAACAACAAAATAGCTTAAATGTTTACACAAACATTAGTAACCTTTTCCATGTCCGATTTATATATATTTTTATAATTATATGTTCTTGTTTACATATTGGTGCCTTGATAAAAGAGAATTTTAAATTTAAAATAATTCGACTAAACATTCTTGTTATTACATCCTTACATATACGTATATATGCATTGCGCTTGCGTTTGCGTGTTTTCCCTGGGGTTTTTAAATACTTAAATATCTGTTACCATATAAATGATTTTAAGAAACTTTAACATTTACTACCAAAATGTGAGGGGCCTTCGAACTAAATCGCAAGATTTTTTTTCCCAAGTAGCATTGTCCAACTACGACCTCATTTGCTTAACTGAGACTTGGCTAAATGATAATTTTTATGACCGTGAGTATTTCGACGTAAGTTTCAATGTTTTTCGCTGTGATAGATCTCAGGAGGATAGCGGTTTCGAGCGAGGTGGGGGGGCGGCAGTAGCCGTGCGATCCGAGCTGATGCCGTTGCGCCTCGATTGGCCCGTGCCCCCGCGCGCTCATTGTGAATGTGTGTGGATTTCTATTCCTTTGGATGCAACTGATCATAATATTTCTCCTTCAATACCAGCCGGCCGTAAAAGCCCGCGTTATTTAAATGTTGCTTGCATATATATTCCGCATGGGCCATGCCATAGAGAAACACTTCATATATTTTTTGATATCACTTGCCAACTAATTAATAATCACCCGAACGACTTTTTTTTGATAACTGGCGATTTTAATATAACAGAAGCTAGTTGGAAACTTCAAAACTCTGCGCTCGAAATGCATTTAATACCCAGTGGTAATATTTTAACGCAACTTGCACTTGAATTTATATATTTTAGTGGTTTAAAACAATATAACTGCATTGCCAACATTAATAATCGATACTTAGATTTGATATTTAGTAACTTAGACTGTTTAGTCACACATTGTCTTAATCCCTTAACCAATGAGGACTCTCACCACAGATGCTTAAATATAAATTTAAATTTAAACTATGTTCCGTCTCTTAGGCCTGTAAATATATATTATTTAAATTTTTATGCCTCTGAATTTGATAAAATTAATAACGAACTTTCTAAAATTTAGTGGTCCAACCTATTTGCAAACATGAATATAAAACAAAGCTTAACAAAATTTTATGAAGTATTAAATTTACTTATAAATAAATATGTGCCTCGTGTTAGGAAATATTCATCCCCAAAACAACCTGCTTGGTACAGTGTAGCACTAAGAAAAATAAATAAGGAGAAGTGTAGGTTACATAGACTGTGGAAACGATATAAAAACCCTCTTGACTACGAAAGTTACAAAATTTTACGTAAAAGAGCAGAAAAAGTCGAAAGGGAATGTTACCAAAATTTTTTATCCCATTCAGAAAAGAAAATTAAAACAAATCCAAAATATTTTTGGTCTTACATTAAATCAATAAAATCTAATAATGGACTTCCACATACTATGAACTTTAAAGATTCTGTTTCGTCTGAAGGTAACGAGATATGTAATTTTTTTAACGATCATTTTTACTCAGTTTTTGAAAAGTCGGAACTCAGCTCATTTAGCGTAGAATCTTTGGAAACTCCTAATAATCCTGTCATTGATATACATTCAATAGAAATAAATGAAAAAATTGTTTCAAAATATTTAAATTCTATCGATGTTAATAAAAGTTCTGGGCCTGACGGCTTACATCCCATTTTTATAAAAAAATGTTCAGCTACCTTAGCTACTCCTATCACTTTACTTTTTACCAAATCACTTGCTGAGGGCTGTGTTCCTGATGAATGGAAGCAAGCATGGATTACTCCGATTCCAAAAGGTCAAATAAGTCAGGATATTGAAAAGTATCGGCCTATATCCAAGCTCAGTCAGCTCCCTAAAATACTCGAGAAAATTGTCGCAGATCAACTGTTTGACGTTGTCCGTAATCATATTATTAATGAACAACATGGGTTCTATCGAGGTCGTTGCGTTGATACTAATTTACTGGTTCTTACTGAGGAAATCCTTAATGCTATGGGTAGTTCATGTCAAGTTCATGTTGTTTATGCCGATTTTGCCAAGGCGTTTGACAAAATTTTTCACAAAACATTATTGCGGAGCCTTTGGCACTTCGGAATACATGGCGATTTGTTTCGCTGGATAAAATCTTATGTTGAAAATAGGAGTCAGGCTGTTGTTCTTGCTGGTTTTATCTCAGATTATAAGAATGTGTCGTCAGGAGTCCCGCAGGGGTCGCATCTGGGGCCTTTGCTTTTCAATATTTATATTAATAATGTTGCTAAGTCAATAACACACTCAAAAGTTTTACTTTATGCCGATGACACCAAAATTTTCAGGATAATTCGTAATGTCGGAGATTGTGATTTGTTGCAAGCTGATTTGAGAAATTTTGAAGCTTTTTGCATAGAAAATAACCTTTTTCTCAATTTAGATAAATGTAATGTCATAAGCTTTACAAAGAAAAAACGTGCACTTATTTACAATTACAGACTTGGCAACACTATTCTGAATAGAGTCACCCAAATTCGAGATCTTGGGGTCATTATGGACTCTAAACTGACTTTCATACCACACATTGATTCTATTATAAGCAAGTCCTATAAGCAGCTTGGCTTTTTATTGCGCATCGGTAAACCTTTTAAAAATCCATTAACCTACAAAATACTTTATAACAACTACATTCGAAGCCGTCTCGAATTTGTTTCAGCTGTTTGGAAACCACTTCACGCAAAACATATCGATAGAATAGAGAAAGTCCAGAAAAAGTTTGTCAATGCCCTTGATTACCGTACTGGAAATAGGATTAATTCCGACAATTACAACGACTCCTTAGGCCGTAATGAGATGCAACTTCTTCAAAACAGACGCGACTGTATTATTATACAAAACTCTTTATTATTATACAAAATTATACACAATCATTTTGATGTCCCCTCACTACTTGGTAAAATTCACTTCAGGGTACCACGCGGGCGCGAGCGAAATTGTCGTAAAAAAGAATTGTTTTATATTACACATAGTAGAACTCATTATGTTGCCAATGTGTTTACAAAGCGTGCTTGTAAATTGTTTAACAAATGTGAACTATTAAAGGACACGGATATATTTTGTTGTACAATTCGATCTTTAAAGAATGTATTTAGAACCAACTCCCGTTAAATATAATCACTTGTAACTAACCGACTTTCAAAAAGGGAGGAGGTTCTCAGGTCATTTGTTTTTAGATCTCTTTATTTTCACTTTATTGTTATTATCAGTACAAACTTGCATTCGTGCATACAAGTTATTTTATATTTATTATAGACTTAAGTCTCTTCAATTGGCTTAACTCAATAGTTTATTCTTAGACAACATTATTTTTTTTTAAATCTAATATCTTTGTGCATTCAGTTACTAATAATTTTTTTTTGTAATTTAATGGAACTATAGGTCTATTTATGTTAACTTATCCATAATCATCTATGTTATCACGACCGTTTGTTTCTTAATAAATAAATAAATAAAAAATCTAGTAATCCTAAACGTTAATAAAATAAAGATTTTTGTTATATCTAAATTGAAGTCCGAAGAAATTAGATTAAATATGAAATGCCAAGTAATATTTTTCATTAATTTTGATATCTCGCTTCGTCATCATACTTCGCATGCAATTGACACTCATCCAATTCCGGAGCTTATAACACCTTCCGGCGTTTCAAGGAAGCCCCATATTTACCCCATACTCGAGTCTGAGGTACGGACGGGGTTTAATATTGAGCGGTTTATTACATTTATGTACCGCTGAACTAGCGCTGTGATCCTGTTGGCAAAAACTACATTTGCAAGTCCTTATTTAGCAAGGGTTCGTGTTAGTGTAATAAGCATAATAATTTGTACCCTAGTCATGGAATACTTCTTATCTATAGGAAATATAAGCTTCCTAGTGTTGACCAGAATTATGTATTATTTATAGTTATTAATTGAGTTGTTAAAGTTAATAGCTATATTTGTTTTAGTTTTCGAGCGTTTTGTTATCTCTATTATTTCTGTATGCGTTGTTTGTTTATTTCTTTAGGTACGTTTTGTGAGTTTCAGTTAAGTGTTCATTTTTATGATAAAAGTTTTCATTCACTTTGTATTATTCTACTTTAATTGACTTTTACTTTAACTTCAAGACTTCAACACTTTTTTAAAGAACAATGTATCAATCACATTAGTCTTAATCTTCACGTAAACCCCTCATGGTAAGCCAAACGGTTGTGTTAGAAGTGGGTCCTTATCCTGGGCGAGGATCGAGCTAGGTCCGCTTGGGGTAAAGCTGACGTATCAACCGATGGGACTGCGGCCGCTATATGTGAAACTAGTTCATAATACATCACGATTGAAAGTTGAGTGTGTCCAGTTGAGTCGGTGATTGATATCTTTATCTTTTCACAAATCTTTTCGTTTAAGTAGATATATAAAATATCTACTTAAACGAAAAGATTTGTGATTTTACGTTTGAAAATAAAAAATGACGTTATACAAGTTAAGCAAAACAAGCTTTATTACCACGTTTTTCTTATCTCACTTTTCTTATTTGTTTGTCTGTCCGGGCAAAATCTTGCAACTTAAATTTGAGGCACTTTCCGATAAGCTAGAAAGCTGAAACTTTCAGGATAGTTCAGAACCCGATGACAATGCACTCTAAAGCAACTTTCAACTTTCCAGATGCACTTTCAGGTCCACTTTCGGCAACTTTCACTTTTGTATGGGGCTTATCCGATTGTTGCGTAACACATGGTTACTTCGTTGAGTTCATAATTAAAAAGAATAAAATAATTATACTAGATTTAAAAAATCTAAAAATCCCACGTTTTCAATGTCCTAAAAAGAATAAAATAACCCTGCGGGGCAAAGCGAGGGGCCACTCAAAACGTGGGGGCGCATCTTTACAATGATCGGCATCAATGCATGTCATTCATCTCTTTAAAATCTCCTCTTAGTAATATGCGCCCCCACGTTTTGAGTGGCCCCTCGCTTTGCCCCGCAGGGTTATTTTATTCTTTTTAGGACATTGAAAAACGTGGGATTTTTAGATTTTTTAAATCTAGTATAATTTTTTAAACCATATAAAAATATTAATTATACCTAGTCAGGCCATAAGTTCTGTTACAAATGAAAATGATTTTTTTATGAAGTAATCTATATTACTAAAACTTATATGTACATAATTATTAAAGTCTCAGCTAAAAATAAAAAAATATTCTATTCGCAATTCGAATATAAAGACCATCGTTGATTTTTATAGAGGTGTTTAATCTGTCTGGCCACGAATCTATGGATTTACCTATTGTTTCCATAGGAAATTTCACCATTTGGAGCTGGAGAACTGAAAAATTCTCTGAGAGAATTTTTAAGATACTCGATGTCGCCGTGTCGTTTAGAGCAGGCTATGTCCTCTAAAACTGACCATAATTTGTAGTCTAAAGGGTTGAAGTCTGGGCTAGATGAGGGGCAGTTTTCAGCTGTTATTAAGTCTGGAACGTTGGTTTCAAGCCAGGCATGGGTAGTTCGTGCAGAGTCCTGCTGGAAAGACCACCGTATATTTTTAAAAAGTGTATTACTGAGAGGTTTCACAACACGATCCAAGTCTCTTGATACACTTTAGCTGAAGTTTTCACTCCTTTTTCAAAAAAAAATGTGGCTTTGTGAGACCTTGATATATACACGCCCCATCAAACTGTCACTGGAGCAGGATGATGACCACGTTGTATCTTTCCGACTACTTGAGCAGCTTATTTAGAACTGTGAGTGTACACTTTATTATTTTGCTTATTGTAGTGTTCTTCAATCATGAACATTTTTGAATCGGTAAAGAGGATATTTCTTTGCCTTTCACCTACGTATCGTGGCAGAAGGCATTTTGATCGAACCAATCTCTTTAATTGTAAAGATTGATTAAGGGTATGTCATGTATATCGACGATAATTATAATACGCGACAAAGTCTTAGCGGGAATCTTCATTTTTTGCGATAAGATTTTATGCTTCCTAATGGGGATTCAACGATTTCTGGCTTAAACACCATTAGCAGCCTTTGTTGTTCTAACAGCACGCGACTACCTCGATCTTTCATGGTCTTCGACAGAGGAAGTGTTGTTGTATCTGTTGATAGTACGGTATACGAACGTACAACTGATACCAAGCTTTTGAAGTGTTTGGAATATGATTAACGGCTCCATACCCCTTTTGTGCAAGGCGATCAAATGCAATCCTATTTTATTTAACAACTCATTCTATATTTTAAAATGATAATGAACATGAAAAACTATGTGAAATGGTGCAAAATCGAAAGAAGTTTTTAAAATAACAAACGCGTCCCAGATTCCAAACAATTATAATGTGGACAAAAAAAGTTTTATGGAACAGTATTTATGGCCAGACTAGTTATTCTAGTTATAGTATTAGAAGTAGCTTGAATTGTTGATTTAATAATCTGATTAAATAATTAATAATGTAATCGAATAATTGATATTTATCTACTATGTTCAAATGAGAAGTACATAATAAAAAGTTTTACATTGGACGTGCAATTAAAATTAACAATAAATCTTAACTGATTTTCTTTAACTTCTATCTCAGTTATCACGTTTTCTTCCAACTACACTTAAAAATGCAGTTATTTAAGATCAGGGTCTTGAAGGAAATTGCATTTACTTATCGCTTGCACCTTTTAACGCATTCTCTCTCACCTCTAGTGTAACGTTTTACTAATGATTCAATTATGCACCGAGTACAGTTCAAAAACGTCAAATATTTCTTTCTCCGCGTTCTTTCGAGTATCAACTTTATGAGAGCGTAGTAAAGTAGAAACTAACAAGGATTACGAAGTTCACCAGTAACATCGCATGGAAACTTTTAATTTAAACACAGCTTATTCTTACTTTGATTACATGTTGTAAACGCGATATTAATTATTGTTGAATTGAGCAATTTTTACCAGAAAAAATTTTTGAATGTTATTGAATTGCGTCAATTTAGCGTTAAATTTTTGTTCTGAAGGATTTCTTAGTGCATTTTTTGAAAAAAAGTATATTTTATACTTTAGAAATCATGTTTCTTCTGTTAGAACCAGATATATGCTTTATATTTGTTAAATCACACGACAATGAATTATTAAACACTCACCAATTGACGTCATTGAGGAAAAAACTGACGAAACCGTACTCAAGTCGGCCAAAAGAACAACATATTATTTAAGTAACGAAAACGATACGTCATAATATGATTTATATGAATAATAGAAAATAAATATGAGACATTAATAGATAAAGTCTGTCATTTTTAAAACAATATTGGTTCAATCTAAGTAGCTAAGGCACTTATGTGTAATTGGAATTGAAAACAACGTATGGTGTACTAAAACTTCGTTGATTTGAGACAATTCTATTCGTGAGATAATCAAACCTAAACCAACACACAAAACCGACGGAAAAACGAGACTCTTAAGTTATTTTGGCTACGCTTTAAGCTTAGATTTAATTATTATTTCTTTATAAAAGATTTTATTTCTCAAATAAACAATAAAACAATGAAACCAATAAACCATATTAGTACTTATTTCCTTAAAAATTTGTTTCATCTCTAGCAATGAAACTACAAAACTGTCTCGTATTTTAATAAATCAAATCAATTTTTTTTGGGGTTCACTATACTAGCTGCGTTTGTCAAATTCGTAATACCATTTAAGGGTTAATATAATAAAATAATAATTGATTTTTATAGAAACGAAACACCTTCTTATTTCTTTTATTTACATTTTAAGATTACTCAAGAGGTGAGTTAAAAAGCTAGTTTCGTTATCGGCGCTCACTAGGTCACTCGCGAAAATTAAATCTCTATTAAAATTTCTGAAAAGGGACTAAACTTTTATCAGTTATGAACTTTCGTGACATTTTAGCAAGAATTATTATCTTCTTATCTCCCGCGCAGTTGAGAGAGCGAATTCAACTTTGCCTGTAAGTGCCCGCTGCATTTTCATTCAATCATTTTACTGCTAAAAAATCTATTCAATAGCTTATTAAGATTTTGAATTAATAAAATACACAATATTTTTAATTCTTAACATTTTATTAAATTTCCATTGTAAACTTGGAAGAGAATAATTATCTGACGAAATGAATATAATAAAACGCTTAATAAAAATAATTAAAATGTGTCCTGAAACGCAAAAAAACGGTCATAAAAGTGAAATTGAAAGTAATACAGGCCGAAATTGGCCGCCATTGTACGTATCCCTTGTGCTACACACCATCCGTAAGGTTTTAATATACGATCCGTATTATCTGTGCGTAAACGAGCGTTACAATTACGTTTCATTACTTATTACCGATAAATTAAAATGCGTCCAATGAAATTGATGAAATTTCGATAAAAACTAAATTAGTACTTTACTATTGTTCCTCTTTACTCTATGTTTCAAAAGGAAAAATTTCTAAAATACGAGGTTCACTCACAACTCAAAGGTTCATAACTATTTTTTTGAATCAAAACTATTAGTACTTTTTTGTAATAGATATTACTTTATACAGGTGACTTATGAATTCCACATTGTATAAAAAATAAAGAAAGAAATAAGTTCTTCTATGTAATAAACCTGTTTGCTTCTCAAATAGACTCCTTATCTCCTATGTTTTTAAATTTCTCCATATACAGTAAAACACGACACACTTTCTCGCAATATATATATATTTAGAGTACGTTACCTATGTAACTACAAGTACATATGCGTCTTCAACGGCGACGCGTCTGATTGTCAACCGCATTCTGTGAGCTATCTTCTTATCAATTTATACAAAAGTTTGGCGGTTGGAGTGTTTATAATTTGAATTTGGAAACGATTTTACCTTTATGTATTGTTTACTTTTAATATATAAGTATACCGAAAAAAGTTAGTATTCTATAAATATTTTACTATAGAATATATATTTTTTTGAGTTTTCGTTAACACGGACACAACTTGAGCCTCAGCAGCGGGGTCAATAATAGGCTAATGATGATGACGAAGACTAATCTAACAAGCTTATTATTTGAGAATTCAAGCTCCAAAATAAATGGTTAACTTGTGTTTTTTGTGTTCAAGATATTGCTAAGAGCAATGGTAGCAAAATCACCCCGAATGGAGATAGTATAGAAGCATTATAAATGTAGAATTCAATTTATTTCATTTATATATTTTTTATAATAAGAGAATAATGTAGGGATGGTAAAAATATTCAATATTATAGCCTAATCATAGTTAAATTCAGAAATTTCATGTCATATAACAAATATAATGCGGTGTATATATTATATTGACATCAAATCACTTTTAACGAGCTTCAATTTGGTAACAGTTGACAATTAATAATTAAAAAAAAATAGTTATGAAGTACCTTTTAAAGTGCTAATGTGTAAGTTTTTTTTACTATCAGACAACGTATGAAAATCTTACCACATATTGAATAGCTATTTTTAGAGTAAATTGTAGTTTTACTATATGATAGTTCCAATTTTGCAGGGTAACTGCAATTTAAATTACACAATGCATTACGACTTATGAATAGATTTTGATTATTCTTAACAAATGATGAGATCTGCGTTATATACGAGTATATATAGATGTTACTGTGATGAGTCTAAACCCGATTAAAAACGTTCGACAGCGAATTGTATGAGGCCCTTACACAAGCCTTCTTATATAACCTAAATTGCCCTATAAAGTATGCCGTACTTTATATTAGACGCAATATAGCCGTGGTAGGCTTTCAAAGCAAAATCCTTGTTGGAACTCTGCAATTCGCAACAAGGGATATAAAAATTTATTAATTTTTGTGTATTTTTTTGCAACATGTATTTTCCAAGTGAATTAAATGTCCAGAGACATGTAAGGTCACAAACATCCTTTATGTTTTCATTATATTTATGTATCAAAAATAGAATTACGAGATTTCTTATGTTTCTCAGAAGTCACTCAACTAAAGATATATTCCAGGAAAATGAAAATTATCCAGTTGTCATGAATTTTCAAATATAACCTTATAACGTTTATTAGGAATCAGCTATGTATGTAAAGAAATTAATAGTATCAAATAGCAATCAAGGAATAAAGAAACGCCAATAAGTTAGCCTATTCACAGAATCAAAAAGGTTTCCATTCGTTGTCACGTCTCGATTTGATTGGACGTGCTTTGATACCGATAGCCGGGATTGTGATCGTTCGAAATTTTAATATTTTTACTTTCTTTATATTCGATTCTATTCTATGCGATTTCAGTACATTTTTATAATAGTTTTCTGATATTATAAAGTTTATGAGAGCCAAAATTGAATAACTATTGCTAACTTTCAGGTTGATTTTGGTAAACTTATCAAAAATGAACGTATCTTTACTTAAAACAATTAAGCAAGTTCAAGAAATCTATATATTTACTTATTTAATTTGATCTGATTTACATGTACTGAAAAATATTCCTATCTGTTTTTTTATTTATAGTAAACTTTTCTTTTGTCGGAAAATAAGCGATAAGAAATAAAAACTCTAAACTAAACTATGCAATTGATAAATGTTGCTTTATGATAGCGAATTGGTGCAATGCCCTACCTTTATACTAAAGGTCTCTGGTTCGAGCCCTTATAGGAATAAATGTTTGTGTGATGGGAAGCATTTGAAGAGTCCAGTGGCAGTAGTTCCTAAGTCAACTTAGGGACTAAATATTCAATATTACTACTAAAGTACACTCTTTTTCTGCTCATGATGCACACCAATGCATTTTCATATCATTTAAGGAAGTTCCAGATATTCCAGACGTGTGTATCATTATTATAAACGTATATTTTCTATTTAAATAACGGGAAGACGATTAGAGTGCATTTCGCCCAAATGCAACTCCTCCTAACTTTTGTTTCAATTTTTCCAGGTTACAATTTTAATTTTGATTTAGAAATATATTTTAAGTGACAATACTAACAAAACGCTATTAATTAAAAACAATATTGGTTAGACTGTAAGTAACTTATAAAAGTTATAAAAACAAACAGTTTTATTTGGGTTAAAAGTGCGCTAACCAGAGTAATATATCAAAGTCAAATATAATCAGCCTAATAGAATGTTCTCAAGTTAGCAACAATTAATCGATACTTCTCGTAATTGTTATTAATAATAATATTTAATCTGTTAATTTTTATGTCTATAGGTACGTATATCTCGTTAAAGGTTAATTTACCTAGTATTAATTAGTAAAGAGAGTAGAGTGTGAGTCTGGGATCGATAAGGCATAATTGAAGCGCGATCTTAATTTCCGCCTCCATATCGAACAGTAATTTAACAAGATCGAAATTGTGATTAAAATCATTAGGGTTCAACCTAAGGATTAAGTTAGTAAATTCTGGTACGAAAATCAAAATATATCTAGTCGGGCCATAAATACTGTTACATAACACCTTTTCTTTTTTTAATTCAACTTTTTAATTATTTTGAATTTGAAACGCGTTTGTTATTATAAAACCTTCTTTCTATTTCGCGGCATTTTACATATTTTATCGTGTTTATTATCAAATTACAAATTGGAAAGGGGTGTTAAAGAAAATAGGATTGCAGTGATCGCCTTGCACAAAGTGGGTATGGAGACATCGGTCATATTTCAGACTCTTCAAAAGCTTGGTATCAGCTGTATGTTCGTATATCGTACTATCAACAGATACAACAACACTTCCTCTGTCAAGGTCCATTAAAAATCGGGGCGGCCGCGTGCGATTAGAACTACAAAGTCTGTTAATGCTGTCAAAGCCAAAATTCGTCGAAATCTCATAAGGATGCAAAAAACCTTACCTCGAGAAATGAAGATTCCCGCTAGGACTCTGTATCAAGTATCACAGATCGCGTATTATAAAACAAGACCTGAAGCTCTGTGCTTATCGTCGATGTACAGTATCAATCCCAATCTTCACAATTCAATTTTTACAATTAAAGAGAGTGGATAGATCGAAATGCCTTCTGTCACAGAAATATCTACTTTACCAATGAAATAATTTTCAAATTCTGTGAAAAAGGAGTGAAAACTTCAGGCAAAGTGTATCAAGAGACAGTCTTGGATCGTGTTGTGAAACCTCTGAGCAATACACTTTTAAAAACAAGCCCGGCTTGAAACCAACGTTCCGGTCTTTATAAGAGCTGAAAACTGGCCCTCATCGACCCCAAACCTCAACCCAAATTATGGTCAGTTTTAGAGGACATGCCTGCCCTAAACGACACGGCCTGCTCTAAACGACACGGCTACATCGAGTCTCTTAAAAAATCTCTAGAGCAAGCAGTGACGATATTTTCCATGGAAACAGTGCGTAAATCCATAGATTCGCGGCCAGGCAGATTTAAGGCCAAAGGTGGCCATTTCGAAAAGAATATTTCTTATTTTTTTGCTAAGACTACATGTACATATATCAAAGAGTAATATTACGTTACTTCATAAAAAAAAATGCATTTTTATTTGTAACAGAACTTATGACCGAACTAGGTGTTAAGCTCTTTAATCCCTATGTTTCCTATAGTCTAGGTAATTTAGGTAATAAATTAAATTTTTGTAAGTTTCAATTTAATCTTTGACTTCGAAGAGTTTTAACAGACAATAGAAACAGTTCAATATAAAATTATATACATTTCATATTGAACTGTTTCTTTAATTCAATTATTCAATTATCAAAATCACCAGTTGAATGATTTGATGAATCCTAATTAAATTATTTCAATCAACCGTGCATCGCGTTTAAATTTATTGTTGTACCAAAGGTTGACTGGTAGACAATTACGTCGGCATTGTGGGCCAATTTTTATTTATAATCAATTAAGTATTTTGAAAAAAGGGGTGATATAAACCGATTGGCAGTCTTGACGTTTTGATTCGTAAGTAAGTAATGTGACACTGTAAGGTTAAAGAGCCAAATAAAATAAATAAATAAAAATAATAGTTGGATTTAGAAGACAAGCATTTTGAGCAATATGATGATAATGATATGATAGCATATCTTTTATTAAGCATTCTGAAAAGCAAATCTATTTTATAAGCTATAAAATAACAATAATTTGTCATAACAGACATTTTTACTGCAAATAAAATAATTATGCCAGTAGCGCAGTCGAGCCACGAGGTCGTGGCGTCATGGTAAAGAATAACCTTTGCCATGACACAGCGTGCAGTGTAACGGGTCGTTCATTATGCGCTACTGAATGCGATCTGCTTGGATAAAGCGCTTCTAATTATTTCCGTGTCTCGCTCGTCATCGAAACGCGGCCGGTGCGGTCTGATTCCACAGTTCTACATCAGTTTCTCATAAACCGTGGGTCATATTTATGCGGGTGGTGGGTGATTTCAACATTAACGAACAAAGTTATCCTGAATCGATGAATCATTTAAAAACTTTTAAAATCAGATTTATGATACCGATGATATAATTTTCAAGAAATTAATAGTTTATTGTTTTAAACTTTCATGGTCACTAACATTATAGTAATATAAGTTATTTACGGGATTGCTACAAATAATATCGGAAACTCAAAAACAAGGTACATGGTAGCAATCCCGTAAATAACTTATATTACTATAAAATTAATAGTTGCTCGAAATAACTTAGAAATAAAAATAAATACTGGTTAAATTGATTATGTAAACGAGACCCACTTTTTATCAATCAAAACATTAATTTGATTTATTGAACGTGTACTAAAATTAACTATATTAAACTTTGAGTTAATAGACATGGGTGTCAGATAGCTTATATATTATGTAAAATACAACCTCCACGTGAGTACCTGGGTACCGCACAGTTAATTCTCCCTAGTGACCGAACTTTACAGCATGTCGGTTCTCTAAAACTCGACATTGTAGAGCTATTGTGTAAAAATCGAAAAAAAGAGTAAAAATTATACTAGATTTAAAAAATCTAAAAATCCCACGTTTTTCAATGTCCTAAAAAGAATAAAATAACCCTGCGGGGCAAAGCGAGGGGCCACTCAAAACGTGGGGGCGCATATTACTAAGAGGAGATTTTAAAGAGATGAATGACATGCATTGATGCCGATCATTGTAAAGATGCGCCCCCACGTTTTGAGTGGCCCCTCGCTTTGCCCCGCAGGGTTATTTTATTCTTTTTAGGACATTGAAAAACGTGGGATTTTTAGATTTTTTAAATCTAGTATAATTATTTTTTTCTATTAATTATTAACTCAACGAAGTAACCATGTGTTACGCAACAATCGGATAAGCCCCATACAAAAGTGAAAGTTGCCGAAAGTGGACCTGAAAGTGCATCTGGAAAGTTGAAAGTTGCTTTAGAGTGCATTGTCATCGGGTTCTGAACTATCCTGAAAGTTTCAGCTTTCTAGCTTATCGGAAAGTGCCTCAAATTTAAGTTGCAAGATTTTGCCCGGACAGACAAACAAATAAGAAAAGTGAGATAAGAAAAACGTGGTAATAATACAAACGGCGTTATTTTTTATTTTTAAAACAAATACAAAAACATACATAGTGTCTTTGTACCCATTACCCACAAAGGAATTGCCAGAGCCCTGTACCTTCTAATGTCTATTATAAATGAGCCTCTATAATTATACATTCCTGTTACATATTCATTATACTTAAAAGTGTTTGCACAAGCTTGTTATATACGACCGTTTTCATAAATGACATTTACGCAGTAGCCATAACATTGTAAAGTTTATGTGGTTATCTCATGTTAATTAATAAATTTCACTAATACCTTCGATTTTGTTGTCTGCAGTATTTTATTTTAAGAAAATTTTCAGGTCATTTCGACAAATTCCAGTTTATATTAATACGGAATGTGTGCTTCTACTATACTTTCGCTTCGATTTATTCCCAAAATAATAAGAAAATAATTCTATCAACAAATAATATTTTTGAAGAACTTATACCTATTCTTACATATATTCAGTTCTAAATTAAGCAGGGCAACACTCAAACATTTGCTCCCCATGGGATTTGAACCTGACCGAAGGTTTCACAGTCAGGGTATCGCCTAGACCGTCGTTCAGACGGCAGAGTGAAGCTCAATATAAAATTTGGTACAATTTATTTTTAAATCTCAAACTTAACCTTTTTGATCCGTATCAAGTACACTAGATATTATATATAGAGACTATGAATAATCACTTAAGTTTTGCAGAAATTAAATGTATAAAACAGAAGTTTTAAAATCAGTTGCATACAGAGTTTTCATAACTAAAAAAAACTTTTATACGGTGGGCTTTAAAGTCACTGTCTCCTAATATTGGATCGCTAATAACGTTACTTTCGGTACGTAATCTTTGAATTAGGGCACAGGCCTTCTTATGAACAAAAAGATGACTCGTAAGAAGGGAGAGTGGGTCATACATAATTCATGACGTGGGCCCAATATTTTTTAGTCTGTAGAGAGCAATGTGTGATATCCGATATTTATTTGCAATTAAAGTTGTATATAGCGCAATCCACTTTTATATAATATCTATATAGACTCTTAAATTGGATAACATTGGATTATGGATATTATTTCAACAATAAATCTAGCTTCAAAGCTATTTAATACTTACGGATTGTTTAATCCGTTCTCCCTTTTGTTTGCTTTCTTACTTTTTGATACAAATGTTAAATTTGAAGGATTATATTGTGATTGCAGAAGAAAACAAAGAGTAATAAGTATATAAGTAACAGTATACGAACAATTGTTGCCAACACATCTTGCGTTTCTTCTTCGCTTTGACTAATGTAAATTATTAAATTACTAGCGACCTGCCCCGGCTTCGCACGGATGCAATGCTCTACTATATTATGCATGTATTATACATATAAACATTCCTCTTGAATTCCTCTATCTATTAAAAAAACAGCATCAAAATCCGTTGTGTAGTATTAAAGATTTAAGCATACATAGGGATATAGGGACAGAGAAAGCGACTGTGTTTTATACTATGTAGTGATGTTAATTATTTTCCTAGATCGCATCGTTGCTTAATATCAGGTGAGATAGCTGTCAAGCGCTTACCTATTCACAACAAACAAATATGCCTTTTAAGTGTAAGCAGGAAGATGATTTCAAACATCACAGATGTAATATCGGTACAGATCGACCCGCTCGTATGCGAGGTAAAGGCCCGGGCGCGATAAAAGCGGAGGTATGCGAAGAGGAAAGAAGATTTATTCGGGGATGCGTATTGGGTAAAATGAAGCAGCGTATAGTGTGTACTGGATGTGTACTTGACGCAGCGAAGTTAAGCTGTATAAATGAAAAGTGTGGGCAGTACTGTACTTTAATGGAGAGTTTCATGCGAGAATTGCGGGGAGTTGCATGACGCACACTGGGGAGCAGCGGTGGATCACCATGAAAGCTGCTCACCGCACGTCGTATTCATCATCTTTCGTCTCTGATTCACTTTTGTGAGACTTGTACATGTATCTTTATTTGATCTTAATCAATTAGTATGAGATATCTCCTTTCTATCATATCTACTGAAACAACCAAGAGATATGTGCAAATAACAGTATTTTATTGGTTGTTGATAACACATCTCCTCGTGTCTTTTCTTCGCTTTGGTTTCGTTCAGGTGATAGTCCGTGTAGATATAAAAATATTGCAAATTGAAACAAAATTTGGTTAATTATTGGTTAAAATATTAGTACCTATTCAAAAAATAGAGACTCCTGCTTCACGTCGGACTTTTAAATGAGCAGATTCTATGAATTCAAATTCACTGCAGATGTCTAACAGTATGTACAACGATCCTTTTTTCTATATACGATGTTTTTTAAAGTCCAGTGACTTTAACATAATCTAAGCCATAACTACTTTCGTCGATGATGGTTCTCGTTTTACCAACTTCTTGTAATACGAAATTTAAATCTTACTTCGGATTCAGTAAAGGAGTTATGGAACTACCATCATTCCCTAGTAGTTAACGGAACGTGAGTTACTGTAGTAACAAAATGGAACTTATTTCATTCACGTCTTAACATCTAAAGTACAAAGCGCGTGACAAATCTACGTTGATTGTATGTATGGAAGAATAAGTCTGCATAAATATATCTTCAACAGGTGCAGTGTTGTAAATTATTCACTGAGGCAGAATAGTGTTACACTGAAAATACGATGTCGTTTAGAACTGGTTAGGGGATTTTAAATAATAATTGTTGGATGACAATACATTAGTAAAAGATACAGGTTACTTTGGACGCATGTTAATTATTAATTAGTAGTTTTTATCTGTAAATGCATTTTAAATGATTTTTTATTGTGCTTCTATAAAATAAATATATGTATTGTGATATAACTTTTTAAACACACACGTTAAACTCCATTCCATGGAGTTTAAAGTAGCAACGAATTTAATTTTGTAAAAATGGGGTAAACTGTTCACCCAGTTCCAGCTCAATTTTCTACAATTCTTCTTGAAATTAGTAAAATAAGAGAGGGGGGTAATAGTCAAAATCTTATATTATTTATTCGGGGAAAGCTATATCTGGAGCTCCTAGTATTAAAGGAGCTAATCAATTTCCAATTTCTCCAATTATAATAAATAAGAAAATTATAATTAATGCATGGGCAGTAATAATAGTATTATAAATTTGATCATCACCAATTAATGATCCAGGATTGTTTAAGAAATAAAGCTAGAATACGACGATATAGTGGGGTTTAACAATGTTTTTAACGAATATAAGTAATTTTACTTGGCTCTGAAAGCTACTCTAATTAAGATTTTTTTGTTTCATGTTAATAACCTCTATGTCAGCGTTTCATTTGTTAGTGGAAATTTCAACAAGTGAATAACTGTTCATTTTATGTTTACGACTTTATGTCGTTAGTTTAATAATCATCAAAAAACAATAAAAATCGAATTTTAGTCGGTACATCATGTGAAATTATTGTATCTCAATAGGAGGTAATTTAAGTAAGCATGATTTTTGAAGCAACGAAAAAGCGACACCATGACGTTAGCTGTTATAGTGAATAGGCTAACTTCAAGATATCATTAATTAAAAAAAAAGTATAACTTATGCCACGGGTACACAAGTACACTCAACGCTTTTTTTCTATTTTAATTTTTTACAAGTAATTTTATCCATACCGACAAATGCGACATCATCATAATCTTAGCCAAAAATCGTTCAAAAATGAGTTGCTGTGTCATAATCTTAGCAGGCTGGCAGGAGATGACAATAAAAGACTCTTATTCGAAACTCATTGCTGCTCATTTAGTTGTCAACGGAAATTGGAAGATAACCTCCAGTGTAATTAGTGGCTTTTTCGATACCCTTCAATGTGAAGGGCTGGTACTATTCTACTCTGGCGTACACCACACGAAGTTTGTAATATCGATACTTATTCATCAGATAGAATAGATCAAAGTATGTAAAGATAAAAACAATTAATGATAATTCTTTAAATGCACACCACACAAATGTTAACCTATTGCGGGATATGAACTTACGTTTAATGGTTTTCACAGTCGATTCCAATGGATAAATATATAAAAACGAGTTGAAAAGGAACTCAGTAGAGTATTGGTTTGCGCGTTCGGTTTGCGACGGTGACATATTTTGCAAGGGCTTGCCATTGGATGGGCGGATAAAAATATATAATTTATTATATGGAGGTATGTTTATAATATATTTGCGTGCAAAATGCCATATTTTTATATGATATAAAATTCGTAAAAGGTAATCCTACCTAAGGGGTTGGTCTGGAGGAATGTTAAGACGTTGATGAATGCCGCGGCTGTAGTCCTCGGCACCCATTTAACAGCACTGGGCGTGGTGGGTTAAGTTTGATTTCATCCATAAAGAAAATTCTTGTCTCAGAGAGTGGGGACATTAAAAGGCTGAAGATGATAAGTAGAAAAAAAAATTAACCGAACTTTCTTGTTTATAAAAAGTAACACCATTATTTAATGCTAAAAGCATGAAAATAAATTTTGCATATAAAAATTACCCATAACGGATATGTACTTACCGTAAAGCAGTAATACAATATCGTTTAGGTCAAAGTTCATTGTGGGCAACATTCATAACATTTATTGTCTGCCATTGGCAAGGGAGGCGCGCTAAAATTTATCGCCTACACTCTACATGCAACGCACAGCATTTGGTGAATTGGCCAGTCTGCGACCGATGATCTATTTGTCATATGTATATAATTTGTACTTACTATTCATTCACATCTGCCACAGTATACATAATGTTGTCGTATCCACCCAGAAATAGATGTATGTTAATAGTATGTTGTTTAGACATTGTATAATTGAATTTATGAAAAAAATGATGCTCATAGATACAATGCAAACTGCGTTTCTTTAGGAGTTGTATAGTATCGTATTATCAAATCGGAGGTTTTACTAATTCCTGATTGTTTTTGCGTGCGTGCGTGCGTCATCGTTACGGAAAAGTTCGTTCGTACAATGTATTTTCTGTAAATAATGGAAAATGGAGATGTGATAAAATATTCAACGAAAATCAAAACCATTTATGTAATGTTTAATAAAAATAATTATTGTCTCAACATTGTTTTGGCTGAATATCATGACAAATTCCTGTGCGATTGTGAGAGCCTTAACCGGACACTGTAAACTAAATAGACTCCAATTTCACTAAGAGATACTGATAGAAGCAGATACTACAACCAAGAGCATGAAACTCCAAAACAGATATTATGCGATTGAAGGCCTCTTAACTACAACCGAGGCGATAACCTTGTGTTAACATACAATTAACACGAACGATATAATGTTTCTATAAGCCAGGAATATTCTAGTTTTCCTGGTATTAATACAGATACAAGACTTGCCGTAGTTTATATAGCAGATTTGTTAGGGAACGGAAACAACCCTTGAAAACAAAATAATAATTATGTCTAGTGCAGTCTTGACCAGTCTGATATGAAAATACTTAAACCCATTGATTGACAACAAAGGTTGGTGTATTGGAATCAGTTTCTAGGAGCTTTCATTAAATCATTACTCATTAAAAAAATCAATATTGTATTAAATACAAACTAACACTTTAACTTAGTTTGCAAAATCCCCCAATTATGACATAATTGAAGGATTTTTCATTTGTTTTATTGATTTTATTTATGAATCATATTTCTTACTTACATTGGTACTTTTTCCTATTTTCTATTTGTCCTGCTTTTTGGAATGTGTTACCTGTTCATAAATATGTGTTTCAATGCCGTGGTCAAATACTTCGCGTACAATATGCAATATAGTTTAAGGTCGGTAAAGCGAACCTTTAGTCTGTTATAAGATATATAATCGAGTATTACATTTAATTATAAACTTCACCACCTTAGAACGGTGCAGCGTATTCGAAGACGTCACTTATTTGTCAACGTCCGAGGTATCTATTGCGAGTCGGCGGAATCAGAGCGCACCTCCACGTCAGCTCCATTCCAGATGTCATTTGTATGTTCACGATAATTAAACTGAAGCGACTGTTACGTCCTATGACGAAGATAATATCTCATCATCACTCAAAATATTATTATTTTGGAATGTCAAGGGATGAAGAAGAGCAAATGTATGAAAATAAAGTATTACTCATGTTGCAGCAGAAATGGAAATTGATAGTAGGCTGAAAACCTACCTTCCGTTCAATTTGATGGTATATATTTGATAATTAGGCCACATGAAAAAACAATATTTGATGTTTAAAAACTTTAAAGCCTAAAAATTCAAGATAAATTAAGACACTTTAATTCAATTCAAAATAAAAACACAGGGAGGTCAACTAGTATATTAATTTGTTACGAATTATTATTGCTTCTAAAGCATACTTAAAAACGATTTTTATATAATATACCTTATAATATATTTTATATAAAAAAACCAACCAGAATCTTTCGATTAAAGTTAAAGTAGTTAAAAGTTAGTTATTTTAAATTAATTTGGAAAACCGCTACAATATTGTCTTTAAGTTACAACAGTAACCATGCCAAAGTGAACTTCACAAAGTATCGGCACAAAGCTGTGCATATACCCTCGTTCCGAAGCAATTTGTTGAAGCCTATTTAATTTTCAGCCAACAAACAGCTTTAATTATCCAGAAGGATGTTGTTCAAAACGCTTTAACACGAAACTTTGGCTGACTTCGGAAGAAATGTAATGATAAAGTGGGGTCACATGAATCAATCGTAGATTGTATCACCGATCGATAAATTTTTGTTCAAAGTACGTTTGTTCAAAAGTATTTTTGACCGATATGACAACTTTAGTTCGAATGACAATAGTTCGAAATTACATTTCTTTGAAATATACGTGTGATGCTGAGTAATAGACGACCACAGCCCGGGGACAACTGCATGATATCATCACAGAAACATTCGTCCCTACTGGTATTCAAATCCGGGACATTAGAACAGTAGGTGCTACCATTTCACCAACCAACCGTATAAATATATATATTTATAAGATATTTGGTATATAAGTACTATACTTATTTTAATAGCGTATTTAAACGTTTGAAGTCATTCAAATAATAGACACATCTTATTAATTATGCATACGTATGAACGCGTCTTCAGCCACCGCTTAAAAACTGAAACATCAGTTTATAAAATAAGTTAGATTTAGCTGTAAGATACATTTAAAAAATGTTCATCGTGAGCAATGATCTTTTGTAATACGGATTCATCCCGCACAGGTCCAATGCGGATTACTGCGTCGTAACGACAGCATACCATTCGAAGTATGAAAGATTTTGCGGCCGGCTTATTAACTCCACAACCTACCCCTTATGCTTTCGAGCTCGAGCGAGTGGCAGTATGGTAGTAGTATGGCGTCCTGAAAGGGGCAGATATATATATATATATATATATATATATGAATATTACTTATTTATGTATGTATAACCGTTACCCTAGCATCCATAACACCATAACACAAGCCTTACAGTGCTTACTTTTGGCTGGGTTAATTGCTGTTAATGTAAATAAAATAAATTATATTATTTTATATTATATATTATATACCAAAGGCTTTCGTCAGTAAGACAATTTAGCTCAACTGCTTGACAAAGCATGTCAGGTCAGTCATTGTGCGTCGACATGACGACTACTGGGCAGGGTTTAGTGTGCGTGACGCAAACTAAAGCTGACGTGTCGCCATCGCTCCGACACGTTTGTAAGTGGACAGATGACGTATATTGATTTACATTGTCATGCCGAGATACGGCATACTAAATTGATATAAGAATGGACTATATTAGGGAGCCTGACTGAGGTCCAATCAAGTCTAAAGCCTAGCAATTTGCCATTATCTTTTGGCAGACTGTTAAGTATCTTATCTGTTCATCCAAATTAAAATTTTCAAAACAATATTTTTCCTTCTTATGTAAGTAATTGGTAGTTTAAAGCTGTATAATTAAGCCGACTAATTTGAAGAAATAAATACTACAAAATATAGAAATAAAAGTGTTAAAATCAGTGTGTGGGATTTGAGCTTGAGTTCTCTGGCAAGCCGGGCCTCAAAGCAAACGCTGAGGTTAAATTTTTTACGAAACTTTATTTATTTATATATTATTATATTTTTTATTGTGGGTATGTTTGCATTACATGACATATAAATGTAGGCATAATTTCAATTTTGTGCATGTGACCGCTGCTTTTGTGTGACTTAGACAATAGAGTAGGAATGAAATCGGTTCTTTCCTGAGTCGAGCATGCAAGTGATCGTCCATTTATTGCGTCTTAGACAGTACAAGTTTCCGCTTGGAACACTTTAAGCCTTTGGACAGTTCTTTTACAACTTTTAAAATGTTGAGTTTTTCGTATATATGTGTGTAAAAGTACGTACAGATCGCCCGTAAAGAAATAAGATATAAATATTTTTTATATCTTGGATGTTTGAAAGCGATATATTTTTTCATATAAATGCTTAAATTTTGTTTCTTATATTTTAATTCAAAATCAATCAAAAAACACTGCGGCACTATAAAACTTATATACTGATAAATTGCTCTTATTAGATCTGTGCTCACTAATGGTAGTATTTTGCCACCTCAATATGATGTACACATTCGAAAACGTGTCGAAAGCGTTTCTATGGCAAAATTTTCTTCAAACTTTCCAAAAATTCCTTCTCAAGCGCTGAAATTTCACGAAAGCCATCTTAAACACTTGAATTCGAAAGTCAAAAATCAGATGACGACAGGATGTATCTGTTTAAACTGTAGAGTGGTCGCCTAAATTGTTCTCATTCGCAAGAACAAAGTAAAACCCAACTACCAAAGTACTAAAAAAACTACTTTACGCTAATAGGTTAAAATTATTTAAGTTAAAATCTGTTAGAAATAGTCTGGCTTCTTGACACGCTTTCATGGCAAATAAACTTAGGTTTGGACATTATTTCACCTCAGTGCCCCTAAACACAAAGAAACAGAAAATTCGTTAGCAGTACGAAACCCTAATTAACTTTAAAAATAAAAATACTGCAAAAATACAATTTTGCTGAACTTTTAAATTGTGGTAAATAATTAAGATAACGTCCATAATGGATGCAGTGGCTGTCTTTAATTATAATTTAAGTAGAGTATATAATTAAATACTATACTTGAATTATTACCTTATTTTTCTGTTAATGAGTAATGTCTTTAATGAGTACATATTTTTGTAGACTGCACAATAAATAAATAAATTAGCAAAAGGTTTAGTGATGATTTGTCATTGGAAAGACATATCGGAAATCGAATAGGTACGTGACATGGCAGTATCGTAAGAGCAGCAATTTTAAGATTTCAATCTGAATTTGAATTGAACCCTAGTTGAAGTGGAAAACGCCTTATAAATGGGGGTATATTGAGTGTCGCATCGACATTATAAAGTCGAGGTAGGCTGTATTCAGGTGTCTGGAGCCTCGGTGCGATCTCTATTGTGCTGGCACTTTTACGATTTCGAATTAAATCTGAACTGTATTTACATTTTTGCTTACTTATATAGGTACAATATTCTTTTTATTTGGTTATATGACTCGATCTACAACGATGCATAAAAACAACACTTAATAACTACTTATAGCCTTTCAAAATCTCACAGTGTTCTCCAGTCTTCCAAAAAGAATGACTAGCTGCAATACTTTCAAAAGAAAACGGCCACGACAAAAAGGCATACCCACACAATTAGCCGCCGCTTAGTTTCACATTAGGCGTGAAGTATTTCTTTACAATGCGTCTGTCTAAATTTAAATGTAAGCAACAAAGCGCGAAAACGAACAAAAGGTTAACAAACAGACAGTAATCACTTTAAAAATAGATCAATAACGCTTCCTTGGTGGAGAGAACGACATTGAAAGAACAAAGTAGCTACTGATTTGTGTTAGTGCCGTCGTCGTCGCATTCAGTGTCTCATTCCAAGAGAGGATGCATGCTCGCTTGCATATACATAGGTTCATTACTACTAGCCATAAAATATAGTTGGACACAAACTACATTAAAAAGATGCACGACTGCAAAATATAGACTAGAATTTCAGGTTTTTGAACTGTTAATAATGAATACTAACTATCTATACTTAAGATCTATTAAAAACAAATTATCTACATGTCAGGATACTTACTAGCTTAGTTAAAGATATATATATTTTTTAAAGTAAAGATAATATGAATTTATTTCATTCTTTACTCCCATCAATGAAAGTCATATTTAAGAAGGAATACTTAATGTTTTTATTTATAATTATGATTAGAATTTAATTAATATGTGTGATGTACGCGAAAGTAAAAAACTAAATATGTGAACTGCTTAGTTATTAGATGTTTCTGCGCAAATTTACTTTTTCTACGATTGAAGCTTCGATCAAAGGATTGAAGGGATACTTTTGTTATATTTAGTTTTCTGAATCTCAAAAAGAACTTGCTCGCAAATAATTTTATTAACTACCTCAATATTTGTTTGCAATTAAAGTATGATTATTAATAACAGCACATGTATATCATAAGATTGTTTTAATTAGAATTTGTTAATTGACAACAAACGAGTATCAAAAATTATATACATAAGATACACTCTATTGAGAAATAATTTCCATGGCAATTTTTAAATTAATCAACTTTAGGTACCAGCCACGTCTTATACATTTTACTATTGTTACCAAACAACTGATGGCTGACAGGAGCAACCCGATACATAGATAGACGGTAAAGACATTTCTGACGCGTGGAGTAAGGGTAGCTTGCTGGCGTGGTCCCAACGAACTGTACTGGCGGCTTGTTTCGTACGTCACATTAATTAAACATCCGATAAGATCTCGTGACGCGTTTATATTTACCAGAGGATCACTGATATTCTAGATAAAACGTCGAAATAGTGAACGTGTTGCGAATGGGACAAACAACAGGTGTGAATGCATATTCATAACTGGTAGATTGGTTTCGCAGCAACGTATTGAGCTGCAGATGTTCTTCAATAATTGATATTTTAAACACTTTAATTCTAATGTAAATTTAATATTATGTCATTTATACTTTTTTACATGTATTCATAGAACTTTTTTTCTTTCTTTATTTGGCACTGTGTTATTCATTAAAACGTTGAAACACAAAACTCGTGCAGTTACAAAATCGAAACAGTTTTTGTATTAAAAAGTTCAGGATGGCGTCATAAACTGTAAGAGAGCCATCGTTTTTCATTCCTAGGCAATCAATGAGCATTACAAACTCGCAATTGGTCCTCAGACGCAGTAAATCAGAATCGCTGAGAAAGTCCGGAACATGTGTCTCAATAACGCCTTACGGTTGTGCGATAGACTAAGTAGAATAGAAAGTCGGTAACCACCCTTCTTCCGGTGAAATAAGGTTTAAAATATCTCTACTAACATTATGGTGATGCTTGAAACAGCAGGGAGGAAGCAAAACTATTGGATTTAGTATAGCCGTACAAAAATGTTCTTTAGAAATGGGATATGAACGCCATTATACATATATCAATAGCTTTGTAGATATAATATTATCCGTATCAAATAATATTATTCGTATTAAAATATTATGATGTGTATTAAAATAACATTATATCTATCGAAAATACTATTTTTTAATTTCTAAAACCCCAAAACTTTGAAAATATTAATGATATCATCTGCTTTTAGAATTTTAATGATTATTTTTTATTTACGAATTTAACTTAGATTATTATAGTTTTCTACAAACTAAACATATCAGTATTATTGTACCTGTGTTTCTATATATTTTTTCCATTAAATCTTTCGAATACGTTCTTTATACAACAATCGTTATGCTCCTAACTAGCGACAAACTATCTGCGGTGTGATTGAAAATTAGTTGATTTGAATTTCTACCGTGCCAGCTCTCGCTTGCAACTTGGGTCTAGCTAGATTCTGAGACAGTGGGAGGCAAACCTCCATTTACATGAGGGGTCAGCTTGCTATCTCACTGATTTACAACCATATTCAATTGTTAGCTAGAGTTGCATCAACAGATGCCATCCCAAATAGATCGTTTGCCCATTTCGCTGTCAGTAATACAGTGTTAGTCAATTCGATGTAAACTTAAGTTCTTGATTAATTCTAAAACTATTAAATCGAGCTCCGTCGCAGTCTATTTGACGTAGTTTATTGAAGATTTTCAATTGAGCGTTCGTTTACTTAATTGTGTGTTTTATTTAGTAAGTATTTATATATTTTAATGGTAAAAGATTAACTATAAAACACAAAAAAATACAATTCACCGTAAGAGCAACAAGTAAAAAAAAAATTATTTCAGTCAGATCAAAAACATATAAAAATATAAAGAGTTTGTGACCATCATTAGAAGAGGATAAGGTATAGTTTTCGTCATTATTTACGGTGTCATAACTGTAAATTTACTTTCAGTCTTCCTTCATTAAAATGTAGTGATTATTCAAATGAAAAAATCTTCGTAGATAATTTGTTCAATATGTAGGACTCGACGCATTCAATTCGCTATCATAATTAAAGATCACTAAGATATCTTTAAAAATTTTAGTTTTGCTACATAACAAGGATACGTGATTCTTATAAGTGTTTCAACATCAACAGTAATCAGTTATTTTGGCGCTTTTGTAATTAAACTGGTTCAAATAATTTTTCATAATACCAAATAGTGTTAAATCTATAGAATTTTGTTTATCAATTTCTCTGTAAACGTAGTTAAGTATTTTTTTTGTGATAATGTAATATTATTTTTTTAATAATGGACAAATGCAGTACACACATCATAAAATAAAACCTGTAGAAACATATAAATGTATTAAAGTTCAGAAAAAGGTTGTATTCAGGCAGGCAGCAAACTAGGCTGCGTTTTCTTTGGCCTCATCCAAGGAAACTTCGACGTATGTAAACATGGTACGATTTAAGCTTGAGCGGAATACTTTCTTTGTTCCAGGTAATGACCCGGCTTTCATCTCGAGCTCAATGGGCGTGAGCAAAGAGTTCAGATACCGGTCTACTCGACCGTCTCAACACTGATGGATACATCTACGTTATAATTAATGAACTTTCTTAGGATCTGAAGGCCTACTAGGAAAATAAACATGATTATCGAACAACGCTCGTTTCGTTTTTACCCATCAAGTATTGAATTTATTATATTATTTTTTTAGCAAAAGTATTGCATGAAACCATAAATGTCTGCGTAAAATCAAGTCTTAACAAAAGTATTTACATTTATCCAAAAAGTATCACACTCCTTTACCGATTTTCAACAATCAACCCGACCCATGATATTTTAAAATAAAAGTTAGCATTAAATTGTGAATTTATTTGCCACAAAACACATATCACAAAGGGCCATGTTGTAAATACTATCTATTTTATGGGCGAGCGATTTTTATTAATTGTGTACCGGCGACACATACACGCTGCACATAAAATTATGATGACACAGATGACATTTCTAACTCATCTACTATTTATGTGTAGTTCAAACTACATTGACTGGACCGCGATGCCCAGTGTAAGATCATTCATCTCGGAGGTAGATATTGCCTCTAGCCATATTGTGTAATTTTTAAATTCATACAGTACATATTTTTGGTGGATTTATACATGCATTACTTTATACACATTAGATTCGTGTTAAAAGGTTTATATGTACGCTTGAGACGCCGGAATTCTTTGAATGAACCTCAAAACCGTACTTGCGAACCACCGTATTAGCTGTGTATTGACACTGATACCAGAAGTATGGCAATTTCGTAAAGGCAGTGTTTAAACCATCATAAAGTCACCACAGTGCTCCAGTCGGACGGTTTCAGAGTACTAGCCTTTTATAATGTCGAACTTCAGCAATGGCAAGTAAGTAAGAGGTCTTTCACCTAAACTTCAGAATACATCTACTTACGTTGTGTAAGGTAGATGAAGCTCATAGGTCTTCAGGAGCTCCGCAAGTGTTTGTAAGCTACTTCATGATTTCAGCTGACAACTTTCCACTGCAAGACGGAAAGTCTCCCTCAAAAAATAGTTTTATCGTAATCTGCACGCTTGTCCAACCCACCTTGGTTGGAGTACTTTGTTGGAGTAGGCGCCTTTTACTATACCCCTATGTGTAAAAGGTTGGTGGAATTATTTTCTGCCGAACTCTACACGGCCATACGTTGCTTACCATCTATCATTTACTATCAAGTTCAGTTCAGTAAAGTATGATGTTTTTTTTAGGAAACTTGTAGTTCGTCGAGATTTGTAACATCGCCATCTCTAAGGTTCGGGGTTCGATCCTTAACCGAAAGCTCTCTACAAAACGGTTTTTTAGTTCTTTAATTAAATTATAAGTATTTTTGTTTAAACACAATTTCTAAGAGAGGTGCCAGCGGTTATTGAGATTTATATGAAAAATTTGTGAGCATTTCGATGTTGCAATTTTGTGGTGTTATTTAAAACACAGGCAGTTCTAAAATGCTACTAATTTCAAGGCGTACAAAAGTAACACAGATAAAAATGGTAAAAATTAAGTACCTACCTATAGTTTTAATTTAGAAAAGTATAAAGGCCGGGGAAAAAGTTTCATCATTTTTTATTTACAAGCGGAAGATATTTTTTTCTATTTTTAATTATTAGTGCCACTTTTATTGAAATAATACAATATTCATGGGTATTTTTAGACGTTTTCATCTTACAAAGTGGTTAGGTACTCTTTGGTTATCCTGTGAATATGATTCATGAAAATCTGTAAATTGTATTAAAGCTTTTGAACATATAAACAATCAAAGTATGATGGGGATATTTTTTATAGAATATTTTTTGAAATATCACGTTTTTAATTGTCAAGCCAAGTTCAACCAAATAAGACGTCATTCCAACTGCAAAAATAAAAACAAATCTTAAAAAACATTTTCGCTTTTCACTTTCATTTATAAATAAGTCCACCACTATCTGATTAAGCAAAAAACTACTTTACTTGTAATAATGGTACTTAATTATAATTGATTTATGGGTTTACAGTTAGCTTTTGTGTATACGAACGCGTAAATGACAAACGAATATCGAAAACATGCAAAACAACTGACATTGTCAAATGGCAAAAGTAATAAGGAGTTTTAATATAAGTACTTCTTTACCTTCTGATAGCGTGACAGTGCTTACCTGAAGAAGGTCATTCGACAAATAATATCTAGTAGGAATACTACACACAGTGGCATTAATTTTATTTATTAGTTCAGTCAAAACAAGTACAATTGAGGCTGTAGTGTGTTATACGTGAGAGGGATGAGACCGTCACTCAGCCCGTTCCCACTGTAATGACCCTATAACGGCCGGCATTATTATTTATGTTCTGTAGCTGAGAACGGCATAATAGTACAATAAGAACGAAATAAATTCTCGCAAAGTTTGAGTTCTTGGCTTCGCTTGAAAGCTTGCAATAGCACTTATTGTTTCACATTTGCGAAAATGTTTTCTGTGACGTGTTTTGCATGTGGCAATTATTTCTAAATACCTTTTGATGCCGTTCGTTTAGCAAACGAAGTGAAAATGATTCCAAGGTAATTTTTATGGCCCACTATCGCTATGGTTAAGTTCCTACCATGGATGGGTTTTTTTTTAATTTTAGGTTTTCTGAAATGAAAATGATAGTTAATTGTAAGTATAATTCTTTTTATAATGCGCACAGCAAAGGAGTGGAACTCCCTCCCTGCGATTTCCGAGTACTTATAATCCGTCTGTTTTAAAAGCCAGGGTGAATAGGTACCTCCTGGGTTAGCTCGGTCCATCGTGGATTCTATCTTGATCCCCGGGCTTGACTGGGACCATCGAAACAACAAATGAAACTCGAAAGATGTTCCCTTGACTATGTTAATTTGTGAGTAAGAAAATAATACTTTCAATTATTATCCGTGCAAGATCACTGAATTGCGGGAGGTGTATGGTGATTGCCTCCAGTATCATTAATCACATTTTATGACACCCTTAAGTGTGAAGAATTGGTGCTATTCTACTATGCTGTACACCAGACGCTTAAAATACGATATAAATATGTCACCGTAAAATTGTAAATACCGTTAGATTATAATCTATCTCGCGAGATTGTAAACTGTCGAAAGATTGTGAACCGTAACATAGAGTTTACAATTTAACGCATTATTTTCGATAGGTTTTTATATTCGATAGGTTTATATATTTTTAGATAGGTTAGGTTAGGTTATTGAAATTTGGCGGTTTCACTTCGATAGATTATAATCTCCCTGGTAATTATGTGTTAAATTATAACAACTATGTTACGGTTTACAATCTTCCGACAGTTTACAATCTCGCAATAATTACAATTTTAAAATACTTAAAATACTTATCGAGAGGTTAGGTGATAGAAATGCTAGTTTGTACCAGACAATAAGTTTAAAAATATAGCGAGATAACGCTAACAGTCTTCTGGGCACATTACATACTAGCAAATATTTAAAGGATATTTTTTATTTACTTTAATTTTAGTATAGAGTATTATTTTTAAGTTAGTGTATGACAGTGTTATAAATATAGATAAAATCAAATGTACTAAAGATGTACTTCACGAAATTATCCGTTTTGAAATATAAATTTGAAATATAAACATGTTTCATGGCGATCAGTTACACGATATAAAGTTGATGATTTGCAGTGTCATTTGATGGCTAGAAACTACACTGTTGATAGTTTAAGAAATCTAGCTGTTTAAATAACTACGCATATCGATAAGGGCTCGATATCAATAAGGGCATAATCCTGAGGGTTCGGAGGCGTAGTTGTTTTTTACACGCATATTTTTTACCTTAAGCAAATATTGCATTGTGAATGCAAAAACACAAAAATAAATAAAAACATACGCATATCGATGTTCGGTTCAATGATATAGAACTTAAAGTTCTGCACCGCCATTAAGTTCTGAGTGTGTCTTTACACTTTTTTTTTGTTTTTTTTTGTGGGTGTACAGATCTACTCTATGAACTTTATCATAGTCGGACATATGGTTTTGGAACGCATATAGGGCAAACATTCTGAGAAATAATGGTTTTTATGAGATGTATTACTAGATTGTAATTTTACTGCTTCCCATTCAAACAAGTATACCAATTTGTTTCTATAGACTTATGCAAATATTACCATTCTTCTTTCCAGTTAATTATTTAGTTACGATATGGCCTCGCATTACCATGGCTTTGTACTATAAAGATATAACTACGGATATCCGTTGATATATGTATAAACTCACACAAACAGGTAATAAGATTCTTAACTTCATAAATACTGTAAATGTAGCTAAGATTAGTGCAGCCACAGGCCGAATTTTCTTTTTTCAAATTTTCGCACCAAATACACCATCTACTGTCCTGTCTCCAAATTGCCCAGATCTGATTGGCCAGCGGCCAGCCCATGCTTTCCGCCTGCAGGTAATCGTAAGTGTGAGAGTATGTAATATACTGACATACTTGTTTGATTTGCAGGTGTGTTAAGTTCAATTCCCAAGTGAGCCGACTAGTTCCCGTTCCCTCAATTTTATTTTTTAGTTACAAATGTAAGGTTCTAAATTCGTTCGAATGATAACCAACTATTCAATATTCGCATAAATAGTAAAATTTTCCAGAAAAGGCCGAATATCGAATAGTAGCTGAATATTCATTAAGCCCAACACCAAAACCCTAATAATGCCCAATACGGTTGTTAAGTAGTGAAGTTGTAACGTTCGCTCCATAATATTACACAAATAGTCGTAAATAACGAAAAAATACAGGATCAGCCGCAAGTAAGCATCGAGCATAAATGTGACGCGACGTGTGATGTGGTGGCAATACAAAAGAAACCTAAAACACGCTCGTAAAGTTAAGAAGCCGGCTTACATAAATACAAGTTCCAACGCGGAATAGTTGGACCACGGTCCCCGAGTAGACACCTAACTTGCCTATACTATACCTCCTTTTTCGTTAAGTCAATGTGAAATACATATTGTTCCTATAAAGCTAACACGATTATGAAATACTGAAAAACGCCATTTTCAACAACTTTTTGACAATTATGTGAACAAAAATAATTTGTAATTACCAGATGAAAAAATATGGACTCATTCGTGCCGTTTAAATTTACTTATATTATAAACTAGCGGTCCGTCCAGCCCGTCTTCGCACGGGTGGACAAAATTCTTTAAATTTTTTCTATTATTAAATATTTTTCTGCTAGCGCAATCTAGCGTCTTACTTGCGGTTAACGCGTTGCTATGGTAACACGTATACAATGGAAAAAGAACGGACAGACAAACACACGAAACACTGTGATCTTAGATAATAGATTCGTGCCGTTTATCCCTACTTCCTACAAATATTATAAATGTGAACATAAGTTTGTTTGTTATGCTTTCACGCAAAAACTACTAAACCGATCATCATGAAACTTCGTACATATATTCTTGGAGGTATTAGAAGTAACAAAGGATACTATTTATTGAAAAAAAAATGCGTGCGAAGCCGCGGGTAAAAGCTAGTTAGAAATAAAACAGGGCATCATTCGATAAATAAATAAGTTTTGCTTTGTGCACGTGAGCAGTAACTAAAGTCGATAGAAATAACGTTATGAATATTAGATGGAAACTTGAGCATGTTCGTGGGCTACGTTATTACTCAACCGATTCATTATCACTTGTTATTGGAAACTCAATAAACATGGAATAAATGCACTTTCTTTATTTTCTTTCGCTGTTCCATTAGACGTTTTTATTTGTTTGTGCAACATTGAAATTGAGTGCGATACAAGAATACCCTATCAATGAAAATTAATTAAAAATTATGTAAAACATTAAACATAATATTTCACACCAAGCAAAGTCTTTTTTGTAACAAGGTACAAACTGTTTATAGCTCAACGAAAATAGAAATGTAATCTGCCATTAGTTAAAGAGTTTTGTTGTTTACTATTTCTTTCTTATTTTATGATTCTACGTTATAAATTTTTTTACGTCAATAAAGGAAATAGAGAGAGAAACCTTTTTGTTGAAAGGGTAAAATATCATAATTTTGCGAAAATAAAGAAAGCAATTTAAATGTATTTTTCATCTATTTTATTTAACTGGATTTCGATTGTACGTCTTGCACACAGTGTAAGAAAAAAAAAAAATCTTTTCTTTCCAAAGCTCATCAAATTCACTGTAATAAATTTTGTTTCTTAAATAAAGATTTAAATTATTTCACTATGTGATTATATTGAAAAGAATTATCACAAAAGCAAATCCAACTAGTCTCAGGTGTCTGACACGAACCAATTCTCCAATTGAGCTACTGAGACTTCGACAGACCCTTCGGTTTTTATTTGTCAGAACCATATAGGGTAATGTATTTCATTTGTAATAGGTTCAATTTTATTGTGTATAGAGTCCGAAATAACGGTATTAAGTATTATTAAATTACAATAAATGTATTTATGTTAATGCAGTTTAAGTTTCTGTATAATTTGATCCAACGCAGTTAAAGCTAGAGCGGCTACTATTGGCTACATAATTTGAAGATTTTGATATTTTTTCCATTATTTTGACTCAATAAATACTTAATTGTGTTTAACAGTGTGTTGTAAAAAATATACAAAAAACATATCACGATGTTCAGTATTGGTTCACTTTACTAAACTGTGTCATTACTAAGTTATATTTAATTTCTCACGCAATGTTACCGACCACAACACACCATTTAGATTTTAGTTGGGCTGCTATAAACAGTTCCCGTATGCCATGTGATGATTGCTTTATTCGGCTGTCCAAACTATTTGATTGTGTTTCAAGGATTCTAGTAGACTCCTTCAACTTCTTGACATGACTTCTTGACATGTTTATATTGCCAGGATGTTTTGATTGTTTAATACACATATCAATATTTCAGACAAGTTCCGAGGTTTGCGATCGTCAGTGATAGATGATCAGCTACCGTCAATCATTTCCTTTGAAATTCCCACGTCTAGCTGGTATCTAATCATGGAATAATTGACGGTATCCCGGCGAAATAGACTGTAAATCAAATCAGAGACGGTTTCAATTTGTATTTTAATTTGAAAGCTATTTCTAAATAGAAAGAGGTAATTTGTTTGTTTTGATTTAAAAGTGACGGTCACTATTTGTTAATTTTTTAATGAGTAGATCACACACAAACTGTAGCAAGCGAGACAGATGAGAAACAGTTCTAAGATAGTGTCATACATAACTTTTGATAATTCATTTCAAATTTAAATCCAATTTCAAAAAATCAGATAACTATCAGCATAGTATAAATTAAACAAAAAATTAAAATTATGCCAAAAATATATTGCACGTAATATAATTATAAAAATGTATGAAACATTTTACCAGTTTGATAATAATAAAAATAATAAATAAGTTTCCCCCAATAGTTTTGATTTTGTTCGTTGCGACTACTTAATTTTACTCCACTGCAATAGGTCGTAACTTTCAATTCTCGATAAATTAGCCATTTCGATGCGAAGTAAAAATGAAGTAAAAAGGCACGCTAGCCATTAAGGAGCCTAACGACCTCGATCAGATGAATAAATGATTGAATTTTCAATTAAGATTAGAAGGGAAAGGCGAACTTTGTTGATTGTCCGCTGCAGGAGTGACGATTAAAAAGTGTTTCACGAAAGCCTTTTTAAAACCAGATTGAGTCTGAACTTAGGCATTGTTAACGAAAAGTGTAAAGTGATTTTTTTGGTCCAACTTCGGGCATTGTTTGGTAAATCAGTTAATTTGGACTGAAAGTTTAAAGTGTAGTATAATGTCCAGTACTACATAACTTTTAACATTGAAGGCTGGGAATAGGCGTATATTTTTTTATGTTTTGTATTTTTAGTTTTATATTATTTTGCTAAGTTTAAGCGTAGTACTAAATGCAGGTTTCCAAAAGCTCAGTGTTACAGAAATCAGTCTTTACGACGTCGGTTAGTCTATACAGTATACTAGCTAGGATATTATTGAAAATTGTATCTATGGGTATTAAATCTACAATGTAATTTATTATAGCGTTCAATGAGGCTAATATTATAAATAAATAAATAATAAATCAATGTTTCTTATATTTACATTAATTAGCCTAGCCCAATGTAAGGCTTGTGTTATGGATAGTAGGGTAACGGATAGACATACATATATGATACATAGATATGTAATATTCATAGAAATATATATGAACACCCATGACACAGGTACAAAAACACACAAACATCTGCTCCTTCCGGGATGCGAAACCAGGACCATCGGTGGGAAATTCAGGATCGCTACCGTTGCACAAAACGGTCGTCCAGTACTAAATAACTTACTGCTAAAACCTTTTTCCTGCTAAAATGACAACGCTTAACCATTAATACTACTTATTAATTTTCTTAAGAATAAACATTGAAAAAAATTAAAACCTTAACAGAAAGTTTCCAACTAAGTGACTAGCTGATACATTTTGTAGCGCATTTATTTCATGAGAACGTGTGTGTCGCTACCAACTGCTATTTGAATTATGAACTAAATAGTTGGATACGAAACACTTTCTTAATTAGTATTTATTATACCGACTAGTTTGATAATTCATATTAAATGAATTTAAATAAAAAGTATGTGATTATACGGTACAAATAATAATTACAATTTCGATACTAAAGAAACACCGCCATTTATAGAAATTCTCATTAAATGGTATCCGGAGTATTTGAGATGTAATTATTTATTTAGTGTTCATAATTATAGTATAAAATATTTTTTTTATAATTTTCATATTCAGAATAGTCAGGACAAGAAAATATAGTTGTAAATGTTTGTTTTGTTGTATTTAAAGTGTTAACATGTATCCACGATGTAGATTGTGATCTTATGATTTTATATTTAATGTTAAATTTACTGTATTGATTCATTTGAAATGACTACCGTTTGGTGCAACGGTAGCGATCCTGTCTTTCGCACCAACGGTTCTGGATTCGAATCCCGGAAGGGGCAGATGTTTGTATGTTTAATACGAGCAATTGTGAGGCATGGGTGTTTATATATATTTCTATGAATATTACATATCTATGTATCATATATGTATGTATATCCGTTACCCTAGTATCCGCAACACAAGCCTTACAGTGCTTACTTTGAGCTAAGCTAATGGGTGTGAATGTAAGAAATATATAAAAAAAAATTGCAATCAAATTTGTATTATTTTTAATATTATCTATAAGTGGTGCTATCGAACATCAGTTGAGATGAGACGTGAGTTTTGAACTCAACTGATCGAGTTCGATTTTCATCAATGGTACAGCGGATGTGCCCCACTTGTAATACAAATATTAAGTTTAACACGAGGGCAAAACAGGAATATTAACAAAGTGTTTGATGTTATTAAAAATGAATATTCCCTTTTTTCAATAAACTTATTAAAATTACAAGAAAAGGTAGAATTGATAACACAGGTCTGCAATGAAAAAACTGCATGGGTTTTTTATACATTTTCTTACGTCTTTTTGACGTCCCAAAACCGAAAAAAATATTTAAAAAATTCCATCACAGCATTTTTTTTTACAATACTAATTTTTATATTTTTATTTTGTGTAAATTCTTGTTTAGTTTATTTTTTTTTTAAGCTTCAAATTTAATTAAAATTAGGATTACTTACCTTAATAGTATAATTATCTAGGAATGAAGACAAAATAATATGGACGTAAACAATTGCAAGCAAGTGCAAACGTGCAGTTGCATTATTCTAACAGACTAAGTCCATTGACTCTATATTGCTATACTCAGTTGAAATCCAGCATTCAAACGCTACTGTGCTCTTGTTTTTATATAATTGTTATGGCTCATAGAGGTTGTGTTATTTCTCTGGACAGCTTCTGTTATATTTGTGGTGAATATACAGTGAAAGAAGTATGAGTGATTTTGTGAAGAAGGTATATTTTGCTTACTTCAAATTAATACTTGATGATCTTGGATCACCTCCCTCCTTCCTGAATCCCACTTTCCTGAATCAATGGAAGAAATCGAAAAAGAAGCATGGGATTTCCCATAGTAGTGCTTTTGAGCAATATTAAGGATCCCGAATATAAAAGTATTGTACAGCGAATGCTGGATGCGTATAAGGCTCAAGGGTGCAAGATGAGTTTAAAAGTTCACTTCTTACACTCCCATATTGAATATTTTCATGAAATCTTGGGCGCCTACAGTGAAAAACAATGGGAAAGATTTCACCAAGATGTACGCGATATAGACGTTATAGACGTTACGTTATAGATATAGGCGTTACCATGGAAGACTGGATGTCAGTATGTTAGCGGACTACTGTTGGATGCTTAAGCGAGAAACCAAAGAAGGAAACCAAAGACGAGTTCGGAGAAGCAACAAAAAAAGAAGAAAAGGTTTCACAAGGAAAGAGAGTAAACATAAATTAATGTATAAATTAAATAAAACAATTGGTTGACAGGTTGTGATAAATATTATGCAGTGTGTTTGTAATAAATAGTTGATTTTTCTCAAAATTTTGTCATCATTTTTCAAAAAAACTATACGTGATGGAGAGTAATAGAAGTCATTTTTGAATTCAGCGTACCTTAAAACATATAATTCAGCAAAAATATCTCATGCAGCTGAACTTTACTTTTACACATACTTTTTTTGCAGACCTGTGTAATATTATATTTACTTTCTATTTACTACATTGAAATGAATCAGCATTTTTAATCTAAAGCAACAATGAAATTTCATAGAGATTTACGATAAATGATATTAAACAAAAAAACATAAGTGAAGACTTTGACAAATGAACGACACTTATTCAAACGGAACAGCGTTTGAATAAGTGTTTTTCATTTGTATTTTACACTTAAAATATGATATTCAATTTGACTTTGAAAAAAGAGTAATAATTTGTAATAGTTTGAAATTTGTTTTAACATTTGTGTAACTATTGTAATGAGAGTTTTTACGCATACCTTAAAAGAGTTTCTTTGTAATAGATTTCCTATTTTTATTTAATCCAGCAATAATAAATCTCTTTCCAGGAATTGTTAAAACTTTTTAGTTTGGATTCTTCTCTACAATCCATAAAAAGTTTCACTACGTGAATAAACGTGAAAGTGTAAGAGTTCTTTACTGTGTCAAAAGCAGAAAAGCAGTAGTGTTCCTGGTAACAGAATCGTCCCTTAGGACAGGCAAAGCTATACTGCCAACTGAGTAGTATATTTATCTATTATTTTTAGAATCTTTTGCATTCACAATGCTATATTTTCCCAAAAGATATAAAAAACGACCACGTTTTCGAGCCCTCCGATGGGATTCGAAACCATGACCTTACGCTATCCGGGCGAATGCTTTGACCGCTGAGTTACCGAGACGCTAGCGTCTTATAGTATATTTATCTGTTCAACAAATTTAATTTTGCAATAGGTACCTGAGTATATTTTTTAACATTTTTTTTATGCCGGTAATAACATATATCAAATAAGCTATATATCAAACTCTAGCTAATTTGTCCACGCATGTTAGTGTACGTACAATATGAAACGATTTAATATTGATCATTTTAAATATGAATCATCTAATAGGACATTTCAGTTTTAGATTCTTATAAAACTCTAATGAATCTGCTGACTGATGACACAGTCACAAAAAAAGTTGATTAGTTATGATGTGACAGGGATGTCAACAACTTAAGTTTCAAGTCCAATTAATAGAAATTAGTTTTGAAATTATTCATATACAATCATCAAATATTGGAACGAAACTTTGGAATTTTAAAATAAATCATGGCTTACTTTTTAAATAACTTGTGCAAGATATGATTGACTTTTTCTTGTTTGACACTTAATAGTCTACTTTAATTTTATAATTTTTACATATTGTTTGCATTTTTTCAATGCTACCTTATAAGATAAATAATTATAATAAAAAAATACTATAAAAAATTGGCTCGGCTCACAAATGAATTCTCATTGAAAAAATGCATAAAATATATAAATATTATAAAACTAAATGGTTGTTTCATCCTAATCGATTGCCCAAACATTTGTTAAAATTATTCTTTCGAATACGAGAGGATGTTCCTCTTATTAATGACACAACGCTGGCCTACAGCTTAAAATTTTAAGGGCACTAGAAAATTTCGATGAATGTTCACAAGGCTCGGTAGCTCAATTGGCCTGACTGCATTGGACCTGACTTCCAAACAGCATTGGACCTGACTTCCAAACAGCATTGGACCTGACTTCCAAAGGTTGCAGGTTCAATTCCCGCCTGAGAATTCACTTGTGAGCCGAGTCGATTTTTTCTCGTATTTTCCTATTATAATAAATCTACTCTTATGTTAAATACAACCATCAAAAATTATCTATTATCATTTCAAGCATTATCTCATATGACTATTTGTTTAATTTATTATGTTTTCCTTTCCAAATATGTAGCGATTAGTGATAAAACGATTTTTTAGTGAAAAGTCAAGAATTAATAAAAGTATTTGGTTTTTTGGCAACCCTATGCTTTCTAAGTGACAAACCATTTTTTTCTAACAGTAAACTGACCGTTTTTGTGTGAGGGGTTTGTAAAAAATGACATGTCTCGCACGTGTATAACATATGTAATGAATGCTGTAAGGGCAGCTCCCAAATGTGCCTATTGTTACGTAGAATAAATATCTAAAAATATATTCACGTGGTAAATGTTATATCACTCTAGGGGATATGTTGGGTGGTATTATTTGTATTCTTACAATAACGATACATATGAGCTTGAATCTATTTCAATTTTTATTTTTACTTTTAATGCGTTGGTATTTTGTATAAAATTATAGTTTTACTACAAACATTCGGCAATTATAATAGGTCTTCTACTATGATTTCATTTGACATCTAATTACTTTTTTAAAGAAGTCTTTAAAAATAAATAAGCTTACAATGTTTACTTACTAAACAGTTTCATAGAGAGACGACCTCTGGCGTAACGTTACTTGAAATAGATTCCTGATTCTTTCTGCATCCAGCGTACAACGCCATCTTGTGATTGCAGCTCGACTCATTGTCGTGTATTTCTGCAGTGCTTTAGAATGCAATTGAGTGGTAGAGTAGGTTTGTAATGTGTTTGTGCATTAAATTTATAAGCATCGTTATTTTATTTGTGTATTTCAATTATGATTATCCAACTAAACAATATTTAAAAAAACAAAGGAAAAAATAATTTAATACTTTAGTGATAGCGTGTTACTTTTCGACATAAAATAATTTTTAATTAAGAGTTTACCAGACACGATTTCAGTTTTTTACATCTGTAAAATATACATTACGCTGGTTTTTCTAAAGAATGTAAAAAAAACAGTTCTATGCTTCCTGATCTTATGGCGCACTAACCAGTTGAAACTTATTCTTCAGATATCATATCAGTACAAAACGATAAGAGAATAAAAAGAACAACATCAAACATGGTGCCAATTATTGTCGTTCTTATTTTTTGATTGAGTAAAAATTTATTTGGTTGTTAAGTTGTATTCAAAAATTGAAAATTGACCTCAATACACTTAAAGGCTTCATATGGGTGATGCCAGTTTCTCTTGATTCTCTTTCAGGTATTTTTTTCTTGTAGACTAATAAGTTGTAGACTTGTGAATCGTACCCTATTTAAAAATTGAAAAAGTGCCTCCATAATATACACCGATTTTAAGTTTAAAGGCAGAAACGATAGGTAATACAATACAGCCGGCCTAGCATGCGCTACTAAAGATATCTCGCGCACGATTAAAGAGAAGTTTATCGATATCGACATATATCTCGTTGTCCTTTATGCTGGCACTTCACATGGCTGTAGGCTTTTGCATCGGCGCATTTGTCTAGTTTGGCAAATCTTTTCCACTACGGCAAATATCACAAACTACACGACTATACATGGTAATCAATGCCAAATTAGACAAATGTCATTGCAAATGTTGGCTTATGGATCAAGAACCACTGACCAATTTTAGGTGGTCATTTCAAAAGTCACGAATCTTTCTACAGTTAATCCACCATACCTACTCAAAATGAAAAACCACTTCTGGCAGCCCAGTGTGGCCGGGGTAGACTACCCTAAAATTTGAAGGAGGGTAAGAAATCAGTTTTATTTTAGTAAAAGTATCAGTCATAAAATTTTAGTAAATTACTTTCGACAGTATTTTGTCTTCATGGGATTTTTGCCAGAGCATTTACATCTCTCCTAATTGTTGACAGAACGCCATATTTCTATAAAACATAAAATACGAATGTAAAAAAACAAGCACGCCTCCGAGCCCTCAGGTGGGATTCGAACCTCTTCTTTCGCTATCCGGGCGAGTGCTCTGACCGCTGAGCTACCGAGACGCTGGCAGACGCGTCGAAATTTACAAACCTATTTTAACTTCTACTATTAGCTAGTATCTTACAAAAAAAAATACAGAAATATTATTCTTATAAGTATGCAATAAAATAAAAATATTTATTACCAGAGAAACCTCATTTTCGGGGATTCATTATCGTATCATTTAGCGTCTAAATTTACATGTTTGTATTCGTTTGCACTATTTTATCTTGTTTTAAACGACACACAATGCCATCTACAATCCATCCATCAAGCAAACAATATTTTTGTTTTTACTCGGGAATATCATTTTTTTCCAGGATAAAAAGTACCCTATTATTTAATCCGGACTTTTATCTTTACGCCTGCAAAATTTCAAAGCAATCGGTTAAGTAGTTACGGCGTGAAAGCGGAACAAACAAACAAACTCACTTTCCGATTTATAATATTACTAAGGATATCTCAATAAAATTTTGAAAACAGTAGACATTTACCTTCATACCAATCCACCTAGTTAGCATTTCGAGGCTTGTTCTATGGATATGAGGGAAAGTAAAGATGTATAACATGTATGATACAAACATAACTAATATTCATAAAATATAAATATCGAATCGTATTCGTCGGAAGATCTGTTACTATCGGGACTGTTTGTTTGGCTTTGAAGATAGAGCCACTTTTGGCTTAGCCGGTCATTGATTTCATTTCTCAAGAATTTGATATTATTATAAGAATGTTGGGTCTTGTAAAGTGTATTAACAAAATATGAATAACGGAGGCATGAGAGCGTGATAATTTTTACTAAGTAAACCCTTTGAAAGTGTTAAACTTTTACTAATTTAGGATCCAAGAAACTAATTTAGAAGTAAACTAATCTGTTAGAGCTATACTTAAAGCTACATTAGCCTTTTTGCAATACTGATCAACCCATTAGAGAAGTGGCCAACTTTTTAGGTTTAGGTAGCAGCAGCTTCCTCAGCATAAACAATTACGAAAATCTAATTCGGCAATTTAATAATTGCTTTTAACTTGGTTTGAAAGAAATAAAATCGAGTATTAAATTTGAAAGGATAATACAAGTATCCATTTGCTAACTTTCCATTTTACATTTACACATAATAACAAAACTTCGGTTTCGTTTAGCGCCTGTATAAATTTTCATGAAAAAATTGTATACTGGATCGCAGTTCTGTAAGCTTCTTGTCTTGAGAGTTGCCTTAAAAAGAATGTTATTAATGCGTTTAACGCATTATTAGTATTCCCGTTGACCCCCCCCTCGCGATAAGCTAAAATGCTTGTGTAAGAGAGTTGTAGACCCACATAGGGGAAGATCGACCTCGGCCCACCTGGGTTAAGCTGACAGCTGATATCATGGGATACCTGCCGTATCTCATCGGGCCCATTTAGTTGTATAATAAAAGTCGCAGGTTTTGTAATTCGAACGATGATTATCGTCTTAATAATTGTGGTTTAATATACGAAACCGGTTGTATAAGAATACTTTAACATCCTTTAAAATACCCAATAAACACAATATATCCAAATTACCCGATTATAGGATTTGAACATTACAAAAAACAAATCAATTTAGGTAGGTTTACTCATCTATATTAATTCATTTCCCTATTACAGTGCAACACAGCTTTAATGAATTTTTTGTAATCAATACCAAACGTTAGTTCTAACAGGGTACGTTGACCGTTCCGCTGCAACAACTGATAATTATGTTGTCAACTGTTCTATGCGATACAAAGCGGATCGAGCGCTTTTTGAGCTACAAAGGCCATTACGCGTTCCGTTTCCCAGCGTAAAGTCAACACAGTTATGAAGTTTTCATTGAGTTTTCGCCGGAAAATCGGCTAACGTGGGAAAGCTGGGATTGCGATTTGAATGGATAATGAGCTCCTGTGTATTCGTTAATTGAGTCGATATGTAAATAAACAGTTGCAACGTTGGGCCCCACTCAATCATTGCAGCTCAAAAGCTGGTTCAGTGTTTTATTGTTAAAAAATTCAATTATTTGCTGCTACAAATGTCGAATATTTAATTCAGAGTATAAATTTTATTAAGCGTTTTGTGTTGAGATACTTTAAAACAGTTTTTTTTTCTATGATATATTGAACATAATTTTTTATATTATAAGGAAAACACATTTGTTTGATTAAGCTCTAACATCAAAGGCTAAAATACATTTTCGATTCAATTGGTCATGATTAGTGGTTATTATTTCCAATTCATCTACCACATCACAGCACCAGTAAAATTAAGGTCCTCAGTTAAATAGAATGTGCTGAAAATAATGTTATCACACCATCCAAACACTGTTTACCTAAATGAATCCTGAATCATAAATAGTTTAAAGTCGCCTTTCCAAAATAAACAAAACGGCTGTGCGCCAATTTTATATCTAAACTACATTTATTATTTTGTTCAAATGACGTTTCACTTATTCATCATACCCTCGTTTCAATTTCTAGGTAGTCTAAGTATTAATTTGTACATTATTTATGGATACTGATGATTTGAACTACGTATTGTAGTAAAGATGTTATCTACATTGTGAGAGTAGGTATATTAAACAGGTGGAGGAAAATAAACACAAGCAAATTTAACTTCAAGTCATATAAGTCGGTGTCGAGACCCTTGGTCCGTGGGGTCCTAGCGCTATAAGGCTTTTTAAAGAAATATCAAAAAAGGTTAGACGACATCACAGGAGACCGAAGAGCTGGCAGCTACCTCGGACAAAGAATTAGTCTCGCTATCCAAAGGGGGAACGCTGCCAGTATCTTCGGAACCTTGCCTAAAGGGACCCCTCTTAATAATATATTTTAGTTATTATATTATATATTTTTTAAGGTTTTGTAATTTTAGGTTCAGTTTAAATAACATTAAATTACGGTAAGAAATATAAAGTCATTAGTCGTAAAGAAGCACTCGAAGCTTATTAATGTGAAAAAAATATTAACTTATTTTGCGAATGCGGGTTTGATTGGGATCAAGATTAAAAAAGCGAACCCATATAAAAAAATATATAACAAAAACAAATGACATCATCACCTCCATCGAAAGACGTCTACTGCTGGTAGGAAGCCTACCGCAAATATGAGAGGATTTTGCAAAAATCTTCTCGTTTGGCTTGCGAGTTGGAGATTGCTGGAACAGACCATTTTGATAAACGAAAAGTGTATGGTGACAACTTTCAGAATCATAAGCCGCCTTATACGATACCCTTGAGTTTGAAGAATTGGTGCTATTCTATTCTGCAGGACACACGGTATGCCAAAGACCGTATTGCTAACTCTGATATTTCGAGTAGTTTTCAGAGGTGTAAATATAAGTTTTCAAATAAAGAAACATTACTATGGCGTTTCAGATAACATTTTAATTTTATTATTTATTATTAAAGCATTAAAGTCTATCTTACGAATATTAAACTAAACGTGATAGTAATGTCACGGTTTCAAAACGTTAAACTATATTTGAAACTTATAGGATCATCTTCTCAATGAAAGTTTCTGAGTCTACCAGCTGTTAAAAAATCAAGTTATCCTAAAGAGAAATAACAAGCGAAAAAAACTGAGGCCAGGGGAAGTCTTCTGTCTTTTTTAACTCCTTTAGCTTGAATATACATAGGTAAAGAAATAAAAAACTTAAAAATTCGTGCTTAACTTATATTATTAACACTCGCTACTAATATGTATAAATAGATTCTATATATGTATACGAGTTGAACGCGGTGTCTTTATCGTCATCCACTTAATTATATAGAATTTTTAAGTATGTTCTTTCACGGCGACATCAACGCGGCATTACAAAGAGCAAGCGGCTTTTGATGAGCAAAAGGTAAAAGACTTGTCGCATCCAGCTACGCATTAGTCTCGTCTCGTTGTCTTCAGGTATGACTGATACAGAACTTCATATAATGACTTTCTTACCGCGACCTGCACGTGACTCGGAGAATGTAATAATTTTTGTAAATTTATTTACTGTATTTCACTGTGTCCCCCCTACAGTACCCTATCAGCAACAACAAGGGACACTAATAGGTAGATGACAACGAATTTGCTTTATAAATATAAATTAAAATCTTTAGTGGTCTATATTATTATTAAAACTAACTGACCCGGTCACGCGTTGCTATGGTAACGTTAATTGATTATAAAAACTGTTATTCTTAGGGTTATGGTAACTATATATGGTAACAAACACACAAGGTATTATCATAATAAAATGTACTGATTATATTGGGGAAGAACAACGATGTGACTGAAATTGATATTGAAGGGCTATTTCCCACAACTTTAGCTGAAGCTCGTAGGAAACGTGCCGCTGTTAATACTGAACGGTATCAATTAAAACTGTCGCATCTGATTTATTTTATTGGTTTGGCAATTGATTACATTACGCCAAATTGACCGCAACGAATGGGAATGCTACGACATATCGCCGTTTTGCATTCAAAAATTGCGATACGTGATGGTTTATTACAATAATATGAAATAGAATCAATACAAAAGCGAAACTTCTTATTTTTTATAGAATTTGGCATAAATGCAATTTTGATTGTTTGAATATATTTTACCACATATATTTAATTTTCTTAGTGGTATAGTCCCAGTAGATTATGTTTTTTATCAATATTTGATATTCGTGAAAATCTATAATCTAAAATCACAATTTTGTTGTTTGTCTGTCCGCTTTTTTCCATTGTATAAGCGTTACCATAGCAACGCGTTAACCGCAAGTAGTTCGTCTACCGGACGCTAGATAGCGCTAACGGAAAAATATTTAATAATAGAAAAAAAATAAAGAATTTTGCGAAACCGGGACGGGCCGCTAGTCTTAAATAAGAAAATAACAAATCTTGAAAAATCCGAAAATAAATTGAATTTGGTTTTTTATGAAATAAAAATAAACGTAATCTTTAAATCAAATCTTTTTATCGACGTATGTACATATGTACTACGTACAAACATACTCGTAAATATTTAGCATGCCACGAGGGGTTAACGGTTATATTAATAATGTATTTGACCCGTTGTTAATATTCTTTAAAAAAAAAGATAACGAAAACATCATTGAATTATAAGTAGAATTTATTTCTTCGCTTAAACACGAGTTTGAATAAAACCAGCGAATGAATCATTGAAGAAAAGTTCTTGTGAATCTCTAGAGATATCGCATAACACGAGTCAAATTTGCTTGATTTTGCATGACATGAATGCAGCAGAAATTAAGATATTTTAACATCTTTTCTTAAAGTTTCGCGTTAAAGAAAGATTAAGGCTTACTACAGTAATCCATTATACACATAATTATTTTAACATTAAATAAATATTATACATACTTGTTTTTCTAGCCATACTATCAATCATTTTACTAATTGCGTTATTTATCTACCCTCCAAACAAAAATGCACTATCATCGGTTCATGTAATTTCACTTAGTGGCCTCTTTAGTTCTCTATTATTTGTTAATAATTTCCTGCCAGTCACTGAAGCACCTTTTAATAGTATTGGTTATTTTGGTTTATTTTTCTAAAGATCTACACTGAATGAGTGAGAGTGAGATCGTGAGATAATATATGTTTTATTCTTTGTAACTGAAATTCTTTCTTTCAAGTTCAGAATATGAAATATTTCAAATTATAAGTTGACTGATTAATGAAATCACTGATAAAATTATATAAAATACTAGCTGATCCGGCCACGCGTTGCTGTGCCGACTGCAGTGCCATCTGCCGGACTGATTTGTGAATCCAAACCATTCTCAGATCACCTTGAACACACACAAAAAAATTCATTCAAATCGGTCCAGCCGTTTAGGAGGAGTTCAGTGACATACACACTCACAGAAGAATTATATATATAAAGATAGTAGTAATCATCACATGTTTTTGCTTTTTCAATAAACCCCTGGATTAAAATTAAATATTTTATATGCTGTATTTGAATCTACTTTAGTTATACTGTATATATATACTGTATTTAAATAAATGTATGTAAATACAACTTTTATCGGATTCACGATGCGTTTATTCTTATTTTTTTTATTTAATTCTGACGTTTCGACTTCTTTAAAAGAGCCATGATCACAGGCAGTTTATATGAGACAGGTCGGACATCTCAATAGATTGTGTTTTATCCTATGTAGCTACTTCAAGTATTATAAAATATATTATTTTTATTTATAGTTGCTAAATACAATGTGATTGTGATGTAATAGTTTTACGGTGGGTATCCTCATATTCGATTAGTATTAATGCAAATAAATGTTTAATGTGAGATATTTTAGATTTTATTTCTGTTTAAAATATTATTTGTTTGGGTAAATACTAAATAGTTTGTGTAAATAAAATCGAGGTGAAATTTCCAGACCACAAGAAAACGCAACATGTGAAATGTTGCTTCATTTCCGTCCCTAAACAGGCCGCGTCCTGACATGTAATTGACAACCCGTTCGACGTTAACGAGAATTGGGTTGTCCAGTGAATGAATGCCTTTACATCAGCCGATACGACTATAACAAGATCGTCTTGTAATTTTTGACTATAGCTATCATATCCTACTAGGCGATGCAGTCGTTAAGCATAAAGTTACGCTAGCATCATATATTGGAGCGGAGCTAAAAAAATAATTATTTTCTTGTTTCGATGGGAATTTTTGCGCATTTCAAAATTCGGGCCCTAAACCTGTTGATTCGATTCCACACAAAAAATATTGAAATCGGTTAAGAACTCGGGAAGTTATGGCGTAACAGACATTGCGCCATTGAAGCTGATCCATGGGAGCTTCGCTCGCTCCACGCCAATGATAGATAGATATCATTTTTGTAAGCTTAACCGATTAAGCTAACAAAAATGAAAGCAACCGATTGTATTACAAGGCATTCCATTGTATTTAAGGTCTTTTCTGTTTGGATATGGTTTGTTTATTTTGATATTAAAAGTTCAACTCACGTTAGGCGTCAGACCGGACAGTAAGTAATTGTAATAATTCCACTTATAAAATTATTATGTCCGTTTGAGCTCCTTAACTGATATAAAAAGAATTAGCCACTGTGTTTTAACAATTATATCAGTCTTCAAAAGGATCTTAGAATCGTATGCTGTAAGAAAGCCTAATAAACGATGTCCGAGTCACCGGGCCTCCGCTAGAACTAATCCAAAGTATGCGTAAAGGCGTACTTTGTTGTGTAATTTGTATAGTTCTGTAGGTGCGTACGCAAATGAAATAGCTCAAGTATTCGACTGAAACTCGTTAACGAACTTCTGTTGTTGACACTAAGAATTGATGTGAAGTAATTTCTATGGATGGTCTTTGTAAGATGAAATAAGAAACATGTAAGGCCTGTTTTTGTTACAGTGAAAAAACAGTTTCAGTAATTTATTCAGCCTATTTATGATCACCGTTTCAGAGGAATGTTTCTGAACAAATACAAGCTTAGAGAGTCTTTTAAGACATGTTTTATGTTTACATGTTCGCAATACAATGTCTTACATATAAAGTAAAAGTGACTTCAAAGGGTAAAATTAACAAAAAAAAATAGAAAAACATGTCCTCAAAATCACTTCACATTTTTGTTATGCCTAAAATAGTCTGTGTATTTAAATATATTTATAGGTAACTGGCTTAGAATGAGGTATTAAAAAAGATACTATTATATCAAACAAAAAAAAACTTTTATGTCCAAGGATAGGAAAGAATATGGAAGTTATAAGGCAGACGAAACAGTTTTATGCTATTTCCTTAATAAATATTATTTGGAATTGATAATATAGGCCTTAATTTACAGCTTACAGCTTCCAATTAAAAGATACAAATATCCGATCATCTCTCCATCTGAACAAAATATCAATAAAAATAAAAAGTTTTTATTCTCCTTCCACGTAAAATGCCACATTATTTTTATTCCAATTATAACCGACGATATATCATCAGATTTTTTTCTTATTCAAATTTAAAGGGCTATTTAGTTGGTTCCATGGCAACGTAACTGGTTAGTTAAATATCTCCAGCGAATTCTCACTGAAAAGGGTCTGACCAAGGATTCTGGCGATTGTGATGATATATGACGGCGCATTATTTTCTTATCTTTTCTCTTTCTAACTCCACCACCCATACTTCATTCTCACCCGTATTATAAACGTGTTACTGTTCATATCTTGAAGCAAACGATTCGAACGGTATTAGTATTACGTAAAATTTTGGTAATAGGTTTTTCCATTTGAACAGTAACAATTATTTTCTTCTTCATTTCAATTAGTGTAAAAACTGAGTATATGGACTTGTTAAAGGTGCGTTCGGAACCTGATTGCGGAGGTTAAGGAACTTTGGCAAGGGTCAATCTTCGCATGGGTGATCAAAACTTTATCATCTAAAATTATTCCATGCTTCGAACGACACGTTAAGCCGTTAAACCAGGCTTACATCTTCGTGGATTACGGCGCATTCTTCCTCTTTATTTTATTCGCAACATCAATTAGCTGATGATAACGACGTGTAATACAATTATTTAATATCAAAATGATAAGAAATAATATAAAACCAGTGCTCCCCCAGTGGTCGAAATTCGACCGTAATTTAATTTTAATCTTCAACGGTATTAAGGGTTCTTTATTCGAATAATATACCTCTACTATCACGGCTACACAGTTATTTTGAAGCCTATCTTTTTCAAACAAATTATATAAAACTTAAATTTTAGTAAGATATAAAATACGTGTGTAAAAAACAACCACGCCTCCGAGCCCTCAGATGGGATTCGAACCCACGACCTTTCGCAATCCGGGCGACTGCTCTGACCGCTGAGCTACCGAGACGTACACGTATTTTATATCTTATAGAAATATTGCATTGTGAATGCAAAAAATTAAATAAAAACATAATTATAGCTGGTTCCATCTTAATTGATTGTTTAATATTTGTAAAAATATTACTTTCAATGTTGAAGGTAGTTAGCGTTCAACATTGGTGGAACGATACTAGCTCATAGTAGAAGTTGGAATACGTTTGTAAAATTCGACACGTTTGACAGCGTCTCGGTAGCTCAGCGGTCAGAGCAGTCGCCCGGATTGCGAAAGGTCGTGGGTTCGAATCCCATCTGAGGGCTTGGAGGCGTGGTTGTTTTTTACACACGTATTTTATATCTTATAGAAATATTGCATTGTGAATGCAAAAAATTAAATAAAAACTTAAATTTTAGTATTTAAACTAACCATAGCAAATGATGAACTATATTTGCGAATGTTTTTAAATAATTTAGGACTAATAATAATAGTATTTATTACATTATCACCAATTAGCCTAGCCCAGAGTAAGCACTGTAAGGCCAGTGTTATGAATACTTGGGTAAGGAATATTAATACATATCTTAATATATATAAATTACGTGTCACGTTGTTTGTCCCCGATGGACTCCTAAACTACTTAACCGATTTTGATCAAACATCGTAACTTTCTGTTATTTGATATAACTTAAAAGATAGGGTAGGTTTTATTTTAATTTATAACACAACAACGCGTGGTTGGGTCAGCTAGTATCCTTATCCTTACTAATATTATAAATCGGAAAGTGAGTTTGTTTGTTTAATTGTTTGTTTGTTCCGCTTTCACGCCGTAACTACTGAACCGATTGCTTTGAAATTTTGCAGACGTAAAGATAAAAGTCCGGATTAAATAATAGGGTACTTTTTATCCTGGACAAAATTGATATTCCCGAGGAAAAACAAAAATATTGTTTGCTTGATGGATGGATTGTAGATGGCGCTGTGTGTCGTTTAAAACAACGTAAAATGCAAACGAATATAAACATGTTAATTTAGAAGCTAAATGATACGATAATGAATCCCCGAAAATGAGGAATTCCCGAGGGATGACGTACAATTTGTTTTATCGTCTAAACTGTTTTTTTTACATCTACTTATATGTTGCAAACGAATATGAACATGTAAATTTTGAAGCTAAATGATACGAAATTGAATCCTCGAAAATGAGGAATTCTCGAGGGATGACATACAATTTGTTTTACTACTTATGCTGAAATCACTAAAGTCAACGAATTACTAATTGGTATAAGTATTAATTACGTTATTTAGTTCTTGAGGTATGCGATAGATGGCGCTGGGTGTTTTTTAAAACATGGTAACGTTGTGTTTTTTTAAATACATAAGAAGTGGAATGATAGCTTGGTAAAACATTGTTTTTCGCATGGTCAGCTGGAGCTGATTTATGTTTTCCCTTGTGGAGCAAAAACATGCAGATTTTGGGCACTGGAAACCCGAGAACACGCAACATAGAGTAGCGTGTTCTCGGGTTTCCAGTGCCCGAAATCTGCATGTTTTTGCTCCACAAGGGAAAACATATAATATAGTGTACCATTCAGTTTTGGTTTAACAACTAATTGTATTCAGAGTTACATCGCGCTTCTTAGATTTTTCCGTAGGAATGAGAAGTTTTCTTATAGTTGTGCTTTATACCGCAATATAACCGAATTCCACGCGGGCGAAGCCGCGGCCAGAAAACTAGTAATATATAAACAAGTAACATTTCTGGCAAAAATATGTGTATGTAAATAAATATCCATTACTCAGGTACAAATGTTCGTATTCATCACTCAAACATCTGTCCCTTCCGAGACTCGAATCTAGAACCGTCTCGGTATTAATGGGAACTAAAGGGGAACTTTTCATGGGAATGTCACTCAGAGATTGCGGTTGGGTAATGTACTCGTAGAAAACGAACTATTCTCTGTTGAATCGGTCTGGGTGATGTGGTAATTATTTAACACAAGTGCTTAGATACTTCAAATCAAAACAATATATGTGACTTTGCAGATTTCTGTGCAGATCCCTTTGAAATATTTTCTTCATTAAGTTTTTTAAAAGGACATATATGTCTTGATCTAAAGTCGGTAACATCACTTCACCCCTAAGACAACATACAGTGAATGCAGTCCTGTGATAGAAAAATATGGATACGATAAGTTTATGACATTAAAGATTATGTTTGACATTCAATAAGACCAGAATTAATTTATTTTTATCTAATAATAAAATGTTATGATTTGTGTGCTTGTCCTTTAAACCGTGTTTTAATAATCCATAATTTCTTTATTAATTATATGATATTGCAAGATAGCGAGACCTTATTTATGAATGATATATGATCAATTGATGATAAATCTATAATCTAAGATCACAAATTGGCTGTTTGTCTGTCCGCTCTTTTTCCCGCTCTTTTTCCATTGTATATGCATTACCATACAACGCGTTAACCGCAAGTAGTTCGTCTACCGGACGCTAGATGGCGCTAACGGTAAAATATTGAATAATAGAAAAAATTTAAAGAATCTTGTCCACCCGTGCGAAGCCGGGACGGGCCGCTAGTGAAGAATAAAATAATATCTCTCCTTAGGTATCAATAAAGGTGTGGAGTTTTACTGAAACCTCCCCGCTTTTTGTGAGAGCCTGCAAAGAGAACTTTCACTATTTTGTGTTACTTGCTAACACTTGTGCATCTTCGCAAACACTGAGTGATCACTATCAACTATTATTACGTTCTTATATCCACTATAACACAAAGTTTAATCAGAAACCAAAACGATTAAAATCTGCTTCCTGCTCTCGCCAAAAAGTCTGAGACGTTACAGAGATTAACCACAAACAAATATTATATTGGTGCATGAGTGGGTGTATATGTGTTTTGTCATATACGCGGTATATTATGTGATGTTTATTTTAAATAATTTAATTTATTTATATAATAATATTAGCTTTTGAACTTCATCTCCATCCAAATTTAACTGTGTTTAAATTACCCACCCATCCGTCACCGAATTTTCTTAAAAAGGGGTACAAAGTTTTTGCTTCACGTATAGATGACGATCTCTCAAACTTAACTTCTGGTTCGTGTATTTTTGAAATTTGGCTAATTTCGACTATTTGTTAAGAATTGTCAATTTATAAGTTTATTATATGTTCTTAGCCTGTTAAAATTGAGTATTTATTGTGTCTTTTTGTAATTTTTTTTCCACTGAAAATGATTGTGTTATTTAAAGGACCTGTTTGCTAATTTCTGAAATAATTTTTGGAATTTTTGTTCACAAACACCTTTTTAAGGTTTATTGTGATTTGTCAATGCTCTCGAAGTGTATTGCTTAGTAAAGTCAATGCAAATTTAAGACTCAAAATAATTTGATAATGTCATTATTTTAAAACCTAACTAAATGTTGGAACGGTATATTTTGAACACTTTTCTAAGTAATATAACATAAAACTTTTATTTGAAACATTTAATGTTTTTTGACGTGATTACGTATTGTAAATCGAATAACGCCGGATGCACGCACGAAAAAGCATGACTCATTGTCACGTTCCGTTATTGACACGTTCCGCCTGAGCCGAGCGTGCAAGCGATAGAGAGGCATGATCGGCGTTCGGCTTGTGAGGCATCTATCTGTCTTTGACTCCATCGGCCGAAGCGTCCCAGTAGAAGTGAGACAGCGGCAGCACACAACCTACATGGGAACTGTTTTATCAACTTTATAAAGTGAAGTGAAAAGTTAATGTGGTTTCCATTGTTTGTTACAACAATTGTAACAAAAAGGTAATTAATTCTTGCATTTTAAGAATTTGACATAAACTGTTGTCTTAATCAACTTTAAAAAGTAAAGTGAAAAGTAAATGTGGTTTCCATTGTTTATTACAAAAACAATTGCGGCAAGAAGGTAATTAATTCTTGCATTTAAAAGATTTGATTAGCGATATAATCTCATTTTTCGAAAGTCAACTGCGGAGGATCTTAAATATCACACATGTATATAAGTTGTGAATAAATTGTTAATAGCACATTATTACTTGTAATTAATCTGCATAATTTAAGTTAAAAAATTTTGACTTAAATGTAAGTTTATCGAAAAATTTTAATGTTCAATCAACTCTGTCCTTGTATTATACAAAATAATGATAATTCAGTGATAAACATTCAATTCAAATGATAATAGTATGCAATTTTTCATTAATGTTTTGTTAAGATCTTATCACGTAAAATTATCGTCCGTAAACTGACTTTACAGACAATCAATTTTTTATTAAGATCTTAGGTTTACGTCGAATTACCTAGAGAGTAATGGGATCAAAATCGACATCATTTTGCATATTTTATTTGTGACGCCGCAGCTGACACGATCGTTGAAAATGTATTTTAATTCTGTCACTGCATTCACTTTATCTTACAGCTGGCAACATTATCATAGTTTTAAAAGTCAAAATTAAGAGTTTCAGTGGAGGTTGAAGTAAACAAGTTAACCTTCACCGCACTTCTATTTAAATTTTACGACCTTTTCTGCTTTGATATAGAGGCTAAATTGGCCACATTTTCCCGTCTAATTTGTAATTCACAACACTTACAAGCTTGAAAGCGAAACCACATATTCTGATTTAAGTTAAATTTATGTTAGAAAAGAGTATTGTTACCTATTTTAAATAAAACTTCATTTTTTAATTAAAGATATTTTTACTTTCCGAAAGGATACCAGAGTAAATAAGACATATTTACCACTTCCATTTGATAACATTATTCTGCAAGTTTTTACTTGTCACCATGAATGTACCTAGACCGGCTATAAGTTCTGCTACAAATGAAAATGCATTTTTTTATGAAGTAATGTAATATTATTAATACTTATATGTACAGATTTAATAAAGTCTCAGCAAAAAATAAAGAAATATTGCACTTTGCTGTGTATAGGAGCTAAAAATTGTAGTTTTTGAAACGTAAACAATCTGTCTTTGTAACGAATCGAAAAATATTATTACCGCTTCATAAAATTTCTTGTAAGAACATCGTGTTATATCATTGTGTACCGAAGGGAGCGTCCAGCGATGTGTCGTTATATGATCAAAGCTTAATTGCATTGACCGCTTCCGGATGTCCGGTGATCTCGGACGACAAAGAAAATGGATTAAAATAAAAATACTAGCTACCTTGCAGATGCTCGGTTGTGCGGTCTCCTTTAATAATTTATTGACACTAAAAGACAAAAGGAAATTTGAAAATGTTCGTATAAGAAATAGTCTTTTAATTTTTTAAACTTATATAAAAATTTGAATTTTCTAAAAGTTACTTTATTAAATTACCCTACGATTGATGTTTCAATCCAATTTTAATAAATTCAGCGCCTAAGTATCATGAAACTTAAAAGGGTTAACGATGATGAAAAATATCTACGGACTAATAAAATGTCTGTAAATTTAATAATACCTCATGTTTTTTTTTTAATTTAAGCATAAACTTTTTTGTAATATAATAATTTTCATAATTATAGATTTTGTTGCCTAATTAAAAACGAAAGATATATACATAACTACACACGGTAGTAGCAACCTATTTACAACATATCTTTGATCTAAAAATTGATAACAAAATCGATAATTTTATAAGTTCCAAAACGGCAAATATTTTATAAATCTCCAATATTTTGTGGATATGTTTTGTAGAATGCGCGTAAAAGGAATATTATCGAAACAAGGCAATCGTTTCCTGACATACGAAAATCGCATGTCTGAAACACAAGCGACAGCGTTCGCATATCACCTCTACAAGCAGACTGTGCCACAGACCAACAATATACTCGAAACTTAATTATTTTTATTCAACTATATGTTTATGCCGTTGTTGCAAAGCAAACGTTTATTCAAATATTTTTGTTTTCAGTATTTACTGATGTGATAAACTACTCAAAGTATATTGTATTGAGAATTCATTCCAAATAGCCTTATTTACTGACTAAAATATACCGAGGTCACCGGATCACTTAGTATATCGTTAGCTTAATTGGTAAAGGTACTACTTTCGCATTTTTAGCGTTAATTATTATTCTTAGTAATGTAAAATACTTTACCGCTTTCTCAATTAAATGGGAAAAATAATTTCAAAGCTTTTGAATAGGTATTTACTTTAAAAAATAATGCTTTTAAGAAATGGCATTGCTATTTTGAATTAGGTTAGATTTTGTTGTGATCAGACTGATTCTGACTAGACTACGTATTCAGTGGAAGCCGCAACAGAAAATAAAATTGATATCGCTCTGCCGCGGGCGCCCCGAGAAAAAGCATTTCGAAATAAATGACTTTTTAAATTTCATCGTTGCACACAGTTTCTCTATCAATTGTCGAGGCTCGCTCGACGTAACTGGATTTCGCGACGGGCATTTATTGTGTGCTACATACAAGATCGCGACTTTTATATCACGGACATCGATAAACATGAAATAAAAGAAAGACCCTTACTTGTCATGTATTGGCAATAACGTACACTTTTATGTAGAAATCTTTCAAAAGATCACATCAAAAGATGCTGATAACTTTCTGTTTCTATGGTTTAGTAATTTCTTTACATTAGTATTCACAGTGTCAGTCGTGTGAACTAAAATATTAAACAGTATATTATTAACTGTAAAAAGAGATGTTTAACATCTGTAAGGTTACAATATCAGGGTTACTTTTAAAACAGGACCCAAATTTTAATCAGATTTATATAAAGACGCATAACAATTAAAACAATAGGTATAAACTGTTAAAAATACTCGACTTTGCATGAAAGCTCATAACCATTTCGCAGGACCTCCATATTTCCTTTTTATACTATTATGCAGATAAGATATGAAATCAAATTTTTATTAGGAATTGTATGTATATATTACATACAGTGTTGGTCTCAACACTTTTGCTCACACTAACTGCGTAGCAATAATGGTTGAAATGTAAGATATTCATGCAGCTGCAATTGCAAGCGTAGCGTGCGGAAAGTACGAATACCTATGAATGTAGATATTTTGTGTACATTCGTATGTAGGAATGTATAATAAATATTTATGTAGAGAGGAATTATTATGTTCATCATTATTCACTTTCTGCTTCCCCCAACCTTCACCAGATCATTGATTTGTTTGGTCGGAAGTATGCCCAGTGAGTCTGCCAATTCCCGTATCTGCTAATTCGTCTCAGCTAGGTACTTGATAATCAGTTTTGCCCTAGGGTTAATATTTCTAAGACCGACATGACATGACATGTTACAAATTAAAAAAGCCTTACAGTGCTTACTTTTGACTAGACTAATTGGTGTATAAGAAATATTATTATTATCATTAAATATTATTTTTAGTGAATAATATGAAGAGCAATTACTCTCTATAATAATAAGAACACCGACTCGATGAAAGGGCTTTCACTGGTGCACTATTTAAAATCATTTAAAGTAACTACTAGGCGATGCAGTCGCTAAGCATAAAGCTACGCTAGCACCATATATTGGAGCGGAGCGTAATACCTAAAAAAAGAAAAAAAAATTTTTGTTTCGATTGGAATTTTTGCGAATTTCAAAATTTCGTCACAAGCTGGTCCTGAACCTGTTGATTCGATTCCAGACAAAAAAATATTAAAATCGGTTAAGAACTCGGGAAGTTATGGCGTAACAGACATTTCGCTATTGAGCTGATCTATGGGAGCTTCGCTCGCTCCGCTCCAATTATGTGCTTTAAGTCGCACTGAGGTAAAATGCCGCCAAGCGGAAACGGGGAAGGCTTTTGTAGTAGTAGTCTTTCAGAAAGATCTAAATCTATTATATTAAACTAATAACATAAATTTTGTTACCTTAAAAAGCATCTCGGTAATTCAAAAATTAATCGTAATTAAAAAAAACAGCATGCCACGCGGCAATTCGCATATGGTAGCAATTGCTACCAGAGACTGACGAGGGGTGTTAGCTATCGGTATTAATTGCTACCGTGGACTGACAAGTGGATAAGGAACTTCGTTCCAAAAAGTAAATAGTTATAGTCATATTAAAATTGTTCCAGTCACATCAACTTAGTTATCAATAGTTTTGGTTAATGCCAAAGATCTTTCTCCAAATTTATTTTGGTGATATTTTTTTTAAATTAACTAAATACAAAATGATGTGCATTTTCGTCAAAAACATTTTATAGTGAGTTTTTATCTGAAAATTGTGAATTAAATTGCAGAGATTACGTATTTCAGTTATTTAATCTTTATATATATTTTTTATTTTGAAGTGAAGCACATACACGATGCTATTTTACCACGTTTTTCTTATCTCACTTTTCTTATTTGTTTGTCTGTCCGGGCAAAATCTTGCAACTTAAATTTGAGGCACTTTCCGATAAGCTAGAAAGCTGAAACTTTCAGGATAGTTCAGAACCCGATGACAATGCACTTTAAAGCAACTTTCAACTTTCCAGATGCACTTTCAGGTCCACTTTCGGCAACTTTCACTTTTGTATGGGGCTTATCCGATTGTTGCGTAACACATGGTTACTTCGTTGAGTTAATAATTAAAAAGAATAAAATAATTATACTAGATTTAAAAAATCCCACGTTTTTCAATGTCCTAAAAAGAATAAAATAACCCTGCGGGGCAAAGCGAGGGGCCACTCAAAACGTGGGGGCGCATCTTTACAATAATCGGCATCAATGCATGTCATTCATCTCTTTAAAATCTCCTCTTAGTAATATGCGCCCCCACGTTTTGAGTGGCCCCTCGCTTTGCCCCGCAGGGTTATTTTATTCTTTTTAGGACATTGAAAAACGTGGGATTTTTAGATTTTTTAAATTTTATGTTTTTCTTAACATTATCAGAAAAAGTTGAAATATTACTTGGAAAAACACTTTATATTTCTACGAAGTTGATTTTACGTAGTTTCTCTGGACTACGGTCACTCCGAAATTCGCAATACTCTGTTAACCGTCGTATTTGTTCTGTTTTATTTAAAGGTAAGCGATACTGAAGTTGACACTTTCAGAACACCGACCCTAACTTTCGGAAACAAGTTATATTTTGCGTTATTTCACTGAAAATTTAATACATTATTTTTAATCTGTAGGTTATTTTATTTTCCTTTTGGAAAACTGTGTAAATACCTGTTTTAGTAAATTATTAAAATTTGAGGTTAACAAAAAGTATTATAAAGTTCTGATTGAATAGTTCAGAGCTCACAATAGCGTCCATACAATTCTAAATCTTTCATAATAAAAAAGGCATTTAAATGCTTATACTCGTATAATAAAATAACGTAATTATTATTACGTTTCTTTTGATTTTTTTATTTTTGTTTTTTTCTTAAAGACTTGGAATGTATTAATATCTTCCTTTGAATTACTTTTAAAAGGCTCAAACACCGACGTATTTTTTTTGGAATCACGTTGAAACTCTTAAGTAGGTGCAATGATTCATGAAATTTAGCAACATTCTTACAAAACAGGAGTGTAGCCATTTTAAGTTATCTAGGCGATAAAGATGAAAGTCCATGATTTCTACTAGGCTGCAGGTGTGCTGTTCATACGCCATCGATATATTTTTATTATAGCTCACTTAAATATACGCCTTAAAATAAAAATAAAAATGGATGAAAGGAAATGTACTAGAATTTTTAGTTTTTACAACATTATTGCAATTTCGATCTCGAAATTTAGAATACTTAGTTGTGATTTAGACCAAATAGCACGTATCGTATCTAATAGGAACGGATTTGCACCCTTCGTATCTGAATCCTCGATATTAACGCAAGTGACGGAGCAGTAGCAATAGTGCTGGTTGAATATCTTATAAAATTATCTAATGTGATGTAGTATTAGTTTAAAATTGCTTTAGAAGAAGAATGATTGCATTAATGACATCTGAAGATAGTGCACTCACAGAAAGGAAAAAGAATGGATCCTATCGGAATGGCGGTATCCAAGCAGAGCCGACCGCGTGTCGTAGTAATGCGTTCGGCTACGTCAGTACTTTGTATATTCTGTGGTTCGGCTGTAAACGCGTGCCGCGGAAGCCACCCGCGGTCAAGTGGTTATGAGCAGTTTGGTATAATAGACTTTAATTACTGAGTAGACAATTTAATTTCGTTTGAACATTGTGAATTGTACTCTAACTCCTTATTATAAAACATGAAAACCTACTTTTTATTTAAAATTATAAAGACAGAGACAAGATTTGTTTTAAAACAGCACTAATTTTAATCTTATTTTAAAATATGGGGATTTATGTTCAAGGTCTATCTAACATAATTTATAATATACTAGCTTTCCGCTCGCGGCTTCGCCCGCGTGGAATTCGGTTATATTGTGGTATAAGAAAACTTCTCATTCCCACGGAAAAATCTAAGAAGCGCGATGTAACGCTGAATACAATTAGTTTATCATAAATAGCGTAAACTATCATTCCACTTCTTATATATTTAAAAAAACACATCGTTACAATGTTTTAAAAAACACCCATCGCCATCTATCGCATCATCACATTGGAACCTGAGTTGAAAACATTCGCAGAGCAGCTGGGTCTTTTTATCCTATCATTATCCTTTACTTAATCTCCCTCATTGAATTTTCTAAAAGCACACTTATTTGCAGAAGAAAGAGTTTCTGCCTATAAAAAATATATGGAATAGGTTTTTTGAACATGTTACTAGCCGCTTATAAAATTGCCATTGTATCGTAAAAATTCTTTACGAATTTCAATTTATGACTGAGGTTGGTATAGAAAACAATTTTATATTACATTTTGTGGCGCAATTTCCCGAAACTTAATCTCGACTCTCTAAATAAGTTTTAGACAATTTTCATTGAATTATCTCTTTTCCTTGACATTTTGAATTGTTTCCTTGCTGTTTGTCTGTCTTGGTAAAGGGACTGAAGCCAGTAAAATTGTTCTCTTGATTGAGAAATATTGAAGCCAATGCTATATTTCTCAGTGGCTGAATGTTTTATTCGAAAGTTCGAAGGACCTGGCAGCTCTATCAAGAGACCGACTTCAGCTTGTTTCTGAAAGAAAGTCATGTACTGTACCACGGTATCATCGTTTTTTGGTGAGTCAAATATTGAAAAGTCTAATCTTCGTATGTGCACCTCAAGAACCCCAAATTAGTAAGAAATGTGCAAATTAGTTGTATAAATTACTCCGTGTGTTCCAGTTTGCCGGGCTTAGATAATTCGAAATTTTGAGGTTATAAAGAGTGGGATAGGATAGGGTATTGATCTCTTATGAAGCCAGGACTTCTCTTTACCGTGAAAACCGACTTCGGCGAGTGCTGCAAAGATTTGTTTTGAAGAAATCATATCCTATATTGCGGGCTCTGTTATGTTACGAGCAGGTATAAATTCAACGGATCGCACGCCGTAAATTGATATATATTACAAGTCAGTTTAGGTTAGATATTTTTTTCCATTACCAGTCAGTAACCTTATCAAATCATGCGTTTTGAAATCATGGTTTTCAAAATTATGACGAAAAAGTTATGCCAAGGAATACATAACCGCTAGGTAGAGTTCGAAATTTATCATTTGAATTGGATAGTTCGAAGCTACAGAAACTGCCTCAGACGTTCTGAAACAAAGAGGAGGATCTGTGCAGCCATCTCCGAAGGCCATTGGAAAGCTAAAAAATATAATTACTGAGGGGGAATGTATTCTGAACGAAATCATAAGTGATATACTCGCTAGAATACTCAAATACATGCAGGCAGTGATTTCAGCAAGCGGGGGCCACACCTCATGCTAGATTTTTATTTGCATTTCCTTTTTTTGCAAATAAATATACCTATACTGATATGTTAGAGTCCATTAATTTAAAGTCGATAAACTTTCCTCAAAATAATTTTTAAAATATGAAATTTAACTATCATAATTATGGCATGATTAAAATAATATTTATGGACATATTTAAGCTTATATTTGAATTTATAGGTGCTCTTGCAATTTTTAAAACTTACTAGGACCTATTCAGTTTTCCAACTACGCTGCACGTATCGTATTCATACGCGCGACGCGATGTCGCTTCGTGTAAACAAATTGTCGCCCGTTCATCTCATTAGCGTCACTCAGAAGCGACCAACGGGAGTGCGCTGTTTTGTGTTTGTGCTTGAAGTCAGGTAGTACGGTTGGATTGTCTAAAAAGATTTTTAATTATGTTTTACAATTTTAAAATATTGTTTTATGCAATTCGTTAAGGTAGGTTGGATATTTAGTATCCACAATATACATAGTAAGTAAGAAAAATTTAATACATATTTTTTCATAATTTAAGAATCCTTTTATAATTTAGTTTAGAAAATTCCTCTTACATCTCTGTATTAATAGCACCGAGTAATAGTTTTCCCAATATTTCATAGTTATTGTACTGGTAAGCGACGCTGCATAAACAAATTGTCACCCATTCCGCTCATTAGCGTCACTCAATGGGTACCGGCCGGGGTACTCACTGTTTTTACTGTCGGCAGGTAGAACATTAAAATTTCATGTAATTTTTTTACTTTGTTTAGTTTATAAAGTAGATATTTAAATATCGATGTAAAAACAAACTTTGATCTGTCGTGAAAAACATTACGTTAAGATAGCGATACGATATAATATCGAAGTGCGTAGTAGATAAAATTGATATCATTAATTTTTTTTAGGTAATCGAAAACATAGCAAAGAAGTACCTAAATTAAAGTTCATAGAATTGCAAATAATTCTTCAAAAAGTTTAATAAACTTTTTACAAGAAAACAATTATACTTATAATTTTGTCGTCAATCTGAGCTAGAGACGTAATGTTGTTAACACAATTACAACAATTAGGTATGATATGAAAATAAAGTTATCTTTAAATATTAAACTTTAAAAGTTGTAAATAAGTATTATTTAATTAGTTAACTACCCTCTAAAATACAGGGATTATCGTTTATAAATTATTAGATAAATCGTTTATAACAAATTGTAATGCCATTATATTTCATTGCTAGCATCGCCAAGTTGTATTACATTTGCAACAGTTTAATCGGTTATTGTTTTAAAAGTACAATAACCGAGACCTACCAAATCACATTAGAAATGTAATATTCCAAGATATGCGTAATTTTGTGCAGAGTTAACACGAGGGGAGGTTCACTCTCAAGTCTGCAATTAGAGATGTAAGTTATCGTAATGGCTGATGATCTCGGTTGTCACAAGCCGTTATTTCCATAAGTCACGTACTGGTGTCATTAAGGACGGGGCAGGGTGAGGTCTTATTCTGGTGTACCACCTAAAATTTTTTAAGGAATCTTAAGAACGGCATGTTCTGAGACCCTTTTCGGTCACCTTTTGTTCGCAGAGTAAATGCATCATGTAGTAAATTATAGTTACTGTAACAATACAATAAAACACTATCAATAACACCACAGTGAGGAATATTAAAGTAATGTGATACGTCGGGCCAATCGTTGTAAAATATACATCAGTAAATAGAGGTTATTTAAAGTATGAATATTTTACTTGAAAACATGTCACACATGATAGGGCACAATAAGGATGAAAAAGTTAATACTGACATAATATTGTAAACGATGACTGCTGTTGCCCGTGTTACAGGCGACGACTACCTTTGAGTAGTAGATAAACGTGCAAGGCGTGTCGCTCTCTTAATGTCTGTAGGTATCTGCATATATTTTAATGTATCTTGCTGTTTTTGTGAAATTAGGCTGGATATTTTGTTTCTACATATTTCATTTATAAATATCAGAATAATAGATATTAACTATTTAACACCCCCTTAATGGTGACAATGAGTATTAAATTGTCAAGACTCGAGAGGTTTTGACAATTAAATACTCATTGTTAACATTAAATAAATTGGCGCACTTTTTGTGATTTTTTCGGTTTTCGTGTTTTTTATATTTCAATTTAACATTGTCAACGAACTACAGATTAAAAAAAAACATGAAATTTAATTGTGTAGAAACTCATAAAAAAGGGGATAGAGTACTGTGGTGACCTCCTTGCCTCTATGACACCGCAATCCACCTCTTTATGTATATTTGCTTTATGGCAAGGAATGTCACCCTTTTAAATATAGAATATTCTAGAAGGCCAATCGAACATAAGCCGATCAGTAGTATCTGGGAGTGTAACCTTAGTCGTTCTATTAAAGAGTTCAGTAATAGAATAAATCGTGAAATACCTATATAGTTTGAATTAACGTTCAAGTTTTTAAAGATCCCGGAGCGCGCGTAGGGCGCTACAGTACCTACTATAAAGTATCTAATTTATTTTATTTAATGCATAAATCGTACCTATTTTTGCCTTTTAGATAAAATATGTCATGTATTCTGAGAATAAAATATGCATAAACTAGAAACTGCTTCAGAATATGGCTGCGGCCGACCCGTTGTCATTCCTCGTTCAAGTTCACAGCCTCTCAAGCGGGATTATGTATGTCTGCAGAATGGCAATTAGTTCCGAACAAACATTGCACTAGTTAAACTACTTAGGACAAATAGGACGCTTTACTTATTTCAGATGCAGATAGAAGTAAGTACGGTGGGCATATGTATAGAAAAAATTTATGCTTGCTTGTGTCCTCCTTTAACTATCCAAGAAAGTCAAAATTATAAAGAATTGTTTGGAAATCCTGACGAACCTCAAGTTCATGTTTATTTTGCAATAAAATAAAGACAATATTTAAACATTATAGTTTGAACTTTTTTTATTAGCGGAGAAAATTTAATATAAAGATAAAATGCTTTTAATTTAATATAAACATTATTATATTTTTTTAAAAATTTTGAGGTTTTTAGTTTTTAGTTTTCGACTAAATTAATGTAGAATATAAGCATTTAAAATTCACTTATTGAAAGTATTGAAGAAATTTGTAAGATTACGAAAACAAAAATTATGAAGTAATAAACAAATTATTTGTCCGAATTGCTGTAAATGTTACCTGCATAGACTTATATGTAATTACATGCCCACGAGAACAACTTACACAAACTTTTTGCACATAACGAAAAGTAGTGCCATCAGTGACAACTTTTGAAAACCAAGTGAGAGCCTGCCTCAGACTACACAGTAAATAAATGGAGTACTAACATAGACATATAATTATGTCTATATGATGATTTTTTATTACAAATTTTATCGTAACAGGTCAGTTGCATTCAAATACAATATGGAGTTTTACGCCTACAAACAAAAAATGATGGCCGTACAAATTAGCCGCCATTACGGACTTTTGTATTAAAATTACCGCTTTATAATATTGTTTATTTTATTTTTAAAAATAATTACTTATTTATGATATAATATCCCATTTTTTTTATTTCTGCAGGCTTTTACTACGCAACCTTTTTATGACAAGCAATCACAAAACCATACCCGATGCAAATATCAACGGAGTACTAATTCGCGTTGGCTCTTATCTGATGCTTTAGAGCCAAGAGCTGGGCTAGTCCTTACGCTAGTAATATATAGGTTGGTAGTGTAAAGAAGAGAATAAACGTGTGTACTGTTTAGGTGAAAAGTCGTGTCGAACAAATATATTAGTTGAAACTTGGAGATAAAGTAACACATATAAGAAACAAATGCTAGATGCTAGTGATTATAGAGAAAGTGTTATTCATCATCCCAGCCAAACAACGTTGATTGCTAGACGGAAATCTCCCCAAAATATGCTGCTGGCCATTTTGTGGACAACGGGAGACGAACGGTGACTACCGCTTTTTAGGACAGGAGAAAGGTTGGTGCTATTTTATTTTGCAGGACACCACACGGAAGTGTTATTAGACGTAATGTAGACGTAAGACGTAACGTAATTGAAAAAGAGTAGAAGACATTTTTATATAAGAAGATACCTGACCATTTGGCACCTGGGTGGGAGGGTTATTTGCCTTTAAGAGTCCATGACTTCCGATCAGCGCCTACAAACGTAGAAACCCAATTGTTACATATCTTTTTTTTTCAAGAATATCTAGCCGGACTATCAATTTAGACGGGCACAAATCTCATCTATATGAGGTAAAGTTGATTTTAAAATCAGACACAAAAAATAAAAAAAAAGGAAGGCAAGAAGTTACGTATCTCTCATAACTTTAGAATTATCTTTATGGGAAATAAATGAATTACAACATGCTGTTTTATAGCATTCATCTTTAAATTTTCTTTTGTACTCGTATTTTGTTTAACAATTTACCTGTGACATATGATTTGTAATGACAGCTAGCTGGCATACGATCGTGTGGCTTTTGACGTCTGACATGATGAAGGGCAGTTTATACTTCATTGGTGAAATGATATAAAAAATGCCATACTTTTCAGTCGATCCGCACAGTTTTGCTGTCCATGGGTTGCAAGCTGGTAATGAAGCGCGCGGGTTCTAAGCCAAAGGAAGCATTGATGCGATCAGCTCACGGACCACATCAGGAATCAATTAGGAACGGCTGGCAGCCACCACGTGCCTACCGCATGAATTATTGACGACGCCGGCACTCGCACGCGTTGCGCCAATAGAGACTCAATTCGAAATGAGAATTGGAAATCTTTAAGCTTCATCAAATTGTGTACTTTGATCAAAATTTTATTGATTTTAAGCATAGTCATAATTATTAAAAAACTATACAATCATAGAGATTTATTAACGATTATTACAAATTATAAAAATGGCATATGAAAAAAATACTAAGTGTTATTATTTATGTTTGTTACAAATGTTAAAATAATATTTAGGGAGTCTTTTGATAACCTACAATGAGGCCAGAGCCTAACGGCTCAGATTTTACCTAAGCGAACCAAGTTTTATTTTGGCGGATGTACCACGGACGTGAATCTACTCGCAACGCAATCGTTTAGCTTACCATGAGGGGTAAACGTCTGTCTAAAGTGTTTATCAACTTGTCAATATCTTAAATAAAACTGATTTTCATACGTATATGTTCATTAAAACATGTAGCTGTAGTATAACAATCTTATCCAATAATCCACTAAAGTTATGGCTATTATTTGAAGTATCGAAAGTAGTTCACAATACGCCGGCAAAAATCCAAAATCCAATAGGAAATGTTCAGCCATTTCTAAGTTGCATTCGACAATATTTCGATGGTCCGTCGTCCCCCAACAAAAGCCTAGTCGCTCGATTAGCGGGCAAACTCGATTTTCTTCGCCGATTATCCTGTCCGTCCTACACTTAGTTCAATTTGACAACCGGAATATCGTACGAGAGCCAATTAATTGTTATCGAGGTTCATTAATACGCCACTTACGCGCACATTATTATAATAATACAGTTAGGTTATATAGACGCTGTTTAGCATTCGTGTGTTAACCCACACCGAGATAGTTTTGAGTAATCAGCTGTAAAATTTTTTTGAGAACAATCTTCTTTTTCCGCTTATGTTAAGCAAAAAAATATTGTTATGCGGCATCATTTTTTTTGTTGAAATGCATAGATTAATAAAATAAATGTTTATATTATAATAAATTCATTTTTAAATAAAAAGAGCTTAAAAATGGTTGATGCTTAAATTGCTGAAGGGCTTATTATATTTAGCATTCATGTGTTATGTGCCTTAACACATTAATGCAAAATTCTGATTTGTTCTTTTAAAATGAATAAGTGTACTCATTTTTCGAAAATGTAATAAAATAAACTCCTAACATATTAAAATTTTAATGCACTTATTTATTTAAAGTTTTATTGCTTTAATATGCTTTGATTTACATTACAAGTTCTGCTTAAAATGAGAAATCCAATAAGTAAATACTTATGTTATTTAAATTATTCAAAAAATAAAAAAAAAAATTTAACTTAATTTTTATTATTATTTCAATTATATTAAATAAAATCAATATAATTATATTTTTTTTGTATCCATTAGATGGTACAAATCTATTATAATTAGTAACTGTGAGTCTTATTCTCTTGCTCTATTGCTTACTTTTATAACTTTAAACTTCTCCTAAGAACATTACGTTCTACTTAAATAAGAAAAAAAAAACTTCCATTTCTTTTCTTCATTATATAAGTATAATATATGAGGTAGCCGTGTAGTGCCGGCCTAGAATAGCACTACTCCCCTCTCATCCTGTGGGTGTCGTAAGAGCCGACTAAGGGAAACCTCACCTAAGGAGATGGGCAGCAGCATCTCTTTATGCGTACGGGTCATACTGCGATCGCCAACCCGCCTGCCAAGCGTGGCGATTATGGCAAAACCCCTCAAATGAATAGGCACAACAAGAAACGGCCCCTAGTCCCCGGCAGCCAAACCATTCCTAGCTACGGTAGCGGCTACGGTAACGGCTCGTCAATAACGTGCTATCCATAGGTAGTGTTTCCAGCAGAGTAGCATACTTGGTACTCAGAATATCATCACGATATTCGTTGACGGTCATCCAAGTATACGCCCCAACCTCGAAACACGACGATGACGAAGTGGAGGCTATGTATGAGGAGATTTCTAGGGCCATACATAGTCACAAATCCCACTACACGGTTGTGATGGGGGACTTCAATGCAAAGTTGGGGAAGCGCTGCGGTGACGAATCGAGAGTGGGGCAATTTGGATTTGGAGAACGGAACGACAGAGGCCAGATGCTGGCGGACTTTATGGAGAGGGAGAACCTCTATATAATGAACTCCTTCTTCAGAAAGCCAATCTCTCGCAAATGGACCTGGATAAGTCCCGACGGCAAGGTCAAAAATGAGATCGATTTTATCATGTCAACGAGGAAGCAAATATTCAATGACGTCTCTGTGATCAACGCTGTTAAGACAGGGAGCGATCACCGACTGGTAAGAGGCACATTGAATATCAACGTGAAGCTTGAAAGATCGCGACTGATAACTCTACGCTCCGACCAGTGCCAACCCAGATTCAAAACCCCGAACGCTTTCAGCTCGAGCTCCAGAACCGCTTCGAGACCCTTGAAAACAGCATAGATGTGGACGATCTGAACGACCTGGTGGTGGATGCTGTCCGTAGGGTCGAAATACTTCAAAACCCACCGTCCCAAATTGAAGAAACTCTCCGCACATACACTCGAACTCATGGATAAGAGACATGAAATGAGACTGCAAGACTCAGCTGATGCCCTACGTTATAGACAGCTTAATAGACAGATCTCGAAGTCGCTGACGAGCGACCTTCGCCAATTTAATAACGAGCGTATCAAAGAGGCCATAGAGCGGAACAAAGGCGCCATAGAGCGGAACAAAGGCTCCAAAGTGTTCGCTAGAGGTCTGTCTATTGGGCAAAGTAAACTGACGAGGCTGAAAACTGAGAAGGGCAATATCATTTCATCGACTCCTGAAATCATGAGAGAGATTGAGAGTTTCTATTGGCAGCTGTATTCCAGTATCACACCAGGCCAAAGCAGAGCTCGAGATCCTAGAGCCAAGTTTACCCGACACTATACCGAAGATATCCCGGACGTCAGCCTGTACGAGATTAGAATGGCCCTCAAACAGCTAAAGAACAACAAGGCGGCGGGAGATGACGGAATTACTACAGAGCTTCTGAGAGCGGGCGGCACGCCGGTACTTAAAGTCCTCCAGAAGCTCTTCAATTCTGTCATCGTCCAGGGCAAAACGCCGAAGGCATGGAGCAGAAGCGAGGTGATTTTGTTCTTCAAAAAGGGCGATAAAACCCTACTGAAGAACTACAGATCCATCTCGCTTCTGAGCCATGTCTACAAGCTGTTTTCGAGGGTCTTTACGAATCGTCTTGCTCGCAGGTTTGACGACTTACAACCTCCCGAACAAGCCGGTTTCCGAAAAGGCTTTAGCACCATAGACCACATTCATACGCTGCGGCAGGTTACACAGAAGACCGAAGAGTATAATCGGCCACTTTGCTTGGCGTTTGTGGACTATGAGAAGGCCTTTGATTCGATCGAGACTTGGGCGGTGCTGCAGTCTCTCCAGAGGTGCCAAGTGGACTACAGGTATATCGAAGTGTTAAGGTGCCTGTACCAAAACGCCACTATGTCGGTCCGAGTACAGAGCCAGAGCTCTAATCCTATCCAACTACAGCGAGGAGTGAGACAGGGAGACGTTATCTCTCCGAAACTGTTCACTGCTGCGTTGGAGGATATTTTTAAGCTTCTGGACTGGAATGGATTTGGCATCAACATCAACGGCGAGTACCTGACGCATCTTCGGTTTGCCGATGATGTGGTCCTAATGGCTGAGACCTTGGAAGACCTGAGCACCATGCTTGAAGATCTCAGTAACGCATCCCAACGAGTGGGTCTTAAGATGAACATGGACAAGACGAAAATTATGTCCAACGCCCATGTTACACCCGCTCCAGTAAATGTTGGGAACGTTACACTCGAAGTTGTTGACCACTATGTTTACCTAGGGCATACAATACAGTTAGGTAAGTCCAACTTCGAGAAAGAGATCTCTCGTCGAATCCAACTCGGGTGGGCAGCGTTCGGGAAGCTGCGATACATTTTCGCGTCCAAAATACCTCAGTGCCTTAAGACGAAAGTCTTTAACCAGTGTGTGTTGCCAGTGATGACTTATGGCAGTGAAACGTGGTCGTTCACTATGGGTCTTGTAAGAAGGCTCAAGGTCGCCCAGCGGGCAATGGAGAGAGCTATGCGTGGTGTTTCCCTACGCGATCGAATCAGAAATGAGGAGATCCGTAGGAGAACAAAAACCGCCGACATAGCTCAAAGAATTACGAAGCTGAAGTGGCAATGGGCAGGACACATAGCAAGGAGAAAGGATGGCCGTTGGGGCGGAAAGGTTCTCGAATGGCGACCGCGTGCCGGACGACGCTCAGTGGGTACGATCTGGTCAAGGTCGCGGGAAAACGCTGGATGCGGGCAGCACAGGACCGATCGTTGTGGAGATCCTTGGGGGAGGCCTATGTCCAGCAGTGGGCGTCGTACGGCTGATAATGATGATGATGATGATGATGAATATATTAGGTATAATGAAGAAAAGAAATGGAGAAATTTTAAATATTTATTAGGTTAAATTTTAAATATTTAATACGTTCATATAATTCATATTTGTCGTGTGGGAGTCGAACCCATAACCTCCGACATTGGCGTCCACCAACTAAAAGCAAATGTAAATATCTACACTTCTAAAATTATAACCCTCCTTTTTATCTTTGCCGTAGCTGGATAAAATGGTTTTAAATGAAAGTATCCAAGCACTTACGAATTGAAATTGCCTACTTTAAAAAAAACAGTAAGAAATTAACATGTTTTCAGGTGAGATCAGCCGAAACTGTTTTTCGTTGAATTTAGAGCTGAAATGCTCAAAACTTTTCTTTCCACTACATCGTTTCGTCATTATAATAAGAATTTAATGAATTTCTAAACACATCTAATTAGATTTATGTCAAAAATTAATAAAAATCTTGTGTTGGTGTGGTCAACAAGTCCGCGCAATCCTTACCGCCCTCAGCTACCCGCGCTCTCCCAATTTTGCATTTATGTTTAAACCCACAATCCGACATAGACGCATTTTTATGTTAACTGCAGTATAACACATTATTGCTTTTTGTTGTGGTCTCATTAGATTTTGGCATTAATAATGTAAGGCACTTATGACATAAACGCTAAATACAACTCTTAATTTAGAAAATAAGCAATAACGATTTTTGTGCTCTAGAATATTCTGCGATTTTTTTTCAATAAAATGGATTGCACTATCGTTAACCTTATGATCTAAAGAATAAAACTGCATTCATAACTCAAAACCCGATTTTCTGTGGGTTAACACACGAATGCTTAACAGCGTCCATATAATAACGAAAAACCAAATAAAGGAAAATGTAAATCTGGAATCAAATTGAGAGACAAAAGGTTATTTTTTATCAACTAGTTAAAAGACATGCAATATTGAAAAATATTTATTACTCAAACTTATTTGTATCAAACAATTGCGGTACGTAAAAAAATCCAAAGGACTGTCCATCAGATAGATGACAATAAAATTACTATCTTGAGTTTATCTGCAATAGTTAGTTAGCACTCACCTCACATTAGGCTCGTGTGTTAGGTTACGGTACAATCTCTATATGGCATTTATTTTATAAAGAAGGCCTTTGCCATAGCAGTGTGTGCAATAATAGACTGATGATACGCAAATATATCAAAAATTATAAAATCGAACACCGTGACTCGACGTTATACAATTAACACAATTTAGTTTCCGCAATAGATCACAGTAGCTATGGAGCGTTTACGCCGAATTACGTTTTATGTAACAAGTCCAATTACTTTTACATAAGGAAACTGATTCTTATGAAATTGTATACGCTTAAGGAAAATATATAAGCCTAAAAGTTAAAAGAAAACATTTTGATTAAAATTAATATACTTCAAATCAAAGCAATTCTAAGAGATTTCTATATTAACAGAAAAATAATTTTATTTATTTTTTTATTCAATATTTTAATAATGTTTCCTACTAATTACTTTGCCTCGTGTATATTTTTATAAGAATCAGTTGAGGAAACTGATTCCTATAAATTATAAAGTATTTTGGACTTGAAACTTACTATACATTGTCCAATGTAGGATGATACTTTTGACAGGTGTCACTTCCTTATTGCTACGTACTAAGGTTGCGTTTGTTTCCTTATGTTTGGCTTGACATTGCAATAGCAACTTTATACCCTCCATATAGGTGTCAACTGTCAAAAGTATCATCGTAAATTGGATAAAGTATATGAAATGTCATAATTGTTAAAGTATTGCAGCGGAATTGTATAATTGTTTATTCTCACTATAATAATTAAACCTTATTCAACTATGCTAACTAAACAATAGATAAGGTACCTACTAATGAGGTGCTTGATCTGCAGATTACTTAGCTTAGTTACATAATATCATCAATGTAAATGACTAGTAATTTTTCTTTACAAATAATTGTCGTTTCCAAACAATCGCAGTTGAGTTACTGAGCTTCTCTTTATCTGACCTGGTGTAAATCGAGATTCTCGATGCAGACGGAGGATTACAAGGTAATTCATTTGTTTGTCATCCGTGACCTTGCAAGTAGAGACCTCATTAATACAATCCTCAAAGCTTAAAGTGTTATTGTTGGAAGAGTTAGTTAGATTGAATTGGGAGTAAAGTTGATTGCCTTGATTATATTACTTGTATCTTACCGAATCTCACACACAGATTTCCGGAGGAGGTGAAAAATCAGATAATTTTTATTTTTGTAGTGATTCCAGGTTCCTTACGATATCTTAATGAATGCCTTGATAACTCTTTAAAAATTCATATGAAAATTATTTTTAAAACCTTGCTGCTCACAAATCGAGATAAATTTATACTTGAACTAGCAAATAATTTAGGACCGTGACTGTTTTTAGTGCATATCGCTATTTTGATGTAAATTGATCACTATATCAAGAGATCGTGTACAGATAAAGAAGTTCCAATTGAAAAAAAGATTCAGCATGTTTATTGCTTTTATATTAATAAATCCATGATACAGCTTAATAGAGTCTCTATATCTATTCAGTGTTGTGGCTCAATTCGGACGCGAAGGATAAATAGGTTTGCTTAGCGATAGTGGCCATCGAGTATGATATTTTATTATTCAATTATTAGTCTCTATGTCCGACTCGTGCCACTATAATTTCCTCGATAATTTGAGTAAAATTTTGTTACTCAATATTCAAATACGCATTTTCATTAGGCATTCATATTGATGAGATGAATAACCGGCTAAATGGTTCGATTATTAGTACGTGGTCACATCATTTGAATAGTGATTACTTTTATTCACTGCAATTGCGTTGCGTTTCGTATAATTAACACAAAGTTTCGACTTTCCATTGCATGTGGTGATAATTGTTAATATTTAATACAGTATTTTAACGAAGTAAAATGTGAAACGCCGACGTTATGGGTGCGCAATTGTTATTTTGATATCACTTTGCGTTTAAACCTTTGGTGTTTGATTCATGCTTAATTTTTTGTAGGAAGGATTATTGATTATTAAATTATTTGTATATTTCACTTCATAATGATTTCGAATACTGATATAAAATTCCTTATTATTTTCTCCACTGTTCAGTCTGTCACTCTCAGGTCTACCTTATTAAAAGAAAAAACAATAAAAAATACTCACTACATATTGGCGGGGTATCAAAGATTATTATAGTGAAAGTAACGCCAAAACGCTAAGAAGATATAAGCAATGTTTTTCTGGTTACGCATCCAATTAAAGGCGCTGCAAAAGACGGTTCATTTTCACCATTGGCGTAGTGTAGTGTCCTCAAAGAGCTCTTATTCGAATAACTTTGCGGCAATATTGGCTTTACACGTTACCGTAAAATACTTTAGTTCAGCTTCATTCCCAGCACTGGGAGGTATACTTAAGTATTCTCTAATTTTTAATCCGTCTAGACTTGTAGTACTAGTTACAATACAATACAATACAAAACACTTTATTGATAACACCACATTGAAATAATAAGATAACAAGAGAAAACTTAAAATAGTGTTACAATGGGCGGTCTTATCGCTCAGAGCGATCTCTTCCAGACAACCTTTGGATGGATAGGACTGGAAGGAAGCGTAAGAGGCGGCGGTGTAAACGATAAATATATATTCACATATACATACATACGTATACATACATACATATACACACATACACATAAATACATAGCATACAAACACATATACCTAAATTAAAAATACATACATACGTATATAATACACATACATAACGTCTAGTTAGTAGGATACATCATCCATACGTTGCTCGCCTAAATTGACAGAAAATATTCCCTTACGAGATTCTTAAAGACGCCAATGGATTGTGCACGCCTTATAGAAACCGGGAGGGAGTTCCAAAGACGAGCTGCTTGAACAGTAAAGGAAGAGTCATAGAACGTGGAACTATGTGCGGGAATATAAAGGCCAAGATTATCTGATGACCTCAAGGAAAACGTGTTTGATGTATGAAGAAACTTAAAACGTTCTTTAAGATAGTGAGGGGCTGAAGGATTAAATAGTATGTTGTAGAGCAGAGTAAGTATGTGAGTATTCCGGCGAAGACGAATGGGAAGCCATTTGAGCTGAGAACAAAACTGAGATATGTGATCATATTTGCGTAGGCCAAATATGAATCGAACACAAAAATTTTGAAGACGCTCAAGCTTATTAAGCTGTTCCTCCGTGATGTCAAGATAGCAGACGTCGGCATAGTCTAGAATAGGGAGCAACAGAGATTGCGTTAGTGCAATTTTGGTGGAAGTGGGTAAAAAATTACGCAGTCTTCTCAGCGCAGCTGCTGAAGCATATAATTTACGACTGACGGCCTCTAACTGAGGTCGCCAACTCAAATTATTATCAAAAATTAATCCCAAGTTTTTCACTGACGAGCTAAAAGGAATATCGGTGCCAGCAAAGTTTATATTTGGCAGCAATTGCCAGTCCACTCTAGCAATCATCCTGGAACTTCCCACGATAATTGCGGTACTTTTGTTGGGATTAACATCGAGGCCATAGGATTTGCTCCACTCTGCAATTCGACAGAGATCATTGTTTATAGCACGGACTGCATTATGCAATTCAGTGACAGGAGCCTGACAGTAAATTTGAAGGTCGTCTGCATACAGATGATAGGAAGAAGATAAATTATTTGAGATAGAGTTGATAAAAATAGCAAAGAGAAGTGGAGAAAGGACACCGCCCTGCGGAACACCAGCAGTCGTGGGACTCCAGGAAGAGATACTCTCCTCCAGACGAACCCGCTGCTTGCGTCCGCTAAGATAACTGTGGAACCATTCAGTTGCCGATGGAGATATGTTAAGAGAGCGCAGTAATGCCAAAAGAATATCAAAATTGACAGTATTAAAAGCATTACTAAAGTCCAATAGTGTTAAAACCGTGACATGACCAGCTTCCATTCCAGAACGAATGTCGTCTGTAATTTTAAGCAAAGTAGTCGTAGTGCTGTGTCCTGAACGGAAGCCGGATTGAAAAGGATTGAAAAGAGAATGACGGGCTAGGAAACAATTCAATTGATTGAGGACAAGACGTTCAAAAACTTTGGATAGAAAGGGAAGGATAGAAATGGGTCGAAAATCAGAGAATAACTGAGGAGTGGGTTTTTTAGGCAGTGGAATCACCTGAGCGTACTTCCAACCTTCTGGGAAGACAGCTTGTGATACAGAGCTATTAAAAATAAAGGTCAGAATAGGAAGGATGATATCAAGGATAGGAATCAACATGTTGCGACTAATGCCATCGTCACCGACCGCGTTGGAAGAGATTGATAGCATGCTCCTCTTAACATCACATTCCGAAAACTGAGTAAAAAGAAAAGGAGAATAGTCTGGAATTGGTAAAGAAGAAAGATAATTCAAAGTAAGATTCTTATCCGAATCAGTGAGGCTGGAAGAGGCACAGAAATGTGTATTAAGTGAATCGATGTTAAGGTTTTTAGGAATAGAGTGCAGATGTGATTTTCCAATTCCAATTGACCTAAGGAAACTCCAGACCTTTGTCGGGTCTTTGTCTGCGACAGAAACATGAATGTGGCGGCGTAAGGCATCCCTACACACCGTGTTGCAGCGATTACGAGCCTTGGTATACTTATTTTTATTAATATCGTTTGGACAACGTTTATATTTATTTTTTGCAACAGCTTTTTTGTGCATTAATGCCCTGATATCATTTGTAATCCAGGGAGCCGGGAGATGCTTCAACTTTATGGATCTATAAGGTGCATGCTTGTCATAAAGTTTTGTTATGAGAGTATTGAAAGCAGCAACCTGTTCATTGACAGTTTCAGCGTTTATCACCAACGACCAATCAATGCTCTGAGCATCAGTGATAAAGGCTTCCTGATTTATGCTACCAAAGCTGCGCTGAAGAATGACTTTTGGTTTAGCTTTAGGAGGACGAATTTTATAAGATAAAAATACAAGGTCATGATAAGAAAAGGAATCGGCCGGACATTGACCATATTTTATAACATGTTGAGGAGCCGAAACTATTAATAAATCTAGAAGTGAGGGGGTAGCATTTGGGAAATGATGGGTGGCATTGAGTGAAAGAATATGCAAATTACTAGATCCGACGATGGACTTAAAAGTCTGAGCTCGAGAATCATCCTTTAAAAGGCAGGTATTGAAATCCCCCATAATTATAGAGTGAGCGTATGATGGTATTAGGTCATCTAGAAGTTTTTCAAAAGAATTAAAGAAATTTACTCGTAGGGAGGGGCTATAATAAACTCCAAGCAACACCTTGTTATGTGATAGCAGGACTTCAAGAAACAGATGTTCACCGGCAATAAGTGAAGAAGGTTGGGCCGAGGAGCTAATTATCGTGTAGGAAATATTAGATCGCAAATAAATAGCAACTCCACCTCCCCCAGAGCTAGTGCGGTCATTCCTTATGAGATTGAAGCCTGGTATCGCATAGGAAGAAGAGGGTAAACAGGGCTTAAGCCAGGATTCGGAGATTAAAACAGCATGGAGATTTTTGACATCAAAAGATACCAGCATATCTGAGTAGTGGGCCGGAATACTCTGTGCGTTGATGTGAACGACATTAAAATTTTGAGGCATATTCGAAAATTGGTTATGAAGAGAATCAGAAAGGGACGGTAAACTGTCAAAACTAGAGTCATTTTCTGACGATAATGATTGAGAGTGTTCATCATCACTATAATGACTAGAACTAGACATAAAAATAAATAAAAAATAGATATATATATATATATATATATATATACTTTATATAAACAAACAAAAAAAAAAAAAATGGTTAGTTTTATCAACAAATTAAATATCCCATCTGCCGGCTGAATGTTGGAGCTCCAACATAACTAAAAATAAAAAAAAGAGAACTAATAGAAAAAAAAAATTAAAAATGATAAGAAACAAAAACCATTAATTAAAGTTCAGCCAATCTGTGAATTCACCTTATACTAGGCTGTATGGGCTATGTATCGTTTGCCTTGCGTTACGGAATACTAAACTAAGACAAAAAAAAAAATAAAGTACTGTGATGTCAATCTGTCAACAATAATATTACAATACAAGTAGCTACGAAATTAACTAAATAATAATATAAAAATACCCGTTATGACTAACATAAAAAAAAAAGAAAATATAAAGTAAAGAATTGTATGAAAAGATCCACAGAAAGGCGTTAAATTTACAGGGCACTTCACAAACAGAAACCCAATCTATTTCTTGCCAGCTGTAGCCGCACGCCTGCCCTTTGCAGGCTTTGATGATAAAGGCTTCGAAGAATTAGGCTTCAGAATTGGTGGATCCGAGATTTCACTGAGTTCGGCAATGGAACTTATACGCCGACGTTTCCCATCACCACCTATCACAAACACAAATCCCATACGTGTAAAACACTTATTTAAACCAAACCTCTCTCGTGCGGCTATAAAAGTGTCGTGTCTTGCTTTTGTCAAGAATTCTGACAAGGTCAGTCCTGTCCCTTTAAGAGTCGTTTTGGAGTACCAAATTTTGTTGCGGACATCAAGCTCTCGGAACTTTATTACAAGAGGACGTGGATGACTGTGACCAGACTGGCGGCCCATACGATGGCATCGACTTATATCCTTGTCAGAGAAATCGTCCAGCTTCAGTTTTCCAGTAATTGTATTTACCACTTCTTCCGTAGGATCTTCTTCAGTAGCTTCTGGCACACCATGAAGAAGCAGTATCTTTCTCCGACTATGCATCTCTATGTTGTCCACCTGATGAGCAAGTAGATTTAACTGTTCCTGAAGACTGCGAATGGATGATAATACAAAGTTCCGGAATGAAGCAAAATCTGAAGTTAGGCTGGAAATGTTGGATGATGGAACAGCAGCCTGCAGCTCACTTTCGTAGGTGTCCATCCGCTCAGTGAATAACCGTTGCAGCTGTGTCAGTGATTCTTGTATGGCCTCCATTGGGTTCAATGAAATTGTGAAAAAAAACAAAATAGTGCTATGGATGTGAAACTGTGAAGATAACACTTGCCGGCAGATATTGAGCAATAACTATTAATATTCCATTAAAATATGTTTATTATTAACTATTATTGACTTTTAATTAATTTATTTAATGAGGAGTTTTAATTCACTACTTTCTTTTACACCTACCCACCCAATCAGTACCTAGTTGTTATTATAATAAACAGTACGGCTACACGGAGCTTAAGACTTTCCTCTTGAGCTTTTCTTTTTATTTATTAATCCTACCGTTTAATAATAAAACTTACGTTTCACTTTTTAAATTTATGAAATGAGAGTAATTTTTAATGCAACTAGCAAAATCCTTGAACATGAAAAGCTGAATTCAAGTAGAGTTTTGTTAAGTTGATATTAAGGAGATTATTTTTAATGCATGTTTTTAATTTAATTTCAATTAACTTTTAATTTTATTTGTTCCTTATTAAATGAACAGCTATGGGTAGTTTAAGCTTTGTAACAGCATATGACACAAAGTTTTAAGGAGCATTCGTGTCCCTGCATAGTAATAGTTCACATTGATTGCTTTCGATAGTGCAGCACTCTCGTGATATCGCTATTTTGCGATAAAATTTTTATAATGATAATAATAGCTAAATTTAACTTTATAAAATTATTGCAGCAATATGCTCAAAACATCAATACAAGCTACGGCATGTCCGTTTCAACCGCGCGGCCACCTCATAATATTTGATGAAACTTTGCCAGGAATTAGTGCTAATTTGTTACTTTACACACCTCTTTTCGTGAATTTGTTACAAAAAAAACTAAGACGCTATCACAAAAAATAGGTGGCCGCTAGAACCGCCACTTGCCGTAGTCATCGTCCGTGATTACACAGAAACTATATAATGCAGATAGACGAATGATGCATCAAAAGAAAGGTCTTAATTTGTTCAATTTGTTACAAAAATAAAAAACGTGAAAACGTACATACACAAAAAGTTATGCAATATTTAGTTTTCAGGTTATGAGTAGGTAGGTATGTCACCATAAATATCAAATTAATAGAGGCTAATGTGTATGGATAATTAGTTACTAATTTGTTACAGCGAATAAACGTAAAAAAATACTAGAAAGTGGGTTCAATAATTTGTTAGAGTCGATTTTAGTTGGCCGCTCGGACGGCAATATGCCTAAAATACAATGGCATTTATCTCGTTATTAAAAGTAGGTTTAAGCTTAGTTAGAGTACTAGTCGACGGGTAACGTAACCTTGTTTAGATAAATATGGCGAATATAACTGCAGCATTCATATTTTAGAAAATATTTGCAAAAAACCGTAATATGAAACCGTATGAGAGTAGGGTGACTATGAATATATTAGTACAAAGGCATGTTTTTAATGTTGTACTCTGTTTGAAGGAATATGCAGTTTTGCAGCCATATTGATGTCTATTGTTCTTAATTCTTTAAAGTATTTACTGATAAGATTTTCGTTTCATTGACATTCCGCAGGTGTTTTATGATGGCCACGATTCCCGAAAAAGGATCTCTTTTGTTTCCAAATTATTGTTAAAAATATTTGTCGGAAGGGGTTTAAAAAGCGATTATTGTCCGTTGTGAATATTGTCTGTCATTATTGTGCTGGATTTTGAAGCGTGTGCTCGTACGTATTTAATTCCCGTGATTTTCATACTACTAAGTTACAATTATCAGTAAATCCAGAAGTGTCTAAAAGTGCTTAGCTATGAGTTGTGCCCACTTATATGATTTGTTAATATAGAAGTCACCACCAAAAAGTGTATTGCAGAGGGATCCAAATTGACTACGGTAAGTTTGATTTTTACAATTTTATGATGACGTGAATAAAGTTATTACTTTATTGCGACAGCTGTTTTCGTGACGTGTAAGTATATGACATTAAGGCCATTTTGTCATACTTACGTCAATTTAAGTGAAGTTGTGGGTTGGATCTTTACCATGTAAATACGTCCAATTATATGTTCTTGTTAACATATTTGTGCCTTAATAAAAGAAAATTTTACAGTAGCCATGCGATCCAAGCCGATGCCGTTGCGCCGCAACTGGCCCGTGCCCCCACGCGCTCTATGTGATTGTGTGTGGAGTTCTATTCCTTTGGATGCAACTAATCGTAATATTTCTCCTTCAATACCAGCCGGCCGTAAACGCCCGCGTTATTTAAACGTTGGTTGCATATACATATTTGTTTTTCTTTCATTATTTTTTTCTATTTTTTATTCCATGACAATTGAAACATGATGGCTGTGTAACTGTTGTCTACATGTTGAGCTATCAAATGACACCTTTTTAATGCTGATTATTTACATGGGTAGTGGTGGTCGAATTATTTTGAGAGCCCAGGTCTTGGTTATCAAGAAAACAAAATGGCGGCCGTCAGAGCCAAAAATGCCAAATATTTCACATCATTAAAGGCTCCGACACTGGTGACGGGACACATTGTATACATAGGATAGATAGATAATAGCTTAATTTCTTACTCCACTCACACTAACATTATTAACAGAAACACTATAAGCATATTTTAAAGCAAATATCAAAAATGGTAATATAAAGTATGTCTTAACTTAAAATGTATTTATATAAGCACTCTCCCTAAAAAAATAAGATATGAATATCGAATCAATAATCATAGTCACCCTACTCTCATACGGTTTCATATTACCGTTTTTTGCAAATATTTTCTAAAATTTGAATGCTGCAGTTATATTCGCCATATTTATCTAAACTAGGTTACGTTACCCGTCGACTAGTACTCTAACTAAGCTTAAACCTACTTTTAATAACGAGATAAATGCCATTGTATTTTAGGCATATTGCCGTCCGAGCGGCCAACTAAAATCGACTCTAACAAATTATTGAACCCACTTTCTAGTATTTTTTTACGTTTATTCGCTGTAACAAATTAGTAACTAATTATCCATACACATTAGCCTCTATTAATTTGATATTTATGGTGACATACCTACCTACTCATAACCTGAAAACTAAATATTGCATAACTTTTTGTTTATGTACGTTTTCACGTTTTTTATTTTTGTAACAAATTGAACAAATTAAGACCTTTCTTTTGATGCATCATTCGTCTATCTGCATTATATAGTTTCTGTGTAATCACGGACGATGACTACGGCAAGTGGCGGTTCTAGCGGCCACCTATTTTTTGTGATAGCGTCTTAGTTTTTTTTGTAACAAATTCACGAAAAGAGGTGTGTAAAGTAACAAATTAGCACTAATTCCTGGCAAAGTTTCATCAAATATTATGAGGTGGCCGCGCGGTTGAAACGGACATGCTACGGCAATAAGGCAGAATAAGCCATTTATTTTTTCCTAGGAAGAATTACTTTATAAAGCACATATTTTGTGGTTCCCACTTGTTTTTAACAACTGTTTCAAATGTTATTTTTATCATAAAAAAATATCAAGTTGAAAGGTTTAATGTGATAGGACCAGTATAGCTAACTGGTATTAAGTAGTTAAAAAGCCATCAATATATACAGCAATAAGGGTATGAGCCATTTACATTTTCCTACATACTAATCAGATTTTTTTAAAGTACTCATTTTAGTAGGTAGAACTTTAACAAATGACATAAAATTCAATATTTTTGAATGAAACTCACAAGATCAAAAATTCCGTATGAAGTCACTGTGTTGAACTTATGACTATTTTAGTTACATGTGTTAGACTAACATATTTCCAATAAATGTGTAGATTTCTCGCCTAAAGCATTGATTTGACTCACTTTCACTCTTATGTGTTATGTGACACGTGGAGACTTAATCTTGGGTTTAATTTTTGAGGTATTCAATTTATTATCTAGGAAATAAACAGTTGTGTGAGATTTATCTAAGCTATTTTTAATTTATTTGTATTCTTAAGTTGCACATTTCACATTTAAATAGAACGGATTTTGCGCATAATTTATTTTATATTTAATCCTCATCAAATTCTAGCTAGAGAACAAAGATTTGTTCCTAGGATGCTATGCGAGGCTATTGAAATCAGGAAACATCCTAATTTCAATAGAGACGAAGGTTGGAGCGTTCCACCTGCTTGGGATCCAATAATTAATAGACTCAGTAGTACACAATGTAATCGTAGTAAGAATTTAATAACTAAATGAAATGCAAAAATAAACCAATTTGATTTATATAAAAAAATAACAAAAAGGAAAGTGCCCGATTAAATATTGTGAAGGTAGTATAAAATATATGACAACCATTACTTAGTCATCCTGTGATCACGTCACGAAACAGGATTAAATAGAAAATAAATTATGCGTAAATTCCGTAAAAAAGTGTTTTCAAATGTGTAATGTGCATAGAAATGTAAGAACTAAATATGCACATTTCAGTTTGGCAGATTAAGACAGCACATGTCAAATCAAGAATTACCCAATCGAAACGATTCGCGTCCAATAGAAAGAATGGATATGCGCGGAGTTCCACCGATAAACTTATCTCCAATTCTCTGACTTATGTACCTTCTACGTACGAAATCGCCCCATAATATATTGGTATTTGAGATTGAAGTCGACTGTGAAATATGGCGTATTGGTAAAGTTTTATTGTACTTGTCACAGGTGCGATGAGATTCGGGTTATACTTTTACTGCAATAACTGTGTCAGTTGAGTAATAGCTTTGAAAAAGGTAACTCTATTTAGTTGGAATGGTGTTTGTAGGTTTAGATTTGATAGTTTTGCTTAAGATAAAATATAAAGTATAATTGATAATATTGCTTTTCATTTTAGAGAAAGGTTCAACAAGGAAGAGAATAATATTATATTTCAAGTAAAGAGTCGATGGTAAGAAAATAATATTATATAAATATGAAATACTAAGAACCCAACGCAAGTCATAGGGGAAAGTCGGTATATCGTACCACTTTTTATTTTGATGTCAATATTTCATTTGCAAAAAGACTTACGCATATGAATGACTATTACAATTATAGGTCAATATCTTGGCTATTAATGAAAAAAGTTGCTATCTTAGATTGCAGTAAAGTAAGCAAAAAATATTTTGTCCGTAGGTGTGCTAATGGTGTAGGTGTATAATTTAGCCAACTAGTTATTTTAATCGTACTACAGGTATTTTAAATTCTACTGTGTATGTTTAAACCAGTACCAAAAAACAATATTTATTCAAATAAAAATATTTATTTTTGTGTCATTTACTATAAATTCTTAAATTAGCAGACATTTCATTTATGTCTTAAACAAGCAGAGATCAAGAAAACCAGTAATAAGTATGCAATTAAAACTAAATAAAGTATATCAAAATATCTAATCAACCTATGTACTTTTATTTTATTAATTAAGGCATTTTTGTATTATTGAGTTATATGTGCAATATCATAAGCAAGTCACCGAATGTTACTTATTGTTAACCCGAAGATATACTTATCTAATTCAAGAATATGATGTGCTAATTTGTTTTCTATCTCTTGGTTAAATACAGGTAGTCTTCCTTTATGCAATTTAACAGCAATCTTGTTTTACTACTTTACATGTCGTGAAATTGTTGGCTTCGGAACTGAATAAGTTTGAGCAATTTTGTTTAAACTCATTTCTTTTTTATTGTAAGCCGAAAGTGATCTCTGTAAGTCTTGTTTATTCTATCGATAACATTTTCTTTTATCACCTGGGTCCGTCATCTAAATAAAAAAAACGAATATAGGTATATAGTTTTCTAACTGTCGTTGAAATTGTATCGGTACAATATGCCCAACCACACTAAAATTTAGCCAACCATGTATTTAAAAAAAATAATAGCTACATAACCTTTATATTTAAAGACTTCGCGAAAACAATTTAATAAAACATTTTATTCTGGCTTTCAAATGCTGTCAATATTGTAATTAAAACCTATCTTTGCGGTGAGTTCCAACCTTACGAATTAGCACGAAAATTTAGATAAAATTTCACGAAAACTTTTTTTTTCACTAACACACAACGTTTTCAACCGATGTCATTATAAAATGGCCTAGTGTTGATGGCGTTACTAAAGCATAGTTTAGTGTAACCAGAGTTAAAAATATATGTTGGCTTGTAGGTAATCTAGTGGTACGATTAAAATGCCGGTGCGATTAAAATGCTGGTGCGATTAAAATGCTGGTACGATTTCGCCAACTCTCCCCTATGATGACTATTTTGACGATGAAGGAAAAGAATAAGTAAGTGTATACAAGTTTGAACAATATTTTTGGCAATATCGTGTGTGTTAACATGTGGATGTTGAATGAAGAAAGAGTATTGGTTATTATTTTATGTTAAATATATTATGTGAGGCTAATAATAACAGATAAATTGTTGATTATTGTTTCTCAAATTAATAGATCTTGATATAGTTGAAACATTTTGTTTGTTTAATTGATTGACGTTCACGAACGTGCTCGCTCCTATCGTGTCGATATGCCAAGTGGTTGCTCATTTAATCGTTCCGTATTTTGTGATGTTTTATTCAAGGCTATAAAGAGTAAATGGGCGGACGACGGGGCAAAGCACGTTTTATGATGTGTTACACGAAATACAAGCCGCTATATTTTCAATTTCACGAAACAATTATTCCGCCATGTCATCAATCGGATTCCCGCTTTGATTGCGCGGCAAATTCGTTTTGTTTGGACACAAAAATTGCAATATAAAGAGCTGCCACATCATTCCCTTTTGGTTTAACGTAGATTGCTTCCAAAATGTAATATTGTTTGCAATTCATTTTCGACAAGCGATTGGCCACTTTTATTCCACTGGTTTTTATTCCGATACTAACTTAATATTTTACGCGAGTATAATAGTGGAGAAGAAAAACTATGGAATTCAATTCGTATAATTTAATTGAATGGAAAATCTTCGTCGGGAAATCGCGTCGAAAGTTGTGCGAGGCGAGGGGAAGTGCCGTGGGCACAATATAATACTTGAGATAGAACAAATGCGAGCGCACCTTGTTGGGACTTCTTTGCCAGAGCGTCAATAATGGCACTTGTCTTTATTTTCTATTGGAATAAACAATTTTTTTCAGCGAAAGTGACTCAATAAAAGTTTATTTATACTCGTATTTGATCCAGTTACAATTTCATTTTGATATAATTTTATATACATTTTTACCGGCATTTACTCAACAATATTGAACGTGATTTATAAACTAAGGAAGGATAAATGTAATTTGAAATTGGGATGAAATGTTTACATTGCGGAACCCAAAAGAGTACCAACATAAATCTTCATCTTACAATCGGAGAAGGCTGCGGCGGAGCGCCTCTTACGTAGGAGCGTAATCAGACTGCAGCCTCGAGCTAATCTTGATGTACTATTCCTAGACGCTACTTGTTCGTGTTATTGTACTCTTTTCATGTTTTTGTATTAAAATCCACATGCATCTACAAAGCACTCTAACATCTCCACAACAACAAACTAGGTTAACTTTCATTAAATGTAAAGTCGAGGACCTAGTTTACATAATGACATTGTGAGTAAAAAAAACAGAAAAAAGATTTATTCCTGGACGGATATTGCAAAAACTTCTCGATGTTGTCTGTGTAGTTGTTCGCGTCTAAATCATAAATAAAATGCGAGCGTTTAAAGCGGATGAAGTTTAAAGGACTTAGCTGGATGAAAGTTAAAAAGCGCTGCAATTCATGCAGCGCAGGTGACCAGCGGTTTATCAGCGCGTCGCAGCCGGCGAGCGGGGCGGGACGTTCGGTGGGACGACGAGCGACGCCTCGACGGGCACACCTATCGTTGACGGCGCTCGACCGCGCCGCGTCGCGGATAATCGCCTCATTTATAAAGTTTACCGGGACAAAGCTGCGAGAGTTTTTGATTGAAAACAAACTTAGAAGGGACAGCCTCATTTGAATAAGTATTCTGCGAATAAAGTGTGGCTTTATGTTTTCCTTTAGGTGTTTTTTTCCCCTTTGTTATGCAAAACAATGTTCCACCTTGTTTAGGTACTACAACACGCTTTATTTTTGAGTGAAAGACTCTTTTGAAGTTAAGCTTTCCTGTGTAAATTATTTTATTTCACTGTATTGTTCTAAAGAGTCCGCCTTTTGAAACTTAAAGTTAATAGTCGTTTGCGATTCTTCGACTTGGAATTTTTATTAGTCTTTCTGTGTAGCAAGAATGAGGAAAAGATTGAAAAAATCCTTGTAATCTTTTAGCTAAGATGAGAGTCAAGATTAATCTTTCCAGTAAGTACATTCGTGCTTGTGGAAGAACTGTTTTTTTATTATTTAAAGATGATAAAAAAAACCTTAAATACCAATAATTTATTTTTTCATTTCATATCGTTTTTGTAACTGCATTATATACTTTAGTCAATTTTAAAAGTTCATCTAGCAACGATTTTGACTCCGCTATAATTAAAATATGCCACCCAAGCAGTCATTGATAACTCTAAAAGGAAATTCTAGAAGTGCAATGAAGAAATTAATGAGTTCCTGCAATAAAGTCTCAAATTGCACATAAATTTAAGTAAAAAAAAATATCACTTTCATTGACATTTATATTAAAAAATTCGACTCGGGTCACAAGTGAATTCTCAGACGGGAATCGAACCCGCAACCTTTGGAAATTCGGTCCAATGCTCACCCATTTTTCTATTAAATATAATAATGTATTTTATAAGATCTCATTGAAAAATGCATAAAATATATAAAAATTATAAAAATCATTTATATTTTTAACCTCGAAAATGTGTCAATGTTTTACTAAAGTATAATTTTTAATTACTTTCGAAAAATAATTGCAAACAACAAAACTAGAATCGAGGTGCCACGTTTTTTTGATACGTCTTTTATGTCTTCCAATATGTTTATTTTTATCGTCTGTATGTCACAGCAATGCTCACTTTTTTAAATGAATAATGCCATGGAAGTATGACATTGTTATTCTGGTTTTAATAGATTTTTTTTTATTTTCTATTGATTATCCAACAATAAGGATGCCTCATTTGAATGAACTCTGTCAATGTTATTAAATCTGTTAAAATAGACAAGTTTCTTTTAGCCCTGCTTCTTAGAAGCTAAGTATAATAATAATAATATTTCTTACATTGACATCAATTAGCCTAGCCCAAAATAAGCACTATAAGGCTTGTGTTATGGATACTAGGGTAACGGATAGACATACATATATGATATATAGATATGGAATATTAATATAAATATATATAAACACCCCTGACTCAGACTCAGGTACAAACTCAGAGTAAACAGGACTCATGCAGATGTGTAGATGTCATCACACAAACATCTGCCCCTTCCGGGATTCGAACTCAGGACCGTCGGTGCGAAAGGCAGGATAGCTACCGTTGCAACAAATGGTCATCACCACAATGAGTCTTTTCGTCTAATTTCAAAACTTTTTCCATTATTTTTGATCGCCTTCGTTTTTTCTAACTACTTATATGAACCGTTTACGTAAAGGGATGTTGTTTGGAAAAATATCTTCATCTATAAATAAGTAAGTTTACTGCGAAATCTGAATTGACATAAAATACTAACTGTATGTTGTGGTGTGTTTTCTAATTACCACATTATAGCTAATATGCTCTAGTGTATGTCAACAGAATGTATGCGCTAATGTTGACGAGTTAGTCGATGACTGCGAGATTGTCTAATCAACATAACAGTGACAGTGTAAGGTGCAAATTAGGAACAGTTGCTTTTAACAGGATATTCATCATGGTATGTGGATGCTACAATGTAGAAACAAATCGATCCGCAAATTATTAAATATTAGAAGTTTTTTTTGTATCTGGTGGTGGTCATTATATAAACTACCGGGTATTAATGATTTGTAATGTCATAGGGCGTCTATGAAAATAGCAATTTATTGATGGTTCTGTGTGTTCTGTGTGTGTGACTATGTAAGTCGGTCTTTATATTCAAGTTTCTTTATCGGTTCTTCTCAGATAAATTTTCTAACTAGTGATAAACTGGTATTCTTTTACTGAATAATATTGATATCAGAAAAATACATTTAAATTTGTAATTTGAAATATTGTAATGTAGGCAATGTTCAAATAAAAGTTTATTATTAATGCATATAAAAGCATATACGGTACTCATAACAAAAAAAGCAATTAAAAATCAGTTGATTAGTCCTTCTGTGTGTTCCCGCAAATATTTGTAAGGTTTTTACTGATTTATATAGGACCTTTAGAAGCTCCTTTAGAATATCTTATGGTGTGAAAATTCACTGGGCTACTTTTATTTAAAAATAAAGATTTATTTCCGGAAAAAAATTAAACACAGGCAACTGTTAACAAAATCAATCTCATTATATATTACTGTATTTGTGATACGTATGACAAAGAAGGTTTATGTACGGTCATCAAAAAAGGACTTGCATTCCTAAGCACGCCCACCGGGCACAGCTACTAATGAACCTAGTTGATCAGAGTTTATACATAAAAAGTGTTTTGTTTTTTTTGAAGAAGTGACTTCAATAAAAGAAAACTAGAGTCACAAAAAATCTCTTAGATAATTATGAAGAGTTTTTTATATGTTCTAACATAGGAAATAAACAGTTGTGGAATAAGTACATTTTCATGAAATCAGGTGTAAAATCCTCTAATTTGTAAAAAACACAGATATTGTATGATACCCGCATCCATTTTACCCATGGAACTAAGAAGTACTAATAGGTTCCATGTTATGCCAAAGATTTTACATAACTAATCATATATTATACTGTTTCCATTACCACAACCATCCTTATAATAATATCCCCACTAATAAGGGTGCAGGTAGTGTTGCCCAAATGCAAGAACAAGACGAGACTTAGCCAGTCTTGGTCTTGGTCTTGCGCCAATACACCTGGTCTTGGTCTTGGTCTTGGTCTTGCGCTTGCAGTCTTGGTCTTGGTCTTGGTCTTGCAGCAAGAGTCTTGCAAGTCTTGCAATTACCTATTAGTCTATTGCTATTTATTAAAGTTTACTTTAAATCTTAGAAAAACGTATTAGAATTGGAACATTGTGAGCTTGAATTAACATAGCCATAGTAAAGATCAATCAGATTAATAAATAACTGAAGATTTGATAAGAAAGTCGAAAAATCAACTGACCTATATGTCGTTTTCCATGGAAGTAACTGTTTCTTAATAAACATTTATGATTTATAAGCTTACATTTGCTAAAACATGTAAAAAAACAAATTAATTACAATAACTTGACTGTATTTTAAATAACAATGTCTGTCTAGAAAGAGATTGAACCCTCAACTTGCATGAAATTTAATAAAAGAGTTTTATGATTTATCATTTATTTCAATCAAAAATAAAATACAACACAAATCAAACATAACAGTACACAACAGCTTTATCATTAGGTTATGTTACTTTATATCAATTCTTTTGACCAAGAATTAATACAAAGTAACCATCTGGCTGACTCATCACTTAACCTATTTCTATGTTTTCTAATTACTAATGATGCTTTAGAAAATAATCTCTCAGCAGGTACTGAAGTTGCAGGTATTGAGAGAAAATCACGGGCCATCTTCGATAAAGTCGGATACTCTGTCTCATGCGTCCTCCACCAATCTAAAATGTCTTCCGAGCTGGCAGTTCTTGGTTTTCTCAGGTACTCCTCCAACTCGTCTATCACTAAGCCTTGAAGACAAGATCCAGATGACGTCGAGGGACATTCATAGAGTTTATCAAAGTCTATAATGTCTTCATCTTCATCACATACTTTATTTTCTTTTCTTGGCAATTCCAGAGATTTGTTCAGTGAGTGTAGACTTTTATATTCTTCATAAAGTTCATTGAACTTGCGCAGACTTTTTGTTTTAAGTTGCTTCCCCCACATTGTCAGGTCAAAAGTCTGAGCCTTATGCCTTGGGTCTAAAATTAAAGAAGTACAATAAATCCAGTTGCTCTTCTTATAATGTTTAAGCATTTTGTCTCGAGCTGCTTGGAAAGCTAGAATGAGCCTTTCATCCACTTCAGATCGATTAGGTTTCTCATCTAACTGTTTTACCATGGATTCAATTTTATCTAGCAAGAGATTGAATGATACAATGACTAGCGGTAATGTAACATATTTGTCTCCACCAAGTTTTGTACTTAAAAGTTTAAAGTTTATTAGAAATTTATGTAATTTTTCGAGTACCTGCCATTCACTAGCTGTGATTTGAAAATCATTCAATTCGGTGACAGAACTGCACAATATGTTAATGCCCGCTCTCACTTTTAAACCAAATCCAATCATATCATGTGTGGAATTCCATCTTGTTGGACAGTCAAGAATGGCATTTAGATTTGATGGCACGCCAGCTGCTTCACAAGCAGACTGAAACTTCTTCTTCACTATCTCACTTCTTTTTATTTTACTGGAAATACTGCGTAACTTTGTTACAGATGTACGCGAGTCAGCAATATTTGGTGCATATTCTTCATCTTCCTCAGTTTCGTCTGCATAGTCTTCATACTGCTGATCTTGCGCGTTAGTGTCAGACTCACAGTGTAATGCTAAGGTCTCTAATAAATCTTGTACACCAAGGTTTAAAATGTGAGCAAAGCACCGGAAATGTTGATTGTCTGAATCAAAGTGTGGCAACTGTTTGCCCAGTTCATACATAAATTTGGTATTTGCAGTTGCGTTGTCGACCGTGATACCTTGTATTTTATCAATTATGCCATATTCCAATAAACATTCATGGAAAATCGTTGCAATATCTTCCCCAGTATGTCGACCGCGTGATGGTATAAAATCAAGAACTACAGATCGATACTTCCATTCGTTGTCTATATAATGCATAGTAACCCCGTAGTAACTCCTACCAGCAATTGACGTCCACCCATCAATGGTAAATGACATTTTAGATGATAATTGTTGAAGTCGTTCCTTGAGATTAAATTGGAGCTCTTCAAATCGCTCTTTGACTTTCCTTCTAAGTGTAGACCTTTTAGGAAACTCCATATTAGGGCAAATACGTCGAAAATATACTTGTGTAGCTTCGTCATCGAAAAATGAGAAGGGAAGATATTTTTTCACTACCCAATCAACTGTAGCTGTCGTGATGTTGTCACTGCTGTTTTCCGACTGAAATAAAACAATAAATCTTGTGTTATTATTTAAAACATACTAGGTTTGAGCGTTTAGGAGGAGGAGGTTTGTTGTTGTTAAATCGAGAAAATCGTTAAATTGACATTTGTTATATTAAGGTTGCACTGTACTGTAATTTACCAAAATAAAGTACTTAGTTGTTACTGGCCGATTATGAAAACAAATGAAAATATAGGTGTTTATAAAAATATTTAAGACGATAATTACATACTTAATATGTCGCACCCCTAGATGAAAACACCACTAACTCAAAAATACTTACGTAAGTTAATGGCGTTTTTGAAAGTATCGCATGAACAGCTACGCGGAGTTAAAATTCCCGTAGCGACAATTTCGACCATTGTTAAAAATGACGCGAAATATGTACCTATGTATTACTATTTTATCAATATCTATAAAATATTCCGAAGTCAGTTTAAAGTCATTTGTTCAAAAAAGACTTTTTTGAGTTCCTGGAGTTTTCATATAAAAAAAATATATTCTTACCTGTCCACTTCTTCCAGCGGTTACTAAAAAGCTTGTGATATCTCCACTTAATTTTGGTTTAACAGGAAGAAATATTTGTGATTCCTTTTTGTGGAAAGATATTAGATGTTTCCTTAAGCCTGAAGTGTTTCTGTTTTTCATTTTTATTTCAGTCTTTTTATGTTGGCACAATTTACACAAGGCAGTTTGGGATGCATGAATTATTTCGAAAAACTCCTCAAATTTGCTTTTGGGTCTTTTAGATCTGTGACTCAAACTCTCGTTACTCGGACTAGAATAATTTGAATCTTCGTCACTCATATTAAATTGTACACGTGATACGTTTTTAGAAAACAACAAGAATTAGTAAAAACAATTATTAAGTTAGACTCGAAGCACAGCTCAATTGGAAATGACTGGAATTAAAATAATTCCTTTGTTTATAGTACGTTTCCTTGCTTTCTACCGCGCCGCCTCGCCACGTGCCGGCTCTATTAAAAGGATGCCGCCGCAAATCAAACGATGCCGCGTGCGGCGTACAAACACAGATTATTACCTACTTGTACAGACGCGACGCGTGAATAAAATATATGTAAAGAATTAGTGCCAATCACTATTCTTTACATATAAGTGAATGTTTTGGCGTACATCTATACTAATCTATACTAATATTATAAAGCTGAAGAGTTTGTTTGTATGTTTGATGACAGAAGTTTTAAAATAAATAAATAAATCCTGAACGTCACTATACCTCCAAAGTTACTATTCTTCGTGGGCGAAGTCGCGGGCACTGCTTGTAAATACTTTTTTTTTTTTTTTATTTATTTTTTTTTATTTATTTATTTCATATACAAGAAAAAAAAATACAAAGATACAATTTAGTCCCACAAAACCGACTTGTCGGTTTGACTGAGGGATCTTTAGTCTCTTAGCTTATAATTATAATTATGTAGGTATATAATACAACTATAACTGTATCAGGTAAAGTTAAGTGCACAATAATTGGATTTAGACTGAATTACAACAAACTGAAGGAAAATTTAGCGGTGATAATAATAAGATACAATTGTTGTAAGATATAAAATACGTGTGTAAAAAACAACCACGCCTCCGAGCCCTCAGATGGGCTCGGAGGCGTGGTTGTTTTTTACACACGTATTTTATATCTTATAGAAATATTGCATTGTGAATGCAAAAAAATAAATAAAAACATACAATTGTTGTGTTAAATAGTAGTCATCAGATAATCTTTTAATATTTTTTTAAATTTATTTTTATCCGTTTCACATCTAATAGTTTCGGGCAACGAATTAAGAAGATATGGTATACGCTTCTGTAAAGTTCTGTCACCAAAATAATTTTGAACCCTAGGAATTACAAATTTCTTTTTTGAAGTGGCTCTAGTGATCTGGTTATGATTTATGTATTCAAAAGTGGAGACACACTCTCGGCTGCCGTGATTATTTACTAATAATAAATCGCAGGCTTTTTATTTTATTAGTAGGTAAGTACCTACGCTTTTTATATTATTTTATTAATTATGTAGAATTTTTTTACACGTTTCAAGTATATTTAAAAGTGGCTACAATATTTATCAAACGGGTGATATTTGAACACTTTTTTGCTATTTTTTCTTGTAAAAACTTAAGAAATATAATGACTAAATGTACAATAATAGTACCTAAGTAATTAGTTTAAAACCATATAATCAATATTATAATATATACTTACTAGAATAAATTATTATGACATCTACTACCTATCCTTACCATTTTATTCTAATCATAATACTACTTGCGTGATCAGTATAATGTATTCATTTTCATTATAAGCACTCTGAAACTTATTTATTCTTTGGAACACCTGTAGGTACTCTTAAAATTCGAAATTATTTTGCATGAGTATACCTACGCCTACGCCCTGTGGCGGCAATCAAATAGTGTCAAATGTTGTGATTTCGGCGCGGCGGCAACGATTGTTGTATATGATTTCAAAAGAAGCCGCCGGCGCGTGTATTATAACCATGTGCTTCCGAAAAGCAGCAAATTTCTTTGAGAAGTAAGTACAAAACCTTTGATGCCGCATTATCAAAGTGCCGATGGTTAAAACATAACTATGCATGCACTCAGTTTGATTTTAATGGATATTTTTTTATTCGCTATGTAGGTATGTTTATGGTATTAGTCGTAATGCGCATAGATCCAGTTTTTCATATTCTTTGATACAGTTTTTTGCGTCTCATAGAATTCCTAAGCGTACCTATACACCGAACTGTTACACCTAACTACTCCGTGAAATAGCGCTAAGTCCTAGCTGCAAGACGCAAGAGTCTTGCAGGCTTAGTCTTGTTCTTGCTCAAGTCTTGCACGGTCAGTCTTGGTCTTGGTCTTGCTAAAAATACGCGGTCTTGTTCTTGGTCTTGGTCTTGCAAAAACGCAAGAACAAGACCAAGACTGCAAGACCAAGACTGAATTTGGGCAACACTAGGTGCAGGCCTACCCTACGGATGTAGACTTAGTAAATAAAATGGGCCATAATCAGCTCTGATAAAAGTCAATTCAGTATGGATTGGTTGGTGATAACGGCAGCAGACGAAGTCAGGATGAACGGTTAAAAGTGCCTTCTGAAACACGGAGAAGCTAAAAATTAAAAAACAGCATATAAGGCTTTGCATTAAGCTAAACTGTGTCGATTGCGGTTTTAATATATACTAGATGGCACTGTAGCGCGTAGAAACACGCTATCGAATTGTTTTTGCGGGAGTACGTAAGGGCAAGTTTAGTTTTGCAATGTTAGGATAGCGAGACATATACGTAACACACACACACACACACACGCACACACTGCATATATTGCAATTTTGTTAGTGATGATAATTAAAAACAACGATGATATGGTCGAATAGATCTCAGACAATAGAGCTAGATTTCCTCATTGACCCGACCTAAATTGATTGAAGTCTCAATCTTTGATCGTTCTTTATAAGCTACATTGATATTTATTTAATTCTAGGTGTAAAATAACATCAATAACGTCAACGTATCAATAATCTAGCAGCACGTAACTGAGTTACTTACGAACTGTTTTCACAAATATTTGATGAAGAGTCGACGTTGGCATTCCCAGCCGCAACACAATTAGAAAAAGATCGATAGCTGTCGTTTAACTTATTCAAAAGTAAGTGCTACTTTACGTTGGACACGTTACCGTACCCACTGCAATTATGGAATGTAGAACAAAATTAAATAATAAATGCACTATGAATGAAACACTTGTAAAACGCTATTTATTAATAGGTATCAATGATCGTGTAAAATAGGAGACGAACACTACTCTTCATGTTGTTTAGGAAATAATCTATACTAATATTATAAAGCTGCAGAGTTTGTTTGTTTGTTTGTTTGTTTGAACGCACTAATCTCTGGAACTACTGGTCCGATTTGAATGATTCTTTCAGTATTGGGTAGTCCATTTATCGAGGAAGGCTTTAGACTCTAGAACATCACGCTGCGACCAAAAGGAGCGAAGCAACAGTGAAAAATCACAGAAATTGACGCGAACGAAGTCGCGAGCAACAGCTAGTATATAGATATTTGGTAATCTAAACTTCAAAAGTTTTAAAGATATACTGGTAAATTTTTTTATCCATTTTAGGTCAAACCACCTGCCCATGTAATATGAGACATGTCCTTTCGTGACTGTGCCCAAATAATGGGGATATTACATTAAATTTACATTCATTAAAAATATTTGAAGAAATAAAATAAATAAAATTGCTTGCATAATAAAAAAAACTATAAAAATATATTCGTGTGTGTAATTGAAAATTCAGTAACAATATAATCATGTTTTTGGATTAAGCACGGAATAAAACAGTTTGTTAATTTAATTAGGCTGTGGTTAAATCTATTTGATAATCCTCATTGTAATGCAAATGTACGCATAGTGCAAAACGTGAATTTTACATAGAAGTTAGTTCAAGAGGTAACTAAATCACAGATAGTTTAGAAAATCCAATTATCGCTTGCACAATGGGTCGCGAAACAATCTAAACTAAGAAAATTAATCTTCTGAGTCCAGAGAGGAGTACTGGCTGTACAAACTTAGACAATGGATTTATATTTCATCGATTTGGGGTTATCGGAAGTGAACTGTGACGGGATATCATGCTGAGGTCCAAGGGGTGGTGTGAATGATACCGTAACTAGATTTCGAGTACTTAGCCATGAACCAACTTGTTCATTATATTAAGAATTTAATAAATTTAGTGAAAAAATTAAAAGCATTGACCTGTATCCAATTAAGTTTCATATATTTAGGCACATGAAACTTGATTCGATACATTACATATTTTGGATACAATAAAATGATTCATAAAACAGACAATAAGGCAAATTCGAAACTGAAACGACCACAGTCAAATAAGGAAATCATAAAATCTCATTTTGTCTCGCGACAAAAGCGTTCGTCAAATTGACTAAGCTGAAAAATCGTTTACAGAAACGAGACGTGCATTGCAAAAGAAGGTAATATTATATAAATTGAACGCAAAACTTCTTGGCAATCTGAATCTTGTTGAAAATGAAGCAAATAAAGCAAGACGGCACGCTAGTCGAGGGCCGCGATTGCGTCGGCCTAGCGTACCAGGAAATTTAAAAAGTTATCTTTCAAATGTGAAGAGTAGAAAAAAACTTCTAAAGTAAGGTATCTTGATCTAGATAGGTTGTTAGCAAACAGCATTTGAATTAGGAGAAGTCAGTAGCAATTTTTTATATACTAATCTAGACTAAGAGCTCTTTATAGTCGATCTTATAAGTATTGGTATTAGTATTCATCTCTATGTTTTAGAGTATTTATATTTAGGGCCGAAATACAAAGATAAATACTGATACCGATAGGTGTCACGCGTAAAGACAAGTGTCACACTGGTATCGGTGGCTAATTATCACTCAATATTTTTCTTTTTAATTATTAATGAAAAAGACACACTATTTCTTATAGAGAACAACGAAAAACTAGCTTCAATGATTTCTGTTTATCTACAAATAACAGTAATTAAATAGTTACTTATAGTACCTAGTATAGTTCACAAGGAAGTAAAACATTAAATTACTTTGATCTGCATATTCGGACAACTCACAAAATATTAATTAATTGTTAAAACATATTAGCATACGTATATGTTTTTAAAAATAACGATCCAATAGGATATCATGAATTTTCCACACAAAAAATGCTTTTAACGAAATAAAAATAACGGTTAATATTTATCTATTAGAGAAAAAAGGACACTGTAGTTGATTCACTATTGGATATGTATTCATAAAATTGTTATTTTCAGTATTGCCACTATGAATGTTTCACGATAGCCATTGAATGTTTAAAAGGTTCGAATGAGATTTCACATATTGATGAATTGATAATATTTGGCTCGTTCTGGCTGGGGAATAATAGTCTAGGTACTTATATAGTGATATTATTGAAGAAAATGTTTTGCTACTATTTGGATATAGTAGTATATTCTAGTGACAAGTTTTGAAATTTCGAATATGTTGCAAACATCAAAGAGAAGATTTTTGTTCCAGAGTTATAGGCAGTAATAGGCATAAAGCAATACCGTAGCTTTTTTTGCAACGCTAATAATCTTTGTAAAGAGCTCTTGATTGTTGTTGATAGAATACTTTGTAAACCTGTTTTTTGCGAGACAAAAAGATTCACTTTAAGATATATTAATTTCATAATATTTATAAATACAACTAGGTACCATATATACCACATCGAATGAAAGCAACAAATAAATAGTTATATACATCTACATACATGAAATACCTTGTCACGGTGTTTGATCGCGATGGACTCCGAAGCTATTCAACCGATTTAAATGATTTTTTCTTCATTTTGCTGGATTTGTTCCCACTTAGGACGTAGGATAAGTTTCATTTATAACACAGCTACGCGTGAACGGGTCAACTAGTTGTTGCACACATTCCACGATGTGCTTAATAAAACTCATAAACATCACTCACGTTGAAAATGAAATAAGGATATATCTATATTTAAACCACTGAAAAATCTTTAATTTAAAGATTTCAATTTGAAATTTAACGTAAAACTGTTATATTGATAATCACCACTTTCATAATGAGAAAACGTAAGGAAGAGAAAAATTTTAACTCTTGATTTAAAAACCAAAACGAGCAGTTGCATTCCTGAGATCCGCTCCGCTGGGCTCGTTTCCTTTTTGCTTGTTTATTTTTACGTAAGATTATTTTTTTTCTAACCATTTGAATGTCTTTCCTTTCCCTTTGAAGAAAAGATTAGACAGTCAACGCCTTGCGATAGAATAGCGTTCCTTTATTTTTGTACTCATTTTAACAAAAATATTTTTCTATTCTATCCTTTGGCAAGTAGGCTAAAAATCATCAGATAAATATCATTATAAAACAATTTTCGAATTTAAAACTTAAAATTTTAATACATTACAGTTGACAGGTGCTCCATTCGTTTCTCGTTGAAAAGAATTCATACATTTTGGCGTGGTTATGACGCAAATACCAAAGTTGTAACCGGTCACTGTCATGTAGTATGTCGTAATTCCATCGTATTTAATATTTCAATTATTCAGCGCACGCGCTATTTTCTGTGGCCGTCTTGATTGCCGTTAAATTGAACTAAAAACTTATTCAATGCCCCTAAAACGTTTCCATTATTATATCTTCAGAAATCCAAGATTCTCGCTTACTGAGCAGTAATCAAGCATTAATCTTTCGTTATCTTTCGATATTGTGCCTGCATAAAACTTATCTTCCAACAGATTGTTCGAATGACATCTTTAGCAAAAACCTTCCTCAGATTACCTCCCTAAATCAAAACCAGCTAGCTCTACTCGTAATTTGAAATTTCTGTCTGCATTTGGAGATTAAATTTTAAGTTCACCCGATTGTAAGTAGTTTGCTTGGTAACAATTTATTACCCCGGCGTGTAGAACTCGGAATAGCGTTAAGATGTTTTCAATAGAACGCCAACAACGGGATGTAAAGTTTCGCAATAGTGCGCTCTCGGATTGTGCAATTATTGCCAACCGAGTCCTGATTGAATTCTTCGGTCAAGTTTGCGACTTAAGATTGCATTAAAGACCCTAAGAATTAACAAAACAGTATACTGGAAAAATTAAAGAAATTGAACGTGTTAATATATCGTCCATGAGGTCGTTTTAATTTACAACAAAATTCAATGCAAACTCGGTAAAATCCCCTCCCAAATTGACCGAGCAACAGCATTTCGTTAACACGCATGTCATGTCTCGGAGTTCCGTTCGTGTTTTCGGTAGACTATTCGGAATTTAAAATAGATTCGTTTATAAAGGCATTTACTAGGGTTCGCATTTTCGATGAGGGAGAACCGGCAGGTGAGTGACTTGTTTGCCGGCGCTTGCAACACGAGCAAAACGGGACAGTTTAGTCGGCGCCGCTAGCGCCCTCTATAAATCAGCTAGCGATTGACGCCTTCCTACAGGGAGTGATCTATTCTGCTCCCACCATGATACAGCTTCACTTCCAAGGATTTTTCACCCACGGATAAGTTTCGACGTTAAAATTCGCTACAATGCGCTTGGATGGACGACCTTACTTTTAAAAGTGTAATCCCTTTTAGAACTTTTTCAATGAATGTTGTTATTGCTAGCTAGTTTCAAGTTTCTCTACCTATTGTAATTTCATTTTATATTGTGTTCAAGAGCTGAGGTTATTAAGACAATAGAAAAGTTTCTCATCATACTTAACACTCTAACTTTTTCAAAGACTATTTTGAAAAGTGTTTGACGTTAACTCATGTTTTATATGAGCTGGAAATAATAAGTCGTTTCAGGTATAATATAATCTTTTATATATATCTTATCTTATATATCTAGTATGTCAGCTTTAGCTGACGATTTGTGCTGGGAAACTTCTTTCTACGCGTACGTATGAAGATATCTTGTGAGTTACGATTTTAATAAAATTATAGAATCTATACATATGATAAGTAGCTAAAATATCCTATACAAAGCAATGATAGTAACGAGACAGTAAAACTCATTATACATAGTTCTCGCGGCAAGACTCAACTGCTGAGTTTAGTTTGTCGATATATTAGCCCACGATCCAGATTTATTTGTTTTTGACCTATTTTGAAGCCAGATGTACCGATTACTAAAATGAATAAATACATTACATATTTATAAGCCAGACATTAAAAAAAGTAATTGACGTAAGCCGTCGACATACTTTCTTACCCAGCGCTATTGAATTTGAGCAATTATATCTAATTTCTTTGTATTGGCAAAGTTAACTTTACCGTATTCATCATATACCATATAGTTCACTAGCAGTTTACAATATAGTAATGATTATAATTGCGTCGTCATTATTGTAAAGTTAATACAGCTAATTGTGTCATCATATAAAGATTTTATGCATTTAGTGTCGTCTTATTTATGCAGATTGAAAATGTGTTTTTTTCTAACGTTTAGAATTGTAATAATATCGAATCATTAATTCACGTGTATTGTTTCAGTTAGGAACTTATTTAAGAGTTGTTTACTCCTAAAATAGAATTTAACAAATTCGCCTAGTAATATTAATATTTACTAAATGTAAGTCGTGTAGATAGCAAAGTTGAAACCCTATCGATTTTTCAGACATTTATAGACAGACAATTTACTTTGAAGACGATCATAGTGGTCAATTTACGTACATGCAAGTATTGAATTGCAGACATTGAGGCGCCTTAGAATATTTTATAAGGTGCATGGAAATAACATCAAAATGGTAAGGGAAAATTAAATTACTCTATATTTTTGTCGTACTTTTCAATATGCTTTATGGTTGATGCAAGAGCGGGTAATTTTCTTTGTAGGTCGGATTTTTCTTATTAACTATAGCGTCATAGTCTCTTTTTAATATTTTTAAATAAATTTCTGATTAAGAAGCTTATAAGAAGATAAATGAAGCGCTGTAATAACAGCGCAAAATCAAACACACAAACAAAAAAATGTTATCTCTACATTATTTTGATGTGCCTTTCGAATTCATTTTTGCAGTTAAGTTTCATGATTGAACAGCAATCCGTCAACGTAAACAAAGGTTAAAATTCATATGAAAAATAGAATTATGATAAAAGAAACGCCGATAAAGATAGTCACAGGGAGTGTGAAATACAGTGAAGCAAATTCTGGTGACACATCTATGCATTTTAGATGATTTCACCCAGCGTATGTAGAAATATAAACCGTAATGCAATGCAATTGTTCTTTTGGTATATTATATTGCAAAGCTGTATTTAAAAAAAAGTTTATTTGCAAGTTTTAATTTAATTTACATTAGACATTTAAAATTCTTTGTGTTTACTAGCTGAACCGGTAATTAATACAATGGAAAAAGAGCGGACAGACAAACAACAAATTTGTGTTCTTAGAGTATACTAGCGGCCCGTCCCGGCTTCGCACGGGTGAACAAAATTCTTTAAATTTTTTTATTAATAAATATTTTACCGTTAGCGCCATCTGGCGTCCGGTAGACGAACTACTTCCGGTTAACGCGTTGCGATGGTAACGTTATTGATACAATAGAAAAAGAGCGGACAGACAAACACACAATCCACTGTGATCTTAGATTATAGATTCAAATCACACAATGCTCATAAAATGTCTAGCTTATGATAACTAATGAAAAGAAAACTCATTGATTTTTCCATAGAAATTTTTGAAGGGTATTGTTGTATACATTTTCATATTTACTCCGTCATGTGTAATAATGACTATAAAATTGTTTTTATCATAAAGTCAATCCATAGGTAGGTTTTATAAAACACCACTCACATGGATTTATTGAACAATTGGGCCAATCACTTTCCAAAACACTTTCGAACCACTTGCTGGATAGATCGGGTTGAGTCCACCGCCGGCGGACCGGCGGACTTACTGAGTCCGCTCACGCGTCCCCTTCAACTGGCTCTGATTGCTGTCCGATCGGAATTATATTTCGGGGTACATTCAGAACTGGACAAGATTGCTTGCAGTATTACCGGCTGCTTCAATACCGCCTGGCATAGGTCGTAATCTTAAAGTTTGTATTGAAATAACGGGATTGAGCATTTTGATACTTGCTTTAATATACAATTTGCAGGCGTGATAAATTCTATTTATTATAAATCTTGATCTAGGATGACTTGTATATTACAGAAAGATATATCATATCTGTTAAAAATACGCTCTTCTTAAATAGATTAAAAATATTTTACATGTAATTTTGGCCGTGATGCCAAACAATTAACCAAAGACATATAGAATATTTAAAATACGAATCCTTACCAACTGACTTAATTACTGATTAGGCAACTAAAAAAATACAAGCTAAAGCTTAACTACAAATTTTATGGTTTAGTAAAAATTAATGTTTTTAAGGGGTCTCAGCTGTTGATAATCAACAGTTATTCTCACCTGAGCAGGTACGTCTTATTGGTAATATAATTATAAACATCTAATTTTACCAGAGGAAGAAATTTAGATATATAAGTTATAAGTGGTATTTGGAAGATTGCTGTACTTGTGCCATTTATGTGTGTGAAAAAGATGTTTGATTAAAAAACGTATTTGAGACACAGGCAATACTAGGATTTCTAAAAAACTTTTATTATTATCATCATCAACTTAATGACTGTTTGGGGATTAGCCTGCCCTATAGATGGAAATGGGCCATAAACCACCAAGCGTCGCGTCACTTTCTGTCTATAAGGTAACTAACTAGTCTAATTTGATATCTAAAATCTTCTGTAAGCTAACATGCAGTATCATGATATTTTTTATTAAATAATATTCAAAGTATTAATGTGAAAACATCAGAATGTAAATCTCGTGCATATTTAAATAGGATAGCGCTGCGAGTGGACGGCGTCCGAAGAGCTTCATAATTGTTTTTTGGCAAACGAGTCAAAACTCGTAAGTGAAAGAAGCCGAGGGCACCTCATATTTTATCAAGTAAGAGTTTACCTGCGTTACAAGGTTTAAGAGATTAAATTGCTTCCATCTCGTTGACTCCATTCGTTAAGGAAGTATCATAACAATTTTTTAAATGTTCTATGTTATTCAATTAAAGAGGTTTAATAAGGAATAAGTATTTAAAGAAATTATTAGAGTAACAATATTTACTTTTTAAAGACGGTGAACGTAATATACTTCACTCAATGGCAGTTAAAAAAGTAATGCATGTTTATAAAAGCTTTTAAAAAGTGCAAAACATTTTTCTTTTATTAATTTATTATGTGTTTAAGCTTCACTCGTTACTTCGCGTGAGACGGCGCCATACTTCAAGCATGCAGAAAGAGTGGCCAACTGTATTTGTTAATCTTTCAGCGTATTCGTGAATAAACCGGGGAAAACCTTCACGAGGCTCGAACGGAGCAAAGAATGCGCATCAATTTACACCAAACGTGTAAAATCTGAATAAGCTACATTTTATTTGAACGATTTTCGATGTTACAAATTTTAAATAGTAAAATCTACGTTTGGTTTGCGTGTTCATTCCTCTCATACTTTCGGCACCAACAATGTTTGTGTTATGCGGAAAATAAATATTATTTCGTTTGAACATAAAATTGGCAGATATGTATTAAATTTAGTAGATATAGCGTGAATCGTTGTTATTACGGCCATTTAATCAAATCACGATTTATATTTTGTTTTTGGACAGGAAATGTCGACATATTTTTTGATGAAAGATTTATATTATTCTGTGTACTTCTAAGTACTGTTAATTTTATTGCAACAGAATGATAAGTTACTTTAATATCTTTTCTTTTTCGGTTTTCTACCGATTTGGTTACAATTAACCCTAATTTACTTCTAACCTACACGAGCGGTTACTCCCATTGTTTTAATTAGGTAATGAAAATATAGTGTTGTGTTAGCAGATGTTTTTCGGTGCAACTTTCTTTATAATTTTATGATATATTTGTGGTTTTCACGATCGTTGTGCAAAACTTTAAGATCAACTTTTTTCAAATGTTTTAAATGTCTTATTTTTTTGACTAAAAGAAGGCTATGTTGTGGGATTTTTATCACCTTACTTACTTCTTATCACATATTTAGAAAGAAAAAATAAGGCTTCTCGGAAATGGAATCCAACTATTCTGGAAAAATACATTCGCTATTTTAATAGGATATATTGTGCAAACTGTAAGGAGTAAATAATACTAAAAATTCAATTAGAGTTTCGTGTATGGTATAAAAGTAGAACCTGAGTTTTTTAAAATTCTAACTAATTAGGATCATTTGATTGAAAATGAAATCTTCTGAAAACTAGGTCTTGCAATAATATATAGTTCAAATTTTTTCCGCCGATTCGCTGTTTATTATGTAACAAGACATAATGTGTCTTGAGGTTCCAATATCATTAGATAAACGCGTTTTGCATTAGCTTTTATTTGAACAGAGTTATGTTAGGTTTTAAAAATGTATAAAAATAGGTAAATATGTATCTGATCGCAATATCGCTATTTGCAAAATAAAAAATAAGAGTATGCGAAATTATTCAAATTTTTATTTCAGTAAACCATATTAAAAATGAAGTATTTAATCGATAAAATGTATTTTGATCATGTTATGCATCCCTTGCTTTCTAATTTCAAGTTTAATCATTTTCTTACAAACTATTCTGTTTGAAATCATAAGTGTAACTGATAGTTTATATGTCAGTAGTTTTCATTTTGTATCGGGCCGCTAGTAAAGTATGAAGATGATCTTCATAATTAACTAGCGGTCCCGGCTTCGCACGGGTGGACAAAATTTTTCTATTATTAAATATTTTTCCGTTAGCGCTATCTAGCGTCCGGTAGACGAACTACTTGCGGTTAACGCGTTGCTATGGTAACGGTATTGATACAATGGAAAAAGATCGGGAAAAAGAGCGAACAGACAAACACACAAACCAGTGTGATCTTAGATTATAGATTTGGTAATAAAAGACTGATTTTTAAAAGGACAGTCACTGAATTTATTAGATTTTTGCTACTTATTCTTAGAAAATTTTATTTTATTACTATTGTCCTATTTAATCAACCCCTTTATCGGATTTTTTAAAATTTACTGGCATGTACAGCGACTTCACCAAACTATCTTCATAGAATCGGGTATATGATTGGGTGCATCAGAAGTTCGTCTGCCAATTATTGAAGACATTAGGCTACGGCGCGTCCCCATGGAGTCTAAGCGAAGTTCGTCATACGAACAACCCGCAATGATGTAGCTACAGTTGACTAATATTGCATTTAGCAACTACCAAGAAAAGCAAAGATATTGTGTTCTATTCAATTGTAAAAGGCTTTTAGTTTAGATAGAAGTATTTATATGGCTTCAGGGTTGTATTTCAAGAAGTCTAATCATTTATGAAATAGTCTTACGACTAAACTTTTGTAAACAAAAGAAATTGTAAACGCGATCTATTAGTCAAAACAGGGATATTCTAGTCAAATTAACGGTTGCAAGTTCTAACTATTTTACTTTATTAATAATAACACAGGTCTGCGATGAAAAAGTTTTTAAAATAAATTCCTCACAAACATGTAGCTGTTGGTCTGTATATAGCAAATTTAAACTTTGTTTTAATGTATCACGTCACATTCTTCTTGCATATAGATAAATATTTAAAAGTTCGTTAGATTGGAAAGTTAGTTTGTTTTTTTTACCTAATTGATTCATGAACAATCATCCTATAGTCTATCGTTACTAACCTGCCTTTTCCGTGTGAGAAAAATTAACAAAAAATCTGGAAAACCGTTGACCCTAAAGGCCATCCCTGTAACTTTCCCTTAATTCTATGCTTTTGCGCTCAAAATTCCACTCAATACAATGTTTCTGAGCTCTTCGAGCTAAAAATATAATTTATGTGTTATTTTGAGCTCTCGGAGCTCAAGAAGTAGCTATTCCATGGTTTTGAGCTCTTCGCGCTCAAAAGGCCAATAAAAGTTTGATGAAACACGATTTTTTAAATTTTCACACTGCCATAACTTTTGAATGAATCAACCGATTTTGACGCACTTGGGCGCGATCGACGTGGTTTTTTGGGGTTAAGAGCTGATTAGTTTTTGGAATTGATCAGTAAAGCCGTTCAAAAGTTATTTCAAAAAAACACATTTAAAAAAAGTTCCTTTCGAAATTTTATTTAGTTTTTTTTATACTTTTTTCGAAGTCTACCGGTCCGAATCGGTTCAAATTTTCAGGAAATCTAAGTTTGAAGAAACTCTTTGGAACGCATTTGGTTTGATTCGATTCGGTCAAATCGTTCAAAAGTTATATGAGGTTAAAACACACACATACATACATACAGACACCATCGCGGGAAGGACAGGGAAGATTCCTAAGGCCTCAAAAAAAGTCGAGATCTATTGAAAACTCGATTTTTGCAAAACGGGGTAAAAACAATAACTTTTTTCGATTTTTCGAAAATCTTCGATTTTCTTAGCGGGAAGTTAAAAAAGTTTTATGTAGTCTGTGACCAATCATAGTGGTTTAAACCGCAAAAAAAAACGTGTAATAAAAGTTTGTTTTATTAAATCTGTAACTATGGCTCCTCGGAGTTGCAAAAACAGTCCAAATGTATTTTGCTATATTTGCAGACAATATACACTATATAAGCAAAGATTAAAAATAACAGACTTTTATTACACGTTTTTTTTTGCGGTTTAAACCACAATGATTGGTCAAAAAATGCTTATGATGCTTACTTAAAACCAACAAAACGCAGCTTTTTAAAAAAAAAACACGTTACCATTAATTTTTTTCTATATGTATACCTTAATGTAGTATTTTCAGAGCTATAGACTCAATAAAACTTTTCAAAATATTATCAAATGACTCTCATTAATTTTATTAAATTTTTGTTTTGTTATTTTGGTATTCAAATGCTATATCATCTAAATCTGATAAACGTGACGTGGTATATATCATATGAATGCCGTTTTCAATACCTTTTAAGATAATTAAAACAAATGTTAACCATTGAATAAAAAAACTTTTCAAAAAAAAAGATTCGCAGACCTGTGTAATCACTGTTTCGATGTTTCATACGCGAAAGTTCAACAAAGACTGTCTTGCTACTCACTCTAGCCCAATGTCAAGCCCACTTAAGCAGGCTGCTTCATATTTCCGGATATAATCGACAGATGGTGTTTTTTTTTATAGCATTAAAATGCCAAACAATTCTATATCTACTTTAATATATTGACCTGCAAGAAAATTGGTACTGCGTTTTTTTATTAACTTGCTTTCGTTCGTATCTGTCCGCAAAATTTTCTAATCTTATATCTCAAAATTAGACCACTTCTGATGCTCCAAAAGAGCTCAAAATTTTACCACTTGACAGTTCATTATTCATTTATCACTAACATAAACTTAATAGTTAGATAAGCAACAATAAATTAATGAAAACACCTATATAATCCTTGAAGAAATTCAGTAAATCCTCGGATTAATCCTTGGATTTATTTAAAACAAAAAAAAAAACTGGTTGGTTGCCTGTAAAGTCGGTATACGGGCGAAAGTTTTACGTGACAACGACTTTGAGTGGTAAAATAATTTTAATCAGAATATTCATTCGTATAGTAGGAAGAAGGATGAAATAATAGTAACAATTTAAAACATTTATTTATACAAAGAATTATATTTAAAACATTAATTTATAGGCACGCGTCCCTTCCACTTTTTATGTCTGTCTCTCTCGCTCTTAGGCGGGCTAACCATGCCCGAGTGGAAGGGACGCGTGCCTCTCACTCGCTCTCATTGTAAGCGCATAACGTGAGCGGAGCGTAACGCAGTTTCTTGAAGTGTCACCCGGCAAACCAATTTATAAGACGTTGTCACGTCAAAAATTATTAGAAGTAAAAAAAGATTTTGAAAAACCATGTTTAAATAAGCGGACTGAAAAAAAGTTTTTTTTCCCAGAATTGTGATGGAAAATTCTTTTCCCGGAATGATAAATTTTTTTAAGATATATGTTCAAGTACTATGATGTAATATGACAAAAAAATGGGGCGGGCGGTTTTCAGGCTTAACTAATTTTATTCACTCATTTTCTTACTCGTTATTAGTAAATATATCAATAAACATCTCAGCCAAACGCCAGAAAACAAAGTCACCAAGTGAATTTGAATTAATTAACCCTGAAAACCGCCTGTCCCACGTTTTCAGTCATATTTCATCATAGTACTTGAACATATATCTTAAAAAAATTTATCATTCCGGGAAAAGAATTTTCCATCACTATTCTGGGAAAAGAATATTTTCTTCTTTTTAGTCCGCTTATAAAGACGTGTTTTTTTATCCTTTTTACTTATTTTTTTTAAACCTACTATAGGTTTATTGAGCACAGTAGCACAGCACACATTTACAATCAGTCAGTCGAAATTGCAGTTTGTGCCAACGGTTTTCAATTATTATTAATTATCTACAGAACTACAATTTTAATATGCTTCTAAAAATATATACATTCTTAACTACGTTTTAATCTCATTGTCCTTCAGTAGAAAATATAAATATCGCTAAATCTTTTAATTAATTTACTGGTTAAAAATCTAATTTGACCTCACTAAGATATTTTTGATCATTGTAGTATTAAAATAGAATAGAAGTAAACGTAATTGGTGAGTTTAACTTAAAACAGTGATCTGGTAAAGAAGTAAAAATTTTGGGCGAGTTTGATTTAGGCGAAAACGACCCTAAATCTATGAACTAAAATGCGAGTTTTGTAAGTAGAGCGTATTTATACCCCTAATAGCGAATCTTTTCTAAAATAATAACTGTTACATTTTTCTATTAGAAAATGTAACAGTTAAATAAAAATAAATATATAAAAAGAAATTTTGCTTACATGTCAAAAAAATATAATAAGAAATAAAATAGATATAGAAAAACGTAGAAGTTAAATAACATAAAATATAATTATAGATAAGTAGTGTCCATATAGTACGTAAATAATTTTCAAACTTTAAAGTGATTCACAATTGTTTCACGTAGTTAGTTTAGAGACTACGATTTTCAGATATTTCTCAACAAAATAGATATGTAAATATATCATTACTGTATATAGTAATTAAGCAAATTATACCATTTCGATGTCATACCAAAACCTGTTATTTCGACATTGAGAATTTGAACTTTCGTAAAGAATATTTTAAGGTATAGGTAATTTTACATTTTTTTATCCAAAATAGTGTGGTAACCAATAGAATCCACATAATAAAAAAACAACGCATGATAGTACTTAAGGCTAAAGTCATAGGTTACCATGATGCTGTCTTCATCAGTGGCCTGAAGCCCGAGTGTAAGTTTATAAACTTTTTTGTGATTTTTTAAAATGAGGACACAGTTTCTTATGAAATTTTATATACTTGAGAAAGACACATAAATGTTAATACATAGTTAGTTGAAAATATTTTTTAAATAATAATAATATTTCTTACATTTACACTAATTAGCATAGCCCAAAGTAAGTACTGTAAGGCTTGTGTTATGGGTACTAGGGTAATGGATAGACATACATATATGATACATAGATAAGTTAAATTTATAGAAATATATATACAAACCCATGACTCAGGTACAAAAGCTCGTATTTATCACACAAACATTTGCCCCTTCCGGGACTCGAACACGGGACCATCGATGCAAAAGGCAGGATCGCTACCGTTGCACCAGACAGTCCTCAAATAATGTTAGTACATGTTTTTCTAACCTTTAAATCACTCTAAGTCAATTTACGTTTTGAGAAACCTAAGAAAAACTTATATTGATAAAATATTTTTGTTCATTATTTTTAGCGATCTGACCACCAACCTTTTTTCACGTTTTCCACTTTTCAAAGTTTCACGCATCAGCATTAATTTTCGAGTCACTTTTTCTAGTCCATCGCAGAAACCTCTTCGACGATCTTCCTGAACGCTGTTAGTGCATCTTCTATGATTATTTTATACTTATCGGTTGAGTTTTAGAGTTCTGTAACCAAAGGGTAAAACGGGACCCTACTACTAAGAGTCCGCTATCCGTCCGTCTGTCTATCCGTCTGTATGTTATTGAACCGTGACAGTTAGACAATTGAAATTTTCACAGATGATGTATTTCTGTTGCCGCTATAACAACAAATAATAAAAACAGAATAATATAAATTTAAATATTTAAATTAATATTATTATGGGGGCTCCCATACAACAACCTTTTTTTTTTTGCTTGTTTTTGCTCGATATTGATAACGGCAACAGGTAGACGTTTAAAATATTCACAGAAAATTGATTTGCATTACTCACTTTAAAAATAAAAAAATAAACTTAAATAAACTTTATATTTAAGGGCCCCCCTTAAATAAATGCGATTTTTTATTCCCGTGATGAACTTTTTTTTGACTAAAAAATTGAACGGAACCTCTATTGAACCTGAAGCCTCTAATTTACATGAAGATAAAAGGAAAAGAAAACTAACTATTGCCATAAAAAATTCAAAAGGTATTCAGTCGATATACTGCACTAACGGCTTTGTTCAATAGTTAATAACGAAATAACTAGGTATTTTGGTTCCCATTCCAATTTAAGGACAGGGCTCGCAGAAACTTAACCAACTCGAGACTAAAGTTTACGAAACTCTATCCTCCCTGCCATTGTCTATTAAATCTGCAAGATACACTTGGAGAAACTGAGATATTTTCACTGTGTTGTACAATTCATTAATGTTTGACATCTCACAGTTTAGGCCGTTGCGTGTTTGTGTAAATGTTTACTTCATAAGTTTCTGACCTTGTTTATCTACACAAATAAAGAGAGAGTAATATAGGGAAAAATAATCTTAACTCTAATAGTGTTTCCTTAATAAGTAAATAGTAGTCAGGTAAAACTTACACAAATATTCTACGTTTCCTGCAAACCTTATCAAAGTTGGTCTGACTAAAAAGACCTTGATAATCTATAATCTAAAATCACAATGGTTTGTGTTTTTGTCTGTCCGCTCTTTTTCCCCGCTCTTTTTCCATTGTATCAATAACATTACCATAACATTGCGTTAACCGCAAGTAGTTCGTCTACCGGACGCTAGATGGCGCTAACAGAAAAATATTTAATAATAGAAAAAAATTAAGAAATGTTGTCCACCCGTGCGACGGAACGGGCCGCTAGTATATACTCTAAAAACACAAATTTGTTGTTTGTTTGTTTGTCTGTCCGCTCTTTTTCCATTGTATCAATTAACGTTACCATAGCAACGCGTTACTGGGTCAGCTAGTATCATTTATAATTACAAACACGTAAAATTTTAATAAACTATAATGTAGACAATATTAAAGTACTTATGGGAATCATAGAGCTTTGAATAAATATTTCATTGTCTAAGCTTATTAATACGCTGGGTTTTATTTTTTGATTTTTATAAAAGACAGAGTTCATATGGTAGAAAAATCTCTTTTATCTGCTTATACATATAACTATGAGCAAATACTTACAAATACCGATCAATCATAACTTCGCGTCTCGGTCACAAAGGGATATTGACACATTAACTTAAAAGAAGTCACTATAAAAAGTGAAGCGATATATTATTATGTATTACCTTGTATTGCAAATGTTATGTGATTTTTGTGTGTACAACCACGATGAAGATTTCGAGTGCCTTATCAATAGCTGTATATAGCAAAAATATTTTTTTTTTCTAAAATAAAAGTAGTCTAAGTTACTCCTTATAACTTCAGCTACCTGCCAAAAAAAGTTCCGTCAAAATGCGTCCAACTATTTCAGAGATTAGCCGAAACAAACAGACAGACAGACAAAAATTGTAAAAATGGTATTTTGGTTTATGTACCTACCGTATATATTCATATTATTATCCATGTACTAAAAACGGTTATTTCAGTATTAAAAAAGACACTCCAATTTTTTTTTATATGTATAGATAAGTTCTGTCAAAGACGTTAGATTTTGTGATAGCGCGGGTAAATCTTAGATAGCACTGCTTGAGTTGAATTGAAGTCTTTGCCTTTTTGTTACCATGTTATAGTAATAATATTTATTGGCCAGATTACAGTAATTCAATTTGGTTTACAGATCATGGTTCAGTTTATACTGCCTGCAAGCAGGTGTGCAAATATTTAGTCAGCTAGTTATTTAGTTGGCTTGTCTGTCATATAATCTTGAACACATAACATTCCACCATTTAATTTAATGCCATCCGGTAATTTATTATAAATACTACATACATACATTAACTTTGTATATATATGTGCGGCATTGTATCACTTAACCACTATGAAATGACTACTATATAAAAGCAGGGTGTTCCTTTCTATTAATATGGCCGATTGTTTTTATTCCGTTAGAAAATCATCTCTTCCGCAGTTAAATATTTCACCGAAGGTGCTTAGTTATCAGCCTTGTCAGACAAAAGTATCATAATTACAACTATATTTATATCGAGTCAATTCCACAGAGAAATAAATCAAATAACGAAAGTGGTTAGTCTGGTAACTTTTGTAACCAAGAGAAATTTAATTTTTTTTATTCTGATATAGTTTGTTACCCTAGGCAATCGAAGTGATAGACAGGTTCTACCTTGTAATGATGATAATATTTAGCTACGTGTTCATCTATCTAGCTAATGATAGATAGGATGCAGCGGTACGTCACGTTTGTATATGTTATAGGAAATACGATAGTTGACATCAAGATCTAAAACCTCAGAATGCGTGTTCACTATGAGTTCACTAGTTTTCTCAAGTGCTTTTGTTGTTTGTTACTTATATTCGATTGGAGGATTATAAGTTTGGTTTCGCAGATTCTTTAATGCATGACATTCATCATTAGGGAGGTAAGGTTACATCGCCGCAAGACGAATGAAATGTTTTAATATATTGTTTCCATATCGTCCTTTCGAGTTATATTTAACCAAACAATACTCAACGTTACATATAATATCATAATATCCTGATATGATGTCCGGCGAGGGGCGACCGCGAAGTTTACCTTTCCTAAAACTTTTCAAGTCGGTTCGTCCAATGTATGATTTGATAAATTGATATGTCGTACTGAACTCTATGGTCTGTGATAAGATAATAATGACAGTTGAGCTTCGAATAAATTGTGACGTGCTATTAGTCTCTGGTATTTTAAGATTTGTTTATTCATGCATTCGTTATGGTAACCACATGTATACCTACAGGTGTCAAAATCTTTCGTAATGGGTTGTTTTTGAATTGAAAACATCTTTAGCATCGTTGTGATTTGAAAGTCGATGAAACGAAAAAGCGATAGTAAAAAGAGACAGACAAATAAATTCATAAGATTTAACGTAGGAGAAAATGAGATAGGAAGCATTATGTACGTGTGTTAATACGTGTTTGTGTGCGCATGCGTAGTACAAAGCTTGAGAGGAGGCATCACAACAACCGTGGTATTTGGTAGACATGTACGTATTATTTTTGAAGGTTTCATTTCTACCACGTGTGAATTGCACACATGCTTTCATTTTTTTGATTAATTTGATCAACAATAAATATTATTATTTCATGTATTTAAATCTAAAGGATATTCCCGTATTAACTGGTTACTTTTTATTGTTTGTCTGCCTTCGCAAGATGTAGTAAAAACTAAACATCAGCGACAATTTATAATAGTTAAAGTTATCTTATATTAAAAGTTCCACTAAAAATAACTAAAATTCTAACTAAAAATAGTTCCACTAAAGTGTTCTATGTAGGCCAAAGACGTGGACTAATTTATTTCCAATAACTATCGAGCGACTGCAGATGTTGTACTGTTTCAATTTTAAGGGCGCAGCGGGGCAAGTTCTCGGGATGAACTTCGGCAAGTTTGTGACATTGTCAACTAATCTCCTAGCCGCCAGCAGGGAGCGCGTAATAACCGCAATACTGTTCTGTTTCAGCTTATGTACCTACGTTTTAAGTATTTAAATATTGTTTCTTTATAGTAGAAAATTGGTGACTGAAATAATTATTTGTCACGTAAGGAAATGTCGATCCTACCTTTAAACATTTAAGTGTTTGGCGAAATAATTCAATACGAATTTATTCTCTTTCTCATTCAACTTATGTAGGTTGTTCTTAAAGAGAATTTGTTATATTAACTTTTTAGATACTTTTTACAGAGTTGTCTTTCAACGTGAGTATGTTTGTAAACACATCCATTTTATGTTTATATATTTATTTAATACAATACCTAATGCATTTCATCAAGATCTACGTTCGGTATTTTTCAGTTAGATCTTATTTGTGTATTCACTGTTTAAATTGTAATTTTGTTGACGTTACTGTGCTATATCAATATCAAAATACGTTTTAACATCTATACTAATATTATAAAGAGGTTGGGTTTGTAGATTTTTATGTAATAGTTACATTTATATTTTGAACGGACCTTTTCGATGGATATTTGATACTTTTTATTTTGGCATCCTTTTGGGAACGACAAACAGGAAGCCACGGAGCTCAGTGAGTCAATTACATATAATTTGACTGGACAATTGCATTTATTCGTTTCTTTTATATATTTATTTATGATGATACCACGAAGTAGCTAAAAGCGTAAAGACTTGTTTTTAGTGGAAGTTTTGTGAAACGAATTATAATATAAAGGGAATAAAAGTAATGACTTGACAATTAACCCTTTCCGTGCCAGCTATGAGAATACTCGTATTGCGTTACTGTAACATGGTGCCGACTACGAGTATGCTCGTGGATTTTTTTGGGCATCCTTTACAAAAAAATATTTCTTGGCACGCAAGTAAGATTGGTTTTTTAGAGTTTGGCATTAAGAATTAAAATACATGTTAAGTGTTTAAATAGTATTTTCGTAGCTGGCACGGAAAGGGTTAAATAATATTAAATACAGTTATTTAATATTATTCAATAAGTATATACAGATAAGTTATTCAATAAGTGGTCTTTGCTAAAGTTTTATATTTTTCAGAGCGCACACGGTATAGCGTTGTCAAGTTCTTAAATAGGTACCTATTAAATTATTATACTCGTAGCATGAAATTTCACGAGTAGTACACCAAGCGTAAGATATTAAATTTGACAATAGTTTTCACAAAACTGGACTTCGTTATGTTTGTGACATTTTGAACTTATCTCGTAACCAGCAGGGAGGGAATAATTACCGCAATAGTATTTCGACCTATTTACAATTTAAATAAAGGTAGATAGCGCTCACCACACTTGGAAATATTTCCAGCTGGCGACGGTTTTTTGTTTGTTTGGCACTACAATATCTGATTGTTTTAGATATTATGATAACGAACCTGGTAGCTACACAAGGAACTAAAGATGGAAGAAGTGTCTAATCATATTTTGTTTTTAATTTGGATTGTCAAAAATAACTTAGCTCCTAATGAGTAAGACCTTATGAATAGAGTTTGATCTTTCTTTATTCGTTTCTTTCCTTTGCGTTTTACTCAAATTCTAATGTAACAATTTTCTTTTATAACTAGTTCTAACATTGCCATAGCAATGTGATCGAAACGCGTTTAGTGATCCGTTTAAAATTTGTTTTATTTCGACGAATACATTTACGATAAAATTTTGATATGTTTCATTTATTATTTAGGTTGTTGCATTTACAAAGTAACTCAAAGGAAGCTGTCGATTTGTTTGCAATAAGAATGAGATCGAGATTGCAATAGTATTGATTGAGATTACACTTTTATATCTCAGAACCATTACAATATACTCTTGAAGCATTTATCCTTTATCTGATTGCTGTAAGTCTGACTACCTAGTCACCTGTGTATCTTCCTACACATAATACTTTATTTATGCGTAATACATTAGGTTCATACGATTTTAAGAAGAATAATTCAATGAATCTTATTTTGTGTTACGACTTTCAGTTTCCATTATTACCGATAAAAACTATTAACTACTTATTACAATTTTATTTGGGAACGAAAAACTTCGAACAGATCGTATGAATCGTGTGAATCAGTGAATTCAAAAAGACGCAAAATTTGTGTGCTTGAAACTTAATATGGAATATAAACATAGGTAACTAATAGTAACTAAGTCACCTCGTAAGTAAGTAAGTAAGTGTAATAGGAGACTCTGATATGCACTAAGGAGATCAACAGTGATACGATGTGTCCACTTGCCTCAGATACAAGCCTCTGCTTTGTCCTCTAATCAAATGGTCTAAATTATCACATGTCAAGGTAAACAATAATCGAGTGGGCGATAGTTGAATCGCATAATATATTGCCAGGTAATGTTGTGTAATTGTCGTAAGCCCTGTCATCCATACCGACTGTCTTACGTGTATGTGAGATATGAGCTGGCACGCGATATGTAGCTAATTTCATGACGTCCATTCATTTGGCGATCGTTTATGTGAATGGGATCAGACATCGGTTACAGGAAGCACAGAATGAAATGCATATAGTCCGCTTCTATCTTAACAACGCAAACCACTTTCGTCTTAACGACAAGAGTTACATTGTCTAAAATAGAGTAGACGGATCTATCAGTACATACCAACAACGATTCGTGGTATAAATTATCGTTGTTGGTATAAATTACATTTGAAAATAGAACAACGATTAATGGCGTTCCTAATTTGTATCTTTCACATTTTGTTTAATCTCGTTGTGATTTTTGAAGCGTGTAATATTTTCAAGCATTTAACTTTGACAACATTGTTTTATTAATTAAGCTAAAGAAAGCTGACGGCAATTTTAATCTTGTTAATTGATCGTCTATTTTCTTGATCAAGTTTTCAAATCTATAACGTTGTAACATGAACTATTTCATCTTCTACTAAGTATATTGTACAATAATAAAGCGAAAAACTTCGTCTATTTCGAAATTAATTACTTATCCCCGTCACAGTCGCAAAGTATTTAAATAAGTAGAGTTTAATATTGGAAGAATGTAAAATCTATTTATATCTGATTACATTTTTCTTGTATCCGGTTTTTCTGTTCGGCCGCTACAGTGTGATCTCATTCGGGATTAAAAACTAAATGTTACTTTACTTATACTACTACTTATGTTACCAGCGATATAATAATATTGACCTTATTTACCGTTTGACCGTATTTGTTGTTCCTGTCAGCTGCAGATGATCGTTACATTGTACCGGAACTGGGGACAGTGAAATGCTTAAAATGGACCTCAAGTTAATCGTATGGCTTGTTTATATGGCTGGCATCTACTCTTAAAGAGCCTTTGAGAATGTATGTGTTCATTTCCAATTATAATCTTTGAAACCTATTTATTTTATGCATATTTATTTCTATAAAATATTTTATTAATAATTTATGTTTTATTCTATTGTAAATGCATGATCTTTCGTTATAAAATTTTATTTATAGTATAATAAAAGGAAATAAAGCGAAAAAATGTGTACCTCAAAAGTGACATAGTATCAAAGCCTCAATTTTGCGAAATAAAAAATAAGCCATTTATATATTTAGATAACTTTTCCTATCACCTAAATTTATATTGCTGGATTTTGTTTACTAACTAAAAATGCTATTATAACACGAGTTATGCGCATAATAATGTATGAAAAGAGGTTATTTCATGTTATATAAAAATAATTACTTAGTTGTAATCACTTTAATTATTCTCTGAGATTTTCACTAACTTTCTACTGAAGTCAGACCCATACTACTGATTACACTGCAATAACGTCGTCATAAAAATAAAACACCGCATTACGGATTTTAAAGGATGCTCAAAGATTCATAAACATAAGCTTTCACCTCAGTTCGAGTCATAAAGTTGAGTGTAACGCGTCAGAATATCGTATCAGGCATAATATCGAGGTGGCTTGAGGCTTTAGGCCTTTCTACACCTGGTGACATGAATGAACTGTGCCATTGTGGTCTAATATTAAGTTGGGACGGCTTATAATGCGCCTCCCTACTGAGTTATGTACGTGTTTACGTGGAGTTAGCGTTACGTAGATATATTAGTGGTTGCGGTGATAATGTCTGTTCTATGTGAGGGGTTGAAAATTATTTGACAAATCTCATGTGTTTATTTTATTTACTTTGTCGTAACTATTGAATTAGGATGAAAAGCTGCTATAATTATTAAGATATGAAGGAGCAGAATAAATGTTTGTGACGACTAATAACATTTTTATTTTAAAATATTGAAGAATTGTATAGAATAAAATTTTCGTTTTATTGATTCTCATTTTATTAAAAACTGCAATGTGGAACCCTAGAAAGAGATGGTGTTTTATGATTGACCATTCACGGAATGGATTATCAAAAAATATACTCAATCTATGTCTAGGGTTGTGACTTTGTCGAATAAACGGAAATATTATATGCGATGGTCTTTATAATAATTTTCTTGGGTGTATTGTACCATATTTAGAAATATATATTAGATAGGAAAACTTATACGCATATTAAAAATCGTGTGTTTAGTAATGTGATTTATAGAAATTCATAACTAAGCAAATATTTAGTGGTCTCAAATGATGAGTCATATTAGAACTTTAAGTTATGTGCTTTCCTTTATGTTTCATTACAACAAGCATACCCATAGTTCCAACTTTGCGAAGTGGTAATTGTCTTCAATGACTTACTAAACTAGTCGGTGTCTCCGATTCCTCAGAAGTAGCGTCATCTGGGGTTCCTCGATGCAGTCACGGGTCACTCTGACGTTACATCTTTGATCGGAAGTTGTTACTTAGTTAAGATATTGAGTTTGCACAGATGACACGTTTCAGCAGCTCTAACGTACAACTAATTACTTCGAGGCTAAGTCCATATTTGCATAATCCTCCTGTCTGCGTAGTATTCACGTCAAGTGTCAGATGTTTGTGTTTCGTGTTAAAATATTCATAGCTTTTTATGGTTCGTATCCATAGTTTGTATAATCAACAAGGGTTTATTTTCATTAAACGAGGGTCAGTGATACCCAATTCTATTTAATTGCTTTGTAGTTAGAGAAGATTTTTTTTGAATATTTTATATATGTATTTGATGTTTCAATTCACAAACATTGATTTTCCCTATTTGTTTAAGTTTAAAGTATGGATTCCTGCAATTCTAGTGCCTTTTCTTTAACAATTCTGCTCTTTTCTGTTCTGTAAGTTTTTTTCAGAATTAGGCGTATAAACCTTTCTCGAAATATTAGAAATCTTTGGTGTCTTTCGTTTATGCTTTAAGTGTATAAAAATTTCGATATCTGATAATTAAATTTTTACGATATCTGAACTAATACTATAAATAGTAGAGCGGACTTTGTTACTTCGTTTTTATGTGAAAGGCAATAGGTATGTGGAACCACTGAAACTACATGAAAACTTTTTGCGTCGTTATAATTTAGATATTTCAGATATATGTATATCATATTATACATTACGTTTTGCGTGCATATTATGTGCCCAAGGAAAGTCGTATAATAGAGCGGAACCGTAACATATTATATTTAGAATACTGCAACTCTGATTTACCGTATTGTTTTGTAAAATGTCATATGGTAATCTGTATATCTTGTCATGATGTGTTTACGGCTGTAGGATTTTGAAACAAAATTAGTTTTTTTTTTAAATACTTTTACGTTACTATTATCAGAAGAAGCTTTCAAATGTCTCCACTACAAGGGCACATGTTTTCCCTTTGGATCTAAGAAAACACTTTAGGAAGAATGGGCCATAAACCACCATGAGGGTTCAATGCAGATCGATAGGTGCTAACTTTTGCTGTTTTTTCCAGTACCAATGGTTTCGCTTCCTGCCGAAGCGTAGATGAGGTTGAGTTAGTGAACTTTTGGTCACCCGTCTGAAGATCAGTATTAGCGAAAATGCTTGACTCTACAAAAAAAACGCCATACGCAACCATTGAGGTCCTTGAAAATTATATAAGGAAGTTATAATAATTTACTTTGGGCAGAAAGGATATAAACAAAGTTAACAACCGCCCGCATGACCCCACAAAACAATATACACCGATCGTGTATATTATGGCCGAATCTGAATGTGTCAGTGCGTAATTTATCGCGGTACGTGTTTTTTTGTGGAGGTTCCCACTTGACCTCATAAAACACAGAGCCGGTTGCAGGGCTGAAATCGGAGGGCTCTCGAAACAAGCTCTGCCCGCTCTTCGGAAGTGGGAAAAACAAGCGATCGCCACTCCACGGAGACGCCCCCGATGACACTTCACACGTCGTCGTGATTTTTACAACGTTTCCACTCGACGTTGTGGCGTTTTTCACTCGTAATCACTTTGATGTGCGGTTCTTTGTAACTGTTATGAGTACGGACTGAATTAATAAGTGTTTCGAGTTTTTAAATAATGAGATCATTTTATAGGGCACCAAGAATCCGCCTGCCTACTTCACATTGTGCCGGTATATTCGATTTATAATATTTTTTGTGCTCATGAACATGTACAAATTTTGCGAGGGATTATACTTAAAGTTTTATTATTCTATGCCTATCTTAGAATCTATCTTTTATATACAGTGAAAAACTGAATAATCACTTACAGAAAAATATAAACGCAGAAGATAATCCGGATTAAAATCAAATTGAGCCATTATCAATTGGTATTTAAATGAAGGATATATAATTATATAGACATAATAAGAGTGAAAGGAAAATAAGAATAAATTAAAATATAAACAAAATTATACCTTAAGTTTGCCCGGTCTTAATTTAAAAAGTCTGACACACATCATTGGTTACATGGAGGAGACCTCTTTTAAAGATAAATCTTATAAATCGCGACATTGCAAGCGTGATGTTTTTAATTAGTACGTATTAATATTATAATGAATAACTCAGCTTGTATGCGGCATGTCATGATTAAGCATTTACAAAACAGAAAAATAAAAAAAAACCTGACTAGCAGATCGAACCATCGCATACTCAGTCCTCTAGCGCATCAGTGTTAAAAATCTACTTCTATATTACCTAGTTAGGACTAGAAACGAGGATTTTTTAAATCAAAATTGTCAATAATTTGATTTACGATATTAATTTCAGGACATGGTTGAGTATTCTTTTTATTTTATTTGAAGAAGCAACCCTTTTTTTACCCTTTAATGTAAGATTATCTAAAATGTTGATACCCATGTACATTTATTTTTTACCAGAAGAATAGGCATTGTATTTTATGTCTATTTTATTCAAAATAATAGATTTCCCTACAACTTATCCCATATATAAACCTTAGGGGTAGAGTTTTCCAAAAGCCTTTCTTAACGAGCATTTCCACCTTTTTTACTAACACATTTTTAGAACAAGTCAGGAGGTTCAGCGGTTTAGGCTGTGAGTTGTCTGCCATTCAGTCAGTTAATCAGTCAGCCAAATACTCAGTACAAAGCCTTTTATATATCTAGATGTGATTTATTTCAACGCAAAAGTGTAATAAATAGATAAGTTCATTTGAATATCAGTACATTATATTATGATAATACTTTGTGTGTTTGTTACCATATACAGTTACCATAAGCCTAAGAATAACAGTTTTTATAATCAATTAACGTTACCATAGCAACGCGTGGCTGATTCAGCTTGTTATAAATAAAAAACGTTTACGTTTTTATAAACAATAATGTTCACACAGAAAAGGAACAATTTATTAATAGGGATCACTAGTATTAAAAAATTGTAAGGGCAATTTTCGGTCAAGATTACTACTACTGAGAATTTTGCGTCTATTCCGGTCGTCAAACTGGTTTAGTCCCGTGAGCATTCAAGGCTCCGATAGTATTTGATTATTCAGTATTTACGTGTCGATTGTAAAATCATCTCAGACGAGTGAGAGATTCGCAGATTCGGACGCCAGAGGTACGTGGTTGGCATCCTTCCAACCGCAATACACATTTACGGCGCGATTTTATACGCACGACACAATTTTAAAGTAGTCTATAAACGTTAAATGTAACATTAAGTAACCGAGGCATTTTGTCATTCCAGCGTTTTTGCTTATTATCAACTTAGTACTTGGACTATTTCACCCTAGAAATGCCCCACTTTCTGCGCCAATACAGTTCGATTTATGTGATTTTGAGAAAATAAATATAGTGTTAAACTGTGTTGTACTGTTTCTGATGATTTTTTGTATGTAATAAAACCCTCGTTCTACAATCGTACATGTAATTATTACGATTAGTCTCAAATATCACAGTATTTGATGTGTTTATTTATTATTTAAAGTGGTAAAACAATAGTTACAACACTTTTGATGATATTGCTTTAGCTTTTAATAATGTGTCAGTCAAAAAAGTGTCATCGATTCTACTCATGTACACAAAAACAGAATGAGTTTTAATTGAATACTTGATAAAAATGAAAAATGTTATTCTGTGTCAATTTAGTGCTGCCGGTCACAAAACTATTACCGCACCAGGTTTTATTTACTGATAGAACTGAAATTTGCGTCAGGGTAAGTGCCAAATTTATAACATTGGATTGTATTCCGTACGGAAGGTTTTTACGCTAATTGGTACGGTTGGGCAAGGATTGTTAAAGATAAAATATGCGTTGCCGACTGTTTTCGTTTACATTTTGATTGACTGATTCATTAACGTTCCGAATTGATTGAGTTAAGAACACTTTATTGGTGTGCAATTAATGGACTGTATTTGTGGTACTCCAAAGGTTTCTCTTGTAAGTTTAAATAATGTTATTTTTAACACAAAAGTTATAGAAAATTCACCAATTATGAGAACGTTAGGAACAACGCTAGAGAAATATTGCACTGTTTAAATTATCGATTTAAATACAAACTGCGTAGGCATTAGGAGAAAAGAAGTGTGGGTTCAGGTTCCGTTTAATAACTGCTACTTTTTCAAATTTTATTTAAAAAGAAATGTTGAAGTTTTTTTTTTTAAATAAGACCCATCCACACACATCCTCTTCATCTTATAACATCTATTACTCTTGATATATTAAAGTAACTTAGAGGAGATGAAAAAGTAAATTAATACAACTTTAAAAAAAAAGCTTTAATAGATTACGAAGGCATTCAACACTAAGATATAATCTTGATTCTTTATTTTGCTGAGCACTGAGCATGTGATTGTTAAGTACAATTTAATGTACAAAAAGGTCTCGATACGGGAATACAAAATTACCATTTAAACCTTAAGAATACATATTAGACATTAACAAACACACATTCACGAAATCTTTTTAAAAAAAAAAACTGAGAATTTTATTTGAAAACTATTAGATTCGTATTAGAAACTTCGTTTAGAGTTTCAGCCGATAATGTCAGCCTACCTATTTTATTTTTTATATAAGTAATGTTGGCTGTTCTGGCCGAAAACCGACTAGCTTCCAATTTTATGGTGGTTGGACAGAACCGTGGCACAGTCCACATGTTTGAAAATCTTGACTCTGTTATAAAGGGAAACAAAATATGGGGATAATGTAATAGAGTTCCGCTCTTATATACATATGATGTCTTCTTTAACCTTTGAGAACCAAGTAAACATTGAAGAAACAATGTTATGTATTTACATTGATATGCGGTATCTATGGTACGTTGTCTTTATCCGTGGTTGATTGATATTGGATATAATCTTACCTTTGCTTTGATACTACATTGGTAGCAGTCATATTCAAATGAAACTGTTTTTCTTTTACTGACCTAATATCAAAACATATTTTTGTGAATAATTGTCAACGTGAGTGTTGAAGTGATGGTAAAAATAAGAAACAAGTTTAAGTAATCCATCAGAGTTTTTTTTAATGGGATGACACTTAACACGATGCTGGGGCGTTCTATGTTCCAACTGCTGGCATATAGTTAAAAATGTAGCAGTGGTTACTTACGTGCCAACTCGTATTTACAAACTGTATTTTGGTTTATTTATATATTTTTAATTTTTAATAAGGCTAAATGAGGTAAGTTTTGTTTTCGTTGCTACAATTATGTTAAGCTAGAATGTTATGTGTTTAGCTTTAAAATTTACCTTTTTTGTAAATGTTTTTTGGAAAGTATTTTTATACATAGCATATTTAAACTTCTTAACAACTTTGTGACTTCTAGTTAAAAAATGTGTATATCAATAGCCGTTATGTAGTAGCATATAGCAAAGGGAAATAAATATAAAAGCTGTAAGCTTAGAAGTTATAAAGTAGAAAAACATCAATTCTTCATAACCAAAATGTATAGATATATTTTATACTATCATTCAATTTTATTTATGTTTCTACAAACAAAACAACTAGAAATACGTTAATAATCTGACCTCCGCATTAATTACACAAACTGAAGGTTTTATTGCCTTATAAGAGGCATACGTAAAGAAGTTTGTTAAAAAATGGAAATGGAATATTAAAATGACTTATAAAAAATCGCCAACACGAAATCATGATTTATTTAAATATTGTAGTAGGTTAATGTACTTCTGACCATACCTTTAATACTTTTATTATTGTTGTAAAGTTTAAAACGATTATAAGTTTTCTATTTATTATTTACGTAGGTAGTTACAATAAATACCAATTGGCTGTTCAATTAAAACAATAAGACAGCCAAGAGTTGAAATAACAAAATTATACACTCCATTATAATTCAATGTAATAGATTTATAAATTTTCAGTTAGAGGGTTTTGATTCGTTTCGGCACCAAACCACGACAAGTTGTTGGCTCACTTTTGTCGAATTCCGTACGAAAGTTAGTAGATTAAAACTGCCAATTAGGGAGCATTTAAATTCCAAGTTGTTTTAGAATTCCCGTAATTATTGTTGGGCGAACAATTACTGAAAGAACCAGCAATGATATTTGGTTCTTTATTTCCTAATTGTTTTTGTGAGTTATGGTCGCAGTGCAAGTGAAATGAGCGTGCGTGCGTATAAAGGTTGAGTTTGTTTTTTTAGTTATTATGTTTGAGCAAAGATAAATTATTGTGAATGAGGGTTTTACAGCGAGAACTACCACAGATGCATCAATAGATACCTATGGTATAGTAGTACATAAAAGTATCTTTTCTCTATTATTTACATTCTTGATGTCATAAAATCGCCACAAAACCGTGGTACCTAACCGGAACGTAACCTTCAATTAGATTAACCCTTAAATTAAAAAATTACATATTTTTTTATAAATCACGTCTTATCAAATACCGGTAAATGGTTGCTATTTGGTCAATATTTTTAAAGGGCCCATTTATAAAAACATATATTCCCACGCATAAAATTAGTAAGAAGGATGTTTAAGAAAAAAAATCAACTTTCAGTAAGGTACATAAAAAGGTTATCTTTTGAATATCTTTGATTTAAATGACCTTATCGACATAACGTGTGCATGAATGAATGCCGAGAGTTAAATAAGTATAATTATTAATAACCTCTGAGTTTGAATCCCGTTAGGAGAAATTTTTTTTGCGGTGAACAAACGTGGCTTTAGATATAAAAATCCAGCAGTGAAGTACTTAATTAATTAATGTCAGTTGGGCATTAGATTTTAACGGTGTTTTTTCTATTTTTAGTTATAAAATGTTCGCGATTATACCAATAATGGACCAAAGGCACTTGGAGTAAACAGAACATGTTGAAGCATTGTTGCCTATTCCACTGAGAATATTGCAATAAACATATTGTTTGTTGGGCTAGATATCTTCAGTAACAAATAGGCCCACTTTTATTCTCTGTGACTAGGCAACCATATTGTTTTCCATCCTTTAATGGAAACATGTAGGCAACGAATTTACTAGTAACTGACTACAGGTATTGGAATTCACAGTAAATGAAGATATACATAAAAGGAAATAGTCAAAATACAAAAAGCGGAAAGAAAATAAATTACTCTCTTATCGTACTTGTTTATTTTGTATTAATTGATTAACTGTGATTATAACGTCATGAAAAATGTAAATATCAAGGATATTGTCTCCTCAGTTTTAATACTGAAGACGTTATTGATCGACAATCCACTTTCGTGTAACTATCTAGGAACACGTGCACCTGAGGACATTTTGATTAAAATTATGCTTCGTGTGTAATGATGGCAAGTATAATTCAGTAGGTAGCAGCTAGTTCAGGAAGTGTGGCAAGTTCCAATTTAATGGTGGTTGAGCAAGTGCTGCGTCAGCTCCCCCCTTCGTCCCCCCATACAATATTATAATTATTATTGCAACGTACGTAACCCATCATTAAATTAATGCAGAGACGAGAAACCTTTCATTTTTGCTGGGTTACATATTCTGGAATGACTTTAGTAATGCGAATCTATGTTGTTTCTGACGTTCAACACTTTTTATATTTTAACGACCACATTTTTATCTGAAAAATGAACTTTTCGAAGCGCATTCTATTTATGGCTATTGAAAGAAAGTCTTCAACCAAATTTATCTTTGTTGTTTTGGATCAGTGAACACCAAGGGACCTAAGAAAATTAAATTTCGGAGTGAGGCACAAAATCCTCGACGTTCACTTTAGACGAACAAAATCTTCAATCCTCATTCCTTGAAAAGTGCGGCCGAATAAATCAGGTACAAACGGCCACACTTTAACGTGAAGTAGTGTGACCTTAACGCTCTAGTTTTACGGGTCAGAATTGGGCAGAAGGGTGTATCTATCAGTGCGGTTGTACCTCCACAACTTGTGTCCGGATGAAAATGCTACTCGGCAGCCAAATGCTAATTTTATGGTGGTTGAACAACTGTGCCGAATCCACCCGCGGTGTCCTTCGCAGTATTGCCTCGTAGGCGTCATCTAAATAAAATATACATCCTGTAGGAGTGAAATAACAAGGGTTGTTTTTGCTAGTTTAGCAAATTGTCTCGGACAGTGATTGGTGTTTAATTAATTTTGACGTTTCTTCTTTAATTTTCTTTTTTGTTTATGTATTTGTGCTAATCAGAAAGGGAATCTACAAATTCCATTTAAATTCTATCAATAGTCTTTTTTTCCTAATTAAACTGACAAATGATAATTATATACAGTAAGCATATATAGTTACATAAAATACTTTTTAAATTACCTTTGGTGACACTAAAGATATTAGTGAAAAAAGGAAAACCGACTGAAATAGAGATGTATTGACCTTGTCATTAATATGTATGTGCGATTGTTTATTTTCTAAAGCTTCATAAAAGAAAAGGACCTTGATGTCTCAAAGTAATAGATGAAGCTGTCAGCCCATAAAAATCTCAAAGATCCGAACAATGTTGGCGCTGATTAATGGGGAATTCAGCATGCAATCGTTACTTTTCATTACTGGTTCGAAGTGCAGGCCGAAGGCTGGTCTAGCGCGGTCAGATTAGAAAAGTTCCACAGAACAAGTCGAAAACCGACTTTAAAAGCATGTACCAACATTTGGTTTTAGAACCGCCGGACTGCGGATTGAAGGGAACTTTAAATTGGAATGTATCCCGCTATAAGCCTCTCGTGATTGGCCTGTTTGTTCTTAATTAGTATTAATCGGAAGTTTATGGGGTGAGGAATTTGCTGTATTGTAAAATATCACCTTAATTCCGGAGGCATTAAGCTGCAGGTGTTTTAAAGTTAAGATTTTCATTTCGGTCTTAACAGGGCTTTATGTAGGCATAGCTTTTATATTATTATTAGAGAATTGAGGATATACTTTACAATTATTTTAAAGAAATACTGTCCAAAAATAAGCTCCGTTATATCTTGGATTGTTATTTAAATGTTAAGTGTTGGTATCGTATTTTGGTAAAGATATTTGATCCTTCGAAATATTTAATACAATTGTTTTTATAAAGTGGTTATATGTTTCTGCTATGTACGTTTGTAAATTCGTTGTATCGTCAAATTCTCCGATCAACATAGCTGTTGCACAGAAATTGTTAAAGGTTCCTAATTATCATAAAAATTAATGATAATAATGCAATGTTGACTGACCGGAAATTATGTAAAACAAGCCTAAAAACACGAACGTGGGAAATCAGCGTATTCATTTTAGAGAGAGCCCACCCTATCCATTAGTGAGTCATACTGCGGCATGGCAAACAAATCCGAGGATGCTTCTTGCATATATTTCAGCCCTAAATAGAGACAAGGGAAGATAACTGTCGTAGGTAGCGTTCATAGACATAAAGGAACGATTTTGAATTGTAAATACTTAAAAATAACAACTATATACAGCTAAGCTCAGAATGCATTGAATTTACATATGGTACAATGATATAAAGTATGCGCTTTCTAACTATAGTTTGTCTAAATACGTGTGTGTGTGTTCGTGATTGTAATTTTTATTTTCTTATAAATCTCGCGGACTTTACAACACTCACTGATTTGGAATCCGGTTATCCTAAAATAAAGAAAAATGTTTTTATTTATATTTTTACATAACAGGAAAATATTGAATTTGCTGATTGCCGAACCTGTAGGACATAAAATTAACATTTTAGGTACTAAGTTCTTAAACTATAGCGTCTCCGCATAGGATTTAAATATTTTTGCGGATTATGGAATACGTGTTTCTTCTCATATTTTCCATGTAAAAACTTTCGTTTCAAAAATTACCTTTCTCTCTTTTACCTTATCGTTATTCATTTTCGTTGTACTGTTGTATGTATAATCTTGTCTTTATCTGTTGCTTAATTCATTTATTAATATTGATATATGAGTAACCTTATTTGCTAAACGATCATAGGAGAAATATATAATGTGGTTTTTATATATATTTAAACTAGATCACCTGGCCACGCGTTGCCCAGTTATTATAATTTGCATTATTTTTTACTATACATTAAAATGAAACCTATCCTGTCTTAAATCGGAATGAATCAGTCAAATTGAAAAAAAGTTTACAAAATCGGTTTAGGGATTTATATATTTCGATAGATAGAACCACTTAAATAGAATTAACTCTGGGTTTATTTTTTTTTTAATTCTATGTTTTGAAAAAATATTTATTAATGGAGTCGTGCTCAAAGGACGACTACAATAATAGTCATTGAAAATGTTAAACTACCCTTCAATATTTTCATCGTGTACTTTCCTTACTGCATAAATACAATTTATTTTAATAAATTGAGTAGTTAGTAGTGAGCCCGGAAGTGTGTGAGAGCTAATAAATATTAATGCAATCAACTTTGGTCGAATCTGAGACTTATGCATCCTTGAGTATTGGATCTTTAAATAAAGTAGTTAATAAGTCACTGAATAAATCTGTTTTCATATTTCGTAGCGATTTTTAATCATGTATTTTTAAAATAAAAATGTACAATATACATTAACCAGAAGAGAAAACAGTGATTCGGAATCTGAATTACGACGACTCCTTCAGTCATTTAGACGACTCTTATCGTCTTGATTTTATTGACTGGGTATCTAAAAGGCTTCGAGGTCACAAAACGAAACCCTTCTTTTGTGTGGACGTGTTGTATAAACGTGTACCACGGACGAATTTTTAAATTCGCGCAAATACGTAACGTTTGTGACTCAGAAAATTACCTTCACCTAAAGGTCGATACGTATTGCATTCATACTTAAAGATTCTTAAGTTCGAAAAAAATTGTATATCATGATATACAAACTTATTTTTTTTCGAACTTCTTAAATTAAAATTATGAAATAATGTTTATTAGCTTAGTTATTATTAAATTGCAAAATGATCAAAAAATATGACAATATTTGCTAATTAGTTACCATCCGTCTATGGTACACACAGATTTAGGCAAGTAAATAATTATGATCTGATATAGTAATAGTATATAAGATATAGTAAAACATTATGTATATTAAAATGTTCTGATAAAACTTACTATTTTTCATTATATTTAACTCAGTTGTTTTCTTTCTTTGCAGAAAGTCTTCGAGACTACTTTAGCAAATTTGGCGAAATCACAGAAGTAATGGTTATGAAAGATCCTACAACGAGACGGTCGAGGTGAGTAGTTAGTAATAGTATATATAACTTAAGACTTGATAAACGGAAAATAGTTCGCATATTGGTTATCGAACAGTTCTTTATCTTGTTTTCAATTTGTAAGTTTATCCCAGCAAAACTAAATTCACACTATACACGACGTATACCTCGTCTCAGCCAAATGTAATCCACTGCTGGATACAAACTCTCCAGAATGACCTGAGCTGCCCGCATCCAGGTGCTTTCTGCGAACTTCATCAGATCGTCGGTCCACCGAGTGGGAGTCCTGCCTAGACTGTGTTTTTCAGTACGTGGTCACCACTCGAGAACTTTTCTGCCCCAACAGCTATCAGTTCTACGAGCTATGTGCCCCGCCAACTGCCATTTAAGTTTGGCAATTCTGCGGGCTATGTCGGTTACTTTGGTTCTCTTACGGATCTCCTCATTTCTGATTCGATTACGTAGGGAAACTCCGAGCATGACACGCTCTATCGCCCTTTGGGTGACCTTGAGCTTTCTACCCAGCCAAGTCGGATTCGACGACTGACCTCTCTCTCAAAGTTATATCTACCTAATGGAACATGTTATCCCAGGTACACATAATCGTCGATAACTTCAAGTGTAGAGTCTCCAACTTTTAGAGGAGCGGGTACAACACGGACACTTGACATTTTGGTCTTGTCCATGTTCATTTTGAGACTCACTTGTTGAGAAGCTCTAGTAAGGGCATCGAGCATTGTTTGTGCTTAGATCGCTGTTGATTTGAATGCTGAGTCTGCTCGAGTCCAGATGCTTGAAAACATCTTCCCGGGTGGCGGTAAACATTCAAAAATTAAAAAATCAAAACGACGTGTCCCTGTATCACACCTTGCTGCAACCTGATAGGTTTCAAGTTCTGATCCTGGAGGCGGACCGACATGGTGGTATTTTCGTACAAGCACTTCAGCACATTGATATATCGATAGTCAATTTGGCACCGTTGATGAGACTTAAACACAGCTTTCTCATAGTCCACAAACGCCAGGCAAAGTGGCCGATTATATTCCTCAGTCTTCTGTATAATCTGTCGCAGCGTATGTTTGTGGTCTATGTTACTGAAATTTTTAAATCTGAAATCAGTTTGTTCGGGAGGCTGGAAGTCGTCTAACCTGCGAGTGTGACGATAGCTCTCGAAAACAGTTTGTAGATATGGCTCACAAGTGAGATGGGTCTATAATTCTTACATGGTATTATCGCCTTTTTAAACGAAGAATACCACCACTCTTCTGTGCCATACTGTAGGCGTTTGTCCCTCGAGTATAACGTAATCGAATAGCTTCTGAAGTGCCTTTAGTGCCGGCATGCCGTCTGCTTTCAGAAGCCTTTCGGTACCTTATTGTTTTTCAGCTGTTTGAAAGCCATTCTAATCTCGTACAGAATAACGACCGGGTTATCTTCGATAAAATGTCGGGTCAATCTAGCTCTTGGTTCTTCGGCTAGGTAACTGACAGGTATGCGTACACTTGTAAATAATTGTCCGTAAAACTTCTAAAATTACTTACAAATTTACATTTATATTAAGAATACGCTAATATTGATCTTTAATGTATCTTTGGGTAATTAACCAGCTCGACAATGGCTTGTAACTATTAATGTTTTTTTAAATTATTATTATAAATATAGGAAAGCGTGACACTAACCAAAAAAAATGTCCAATTAGTGGCTTAAAGTAAAGACTATACTAAGTTATAGCCATTGGTATTTAAGTTATGCTTCTTGTATAATACCTATCATTTTATATTATTTCATTAAATATATGTTAGCCTTCTTAAATATAAAAAGAATGAGAAATGCTTTCAAACTTATACCATAACAATATTGTCTAGTATTCGTGCATGCAATTTTTACCGCGATGTTTTTATTACTCTTTTCTCTCTCTGCTTACAATATACTATGAATTGTGTAGGAAGATTATTTACCTTAGATTCTTCTAGACCTTTAAAGAACAGTAGATAGGCTATGAAATCTGAACAATACGATATCGTGATGGGCGGGAATCTGAGCAGCGAAAGACTGAGTGAGATTGATTGACTATTAAATTATTGTAAAATTAGTCTACTCTTTGCCACTCTTTTGATTCTCAACAATGTTATCCTCATACTTTAGGTTAAAATTTTATTATGATATCAATTGGATTTATTTAATAAGAGTACATCAAATGCAGGTTTGCCTTTGCGAGATAGAAATAAAGGATAATTTATACAGGTTGACATAAACTATAGAGTCAAACGGAAGTCCAGATGTAGAGCTTATCTTGGGCTTCCCCAATAGCTCCTGTGCATGTTCCGTGATTTTTCATAGTTTTTGACTTATTTTTATTTTGATTTCCATGATATTGTTGGTCAGTGAAATCAATTATTGAGATAACTTCTTGGGTTTTTGATTAGGTAAATAATATACTATTTTGATTAAGTTTCATATCATTATGCCATGATTTGAAAAATTAAAGAAGTTTTTTATTATCTCCATATTTATTTTGATGCCAATCTGCAAGGCCCTATATGTAAATGACTATCAGTCGTAATCATTTTTCAATAGTCTTTTAATTATAGTTGTTGATCATCCATGTATATACAAAAATAAAGTAACTGTTAAATTTTGTTACAATTTGCTTTGCACGTGAAAGGGTAACATAAATCCAAACAACATCCATATTTCGCCTTTTAAACGGTAGAGTATCAGTAAAAATCAAATTTACAAAATGAGATCACTCTCCTCATACAAATAATTTTACTCAACAATTTTTTTAGGTGTTCACGAAAACCGATTTTAAATGTTTTTTTTTGTATTTGTTACTTTAAGAAAAACAATAATAAATCCATGATACCATTAAGTATATTATGAATAAATACTGGGTATATAACAATTGAAAGAGTACTTGTTCTAGTGGGATGTCGGTTTGAATTTCGTCTGACACCTGAAAAAAATTAACTTTTAATATAGGAATTATTTTTATTATAGGAAATGCTTAAATAATAAAAATAACATTAACATTTACATAAAAAACATAAAAGATACCTAATTGTTAAATCACGCCGGACACGTGATTGCACCACGGTCCGTTTAAACGAAAGCGTATTATAATTTGTTTTTGAAAACAACAATCACAGCATCTAAACTACTCACCCAAACAATGTTGTTAAAACGTAAAATTTCCTCAATTATATGCAAATATCTATTGTATGTCTAAGAAATGAAGTTTATCTACATTAATTTTATTATATATCGTTGACTTTTTTAAGAACTTTTGAGTTCGAAAACTTCTCTAATGTCTCTCACCATTAAGGCAGCTTTTCCTAGTCGACTTTATTTTTAAAACAGGTTACCACGAAAAACTTTTGCATTTTACCGGGACGATAAAAGGGGGCGGACCTTTTAGAAAGACACAACACATGATAAACAATTGAATCTAAAACAGATGATTCTTATATAAATTTAACTTTTTAATTCAACCCTTTTGGAATAGAATTTCCAAAAATGTTGAAATGCATGGTAGTGTATTCGTAGTTAAATGTCTATGTTAGGTTTTCTCAAGTTACTTTATTTCCATACAAAAGTGTTTTGCTCTGTTCAGCCTCTTAGAGTTCAAGTTTCCTAAATCCTTTCTCATCCCTTGCCCATATCACAAAAGAAACCTCTTTGCAAAATTTCAGCTTTCTAGGCTTTCTAGTTTGGGCTGGGCGTCGATGACTATGTCAGGACATTTCTTTTTATATATAAATTTTAAATTCATGATATCTTGCGAATTAGATGTCAGATTCGAATAATTTATAAAGTAATCTACAGATACTAAACGAAGTGATTTATTTGAACCTAATTTTGGGGTAAATTGATGTCAATGTTGTCCATTCATAAAATAAAAACATAATAATTGTTATTAAACTGTACACTGCAGTGTATTATCTCATATATCTATATATATAAAAATTAATTGCTGTTCGTTAGTCTCGCTAAAACTCGAGAACAGCTGGACCGATTTGGCTAATTTTGGTCTTGAATTATTTGTGGAAGTCCGGAGAAGGTTTAAAAGGTGAATAAATATGAAAATGTCTTTTATTTATCGATTGAGGCAGTACGAAGTCTGCCAGGTCAGCTAGTATATATATATAATTCTACTGTACGTGTGTTTGTCACTAAACTCCTCCTAAACGGCTGGACCGATTTGAATGATTTTTTTGTATACGTTTGGTTGGCGCCCTGGATGATTTAGATTCACGTTTGGTTGGCGCCCTGGATGATTTAGATTCACAAATCAGCCCGGCAGATGGCGCTGCAGTCTGCACAGCAACACGTGGCCGAGTCAGCTAGTCTAAGTATAAATCTATAATCTAAGATCACAGTTGTTTGTGTGTTTGTCTGTCCACTCCTTTTCCCGCTCTTTTTCCATTGTGTCAAAAACGTTAATAGCAACGCGTTAACCGCAAGTAGTTCGTCTACCGGACGCCAGATGGCACTCACGGAAAAATATTTAATAATAGAAAAAAAATAAAGAATTTTGTCTACCCGTGCGAAGCCGGTACGGGCCGCTAGTATTTACTTTTTTTTTCAGAACCACAAAGTTCTTTTTATTACGGTAAATATTCATTTATTCATATATAGGTTATTTATTATAATAAGTTATTAAATTATTAGAAATATTTTAATACTTCAACGGTTGCGTACCCCTTCTTTCTCTCAGAAGAACGCAATGCCAAATAACCTCGAATACGCAACGTATAAATTTACAGGCGTTTTATTAATAAAGTAAAATTATGATAATTTTATATCACCGTAGCGGTCAGTCGTGGTCATGATAGCGGCTGTAACGAACAAGCTAAAAGTTATCGGTTTGCAAATAACTTTCGCCCTATGAAATCGTACTCGTTTCGAAATTTGCGGTTACCTTTGAATTGTAAGCAGTTAAATGGCGGACTTCAAATTTACGAACTTAACAATAGAACTCGAATTATTCCAACTGAATTAAGCATTTGGACGAGTTGAATGAGTGAGGATTTCGGTATTCACTTTAGCTGCCTGCTAAACTAAATTCCTATAATAGCCGTATTGCTTTGGGCATAGCTCGGATATTTCATTGCGTGTTCTCCATTGACCCCCGCTTAGTAATGTTTGTTTCGATATAATGTAGGTCCTAAAATATAATTTCCCTACACAGTTTTGATTATTGTCTCTTTAATAACCTTACTGTTTTAATTGGCGACTATTCCTTACACTATATATTTATAATAAACAATATTTTAAGAAATATGGCAATTACTGTGATGTAAAACCATTATAATAGCAAAAATGAAATCAAAATTTATTTACAGTCACACATAATAAGTTACTTTTAATTGTCCAACATTTTTTACCATTTACATGTTTTGACTGAAAAGAAGAACGGGCGCAAGCAAGAGATCAAAAGAAAATAACAGAAATTACAGTTTTTGCAATCATATTGCATATAATATTATACACTTTACCTCTAGATCAATATGTGCAATTATCTTAGAACGGATTTAATATAAAAATTGCAGATTTAAATATATGATTACTTATAAATCTAGTAAATATACAGCATTATTCTGCTGTAGTTAAACGTGATGTCTGTATGTAGTGTGATGACATTACATGCTGAAGCACGCATCTTTTTACAAACAAAAAAATTAAGTTATACTTACTTGCTTTTGTTCTACAGTCTGCATTTATATAAAAACACCACGTTTTAATGACAGTCATGAATGGTTATAAATTATTCTACAATAAGCTTTCATATAAACTCTTCTAATTCGTCCTTGAAAACTTTACGTTGTTCGTTACAATTGCTATCGCTTTGAAAAACAATCAAGCTTCTACGTACATAAACAGAGTGGCTTAGTAACTGCCGTGACAAGAAATAAGTTGTCAAAGTGTCGGGCTAAAGTTGCTCTGTTGCCGTTGCTGTCGTTAGGTGTATAGTTGGTTTCACAACTCAATATCGCCCCGCGCCCCTCCGCCCTGAAATAATATGCCTAGAACCGATATTAAGGCTCAGCTGGGAATCTGAATGTAGTCTGCCAACCGTTACGCTGTGCGCCTCAGCCAAATGTAACGTAAACGTCTTTTGTTTATGCCTATTGGTCCAGAACACTGGAATACTACTAACATTGACGGTAATTAAAGAGATTATCCAAATAGAAAACACCGTGAACGTTGAAATATGTTTGAAGATGTAAATAACGGACACAAGTTCTTAAATCCACTGTTTTTCCAAATTAAATGCTTACAAAGCAAAACTTAAACGTATGTAAAACTTATATATAGCTTTTTAAATTTAATTCAAAACTATGTAAATAAAAACACTTGATACTGTCGTAAAATTCTATTCTTCCAAGTCGAGCGCAGTAAATCAGAAGTGTTTGCAGCAAAAAAAATATCGCATACCCTTTTTAAGAGTATGGAAGCGAAAAATTTATATTACGATAAGTATATGTTAAAACAACGCCTTATTGTAATACATTTAAAGGTTATGTGTTGGTGTAATAGAAAAAGAGTATCCAGCGTTTTTTACGGTTTTAAATCTTTCGTGACAATGCCGCGAGCGGACACAAAAGTTTGTGGGTCGACACTTTAGGACGTAAATCAGGTGGACATGTCGAGATGTACTGAGGTGTGTGAAAGTGATAACAGTTGGGAATTGTAATACTTGTAGAGTACTAACATGAAAAGTGTATCGGCGACATCTTCATGTCACATTGTATTACAATATAAAGCCAAACTCATCAGGTGTTTCATATGAGAGAGAGCGCTAAAATTCCATTTTATATGTAATAATACTTATGAGTATAAAAACTATGTAGGCTTTTAAAAGAAATGCTCATAAATTAACAATATATTTTAGTGGTACATAGTCTGATCTTTATCCTTTGAACTGTGGTTCCCAAGGTAAGACTGATTGGACTTACCCGGAGAAAGATTTTTCCAATCTTTAAACAGTGGCTTCTAGCAGATAGTAGAAATTATAATGTAAAGTAGTAATGCTACAAATTATGGTGCTAGCGAAGCTTTATGCTTAGCGACTGCAACGACCTAGTCCAAAAGCAAGTTGCTATAGTGTGTTTCTAGACAGATAGCGTTTCTCCTGAGAGAGACTTCGAACCCTCAAAGATTCGTGACAGCACTCCAGTTGGGGATAACCCGTAGGGCGCGACTTAAGGCTTCAAACTCTGATGCGAAAGGGTTAGTTTTACTTCTCTATGGGCAGCGTATAGAAGTCGTCGCCACAGAACTAATGACGAACGTCGCTGAATTGAACCGACAACGATCAATCATCATTAATAATTCGCTTCGTATAAAGTGACTAGGAAACTATTCCTGTTATATATAGTTGTTATAGTTTGCATTACTCGGAAACGCCAAAGCAACTGGTACAAATATTTAGTTATTTTTTGTTACAGAAACAAAAGAAAAATTAAATAATAAAACAGTATCAATCATTTGAATTCGAGAAAAAAATGTTTCGTTTATGTCTATTCCGTTTATTTTACAATTAATTGCTGCCATAACAATGAAGTTTAATATTTTGTTCGTTTGTATTTTTTAGATTAAATTCTTTTCCAGTTGTAAATAAATAACAAAGTGGTATTTGTTAGCTTTGTTATTACGTCAATACTGAAACTCATTAAATGGTCTAGCGGGTATAATTCATCGGCTCGATCAGATATTCACTAAATTCTCAAAATGAAGCTGTCTTTAAAATGGTCGTGTAGCAAGAATGCAGTTCTGGTATAAAACCCTCTCAAATATTTATTATAATGCTATTGATTAGTAAATACCAAATACCACCAAATTCTGAGCATAAGGGTTAAAGGTGTTGTATTATTAATTGCCAACCCCAGTAGTATTTATTTGTTGAACAAAGAATCTGCAGCCCCTGTGAGACATTGAATAAAACCATGAAAAAAAAAAACATAAAATTTACGATAGCCTGATACTCAATATGGCGGTTCGGTTTCGGGTTTGCTTTGTACGTTAAAAATACCTTGTTGGTAGTTCATGATGGTTGGTCCTTCAGATTAAATTAATTGAAATAATGGGTTAAACTATTGAACAAATGTACTATTAAATAAACTAATTCACTTCATACTCATCTCATCAATCCGATGTTCAATTTTATTAACTAATAATTGTTACTATAAAAAATGAAATTAAAACACAACTTAACCATTGTTGGACTGTGTCTTTTGGTAGAGTATAACAAAAAATAATAAACGTACAATGGCACATAGCAAGACTAACAGGTCCGTATCACTGATGGCGATAGCTCCACATGGTACTCAGAAAAACGCGAAAAAGTATTGAAGTTTATACGTGAGTGTAAAGTTTCTAAGGCTAATCGGCTATATATGCAAATTTTTAATCCAGCTCAGAATATGTGAGATAAATAAAATCATCCAGCTTCGAGAAAGATAATCGCTTTGGTCTTGATATAATTGGCTTCGTATCGAAGTACATACCCTAACTGTCACATTGCAAAACCCAGTTTTTTACAGCATTCATAAGGATTTTACTTATTAATTTAGGTTTTTCAGGTGCCTACAATCTATTAAAAAATGATTGATAATTTGCAATAATATACAATGTTCCTCGGAACTTCATAAACCGTAAATAATTATGTAATATTGCTCCCTCGCACCGATCGCAAGAGGTTGCACAACTTGCAGCCTAACATATTCATTTCTACGTAACTTAAAGTGTCGCTCTGTTTCAAAGTGTTCAGAGTCTTCAGCCTTAATTCTTAAGATCAAAGGCTGCTTAGTTCTCCGTACACGACTTTATCCAACTACAGCTTATGCAAGCAAACTAAATCAATATCGAAAGTCAATGAATCAAGAGTAATATATTCGGGTACATAATAAATGTGCGCTACCTGAAGGCAATATCTGAAAAATTTGCCTCCTCGATATTGCTTACAAGGGAGTTTCCTTTCTCCCCAAAATTTAATGCGTCGTTCGCATTTTTATAAAAAGAAGTAGGTAAGTGAAATAATTTGCGGTCGACGCTTTATTTATTTTAATGGTAGGTCTCCTTTTGTTTTTTCTTTTATAAAGAAGCTTATAAAGAAAAGGGCCTCCCAAAAAAATATGTTAATGTTACGTATCGTTATAAATGTCTGAATTTATAACGAGGTGTAAGTGAAACAAATTGGATTCTTTTGACTGTCCAAATGAAAATTAATTAGACGTTCAATTCTTTTTTTTTTCACTACTGTATCTTTATGAGACGGAGGGAAACTTTTGATTTGTAGTCGTTAAAACATAACTTTTGGTAAATTATTTAAGCCATAAAAACAAAACCTTTTATCATAATTTAACGGCCTAAGTTCTAAAGTTGAGGCGTCCATTTCCTGTTGGGAAGCAGATGATGTGATTAAGCGGTACTAACATTTCAAATGTACTATTAAGCATTCGGATTTTCAAACTGTGAATAAAATTAGAGCTGCGCTCACTTGTATTTGTGAATAACTTTAGGGTTTTCTGATATGTGCCTCGGCTGAATGGCAGTTTATATCATCGGCGGCTTACACCGGATTTGGGCGGGCGCGTCTCCATTCACGCGCGTTTCATTCGTTTCCACTAAAAATCTAAAATCAATAAAGGATCACGGCATAAATGCAAAGATTACTCTGTTCGCTTTTCTCGCAGCGTGAAAAATGTGAGGCAACATGAGCCTTTCCGAAATAAAACCGCGTATCACTATGAGAGTCTGTAAGTAGCACCATAAAAGGAAGATCCTTCGTTGAAATCGCTTCGGCAAACACCTACAGAGGAATGAAGCGGTGTTAAATGAGAGGGATTGCGACTAACCCCCCGCGCTCCTCTCGACGTCATCTACTCTACTTAAGAGACGTCATACTTAGTAAATGTGCAAATGGATAAAATATTTTATGTTCCATTTTGAAGCTTCTTTTAACATGATATTAAGTGATTATTGAATGTTTAAGAGATTCCTCACATAGAGGAACGTATGAAAGTAATAACAAAAGTATCAAAATATATTAAGTTATTTTTTTAAAATTTTTATCCTAGTATTCAGACTACAATATTTTGACAAATAATACTAGTTTTTCAACTATTTTACTAAAAAAACAATGTTCCCTATAACTAAATAATGAAGTAGTCTTTATAATTTGACAGTTTATGAAAATATAAAATATATATCATAAGCACTGGCATACGATATACGCTGGAGGTAATGTTGATAAATATTCTTAATACTTACTAGCGGCCCGTCCCGGCTTCGCACGGGTGGACAAAATTCTTTAAATTTTTTCTATTATTAAATATTTTCCGATAGCGCCATCTAGCGTCCGGTAGACGAACTACTTGCGAAATACTTAGACGAACTAACGCGTTGCTATGGTAACGTTATTGATACAATGGAAAAACAGCGGGAAAAGAGCGGACAGACAAACACACAAACCACTGTGATCTTAGATTATGGAATAATATTAAGTCCTGATGATGTCAGCTAACTAACAGTAGAAATGTGATGACTACTATAGTGTAAAGAAATTCTACGTAAAATGATCACATTAAATCTCGATAAAACGGTCACAAGATAAAATAACGTTTTAATGAGAATAACAGTGGTTTATTTGTTTTATAACGATGATTATAGTAGGTGTAACTATTTTAAAAGATTTATCTTTTATATTCGAAAATATAACGTAGATATTAAACATAAGCGGTTTAGCGTTCCCGATACAGATGAAAATTTGTTTGTACCGTGTAAATGCATAAATAAATATAATAATAAAATAAAAGCAACATTTAAAAGGAACAATCCTTTAAATTTTCACGCTCCCTATTATTAGTTTTATTTTTTTATCTTGAGTATTCCTGAAATTTCGTTTTCTTTCCACGAACCGAGTTTACGAAATGATTTCGTTGTTGTGTAAATCCGGTTCATGAAAGTCGGTATTCAATAAAATAATTTTGAAAGAGAATCGTTATTTATCCGATAAATGTTTCTTGGAAAAAATCGCAAAAGTGAACAACGTCACAGTTAATATTTTTACAGACTACTAAACTAGTATTATTCAAATAAACCATCAAACCGGCAGTCAAACCTTAATAGGCTTGATCGGTTCAAATCTCTTCCGTGCAGACTAACGTAATAACAATGCAGAGGGCTCACCATCGCATTATTCTGACCGATTGCACATACGTATTGCACCAAACGGCGAGATAGTGAACTGAATGTACACCAAGCCTCATACCGAAATTGATTACGCTGCGATAGAATTTATTGGTATTAATATGATAACCGAAATTGTTTAGGATTAATCTGTTAGCGATTTGATTACTTTTTTTGTAATATTTTTTTATATTTTAAAGCTTCGGTACTTAAAAAATAACGGGTGAGAGATAAAAGAGGAAATAAGGAATCCGAGTAAGAGTTGAAATCATTAGGGGTCACTTTGATTCTATAAACGGCAATTTATTAGTTATATGTCTGCTTAACGGTCGGTTATATGTCTGTTATACACTGAAAAATGTTGACACTACCAAAAAATTTACAAGCTAAGTAAAACTTGCTTATTTGTATTTATTTATTTGCTTCACAGATTAGTTCATTTAAAATATTAACAGTAATATTATTACTAAAATAATGGATTTTGTAACATACTTGTGCAAATACCGTGGTGAAAAAAATATAATTTAATTTATAAATAAAGAAAAAGTAATATTCTATATTATTTTTATTAAATTAATTAGTATTTTAGGGAGCGTGAAGAGTCTAGTTAGATCGATGATCTGGTGAAGGTTGCGGAAAATTGCTAACAGCCGCTCTAAGGAGAAGGCGTATGTCCTGTCGGGCTCAATCTCGGTCTCGGAGGACTCGTAACAGACGATGATGAGTTATAGTAATACAATACATGTTTCGTTTCCTTGAAGTCTAAGAAATTTAGCCAGTGAGTTAAAATAATCTACACTTATATTTTATTGATGAGTTAATAAAAAGAAAATACCTTCTTTGACAGTAGTGTTAGACAGAATGAGATGGGACCTATTTTACCCCTCCTTCTCATTACATCGTTAAGCAATGTTTATGACAGCTCATAATTTTTTTACAATGATATTTTGACAATGATAATGTTTTCGATCTGTCAGTACATTCCATCCCTTATAAAGTTCAGTCGTAGGATACAAAAAAGCGAGGAAGACTAGACTCTACAAATAACACATATATCAGCAATGTTATCACTATTTATAAAATAAAGGACATTAAAAAAACAAACAAAATATCAGGGACACATTTACTTTGATGGAACAATTCAAGAAATTTGCCTACTAAATGTGTAATTCGGGCATGATAGACTAAGTGTGTAAAGTACATTATTCCAACCAAAGGTATTCTGAATATTGAATAATAGATTCTTTACATGAAAATAGTACTTATTATAATTACATCAATAATTAGATATCTCATTATTAAAGGTATGTATTCTTCCATTAATATGTTATTTTTTGTATTAGTAGTTATGGAGTTATTGGAGATTAAGTTGATAATTTTTTTATTCTGTAATAACATTCCAAATGCCGTTACTAAACATTGTCATAGGTACTCTTCGATACACACTTGATTAATTTGTTTACACCACTATTTAAAATTTTTGTATCTGAAAATTTGTCTCAAATAGGTTCAACATATTTCAATGAACATTTTTCGGATTAAAACAGAAATTTTAATTTTTACTTGTCGGCAAAAAACAAACGTAACGATTTCTTTTCCTGAATACAAACTGAACGAATAAATTTTGACCCGATGTAATAAGTTTCGTGGAGTTATTTAATATTTAACAAAATGATCTGCGAAATAAATTTAAGTAGCTGAAATAACTTGCTTAATTGCAATAATGAAACGGATTCCTCTTAGTTCCATTTTATCTGTTTTAGCGTTGCTGTCGTATCAAGCTTTTATAGCCATATTTTGACATCATGCCTATATTTCAGTACTGGAGAAAAAACAAATGAAAGGGAATACTGTGATGCATTAGGGCTTCATTTAGTTTTTTTTTTAAATACAGATCATAATAATTTAATTTGTAAACCAACAAGTAGAAGTAGATTAGTCTATTATAAAACTTTAACCAGTGCGAACCAAAGCTAGTCTGTGCAAAGATTTTCATCAGCGCTTATTCTTACAACGGGATGCTAGAACGTGGAATTTAACTTGAAAAGTGTAAAATGTACTCACACAATTTGTAACGCGGTACCGTTCATTACTAGTTCGATAATCGGTCTGAAGTAGCACGGATGCATAATCAAGTAGAGGGGTCTGTGGGGAATTAGGGGGGAGGGGTTACTCGTAAAACTATTACAGCAACGTTCTACGGAGCACTACGTTGGCTTCATTAATCGGCCATCGTATGAAGCTATCCGGCACCGTTATGATATGACGGCCAGGCTAACATGTTACGAGCCGCTGCTCCATTATCTAACTATCTGACAAGAACTGCCATCGCCAACCCGACTGTCAAATTATCTGCTGAACTCGGATTGTAAATAGAGTTGTTTAGCACATCATTGTTTCGGTGGTAGTTGATTCACATTAATTAGGAACAATACTGTACGCATTGTAATTGATGTGCGTCAACTATGCGTGAGATAAAACGTTGTCCCATCCATTCTAATTAGGAGTAGTAAGAAAAAGTTACAACTCCTATTAAACTTCTTTTCAATATGTTTGTTTAAGCAAAAACTTTTGTAGAGATAAGTGTTAATAAAATTCACCTCAATCGGGATTCGAAAATTACAATTTGTGTCACTGCCGAGCCGAGCCGGGTCTAAAACCTGTACTTTCTTTAAACTGAAATCTGGTAATTTCTATTTGTATACAAATTCTTAACACAGGTGAAATACGAAGACGCGTCTTCGCGAAACACAGTAACGCTGTGTTTGATGAATTTATGAAACCTATCTACTTTCGTTGTCTTGTTATAGTACCATTTATACTCCTATGGAACTATGTCGTACTAGTCTTAATTTTTACTCAAATCATATGTACCAATAGTAATCTTAAACAAACATTTATCATAATAGGTATCAGTATATGTAATATTACATCACTGAAAGCTTTGCTCAAACGGTTTTAGATTTAAGCGTGTCTTGAACTATTATTACAAGATATGTAGCAGCTGTGTAGTGGTCCCTAGAATCCTATTAAACAGTAAATTTCAAAGTCATGATAGTGGGTTGTGCAATTACGCATATTATGTTTGACATTCAAAAAGTTTGTTTAAGCTACTGCGTGCTTACTATATCGTTATAACTGACGTATTGAATGTTTTGAATGTACTTATGAAAATGTCCATTTTTCCTACGCTCTATTTTAGGGAAATTAATACAAATCTTTAACTTCATGGAAAATCAAATAATAATTTTGGTTTAGTAATTCATATATAAAGACTTCAAGTTATCTGAAAAACTGCGAGCGGTGGCTCAGTCAAGTGTATGGACGGGCAAAGTCTTTTGCTGTAGGTTTTCGTTTTGCGAATCGCGGGTAACTCTTGTGTGACCTTGAGAAAGGGATTTAATGAAAAACGAGCTGCACTCACTTCGTCAATACCATACAATATGAAATTGTCACGTACTGAATAAAAAACCATACCGGCTGCCTTGACAGTGAAAAATTATCGGGTATGCATATCTCATGATTAATTAAAAAAAAAACCAATCCGGATAGAAGTTTTCAAAGTTTAACAGCGTTGGCAACTGCAGTAGAATACTTTACAGATTGATTAATGCAGATGTGTAGGTAGCTGTGATGTTGGTTGATTGGCTAGCCATGTTGCTGCGGTCCGCATACCTGCAGCGCTTCTCATTCATCTAGATGTTTCTAGAGAACATGAAATATAATTTATTTAGGTCTAGCATTCGTCCGCCCGCATACTCCAATACGAGAGACTATCTTTACAATTTCCTGCGATACCGAGGCTAAAATAAATTCTATATTAAATTGAGTTAATTTTCATTTACATTATTAACATTTTGGCTCAAAGCGATTAGGGTTTTAGCGAAATTGCTGTAAATTTATGTTATTATTCTGCGTCAAAACGATTCAAATGTAATTATAACTGATTTGCTATAAAATAAGTGTGGTTTACGTTTTTAAGAATCAAGGGAAATAATTAAGCGATAATACACGTTAAAACTATATTAAAGCTTTTTTATTCCATAAGTTTATTGAAGTGATGTTGTCAATAAAATTTGGTATGTATTTATATGCATAACGAAGTTAAGTACATATATCGGACTGGAATAAAGGTATAGCATTGTTTTATTCTGTTTTAACTCGTAAACAAACCTCCCCACTTTCTATGTGATATCGGGTGCCTATATTTAAAGGCCGTGGCGGCGGTTCTAACGAATACAAATCTTAATCGCAATATATTTACGAGTGCAAGCCTTTTCTAATAAAAATAATATACCAACCTACAAAGTCACTACTGTTTGATAACTTTCAGGACCAAATGCTGTAAACCCCGGCGCCGTTAAATTTCTTCAAAATACAAGGCATTGATTTCGGATCCCCGTCAGTACAATGAAGGAATTATAATATTTTTATAACGAATTATTCTGCGCGATAGATGATTTCAACTGATGTGATTTATTCACAAAATTGGTAGTATGTACTTGCTAGCATGTTGTTTACATTGCTATAATTCTGTTCTCTACGTCCGCACTGGAGTCCCGATTACACTGCAGTTACAACTGCAGCACCACTTTTCATTTGTACGAGTACCTATATTATAATTTCGCCAACTTCGCAGTTAGGCAACACCAGTTTTTATTTCCAAACAAAGTAAAACATATTTAAAACGCATATTTTTATTGCTAATTTGATAATTTTTTGTTTAGTTGGTAAAAATACAAAATAAGTAAGTAATAAATAAAAAATGCTTATGTTTATAAAACATAAGTCAACATAAGTCACTGTCGAGATTCTTACATGGTTCACAGGCAAAAACGTTACAGTTGCACCAACCAGCCGTAAATCATAATCTTAATCATTTACGTATGCAATAATATAAGATTTGATCATAAGACTTTCTGCCATAAATTAATAAGATATTAAGAGGACTGAGTAATTATGCCAATAATAACTTAAATATAATATAATAATAACAGCTCGCTTCAAAATGAAACGTACCTTTTGATTTTAATTAAAGTATTAGCTTTTAATGGGGTATTTTTCACCGCTGCACATATTATTTTCTCCCGTCGATATTTACATCAAATTGCATATCAAGTAATGATTATTACTAACCTTATCAAAGATAACAGCTACATCTCATCATTTCGGTTATATTTCTATAAAATGATAATAATTCAAAGTGACGTAATAATCAAAACTTATTAAATTTTGTTGTAATTGTTATTGCTGGCAGTTAATTGATTTGTATTTAAAAAAATGTCTAATAAATCACAGCTGGTCACTGTTGTAACGGAACAACATATTAACTTATTGTTAGTTTACAGTTTATTGCAACTGAACTTATTCAATTTAAATCTTATAGCAAGCAAGGTCAATCTAACAAGACCTCTTGGAGAGATTTGCATGCCCAACCACTCGCAGCTATTGCCTATTAGGTTAAGCTTAGCAACTAGTTACGTTGCATCAAAGACAACATATATTTTGGCAAATTGTTGAACTAAAGATAGTAGTAGTTGCGGTTTATAGTACGCGATCGCTAATTATATTTCTTTCATACATTCAGGCAATAACTTTTAAAACTGTCTGATTTTTCCATAACTGGACTATGACTCAGTATTGCACGTGATTATTACCAAATTTTATAATTATCACAAATTTATTTTTTATACATGGCGCCTTGTTATTTCATCGGAAAAACGACTTTACTTTACGGTTTACGATACCACGATCGAACACAGCAACTCGCCAAAAGGTGATATACCGTCGCTGTAGCAAAAACGCTATAACCACTGTATATTTCAATCTACTTCTGATATTCTTCTAATACTTCGAAACCAAAGAGATTCTTCTTTGCAACGCTTTCAGTTATGGCGCGCAATTCATAAAAGGGTAATCAGAAATATTGCTTCCAAATACGTACTAGGATCTCACATTTGCTATTAATATTTTGTACATGCCGATACTGGTGTGCCAAGGATTAAGCACTGGAAAACCCGACATGGACAAATAGATACCATTACATATCAACCTATGATAGATACTGTTGTCAAAACGACAATTGTGTTACTGGCTGTCCGTACTTTTGTCATATAGTTGCTTTAGATATTACAGTGACTTGTCAGTATCGTCAATGGAATATTCCGGACAGATATATGATCATGGTTTTAATAACACAAAAACAGTTGTGCTCTCAAATATAAAGAAAGAGAAGTAACCATCCTAAAAATTAGGATGATTTATTAAACAGCGAAGCTCTTCGGCTTTAGTCGGTGAATTTAAGAAAACAGCTATATCTTTAGTTTACGACGTGCAGTATATAATATGTCATAAACTAACAAATAAGCTATATAAATTCCTTAGTTGTATTTCAGTTTTTTTATATTTCAGACTATTCTATCGTCAGATTTTTATATTACAGACTCAATATCTTTTTGAGCAAGATCAGACTAATATTTTTTGATTGTTACAATGTTAACGAAGTTAACTTGAATTTTTAACTGGCTTTAAGTTTGTTTATTAAAATCATAAAACTGTTTCTATAATTTTATTAGATATATAGTAATAAATTTATTAAAATTATTTGCGTTTCTATGACGAATAGCAATATTACTGTACAATGAATGTTACTTGATTATTTGCATGTATGTTTAATAATGTGGTTAGAACTAATTTAAAACGTTAAAGAATATATTTCAACAATATGAATGTCTGTCGAAATGTCAGTTATAGTCTAGAATATTTTAAAGTAAGGATCAGAGAATAGGAAAAATGGTAGTTTTTACATTTTAAATCAGGGGTACCATTGAAATGGTATTACATTATAAATTACTTTACGAATAGAAGTCACAAAAACTTAAATAGTTATAATTGAAAACTCTCTTTAGTCAAATAACTAACCACGAAAGACAAGCCTACAATTTACCTATAAAATTAAAATGATCACGTTGGCTACACATATTGTGGAATGTATAGCTCAGTCTAGTCTGGTTCGTAGGTGTGTGGCACATGTTTACAAGGGATGGATGGTACAAGATGGATGTTGAGAGAAGGGTCACTACCGGAAGTCGAGTTAATGGCCTACTGGATTCGTTCCTTGAATCAGGCGGTTCAACACTGTCGTTACAAAGGATGATGTGAGTATGAAAATGTAAAAGTAAAACGAATTGATCAACTTAAAAATAAAAGTTACCTTTCAGAGCGCCTTATTATAATCAAACATAATTACTTTGAAATATACAATGATTAAGTAAAAATAATATATCTCCACAAAAAAAAAACTTATTAGTAATACGTATTATCAATTTTTGCTTTTGGTTGTTTATTTGATTTTATTTTTTTTATTAAAAATATTTTATTATGACAGCGTTTTCTAGTTTATAAAGATATTTCGTTTGCCCCGTCCTGTTTACGGGTATACTCCACAGCAATTTAAAAAGGAAACCTATTTGTGGCCCCATTCTTAATCGAGATTAAACTTGGTTTGCAACCAAACATCCCATTCCGCATTATCCAATGCACGTCCCATAAGATCACAATCAGCGCACATATTTCCAAATACAAAGACGCTAGAACTCGCTATCGCGAAACAAACGCTCGCATCGGTCCAAGATAGGATTTTTCTTCGCTCGCGGCAGATTGTCGTAAATTTATCACGGTTGTCACCGCTCCGGTACGTGGCTGCCCACCTTAGTCGTATCGTAAAAAGTGTACAAACAGCTCATATTTCATGTGTTACGTCATAGCGCTATCATGTGTGCAGTTAACAAGTGCATGTCCCGGTGGCAACTTTTGAAATGTTTTGTTACCTTTTTTAAATGAAATCTTATCTCCCTTTTGTTAACAAGTGTAGTAATGTGAAACGAAATTTTAATAGTAAAGGTGTATTTCATGTTTCTTAATTATCTGACAACAGCGATGTAAAGGGAGTGTAATGTATTTAGTAAGTAACTAAAAAATATATTGAAAATTAACAAAATTAGAACATGACAAAAAATTTAAACTAAAAAAAGAAATAAGTTACCAGTCATCACATATACCAGTCATTGTATATCCATATTATTGTTCGACCAAAGGGACGCCTCTTATTTCGATCATTTTCGTTGAACAGAGTGACAAAAAACTGCTGCTTCTATTGAGCAGTATAATATTGACACTTATGATTCGACTTCGGAATTAGTTCCAAATAATTGTTTATTAAAATCTAAAGACAATAGACGACTCCTCTGGCCATGTAGTGACAAAAAAAAGTCTACCTATTCGAAGGCACGGGTTTAGAAGTAAGTCTATATTCAAAAATGAAAATATTGATGTGTTATTTGTTACTGAGTATTGGCAAAAATCACGAATTGATGACTTAGGTACATACATAATTATAAAATTGTAAGCTCCATTTAATAGAAAATCAGCCGACAGAGATAGTTCTATGATAATTTTGCATGTTTCAATACAATATAAAAAACGCAAAGATAAAGTTTCCCAATCAATAAAATGTATTATTGAGTTATCATGTGTGGAACTTGACAATATAGTTATTATATGTGTAAATAGACCTCAGATAGACCTCAGACCTAGAGTTTATACCCACAGTTAGAGGCCACTACGGAGGTAGTATTGAGCATAAGTTGCAGCAAAAATAAATAAAAAAATATGTGGAGATTTCAATATAGATATTGTTGATTCAACACATAGTTCGGGTGGGTTTCTTAATTTATTTAAATCATTAAATTTATCCATTATTTTTAATGAACCAACTCGAATTACTCCTACATCTGCCACTTGATAAGAATTTTTTTTTTAATGAAAGAAATAAAATATCAATAATTAACTGCATTAAATCAGACCACAACGGCCAATTTGCCCCCATTGAGTACCATCACGTTCCTTCGAAACGCGAAATAACTTGTAGATCATTATCGAAACACTAAATAGATAAATTCATATACAATGTTACAAACAAAATTGCAACTCTAATAGTTCGCAACTTTGAAACTAACAGTCTTTATGATTATTTGTTTATTAAAATTAATAATGAATTGAGTAATATATTTTGATCAAAGGTGTTTAAAAAAGATAGTGTAAAAAAGAAATTTAAGTTTGGGCGCTTATTATAGAATTATACGAACTTTGCGCTTTAAAATCTACCTCCAGTGATACTAACTTTATTGAATATATTTTAAAATATTCTAAAACGTAATTCTCTTGCTAAATATATGTATATAGCTAACAAATTAAGGTATAAGAGAACAAAAAAAGACTACATGGAATATAATAAATAAAGGAACAGGCAAAAGCCAATCTCAAATACAATCTATTTTACTAGAAATTAACAAAAAAGCGGTAAATTCTGACAAAAGTTTTGGCTGCTGCTGGTATTTTTCAGGATTTGTTTTTATAGATTACAACTAAAAACTACAAGTTTCCTTCGGTCGTGTTCTAATATTATTGCTGCTCTCCTAGACTCAAGTGTTGATAGGTCAAATAGATAATTTAATTTAACACATATTAATAGGGAAGATATCATTAAAGCCTTCAAAACGGTTCATATTGAAAAAAAACAGAAGATTTATGGGGTATGTCAACAAATAATATTAAATCAATAATTGACATAATTGCGCCTTGCTTAGCTTGTATTTTTAATAATGGTGTTGACGAGGGGGTTTTTCCAAATTTAATGAAATATAGTAAATTGATTGTTTAATTTGGAGAATAAAATAACCCCGCTTACTTTTGACCAATATCGATATTACCAGTGCTCAGTAAAATTTTTGAAAAAAAATTCTATATGCGGTTATTGACTCACTGTACCAATAATAAAATTTGTCATTAAAATCGATTCGGTTTTACTAAAGGTAAAAAGTACTAGTCTAGCATAAGTAGTACTTTAATACTTGGGAGGGCAAGCAAGATTTAATTGACATCTTTTGTTCCTATCTAAGGCGTTCGATTGCGTCGACGACCAAACACTATTAAAAAAGTTGGAACGTTATGGTGCCTCTGATACATCAAAAAGCCTCATATTTTTCAAATAGAATTCATATAGTTGTCATTAATAAGACTGAGACTGCTGGAGCCTCCATAACTATGCGTGTGCTCCAAGGATCTATGTTAGGGCCTTTAGTTTTTATTTGATCTATATTAGTGACCTTCATTACTATGTTAAAAATCTATGTGAGACAGTGCTTTTTGCAGACGACACTTCCTTACTTTTTAAAGTCTCTGACAATGTAAATAGTAACGTAGTTCACCAGTAATAATTTATCACTAAATTCAAAGAAAACAAAGTGTGTACAATTTACTTTACTGGTTGACCTACATATAAAGTTGAATGATGAAGTAGTCGAATTAGTTGAAAGGACAACATTTTTGGTTATTATGTTAGAATCACGACTACATATTGAGGCCTTGTCAAGAAGACAGTTCTGTGGCATATGCTGTAAAAAAAAAGCTTTTAACTAATATTACAATTGTTAGATTAATTTACTTTAGTTATTTTCATAGTGATAAGTGATGTGAGATATTATTATAGGTTGTTATTGTGGGGCCCAGCTGCTAATATTGAAAGCATTTTTGTGTTACAAAAAAGAGTTGTACGCGCAATATACAGCCTTCGGCCTAGAGATTCTCTCAGAGACTTGTTTAAGAAAATTGATATTTCAACTGTGGCGGGGCACCACATTTATGACAATATAATATACGTACGAAAAAATTACAATACTTTTGTCAAACATAACGACGTAACATTCCAAGTTTAAGATTTCAAAAGCCAGGAGGCTCATTTTTATGGAAACGTATAGCACTGTTTAATAAAGTTCCATGAAGTCTAGTTGATTATTTGTGGATTATGTATGGTGACGACGTATAATATTGTAAATGTCGTTACTTCTATTAAATCTGACTAGTTTCTGCGCAGATTCTTCTTGTCAAGTGAAACACGTCCTGAATGGGTGGTGGTTAAAAATGTTGGACGATTCAAATCAACTTATTTGTAAGTGCATTTGAATAAATTTATTTTCATTTTTCATTTTCAATCGATTTGCCTTGCCACCGAGGGCGCGGTCATCTCGCTTTTCAAGACAAAGTATGTGCGAAAGGGAAATGGGGTAAATGGATGTGAGGCTAGGAGTGTCGACCAAACTAATTACAAAAACATACAAATAAATAACGCGGTTAATTTGAATTTAATACTGGCGCAACGAGCTGAATTCTCCTACAATTTAATAAAAGAGGAACTTTGTTACACGGTCTTATTTGATATGATTTGAGAGTTATTAGGATGTTAAGAAAATAAATAAAATTACCTCAGTATATTTCAGTGTGTATTGTAACGAAATAAATAGCGTAAGCAATGAAAGACAAGATTAATTTATTAGAAGATCCCCTTGCAGATAACTTGACTGGAATATACGATTACGTGTCATAAGTTTTAAGCCCCGAAAGTTTCAAAGTAAATTCGAACACCCATCGATAAATCTTGGCGACGCTCGGAACGATTTCATTTTCGAATTTCAGGAGCGATTGCCTCTACTGTTAAAGTTTGCCTTAAAAATGTTCGCGGACGATTGACTCGGTATAAACGGAAATAAAAAGTTTTGTGTTAGAGCAATGGAGTTGTACATTGTGCATATAAAGGAAAGAGAAAAAGCTCCAAAGAGGATCACAATTTGAAACGCTCACGGATTTTCCAGACCTAAATTGTGACTAACTTTTTACTCAAATGGCTATTATAAAACTTACTACTGTCCACCAATGAACTCCGACGGAGGAATTTAAGGTTCTTATTTTTTTTTAATTTATGATGCATGTAATCTTTTTGACTACCATTTGGATCAAATGTGGCGATGTTGCTCGCACCGAAGGTTCTGGGTTCGAGTCACGGAAGGGGCAGATGTTTGTGTGATGAATGCTAGCAATTGTACCTGAGTCATAAGTATTTATATATAATTCTGTAAACATTTAATATCTAAGTTTTTTATATGTATGTTTATCCGTTACTCTATGTATCCATATCACAAGCCTTACAGTGCTTACTTTGGGATAGGATAATTGTTGTGAATATGAGAAATTTTATTATTATTATCTAATCTTAATATATAATTGGCTTTTAGAACCTGCTATATTTGAAAAATTATTGGTTCGAGTGACGTGTGTAAATAAAAAATTCTGGAGGCAATTTTAATTCAGTTACATCGGAGTCCATCGAGCTGCGTTTCGCATTATTATTACTAAACAGCTTTTATTATTCCACGATATTTGACTAGAGGGGCTCTACATGCGCTAATGGAATAAAAAGTAAGGTTACAAAGTAGAAAGATACAGAGGCGGCGGCTCCCGTGGCGGCGGTTCGGGCGAATTTTGACTGAAAATTTTATACGTTCAATCTATTCTAAGCGCCTTTATGCTGTGTCTCGCGATCTCGCCTCCGCGCAAAACAGTTTCATTTTCAATTATTGCCCACTTGTGGAACGGGATTCGATGTAAAAACAAAAGAGCTAGAAATGATATTTTATAGACAACCCGCTTTATTCGATGTTTACTGCACCTCGATTTGTTCCCGAGCGAGATCTGTGATGTTCAAAGAAAATTATTGACGGAACGTGCCTGGATAGACTTGCTTTCTGGAAGATTGAAGGACGACTACAGAGTCTTGAAGTGCTCCGTTAAAAGCGGTTTTTTCTTAAATTATACTTACTACTATTTGTTTGATTCAGTTCTCCCAATCAAATAAAATAAAAATCCATTGTTTTTCACCAACTTGCATCATAATATACAGAAGTGCCGTTTTATAACCTCTTAACACAGTTATTAGTAGTTCATAGCATACAAATAAAATTATTGAATTATTTGCTAATGATACAATCTTTATATATATAATTCTTCTGTGAGTGTGTATGTCACTGAACTCCTCCTAAACGGCTGGACCGATTTGAATGAATTTTTTTGTGTGTGTTCAAGGGGATCTGAGAATGGTTTAGATTCACAAATCAGTCCGGCATTTGACGCTGCAGTCGGCACAGCAACGCGTGGCCGGGTCAACTAGTAATATATATAAAATATCATTAAACAATTTGGTACCTTGTTTAGTTGGTTACTAATTTGCCTTCATTTAAAATATACAAGTTATATGAGTTAAGTGGGTGTAAATGTGCATTTTATGCCCTTGATTTAGATGGAGTAAGTTTTCAATGTTAATTTAACTTATATAAAGGTAGTTCTTAGTTATTCATCATGCAGTGTTATATCTATAACTGATTGTACAATTACATCTTATTTAATTACTTCTTTATAATATTGCATTGTTGTAGCGATTGTAATAGCAAAAAAGTAAGAGTTGTAATAAGTGACCGACTAAAGTATTTTTGAAGTTGACTTATTAGCATTATTTACAAACTTTAGTGATTTAGCGTTTTTCATAGTAATTTCAGATTGAATTTCTTTCTTAAATGACAAATAAATTTAGAAAAGGTGATTCCGCTCAGAACAGAGTCATTGTTCAGGCTTACCTTAACCTTGCACAACGGAGATGCTCATCGCTTGGGCATCGCGGTATCGAAACAGCTATCATGCTTAGCCAGAGCAACACTCTAAAAGAATTATTGATTTGGATATGCAAAGTATAAAGTACTTTTCTTTTTATTAAAAAAAGGTTCATTGACTAAAAACAGGCGGACTTAATGTTAGGAACATTCTTCACATTTGGGTCAAGCGATAGACTTAAAGGCAGTGCACAAATGATAATCAAAAAATACAATTTTATTAATATAATTCAAACAATATACAAATATACGTTAACTAGCATACTTAATTTTCATACTTAATTTCTACATAAATATATTTTTAATAAAATATAATACGTGAATAATATATAACATACATTAATGTACCTAATGTCGTCTTATATTTGTTTATTAATACATACATTGTACATTATAATACCATGACGATTTATATAAAACTCCCGTAAGGAAAACGATAACTTTCTTTTAAAATGTTATCTTACTGGAAAGTTAGTAATATTGCTTAGTATAGTTAATCCACATGGTACTTGTATAGAAGAATGTATGATATGAAGATTCAATTTTATTTCGGGGCTGTATTTTAAGAGATCATAAAAGATTAAATTGTTCTTAGCAACTTTTATTCGTACAAAGCGTTAAGCGAATTAAAATTCCAGTAAAGAAATGAGCTCCCTCAAATAACCGTATTAACTTTTATGCTCTCTAAAAAATTTCAGAGCTGAGAACATTCCTACATGTAAATTCAATTTAATGGATTCGCAAGCTTTTGTACCTTTGCGTTGTAAGCTAATGAATCCGATATGCTTTGGACTGAATGAAGTTTGTGAACAAACGAATTAAAAATCAAATTCTCCATTTAACTGGATGGGATTTCCTTGTAAGGTAATTAGGTTTTTCGCATCTGGACATCAAAATTAGGTAAAAAAGTAAACAGAAACTGTTGGAAATTAACAAGATAACTACGTAATGGTTGTGATAATGTATGAACAGAAATTTAAGTATATCAAACACATAAAACATGATTTTTGGTTGGATGAATCACCTATTGAGGTTATGAATGACCTATATATTATCTGTTTGTATATACTTTACGCGGTATATATTTTTTTATTTTATTTGTAGAACAAACAGTGATAATATGTATATAAAGTAACAAACTAAAATTTTATCTAAACAACTAAAAATTATATATTTGTATAATCATATACAAATATCTCTTTTTATATACTAAGGCATTCATTTTGCGTTTTTACCAGTCAACCCCAGGATTGCGAAGAGTTAAAAATAAACAAGAATGTAACATTATTGTTATTTTATTGTCAAATATAGTAAATTATTAAAAAAGAGACAGGCATAAAGTTATGATAATTGGCATGTCTGAATAACACTCGGCCTTGAGCTGATTTTGGTAGTTTATAATATAATTATTAAATAAATATTTATACATATCTTTGTGAATCTAAGACTGCAAATCTTTGATCTGATATCCATAACACAAGTTTTACAGTGCTTACTTCGGGCTAAAAATGGGTGTGAATGTAAGAAATATTTATTTGTTTACGTTATCTCCACAATTGATGATTTATTATGTGACGTAACGTGACATTTTTCGTTTAAAACAGATATATAACGATACAAAAGTCAAATAACGATATAATTATCTTGTTTTTGGTGCTACAAACACTTCAGAACCAAAATAGCGAAGCACTTTTACTTCTGTACATTTTCTTGATTAATACCTCAGCTTAAAATACCTATTACAGTTTCATAACTTTAACCTAAGAATAATTTTAAATTCATAAAACGTGTTAAAAACTAAACTTAGCGCTCTTTTTCTTAAATCCTTCAAGTTTGAGTGTGAATAAATTCTTCTTTATCGTGTCTTAAGTTTATGTTTTGCTTACATAATTATGCTAATGCGCGATACTTGAAGTTAAATTATTTTCTGTGTTTGTTACTGTAAAATCTACGTGGGTTTGATTAGGTGAACGCACGCGTTCTCGTTATATTTATACATATGTAATTGACGTATTGAAATGATTTAAAGATAAGAATTACTTCGCATTAGACAGAGAACATGAAATATCAATAAATGGGTACTGATGTGCTATGGTAAGTATGATTACTAACCTTACCTAACCAGCGGAAGTACTAATGCCACATAAAACTATGTATTTTACATATGCTGATTAATAAGCATTGTTTAGTTAGTCTTAAGAATCAGAAAAAAATAACTGGTCTCATGTATCGGGCGGGCCTCGAACTCAGACTCTCTTCCCGGGAAAAAACTTTAGATCATATCAGACAGAATTATACGATTATATCAGATTATATCTGACAAGATCTGGCATTGTCTTGTGTACATATAGCATCAGATCTGATTTTGTATTAATCAATCAAATTATGTTTAACTGGAATTGTCTTGTTTCATTTAATATTGTAAAGACCTACACATAGCATCATAACTTCTTTTATATAAATGAAACTCATTATGTCTAAAAAGATCTGAAATTGTCTTATTTAGTTTCATGATATATGTAATTATGTCTCAAAACATCTAAATTTCTCTTATTATATCTTGTGTTATAAAACCCGAATGCCGGAATCTGTCAAATTATAACTGAATAAATCTAACTATACCAAAAAGTCCCAAAATTGATACATAATTAGATATAATTCTGTCTAATATGATCTAAAGTTTTTTTCCCGGGTTGCTATCCGAGCAAATAATTTTTCGACTGAGCTACTAAGACCTGTAATGTATACTAATATGTACCTTTATAGTCTCCGATTTTCATTCATAACATTCGTTAAATTGTATATTTTATCATTCCATTTTGCATCATCATTTGTAAACGTATTAATCTCTGTAAATATATATATATACAATAATATTTTACTCAATTGCTGAAAAAAAACACTGGATTTTCATATAGAGCTTCGCAACCACTCAAAACTTCTATACAGAATGCTACACACTTACCGGCATTGCTTGTTATTTTAACCTGTCTTTTTGTTTAATCTATTTCGTTATTATTTCTTCATTTTATTACTAAAAATGTATTTATTTAATTTATTGACATATAAGTTTTTCTCCGTTGCCATGGCTACCCATGACACGATCTTTCATTTATGGTATTCAACCTCCAAAGAAAACCAGATTTTATTCTTTTTATGTCTTTTCGAAGACAATCTTAATTTAAATGGCTCTGGGCCTATAAAAGACCGAGCTGACCTGCCAAGTCATTCAGTTCTTCGGCAAAAGTTGCCACGTTAACATCTATAGCTCGCTACCGAGCTCTCCAAAATTCTTAAAGGCCTTATCCCGGGGCCGGCTGCCCCGGGACTCAAGAAAAGTCCTCAACGCCGTAAGGCAAACTTTTGGCTCAAGAACCTACACTAAACTTAGCCACTCTCTACCACTAACGTTGCCTGACCACCAGCGGTGCAGGCCATCCATCTGCAGCGCCGCCCTACCTACCTGCTACGCCGCCCGACCTACCAGCAGCGCCGCACGTCTACCAGCAGCGCCGGCAGTAAATCGGTGCAGGCCGTCCACCAGCAGCGCCGCCCTATCTACCTGTCACGCCGCACGTCTACCAGCAGCGCCGGCAGTAAATCGGTGCAGGCCGTCCACCAGCAGCGCCGCCCTACCTACCTGTCACGCCTCCCGACCTACCAGCAGCGCTGCCCGTCTACCAGCAGCTCCGGCCGACGTCTGCCCCGCCACCTGTCTACCGGCAGCGCCACCCTTCATCCGACGGTTTCACCGCCTCTGGGCCCTAAAGCCCCGGGCCTCAAGCCACCGATATAGAAGATCGCCGACGACCCACAACCACCTACTCACATTTTCACTGAACTCTACACATACTCGCCCTCACTCTTCTTACCTCCAATCTTTTTGTTCTTTAAATTGTTTTTGTAAATATATAAACTGTAACTTTACCCTGATTTTCCGTCTTTATATTTTGTCCCTTCACGACAGACCTCGACAGACCAGTCGAATTTATCCAAGTATTTTTAAGCTGACGCCAACGTCATTTCAAAATGTAGGTTTCAGTAGCTCACTTGGATGAGTATTTGACTGGATGACGAGGGGATGCGGGTTTGAGTCTCATCTGACACCTAAAACAAATTAGTGTTACTGGTACATTTATTTCTAGTATAAAACATTAAGATATAAGAATCTAGCAGTAAATTCTTAAATAAAAATATTACAATATGTTTTATGGTATTAATTTGATGATCAAATTAAAATTTTCCTACCTATAGTAAGAAAAAATTAATGAACAATGAAAAGATATTTTATAAATACAGTCTTCAGTGTTACAAATTGAATTTGCTACTACTGGTAACTTTATAGCCATTCGATGCAAGTGCTAGTATTACACAAAGTACAATGGCTCTCTTTTTCATTAAGACGTTGTGAAATAACACAAGACCTTAAGGAGACCTTGAAATGACATTAAAAAACTTAACCAATCACTGTAAGAACCTAGAGCTATACTCAGACCAGTGGAAACTTTCTGTAAAAGCTGAGACTATAGAAGTATTTAGTTGGAGAGTTTTCTGCTAAATCCACGTTTTTATCTCTTTGATTTGATAACTGAACTATAGCAATTTAAGACTTATTTGACTTATGATTTCTACGTCCATATTTTTGTAAAGAAGATCAATTTTGTGTGAACATTTTCATTCACACAAAATTGATTTTCTTTACAAAAACATACATTCCATTACATTACATTACATTAATGCCCTAATTAAAGGCATGGCCCATGAGTGGTGACACTCAAAAAAATGATTGAGTCAGTGGCAATCATAAAATCAAAACTATGGTTTATTCTTTTAACTCATCGAAATAAAATATTAACTATATTTTGTTCATTGATAGATAAGACCAATATCTTATGATACTCATTTAAATATGGCGAACTTTATTTTTTACGTGCAGGTTTTAAAGTTCTTCCAACTACTGTTAAACACTGTTTATGGCTCACTGTGCTAAAATTCTTCTATTATTTTTTATATTATTCAATTTGAATCCATTTCCGTTCATACTATACGAACTTTTGAAGTATGTCGTCAGGTGCACAAGAGTCACGATTCCTGACGCATTCGAAGTCTCGGTCCAAATTACAGTGCAGGCAAATCGGTGCTCTCTCTCAAAGCTTTGTACTGATGTTTTTGCGCTTAACTTGCAAATTCTACCAATAGGCGAAATCAGATGAAAACAAACGACTCGTTGCGGTTCCGACTTAGGAGTGGCTGAAAGGATAAAGACTATTGAAAGAGTGCTTCTATACTCCTTAGGCGCATTGCGCTATTGTCGAGAATTGTATTCGCATGGATACAAATTTGTTGATTATTATCTTTTGTCTATTTGAGGTGTTGTAGATTTCTTAAGTACTTAAGTAATTATCATATCGTGTTATATCTTTTGGTTCTCTGTTTTTCCTTCGTGTTTTCTCATCCTTGATTGTTTGATTGAATAGTATTTATTGTTTTCAAAGAAATATATGAATGACTATGCAAACACAAAGACATAAAGGATAGAAACCCTTATTATTACAAGTAATCTATTCTTCAAATGTTTTTGATTCTGAATTAGTCTAGTTTTATCGGGTATATTTGTATAGTTGTAAGATAATCCAAGAAAATAGCATTTTAAATGTTAGCTTATTATTTTGATATTGTAAATTTCACTTTTACTTTAACTTTTCGTTTAAATGTTAGAAATTAAAATAAATGAGTGTCTGTTTGCTAAAATGGATTATGTCTGTGACTCCGCCTGCATGTTATTATATATGTCAGTACAACCTCTTTATAAAATGATTATGAATTCTTCTTTTCAAATTATTGTCAGGTAAGTCATGAATATATTTGAATTAAGAAATACAAAACATGTAATTTGGGTTTTATACCCCGTATTTGACAAATTCAAAAATTCAGTCAGATAGCTAGGAATTGTGATTGACAAATTAATTGAAGAATATATTCATATATGAAATTAAGAATTACATAACTTAAATATATTGTAAGCATAACAGATCTGTGAACAAGCCACGTTTAATTTGGCATGGTAAAAGCAAAGCTTAGGTCAAAACAAGCAGCCTTTAGGGTCTGCCTGTGAGACTTATTTATGGTCATCGAGAAGCAAATGGTTACGAGAAATTGTGTGTGCTTGAAACGGGAAGGGAAATTATTGCGGATCAGTGATATTCGCTGTATGAAAGCAATTTTGCTTAAACCACATCCAGTGAGAATCGGAAAGTTACCGCAACGCATAATTTCAATTGTCATAAGGTATTCAGTATATTAATCATGTCTTTGATTGATAAACATTTCAGATAAGCTATGTTTTATAAATTGTCATATTAATTCTAAATATCGAAATTAAAAATTCAAAAATTCACAATCCCCTTAATCACTGAGTAAAATTTATGGCATAAAATATGGTATTTTAATATCTTTATGTTGCGCGCTGCATGATCAAGGCACTAAAGCAAATTTTTATAACGTTCTTGTTTGCGCGTTTTGGAAATTAATACAATTGACTGGCATCAAATAATAATCTCTATATGACCATATGAAGGATGGTCTAAATATAATAATAATATTTTTCTTACATAATATTTTTTTCTGTTCTTTTACTCTTTTTCATATTTTTTTTTCAATATACACACGTTTTTCTAAGCTCTATCATATGTTTATGTTTATGTTCAATTTAAGATAAGAAATTAAAGACTCTATATACATATAAACAGATAAATAAGATGCCAAAATATATTTTTACAAAAGATCATAATTATGATTCAACTATTATTTCCGAAAGGAAACTATAATTTCAATAAGGGTGCAATTAGCTCGACTTAATAAAAAGGAGATATCGATTGTGCCCAACTCATCGTACTGGATCGAAACGATATCAAACATTGCGTCGATCAATGCTGTACCAGTACATTTTGCATAATTGATGTCCCATTCACGGCAACGGAACACTTATTCATATTCATGAATTTTACAAAATTTTCAATTAGTGCCAGCAGCAAGGTTTATTTACATTATTGCACGTATTTCAAATCTGAGTAAAAGTCAGAATTAAAGTAGTTTGTACCATCACACCGAATCGGCAATGATAGTGTCGTCTAATGCGACACTTTTTACCAATCGCCAATGGTACCTATCGCTATTTGCACTATGACAAGTCTATTTTAGTTGTGTAGCCTTCTATACCCAACTGCAGCAAAGCTGGGGTCTTTAAATGCAGACTCTGTGTATGTTTTTTGGATGTTTATGGTTCTTCTCTTTATTTTGTGCTGCCATGCCTTTGTAGTTTCTTATCTTGGAAATATTTTTTAATGTTTTTTTTCTGCTGGCTATAGTATTTTTTTTTGTTTTTCGTCTTAACGGTTAGTAACTCACCATATCTCCTTAATATTTATGAAAATGTAAAATGCTGTAACCGTACTTTAAATAAGGAATAAGAGGGTAAACTATCATACCTCTAGACAAATTAAATGGTTACGAAATCTATGATAAAATTTCAAATATTATTTTTTTTATAATTTTACGTATGGAATAAAAACTTGTATTTGAATGTTTTTTATTGATATGACATGAACAGACAGTTGTTGATAGATCGCCAATAAGGGTCATCTTGTAGGATTTTATTGTTGTTGTAAATTGAGAGTGATCTTCATTGATTTTAAAGTAAAGTTTAAGTTAAAGAAGTGTCATCCAAATATGAGTTATTTTATGCGTTGTTTGTACAGGTATTTCCGAATATTTCGTTTGAATGTGTAGTAAAAATCACTTTCGAACTATCTTTGAAAATGACAAGACATAATTTCGTGTAGAAAATTTGATTACACCCGCTACAAGTACTAAAATTACTCCACGTGGAAAATGAAATAACATTCGTCAGAGACTTGATCGACATGAAAGTCGCTCAAAGAGAAAGATAAAAAAACTGTAACGAAACTGATTCCCAGTAGCGGAACCTTGGAGGTAATGGGAGATTGTAAAAGGAGGCAATAAAAGCTTAGTATTGTGTGTGAGAGACGTAGGGGAGTCCCTGCATTGTGTTCGGTCCGCAGAGGGCCGAAGAATCGCCTGACCACGAACGCGGTCAAATTGTACAGAAATGAAATTATCAAGGTACGCTGCCGATTTTCCGAACCAATGAATCAAGATCCAATTCCCTTTTGTAATAGAACATCGTCGCGAAAAGCGCCCATGGAGTTACACTATCCACTCAACACTTATAAGCCGTGTTCACATTGCGCATGTTGTATTCGTTTGTTATATCAGTCTTATAACTGAAAAATATGAGTTTGTATCTAACAGTTTTTTGTAAGACTTCTCAGTGGCAAGTTTACTAGTTAACATTTCTTGTTATAAACTTCAGAAAATTTTTAAATATTAATTTGAAGCATTATATTTCTAATATTAATAATGTGTATGAGATTTCATCAAAACTGATGGACAGACTTGTCTGAAATTTTTCACACTGGAGTTATTCTGGATTAAAAAAAAACAAAATTCCTTACTGACCATAATTTTAAAATCGATGCTAACAAAGTCGCAAGTAGTAGTAGCTAGAGCAGCAATAAAATTGAATCTTTTTAAATAAAATATTTATTATTCATCAGAATAAAACACTTTTTTACGGTTTTTTGCGCATGTTTTATTTTATTTTATATTTAATCCTGACGTTTCGACTCATTTACAGGAGCCGTGATCACAGGAATCATCTTGTGTAAAAAAGGGTTTTATTCTGATGTGTAATGTGCGCGGAAGTGTAAGAACTAAATATATTTATTATTATTTACTATTCGAATGCAATTTTATATTTAACAGTGCTTCGTCTAAAACTTTGTAATTATTTAATTAAAGATTATATACTTTATGTCATATTCAACAAGTCATGTATAATATCAATAGATAATATTAAATAAAATAATTTTTTTTCATCATTTTTAAAGCTCTGAAACGTTAAGAACCCACCACATACATACTCGTTAAGAAATTCTGTATTCTGTATCATAAATTCTGACAGATTTGCTAGCCTTTTTTATTTGTTGAAAAAAAATCTGTTTTATTATTAAATACTACGAACTTCTTTTTGATTCTGCTTGTTTCTGTATCCTTTTATTAAATTATTACAGTTATTTAATGTCTCTTACTAACAGCAGTTAATAAACATATTTTCAATAAAAAAAGTTATACTGTTTGCCTGAAGACTTATTCTGAAATATGAACATGACTTAATGATATACGTATTTTCATGTTTTGACAATAATTTTATATTGTACAAAATACAAAAAATAATATGCTATTCCGCACTATCATTTTCCTAATTATTTATTTCAAGTAGACCTCCTAATTATAGCCAATTTGATAGTTTTTTTTTTATTAGTAAAATTACTCGTAAAACATTTGTTTTATTGCCTTACTATTCAATTTAATTTTATGACCACTTCTTGGTATCCTCCGTCCTTCCGTCCTCCGCTGACACTCCGTCTGGAAACTTATAAGTTTATATTTTCTGAGTTAGCTTGCTCCACGACCCCTGGGGTTTGCTTGGGATCAAGAGCAAACCCATTAAAAAATGCTAAATACCAAAATAAAGGAGGAGGGTTGATAAGAGGCATTTTGCGCCCATTACACACTCAAAAACAAGTGTCTTGTTCCGGTAATTTTTAAATGGATTTATAGTTAAAGATATAAATCGGTTACTAAATATATGTTTTTTTTTATTTAGAGACATTTACGCAATGAATAATATAGTAAGTTAAAATTACTAAATACACAGAGAGTGTTTCATCTTTTTTACACATTTTTTTCAAATTATCAATATTTAAGTTATTTTTTCTTAAACATGCGCCCCATGAACCATAATAATTTTGACGCACAATGATACTGCTCTTAATAAACATTTATGTAACCCAACACAGTAAAATATACTCTGCGCGGATCGCTTGCACCGCGATCTTGAAAGTGTTTATACCTGTCTAGCCATGACTCAAAAATTATTTGCGTAGCATAAAATTGTGGTCGGTTATCTTTGTCACTGTTTTTTGAAAAACCTAACAATACTTGGTTGCCAGTGTGATCGTTGTAAATTAGGCATAAGAAAAGTAGTGATTTTCGTGTCTGTGCTAATAGAAAAATTATATCAATACTTAGAAGTTCTAAAAGCTGTGATCTGCAGATTGGTTCTAAACTGAGTTCCAAATGCATATGCATATCGTGTGATTCGGTCTAAAAAAACCAAAGCACTTCTTCCATAATGACAAGAGTTGCTTCAACAAGTGCTTGCTACTTTTGACGCTACGAGGACGAGCAAGAGCACATAAATAAAGGTCTTTACACTTTTTACCTTCATTGTGAAAATGACTCTGTTCTTCGAGTTCAACTACGATCAAGGCTCACAAGTTCCAAAAACTATAATATTTGAATAAAAATAGAAACAATATCGCCCACATACATTGGCACTGCCAGTTAAAGTCAGTAAAAAGTCATTGGGTGTTGTGCACACGTTGCTTCCGTGTTATGGTTTTTGGTTTATTGGCGCCATAATTCAGTCGAAGTCTAACACCTTGAATAAGTCTATACACAGCAAGATGCTGGTGCTTTAGGGTCCAGCAGCAATTCGGAGGAAGAAAGCAAGAAGGACAATAATAAACAATATAAAATAAAGTATCTCAATCTTTCTGACATTTGATCAGCTTTATATGGCTTTTATAAATGAAAGTTCTCCTAAAGCTACCATGTTCTAGCAAAACGAATTTAAATGCGGTCCGCTAATTTTGGGGCATAAAGAAAAGACTGATTATCCTTCGACGCTTGTTACCAAATAAAAATTAAATGACAAATTGGAATAAAAAACAGGCGAATAACGTACGAATAGATTAAGCATATATCGGAGACTGGATTGAGAAAAACTACGAAACAGTACAAGTAGATAGTTTTGCGATGGGTGCTGCACAACTTCATCGAAGTTCAAAAGCAAACCGATGTGGAAAGGTGCCGTGACTCATTAATTAATTTTAAATAGACGTCAAATCATCTCAGCGTTTTTACGGAATTCGGACTGGTGCACTTTTGAATTTATCGATACGATCCAGAAACAAAGGTTCAGTCAAAAATCTTTCAAAACAAACCAATTTCTACCAATGTGAAGTGAGCAGTGCAGAAATTTATTTTGCTAGTGACTTTGTCGGTGTATTTGGTATCGATTCCATTATTAAATCAAAGCAGTATCAACGTCGAATAGTATATTAAGGAATACCTGAAATAAGCTTTCGTTGCAATGAGTAACAAGCGACCGAACACCGAGCTGCGGAGGTTACTGTTTACCAAGGACTCAGCACTCAGTCAAAACGAGGGAATTCCTGGACACCACATCGGTTGAATTCTTGGGTCACCTTCCTGATCTGGTACTATGTGACCTCTTTTTTCCGTAAAATACATCATATCGCCGGGAGATGCGTAACAGCGTTAGAGAAGGCTGTAAGCCAGAAAACTTTGCACAGAGGCTGGTAGAGAGTTCTTAGAAAAAATTTAATAAAAATACTTTTTCCTTTTTAACTTTTTTTTTACAGTTTCTTAGGAATTTCTGAGTATTCCATATAGGCGAATGATTTCACAATTGGATGCAGTAGAGACCGCTACGATCGGGCTGGACAACAGCGAATTTAGCTATTATATATTTTTATAATTGATTCTTTTGCACGTGTATATATCTCCTCCTTAACGTTAGAATTGCGGATTTTAAATATTTTTTTTGGTTTTTTGCGGGGTTCTTACTTATTATAACAGCTACCTGGGAGTCAACGTTTGTTAAAATCGGTTCTGTTGATTTAGAGATTAGCCGGAACAAAGCGGGACCCTATGAAACTATGCATTTAATGAAATAAAGAATTAAAAAAAAAAAATTACCGTTTTGAAGGAGTTTGCGTTTTAGCAAGCTTTGGTTTTGTTTGACATTTTACTCGTCGATTGGTGCTGTAAGCCTGTCAGTCACGCTAGGCTAGTTTAAAATTTTTCAAGCTTAACGTATCGACGTTTTCCAGTTTCCAACTAATCTACATATTTTTGCATTCTGCATGTGGCTTAGGTGGATTATACTTTGTGTGATCTAGTTGAACTGATTTCTTCTTTCTCACTGTATGTTATGATTTATTTGTCTCACATTAGCACTTTTTCAATCAAGTTATATATTATTGCAATACCATGTTTAAACATTGTTGATTGATCAAATAAAAAATATATAATTATGTACTTTATATTCAGGCTTCGAATTAGCAATACACTGGTGAAATCGTAATTTGATGATTGTGACTGTACCTAATAAAGCTATTACAAAAACAAATATAGTTGTTAATATTAAATAAAAAACAAAGGTGGAAAGCATTCTACTTACGTTTAGCATCGGTTCAGTAACATCAAGTATAAGTTCATATATACGGATGTCAGCCGATGACATTTACTTTGCATGTCTAGTAGGATACTCAGATCCCAGTATGTAGATACCCTGTTATCCCTCTTTTAAAAGGGAGATTTCCAGCCGCTTGACGGAGTTCTATGTAGTGATTACCACAACGTACAGACGCTGGCCCTGGTGGAACGGAGGATATATCCCAGATGTTTTAGTAGTCGGGAATATTTCTGCCTACACTATGTGATGACAGAGAGAATCCCTAATATCCTCGCAGTGGGTCAAACGTAAAAGGATTTTATGTGGGTTAAAATTTTGAATAATAAGTTGTTTTGGCGGAAAGTTAGTTTTGATGTGAAATCTCCAGTAATAGTACCATAGCTACTATATTTTGCACAGGGAAAAGCATATAGGCTTGAGAGAACAATATCTTTTCTCTAGCCGGTGCATCGTAGTGAATTCGACTAAAAGCTTTGTTATAAACTATTGATTTGACTGTATATAATCCAAAAATGAACAACGATGGCTTTTGCAAAGTTGCCTAGCGTTTGCAATCATAGTCCAAATCTGTTAATCGCTGCGCCATCGTTCGTTTCTGTAATAACTTATGTATGCGGGTGTGAAATAATGTAATAAGGGGAAGTATACGCTTAATGATATAACTGCTATTAAAAAGTAGTTAATCAAACCTCAACATTCTTCCTTTCTCAATTTGATATCGACATCTACCATTGCTCTTAATACCACGGTAATTTTAAAAGATAAAATTTATGACACTTCCATCTAAAAAGCTCGGTTTGTTCATAGAGCGAGGCTAATTTACTTACTTGATAACAGACTGTTGGTGTAAAAATCGGAAGTCAGACCCTACATGGAGTAACCACTGTACAGATTTCTGTTGTTGAGGCCCAAAGATAATTGTTAATATCTGACCCTAAGCTAAATTTTTCAATATATATTTTCTGTTCAATATAATGTTATTTTTTTTGCAATTGCACCACTGACATGTAAAATAAATTCACAACAATACACTCATTCACACTAATACATCTATACATATTTAATACGCCTTAGACATGAAACCATCTTCAAAGTTGGGTGCCAAATAATATCTCAGTGATGATACCATTTAAATACTAAACACAGTAGTTCTCTTTAAGCCTGTATTATAGCAAATGTTAATAAATTTCTTACAACTAAAATATTAATATGTTTTCCACGTTGAAGTGGAATTTAATATCCACGTTAAAGCAATCTCTTTTACATTTAACAAGGTTAATATTTGTTTAATTTCAACAAGTTTAGAGAAGTTTATATTCATATGTAAAATAGCTGTAGGTTTCTGCACATATTTATTCAATTGTCTACAATCAATATATCACTGACTACTGAAATATCTACAACAATAAAGTACCAGGTAATCGCTGGTAATAGATACCTTTGTAGAGTTACATGGATAATATTGCCCTGTTTCCAGGATAAGTAGCAAAATCGCTGTATCCTTTCTGTATATGTTGAAAAACTAAGAACAGAAGTATTTGTCGACATTGGTTTTGAGAAACATTAGACAAATACATATATTTCTAAAATTTTCATGCTTTTAGTAAAAAAAGATCGTAGCTAAGTACAAGTAAATGTGTGAAACTGCTCATTTATTTGTAGTTTATCAAAAGTAACATCGAAATTATTCGTATTTTACCACGTTTTTCTTATCTCACTTTTCTTATTTGTTTGTCTGTCCGGGCAAAATCTTGCAACTTAAATTTGAGGCACTTTCCGATAAGCTAGAAAGCTGAAACTTTCAGGATAGTTCAGAACCCGATGACAATGCACTCTAAAGCAACTTTCCAGATGCACTTTCAGGTCCACTTTCGGCAACTTTCACTTTTGTATGGGGCTTATCCGATTGTTGCGTAACACATGGTTACTTCGTTGAGTTAATAATTAAAAAGAATAAAATAATTATACTAGATTTAAAAAATCTAAAAATCCCACGTTTTTCAATGTCCTAAAAAGAATAAAATAACCCTGCGGGGCAAAGCGAGGGGCCACTCAAAACGTGGGGGCGCATCTTTACAATAATCGGCATCAATGCATGTCATTCATCTCTTTAAAATCTCCTCTTAGTAATATGCGCCCCCACGTTTTGAGTGGCCCCTCGCTTTGCCCCGCAGGGTTATTTTATTCTTTTTAGGACATTGAAAAACGTGGGATTTTTAGATTTTTTAAATCTAGTATAATTTTACAAAACTTTTTTGTGATACCGGAAACTCGTTATTCCAATATTTTTATTTTATTTTTATAACGATTTTATTATAGTTATATTAATTTTGACTCCTTTTTAATACTGTTTTAGAATATAATTGTAAAAGAAGATAATAATTATAATAGAGATTTTTTTATGGAAAATAGGCATGCGCTTGACCACTATCTCGCTTGATGGTAAGTGTCGATGCGATCTAGGATGTGACGCGCTTGCCTAGAAGATACCTATTCACTCGTAAAATAGGTATCTATTTTAACTTAATGAAAACAATGAAATTCCCATTTTTTGAAGATAACTCATTTGTTAAAAAATCTACTGAAATAAGTTTTTTTAACAAATAAACATTTGTTGTGTTATAGTTATTACTGTCTCAAAGCATTTATGAATTCAAAAAACCAAGTTCAAGTCTTGATATCAAATTCCGAAAGAGAATATATAAAACAATTTTCAGATAAGTCGTGATATCATTAAGGGCGGCTTATCATCAAATTTATTCATGGTCAAACTTTTAAAGAAGACGCTCCTCCTCCAGCAAAAATAACGAAGATACTCATGCGATTAAGAAGTGAGGAAAGCTGACAAAAAGAAAACTTTAATTAAACTTTCCCGAATCGTTATTAGATAACATTATTCATTAATTTTAAATGGCGCTACAGCCGCGCCGATTCCTGATAATTTTTAGCGAGTTTCGAGTAGACAGGAAATGACATAAATTTTATCTCGAAACCGGAGGAATTACTTTGTACCAACTCCACGCAAAATGGAAATCTGTTCAGGTTTATAACTTTGTAGAAAATTGTTTTTTTTGCCAATTGGAATAATATTAACTTTTTTGATGTGGCAACTTTTTTTATTAAATTTTAACTCACGATGAGTTTATTTGGTAAAGTGAAGAATCACTTCGCCAATAATGCATCTATTGAAAAACTGGAATGAATTTAAATCACCGAGTGTTTATTAAAGGGACAGGCGTCCCAAAAGGAATATAACGCATTCAAATATCACGGAAATTTGTCAACCTCCGAGCATCGGGTCCTATACGTTTGGGTCGTTTATGGCATATTACGAAGGAGACTCGTCAGCTCTCCGACGGAAAAGTCAATTTGACGCAGATTACGGGCGACTGAAGGGAATCTTCTAAAACGCGAACTCGCGTAGACATTTCGTTTGATATGAATAACGACAAAAACTGCCGTGAAAACTTTACAGACTAGATCGAGCCGTTAACTCTATTAAGTCCAATGAAACTATTGTGTCACATTATTGACGACGTCATAACAACCGAGAGGCACGATTTGAGAAAAGTTGATATATAAGCTTCTAAATAGTACTCGTTGATTTGCGGTGTGTTTTAAATTATTTTGGATAGACCAGGGAAAATATTTTTTGTCAATTGCTTCAAGTTTTAAATAACTATACAAGTCATTGATAGAGTCGGATATATGACACACAAAAATATAATTACTTTAACCTCTTATAAGATTAAATGCAGATAGTCTTAACACGTTACTCATAAATAAACTGAAATTAATATATTTTTAATAATAAAATTTAAAAGGCAACGGTAAAGTGAAAAAAAAAATAGAACACAAGCTTTTTGTAGACTACAGAGCAGTCCAAAAATGTAATTTTATTACAGAAAAAATCTTATTTAATTAACTCCTGTTAGCAATAGGTAATAAGTACATAGAATATGACTTTACAAAACCAATGGTTAGTTGCACCTAGTGCCTTGGTATTGTGCAGTCAGGTCTTTCATCTGTCGATGACAGTAACACTAACGTATACAGTGAGGTATACAGTATGTGAGGAAAATAGGGTCAAGCGGAAGTCCAGAGGTTCCGTATTTTTTTTATTATTGCCAAACATTCATTTACATGAATTCGCTTACTGAGATAACAATTATTAAGATATTTACTAATTTTATTTATTGTTATTTACAAACATAATGACGGCCAAGTTGGATACCATATCGCCATAATAAAAAATTGAAGCTTAGTAATTTAGAAATTTCCTCCCATATATTGCAGCGTTTGTTTGTTGTTTTTTTTTTATTCTAAATGTGCTTTTGTTAAATTTTATGTATATAAATTTTATTGTTATTTTCATTACGGTAAAATATAATAAAATAAAACACATTCCTAATAGTTTTCATTTTGTCTGCCACCGAGAGCTGTATTATTTTACCGCAGCAAGAAATTCTTTGTCATTAGATAACACCGAACTAAATGTAAATAGCTGTTTTCATTTTAAATTGAAAATAAAGCGGAGTACAACGAACGAAGTTACTTTAAAAAGAATCCCTAGCATTCGCATTGCGGCGTGCTACGTATAAACATTCGATTTTTTACTGAGCCTTATCGTGCCACAAAAGAATTGTGATGTGTGGTAGGAAAAGGCAAAGTCAAATATAAAGAATTTAGATCAAAAAGAGCGAAACATTTGGGAAATCGCGATAACATCATTCAAAGGATGAGGAATGGAGAGCTTTATACACCTTTGACTGGTTGAAAATATAAATATCTGGGAATCCTCATGCCCTGTTTTAGTTTGTGCGATAGGAAAACGTTTGACCAAGTACGATCTATGTTGGTAGCTGCAGTTCCATCTTTTCTTTGTATATTTGCTCCCTTGCTGTAATAATTAATATATCATGAAACAGTGTAAAAATGTTATAAATATCCCCAGATATTTATATTCTTTTTTTAAGTTATTTATGTGACTTAACGATGGTAAAAATGTTTATTTAATTAAAATCTTATTCTATGGAAATTTGTGATGTCAAAACGAGAAAGGTGCATCATGCAGCTTTGTTATGCATCTCATAATTATAAATAGTGTTTAAAAAAGTAAGAATAAACGTTGTTACTCACATCTCAAGAGCCCTAAGATTCCATTGCTTAAAAACAAACGCGATGAATTGCACGTCCATACAAATGAAATTGACAAATAATATTAATTCTACATATTTCGTTGTTCCTTGCTGTGTTTATATTTTTTTATTATTTTACTATTAAAATTTAATAAACAGCAGAATGAGAAATCCTTTATTTTAAATTAGCATAAATAAAAATTGCGGTTACGAATTGTGTAATTGTATCGTGTTTTTAAAATAACATTCGGTTAATGCTTAATGAAACGTATTATGAAAGGGTACGTAAAGAATTAGCCTAGTTAAGTAAAGTAAAACATTCAGCTCGTATGGTAGCGTACCAAAAATTAATTATTGAATCATGTTGTATCAACAATAGGTTATCTTAATCTTTTGTATAAATATCTTGTCTTAATATTGCTCGATTTTCAATCGCTATCAAATTCATCTCAGAGTAGATTATCATATTTAATAGGGTAAGATATGTGTGATTCATCCCAGGAAAGAGCAGTGAGTCCGTAAATTTTTCAAGGACCATCAAAGATGGCAGCACACCATGTTAATAACGAACTGCATACGTAAATAATAAAGCAAAAATTAGCATGTGAGAGACTAAAAAAGACATTATATTTTTTGAATCAATAGTAAAGAAGAGGTTTTTTAATATTAATATTGTTAGAAATTTATATTTATAGCTCATCATGTTTTTGCTTACAAAGCTTGTCTTGGGCTATCGAGGTGTCGGTTTCGCCGTCGAAACTTGCCTGAGCTTGGTACGTAATAATTAACGACGTTTTTATAAAATTACAGATGTTTATAGATAAACAGAACTTTTAACCATAGGTTAAAATAGCTATTGAATAATTTTCGTACCTTTTTTTATATAGTCGTGAATGTCTTTGAAATTAAATTTACTAAAAATGAAATCAGGAAGGATTCAAACCCGCACTATCTCAGACAAATACAATAACTATTAGGTTATTAAAATCTATTAGTTTTTGTAAAATTTAATAAAATGTGAGAAACCCAGCCCAAAGTAAGCATTTGAGTTACGGATACCAATGTAACGGATAAACATAAAAATAAGTAATTTATAAACACATATTCTCGAATATTATAAAGATTCATAACTCAGGCACAGTCACATGCATTCATCACACAAAAATCTACTGCTGCTCTTGCTGGAATCAAGTTTGAAACTCTTTGTTATCACACAGTATCCTATACTTCTGTTTGGTCGGGCCAGGTTGTCGTATTAAATATTTTTTAGTCAAATAAATCCGATTTTAGGCTACATTTGAAATCATAAAGAAATTATAGCACGAAAATCAGGCAGATGTTTTCAATAAGACACGATAATTCAATTTAGCTCTCAAATAACAAAGTAGACATAAATGTAAATCCTAACTATTATTATAAATACGAGTTTGTTTGTTACATTTTTACGCCTTAAATCTTCAACGGATTATCATGAAATGAAAGAATTTTGCATGCACTTTGTAAGGGATGCAGAACAGGACACAAGGTACCTTTCATTCCGAAGGAAATAAATATAATTTTTAATCGGTAGTATACACAACTTCACCTCGACAGCGTATGAAACTAGATAATGTTGATAAAGAGTTCCTTTTGGTAGCAAAATGGTTGTGCCAGGTCAACTTTGCTAAGAGGTGATGATAGTTAGTAATGTTTTATTGGAGCGGAGCGAAGCGAAGCTCCCATGGATCAGCTTCAATAGCGAAATGTCTGTTACGCCATAACTTCCAGAGTTCTTAACCGATTTTAATTTTTTTTGTGTGGAATCGAATCATCAGCTTTAGGACCAGATTGTGACGGAGCCCGAATTTTGAAATTCGCAAAAATTCCCATCGAAACAAAAAAATGTTTTTTTCTTTTTTTAGGTATTATGCTCCGATATATGGTGCTAGCGTAGCTTTATGCTTAAGCGACTGCATCGCCTAGTACTAATGACCAGACATTTAAAAATAAATCAGATACAGTAATACTTATTTGTTTGAAATTTATCTGAAATGCTACGGATGAAAATTAATGGTTAAACATATTAAAAGGATGATTGACAATTGTTATTCTAATCTCTGAACATAAATACATTTAAATATTAGGTACTGAAGGATGCCATGAAATGAATTATATTAATTGTATGGATAATTTGTGAACAACTTTGATTTGCTAACTAGCATGTTCTGAATCTATAATCTAAGATCGCAGTGGTTTGTGTGTTTGTCTGTCCGCTCTTTTTTCATTTTATACGCGTTACCATAGCAACGCGTTAACCGCAAGTAGTTTGTCTACCGGACGCTAGATGGCGCTAACGGAAAAATATTTAATAATAGAAAAAAATTAAAGAATTTTGTCCACACGTGCGAAGCCGGGATGGGCCGCTAGTTTGCTTACTAATATCATGATCATGATCCTTAGTTAAATATTGTGGATATATTTAGATATATTGACCTTCCACAAATGCAGACTAAGATTATCAGCGTGGCTAAAACCATTGACATAATTATGATGAGACTGAAGATCTCTTAAAAATAAACACCTAGCGTAACCACACACACACACACACATTAAGTTGTTTGTATATCTAGTTGGTATAACTATTCGTTAGCACTAAGTACTTTGTATTTTATTACTGGCTACTTATGAAAGAGTGACTCCATCTGGCACAGATGCACTCCGCACTTAATAGAGGAAGTCAATCATTATGCTGTTATAATTATTGGTACTGGAATAAATATTTTTCATTTTTATTTTTCATTTTCATATTTTATTGGATGTTAGATAACATCTAATACAGAGATCGGTACGTTAAACAAAATGAGATAATGATCAAAACTGTGTATTTAAATAGCTAAAAAGTATCAAAGCATAAAATTTGAAAAACCAAAAATGTCATCTTGTATATCAAAAAATTCTGTATGACTTGATTTTTTAATTGTAAATACTCTAAATATCTGGCCTTGATTTTAAATTATTTGCACAAACTGAAGTTATTATTGCTTAATCGGAGTTATGCGCATAATAATCCGTAAAAAAAACGGAAATTTCTTAGGCAAGGAACTGAAGGTTCTGAAGAATTAAATCTAGTCCAGCGATTTTCATTATGCAAGTAGAAAATTTACTATATAGATGGAAATTTTGCTTACTTTTAGATGTGTTTAGTCAGCTATTATAAATTTGTTTTATAAGTATTGTTCTTATTTTTCCGAACATGAAGACATGCTTAAAAATCTATTCTTAATTTAAATATTTTGACGCCATACGCTTCGTAAACGGTGGTAATGTCTAAGTTGACCTAAATTAGACTACAACTAATTTATTTTAGTTTTAGTTCGTTATAGTTATAAACAACAACTTTAAAAAGCTATATCGATATTAAGTACCTATCTACTTCTAAGAATAACTATTATTGTAAATAAAACATCTGTCGAAGAAAAAGCAAAATGCTTCTGACCTATTTTTTTTTAAAGAAATATGAAACAATATGTTCAAATGTTAATGTGGTATTTGAAACTTTTAATACTTAACAAAAAAATATTTATTGAGTCGGATTTTAAGTAAGTAAAAGATTAATAAAACTTAATCCCATAAAGAAAGGACGGTAGTCTATCATACTTTCGACACTCTTCTGTTAAAAATTAAATTATTCAACAGCGGTATAACTGTATACAGTATATATACAGTTATACCGCTATATACAGTATATATACAGTTATACCGCTATATACAGTATATATACAGTTATACCGCTATATACAGTATATATACAGTTATACCGCTGTCGAATAATTTAATTTTTAACAGAAGAGTGTCGAAAGTATGATAGACTACCGTCCTTTCTTTATGGGATTAAGTTTTATTAATCTTTTACTTACTTAAAAATCCGACTCAAAAAATATTTTTTTGTTAAGTATTAAAAGTTTCAAATACCACATTAACATTTGAACATATTCTTTCATATTTCTTTAAAAAAAATAGGTCAGAAGCATTTTTCTTATATTTAAATTAAATTATTCGCCAGCGGTATAACTGTATATATACTGTATACAGTTATACCGCTGTTGAATAATTTAATTTTTAACAGAAGAGTGTCGAAAGTATGATAGACTACCGTCCTTTCTTTATGGGAATAAGTTTTATTAATCTTTTACTTACTTAAAAATCCGACTCAATAAATATTTTTTTGTTGTGCACAGTCAGCAAGTTCACCTACGTTAGGTTTTCAGTATTTTTTTATGCAGAAAAATCTATTTTATAAACTGTACAGACCGATTAGAGAGCACTTCTTGAACATTGTTTTTTACCTAACAGGATCAGCAAAGTACTCTAAAATTCACGAAGGTGAGGGGAGGGTGTCGTAGTAATTGCCGGTAATTTGTTCCTGCGATATGATTGCCGGGCGGAACGTCGACTTTAAACTGCGCTATTAATTTCGTACATTTGATTAACGAAACTACTTGTTATACTAATGAACGCAGTGAAAGAATGCACGCTAACGTGCGAACACGACGCGCTGTCGACACATTGTCGTGCCTGCGATATTTTCGCTCGGCTACCCTCGTAATTAGTGCTACGTTATTTTAAAACTTTAAAAAATTATAACACGGCTAATGATTGCACGCTCACAATTTTAGTTACAGAATTACACAGTTTTAACTAGTTTCGCATATTTCTCAATTTATTAGAGTTGGTTACGTGAAAACATTACCAAAATATTTTTTTGCGAAAATGATGAAAATTGAATGTCATTCTTATTTACCGAAGCCTAAACTTTTGTTTTTGTTGAATCGGAAAAGATAAACTGCCCCTGAAAAAAAATATACATTATGTAATGTCCCTAAATTAGTTCTATAGATAATCGAAATATTTCTGATTTCTGACCTCATTATTGTGTTTAGTTAGTTTCAATTTCCTAATGTAACTTTTTAAATAATTTATGTATAATAGAGAAATAGTTATTGAGTAGGTCACTAATTAATCTAAGCCTAAAATTAGTAAAATAAACTCGAAAAAGAGGTTGTTTTAAATTTTATTTTCAAAGATTTTTCTATTTGTTAAAAACATCTTGCATAGTTACTTCAGCTTTTTTGATGGAAACCTGCGATTTGTTTACGTTACGTTAAGTTATTGCAGTGGTTAGCAAAGACCTTAAATCCCATCCATAAGGTTTACAAACAAACGTGACGTCACAGATAACATCGCAACGGCAGCTATCATAACACAATTTAGACTGAATGTAAACACCACCGAACGGTGTCAATGACCGCAAGTTTTCAAGGAAGCGAGCCCTATCGATGCGAATTCATGATCGTGACTTATCGATGCCGTTACGATATCGATTCCATCCCGAAACGAACTGACTGAAAAGTTTACAACACGAAATGGTATTTGGCACGCACGAAAACCGTTACGTTCATGAAAAATAGTAGCTTTGTTGTTGTAAATGTTACATTAATGTATATGCACGACGTAGTTATAATACAGTATGATTGAAAGTTGCAAATATATCAGCTCCTAAATCTTAGTTAAATACCGTATTTTGCAAACTTTGTGGATTATTGATTGACCGTAAGGTCAAAATATAGCCCTGTAAATTTTAAGGAGCTTTCTAGCGCTATTTGAACTTGTTTACTACGAATTCGAATGGATATTTCCCTGGGAGATTTCTAAAACCGCAGCTTAGAACATAACTTTTTACCTCGTTCAAAATGTCTCTGGAGATAGCAACTAGTTTTGTACTGGCCAACGTTGGTAAATTATAAAACGCCTGGCAATTTTACTGCACCTTTTTAACATAGTAAAATAAATTACTCGTAAAAGAGATAACCGATTTTTACTTTGTTTATTGTGCACAGGTTCGCAGAGGGGCGTCTCCTCAAAGGCCCAAAAGTGATTTCATGCATTAATTAAGACCACAGAGCGCGATTTACAATTACACGAGCTCCTATAAACAAACTTGATTGCTTTACAAAAACTCAAATAACTAAGGCAGTGTCTCAAGTAGAGACTCATTTAAATATCAAAGACGAAATTCAAATTACTCCGTTTACAATAAAGGCTGAGGCGGTACGGTATTACGGGCTGATGTAAATTTCCGATACTCATTTTAAGGATCAAGTTCAGCTGTCTAAGTCGGGGTTCTTCCGAATTAAAGTTCTGGTGTGAGGTTAAGTTGTTTAAGTGTTTGGGTCAGTTATGACGAAGCTGGTTTTTTACCACAGTTTTGATATCAATAGTAGACGTTTATGACAATAGATCAGTTTATTCAGAATAATACTTTATTTTATATATTATTTAGAATAATACTTGCGTGGAAGGATGATGGTCCGTGACAATTTAATCACTCATGGTCGTTATCAACGTATTGATATCCACAATACAGAGTCTACCTCATTGGCGAAAATAGTGTTATTAAATTGAATCATTGCAACTTAACCTTTTTAAAACCCAAGGAAATACTTTATGGTTTCGCCGAGGGATAACGGCTTCATCAGCAGCATACATACGTTCATAGCAGGGCTTGTCCAATACTCCTCCACAAAGCTTTACCCACACGAATCTTAACATTTTGAGACCATCGGGATGGTGATCTATCAATGCTCCTCTCTCCTAGATTTTGTTGCTACTCCAAGAGGGACTATCTGCCATCACCCCGTCTGCACACAGGCCTGACCCACACCCACATTAATTTAAAAAAGTTGGTGCTCTCTGATGACCGCAAGGGTATTTAACTTTTATTAGTCTACCGACAATTTTCATTGCCAGACATAACGGCTTAACCTTTTGTGTCCACACATACAGGCGGAGTTATGTAAGACTTGCCTTCGTGCATCCACCCGAGGACAACGAAGGAAGCCCGTTGGATGCCCGAAGTCATTCCCACTAAAACGGGCTCCCCGCTAGAGGTCTACCGCCCTATCCCGATATCAGAGGATTACCCAGCATGTATACGCTACGCTTTCAGTATTCCACATTCCAGGCGGCTGGGGTCGACTCTCTTCCTGCGACCTGGTGCGGATAACTTTCAAAGCAGCCATGCCCGGCCAGTACCTGCACCAGGTAGAAGGTAAGGGACCCATGCTTGTGAGTCAGCCACTGTTCTTATACCGGCGTACCATGTCAATTGTTGGAGGCCCAGGCGCCTTTAGACTTTCCGCCCGACGCTCCACAACGGCATCTTGAGCAAGTTTTCGAACGTGACAAATTTCTTCTAGTAACGGCTTAATCTAACATAACCTGACCTAAACACAACGCTATCAAGTTCCTCCCTACAACTAGATGTGCCTAGAGGGTTACCCAACATAAGTTTGAATTATTTTAATCGAATTTCATTAAATGAAAATCTTTTCGACCATATTCGTTCCGTCTTTTTAACTTTGTCAATATCACGTTTTCGCTGTATCAGTCCTAAAATATAATATAATATAGATAAATAACATTAAAAATAATTATTAATTTTATAGCGATGATTCTTGCATTGATTATTTCGAAAATAAGCTATCTTACACGGTTAGCAAGAACTTTTCGCAGGCATGCTAAATTATACGGGAAGTATTTTATCCACAATTACATGGTGTGTAATTTTATTTTGCGCGTTGTATCAAAGGTAGCCTGAATTAAAAATATCTGCTATCTAGTGGACTAGATATAGTGGACTATCTAGTGGACTAGATAGCAATTATTTTAATGAGTAACTAAGCATGCCTGTAAAAAGTCCTTGCTAACCAGGTTAAATAGCATATTTACTTTATAATGACAAACGATAAATGACAACAAGAAACACAAATGCAAATAAAATTATTTATTTATATGAGTTTTGGAAAAATAGGCGTTTAATTGTGATCAGCTTAAGTCTTATATTACATATCTGAAATGGCTGGGCGCATTTTGACGGGACTCTTTTTGGCAGGAAGCTGATGAAATAACGAGTAACTTAGGCGAGTGGACCATTGCAACATTACTTTATTTTAGAAAAATAAAGTAATGTTGCAATGGTCCACACGGACGAAGTCGCGGGCAGCCGCTAATCCTTACTAATATTATAAATCGGAAAGTGAGTTTGTTTGTTTGTTTGTTTGTTCCGCTTTCCCGCCGTAACTACTGAACCGATTGCTTTGAAATTTTGCAGACGTAAAGATAAAAGTCCGGATTAAATAATTATCCTGGAAAAAATTGATTTTCCCGAGGAAAAACAAAAATATTATTTGCTTGATGGATGGATTGTAGATGGCGCTGTGTGTCGTTTAAAACAAGGTAAAATATTGCAAACGAATATAAACATGTAAATTTAGAAGCTTAATGATACGATAATGAATCCCCGAAAATGAGGAATTCCCGAGGGATGACGTACAATTTGTTTTATCGTCTAAACCGTTTTTTTTACATCTACTTATATGTTGCAAACGAATATGAACATGTAAATTTTGAAGCTAAATGATACGAAAATGAATCCTCGAAAATGAGGAATTCTCGAGAAATGACGTACAATTTGTTTTATCGTCTAAATTGTTTTTTTTAACATCTACTTATCCTGAAATCACTAAAGTCAACGAATTATAATTGGTATAAGTATTAGTTACGTTATTTAGTTCTTGAGGTATGCGATAGATGGCGCTGGGTGTTTTTTAAAACATGGTAACGATGTGTTTTTTAAAATACATAAGAAATGGAATGATAGCTTGGAAAAACATTGTTTTTCGCATGGTCAGCTCTATGTAGCGTGTTCCCGGGTTTCCAGTGCCCAAAATCTGCATGTTTTTGCTCCACAAGGGAAAACATATAATATAGTGTACCATTCAGTTTTGGTTTAACAACTAATTGTATCCAGCGTTACATCGCGCTTCTTAGATTTTTCCGTGGGAATGAGAAGTTTTCTAATAGTTGTGCTTTATTCCGCAATATAACCGAATTCCACGCGGGCGAAGCCGCGGGCGGAAAGCTAGTATTTAATAAAATACATATCATAACACTTATTAATTGCTCATTATAAAGATTCATAACGAAAACTAAAACATACCTCAAGACAAATGTAATCCAATTGTAAACGTACAACTACCCAAAGAATAAAGAGAGTTAATAACGCTAGTCAATATTCAAGCAAATAACTTGAAAGAAAAAAAAACTCTACAAAATACGCTCGCCGTTTTATCTGTCCCTTCTGACCTACAATTTATTCGATGCTTTTACGGTTGACTTAAATGCCAAAGCATGGAAGTTAAGTCGCAAATCAAGTTCTTTTTCGTCTTTTTAGTTGAGATTGTATAAAGATTTCTATTTTATTAAGTTACAAACTTGTAGGATAGCATAAAGGGTTCTGGTATATTTTTATATAAACTATGAGAAATTAAATATACTAAAATGCAACGAAAGATTTGTTTAGTGTGTAATGTAAATACAGAAAACCCAATTTGGCTATTATTATAGTAAATAATAAATTACCGAATTCTTAAGAAAATACATACAATTAAGAGTATCTCAATTCCACAATAGGATTCCGTGCGTAGTGGGGACCAGTGCCTTCTAACATTGGGTTAAGCAATCAAAGTAATAACAATACTTTTATATCCGCGTTTACATTTTATTTAAGCAATTGTCAAAACCTTTTTAAACATTATTTAAATTCTTATTATTTAAAGTTTAAACCAATTTAAACATCTATCTTTTGTTGGGTTGAATATAAAACACTATCCAAAAAAACTTAACTAAAGTAACAACGGGTCTATTCACCTGTAGGTATTAGAAACAATAAAACATGGAGTATATTTCAAATTCTTATTCACCTTTCAGCACAGTTAACGTGGCTCCATTAGGCAACCATAACGGTCACGATTCGCTTCCTTTTATTACTCTTTGCAAGCTTCCTGTTGCTTTTTTCCTGAAATATTCTGCTAATTAAGGAAGGAGTGGAGGCTGAAGATTTCCTGCTGGTCTAGCAGATTACTGGCGGTATCTCGGAGAAAAATGTAACTCTCAGGCAGAATTCATTTTGTGGCTTAACTTTTTGTGTGTTGTTTAAAAAATGTTAAGGCGACTTAAGTGAAAATATAATGTTACTCCGTAGACGTGAGGACAGTAACTTTTATTACTTACGGTCAGATTTAACAAACTGTGAAAAAGTTTCGAAGTTTTGGATTGCAAACGCTTAGTACTGTGAAGGTAGTTTACCTTTCCTTTGGTCAACTAGTCGACTCAGGGTCAAGGAACTCCTTAACGACGTAACCTAACACTGACCCAATTGTAAAAGGGTTCTATTGACCTTATAAATAATGAGGAAACCATCTCCATGGATCACTTTTCTTGAAAATTAGATGCCCAAATTGAAGTTCCTCTTTGACCTCTTCGCGTTACATGGGTAAATAAACCGCATGTTATATTTTAATATAATATTAGGAAATAATGAGGCGACTAATCCAATACATTATCATAGCTTGTATATAGAAACAAAAACATAGTGACAGTATCCCGTTAAACTTAGGAAGAAGATCATGCCACAAAGATTTAACCAAGTACTTTAACTGCACTTTGCTAGAGAAAGGTAATAGTAATTCACGGGAACAAATACCTATCATATATCGTCGCAACAAAATTGCCCAACCCAAATCTGAATCAATTAACGTCAATAACAGCTAGACTCGGTTGAGATAATATCTTCGGTCCAAACAATAGAGGTATTATGTGTGTAGCTCCTTCTTGCCCGATGTATGAGTACCGTCAGGCATATATGATCCTGTAGATCCAAACTTGCATTGAAATGTTGCATCGTTTGATTTAGATCGAATCAATGTTTGCGAAATGTGTTCAATTCTCTTGCGCTTTGTTTGCATTGCTTTCAAATTTTGTTACGTTGTTAAATATAAGGGAGAAGGCCTTATCACTATTTAATAATTTCAAGTATGTTGACTAGATTACCGAACTATTTTATTATTCAGGAAACACAGAGCAATTAACTACGTATGGTTGAGTAACAAGCTTTTTTTTTGTTGGATATATTTCGATAATGAATTTTCAGTGCATATCACTCAGTTATCATAACGATATAAAAAGGTTGTAGGTAGTGGTAGTACATGTCGATGTCATCAGCTTAATAAACACTTGGAAAAAATCAACAAGTCTGACACTGTCTCGGTAGCTCAATGAAAAGCACCCGGATAGCGAAAGGCAGTGAGTTCGAGTTCCGCCTGACATCTGAGGCGAGACTTATCCATCCTTAGGAACCGAGCAAAAAGAAAAAAAATGCCTAAATGTCAAGTGATACCGCAGAACACAGTTTTGTAACCTACCTAAAACATTTTAAAACTATTTTATAAAGGTGTATTTTCAAAATAGTTTGAAAACGTATTCAATTTTATTTATATAGATTAAAAAATATCTGAATTGTATCAACGAAAAATTCTTCTCAACCCATACTCCCTGATTACAATATGATCCAAAACCATTATAGTCAAGCGCATAATAGATAAAATTTAACCAGAAATTCTGTATAGTTTACATCGATTACGTGTTATCATCTGGATTTTCCGCAGTGGAATTTTTCTCAGCACCTTTTATGTAATCTGCACTCAGATTATGCGGAGGGTTGCTCGCTTCATACAAGCACGCATCGAGTTCGTAGCATTGTTATGCAAATACCAGCGGTTCGGTTTGCTAGCGTCAGTGTACAAGACAAAGCGACATTGACGACCGACATCGGCTGTTGCTATCAGCTCAACATCCTATGGCCCCACTCAACTATCCCGTGTTCTCAGCTATATCACTGCCTTACAGCGTTCCTCTTCACTGCAGGAGGAGTGAGCGAGATAGACAAGGCTATTGTGATAGCGGTTACAGATTACACGTCCAGTTACGATGTCAGATTTAGAAAGCTTGTTAAGAGATCCCTTCAAACGAGAATTTGATTTGAACACCATGAAAATCTTATGAGCAATGTTAAAAGACAAAAGTTGTTGGAGTTTTGATAAAAGTTATATCCAATTATCGAATATTTTTTAACGCATATAATTGAGTTATCAGCGTTGAGTATTTGTCTTTTTCTACTTATACTTTGCAAAAATTTACTATTTTAACCTTATAAATAACCTTCTAAATATAATTTTATAAATATATACGTTTTTGATTAGTACTCAGCATTACTTGAAATTTGGCATACCGATAGTTTTCAACTTGGATTAAAACTTACAAATTTTATATCTAAGTTATAAGCTATCCAAGTTTATTATTATAATTTACACTCCATCAATCTCATTAATGTAATTTCAGAGGGTTGTTTTTTAATTTAACAACAGCATGACTTTAGCCCCATCTAATTCTACTGTATTATTTTGTAATCCTTAGTTATGAATATGAAAAAAAAAGTATACAATGTGCAATTTACAAGAGCCTTGTGCGATTCTTAAAGTATTTTGCCTAAAAATTTATATTAATCGCAAAAAAATATATGAAAGACGATTAAATACCAAAATTATAAAGGATGACAAAAATATTACAGCTTATACCTTAAATGGATATCTTATCGTTTAAAGCGAGCATTTAAAGCGAAGTCTGTAGCTATATTTCCGGCTGTAAGGGTCCGCAATAAAATGACGCTGTATAAATCAGAGATACGTTATTAAAATTTTATAATTTGCGATCCTCATATAACTGTTGTTAAAATGTAAGCGTTCGTTGTAACTGGGTATTTAAAACACCCTGCTCAAAAGATATTGGTTAATTTATCATGTTTGTAAAGAAATACTGTGACACTCTTAAAAAAAAGCGGTGTTCATACAATTAATACAAGAAACAAAATTAAACTTGCTGTTTTAAGTTTCAGATTTCAAAAGACACGAGACTCATTTTCGGGAAGAGGTTTTACGTTTTATTACAAAGTTCCTTTTAATCTAACTGAATTACCTTTTAAAAGATTAAAGATGTTGTGAAAATATACTCACAAACAGAGGCCATTACAATATCGGCGATTTTTTAAGTTATGAACGAGCTTATTGAATCGTTAGGTTTCTTAGGTCGCTTTCTTGTCTGTTTGCTTGTCTGTCGTCTTGTCTGTCCGGTTGGAATCTTGTATCTCGATTTTGAGGCACTTCCCGACCACCTAGCGAGTTGAAACTTTCAGGGTAGCTCAGAACCCGATGACAATACACGCTTAAACAACTTTCAACTTTCTAGGTGCACTTCAGGTCAACTTTGGGCAACTTTCACTTTTATATGGGGCTTATCCGATTGTTGCGTAACACATGGTTACTTCGCTGAGTTAATAATAAAAAAGGATAAAATAATAATACTAGATTTAAAAATCTAAAAATCCCACGTTTTTCAGTGACCAAAAAAGAATAAAATAACCCTGCGGGGCCAAGCGAGGGGCCACTCAAAACGTGGGGGCGCATCTTTACAAATACTCTCAACATCTATGCATATCATACATCTCCATAAGTAACATGCGCCCCCACGTTTTGAGTGGCCCCTCGCTTGGCCCCGCCGGGTTATTTTATTATTTTTTGGTCACTGAAAAACGTAGGATTTTTAGATTTTTAAATCTAGTATTTTGTAATTATATTGTACTGTGCCGCTCCACACCCGGTTTATCAGGGCTGAAAGTCGTGAGAGTCGTCAACTCGCGGTTTCCGCAAACATCCCCGACCCGCTGCAGTAGTTATATTACACCCGCAGAGTGTTGTAGGGTTTTTGTATATAGTGGGTCCATAGGCTGCACGTAAAACGACTTGCAGAATGTTTTAAATAACGACAGCTTAAATGTTCAGTAATTTTTTATAATGTAACAGATAATTAAAGGGAGAAAAAACAACCCTTGTCGAGTTTCTTGCATATTTTTCTCAGTACAATTTCTCGCGACGAAGGACTAACGAAGCCATGGCGTAGCTGTTCAATATACGCATTGTTTATACTCATATTAAAGAAAAAATAGTTTATCTTTATTTAAGCTTTTACTATGCGATTTGGTTTATTTTAGCCTTTTCATATGCGCTGATGAAACCAATAATAAATGATAAGTTATTTGAAGGTCATCATATTTTACATTACAATATCTACCGACTGGCATATATTGTTTTGTCTTGTTATTGATTTGTTCTCAGTTATATCTTTATTATTACTAGTTAACCCGGCCACGCGTTGCTAGATTAATTGATTATAAAAACTGTTATTCTTAGGCTTATGGTAACTATGGTAACTATATATGATAACAAACCCACAAAGTCCTTCTATGATATAGTAGAGATTTACAAATGATATGACGACTTATTGCAAAAAAAACTTGGTTATTCGATCACCTAAAATATGAAGGTGCCAAATCATATAAAAAATGCAAAAATCATTACCAAGTTAAAAAAAAAAAATCTTAAGTCAGTCAATTTATTACTACCAGTGTTTAAAGAATGGAAAGAAAATAACTAAATTAATAAAATATAAATTGATAGTTCAAATATTCTGCTTAAACACAAACGGACGAAAAAAGAAACCAAAGCATAATAAACAGCTGATTTTTTTAAGAATATTGACAATACCAGAAACATATGATTAATATTCCCTTTAACCCCCTCATGGTAAGCGCAAAAACGAATGGAGCCACGTTCGTGGTATACGAGCGCGGATCGAAATAGCACAGGGTCCGATATCAGATCTTCGAACATTTTTAATTACTTATTATTTATCATCTCCCACGTCTATAGTATTAAGTACGAATATGCTGTTAAATAACCTATCTTGCTGAGCATTTTCACTAGTCTATACATTTTTATATTCTTCTTCTTAGGGTGCTTCTCTAACTAGGTAGTAGTTAGCTCAGTATATATTTTCTGGGCAATGCGGAAGAGGGCAGTGTCGCTCTGAATATCCATCTATTCTTGGAGTACTTGGCCAAGACTTTCTCTATGACCAGGTTTCCTTATTCCAGCACTTTTTCCCATAATTTTGATTTCCAGAGGCTCATGTCTGCCCTGCGTAAGCTTATGCTCTAGATATGCAACTTCACGCTGTTTGATTCTTTTAAAAAGTTTTCGTTGCTGTTTAACCCAGCTAAGGACTTCTTTGGTGACTTTCTGAATCCACGGTGTTGCCAACATAAGTCTGTTGTCATTGCGAATGCTTCTATGTGTTTGCCGAGTTCTTCCTTAATTATCCAAGCCTCGCAACCGTGAAGAAGTAGGGGCCAACTGCAGCACGGAGAAGGTGAAGTTAAAGTGGAATTTTAATGTGGTTACAGAGTACCTTTCCCATTTTCCAGAGGTACAGTGTGCCATTTCAATACGGGTTCTTATTTCTACATCGCTGTCCCGATTCAATGTAAGCCAGATTCCTGGATGCTTATTTTAACTATTCCGGCTCGGAATTTAAATTGACTATAACCTAGTTTATCCCAATAAGCTCATTTAATATTGGCAGAAACTTTTTATTTAATAGTTTCTGCTATATTTTGTACTGTCATTGTTACTGATAGTCATGTAAAGGCTTCAAGCTAGAAATCTCTGCTCAGTATCCTGTTCGCAGTTTCGCAACTAGCTAATTCTTAGTGAACTAGTGAAAAACTCTTAGTTTTTCTTAGTGAAAATCTCTTAGTGAGTGATATATAGCCTTATATAATCTTAAACTGGAATTCTTTACCTTTATTTTTTTTTTATGAAATACATCCCTTCCTTGACACTCACGCAGGTGCCTGTTAAACGCATAGAATTTCAAATGCCCTTTTCATTTTTTCTCTGGGGGCATCCAGTATCACTCAAATGCATAGCCTTGAGATGCAAAGTGCTAGGCGAACGAGGGCTTTGTATATTTGCGGTTCTACGTCAGATTTGCATAATATTGCTTCTTTAACATTCCTCTGTAAGGCTAGGCAACAAAATGGAACCTTTTTTTACTGAAACACGAAAAATGTCATAATCAAATGTTCCAAAAGTGAGCTAGTAGGTTTCACAAAAATACTATATTAATATTTATTAATATGTTAATACTAGACTATATAATTAGTAAATGATTTTTTCTTCTTTTACACAAATGAGTTTTGTTTGTATATTATTAATCATATTTGGAAACTTTTTTCGCCTATAAGATACGCGGAAATAGTTTAAGACTTCGAATTGATTTTTAATGACAAATGTATGGTACTGTATATTGCATTGTCTAAAAACTCCTTGTGGAGGCGAAATTTGTGTACAGTAGTTGGTGAAGGTACCAGTTGTGTCATTGTCTTGTTACTTACGGGCTTTTGCATTTATTTGACGTCTTCGCAGTCGCCTTTATTACAAGCGTGTTGTGGGGTAGCTGCATATTTTGTGAAAATTAGCTAGTATCATAAATATATCAGGGCATTTGTTTCGAAATAATAAACAGGCTTCTATCTTATTTATTGATATAAATTGTTATATTATAACACCTACTTATTTATCAGAATAAAACACTTTTTTACGGATTTTTGCGCATGTTTTATTTTATTTTATATTTAATCCTGACGTTTCGACTCCTTTACAGGAGTCGTGATCACAGGATGACTAAGATGATGGTTGTCATGTATTTTCTACTACCTTCACAATATTTTAATCGGGCACGTTCCTAACTATTAAATTATTTTATATAAATCAAGTTGTTTTATTTTATTTTATTTTAAAACATTATTTAGTTATTTAATTAATTAATTTAATTAATTCTCACTACGTTTTACATTGTATACTACTGAGTCTACTACCAGTTCGGAAATTGGGAGGGCCTTCCGAGAAGAACTGGCGAAAGAAACTCGGGCAGGGGGACCGACCTCCATCTTACTGTTTAATTATTTGCAAAAAGAGCTAACTACATCATCAGGTCTTGCAGTGTGTGTTTTTGTAGGTATTAATTTATTAATTATGGGGTCCCAAGCAGGTGGAACGCTCCAACCTTCGTCTCTATTGAAATTAGGATGTTTCCTAATTTCAATAGCCTCGCGTAGCATCCTAGGAACAAATCTTTGTTCTCTAGCGAGAATTTGTGGTTTATCGAAACGAATATAGTGGTTTGGCCCCTCAAAAGCATGCTCACACACTGCAGACCTATTATCGCGCCTATGTTTCATGTCAGCTACGTGTTCTTTAATGCGCGTCCCTATACTTCTCTTTGTTTGCCCGATGTATGAGAGCCCACAGTCACAATCGATTTTGTAGACACCCGCTGCCTGAAGGGGTATATTACACTTGACCGATCGTAAGAATTGGTCAATCTTCCTGGCTGGTTTAAAGTAAGTTTTAATAGAAACCCGCTTCAGAATATTCCCAATCTTGTCAGTGACCCCCTTCATGTAGGGAAGGACAGCAGGTTGGCGCTCTACTGTGGCTGGTTTGGCGCGGCTTCTGTGACGCAGTCTTGGCACTCGCAACTTGTTATCTTGTAGTACTTGCTTGACACGCTGAAGCTCAGCAGTCAGATGTTGTTGGTCACAGATGCCGCGAGCTCTCTGAAACAAAGATTTCCCTACGGTAGCTAACTGTATAGGATGGTGGTGAGAGTCACCATTTAAATATCTATCTGTATGAGTTGCCTTTCTGTACACTGTATGACTAAGGGTTTGATTTGGATTCCTGCTGATTTGAATATCTAGGAAGGCTATTTTATTGTCTGTCTCTAATTCCATAGTAAATTGTATGTTGGGATGAACGGAATTAAGGTGACTTAAAAAGACAGAAACCATATCTCTTGGTAATATAGCAAATGTGTCATCTACATACCTTTTGTAAAAGCGTGGACACACCGGTGCCGTCGCTAGGGCCCTTTCCTCAAAGTCCTCCATGAATATGTCGGCGACTATGGGTGATACAGGAGAGCCCATTGCTACACCATCCACTTGTAGGTAGAATTCATCATTCCACAAGAGATAGCCCGATGTTAGGCAGTGTTCCAGTAATTTTGAATATTCACTTGGTATATTGTGTTTCTCTAGTCTCTTCCTAGTGACATCAATGCAATCTTGAACAGGTAAGCTTGTGAATAAAGATTGGACATCGAAGCTAACCATAGTTTCATCATCAGTGAGACGTAGGTGTTGTATCTCACTAACAAAATGGTAGGAATCCTTTACATAGGCAGTTGTTTTACCCCTTAGTGGTGATAGTATTTTAGCTACGTGTTTAGCCAAACGGTAGGTTGGTGAGTCAATTTGGCTAACGATGGGACGTAGCGGTATATCTTGTTTGTGTATTTTCGGCAACCCATACAACTTCGGCGGTTTAGGGCAGGAAGGAATAAGATAGTTGACGTCAAGATCTAATACCTCGGAATGCGTCTTGATGAGTTCACTGGTTTTCTTCAGTACCTTAGAAGTTTGGTCGTTTTTAACTTTTTTGTATGTGTTCTCATCCGACAAGAGCTGGAGCATTTTATCATTATAATCTGACGTATCCATTACTACCGTGGCATTGCCTTTGTCTGCTCGGAGGATTGTAAGATCTAATTTATTTCGCAGGTTTTTTAATGCGTTATATTCATTATAAGAGAGGTTAGGTTTCGGCGGTTTACTACGTCGTAGAACAGATGAAATGTCTTGACGGATTGCCTCCATATCCTCCTTTTTGAAGTTATTTTTAACCAAACAATCCTCAACGTTACATATAATGTCCTCATACGGTATCCTGCGAGGGGCAACCGCGAAGTTTAATCCTTTTTCTAAAACTTTTAAAGTAGGTTCATCCAATGTTTGTTTTGATAAATTGACAACTGCGCGGGATTGGTTCGGAGCTCTATGGTCTGTGGTGGTATTACAGTCTGCGTTCCGATACTTATAATGACGGGTTGTTTCTAGTCTCTGGTATTTTGAGATTTGTCTATTCCTACATTCATTATATTTAGCTGTTTCTCGTTTATAAAGCAAATTTATGCAGTTATTAAAGTCTTCCCTAGACAGTTGTATTTTTAACTCATTGGATGAACAATCGATTTTATTATTTAATATATTTAAGTTAAAACGATGTTCCCGAATCAAACTGATTAGTAGTTTTTTGCTTGCCTGTTGTAAGATCCTGGCGCTCCCACGTATGTCACACTTAGGAGTGATTCGGACACAGTGCGGGATGAGACCTTGATCACGGCATCTCTTCAAGAAATTCAAAGATGTTATCTTTCTTGCGCGCTTAGTCATCAGGTCTTCCAACCGGCGGATTTTGTTGGCGATATCCAGCCCGTACTGGTTAACATATTTAGTTCTTACACTTCCGCGCACAATACACATCAGAATAAAACACTTTTTTACGGATTTTTGCGCATGTTTTATTTTATTTTATATTTAATCCTGACGTTGCGACTCCTTTACAGGAGTCGTGATCACAGGATGACTAAGATGATGGTTGTCATGTATTTTCTACTACCTTCACAATATTTTAATCGGGCACGTTCCTAACTATTAAATTATTTTATATAAATCAAATTGTTTTATTTTATTTTATTTTAAAACATTATTTAGTTATTTAATTAATTAATTTAATTAATTCTCACTACGTTTTACATTGTATACTACTGAGTCTACTACCAGTTCGGAAATTGGGAGGGCCTTCCGAGAAGAACTGGCGAAAGAAACTCGGGCAGGGGGACCGACCTCCATCTTACTGTTTAATTATTTGCAAAAAGAGCTAACTACATCATCAGGTCTTGCAGTGTGTGTTTTTGTAGGTATTAATTTATTAATTATGGGGTCCCAAGCAGGTGGAACGCTCCAACCTTCGTCTCTATTGAAATTAGGATGTTTCCTAATTTCAATAGCCTCGCGTAGCATCCTAGGAACAAATCTTTGTTCTCTAGCGAGAATTTGTGGTTTATCGAAACGAATATAGTGGTTTGGCCCCTCAAAAGCATGCTCACATTAAATATAAAATAAAATAAAACATGCGCAAAAATCCGTAAAAAAGTGTTTTATTCTGATGTGTATTGTGCGCGGAAGTGTAAGAACTAAATACTTATTTATGTTTATTTTTATTTTGTAACACTCGTAAACTAATTTCTATGTCTTGACTAACATATTCATCCGCTAGTAGTCCTTTCTATAGGTTCATAGGAATTTCAAAATATGGATTATAGAATTGTAAAAGAAAAGCTTTAAAATTTTCCAACCCATAAAGTATTCTGGTAAAGAATACGGGAATTTTCAGAAGCTGTCAAAGATAATGACATTATCGGTATGTAAGATATAGGTAGGTAGGTTTTGTAAGGTAAAACCTTACAAAATACTAGTGATGATGGATTACAAAACAGTATTAAGCGTAGTTATAAGAAAATAAAGTCCATGAAAAGAAGCAATCTTGCAGGCAATGGAGATATTGTGTAGTCAACATTGAATCACTTTAATCTGAATGAAATGTTCCGGAATATAGAATATACTAACATTAACATTTTAAGCTATTAAAATGACACCATTAATAATATATTTTTGTAGCATCAAATACATATTGGTCCATACATTCCAATACCTTATGCCCTCTTTCCCTTCACATCTTTTTGTGCTTTTGTCAATTTTGTTATAACTTTTTCCATCGTGCTGCCGCATCACTAAAATTTATCATTATATATGAATCAACTTTTTCTTATGACATAAAGAGTTTATTTTAATTCTAAAGCTCACTAAAACTTACACTTTTATTTTTCCGTCCTTTTATCTTTACATTGAACAAATTAATATACTGAAACAGCTGCAGCGGTGTAGATTCTATGAAACGTGGCAAATATTTCAAAATTATCTATAATAAATAAATGCAAACAATGATGTTTAGCACTTAAACCGAACAAGATAACTACAGACAACCTACACATATGAATTTGAAAGATCACAGAATAAGTAAAGCCATTTATTGCTTGTATCACCTATTATTAAAATGTGTGATTCAGAATGGTTTGAATAAACCGGGGCAAAGCATACGTAATAAACTTTCTGAATTTAAGAAAATCTGATTGATCATTTAATAAAAAAATTTCAAACAGTCCACAAATTATTACGACGTCGATCTGTCTTTGTTATTGAACTTTATATTTATATTTTTTTCTTTAATGAAGGCCTCTTTTATGAATCTTCAATGCTAAAATGATTTTAACACATTGGAGAAAAAATATTTCTTTCCATTTGTTTGTTTGTTCATTAAACCGAAGTTATATTACCTTTCCTGAATTTTAAGTAAGATTAGACCTTGTCTTGAATACTTAAGTTCACTAATACGGGAAATTGTAAGATTTGCATTATATTGCTTCTGTAGTCGACTGGCATTCGTTTGAATGCCAAAATTGCTTTTTTCGCAGTACGAGTCAATGAAGACGCCAGCAGAAGATAGTGCCTGTGATATGTTTGTCTAGGCAAATGCGATGGAAATGTGAGAGGAAGCTCCTCTGTATTTACTCCTCTTCCATTTTATTTTATTTTAAAGTAACAACTCCTTAGAATTTTTTCAATTATTGCAAGAAGCGTAAAACAACATAGACATCTATCTCACGGAACGTAATATGACGCGTAACGTACACTTAATAAGCTAGTATACATTTTATGATTATTTTCATTTTTAAAAGCTCGTTAAGTGCATTGTAGTAAAGGTATAACAAACATCTAGATACATTAAACGGCTCAAGTGTAATCATCGAACAATTAACCTTAAAAAAATTAAATACCTAGAAATTAGCATGCTATCTGTTCCAGACACTACGAGATGTAAAATTATGTATCAATTGTGATATCTAAGAGCCGGTCCACACGGCGCGTTGCGTCGACGTAGCGCCGTCGATGCGTTGTTTTACATATTAATAATCATAGTGTACACACGGTGTGGTGCGTCGACGCAACGCACACACGAGATCTGCAGCCCGTAAGACGAAGCGGGCGGGGGTGTACTCATTGCGTTGCGACGCCGGAACGGCAGCGCTCAGTTGTTTGTGCGTAGATAGGTATGTAGTTGATAGGTAGATACGCTCATCTCGTTTTTTTTACTTATTTTTATATTATTTGAAGGGTAAAATTAGTACCATGAAGAAATTGACATGAATTACTTCATAACATTAATGCTCGCCGCAACTGTGCTTTGCCGCTGCGACGACGGTACGTTCCGACTGCGTCGTAGTAACCCTGCGATTGCGCGGCGCCTGTGTGGCCGGCTATATGTCAAAATATTTGCGTTGCGACGACGCAACGCAACGCAACGCGCCGTGTGGACTGGCTCTTATATCAGTGGTCAGTTCCAACTTAAATTTCTTTTTTTTGCAGTTCAAAGTTTACGTTATCCGTCTATATTGTTGCTCATGGTTCAATCAGCGTTGTCACACATAAGACGCTGGGAATAACTCACGAACAGACTATTTCAATAGTTTTTTAAATAAAAATAAAAAATTGGTAAGACACATTGTAAACATAGTTTATCATATTGGTGAGAGAGACTATTGAGAGCTTATCTCTCATATATCCTAAGTTAGATCGATAGCCATAAAGTTTAATAATACTTACATGAATGAGATTTTAAAAGAAAAAGAAGGCAATTTTGCATAAGAATAAATTTGTTAGAATATTATTCTTCTGAATTTGTTTGCTGCCATATTGATTATAGCTGTACGCTTGAAGATAAGGGTAAATATACTTGTACCTAGAAAATTAACAATAGTCCGGTTTCTGTCACAAATGTGTCACATTAAGCAGGCGCTCTTTTCTAAGAGGCACACGACACGTGACGATGACATAGTTATTCGCTGGAAGGTAGATGTATTTATTTGAAATTTTTCCTCGCCGGATGACCAATCTCCACTCTCGGCCTGTCACTGTATTTTTTGGACCTTTATTTCTGACAGAAATATTCTATAGCTCAATAATTCCAATATGATTTTTTATTAAGATTTTTCCAATTGTCCGGTGACACTGCGGCGCGAACTAACAGGATAGATTTTTCAAATAGTTTTGATTGATAAAGGTAGACAGGCTTTTCTTTGTTTGCGAAATTAGATTCCGGAGGTAGCATGAAACTTCAGAGTTTCACTTGATTAATGGGAATTCCACGACGATTTAAGTAAAAGAGACGATTTAAGATCGCCAGATTTTTTTATACAGCCCCAATAACTAAATATTTTCTTTATAGATCTCAAGCACATTTTCATACGGCAATAAGTGTATTTGGATTTAGATGCATGAACGTGATATTATCCCATTCACCGAAACAACGCTCGGGCTCCGTTAATATTTGATATGTTCTCGACTTTTCTCGAATTTAACGCCTCGATTAAATAACGCCGAGCGCAGGATTTTATGTGAATATTTTAAATGCTATATTGGTAGTAGTTCTCCAGAAAACAACTCCATTGTTCGTGAAGTATCTTACATATTTAATTTGTGATAATGATTAACTTATGTAAAATTTTCATTTGGAGATCTTTGGTGAGAAAAGTTACTAGATGCTGCCCTTTCTAGAATACAAAGGTTGAAGAAATGATTGTATAGTAACATAATAAAGGAACAGCTTTGCGGCAAATTGGGACACATTGTTGCATCCCACAGGTTGGAGGACCATTAAAATAGGAGGATTACTTTTATGGCCCAGTTGGTCCGCTTGAGATAATATCGGTAAATTTTATGGTTTGTAATAAAGGGAATTCGATTTTAGACCAGTCATCTGAACGCGATTATGAAATCCCCGATTTCAGATACAAGTACATCCGCTTTATACAAAATGTTCACAAGGGACCTGATTACATAAAAACGACAATTTAAAATGACAAAAAAGAAGCCGCAGTTCCTAAGGTGATTTAATTTGCGGAACTCATAAAAGATTCCACTCACTAAGAATAAGAACTTCCCAAAGTTTACATTCACACAATCAGAAAGTGGGTTAATGAGATTCGCTCAAGAAAAACATCTCGTTAAACCATACATTATTCAGGCTTTCGAGGAGTTATTCCGCGTTCACGCGTTCATTAGCCACGTGAATACAAACTTGAGATTCTGACACATACTTATCACCGAAAACTATTTGCAAGTATTTCAGGGACCGGGGTGGCGCCAGCCTTGTTATTTAAATTTATCACTCAACTTTTATCCTCTAAATTCATTGTAACAGGTAATATTTCAAAAGTTATTAATTACGTTACGCCGGCATCTTCACGGTGTAACTCTTATTACGTTATGTCAGTTGCAAATTGAAAAATTCCCGGGGCGTGTGTCCCGTCTCTCCGAAGTATTTTGGCAAAATTATTTTCATTCATTAAGATGCGAAGTGTGGGGGGAGAGGACTTCGCGAGATCGTCGACGTACACTCACTTGTGAATAACGAGGTGAGTTCCTGTTATTAGTTATGTGAGTAAATTGTTTTTCTCGTGCTTTTGTGCTCATTCCAATTTATGTTATCGGATTTGGGTCGTTGGAAATTTGTGCTCAATTTTGCTATAATATTGGATGGGTGATATTACTGGATATATCTCGTAATTTAATTCAAATGCTTTTTGAATAACAAATAAAATTAAATAATGTACTTTTATAAATTTTGCTGGAATTTCAAAGAGTATATAAAACAATACAGATATACAAATGCTTTTTAATTCACATCTTTATTATATGCTATGTGTGATATTGATGTCGTTGTGAATTTGTCCGACACCGTTGTTTTCAACTAAGGGCTAAGCTAAGGGCTGCCACGCCACAGTATACATCTGACATGTTTGTAACTGAATGCCATCCCCTATTGGCGGTCGCGTCTCCAAGTGCCTATCCATTAATTAAAACTTATTTTGGACAAATACAATCAGTAAACGAAGGGCCTACGAAGGGCGTACGCAACACTGTTTTCTAACTATAACATTTGGTTTTTATGAGAAATTTTTATTTTTGTTTTTAAATTATTTTAAAATTTCTGTTATTAGTATTATAAATAAAATGAACTCTTTACTATAAAAAACGAGTTAAATAAATTCACGTCAGGCTGAATTCGAACCCGTGTCATCTGACAGACTTTACCAGACACAATAACCGGTAGGCTACGGTGACTAGTCCTCAATTTGGGTTTAATCAACAATAAAAAAGTAATAGAAGTTTTTTCTTGTCAAAATTAAGGAAACAGAAAGGCTATATAGCTAATGAACAAATCACATGAGTTAAGAACAACCTGAGGTGATTTTTCGATACGTATTTTCTTACCGTTCAATATTTGTCAGCCTAATGTAGCAAAAAAGAGAAGTATGTGTTCAGGGATTCGTTTAAGTTTCCTTGGTATCAGACGTCGCATCATGTCTGTGCGTAATGTTTACGATTGTACTTTAGCTGATCCCGCATTTCTTTGCATAGTATTTTGAACTGATTTGATTGCGATATCAACCCCTCTATTTTCTAAGGCTCATAAGGATGTGACTGAAGGGATAATTTCGTGTAGGCTAGTCAGTGAGTTGCGTCGTAGCAGCAACAAATAGGGCCGCCCTGTCACTACGGTCGCTAATAGCAGACTAATCGTGGACAATGGCGTATCTTTTATTGAATAAGCATGTGTGTGTGGGCTTGTGCATGATGTGCGTAACAAAATCAGGAAATCACAACATTATGAAATACTTTTCCCTGGATAGTTCCAGTTTCCCAAAATTTATTGCTAATTAACACTAAAAACTCTTCAAATTTTTCCCACTGTAAGTGTTTAATGTATATCAAGTGTTTCAACTGAATTCTTACCAAAGGGAAATAAACCAAAAGCTGTGGGCCTAATCCCAAGTAACTTTAACTCTCGAAACGTATAAAGAGTACAATTAGACAAAAGATTATCTTGATTAAGTAGGATTGATTAATGGGAGATAAAATTGATTCATTTAGGTGCTATTTCAAGAGAGAGAGGGAAACAAATAATTCTTATGTGACATTGAATACCGTATATTAGTTGTGATTAGAAAATTCTGAAAAAAGGACTTTGTTGTAAAATTTTAACGGAAAAGGGATGTTTGTTGGTTTTTTTTAATAGATTATTGCTTTTAAATGAGGTTCATTAATAATAATTTTGTAAAATAGTTTTCGAAAATCATTTTATTACAATCTTACAAAGATTGCTACAGTTTTTAGTTTCTATAAGTACTCTTAGTATAGAAATATTGAAGTGCTAAAATGATTTTATTACAAATTCATTTATTTATTTTTTGTCGGTCATACAACCTGTATGATGTGAAATTAATTATATATCAGTTTTTTCAAACATATTATAGACATATTATTATTATAATATGTCCATAGTTTGAAAAAAGCTGAAAAGAAATTGAAAACAATCATTTATTTTTAATTTATTTAATTTTTACATATTTTTACATCACATTTAATATATTAAATGTGTATATTCAAAAAATAAAATAAAATGTAGTTAATAATATATAAAAAACTTTTGTTTTTATTATATATAATGCAGTACCTCTTTCAGGCCTGGACAGAATACCAGCGCCGCTGCACTGTCACATGTCACAGTGTAATGGCATTATGATGGGGCAGGGTCCTGGCCCTCATGTTTCTTATATTATTATTTTTTATATTTTATGTTATTTATTATATTTTTTATGTTATACTTTTTTAAGTAAGTTTTGTTCAAAATGTGTGCTATGGGTCAATAAAATCTTTCTTTCTAATATAATTTGTTTATGCAAAAGATTTATTATAATTTAGTATTATATTCATAACATGTAAGCTGAAATTATGCACACTTGTAATACCTAAATTTATTTAAACAAACTTTAAGCACGCAATCGATTCTTACAAGCTTTCATTTACTTTTACCTATTCCGGTGTCAGTAATAAAATCTTGCAAGTTAAATTTGATCCATTTCCCGGTTTCCGATTGGGCTGAAATTATGCACATATAAATATATATCGCATGACGCTGCAATATGACATGACATGGAGCTGATCTGATGCTATAAGTGGAAGGTGGCCATAGACACTCCGCAATAAAAGTACACAGCCCCATCGAATTATCGAATTTGGGTTCGTTTGATTGGTTTTGTCGAGTACTTTGATCCTATAGTCATAACAAAAGCTTCTTTAAGTTTTTCTTTTAATTTTATTTATGATTTATAACAAACAATGTAACAGACGATTCTGTTTTCTTTCTCTTAGAATCAGCGTTTGCATTTGAATATATAAATATATTTGAACCTATACATTACCTTAACCTATGACTTGCCCTACCTTATGTAGATAGCTGTAAATACGTTCTCGAAAAAGAAGTGTAGAAAAATCGATGATTTTGATTCTGCTGATACAATCCGGGAAAACCGTTTGTAAGATGGCAAAAGCTCGCAAAAGTATAGCGTTTAGCACTGGCTGAACGAGACAAAGACTGATTCAGATCTCTGTGAGTCGTAGACCACTATTTGCCCTCGTCGTGAGATCAAGCGCTTTGTCAGAGTTAGCATTGAAACCAAGTCTAGAACAATTATGTTAAACTATTAAGTGTTGCTTTGATTTAAAAAAAATACGCGGAAAGTACAAATATTCACATTATAATTATCTTTATTAACATAATTTAATTTTTTGTATAATTGGTCATAAATTATACTGTGTAATTTTTGTGGTACTATACTAAAACTTGCCTTATTTTTTGAAAAGAAACGCAAATATAATATATTTGCGTTTCTTTTCAAGTTTTGTCCTTTATCCAAACTTACATTGTGTCTATTTTCAATGGTGTATTATTCTTTTAAAATCTTTATTTTTCCCACCAGCACATTCCATTACACCAATTCCAATTGCAACGTAAGGAACCGGAATTAATATATTTCACAGTCTTTAGGAGGCTCAGCAATATCGCAGTCAAAGTGACAATTAAAGCACGCCCGAGAACCCCTGGACCCACCTATTAACTTAAGAGCGAACGTGAAACATGTCCTCCGAGCCTTAGGCCTTAATCGCGAGTGCTATGTACGTGCCGACATCATTCGAAGATAATTCCTCCATATAATTTCCCATTCTTAACTCGGCGTAATGAAGTTTATTCGTCGCTACTTCATTATGAGTCGTTTGCAACGAAGCGGCGGGAATGTAATCAGTTGCGAACTAATACTGTGCCGTTTGTGAAACCCCCCTCGCGTATGGAAATGCCTCGTCGGAGCCGTTAGTTCTTTTGATTGCAGGCTCTTTTCCTTGGCGAATTAAAACCGAGATCGAGCTTGGGTGATTTTGAGAAAATTAAAGGAGCGTCCCCATTTTCAGAGATGGCCCTTCACAGTCAATATTAGTATGATTGTGAATATGCTTAAAGCTTACGAACGTAACGTTAAGAAAGTTTATTTGAAATTAGGAAACCTCCTATCGCCACCAAACCGCTTGTTTGTCTACCTTTTATATGTTCCCCTATTAGAAAACTTAAGAGAGTTGTGGAGAATGCAAACCATATGGGTAGGATGAGTCTGTGAAGTGATATTCCATGCAGTATGTCCGAGCTTTACACAAGTTTCAATGCATACCATTATAAACTTTGTGATAGCGTCATAGAGATGAAAATCATATACAAAACTCTTTGCAATAGTATGATTAATGTATTTTAAGAAACATTTTAGTTGCAACAGAAAACTTTGACTTACAGAGCGTGACGGATGAATACGATGCTTTGCGGATTATGTCATGAACTATGCAGCTGTGAAAACAAAAATAAGTTTTTTATGATATCCCTTGCTTTGATTATTCTTAGGCGGTCAACACACTGCACCGCGCCCCGTCGCGTAGCGCGTGGCCGCAGATTTTATTGTTGTATGCAAGTATCTCAATTAATATAGAAAACACGCCTATGACAACACACTGCCGACGCGGGAACGCGCGGGTAGGCGCCCCGCGCGCAGATTCTGCGCGGGAGCGCGGGGCGTGAAGAAGTAAGGTCAACTTGTATTGAAAATCTGCGCGGGGAAGCAGATTAACCGCTAAGTTAGGCAGATCTGCGCCTCCGCGCGGGGGCGCGTTTTTCTGTCGCTACGCGCACCGCGGCGGGACGCAGTTCTAGTGTGTGAACCGCCTTAGTCTAATATAAAACATATTTTCTAAGTTTTAAATTTTTATATATTTTATGAATAGAAAAATACTAGAAAAAATCGCCTCGGGGCATAAGTGAATCGATTCCCGCCTGAGAATTCACTTGTGCCCCGAGATGATTTTTTCTAGTATTTTTCTATTAAAATAATTTAACATATTTTAAAATGCAAAGTATTCCCTGTGTTAAATATAACTTAGTTAATAAGTTATCCAAAATTTTGTTACTTGTTATCGTGTTTTAATTGCTCTCGAGCACTCTTCGAATAAACTGCCTTTAATTGCCTATTCTGTCGCGTAGTCGCAATGCTGACTTATGCAGGCGTCCGCCCGTGTCATTACAGCCCGCCTCGCTAACCGCTGACGCCTTTATTTTGGCCTCGGATGCAAATTACATTAAACTCAAGTTTCGCTGACTTGGCCACTGCAATGTTGCAACTCTTCTTACTGCTGTATTTATTAACTTTATCTTAGCATATCTTTCACTTTATCAACCCGTGAAAACTTTAGCAATATGAAAATACAAATAACCAAGACATCACTGCACGTCCTCACCTAGACACGACTCTAAAGTTTGCCAGATACGCTGACCATTGTAAAAAAACACATAATTTGCGGTTTTCTGAGCACAATACCAACTTAAATTGTTCGTGAAAACGTTATGCACTCCACAGTTTCAATTTCTTCGTGAACTAGCCGTTGCAGATGTTCGGACGACACTCATAAATATGATTTGAAAATCGTTTTATGTATAACTCATAAACTTTTATCTTTGCTGCCAACGGCTCGTGGTCTAAACGACTCCAGTTAGTTTCCTGCACAAAAGATGCAGACGTTTTAATATCGGGCCGTCTGGTAGCACGGTGTGTATCTCCCAGTGTAAATTTCGCAGAAGCAAAACTGCCGTCCGGCACGCCATCTTTGCCTGGTCAAATAATACCCTCCTAATGGCTAACTATTGCCTAATGTATTTTGGCGAAATGGAATAATGCTGGAGCGTTGCCGTCCTCAGCGTTGGCGATTTAGATAGTACATTGTACAGACACTCGGAAACGGTCCGGCTGCATTCAATTCTGGGTTTATTAAAATATCTTATTACAGTGCTTTTGATTATGTCCCTAGGAAAGCATTGTCGAGAACTAAGTAGCCAGATTTGAAAATGATTCAGAATCAGGCTTACCTTCTTTAGAATTTATTTGCTGTCTAGTAGTTAAATTTCGGGGAGTGTGGAACCTTGATACCTAACCTTAATTGACATTTTAGCCTACAATAAATCGTAAAAATAAAGCAGATTCTTTTAAAATATGACTAAAGTGTTAAGGACATAATATTGTTTATACTGTACCATCATTTAATAGCCTCTGGTAATTTTAACTTTTTCTTTATAATTTTGATGCAATATGTATTCTAACTTATTTTTTGTTTATTTATAATGTTTTGAGCACCAGAGGTATGGCATCTTATATTATACATTTTAATAGAGAAAACTAAAAAAAATGTTCTGTCCCTGAATGACTTGTAAGTATAATCGTTTTTTGTATTTTTCGATAAAAGATAAAAATACAACAAAAAATTAAATTAACCCTCGATAGGTCTAAGTTAGTTCCAAACGGAGGTTCTCATTGGGATATTAAATAACTAAAATGATATTTAAATTAAAATATAAGTGAACCGAAGCTCGGGAAAATGTATTTATTCTCATGATATAAATATATATTACTACTACAGAAAACTGACCATGCTGGGAGAGAAGCGCGACGATTTGCCCTAGCGCTAAATCTTACCCAGCTGGTGGATCAAGCGACGCGAATTCCAGATATTGCTGGCCACACACCCAATTGTCTTGACCTACTGCTGACAACTGATCCACACAAACATTCGGTATCGGTCTCAGCTCCACTGGGATCGTCCGACCACTGTGTGGTGAAATCCGTATCAATCTGCTCTCCTCCAGATGATAGCCCTAAGGGCATGAGGCGAGTATGGCGTTACGAGTCAGCAGATTGGGACGAGATGCGTATTTTCTTTGCTTCTTACCCCTGGCGGCAAACTTGCTTCTCTTCAAGCGACCCTTCGTGCACCGCTGATGCGATCGCGGATGTAATTCGGCAGGGAATGGAGTATTTTATTCCATTCTCCGACATCCCGCTCGGTTACAAGTCCCGACCTTGGTATAATGCGGCCTGTGCTCGTGCTGAGGCCCGAAAACAATCTGCTTACCAAGCCTGGGTGCAAATCCGCGATCGCGGGGTTCGTGCACGGAGAATTCGAGCGAAGAAGAGAGCCTATAATTCGGCCGCCAAGTCATGCAAAAGGGTGTTACTAAAGGCGAGATTAGACCACATCAGCAAAATAGGGATGAAACTGTCTTCCTATCCAAATGGAAGTAAACAGTTCTGGTCCCTCTCGAAGTCAGTCGAAACGAATTTCTGCCGTCCTATGCTACCGCCATTGCTGAAATCTGACGGGTCACTGGCCCATTCTGCAGCTGAGAAAGCAAGTTTATTTGCCTCTCTGTTTGCGAGCAATTCCCGTCTTGACACCGGCTCTCAACAACCACCAATCATACCTCGCTGTGATTCTTCGATGTCGGAGATCACAATACACAATAAGCAGGTCCGTAGAGTCTTACTTAGTCTGGACGTGAATAAGGCCAGTGGTCCTGATGGCATACCAGCAAGAGTGCTGAGGTACTGTGCGCCTGAGTTGTCTCCTGTGCTAACACGCTTGTATCGCCTCTCTCTCAACACAAAAACCGTCCCAAAATCCTGGAAGCTTGCCAATGTGCAACCAATACCCAAAAAGGGTAGTCGTGCCGACCCATGCAATTACCGACCGATCGCCATCACTTCCATACTCTGTAAGGTTATGGAAAGAGTGCTGAACAGCAAGTTGCTCTCATACCTAGAAGACAACGATCTCCTCAGTGACCGTCAATATGGCTTTCGCCGAGGACGCTCAACTGGGGATCTTCTAGTTTATGTCACGCATTGCTGGGGCGAGGCCCTCGAGATGCACGGCGAAGCACTTGCCGTGTCACTTGACATCTCGAGGGCTTATGACAGGGTCTGGCACGCAAGTCTGCTGCGCAAGCTTCCTGCGTACGGTATCCCCGCTGACTTTTGCAGTTGGATAGCCGACTTCCTGACTGAACGATCGATCAGAGTTGTTGTCGATGGCTGCTCCTCTGACTCAGTGCCTATTGATGCCGGAGTTCCTCAGGGGTCTGTTCTTTCTGCGACGCTTTTCCTGCTGCACATCAATGACCTGTTAATACCAGGAATTGTTGGGTATGCAGACGACAGTACTGTTGTAGAGAGATACCTGTCTAGCGCAAAAGCCAGCGGCGACGACGTGATGTTCATGAGAGAGGCCATGGTTGAGCGAATAAACCAGAGGCTAAACTACGTTTCCCAGTGGGGCGATAGTAACCTCGTAAATTTCAACGCCTCCAAAACACAAGCGTGTCTTTTCACGGCAAAAAGGAGTTCCTTCCACCTCACTCCTACTTTCCGAGGTACATCTGTACCTGTGACCGACAGCCTCGAGCTTCTTGGCATGGAGTTGTCTTCAGACCTTAACTTCGGCGCCAACATCGAATCCAAAGCTCAAATTGCAGCCAGAATGCTGGGCGTCCTAAATAAGGTCAAGCGATATTTCACGCCAGGACAGCTTTTAACACTCTATAAAGCTCAAGTCCGATCTTGCATGGAATATTGCTGCCACCTTTGGGATGGCTCAGCAAAATACCAACTTGCTGCACTGGACACGATTCAGCGCAGAGCTGAGAGGCTCATCGGGGACAACAAATTGGTGAAGAGCAAGCTTCACACCTTAGCTCATCGCCGCAAAGTTGTCTGTCTGGCGGTCTTCTACAGACTGTACTTTGGAGAGTGTGCTCAAGAGCTGCATCTGCTCATACCGCCATCTCCTTTTTTCCATCGGACATCCAGACGCACTGCAGGCTACCACCCTTTCTTGGTTGATATTCCCACCTGTCGTACCAAGCGCTTTTCAACATCCTTCATAACGCGCACAGCAAAGGAGTGGAATTCCCTCCCTGCGTCTGTATTTCCGAGAATTTATAACCCGTCTATTTTCAAGGCCAGGGTGAATAGGCACCTTCTGGGTTAGCTCGTTCCATCGTGGATTCTGTCATGGCCCCCGGGCTTGATTGGGATCAAGAGCAAACCCATCCTAAAGTAAAAAATAAAAAAAACTACCAGGATTCGAACCCTAGACCTTTGTGTGAGACTGAATCATCACAGTTGTCGACCCGCTGCGATTTTTTAAACACTACGTCCTATGGAAAAGACAAAACCATAAGAATATGGTGAGATCTTGTGGTAATGTGGAATTAAACTAGTATAAAGAGCAGAATAGACGTTAGAAAGTATAGAGATCTCAGTAATTCAGGCTCCATCAACCACAGTGTTCGCCATAATGGCTAATAAATGGAAAGAAAAAGGCTGTGGAATATTTTTTCGACCTAGAAGTAATATTAGCTCCATTCATCAACATCAAGTGAGTGTGGAGAACTGACAAAACGGCGTTTTGTTATTTTATTTGTAGTAAGATCGTTCGTGGGTCGGTGCAGCATTTATTATTCTCAAAACTTTTCCGTGGATCTATAAGAAAACTTGCGACCAAATAATTTATCTTCTTTTTATAAGGACACGTTCAGTATTTTGGTTTACGATGTCACCATCATTTTCAATCCACGGCGAAGATAAGCTTTTGAGGTTACGTGTGTGTTTTATGCGTCGATCTGTTGTCACAGTTCTCAGGGGCTATAAACTTGGATAATTTGTTTAGACTCGTTTCAGTAAATATGATAGGGAAAATTTTCACGAATTCACGAATTCTGATAGAACTCCGTCTTGCAGAATATTTACTTCATAACTCTTACAAATAGAGTTTTAGAATCAGCATTATAACAGAAAAGAATGAATGAAATTTATTTTCGTATTCACAGAGTACAAACCAGATAAAATAACCATTCCAATTCCAATCACCGGCATTCCAATCACCGTGTATGCTGAAGGGGACAAGTCCTGCCATGTATAAGCTATGATACTACCAAGTTAGAGGGGCGTATTTTTAATTAGGAAGAATAAATTATATTAGCTAATAGGATTCAATTTTGCCGTTATTATCCAGTTAAAGGAAATATAAATCTGAAACTTATTTTGTTAAACTTATTTACACACTATAATCTTTTTGAAAAACATCATAGACCGATTGGTTTCTTCGGATCTTAAATAAAATCCATTTTAAACGTTTTTAAATGTATAACAATAATAACGTGTGTTCATATCAATAATAAAAGAGTTTGTTTCTTCCTACTTTATTTTATTCCTTTTGTTTATCATTGACGTATTATCATCCCCACTGGTGGGGCATAAACCTTTCTTGTGGATAAAAACACCATAAAGCCGTTTTACTTTGCTCAATGCGGATTGATGGGTCAGTATTTTTTGTTACCATAAAGAAAAAATAAATAGTTATCAAGACCTTCTATGACTGGAATATTAACTCGAGTTGAGTTGATATTCCAGTTATGAGTATATGAAATTTTGTTTTCAATCTGAACCGTTATTAAATTATGCTATTAATTAGATTTGGATCCATTGAATCGTCACATCGTGTTTGAGTAACATTAACTCAAAATTTTCAAATTTATTATTAGCAGAATAAACAACAAAACTAAGTGCTTATTCCCACAATCAATTCCCATTATGACAGTATTAATGCGGATACAATATTAATGTAATCCGCAAACTTAATTAATTTCAAACGCAAAGAATAGCAAACAATCCAATTGTGTAGCGTTGCGTTTGCAATAATTACAATCCATTAATCTAGGGCCGAGCTTTCCGTTACATGCCACAAATTAATTACGTCACACACTGCCTAGATTATGCGAGTGCTTGAATTATTACAAACGCTTTATTTTCATATAATATATCATTTTCTGTAATGATACCACGACGAATAGTGTAGGAACGTTGATAAATAACAATATTAATCTACACAGCTACAAAATTAAACTCCACAAAGATCTATCAGACAAACCAAACCTTCTCTGTGATGAACTGACGGTAGCTAGAATGAAGTGGATTGGAACAGAACAAGACCTTGTCAAATAAAATGGATTGGAGGAATCCTGTGTTCGGAGTTGGATGGCGTCGTTTAGGAAAAGAGGTAGTCAAAATTTAATGTAATATTTTTTTCCATATCTTTTATGTAGTTACTAACTTTCTGTTATTACTACAGATGAATGGTTTTAATACTTACATCAAGTAAAATCTCGAATCTCAAAATATAAATGGCTATCTATCTATTGACAGCTTTAGTGCTGTCCGTCTTCGGATTAAGGCCTACTCTCTGCTTCCCCTCTCCTGACGATCTGCTGCTACGCGCATCCAGTTGGTGTCAGTTTGCTAGATATCTGTCTATATTTAGAGCAGTCTTCATTCGCTTTCCAGTAGTATTGTTACCCATCAGCAACCGTTAGTTCTGGCGATACGTGCGCTTTTTTCTGCCCATTTTCACTTTTGCGCTCAATTTCTTCAACCATGTCGATCACTTTAGTTTTCATGAATGTTAATGTAAGAAAAACTAAATGAAATATAATTGTGAGGTGCACAATCGTAATATTTAATTTATGGAAAAATATAAAATAAATCAGATTAAAAATATATATTTCTACATATGAGTGTTAAGGCTAATTTAGTGTGAATGTAAGTATTATTATCATTGTTTTAATACTTTTTTAATATTTTAATTTTTATTTAAATATTGTAATTATATGTATAATACAAAAACAAATTATATTCTCAGGGGAAGAAAGTTTTTGTAACACGATTTTAACGCAATATTTGCACTGACCAAATTTCATAATTTCCGACGTATGTAATTGCTCTTGCGGGAAATTTTCGCGGCATTGCTTCAAATAATAAGTAGAGATTAAACAAATATGAAATATTATTGTGACATATTTTCGTTTCATTAAAATATTATCTTCATTAAAAAGGTTTGTAATGTGGTTATGAGTACTGATATTGGTTTAATACATTTTATAATAGCGGTGGTATTTATCAAGTATTCATTTTATCCATTTAAATCAAAAATTTAAAATGATTTTGTTGCTATACTATAATTATTTTTTTAAGATCTTAATGAAAGATAACCTGAAATAAAACATAACTGCATGTGCTCTTTGCAACTTAGATTCTAGCTCGTCCTTTAAAGTTAGTGACGAATTTTCTTTAGCTATGCGATTATTTTTTATGTTAAGATTAGGTGTAGGCTCAACTTCATAAGAGCGATTAATTAGCAATGTCTTGCTCTTTTAAAACATATCATGTTTTCCAGAACATTTCGTTTGTAAATGTAATAAATGATTCTGAACACCAAATTTCGTGTTACCACATACATATATACCAACTAGAGGCAAACCAAGTGAATTAGAGCTGAGACATAATGGACCCAGCAACATGGATCAAATGAACCTCATGATTAGTTTCTCCCATCATTACGATCGGAATTTTTTGGAAATCAACTTGTTTTTCATAATGAAATTTTAATACTTAAATTATGATCCATAATAACTGAAGATGATAAATATTCCCTGCTTCCGAGTGTATTACACAAATAACAGAATACGCGTGTTATTTTTCCTATTCAAAACTTTCGAGAATTTGCCAACAGTGATCATATTTTGATATGATACGACATCGAACATTCGCAAATAGCGGAATGCATAATCAATAGGCCGGAATATGAACGTGGCTTATGTAATTATTAACTAAGTACACATTGGCCTCTGCCGCGGTATCCTTGTACTCATTCGGCAAACAATGCTCGGTACTGTAAACAAATAGTATACCATGAATTATTGGCTTGTTGCACTAATGTTGGCTATCCGCCATTTGGTTCGTTTTCGCATAAACTATTGAATTGTTGCGCAAAAACTACACGGTCGCATAATTAAAACGCTTTACCTGTGGGCCCTGTCTACTGGTATGTTACCTTTCGTACTATGTTTTTATTTTTTTGAATATAATAGTTCATATAATAGGAATTAATGTCAAAATTCAAAAACAAGCAAAATATAGCAAGGCAGTCAAGCATTATAGATTTAGCTTATAACTGATTGAAATCTTATAAATAATTAACAGTTTTTTTACTTTGCGGTATATTTTAAGGGAATTTTAATAAAAACTAAACTAATTTTTTTTTTTTAATTCATTATTTGGGTTAATTCTGTAATTAATCATGTTGAACTGAATTTAACTTCAAATATTTCTTATTAATTTTTTACCTTACCAGTCACTCACCTATAATTCTGATTGCAGGAAAACGATCATAGTGCGTGATTAAATCAATCAAAAAATCGAATTACATTTCTGATAATGCATAGTAACTAAACCCGCATACTAACTGCAACGAACATTACTTTATTGCTCATTACAATATGTCACTTCGTCGCAAGTAAATACAACCCGCTTATCAAGAGTTGGCGGGAAGCAATACAGTGGCGTGATATTGCTCCAAACATAGCAAGTTGGAGCTAACACAAATTCAAGTCGCGAGCTCTATACCAGCCACAGTAGGCTAGTAGGTTGGTAATAAATAAACAGGGCCTGTGTTGCAACCGATAAGCTCCTAACACACAGCGACAGCGAGCACCCCTTCCTAACCACATCTTGGCACGATACATACTTACAATTTCGTTATAAAAAATTTCGCCCTATTGTCTTAGAGCTTTGGCAAGTTTTTTGTTACAAAGAATCCACTAGGGTTATTATCTATGCGATTATCTTCTAAATTTGATGAAATGAATTATGTCATTAAGGAACATTTCAGTTTTGCGTGCATTTTGCTGCTGAAAACTTTTGCGTACTTTGATACTTTGAGCTCACTTATAATGTTTTGTAGAGAGCTAAGTTTTTTTCTAAGTGGTGTCGGAAATTGTCGAGTGTGTCTGGCAGAGTGAAATAGCATCAGCCTTTTACAGGCAAGGGTGTCGTAAAAGGTGACTTAATTGGTTTGAAATCATCGGTATATTTTAACAAGTAAAATGTGGAATGGTTTATTACAGTACTCATGAAAAAGGTATCTAGAACTAAGAAAAGAAAGATTACAATGCTAGAGTTTCGACAGTAGAAGAGAATGCACTTTTCCCTGCCTTAAAATAAAAATATTAAAAAATCACTTCCATCAAGATGTGGGTTTCGTATTTATGAAAAATAAATAGTACCTGCCCTGGTGAATAGACGATTGAGGATGTAAAAAGAGGTTAGAACCCCCCACAATGGCTGCCTCGCAATCTCCTCTGCATATTGCTTGATTAGCTTGGGAAAGAGCTGCAGAAGAGCAGCAACAGGCACAACTTTTTTAGTTGAGGCTTCTGACTAACAGTGGACCTTATTAGCCGTGATTAAGTTATTATTTTTTTTGCATAATAAATGCGTAACGAGGTTAAAGGAAAAGAACCAAGGTTATTAATGTATTTGAATAAAACACTTTTTTACGGATTTTGCACATATTTTACTTTATAATTAATCCTGATGTTTTGACTCCTTTACAGGAACCATGTTCACAGGATGACTAAGATAATGGTTGTTATGTATTTTCTACTACCTTCACAATATTTAATATATATAAATCAATATAATTTTTATATAAATCAATTGTTTTATTGTTCCATTTTATTTAGTTATTGAATTCTCACTACGATTACATATTATACTACTGAGTCTACTACGAGTTCGGAAATGAGAAAGCCCTTCCGAGAAGAACTAACGAAAGAAACTCGGGCAGGGGGACCGGCCTCCATCTGACTGTTATTATATGCAAAAAGAGATTACTACATCATCAGGTCTTGCAATGTGTGTTTTTGGAGGTATTAATTTATTAATTATTGGTGACTGTGGTCTCTCATACATCGGACAAATAAAGAGAAGTATAGGTACGCGAATTAAAGAACACGTAGCCAACATAAAACATAGGCGCGATAATAGGTCTGTAGTGTGTGAGCATGTTTTTGAGGGGCCAAACCACTACATTCGTTTCAACAAACCTCAAATTCTCGCTAGAGAACTGAGATTTGTTCCTAGGATGCTACGCGAGTCCATTGAAATCAGGAAACATCCTAATTTCAATAGAGACGAAGGTTGGAGCGTTCCGCTTGCTTGGGATCCAATAATTAATAAATTAATACCTATTTCAAATGTATAATGTGCGCGGAAGTGTAAGAACTAAATATGTTATTAATTTAGTTCTTCGAAGCACTAAGCTGATGTCGTCCAGTTGTTCACAAATTTGATATAACTTGTAATAAAGTGGTTCTCGCATAGTGGAAGGTGGATTGTGGACGAACTAAATCTTGCACCAAAGACTAATTGATTTAATATTATATTTATATTTGACAATATCACATTCATTGTCCTGAATCCAAGTAAAGTATGGAATGTTGTTATGAAATTTAAAAAACAACGATTATATCAGCACACCCAGACCCGAGCCTATATAGATAGCTCTTTTTCTATACTAACGGCCCATCCCGGCTTCGCACGGGTGGACTAAATTCTTTTATTTTTTTCTATTATTAAATACTAGCTTTCCGCCCGCGGCTTCGCCCGCGTGGAATTCGGTTATATTGCGGTATAAAGCACAACTATAAGGAAACTTCTCGTTCCCACGGAAAAATCTAAGAAGCGCGATGTAACGCTGGATTCAATGAGTTGTTAAACCAAAACTGAATGGTACACTATATTATATGTTTTCCCTTGTGATGATTTTGGGAACTGGAAACCCGGGAACAGGCTACATAGAGCTGACCATGCGAAAAACAATGTTTTTCCAAGCTATCATTCCACTTCTTATGTATTTTAAAAAACACATCGTTACCATGTTTTAAAAAACACCCAGCGCCATCTATCGCATACCTCAAGAACTAAATAACTTAACTAATACTTATACCAATAAGTAATTCGTTGACTTTAGTGATTTCAGGATAAGTAGATGTAAAAAAACAATTTAGACGATAAAACAAATTGTACGTCATCCCTCGAAAATTCCTCATTTTCGAGGATTCATTTTCGTATCATTTAGCTTCAAAATTTACATGTTCATATTCGTTTGCAACATATAAGTAGATTTAAAAAATAGTTTAGACGATAAAACAAATTGTACGTCATCCCTCGGGAATTCCTTATTTTCGGGGATTCATTATCGTATCATTTAGCTTCTAAATTTACATGATTATATTCGTTTGCAATATTTTACGTTGTTTTAAACGACACACAGCGCCATCTACAATCCATCCATCAAGCAAACAATATTTTTGTTTTTCCTCGGGAATATCAATTTTTTCCAGGATAAAATATACCCTATTATTTAATCCGGACTTTTATCTTTACGTCTGCAAAATTTCAAAGCAATCGGTTCAGTAGTTACGGCGTGAAAGCGGAACAAACAAACAAACAAACAAACTCACTTTCCGATTTATAATATTAGTAAGGATTTTTCCGTTAGCGCCATCTAGCGTTCGGTAGACGAAATACTTGCGGTTAACGCGTTGCTATGGTAACGTTATTGATACAATGGAAAAAGAGCGGGAAAAAGAGAGAGACAAACCACTGTGATCTTAGATTATAGATTAACCCGGCCGGGGATTGAACCCGGGATCTCGGAGTGGAAGATAGGAGATCCACATACTAGACTTCTACTAGCATGACTGGTTTATGACGACAACTTCGACGACAATTTCGATTTGATATACGAAAATACATAATAAAATATAAGAATCAATGCAATCAAGGCAATCTCATTAAAAATTATATTTTTTTGATTAAATATTAGAAATAATAATAACGTGATTTAATTATCAACCAAAAACTTAATAAAAATGAACTTTAATTAGCTGTATCTAAATATATAAAATACTGGCTAGATAAAGAAAATAAAATAAATGGACCGACAACTTATTAGGCGAATATCTTTTGTTTATTCTCATAAAAATGCTAATGTTATGTTATAAATAGTGATTACCTCTAAATTCGAAAACTACGGGCTCTGTGAAGAAACGTGAGCCTCAATTTTTATCTTTAAATATTCACGTCAGCTCGCAAAATGCAATCGGGCGACGCAACGACGAGATTAGGCAGTTTAAATTCAGGCTTAAATTTTAATCCCCCTATCAAGCTTCCTGGGCTAAGTCTCCGGGAATTCCGCATATTGAGCAATGGCGTGGGCTTCTGCTTCAGATCAGTGGCTCGTACTTTCGTTTTTACAGCTAAATTGTTCGAAATGGTAAAGGTTTATATTAATACAGTTCAACATAAAATTAAATAAGAATATACGATATTTTGATTATATATTAAAAATTCTACCGTGTCTGTAATCATAAAACTGTTCCTAACACAAATAATTATTATTAATCGCCTTGACATTAATGTGCTGATTAATCTGATCACTTCTGTGCCCTTACACTTACGTTTACTTCTTTACCAAGATTTTAATAAAACTTAAGAAGGTAAATGCAGATAAAATGTCACTCTACATTACATATAATAGACATGTAATTGGTATTGTAGTAAAAAAACCTTTTATTATAAAATATGAGCTCGATTAACTATATCTAATATATTTCAAGTAAAGTCATTTAGAAACTGAGATATAATTCTCCGCCCTGTACACTTTACACAATAGTTATCGGTGTATAATGTTGCTGGTTGCCTTAATAGTGATAAATGATTTATAAGCAATTATGTTATACCATATCCGGAATTAAGAAAAAACTATAATAAAAATGTAGGCAGAAATCAGTATTCCAGTATATAAGACTTTATTACAAGTAAAATGGTATGGTCGTAGTAAAGCGTCCCGTTTAGAATTTTTGTAACTTTGAAGGCCTGTGTTAAGATATCTCGTTGGTCTATAATAATACTACGTACAAACATAATTAATTAAAAAAAATAAAAAGTAGAAACAAAAGTATAAGAAGTGAGGACGAGAAAAAATGAGAAATCATAACCCGTTTGTGTTTTCATTAATGATAGGCGAATTACAGAGATTTACAAGGCGAGATTTATATATGCACTTCTAGTAAATGAAATTCTCTAAATATTTAAGACACTCAAATTCTTAGCTAAAAGAGAAAGGTGATGTTACAACATAAGAATCATACTTTATTTGGGCATAAGCGTACGTGGATTTTCTGTGTTATTCGTCCACGTACTTCATTCATTTCTGTAGATTCATTATTATAATTAAAATAAAAAAATCACCGATATGAATCCTTGTTTGATATTGGTATCTTGGTAATACATTTTTTAAAATAAAAAATGTGAAAGAACTGAAAACACCTATTTTGTGGGAGATTTATTACTTATTGTGTATTATTCAAGAAACTAATTAAATTAGGTAATAAACAATAATGTCGCAGAGATTTTACATTAAATTTGAATGTTAAAGTCAAATGAATCAAATATTTCAGAACGCGCACATTTAGTTTTTACTACAAAAGCTGGAATAAATGAACCCACTATCATCATCATCTCAATCTTTCTTTTACCAGTTTGGTGTTGGCCTCGTTCAACACTCTCTACTTTATTTTTTCTTGTCATCTTTCCACCACATCAGCGGTCTACCAAATATTATTTATATTCCCACGGCCTCCATTCTAAGACTACTGTACACCATAAGTCTTCTTTCCGGGCTATATGGCCAGCCCCTTGCCATTCTAATTTGGCTACACGCTTCACAATGTCTGAAAGCTTGCTTTTCTTAGACGTTTATTCGTCATGCGATCTCGTAGTTACCTTCCAACCTCCAGAATACGTTACATTACTGGTAAGATGTTTGGGCACATTTGTTTTAGTGAGTTTCATTTTATAAGCAAAGTACAATTTTTTCAACGCAACCCAACCTAGAACAATTTTTTAATGTATTCCTGTTTATTGGTTTTTGAGATCCGATTGTTTTTTGATGAATGCCTTGTAATGAATTCCTCTTTCAATATTTCTGGTGAGATTCCGTCTTTTCCTTCAGATTTTCATCCTCTCTTTAGACGAAGCATTACAAATGTAATCGTCATTAATGTATTTTTTTTCTTATTCAATTATAAAGTTTGGAATGATTGAATTTACTGGAAATATAGCGATAGTAAAACTATATGGATGTTAGGTAAATATTTTAGAAAAAAATCTTATCAATTTGATCTATAATCTGTCTGTGAATATAGTTCGTATTTTACATACTTTAAAAATGACAAGTATTGCAAGAAATGACGGGCATATAGACTACTTTAATACCTTAACTTCTGTAAATGTGCATACTGAATGTCGAAAAGTATATATAAGTAAAACCTCTATAGCAGCATCAAAGTGACGTCTGGAAGAGGGTGAACCGTCAACATAATCAAGTGAAACTCGCAAAAAAGAAACAAAGTGTTTGATTTCAAAAAATCTGTTTTTTTGTGGCCATGCGGAAGATGAAGTAGCGGAGAGGAATAAAGAAGAAAAGTGCAGACGTTTAAGGATAATAAACTTTATACAACGTACTATTGACAGCGCTTCGCTGTTGATCTTGCATTATGCCATACATCACAGAGCGCTGCGCACTCTCCGCGCTTTATCTTAAAAACGATTAGTTGTATAAAAAAATGCTTTGAACAAGAATTGTATATAATTTAATGTATACAATTTTTATAATAAGTACAAATACGATTAAATGAATAGAAAGCGAGATATTTGCGAAAAACTGACCTTTGACCTTGAATATCTGAAGACGCGGACACAAGATTATATGAGACTTTTGACACATTATTTAGAATGCCAAAACAAAGGTCCATACAAATTTCCAGCTTATTACCACTCATTCCGAGGTTGACCCTGAACATTTGTTTAAAATATCTTTGTGAATTCATATGACACTGTAAGCTAGTGACATCAAAGTTACTACCAGATAACTGACAATTTAAAATATGAATTAAATAATTAGCTTTTTGCTTTGGAGCGTGTAACGAGCTTCTAGAACTTTCTGTAACATGCTACATAACAACTTATTCAATTACGTATTGCATTTTGTTTCGTTTAATTATAACAAATCAGATAAACCAACTTATTATAAATACATTGTTTAGAGGGTTAGATTTTAGAATTAAGTCTACTAATCCTTAAGTCCAGAAATACAAGCTTTCTGGTTAGTTTAAGTTCCAGTGTCTCGTGTTTATGCAAAATCTCGGAACTGTTAATCCGATTTAATAATAAGAAATAAATTAATTTAAAATTTTATGTAGAATAAAAATTATTGTTTTGGTAAAGTTAGAGAATCCACTGACATATTTTGCAATTATCTATTTTGAAAAATAACTAAAAAGGATGATAAAGTCGCTTCGTCTACCCACATATTTGAAATTCTAGCTGCTGTGAAGATGCCACCGACCTATTTTGAAAGATAACATACGAGTATGAAAGCAACATAAGTTTACGTTTCGATCATATAAAAAATTGCAATGCCATTTTCAATTGATAATCGTCTTTGCCTGAGATATCAAATTGCGTGGTTTTTGAACATACTTTAAAGAATTATTAGTTACATTTAAGAGGTGCAATTGCTTTTTCTTCAGCTAACAGAGACATATTTAAAGTCAATTATCACTTCTTATGTAACTTACGATTTTAGTTTCAAACGATTCAAGCGAATAATTAACATCATTGAATACCTACCTCCTTTATTCTAATTCTAAGAAAAGTGATCTCAGAAAGAGCATACCTTAAATGATTTTTAACATCTTTTTTTAAATTCGGCGGAATATTGTCATATTTCATTAATATAGTAGAACATCGATACGACATACTTCCGACAAATGATACATGAATACACCAATGCCAGTATAAACCGTAAAACAAAAGATATTATTTATGTAGTGATCTGTACTGAGATCGTAGGGCAGTAGTCGCGTTATTTTTCATCCGGCTTTATTTTTACACGAAGCTACATCGACGGCTGGCATCGAACGGGATTCTAATCAATTTAATTTATCAGGGATCCCCGGAGGCGGCCATTCACTTCATTTAATGCGCGTATTTTGCGGCAGAGCTGATTGTTTTGAACCATTCGGCTGTACGGTCCATTTAGATTAATTATTGGATTACTTAATTTCGCAGTGGATTTACGCTGTACCTACTTATAGTCGCTATGATTTATCTCGTACACAATAGATAACGCTTTATTAACTAGAATTTTAGCTGATCCAATTTACAATGATTTGCAGTTCAGATTGCTATGCTAGCGAATGTTCGCCGCCACCGATCATTAATTAACGTCAAGATTAAATAAGAAAGTCGATAATCGAAGAAATAAGGGTGGAATTACGGCGGCGGCATTTGTCCCGGCAACTAATAAAGGAGACAATATTGCACTCGATACGTATAAATGCGAGCAACATTTGGGGCGTGATATTAATTCCGGCAGTAATTGCTATCGGTTTCCAGCCGGGGCTGCATCCATGAGCCATGAATGCGGGAGTTACCGCTATTTGTTCCTGACATTGCGGTTTAGGGTTTTACCTCGGCTCCACTCGTGTATTTATTTTCTTCGAGTTTCGTCCAAACACATTGGCGGAGTGGATTATCGGGCTCATTCCGATAGTTCGGCCTAACGCCCCAGAAAACAATGAGCTTATTTCTAATATCACCATTGTGTGTTACATGCTATTAACATCGCAGAAATAAACAACAGCCTATATAAAAACTATGTCTGCAGTAAACCTTCTGCATTTATCTCTTTTTGAAGACAAATAGAAAGACTATGGATGGGATCGTGTGAGCCACCGTTATTTTGCAAATAGCTTTTGTTTTAGGTCGGCCTTTAAATATCTTTGTAGAGTAAACGTTTTGCTATATTTTTATATCTATAACATGTGTTCATAGATAACTTTCCAGAAGGTAAAATTGTATTGTAGTTAATTAGCGGCTAACTTTATCCTGCTGGTTTATTCTAAGTCGCATTTGCGGCCAACTTCAACATGATAATTTTGTGTCATAGTGATGCGCACGCATCTTAAAATTTCACTCTCATTATTTTTTCATAATGCGCCTAATGAAGTATAACTTCCAAAATAATTTTTCGCATGAGTGAAGTTCGGGGGGGGGGGGGGAGGTCCCGTGGTTGAGATGTTCGGGGGGGGGTTGGGGTGGTACCCTTACCACCCAGACACGGTACCCTTAACACCCAGACACGATAAACTACAATTTACATTAAATCAGCGGCCAACTTCATCCTGCTGGTTTATTCCATGTCGCTTTTGCGGCTAACTTCAACATGATAATTTTGTGCCACAACTTCAACATGATAATTTTGTGTCACATCTTAAAATATCACTCTCATCATTTTTTGATAACGCGCCTAAAGAAGTATAACTTTTTTAATTAAGGGTCCTCTCATACAACAAACGCGATTTTTTGTGCCCTTTTTTGTTCGATATCAATAATAGCAACAGGTAAGCACTTGAAATATTCACAAAATACTCAGTTGTATTTATACTTTAATAATAATTAGTATAATTAAAAAAATATATATTTAAGGGGGGCTCCCATACAACAAACGTGATTTTTTTACTTAACTAAAAGTTTGTACGAAACCCTTTGTGCGCGAGTCCGACTTGCACTAGGCCGGTTTTTCAGCAATTATCTGTTATGTTAATCTAGCTTTAATTGAAATGATAAAAACAATCTCTTTCCATACTTTTCACAACTTACTTGATGATTTTGAATTGATATGGAAACAATGATCAAAATTGAATCGATCAGCGCATACGCAAACACCGTATAATTCTGCGTTAAAATCACCACATGTCCGATCTAGAAAAAAACCCTTTTTTTTTCACTAAAGAATATTTTTACCCGAACGTATATGAGTAGTTTAGCCGCAACTGTATAACTACAAAACACCAGGACGCACTATCATAATCTCGTCATCCATAAATAAAGTTGGCGATGTAACGCCAGCTACCAGTTAAACCGTTTAGGCCCTATTGTGCATAACTGAAGAGGGACAGAAACCACAACACTGCTTCACTAAATACCAACAATGTAACGTCAGTAATTAGTTATGAATATCGATTAGTGTACAGTAGACGCTGAAAAAGGAAAAAAATTTAGCGATATAGCTATCTCTAGAACATTGCCGTGAAGCATCAACGCCATTTGAAAAACAAAACGTTATCACACCAATTGAAATCTAAATAACAAAAAAACACTCATAAGCTTATTACCACATTTTGCAAAAGATAATTGAGTTGTTCTCTAGCAAGAGGAAGAAAATAAGGCACGTCCCCTTAAAGATAAGTAGGACGTAACTCCATTCTGTAAAGGGCCTCTCCAGTCGTAGATGCAACGCATCCAATTTCGTTGGAGCTCCCGCGCCTCTTGTATCGCGAGAATATCTTAGGAGATAGAGGATATCGGATGATCGGTGGGGGTCGATTGTAAGTGGCAGAGTTCCACATAGTCGGCTTGTGCGGTGTGAATGGAGGTCCTCGTTATTTTCAATTTCCATACACGAGCGCCCTTCCCGTTACACGTTTTCGTGTACAAGTATGAGATGCGAGTGTATTAAGCTATGAATCTTGTAGAGGCCTGAGCTGATTTAATACGTTGCCGGGGTAAGCATTTACGATTGTTTATAGAGTCGCTCGGTAACAATTTTGTCGAGGGAGTGTTATGTTTGATAAGGTTAACAAATGTATATTGGATCTGCTAAAATTTATTTAAAGACAATTTGAAAAACTTAAATTGTTGCCGTATATCAGGTATAACTTCAATTTGAACATACAATTATATTAAAATAGAATTCATCGATATATTTTATTACGTCTGAATCATATTGACTTCTTAAACTTGCGTGTTTATTCATTAAAATGGAATATGTTGCGTTATTTTATTTAAGGATTTGAAGTTTCATCACCTCTCTCATATTCACAACGAAAACAGCTTGTGAAAGTAAGTAAAACGACGGGATAAAATAAAAAAGAACTTTCAAATTATCGCGTTATTTATCTGGTGCAAAGTATTTTGTTTTTTATAAAATTATGTAAAAAACATTTCATTATATAAGAAAAAAGTTTTTCCACACTCTTGACCGTTTTATCTCAAGGACCATTCAAAATTGTTAAGGAAGATAATGTAATAACACATTTCTGGCAACACCTGTAGGTAGCGAGCGCCCGTGTACAAGGGGAAAATTGTATTTCCATTTTTACAATTTCAATTTAGTATTAATTCGAGTCCGGAGTACGGTTGGGCGCGCCACCACATGTAAAATATGGATCGGCTAAGTGAAATTAAAATGCTCTATAAATTGTGATTTTTGCAAGTCCTAAAGTGGAGAAGGCTTTTTATTATTTATCGCCCGCCAACCGATGGCCTGTGCTCGCTTGCTGGAAATCGCTGTTATTATTCAATTTACTTGTTTGATATATTAAGATTCAAGTGGAAAATCCACGCCTTTTTATTTTGATATCTTTTTTGTAGTTTTTGAAATTGTGAAGGATTATTACTTGTATTAGATATGTAATATACCATAATAGTGCATAAGTACTTACCGAAAGTTAATCGATGAAATTGTTGCCACGATATCAAAAAATGAGTTTAAGAAAGATTTTTAATATAATTATTTATGTGACTGTTTTATGCATCCTCCATTTATACATTGTATGAATCACGGTTGCAATTTGTTCTTGTTATTTTTAAGTAAACTTTTAGAAGTTTGTTCAGAATAAATAACACAGCCTGTCTGCTGCGACGCAATCAGCGAGACACCGTCTATTGGATCCAGTGTACACAACCAAGACCTCTTTATTTTTTATAGAAAAAGCAGTTTGCTTTTTAAAATTAAGCTTACGATTTAAATTTAACTACACTGTATTTTGTTTTTTGTTTATGTTAAATAAGCTTTTACCAATTGAGGGACAGGAATATAGCATATACATGAATAGAGGATATACAGAAATGCATAATTGTTTTATTAAATATTAGAATTTAAGTATAATGTACATAAACATATTTATCATTGAATTTGAATATAGCCCTATTTTAAGTGAAAATATGGTTACCAGTTTTTTTTTTAAATATAACCTTACAGTAAAAAGAATACACTTTTCTATATTAGAAAGCTATAACATAAAAATAATAATTGCATGGATTAGCAATTTAATAGAAGAATAAGTTGCTTAACTTGCCATAGAATAATATAAGTCATGCTATATGTAAATTAAATTTAAAATTAATTTATGATTGAACTTAAAAGGCTTATCAATTTTTCTTTAGTTTTAGCTAAACAGAATTAAATAAGTCTACATTAGGCTCTTCTGAAAACCGTCTCAACCTTTTTTTCTTTTTATTCCAGGGGCTTTGGCTTTATCACATTCGGCGACCCAGCTAGCGTAGACAAAGTATTAGCTCAAGGAACTCACGAATTAGACGGAAAAAAGGTAAGCAAACTATTATCCATTATTTTGAGGTGAAATCATCATTAATGTATTTCCTAATGATTTATCTATAGATATATTTTTCATATAGCACAATAGAGTTTTTCAAGTCAGTTATGCTAGATGGTGACCTTCGCATAAACAAGCTAGCACTATCTTACGCGTACAGCTGAAACTGTGTTTATAACAATATTCCGAAGTGAAACTTTATCGTTGTTAAATAATACCTAATCATCAAAACCAAAGCATAAAAGAAATTGATTGATTCCATTGTGTGAAATAAAGGTACTTACCATAATATGTCGACAAACTTTTAGCGCATTATTTAAAACTTCATTAAACGAGGTATTATCGATTTTTTTTGGGATATGGCTGCGTAAAATAGTATCCTGCAAATCGTAGCAAAAATTGACTGTTACGTTGGAGAATTAAATAACACTGCAGTACTGTTGTATCAATAGTTACTATAGCACGACTTTTCTACGCCTACTTTTATATCGAACAAGAGAGAGCTTGTTAAAATGAGAACGATTCTTATTGTTTATGACTTCGGAACCAGCATCTCGCATACATAATCTTTACATCAACACTGGATTCGAATCTGTTCCTTGTGAGTTTATTGACATATCCCGAGTGACATAAATTCAACCCTCCTCCGACTGAATGGCCTTTACAACGCCATAAAGTGTTAAATCACGGTCGCTTTTAATATTTTACCACGTAATTTTTGTTTATGTCAACTACACTGTCGGAATTTTTAATTTATAGTTAGACAGTTTTTGGTTACAATTCAGCGTGTATTAATGTAATCATTTCGAAAGTTTTTTGGATGTGGATCTTTATAATTTTACTAAACAAATAAGTAGTCTTTGCATTTTATCCTCAATATAATATTGCCTACTAACATTTTGTAGTAATAATAAATACAATGAGATTTTACAAGGCGTTTGATATATTAACTCAGTTTTAGTTTTGCGCAGTTATTGTAATCCACTAGCCGGTTAGAAAATCTAGATAGGCATTTTTCGCCTCATAGTTTATGCTCAATATAAAGTTTGAACGAATTGTTTATTCGAGTTGTTATTTTTTGAGGATTCAAAACAAAATATGTCTATTCATATCCACACAAAACGATTTGCGCCGAGCAAGGAACTTTTTTTGTATTTAGGAACACGGATTTATTATGTTCATTGTCCATTTGCCATGGCTTTCAATGTGTGTAGCAGATGAATGGGTCAACTGTTGCGAATGTTTTATTGTAACGAAAATAGGACGAACTACGTCGATAAACGCAGAACTCCAAAAAGATGTAAGAATGCCAGTTATTTATACAACGTATCCATTTATGTAGATAATAATCATTTTTATATATCAGAGTTTGAGACAAGTTCTCATTCCTATTTTTGTGTACGAATAGAGAAAAAAGTCGATTACTATCGCTCGCCACGAAATAATCCTGATAAATTACAACCCGGGTCGTTGTTTACTCTGATTAAATTGTAGTCGACTGCCGGAAGATTAGCCGATGCTTCGCAAATCGAGCTTGAAGAGAGAGTATTTTCTCAATTTACATAAAACGAACGCGGAAAATCGCAATAGTGTTTACGTTCACTGTTCTATAGGTTTTTATTCTATTACTCCTTGCGACAGTAATTTTTGTGTTATTGAACACGATTATCTGGCGTAATGTTGGTTTATTCTTTTTCCGCGCAGATTTCAAAGAATGGGTGGGAATCTAGCGAGTTTTATGTTCCCCTTGTTTTGTTATAGTACTTTATTTAAATAATAGGACATGAATAGTACATCTTAGATATATAATTCTACTGTACGTGTGTATGTCACTGAACTCTTCCTAAACGGCTGGACCGATTTGAATGATTTTTTTGTATGCGTTTGGGTGGCGCCCTGGATGGTTTAGATTCACAAATCAGCCCGACAGATGGCGCTGCAGTCAGCACAGCAAACGCGTGACCGGTTCAGCTAGTTTATGCCTATATAATAATTATTTTTATTATCACGATAGTAATAAAAATTGTTACAGTAAAAACACACTACAAGACAACAAAGTTTAGAAAAAACTACTGTAGTGTATACACTCGCTTCTATCGACTTACCCATTATTAGATTCAGATTTTTATTAGACAACATGTGGCAATACAAGGTATTACATTAACTTTGGAAACAATACATATACCCCGTAAGGGCACAGTAATATTACCTACAAATAATTAATAATAAAATTACTTAAATTAAAATATATTTACATTTAAAAACAATTAGGCCTTAAATCCGGAATTCAAATTCAAAAAAATACTTAAATACAAATTTATACTTTTTTTGACAAGAATAATTAAAAAGTCTTTTGAAAAATGTTGAAAACCTTTAAATTACCTTCATTGCCATCATCATTATCAGCCTATTAATCATAAAGTACCTACATAAATAATATACCACTACCTAATTTAGTCATAGAAATACTTTAATAGTATTATCGTATTGTATAAACAGATGTTACAAATAAAAAACAAACATGGACCCTGCAAAGGCATAACAACCTTAAAAATAAAATAATTATGAAAGTATAAATTAAAAGTCATTATCAGATCATTTATTTAAACTACCGTTAAGTGTAGTATTGACCTTACATTCATATATTTTTATAATGAGCACAGACATATGTTATGAACTTATGTCTGTACTATTTACGTTTTATTTATTCTATACATTATTTGATTCAAGCTCTGCTAAATTTGGGCCTAATAATTATTGTGGATTATCCGTAATACACTCGAGAGCAATGAATCCGGGTCACTTAAAGAATGTTAAAAATCTCGGAAACTAAAAATGATAGGTTAATGCAATAAATTGTATTTAATAGACAATGTAATACTCCTTAAATGAAAGTAAAAAAATATGAGTCACCATACATTTTATTAACACAAAATTACATAAAGAAAAAAACTGCTGATCTCTCCTTAAAACAAAAATAGGAAACATGAAATGTTTGAACTTTATTACGATTTTCTTGAATTTTAATACTTCGTATTGCCTCCTCGTGCTTCCATTACTGCGTTTACGCGGTTTGGCATGCTGTACACCAAGTACCTTATACGATTTTGGGGAATATTCTCCCATTCCTCTGTGAGAGCAATTTTGAGCTCACGAAGCGTGATTGGGGGAGGGTTTCGTTGTTTTACGCATCTGCCTAGCTCGTCCCAAGCATGCTCGATCGGGTTGATATCCGGGCTGCGCGCTGGCCACTCCATACGAGTAATGTTCATCTCTTGAAGGTAGTCATTCACAATCCTACCTGTATGAGGTCGGGCATTGTCATGCATAAATATAGCATCCTCACCTAAATTGACCATAAATGGACCAACGTGATCATTGAGGATTTCTTCCACATATCTTACGCTAGTTAAAGAGCCGTTTTCTATGATCACCAGCTCTGTGCGACTTTCAGAAGAAATTCCGGCCCACACAAGTACAGACCCACCACCGTAGGCTACTTTTTCTTTGATGCATGCTTGCTTGAATCTTTCCCCTGGTCTTCGATACACTCTGTGTCTTCCATCGTGCTTGTAGAGCATAAATTTTGATTCGTCGGAGAACATAACTTTTGACCAATCTTCAATACTCCAATTTACGTGGCTCTGGGCATATCTTAGTCTTGAAATACGATGCCCACGCTCCAGTTTAGGGCCGTTTGCAGGTCTAAGGGGTTTTAAGTTAGATTCAGCAAGCCGACGTCTTACTGTCCATGCACTTGGGTTACTTCCTCCGAGGCGTCGAAACTGATTGGTGAGTTCAGTTCCTGTGAGAAAGCGATTTCGAAGCATGCTGTTCACCAAGTATCGGTCTTCTTGTGCTGTGGTACACCTGGTTCTGCCCGTTCCTGGTCTGCGTAGGTTAGAACCAGTTTCTTCGTAACGTCGGAGAACTCTTTGTACTGTTGACAGCGACACACCGACAGTCCTGGCTGTATCGCGCTGACTCCGGCCGGTTTCCAGCATTGTAAGTATTCTGGTGCATTCTTCAGGCGTAAGCGACATAATTCCAGCTTGAATAATGAATATAGAGCACTATCAACATGGTTTATGTACCCACATAAATGACAGATTACAAACAAAAGCAAAACCAAATGCTGTAATTTCGTAGTTCCATCTTCGAAAGTGGCCCTTTTTCAAATTTGATTTTTTTATGATATAACTTTACAATAACTAAGAAGTTTTAATACCTTCATTTAAGGAGTATTACATTGTCTATTAAATACAATTTATTGCATTAACCTAGCATTTTTAGTTTCCGAGATATTTAGGATTCTTTAAGTGACCCGGATTCATTGCTCTCGAGTGTATATAATTAACTTATTTCATGATTATTATTATTCCAAAACTATTTATTTAGATAAATTTGTACATATAGGTACACTGAGCCTGCATGGTGAATTGTGTCCAAACTAATTCGGAGATTTTGGCTATGGATGAAAACACAATTCACCACGCGGGCTCAGTGTATATGTCACGCTTAATGCAGATGCAGGTTTCGAAGCACAGATGAGCTCGTCATAGTACAACAGCCATCTATTCGATGACCAACTTTTGCGACAGTTGCTTAACCTCCAGTATTATACAATGATAGTGCAAACCGCTATGCCATCGAGCTGCTTGAATTTTTTTTTCAAGTAAAAAGCTCGCAAAATAAGATGCTAATTATTTTTAAGGAAACTGAATTTGCGATGAGGTGTTTGGTAGAATAGAATAGCAGCAACCCGATACTCTTAAGGATGACGTAAATGCCTACTAATACCACTGGAAGTAATGTTCATATATTCCAAACCACAAAATGGGCAGCAATGGTTACAGAATGATGGTCTTTACCGCGATCTTCACCCGCTTGGAGTAGAGATTAGGGTACCTCCCCGTCTTCTTTTTTCATTACGGTTTCCGTGTAGCAGTGAACGTCTGTCGGCTGAGCTGATAATTATGAAGTGCATAAAGTTGTGCATTATTACAGCTATGACAAAAGAACTGCTATAGAACTGGTCCTCATTTAGGTATTGATGGCTTGAACTTAACCGTAAGTCATTTTTACATTAAAATTTTTCCACTTTTTACATTTATATTTTTGTAGAGATTTCGTTCTTAGCCTTGATTTGTTGTAATATTTATTTCAATTATGGAGTTATAGTTCTCGGAATAATTATATTTTTTTAATTATTGACGTATCTGAAACAAAGGAGATTATTTGAATTAAAAATATAAATTAACAGTACTTAAATGGAATAATATAATTTATTTTAAATAATTATATCAGATATTCAATAGTATTTTCGATTTGAGATTGAAACTCCAGAAACAACATTAATATAACAGCTTTACTAGACTGCTGTACTAATCAAAAAATCAAATACACAGAAGGCAAATACAAAAGTATATTCCCATAATACTGGTTATATGCGGCAAAGTTAATCGCATGTCTTTACGTCATAAATTGTGCGCATTTTTCGGGAGTATGCCTGAACATAATAGCTTTCTGCGTCATCAATATTTATAGAGATGTTTACGATTGGACTACTAAGAGCGCACGTGCTGTTTCTTTTTTGTTGCCGAAGATCAATATTACCTTAAAGCTAATTCATTGTTGATGTTTTGTTATATAACAGTTATTTAATTTAAATTTTTTATTAGTTAAGAATTAAAAAAAGAACAAAAAAATTAGAATTTTAGACACAAGTCAAAAGCAAAAAGAGAAAAATGGAGAAAATGACGGAAAAGATTTTATTTTATAAATTTTTATTTTATAAAAAAACTTTTCCGCCATTTACTCCAAATCATGTCACTACTCCTTACTGCGTTTTTTGTTAGGACGGCAGAATGAGCCAATAATTTAGGGATCATTAAATTCGTATTTTAAATACGTCATTAATGTAAAAATAAAAACTTTTTGCAAAATATCATAGGTGTAAAAAGTTTATTCCTAGGGAGAGAGAGAGAGAGAGAGAGAGAGAGAGAGAGAGAGATTTGGTTAAAGTCTGACGAAGAGCTTCGTAGAAGGGTCTTGTGCAACTGTTAAACTCAACAAAGTACGCAACAATGATTAATTACACATACAATTACACATACGCCTATCAATTAGTTATACAACTACAGATCCACTAAAAATCACGAAAAAAGAACAATAAACCGACTTTAAAAAATATTCTAAAGTAAACACAATTACGGTAATATAATGTAAAATTATTATTTTTAGAGTCGGTGTTAGCCAACGTAAGTAAGTAAACGGCTGCACGGGCGGGTCGAAGGCCGTGGGCCGTGGGCCGTGGTGGCGGTGTGACACTGATTCCAAAAATTGCCGTAATTGTACATTATAATATAGTAATAATGTAACTATCTCAAATTTAGGCAGTCCACACTTATATTTTTAAAATTCTGTTTAAGTGATCCCTAAATAAATATTTTGATAATTGTTTGTTAGTCATTGGGATGTGTTGAGTTAAATGTAAAGTTTATGTGGGTAATCTTCCTGAATCGTAAAAGCATAGATCGTACCTCGAGTAGAAAAAATAAGTTTATTATCAACTTATAGTTGTAGACACAAGAATACATATTTATTTTTTTACTTTTTAATGCTTTTATTATGAAATTTTTTTGAAGTCAGTTTATTATGTTGAGATTTAACTTTTATGGATATTTTATATAAACTTTGTGTGATTAGCTTGCTTGCTAAACAGACATGCTTATCATGTGGTTGTCTTTATAACTATGGTTATTTAGTACCGTTATTTAGTACCCAAGGTGTAGTTAGTTTGAGACTAAATAGTAGTTGTTAGATGTCCGAATTAAAAAAATATATTTAAAAAAAAAGTATAACAATAAATAATAATAAAAATTATAAAGACTTATATAGGTCTTAATTGAATGAATTTATTTGTAAATAAAAAATAAATCCATTAGTTCATACTTAATTTAATTTAAAAACTATTATAAAAATAAATTAATAGAAAGAATAATTTTGTGTGTATAATATATAAAGGCGAATAGATTTATGTCCGAATACAATTTTAGACAGTAGTCTAAAATTGTATAGATTTTTTCATTGCAAAGTAAATGGCAGATATATGTAGACACATAAATGTAAATTAAAATATTTGAAAAGTACACTTCTGTTGGCCATTCCTAAAAATATAGCATAAAAAAATCTTGTGTTGCATAAGTCCGGATATGAAAAACAGGATGGGTTTAATAAATTATCGCAACAAAAAAAATCAATGAAATCCCGAGATCGTTTCTCAATGTACCTACTCTATCTTCGTCCCTCAACCGCAAGTAAACTTTTCTCATTTATATTTTATTAAGAGGAAATATTGAAACTTATTTAGTTCTTCGTTCAACTTTGTTCCAAGGCTTATCGATTTGAAAAAGCTTCAAAAGAGTGGGTTGTTATATGAGAAAAACTCTTGATAAGCACATTTGAATATCATTTTGCCACTTTGTTAGAGGTAATCGGTCTTTTAAATTTCTTTTTAAAAATATATTTTTTATATACAATTGGTAAAAAATTAGTACATATGACTACTTAATAAGCTATAATACACTACATTCTAAAAAAACTGAATCACTGATAATCAGTATGTTCAGGGGGTGACTGGTCTATATACTCTATTATTTTTAAATTTCTTCATATAATAACATTTAGTATTACAATCAATTTTTGTTGTATTAGAATTATTAATTAATCGAAGAAACCTAGTTCTTATAGAATTGTATAATATAATGAACGTTTGACAATGAACTATGGTTTTTGAAAATGTATAACTTACATTTCATCTCATTTATTTTTTTTCCTATTCTAGCCTAAAATATTTGCATATTTTTCCATTTGTCGGTGCTCGTTAAAATACAAATAGTTATGTAACATGTAAGCAAGCATGCAAACAAGCATGGAACATTCAAGTTTACATGTAAGTTACATGCATGCAAGCATAAATATAGTATGCAAGTAAGTAACCAGCTCTTAACCAGAGATATAAGAAAGCAGCACACATTGCATAAATCTCTATCATTATCAACCTATAAATGATGTAACTGATGCGGCGCAAAATTATTTATATCGTCTTAAAAATAATAATTATATCAATATATAATATAAAATGATGCTTATGTAAATAGCCTGTGTACTTTATGTATGTTAGATGTAATGATTTTATATTTAAGGAATATTCATTAAAAAACATTACAATAAATAATTATTATGATATAAGAAATTATGATACTGGAGTATCATAATTTTACCTAATTATAAGTATTATAATTTTAACCTTTATATCTCATTTAATGTGAGATATAAAGGTTAATGAAATAAAAAAAATAAGGTATATCCAATTTTCAGGATGAAGAATCATTGAATACTTTATGTTAAATGATTGAATATGGAAACGTTTTTCAACTGAAAACCCTCAACTTCTGAGAAACTGGTCAGGGCGATGATAACAAAAAGAAAAGTGGTGACATAGTTTTACAGTGAATAATATATGTTACATATTCAAGATGCCAAAACAAAGTACAAGCCCTCACCCACCAATCGAAATACCAATAAATATCTTGAAGGAAATAGGGCTTGGGATTTGTAGGTCTGAGAACGGTTACCGAACTACTAGACAACAGAAGCTATTAAGAGCAATAGGTTCGTTATATCATCAAGATTTATTGAACACTCTAAGTCAGTTGTGGCAAATGTTTTGGATTAGTTTTCTTTAGCCAAATGAAAATTACGGTGTGAAAAATACCATTGGTACCTAAATAAAGGTAAATAGTTTCAAATTACCAAATTCGAGCTTTGTTTTAAAAAGAATTTTAGAAATTGAGCTCTATACAATATACCTTGGTGTTAGAGAAATATGTCTGTTTAATAAGGAAAGATAAAGTTTTTCTAATTTATTTTATTAACTTAAGTTTATTATAATTGATCTATTTGTAATCACAATAGTAAACAATAAATCATAGAAAATACTGTTACGAATTATCATGTTGTGACTAAGGAAATTAAAAACAGTTAGTTAAAACAAAACATATCCTTACAAATCACCTTTCGTTTATCGTGAAAAATGTCGGTGTTTTATTATGTTTATGTTACAATTTGTTCTTATTTAATGTATTTAGTAGACAAATGATTGTAATTTGTTATGTTTTATTTAAAAATTCAAACTTTCTTTCTTAAAAACTTTTCATAAAAAGTTCTTATATAGCTGGTCAATAAACGTTTGGTGGATTTTTTTTCATTCCTATTCTCGCTCGAAACAATCATTACAAAAATAATAATGGTACAAAAAAATTAAACAAATTATAGCCAAATGAAAGCCCAATATTATTTAGGTACATAAATGTAGGAACAGATACTAGTTTGAAGTATGAATGAAAATTTCTATGATTAAATTAGCAATGCAATTTAACAATATAGTTTAACAATATTTATACTATATTATTTAGTCTATTATTATACTATAGCACATTGAAAATATTACAAAACAGGTCTTATTCGTAGAATTATTAGTTATACATCCTTAAACAGCGAGAAAAATAGCCATTGCGAGTATAATTCTTACGATATTGTGGTGGTACGAATATTTTGATAGGGCATGAGGAGCTAATCACATCAATTTGTTGAAATTTGACTTATTTTTATTATTACTACGTAATTTATCTTTTAGTTATAGGCAACGTGCACCTCGTTATTATTTATTCAGCTTCAAATATCAAATGTGCCACCCCTAAGGGAAACTGATACTCAGTCAGTTAATTTCAACATTAATTTTTGATTGCTTGATAACTGAAAATAGATTTTAAATAGACTATCAGAAACCACTACTATGCATATCTACGCAAAACATTTAGCCACAAACCCTGTCAATTCATTCGATTTTAAAAATAGTCAAACATCTACGTGCACCTCGTTATTATTTATTCAGATTTAAATTAAAATTTGTTTAATTTTAATCCAGTAAATTTTGTCAACTTATTATTTGGATATAAATTAAGAAAAAACATAGCTATACTATATACAGGTACGTTTCATTACTTTTGAAAATGTTTCAATTAAAATGGTTTTTCTTTCTTTCCTAATAATTCTACCTTTTTGTTTTATGTTGATGAATATGTAAGCAGTAGCTTCACGTAGAAGTTTGAATGAAAAATGGAAAGCAAGTGTCATAGGTATGTTAAATAAAAATTTGGCTAATATAGTCGTATTATACCTGACATAGTTATAACAAAATAAGTAAGCGGAGGCACTTACTCTGTGTCTACAATTCTCGTAGTCTGTACGGCAGGTGCGCGCATAGTCTTAAAAAACACATCACATAAAGTTATATGATCTTAGCACAGAAGCCAAATTCCAATAACATATGCTCGCCGAATGCGATACAAAACCGTCAGTCTACGCTTATGAATATACGTAGCCTACACTTTATTGTATATTATCAGTGATTGAACTGATGCATTAATGAAAATATCATTGACGTTTCCCGAACGTGACACAATGGATGCAAAATGTCCCTCCTCATTTCGTATATATGGCATCCACGGGCCTGCATTAATAAATCATGTCGGCTCTTTAAATATAGCGGCCATTTTTTTTGGAAAATAAAAATGTTTACTTCTACGAGTGAAGTGATTTTGTGTGCAATTTCGTTCAAATTTTATCTTAAATACAATATCCAATTTATTTCTTCATTGATATTCCTCTGTCTCTATTAAGGTTGAACTAAAATTATCTACAATATTATCTACCTAACTAAATAATTTATATTTGTTTTTCAGTTCCGTGGAAAAAGTATAAGGAAAGTTTTATAATTGTTCGTCAAATCTGTTTCTTTGCCCTTGCAACTGCAAAGAGCAGTTTAACACAGAGGATCTCGTTGATAAAATGTGTGCTTACACACATTATACACGCTTACAAGAAAGTAAAATAATAATACGTTAAAAAACTTACTCGCCTATAAGTGTAAGTTTTATAGGATAGATTGTATTTGAGAACTTTTACTGTATGTGATAAACGTATTGTATATTTAGGAATCCGTTTCTTGTCAAGCCTCAAAGTTAGATTGCGCTACAAACTAAACTAAAAAAATCTTCAACGATATACTTGTGATAATTAGTCAACATAAAATGTACCTTAATGAAGCGAATAAAAAAATGGCCAATCACATTCATAAAAAAAAATTGATGTGTCGGTGAGGGACTTCGTTTGTGGACACGTATCCTAGCAAGTACTTGGTAGTTTTATATATCTTTTATGAGATATTATTTTTGATGATATTGATATAGAATCTTACACACGCGTGATATAGTTAAAGTAGAACAGATTAAATTGCGGAAGTATTGTTTTAAGATTTATGCCTTACATCACAGTTCAAACTAATAATTGAGACCAAACAACCCAGAACTTGTTCTATGGATGCAAATAACTGAAATAACACATGGTTAAACATATTATGAAACAACTGTTCACATAATCACATACCTTTATTAAGATTTGAGGATAGTTTATAAAACATGTTTACTAATTTTGACTAATCTTTAAATTCTTATACCATTATACGAGCACATTGCCATTACCATACCAACAATATAGGCATTAAATTACATACTATTTTTTCATTTTGCCTATTCGAATAATGGTTAAAATAAATTTTAATGATTAGAGACAACCAGTCAAACGTTCAAAAGAGTATAAAAAACATATTCTAATTTCATTTTTTGGTTTAAAACATATTAAAAAATCTTGGTTGTCTCTCAAAAAATGTACAGTAAACTGTAATAAAATACATATTAAGTTAAATTTACAACTACTTAAGCTAAGTAGCGTGTAGTCTCGTTAGGGCCTTCTACATGAAATTTAAGAGTCATTCGGGCTCCACGCAGATCCAGCAATAGAGGACACAGGGGGACCCGGCTGAAAAGAAAGGAATTTTTAATTGGCTTCCAAATAAAAGCCTGCGTAAATAACAACAGAAAATACGCTCGCACCGCTATTCGTTGGAAGATATTTTTTGGAATTTGCAAAATGTTTTAACACAATGATATTTCACGTGACTCCAGGGCTGCGTTTGATAAGATTTGTTGGTTTTCGAAAACAATAACTCTATTGAGTTTGGAAACAAATGCCTGTTAGCTTGAAATAAATATTTACCTATATGATTTTCTTTGTGAAATATTCTGTATTGAAGATAACTTGAAAAATGTGAAAAGTTGTAGTTCACTTTCGGAAATTGTTTTTCTTTATTACCTTTATACGTCATACTTATTATATAATTTATTTAATACCACCCCTAAGTCAAATCATAATCATATGATAATAAATAAATAATAACCACTTGGAATTTAAAACTATAAAAAAGTTCATAGTCATTATTTACATTAACTTTTCGTAGAACCGAATTCAAGGCTTTAGAGGTTGTGACGTTTTGAAACCATCATCCAAACCACTAAAACCACACAAGGAGATCATCATCACCACCAACATCCGTTCGCCTATTTGTATATTATAAGGTCCTATAATATATATTTAAATATCAAAAAATACTTGAAAAATATAGTCTTTAATATCGCTGATCATATATGTATATGGACCTAACAGTACCGATCGTTCGGAATGAGACAATTCAAATGACTGTAGGTAGGTATCGTTAGTGACCAAGTTTCAATAATGACGATGATTTTGGACCGTTTGTCATATTTCGATTATGATAATACAATTTACAGATATAAAAGTTACTTATAATCGTGTCACCATTAAAGATATTATAGCTTTACTTGTTCAATAAAACCAATAGTTAATATCTTTGAATTAAAGTTGAAAGTGCGCGGGCGACTGAAAAAACTATTCAGCAGCACTGGACTACCTGTACGCTGGGGGCTAAAATCTTGCAAACATTTAATGGAAATAGAAATAATACTCATTTTTAAACTTTTAAGCATTGCATAAAATCGAAGAACACGTTGAAAAAATGTCATCCCATCAACTAAAATGTCACAAATTTACTGTACCCTTGGTAAAAAAATATTCTACATACTCATCTCAAACCGAGATGAATGTAATATATTTCCATCTACGTCTATTGCGCAATGAAGCGTAGATCCGTGAAATACCTTCAAACAAGAGGGTCTATTGTTACAACTATAAATTTAATAATACAAAAACATCTAAAATTATTTTAAGTAAAATCAAGGCTACATGTTTAGATACGCGCTCCAGTGAAGCATAAAAAGCTTAATTATATTTCACGCTACCGAATTGCGTTCGACTTAAATTGTGTTTAATACGACGTGATCATAAATTCATATCGCCTAACACGTTCGCCACTCCCTAGCTGAATTCGAAAATACGGAGCCATGGTCGAATAGTCTCTGGATATAAAATGCTATCCCAATGCAACCGTTCAAGTGTGTTACCATGCGCAAGCATAAATTTTCCTGGTGCTACTAGAATTTTTGTATGTAAATTGTCATGTTTAGGTGAATGGAAGAAATACATAAAACCGTCTTAAAAATGTTATTCCAACAAACTCTATTCCGATAATTATAATGCGATCGAGACCAAGTGATATTCCATTTAAGCTTCTATTAAGCTCAAAACTAGGTAAGGTAAAAAAGTCTAAATTCTTTCATGAATGAATAGTTGAGCTCGTTAATTCTTAAATGTTGTCGAGGATCGCGTTTCACTATACCGTAGTTAACGTTTAGGATAACATGTAAGTGGGAACTGGGTTCTAAGTGATTTTTATCGCCCAACGATTGCGTTCCAACAACACTGCAAACACACATTTGTGATGCCAGTTGCCACTACATAATGCGGAGCATCGTGTTTTTCGGATTACCAGTTTAAATAAACCGAGAGCGGCCGGAACGCCAAATAAAGGCAAACGCTGACCAACAACAGCGTTATTCTTCCGAAATTAACTCATAACGCCTAGAACGTTGATTTTTTTGGCCGTAATCTGCTTTAATGGGCGCGGGTCCAGTAGCTTTCGTAAATTGGGCGCACGATGCCGCAAAATGGGAATCTTTAAATAGTGTATATGCATATTTGATGTTGCTTTAATGTCACGCCTCGGTCCGATTGTGGCAACAATTAACGTTATAACGAGTTCATTAATGATTTACGCTGCGGGACGCGCTTTTATCGGGGTAAAAATTATTTGACGATGTAGGTGGCGCTGAAAGAATCATTTACAGTAATTGAAACGCGGTGACATCACGGGCTAAATATTTTATACTGGTTGCCAGTTCTAAAGTTTTAACATTTTTGTTTAAATGGCAATCGTAGGTAGATAGGTAATAATGTACTAATAAATATTTTACTTAAGGAGCTACGTAATCATCGTCTATATTCTTCAATTTCAAATGTTTCATTTGTGTCTACTCACTAATCCGCCTTGTGAGGTATGATATGACCCATTCTGCCGACCCCTTCGTCCATAAGTAAGGCCTGTTCTCCTGCAGTATCAAAATTCATTAGTTTAGGTTGATGATGATGAATTTATGGTGTAGTTGAATATTTGAAATCTCTCGATGGTATGATGGATTACTAACCATGAAGTTAATTTTATTCCTTACCAAAACAATAAAACTTGTAATTTACATTAAATCAAGTTCGCAAGTAAGTATTATCTATGATGCAAGTAAAATTAACAACTTTTGTCCATGACGTTTCATTTGCTACTGTTATGCTCGGTTCACACGAGATTGTACGTAATATACGTTTTTGACGAATTAACTTTTACCGAATACAGATCCTTATTTGTTTTTCATACGAAACACGTGCTAATATAAGGAGCTCAAGTTTTTAATAAAATATATGCATTTAATTACAAATATTATGTAAATAGAAAATATTATAACCCACATAATCATAAATGAAGTATAGTGTAGTTATATTTCGTAGGGTCTGAATTATGGAAAGGATAAATGCCGGATGATATGGCATTTATTGAAGCAACTGATAATAAAACCCAATGTTAGCAAAACAGTTGGTGTAATACGCAGTATTTTTGTTGTTAAATAATTTATCTATGTTGAAGAGACAGGATATGGCGTGTTTTCCATTTAAAAACAAACCGCGCTAGAATCTTGAGTGCCAAGAATAAATACCAAAGCCGATATCCAACTCTTTAGAGATGGTTTATTTAAGACGTCTTAAACTATTACTACTACTAAACTATGAACTACTACTATTATGAATTTATGATTATTCATTCGACTGAAATGAGATATGTGCTGATTATACAATACTATACCTAGTTTATTATATTTCTAACAAATATTGGCAACTATAACTAACAATACTCCGGTCCATCAAGTTTTAATATCACACGTTAGTAACACATGAACTATGCGTAGGATTTGGTGGCCCTAGGTAATTTCGTACTTTGACAGTGGAGAGTAGGTACCAAGCCTGCTTCCACCTTACAGAAGGCAGCCAAATAAAACATTGTTGGTATCCGGGGATATCTATGATAAGGTTAGGGTTGTCAACCATAATATAAGTGTAATCGTAAAGAATCTGCCGACCATATAGATATCCTTTGGCATTAATAAATAATCAGTAAAATAAGGTTTTTGAAAACCTTTGTTTTTTCTGGATTTTTAACTAATTGTACAAATCTATTTCAAACAAGTTCATAACAAAATCTTAATGTTAACGACTACGCGAGGCAAATAAAACGTGTAAATTAAATCACGTCTCCATTTAATTCAGCAAAAAAAGGATCTCAAAAAGGCTGAATAAATTGGATATTTTTCAAGACAAAAGCAAGAGAAATTTAATAAAAGGATTAAATATATAACATATGTATAAGTTTAGACAAAGATAGAAAAACAGCGAGTCGGAGCGGCCTCGAAATAATAAGTTGGAGTGGAGTTCATGGGCCGAGCTCACCTGAGAAGATTGGGCACAGGAATGCTTAATATAGAGTCCTTTACTTGCACCCGGAGTCTGAATAACATTGCCCATTCTATCCGACCAGATAGCGTTCAATTTGTTAGTGATTTTTGTTGATATTGTATCATTTGCTTGCTTCTATAGGTAATTCTATTTGGGAGAATCGATACAGTTTGTGTGTTTTCTCCGTAGAAAACTTCAGAAATGCGGAAAGATTTATCGCACGGTATTAATCAAATTACGATAATTAATAACCCAAACGATAAATCATTTCAATATAAACTATTTTTGTATAAAATACAAAATCTTTTCGCGAATTTACGAAGTTTGTCAAAATATTTATAAGTAGTCTCATTATTAATCTAATGGTACCTAGTATTAGAAAAAAATATTAATACGGATTCGGATTAAAAAAAAAGGAAGATTTTACCAAACGTTAACAAATTTCTAGGATATAATTAATTTTTCTGTGGTGCAGTAGTTGGCGCAGTCGTCCGTTAATATATAAGTTAAGGATCTATTTCGAATGATAATAATTTATTTTGAACGTTTTATTTATAAAAATATTTTTTACAATTTCAGTTAGGTTCCGTCTGTTCAATCTTTTTCTTTACAAATCACGTTACCGAAACTTTTCAGTCGCCATCGAGTGATAGAAATGGGGTAAAATTTAAATATTTTTAAATTCCCGTACGTCAGATGCTCGTCCGCAATCCGCAGACTAAATAATACCAAGTACATCTCCATGTTTACGTTCGGCTGACAGGCATTCAGTATATGCACGAAAAGTTTCCCGGCGTGTCAGTCCGCAGCAAACTTCGTTCGGACATCGGGAAGCGCGGATACAGTTTCACAATGGAATAAAGTAACATCGGAAGCTCGTTGGAGTTAATAAATAATACAGAAGTAGAGTGACATGCGCAGAGTGCACGAAGCATTCTAAGTCTGTTTTGACTGCAAATATCTGCCCCGGATGTTTCACTGCTGGCTACTGTTTGCTAGATGAGCCTTTGAGTAATCAGAGCTGGTCGATACTTCGCTATCATACTGGGAGCAATCTGAAGTATTGTTGGTTGGTTTTGACTATTAGTCACGCATAAATAACGTGTAAAGTATGTTGTTTAATGACACAAAATATCTAAAAATAAATCTATAAAAGTAATAAATTTTGAACGTCTGTTTGTTTCTTGCAACATATAAGTAAATGACGTAAAGTTTTTTAAATTTAGTTTTTTTTTTACATTAACACCCAGACAAACGATGGTTCATAATTTATACAAATACTTAATTTGCCAAATAGCGTAGGAACATTATATGTTGATATTATAAAGAAAAAACGGAAGCTAATTGAGCCATACAATAGTATGCAAATGGAATATGTTATTATCATTATTGAGGTTATAAATTCTAAAACTAGTCAAAATTAAGTAAAACAATCATTTTCTTGTCAATATTAATGTAAAAAACTAAAATTTATGTCAGAAATAAATATTGGATTAGGTTATATTGTATTGAAACTAAATTATCATCAAAATTAATAAATACATCGGTTTCTTTAGACTGCCATTTATAATAAAATTAAGAAACAGCTTCAATAGAATAGAAATCTTTATCTATTAACCAATTCCTATGCTATATATTTATTTATACATAGAGAAACTATTAATTAAGAATCGTTGAGTTTTAGGAACAGTGTCGAGTACTTGTTTGTTATTGTGTCTAAGGCTTCTGCTTGTCGTTTGTTTAGCTATCAAAAACAAATGACCATTATTTACAACAAACTTTCCTATTTCTAGTACCTGTATAAAGACCTATCGGGGTCATAATCTTTATATTTTATATTTTGTATTCTAAACCAGCCACAAAGTGTCCCATCCAGATAAAATCTATTATTAGCTTAAACGAACAGTGCGTAATCTTTGCCCCGCGAGACTGCCGGCCACATTGTCCTACGGGCGCTCTGGCTTTTGTGCCTTGAATCGCCAGATAAGCTTAAACTTTGCACCTCCCCTAATCTTTCCTGTCAATTGTTAACTGGCCCGAATAGCCAGTGGACTTTATGCAAACTTCACATTTTCGGTTTAAGAATAAAACTATGGGAAGATTTATCTTTTTATTTTGTGTGTATAAAAATTATTCTTATCCATACCCATACAAGCAGTTTCCAATTTGTCTAACTTACTTCAAATAAATTTATTTTTGTACCTATTGTTATCTTTAAAAGACAATAAAAGCAACGAAATAATAACAAACCTGTTTATATATACTTTTTATATGAATGGGTTTGCTCTTTATCGCAATCAAGCCCGGGGGCCAAGACAGGATCCACGATGGAACGAGCTAACTCAGAAAATGCTTTTCACTCTGGCTTTGAAAACGAATGGGTTATAAGTACTCGGAAATACAGACGCATGGAGGGAGTTCCACTCCTTTGCTGTGCTCATTTTAAAGGATGTTGAAAAGCGCTTAGTGTGACAGGTAAGAATAGGAACCAAGAGTGGTAACCCGCAGTGTCCGATGGATGTCTGGATTTCCGATGGAAGAAAGCAGATGGAGGTATGAGCACATGTAGCTCCTGAGCACACGCTCCAAAATATATTCTGTAGAAGACCGACAGACAGGCAACTTTGCAGCGGTGAGTTAAGATGTGAAGCTTGCTCTTCACCAATTTGCTGTGACTAATGTGCCTCTCAGCTCTACGCTGAATCGTGTCCAGTGCAGCAAGTTGGTATTTTGCTGAGCCTTTCCAGAGGTGGCTGAAATATTCATGCATGATCGGCCTTGAGCTTCACAGAGAGTTAAAAGCTGTCCCCATGTGAAATATTGCTTGACCCTATTAACACGCCCAGCTTTTTAGCTGCAATTTGAGCCTTGGTGGTGCCGAAGTTGAGGTTTGAAGATAACTCCTTGCCAAGATGCCCTTGTGATATGCTCCTGTTTATTAGTATAAATAATAATAATAAAAATATTGTTATATTCACATTAGCAAATTGATCAGCGTGCTATTTATGACAATCTTAAGAACCGAATGGACCTTTTTTAAAATATTGAATTCACCATTTGGTTAAAAATAATTTACAAAAAATTGACGAAGTCGTCTTTTTGAAATTATTCAAAATTGCGACTTCAAAATTGCTTTAGTTGACATTATTTTTTTTATTCATATTTGCATTATCGATTATCGATATATCTTTGTTGTATATAGTTATTCACTTTTTCGAAATGGAAATGTTAAGGTAATCATATTTTAATTAAAAATTATTTAGCTCCTTTTTTAAATAAAACATTTCTGTGTTTTTTAATACTTTATTTAATCACGACATTCATCACTTTGTAAACACGATTCCTAAAAAGAACAAATAACCCCAGGCTAAAACAAAACACGAAACCGTGTCAAAATAAACGTGTTAGTTATTGGGTTAAAACAATTTTGCATACCAGATTTATGTTTTTGTGTTCAAATGACTTTTAATTTAACTTTTACGAATAATTTTACACATTTTCTGGATATTTAGCTTAGATTTTCTTCTAATACTTCTAAAATCATTAATTGCTGAGTAATTCCTACACTTGGCATAAGGGAAGTCTTACAATTGTATAATCGGGATAATTTTCACAATTTCCAATTTTATCGTATCTAATATATCAAATATCCACAAATCTACATAAAAAGTCCAAGTTTTAGGTTTCTCATCGTCTCGAGACAAAATTAACCTTTTATATGTTTTGTAATATTGGAATTGAAATTATTCACGGATTTTGGTTGCTAAGGATCTGGATTCAATTTATCATAAAGAACCTTAATACTCCTACATATCTGCGCATATGTTTTGCATTGTCCAATACTTTGTGTCCCTATTTTATGTGATATATTATATTATATGTATGATAATGTAAAATAATTTCAAAAGGTTATTTTATGATTACCTTTAAAGATGTTAGAAATGGGCAATGGCCCTTTTTAAAGATTGCCTTAAGCACATTGTTATTCATTCCCGCTTATTCCTTGTAGAAACATAAATATGCTTATGTTACGAGTAGTACTTCCTCCTCCAAAGTATGTCTAGTCCAGGTTTAAGCTCGTTCCGATTGTTTCATATCTAACAACTCAACGGATAGGCTACCATTAAACTAAATAAGAATATTTAACTTTTGACATAAATTAACAAAGAGAGAAGGCGCAGTTTCTTATAAAAATATGACGGACGCTACTGTCCCTTCAAAAAAAGACAACGTTTTATCTTTTCGAAATCAGGATCCCGAGGGTAAACCAATATTCACACGGGTGAATTTATCATTATCCTAGAAACTAGATAAGTTATTTCCAATTTTTCCTCAATATGAAAGTACATAGATAAAATATATTTATACTTTTATTTATTTGATATCTATTCTTTATTTCCTTCGATTTATTAGCACACATTTATTATTAATTTCGTATTATTAAAAAAAAACAGGTCATCTGATTCCAATTTGAAAGGTCTTAGACATAACAGTAAGCAATGTCAAATGTGTAATACATTTAACATACTTGTCACTTTGTTGTTGTCGTAATAGTAGTAAGGAGATAAAGCCGACATAGCAACAGTTGTCTCTGAACAAAGTAAATAAACAAGCACAACACTTAAACAAATGTTAACGAAATTAACAAGGGCATTAAGAAAAGAGAACTATGTCGTTAAGGTCCCTGGCAATTGTAGCGAACGTGTAACACTCTGAAGGAAAAGGCCGATGAATAAAACACACGTTAATAGGCGCCCGTCTAACTACACAAAGCACCCACATTAGCGCCAAACGAATAAGGCGCCTGATGTATAGGATTACGTCTATTTCGCCGTTTACGCTTTGGACGGCGGTATTTAAGAGAAAGTAATATCTGACAAAGTGGATAAAAATATATTTCGGCTGCACTTAGGTGCGGACTCGAGCCTCAAAGGAGGATAGTGTGCCGGTTCCCACGCGGCCGCCTATCTCATGTTACAGACGAAAAGAATCCCATTTTTTTTCTCACAAAATTAAACGAGCGATAAAATTCTTGCGACGTCGCATGAAAATGTGCGTTACCTGCCTTGCATATTTATGCGTGCCCCGGTAATGACGTTTGTCGTTCCTCCCTTGCGGGTTTCATTACTGTTCGTCTCCGCGTTAAAGCAAAGCCTATTCCGCAAGCAATCTGTGTCAAGCATTTCCCGATTGAATTGCAACTTGTTTGCATTTTTTGAAACTGTATCAATTAATCCGGTCCAATTCGTGAGTCATTATTATATTTGTCACAAAATTCGTTAACTCTTTTTGTATACGAGCACTCTCTCTCTCTTTCTCTCTCTCTGTTCTTCAAATCTCTCTATAACCCTCTCTTTCGTCGTAGCTTATGCTAAGAATGTGGGCACACGAGTCGTCACTTAGCATTAAGTGTAGCGTAAGTGTGCAATATCATTTATCTCAGCAGCACAACTAAATATTGTTCTTAATTTAATTCGAGTTAGTGTGCACGTGGGTGATGGCGGGAGCGGCCGCAGTCGCGTTGCACATCGAATATTTCAAGGGGAACGGGCCGGAATATGCTCGCAATAGCTCGCCCCTAATCTTGAGCCAACTCGAGTGTTGCACCTGCAGCCAAATTCGTTCCAATTAGAAGGAGTTACAGTGCGCGTTGCCGAGTGAACAGCAAATGATGCGGTCCCCACTTAACGCCTGGCGACACTTACGTTTCATCTGCTCGTAAATAAATTCACTTACCCCTTGCACCGAGTGCATGCCATTAAACTTTTTAGCTTCTTATTAACTTTACATATATAACATATTGGCATTTAGAAGCACACAGTGTCATTGAAATTGCAATCGCATTTAATTACAGTATTCGAGTGGCGGTTCTTGAATATCGAGATTGCGTCCATAATATTATGGTGCGAAACCGATTTTGCATAACGCTTTCTCATTATAAACGTTACATGCTGTCACCGCGCGCATCACAGGAACCGGCTGCGTAACGTATTTGCGGCATGTTAAACTTCAAGCTCACGTTTAATCTTATAGGACCAGTAATTATTTTCAGGGAGTATTTAAATTGATGTATGTCCTGTAGTTATTATAAACGATTACAGAATGCTATACCATAGTTATAGGAAATTATAATGTAATACATGTGTATATATAAGTACGATTAGTAGATTTTATTAATTATTTGAAGAGTATTCAATTCAGTATCAATGACTATTTTATTCTGTTAACTTTGCTTCACTAACTATATTTCTTATATAGTACCTGATTAGTTTGTCATAAACTTAAGAATTTTCTGGGAGGTTCCGCTAAAGAATTTTCTGTTTACAGATATCCACCGTTCGCTTAATACAAAATTTAACGTAATCGACTTTACGTCGATGTCATCATGGCGAATACATAAAGCGAACATGCTCTTTCCAACCAGTAGTGATATCCCACTAATGTGCTTTCGCCTAGAATCTTTTCTTGCGATGACATGGTAAAATTCGTTCTGCATAAGAATAGAAATAGGCTCGTATTGTGTAAGTGACGAGGTGCAGTTTTGTTCGTTCGGCGTGGTTTGACTTACGATAATTTGAAATTTAAAAGCGGTGATGTCAATCTTTATCGTAAGGGAAGTTGTAGGAAGGGGAAGGAATAAGTCGGCGATGAGGGTGCGGCACCGCGTCGATTGTAATCACGCAAATGGCTCCATATCAAAATGTCACATTGCTATCGATGTTTCGTTGTCATTTTTTGCGCCAGAGTAGGTATATTGTCCCTAATAATTGATTGGAGAGTAGTGCTAAATATCTGTTATGAGAATGGCTTTTATTAGTTCATACAATGAAATTTGCATGTCAATTCAGGTTTATTAAAACATAGACTTAAGTTTTTGTAATAAATTAAAAAATGCAGATATGCAGCGTTGAATGGAATCTAACATAAGCCCAACTAAACATTCAATGAATTGGACTTCACAAAGACTGTTTGTAAAAGTCATTATCATTAAAACTTCACGAAACATTCGGCTAAAAAAAAAAATCACGGAGTCACGTATTTAAACAGGGTTTTGGCGAGTTTCGTTTTATTTTTCTATCGGCGCAGGCTGGGAGCCACTGACTGCGATCGCCCCATTAAAATAACTCGTTAAAATTTATCATCGGGCCGCTTAATCGCTTTAGCGCCACCATCTGGGATTTTATGATTTTTCTGCTTGCTCTGTATACTTTCGTGGTCATTTTACAACGTTTACAAAATTGCTTGCGTGAACCGGTTAAAAGCTTTCCAACATTCTTTTCAGGTCCATTATATGTTACGTATTTTTTTAAACGTTAACTTCATTTTAATGATTAAAGCTTCTAATTACAACATCATTATTTAAAAGTAAAAATGAATTTTGCTGTCGTAGAAAATCCAATTTAATCAAATTATACTGGATTTTCTGCAACCGCGATATTCCGCGGCGCACTCAGAAGATAATTAAATAATTAAGAATGTATGAATGACGCTGTAAAGCCGTTTCCCTGATATTGTAATAATGCAGTCCTCTTGGGCAAAATCTTTTAAATTATTCTCTCACGGTTTTCCTTCGTAATTACGCGACGTGGATGCCTACTCTCGCATCTATTGTGTTGTGTTTTATACGAAAGCAACTTTGGAAATTTCGTTACTAACTTTTAAAACCTGAAAAAAATCCATGCAAAATTAAGAGTCATTCAATGGCGTACAATAATTAATTAATTAAGCCAGTGAACATTTTTTTCGTATGAAATTTTATAGCCATTATATGTACGTCATTTTAGCAGTCGCTTTATTATTTAACATTGTACCATAACATTGAAAATTGAGAAAATTATCATCACCATTAGCTTAGATACGCTGTTCAATTAAGCTATTGATAATGATTGAGAGATTTGTTTTAAAAATATGTCGGAGACTACAACTTGATAAGTTTTCATAATGCAATTACCATTTGCCATTTTAATGCAATTCTCTTGAGTAATGGGTCAATATATTTCATGCCAGAATTTCAACATTTACGTGTGCTGCAAAGTTTTAAAGTTATCCCAAAAAATAATACAAAAGTAAATTAATACATTTAATTTTTGCTTTAAAATTATTCTTATAATTTAAATGTGATTGAAATATTATAATCTTATTATTTAGAGCTCTTGTAATTTTTCATTTCTATTTATGACTTATTGTTCCTTTTATTAACAAATTACTTTCATTACATTAATTTATCTTTTAAACGCTTTAAGTGTTTTTCTGTTCATTCTGGCACGCTGTAATTTCCTTAAACATAATGTGCATTTTTATTTGTACCTTACCTTAATGTATCATCAAAAGATGAATCAATAAATAAGATAATTTATTAAGCTTATTAGATAGGCTATGTTCAATACCTCGATCTTTTTAAATCCTTATTATTTGATAAATTACTAGAATAGAAAAATACTAGAAAAAATCGACTCGGGTCACAAGTGAATCTCAGGCGGGAATCGAACCCGCAACCTTTGGAAATCCGGTCCAATGCTCTCCCAAAAATAAAAATTTATAAATCTAACATGGCTGTTTCATCTTAATCGATTGACCAAACATTTGTAAAAATGTTTCTTTCGAATACGAGAGGATGTTCCTCTCATTGATGAAACAACGCTGGCCTACAGCGTAAAATCAGGAAGGTACTAGAAAATTTCGTCGAGTGTTCGCAAGGCTCGGTAGCTCAATTGGGAGAGCATTGGACCGGATTTCCAAAGGTTGCGGGTTCGATTCCCGCCTGAGATTCACTTGTGACCCGAGTCGATTTTTTCTAGTATTTTTCTATTCTAGTAATTTATCTTATAAGATCGCATTGAAAATGCATAAAAAATATATAAAAATTTATAAATCCTTATTATTTACAAGCACTGGCGAATAACTCTGTTTCTTTCCAAACTAATAATATATCGTTGGTTTTATTTTCAAGACAACAACACATTGACCATTAACAAAGCAGTCAAACGGTGCACTTCAACGCAACAGCAAAAAAATATACAAAGGTTTTTAAATGCAGAAATCGAGAAATTTCCAGTGCGAGAGGAAATGAAACGTTGTACCTTTAAAATGTCAAAGCTTCTTTAGGTTTATATTTTGCGTTTATAGCGGTCAGCGCGGCACGTCGAAATACGAACAAAAAGACCAGGAGCTCGCTGCCGGGAGAAAATCTGAGGGCTTAAACAGTGCCACGTATGAAATAGTGGCGCTCGGTTACATGAAAAAGACGGGAGGCGAAATCGAGTGACAGGACCACGGCTAGGATTTTCTGTCGAATGCTTTTTTGCTGGCGGGGTTTAGGACTGGACATTGCAGCCACAGAGACGAGGCGAATTAATAGTGCCTGTTTCTATAGCGGACGTGCGGTACATGATTAGTTAGTTTGAATAATATTAAACGATTTCACTTAAAGACTAGCCTAGATTCCGTATTCGTAAGATTCGAGGATTCTTTTCTAGTTTTCCAGGTCTGCAATCTTCTTTTACTTAACATCAGGGGGAGAGATTAAGTTCTCTGATTTGTCCTGTAAGTGTTTGTTGAGCCATTATTAAGTTAAAAAAACGACAGATTTTGAAAAAGTCCTATACACCACACTTAAATATTTAATCACTAACTGTAGTGTGAATTGGTCAGTATTAACTATCACAGATACAGTCGGGGAAAATGGTTTAACATGCCTTCCGGAGTTTGAAACATTTTAGTACATTTTTTTATTCGTTCGAAGACCAACTCTAGTTTAAGTTGCTTAACTTCTTCCATCATAAGCCCATTGCGTTGATTCCTAAAATGAATAAAAAAAAAAGAAATATTCCAAACAATTGACTTTCGACAAGATTAAGGAAAACTTTTTTACTTGTCAGGAAAACCCTTAAAGTTTATGTTCATTGCTTTAGGTCAATACAAATTTCCTGAATTGTCTAGATTTCTACTCCGACTTTTAACCGAAGTTTTGGTGGGTAAATACCACCGATTGACGCGACTTGTCCATTATGAACTAGAACATATTGTACAAGTTTAACTTAACTCAGGTATGAGAAGAAATTAAAAACCAGATAAGATTAACTGTCTATTACCGAGACATTAATTAGATCGATCAGTTATAATAAGATATGATAATAGGGTAGACCCAGATTGAAGCTTATAGTTAGGTATTTAATTAGTTAGTTAGTTTTAGTGATAACTATGGGCACACTACATAAGACCATAAATTTCTCATACAATATGAAAAAGGATAATGCGCATAACGGGTATAATGACGTTAAAAGAGAGAATAGTTAAGTTGTAAACCCGCAGTTACCGATGCAACATCTATAAATTAAAGGAGCAGCGGGATAGAAAGAGTGTCTAACTACTAATTTAATATGTATATTTTAATTGAAAGAGAACGCAAGGATAAAAGAAATGCATAATTAAGCAAAAATGCCCGCCGATTGTAACACATGCTGTCAATTTTCAATTATATGAACTGATGTTATGGTTTTATAATAAAAAATCCTTATAATCACTGTTGTGTTGTTACCAACTATTCAGTTCGTTTTGTGGTAACCCACAGCTTATCTAATCCTGTAAATAATAATAATAAATTTAAGACTACTAAGGTACACTAACTATTTAATCCTAAACTAGGCAAAGCTTGTAGTACTACGGATAATTTATTCAGGTTATTCAGTATAACGGATTTAATACATAAATAAATAAACAAACAACCTTGACACGACTGTAACAAATACTTATGTTAACATATGTTACTTATGTAACGCAAACATATGGATTCGAACCCAGTAAACGGGATCGCTACTGTAGCATCAAACGGTTGTGACACTAGGTGCACAGCCTTGTGTTAAAATAGGACGAATTTCCGGGCGACCAAATAACAACGACGTAGGTAAGGAACGTTGAATTAATAACTTTACCCGTTGCTATAGTGACTTGATAAAGAAAATAAAAACCTAACTGCGCAAATATAATCTTTTTCAGATTGATACTGGTCATTAGTTTTATTTGCAACGAGAGCATTTATTATGATGAGATGTTTTTAGGGTATTACCGCGCAGTTCATTAGTTTAGAACAATATATTGATCAAAGTCAAATGTGTTATTCATTTTTTTTTATAAAGGTGAATATCAAAGTATTTTATACAACGAATTTTAGGTTATAATTAAATTTGATATTGTAAAAATTTATCCAGACTATTTGGAAAAAAAATTAAAAAAACAAGAAAGCTTAGAAAAAAAGGAGCACATAAAGAATCAAGTGTACCTGTTAGATGTATTTGTTACAGTTATAAGAAAGAGTAAAACGTAGTTAGGTGTTTATATTTACTAAATATTTATACGAAGTTGTTTATATATGATTTGATTTAAAAACTTATGATGACGCAGTGCTTCCACTATTGGCATCTCACAATATGTATTCTAGTACCACCCCTTTATCATTTTTCCTATAAGATAAAAAATAGATTTCATAAAAGTCTTATTATAAAAACATTTTAGGTATGTTTATGAGTAACAAAAGGCAGTATCAATTAGACAACTAGTGGGAATATGCCTATAATAGACTTTCGCTGTGACCTACGTATACTTACCAAATCATTACATGAAGAAATAACAACATAAAATAAAATGTAAACTCAGATGTTTATATATAATGTGCATAATTAAATGATCGATTTTCTATATAAACGACTTATCTTGCGTCTCTAGCTAGAAAGATATTTTCATAAGTATAGATAATTTATGAATTAATTATACATAATGATATTAAATGGATTAATTAACGCCATACATTTGACTTATATTTTTTAATGATATTAAATAAAAAAAAATGTTCTAACATAGCGGTTAACATCTAAATTTCTACAGATAACCCAAAGACAGCTTGAAGTTACTGAATATAGCGCTTGCGTTAATTCAATTTATTTTATATTTCAGATTGACCCCAAAGTGGCCTTTCCTAGAAGAGCACATCCAAAGGTAAGTAAAGAGCGCTCCATAGCAATAACACAAATTGGTAGAGAAACCCTTTTAATAACTCATTTCAACATTTAAATTGCCACAAACCGGCGCGCACTGCGAAGTTACAACATATTGTGACGGTAAAGTACATCGCTTGAACATCACTTGTTTATTTTCAAACATTTACCCAAAATATTATTTTAGGTAAGGCATAACTCTCCCCCTTAGTAAGACGTTGGGTCACGATGCATAAATAAGGGATAATAATTTAGTTTGCGGTCTGTGAGCCTTGTTCGTTCCTATCCTAGATCTAGCCGTGATTGGATTACATTACGAACTATTTAGTCAAATTTCGTTTTCGCGAATTCTGTAAGTTTATTTTATGAAGATAACATTAAATTAGTATCCAATTTCAATTTCTTTTTTTTCGAAGAGAATTACTGAATCAAATTCTATGTTAGAAGTGAATTTGTATCGAATGGCTGTTTCAGTAAAATCGATAGAGTTAATGTTTAAACTAATAAATCAATGATTTCATTAGATTTGACGATTCTACGTGAAAGCCATTATTACAACGATCACTTTCAAATTGATATTAATATTTGCTCATTGGAATCAATTTTATATTTATTTCTAAAACATACAAATTTGAATTACTAGATCAAGCAGTGAGAAAATGAGTGGATTGTGTTTATAAACGCGTATTCAATGTTAACGAGTTATAAAGATAAAACGAAATTAAGATTCCAATGTTTGTTTTATTGGTAGATTAGTAATGTATGTACTTCATTTTATCTTAATTTCATCAATTTACAGTTATACTGTTCGCTAAGAAAACTTTATCGCAATACAAGAGCTAATACTGGTAATTTTAATCAAATTATGAAGCTAGATTTAACGGTAATTCAATTTTTGTTAAAATATCTGTATCGTTTCATTGATAAGCCTCAAGCTAATAATAGCAGGCATTTTAATATCACTTATTGACCTCAATGTTACCATATAGATATTCAAAAAGTAACAGACTACTAGTTATCTATAATACATAACGTTGTGTTAAATACGTAAACTTTAATTAAAATAATGATTTATTTTCTAAGAGATAGATGAAATGTCAAAAAGTTAAATACGCCCACTACACGTAGTTTCAATTTCAACCCCTTCAAAAACCACACAAAATATTCGTAGACAATAATTTTGTACTCGACTACGAAATATGGGGTTTCACCGCACAAAGCTCGCACAAGTTGGACAATCAGCTACACTCCATTATGACGTCTCCCTCAGAATTATTTAGTTGGTAGCTGACGTATTGAAACGAGCAGATTCTCTGCTATGTCTGCAGAAACTAATTCAACTGAAAGACTGTTCTAAACGTAGTTTAACTTAATTTGGTTAATGCATTGCCATTCAAAATGTCAAAAAATTATAGAATTAAATCAATTATTACGAGTATAAATAAAAATTATTATATTAATGTCTATATATTAAAGCAATTATATATTAATAACCATACCATTATGATTAATAGAAAGAAAACAAAGCAGTGGTATCTATAAAAACCAACGTGTTATAAAATCACCTTAGATGATAATAAAACTTGCAACTTTAGCGCCGTAGATATCCTAAAAGAGTACCGTTGCTCTTGGTGTCTTGTTCTTATCCAATCTCCTTTCATTTAGTGGTTCAGGTAATAGTACCGGGCCAGAACCCGGTTTAAAGAGACGTTACTTTGTGCTCTAGTTGAGGTGATAAAGATGAGAAGATCACTTACATTGCAATGATATCAGTTAGTGCGATCGGCTTGCTTTTACAATAATTAAGAATCTTTCGCAAAATCCGGTCATCAAATTGTGCCTTCTGCGTATGAAAGAGCTCTGGGCTATAATAATCTTAGGCGGGATCCATCGCGAGCTTAGTTTTTTCACACCCAAATCTTTATGTAGAATTGATTATATTTCACTCAAGCCTATATCCAAAGGTGCCCGAACCTCGGGGAAAATCATATGCCTGTTCCGATCAAATGGCACACATCATCAATTTTTTTCTTATGTAGAGAGGTGAACGCGTAAACATCACAAAAATCGCACTGCTATTGACAGGACCGCGTTTCAATAATTGAAAGCAACGAGCAGTTAATGATTATTGACTATTTACTACGTTGGACGACTTTCCTTTAAGATGCTTCATCACCAAATGCAGTTTCAAATTAAACGACAGGTGGCAAATTTTCACGGATTAGGTCCATAGTAATGTAGACAAGTAATTTTAAAAATGAGATTACATCACAAAAACTAGCGTCAGATGAAACAAACTATAATACAGCCGAACTGTTCTATTTCCAAATGTAAGGCCTTCTGAAATATTGTTTCTATAAAAGGCCAATACTTATCGGAAGCTTGTTGTGTGTCATATGTATAACAAAACCAAGTTCATACTATAATTGCTGCGCCTTTGATTCTTAGGTCTCCAGCGGGTTTTTCAATTTCATTCAAAATATTATTATCTTAATACAATCGTCAATCTATAATCTAAGATCACTGAGGTTTGTGTGTTTGTCTGTCCGCTCTTATTCTCGCTCTTTTTCCATTGTATCAATAACGTTACCATAGCAACGCGTTAACCGCAAGTAGTTCATCTACCGTACGCTAGATGGCGCTAACGGAAAATTATTAAATAATAGAAAAGATTTAAAGAATTTTGTCCACCCGCGCGAAGGCGGGACGGGCCGCTAGTATTAATTAATAAAGATAAAATTGCCACTCTTATTATCAATGATAATTGTAATTAATTAACATAATTGTCAGAGTTAATAATGTTTCAAACTAAAGAAGTAAGGAAATGAAAAGAATGTAGTTCGAGAACTGGATTCTAGTTATTCGTTTAATTTTCAATAATATATTGTTTCAAAGTACTCGTTAAAGTAGCAAGTGGGTTATTTGAGTGGCTCGTTAATTTTAATTGAGTCTAAGTAATCCATGATTAGCTATGACGGTGAATTCGGCTCATAGTAATAAAAGAACTACAATTATATGTTTCCATATTTTAGGTTTTACACGCGTCATAAATGAAAATTTGCTGTGGTGACTGAGAAGCAACGCAAACTGCATTACGGGACAAAAGTGGAAACCGCATATTTGTCATAGACGAAACTCTTTTATCCCGGAAATTGCTTTCAGCTCTTGTATAGTGATGATAAAAACAGTATATTTAGAAAAATAAATAAGCCAACAAAAAAGTAATGAAGTTGTTGCTCGAAATTTCTACTATTTGATAAGGTTCACGAACTTTTCGTTTGCGTTTTGTTTAACCATTTGTTAACGATATTAACATTGCTGGATTGTTAATTTTAAATAATTAATGAAGTTACTATTGTTGGTTTTAATCCTATACATATATCGATAGTATATAATAAAATAACAACGCTCTTGATATTTTTTTAATTAAATTACTCTTTGTGTACTTTTAAAGTCTATCTAAAGTCTATTAATGTTCTCAGTATTGGAATGGAATTTATGGCCTTTTTGTTGTTGACCCAATCTAAAATGAAGAGTTTTATCGATAGCTAGCGCAGTGCGATTACTGTAATAGCTCAGAGCTTGTACTAACGATATGAAATAAAGGGCTATAGTACGTTACCTAATAAGCCTATAAGCGGTCTTTAAAAAAGTTGCCTATAACCGGTACCATACAATGGTATGGTAACTCGATTACTTAGTGGTTAGCTTGGTATGAAATACAGTTCAAATTTAATGCAACAGTGTAATGACACTGTTGCATTAAAAGTGAACTGTACTTCATGTAAATTTGTCTAAATTTTTAAATGTTATACCCATTGTCTGAACCTTCTAAATTAGAGCTGACGGTAAATTGTTGTGAAATTTATTCAGCATTTTTCCACTTTTATTGTGCACTGTTCCCAATTTAACTGTGCCGCTGGTATGTGTAAGTTATCACTAGTAGGGATGTGCCGCATTTAATGTAAATTGGCATCAGTCCGACTCCCGGCCGGCGGCCGCATCATACCGTTTTTGCATTCAAGTAGCTGATACTTGAGGTTTTATTTAACCCACCGCGGGTAGTTAGGAAGCATTCTCTTTTGTATTTGAATCGTTGAATAAAGAAGAGTATAAAACAGACAAATTGTATTTCCATTGCAAAGGAGGTTATTGGGCATGAAATTATAATGTAACACCAGTATATCGCTGTACCGCTAAATATAGAATCAGTGACGCCAAAGATGAACCTCAATTATACTTGCGAAGTTTAAATGCCTACTTATGTCTAATCAAACGTTAAACACACGGCTCTAACACCTAGCTTAAAGAATTTACTCGCATTTTCACTGTGTATGAAGTAGATAAAAATACTGTTACATAAAATCTTTTCTCTTTAATTTTTTTTGATTATTTTGAATTTGGAAAGAGTTTATTATTTTAAAAACTTCTTTTTATTTCGCGCCGTTACACATACTTTTTGTGTTCATTTACAAATTACAATATGGAATAGGGTGTTAAAGAAAATAGGATCACCTTGCACAAAGTGGGTATGGAGCCGTCGGTAATATTCCAGACACTTCAAAAGCTCGGTATCGGCCGTATATTAGTATATCGAACTACCATCAGATACAACAACAGTTCCTTTTTTTCGAACACTATAAAAAATCAGTACGGCCGTGTGCTGTTAGAACTACAAAGGCTGTTACTGCTGTTAAAGCCAGAAGTCATCGAAACCCCATTAGGAAGCAAAAATCTTATCTCTGTCACGTATTATAAAAAAAAATTTGAAGCTCGATGCTTATTGTCGATATACAGGACATGCCCTAAATCAATCTTTACAATTACAGAGAGTGGGTCGATCAAAATGCCTTCTGTCACGATACGCAGGTGAAAGGCACAGAAATATCCTCTTTACCGCACGTACAATCAAGAGGCTAAGTGCGGAAAATGCCCCGTAAAATTAACTAAATAACTATCCTCTTTACCGATGAAAAAAATTTCACGGTTAAAGAGCAAAATGCAATAGGCAAATACAATAAGCAAAATAATAAAATGTACGCTTACAGTTCTAAAGAAGCTGCTCAAGTGGTCGGAAAGGAACAACGTGGTGTACATCCTGCGTCAGTGGTAGTCTGTGTCTTATCAAGACGTCACAAAGCTACAATTTGTGAAAAACGAGTGAAAACTTCAGCCAAAGTATATCAAGAGAGAGTCTTGGATCTGGTTGAGAAACCTCTCAGCAATACACTTTTTAAAAATGTGCGATGGACTGTCCAGCAGGACTCACGAACTACCCGAGGCTGGCTTGAAATCAACGTTCCAGACTTTATTAGAGCTGAAAACTGGCTCTCATCTAACCCAGACCTCAACCCTTTAGATTACAAATTATGGTCAGTTTTAGAGTACATGGCCTGGTCTAAACGACATTGCGACATAGAGTATCGTAAAAAATCTCTGGAGTAAGCAGTGACGGAATTTCACATGGAAACAGTGCGTAAATCCGTATATTAGCCAGATAGATTAAAGGCCTGTATAGAAGCGAAAGGTGGCCATTTCGAATAGAATATTTTTGTTATTTTCTGCTGAGACTTTAATAAATATGTACAGATAAGTTTTCGTAATATTACATTACTTCATAAATTAGATACTCGTAGGTATATATATACTGTTTTCACACTAGCAATACAGTTATTCCTAAAATTTACAGCTTGATTATAATATTAGGAATGCTAATTAAACAAGGAATCTAACCCTTACTCGTTTTCTATCTTATGCTATTGAACAGCGACCAGTTCTCAGGCGTCCTATGTGACTTCCAATTCAAGCTTTGTCACAGTCTAGCCGGCAAGTCGGACAACCGTTACTTCGTAGACTAAACTCAGTTGTTTCCATGGCCTTAATAGGAACTGGGGTTATTTGCTATCCAAGAAAAGCTTTTTGGTGTGCTATTTATCCATTTTATTTCTCGATGTGTATTTATTTTCTTTAAAACCCAGTGGCACCCAACCAAATGGCAATATTTGTTTGAACGAGCCTATGTCTTACCTTTAATTGGTAAAACGCACGCGTACATATTCTAAACAAATAACAGTGTTGTAAAAAGTAAAAAAGGATGGTATCCTCGTTAAATAGATGCAGTAGAAAATCTGCAAAAACAGAGACTTGACTTAGCAAAGTGATTATTAGCAAATTTAATTAAAACTGAACGATTTCATATAGGCTATTATCACCCTCAAAGATATTTGGTAAAGTTAATCGATTTAAGGATTAGAATTTAGTCCTGTGACTGACTGTCTTATCGATGTTTTTGACTTAAAAGATTATATATACCTGGGACACATAATTTAATAAAAATGTATCTTTAACGCATATAATCTGAGAATATATTCATGTTGATGGAGTTTCCATAGCATTTTTTCCTTTTCGTATAACACTTGAAGCAAAATAGTGCAGATAAAATACTAAGTGCACAGGCTGCATTTTTTAACAAGAACCAGGAATAAAAAATAACCTGAAATAGACAATAGTCAATGAATAATTATAATCTTACAATGTAAATCTGATAAAGGTTAGACAAATATTGATTCACATGCAAGTGTGAATTTTTTTGTTTATAAAGAAATTATAATAAGGAGCTCGGTGATACGGTGGTCGGCTCAATCAATTTGATTGTGGATGTTAACCAATTTTCGCAGGGGCTGCTCATGAGACGGGAACGCACATATTTACTATCACGAGCACCTCTCTGCTTCGGAAGAACCTTCGATTTTGGCTGCATATGCTTTTTTAAGCACCCACTTATCCGGACTGGGCCCCACATTGAGTTTTTGCCCATTCTCGCTATGTTACTTTCATCCATAAGAAAGACCAATGACGACGATGAAAGACATTAATGAAGTTTCTAATACAAATCTGCCAACATTTTGTGCTATATATAGGTTTGAACTGCTTGATTATTTCATTCATATGTTACGAAATTTTTAGCGAGGAAAGAGTACGTACAGTACGCTAACTCTTTCTTTTATATGGACATTAAATGTGATGGATGGTTTTAAAACATCACGTTATATTACTCTATCCGGACGGGCAGTGCGGTGTTGCGTGGTCGGTCAAAGGGGATGCCGGCTATGCGAATTACATGAATACATTAAGGGAGTACTGCCTCGTACATGTTACACTGTAATGCTCACGAATAAATTTAGACCATGCTCCTTCATCATAGTACCACCAAACGGTAACTATGTATGTAAATTTTGACAGCCCGTATAGATCCGGCCACGATAACGGCCGCCCCTCAATACTTCGTTGGATAAAGATAAAAAGCGTCTTATAAATTAATTCGTAAAGAAATTTTAAAAGGCAAAGTTTATATTAACTCTCCCGAGCTGTTCGGTGACGTAAACAATTTCTTTATGAACAAAGATAATAAGTTTTTTTATCGTTTAATTAATTGCGATGATAAACGACGCACAAAATCGGATGATTTAGTCAGTACTTGTGGAAGTGAAATTCAAATTTCTGATTATCGTTTGTCGACGCTTCTGCTTTCCCTCCTTACGCAAACAATGGAAAAAAAGGGGACACCGCTCTCCAGGCGCAAGCTAAGAACAAAACAAACGAATTTTTAATATCGTCTTTATCGATAATTGAGACTCTCGCGAAAACCTCTTATTTTGAAAACTTTTAGAGACAGTAAAAGAGGAATCGTGAAAGAAAATGGAATTGAAAGAAAAACTTTTTTCATCTTCTTTGTTTGACATTGACAGTCACTAAACTTTGTATTTTCGCAGTTGATCTATTTAATTTGACAACGATTCGGAATTTAATTATCTATATGCATCAAGCAAATAAACTTGTAGAATGTAAAATTTCTCAGCTACAAAATTCCTCTTACTTTTAATATGACATTTAAAAACTTACGGAATACGATGTTTGCTTCCACGGAACCGCGGAACCCCATGGAATCCCCTTCGTTACATCCCCAATGTTTTAATTTTTGAATATACCTCTGCCTATGCTCCGTACGTAACGGCAGACGGAGTCCTACATTTCCCAATCGCCATCCTGCGGCGGGTCCAAAAATGTATCCGAATTTCTTTTGGGTTGAGAAAATGCATAGCTGTAGATGCATTCTATAAGTTGTTTTATAGAATTGATGTCCTTTACAGGTTAAATGTTAATACCCATATTATTAAAATGAAAAAGTACTGAAAAAAGACTATTCTACGATTATATCTATTATACAAGGATTTCATTAAATTATTGGTATAGTAATATCCAGTTATAATACGCTAAGCTTTTGTCACATTTGGCGATTTATCTGAAAATTTAAACGAATTTTCTTATTAACTGTACTGTACAAACTCATTAATTAAAATGTTTATGTAAATATTTATAATTGAATACCACTATAACATCTCTTACAGGTAAACGGTTTGTCATTGTTACGTAAAAAAAAAAATCTAGACACATCATTTTTTTCTCGGATTTATCATCCCATTAAATAATCTGGAACCGCATTATTTTCCGACTTTCCGAAACTCGTATTTTGTTTTATAATAATTTTACCACCATGCAGTTCTATATTAAGACCTGTAAAAATATATGAGTGGAAAACAATGTTTTTATCAAGTTAGTAATATAATTATTAAATTTCAATGTAAAAATACACAAGGTGCGTGGGTTACACGCGTTTCATAATAATGTATTTTCACACATAAAAACAAAGAAGGTTTCTCAATAATTGTTTTAGTTAATCGTACCTACATGGCTTTATGTTTATACACTATGTATATATTGCATACGCTTGTGATGAGGAACGCAATAATCAGTTGTTAATTATATCATTATTAATATAATATGATGAAACAACAAATACTAGGAATATTCAACTCAGATTCAGTTGTATAGATAAAACAATGGAATTAATTTATACGTGTATTTGTATTGGATTTCTTAACCAACAATACAGAGCCACAAAGGGTTATATGTCGTCTCGGCTAGGTAAGTTAATTGACGCGGTTTCCGCACAGACGTAGAGACTGCGGAACGCACGTCATGACATCCGGTTTGCGTTTACTTGGCGTCTTGTTATTTAACTTATTTCATTTTAAATATATATACCTATTATTACTGAAACGTACCTTTGTTAAACTGTTTGTGTAAATTCGCTTTACAAATACGTTTCTATAGGTAATAATTTTCATATAAACCATTTTATTTTCGAGAATAACATTGCGTACATTTAGAGCAATTTATAATTATTTACTGATCCAGTTAGTGATTGTGATATTTACTACCAGAGTTTATGCTTTCATGTTTAATAATTTTGTATTGAATATTTATAGGCTGCCTTTAAACCAGAGAACCAGAATTAAACAAAGAGTAAAGTATATTTCGCCAATACCCTGTTTTCAGTTTCACGATTAGTTAAAAATCGTAATAAAATACAAAGTAAAGTAGAAATTAACTTGAAATTTAACTTGTCACAATTTCAATTAAAAAGCTCTAATGGGTACCGAAACGGCCGCCTAAATTAGTGGCACTTGTAATCACGCGGCGTGAGTTTATACTCTTTAATGGACTTTGTGGAAGTAGTTTGAACTCTCCTTAAGGTTAAGATATTTGAGGAAAAACTACCACCTACCGCGGTAAGTGGCGAAGTTGCCGAACTATGGCAAGGTAGCGAGTGGCATGGTACACGGCGTCGGTGGCGTGGCGTGGCATCGGCGCGGCGGATAAGGCACTTGGCGCGATTTAACGTGTTTCATTAAACGTTTTGTCGGTGTAATCGCAAGTAATTTAAGTGAAGAGAGCGGAGCTTCCGACTTTGTATTTTGTGTTTTCTTTTTTAATTACTTCGTTTTAACTTTGTTGTTGGCTTTTAAAACCTGACTGACAGCCAAATAACAAAGTTCCTTATAACTATTTGGAGTGGATGTAAAGAAAATGAAGACTTGTCTACGACGCCTATATTGTTGAATTTTCTCTCGTACATGCGATCACACTATTTTTTAATTGGATGTTTTCGTTTATGAAAACTATAAAAAAAAACTAACTGAAAATGTAGTACTTTTAATACAATAGTAAATAATATAATATAAATAATAAAGCTGATTTTATTTCCAAAATATTTTTACTACAAGAAATGACTTCTCTTCGATAACTCAATTGTAAAAGCAATAGTTTCACACCTGAGTCAATCCTCTTAGTTTATAGAGTTTGGTATATGCTTAAGCAAAATCTTCGTGTTATATTATTGACTATCAAATGTTCAAAGTAATTTGATTTAGCTTGGTTTGAGTTGTCAGGGCTCGATTTACAAGTACCTACTTATAGTAAGACATAACTTTATCAAAGACCAATTTGTCTGATTATCGACGTAATAATATTTCACACGATGTATTTATATCAACATTAGACTATTAATCTTCTAATTGTTGGACTATAGTTGCTTGTAACGTAGCCGTGGGATGAATTGAGAATAAGCTCTAAAAGCGTTAACATCTCATCACGTTCCATACAATATTTCAAGTTTTTTTAGCACTTAAATATAAATTAATTAATTCTTATGAAATTTTATGATCTTAATCATTTTTGATAAGATTATTACACATTTAAGTAAAACAAGTTTTTAAAGGATATTTGTGCATACTTTATATTGTTTCCTGAAGTTTCAATTCATTTACAGAAGCTGGGATCAGAGAATGACTTAGGCAATGGTCAGATTTTCAAATAAAACTTTTCGAAAATGTTTTCAACTAACTTTTTAAATTTATCTTAAATAACGGTACATCAAAGTATGACTAAAATGTGTGGGGTCAGTACGTTATTCAGATTGCAGATGGCTGCAGACGCAGCCGAGACCTTAATGTGTGTTCTGGCGCAATAAGTAGATCGAGATAGTTATGTTTTTTGTTGCAATTTTTATTTATTATGTATAACTGAATAGTGGGAAAATAACAATGGAAAAAATGAAAATCGTAACCTCAAATCAGAGTGGGTATGAAAACATGAAAGGAAGATTGCTATATAGATCACCACAACCCTGTGAATGATATAAGTTCTGGTTGCAACTCAGCTTGCGGTTGTGGAACTTATGTGCTGTCAGACGATAGTTATGAGCACTATCATTCGTTAGTTATTTATAATATAAAGCGTTACAGTGTAGCTATGATCTCAAAATTACCATGTCTTAAATACACAGTAGGGCTTCGTCAAACTTTGTATCCAGCCAGAGGCCGCAGGTTCAATTAATATTTGAGAAGGTTTTTTTCAACACCTTATTCATCATTATTTTTTGTATTATTGATGCGAACACACAAAAATATTAAAGGAGTAACATAATCTTTATTCTTAACTCATCTATGATGTGAACAATATTAAACTCTGAATTGGTAATTGAATGACGAAAACAATATTAACCTTTGTAACTCTAATATTTTTTCAAAAATCACCTAAAATTAAATATGATATTAATTAGAAAAACATTAATTGAGTTTAACCAATGGCCGAGAGCAGTCAACTACAATCGCCAAGGTTCAAATTAAAATAAAATTCATTAAAATAAAACTATTATCCAAAAGTACGAGGATACCTTTCTTTTTTTATTTTAAAGAAAAAATATATTACAACATACAATAATAAGGTCTGTTTTTTCTTAGAATTTGAACAAGAAAGAAAACTTTAAATAAGTTTGTACCATACTAAAAAAATCGGAAAAATCGTGTAAACTATTCGACGCGTGAAATTTGTTGTAAAACAAGAAAATATTTTAACCGCATGTCATGGATATAATGTTTCATCCTTATTACGCTGAGGTCTCACTATCTAGAAAATTTCTGTTGGCATTAATTTAAAATTTAACAAAATAAAGAAAAACTGTGTTGAGTTTTTTAGGCGGAGCAGAGCAATTTACCACGGCGCGGCCTTATTTGTAAAACTAAAAATTCTACTCTTATCCGATCTATGTCTCTTAACACCAGATTATTTTGACTATGACTGACCGCTATTTAAAGAACTAAGAGACCTACCATAACCTGAACTCTGAGTATCGTCAATACCCAAAATTTACAATTTGCAAATGTCAAATGAACAGTCATGGCAATCATGACTTGGCAATATTTTATTTAACTGACTAAAAATTTTAATGATTTAAATAACTATGAGACCTACCCTCTCTGTGTACCAGATTTTTTTATGTTTATCAATAATGATCTACATCTTTTTCTCTAACATAAAAATATATGTAAAAAAACTAACATTACAACTAAGTGTCACAAACAACAGGTGTCAACTCAGAATTATTTGACACTACATAAAACTTGCAAAGTTGTGTTGATTAAATAGATATTTTTTTATCAAATTTATATTCAAATGGTAAATAATCTTTTTTTTTATTTATAAACAAAATTATATCACATAGTAATTAATGTATTTAAACCAATTATATGTGTAGAATTGTAAATCTTTATATATATAAATCTTCTGTGAGTGTGTATGTCACTGAACTCCTCTTAAACGACTGGACCGATTTTGATGAAATTATTTGTGTGTGTTCAAGGGGATCTGAGAATGGTTTAGATTCACTAATCAGCCCGGCAGATGACGCTGCAGTCGGCACAGCAACGCGTGAACGGGACAGCTAGTTTACTATAAATTAACAAACAATGCCTTTGATAGTTTACACTAAAGAGATTATCGAGATTGTTTATCCTTTAAACATTTTTGGTTGAAATGGACTTACTATTAAAATTTCAGTACATAAATTGTATTTTTCTGGGAAATTATATTGACAATTTATATATTAAAAACTATGATATAGGTGATATAATGACGTATAAAAATATAACCCATAGTTTTATATAACAAATGTTTGTACATAACGCAAAACTCTCAAATTCTTCCATTCAATGCGTTTAGAAAACACATAATTTTAAAACTTTTAACATTGAAATACATTTGAAAAAGAGGCTCAATAAAATTAGCTGTAATTTATGAAATTGGCAGTACACCAAGTTTCATTTTTCATATCTGCTTAGGGTACACATTTATTTTACGGAATATGTTTTCAGCATTTCAATTTGTGATAATGTCTTAACAGTATTGGAGCTGGATATTCTGAGTTCTTTCAGAGCTTAATACATTTTAATTAATACTGTGAAAAATTATATTTTAGTTCTCATTTCAATCGATACAAAGTTGTTACGCTAGAACCGTCTACGTAAGTTACTTAATCCTGTTCTCACCTGAAGTACTAAAAACTTTAGCGTTTTTCCACATTCTAGAGCAGTCGAACAATTCACGTAATTCTATTCATTTCAGTGCTTTGTGTTATTTCGGAGTCAATTATGAAAATGGGAAACTTTCATTCACTTTCTTTTCATCTTGAACTCCACGATTGCTGAGAAAATAATAATTTAAATCATAATTATTAGTTATATTTAGGTATTATAGTAACTTCAATAATATTAATACCTTTAATAATAGACTAGCTGACCCGATAACGCGTTGCTATGGTAACGTTAATTGATACCATGGACAAAGAGCGGACAGACAAACACACTAATAACAAATTTGTGTTCTTAGATTATAGACTAGCGGCTCGTACCGGCTTGGCACGGGTAGACAAAATTCTTTAATTTTTTTCTATTATTAGATATTTTTCCGTTAGCGCCATCTAGAGTCCGGTAGACGAACTACTTGCGGTTAACGCGTTGCTATGATATAGCAACGCGTATACAATGGAAAAAAGCGGGGAAAAAAGAGCGGACAGACAACCACACAAACAACAAATTTGTGTTTTTAGATTATAGATTAACGCTGCTAATCTATTGCACTTCAAGCTATCTATGACAAGAATACGCTGGTGTTCTTACGTGTTTTTTAAGTGAATATTTATATTACTTTAATAATTACAATACTTAGCACAAACAACTTTGATTACACGAATATAATAATGGCTGAATATTTTTTTTAGAATTTTCTTAGAATCCTTTTTCTTTTCGTTTAATATTTTTTAAGCCTGTTTAATCCGAATTTTATTAAGGCTTACTTTTTCTACTGATTTACTTTCACATCTCACTTACAATCATAATTCAATTCCCATGTTTTTTAATATTCAAATTAGTACGTAGTGTTACTTAATATTTTTCATTCTGTGATATTAATATTATAAAGTTATATGTATGTCATATAATGATACCAATATAGACTACAAATGTATGTATTAAATATTAATATCATGTTTTAAAAGCTTTTGTCAGTGTGCACCATATCCAGATGCTATGATTAGACAGATAGAATCGAATAAACGTTCCGAGAAATAAAATACCCCATCTAACACGAGAGGCAAAGCTTACAATTTACGTACTACTTTCGAACAATCTGAAAAGTACGAGACTAGCTGGGATTAAGAAGTAGTCAAGCTGCTCAAACAAAAGTTGCGGTTAAAAGCGCAAGCGGTTCGAATTTGCATCCAAAGCGTTAATACTGAGTTCAGTAAGAGAGAATCAGAATTGAAGGAAACGGTTACGCGGTAGAAATTACACCCTCACGTGCGGTCCGCGGTAGCATACCATTGACATCAAAGTGGGAGTTCAGTTTCGTTCCTTTAACAGAAATATATACGTTTATTGTTTGAAAATGTATACATCCAAAGCAAATGATAGTAGAGATTTTTATCATTCTTGTAGAGATGTTATATAATTTGCTTATATTTATTTCATTAAAAATACCGTAGCAACTTGTTTTTTATGTACACACGCAACCGAAATAAATTATTGTACACAAAAAAAGTTTATTGTGAGGTAAATAAGGTATTATTAGTATTATTTTAAAATAATTCATTCAATTAAAGCTAAACGCAATTTTAGTCTATACTTACACGTAATAAATAAATGATTAACAGAGGTACACTTTCAGTGCACTTAAAAGTGATAATAGCAAGACAGTAAGGAAATATGTTGATTTCCTTACTGTTTAGTTGACACTTAAAATTATCAGAAAAAAATAATATTCGTCTTAATTTAAAAACTGGTAGAGACATAAATCTTATCATATACTATGTCAAAACCAAGAGGTAAAGGTGTTTCATGAATACTCGTAAAGATTTTGTTTCTGTTATAAAATTGATTTCAGGTTGCCTGCAGTATTTCTAAAAGGAGAACAAAGTGACACGTCATTATTTCAAAGTTTGTTCCTGCAACTTGTATTTTTAGTTCCTACACTTTAGGGTCTCTCACAGTTTGAAATAAAATCACCTTTACTAAATTGACTGCTTTTTTAATATTCCTGACTGTATCGACTCCTTTATAAAAAAAAAAAAAAAATTGACGACCGTTTGGTGGAACGGTAGCGATCCTGGCTTTCACACCGACGGTCCTGGGTTCAAATCCCGGTAGGGGCAGATGTTTTTATGATGAATACGAGCATATGTACCTGAGTCATGGGTGTTTATATATATTTCTATGAATATTACATATCTATATATCATATATGTATGTCTATCCGTTACCCTAGTATCCATAACACAAGCCTTAAAGTGCTTACTTTGGGCTAGGCTAATTGGTGTGAATGTAGGAAATATTTATTTATTTATTTATTTATAGGAGCCGTGTTCACAAGATAACTAAAATAATGGTTGTCGCTAGTGTGTCCCAATCTCCTTATTTAACTACTTTACTATTTTATTAATAAACATTTTTAATTAAAAAGGACAAATGCCAAAGTCCAGGAAGTTGGGTAAGGTGCAACCTGTGCCTAAAAAGGGTAGTCGTGCTGATCCTATCAATTACAGGCCCATCTCAGTCACGTCCAATCTGTGCAAGATGATGGAACGTGTACTGAACCACAGGCTCCTGTCATATCTAGAAAAAAGTGACCTCCTTAGTGACCGGCAATATGGGTTTCGCCAGAACCGGTATACTGCAGATCTTCTAGCATTCGCTACTTACATATGGAGCGAAGCCATCGAGAGGCATGGTAAGGCGCTTGCCGTCTCTCTTGATATCTCGAAGGCTTTTGATAGGGTGTGGCATAAGGGCCTTATTATCAAGCTTCCCTCATATGGTCTTCCCATTGTGTGTCTGGATATCGGACTTCTTGAGAGATCGGACAATACGAGTTGTCATTGACGGTAGCTCGTTGGACCATTTGGCTTTCAATGCCGGCGTCCCTCAAGGTTCCGTTCTTTCTGCAACACTTTTTCGCTTCATATAAATGACCTGCCCTTGCCCGGTAGTTTGGGGTACGCAGATGACAGCACTGTTGTAAAGACCTATATGTCTGATGCACGAACCAGTGCTGAACAGATCCAGCGTCATAGAGAGGCGATGGTCAGCCGCATCTATCTCTGCAGGCTGTCTCCGAATGGGGCGATACCAATCTAGTAAGGTTCAATCCTTCAAAGACCTATGTGTGTCTTTTCTCCGCTAAAAGGAGTTCTTTCGACTTGACTCCAACTTTCCGATCCATGAATCCATGCCGATCACTGACCATCTTGAGCATCTCGGTATGTCCTTGTCACCAACTCTCAATTTTGGCTCTTTCATTGAGAGCAAGGCTCAAGTGGCTTCAAAAAAACTTGGGATTCTGGCGAAGGTTAGAAAATACTTCACACCGGAACAGTTGGTCATCCTTTACCAAGCACAAGTTCGATCGTGTATGGAGTATTGTCATATCATCTTTGGGACGGTTCCACCCGATATCAGCTCCAGACGCTTCAGTCCATTGAGAAAAGGGCCAAGAGGCTTATCGGCAATGAGGATCTTTTCTATAAAAAGCTCAAAAGGCTTGAACATAGACTGAAGATAGCAAGCCTATCCGTATTTTATAGGATATATTTCGGAGAGTGTGCAGCAGAATTGCACAACCTTGTTCCGCCGTCCCCATTTTTTCATCGGACAACCAGACTTACAAATAGGCGACACCATTATATGGTAGATATAACAAAGAGTCGCACTAAGCGTTTTAGTTCCAATTTTGTGATACGTACCGCTAAGGAGTGGAACTCTTTGCCTGAGTCTGTTTCCTGACAAATACAATTTGGGGTCTTCAAGTCACGAGTGAATAGGTATCTTCTAGGCAAGCGCGTCACATCCTAGATCGCATCGTCGCTTACCATCAGGCGAGATAGTGGTCAAGGGCATGCCTATTTTCTATAAAAAAACTGTCATTTTTTTGTATTATTTCACAACTTTATTTAGTTTTTATTAGTACGGCAAATTGGGAAGCCCTTTCGATAAGGAAATATGAAAGAAATTTAAATAGACTGACTTCCTGTTCTTACACTTAATAAAATATGAATTCCCATAAGTTATGAGGTATTTGAACATTTCCTAATATTCGTATATTCTTTAGAACATTATGATTTTCATATTAATATTCTAATTTTCTGAGTGACTACAGAGAAACTTTGTGAGATTTATTAGATAAGATATTAGAATTTTTAAAGACGTTAAGAAGCATTTATATATATTTATGAAAAGTTACAAGCATCAAAGCGTCTGTTCGGCGATAGACATAAAAATCTTTTACAAGATTGTTTCAACTTACAATTGAAGAAAAAAATGCCTTGTACCTAACCAAAAATTAAAAAACTTTTCACTGCAAAATTTTAAAAGCAAATGACTCAATATCACCCGCCCTACAACAAAGTTTTACTTGTCATTAACACAACATAGCAATCACGTCACCTAAATAATAGTAATATTAATTAATAATTCCGAAGTCAACAGGCTCACCCTGTCATTTGAGACGTGCGAGCGAATCAATCATTAGTTGCTCTTATCACGGTGGCACGACAATGTTATGTTAGTATAGCTTCACAAATTTGTGACTTATTACAGTGTATTAGGGTGGATTTGACTCAAGTGCCTCAGATTAAGTACGTACTTAGCTTGATTTAATTTAACACCGCTTGTTATACCACTTGGATTCCTTGCTACTTTTGTTGTTTGCGATGGGTTTGAGAAATTTATTATATTATTTATGGATTTACGAGTTTTTTATAGAATTAATTTTGTAAAGAAACTGTTACTAATGTAAAGTTCAAAAGTCACTCGGTACATCATAGAATAAAATAAAATAGTTTCTCATAAAATAGCGAAAAGAACTTGTTAATTAAAAATATTTATGCGGTATTTTTATGAACCAAGTATAGTAAAGGATATAAACTTGTGAGTTATGATTTGACAAAGCCGGGATTTTACGATTTTATATGATTTGACAACGCCCGTGGATATCAAACGACAGTTTCATGGTGCCTCCTCTAAGACGCAACGCGATTTCCAGCCGGGTTAGAGTAAAACAAATACTTTTTTTGTCGTAGTCTGAGTGTTTGAGATACCATAATTGATTCCGTGTTCCGCAGCACGAGTGTTTTAGGCTTGTGATTGTGAAGGGAGCGACATATGTGATGCTCTAATACTCTGAATTTGAGTCGCCAAACCTCACTTGGTTTCATACATTAGCTTGCTAAATAAAATATTTTATTTTGAAAATTGACATATTAATTCTAAACGGAGTCTCATTTCAGGAATAATTAAAAAAGTATTTCTTCGTCTTTTAATAAATAGTTAAATATTTTAAAAGCGTATAATATAAGAGGTAGTATTGTACAATTTATAGATAAAATACAGTATTTGTCAGATACTCAATACCGAATTTCATTAAAAATATATGTTACAGCTTGCAATTTTCTGAACTTTCGGAAAATGTACGTGTAATGACATTGGAAACTGTAATATGCCTTCCAATACAAAACGAATATATTTATATGAGATATACTATTTTTAATATTGACTGATATGATTCATTATTCATAGTATAGTACATTTATTCATATAGTACTATATTCATTCACAAGGTTCATATTCGCTTGATTGGGTAAACTCATATCACTTTTTAAAGTCACAAGCAGGCAAAATATAATTTACAAAGTGGCAAAGTTACTATAACAAGTTTAAGAGCTGAGAAACCTGTAGGGCAACATTTTAATTAGTACAATATGCGACTAACATTTTGTAATCAGTTACCAATTATAATTTTGTGTATTATTCAATATTAGCTTTTCCCGCGATGTCCTATGGGTAAAAGTACGTATCTGATATTACTATTTATATTTGACATATAGGCGGCATATCGAGATGAAATATGAAAAGAGCAGAAAAACCTAATAACACCGCCTAACCTGGGATTCGAAACCGTGACTTAAAAACGAACATTCTTTAATTGTGTTATTCCTCATGATAATATTTCTAGAAACAATGCAAAAAAGTAACGTAATTTTCGATTAAAGCCATAAAATTTAGTTTCATGCTTGTAATATTAAACAAATATGAAGTTTATTTAAAGTTTCAACCCCTTTTAGGGGTTAAGAGAGAAACTCTTATGACTAGAAATTTTTGTAGATACATAGGTATATTTGCTAATAGTTGTATATTTATTTTACCGGGAGCATGTGTGTGTTTACTTTTATACCTCTTCATGCATAATTAACAGATTTTCATACAGCAGTTTATCCTTTATTTCATCCCCTGTCTCACCCATTTAAGGGTATAATTGTATAAAATACGTGTCCAGTTATTTATTACCAGCGGCTGTGTATTGAATTTCAAATTCTTAATTTAATAATTTCGAACTAACTTTAAACAAAAATTGCCTGTGTGCATTACACAGGAAATTTTCGTTTAAAGTTATTTACTTATTGGAAGTATTTCCATAAACGAGAAAATGTACGCACGTTCTTTTTTGCATGAAAAGTATTTTAAATTATTTACACGGTTTTAAAATTTTAAAATTTCAAAATGCTGGAGATTTAAAAAAATAATAAACCCCTATATCACCATGTTATATGTAAAATTTCCTAAAATACTGAATGTAAATCTGTATACATTTATTATTTTAGGTTGTATATTAATTTTAAGTTTATCACATTAAAAATAACAAATTTCTACCTCGACTTATTTCCTAGTTCACCCCCACAGGGATAAAATATTCCAATATCCTTTCACACCGAACATTTTTACTACTTTATAAACCCACCCTACAAATTTTTAAGTTTTTGGTTAGCTTTGCAAAATTGATATATATGTATATTAACCGGTAAGGCTGTGCTTTTGTCTGTTTTTCAATCAGTCAGTCAATCACTTAGGATCAAGACACAGATTTCTATATAATCATATTTAGCACTATTATATCTTTTAACTTAATAAATGTTAGCAACGTCAACAAAACTTGGTACAATTACTCGCACTTTAGTTTACACACTTAAATTAGTAGAATTTAAAAATAAAACACTCATCGAAAACGTGTTAATTTTTATATGTACTTTTAATCACTGTTAACTTATTACTATTTAATCGCATCTATTTAAGTGCATATCACTTCAATAAATCAGCCTGTAAATATTTGAAATAGAAATCATTAAAGTTCAGATTTTACCTTTAAGAATTAAACAAACAAAAGCCATAAAAAATGCAATATTCTAATTTACAAATAAACAAAAAATAAGGCGCCGCTACTACGATTCTAAGATTACTGCAGTATATAAATGTTGAAGTGTTACCAATTAAACTGAAGCCGCGGCCTCACCCTTTAATTACAGAAGTAATAAAAAAATTGTAAGCTTTTTTTTCAACCTAACAACGCTTAATATATTTCGGAACGCTCAGGAATGAAGTACGTTATGCCCACCGTCACTTTTCAACCTGAAATTCCTAACCGCCATTTTAATATTTAATCTCACCCTTGTCTAGAACATTTACGGGTTGTGGTGCGCCCAAAATACTCTCCCCTATTTGCGGGAGGGCAGTGCTATATACATTGGCTGGATATTTTTTTAATCGCTTGACCATTTGACGGGTGGTTGTGATAGATGATACCGGCCGCTTGGGTCACGTTTTGTCATTTTATTAATACTTAAATTGGTCAGCCGTGACGCAACAAAATGTAGGACAATGCTAGTTTAATCTCCTTTTTGTTCGTACGTTGATACGTATAATGGAAAAGAATCTGTATTTTTAAAGTTTGATTTAAGAATGATGCTCCAGTTGATCTTAATACGCTTAACTTATAGTTTGTAACTCCTAACCACTTCAGACATAAAGTTATATATAAATATTATAGTGCCATTAAAAATAATTATTAATTAAAATTACTACGTATTAAAGACTATTGAAATTCAATATAAATATTGCCTCATTCTAATTGGTTATTAAAAGGGTTTTCACACCTTTAAAGGATTACTTTCTGACTAATGGCTTGAAAATATATTTACATTATTCTCGGTTATTTTGTTAACCCCTTTGGTGACGTCGCTACTTCAATAGATATGTAATTTTTTTACGTTTTAGTGGCCAGTCCTCGTTGTCTTCACAGAAATCTCTCATATTCAGCGCCACTTTAAAATTGTCATTAGTAAGCTTCTTACTACTCATTCCAATGCAGTGTTTGATCGTCAAATTCAGGATGTGGGCCAAAATGGCATTCATTGTTTCATCTTTGTTTGTTTTACTTGATTTTTACGTACGTACGATTGGGCACAGAAACCTATACTAATTATCGTTGTTATTTTTATGAAATTAATATACGTTTTAATCTCCTTCTCAAATGAGATCCAAAACTACATAAAAAACAAGTTTTCAGTATCATCAAAAATAAAATTTGTTAATTGAGATTTTTATATTATTTGTTCTTTAAGCATTTCACTTCTAGACATCTAATGAAACGATTACAAAAAATATTCAACTTCTCTCAGGTGTCATGCGGAAATAATATAATAATTACATGACTGTTTTATAATTGTCGATTTATTGGATACTTGTGAAAGTGTTGCAATCCATATTGTAGGTAGTTTTACCTAGAACATGATAAAAAGGTACTGGCTTAGGAAATATCTAGGAACAATTGCCAGGTCTCTTAAGAACTCGGTAGCTCTATTAGAAGAGTGCTCACTAGGATAGCAAGGGGATGTGGATTCCTATCCCACTTAGTGATATTGTGGCTATTCAGTGTGGTTGAGTTAAATCAAGACAAAATAAGCTGCAAGTCCCAGCTATATCTGAAAAGTTAACATCCATCAATCGTCATTTGGCTCGCGTGGTTTGGTTATGCCCCATTCTTTCTACAATTAATAGGACAATAAGATATTAATAGGCTGATTATATCAAAGCAAAAATTAATATGCCCTAGCTTTTACATAAAAAAAAAAATAGATTTCTAAAACTCTGAACTCTAGTGAATTTACTTTTTAATCATAATCGGGCGCGTTTATAGCGAAATGCCCATCTATTTTCCATAAATAAATTCCATCGGTACTAGTCAAGTTATCTTACGGGTGAACGTAAAAGGAAATATTACAGGAAAATGGGTTACCCAACGTGGACCTAACTTAATAGAGTGTCATCAAATACGATGAGTTGAGATGCTAGTTCGGGACACCGCTCGCACCCTAATATTGGCACTCGTTTTACTATGAAATATAGCCATAGTCCCTTACCTCTGGGGAAGTAACGTAGTGTTTTCATTAAAAGAGGACACGACCAATCAAATGAATATAAGAATTGTTGTTTTGACACATTCTTTAAATGACTAAATTAATATGTCTATTATAATAAAAAGAGCAACAATAAATAATGTGAAGGCACAAGATATATATGATGTTTATATATTTGCTCATATATATTTTTGCATCGCTCTTTCGCACTTATTTAGTATTGTAAAACAGAAAATATGAAAATCTGCAAAAAGCATTGATAGATTTTAACTGAACATTTAAATATTAAATAAAATAAGTCAATCGAATCTTTAGGAGGGCAAACATCTAGCGATTTGATGAGACGATATTGTTATAAAACATTAGTACCAAACCTTCATGAATTTCGTAGCTTAAACTAATAAGTTATACACAACTTATTTACTACATTTTAAATTAATTTGTAATGAATTAAATCATTAAGCGATATGCAAAACATTTATCAATTATAAATATTACTAACGAACAGTTGCAAATGCCTCAAACATAAGTGCTGTTTTATCATTAATATTTACACAACACCGCTGCATTAAAAATAAATAACTACACGACTTCAGTCTTTAATTACTCCAGATACAGACCACTGTTGCTTAACACATGTAATTTCCCAAAGAATAAGGTCTTGCACAAATTAGGTGTACTATCAAATAGTACACAAATGTTTTTTTTTTCAGACAACACCAATGCCATCTTAAATAAAACGTCTTTCACTTGAGTACAATTTTTTTAAGTAACACAAAAACAATCTTTTCGAAAAGATGATCATTAATGAATAATAGTTATTAACGTGTTTTTGCTAATCACTGTATTGCAGTTCAGCAAAATTTAAATTTAAATAATATCAATAAATCGTAAATATATTTTTTGTAAACACATTCAAATATGGGAAAGGATGGATATTATTGACAATATCAGTGATGAAATATATTCAATATTCTGTTTATAATTTCTTATTTGCTTACTAGATTTTTATTATTTCTGTATTATGAAAGTAATCGCCTAAACCCTCGTAAATTAGATCGTAAAAAAGGTATTTAAATTTATAATCCATCTTATTTAGTACCTCTAATGTGTGCTAAGCTTTAGGTCCTAATGACATGTCATCGGTGGAGCCCGCCCTCTCCAGCGATCATTTCTACAGCAGGTAATAAGTTTATCGACCACTACTTCTTGGAAAATATCTAGCGTCACTTTAAAATAAGGTCTTAGTTCCTGGTTGGTAGATGTTCGTAAATTAAGTCTGCTCTTCCATCAGACAGAGTATTAAGCATGAGTACCGGTACTATAAAATGTTTTTAACAGCTTTTTAGAAGTAACATAATATAAACTCGGCGTCAAAAAAATCGCACCTTATAAAAATCTTATTCAAAAATTCCTAAACCTTATATAGAGGATAGTGTTAGGTATCATTAGAAAGGTAACAAAAAGGAGCATCAAACAACAATTAAGTGCAATCTTTTTTTTAATTAAAATTATACAAAAAGCATAAAAATTTGAAAAATAATAAAAAATCTTAATTAAGTCCTAATTAATAATCGATAATTTACAAAAAAAATGTACAAAAAGTGTCTTAAAATTAACTCAAAATCTAGTGTTACCCCCCCTTGCCCTGATGACGGCTTCCATACGGTCCCTCATAGACCTCACCAACTTCAGGAGCTCTTCTTGAGGGATAAGACCCCATTCTTCAATCACCGCGGTTTGGAGTTCCTCTAGAGTCGAAGGAGCCGGATCCCGAGATCGAACCTTACGTTTAAGATGGTCCCAGAGGTGCTCTATCGGATTCAGATCAGGACTTCTCGCTGGCCACTGCATCACAGGAATTTGGGACCTCCGCAGGAAGTCGTTCACGATGGCTGCAGTGTGTGCGCGAGCGTTGTCGTGCATTAATGTGAACCCCTCGCCAAAAGATTCGGCAAAAGGGACCACATGCACATCCAGGATCTCTGTGATATAGCGGCGCGCAGTCAGCGACCCTTGTCCGCGAGCACCTCCGGTCCGGGAGACGCAGACCAGGTCGGTTTTGCCGGCAGCCGACATACCGCCCCAGAACATGCAGGATCCGCCTCCATATTCCACCGTCTCCTGGATGCAGGCTTGAGCGAAACGTTCACCCTGCCTCCGGTATACTCTTCTTCGTCGGTCGTTGCAGAAAAGACACACTCGTGTCTCGTCTGAGAAGAGAACAGCTCCCCACTGCTCAATGGTCCAATCGACGTGGTCGCGAGCAAACTGCAAGCGGGCTCGTCGGTGCGCTGCAGTCAATTTTGGACCTGTAGCAGCTCTGCGGGCTGCTATGTTCTTCTCCTTCAGTCTTCTTCTAACCGTGGATACACTCACGGTGCGTCTGCGAACTGCCTGGAGCTCCTGTTGCAGCTGAACAGCGTTTGAGAAGCGATTTCTCAAAGAGTACGACACAACGAACCGGTCGTCTCTTTCCGAAGTGCAGCGACGTCTACCGGACCCATGTCGCCGGATATAGCCACCGGTCTCTAAAAAGCGCTGGTAGACTCTACGAACCGAAAAACGGCTCAGATTCAGTTGCCGGGCGACATCACACTGCCGCACCCCTGCTTGCAGTAGTGCAACCACTTGAGCGGCCTCATCAGCTGTAGTGTCCATTTTCCAGATGTTCTTTCTTCAGTAAAATCAGTGCGTGTGTCCCCTTCAACGGTTTAATAGCGAATGACCCACATTGAACCCGTGTTGACCTCTTTATACCCACAAAGTTAGCGCAACTCGCGACTCTCCCGAGCAGCAAAATTTCCTTAGAATTTTTGTGACCCTTTATTTGTTGCTTTAGGTTTTATTTGATAATGAAAAATAATGTTTTTTTATTAAGTTAATTAAGTAACCTTTTAAATAAAATTATAATTAATACGACTGCATGTGCATATCCAGAGTTAATGCCATTTGAACGTGATTTTCTTAGAGGTGCGATTTTTTTGACGCCGAGTGTAGTTGTTTAAACTGGAATAGTTAGTTTTCTTAACCTTTCCACGTACAAAATTAAATAAAGACGTAATTAAAAGTCTTTATTATCCACACTTTACATATCAAACGTTGATAAATGCACAATTTTTTCTTTATTATATGTTATACTTATTTTTTACTTACTTATAGTTACTCTTTTACTAAAAAATTAACTGGCTTTTAGTATTAGAAGTTCGGTTTAAAGTAAGCCACTAAAACATTCTCAAAGCTATTAAAAAATCTACTTTTACTCAGCTAGTATTAAGACTGAATGATAAGAACTTGCAACTCCGCTTTGAGGTTCCATTCTTTCCAATTAGGCTTATTTCTACCAAACTCGTTAAAAATACTCGTTTCACTTGTTCGCATTGAAACGAAATGAGAAACTGCATTGAAAAGCTTGCCAACAAGATAATACAATCTCTACCAGCTCATATTCCTAACGTAAAATATAAAGCTCAACGTGCAAAAGTAAATGTGCCTTCAGAGTAGCAATCTAGCGGGAATAATTTTTCCGTGCGATTGCGATGCGATGTTTTGGCGCATCGTTCGACAAATAGCCGCCGCCGTCGCAGTCCGCAGGGCGGTGTGCTGACGCCACAATTTCTGCCGCGCTCCGAACCATTGGGAACTAGGAAAAAATGTCGTGATTGGCGGAGAGCGCAGCCTTGGGGTGTCGGCCGATTCGCCACGTTGCTACACGGAGATTGTGCCGTCTGTTTTGTTTGCCTCTTACCGTCTTATTTCCGCACGAAGAAATTGTATGAAGGAGCATCCGACTCAAAATTGTTATTTTGCAAGTCGTCCCGAAAATTGTCCATGCAAAACAAGGAAGTAGCAAGAATGCGCTCAATTATTAAAGAATCCCCGCATCCCGATAGTTAACGTTATCTAGTTAGCAGTTAAATAGCTCATTCTCAGTCTCAGAAACGTTTCCTAACGTAATAAACGACAAGAGTAGGAGCTTGGCGTGAAAGTTGAGAGCGTATGCTATCTCATGCAAATTACGGGAGATTTATCATAAGACGTCTCCGTAATTGCGACGTGAGGAGATATGGCGGGCTCGCTTAAAGCCAGTCTCCAGAAAAAAGGCAATTAAAGGGATAAACTGGAGCAGTTAGGTGGCTCGTCACGGCCGTGATATCTTGGAGAGCGTGTCACGCCGCTCGCGTGCTGCCGTCTTTATCCCCCGCGAACATGTAAAGGGCGGGGGCCAATATCATAGACTACAGACTGGGATGGAGCGAACATCCGCCACTGACGCTATTGCACTTGAAGGTTTACAAAGCTAAAAGCAATACAGTTATTTGATTTAAGTCGGGTGTGTGCCACCGCCTTCCATTGGATTGTGTTTGTTTTGGTTTGGCAGATGTCAAAGTTGTATGTTTTGAAACAGAGCCGCTGTTGTTTGCAGTGTTTCGAGATGGAAGGTATTAGTACTTCTACACTATCCGATTTAGATCTCGGCAGGTTTTTTTACACGGCTAGATTTTGACACACGATTAGATAGTTTTATAGATAAATACTCGTTTGAAATGTAATATGCTTGAAGTATTTATCACTTATTTATAATACCAATATCAGTCTACTGCTTCAGACTAGTAATAATTATATTAAATTATTATATCAGAACATTCAAAATGTTTAGTTTAAATATGTTAATGTAATGTATCATTAACCAATCAATTAACAAAGTACTCAAACTTTAAACAGGTCAGAATAAATTATAACAATCTGGCTTTCATTAGGCATTTGCTTGAAAGCTTTTCACGAATTCGAAAACAGCGTTTTCATAAGCGGGTAGTCCATCAAAATAATCATTCGCTTTATGAGCGCACGATATGTGACACACACTTCGGTAATTAATGTGAATCAATGGTGACGTGCGATTGATTCGGGCGAGCGGCAACCCGATCAATTACGTTAATTAGCTCCCAGGATCTATAATTCTGACGTTCATATATTATGCAAATGCTTATATTATTTGCTGAACGATATGGCAGGGTCTGTATACATGCATCTGTAGATGTACGGCAGCAATGAAGAAATAAATTCAGAGAACACGACCTAAGACACTCATGTCACTATTTATGGCCGCAATTATTTTCAAAATGATATTTAATTTCTTATTTATAGTTTTTACTGTCAAAACTTTATAAAAATAATTTAAAAGTATGTAAGCATTTGTGAATTACAGAAGGTTACATTCTTTATTAGGAATAGATAAAAGAGGTCCCACATTTTCGCTCTTATTCATTGAAATGAACGTTGATGCACCCTGTTTATGTCCTGTGAAAAGAGTCGAAACAGCAGGTTAAATTTTTTTTTTAGAAAGTAAAAATTCGTTCTACGGTCTTATAAAATCTAAATAACTTTATTTTTTTACTCTTTTTAAAGTAAATCTGCAACCATTTCATCAAGTTAAACTCAATTATCATCGTACTATGCATAGTTTTCTGAATGTAATATATAAAAAATATGTATATGAAAAAAAAACACAATAACTTTTTTGTTTGTTAGAATTTATTGAATAACATACACAAACTTAATAGCAAACTAAGTTTACTTGTACTTATGTTTTACTTGTACTTTTTAATTTGGTTGTATTTCTTAATAATTTAGACCAAAGACAATATTTAAAAAAAATAGATATTAGTTGATATCAGAATGTGTAATTTATGTAAAAAAATTGCTGCATTTTATAAAAATGAAAATTGTTTTATTATTACGATGAAATACATACATAAATTTACAGTCTGAGATTTATTTTATTAAAAATATTATTGGTTTTCTGAACAGTTTTTATACGTATAACGAATTTATTTGTGTTTTCTTATTGACCAATGTCTTATTTCGTGTTTTTGATCGTCTTTTTATAAATACCAAATTGTCCAAAATGACTCACCGTCACATTCAAAAGAAATATTATTAGTGGGAGATTTTTGTAATTTGAAAGAGAAGGATTTAAAACGGTTAGAAATCAAAACATTGTCTAATGTTAAGGCAACTTTAACTTCGTAAAAGTACATAAAAATTAACAGAAACCTAAGCTAACCTAAACTACTCACACAGCTTAGTTCCAAACTCATCATATCTTTTATTGTGAATAGTAAATGACTCATATAATATATAAATAAGTATATAACCACCAAGACTCGCAAAAATGCTTCTAGTTAGCAGACAAAGATTTGCCTTTACCTATTTATATAGAACGCAAGCCTTCATTGTATAAACGTAATATATTTCATTGATCTCGTGTAGTTGTTTTTTAAATTATAATATTTATTAAAAAAACTACTTCAAATGTAAAGCATATGACTATTGTAAGCAAGTAACAGCAAATGGGAGCTGGTTTATGAGGAAAAAACATTCCGTGTAGGGTGTAAGATTAATATAATATTAAATTGAAGCAAAACCAAACATTCGTACAAACTATCTAAAACTCGACTGACTACATACTTCAAACCAAAAAAAACTATAAAACAATAAAAAATAAAAAATACAAATCATTCTAAAAAAGGTTGCTATCAACAACAACTATCTTCAACCATTCTGATAATTGAAGACCGTCGTTTTATGTATGTATGTATTTTTACTTTAAAGGCGATGTTTTAGGTATTAAATGTGAAGAAAGTTTTGTCAAAATTCTAAGCCGACCAAATTTCCTAATAATCTAGCACCTAAGTTACCAGCTTTTCTCCTTTGAGGCTTGTGCCCTGTGACTCGCTCTATTAAAGAAATTCCTAGCATAGCTCGGGACGTAGCTCTGAGTGACTTCTAGTTTTCATTAACTGTTTGGTGAAACTCAGTTTTGCATACCACATCTTACACCTGTTACTGACTTAAAATATATTTACATTTTAAAGCAACCATGTGCATAGACAAAGTTTTCTTTCTTTTTATTATTTTTATGAAATATTGTTGTTATTACTCGCAGCGATAGGTTGTCGACATTTTTCTTTAGTTGGTTTTTAAAGCTAATTATTTATGGGGTGATCAATTTTTTATCAATAATAAATATATAGTGGTTTTTGAGGAAAAATTATGCATGTCATTGAAAAATACTGTGTGGAAATTCCCTGTACTCCATTGATGTTTGTCAGTAACATGTATCAAAGTTTTCCGGCGTAAGTAGGCTGCATAAATCATATCGGTCGAAGGAAATTAATGTAAACATGCCAGAATAATCAATAATAATAATAATATATTGCTTACATTCACACCAATAAACATAGGCTTAAGTAAATACGTACTGTAAGGATTGAGTTATGTGTACTAGAATACCGGATAGACATACATATATAATACATAGATATACAATATTCATATAATTATATATAAATAACTATATTTCAGGTACTCGTATTCATCACACAAACATCCATCCGGAATTTGAACCCAAGACTGTCGGTGGAAGGCAGGTTCGCTACCGTTGCACCAAATGTCAGTCAAAGTTAACAAAGTAAACTTATACAAGAATCATACCAGCCTTGTGGACACACGATAAAGTAGAATAGCAAACTCACACCGCATAACATAATCACCGCATATCTCCCGTAAGCTACAAAATGGGCAGCTGCGTTTTCGGAATTATGACCTTTAACTGCGATCTCCTACTCGCCTGCCAAGTGTGGAGAGTATGGCAAAATCCCCAATTTTTGGGGTAAAATTACGACCAACGGTGGACGTCTTTTAGCTGACAAAATAAATAAAAAAATGAGTGTTGTTTTGTTCTTTTAAATCTGTACGTCTAAAATGTTACGTTTATCAAAAATTCATTTATCAATTCTATTTGTCTTTTCATAATACTTATTTCCTTTATATAGCGTTAATATACTCTTCATCTTCAAATGGCTAATTAATTGTTATCAAAACAATATATATTTTTAATTCCTGCGCTATCATGTGGTACATACGGTTGCACACTAAATTTATCTTAACATTCGGATTTTGCTTTTATTGATCTTTCGCAGGTTATGCTATTTATCTTACCCAGTTTTAGTATTGTTTTTCACTTTTATTAAACACTTTTCATCTATTATGTCAGCTTAAACCAACCAAAGTAAAAATAACTTTCTATTTTGTTTTGAAATAAGTTTAAATTTTAAAACAATATAGGAGTCCCATTACTAAAGTTATATACGATGTAAGCCTATTACTTATGCTCTATAAACTTGATACAAAGCTAGTTCCGTTGTAGCATTTAAAAATGTATAATGGTTCTCTACTTCTCGATATACCTATACGAAGCTGAAACAAAATTACATCATCGCCTATCGCTAGCAATCAGCAGGATAATGAGCTTTAGGTAGAGCGGGCCCATATTATGCAAATTTTGAGACTGTTCTTTTCGCAAAGTCCTCTTTACGTTTAAGTACCTTTTGTTTTCTTCAAATGAGTTTTATTAGGAAAAATATTCCACTTTTACTTTTATTCGTTGCCATAAGGCAACGAATAACGAGTAAACGGTAATAATACTGTTTTGCACCATGGGTAGAAAAACAATTTCATCTCTATACAGCGTGTTGGCAAATGGTAATTTGAAATATATATTTTTTATAGGCATAACCTTCAGGTTAATATCTTACATAAGAATAAACAAAACGAATCGGCGTATTTTGCTGCTACATGATTGACATTAAAAAGAATAGTAATTATTAAAAAACATACTTCAACACAATTTTAATAATAGTAAATACGCAATATCCAGCCACACTCTAAAATTAGGTTAGGTGTGTCATTACCTTAGGCGTAAGACGTAAAATTCTAGACGGAAGCCTCTTCCTAAAATGGAGGGATTTTGCAATAATTTCCACGCTTGATCGGCGGGATGAATTTTGTAGTCTAAAGGTGGTATGGTGACTGCCTCCAGTATCATTAGTAGCCCTTTACGGCATCTTGAACTGTGAAGGGTTAAATGCTTCTCTACTATGCCGGATACTACAGTTAGGTGTATGATGTTGAAAAATAGAAAAAGCATTTAAGAGCTTTTCCTCACTATTTAGACTAGGGCATTGTAGTTACGTAAAAAGGCAGACTGTATATTTTATTTACCGTTGAACGGTATTTAGCAGTGTTATATTCATAGTTTTGACTACCTCCCTTGGGCAAGTAATGAACCTAACGTTTAGTGTAAAATAATTTCAATATTTAATGAAACACAAAAAAATATAAAAAAAATATTTTTCTTTTTGTTCAGAAAATCCAGAAAATATAATGGAATAATCAAAATGGAAATGTTGAAAAAATTAAAAAAGTATCATTACGTTTTCATTTTACGAAAGCAAATCGTCTTTATTAGCGAACAAGCTAATTAAAAGCAATTAATGTGCTCTACCTCTCCCGTAGTGGTCTCAATTCTGTGCCCACATTCAAAATTCTTATCCAGTTAGTATTGTCCCTACTGCTGGGATACAGCCTTTTTTAATGGTTGAAAATATCTTATAACGCCATTGTCTAGACCCATCACGCAAGCCGAATGAGAATTAAACGACTGCAGATAGATGATACTTTTTGTCACCCATCTAAGATAAAATCAGGTGAAAAATTGTTTAACCTCCCAAATCTTTGACCGAACGCGAAAACTTTACTTACTTACCTATTACACTTTTTTTGAAATGCAAAAATCCAAAATAGCGGTAAGGCTGCCCTTTTAATTTTGCAGTATTTTTCTAAACTTCATTTCTTCTAATTTATTTAATTTAATGACTATGGTCAACATCCTCAGAGTAAACAGGACCTGAGTCAACATCTCAACAAGTTATTTAAAAAAATAATATTTTTGCAAATTTTTAGAACTGCATAAAATTTTTCATTTTGCTGTAGCTTGAAGTGTTGTTGTCAGAACATTTACCATGAACGAAATTCTTATCGTGGCTATGGCTCTCCAATCAGGATAGCTAATGATTGACTAAAATAGTAGTCGATTCTAGTGAAAAATCAAGAGTAACACAAGGTTAGCAGCCATTAAAAAACACCGACGACTAAGTGTAAACAAGGGTTGCGATGGTGAGATGTACGAACCGCAATGCACCAAAATAGGTGACGTGGCTTCTTGGGGTGACAGTGACTCCCTCGTTTATCAAAGTCAATATCGACAGACGATGTACAGACACACATTATAGCTCATACTTACCGTGTACGAGTACACAGTTTTACTCAAACGATAATTTCCATTTTTTTTCCTATATTTGGTTTTATCATATTTTTTTTATTTCCATTATTTCTTTTTTCATTTTATTCTTCAGCTCAAAAAAAAACCATAATCTTTGAATGATATAGCTGTAATTTCAAGCTCCCGTGAAATTTGAACCAGTAGAAACTAGTTCAAACTCTGTTGCCACTAGGATAAGAGGCATTTCAAGAAAGACGTGGATTCGAGTCACATCTGAAGATTAATTAAAATTCTTACACTTCCGCGCACATTACACATTAGAATAAAACACTTTTTCACGGAATTTTGCGCATGTTTTATTTGATATTTAATCCTGACGTTTCGACTCCTTTACAAGATCCTGTGATCACGACTCCTGTAAAGGAGTCGAAACGTCAGGATTAAATATAAAATAAAATATGCGCAAAATTCCGTAAAAAAAGTGTTTTATTCTAATGAGTAATTTTAAACATTTTTTTTTAAATATTAAGAGTTACTGCATAGAACCGCTAATAAGAAAAATTCAAGTGACGGTTTAGACATCAACTAAATCTGAACTTTCACCATTTACTATAGGCGCATGAAAAACGTACTTGAAAGCAAATTACTGAACTGAACTGTACAACTGGTCACAACGTGAATTGTAGCGAGGCGTTTGACAGGAGCAAAATAACCGGCGTGGGTCGCAAGAAACAATACAACGTGCAACACTGACATAAATCAAAATTTTGTATTCGTATCGACTCGATATTTCTAATATTAAAACGCAAGTCACGGCGGCTTCTGAGTCTCGAGATCGCCGCGTACTATTAAAAATAGAGAAGTTGGAAGCGTATTTCAGTTGTCATATTTCACAGTTTGGCCGATTCTGTATAAACACGTTCCACGTTCAATCATCCTACGATAGGCGGCGCCGGCACGAATAAATCAAGCCGTTCACTTTTTCACCTGCCACACACAAAAGCTTTCGCACTGAAACTTGATTCGGGTTATTTCTGACGAAATATCAGCCTATTTGTTATACTATTGATAGGGACGCACGTGCGCTGCGTAAGTTTGTACTTGTTGACGCGAGGGAGTGAGTGAAAATTGCTTCTCTACAATGTGCATAGAATTTGATGCTAACCGTTTTGAATCTGCTCTGTTATTGCTCCTTCTTTCACAATAGTTTTAAAGGAAAAATCTGTAATGTATAATAACGCTATGGAAGGTATTTGGTGTTAACAAAATGTTACATTTTTACATAAATCCAAAAACTTATATTTTTTGGTTATGTTTTCTTTAGTAGCAGTTCTGTTTCAACCCTAAAAAATCAAAGTGTAAAATATTGATTGACTCGACCTATATACAAGTGTCTAAAACATAAAATTGTCATACCAAGCCCTTAAAAAGTCGCACTGCCAGTAAACGTACCATCAGCTCACAATTTGTGTAGATTTTCAACATCAACGGTTTACGGGACCATAAATATCGACTCGAACACCTCGGTGAGTGAGTAATAATTCAATTATGGCATAAAGCGTCTCGCATATAGGCCGTGATAGTACAATCTTCGAGCGCGATCTAGCTAGGAAACTCGTCTCATTGCGGCGTCGATAAGTGCCTATTTGAGACCACGTAATGCTGTGGTACCGCCCGCATTTGTGATAGCGCGAACCATATATTTTTAGTCTTTTATGCGGAGTGTGGGTGCGTTTTGATAGCAAATTATTGTCTATCTCATGCTCGATATTGAGGAGCTGGATGACATAATTATGTTTGACAACGGATGTCATAGCAGCAAACTGCGTTTTTACTGCGACTGCCCATATTAAAATTGTAAGGTCTGATTACCTAATTAGTTTGATAAATCAATGGTTATCAACAGTAATCTTTATCATTTTGTGAATTGGATTTCACCCATCATACGCATTGGGTGCGAGTGTAGTGATGCAGATACCGGCTTTCCTATGATGTTTCCAATTCAGAAAAAGCAAGTGTACCAGAAATGGATATATTATTGCAGAAAGATCTTCTTCACAAAGTTAAATTTACAGACTCCTAAAAATGAGTATGGGAGCATTTTAATGTTTTTTATGTTTTCTATAAATTTTAAATATTACGTATCATCTTTTGTTTACAATATTAGATGGTATACACTGCAATAATCTACGGGTGCAAACTTGGTAAGGCGGTGGTGTCTTCGGCTCATTGCGGCTCGATAAGTGCCTATTATATAGCATAATGGTTTTGTACTCGCCTGAGCTCACAAAAGCGTAATATAAGTATCATGCTCACTTATCCTTTAATTTTATAATGACTTACTTTAATTAAACATGCCCACCCTGGGCATCATTTAACGTAATATAATGTTTTTTGGAAATTACAATAAGATTGAACATATCCTTACATTAATTTTATATTAATATCAAGTTATTTTATATGATTTTCATTTTCTTTTTGTTCTCTTCCTTGAACATATTATATTTTTTACGATACTAAAATACACATAATAGAAGTATTATTTGTGACACTCTACTTTGACCGGTATCTGTTAGAGTCTGCAGTCGTCTCAACTTGTAGATGAAAATAGATACTAGTCGAAGTAAAGTGATACAAAAAATTTAAATAAGAGCGGTTACATATTATGACTTTTCGCGTTAATAAAATACGCGAGCATGCGCGAATTGCATCGCAACACAAGCGATAACAAGGCAGAGGATTAGCCACTTTATCTTGTTTTTGTCAAAGAGGTTTTATTAGTCTTATTGTATCGTTACTGAATTGTGACTAAATCGATGTTGAAACTCTGCAAAAAATCGCAATCGCATATAAAATATCACAGTTTGAACTTTTTTTATTGCATATTTTAGTTTCCGAAATCAATTGCTTTTTATCGGGTCATTCAAAGATTAATAATATTTGTTTGAAAACTAAATCCTATAACTAAAAGGTACTCTTACCGTTTCGAACTAAACTAAACTTCCTCATATTGAATAATATTGAATTTCCTATTTATAACTCACTGTGAAATTGCGAATTAATCCGAATTTTACTTTCAAAATTCCGGTGATATGTAATCTTTTATATATGTAAATTTATAAAGTCCCAATGGGCGACTGATAAAAATACTGGCTTTACCCCTATTGTGTTGAAATTGTTTTCGTATCGTTACTGGATGTAATGGTTTGCGTTGATGTTCTTTCTTTCGAGGTAATTTTGGTGAAAACAAATTCGCTGCTAAAAGGCCTTGTTGATTTTTATGATTTTATTTTGCTTGGGTATTACGGAATTGGGCTCTCCTTTAAATTTAACACTTAATAGGAGTAAATGCTTTCATGAAAGATATTTTTGAGGTCAAATTAGTTCAACGAATTTGAGTACCTATGTTTTTTCTATTTTTATATGTATTATAAATGTCTGTGTAATAGTACTAACAGATTTTTGAACGAATCCTGTGCAGCTGTCAATTTATCAAAACATGTGATAAAGAAACTTAATTACTGAGATATAATTCAAACTTGAGTAACAAAATTGGAAAATATCGATTATATAAAAAATACAACAATATAACGAAATATTAAAAAGGAAAGTGGTACTCTTCATATATCAAACAATCAAGAACTCCTCTAAAAAGATATATTAATATCTTAATAAGTCTATTACCAAATTTTTGATGCAGAATAAATTTCTATAACTTTACCTCTGATAAATATTCCGTTACACAAAACTAATATTGGGTTATGCGTGAAGGAAAAGTAACGCAAAACAGATTCAAAAGCACCATCCAAAGCTACGCTTTAATGAGCCCAGTCTCTATAAAGTTCCAAATTCGACCGGTGCCAGCTAATCGTCTATGGAGGGTCTAATAACCAAGTCAAATTTACATAAACAGAGTCGTGTCTTGCGGCTGTTATCATTCAATCAAATGAGATTTTGCGATACCCAAAGCTACACCTGTTATGAGTTTCAACCCCAAATTTTCTGGATAACCCACAAAGATTTAATAATCATTTTGCGAGATTTGTTTTTTTGTTTTGTGGGCTATTACTCTGTGGATTTGAATGATATGGGGTGTTTTAAAGATAAAACAATTATTGTAATTGAATTCGGTGTTTAGTACACTTATATAATATCTATTTAAGTTTGAGGTGATCTAGTGGCACTTAAAATATAGCAAACGTTCTGGGATGAGAGAGTAAAAATAATATAAACTGAAAGCTAGGTAAAATAAACTGTGTTTAATAGACGGTTAAGAACTTTTTAAATTTGAATTTATTTGTCACTTCGTATTAAATTTATAAAAAAATAATAAAGAAAATAAATAATTTCAGTTAAAAAGAAAAATATAGAAACAACATTTTCTCTTAACTTTTAATACTTTATGTTATATGGAAGTGCTGTCACTACAGTGGCTATGCAGTTTGGAATGTTGTACATCGTGTTTGGTACATTGAGGAATATTCGTCCATTCCTCTACGGGAGCAATCTTAAGCTCTCGAAGCGTGATCAGATAGGGTTTAGTTGTCTTACACATCGTCCGAGGTTGTCCCAAGCATGGAAGTGTTGACTAAGTATCGATCGGCCCGTGTTATGTTATACTTGGTTCTGCCTGCTCCTGGTCTGCATGGGTAAGAGCCGTTTTTCTTGTAACGTACTGCTGACAGCGACATATCAACTGTCATTTCTGTATCACGCTAACTCCAGCCGGTTAATACTTTTGAAGAGCCTAAATAGAACATAATCATTAATCACAGATCAACGATTTGTCATCAAAATGCTTCGGTAGGAGTGCAATGTGTTTAGCTCTGTTAGTGAGAATGACATGAGAGTACGAGTACATACGTAAACGTTGGCGTATGGTGTCTGGCAGAGTGAAAATAAAAAAACGACTACTGGTACTGGGGATATTTAATACACGAACGTGAAAGACCTTATGGTATACTCGAACATTTTACGAATTAGCCTTTAACTGTTATAATTAACATACCTGCCAAATATTCCCCTCTTTTTGGAGCAGGTATGTGTCCTGCAGTGGACGTTTTTCGGCTGTGACGACGACAAAATCTGAGATCTAAGTCGGTCCGGACGAGTTTCTTATCGATAGTTCTTTTCACATGGTACTCTCTTTTTTCTAATTGGTGATAATCTCAGCGTTTTCATTAATGTAAATTTAATTACTGAGTCGGTTTAAAAAAAAATCTTAAAAACAAATATAAAGAAGTTACGGACGTTCTTCATAAAATATAAGACGGTAGCAGTAAATGTGGCAATCATTAAAATAGACATCACGTGAAAATAAAACATCAGGATTTATTAAAAATAACATGAAAATAATCCGTTTATCCTACACAATTATTAAAGCGGTTTAAGCATTTACTTTCAAAGTTATGCTTTAAAAAATAGATAATAGTTCATTGAAATTAAACATTTTAAAGGATACGGAGTCGAAACGTCAGGATTAAATAAAATCATTCCAATAAAAGCGTGGTAGTTGCCTTTAAAAAGTGTTTCAATTTAACAAACACGGATACGATACCCTTTTGGAGATTACTCGTTCATTTCCGTAGGTATTTTCGCACGGCAAAACACATCAAAATCCTGTCCAACTTTAAACCTCTACAAGAAATTAATATAGTTTTTAGTGTTTGTATTCCAAAACGTGGCCTTATAATAAATTTCAAACCAATCGCTCCATACTCTCGATACTTAGTTAATTGTCCACAATAACAATCAGGCCGATTTGGCCAATGAATCCAGGAGCCTTGCATTGCAGACTGACAAAGAGAACAGTAGTGTACGAACACAAATATCCGGTGCACCACTAGTAACAAATAAGTTTGTCTGAACGTAGCTCAAGGCGCTTTGTCATCGCGTATTATAGTAGTAAGCTCTCTCGAAATACCTACATGCAATATCGCAGTTTGTCGACGCTTGGCTTTGTCTCTATACGGATGCAACGGATATGGTTTTCAAGACTTTTATCGGGATATTCAACGATAATAAATAGGCTGGAAATTCTGACCCCTTTATGCAATAGATATGTCGACATATCACAACACTTAGAGGATTCCGTTATTCTATTACACGAAGACTTGTTCGGTTATAAAAAATATGAGAATAAGAAGTCATTATAATCATTGACCCAAGAATGTCTCCACTGCAGGGGCACGGGCAGACCCTGTAAGTGAAAACACCGTAAGAAAAATAGGTTATCATCCACCACCAGAGCCTAATTCGGACCTCCGCGTTCACGGGCCGAATGCGCTTGAACATTGTTCCTCGCCATCCTATTAATTAGAATTAGTTATAATAAGAATGACAAACTCTAAAGAGAAGAGAACCAAGTCCTCTTAATTAAAAAAATGACAATTATTCTGTTCTACAAAAAACGAAATACTCGAATGCAATAATTCTAATTTAAATTCTCATATATTCGTAGACAGTAGCAATAACTATTTCATTTGGTCATTGGAAATCCACTTCACTCTGCGTTTTCGAATAATTCAATCGGCATTGGTCATATGGCACTCCAATTACAAAATGCACGCGAAAGTCGGATTGCAAGTTCGCAATGGTAATCACTCTTGGATTTACTCAACCAGAAATGACGGAACCGGTTTGGAAAGCATTTTGGCAGTCAGGTTTAAAAAAAATGCTATCTTGGTATTTTAAGTTTATTTGCACAGATTTTGGAGCAGAAATTATGTAATTTCATTGATTCAAAATACTCACTTTACTAAGGCAAAGTAAATTTAAAAAGTAAATACAGAGTATACAGAGTACAGTAGCATAATTGTTGGAGAATCAGATCTTGGTCCCGTTTGAAGTAATTATCAGTCGTATTTTGCTTTATTCTTGGATAGTTATGTCATATGTTAAAAACTTAATACAAAATTTATTGGACTTACATAATTAAGCGCTTTATTTAGATTTTTTTTTATTTACTTTTTGATGCTTAAATTCACCATTTATGCGTTCTTTTTAGGTTTTTTTTTTGTACGAATTTATTGTAGCATAAGTTCATGGAGATGTTGTTAATACAACAAAACTATGTAAATCTAAACAGTCATAATTTTTAATTCCAGTAGTAACCAACCAAAACACCGGCTAACAATAAAATGGTGCGTGGATGAAAACCAATCCGTCAATATTTGGGTATTCGTAAAGTAAACATTTTATGGATCGCATAATATAAAAAATCAGTGTTTAGAAAGTATTTCTATTTCATAATTCGCAGTGATGAATACAAAATTAAGAGTTAGAATAAAAAATCTTATAAAACGGCTATTATATGATTATATCATCTAATCTCGAATAGTATAATTTTTATTACAGCGACTTTGATCCTTGCCAACATGCCGGCTGATTGGCACTTTTCAGGTTCACTGTTCACCAATTCTGTAGCCGTCTCGCCATCAACTTTAACCCCCTACTGAAACTCATATCGTCAACATCTTTAACATGCTCAGCAATAGCAGGATCTGGGCTAGGAATTCGGTATTTGGCGTTCGTTATCCATTAATATGGAAAGGGCTATATTTAATGTTTCCCTGTGTATATCAGTAAAGAAGGAGCAGTTTGATAAGAAAGTTTATATAAGAGTTTATCAAAAAAGTAAAGAGAGAAAAATCGATAAGGATGAGGTATATGAAAAATCACAGGAAAAGACTATATCCAGAAGATTGCTAAAAAAACTCCATATTACAAATTGTTTTCACCGTAGACAACGCAATAAATTAGAATTACCAAAATACAAGCTTAGTTTGGCCGTTAGTAACGAGTGCCCTGTAACTGTCAAATTATTTTACACCTAGCCTGATAATATGCGGCAATCGGTTGCAGCCTTTAAAAATTACTACAATAATACTACAATAACTCACAGAAAATTGTTCTTACACATACTAAATATGTAAAAATTGGTAAATTTAAAAATGTAAGATGGAGGTCGGTCCCCCTATACGAGTGCCTTAAGCCAGTTCTCCTGAAAAGGCCCTTACAATTTCTCAAGTGATGGTAGACTCATACATAAATATAATAGAAAAACTAGATAAAATGCAAAATAAAACAAACAATTTTATTTGTGTAATTATGTGATTAATTCAAACAATATTAATTTCAATATATTCTCTGTTCGTATTAGTTCATACATTAAAAAAACAATCTATAGAATAACTTAAAGTTATTTGAAAATGGTACCTCTTTCCTCGATCTCCAATTTTTTTTATTTCATATTCTTTTTGTATATTCACTTTATCTAATTCCCCATAAATTCAGCAGCACCTCCCAAACTTTTCTTTTACAAATATTGCGTACTACTTTCGCCAACCACACCAATAACCACTTAATGTAATAATATTACGTTGTTAATGTACATCTTTCTTTCCTTCTTTCTTAAAAAAAGCAACCCTTTATAGCCTACACGCTTACGCTCAGGTATTTAGAAAGAGAAAGAGCGGCTACAATGTATCATTCCTTTTCATTAAACTATTTGTCCGAATTGTAAACGACTTCTGACAGATGCAGTGGGTACTTTCGATCTGTACTGAATATTATACTATCGGTGATCAGTAATGACCGATTGATTTAATAGTAAGATGACATTAACTTGCTACATACTAATGAGCTAAATTATTTATCTCTCTATAACTTTACCGTCTTTCCCGAACACGAGTTAAATAAATGGCTAGGTCACACATATACGGCTCCTCAGTTTACTTTAATTAAGATACTTGAGAACTATTATCACGTCCATTAACAGAAGTATTTAGGCAACTAAAATGTAATAAAGCTATCTATTAGTGATACATTAATTATTGCTGCGTTCAAAAACGCCCCATTTATAAGAAACTAAATATACAATATTTGTCCAATGGCTACACATAGCACATTAAAAAAAAATGTGTAAAAATATCCTTGAAAAATCGGAGAATCGTTGCATTGACCAAATAACACAGGTCAACAAATTTTTTTCCCAGAGACGTGAGTATACTTTTCCGAAGTATTTTGCTGTTTGGTAGTTTTTTAGGTATACTAAAAACTGAAGGATCACATAACCTCATAAATGGGCGAAAACGCCGTTTTTTGCACTTTTAGGTTAGAATATCTCAAAAACCTGACGTGATAGAGCAATTCTGCGACCGGATTTGGATTCAGCACACCAAAATCCTTCGGGAAAATATACTCAGGTCTCTGGGAAAAAAGTCTGGTTAAGAAACTTTGTCAAATTTTGTTGGCTTGAATTAGTCGATTTTGCGTATTATTGCCGAAATGTCGCTAGAAGTGTTGAATAATTGTGACATCAGACATTTACACTTTTGTAGTTATCAGAAGTCGTTCAACGTAGGCCAGAGATAATCCGCCGTACATGGAATATTGAATAATACCTTAGTAGTTTGCAAATAGATACAAAAATATTTGTTAAAATCAGGTGTTACATGGCGAAAGTCAATATCCATTAGTGAAACTAAAATATGTAGCTTACTTCCGCAAAATTCAAGCAGTGTGCACCGCCCGCCAAAAAATAAATGCTGAAACTGCAGACACCGACACCTTCACCAACTACTCTACACGCGTTTCACCCCACACGAAGCATCATCAGGTGCAGTTAGACCGTGGAATACTGAGCACTTAGTGCTATCGGTATTGCTCGTTTTTGCGGCGCACACTGCTTGAATTTTGCGGAAGTAAGCTATATATTTTTGTTTTACCAAGAGACAAAAATGACCTAGTTCATTGACGAAGAAGCAATGTATCTTTTGTTCAGTTTCGTGCAGACGGTATCTCTAGTTCAATTTAGTCCGCAGCTCGTTTGTAGTATCGTATCGCTCGTTCATTCACGGACGATAGAAAACGAATGGCTCCCGGCTTCCTGCGACAAGTGACGAATGTAAATTTGTACTTTTAATGAATGTATATAGAAACAGATTTTTAAAAACACCAACCTTGTTATTAAGCTAATAATTTAATAAATAAACGAATTATTTATTTACCAAGACTTAGTCAATATGGTTTTTATACATTTTTATTGAAGAAAAAATAAAAATAACCTTCATTTCTAATAAATTTATAAAGGAAAAAAATCATTTCCATTTTTTGTTTTTAACTTTTATTAATTAGAGTTATTGTAACTATAGAATAATTAGAAAGATCATATTATAATTCAGATGTGGTTCAATTAAAAAGAGTGGGTGAAATATAATTTTTGTGTATATTGAGCTTTTCATCTTAGTAAACTATCCTTCGCAAGGCTATAGTTTAAATCCAAATCAATTATAGTAATTTGTATATTTCACTGTCAATATAAAAAACGCACCGGGGCCCGGATAGCTGCGGATTGTAGCCCTATTTTAATTTACTTAAAATACAGCAAAATTTACGAGTTTTATTTGTATACTTAAGGTAGTTTGTACTCCTTAAATTCATTACTTAGACTATAATTTAGGCTTTTGTTAATTAACTCTATGGTCGGGTGGACGAGTTTCAAGCGTTGTATTTTCTAAGGTTCCGAACCCCGATCAAGTCAATGAAGAAGTTTTCTACGTTGTCTGGTGTCTGGATGGTTTTGATAGCTTCATATTTTTGATTTTCATAACATAATGATAGGTACTTATTGAGCCAATTCAAATAAAACTTTGTTTATCTATAATATTTACACTAGTTTCATGTTCTTGTTGGAGTTATTTTATCATAACGTTTCGACTGCTTATCAGAAGCCATATTTATAGAAGAAATAAAGTGATTGTCTTAAATGCGTTAAAACTGTCTAAATGTTTTGTAAATACATTCGTAGTTACTACGAAAATAAAAAAAAATATGTTTCATTTTATTTGATTTTTTTTATCATGTGCTGTTTTTTATGCACGTAGATATAATGGATATCCGCTTCACAGTGTTCTAAATCTTGTCAGTGTGATATTTCAAAAATTGAATAAGAATAAAAGTTAATAAAACCTCAAAGTGGAATGACCATAGTATAATCTGTGCAATGAGCTTTGTTCGCAATACATGGTAATTTTATTAATATTTATAATTCATTCATTTATATTATTGTTAGATTAAGCTTACTGGCGATTTGGACTATTCTTTAAGCCTGTAAGTATTTTGATAAAATAAATAGATAATTTTAATGTTTTATATCTTATTTATGGGTTATATTCGTTTATTATTATTGTGTAGCTGTGCTTAGTTTGGGACTAAATAACTGGTGTAACTCACACCAGTAATTTAATCTCAAACAAAATTAAGAGATAAATATTAAATTGGTAACAAGAGAAAATATAAGAGCTGCGAAATTGCATTTAAGCTTTTTGCAAATAAGACACTGCTCTATTAGCACTAAGAACTGGGCATAAATATTGCAAGTAATTACAATAAGAAGTGAGATCGTGGAAAATCACTGAGTAGCGTGGCAATTAGCGGCCGAACACCCAACGGAAATAAATAAGGATATTAGCTTCCCCGCCGCAGATCCGACTACGATAAAATTATATTATTTCTGTTATATTCGTTCCATGAATTAAGTTATTTTTTGCTTAACAAATATTCAATTTATTGCCTTATCTTTAACCTATGGTTATCGTAAAAATATTTAAATTTAAATTGCCTGAATTAAAAAAATACTATTACGATTTTTTTTTCAAATTTATAATGTCAATATAAATGTTAAGTATTATAAGTTGCTATGCTCATTGGTGTTGCTGCTATTGCTTCTGTTATACTTTCCAACATAATAAAGATTTCAGTACCTAGAGACGCTTTTAAATATGAAAAAAGTATCAATAACCAAATCTACATCCGTGATGAGCACATTCAAACCTTAAAGGATGTATCAAAATGAAATAAGCTCAGTTCCAAAAGTATATTTTACGAGTAAGTTGCATAGAATTTAAGCCCCCTAACGTTCAAAGGAGCAAGTAAATGGCACGCGGGACTCGCCCCTGATTAGGTTTGGGACTTCAGTGGGCAAAAGAACTATTATTGTCTCTCAGAAATACTGTTCTGCGATAAAATATAATATATCTTCTGACATACCATCCATTCGATGTAATTTGATGGCTTGTATGTTGTAATCAACCTGCAATTGATCATAAAACTATACTAATGCTTGTCTGCAGGTACGTATGACTGGACTAGAAATTAAATTATACCAGATTTAAAAAATCTAAAAATCCCACGTTTTTCAATGTCCTAAAAAGAATAAAATAACCTTGCGGGGCAAAGCGACGGGCCACTCAAAACGTGGGGGCGCATATTACTAAGAGGAGATTTTAAAGAGATGAATGACATGCATTGATGCCGATTATTGTAAAGATGCGCCCCCACGTTTTGAGTGGCCCCTCGCTTTGCCCCGCAGGGTTATTTTATTCTTTTTAGGACATTGAAAAACGTGGGATTTTTAGATTTTTTAAATCTAGTATAATTATTTTATTCTTTTTCGCTTTCTCGTATGTTTTTTTGTTGTTTGCTGAATTAAATCATAATCACACACTGCATTAATTAATCATGAACGCAGCAAACATATCGAGAGAAAGAAGTGACATAAAGTCTCATATAAAAGCGAAAGTGGCCGAAAGTTGTCGAAATTTGACCTGAAAGTGCATCTGGAAAGTTGAAAGTTGCTTTAGAGTGCATTGTCATCGGGTTCTGAACTATCCTGAAAGTTTCAGCTTTCTAGCTTATCGGAAAGTGCCTCAAATTTAAGTTGCAAGATTTTGCCCGGACAGACAAACAAATAAGAAAAGTGAGATAAGAAAAACGTGGTAATAAAATGCAAATAGATCGGAAATAATTTTAAAATTTAAAATGGATTTTGCTTTGCAAAGATATCATTTTAATACATGTTCATTCAATATATTTTTCCCCAGGGTTTTGCAGCTCAATATGTCATTCAAGTTTATAGTAAAATATCTAGGTGTATACTTAAGAGGACCTTTGTAACTCTAATTTGTCTCTTAGTAAATCTGATTCTAGATAAAAATTAAGGAATTAAACACACACACACACACAATTACCATTCCCTTAACGCTCTTATAAACGATTTTTCTCAAAAAATATTCCTTGGAAAATGGGTCAAGTAATTACAACGATTCGAGATGATAGGCTGCGATGCAGCATACTCGAATTTCCTACTCATACTTCGGCAAGGTAAGTATTATTACCGCTCAGTGCTCTCCCATTTTATTCAACAGTCGGTTCCTAACGCTGCTCTTCGCTAAAACCAATTCCTTGTTACTTGATTTCTGCATTTCGAAAAAGCGTAAATATTTTCCTCTTGGGTGCTTTTGCAGCGATGAAGTATTCAATGGCCGCTTCAACATTCTGAATTATTAAATTGCTACAGTAACAAAAAGCAGTGATGTAAATATAAATTCACATAAATAATAAATAACATATCATTCGTTTACTCTGCCTTCAATTTTCTGGTTATGGAATATGAATTACATGAATCTCAATTATTCAACTGACCACTGACCAGATTTGAATCTTAAATATTTAATACTAGAATTGATGGCTTTTTGAAACTTTATGGTAAGGATTGGAGCAAGACAAAAATTGTATTTGATTTAGTGCCTTATCATACGTGTAGGAAGTAGATGATAATTATTAACCTCAAATTTATTTGTGAAAAATAAAAATAAGAGGCAATGTTGCCAAGAAAGAAATGAAAAGTCGAAAATGAACTAGCAATTTTTAATTTTTCTCACGTATCTAAATAAGGGATGTATTGAAAGGCTATCAATCCTTTTCCTTTTTTTGCGTTTTTGATAAAAATTGAAACATATTTCGGTTTCTGGTAAAAGCTAAGTACATTCGGCTCCCCTGTGTTTTTTTTCTCTTTTGTAAGAGATTGCGCTAAGTGATCACATTTCGATATTAAACCATTTGCCGAAGGCCGGTACCCGCTACGTATTTCATTTTACTGAGTGTCTGACCTGAGTTTTGGCGACTTGCTTTTTGTCGGAATTATTTTCCAATCTCTTTATTATATCTATTGTCAGTTTTCTTGTCTTCTTTGTATCTTTGAAGGTGTTTTGTAATAACGAATGTTTTTGTTTCTTACACCCGCAAACACGCACTTAACTTAATATTTTTTTTTATAATTGGAAGCAAATGATCTTATAAAATCATAGCAAAAGAATATAACCTGTATAGTAATTTAAGTGTTATAAAATAAAGTTACAAATCCATGTTTATATAATCGTTTGTTTCGGATATTTCTAAAATATTATTTTCTAATCTTCTAGTGTAGATTACTTGATTTCAAACCTGGGTTTGTATTTAAAGAGATTTTTTTTATGTAAAAGTATTAATGACGGGGCTCACACTTTCCTCTGGTGATCTCGCCATAAGTTCCCAGTTCCAGTTAGGCGTAACTACGCATGGACGAGATTCTGTGTATTATATTGTATGTTCAGAGGCATTAGCATCAGAGGCATCAGCGTTAGCATTTGTAGAAGGTACGAGGTAAAGCCAGCCCGGTTTGAATGAATTCCATTCCACCATAAAAAATATGATACAACCTGTGAGGAATAACAAAGGTATATGAAAAGCTTTTATTGAATTAAATTTTCATAGCTCTGTTTTTTTACTAGTCGTCTATATCATGATTTACTGTAACTCTGACTTTATTTGCGAGCTTAAACAATATTAATTTTAATCTTAGCTCCAAATGCTTTTAAAAATTATTAAATTAACCATTTTTTAACCGTGAATAGGTAAACGCTAAACAGAAAATGAAAGAAAAGAAAATACTTTCTTGTTTTGTTAAATCAATGGACACCTAATAACTTAAACTTTAACAGTCAAAGTATTCAAGAAGTAATTGTTCGCATGTTCACCACTAGCTGCGCAAACGACTATGCTACCAAGACAATGGTTGTCTAAAAGATAATCTTAAACTTTCAGTAAAAGTTGCTAAAATTTGGTTCGAATCGTCGAAATTGTTTCAAACATTCTAATCAAATGGAGCTGGGCTCTTAGAACTTTTATGTATTATTTTAAATTAATAACTTGGCTATCACGTTTGCGTGAGAATATGTACGAGTACTATGAGATTTTGGACGTAGGCTTTTTAGATTATATAAATAAAGAATTTTCGCATTACACATGTTCGTGTCCATATTATTGTCAAAAGCACATCCAAGTACCGCTAAATTCCAGAATTAAGGTACCTTGCACTCTAGTCGTTGGACTTTAAGCTATTTATTATATAGCTTTATTTTGATTGATAACGTAATATATGCTGCTGGTCTTTTTTTAAGATAAGACTACTAAAATTAGGTTAAAAATAGTGATTTTTGCCTTTATCTAAAGCAAATGAAGCTGCCAATAATATAATACCAAGTGTTTTATATAAACCAGTACCTTATCGCTTAAGTGTTTAGAAAGTTCTAAAAAAACTGACGTATATTCATGCCGAAGAAATATGTTGATCTTAAGACTGTTGCCGCAGGCACCGCTTACCCATTGAGCTATCTCGTCAATGCCACGTTTGAATTTTTCCGATTCCCCTTTATTGTTTGCGTCATACGTCGGCTTAGTAGGATAACACTCCATTTTCGTATATTCAATTCTTTGAACGTTCATTCCTGTATTTCGCTGAGAACCCACTCTTCGACCATTATTTGAGGAAAACTATAGCCGATTTTGTTTGTGACGCAAAACGATTATTTTATTACAGAATTTTTATTTGATTCCGTCTTTTTTCTACATTTATATATTTACGTGGTAAATTTACATATAAGCGACACAACAACTGACGGTTACTTAAGATCAAATATTATTTTCTTAATACTATTATTTAATAATCTATACTAATATTTAATAATACTTCATCGAGCTGCTAATCAGTTTAATCAGAGTAGTAAAATGTTTATGAAGCTTTGATTTCTTTCAGTAATTAATAGCTATTATGAAATACTGCATAAAAAATATTAATTGTAAAATAATGCATTTAATTTCCTTCAATAATTTGAACCTTCTATTCTAACCTTCTCCATTTCCTTCAATAGTTTTATATTTCTTTTATGATGCGTTTTATTATTGCCAAGTTGTACAAGTGTTCAGCTGTCATTGTAGCGACATTCAAAAATTTAAACTTATGGTTGCCTCGAAACTTTCCCTGCTGTACAGTGCCAGTTTCTTCTCTCATTAAGTTCGTTAACAAAATTCAACGTCAGTATTTTTGATGCTCTCAGCTCGCTTTCAATATTTTCTATTCGTATAATTTACTTTGTGTTTCAACGTCTGTGTAAGCGAGAATATTCCAGAAACGCTTTGAATGTCGATGTTTTATGTTTGAGGTAAATAATTTAAGCACTTGTGAAAACTTTGTGCTCTTGATTAACGGGGCTCAATTAGGTACTTTAAGTAAAACATTTTCAACAGCTCTTCTGTGTAACTGTTGAGAGTGTTTATCAGTTACAGTTGCAAACTGTAACATCACAAGTTCAAACTTTTATACTTGATCACAAAGAGATGGCATAGAACGTCAGGCAATTTTGCGGAGTGCTGAAATAAAGGAACTACATTGAGAAAAGGAATCTTGAGAAATTTCAAACACATAAATACAATGCTAGGATTTAGACTCAAATTTCGAGATTTTAAATATTACAATGTACTTCGTCGAACTGCAGTGCGGGCTCTGTAAATTCCATTTAGCTAAATAGCTTTTGAGAGAGATAAGAATCTAGCCATACAATGCTTTCCTACTTCGAGCGAGAAACTAAGAAAATTGAAAAGAGAGTCGCCAAGTAAGAAGGCAATGCCGATGGTCCGATTTCAGAAAACCTGAGATTCGAATTACTAATGTCATAAAAATTGAGTGGCGATAAACACTTGAGCGTTCCGAGCTTGGACAAAGTTTTTACGCGAGACAATCCCCTTGGTCTCGCAATCTTGGTTTTAATAAGTATATAACGTTCCCGAGATATACCTGTGAGGAGAAGATTTACATAATCATTACCATATCTGGCGTACTGGCGCGCGTATTATGCCCTGGAGGTTAATAATGCTATTTTCTCGCCACATTTTCACGTTGCTATTTCACTTTATCGACCCCCTTATCTACATCGTCATTGTTACTAGCCACTCGAAGAGCGGAGCCACCTTGTCCCTTCTATAGGTCAGGCTGTACCGAAACCACGTGATACGTATAAATTTATTCAAGCTAGTGAGGGTTATATATCGTACGACAAGACAAGTAATCAATTCCAGTCATTTATTTTGTTGTAGTAATGGAGCTGTTTCAGCTTTTACGTCTTTGGTAAGATTTTTGTTTTAGATTATTAAGTAAGTAGACCCTTTTGAAAGTAGAGTTTTGCTGATTTCCACCTAAACAGAATAGAGAATTCATATAAATATAGTATTAAATATAGTGATGTATTTAACATGATATTTAAAGGTTTTTTGTTTAAGATTTTGTATTCCCTTTCCAACTTTCCTTGGAGTAGCTTGTTGTTTCTTCAGTGATATATCGTCAATTTTGAAATAAATTAATAGATCTCTAAAGATTATTATGGTAAAAAAATATAGATATATATTAAACTTCCGACTTAACAAGTTATATTGCACTTGATTTATTTGTAATAATGATACATAACAATGTATTTAAAACTTGACTGATTCATGATATAATGGTTTCATAAAAGAGAAAGCACTGATACACTAAATATAATTTCAGCAAAATTACAATTTATATTAATTCTTTAGAAAGGAAGTTTAATAATATTATAATCCAAGTAGTTGACATGACGTATTTTTGAAAGGCGTTTTTCACTCAATGGTAGTGAGACGGTGCGTATGAAACACACATGTGCGGAAGTCAGCTCCACTCACTTCAACTCTGATTTAACGGATCGTAGAGTGCGTTCTTCGAAAATAGATACTAAGCACTCATGCGTCAAGGCACTTCAAATTACTTTTTGCATGGCGGAATGAATGGGAGAATTGAACCGACAAAATGGTTCCCATTGTTGGTAACGAATGTGTCATTTCCAGCTGATATTTGAGCTTGAATACCTAATTCGCATAAGAACTCCGATAAAAATGTAGGAGATTTTTAATTTTATTTTTAATATTGTACTGTCGTTTATTTGATCTTTATATGTTTAACGACCAAATGTTTTTTTGTTTTCTTACAGTCAATATATTTTTGTTCTGTTCTTACAAACTTATATTGTCTTTATAGAGAGATAGGATAAACGAATTATGTATTTTGGTCTTAACATCCATCTATTTTTCTAACTTTTTTATCGTGATAGTAAGTAACAAAAGAACATGTTTCGATAATATTTTATCATATTCGTTACCTCATTTTTATTCGTCAGCAGTTTGTGATCGCAGATATGATTTAGTATTAAGAACAACTAAAAGCTACCGAGCAAAGTAACGCAATAACCAATAAATCTAAACTTCCGAAGAAAGTAATTCTGTTTCTATGCTTATGCGATGTTCTGTCCCAAGAGATAACTACACTTCGTAATTTGCTGACTGTGCGTCGCGATATAATCGTGCCATTTGTTTTGTTGCTACTTTTACTTTCTGCTGTCCTAGTAACGAAATTAATAGACCCGAATTCTTTCACGGCAGCAATCAGGTATTTTTCGGAGTAAACACGGCATATCTTAGAATTTTCACTTGGGTGGTTAAAAGCACGCTTTGTCACAGAAATAGGACTTTTTCAGTGGAACAGTTACCTTTATAAGGACTTAACGTCGCAGGAAACGGCCTTCTAAGTATACGAGCGCAGGGGCGCCCTCCCGCCGCTGATAACAGAATTATCCGAATGACGCCATCTATCTTTTAAATGTGCACCTTTACTTTTGGCCGTGGTGCGTTGTTGGTGCCGCGCCCACGTTATTGTCTGAATATAATCTTAGCCTGTGCGTTTGTATCCGACCGCATATATTATTACCGGGAGATTTTTTCAATGATGAAATGTGAGCACTTCCGACGTCAGGCACCTGACAATGTAGCGTTTTATTGTTCAAAGAAAGTTATGAATAGAATGGTTCTATACATTAAACATGTTTTATTTGAGCCGGTAATATAGGACCTAATATTGGGAGTACTTTAAATATTTCTTGAACAATGATGAATAGGATCTAGCGATAACATATCATGTTGTCCAAGTATTTAGATTACGAAGTGAGTTACGAATTTTCTTACTAAATGATGATAGATGAACTATTATAAAACATTATTTTAGACATATTGCTGGAATAATATAACTTAAGTACTAGGCCTACTAAAAGGTAAAACAGTTTGTTAAAAAGCGTTCTGTAATAGATCTGTTTTCTAAGAATACACTAACAGATTTCCACGAAACGGGTCTTGAAATGATTGGAATGTATTTTTTCTAAAATGCTTTTCTAAATTCCTCTATAAATAGGTTATAGTAATTATAATTCAAGTACTAAATAAGAACTAGACGTTAAATTGAGACATGTAAGTAAATTAAGATTTTGATATTAAAGTAAAGACTGCCATAGTTATCCAGTAAAATTATATTTCAATTACGAAGCGTGAAAGGAATCTTAGTCGAAATAATTTATTTTATAATTGCCTTTTAAAATGATGATATCACCAGCTTTCATTTTGTTAGGAAAATAGTTTATAGTCACTAATTAAGACTGTGAGATTTAGTTTTCTAAAGAAATCCTTACTTGGTCTTATAGTTCCCATTCACATCTTTGCATTAGAAAATTCTAAATTAAAATAAGAATAGAATAACTCGTACAAATACGGTTGTTTAAAATAAGATTCATTACTGTCGCCTCTCAAATTAAACTATTTGTACAAACATGAACACTTCGCATGTGAATTGTTGTATCAAATAGTAGGAACCTGAATAAAGTATGTGCAGTATTTATTTTGAAAAGTATATGCGTTTCATACCAATTGGTGATAAGATTATTTTGTTGAAGTGAGATGTCCCAGCTCTTCGATAACATTTGTCCTACAGACTTTTAATGTTGGGTTGGTTTTCTTTTAAAAATAAGACTAAATAAATAAACACATTTATACAGGAGTTGTGTGGTTTTATTTTGGTAATAGTTTAAGAAACTCATTGACTTACTGCAAGCACAATAAAAATTATTTATGGCTTGGATAAATTGTTCTTTAAATAGTGTATTTTATTTGTGTGCACGGATCATATTGAGCATTTAAAAGACCCATTTTTTTAAATAGTATTACATATTGCGAGGTCAATAAATGATTTTGTGGTGTCCTCGATTACTGTCAGGGTATCCATCAAATGAAAGCAGTCAGTAGTTTCACCAAGCAGCACACGCACGTCCGCACCGGCCGACGGTCGAGCGAGCAATGCCCCACTACCGCTGTAGACGTTAAATTGAGACATGTAAGTAAATTAAGATTTTGATATTAAAGTAAAGACTGCCATAGTTATCCAGTAAAATTATATTTCAATTACGAAGCGTGAAAGGAATCTTAGTCGAAATAATTTATTTTATAATTGCCTTTTAAAATGATGATATCACCAGCTTTCATTTTGTTAGGAAAATAGTTTATAGTCACTAATTAAGACTGTGAGATTTAGTTTTCTAAAGAAATCCTTACTTGGTCTTATAGTTCCCATTCACATCTTTGCATTAGAAAATTCTAAATTAAAATAAGAATAGAATAACTCGTACAAATACGGTTGTTTAAAATAAGATTCATTACTGTCGCCTCTCAAATTAAACTATTTGTACAAACATGAACACTTCGCATGTGAATTGTTGTATCAAATAGTAGGAACCTGAATAAAGTATGTGCAGTATTTATTTTGAAAAGTATATGCGTTTCATACCAATTGGTGATAAGATTATTTTGTTGAAGTGAGATGTCCCAGCTCTTCGATAACATTTGTCCTACAGACTTTTAATGTTGGGTTGGTTTTCTTTTAAAAATAAGACTAAATAAATAAACACATTTATACAGGAGTTGTGTGGTTTTATTTTGGTAATAGTTTAAGAAACTCATTGACTTACTGCAAGCACAATAAAAATTATTTATGGCTTGGATAAATTGTTCTTTAAATAGTGTATTTTATTTGTGTGCACGGATCATATTGAGCATTTAAAAGACCCATTTTTTTAAATAGTATTACATATTGCGAGGTCAATAAATGATTTTGTGGTGTCCTCGATTACTGTCAGGGTATCCATCAAATGAAAGCAGTCAGTAGTTTCACCAAGCAGCACACGCACGTCCGCACCGGCCGACGGTCGAGCGAGCAATGCCCCACTACCGCTGTAGGCCGTGCGTACGGGCGTGTGTCGCTTGGTGAAACTACTGACTGCTTTCATTTGATGGATACCCTGACAGTAATCGAGGACACCACAAAATCATTTATTGACCTCGCAATATGTAATACTATTTAAAAAAAATCCTTAATTAATACGTCACAGATTTATTAGCCTAAATATCGTATTTCACATTCAAAATATTTTCTCAGGTTTAAAGTTTGTCTCAAAATCCTTGGCCAGCCCTGTATATATAATTGCAAAGAAATACGTAAATAACACACCGTCTGATGGAAAATGGTTTTAAATCTTCTTATTTCCTTAGTTAAAAGTTATAATTTTTATTTTATTTTATAAAATAATATAGCCAAGTATCTTTTTATATTTTACTTATCACAAAACGATATATAATAAACACAAAACGACTGAGATAGATTTTGGGACCTCTCCTCTAATAGGTAGAACAACCGCATCCACAACCCGACTAAAGTATATCGTAATACCACCACAATATGTCCCAGCTAATAACATAAAAGATATAATCGTATATTTTGTGTAAATATTTATCTTTAACGGTCTGCTTTGCAGTTGAAACCGCATAATGCATTAACTGATTACCACCGGCATCCATCTTCCGATACGTCTGACATAGTCCGCCTTGGAGGTTCGTTGAAACGTTAAAACTTTGTAAGTACATTCAAGTGAGCTAAAATAAAGTTGTGTGAATACGTTTTACATGACACGCTTTATGAAGCAATATATGTATGTATGTCTCATGACTTACGAACTGGGAAAATGTTTTAGCTATTGAGTTTACCGAGATGATTCCCTAGCTGCCTGTTTCGGTAACAAACATGTTTTCAAGTAAAAATCACGGCTTTAGCTGCTTTTGATTTCATTGGACTTTTTTTAATATATACTTTCAGTGGACCACAAATGGGCAGACATGATTTTAGTGCAACGGTAGCGATCTTGCCTTTCGCATCGACGGTCCTGGGTTCCAATCCCAGAAGGGGCAGATGTTTGTATGTTGAATACGAGCATTTGTTTCTGAGTAATGGGTGTTTATATATATTTCTATGAATATTACATATCTATGTATCATATATGTATGTATATCCGTTACCCTAGGATCTAAAACACAAGCCTTACAGTGCTTACTTTGGCCTAGAAAATGATGTGAATGTAAGAAATATTTATTTATTTAATGCGATACAAAGCTCCTGTTAAGCGTGGCAATTATGGTAATATCACCCAATTACAAAGAGGTTTCTGTCTAGCAATATACTTATTTTGACTGAATTAAAAATGATGAAAGGTAGATTGCGAATCAATAAAATGGTTCTGAAATACCCAAGTTTGGCGTTTCTTTCGACTGGTACGCTATCGTAAATCTATGACACTTCAGGGACTCCCTTAACATGAGATGCCACGTAACTGCGTAAAGACCTTAATATTTCTTAACAGTCAACGTAACGATACTTTGAAAACAAAACAAATGACATCAAAAAATGCACAGGTTCCTTTAGTTTAAATTATAAAATCTTACACAACCTATTTTATTTTCAATAAAACAGACAAAATATATAAAAAAATAACTAATGTTAGGAGTATGAATTAAAATTTCGCGTCGAACTTTACGACATTATATAAACAACTTACATTCTGTTAAAATAACTGATGATGTTAAGTAATTTTATTCATTATATATTCTTATCTGGTCGTATATTCACTATTACACTAAGCCACGTAACCGAATGCTTAATTTGAATCCATAAGTTGATATTTTGATTAAAACTGGAAGTTAGCCGGGGGAATATTAATTTATAAAAAGTCTACAATGTTTATTTTTAAATATATAGTGATTGATTTTCATTTTAATTCACACTTAAATTATTTCATAGTACTACATAAAGAATATTCGACAAGTAACATTACTGTATTTCTTGCATCATTTGTTAAATGGACTTGTATTAAATATATTAAACTAGCTGACCCAACGACGCGTTGCTGTGTTATAAATTAAAATAAAACCTATCCTATCTTTTAAGTCAGATAAAATAACAGATAGTTACGAAGTTTGATCAAAATTGGTTAAGTAGTTAAGGAGTCCATCGCGGACAAACAACGTGACACGTAATTTATATATATTAAGATTATATTCAATGACCTAATTACTATTGTTATTAGCCAATTTTGTAGATGTTAGATCTGTTTTAATCGAGACTTTGATGGTTTCTATGTGTTTCAAGAGTAGTTCAGCAAAAAATAAAAAATATTCTATTTGTTATGGCCACCTTTGGCTTTTATACAGGCCACGAATCTATGAATTTACGCATTATTTCCATGAGAAACACCACTACTTGCTCCAGACATTTCTTAAGAAACTCGATGTCACCGTGTCGTTTAGAGCAGGCCATGTCCTCTAAAACTGACCATAATTAGTAGTCTAAAGTGTTGAGGTCTGGACTAAATGAGGCTAGACTACAACTATTTATAAAGTCCAGAACGTTGGTCTCAAGCCAAGCTTGAGTAGTTCGTGCCTTGTTTTAAAAGTTTTTATAATATATTTTTACAAAAATTGTCTACTCCCTAAATTGCTTTAACACAATATTATGAAATAATATTTCATACCGCACTGTTCCAATTAGACCGCAGATTTTATTCAACAAAATCATGGAGCGAGTGGAACTATCGATGCAAACGGACTCTTGGTAGACGATAACGACCTCGCCAGTTATTCCGCAGTGGATAGGTGCTCCCATAATAATTTAGCGTTAGTTTAATTTGAACTACTTACCGATATTGCTAGCTCATTAAATGAGATATTCAGATTTGTATATTTTTTAATAAAATCAACGAAGAGTGCCACTTTGTTTGGAACTATATTTTCAGATATGAATACAAACTTGCGATAATAGAAGTGATTCAAGATTTTTTCTGGCCAAACTAATTATAATTTTTTTTCTTTGTTCTCTACCGAGTGAACAGAGGTCTGTTCCTAGAATGCTAAACAAGGTAATGGAGATCAGAATAAACCTTATTTCAATGGAGATGAGGGTCGGATCATTTCATTTGCTTAGGTTTCCATAATCCCAAACAAAAACACACACTAAAATCAGCGAGACCCCAACTGAACGAAGACCTATCCTCTTTAATGCATCTCAAGGATATGTTACTAGCATTTTGCAGTCATTAGCGTCCCGCAACCATCACCAGGTCATTGATCCTTTTAGTGGGGGGCTTATTGTGCTGCGAGGTTCCTGCTTGCCACTTAAGGACCGTTCTTGCCCAACTCTCATCAGTTCTGCAAACAACGTGGCCTGCCCATTGCCATTTCAGTTTAGCAATTTGAAGAGCAATGTCAGTAGCTTTGGTTCTCTGGCGGATGTTTTAATTACGGATACGGATTATCACGCAAGGCAACACCGAGTTGCTATACTAGGTGTTGTCACCATAGCTAACTATCACAGAGTATCTCAGAGTGTCACAAAACTTGTTGAAAATGAAAACAATTATGGATCACGTCTCAGTGCCATATGTCATCACTAGCAACACATTGCTCGAAGACCTTAGTCTTTAGACTAGGGCAGATTTGGAACAAGCAATATAGTGCAACTTACAACAAATAACTCATTTATTTATTTTATTTCAAAAACAAAAGTCTACTTTTTATTCAATGTATTTTTAAAATTTTACGCAAAAGTAATTTCTGTGTTTAATTTTAATCGCATATAACGATGGGACTTTTTTTTTTTTTTTCCATATTTTTTTAATAAAATTAGTATATAATTCGACTTCGAAGCAGTGGAAGTTCAAAACGGAATGGAATTAGATAAACGCGCTGAATGTTTGCAATACGCGATGCAGGCATGACATGCGCTGTCTGTGTCAAATTAACATCCGCGCTCTATTGTGGAGATGCCTCATGTTTCGTATGCAGCACACATTCGAGCCGCCGTTATTTATCCAGTTAAGACGATACATACTCCACAGAATATTACGTTCTGTTTTAAGAAAAATATGTAAAATACATACCCACGAGGCTTTTGTTGTTAAGAGTTGTATTTGGAGAGATGATTTCGTCCCGCGATAATGAATACATTTTCTCATTTCATTTTCATCATTTTCAGTGAGAATATTAAATCTAGTGCCTGTTTGTGTATAACGCATATTTAATAGAGAAAAATAATATATATGTCTTTTCCTGATAAAATGTTTATTTATTAGTCTTACACTTATGAGAATAAGTAGAGGAGACGATAAATTGAAATTTATTTTCTTCGCTGAACTCGCATATATAGAAGTACATAAATATTTATTACTTATTAAACTCGGTAGCAATTCATTAAAGCGGGTTTACGAGTTATTCAAACGAGATTTATCGAGCTAGATATTATAAAGTTGGTCGTTTTAAATTAAAAAGAACTTTGATCGTGCAATTATAGAAGCCTAATTTCGTTCGGCGTGCATTGAGTGAACTAATACAATAACAAAAGATCGCTGAGCTCACTACAAAAGTTGAGTCGGGAAGTTGACGACAAGTTTTCTTATATTTAATAATGTGACTGGTATTTGTCGAACTTTTGCAGGGCACAAATTATAAGTAGGAAACACAAATAATAGTTGACGTAGGGTCGGAGGAGAAGGCAGACGAGAGAGGGGTGAGGCAAGACGTACGGGGGAGCTGGGTAATCAGCCCGGACAGTAATTCTGGAGCCTTAGGGGTGTGATCGGTTAGCGCCAACAAGGGTACCACCACTAACATCCTCGGAGAGAAGAAATACTTTAGTTCAACATTTCCAATGCGGTTTTGTTTTGTAGCTCTTCAAGATTAGGCCATTTCTCAATAAACATGCGATCGCAGCGGGCAGCTGCCATTGCTTAGTTTTCGAGACGTCTCCGGAGAAATTAATGTAATGTGGGATATAAGTTAGAGCATCGTAATAAGATTGGGATCGGTGTTTCTCTGTTTCATCGGCGACTTCGTTTGGGAGAAATGTGTTAGAATGCCACAAGTTCAATATTAGTTATAACGATTAGATCTGATAGGTTAATCAATTATCGTTTTTGTAGACGGTATAGGTGATTTACAGGCTATGAAATCGGAGTGAACTGATTAATCACAACAAAATAATTGTAATGTTACATTTTACCTTTTGTAAGAAACTTAATGATGTTTTGATGTTTCAATTGAATTTTCGATATAGCTCCGGTGATACCAGAAATTCGGAGCAGGAAAATACTTTTACCCAATTAAGTTGGCTTTGAATCTTTTGATCGCAAGGCAGCCTACGCAACACTTGGAGGTTGAAGTGCACGACCAATAGAGAGCTCTTGAGCCTCTCACAGACTTCGGGTATCTTTGCACCTTAATTGCACTCTTCTCCGGTATAAGTACGACACGTATCTTTATTTTTCGGAACGAAAGAGGAAAAAAATGCGTATTTCAGACTCAACTTCAAGATATCTTAAAAAAATATTTCATTTTTTAAGATTGACTGCTTTTAGTAAGTGCCTACGTTGTTTTAGTTAATGTGTCAAGATATTTGAATGTACACAAGTAAAGTTATTTGTGCATATAAAAAAAACTAAAAGTGGAAAGGTGGATACTTAGTTAAATTTTCTAGATCTAGCAAAATGCTTGGTAGCCTAATTAACTAGAGTACCTTTTGTTTTGCTGGTGCGGGTTCAGTCCCCGCACAGGGTGAATATCTTTAGCCAGTTTTCCTGAGTATTATATGTGGCAAATCTCGTATCAGAACCTTAATATAACTTGGTAAGTGATCTTCCATATTTCCATTTTTTCTTGTATTTTGGTATTTTTTCCAATTAGGAATATTAATAATAAACATATCAAATTATAACTCGAGATCAGTCTGGTTAAATCTAGAAAAACAATAGGAATAAAAATAAGTTTTATATTTTTAAATTATTATAAAACCTCCCTTAGCCCGTTAACATCCAAGCTCGGGGAATAAGAGATTAAACCCTTATTAGCTCTGTAATTGAATAATTATGTAGGATATTCTCATTTGCTGTGACTCATATCTATAAAGGAAAATGTGCTCATAATATATGGTTTACAGGTTTTCTTACTAATGTTAAACAGCGATCAATGAACTATAACACAATTCTATTAGTTTTAAACTTTTAATGATTAATGTTAGTTATTAAAAAAGTAGGGAGGGATGAAAGTATTTTTTAATTAATTATATCGCCCAATTGAAATTAAATAAAAACTATTGTACGGGTTATTAATATATAGTAATAATATGTTGTACATGAAATGTCAATGACTTGCTATTTAGGTCACTTTAAATAATATTTAATTTATTGTTATATTCACGCATTTATACCTAATATCCGTACGGCTGCTTATGCATCAATTTTATAGTTACTAAATAATAAAGACAGTGTTAGAACGACTATCATTGGATGTTTCGTGCATTAACCTTTCCTTACAAATCTTTTTTTACTCATCTCGTAAACTTTATAATACGATACAACTATATATTTTAATTGATCATATAAAATTGTTACTCAATATTTGTTTTATTTTCTTTTTTACTATTTTTAGGAGTTATATATAATATAATAAAAAAATGGTGACTAACGCATTCAGTAAAATAATAAAATTTGCAGTTCTTATGGCTATTTGTATCAAATTCACTGAATCAACTACAATTTACGGCTTCTAATAAATAAGATATGGTTTAGTTTTATGTATTGATAGATTAGTAGGTTTATAGAGTGACATATAGGATAACGATAACATGGCATTATTAATAGCATGGATAAGCATCCAAAAACAGACGATTAGATGAAAATTTTGATTTTTTTTCATTTAAAATTATTGAATAGTGCAATCAAAACCATTCCTTTGCATTATATTTTTATTTTGTCTCATTATCATCATCTCCAGACGTCTACTGCTGGACGGAAGTCTCTTAAGGAATAGGGGGTTATGACCATAATCTTGATACGTCGGATACGTCTTCGCGAAATTTGTTTTCAAATCGCTACAATTATTTTTCATACGCTTATTGATATTAAAAGCAAAATTGTTTTTTAAAAGTAAAAAAATAAATTTGTCCTATTAAAGTGATTTAAATAATACAAATTATTATTATTATTATTATTATATCCATGTTACAACTAGTACAAAATAAAACTACTTGTTCTGATTTATGTATACTATACATTATATTTTCTAAAGTTAATAAATGGCACAGCTGCTTAAATTCATAAAAGGAAGACAAATGTGAGCCTCGCAATTCTCGTTGCATCTTAACATAATGGTATTAAACATCGCTCGCATATGAAGCGTAATAACATTACGACATAACATACCAAGTCACCTGAGCCAGGTAATACTCTGCTCTGTAGAACACCGAAGCCTAGCAAAGCCAGTCTTATCTGCCAACTTTTGCATTATCTGTCGCAATTTTCCATAAATTCCAACACCCAAACTTCAAATACGTATATCAAAACTACGTAACCATATACTTATTTGTTTCTATTTTACACCTGATTGACTCCCTTACTCGGAAGAGACGGTTTAGCCTACCCTCTCGAAGTTTCTCGCCCTTAATTCGAAATCAGCTAATGCAAAAGTTTATTTTTATAAGTAAGATTACACAAGAGTTGGAGCAGAAGTTTCAAGCTGCTTTCTTTCGGAAATCCCACAAAGTATGGAAGGAGCGATGCCCCGGACTGAGTTTGAGGATTAATACTGAATTCAAAATGATTTTGGGACTCTTTGCAGTATTGTAGATGACTACAAACTTTGATACCAATGCATATCGTTGGTCTTCTTTAAACGTATTGCTTTGCTAGCTTGATTTTTTGACGTGACAACGTCTTAAATTAGGTTGCGGCTGGGAGTCACTTATGAAAAAGTGTAACGCTCGGTAACGTTACGATGAGTCACCGAACGAGAGAGAGGCCCGCCGAATGCCTTGCGTCTCTCTCCCACTCAACTATATATGCGCTTACAATGAGAGCGAGTGAGAGGCACGCGTCCCTTCCACTCGGGCATGGTTAGCCCGCCTAAGAGCGAGAGAGACAGACATAAAAAGTGGAAGGGACGCGTGCCTATAAATTAATGTTTTAAATATAATTCTTTGTATAAATAAATGTTTTAAATTGTTACTATTATTTCATCCTTCTTCCTACTATACGAATGAATATTCACATTAAAATTATTTTACCACTCAAAGTCGTTGTCACGTAAAACTTTCGCCCGTATACCGACTTTACAGGCAACCAACCAGTTTTTTTAAATGTATGTGTTTGCTATCGAAAGTATTTCTAAGAACAGATAGTGAACTAGATACGAATTTTAAACTCCTATAGGCTAGATTAAACGTCGTTTACGTAAATGTATCGGTTTAAAACTGTGTCCATTTTACAGGTCTTATTTATGTTAATGACATTTAAAAAAAAATGTTTTAGTCAATCTCGAATGCAATCGGTAAGGGCGTACTCACGACTACAGTATAAAGACCTTAATTGTGTATTCAATATTGACAATAAATACTTTTTAATCAGATATGACAAAATATTTTATTATCTGAAATACTACATTAATATAAATATTATATTTTCCATATCGAAAATAGCATCGAACTCATTTTGATCTATACCCTCGCAATTATGGTTGATTAAATATAAACCATTGCATGGTTATCGTTTGCAGCGTATAATCGTCAGAATTTATGTACACTTCCCGATGGCGCTCATAAACATTGTAAAGCTTCCGTCATATGGCGGGCGGTCACCGTCCGTATTGCCTTGCATGTGTACAATGTAACAACGAAACAATATGTGCAAAAAAATTAAAACATCGCTAAGCGGATTGCGAGGTAGGTTGGACACAACATTGTTTCCTGGTTCAATTGTCTGAAAAATTATATTGACAGAAGATCTCTTCTGTTTGCCATTAGTCCTTTTTTAAATATTAAGCGTGCTATTGTTTGATTCTTACCATAAAAAATGTTGATTATATCTATATTATGTCAAATATTTTTGTTATTTTGCTTCGATATTTTGTTTTTATTTTAATTCCTAATGAGAAGGTCGACAGAGATTGAGTAACTATTGCAAAGGCCGGTCATCGAGGCGTGATCAAAATTTTACTATCTCAAGCTTATACCCTTTATTACCGGCTGCTTCTGCAGTTGCACGCACCAATCCGCACTGAGCCCGCGTAGTCATGTTATTTTTTTAAACCAAGCTTGCACACAACTATTAGCGTTTGTGTTCTCGCCCAGTTGTTGTAATTATACTTACGCTTTTCTATACCAATATTGTTTAACAGTGGGACATACAACTAATATCTTATATAATGTAAAGAAGATCACTAAAGCAAGCAGGTGACACAAAGGGCAAAGATTTATCGATGGTAGACCTTGAACAGCGACGGCTACTTTGTACCAATGCTTTCTCAACATGTCAAGACGCTTACTTTCCACCGGTTTCTGTACATTTTGTTATTGACTCTATGTCGTTCCGCGGATATTAGGTAAAAATGTACCTACATAAACATTCTGTGTTATTTACTCTTTAATTTTATGGAAACAGAGTTGGCACATAACTCATAATCTTTTTTTTAATTAATTTTGGCGGTAAGTCATACTGTGGTACTACGGTTTTCAAATATTGTAAATCCTTACTAATATTATAAATCGGAAAGTGAGTTTGTTTGTTTGTTTGTTTGTTTGTTCCGCTTTTACGCCGTAACTACTGAACCGATTGCTTTGAAATTTTGCAGACGTAAAGATAAAAGTCCGGATCAAATAATAGGGTACTTTTTATCCTGGAAAAAATTGATATTCCCGAGGAAAAACAAAAATATTGTTTGCTTCATGGATGGATAGTAGATGGCGCTGTGTGTCGTTTAAAACAAGGTAAAATATTGCAAACGAATATAAACATGTAAATTTAGAAGCTAAATGATACGATAATGAATCCCCGAAAATGAGGAATTCCCGAGGGATGACGTACAATTTGTTTTATCGTCTAAACTGTTTTTTTACATCTACTTATATGTTGCAAACGAATATGAACATGTAAATTTTGAAGCTAAATGATTCACTAAATGACTCATTCCTCGGATTCCGATTATTCCAACAGACCTCCCATTTTAATTTAAAAGACTACAATTTCCTATAAGGGTTTCATTTGCAATGACCATTAATAAAGCACAAGGTCAAACTCTAACGGTTGCTGGAGTACACTTGGAAAAACATTGTTTTTCGCATGGTCAGCTCTATGTAGCGTGTTCCCGGGTTTCCAGTGCCCAAAATCTGCATGTTTTTGCTCCACAAGGGAAAACATATAATATAGTGTACCATTCAGTTTTGGTTTAACAACTAATTGTATACAGCGTTACATCGCGCTTCTTAGATTTTTCCGTGGGAATGAGAAGTTTTCTTATAGTTGTGCTTTATACCGCAATATAACCGAATTCCACGCGGGCGAAGCCGCGGGCGGAAAGCTAGTTGACTATAAAGGACCATTTAACCCCGTTTCCGCTATACGGGTATTTTTGTAACATCTTGTATAAGTAATATTGATAGAAATAATGTTTTAGTATACATAGTTGTGTATATTCAAAACATACCAACACATTAATTTGGCAGGCAGAATAATAGTAGACTATTGTCAAAAATGACCATATAATTTTTGCGCTAGCATCCACTTCGTCATAATATGCCATTAACGCTTGAGTGACATAGCCTCTAATTCACGTTTAAAAGCCTGCACTTGACTCAAAGTCACCAGTAATTTCGTCTTAGCCAAGAATACCCGGCAAAAATCTAATTTGTCAAGGAGTACGTTGTGGCTACTGAAATTGCTGGATAGAATAATGTTTTGTCGCCATTTTGGCGTTAAAAAGATAGAAAAGAGGGAATCCTTCACTGCGAATTTTGAGATTGTGTTTTTAATCAAAGCTTTTCATAACAGCCCTTGTATTGAGATACTGAGAAGATAGGAACTGCAGACTGGGAATTTATTTATTAACGAACCTCTCAAGCTTGTCGTAGTAAAACAATGGCATGAAGAAAGAATTAATGGAATTCCTACTCTGCGTTCATGTTAAATTTAAAAAATTAATAACTATTTTTTAATAAATATATTAATAACAGAATAATAAATACTACTGAACATTTTTTTTTTTGCGTAAAAATAAATCGGACTGTATTTTATAGAACTGGAGTTCGTTCACACAGACTCATCTGCATCGGCCTCGTACACTGTGCTATAGCCCATTTAGACTATAGTATTCATAAAGAAGGTATGTTCTCCTTCAGCATAGTGGACACTAATAGAAACATGTCATGAACTTGAAATACTATAAAACAATGAAACTAAATATAAATAACAATTATTGTAAGTATCATCAATATATGTACTAAAAAATGAGAGGAGGCGCTATAAAACTTAAAATATTACAAAAAATCTTCATCTGTTTACTTACCTGCCTAAATTACTTATAAAGTTCACGGACGTGCTGGGTTTTTCTTATTTGTATTAAATATATCTAATAACCAACTTACTGTCTATGCTCTAGCACAGAATTAGAATTAGTTATCAGGCACCAGTTGATTTATTTAAACTACTAATTCGAAGTTGTCTGATATGCGGGAAATTAATATAATAAATATTCGACAACATCATAGAAATTAAGCACTTGTGCGTTTTGCAATAACTAATAAATAAATAAAAAATATGTCAATCAGAATTATTAACAAATATATTCTTCAGAATAAAACACTTTTTTACGGATTTTTTCGCATGTTTTATTTTATTTTATATTTAATCCCGACGTTTCGACTCCTTTACAGGAGCCGTAATCACAAATGTGATCACGGCGCAAAAATCCGTAAAAAAGTGTTTTATTCTGATGTTTAATGTGCGCGGAAGTGTAAGAACTAAATATATTCTTAATAAGTATCCTATATCGTTTAGTTAATAAATATATAAAATTAATATTTCGACATCTACACAAAAACAAAGGGTTAGTTCTATCCTTATGTACTTAGCAATTTGTAACTAAGGGCTGCCATACGCAGACTTGGGCCTTTTAAGGCCCTTACGCGTCGTTGCACAGGGTTCAAGTCGCGACCATTGTGCGTCCGGAAGCGATTAAAGATCGCTACTCTCGTTCGCTTAATGCACGAGCGGACTTGATTGAGAGGTTGAATGGAATTTGATTCTTGATAAAAAGTATTGTTAAAATGGGTAGCAATTATTGTTCGTCTAATTTTTAATTAAAAGGTTTACAAAAAAATATTTTCTAAATCTATCATACACTGTTTCAATAGTAATAATTTATTGCAAAATTTTGAAGTATAAATTACACAAAATTTGCATTATCTCATAGTAAACAGGTTGAGCTACATACAAATTGCATAATAACGTGAAAATAAATAAAAAATGAGTATTGCATTAGACTAAGATTACAATAGGACCCTCATACAGAGGCCTTATCTAGTAGAGTCAGTTCTGCAGCGTACTTTGTTAAAAAAATAAAGCTTTTAATTGATATTGAAATGGCAAGGTTAATATATTTTATACTATGCGCCTCCTCTCATTTTATATTTTATATAGGTTGTTGATATGGGGCTGCTAATATTAAAAGCGTCTTTGTGCTACTGAAAAGAGCTGTTCACGTTATTTCACACCTTTGGACTAGAGATTCTCTTAGAGACTTGTTTCAGAAAATTAATGTACTAAGTATGGAGAGACAGTTAATTTATAAGAACATAATCTGAATATGAGTATGAAAACTATACATTAATCAAGCATAGTGACGTCCATCAGTTTAACATAAGAAATAACATTAAACTTGCCGTTTAAGTTTTACATTCCAAAAAAAGGCACTTATTGGAGAGAGGAATAAATTAATAAGAAACTTATTTAATTAAGTTCCATACAGTGCAGCTGATTTACTCTTGCATAAATATAATAATTTATTTGTGATAAATATACTCATGTCTAAAGGTTATTACAAAGTCATAACTATCTACTGTAAAAGTCTGAGCATAACACCTATTATATACTGTAACATAGCTATCAGCATTTGTTAAATTTTGAAAGTATTTACTAATTGTATACAAGTGATTGGAGTATGCCCTCTTAAAACATCTTTTAGGTTGTGGAGTTTGAGGAGGGTCATTAGATTCGCTAATATATAGTTAAACGAAACGATGGCTGGCTCACGTTTCGTGAACGGGAGCTGCCTTGGAAGTGGGGTCTGCTTTTAAAAGACAGTATCAGAAAATTACCTTTACTCGAGATGTTAACTATTTATGAATTTACTAGCTTTCCGCCCGCGGCTTCGCCCGCGTGGAATTCGGTTATATTGCGGTATAAAGTATAAAATTTTCGAGGATTCATTTTCGTATCATTTAGCTTCAAAATTTACATGTTCATATTCGTTTGCAACATATAAGTAGATATAAAAAAAACAGTTTAGACGATAAAACAAATTGTATGTCATCCCTCGGGAATCCCTCATTTTCTGGGATTCATTATCGTATCATTTAGCTTCTAAATGTACATGTTTATATTCGTTTGCAATATTTTACCTTGTTTTAAACGACACACAGCGCCATCTACAATCCATCCATCAAGCAAACAATATTTTTGTTTTTCCTCGGGAATATCAATTTTTTTCAGGATAAAAAGTACCCTATTATTTAATCCGGACTTTTATCTTTACGTCTGCAAAATTTCAAAGCAATCGGTTCTGTAGTTACGGCGTGAAAGCGGAACAAACAAACAAACAAACAAACTCACTTTCCCATTTATAATATTAGTAAGGATAAACCTTTTTATTTTATATCTGTATGTCACAGCCATAGCGATGTTTGAGCATACTTATTTAAAACAGATACTCGTTAACTTTGCATAATCAAAGATATAATGGAAGCATAACGCAGCTTATTGTATTAATGTTTTAAATTCTTTTAAGCACAGTATTTTGCTGTATTGTTATGTCATTACTTCTTTGAAGCTGATGAGCTTTTTAACGATTGTTATTCTTAACAGTTTAAATATATAGAATGGGTGGTAGGAAAAAAAGATTCAAAAGAACTTATTTTAAGTTCATCTAATAAAGATTATTTTTGTTTTATTTCAAAGATTATCGTGACAATGTTTAACAATAAAAAATAAAAATTATCATAAGTTTAGGTAGAATATAAAAAAAACATATTTAGTTCTTACACTTCCGCGCACAATACACATCAGAATAAAACACTTTTTTACGGATTTTTGCGCATGATTTTTACAGGAGTCGTGATCACAGGATCACGACTCCTGTAAAGGAGTCGAAACGTCAGGATTAAATATAAAATAAAATAAAACATGCGCAAAAATCCGTAAAAAAGTGTTTTATTCTGATAAAAAAAACAGTTTTGTAAAAAAGTTTAACACCTAAAACTTTGAACAATAATTATTTATAACTATAAATGTACAACAAATTGCGAGCTACTTATATCAATCTGAATTAGGACAAACCAATGAATTTTACGGGTTCTTTTCGTGTCACATTTCCAATACTTAATGCGATTTACAGTCTGTTAACACAAATCTATGTACTTCATCTTCTTTCCCATCTCTTTTCACTGTACCGGAGCTAGCTCCGGTATTGACATCCCTTTGTCGCTTATTTATGGCTCAAGAAAAAGTACCTAAGTCCTGAAAACTGGTTAACGTGCAACCTGTGCCTACTCAGTTAGGGCAATCGTGCCGATCCTGCCAATTACAGGCCCATCTCGGTCACTTCCATTGATAAGGTAAGTCACGCCGAGATAATTGCTCAATCTTTAAGCAAGCACGAGTTCGATCGTGTTTGGTGTACTGTTCTCATCTTTGGGACGGTTCCGCCCAAAACCAACTCCAAACGCTCGAGTCCATTGAAAGGAGGGCCAAGAAAGTCATCGAAAATGACGAACTTTTTAATGATAAGCTGAAAAGCCTTGAACATAGACGGAAGGTAGTAAGCCTATCCGCTTTTTATAGGATACATTTCGGAGAGTGTGCAGCAGAATGGCATAACCTTGTTCCGCCGTCCCCATTTTTTCATCGGACAACCAGACTTACAAATAGGAGCTACCGTTATATGGTTGATATACCAAAGAGTCGCACTAAGCGTTTTGGTTCAAATTTTATAATCCGAACCGCTAAAGAGTGGAACTCTTTGTCTGAGTCTGTGTTTCCTAATAAATGCAATTTAGGGGTCTTCAAGTCACGAATTAATAGGTATCTTCTAGTCAAGAGTGTCACATCCTAGATCGCATCGTCGTTTACCATCAGGCGAGATAGCGGTCAAGCGCTTACCTATTCACAATTAAAAAAAACGACTTGCATAATAATCTACCCAATAAAGAAGTTCAAGTGATTTTTAACTTAAATACTAATATATTAACCCTTTCAATATCAATCGAAATATGTTAATTACAGAAATTAATAGATTTTTTAAATTAACTAGTATTGTTTAAGAAAGTCACTTTTAGTTTTTATAAAGCTATCAGTTCTCCACTGAAGACGCAACTTAAATAAACTGCTAATGGGTTTAAATAGGCAGTGAAAGCTGGACACTACTCTTTTGAATTATATTTAGGACATTTTGTAGTAAATACAACGCACAATTAAACTAGAGGCCGGTTACGTATCTTATAAATTTGTTATATGAAAGAGAAAAGCTACCATTTTTCTAATTATTTGGCATGAAATTGTATGCAAATATGTAGAAAAATGCTATAAAACAACCAGTAACAAAAATATTATTTTATAAAACGCACTGGTTATTAACTTTTAGTATGCGAATTTTTACTAGTTAAGTCCTTGAGTACAAGATGTCCTTTCAATCTAAACCTTTTGTTTGATTTATTTTTATTTAATTATTGTATATAGTATGTTCAGCTCTCATTGTGCCCAAAATATATATTTAGAAAGAAAGAAAGAAAGAAAGAAAGAAACACCTTTATTGGCCTCAACAACATATTATAGTACCTTACATTAATACAAAAACAATAACAAACAAAAAAAAATATAATAACTAACATAACATAAAATACAGCGAGGCCAATTCGGACTCTGCCTCAGCATATGCGTCTGCGTCACTCTAAAATGGACAGAGTGACGCAGAAGCGCTGGTATTCTGGCAGGCCCTGAGGACGTACGGACGTACACGCACAAAAACAACAAATAATAAACATACAAGTACACAGTACATGAAAAATAATACATAAAAAATTAATAAATATTAAAATAAAAGTAGTTATAATAATAATACATCTAAATAAAATAAACAAAAGCAAAAATTAAAAGAAATAAAGATCGGCTGTATTGGCTTCATTGTCTTTGCTTTCCGAATTATGGTAAATTACTATAAAACGTTAGAACTAGGCTGTATTTGCTACGTCACCTTTGCCTTCCGAACTATAGCAATTTACTATCAACTATCTAACACTGGTAAAAAAAAAAAAGCTGTTTTTTATACATCACTGAAACTGTTTGTAATAACACGAAAATGTAACAAATTGCCTTGTTCGTTCGTCACGTAACGCAACGCAGCCATATACCTCAAAAATTTCAAGTTGAAATTGAAATTTGCTATAAGTTGTGTGCCTGAAATTAGTAAATGCATCTATTAAAAGTAAGGACTGCTTGCCTGTTCAGTTTGTTGACAGTCGGATGTGATCCCAAACCCACGCAAAACGCGCCGTGAAAACCCCAAAGGTAAATACATTGAGTAAATTACGCCAAACTTTTTTGCAACATTACTAAATAGTTTTTAAACTGTGTTTTGAATGTATGTTTTGTTTTCAGGTCACGCATAGGTGGAGGCAGATCGTTCCAACATCGAGAGGCAGCATATCTAAACGATCCACGAAAAGCCATAGTGCGGTGCTTGGGAGTAGAGAAGATGTTACTACAGGCTCTTTTCAGATATCTACTATGTTCCTGCGCCCATACTAGCTTGCTATAGAGATACTGCGGCATCCCAGTACCAACTATATCAAACATTAATGTAGCGAGATGAAGCCTTCTACGAGCCTCCATCTTGAGCAAATTCTTCGAATTAAAGAAAGGAGTAACATGAGTTCGTGGCGGCACGTGAAAACAAAACCTGGCACAGGCATTCTGAACGCGCTGTATAAGTCTTGCAGTCCCGGAGAGCAGACATGGTCCATACACTGTATCACAATAATTAAACCTAGATAGAATCAGTGACTCGCATAACCGGATTCTAAGCTCTTCACTCAAGTAAGATCTGATTTTATATAATAACTTAAGGCGGAAGAAACAGTTGCGTGCACATTCAATTATATGACTCTCAAAGTTACGGTGGCCATCCAGTACTAGCCCCAGATTTCTGGCTTTTTCTACACGTTCAATGATTTCTCCATCTATAGTAATATCGAAGGAGGGGCAATCGTTATTGAATTTTTTAAGTTTATGTTTAGCACCGAATAATATAAGTTTAGACTTTTTAGGATTCAAGGTTAAACAGTTTTTCTTACACCAGTCAACCACTTGGGTTAAGTCATTATTCATTTTCGTCTTAGCTAAAGCATGTTCTGAAGGTGGGAAAGAGAGATACAGTTGCAGATCATCAGCATATAAGTGATGTTGACATTGTGTAATACTTTTTGTGATATCTGCACTATATAATACATAGAGTAGTGGCCCTAAAATAGACCCCTGGGGCACGCCGCGTGCCACAGGGAGTGGGGTTGATTTCATTTTGTAACCATCTTCTGTAGTTAACTCTACATACTGTTGCCTGTGAGAGAGGTAACTATCAAACCATTTGAGTGCATTTGCATTGATTCCATAGAAGGACAGCTTTGACAACAAAAGCGTTGTATTTATTGCATTAAATGCACGCGAGAAATCAAGTAAAAGCATTGCGCAGATCATACCCTGGTCCTGGCCAGTAAGAAGGTTGTCCACCACGTCAGCTAGAGCGGTAGCAGTACTGTGACCCTTGCGAAATCCAGACTGATAATAGGGAAGTATATTGTGCTCTTCTAGATATTTGGTCAGTTGATCACAGACCACTTTCTCTAAAACCTTGGAGATACATGGTAGTAAACTAATGGGTCGCAGGTCCTGCACTGAATCTGGATGGTTAATTTTAGGAAGTGGTCTTACAACTGCAACTTTCCAGCTTTTAGGGAAGCTGCATTTTTCTATTGATTCATTCACGAGGCCAGTGATAGCACACAAAGATTGGGGCAGAGTTAGATGCAACATTTCCATAGTTATGCCATCACTGCCCTGAGCATTTGATTTGAAACCTCTAATAATTTTGAGAACCGTGTCCTCAGTAACTGGTTGCAGGGAGAAAGTAGCAGCACCATGCCTATGGTGTTCTAAAAATGTTAGCTGTGATATCGACACCTCATTGCCACCAGGTACATTTAAAAAATGTGCATTTATTGTATTTGGGTTGTTAAAGAATGGTGGAAGATCCATTGCACACTTCTTATTTGGTATCACATTATTCTTCAGATTTTGCCATAGTTTTTTTGTGTTATTTATGTGTTTATTAATATGACTATTAAAAAAACTTTTTTTTTTCATTTTCTATTGCAGCAATCACTATATGTTTCATTGTTTTATATCCTTCTTTTAAAACTGCTGTATTATGAGTTTTAAATTTATTGTGATACTTATCTCTGATTTGCATCATCATTCTTATTGTGTCAGTTATCCAGGGGTGAGGTGGATGCTTAAATTTGGTTTTTTTTATAGGGGCATGGAGATCAAAAAGCATGCTCACACATCGAATAAATTCATTGGCCATGGTGTCCATATCCTTCAACTGACTAAAGCCGTTCCATTGAATAGAGTTAAGATCTGCTTGGAATTGATCCTCCAGGATGTCCTTCATTGGCCTGTAAGTGACCCAGCGAGGCTTTGGCTTATCCTTCTTAATTTTAAATTCTGCCGCTATCATGGCATGTCCTCCCAAGTCTGGACAATAGTTGACTTGAACATTAAGTGCCTGTATGTCAGTGCAAATGACATCTATGAGGCTTTCGCTGTGGCTTGTGAAATGGGTTGGCTCATTTACTAATTGGGTTAGGTTTATACTTTGTAAGAATTGTCTTAACAACTTTGTTTTACTGCAATTTGGGTCAAGAAGATTAATATTAAAGTCACCAACAAGAATCACTCTATCAAATTTAGCCAGAGAAATGACAGAACAAGTGATAGCATCCATAAAAGTGTTTACATCCTGCCTGGGTGGTCTATAGGCGGTCCCGACAGCTATATCCTGATTGTTTATGTGTACACACAACCACATCTGCTCCACAGTCGCTGCTATGGGGTAATGACAGGTGCGGACGTTTATACCCCTACGGATATAAAATCCTACTCCTCCACCACGACCATCACTCCTTGGAACGTGCCGCAAACGATAACCGGGTAGCCTAGGTGCTTTGTCCTCCTGACTTGACTCCAACCAGGTCTCATTTATTGCCATAATATCAGGGGCCATTTTCTGCATGGCCACTATAAACTCCTCGTGCTTTGTGCCCAATGACCCAGCATTAAAAATACCAACTTTAAGATTCCTAGAGCTCATCATACAGAATTAATTTATATTTTGGTATGTGCGGTTTATGCGAGCCATGAAACAGACCGCAATGACTTACACAGTTGACCATTATTACATTGTAAGGATATTTCATATGCATTTCTATCAAGGTATTGAGTGTATTAATGAGAATTTCTATCAAAAAAATTGTTAAATAAATTATATAAATTCTGGTATATATTGTTACTTTTAAAACTTTGAAGATATATAAATATAGTTTGTAAGTTAGTAAACTATAAAGTAGAATAGAATAGTGATGTGAGAATCTATGGGTCATATCATTTGTATTGATTATTCTAATACAGATTCTACACATCCAACATGTCATTGTATTATTTGATCGCCCCATACATATATACTTATATACAGTATTGATAAACAGTATTGATAATTGGTTAATATTAAATAAATAGATTAATACATTAATCAGATTATATGCTTGAGTATATTTATAGAGAAAATAACAGAATTCAGTAAAATATAGATTCAGACTCAGCACATAAGTAATAAAAGAGATAGAGGCAGGACACTGGTGACTATTATATGTTATTAATATGTTTGCTTTATGATTTGTTAAATTACTAACATAATAAAACTGTATTAAGACTAATTCTATATGGATGGATATTGATATCTTGAAAAAATCAACCCTAAGTAAATTAATAACTTATTTAAATCTAATGTGGTTTTTTTTCTACAGTGACAAACACTGGCTTCCTGTCCCCCTATCCCGCCCCGATAAGAGTCAATCTTTTTGGACGCCGAATACACGATCAATGTCCGCGAACGATCGAAACTGGAATACCACTGAGCCCTCCGCCTGACGAGCGAAAACGCGACCCCGCCTCGTCCACGAGTACCTCCACTGATGCCGGCGACACACCTCGCGGACACGGTGAAAGAGTTGGCGATTTTGCCGGGTTAGTCGCTCGTTAAGGAAGACACGGGCACTCCCTGCGGAGGCGCCAGCACGGCGCACGCGCGCGGCGCGCAGCAGCTCGTCGCGCAGGTGACGGCGCGCCGGGCGCACCACGACGCGGCGCGGACGACCCCCCGCCTCGGAGGGCGGCGCGCCCACTCGCTCCGCGAACACCACGTCGCGCTCCTCCAGCGCGACGCCGAGGCGCGCGGCCAGCACAGTCACAGACTGCACGACGCTCACGCCCGGCTCCTCCGGCAGCTGTCCTATGTCCAAGTCGGAAAGGAGCGCCTCCTGGTCGCGGTCATTGAGCTCCTGCTTTAGGCCCTCGATGGTCCGTTCCAGCTCATCGGTGGCACATGACACGCCCCCCGAGACCTGCTTCTCTAACGCATTCAGACGGCGCTCATAATCCTCCATCCGATGCATGAGGGACTCGCGTAGCAGGTTCATTTCACTCCTAAAATCGCGCATCTCGGCCATGAAGATGGCGAGCTCATGGTCCCGCTGGTCGACACCCAGACTGACACCTGCAGCAGGTGACTCGCGCTGTAAAGGCTCTGAAATAATTTCGCTTTGAGGCATGTCACATATTCCCTTTATAGGCGTCTGACTGTTGTCGCCCTTCTTAAGATTTTTTTTGCAGCTAGGGCACACCCAGTCTCTGCTGATCTGTGCCTTATCCGGCAAAGCTAGGCACCCTTTATGATACCTTACCGGACACGACGAGCACGCAGCGCCACCTGCCGCCGAAAGAAATTTGCCGCACGCTCCGCAATTCACCATATCGTAGTGTAACTGATGAGTTCGAAGTAGTCCCAGAGTATCACGCTAGATGGCGTTAGCGATGGGTCGATTAGCAGAAACAATATGCGCGTGCTTTTAAAACCGGGCACCAGATGTCGCTCTTCTGGTAACAAATTTGGGGGTAGGAACAAGAATATTTAAAAACCAATACCTTTCACATAAATGTAAAAGCAATTTTTCGAATCTTATTTTGGGAAGAAACACATAAAATGTTCTTCCACCAAGACACCAACACTTTCACAGCCTCACTGGTATCACTTTCGGCCGCGTATAATATATATAATATAATGCGTATCAAGAATTTGTTGGGTAAACTTGCGTAAAAGATTTTTTTTTTGCTATTAAATTGGACACAGTGACTTCGCGCAATCACGTCCGTGACGTCACTCTATTATTAAATAATATTATTTAATAATAGAGTGACGCTATTTATAGCGTTTATAGTGGGCTATTTATTAAAGGATAATCTATCCCCTTTTTTATTCATGGTTAATCTAATTAAAGTCACCCTATTCACAAAATTTTCTTCTGCCGAAAGTTTCAAAACTCTCAGGTGATTTCAAACTACTCTTACGTTCTTCTACAAAGCTAATAAGAATACTAATTTCAAACTAGCACACGCCTAGTGTTTGTTTTAGAGTAACTTATTGATATTCTATTTGTGATAGCATTAATTTTTAATTATTCTATAACACTATCGATTTCTACCACCTATACGCTGATGACCTACAAATATGTACACAGGCCTTTTACAGAACCATCACACGCGATAGCAGTCACCAACTGAGACTTAGCACAAATCAGCACCTGGAGTAAATCCTTTGCACTGGTGGTTAATCCAGCTGAAACTCAGTGCATAATAATTGGTAGTCCTCATCACGTTTCCAGGATAGATTTCGGGCAACTTCCCGCAGTGGTTTTGGCGGTGCTGTTATCCATTACTCGAAAACTGTCAGGAACCTCGGTATAATTGTTGACCAGTATTGACGTTTGAGACTACAGGTGGATGAATTGCGGAAAAAGGTATTTGCTGCGTACGGCTCGCTTAATCGGCTCCGTATTTTTGTGGCTATTAGCACAAAAACTAATCAAGCACAATCTCTCCTATATATTATTGACATCGCTGATGTCTGTTACCCTGATCTGTCGAAAGAGTTACTTAATAAACTCGCACGACTGCAGAATGTCTATCTGATTCATTTTCAATCTTCGTAAGTATGACCACGTATCACACTTCAGTTCTTAACTTAGCTGGCTACCTATACGCCAGCGCAGGGATTTACATGTTATTTCACTACTTTATTCCACACTTTTTTGCCATCCTTTCCACCGTACCTATCAACCAGTTTCTCCTTTTGCTACTCAACCTCGCAGTGTAGTTTGCGTTCTACAATCAACCTTTCCCTGGAAGTGCCACGGTCCTCTACCGACTATTTTTCCTATTCCTTTACTGTTCACGATGTCCGTTTAAAGAATTTACTACCAGAGGATATCAGAAAGGCTAGATCCTTTCGCGACAGACTTAAAAATTATTTCTTTATATTTTATTATAATTATATATTCTTTTCACCCAAAGTTGCCTGGAAGAGATTGCTATTTAGCGATAAGGTCGCCTGTCTGTTTATTTTTTTATATATATGTCTCAGTATCTTTTTTGGTGTGCAATAAAGCGTAATTAATTATTGTTATTTAAAAATATTATTTTTTTTGTTTCAGGTAAGTCGAGATTTCTACTGGATCGCAACTAACCGAATGCAAGTAGGAGGTTGCTTTAAGTGTAATAATACTGTCGAATATAAAGATGACATGTATTACTGCTGATCAACGACTTACTGAGACTTGTTATTCTATATGGTGCCTATGAGCGACTGTATAGATTAAACTATTTTCTTAGGATAATATACTCGTATACCCCTAATTAAAGTATATAAGATACCCCTAATTAAGGTTAATGGCTACACATTGAACCAAGTCGGTAGGAATCTGGGAATCAATTTTTGACAACACCAAAATCGATCTTATTCTCATCAATATCTAACACAAACTCCTAAGTTGTTCCAATGCCAACAACAAAAATATAACATTAGGCTTAACACCCGATACGTTTGGTTTTTTCTTCTACCCAACGGCACTAAAGCTTCACTTCAAATGGTCTCCCTCGGCTAATCAACGCAAATATTCCTGACAACTCGCCTTCTTTATTTATATTTTACTAATTATTTATATTTATATCATTACTATAAACCTATTAATCTCACGTTTATTTTTAGATATTTATGGATGAAAACACGGGTAGGATCTGCTTTATGAGATTTGATAATGATCAAGAAAATGCACAAAATGACTCAACGCAAATAACTTAATTAATGAGATAAAAGAAGCACTTTATTTAAATCAATCGGTTTAAACAAAACAATGCCTCATTCCATATTAAGATAAATAGTTATATGCTTACGTTACAATCTTACCCATTAGTCTTTCATACTACTCAACAGAAGCAACAGTATGGTAACATCTTTTACATAAGCTACCAATCACAATACTAAGACTACTTTATACTTCATTAATATTCAATATCAATAAAGCTTTCCAATTATCTGGAGTGAAATTTGCTTCGAAGTAAATTTCATTGGAATAATTTCTGTGGAATAATACGGGATAATACGGGGTACAATAAGGCCTACAGAACACTCAAAACAATACAATATATTCTTAACCTAAAATAACAACAACAAAAGCAGTTATAGTTTCGTAGAGAGCAACTTTCGAATTTCCATTCATACCCCGTATTATAATCGAGAAGTGATCAAGTTACCTTTATACCAATAAGCTCCTAAGTCCGATAAGCGATGTACAATTTCGATAAATGTTTTGTTTCAATGGAACCCTTATGAAAATTACATTCAGTTTGAGCAATTGGTATACGCAATTATTGTCTAACTTTTAGAATATTTTAGTTGGGTTCTTTGTTCAATCATAAATTTTGAGACAAAAACTCGAAAAGAATTTCGAAGCCTAGCAGTATTCGTCGTAATCCTATCGTGCTTAAAGTTTATATATTTGGAGAAAATATCATAAGAAATTGGAATAATTTCTGGAAGTTTCTAAACATTAAGATTTATAACTTATTAAATAAATGGTATTGCAGGTTTGAATACGTAATTCTTGATAGATAATGATATAAAACAAATTATTTCATAATAATAAGGCATGAGTCATAGCGATAACGTCCTCGAATAGAGGTCAACCTTATGATAATAATCTTGTTTCTAAATTACTTCAATCAAATTCTAAAAAGTCACTCACAAAACCTGAGACATGACGAGGCTGTCTCAGCAACCACGTACTGACAAAGTCTCATTCCTAAGAATTATATCATTCATCCTGAAAATGGATTCCAAAGGAGGGAAGCAATTTCATTTGTGAGAACCTGCTACTGCTTATAATCCGTCCGAGGTAATAACATTTCATATTCGTAATAGAATCATTCTGCGTCGCTTGGAAAGTTTATAGTCTCATTTTCATTGAAAGCGTTTAGTAGGAATAAACTTGTAGAATATTTGATGCACGGCCGTAGGACGGAACGAGCCCAATCTCCGGACTCCCTCGGCTAATCAACGCGAATATTCCTGACAACTCGCCTTCTTTATTTAAATATTACACAGATTTGGAACCCCTTGCTGATGCACAAACCTCAAAGAAGTTTAGATAAGTACTTAATTAAAAATCGAATATTTGGTATTTGATAAAATACCGCACAAATAATTATTTAGTATTCGTATTCCTCTTAATGTATAGTAAACCCAACACTATTGTTTTTTATAACTACGTTTCGTCGATATTGAACTTAATCCTACTCGTTTGGTATAGCTAAGATAGCCTTTTAACCAATTTCGTCTTTATCACAGAACTCTTCATAAGCAAAAACAATAAAAATAGTTATTTGCTTAATTCTGAGTGGTTAATATTAGCAACATTTTGTATGTAGATATAAGGATGTGAACTGTCAAAATTGTATTCTTTTGCCGGCCTCATTAAACTAAACTCCAGTTGCATTTCTTTAATTCCAAATGAAATCAAGAAAATATGATCAAACGCATAGTCTTGTCTTAATAAATCTGCTAACATGACAGTGCTTTGAGTAACCATTAAAAAAATGATATACATATAACAGAATAGGGCATATATTTCTTCAATACACAGTCAAGTAATTATAGCATAGCACTTGTGATACGAAAATCGACAACACGATACAACATTGACTTGGTTGTTAATTGAACTTAGTCCCCCTGAATTGGTGACACCAGGTAAACAGGCAAGTGAGGCAATCAGCCGCGGAGATTTGCGAATATTTCAGAATTACTTTAATTTTTTGTATACTCATTGGAATATAACATTCATTACCCTATAATTAACGCTTTCCAAACAATAATTTCATTTGCCATTTTTCTAGTGCCGATTTACTGGTTTCTTCGTTGATTACCCAACTTACTGAAAATGAATCCGCGTACTTAAACTACAGTTTAATTCGCATCGTTTATTAATTCTAACTGTATTTTTAAATCTTTTGTAATTAGTAATATTGAAAGTTATAGCAATTAGTAATAATTAGCAATTTTGCATGTTATTGTTGTTAAGGCTTATTTATTTCGAAACTAGTGGCGAACTTAGTTACTGGTTTAAACAACTAAGCATAATACAAAATAAAGAATTAGTTTAGGAACGTCTACGAAAACCATAACCATTAACTTAGTCATCATTTGTTGTACCTGTGTTTGATCGATCGATGGTCCAATGGTTAGTATGTTCGACTAATGATTGTAAGTATGTATCATTCCTTCGCATTGAATAACTTCGGAAGGATATTGTCCATTCTCCCTATCGCTTTCTTAGCTATCCTTAGGGAATGCCTGCTCTCCAGTGGTAGGAAAATTAAAAAAACTCTGTATTCATGCGGGTAATAACTTCAAAGTCATATTAACACGTTAGAAAAAAAAACAATTTAACAATTTAATCTTTGATGCTATTGTATGCTATAAACTTAACATGTTGATGTAGCTTTGTAATCTCATTACCTATGCTGATTCAGGTTAATTTGTTATGCAAAAACATGTTTTGATGTTGCCAATATCACATTGATAATAAATTAGGTTATCAATACAGTCTCCTACATGTATTATACAACGGCAAAATAGCTTTCTCTGAAATGGCATTGAACGCTTATAAAAATCAATAAAAAAAATGAGATACTTGTGTGTAGATTGACATAAAAAAACTGTATTTTTATATGCTTTAATATTGGACTTAATTTACTTAACTCACACAGATTAACACTGGCAAAAAGAACAAAATCCATAAAATAAAGCACAATTCTCACTACAAATATTTGATTGACTTTAAAAAAACCAGGCATTGAAGTAGAAAAGCAATATGAAATAAATTTTCATTAAACTTCACAAGCCCTGTATCGCATTTGCTAAGTATAATTTATCTTCACAAAGTAATTTCTAATAAATCGTTGCCAAACGTGTCTTAAAAATGAACAAGCCACTTTTACGCTTCACTTAATAAACTGTATTTAGAGCTGTATGGCGATAACTTCACATTTTTATCATTGTATATGTATTATACGAGGGGGCGTGAAACAAAATTCTAATTTGTTGTGTTATCGAATACATCGGGAGGGGGAGTGCGTAGACACCTCGTGCGTAGGAAAGGTGCTCGAGCTCAGCTAAGACAAGATTTATGTAAGGACTTTTGTGTTTGTACGAGTAGTTAAGCAAGGGGATGAGGAGAGGGGGCCAAACTCATCTACATTCCCTTTTACTCACACCAGATACCTAACAAAGTATAGAGTCTTCCTTTTGTCTATCCTCTCGCATCCGCTACAGTTTTCTTCAACGAAGGAGGAAAAATGCGGCTCGTTTTAAAATTCAACGCATACGTAGTACGTAGGTACTTTTTTCGCAATTTCTCGCCATAGACACATCATCTGGCGTGGATGAGTTTTTGTTGGGACGTAGGAAGTCCCTTTGTCTTCGCTATGAAAGTCAGAACTGTTGTAAGGAATACTCGTCTCATACCGTCGTACGGGCATTGTTTCTACAAAAACCTAAACTTACCTATTGTTAACACTGACGGAGCAACATGTGTCATAGCTAAGTAATGAGGGCTGTTGATTACTAAAAACATATAGAATAAACAAATGAGATCGGTCTGCAAATAATTTCGACCTCTGCTCCGAAAGGTTAGTTGGGTCATACATAAAGCGTCACGAATTACTGAGCAGTTTTACATCAAATACATGTAGTTTTAAAGCGAATAAACCGTAGATTACGAGTGCTTGGCGTACCCTTTGCCGTTATATTTTACAATATTACAGAATAATGCAAAGTCCAAAGCAAATTTTATGGCAGTTTATTTTACAGCTGTGGCCGTATTTCTATCCACCGAGTCTAGCTTTGAATTGCTGACCTTTACGGCTACTTTAATAATTCGCAAGCTTAAATACATTCAAGAATACCCTATCTTTTATTTAAAAATATTCATGATTGTGTTACTCTTGGTTTTTTAATTCGAGTGCTTTTATTCTGATTTGTATTTAATGGACCATCGTTTTTTCTATTATCTCTTATTCCTTCAACCTTACATAATACTAAAAATGTTCTTTCCCAAGTGGAAATAAATATTATTTTATCAACTTACCATTATATTTGAAGAAACATATAAAATATGGTCTTACTTTGGATATTGAAAGTAATCATTAAACCTAACACATCTATACTATTACGGTAATCAATAAGTTAACTTAGCTAAAAATGTCTTATTTCAAGCAGTTTAAGACTGAAAGTAAGACGTAAAGAGATAAGAATATGTTAAAAGAAAAGAAAATTGTAAAACTATTCAAGTAATTCTTTTTTATTAATGGATAAGAATTATTTATTAATATAAAGATATAACAACTAATTGAATCCTAATTGTAATGATTTTTAAATGGCATTGGTTGGCTTACATTGTGTTGTAATATTGAATATTTATACTAATATACTATGTACTAACCTTAAGAAAGGGAACGAAGAGGCTTGTTATTCCTAATCCTATTAGGGAATATAAATAGTTAAACCTTTTTATATTTTCATAATACCTATAAACTTATTTAAGATGTCAACTTTAAGCTAAGCAGTCTGTATACGATACTTGCCGATGTAATATTCACGTGGACGTACTCGTAATACAATCGTTTAGCTTACCACAAAGAGTTAACAAGATATCTAAAAAACGTGTTTGACGAATTGTTATCATTCTTTAAATAAATATTTTCAGCAAATCGCTTGTAAGATCAACAAAGTACACATTAAATCATGTGATAGAAAATTCGGCTATATTTTTATGCTATGATAAGTTTTATAGGCATTCTGTTAAGGCGAAGACTATCAGATAAGTGGTAGACTTATTGCTGTCTTAAAGTTATATTATCTTTGTATGATAAGTATTCAAAGACTTAAATATATTTGTTTCATTTTCAAAGATAACTTTAACATCAAGCCTGATTTACTCCATAAGGTGTGATATATTGTAGCAACGTACTAAGGTTATGCTTTCTGAGATTTCAGCGCAGGACAATGTAGCTCGCTCCTCATGTTATTGCCTCAATTAATCATAAGTTTGTGTTAGTGAAATTTCTCTAGTGGTCGACTATTGGTGCATGAGCTCACGAAAGCATGAAATTGGATCTCGAACGGTCTTAGAAATGGGACATAGCTGATTTTAGAATTTTCAAAGTGTAAGTTCCCTTTTAAATTAAAAGCAATCGCTCATGTGGGGATTTTGTGGTGAAAATTTTGTGTTAAGATGAAAATGGGTTCAATATGAATTTAAAAATTTCTCTTCCAAGTTAAGCTGTCGTTCTTTTATTTATGTCTCAATCGCTTTAACTTTATACAGGCATTTTAGTTGTTTATGTAGGAAAATTAGATCTTCGGATGGATTGCCACTGCCTGATAATGTTTGACGCCGATTGCTTTTAAATAGATATGCTGTGAAGATTATACGTAGGTAATGAATACATAAAAATCCTTTCTTTAAGTACTTACTTTGATTCAACATAATACTTATGATCAAAATAACACACTGACAACTTATTTTGATATTCAAATACAGTACAAAAAGGTATGTTATTCTAAGCTTAAACGTTTTATAAAATAGTTTCGGAGAGGATTTGCTCTCTATTTTTCATACATACTGGGTCAGACACGAAGCTTTTAGGAGCCTTAGTAAAAATAATCAATTTTATCTATTTATTAAGGGGTTAAGAAAAGCTTTGCTCCTTTTTAATAAATGGCATGGACGAAAGAGTGTATAATTTGGCACAGTTTAAGTGTAAATAGATGAGGAATGCTAAAAATCTTATATTTTTGCATGAATATGCTTTCGAAGTACATTTATAATAACATTACACACACTACCACGTTTATAACACACGAACACACACGCACGTACATACATATTCCTTTAGTAATATTTGTTGGTTATGTAATATGTTATTGTAGTATTTATAACTAAACTCTGTTAAGTCCGTAGTCAAACTGAAACAAGATTACATAGTCTTATGAATGTCAAACACAATTATGTGTTAATATCATAATAGTAATTGATTACCCATTTTTAATGACAAGACTAATTACTTTTTGTTGTCTTAAAGTTGCAATTTTATCGGCCTTAGGAAAGTCTAAAACTTTTTAACTAACTAGTTGCAAACATTTTTGATACAATTCTTACAGTTTCAATACTCTTATTAAAATTATACAATTTTAAGATTCCAAAGTAACAGAAATTCAATTATAATTATTTTTATATTTAAGCTTACGAAAATGTTTTCTTCTAACATTTCGAAGTTATGCCTTGACTTTGGAATAGAAAATTTCATGAGAATCAGTTTCCTTATTAAACTATTTGGTCCTAAAACTATTTGGTTTTTATGAAAAATCGCGGGCGAATAGTCAAAATCCCTTTTTAGTATGATCAACTTATTTTAAATGAATGAATCTTCAATTAAAAAATAAAATATTGGAGATTCATTAAATATTTGTTATCGTTTGCTATAGGTCATTGGAAACTGAAATTTACCTATTTATTTCAGTCTTAATTTTTTGTATTTTTAAATACCTACTTGGTTACAAATTATATCCTGTATTTAATTTCATCCTTAATGCTTTTCCTTTAAGTTCCCACTTTTGAGATTTAGGAAAAGTGATCTATTTCAATTGCAGTCGAACTAAAACTTTCCGTTAGCTAAATCTTTATGTGCATCTTGTACAGTCGCGAATGCGAAAGATGGCGCTTACTACATATTAATCACCAAAGAACGATTTGCACATGCAGGCAGCAGGAACTTTCCTTGGACCGGAAGCTGCCTTGACAAAATGTGAGCATGGAATTATGATAGTAGTTTTAAGGAGTTTAGAACCTCGAATTTAAGCATAAGACGTCGCGTATGCTTACATGATGTAATCGCTCGCGCTTTTTCTTATCCAGTCATTACAGATTAATTTAAGAATAACTTATCAGACAATGTTGCCGAGATAAGTAGCTTAACTATTAAGACTTCAAAATCTTGCTAGCAAGCTTACGAAGATTGTCACTACGCAGTATCTAAATGGTTATTGTAAATACAACCAAAATTTTTTTAGGATGATTTTTTCTTAGTAGGCATATATCCCAATTTACTGAAACGCAAATTGCGTATGATATTTAATTCCTTCGCAGCAATATTATAAAAAATACTGTTGATCGTCGTGTTAATTACATGTATTTATAAACACAGCTGGATCATTTTTTTTTTTGACATGAACTTTTTATATTCAATGTGACTGTAACTGTAAAAATCAATATATTTTGGATATATGTTTTCGCTATGTGTTTACTATAACAAGAAAACTATGCATTATATATAATCATTAATGATTGTTGACATTGTTACACATATCCGTGAATCGGAATATAATATAAAAGATATATTAGAGATGATCGATTCCCTTGTGCGCGAATCAAACTAAGGAAACCATAATTAAAATATGGTAATTGATTATACTTTAATATTTATTTCATATGCCACATGACGCTCGTTGCATAAGTTATTATTTTTGCAAGTTATAATGTTCAAAAATGTTAATACCTTTTATTGTAGTTATCGCTTGTCCCTAAATAACTATTCACTTTTTCCCAATCTCACAACTTAAAAAACTTTTTGTCAGTCATTTAAGGACAAAGATTTAAATTAAAGTCTTACGACTTTGCAAATTAAAATATATTTTGTTGTAATAAGATTATTTGATAAAGATAACTTATAAATGCGTGTGTACAAGAATATATTTGGTAACCAAGTCAATAAACCTTAATGTCTATAGTGACATAGAACATCGTAAGAATTTTGATTAACATGTAGTTTTACATATATGCCAGCCAGTATACAACATACGCCCCCATAATCTAAATTCGCAAAAGCAATAAACAAGGTAGTAGCACATTCGCAATAAAAAGAAACAACATAATAGCATAGACAAATTAAAATAAAACTAAAACATAAATTACACTACAATACAACAAAACTTAAGTTACAATTGCAGTCGATATCAATTTATGTGATGCCCATGCCATCTAGGCAGGTTTTATGTTTGATGCGCCCTAAAGGCTTGGTCAGTATGTCAGCAGGTAACTTATCCGTCGATAAGAAACGTAACGTTACCGTTCCATCATTTACCTTTTCACGAATAAAGTGAAACTTAACATCAATATGTTTTGTGCGATTGTGGTGGACAGGATTGGCGGCTAACGTAAGTGCACTTTGACTGTCAGAATACAAAACAACTTTGTGAAGCTCACCTGATAGTTCAGCGTATAAACGCCTCAAGAAACAAGCCTCCTTGACAGCGCTGGCAAGGGCCATGTATTCTGCTTCAGCAGATGATAGAGCTACGGTCGGCTGCTTACGTGCTTCCCATGTAACTGGTCCCCCCGCGATACTAAAATAATATCCCGTATATGACCGTCTATCTTCGGTACAATTTGCCCAGTCAGCATCAGAATACCCACGAAGTATCCAATCCGTATTCTTTCTGTAAGTTATACCTAAGTCTTTAGTTGCTATCAAATACTTTAAGCATTGTTTAGCACATTTCCAATGACTTTCATCATACTTGGTGTTAAACTGACTTAAGTAACTCACCGTGAACGCAATATCTGGCCTAGTGCTTACAGCAAGAAACATCAAACATCCTATCAACTCTTGTTAAGGACAGTCGTAAGAGTATTCTTCCTTTGATTTCTCTAATCTTTTGTTGAGCGGCACAGATACACTTTTCACATCACTCATATTAAATCGTTTTGCTATTTTCTCGATGTATGTCTTCTGATAAATTGTTAGGCAATTATTTTCGTATTTTACATTCATACCTAAGCAAAATTCAATTTGTCCTAAATCTTTAATAGAGAAGCATTTTTGTATGTCACTTTTGAAATTGTCAAAGGTGACGTCTTCTTTATATAGACAAATTATGTCATCGACATACACGGCCAACAAAAGAGTTTCATTGTCATTTATTGTTTTTCTAAATATACATGCCTCCGAGGGAGCCTGCGTGAAACCAATAGCTGACAATGTTTGTTTTAATTTAATGTTCCAAGACCTCGGCGCCTGCTTGAGGCCATAAATGGAACGTTTTAATAAACAAACTTTGTCACAATGCAATTCATCAATGAAGCCTTCTGGTTGTAACATGTAGACTTCCTCATCCAAGTCTCCATTAAGGAAAGCCGTATCGACATCCATATGGCGAATTTTGTAACCTTCTTGAACAGCGAATGCTAACAGTGTTCGAAGAGAAGAATTACGTACAACAGGCGCATAAGTTTCAAAATAATCTACGCCATACACTTGCGTAAAACCTTTGGCCACTAAGCGCGCCTTATATTTTAAAATATTACCTGAAGCATCTCTTTTTATTTTATATACCCATTTGGATTTGATACACGATTTATTTTTAGGTTTATCAACTAATGTCCATGTACTTTTCTTTGTTAACGCGTTATATTCGTCCCGCATAGCAGAGATCCAATAATGTTTATCCTCACTGTTTATAGCATCATAATAACATTTTGGCTCTTCATCTAAAAAATTAGACACCAAAATATTATAAGAAAAGAAATCAGGAGGCTTACGATCTCTTTTTGGGTAACGATCTATAGCGTTATCTATGTTGTCATGAGATGGTTCAGTTGAAGAAACAACATCTTCCTGACTACGTCCGCTGGTGTCTTCTATTAAAGAATTTTCACTGCTATTCTCAGTTACTTCAACACCAGATGAATGCATTAAAATATCACTATTTATCAAAGGAGTACATTGTTCGGACATGAGATTTTCAGATAAAGCATTTAAATGTTGATTGTCAAATGCTTTTAAATCAGTAAAAATATTTTCAAAAAATGTAGCGTCTCTCTCTTTGATTAATTTTCTCGGGTATCGCGTATCCCTGAAAAAATAGCTCCTTGGATCGTCAGAATAACCCACAAAAATAAATTCTGCGGCTTTCAAATCTAACTTAGAGCGTTGACATGAAGGGATATGCACAAGAGCCCTACACCCGAATACTTTTAAGTAAGAAATATTAGGTTTCTCACTGTACCATTTTTCATATGGAGTTTCATTGACTAAAGCTCGGTGTGGAGACCTATTTTTGATGTACACTGCAGTTTCCATAGCGTCCTGCCAGTATGCTTTAGAAAGATTGCTTTGAGCTAGCATAGCACGAGCTTTTTCAACAATACACCTTATACCTCGCTCGCTAACTCCATTTTGTTGCGGGCTATAAGGTACTGTTGTCTCGTGTTTAATACCACAATTGCTAAGATAATTGGACATTTGTTTGTTAACGAACTCAGCCCCATTATCTGTACGCAAACATTTCATTTTTGTATCTGATTGTCGTTCAACAAAAGAATGAAATGTCTTAAAAATCTCAAAAACATCAGACTTCAAAGCAAAACAATAAATAAACATCATACGTGTAAAGTCGTCAATAAATAAAATAAAATAATTATTGCCCTTAAAAGATGTAGTAGAAAATGGTCCACAAACGTCAGCGTGAATTAGTTCTAAGGGAGAACTTGCACGTTTGTATTTAACTTTCAAAAACGGTTTTCTGGCTTGCTTACCTTCTATACATGGTATACAGGGATCCTTATCTACATCAGCATAAGTCATACCAGTTGCTTGGCCTCTTTTTAGTTTGTCCATCCCGATACGACAGAGGTGACCCAGACGCCTATGCCAAAGTTGATATTCAGTCAACTCAAAGTGCACTTTACGTTCCGTATTGTCAACCACATCTAATGCTGCAAATTTTTGTGCTTTGTTTGGATTTAAGTTCAAACTATACAAACCACCACTATAAGTACCCTGTAAAAAAGAATTGCCAGTAAAAGTTACATCAATGTTATTATAAAAATTACAACCACGCTTATCAAAAATAACTGTGTAGCCTTTGTCAACAGCTTTCTTAACAGAAATTAGGTTACAATGTAAATCTGGTACAAAAACAACATCTTTTATTTTCGTAATGCTTGGAATACCTGTAACAACTATATCACCTGTTCCAACAGCTGGCAATTTGTCTCCATTCGCAATAGTGACAGAACCGGCATCATAACTCAACGACTTATAGTTTTCAAAAAATTCCAAACAAGGACTCATATGACTAGTTGCTCCAGAATCAATGTACCATCGTTGACATTTCTTATCATTATTTTCGGCGACAAATGCAGTGAGTAACGTGGAATCTTCTTGAGTAACTCTTTCTACTACACTGCCAATATTGGCTTTCTTCTTTCCTTTTTTGTGTGGGCATTGAGGACTCTTATGTCCTGGCTCATGACATTTATAATAAACAACAGGTTTTTTAGTTTTGTTTTTTGATGTCTTCGAACTTAATGCTAAGACGTCATTTTGAGGTACATCTTTTGCCATTTCGTTCAATAATTTAGATTTTACTAAATCACTTGTTACCTTTACATTGGAGTTTTCAAGTGCCATTATGAGAGGTTCGTATTTAACTGACAGACCTCCTAACAAAATAGCGGCGACTGACTCGTCGTCTATGACTTTACCAATGTCTGCTAAATCTTGTACTGTACACATAATAGCATTTATATACGACTCAATATTTACAAAGTCATTCAGAGCATACTTGTATAAGCGGCGTTCGAGTGATAGCCGGCGGCCCATCCCTTTGTCTTCGTAAGCATTTGCTAGTGCGTCCCAAGCTTGTTTTGCTGATTTTGCTGATCTGACGTGAGTAATGGCTGAACCATCTAACGTGAGCGAAATCTTAGACAAGGCCTTCTGATCCTTTCTAATTCTCACATCTTCAGAGGTAGGATCACCATCAGCGTAGCCTTCAATGGACTTCCACAATTCTTCATGAATAAGCAGCGCTCGAATTTTAAATTTCCAGATGCTGTACCCATCTCGACTAGACAATAATTTAATGCCACTGAATTGATCACTCATTATACTAGAGCCTCGTGCTGATAACGAATGTTGTAATAAGATTATTTGATAAAGATAACTTATAAATGCGTGTGTACAAGAATATATTTGGTAACCAAGTCAATAAACCTTAATGTCTATAGTGACATAGAACATCGTAAGAATTTTGATTAACATGTAGTTTTACATATATGCCAGCCAGTATACAACATATTTTAACAACCTTTTGTTTTTCCAATTCAGTGCTTTATTTGGTAAAGTAGAGCGTTTTGTACATAAAAACCTGTCTAAAGGAGAACAACACATACAAGAGACCTTAAGTAAATGTATCAAAGATGAGTTTAGAATGAAGCTACGTTGCTACGAAGCACGGGTTCTCGTAGAGCAAGCTACGCTACGATGCTACGGCCTTGTCTTATTTATGCGTTGCAATAATTTAGCTTAGTTTTTGTTGCTGGATTTATCACTTACCTGTTGGATAGAAGTAGTTTTACGCTCTTTGAACCCATTTGGAGAACTATAAAGGTTTTTTTTACAAGAGTGTCTTTCAAACAGTAATGGAATGCGAAATTAATTTGAAACAATATAAAAACATTCTTATTGTTAATACATAATCATATATCATCATAACAATACATGTGTTAACTTTTTCGTGAAATGAAAATAAGAATTTGTTCCCGAATCATGGTTGTATTATTATATTCTTTCTTATTTATAATATTTGTTATTTAGTATCCATAATACGAGCACAATTGACTTCGGGACTAAATAATAATAATTATTATTTATTTTATTTTATTGAGTCATACACTAATGTCCAACATTCAATTAAATAAGAGACATTTAGTTCTTACACTTCCGCGAAAATTACGCATTTAAATAAAACAACTCATTTAGGGTTTTTACACTTTCATCCTGTGATCACAGCCCCTGTAAAGGAATGTCAGGACTAAATATAAATTATACGCAAAAATCCTAAATAACTTGTTTTATTGGAATAAATAAATAAGATATATTTATTCATGTAATGCTCATGTTAGTTTTATTTTGCTATGTTAACATTAAACGCTGCCTAACACATAGTTTGCATTCCCGAGAGGGTCCATAATAATCAAATTTTATATTCGTTTTTATTTTTTCTCGAGTCATGGCCGTTATACTTATTAATTCATGCTATATGTAATTTTATAACTTGTACGTGTTTTGTTTTTTTTTAATATTTTTTATTATTATATTGTACTACTTTTTATTTGCTTATGTACCATACCTACAGCTATTTTATACAGAATGTTATCTATTTCGCAATAGTTAAAATAGTGCAAACACTTCTTTTGTTTGACTATTGTTGTTTTTTGTGACCCTAATCTAAAGCAATATTTAATTAATGTTTATTTATGTAGTTCTTACATTTCCTTTTCTATCGCAACAAGAAATATGTCGAAATTTAGGATTAAATATAAATAATAATAATAATAATAATAGTCGAGGATACGATAAAAGTGGTTTTATATTAACATTAATTTTATTTACAGATTTGTAAAACAAAAAAAAAACTTTACCAATATTTTAAACCTCATGTATTATTATTATTTTATTATTATTTATTCATAAGACAACAAAGATCCAATGGTGTTAGTATACAATTGACTTACTTTCTATGTTAGTAAATTATATTAAAAACTGACTTTACACTATAAACTAAATGGCTAATCAGCGGACAGTCCCCACAATTAGCTATACGCTCCATAACACTGGTGCGGCTGCCCCGAACCCGTCTAAGGAGAGAACCTGCTTTTTTGCGCTGTATGGCCGGGAAACTGTCGACCTGCGCATCCGCAAACATTCCTGATGCACTACAATGTCGCGGCAGCCTCAGCAGTGCCCTGAAGGCGTTATTATATTGAACGCGAAGTCCACGGTATGATTTTTGCGTAAAATTGACCCAAAGGCTGCTCGAGTAAAATGATGTGCAATAAGTCTTAAAAAGTGTTATTTTAACAGTGTCAGAACATCGAGCAAACCTGCGGGCCAACATATTGGCCCTTTTAGACAGTGACCTCCGTTCTCTCTCAATATCGGCATCATCCGTCAACGTATCTGTAATAATGTGACCCAGATATTTAAATTGAGTCACCTTACTAAGTGGTGCTCCGTACAGACATATGGGAGGCACAATATCAGGACATTTAGTTCTCGCTTTGAAAACCATATAAACACTTTTGGTTTTATTGTAAAGCAACCCATGCTCAGTTGCGTAAGACTCGCAAATATTTAAAAGCCTTCTGAGGGCACTGATTGAGGGGGCCAGCAACACCATGTCGTCCGCGTAGCTGATATTGTTGACGCATACACTCCCGACGTGGCAACCGACTCGCGTGCTGCTAAGCCCCTCGATCAGCGCGTTTACGTATAGGTTGAATAACTTTGGAGAAGTTAGTCCACCTTGCCTCACTCCACACTCCATTATATACTCATCAGAGTAAGCATTGGCCCATCTTACAGTATTAGATTGGTTACCATACCAGTATTTAAAAATCGAAATAAACTCAGCCGGTAAGCCAACCTGTCTCAATTTTATCCACAGTTTATTGTAATCGACAAAATCGAACGCCCTGGATAGGTCTAGAAAACAGGCATAGACTGGCGTCTTTCTATTCGTGTAATGCCCGATAGTATGTTTGAGGGTCAGTATAGCGTTTTCTGTAGAAAGGCCAGGCCTAAAGCCAAACTGAAGTTCATTTATATTTAAATATTTACTCAGTTGGGAGTCCAGCACACCATCAAAGACCTTAGCTACGATAGTTGCTAAAGAAATGGGCCTGTAATTCGAACTGACTGACACGTCACCGGTTCTATTTTTAGTAATGGGAACTACTATAGTTTTCATTAGTTCATGTGGCAAATATGTATGCATCAAACAAACGTTAAACAACAGTGCCAGAACCCTAGGGAGGTGCGGCCCCGCATTTTGTAGGTGTTCTATGCTGAGTCCATCGTGTCCCGGAGATTTTCCGCGAGTCATAGATTTAATTATCTTTCCAATTGAGGTACCAGTTATAATTCTCACAGGACCACCTGATGGCTCAGCACCAGACACAGACTTAGTGGGATTTAAAGGTGATTTCACAACAAAGTGACTCTTAAACAAGTTAGCTATAGACATTGGATCACTAAAGCCATCTACACTCACAGGAAGGCTCGGTCTAGGATTCATTTTACTAGTAGACTTCCAAAATTTTCCGAAGTCCCGGTTGCTGTGAAGTGATGCCAGAGCATCCATTTGAATCTGCTCCTGATGACTTTGACACCATTTCAACTTCCCTTTAAAAACTTTTCGACTCTGTACCATTTCCTCATAGAACCGTCCACTTTTGGATTTTCCATAATCAACCCACACAAGAAACCTAGACCTAGCCTCCCTGTGAGCATCACCTACGTGCTTATTCCAGCCTAGAATTTTCCGAAATTTTCGGTTGCATTTTACCATACGCTTAACATTATAAGAGTCAGATGCAGAACAAGCCATAATAGACACTATTCGACTATAGAGGTTATCAATAACCGTTTTATGTTCTTCAATATCACAGTGATTATAGCAACAATTTTGTAACTCGTCCGGAAAATCAATACATCTGAGTCTTTCATGACACAACTTGTAATATTTGTCAACCTGTCCACAAGATCTATCACCCCATTTTATGGAATTAGGTATAAAATCATCTTTCTTAATTTTACTTCTAATTGCATTTAAATTACAAGTAATAACCAACGGGAAATGGTCGGACCAAAAGATATCGTACATAACATTAGCACCAGTAACACATTGCCAAGCAGATTCGGTAACCAGACAATGATCCAACCATCTCCTACTGCCATTAGATTCACTAATATAAGTATAAGTATCTGAAAAAATGTCTAATAAACTTACATCAGCACAAATCCATGATTGATCATCACAGAAAAGACACAACTCTTTATAAAATAATTCATTTGGGTGAGCATTAAAATCGCCCAGAATCCAAACCGATTCCACACCTTGATCTTCAATTATTGCGTTCAATACACTAAGGCAGTCTGTAAACTCATTTAAATTGCCACGACAATCCGTAGGCATATAAATACTGCATACAATCAAAGGTTTATCTATAAGTTCTATTCTAACAGCACATATACGCGGATTGGAACACGGGATCACAGATACATTAGGAAACACACTCTTTCTCCACAGCAATGCAACACCTCCGTACGGCCGTCCCACAATTAAGCCCGCCTCAATGTCTATTGCAGATGTACCAGTATAGCCAAAGTCAGTATCCACAGTTCCTAGATAAGGTAAATCATGTGGAAAAAGCCAAGTCTCCTGCAAAGCTATTAAATCCACTGTCTTGCAAAATTGTCTGACACCTTCGATAGATCTTTTTATCGACTTACAGTTAAACGTAACTAATGATATACAGGCATTATTATGATTTATAGAATCCATTATTTACTATATTTATTTTTAGCCTGAGCAGCGTCTAGTACTTCGTATCGAAAATGTACAAATCGTCTAAAAATTATTCCTTTTGGCCATAACGTGCTATCCAAAAATAAGTGTAATTTTATTTTTGGCACAAATAATTTATAAGCATTATGACCTTTATCACGCTTTGATGTAAGTTTAAACAATGATACCCTTTCCTGCGTCTTGCATTGTATATACTGTATAATATCACTTTCCTGTGTTTCCTTATGAACATTCGTGATAAATATTGGTACTAAGGAGTCAGCTGCTTTAAATTTAATGTCATCACTCGCCGTTCCCATTTTACCGCTAAACCGGTTCTTTTGTTTATGTTTTCTCTGCACTAATTTCCAATCCGTATTATTTTGGTCGTTCTGAGGGTACTCTTTCTGTTTCGAAGCCACAGTTGCATATCGCAGCGCAGTTGGAACATAAGACGGATCTTTCTGCGGCAGCGGCGGCGTAGATACATAATTGTTATCGGACTCAGACATCGCATTAGTCATAATAGCTGCCGATTCATTCATTCCGCTGTCGACAGTGACAGCACAGCGTTCTCTCTCAGGATTGCACTCGGCGGCGGTCGCCACGCTCTCGGTCTCGCTCGACATCATAGGCACAAGTCGTAACGGAACGGACGGCGGTAGCAGAGCTGCATTGTCTTTCATATGTACCCTCTCAGCTGACAATGTTATGAATCCCGCCGGTCCACTTATGTTATCAACACTATCATTTAGCAAATGGGCGCCTCGTTTAATATTTATGTTCATATCATTGCACTTGGAGTGGCGAGTCGGGGAAATTACGTTAATGCTCTCCACAACACTTCTTAGCTGATTCAATTGTTCAATACTAGCGTAATTTTCTTTAACTTCTTTTAATTCGCTTTTTAATAACACAATGTCTTTCAACAAACTTGTCACGTCTAAGTGATCAAATGTTACCGGTGGGAGTTTATTCAAGTCTCGAGCCACAAAAATGGGAGTTACGTCAGGATCAGTCGCTTTGAAAAGACAGATTATATCTTCTAGATCCCGTTGGACCTTTCCATCTCGTTTCCTTACTATTCTCCGCTTAATTGAAGGCACGGAGTCAAATAATAAACATTTAGCTTCCGCTATTTCTTCTGACGTATAGGCTGAGGAACAAATTCGCACTAGCCCCTCCTCGTCCATGACATTTATTTTATTTTGAATAAATGCCAACAATTCACTTATAACTACGTTGCAATTAGCACATTTTATAACTTTAGATGTCATTTTACTTAAAACTCACTCAGTCACTCGGACACACGAATCAAAAACGTGTGCACGCGCCACTTCATGGACGCGCAAATGTCCATGAAGTGGCGCGTAAAATATCTTAAAATTAAATGTTAAAAATTTTGTGCCACGAATTTTAATATAAACTATAACTTTTGAAAAATAAGGACAATTAATTTATAAGGCTAATTTGTATTTTTTGTTAGCAAATTTACTCCATAAAGTTGATTCAATGGTTCAAATAAAATCTAACTTACAAATATTTAAAAAGCGTTTAGGTATCGCCTATTTGCGAATAGTGACGAACACATAGATAGAACGAACTGTAGTAAGTTCTTACTTACCAGACTTTACTATACAATTTCTCTTAAAGATGTGAAAGTGATTAGTCACTACTGGATTCTGAGCTGCTTCAACTAGGGAAGCCCGTTACAAATAACATCTTAACTTAGTGTCAAAGTTCGCATAACCTTTAGGATCATATTTGCATGCAGGTGACAGCGCCTTCTTTGTGTAAATACCTTTTCAACGCGCACAATAACGCGCCACACCTTTGACGTCGCAATTATTCTTAACAACCACTAACCATTGACTATCAAGCAGATTTACGATTCCTATTATTAACACTGTTGTCACTATCATCAACATGACCTTCAATATTATTATCATCAGCCTATTGACTTTTTTACTATAAGCAATCTTTGGAATATCCATGTACAGATCGTGCCGTAAATGAACACGCAAGTTCAATGCGCATTTATTAATCTATACATATAAATAAAATTGGAGTGTCTGTTTGATATAACCGTTTTTTACTACATGCATATGAATATGTATACGGTACATACACCAAAATAACATTTTTTACCATTTTTGTCTGTCTGTTTGTTCCGGCTAATCTCTGAAACGGCTGGACCGATTTTGACGGGATTTTTATTGGCAGGTAGCTGATATAATAAGGAGTAACTTAGGCTACTTTTATTTAAAAAACAAAAATTTAGAAAAATAAAATTACCGTGCATCAGCAACGCGTGGCTGGGTCAGCTAGTAACATATAAAATGTACTGTTGTACAGTCGTGATGTGGCTGCTTAATTTTACTAGAAAGGGACAAGAAAAATAATGTAGAAAGTAAGTTTAGTCTCTTTGTTCGGTAACAGCATACTGGTTAGAGGGTATCCATTATGTCTGGCCATAATAGATAATCCATTGTTGTGCAGATACCGGACCGGGGGTAGCTTGATTATATAAGATTATATAAGTTAAATAAAAATCACAACAATGTCTCGATAATAACGGATATTGCTGATCTCTATTGATTAATTCAATCGTCAAATTTGTTTGTTTCTTGTATGTTACGCGTTTTACATTAAAGGACACGAAACAAAAAATCTCAATTCGATCTGCAATTTACACTGCATTGTTTAGAGTTCAAATTGAATTGAATAAGTGTAACATTTCTGGCAGTTTAATATGCTGTTATCTGTACCTATGTGACCAATCACCAACCCTATTAGTCTTAAAGATGAAAACAGTAGTTAGAATGGGCCATAATATTCCACATGGGCCAAATTAGGAATGTATACAATCACTAATTTTCTGAATGGACTTAAGCTTGTTTCCATCAAACAAACATTTTTTTCCTTGTGGTATTCAGATCCGCAGCGGGTTTACTAATCGTTAGACTAACAACTCCGGTTTTTTGTTTATTATGTAGATTATAAAGAGATCATACATAATAACTTTGCCTAAGAAAGCAAATTAACGGGCACTGAATGAAAAAAGTGTTTAAAAGCATTTATTTGGAAATAGAATTTTTGTTATAGTAGCCCCGTCACTAATTTAAACTGTTTCACAAAAAATGTGTCATACCACATAACCTACAGCCATAAAAAGCAAATTTTATGATTCACAAACGCTAACTCATGTTTGGTAACCTTATTAGTCGGTACGTAAAATAATGTAAGTACTTCGAATATTTTATTTCCACATTCAAAGTTACCTCGTAGTCCGCAGTAGAGCAATTAATTGGGATTAGAGTGTGAGGTCGCCCGTTCAGTACCCGCTTATTTTTCACGTTACGAAAAGTCCTGGCTGGTCCAGCGAGCGGTGGATTATTGAATTTAACTTGATAAGTGTATTAGCCGGTGTTGTTGCTCCATTCTACTGATTAATGGCGAACCGTTGCTTTTTCTCTCTCATTTATATGATAATGAGTCGGCACCCGTGACCAAACAGTTATTACGTGTAAATGAAGTGTAGCTGGAAGTGTCCAAAAATGATTGTTCAATTTGATTGGACGGTTGAATTGGTAAATGTCAAATATTTTATGTTGAATCAAGTTTCACTGTCGGTAATCAATAACTAACCAAATAGTTTTGTAATTTAAAATGCCAGGTAGTAACCAATAATTGAAGTAATTGTGAATAAATTTTACGACATATTTGGCAAAAAAACGGCCAATATATATTTGAAAGAAAATACAATTCTTTAAAGACGGCTTTCAAAAGGTTGTAGTCATTTGTAACTCTTTAGAAACTCGATTTTCATTATCAAGATCCTTTTTTTTCGTGGCCGGGTGGCAAAAACGTCGGTCTTATATATTGTCATCTATTAAATCTCAAGTTTGTTTCTAGGCGGATTTTTATTCGTTAAATAAAATAGATTTTTAATAACAATGCATACATTTACGAAGAAATAATACAAATCATCACATTATGAGTTGATCATATCGAAAATTGTGTAATGTTGTGATGGTAAACTAACCTTTACTGATGATATCTGGTCTTGTCAGACAATGCTTGGGGATCGCTGCGATATAAGAAATATGGCCTTATAGTGTCTTTTATATTATTAGGACACTTCAACAAGTTTAGAAAGCGAATGAATGAATTTTAGACTTGCGCATAATATAGTTCATTAAGATGAAAAGAGAGATTGTAAGGAAATTCAATAATACATTTAGTTCAAGTGCTCAAATAACTCAACAGACAAACAAATCCATTTCATTACCTTTTTTGATTCAATCAAAACTTAATTTTGATGTCGACTTTTAGAAGAATTATATACATTACCCATTATTTAATTAAAGTAAAAAAAAACAATGAAAACGAGAAATCAAGCTGATTCTCCTATAAACTTATCAAGGGGAGGACTCATATCCTCTAGTATTAATGATATTAATTTTTTTTTTCACATTTTAAGGAAAAAAAATGTATTTATTAAGCTCCAGCAAAGAAATAAATTATTTATAGTTTCTGTTTCAATCTGTATTATGATTCGCATACATATCTTATACTACTGTCGCACACTGAGTTCGCAGCTCTACAATCTACACGGAACAGCGGGTTACGATGACATTTGAATCCAACATGTGTTAAAACAGAGCGGGGCGAATGAATCCGGAAATATGAGTGCATCATCTCCTAGCGTGAAAGCACTCCTTTCACAGTGAGCCATTCAAACTTCTTGGATATTAATGATATCAAACATGATACACTTTTGTCTCCACTGACGAGTTCAAGATAAAGAACTTCATTTATCTTTGAACGCATTAGTAAAATTTAGTTTAGGACTAACTGTAATATCATTACAGATGTTAGACATTCGTTGACGGACAGATGTCTCTAAATAGGGACGATTTTTACAAAATCTTTTGGCAGGCGGGATAGAGATTTCAGTAAAATACCATATTTACCTGTAATTGCTGTTCCATGTAGCTCATCTCCTTTTTCTTTTTCGTTAAACATGCTCATTGGCAAATTCGTTGTCTTCTAACGTTACGTAGCACATCACAGCATGCATATTTCCTAACACTGACTTCTCTTCTCTCTCTAGTTTTTGTTTTTTTTTTATTATCCAGCACCGATCCTGCAAGCAAGGTTAGGTACCTTCTCTATCCGGGCTTGTGTTTTTATGTTAATTGTATGTTTACCTTCTTTTTCAAGTGTTTTATGCAAGACCTCTGATTGTTATTCGTTGTTTTAATTTATCTTACTTGTTGTTTAATATTTACAAGTTCGTACGTATATACATACATATATATTTAAATTTTCCATCTTTCAAACAGGCCCCGTTGGAATACCAGCATTGCCGCATTCGTAACAACACTAGCTGAGGCGGGGACCTGATTGACCTGTTGTGCTTTCTCATATCATGTTTTATTATACCTTTACTTTATTATACATGTACTGTAATTTAAATAGATATTTTTTACACACACCAATTGGCTTAGCCCAAAGTAAGCACTGTGCATATAAAATACATAGATATGTAATATTCATAGAAATAAATATACCCATGACTCAGGTACAAATGCTCGTTTTCATCATACAAACATCTGCCCCTTCCGGGATTCGAATCCAGGACCGTCGGTGCGAAAGGCAGGATCGCTACCGTTGCACCAAACGGTCGTTTTTTTTTATTTGTGTGGCCTAAGGAAGGTGTATGTTGACTATCGCCATCGCCTTTTAGGATACCTTTAAGTATAAAGGATTCCTGCTATTGTACACTGCGACTTAACTGGACACCAAATCACACTGCACGATTTTAGTATAATTATGTAATTTATGTTATTAAAAACGAAGTTTTGATTTTGGACAGAACTGAAAGTTATCATTGAATAATCAAGATAAAATTGCGTAACAAAAGTAAAAAAACTATTGAACAGATTGTCCGACATTGTGTGGAATGCAGACAGCTTTCGAGATCGGACAACATTGATGTAAGAATAAACTTCTTAGAAGTAAGTCCAATATAATCCTTATGGAACATTGAATTTTATTAAGCGAAAGCGGAACCCACCGGTGCTCGCTTCCAACACTATCGAACTTTCCATAACAAAGCACTAAGAAAAAGGCAAAAACACACCGAAAAGTCGTTCCAGCACAATAGGGAACTTTATTTGGAAGGTCGGAAAAACTGTAACAAAAAATATGACGTTTGAAAAATTACACGCATTCACAAATCATGCGGGCCCTCTTTTGTGAAAGTTTTGTTGCTTACAAAGGAGCTTAACTCGTTCTTAAGGCGCTAAATTCATGCCCGTATGTTGTTGTTTGTTTTTTCGTCCTTTATAAATACAATAATAGGACTAAAAGAAGGACCAACAATGCTTAATTTGACATTGGAAGCAAACACGAAAATGGACTACGGGAAAATATACAATTGTGAAGTGTCGATAAATCACCAAGTCTATAACACCTGAACAAGTGTAGGTACAGACAAAAACGACGATCGTTTTACAGAGCGAAATACAAAATTCCATTTGGTGCCGTCGAGAGGAAATGAAGCAATTAATTCGGCAGATGGCGTCGTGCGAGCATTAATCATCGACTAATCGTAACTGCAGTCTTCGATTAAAACGCGCTCTCGCAGACACAACGCCGCGACGCGCCGCACCGGTCCCTAGCGACGTAACCCATCCATCCGTGGATATCACCGCATCTACGATAAAACTGCTGCTAGTCTCACACAATATTATCAGGGGATTATGCCAATAACCTTTCAGATTACACGACTACTAGCCACTGTAACCAACTGATTATTTTGTTTTCGCAACATCATTTTTACGAGTAAATTGGAATTTCAAAACTGGCAGATGAAATCTAAAATGAATTTCAACTTCAATGCTGTTATATTGCGTCGAATCGTTTTGTTTATCCAAAATCTTAATCCTCGAATTACATCAATCAGAAACAAAAGACTAGTAACTCGGCCTACTATAATAAATTAACACCGATAAGATCTATTGTCACATTGGCGGCCTTCGGAACTTGTCTCTGTAATTAATTTCTGTTTGAGAATTTAATAATAGCGAAGTGAGAAGGCAATTAAAAATGGATTATAAGTAAAAATGAAGCAAGTGGTGCGTTTAAGAATCGGAATTGAACCGGCAGTGGGCAGATTAAGGCACTGGATTATTCGCCAAGCTAGTGGTAATGAAATTCGCCGAGAGGAAATGGCAGGGTTACAGAGGCCTAGTGTTTTAAGCCTTGTCCAGACAACCGTTGATTGTATTTGATGAGAGTTTTATCTGTTTAGTTCTATGTAATTGGTTCATTGTGCCTCGCAAACTTTGTTGTGGCAACGTTCAACTGTTTTAGTTACTTGAATTGCAATCAGCTTTTTAAGGACAGTAAATCTTTTTATAGCTGATTGTAATAATGAAATATTAATAAATATATTGACAAATAATATTGACTAAAATCCTACTAAGTGTAGAATGTAATTATGCATTACTGATTGGTTATAAAAGCGTATCACTTCGGAAAATAGTTCTATTAGGTGATGCAAGTAGAATTAAAAATGGAATGCCGTTTGTTAAAGAAAAAATTCTAACATTTCGAAGTCTATCACACATTTAAATAAAACTTTTACCTATCCCCCTGTCTGAGTTTCTATTGCAAGTTCTTCGTTCTTGCCTCCCAATTTCCGAATTGGTGATAAGCTTAGTTGCTTAGGGTAAACGTAGATAATATAAAAAATAAAAAAAATAGACGTGTATGACATTAATAACTAAGGTTCATCTTATGATCATGGCTTCTGTTAAGATGTCACAAAGTCATATAAAAATAAAATAAAAGCATCATTTATCCGGTAAAAGATGTTTAAAATATTATCAAGTTCCCTAATGTTGAAAGATCACTGCGCATACATAACGAATGACATCTCTGCAGTTATTTGTTTCTTATTATTGTGTACTACTGTCTTATTCCGGTATTGTCCACTGATTTAATAAAAGTACTACAATTAATCTTAACCAAATCAGGAGTACAATGAAATCTCCTTAGAGTCGGTTAAATTTATCAGAGCGTAGCATCTCAAGAGCCCAAAGGAGACATCAATGGCGGCGTATCTCGGCAGGCCTGACGTCACTGGACGATTGTGATCCAATTAGTGCTGACTGCGCATCCCCTTACGCACTTAACTGGATGGAACACCGGCCATTTAGGAACTGGTCTGACTCGAACTGAATATCTCAGTATGTGGTCTACTAAGTTGTGATTTTTAGGATGATGTGATTAGCGTTCAATATAAACATATCAATTTTTACCAGATTTAATCCCTACTTCAGTAATAATCAGTTTAGTAGTATCTTTCTGTAAGAACTCTCTGTATGAAATATGCGATTTTTTCTATCTACATAAGTTACAGTCACTCACCTTGTGTAATACTATATTATACAATGCAGAGAATCAATTGATGAGATATAGTGACGATGAATAGTGCTACAACTATTTAATAATTAGAAAATAGGAAAACTAATATTAACGATACCGGTTGAAGAATATAAAATGTCCAAAATTGTTAGGATAATTAAAACAATAATAACTTGGGCTTTTAAGCGTATTCATTTTACAAATTAGACTTCAAAATTAAAAAACATGATGACTCGGGTTACTAAAACTCTGAATATTGGCGAGGCTGTTACATCAGACTACATTGTAAACTCTTTTTGGAGTCATATGAGGCCAAATAGCATCGTGAATACCAAGACGTGACGTCACCAACCAATGTCATCCAATTAACGCTAACTCGACATCCCCTAACGTACATAACAATACAGAACACACTGGCAATTTACAAATTGTGGCTATCAAAGCTTTATGGTTTTACGAAGAAGGTTTTAATGTTTCTCGATTTAATTAATAGTGACTATGACACAATAATTCCAGTGTTTACGTGTATTCAGCTGTTTGAAAAACACACCATCTAGTACGCCCCTGATAAATGAAGTAAGTTTACCTTTGGATACTGTAAAATATATAGATGTATTTTTAAATTATGAACCAATAATTAATTATTTGTACAAACACGATGGGTGATCTAAAAGTAATGATAATAAATATTAAACAACGTGATTTTAGTTTTTATTTTATTTTATGTTTCTACATAGTCTCCTAACAAGTTAATACATTTAGTCCCTCTTTTTACTAAACCTCAAAAACCCTTTGAAAAAAAATCTTTTTCTTGACTCTCCAAAAAATCCTATACAGCGGCCATCACTTCGCTATCGTCTTCAAATTTCTTGCTTCGGAGGTGTTCCTTGAGCCGAAGAAAGATATAGAAGTCGCTGAACTAGTGGTAGTATAGCAATATATACCTATACATATTAGATTTTTATGTGCACTGGAAATAACCGATTATCATTACTTTTGGATCACCCCTCGTATACTCAATAATACATTGTACACCAAAAATAGAAATAAAAAGAATTCAACATGGATTTAAAATAAAAACGACAGGAAGTATAATGTGCGGTTTTATTGATAATCTTTAGATCGAGAGCGAGGTGTATGTAAAGGGCGGGTTGGCTTAAGATACGAAAATAAAATTAAAGATTATTGCGGCATAGAAAAATAAGGTAACATATAAATGGGGAATATATAATATTAATGTATAACCAGTAAAATATGAATTTATAAGAACTGTGTAAGGCAAGATGAGATAATAATTTCTGATCAAATTTTTGAAGATCGGCAAGGATTTATCTTGTCCCATGGACACCAGTAGCACATTCACAATACAGAATGCCTGTACCGAGAAAGATTAACCGCAAATTTGCAAAATTATACTTAAACCTTCCAGTTGGCGAGTATTGATGTGGAGTACAAATGACAAGAGATACAAAGAATAGAAATTCAAAACCATATTTTAGACAAGGTGGAGTATAGGACATAGAAGATATAAGGACTCCGAGGAAGTATAATAGGAAACCATTCTAGCTCTTATCGATAAACAAAAACATGATCATATTTACGAAGACTGTAGTAAACCGAATACAAAAGTTTTGAAGACGTTTTAATTTATCAACTCTAACTGTTATGTGTAATCCAAAATTTTATTTTTTTGTTATTTAATTTTTGGTTTTAAATACTTTTAGGTTTAATTTAAATATGACATTATAGTCGTATTGTAAATTCTGTAAAAAGATTTTGTATCGTTCGTTCGTTAACTCTACATCAATTAAAACTTTATACCATGTTTAAGTACTATTGATCGTTGCTGTTTCAAGTTTGCACATCATTTTATATTTCTGTAAGTTAAAATTGAAAAAAAAAGTTTTTTTGTTCTGTTATGGTTTTAATGGCAATAGCATTCAAATTCAAAAATCATACGCAGTTCAAATTGGAAATGATAGCTTCTTCTGTTTGTTAGAAATTTTGGGATGTTGCTGACATTGCATGTTTCTGTGCGAACTAAATGCAAACTGGTGCATTAGACGTTTTCGGAAACTGTCGTAACTTTGTATCAGAGGCGACTCCAGACAAACTTTCTAATGTTAAGTAGTGAGTAACCGACTAAAGATTCTTTGAATATGCACTTTCTTTATTTTTTGTTTTCTTTGAATCTTTATTGGGGTTTGAAAATTATTCAGAAAGAGGATAATCTTGTTTACAAATATTTATTCATTGATTAGATAATAACTCCTCTAGTTGCATCATATTGGGCAAACACTCTTATAACAAAATGGTCAGAAGATTGAAACAACTTTAAAGTGTGCGTGCCGCAACGACGTAAAAGGGAAAGATTTTAGCGATTCCTTTGCTCTAAGAGCAAAACACTGATCTTCAGCTACTACTCGTAGAATACACGAGACTTCATGCAACAGCGTCGACGTAAAAACATTACAGAATAAGTATTATAATAAAATTTTAAAAATAATGAGAATTAAATGAGACTTAAAAGTATTAAAATTATAATAGTAATCAATAAAATTTAATATTATAATAAAATAACATTAGTTATTAGCTTAGAATAAATTAAATAGTTAATGATAAATAAAAATGACAAACTTAATATATATAACTGCATCAGATGAGCACTGGAGAGCCTAGTTCTGATTTAACCATCATTTGCAAGTCGGGACGTGATTTGTTTTAGAGAGAGAGGTATATTTTTCTAGCACTTGGTTGTCTGATATTGGAAACTGCCAACAAAACCCACTGTTTCGTGCACTTGGGTCCACAGTAGGGACGCACGGTCCTGTGTCCGCTGTCAGAGCGATAATCTGAAAAAACTACAACTTATCGTACACCTTGGGTCCTTAAATATGATATTTTGATGACAAATTTGGCAGCAGTTTTTTTTCCAATTATGTTTTTTTAACTACGATCTCCAACCCACTTGCCAAACGTTGTGATTACAACCGAACCCAGCAATTTCGGAAGAGGCTTAGATTCAACAGTGTACGTCTTTAGGCTTAGATGATACTGATAAATGATCGTGTTTATAAATATTGCACCAGCGGGTGAACCTATTCCTATCCCAAAAACTATGCCAGTAGTAAGTATTGACTTACGACTAGAAACACACCACTAACAAAAGTGTTATTTGTTTGCGTTTTACCTCAAAGTATTTCCCTTATTCTGGCAGTTTCAATTTGAGCTGGTTAATCCGCTGTGACCGTTATTAAAAAGGCTAATAAAGAATAGCAAAAATATTTACTAGCGGTCCGACTTACTTTCCAAAGAAAATAGATAGTATTATTAAATTTAAAAGGGTTCATGAGAACCTAGGAGGCCTATTTGGATAGGGCATCAGGTTCAGTTTGTGGGAAGACGTTAATTTGAATATAGCCGTAAATAATTTTACAACCAGCTTTTATTTGTTGTTTCGCCCACGTTGTAGTACTTTATTTTGGGGAAGGGTTTGTTTTAACAATAAAAAGGTCAAAATCATAATTATAAAAGTTTGTTATCGTCATGATCTTAAACTATATCTATCAACTAGTGATGTTAAAGTAATCATATAAAATTAAGTATAAGACAAACCTGTCGACTACATGAGGTATTTTAGGTAAGAGACAAATTCATTTTGCTAGTTACTATTCTAGTACTTTGAGGAAGAGTAAAAATGCTGGTCTGTATGTGCTATGATTATGCCTTATTTTTCAATACATTGTTAGCAGTATAGCAGCAACAAACAAACAGACTTTCACATTTATAATCTAAACAAATAATCAAATTTGAAGTGTATGTTTGTAATGGAAAAATGACAGCTTTTTGCTAAACGTTTATGAAACTATATACGATAATTATAAGGAAAAATAATTAAAAAAAAGTTATCTGGCTTTTTGTTAATTAAACAAAGCTCATCTCCGAAACGGAGGGCCCATTTTGACAGGACGTATACTGGCAGATAACTGAAATTATAGGACTAACTTAGGCTGCTTTCATTTTTAATAAAATAATAAGGGATCTGGGCAAAAAATATTCAAACTTTACGTGTAACATATATATAGTTAAAACAACGACTGCATGGTAATTAAGTATAGACATCAAAGTGAGATTGCAGCTAATCAGTTCCAGTATGTAGCCGTAATACAGCATGCTTTCGCCGCGAGGCTGTATCATCCGTCTCTGTATCATTGTCCACGGCCAAAACCAGTCTAGTTGAAATGATAAACTTCTACCATGAAAGGAAAACTGTTTGAAGTTAAATTTAAAAAATCATTAACAAGATAGGTACATTTTTTTATTAAAAACTAAACGAGTTTGTTTATTTAAATGAATTGTAAGTTCACTTTTATATTAATTATTAACAGCCCTAAGCTTGACATATCCGTTCGAACCAATTCGACTGACTTCAAATTCTCGCCAATGTACTGCAGATGTAAACCTACGCGTAATACAAGCGTTATGTTTATAACGGAGAGTCATTTTATTTTATTAGAACAACCAACAAGACATACATCTTACAAACTAATGTAACATTTTTACGGTAGTATCAATACGGTGCTGCCTTACTTAAAGGCTGCCATGGGAAGCATAATAAAAAATAGTTGAGAGCAGAAGACACTAAAAATCTACAAATTAATAAGAACATTAGGAAAGTATTTCATGCATGTGTTAATATTCTAAAAAAAAGCTTATTACAAATTATAATATACATCAGAATAAAACACTTTTTTACGGATTTTTGCGCATGTTTTATTTTATTTTATATTTAATCCTGACGTTTCGACTCCTTTACAGGAGTCGTGATCACAGGATGACTAAGATGATGGTTGTCATGTATTTTCTACTACCTTCACAATATTTTAATCGGGCACGTTCCTAACTATTAAATTATTTTATATAAATCAAGTTGTTTTATTTTATTTTATTTTAAAACATTATTTAGTTATTTAATTAATTAATTTAATTAATTCTCACTACGTTTTACATTGTATACTACTGAGTCTACTACCAGTTCGGAAATTGGGAGGGCCTTCCGAGAAGAACTGGCGAAAGAAACTCGGGCAGGGGGACCGACCTCCATCTTACTGTTTAATTATTTGCAAAAAGAGCTAACTACATCATCAGGTCTTGCAGTGTGTGTTTTTGTAGGTATTAATTTATTAATTATGGGGTCCCAAGCAGGTGGAACGCTCCAACCTTCGTCTCTATTGAAATTAGGATGTTTCCTAATTTCAATAGCCTCGCGTAGCATCCTAGGAACAAATCTTTGTTCTCTAGCGAGAATTTGTGGTTTATCGAAACGAATATAGTGGTTTGGCCCCTCAAAAGCATGCTCACACACTGCAGACCTATTATCGCGCCTATGTTTCATGTCAGCTACGTGTTCTTTAATGCGCGTCCCTATACTTCTCTTTGTTTGCCCGATGTATGAGAGCCCACAGTCACAATCGATTTTGTAGACACCCGCTGCCTGAAGGGGTATATTACACTTGACCGATCGTAAGAATTGGTCAATCTTCCTGGCTGGTTTAAAGTAAGTTTTAATAGAAACCCGCTTCAGAATATTCCCAATCTTGTCAGTGACCCCCTTCATGTAGGGAAGGACAGCAGGTTGGCGCTCTACTGTGGCTGGTTTGGCGCGGCTTCTGTGACGCAGTCTTGGTACTCGCAACTTGTTATCTTGTAGTACTCGCTTGACATGCTGAAGCTCAGCAGTCAGATGTTGTTGGTCACAGATGCCGCGAGCTCTCTGAAACAAAGATTTCCCTACGGTAGCCAATTGTATAGGATGGTGGTGAGAGTCACCATTTAAATATCTATCTGTATGAGTTGCCTTTCTGTACACTGTATGACTAAGGGTTTGATTTGTATTCCTGCTGATTTGAATATCTAGGAAGGCTATTTTATTGTCTGTCTCTAATTCCATAGTAAATTGTATGTTGGGATGAACGGAATTAAGGTGACTTAAAAAGACAGAAACCATATCTCTTGGTAATATAGCAAATGTGTCATCTACATACCTTTTGTAAAAGCGTGGACACACCGGTGCCGTCGCTAGGGCCCTTTCCTCAAAGTCCTCCATGAATATGTCGGCGACTATGGGTGATACAGGAGAGCCCATTGCTACACCATCCACTTGTAGGTAGAATTCATCATTCCACAAGAGATAGCCCGATGTTAGGCAGTGTTCCAGTAATTTTGAATATTCACTTGGTATATTGTGTTTCTCTAGTCATACAGTGTACAGAAAGGCAACTCATACAGATAGATATTTAAATGGTGACTCTCACCACCATCCTATACAGTTAGCTACCGTAGGGAAATCTTTGTTTCAGAGAGCTCGCGGCATCTGTGACCAACAACATCTGACTGCTGAGCTTCAGCATGTCAAGCGAGTACTACAAGATAACAAGTTGCGAGTACCAAGACTGCGTCACAGAAGCCGCGCCAAACCAGCCACAGTAGAGCGCCAACCTGCTGTCCTTCCCTACATGAAGGGGGTCACTGACAAGATTGGGAATATTCTGAAGCGGGTTTCTATTAAAACTTACTTTAAACCAGCCAGGAAGATTGACCAATTCTTACGATCGGTCAAGTGTAATATACCCCTTCAGGCAGCGGGTGTCTACAAAATCGATTGTGACTGTGGGCTCTCATACATCGGGCAAACAAAGAGAAGTATAGGGACGCGCATTAAAGAACACGTAGCTGACATGAAACATAGGCGCGATAATAGGTCTGCAGTGTGTGAGCATGCTTTTGAGGGGCCAAACCACTATATTCGTTTCGATAAACCACAAATTCTCGCTAGAGAACAAAGATTTGTTCCTAGGATGCTACGCGAGGCTATTGAAATTAGGAAACATCCTAATTTCAATAGAGACGAAGGTTGGAGCGTTCCACCTGCTTGGGACCCCATAATTAATAAATTAATACCTACAAAAACACACACTGCAAGACCTGATGATGTAGTTAGCTCTTTTTGCAAATAATTAAACAGTAAGATGGAGGTCGGTCCCCCTGCCCGAGTTTCTTTCGCCAGTTCTTCTCGGAAGGCCCTCCCAATTTCCGAACTGGTAGTAGACTCAGTAGTATACAATGTAAAACGTAGTGAGAATTAATTAAATTAATTAATTAAATAACTAAATAATGTTTTAAAATAAAATAAAATAAAACAACTTGATTTATATAAAATAATTTAATAGTTAGGAACGTGCCCGATTAAAATATTGTGAAGGTAGTAGAAAATACATGACAACCATCATCTTAGTCATCCTGTGATCACGACTCCTGTAAAGGAGTCGAAACGTCAGGATTAAATATAAAATAAAATAAAACATGCGCAAAAATCCGTAAAAAAGTGTTTTATTCTGATGTGTATTGTGCGCGGAAGTGTAAGAACTAAATAAATTATAATATAATTAAAATTACAAATTGCGTCTCAAGATATTTACGCTTAATGTCTGTATTAATAATATTTTTACAACTCCAGAAGAAAGATTTAAAACACAATAATAAAATACATGACAGGCCGTATTGTAAACACGATGCCGGACATTAATTAAGTGTAGGCATCAACGCCGGATCGAAGCTAATCTTTCACAGTATCTGGTTGTGACACAGCGTGCTTCCGCGGCGAGGCTGCAGCGGCTGTCGGTGTACGCAGCGGACAATTAATCACACCCACAATACGAAGTGTTTTCAAAGCGAAAGTACCGAACTCGGTATCCAAGATCGATATGCGAGAGTGATATTACAATTCGCCGGTTTTATTCGTTCAACTGTTGTCATCAGAATTTTAACAGAAAATTTGAAAGTATTTATTATAATAAGTCTTTTTTAGTAGACAAAAAAAAGAATGTGTTTGAATATGGTTGGAATACTATTATTCCTTTGAAAATGAGTTGAAACCTCACCAGTTAATTAAAAAAGTCATCTCACAATTGAATTCAGTAAACTATAGACCAGTAACAGGGATAATATATTGCCAGCATATCTCTGTCAAAGGACAGAAAATAACAAATGTTGTCTTGCTAGAGAACCTTTGTTACTATTACAGATATTTACAGCTATTACTAAACCAAAGTCGGTCTATTTTATTTAATAGATATTTTTTTTAGAATGGCCGCTGATACAATAACATTTAAATAGAAATAGATTTCAATAAAGACGTATCTTGTATATGTTCTTTAAATTTGATTCTATTTATACTAATCAGGAATATAATAAATAATTTTAGAATGTGTAAATATGAAGACACACAGATATATATTGGTAGCTAGAAACATTTTTTTAATATGAACTTTAGACTTAACTACTGTGTATTGTGTAGAGTTAGTTACTACGATAATCTTTTCATGAATGTGGAAATTATTATATTGATATGAATACATACAGTTAAACAGTTACACAGTGACTTTTTTTTATTTCCTAAAATAAAAATCCAATTACTTAAAGGTTAATAGTTTTTATCGCCGGAAGATGCGCTAACATAATTTGAGAAGGCCAAAGAAGAGGTGTCTGCAGCGGACCGGAAATAATGTTTCGAAAATTGGTTTAGACTCATGACGCCTTCCTAAATTTGTCGTTTATATTCAATATATCATTGTTTAAGTATACTTATTTAAAAAAGATTCCTATTGACTTTTTTAATGAACGATGTAATGAAACTATAACACTATCATTGTTGTGATAATAGAATATAATAACTACTATATATTCTACTACTACTTTTTGTGGTTTAAATATGTGACGAGGTAAAACGTTGTGTATGTCGTTACTTCTGTTAAAATTTCTTGTGCTCGTTTCTTTTTGTAAGACGTCCTGAATGGGTGGTAGGTAAAAATGTTGGACGAATTATAACATCTCATTTTAAGTGCATTAGAATAAAGTCATTTTCATTTTCATAAAACTTTTGACCGATTGAGAGTTCTTTGATATCATTAAATAAAATAATTGAGAGTTCTTTGATATCATTTAATAAAACTTTCCGAATGTCACCCTATGTCAAGTTAGGGGAATTTAATTTAGTAACTAGTTTAAGTAATTTTGTGATTCAAAACCTCGAAAATAGTTAGATATTTTCAGGAACGATTTCTTGAAGCACTTTTTTGCTAGCACACGTTCATTACTATAGAAAATTTGTTTGTCTGTAAAGTCAGTTTACGGACGATTATTTTACGTGATACGTAAGTTCGTGATAACGTCATAAGAAAACATTGATAAGAATTGGATACTTTTATGAATTCAATTGAATTATTATCACCGAATTATATTTATTTTGTATAATACAAAGAAGGAGTTAACTGAAATGACGAAATTGGACAAATAAATCTTTTTTTTTAAAGTCCGCCTTAAACTGTTTGATATTATAGAAGACTTTCTCGCACGGTAGTTGGCCGGTTAAACTTGTCATTTTAGGCACATTTTATGACGTGTGTGAGGTTTAACATTAATTTTTTAATCTTACATTAATAGCTTCGCACGATATTTTTTTTCATTGAATACTAAATGAAAGCAATTTTTTTAAACGATCATTTATATATTATTTATATATAGTGCAGTAATATTATTTATATATAATATATCTGCACTCGCCGACCGATGCTACTTTTTTTAATAATCAAAAAACAAATGTATAATATTATATCTCTGATTAAATTCTTAAAATGCAAGAATGCATGCAAGGACCTTTTTTCCGCAATTGTTGTTGTAATAAACAATGGGAACCACATTAACTTTTCTCTTCACATTATAAACTATTGACAAAACAGTTCACGTGTAGGTTGTGTGCTGCCACTGTCTCTCTTCTACTCCGACGCATCGGCCAATGGAGTGGAAGAGAGATAGATGCGTCACAAGCCGAACGGTAAGTCCAATTGTGCATCTCTATAACTTGTTCCACACTATCGCTTGCACACTCGGCTCAGGGGGAATGTGACCACGTGTCATGCTTTTTCGTGCGTGCAGCTCGCGTTCATCGATTACGGAACGTGACAAAGATTCAGGCCTTTTCGTGCGTCCAGCCGGCATTCATCGATTAATGATATGTTATCACGTCAAAAGTAGACTACTAAGTAACTAAAACCTCTACTCCGCGATGGTATCACACGGTAAGATATTCGTATTAGTATATTCGTTTTGGAGCATTGCAATAGTATACTAAGTCTACTTGGACTCTGAACTTAACTTAGCGTTTATGAGCACTTATTAAATAATTCTCTCCTTCATCTTTAATACTAGGTAAAGTGAATCTTATATATATAAATAAAAATAGAAAATATTTTTCATCAGTTTGAAACAATCGAATCAAAATGCTATTCACTAATTTTAATGTCAATGCTTGTTTGGAATTCTTCTCTCTTTATCCAATTTGCTTGTCCAGTGACAATAGTAGTGGTATTAAATTATGCCACCAATTATTACTATATTTTGGTTGCAATATAATACTGAATATGGAAAGATTAGTGTTTTTCTATTTATTTTCTGCACATACAAACAATAAAAATGTAAACGATATTAAAATAAAACTATTGTAAACGAAAAAATAGCGAAAACGACGTTATATTTACGTGGATTTCTTTTGTAACACTCGTTTCTATGTATTCTGGTGAAAAATCTCTTTTTAAATAAAATAGTTTTTTAACTACACGTAAACCAAATGACATTATGTAATAGACATTCGATCTAAATCATAGGTTCATTTGCTTGTGATTAACTTATTCTTGCAAACATTACAATATTTAAGTATTTTTATTCACTCAGATTTCACAATTATTTGAAAAGCATAAGCTTAATAAATCAACCTTACGTTTAATAGTTTTTCATTGATACATATAAATGTACATATAAATATTATTACACGGGCACACAAACGGCAGTCAAGCCATATGAATCCCTAATCAGTGCTCAGCAGGAGGTTATTGACGTAATAATGCTCTGCAAAGACTGCAACTTGCTGCAAAATACAGTTTTGCTAATCAAGTATACCAGCTTATTCTTAGAAGTGGGATCCCGGAATAGTGTGCATTTGTATGAGCTAAATAACAAAGTAAATAGAACTCTATTTGGAATTTTATCTTATGTTCCACACGCATTAATTAACTATTCAGAACTAGAGGTAGTTCTGTATATACTATAGCTTAACTTAGTCACCATCCGCTGTGTCTCTGTCCTAATAATATAATAAATTGGGGAGTATCCATTCCCATAGGAACTTTGGGATAAAAAGGAGGTATATAAAAAACTGTCATTAAATTGCAACGCTGTGTAAAAAATTTGAACTTATTACCATCTAACGTTTTCACGTCTTCTGAGCGCAACCAAATGAAAATTGAATTGTTATGTGAATAAAATCATTTTAATCGCATTTACTAAAAACCAAACCAAATGAAAATTAAAATGTTATTTAAATAAAATAATTTTAACCGCATTTACTGTGCATTTTTCCTTGCTCTATATTAACTAAATAATGACGTTACGACTCCTTTACATGAATTTATTTACTCATCCTGTGAAATAGATCGTAATTTTATAAATATCTGAATTATTACGTACAATAAAGATTTATCGTTAGAAAAATTGATATTAAAGCTATTTTTCGTAAGCATTTTACGCATCTTAGCTGCGTGATATTTGAGCCTCAATCTATTTTAAATAATAAAAAAAAGTGTTAATTTTAACATATCACATCAAGTTTTATACTTTTCATATATTTTATGCATTTTTCAATGCGATCTTATATATCACATCAAATTAATTTAGATTTTCAATATATGTTTTTGGGTTATCATTTTAGAATCAAGCGAATTGATAAAATTTGTTTTAAGAGGAAATATAGGTAAGAATGATAACCTGATCTGAAATCTCAACCGGTTTTCCGTGCACGTTAGGGGTGTTTAGGTAATTTCTTAAGCGAAGAAGTTTCGACAGCAAAGCGCGAATTATATTTCTAGTTTTTGCAAGCGGTAAATATTGAGGAATACTCGTATCTACGAGTATATCTTTTATTACCCTTGTTATCAAAAAACAACTTAAAAAGATGCTTATTTTGTTCGCATAGTGAAGATTTCAATTTTGTACCAAACTACGCGTAGTTCCTATTAATAGTAAAAAACGAATATAGTAATGATCCACACTGTTTACTCAAGAACGAACATATGACTATTGCAAAATAATATACCACCTATAGTATTTGCACATGCGATTTTTAAGGCTTGGAGAAGATCGTAGCGATCGTAGCGCTGTACCAACTAGCCGCCAATAATGATATTCATTATTTTTTTAAATATTTACTATTATTTAATTATGAAAAGTTAGAAATAAAAGGGTTTCTAGAAGTTGTGAATATTTATGGTCACCTAATAAATGTTATTTATATTTACGCATCACCCTGTAAAATGACGAACAATTTTAAAAAGATGCACGGTGTCGGCGTTTAGCAAAGACTCAATAACATTTAAGTCTGGCCCGCGAAAACTCGATCTCCGCCGAAAAGGAGTAGAAGAAAAAATGTTAAGAATTTAGTCATGCCGACTTTAATCGTGCCCGCATATCCCTGGCGGGTAGACACACCTATTATTTTTCATATCTCTACCGGTTTTCCGTGCAGGTGATTACTTTTAATTTCAACCTTTTCGTTGTTAAAAAGCATGTTCTACAAACTGCTGTGAGCTTTTTTAATGAACGCCGTCGAGTCGTGACTTTGACGTGTGTGTTAGCTGACACGATAGCTCTGTTATGCGGTGCGTTCATGGTAATTAAGTGCTTATTGAAAGCTTCAGCATATCATTTTATTAGAGGGATTAAAACTAAAATAGCAGATAACCACCATTTTTTTTTTAATATTTCGGTTTAACAATAACCTAATTTTGACTAAACAGAATGAAATATCCACTCCTTCGTGCAAATGCAATAATCCGGTTAAGCTAAAAAAATCTAGTAAATTTTACAGTTAATAATATTTCAGATTTTTTCATGTTACAGGAATGTTACCAGTTTTGTTTTATTTCTTAGGCAATAATTGTGGTTATCGTAAAAATTTACACCATATTTAGTGGCACCAGCGTCCTAGAATCTATTTTTCAATTCTAGCTAGCTAATTTGACAAGTACTGTGTCTAGCAGAGCAGAATTGCACCAACATTTTACAATTATGGGTGTCGTAAAATGGCTGATGATCCTGGAGATAATAACTTCCCGTAGACCACAAAATGGACAGTAGCGTTTTCCGACTTATGGTGTTTTAAACCAATAAAACACCGAGATTATAGCTATGGTACAAAACAGTGACATATGAAATTCGTTTAATAGATAACAATGTGATTTCGGAACCTACCACATCTTTGTTTGCGAATTTGAAATTCTCCTGATGATATTTCAGCTGTAAAATGTTTTATGCGGATGATGTAAACTTGAAAGTTATTGCAAAACAATACAAAGTTCCTAAGACAAAGTTTTATACAATTCGCGTGTCTCCACTCCATATTACATTTGTCAGTGTCCTACAAGTTTTATTGCAGCGAATATGATAGATATACTGCCCCACGAAATCTCCGCTTCGTCGTCCCAGCTCTTGTTCACAAACTATAAAACAACACAGTATACCGACCAACCAAACGTTTCCGAAACATAACAAGCGCGGCTCACACTTTGCATAAAAATTCCGAAACGTCAACCGTTTACAAATAACTTCTCTCCGTCCTCGTGGTAATTTCAGTTTCCCCTTTTACTGAAAGTTACGACACAAATATGAAAACATTAAAATTGAATCGCCGCCAAATATGTTAAGTTGAAGGGAATGCAGGAAATCATGGTCGTGAATAGCAATCAGAACATTCGTCACCCGTGCGGTCAGATGCGAGCTACGCCGTAGCCGACTACGGAGGCTTACGGTGCTACGATTGTAAACTGAGGCCTACCTTAGCACGATTTGGACTATTGATTTATCAGTTGATTAACATAACAATGAACTTTATATTGATGAAACAATTGCTGGGAATCGAATGAATATCAAAGTTATTTGTTGAACAATGTTTATTTACTGTAGAAAACTTTAAATTAAAAGAATAATTAGTATAAATAAATTCAGAAAAATAGGTGAAGTAGAATACTGAGATATGCTCTAAAATTGAAAATAAATTATAGTGTATTTTTTGGAATTACACTAATTTAGATCAATTGGTGCTAATTGTTAGGTGAGCGTTCGACACCACCATAGTAAGAATATTTCAGACCCGCCGCGGTGATAAATCAAACTCGAAACCGTAATGAAAGCGAACGGATCGCGTCGCGAAGAGAAGGGAGGGAAAAAATATCACGGAAAAAATCAGGTGCGTCCCCCGGTCGGGTGCCGAGAGAAAAACAGTCGGGTGTAGTATGGTGGGGGTGGGGTGGTAGCGGTCGATGCGGGGGGCGGGAGTTGGGCGGGCGACGCTTGCGCGGAACCGGCGGCCGGCGGGCGCGCGGCGCCGCGGGCACACTCGCAGCGGCCCCGTCGCTCGTCACCCGCGTCGCAACCGCCACTAACGCGCCTCCTCTCGCGCCGACGGACGCCGGCCCGTGCCGCGCGACAACACAGTGCCCGCTCCTTTACATGTCCAAAGTGCTTAAGTCAGTGCTTCCGATCGCGACCGCGAGAGTGATCCCGCAGCCGACTCAAACGGAACCGACCTGCACACCTCTCATGGTTAGTACAGCGATACGCCGACGCCGCTCCTGTGACGCGTGTTCTAAAAAGTTTATTTCGGGAAGTTTGGTAAAGTTAAGAGTGCGCGCGTCCGATGCACATTGCCCCAGCCGCAAGTGGTTCCTATCGGCTGGGCGGCGCCGTCGTGTCGCTCCCTCCTCTCGGCCCTCACTAAAAACAACAAACAGATCAATCGACCTGTCATATTCATACAGACACTAATAACGCGGATCCTCTACTGTAATTGCACTCCGGACGATAAATAACCGAACAACAACCATAAATTTTGTTTTTCTGCCTAAATTTTGCGATAAGATAAGACTCACAACATTAATAGCTAGAAATAAAAATTGTGGAATCGCATGTAACCGTGGTATTAACAGTGAATGGTTCAAGTTTACCTACTTTTTCTTAAATTACGCCTTTATGTATTTGATGGGAACTACAGCAAGGGTCTGTATTACTATTTTTGTACATGTTATTAGAGTAAACAAATGTCTTTTACTTTAGGATATGCATAGAAATAAACGAAGAATACTCTATGCCCAAATAAATATTTCTATTATTTGACACAATAATATCGTTATAAAGTAGCATTATAATAATTTTAATAGAACTTAAAACAAGTTTAAAAATTAATTTAATAGTCAAAATTTTCAATCTACCAAATTTTTTCTCTTCATCAATAAAGTTAATAATGTTTTGGTGTCCAAGTTAATTTTTCAAAAGAAATATGAATTTATAAGCAAAACCTTTTTCAAATTTAACTATACCCAATCAACGATATAATTAGTCGAAGCATTGATTCGTAGCATTTCGAATTTATCCTTATTTTCCCATTAATCCTTATTGAAAGGCGTTCAGTGCATACCAAAGATTGCAGTGTTTACCTGTAACGTTGTTATTTAGTTCCAAAAATTGGCATACAATCAAAGTGAGTAGTCTACACATGCAGAGGAGGAAAGGTGCCAACTTTGTATCCATTGCTGCCATTCAGTACGTCACATCTGCAGTAAACCTGACAGCGTTATGTTAAGACGTTCCTTAACAACGAAGTTACTTCTAAAATAACATACATGAAGTCGGAATCTTTTTAAGCGCTAATATATACTTTTAATGTTATTATTTTTATACGATATTTTTAATATGAGTATGATAAGAAAAAGTTTAAATTTAATTCAATATAAATAAAAAAGTAAGTAAAAGTATAAAAAATTAACTAAAATTAATTAAAAGTATAGTATAAATAAAAAAAATTACAACAAACCTGAAACTTTTTTGAATTATAATTTCCATTGTATATCAAGTCTATAAAATAACTTTAGAACAAATTTGTATATCTAGTGTGTCAACCATTTTTTAATTAAAAAGTACGTGTAAAAATTTTATTACATTTTGGGTATAAAACTGATTCGATCAGATTTTTGTCATAATAAAATATTAAATTAAATTTAACATACGTTGTGTTACTACCTTACACTTAAAAAGACACTCGTAATATCCAGAAACAACAAGACACATTAATAATAACAGCATTTTCACTGTAGCGTACTCTTACCACATAAGCCTTGTACAAAAATTTGAACGCACGACTGCCTTTGGATTGAAATCATGTCGTGCAGCCTTTCTTATGGCGGCAAAAGCAAAAAATAAATAAGCTCGAGCCTCCGAGTTAACATACGCGTCGTAAAAATATTGATGGCATTCATAACAAGGCGTATTTTAATGTTTGTTTGCACGATGCCGGTGACTGATATGACTCTGAAAATGAATGCCATTGAATTAAGATTGATCTGTGATATTTTGTACAGAGGATAAATGTTAGGCTACATTCACAGCGTAGTTTATATATATTACTTCTTGTTTTTATATTTTTAATTTATTGTGATAGATTATTTATAAACTACGTATTGAAACGATAATTTACTATCTCACAAAAATGTTTTCTTAATTAGAAACGATTCAAAATGCTTCTAATTAATAAAGTTCCATTGTAGGAGTTTTAAAAATAACTTTAGCAAATTCTTTTAAGATAATATTTCAGTATTTGTTAATTATAGGTTTAAAGGTAAACGAGGGTATCAAACAAAGTTCATATTTATTGAAAAAAAATAATATTAAATATCTTACAATCAAGTATGATGAATTTGTTACTGACAAAATGTTTTGACCTTGGCTCCGATGTTGGTTTAATTTAACTGTTTAAATATTTTCACTTTTTATCTGTAAAAAAATAAAATTTCCTTATAATACACAATAGGAATAATATTTAATATTAATAAACGATCCAATAATTGAAAGGCAATTTTATCAAGCAAATAAAAAACCTTATAGCTAAATCAATGGTAAATTTATTATATAAGATAATACTTTTATGACCTGACGTAAAATTCGCAAGTGGTGGTAGAATACACAACCTTACGCAATTTGATTAAATGTTCTGGCGGAAGGTAAATGCGCTTGTAAACACGTTTAATGTATAAAGAAAGTTGTATAGCATATAGTATGGCGAACTTCTTTCAATGCCTGGATATGACACTACACAAATGGCCAAAGAAATTCTGAAACACTAATCACAGCATTTATTTTGAGTTCGTTAATAGTAAAAAAACCTATAATATTTTTTTACCTAGCTCAATAGCCGTTAATAAACATTGAAGTCAAATATTTCGGTATTTATAGGAATAATCGCAATTATTTCTATAAGCAGTAGAGACTAAAACTAGACAAATATTTGTGTGGCAAATACTTATTTACTTCAGTAATAAGACGTAAGCTTTTGTAAGTTCTTTCATACTTATGTCTATGATATTCGGTATTTAGTACCAATACATCAAACTCATTAAGTTAACAACGAAAATTATTAGTTAATTCTTAAAATTGTAACGCATTTTTCTATATTACAAAAAACCTTATAAGGTAAATTATTTTAACAAAAAAATTCTAGAAAAATTTGACTCAACTCACAAGTGCATTTTAAGCGGCAAAAAACATATGAAAGTTGAAAAAAGAACCTTATGTAAAAATACAAATGCAGACATCCATGGTTTATTTTAGCTTCCCTTTCAATTAAGTCTCATAATATTTGTATCGCGTGTCTTTCTCTAAAGTTGGTAAGTAATCGTTATTACATCTACTATTTCCTTTGCACCCTGGCAGGAATTTTAGCTATAATTTTACCTATAAAATAAAAGATATAATACGTCAAACTTTGCTATTTTGTTTTATGCTTGTTTAGTTGTATCTTTATAGTTTGTCACATTACAATACAATACAAAACACTTTATTGATAACATCACATTGAGGAAATAACAGCAGAAAAAATAACTTAAAAATAGTCTTACAATAGGCGGTCTTATCGCTCAAAGCCATCTCTTAATAAATTATTAATGAAAGAAAAAACATTTATAAACATCTGGTAAAAATATTTAATAACTACGGTATTCAAATACACTATAAATAACTTATTTGATTGTTCTAATATTTTTACCTACCAAACATTTGGGGTGTCATTTGGTTAATAAAAATAACGGGCACAAGAACCCAGTCAGCTTTAAAAGAAGTAAGAACATTAGCGATACTTATACGTAATCGTATTTATAATCAAAACAACAATATCTTCTTATTTATCACAATAATATCAATATGTGCTACCATTACATCGTTGTCAAAATCACATTTTATCAATTTCATATTTTAATTTCATTGACTTATTACTGACAAAAAATTAAAAAGTCTCATAGTAAAATTTTACATTTATGCTTGTCTTTTGTTTTTATTAATAATAATCAAAATAATTATTAGTTGGTACGGTCGTTGTACAAAATAATTTGTTAATATATACGTGTTTTTATGATTAAATTCTATGCTCAAGAAAATAAGAAAATTGTATACTATGAAATTATAAAAATTAAATCTAAGTAAATAAATATTACCTATATAATTGAAATTATCACACTTTAGTGATTCAGATACGCAATAATTGCAGTTAAAATAGGAAATTGAACTTAAGTTCATTAGTTTGGTATAGTTATACTTCCGATTAATACCGTAAAGCTTACTAACATCTAAATAGTCATAAACGAGAGTAAAGTGACATCAAACTAAGAAATCCTACTCCACTAACAGCAAACTGGTGTTCCTGTCTTAACAGAGAGTAAACACAGCTAATGATCGAACTGAGTGAATGATGATAGATGAAAGTTAAATGTCTTACGCACACCTAACTCTGTCGCTACGTGATATGATATATCGGCTCCTTGATATTGACGGCTTTGTGCGTCGAAACTTTGCCATGTACATTAGCTGGTACTTTGTTTTCTGTTTTATTGGATTTGAGCAATATCCTTTAAACTGTGTTATTTTTGGCATTCCATGTTAGAACGGAAGTCTTGTTTATAAATAAGGTAATTTTTGTTACATAAATCGGAATGAAATACGCACTTCTTCTTTTTTTTGACAAATGAAAAAAATATCTATGCAATTACTTATAAATTCTATTAGACAGTGATTTGTATTTAAAATAAACAAACTAAACCCAATGATGATATCATTAGAAATGTAGTTAAAAAGTACAACTCACTTTACTTTCACGTTTAACTAGAAAAACTTTATTATACGGTTTCATTTTAAACTCATTCGTATAAGTGGAGATCATAAGGCTAACACGCAAGACCAACAAATTGTCGTTTAAACAAATGTTTGCTTTCTAATTGGTCCTAGTTGAATATAAAACAGCCGACACTGCCTTAAGCTGTTTGACGTAGTAATAGTGGTTGTTCTTGTTGTAATTACTTGTAGTTTGTTGGAAAGCCTATAATATGGCCAGTGGCTCCCTAGAGCGTTAAGGGTTGTGGTTTTCATTTATAATTCACGCGATTTCCGTGTTTATGGCAGCTAAGCTTCAATATCTTCACGTTTTTAGACACAAATTGGATATAAATCTCATTATAATACATGTAAAGGTTCTAAGACGTAGGCAGATTAAAATAGTTCATTGTTAATAAACACCTTTATCCATTACGTACAAAATGATTAGGTATAAATATATTTGATGTTATGTCGACGACGACGAAAGTCTGTAGATGTATATAAATACCTTATATAGATTTGCTTATTATCAATTTCTTATTTTTAATGACAATGAGTCCCTCTCACACTTTTTTATTTATTCATTTTTCTTAAAACTATTTTTTAGAAAATAATATCAGTTCTATGATTGCAATATTTATTATATAGCGCTTTGCAATTTAGAAATTAGTAACTATCATAAATTTAGTCTTAATTAATTATCTTTTAAAAGACATACCGTTTAAGTTAAAGGGTCTTTAATAAAAACAGTTATTTTTCTATATTTTATGTTTTGTTTATGTAATTATTTCATGTTTTTTTTTAGTTTATAGCAATTTTAGTTCGATACGTCCTTTGGGGCTTGTTGTCTTAAAAGGTTCCAGAAATACTATCCACGTTACTCGTAGCTGCGTGCAAATGCGCAGTGAATTCATATTTCTTGATAGCAATTCTGATTTAGTTCGATATGCGTGTCTAGATAAGAACAAAATGTTATTTGCCAAATGATTTCTTGTTGCGACTGTTTCAACAAATACTTTTAGGAAACCATATCTATTTTGTAAAAGTTTCGTCATATTTTTTTTAACCAAAAAAAAACAATATAGTTAGTCCCGATCCATGTCCCACTCATAGTGACTATGAAAGGGTCTGATTATATACATTTATAGATCTGGAATATATATTACCTATTCCAGCTCATAACCGATCGCTGTTAAATCGAAAGATGCAATGTAACGACTTTATTCTACACAATTCAAAACATGTTTACTGTTATCAATTCTCACTGGCTTAGTACACATTGGCTAAAGAGTTAGTCAATCTTTACTTTAATTCAGTTAGGTTAAAATTCTTTATTTGGAATCTTAATATAATTATATCCTGTAACGAAAAGTAGATAAATCATAAGAAATTATAAATTAACATCAAATCGGTGTTATTTTGAGGTTTTAAATATTACTTAATCAGATGATATTGAGCAAAATTACAACATACTAATAATGTTAAAATATTATTACTTACAGTGTAATTGCAAACTCTGTTACAAATAAATTTAATCGACCAAATTACCGTTCCACTCCGTGCGCGAAATACAATAATAAATTATTAAAGTAAACGATCATATTTCACAGGCCAAAATACACGCAATTATCAAACATGTTTTAACTCAAATTAAACTTATAGTTCATGAATTAAAGTTGAAAGCAAACACCTCTTAGTTCGATTCAAACTTTCATACTTATGTAGTTTCAATACCCATAGTTGTAAAACTTCGTCGGTGATGTTAGCACATTAATTACTATAGAGTTAAAGCCCAGAACGCGTTAACTTTAGCCATGTAGATTTATGACAACCCTTTCATTAAACAGGTACGAGTATTTAATAGACTGATATCGCCCAGCGTAACGCACTTGTTCAGCCCATACCGAGTTTATAGGATTTCTAGACAAACGTACAGCGTGACCCAATACTATTCATCCTAATATGTGTGTAAGCGTTGCGGTTTAATTTATATGGAGGTGGGGTTTTCAAACTTTCAATGGCATCTGGGAGGGTGGAATCACGCTGTATATTATAGGAAATAACGCTAATTTCCATTTAGTTCTAGACAAGTGAGCAGCTTTGAGACATACGCGATAACATTTATACTTTAATTACCGTCGCTTTTGTTATTACTTAGTTTTGGGTTAATTAAAATACAAATATGTAATTTTGTGATAATCTTTTGAGGTTTTTTTGTGAATTTGAAACAAGTCATGAAGTGCTAGTGAATAAAATCTATTTCATTTTACTAAGCTATCTTAAACAGTATTTTAAATTGTTTGGCATTTTTGAGACCTTTTGCCAGACGTTGTAGTAAAAAAATATGCTTTGGATTTTCAGCTCAAAATTGTGGGATTAAAATGTTAATTTAACCAAGGTGTACGGTTAGACGACCATGTTTCGTTCAGCACTTACAAAGAGCAATCGATTTTAAAGTTCGCTGGATTGAAAATTATATGAGAAGCCTTCGAAAGCGGGTGCGGGTGGATCGTGAGCCGCCAATGCGCTTGTCTTTCGGTTCAATGGGCTTTCTTTAAATTGGCGACGGCTTCGCTGGCCGCTCCGCTTATTGCATCCCGTCCGCAACGTCGCGGCGACCACGATATTGCCTCTATTCGACCTTTAAGCAAATAGAATTTCCCAGTCTGTAAATAGAACGGTGTTATAGGTAAATCTGAGGCGTGTCCCCCGATAGTTCACATGACTTTAATATAGAAATTACTTTTTCATTACTGTTGCTCCGCTTTTTGGTAAACATTCACACGCAATGCGTGTGCGCGGAACTCCTAGCAAATTTGTGCGTGATGAAAGCCAATCTTTCAGCTGTTGTCAGGATTGTCTCTTTTTGGTCTCCAGACTCTATTCATATTCATGGCGTGGATAACAAAGCGCCATACAATATAGTTTTTATTCTGACGAGTGAACGCCAAGAAAGTTGCGTGTCGTGAGGATTTCCATCACGGGAGCCATCAAATAATAACGAGGTCGTCCTTCTCAAACCGTGCGCTGCCCGATATCGCCGCTCGATCTATTCGGCTACAATCGTGGACGATCTTTTGTGCTTTATGATAATACTACGTCGTATTAATTTAGTCAATCGTTTTTATATTAAGAACGAATACACGCATATGTCGATTAGCCCTTGCTACTTAGGGTATAGTTATATATGTCCAGAGAGCCGATAATATCTCTAAATCAACGAAACGGTTCAGTTAATAGGTGCAGAGAGCTCACATCTGCAGTACGCCACCCGGGCTTAAGCCCATTGTCGTTCGGAAGAGAAGTCATCATGAATTCTGCCCACGATCTACTCTAAGGTTTATTGTAATTTACAAAACTGACAGAGGTTTTGTTACTATCATTCTGGGGAACGTTTGTTTTGTTGCTCTGTTTTTAGGGTCTAAATGCTCGGATTAGGGTTGTCAGAATACAAACAAATGACAAGTGTATAAACTTGCAAAGTAGGCACTAATTCAATTACATATGATACTTTTGTTTCGTACAGTTTGATATTTGATAACTGAAAAGAATATTCGAATTTAATACAAGTTTATGAAAAGAATTACGGAGAGTGAAAAGAAATTTTTATTTCACATTTTAACGCATGCGAGTAAAAACTTTGATATTAGTTTTCATAAACTTGAACACAGCGAAGAATTCGCCCTTTTACAGATTCTTTTATCAACACGCTGTCATATAAAATATTTAGAAAAGTTTTACAACGATAAATTAAACCAAGGATGGAAATAAAGAAGTCAACATTGCCGTCTACTCTTTTCATAATCTTCAAAATAAAAAGTTTTGCATTTTCCCCCTCCGCTGTTGAGCTACTTACGTAATAAATTACTGAATTCCCCATGCCCAACGTCTAGGCTTGTTATTTAGGATATAGCAAAGGGTAGCAAACATTATACATTTTACTAGTAGCGGAAGGCTACTAATGGCATAAATTGAAGAGCGAGCGCTCTGGAAGCGACCGCAGGATTTTGCGTATTCAAAATTCAGTTCCTAGCACACCGAGAAGGTTCCAAAGAGCGATCGACTGTGTAGACCACCCTTTATAAATTTCTCTATAGAAAACCGAGGAGATGGATCGCTTTAAACGCGTTGCGGGAACCAGAATTTTAAAGCATCCAGACGGGAAAATTTTAAAATAATTTTATAACGGCACTCATGTGTTCTGATTTGTATTCTACCATGTTGTATGCACATATTTCTAGGAGAAGAGTAAAGCTTGATAGCCTAGTGGTTAGTGCGTCCAGCCTTTAATTGTGATAGTTAAGCAAATTTTGCAAGGGCCTCTCATCGGATATATATTTACATTTCAAATTTTTTTAACTCAAGCTCTTCCGTGCTTCGACGCTGTTAGACCGTTGGTCTTAGCTGCAACTTCAGTGATTAGTACCAAATAATCCGCACTGACGAGAGTTGAAGAAGCGAGAGCTGTATGTCAGGATTGTGGTAAGTGGAAATCTGGGTCTTCATTTTACTGCGGAAAAAAGGTTTGACTATACGTATTTATATTTGCGTTATATTATTTATATTGATATCAAGTAATTGATTTTATTTAGAAAAAAAACAATAGTCAATGCTTATAATATTAGAAACTTACTATCGGTCCGTCCCGGCTTCACACGGGTGGATTATTTATATTATTAAATATTTTTCCGTTAGCGCCATCTAGCGTACGGTAGACGAACTACTTACAGTTAACGCGTTGCTATGGTAACGTTATTGATACAATGGAAAAAGAGCGGGAAAAAGAGCTGACAGAGAAACACACAAACCACTGTGATCTTAGATTATAGATTATTATGTAACGAAAGTGTGGCATGAAATACCTATTTCAAAATACGAAAGAACATTTCAATCAAATCGACTTCATAATGCCTACGAATTTTTTTTGCAACTAAAATAACAATTAAAACAGTTTTCGTTTATGAAACTACGTAATCCGTTTGTTAAGAGCTGTCACTCGATGGCTCGTTGAAATAGTAACATTTCGATATATTTATTTGCTGCGAATAGTGAAAACTGAAGAGGCACTTTTTATTTCAGTTGTAAATAGAAAATTAAATTTCGACACGTGTGGTCTGAACTTTGTTTCAGATTTATAGGGTAAAAACTTTAAAACTAAAAGCTCATAACACATTTGTTTGTTTTTATTTGATTAAATATATTTTTATGACATATATTTTAAATTCTGTTATAAAGTGCGACTCACATTGCTTGAAGTTGTTTTACTAGTCAGAATTCAAAATAATAGTCATGAGAAATAAACTATATATATTTCTATTATTTAACAATACATGTGATCTAATGTACCTGACTAAGCGATATAATAACAAGAAGTTATTACATACATGTTTATGACAAAGTTTAAGCCTCGTACTGGACTTAAATTTCATTTGATTCTTATTCCAAAACCGCCTTTTTTTACATTTATTTATATAAAAATGTGATAGCATTTATTTCAAGGAGTGTTCTTCCTTATCACTTTACTGGCTTCATATTTTTCCTCGTGCCAGCGAGTTGTTGATTGTTCTTTTGGCTTACTTATTAAAATGTTATTATTTTTTCCCGAAGCGTATTATCACCTGGTAAATTAAGATAATCGTTTTATTGCTCACACTTATATTTAAGTGGTAAATTGTATTTTTTCTGTGGTGAAATACGTACGTACATTGATTGGCTCTCTAAATAAATATTATGTGTAATAATGTAATAGCGTTATTGATTGCGATAGTATTTGTATAAAGATAACATGTAACTTTAAAAGACTCAAAACGACGTCGAGCTTAAGTAACTAAGTAGAGAAATACCTAAATTGATTCTCTGAAATTCACAAAATATCTTATTTACCTTTTTTATGCGGTGTGCTGTCTATCTAATAATTTTAAATCTATCTAATTTAAAACAAAATACGACTATTTCAAATTATAACGTAGAGGCAAGAGAAAATAAATAGAATTAAACATATTTATGCAATGTCGGTTATTCAGTGTAAGAAAACAATAACAAACTGGTTAAAGGAACTCGACTATGATCAAACTGAGCGGCTGCTCCTGCGGTGAAATGGTCCCGATCTTTTCACAGTAGAAGTAGCTGCTCACTATGATACATAGACAAACACACTAGGTACATTATACTAAACAAATACAAAAATAATCCACATAGTACACACATAAAATACATACACACATCCTAATACCCAACACCTATTTACACACACACACTTACACACGCACACACTTACGCACGCACTTACAGACGCACGCACACCACTCACACACACTCACACACAGACAGACACACACACATAACATACATGTTTTTTTTTTTTTAATACTATTATTTGTTAAATCTTATAGCTTATAATGTAAGCAAGGTTCGATAGAGCGGGCATCTCCTAATACAGGTTTTTATTAACTTAAAAGGAGACTCCCAACCCCTGTAATTTACACTATAAGTTATTAAAGAATTTTTGAATTTTGAATTTGAATTTTTAAGTCAAAACATTTTATCCATTGCCATTCGGGAACCAGCTTACATACATACATAAGTATCTCTGACACACTTAAATAGCAAACGTAAGTCGGTACAACATTCTCGGGGCAAATTACGAATGCAACTCGCTGTCTGTCCAAACGACAGCATCCGACTAGACGATGCCTGCAACGTCATATCAATCACTATTCTAGTCCCTCGATACCTGCTCTGGATACGAAATTACACGAATTTATGTACTCAGCCCAAGATCTCCCGTGATTCTGTTGTATAGAACTGACAAGTTATTTAGTCTTAACTTCCTTAGTATACATACAGATGGTTTCTGCTGCGAAATACCATGGAAATAAATAAGGTTTATTATTTTTAAGGGTTGTCAATCTAAATTCGTTGTAAAAGAAGTAGGAGGATGAAATAAGTATTCTCTAGTTCGCTTCTTGTTTCGTTAGTTTTCAATTCATTTTTAAAAAAAGTGCTCTCTTATTTACATTGTCGTTCCGTTGTTTAAGTAATAATTATTAAGTATATTTTCATGTCCAAAGAATCAAATCAACAACAAGATAAAGAATATGAATTGTTATCCGGTTTTCTTACAATTGTAACACCATTACACTGATCTTAATAAAGGTTAGCAATTATTTGTGTCTCGAATATGGTTGTAACAGCTTATACCTAATTTATTAAGAAAATAGATTAGCATTACGATCAGGAATAAAGTTAGTAGGGAAACGAAATATTTTCATTGTTATACTACTTAAAGTAAAAGCCAAAACTAATTTGCTCTTATTGATTTTAGTATAATTTGTAAAATAATATAATAGTCTAGCTAATTATAAAAAGTGTTTGTACAGGAAATCATTTGAAATCAAAACACAAAAGTTCGCCAATAAAATTCCCAAATGACATAAGGTCTGACACCAACCGCGAGGCCTATGAATCACCATTGCCTTTGCCGTCCCTTGGCACTTGGCCTAGATACCAAATTACACAAATTTACGTAGGCCTAACCGCTGATACCCGGATTAGACCAGCGCAGCTTACAGCGGCCCAATACCAAGCTCAACTGATGGCCAATCTATTTCATTTTTGCTTACGAAACATAAATAAAAGCGTATGTAGAGTAATTCGTAAGCACATATTATTATTCTTTTCTACTAGAGCTGAAGTATTAAGAGAGATCAGGATGTCTTTACATATAATAATAATATTTGATGGTGAGTTTTGTATCCTTTTATTAACTAGTATTATTTACCATTATTTGTTAAATTCGAATCTTCAAAACAAATTAATTAACCAAATAAAATTACAAAACGAAGTTTTTAATAATTTCTAGGCATTTTATTGAAGCTGTACAATAACATTACTGAAATTTCTTTGGTAATCGTATCGATATTACTATACGTATACTATATATTAACGGGGTTATAATAGTGCAACGCAAAACAACTCAAAAAAATATTTATATTAAAAGTATCAATTTATTACTAACCACATATCAATTGAATGTTAATGATTTAAAACAAATAGATCACAATAACACTTTTCGCACGAAGTCAACCAGAAAAATCAAAAAAGCTGTTAGCTGCTACTATCCTTGGCGATATCTAAGTATGATAGTTTGACAGCCCATCTATAAATGTCGTCATAAATGTTGGCATAAATAAGCCTTTAATAAACAAGTTAATAAGTAGAAAACTTTGAATAAACTCCTCATGGCCCGTCAATATTGAGAGCCATCGAGCAACTGCCTACTTCGGCAAAAGTTACAACTAAGTAGGATTTATGTTAGACTCATGTTTCTTCAAAAGGATTACGAGAATATAACATTGATAATACTAATTAAGCTTATTTTAGTATTACCAACATAATTACTGGATGACTTTGTCAAAATATTTCAATTTTACTTACTTTAAAACCACCAACAATGTATCACCATTCTCCAATCTAAAAAAGAAACATTTTATACTATACAAAGCGTCACTATTAACACCAAAACCTACATAAATTAGAAGCAAAGCAGGTGCCACAAAATCTGATATGAAAATATTTCGCCAGTCACCAGTTCACGTAAGTTGTAATAGTAAATACGCTTAATACCCCTTCATTTATAACTCCCTCTGTGGTTCTTGATATAGGCTCGCCCTTAATTCCGCTTTAATTAGTGTCACGCAAGTTCCTTAATCCTAGGCTCTAGGATAGTACGACCGTTCTTAAAATGGAGATTAGTACGGCAAATATCTCGAACTACGCCATCCGCTCATAAAGCCACTACAACGTTGAGTAAAAACGGTTAGAGTACGCTCAAGTACGATAGGGTTACCACTCAGAAAAGTGCTTCAAACGCATTATTTCAGTAAAAACGATTTTCCTGTTGCATGTGGATTGACGACGTAGCAACCAATCTAGTTAATATTAGTATTACTACACGTTTAGTGTAGGATATATATCACTAAATCCACCCTAATACTTCTATTATTATAAATTTCTGGCACTTTGTACATCATATATACATACCTACATACTAGTAAGATAATTCATTTATCTATTTTTTCAGAAGCAATAACATTAACTTGAAAAATTCATATAAAATTGAAATTGATTTAACAACTGTATTGTATGTTTCAAGAAAATAAATGTATCTATAAATTAATTCTAGTCCAGAATTTAAAAGTATGTTACTATATTTTCTATTCACTGTTGCGACATGTCAGCACGAAGAGTCACTGCGACGAGGAATTCTAAAAGAACTTGTACACAAACATAGTATTTTGTGTACGGAAGTCCTTCCGCGACCGCGTACAACGGATGTGCTGGAAAACGCTTGCATACTGAGTAGGCGTGCCTAAAAGACACTGCGGTATAGTTTACCTACAGCGGATTAAACGAAACTTAAACATGCCACCTAAATCTGCGACAAACCAAACTACCCCACTGCCTTTATCCGTTTGCTAAACTAAATCGTAGCCAGATTTCACCTATAGCCTTGCTTTTATAATCTAACTCAGATTTCAAATCTAAGCAAATACACAGGTTAATTATAAATATACTAATCGATTTTTGACACATCTCAAGCCGCGACGCTCGCCTCGTTTCTGGCTAATCTCATTAAAATTTTAATCATAAATTGCTTGCGTCGAACGTCACTGAAAATTATTTCTAGGTTGTCCCTCTTCTTGTCACTCGACGAATTAGTTACAGGTTTATTCGTGTCAATCGGCGGGCGATTTTATTTTTAACGAGACATCAAACATTATCGAGGGCCCCACGAGTTGCTCAAGCGGTTGTTTACAAATAAGAAACGTCGAGGAGACGAGTGCGTAATAAATTTTATAACACGGCATCGATCCCAATTCGTATGTAATAATAATATATCGACACGAAATATTGGAATGTTTCGGTGCGCTCGGCCCGCTTCTGAAAATAGACCCTCATCAAAGACAAGCAGGTTTGCAGCTGTAAATCCATTTCAGTGTGGCTTGTCCGCATTATAAATTGGAGTATTCGTATCACTACCTACGTGTGGCAGTTTGTTTGTGTGACGTGTGGAACGGCGTCCTCGGTCCTGCGAGCTCGCGCTTCTATCTAATGTCGCACCGCAGTCGTTTGCGTTTTCTATTAACGTTTTCCAGGAACTATCAGGGTGGCTAGATGGATGTTGTAATTTGATTTCACTTCTGATTCCTACGAAGCTTAAATTCAAATTTGGAAAACGAAAACTCGGGTTCAGTCATCGACAAAGCCACGCGGTTGATAAACTACTTGCGTATGATAATTCGAGTCATATTGCATTTGATGGAACGCCGCACTGAGTCTGAGTAGTAGGAGCGCAGTGCATAGATTTGCATTTTACGGTTTTGATACGTTGAGCGAATATTCAGTGCGGTGTCAGTAGGTATCTTTTCATTCGACGGGGGTAGCGCTGAGTGGCTGTGGAGGGCGGTCGAGTGGCGACGCGTGCTCGAGTGTCCGGTGTGGTGCGCAAGCGCAACTCATCCCCGACCCACCCTAGCAGAGGTTATTACAATTAACTGCAGCCCTGAGTTGTGCCTCAATTTTCTACGGACGACACGAAACGCTTTGCTTGTGTGAAATATCAAGAGCGTTGTAGAAAACGTTATATTCAAATAATTTCGTTTTAGGATTAAATATTAAATAAAATCGCAATATGGATACCAATTATTAAGCGCAGATAGCGCTGGGCTGTACTTTCAGCTGAGGTAGTATAATTATCAACAGATATTTACATGCCAATGTTAGGACACATGCTTTATTATAAAAACAAATACAACAGGCTGTAACCTTACCATATGAGCGTATGCTGGGCGGAAGTAAGATCTTTATAAATTATAAAAGGATTTTGCCTAATACATAAACTGAAGCGAAATTATGTATACATTTTTAAAGCCTGTCTGCAACTTAGTGTTATATAAATGTAATTTTACAAAAATAACACTTAAATATACAGAAATAGAATTCAAGAACTACCAAAAGTAAAGTGGTTGTATCAAAGAGATAATGTCAACCTACGAAAAATATTCAAAGTTTCCAAAGTCGGTGGCCGTTATCCGCGGTCACGTGGTCCGGAAGTCCGCCATATTGCGGTGTGTCAGTTGCTCACAGCAGGAAGTAACGTCAGCGTCGCAAGTACGAGGCGAGCATTTAACTAGTATCTTACCACTTATAAAACTTTGTAGGTTACTTCACTTTTCTCTTCTTAGATCTTAGTAAATTTGAAAACGGTGTGATGCGATTATGCTCCAATATCTCTCTAAATAAAGAAAACGAAATTTAAAAACACATTATTATAATTGAAACCCATTAAATGTAAAAATCCTTATACATAGAAATAACTGGTCTTTTAGTCTTTATACTTTTATACAAAATACTTGAGTTTACACGTAAACCATAGATCAGATTGTAATAAAACATTGTGAAGTTATTGTACGCATGCCAGGGAAGGTTCATATGTATAGTCAGCTGAACAGGAGCATTACAAAGCATGCCGTGTGCAGCTACATTAACTATAATATAAGTACTAAATGTATACAAATACGAGAGTTTAAATAGAAAAAAAAAACTTCTATTCTTTAAAGAACATAAATATCACAACGACAATATATCCACTCTATCAATTGTAAGATATCTGCATAGAAAATAAACCAAAATTAATATAGTTTTATATATCTCATGGTTTATGAAATGTTTATGCAAAAAATAATTTATTGAAAATTCTGTAACAAAAAGTATTTCAACTTAACGGACGAAAAAATCTGCTCGAAGGTACCAAAATTGACAGAAGTACTACATACTTATTGACAAAAGAGCAAAGCGACGTTTTTCTTATATATTATAATTTGAAACCAAAATAATATGATTATAAATTCAATCTCCTGTTCTTCACTTGCAAAGAAAAATTTACTATATCTCTTCTACTAAGCGCTCGAAAATTATTTGCGCGTTCCAAGAAAAAATTGCAATTGCACATCGATCTGCGGTAATAAGATATTACAACACAGCTTTAATTGAAATTGAAAGTCAATAAAACTCGGTCAAGGTTTACGTACTAAAATAACAACACAATTCAGTTATGACTATAGAGCTTCAAGTGTTCGATAAATTTAAAGTACACAAGCGCCCTATCGAATGATGGTTGGTATTTATAGTTTGACTGTTGTATTTTGACAGCCTTAGTGATGTGAAGTTATTCCAAATGTTTATACTACCACTGTAGGTCTTTTAGAAATGACTTAAATATCTTATTTTACTAAAATTTAACCGGTGAAAGTTCACCGGTTTCACGACGATTTTATTCTTATTATTTTATAAATCCTAAAGTTTATAAAACTTTTCGGGAGCCATGATCACAAAGAGTGTACTGCCATTACCTTCCACTATTTTAATCAAAAAGGTTTTACACTTATTATTAAGATATTTTATTAACACTAAGATAAAAGTAAACTAAATGAAATAACAAATAAAACAAACAATTGTATTTGTATAAACATATATTGAACATACCCGATTAAAACGTTCGAAGGTTTTTGAGTTAGTCATCCTGTGGACACGCCTTCTGTAAAGGAGTCAAAAAATCAGGACTAATTATAAAAACAACAAGAACAATTCTCTATTTTCTAGTCTATATATGTGATAATTAAATGAGACTTTAAGACTTTAAGCCTCTTAATCAGAGTCACCTATATAAAATATTGTACTCCTAGTAACGTGAGATTAACTTTAAGTTGTTACGGTCAGTTTCGTCATTACCAATACAACATCAATGCTGAGGTATATTAGGACCAGACCAGAACCTTCCTGCCGATCTAATGCGGATGGTACTGATAGACGATTTTTTATGCAATCGGGACCAATTACTTAATATCATCTTCATACGAAATATATACATCTTCATTCATTCCATTACGTCAGCTTATCTTCACAATCGCAGACCAAACGCACTAACCAAGATGTTGTTAACCTGTTCTTACACCATTTCTAAACCTCTTTTATACACTCATTAGGTCATTTACTGAAATTTGACTAAAGTACATTCGAAGGATTTATTTTCTTTAAGGTGGTGAAAGAACAACAGAGAAAAAATAAGATACTTCGGCACTTTTAATTCACGTTAAAACGTTTTGATAAATTGAAAGAAGTGCATGTCAGTAGCGTTAAACTTGGTATATTATTTAAAAAAAGTATTGGTTACTATGGGTATTTATTTGTTAATAAGCTTGGTATATTAAAAGCGTCAAAAAGACAAATAGGTTCTAGAGTTCTTCTTCTGGCAAAGTGAAGTAATAAGAGTGAAAAAGGAAAGGTCTTCATGGATATCCGACACACATTTACATACACTTGAAATACTTTATCTCTAACTGAAATTACCTAATGCAGTATAAAATCTTTCAATTTCGAATATATTATGAAAAGTGTCACCCTAAACATGATCGCTGTGTAGACGTATTGACGTCCATAGAGTAATTTTGACAAAAGTTTTTTATCTTCTATTCTTTGAAAGCATAACAAAATTTGAAATGTTGATAAAATCACATTGTAAAATAAACTTTGAATTAGCTTTCTAAGCAATATCTCTTTTTGAAGTATCGAATGTCACATTAAGATTTCTGAAAACTATAAAAAGTGCCCTAAAATTATTCCTTATTTTGACGAAACCAATAAAAATAACACTGAATATCGTGCCTTCATTAGCCTAATTACTAAGATTGCCTAAATTGGTTTGCCAGGTGGCGTGAATTCGATCTGTCCGTGTTATTATAAAAAAATTATTGAATAAACTAATGCTAAATACATAACTATTATATTCAATTATTCTCACTTAAATGGATGCAGCTTAGGATTTTTAAGGGATTTGAAGACCCCTTAGACAGAATTCATTAATATTCGATAGCGTTTTATTCATTTAAATCGACAAATACCAAATTCAATTAACAAAAATGATTTGGACTAGTTACAGATATTAGGAATAATATGATCATTAAGAAACGAAGACACTGAAACCTAAGTTCTTTCACGTAGATCCAAAATTAAAATCCAAAACATGGATATTTTTAAATATGTAATTTATCCTTTACATTATCATCTAAATATATAGAAGTTTAAAATAAATCTATAATATCTAGAAGTTTAAAATAAATGAAAAATTTAAGTTATCCGAAATTTAATAATGTATGTCTTTATGATTGACACTTTAATGTTAAAAAATGTTTCCTTTTTGTAAACTATTTTTTTAATTATTTTTGTAGTTATAAGTTTCATATATTGACTGTAATTCATTCTTTATAACTTCTGCGTTATGTGTATATAATACTAGATTTCAAAAACTAAAAATCCCACGTTTTTCAGTGACCATCTATCAAATCTAGTATTATTATTTTATTCTTTTTAATTATTAACTCAACGAAGTAATCATGTGTTACGCAACAATCGGATAAGCCCCATATAAAAGTGAAAGTTGCCGAAAGTTGACCTGAAAGTGCACCTAGAAAGTTGAAAGTTGTTTAAGCGTGCATTGTCATCGAGTTCTGAGCTACCCTGAAAGTTTCAACTTGCTAGGTGGCCGGGAAGTGCCTCAAAATTGAGTTGCAAGAATCCAACTGCACAGGCAGACAGACAGACAGACAGACAAACAAGAAAGCGACCTGAGAAAAACGTGGGAAAATTTTATGTGCTTGGAACACGTTTCGGTGGTCACTTATAATATTTGCCCTCATTGTAGAGATTGATGTGTGTTATGTCAATGAAAATCAAATAAGTATAACTGACTGAAACACAATTGCAACAGCTTTGTATTTTCTCTTGATTTTTATTATAAATTGTATAGTTTCTTTATTCCGGTCTTTGCTTAATTGACGCTATTTATTAGTAAAGATAGTTGAGATTATTGTGCATATTCTTCTTTATTTCGTCAAATCTCAAACTCCAAAATAATTAAAGTTATAATCTATATATATATATATATATATATTGATAGGTGAATCAATAAATTGATTATATATTATGTTCCCCTTTTAATAAAATTAAGCAGACAAAGAAAAGTGTGAAATTAGGCACAGATAAAGTCTTTATATAGGAGTGCAACAGGCTAATATTTTTATTTTCATATATGTATTGGAAAGCTATTCAATTACTTAAAAATAATATTACAAGCACTAACCTGAAAAACTACACAGACACATTCCTACGTTGGATCTGTTAAAGATTTTACTGTGATTATACTGGTATAATTTGTGGTCACACTGCGAACAGAATAATATAGTGTAATATAGTCATCTGTTAATGTCATACTCGTAGTTTATCACCTATATTTCGTCTATGACAGGACTGCATTTACTTCATATTATGTTATGGTTAAAGTAATGTTACGAGTCTTATTCTTAAAGCATAGTATGATGGATTTATTTCAGATGAACTTTTAATAAAACGCAAAGAAAACAGTTATTATGAAAAAAATCGTAAATAAAATTATTAATTTGCGATGGCGGGCTCAGAAGTATGGCTCTAGAAATTAACTGTACAGCCTTGATTAAAAGTATAGTCTTTGACTAAAAAATTTAAAAGATTTTGTTATATGAGCGACGATAGCTTTCTCTTTTCTCTATGACATTAACGAGAAACAACTGCGATCTGACAATTCATTAGCACTATCACTGTCCACTTCTTTTCTCTTTATGCTATTCGACTCCCGATCCCATCAGAAAATCTCCTAATATCTTCCTTTCAAAAGAAATTTTCCTTCGCATTTCCTAGAAACCTTATCGGAGAAAGCTTTTCACCTTTTTTCCTTACTATTTTGTTATATATTTTATTATTTAGGTATGAATATATCTTTATAATTATTAATTTATCAAACTTTATAAAATTATTTGATCCTTAGGTTAAAGGAGTCCAATAATGTAAAAGGCGTTCTTTGTAGTTCTTGATAACAAACAACCACCCTGAATAATAAAAAGAGACTTCTCTGCGTATGCATTCTGTAAAAATGATCCACATTATTAGATTTCAAAGGGGATTATGATCCCGTAATTTTGAAATATTACCTCCATTCAAGATTTTCAACCACGTTCGTTTTACCATATTTTATTTACGGCTTTATTCTTCGATGAAATTCCTTCAAAGTTACGACTGACCAGTATGCTAACCAAATAAAATGCTATCTATTATAACACAGGATCAAATATCACATTTTACTATTTCTTTAGAAGATCAGCGATATAATAGTTGATGGATTTCATTGCAGGTTACTAACCTTTTATTATGGGAGAACTATGACTAGCAAAAGATGTCCTATGGGTGTTCATAGTAGTGACAAAAGTAATAACATAGAGTTAAGGTGTTATAAAGACAAGTATAGGAAAGAACTAGTACGTCAGAAAGTTTTGATTCGCCTAAAGCTGAAGAAGTGCGAATCTAACCCACATGCCGAGCGTGAGATTCTACCAAACTTGTACATAGAACTTCACAGTATAACATATTTATTAATGTTCCCATTAACGGGATGAGCTAAATGCTTGTGTTGCCCACTCGTAACGCAGAGGACTCGCAGACCAATGGGTCTACGTGAGTAGTAATACGGTTAACATCAAACTTAGTCTGCTTGGGTTAAACTGACATTTCAAGCAATCGGCAATGGCCGCCTTAAATTGCATTACTGATTCCTGGCTCATGTCTTCTGAATATGTTTAAGGTACCTCAAAACCAGCAGTCCCTGAAACAAATAAATATATACATTGGTTTATGGTGGTGGTCAACAGAGCAATATTTTTGCATGTTATACGCGTTTGTATCGACACAAACGTGCGTTAGCATTGCGTCCGTAGCGATTCAAACACGAAACTGAATTTATGCAGGTGTTCAAAAGTAGATCTATGAACACCTACATACATTCATAGTTAAGTTGCGTTTGACTCATGTGAGTATCGTGTTTGTATCGACTCAACAGAGCATGTTTTAATTTCGCTATTGTAAAAATATTTCTTTGTGATAATCTTTAGAGTTTTCTTTCCCTCGTTTTTCTCTACTTCTCTTGGTATCTGTTTGTCCATCTGTAACGTACAAATCTTGAAACTCAATTTTCATCCATTTCCCGACTAGCTAGAGCTCTGAAACTTTAAAGATAGCTCAGAACTCAATGACAATATATGATTATATACTTTCCGACATGATTCAATCACAATTTCAGAGAATATTTCAAAAATTTAATTTCAATTGTAAAAAAATTAGTTCCGAAAAAATCCGCTGATGGCATTCAAATTGAGGCAACAGATGTTGCGTCATGACATACTAACTGCTACTTGACATTTAAGATCGAGCAATTGGAAATCATACACACAAAACTAAAAAGAAGAAAATAATTTACATTAAAAAAAAATGCCCTCGTTTTTCAGGCCAACTAAAATGAAAAAAGAATTCTCTGCCATATGTCCAATACGAAAAACGGAGGGCGCAGAAAAGATTACATTTGGTATTTATAGTATTTATGCGCCCCCCGTTTTTCGTATTGGACACATGGCAGAGAATTGGCCTGAAAAACGAGGGTTTTTTTTTTATTTTATTGGTTTCTAATTATTTAATCTAATTAAGAGGGTTAAAATACATACATATAATCACGCCTTTTTCACGCAGAGGCAGGCAGAGATCATAGATTACTACTTTACACGATCCAGACACACATCTATCGCTTCTTCAATTGTCATAAGATCTTTCATACAAACTCAGCGTTCAAGGATACTTTTGACCTGACCTTTAAATGACCGTTGTAATTTAAAAATAGTTTTCTTCATATACATAGGCCTAAGTAATAAATCCTTTAAAACTTTTTCTTAATTTACATTAAAAGTAGTTCAAACTAATCCTTTTGCACAAAACCCAAAACTAGAAAAATATGCGGTTTTCTGCATATCCTCAAGCAAAGTTTGACTTATAAAGAGGACGACTGAATTTGAATTCTAGTTATAATTTACAAATTACACTTGCTCAAATTTCCGAAGGAATTTATGATTTTTTCCGCAGTTAAAGAGCCAAGCACCTTCCCCAGATTTGGTTGTTTTGGCTTCAAAATGAAAAAAAATTAAAATATGGTTATTGATAACTTAGATCTTATGATACTTTTATTTTATTAGAAATTATTGCTATGTCAAATAAATACTCATCATCATAGCTAGACATAGGCTTCAAATATTAGATAATGTTTATATTTTTATCTCAATGAATTGAGGCATATTTTTTTGTTGTCCTCTGATATTAATATGTCTAATTTTCTATTCCTTTTAGTACTTGACTCGATATAAGGGAAATAATTAACTAATTTCTGCCGCAGAGTACATTTCAGCAAGTATTCCGCGGGTACATGTCTTTTGTATAATTAAACTTGAGGCAAACCTAGTTTAACTTTAATCCTATAGCCTCTTGACACCGCTTTTCAGAGGGAGGTTTATTTTGTTAACCAACTCTATATTCTGTATATTATCAAGTTAGCACAATAAATATAAAACATGTATAAACTACCAAATTATTAAGTCATTAACTTAAATGTGTTTTATTTTATTCTGATCATAAAACTTTAAAATAAAAGATCAAAATAACTGATGGAAATAATGTTACTAGTATAACTCACATAGCATGTGGAATTCAGAATAATAATACCGTTAACAATTATTTGTTAAAAAAATGGAAAATAACTAGTGATTTTATTTTCGTTTTCTCTATAAAAAATTATTACTATTCGAACTATTCGAATGCGCGGTCTCCGCTCGACTAGCACGACGCTCGTATTCTATCCCCCGCACCGCTGTCGTCGAGAACAGTTTCATAAAAATCTATGTTCTTTGATCTATACGCGCGTGCCGCCGCCCGCTCCGTCCACTCCTTCCACTGGCGTCCAGGCCGCAGCCTTACGGTGCTAATTTTGGGCTAGGATCAAATAAAATGACACTTAAAAACAACCGCAAATCTTCTGCTTTATACCTTGTTCAGCATTAAATTTTTCTTTTCATCATCTCAATCGATAGTTGTTCTACTGCTGGACGGAAGCCGCTTTCAAAATGAGGGGGTTTTTGTCTTAGTTTCCTCGCTTGGTAGGTATAGTATAGGAATCGCAGTAATAACAGACCGACCATAACCGACCGAACAGACCATAATTCAGAAAACTATGCCGCCCATTTTGTGGTCTAGAACTATAGTCATGCTATGAGCATCCGCACAATACAAATAGTTATGACTGTGATTCTTACTCGTAGTTGTGGTCCATATTATTAATAGTTTAGAAAACTTTATATAGGGTACATAAACTCTTCTTGACGAACTCGGTATCGATGTGAACTGCAAAGTTTAATAGAAAATTCAATAAACCACAACCAACAAAACTGTTAGCGGAATTAAACTTTTAGACAACCGTCACCAAAACGTATATGTGTTATTTTGTCTTACAAATACTATCTTCTTTCACTTTATCAATTCTCCTTGAAAAGCCCCGAAAAAGAAATAAATAATAGAAATAAAAAACTAATAATAAATAAATAGCTGTAGATACAGCTAATGATTTCATGTCTAATATTCACCAGAAAATACCAGTGAGCAACATTCAATGCATAACGAATTTCGAACACGAAGAAAATCTCAATTGAGTCAATTGTTAGTGATATATCAATGTAATTCTTTAGCCGGGCGTTGGGTCCGAAGGGTTTTCTATGTCCAGTCCCTCGGCGTTTTAATAACTGTTTTCCGTGACGGGTCACGGCTTACAACATTTAGGTCCTTATTACGCATTCTCGACATTTGCTTAATGCATGAAAATTTTAAAGAACGAACCATGTTGATGGCACTCGAAACAAAATAATTGGTACGGTCGCGCGGTTCCGAATTCGGCCTCCGCATTCATTATTCACTTTTTATTTCACCCTCCCTTCGGCTTATAATTTGACTCGAAACATAAAATCGAGTTTTATTTGATTATACGTAGCTAAAGGAAAAACTCGAAATATCTTGTATCATTCACTTTTAATAGAGAGAGGAATCATTACCATAACGATTTAGTCGGTGAACGTATTTTGTTTTCCTCGCCCAGCTTAACATTAATTTTGATTAGATTAGCTAAAAGACAGGCATATTATTCATTTTTCATAACACTAATTAGCCTAGCCTAAAATAAACACTTGAGACACGTGTTACGGATACTAGGGTTGGGATGGACATAATATATGATACATAATATTAATAGAAATCTGTCCATTGCGGGATTCAAACCAAGGATTGCCAACCGGTCGTCAAAATACGTAGCACTGTTTAGAGCTGATAAGCCAGTGTTAAACAAACACTAAGAATAGACTCATTTCTTACACATATATCTGTCATTATTTCAGACAAAGCAGCCTTCAATCTCACAATAGCCTAGGGTTGGATATAGGCGTAGTTAACACGAAGGGGGAGAAAGCGCAAGGCGTCCCGACGCGACGGCTTGCCTTCATCCACTCTCTGCATAAAAGGCAGTCACTCACATATACGTAGGTTCGAACTCTTGCATATTATGGAGTCACCACTACGCTTCGAAAGGCTTTCGATGACAAGTGCGCCGAACCGTTTCACTTTTTGACGACTAAAATGTCCCTATTGTTTCGGCCGTACAAGCGTTTCTAGAGTAGTGCTTGCATCTGGGCGCATTTTTTGCGGGGGCGGAATAATTTTCTTTGGTGCGCTCACTCCAACATATTTCAAATTGTGACATATTGAACTTTATATGCGGTGATGATTGTAGTAGAATATTTTGTACGGTTGCACGAATACCTCTTGAAAAACACCTGTTGAGCACTTAAATTACCTGATGTTAGTTAATTATGTTTTCATTTAAGCAACAAGACTCCATGTCTTCTAATACTGAGTGCAAATAGCTCACAGTACTGTTAGGTATGAATAAACTATTCATACAATGGATTTCTTGACAAAATGACACAGCTTTACGATTGAATGAAGATAGCATCCAAATCATAAGAATTCGAAAAGCGAAAATAATAAGATTACAAGCTATACCAGTATGTATTTGTATTGAAAAGAGTAGTCCTTTGTTCGGCTAGGAGAGCCTCGTGCGAGTAATAGAGTGAAAAAAGCAATATAGGGACTACTTCATACTTACTTTACTCGTTCCTTTTTACTATTGTGCGGATCTTCTTTAAATATTTCCATGGTCTTATCAAGACATCGATCAGACTTTACTTATTCAGCTCACGGCGTAATTCTGAGATGTTCATTTACATGCATTCGGTATTTTACCATTCCCTTGTTTGCGCCCTTAACGGATTTAGGATGAAAATCCAATGCTCTTTCCGAGAATAGAGGTTTGTTTTTAGTTTTATTAAAGTTTATGTCTTATAACATATTTTCACTTAAGCTTATTATTACACAGTTTATTATTTAGATATAAAAAGGACGTTTCATCAAGTACATTAAATATAAATATGTAATACATAATATATTTAATTGAGACACATTTAATTTAAAGGGACTCCTTTTAGTAATATATTTTAGATATAATATATTATATTTTTTAAGGTTTTTAGTTTTTAAGTTTAGACATAGTAGTTTTAACTTAATTATTTCTTTATTATAGTTTTTAATTTATTATTATTATATATCATAAGTATATAACTATTAAACATATTTTTACGTTTCGTTCGCCCTTAATATACTTTGACTACATAATTGTAATAAAACATTAAGAGACATAAGTACTATGTCATATTATTTACTGCGAACAATACTACTACGTACGTAGAATGATACTGTGTGACTATAGTTGCAACGCAATAGTCGGTGCGATATCGTACTGAAGTATTTGTATAATTCTGAAGCGGAATGTACTCATTAAAAACTCAATTTTAAATATGCTGATTTGCAGATCCTCGCATTTAGTTGGGAGTAGTATTGATAACATAAGACGTACATCTGTACGTCTCATTAAAATGGTGTTATTAATAAATATAGATATAACATAAATACAAATATTAGACAGCATTATTTACATCTTTTTTATAAACAACGTTGATACGTTTTTAATATTTACCCTACAGTGAATGTTAAAAAATATGACATAATTTGTCTTATTTTAACTGGCGGCCTCGATTTTGAAACAGTAACATCTTACTCGTGTTTCTTTAATGTAATTATAAAAAAAAACTATATATTACTTTTGAGATAGATATGTTAAACAAATTCATTGCTATTTCCCGTCTTAACTGAAGAAGCATAAAATTCTTCATATATATTCTTAAATAAAAACGGTTATCTCATAATTAATACAGTTTCATACGTGAACAATCGTACGCCAATAGTTATTCTCAGAGCAGTATGGAACAGACAGCTAACATCAGAATCAGATAGAGATAAATTCTGAGCAAGTGCTTGAAGCTGAGAAGCAATATCGTTTTGTTAATGCCACCCATTTAATACGTAGGCGACCACTGTCTTGCGTCAAGGCAATATACCCTGGTAAATTATAGTTAAAATACCTTTGCTGTTTATATAAGATTCAAATGATTTTTGGAAAAAGATCTTGGTTATTTAAAAATATATATGTATAGGATTAATAATGCTATTATTTATTTTATAAAAAGTTAGGCCCTTTGTCGTCTAGCTAGCTAAGGACTATTTTAATATTATTGCAAATAGTATTGTAGTATTGACATCCCTTAGATAAGAACGTCTTAGAGAATTCAGATGACAGTAACTGTTATAAAATTTTAAATATAACAAAATATTTATAAATCAATTGGAGCTTCATATTAATTTCGGATAAAATATTTTGACTATCAGAAAGCATGCTCGTAAATTCAAGTAGAGAATAAGCTAAAAGAATTGAGCGTTAAATATTTCAAGACCACTAGAACTGACATCTCAAGCTTTGAATCACCATTTGCCAACCGCACGGACTCTGTATTGTTACAAATGGTACAGATCTGTTCGAAGCACCCCGTGTGCGACCTAATGAGCTGTGAAGTAGATAAGGTATGCACAAGGCGCCGGGATCATCCCCTATCTATTTGGAATTTATTCAATGCACAAACCTTAGTTACGATAGATATTTTAGATTAGATTTGTTTCTAACGAAATTATATTAAGACCAACAGGGTTCTTTTTAATCTGAAACACGTAAAAGCTTTAAGGAAGGAAGGAAGTTGGCTGTACTCTCCTTAAAAAGGCGTTTGTTGATGGGTAGACCGAATTCTTATTTGTGGCTGTAGAGTAATGAAAAATAGGTGCTTCAAAATACGCATTTATTTAGGAAGACAAAAAGCAGACGAACGGCCCAGAGGCTGTGGGCAAACAAAAATGAAATGCAGTGTCAGCGTCGGGAGAGCGAACAACCTTTGTGTGGGCGATCCTCCGAAATTCCCTCTGTGTAAAAATTGATTAATATTGTCCCAAGCGTTAGTACCGCAATAAATGGCATGTTCACTCTTTTACGTTACGGGAAACTGGAGAAAGGAAATATTTTCAGCTGGATTTCGCAAGCTGTAATTTCCTTTTTTGAACGAAAAAGGTGTGCAGAGTTAAGTAATTTAAATCAATGCAAATTTCAATTCAAAAAATTAAGAGAGCACAGATTCCAGGTATTTATAGGTAATCAGTTAAAGATACCGGCAACTAGCAGTCTTATATATAATAAAAAACTGTGCTTACTTATTAATGACTTATTACACAAACATGTTGCATTCTAGTATACCTAAAAAGAAAATCGCGATATTAAATAGTGTTTTCGTGTTGAGTGAAACTGCAACGTTTACACTACAACATTGGCCACGTGGATCTTAAGGATAACATAAAAGTGATATAACAATGTAATTGTTTGCATTACGCGAGTCTGCTTCTAGCCAAGAAACCAACAAGACAACATATTTCTGTCAGAAAAATACAAGTTGTCCTTGCAATACACGGCTACATTGTACACGAAGCGTCATAATTTTAAGACCACGTTTTCGACGCAACTCTGACGGAATGGAAACGTAAAAATTCGCTGTAGCTTGCGAGACACATTATGAATTGAGTTAGAGCAACTCGTGAGCCAACACGTAAAGGGATACCGTTCGTTTCCGTAATTGATGTATGTTCTTTTTGTCCAACTCGTTGTTTGCCGTCGCTCGCGGTCAAGTTAGACTAAATTAAATTGTTGTATTTTTCGCGACGAAATGACTGCGAGTAATCATGTTCGTTAACGCGGGTCCGTTTAATGACATTTGTTTGGGCACGCATTCAAAAAAAGCCCTTTTATTAGTTCGCCGTTTAAATAATTTTTAATCAATATAATTGTAAAATGTTAAACCGAAAAATCTTTATTTGCGATATGCGATGCGTTACAGCTAAATAATACGATTCCATATTTTAAAAATCCTGTGTCAAACACAAATAAAGAAGATAAGTATGCTGTTCAAGACTAAAATTACTTAAGCTGAGTGTTCAAACAATTTGGCTAGACAAACTCATTCGTGGCAGCGATTAATTCAGGCAATCACAGGTAGCGTGTTCCAATTTAGAGCGGGCCAAAAATTGGATATGCGGTGAATAATAATTTTCCCGGCGGAGTGGGCTGTGTTGTCCACATTTAAGGTAATTGCCAACAGTTTCAGCTTACGTGGCCAACGGTAAACCTGACACTCACTCCCTGAGGGACACCCTTTATATTCCCATTTATAAATGCCGCTTAATCAAATTTTTATTTATCGGTCCCCGCGTATTTGTGTTATGACCATCACTGATAATATGTTTCGATGGTTAACAATGCTAATAAAAGAGGTCAGTAAATAAGATGGCAGTATCTATTATGTTATTTTTATTACATTCTCTTGTTTGTAAAGTAATAAGAATATAAACTAACAAAAATAGAGGATCTGACAGATCAGATCCGAGCCAATTCAGATCCCAATTTCCCTTACATAGGATTATTTCATTGGTTACGTATGACTTCCAAACTTCTTGTCAAATATAAATAGTGTAACATCTTTTGCATATCGGTTATCAACCTCTTCTTCTTTTATTTCATATCAATTGTATACCATCATTGATTTTACTCGGATTAATTTTATCATACGTCGGAAGCTTCCGTTCACGAGATGTAAACGTTTTTTAGATCAATTGCGCAATCTGACGCGTTTTTATTAGTCTTACAAATGTTATAGAACTTAAAGACGAGTGTGGGTGATAATGAATCTTGACAGGGCGCGGAAAAATTAAACGCAGGAAAAAAGGGTCTTGATTCAACGAGACAACGTGGCAGGGGATTCGAGAATGTTGTCACACTCGAGATTTACAGGGAAAAGGCAGGAGGCCTTGGTGGGTGGCACTACTTGGACACGTCCGCCCACCCTCCCCTTGCCACTTATTCATCATTTACGTATATTTGAGTGTGATTTCGTTCGGGATCGCCCCAGAAGTCCGTGCCTCTTACTCAGTTACATTACTTACATTAGATATTACCGAATCTTGTTTTATTCAATTTCCACTGAGCTATTATCTTTCGCCACTCGTAGTAATGGGGATTCTCTTTCTGAAATGTAATAATATTTATCGGGCGTTCTAGTTCCCGAAAGGTTTGCTCATTTATTTTAGTTGTATTTAAGTCGGCGTTGTTAATCATTATTTTGAAAGCAATATCTGGGTTTTTTTTTTAAAAAGAAAAGTATTTTGCTTCATGATATTTTTTAGTAATTAAATTACTTTAATGTTCCGGATAAATAAAAATATCACAAAATATAAAATCGGAACTATCACATTGTTTTTTTTTTATTAATACCAACCGACAACTTTTTATTTACGGATGTATACAGAAGTAGATGAACATTGTTTAATCTTTGTCTAGCAATACTTCCTACCCGGCGCTATTGAAAGTCGCTCTCTATGTTCATGGGAATTGAGTTCACCGCGGCATTCTAAACAGGTTTAGCTAGAGAGGGTTAATTGTTTGAGTTTTGTCGCCAACTCCGCCGGTCAGGTGATACATAAACGCAGGCTTGTCCGGACCCTTTCGTCTATTATACGCGACATCTGCAGCATTGTTGTTACGTAATTACTTTATAGACGTTGCAGTCTCCATTTTGATCAGACTCTTCTTAAATATCGACAGCTATTATAAAGTCGTCGTTGCATATTTTTTACTTGGTTATTACCCAGAATAAATATTCAAGCAAAAAAGAAACACGACTTTTGAGATGAAACTCTACTGCTGCTAGTTAAATAAATAATAACTTTAACTCACCGCCGATTAAATTCATCGAATTTCGTAAACTGAATTACATTTAAACGAGTCTCTGGAGGAAGTGTTTTGAAGATTAAGCAAAAAATTTAATTCCCAGAACTCTATGATAAATGCATTATACACTGTACCTGAATAACAATTCAATGAGAAAAAGGTTTAAATCATTAAAAAAAGTTGCTATCCGGTTATAAAATTGCCATGATGCTTCGCTAGAAATTGTTTCTTACAAACTCAAAAAGACTCAAACAGGATAAGATACTAGTCTCTGATGAAGCTTACCCTGGCAACTTGGACTATGACTGCTTATATCGACAGCGTAAAGACTTGACTGTCCGTAGACTAATTTCTTACTTTTTGGAGCTTATTTTTAAGGTTCACATAAGAAGATTTATAATTTCTCAACACTTGAATTACGAGAAAACAATCATCCCGTGGTTCGGTACATGGTTCTTAACGGACGTTTCTTAATACCTCTTAAAAAGGTCTCATGAACCGTCGAACGACTTACTTTGGTCTATTAGCCACAAAGTATTGGCTGCAAACTACGCAAAAATTGTGCTCCTCAAACAACGCAATAATTGCGTCTTTTATTCCTTTATCCACCAATTTCATCTTCAAAGCAACAACAATACTATAAAATGTCAAAAAAATAAAATAATTCAATAAAAATTGTCTAAAAGTTATTCAAAGTCGATATTACCTTTCGGAAATTCGCGTAACAATATATAGTAAACAATTGTTTTCTTTATAAAACGGAGCTCAGTAAAAATATGTAACGTACTTTTCAAACATGTAATATTAATATTGTACAAATCATAAAAGCTTTAAAGTGTTTAATTTTTTTAGGCAGGAAAAAGTATCAACCTTGTTGTTTTTTTGGAAATCTAATATTTTGCTCATCCATTAAGCATTAAACAACCATAATAACTAATTATATTTAAATTACGAACTAGCAGAACATGTTATATGGTTATATAAAATACTTTCCTATTGTTGCAGATGGTCACCAGGACAAAGAAAATCTTTGTAGGAGGGCTATCAGCACCAACGACGCTTGAAGATGTAAAGAATTACTTCGAACAGTTCGGACCGGTACGTAACTCTACTTAAGATTTTGAAATAAACAATAACACTCTACATAGTATTCATTAACAAAACGATTTTAGAATGTTTCATCGGCATGTTCCACGCAACGTGTCAGCGTTGAGAGCCTGAAAAGCGCGAAGTTACAGAAACTTCACGCGCTAAATTTAATTTAGATAAACTTTTTGTCAAAGTGTATGCTGAATTTGCGCCGTCATGTCCCATTTGTTATTAAGCAACGCTAATTTTCTCAACAGCCAAATCATTACGTGCACATAATATTAAATACATTACCACTGAATTCTGCTGTTCGCCCGAACTTGCAAACTCTATTATGATTATGTTGTGCGCATATTTTTCGCTGGAAGATAAAGTTGGCAGAGTGACGTTGTGAGCGGTGTTACCTTGAAGTAAAATTATAATTCAGGTCAAATTATCGCGTGCTCATCAAATAGTTTAGTGAAAGAACCTGTTCGTTCAATATTGGTCCTAAATGTCATAAGTCGATATTGGAAAAGACTTTACTTTTGTATTAATAAGAATCATGTTTCAAGTATTGCCACTCTATAAAATACTTTCACGTGAGAGGTTAAAGTTTAATTTAAGCCCGCGCAGCGCCGAAGCCTGTAAGTCTGCGATAACTTGGTCTTTGTCTGGTCGAGTCAGCGCAGGTGTCTATCTACAAAAGTTTCCTCGTAATTAGCCCCCTATCTACTAGATGTGGACTAAGGAACTTTTCAGAATTCAACATTGGCTACAGCCGGGGAGTCATTGTGCTGGCTTTCAAAGTAATCGGCACCCGCCAGCCCACGACGATCAAAACCTTCATTACCTATTATGAGAGTTAAGAATAAAGCCAACGAGTTTTTCGGACTGAATGTGATTGATGCCGAGAGAAGGAAATATCCCGGGAGAGATAAAAGGAATTTAATGAAGAGTCTTTAAGAATAATGATTAAGGGAATGGTTATTCCTTTTGGTCCGTGGCCTAATGATGGGGCCTTTTGCATTGCTTTGGTGTCTATATAATAATGTGTAACCGCAATAAATTTAATTAAATATTGGCGCCGTGCCGTTTACATTATTCCTTTGTAATTATTAAGTAAATAAATTTTGCCAGCTATAACGTTCGTATTACTAAGTGGTATTTTATTTGAAGTCATTTCATATTTAAATTTTCTTATTTTGTTTCTAGTAACTGTTAATTTTATAATTCGTCAGTTTATATCTATCGAGAAGTTATAATAGTCCCTTTTTAGATTAGTAAAATAATTATCTGCAGTAAAAATATTATGATAAATCTTTATAATTAAAAGCTGAGGAATAATTTATGTGATAGCATTATTACATTCAAGAACGCAGGCCGGGAATTTTGATTACAATTTAATTCAATAACATAGAAGCCGTGCACTGTGCTCCCGGTACGGCATCATTTCGTAAAGGTGTCACATTTTGAGCAAGTTTAATTAACAATCTAGTCGCTTTTGTAGGTGCCTTCATTAGTGTATTTGCGGATAAACATTGCGCAAACTCGACACAATCCGCAAAGCGTGCATGTGCGTGTGTTTGTGGTCTTCTGGCACATCACTGTAACGTGTCCTATCTGTCCGTTGTGTGCGTACGATCCGTGACTTCGATGTCTCGATACCGCTCGACTCCCTACGTGCGGGCTTTCCAAATGCAAACTGTCTCAGAATATCAAATGAGCCACTTAAATACCGAATACAATGACTACACCCACCTGAAGCAAAGGCCACGGGGACGCGTGCACGCAACGCCGTAAATGAAAGGGGCCGAAGGGTGGGCGAGTTTCGACCCCGGTAACGATTTCCTCCAGATAATGGAGAATGTTCTGATGAAAGCTGTTCAACAGTACCTTTTCAAGGATTTAGGAACCATCGTATTTATGGGCCAAACGGCCTGCGCAAATTTTCTTCGTCACGACACTGCTTTTTCTATCGCATGCATAATATCTGCGAGAATTTTGTCTGAGCATTCTTTCGGAAGTTTTAAGTGGGGCTAAAGAGTTATGGAGATAACGTGCCTTCTAGTTTAATCTGCACAGCTGTAGCGTATTAAAAAAAGATACAAATTGCAGCAAGTTAATTTTATAGCGCAGGACGCTTAAGCTTTTACAAACACGTACGTGAAATTACTTCCGGGCATACATTTTCAGAAATGGTTTTAAGGCTAAGGTAATTTGGCAAATCCAGTTTTATATGAAGTGTGAGCCTTTGTGATTTAACATGCGAACATTGATGGGAACGTTCGCATTTAACAGCTTAATATTCATATTTTGAATTTAGACGCTTTTCAAAAAGTAATTACTGCTTCAATTCATCGTAAAATTGGTATTCTAATCAAATCGTGGAAAATGAACGCTCTCAAAATGAAACGTTTATAATAAACAAATTAGTTTCAAACCGGCGTCCCTCAAACAACAACAAAATTCAAATCGAGATTTGAAATCAAGGAAACAACCCTTGTATAATATGTAGATCGCAATGGAATTCACTCAAAATTCGAAGCTACTGGCACCGAGATACTGACTTAAAAATTAATTAGCCGAACGACCGGTGTAATCGCTGGAGCCTACACCGATTAAGTGTTATCTAGAAGGCTTGTTGCTTACGGAATTTGAACTGTAAATTTCTTGAATCAAAATATGCTTTTCCTTGATTCCCGGCATTCGCATATCTCTGTCATTCTACTGTTCTATCTGCATCCGTCTGCCAATGCCTGTCACAGTTAGAATAGGTCTACGTATTCCTGCAATTTTTAATGTGAAACATTTTTATAAATTCTATTTTGAATGGTATAAAAGAAACAAATATTATTAAATATAAGTAAATCCTAATTAAAAAGAATTGGGCTTGTTTGGGCAAAATAAATCATCCACTTTCGAAATGCAAGACTTGAGGATCAGAAACAGATTATTTCACTTTTAAATTGTTTTATGTATTATATTCTTAAATCACAGTTTTGAAAAGAAGTAAAATTTCGCTTGCTCCTCTTTAAATAATTGGTAAATTCTGCTTTCTTATGATTTGACGTCTTATATTACTTGCAGCTTCTAAACTCAAGTTGAAGTTTCCTTACCAATATAAAGTTAGTGAGCTGGCTTTCAGGAGCGTCGCACGCACAAGAGGGTGTCTTTGAGAAAGTTCCGTTGCATGCTTGATTCGCTATTGTTTTAGCTGTCGAGTAAGCCCAAACTCTGACCGACGCTTCCTGATAACTATTGGCACAGTACGCAAGTGTGTTGCCGCCTGCAACTTGCACGATTATTTGTTATTATCTCAACATACTCTCTTAACTTTGTATCGACAAACCAACATGCTGTAACTTCAAACGTGCATTCCGGTTTAGTTGCAAATGACTAAACATAGATTGGTGAGCAGTTTACTCGTACACCCCTAATTCGACGTTTAAACTCGAGATGTGTTTCCTCTTACTGTTTATATTATTCGTTCATGACATTTAATTTTACTGCACAATCCGCATAAACTCTTGTTATATCATTACGTGATGTTTATATAAATACAACTCTCGTATTGGCAACCCTCGAGTAATCCCATAGATGGCTCAGCTAAACAAACAAACGTACGCAGTCAATTCTTGCGCGTTCGGCAGCTATCTAAACATCGTTTACAGTCAACAGCTCTCGAACTAAAACTGAAGCGGGTGCGGAATTCGACTTAACCGAGTATCTAAGCGATAGGTACGTTATCATCGTTGGCCGTATATCAATCAGTTGTTACAAAGCTCTGGGATTGTCGTTTATCTTCGGAGCCGTTCGGATCTATCTGTCCAGATTCGTGCATTGTTCCGACATTAGCCCCGGCAGCCGAAACGGTGGATGTCTGGAATGCCAGTGGGTAGTCGCGTTCCCGTTGCAACAGCACATCGAGCGCCCGATAGCGTTTCCAATTTCCTGACTTAAATTGCTCTAATTTGGTTATGCGCTGACGGGTGATCGAAGGCTGCTAAAGCCCGGAGCGGTAGCGACATTCGTTTGTGGCCTGTAATTTGTGTTGGTTTTCGACGGCACTTTCAGTTTTGAAACTTTCGCTTGACTTTAGATTAGTTCGTAATAGTTTATAAAATTTGTGATAAATATCTTAGAATACTGAATCAGAAAAGTTATTTTTAAATTTTAGTGAATAATAATAGTAACCTACGTTGTACAATGACTTACAAAATAAACATGGATATGTGTAAAATGCATATAATACGGTAATAAATCAAACGAGCGATAACACCAAACTACGCAGGTAATTGAAATGAGAAAACTCGATCTTTCGTGAACATTGCAAAAGTGTGATCTCAAATTGAGTCTTAAAAATTAAATTAATACAAAACAAATATTAAATATTACAAATACAGTTGTAATAAATTGTAGTAACTTGCTTATTTAAAAATCGTACCAACTTATTTCCAAATATGTCTTCCAGCTGCAAAAATAATGCACAAGTTAAAATTCACTTCCGAAGCACGGAACACAAACTGCACGTTTATAAAATTACGAACACGAATTTCCCGAATTGAGTATTTGCTTTTTTTGTTTGGACCGAAGCGAAACGGCCAGCAGTGAGTGCCAATATATTAGACTAATGGTGAACTAATTACGCTCTTGAACGGTTGAGAGGACCACATAATTACCCCTCAAGGAGATCTTTTCTGAAGTGTGTACTACAAAACAACATTAGGTAAATTTATTCAAATACTGGCTACAACATTAACTCGAGCTTACATAATTTTCAAGAAATATCTCTGCGAATGAAAGAAGGATCGTTTAACTCATTTGACAAAGAACGCGCGAACTCAAAACAATATCACAAACCACCCTCTGTTGTCTGCAGAGAAGGACTCTCGAGTATTTTTAATGTGAATGGAAACGAACTTACACTCTATTTTAGTTGGCATTCGGTATATTTTTGTATGAGAGGAATAAAATCGGGACAATGATGTAATAGTTTTCTCGGCGTAAGAGGTGTAGGAGGGGCAAGGTAGGTTCGGATAAACGTACCCCCCGGGCGAACGATTTGTATTAGCCGTCTAGTACTGTTCGCGTAATTGTCGACGCCCGGAGCTACGTTCGCGCACTCAAACACGTAAGAGGGGCAAATCCGAAAAAGTAATGAGAGACTTTCAATCGATAGCTTTCCTAAATTCCTTTTTTTATTATCTTCTCTTCCCCGCCTTTTGTTCCCGACTCGTTTCAATATATCGAAGGCTCTGTGTTAAATGACGTAGAAAATTGTATAATTGTTTTGTATCATAATAATTTTACCGGCGGTCGAAATTTTTGGTGCTCTATAAACTCAATTGATATGCTATGAGTGCGATTCACGCGTCAGCTGATTGATCCTGTTACAATGTTCGAGCCGATGGGGCGGTATAAGCCGATCATTTGTGAAATGAAAAACAATTTCAAACGAAAACGAGGGCCGAATATAGCCATAGAGAAATGTGATGTGGGTAATTTTGTGGATTTTTCACGATTTTCTATGTTGAATGATTCATCATTTGTTTAGTAGATTGAACCTTCTTTTAGAATACGTAATCCCAAAAGATGCGAAGTAAAATGTTTTCTACAAAAACAGTTATGAACCAGCTTCAGTCAGCAATTTCAACTTGCTGAAATTTTAGCTTTGATTTTCAAAAGAATTTATTATAGCAATAATTATTTAACATATAGGTAATAAAGCAATAAAAATCTAGCATTAAATGCTTAAAAAGGAAAAAAAATAATTAGGGGTATATAAAACCATTTTAGTCTAGTGTTTACTCTATCTTTATGCCGAAATTCGTCTAAACCTGTTTAGCCACCGAAACGTAATTAAGCAACAAATAAATAAATATACATTCATACTTTTCCGTGTGTGAGTAACTGCTTACAAATAATATCTTTTAATTAATAAAAAAGTATCATAAAGCCATTCTGTGATCAACACAATAGCGAAATTATGAAAGTTACTTTGATTTACTATTAATCAACGAAACATAGAAATGTAATTATGAAGATTGCAATAAACTTACATTAATACTAATAACTTAAACATGTTTTTGTTTTTTGCATAGAACATCGAACAATGTGATTTACTATTGTTTTAAAATATCTAATGACAGGACACGCTTTATAATACCTGTTAAAGTTCTCTTAAGACTTAAGAAAACACGCTTGCGAGCTATGGCGAAAATTAAAATGCTTTGCCAATTTAGAAGTAGTAGAAGAGACAAAAAATATGTTCACTAGCAAAAACCAAAGGGCACTTTAATTTCCAATGGAAGAAACATAGAAATGAAGTATTAATACAATCCAAATAAGAATCTAATATAAACGTTCAGTACCTAACCAAAGCATAAGTTTTTAAATCAACAAACGTTTTCCCACGTTTGATCCAACATTAATCCACGTTAATATTTGTATGATAGTAGACCTTAATAATCCTAAAATAAGATACAAATTTCAAATCTTTACTTACTCAAAAGTAGTTTGCATATTTGAAAATTACAGTCAGATATTTGAAGTGTATTTGAGTAGATTCAATTGTTTTCGTATGAGCATTGAACAGCCAGTATCAGAATAGTCTGAGATAGGAAAAGGTGACGGCGTTTTACTCGCAATTGAGAGAAAATTAATCCTCAATAATCAGTATCGCTACGATGTAGCACGTTACACCAAAATATTTCTAGCTAACTAATGTATTTGAGAGTTGAACATTACGAATAAGATGTTTATAATTAAGCTTTAATCTCTTACATTATAGTCGAGCGTTAAAACAAGATTATCAAATTTACTGGAGGGAGACTCTGTACCAGGGTCGTCTGCTTAGGTACCTCCGTCTTACCTATTTCTGCCGCAAAGCAGCAGTGCTTGCATTGCTGTGTTCCGGTTTGAAGGGTAAGATATGGCAGTGAAATTACTGGGTACAGTGACTTTACATCTTGTGTCACAAGTTGGCAACGTACACTGTGGTTCTTGTGGGGTTGCAGTTTTGCTGCGAATCTCACAAGAACCACATGTATTATAGGTGACTGTTACCACTTACCATCAGGTGGGCAGTTTGCTTGTTTGCCAACTTTTGCAATAAAAAAAAAAAAAAAAAAAAAAAAATTTTACTGTCGGAGTACGCTACCAATTAACTTTACTACTGCAGCTATCAACTACGAGTACAAAAGCTCGCGTCTTAAAGAGGTTTCCTTTCAGTTTGTGTGATATCAATATCAAAGATTGAATACGAATACACCTGTGACATTTCAACAGGTACGAGTAACTACGGAAATCGTGAATCGTGGTTGGAATTATAATAATAGGTACATTAACCGAATAGAGAACCGAGTATAAAGAATAATACCAAAATAAACAGTATTGAATGCACTTCTACATCAATTAGGAAGTGGATAGTAACTGTGCCATTCTTATCTTAATTACATAATATACAAAATAGTAAGTAAACATAATATGCTAACTAGACATACAAATTTATAAAACTACTAGCTGCCTATCCCGGCTTCGTGGACAAAATTCTTTAATTTTTTTCTGTCATTAAATATATCCTATGTGAATACATACAGCGTGAATGTAGCTTTCCAATGGTGAAAGAATTTTTGAAATCGGCTTAGTAGTTTTTCAGATTATTCATTGCAAACATATAAAAATACAAAACTATAAATCTTTCCTCTTTATAATATTAATGTAGATGTAGATTATACAGGGTTAAGTCGCCATAATCCTTTGAGCGGTTGTAGTTTCCTGACTGATTTTTTAGAGAACACCATAGAACGCTATGCTCTAAATTTAAACGTTTATAAGACAAGGAGTATTATGTTTTTTTTTTTAATAATTCCGTGTTTTTGATCCGCCCCATGGAGTCGGACACATGAAGAGTTTGGTTTATAATCAACCTAATCCAATCACATCTGTTGATGCTTTGAGATAAAAAGTTATCAATGCAGCAAATAAAATGGGAAGAAGTTTGACTACTAGGGCAGTTAAAATTGGATTAAAAAACAGAATGAGAATATGTGTGCGATACAGATAATTTTGAGGCACAAATTATAAAATAAATAGACAATATCTGACACCTGAGACCAGCATGTTATTTTTTCTAAATATAAATCCTTCACTTATATAAAACACTAGTAATCAAGGGCTTTAATGACAATAAATATAAAAATGGAAAAAACAGTTGTATATCTCTAAAACAGATAAGTTTGGGGGATGGTGTTTCACAGTCAAATCAGTCAGAAATTATGAAAACTTTAAAGGACCTAAGTTGGCTTAATTTGTAACCATGTTTACGATAACTTAAATATTTAATTACATTAAACCTATATGTATAATTTAATAAATTTTCATACATCACCCAAATTAAAAATACATTCTTACATTGTCTTCAATTAACGTAGCCTTAAATAACCCCTTTAAGACTTGTGTTATAGACACTTGGGTTAAGGAGATATATACAAATAAATAAATACGTTTGGAACTCTATTTTCCTATGAAATAAACTTGCTGGTGGATCTTATAATGGAATTAGGGGTACTATTCCAGGGAACTGAAAGAGTTTATTTAATATTGTAATTTTTTAATATAGTAACGGCATTATGCTTTGAATTAAAATAGATTGGAAAGTATACAGGATTATATCTTATCTTATTCAATGAATTAAAATCAGTTTTGCTTGCGATTTAAATTATTGTTCCTTGGATAATATTGATCGGTCTCACATTTACTGAAGTTTAATATCCCAGTCCAGAAGTGCTTATTCGGTTTCGTCACCCAATGCTCACTAATAAATATCTGTCCGAGTGATGTAAGTTTTATTCTAGGTAGTTTATTGGTGTTTGCGCCTGAATTCATAGATTCGCCCTTTCTAGAAAGGTCATATGTATGGTAAAAATAAGAAAGAATTATAAGTAATCTAACCTTACCCAGACCAGAGAACGGAATCTATACCAACTAGAAACAGAATAGAAGCTAGTATTGGCTTCTCAAAAATTAACTTATTTGGGTAGATATGCTATAAGCTGACTATCGAAAAATTGTGATCGTACTTAATCGGTATTGTCAAAATAATCAGTTCAGATTGTGGCAAGTATTTTTTTATTTCTCTATATCTGACATTAATTAATATTCTAATTCTTCTAACTCCCTACATTTTCGCGGCTTATATAATTCTTTGTTCCCACGTCAACTTTTCTTTTTTAAAACCCGGCTTTGCATGTGGATCAAGCTTTTAAATTATTCCTAAATTTTGATTGCCTCGTAGAAATCCGTCCGGATTCTGCGGAGGGTCTCTTCATTTTTTCATTCTCGTTTCGAGGGACAATTAGGTATGCTAATTCATTTATTTTATGACGGCTTTGTGAAAAAAATTGCTGAGAAAAGATCGGTGTTGGGATTTGGGTGGTGGATCGGCGTATGCGCTCTGTGGGTAAGGGGGGATGGGGGGTTTGATAGCTAGGTTGACGTCTCACGCGGCGCGCTGCGGTGGTAATTAATGGATCGTGCGTGGCCTTCCTCGAAGGATAACCGTTACATACAGATTCTATATCTACCCTCCTGTGACAAAAGCACCCACATAAATGCAATTTATCAATCGAGCCTACGATATCTGCTCACTTTTTCACGAAATATTTACCAGATACGATACGTTATTCGAAGTCATTACTAAGCGACGCATGTAAATATTGTCAAAGTTTGTACAAACACTTGTTTCCCTGTTCATTCGCTGTGGAGAAGACTGTCGAATTTTGTTTCGTAAATTTATTTTTTCATTTACAAGTTAATATACGAAACTTTTCATGATAAAAAAGAACAAGTGAGTTTTTGTCAACGTTTGTTTAGTTTTTTAACTTTATTAAACATAAATACCTAGAAATTGTGACATAACATATTGATAGATATAGATTTTTATTATATTACATGATACGAATTAGCTCGAAAATAATTTGAATGAGTATCAGAAAGACGTTCTGATGGAAATTAATTATTGACAATATATCTTTTAAAAAAAGTTTTGATTTAAGAAGGCAAGTACATATTTTTTTTGTTCTTCTCAAGTGTAAAATAGGTTGTGTATGAACCTACTGGGAATTAAACATTATGAATTATATTGTTGCCATCCTGGATTTCAAACAATTTTGCTGCATTGTAACAAGTTTCAAGTTGTTTTATTACGCATTATCTTCTGGTTAGGGAAGCAGCTAAAAATAAAAAATACTAACGCGCTGTGACAATTTCGTGACTCAATTCAAGATACGCAACATATCTTACAATCAACGAGATCTACAGCATTACTTTTTTCTATACATACGGTTGGTTAACTCCTCGTTCTTCCTAAATATAAGTTCGGTATATCTGCACGAATTCCCAAGATGAAAAGGTATATTTCACTCGTAGTGTCAGCCGCGTCAATGCCCCGTCTCGTACACTGGCTGAACCATATTCTTAGTAATCCTTTCGCAGATTATTATTACATTAAGAGCAGCAATAAGTTTATGACCTCTACTAAAATCCTTAATTAATAACAGTTAAGATCATAAAATATCTATCCTTATTTAAGATATTTCGATATATGAAACTCAATGCTTAAATGATTAATTCAATAAAAACCAATTTTGCGAGTAAAATATTATTAAGCAAAAGTAGCCGTTTGAGAGAGGCGTCTTTATTATTTTCTTAGAATCTTATCGTCGAGTGGAGGCAACGCTACATCCCTCACTTACGGCATAATGTCGTAACGTCGTGTTTTAGGTATCGTAAAAGAAAACAAAAGCAAGTGTGCTCGAAGTAATAAAGCCGCTCGATTTTCGCTATTTAGGACCGAAAGAATTAAAGTTCTTTTGAAGAAAGTTCATTTTGGTATACACAAAACGTATCCAAAGAGGGTAATAAGAATTCCGCGGAGAACGGGGCTCGGGAGGGAACCGGCACTTTGACGAAAAAACGATGATGAAGCACGATCATGTCTCCACGATCCCCCTAGCTGACTGACAAATTGTCGAACATTTTTTTTGCTAAAATTCCTTTCGTTCGAATCCAATTATTGAGACTTACCGATAGAAAGTTGTAGCGCCTTCGATCTGGTCTTGGAGTTCTTTATTTCCTTGTTTCACTTCACTTTCCCCGTGTTTATATTGAACCCATACCCAAACTGTATTCACTGCGTTGTTCACTCGTGTATATCTTTATGCATTCAACGTATGTTTCTTACGAATTCTTTCGAAAATAAAAAAAAAACACGCGGAGGAACTGTCTGAATATTGTCATACAGCGGTTGGAAGGGCCGCAACAGCAATATTCCCGATGCAAACATGTTTTCGGCATTCTCTAATTTTATTTTACTGTACGTTTGGTACAATGGGATGTGCAATTTCGCTCAGCTGAGGCTGACTAAATTGGTTTGTTGTGCAAGCATCAAACAAAAGCGTGGGCCTATATAGCTTCGGTTATTGTACGCACTTGTGAAATTAAATTTAATATTTTGGTCCTTACGTCGTTGGCTGGAAGATGTATTTATCTGAAACGGATACATAGCTAAGTTGGCGGATATTTGGCGGTAGACTCTTTAGAAGGTTTTATTACTTAAAAGAATAATACAAATTTATATTTTAATGAATAATTCAATCAAGTTTTAAATAAATTTTGCATTGCACAAAAGTGCATTAATATATGTATCAATTTAATTTTAAAAACATTGTCAAAAACACAGAGATCTGCGTAAAGTGAACATTTTCACATCGCAACAATATATCAGCGAATTATCATAAAATATACTGGCTACGGAAAGATGAACCTTTTGTTTTATCTGTAGAACACCGATATAATGTGGAATACGCGAATATGCAAAAAATGATACGAACCCGGCCGGGCCGGCCAAACCCTTAAACGGCACATACTCAAAACACTGTAACCGTGATAAAACCGATTGTATGCACTAAATAAAATATGACTCGGCCATATTTCCACTTTCGTTTCTTCCTGTTTTATGTCCCTTTTTTCTGGCCTCTCCGGGAAACCGTTCATACAAAATACCTTTCCAATATTGCCTTACTTTATTAGCATGGGCACCTGTTTTTATATCTAAAATATCTTTCACTTCAGTGGCACTTCTGTGGAATAAAGATTGCCACATGTGCTCCCACATTGTACTATAATATATGGCAAGTTATTACTTTTCATTCTTATAATTTATTGTAAGTGCTGTCGTTGCTGAAACCAGAAAATTAACGTTGATTTTATTTATGTGAAGGCCAGTTACCTGATGCGGTCGTAAAACCTTTGTGTAAGGTGATTTGTAGTTCCTTTTAGGTACTAATAATTTTATATGTGCTAACATGTAGACATTGTATTTCAATATAATGAAAATAGAAGTTTCATGACGCAGTCGTTTACACGTCTAGCTAAAAGATGCAAAAGTTAAGCAAATTTCGTTTCGGATTACGCGTTTAATCATTGTACATCGACATTAATCAACAATCCGCACTAAACTCTGACTGAGCTGAGCTCTGACTAAGGTGGATTATGGCCCATTTTACTTCCGGTGTTTTCATCCAAAAGGAGAGCCTGTATCTCAATTTTTTTATTTATTTATTAAAAGGCTTATGTTACTAATATTTATTACTATATTTTTATAAATAACGTGTTTATAAATGCAAAGCAAACTTGGATACCATAAGCTCCTGACTATTAGGCCTCTTACAAATTTGTAGTTTGTTTTGCGGATAGAGAATAGTTAAAGAGAAAGTTTACGCGTTTAAATTATATTGATACTGAAACATTATTATTTTCTGTAAATTAAACATACCAAAAGATGTGTCGACTTTAACAAAATAATCTGTAAGGGATAATTAAAATCAAGTACACCAATATTAAAGAAAATCATCCGCAGAATACCCTTTCCCGCAGTGATAGTAGCTAGAAACATTCTGTCCGAAATATTATTTCGCACAAAACCATAATTTAGACTGCGTAGCCTCAACCCGGCGGAATCGGGCTTACGGCGCAAATAAATAGCTTCTTCGAAAGCTATCGCGAAAGCGAATTAGAATAATGCTCTGCGATTTGGCGTTTCAACAAACGAGAGCATAGAATAGCCCTCTGTGGATTATTTGGAGCGTTCTCTTTGGTTTGGGTACAGATATACAGATGAAGGTGAGTCCTTTCTACTAGCTGTTCTTTAAAATATGTATCTTATAAAGGTTATAGTTTAGAAGTGCCAACGTTTGAGTGTTTATCTCAATAAATTTAGAAAGAGAGATAAAAATGCATTTAAATAGAAGGAAGTATATATTTTTATAACATTTAAGTCTATTTGAATCTATTTTAGGTATGATAAATACTTTTAACTAATTTAAATGTAAAAAAAATCTCTGTACAATTCTAGAACAATATATCTTTTTGACAAGAGTATTTTTTTTACAGACTAAAACTTAATGTCTTAAGAAAACTTAAAAGTGAATTTCTGTTATATTTTTTTAATTACTTATCAATAGCATTTGTATTTTTCTTTAATGAATAGCTAATTATCAAGTTTAAGTATTTTCTTTTAGCATTTAATACTGCTAGTAAAGAAAAATTCATTCCTTTTATGCCATATTTTGTTCTCCAAGCAAAATATTATATTTAATTAATAATTTTATGTTGTTATAAATAATATTGATCTAATAATTCTATGTTGTTTAATAGAATTTGAACATGGTTGTAGAGCCATATATTATGACTACTATGAACATGATTTATTTAAAAAATATTGAATATTTCTTGACGCATACTGAATAAATGTTTTTCAATATTATTGAATATTTAGGTGGATATTCAATAAAATGTATTTTTACCAACGATGAATTTGAAAGAAGTTATTCATATGGGGATTTATCAATCGCTATTCGCTACAGCGAACGTAAGCAAGCAGTCGTTTTGCTTGATAATTTAACAAAAATTGAAGCCTATATTTTAGTCTATCGAGTGTCACTGCCATCTTGATAGTGTACATATATATAATTAAATGTCACTTTTAAACAAAAAATATGAATTACTGGCTCGGCTAAATTTATATAATGCCAACTATAACGTTACAAAATAATTGTTACTAAGCCTTTTAGTACTTTAAACCACAGATCGGAACAACTGTGCAATCAAGAGACCGACTGCCTAAACAGTATTTTTTAGATCAATCAATAAAATACAGAGTTCAATATCAGTTTTTGACATTTCGTTAAAGGTTTTTATTCAAACCATAGCTTCTAACCTTCCAAATGTAGACGACCAACGACGATTTACGTTTGGCGGTATATAAATAGTAAAAATGCTTTCTATTCAAAAACAAAAAACGTTGACGTTAATACATACATTTCTAGCAGGCTTCAGCAGTTTTCGCGGGTGAGAGATTTGTGTTCACTTTGATTGGCAGATATCACATAACTTGCTAGTACTGTCTAATCTAAACTGTACTTTATTCCTTTAACATTTGTAGGTAAATTTGTCGAAGATCAAGGATTTTGGAAGAGACACTAAGTTTCCATAGTTAGGTGGACCCACTTTAATTTGATACAGTATTACTTTGGTATACTTTTTAATCAATTTTCTTAAAGTACGGAGATCAGAGTGTGAATAATATGCGATTATACTATTAGTATTCATAAAAATTTGATGTTATTGAAGCTATGAAATTGTTAGGCTAATCAAACAATTTTTGATGCGAATGTTAACACAGTGCTATTATGTAGGTACAAAGTAGGTTTCAACAACTTAAAAATAATAATCGTTTTATTGATATCTATTTACGAATTAAAATCAACAAAACAAAACTATACAACATATTAATTAATATTTTGACAAACGTTTGGTGCAACGGTAGCGATCCTGCCTTTCGCGCCGACGATCCTGGGTTCGAATCCCGGACGGGGCAAATGTTTGTATGATGAATCCGAGCATTTGTACCTGAGTCATGGATGTTTGTATATATTTCTATGAATATTACTTTTTATGGATGATATATATGTCTATCCGTTACCCTAGTATCCATAACACAAGCCTTAAAAGTGCTTACTTTGGACTAGGTTAATCGGTGTGAATGTAGGAAATTTTTATTTATTAATCACAGCCAACAATGCAACATTTTGTCAATATTAATAATTATTCAGATATTAATATGCTTTACATTATTAAAATTCTAATAGAATTCCATATTGTAGAATTGTAAAAAGAAAACAATTAAAGGGAAGTCCCCAGTCGGAGGGACGGTTAGATCGGCTACTAATTCCCTAATGTGTTCCATAATAATCAATTATTGTTTTAAAATATATAGATCATAATATTAAGAAAAAGAAATTTAAACAGGTATGACCTTAAAATCCATTCAAGACCCAATTTATAAGATACTAGCGGCCCGTCCCGGCTTCGCACGGGTGGACAAAATTCTTTAAATTTTTTCTAGCATTCAATATAGCCTATGACACTCAGCAATAATGTGCCTTTCTATTGGTGAAAGAATTTTTAAAATCGGTTCTGTAGATCCCGAGATTACCCCTTACAATTTAAAAAATATATAAATACACAAACTTTACTTCTTTATAATATTAGTATAGATAACCAAATATGTGTAATTTCACAAATTCTTTTCATTTCTTTCAATGGATGTTAGAATATTTATTAAAATGTATTTGTTGTGTTTACTTATTACAAAACTTTTTATTAGGAACGTTTATTTGATGTTACAAACGACTTAAGTATCTTTGTTTTCCTAAAAATAAATGTTATTTTAATTATCATATCGAATGAATGAACTCACAAGAATCCCGCCTTCTAGTTGTCATTCAAAGATAAGTTAATTGAGCTGGTCCGTGAAAAATATGATCGTTCATTTTCAAATCTTGTATTAACCCTGTTTAAGGCTGATGCATCAGGCGAATTCGACTAAAAATATCCATAATTTATTACCGCATTCAGCATGTTCCGTTCACTCTTATGTTATAATATCTAATTATTCATTAGAAGCATTAATATGGAACGCTATAAGTAAGCCGTGGTCAGATCAAACGACGTCGTCTGTCCCACTACGCTAATGCTAAAGATAAATGAGATTACCTCTCTTTAGACGTGCATGAGTAAACTAGAATTCAGTCCATTATAAAAATATTATCTTTTAATGCACTAGTTTGCAGATGTTGTGTTAACTAATTTTGAATTTTATTTATACTGAGGTTTATATTATCATAAATAAGTATTTTAGCTCTATGGTGACTGTGACTCATGTCAACGAGTTGGAATTTAGAATAGTAGATATTTTAAATAACATAATTTTGAATGCATGTATGGACTACCGGTTGGTGAAGACGACGGTCCTGGATTCGAATCCCGAAAGGGGCAGATCTCTGTGTGATGAGTACGAGCATTTGTACCTGAGTCATAGCTTTTTAAATATATTTCTAAAAATATTACATCTGTATAATATATCTATCCGTAACCGTATATACCATACCATGTCACAAGTGCATTCTTTGGGCTAGGTTGATTATACTTTGTCCAATGTAGGATGATACTTTTGACAGTTGACACCTATATAGAGGGTATAAAGTTGCTATTGCAATATCAAGCCAGACATAAGGAAACAAACGCAACCTTAGTACGTAGCAATAAGGAAGTGACACCTGTCAAAAGTATCATCCTACATTGGACAAAGTATAGTGTGAGTGTAAATTAAAATTAATTTTATAGATATATAAACACGCGAAGCGAATATTTCATAATACATCTCATAAATCCAAACTGTCAATAGAATAAGCAGCAATAAACTATCCCATTAAGGAGGGCTTAACTCATTTTTGAATTATTAGACGTCCCGGAGATCTCATACTGTGCGCAACATGTGTTTCATATCATCTCATCTCAGCCGTATTTCGTAACATCAAACTACGAAAGTATATACCAGATTGAAAACGGAGAAACTACGTCTAAAGGATTCAATATTATAGTAAGGGAAGGCGGAATAGGGAAAGAGCTCGAGTTGCATTCATACATGTTGAAAAGTCATAATAAGATTCCGAATCGAATAAGACTCGTATGTAAAGTTTTTATGGGCTTATATGCCCCTGATATAAAATTTTATTCAAATGCAACCCCATCTCTGTTAATAGTTTTTCCAGAGCGTGTTTTCTTTCTAGGCCTCTTTTATCCTGCATTGTTTTTCAATATTTTCTAGACGAGTAAAAGATATGCAACTTTAATTTATTTTCCAAACACTCCGCTATCCAGTTTTAAAAACCAAAACCTTTTTATTGAAACTTGTACTAAACTTAACATAGAAATTCATCAGAAAATGAATCAGCGCCCTTAATCGAAGAGGATTCAGTTAGAATTACTGTTTTATAGAGTAACAATTTCCGCCCCTTAAAAATTGTTTCTATTAACTACGGGTCCTAAACTTTTTATGTCGAACACAAAGCCTTAAATACTTTCAAATGCGTACTTAAAATCAATAAAATGCCTACTTTCATCAGCGCCGATGTAATAAAACCTGGCTTTAATGTTATCCGCGGCAGTCGAATTAGATAATGTATCTTTGTAACAAGTTCCCTTTTGTTACTTTAAAGCAGTAAAAATCTAATTGCTATAGGCAATAAATATTGCTGCTGGATAGCTGTGTCGTTCTGAATGTTGATAGAGCAGGCTTCTGTAATGCATGCCAATAGACCCTCGCATTTGCCGAAGGATCCGTGAAAACCAATTCTTGTTGTCATACAGTAGGGTTCTAGTAATAATGTAATTTCTTTAATGTGTATTAATGTAAGAAGTTATCAGGGTGATAAATCAAACGTCTGATTAATGAAACCGTTTTTACAATGATTCAATTACTATCCCTTCTAATATTGTAAAAGTGAATGTACGTTTGTTTGTTATACTTTCACGCAAAAACTACTAATCCAATCATCATGAAACTTCGTACATATATTCTTGGCAGTATTAGAATTAACATAGGATAGTTTTTATTGAAAAAAAAATTAAATGCGGGTGAAACCGCGGGTAAAAGCTAGCTAATAATAAAAAAGTTAGTTCTTTTACAATTACACCAATTAGTCTAGCCCAAAGTAAGTACTGCACTGTAAAGCTTGAGTATATACATCCATACTGTTACCCTAGTACCAATTAATACTACTATTACCCCTGTCTCGGGTAAAAATGTTTGTATTCATCACACAAATACGTCCTTTCCGGGATGCGAACTCAGGACAAACTGGTCGTAAAATTTAATAATTTTACAAACAGACTTATATATCGTATGATATTTAAGTCTGTTTTATAAACATTTTCAATAAACATTTAAAATGTTTATAAAACAGACTTAAATAGAGTATTCAGTCACACATAACTTATATCTTTTTTAATGAATTGCACTTCGAAGTTTAGTATTGTAGTGCAAAGCGTATGAACTTAAACTGCACTTAGTTTATTACATCGACTATCTGTATGTTTTTTAATGGAAGTATGAATATCAAAACAGTTTGAAACAAATATTTCATTATAATAAGTTTTGTATATTTCATTATTTAAAATGTTATCGAACAACTGTCTCACATAGTTTAAATTCAAACTGCACCTACTCCTACTCCTTGGATAGTACAAAAAATTTCATTTTAATGTACTTTTTATCCGAATATCCCTTGTTCATGATGAATATAATATATTAGTAAAGTGGAGGCAATCTCAAATATTCGTTTTATTGATGTACATACACCTATATCCTAATTATATTATGTCAATACTTTGTGTGTGTGTTTGTTACCATACCAGCAACGCGTGGCTGGGTTATTCCAGCAACGCGTGGTCGGGTTATACCAGCAACACGTGGCCGGGTTAGTTAGTCATTATAATAAGAGAATTATATAGATCGAGTCTACGTGACTTTACGTGTCAAGAAAAACTTTTCCGTTAATACAAAACGTTTCAATAAACAAAACCCGTCTTTTAATCCAAGGATAGTAAAAACAAAAATATTCCAATTCGATATCTTTTACCGTTTTGTGTTTTTATTTAAGTTGTCTTTTCATGGTGATATTTTATCAGTTTTATTATAAAAGGAAGACATTATTGTAAAAGTCTTTTATAAGTAAGCTATTATTTATTTGAACATTAAAAGTTGTCTAAAGTCAAAACTAAACTAAAATTGTATTCCGAAGATCTATTGTATGACTTTTTAGTTATTAATATTTTTTTAGTAATTAATTATGATAATATGAAGTTTTGATTCAAAAGTTGAAGCAGCTATTGAAAGACCTTAGCTCTTGATCAAGTTAGTGTAGAGGACTGTCTTATACTGTGTGTTCGACTGTACCTACATATATAAACAAAAAATTATGCCTTATGACAAATTACATGTCTAAAGTACTATCTTGTAAATAATGTTTACGTGTAAGTAATAAATTTTACAATAAACGTAGAATAAATTTATTATTCTATTATAAGCTCATTGGAAGACATTTCAAGTAGAAATAAGGAGAGCTTTCATATCCTTTAATCAATTTTCTTTTATATAATTTCTATGTGTACCAAAAAAATATCGTAGAAACAAAGGGGCGACCATCATTAGTCTTGCTGAGTACTTGAAAATGAGGTGAACTCATCAAATACTCAATAGATACCTTCTGAAAAAAATATGGGACGTAACATATGTGGTTAATAAAATTGGGGACAATCAGAAAGTTTAATAATTATGGACTTACGTAACCATAGGATATTATGAACAAAATATACGCATAACTAATTACAGAGGACTTTTATGTGCCTTTACTTAAATAGTAGTATAAATTAAGCATTCAAAAAGTTTAATTTAACTGGTTTTTAGACAACCATGATTCGGGGAATAATTCTTATGACCATTTCAAGCATTTTTCCAATCCAGATTCGAACTTTCGAACTTGGGATCTTAACACATTGATACTCATAGGTAGAATCACTGCCAATTCACAAACCGAAAATTGTCTGAGATCCGAGTAACTAGATAAAAATTGCTACGTTGAAAACCATAACTTGTTCTAGCTGAGCACATATATATTTAAATGTGTGTGTGTCTGTGCGTGTGTGTACAATTACACACTCGAGAAGTTTAATAAAGTTAGCACAGAAAGATTTAATGTACGACTTATTTTTATTAAAAAATGCCTTATTTTTATTTTTTTCTACAACATACATTAAATTACTTACGTGGTTGCCTACTTATATCGTTATTAAGGCTTATCGATATAGTGAATAGAAGGTTTCGTATTGTTTTTATCTACTTTGTTATCTATTGAGTGAAATATGACACTACTTATGGAAAGTGGTTTTTTCAAAATTTTTACTAAGAATTTAACTCTATGATCTTTTTTTAATAAGCTATTTTGACCTCCCAAATATCAATGTCAATTATAATAGGCATAAATGCTTAAAATTTCATAGTAAAGTTATAATATATGTAAATATAACTAAGGAACATATCGATGTTGTCTTTTGAGTTTGGTGAAATTTATTGGACCGGTTTTAATACTTGATAATTGTTGTGATATGATAATAAATATCTGATTGATGATTTAATATACTGTATCTCCCTTTATAGCTCCATACTAATAAGAAAATATTTTTGATTGCCTTGAATATGGTGAGTATATTATGTTCTTATACTGGATTTGCTCTTTCATATCTTCAGTGACAGGCTTATTTAAAATAGATATAATCTTATCATTTAGTTATCAGTGACATCTAATAAATCTTAATGTTACCTATCTTTAGAATATTGATACGCAATTACTCCTGTTCGTCTGTTCAAGTTTAAACCAGTCAATCAAATGTTTTATTTGCATATATACATAGTACAGAGAGTGCAGATTTTGTTAGTACTACACTACTTTAAAGATATTAAATGCCAATGCTTAATTTCATAGTTAAGTAATAAATGTCATATAGTAACAAACATAATTATTATATGGATAAAAGATATAGTGCTAAACATAAGACCTACACATCAATAATAATTTGTCAACTAATTTAAATAACATATTTATTCTTTTAGACTTAAACAATATACTCTTATGTTAGCGGCGTTAGTATCGATGCCATATTTAAACCACTGATAACTAATTGATAAGATTGTATTTTTTATAAATTGGTGACTGTTTGGTACAACGGTAGCGATCCTGCCTTTCGTACTAACGGTCCTGAGGGCCTACCATCATCTTTTATAGCGATTCAAGTTCGATTCTCAAAGTGAGACACCGCTATACGCGGTCTATAATGGCGCCTCTTTTTAACAGCTAAACTTGAATCGCTATAAGACGTGATGGTAGGGCCTCTGGGTTCGAATTCCAGAAGGGCCAGATGTTTGTATGATGAATAAGAGCATTTATACCTAGTCATGGGTGTTTACATATATTTCTGTGAATATTACTTATTTATTTATCATATATGTATATCCATCCGATTCCCTAGTATCTATAAAATAAGCCTTACAGTGCTTACTTTAGGCTAAGCCAATTAGTGTGAAAGTAAGAAATATTTATTTATTTATTTATATCAAATGTTGGAAGTGTAATCGCATTACAGTAAAGTAAAAAAAAATATTTACGCTTCTAAACAAAATAATGTTGAAGTAAACGTTCATATCAACCGCTATTAGTTTGTCTTGTATAATAATCTTTCTAGACACAGACATGCAACGTTGTACAGCTTTAATGAAAAGTTCCTAAGTACTCTCGTTTAATGTTTATTCACTTCCACTTAGTTTTTTTAACGCCATTTTCTTATAGCCCGAGACTGATGTATAAAGGCCATAGCGTAATAGAGCAATCTGACTTTTGATTAACTACTATTGACTTATCTACAATATTATAGTTTAAAACGGCAATATTATAAAAATATGTAACGCTCTTAAAACAGGATAAGGATAAGGGTTTAAAAAAAATAAAAGCATATTCTAGAACAGAATTTAAATTTAGGCAGTTTATTAATAATCGGTTTTAATGTTTTTTTCAAACAGAATGATAATGTTATTAAAATCTTATAAGTTTAATATAACACAGATTTTTTAAAGTACAAGAATAAAATTATATTAATAATAAATTATCTCAGCCGAAATGCGTCCATTGCTGGACTGAAGACTTTCCCAAAAACAGGGGTTCACCTTAATATCCTCGCTTGACAGGTGGGTTGGAAATCGCAGTTAAACACCATAAATTGGGAAGCGCTGCTGTCCAATTCGTAGTTTACGGAAGGTGTATGGCGTTTACCATAGTACCTACCAATAGTCGCCTATTACACACCCTTAAGTGTGAAGGGTTGATAATATTCTACTTTGCCGGAAACCACACGGCCAATTATTATTAAGTAATAAACAATAATATTTAGTTCTTACACTTCCGCGCACATAACACATTTGCTTTTGTTCCTTAATCTATAATCTAAGATCACAGTGGTTTGTGTGTTTGTCTGTTCGCTCTATTTCCATTGTATGTAATAAAGTTACCATAGCAACGCGTTAACCGCAAGTAGTTCGTCTACCGGACACTAGATGGCGCTAACGGAAAAATATTTAATAATAAAAAATTAAAGAATATTGTCCACCCGTGCGAAGCCGGGACGGGCCGCTAGTAGATATTAAAAATCAAACACGATATTAGATTTAAAAAACCACCCAACCCAGTTATATTGTATCAAGACTAGACAGGAAAAAAGTCGCAATTCTGTGCAAAATATAAAAAAATACTTAAGTGTAATCCAACAAATATCAACTATATAGCTGGTATTCAAACACAATAGCCATTTACGGATGGTACGTATCGCAAAAACATAGTATCCCCATAAATTCTTACCCTAAAATACGCGCGTGCCGCTTCGTAAAAAATAAATTTACACAAAAAGAAAACCTGGTACTGGCGATCAATATCACCTAGGGAAGAGCACCTTCAAAGCGTAGAACACAAATAACGCGAGCCCCTGATAAAGCTCTGCAGTCCACACATCGAGAGCACCGCTAAGATTTATAGGACGTTTTTATAGTTCACCACGGACGCTCCTTGTTTTAATTTCGCAAGGATCAACGCGTTTTCCGTTCGGTCGCGGCCTGTGTGCAAGCGGCAACCGCAATCGTCGCGGGCCTGGTGAAGAGGCGACGAAATTTATCGCGCCGCTTGTAATTCCGCCCCGTATACGCCACCCAGTGTCACCCGCGTCACCCCGTCACCCGCCAACACACTTATAACGTTTTCTAATGAAATTGTCCACAAACTCCCGCACGCCGCAACCCCCGGCCCGTCGACGCCGGATGAACCGAAAAAGTACAGCTCGCGTTACTAATGGCTTCATTTATCACAGTCACTAACAGTGATACACCGCAACGACGTTTTATATTTAATTTGGCTCTCCGCAGAATAAATTACGGCAATATCGAGCCCAGAACGATAAAGGACGAGCAACGCTCTTGAGTTATCGGGACGGGTCATAGTATTAAGACGGTAATCTTCTTGGATTAATTTGTTCGTGGCTAAGTGATAAGTTAGCAGACAGCGTGTGGATCGAAAGTTACGACGTCACCGGCCTTGTAAATAAGAGCTAATTTCCAAAATTGTGAACTATTTCTTTTTCTTTCGCGTCCCCAAAACTTTGTGTGCACAAAACAAAGAAAGCGTTCTTTCAAATAGAAGTAAGAATGAAGCTTGGTAAATACCAACAGTGAGCTCTATTACAGAACTCAGCGTCTTTTAGTGGAAACAATTCAAGCCCTAATGTGTAAATGAGCACTTCTTTTCCGTACTAAATAAAGGTAAGTAACATACAGCGGTTGGTTTATATCTTCTATAGTTCAAAGCCCATGTAGCTGACTTATCGTGGTGGTTTATTGCAACATTAAAAGTATCTGTGTCGATAGCTGCACGCTCACGTTTTCTAATACCGTATCGCTGAAACTAGCGTACAGTCTTATCTTATTGCAATTGTGGCTGGTTGGCATAAGCAAACGTTTCGTCTTTCAACTGAATTAATGATTACTATCATTCTCACAATACGTTTGCGTGAAATTTTAAACAGGCTTATCCTATGTGTAAAATATTTTGTTATTTAAGCATATAACTATTAAAATATAACAGGCGGATTACCAAAACACAAGCTCTTGCTATCTGGGAGAGTATTCTTTTATTTCAGTTACTGAGACTGTGACATCTCTTCATGTTTAAGGTAACTACTAACTATAACATCAAATGAAATAATTTTACAGATATCGTTGAATCGATTAAGAAGATACAGCTTTGTAATTACTTTATTTTATTTCATTTTAGCATTTTACGGCTACATTTTTTATATCAAAATAACTATTTTAGTAAAAAATAATTCGTATTTTTGTTCTATAACCAAAGAATTGTCAGAATATATAATATCAATTTATTAGTATTTACCAATTGATCAAATATTTATCTATGTATGTATCAATCAATGACACCACGATTGTTATTAAATGAAGACAAATCCAAATTATTTGCACCAAAGACTTGAAGTTTTATTACAGCACACAGTTTCTCTCGTCGTACCCAAACTGAAGTATTGCGTCTGTACGCTGCTACAATATCTACACCGAAGTAATCCCACATTTATACAGCCAACCGCGTAATTTGGCAACTGAGCTGTGATTAGATAGTGCTTCAACCTCGTTAGCCTAATGAGAATGGCTTTGTTAACCTCTGCCTTCCATGTTGGCGTAACATTAGATATCTGTCTATTTTTGTGCATTAAGAGAAGCTTTGTAATAAATATCGATAACCAATCGTATATTTCATAGACAAACAAACAATAGAAAACGTAATTTAGTATAATTACGAATAGAATACTACTAATCCAAAAACTCTGCTTGATGGATTATATAATAAAATATTTAAGGTTCAACGCGGATGAGCGGAATTTGGGAAACTACAAAAAACTTCGCGTCGAAATTACCTCAGTATCTCGAGGCGAAAAACTTTGACCAGTGTGTGTAGCCAGCATTGACATACGGAAGTAAGACTGGGTCGCTATCTATGGATCTTATAAGCAGACTTGAGGTCAATCAAAGCGCAATAAATAGATTTTTTAGCAATAAATTTAAGCAATAAATAGATTGACGCTTGGCATTTTCATGCGTGATAGAACCGGAGATACACAGGAGAACTACAGTGCCGACATTGTTCGAAGAATTACTCAGTTAAAGTAGCAGTGGGTGGGATACATAGCGAGAAAAGCCTATCGTCGTTGAAGAGGAAGGTTCTCGAATAGTGACCGAACTGGACAAGGCTGTAAATGGCGATCTCATCAAAGTCGCGGGTAGCGGTTAATGCGGGTAGCGTAGGACCAATCTTTATAGAGACCCTTGCCTATAATTGGCAATAGACGTGATATTATTTTAGGACATTAAAACAATAAATAAATATTTCCTATTTTAACCTTGTTTAAATTCTTTTAAACGACTCGTTACTGTGGTCCTCTAGGTCGATTTTTGGATACTTTACGGCAAGCTAACGTTCTTCAGGGATTAAAGTACTCTATGTTTTAATCAAAGTAATCTCTTTATTAAAGTTTGCCCAAACCCGTTCAGCCGTTTTTGGTTGATTGATTAATAAAAACCAAACACAATCTTTCATATTTAAAAATAAACTAGTTGCCCGGCCACGTGTTGCTGTGACTCAGGTAATATAATTTGCAATATTTTTTAAAATATTCATTACAATGAAATCTATCCTATGTCCTAAGTCGGTAAAAATCACTTACTCACAAAACTCACACGCAAAGAACCCCCGTAGCTTAGAGACTGCGACATCTGATCTGGTTAGCCAGAAGATGTAAGTTGAAATTCCATTTGATGTTAACTTCCTTTAGCACATTTATATTTCAGAACTAAAAATCGTTACTCTTTTAACGCCAAACCAAACCTACTTTCCCTTTTTCCTTAAATTTTACTACCTTACCCGCACAATTCTTTTTGCAAATTGTTCGAGGAATTCCACAACCGCTACATTGGAGTGTCCACTGTTTCGGGAGCAGTGTAAATCGTAGCCACGACAAACTTTGCGCGGGGTCTGGCCAAAGGACAAGACGCTAATGTATGCAGTTCGGCCTCACGTATTGTAATCTAATGTCCTAAGTTCGTCTGCTGTTTCCATTTACGATTCCGTTGCATCCGAGTTTAGTTCATTATCAACAATATCAACTTTAACTATATTAAAAGAATTGTTGTGGTTTGATTATTAGAAAACTTTTTATTCCTAACATTTAATATATTCTTTTTAAGGTGCACGAAGAGGTGAGCGGGTTCGGGTTTTAAAACGTTGTTACACGTAAATAGTTAGGGGTCGTGGAAATAACACAGACGGAATGCGTAAGAATATTAAATATTTATTTCTATAATTTTGCGTGTATTTATACAAAACTATATCTGATATTTATTTCCATGAATAATTCATATATGGATCATATGTTTGTTTATTACTTACCCATATCCATAACACAACCTCACAAACTTTGGACTAGACTAATTGGTGTGAAAGTAAAAATATTATAAAAAAGAATGCATATCCCCAGCAGTGGGCGTTGTAAGGTTGCTATGATGATGCCAGAACGCGCATGCGTTATACTTGGTCCACTTACATCACTACTTTCTCTTACAGCAAATAATTGTAAAGGTTACAAAACTTTCGCAGGAGTTGATCATCGGAAGGATGACTAGAATTTTATTATGGCGAGCTCCTTTATACTTCTGTAGCAAGAAAAGATGCTGATTCTGGTTGCAACTGCAACCGTATATAAGCTTCCTCAAATACGCCACGTGGTAGGATGTGGCTCTGTTCCGTACTTAAGGCCGTGCCCCAGCTATGGAGATATAATAGGTTGATAATATTTCTGATAAAGCAAAATCATTACAAAAACTAATGACTTTCAAGTATTAAAAATAATTTTACTCTTTGTTGTTGCAATATTTCGCTACCGCACATAGAAATAAATCCCAAAAAAAAACAGATAACTTTCATGCGCCAAACAATATAGCGCTATCGTACATTGTATAAAAAAAGTTCAAACAAGTGCTGCACAACACTCAATGAAATTGGAATGACATCCTGCAGATATACGCGAATGTATGCATACTAAAACCATCGCAACCAACTTCCTATTTCCATTTGTAAAATGGTCAAACAAGACGCGTCATCTTTTCAAACATCTGATAAACATTCCAATCCACTTTGCAAAATACTTCAGAAAAATAACAAAAGTAAATTTTCTCAGTAACTAAAAAGAGTATATTAGAAGTATTTTCACTATATTTACTTTTAATTGGGTGTTAAACTAGCCAAACTTGTCTTTTCATAAAACACGTATTTTTATCACTTCTATTTATCATTGTATTTTTATCACTTCTAATGTAAATCATTGTTTTCGACGTAGAAGCATATAGAACAATAATACAGTTAATCCCTTTGTGTCTACACCTTTGTCTCGGTGCTATTAAAATACAGGCGAGGTTCCGGTTTCTAGCTCTGAGGCCATTTCTTCGGCCCTTTTCGCTTAGTTAATTTAAATTAATTTATTCCCTACTCTTCCTGGTGCCTACACCAAACTTCATTGTCTTATTTTAGATGAAAATGCGTTACTTACTAGTGATGCATGGTAATGCTCCGTTGTGGGCTTGCCTTAAATGAGTTCATGTAAAAGCATATCTTACTGACTTGCTGGAGTTATAAATAGATTTCTGAAAAACAACTCGCTGCACCCATAATATTTCCGAAGAGTATTTGTATTTCATTATCAACAAAAGCTCTATTCTGTAAAGATGACGCTCGGCGCTAACTCGTGGTACAGCCGACGAGCAAATTCGAGTAAGCCCCACTCAGACAAGGCCCAAGCAAAGATATTTCGCAGTCGTATTTACTCAGGCGTGCCTAAATTGTTTGCTTACATGTTTGACGCGCCGCACGCAACGCTCATTACGGCGAACGGGCTTTGTTCAGACTTAGACAACACATTGTTACACCCGATGGAGCAGACTGTTTCTTTATATGTTTATTTTTATCATTACAGGTAAGTTCCTGAAGCGTTTTCGAGTGTAATGGCTGTGGTAAGGATTTCTCTTTGAATGCCGCTGGTATTTAACGACAATACCGAGTGCAACATAGAAGCGAACCTTATTATATTTCTCAGTGGAAGTGGAAATATTAATATCATTGAACACAAGGTTGGACGAAGCGCTAGTGTCTGGTAGAATACCATATCTTTAAAGTTTTGCGATTAGATATAACACTTAATAGCGGTAAACATTAATTACGTTTCTTCCCGCTCAGGGCAGGTTTGCACACTTAATTGTTCATACAACAAGCCAGTTGGGAATTGGTTCTAAATGTTCCGCTGTCCGGGAGGCAGCCACACCACAAACGCGCCTCGCTGTAATAGTCCGAATCTCGCAGAGTTACATGCCAAAATAGACCGCGTGTTCCTACACCTTAGTTCGAGATTCCGACTAGAGCTGAGCCCGGGAAGGCGCGTGATGGAAAGCGCAATAGGTGGCTATTTACACCTGCGATTCTTCTTCATCTTACCCTAAACTGGCACGCCGCTTTACCTAAAGTAATTATGCCACATAACGTATTAGTCTTTTGGGAGCGAGCACGTGTTGGAAACGCTTAATCACTTACTTTACATTTGCGTACGCAAATAATCCTTTAATTTAATTTCGGTGCGGTATTTATGACGGTTATTTAATTTATTATCATATCAGAATGTAATCTTTATTTAGCGGATTTCGGGTGCGTTCGAGTAAGCGTTATTAATGAAATCGTGTTGCCGTACACACTGGAAAAACTCTCGCCACTCAAATGCTTCCACAGTCATTTGTCAGCGCTTGATAAATGTATTAGTGTGTGGTAATATGAATATGCCCTTCATTCCTGTACGGTTTGGAAGTGTTCTTACGCGGGTCATATTGATTATTTCCGAATTCCAATATCATGTGTCGTAAAACGCATTTGGCTCCGTGTTTGTCCCCTTTCCGGTTAAAGCCCGCTTCACCATTGATATTTATGCTTTTTTCGGGATTCTTTCAGAGGGTAAGTTGTTTTGAAACTTTCCTTTTCCGAAGAAATGGCCGGGTTCAGTGGATTAATGTAACTAGAGTGTTGTAATTGGTTGAGAAGTTATTACTTTTCTGTTTCTTTCTGAGAAAAACATAAAGCAATTGTGCGAGTTGCTCGAGAGTGATTTATTTTTATAAGGAGAAACATCTTTTTCGAACTTAAAAACAACGATGAGAGTTTTGTGGGTCTTACTGTTATATTATTTATTACATTTTGGTTCGACGAAGAACACTCAAAAAGTTAAGTTCTTAAAAAACCTCGAAGCTTAAAATTGGATGATAAATAGAATTTATGCGGTTTTCTTACGAAACTGGTAACTAGCATGCGTTTTTGGTCATATAATCTTTAAAACAGTATCAAAACATTTGTAAAATATCCTAGTTCTTTTCAAATAAGGCAACATTTCGAAGATACGGGTAAACTACACTAGCGATGCGTAAAGACATGCGTGTGATGTATAAAGGCCCTTATGTGATGCAAGTAATGCCATAGTGGTAGCACATAAGAAACACGAGAGCACATAAGCTTTGTGCTACAGCATCCACAACTTTGGAGAAAAACAACAATTGTGTAATAATACATCGATATGTCACAACAGAGTAAAATTAGTGTAGTAAGTATATTTGGCATTACTATTTAATATTGAAGACCAGTGGTAGAGGTCGTAAAGGAGGTCTTACATTTCCGCTCCCATCTCACACGTAAATGAAACTACTTTCGCCGAACAAACGACGCGTTTATTTTTATTTTTTATATTTAACCTTGACAGTCATTCTGTGATCATTGCTCTCGTAAAGGCGTCCAAAGATCAGCATATTTATCCGGTAAAAGTAATTTTATTTGAATTTTCGTAAAGGACTTAAGAAAAAAATGATTTTGTCGCTATGTTTCTAGTCTCATCTGGAATCGTACACCATATTTACTTATTTATTGCGCTGGCTCAGTGCCCCGAAGTGGATCTTGGCCGATACGATCGATACTTGGTACGATATCAGTATACTGCCCTATTCTCAGCCACCTGTCGCGAGTCCAGCCGTTGTAGGTGACTGATGTCCTTGTCGACTTGGTCTAACTAACGATACGTTAGGCGTCCCAACATTCAACATCAAAATAACTAGTAAAACTACATACATATTTCCTTTCGTGTCAGATCTCACCAAAATCCTATCCAGAGAATAAAACACAAAAACCATTCGATCTGACAGAACCTTGTTTGAAATCATAACAAATAGCCTTTTAGAAAACCACATCTAAAGCCGGACGGTCGTACAAAAAGGGGTTTGTAAACACATTACAAATCTTTACCGCCGCATCGGTTAAGAGCACTGTCAATGAAATCCCTCCCTCCTCGAACTATTCGTTATGTGTCTTAATGGATTACATGGAATAAAGTAGACATCGACAAAACAAAAGTCCCGATCTTTCCCGAAAATCTCTGACCACACAGTTTGTGGGCTAAAACTAAATTTATTACGTTTGACCTTAGTAATTCTTGCTGAATGTTTTCTATAGCGTTCGCATATAACGGCTTCCAAAGGTACGCCTTGCGGCCAACCACTGTGGTTTTATAGAGAACTAAATATTTTATTAGTTACGAAATAGTTGTATAAAAGTATTGGCCCTAACAAAGTTTTGGTTTGATCCCATCCGTGAAGTATTTACGAGTATTAGATCGATTTTGGTGCCGAGGGATACGTTTGGTGTTTTGAGGCAAACCGTCATTTAATATTTCCTTTGCTGAATTATTTATCGACGATAATATTGACCGTGTCTGATGATTATCGCATACAGTAAGAATGTTTACAGGTTATTCAGTATTTTACCAGTATGATATATATTTTACGAAATTTCAGAACTCATTTATTTATAAATTGATTATTTTGTGCATAGTGTTATCGACAGCCACCAACAGAACCACAAAAAGGGCAACGTCAGTGTTTTTATGCACTGAGTGGAAAGCAAATTACCAAAAACTAGGCGATGCAGTCGCTAAGCTACGCTGGCACCATATATTGGAGCGGAGCGTTATACCCAAAAAGATTTTTTTTTGTTTCGATGGGAATTTTTGCGAATTTCAAAATTCGGGCTCCGTCACAATCTGGTTCTAAACCTGTTGATTCGATTAGACACAAAAAATATTAAAATCGGTTAAGAACTCGGGAAGTTATACAGACATTGCGCCATTGAAGCTGATCCATGGGCTCCAATAAATTAATGCATAACGACTTTTATGTTAACGTTAAACAGAATATCGTATAACCCAAACTGGGTCTACATAGCTATGCAGTATGAAAAGTGTTGTTTTTCATACTGTTTCTATAGACAAAATAATTAAATACCACTGTGTTGCAATAGGTTTATGTTAGATTTGGTTAATCTTATGTATTGCGTACGTCAAGCTGCGAACACGGATATTGTAATAACGTATAGGTACTGTAATATCTTTTTAATCTTTAAAAAAATGTCATTCACGTAGAATAAATTTTATTAGTAAATATGAATTAAAATATGTCATGATATATTTCGAAATAAAATTTTTAGAAATCTGAAAAGAAAACTAGTGCGAACATTTGTTTAAAGTTAAAATTAAGTTAAAATATGCTTCTTTGTTATTGTCAACATGATATCATAAAAATGGTAAATTTGATTTTAAGCATCATTTTCCGGGTAAGATATATAATAAAAAATAACATTGTAACCAAATTGTGGATTTCGTTTTTGTGATGGGTATTTACATCTTATATATCGATATTTATTTATGATGAGTTTGACATTTTCAAACAATTATCATTTAACAATACAGAATGCTAAAATAATTGAAAATTATCATACATATAATACTCGTACCTACACAACTTTATCACTCCATGCAACCAATCAATACTTCATAATGGAACAGCGAATGCCATAATTATTTATCGCTGAATAGTTCTGCTATACAGATGCAGTGAGCGCCCACAGTTCGATGCTCATCACATGAAAACTTAATTCTACCCCGATCGCCGCGATTACCCACGGGTCGTCCGTTTGCTACTTGCGAATGCGTCCCACTTTGAGCGTGTTCAATGTTCATTTCGCGCCCTTTGAACCTGCCACGTTTAGAAACGTTTGATTTCAACTCTTTCGTGACTCAACGTCGCGTTCCATCCGCTTTTCAGTCAGAAACAAATGAAGAGCCCTACGAGAAAAACTTTTTAATTCGCCTAATGCACGGAGTACCTGTCCTTTCTTCTAAAGTGCACTTTCTTACGGAGGCACAGCGTACACTGTGTTCTGTCACATCGACTATTGCATTGTGAGTAGTTTGTTTTAGCTACGTCTAGAATACGCTCCATTTTTCTTAGCGCTAACTTTTGAAACTCGCCGTTTTTGTACTAAGACATTTCTTGACGGGAATCATTCCAAAAGCGTCGAATACGCATTGAATTATAAATGTAGCATAAACGGCCAATCGTTTGTTATTCCGAACCAAAGGTAATAAAATATTCAACTTATAAAGTATGATTGTTTGTAATACAGGCAGATACTTTTAATTAATAAAGATTAATGAAATATTTCGCTTATAAGACAAAGCTTAATTATCCCTAATTAGTTGAAACAAAGAAAACAACGCAACTGCGATTTGTGAGACGCTTAATCAGACTTAATGATTACTTTGATTTTCATCTCTTGCTCGACGAAACGAGAAACTTAATGAAAAGTCAAGCAAACTCAGTCGAATACAAATTTTAGCATTAGTATGCAAGAGTAAAGTTTCTATTCAATATAACTTGCACTGTTTTATCAACCGTTTGTCTTTTTTGCATCAGCAATGCACGAGTTCATTGTTACATTAAATATCACTTTGTTTAAATAACACTGTTAATTTCTTTTTAACCGACTTCTTTGATGCTGTGGTCTAATTTTTTAGATAACGTTCTGTGAAGGGAAGAAATATAAAGGCACATTTGTCAGTGTATCGGTAAACTTCACAGTAGACCCGAAACCTCCCAACCGCCGCCACCTAATTCTGATATGAATATGAAATTGTATGTAAATGTCGACCAAATGTTACCGCGCAACTTGACAACTCCACGGCGCTGTAAATATACGGGTGACGTTGCACTGACTATACCAAAACATGCGAGTTTCTAGTTTACGACCGACTGTTTGAATAAATTGGTTAGATTGTCGTCTCCATACACTTTGTATACCTCTATGTAAAGGTGGCGGCCGTGAGCTATACAGCTAAGGAGTCAGAAATTTGTATAGGTAGACAGTTAATACAACGTGTGGTGCACATCCCGCAACACCCTAACGCGAGCAATATCACCTAACTACGTTCAACAGAAGCACCCCTTCTGTTTTAAACTAGAATCCATTTCATGAGTACAAACTCCACAAATGTGCCTTTTCTCGAGCGTGGCGCGCCGCTTACTTCAGATTTGCCACTTGCCATAATCACCAATAAAACGTGTTTTAGCTGATGGCACGTCAACAAGGCCGCATTCGAATAATAAAGTTAGCTTTCGCTCAGTGACACCGCGTTATTGCTGACGTTTCAAACTGATTATCTTTAATTAAAAAGTTGTTTTAGACATCCTCGAAATTCCAAGTTATTAAAAGAAATTGCTGAGGCCTCGAGAAGTGGTAACTCAGTGAATTGTCATAATTAGATTAGACTGTCTCGGGTCGACTAGGGTTTTGAACAAGGATTTTTAACTTAATTTTCTTAACGCGTGTCCAGATTTTTGTTTTACCTATACGTACTTAATAGAATGGTTTTAAATGCATCGCATGCTCAAAGAATATTGACAGATATGATCTCTTCTCGATTGGAGCTCAGCCAACAATGTCTAGATTTTCTCTACGATTTGTAACTCGATACTGCTCGAGCTTCCGTTTAGAATAGATGTGCCATTTTAGAGAGTTGCGTCTGCCTAGTATTCGATATGCGTTCCAAGATATTTATGACAGTGTGGTCTTCTTGTGTTTGCGTGGCATATCTACTTGTAGTGAGTACTACAAAGGTCTTTAACATTTTTTGAATATTTATACTTGAAACTTTCGAATAAACGTCACGAATTCCGCTTACTACTAAATTTTAATTTGAAACAGAATAAGTATTTGTATAGTTAAATATTTGCTGGATAAATAAAATGGACGCACATAACTTAAATCATATGATTCCTTTTATTTATTTTAATCAAATGTGCCGGTTGTTGTTTTGATGTGAGGGCTACTGTCGTGGCAGTTTGTGTGCTCCACATTCACCCATGAATTCCGGTGTGTGGAACTGCGGATAGATGAATGCGTTAACATTTTACATATCCGACGAATGAATACGTTCTCACAACTGACGGTTTTTCATTTTATTCAGTTATGTGATACGTTTTCGTTTATATTCGGTATGTTGTCTTTGTAAAAATTCAATTGTTTTTGACTCATGTTTGATCACTTCACGGGTCAGTAGATCAGTTGTGTTATGGGTATATTCCAATATATGAAAATTATGTAATCCAATATATGGAAAATGTAAATCTCAATATATATATATATATATATATAATCCGTCCCAGCGCTTGACCGTGATGAAGTCCTAAACTACTCAAGGTATTTTAACGTTTTTTTTTTTATTTTGCCGGATTTGTCCGATTTAGGACATACGTTAGGCTTTATTTTAATTAATAATACAAAAATATTACGAATTATAATAACTGACAACTTTTTAGATATGAAAGAGGCTGCAGTTATCGTGATTTTAGATTCCGGCACGCTGTGGACCTTCAGAAATAAAAAGGAATTGTTTCCATAAGAGAATGAAAATCTTCGATGTCGCGTACCTTTTTTTTTAAATAGTCCGTTGTCCTTTGTGATCAGAGCAGTGAGTGCGCTAGGTGTTTATAAGAGAAATATAAATGATTTTTATATATTTTCACAATTTTTGAATTCTGTCTTATATATCATATTATTTTAATATAAAGATACTAGGTAATACTAGGAAAAAACAAGGTTGCGAGTTCGAATCCCGCCTAAGAATTTACTTGTGTTCCGAGTCGATTTTTTCAAGTATTTTGCTATCAAAATAATTTAACATATGAGAAATATGAAATTAATCAAAAGTGACCGCAACAAGGCAGAAGAAAACTAAGATTATTTTGTATATATCTATTTTCAGCACACATAATACTTCATATAGAAGTGTAAGTTAAAAAATATTTTTTTGTGTCTATATTTATTTTTCATAATAAATTATGTGGCTATTATTATATACAAGCAGTCGGTGGAAAACTTGTTTTTACATACTAAAATTTAACTAACAGTGTGTAAGCAAACTTACAAAATTTAAAATCCTTTGTTCAAAATACATTCCATTAAGGCAGCTTTTTGTTTACAATGTTGGCTCGTAAGAGAAAAACATTATTATTCAACCGGAAAGTTTTGACGGAAATCGTAGGGCAGGCTTTTTTCGTGGAGCCACGGCAAAACACAATAGGTCTGTCATTCGCAAGTTTTATTATCCCTTTCGTATAATTTAACGAGAATTTCAGAAAGGAATTTCTACGGGTCCTGTTCTTAACTAAACCATGCATTCGAAAAATGTCTAGATATTGATATTTCACTGTGAGGTAATATTATTTTAGAGAGATACTAAGCTGAACATTAAGATTCTAAAAAATCAGTTAATTCGAAACTTTTTGTTATGACAAAATAAATGAAAAAAATATTCGAGTAAGTTTAGACGACTAACTTTTATAATTTTCAGAATTAGCTATTACCTATTATATCTACCAAGTGCGGTCAATTTGCGAAATATTTATATAAAAAGGCAATACTACCACATATATTTAATTGTGATTTAATTATAATTCAACCTGAATAAAGTATGCATAGGAGATATAATGATTTAAAAACAGTGCTCATTCACTGTGAAAAACATCTCAACGATTGCCGCTTACGTTCTACAATCAGTATCGTCGTACCTCTCTCATATCGACTTTTTCCACTTCGTTTGGTTCGCTCGGTTTGGGAATAGTTTTTGTTTTTGTCAGACTAATCAACGCCCGTACATGGCTAGCGGACTACGTTTTTACATGTGTGTCTCTGAAATAAAATATTTCAACATACCTCTATCAAATATTTAGATGTAGAGCATACTTAAAATAATTTTATTTAAATATGGTCTAATAAAAACTTATCTCATAAGCAAGAAGGAAACAATATAAACCTTTTCCATGGTAAAATGTTTAATGCTAAATGGCAGGCTAACATTGTGATATGTGACGTGATAAACATATTTGAAATATTTTGAACAAGGTTTGATTTGAAATTAACTATTGAACAACCCTTGTTCTGACTACGACATGTTATGGACAAATGGATGTGATTGAATAATCCTTATAGAAGGTACTACGACGGTTATCACAACGAAGAGTCCAAAATGTCCATTCTGCCAATAATTCCGACGTAATTGTGGTTATGCGGTGCAAATATCGATTTACATGCCACTGTATAATTCACGGATTGAATAATGTATTACCTTTCATTAGCACATTGCCCAGTCCCCGGGCGTATTTGCACATAAATTCGCTTACCCACACCCTGAGGAGATCCTATACGTGTGAATCCCTTGAAGCAGGGCCGATCGGCCTTTGTTTTTTTGACGTGTCGACAGTTGGAAGTGTGCTCGCCTTTTATAATTCCCCTTCGCGCTAAACGCGGGAAGGTAAGCGGTACGTACCCGAATGAATTTAATGTGCTGTAAGTAATAATTCACGATGCTTAATGAGCGCTGAGTTTTTTTTTGCTCCTCTGTAATTAATTACTGAATAAATTATAGTGATGGTGATTTACAGATTTTCTCCTTGTTCCGTTAGATAAAACGTTGTGGTTGTAATTGAAATAGAAATTTAAAAGTCTTTCATTAATTATTTTTACTAGAATATTATAATTTTACCGTTCTCACTTAAATTACATCATGAATCGAAATTGTCGTGTTATTTAATATACTTGATGTTATTAAAACTTTAATATCAGCTCGTATCAATTCAACAAACTTCATTAACTTGCAAGCGGCACTATATCATAGGATTAACCGTTTACAACGAACACTCCACTAAAACTTTAACAAGCGAAAAATTATGGAGCCCCTACTAATGAACTTTGATAATTGCGAGCTTAGTGGAGAACGCCAGCTATTACGGTACCGCACTCCTCAATCATTTAAACGCGTTTTTTATTATTATTCATCGTACCACACCATCTGGACTTTTCCAATACCCATTTCCACGTTACACCACAGAAAGCAGTCCGCTTGATTAACGGCAATGAATACAAAGGGTATTAGGCTGATCAATGTATTTACAGAGTCATTTTAGTTTTAATTAAGCTACAGCGGTCCGTTAAGCCGGACCGCGCAGTAAAATCGACGCAGCGCGTGCGGTGTTAATAAGCTACGCGAATTTAACTCGAAACGTTGACCGTAAATGAGAATCGCCAATAAATCCGCTATTATAATAAACATTAACGTTATTGTTTCCCGTTAAGCGCCCCCCGCCCCTCGGCGCCACAACAATCCGGTTGGAATTTCAATGACTTCAATTATTGAGTGCCTGAAAACCGAACGAACCCTTTGCCTTCCTCAAGGGCTCCGGACTGTCCATTTCGGCCGATAATAACGTGTTTTGCCTACGCTAAGTAACTCATTATACATTATACGTAAATACGCAAGCTGTACTCATTTTTTTATCTCTTAGATAGGAATTTAATTATCATATATATTAAAGGCATATATATTTGACAATATTTTGCTATACTTATGTTTATTGGAAATGCGACGCTAATATGGTTCTCTAATAATATCACCAATCAGCAGTTCGATTCTGTACAGCAGCTTAATGACTAATGGATGTCGTAAACATATCATCATAATCAGTAGAGCTGAATATTACCTCGTCGGCAAATAGAATTCAATACATGCCCAATGGCAAGGAACGCCGTAATCGAATTGAAGGTGTGCACAGTTTGCATTTGCATGTACAGACACGTACCTACTTCATATAGTAATTCCAACAACTAAAGGTTATCGAATCATTATAACTGCGACTCCTGCAATCCAATCAACTAGTGTTTGCTAAATCTATAAAAACAGTATTAGCAAAAACTTGTTGACGTAGATAATCAAAGAGAAAGCGTCAATTTTATAGGTTACTCTATATACAGATATATAGTAACCTATGAAATTGACGCTTTTTCTTGCACACTATTATGATACTACGCATAATTCCTATGGGACAATAGAAACTTTTTTGTGTAAGTAATTCAGAATCCAGACTATAGGTATTTTAATGTATGTCTTTAAACCAAATCCAGTTATTCAAAGTTGATTGATATTAAAAAATACTTGTGTATATATTTTAATATCCCATTATTCTTGTTATATAATTTTGCTATATTTGCTCACATAACGATCAATAATACACACAAAATTTGTTAACGAAGTGTCACGTAAGTAAAAAGTTTATGTAGTATAAAAAAAACTACTATTTTAAGGTACACATTTCCACGACAATTTCAAGGTGTTGGTCGCGATACATACATGTTTATCCGATTACGAAACGCGTTTGGTTTTATTATCATGAGAGGTAATATTAAAAAAAAAACAAACAAAATAACTAGGCCTCTTGTGACAACCAAAAGAGTCAACATTAATTAAAAAACCTAAAACATACAAAAACTTTATCATTTCCATAAAATATTTTAATTTTAGAACGAAGTCATTGTAGTTAACAATAAACAAATTTTTGGTTGCGCAGCTTCTAGGGTTTAACAACAGGACCTAAACTCATCGAATCGAAAATTCATTCATTCTGTTGTAGCTGACGGACGCTTATTTGCTATAAAAAAGAAAAATAATGTGATAAATTTACATTTTCTGTGATAATATTTATACCCCCTTGTTTCTCTTTTTAAATAAATTTCCTTTAGAAATATTATCATCTTTGCTGCAATGCTACATGCCTTGGTCCGTTGAGTAGACAATATTGGTATACACAGCCGGGATAGACCGCTCAACGTGCCTTCTGAAGAATAAAGAAAAACTCAAGGTGATAAAATTTTGGTTACCTATAATATAACCAGCCCTTACGAAAGTTGCTTAACGTCCAAAATTGTGTGCTGATAGTGCTAAGAATTGCGTCATCTATCTTCTTAATTTAAGATAAATAATCTCAATTTCTGTAATACGTGGAACAATTTCACAGATAGGTTTTGTTTTTACCTCAAAAGAAAAACCCTAATAGAATCATGCTATTGTCCGTCAGTCTGTCAAGACCCTTTTTCTCTGGAACACTTGGAGGTATCAAGTTGAAATTAATATCAAATACTCAAGTCTGTTATCCCTTAGAGGATTATAAAATTCAAACTTCTAAATCAACGGTGATCATAAGATACGGCCATTTATGCCCCTTTATTGCCACGTATTTTGACATTCCCAAGGGAGTCAAAGCCTTGAGAGTACTGACCGTTGACTTAGAATCATAAAATTAGGCAAGTAGCAATATACAATCAAAAAAATCTTATATCGCTACTGGATTGTACGGAACCATCGTTGCGCGGGTCCTACTCGCATTATGCTAGTTTTTTTCATAATTCACCGGATCATAAGCGGGTAATCAGGTCCAATTTTTGCAATATTTCGTCACTAACATTAAACTTCCTAAAACATAGAGCTAAAATCAATTATTTTTTACTCTGAATGAAAACCAACTTATCTAATAAATGAAAATGTAACAAAAACTGCAATCCCCCTACAACTGGTTGCGGTTAAGGCATTATCGAAACTAAATTAGGACTGTTACACACACACATCACGTTGTCGCTAATCTTGACTCTTAGCGCAATCTCCAGCAATTTCGAAGAGAAAACAATACAGTCACCTATACAGGAACAAAGAGGAAATAACAAAAGAATGGAGTCGAGGAATCGCCGAACGCCGCATTATCGAGCTCGCCCGGAACATACGTGCGACGCCGGCCTTTATAACAAGCGAATTACAAAGAAAAAAGTCCCCGATACATTCGATTCTGTCTGTTCACTCTAAACGTACCTTTTAAAAAGCATAAAAACGGTAACGCACCTAATCGAAAACGTCCAACAATACATTGAAATATACAAAAAATAACAGAGAACTATACGGCGTAACTTTTCTATCTGATATTTATATTGTAACCGCTTTGTGTAACTTCAGTTGCAGTGGCTTTGTGTTGAAAGGTTCACGTGTGCTCGTCTGTACTAAACAAGGGGTTATCCGGTGGAATTTCAGCGGGTTTTTTTTGTTTTATGATTGACAGCACACGGGCCGTGCCCGGTCGCGCGGCTCATGCCAACCGGACCGTGATGGGCCGCTAAGAGACTCGTACACCCACCTTCCACCCACACATAATATTACTACCCCATTGCACCGGCTCCGTTTGATTAGAATCCTTCGCAAGCTTTCCTCTTCATCCGTCTAATTATGAAAATGATGGCGTAGTTTCCAATTTGTGCCTAAATGTAGAATAAAATATGTTCACCTCGTTAAAACTTTCGGCTGCAAATATAAAATTCAATTTCTGAATGAGCACAAAAAATCTTCTACCTTGTTTTTCGCGTTCATTTTGCATCAACCGACGTAGAATCCTAATTATCTTTCCCAGTTAAGCTTAAGTGAATTATTCCAGCCGCCCACTCTGGAGCACAAACAAAACTGCTCTGAGTTCGCAACCTCAGTCGAAAATACTAAAACATTAAAGAGCATTCGTGGCACATGTATAATATCTGCTTAGTAGTGTGTAGACGTAGGGCATAAGCCCGCTATCTTGGGGAGAACCGAGCTCTGTTTTAGGCGGCTCAACTTTTAATAATGCCCGTAAAATCATTTAATGAATCTGGTTATACAGACCCTCAACACTCAGCGTTAATGCTTGCTTCTGAGTATTAAATGGACTTATTTGTCCCCCGTTGGTACAAAGATTATTTGATCTTTTTTTGCTTCCCCATGATTAAATAAAAAGAAATGTTATATGAAATGTACACCGGTGGTCACTGGTAATAAAGAATAAAAGTAATATATTAGAAAACATTTTTAATGTAATTCTGTAGTACCTAATTACAGTAAGCTTACTTACTCATATGTGGCAGAACTACTGGAAAATACTTTAATTATAGATAATTATAGACAACAGCCTTTAGACCTTAGTAATCAATAATAAACAAATTTTATTCATCTTGACCACTATATCTAGTTAATCGTCTCTTCTTCCAATTTGTGTTTTCTTTGTCAAACCATTAGTATTATCAGTCTTGTAAACCTAGTAAGAAAACATACCTATTCATTGCCACAGCCTCATATTCAGCCCTATGTCCTTCAGTTTTCTCCAAAACGATGTTATTCACCGGTCCAAACCAGCGAAAACCATTTCGTGGCTCCATCTACACGCAGTTCATAATAAATCCAACGCAGTAAAAGCGTAATTGAAGTCTGAATATAAAAAAGGGTAATTATCCGTAATAAAATATCACTAAGGCATTTGCTTTATCTGATTCTAGCAGGGATGTATGTTAGTAGCCGGGCGCAATCGTAATTACGTAGGTTGGCCCACTTTGGTCCGCACCACGCACACTATGAATGAATCTTAAGACTAATGGAGATCTTATCTCTATCCTAAGATAGAGTAAGGTGGCCTTCCTTAACAGTACAAACTTTGTTATGTATAATACACCGACTTATCTTGGCCAAATGGGACACCAGTCCAGGTCATAAATAAGGCCCGGCTTTGATTTCTGAAGGTGACTTTGTGCTCTTCGGGTCAGGGGTCCCAGATCCCTCTTAATAGTTCCAAGGAAAATCTTAGCTAACGCGCGTAATCAACGTTTTAATCCGTGTACTTAATTCTGTGCGCGAATTCCGTAGTTTACGTTGCGGTGACTCCATTAGTGAGATTTCATTCAAAACTTTACTTTTCGTGTGTATTAATTTCTCGACAATAACCCGCTAATCCGTTTTCTTCTGAAATTAAATATTTAAGGCGGCAATTTGTAGCGCTTCCGCTTTACACAGCGCGGTATAAAGAAGTGAGTATTTGGCGAAAGTAATTTTCAAAATTATATTGTTACTTCGCCTTTAGATTCTGTAATAATTATCTTTGGTCTTCTTTAACAAGCGTTTAATTTGGAAAGGAAATTAAACCCCGCTTTATTTTTAAATGTCGTAGTAAGGAATCAAATGTTACGCGTCAATTAATTTTTCCATTACGACTGTAAAAAGTTGAGGGACTGTAATGATGATACACTTGTTTTCATTCCTACGATTTCCTTACACGTAGCAAACAATGCTGCGAACAGCATGAATGAAACTTAAATCAATCAAACGCCATTTGGATACTATGATCGGTACCATCCGCTTGCAATCCTAAAAGTCTGAATCGCATTGGAAGCCTTCGATAAAAGGCAAAGCCTATTCGCTGAACGAGAGGGGCAGAATATAGAAGGAGGCATAAAGAGCAGACAGGCGCGGGAGCGACACGAATGCGACATTTCAATTTGAGTATATATTATTCATGGTAATGCGTTAAAAGCCGGTATACAAGTTGCTCAGTGCGGGCGGGAAGCGAGTAATCGCCGCGCACGTGCGAGCACCAGATACCTACATAAGTATATATTCAATGTTGTGCTTTAAAATTGTCGTTTCGCGCCATTTGCAGTTGCCGCGCTCGGGCCGATGTGCTTCGCTTATAAAGTAACTCTACGAAATGTGGCGCTCTTTTTTATTTATCGTGGTCTGTACAAAAACGCTTTTTGCTAGGAATACGCTTCGAAAATGTAGACGTGCAGATCAATCAGCATGAAAGGAACAAATACATTCCGGAGCGGTGATTGTGCGTGTGATATTCTCTGGGTCGTGAAATAGCCTGGGTCACAGCGATCAACAAAAACATTTTTTTCGTGAAGTAGCCACCGAAATTTCTTAATAACTTAAAAGGCAGTCAAAATATTCTTTCTTCATATCTTTCTTATTTTTGTTGGCAAATAAATTACAGTAAGAAACAGGAACATTATGGAAATAAGTATATCAGAAGGTGTATTTCGCTAATTAAGAATCACTGCGTGATACATTATTTTATCTGTGACTCATTTCTAAAAATTAATCCTTACAATCTTTCTCTTCGAACTTCTTCTGTCAATGACAGACAAAAGAGCTAAAAATTCACGCTGTTTTTGTTTGTTTTCCCTTAACAGAGATGTTTCAACCGCATTGCATATGGAAATTGTTATTTACAAAATCATTGATTCAACCCGTATCTTCACCAATTGACAGATGAAAATTTCTCCTCATGTAACGTATACGGTATTGATAGAACAAAGTAGTTTGTGCTGCGCTTGTGTGCGTGCACGAAAGGTCGAAATGAACTTGCGGCCAACATCTATTATTCATCTTCGAAGACACGGGAACGAAATTTGTGTAAGTGCGTTGTGATCCAGCCAATCTCGCCATCTTTATTTCATTCGCTATAAATGGATTAGGTACGTTTTTCACAAACCTTGTTGTGTTATCGGTGATTTTATTTGGCTCCATTATCGATTGTCTTGTGCTTTTATTTTCTGTAAAACTTGTTACGTAATCTGCTTTATAACCAATACACTTTTGTGTGTTATTACTCCGAAAGTCAACCTACTGGTAGGTCCTATCACTCATGTAACTTTGCTTTATTTGATATTAAAGTAGGTACTGCACATATATATGTATGTAAACGTATGGTTCTATGCAGGTGTCATAATACATTTGATAATAACTTAAAGATCTAAGAATGTGTTGTACAAATGGCTTGTCTGAGTATTTTCGTTATAAAATATAACCCCTAAATTAACTTCAGTAATTATCAGCCTTATTAAATTTCTATATTTCACGTATAAATGTAGTTAATTATATAAAGTGCAATTCGCTTATTTCGACAATAGTGAAACATCTTAAGTAAAACCAAAGCGAAGTTATCAACTTATTTCTAAATATAATTTAGTTATTACCCGGGCAATCTCAAAATGAAGATCTTGCGTATACAGCAACTGAAGCTGATTAATACTTGTGAGATGAGGCAGCGTGCTCACCGCTGATGAATCGATGCGCATCCATCACGCATACGCCGACGAATGCGTACGCACGTACCGACAACAAAACAGTTTCAGGGGTGGAAACGAAATCTTTAAGGCATTCGTTCAAATTAGAACCTTTGTTAAATAAATTTCAACAAAGAAGCTATATTAAAAATTTAATTATAATTTTATATTTTTTGGTACCAAACAATTTATTAATTTATGTAACTGCATAAGAGCTAACATGTCACACAATACATTCGTAGCATCTGTAGTCGAACTAGTGGAAACTGTATTATGGCTCACAGCGCCTTCCCTACATCATGTCTAACTATATGAAGTCACTTTATAAAATAGATTACATAGGGAGAGATAAAACCGAAAACTAATTTAATATAATTAAAATGTGTGTTAAATGTTCTCTAATTGAATACGGTGAGAGTGAATGTGTGTTTGTGAGAAGATGTGTCAAAGAAATATCGCGATATTACTATGCGTGTGTTAGATATTTATTATTAAATTCCTAAAAAATAAAATTTTTTAGACAAACAAGGTATATAAAATGAAATAAAAAAATGTAATATTTAATTACCCGCCTGAGAATATCTTGGGAGATAATTTTTCTATTAAAATAATTTATTATATAATATATAATAGCATTAAAAAATTCAAAAATATACAAATCATAAAAATAATTTTACATTAATAAGAAAATATAAGCCATTTTCTCCTAATATAACACTTTTGTGAGGAGTGCTTGCTTTATTATATTGCTCGGTTAATTCAAAATTAAATTGTTTTGCCTTGTCATTCCTATTTTTTTACTATAACGCATTCTAGGCGCAACATTTTGACTCCTGTTTTAAAAGAAATAAAGTGTATCATATTCCACACGAGAAAATTCAAGCAAGGAAATCTTAGTATACGTTTAAAAATAAGGTGAAATTACCTATTCAGTAATTCAATAAACTTCTTGATCTTGCATACATGCATTTGTTTTAATGTAAAACAACAAATAAATGCTAACAACAATAAAACAACAAGCCAGCCATGCATTTTTACATAATTCTTAAATTGCCTTAACGTAGTTTAAAACAATTTATAAAAAAATACTTTTACTCTATTTTCATAGCATAGTTATAAAAGGTTTCATTGAAATCTATTTGCCACTATTAAAAAGACATTTTTCTCTGAGTAAACTAAAGAGAGAAAATTTTCATTGAGGTCTCACCTGTGACCGGGTATCGTTTTATCGGTGCCCCAAGACATAAATTACAAGTGGAAGTAATCGTTGAAAGTTTCCTAAGACAGGGCGAAGGCCAAGCCTGGAATTTCTGCAGAATTACCTGCCACAGGTTTTAAGACTTGTAATTTATCAGTATAGGCCTCGGGTCCGGTAGGCTGACAAGGAATCCACTCGGACACCCGGAAAATGGCCGCCTTTATTCTAAAGATCTTAGAAGAGATAATTCTAAATGAAACATGGGTTACATTGAGACCACGCGGTATAGGGGTTTATAAAATCACGTTTTATAAGATATTATAAAAACGGTAAATTTATCATTCAAATTTAAAAGTGGAAAGCCATTCACTCAAAACCACTTGGAAGGAAATACCACTATCTTATGAGTACAAAATAGTATAGGTGTATTAAGTAGATAGATAATGAATCATAGTACTGTATTGTTAAACATTTTTCTATGGTTCATGCAATAAGTTGATTTATATAAAAATTAAAGATGTTAAGTTCGAATTCGAAATAATATCCTTCATTACAAATCGAAGGAGCCAAAATCAAACCATTACCAAAAGTATAGTAATATATATAACAGTATTTCGGAAAAAGGCGTGTTTTGATTGACGCGAGCAATCGGCTTAATGTAACCTCGAGGCAAGTTTTGTACGCCACACAAACGACTGGTTAAATTCTGAGGTCGACGCAAAGCGACGCAATCTCTCACACGTCACAGAGAAGGAGCTTTCCATATAATTCATTTCCCTATTCATATTTGTCTTAGGAGTCGAGTCTTGCGCGAAAAAAACCGAAAGGACCACGCAACGAAATAAAATGAAAATGTTTTACGGTAGAGGCTGTTATTGAAAAAGTTTGCCAAATATATTACTCTCTCTTTGCCATTCATACAAATTGCATACACTACTCTTAAGTTGGAGCCCAAGGTAGAATTTTACAAAACCCGCATGCATGTACTTGTCACGTGATCGCCGCCCAGTTTTCTGTTATGCGCGTATCACATTGAGCATTGATCCTGTAATGTCTTCACGCATACCGCGTAAGAATCATCCGAAGTTGTAGGTATATAGTGATATGGTTTATATTCGTCGTTCAGGATTACGTGACTGGAAATAGTAAAATCGGATGATGATGTTGATAATGTAGGGCGTAATGGGCCATTGCCAATAAAACCTTATAGGTAAGCGATGTATAAAAATGAACTGGGTCAGGGCAAGGCTCGTGCCTTATGAAAATATCAGTGTTCGGGTCTTCTTACAATAAGGATGACGCATAATTTTTACTAAGGGTTCGCTTTGTATTTGCCTGTTTTTAGAAGAAACTTTTAGGTTTATCAGAAAACTAAATGAAACAAATAAAAAGACTAACTTTTTATTGCTTTGAGCTGTATTTACGTCTTAAAAGGAAAGTTATATGCAAAAACTAATAATGGTAATAAAAAACGTGAACTTCTTAATATCACCCAATTATCTGGGTAAATGAATATTATTGAAATTCTTATTTTGAGTCTCATTAGGGAGTTTCAGAAGGGTCACTCTTTTTGTATAATTAAAGAGTATTTCATTTTGCGACGCTAAACTTCGGATCTGTTAGAAAATTAAATTGAAATATTTTAAATCGATTTATTGGATCGAACCTTCTTAATAGCATATTTGAGTTATTATCGAAGCCATAATAAGAGGGAAGATAGAATCTTTTGTAACCTTAAATCGACTAACAAAATTACATTTATAAGTAAGTGTGCATAATTATTGAAATTCAAAGAGCATAGCTAAATATATAAAGAATATATATCTAATGAAACTGCTTTAATAATGTACATACTATAATATACTACAACTAAACAAAGTAAAAAAAACCATTGAAACATATAAATGCATTTGGTTTAATAAAATGTCACTATTTTAGTAGCCTGAACACTCTGTAGGTTGTGGGTTATAATCAAGTAATCTACCCGTACAGGAATTAATCATCCCATTGCTCATTACTAATAATTTTAAGTTATGAACTTTTATTGACTATCCTAATTTCTACTATTCTACTATTCGACTCTTTACAATTACTCATAGAGCAATGTGTTGTTTTGTAATATTAGCAAGCTTGCGGGATACAGCGGGGTAGTGGCAACGCGGCTAGCTACGGCCATATTCCTGCCCGGGTCATTTGCCCTCGTCGTTATCCGCACCAGGCACACGAACAACGATCTCTTCATTTTTACAGCAAATTTTAACAAGCTCTGTTTTATTTTTAACTCCCCCTTTTCTACCCGCTATTTTTGTCAAACCAATAATAAATATAATTTAATCATGTGGTAGCCGTACTGTTATCTAAAGGCTTCGATCTTTACACAGATAAGACCTAAAGTCAATATTGTAACTTTCACCCGAAAACTTACTAGCCACTGAGACCGACCGAAAGTTTCGTGTGGCTGATAATTTACATAATAGAAGACGGTAGGTCTACCCACTATCGGGGTCATTCAAACTTCTCTGGATTAGGGCTTTCACGGGCAAGGCTTATCGGATTTCAAACGAATTTCGGGATGCTTCCGATGGCGACGTCATTATCGATATCCGATTTATATGCAGATTGGGGTTGAAGTGGCGAGCGAATGCGGTGACGTCATGGCACCATAGTTCGCCTGTGACGTAGCTGTCTCGGCCGCGTCAAACATAAATAATCCCACTAACCAACCGCAATCTTCAACTTTGTCCCGCTCGAAGATTATACAATTAATCCCTTTCCTTTACATTCCCGTCGGAACTGAGGAGCTCGTTCAACTTTTGCGCACTCGACCCAACGAAGACAGAATCTCCATTGTAAGATTTAACAATTTCTCTCGCCTCGTTACGTTTTACGGAGTAATAATAAAATATTACAATGGATGTCAACTCTATTCATGATAAGTATCCAAGATAAAGAACATCAGTAGCATAATTCAGTAAATCAGATATTACGAATTTGATGTGGAGGACTGTGGAGGACTGTTGAGATGCTTTACAATACAATTTGGGTCTCATTACTTTGTAGTCGAAGCCTTCCTTCAGGGTAAAGAGGTGTCTTTATGTTTAGACACGTATTCATGTCAGTTGGCGATCCGTTAGAAAGTTCCGTGTAAACCGCATATAATTTAGAAAATGGAAATCTCCGCAAACTAATGACTAGCGGAGCTTGGTGAGTGTAGCAAGCTTCCCCAGCGTTATAGAATTCGCGATTGCTTGCACACCGTCGAATACTCGTTCAATAGTCATTTTTCATCCAGTGTATAATCTGAGCTGTATTTATGTTACCCGATACCGGCCGACATAGTAAATCAATTAAGCGTTCCAGAGCAAGTTTCGGTTCCATTTAAGCTGTTTATTCAGGAATTAGCTTTGCTCTATCAACGTAGTGGTGCTACATTACCACTACGTAGCAGACATTAGTCTGCAATGAGATTAGTGCAATCTATTCCATTGTTTTGAGCGAGAAGCCAGTCTACTATTATAGCGTTGCAACCATCTCAACAATCGTAAAATATAAAGTTGGGAGAAATCTGCCCTTTAAATATTTATTAGTCACTAATGAGGTACCATACACAGCAACGATCTCCGTAGCTACATCTGTGTGATTTATTATTGTTGTTGTTCTTATCGTTGTTTACATTGAATAGTGTTTCTTTTATCCATATTACAATACAAATACAATACAAAAACACTTTATTGATTACACCACAAAACAGAAAAATACACAAACACAGAAAATTGCTAAAATCTAACGTGTAACAATCGGCGGCCTTATCGCTAAAAGCGATCTCTTCCAGACAACCTTAGGATGGAGAGGATAATAAGGAAGCTAGAGCTATGGCGGTGTAACTTAAAAAGGAAATAATTAAGGTGATATACTACATAATATTGAAAACAATAACGAACGAACAAAACTTAAATATAAATAAACGTGCATAAAAATATATACATACTATAAATATAAATGATGATATATATTCATTGTATAATATACATACATAAACAGTAAACATATCAATAAACATAATTGTCTAGTTGATAGGGAGCAGTTACCCAGCTATTGTGAGAGATAGTGAGTCTTAACTAAATTAGTAAAGTGAGAAATAGATTGTGCTCGTCTTATGGAAACTGGAAGAGAATTCCAAAGATAAACAGCCTGGACCGCAAAGGAACGGCTATAAAAGGTCGTACTGTGAGCGGGAATTTTGAGCGCCAGATTTTCTGATGACCTCAGGGATAGTGTGTTTGAACTATGAAGGTAATTAAAACATTCTTTAAGATAGCGTGGGGACAAAGGATTGAACAAAACATTGTAAAGAAAACTTAGAATGTGAGTATTCCGGCGAAGGCGAATAGGAAGCCAATTGAGCTGAGAGCGAAATTGAGAAACATGATCATATTTGCGTAGGCCAAATATGAAACGAATACAAAAGTTTTGAAGTCGCTCAAGTTTATTCAGCTGTTCCTCTGTGAGATTGAGATAGCAGGCGTCGGCATAATCGAGAATAGGAAGCAAGAGAGATTGCGCTAGAGCAATTTTGGTGGTAGTAGGTAAGAAATTACGGAGCCTTTTCATCGATCCAGTCTCATATTATGTCTTAAGGCTAATAAAAGACCGGCAACGAAGCTAGATTATCAGAAAAGAACGAGAATAGCGCATGAAAGAATACACTTAACGATGTTAAAACTTATATAATACTGACAAGCAAACAACTAAAGTCTGTTCATAGTAACTTGTCCTATTTTGTAAACAATCTTGGCACAACTTTTTAACAAAACCACCCATTTAAAAATAAAATAATAACAATGTCAATAATCTATTTCAATTAATCGTTATTACAGACTGAAACCTATTGAATCCAGTTATCAGTTGATTTTTAATGCTGCATTTTCAATAAAAAAGAGTGCCAAGATTGTTTACCACATAGGAAAAGTTATGATGAATAGACTGTATATGCTAGTGGGAGAGACTTTTTACTACCTTAATAGTCCCTATAACTTTTCAGGCTATCACCTCACTTTGGATATTCACTGAACCATCTCAATAATGGCAGTTGTCTATTTTATCATGGCTTTTTGACCTTCGGACATCGGTAGCTGGTAGCGTCATTACAATCACACTACTGAGGGACTGGTTGCATAATTGCAAACTTCCAGGAGCTGTAAACTATTTCTTTTGAGTATAGAGGCAGTGTAATAAAAAAAATCTCCATCTTTTAATTTAGCTTAAAATGAATTGTGATTAACACCAATATGGAATATATTCTGAAATAAACTATTAGGATTGTCATGGGGCCGAGTTAGTTTCTATTTTCATTTTATCTGCAAACGTGTATAGAATTAATTCCTACTAATATTATAAATGTGAATGTAAGTTTGTTTGTTATGCTTTCAAAAACTACTAAACGGATCATCATGAAACTGCGTAAATATATTCTTGGAGGTATTAGAAGTACATAGGTTACTTTTTATTAAAAAGTAAAAGCTAGTATTGTAATAAATATAACTAAAGTAACGGCACATAGTAAAGCAGACCACTCAGGTGACCTGAGTTACAACAGTCTTACTATAATTACATAGGCCTGCTTGCGTTATAAAGGTTCAGATTGTGTTATCTTTTTTTACCTCATGTACATGGATCTCATGGAGACAAAACATTTGCATTTGGAAAGCTTGTATCTAAATAGGAACCGCTAACAAAAATGTAAAAAAATCATTCTTGTTCACGAAGCTGGCCACAGCTTTCTCTGATCTCAACATGGAAGGTAGAGAGGGACGGTAAAAACGAGTTCAGCTGACTTAGTCAGGAATGAGATTTGCCCAAAATTATCAATTACAGCATTGAAGTATTTTTACGTCAAATATTTAAATGTAAAATACAGAAGCAGTATTATTTTTGTAATATATATATTTTACGATTAATTTGTTTGAGGTCCAATTGACTGCGTTCAAACTTACTGAAAAAGGACGAATATAATTTTTAAATTAAAAAATCTCAAGGACCAATATGCCAAAAAATTATGAAGAAAATTCTGCAAAGATTTATATTCAGTTAAATCCGATTAATATATCCAATCATTTAACGTAAATAAAATATTATATCTTCTGACGAAATCGTTATAATATCTTAAGATGGTGAAAGTGAATTATATGTCACATAATTGTATGATCTTTTAAATCACTTCTATGCTTAAGAGGACTTATAATCGACCAAACAGGATTATAAGCTGAACAGCATTACATGTTGACTTTATAATAAGAAAAACATGGTTAAATTTAAGCAGCTTTTTGGTAACTAATGTACGCTGTGGTTAAGGATTCCAAATGTATCTTCCTTCAACCTTTACGAAATCAAGGCCAGGTTTATTCTTGGTAGGATATAACAAAGAAAACAGTCATGAAAATTAAATTCCTTTCATTGAAGTATTTAAAACAGATTAAAACTCCTAATCAAATTCAGTTTACCCTTATTAATTTTAAAACGTGTTTGGAGTTACAATGTCGGTTTGTGGCTTTGTTACAGCACAAAATTTCCAGCAAAATATAAGTCTTTTCACAAAACATCATTCATCTTTCACTGAGCTGTCCGTTATGAGCTGCAGTTTTTAAAAGTTGGTAATTAACACAACCAGGTCGGGTCTACTTCCGAAGCGTTCAGAAGTTTGGAAAATGCCCTCAATAATTAAAAATCGAGAGTTGTCCAGTTTTTGTTCTGCTGACGATCGGATAAGGCATATAATTAAAAAGTTGCGTTCAATGACCAACTTTTCGGGATTATCATCGTCTTGTCACATTTTTTTACAAAATAACTTTAGCAAGTAAGTTTACGTTAATATAATAAATAAATATACTCCAATTTACAAAAAATGTTAACAAGTCTTATGCAATAATTTGTGATTTAATATTGATAAACGGAATTTTATAACTAGGAAGTTGTTCATAGCTCGTCTAAACAATTTCATTATAAAGGTTGTCACATTTGTTCCCTCATCTTCAAAAATTTTATTTACTTGCAATTTCCTAATTCATGATATCTTTCTTTGCTTTCATCTATAAACGATAGAGGTATATAACAATACTGACTAATAACCCTTAACTTATGAACGCTGCGTTCTACTACGCTAGATCTTGTACAAACAGCTTCTCCACACGAATGCTACAACGCTACGAAAAAATGTAGAATACAGCGATAATTTCTAGTTCAAAGTTATGAAAATCATATTACACGGAGTATTACAAGGAGTAATAAATAATAAAGTAACTTGTAAAAAAAACACGCATTTTAAAACTGTCGTACAATCCTTATAACGGTCAGCCTTAGCAGTCTCTTGTAATAAAATCTCGAACAAGTATCTCTAGAGCGTTCCTACTGACGCTTTTTATGACTTCCTAAAGGTCTGGCACCCTTACCAACTGACACAGACCGACTGAAATATAATACTCTTCTAAGTGATATTTTGCTGAGATCTTCTCTTAGACGGATATGCTTCCCTTGTTCAAGCCGCTTCCAATTTAAGCAGGAAAGTCCGCAGCCTATTTCTCATCTTTCAAATTCGCACTCAAGACAAAATTTGCAATTCTGAAAATTCAATCGGCCTTCCTATTTCCTGTTTGTCTCGTTCGAGCAGGTTAATAAGTAATGGAGTGGGATCGGCCGAGTTTTGTTTGTTAAAGTGATTATTCAAATACGAAAAACGTTTTCGGGTTTTCTGTCTAAACTTTCCTCATATTTTATTCACCGATTTTTCGCGGTATGAGATACTCGTTGCCGATGATAAGTGAACTGTTTTTTTGTTTTATTTTAAGCCTAAATTTTAGTAGATCGTGTTTTTTTATAAACTTACATGTAACAAGTTCACATGTGGGAGAATTCACCTCAAAATATAAATTAAATATTCCAATAAATAAATTTAAGTTAATGATAATTAAATTAGAAAGGAAATGAGAAAAACATTATCATGTTTAAAATTAGAGAGCGAACAGTATGAAGAGATTGAAGGTAAGAAAAATCTTAACTTTTCGTTGCCTTAATTACTAAACTGAAAAAGTCAACTGATACATTTAATAACGAATATTTTATTATTTTACTAAACAGAAACCAGAAAAATATAAATTATATAAACAAAGGGTAAATTTGAAATTAGCAGATTCGATTTTCTAGCAATGTTATTTCCAATTACGTTCATTAAATACCATTCAAACCAATCCAAAGCCTTCAAGCTATAATTAAAGTTGCTGTTTACTTATAATTGCTAAGAAACAAAGTTAATATCATAATTTCTTACAATGCTGTCTTAAGGAAAGTACTATCTAAAGTAATATATCTTACCGCAACAATGTAAAAAGGAAATGTTAAACTTTTTTAAATTATTTTGCAATTAACAACTTATCAAAGCACTACAAATTTGATGGCCTTTAGTTGATTTGAACTTTTTGAGGTAGGCATAAAATAGGAAATAATTGCTGGAAAAATAATATTTTCCATTCAACATACTATAACTATTTTAATATATTCTAATGAAATTTTCCTTCTATCTGGAACGTAATTGTTTGAAAGCCTATTTTTTAATTAATGCGTCCGATAAAATATTCCTGGGGCATGATAATAGGGAAACGTTTCGAAAACTTCCCTAAGAGAACTAATCCCACCCGAGATTATTTCCAGTTCCCAATCAATTCGCCTATAAAAACAACGGGACGCTATCTCGGCATCAGCTCCTCAGAGTATCATTAAGAAAATACGACAAAATTGTAAAGCCTTTGTGAGAAAAGGGTGTTATTTATAGGGGCAAAGACCGAAGTGTATCTGAGTGGTTCTATTAGCTCAACTAATATTTTCTTCTGAGAACTAATTGTTATGTCGCCTTAAAGAGCAGGTGGGTCGTCCCATTAGGCCTCAACACTCGCCGCGAAACTTGAGTGGCACCGAGGGACCCCAGGAAAATATATCATTAAATTAAAACTTTCGGTTTATACTTTGTTTTGGACGTTAAAATTTTATGAAAAATGATGTAAACGAGACTGTCGGACTTCGACTAAAGAATTGGATTGCGCGATAAATGTAAAAATAGTTCATTTTTCCAATAAAACTTATTTTTTAATACAATTAAACACATTGTTTTTGGTTTTGTTCGTTGTGTGCTGGATCTTAAAAATCCCGCCTGAGAATTCACTTGTGACCCGAGTCGTTTTTTTCTAGTATTTTTCTATTATAATAATTTATCTTATAAGATCGCATTAAAAATGCATTAAATATATTGTGAGGTTATTTTTTAAATTAATTGTTTTAAACCATGAGCTCAGTAAATAAGAAAGTATTATTGTGCCTACTAATTCGGAGAACTTAATTTAAAAAGTTATCACAATGGTAAGAAACTATGGAGCAACTATCAAGAACACAAGTCGTAGTTTGACAGACGTGAAACTGACCATTGCTGGTTGTTCGCTAACTGTTCAAGTAACCGCAGAGAGCCTGCATAGTTGTTGTGACGCCGACAGTTCGTTCAAATAATTGGTACAATGAAAGATGGTAGGCCGAAGTTCAGTTTGAGACGAAGTTTGGAAGGCTATTGCAAAGGTCAGGCAAGATTTTCTTAATATTTGGGATAGGAAAGACGATTTATATTCTGTATTTCTTAAATTTCACTGGTTTGGTTGACTTAACATTGCAACATAAAAGTACAACTTCTCCATACCTACGCTTTCGTGCTTCTTCCTCAAAATAAAGTTACTCATCTTAATGAACATAACTTTTGAAGTAAAGCTGTCAGCAATTATTAAAATATAAACGTCTTGATCATCAGACTAAATGTGTTAATTTGCATAAAAATAGGAAAAGAAAGAAACCACTTTTATGAATTAAATTTTTTTGATTTTTCTAGCTAATTTATAGATTATTATAACTTTTTGAAATTTTTATTATTGTACTAACATAATTTCATCAAAAGTTAGACGGGCCAAGAAAGGTGTATTACAAGACCAATCATCACTTATGACTGCGTGTTGTTCATCAACGAAGAAAAGCTATTTCAAAAACGAATGATATTAAGCGATCGTGAAACTGTAATTAAAGCAAAACAAACAATTCACTTAAAGAATAAGCAAAAGAAAGACGCAAAATAATTTTGGTGTTATTTTAATTACATATATACCGTTCTGAAATCCAAACGTTCAGAAATAAAAGACTAGAACAAGCGTCATAACACAGAGAGAAAACATTACTCTTAGTAAAGTTTAATTCGATACCAACGACTTTGAAACAATAACATTAAGATCTACTTAAAGCTAAGCTGCATTAAATCTGAGGAAATAAAAAATAAACGGTTGTCTGAGAGTACGTACACGTAGCGAAACGACGACAGGTATCTCCGGGGGCGAAGTGTCTCCTTTTAAATGAAATACTTAATAATGCCACGGCTTAGGGCGGAGAGTAAGAAAATTGAGTAGTCTGTGCAAGTGTGACTTTATTGATATCTAAGCGAAATGTTTTTCTTTAATTGGTTTTACCAACGAAATGGATATTATAGCCTTACTGTTGCGCAATTTCGGCTTAATACCGTCAGTATTTTAATCCCAGTCCAAGTTTAAAAGACAAAACAGATAAGGAAATTTTGGTTAGTAAACGATATAATAAATAAGATATAAAATACACAAAAAACAACCACGCCCCCGAGCCCTCAAGTGGGATTCGAACCCATAAACTTTCGCTATCCGGGCGAGTGCTCTGACCGCTAAGCTACCGTGATTCTGGCAGACGTGTCGAACGTAGTCAACTTCTACTATGGGCTACTATAGTTCCACGTATTATATATCTTATATTAATATGGCATTAAGAAATAAAATTTCAACACAAAAGGTTATAATGATAAAGATGATGAGAACGAAAACTCAATAGGGATTAAAAAAAAATATTAATAAAAAAATATTTGCTCATAAAAAAATAGAATAATTAAATTGCTTCTTTATTTATGATATTATTTATTATTTGTCTTCGATCCAATTGCCAATAATTTTATGTATCATCTTACGGAAGCTTATCGTAAAGTCATAAACAATTCCTCTAGCAGCATCCTAATAACCAAAGACAAATAACTTTTCGCCTCATCCCCTATAACTTTGTCGAACAATAAAAACTTGTTTCACTCTCACGATATACGTAGTCAACTATAAAAATTCCTGGCAACGCGCACTGTCTCCAATTTTGCCGACTTTCGTGAAAAATACTGGTCGGCTTGGAATTAGCAAAGTTCCCGGGAATCCCACAAGAGGGCGTTACACATCGTCCGAATATTAAAAGGGGAATTAGAGTGGTCACTCACGCCTCTATGCGTCCATAAATGTCCTTGTTGGGTCACTTGTTACGTATGAGGTTATAGCGTTTATTTCAGCCTTTTTGTTTGAACTTAATCTTTTATGTAACTCTTTTCAATTAAAGAGGTTTACAATCTTCCCTTTGAATTTTTTTCTTGTAGAGTCATTAGTTCAGATCATTTTCTTAATTAACAGCGTGCGAAGCCGGGACGGGCCGCTAGTTATCAAATATTTTAAGAAGCTCGTTGTGCGACAGGTAGGAATTGCTTAATGACAACTTTATGAACTGACATACTTTATTTTATTCTGATTATCTATCTATTTTAAGTTCCATGTCTTTTGCGATTGTTTACAAATAAATTCAATTCACTGTTAATATTCGTCAAAGAAAATTATTATTATTAAATTATATAAAAAAATATTATAAGGTTGCACATTTTTCATAAGATGCTATAACGATGCTGTGCTCACTTTTAAATAATTTATGAATCAACTAATTAACACAATCTGAAGGAAAGCTGCTTCAACTAAATTTAATTTCGAATATTGTAGTGGTATATATCTGTAAATATTATTAAGTACCTATATTGAATTTCAAGCATTCACTGACTTAGCAGCTAAAAAATATCGAATCAAAACAAACATAGAACATTCGTATATCGATGTTGTCAAACCAATGTCTGTTTTGTGGAAAATATACCTTTTAGAGAAATCGATTTTGAAATGTTAGCATTGATCTAAATAATAAAAATAAAATAGCATATTTCGGTATTACAACGATGATATTTCTCTAATAACATTTTATAAGAGGAGATTAGTTATACCTTATCGAAAAAATTATTAAAAAATACAATTTTATTTCCTTTTTATATTGCAATATAACTATAATGATAGGTATCGTTTACATGTTAATAGTACCTATTTAGAAGAATGATACATTCTCTTTCAAACCACAACTTAACCCGATAATCAGATTTAAATCTAACATAAGCGATCGCATAATATAAGCGATCACGGCAACTTAAATTCAAAGGACACCTTGGAGGTTCGACATTGATCAGTGAACCGACTTCGGTTTTGCCGTAACGTTGCCCCAGGGAGTGCCCGGAAATATCTGTCCTTGTCGCACTCAGCGATTACAATACACAAGAAGGTATTGACGACATAGGCCCCACAAATTGCCCGTAACAATACCGCATTAGGTCAAAATCTACGTCGCAGTATATCAGTCATAATCTATTTTTTTTACGTTTTCCCCCTGAAATAGTCGGACAATACAGTACAATAGTTTGGCAATGGAGTACAATGACAACATATTGATACTTTATTTTCTTTCCAAATCTTATTTAAACGTATACTTACTACTTCAGATCTTATTCTTGTGTTTATAAATAAATTTTATTATAAACTAGCGGCCCGTCCCGGCTTCGCACTCGTGGACAAAATTCTTTAAGTTTTTTCTAGCATTATATAGCCTATGTTACTCAGCGTGAATGTAGCTTTCCAATGGTGAAAGAATTTTTGAAATCGGCTTAGTAGTTTTTGAATTTATTCATTGTAAAATACAAGTCTGTCCTCTTTATAATATTAGTGTAGATGTAGATAAATTATTACTTGCGACTATAGGTATTTCTCTTCTAAAGTAAGTTTATAAATGGAAATTCAATAGTTGACTGATTATTTGTTTTATAATTTATTAAGGATAACAACATCATTTTACATGAGTTAAGTACAAACATAATATTTACAATCTTGTTAGCCAATTATAGTTATCCACGGTTAATAATCATGTATTTCTCCGTAAAAATCCAATTTCATACACTCTATTGAAAATGCAAAATTAGGTACATACTATAAATACACATACATTTAACATATATTTATTCACAATAAAATAAAAATGACAATAAAAGAAAACTTGAATAACATTACTACTCACAATTCTTTTTTCAATGCCAAAAAAATTTTTTTAATTTTTTTATTCAAATAAAGATTTAGATCCTTTAAAAGGGTCAATATTATATAATAAAACTATAATTATTATTTTACTGTATTTGTAAGTTTATATCAGAGACGGTGGATTGAGGACTTACTTTATGGTGTTTTACGATGATTGGTTTTATGGATGATAATTTTAACTCCAGTTCACACTTTGCTGTGAAAACCTATTCCTTTACATTCGATATTTGATGAAAAAGGATTCGCGCAAAAAGCAGAACCAATAGTTCATAGCACTTCTCTCATGGGGAATTTTATGAAATTATATGTTATTACCTATATACTAAACGTACTAACCTAACCTAACCTAACCATTCAAACATTTAGTGTTGTTGAGCAACTTTACTCGTATTACTAACAAACAAAAAGTGTGAGAAATTAGAGCTTAATCTGTCTTAGTTAGCTTATTTGTTGGAAGTATAAATAAGGTAATAGAATCATAGTTGTAATAATAGAATCATTTGTTATATATGTTTTTTTTATATTTTCTCTGAATATGTCGAGATTATTAAATGGATATACTGTTAAAATAGAATTGAAATAAATATACAAATAGGTTTTCGATAGCATAACATTTTACAAGATTACACAATACATTGCTAAATACTTTATTGCAATTAATCAAGCTTAAAAAGAGTGTTATATTAGGCGGTCTTATCGCATTAAACTAAAACGATACAACTTTTAGAGATATAAAACGACAGAACTAGACTTAGCATTATTTTAAAAGTCTTTGTTTAATAATGTCATATAAAATGATATTTTCTTTTTTAAATAATAATAGTGTAATACCTCCTCTCTTTCACTCCCATTTGTCACACAAAAGGTCTGCCATCCAGATGTCCAACCAAACCGCGCCAATTCCCACTTAAACAAATCACCACTAAACAAACGTTTTCTACGGGTACGAATAATTCAGCGAAAGGTCACCTGTTACGGGTATTCGGCATCGATCATCGGGAGTGTGCGCCGACCTTCCGCGTAATGTCACCCTGGGGATCGCCCGGCGCCGAGACAAAACCCTCGAGCCCTCGACAGCCAAACTCGAGTTGCCCGCTTTTATTCGCACGCACATTTTTCAACGCGACCGCGGGTCAATTCTCCGCATGACGTATCTGAAAACTTAATTCGTGATTAACCCTCGCGTTACTCCGCTCCCCATAAATATTCACGTAGCAATTCCGCTCAGATTTATCACGTTTTTAAAACTTCTCGGCGGGCACATTCGGTTTGCAGCGGGCAAGGGGGCGACAGCGCATCTCCGCCGCGTGTATTGTTCGTGTCCTAACCGCCGACTTTCCATTTATTTCTCTATGAATACGTTATTACCTGCTCGCCCCCGCTTATCAAAGTTTATTTGCAGCGTGTGGTTTACTCTGTACCGGTGCTTATTCGTTATTACAGCGCCGGAGTGTTTTATTGCTGGGGCGGGGCTCAAATCGCGCACGACGCCCTTGTTTTTCGCTATTTTTCCTCGCGATCCTTTCGAGATTTGAAGTATATTTTATTCTTGTTTCTTGTTGCAGATCGAGGACGCCATGTTAATGTTCGACAAACAAACCAATAGGCACAGAGGTAAGTCTTAACATCTAAGTCCACAACAATAGCGTGTAGTTAAAAATCGAAATATTTCTTAAAAACTTAACTTGACCTACATATTAAGTGAAAAAACTCTTTAGACGTAGGTAGTCCATCATAAGTCCATAATCACTGTTAGTAAACGTTTCGATTGCGTGTTGATACCTCTTAAAGGTTACTTTTTGACTTAAAATAAATAATTGGCTATTAGTATTGCGTCATAATTACTAAACCGTTGTGGAAAATTGTGGACATAGCTCAAATGAAAAATTATACTGTTTCTCCATTCAAACGATCGATTTGGACATCAATAGAAATACATTTCGAGGTAATAACATCTATCACTGCTCGGCTGGCCATGACTTGAAAACACGCACGAACGATGTCGTGTCACCTTATTTTCCCAATTACATAGAGTTCTAAAGGCTTGCATGTATCACACGGAAACATATCATTTTTGTTAGCGTCTCGCCTCATTTCTCGGAGCCTATTCGCCACAAAGTCGCGCGTCACCGGTTAACTAGTATCGGATAAACACAAGCGCGACCCTCGATGGAACTCAGCCAGCAGACGCAGACATGTCAAAATGTGTAAATGCTTATATCCGTCAACGCGTCCTCGTCGGGGAAGGGGCTCAAATAACACTGGGCATTGTGCGTTTCGCGCGAAGTGAAGCGAAACGGACTTCCAGCCTGGTATCGCACTAAATAAGTCCACCGTTTTCAGTATTGTGTTCCCTCCCTCGTGTTACGACTATTCCCAACTAATAAATAACAAATCGACACCCGAATAAAATATATGGTTTTCTCGTGAAGATATTGTACATGGCGAAAGGGAAAGTTCGTTTGTAATTCTCCTACTTTCAATTTGTTATGTTATAACTGAGGCAAATAAAAAAGTGTTGTAGCATTTTCAACGATGTTCTATGAAACATCGTATAGTATATAATTGTACTATTCGCTACACGGCTGTCCAGTCAAATAGTTGTTATTTAATTGCCTTAGGAATAATTTTATTTTGATAGCAAGTCAATCTGTAAATTGGGTGTTGAAAACTAGACATTGATTCAATATTCGTTATCTAATTCTGCAATTTGCATAGTTCAATAAAATAAATCCAACTAAATCCAAGAAAAATCATTTCTGTAAATCTATACGTATATTAACATATTCTATTTGAAAGATAAATAGTATCTTGTAATGTTATTTATTTTAACATAGATGATTTTAGTTGATAGAACAATTATAGTGACGAGACTGACCCCATAAATTCATCTGGGGGCTTTGCGCAATCAGTTTCTTTCATTGCCACAACGCGTAAGATTTTAATTAAACCTACGAAAATCGTTATAACAAATACAATGTTAAATTTGCTTTTGTAATCCCCATTACACAAAAACAGGTTGACCCAAATATTCAGGCTCGGTGAAATATCGTTGCGCCGTCATTTTGTGCAAGTTCGCAAAAACGAATCCTGTTACATAGTGGCCAAGGAAAAAACACTCCTCCTCAGTCCGAATAAGATTGTAAATTACGCACGCAGGCTTCCACTTTCAACTTTTGTGCCCTTTGCTTGTCATTCGGATGATATTTTGAAATCCCTCAGCTCGTAATTACCAGCCGTGATAGCTACCTTGTTATATTTTATTTTGTATAGAACCCGCAATGTGATTAATTAACTAAACAAAAAACCTTTTGGGCATTGTTTCAGTCAATAATATTTTTACTTCATCTGTATGAATCAGTAAATATATTTACTTATTCAGAACTTATTTTGACTGTTAACCTACCTACATTCACAATACCCTATTCTTTGCGAAGGAGTATTAATTTTCCCTAAAAGATTTTGATGTGATTCAAGCGTAATACGTATATGACTATAAGCAATAATCTAATATAAATATTCCTAAGGCCGCCCCTAATACCACCGGCAGGTTATTATCCCGAAACGTAATCAGTTGGGTCGGGTTATCCTAGCAAGAAATGTAAAAATATCCGCTGTTTATTTGTATCAAACTCGGGCAAGAGGCAACCCAAACGCGTATTCAAACTGAATATGAATGCAAACTGCCCTGGCGAACGTACGAAATGGCGAAAATCAAATTAGGTATGGCGCGAATACTTCACGGCGACGTCGGCAAAAAAATTGAAATCAAATATTCATTGACTTTCAACCGGATAAGCCGGCCCACAGCCATTTCAATACATTTTATTATCTATTTTTCGGGGCTAGCCAGAGAGGACAGACCTCGTAAGATACCCATTTCTCAGCGTCTGAATTATTTACGATTCCTTACTAATCAGACAAGATACTCTCACACTAAGTAATAACAATAAAAAACAAAGAATACCAAGTGTGAAAGATTATCCATTTTGCTTTAGTTAAGAACTTTAAAATATTTGGATTCTTTATACTGAATAGAATAAAGTACCTACTTCTTAATGAAAAAAGGTCACTAAAGACACTTAGTATAGTGTCGATTATTTCCTTGACCAAAATATCTAAAAAATGAAGTTTGTGAACATTTTATCAGGCATTGTTAACGAATAGCATTCGCTCAACCAGAGGCTGAGAAGTACCGCCTGACTGCAAAATAAATTGACTTTACTCAGAGTCAATTTATTTTGCAATTTCCTTATATTTAAAAATTTAGCAGTAAAATGTGTAATTATAACAAAAAATATATTAATAATATTATGTTAATTTTTAATTTCATGCTGTAGATCTATGCATATTACCTAAACGGTTACCATGAAGGTTCAACAACCATAGTCAGAAAACCATAGTTAGAAAATTTTAATAATTCGTTAAGTCACAAGCAGTCCGACCGCTCGTTTGCAACCCTATGTTCGAGCGTTATACACCGAAGCGCTTCCAATAATTGCATGCTTACCTCTAAACTCTCTCTATTATACTGGATAAATAAATCATATGTTGAATGGGGGCTTAATTCATACCATCATTTCTGTATAAAGCTGTTAAATCTGTGAAAAATAAAACCTTTTAGCTTTTCAGTACATTAAATATGCGTGAATATTTGCGTTTAATAGCAGCCCTTTATTCTTATTTATGTTGTTTTGGCTGTTAGAAAAAATAATTAAAGGTGCGCGGTCCTAAAATTCCATTGTCTTTTTTATTTTGCATAAAACAATTGGTGTTATTTAAATATGATCGACATTTTGTCATTATAATTTTAAAATAGCGTAAAATATGTTTTGATTCCTTATGTGTTTTTATAAGTCTGATGATGACTGATGATTATAACCTACGATTTTTAACTATAGCAGTTATGTATTTACAATCGAAATTACGATATTAAAGAAATAAAAAAAAATGTTAATCATGAATCAAAACTTTTTTCTTTGTACGGCAGACTACTGTTTCTACTTTAAAAAAATCTATTTGGGTGTACAATAAGTTCAGTGTGTAACATCTAATACAATCAGTTTAAATTCCAAAACGTCAGCATTGACGTGCTTCAACGATGACGTCACAAGAAACAAAACACATGCGAACCATAATCAACAAGCCGTTTCCAAGGGTGTTCACGTTCGTTTGCCATTCAAAGTGTCAACCGAGCTCGAAGCAAATGCCATTACGGAAAGGTAAAACCCGATACGTGAGCGACAAATTCATAAATATTAAACAAAAAAGAAACTAGCTCGACAAATCTCGACGGGGCGCATTCCATTTGGTTGTCGCCACCTTTTGCGCCTATGGGACACATTTCTTCGAATGCGCTCTTGTTACCCTGAAATTTTTTTACCTTTTTTTACATAACAGCAGCCTTCTTCACTGCACGCCGTACAAAGGTGTTTAACGCGTGAATCATAAATGGTAATCGCTTGCTTCACATATCATTAATTTTTTATAAACCAAAAGGTCTTGTAATGTTACATTTTAAAAGTTAACCTTATACGCAGTATCTTTTCTTTTTATTTCTGTTTCCAATTGTTTGTTCGCGTCATTTTCTTGTATATTATCATCATAAACTGTTAAGGCAACCTTCCTACGTAATATCAGATATCAACTAAAAGAGAAGATTTTTTATTCCACATTTTTTTTTAAATTTACCGCTGTAGAAGTTAATATTATAGTATTTCCAGTAGAATAGAATATCAAATCGCTTTTGAATTGCTATTTTTGTTCATGTTGAGGCATTCTAATACTAGCAAAGCTTCTGAAGCACAGCTCTCAGACAGTGTAAAATGTGCAAATTTACTCGAGCTAACGGAACAATAGAAAATGACCTTTATGTGAAGGAGATAAAAGTGAATATGAAGGTTTCTAGGGTGTATTTGCCAAGTGCTAAGTGGTAGCACGCGGCCCCCAGGAGGGCAAAATACACCGGCTTTAGATGCATCTTACGGGAAACCAAGAGTCTCTGTTAATAATACGTGTATTCAATTAATTTGGTTCATAATAATCTTGTATAATATCATAGTGGATTGTTTATTCACAACATAAACCTTAATAACGTAACGGACGTAACGTAACTATAGCAAAAGGTTTGGTTTTTCATAGTAACATTTCAAATTGAACTTTGTGTATGTAATAATTCCGTCATGTATTTAACAAAATAAAAAAAATCATTAAATAAGTGATTTAAATCCTGGTAGGAGCATTTTTTCCTTAGTCGTGATTGTTAATATACCTTCTTATCTGAATATGATAATAATAAATAAATAAATAATAATATAAATAATATAATATTCATAATGTGATCCTCATAATGTTTATAACAATAAGCTTTATGCAGTTTGGAATTTCTGAATTTGGTTTGGTTGAAGTATTGTTAATAATTTAAAAAAAATCTGAAATGCTTCGTATGGAAATAAATATCACAGGACAATAACCATTATAATTAATTTAATAATTAATTTAGTCTTAATTTTTTATATTTTTTTCGTAAAACGTTTCTTGCTAAGTTTTACGCCAACTTCTGCCAATCAATATATAGAATAGTTTGCGACAACTCTGTCTTGGTATTTGAGATGGTGCAGCACACGGACTCCCTGGAGCACCGAGCAGTGGAAGTGCATCTTCCACGGGTTGATGCATAGATATGAGAAAGTGGGATTGGCTCCTGGGACCGCATAGTAATCACCTATTCCGAACACCTCCATCGACGCTTGAGAAATAGTAGCGGAAACTGCGGTTTGATAAAATGTTTTCCACTGTCGCAATGATACTGTTGAAATCGCATCTGAAATGGTGATAGTTGTTTTGGCTGATTTTTTTATTAGCTTGGAAGTTATAATCATGTTATACTCACTGTTAGATAACATTGTTTACTTTGTTTGATCACTATTTACAATAGTTACGGTCATGCAATCCACATTAAATTCACATCCAAAGAATAGAAATATTTCAACTTAAATATATGTTAACGGTGCCTTTATCTTATCTTTAGTTTGTTTTCTTATTTTATTAGTTATCTTAGTTTGCCATTATATTATAATTTCATACATTTATACATTTAGGAGATTATAATAGAATTAGTTTGAAATTATATACTTACTTGGGTGTGGATTCACTTATAATTAGACTATCTTTTAATAAACCTTCTTTCTCGCTCGTTTCTTTGCTTTCTTTCTTTTCTTTCTGTCTTTTTAATTATTTCATGTTTTTTCTTTCTATCTAACTTTATTTGTAAATGCATTATTTATTAATAATGAGATATCATTTTCTGAGGCAAATAGCGAAATCTTTATAAAACCGTTATTTATTTATAATGAGATTTCAATTTCTTAGGCAAATAGCGGATTTTTCATAAAAACGATTTGAAAAACGATGATACAGCGTAACACTGTATTTACAAAATATATAAGCAATCCAGAATCTTTAAATTTATCAGCTAAAAAATGGCTGCAGCTTAATTCCAAAAAATTTGTGGATGAAGTGACAAGCGTATCCTCAAGTAGGTAAATTTATAATTTTTATTTTGTATTAAAAACCCGCAGCCCTGTATGAACTTATCGTACCTAATAATTATCCAACCTTAAAGAACGTTTAACATAACAATATACTAAACAAAACCACACCGATTATCCAATATACGTTTGTACTAAAAGGAGGCACATTCCGTCCCTTAACTCAATGCGCCCGATAATTCCATTGGCATCAACAACAATGGCTTCTTAACAACGGATACCAATAAATCGAAACGTGAATTGATCGTCAATGGGGCATTAGGAGCTGACGCCACCACAATATACATTAAGAGTGTGTTTTAGCGAATCATTTCCTAAGAAAGCCAAAAGGATGGGTAAAAAGTAACAGCAGGAAATGACATAGTGGAAACCCATTCACTGATTCTTTGCGCGCGGTAGTAAGTAAAGTGGTAGCAATTGAAAAGTCATCCATTTTGATTCTGAGTATAACTGGAAAATCGACTGGACTCGAATGCAATAATTCGAGTGGTTATAAAAAATCTAGTTTTTGTAATGTTTTGTTTTTATTACACTTTATAGGTATATATAAATATAGTAGCATATACTCCTGAACTTGAATATAAACACAAAATCTAGCAAAAAGTCGACTCGGCCCACAAGTGAATTCTCGGGCGGGAATCGAACCCGCAACCTTTGGAACCCCGGCCCAATGTTCTCCCAATTGAGCTACCCATCTAAATGTTCTAGTATTTTTCTATTAAAATAAATGCAAAAAAAGGGAAAAATATATTAAAATTACACAAAAAATCTAGCGTTATAGGTAAATGATTTCTATATAACACAATATTTAACTATGGAAAGTAGTTCATCAAAACATAGTTATGCGAAAAACATTAAACAAAAAGTTGTCATGGTAAAAATATTATTAAATTTCAAATTTACATCAGAAATAACTTTTGTAATAAAGTTCTAGGCAATAAATTATACGCAAAACTTTACCTTTGTGACATTAAACAAATAAATCCAAATATTACTAAAATTGTATTTATTTGAATTCTTAACTTAAATAAGCTTTATTTTGCGATTATAATTATCACGAAATCTATTCAAGAAAACTCTTCGCAGATTCAGTACACATAAACAAAGACACGCTCCGAGTTAGCTCTTGCAAACAATATGACTGTAAATTTCATTTCTTGCTTAATCCATGTAAGGTGAACTTAATATATCTACGGTGTAGCTGCATGAATACAAATTACCGTCTAAGGCAAAGAAGACAAATACTGACTAAATCTTCGCCAAGATCTGACATGATTGTGTTATTAAGTAACGTAGCATTAGCAAACTTAGGTGTCTACATACATGGTGTAAATAGGACTAAACCACTTTAAGATCTCGCAAACTTAACTATTTTAATAAGTTTATGCAACTCGGTTCTCTACTTACCGTTACGGTGTTACGTACAGTGTTAAGTTTTGTTTATTTTAAACCTGTTGAATTCATACTCTTTTGTTTTAAATCGCTAGCAAGACTGTTGTTAAAATGTGTTGCTCTGTTCATACTATATTATTACACAGATAAACATAAAAAAAAACTTTGCACGTTTATTTTTTCCATCAATTTATGTTAATAAGACAATGTCTTCACTTGTTTTGGTAAAAGTCATTTCGGTTTCAAATATTTTCTTAATTGCCATAATTTATATAGATAACTTGTTTACCAAGTAAAACAATAAAGATACTCTTAACATCTTAAGTATTAGTATGATAATTGCCATTATAGGTCACACTCGAGCAGCTTAAGTCTTCAGGAATACTGGACAATGGGTTTACGCGGTAGCTTTCAATATTTTGCTTTCAAATTCTGGCTTCACAAGATTCGTATTAAGAGTGAATCACCACAAGGGCCATTAAGTTTTTTACTTATATCTTTCTATACAAAATATACCTGTATTTTAACCATACATGAATAGCCTTGTTGATAAACAAAATTAAAATAGCTTTACCGCAGCCCCATATCTTTATAGAGTAAGAGCTAGCGGAATTATCAGTGTTCCAACCTTTGGCCGTAAAAATATACTGAGCGAGACCTTTTCCTAAGCTAGTACATGCCACAAACACCTTAAGTCGTTTTCTATAGTATATTTATATTACCATCATTATTCTGTAAATGCTGTGAATTTATACCCTGTTAAAGCATAATTTATTTCTTAATAAAATGTGCCTGCATCCTTGTACTAAAGGAAGATCTGAATTTCATATAGTTAACAAAACGCAGCCCTGCACTTCTCTGAACCGCCTAAACTACTCATCATATTAACCCAGTGTCAACTCTGTATCGCTCAACAGCCAGTTGCATTATAGTAGCTTTTATATATCTGCGCACACATATCAACTCTGTAATATCACCGGATCACCCAATCGAACACTGTCGGATGCTGTCCGCCTAGCGGCGACGTGGTGCTGGTTGATTTCCGGAGTCATTGTTATAAGTTGCAAGCTTACAACTTTACATATGAACATGCACAATTAACATTCCAATTTATTGTAATAACGTTATATGTAATCTTAGACCATATTTTGCTATGCAAAGCCAATCGATTTGCGGACAGAGAGGTGAAAATATTTCAGTCATACTCTCTGGAATTAGAAAAAATATGGCAATGTCTTTGTCATTAAAACATTTCATAATAATATATATTTTAATTCCACAGTACATTTTTAACAAATATATATAATAAATATGAATATAAGTAGGTACAGAGATCTAAAATATGACTTGTGAGATGCTAAAGCCTTAAAAAAAATTGAAGAATACCCGTGGTCTTATAGATTACCACGTATTTCCCCTCGGAGAAAAAGCAATATATACTAATACAAAATAGCCATACTGATGATAACTTTCATTGATCAGTATAGTTACAAGTTTGAACAAACAAATAAATGTACAAAATCATAGAAAACACCTTTGTCGATTCATTTATTTTTGAAGTAAATTTGAAGCGTGAATATTTAATCATCAAGTTGCATTAAAAAATCAACAAATCATAGTCAACAAACAAATGGTATGTAATTTGAGTAAAGCCAAAAGTTTAACGTTGATTCATACTGTAAATCAAACGCTTAAGGCAGCTATACGCTATTGGACCGAGTTAACGGAGTTCAAACCTCGTCAATGTAATACGAGAGGTTAACGAAAACATTAACAGTGTCCCCGTCTCTGGAGCTCAATAGGAAGAGGACCCGGATAGCAACGTAATATGTGTTTGAGTCCTGAAACCTGAAAGTAGTAAACTTTTTCTAATAATATTTTCTTAAGATTCAATTAAATACTTTAATTTCAAAAAATATATAATTAAAAATGTGATTGACATATTATTAATATTCCTTATAAACAAATATTCTAATCAGTTATCTGAAAACTTTACATATTTTCAAGATATAAAAATGCCTATAAAACAACCACGTCTCCGAGCCTACCTGATCCTACGTGAGGGCGCGGAGACGTGGATGTTTTTTACAAGTGTATTTTATATCTTACAGATATGTAATATTTTCAGATAACTGAATTATAATATTTGTTTATAAGGAATATTAATAATATTTCAATTACATTTTTAATGTTATATTTTTTTCTATAAAAGTATTAGCAGGATTGTAAGATAAATGCATAACATATCCTTGTTTTGTGTCTTGACTTTCAAAAATTAAAATAGATACTTAATTTTATACAATTTATTGATTTTCACGAAGATTACGGTAAGATGGTAACTATCATCGATACCGTACCTTACAAGCTGGCAGCCATACCCTAGGGAACCTCGTACGCTTGATAATTATTTCCCGTACTAAGACTGATGCAACTTGGGATTTAGTACGTAATTCCAACATCAATAGCTAGTAGTTTTTGTTCACTAGACTTTTCTTCAGAATTGTTCTCTGCTCTCACATCTTTTGGTCTGCTATTTAAAATGAGTTTATATATTTCAAATAGAAAAATTAATTTGAAATATATATGATTTATTTTTATGTAAAATATACCAAATAAATTTTTCGCCAGTAACTTATTGTAACTTCCTACTAACAATGCATGTTTCTCCTAGAATAGAGTTGGTAGACAGACATACTTTGGGTAAACTATGACTATATTTAAGCTTATTATTAAGCATGGAACTTTTTTGAAAAATAATGCAATTCTAGATAATTGACAACAATTATTTAGACTCAAACTCAACACCGGGCTGTACCGTTTGTCGTCGTTCGAAATAACGTATAGAAAAGTGTATGTAAACGAACATGACTCAAAAGAGGATGTCATCACACAAACATATACCAAAATATGGATGCAGGTGATTAGGTGCAGAAAGTTGGATCGCTACCGTTGCACAAAGCAGCCGTCAGTATGCTTAAATACTCTATTCATCCCTCATGGCAACCTTGAATGCTTGATTTATAATTGGGTGCACATCTGTGGTACAAAAGTTAGGTTCGAACTCCACTTTATTCAAAGCTGACATTTCAACATATGGGCTAGGGTAGCCTACATTCATCATAATCCATTCGCCCATTCAATATAGCCTCAGTAACTATGATCGCGCGGTACATATAATATAAAATTAAACATAAGCTATTAGCTCTACCACAGTTAAAATCTTACCAATACATTGCAAGTGGAATATACTTTATTAAAAGAAAAGTTGTTCCATGATTCCTTAAAATTCTGTACACACACTCTGTGCCAGAGCAATTTCTAAGAACAGACTCTATAAGCGCCATGCTTACAATACATACGGCGAGTGAACGACTACGTACCTCGTTTCTAGTTATATCATTAATTTGCCGAGTCAATAGAATTAAAAATAATATCAAAGCAGTAAAATACAACGTTACACAAAACAAACTGCAATAAAAAAGTTTTTCTGTATTAGATCTTAGTCGATTAATTCAATCAAGTTTAGTTTACTAGTAATTTTTTTTTATCTCAAATTATCCTACGCATTTTGTGGGAACATTTTCATGGAATGATTTTATATTATTTCAAATGTGGCCTAAAACTTAATGAGTCATTTGATCGATTTGAAATGACATTTACGATACCGGCCTTTCTAAAACAACCATCAACGAATTCAAGCGCGGTCGCCACACCGGTAAAAATCTTGGGTCACAGTTCTAATCTGGCAACACGTGATTTTTTTTATTCCCTACAATAATAAATAAACTACCAAGTATATAGTTTTCATCGCTGGAAAACGCACTAAAAGCGAACGAGAAGGTAGTAGAAGAGGCGGCAAACTGGATGTTTAAACAATTGTTTCAGATGCATGAAACTTTGTATAGAGAGTAAAATTAAATAAAAAATATCTATATAAGTTGGTTTTAAAGTTTCTGAAAACCTTCTAAAAGTCCCACATATTAAACGGATTATTGAGTTTATTATAATCTCCTTTACGTGTCGTTTCATGATGGGTATTGCGTATTCTCGTAATTATTTTTGTAAAATGGTATTGCAAAAAATTCATAAAGCTCTTTTTAATTTTATTTATTAAAACAAATAAATATGAGACATATGTATCCTTTACGACTAAATAGTATATACTAAATATTGTTTCTAATAATTAATATATTATTTAGTGATATAGTAATACTTTCTTAAAATGGAAATAATCTTTAGTATTAATTTCAGTTATTAGTTCAAGCATGCGTTTGTGTAATCATGACTTGTACGTAATAGACTTTTAAATCACAAATAAAAATTAGCCTTTTTTTTTAATCCATAACATAAATTATTCCTATCTTATAATTACATTATTAGAATAATCCTACCTTCTTTATAGCCAACCTCCCCGTTTTAAGCACCAGGTTTTAATTTTACCAGCGATAAGAATTTTTCAATGTCTAATTATTTTTAAAAAGTAATTTCTTTCTTTATATTTCATAAAAATAAACAATAACTTATCAAAATTACTTTCTAACGTTGTTTTTCAACAAATTCTCAGACAAATATATTGTATATTTGGAATAAAATAAATTCTTACATCGCAAAAAACCGTTTAAATCACTTCTAGAAATCGTAATATCATTAAACTACAAAGAACAAATAAAACCGATAAACACTCAAAGTACTTAAACTGAGCTTAATGTCGAAACACGTTTAACGATAAACTTAACCTACAACTAGTGAATTACTTACACAAGTTTTCTCCTGGAGCATATCTGAAGTGCCTTCATCGTATTAACACGTTCGCCTGAACGCAAGCTATTCCGTTTATTTTAGTTATATTAAAGGATTCCTGGCATAATTATCACAAAGCGACTTACTACGCACCCATTAATAACCATCCTAATTACTAAGACCAAGTTAATTACACCGAGTAAAACTTACCGCCTAAAGGACGTTACACCTTCAATTTAGTACACTCACTTCCGCGGAAATCTCTTTATATCATTCCCTTGTGCGGTATTGCCGAAGTTGCTTCTCGCGATATCAAATAGAACCTTTAATATCCTTAACTTTTCTTTAATAAAATTATGGAAAAAAATCCCTGGCCACTTTGAACAATTACTTTTATTTATGGCCCCCAATATATTACTGTCGCCAGAATTAAGGCAATGTTGGCGCACGGGGCTAAGTTATTTTATTCTTTGTAAGGATTTGGGGCGATCTTCACAGTTGCTGCCCATTCTAAATTTAAAATTTAATGTTTAAATGAGAAAACAAATAAAGTATGACTTCTTTTCTTTAATGTTTCCTGGAAAATTCTCAGTAGGCTGAAGAAATAAATCTGAACAAAAATATATCACGGCAGGTAGAAAAATAAATGGCGAATATTATCCAGCGAGCATTACAGGTGTTTGGACAATGGGAACGCGGGCAGGGGCCTATCTCATTACCTCGCTGACCGCACCTGAGTAATGACGCACCGAACACCGAGTCACGCTAGCAGCGCGTTTACTGATGGGCTTTTTGCGGCTAACTACAAATAAAATACTATTTTAACATCCAGATATTATTTTAATGGGCTTTGAATTATTACACTAACGCAGATATTTAAATTCGAAATAACACAAATCTGAATATAAATTTATATTCACGTAATTCCATTCAAACTTATTTATGATATACCGAGTATAATTTACTTATTTGCAGATAGACTTTTTAAAGTATGGATAACCAAAACGGGAGCTGAATTTATTCGTAAAAATATGAAAAGGAAAAATAAATGAAAAGAACGAAAATTCGGCAACTAATCCATTAAGGTTGTAGCTCTTTAATGGCGAATACTACATCTATCACTGGAATTGATTTGATAACATTGCATTTAATGAAAATCGCGAATTGAAGCACACGTGAAATTCTGTAGTAGCTCGGATAGCCGAATTTCAATCGGGCTGCATGCGGGCAGGTGTGGTCGCCGTTTTACCTACATGAGCACAATAGCAATCAGCCTAATATGTTGAATAGTAGTTCCATCTCATTATCATGGGCGACCACAGGCGAATGACGGCGCAATGCGCGTTCTGTTTGTGGTCGATTTAACGCCGTGGACAAATTGTGTGTTTGCCGCCGCAGCAGAGATCATTCCGCGACTGCGACGAATAATATATCAACTGATTACTTTTACAATTCGGAACAGTACGAAAATTGTTTTCTCTTCCGTTCACGCTGGAATACTTTCATGCATTTTTTAAAGGATTCATATTTTTAATCACGATGCTACAATAGCTTTTTTAATTTTGATTTCTTTAATATTAATAATGATTGCTTATTCAATAAAGATAACGAATGAATAAATTGTTGTTCATACACTAATTAGTAATTACGAAAAAGAAAAGAACGTAAATAAATAGTGTAATTGGTAGCCTTATCGCTTAAGGTAATCGTAGAATGGACTGGATAATAACAACAATAAATTATTTGCATGAAAGAAATAAATGCTTCCTGTAATCTGGCTTTTTTGGGTTTAATGTTAGCGAGGCGAAGAATTACATCCGAACTTGTAAAACAACAGTTTCAGTTGATTTGAGCAGCTAGCTCACATTTTGCCGGTTAATAGTAATTTGTGCTTTTTTTGATACATGTAAAATTAAACCCTGAGAATAAAATATCGGTATTGTAACGTCATGTTTATCTATGAGTGCTATAACAAAATATATGAATAAAAACTTTGAATTAAAATAGGGTCAATGTACCTACCTGCAAAAATATTTCAAAGGGATGCCTTATATATATAGTTCACTTACTGCACGTTTTAATAGTAAAGTTAATTCTCACCAGGGTTCATTAAACTTTCGCCTAATTTGTTAATAATACTTATGTTACTTTACACACAAATACTTATGTTACTTTACACACAAATACTTACACTAGTATTAATGTAGATCTCCAACCCTATCCATCCAAAGGTTGTCTGGAAGAGATCGCTTTGAGCGATTAACCACCCATTGTAACAATATTTTAAGTTTTCTTTTGTTTTATTATTATTTCAATGTGGTGTTATCAATAATGTTTTTTGTATTGTATTGATTTTAGTTGTCAGTCTTCAGCGAAATATATAATTTGACAACTTAATAATACCATAAACTCAATTAATATTTCGAGTAGGAAACGTTTGATTAATCCGAGGTTGGAGTTTTTAGACTTATTAATAATAATTGCATTACATACTTTATGATATTTATTTCAAAAGTCTTGCTACATTGTATATCAATAATAAATGTTGGCAACAAATTAATAAACATCACCATTGTAATGTGATACTGCAGCAATAGACCACCAGTAACTTAATAACACACTATCGACTTTCAATCAAACTACAAATCTACCAATTAAATTATCAATGTAAGACTTTACAAACATTTCCCATATCGGTATCAAGTATGTTATTATAACTAAATGATAACGAAGTTTTAATATCATTGAGAACCAATAACAACGTTTAATAAGATTGAGATGTATTTTTCTATCTCATTTCCTGTTTACCAAACGATATAAATGAAGCTTTATATATTTTAAAACTCGTGAGTATTTTTTCAACCTATTATAAGGCAAATATAATTTGCCTTATAATAGCTTCGTTATTTTTTTGGAAATGTACAATTTTACTTCTCAATAAAAACATCTACCAAACTTTTTAGAAATACGACATTTTTGTCATTCGTATTCATGTCGCTTTGCTCTTGGCATTATTTATACCATTTAATAAGGTTTTATTCTATAAAATCTCCCTATTAAATTCTATAAAATAAAACATTATCAAAAGATACTATCCCAAAAAAACGTCACCGTGGATCACTTAAAAAGTTCACGTCTTTTTCCTTGTCTCGTTCGAACTAACTCTTGTTCTCTTCTCTTAACAAGAAAGTAATTTGTAGCAACGGCAGCCATAACGGGATTTTTGTGTAACAAACTCGAGTCGCGCCTACCCTCCTAGCCTGAGGGCCAAACCCGCATCGAGACTCAGGATTCGACATAATATACATTTTCTCGTGTTGGAATTACTGCCGTATTTTGCTCATGCAACATAAAACTGGCGTTAGACTTCAGACACGACTCTTGTCTAAACGAAGAGCGGAGCGACAAGCGGCGATATATCTGAGAGTAATATTAATACCATACTGTATACCGCTTGTATCTGGTTTAAATATGTAATATTGACCATTAGTAATAAAAGTAGTATACCATTACTAATACTACTGCAGATCTTTTTATATGATTTGCAAATAGAATTAGAATTGATGTACTAACAGAGTAGGTAAAAGTCAATTGAAATAAATCACGCCAGAGGCTCTTGTTTTGTCGCTATGTCCCTAATTTTTGTTTCCGCAAGGTTGTGGCCAAGCTTTAAACGCGACGCCCATGAAACGTGTGCAATCCTATAGCCTTTATTTAGTTGGCTCCAATGTAAGAATCTACTGAAAGTTTTACTGTCTACAGTTCCAACCCGTTTCATAAGGCACAGTGAAGTTTAAGGCACAATATCGTATCAGTTTATTTTTAATGATCCGTAAACAAAGTATTCAAATACATGTTAAGATTCTGCGACCCTATGATTATGTCATAGATTTTAAATTTGACGTTCCTAAAACCAGTCATGGTTACCTGATAAACTGAAACCTAAAATCATAATACATTAAAAGCATAAATAATTAATAAGTTTTATTATTGTTATGTAAACCTTAAGACTTTCATATGAAAACAATAAAGCTTATAATAATTTGTTATTCAATGTAAAATAAATTTGTAAAGAACTAAATTTGCATTGCATCTTTGTCAAATAAAACGTCCTATGTGCTAGGAAAATTCAACGTATATTCAATTTTTTGTGTTCTCAATTTGAAACACTATAGAAAAGTAACTCTGACTGATAAATCTGACCACGTCATACACTACCTACTGCTTAAATAACTTTTAACTTTAAAGTAGAGAAATGTTTCGAAGAAGTTTAACCTTTTATTGTTACCTCGTTAGTTTGTTGCGTCGTCGGCGACTTGGTTTGCTAAGAAGCCGAGTACGACGTGTTCTAAACTAAATTTACTACATACATGAAGTTAAGCGAAGAAGTCTAATGACACTTCTAGAGAGACTGTTTAGCTTTAACAGAGCATTAAAAGTAGTCAATAAATTATTATCGAAAATCCTTATGTTTTAAAATGTTTTGATTAATAATATTAAGAAAGAATTACCAGTGATGTGACATAATATAAAAAATATTTCTATTTAGCATCATTTGTGCGAACAGCTTATTTAATTTTATATACAGATTTGTATACAGCAACCCTTTAAATGTTTCATATCGATAGGTATTTATAGGTGTTGATAGGTATCAATTATAAAACAATGAAATTATTATTAGTAAATTAAAGTATAATATAAATAGAAAAGGATGCATTCAAAGTTATTAAACAAAAACCGATTTTATTGCCTTTTAAATAAGGTCACATTATTGTAATTTTAATCGAGCATAAAAAGGTGAATTTCGTGTGCGTTCAGTAATTAATGTCCATTATTGTATTGCATTCGCACTTCCATAATCAAATATGCTTGAATGTCGCATTCGTTAAAAATTAAGGAAGAATAAAACACACTTTAAAAGTGAAAAAAAAAAGTGATAAAAAGCTTATAACTCAGTTAAAGTAGATTTTAAAACGGTATATTTGCCTTGGCCCTAAGAGAGTCTTAATCCTCAAGCAAATCAGTGTTGTTATAACAATTCTCCCAAAGCTTGTTGCTGGATGCTCTAAGATATGAAACACTAACCAAAACAACAAACTGATTTTACTCACTTAACTTACTAGTTTAGTTAGCATAGCTGAGATACTTTTTGAAGAACTGCAAAACACAAACTATATACCTCGATTGCAACCTGTTCGAATCTTTTTTCCAGATGTACAAATAGAGATTTTCTTCGAGAATCTATTCCGTCAAAAATAGTCTACTTCCCACGTCGATCCGACAAAACTATTCACATTCCCTCGGAAACAATAGCAACTACAATTCGAGTACCATCACATGATTGCAGCCCTATTCCGACTCTCATATCCCAACGTTCAGCAGTTAAACCGCTCGAAAATTATATACAAGTGTCGTGAGAGCTCGTATCACGTAAGCCACTAAATTTTAGTTAAAGTCGTGGAGGCAACAGGTGCACACTATGTGCCGCCCGAGACTCATAGTTATCATGACTGCTTCCAGTTTGTAGGTAAATAGGCCATTTTGTGGTTGCTGATGTCTTTTGCTTTTGTCTCGGTACAAGCGATATAAAAAGGAGCTTACTACCATTTTTGTTGGGTAGGTTTGTATCATTTGTTCACTATAACAATAATGAATCTGTACATGTGTGGTCGCAAATAAAATACAGTTCTATTATAGAATAAATAAAGTATTTTTAAATCAACTCATAGTTATTATGACTGCTTCCAGTTTGTAGGTAAATAGGCCATTTTGTGGTTGCTGATGTCTTTTGCTTTTGTCTCGGTACAAGCGATATAAAAAGGAACTTACTACCATTTTTGGTGGGTAGGTTTGTATCATTTGTTCACTATAACAATAATGAATCCTTACATGTGTGATCCCAAATAAAATACAGTTCTATTATAGAATAAATAAAGTATTTTTTAAATCAACAATGGTCGTTATTAGTTAACAGCCGTAGGTTTCGTTATTTGGACTTCGTCAGATAAACCTGCCATCGTAATCTAGGGGTTATTATCCGCAAGAACACGATTTTAGAACTAACTTGGACGAAAAAATGGAATAAACCAAGAACAAAGATGCGGGAAAAAACCAATTGACAGAACAGCCGTTGAATGTTAACCATATATCAATTATTAAATCGTTTTAATTAACTAGATTTCATCCGGTGAGGATACGTCGAGACCAGCTACTGTCGTTTAATTTAAATCGTCCAAATACACATGATGACTGCAGAATGCGTTGGATCACAATGAAAAATATTATGCCACCAACATTGGTGACTCACATTTGATTCACTTGTCAATTAAGTATTGCACGCGATCTGTTGCGAATTTACCCAGTCAATCGTAATATCAACCGGTCAATTGGAAATTTGCATAAAAAACATAGGTAAGTATTGGTCTTTACATTGGAGTGAGTACGGTCCGGAATCGAGTTTGAGTAAAACACGTTTGTCACTGGGTAGCGCGCCGTAATTTGTCGTTTTAATTTTTCTACATACGTAACCAACCGATAGCCTGCTCCGGAATTCAGCTGCATAAATTACGTATTTCAGATTAAGTTCAGCACTCGCTCGGGAAGAGGTCAAATAAAACTTTTTTGGTATAGTAAAGGTAAATGTGTATTAATGGTAACCAGTAATTTTTATCGAAAAAAAAAATACGATTCCTAATTTGAAATTATTATAATAACATTATGCTGTTGTTTTTAATTTTAAATAAGTTCACGTCATTTTAGAACGTAAAAGTCATTTGTAGCTGTTATTAAATTGTAATTTGACAAAGCAATAAGTCAACTTAAGTCACGTAAGCTTAAATACAACAAACTTCTTTCCATATCTTACAGTAACACATCCATCACAATGAGTGCCGGAGACTAATGCACGTATATTAGAAGTTCGGATGGAGTTATACGAGGCGGTGTCCATAAATCCGAGACAGGCCGAGACACGCAACGAATGTGTGCGGCTCTCAGATTTATTCGTACGTCTACTGTACCTAGTATACTCGTACACAAAATTATTACTGACCCGCCAGTGCATGTGCGAAAAATTTAATGTACAAACCATTATTTACTAAACAACGAAATATATCAGAACTTATCATCAAGTATTTGTTACTCCTATTATCTATTGAACATTGTGGTATTATTATACGTTAATTAAATAATATCACTATTTTCAATAGATGGTAGAGTAACAGATACTCTAATAATGTACACCCGTCGGCATGGTATAGTCAATTTATATATTTTTTTATCGTGAATAGGAAAGTGCTTGACCGCTATCTCGCCTGATGGTAAGCGACGATGCGATCTAAGATGACAACCCACAATTTTAAATTAGTATTGATTGTTTGCTCAGAAATATATCAACCAAGAATTACTACTTGATATCTTGATTTGTATTGAAATATACGGCATAAAAAAATTAAATCTTTTAAGTCGTTGGATAACACTTGCCTTTTATTCTAAAAAGTGCCTGCATTTATTCGCTATCTTTTGAACATCGTGAGTAAAGACTATGCTCATTATCTGCCCTATTCAGTTGCCAAGTCTCTTGAAGAGAAAGGAGAAAAGAAATAAAAATTACAACATAGTTTCAGCTTTATCAATCAAAATATAATTAAATTACGTATATCACGATAGACAAAATGTGATTTGTCAATCACGAATCAATTTAAACGTCGGTGGACAAAGTGAGCAGCATTCGCCTCAAGGGAACTAGCCAACATCAAATCGAATACGAGGTTATAATTGAGAAGCACCAAGTGAATAACGACTCAACTACCACCTCACTATGTGACTATCATGTGAATATATGTTTTTAAATAAAATATTCTCACTGCTTAATCGATTAGGAAATCATCATAACCTCAAAGTTCTTACAACCTTAAAAAGGTAATGCAATTATAAATACATTATATATTATACTATCTTTATCTAGAGTTAACTATACAACTGGAATAATATAAGAAGCCAAGCCGAGCTAAAAAACAAAAAATGCAAAAACAGTACTAACGATGCAATAAACACAAAACATCAGACACTAAACAAATACATTACATGACAATATAAGTGCACAAAGTAGATACATTAGTGACAGTGACGTTTATAATGACAGTTTTTAACAATAGTTAAATATCGATAAACATCGATTATGTCATGAATAACTTCTGATAATGTTTAATCGGTGTAAGTTTTATTTTGTTTTACGTAAGGTTAATATTAAATAGTAGCAGCTATTGAGCCAGTTGGTTAAAACTATTTTACTTATAATGAGTTAAATGATTGGATGTAACATAAACAACTGTACATTGGTAACGCTCAAACGAAATGAAACCTAGTAACAGAAGGAAGTGGGCACATTATTGCCATTTACTTTTGTTTTACTACGTTGTGGTTATTCGCCTAAAAATAAAAATTAATTTCTTTTACCGAGAACCTTGTAACTTTAAGAAAATGTCCTTACGTACAAAGATTGTTCAGAGTCATATTATATTTTACGCGATCGCTCGTGATCTAGTAGTTGCTATTATACCGCTAGTATAGGTCTAATCTGCATTTACTGACTTTTCAAGTCAATCTTGCTCTTAGTATGGGAAAACTTTTACCCTGTCCAAATCCAGCTCTTGATATGAAAATTACTTAGAAATTTGAAGACGAATAAAAAATCCGCAAAGAAATAAAAAGATATCTCTCTGTCACTAAAAATAAATCTGTTTTACTTGTTTGTCTGTCCAATTCCAACTATATTTCTTATTACACCCGTTAGTCTTGTAGTGATCATCACTAGCGTAACAGAGTATTAAATTACAGAGCATTATATTGCGTTCCTCGCAGTTATGTTCATAGCTTTAGACTGTCATTTATATGATGAACGTTGTTATATCTGTTTTGAAGAAAGCCTTCACAGGCTACTGATAAGTGGATTTATTGGCGGTATAACGAGAAGTTGCTCGTATGTTCGCGATAATGGTTTTGTAAATTAAAGCCGTTATGCGATGCGGTTCGACGTTATTGTTATAGCTCCGATGCTGGGGAGGCGTTAATTTAACCATTCCCCCTTTTTGTTTTCATTAACGATGACGTTTCGCTGACATTTGTATTGTCGATGGTGCGACGTTGAATTTTTGTAGCATTTCAACCGTTATACAAATAAAAACGTTACCGCGTTCAATTAGTCTTCATAGTTTTGTTTGTTTATCATTTTATTTTTACGAACGTAAATCAAACTCAAATAGCGTTTTACAAAATATTATTTTGTTTTATCAAAATATTATTTCCTTTCGAGAATTTTAACGTGTCGAGTCAGCCTCGGGAGCTGACCGTTTTCTACGGGATACTGACAGGATACGGCGCCTCTGGATTTCATTCCTACGCCTTAATATAAGGCAGCAAATCAAATCCTTGGTGTAAAAAAACCTTTGCAATTTTGATTTTGAAACAGTACCTTTCTACAATAAATCTAAGGCAAAAATAAAATTTCTTTTTTGTTCCTATTCTAGTTTCAATTATTTAAAATTAATGGTGGGCAGAAATAGAAGAACTAATAAACAATCAAAATCACGCACGCGAAGTTTGAATGTATTACAATTTGACCCACATTCATCGACGACGAGCTAGTTCTCAGATCCAATCATGAGCTGGTTGTCTCTGTCAAACCCTGACAAGTGTAGGCGCCTTCTGCCTTTATAACTATGCCTATTCACCAGGTGGCAAATTAAAAACGTCAATCACCTAGCTATTACTGATAAATCACTGGTGCCATTATTCCTGGCTATTAATTGCATTTGGCTTAATTGAGTTCATTCATTCGCGCTTACACTGTAAGAAAATTAATGATCTCGCCATTTTCGTTCGTGACATAATGGGTTGAAGAAAATAAAATACGTTTGTACATTTACTAATATGCGAATGGCAAACGTAAATCAATCTAAATTTGACAAACAGTTTCTTAGCCAATAGTTTACAATCGTTAAATAATACCTACAGAAATGTTACGATAAAATAAATAGGATAATAACATTAATGCGTTTCGTAAGGGCTAAAATGATTCATCCGTTATTAATTTACAGATATTTCTTCAGAATGTAACCTTATTGATTTGGTTTTTGTTCATACAAATGATAAATATTATTAAATATGTTTATGATTTTAAAAAGATATGTTTGAGTTGAAGTTATACAGTATACAAGTTCTCAAGATGTAATAAAATCCAATAAAATCAGTATTGTTACAAAATATAAGACAAAAAACTGGTTGGTTGCCTGTAAAGTCGGTATACGGGCGAAAGTTTTACGTGACAACGACTTTGAGTGGTAAAATAATTTTAATGTGAATATTCATTCGTATAGTAGGAAGAAGGATGAAATAATAGTAACAATTTAAAACATTTATTTATACAAAGAATGCTATTTTAAAACATTAATTTATAGGCACGCGTCCGTTCCACTTTTTATGTCTGTCTCTCTCGCTCTTAGGCGGGCTAACCATGCCCGAGTTGAAGGGACGCGTGCCTCTCACTCGCTCTCATTGTAAGCGCATAACGTGAGCGGAGCGTAACGCAGTTTCTTGAAGTGTCACCCGGCAAACCAATTTATAAGACGTTGTCACGTCAAAAAGAATAAATGCAAAATTATAATTAATTAGTTTCGTCGGTATGATTAGGATTTTGTCAAGGATATAGCGTAGTTAGTCAAAACCTGTGAAATATTTTTACATTGCCTTAGTGATGCTATTAAATATGAGAAGGTTATCTTGGGATCAATTCCTCTTATGAGTAGCCGTACAAGTCAAAGTCTAAGTACAAATCTGTTCCCATATGATGAATCACAACACAGATGCAATCTTTTACGGTTCCTTTTCAATACAAAAAAGAGCAAAGCCTTTTTATGGCAACAATACATCAAAGTGTACAAATATGAATATTTGAATAATAAAAATTAACATTTGCTTTGTAAAATACTCCTGTAATCATCTCTAACAATAGCCCGCGGTTGTTTTGATGTCCGGAAAGAGCCTCGATTAATTTCGCCTTTAATAAAAAAAATAATATGGAAAAAATTTACTTACGGTCCTCCTTTCAAGAAAAGGTTGCGATTTTAAAATACTGGGATGCTTCAGATTTATGTGCGAGCTCCGTCATCCCGAGCGCTGATATTAAATTTTATTAAATATATTTCGTAATAAAACTAGCCATAAATGTGGTACGTCAATAATAACTGCTTTACCAAAGAACGGTGCGAGAGAACTGTAATTTATTTATACTTACTTATTTTGACTCTGTTTTCTCTCGCCAATTAATATTCATCAAAGAACGAATTGAAACTAGAATATTTTCAAAGGAACTATAATAAACGAACCAAATCTTTAAAACTCTACCAGTATAAAGGTATGCAAACAATAAGTGACGATGTTTACGTTAGGTGACGTTTATCTATTAATACAAATATGGCCTGTTTACTTTAATTACTAGTTTGTAAACTCACTAACAAGTGCTTTTTAGATTATAGTTCAAGTTACCCACTATGCCTTAGTGGTTTAAAAATATAAAAATAAAATTTAGGCCGTAGTAAAAATACTAATTGATGTAGCCACTGTGGACAAGATTTATTGTAAAAAAAATAATTCCCAAAAATCAAAAAGAACTAAGTCACGCACTGTGACTTAAGCAGATAAACTATGAGAAATTATTCACTTAAATAACTATAAAAATCATGACCTAATTTTCCACTTGAGTCTGTATGTTTTTATTTATCCTACGTTTATATATTGTTTATACCCATTATGTTTTTTATCAGTAACATTGAGATTTATGCATAATTTGTTGCATAATTAATCAGTTATTTAGCAAAAGTGATTCATAAAATCCTAAGCGCTCAATACAAACCACACGGCGTCAGTTCAAGCTAATATTACATTTATGCAAATAATATCTCGATATATACATCCATATTAAACGTCAACTTACTAACGTAATCCCTGAAGGGTTTGTCAGACAGGTATGCTTGGGATGACAACGTCGCGCCGAGCGCCGACCCAAAGGATTACTGCTCAAATAATTATTGCCATGAATATTATTCCTTTCTACCAATTTTGTGATGTGAAAGTTTGGATTAATGATTATAGAAGAATGAATAATATACAATATCACGATACAATGTTAGTACTTCGAATAAAATCACACTTTATATCACAAATACTTTTAGGTGATATGATGATAGTTAATTTGCTCTATATCTATAATCACAGTGGTTTGTGTGTTTGTCTGTCCGCTCTTTTTCCCGCTATTTTTCCATTGTTTCAGTAACGTTAACATAGCAACGCGTTAACTGCAAGTAGTTCGTCTACCGGACGCTAGATGGCGCTAACGGAAAAATATTTAATAATAGAAAAAATTTAAAGAAATTCGTCCACCCGTGCGAAACCGGGACGGGCCGCTAGTTAGAACAAATATTATTTAGATACCGCACTTTGCTAAAGTTAAATACATTCTTTAAATTGGACTGAATAATATCACAGATCGTAAAATATATTTTTTTCCTCGTGAATATCCTCTGAATGAAATTCTGACTTTTCTGCCTATGTACGACAGAATGTATTTGGAAACTTTTGCTAAAAATATATGGCATCCATTCATTTATCAATTCGTGGAAGCGTCAAGCTTATAAATGTAACAGAAAACAGGAGACTCATTTGTTTATGTAGATTTATCGCATTTTATAACAAGGTTTCACATATTTTCATTGCTGCCTTTAGAGATAATGTTATTAGAATACTCTATGGACAAATGCTATTACAAAATTGATCGTCATATCATTAGACAAAACAATTCAAGCTAACGAATTTTTAATGTTATTCCTTGCTTTAATAACAACAGTGAACAGACTATTTTTGTAATAATTAATATATCTTATGTATCTTTAGTAAATAAAATCTTTAAAAAAGGTAGTTGATAGATTTCTTTTATTTTGTTAGACTATACTGAATTATGATTCTGTTATTTTATTTAGTCAATCGACAGTGTAAATACTGATTTGACTGTAAGTGCAACTTTTTAATTATATTTTTATGCCGACGTTTCAACCAGATAACATAGGCCGCGGTTGACTGATTTAAACTGATTATCTTTTTAAAGGTAATCAATGTTCTTTAGCCATAGCCATGTAGTCATGAGCTTAACAGTGACAATCTATTCTACAATCATTAACGAAAACTTTATAATCTATAATCTAAGATCAGAAATTTTTTGTTTGTTTGTCCGCTCTTTTTCCATTGTATATGCGTTACCATAGCAACGCATTAATCGCAAGTAGTTCATCTACCGGACGCTAGATGGCGCTAATGAAAAATATTTAATAATAGAAAAAAAATTAAGAATTTTGTCCACCCGTGCGAAGCCGGGACTGGCCGCTAGTATAAAAAAGTACAGTTAATTTACTATGTGCAGATTTAAAGACAATCTATATCCTTATATCTATATGTAGTTTCAAGCCATCAGTCAAAATATCGGATTGCTAGGTGCGCTGTCGCCGTGAGGGCCGTTAAAAGCATTAACGCTCCTAGATAACGTCTGTTTTTTGTGTACTAGCGAGAGATTTTACGACGTTTTTATTGTTCTCTGATCTGATCGGGGCCACTGTTTCCACTTACCTAGTTTTGTTACAAACAATTGCGAAGTTTGATTGGTGCGTTAGTGTACCATTTAACCTTTCTTTGTTCTCTCAGTTTACGTGTACAATTGATTAAAATTAAATAACTGGCTTTTTTCATAAGGTGTATAACTTGTGACATATATGCGATTTAAAAAAACTTACCGTCATAAAAAATGCTTTTTTGTCAGTTTATTTGATATTTGACGTTGCATTACCTACATTAATACTCATTGCTCAGTTTTTTTATACAATTAGGTAGGTCTGTTTTGCTCATAAAGCAAACTAGTGTGATTATGGGTATAAAAAAAAGATAATTTAATTTGATTAATCTTTCAATAAAAATGCTTTTTGTTGCTAGTTTTTTACAATTTAGATGTTAGAGAACTATTGTATTGGAAACTAACTGATGTTATCAAGACACGAATGAATGATTAAAATATTATTTTTATTAATTTTATTTTATTACATTAATTTGAGGTGTTGCTACTTAGTTAATTGTATCGACTGCTTTCATTTCTCAAAGCTTTAACTTGTTGACTTATGACAAAAAGCAAATGTTTATTTTACCTGACCAAATTCCAGATTAAGCCCTTTCAACTCCATGTAACAAAAATGCGGCCGTTTGTGTCAATAGGGAGGGAACTCGCCATTGTATAACATATTTCTACGACGCCCATTCTTAGGGTAAAAGTGGTCGGATAACAAACAACACAAAAGGCGAAATAATGAATAGTCCAGAAAAACGGCGAGGCTCTCGTTATGAGCCACATGCATAAATGATACGGCGAATCTGACAAATGGCACGGCAGAGCATAACAATGCTAGTGCCTCCAAGTGGCCGTTCAATTATGCAAATAGACCGAGCTATGTTCGTCCGGCAATAATAAAACTGTTAAACAGCTGACGAGCGCTCGGAACGCCCCAGTATTAATTCAGGCCTAAACAATAAAAAACAGGTACATTTCTCGTATGACAGAATACACGCCGTTCATATTAAATTAGACCGGCGTTGGTCATCCACTTTATTTTTATTTGAATCCCATGAAAATATTGAACGTGCTCGCTCCCGTTTTGGGATCGCGACTCACCGTCGCGTCGTTTCGTTCGCAAGTCGATAGATATGAATTAGTTAATAAAAATGCGCGACTGCGCGATTTTTTTCCAAATGAATCTTTCATTTGTCTCACGGCGGCTTTACCATCGCTAATTATCCGCAGTGGGTTCGCTTAATAAAAGTAATCCCATACTAGTTAAAGAGTCTCTTTAATGAGGTCTTTGAAACTTAATTGGCAGTAGTCTTGTTAAAGGGGATATCATGCAAGAAACACATAAAGGCAACACAAACACACACAAGATAAGTCTCGAAAACGTCAAACCGCCATTCGCGAATCGAATAATTATCGGAAGATTAATAGCTGGCGTTAATAATTTAAATTATGAGTTTATTATACGAGAACAATTTTTCGTTGGCAACTCCTCATTAAACTGATCCGCCGTGGGTGCTTCATCACTCAGTCAAATTGCGTTTCGCTTAATTTTCTTTCCCGGCAGGTGTATTCGACAGAGCAATTATTTACTCCGTCGGATGTGACGTCACTCTCCCCCCGCCCATGTTCCCTCAACTAACCTTGTGTTGAAGTCTAGATAGTTTACAAGTGTTCTATTTCACTATAAGTTTTGCTGATTCTTTTTAACAGACTGAAATAATTCAATTTATCTTGTCAAACTTTTATTTGTTTTCTAAATTGTAAGGCCTCTTCTTTTTATTTTATTAACTTCTCTATATTACAAATTTACCTATACTCAATTATAAATATAAAGTAATATTGTAATCAGTACCTAGCAGTATTTAACGTCTCACAACCTACTGAAATATTGTTCCTTACATGACTTTCGCAGTTACAAAAATACATAGTTGCTTCAAAAATGGTTTAACAGCTGAGTCAGCAATTAGTGCCTCTTAGGTAATGCGCGATAAAACTCACGCAATGCTGACGACCTCTTGTTAGCGACATCACCATTTACTTTAAATCACGCGACATATTGACGACATTGGTTGACATAGGCGATTAAAATTTGAACATACAAACACAAAACGATATAAATAAAATCATTAAAATGTAAAACATTTTGTTTGATACTGGTCATGATAACGTTCCACACAGTCACTTAATAAAGAATGAAATATACCAATCACATTATTTTAAGTGTTGGTGACAGACCTTCAAAATGTTCGTGTTATCAATATATAAAATAGAATCCACATTATGCACTCTTAAAACCTTCATGTTTTGTTAATTTGTATTTGGAATCATAGTGTTCAGTGCTGTTTCCAATTTGCTCATATTTGGCTCATGCTTTAGCATAATTATAAAAAATCTTTCTTAAGCTTTGATGTCCTTAACAATTTTTAAAATGCAAACTTTACTTCTACACGGAGAAAATTAAATAGTGGCATTTTTCGTATGAGATAAAATAGGCTTTTTTATACATAAATAGATGCTAATAAAAACATGTATTCATTCCTTCTACGTACTCATGACAAAATAATTTCTTCTAATTAATGCACAGGCACTTCTCGCTGACATTACAGATTGGTATATATTTCATGAGCGTTTGCCATAATAAGTACAAATCTTAATTAAATGCGACAACCATCTACTTACCCACATTAGATTCAAGGTTTCCTAAATACTTAGTGAATGTCACATCCATTTGTCCCCCTCCGTTCAGAAATGTCACTGTGTGCTGTTTTAGTATCTAATTTGACAGTGACATATAGAATTAAATTATAATGTCATGCCGACACTACAGAAAATGATCCTCGCCCGGGTTGAGTAGTTCTATTGTCATTAATACGCTATGTTGACTTTGCTAATGCTGACGCAGGTTTCATGGTTATTTAGTTATTGAAGAAGTTAAAATGCTTTCCTTAGGGTCAATTATAAGTTTTGCAAGAGTGATAAAGTATTACATATACCTACATTGCTATTGAAACCATCCACAGTTATTTCAGGCCAGGAACTGAATCTATTAACTTTCTTTGATATAAAATATTACATTTTTGGGACAATCCTAAAGATTTACTTCCCAACTCAAAATAAAAAAATGCCTATCTACAATATTTTTATTGGTTTTATGCTTTATGCCCACGTACGTGTAAACTGCAGCTAACTAATTTGGAGTATACCAAAGCTACCTGTTATATTATAGAGATTTAGATTAATAAATACATTTCAAACATTTTGCGAGACAAAATGGAATTGTTGCAAATGTATTCTTTTGTTTTCTTCGCATACATGAGAAAGTTACATGTTCCATATTCGAATAAGAACATAAAATTAAACGATGACATCATGCAGACGTCTGCGTGTCAGAAAGTAGAATACAAAAGTAACTTTTATGTTGCTCGGTACTTCCCCGTATCATACCACGGCCACCTTGCGACGTTAAACTATCAGGGAATAAAAACATAAACATGGTAAGCCATGATAAAATGTTGACTTAGGGCGCGTCTTACAAACGTTCGTTAGTAAAATTCCGTGTCGAATTTCCGTGAGCACAACTTTCGTTAAGTTTGTTTTAGTATAACGATCCGATAATTCGGATATAGTTTGTTGGTTAGCCCTTAATATTACGTACATATTAACAAAAACAAGTTCAAAATTTGTATAAAACGACACGTTTTTTCGCGATGAAAGGCGCTTGCCCAAAATGCTAATTCATCACTTTGACTCATCATTATCAACTTATCATAGTCCTTACTTCAGGAATATAAGCTTTAAAGATACAAAAGCCGTATGGATAATTGACCATGACTCACCACGCGGAGGAACTCGAAGTAGTAAATATTTTAGGCTCGCATCCAATGTTAATTTTTGGCCTCTTAAAAAACCTTAAAGTCAAGTTCAACCTCAACCTCTACCAAATGTGAAACATGTGAATACGCCAATAAACGCATATGGCGAAGTAGTAGAATTGGTGGAATACATGGAATTTTTGGTTATAACGTTTGACTATAGAGTATAATGGGATTCCACATATCATTAATGACTTAACGAATAGATTTAGTTCCGTTGCGTATGCCGTTAAGAAAATACAGTTCATATCTAATGTTGAAACAGCGAAATGGTGTACTTCAGCTGGTTTTACTGTATAATGAAATGCCCTATATACCCTATGGATTATTGCTAAAATGTTAAAAGATAATATTGTTTTAAAAGTAAACATGTTTTCCTTTAATAAACACTCTGCTTATTAAAAAAAAAAAATCATTTATCATTTATTATTATCATTAAAATTTTATAAAACATATTTTTGATTCATATTTAGTAGCATTTAAAAAATATTCATTCAAAAAAAACCGATACCTCATACGCAAGAGGAAAAGGCTCTTGCCGAGTTTATTACCGCTTCTGCTCAGTACAAAGTCTCCTGGCCTAAGAGTTACGAAAGTCATGGCATAGTTATTGACATTCATTGAAAGAATGAAATTATGTTATCTTTTAAACAGCGAATATATGGATAGTCGTAAGAGAATCAATGTTTATGACTTTCTAAAGAGAAGGCTAATGTCCAGCAGGGGACTCGTAACGGTTGATGATTCAAATTCAAAATTCTTTATTTATTTTATAAACGATGATGACAATGCATCCGATGACCGGTTCTTGGGAAAGTCGCTTATCTTCTATAATCTTAGCCTATCGCGTCAACAACTGTGCTATAAAATTCCTTTACACTCAATTTTAGTAATTTAATTAAATACTTCTTTAATACGAATTACTATGCGTCGAAAGATTATTTTTAAGGTTTGACATCCAATCTTGAAAAATATCAGAAATCTATTCTGAGAATTTTTAAAAATGTTAAGTTTTATTTCCTTATTATTGGGACTGTTGGCAACTAAAAATGTTGTACTGGTCCATCTGTTGTTTGACTCAAATAAGAACAAGTATGGAACAGACAACCATAACTTTCGTGCCAGATTTAAGACCGGCCTCTTTGTTTTATTCTGTATCAATAAAGATTGTCCTAGTTATAAATAGATCAGTTATTACTTTTCATTGTGTCTGGTGAGTAAGACTACGTAATTTTAACTATGGGATGATAATTTTATCTCACTTGAAGTAAAAAGTTGCTGCTACATTAACTTCTCTATGCCTTATTGGTCATAGCTTTCCTTATAGAAAGTTAATAGACTTAGCCATCACTACAGCAGGTGGCTACTTGACATTCAGCCTAAATAGTGTCGATGCAGTTATTATGAATCGATAACGTTAAGCAACCTTTTATGTAGTTACTAGAAAAGTAAAACCTCAATTCTGTCACGCGATTCTTGTAAAGGTTCCATAGCAATCAAACTATGACTATTATTTACCGAATTGGGGCCAATATTGTTACGTTCCATTTACGAATAAATACGCTATTACTATATGTTGCATAACGATCGAAGTGATTATGTAGTGAAGTATCGGAATGGGTATGTAAAGTATGTATTTTTCATATTAATATTCAACATTTTACTGGTCAGATAAAAGAGCTTAAATTTATTTTTTAGGTCATAATAATATCATTTAATTGCATCTCGTAAATATTTTGATTTTAATCATTTATTTGCACTAATCTTTATTTCTAGAATTACGAGTATATGAGTAACATAATATTGCTCGCACTATGTAACTTGCTATTCAAGTTTTCACTTATAACTAATTCATTTTTAAGTCCAAAAAGCGAGCGAATCTTCCATTATCATATAAATTTTCAGCATCTACATAAAATAATAAACAGAAGTGAGCAAAAGCACACGAACAAAGTCTTTTATTTAAATTAAAAACGTAATACTGCAGCTGCAAAAATGATTCCAATGTATTTTTCTTATGAAACCTTCCCGGTCATTTCAGATTTTTTTAAATGCAGATTTTTCTTTTTTCGTCGTCAAACATTCAATATTTGAAACAGTTAAAAATCGTTAATGCATAATGCACGTTTAAGCCCACCCGCTCAGCATTTACCTATAAGTAATTGATAAATTTATGTCAAAGATAAAGCCTAGACAAGCCTTCCAAAGCACAGATAATTGTTTCATGTTGATAGTTCATGGGCGGGATATTAATAAACTTTTACAATCGTTGATTGAGCACTTGATATCAAATTTTAAATTTAATAGAAAATTTGCTTTGATATACGATTAAAGAGCCATAATCACTGAAGATGTTTTACTTAAATATTTACAGAGAAAAACAGTTTTTCAAGCTAACTGCTAGTAATATAAGGGATAAAGTGATGTAGTTAGGACTAGACTTGTTAGGGAATTATTTTGATGAATTTTATGTTCATAGGCTACAGTAAGCAGGCACGTTACTTATTTGCCGGCCCTAAAAAACTCTAATCCGACTAATCAATTCTCTAAAAAGTAATAATGGTAATGGAAAGAGTTTACATAAATTTGCAGTAACAAATTCTATTGGAGCCGATAACTAGAACGGCGAACGCACCGGTGCGCTGCAAAGCCTCGAATGAAACCGTTTTATAATAAATTCTCCGGCGGCCACATCCTCCGGGATTAATCGTCTTACTTTTCTCTCTCGCCATAATCCTCGTAGGGAATTGTGTGGCCAGCATCTCAGTACCTTATCGTGATTAAGAGGTATACAGTAAACCAACTCGCTTGTTCGCTTTAGCTTAAGTAAATACTGTGTAGCCAGATTTTATTTGTGAAAATGAATGAACATTTGCATATCTTCAGACGATTTTTAAAATTGGTTAGTATAAAAATCGTTAGTTGAATTGTTGCAATATAGGTACAACGATATGCACACCCAGTACTATCATATAATGTTATGATTCTCTTACAAGTAAAATGTCACTAAGTATTGGTATTATTATTTATTATTTTACTCGTTACTATATTATATAGGCTAAGAGTCACTTTCTACCAATCAACCAGTAAGTTTCGTAATCATACATAAATTGAAAAAAATATATTTATGTATGACTAACTGTTCTAGATACATTCTATACATGTTACCTATACGAGTCATAATATAAATATGTAATATCATATATAGTCGAAGTTGAAATACGTTTGTATAATTCGACACGTTTGTCACCGTCTCGGTAGCTCGGCTGTCAGAGCACTCGCCCGGATAGCGAAAGGTAGCGGGTTCGAATCCCACCTGAGGGTTTGGAGGCGTAGTTGTTTTTTACACGCGTGTTTTATATCTTATGTAATATCAGTGTTCATTAATAGCTGTACAACTTTGTAAAGCAACCTTACAAGATATAACTTTTCGCGTCCAGTTCATTCTTTACCGTCCATTTCTATTTACAGTGCTCCTTGCTACCAAACTCCCGCAACAAGTGCTATATCCAAAACGTCTTCGTTTCTTTTTCGCTTCGTTAATAATTTCATTGACTCGTATTTGCGGATTGGAAGAGTTTCTCGATAATGCTAACAAAAGCGAAATAAAGTGAGGCTGCTGAATTTAGATATTATATGGGATAAATTAATCATTACTTTTGAACATAGTACAAGTTAGTAATGTATTAAAATAATAAGAAAATACATTTTTTGTTTAGCTCACTTTTTAGGCGAAAGTCCCGTTTGCTTTGTCTTTAATATATTTTCATTTTTTCATTAATTATTTTTATTTAATCGATTAATTTGGCTTTGTTTAAGATGAGTGCTTCTAAAAAATAAGTTATAATAGCTTATTACAAATAAATATTCAGTTTAATTTGAGAGTAAAAAGTAATATAGCTCTCATACCTAACAACCGTTGTTTTTATTCGTTGTTAAAGAGTATTTTTTGTTAATAAGCATTGCAAGACTGAGTCTAAGAAAAATAGCACACGAATTATTTCAGATGCAGAGGCGTGTAGCTTTTTTATTTAACTTCTAGAATAATAGCCAATACTAAATTAGCCCTGAATCAATACATACAAAATTATATTCGCTAATAAGAATCAATTTCCAGCAAAGACTCCGATCTACTAAAAATACTTATACCTCAACATAGTAAGGTTTTAATCATAAAACTCGACCATATAAACGGTCTTTACGTGCGCTAACAGAAGTATCTGTAGTAGCTATTATGTTGGCTTAATAAGAATGATTGCCTCATGTATGTTTATAGTTCAATTTATACGTAGTATTACCCTTTGTATTTTTAGTAAATGACTTTATAAAGAGAGGCCACGTTTGTTGTTAAAATAAAGATTGTTATTAAAAGAAAAAACTTAATAAAATTTAGGGGCAGCCAAAATCCTACCGGAGGACATAATTTATACTTCTACAGAAATTCGGTTACTAAAAGGGTCTCCCTGAGCGGATCAGATACCCGCCGACGGATCCTGCTGGTTTATCTATAACTAAATTGGTGCAATATTTCAAAGGCTTGTTTGTTATGACCTTCCTGGTCGAGGGGGTGGCGACGTGGAGACATACGTATTGATAAACATAATTTTAAACATATACTAATCAAAAGGCATAAATTCATATGTATTGCGGGTTCTATATATTTTATGCGTTTCCAGCAAGCAAACTATATCAAATTATGCTTTTATTACCTTACCTTTCAAAATTATGACAGTAAAAGTCATGCAAAACGATAGCCCACACCGGTTTTGAAAGACACCATTTCCGAGGTCTCTAGTTCGATCCCCTGTCGGATCAAGGTGTAAAACACATTCTCAATGGTGTCAGATCAGGTTGGTTGTTGCACCGTAGTTGATTCTTATTATCATAACACAACTACATTAGTATTTATAATCTAAAGACTATATGTCTTCTAACTCTCTAAAAATCCTCTATTAAAAGAAACTTGAACAGTTTTTGTAAATCTAAAAAGAGTTTGCCAAAATCACCGCTAAAGGTATCGGGCATTTTGAAACAATGTTAAGCGATCTGCCAGTCAGTAGCTCCGCAATATTAGGTCGGATCACCTGATGGGTTTACTGGTGGCAAAAGGATTTAGTTCGTGTCACAATCAGCCAGCACTGCCTCTGCAGAATTAACCGCCGCGTTCGCCCGTTCTAAATGTCACTCTTATTATCAACTGACACCCCCGGATTACCTAGGATAAATTGTTTTAACGTTTCGAAAGCGACCATTTAACTCTATGTCGACGCTTGTTATCTTTTCGAATTAAAACTCCACTCGCCGGACTTATTTTAAATTCGCTTTCAGACTTTACTTTTAATTCACCCTCTATGTGCACACCGAGTCAATTTAGCTAGCGTTTGATTGGCTGTAACAATCACTTACGGCAGTGTCAACTTTGACGTACAGTTTCACGGTAGGCCGGACGGGCTGCAGTACGTTTGCTAATACCATTTTCCGTTTGGATAATAAGTTTAGCATGCGCTATTACCAATCTGCCGTCGAGCTTGGCGCCTACCGTGCGCCTCTGCAGCAATCAATTTGTTTCATGTTCGGACGTTTTGATTCTGTGAATTCCACAGGAACACGACATTGACTGGCTGCTCGTTGCGGCGTATCTTCATTTGCAAGTTTATACTGTTTTGTTTGCGAGGCACTGTGACAGAATGTCTACAGCGTCTGCAGTCGATTTGTAGAATATTCCGTTTTAGAAAGTTAGCATTGCACTTATTTGGCCTAAGTACAACGTTTGCTAAGCAAAGAACGACAATTTTTCCATCTTCTAATTTTTTATCGATACAGTATTGATACATATTTATAGCCGGATGGGCTTGAAGAGCCCGAGGCCTTGGGTCCCGAATGAGGACACTGCCTTAATTTGACATTCGGATCACGAGCGCCACGAATGATGTCTCCCATAACAGCTCGCTAGCGCCGACTGCATTACGTTTACCATTTTATAAACGATTTAATTGACAATATACTGATTCTGCTATTCAAAACTACACATGCATCCATCCGGCTTCGAGGTAATTTAGGTGATATATTTACATAACTATCTGATTTGATTGTCAGATTAGCTGAAAATATAAATCGAGCTCATCTGATTTCAACCTGGCGCAGTTTGATTTTTTCGTTAACGCCACAGATTATCTTGATGAGCCTTGAAAAATCTAAAATAAGATTCGCGGTTAGTCATTTCGCGGCGTCCGCCTTCGATATATCCTCGGGACTATTCAAATCAATCTTTGAACGTTTTCAATTTATTTCAGTGTCCTTATCTGTGACAGGCTTGGCGCTGAATTAATCTGGACTGGGTGTCCCCGCTCCCCACCCTCTCACCGGAAATTAAACGAATTAACACCATCCAAACGTACATTTTTCACTTTGGGAGTCGCGCATCCTATCGATGAATCTCGCAGTCTTTTTCATCGGAAAGCAATCGACGGATCTGTGCGTTTATCTGTCTTCGCTTAGATTGAACAATTGATACGTCAGTGATGTACGTAGAATTGTAAATTGAATTCTCGTTATTGATTCGTCTACGCTCCATTTATTTGGAAAGCGATTTGATTAAACGCTGCGACACGGTTAATATATCAACTAAGCGTGCTTTGAATATAATTTAATTTTATAGTCTCGATGTTAATAACTGAAGATAGATATTACAATAGCTTATACATTTTAATGTAAATGTGGTAAATAATAACGGGTTAGTATTCCGTGAATAGTATATTTTCATTGTCTTTATTTATTACTAAGTAAAACTGAAAAACTACAATCGTTTTTTTTCCGTTTCGGTACCTCGATACCTCAGCAGTCAGAACACTCGCTCTGATAGCAGTTGGTTTGGATCCCACCTCAGGGCTCGGACGCGTGGTTCTTTTTTTACAGGCGAATTTGATATCTTTTAGTTCGTTGTAGGTTGAGGTACTGTTGTTTGTAGATCAGCAAAATTTTGAGAAATCATTAATAATACCTACATAAAATATGAATTGCAACGTAAGACAATTACTTTTACAGTTCTTACAAATTTGTCACTAACTAGGGTACGTAAAGTAGGCAGTAGAGGAAAGGATGGTATATAACAGCGCTTTCAGCAATAGTGAAGCAAATTGAAACCCTAACGGCAAATGTTCAAAACGCGCAAACCATCCCTCAAGCTGTGTCTACTCCACATAATGGCGCCGTAAAGCTGCCCGCACACCTGCCTACACAATACCCGCTAATTAATTCAACAACTGCCATTACTACGGATACTGCAACCACAACTATTGTGCTCCACTGCTCTTAAACTGTTGCTCTTATCTATTCAGCCTGCCGAGGTTCATTGCTTTACAAAAGAAACAAATGACTCACTCATCCACAAACATACCTCGTACGATTCGTTGATTGTACATTCAAGTATCTATATTAGGTACGTTAGAATTGTATTTTCATTAAAAATTAATTAAGAACAGATATCCAACTTGATTGAATTTCTACTAAAAGTGCAGCAAATATAATCTCACAAATCAAATGAGAAGATTTCACATTACATTAATGAGCCTAATAACTGACTGAGTCAGTCCTTTTGGGTTATTAATACAATATGTAGGAAATTCTGTACAAAAAATATTTGTTTAAAGTAAACGATATGTTTAAAAATTCAAACTCAAAGTTGATATTTTTTTGAGAAATGCAGTCATAGGCTGATAATTATGGCAACGCTAGTATTCTGGCCATTATTTAAAACAACAGATATCAAATAATTATTAACAAACTATCATTTAAAACAACAGTTTACAAATTTGAGGGCTTACACAACATATTCCGTTAAAATAAAAAAAATAAAGTATATATGAACACAAAACACGAATCTGTATAATTCTGCACTAAATGGAAATAGAAAAAACTTTTAGAAGAGTGTTTTTCCATATATTGCGTTTTTTTATTTAACGGCCTAAAGCGAAACTTTTTTTGACGGATAACGAAACGTTCATTTTTATGCTCTTAGATTTTTTTTATTCTTACCTTTCAAGTCATTTTCAAGAGTTATTATCACAGGATGACTAAGATAGTTATTGTTTATATCTATATATTTTAAACTTTTCAAAATGGTAAAAAATCCTGTTATTGTCGGGCATAATCTCTTTACTTTTCACTCATAAAATTTTGTAAAATAAATAAGACTTGCTATTTTGTATAATAAGCTACTTAATCTGTTACCAGTTTCGAAACTCTGAGGCCCTTCCAAGAGGAACTGACAAAAGAAACTTGGTCAGGCGTACTTATCCACTAATTACAACAATAAAATATCTAATAATCTTTGTATGTAAAAAATACTGATTTTATAACTTACATATATTTCTAAGAACCCGTTATTCTCTAGGACTATCATGGTATAATGCCAGGATTAATTAAATAAGAACATGAAAACATCTGCGTTTCGGAACCAAGTAAAAGAGTTTTATATACATAAATATCCCGATAGTGTATAAACGAAATATGTTTTATAGCCCACTGATTATTCCGATATCAGTGAATAAATAGTTACTTCAATTTACCGTATAAATACTTTGTGAAATAAAAATCACGATAATTACCGCAATAAACTGTACTACAACATTAACCATCTATCGTCGATCGTAGTAAATAAATCACCAAACTGTAGCTTTTACCGATTAAATTATTTCTCTTTTACTGTTGGGGCGAAGGGATTGAGTTACTTAAGCACCCTCTCGTATTTCGCTTAAGAAGTTAATACTTTTAGCATTCTACTATCCGTTAGGTACAATTTTTATTTTGTTGCGCTAAAGTGAAACCCAAGAAATTATAATAAAGCTGCAGTATTTTTATTTGGTATTCATTTGGGATAACATTTTATCTTTGGGCACTTCAAAGAGATGTGTTCGGTTTTGAAGAACTCCATTTCTAAATGTTGCCATTTTAAAATTCTCAGATCTTTTTCGTTCTTGTTGATGTGGAAATTATGTATATTTTTCATAGGTATGGGTCTCCAAAGTTAGAATTTGTTATAATTTGTAAATGGGTTACAAAATTACGACCATCGATGTTAGCAATTTAAAAAAATGCGACATGGTAACTACTGATTGCGAATTGGTAACACCAAACCTTGTATGACAATTTCATATTTGACATTTCGTTGACCATTGCCAAAGTGTAATTCTATGATTTGACTTGTACTTTACTAACACAACACTACGAAGTTTGCGAAGTACGCGTAATGTGGTGCGCCACGAGATCACTTAGAGTTGGGGATTGTAATTTAAATCTAATTTTATATAGTCAATTTTATATAATAGCTTCATGAAAACGATACGAAAAAGCTGAATAAAAGACTGAAAGCGGAAAAATAAGCAACTAATCTGAAAAATAATTCTTACTTAGACGATGAACATTTATGTCTCCATCGTATTATCGCACTCTACGCGAAACAATATACTAGCAAAAAATAGAAAAATGCCATTCTATGCAGTTTTGGGGTGTAAAAATGATAGTTGAAGGATTTATTTATACAAATGAGGTATAAAGTACTATAGGTTATTCATGTTTCCTGCTATTTTCATTAAGATTGTAAATTAATTATATTGATTACTTGGAAATAAAAAAAAAAAATGATATTGACCTTATTTTTGAGACATTAAAGTCTTTCGTTCTTCTAGAAGTTTCTAAAACACCTACAAATTACTTTAAGCATGCTTTCCGTCGTTGCCGCTATTGAATTAGTAATGCACCTGATTACGTGTAAATAATAGATATCGATAAGAATTATATTTCAGAGATATACACTGCATTGTTCACAACTAATTTCATGGAATTGTCATTTCAATTTTATTATTATTATTGTTTAATTTTATAAAAGTTAATTATTTTCGTATACAAATAAGGCTGTAAATTTGAAAAAAGGGTGATTTATTGGATATGATTTTGAAAACTATTTTGGAAAGCAAAACCATATTGACCGTAATAAAATTTTAATGAAAACGATAAATATATTAAAGGTTTAGAATGCGCGCTTTGGTTTTTTTTTTTTCAATATAACAATTAAACCAGTTGTGTACGAAAATACACAAATTCAAAGAATGATATAAACATAGCAAAATATTGTATTTATTACAGCTTTTGTAAAGATCCGTATATAAAAAGAAAAGCCACGGCGGCGTAGCTTTCGGTACACGCATTGTAATTGGTCATATTGAATAAAAATCATGTTATCATTATCTTATATTTATTGCCTACTTTATTTTCATTAAAACTATAAACTGTATGGTATGGTAATTTGTTCAACTTGAAGCGCCTGCTAGCGTATGATTGCAGGTACAGTATGTTTAGCATAACTTTAACGCCATCTTGTACCCAAAAACGGTACTGGAACAAAGAAGTAAGCTATTATTTTTTACGGAGCATAACTATATAACAAAATGGTAGAATATGATATAAATATAATTCATTTTGTGATATATGCTCTAACGTTTTCAGTTTTTCTAACCGAATATTAACGCGATTTAAAGATGTTGAGTAAAGTTACGCTAGTTTCGTTGAAAAGATCGCGTCTTGCGACTTCTACCCAATATTATTGTTCTATGGTTAAGGCTGTCTTATAAGAACAGCCAGACAGATAGAAAACAACTTAAATCAACGTAGACGTGCTGTACTAAGATCATTCGTTTCCCGATTTGGTGAATGTTGGTATTATTGCAAAAGTATTTTGTGAATATGTAAAAGATAAATCATATCACTAAAGTCAATTTCACCAACTCCTTTTACGAATAACCTTAAAAATAACTTGATGATATAGTGAAAACTAATATAAATTATTTAACTGTTTTTGTATAAACTCTACCCATTCTTTTTTTTAATGCTAAATAAACATTAAAATAATACGAAACACCTGTTTGTGAAATAAAAACTAAAAACAAAAGCCTTAATTTTAATACTGCAAAATATCCAAGAACAACGAAGTTAAATAAAGGAAACGAATGGCAAAAATAAATCCAGTTTTTAAGTCCAACACCGTGAAAACTTTATTGAGATATTACAGAGTTGAAATTACATCATTTTAACACAAAGTAGCTGTTCAGTCAGTACAAATTGCGTAGCTTACAACAGTGCAGTATAAAATGAACGAATGGCTGGCACAAGTGCTGCATCAGAAGTATTGCAGCTCTGTTGGTGTGGTAAATTATGAGTCTTAAACATTTTTACATCACAGTTACTATAAAGGCTTATGTGCCTATCATCGTAAGCAATGTTAGGATGCAATATGTTCGTGTCTATAAATGAAAAAATATGCTTGTCTTATTATCACCATTTTATGGTTTAAAAACTTATGTCAACAGAGGTCACTGACATATTACTAACTTAATATTTATGGCACTGTGCTTATTTACAAAAACGTAACACTAAAAAATTTATTACACCGCCGTCATGGAACCAAATCTTTATTTGCATTTGATAAGATATACGCACGCAGTAAAAGCATTTAAAATTTCATCCTCGTAATGGATTTTAACTGTATAATTACTTCATAGTACCTACAGATGGAACTGATTTATAATACAGATTATCGAATGACCCGCTAATTTTAAGTTTAATAAATCCTTCGCTACATTTCGTAAATTGTTTCGGTTATTTTGTTTGGAGCAACTTTGTGTTGAAAATCTTTGGCATTTTTATGTAACAATATATTATATGAAATAGTCGATAAACCTATTTGCAGTCTCAATTTCTACTTTATCAGTCTTAAGGTTACATGTCACGTCTTTTCCATAAAGAGATAATAAACTAGGATGGATATCATGTGAGCGTGATATGTTAGAGGATAAAGAAAGAACTTGAGTTTCAATGTGCCGCAACAACTTAGCTAGTTGCACGAGAACTGACGTAAAACACCTTAAGTGTTATAGCAAGTCTGGAGCAGCTGGGTCGCTAACTAACCGTGATTGCCCCCTCCCTTCTCGCTCCTCTTTCCAGCGTGTATCATTTTTTCAACCCTCTCTGGAGAACGAAGTCGGCATCTCTTGAAAATGCGATACTTAGCATTAAATTGTGAGGCTCTTAAACGCTATTTCAGCAGGATTACGGGGCTCAACGTTTTTTTCATTGTGGCTGTCTACGCCCCGCTTAGCTGTTTTGTAAATACCTTAAAGGTATCGGCCCGCATAAACTGGCCCCGGATCTAAGCTGACGTTAATGAGCCGGTCCCTTGCGCTATCGCGGAGACGTACGGTTATGTCGGAGAAATTTCGTGATACTCAGGAATTATCTCGAGCCCAAAGGATTTTTCGCTTTCAATTTTGGCTAACTCCCATTTAAGGAAATCAGTTCTCCAAATGGGGTACCCAGTTTCATATTCGACAACATAATGCCCTCTCATCAAGTAAATTATGACTTTAATCTCATAGAAAGTTCCGCTGAGAATGTACCCGACTTTACTTTTAAACTTCTCCCTCTCAGGCATTCAGCGCTCGGTGATTTATGGAAACTAGAAAATTGTAAAGTATTTTTCATTGCTCCTTGTAACTTTGTTGTCGTTTTTAAATGCATTTCGATAGGTGAAGTTTTCTCGTGGAAATTATGTAGTATGTTAAATTGTATAGTTACAAGCACAGTGTTGTAGGAAATCGAAATTTTGGCACACTGTGTGTAGCGATGATAAAAACCGCTATATATTTTTCCGCCTCCCTGCAGGTTTCGAAGTCGAGGATACACGGGGGCGATCGAGCATTAATATCGGTCTATTCATTTCGTACGAAGCACTTTAGACTTATTTACTTCCCCTAATGCTGTCTATTTGGGAAGATAAAAGAAGTTAATTTTATAAATGGGCCATTCCCGTATAGGTAGGTAATCTTGCGTTCGGTACCGTTATCTGGGTCCAATCGGCCAAAGACAGATAGCGCGGTCGACACGCAAGCAGCGATTGATTAGGTCTGGTAGGCCCGCAGTGCCGTGACGGGTTAATAAAGCCTGCTGCCCTCTGATTGGCTTGTAAGCCACCCATTCTGCTTTCCGCCCGAATTCCGGGAGTAGATTACTTTATGCAATCTATCATATTACAGCGCCGTCCAAGTTTGGAAATTCTAATTAATGGTTATACACCCCGACTTGATAGTTTGCTAAGGTCGTTTTAAAGGATTTACTTGAGTTTATTTATGGCGCTAAATTTTAAATAACTCTTACGGGTGATATAGAATAACTGTAGTGAGCAAAAATATCAACTTAGTTAAATAAAAGGAACAAATATGTCATTAAACATCGTTATTCAGTATATAAATAAATAAATACATTTTAAACAACTCGTACCAAGTTCTCAATTTAATACTAAGAAACGCGTGTGTTATAAATTCGACGAAATGACGACCGAGGTTGATATTCGTATGGTAAATACGATTATTTGCACTTGAGTCATTGGTACTTATATAAATATTTCCATGAATATTACATATTTCCATCAATATTTCACATATCAATCGCCATATATTAGAGAAATGCACTTTAAACTGTTAACTTTTTTTTAAATCACTTTTTTGGAACAAAAATATGTATTCAATTGAAACTTAAAAAAATCATGGTTTTATTTACTTTAATACTGATCCAATCTTTTGCTCTATTTATTTTTTCTTTTATTGTTACAAATGTTCAAGTTACAAGACACTTACAATAAAGTCTTTATGTTCCATTGAAAAAAGTAAAAAAAAAAATACAAGAAAGTCGAAGTTGCTACCTTTAATTTGTTACTTTATAAAGTGTTGATAAAGTTAGGTTGGTTTCACTATTTTTTACACTTGCGTCATTGTAATTCTAAAGGTGCGATATGGTTACCTATCCGTTACCCTCGTATCCGTAAAACAAACCTTACAGTGCTTACTTTGGGCTAGACTAATTGGTGTGAATGTAAGAAATACTAAGTAAAGGATACTGTTGCCTATGCTGATTACATGGACATATATTCTTATTATTCAAATCTTTTAAAACAATGTCCTATGATATTTATAATCCACAAACATAGCTCTGATCAAAATGTTAAGTACGTTCAACTAGATTATGTTAGTTTAAAACTAGCTGACCCGATAACGCGTTGCTATGGTAACGTTAAAAGAGCGGGAAAAAGAGCGGACAGACAAACGCACAAACAATAAAGTATTTTAAAATTATAATTCCTCCACAAATAAACGGTAAATTAATTGGACTAACCCGTAAATAAAGAACTTACATTTGTCGCATATTCTTAATTCGACATGCCATCTGGTCCGTGGACAGTTCATTGACCCTGCTTCCCGTCAGTCAGACTCGCTTAACCCTCAATCACGCCCTCGCTTTAAGGATTTCACTTAACGTGGCACGAGTAACTCCAACAAACACAACTATAGGTACGATATCCATTTCAGATTAACAATCAACTTTCACAGTTGGCGTTCATAGGGATTAGATTGTTGAAACAGCGGCTCTGTTTTAACGTAAGCTTGAAAGTTTATATCGGTTGCGGTTTGAATTAATCAATGTGCCTATACTGCAATGGAGATCGTAAGACTGGGGTAACGGACAACTTTCAGCAACAATTCTGTCCAGTGGATCGGATTAGGGGCGCTCGCCGCGGTCACTACCAGGTCTCATGAACACGGTATGCGTTTCAGAAAGTTCTTGCCGCTGGCGGAATTAGAAAGTCACTCACCAACAAATCTGGATTTAAACGGGTCTGCGAGTGACGTTTTTAAAACGTCCAACACACAACGCATTATCCGAGTAGGCTGGGTAGCGTGGTATTATGCAGCAAAAAAGTGCGTTAAAACAACCCTTTTCGGAGGGGTCGTGGAGTTTCTTCCGGCCAGCTATCGTCGGCCTTGCGAGCGACGAGGGCTCGCAGCCTAATTGTTTGACAAAAATAAATGATTCCCAAAATAAAAATAAACGAGAGTTTCGCGTTTTGTATTAATATTTAACATAACATAGCTTTCGGCTTTTAAAACGAAACTCAGGTTAATTCGAGAATCCGAATTGGCCAAAATAAATTAGAATTTCTTTCCCTACCGGAATATTACATGAACGTCGACTTGATTTGTTATTAAGTGACTAAATACGCTTTTAATAAACTCTGGATTTGCGTATTTACTTGTCAAACCATAAATACCCTTTAGGGGGAATCGCAAAACATTTTAATTCATGACATAATTGGGTGAATAAAGTGACAATGACGGGTTGTTAATAAAGCAATAAGTTAATGAGGGTGGGAGGATAAGAGACAAAAAAATAGCAATAATTGTTGTCTATGTGTAAACATGAAGCGGCGTGAACTGTGATTGTTGTAAGCACGCACCACGGTATGGGTCAGTCTGTTATGTTGCGGTATGCGTGTATTATTATTTATTTCTTTGACTCGGCAAGTTTTGTACTTATTAATCACAAAATCATACTAAAAAAAATTTTAGCATTTATTTCGTCATCGAGCTAAAGAATAACCAATGAAATAACCGTCGATTTTTCTAAGCTTTTGTATTTTGAATTTTAGTAGGTAGTCAAATCAGACTGACAGATTAAAGTTTTCGTCACTAAAAATATCTTAAAAAATATATTTTTCAATAACGCTAACTAACTTGTCCATTTTGTTATGCATTCTTTATAAATCATATATTTTTTAATCAATCTTATATATTATTGATTTGTTTTTCCTTGGATTAATATTTTAATTATAACTGCCTTACTTAGTATACAATAAAATATAATCTTTATATATATAATTCTTCTGTGAATGTGTATGTCACTGAACTCCTCCTAAACGGCTGGACCGATTTGAATTAATTTTTTTGTGTGTGTTCAAGGGGATCTGAGAATGGTTTAGATTCACAAATCAGTCCGGCAGATGGCACTGCAGTCGGCACAGCAACGCGTGGCCGGGACAGCTAGTATAATATAAATCTCAAAAATGATTTAACCAGGATAACCAAGGATATATTCGCCTACATTGAACATATAAAATATAAAATCATAGAGGTGAGAAAGAAATAAAAATAAAGAAAACAAAACAAAGGAGATTAAATAAATACATGATTTATTGATGTTCTATATCTTTTACAATTTAATTGTCTCTGCGCATGTGGGTAAAAGTCATCTTCATTTGTCCAACCAAGTTAGTACAACAATCTTACGACTTAAGTGTAACCCACAGGTCAACAATCAATCCAATGTCGGGTATAATACATAAAAAGGTATGCGCTGGAGCAGTAAATAAAGGCTGTGGTAGGGTAAAATCAACCTTATGATAAGGTGACATTAAATTTTTCACAATGTAAATAGTTACTAGTAGAGGGAAATTATATTGCATAAAATCATTGCCTATAAAGCTGTGCTATATTAAATAAACATGGTTTTCATCTGAAATCAACACATTATAATTATGTACATGGAAATGTGAACGACAATATCAATGTCTTAACTACGATTTCTGATAATGTTAATCACGGATAATGTATGGACATTACGAGTATATGTTCTAAAATAGGAAGATAAGATTGCTTTGCGCCGAGACTGGGTAAATTTTGTATGGGCCTTGACTATTTGAAAGGTTTGAATTTTTTATTAGTAAGTAAGCTTTATTGGAAGCACACTGTTTATTACCTTTTTTCTTTTGTTTCTAAAAACCTCAATTTTTCCTCAGTATAAAACGTTACATTGTATTTTTAATACCGAAATTTTTCTTGCTTCTCTCGCAAATACATTTTTAAAGCTGAGCCACGTGTTGCTAGATTTTTTATCGCTCATAAGGTTTAACCTGCCACGAGAAATCGAACTTTGATAGCAAACGCAATACTTGGTCAAACCGGCCATTGCCTTGAAAGTGGCGTATATTCGAAGATTAAAAAAACTCGATTAGCATTGAAACAGCTCCGTGAAAGAGACAAGAAAATATTAATAAATATAATTAACACAAAGTACAAGCAGTTGAACAAGAATGAATCCAATAAATAAAAAAGTACAGAATATAAAAATATTTTCACACAAAACTGCTAATAATAAAATATTCCAAAAAGCTCTCAGCAACAAGAACTCTAAATTTAATTAGCACTTTTCAAATGTGCCAAATTTATTCAAAGATGTCAAAGTATTTGCAAATCCGTTTAAAAGAATAAGGGATTTTAATTACCTAAAAATGTAAGAATTAATTTTATTTTGAATAAATAAATGAATAAAAATATATAGAGTAAATAATTATCCCTTTAATAATTGTATATAAAATTTTAATCCCAAAGTTGCAACAAAAATTTGGGTTTTCCTACCCCATAATACTTAATAACAGACGATTTCCCACTATACCTACATAACAACTTCTACAAAGACAACGTACCACATAAAACAAACCGGCGAAAATTATTTTTCAGCAGAACAAAAAAGAAACTAGTTTCGTAAATGCGTCCCATCCCTAAGCAGGCTTGTAAAGTCACGCAACGTTAATCTGTCTTCATTCGCTATCTATCGGCCCTGCTGCGAAGTAGCGTAAAGCATTACTCGCTATCAGACGACTGATGTTAGTGAAAAATGAATTCCACCACACCTCGCCAGTATTCACAATCTTTCACCTTTCGTTGTGATTTGATCGCTATCGTTCTTTCATTTAATGGCCGCCGAGTTTCTGTTCCATTTCGTGTCTTGAATACATACAATATTTATAGAGTTCTTTGTTTTGTTTCAGGTATGTATATGCTGATATTAAGAAACAATATGGTTTCAAGAAGTTAAAAGGACTTAAGACTTAGTACGTTAAGTATTAAAAAAAAAGGATAGCCTGTTGATAAGGTTATATTATTGGAAAATTGTTCATTAATATTTTAAATCATACTAAGACAATACAGCACGTAATGCAGAGTGACGATGATAAATTTTTGTAGGTAAGAAATATTGATCTTATAGATAGTAAAACAATAAGACCAGTAAAGAGTTAAACATCATTATCACCAGTCTGTAACCCCCTCACTGTAAGGACTTAGTCTATGTGGATGTAATACCGTAGGGAAAATGCGCCGCTACCCACCATTAGACTTAGCTGCCTGCCTAATTCCTTCCTTCTAAATATGGAAGAGCTAGAGATATTAGTTTTACGCTAATAAAAATAACACATCCGATGACGGATAATTTCAAAAGATCCAATGAGCAATCATAAAACGAACACGCTCATCATTGTGCAAAAAATAAGACAACATGAATAGTAAACATTTTTACCTTTAAAATCTTACTCAGTTGATTCAGATTTAGTAAAAACATTTTTAATCCTTATAACAATTTCTGAAAATGATTGTTTACTGTGTGTAATTAAATTAACGCTATAAAAATTTTACCTAGATATATCTGAGTCGTTACAGTAGGTGGTTCTAGAAAAGGGCCACTTACCATCTCTGAACGTTTTGATACCGAGTTTGGTTTGATTTAATGCTGACATAAATAAATATTCCACAGATAAAATACCATAAACCATTAAAATCATTTACAATTTTTTAGCAACAGAGTAGAGACTCTCAGAGGATATTGCAACAGCAATAATTTCAATAGTATAAGAAAGAACCGTCTTTACTCTATCTCCTCTTTCCTTATTAGAATATAATATCTCGTTTTAAAACAGATTTGTATATCAATGTATAGTAAATAAAAAAATCCTATTTAAAATCAGCATTATCAATATTAAAAATGTTTTTCACCTGGTCTCAGTAAGGTTCCCAGTAGCACAACTAAATATACTCAAATCTGGCATAGATTCCTTATTGACAGAATATTTCTAAAAAAAGATAAATAAAAAAGGTTTTGACGCCAGGAAATAAATAAGAATGACATTTAAAAGAAAAATTATACTACTCAATGAAATCTCATGACTATCGGATGACATCATATTATTGCCTGACATTATTCTACGCAAACCATTTTGTGGCCAATAAAAAGAGGAGCCAAACGCTGTTTTTTCCGTACAAATTTATTAGCATTCAGCCTTATCTTGAGATTTCTAAGACCTCTCAGCTGTATTGTGTGTAAAGAATGGTTCTATGCAGCATCCTACATGTAGAACAATGGAATAGTTATCTTCCACCCCTCAAGGGCCGTCGTATGATGTGAATTTTAATTACATTTTTATGATACTAAAGCACGCGCGCTCAAGTATTTAGGAAGGGAGACCCTTCTCGAGTGAGTTTCCGGAAAGTACACAAAAAGCTAACCCTTGCTGAGTTGAAGCCTCATTCAAAGCTGGTAGGGTGTACGCCGACGCAGTTTTATTTTCTATCAGCCATTTTAAAAGATGAAAAATTTTACACAATCTGAATAGAGCTGTGGTAACAAAATTATAGAGTGCTTTTTTGTCTGCACAAAATTTTTAAATAATTCCTAATTAACATTTCTGCTTGCTCCGTTACTTATAATCACATTGTGGCATTATTCATACAATGAAGTTGTGTACAACTCTGCATAATTCAAGCCTCAATTCTATATATTATATATAAAAAGTTAACCTCATATTAAAGTTATTATTAAATAAGTGCTACTAACTAATTTAGTTATAAAGTGTATCTTTATTGTAACTTCAAAAAAAATATTATTAAAAAGAGAATTAGTATCATATTGTTACTTTCATTAAGACATCACAAATCCTTGTTTTAGCTGTGCTTTAACGCCATAATTCTATACGAACTTCTGCCTGCCTCAAGACATCGCATAATCTTTGGCTCAGTTGACAGCTCTGCGATTTATTATAGCTAAACATACATTGTAAAGTATCAACAATATTTAGTAGCTATAAATTTTCATTGAAAATACGGAGAATAAAATTTTCTTCAAAGAACGTACGTAGTTATATACTTTTGAGAATAATAATGTAATGGCGATTGAATTTAGGATAAGAACATAGTTCCCTTACAAATATATGAAATGTTTGTAAAACCCAAATTTCTACGTGCAAGCCGCTATTTATATCTTATTTCGTCCATTCGGCTTAACGTCTGTATTACGAAAGATGTATTGGTGATGCAAATAAGCGGTATATTCCATTAAATCACCTCGCTTTATGTTAGGGCGGCACTTGGGCATTATCCTCTTTTGCATAACGCAAAGCAAACACATTTCTTGGGCACGCATTAGTCTTTCTTCGCGAGTGATGAATGCCGTCCGTGGAGTGGTCTGCGCCGGCACGTATAAATATCAATGTAAATCACACTCCGGAATTAAACGCGTCGGAAGAGCGCACAAAACAAATGATCGCGTAGGCCCCAACGATCACGAAAATACAATAAATAGAAAAAAATTAAATGTTAAAATGAAAACCGACAACAACAATGAAACGTGGCTTTCCATAAATAACGGAGCAGGCTTTCGTTACGGATGTGGGTAGATTGTGAGAGTTCATATAGCCGCCGAAGCGTGGCCGGTAAACAACGAGAGAAATTTGAATTATGAGATTTAACACTGAAATTGCTTGCTTCTGTTTTATTGTGTATAGATTTTATCATTTGTATAACGATGGCCTGACGGCGCGGCGCCGATACCGATATATTGACCGAGAAAATTAGTATGCCCGCCGCGTTCTTGTTTTTGCTCGGTAAATTTTTGCAAAAAGGGAAATAATGATGTCATAAGTCAGAGCAGATAAGCCTAAGTCGAGTCGTGCTGTTTTACGTGTTTCAATTGAATATTCTCTTCTTCCTTGAAATCCAACGTGATAACAGCTTTATAAGAACTAACAAAATGTGGTTTATCTTGGTGAGAATTTTTGTTTAAATATTTTATAGTGAGTGCAGAAACGCGCATAATGAGCTAACCCACTTACAAAACATTTGGTACTCAGCGTTAAGGCGACAATGGCTGTATGAATTTTTAGCATGTAATCGGTTTTAGCCCGAATTCTGGCAGACAATGAGGTCTCATAGCATATGCGTGCGACCGGATGCGTTTCGCTTAGAAAGGGCTCCTTCATACATAGCTGAGTAGAATACCCTCGCAATAAATTTAAAATTCACCCCGTTACAATGGAATGAGCTTGGGCGTTTGACCGCAATGATGCCGATCAGGCTTGGTCGGAGCGGAAATGACTGTTTCCATTTACGCTCACCTTTTCAGCGAGATATCACACCTATTTATATTATGATTACATCGTATATTTTTATCGAGCACATCCAAAATCTAAATTTTAACTTAAACCGCCACATTTTGTTGGCATTCCTGTAGAATATTATATCATAAAATTGTAGAATAGCTAGTAATATTATATGGACGACATCAAAAAACTAAATACAATTATGCCGATTGATATTACAATTAGGCCGACATGCGAAAAACAATATCTAATACAAACTGCTCTTCAGACATATAACGATCGAACATAAAAGTTTGAGCAGTTGAAGGAGCTGCAAGACCTCTAATTAGTGACTCTGCATTCCTAATAACTTCTCGGAAATAAGTAGAGAAGCACTAGAGCATCGTCAGTTCAAACAAAATAAGTTTGGTCTCATAGTACTATCAAATGTCATGCTGCAGTTGTCTTACACCCTCATTAAACGAGAAGGTAGAAGCTCTATGTTATCTGCAACGGAAACTCATTACATTTCTTGTATAGCTCTCTATGTGTCCCCAGCGGGCAGTTATAATCTGCATTGTCGTTTACATGGCCAGTACTTTTTCATTCCTCAAAAAAAATCACGAGCAGTGCCGACGGCGCCACCGTTTGATATGAACACGTTATTACAAATAAATATTTTGGAACACACGATATGTTTGGGAATTGCTGCAACAGTTGCGTTTATAGTACTTGTATTATCTTATCTGATTTATTGTCCATATTAAAAGCTCCAGTTTAATTTGCTGAACATTTTTCGTCTTACCCGGCGAGAGCCCGATAATCCTATGGATATCGATAGCGCTAACAATGGAAAGGTTGGAATGGAGAGATTAAAAAAAGTTCCACATGGAGCGATTACGGTAGATCGTTTGGATCGCGGGCCGGATGACCGTCGGTAGCCGCAACATAATATTACCGTTGCGCCCGTGTTCGAGCTCTTATCTTTTGTGCGGTGAGCGCTGCATTTGATCCAATTTGCCAATACAATCGGATCTCGGGTATTGCAATGGCATTATCTCCCCGGGGGCCACGGTCTCTTATGCGATCGACTAAGAACTTTCGTTCGTCTCTGCCGCCTACCGGTCCATGTAACGACTCTTCTACTATACTGTACACCCTCCAAGCTTTGTATATAAATATTTAATTGTATTTGTATCTATTCTTATTCAATCATTTTAAATTAGATTACTAATACAGTACTATGCGATTTCGAAGCTTGCTTACATAGCAAAAAAAATCTAGCCGAAAAAAGAAAAAATATCTCGGAAAATCCAGTTAGAGGATCTCAGTAAGCGATCCAGAAAAACGTTAAAATGTAAATCCCTTAAAAGCCGCCTACATGCATAATAATTTGAAATCCAATCGCGAGGCCCCGAGCAACCGGGGAAATCCTCCAAGGTGAGAGGGCGCCGGACAGTGGAAAATCTTCCCTCCCCGCCCCCTGATAAGATTGTCCAGTGCAACTCCCAAAACGCAGAGGGATTGAAAACTTCTACAGAACCGAAGCCCAACATACTATCCTAAGGGATCAATACGTTCGGAAATATCTGGATAGTTTGCGCTCAACTTGAGAACACAGTTTTTGTAACATATTTTTTCTCTCTTCCTTATAACTTGACCACTTCTGTTTGGGTCGTACGCTTAATGTTTAAAATACAATTTAATTTTAATGTCTGAGGACTTATTAGTAATACAAAGAGTATTGCTAATAAGTCCTATGAAAGTTAAAAACACATAATAACACGCAGAAAATCATTTTAATTGGAAACAAGTGTCTTAATAAATTAAGCTGCCAAGGGTCTTGACCGCAGAATTAAATCAACATATTTACTTTGTCAAAGTGAACCCTTTTAATGACGATGTCACAGAAAAAATTGACACGGTACTGAGTTGCGTTAAACACTCGTCAAGTGAAAAATAACTGAGATTGTTATATATTATTTAACCCTTTATAACTCAACAACATATATTTTCTTAAATACTTGTTATTATGGTAGGTAAAAATAAATAAAAAAACACGTATTTGCATTGTTTTGCTTTTTTTAAATCTAACGCAGAAAATCATAAAAAAGGGAGTGTTACAGATATGTCACACTGTGCTATACTATTCTCCTAGGATGCATGAAATGCCTTGAAACAATTGTTCAACTTATTATAGCATAATGCTACGCCACAGTTTTCAAAATAGTTGTTTAGTTTTTATTTATTTATTTTTTTTGCAAATTTTACCCACAACCGAATGACACAAATTGGCACGAAGTGAATTCCGTAGGAGTTTTAATACAAGTAAAGCCATCTAGTTAATGACTATTGCACTAAAATGCATAGACAGGTATGTTACCGATACGACACATTGACTTACAAGGAGATAAAATGCGTGTAGTGGAAATTCTTAGGAATTATTTGGTTTGTTACAGTAATGTCACACAGAGTTATAAAGGGTTAAAACTAAACAGACAAGATTCGCACTTTATAACGAGAGTTGGCTAGCAATTAAACCAAAGTAAACAAATAAAATATCTGTGTAGAATTATGTTTTTCTGAAATATAAATAACTTATAACTTTCAAGTTTAACATTATCATAAATAGCCCAATGCTCCACATGTCTTCCCTATTGATAGAAATACCATAGGAAGAATATTATATATTATAAACACGCGACCTAACAGCAATAAAAAAATATATAAATAAATTTCGGTGTGAATGTTCACTACACTCGCGTGTTTATGGTTTATAATATTCTTCCTACATTTTTTTTTTATTATGTACTTGCTGTATTGGCGATTAATACACTTTTATTATCAGTACGCGTTTAAAGTACAATAATTATTCTACGCATATTAATAAAACTCTAACCAATTGTAAAATAACAATTATGTTGAAATTGCTCCTCCAATAACATTAAATAATTTTATTTATTCGTCTCTTTCATCCACATTTGTCTGTACTGACGGCCTATGTAACTCAATTATATATACATTCAAATATTTCCTTTACGAAGTGGAACGAAATAACCTCCACATTTTCTCTCATATCTCCCTGTGTTTAGTGAGTCGTGTCCATTCAGTGGACTGTCCCATTTGCTTCGAGTTCTATGCAATGTAATCTTTTCTTAAGATCTTCTAGGTGGCTTTAGCTCCGTTCTCCTCTGACCTTTTAATACTAAGCTCCTTTAAAATTGCCAGAATGATGGTAGTCAGTTCAATCTTTTAAAGAAATCCATTACAACAAAAATAGTCTTAATTTGACTTTTAGTAAAACATAGATGGAATATATATTTCTTAATAAATAAATTTAACAATTGCAGTTCATCCATATCACGTTGAGCATATTGTTTTTATAATAGACATAGGTTTTCTTAAGTATTCTAGATAGGCAATAATGTCTCACAATACAAATTAAGATAGACTATTGGCAATACACACAAACAATGTTTCATCAATTTGCATGTGTGCAACGAGGGGATGAAGATGGGAGAGTTTTCCTAAGCGGAACGATATATTACGAATCAAAATTTATAGAAATCTCTACTTTCATTAGCAAAATACTGAAAAATCCTGAAATTCAGAACTACAACAACACAAAAAATATCTATATATTTTTAATAACATATCGTTACATTAACTTACATCTGAGAACAATTAGTAAGAAATTATTTTATCCTAAATTGGTTTTTACGTTTCGTTAAAGCAGTAGTACTTGAATAAGCCGAACTCTTGTCATATTATCTCTGTACATACAACATTGTTATGTCGCCAAGTTGTCACTGTATACCTTAGAGACGTAAATAAGTGGGTTTGCGAATTTTTCCTGGTAAAGTCGAGCGGTTGTTTACACAGAAAGCGGAGTCGTTTACTTTAGGGGAGGGGTGGGGATTGCTAACGTAATTAGCGCAGTCGGTCGGTGGTCGTAGACGCGTCACTTTGCGAACTAAATCTTAGGGAAAAATTGCAGTTGCGACGATTTCGTATCGAAGGATCGTATATTTCGCATAATTAAGCGATCTCCCCCGTTTCCGTATTCGTAAAATGATTTGATTTTGCATTTCAAATTTGAATGTTTATCTTGAATAGTAAAGCAGAGTGTTTTCGTCAGTTGTTATTGTTACTACAATCAGTGCATTTTTAAAGTCAGTTGCATTTTATACCCACGTGGCATAGAGATATAAGAAAAGATTTTACTCCTTATTCTTAAATAAATTAGGACATTATATAATAAAATGAAAAAAAAAAACAGAAGTTATTTCTACAAAATCTGATTTGAAGTAATCCGCAAATTGCCAATATAATTGAATGCCGAAAGCCGTACCTTATTCACTTTTGCACCGATAACAAAAGGGGAACTTTATTTCAATGCAAGAGAGAGACATTCGATTATATCCTCGAACGTTTCTAATTTCCTGGTAGCCGAATGTGGTTAACGCAATTTCCGAGGCTGAGGTAGTACCTTGGGACTGAGCGGCCCGCATCTCAGTCCGTTATCGTTAAATCAAATAAAAAAGATTCCTCCGAATTACACGATTGAGATGATTGTCAATACGTACGAAAAGACATGTTTCGTTTCTTTTTTATTTCAGACTTGGTTTTGCTATGGGCTTGAAATGGCTTTCATTCTGGCTATTTAGATAAGGATACTCGATGTAGATAATATGGCGCTGGATTCTAAACGTTAATGGCATTATTTGAGTGTTGTGACTAGATTTTTTAAATTCTTAAATATAGATTTCTTAAGAATAGGATAGCCTTTCGTATTTTAGGTTGGTTTTATTACTCTATCACACACTATCGGTCGTCCGCGGCTGGTCTAAGCTAAGCATAAAGTATACATAATATATTGCTTAATTCATCTGGTATCATCAAATAGTAAGAGTTTTTTATAAATAGATTCAGTAGTTAATATCGGAGATTACCCTCCATCTCGTACGCTTACTCTCAATTTTCTTAATATTTGTAAATGTAAAAAAGAAATGCAAATCAGATTATAACCTTAACTCGTAGAAAAACCTGACATTTATTTCAACTATAATGTATTTAAGCCACCCTACGAAAGACGTAGATAAAACGTTTTTTTCTGGAAACAATCCATCTAAATGGTGATATGGTGTGTTTATTTTATTAAGACCAAAATCGTGGAATAACTCGCAAGATGAAACGTCTCAATACTAACATTCCAGCGTTCTTGAGTCTCAGTTATTGACATTGCTAAGAATAAGAGAAAAAAAAGGATAAACATTTGACAGCAGTGAAACTCCTTTTGCTGAATGATTATCAATATATGCAGGTCGTTTTATTAAGTTCTACTACAAATCCAATGTATAGAACTTTCTAATAAACACATTAAACTTGGAGGTTATGGTAAACAATAAAAAAAATGTAACTATTGCTATTTACTGGTTAATTATACGAGTATTTCTTTTTTATATTGAGGCCTATGAACAATATTTATACCAGTTCATCTTACTAAATATTCCGTTAGAAAAATGTAAAGAATTAACTGATTTAGAATTTATGATAGGCGGCGGCAAGTTTTTCTAACATTTCGAGGTTGCGTATCATGGTTGGGTGGTATGTTACATCATTCTGTTGAACATTAATACTTACCCCAGAGATCTTAATTCAGCCCCAAACAAGGGTAAAAATTAACAAACGACTGTTGCCAAAAAACTTAATAATTTTTCGTCCCTTGATGCTTTTGCTATTTAAATATCGTTTTTAACATAAATCTATAATCTAAGATCACAGTGATTTGTGTGTTTGTCTGTCCACTCTTTTTCCCGCTTTTTTGCATTGTATCAATAACGTTACCATAACAACGCGTTAACCGCAAGTAGTTCGTCTACCGGACGCTAGAGGGCGCTAAGGGAAAAATATTTAATAATAGAAAAAAATTAAAGAATTTTGTCCACCCGTGCGAAGCCGGGACGGGCCGCTAGTAACTATTAATTACTACAGGATTTTTAACATTTGTCTCATCTGCGAACATGGCCAGGGCAGGAACGAAGCATGTCTTTGAACTATATAAATTAGACGGAAGGTCATTAAAATTTTGTTAGATATTAGTTATGTTTTGCTTAATAAGTTATTTAAAACATTTGGTTTGTGAATGTTACGATTAAGTTAATGTTCAAAATATGCTTTTGTCGATTTGGTAGCTGTGGATACAATTATTTTAAGCTCTTTAGTATATGAGACTCAAACTTACAAGAAAGCTTGTGTAATACAGGGATAACAAACACTTTATTTATATGAATTTTCTTAGGGGATGTGTAATCTTTATATAGAAGTAATATGCAAGCTGTGAATAATTCCACCTCAGAATTGTCGTCATTGTTACAATTTATTCTGTTTGCTTCAAAATAAAACAACTCTAAATGAATATTCTTAAAAGGTCTATGTACTACGAATCTTTTCAAAGCTTTTTCTTTGTAAAAAAAATGCCTGATAACAGTGTTCTGTTATTCTAATCGGGATTGACAGTAACATTCAATCGATTAGGTCTACATTTGATCAGATTAAATCAAGCAATGTTTTATTATGACTTGTAAAATGTTTCGGTTCAGCAACAAATTACTTTGTCTGTTATAATTAAATACAATTTGATTTTACTGCTTTATCGGCACGATTATTATGTATGTACATGCCAAATAAGAGTTTCCTTGTTCTCTGGACTGAACCGTGGGCAGTCAGTCAGTCGGCCGGATATGGCGAAACTATAAGGATATTGTTGCCTACGGAACCCAATAAACGAACTTACTATAATCAACAAAAATATCTAATACTGGTCAATCTTCAGGCAGGCATAATTAAAAGTCACTGAGGACTTGCGTGAGAACATGGAAACGTTACAATTGACAATATAAGTGTTCGTTGATTTCTCTAACACTTTCAATGGTATTGATCGTGATATTTTCCTTGCAATCCTCTCTCACTTTTATGTCCCTTCTATGGAACTGGGTTGGTTATCATCTTATCTTCGAAATCACAGGCAAGCTAATCGTACTAAAATCAACGTGTCTGATTGGTGCCCTTTGATAGCTGGCGTGCCACAGGGAGCATTCTTTCTCCTATACTTTCTCAGTACTTCTAAGTTCTCATCATCTATACGAAAATGATTTAAAATTTATACGGAGACCAAGGTAAGTCACCTAGACGACTAAGTCCTGTGATGATTTGACTTAAATTAATTTCCTCAAACAATGGCACTGCGATAAAATTTTGATCACATGCTTTAAACTTGGGCCTTTCCATCGACAGTGCGCTGAGTTGGTGGCCTGCCTGGCGATTGCCTGTATTAGTCGCAAAATCATAAGCATCCTAAGGTCCTTCTATCTTCTTAAGCATTTCGCATTTCTAATCGCAACGAAGATGCTCTTGATTATGCTGTTTGTTTTTGTCATATTACTCAAGTTCTTCCTAACAAATTAGATCGACTTAACAAATGCTTTCGCTTTATTTCTATCCTCCGTAAATATGACCACATCACTTTTTATCGCAATAAATTGACATTGCCTTTCACTTTTCCAGCGTCTGTATCTTAGGATCCTTTCGACGCTCTACTCCCTAAAACGATCCGTGTGCACCTAGATATTTGAAATGTAAATTCCAATATTTGGGTACTTCTCACTAGTCGTAATCTCCATTCACACAATAGGCTGACTTTTTCCATCCCTTTTAACCGCACTGGTTTCATGTCTAACTCTATTACTCTTGAGGCAGGCCGAATCAGGAACGTACTACCTTTCATATTTAAAAAGCTCCCAATAAATTGACTTTTAAGTAATTAGTTCATAGCTTCTTTTTGGGCTCTCCCTCTATATCCTAACCATATGACTGGCATTTCTAATTGGTGTTTTATTGTTTATTAGTTATATATAACTAGGTATATTAATTGTAGTTACTGTTAGTATTCACTTGAAATCTTTCTATATGTATGGTATTATATTATGTAGGTATATACTAAGAAACTATTAAGATGCATTCGGTTACTCACAATAATTTAAATGAAATAAGTATGCACCGGCTTTTACTGTTTCTGTACTCTCTCCAGTTGAGTGGACAGTGAAAACTTAATGGCATTAAGTCTGCTATTTCTACAGTTTTGTGTAATATAATATAAATTAATAAATTTGCATGATAGTAAATAGTTACTACACAGTTCTGCTATTATTAGAATCAAGTTGAAAATTTTAGCATCTGGATTGATTATATCTCACTTTCTTTTATGTATTTTTTACGTAAATTTTACACGATTTTGTCGTAACGTGTTATTCTTTTTCTTAAACTCAATAAATAGACAATAAATAAAGCAAGAGCCATATCCCTTGACGTAACTTAGATATATCCATATTAAAAACTATTTAATTATCGTTTTAAACTCATGTTACTTATTTATATTAAGTCTTTCTTAAACATCTAATTTTAAATATTTCAAAAGTATGATTATAAAGCTGCTACTTGGAATCAGTGATTTAGATAATGTAACTGCTTTTCAAAATTATTCAGATATTTTTTTATTAAAATAAAAGGAGCAAATAAATTGACTGCAAATGAAAATTGTGCTATTTAAATAAACTTTGGTTTAACATAGGTAATCTTTATCAAAGCAATCACTGTATAATTTACTTTTTTTAAACTAGCTATTTTCATTTCTATTCCAATTATTCTCAATAATATCTTAAAAATAGAAAAGATATTCTTCATTTCAATTACTGTCTTTACATTATAGTACTTTTATATCAGAACGTAAATCAGCGATAGTACTGCGACACGATTGGATTTTTTTTCTTAATTCAATTAGCGTCCGATTCCACAGGCGCGGCTGTCCGAGGCATGCACCTGTAACAGTTTTAATTTTCCAATTCACTCAACTCAATCGACTGGCACTCCGAATTGAACCATTTATCATTAGTTTCATTTATTTTTGCGCCTTCAAGAAGATATGATTTATCACGCCAAGGCTGCGTAGGTTTGTTTTTGTGCCGCGAAGATATTAATCGTATCGTGTGCCACCCGTCGTTTGTTTTCGTTACACTAGCAACACTCATTAATTATCAATGAACGTCCGGCCGTCATATGATGAAGGTACCAAAATGTCCTCAGCTTTTCAGGTGACAAGGCTAGTCGCTAGCAACCCTTTTTAAGCCTCCGCATATAACGTGGAGTGTCCAATGTCATAAAAGTGTCCGATTTCGGTACGTGCCGTGGACGTTAAATTTATGATTAAATTGTTCCATACGATCCTCTTTCCTGTAATAAAAAATGAAGATCTCATAATGCGTTATGTAGGCGCGCATTAAAATAATAAGAACGTGGATAAACGCCGCTGCTTTGGTACGAATTTTAAGCCTTTTTTGCTGCTTAAAATTCTAAGGTATTCATGTTACTTTAGAGAATTGTTGTGTTATTAAACGAGAAAAAAAGTTTTTTCAATAAAAGGCTTATGTTATTCTCAAACGAGGACAAAACCGAGAGTTAAAATTAACGTTAAGTATGTATGACACTGATACCAGGTGAAAAGGCTGAAACTAAATCTTTTTAACAGAATATTGTTTAAAGAGTACCTTGAATAATTTGTAAACAAATGACAATCTGCTGCCATTATACAACTTTCAATGCAAAGTGAACACTGAAGTGTTAGTAAGCGAAAATTGTTTTCTAATTTCTCGTTAGCCGCTACCGACATCTGGCGGGGCGGCCGACGTATTGATAGATGGCGCAGCTCACGGCTGATTGATCGAGACTTCAACGCCAGCCTCTCATCATATTGCGGCCTTAACGATACTCAGTAATTTTTATAAACAATTCCAAATTTAAAATAAACATTTCGATTTCAGTAGTAAAAAACTTTTCGGTCAGATGATCGTAGACTAAAGTAATAGGTACCATATTGCTCAACCAAAAGTCATTAATCATATTATTTGGTCAACATTCACAAATTCAGACAGGCTAAGTCAGTTTCAATTTCAGGTAAATACATGTTAATAAAATACCTAACGCTAAGCTTGGAAACTTGGATACTTACATTTGTTATTGAATAGAGCTGTTTCATCATTTATTAATATTATTATGTTTTCAAATTTTATATTGTAACATTTAAATTTGTTACTTCACAACGAAAAGTTTTTTCCTTATTTTTAAATCATAATAGTTTCGATGATCATATTAATAAGATTAGTTATATAAAGATAAAATATGTTAACTGAATATAATTGTAGTTTAATTTTTTAGGTTATAGTTATAAAAAGACACAATTACAATTACGACTTTTTTTCATAAATCAATTTAAAGTGGTATTATCTAAAGTAATAAAGAAATATATTAAAATTTAAGCTTAACCCTTACATCGCCTCAACCGATCATCAATGTTGCCCAAACCTAAAATTGCATTCGGTGGATGAAATTGGAAAGTTGTCTTTAATTGAAGATTCTAGGGCGGAGGGTCACGTGAACGCAATTTCAGGGATTAATGATGCGAACCTAATCCAACTAAGGAAGGAGAGGGCAACATCGTGCCTGTTACACACCCGTCTTACTAGACAATTTCAAATCTTGCCTAAAGGTTTTTGAAATTTCAAGGTGTGATTTGATGGTTAAAGTTTGTTATTTTATGAACACCAAAATAAATAAAGAGCTTATCACTTAAAAATGAAAAAGTAACGGGATGATATTACAAGGCCCAATTTTTTTGTTTAAAATTTAGCTGAAATGACATTTCGTAGTCAAATACCAGAGGTTACTGCTTACAACATTAACGATATCATCACCATCACGAACAGCTTTTATCAGTCATCTTGTGAACACTGTTCCTGAAAAGGTATTATCAAAATAAAACAAATAATGTTAAAAGTGTTTTTCTTTTTTATGAGTAATGTCTATATGTCTTTCTTCAAACAACAGTCAAAGCAAACAATTGATTTTAGGGTAAGAATATTATTAAACCTCATATAAATATTTTTTTTATTGCATCTTTAAACTATAACTAGCTGACCCAGCCACGCGTTGCTGTGTTATAATTTAAAATAAAACCTATCCCATCTTTTAAGATAGATCAAATAACAGATACTTACGAAGTTTGATCAAAATCGGTTAAGTAGTTTAGGAGTCCATCGCAGACAAACAACCTGTCACGTAATTTATATATATTAAGATTAAGATATAACACGATAAGATTCGCCCTTTCTCTATAAGAACAATCATAATGTAGCTCAACTTTAAACAATATATTACAGTAATAAGCTAAACTTTTTTATCAACTCTATTATAGAGAAATAAACTCTATTAGGCATACATGTGTGTTTTTATAAATATCTAATAACAGACGCACACAAATACTGTTTGTTTCCATTCTTATTACTAAGTATCACTCACTGTCGTGAGATAAATCATCTGTATACACAAGTGTGTTGTATACTTTTGATTTTCTTTCCAAGGCCTTTTAAACAGCCTACCAAAATATTGGGCGATTATACTACCTTATAACTCGGTTCACCGTGTTGTATACACGCTTACAAGTGGAAGTTTCGTTTGGCTGTGTTAAAACGATGTCGGGTAAAGTCTTTGAAATTAAACTTTGATTATACGGTTTGCGATCAGCACACGCTGAAACAAAACTAGTAAAGTACAATGTGTTGGTCACGCCTCACGTGTGAAACGGTTTATTTTGAACACGATCCGCTTGTACGGCTTTTCTAGAGCTTTTCAAGAACTTAGTTTTTGTAAAGTTATTAATATGTTTTGTGAACTTTTACTACCAATAAACAACTTTGAATTATTTTAATAATCAACGATATAGTTATTGGTAAAACCGTTTGATATGGCAATCTTCGGAATCAGAATACTAAAAAGATATCATAAATTTATAATATGACTTATCAAAGTTGCATTGGGAACGAAGTTACCTGTTTTTTCACCGTTTTGAATATTAATTGCCTTATTTATATTTTTACAGTTATAAGACTTTATCTTTATTTTACTATATTGCTCTGAATCTTCACTAACCACTAGCCAATACATATTTTAATTCAGATGCGATGCGGTTGTCAACTGTACCACATAAAATTTTTTTTCATAGTTCTCAACATACAGACAACATACTTCAACGTTATTTTATATATATATATATATATATATATATTATATAGCTCTTCACTCTTTTATATTACAGTATCACTCCATTTTGACCTGCGTTTTGCATTTATAAAACTTACTGAACTCACTGCCAATTTTGTTATTAGAGATTCTCTGTGCTTAAAGGCCCTGAGAGAAAATAATTCATATAAATATACATGGCAGTTTAAATTTAACAATAATAAATATTAGACAACATCACATTAATTGTTCTGAACCCAAGTAGCTAAGCCACTTGTGCTATGTAATTTAAAAACAACAACGGTACCATAACACCCAGACTCGGGCTGGGGATAGAACTTCGGAGTGGCTTTACCATGAAAATCGGTATGCCAGTCGACCACCGAGGTCGAATTCAAGTGTATTTGTTAGTATGATATAGATTTTATTTTTTATTTTTACGTTTAAGTTTGGAATTCTTCATATCTAACAATTACTTAAAAACTAATAAGAAGCCAGCTCATGTTTAAAGTAAACCTATTACAATGATATACTAGCTTCTGTTTCCTCATTTTTGTTAATTTATAAGAATGTGTTAAAGAAACAAGACGTTAACTTCACTAAAATAATAAATAAGATAACAACAATAAGTGTCTCCATATGTAAGTAATAGAACTTTTCAATAACTTATATTTTTCAATTAAAAATGAGAGTAGTGGCGCTCTTCTTCAAGAAAGGTGATAAAGTGGAACTGAATAATTATAAGCACATCTCGCTCTTAGATCTCATATACAAATCGATCTCTTGTGTCATTTTGAATCGCCTCGCAGCAAGTTTGCTGGTTTTCCACCTCCCGAACAAGCCGGATTCCGTAGACTTTATTAAGATAGATCATACCCACACGCTTCACTAGCTCCAAATGCTCTGGGTGGCGATCTAAGGAGTGAGTAGTAACAACTGATGATGAATGTTTTGTTTTACATTTTCCGAATTATAAATACAAGATATAAAGTGCTTAAAAAATAGAATTTTACAATAGTTCTTAATTTAATTTTAAATTATTTATATAATTCTAAAATTGTATAGAGTTTTAATAATATTTAAATGAAAGTAAATGGTAATAATTTGCTTAATTCTTCTCTCACTAGTTTCCACTACAGTTTTAGTGCTAACACTGTAGTTTATTTTAAATCCGATTAAAATCAATTTTAAAATAATCATTTACCAATTATCACCAAATAAGTTATAACCGTTAAGCAAAATACTAGAAATTATATGTTAGCTTTACTTGAAATAAAACAAAACTAACATTACTTAAACACTATCAGAAATTGTTTAAGACAACATTGATCGTTACTCTTATTTTATTGACTGTTAACAATCTCATTATCAGTATCAATGTGACCTAAACACCATCACTCTGTAATAAATAATCTTGTTTCTCTAATGTGACATCATTAATGTTTTTTTTTTATGTTTATTGTATCGTGAGTACAATTTCTTTGCGTGTTTCTTGTTTAAATAAAACCAGAATAAATTGACACTCTTGCTTGACATTCCTGTGCTTGTATAATTAGCTGAATTCCTGTACCCATGTGATGTTATTGGTTTAAAAATGCTTTTAAGATTACTTATACAAAGTGAAAGTAATATGATTGACTAATCTTCTGCTTTTTACTAAATGCTAAGTCTAATGTTAGGCCAAACCAACCACACAAAGTAAATAGTGTCCTTTTGTTGCTTTCACAAAGTACCAAACAATTATTTTTTTATATGTGAACAACATCAAATATTTATTGTAACAACTTTAATAAATATTTACTTTTACCGAAAAAGCTTAAAATAGCAACGAACAAAACAATAACCCTAAGAAGGCTAATCTCCTAACGCTTTCACATACCTGAAATTCGGCAAGAACAAAAGCAAATTAACGTTCGTATGAAACAAAATCGCGTGGGAGATTTCTATGACTGCGTCAGGTGGTACAGTATTACTTTATTTGCGTAGTCGTAAAATAATGTATATTTAATCATAAGAAGATTTTATCATGAAATCTTCACTTGTATAATAATCCTTATTTAAGCTTTATTTTCAGTGTTTCAGAATATATTTAAACGATTTACGGGTGATTTACATTTTAAGTTACCATGATTGCACCTGTACCCCTTGATTTTAAGCGGCCATGATTCTCTAATAGCTCCCCAGCACAAGTTGTATTACTAGCCAATTGCTAGAAAACTAAATCTCCATCTGCACATCAAAATTATTAGTAAAATTGGGGTCAAAGAAACTACAATAAACGCTTTTCATAGTCCAATTAAAATGGTTTCATATCTATTGTTCCTTTCAAATAACTGATAATGTATCTGTAGGCAAGTGAGAGCAAATGGGCGCTGGTTTACGTGGAAAACACGTTCTGTTTAGGGTATAAGATTAAGATAATATCAAATTAAAGAAAACCAAACATTCATACAAACTATAAAAAACGCGAATGACATCCAACTTCAAAGCTAAAAAAAAAACTATAAACAATATTAAAATTATATTATAAAATACAAATCATTTTAAAAAGGTTGCTATCTATATCTAAAATGTCAAATAATAAATAAATAAAAAACTACAAAATTTGGTATCATATTAATAATTTATACCATAGGTGTTTTGGTATAATTTTCAATTTTAATTGCATTACTCACCTTATCCTTTTCAATTATTAACATTTCACTTAAAACACTCTTTTAAATAAGAGTGCCTTTGAAATAGCAAATTTGACCTAAATCACATTACGTTAGCTTTAAAATTATGTTTTTTATATTTAGCAATTAATAAATATCGATCATCAATAATATCAACAGCATGTGTTTCTCTCCTGATGTCTTCTTTACTGCTGGCAAGGTCAGATCTAAAAACAATATATGGATCATGATAAAAAAACGTGGCATTTTGTTCCCCTAATTCGCGTTTGTATAACAAATCAATCCAAAATATGCAACTTTCGCACATAAATGAAGAAAGATTAGTAAGTATGCAAAACTCTGTTGCCTCGTACACGTACTATAACGTGTAATAGCACACTCGCTCGAGCGTAAGTTGTTGAATGAGATTTTATTTTATTCTCCATACGATAATACGGTTTATCGTTCCAATGTTTTTCTTGTGCTATTGTTTTTTTAATAAAGGGTCTTATGATATTACAATAATACATCTTTCCTTGTTTTGCAATAGAATCTCAAACAAATTAAAAGAGGGATTCAGGGTTGAAAATGAAAAAGTAACAACTTTTAGGACGTAAGTAATTGGTGGTCTACGTTGTAGCAGCGTAGCGGTGTAGCACGTAGGTACAGGCTACGAGCCGTAGCCGCAGTGCGTTACGCGGTCTCATATATAAATCTTCCTGGTAGATTAAGCGGTTTCAGTTACAAGTTGTTGGTAGCTCTCGGGGTATTAATACTGAGTGTTAAAGTTATACTTAAATGAAATGAAATTTATTTGCAAAAGACATGGTTTTACATGATGGTAAATTAAAATTAAGTTGCTTATCATATCTTGCCTGTACAGCATGCAAAATGTCACATATTAAATATGTATTACACCAAATATCATTAATTTTTTAGATTCTGTAATTATTAATTTAATTTAATTTTTATTAATATAAAACACATTCACAAGCCAATTAAATTTAATTAATTAATTAGGAACGAAGTACCGAATTAATGTTTTTGTCCATGAGATATTCATTTACAGTATAATAGCATTGGTCCATAAGCCATGTCATTAGTTTCCGTTTAAAAATTTTAAGCGGATGTTGCCTGAATTCATTTGGTAATTTATTAAATATCCTAATTATCATTGGAAAGCAGTTATTTGAATATAAGGCTGTTTTAATTTTAGGGCCAAGTAGTCGTTCTGTATTCTTTGTGTTAAAATTACAATGTTGAGACCATTTAGTGAAGAGTTCTGGGTGTTTTTTTACGAATATGCAACATTCAAGTATATATAAACAGTATACCGTCAAAAGCCGAAATTTTTTAAAGTAGGGTCTACATGAAGTCATCGAGTCAATATCAGCTAGTCCACGTACGCACTGTTTCTGCGAGATAAATAGTCTCTTGACCTCGGTTGAATTTCCCCAGATAATAATCCCGTACCTTAGGTTTGATGCTACATATCCATGATAAGCTTGAAGAGCTGTCTTAATGTTGCTTATTTTTGTTAATCGCCAGAGTGCATAGGCAAATCTATTGATTTTTTTACAGACTTTATCCACATGAAATTTCCAAGAGCACTGATTATCAATAGTAATGCCTAGGAAATTCGCTACATTACATTCACTTATCGTTACGTCTTTACATTTAATATTAATGTCATTACAAGTTTTTTTCCTATTATAAAATGTCATGAAATTTGTCTTTTCTAAATTTACTTTAAGATTATTAGATTCTAACCATAATATTATGTCATTTACTGTTCGGTTAATTTTTGTTTCATATTGTTCTATTTTATTATCAGTAATTACTATAGATATGTCGTCAGCAAATAAAGTACAATGTTCTTGGGTAGCATTAGGTAAATCATTTATATAAATAAGAAATAACAGGGGACCGAGTATTGTCCCTTGTGGGATACCAACTTTATTTACTAGGGTGTTTGACTTGAAGATATGCTCTTCATTATTTATCAATTGCTTAATTACTACATATTGAGATCGGTTACTTAAATAGCTTTTTAACCAATTGAGAGCGTTTCCTCTCAAACCATGCAGCTCGCACTTTTTTAATAGTATGCTATGGGAGACAAAATCAAACGCCTTACTCATATCAAAATATACTGCGGTTGTTGGTATATTTTTGTCAATATTTTCTGTGACTTTTTTAACTAAACTAAAAGCAGCAAATTGAGTGGACTTACCCTTTTGGAATGCACTTTGTTCAATTTTTAATAGTTGGAATTTGTTAAGGTAAGAATAAATCCGTTTATGCATTATTTTCTCAAAGATTTTAGCTATAATAGATGACAATGCTATTGGCCTATAATTATTTATAAGTTCTCTGTCACCTTTTTTGTACACAGGTTTTATAACTGATACTTTCAATGCTTCTGGGAAAGCCCCTTTCGTAAACGATAAATTTATTAAGTAACAAATTAAGGGTGCTAAAGTTTCTGCGCATTGTTTAATTATCTTTGTACAAATGTCGTCAAATCCAGTGCTTGACGTGTTTTTAAGAGATTTAATGGTATTGAAAGTTTCGTCATCACTAGTTGGGTACAGGAATACACTAGAAGTGGTGTTATTAATATTGTCACTTACATTATGATTGAGTAAATTTGAAGTAGGAAGATCCTTTGTCAGATTTATAAAAAAGTCATTAAATTTATTAGCAATTGTCAAGGGGTCTGTTAGGGGTGTATTGTCATCTAATACCTTATTGATATAATTATTTTTCGGGACATTATTTTTTATAACATCCCATGTTGCTTTACAAATATTTTTTGAGCTATTGATAATTTGCTCGTTACTTTTTTTGTGCGAGTTATTTATACACTTCTTTAAAACTTTAGAATATTGATTATATTTTTGCTTATTGAGGTTAGTTTTATTGGCGTAATATTGGAATCTCAATTTGCGCTTAGTTGCACATGACACTCTTAGACCTTTAGTGATCCATCGACGATTAAAGTGTCGGTTACTGTACTTTATTTTACGTAAGGGGAAACATAAATTGTAAAAGAGAGTGAATGTTTCATGGAAAGTGTTAAAAGCTTTATTTAAGTTTCGTTCTAGGTATACGTCCTGCCATGAGAGTCGGCGTAGACAATCATTTAACTTGCGTATATTGTCCAAGTCGAAATCTCTTTTAAAAACGTATGCTTCCTTCGATGTTATTGTCTTTTTACCTACATGAAATTTTACCGTTTGACCTGTGTTGTGGTCAGATAATCCTAAGTTATGTACTGAACCTATGGCGCTGGGTATGTTTGTGATTATTTGATCAAGGCATGCATTACCACGCGTTGGTTCTTGAATGTGCAAATGAAAGTCAAAGCTCTCCACTATTCTTTTGTACTCAGCCCTTTGCTTTGTTTTTTTTAGCAAATCAATATTAAAGTCACCCATTATTATAATTTTTTGTCTAGTTTTGTGTTTTAATGCGTCCATTAGACTTTGCAAACGTTTTAAGAAATCAAAAGGGTTAGTGTTTGGTACTTTATAAATACAAATAATAATGCATTTGTATAGGGGGATTTCTATGCCACAGGCTTCAAACAGAAACTCGGTACTTAATTCTTTTACAAAGGTAAGTTTTTTAAACTCTAAGTGATTTCTACACAGAATGCAGACTCCTCCACGCCTTTTGTTTGACCTACAGTAACTGTCGGCTATTTGAAATGACCCTATTCTTACATTTTGTTCTTCACCCGATTTAAGAAATGTCTCACTTAGTCCTAAAATATCGATATTTATGCCTTTACTTTCTAACTCAAACAAGGTCAATTCAAATATATCTAACTTACTTAAAATGCCAGCAATATTCTGGTGGAATAACATAAGGGAGCTATCATTATTTTGCATATTAGATACGTCATCGTAGCAATTTGTAATCGCTTTACAATTATCAGTAATTTCATTATTTACGAAAAAAGATTTCATTATTAGACATATTAAAATAAAAAGGTATAGTACCTGGTCTTGGTATGTTAGTTATGTATTGATCAGTAATAGAATCGATTAGTTCAGATACGTCTCTAAAAACTGTTTTAAGACCAAAATTGTTGAGTTTACCAGTATTTTTGTCAAACATTTTTGCGGAGTATTGCAAATTAAGATTAGAGTCTATAATGTAGGCAAATTTGTATGTCCTATTGACTTCGTACAACTTAGAATTAAAATATTCAACTCTTTCATTGAATATTGTAAACATTCCATTACATTTAAATGTGGGAATGCATATAATAATATTCGTATATTGTACATTCCGTAATGCAGTCATCAAGTCCTCAATAAGTCCGTGATAATCTTTAGTTTCATGAAAGTCTGATTCTCCAATAAAGAGCAAACAAAAATCCTTCAAAGTAAAATTCTGTAACTTTTTTTCAATTCCACAAATTAGTTCCTTTACACCCCCGTTCGGTATAAGATAGTGACAATAATCAAACTTAGCAAAAAACTGTTTTGTAACTTGCAAAATATTGTGGTGTTTTGAACTACTAATTACGCATAGTTTTGCTTTCTCTGCTTCATTCCCTTTTTTCTGTAGATTGTGATAGTTGACTTTAGGCAGTGTATTGCGATTTTCTTTATTTTGGATCGTCCTTCGTAGTGTAGGCATCTTTGATTGTTGATTTAGCTTACAAGTAAAGGAATTTATTGAGGAGATTAATGAGGATTCTTTGATTATTTTGAAAAACTACGTAGAATAATTGTAGCATTACTTTAAAGTATTTACTCCTTAACCAAACTTTATCATACTATAGACAAAAAACAAAATGTTATTTGAACTTTAAGCTGAGACGATTGAGGAAGAGTTTAAACAAATTATTTTAATTAAAATGAATGTTATATCTAAATCATTCTGAAATTGCAGTTAAGGGCAAGACATTTTATATCATTATATTTTTTTTCATTTTAGTTTTACTCGTAAAACAACAGGTTTCAGATATTCAAAAGCTATGTTTACCGGCCACATATCACGATTCAGTTTTCGATGAAAACTTTTTATAGGCCCTTAAAGAACGGATTTTTGTATCCCTTTATAGCAGACTCATTTCAACAATGCATTAACTATTAAACTTTCACTTCTTATTCGGTCGTTCACTCCTCAAGACTCGAACAAATTGTTATTTTACACCAAAACACTTATCCGCAATGAGACGGCGCGCTGCAGTGATCTTGGAAACGCTCAGTTATTATTTATACTAGTGACGTAGGACTTCCATGTTCTAGCTTTCGATAGTTTTCTTAAACTACAGATTAATAAATACACTTTGATAAATCGCTAAAACAAGTGGTTAATATAGAATGCTCTGATATAGTTCCATATACATATAGATTTTGTTAAATTTAAGATATCTTTAATATTTAGCTAAGATAAACGCAAAGGCTAACAAAAAACAATATAAAAACTATAGTATAATTAAAAAAACAGCCTTTAAATACCTCTAAGTGTATGATAACTGTGTACGATAAAAACAATAGCATGAACCTAAAAGAATTGGGATAGTATTCATAGCTGAAATCCGTTGTAAAGCTATACTACTTAAAAAAGAAATTATCGGAATGGTGATATTTCCAATTGTTAAGAAAGCTTATATTGAAGTTAACGGTATAAATACCTACCACTACCACTGGTGAAACTTAGGAAATAAACTTTTTTTCATGGGGAAAATGTATTGTTTTTAATGTATTGCTATAATTATTCTTGTTGCTGCTGAATATAAACATAAGTTATGGCACGTGGTTGCACCTCTCGATAATTTTTCCTTAATGTTTATCAGATCAAAGTTAAAATCAACTTCAATAATTTACTCTACATTTATAAATGTAATAATACATATATCTTTGTGTCTGTAATCTTCTTTACTTTTTACATATTATTATCACTTTTGATTGATACAGTATTTTCGATATTTCCTTTAAACTTAATCGAGTCGATACTTTTACTTAAACTAGAGTCACTAGTTTACACTTGTCTGATTCCAACCTCAAACGGTCTCCGTTTCGTTCGGGACGTACTTACCGGTCCCGTTAATGAGCATCTCAGCAGTAGTAGCAGTTTAACTTCAATCTTTTGTCATTCTTGATACGTTGTATTGCTTTAAAAGAAGCTTATGAGCATTCTAATATATTTATATTTACAATAAATTTCAAAAGAATTTTAATAAACGTTTTTTGGGTGGCATGTACGTATATGAAAATTAATCAATTTATTTTTGCTGCAATATTTTATTCACTTTATCTAAGATTCCAGATAAGCAAAGAAGATCCTTTTTATTTTACTTGAAGATTTATATGTGATACTAAAATAAAGCAATCTAATATCACTATAATTTACATTTGGAGTTTTATTAGCAGCCATTAAATTACTCTATTCACCATTGATTCGAACGCATTGAAACACGTCTCAATATGATTGCCCATGCTTTACATCTATTTCAAAGTGGTCTTCGCCAAATGTGATCAACTCTCCTAAATAAACGGAGCTTTAGAATGCCAGCCTAATGCGGATTAGCAGTTTAAGTCCGGCGTAAATAAGAAGAGGACTTTCAATTCGGCTTATAACACTATAACCCTGGAAGGGTCAATGAGAAGGAACTCAGCAATAATCCCGGATTCAAACGTAATAGCTCGTGTTCAAACACCGATAAAGCTCCAGGATACGGCTAAATGAAGTAAGGAACATTCAAAATGTTAATATTGCCCCAGCTCAATCCCGGGCCATCTGATGTAACAACAGTGAGGGAACTGCGGTTTGCTCTAATTCAAGACTCGTTATTTGATGGCACCGAACTAAGTTAAAGTTTAAATAATTTAAAGAGCGGAATTTATTCATTCCTCCTGTAACTGGTCTCTCACTACATTCAACTAGACCTACCAAGATAAACAGACTATTTTGATAACTTTTCTGAACCAGTGTATAAATAGTTAAGATTTCCCTAAGTTATTACATTCCTAAGGCCAATATCGTCTAATACCCACGTTGTGTAGCAGCAACCCAGATCCTTTTAGAATAGAAGAGTGAAACTACAGCATCGTAAGAGAAATTATAGAACGGAATTAGAATATCGTTTAAAAGTATTTGTTTCTGACTAAAATAATGAATTTAAAGCTTTATTGGATGGAAGTAAATATAAAATTTAAGGAAGGAATGGAGCTCCCTCCTCGCTCCAACCCAGTGAGTGTCTTCCGCTAGATTACACTCCCCTCTTCCAAAAACCCAACGGAAGTTCCTTAAAGAAAGAATATGAAGTTATAGCTTGTCGACGCCATGCCATGAACTATGAATGTGGTGTGAATTTAAACCAAAACTACGGAAGATAACAATCGACTAAAGCTCACTGACTTCTAACAATTCAGAAGAGAATCAGTATAATCCAAAAGATAACCTAGGATCCACTTGGGAGACTTGGTTGTGAGGCAAGCCTGCGCTGTCGCACTTATTGCGTAGAACTACGACCCACTTCTGGCCGAGTCCATTCCAACACAAAGCAGCGCCTTGGATTGGAAGTACAATAAATCCCCGTCCATCCTAAACCATCTGACCTAGTCTGGACGATAATGATCCTAACAACGTCTTTGTCTCGCCAATAAGCCCCAATACAATTCTCAACCCCGCAGGTTTGGAGCATGTTAAGACCGCGCTCCGCTTGGACCGTACAGCCCATCCAACCGAACGCGGCCTAGTGTGCAATAAGAATCTCAGCTGCGTGTAGAGTATTGGGTTTATTTCGGTTCACAAAAGTCACTATTGGACTTATTTAACCTATGCCCGAACTAAACCCAAATGTACATTCCTGACATAACGTCCCAAGCTACATTCATACCCTTAAGAAATACATAATATAAAAGAATATAACAAATGAGTTCATTGGAAATAAATATAGGGGAATAAGTAACGTGTCTATATAGTTATAGGGTTTAGTTTCCCTTTTTTATAATTAAGAGAAGGTTAAGTACGTTATAATTTAAGTAAAATTAAGTAAGGTTCCGTAAAGTTCAAATAAAAGTATGTGTTTATTTATTTATTTATTATTTATTTATTTATAGTTTTACTCCTACTATTAGGACACTATAATTAAGGTACGAACGTACAAATTAATGAACCGAATCCTATACATTGTTAATATCCGAAAAATATACGTAATTGCAACCTCACCGATCTAACTAGTTGTGAACTCTATTGATATAAACTCTTATGGCACCGACATCGATGTGCGAAGGAACTTCAATTAGTTATGATTTGTGGATTAATTCGTAAAACGCAACATAATTAAAATAACGAACCAAGAAAACAAAAAGACACAGAAACACAGAAAATAAAATCAAAAGAATTAACACAGATATACATAGGACAACAAAATTAAATATAAAATAAAATTTAATTTAATACTATCGATGTCATTCCACATTGGATGATTCATCATTCAATTATTTCACAAATGTTTCAAAACTGAATGTTTCAAAACAAAATCACCCAATGTTGAAATGACCCGACTTGCTTGGTTCTAAATATTTTCGAATAATCAAAATTTTTAATTTAATAACCAATTAAACAATAAGTCTACAATTCAGACCAAGCCAGTCTAAGTAAAAGACACATACCAACGCAGTCTTCTCGATCTTGGGTCTCTAGCTATTTCTGAAATAACTACTAAAAAGCACCCCCAATTTAACTACCTAACGAAACGTAAGCATAGAGACCCCAGACCTTTCAGGATCAACAGGTACATTTCCTTGTTCTGTAAGAAGCATAATTATTTCCTATCTCCCTCCCAAACATGATCGAATAATTTTACTTATAAACTAAATTTAATCGCGAAATGGTGTGGAGTGGTTTAAGGATCACTGGATCACTAGTGGCTGGTGCTTACTAACTACAAATCTTAAATCTTATTCTAATTAATGTGATACTTAAAACTACACGAAGAGCTGAAATAAAATAAAATTAGCTTATATCTACACCAACCTCCCCAGCACGCTATCCCAACCACGATTGATTTGTCTTTTTTTGTCCATACCATTTTCAGACACAATTAAAAGGACTGTTTAAGCCGCTAAAGACGGTATATACATATATATTTTATAATAAACTATCCCTCATTTTCCCTCGAGTTTTGCCTTTTGCTAAACTAAAACAGCCACCTTTACATGTGTTTTTGTAGTTTCGAGCAAAGCTTTATATATCAAATAAATAAAGTACAAAGAAGTTCGCGATCTGTACTTTCTGATCCAACAAAACAAAATAAACTAAAATAGGCTTCCACACAAAAAATGACCTTGTGAAGCAAGTGCCATCTTTCTTGCAAGGATAGTATTATCAAATTAATTAATAATCCTGTCCCTGTTAGCCTATAGTTACCTTTTAGTAACTTGCAATGTTTTTTTATTTATTTATTATTTTAATAATCTACTCTTCAAGTACAGTACCTAAATTTGAGAAACCCCACTTATTTCCAAAATAATACTCATCTCATTTATCATAAATGTGTGTGTTTTGTTTTCGGCAAAAAAACTAAGAGGTTAAAACCTCAGCTATTTGGATAAATTCTCCTAACACTTAAAACTAAAATCTTGAGATTACTCTACAATTTCATCTCGAAACTATTGAAAAATCCAAATGCTTCAAAATCTAGTGTCATGTATGTGTAAAATACCCCGATATATATATATATATATTAAAACTTATTTTCTAAAATTTTAATGGCCTCTCTTTTGATAATAATATAATGATTTACTCTATCCTCTTTCGAGTAATAAACCATTAATTTTATTTGCATTCATCTAAAGGTTGGTCTACTATTCTTACACTAAATTTACTTATTCTAAGTTTACAACTTTATTTAATCATCTTTTCCTACGGGCATCGAACCGTAGGTTGTTTGAAAGATTTTGCAAAATAATTTTACTGACCAACCGATTTCCCATCACCCTTATGTCTACCCAGTGTGATAAATGAGTACTATTTTGGAATAACACAACATAACAAACAAATTTAATTGGAAATACAGAAAAATTTAAATATATTGTTATGGATTCGTCCACTCCAAATTAAGTTGAGATTCGTAACCAATTTACAACAGACCAATCCCTAACAACCCTGTGCAGGAAAAAAAAACAAAATTATAAAAATGGAAAATAAATAATTAAGACATACTGAAACGGCCAGCCCGCCCGCCTACTTTCTCACTACCGCTTCACTCCACGATTTTGCACGACTGACCCCCCGCTCCCCTGTCTTCCGGTCTTTTTATAGGTTCGTCACCATAGGTACTCATCCACAACCATCAATACGCGGCAAACAATTATTTATCTAAAATCTTGTTAAAATCTTGTCAATACAGTACAAATTTGGAACTCTTACGCACTAGACTCAACAATTATTCGAAACCGAGGATTTTGACCGCTACGAAGAATGAAATAAGACACATTTTACTTGACCTATAAAACTAGCACGTCGAGACTTGCGAGGCCTCTTGTTTTTTTTTTTTATTATAAGCTTTGTTAACCTAACGCTGAGAAATTAGAGTTTGTCGATCTGTTTCGGTTAAATATTATTTTTTTCTTAACTATACTTATGAGCTAAGCTTGATCGTTACACTCCCTTGAAATTATTTTTCCATACCAGTTTCTTCTTTATCGTTTGTATTCATTGGTATGGATATGATAGGTATTTACGTACCTCAAACATGAAGTAATGGCGTGATGGGAAAGAAACACTTAGTAAAATTCATTTGTTTTATAAAGTTCTCGGAAGCATAATAGGAAGAGGACGCTTGAATAGCAAGAGGGTATGGGTTTGAGTCCCGTCTGGCTCTGGAGACAATTCAGCTTGAATTGTTTCAACTTATAATGTTTTTAAGATTAAAAAATTGTGTATACATTTTTTTTTAATTTATCCAGTTCATATTTTATGATTATTATTTATTACTAGCGGCCCGTCCCAGCGCCATCTAGCGTCCGGTAGTCGAACTACTTGCGGTTAACACGTTGCTGTGGTAACGTTATTGATACAATGGAAAAAGAGCGGGGAAAAAGAGCGGACAGACAAACACACAAACCACTGTGATCTTAGATTATAGATTCATGTGATATTTCTTCTTACCATGGAAACTTATCAAATACTTCATCATTGCCTTGCTTTTCTTCAATTCAATTCAGTTTGCTACTAAGCAGTAATGCTTTTAGTGTTTACACGTTCCATTACTATTAAATAAGTAAACTTAAAATTAACCATAACATATGATAAACTAAATATGCTCTAATGTGCTTGTCAAACGACGAACTCTTTCATTAAATAATAATAAAGAAAAGTAAGTATACTTTGAAAAAAACGTGGTAAAATAAGCAGCTTAATACACCAATTCAACATTTTCAATTGCACTTGTTAATATATGTAATTAATCACACTACACTTGCGTACGTTTATTTATAGAACAAGTTTAAACAAATCAGTGAAAACCAATTGCTTTCTGAATTTCAGTGCTAATTAAGTAAATTAACTTTGAATATGCATGTCCACGGGTTACAAACGAAACGAAAACTTCTCGCAAATCCTGTATGGTGACAAATTATTTCAATTAAATCATTTTATTACATTAGCACGATAGCAAATAATTGTTGGAAACTGATATTTGAAGTTATCAATAATCTGTTTTAATTAGCGGCGTACATCCAATATATTACACAAATCCTAGATTAGCGTTGTCAATCCACATAATTTTAAAGTCTACATACACAACTACGAAACTGTTTTGTATTAACATTTCAAACAACTACGCGTCGTATACTGCACGAATAAAGTTCAGATAATCAGCGATGGGGCTCATTTAAATACGCACAACTTTGTTAAGAGATCTCGTTTTGAACTACAGCGGCATTGTTCTCTGAATTTTACATTCACATTAGACGGAAATTTCGTCTCGTTCTGATTTACGATCGACCCTCGAGGAAGGAGCGTCTAACTGTGAGATTATTTATTCTCTCGTCTAACGCTGCGGTCGGAAAAGCGGCTAGGCGCCGATTTGTTTATGCTAAACAAACTGCAACTGCACTACAACGGGGCACACTCAAAAATAATTTGCATATTTAAATAAAGAAGCGACTTAACTTGCCCTAATCCGTTAGCCGTCATAAACTTGTTAACTCTGATTAGTCGTTCGCTGTCATTATTTTTGTAGATAAATCAAGCTGGACGAGGCGTGTCCCTTATTAATAACTCGGTGCGAAACGAAAGAGTTAACGATGTTCCGACACGATTGTTACTAAACCGACGGAATTTTAATTCGACTCAGAGTTTATTAAGTGCGTAAAGTTTAAGCGAGGTCTCAGGGAGCGGTAAATTAAGTGAATTCACTTGTAGACCTAAAGGGGTCGATTTTGAGCTGGTCACTGGCACATTTTCAAATAGTCGTAGTATGGCAATTTTAACCAATTAGGTAAAATTATCTACAGCTATTTCTCGAAGCTTTAGTATATTGTTAATTTAACAATAAGATAAATAAATAAAATCATAATATAGATATTGATTACAGTACTCGAAAAAAAATTTTAAGTTTATTATTAAGCATTAAAATATTCAATAAATTGTATGAATTGTGTCTAAACTGTAGATACATAAATGACACCCATTAATTATATCGACAGCGAAGTGCCAATAACTCCTAACTGCTAAATTCATAATAATACACAAGCTGAATAAAACGTTTAATTTCTTGACAAGTTTAAAATTGGTTGAAAATTTTGTTTATTTATTTTTTAACTTGAAACGCTTGCGACTGAAAATACGCTTAGGAAATTTCATTAAAACATACAAATAACGAATTTTAATTCGAAATGACAATAAAGTTAATTATTGTCATTTCAGTTAGGAGGTATTGGTACTTCGCCGTCTATGTGTCTATGTGTAAATACGTAAAACTTATTATTTACTTTTTTTGTTTCAGGTAAGTGAACACAGATGGCGTTACTGGTAACGCAAATTTTATTCGCATATAAGCGCGTTTTGATTTTAGTATTCTAAGATAAAGGGACCTGCATAAAAAGGTAGGTAGTAAAATGGAGTGAAATGAGTGAGACCCGTAAAATTCTTTTCATACAATATTCAATGGAGAATATTTTATTATATCGAGATTTCCACAATTTGCCGATAAATTCATGCTATATCTCCGTTTTATTTCTTACTGCAGGGCAAATTTGTTTCTTTTTCACGTGATTCAGTTATAAATCTAGGGGGGGCGTACGTTCCTTTGGTTTCGAATCTATTTTATGACCGCACACGCCGAAGGTTAACCAATAAAACCTTTTAACAGCCGTAACTATTTCGTTATAAGTTCCGAGTGCGCAATAAAAACGGCAAAACAGAAATAAATCTATGGGCACAATACGCGGCCATGGGCAGCGTTTCGCGAGGAATCAATCACGGGTCCCGCTTTAATCGATCCAATTTAAGTTTTTCCTTTCTTGATCCAACAAATTGATGGAAATAGTTGAACGTTAAATATTGCGCGTCGCGGAGCGGTAGTGTACAAACTTCCTCTTACGCGTTTACGGCGAGCTAATAAATCTCGGCCACTTTGTGCAAGCGTTTCCCTCAACATCTTCAGCCATAAAAGGCACGTGCGCTGTTATCTGTATTTTTGTAACGACCAACAAGCAAAAAAACTGTTTACAGCCAACAAAACTGGCGGAACTTTAAACAATTTTGTCTCTTAAGCGTCGTCTCTGCGTCATCATTCTTATTCAGTTATTCGCCCGCAACGCTTTATCTCTTCGAAAACGCGTTTCTGAATTAGAAATAAGCCGTCATACTTATGTTGGAGACAAGCATCATTCCATAAACTAACCCAAAGATAAATTATTCGGACGCATTTTTCATAACGATCCATTCTTTTCGCCGTCGACAAAGCGTCAGTGAATCCCTGGAACATATGAGCGTCCTTATCCCCTGAATAAAATGAACTTTAGCACAGATGCTAAGTAACGTCGGCACGATATGCTTGCTTACAACATGCCAAGGGTTGGATGCACTAACTAGTAGAACAATGTCTATTGTTACGAAAAATCCTATTAAAGCTCTAGAAGTATCTCACAAAGAAGGAAATTCTTCGGAATATCTCCGTAAACTTTTTCTTCAATGCAGTATTCAAGAAAAATGTCCACTTTATTTCTTATAAACTTTTAACTCTTTTGTTATTTTCTACACACTTAACTTATAAACAACAATGCCGTTAGGCATGTAATAAATATTTTTTTACATTCCAATTGAATACTTACCTTGATAACTATATTAATTTAAAAATTGAAAAAGGATATATTATGTGTGTGTATGTCTTTGTGTGCGAGTATGTATGTGTGTGTGTGATGACAAATTTAAAGAAATAACAATAATTAAAATTATTTTCAATGTCAAACATTTTCATTGTATTGAAAGTTCATTTTTACTTAAAATCTCTTAGTTGTAGCATAACCATTCAAGAACGTACAAGGAACTAAAGACATATGAATCACAGCTGATAAGCATTGCACAGATTTGCAGAATCGCGCCGCTCGTAATGCTTGCTCTTGCCAAGTCGCTTGTACCCATATTTGCATGCAACCAAGTTATTATTTGCAAATAATATGAGCTGTTAAAATTATTTGCCATTAATGTCAATATCAAGCATATCAAAACATGAATAGTGGTGCAATTATCGTTCGCAATTGTTCCCTTAGCTCGTCCTTACCCTTAACAAAACGGCGGTATTAATATTTTAAAATCGAAATTATCTTTATCATACTTCCAAAAGTAACTAATCCAAATAATGATAAAACTATTATCCACATTTTTAAGCTACTTCTTAGTTTGAACTTGTTGGTTGATTTATAAAAATAGTTATTTCACCCACTTGGTGTTGCATATATTCATAACTTTATGTAAATATTTGGTAACATTTTATTTATATATATTTTATTACATATTTTATCCTTTTGTCGTCTGCACTACAGAGTGATTTCATAATTTTCTTTAAATTAAATAAGCAAGGTGTATTTTAAGTTCTTTTCTAAACAATAGCCATATGTGATCAAACATAGTACAAAGAATATGGTTTTTATTACTTTTATTTTATTTTCTGGGTATTTATTTGTTTTCAGTCTAGATTAAATCAACTTTCGATATCAAAAAGTTAACTAATAGTATGTAGGATGTCGCAAAAACTAGGGTCAAACAGAAGTCTAAAGGTAGACATCTGGACTTCCACTTCATGTGATGTGGGTATATTGTATGTTCCGCGATTTTTTTATTTTTGAGATTTTTTAGATATTTCTTTACAAGACTTTTTTTACGAAATACGCAGGCGCTTGACCACAATCTCGTCTGATGGTAAGCGACGATGGGATCAAGATTTTGACGCGCTTGCCTCTAAAATTCTCATGTGACTTGAAGACCCCTAAATTGTATTTGTCAGGAAACACACACCCAGGCAAAGAGTTCCTTAGCGGTACGTATCACAAAACTGGAACCAAAGCGCTTAGTGAGACTCTTTGGTATATCAAACACAAAATGATTTATTATTACCTATTTCTAAGTCTGGTTGTTCGATGAAAAAATAGGAACTGCGGAACCAGGTTGTGCAATTTTGCTGTTCGCTCTCCGAAATGGTCAACGATTATTGGTCACAGGGACATCATTCATAAAGATTATTACTTTATTATTTTCCAAATTAGTAAATAACATATTTTGCCTGCCTAATTAGACAAAACTCATTATGCTCACCAAAAATTAGTTTAGTTTGGTTTTATATGATTAAGCCGCAAAAAAATGCATCAAAACTATGTATTAACGAAATCTACTAATCCTTAACCTTAACCTCTAACCTTTTAAAAGGACTTATCCTAGTAAATCTATGACTTATAATCACTAACTACCTCAACCTTGATTAGGTTGTCAAAAAATATGAAAAAGCATAACTCGAAAATTGTGAAATTTCACGGAGATGATTCGAGTAGCCTTAATGTTAACTGCCCTTATTTATTGGGATCCTTATACTACGAAGATAAAGAATACTGTAAAAAAATTAAATTTGAATACATGTACTGGGTACACAAATAGATTGACTTTTATTTTATGAGTCAAAAAAAGTATCCATGTGTGTCTATATATTGCAATCATTATTACGATATTATAGTAAAAGTGATATTAGAATATTTTTTTATAATGTATAAATGATTTTCAATAACTCCATTAGTATGAATAACCGAGGTATGTTTTTCAACAAAAAATCGTCATAATGATGATAGGAATGCTTGTACAGCAGTCGTACATCATATAGCTTAATATACATTATATAAATTGGTATAATCCATCTAAATCATTCCCCTAAATATTTCAGTGGAACAAAAAGCTAGCTAATCGCGCTCCTTAAATGTTCGGTTCAGTCCACTCAGTCACAACCGTACTCAGTACTGTCTAAGTTTTTTGTCCCCTCCCACTCCTTTCCTATTCTCTATCCCTACTTCACATCATTCCTCATGAATGCATGAATTTATAATACACAAATATGGTACTACTCGATGAGAACCAACATAGTGTTGAAGTGCAGCGTAAAGCACTAGAGTATAAAAATATTATAAGAGTATTTTCAACTTAAAGTTAATATAAAAAAATTGGAAAGTACTCATAATTTACTTCCAGACGGGTTAATACCTGTTGATATATTTAATCGTAAAGAATTAAAATCACAAATTCAATTAATACAGAAAAACTTTTATATATTCATATAATGTGATAATGACATTAAACTATTTTCTTAATTTCTAAACTTTAGTTATTAAATAGTTATTCCATTTTGAAGCCTCTACCTGAAATCTGAAAAATATATAGAACTAATTTCTGCCTTGTTTTCAGGACAGTTTGTCAGTTATTAAAAGACCAGGCTCAAGTGGTACAGACATAAAAAACTGAGACTTACTTTTTATTTAATACCAGTTTTGTCTGTTCTACTGTGCAGATCACTAGCTACTATGAAAACACACGCGATTGTCTTATTATTATATCCTAAGTTTAATCTTTATACCGAAAAAGAAACTGAAAGAAAGCATTCCCACAACCCTTAACTTACAAGAAGGACATGAAGCAATAAATCAGCGTTTGTACAGAGTAAACAGGCACATCTCCAATCATTACTCAGAGTGCAACAAAAACCGGTCTAATTGCGATCTTGAAGGACGTGGGTCACTCGTCCCGCGACTTTGCGCACTTAGTCACGTTCGCGTTTTTCTGTCTTCAAGGATTCGTTGGCACGCTTCGCTCTATTGCTTATTAATGGAGGCGGCGCCACTTCAAATTAATCAACCTCCATGATTTTCTCTCCTTGAAAACAAATGACGAATGGAAATGGTCTCTCTTTATTTTTCTTAATACAAAACGTGAAGTTTTAAAATATCTGTTTTTCCATAAGTACTAATAAATTATATGGGAACAAACCATTAATAGAAAGTAGAGCAAGATAATAATATTATGAAAACAATATTTTGAATATTTTGCTAATACACTCGTTTACATTAACAAGATATGTTAAACAGTTGTAAGTGATTAAGCCGTTGATCGAATAGAACAGAGATAAATATTCAGCACAATGTATTAGTTGTACAAACAAATTGAATATGAAATATTTCAATAAAATATAGGATATGTTTATGTTCCGAAAAATATAGTTGTTTTTATGAAATATGCCGACATATTTTATTGAGCTCTATGATTATTACTTTATCTTTTCTAACAAGCACGGCATATTATTTTTGCTTTTTTGCAATTATGAAATCGATACCTTCCTCAAATATAAAATGAGTAAATAAAAATTTTACATGCAACATATGTTAATCAATTTTGATATCGAGTTATGTTTGCGGCACAAAACGTGAGATGACAATAAGGAAAATGGGATAAAATAAATGCAGCGAAGGAAAGCCTCAACCATAAGTATATGAAACAATCTGGTGACAGAAACTTCTATGAATGAAATTGAACTTGCTATTTTAAAAAACTTTCCTATTTTAATTTTCTTCGTATAACCTGTGAAAAGATTTCTCAAGAGCAGACCCGATTTTGTATAGAACAAGTTGTTTGCAAATGTTTTTTTTTTCTTAAACTTGGTTAATTTTAGAACGGAAATTCTTCGAGGTGGAGGTTTAAGTTTTCGTTCACATTGCCCGCCGGTCCGAAGTAAACACCTTACAAGTTGCCCTTTTGCAACTTGTAAGAAATTGATTTTTAAACTGTGAACAAGTAAAGATAGAAAAAACTGCGAAACATGAAAGAACTATTCTAACACGAAAGTTGGTAATGAAATTAGTTTTAAGCGACAGGTTCATTTCAGTTTTTTACCGGCAGCCCGGTTCTGCAATTGCTAGGAGATTCCCGTAGAAAGTTTTGCAGTGCAGATTTTGATTACACACGCTCCTTGAGGGAACTTCTTGCCGGATAGGAATATTAAATCTTATTTAAGTTAGACATCCGCGCCGGTTCGCGTTGTTATTTCGAATAAGGTGCTTTATAAACAGAGAGTGCGGCACCACGGCAAACTTACCGACGACAACGTTTAACCCTTGTTGGTTTCTATTCTTCTTAACAGAGTGTTGCTTTTAATATTTTAGTTCCTCCACTAGCTACTTCGTTTTTGCACTTCTATAGGAACGACTATTTCAAAATGTAACTTCACTTTTAATACAATTTATAGTTATCAAAATAATCGAAAGCAAAATTTATCAACTTTTAGATTTTCTATATTAGTAAATAAAATAATTACTCTGACGCTTAATTTCAGCAGTACCTAATCTTTGCAAAGGCAGCAAAACCTTGTGACATATAGTAAGATTTTCTTCTGATTTTAGATGGTCCTTTTAGGAAGCTCGCCACGCCTCGTTGAGATGAAATAGAGTACCGTACAATTTAAGGAAAGCTTAAATTTTAATGGTGTAGTAAAAGTACAGTTATATTATCATTTTGGAACAATACGGGCAGAGCGAGACTACTCCTGCTCGCGTTACATGGTGCATTTGCCTAATTACAACACGGTTCACTGATGTGACGATTCGTGATTACCGAAACGCTTATACCCAAGAAGTGTACTTGGTTCCACATTATATTTAATGAGGAAGCTGAATTCAACCTCGGATTTCAAAACAAAAAGACAACATATATCTTTACTGATATCGTAAAATATGTTTTAAAAACTCGCTAACTCTAAGATATTTCATAGGTATTGGAGACGTTTCTTCCAAATCTCTCCGGGGCTCTCACTTACTTATCTCATATTTCCAAAAGTTGTGTTTAACAAGTTATAAAGTTAATATAAGTCAGTCGTACGGATGGCAGAAAAGGGAAAAATAGAGTTGCGTGGGAACCGACGAGAGGCGCCGCGTCGGCGAAGGCCCTATATTTTGGGCATCGAAAAGTTTTCCGCGCCTCCACCATTGCATTCTTCCAATAACGCCATGCCGCGTGTCAGACTTCTCGATCCGTGCCTCCCTAACTCGTCTCTTACACTCATATCAATGTGTTCCTTATTCTTTTTTCACCAGGGCGTATAGTTTTATAGTTAACGCTCAAACTTTTAGCGATCATAGTAATCATATGTCAAAAGTTTTCGAAGAGTAAATTGTCTTCAGAAGTTGCGGACTCACTTTAGTTAAGTTGTCGGCGGCGTCCACAGGAAGCGCTCGATTTTTTACTATTTAAATTTAAGTACAGTTGGAAGCGATTAAAGTGTTTTTCTTGGAGAGACGAGAGAAAATTAGAATCGAAATACTGTTACTGAGCCACTGTAAACATCGAAAAGGGCCCTCTGACTTTTTAATTTTATTAAACATCTCTCGTTGCCCGAGATAAAGTAGATTTCTTTCGCTGCCAAGTAAGAATTTCGACTCGTATAATAATTTAGATTACGTAGCAAGCAGTGAGCGTTCATTATCGTTCTTTTGTACCTGATTTCGTGGAGATCTCATTCGGATAGAGCAGGAGTCCGTGGCGTCGGCGCTCTCTCCAAATGGAAAGTGCGAAAATGAAATTATAAAACCCCGCGATAAAAATAAATTAAATCGGATTTCGCGTTTGCCAGTAGCCAAGGATGAAGAACATTTTGTAGTCTGCGAATTTCTTTCTCTTTTGGAATATTTGTTTTAACAGTTGATTTGTGGCGTAATGAGAAAACTCTTACTTTGCAATTTTTCCTTCCTGTCTCTTATCAGATTTTTTTCTTTGAGATTTCAATATTATTACGACGTCTTTCTTGCGCGTCTATACTGCGGCAAATCACTCTGCATTCTCACCTACGATTATTTAAATTAGGAAACGGTACGACAATGACGAATGGTACTAATATCGGGCGATCGCCCGGCGATAACGCGCGCTACGTTCCCTACACGCGCGAAGCAGATCCCTTTCGCGATAAAAACGCCGATTGATTCTCGCGATATGTTTTTTGCGTAAATACCAGCATTTTGCAGGTGGGAACTTAGTAGGTTAATCTATCTACTCTAATGAAGAATTTATGCGCGGCTCGCTGTATTATTTTGGAATATATTATGTTAATAAGTAATATTAATAAATTGTTTCTATTGGAATTATAGCACAGATTCGAATATGTTTTAGTTATAGCAAAATTTTAAGCTTATGAATAAAATAACAACATTTGGAGCTATTTAAAATAACATGAAGGCAAAATGTCTGCAAAAATTAACTTATTGTCATTGGTCTTTATTTATTCAAATTAATAAGAAGTCATTATATTTATATTGTTCATTCTATGTCCAGTAAATCAGGTTTGTGATCTCGAAAACCCTTTCAAGTGTACAGACCTTGGTTATCAATCCTTTTCTAGGCTGTGGGTCGAACCGATATGTATTCCCAAAAGCCTCAGCAGATTAAGAAAATTATATATACATTATAACACTGATATTACACATAAAAAAACAACTTGTCTTAACCTCATACCTTACGAGCAAAAGCTTCATTGCTAAGCGTAATCCTGGAATTCAACTGATATGATATAACCTTGGCTAGAGCAAACTTAACAGAAACTGTCACTTTATTTGTATAACGGGTATATCCTTGTAATGCATAAAATAAAAGACTATAATAAACTAAATGAACTTAAATAGCTTAAAATTTAATTGTATAAAAACTGTCAGAGTAGGCAGTTGCGAAAAAATGTATTATTATTGTACCCAGAAGATGATGACATAGTATTGGTGTCAGAAATATTTTAAATAATTCGCTGAGCCTGTCAAGGTCGTTTGTTTAATTGAAAGAGCAATCACATAGCGAGGGATATCAGTTCGAGTCCCCTCTGATACAGTTGCATGTTTTCTTATACTAGTTTTTTTATATTTTTTTATATACTAGATAGGCAGGCGCTTAACCGCTATCTCGCCTGATGGTAAGCGACGATGCGATCAAGGATGTGACGCGTTTGTCTAAAAGACACATGTAACACATGACAAAGAGTTCCATTCCTTAGCGGTACGTATCACAATTGGACTTAAAACGCCTAGTGCAACTATTTGGTATATCTACCATATGATGGTGGCGCCTATTTGTAAGTCTTGTTGTCCGATGAAAAATTGGGGACGGCGGAATAAGGTTGTGCAATTCTGCTGCAATCTATGGGAAATTTATTCTATAAAAATATAAAATTACTTATTAACACACTGTCTAACAAACCGTCCAAACATAATTGAAAACTACCAACATAATTATTACATGTTACAGTTTGCTATCACAATCAATTATTTTAACAATTATTGGAATGGAAATAAATCTGAAAAACAGATGTTTTCTACCAACTTGGAAAAGTTATCAGGCTTTAGTTTATTGTATTGAAATAGTAAACCTCATTTAAAATTGTATGTCAAGCAATATGAAACAGGCAACGTACAGGAATATATCTATTTTTTTTAAATTCCCTCTCACCGTGTTTGACCGACTCTGAAACTACTTAACCGATTTTAATGATTCTTTTTTCATTTCGTTGGATTTGTTCGAACTTAGAACATTGGATAGGTTTCGTTTAAGTTTATAATAAAAAAAAATATTGCAACATGTAATTACTTAGCCACAGAAACGCGTGGCCGAATCAGCTAGTAATATATACATCTATATGTTTAGAGTTCTTTGCAAACTTTTGAAGTAATGAAATATATGAAAAATAGCCGTTGAAGAATTTTTTTAACTATATTTCCTATTTCCGAAATTTTATACTGCCCGTCCGTGGATTTGCATAATTTGAAGTGCTTGTCATCAGCCTGGACTGAATAAACTTATATTTTATTTCTGTGTTTCCTAAAGAACTATCAAATCTAAACATGCCTAATTATTGTAAAAATACACAAATATCTGGAAATTTCCATCAACATAATGGTATTGATCATTTTACCATCGAAATGATTTAAATATTGTCACTTACCACTGTGGCAATAGAGACTAGCCAATAAAATTGGATGTTTATTTTATAAGGTATTTTCCAGCGAATAGTAATCACAATTATAATTGCCTGGATAAGAGTTTTCTATCACAAAATGTGACTGGTTTGTTTATAGGATTATCGCATCGGTTTGAAATAATCAGATTATTTTAATTTTGCATTATAATGTTGATGTCATTTTATGCATCTACGAATTGAATAAAAAGTAGTCACTAAGGTACTTAATCATGTTTAACTCTCAAGATCAATAATATTTTTAAATCAATTAAGAACAAAACATTAATAATTCATATAATACGATACAAATATAGTGTTTAAGCATTTTTATTCTTCGTTTATTTTTTTAATCTAAAATCTACGATCACAGTGGTTTGTGTGTTTGTCTGTCCGCTCTTTTCCCGCTCTTTTGCCATTGTATATGCGTTACCATAGCTACGCGTTTATCGCAAGTAGTTCGTCTACCGGACCTTAGATGGCGCTAACGGAAAAATACTTAATAATAGAAAAAAATTAATGAATTTTGTCTACCCGTACGAAGCCGGGACGGGCCGCTAGTTTATTTCTAATTATATATTGTGTGGTGTGTGCCTTAAATTAAGGATTGGTATTGATTAATGGCATTAAAGAATGAAATTATTATATGACTGTTGAATGTATTTTGGATAGAATAATTTCATGTAAAGTGTATATTTTATCATAAAATACATAAAAGAAAATTTGTATTATAATTGAGAATTTCTTTTAGATAAACAAATACGTGTGGTATAAAAATGATTAACAAAAGTGATTTTTTTGTTTTCCTGTGTACTTTCACTTTATTTATTAAGGAAACAAAATGGTAGGGTAAAAGAAAAATTAAAAATATACTTAGTTATGTGTACGGTTGTGATAGTTGTTTGTATGTAGTTTAAATTTTATTTTAGTTTTAATCATAATTAATATTGCAAGCTTTTTTACCACTGTATTTTCATATCTGTAATAATTTTAATTCCAGATTTGACATAAATTTTTGACATTGGATATTGAAATAACTGTAAACGAAATTATAAAAGTAGATTTAAGGTGAAACATTTAAATATAAGTTTAATTTTAGCCCTTAACCCTAAACTCGGTGCTAAGCTCATTAAATACTCTACCTGTTTCAGGCGCTTAAACTAGACATGCCAGATTTCAGGCTAAAGCCATTTATGTCCACGTGAGTGATATTACCTCTTAAATGATTAGTCTTTCGAGCTAGTACAATGTGTAAAACATTACATCCAACACATTAATTAGTTTACTTTTCTAAAATACTACGCTTACTAAAGTTTCTATTATCCACACATAAAGTATTTCCTTATTGTATAGTTCATTTTTAAGATACGTTTACGTTTAGAATACAAGAAAAATACTTGGAGTAATAAAACAACAATTTTTATACCGGACATATAAGTTAAACTGAACGGAAAAGAAATAACAAAATACTGAAGTATTAGATAAAACTAAAAGAAGACTACGAGACTGTACCCCAACAGCGTAGTAGTAGAGATAAAAGTGCATTACTGAATTGCACACACAGTTTTAGAGGCGGGCGAGTAATTTCACAAAAGTGACGTCTCCGCGGTAATTTCGACTGTGGAATTGTGAGATGTCATGGAATTTTCTATACTGCCAGTACTAAATGCAGGTGTAACCAGCAAGCGAAATTTGACGTAAAAGTTTTGAGTGATTTCTTTTATTAAGAACATTGCTGGATAAATTTATCGAAAATACAACGTTAAAAGTATAAATAACATTTCTTGTTATTTCTGAGTAATGAGAATAACGTAAATCTTGAGTGTTAAAAAAATGTTTCTATGCTCTTTTTATAACGTTGGTAAAACTAAAAGTTGCATACAAACGAGAAGCTAATTTTAAAAGGGCATAAATTAAGTATTACATATAACACCGCAATTTCTACCTTACACCGACGACCTAAACCCAAATTTAGCTCGTTAAGAATACCTGAAACCTAAGAAAGCGTGTTCCCTTTAATCTTGTCACAAAAGCCTTACCTGATTCAGCGAGGCCACGAGCACTCTTCCCACATACAAACGCGAAGGAATGAAGCGGAAGAGTGCCCGGCACTCTGAATTACTTCCTAATGAAAAGAGCCGAGGAGTGGGACAGAGTGGGACAGAGAAGTGTAGTTCGTCACGCGGTCGCTAACGAACGCGGTGGGCCACTCGACTCTCGAGTGTTCGCTTGATGTGTGCCTTTGCTTCAATTTGCCTCTGCTTATTAGTGGGAATGCGACTGAACTGTCGAGACGTTCATCACATACTTAGACTGATTTCTTTAATAATCAAAGTCCATTTGTAAACGAATTATAACTGTTTAAAGGGAATAAACCAGATTTCAAACTTCAACAATCAAATCGATTTGACTAAACTGATGTTAAATTCTTTATAACAATTGAAAAACATCCTTACTAACTTATTTCTATCTAACATACGTGCGAAACACGCGGTAGACGCAATGAATCAACAGAAACTATTCTCCCACAGTTGATAGCGCACAATGACAAACGCACCCTTGCGCCATTTAAATCAAGAACGCGTAGTTAACCAATACGTATCCCGTTCATCAAACCAAAGTGAACGGGTCTTGGTTGATTCTCCGTGCAACAGGTATAAAGCATCGGCTAGCCAGCGGCAGCCATAACCGACGGAGCAGCCGCTCGTAATGAATCGAAATATCGCTCCAATTGCATAGCTGTCGAGATCAAACATTTTTATTTGTTTGCTCGCTCAACCGCACGACTGAAACTAATGAAGAGGAGTTTCGATTAAATTAATACCAGTTTTATTCTTTTTTGCGAGACGTGAGTTTTTTAGCGATTCGTTCACAATGATAATTGCTAAAATATGGTTCATTAGTTTGAATTTATTATTGCTTTCATTCGTCCGCTTTGGACTCGGCTATAAATTTCCATATCGCTTAATGGAATAATCAAGTTGCTAAGCACTGATTATTTGTTTTTACAATAGTAAAGAATTAAACGTTTATTTAAAGTTTACGGCTAATCTTATTTAAATGTATTTTATAGTCCATACCCTTATATTTGTAGAAGACTAATCAGTCTCTCTCATTGATATGGTTATTATATTCAAACTGATTTCCATAAACACAAGCCTGCTCAAATATGAGGCCGTAATTTTCAAGCCAACGACAAAATTGTTTTGAAGTACAAGAAATAGAGATCTTATTCAAGAGCGCTTAGATTTTGGTATAATAGAAATATTGTTAATATTTCTTACTATAATTTTCTAAGTTTGAATTATTACTTATTCTATGTATTTAACATACGCTGAAGAAGAATTCACCTCTGCCAAAATTTAAATTACAACATTAAATTAACTCATCACCACCCAGTCTGTTAATATCTATAAAGAAAAATCTCACGAACAGTGAACCCATCACAATCAAAAACCAGAAAAGTAGATAGAGATTCTCAAACAATTTCTTTTTTCATTTTCATTTGACTTATTACAAAAACAACTGTTTCAAATTACAAGTTTGAAGTAAAATCTCCGAGAACACAGTAAGACAACAGGCATTTTGAGCATATTACAACACCACAATTGCAAAGTTTACAAACATACAAGTCTGGTGGAAAGTGAAAGCAGTAATGAACAGGCGCCATGCCGCGCTGCTAAGTTCGCGCTGTTAACAAGCATGCACAGTTTAAAACTGACATTAACGCGGTGCAACTATTCTTAGTACTTAAAATCGCTCAACAGTAATATTTGAACTTAGAAATTATAATTGTAGTAAATAAATTAATATTCATTATGGAATCGAATTTATCTAAATGGATCAAATAAAACATGCCGATACTGTAATTCAATTTAAAAATGTGATTTTATGCATTATTATATATAAATGATAAAACCGCAATCAACTTTTATTGACAGAAAAGTTTCACTGAGAGCTACGTATAAACCGACACCGGTTTCAGTGAAAATAAGAAGGTTCGATAGCGCAATAAATTCTAATGGATTTTCCAATAAGAAGAATTCTCGACGTCTATAACTTTAAATGGTATCATAAGAAAATCAAGGTTCACAATTGCGTAATCGGCAAGCGAAATCAACCGCGTTCATAAATCTCATTAAGGGAAATACGGCTTCCACTCACTAGGCGCTCCCGCGATCTCGCTTCCTCGTTTCCAAATGATTCAATCCCGTGACGTACCCAGAATTAAAATTCAGACCGGATCTTTTGTTCGGCGGGTTTCTCAACGGTACGACATCGATGGAATACTACCGAACTCGGTGAGAATCGAACAGTCGTTAATGAAACTTCCCCCAGCGCAATTAGGTAACCGTCTTGGTTTTATTAAATTTAATCAAGAACTTGTGTAATATTACGCAGATTGGGCCAATCAAGCCGTGTACAAGTTTCGATAACGCCGTAGTTGGGAACTAATTTCGGAAATAAGCGGAGTTATCTCGGTTTCTACTCCATCAACTTATAAAAAGGGGATCAGGGCGTCTCAACGAGATGCCGTAAGCCGGCTTCCGACGTGTGAGAAACTATTTCGATAATTGAACTTCGATATATATTTACTATGGGTATTTGTATTGATCCATACATTTCTACCTTAAATGACTTACACAGTAAACCTATTACAAAAAAACGATCTATATGCCTACAAAGAAAGCAGTTTTAACTAAAAAATAATCTTGATTTGTATTTAGGTCCTAGCATAGCAGAATTTTTTTTAAAAGTAAGTACAATTTCAAAATACTTCAGTTTACAGTATTCATCAAAGTTTTCGTAAAAACAAAAGATTTTTGTATAGCAAAAAGATATAGTAAGATATGTTATACTAATGGAGTATTCAATGCGCACTGAATATCATACACACATTTATCTAACTTATCCATTAATTATTCTATTATGCTAGTATTCATTACACATATTTCTAACTGTGGATTCGAACTCAAAGTCATCGCTTCAGTTATTCGTATTTACTTATAAGAACAAAAAGAATATTGGTTTGTTAAAAAAACTGTTATTTGCTTTCATACTGCGCCATTTCATTGTCCAGCGCTTATACGCCGCAAAAATTTCAAAAACAAACGAGGAGCCACCGTGCCTTTGCCCGCGTGAAGTCATCTAAAACGACGCCTACAAAAGCAGCTAAACCTAGCAATTTAGCGACAACAGAGCTGCAAATGCCCTCTTATTTTTCCCACAGATTTCATGGCACTATGAAGCTGTAGTGTTGATGGAAATTGTTAATATGATATTTTAAGCACTGTAAATTCTCTTAATTAAATACTCTTGTATCCTAAATACAATGTCGCTATTTCATTTTAACACTGAATTAAAATGAAATAACCGTGTGAATTACTGTAAGGACTACATTCGATAATTAATTTATCATTATGAAAAATTCTTTCAACTGTTAATCCAATAGTTATCATATAATGCTTCAAAAATTGGTGATAAATTAATAAATGTATTACTCTTATCGTCATCATCAACAATCGATTGTCTAGACATTTGTAAAAATGTTTCTTTCGAATACGAGAGGATGTTCCTCTCATTGTTGAAACAACGCTAGCCTACAGCGTAAAATTAGAAAGGTATAAGGAAATTTTGACGGGCGTTCACAAGGCTCGGTAGCTCAATTGAGAGAGCATTAGTTCGATTCCCGCTTCAGAATTCACTTGTGAGCCGAGTAGATTTTTTCTAGTATTTTTCTATTAAGATAATTTATATTGTAAAATGGCATTGAAAAAATAAAAAAAAATACAATATGATATCACCTACCAAAAAGGTATTATTCACAGATCGTCATAGCGATCGGTCGTCAACAGCTGGCTTTAAACGGAACCTTAAAATATATAAGTTGGACGACATATTTCATGTAGTACGTATGTTACTGCCATTTTTTAAATATTTTTTATCTTAGATGGCGAGTAGCACATATTTCAGTTCCTTCACTAAGTAGGAGTCTTTATTTCGCAAAATAGGTTGAAATCAAATAATTCCACCTCTCTCTAATTAGTAACATAAGAATAAAATGTTCATAACTTTGACATGGAAACCAATACCTCAGTAGTATAGCGCCCCGGGCTCGTTGATAGGCGTTGGGTGTGAAGGTATTTGACGCAGTGTAGAATAAGAAAGCAGTTTTCAATTCATTCGTAATGCCGGTTAATTTTAAATGAACAATTATAAGTATTCAAATTTTAGAGCCTACGTCATTGAATACCAAAATGCGCAGGCGCAACTGTACAGAATGGTTAGTAGAAGATGCGCGATCCGATTTCCGCCTCGACTAGACGCATATTGTGCAATATTAACACACTAAATTAAAAATACATAACACTTTTAGTAAATTTTTGGTGTTGAATTTCTTTTGACATAACCCCCATGTAACAAGCTACATTAAGAACCTTTATTTGTCTGCGTATATTCCATCTTCCGTCCCATTTTTCTATTGGAAACATATTTGAAGTGAATCAATTAATACAACTCAAACTAGAATCAGCTTCATATATCGAGTTTATAAAATGCCACTATCTTTTGAAATAGTATAAAGCCTAAATAAACAAAAAAAGCCTAAAATAAAAAATACAAACTATATCCCTTCGTGTTTTATTGCTTTTGATAATATTTGGTTTTTGGTAAGTAGGCTTTCAATAGCTTTATGAACAGGAATTCTATATACAGGGTTAACCACTCATAATGTAGTTAGTATATAAAGTTATGATAACGCTTACCATCATGCAAACTGTTTCAAACAATATATTTTTAATTTATTTATCCTGTAACTTTCCGAATAATCTTCAAATTCAAAGTATGCATTTTAAGAAGTCGCGATTTCGTACATACTATATAGGCATACACTTGTTCCGTCGTGGATCCTGTTATGGCCCCCGGGCCTGATTGGGAGCAGGAGCGAACACATTAAAAAAAAAGTGCACTTTCCAGAAAATTTTAAAAATTAAGTCCATCTAGAATTAATTTTTCTAGTATTTATCTATTGCATGAAAAGCATTTAAAATTGCAATAATTATATAAAAATGAAAAAATTTATACTTAGAATTTAAACAATAACAAAAAAAGTGGCGCGATTTCTAACTCGCCTGTCAAGCGTGAAAATTATGCCGATCTCCCTATTTTTGTAGGGGACTTCGTCTAGCCGTAGACGTTTTTTGGCTGAGATAGATGATGATGATTAATATATGTGAAAATTTATTAGAGAAAATTATTAATTAAACGCAATTACTTTATTTCCTTTTAAATTTGTCACCACATTCCTGTTATTAAGTCCGTCAAATCTATTTGTTCTCCACTTTGTATGTAGGTCCGCCAAAAAGGTTCAAACCTCAAAAGGTTTGAAATCTATCAATATAGATACTAAAGTTACACAAGGATATCGGTTCAATATAACTTCCGATTATTTTACCTCTAACACCGAAATGTAATTAATGCTACATCTCGAAATCACTAACCTATATAGCAATGTCCGCTCATAACTGGGTTAAACCGTACACAGACTGTACGTATGAACATGTCCGTTATCGCTGCTGATAAGCCTCGCCGGAACCGGCGGCCGGTCTAGCCAGAGGCTATATCTGGTGGTCCCGGCTTATTGGAGAGCGGATAGCGGAGCTTATTGAATTTAAAACTCTATTTACTGCTGAATTTAAAAGCAATTGACTTCTAATTTGTTGTAAAATTTAGCTTATCCGAAAGAAGTTTGTTTCTGTTCCGATATAAAAAACGATTCTGGGTATGCCTGTTTTCGTTTTATTTTTATTTAATAAAATTGACTGCGTTGTAAAAACATACGCCTTGACTTAATAGAATACGCTTTAATTTTGTTTTAGTCTTGAGCGATATAAGGAATTTTATGTTTAATTATTTGTTTATAGCAAACTTGAGGTTATAGTTTTTCTTCTATTTTTGACAGCGAATAAAGTGAATTGTGAATCTTTTTACTTGGAGATGTTTTGGTAAATATCGTCATCCCTGTTATTCAATTCAAATGAATATTTAAATTCGTTATAAAAAATATCAAAGATATTGATAGTTCAAAAAATGCAATAATTTATTGAAATCCCACTCAACAAAGCTATTGTTCCAAGTGCAAACAGCCCTATATTCGCAGTTCCATATTCCATTCTCACCGCAAACCGTTACGACAAAACGTTACACATCCGTGCTACGCAATCTGCTACGAGAAATAACTACTATGAACGCTAATCGTAGCTACGAAGCCATCATCATACTCGTAGCTACAACGGATTGGTTACATATCACTACTTCACACTTGATTTTCAGGACGAGAAAATGTTAACATGTGTTTAACACCTTAACACGGAATATGCTTTAGTGAAATATTATATTGTTAACTCGACGTATTAACATGAAGTAGTTAATTACCACTTTCGTCATTTAACTGTCATGTAAAACAGTGTGTTTTTTCATAAATTTCCCTGAAAGAATAACCCTCAATTTTAACATAAATACCTACCAAACATTACGCGACTTGTACCTACCTATACAGCGGAAACAAACTTTTGCGCACACAGTTCCTTTTTGTAAAAATTTCTAAAGGCAAAACTTCACATCGCTTATGAAGTCCACAAAAGGGGCGTTCCATCCTAAAATTGTTCGGTGGTTCGCTTTAAAAATATATATATCAGTATTTCAAACTGCATCCGGCAACTAAACAAAGATTTTCAAACTAACTTCGCTATTGTATAAGCCACCTGAAAACCGCAACCGTCCCCAACGAGTATTGCACAGTTTTAAACAAATGTATAGACGGAATAGTGGGGCATTACCATAAACAGAGAAGGTAGAATTGCTTTTTTGAACTCGCACTGCTACTAACATTAGTTGAGAAAAAGTTGAATAAATGCGGGGACAACATAAGGCTGCGACTCTGTAATCACATTTCGAGTCGTAGTAACGTTAGGGTGCATATACATTAAGAAATTCGGCTTAGCACTATGCAGTCAGAGACCACATTTTTTATAGATCGAAGTCAATTTCGCATTTGATTCTTTAGATTCTGCCGAAATACTGTTTATTTAAGTCAGCTCATTAGATACAAAAAAATATTTAAAATATTGATAGGGAAAATAAATTTACAACCGACAATAATGATAGATATTATCAAAACAAGGATAAAGGCTCCCCGAAATATGTCTACAGATAGATGCTTAATATATATTAAAAAGCCACGTATTTCATCTCAGGTCAATAGCCATCTGAACTTTGAATTCAGACCACTTTAGCCCCGAACGCTTAACCAAAGTCGGTAGAGTGTTAAATTTTTTATTTATTTTAATATGATGAATTGATTATAATGTATGTGTAAAATTAAAGGAAATTGTGTTAAAGAAGTATAAAATATTATAAATTTTGCTGTAAAATAACATTGTTTCCATATCAAAAGTAAAAGAACTGTCACCTTCAAATAACATCAAAAATTATGAACAAAGAGCCATAGAAAATGGAGAATACTATTTTGTTTCCCTTTGATAAACATAAAGTATTACAATCACGCTGGAAGCTTTACGGTATACTCTACCAGGTATTTCCACAATATATGGCCACACGTTATTGTGTTGTCACCTGTACACGAACCCTTACCTGATGCAGAATAGACTTACCTCGTTGTTTACAAAGCTTGCGTGCAACTTCGCTCGCTGCAAGATTAGGAGTATTTACGTAATGCCGCTCAGCTCCTGTGAACGTGCTTTTTAACAATTCTACGACCAGAGTGGATACTTATTAGAGCTCTGGATTTGGTTAAATTCAACTAAGTTTGGCAATACAAAGTCAAGCTAACTAACTTAGGTTATGTTATAACTTTGTATCTTATCTTAATTTTTTTTCTTTCTACATTATAGTCTGTTAGGGTTAATAAGAGTGAGGAAAAAAATGTTCTGTTGCTTTAACGTAACATCAACCGAAGAGCTAATAAGTGCAAATCGATAGTTGAGCTAAATCTAATATTTACTAAACAAACACCACAATGTTTATTTACCTTGATAAATGAGTATTCAGCTTCATTTATAGGTACATGGTGTATAAATTTCAAAAGGATTCCATTGAAACCGCTAATATACCGTTCCCGCAAGCCGGTAAGCCTATAATACCATTCCACACAACTCGAAACGTGCGTGTATATATTTTATCTACTTCCGCACACCACCAGCAATTATCAGCGTCGTGTTGTAAGCCCATAACACCGACCCTTTCCTTCCCTATGCTATCAGAGAAGGATCGACGATAAAAAATACCATCTACATCTCTAATTTGCAACCACTTGTAATTAATGCCTCAACAAATCACAGTCAGCATTGATATCATCGCTCTGAAACCTTTTGAAATTGTTACTTTCTTTTGTTATCTGCTATATGGCCTTGTCAAAAGTTTTACGTGCTTTTAATTCGCTATCAAGCGCTGAACTCGTTTCGGAAACTTCGGTTTAGCCGTGGCGGACATTTAGAATCAATATAAAAACTACAAGTGGTTAATCAAGTATATTTTTTCTGATTAAACAAACAAAGTTAAGTTAAATTCACAGTTAGAACAGATAATCGCACATTTCTACGTATTTCTCTTCGCCGTAAGTAATATTTTTTTTTCCCTGGAAATAATGTAAGCAATTTATGTATACCATTATTCTGAGAGGTCAGAAAATATCTATTACATTATTGTGTTCATTAGTGCTGAAATGCGACCCGGCATCCCGGTCTAGCAATTAGGGGAAATAATTGTTTACATAAATACACGGATTTGCCAATAACTGGTATATAATATTAACCGAGACATCGTTTCTATTAAATGGGCTATTACCGTAATCGCCCTGCAGAAGTGGATGTCAATAATTGAGATTCTCATTACGAATCCTACGGGTGCTATGCCGTACGCAAAATTACGGAACCGGTTGTGCGCTTATTAAATTCGTTATTTATTTATTATTATCGCCAATAGGAGTAACAACTTCCGTACTAATCATAATCGTTTCAACCATACCTCTGGGAGCGTTACATTATGGTGACTTAGGAGAGATAACCAAAATTTAATATTTAAATTAAAACGAGTATTTTTGTGTTTTAAATACAAGTGATAATATTTGTTGTAACCCGTAGCTACTCCAAATGTAAGGAAACCGATCATTTGATTATAAAAGCAAAGATAATAGAAGCATTATCACAAAAGTTGAAACTAAAAGAAGAAAATTAAATACACCATATTTTTGTTATATACAAAGAATTACTTTTTTATATTAATACCATATGTAGAGTGCATGAACACGCACGACCACCACTATGTGAGTTGGTGAGATTTCATTTTACAAAAATGTTTAAATTAATAATTTTTATAGCTATCTTTAAGTATATAATATTTATAAACAAATAATAATTTGAAATGGATAGTCTGGGAATATGTGCCATGAAGTCATAGCAACAAATTGTTTGATGCTACTTTTCAACTCCAAATAAAAAAAGTAAAATAAGTTGGTACTCTTTAAAATAATTTATTGATTAATCTTCAAGGAAAATAAAATAATTTTTATATCGTTAAAATTGATATAGCTTTCAATAAAAACCAAATAAAATAAATAATTCCAATTTACATAATAAACTAACACAATAATTTTAACTATAAATTCAATTTTAAAATGTATAAAATACTGAAAACTGCATATAATAGTACAACAAAATAAAATATTTCTTCGAGTATACTTCAAAAGAAGAAAGAAACACAACATTGTTATTAACACCCATCCAAAGAGTATGTTTGTTTTACACATTTACTCCCTCTTTGATTTCCACGGCTTTATTTTTTGTCGTATGGTGTAGTCGAAAATGTAACACATGAAGTTACATATTAACATCACGATAGACTCATGAAATAAAAAAGGATCTGTAACACTATCGTGCTGGAAATAAGCATGTTTATTTTGCGTGTAAGCGACGAACAAATTGCTTGCCACTAGCTCCTTACCTGTGCATGGAAGTTTTCATAACGGGCACGAGTGCGACAATTCAAGAGACGCCCCCAGCGAAGGATTCGCTGACGAGCGCCCGCTCTGTAAACATATTCTTACTTTCGAGTTTCAGCGGTGTTTTGACAGAAAATTGTGCATAACTTATGTGTGAACACTATAAACTTGAGCATCTGGTATGTCTTATAAAATATTTACATGTACAAAATCAATTGCAAATGCAAAAGCCTCTTTATCAATAAATATACTCCATAATATGTGAAATTTACATATTTAATCTATATAGAGTTTGTATTTTATACTGCACTATTTTATAATTAGGATAAATATACAAATTAGTTGCTAGACAAATCTATTAAATACTTAATCGTCTGACTTTCATTGTAAAACATATTTTCAACATCATAAAAATTCTTACCAACTGCATTCGACGAAAGTCTTTCCAACTACTCAAAGTATAGCAAAACTTACACGTTTACTTAGAAACATTAATATAAGAACGTTTTATCAAGACACAGTCGTATATTACTCTCAAAAGCCAGTATAAATTGTTTACCTTGCGAATTTCGCGTTCTTCGTGTATCGTTGTCAAAAGAGAACTTCGCAACTCGTAAACATGTTCGAATTTTGCGGAGCGTTTTTCGCGAATGTTATAATATTTTGTTGTGTGTACGTAACTCGGAAAAACGTGTCATTTGTTTTAACGGTACACACAAAGTTCATAATATTAGCGGATAAACAGCCCACATGTTTGAGATACAATACGTTGGCTGTTAAGTAATATTGTCTCTGATTCTAATTTATATTATTAGCATTGTCAAAACACCCTGAAAATAAATACGAATTTAAAACAGCTTTCAAGCTCTTCTTTGCAGTTCAGGCAACTCTTATTTGGAACTCGGACAATCTCTATAAGTGGTGGACAACCTGTCAACGTTTTTGGAAATGCAGTAAAGGGATTCTGTCTATTAATTTAGTAATGCTGCATAATTAATATATCCCTTAATTAGACACATTTTTTTATTAGACATGTTTATAATATAACATGTATATAAATTATTCTTTAAAAAATATTGCTGTTTTCGAATACATATATATAATTTAGCTTATATTACAAAATGTAAAATGTAATGTTAACATTTACCCCAAATGTGTTAATTCTAGCCCCAAAGATAAAGTAAGAATTAACAAACAACTTTGTTGCGAAAAATAAATCTGTATAAGACATAATTCATTTTATGTTCGATTTATATTAAAAATGATACCTTAATAGTTACATTTAATAATAAAATAATATGTAATGAATATGCTGTCAAAACAAATGAAGTCTTTATTTATTATATCAATTGTATTTCATAAAAATAGTGAGAAACGTGTACAGTCGAACTGTCGAGTGATCATCATGTGATGAAAAAATTATGTCTAAATGTTTAATCATTTCTAAGTTACAACTGAAAATGCAGTAGTTGTTAATTCTGACCCTAGCCTCCCCTAATAACTTCATTGAGAATATTTCTATGTATCAAATTATAAAAAAATTTCGTTAATTTTTATATTTTTATTTTATAAAGAGTATGACTAATAAAAATAATGTCTAAATTATAAGCTTAATTTTTATCACAAGTGACAATTTTTCTCTCATATACTTATAGATTACATTTCAACTTTATAAGTTACTAGCGACCCAACCCGGCTTCGCACGGGTGCAATGCTGATACTAAATATACTACAGCAAAAAAGAATGGATATTGTGGGTTATCCCTAAGAGATAGACAAATACCATCGCAGACTTTTTTGTAGATCTTTTTAAGATGTACAATACTGTAGAATATATTATTTTGATCTATCTCGTATTCAGCCAGCGTTTGCAATGTAAGCGCAAAAAATGTGTTTATTTACGACATCACATTAGAAACCTCTAAAATTATCAATGTTTTTCTATAATTTTATACTGTATTATACATATAAACCTTCCTCTTGAATCATTATATCTATTAAAATAAACCGCATCAAAGTCCGTTGCGTGGTTTTAAAGATCTAAGCATACATAGGGACAGACAGACAGCACGAAAGCGACTTTGTTTTATACTATGTAATGATATGCTATCAAAACAAATGAAGTCTTTATTATATCAATTGCATTTCATAAAAATAGTGAGAAACGTGAACAGTCGAACTGCTGAGTGCTTTCCGCCGGAGCTGCCCACAAGTTTTTACATTTTCTTTGGGGCGGGGAGCAGTTGAATTCGTCGCATCTGCGTACCTTTTGAGCGGTCATGTTTTATCTTATGATATATTTTTATCCTTCGAGTGGAAATTTTAAATTCCTTACCTCGCTTTCGGAGGCGAAATAAAAATATGCAACGTTTCTGCTGTAAACCGCGCGTCGTCACCTGAGTACTTTGTGGAATGCTGTAGTACAAGCAGCAGGTAGCTTTTTAATAATAAAATAAAACGGTAATTTTAATATTTTTTGTGCTCAAAAGACAGAGCTTAAAGGTGAATTCCAATTTTATAAATACATAAATTGGCTCTCTATTTCATTACTCTTTATTATACCTCAATAATAATATTTCTTAAATACAAAACAGTTAGCCCAAAGTAAAGACTTGTGTTATAGATACTAGTGTAACCAATAAACATACATATACCGACGATAGAAAAAAATATATATATATAAACTAAAAGAAATATATATCAATTCCCAATGAATCAGGCATCAAAGCTTGTATTTATCATACAAACATAGACCTCTTCTAGGACTCGAACCCGAGACCGTCGGTGCGATAGGCAGGATCGCTACCTTTGCCGCAAACAGTCGTCGTAAACACAGAACTGTATTGTTTAGAGCTTAAAGCGCAAAAACCTCTCGCTATTAAATTGTCATAGTTATTTTTTACACAATTATATAAACGATGACACTTTACGATATAAATAAATATATACTCTAAGAACACAGATTTGTTATTTGTATGTTTGTCTGTCCGCTCTTTTTCCCGCTCTTTTGTATACGCGTTACCATAGCAACGCGTTACTGGGTCAGCTAGTATTTTCTATTTAAACAAGTAGCGTTGAGTACGCATAACAGCAGTCATTAAAAGCGAAATAGATTTTTTAAGCAAATTAATTTTTTTACTAACTTCCTGTTCAAAAGATGGTTATCAACTGTGACAGTGAGATATAACATCTTTCTTATGGAGTATTATTACGAATACTTGTTGACAAAAGAGGGGGACGGGGGAGGTTTTGTAGCTGGCCACAGGAGGCTTCATTAGGGCCACTATAGCGCCAGGAGAGTGCAGTGTCGCTCTTGTGAGAGGGAATTGGACACTGTGAGCCGCAAGTATAATATATAAGATAAAGAACTCTTTAAAAAGAACAAAAATAGGTTTTGTTTTTCAAATAGTATTTAATTTTATATGTTGAATATACAATGGTATTAATGTATCCACTTCTTAAATTATTATCTAAATTTTAGAAACTTATTTGGTTATTCTTCCAAATTTTTCAAAATAACAGACTAAGAAAAGAATGGTGAGCACACTAAACTGGCTTTATAAATCATTTAATCTGATGCATATAAAAGACTTTAAAAGTAATAACTTGTTGTAAAGTTACAAAGTTTGTTTGTATTTTGACCATATAATCCAGCGATAATGGTTATAGTATTCGTGTTCAAATGTAACCCAAAAAGTAAATGTTACATTGTTGGTAATTTTATGAGTTCAGGCTTTAAAACTCCCATACATCTAAAATTGTTATTATTACATAAAACTTAACAAAATAGAAAATACATAAAAATAAAAAACACTTAATTTTTATATTGAGTTAGATTGTGTGTCGTCTAACGATCTGTCTTTTGAAATGCTCTTTAAGTTCCAAATATGAATATATCTAAAATGCATGCTATAAATTCTTTGTGAAAGAAATGAAACATGAATAAATCAAGAAATTGAAACGCAAATCAATCTTAGACATGATTAGATTGCTCCCATCATAAATTGAGTACCTAAAGCACCACATTTCATAAGCACATTCAATGTTACTTTTTCACTTGAGAATATATTATATTAGAAAATATTTTTGTTACAAAAACCAAGATGATAATAGAAATATTTATATTTGAGTTTACGTTTTTTACTTAAGTTTATTTACATATGTATTCAAAACTACTAAGTTTTATAACATTTAATCACTTTTAAAATAAAACGTTTATACGTAAAAAATAATGTTAATCGTATCAGAGTTTATAATAATTTAATCTGTCAAATCATGTTTACGTCTGCGATTGTGCGTTTGTGGTGGTGGTTGTGTGGGTATGATGGTTAGTTTGTCAATATTAATACTATATTGCTCAATACGACAAATACTGGTACAATCGTTCTATAAACTATGAATAGATTGCTTAGATTTGATATGATGAACGTATAATAATTAATGTAAAAAATCACTATTAAATTTCTCTTTATATTGTCTCCCAACATCTGGATATTAAAAGTTAAATAAGCAAAATTACTATACATATTTTAAGGGAACCCCTATACGATCATTTTCTTCTTAGAAACATATACCGGTGTTCATTAGAAATAAATATCAAATATGTAAAATTTTGATACTCGTAAATTATTCTAAACCTAAAAGGTACATTTGTTGAGACAACTTTGAAATTTGGCAATATACAAGATCGTATTGTACAAACTAATGTACAAAATAACCGCCAACTTAACTACATATTCTCGAATTAAAATTATATGCAATTATAAATTAATATCTGTAGTAGGATATTTGACTATATAATGATAAAGGAAAACTTTTTTATCAAACCTTACATTCTTTTTTCACTTTCAGCTTTCGTTACAACAATATTTGATCGATTATTTACTTAAGAAGTTCGGTACACCGGTGCTATAAATACCTATTGATGTTGTAGTTCTACATTCCATGGTCTAATTTTGGGAGCGACATAATAGACGTAACACGACAAAATTCTTCGGTTATCGATTTTTGCGATGGAAAAACTATCGATGTGCCAGTTTATACAGAACCCCCAGGGCACGTGTCAGAATCACAATTGCCGGTTTATTTTATAGGTATTTTAAATAAACTATGTTATTTTCATTTCTTTTCTAAAAAGAACTTTGAAGGTTGACGAAAACTTGGAATTTGAAAGTAATTCACTAAACGTGCATAAAACTATTAACATTAGTTTAAAATTATCGCTGAAGTTTTGTATAAATATGAATATAATAATTCTTTTTCAGCTCCTATAATCATTTATTATGTACTTTTCTGATTAAGGACGTGTTAAATTTTTGAACAGTAACATTTTTTTCTTCTAATAAAAAGATAAAATGATTAAAAAACGATCATACACGTCATTCGAAAAAAGTGTTATGGTTTTATGCTTTACTAGAGCTTAAGAATATTCAACGGGGTGTAATATTTCAGTGAGAAAAATTTTTCAAAGCTCAAAGAGTTTCTATGAAAAAGGGTAAATGCGTGCGTGACCATCCATTAAAAGGGAAAAGAAACAAACATTATGTCGCAGCAAAATTTGCAAGAGCGCCTACAGCGTGCATCTCTTGAGACGCATCATTAGGGGGGCGGGGGAACCAGCGAGGTAAGACCGCGGTTTTACTGAGAGCGGAAACACATAAAAGTATAATAATAATATTCCCATAGGACTTGCGGGAAGTATTTCGTACCTATAGTTATCTATTATGTCTAGAGATGACATTTAATGTAATTCATGTCAAAGACAAGTCTTTTCAACTAGAAAATGGTTATTAAAAATAATAAAAATTGAGATCTGAGTATGGTAAAGCAGTTCAAAACAAAAAATTAACGAAAATAAAGACAAAGTATTAGGTATAACGTAAGTTTTTTTGTTATGGCAATGGCCATGATTTAATTTTCACTTTTCGTTAAAAATGTTCACTTTTAATTTTTTTACAAAGAGCAATTGATATTTTTTTTGTATTTGATTGATTTCCTGGATGGTTTAAATTCACAACTATACCCGCCAGAAGGCATTGGGTGCGGGCAGGACATAGCTACCCAGATACTTCAGTTATCGATCTATGGAAAATATTAATTTCCTTTACAAATTTTTCAACTTAAACATCAATTTATACTTTAATAACTTTTAGTTGCAGAAATGAGGTTAATGTGTTAATGGTAAATATATATAAGTAAAGTCTATGCTCTAGTTGTAAAGTTGTTGTTAGAATATCTCTGCTGTTTTATTTTAGTGTTTGTGTTTTCCGATACTGATAAAAAAGGTATTGAAAAAGGTCTTAGATTTAGATCCGACCCACGTTTTTCTCGCAAATCCGGCCAAGCACCGTACCTGCTAAGTTATCAAAGCTGTTAGACTCTCTAGAGATTTTTTTAAAGACTTAAAACGGCGGATTTAGGACGAAATGATAATAAATAAACTTATTCTCCTCTTCCATTAAGATAAGCAGAGATCAAGAATTGCTTCTTGTTACGAACCTGTAATGATTCTTTCGCTTCCTTTATTTTGATTAACCAGTCTACCTATGTCTGTTACAGATACTTTTGACTTACCCTCCATCAAGTACCACTTCAATTTACTTGAAGTACGTTTGACTAGGCCTATGTCAAGATAAATTTTGATCAACGTCTATTACGGTATTAGTATTTTATACCAATTAAACATGAAGTAATATGTATCTAGAGTGATTAACAAAGAAACCTCATATAAACATAACTTAAATATCGTATTATACTATCAAATTCAATCATATTGTCAGTTGTTATCGTCCTTATAATAATAATAATAAAGTCCTTTCTTCCGAACTTGCTACAACTTTGAAGATACAAATTTCCAGGGTTTGTTTAATTACAGTATGTCTCGCAATTCGGTGTGCCTCTTAGCATAGGCCTCCTCCAGCTCTCTCCACTGAACTCTATCTTCTGCTACTCTGGTCCAATAAGGTCCCAAGGTTAGGCGGATATCGTCATTCCATCTTGTTTTTGGACGCCCCCTTCCCCTAGTGTCCTTTCTTCGGTACCATAAAGTTACTTGTTTGCTCCATTTGTTTGTTTTGCAACGTAGCATGTGTCCTGTCCAGCCCCACTTTAAATGATCTACATGTGTTATCATATCTGTGACTTTAGTTTTTCTTCTTATTTCAGAGTTTCTAATTTTATCACTGAGTCTGATTCCCAACATGCTCCTTTCCATTGCCCTTTGTGTACTAGCCAGTCTTTCCCGTTGCTTGTCTGTTAACGCCCATGACTCACTGCCGTAAGTCCTTATAATACAAGTGATAATTCATTTTAAGTAATATCATAATAGAGTAACAGAATATACAAAATATTGTAAATGAAAAATCAAATGGTTCACAAAATTTAGTTTTTTATCGATAGTTAGGTAATTATCATATTCACCAATTATTTCTTACTTAACATTCACATGTCAGATCATTGTCAATTCATATTTTTATCAAACACGAATTTACTGAAACAAAACATTTGTTTAACGTTAATTTTAGTAATCATAAAATTTTATTGCAAGTGTCTGTTAAAATAGCACCAACAAAAATATTAAGCTGTCCATTAATATTCAGTTTGCATTTCCAAAAATCACGACACATTGACTGTTCCAATTACCAAGGCGTGTACGTTATCACCCCGATATATTGCTTTTATTCAATTCGAGTGTACAAAACCTACTTTAACACGAACATACGAGCCTTGACGTAAAAACATAGTCAATGTGACCTCTTCAAGGTGAAGTAAAGGTTTATCGACTAATAAATAGTTGTTCTTAAGTTTAACATTTAGGACTTTATTATTGTAATTGATTAAAAGCTGTTAAAATAAAGTGATGCTCTTACTCTAGATAAATGTGAATGAAGTAAACTTAATTAAGATTCAATGTACGTGAATTTGTTGAATAGTTTTAACTTGGTTAGTGCAGTATTAGCTTCATTATAATTCAATCCCATGACACGTTGTATTGTTTTATTTACATTCTCCTATGTAGTCTCTTAGTTGGCAATATAACTACCGAATGATGCTAGAATAATGCTTTCTTTTATTTTACAGTTCTATAAGCAGTATAGTTCAAAAGAAATGGTATCATAAATTTATATAGGTAGGTGATAAAGAATATTTATAGAGGTTGTCAGTAGCGACAACTAAAACAATACCAATAACCATTTTTTTGTGGGAGCTGCTAAAGATTGGAAATTTATAAAAAGTAAAAATTGGTCGAAAGTTTAACTATTCTTAATAATCATCAATACACAACTGCACTTACTGCCCTTTCCTTTCGGAAAAACACCTTCGACTTTAAATCTTAAGTCAATGCAAGTCTAACCTCACTTAGAATTGTGTGACTCATTCGATATTTTTTTTTAAACTCATTATATTCCGTGAGTGATTTAAAATTTATTTTTTATGTAATCTAATCTAATATAAGGGCAAAGTTATCATAATATTTCAATAACGTGTTTTTTTCTGTATTTTACTTCAGTAGTTAACTACTGAATTCAAGTCAATTTTGTGTATCTTGAGTCGGACGCTGTTAAATAGGCACTACTAGACAGGCTGTTTTTGTTGTATTTTTGATTTGACATTGTGAGTTATTTTTTTAATTCAATTGTTATATAACGGCAATATTGTAAAGGCAATATCTTATTTTAGCGACAAGTCCACTATATCCTACCTCTTTTAAGAAAGGTATGTCTTTCAAAACATAAAAAGAAAGAACTCTGTATCCGCTTTTTTCCTTGACCGCTCAAAGTCACGACGCAGACCAAAGCCTCATTTAAAGCTATATTTACATGTTCCGCTCGCCCTACGTCTTTGGTCTTTACTGTCTAAGTGCATACAAGAATCTTAAGGCGCGCTATTAGGGTTTTGAAAAAGTTATTTAATATGATGCTGCCGCTCATTCACGAGGGATCTTGTGCTTAATGCCAAACCCATAGTTTATTCGGATATGACGTCGAGTAAAAAAACAATTCAATTAATTAGTCGTAAACCATTTGAAGAACTAAATGTTAAGCTTTCCTGCACAAAATAAGCAAATGAAAAGTTCTCAAATTAAGAAAGATTTTTTTACTACCATTAATGAGATGGAAGTTAAAATAAAAATTTGAATGAACTTTAGTAAACTTCGACAGAGTCGGAGCTAACATAAACTTCATAGAGTCCTTAGTATGGACAGCATTTTAGATTAAAATCTGTTCAGCTTTTCATTATATTTACTAGTTTACCTTGTAAATTTCTTTCATGACCACAAGTTTGTTTCTTTTCTTTGTCGTTCCGCAGTACGGTGGATTGCAGTACATCGCTTCAGAACTTTATCCCCTTGCTTGAATCGCAGTCTTTAATACTTTACTGAAGGCGCGAGAAGCGGGATCCATTGAAACATGAGTTTTATTACTTCTCGATAGAGCGTAAATTTGTACAGTGTACCAAAAGCTTAGAGAACATCTACGATTAATTATGAACCACTATAACCGAGCTCAGAATCACTAAATTGTAACATAGGTTTAGACATCGCCGTCATATAATGTCGTCGAGCGCGCACATTCCCTCGGATTAGATTGATAGCACGAATCTCTGGCTTGTTATATTATAGGCAACGCGATACCGACGTCAATCCTATCCTAGCCGAGTCATTATCGTAAACGTTAATGACCACGACAATTACCACCAAGCTTCATCGAGAGGCTCCTCCGAAATTGAACATTCCCAATCTATCGGCTCCCAGTCGATTTGTCCCTCTATAAACTTCCAGTCGACCGGCTTTAATTAAAATAGTTTCACGGAAAAAAATAGTATAAGGTACTAACGTCATTTGTAGGCCCCGTTCGCTTTTTCCATTTGAAAAACATCATTTTCGTGCGAGTATACGTTGGCAATTTTTCGGTTCAGAGCGCTTTATACGGTCGGAGTTCGAATGAGTCTTATAAATAAAGTTTTAGAAAGTACGTAGTGGGCATATCAAAATGGTTATTATAATTCCATTACACCAGAGTCGTTTTGAAACTTTCGACTTACGGCTGCGAGTGGAAAGTAATTTTCTGCTTTGTGGAAACCTCCAAATTATTTTATGCGAAAATATTTTGAAACTAATTTGCGCTTAAAAATGCGAATGGAAATTCGAATATCGAAAGTAGGTCTTTTTAAATTGGAAATCGATATAATACGGCAATGTAATAAAAATCAGTCCTAGATTTTCTGAAGGAAAACTTTTGAGTAAAGGAAATGAGTAGTTCGCTTCAGTATGGAAGTCTGGAATAGTATACAAAGAGGCGGCTACTCGAGAGACAATGGACGAGGCAACTTTCAATATTAATGATGCACCGAGTATGCACACAGACTGGCGAGTTTCAAAAGCCTCCCATTGATACTCATTAACTATTGATTTATAAGTAATACCCTTTTACCGCTGTCGGATCGGACCGGACAACTTTTCAAATTTAAATATGAAAGAGGTTTCATTTTAAAAACAGTGCCTGATTTAAATGTGATAGAAGCTTGAAGTTGGAGAGTAACTCGTTGTTTATATTTTGAGGACCAGAATGTTTATTGGCTATATCTAACCGTATTGTTGTGAATTTTAAACACTGTTTTATCTTTGATTTTGTTTTTTCAATTTATAGTACTGCGATCGGCATTAAATTTATATTTATTTTTATATATTGGCGTAACAGTAACTGATATGTTTTACTAAATAAATTTCAGATGTTTCTATGTATTTTTTAATAAATATTACTAAAAAAGGTTTTGGTTTTCATCCAAAACCAAAATAAAGCTTGCTACTGATATGTCAACAACCAATGAGATAGTTTCATAAAATTCCTGCTGAGCACGTCCAAGTGAAGGACGTATCTCGGCTAACAAGTAACAATTCAAGAGTTTATTGTTCAAACATCTGTCGGATATGCAAACTCAACATCGTAAAACCGTCGGCCGATTACTGCTCGCAGTTAACTCGCTCTTACACTCATCTTTAACGGCGGACCTACCTGCAAATTTGTAATCCGATGCCGCCTATCGTCTTTGATTAGAACTTTATGAGTTTTGAGCAGCCCGCGAATCCTGTTTGCTAACTTTTCATTGGCTTCCGTTACGGTTTTACCGGTTTGTTTGTTGTGTTTTTGGTAAAAGAATTTAATTCGCTTTGATTACACGACTCAGGATTATGTTAGTTGCCTAATAAAATAAGTTTTAAAACAATACGCAAACAATTGACGATCTTTTGATGCAGTGTTAAATACCTATTAACTTGTGTAGTTAACGTAACTATTTGTTCTCGAGTCACATAATTATAGTTATATATTTACTTATTTGCATTTTACATCTAGTACTAAGTATTTCCAAGCTCTACTTATTTTTGAAATAAATAATTAGTGTAAGTTGTCTAAAACTTGTTATTGTTGAGACACACGATTTTAAATCTAAGCTCAGTATATCGCCATATATAAAATGTTCTTTAGCAACATTACTTTAGGTCACCCCGTGTCGAACTAACAAAACCATTTTCCAGTTGTTTACATTTAATAAGTTAAAAAAAAACATTTTTATGATTTACACACAACTCTTAAGAAATGAGGTGTTTTTTTTTATATTAAATGCCATCATCATCGTCATAATATTAATGTCAGTTCTGTGGAGTCATACGCGGACCTAGTATTGATTGGTTGGCATTGCTATCTGAACAATTACTTTTTACAAATAAAAAGATACAAACTGTTGTAATATATTCACACATTTTTTCGCTTATTGCGCTTAAATTGTTTTTTTTTCTTATTTTCAACTCCATATTATTCCCAACTTTGAATATTATACCAGTTCGTGCATACGTCACTCACTTGGCCGAACCAGTGAGCGTAGTGAGTTCGTAATCGTGCAGCGCAAATACACCCAGCACTCACCGCCAGCCTCTTGTAACAGGTGTTCAATGTATGCGCAAGCACTCGTACGAACAAAGCGGGATGAAACTGTGTTGCCGAGAATTGACTTAAAAGGGCGCGGCCTTTCAATATCAGTTTAGATCGAAACAGAGTTATAAATATATAAAAACAATATCATTTATTCAAATCCAAGAAGAATTATTATTTCAATAACTAAGTTAGATTATAAAGTAAATAACTGATCAATTTAGTAGATTGGATAGGTAAAAAATAAAAATTAACAAAAAAATATTATGAATATTGGTTAACAAAAGCAGTATTGACACATATAAAGGTATTATTGACGCAGAATGCAGGTAAAACAATGGTTTTCATTGAATATTGAAAATCATCAAAAAATTATCGAGGTAGTAGGTTAGCACTTGAGATATTTTAGTTTATACCAAATCCTCTTCAACAACACAGCACGCACAAAAAAAGTTGCATTCTCATGAGCCCAACAACTATATTGCCAAAATCAGCACGAAAACTGTTCTGCAGTGTTCAGTAAACAAGCTAGGTTGCAATAAACCGGTGTGGGATCGGCCACTCGAAAACTCATCCGGGGACAGCCCCCGCACAACACCCGACAACTTTAAGATGGCTCTTTTTCGAGAGGGAACTTTTGTATTTCGGATGCAATTGTAAATATTTGCTTTTCACACTGCGGTCTTCTAACAAGTGAACCGTGGAAAACGTGAGGCGCTTCTTCATTGGCCGGCTCGCCTCCAGCATCACAATGCCACCCCGGCTCTCGCCCGCATCTCCACTTTCATTCGCAATTAAAACGATATTATCAGTATCATACACTCCGTCTCATTCCCCTCCATCTTTATTTTCTCAACCGTCAACGAAAAAATAATCTCCAAGAAAATTTTCACGATTAAGCTTGCATTGATACACATCTCGGCCCGTAATGGCTTAATGATTTCTGCGAAGAGCCATTATTCGGTAAAGAGGAAATAATATTTCATTTGTTACTCGTTAGATTTCGTTTACCTTGTGATATTGAAATTAATCTTGGATATGCGCCGTAAGCTAAAGTATTTTATCGAAGTATTTACATGTCTAACTAGGTCTGCAAAACATGTTGCTGTTTGCAAATACTGAGCGAAGCAATTAGATTTTTGAAGGGTGATTATTCCTCTATGGTATATCTGATTACAAAACTTTTTTTTGCACATTAGTCACGACCACGATGTGAGTTTTGGCACCAAATTTCATCAATGTAGTCTCAGCGATTTGGCTGTGATCAGCTTTTGAGTATTTCTTTCGGTGATTATTCCTCCGTGGTATGTCCGATTTCAAAACTTTTTTTTGCACATTTTTCACGACCACGATGTGAGTTTTAGCGCCAAATTTCATCAGTGTAGTCTCAGCGATTTGGCTGTGATTAGCTTTTGAATTTTTCTTTCGGTGATTATTCCTCCATGGTAAAGTCTATATTTTATTTACATAGCATATGTCCGTCAGGTTATAATCATATATGTCCATGCCGAAATTCGTTCGAATCGGTTGAACCGTTAAGTAGCAGGAGGGAGACAAGCAAAATTTGTGAGTTGCCTAAAAGAGAGCTTCGCTCAATAACAAGGTAATATGAGGAGTTTATTACACTGTCGCTTATAAACTATTTTATCTAAGATCTGTTTCTTTTATGACTAAGAAAAAAAATACCTTAATTTTAAACAGTTGAAAATATGTACATTAGGTTATTTTACAAAGTTTTTTGAGATTCAGATACTATATATTTTAATTATAAATGGGAAAAGTAAGAAAAAATAAAAATTGCTATTAATAGCCTGTAAAGATGCGTTATTTCAGTGTTAAATACTAAACCATCAATATATCTACTTATGATAAATAAAATCAAATAGTGCATATCAATATGTCAGACTCATTTTGCTTAGGCAGATGATAGTATGTAAAGTGTTGTAAAACAGGTCTATTCTCATCTTGTGTCCAATGATTTCGCAAATCCCATTCCGCTCGTCCCGGGCACGTCTTCAATGTAGGATTATGTTTCCACCGACAGCTATCATGCGAGAACTGTCTGAAATGTTTAGTAATTATTATGTCAAAACAACTAGGGCAACATACTAAAATGGAGTTTACACTATAAAGAGAATGAAATACTTGGTATATCGATCTACTTATTAAAAAATGCATAGTTTCTTGAACGCCACTTAGAATGAAACTCAAGTCCTATTACAAATTCGTTGTTAAGTAGGGACACTTTTGTCACACAGGTGAATGATAGAGAAGGGGGGAGTGGGAGTTTTCTTTTTACTATCCACTTAGTTCTTTTCCTTTTATCTTGTTACGGGTGAATTTTTAGGGCCCTGTTTCAATGGGGTTTGGGGAAAGGGCTTTAACTAACACTTTGCTACAAACTCCGGTACTAAAAAAACAATGCGCTTACGCTACTCCAGGTCGCAATCGCGGGCCAAAGTGTCTCGTAAAACAACACTCGCGAATAAAAAGGGCGGAATCTTATTAAAGTAAATATTTATGGCATTGCTATCAACCGATTGGACGAGGGTTCCGTCGCCTTGATAAATTGTCCTGCCGCTTGCGGCCTAACGGCCACTCTCCCGAATATTTCTCTTACTTCACGGCGCTCGCTCTAAAAAATTTCGATGTATGTTTGATTTATGGCATAATTTCCTTTCACGCTTTTTGATAAGTTTCTTCAGAATTACGGTTACATTGCAGCGGTTTTTGCAAAGTATATGTAGCCTTTCCTAAAAGCTTTAGAAACAATTGAATGAGTTTTATCATTCTTAGCCAACTTTGAGAATTTGAAAGTTGACGATCAAGAAAAAGTATCGTTTCAGTAGAATTTTTGTTTTACCTGGTTGTAGACAATAAGGTTGTCTTCGCACAAACAACTGACGAGAAACTTGATTCGTTCCATTCAATTTCACAATGGAGAAAATGAAGACTAGCCAATTCTTTCTGTAACTGCTTTTATTCTCCGTTTTGTTCGTTTGCCGAATGTTTACATTTTGAATCCACCTCTGCGAATGCATTAGAATATGCGCACATATTTGTCTTGGCATGTATTCTTCGGAACAGCTATTTCGATGTGCTGTTTACACACTCAAGACGTTTATGTCAGTGCTACATTTATTGTATCGAATTTACATAACTCTGTTATTATTTTATACATTATTGGCGCAACATTTTAGGTGATTCTTCGTTTCACTGTAGGATTGGGTTTATAAAGATAAAACATTTATAAGTCATTAAATTCCATGTATATTTACTAATTAAATAAGACAACGCAAAAGCTTAAAAGTAATAGATTATATTTAATTGGTCATTAGGTTTACTACCTTATACACTCATTTGCAAAAAAAACGGGCGGTTTTGATTTTCATTCATCTTTAAAAAGATACAATACAAAAAAGATTTCAATCGTTTGTACACGTTACTGGCCGGTTTTAAAAATGCCGTGGTATTTAAAAAAGTACGTTCCTAATTCAAATTTTCATTTGATGTTCATTTTTACAGAAAACCCCTTTTTATCCTATATTTTTGGCGCGTAGTTCCAGAAGTTAACATCGACTTTCATAACTTTTATTCAATTTTCATCGATTAATTTCATATCCTTGACTGTCAAAGCTTTATTTATTGCTGTTTGGCTGTATCAAAAATGGTAGATAAAGTGGTAAAAGCTACCAAAATTATCGCGCTGCTTGAAGAGGGTTGCAGCCAATGCTTCGTGGCTAGGAGGCTAAATGTTAGTCGCTTGACGGTCTAAAGGACCTGGCAGCGATATCAGGAGACTGGTTCCGTCGAGAGAAGGCCTGGTTCTGGAAGAAAACCATGTACCCAACCACGGGATGATCGTTTTCTTGAGAGTCGCGCATTGAGAAATCGCAAATTTTCGTATTTGGATCTTAAGAACAACCTCCAAGAAGTAAGAAATGTGCATATTAGTCTATGGACGGTCAGGAGGAGGCTTCTCGCTGCCAATATACGCAGTCACCGCCCGGCCCGCGGCCTCAAATTACTCCGTGAGCACCGAGTTCACAGGCTTAGGTTCGCTAGAAATTGTGAATCATGGACTCAAGAAGATTGGAATAGGGTTTTGTTCTCTGATGAAGCCAGGATATCTCTGTTCGGTGAAGATCGACGTCGGCGAGTGCTAAGAAGACAAGGAGAACGCTTTGCAGAGGCATGTTTCGAAGAAATCACACCTTATGGTGGGGGTCTGTTATGTTTTGGGCAGGAATAAATTCAATGGATCGTACAGAGTTAGTCTTCATTGAAAACGGCTCACTGACTGGGCATCGATACATAACGGAAATTCTAGTTCCTCATGCACAACCCGCATTGGCCGCTCTAGGTGAAGACTCGATTTTTATGGACGACAATGCTCGCGCCCACCGATCTCGCGATGTTAAAACGTATGTTCAAGAGGTCGGCATTCGTCGTTTGGATTGACCAGCTCGAAGTCCCGACCTCAATCCCATAGAGCATGTCTGGGACGTTCTGAAACGACGTGTGAGATCAGTACAACCGGCTCCGCAGATCATCAGAGAGCTGAAGAATGTGATTACTGCGGAGTGGGAACGTATTTCTCAAGCAAGTATCCGGGATATACTCGCTAGCATGCCCAAACAAATTCCAGCTGTGATTTTAGCTAGAGGGGGTCACACTCGATATTAAACATTTATCTGCTTTTACTTTATTAAAGAAAAACAAACAAAAAAACTTTTTTATTTTTACTTCATGAGCATATGCACTACTAGCGAACATACACTACTAGTGAGGTTTAGCATTATTTCCCATAAATTGTATCAAAATTTTATGAAATACTGATGAAAACGATTATTTGCTTATTAATTTACCAAATTGTGAGGATAAAACTACCTATAATTATCAAACAAAGCAATATTAACATTTGAAATGGTTCATTGCTTAGGTGCCCGTTTTTTTTGCAAATGAGTTTATTTCGAATTTATTAAATACAAAAGTTTCTCAAACGTAAGTAGTAAGCTCACGCGGAACACCAGCACCGTGGTTTCTCTTAAGAGAGTGTTTAATGTCGTCTGAACAGTATTTCAAAACAGTCATGAGAGTCTTCCCTCTTACTTTACTAGAGTAGGACTTATTTTAATAATTAACAATTTGACTAGTGTGGATAATGTAGTGAACCGACGATGACATTATATAAGAATGTCTGAACACATTATCATACATACAAATATATGTCGCGGTTTTTTTAGGTATATATTAATTCGAGTTAATTTATGTAGCTGGCCAATTATATTTAATTTAAATAATTTATTACTGATTGAGATAGAGTGAGTTGTAATACTAATAGGTAATATACGTAATAACTATTTTTCTTATTAAAAAAATAATTTGTTTTAAAAGGGTTTAAAAAGTAACCCTATCAATATAACTAAAATTTAAATCTGTTTTTCTGAAAACAATGCACATTTTAAATAAGGTAAGACATTTTCAAAGGTTTAGTTATAAACCCTCAAAAACAACTATAGCCGCAATAATTAAAAGAGTCAAAGCACTATTTTTATTTCTAAAGCAACTTCATTTGCTACATAAAAAAGATCTTTTCCAGTTAATAGGTTTCTAATAATCATTGATCGTCCAACGGCCGGCGATGGCGCGGGCATTTTCCTTTTCTTATAACGTAGTCTTTTCCTTACTAATAACTACTTCGATTAACTTGTTATTATTAGCTGTAGTCAGAAGCAATCCGGCAATTATTTATGTAGCAAACATTCCGTCGCGATGAGAACTCGTTGATAAAACTTTCGGCCAACTATTACGTCAGAGGGGACAATTCCCGAGCATCTCTTAATTATTGTGCTGCGTATTTCGTATTACAATAATGAAGCGAAACAATAACAAAAGTTGAGGACGTCGGAGCGCGGCCGGCGGATAACTTTAGCTGCTCATTTGAGTGCTTGTTCAGTTCGTTCCTAATGAAAACTTGCTAGTTACTGCGGCAATAGAACATTACTTTTATTCGGCCCGAAACACGAGTAGCCAAGGTGAGTTAGGGGAGGGGAGAGCACGAAGCCGCCTTAGGTTGTAACGTTATCGACGGCTACAATAAGTCGCGTTTTATACGGTTATTATAGCGCCATAAACGCCACCGGCCGGTGTTTCATACAGTGCCAGGGCAGATTATACTGCCTATGGCCCCGTTTCGGGGGTTAGGGCGGGCGGCCGCCCACTGTCAGCTCCACGTGCCGCCCGACAGATGTGTCGAGATATCCGATATCGGGAGACACATTCATAATCTTCGTCTTCAACCTTCCAGTTTTTATATTAAAATAACGAACGACGCCATCACAGGTGCGAACTCGTTGTGAATTAATAAAAAAGAGCGGGGCCTGTTCGTCTTTCGGCTTAACATTGCAAACTTTTTTGTGATAAGAGAGAAAATTCGCAATTATATTTTAAAATTGAATTATAAAACAAAGATATTATTGGATAAAGTCCCGGCTAAGTTATAAAGTTTTACCCACTTTTGAGCGATTGTTTTAACCTTCGTAATTCTTTTGTTGATTGAATTTTATTTTCCTTCATAATTCTAACGAACAGTAAAGTACTAATACAGAGCTCTGTCAGATATGATTGAAGAGGGCAAAATGTTTAAAAGAAATTAACAATTTCAAATCACCTGTAAGCTTCCAGATTTAATTAAAGTATTCCATCTGAAAAATAAAGGTCCCACTCTAATTGAAGCCGGGGAAAAATAAAGTTAATTCCTGGAGTAGCACTAGAGAACTTTCATTAGCGCTTCACAGCTACAATTGCGAGTTCAAATAATTATGTTTACGGAATCCTTTTCTTGCGCGGAGATTATTTATTTTCTCCATTGTTACGAGAAGTGACGAGGACGAATTTCACGAAAATACCCCATTTATCGTGCACACAAAGGCAACGCGATACCCAAAACTTTTTACGTGGTCAGTGACAATGCTGTTCCTCTTTTCTCTTAGCGTTTCATTTGTAGCCATTGTAGTTCGCGTGTAGGGCCAATCTAATGACCGGTTTGAGGAATTTCATTTATATTCCTTTTTTGGTCTTCTAAAATTTATGTTATTATTACTTAAAAGATTTCTTACGTCGTGCATTAATTTAACAAAGAGGTATTATTTTCTTTAAACAATATCATTTTTTCAAAATATATTGGAAACTATCTTTTCACCCAATTTCTAGAATTTCTAAATCTTTTTTATAAAAAGTAGGTAGAAATTAATACTACACTTAATTGCAGTATAAGTCATATAATTTATAACAATTTCAAATAATTTTCAAATCTCAGTTACTCCTATTTTTATTATACCTCATTTATCTTACATTGAATCTGATTTGTGTTAGTAACAGAAAATTAAGTTGTGTAAAAAATTATTATGAAAACGTAATCATACCGGAACAGAAAGGTTAATAAAGTAGTAATCAGCAAATAAAACTTACTAATCCAACATAGAGAAAACAAAGTAATGAGATCGTTACCTGTGTTTTCTAGGATCATTTATAGTTCGCTGTTTATTTTTTTGCCTGTCCCCCGAGTTCTAGCGAGTTGTTCCCGCGGAAATATGTCTAATGTTCCACACCGCGTGGTGTCACCGCGCCCTATACGATATTCCTCGGTGAGTGCGCGACTTTATTCAGTTTTCCGACCCGCATAAATTACAGAAAGAATGGCCACAGCTCACACCGCAACTACATAATATTTGTCCGCTGCCTCCATTTCTCTATCCCGTTCATAATCTTAACATCAAAACCATGCTTTATTTACTTCTCAACGACTTCCCAAACATCATGTTTTATGTAAGTGGGGATATTGTTTCCAATCGCTTTTATTGAGAAAGCAATAACGGAGGAACGATATCCGTGATAAAGCGTACCGACCTTATAATGCATAAAGAAAATACGATCATCTACGAAACTCGACTCAACCCTTATTTGCCTTTTCGGGGTGCTACTATCTTTGCCCCGATTCGTACGCAAAGCCACCCGGCCGCGCGTGAAATACCAAGTACGCCCTAGTTTCGGAACGGATGGCGTTGTTTGTTTAGGCCAGCCGAAGCCGCGAAAGGTGATGGACTAAATATTAACAAAGAGCCATCGCATGCCGGATTATAAATATCAACCGTGAAAGGTGTAACATTTGCTCCGGTATTGATTGGGAGCCGCGGGGGTAGTTAAACATTCTTTGTTTTGGGGTGAGTCATCCCGTCCGGGAAGTTTGACAGCGATATTGATCTTGGAGTGGCACGTGCCCATATCAACACGTGGACATGGGATGAGCTAGAAGTTTTGAGCGGAACAAGGGTATATGAGTGTCAGTGTCAGCATAATCAAGGCTCACGACGCCTCCTGCTGTTTGCGAAGCGCGCGCTAATGCTATTTGCTATGGAGGGTGGACGCGGACATCACGTGTGTGTATCTTAATCGTTATACGAAACACGCCTGTTCGTCGCCTTGTTTTGTTTGTCACTTTAACTGGGAACTTTGTCGGCGGCAGGTGATTACGTGACTCGGCAAAACGGGGCCAAGTTCGAAGTTCAGGATTCTCGCGTGTGACAGATTGTGTGCTTAGGATACATCGCATTAATGTAATCAAAAGCTCCCTCTATCCCTAAAACTTGCTTCTTAATTCAATTTCGGAAAACAAATGGAACTTTAACATTTTAATTATGTTATCGATTAAGATTTTTCATGGTACCAAAATTATAAAGCTTGTTGTATTAAACTGTATAGGCAGTAAATATAGTTTTTGTCCGTTCCATGCGTACAATACTGTGATAGGTGTTGTCGAAGCCTGATTGACGCTTCTTTTGAAATTACTTTGAAGCAAAATTGGCTTTAATTAAAATGATATCAAAGATTTTTCGACCGACAGCAATTGAGAAGTAGTAACTTTAAAACCTTTTTTCAATTTGCTTTCTAAAACACTAACGAGTTTATTATTAACAGATAAGAGTGAAACTCCCACTTATTCACCGTTCATTATCATGTTGTAATATAATATTGTACACCTTCATAAAACATGACGGTAAAATTTCTACAATTTAGTAGTTTTTTAATTATAATTGACGACAATTACAAAGCGACGGTTGACAAATTCTTTGATATCATGCAACATGTACGTCACCGTATACCGTCACCATTGCGGTTAAATTAAATTGTTCCACTAACATTAATTTATTTTGTTTCAGGTTTCGGTTTCGTCACATTTCAAAGTGAAGACATAGTAGATAAAGTGTGCGAAATACATTTTCACGAAATCAACAACAAAATGGTAAGTGATCTAATGTATTTAATTAAGTGTTTTTCGTCCGTTTAGAGGCGTTGTAACAAGCTCCTATTTAAGTAATTTTATATAGGATTTTAGACGTTTACAATTTGTTTGCAAAATAAGAGAGATTTGCGAATTTTACACAAGCAGAAATATTCATATTTTTTTGTTAAAATTTAAACAAATGCTATTTCTAATTAATGGTGAGATATTTGATCTAAAATAATTGTGTGTTTATATAAGTTGTTATTTATATTAAAATTGTAATATTGAAAAGAATAATGGACTAAAAACTTTTATACCCGAAATTTTTTTAAATTATTAATCAAAAATCGAGAACTATTTTATATTAATAAATCAAGAGCGCTCAATGTGTATAGACTCAATGTGTAGGACGAGTAATAGGGGTCTCTTAAAAACAATGTATAGAACGAACAATTTTTAAAGAAGATATCGTACTTATTTATTCACATTGCTTCAAAAACGTTGTTTGTTGTTCATATAGCAACACAATCTTCTTGTTGTCCGTCAAATATCAATTAGAAGAAGGAGAGCTGGCGTCGGTCCAAGCAGAGCCAATAAAATACTACTAAAGGCCTTTTACTGTGTTTATATTTTCCCCCGCCAGAGGGCGCGGACGCGAGCACGCCATATAAGACAGATTTACAGTTGTGTCAATATCAATGATTTTCTCTAAGGCTTTTTAATCAGTTGTGACCATCTAGATCCATTCGTTTTCGGAAACTGAAAAATAAGTTCAGTATAATTTTCAGTTTTCTGTTTCACTACAAACAAGCATAATAGCGGAACTATACCTACATATATATATTTAGTTCTTACACTTCCGCGCACATTACACATCAGAAAAAACACTTTTATACGGATTTTTGCGCATGTTTTATTTTATTTTATATTTAATCCTGACGTTTCGACTCCTTTACAGGAGCCGTGATCACAGGATCACGTGTTTTTTCCTACATATATATGTTTATATCCTTTACTCTAGTATCCATAACACAAGCCTCATAGTGGCTTTTTTAGCTAAACTAAATTTGATTGTTATTATATTATACATATATATCGTATGTTTTTCAAATATTTTTATTATAGACACTTCGTAAATAGAACAAAAGGGGCTCTTTATAAAAGGAATATCTTAAGTAAAACTTTTTTAATTATTTAAATAATTACTTTATATTATATAAACTAATCAAATTAGTTTCATCAAGCTTCTCTTTTTATTATTTCAGTATAAAATAGTACGAGTACAATAAAAAAAACCACAGAAACCAGTTACATATTAGTGTAGAAAATAATTTTATATTATGAAATTATGTCTATTTGTCACATAGTACACTAGCCACTCTTTACAGAACCATTACAATCATGTACCGTCATAAACCTTTGCCAGTTAATCGGGCAGTAGCTCGTGACACGCACCCGACCGCTGTCTACTAGCTTTATTTTGGCGAAATATTTCTGGACACAATCAAATTAATAGCATGCATTCACGCATCATATCATAACGCCAATAAAAATAATCACATCGCATTTACCACTGAATAGTAATGTCCACACTAAACTGTTTGCTTTGTTTATTAAAGTTTACTGGAGCATTAGAAATGTCAGGCATACATGTTTGAATTAAACGCCGCCCCTAGGGAGTCACTCGAGAAATGTTTAAATTAAAATAGAAAACTTCTGGGGGAAGGTACGTCGAACGAGAATGCTCAGCCGCGCATGCACGCATTATCAAGCACATAAGTCGCGTAACCCCACGACTCTCGCCCTCACTTGCACTTCGATGCCCCCTCTATAATTAGCACCAGTGATTTCTGACGTACTAGCGCTGTGATGTATAACGCTCATTTTAATATTGAGGCTGATATCGACTCTGTATTTTCATTTCCTAGTAAAAGTCGACTTTCATAATATGTTCGCATTACAAATCCGACCTGTCGGTTATGCACGATGGGTGCATTTATTTTTTTATGCATAAAAATAGTATGAAAGTCCTACGGTATTTGACTTTTAAAAATCTATGCGTAAGCATGCCTATTCGAACCATTATCCACATTGTCTCTGTCGCTGAAGTTCCCAACGCCATTATCATTCTCCCGGCTGAAAGGATGGGAACAGATACCCCCCTTCCCGACACCGATGCATATTCCTGATTATTAATGCTCGTTTTTTGTCTCGCTCTATTATCTCGCGAGTAATGGCCGCACGAAACTCGCGGCATGTGTCGAGCGAAATCGCAAGGGTGATGCTCGCCCTAAGTGGAACAAACAACGAACAAAGACATCAAACAAATGGGTAGTGTTTTGGAGTAATTACAGCTTGCTTCCCTGCGAAACGAGAGATGTGCTCGAAGCGCTCCCGTAATGTCTGCGGCGCTAGCGACGAAAAACTAATCGCTTATTATTCTGGCCCCTTTTTTGTTGCGTGTCGACGCAAATGATCAATGTTACGGGGTACCTTTTTACTCATTTTTCGTAAAAGTGAAGCCAGAATTACAAAGTGAACGAAACGACGTTTGATGAGTGCCACTACGGCACTTAACCGAGTATGAACTTTACGACGATCGGATATACACTTGGTGCGTGACTCATAAACAAATGTAGCCATTAAAAATTCGCCTCAGCATATCATAAACACATCTGATAGTTATATTTACGTAGGCAATAAAGAAGACAGAGGCGTCACGTCAGCACCAACGTTTGCGCTACGGGTAGCTGCCCTCGTAAATTTAATATATTGTCATCTCTTATATTAAAATGGTCGTTAAGCTAATAGCTGCTCCGCCTTCCCGCATGACAGTGATAGGGTAAAATTCTGAATACTTTTGATACTGAAAAAATGTTTTAAATTCTCTTTGACAGCACGTCATGATAAATTATCCAGAAATAGTAATTAACATATCATCGTCGCACCTCTTCCTTCTTCCAACGCGTCATTATTCAATATTTAGTCATATTAAAGGCTTGATGGATCGATCGGTCTAATATGTCAAACTCTTCAATTTGGAAAAATTACAACCAAGTAGCTACATCATTTGAGGGAAATAAAACGTCTCCCATAATTACTCGTTGAAGAGACACACGAACAGGTAAAGATGCACACTGTTACACAAATATATCGCTCCATTAAAACGCTCACAGTGAATTCTCGTCACTCCATTACATCTTTACACATTACCACCCTAATTGCTTCCGCTTACCATGAATTTTAACAACAAAGCAACGACGGCCCGCAAAATGGGTAAAATATAGCGTAGTTTAGATTTCACCTTCTAACATCAATTTCTATTTGCTGGATTTAAGCGGCCCTGGGACACATACACCTGCGTTTCTTTATGGGGTCACACCTGTTAAAATTGTCTCGACAGTGTAACAACAAACCAACATGGAGTTTATGGATATTATAGTGAAAGGTGAGATTTGAACGCAATTATGATAACGTGAGAAGATAATCTGCTGTAAAAACAGATGAGGACGTTATATGGAAATTCGTAATGTTATTCTTAGGACTTTTATATTATACATATTTCACTCATCATTTGCATTACTGTATATTTTTTTCAAATCTATTTCAGTCCTACTTATCTACTCTACTTACCTTGTATTTATTTACCGTATGCTATATCAATCTATAATAACTTTATCGTATCTGATCATTACTTTATATATATTCACTAAATACCTGGCCAGAATATAATCTATAATCTAAGATCACAAATTTGTTGTCTGTCCGCTCTTTTTCCCGCTCTTTTTCTATTATATATAATCTATAGATTATATTCTATAACGTTACCATAGCAACGCGTTAACAGCAAGAAGTTCGTCTACCGGACGCTAGATGGCGCTAACGGAAATATATTTAATATAATATTAATTTAATATATTTAATAGAAAAAATTAAAGAATTTCGTCCACCCGTGTGAAGCCGGGACGGGCTGCTAGTTTATATTAAAAATCTATATGTCATATCAGAATTGTAATTTGTTAGGTGGACCTGCCAAAGTACCCCGAAAAGCAGCTGAGCGGCGCAAGCAGAATTGCCTGAGTTTTATTTTCGAGCAGCGTTACGTTTTATTGGACGTTTAACTAATGGTTTTCCAAAACAACCTGACAGCAGGACTCTATGATTCATACGCAAGTTATACGCACGCACTGGAAATTTTAATACCTGTGCTACAGCCTTTTATACTCAATCTCCTACGTTCCTGAGCTATGGTGAATAAATCAAATCATATTTTATAAAGACTTTTCGAAAATGTTGTTGCTTTCGAACTAGCGCTTTCTGATAGTTTAACGGTAATTTGGAACTAGATAGATGTATAGATAATTAGTTTATTTGCATCATAAGACACACACGTTTACAACAATTAATCTTAACATATACAATTTTAAATTTAAGCGTGCGTGCCGCAACGACGCAAAGGGAAAAAGCTCAGCGATACCTTTGCTCTGAGAGCAAAGCACTGATTTTCAGCTCCTACCCCAGAGAACGCACGGGTCAACATGTAACAGCGCGAACGTGTAAACCTACACAATAAACATTATACTATAACAAATAAATAATATTATTTTAAAAAGAAATACATGAAAATGATTAAATTGTGAAATTCTAATAGAATAATTAAATAATAGTTGATGAAAAAAAATATGAAAACATTATTATTGCACATATATTATTAAAAAATCAATGCGAATCGTGATATTTCCATTAAATATATTGAATTTTTGAACTATTTGATGACTTTTGAATGACAATCAAAGATTATCAAGACATGAGGTGCCATTCGATTTAAAATCAAAATTCTTTTTTTTAAGTATCTTCTGCGATCACAAGATTTAAGTAATAGCAAAACATATTAAAGGGACCAGGGTGTCGAGGAATTTTTCTCCTCGATCGTGCACGAGCCAAACAAATGGTTTCCGTTTAGGAAATAACACTAAAAGTAGGCACATTTGAAAGTGCCACTTAAATCTTGGGATCCTCGATCGCCATTTCTCTTAGCATCTTAACTCAGGTCGTCTCGCACCCGTGTCGTTAATGCCTGAAGAATTACTCACACACCCACGAGCCGTACAATTGTTTTAATAGCCCTTGATAAGTAAAGGGGTTCTTGCGCTAAAAGCCGTTTTGGGAATGTTTCTACCAAGCGCCTTAATAGTCTTATAATTAAGGATGCTATGGTTGTAAACAAAACTACATGAATTAACCGTCGTAACAATGTGTAATATAAAAGAATTCCATTTATGTTGAACAAGAAAAATAATTAGAATTCCTTCATACTACATTTGATCTCATATACAAAGTTATTTCGGAAACGCCTTCAACGATTTAAGTGAAATTGTGTATTTGTGTAAAATTGTATCATCTAAAGAATTGTTTTATTAGAAAATATTCTTCTAATATAAAAGACTACGGGTAAAATGCAACAAAACAAAAATAATGTAGCAGTAGCCGCACCTCACAAGTCACTACCTTATTTGTAATCTTTATAGTATGTTATCTATATTCTACTTATAGTATATTGAGTTAGTTGATAAAGAGAAGTTCTATAAATCGGACGTCCCTCCATTATTTAATATTCCCGCATCCCCGAAGGTCCCAACAATAAAAAATAAGAATTTGCTTTTTAAATTTACCCCTATAGTTGTACTTCTTGTAAAAACAAAAAAAGTAACACAAAAATCCACTATGACGCTGTCAATTTCATATAACGCTATCTCGTAAATATTTGTTATACTTGTATTGTTGCCGATTGCTATAATAATCAACTATCAACTCAAAATTTATGGGATGAGGTTATATGCTACTATCTAAACATGGATATGTTACCAGTGAGCAAAAGGTTTACTTCGGTTCAGTTGCTGAGCAACCTTTGTTGTTTCCCGTCATTTAAGATACTTATCTTATATTAGAAAACTTTAGTAACCTTCTCCGTTAATAGTGATAGGTTATTGGAAATAGCTCTTAACCAATCAACGTCTCGTACAAGTAACATAACTTATTAGTGCATCAAACGTTGAATCTAACAAACAAATGTTGGATATGAATATCGAGCAACTTATACGGCTATTTTATAATGTATATTTGTGGCTAACGAGCGACGCTCGTTCGGTCGCCTAGATACTATTTTTACATAACAAAAGTATGAGAAATCAATTCAAAGTATCCACGGATCAGTTATATTTCATAGTAAGTCAGTGTGTATATTATATTTTATTTTATAACAATTAATTTAGCAACAAAGTTTAAAGCATTCTGAACAAAATGAGGACACGATCTGATACTTCTTTGTTAATTATATATACTTACTAGCTGACCCAGCCACGCGTTGCTGTGTTATAAATTAAAATAAAACCTATCCTATCTTTTAAGATAGATCAAATAACAGATAGTTACGAAGTTTGATCAAAATCGGTTAAGTAGTTTAGGAGTCCATCGCAGACAAACAACGTGACACGTAATTTATATATATTAAGATGTAATTCTGATTTACTACTTACATCAAAAAAAACTGGTTGGTTGCCTGTAAAGTCGGTATACGGGCGAAAGTTTTACGTGACAACGACTTTGAGTGGTAAAATAATTTTAATGTGAATATTCATTCGTATAGTAGGAAGAAGGATGAAATAATAGTAACAATTTAAAACATTTATTTATACAAAGAATTATATTTAAAACATTAATTTATAGGCACGCGTCCCTTCCACTTTTTATGTCTGTCTCTCTCGCTCTTAGGCGGGCTAACCATGCCCGAGTGGAAGGGACGCGTGCCTCTCACTCGCTCTCATTGTAAGCGCATAACGTGAGCGGAGCGTAACGCAGTTTCTTGAAGTGTCACCCGGCAAACCAATTTATAAGACGTTGTCACGTCAAAAAAGATCTCATTGTAGATGAAGGATTATTTTAACAAAGTACTTTATGTCGACTAATAATAGGAAGCTTCGTTCAAATCGTAGGTGATCACTCATACGGCTGCTTATATCGAAAATCTTTTACAAAAAGCCTCTATTTTCGGACACGGTTAACTACATCAAATTCAGCGTCATTGACAGACACTTTCTTGAAAGGCACGTCCCGAGTCCATAGCTACATTCCTCCATGTCCAATCCCTACCCAGAGTGGGCCGCGTCGAACAATCAATCACGGGCTCCTCCGCAGTCGTGATTACCATAAACTGGCCGTTTTAGCAGGGCCCAGCGCTTCTTCTAAGCTTTATCGATCCCGCCTTATTTTTGCGCTTTCTATATATCGAGCGGGCGTCCCTTCCATTCAAAGTTGCGATTGGTAACTCGCGGACCCAGATTCGGAGAGGTTTTATCTATTCGCCTTTTTTTCTTTTTAAGTTTCTCAACGTTGAATCGATGTCACACCCCGAAAGTTACTTTGGTATCGGTAAATTTCAGTTTACTCCTTTTATGCCTTTGCGTGTCCCTTTCCATTTATCCTATGAGGATAGTTTCGACTAACTTGTGGAACTATCATTAAAGACAAAGCTGCTGTAACGAGTTGGATCCGAATGACCTCTGAACACACTTTTCACATTATACACGTAAACATTATTATTATAAACACATTAAAAAAGATCACATACTTTTATAGTTTTTAAGTCATTCGAATTAAGTACTAAAAATAAAACAATTTGCATAATAATTTAAGATACTTTCTATAATGTTTTGTATATAAAAGTGAATCATTTTCTTAGATCTTTTAAGGTCGTTTATTGATTGTACATTTACTTATCTAACAAAGACATATTCTAACTCTTAAAGCTTTATTTAAATTTAAGCTTAAAGCTTTTGCTACAAAATCGGGCTCATTATCTGCTACATTTCCTCAGTTTAATTAAACTGTAACATTGCCTTCCTTACAGTTTAAAGTTTGAGGACTAAATATATCTGTCACTTCTTGGTGCCATTAATAATAGAGATAAAATCGTGGTTCCCATCTTGGGTCTATGGGATGCAACACTTATAGTTAACGAGGTTTTATAACCCTGGGGACTGCTTATCTACCTTCAAGGGTACACATAACGACATGTTGTAAGTAACTAAGACATATGCAGTTTGGAGGTGGGTTAATTGCAATATCTTAAGCAAGCAGCGTGGAAGGTTTAGAAGCGTATTGTTAAATCCACGTATACTTCATACATTTTTGAAGCAATAATGAAATGAAATTTATGAAAACAGTTTATTGTTGATTTCTTCTATGTCAAATAGGTGAACCAGTCCATTACGTTTGATTGAAACGTAACACTTAACGACAATTAGAAAATACATCATAATGCTTCTCGTACAATTAAAAATTGAACTCTTCAAAATAAGCCGCCGTCGTTCAAGTTTTTAACAAAAAAAAATACTAGTACGATCATAATCAGATAACGATCGCTATTTGAACAACTACCTAATTTCCTATATACTTATACGATATAAATTTAATGGACCCAGAGCCCACGGCACGCAACTTCCAAATGGCGCAACTAAATCGAACGCAAGGACGTAAATTACGGCTCAACAGGCCTTTCCGGCATTTAACGATTTCTGCTCTAACTCAGATTTCGAAGCGTGAAAGAAAATTAATTAATTACATGTACAAAAATAAGTACCTACATTCGCATTCGCTAACAAACTGATCAGATAGTTAACAATATACCCAAAGAAATCCAATTTAACAATTATCAATAATAGCCCTTTTATTCATTTATTACTTGTGTCCTACAACTTTGTCGTGTGATACTTTTAGGTCATCCATATCGTTGCTGAGGACATATTAAATTGAGGCGATTTGATGATACACTAATGATATTTGTATCAACATCAAACCAAATAAGATGGGCTATAACATAAGGGTGAAAGTATAGGCCGTAAATGTGACTCTATAAATGTAATTCGATCAAATTTCAGCATGTAAATTATTCAAATATATATTTTACATATCGTCCCTTAGCTAACAACACCGCACAAGTCATTTTACCAACTTTACAGGAGACGAAGAAAACTGTCTATTTTAAAAAAATGTGTGGAATTTGAACAAAAGTATATATAATAAGTATATTATAATAATACGTAAATTATATTTAGTACCTTTATTATAATAAGTATATTATAATAAGTATATTTTGTATACTTTTGTTAAAATTCCACCAATTTTTTCGTCTCCCGTAAAGTTTGTAAAAATGACTTATGCGGTGTTGTTAGCTAAGGGACGATATAGGAATATAATGTTGCTGGATAAAACATGCAGTGTTCAGGCAAATTCAATGATTTAAAAATATTTGAGTAAACAACGTAACGATATCGTTATTTATGCGAGATAGCTTTTTACAGAAACCAATATGTTGGAAAAATATCATTGTATAAGTTTCAAACCCACGTACCTCCAGCAAACTGACATGTACTGGCAAATGTTGATCTACCGCTTCACCTTAAACGAAATATATAATTATTTAGAAACCAATAATTTTTGTTGCTCGATATAATAATATTCATTGACATGTTCCCTTAATACCTGAATACGATAAGGATTGGTATTTAAGTCTATTTCTTTTTATCAATAATGCTTTCTCAGACAGCGCTTGTTCTATTATTCACGACTAAATAGCCCTCTAATCTTTATATTACGAATTCTGGAACCATATAGTTAGTTTAAAGTTAAAAAAAATTGTGTCTGCAACTTGAAATTATTACACAAGCAATGTTGCATTTCTATAAAAATATGATTTATTTACTTTTTTTTACAATTCTATCAACAATGTTTGGTTGAGCTTTCCTACCTGAAAGAATATGGAATAATTACAATCAGATAATTATCAATAAGTTGAAATAAGCAATACTGGTGAAGAAAGGTTCATCAAAAAATAAAAAATCTACACTGTACCAATTTTCCTAATAATTTAACAGGTTCTGCTCATGACCACTTTTTGTGGACTTAAGGATTTTCTCTCAGAGGTAAAGGTTTAAAGTATTAAACCTTTATAAAAACATTAATCCAAAATAGAATGTTATGACTCGAAGCACCATCATAATGTTAATGACAAATCTCATTTGATAATGGTCTAGCTACCTTACATGATTCTAAATCAAGGCAAATATAAGAGCATAATTGTGTAGAAAAACTAATAAAATAAACCACTAACAAAAACCAAGATACATGTTTTCAAAGTAAGACAACTTTTCACCTTGATTTTTACAAAGGCAAGTTAATTTTTTTATCTTTGGAAATTACATATAGTTATACAGATTTTAATACGACGGGAATTCATGATTTTCTTATAGAGTTTTATAACATGTAACTCAATCGACCTAATTTTTTCATAACGTATAATTTAATTTAACATGATCAAGTCGCGATAAGGGTTATGTGCTTATTTTTTTCAGTTCTTTTTTCATTGTCAGAACTAAGTCGTATATGAATATTTATTATATTATATATTCATATACGGCGGTTTCTAATTTAAAAAAGAGCTAATACACTTTTATGCTAAAATCGTGTTGATTTCAAAGTCTTAGCATAATTCACACATCCACGTGAAAACTGTACATTCATAGGCGTACGATCCTATTAGTATTATTAATCCAAGCGTAAGAGATACGGAGAAGCTCAGGAAATGTACTAAACTATGACTTACCCTGGATGCCAACTCAAGTGCAGCGCTATATTGAATCAAATGCATCTCCAGCAATACATTGAAGGAAATATTTCAAAAGGTTTCTGCACCGCTTGATAGCAATTGATTCTTTCTTCTATGAAATAATAAAAATACTAATGTAAGTGGTTCTGAGCTGACTCAATCACTTTTAATTGAAAGGGATACCCTCGTCTTCATAGAAGTGTATTTTTGTAACAAAAAGCATCCGTAATGTAAAAATTGATAATAAAATAGAACAAAGGAACTCAAACAGCTGGTCCGACGGACTGACGCACAAAGGTTGACAAAGCTGCCGAGAAAAATATATTCCAAAGTAATAAACGATGCCAGCTTGAGTACTCTTATCAAGATGAAAATCGTGCTTTACCGAGATCCCACTTTTATGGACAGATTAGGCAGGATTCCGGCGGAGAGAAATGATTCGACCGGCCGTAAAGTATTGTAAGAAGCGTCGCGTAATTGAAATGGTGTCGCTGCGTGCAATAAAGTAGTGGGTGTTGAGGGCTCGAGCGTCATCAATAAAGGCCATACGTAAGGGAAGGCCGGTTCATTACAACGCGCAGCGTCTCCGCATTCCCATTACAGGGGAGTTAGGAGGCGCGAGCGGCGATAAATAGCAGCCGAGCAGGCTGCTTTATTTCTTGCGCACAATTTCATTTACATTAGAGGTGCTGAGCCGAGTATCCTCGGAGACTCATATGAAAGTCGCGAACAGATTCATGCAAAACAAGTTACGAGCGCCGGGACCGCGTTCCGCAAACCTTAATCTAGTAGTAGTGTGACAACCACCGCCGCCGGCGCCCGACGCTCAACCTACTTAATTACTACTAATTGCTTCAGCTTATACATGTACGTGCGCCGTAAACTTTCTCACGGTGTATTATTAATTCCGAATGTCACTCGAATTTGTCTCGGACGTTAAATTTGTTGTTCTAATTACTGTGGTGGTTGGATATGCTGTGCCAGCTTATTAATTTGCATTGCTTCAAGCGAGCTCCTTAACTGGACCGCTTTATCCGGCAACTCTAATTAAAATAGCTCTGAAATTATTAATCTTCCTCATCAAAAAATTCAAGAGTTTTATTTATGACAAAACCATGATTCATCGTTATACGGCAACTTTTTTTTTATAAATTATGGAATATCAATACTAAGTGCTTTTATTTACATTCCTAAAGAGACTATTTCGCAGTCGCTCATAAATGTTTCATGGACATTGCGAGAGCTAAGATAGAGAAAGAATTTTAATATAAACATCTAATTTTGCAAATTGGCGTTTAAAATACAGCCACAAAAGGCTGGAATAGTTTAATTCAAATGCACTCATATACGCTACGTATCCAATACGACTTGTCCAATTTTATTTGGATCGCCCAGCTTCTCGGGGCCTCTCGTTTAGCAGGTACATGGAAACACTTTTATAGGGTAAAGCTCCTTTTGTGGTTAATATACAAATTTTATTATGCGTTTGAATTGTTAAACAGTCTAGTCATTCCTTCGTTATATTCTTTCCTCGCATTTCGGAAAGTCCTTTTAACCATGCTTCGTATTAGCAAAGCAGTGAGCACGATAATTGTGTTTACTTACAATTGCAAATGGTCCCTAATTCCACTGAGTATCTGCCAATGCACTGCGACCAGTTTTGTTTTTGTCTTAATTGGTCTTTTCATTGGAACTTGCGGCAATTTTGTCTATTAGCACTGGATTCTATGTGCTTTAGATTTAATCTTATTACTGAACAATTTTGTTTAACACACCATGCGAAACAATACAGAACTCTTCATCGCAGAACTTGTCTTATATGTTCTGTACTTACTTATAGAGCGATACATAATGCTACTGATATTAAGATGATTTACTTTCAATGCCTTATGATTTTCAAGTTTTCCATTTATTGAACTTTTAAAATAAGGATAAAATTATTTTTATTTAATATGAGCGTTTACAATGTGTCTATTAAGAATCAAAGCTAACCAATGGTTTTGTAAATCCTACGTCGAGAGACCTTGTGCCAAGAAGAAGCCACGAGAAACGTTGCATTGACTCTTTTTCTCCCTTTACACCAAGATATATAAAAAAAAAACATTATAACAATGAACGGATTTTGTACAATACTGTCTCTACAATTAATAATTGTTAATAACTTTATGTGAGCTATTGGTTTTAAAAGCCCGATATATCAACTGTCACCATTACATATTCCTTTATGTATAATGCCAAACTAAAATATTTGGAACGCGTATTTAGTTGTAGAAAAAAAAAATATTAAAAATGACTAGTACAGCACTGAGATAAAGAGTATATCTGGTGTCTTGTATACAGGTTTAAGTACAAATATGGACGTACAAATATACATACAATAAAGTAGGAAACCGCAGGTACTGAGAAAACCTTTTTTAATGAACAATACATATTAACAAAAAAATCCAGAAAAGAAAATTTCATGGAGGTATAGTTCATTTTTAGTTGTTCTCTTTCAAGATTCAGTTAATTTATCATTTATTTATTGTCATTCGTACAAGTGCGTTAAAAGATGTAAAAGTTCATCATTTACATCTTTTAACCACTTCAAATCTTTTAATTTGTCGGGATCACTTGGCTAGAACAGTGAGGGAAAGTAATGCCGTGCTTATTCGGTGATATACAAGGCTTCACTTATGCAAACAAGTTTATTCCTTCAGTGAGTTGTTTTATATATCAACTACACATCCTATTTCAAACTTAAACTCAAATGATTTGATGCTTAAAATATGGTATACATAGGGATGTAATTTTTACATGATATTTTACAGACAGCATTTAAATCATTCCTAAGAAAAATCGTCATTTCTATTAATTTAAGATAACAATTCATAATACTAAGCCAATCGATTTTTCAACACAATTATATATTTTTTATTTTACACATATTAAAACTGACAATTCAAACGTTTTAAATTTTTTTTTTTTAATTCATATAACAAATAAATATACTATAACTATGGGAATATTTGTTTTTCAGCTCGTACTCATCGTATAGTTCCTATACACTTTGACAATTTTATTGAAGTGAAAACTTCTTTAGCATCGTTGTGATTGGAAAGTATATGAAACGAAAAAGCGAAGAAAAAAGAGACAGTCACATAAATTCATAAGATTTAACGTAGGCTTAATGAGATAGAAAGCATTATGTACGTGTGTTAATACGTGTTATGATAAAACGTGGTATGTTGTATACGTGTACCTATTATTTTTGAAGATTGCACTTCTACCACGTATGAATTGCGTACATGCTTTTTTTGCAATTATGCTTCTGAGAACTACCACAGGAGTAAAAAATAGATCAATATATTTTTTCTATTTTTACTGATAGATTTTTGTATAGAAATACCCCTAGTACCAATTAATCCGAGTTATAGTCTATAGAACTACACACTAACTGTAAATCTTGCACTTGTTAAATGGAACCGCCTAGGTAGAGAACAATATGATAGAAGAGTAATATTTTTTTTACTTTGTAACCACATAAGAATTGGTATCAAATGCAAGAAATATATCAATAAATTTTATAAAAAATAGAATTATCTCGTACGTAAGCTACTTTTTAATGTAAGTTGACGAGAATAAAATATTTATTGTTATTAAGAAAGTATGTAATACATTTAATACTTATTTATTCAGTTCTACTTTCTCTGTAGAACTAAGTTAATAAATATTAGAAGATAAGCAATGATGGAAATATAAAAAGATACTTTTAACGACTATATTTATAGTTCGTAACAAATAATAATTTTGTTGTTATGCGGTATATTCTATGAATAAATTGGTAATTCTTAATATGCTTGGCCGCCATAGAATCTTACCAGAATAAAACTTAACATAATATCTATTTTTTTTTATAATTTTTATATTTTTTTCTTGTTTTGCATTTTTAGATGCTGTTTTATAAGATAAATTATTTTAATAGAAAAATACCTAAAAAAAAAATAAAAAAAAGAAAAATATATAAATAATATAAAAAAATCTAAAATGGCTGTTCCATCTTAATCGATTGCCCAAACATTTGTAAAAATGTTTCTTTGGAATACAAGAGAATGTTCCTTTCATTGATGAGACAATGCTGGACTACAGCGTAAAGTTAGAAAGGTACTAGAAAATTTTGAATGGCTCGGTAGCTGAGAAGAGCATTGGACCGGACTTCCAAATGTTGCGGGTTCGATTCCCGTCTGAGAATTCACTTGTGAGCCGGGTCGATTTTTTCTAGTATTTTTGGGTTAAAATAATTTATCTTATAATATCTTAACATAATAACTTGCAAATTAACTTGAACATCGTAATTGTAAAACAGCCATTCGGAACAAATAAATTAAAAATTCGCAGCTTCCGTTTTAATAACATCAAAAATTGATATGTGTTTTTTGAATTTACGTTTTCTAAATTGCCAATACTACACCGTCTCACCTAAATAATAATAAACCGTTAAATTTCAAGTAATCCAATCGAACGAACAATCTAACGATTGCTAACTATTCTAATAACGAGAAAATGTTGGGTAACACGGACAAACAATTCCCATTAAGACAGTGATATTCAAAGCTAAGTTAGTAATGTAAACGTCTTGTGTTTTCGCGTTACTACCTCATGGCTGCCATCGACGCGATCGATTCCCCAGAAATAGCCTTTGGCAGCAGACAAGCCTCACCGGTATGAATGTTGCAGGGACCGTGCTACGCCCCTTCATATTTGATACGCAACTAACATTTCTATGACGCCGTTCTTTAATAGAATTGTACTAAATGTAACAATTATAGTTCTTTCCATCTGCATTTCGTTGCAATGATCTATTTAGGTAAACATCGTAAACTTACTTTAACATATTTTTTTTTATTCAATCATACTCTTTAGGTGTTAATTACATTTATAAAGCTTCAAATATTAAAGATATTCTATAATTTATTCATTGTCTTCATAAGTTTTATTTGTTTTGTTTTAAACATTAAATTTTTCGTTTAAATTAGCTTACAAATGACTCTAAAAATAAATACATACATTAAACAAAATATTCCACTAAATATTAAATCGAAAAGCGTTCGTATGCCTTAAATTGCAATACCTAAATCTATAAATGAGTTTACAGGTTTCTCGATTTCACGGTGTATTTCTAAAATTGTCAGCCCTATTGGCAGGTAACGTTACCGCTCGCTTATCGACGAGCGGACGACGCGCGACGACTCGATCGCTTCGATCGCTTATATCTGATTTGAATTTCGCGCATTACGACCCATGGAGCCCGTGCCCCCTCCGCGCCCTCTCTAAACACTCAGACACTTTAAGTAACTCACAAATTCGACGGAAAACGTCTCCTTGCGCTTATCTTATTCGTTCGAACAACAGTTTCGTAAATATGGAAAGAGTTCCCGGGGTGTGGTGGAGTATTTCATTATCCGTAACCTGTTGAGCGCAAGATTTGTGACTCATCTTCTTTACGTAACATCGTATACTCGCAATAGGATTTTTTCTCCTTATCAAATTTCGTAACGTGCAAGCGCTTTCAACGTTAAAACAAACGTTTTTCGTCGATCGAAATCTATCTTCGAGCAAATAGGTTAGAATTTAATAAAGTCAACGTTGTCTCGTGAATTTGTTTCAAATAACCGTATAGTAAATCCGTTACGGGGAGCATAAAATTTGTAGACGAACGTAGTGAACCGTATATTTTTTATCTGTAGGTATTTTCAAAGCTCTTACTGGCCTCCGGTTCCCACGCTCGGGCTTCCGTTTAACGGCAATCAGCCCTGGCTTGCGACGCTCTGTCAATACGAAGGCGAGAGGTTTCCCTGATAAACTTATCTAGCGTGCTCCTCCCTCGCCCCTAACCCTTCCCCCTGGTGTCTGCGTTTATCTCTCACGTCGTGTGTGTGTTCATACGCTACGCCCGCCCACACCGCATCGCTCTCGTACAAAGTTGCTAGCTTGTGCTTTTTGACTTTTTTTATCGGTGCGTTAAATCGCATTTATTTGAGAGTAATTTTCGTATAAGTTACCTATTTTGTTTTTGTTCGTCATATACATAGAAGAGAAATCCTTATTCTTTAGATATCGGTATTATTAAATGTTGTTGGGTATAAAAAAATGTATTCTTTTACTGCTTCAATCTATATTCCCATAGAAAGCTACGGTATTTTATTATTTTATAAAGTTGTTTATTTGGCTATCTGCCCATAGTCCACCGCAAAAATTTCGAGAAAAGAAATTCTGCTACTAGAAAACAAACGCATAATCTTATAAAATGCAGTTAACGTCAACACACATGCGAAATGCTTCGGTGAGCATGCACTCTTGTGGAGTTGCTTTATTTTCTTACACCGCGCCAAACTGCGAAGGAATCTAGAATGAGGTCCACTAACGCCAAACTTTCTGCAGCTCGGAAATCTTAGCGCTCAGCTGTGGCATGTGGCTAGAATCGTGGCTGCTTCCAACAACACACATTCTCACCAGACATTACATTTACAAAATTGGATTTAGTGGTATATGAAGAAATATATACAACCGGCCAAATGAATATATCAATATCCAGGTATGTTTATTTAAACGATACAACTTTGTAATATACTCCAAAGCGTTTTATTCTATCTTTCTTATTTCAACATCTTTTTATGTTCTTTATAGGTTCGTAAAGGTAGATTATAAAAACATAAACCGACCCCCAATCGCGCCGAGAATAATAATCCCGAAACGCCCAAAATACTAACAAGTATAAAATATGATAATGTTTCAGTTTAAAATAAAGTAATTTATAAACTCTACGTGTTGTGGAGTGATTACGAAATCAATTTTAAAAGGTAGACAGAATTCTTCGGCTCCGAATTTATTGACATTACTGTTTTACCTTAAAAGGTTTTCACTCAAAATCAATCGAGCGAAAATTTAATGACTGCTTTCAGATTCGTATTAATTCACCTTTACGTGTGAATGTTCAGCGAAGTGTTGGAGCATAAAACGCGGTGTTTTCTCGCGAAACAATTAAATTCCTCATACATCGATGGGATTAGGAACGAGTTCGCACGTATCTGGAGTTGGGTGTTAAGGCAGTGCGCACTGGAGCAGATCTGAAGTTTGCTTGGTTGAACCGAGTCTTTGCTTGGGCGTCGAATAGTACTTGACAGGATCGATATATCGGCAGAGGGCGCGCCTTCCTAGCCGAGGCTAAATACAATTTACCTTTGTTATTTTTCGTGTCATTAAACTGCGTCGCGATCTCGAAAGCTCGATCGGGATTGCGAACTCCAATGCGAATTGTTTGTGAGCTTTTGTTTCCCACTCCGGTCGCCAGCGACGCGACATCAATTAACGTCGGATCCCCGCCGACTGAATTTTCTTCATGGCTCTGGCTATAACTTGTAGACAGGTTTAAAATGAAATCATTTTCCACCGCCATACAACGCTGTGGATAGATTTTTTTTTAACGGAATTCCCTATTAATCATTTGAGTGAGCAAAGAGGAGTTTTAACTAATTTCGGTATCGCACTATCTTGGTTTTTAAAGCAAGCAAGCACTTACTCTCGCATGTCCCCTTAGTTGCGTGTTGCCGAACAAATGAGGGGTGCTCACGGCGCTGGCGGCCGCTGGCGTAGGCTTCGATTCATTTGTAAAGCTTTATCGGACCTGACAAATGGCGACACTCACTATTTTTATGTCGCGGACGATCGAAGAATACCGTTTATGTTACAGAACGATTTAGCTTAGATGCGTATTATACAACTTTCTTGCTTTTTTAAGTTACGCTACAGGAAGATTATGGAACTTACATCGAATTGCGGCGATTTTTCGAAGCTTTTCCGTTTCCTGAAGCTGTAGTGGTTTTATGTGCAGTCAAATGCTGAGATCCCGACTTACTTTCCATGTTGATTATTCAGTCTTATCACACGAAACTTGGTGGAAAGACACTCAACGCGGTAAAGCTCCGCGCACTTTCTCCCCACGTTAATGCAAAAGCACGTAGCTCCATGTCGTAGCAGAAAGTTTGCAAAGTGCACAAAGTGCGCGAACGCCGTGGCAAAGCCTTCATTTGTCGGCTTGTGACAGCCGCGTGACAAATGTGGACGCGACTTTATGTACCCGAGGACATATTGCAATTATGCACCACTATGAAAAATGTTGATGGCAACTTGGCATCTATTTACCGGACGATTTTACATGTTCTTTCAGACTTATCATTAATTTAATAGCTCATATTATTTAAGAAAATCGTAAATCCTAAACAAATTGCGTAAGTAAATTTAGAGTGATCTATTCACCGACTTTAATTTAAGCCTACGTACTTTTCTGTAACGATGCTACTTGGTAGCGAAAATCCTATTGCTAGAGGTTTAGGTTAACGTAGATTGGGTAATTTATACTTGCCTCCAGCCTTCCCCGTTCGAGGGAGGACTAAGTACTAAACAAGGCTAAAATCTTCGTTAAAATTACCTAATGAATCGATTTAATAGCCTGATTGTATTCACCTAGTCTAACTTCCTTAAGCATTATTATACTTATATACTCCAAAATGGTTTAATTGAAACCGGAAATAATACAAAGTGTGACATCTTGTATTTTAGTAATTACTTGGCTGCTCGTAAAATTTGGCTTGCCGTATAATAAATATTTAATGATAAGCTTCTTGACTTGGCGTAGCAAATTAAAATTCAATTTGTGATTCGAACCGTGAAGCATAACGGATTGTCAACTGATTCCGTCACCCCCTTTCTTCCATAATTTCTTGACTTGCTCGATCTCGACAAGGCAAGAGTATTTATACAATCCTCGAGATTTTATTAGAATTGAGAGAATATCGTTATGAGGTATATAAAGGTTGAGAATTCTTATTGTTATGATGCAGGTTATGATTTCAGCGAGATCCCTTAAATAGTGAAGATACTCTTCGTAAGATAATTGTGTTACTCTGGAATACATATCTTGTTTTTTTTTTGTTGAAAATTTTAGTTTACCCTCTCTTGGTATTACACAATAATTATATTCTTTTGTATTGTTTCAGGTGGAATGCAAAAAAGCACAGCCCAAAGAAGTCATGCTACCAGCAAACTTGGCAAAGACGAGAGCCGCCGGACGCGGCGCGTATGGTGAGTTGCTAGGTAGCGCCGTGACCGCAGGTGGTGGCGTCCGTTACGCGCCTTACCCAGTCCCTGCGCAGGCACAACTCCTAGTCACGGGCTCGGGCGGAGCCCAAGCGGCCTACCGTAGGGCCCTCGCTGCTCTCCGCCCTACACCCAGACCTCCTCGTCCTACAATTACACCTCTCGCCCTCCCCCCTCTCACTTACTCTGTCTCTGAACTCCTGGGCGCACACGCACTCGACATTCCCACTCTCTATTCCCCACTCACTCATACACTTCCTACTCCGTTACCCCTCTGATCCGCAATCCTCTTTCAGCAACACCCACACCATCCCTTCTAAAGGCTATTTAGACTCATTCTTCATTGCATTCCTTTGCGCCGCACTTACCTTCCTTTCGCACATTTTCTTACATTCCTTCTTTCCTTTTCCTTCCATTCGCGATGACAATACTAAAGTGTACCATAAGGGAACTGATAATATCCAAAGTGTCTTATTTTTAGTAATTCCATTAGAAACTCAGTTAGTTAGCATATTTTGGAAATATGTACGAACATATAGAAAAGCCATAGTCACTTTTTACAAAATGGTTTACATAAATAAGTTAATATTAATGAAAACGTAGACAGAAAGAAATTGGATCAATTTTAAGTAGGGTTAATAGAGATCAATATTTTTCTACCAGGTTGTAGGTGCTTATTGCAATTTGATTTACAAATAGATAGACGAACTAGTACTGAGCCTGGTGATTTTATGATTTTGAGTAGCTTTTAATATTATAATAAGAGCCTGATGGTTCTGCTGATTCTTGCCAGTTTGCTACAATCCATCCATATTTAAACTATACCCCATTAGCGAGCAGAGTCTAGTTACGTCATTGGTTATTGGTGAAATTGCCCAGAAATATTTTCATAATTGACTTTTATCCTAGTTTTTTACCATGAATAGCTTTACAGTTGATGTCGGCTTTTCAAAAATGTTATCAATGGATGAAAGAGGTACCTATTATCTTTGGATGTTACTTATGGTTTTGTGGATATTAGACAATGTTGTTGTTTATGTTTAATTTATTAAAAATGTATTGTAAGATAAATTAGCATTGATACTTAATTTATTATTTAATATGTGTGTTCTTAGTCATTTAAATATAAGTTAAATCTTTTTATTTGAATCCTTACTCTTTACGCGTTATTTATTTATAATTATGCATTGCCAAATTAGGACCAAATACATTATGTTTACTATTAGTTATTCTTTAGTTGTACAAAATCTTCAAATACTTCATTATTAACTGGATCTGTTGAATTAACAGTAAAGTTATCATCACACATCCAAAATGTATTATCTAAAGTAGTTGTCGTAAACTAATAGAATTAATTGTAATAACTTAAGTAGGCATTTTGGTAGTATATAGATTAATAAATATCATTTCTAAAATATTTAAAAAAGTCTGTTTGTTTAACATGTTTAGCGCTAGACTAACAATGTGTAGAATAGATTAACATTGAACATAAACGCGTCATCTCAGATGAGCGATATACTAACATACCCTACAATACCAGTATAGAAACAGATTGATGTTAGAAACTGGTAGATTATGTAGAATAGTCATTATATAAATGTAAAATAAGTATATATTATATCAACATTATCAATATTTGTGTAATAACAAATTCTTTCGCCAAGCAAAATAGTGTCTCAAGGCACATGTTATTTCTCCTATAATGTTAAAAAACACACATATTTAAATGTAAGGTGTAAGGATCGATGGATTTATGTAAATGTTTTTACATTTCTAGATTTCATGTGGTCATTGGGTGCTCTTCCTGACGGTAAGTTAAATCACATTTTTTTTAAAGTCACGCCATTTTTCTTTTCCCCTTGCATCTGTCCGATCATTTCTCATACGTTCTGCAATCGACTCGTGAACGTTGTTTGTTTTAAGTGCTAATTGGGGGTAAAACGGATCACGGTATTAATCACAACTTGCTAACTCACTTAATTGTCGCTAGATGTCGTTACATTTAATTAACAGTATGTCGGTCCATCTGCCGTATGATGGATCACGTGGCCAGACTGATACACTATTTTGATTGGCAATAATATGATAAACGATCCGTTATAGTAATCATATCAGCCGATGTGGACGTCCGGCCATCATTCATTTTACATTTTATAACAGACTGCACGTTGTTATCTACTGAAACCGATAGTACTAATTACTTTTTGTATTAATCTTTTTAAAGTAAAGTGTATTCGTTAATATTCATGTTATGTCATGTTTTAACATAGAGTAGCTGTTTGTTTGGTAATTTAGTAAGTTTGTTACTTAAAACACGGTAGGTATCTCTTGTAAACAATAAAGCCGTTTCATAGTCTGTAGTAATTAACAATGTTTAGAAAATGCCACGCGCTGGACATTCTCCAAAACAATGTCGTACAAGCGGATTAGCTATATTTACCTACTTTCTACACAACGCTTCTACTCTACAATCGAGCCATCGAGACACTTGTTACAGGTCGAATGTTCATATCAAACACCAAATCAGTAGCGGTGTTAATTACATACTTTTGAAAAAGAAAAGCATGCGATCAATCAATTAACCTGACTTCTCATGATAATTGGTGTTATTATTAGTGAGTAAAACGTCTCCGTTTGTTGGCAGGTTTTCCCGCAGCGTACGCCGCCTATGCGGCAGGACGTAGCTATTCGGGCTATCCTAGCTTCGGGCTGCCCTACCCAGCAGGTAATCCCCTGGCGAGCTTGCACCACCAACTGTCCGGCAATCACTACCACCACTTGGCGACACTTCTGCCGTATCACCCGCTCGAACTCAGCGGGGTTTACAATGTACACGCCATGCATCTGTGAGCTCGAGTTGCGACAATGCATTCCGCTAACCGCTAACAATCGCGACTGGCACACGACCGCTTTCTACTGACATGCCACTTATCCACATTCGCTATTATTACTGTAGTCACTGTGTACTAACTACCGATCGTGACTAAGAACAAGTCCCCGTGACAAAAGTTCGTGCTAACTCACTAACAACTTTACCAGCAAGATGACACCCTTAAATGACTGAACCATCTAAATAAATCTGCTCGCCGTCGATTTTGAAACATCCATGTTTTGAGAAGTGCTACTTATTGTTTATCTCCAGAATTTTGTCGAGACAATCCGGCCAATTGCGAACGCCTCGCTCTATATTTGCAGACGATTCGGCCTAACGATTCTCAAATGTTACGCGTCAGGCAAATACTCTAGCGTAAATATCGCGCCTGCCCCCACCCGCCCGCTAATATTGCACCATCACCCACACCTCATTAACAAAGAAAGCTTTTAAAAGAGATTTCAACAGATTCAAACAAATGTACAGAAAAAATGTGACTTTTTTGTGGTGACTTCTATGTAAATCTCGGGGCCGACAAAAAAGAATTTTCACTAATTAAAAGTACCTAGGAGCTACCAAACTCTCCTGGCCGATCCGGTCGAATGAGACTGGAATATTAATTTTTAGAGGTATTTATTATTCCTTGGAGGTTAGTTTGTTGCGTTCTCTCGTGAGGAACTAACCTTAGAGGCATCGGGGCAGGGGAGGCGTGCCGGGCGCAGCTGCTCAAATACTCTTCTCGTTATTTGCCCACAGTCCTTGTTTGAGCCACCGCTCGGCCATAATTACGCCACTAAGCTTTGGCTTTCCACTTTTTTGTGGCTGGGCCGCACGTACTACAATTTTTTTGGTCCTACACAGCCAAAATCTAAAACTTCCATTCGAAACTCTTAATTGACTGAACTAGACGCAAAACGAATTCGTCTTTTTCAATATTTAACGTACACGATTGATGCTATCGTGGCGGAATCAGTGACCGAGTTTGGTAAAATTTTTCTTTAGTATTAGTCGTACAAGTCGTAGTGCGTTAATTACTTTCAAGGGAGCATTTTGTAACACGCGAGAAAGACCTTTTGTTGTTCACAATAAAACATCGCCAATTATGTGCAGTTCAGTTTTATATGTGGTGTGATGTGCAATTTGACGAATGTACCTATATTTGATAAATTTATCACATTTGTTTCAAAAAAACTTTTCAGAATCAGTTAAGACCACAATCGGCTAAGTAATTATTTTAGGCAATATTTCATTTAAAAAAAAGCATACTAAAATTTAAAATGGAAGTGTTGCATACAGATTTTACGTTTACCTTGTTACACCAACTACGACAAACTTCATCATGTGAAAATCCGTTTATACGAGGTCGTGTAGTTGGAGCGCAACGTGCGTGCCAGCTGCCCAGCCACAATTTATGTGTGCCCATTCACATTAGCATTCCTCGGCTGGCGCCTCTACCAGCTTATTGGTAACATCATCTACGACGCCGATATCTAATCTGCCATAAATTATAACATAATATGTCCGGTCGGAAGCGGTTAATTAAATTTCACGCCGTGAATATTAATAAGGGTATATACAGCTATAGACGTCACGCGCTTTTAATTTATTTTATTTTGGAACGCGGTTGCGTCCTTTGACGTGGCAGATGCCACAACGAAGTACAGCTACGAGCCACAACTTAGACGCGAGCCTTTAATATCAAGTAGCCTCCAACTTGGAACTGGAAAGACAATTTTCGAACGTATATAAACAACTTTGTTAGTTCCTAATGGAACGTAGTTAATGTAAAATTTGACGCGATTCCTCGCTATAAACACTCTCTATAGCAGAAATTCTTACGAAGTTGCGTTGAACATACTTAAAAATCAGAAGTGTACGCAACCACAAGGGTAAAGTTTAAGATATAAATAATTTTCTGAAAGGGATTAAAAAGTGGCTTAGAAATACCCGGTGGTTATGAAAGTATACGCAAATTAAACAATCTCGAAAATATGCTGATAATCTCAACCGTCTAGTAAATGGTGGAACTACGCCAGCAAGTCTAAGTAAATAATATTAATATTATTCTAGACCGAAATTTTAGATAGGTTTTAATAGTTCTTAGCTATATTTTATCTTCTTGCTCTCTATGGTCCTAGAATAATTCATGTTTATCTCAAGTAGGTAGTAGTGATTTGGTAGCGGCAGAGTATTTAACAGATTTTAGAATTCCTCTTTATAGCAAGCTAGTAGAATAGCGTTTGGATTTCAATAGGTATAGGACAGACCGAACACAACGGTGAAATTTGATGATTTACCTTAAGAACTTTAAGTAAGAAATGGCTTTAACTTAAATAAAGAAACCAATTAAATATAATTTGGACTTATTTTGATATAACTGTTAGTTAAAATGGTCCAGAAAAAACACACTTGTTGCTAACATTTATACAGGTGACAAATATCTTTAAAAAAAAGATTTTGTCAACAATTTCTCTTTTATATCAAATCAATGTCACTATTGATATAAACGATTGTTCATACCTATTTCTATATTTCACACAAAACATTTTTTAATAATTAAAAGCATTAATACATGTCAAAAAGAAAGACGTATTTCCTTTTATGAAAGGTTAATCGCTATATAATTCATGGGACCTTATCCCTACTCGTCATAATGACGTAAACACCGGATTAAAACATGAACTCCGTGGACGACCCTAGAACCTCTTTCATATTAATTTACAAAAAGAGACATGTCAAGTTACTACTAACTTCAAAATATTAAAGTTTCTCAAAACGATGTGTTCGGTCAATTATATTTAGAAAAAAGGTTTTAATATAATCAGGTAATCTTAATAAAACTATCAAATAGATAAGAACTCATAGCTTACTAGAAATTAATTTTTGAAATTACTAAGTTTAGAGGATGAGTACTAACCAACATTTAGATGGTTTTTTTGCGTAGTAAAATCACTATGATTATGTAGAATTAGTTTAGATCCTTAATTGAACGTTTACATTCGTTGTAATTATGAATAACGAACACTACGAGCTTGAAAAGTGTTATTTTAATATCTAATTAAATATTTGCTATAATTGTAATATATTTTAATTTTGAAGTTATTTGACTATTATATTTTATATTTACACTGCTTAAATGATAATGTTATTGATATATTTATCGTTGTTGTTACATATTTTTGGATGCAACTATTTTACGCAATCTCCTTCGTGTTATTGTTAATATAAAGCTGTTCAGTACATCGTCGAGATAAAAAACATATGGTTTCGTATGTAAATTGTCGACGTTATTGTAATAATTCAATTATTTTGTCACAACACCTCGCAATAAATTATTTCTCGAAAATAAGGTGTTTTTCTTCTTTTCTTTTGCAAGAAGAAGGGAATGAAGATATTTTATCAAAATTACTAAACTATTAATTAAATTAATCGCTGTGTGCAACCGTCCCTATCGCCATCCTCTAAACTAGTCATACGAGTAAGCTTGAAATATTGTATCTCATAATGTAAGATTACGTGAACGTGTGGCTACGAACATAATGTATGTTAAAATTAAACTCGACCCATCTCACTAATATAAAGCCGTGTCGTCATTAAAATAAGTCGAACTTTAATAAGGGATACAGAAATTTATGACCGAACCAGGCGGGCTTTGGAATTGACTTTCCCCCTATTACGTGATCCATTGCGTGTTCAGATATACTAATATCAAATGAATTATTCAGTAAATAACACCATGTTCTTGATACAGTTTTGATGATCGAATCGATATTTAGAATAGCACGGAATGACCCCAGCTCCTTGCATCGTACCTACGCGTGATACCTACACGAATGAGCCTCGATACGAAAACATAGTGAAACCAGTCTATCATTCTGTATCTATGCGTGCAAACAATTTTAAATAGCCCGAAAACAGTAAACAGGAAACTATCAATTCCAAGTTTCCCCATAAAGATTCGGCTAGTGGAGCTTCGGGCGATATTCTCCCTTCACTATTCCTTTGCGTAGCATATATATTTTATTTTGTGACTTTTGTTTTTCCGTTAATTTTTTTAAAGCAATGTAGTAAGGGAACGTTTTCGTGGTATGGTATTTGTTTAAGCGCGGTCCCCGCATCTCGGTCGGCTTTGTAGCTTTTTTTATTTTGTTGCCGCAGGTGTAGTGGGAGTTTTACCGCCGGAAAGTCGTCTCTTGGTCGGCGAGTACGTAGGCCCGGGTGTGCTGGGGCAGAACTCGTAAGCCGCTGCTGCCACCTCGCCGCACCGTCGCTAAACCTCTCTCCCCGGACACACCCGTTAACGGCTCCCGGATATATAACGAACATAAATAAATCTTTTCTTAAGCGAATAGCTCTTTAATATTACGACCCTTTCGCTCTACCCCAAAGGAATGCAATGTCGCAAAGTCAGTTTCCATTATGCTCGAATTCGCAGATGCGTGTTGCGGTTCGCCCGACTAGGTTTGCCCATATAGCCCGATACCGATTTACTTGTAACCGTTTCTATATTAAATCACAATGATTTACATTGCGGTATCCCTCAGGAAGTTATTCCAATAACATTAGATAAAGTAATTTAGCCATCGTTCGTAATGCACAAACTAATTCATAAATACTATGTAACCCATGTGTCAAATTTTAAATGTATTTAAGTCCTTAATGTACTTTATATTTATAAGTCAATAGCATTGTTCTTATCGCTGTTCCGACATATCGTCTTGATATATCATTACCTGTAAGTTTATAATATTGTGAAGCCGCTATATTTTAAAATAAAGGAAATTGCCGTTGTATAAGCAAACCGTTTTATCGTTTATTGTCCAATCATTCAGAAATCGAGGTCGATCAGTGCCTCACTTATTTACCGATCGTTCGCATATCGATTACGACCTAAATAAACTGGAGGAGATAGTGTGCGGCACGGAGTTGGCTAGCGTGCGGTGAAGTTAGATTATTCTTCGTGAAGTTCGCCGGTCAGATGTAGCTATTTTAACAGAAGTATTTCGTTTTTCTGACTCATCCAACGCGATTCACGCAGCGTGGTGCCCGCGGCGCGCGCCTGCCCAACCAGTCGGTAAGCCCGAGCATGTGTTAGTGGGGCAGCGCCGGCGGCATTGGAATCGGTTGAAACCGATCGGAACCGGTTCCAACTGGTCCGAGCCGGTGCTGCCTCCGGGAGACACGTGCGACCGCAGCCCGCCCGCCGCCGCATGTCCAACATTCCCCACATTCAACACGCCCGCCCTCAGAATGCAGCCCGCGAGCCAGTCACGCAACTATTTTGCATAGTTCCTCTCTGCTCACTTCCACTCTTAAGCCGAACGTTCCCAAAAAAAAATCAAATACCTCGCTTAAATCCTAGGACGATCGTCTCGAATAAATAATATGAGAGGTACGACTGTGCTGCAAAAAACTCAAATGGTACAGCAATTTAGTTCCTTGAAACGAAATTCCTTAAAAAGTCGCCCTGCTGTCGGTTTGAATCCAAATAATTAGCTGGCGAGGCGGCGAGTGGCCGCGAGTCGTGAGCAGTGCCAACTCCATTTGTAATTTAAGATATTTGACCGTTAATTGTGTTAGTAACTGTTAAGTTTAGTGCTTGTTGCTTAGGTTGGAGCGGCGCCCTCGTTCCGCGCTGCCTCCACAGCACCTTTTAGATTCATGTAAATAATAGTTCTAGTGATCCTCCTAGCGATCGGCACTCCGCCGATTTAGTTCAGAGTGCTGTGTTTGGATGGGTCAGAATTTTTTTTATTTGTTTTAGATATAGTTTTATTTCATGGATGTCCATAGATTTTGACTATAAAACGCTAGTCTAGCGAGCTCCATCGCCCATAAATGTTTATTGTAGAGTTTCACCGAAATGGAGTATGTCCATGAGATGTTAATGGGTACCATTAGCATACTAATCTCTTCTAGCTACTGTCACATTGAGTGCACACAGCTTGCGCAATACATATAAGCGCGCGTAGTAAGTCCTTTCTCCTGCATGGAGGCTAAACCTGTCAAAAACTTATTGGCCGACATCATATTCCATTTCATCTTATTTTCTTCTCTTTTCGAAGCGATAATTATCATGCGTGATAATGAAATTACCTACATAAAAATATGTTTTGTAGTTATATCTAATGTGTTTATACAAAAAGTATGTGATACCAAGAGACCGCAGTTTGCCGAAAGTACGGAGAGACACCCGCTGCGGAATAGGGCGAGTAATTTCTCTTTTGAACGTTTAAAGTTTGTTTTGTATCGTAATTATGGAAAATTAGAATAGAGTAGGAACAGTGAAGAGGTTAAAAAAGTAAAGGTGAAGCTGTAGAAAACTCATAGTGTTTTCCGAGTTATTACGTATATTAGATTTTCTGTATATAGACACTAGATTAGTCAATGAAATTAGAACTAAGATAATGAGAAAATTAAAAAGTTGTTGAAAAGTTGTAAACGTAGACACCATTATATAAAACAAACAATTAGAAATACTCCAAATAGTCATACTAGCTTAGAAGAAAACGGGTGAAAAAAATACATTGTTTGTTATTTAGTCAAGCTTAAAGTATGTCTAGTTGTAAGAAATTTTAAAAAGCGGAAATACACATTTTTGTAATGCTTTTTTTGAAACAGTACGTAGAAAAGCTGATAGATATAGGTGGTAAAAACATTATAATGTGATTGGTGGTGCAAACTCTTTTTAATAGATGTATTACTACTATTTTCTAGCTATAAGAATTTGTTATTCCTAGAATAGACTTTTATTGTGTCTGATAAATTTGTGCCTTAGAATAAAGTAAATAAATTAAAGTAATAATAATAGAAACCAATTTTATAATTTGTTAAAAATTAAAACAAATTAGAATAGCCAATTTTCTATTGGTAATATAGACTAGTAATAATTATTTAAGCTGTAGTAATCGTAGAAGTAAGCGGTGCTATTCCGCAATACAAATTTGACTACATGGGTAGAAAAAAAAATTACAAATAGTAAAAGTAGAAATATGGTTTTGAATTTTTCTCATTGTGTGTTGTTCTGAAGATTCATATTCGTTACGCTTTTTATTGTGGCTTTACATGTTTTTCATCTTATTTAATCTATGGCTGAACCACGGCATCGAGCATTTTGGGAAACACCCGACATTTATTTTACGAGCAAGTAGTCAGCAACAGTGCTGAAACCTCGTGGGGTTTAAAGAAAGGACATGGCTCCTTCTTTGTAATTCAAATCAGCGTGCGTGCGGGCAACGTCAGCATAGAAATTCGATTAATTTGCAATTGAGATAAGTCCCAAAGGCTAAGCGATCGAAAACTCGCAAAAGCGTATCATCTTCGCGAGGAGTTATTGATGGCACCTATTAAATACACGTTTTCGTTGCGATGCGTGCGGGAGCCAGGTTATCCAGTAAACGCTCAAATAAAACATTTCAATAGCACGAAGTGGAATAAAGTATTAGGATCTTCTTCGTGAGGGATGAGTGCGCGGAACTTTTATACTGTATGTGCAAGTATTTTAAAGGCACTTAATGGCAGCACTTAACCTTGCCATATCTGACTTATTTTTATCGGCGAGTTTTTTTCACAAACACGAGTGAAGACAACTAGACGAAGCTTTCCCCTCATTTTAAATTAAACTTTGCATCTAAAATTGATAGAGCTACAACTAAAGGTTAAAGAATTCTGAGTTTTGTTTTTCGGCATTTAATGATTTTAAAAATATTAACACCTACATCATTGTATATTATTCTTTAGTCAGAAGTTACTTGGAATATCGTTTTTCAATTTGGGACTCCCTATACGCCAAATGCAAGGAATAGGTGGGAAAAAAAACAAAAGTTCTTTAGGGGACTAAACTTTCAATTAAAAGATACTTTAGCACACATTTAATTATTGGAGTTGTGATGCGGATCAGCTATTTTTATTAAAAATGTTTACTAATCGCAAAGCATTCCTTTTCTCCCGAGTTGTATCTCGTACAGATTTAATTATGCTAAAAATCTGATCTAACAACATTCATTATGCAACAAACATAATGAAGGCTATGCTACATTTTTTAAGTGGGTTAGCAACAATTAGCATTATTTTTACTTCTTTGTAACAGATTTTCGGTTATTGTTAACAATCTACGAATATTTTTTGTCTATGCTATGAAACTTTTATCTTCAGAAACTGATACTGGATAGATATCTATTGAAGGAATAATATTCATCTGTTTCCATTTTAAAGGAAAATAAGTGATGTAAATTTAAATATAACTACAATAATTACAAAAAAAAAAAAATACACCGCAACCTTTTCCATATGAATTAAAAGTTTTAGGTAGTTATCATGGCGTTCTTTACTTTCCTATTTCGTCGAATACGGACTTTTCACGTTTTATTCCCTTAACTGCCGACAAATTTCGTTCCAACTCCTATTTCTCATGTAACACTAAAGCACCCGTACATACCTTGCGAAAATTCCAGGCCCCGATTTTCGAAGTGGAGTTGAACATTGTTATACATAAAAAGGCCCACGTAATATACTAGCTAGAAGGGCGGGAGTACGTTCTACACCCCGTGAATATTTCCTTCGACCGTCATCCCACTTCAGAAGAAGAATTATTAAGTTTGCCGAACTTCGCAATTATGAAAGTTCGAATAGCTCTCGTAAGACGGCCTCTGAATTTATAGATGAATATGTGCTCACCTTTATGGCGAGCGACATACTTTACGAATTACAGGCAAACATTCACAAATAACTGACGGGGGTTGAATTAATTTGACGTTATCAAACAGCGGAATGCAAACATTTGTATCAACTCGTCACTTTTACAAGTCAGGCAGTTTAAATCAAATGTTTTTTTCGCTGTTAACGCCACACTCATGCATAAGTTACAATACATTTTAGAGCGCTCGGGTTAGAGTGGCAAGCGAATACACTTTCTGCTTAGATGACTCAATTTTCTAGCTCCTTTGCTGCGCAAAGCTTCAAGAAACTTCAACTATTACACGCACAAATTACATTTGGGGCATATGTTAACTGAAGTAACCGTCGGAGGCAGATATGACCGGTGTAGATAGTTCGCGCCGTTCGCCTGTTAACTCGATTTAAGTCGTAAATTATTTCAGGTGGAACACGCCTCGCATGGGTTAGTCGTGCCTGTTTGTGACATTGCTTGTTATAAAGCGAACCATAAACTCCGATTGAAAGATCAGGTACATTGTTAACGCCCAGTTTACTACGAGTCATCTAATCACTTTTAATTTATCGAAGACACTCATTGAGCAATAAAGAAAACAAAACTGTCAATATTTGTTTATGTTATCAAGAAAATATTCGGTCAGCAAACACAAATATTTAATGGAAACAAAATAGGTCCGCTTGATTGATCAATAATGACTGCGGTATAATGGGAAAAGAATGATCGTACAAACGATCACAAGACGAGTCTACGCTATCAAATTCTTGTTTATTACACAGTGGCCCTCAAGTAAATAGCCTCTCACGTCCGGAGTAATGTTATTAAAATGTGTCAGCATTTTGTGCGGCTAGGAGCGCGAGCTCGCGCGTGCGTCCGAGCGTCGCGGCCACGCGATCTATCATCCATCCTCCATTACTTATATTGTACTTTTTTCGCCTAGTCACTCGCAGGCCGGTAATCACCTGGTGCGACCGCGGTCCTCCATTTTTCACACTAAGTCATAACTCGCGCATCTGACAAAAATAAAATTTGTCGTACAAGCCAATGGGGTAATGGGGACACTATGAGCACGCAGAAAAGTAAACATTTTTCATTTCCAAAGAATAAATGTAACGTTGTGATATAGCGAAGCTTTATCGACCGCTTTAGGACAAGTATTATAGGACTAAGATATACATGTTTAACTTTCATACAGTTGTAGAGTAAAAAATTATACAACTACTAATTAAGAAAAAATGAGTATTCCAGCGCTAAGTGGAATAGTTGTAAGATGCGTAACTCGGACGCGTTCAGAAGCTCGAGCTGGCGGCGTCAAGACGCGGCGACGTGCGGCGTATGCTAATACCCTTCCCTATTCAATAAGCAGACCGCCGCGTGCCAGCGAGAACTCACGTCGGATAATTTACTGGATATTTTGTAAAAGTTTTTTCGCCCTCTGTGATTTATACCCGTGAAACTTCTAGCTCTCTTTTTCATTTGAATGCACGTGACATACGTGATATTTTTTTTTGTTTTCCGACATAATCTACAGTCCCCTTCATTCGTCACAGCATCTGTCTCGGATGAGTAAATTATTCATGCATTTACGCGGCTAGTATGTAGGTTTATAGTGGATCCGAGTTCGATGGTTCAGTCATGGATGTGTGACTAACGAGTTTGTGAGTCGTCCGTGTGAATGCGAACCGTGTGTATGTTTGCAGTTGACCTGACCAACGGCCAACTCACACCGAACAACAACACACCGCTGCTCGCGCAGGCGCTCTCAGGTGAGATGAGGACGCCTCATAACAACTCCATACATCATCACACAACTTTCATCACACTACAAAACGGCCAAGATTCGATTTTTTGTCGCTTTATGTGCTCCGCTAATCGAAGTCCTTGTTAGGTGTTTCTATAGTTTAATCAACTCAAATGTGTCATACACTGAAATCCTATTATTTTTAGCAATAAAACACTTTACAAACTTGAATTGAACAAATGTGAACACACAAATTACAGCCCTCACCTCAACAGCAACTATAACAATATTGTTGATTGCACTGTCCATTAGTAGGAATGGAAACAAAACGAATTAATAGGGTTGTCATTTTATAAAAAAAAATATAATGTATAATTGAAATAACGCAATGCCGTAACATTAACAAAATAATAACTATATATTTTGTTGAAAATTTATAAGCTATTAGCATAAGAAATATTACCAACTGACCGATTTTTTACGTGTCCTAAAGCTAAAAAGTAATAAACTAATCTTTTTATTTCCAAAGGAATTAAATTAACATGATATTTTGTTCGCAGCAAAATGCTTATTGACGTCCTAATATAATCCTAATATTAGGATTTGTGTTATTTCACTTACAGCCTGACTTCACATTATTCCATTTTTATCACAACCAAGTTGTTAATTTAATTTCATTATATATCTGAATATAAATATAAAATAAAATTTCCTTTCTTTTTGTTATTTAAGAACTTATGGATTTTTGGTAATTGATTATTTTGTCCTAGAATAAGTTTAAATTATCTTATGAGTCAAGCGGAACTCACGTCTTCTCGCTACTCGAGCGAGTGCTCTTCCAATTGTGTTACCGAGACGTTGACAAAACCGTTGAATTCTTCCAAGTGTTTATTAGCCTAATACCAGGGCTACCTTTTTAAAGCCTAGATACCTTTACAAATAACAAACAATAACAATTGCTTGATACTTGTAAAACATTAGACGTTGCAGTATGTAGTTAATTGTAGTGTGTACTTACCTAGAATATGAAGAAATAGCGATTGTATTTGGCTAAGAACACTTGAAAAATTCAACTGCCTTGATAGCGAGAGGATGTGGGTTCCGAGTTCCGCCTGACTGACAAGTGGACTTTTTCTCATAAAACAATGTTAAAATAAAATTGACATGTAGTAGTCTATATAAACTGACAACCCTAAAACCAAAGCAGTGTGCACACTGCACAAATTAAACAGTAGATTTTTATGGCTCCCCAGTGATGAACAACTACCAAGCAGCCGCCGCTGGGTTTGGGCCTCCCGCGTCGCCGCACGCGGCTGGTGGTCGGGCCGGTTTCCCAGCAGCAAGCTCTCCTGGACCGGCGCTTGATGTGTACGGCTCGGCAGCGGACAGCGTCGGCTACGTCCAAGCGGCCAGCCCCCAGCCGTCCGGATTCCCCGCGATCGCAGTAAGCCGCGCGCCCCTCAATTACACCCCAGTGAGTGTGCTTTTTTAACTGCTAATACGGCATTCTCATCCTTTTAGTATGGATCAACTGATAACTTTGAATTAAGGTAAATACGCCTATTACCAACCCATCTGAAATAGTCGTCTATTATTAAAGTATTTTACACTATATTATGGGGTAAATAGATAAAGTAACAAAACATTAAAGTTGATATTACGGATTCTATTACTAAATTCTATATACTATTCTTTAACCCCAAAATCTATAGATACTCATACTATGGAACTATAACTATACATACTAAAGAATAATTTTTATCAAGCAGTATCTCAAACCTTATTAAGCGTCACGACAGACTTGCCTTCGCCTGTCGTACAGAAACAGGGCTTTTTTGCTGATATTGAATTAAAAAGTTTGTTAACTTCAACACAAAATCCAAAATCGGGATGTCACGAGGGTCCAACGCTAGTATGGAGTATTTGTTCAGTGTCATTGAAAATCCACGGCCCTCGATTAACGTTAACGCAAATATAAAATCACACCCTTTTCACGGTTATGCAGCGATAATATGTTGAAGAAATAATTGCGAGTTTCATGGAAATTAACCAATAATAGAGAGGAGCGAATCTGTCATTAAAGTCGCTCGTAGAAGTTATGGGGTCAGATCATTTTAATTTTTTTATTTATTGAAAGGAAACATACATCTCTTGGCCAGCCGTGGACGTCCATAGACTAAGATGGTGATGAAAGAGTATGAGTAGTTCGTTGATTACTGTTAATGTAAAATTTTAACGTTCGGTGATATAGTCTGGCTTCACTGGCGTATTTGTCTATTTCAGTCTAAGAAAAATTTCAATACACTCAACCGTTTGGAAATACCGTATATCGAATCGTTTTGTTTATATCTCTCAAATTTTGTATAAGTCATTATCTTATATGTGGTCCTGCAACTACCCCAGGAAAGTTATTTAGTTACTTTTTACAGTTTTATCAGAAAAGATAAAATAGAATGTAAAGAAACAAATTTAGTCCTCTTTAGATTTTACTGTCTTAAATTGAATTCGAGAGATATTTATAAAGCAGTTCAAATACTAACTAAATTTTCTATTTCTAAGAAGGTAGATAAATAAAGTTTTACCAAATATTAACTGTAAATAATATTGAATGTTTTTCGATTCCTAATGGTATTGCCACTGACTTATAGATTGTATGGAGAATTTAAGACGTTTGTGAGATTCTAACGAATATTTTTAAAGTTATTTTTGTACCTAAACAATCATAACCTACTACTTGTATACATACTAAACCATTAATACACTTTAATATTTTTTTCAATTCTTTCGTTTAGATGGAAAAATTGTCACATAAAAGTAACAACCGTGTTTCGAACCTTATATGTAAGATTCATCCATTACTTGATATATCAATGACAAACAGATAGATTAGTTCGATTATTATATATTAAAGTGTTACTACAACCACTTCAATCATCATTTGATATTTAATGCATGACGATAAAATACTACCTAAACTTAAACATGATTTATGTTAAGACAAAAGAAATATTGGAAATAAAAAAAACTATACAAATTGAAAATCAGCCTCACCGCTGCTGTTGGGAATGATAAGCATGTAAAATACATAGTCCTGTAAATACAAGATAAAATAATGAAATTCCAAAATCTAGACTGAAGGTGATGATTTTATACAAATAAATTAAGTTTTAAGTTTACCTTATAAATTTTCTCACAAAAATCTTTTAAAATAGCAAAATTTTATTTCTCGCGATGCGCATAAAAAAAAGTTTCTCATTTATATTATGTCGAGATGAATGGGATAAAGTTATTAACTTTTGATTCTAACTTTTTTCATTTATTACGTCATATTCAAAATGCCTATTTCAGTAAGACCCAAATGAAGGCAATTCCCAAAATTGTCCTTGTTCCAGAAGTTTCGACTGTCACGGAATTCAAATTAATGTTTGTTCTGTTTTGTTTTTCTTCGGGGCTTTTGATTTGCGATTCGAGATGTTAGAAATTCACTTTTATTAAAATATTTATTCCCCCTGTTGCTCTAAAAATATTTGCGGTCTATTTAAGTTCCCTCGCGTTAGACTACATTTAAATATGAATCACTTGTTATATACCATAACTGGTAGTATTTTCTACCGCGTATGTAATTTCATCTTTAAAGAGGCTAAATTTATTTAGTGGGAATTAACAATAATTATTTAAATATATTCTTCATATAATCCATATAAAGTCAAAATTCAATAAGCCCGAAGCAACCAAATATCGAAATTAATATTTTTATTAGCTATGATTTTAATTTAAAATGAAATCTCACTAAATAAGTTAATAACAAAGTAACTTCATAAAACGATATTAGAGCAAAAAATTAAGTCTTCGCCGTCGATAGTACAGCTCAAGTAATTCCGAAGATAGCCCTGCACCACAGACGCAATTAACAGTCGACGCCACTAAAATTTTAGCGAGACGGCCCAATCTCATTACTGAACCGATCTTCCTTGTCGCTCTTAAAGCGTAATCACCATAAGTTAGCAAGCGAGCAAAGCGTGAGAGATGCGATTATAAAGTGTTCCGAAATATGAGGCGAGCGGGCGAGCAGCGCAATCTACGCGGTGCACTGCCTGTAATGGCTTTTTAAAACTGCGACCGCGCTCCATAACTGCTTCCTTAGACGCCATCAGTCTTCATTGCTTGTCGGCGCCTCCAGCCACCGAGATCTTAACTCCTCACGTCCTTGTATCTTGAACACATTTTTCATAGTACGCTCGAAAGCTTCCTTAATTTTTATAGCGATGGTGAGCTCCACAATTTTTGAACGTACATCCACACGTTGACCGCACGTTCTATTAAGTTTCACTTTACAAATTATGCTCTTGGAAGTGGGCTTTAGAAATGAGCTTATACATTTACATTGGACTGGGTACAATTATTTCGCGGAGCGTGAGGCGAGTGGTTCTCGCGGCGGAACACTAAGCCACCCTTCCGTTACAGTCGCGTCATATATCAAACGGGATATTAACTCAATCGTCCGTAATCGTTGGGGCAAAACAAATACGTCGCTAATGAGAGAATGAACGGTCCAGCCGCCGGCCGGTTGGCGCATGTGGTTCCCGGGTGTAAAACGGTCTTATTAGGTAACGGGAATGCCCCACGGGCAATAACCGTAAATCAGGGAGAACAAGCGGTGTAATTACCACTGCCGAGCGGTCGCGCGTTGCTCTAACTCATCCATTCGCTGTTTTTATTTTGCCGACCACTGAGCCCGCTACCGCTCTATCGACTGCGAACACTAAACTTACTACCTTTAAATCTGCCCCTGGAGAGGTTAATGTTCGACTGAACGGTTTATAACCCCATTCAATTATGACCCACGAATCCGATTAACTAATTCAATTTTATTTACAGTTCGCTTTCAGTGGTTGCAGGTTTTGAATTGCTCAAGTAATTGTCGATTGCTTCTAACAGTGTTTTTCTTTTATTTCCAGGGACCCCTGATTCCTGCGGCTTTTACCAACGGTTATCATTGAAAGTGTTATAGCACAAATATTTTACGTGAGTATAATTTTTATGTGCACTTTCGTCCTACTCTATTAAAATGTAGTTACGGTGAACATAGCGCAATAAAAATGCCGGCGTGTGTAATCGTTGCCGCGGCAGAAATGAACACTGAAAATTAACACAAATGTTTTTTTAAATGTACTCATAAGAATTATTCGCGGCCACAAAAATTAATGGGCGACTAACTGTTTGTAGTTTGTATTGCCATGTAGATACTATAAAACAAAACTATTATTTATGTAAATATACTTTTAGGGCCGTTATTTGCAAATTAAAATATTTATTCACCTTGGTAACAACAAAAATAAAATAGAACTTTCAACTTGCATATTAACATTATTAGCTAGTGAATAACTTGTTTTCTAAAGAAGGAGAAAGGGATAAGCAACGACTCTTTATCAACATCATCATAATGACATGAGACATGACACGACGTCATGTGTCTCTAGACATGACTTCGCTTTTTATATTTTGTAGAACAAGCAAGCAATTACTCGTATTATGTGAAAATTTTCTAGATTCGCAGTAAGTTCAAATGTGTTTCGCTCAGGTGGCGAGCGGTGTGGCGGCGCGTAGCGACCCCTGAGCGCAGCCGGCCGCCGCAAGACCCCTTCAACCCGCCACCGCCGCGCCGCTCCGCGACCGCGCTCCAACCGCGCCCGCGCCGTCCGGCGACCGACGCATTTCATCGCGCGACCGTCCCACCTCGCACGGACCGCGGCGTCTCGATCGCACCGACCCTACCCTATCTTTACCTACTCGTACCCATCCCTATTTCCGAAAAGAGGCAACTTCGTCTATTGTAAATAACAATAATCTTTTGTCGTGTGAACGAGAGATAGTTTATCGATTGATCAAGTATTTTTTCAAGTTTTCTCGCTTTCGACTGTACCGTAGATGTGTTGTCAGAGTAATAAACAATTTAAACTACAATAAAATACATTGCATCATCATAATTATATAAAGTTACATCTAGGCGATTAAATTGCAGTGAAGTACATATTATAACTTCAATATTTTATTATTCATAGTTAAATTACAGTTTAAGACGTAAGTGCGTGTGTTCGACGCGCGCGGAACATTACGTTTCTCTAGACATTGGATTTCCTTTCAATTCGTACCCCACCGAGCGCGTTACACATTCAGTATAATAATCGCAAGCTTTGATATGGTAGTTGAGAGTGGTTAGTGCGACCAAAGTGGTAGTCGCGTCGCAAAATGCTTCTCCTGTCCGACGTACGGAGTTGAGTTGGCCGGCAGTGGCGTGGTCGGTCGCGCGGTCGCGTGGTCCCGCGTCGGGGCGACTGGAGACCGGAGACAATAACGGTGCGCGACTCTAGCGTCCGCGCGCCTCCTCGCTCGTCCACCAACACATATTTAATTCTATCTATTTTTAATATTAATGTCAAATATTAACATAATTATACTATTATATATTACGCATATTTTACCTATGAATGTAATTATTTTCGCCTAATTCGAATTGTATAAAATCACCTCTTTGAACGGCTGTTCTGTTTCAGTAGCAAACAAGTTTCTCGATTACTTCCGTATAAGACTATGTTAGTTACAAGTATACATACTTCTAATATTATGTATTATGATATAAAATTTTATCCTAAGGATAATATGATCATATTTACGATTCATAAGGACGTTTTGGAAAGCTAAGTCGGAACATTTCAGATATCTCTCATCGCGTTAAGATAATAATTCGTTTCTATCTTGTACCTTTGAAAGTAGGTATTGTAATTATAATAAATAACAATTTTGTGCATTTCGTAATAATATTTCATTGTTTCTTACGATTGTATTTACCGTAATGTAAGAGTACTGTTGAAAAAATTACGATGCTCCACTTAAAATGGGGAGTGACACCGTACTTAGTTATATTTAAAGTTTTAATCAAAATAATTACTCTAACAGTAAATTTTCGTGCAGACGGTACTAGTTACACGACACTAATATTTCAATAAAATAAAGACAGGGATAAATAAAAAAAAATACAGCCAAAGGCGCAGGTTTGAGGTAATAGAATAAAATATGAAGTCAATTCATTAATCATATTCGTTAGGTACTGGTGACATTTTATCGACCACTTTGTCTAGTTTGCAGCAGTTAGAAAGAGCCGCGGGGTGTAACGATTATTATAGCACGTAGCACCAATGCGATGCTACGACGTAGCGCCTGCTACGTGTGGTGCTACGCGCCATCTGCACACGCGCCACCGCCGCTCGCTACTCACATGCACTCAGTTGCATTCATTCGTTATTTACTATTATTATTACTCATTACCTACATCAATTAAACATTAATATTATAAATCTAGGTATTAAATTATAGGTAATAATAATAAACAATCTTTTAAATGCTATTATTATATAAATACGTTATAAATATAAATGTTTCCTGTTACAAAAAAAATATTGAAAATGATACGAAATAAATCAATATTCTTTTTAAAGGTAATTTATTACTTATGAGTATGTAGTTAATTGAATAATGGAGAGTTAGTGGGAGTGCGCCCGCCGGCGGGCGGCGCGCTCGCTTCGCGTTTTTGTTCGTTCGTGCCGAGTTCGTTCGCTGAGATGACTTCACGTGCGGCAGTGCGAGACGCGACCGCGATTATGTTGTTAAAACGTTAGCTAGGAAATTGATAATGAAATCGAAGGTGTGAAGTCTATAGGACGGTCGGAGTAACGATATCATACCTAACAAATTAAACGTAATTATTTGTTTTATATTTACGGTGTTATAGGTATTTAAGACATTTTTTCTTAGAATATTTAATTATTACGATGAGATGTTATAATTGTTAGGCCCGTCTCATTCACTTTCACATCCTCACTATAATTATATTTTCTTACCGACCTTTTTAATGTAGGAGAAGCGCACACGGCCGCTTGTCCCCGTGCGAGTACGAGTACAAACATACTAACATACAAAGTGAGAGTTGTTCGTTTCGCCGCGTTCGTGAGAAGCCATCGGTTCGCGTCTGCATCGAGACGATCCAATCACGTTATTGTAAATACATAGTTAGCCCGCATGTGTAAAAAGAAGTGTTAGGTGAGCGCCTGACTGCCGTATGCGCGACCGATGCACCGTCCGTCTGCCGTCAATTATACTGACGAAACACCGACCTACAGCGACATTATATACGCTTGCTTTTTTAAAGACCTGGTACCTGATAATCATAACACCAAAGAGATTTTAAGTAAGCTACGAAATAGTTGAAGGATTTTCGAAATTTGCCGTTGAGAAAATCACTATTTTTGTTCCCACACTCGTATTAAATTCAAGGGAAATTTCGAATACACCTTCATTAGTTCAGTAATGATTGAAACGATTAATCGCTAATGATTGATTGGCACAACCGACACTAGGTCAGTTAAAAAGGCAGTGTGTAATCGGTCATAGTTTGGCGCTGCTTAGATACCATCTGATCGATATTAGATTCATTCGAGCTGCAATAAGGATTAGCTTGACGAATATTAGTTTCATTGTTGTTGTTATGGTTTGTTAATACGATTTTGTGAGGTTGTTTTTAGTATCACCCTTAGGGCTTTTATTCATGGACTATAAAAGGGATTATCAAAATTTTATCAATGTATAGGGTACTTTAAGATTTTGCATTTAAAATAGTTATGACCGTAAAAAAGTCAATGTTATTTCGGAGAATTCTTGGCTCGTTGATATTAATTTAACTGTAAGGAAAACTATAGATTGTGGCAGATTTTGTAGTCCGTGACGTAAAAGTGACTTTACTTGGCGCAGCGATGTAGTCAGCGGGCGGGCACTGCGATTTAACGCATTCACTGACAGTCGCGCAGTCACCGCCCGGTCACCCGACCGCCGTGCTATCCTCTCTCGCTTTTTCGTATACGCATTAGTTTGTTTCAGTCACCATTTTAGAAATGTGTTCTATATCAGAATAAAGACTATGTAATGATAAGCGAGATCTCAAATTTATTTTAAAAAATTCGTTAATTGTGATCCTAATATTGCGACTTATCGTATATATATGTAATAAAATTAAAAAGATAATTTATTATATTTTGTATAATGACATTCTACGTTATTTTACACTCGATCTACTTTATATTGTTATTAAAGATAATAATTAATTTTAATCTAATAACGTGACAGACTGGTAAAGTTCGTAGAGTCGCTGTGGCGGCCATAGATCAGTAGCTTTGCATATTCGGCGATGGCCAACTTAATGTTTCAAGGACCAAAGGTATACTTATTCGCGTAGAACCGGACGCGCATTGGCTCCGCACGAACCGACCCCAGCCGATCGGTTGTTACATTGCAGCATCAGAGCGTGTCTATGAGTATAGCTATGAGAATTCACAAACGGGCTTGGCGGTCGCGGCTTAGTAGGTCTGGGACCCGTGACTTAGGTTTTGAACCGGAAGCCTCGTAAAGAGGTACAAGACCTTCGGTCTCGCAGGATTGGACTCTTAAACCAGTTGGAATGAGATCGCAGGTTTTGAAAGTCTCAGATCCTCAACCTCGCTTAACTCGGGCCCTTGACTCGGTGGTCTGGGGTCCTTGGTGAGTCGGATCTCGGGCCGGCCCGGGCGTCGCGCCGCCGGCGCTCGCGCATACCCCGCTCCCGCACCCCGCACCCGCCTCCTTCACCCGCCTCCCCGCCCCTCACCCGCGCAACGCCGCCCGCTTGGTTTCGTTCTCGCGGTTACTTCTCGATTGCGTGCTTCGCGTGCTGACTGATTTTCTATAGCAATAAAAATCAATTACCTAAGATTTTACATTAAATAAATTTGGATTTATATACGTTCGAATTTGGTGTCATGTACATTTAAAATATTAGAGAATGGAGATAACGATAGGCGAACGAACCGCGACGCGTAGTCGCGGCTTCGGCGCATTATTTTCGTCATTTCTTCGTGTATAATATGTTACATGAATCTGTATACAATATGGATATAAATCGTAATGATGAATAAATTAGTTTTTACGGCATCTCTTTATTAAAATAATGATAATATCAAAAGTTTTGTAAAAAGCGGTGGGTATGTCTGCCGCCCCGATACGTGCACGCGTGCACTTTCTTATTGAAATATTACATTATATAACGTACATAATACTATGAGATATATAATCATACAGCCTCTCGGGGCGCGCGTGTATGGCGATGTATGTATACACATTGTGCAATGTACATATACCTATTATAATACAATGATTTAAGACAAGGTTCACATCGTGCCGTGTGTATGTGGTAATAAATATAATATGGACATTGTTCAAACAATAACCGGTTGTTTTATTTGATTTTCCATTCTACTTCCCTCTGTGTTATATATAAGTCTGAAGCGGAACTACTGAATCACGAAAAAAAAAATCTTTATATTTTACATCGTGCTTTTTAGAGATTTCTTTTATCTTAAGATTTATCTGACCAACAAATTTTGTGTAATTAAATTTAATTAAAAATTTTGGAAGTAAATGGTGATTTCATTAACGTTTATAATTTTAATCAAATCAACTTGACAAAAGAAAACAGATTTATAAAAGCACGTTGTACGAATACTTAGTGACATATATTCAAGATTTTTTTAAGAAACAACAAACTAATTGACACTAAGTACAGCAAAGTTTTCTAAGTTGATACATGATTTAGGTAATAAGAACCTAGAACATCATCAACAAAGAACCAGGGCATCTCTTAATTTCCACATTGATAAGACACAAGCCTTCGTTATTGGCAAAAATGCGTCCGATGCAGCTGAGACTAACTGCTTAAAGTGTCTTCAGCAGGAGCTCGAACGCCGCCCGAACCCCTCACTCAATAACTCCATGACAAAACTCCTTTAAAAATAGTTTGAGAAATAAATCGTTATGGAATAGAGTGCTGCTAACTCTACATAATGGAAATTAACATTTTCATCCGTAGATCACAAAATAAATCCTTAATCATAATTAGATTGGTGATACTGTTTATGGAGAAAATAAGACGCATAACCTTTAATACCTGTGCATCATCAAGTGCTTGGACATCAAAACCTCGCTCGGGTTTAGCTGATTAAAATATCAAAAGTATTATATTTCGTAAGTTTTACCGAAGAATTTCAAACACAGGCCCTTACTTTTACTTCTTTAGGTTCACAATATTGCAATTTTAAAATAATTCACATTAAATAAAAACATAATTCATTATAAGATAAATTATAATAATAGAAAAATACTAGAAAACATCGACTCGGGTCACAAGTGAATTCTCAGGCGGGAATTCTCATTCTCAATTGGGAGAGCATTGGACCGGATTTCCAAAGGTTGCGTGACCCGAGTCGATGTTTTCTAGTATTTTTCTATTATTATAATTTATCTTAGAAAATCGCATTGAAAATGCATAAAAATATATAAAAAAACATAATTAATTGTTTAAAAACAATAAGTTATTGATAATTCTTACTGAGAAAAACACTGAAAAGGCTATTTATTGATTATTGATCAAAGGCAGAACTTTCCCTTTCGATAATAAGTACAAGACATCAAGCAAATCATTACCTTGACTTGTTTCTGCATAAATATAAAGAGGAATTTCTTAATTAAATGACCCATTGTTATTTATTATTTAATCAATAATTTTTATGTCTTCTTTGCTTATTCAAACAAGCATTAATTTGTGTAGAATTCCTTATAAGAAAATGCTAGACAGTAAACTATGGTAATTGCAACAAATTATTGATATTGAGGACCGGTTACGTTTGATGCCAAATGGTACCGGGTGTGAGTTCCGGACTGTGCATGTTTTTGAGTAATAAATACGAAACTAGTTTACATTAGCATCATAACACAAGCCATATAGACGTGTGAATGTAAGAAATAATACAATTATTATTAGATTACCTTCAAACGCGTAGATTTTTGGTTTTTACAACTCCCAGTTAAGGAGCACTTATAGGATAATTAAAGTCATATCCCTAAACTTTTATGTTAAAGGTAATGTAAAGACAGCAAAGATATAAGAAACATCAGAATTACAATTCGATTGTACGAACAAACAAAAAAGAATAGCATCGCAGTCATTTCAAAACAATTACAGATAATAAATAAAAGAAATAATCATAATTATCGTTTTGTTTATTTTCTCTAAATTAGTTATTAGAGTAAAAATACCATAAAGATAGCTCTGTCAACTTTCCATAGGAAAGAAACAAATAAAATTTTAAAGTTTTTAAAATTATTTGAAGAAAATCATGTGACTTTTTTCAAATGTTTTGAAAATTTCGTAAATTATGATTTTTTTTGTCTCTCATATATGCTAAAGATTTTTTTCTTTCAATGTTTTTTTGATGATGCCTCTGCAAATAATTATCGTGTGTTAGTCAAGGTTTATCAAAAATATAAAAATGCATAACTCAATAACTAATAAAAATGAAAAAAAACTATATTTCATTCGCAGACAAGTTTTTAATAACATAGACACAAAATATTAAATACATAGTATCTTTGTACATAGTTATACATTGGAATTAAATAATTTAAAACGAAATCTACAGGTATGAAAACAGCTTTTAACAATAATTATATTTCTTACATACACACTAATTAGCCTAGCTATGTTACATAAATAAGTAATATCTATAGATATATGTATAACTACCCATGACTTAGATAAACATGCTCGATTATATCACACGAACATCTGCCCTTTTCGGCACACGAACTCCAGATCGTTTGACATGTAAGGTAAGGATCAAATCATCGTATACGAAAAGATTAGTTTGCATAAGAATTAATATAAAAAATTATGTTACGCAAATGCATAGCGAAAAAAGTAAATAATATCTAAGTAATAATGATTTTTCTATAATTGCAAAATTTGAAAACATTCGATTCTATGCATACAAACAATACCATCAAGATCGAATTTGATATCAAATATGTTTAGAGTAACCGGCATCTAACAGATTGGATCATTGGAAACGGGCTGAATAGCCAAAAAGCTGCCTTTCAGCGGGAATAGAGTCACGTAGCTTACAAGGAGGGCTTGTATTAAACAGAGACTTTCACTTGCCGGCTCTCGAAAAAAGGCCACTGGGCCTGGAATTGCCCATACGTTACGACAACCTAAAATGGAATCCCAATTTCGATTACGCCATTTCTGCTAGTTTTATATCACGATGCGTTTTAGGTAATTTTTGAAGAGAATTATAATTGTAATTATTGATACAGGCTTATTATTATAGGAATAGATCAACTGGGCACATTACTGGGCAATTTATTTTGATTTATTTTAGAATTTCAAATATAAGTTTAGATTATATAAATTCTAAAGAATCCAATTTCTAAAAATCCTAAATTTCAAACTACTTAACTTTTACAATTACGAAAAATAAAATTCCTAATGTAAATAACCCCCCGACAAAAATAAAAATTGCCATTAAATGGTATTGTTTTATCAGGCATCAACAGTCTATTAATAGCCCCACTGCAAAAGCACAGGCCCCCCGCCAAAAAACCCGATTCAATATAAATGCACAACCCCGCTAAGATAAATCCAGATTATTGAAATTCCGAATTATTAATGATACGAATCTATACGCAAACGTTAACCAAAATATCAAAATAGATGAGAACAAAAAAAGCCTTCATTTTACCCAAAAGTTGACTTGGAAAATCTTAACTTGCTAGCATGCCTGCAGCGAGCATTTTTTAAAACTTATGGAAAGGAGACATGTCAACTTGCATAATGTATCAAATATATGAATGACTAGCGGCCCGTCCCGGCTTCGTACGGGTGGACAAAATTCTTTAATTTTTTTCTAGCATTCAATATAGCCTACGACACTCAGCAATAATGTGCCTTTCTATTGGTGAAAGAATTTTTAAAATCGGTTCAGTAGATTCCGAGATTACCCCTTACAATTTAACAAATATACAAACACACAAACTTTACTTCTTTATAATATTAGTATAGATGAACCATTTGATATCATAATCACCTAATTATGTCGTCAGGTCAATCGCTTTAATAATCCATATGATTCATTCGCCTGTAAAGATTATATCGGCTACCAAATGCAGTTTGACATACGTGTAGTGATGAGAGTAGCAATACGAGTGTTGTTAATCGAGTATGATGTGTCGTTTATAAGGGTCAGCTGTTAGTGAAAGTACTCGTTCAAATCGGTATTAAGTTTCGGAAAATGTAAAATGCCATGTTTAATTTTACTAGATAATTTTAAACCAACACCATTTTTACCACGTTTTTCTTAACTTGCTTTCTTGTATGTTTGTTTGTTTGGGTCAAATCTTGCGATCGATTTTTCGACCACTTTCAGACATTCAATTGAGCTGACATTTTTTATATAGCCTTGCTTACGATGACAATACAATATTTTAAAGCTTTAAGACTAAAAAGTGTTAAATTATACAATTAAAAACGCCCCACGTTTTTAATTGTATAATTTTACAGTTAGTTTAAACTAAACATATTTACGGATCCACATAGCCTAGAGAAAAAAAACTTATTTTACCCTTTTTAGTGCATTTGTAACAAGAGAAAAACGTGGTTTTTAAAAATATTTTTAATGATAATTTATTAGAACAGTAAATGATGATATGTTTATATACCAATTCGTCATCCAATGTTAATCTCCGAATAATTATATTTTAGTCAATTACTACTCCGAATATTGTGACTTTTTCCACCTTATAGAATAATGACAATATCAGCTCTAAACATGCAGAAAATATTACTCTCTGAACACATGCCATTCTTCGCAACGTAAACATGCAATATCCGCTAATACATAAATCTTATTTGGATTTCCTTTCTGCAATTACAATCGAATTTTAAAAACGTATTGTAAGAATTTATATTATAGAAAAATTATGCATTTTTTTATAAACAAAAAGTGTGTGTGTGTCATCTCCGATGCACGACTGGAGTTTACTTCTTAAGAACGATTTTCTTTAACTGTTCAAAGAACACAGAAAATAATAAATCAAAACTTCAACATAAAAGTGAAAGGTGCGCTCGTTAGGTTGAGCACAAAAAAAGGTAACGCTGTCATTCGATCACTAAATTTTACTCTTCATATTTTTTCTATACCGGGCCTCTTGTATCAAAATTAATTCTTAAGAAGTACACTCCAATAAAACCCCAACGAAAAGATCATACCGTCACTTTTTATTAATGATTACCCCCTTTCACAATACACAGTGTTGTTTTCCTAAGTTTTTTTTCCTTTATTTTTCTGCATAAATTATTGACTTATGCAAAAATATAAAGTCTTAAACCAATGGGATTCAAAATGATATTGCTACCTGGATAAAAATACGAATCAGATTTTGTTTGCCATAAATATCATTAAAAACTGGCTTTATTAAGTAAACAAATACACCATTACATTTACACCATCTTTCTTAACGTGACATTTCTATAAGATAGAGTTTTGAGTTTTAGAGCACAGTTAAAATCAAAAGCAATTAGATAAAATTCCGATTACTCTTATGATAGGTAATATGGTGATGACATACGGTTGTGAGCCATGGACGCTAACTATGGGTCACATAAAAAAGTGACGGTCACCCAGTGGTCAATGGAAAGAGCGATACTTGACATTACCCTGTGTTATATAACCAGAAATGATCAGATCGGCAGGAATACCAAAATAACTGACATGAACAGCTATTGTGGCAGTGGGATACATAGCGAGATAAATGAATGTCCGTTGGGACAAAAAGGTTCTCGAATCTCGACCGCGAAACGGATGACTTTGCGTGGGTAGGTGTCCTCACAAGGTGGGCCAGTGATTTGGTTAAAGCCGTAATAAACTCTCGGATGCCGGCACCGTAGGTGTAATCGTTATGGAGATCCTTGAGGGAGGTTTTTGCCCAGTACTTTAGGTCATAAGGCAATGACATTTTCCACAGCATCACGAAAACGTTCATAAACTTCTGCAAAATACTTTTTAATATAATAAGCTTTTGTTCAGTATCAGTTATCAGTGCATACTAAAAAAAACACTATACCAATAATTGAATCAGCGAAATCATCGCGATTTTGTATTCAATACAAACATATCACGTCTCGTTTAGATAAAATAGTCTGTGCCACGAATGGTGCTATTTGTTCCAACGTCAATGGATCCAAGGTGATGTTAAATAGATATTTTAGCTGCACAATATTCTATTTTCTTTGGCTTCGAGTGCTTAGAGCGGTCGTCAGAAAAATTTACCGATCGTAAACGTCGCTTATATTTTCTATCGTGCGCTGATCCCTCGTTCCTTAAAATCTCGTGCGAGTCTAACATTTTAGGAAATATTTTACACCTCAGTGACTCGAAAAATCTTACGGCGAATAGCAGTTTTATATATTATGACTGCTAATACAAATCGAAATCTATTTCTCAAACATGTTGTCTGCATTTTTAACCCAAAATCTAAAATTTGTATTATGAATTGCGGGGAACTATTACTGTGATAAAAGGTGATATTACGTGCTTTATGTAGAAGAAAACTACGTTAAGCACAATTTTACTTTAGTTTAGGTACTCCAGGTGCTAAATCAAATGGCCTCTCAAATAAATATACATTTATTCTTTAATTGAACTGACGTTTAGTCTTATTTATTACGATTTCTAATACAAATAAATAAATTTAAGACAACTCACGCATACGTACCAAGAGTTTCCAATTATTATGGGGATAAAACCCTAAAAAAGCTTCTACCTTACCTACTAAATAGTTAGTCCGAGGACATCCGCCTTAAACCTAACAAAAACAAGATTAAGAAAATGTTAAAAAGTTTTTTTTTTAATTTGCTTGATGTCAAATAACTTTTTTGAAACTTTCATGCACTCAGCTTACAGTAGTCAAAGAATTAAATGTTAACTGAGACTTTTCTGCAGTCAAACTGTAAGTACAGTTTTGCGGGGCATTGCTTACTTTGTTTTAGTACAATAATTAATAAAATAATAAAACAAAAATATTTAGTTTCAAACTTAGCAGAGCTCATACTTCATATACTAAGTAACGAATATACCAGAGCTGTATTAATCTCCCTTATATGGTGTTGCATAACATAATTATAAAATATTGAAAAAGAAAATTCTTGTATAAGAAAAAAAAACACAATTACAATACACATAACTATACTAACAACCAAGACGCCTATGTTTAACATTAACTTACAAACTACTACCAGGAAACCAACCCAAAACCTTTTGGTAAAGTTAAGAAATAATTATAATTAAAAGATATGTCCCATTTGACCATTGCCCTTTACGGCTATCCAATTAACTACGAATATGTCGACAGCCTTAAGTTATAGAGACATATACTTTCAACGTCAATAGAAATAGATTGGAAAGCCTAATTGTAAAAGTAAAGATTAATTGAAAATAACAAATCGTTACAGTTTGAAACCTTTGAGATGAAGCACATACACTTACTTACTCAAAAAGCAGCAACCCTCAGGTTAAGATATAAATTTTGAACCAGATGGATCGAGGTTAAACCATTCGTAATGAAAGCATTTGGCTTACCATTAGCTTAATTCTATTATAATGAAGGAATATTGATAATGCCGTGTTTGATGTATTCTTAGTATTCTTTCTTTTCAATCATAGTATAAAATATAAAATTGATACTTAAAATATAACTGGTTAATGCTCGAACCACTGGACTACCAGTGCAACGGGTAATGCATTTTAGCGCGTATCTATTAGGATGAAATTAAACAATTATTTTTGCATACGATTAAAAATAATTGCTTTTTTCGATTCCCTACTTCATGTTAGCATGTTCACGTGAACTAAAAAGCAAAAAAAAAAAATCACTATTACGTTAACTATTAATTCTCACTTACGTTCAATTTACTTAAGTAGCATTCAAAAGGCTCATTCTTCGGTTATATCAGTCAGTCAATACCGCTATAACTGTATTAGGAAATGAATTTGAATTTCGGCATAAGAATATAAAACGGTCATTTAAAAAAGGTTTCAAAGGTAATAGCGTAATAAGGGTTATATTCACATGTATATTTTAAAAAGGTTGCCAATTGCTCCCTTAATATTATCTAAACTGCAAACTATATAGTAAAACCGCCTCAACTAAATGGGTATGAGATCGGGGCTTAATAACAACAATTATGTTCAAAGGATCTTCGTGATTTCTGTAAGTTCGCATTCTGGGTTTCAATCAATTATCTTCGCTGTGTAATTAACGGGTATTGATTTCTTGTTATTATTGTAACGTATACTACTATTTTACATTTAAAAAATATTTTTAGAAAATAAAATAAAATAACCTTTAGTATCGTTCTGAAGTTCACAAAGCTGTTGAACGTGGTGGCAGAGAAAAAAATATGTGTATCATTAAAAACAAATTGAACATACCAAAAAAAGTTATAGAAATATACATTAAATTGTGCGCAGTTTGTGAAATAAAACGTTCCGTGTCGAAAAAAAGTATTGTGACAGAACAGAATTTTAATTTACTTCTAACTGCTGCCCGCGCAAAGGCGCGCAAAGCTCTACGTTATAGTTGTGTTATTTGTTAAGATTTTAGTTAATTTGATTGCTTTGAATAACATATTTAATTATTCCAAACAGTTCCTTATCTTATCACCAAAAAGCTGTGATTATATGTGATATTTAAATTTTTATCATTATTATTATTCGTTAATGTTATTGTTTTATTAATAATAAATAAATGGTTGGTGTAAGATGGCCAAATCATAAAGTGCCGGCGTATCACGATTTGCCCAAGCATACCACGATGTGGCTAATCCAACGCTCGGCCCACGATATATACAAACATAATATAACTTAAATGGGGAAAAAGGGGAGACCGGTATTTATAAAGTAAGTATAGTTTTTAAATTCAAATATAAAATTTCTTAAACACTTAAACATAATCCCGAATAACAGCATACACCTTCCTGAGAGAAGTGATCTAATAAAAATAAAATATAATACTGACTTGATAGTCAGTATTTTATTTTTGGTATTTCCCGTGAGATGTACCATTAAAGAAGAAGAAGTGATAAAAATATCATAACTAGTGTACCCCTGTGACTTTACATTTTTGTAGATTATTGGTTATTGACATTTTTCCGTGTCCAAATTAAAATGTTATCGGTTTAGTCTAATGTTGAAGGCACTACAAAATTTGTAACCATATGTTAAAAAACAGTTTTGACCTAACATTTCCATCTGTTGACAAAACATGTAAACAACGAAAGCATATTGTTTTTAAACATCCCGCTTTCCCCGTATAACCTAAGTATTGTTCTGATCTTTATCTGTGAGGTCATCCTCGCAATGATTATCCTTTGTTACCTTTTATGTTTATATTTTACAAAAAAATTCCTTAATAATAAGTACCTTCACTTATTCTTCAACGTTAGCTGTAAAATAGGTCACCACAAAAAAAATATTTTACAGAATAATAATGTAATATATCCCTGATAATCCCTAGCCTCTTTGTCTTGACCCCAAGACCCACAAAAGCTTAAAATAAAAAGTAATTGGGAAAATAATCGGAACAATATCTTACAACAATACTGAGAAGCAGCAAGAAACTCGGCAAGAGCTGTATTAATCTCCCTTATATGGTGTTGCATAACATAATTATAAAATATTGAAAAAGAAAATTCTTGTATAAGAAAAAAAAACACAATTACAATGAACGGATTTTATTGTGCTTAGAAAAAATAGAAACAAGACTATTTACTCGACGCATTCTTGTCTTTTAAATAATCAACGATATTGTAATAGCCTTTGTTCATGAGTGTATTTTTGACAACGTATTAAAACTTTTCAAAGGGTAGTTCAATGAGCTTGTTGAGCGGAACTTTGTTATACCTTTACACAGTAAAACCTTTATCCCAAAATTAGCCTCTTATTTTTGAAGCCTAAAACTTGTGACAGCAAGATTGTTTTTGTTTCTGTTATTAATTTTATAAACATCACTCTTTTACATAATGTTGTCATAGTGTTCCCGTATGATAATATTTTAATTTATTTAAAAAATCGCGGAAAAGATTAGTAGTAAATATAACAACATTAATATATAAGACACTGTCATTATTCTTAAACTTTTAATAGGTTGTGTAAAAACACAAACTCGATTTAGTTTTCAAATCTCAGCTTAAAAAATACGGTCTCAATATTACTAACGAGTAAAACTACAATAAAGTTATTCTTCACTTCAAGAGCTACCCGGGTGGGAAGTCCGTAACGAATAACGACAACTAAGTTCTATCCTACTCGATGTATGGACAATAGCACTTCAGCTCACCACATACTGCCAAATATTCAAAACGTATAAAACCTTGCTTAAATTTTCTTCACTTGATTTTGGGCATGTTTTCGTGCATGGTAGATTTTAAAGAGACTAACTATTCTTAAAAAACAAAAAAGAGCGACAACTTCCTACTAAAACCGCTTATTATAATAATAAATAAATAAATATTTCTTACATTCACACAGTGTTACTAACTCTTAAAAATATTTATCCCTTAAACTAAATTCAAAAACCCCTAAAATTGCCCTAATTACTTGGAAATCCCCTAAAAATAAATTGTATGATATCACATTTTAATATAAGGGTCACAAAAACCCCAAAAATATCCCTAAACATATAAAACCTCTAAAAAATCCCATCTCACTTATTTACCCCCTAAATATAGGGGGAAAACCCCTAAGTTGGGAACCCTGCATTCACACCAGCTAGCCTAGCCCAAAGTATGTGCTGCAAGGTTTATGTTATGGATACTAGAGTAACGGATATACATACATATATGATACATAGATATGTAATATTCATAGAAATACATATAAACACCCATGACACAGGTACAAATGCTCGTATTCAACATACAAACATCTGCCTCTTCGGGTATTCGAACCTAGGACCGTCGGTGCGAAAGGCAGGATTGCTACCATTGCACCAAACGGTCGTCATTTATACTTATTAAATATTTGATCGGTCCATTAGATTATTGAATCAAACAACACGACTTAATCTCTTAGAACAATACCATTAATATTCTATTAATCTGCTTACAATTTAATAAGTTCTTAAAAGCGCCATGTACAAATAGCAGACGTTTGCTTCTATGTTGAATTTTAATCGATTCTCCTTTTATCTATCGAGAAACGAAATTGTTCCGCCACCTAAATCCAAGATAATCTTCTTTTCTGCCCGTGCATTGTCGTGTACTGGTATTATCCGGTTCAAACGAGTTATTGCAGTAATACCTGGACTGCGTTATTACTCGGTCCTGAGTACGAGTATTATAAAGAGTCCACTTTTCACATTTCCGATGGAAGTAAGATACTTTCATGGTATTTAGGGTTTATTAGTGCTGAGCAAATATTGTTTTATATTACATTAAGCGCGGCTAGGTACTCATTGCAACTTCTTGTTTTGATATAATTGCACGTTTGTCGAATATACGCTAGAATTAGTGTCGTACTAACGAGATTTAAAATAGATAAATAGCGATCTTATAAATGTTTTATAATTAACTCATGATTAATTTAAAAATAAAATTTTCGTTTCTCATTGATAAATAGATCTGCATCGGAAACATTTTCGTGCGATGATTTTTTATTATTTCGAATGTTCCTTTAAATAGAAAGAGTCCTTTGCTTATTTCCAAAAGGCATTTGTGAATAAAGACTCTTCTAAAGCAACCATCTACTGTTGGCACAACTAATTCAAATGCAGTCGACTAACGTTAAGAGACGAAGAAAGGGGTGATCATACCTCTTTGGATGTTACCGAAGAAAACTTGCTAGCTATTGCTAGCAAGTTTTCTTCGGTAACATTTAACATTTTAATTAAGAAAACAAGCGAATGACGTACAATAAAAATAAGCATATATAGCAGATTACATCTTAAGCGTTCCCATGATTCTACACGAGTATCTTCTCGTGAGAACGATAGTTTCATGTTGGGTGCTGCACAACTACAACGAAGCTCAAAAGCCAGCCTGTGTGGAATGGTGCCGTGATATAATTAATAGTGTTCGAGAAGTTGGTAGAAAAAATATCTGCAGCAGACGACGAGTCTGCTGAGAGGCTGGTGGAATGTCTTTAAAAAAGATTTTATAAAATTATTTTTTCCATTTAAGTTGGTTTTTCAGTTTAGCTTTTTGAGTGTCCCACGTCCAATAAAATACATTTTGCTGGATACTGAAACGCATTTTTTAACGTTTTCTTTTTGTAATTATCTACTGAATCTTTCGGAATTAACAAGAGAAATTTCATTTCAATAAGTGAACGCTTAAATGTAAGGACTCAATAAATTAATTTATTTGTAATTTATTTAATTACTGTATTAATTTTGGCATTGGAAATAAATATTATATTTAAATATTTAGTTTAAAGTAAAAATAACAATGAAAACATCCTCTTTTAAAGCTTTAATCAATTATCCGGCTCGAAGGTTAAATTCGACTAGCCTAGCTAAACTTAAACCTCAAAGTGTACATGAACAAGATAACGGTACAGTAAAATCTAATTTAGCAAAGTAACAGTCAATTAATTTCGAGCCTAAATTTAATGTGTAAGGGAAGACCGAAGTGAGCCCTCAAATATATTTCAAGTTAATAAAATGTAAAGCTATGTGTATGTAAGAATCAAAGCCAAATAATGTCGGGAAGGTCCTAAACCAACAGCCCGGGGCACACGACTCTCACCTGAGGAGCTTGTTTCGAAGTCGAAAAGACACGGTTTTATCATGTTTTCGTTAATGGGAAGTATTATTTGGAGTATGTTTGTTCCTAGTTTCGCTCGGGCTCAGTAATCACTTGGTTCTTGGTTTGGCGACTCTGTGTATACAATGGAGACGAAACAAGGTTTTTGTTACTATTGGGCAAAGATGAGGATTTATAATTGTTTTGATAATATCTTGAGGGTTTTTTGAACTAACTTTATGAACAGTCGAAAATATAACAAAAATTCTTAATGAAAATGATATCAAAGTATACTATAATGAATTAAGTAGCTCTATAATAGCAATCTTGTGAAAGTTGAGTCACGTTACATTTAGTTTAATAGATGCGGTGGTATCTTTAAAGAATTGTTGCTTAATAAGTCCCAATACATAGCACACTAAAAGCTTCCGAAACTGGTCGTATTTTAAAATTGATTACAACATCTAAAACTAGAACACTTTTTTTGTAGAATACAATTTGTTTCATTTGACAATGAATTGTTAAAATTGCGTGTTTCATCACCATGGATTTAACGGTATCTGTTTAAGTTTAACTTAAAAAAAATTGTAGTAGGACGTTCTACGATATTTGTGTAATTTTAAAGCTCAGTAATTTTAAAGTCATGTTTGGTTTCAATTGATTTTAGCGAAGGAGACCCATGCAACATGGCTATTTATAGCTAGTTTACAAAATCCAGTAAGGCCGTGTCAATCTCAGCGACGAACGAAGTACCGAAACAAATCAGCGATTAAGCCTATGGGTCTTTCAGCATCAATCAAAACCAACCAAATCAGCATGTATGGCACTAAGCAGATGACTACGTCAATTTAATAAAACTAAACACGTGACTACTGTTGCCTTCAAGAACTTATCATAAATATTTATTGATACACGACCATTTGTTTGCGGGAAGTTATTGACGAACTCCGTAAAAATAACCATAAACGCCGCATGATATTGTACCGCTGCGATGCTAGTTCTAACTCGACCAAAGAGAAACCGATTTTTTAGGATAAAAAAGTAGAACTTGGGAGCCATCCAGCAAACGGTTGCGACCTTGTGACTTTTTTCTGTTCCCAAAAATTAGGAAACATTTAAGCGGTCTACGATGTTCATCTAATGAGGAAGCTGTCAAAGACTATCTAAATTATATTTTTATGGTCACCACGGAGGGGTGCCATAAATGTTTTCAAAAATGATATTTTTGCATATCAGCAAACGAAGAATATTTTAAGATATAATACATACAGTTTTAAACAATTATAGTATTTTTTCTATTGCATTCCGGATTTTTGTTGTGCACCCGTCTTGGAATATGGTCTCAAGCAGTCATATAACGGTTGTTTAAACCACTAAACTACAAGGACGGTGACCTTTTTAAATAAATAAATAAATAATTTAACATTTTCGTGCGTGCGTTTGTTTTGTTACATTACTCTAGTTTCGTCCCTGAGTAGCTGCAATTCTATAAAATGATTTTTGGAGACCATATTAAATTTTCGATACCAAGTTATAACCGAGGTATTGAATTTACTAAATTGACTTAAACAGAAAGACATACACTGTTGTTGAATAAGAAAAACAATTGAAGATTCGTCGTAAAATTTTGAAATTGAAAATTACAGGCGATAAGGAATCCGGAACCTGTAGGATGTCGATCCAAATTGCACAGGTAAGCAACATTCGCAAAGGCAACGTGCCTTCAATCAGATGGAGGACCAAAAATTTTATCCTTCGAACTCCTTTGTGCTACGAAAGGCACGTTAAGCCATTGATCCTGGTAGCATTAACAGTCAGTAACACCCAACCCAATCCATGTTGAGCCCGCGTACTGGGTTAGCGTCAATTTTCCATTTTCCTGTTCATCCGGTTCATGGCATACATTACATAGATGGGGGATGACGAAGATGTTTACTATATATATCCATACAATATTAAGTACTACTTATCGCAGCAACAAAAAAGGTAGAGATATCTACTATAAATTAAACACCAGTTATATCTAAATCATTCCCAGCCCCAATTATAAAGGGAAATAAAACAAAGAGCTGTCAGAACATACGAACAACAGAACCACTATCTATATAATGGAAATAAAACATAGAAGAACAATTACAATAACTCTGTAATGAATACGTTGGTCTTCAATAGAAAATGCTTCTAAGTGTAATTTATTACAACAATAACTTTACCCAAGGCAAGAAATTACTCGCAATTAATTACAATTTATAACCAAAAACGACGCTAAATACCGAGATCGCGACATAGTGAACTCCTTTCAAAACAACGCAAATTGTCTACTCAAATCTGGAGAGCTATTTTAATTTCAGTAGGTATCTTTGATTTACGACTGCTATACGAAAGAGGCGTGCGTTCGACCAATTTATTTAGAGCTGCGAGTCATCTACTCTCGATCCCTCATTGGTTAGAAACCCGCAACGGTTAAGAATGGGGTGGTAGGTACAATATCACTGGTTCTATAACTGCCATCGCGTTCTGTCCTATAAGTTATATTAGTTTCTGTTCATTATGATGGGAGTGCGTTATCTGAACTGGGCACTTTTACAGAGTCAAACAAATAATAACGTCGTATAAATCATAGCGAGAAACGGAAAAGCTATTAAATGCTCCATGTAGTCAAAGTCAAGTTAGCGAACTTTTACGATTCGAAATGCCATCGGAATGGCCGATCTGCGGCGTTGTTAGTTTGTCAGTTTTGATACTCTTTAGAAAAGCCACTTTTGCTAGGGACAGTTTACATAGTAAAATAAAAAATAATAATTATGTTTATTGTGAAAATGGAATGTCCATTTTACAAAATATTACATTTAAACAAAAAGTAATATTGGACATCACTCTGATACCTGACTTATTAATCATTATTAATATGAAAGAAATAACGACAACACAAAAAACACACGTATTTAGTATTATGTACGTACATATTTTATTTATAGCCCCAAAGCATCCCAGGATGCCTGGTGTTATTAGTGAGCTGTATAGGAATTCGTCTTCTTCATGCCATAGTTAAAGGTTAGGTTATGTTTTAATAAAACCAAAATGGCAAGATTTTATTCCAAATACTTAAATATTCACATTTGCTAACTAGGCGATGCAGTCGCTAAGCATAAAGCTACGCTAGCACCATATATTGGAGCGGAGCGTAATACTTAAAAAAAGAAAAAAAATGGATAAAAATTTTTGCGAATTTCAAAATTTGGGCTCACGATCACGATCTGGCCCTAAACCTGTTGATTCGATTCCACACAAAAAATATTAAAATCGGTTAAGAACTCTGGAAGTTATGGCGTAACAGACATTTCGCCATTGAAGCTGATCCATGGGAGCTTCGCTCACTTCGTTCGCTCCGCTCCAATACTAAAAATATAAGTATGAAATAAACTAAATAGTTTAAAAAAACCTAAAAAATAAATTATAAAACCGAATAAGTGCGCGCTTGACACGCGTACAGATTGTATTAAAAAGACAAATTGTATTAAAGAGCAAATAGCTTTATTACAATTTTAATATATATATCCCTCTGTACTTTATAATATGGACACCAATAAGATGAGAGTAAGTAGACATTTATAGGATCGGGGTGGTAACATAAAACTAAGAAAGCAGTAAATATTGTTCTAACTAAAAGCTAAGTTGTATTAAAGACAAACTTAACTTTGGACTCGAAAAATGTTCTCCATTATTAACCACAGTTATTCCCTTTTAGTTGTACTATAAAACCTTACTTCTAACCAAATTTCATGTCTGTTGCAACTTTTTTAACTATGATTTTATTTTAAATGAAATTCTACTATTTAATGGCAAAATTATATAGTAATTTGGAAATCCTCAAGTTACAACTAATTATTGATTGCCATAAAAGTTTTGATTTTGCTCTTATCATAAATATTCTGTTACCTAAACCTCTATTCTATCTCAATCATCCAAATTAAATTCTTTAGATGAGTACTTAATGGAATTAAGTATTTAATGCCCCCAATAAATTTATAAATCCAGATTACATCTTAATTTTGTTTGTTTATTCGCAGCTCTATTAGCGGATAAATCGAATAAGTTATTCCCTTTTGTAGCTCTCCCTTGATTAGGCTGGGCTCCAAGATAGACATGTAATTGGATAATCTGAGGAATAGCAAATTGCCTTAAACTTTGGTTTTTCCTCGTAAAAGAAAACTGGAAGGAATTTTGTGATAGCTCGCTTGTGAGAATAATAGTCACATTAATTTACGTTTTATTGTTGCGATAGTGAATTGAAACTCGATTACTTAATTTGAACTTGATTGAAACTCTTTTACGTCCATTTTATTCATATGCTCCTCCAGGAAAGTTATTGGAAATTGCATTTTTTTTTTTAATTACGCAATGACTGAATATTGCAATATTGAACAGCAGAGAATACAAAATAGATTGGAAAATATTTCACATTAATGAAATAGAAGCCAAATGAAAAACAACGTATTTTTATAAGGCGGCTTCACCTACATACCACCGCACACCACATCACTAAAACAAAAAGACTGATTTCTTCGTATCCCAGATGGCGCTTACATTAAAGCTACATATAAAATATGGAAACCTACATCGCACAATAACAGTTTCTTGGGTATATCTTCAATATTGCACCTTTAGAATTAGAAGGATGCAAGTGCAAAACATATTGAAACAGACCTAACTATACCAAACACTTTAAATGTAACGGGAACAACATATCGCTCTTGTATTCTTTTAAAAAATATATTTATTTAAATGGAACAATGACCGCACTGTAAGTGTCCTGTAACTTGAATAATATTTATAACAATAAAAAAAGTAAATAAAAACATTATATCAATATACATTATAGCAAAAACTTAAAAATAACCATTAATTATATTTAGATTCAATACCCATATCATTCCAAAAAATGTTTGAAAAAAAAATTAATATTTTCAAGTGGATTTTGTCTGTAATATATAGTCTTAGCAGTTAAATTATTGTAATTCTAAATGTTTGATATATATCCACCCATCACACGGGCCAGGTACGGATTGATAAATTGTTAGTCGTGAAACATAGAGAAGCTCGCATTAATGTTCACCTAACCAACGACCGACCCACGCGTAGCTTGCTGAACCTATGCAAACAGTATGAACCTGCCGACCGCAGCGTGAGTTGCGAATCAAAAGACAAGAAAATTACAAAATGAATTAATATGTATGTAACTGGAAGCTAGATTTCTGGGTTATTTTTTTTAAGAATAATTTGATGACTTCCGTAGTCGAATGGCTCGCATGGCGATTTTAATTGTAACACCACGAGGTCCCGCGTATGATCGACTGGGTCAATGTGGATAACGAACTTTTCTGTATTAGCTCGGATCTGGGTGTTGTGGTGTGTGTCATATGTCCTAAGTTGGAACAAGTTCAGAAAAACGAAAAAAATCATCAAAATCGGTTGCGTAATGTCAAAGTTCATCGCAGCCAAACGATGTGACAGTTTTTTTGCGCCTCTAGCGACTGGACCCTCCGGACTCGGGGGAGGGAGGTGGTGAATCCTCTATGGACACTCCGGCCCAGCTTCAAAGTTATGTCAGAGTCGTACTGACTAAACACAACCTGCGGTTGACTTGTACCCGAGAAGGGTCAGAAGTCTTCGTCTGAGGCGACCACCCCTCTCCAGAGTAGCGCAAGCGCTACTCACCTGGGTGAAGATGCGCATAGAAAATTTGACCGAGTCCCAGAAGGGGTCGGTCGTGACGAAGAAAAGTTAGGTTGGCTGGCTCCCAAAAGCGGGGTCAGTCGACAATTGAGAGGACTGGGGTAGACCGGAAGAGTCTGTTGTGACTCTATTTTTGGCGGATTCCTGTGCCTCTAAAAGGAGGTCCAGGTCGGCCGATAGAGCTGATTGGGTTGATTCATCAAGACGGATCTTGGTTTTCTAGACAGAGGATTTGAGGAAGTGGAAGGTATGTAGTCGGATGCGTTCCGGATAAGTGGATTCTGTGACAGGGATTTTTTTATATATATATAGACTAGCTAACCCGGCCACGCGTTGCTGTGACTCAGTAGATATAATAAATTCAATTATTTTTTTACTCATTATTTTGATACAATCAAATTAATATTTGCTAATAAAGCTGAAAGCCGTTTAGGCGGTTTTAAATTGTATGGGATTGAAAATTAAACATTCTGTCAAAACTTGTAAGTGATAGGCATAGTATCGGGACGGTGAAATAGGGCACAAACCAACATACTCGTTATAAATTAACCTACAGAGCCATCAATTCATAATTTATGTAACTAACCTATTAATACACACTAATGTCGCATATTAAACATTTAATTTGCATAACAAATATTGAGGTCAATCATTAAGATAAAAACTATCCTATCTTTTAAGTTAGATCAAATATGAGAGAGTTACGAAGTTTGATCGAAATCGGTTCAGTGGTTTCAAAGTTTATCTCGAACATACATCGTGACATGAGATTTTTATATATGAAATAAAACACGAAATACATATTATTGTTAGGGCCTAAGTGATAAGGAAATAGAGTTACAATTCGCAATTTCCTCTTATTATCCAGTATTCATAGACTGATTACCGCCAAGCATATCACGTAGGTTATACCTCAGTTGTGGCATATAAAAGCACAATTAACAAAAAACAGACTTCAAAATAATTATACAGGTTGGTAATTAGTGAAATTTTACATTTACAAATACTTGCGTATGCAATAAAAGTAATATGTAAATGAAACTACTAATTCTCTTACTTTAAAAATATAACACCACGGCCGGTAATAAGAGTTATTAATTCATCATTGTTAAACGGATAGTTTCCTATCCGTGTCAAAATAAACGCTACCTATTTTTGGGTTCCGTGAATAAGTTTGTGATGTCAGGTGCAAAAAAAACAAAAACTAAAACGTAATCTTGCCATTATTACGAGTTTTTTTTACACAAAGTTGAACATGTGAGGTGGATAATTATGGACTTATGAGACATCAATTAATCATTTTTTCTTATTTTCATGAAACCATGTTTCCAATGTTCTTACTTTTATCACTGTAATTCCATAAGATTAAGTACGACATATACGTGCAAAACAGTATATAAATAAGTATGCATCGCCTTTTACAGTGTCTGTACTCAGCTCTACGGTTAACTGGTAGAGAATACCTAGACATTAAGTCCGCCTTTGTACAGTTTTGTGCAATAAAGTCTAAGTAAATAAATCGCTACGTATCATATCGTACATGATACTGTTTCTTAAATAGAAACAAAAGTCATTTCAATTATTTTTGGTACTTTACGTACATTATGCATTATACTGTGGTTTCATTAAGTTTTTTTTTACATCAAGCATATAATATACGCCTTGTGCTATTTAGCAAAGTATTATAGCACCAATCTTAAAGGTGAAAAGAGATAAAAAATGGACACTGGAGACAATTTTTATAGTTACACATCCCGTAGACCAAAATATTGGCAGAAGCGTTTTTGAAATTGTGTTTTTATTGCGAATTCCAACCCGTCTGCAAAGCATGCAGTTTCTGTCCAGCAGTGGATATTTTTCGTCAGATGATGACGATATGTTGGCATCCATGCATTTCTCTTTTTTGGTTTCGTTTTTCAATCAAGTTATATTTCTATAGTATTGGTTTTCTGTATTTTATTGGGCACAATCTCGACAAATATTACACAAGTCTGTAAAAAATAACATGTGTATACCTACATAGAAATTACTGTGCACCGATTTTAATACTTGTTCTTAATTTGAACTAACTCATATTACAAAACCAAATTTACAGTTAAAAAGGACATTTTTCAAATAAGTTTCGAAGTATGTCATATGTAAAAAATGCAAATTTCTGTCATAAATAATCATAATAACTACGGAACCTTCAAAATAATGTTTTACGATTGACTTTTTTTTTATTAATACGACAGGAATAAATTAGGCGTCCTACTAATTTTCCTGTCAACTTTAATATGTACCGGAGTTAAAAATGACAGACGTTGGTTAAACTGTTATTTTAAATTTAATATTTAATGATAGTAAGAATATAGTTCATGATAATAATTTGTTTATTTATCTACTACCCTAAGTGTTTGTTTATTAATGGTTTTGATTATAATCCTCAAAATTTAGAATAGCAAATGTCGAAGGAAATATTTTGTATCGTCTATTTTGAGGAAAATGCAACTTTTTGCCCAGTTGCCATAGGATACCATTCCACAAATCTTCCTGTATCCCTGGGCGTGTTTCCGAGTAACGTATTTGTAAATACGGATATCCTTGCGGACCTTCGCAACGGAGACACGCTTAAAAACGTAGAATATCGCTTGGGAGTGTTCAGCTTTGCATCTAATGGTCACGCCCCACGCAGAGCTACAATTGGGTTCTGTTATCTGCTTTAATCTAAGAACTCATATCAAAGCACTTGGGACTATTACGAATGCGGACAGCCCGGAGGCAGTCAGCTCGTATGAACTACACGCAAAGCTATAGTAGCAGTCTTAATGCGCCTATTTCGCTTTTAAGCGATATTAGTTATAAGTAGATTAAAAGTTCCTTAATGGCACACAGAGCCATGTTTTTTTTTTAAATTTATTTACTTAAAAAACATGCCTTTAAATTAATCTAGATATAGCTTTTATATTAACTTTATCGTTTATTGTGTAAAAACTACCAAAATCTATATTAGAGACCACTAATTTTAGCCTGGCAGTGGGATTGCACATAAGGCCTTAAGGTCCCTGTACGGCTGAACATGAACAAGCGGCTGACACGAGGCTTTGCCGTATGATGAAGCACCTGTTCACGTATTTTATATTACACCCAACTGTAAAGTAGGCTATGGGATGATATCGTTTAATAAATATTTTACAATACTCATAATACACAGCTTTCATTGTTTTGGAAGAACAACAACATTCAAAAGCAATAAGCCATAATCTAAATGTTTTGAAAACAAATATTTTCCGTGATCATTATTAGTGTAAACTCCTAATGACTTTATGAGAAAATATTGATATAATGATAAATAAATATATATATATTTATATATATATATATATACCAAGCGTTGCATATTTCGCTATTGATACATATCAATAGCATGTGTAAAGTATGTTAGGATCCGCTTCTCGCTAGAATCATGCGAATATTTTCATACTTATATTTTTTACTCATTTAAAATGATGTGATTTAAAATATAAAATTGCAAAGTATTTAATATAGTGTATATTCTTAGCTGAAGAATAAAATAATAACAATAAGGTAACGTAAAAGAAATCGTTCTTTGATAGCGTTGAAAAATGTTTTTGTTACTATAGATGTATGTATAGAGTTTAAAAGGTTTCCACGTTGTAACCGAGCCGCTTCAAGACTACGAAAATATGCACGTGAATCAATTTTGCACTTTTTGCGGAAGGTATTAATAACTATTTTAGCATCAAAAAAATTCTCTTCACTGCGTTTTTAGCGGTTTGCGCTGGTTCTTACAAACTTTATATTTACTCTAAAAGTTACATTGACAACATTGAAAACATATTTTTATTACACGAAGACATGATGAAAATTTCCATTTACCTAGCAATCTAAAAGAAAACAAGATTTTTTTATAAGAATAAGTAGATATTTACTAATTCGGATCCAATGGGACCAGCGATTGCAAACTCAACCACATTAAATCAATACAAACAAGCAAAGGAAATCATGTATTACGTGGTTGAATAGTAAGCAAGATGAATTTTAGCTCAACCTTCCTAGTAAGATTGCAGGCCAGAAATGTAGATAACTATTAGTCCTATATTGTCACTAGTCAGTGTGGTCGTTGTATCCGATTTACTTGGGATTGGAGCAATGTATGAGATTTCGTTATCCTATAATACTTAGTAACATATTAATGAAATACATTGCCAGTAATGGAACTAAATGAATAGACACTATATATTTTATTCTAGTTCCTAATAAACAAACGAGGACCGAATATGAAAAAGAAATAGGTAGTTTTCCTTCGAAATATTTTTTAAGATCATTTTACATCTATTCAATATTGCGTAACAGAAAAGTAACACTAAAAGAAAAGCAAACAAAAGCTGTTTCGCCCAAAAAATACTCTCAAAAACTCATGACTTTGCAATCGAACTTCGGAAACTAATAGAGAAAAAGTTGGATATCAGTGCCTTACAAAGTAAAGTTATATTAAACAGATTGCTAGTTCACGAGATAGCATTAAAGTTAGACGACCAATGGCAAAATATGAGAGCAGAACTGCAAAATGTGTGTGCAATACCTCTCAGATGACAGATTTCACAGGTTAATTTTATACATTTATAATTTTTAGATGTTTTAAGGTTTTCTCTTTTAAGTTTTTAATCGTAAACGATCATACGTTTCTTAATGATAATAATTTTTATGTACCTATATTTTTTGTGTGTAAAAAATATATACTTATTTATTACGTTTATTCTTTTAATTCAAGCCCAATCTATAATCTTAGATCACAGTGGTTTGTATGTTTGTCTGTCCGCTCTTTTTCCCGCTCTTTTTCCATTGTCTCAATAACGTTACCATAGCAACGCGTTAACCGCAAGTAGTTCGTCTACCGGACGCTAGATGGCGCTAACGGAAAAATATTTAATAATAGAAAAAAATTATAGAATTTTGTCCACCCGTGCGAAGCCGGGACGGGCCGCTAGTCAAGAAGCAAAAATTGCATTATCCAAAAGTGTAAATATTAGGGAAAAACTATTTAAGCTGTAGATCATACAACTAAGCATTGCCACGCTGTAGTTATGTAACCAATTCGCATTGATATGTTTGCATCTCAAATTCATAATGTCCCTATCACTTAGGTCGGATACCCAATCCGATCAAAGTAAACCAACTTGACTATATAGTCTTGGGTCTGACAGTGTGGTGGTATTCTGTCTATGTATTCCGGTTTCTCGTCTTAGCAATGTTAAGGTTTTAGACCGACCCTAATGATACTGGCTGAAGTTAATATACATCGTTGATTTTTTTTTCTGGTAGGTGTGACATATAAGTTCACATTACTTATATCATAATTAAGCTTACAAAGTAATAAATGCTTAATATCATGATTCTGTACTATCCAACTTGACAGACGTTGCCCTGTCCAAATAAATAACAGCCTTGATTTAATGCAAATATCCTATAGAAAAAAATATTGTCATTTTTTCCCCGAATACTTTTTATTTATTTTATATAATACCAATAATTACATATTATTCAAATGCAATAGAATCTTACCAAAAATTTGAGTTTGCAAAAACCAAATCTAAGCTATTAACGCCGGTACGAAACCCACTTACTATTGAGATTTACTACACCAACTTTCGTTAGAGCGTCGTGTTGATTTTACGTGAAACTTATTCAAGAAAAAACTTTTCTTAAGACCTAAAAATCAATTTGAATTAAGGTATTTGGAATAAAAATGATGTTAATTGATGAAAAATAAACCACAAAGCTTTGTTCAATGCCGAATAATAAAAAAGATGGCATCTTGCTACAGCCCAAAATGAAAAGAAAAACGCCGCTATCCAATATTACTCATTTTATTATACCACAAAAGCATACCTTTCCAATTCCCTCCCAACTATTTAACAACTTCAATAAGCAATCAACATCACACCGCGTTCCAACGAGTAATGAATAGCCACGAACTAATTCTACGTTACCGACCTGAAAAGGCGGTAGTCAGCGCCACATAGAGTGATCCTCCCTGCTCCCCGCGCCCCTACCTCTCCCAGACCAAAAAGGGGGTTTCTGTTATTAAGTTACAGGTCTAACGTGACAAGCCCGCACCCCATGCGTTCGCTCTTTCATATGGACATCGTAAATCAGTGGTGCCTACCGAAATTAAAACCGGGGTACTATGGGCATGTAGATATTAATTTGCAGCGTTCACGACTGCCGGCTCAGACGGGGACAGATTTCGTGGTGAACGCTCCAAATTGAGACACACCTGCAGCTAAAGACCTGTACGGGTTAGCTCTCTGCTCCATTATATATTTTTTGGAAATCCCTATTTTCTTAACCTACGGTGTTGTAGTGTATTGAACAATGTTGGATGAAGTCATAAAATCAAATAAAAAAATCAATGATGAGTAAATAAAAAAGTAAATAATAATAGTCGGGCGACAAAACCGACACGAACCAAATATGTTTTCTAGATCTAGATTTTTCTATTGTCACGTTTTTGTGTTTTCATAATCATTCATGAAAATGGTAAATATATCAATAAAATTATTTGAGGAAAATGATATAATGTTAGGTTTGTATTGGTTTTTTATGAATTCTCTTCCTACTTAAATATTAAGGGCGAAAGTTTGTAACAATAACTTTACACAAACTCCAAAACGGATTTTGATGAAACTTTACAGAAATATAATTTACTCACGTTCCATGGAAGACCAACACCTATAACTTAAAAGATTAACAAAAAAGATAACGACGAACAGTTTTTTATAGGTAAAATTTCCTAAAACGAATTCCAACTTTAATTTCATAACTTAAAGTTCAATTATAATAAAACAGTTTAAGATTTGATTCAAACAAATAATTTTATTTTGCAAGTAATATGGTACCATCAATTGATATTGATATAGGTAATCACCAATGAACGGCTACACATCACACCAAATATTTGGCAAGCAAGGTTTAAGAAAATAATTAAAAAAAAGACCCATCAATTCTAAATTTTAATGTCCTAATGCAAGCCCTTATTAGTAATTTCTAGACAGTCTATCTTTATATATATAATTCTTCCGTGAGTGTGTATGTCACTGAACTCCTCCTAAACGGCTGGACCGATTTGAATGAATTTTTTTGTGTGTGTTCAAGGGGATCTGAGAATGGTTTAGATTCACAAATCAGTCCGGCAGATGGCACTGCAGTCGGCACAGCAACGCGTGGCCGGGACAGCTAGTTTTTAATATAATAACATTCTATTCAAAATTAATCTAGATATCTGTTCATAGTAGATGTTGTTTATGTAGATTCCTATATTCCGCGTGTTTACACGGAAAACTTTCATTTATTTGGAACCGTCTTTGATTTGAAATAAGTTCCCAGTCCTTAATCAGAGGAACAAGTCGTTCATAAAAAATACAATAATAAAATCAACCTTTCAATTTTACGACGTTATTGTAGCTTATTACATTAATACACCCATCCAGTCAACGATAGTAAATAGAGTAATTTATAAATTGTCCACTGAAACGAAAGCGAGTAATATGCCGCTATCTCATTTAGATAAAAGTTGAAATTACTGTAAATGTCCATTCGACAAACACAATAAATTATCTCGTTTGTTGATATTTTCATATTAACGCGTGTTTCACTCATAATTATGCAATATCGAAACAAGAGTTACAAATGGTTGGAAAAGCAATATCTCGATTGCTTTATAGTTCACTTGGTTTATATAAAAAGTGGACTTAAACCTCACTTAAGTAGTATAAAGACGGCCAGCGGCTCATCGGTTGCGATGTCAGGTTTAAACCAATTTTGCGAGAGTTCGATCCTCGTCGACGTACTAAGGACGTGGACCCACTCACAATACTAGCATAAAGCTTAACCACGAAAGGTCAACTGGAATATTGACAATGAGTTTCTAAGTTTTGTTAAACTAAAAATGGAATAGAGAGAACAATGGCTGACTTACTCTTCTTTACCCAACTACAGATATTAACAGAATAATTCTTATCATCTTTTATTGTTCTTTGAGTAACAGTTTCACAAACAAAACTGATATCTATTTCTACAATTTTATTTTTATCACTTCAAATCATTTCACTGGTTGACACCACTACCCTGGCACGGGATAGAACACACTAAAAATAGGCTCTAAAAATACAGGCACTTCTGCAGAAACTAGATTCATTCGTCAAATGGACGGCTTTATTCAGCTGAAGGTGATAAGACCGAGATCTCTTTATAGAATTGGTTGGGTTGCATAATGCCTTTCGTAGTGCACCTTTTAGAAATTCTTTATTCGAATAGGATAGTTATATGCTTTACAAGAGTAGACGTTTTTAAAACCAGCCTTTATTTATTAATAAAAAATAACAAAAAATTTGGCTCCCGGATATGAACCTTGTTTCTATAGTAAATAAGTAGGCGCTTGACCACTATCTCACCTGATATTAAGGGACGATGCGATCTAGGATGTGATGCGATTGCCTAGAACATACTTATTCGGTTGTGACTCGAAAATCCCTAAATTGTATTTGTCAGGAAACACAGAAACCTAGGATTAGAGAACTTAACATAAATCACACGACCCAAACTTGATGGGGTTGCATCTTTTTATCACTGTGTTGCCAAAGCCATCGTCTGACTCCATCATCAAACCAGCTCCATATATAAATGGTGACGACGTATTATATTGTAAATGTCGTTACTTCTGTTAAAACTGACGAGTTTCTTGCGCCCATTCTTCTTGTCAGTTAAATATCGTCCTGAATGGGTGGCAGGTTAAAATATTGGACGATTCAAAACAACTTATTTTAAGTGCATTTGAATAAAGATATTTTCATTTAATTTCATGCTTGTGCGAACTAATTTAGAATTGAATTTCAATTGATTAGTGTTACGTTATATTCAAACTATTATAAATTATTAACAAAATCCCCCGACAATCGTAATTTTTTAGACATTCATCAAACGAGGAATAGCATGGTTGAGAGGCTCGCTTGCAAATTTTCATGGTTTCACAAGTGTTATTGCCACTTGACTAGGGTTCAGATTAACGTATGTGATTTTGTCTAATAATAGATTGAGATTGAATGGGTAAAAAGTGATCGACGAAAAAAAATGATAACAAGGCATTAATAGCACAATTGCAAAAACAAACATACAGGTGAAGCATAAACAAAAAAACAAAATTATTCTGTTATCACAACAATAGTAGTGTTATGATATCATTATTTCGTTGATTACAACAATGTCAACAAGTATCTGTTTAAGTAAGTATACCTCAACATTACAATAACATACAAGGAATAAACGACAAATTTAATGATTTAAAAGTATGCAAAAATAGATTTCTATTTTCTCTAAATAAGGACATCGACGAAATTTTCCCCAACATAAACAAAGAAATATCCTGCATTATAATTTTCCTATTATATTTTTACATTGTTTGCAATAATCAGTAAATGTAAATGGACAAGCAAGATTAAAACAAAAAATTTAAAGATTTTAACTACTATACAATTTGTCTGTCATTATTGCTGCCATGTCAAAAGTTTTAGAGACGTGCCACTTATTTTTAACGAATTGGTAATTCAATCATAATTTAACTCCGTTCATGTTTAATAGATTCGTGATATTTTTGTGTTAATATGTATACATTTATCATCAACATACATTTAATGTATATAACAATCTGTAAAATACCGTAACAATAGCGTTTCGATCGATATTGAACAAAATTGATGCTCGATTCGTTAGTTCAATTAGCGGTATCGATTCTACAGAAGCGGAAATGAGTGATTACTCTAATTGTATTGTTACTCACTCCATTTAACTTTTATTTTTCGATTATTTTTATTAGCTTTTCTTACTCTTACGATTTCCTGCAAATACATACATAGGACTACATACCTTATTATTAATAAGACAATTAATACTCCCATATAATATCTTTTTATTTATCACTATTTGATAGAAATTGTATAGTACCTATAATGAAACGCAATTTTATGCTATTACTACGCTTATCCGTATATCGACAAATGCCTGATCAGAATGTATGAATTATTTCAAACAAAACTAGCATTTTTTCATTGCTGTCCATTCTAGAGAATTCAATGTATGGAACCTGAGCCTTTATGGTGATCGAGGAACGCAGTCGAACTATTGGCAGAAGTAATTACTATCTAATTTCGATAAGTCATTGTGTATTCATTAAGAACTCAAGCAATTTATAACATTACTGTAATAATAAAAGGCATAGTATTTTAGAATGTATAGCTTTATGCTTTCTTAGGAATATCTTTGATATGGGTTTACAAGAATTAGTATTTCGAGAAATATCATATGCGATGTAAGAACTTCGGGGAATTTTCAAATAGAACGTATGAAAAGAAGATTTGCAAATAGTGTTATGGGAACTGTAAATCGTCGAAATGAATTGCGACAATGTGACAGATTTCCCTTTATAAAAATTACCTACGTCGGAACGAGCATTCCGAGAAGACACTGGGAGAAAATCAAGAAAAGCTGTTTATGTTATATTATTTTACGAAAACTCTGGCGAATTCTATAAGAAATAAAAAATGCTTTTTAATCAATATGACCATTAAAAGTGCATAAGTTCTGCGTCGGCAAACCTTGTACTTGTACCTTTTTTCTTCGTTGATTTATAGATTTTCCAGTCGAATGATAGGTAATGATTTTTCCTGCAATTATTGATCTTAAATAATTGATAAACAGGTGAATATAATTAGCTAGCGTTAGCGGTAATTCCTGTTGTACGGATTTTACATACAGTACAAAAACCGCATGTAAATAGAAAGGGACTGTTCTTTTCTGCCTTTTCTTATGCATTATATAGTTTCCTCATATAAAAAATTGTATCACTTAGATAAATTTATGTTGCCCTATTATAATGATTAACTTTTTTCACTACCGTCACTATTAATAAAAAGAGATGGAAACAAATATCACTCTCTCAACACTCTCCTGACTAATCAACAATTACTGTTTTTGTAGAATCATTTGCTAATGCGCATATTTTCTGATATTTCTTAATATTTAGTTTAGTGTTATTGTGCGGGACTTATTAATCAGATGCAATTGATCTAGAACTATATAAAACACTTAGTTATATCTTGTAATGTGTCTACTGCAGTATGTGTAAATACGGGATACACCAATTAAACCACCATTATAGATATTTAAAAAATAGTACAGCTCTCTCAAACGATAAAATAATTAAGGAAAAATTATTTAATGATAGAGACATACTAATCTAAAAAAAATACTTTACGTCATATTACGGCCGATGCAAATAATAAATGCGGTTTTGCATTATACTCTTACAGCGACGATGTAAGTTAAAAACAATATAAAACTGCTCATTTCCATACTTAAGCTTATATAAGAGTAACTACGTACTGCAAGGTATTCAACACCGTTGACTACCTACACTGTTTCCATTTCTTACGTAATTACGATAACTAACGAAATATTTTAATTTTTCTGATTTTTTTCTCTGTAAAGTATAAAGCAACATATATGTAGTTATATGTTGTTGATATACTTTTATTTAGACTAGCATGGAAGATCAGCATTCTTCACAACTACCAGGGCCACTGCTTTCACTACAAAACGGTACGGCTCATTCTTGGTTTATATTGGCCATGTTAGTTACGACATAATTAGCTGATTATGTCTTGTGTGATCTAAGCTGTAATTGATAGAACACCTGATATTAATAGCAATTTGCTTTATCTAATCAATCTATATTAAAGCTGTTGACACAATACAAGGAGTTACGCAAAAGGTGTCAATGTTAGGGGCCTAATTATATTAGTATATTTAAAGGCTGCGCTGCGCAGTGATGCAACTTTAATGGAAAACCATGAAAGACAGAACGAAAGGGCTGTGTCGTTGCTTCAATTTGTTATTAATTAGTTTCTTAAAACTTTCGTGTCCACTAGTTCCGTCTTTTCAACCGAAAAAAATGACGTATAATCTGAATAAACGCGGTGGCAAATAGTTTCCTATTTTCAACACGCAGCGCCACTGCTACCATGGCTATTCTAAGCGGTATTACAAACTGACAGTGACAGCTGACTATCCTAATGACGTGGATCTCTTACAATATAAGCTTACCATGGAGGGATAGCAGAAATATATATTTGACCGAAAGATAAAAACCACAAGAAACCCGTCAAGCTCTTCACGGGTTTATTGATAATTATTTACTTACTTATAATTATTAACTAGTGAAATCAAGACTCAGATTTGCCGAAATTACAGAATTTGTGAGCCGATTTAATGTATTTTTTAATTTATTAAAATTTGTCATATAAGAAAGGACATTAAAATAACACATACGATTCTTGGCATTTATATCCAATTATTTTTCTAGAATATTCCTGTTGTACGATTTTTAAGATCCAGTTGACTATGAATTGTGTAGCAGTAGATAATATTATCTGGATTTTTTGAGTAAAGATGCAATTGCATTCTAGTTGTTAATAAACAATTTTTTTTCATGCTTTAGTTATTCCCACGTTTTTCTTAGGTCGCTTTCTTGTCTGTTTGCTTGTCTGTCGTCTTGTCAGTCCGGTTGGAATCTTGTATCTCAATTTTGAGGCACTTCCTGACCACCTAGCGAGTTGAAACTTTCAGGGTAGCTCAGAACCCGATGACAATGAACGCTTAAATAACGCTTTCAACGTTCTAGGTGCACTTTTAGGTCAACTTTCGACAACTTTCACTTTTGTATGGGGCTTATCCGATTGTTGCGTAAAACATGGTTACTTCGTTGAGTTAATAATTAAAAAGAATAAAATAATAATACTAGATTTAAAAATCTAAAAATCCCACGTTTTTCAGTGACCAAAAAATGATAGTATGATATGCATAGATTTTGAGAGCATTTGTAAAGATGCGCCCCCACGTTTTGAGTGGCCCCTTGCTTGGCCCCGCCGGGTTATTTTATACTTCTTTGGTTACTGAAAAACATGGGATTTTTTGATTTTTAAATCTAGTATTTGTTCGACCTCAAATTGTAGCATTAACAACGCAACCTCGATTTATCGCAAATTAATTAATTGTCTCCGATTATAGATGTCATAGCTCAAAACGAGTAGTTTACATAACAACAGCTTACGGTAATTAGCTGGTGATAAGTCATGTGTATTGCCTATAATTATTATCACCACTATCTTCCCACCTGATCAGGAATAGAGATTAATAATTACAATTATTATTGAGGAATGAGAATATATTTGTGATTTAATGTGACAAGTGATTTAATTTCTCGATCCTATATTATAAAACTGATTATGTCGAATGAGCACAACTTCACCCAACATCATCATCACTACATAGTATAAAACAAAGTCACTTTCTCTGTCCTTATATCCCTATGTATGCTTAAATCTTTAAAACTACGCAACGGATTTTGATGCAGTTTTTTTTAATAGATAGAGTAATTCAAGAGGAACGTTTATATGTATAATACATGCATAATATAGTAGAGCATTGCATACGCGCGAAGCCGGGGCGGGTCGCTAGTCATCCATAAAACTACCATCAGGAATTATACAATTACATACATTTATTAATTAAGTATAACACACTTAAAAAAAGCTTTCTTTTGTCATATATCGTTACTTTTTAACACACCTTTATTAACTTCACCTGTATGTTTGTTTGTATGTTTATTTGTAACGGAATATTCTAACGCGATTTTCTAACTTTAAAACGTCACATAATTTTGCACACGTATTAAAAACCGAAAACAATACAATTTTTTTTATCATCGTGGAAATTTCGAAAAAAATCTAAATACGTCACTACATTGTATAAAACAAAGTCGCTATATCCCTATGTATGCTTAAATCTTTAAAACTACGCAACGGATTTTGATGCCGTTTTTTTAATAGATAGAGTAATTCAAGAGGCAGGCTTGTATGTATAATACATTTACAATATGTAAATGTATTATATACGGGGCGGCTCGCTAGTAGAACAATATAATTATAATAAATGACGTGAATTATGAAAAAAATCACGATTCAATAGCAAACTAAAAAATGAAAAATAAATTATATTAAAAAACACAAAAAAACCCCCTTTCTGGTAAACCGTACCAAATTAATATTGAAAATTATTTTTAAACTTCAATATAACAGTTATTAACGAATAAATTTATGTCAAATCAAATGTTTTTCACAACTACCCAGTTAAGATATAAAAGTTTATTACACTAATGTTGGTTTTGAATTATTTATACTTAGTTCTTTGCTTTATCAGTACTCTTGGTTCATACGATAGAACCAGTGTCTCATTACACCGACGAGAAAAAATAAAGTGTCACTTACATTGACGACGCTATTTTCTTAACAACTCATTACAGCTCTATGAAGTCAAAGAAACATTGAAATATATTTTAATCGTATAAAAAAGTTCAACTTAAAAACTGCTTTTAAAAAATAAAACCACTTTTAATATATTTTGTGTTCTTCGAAGCTATTGTTACAAGTTTATGAAATATTGTCGTTTGTGTAAGTGATCAGTTATTTTTACTTATTAGTGTATTAGTTACTATTATTTGAGCTTTATGTAAGTACGTGGTCTGGCCCGACTGTAAAGGCTATTTTGGTAATTTCGATATGTACCTCGTCGTCGGTAATACCAACGGCCCTTATCAGACGTCTAGCAGATGCTGCGACAGAAGAAAAGAACTCGAAGTTTTTTTGCACTTGACTGCATTCGAATTAATTGGCCACTGCTGAAGTTGAGAAAGTTACTGAAAGCGCGTACAGATAAGCATTTAAATAATCAAAACATCTAAAATACAATCACTAACCATCATTAGAGAATGCTAGGTTTAAAAGTAAATTATAATATACATTCGTATTTTGTAGAAGTGCTAAGCCATCAAAATTTTTTAATTTACTTATCTATTTATTAGTTGACAGATCATTTCAAACATAACGTACCTTTCTTATTCGGTTATACAATCTCATTCCCATAATCGAAAGTTGTCTTATTGGAGACAATAAGCGAATTCTTCGGATTGCGCATGTATGTTACGTAGGGCGGAATAGTGAAGGACACGATTACAGCTGACAAGGCAATTAATAAGGGCAGATGGCGATTGAGCACGAGTCACCCGCTCGACCGGTATTAATCATAGCCAGTGTCCTTTATTACGTTTCGGAAGCTATGTCATAGAGTTTACTGTACATTATTTTATAGCATTCCTTGTTATGCACACGATTATTTTTCAATTGCACGATATTAATTTTTTGATAATCGTGTACAGATAAACACTGCTAAAAAGTTTAAATGGATGCAAATATGCAGTCATGTGCCCACCCATAAAGAAATATCGTATTCACTTTTTCAAGTATCGATCAAGTATAAAAATCAACACATTTTCAACGGAGGTATTTGCCATATTTTGAATTTGTGCCTTTTGGTAAAACATCCGATAGTATAACAAATTTAAGCTATATTACAGATAACAAAAAGTCAATCTAAAATGCACTGATTCAGTTAGGAGAGGAAATGTTCTTCATTAAACACAGTCTAATAGGAATGGCCTTTCCCAGACGTAATAGCCGCTCCCCATCTGGCTGCGTATCGGTCTACATAATGACATTTTACTTGCGTGATTGTTTCTGTCACCGAACAGAGAGGGACACTTTATTAAAACTTCGCAATGGGGTGAGTACAGGCTCTACGAGGCCACAGGTTATCGTCTAGCTCACTTAAGTATCACACCCTCTTATTCATATCATGTATCATCAGCAAATCGCGAATTCAGCTAAAAGTGCGTTAGTCAACCGTTTTTATACATCCATTCATATTATGTGAGTGTAAAAATTTCAATTACAAATTAGTTAAGCGTTAAGTTGGATGGACATTATAAGGATTACCGGCAGCTTGAAGAATGAGGTCGACAGTAAAGTTAACACCCTCATCAATCTACATTGAACCCGCATGGTGGGTTACCAGCCCAAACTCTACGTAATCGTGACCTATTCGATCGTAAACAAGCAACAGTAGAGATTTGTAACCTTGACATATTTAGGTCAGTTTTAAATATCTCTCGTGAGAGTAAAGTTAGGTTAGGTTAGGTTAGGTTAGGTTCCCGTGTGCAGTTGCTGGAACTGCCATCGGGCGCGTCCCCCGGGTGGCGGATAGGGGGGCCTCCAGATATGGGGGCCACTGGCTTAGCCGGCGCGGACCAAAACCAGCAGGGGGGGAGCTCGGCTGGCGTCCTGGGTATCCCGGGTAGCGGTAGCCGAGCTAGGGGAGTTTTAGGCGACGCCAGTCCTGGTGTCGCCGAAGGAGCTCGTAACCCTGTACGTAGTGCAGGGCCGAGGGCCGCCACCTTCGGGTGGGGGTCGCGGGGAAGACAACCCCTCTAAAAAATCACCCGCGGGGGGCCTTCGGGCCAACAAGGGGGAGCTCGGCTGGCGTCCTGGGCATCCCGGGTAGCGGTAGCCGAGCATGGGGAGTCTTAGGCGATGCCAGTTCTGCCTGGTGTCGTCGAAGGAACTCGTAACCCTGTACGTAGTGCAGGGCCGAGGGCCGCCACCTTCTGGTGGGGGCCGCGGGGAAGACAACCCCTCTAAAAAATCACCCGAGGGGGCCTTCGGGCCCAGCTCGCGTCAGCGGGCAAGTCGGGGCGTGTTCCGATCCGAGGATCGGTTCCGGCCCAACCGTAACCTCGTACGTGGTGCGGGAGCGGGGGCCGCCACTTCGGTGGGGGCCGCGTGGAGAAAACCACTATAAAAAATCGTCAAAGTCCCGGCACTGGGATTCGTGGTGTCGGGGCGCCTCACGGAGGTGGCCGGCGGAGCGCAGTCGGCCCATTAGCGGTCGCCCTGGGGTACCTCCCGACCCCCCAGGCGTAAGTAGGGTTACCCGGGTACAGGGATCTCTGCCCGGGTGGACGTCGTTTCTCCCATACTCGTGGGTTTAAGTATGAAGTCAATTAAATCGAAAATTAATAAAAAAGTTGAGGAAGAGAAGAAGGACGAGGCACTGGGTCCGCGTAAAAACAGAGCACAGGCAACGAAAATGGAGGTTTGCCACGAGGAAGCAGCGGCTGTTTCGCAGGCGAAAGCCAGCGAGGAGAGCCGGAAGACTAAGCGCCAACGACTGGACATAACGGACGAAGAGTTTCCACCCCTTCCACAACCAGCGGTGGTACAAAAACTCCCAATCAAAGTACACCAGAAGGAGGCAAAGGGTAATAAGGCCCTGGAAATCAGTGCGTCAGAGGAGGCAGATGACGGTAGTGACGACGAGGACGACGACTGCTCCTCAGAATCAGAAGTCGAAGTCCGGGTAATTGAGGAAAAACGGATGGACAGAATAAAAAGCTTCCGCGACACCGGGAAGCAGCTGATGCGAGAGCTCGGGGAGACACTGGAGGGCGCCAACCTGCCGGAAGCCCTCAAGAGGAAGATGAGAAGCTTAGCGACGGAGCAATTCCAAAACCTAAAGAACCTCCGGGACTACGTCATCGGAGCGATGGAAGACGACCCGGAGTTCTTCGAGCTTCACCAAGAGAATGAGAGCCTCCGGCTGGAAATCCGAAAGCTCCGTAGGGACATGGCTGCGCTGAAGTTGGAGGTCGCGAGAATCCAATCCGCCGGAACTGTACAAGAGACACTGTCGACTAGAGATGACCTGCGACAGCTTATCCGCGAAGCATTGGACGAAAGGCTAGGAGAGCTGACGACACGAGCAGTTCAACAGGCACGACCCGCAGAGACACCAAAACCAGCGGAAAAAGGGGCAGCTGAAGACCCCATTACAGGAAGAAGAGAAAGGGAGGCCCCCCCTGCCCCATCCCAGGCCCCATGCTGGGAAGAGGCAGGGAGTAGAAAGAAAAAGCGCGCTGCGAGGATGCGGGCTGTGGAGGCGGAAAATAAAGCCGCAACCAAGAAGACGGAAGGCAGAAGCGGAAAGCCCAAGGCTAAAAGGGCGAAGCTCATCCCACCCCGGACGACCGCAGTTACAGTGACAATCAAGCCAGAAGCAGCAGAATGCGGAGAGACCTATTCGCATGTCATGAGGAGAGCCAGAGCTGCTGTATCTCTTAGTGACGTGGGAATAGAGTCAGTCTCGATGAGAAGCTCAGCGACGGGCGCGCGAGTCATCGCGATACCAGACGTCAGCGGAGTCAAGGCGGACGCACTGGCCGACGTACTAAAAAGGACGCTGGGAGACGTGGCAGTCATAGGGAGGCCCGAGAAGACCGCGGACGTGCGGATCTCGGGCATAGATGACTCCGTCGATCAAGATGAGGTGCTGGAGGCAGTGGCGGCTAAATCAGGCTGCTTGACGAGCGCCATTAAAGCGCAGCCGATGAGGGCGGGCCCAAGTGGCATCGGGCATATCATGCTCCGCTTGCCGGTGGCGGCCGCAAAAACGTTAGTGGAAGACGGGGCCAAACTCCGCATAGGATGGAGCGCCGCAGAGATCAGGGTCCTTGGACCCCGTCCCCTGCGGTGCTATAGGTGCATGGGGGTCGGGCACACGAAACCCAAGTGCCCGGCAGCGGAGGATAGGAGCGGTCAGTGCTTCAGGTGTGGAGCACCAGGACACACTGCCGCCTCCTGTAAAAGGGAGCCAGCATGCTCGGTGTGCGCCGCCTTCGGGCGGCCGGCCGACCATGTGATGGGCAGTCGCAGGTGCGACCCACCGGTGGTGAAGGGGAGGCCCCCTCCACCACCGGTGGACCCCATGGAGGTAGGGGCACCCACCCCGTCGGGTGCCCAACCCCCCCCGTAAAAACGCTCGGGGGGGAGAGAGCCTCTTCCACCCTTCCCTCGCGGGAGGGGCGTGAAGACGCCGGAAGCGCGGGCGCGTGCGGGGGTCGCACGCGGAGCGCTTGAGGAGGACCCTCGGTACCATCCCCCGAGGGTAGGACCCTCATTCGGAAACTACGGGTGATACCGGAGTTTTCTCCGTTATCACCCGGCGTGGCCGAGAGGGGGTCCGATGGGATGGCGACCGCGGAAGCCCTCCGGGAACTTTTGTTTCCGGGGGACTTCCGCGGATGCACATCCCGATGAGGTGGGGGGGGGGAAGGCCGTTGGCACGCCTCGGCCGCCTCCGGCCTGCACTGGGCGGGGCAACCGCGCCGCCTGCGATGGCGCCCGGGAACTTGTTCTTGGGTGATCATCGCGGGCGCGGGAGTCTCGTCCTGTGTGGGTCGGGGTCGGTCGGGGGGTGTGGTTTATTCCTTCCCTCACCGAAAGGGGGCCAGCGGCTGTCGGGGCGGGAGACCGGCAGTCGCATTGCACTTGGCCCTCAGGCGTGCGGGGTGTTCAGGGCGTCACGGTTCACCCCGTTGCTCCGTCCCTCACGGAGCATAGGCGAGGTCCGCCCACGAGCGCGGACCCACACTGGAGCGGGTTGCGGTCGATTCCGGCCAAGGGCCCCGCGACCCGCTCCACTGTGTATTGGGACGCCGTAGTTTTTAGTGGGTAGGCCTCCAAGCCTTTACCGGGCACTCGGCCGGGTAGGGGCATGGAGGAGAGTCCCACATATCCACCGTGTTCTCCCGACACGGTGTGAATGCCTAATGCCATTTTCTACGAAAACAAAAAAAAAAAAAAAAAAAAAATAAAAAAAAAAAAAAAAAAATAAAAAAAAAAAAAAAAAAAAAGGTTAGGTTAGGTTAGGTATTAGGAAGAAACTGAAACTGCAGTTGAGTAGATCATAACAGAAGAAGAACACATTTATCATGAAATTTAATATACTTAAAAATATTTTCCTCAAAATAAAACTAAAATCCGACGCAGTTGAGTACCCAAAGATTTAAACCCAAGGCATTCTTATCACTTAACTTTAAATCAATAGTATGAAATTTTTGTAGTAAAAGATAAAGTTCACGACTACACTTTACCTGGTAATAATTAAAAACTATTTTAGGTGTGCATATAACAGTTAATACAATAAATCGATAGTAGTTATGGTTTAAAATAATGACTCTTTGTTTTAAATATCTGACCTAAGCTAACCAATATTTCCGAATATACAATAAAAAAATATGAACTAAAATTGTAGAAGTTTACTAGGCAATAACAGATATTTAAAAATAACTTTGCAGTATAAAATTTACAAACACAAAAAGAAAATTAGAATTAAGAAAAAACTAAGCTGAACTAGGAACTGGCTGGAATTATTATTTTATTTTTATCACCAGAGATGTAGACCCTTTCAATAAAATTCTTTCTAAAATACCAAAGCTGTACTTTTTTTGATACATCAATTGCTTTATGCCCGGAATGGAACCAGTGCCTTACGCTATCGGGTCGGCTGCGCAGACCACTACGCTACCGAGACTAAGGTCTCTCGAAAAATGTCAACGCTTATGCAATAATAGTAATAATAATAATAATAAAGCTTTATTTAGTTCCTTACAGTATGGATACAGCAATAGAATTACAACTTAGTATGCCATAATAACTATGCACATGCAATAAGTATAATATAATTGGTGTAATATGCACTTCTAAATACATTTTTTGAAATTTTTAAACGGTTGGTTTTTTTGCATTTTTATATTGAAACAATGCAATGAAAATAATTTACATAATACTTTGGTTATACTGAAGGATTAACTTACATTATACACAAAAATAATCAAACTACAGGAAAGCCTACCCAAAGGATGAAGGTTTGAAATTCAGAAACAAAATTTTTATTAATTTACAACTTCAATGTTTTACCAGTTGATGTAATCGGACCCATTTAGCCGGTAAAACACACGGCAATTGATAAGAAACTAACCAATGAGATAGTTTTTTTTAATAAAAACGCATGTCTTTACATGAAATAATAAATGTAAACGTTATACATAATAATTGGCACACCTAGGTACTATTTAAGACTTCACTTAACTGCTTTTTTAATAATGTTCTCTTTAAAATATTTCCAAAGACTTAACGCTGCCAGAACGAAGATCAAGGCATCCGTAATAATTTTTTTATGCGTTCACAATTTCATGTTGTTTAAATAACCTAGATTATCCTGCTAATCCTTAGCAATTTCGACATAACAACTACAGTCAGCAATTATCATTTAGACTATCACAACTGAATGTGAAACAGAGGCGTTCGTATAAACGTTCAGTTTACGGGGATTTGAATCTGTACAGCCTAAAGCTGTGGATACGACAGAAAATGATATGAATTATCTGCGAGTGTATGGAATAACATTCTAATTGGTTATGTTTGCGGAAATTAATATAATAAAGTGAACATTCAAACGAAAGTCTTTTCGTAACCTAACATGATATAACTAAATACTTTGTTATAACTAATTGTTTTGTTGTTTAAACTTTAACTATTTCGTTCTTATATCTCAATTATATCTTTAATACTACTCTGTAGGTATATAATATAAATCTGTAGGTTCTGTCTCGTTATAAATTTTTTTTGGTAAAAACTAGCGGCCCGTCCCGGCTTCTCACAGGTGGACAAAATTCTTTATATTTTTTCTATTATTAAATTTTTTCCATATGCGCCATCTAGCGTCTGGTAGACGAACTACTTGCGGTAAACGCGTTGCTATGGTAACGTTATTGATACAATGGAAAAAGAGCGAAGAGACAAACACACAAACCACTGTGATCTTAGATTATAAACTAGCGGCCCGTCCCGGCTTCGCACGGATGGACAAAATTCTTTAAATTTTTTCTATTATTAAATATTTTTCCGTTAGCGCCATCTAGCGTTCGGTAGATGAACTACTTGCGATTAACGCGTTGCTATGGTAACGTTATTGATACGAAGATAGACAAACACACAAACCACTGTGATCTTAGATTATATATTTATGATAAGTGTTCGTTTTATAACTCACTTATACCAATTCCATTATTTTTTTAATTATTGTCTGTCTTTCTATATGACCTATAAGTCAAGAACGGATTGACTGGATTGGCTGAAATTTGGTAAATGGTAAGAACATGTAAATGCGCAAATGATTGGCTAAATAATGTATCCCTTAAAACCTTACTAATATATAAATACAAAAGTTTGTTTGTTTAAGTTTCACGCCTTATCTACTCAATCGATCATTCTGAAATTTCTATACACTTTTCCAGGGGTACATAGGGTAATTTTTATCTAGAATAAAGCACTGTTCCAGAGGGATAAAATATACCTTTTAATCGGTAGTCTACATTAACGCGAACGAAGCCCCGGGTAAAAGCTGATTTTGCTCGAAGATAACTAGAATTACATTCAATGTTTAAAATAAAAATATTGTTTATCTAGTGTGATAGACATACAGTAACAAACAGTTCTAACGGATCTTAACATTTATTCAAGATACTTTTCCGTAACATTTTTTTTTTTTATTTAATAACAAATGGTTCAATGTAAACTAATATTATAAAGAGGAAATATTTGTGTTTTTGTATGTTTGCAATGAATAAACTCAAAAACTACTAAGCCGATTTCAAAAATTCTTTCACCATTTGAAAGCTACATTCACGCTGAGTAACATAGGCTATATTTAATGATAGAAAAAAAAATTTTGTGCACTCATGCGAAGCCGGGATGTTCCGCTAGTGACTAATAATTTGTCAGAAAAACAAAAAAGATCCGACTTAACAACTGCCGTATAAATATGAAATTTCTTACAAGAAACCAAACTTATTTTAACAATTTTTATATTTTTTATATATTTTATGCATTTTCAATGCGATCTTATAAGATAAATTATTATAATAGAAAATACTAGAAAAAATCTTCACTTGAATTCACTTGTGACCCGAGTCGATTTTTTCTAGTATTTTCTATTATAATAATTTATCTTACTTTTAACAAGCAACAAAAAATACAATGGAACTTTATATACTTTAGTTTATTAATCAGTATTATCTTTTCAACGCAATACTGTTCCCAGGCCTAAATTTAGGTATAATTAATATTTGTTTTCAATGCTCTGCAACGACATGGCATTGATTAAAACTATTTCAGATAATTTTCAAGTAGGATTGAGTTTCATGCTTCGACAAAAGCTTCGTAAAGTTCGTTTTCACTGGAAATGCATTTGTTTGAGACTCTCATTTTAACCACAAACCAAAACTTTCTTTTTAAAGAGTTTAAATCCGGATTATTTGCAGCCAGGCTAAGAGGAAACATCTTGTTCCCTAAGAAAACAGTTGACAATGTTGGCCCCGTTTACAGGGTCTTTGTCATACTGGAAGATCCAGATTACAAGCAAATTATCGTTAGAGTAACGAATGTTTAGTTTTGTTTCATCTGAAAACAACGCTTTTTTCATTCTCGCACCTTAAGTTAACATATTTTTTCGCGAATAATAATTGCTTCTTTTGGTGTTGCTTGGTAAGAAGCAGTATTGTTCGAGAAATCTTCCCATACAATTTAGCTCGTACTTATCCCTCTTGGGCGTAATATTTTTACGAGACGTTTTTAGAGTCATCAGGCGAAAAAAAATAATTTTTAATCTGGTTGGACCTTTTAAAAGGGTCTTGGTTAGTATATCTTCTCTGAGTGAAGCTTTCCTTTCTGAATCTTTCTGAGATTATTTTCATTGATCCTTGTCATTTATAATGGTCAATAGCATTAAAAACTTTCTTTACTGATTATTCCAAATCGTCAGCTGTTCTCTTCTATGTCCAATAGTCCACTTTTGATAGAAATGCAAGATATTATTTGCCTAGACCAGTGTTTTTCAACCTGTGGGTCGCGACCCCCTGGGGGGTCGCGAAGCTTCTGTAGGGGGGTCGCCAGAGTTCAAAAAAATTTGGTACTTTAGTAAAAAAAATCAATATAGACAATTAATATTTATTTATGTAGTAAGTCTCTTAAAATTACTCCAATTCAAAATTTTCGTACTGTAAGATAACTTTCAACAAAAGGATAATTACTCATAAACATTTTAGGTAATATGTTATGAACAAAAAATAAAATCCTAGCCTAAGACGCGCGTTAATGCGAAGGTTGAGCCTGTTTTTTATTAATTAATTTATCCCATCGTGGATCTGTTTTTGCGACACATAGAATTAAATCGTTTTCCAAATTTAAGCGATTTCTTTGCTTACTTTTTATCTGGGCCATCGATGAAAATGTTAACTCGCATAAATACGAGGTGGCAAATGGAATCAAACACTTCAAAGCCTCAGTTGTCAATTCCGGGTATTCTGTTTTTCTCATTAACCAAAAGGTATCCAAATTGGAAGACTTGAATTCCAGATGTAACATCCCATCCGCAGATATTTCTAATAGATTCTCTTTAAGCTTATTTGGTAAATTAGCCTCAATTATAGCAGCATTTAAAAATGGATTTAAGATCCACCTCTGCCCAATGTTCTCCGATATCTCTTGCTCTGAGAAGTAATGACACATTTCTTCTTTCAAATTTTCTAACACCATTTTCATGCCAGGTATATATGCCTTGATGTTCACCTCACAACCGACTTCTTCAGTAAAAGATTGTGTCGACGAAAAAGCATCAAAGTTATTTTGGTTCAAAGACGACGACCACAAGTCAATTTTTTTTGTAAAGCCATGTATTTTATCTTTTGCAGTGATGACATTTTCATTTCGCCCTTGAAGACTTTTATTCAAGATATTTAAATGCTCAAATAAGTCAGAAAGAAAAGCTAATTTCAAAAGAAATTCCGGGTCGCAAATGAATTCAGAGTATTCTGACTTGACCTGCTGTAAATATATTAAAAGTTCAGCACGAAGTTCCATAACTCTGGCCAGTACTTTACCTTTTGACAACCACCTAACCTCTGTATGGTAAAGTAAATTTTGGTGGAGTGCCCCCATATCTTCACAAATAATCCGAAACAATCGTGTCTGCAACGCTTTTCCTTTAATAGAATTTACAATCTTTATAACAATATTTAGAACTTGGCTGTATTCCTGTGGGCAGGCTTTGGCCGCAAGAGCTTGGCGGTGAAGAAAGCAATGCATCCAACAAGCGTTTGGCATCTGTTCTTTCAGCCTAGCAATAAATCCACTCTTCGCACCAGTCATCGCTTTTGCTCCGTCGCTGCAAATAGCAATGCATTTATTTGCCCAATCGATATTCATATCTTGCGTAGCTTCAAGGAACATCTTATGCAAACACTGACCTGTAGTATTGGTGGGAAGAGGTTTGCAAAATAGTATTTCTTCTATTAATTTATCGCCGGATTCAAAACGCACAAAAGCTACAAACTGCGCACAACCCGCAATGTCCGTGGATTCGTCAAATTGCAAAGATACAAAAGTACTTTCCTTTATTTTTTCTATGACTTGATCACGAACATCATTGGCCATATCGCTTATCCTGCGTTGAACGGTATTATCAGAAAGAGGTATACTTTTGATTTTTTCAACCTCTGGTTTCCCGAACATAATATCTGCTATATCTAATATAGCTGGTAAAATCAAATTTTCGGCAATAGTGTGAGGTTTTCCTGCTTTAGCCACACGAAAAGCTACTCGATAACTAGCAAGTAACGCTTTCTCATTTAGGTTGGACATTTGTACTATACCAGTTTTTTGATGTTGAAGAGCTTGTAATTTTCTTTCAAAAAATTCCACGGGCTTATTTTTTTCATTTGGGTGTTTCGTGTTCAGGTGGCGTGTTAACTTCGATGGCTTCATGCTTTCTCTTGATAAAGTTTCAAAGCAAATAACGCACTGTGGTTTATTGTCAATAACAGTAAACCCGAATTTCAAATAATTTTCGTCATAAAGACGTTTTTTCTTTATTTTACTTCCACTACTATCACCAGAAGTTGACGGTTCTGTTGATCTTTTCAAGAATTTATCCATTTTAAACTATGACATATCACTACAAATTCGTAATTATTACAACAAGTTAAAAACAATTTCTAACGGTCGAAACAATTGATTGTTGACGTGAACTGAGTGAGTATCGCTTCGCTTCGTCCCGCACCCCTCCCCCACACCGTTCTTTATGCTCCGCTCACTCGTTCACTCGCTAGTCACCACACCACAGTCGCCGGGCGGCGGGCGTCGGCATTAGTCGTGCCGTGCTCGCGTACCGTAGGGCGACGTATCCGATGTATATAATTGTAGAATAATGTGTTTTTATATCCGATAAGTATGTACGTATATCTGAAACCTAATCATGGAGACCATAAATACGTTGTATGGAATGAATATTGGTAATACTGTAACTGTAACATACACATACATACATGAAAAAAAAAAAACCGAAGCGTCAAGGGGGTCGCGAAATATTTTTTTACACCAGGGGGGTCGCATCATGAAAAAGGTTGAAAAACACTGGCCTAGACCCATCACAACTTTAACTTTTGTCCATTTATGAAAAAACTTATTATCCATAATAAATTGATATTTCTAGATATTATATGATATTTGACGACCGTTTGGTGCAACGGTAGCGATCCTGCCTTTCGCACCGACGATCCTGGGTTCGAATCCCGGAAGGGGCAGATGTTTGTATGATGAATACGAGCATTTGTACCTGAGTCATGGGTGTTTATATATATTTCTATGAACATTACATATTTATGTATCATATATGTATGTCTATCCGTTACCCTAGCATCCATAACACAAGCCTTACAGTGCTTACTTTGGACTAGGCTAATTGGTGTGAATGTAAGAAATATTTATTTATTTATTTCAACAACCGTCAAAACGTTACAGCTTTTTCTAAAGTGTTTCTTATTAAGATCCCAAGGGGCCAATAAGAAAAAATAGACCTATAAGGTATTAATTATTTTGTGCTTTAAGATGAGATAGGTTTTATTTTTTTACTATTATTAGTAACTAGCTGATCCGGCCACGCGTTGCTGTGTTATGAATAAAAAAAAACTATCCTATCTCTTCAGTTGGACCAAATTACACATAAATACCAACTTTCATCAATATCGGTTGAGTTGGTGAAGAGTTCACTGGGAACATACATTGTGACACTGGATTTTTATTTATTAAGAAATTGGAGTAACTTCTCCCGTTTTCCCAAAATTTCCCTTTATTACTCTGCTCCTATTGATTGTAGCGTGATAAAAAGTATACTACAAACTGCCCAGGAGTATGAAGAATAATTGTACCAAGTTTTGTTAAAATCCGTCGAGTAGTTTTTGTTTCTATAAGGAACATACAGACAGACAAAAATTTTACTGATTGCATTTTTGGCATCACTATCGATCACTAATCACCCCCTGATAGTTATTTTGAAAATATATTTAATGGACAGAATTAACCTCTCTACAGATTTATTATAAGTATAGATAGATAGATTATAAAATATATTGTTATAAAATATGATTGCATCTTGCATGATTATTAGTTATTGAATCTAAATTATTTTCATGAATACAGGCAAAATGCAGTTGATATATACTTCCATAATACATATAAAGTGTTGCTAATTATTTATCCCCCACTGTATATATTTCTGTTTATAAAGGAGTTAATGTATTTGTTTATAGTTACATACAAGGAAAAGAAAATGCGATATTTTAATACAAAACAGCGTTGAGTGTGAGAATCGGAAAGTCTTGACAGCTGCGAACACAACTTCGTTGGAAACTTAACGTGGGCCGAATGCAAATGTGCCTAAAAAGGAAGACACACTAGCACATAGCTGCTAAGTCCCTGGCTCCCGAACTGTTACTTATCCAGACTTATATTTTAAAACACCTACAATCTGCGATTCAAATCAACTTTATCATCCGAGAAGGCAACAAAGCGTATGTACGAGACTCTCCAAGTTTCCGAGCTTCTGTCACACCTGCTACTTTCCCACAAATTGTAACCGTACTGAAGTTGGTCGCCCCAGCAAGTTGGCCTTATTCACTTCATAATTAATTCTTCATTCGAAACAACTTAGACTTGGACAGGGACGGCCTCGTAAGCACTTAAACAGTCCAAATTACGTCGAAGACGCGCCCATTTTTAATTAGTTGGAAAAGAGATTTAATTGTTAATGAGCAGAGTTTTGAGTGAAACGAATAGTGTTTATTCGATGTTGAACACATCATTTCAATTAACTAACTGAATTATGAATATCGCATTTCATTAAACTTAAATGAGAATCTTCCAAATTGTATTGTATCCAATAATAAATTTATATAATAATACCACACAAATGATGTTTTTTTAATAACATTTCCATGCCTTGCCTTATGCTTTTTACGAAACATCTTGATGTTGCTTATCGCTTGCGTTAAGCTAGTTTGTATCATATTTAGTTCAGAACTGGATCAAAATTAAACAGTAGTTGCCGTTGAGCTAAATTTAATCTGTCAAAGCGAATTTGATATAATTATGTCTGATGACTACTATGGTAATAATACTTGAACATGTATGAAATTCAATAGAAAAAATAACATCACTACATGTGAAAAGTGCTATTTATTTGACGACCGTTTGGTGCAACGGTAGCGATCCTGCCTTTCGCACCGACGGTCCTGGGTTCAAATACCGGGAGGGGCAGATGTTTGTGTGATGAATACGAACATTTGTACCTGAGTCATGGGTATTTATATATATTTCTATTAATATTAATTATTTATGTATGATATATGTATGTCTATCCGTTACCCTAGTATCCATAACACAAGCCTTATAGTGCTTACTTTGGGCTAGGTTAATTGGTGTGAATGTAAGAAATATTATTATTATTATTGACTTATCAGACTGTTTTGCTGAGATTGACAGGTGTGTTATGTTTTTTCATTGATATTAAAAAAAATTAGAAAGCTAGCTAAATTACAAGACCTAACCAAATAGTTACAAAAGATATGTTTAATAAATATATCACACAGAAGGAACAAAAAAGCTAGTTTGACGTAGATATAAAAAATAATAAAGATGGTTCGTAAGTTCGTTTCTTTTTTATTTATTATAGACGTAAATGGGCACAGTCATTGCCCAAGGTTTATCGATATATACTGAGCCTCACTTAGTGTTACTCAGTCAGTGTCAGGGCTAATTAGAGCCATTGAAATTGGCTGATTAATATGCGTAATGCCAACACTGTGCGCGGTTGCTCTATTGTGTGGCGACTGAATTATAACCACCCGGCTCGGTAGGTGCTATTTTATGTCTAAAACCGATACATTTCTCATTAAGTCAACACTAAAATAAGTTAGCCTGTATTTTTTAAGAATTATTTTCTATTTCGACCCAAACGCGAACTAAACATACATTCAATTTAAGGCCCAGAGGCCACTGGACAGGTCCAGAACTGTGTTTTTGTCATACATTGCTCGTTAATCATAAAATGTATCGCAGACGCGTTTTATGTTAATAACATAATATTTAACATTCACAAAACGTAAGTAGCCGCAAGTCAAAAGGTTATTAATTATAGTGCAAAAGTCTTGTAGTAACCTTAAAGTTAAAAAGATAGTTGTACCTATTCAGCTGTCAAAATATATGTACTAGCTGGTACACGCAAGCGACAATATAGAAAAACCGGCCAAGTGCGAGTCGGACTCGCGCACGAAGGGTTCCGTACAAAACTTTTAGTTAAGTAAAAAAATAACGTTTGTTGTATGGGTCCCTTAATTATTTATTTAATTTTATTAGTTATAATTAAAGTAAAAATACAACTGATTATTTTGTAAATATTTCAAGTGCCTACCTGTTGCCATTATAGATATCGAGCAAAAAAGGGCAAAAACATTTGCATTTGTTATATGGGAATTATCCTTCATATTAGGAATTATCCTTAAATATTTATTTTATTTTTACTATTTTTGTTATAGCGGCAACAGAAATACATAATTTGTGAAAATTTCAACTGCCTAGCTATCGCAGTTCTTGAGATACAGCCTGGTGACTGACAGAGAAGTCTTAGTAATGGGATCCCGTTTTTACCCTTTGGGTACAGAACCCTAAAAATACATTTGAAAAAATAATCTTAAGACATTGCCAAAACTGGCAAATTGAATGTCAGGCCACGCGCATTTTTGGGTTTCGTAGTTACCCCTACACTATAGGCGGGCTTAGAAAGAGGCTTTATGGTTGATACTATAAACATTGTTGATTGCGTAACTATTACCTGTTAATTTGCAACGCCAACTTAGCTATCACAGTTTTAAAACAAAGCTTCTATAGGTACGGGTACGGATTCGGGCCGCTCATATATGTGCTCGCCGCGCGCCCACTCTATCCGTGCTAAGCGTCAGATTTGTCCGTTACACAAGAGCGTCAGATTAAGTACCATTACACAATATATATCTGTCTCGCTTTCACACATGTCAGTGTGCGTTGGTAGCGTTGCTTTCTATCTCTTTTTCGCTTTATACTATATAAACTTCTTTCGGGCGTCCCTAGACAGAACTGATTTTTTTTTAACTTCGTTATAATCTACTGCTATGAATTTTTCAAAATCCAAAAGTAACTGTTTTGATGGTAGGAGACATTCGACTCAGTCGCGGATAGAGCAAAAGTGTTTTACTTGTGTGTCAAGACAGACGGATGGAAGGAATTTGTGAACATGGATTCACTATTTCCTTCTATCCTTGTCTGTTTTTTTCTCTTCCTATTGAATTCGTCACCTTAAAACAAGAAACATTTTTGTTGCGTCTTAAAGCATCATCGAAGGCACAAAGATTGCCGTTGTTTGCTTTGACATACATATATCAAATCTAATAATAATTTTAAATGTTTTCTACGTCTCACCAAACTACTTGCATTTATAAGAAATTAAATAGGAAGTTGCACTGTCATTCGTAGAAGGCCTTCTACAGAGAAGCACTTTAAACAAATCAATCAAGGAGATTCCCCCTTAGCGGAGACACGTATTGCGTTGCAAGCTATATAGTTTTACTTCGTCATTATCAGCAGCAGATGGTATTCACTGTTGATGGCAAAAACATTTACAATTGTTTTGTTATACCATCCGCTTATTTTTTATAGTATGTTAAAAGAAGGTTGCTATACAGTGCTACTCTTTCACATGAAACAATAAAGTTTATTTTGATTAGTGTAATGAGGCTTTTCGCAAAGAGATCTGACAAAAACATTTTCTGTACTATCAATCTACCTTATTTATTACCTTTCTATGCCAAGTAACTTTTTTTTTTCAAAACTAATGGACTTCATGATACAATCAATGACAAGCTGTATTAACCGACTGCCACACACAAGCGACATATAGAAGCGTTTGACAAATCAATCCGAATGTTTGCCACGCCTGGCGGGGACGCGTGTCGTGCTGCACGCGGCATTGTTCTGTGGGCACAGTTTAACTTCGTCATCCACAGTGACAGATGGGTATTCATTGTTCATGGTTGTACATTGTTGTATAGTTTTCCATTTGGCTATCTGTTTAATAATTTTCAAATAAACATCCTATAATTTTCTAATCTAATTGATGAACTAAATTGAATGACTGTTTGAAATAAATTAAATAAATGTATGTTACCCATACTTATCATTATAAGACTTAAGTGCAGATTAATTTTTCTTATTAGTTTTAATAAGTGTTTCGTTTTAATAAGAAAGTTGAAGGCAAGACCCGCGTCAGCAAATTTTAACTGAGAATGGACATTGCCAATCTAACGGGCTCAGTACGAATTGGTTGGTGCAAATGTAATCGGTATCAAACTGGCACTTGTGCCTTCAATAATACATATGTGCCAAAGATAGTAAATTTTTAATCACATATCGGATGACTAATGACTAGTCCTTCCTTACTACATACTCACTCAATGAGAAATATATTGTTACAAGCTGTAGATATTAAATTATGAAGAAAATATTTCATTTACTCTGAGATTTAATTATCTGAATGACTTGTACATAGTATAAAATCTTCCAAACAAAGTTCCCAAACAAGTCCGCTAATAAACTCAATTGTCCAATAAAGTTACCGAAGTTGTCAGAAATTAACTCTTAAATTTCGTCGCAGAATATCTCATCGCATGCGTAAATCACAGTCACAGAAGTATAATAACTCGCTGAAACCTCTTATTAAATCACTCTTTAATTCTTTCTTATCCTCCGGAATCGGGAAAAAGTGCTGAATCCTCATGAACATCTCACAGTCATGTCAGAATCTTACTGACTGAAACTACCTGCGGTTGGCTTGTACTCGGGACAGGTCAGAAGGCTTCATCGGAAGCGACCCCTCTAGAGACCGGCGCTCGCAAGGGGTCAGTTGCAATGAAGATAATAAGATCGGCTGACTCCCAGAACGTGGGTGACTCGAAAAAGAAGAGGACTACCGCTGACCCAAAGGATTGGGAATGGGACATGAATTGACGAATTCCTAAGCCTCTAAGAGGTGGTTCAGGTCTGCCGAGAGCGGGTTGAGTGGGTCCGTCGGGATGGATTTAGACCTTCGGGAAAACGTATTGGACAATATTAATCACCACGCGGTCGCGAACGTTCTAGAATCACCGCGTCAAGTCTACATACATCTCGATTCACGTTCAAGAGCCGTCTCGCTCAATTCGCTTGCGTGGCACCACAAGCACACGCTGTCTCTTCTTTCGTGCACTACTACAATTAGTTTATACCTACTCTATTTATATTACTCTAGAACAGCTCATGCACCACGGCTTCTTTTTCATTAGATCTTATAAACGAACGATAGTACGCGATACGACACCGTCTTCCGTCTAGAACTGACCGAGCTGGTTGGTCGTAACACAATGTAGCAACCACGAAGCCACTCATAGTGTTAACATTTCAAATCCGACCGATTTCAATGGTTCTAATTAACCTTGACACTATCTTAGCCACACTAAGCGAGGGATCGACATACCTTTATGCCCATTGATGTCTATTCTATGCCTATGCGTAATGCCTTCTATGCCCTATTCTATGCCCATTAATGTCACACAAATAAAATTACACCTTACCTCCGTGCTTTCGGAAATAGATCTAAAGCCAAAATGTGATTCATAAAAAATTTAAACCATCAACGTTTTTCAACACATATTGTGTCAAGGGGAAAGAATTGATGCCTGATTCCGAGCATCTCTTTTCCTTACGCGAATCATTAGTCTCATCTACGGACGTAATGCCACTGATCTCGAACTTTTCTGCTATTTCTCAGTACCAGATCTCCCTGCTTTTCAAGGTTGTTCTTCAAAATATTCCCCATGAAAATCTATACATACACTTCTGCATGCGTTTGAACCAATTGTCGATGCACGTTTGACAATCTGGGTGAAGTATCCCCAAAACATGCATTTTGAACTTTCTTCGCTTCTACGGGTGCCGAAAAATATTGACCTCTCAGTTTATTTTTTTACGTACGGGAACAAAAAGAAGTCATTCGGTGCCAAGTCAGGACTATACGGTGGATGACTCATCACATCGACCTTTTGAATGCTCAAAAATCCAGTTGTTTGAGCCCATGTGTGAGAGCTCGCATTGTCGTGGTAAAGAGCGACCAGGCGACCATTTGCTTAGAAGTGCTTCATGCGCGAACACCTTTTGTTGGATTCGGCTCATCTTGAAACACCCAAACAGTCGACTGCTACTGTTTACTTTCGGGCTCTTACGTGTAAATCCACGTCACCTGTCACGATGTCATAGACGTGTTTCGAAGCACTGCGATCGTATTTTTTGAGCATTTCTTTCGACCAATAGATACGAGCCTTTTTTTGAACGATTGACAAATTGTGTGGGATCCAAACGCGAACAAATGTTTTTAACATTCAAATGTTCATGCAATATTTAATGTATGCTAGTCCCACTAATGTCTAAGTTTGTCTCAATCTCACGATCGGTCACATGTCGATCTTTCAATATCAGTTGGTGCACACCATTAATGGTTTCCGTAACAACAACTGATTTTGGAACGACCTTCACGAAATTCGTCTTCGAACGAACTACGACTTCGATTGAATTCGCCATACCATCGATAAACACTGGTTCTTGATAGATTGATTGAATCAAGTTCATCGATGCACTGTTGCTGAGTTGATCCACGCCGAAAGTTGTAAAAAATAACCGCATGAAAATATTCACGATTTAAAACCATATTTTGGCCAAGACGAATCTTTTAAATTACTGTAAGCAACACAAATAGTGCTCGTATGTCAAAACGTTCTGAGTACGCATAACCTCAAAAATGTCAAACGTTACGATAGAGTTTTCTTGTCCTTCTCTATGACTCCAGAGCAATGACTAAAGTAAGGAAAGGGTTAATACTTTTGCTAAATATTCATGAGGCAAATACCTACCATTACACCGAAGACAAATAAGCGCAACCACTCTAGCGAAGCCTAGTAGAACATATATAAAAACGTATAATTCCATTCACTCTTACGATCATGAAGAGCTCTTTAATATAAATGACCTGATGTTACATGGGTATGTTTTCTTTTTCTTTTAGGATTACTATGATCATATGATGTGTTATAAAGTTAAATAGAATATAAGTTCGACAATGTGTTAACCTGTGTAGCTTAACTGTCCCAAATAGCGTTAACAAAAATAACTGATGCACTAAACTCTTCATTTCATAACCAACATACCATCGCATTGAGCTCGATCCAAACTTCCGCGAAATCTAGACCACAGCATGAAATTTTAACAAGCCACAGGTAATTTTAAAAGCTGAACTAAACAGTCAATAACAACTGCGAGTTGTGACGACAAAGCGGTGGGGACAATGAGTACGAGACAATGAGTGCGGTGCACAAACACCGCTCACTCGGCTGTCACTGTCAGACGGTTCAGACCTAATTAGTGCGCTATTCAGATTGTCTGATTAATATTCGCATTGTTTCCTTCCATGCCGCATGGTTTGTACTCAAAATGATTGACTTTTCTGCAACCGCCTGCCGTAGTTTCTTATAACTCACGTGGGAACGGAGCCTTAAGTTCAAATACCGAAGTAGCTGATGTCGTTACTATGTACCGAATATTATTGAATATTTCAAAACCGGCCTTGAAGACATAAAATACACATAAGTTGGACACATTAAACCCTTTGAAAATAAAGTTTTTACAACAGATGCACCAAAATAAAACGGAAAAGATAAAACTGCACATTGCAAAAAATATGTTGCAACCACTAGTGTACCCATTGTCAAAGAAACTGACTTAAGTATTAAAATGTTTTACTACAAGCAAACTTGCTAAAAACTAAAAGCACTGCTCAAGATTACTACATAAATTCCACTAACTTAGCATATTAATGTTGCATATTCTAAACAGAAGACTTATGATTTCTAATATTAGTTAACTATGTTATTCTTCGCTGTTTATTCTTGTAAGTCAGTCATTCAGTACTTTTTTCATCAATTAAGAGACCAAAGTCCTTACTGGCTTCCTCACCTTCTCACAAGCTTATTTCAAATCAATCATTTAAAAAATAACTAAATTAATGAAGCGAACTTTAAAATATTTAAATTTTCTTACATATGTATTGATCGAGCTCTTAACATTTTAGAGAAAGTTTTAGGAGCAAGAAGCATTATATTGTGCGTAACTGACATAACGAGAAATACGTTCGACATAATTACCACTTTTTGCCTGATAAATGTTCCCGAGCCACACAGGCTGCTCTTTATGCCGCCATTAACGTAAAATACTTACTGAATAATGAGTAATACGTTACAATTATAAGTGTTGTGGCATCTAAAGTGGATCACGTGCGGTGCTAAAGAATTTGGGGCTTATGAAATATATTTTAGACTAATAAATTATCAGTGCAACTTTTAGTAGTATTGCATACATATTTTGAATGCCTTAAAAGAAATTTAATTTTCTATGTTAGCATAACTTAGAACTAAGGTTCGTTAATGTAATTGAAAATGAACGGCTCAAATACCTGCACGTAGGTGCCACTGAATAGCATCTAAAGCATGAACTTCAGAATGGTGATTTCGTACGAAATAATACATAATAGCGAGCCAGGTTAACATTACACTGATAATTGAAAAGTGAAATATAACTATGTGTTACATAGTAACACTTCAAGTGAACATCACCAACAGCAAATATCTTCAGTCTCAATAAAGCCAGGAACGAAATCGACGATAGATCGAAAATCGGAATAATACTTAGTATACGAATAACGTAAGAGTTAAGCAGTACCTAGTTAGACTAGCATGATAGTCAGTAACTAACTATCATGCTAGTACGAAAGGCTTGGGTTTTTTTCTTGCCTAAGATAAACACTTTCACTTAAAAGTAAACTTTTTTTAACATTAACTTTTATTTTTCATGCAAACTAAAAAAAATCGTTTTACTAACAAAAATGAATTGAAAAATATATTTAAATACACTTTCAGCGAATTTTAAACTCGCGTTAATCCTTTATTGTACGCTTTGCTAAACTTTTTTTAAAAAAAATGTAAATGATGCATAGATTTTTTATTAATAATTATAAGACTATATTTCGCTTTCTCCTCGAACCTACGAAACAAGTTCAATTTATAGTTAGTAGTTGATTAACTCGAAATGATAACGAGTTTAAGCTAGTATGCAACCGCACCGAGAATACTCGTATGGGGCTGTTCCATCTTCAAATAAGAACTTTCTTGGGGCCGATTGTAAAAAACTTTGTATGTATAAATATAATTAACAAAAGTCATCAGTACATACAATACGAATTTCCCAATTAATAAATTTATATTATAGTTCCTTTTTTCTGATTACTTCAAATACTTTTCATTTTATAAAACATTGATTATCGTTCCACTATATCATCATCATCAACCTATCGATGACCCCACTCCTGGGGCTCAGACCTGGTTTGTGGGTAAAATACCACTGAGAGAGTTGGACAAGGAGTAGCTATGCAAACCCAGTTCAGATTGATGGGTGGTAATGACCCCAGATGTAGCAGGAACAAGGCAGCGTAACGTTTCATTCAAAGGTTGGAGAAGAATCGAGATATTAAAAAAATATTATGGGTGATCATATTTTTTTTAATCCGATCCGATTTATATCCGATGCCCGGCCACTGTGCCATCAAACACACCACTAACGCTTTTGTTCCATTTAAATAACCCAGTCATTATATAATAGTCTTTATATGTGAAAACATCTAACTTCAAATAGAAAAAGCGAGTGTACCACAAGATTAACCGGTTTAGATTTTAATGAAAAATACAAACAGTTTTATAGTGCAGATATTTCTATCTTTTCCCCGAACCAACTAAATGGTATTTCCTATTCAATTAAGAGTGCTTTGTATCAAACCACACCGCTCCCTTGAAAAGGATAAATAATGATAATACCTCTAACCTTTGTACGGAACAAACGAGGACGAACGTTCATACTATTTAGCCACAGCAAATGTCCCCGTAGCCTATTTGGCCCGTTTAGTGGCAACTGGCTAATCGGATTACCATGCAACAACCAATGCTTTGTGTTTATATTTCTTTGGTATTATTGAGATTTACTAAAGACTTACTTTCTACAATCTGATAATACTATTTGAAAAAAGCTTTGTATACTTTTTATTGTTTGATGCTAAGTTTACATTTTACATCGCTGCCTTTAGTACAAAATAATATAACGATCCAATTATGTACTTATATGAAAATATTTGTAGCTGCCAATATTTCTTACTTGGAACAAGAAATGTTTATTTATACAATGGAAGTGTGCAACTTTCATTAAAGTAAGAAAAACAGCCCTTAAGATAGTATGTATAAACTAGCAACCTTCCCAGAATTGGCCCGGATCACACAAAGCATGTATCTGTATCGATCTAAGTTTCAAATGGTAACAGTATTTCTAGAAAACATTCAGTTATTTCGGAAACTGTTTCCCAAATATAAAGTAAGTAACAAAATCCGCCGTGTATTTACAATATTATAAGGATAGACTAGCGGCCCGTCCCGGCTTCGCATGGGTGGACAAAATTCTTTATTTTTTTTCTATTATTAAATATTTTCCATTAGCGCCATCTAGCGTCTGGTAGACGAACTACTTGCGATTACCGCGTTGCTATGGTAACGTTATTGATACAATGGAAAAACAGCGGACAGACAAACACACAAACCACTGTGATCTTAGATTACCACCAGCATTTTTAGTTCATTAAGGCATTAAAATTAGCAAAAAATAGTAACTAGCAAGAAGTAACATTATTTTATTCCCCCAGTCCAAGTGTCTCGAAATCATATGATTTTAAGTGACTCTAACTCCAATTCGAGCTGTTCTGTTACTCGTGTGCTAAAGGAGAATGACAAACTAATACAAAACTGCATGTAGAAACATTCCGAATGCGCTTACATTTCAATTAGTTGTGTTTATGTTTGTAGAATTACCACACGCTAATCTTTATATATATAATTCTTCTGTGAGTGTGTATGTCACTGAACTCCTCCTAAACGGCTGGACCGATTTAAATGATTTTTTTTGTGTGTGTTCAAGGGGATCTGAGAATGGTTTAGATTCATAAATCAGTCCGGCAGATGACGCTGCAGTCGGCACAGCAACGCGTGGCCGGGTCAACTAGTAATATATAACTTAAGAATTGGACTTAAATAATCATGAAAAAAAATGTCTTTTTACCTCTCATTCATATAAGATTTTTATTATACATACTTGTCAATAAGACATCCCTTATTTGTTTGATTAACTTACTCGATTGTATTAGGAGCTTAGTAAAACTGAAATGTCAATTTTATATTGGAAGCTGATTTTTTTAATGTACCAACAGTGATTTAAATCTTCGTAAAATAACTTCAAAAAATTTTGATTTTGAAGATTTTTTACCGTTTTATTTATTAAGTTAAAAATCATTTAAGCTTTTGTATTACCTTGCCTTATTACTTATATTAAAAATGTATAATTTGAGAGTGAAAGTGATAATGAGAAACTTAATATTTTTGAATATTAAAACTGATATTTATTAAGATTAAAACTGATTTCTCTAAAAAATTCACAAATAAAATTATGTCTTGAAATTAATTATATAACAAAAACCACTTTTTCAATAGAGGGCCTTTTTATGGGGGAGTAGGCAAAAGTGCAATTTTCGTGGCACTTATTATCCACAATGACATCATAAATTTTGTTTTCATACAAAGTTGGATACCCCTATTCACAATATCACCTCGATAATTAATGAATGTGAACAGATAGTACTAGTATTTTACCGTAAACTAGAGTAAAAGGCGATAACTCTTATAAGCCCTGTTAGTGTACCACAAGGTCCACATTCGTTTGTTAAAAGGGATAGTAGATTTGTCTAGCTGAATTTTGTAGAGTCCCTTTTCACATTGTGGGCGAATACCTTTAAGTAATTATTATGAATAAATGTGCAAACTTTACAAACTTGGCGCATTTGTATACCATCAATACACAATTAGGTTCCTGGATAGATATTAATATGATAAATGTACGTTTTATGAGCACATTCTTGACTTAAAAATTGATATTAAGTATAAGTACTTTATATTATACCAAAACGTGTAATTTTTAGACACGTTTTGAGGGTAAACAGTCTTTTTAGCTGGAAGTATTTAAACATTTTACGCCATATTGCAACCGGTAGATAAAGCATTGATGTTCTCCTAAAAATATGTTCAGTAGCGTGTGGGATATATGGTTAAGCGAAGCGGTGACAGTTCCTAAACAGCCTATTTTAAATATATTTAAATATATCACGTGTACTTTCAATTGTTATCCTAAAATTTTATATGCTAGGTTACACATACAGTTAAGTTTTTAAACAAATACATAAAGCAGAAAAAAACAGATATCAAATGATAAACAAAATATGCATGTGTTGGAGCTGTATAAAAAGTCGTGACTCAGTTGACATTTTCGACAATACACTTAACCCGAATGAGCAAAACACTGGTATTCCACAACGATGTAAAGAGCGTAAATAAAAGATTTAATTTTTTTATTAAGGCGATTAATATAAAATGATAAGGAATAAATTATATTTCAAATATAATAACCCACCTAAAAAGCTAAGTCCGCCACCGAGTACCCACTGGGCATACCTATAAGTTGCTTACAGAGAAGAAAAGTTTTTAATTGGTGTTTTAAATCGCAGTTTCGATGTCACTTGGGTCAATTGGGGTCTCTATTATAAAAATTCTCAAAGGAACAGTTTATAAAATAAAATGAATATACTAGACATGAATCTAATCTAAAAATATTAATTGACACTTAGTGGGTTATTCCTTGAATTTATATGCGGTAAACAGACAAGTAAAGGTTGTTTACCTCTTCATTTAAGCTATAATCTACATATGTCTCGTATTCTAAATTCTAATTCGAGTTATGCGGTACCCATGTACCGAATACATAAAATAAGTATTAGGTATAAGCATTAAATATATATTGCCGATATATATAGAGTAAATTGTTCATATAACATTACATACGCCTATCAATAAACAACTTTATCTCTACAGTGTTTATATATTATTTTAGTTTGGACTTTTCTGTGGAAACTTCGTCATCACGATATAAGCTTTCAACCTTCGTACGAAGAACACACACAACACTATATTACGAACGTAACTCTTACTCCGTTTTTGTATGTGCATTGTGAAGATGTAATTATTGAACTAAAGAAACATAAATAGTATTATGGTAGGCACTCATTTCTCTTCTAGAAGTAAAAATATCCATAAAATACCAGTAATAACTTAACAATAAACGTCTCAGAAATATTTTCTTATTGCGTTGCGCGTAAATTGCAACTAGAATAGCGAAGTTCCTAGTGGCCTGCAATTAGAACAAGTTAATGGCTTCCTATTCTGTCGTCATTTGTTCGTCAAAGCAAACCATAAGGAGAATTTCTTGTGAAGAAGAACTAGTGTGCATTCAACCGAGGTCGAGGCAAGGTTTTTACTTTGTACAGGTTAAAAAACTTTCTTTCGAAAAGAATATTTTAATAATGTTCCCAAAATGTATGGCTAGTAATTAGCAAAACATTATTAAAACAGCGTAACATTTATTCGACAAAGGTAAATATTTGTTACAATAATTTAATTGAATTTAGTTGACAAACTTTAACCTAAGATTTTCGTGAACCGGATATGAATACTCAAACTACCTAGGTTATAAAGTATTTGTTTCCATCCGAAGCATTTCTCACTTAATTTATAGTCTTTAATAATGCCGAGTATCAAAATAGATACATAAGAAAATTATGTATACGTAAAATATAACTACCAAACTTTTATTTTCTCACTGCTACACCTAAATAAGTTCTTATATCACAGACCATAAAGTTTTACATTTTTTTTAATAATAATAATAATAAAACTGTTGTTACTGATGCCGCAGTCGCATTCATTTTCATATTTTTATTTTATCGTGACTTTTCAGAAGCTGTATTCGCAAGATTAATAAGGTAATGGTAACAAGTATTTCATTTCAATGAGTGGAGGCGAAAATGTAAAAACAATTTTGTTTTCTTAGGTAATCTCTTTCTTACAAATAAAATAAACATTTAACAAATCATTGTCGAACCTGATATGATTTGGTTTTGTTTTTAACCATTTTGATAGTTATATCGACAGATTATTTTTCCACGCTTTTGAATCAAAGTAATTTTAAAAAATATGGCAAACAATGTGGTATGGCACTAGTTAAATTTTACCGATGTTTTTACTTAAGCAGATTGTACAATATCCAAATGGATTTATTGTACAAAAAAGCTTCTGGAAGTAGTGATTAGTGCAGCACCACCCACGAGCAATTACCGCGGAATAATCTCGACCGTGACAAAGAGTGCTCCAAGAAGACACGTGTGCTCTATCGTCAAGTTCAGAGGTTGGTAACATGCGACTATAAATTAAAGTTAGAAATATGCGATCATATTTAAGACTATGAAAATATACTGAAATTTTCTTTATAGTCATTTATAAAACTGTTAATGAATCCACCGCTAACATATTTATAAAGATAATTATTATGGCTTCAACGCCATTGGTAAACGTCAAGTTGACTCTCCATTATGACTATTCCATTCTTTATTTCATAGGATTAATAATCTCATTAAAAATCTTATTTCATCATATCATTTTTGTTATAAATATCTTCACATTACAACAAAACATAGAACATTGTTAAATTAATTGATATGAGATCATGAATTCGAGCACCAGGACATTACAACGCTAACTACTGGTATATTTTTTCTACAAAAATAACTTAAATGATGATTTCCAATACGAAAACACGATATTATTATTATTGACTTTGTGTTTTTTAAAGGTAAATATTACTTCATGTTTCAGTCCAACAAATCAAATTAAAGAAATATTTTAACTTTTAATCAAAATGTTGCGAACTCATGCACTAGAAGACTCTCAACGAGCTCGCCGTCCTTAGACACCGCACGCGTGCCATTAACATGTAAATGAACATGCCCCGTCTGAGTTTCAACAGGAACATGCTCTACGAATAATCTATATTCCACATTGATAACACGCCTTAGTGATTTCTTTTATAATAATGTTCACACTCTTGCCCACATTTTAAAATATAATCGTAAAGTACAATTACCTATACTATAAAAGATAGAGAGCAATATCAAAGATTAGTTTTACTAACACATGTTATTTTGTAAAGAAAAATTCACGCTGTAGGACCTATAAAATATATCAAAACTGATCAAGACAAATCATTTCGCTAATAATAGTTTGAGCAACTTAAAAGCCTCTCCGTTTTTAAGGATTTTTTTTATATAATTAAAAGATATTTAAATTATTAGTATGATATCTTTTTGTCCTATCGCCTCTTGTAGGACAAAACACTTGACTGACGCTTTGAAACTCGTCAGAACTAAAACTAGATAACTGTATCAAATAATAAAAATTTAAGGTTTAATACAACTAGAATGAAATGTATAAGATGAAAATGGATTTGGATTAGAAAGTAAAAAAAAATATTTAATATTTGGTACAAGCAACCATGACATATTAGTTTTACTATAGATATATGTGTATGCGAACCATATCTGTTTATTTGTTATATAATAACAGTAGTAACAATTATTATTTATTCATTAAAACAATACCGCTTACAAAAGTGATCAGTTATAAGGTCACTATAACAAAAATATCTTAACCATAATTATGTCATTACATCAATCAATATAAGTCAAAGCGACCCTGTCTAATTATTTGATAATTTTAGACAACACTTTGATTACTTTTAAGTTACTATGTTTTCTTTTAATCATATTTTGAACAATGCATAAGAGTGATCGACTAACTAAACTGGAAGTAGGGCACGTCTATATGGAAGTAAATGTTATAATAGCATCAAAATAAAATATTATTGAAAAACCAAAATAAATAATTTAATTAACATTTAATTTACATGTACTTAAAATTAAAAATAAATGATTAAATGTCTGAGGAATACGCAATTTAGCAAATTGGATATTTTCCATAAGAGCCAGTAAAATGGAAATAAATTTAACACATTCTAGTCTCGGGATCAAAATTAAATGCAATACTGATTAACTTCTATTTTTATTCGGAAGCAACATACTTTAGAACACAAAACTATCGCCACAATTTTAACACAACAAAAACTCAATATACGTCAACTCCACACAAAAGCAAATTAATGTAAACATTTTGTATACGTACAACAACAAATGCCGAATGTCCCTTTTTTATTCACCTGTGCTCAAGATTCACAATCTCCCACTATCTGACCTTTTCGCTCGCCCTAAAATTTTACAAGCATATTTTTTCCATATTATTTCCGAGCAAAAACAGAAAAAGTAGCAGAGAGTAAGATATGGCTACGTACAAATATGTTTTCTGATAATAATTCACTTTTATTGTATCTTACACGCTCTCTGCCGTATTTATTGCTCACCTACGTATTGTAGGTATTATGTCTGTATAAGATATAATGTAACAGGCTGCATTTAATAGGCAATATTAATGTTAGAACACTGTTTACTGAGATAAAATTATTTTGATTTCAAATACTAATTACTTCTTTGTACTATAACTGGTACGAGTATAGTATTAAGAGTTAGCACTCTTGGCATTTTTTTTTTGCTGAAACTGTGAAAATCTTTAAAACATATACATATATTGTATTTATTTCGTTACAAATTTTATTCATTATATTTAGCCTACTAATTTCCCCACTATTAGGACACAGTCCTTCTATAAACATGAAAACACCGTACGGAGAATGAGTAAAGTTGTAAATTTTAGGTCACCCATCCGATGACCAACCCTTACGATAGTTCCTTCACTTTTACAATTGTAGACAGAGCACACTTTCGAGCTCCTCAAATTTGTGGGGTTTCCATTAAACTCCGAGTCAAAAATGTTAAAACAAGCGAGCCAATTTCAATCTAAATGTTTAGGTTTATTCTTAGATCTAGCGAAATCTCTACTCACATTCTCTGAGACATGTGGAAAAACGGATATCGTGCGATACCACTTCTTTTCTTTGAAAGTTAAATTACTTGCAATAAAAAGCAGTTACAATTGGTGAAGAAACTAGCTCAAATTATCCAGTTACTTTTGGTTTCTCACAGGGAAGTGTTCTTGAGCCTAGCATTAGCTAACTAGCTTTTCCTCATTTATGTATAATGATACATTTAATTTTGATACCAATGTATTTATTTAATTTTTTAGCACTTACAATGCCATATCTCTATAAGATCTTTCCGAGCCCAGAAGAATATAGAAATGTGGTTGTTATTATAGGCATATTTTTAAGCTTATATTAACTATTTCTATGGTTGTAAAGTTTTACGTTTGCTGATGACACAGCTTTAGTATTTCAAAATAAGTGTTAGGATAAGGCTGGAGCCGATACTGAAAGTGGTAACGAATAACAATGGTAACAAATGAACAGGCTAATACTCAATACTTCGAAAACCAAGTTCATAACTTTTGGAATAATAAAGAGAACTAGTTCAAATGGTAACTTTAATTTTCAGCACACACTTGTAAAAATCCGAAAACAGCTAACTCAAAATGCGATTATTTTCATATAGAATAAAGCACATAGCTCGTATAAACACTTTAATGTATCTTAAAGTGCTTCTTGACCATACCCTCACATGATTGCCACATAAACCAATGGTAGCAAAAATATCACGTAAACTTATTTATATCTTAAAAAGATTGCGTCTCGTTGTCTGACTCAAAATTACCCAAAACACTTTATTTTGAACAAACCCAGCAAGCATTCTACAGGACTATGATATTCAAACCCTATAGATATGATATAACTATGTTTATTGTTATAAATTGTCAGTTCCGTGATGTTTCATTCTGGTGGCAATTTAAGCACAATATAAAAAACTTAATTATAACAAATACTTAACACATACAAATTGAAAAGACTAAGTTTTCTCTACGTTTTCAATCTTTTACTAATAAATTTCAGTGTTTTTGTAGTCCATTCTGATATAATGAATTTATAGATATGTATATAATCTATAATCTAAGAGCACAGTGGTTTGTGTGTTTGTCTGTCCGCTTTTTCCCCGCTCTTTTTCATTGTATCAATAACGTTACCATAGCAACGCGTTAACCGCAAGTAGTACGTCTACTGAATGCTAGATGGCGCTAACGGAAACATATTTAATAATTAAAAAAAATAAATGCGAAGCCGGGACGGGCCGCTAGTATATACTCTAAGAATACTAATTTGTTGTTTGTGTGGTTGTCCGCTCTTTTAACGTTACCATAGCAACGCGTTACCGGGTCAGCTAGTAAATAACTAAAATTCCGCTTAACTGACATGAATGTAAATCAAAACTAGCAGGTTTGCAAAAAATAAATAAGGCCATTGAAAAAAAATTAAATATGTAAATTATAATACCTTCAAAATAAAAGAAAAATCTTTAGAGATTATGTAATAATAGTAATTAATCAGAATCTTTGCGTCAGCAACTTTAAAAACTTATAGAAAGAAAGAAAATACGTTTATTGGCAAAATCTTATAAAGCAACCATTTCTTACTATATATATCATAAGATGCCAACTAGGCCACTGCCTCAGCGTATGCTACAGCGACAGACGGCACTGCAGGGCTGATATTCTGGCAAGACCTTCAGATAACAAATATTATTCCGGGACTCCAATGCGATCGGGCAACCGACACGCATCACCCTCCCGACCACTCAATGGAGCTCCGGAACATAACAAGATAATTAAGACAATTGCAACAGTAAAACATAATTGTTACAGTAATACATGAAAACATAATTGTGACAGTAAAATAATAAAAAAAAAATAACTATATTAAATTGACATATTACATATATGTGCTTAAAGTCGAAAAAGCAGAGAGATAAGAAAGACTAGGCTGAATTGGCTTATTCCCTTTGCCTTCCCTTATAAAGGGAGAATTTAAAAACAATTGAGCCATATAATATAATAATCTGTGATTGTGACAGCTAACTAACGAGTCTCACAACTCACAACGCTTTAAAATTATTTTACTAAAAAGAAGCTTTAAAAACAATTGTTGTTGAAGAAAACCGCTCAAAGATATTCAGAAATTCAGGTTTGTGAGAACGCGGTATCGACGGACATAAAAATGCCAATGCAAGACGTGAAAAAAAATCTAAAAAATCTAGCCAGTAAGTGATTTTTATAACTTCTGCAATTGTAGTAAATACATTTTTAAATGTTCTTTAAACGATTTTATTGTTTAAAGAACTATTTTAATTATTTTATAAGAAGTTTGTTATACTAACATCATAGATTAATGGAGAGTTAAATGTTATTTAATGTGCACAAATTATAGATAAAAACCATATTTATAACTGTAGGAAGAAAAAAAATCATAGTTATAGCAGTCGAACTTCCTATGCTCAGATTCTACTATAATGATGTTTTCGTTGAATTTTTTATTTCAACCTGCTTACCTTTTGCAAGAGATTTACTACAAATGTAGCCCCCACTCGTAGCATAAGGATTTAGCTTACCACTACGAGATATCAAGAATATTAATAATGGTATTAGCAATTTATATATATATATATGCTTTTATCATATTTATATTATTATCTTTATATCCATAACACAGGTCTTACAGTGATTACTTTGGAATACTCTAATTGCGGTGAATGTGAGAAATTATTGTCTCAAAAATGAAGTTTGAGTAGCAAATAAATGTCGTTTTTGATATTTTTTATCTTTGAGTATAATTGGTACAAAACAAAAAAGCACATCGTCGTAGATATCTTTAAATATAAATTGCTTGATTTAACCACCTTAACATTGAAGTAGTATCCTCATCAAAGCTTATTTAGCCGAAGGTTGAATAAATGACTGAACATTTTAAAAATGGAGAGTCACCATTGTGTGAGATTTTTACAGGAAAAGTCACCACCTAAAACCATTTCCATTAAGTATGCCATGATTCTGCGTCATAAATTGCAAGGGATTGTAATTTGTTAAGAAATATATTAAAGGCAATCTTTATGACTCTAAAGCTTACGACTTTACGAAGCGAAAGAAATCCTACGAAAACTATAATCTGTTGATACATTGTTGTGATGTTTTATTCACGCTAGAAAACATTCAAATATTAAGAAGAATTTTCGATCTCTATTTACTACTATACATATATTTACGTCGAAGAAACCCGTTTTTAGCTAGCCCTGATGTTTCGATTTTTTTTCAGGAGCTATGTTCACATACAAAATATGAACAGTCAACCAACCAAGAGTAACAACCGTAAAAAGTGTTTCATTTTTGTTAATAAGTGAACACGAATGAGTAAGAACTTAATACTTGTGTTTTCTGTGTGTTTATGTATATGTATATATTTTGAATCAAACTGTTTGCCTGTAATAGTACATTACGATATTAGTGCGTTATGATCAGCTCGGCTCAATTACGCCCTCGCCTTCGACTCGGGCTGAAATTCCGCCTCGCATGTTATAACCAATACGCACGTATATGGTCCGACGTTTTTTAAACACATTTGCCAGAAAACAGAAAAAAAAACATTTTATATTTTTTTCATTTTTAATTATTGAAACATTTAGTGAAATTACAATTATTAAAATCATACTTAGTTGTAGTTGTTTTTTTAATTATGTTATTATTATTAAATAAACTCAATCTGTGAATGTACACTGTTGTTTTCCCGCGATTTTAACGAGCGGGGATTAGTTCGAAATTTGAATAGCAACAGCGCGCGAAATGGCAAATAATACTGTTATGGAATTTGTATGGACTATAACTTAACTATTTGCTTTGGTAACACACGCGTTTTTTATGACCCGCTTTACATATTTAAAACCGGTGGAATTACATCAGCTTTACGAGCAAAGGTGTAATAAAGATAATAATTTCCCATCATTTATTGTTTACAGAAACTGTTATCACTAACACCAATCCCTTTCTGAACAAAGTGTCCCAAGTCTCCGCTACTCAACGACTTCAACCTCACTAAAATTGTATTTCTGAGCTATAAACTAGAACGTCGAGCCTGGCGTCAAGTCCAGTTCGCTGTTTCAATTTTTAAGATTTCTGTTTTAGACTCCAGTCAAGACAATGTAGAATTATTTTTATTCTTTATTGCCATAAGGTTATTTGTATCCATCTATGAAATTCAAAACTCAAGTTCTGTTTTTACTTAGTGTATTTTCTTACTTGTTATAATCAATTTCATTTAGTATATCTGCTTTGGAATCAGCGTAAAATAAGGCTCGAAGCTTAAAAAGATGTATAATAATAACCTGAATTACAATGTAGATCTAAATAACAAGTATTTGAATATCCACTTAACTCTCAAGTCTGTTAAAGGAAAGAAACAAAGTTGTTAAATTGACGTCGGCTAAGTTATATCTTCCCCCTTACACAAAATTCCCCACCTGCAAATCACATAATATGTAACATAAAAATGCCTCGCCTAATTTTTTACAACCGCTGCCATTTACGATGCCTGAAATCGATACGCAGCGTAGTGGACACTACATTCATTTCGGGTACCTTACCATTTTAATTCTGCTACTTGCAAGACCCCTAAGTTATGAGATTTTGAGTCCTCTTTGACTTGTATTGGATGTATTAGCTGCCTGTCTTAAGACAAACTTTATTTTGCGGATAGCGGCGTCTCTACACGAGATGTAATATGGCGAGTTTTTGATTGAATTGGTTGAAGATGAATGAAAACATGTGGCGCATTCTGGGTCGGAAGGGGCATGTGCGACTGACAGTAGGTCGATTAGCGTACGGAACACGGGTATAAAGACTACGTGGAATCATTGACATCGAGAGGTCAACTTCGGCAATACAACAACATACCTACAACATTCAACGTCATTTATATTCAAAGATTGTATAACGGGACCCTAACAAATACCTGAAAAATATTATATTGGAAAAAGTTTCCAAGCATAATTCAAGTTTTCATAAATGTATTTCTTCGGCATATAAATATAATAGCCGCTGAATTCACAATGTCAGTGACTATAGGTTATGCTTACCATAAGTTAATTTTTTATTTTATTTTATTTTACAGGCGAATCAACAGTTAACAAAATATGGAGAACATTTAAACTAGCAACAGTACACCAATTACAGATTCACACAACTAAACACAGACTATTAAAAATATTGAACATGCACATATCTGGATTTACATCTAGGGAGGAAGGATTATTTTATTTATTAAAAAGCAATTAAAATCACGGGTTCCGTGGTGACTCAACATAATAGAAAATTAGTACTCGATGGTTAACAGTTTTGTAGGTTACGTCTAATACTGCTACTTAATAATTTGTTTTAGAGTATAAGGGCGAAAAATAATTAAAGGATAAATGGAAATTATGGAAACTTATTTGAAAAATGACACATATAACTCGTGATGTGAACTTTTCAAGTAAGTATAATCGTTGTCATTACCCGCCTATTAAAAATTGTTGTTCTTACCGGCAACATCAGTGTTAATCAAATGTTGATATATTTCAAAAAAATATTTTCTTTTCTGTTTTTAATTGGATAGTAATAAATTACTTTTACTTTTTATTGGGATCAAGAGCGAACCCATACTACATAAAAAGAACTTAATAATGCCGGTGGTAGCTATTTAATTTGTTCCTGTTCTTGGAAAATTCTTGAATCACACCGAACACATTTACTTCGGGGATTTCGAATTTGTATGTTCATTCTTTATCAGAATATATAAGCACGTGCATATGCTGATAAGGAGTACTTATTCTCCAATGATCTTCCAGTGATGATTACGGGACTATTTATTAAGAATTATCAGACGGCCATAAAAAATGCTCTAATTATTTTTACACTTTAGACATTACTTTGCTCGCCTTCATCTCGACATCGTATCTGGAAGTACCTCTACCTGTTGAGCAAATAATCATAAAGCAACCATTTTACGTTTGCCATGTTGGCGGGAGTTTACGCGCCATAACCGTCGCAAGGTACAATTAAAACCGTTGTTGAATTGTAGACACTTGCAGGTTTAGGTTGAAGTCTTTACATTGTTAGATAAGAGATACAGGAATTAAATTGAGTACCTTCTTGGTTACTAAGAAGTTTAAAAATAATAATGGCTTAATATTTACTTAATAATAATATTGTCTTAGCCTATGAAATTGGCGATTCATATTGTGTAGAATACACACGATTTCGCGAATATCTCTTGTTATTGTAATTAATATACTATGTTTAAGGTATTTCTACAACCAAACAAGTTATTTGAACTGTTTGATATTGGAAAAGACATTTATATGGCTTCCACGTGGTTTCGCAAATTTAATGCTTCGATTCTTTATACCTTTTTACTACATAGTTTTTCTTTTATTTTTATTTCCTTTCTTTTTATTAAGACAACATAACGAAAAACAAAAATTTCGTTAAATGCATTATGCAGTTACTAAGAAAATACACAAAAATAATTAAATTGTAAACAAAAAAATCAAATTGAAATTCAACAATGTTTACACAAAGCGAAACTTTCATAGATAAATATCAAATACATTGTATCCAATAGAACTTTTATCTAAGCACAACAAATTGCTGAAGATTCTAAGGTATGCGTTGGGCAAGTGTAATTAAAAGCCATCTATTTAACTACTTCGTGAAATACATAGTTTTTAGATACAATATAACACACACACACACATTTATGTATGTGTGTGTGTACGTGTAGTTTTCGAGACCAAGTGCCCACCATATTTCTTATTGGATTTTCAAATATACACTCCGTTGAAAACAAACAAATAATAAGATCACTGCTTTATCATAACGTAAAAATATGACCAATAGACAATTAACGCTATACCGTATATTGTCCGTGTCCGGAAGTGTAAAATGGCACCCACCCTGTACACTTAGGGGTGTCGTAAAAGGCTACTAATGATACTGAAAGTAATTACCGTATACCTCCCAGTTACCAAGAAATGAGCAGCAGTGTTTTCCGAACAGCAAACTGTCTTTTATTGCGATTTCGAACCCGTATGGCAAACGTGGAGATTATTGCCTCTATTTTTTTTAAGGGTGACCTCCATCCAGATTACATCGATGAACCCAAAAATTTATTTAATTCTTACACTTCCGCGCACATTACACATTTGAATAAAACACTTTTTTACGGATTTTACGCATATTTTATTTTATATTTAACCCTGACGTTTCGACTCCTTTACAGGAGCCGTGACGTAATGGCTCCTGCTTATTCCAAAAGTATTCGTATAATTTCTTGATGTTCTCATCAAATATATTATTCTGATTAACTCCTTTTTATTGAACAATTTAATGTATCATAAAGACTCGACCGCTGTAGAGAGCAATTAAAACCGCTGTCGGATGCGTAAATTGTTGCAGCCCTTCTATTGAAACCTTACATTGTGGCTAAGTGGTTGCCTGTTAGCTTTTATATTGCTTTCTCTAGGAAAAGGTGAACAATGGTAACCTAGAACATTCTATTAAGATCTTTTTAACCACTTTTACATTGGATTGCTCGATGAAAGGTAATTATTGACTACTTTTGAATGAATATAAAAACACTTTTATTGTTATACGACTTTGGAAACAAAACAAAAATTATTTGAGTGACAATTATTCATTGTTTACAATTGTAACAGTGATATGAAAATCATTGTGTTGTTAAAGCAAAGCCATTGTATTTCTCTTAATATCTAGAATTTATTGCGGATTTTTATTGTTATAATTTTTTTGTAGCGCATATTAAAATCTCTTTGGGTCACAGACTTTTTTATAACCTTTTTGTTATTTTCATTTCTTCAATATTTAATTATATCTTCAAATATCTACAAATATATGTCTAAAATAGTCTAATAACAAGAAAGTATAAAATATAATACTCAGAATATTAATATTTTTTAATCAGACTGTACACAATCATTTCTAACTTTAATTGGAACACATTATTCTTTTTCCTATATATCTATAGAAATACGATCTCTAAACCTCAAAAAGGGATAAAGGAACCACTATAAGAACAATTCATAGTCATGCTATAAGCTGTGCCACAGAAGGAGAACATAAAAATGATGATGATGAAGGTAATTTTGTTGCCAACGGGCATATATTCTTTAAAGTATCTGGATGGTACCATAGTTTATTTAATTTTTAAATTAATATTTGTTACTATTAAAATTATTTTATGTGGTACGCTGCCTTTAGTGGCAGTGCCGTAATGGCTGCGCGGAGCCCTATTTTCAGCGATAAATTAAAATTATTTATAATAGAGGTAGAGTTCCGGGAGTAGGTACTTTTTATCCGGAAATTCCCTCCACTTTAAGGATTTTTTTTTCAAAATATCGAAAATGTTGTTTTTGTGTTATTAACAAAAAATATAAATACCTTTTTTTAACTTATTTTGTTAATACCAAATGCATTTTTTTACGTACAATAAAATCCTCACAACTCATTTTTCTAGAGGTCATTTCGAATCCAATGAACTATATTATTTTTAAGAAGCTTATATTTTTAAGAGCTTTATCTCTATTTTTCACGTTTTTCAACTTGATGACCAGACTACTTCTATTTCATTTATTTTGTGATGAAAAATCTCCATATAAATTTGTACAGAACGCCCAAGCCTTTATACCCTGACAAAAAAGCCGCGCATCATCAGCCACCATGAAAGCTGGAAATACGCTCTTATAATGCTACAATATTTAAACACGGCGAAGATTATACATTCACACACCAAGCTGTTAGTATGACAATTGATAATCATACCCTTAATTTAGGTAAAAAAAATAAGAGGCGTTCCTGTAATAGAAGACGAAAAGGCACTCTATATTTCCCTGAACATATGATGTCGTGCATTAGCCGTTTCCTTTCCAATAACAATGAATGAGCTTTTTCAGTTCAAATCTTCCCAAAAGCTTTCCTTTGGTTTTGCTAACACTTACAAAGAACAAGTTGCTAAGGAAGTGCCGACTTACGGAATAAACAACGCTAGCAGGGTGGTGTTCAATTCTAAAGTTTTGTAATTCTTTAGTTGTAAAAATATCAGTAATAATTTGTATTAAAAAATCCTTGTATATTCTCAATGCCTTGTCAAAACCAAATAAATTACTTTGACTTAACGACCCCGGCAACCAGTTTAAGCCATATGGTTTGAAAATCTAAATTTTATTTAAAAATAATATATTGAAAATATTTAATAATTTATTTTTCCATATTTTCTGCTGGAATGATAGCAACTTTGCTTGTCTAGTGGTGAAGTTATCAATGCCAGTTAATAAGCAACTAGCTCTTAATTAAATTAGAAAAACCTTTACCATCTATTAAAAATTGCCACATTACAATAATTAAAAGAACATATTTATTACTATCCTTTATTATATAGTTAAAGTAATTAATGTTATCTAGAAAAACTTTATCTTTTCAGTGATACTACTTTTATCGAATACACTACGCGTTTATTCTTGTTTTTTATAATTAACCCTGACGTTTTGACTTCTTTAAAGTGCATAGCGCGAAAGTGTTAGAACTAAAACTATATCTACTAATAATTGTAAAAATCGGACAGAAAGTATCAGCTGAATTCGTAAATAGATTATTTTTAGCCACCGCTATGAATAACACAGTTATTTCAAATTCCTTAAGTAATTAATTCCAAGACTAAAGTTTTGCAACAGCAGCTCCATATGCTCTACTTCCAAGGTGTATTCCGACCTTATGTTTGCAGTAACATACCAAATGGCATTTAGGATATTAAACTTAGCTATCACGGTACGTAACCCACGACCTCTCGAAATCTTGTAAAGCGAGACTACTGTCTTCTCAACACTATTTCATATGACTTACCAATATATTGTATGTTTGAGCAAAACATTCTCATTCCTAATTTAGGCCTTTTAATGCATTATAAAGAAAATGTATATTGAAAACTAAGTAATCACACCAGGTACTTTCCATACTAAAGCTTATCTAATAGTAAAATACGCGTTATTTGACATTCAATTTCAATAAAACACCTTCGACCATTACGAATATTAAATCCAGATGTACCTTCACGTAAGATTCGTCTCTCCACGTATTCACTTTTTGAATTTTGTCGCCATATTTTCCTGAATTTCATTTCTCTATATCTACTTTAGTTCTTGGTACAATCAATCACAAAATATACCTTCGACTATTTTGACGATTAATTCACTGGAAAAAATTTCATGATATAAATTTAAAATATCTTTATTAAAGTTTGTTAATGTGGGATACTAATATTTACATGTTTATTTATTGAAATGAAATCTTTTTATATAAACCAAAATTTTCGGTTACGTAACTGTATTTATTTAAGTAATTGATTGTGTTCAAAATCTGCCTACTCGAAATAAATTATTGAATAAGATTGTATATAGTTTTCTAGAATTATATCTATTGTCAGCAATAGATGAAGGTAGCATATTGTTTTATGAGGAACCTCGACATATAAAGGAAATATATCTATATGAACATTATATGATGTATCGGTGATATAGTAGTCATTTGTCTGGGACTCCCACGTGGCGTGCCTCAATGAACTTGACGGATCGTCTGTAATTAAATACACGAACATGTTATGGCAATACGCTACAAAGGTCACCGAGAAAGCATTTGTCGTGTATAGCCATCAGACATGGTCTTTGCATTAAGTGTTCAGTAATTCAGATTTAATGACTAGGCTTTGTACTCATTAAAAAAATACAAAGGTTTACACTAGTTAAAGGTACAATCTCGTAAGCGTACAAGGTGAAGATTTTTTGACTTTGAGTGATATGAATAATAAATATAAAAATATTGATCAAACAGTTTGGCAACCTTCGTGGTCGAGTGTCTCGCACACTGGTTTTAATGGTAATATCACTTCGAGGTTCCAGGTTCGATCCCCGGCCCGGTAAATGTAGAAAATGTAATCTGAAATGGATATCCATTTATGCCCAGTGATTAGTATGTCAATGAAAAGTATCAGAATTCTGCCAGATAGACGGTAAGGGAACCCTCCGTAAGTGATACGTCGGGAGACCTTGTACCGGGAAGAAACTAGCATGGTCAGTTCTTCCCACGTTTTTCTTAGGTCGCTTTCTTGTCTGTTTACTTATCTGTCGTCTTGTCTGTCCGGTTGGAATCTTGTATCTCAATTTTGAGGCACTTCCCGACCACCTTGTGAGTTGAAATTTTCAGGGTAGCTCAGAACCCGATGACAATACACGCTTAAACAACTTATAACTTTCTATGTGCACTTTCAGGTCAACTTTCGGCAACTTTCACTTTTGTATGGGACTTATCCGATTGTTGCGTAACACATGGTTACTTGGTTGAGTTAATAATTAAAAAGAATAAAATAATAATACTAGATTTAAAAATCTAAAAACCCCACGTTTTTCAGTGACCAAAAAAGAATAAAATAACCCGGCGGGGCCAAGCGGGGCCACTGAAAAAAGTGGGATTTTTAGATTTTTAAATCTAGTATTTGTGTTCCTTTCATTATGATTTGCATTATAAAGCTAAAAAAAATAAGAAAACTTAATTTTCTGCCTGAGACAAGTTGAGTAATTCTTGTAATAAATTCTTTAGTTGTTAATATGTAAAAATAAGAGATATACAGTTCTCTTCTCTATCGTTAATAATTGAAACATTATTATATTTGATATTGTAGATAGTAGTCCCTAAAATACATAGAGATGGTGCTGGCACCAACTTAAGAAACACTTCAGGCATCAACTAAAATTCAACGGTCCTTTCAAGGTCTCGATTTGAAGAGTACTCACCAGGATAGCGGCGATGTGGGTTCAAGTTTTTTTCAAGTAATAAATTCAGTAATAATTTCTTATACTACTAAGACGTATAAATCAATTAAAATTAACGGATTCTATAAAGTAAAATAAAAACAAGGATATTAAATCAAGGCTTTTATTATTTATGACTGTAGTTTTATTAATATTTTTACACTTGTCGAAATGTAGATCTGCAACTTTATTATCAAAAGCAATACCTCCCAAAAACGAGCCTCTTGCTTTTTTAAGCTTGAAATTTGGATCAACTAATTTATCCTTGTTTCTTGTATTTATTGTATGAATTCACTTTTTTATATCATAATACTCCCTCACATTTAATAAACATATTTTTTTTCTTAAAATAATTTTATCTTCAATATTAGCAGCTGAGTCCTAAGACAACAGCCCAGAAGTCATTATACCAAGAAAATGCTAAAAACATTATTGCTACTTCAACGTCAGACATAAGCTTTATTTTTTAACAACATACGTAGTAAAACTAAGTCTGCTCGATAAGGCATGAACATAAGAATCCCTTTACGACCGTGAGTATAATGTAACGCCTAAAAACTTAGTGAAATTAACAAGTTCGACTGCTTTTACATTCCATTTATTGACGTATTGTCCTGCCTTACCTAATGTAAGTAAATTTTACAGTGTACTTCTTTAGAGGGAGCATTTTTTACACCGTCCAAACTCAAACTATGTCAGCTTTAAAAGCTAAAGATATATCAGTGCCGTCTCAAATGAGTTTTTCGTTAATAGATAGGAGTTATTATATATAGGTACAGAGAAAGTCGTTTGGAAAACTAAAATGATCTGCAACTAGATAAAAGTAGTTTTTTTGTATTACAATTTCAGCAATAAGTTCCATTTTGGTTTTAATGTTTCGTAGTGTTGAGTCAGGCATCCAACTGGAAGAATTACCACATACCAAAGAGACGGTACAATTTAAAATGATAACAGACTTAGTTGCGGACGACTTGTCTACATTGTCATGAATTAGGCGCATTAGCCGACTGGTCCCGTAATACATTGTGACAATGCGTTTATCCCTGATTATGCGGTGGGGCCCTCGCTTTCCAACATTCAAAAAGCTGCCTTATCCCTCTCGAAATAGGAACTATTTTATTTTAGATTAGTCTAGTTCGTTAAATCGTTACAGTAGTGTTGGAACTGCGACTATTTGTAGCAAGAGATAACAACATACGAGCAGGTAGTAGGACCTGTTGATGATAAGCGCCGTCGTCGATAAGGCCACAACTGATGGACTGCCGCTCACAGAATTTTGGCGAATACATATATTCATGAGTTGATTAAATAGTTCACGCTTCGGACTTACCTACCTGCGAACATATACATATGAATGAGTGGGTGGCTTACATCGCAATTTTAGGAGCTCCCCGCATTGTTTGTTTTTGATAGCGGAATGTTGGAAACCAAAACTGCAATTAGACTTATTAAATAATAAATATCACGCCGAACAATCACGGTATCCGTGCATTTAATTGTTTCACACAAATATTTTCATACTGATTCAAGACCACTTCAAGACAACTTGAAACTACTACTACAGTAAATACTGTTTCTTTTGTTAACAAACTTGATTTACATATACTCGGATTATCTTAGCTGGAATGAAGATTCTTGTAAAAGAATTTAATGTTAAGGACATAAAAATGCACGCTAATCTAGGCTGTTGATTATGAAAGAACTTGAACACTAAATACTATATACTACAAGTAATCACTAAATATATAACACACCGATTTTAATAGATGTTTGTGATATACTAACCAGTTACAATTTCAGTCAGCCCTAAGAAAAGAGGCAATCAAGTTATCCTTATATACTTATTCGTAATATTTTGGTCATAGACTATTATTCTTAATATTAACAAAATATGGTTCATCTGAAAAGGGCGTTTGTAAGATCGATTACAGTTGTGGTAGTTCATATATTGACCAAACAAAATTAATAAAAGCGGCCATAAACAACTTTACGCAATAGTCGGCCATCGCTAAACATTTAATCCAATCGGGCTTAAATCACTATCGAGTTTCATAACCCCTCAGACTATCTCAACAGAACGCTACTACATACCAAGAATGATGCAGCAAACAATTGAAATTACCAAACACATAAACTTCATTCGTAAAGATGGGCTTATAGACGAGTTAAAATGACACAGCACAGAAAGTGTCTTTTCGCGATCTATAACTGTGTGTATCGTTTGTCGTGAACAGTTTCGAGAGAACAGTGAGTTTAAATACAGTAGTACCGGTATCGAGTTTAATAAAAGGCTGCGAAGGAGGGTAGATCGATAGCTTTGCCCATAACACCACCCGCAAAAACATCACTTCTTCCGTGACGATGGCGCATGCATCTATGCCAAAATATCGAAGCCTCTAAAATAACATGATTAAAATCCTGTTGTAAATAAAACTAAAGTCAATGACCATGAAAATTAAGATAATAAGATTTTTGACTGCATTTAGTGTGGTAAATTGGTGTCATTCTAATGAAAAGCGCGTTAAAAGTACATTATAGCACAGTCCTCTCATCACAACTTTTTATAATACGTGCTTCATGGTTTTCTTAGAGTTCCTTGAGTTTCATTTTTTTTTATTTTAAAATTTGTTTTTTCAAATGAAGTCATCCATCAAGTGACCAGCACTAAAGAATAGAATAGAAATTGCCCTCAACTTGGACGACGACTTAGGAATTTGTGAAGTTTAGTTTTACATACTTTGTTTGTCAAATAAAAAATCAGACAGTAAGTCAGTTTGGGTTACAATTTGGTTACTTAGAAAAAGAAACCATTTAATTGCGATTAATTCTACTGTGTCACACAAATTTCTAGATTTCTTAATGTATATGAAGCAGTAGAAATCATGTCTATACATTGAGTAATAAGCGTTACGAAAAACACAAAAACAATTTGTTTGCATGTTAATGCTAATCTTTAATCCTTATGGCATTCTCTACCACTAAACCTTATAAAATGTGTATACCCGAACAAAGCGTAGTTGTAAAAATAAAATTAATTTAAAAGTATATAATCTTCCAAACCTACAAAATATACAAAATATAGTTTGTGCCCAACAAGCGTATGCACATATAGAAAGAAATAAGACCAATTTTGAAAAGGACAAAAATATATAAACTTCCATAAGAATATGAGTATGCAATGAACATATGAAAATACAAATCAATAAGAAAAATAATATAATAAAACATGAAACTGAAACTTAGACATATAATATTCTGGGGAACGAATTAACAACTCGCAAGTGCTTACGTTCACTAATAAGGATTCATTTGATGTATGAAGTTGTTGAGGAGGCAATACAACCTCTATAGAAGATTGAGCATTTGAGTATAAAAAATATGAAGATAGTCAATGAGAGGAAAAATGAGAGATTTGGTATACTTATTAAACCTGTCACGGAGTATATCCAGCTCACGCGATAGGGGTAGCTTAAGTTGAACAATATATAACTAACAGATAAAAATAAAACATATAATGTAATTTCATTTCAATTACAAATCGCTTATCTTACCATTCTACAGTTCAGTAAATACATTGAAATTTTAACAATAAACAAAGATCTAACAATCTTTTTCTGCATTACAATAGCGACTCAGTTTATTCATAGGGGACCATAATATAAGCAAACAACAATAAAAAATCAAGCCATAAATATGACGCTGAATAATAAAGAAAAATAAAATAAATATTTTAATGTCATAACACTGTGCTACAAAATTTGATAACGTCAGTGTTTGTCACCGTATAAAATAATACAATCGGTGAATATTCTGAGTGGGCTTCAAAAAGTGATATATTAAAAAACAAGATAAAGGTTATATTACTTAAACAAATAGATTTAAAGCAAAAAGCAGAGCTAAGAGTACAAACACATTATTACTTAAACTTCAAATATGAACAGAAAACAGACCAACTCGACTGAAGCTTTTGACTCGATTGACGTTCCGCTAAGGCCTAATAATATCGCGTTCGTGCTGGAAAGAGATTCGCTGACTCCATCGGTATTCGTACTTTAAATGTTCCCATCACTAGTCCAAGCGTTTGTTATACGAAAGTGACTACGCACCGACTGAAACAGCACCTGCTCAGACTTAGTAATGAACTCGCATATTACCAAAGATGTGCCCTTCAACTTTGTTTTACTGCGCCAAACTGCTCCACACAGTTGAGGGTCGCTCAAACGCATAACAATTGGTTGAGCTCATAAATCGGTGTCATCGCTAAATCGGTAACATTCTTTGAATGAGTCAGCGGATATTTTTGAAAGTCCAGTTCTTAGCTTCTCCCCGTCCTATTAAGACACGCCGTTGAGGAGTAGATCTTTTTCTTCTTGCCACAGATGTGGCAATGAGACAGATCACTCATCAAGGAAATGCCTCACAGATGAAAATCCTTCTCATATAAGTGACATTATATTGCATATATTCAACTCCTTCAAACGTTCTTGAGAAAATTGAAGTCCTCATGGAGCTGCTGCAGCTTGTCCGAATTGTCCGAGTTGTGATTATTTCGGATTGTTTTTTCCAAACGGATGAATAGCTATTATATTTAAATGGAGCTCAATAATAAACGTACTCGGCAATCCGAGTTTTAGAAAATGTTACCTTCATGTTACCATTTTTCACTCCTTTACAGTTAAAAAATGGTTGAAACTATGCGGGGAAAATCACCATATTTGAAGCGCGAAAACCATTTTTTAATACGAAAAATGAAATTCTATATACAGGCCCGTAAGTCGACATTTAACGTCAAAATTGTTGTAATCCACCTTTCCGAAAAGTAAATAAAAGGATAAAAGACACAACATTATTAAACTATACCGATGTGGCTATGTAAGATAATAATGTAGTTTATCTTTATATATATAATTCTTCTGTGAGTGTGTATGTCACTGAACTCCTCCTAAACGGCTGGACCGATTTGAATGAAATTTTTTGTGTGTGTTCAAGGGGATCTGAGAATGGTTTAGATTCACAAATCAGTCCGGCAGATGACGCTGCAGGCGGCACAGCAACGCGTGGCTGGGTCAACTAGTAATCATATATTAAGCGGCAACATCCCTTTGTCCACATGTTAAGGACAACGAGATAGATGTCGCTATCGACAAAGTTCTCTTCAATCGTGCGCGAGATAGCTCGAATAGCGCATGATAGGCCGGCTGGTGAGAAATAAGTGGTAATTTATTTCAACGTGTTAGAGAATTTTAAAAAGGTGTTGAAATATTACATGGAAAGTCTACCAGTTCTGAAGTGAGAAACATAAAATCTATAATCTAAGATCACCAATTTGTTGTTTGTCTGTCCGCTCTTTTTCCATTATATCAATAACGTTACCAAAGCAACGCGTTAACGGCAAGTAGTTCGTCTACCGGACGCTAGATGGCGCTAACGGAAAAATATTTAATAATAGACAAGATTTAAAGAATTTTGTCCAGCCGTGCGAAGCCGGGACGGGCCGCTAGTTAATCACTAATATAATAATGTAGAGGTCTACATTGGTCGTATGGCTCGCATACTAGTATTCCGCAACTCCGGCCGGTTCAGTGAAAAAAACCAACTTTTCTATATTAGCTCGGTTTCTATGGTATGGTACCGTAGTTGTTTTTGAATTCACAGGTGTTTAGCTACTTGAGTTCAGGTTAGGTTCAGAACAGCGTATGAGATGTTTTCCATTATTTTCCTCTTTCTTTATTTCTTTATAATAAGGCTTTTGAGATGTAATGAATTTCATCGTTTCTAGAAACGTTACTTGAACCAGGTAGGTAACGTAGCGCTCAGATATTCTTTATTTCAAGAAAGTACATAGCAGGGATATTAATGATCGGATAGGACAACGTCTGCTATTTCCAATAGTATACTCACGGAACAGAAAAAACAAGTTTTTCTGTTCCGTGAGTATACTATAAATAAATCAAAGCAAACAATTATTTTTGAAGTAAAAACTTCTTTAGCATCGTTGTAATTTGAAAGTCGATAAAACAAAAAAGAGACAGACACATAAATTCATAAGATTTAACGTAGGAGAAAATTAGATAGGAAGCATTATACAGTATCTCTTATGTTCGTGGTTCTCTTTGTGTTCTGTTTCGTACCCCCTCAACTCGTGTTTACCAAGGCATAGTGGGAGCTTGCTTGGGCCTCAGCGTTGAACGTTAATACGTGTTTGTGTGCGCATGCGTAGTACAAAGCTTGAGAGAAGGCATCACAACCACCGTGGTATTTTGTATACATATACGTATTATTTTTGGAGGTTGAACCCTTCTACCACTAGTAGTGAACTTCTACCACGTGTGAATTGCACACATGCTTTTTTTAATGTTTTAAATATCTAAAGTTTAGAATTAATTTTTTGTACTCTACTATTTTAACTACTCCAACATTTTTTCTTAAAGCGCAGGCATGTATAGTTGTCAATATTTAATTTCGATCTGCTGTTGAGCTTTTGACTTTTTAATGACATTTTGCTTTGCTTAAATTACGTTTTTAACAAACGAACGGCGAATTTAAAGTTATCTTTAAACGACCAAAACTGAACTGTCATTCAATTTCAATGAAACATAGCCCAAATGTTGGTACAAGTTAATTTTAAACTTATAGAAATCTCATAGGACTCGTACATACGTACATCGTACGTAATTTTTACAATCGTGTAGAAATATGCCATTGTGAATCTATAATATAAGATCACAGTGTTTTGTGTGTTTGTCTGTCCGCTCTTATTCCCGCTCTTTTGCCATTTTATATGCGTTATCATAGCAACGCGTTAACCGCAATTAGTTCGTCTACCGGACGCTAGACGGCGCTAACGGAAAATATATTTAATGATAGAAAAAATTTAAAGAATTTTGTCCACCCATGCGAAGCCGGGACGGGCCGCTAGTGCTAAAAAATAAAATAAATACATTAATAATATGGTTTTAGTAATTTGTAGATAAGTGTATACATATAGACATTTTTTTCATTTCTTTTCAACAGTTATTCTTTTTTATCACCAACGCTTAGTTTTTGATAAAAATGTTGAATTTACACACACACTACTGCTTTACGCCACTGCTTTATTATATGTATATGAAAATATAAAGTATATAATTAGTAGTATGTATATAATAATGCCCAGGAAAACATAAGTTTCTATTTGTTTTTCATAACAAACATTTCATTTTAAGTCAAATATTAAGTTTGTTTACGTATATAAATTACACGTGATAAATATTTCTCTCTTTCCAGCTTTGTAACATTCTATACATTTTCTATCAAATTGAATATTTTCTCTCAGATACAAACCATAATAAATCAAGATAGTACATTAACACGGTTGGTATTTATCTATAAATCAAGGCGTACCCTTTTTCGAACAAATAGCGAACCTCTAAGAATTTATTTTCGATATATAAATGACTGAACGATTTCTAAGAAATGGAAAAACGGTTGATACCTTAGTAACTGGGGACTCTCGAAATTAATTTGTAATTCAATTTTGGAGAATTACAAAATACCTGCTATAACTTTAATAGATTAACAACATTTAACTTTTCAGCAAGTTAATATACCGTAACGATAACGCAAAACTTGATTCTAAACTGTTTGATTTCTGGTTTTGTTTGTCGTTAAAGGTCTTGGGTTCGAATGTTTGTGACACCAGCACGATACACATCTGATTTTACACAGCTGTCGACTACGTGGATCGCTCTATATGTTGCTTAATTAATAACAGCTCTAAGAATGAGGTTGTTAACTTTTTATTTCTAATATACGTTGCCATACCTTGTCTTATACCTAATCTTTAATGTTATAACAACAATAATGACATGCCATGATTGTTATTTTGATATTATTTCTGTAGACATAATAATTTAACACTGCAGTGAAACAATAAGTTTCTTATGTAGCTAAGGGTGCAGGCCCATGGTCATCATTATACAATGAACATGTGTATTTTACATTCAACTAGGTATAAATTCTAAAGGCTGTTTAATATTTTTTTTTTATATCTATTTCTGTAGATTAAAAATATTATGATTATGGCACTTAAAAGTATATGAAATAAAATTTTATGAGACTCGATAGGGGAACCCTTAAATAAATACTAAATTAAAATACTACAAGCCATTATTATTCTTCGAAGTAATCTTCATTCCTTTCTATACATTTTCGCATCAAATGAAACCATTAATAGAGCTAACACGTACAGCATTTAATTCAAGCTTTCAAGTTCAAATTAATTAAAATACGGAATTGATTCTTAAAATACGGAACATCAACAGGTTAATTAAAATACGGAATATCAACAGATTTAGTATTAGATAGTAACGGTTAAAATAAAAAAGTTATGATCAAAAAACATTGGCCGTATGGGATTTCCCATTAAAACAAAAAGCGGGCGCTTTTTGAAAGTTTTCTATCTTATGGAATTTTAAAATTAACTAAACATTATTGTTTTTATTTTTATTTAGTATTACGCTCCGCTCCAATATATCGTGCTAGCGATGCTTTATGCCTAGCGACTGCATCGACCTAGTAAATAATATTATTTTATTTAAATTATTATAATAGAAAAATACTAGAAAAAATCGAATCGGGTCCCAAGTGAATTCTCAGGCGGGAATCGAACCCGCAACCTTTGGAAATCCGGTCCAATGCTCTCCCAATTGGGCTACCGAGCCTTGTGAACACTCGTCGAAATTTTCTAGTACCTTTCTTATTTTACGCTGTAGGATTCACCGCCTGAGAATTCACTTGGGACCCGATTCGATATTTTCTAGTATTTTTCTATTATAATAATTTATCTTATAAGATCGCATTGAAAATGCATGAAATATATAAAAAATTATAAAATTATTTTATTTGTTAAAAGTGGACGCTATCGGTCACAAACATAATAAACAGGTTAACTGTTTGTCGACACATATGTTGTTGAAAGTCTCCATTATCTGTCCTTTTCTCTTCATTGATATCTTCTTTTATATACTTTTGTTGACATATCTTCAAAACAAAACGATAATCTTTTGTTTTTTTATGTTCGTTCAATAGCTAATTCATCTCGCAGCGTAATTAGATTTTATTTGTTATTTATTCATTTATGTGCGAGATTTTTATTTGTAATGAAATTATTACTAGAAAAAAATCAACGTACCCCAGGTGTCAGGTGTCCTGCCAATATTAGACCTGGGACAAGTTGAATTTCTTCCAATAATAATTTCATCAGTTTTTCTTACAAAACGTGCATTTTATTTCTAAATCTTTTTATTTACTTTAATTTACTAATGCCTTCTACAATAAACGAATTTAGTGATTTATTCAAAGAAAATCCCCAAGCATTTTCTCAATAATTACGTCTTTGTATACTTACAGAGCGTATTCGCTGTAGTAAAAAATAATCCAGGGCTCCGTCAGGTTCACGGACGTAGTTATCACATATGTATTACATTACATCTAACATACGTGTAAGTTCTAGGAGGAGGAGTTCTAGTGTGCTTCACTACAAGTCAAGTAGCAGCAGATTCGCAATTAGGAAAGGAGCGAGGGGCGTGCGGAAAGTCAGATATTTCTGGATACCTATCCTGTGCTCTTATAACCACTGATTATAAGCTGGTATAAAAAACAGAAGTACACCGAACTTTTACTATCAAATATATATTGTCAACTTCTCAAAATTTCATTACAAAAGTAGATAAATATAAATAATTTGATTAGCATCAAATTTTGGTATTATTTTTTCATAGTTAATGTAAACTTTGTAATATTTTTACGTGTAGAAAAACTTGTTTTCTAAGATGATCTGAATTCTAAGTTTAAAACTGACACAAACGAGAATGGAACCCAATCATCTTAAAAAAGTATCGTTATGAAACTGGAAATGGTGTCTATTATTTCAAACAGTATCAATGAACAGAAGAATAAAAACTAAAAGTAATGTCCCGGCAATTTACATATATTATTTAGTTTCAAACTAAGCTAAAGTTGCACTATGTATACTAAATGAGGCACATAATAAGCAATCAATTATATAATGGATCATTACATACTGGGAAACAAATGCAACATGTGCCTATATCTGGATCTGAACCTGGACCTTTGGTTTGTAGGCATGATCAGTGCCAATGCTCCAGCCAGTTAATTGGACTGAAATCTGGAAAACAAGTCATAATGTTATTTAAACTTATTAAACATCGTAAGATAAGAGGCCGTACTTGTTTATAACAAACAGACTTCATTTGTTTTAATAAAACTGCATACTTTATCTTACAACTTTTTATATGACACTCGTATATATAAATTGGACCCATTTTTGCAAACAAGAACCAACCCACAGTTTAAGAACCATATACAAAATGGTACCTAAACACTTATTATTTATTACATTTATAAATCTGATATTCCTAGATAGGCTACAGTATTCCACATGAGGTTAACAAGTATTCATTCATTAATATACTATGTATGCATTTTGCACATTCTGTTTACAAAAGTCTAGTTTTTGTCGTGGGTTGGTTCTTGTTTGCAAAAATGCGTCCAATTATAGACCACAATTTTTTCATTTTATTTACAAATTTGACAATGACAGCTCCATTTAGAAATAAATGACACGATGCAAAGGTTGTATAACGATATACACACTACCGAGAATAAAAAAACGATAAATATGGAAACTCTCATAAAGTGGTAACCACATAGCTTTAATCTATTCCTCTTTTTTTTTACAATGCAAAGTTACAGTGCACGCAATAAGTTTAGAGCGAATCTGTCAAGCGATTTCCCAGTAGAATGGTACCGTAAATATCGTCAAAAATTGTCGTTTTCCCACAGCAAAAACGGCACGAATCGGTACCAGTTCAAGTATAAATAAAGTTGTAGTTGTACATTGTCCACGTCGGGGGCCGTATATCATTTTTATCGCTCGCACTCCACCCAGCCGCTTATTCATTGCTTACCTACTGCGACTGTGACGACTCCAACTGGTATTTGTCGAGATACTCCATAGATGATGAAACGTTTTTGAAGGAACTGAATTTAAGCCGTTTCCGTATTAATTATTATAAATTTTGATATATAATGTGTTTGTTTAGTAAACACATTTACATCCTTTTACTTATTTTCATTGTTTTGTTGCGTAATAAGTCATAACTTTATATTTGTACACATTAATTTCTAATATCCTTTTAAGATAATCCTAGCGGCCCGTCCCGGCTTCGCACAGGTGGCGAAATTCTTTAATTTTTTTCTATTATTAAATATTTTTCCGTTAGCGCTATCTAGCGTCCGGTAGACGAACTACTTGCGATTAACGCATTGCTATGGTACAATGGAAAAAGAGCGGTCAGACAAACAACAAATTTGTGATCTTAGATTATAGATTACTTACTATATCCATGACTCGAATTTGAACACGCTATTCAGTTTCAGAGACAGTCATTAAACTGCCGTGACCCATTATGTTTGATTACATTCATATTTGTTTATAACATTGCAATGATAAAAAAAAATATAATGTACACAATAATCAGGTAAGATTTCAAAGTAAAGTTATTACTAAACAGGAAACAGGACATTCAGTTGGTTAATTTTTTATTAAGCAAATAAACTTATGCATTGACTAAAACTCAAAAATATTATACAGATTAAATCTTTTTAAAATACATACAAAAGTGTGACCGAAGTAAACTCACCTTTTATTTATTTGAATACCGTTAAAAAGTCTAAGTCATACTGACAATATATAAATCAGAATAACAGGCAAGATTGTACATTTCTTTTCACGAACTTTGAAAAGAATGAGCAATAGTTACTTTAAAAATCTCGCAATTTCTTAATACAAATTTTATGAATATTCAAATCGAATTTACAGATCGTTATCGGTTTAAAATTTCCTCGCAGCTCACTTCGTATTCGAGCGCTCGAGCCCCATAGAGGAAGTTAAATATAAAAATAAGCAAATTTTTTCCATTTCTCAAGTGTAATCGTTTATTTTTTGCCTAATGACCCTCTCGTCTGAGCGGGGAGTGGGAGGGGACTTCCTGAGATACCCTGCGGGTACCCTTGGAAAGGTTAGCTTTTGCGATGCCCACATTAGGAGGAATAGTTACAAAGTTACGAAAAGCTACTAACCCAACACAATATACCCATAGACAAGCACAGATTAAACAGAATTAAAATAATTAACTTTCCCGCTATTTTGTATTATTTTTGACAGTTTATAAAGAAAACTTAATATAATCTATAAGTTCTTATTTCTTAATAATAGAAGGACTTTTTGGCGGGAGCGGGAAGCGTCACTATGGTGGTCTTGTTTTTCTTGTTAAAATTTGTGTTGTGGTTGATATTAGTGTGTAATAATGGTGGGTTATTAACCACTAAGTATTTCTGTATATGCACGAGTGTTTGCAAGTGAAACAAAACAATGGATGGTGTCTTTTCGCTCTCTCAAGAAGACCACGAGAAATTTTCAGTAAAACCCCACATCTTTACTGAAACCTAGGTTAAGGTATTTCACTTTTCATTCATCATCCATTGATAATCTATCATTCATATCATTCATAAATCAACTCTTTAAACAAGAATGGACATAATATGAAGAAATGGCTCAAAGGTCTTTGTAACCAAGCCAAAACCCCTTATAAAAAAAAAATCATAGAAATCAAGTTAAGCACTTGGTTTTTCTTTATAATGTTTAAGCATGTTCTTTTCGAACTGTAAAAAGTGAGAGTTGTTGGTTGAAATAAATATCCAAAATCTAATGGCGATAGTGTCGATCGAATAGCGACACCAGAAATAAATAGAACATATGTCGCCTAAACAGTAATAGAGAACTTACTTCCGCAATTCTAGAAGTAAATACATACGGTAAAGTACCTATAATATATTTCAAAGTTTCAACAAGGAATTGTGTCTTTTATTTTCCTAGTAAATTTAGTATAACATGCTATGTATCACTCGACACATTAATTTAAAAACTGCATTTAGTTGTTAGTAAAAAAAATGTTTTGGTCAGTTTCCTTAAAATATTCTCCAGTACTATGTTTATTGTAACAGAATGTTCTTTTTCATGTGAAAATGAAACATTACTGTTTTGACCATTTTGCTAATAGATGGATTTAAGTGACATTTAAAGTAATTATTATACACATTATACTTGTATAAAAAACTATATATAAATATCAGTAAATATCGAGAAGTCGAATATAACTTCATGGACGAAAACTCAATTTGAGAATAGGAGTTTTGCAGTAACGATTCAACAGAATAACTTACTTTCTACATCCATCATCTGAGTGGCCATTTTTCTGCCATAAAAACGGATATAGCACATCTCGAAATGCGTGATATACGCGTAATTTATAGTCTACCTAGGCACCTATATAATAAAATTTATCCATCCCAAGAGATCCACACGTTTTACTGAGATGCTTACATCCTATCTTAAATCCATGTATGAATTTTCTACATGACTGTCAGCCATTTAAATCACTCCAAAGTATTACTGTAGTATATGTACTACGTATTCAACCATGACATTTATAACTTCCTCATATGTAATTTGTAACGACATAAGTTGTTGGAACCATAACAATGCCTTCGTATATTACAATTCCTGGAATCGCAACTTTTAAAATATCAGAGTGACCTTGGCTGTGCTACCCAAAGGCAGATGTTAAGTAATTTGATATACTATTAATAGAAAAAAGAAAAGAAGAATCATTCATAAGATATTTATTTAATCTACAATCTAAGATCACAAATTTGTTGTTTGTCTGTCCGCTCTTTTTCCCGCTCTTTTTCCATTTTATATGCGTTACAATAGCAACGCGTTAACCGCAAGTAGTTCGTCTACCGGACGCTAGATTGCGCTAACAAAAAAATATTAAATAATAGAAAAATTTAAAGAATGTTGTCCACCCGTGCGAAGCCGGGACGGGCCGCTAGTCTGTAATCTAAGATCACAAATTTGTTGTTTGTCTGTCCGCTCTTTTTCGATTGTATACGCGTTACCATAGCAACACGTTAACCGCAAGTAGTTTGTCTACCGGACGCTAGATGGCGCTAACGGAAAAATATTTAATAATAATAGAAAAAATTTAAAGAATTTTGTCCACCCGTGCGAAGCCGGGACGGGCGCTAGAAATAATAAAGATAGGAGTGGCTTATGTCAGACTATGAATTTTATTAACTGGCTACGGCATCAATTGAGCAGCAATGAGTAAACTTACCTCATTGTTCGTACCCTGTAGAAAATGTTTATAGTTATTGTATTGGTTCTGTTGCAGAAATTAATAATATTTTTTACCGCAGATACAGAATGCTGCGTTAGCTTAATTAGATTCTAAGTTCTACTAGACCAGATAGTTGCCATTTTACCATTATTAAAAACTATATTCGCTTAAAATACTCAATATGTTATAAATTAACACCATCATAACAGTAGTCAGATTCGTATGCATATCCAATAAAGTGAGGGAATTTAGCACGTTTATTTTGTTTCCGAAATGTCTTCCATCAATGAAGGAAAAGAGAGTGTTGTGTTATATTCATAAAAATCCATTCTAATCAAACTAAAAATAGCAAAGTTGTAGTATAATGTATTTTCTTTACTACTGGGCTCTTAGTATTGCTATTCAAATAATTATACATATGATCGCAGTATAAATCAAATTTCTACTCATGTTTCTGAAAGAGTTTATCCACTTACCGTTACTTTTTGTTTTAACTGTTTGTTTATTGATTACTAGCTTCCGCCCGCGGCTTCGCCCGCGTGGTGTTTTGATAAAAAGTAACTTATGTTCTTTTTCAGATTTCAGACTATCCATATCCAATTTTGTAACAAACGGCTCAGCAAATCAGCCGTGAAACAAATATTTACACAGTTACAGTAAATTAATTTGAATATTAATGATTATATTAAAAGAACGGTATAGATTTGGGTATAGCATTTGATTAAAAGAGAGTAGGTATGTTTAAAAAAATTAAAAAATATCTGTTTACAGTAGGTATAAGGTACCTATGTATTCCATTAAGTGGCAGAAAGTACCTAAGAAAATTTATTGGTCCCTTATGTCCAAGAGACACTTTACAGGGGCCAGCGTCACGTTATGTACAAAAATATTTTAAAATGACCTAATTTAAAACATTTTTGTACACAACGTTTGCTGTTTTGTTATTATTTGTTAAAATGTGGAGATTGTTTGGACTCGACACTCGCGAGCAGGCCACGTACAGTTGGCCATGCGAAAAACAGGTTTTCTCTAAATGGACACCTGCTACTTTAAGTGTTTGATCCGTTCTGTTCCGTTCGAATTTCGGGAATTCCGTTTGTAAAATTTCACCCCCACAGTGGTAAAAATTTTCAAAATGCTAGAACAAACGATTTTTGTTTCTTATTTAGTGCCTAAATACAAAATGTAATGTTTTTATCTTCAAAATGACGAACTTCATACAAACTTTCAACCCTATTGCATCCCCTCACAGGTCGAAATTTCAAAAACGCTACAACAATTTATTTTTTTTTTCTTATCAAGTTCCTAAATATAAAGTTTCATAGTTTTATCCCCAAAAATGACAAAATCCCATACAAACTTTCAACCCTTATTTCACCCCCTCACTGGTCGAAATTTCAAAAACGCTAGAACAAATGTTTAATTATATCTTAACAAGTGCTTAATATCAAGTGCTTAAATATAAAGTTTCATGGTTTTATCTTTTAAAATTAAGAAATTCCATACAAACTTTCAACCCCTATTTCAACGTCTTCATCCCTTTTTTTCGCAATAAAAGGTAGCCTATGTTCTTTCTCTGGGACTAAAAATTGTCTGTGCCAAATTTCATCAAAATCGGTAGAGAGGTTTAAGCGGGAAGGCGTAGCAGACAGACAGACAGACAGAGTTACTTTCGCATTTATAATATTAGTAGGGATTAGTAGGGATTATGACATTTAATACTTATTTTATTATATGTATCGATATTAAATAATAATTTGTGCTATAATCAAATTAATAATTAATCAATAATCTGAATATTTGTACATTGCCCTGTACCCAAATTCTTACGGATAAATAATTTATTATAATTTTATATATTATTATACCTAAAAAGATCTTAATGCCGAATAAAAAACTTCGTAATAAATGTTCATGTCTTATCAAAACTGTCGAAAAATGTTTTTTGTATATGAAGCGGTGAGATCAAAATAATGATTGATGTTTAATATTTTTTGATTTTAATCACAGGTAATGATTCATTTATATTTATTTTTTGTATCATATAAAGTGAGATTAAAATTTATAATAGCAAAAGTGTTCCTTACCAATGGTATAATTTATAAATAACCTTGTGAAACAGACGAAATCTTCAAAATAAGCTACAGAGGTTGCCATTAAAAACGATAAAACAGATTTATTCATTCTACATTGTTTCGGAAATGGCAACACCCATAGAAATATGACAGGGAAAGGGAAGCGTGCCCCATAAGCCTTCTATGAAATCCTTAATGACCCTCTAATGGGCCGCTGGGGTCGTTTTATTTTTCAAGCTGTTATTTCTTATGTGTTTCACAAATGTTTTGTCGGAATGTATGCATCAGCTATATATTCACTGGTTTAATAAGAAACTGTAATAAACCGAGTAAAGTACGCTATTTGTCGTAAAAGTACTCGACTAACATAATTACATTCAAACCTTCGATCAAAATTTAAACATCATAAGTAACCGGAGCTCTTAAGCTCTTACGAAAAGCTCTAAAGCTCTAAGCTCTTACGAAAATACGAATATACCCCAATTCAAAATTATATATTATACATTCGAAAATACCCCAATTTATTGAAATTATATCAAAAAGCATTGTAGACGCTAGAATTTCAATTTTTTTCTTTGTGATTAATGTAATACGAACAAAAAAGGAGATAATGATGAGAAAATTTTCAAAGGTGGGTAAGAGCTTTAATAAGGTAACGAACAAAAGCAAAAAGACGTTAGTTCTAGTTCCATCTATGATTATTTTATTAATCACATTTTCTCACAAAGTTTGACTCACACACAGACAAATAATCAGACTAACCACGAAGTGATTAAGTTGAAAAAAAAGTGGCACTCCGGTTTTCACAGGAAGTAAAAACTGCAAATTATAATATATATGTTGAATTAACAGAAAAAAATAATTCAACATAGATATTATAATTGTAAGCAGAATGCATTCCTTTTTACTAACCGTTTTTTCAATATCAAAAATGCCCAACGCGCCTAAAGAAGTTTTCACTTCAATAATGTAGGTAATGCGACAAGGTTCTACGGTGTATACATCTTATTTCTCGTGACTGTTCTTTACCGACGAAGGCTTTTAATTAAAGTTCAAGACATTAAATTATGTTTAACGTAATTAATCGTATTTATTTACTTCCAGGCTTTAGGAAGTAAGTTCTTAATTACTGCTTAGGTGAAATTTTCAAAATCGTCACTTCTACAGTTAAATTCATTTTAGATGTACATTTTAAATAAAAAAGTCCATGCAGAAATAAATAAGCGGCCAATATCTTCGACTTTAAAAATAAAAACTTGATAAATTATAGAATTTATGTTTTCTTTTAATACTATCAAAAGCGCTGTCTGACATGGTGTCGCAAGTTTAATGGTTTTTTCTGTGGATTTTTTTCCATCTCAAAAAATGCCCAACACGCCTAAAAAGTTTTCACTTCAAAACAGAACTACAAGGACTTCTAAAGTTTCATTTTGAGCTACTGAACCCAAAAAACCCTGTGTCATAAGAAATTTATTTTCACTAAAGAAAATACAAATCAATTAAAAAAATCTAAGGACATGTGAAATAGTCAAAGTAGTCCTAAAGTAAACGAAAGCAGTGTTAACATATTTGACGTAGAAACTTTATAGCACTTAAAGACTTATAACAGAGTTCTGCTTCCTGAAAGGAAACCACAGCACACAAATTGAACTAAACGTAGAGAATACAAGGATATGATACCAAACCGGGTGCTTGCTTGAACTCCTATGTTATGGAAACTTAAACGATTAAACCATATATTCTAACGCTATTATTATGTTACGAAGAGTAGTATTTCAATGCATCAACCATGTTCACACTTGTGTAGTTATTATTCTGCACATAAGAATTTATAAGAGAATAAAAATCAAAAAAAAAGTGTTTAATTAGTTTACATTCTAACTATTTTATTCGATTATATTTCTCGACTGTTTTTTACAAATTGACTTTTAAGAATTTTGTATTTGGATACAATTGTTGTGTACATAAAAGTAAATAAGAATACCAAAAGTCATTGATGCAACAATAATTTATTTTTTGAAATGTTAAAATAAAATTATTATAATTATAACACGCAATGTAACAGATGTAGCACTGTTGCTGCTCTCGGAGGGTTTCCATATGTGTCGGACAGTATCCATCTGAGTCTATCTACTGGATTGATCAATATTGACATTTTAAACGTCATTTGATAAAGAAGCATTATTAAACTAATCAATTTAATCTATATATCTATACTATTTTTTTTTAATTTTATCCGTCTATCTATCTGTATATCCTTCTATAAGTAAAGAACGGGTTAACCGATTTCGATGAAATTTGGTATATAGTAAGAACATGTGATTACACATATGGGAGGTTATGTATCATATTGGTAAAAACCTTATAGTCTTAACTAACATAATATGAGTTTGTTACACTTTCAACACTTTTAACTACTCTATCGATCATGAAACTTTGCAGAGACTTTGCCAGGGGTACAGAAAAATACATTTTATCTATAAAAAAATACTGTTCCAGAGGTATAAAAATGTAACTTTTATTCGATAGTCTACATGACCACGAGCAGAGCCGCGGCTAAAAGCTGGTAAAAATGATTTCATAGCAATCCATTTCCATCAGTAAATACTCCACGTGAAAGCAATGAGTTTTTCATGAAAAAGACTTTTAATGACATCTTTTAATTTTTCGGTGTATTTATTATTTATACAATCAAAAGTGAGTAAAACCATCGTAGTCAGGTGTAATCGTTTAAATTGTCTTTATTCATTATTCGAAAGAAACAGAAATTTCCGCCAAAAATCGTCGTTGTCAATTTGACAGTTGACATACGTAACATACGTTTTTCATAACCTAGCAATTTATGATAACAATGTTTTTCAGTCGTATTCGACGAAAACAGTTTTATTCCCATGAAGCTAAAATTTATATTGGATATCTTCCAAAATAATTAAAAATTATTTAAAAAATGTTTTTTAAAGTAGTAAATATCATTAAAATAAATTTAAATAAGTAATTAATTGATACAAAATCTTTTAATATTTTTAACAATAAAGTTTGAATTAGGGTAATATCATAATAATAATTTAAAATAAGAGACGAATTGATACAAAAGCTTTTAAAATTTAAATAAAGTTTAAAAGAAGTTACTGTAATTACAAGAACAAGATATTTTTTTACATAATCTTAGAAAAATAAAGTTTACAGAAATTATTGACACAACAGATGATTGTTTAAATGCATGTTAATTATATTTAAGCTAATTTGAAAATTAACTCGATAGTAAATTACTTTGGAAAATCAATGACTTCGATTGTTTATTCTATAGAGTTTAGAGACTTAGTTCAGAGTATTTTTAATAATTACAAACAATATAATTAAGGCATGTTTTTAAGAATAATTTTGAGTAAGCATTTATAAATTATGTTACTATAAATTAATATTAAAATTATATTTATTAAGAGCATAAAATGAAATACTTTGAAAGCCATAAAAAATTGCTTTTCTTTTAATATTTTTTTACTTTCATTGTTTTATACGAAAAAAAACTTCGTTCAGACTGGCAGTATTATTTGGATATCATTTCCGTTATGGCCTTTTTCGAAATTTTTAAATAAAAACGTTGAAAAAAATACATCTCCACTATCTCTATCAAAATTCACTAATTAAATAATTATAACAATAAAACTAAAAGTGTACATCCCAAAGTAAACAAAAAAAGATAAGCTACGCCCAGTGGACTTAAATGTATAAAACCTCAAGCTACTATCTGATTTCATATCCCAAAACAAACATGAAAAACAAGCATAAACTACAACACTTCCCCGATAATATTGCAAGCTCAATTAATATTACCCATTCTCTTGTTCTAATATTCTTAACAACGTATTATTAGCCAGAAACCACCTTCCATCGTGTATAATTTACCGCGCAATCATTTTAAATGTCGTTTATTGGTACTTACTAATTAAAGCAATTACACATTGCCAACGAAAGTGTTCATTTTGAATTGTTAATGATAAAAAAGTTATTTCTGCAGTTGAATAGAAAGGTTATATGTCAGTGTCATATTTTGGTATAAATGGAGTGGATAACGATTTCCCGTCTTATTTCTACCATAATGTACATATTATTAATTTATAAGGGGTTATTAAAAGTTTTTGTGACTAGCGATGACCTTAAAAAACCCAAAAAAACAAAGAAAAAAGAAAAACAAATGAAAAACAAATCTGATTTCTGTCAAAAAATGAGCAGTTTTACAGAAGGTTCTTCTTATAATGAAGAATCTTATAATAGTCTGTTTAAATTTTATAATGGTTCACTAAAAGTTATATTTTTCTATATTGCTTTTAAGATTATAAACCAGTAGTAATTATAACTCTTCTGTGGCTAAGCTTATACTACTGACTCTAAGCAATCGGTAAACAATTACATATAAAAACGCATTACACGGTTGCCAGCACTTATTATGCCGTACCTAACACAAATATTTTCTTGTAACAAAAATCGAATTTTATGAATTAGATCGACTTCGACTCTGATTCGTAGGTTTCACAGTCAAGGATCACTGAACTGGTCATCAATTACCGTCAAACGTCGTAAATTCGTAGAAAGTATTTTTCCGTATTCACGCTTTCAAAGAAACTACTTGAAAGCTTTTGATGAATTATTTACTAATATTTTAATTTGTAAAGATTTCCTGCGAAAAATTGTATGCGTTCCATTCTTATTTCGTTGTTTTATCTATATTGGCAGATAAAAAGATTTATCTCCAATTTATATGCGTAACAAAAAACAAGCTGCATCAGAAATATAAAAATAACGAAATATTTTGATTTCTCTATACCGTTATTGCCGATATACCACCTATATGTTATGTATTAGGGAATATTATTGATTACTAATAAAGACATAGAAATAAATTATATGCTTAGCAATACAATGCCTATTGTGAAAAATGTACACCTAAAAAAACCTTATTATGTTTTTTTAAACAAAGAGGTTTCAGCTTAGTGAAATGAGGTAAACAACTGTGGCACCATTTGTTTGGAAAAAAATAAAAAACAAAAAAGAAAGGCACGGTCTCTACGACCGGTGCTTGACATTCGCAAGTTTTAATTGCCACACTGCGCGCTCTCGGCGACCGCTGAGGACTCAACCCGTCACCGTGCTCGAGAAAACTAGACGATTCAACTAGTAGACTTGTCTGTTAAGTTTCTTTATATAAAAATATGAAAATCATGCTGTTGTTATCATGGAAAACATTGATGAGGAACTCGATAGCGCAATAGGATCAGAAATCGCAAGGAATAGATAGGTATAGGTAATAGGGTGGGTAAAAAAAACAGTTTTTTTTACAGGTTACTTCTGTAAATCCTCCTCCGAGGCCAGTGAAGGACCGAGAATAAAGAATAACATTTTTGATTTGATTTAATTAGTTGTTACATTTTATGTTTTCCTACACGCAAATCATGCTCAAACTCGTTGTTCCGAGAATACTATTTAGAAATCTTACTTCACCTAAATTGCACAATGGTACTTGACTTAAAGTAAATGCATGGTAAAAGGACATAATCGAAGCTGAGATTATCTTTGGATGTAGTTCAAGCGAAACTGTGTTTACGCCGTAAGTACCACTGAGCCCCAACAATTATCTCTCCCTGTTGAAGTGCACACAATTTGACGTAGCTCCTTGTTTCCAATGACCGTAAAAAGTCTTAGAGGCATCCCTTAAAGGCTACTGGTGTCGACATAACGTCTAAATGTTTTCAACAAGGCAAACTGAACTTGGCCGTGGAAATAGTGCGGAAATTCCAAAAACCGTTAAAGTCGTTAATAAAGATAACCAGAAAAATCGACAATGTATTATGAAGATATTCTTTAGGTGTCGTATTAAAATCAATTGCAATTGAATTCTTTTTCTCCCTAAACAATTAAATACACCATAAGCTGATTGATAATTTTTGGATTCATAAAACGGAGGCGCATTACAAAAACGGATATCAAGCGGAAGAATTTGCGTCATTAGTCTTTTTTATAGCTTCCAATATTGTCGTATTTATTCATCGATCTATAAGAAATTTAAATAGAGGCATCGCGTCTAGCAAAAGTTATAGTAAGTTTATGTTCAAAGTTTAGTTGAAACACGAAAATTCAAGGAATGATTAATTTAAACAGAACTCACACTGAGCCTTTCGGTCTCAGATTTGTTGTGTTTCTTTAAATTTTGCAGGATATAACAAATAAAAAAGAATAACGAAATGAATCATAATAACTATTTTTGACAGATATATTGACTTAAAAATTTTACTACTAATGTTCTTCTATTACGTTCTCAAACTTATTTATACTGGTAACATCGCGTACAAATAAGAAGGGTTTTTCCATAGTCCTAATCACTGAATATTTTGTTTTAGTGACTATGGTAACAATCGAGTATAAAACGCACCATACCCCGTAACACCTATCATCCATACGCATAAAACCTGTGCCAGTGTAGCATCGACATTTAACTTATCCTAGTAGGAACTTGATCAAGATCAATTTAATAACAAGCTTTTAAAACATAACCAAACACACTAGTAAGTAGGATGTAGAGAAACACAATTATTTAACCTACAAACGCTTAGAGAAGTTCCAAACAACGTATTTCATCTAAATTTACTGTTATAAGTCAAGACGTGGTTAAATGAAATGTGTATTTTTATGTCGACTCGATAGATTCGTTTTGTAAATATTTGCGGCGATCTCGTGTAAACAGTTGAGTCCGCACTAAATTTTCCCAGTAGTATTAAGTTGCTGGGCCCATTCCCCATATCTTATTAACCATTGGCAGGAAAATCGTTGGTTTAAGTGATAGTAATGTTTTCCTTGCTTTTATATCTTCTTTAAAGTCCCAATACGGTATTAAATTATACTTTACTTTCAATGTACAAAGATTTGCAAAATGACAAAATGCATCGCCCGCCACTCCAATATCAATTATTCTCTAAAAGTCCAAAACAATATCACTCAAATAGGTTTACCCAAATTATTCTCTAAAAGTCCAAAATCTTCTCATATGAAAGTTGAAATGATATGGAAGATTTATTACAAAACTGAAACCGTCGTAGTCACAGTTACCCTAATGACATGAATGTTTTGAGTGAAATGTCAACATTTACGAAATATAAAATTACGACGTAAATTGTATTTCAGTTATATGCTGAGGATATAAAGATATTCTACCTCCGTATTACGCAGTAATGTTTGATAAAATAAGTCTCCTTTTCATGAATTTTACCTTATTATGCTAAATCGAGACAACAAAACTTTACCAATAGTTATAAAAGCCAACTATAACGACAAATCTAAAATAGAAAAGTTACTTAAAGCCCAAATATTACATAATATTACATGGCACTATTTAGTCCTCAGTACGCATTTTAAAAATGGCACAGCTTATGTTCCCGGTGGAGGGAGCGGAAAACGGGCGGAAGCGCGGGACGAGGTGAGGGGGCGTAGTTTATGGACCGAACTGATACCGGGGACCCAGGAAAGTGTTCCAAGCTTACGCGATTATTTGTGTGCGAGGTCTACACGGGATACGAGAATGGCGAAGCTATTGTTAAGGCAAAAAATAGGAACTTGGAACGCGAACTTTAATTACCCATCACTTGTAACCTCCAGTTTAGAAAGCGGGAAGAAGCAACGTCACCGTGAACATTAATTTTAACCCCAAAGATATTACTACGATCACAAAACTCGTCTATATTCTCACTTAAGTGTGTTCGAGTTCCAATTTCCATCCACTTTAACAAATTTATGTCAATGTCGTTTCAAAATCTGTTAGCAACCCTTTCAATCAATCAGATTTCGTGAACGTCATATTCCGAATGACACGAGACTGAGTAATCGGTACGACACCGATTCATTAGATCAATTTCGAGCATTTGACCGTTAAATTGACTATTGATCATACTTAGCGAGCGATAATCTTCCGTATGGGGTGAGAAATGGTGCGGGATTGTACGGGGTGAGGGCGCAGGGGCGGTGGGTCCTGCGGCAGACATGACTTATTACAACCACCAGGATACAACCCTGTTTCGGTCCTAATGACGACTCTCAGTATAGGGGCCTTAATTTCGACGCCCCACGATTTTTATTAACGGCTTCAAGTACCGCGCAATTTGGGACGTCTCTTTTATTGTTGCCCGTATCGCGGACGATTAATTTTTAGTTTTTGCTCTACTTCTGTAGCTGAGTAATTTCTTCATACGAACTGTGTCAGTTGAATTATATCTTTGTTTGGAAAAAGTTCGAGTGGCCTTACATTTTACAAATTTTCTGTAAGCTGTTGCCAGTTGCGAGGTTTGACAGTTCAATCCCGCGAATATCAGGATAGATTGAGGTTACAAAATAAAACGTGACTTTGAGGCACGTCAATTCTGACCTACATATCTACCTAACATGGAAAAAAAAACAATTTCACCCGATTTTATAGGTCGCAGAAATGTTATACGTAATACGAGCCATTCGGTTGCTGCTTTATACACTTCCCTTCATAAAGGGCAGACAATGAGGGAGGGCCTGATTCCATTCTTCGTAATTTGAGCTCCATAACCGTTACTAAACCGTTTATGATGCGGCTCTCGGAAAGGTTAGAACCGGAACGGCCGACGCGTAAATCAGTTACAACAAGCCCAATGAAATGATAAAACGAAATGGTTTACAATTTAAAGGTATGTTTTTTAATGTGAGTTTCAAAGATCTCTTCTGCATTAAATTTCCTTTTGTATTATGAATCAACTATCGTAAATTAAGCAGTTGTAATATATTTAAATTATTTTATTATAACTTCATAGCAAGGTTTAAATTAATTACATGAATTTTATTGAAGTCACTTTTCGTCTTATAGAAGCACAAACGCAATAATAATAATAATAGCCCAGATTAGGCACTGTTAGTCTTATATTAGGGACAATAGGATAACAGATAAACATACATATATTCTAGATAAATAAGTTATATTTATAGAAATATATCCATTTATATATTTATATAGATTTATTCATCAGTGCCATATTCATGCGAAAATATCTGAATTTTCCGGGACTCGTACCAACCGCCATTAAGCTTCCAAGGTACCCTACCTTTGACTTTTCAATTTGTTCTAACTGGTGGTAACAAAGTCACAATAATTAACACAAAAAACTTACAACCAAAACTAAAGTCACTTATTCTTATTATCGTATCTGAAAAATTAAGGAATATGCAGTTATCGGAGAAAAAAATATTATGATGCGTGTTTTATAACTTGTAACTGGCATCTACTCTTACAATATGAAGTTTTGTTAAAGTTCAAACAACTCTTTAATTAGTTTAAGCGCTTTCTGAAATGAAAATATTGTTAATGCCATTCAAAATGTTTTTTTACCGAGAACGCGTTTTTTACTCTACGTTTATGCTACGGCTGTAACTTTTCATAAGTCTGTTGCTACGTATTTAACAATGCCTGCCATATAATTTTGTTTCCCGTCAATTATATACTATGTTACTTAGTTTCGTATACAGAATGTAACTCCGATAAAAATCTTTTACAGCATACGATTCACTTTATTGATAAAACCATATTGAGGAAATAACAGTACAATTTTGACAAATTAATTGTTTTCAAAACAAGCAAAACCCTATACAATTGGATGTTTCCATAAACAACAAGGTCTTTCATCATTAGCAATCCTATATATTCTTTCCATTGTTTTTTTTATATACTTACACAATACATTTTCAGTGCTGCGGTCTCAAAGGTAAACTCAAACAATACTTTTTTTAAGCTGAACCTTAAGAGCAATGAATCTTGTCCTTAAACCTCAATGGGTGCTTGTAAAGAGACCAGCTGAGACCGCGTAACAAGTCCTTTTTGAGGGCCCTCAGTGACAGATATTTCGAGGCCACCTTCGACCGCCCACTTTTAAAACACTTGACTTGACACTTGAAAGTTACCTAACCGAATTTGCAACAAACAAGTACAGTAACATATTTCGGTCATGAGATTTGATTTTTTGTGGCTTAAGGTACTGCAAAACTATAGAAGAAACTCAAATATCAAAAACATTTTATTCCAAATTAATTTATAGCCATCGTCCCATGAGTATGTTATATGAACGAAAGACAAATTTGTGTGTGTTACTAATCCATAAAGGATTGGAACAAGATTAATTATTACTTGTTAATAATAGTTGATTTAAGATAATAAAATAGTTGGGTATATCCCGCTATTTGTCTGATACATGCAGAAAAATAAAAAAACTTTTCTTTATAAAATTAACATAAACAGTAGTTATAAAAACCACGTCTTTTGAACCTAGCAAAGGCAATAATTCATACAGCCAATTCTTGAGTTTTGATAAATATATTGTCAGATCAGTTTTTTTAAATAGCGAAGGCGTTTTAATGTTTAATCCGGAAGTTTACAATTGAATCAAATACCGTTGCTTTATTTTCAAAATTTAAGTTATATTATTTTTGAAAACTTATTCTGGAAACTTCTTTTAACGTTCCTTAACATGTCCCATCAAATAAAAAGTTTCTAAGCTCCTGTAACCTTTTTCTTAACCCAATCAAATTCCATGGATTCGAGCCGCCACGGAATGACGGTGAGGATATGTAAGACTCACCCTGCCAAGGGTTTTGGTATATTCCTAGCGAACTGAAATTTTAAAATATAATGATGAATAAGCTTTCATGTTTGTTTCACTCACATCACTTTTCTATATTAAGAATAAGCGACTAGTTAAAACCTGAAATCTTAAATCAACACTGGGAGGCAAACCAAACAGCATCAAACTGGAATATTTAACAAAGCCCCCCTTCCGATCCACAAAACATTGCATCCATTATTCACTAGGATATCCTGCGTCCACATAATTACCGCAAGTGCTTCGATGATGTACCATTAATCCGGTAACTAGAATAAATTTGCATTGTTAACCTCGTTTGTGAACGCACAAGTGCATCTAGCTTAACCAAATTTACTAACGACCGCCCCCGTAATGTACGAGTTACGACCGATGACGCTGAAATATGGAAAAACGGATGACAACGACTTTAATCATTCTAAAATGGCGCGATGATAATGACTACGTAATTAGTCGAATGTAGTACTAAAAATGTGGTAAATGCTTCCCTACTACTCAGGCTCAAAACAAAATCTAGATTATTTACTTATATTATTTAAGGAAACATACGCTTCTTATATATTACATTTTTAAACTAACTGAATGCGATTCGTCTACTAAAACGTGGCTGTGATAAACTTTAAGCTCATATTAACGGAGTTTGTAACTCCAAAGAATCGTAATAAAAGCTGTAAAAATTTTGTGATTGTGTATAAATTTTTGAAATTCATTTACAATGGACATGGATAGTAAACAAGAAAATATGTCTTGATTAAGTGTATAAACAATATTTTAGCATTTTGTCTTAATTTCCCAACTTTTATTATTGATTTACTTTATCTTTCTAAGACAGTAAACAATACAAAAAAGGTATAAGATAATTCACTATTTTGCTGTTATAGGTTGGGAGATGTAGGATATAGACTGTCAATAACAAAAAAATAATTGTAATATAAAAATAAAGCAATGTAAGGAACATTAAAACAAACTTCTTAAATTTCTGAGAACACACGCAGAATCGGCATATTTATATTTAAAAATAATCTTCTCTCCATTAAAATGTAAGTAAAAGAAGTAAGTAGTTCGATAATGATTTAATTTCAGTGCCATTTTAAAAATACGTAAATTTTTGATTCAATTTATTCAAGCAGTACTATCAGTTTATCGACTATTCATAAATGAAAATAAGTTTTACATTTATACAACTTATTTCAAGTTAAAAGCATTTTATTGGCTCATTTATTATGCAGATCATAGAAATACTGGTCATAATAAAAAAGTATTTTTATTTTCATTGAGTTTGCTCTGAACTACATACTTTAAAAGCATTAAAAGGCATTAACAGTTGAAATGGAAGGATTATGGTTTTAACTGGTGATTTTTTGTACTAGCAAAGAATCATACGACCGCCTCTCGTTACTAAGCGGTTCTTGTATTCTATAAACACTTGTGACACTTAGGGTAACAAGCGTTGTCAATTCTTACATTATTGCCTTATGAATTACAATTTTTGCCATTCAAATGGACTTATTTCTTTTATCTGTAAGGCAGCTTACTTCCTCCAATTCAAGCTCCTCGAATACAAGCGGAAAATTTCGTATACCTAACCACTTTTAATATTGCTAACATAATATCATAAGGTAAAAAGAGAAATCTATTCATATGGTTCTCACATTTACGTTTTCACCTCTTGAAACAAAACATGTTTACCATTTTACGCGTTTTTGACGTGACAACGTCTTATAAATTGGTTTGCCGGGTGACACTTCAAGAAACTGCGTTACGCTCCGCTCACGTTATGCGCTTACAATGAGAGCGAGTGAGAGGCACGCGTCCCTTCCACTCGGGCATGGTTAGCCCGCCTAAGAGCGAGAGAGACAGACATAAAAAGTGGAAGGGACGCGTGCCTATAAATTAATGTTTTAAATATAATTCTTTGTATAAATAAATGTTTTAAATTGTTACTATTATTTCATCCTTCTTCCTACTATACGAATGAATATTCACATTAAAATTATTTTACCACTCAAAGTCGTTGTCACGTAAAACTTTCGCCCGTATACCGACTTTACAGGCAACCAACCAGTTTTTTTCATGTATTGTTTATCTAAGTTTCGACTTCCTTTCAGTCGTGGTTTAAATAGTATATTCAGAAATACGATAAGATTTATTTCGTTTGTCACGGTAACGATGAAAGATTTTTTTCATATATAAGATTTAATAGTTACATTGAGGGAAGGCTTAAGCCTTCGGGCAGCGAATATTGGCATTGTAAACCGGCGCAGAGTCACTGATTTAAGTATGATGAAAGTATTGCTGATCGTTTTATTGCAAGGTTCGTAATGAGACATTTTTTAAATTGCTAAGCTAAACAGGTAACCCATGATTCAGTAACAAATGCTTTCTCTCATGACACAAAATATTCCTACCAGAATATTATCTAGAAACCATTAGTGCCTAAGCGATAGATCAGGTTCGCTAACATTTCGCCCTCTGAGTGGGCGTCATTCAGGCCATTCAATTTAATTTTAAAATTTGAATTGAAGACACATTTCTCTAAACTTTATAAATGAATCAGGTAGATAATATTGAAACAATTTATGGTATCCTTTCTGAACTTTTTTTGCAGCTAGTTAAGATAACCAGAACCATTTTGTAATATAACATGCGTCGGCGAATTGATCGGAACTCAGTATAATTGATTCTTCAAATTTCCATCTGCATGAGGGCTGTTGACCAAGCTACGGGCTCAGCTCTTAGAGAAGTTTGCAACAATGAGCAATTTTGGAGAGTCCATTCAACATTCACGATTTGTAATAATTACCCACTCTCATGTTCTCCATAGGACAATTTTAACTTTCTCTCCAACTTGACACTTATATCGACTTAAGGGATTTGGAGTGCGGTCAAGATACCTCGTTTGTACCCTTTTAAGAGCTTAAACCTCAAAAACGAACACTTCCCTTGACAAAAGTTGCCTACATACATATATTATATATAATTACCTAAATACCTTTGCTAAGATAATCGAGCCATAAAAACGCACTATAGTTAAATTCTCTTAAAGATTGCGGCAGTATGAATGAAACAGAAAAAAAATATTTCTCACAATCCGATGTACCACAAACATTAATACTCATAATGCCAGTTAGAAGACATTATCCCGAATACTAAAGCAGAAGATAAATCTTTTAACAGATAGAATACAGTCCTTTATACATAGTAAATAAATTTCTAACCTTATAAATGCTTCTGTTGTGTACACAAACAAGTTAGTATACAAAAGATATTCGTTCCTGGAAACATCTACACGTCGGCATCCACCTATCGTACTTCATTAACCTCCTTGGTAGACAAATAACCGAGGGTTTCGCAAGACGGTTAACGTTTTTCGAGTGTTTCACGTGGAAAATAATTACATGGTACCCTGTGACGTATGAGCGCATTTAAGCGAAGCCCAAAGACTAATAGCTACGATAAACACCAACAATTAAAGCATCGCCAGGCGACGCACGATTTTCTTTGCGCGTCCTGTAATTGAGATTTGTGGTCGCGGCACTTAAGTACTTCGAGTTGCTGAGTTATTAGTAATTAGAGGAACTTTTTATTTCGTAGACGTTGAGGGTAATATGAGTGTTAACAGCGAAGTAGATCAAGCTGCCTAATGGTTATTTATTTAATAAGTTAGAGACTATAATGCGTAAATGTATTTTCTACAATTGTTACAGTCATTGTCAAATATATCTTGACAGCCAAAACGCTCTTAGATTTGAAAACATTCAAAGTAATTGAAAATTAAAACACAGTTTTGAATTGATGTACTTAGAAAAGGCTTTCCCATTAGCGAAGGCAAAAGCTGCAATGACTAATACAGCCTCATTATCAGAAATTTCTTTTCTCATTAACATGATAGAGCAGATTTACGGAAGATGGATAAATAATCAATAGATGATGAATAACTAATAAAATAACCCCTTTCTCTTTGTTTCAATATAGTTGTGTGGGTGGAAACTGCCATCGACTTCTGGAGAGATCGAGAGAAGACACTTTCTGCCGTAATGTTTCACTCGCCAACACTTGCACATGTTTACGTACACATAATTTGACAACCGTTTGGTGCAACGGTAGTGATCCTGCCTTTCGCACCGACGGTCCCGGGTTCAAATCCCGGAAGGGGCAAATGTTTGTATGATGAATACGAGCATTTGTACCTAAGTCATGGGTGTTTTTATATATTTCTATGAATATTACATATTTTTGTATAATATATGTATAGCTATCCGTTACCCTAGTATCCATAATACAAGCCTTACAGTGCTTACTTTGGGCTAGGCTAATTGGTGTGAATGTAAGAAATATATAAGAAATATATAAAAGTAAAATATATATTAGTTAAGATTACCAATACGACAAAATAATATCCGAAAAAACGCAAATGTTAACAAAAGCACCAAAATGACGCATTCCGCTTACGCCAGAAAGTCCGATTAGTGTACATTAATCGTGATTTTCGAGTAAAAGGAAAAACACTATTTTTGCCTTAGATTAAGAATGAAAACATTATATTGCTATTATATAGATTTAGGAGTACAAAATATAAGTGGATGCTAAGCCGCACTAGTTAGTCGATTTTTTTCCTGAAATTATACCGGGCCTTTCGCAGCCGTAAGTCAATATACACAACTACACACACAGCATACTCGAGAACTCTTTACATCTTAACAGTCGATACTCTTTGGGTTTATTGCAAAAGTTTTGCAAGCATTCCTCTTTTATTACACCAATTTTGCACGACTAAGCCTACACTGTGGAGGGGCGCTCGCGATCTTTATTATTTAGATTTCGATCGTTTGTTACGACATGGATTTTCCCTAAGGTACTCTATACTCCTTCAACTATGAAGATGAAAATTTTATACTGTATACATCTAAAAATCAAGTAATAGACTAAATAGCGTTCACACATCGATACATTAAGCAAAGTTAATAATATTATTAAATATTTTAAACACGCTATGTTGAGCAAGAAATAAGTATTTTAAATAACTTCATATAAAATTTAACTGAATTCGAAATCAACGAATTTATCTTAAATACATTTTATTTAATTTAGGCATCATGAGACATGAACCACGACGATATAGCGTAAGAATGGATAGCATGTAAACTAGAAGTATTTTCGCATGCTAAGAAAATGCTAATGAAAAGTCGCCAAAATTTCCAGAATATACAATACACATATCGTAGAAAGCGAAACGAACTATTTTCGTAAAGACACTCAAGTTCATGTTATATTATGTTCTTAAGTTCCTTAAGACCGTCATAGAATACTTAACTTTTAGATTTGGATATATTCAATATATTAAATTAGTATCTCTTATTAAAAAGAAGTTGACCATACAAGAGAAATAAAATTATTGTTATGATTTATTTAATATAAAGAGCGATTTACGAGGAAGCTGTACAGTCTTCACGTATTCATGCTGCATTAAAATACTCATTATTTATGCAAATTTTATTTTTTTGTTGGGAAAATTGATAAAATGCTACCTATATGCAAGCCTTAATGCTATAATATGGTCGTGAGTTTAAGACATAGGTATATAAAATCTATTGTTATTCCAATATTATTATTTTATCAAAGGAGTACAAATTAGTTCGGTCCGTTTTCAAAAGATGGCTGTGGCTGTTATGAATATTGAATAGTAACAGCTGATGTCGATACTTTTAGAAAGGTTAGACATCTGTCAATAATATTCAGTTCATATTGCTTCGAGTTTTTTAAAAAAACCTTGTTTTTTACTGTGTTAATTATGAGCAATTTTGTGTTAATTAAGCAGCATTTGCGGGAGGTTTTAGTTTTCTGTTTTAATTGGAAGAAAAGTGCAGCTGAAGCGCATCGAATGCTTGTGGAAGTTTATAGTCACAATGCTCCAACTGATAAATCATGTAGGGAATGGTTTCGACGTTTCAAGAATGGAGATTTCAGCGTTGAGGACAAGCCTCGCTCTGGGCTACCAAAAAAATTCGAAGACAAACAATTGGAGGCATTGCTCGGTGAAGATCCGAGTCAAACGCAAGAGGTGCTTGCAGAATCTTTAGAAGTGACACAACAAGCAATTTCTGTACGGTTAAAATCCATGGGAATGATTCAAAAGCAAGGCAATTGGGTTCCTTATGAACTGAAACTGAGAGATATTGAAAGGCGACTTTTCACTTGCGAGCAGCTGATTCAAAGGCAACAAAGAAAAGGTTTTTTACATCGAATTATTACTGGGGACGAAAAATGGGTATTCTATGATAACCCCAAGAAGAAAAAATACTACGCTATGCCCGGTCAATCGTTGCCATCCACCTCAACATCAACACCAAAGCCGAATATTCATGGTTCGAAGGTCTTGTTGTGTATCTGGTGGGATCAAAAGGGTGTTGTGTACTATGAGCTACTACAACCTGGCGAGACTATAACGGGCGATCGGTATAGGCTGCAATTGATGCGTTTGAGCCGTGCATTACGAGATAAATGGCCGGAATACAAGCAAAGACATGACAAAGTTATTGTCCTCATGTCGCAAAAGTCGTGAAAAAATATTTGGAAACGCTCAATATTGCCTGGGATATCTTGCCGCACCCGCCGTATTCTCCGGACATTGCTCCTTCTGATTACTGGTTCTTCCGACGGATGCAGCACGATTTGGCAGGTCATCGGTTCACTTCTTTCGCAGAAATCGAAAATTGGCTTCTAACTTGGATCACCTCAAAAGACGAGACATTTTTTCGAGAGGGAATTCAAAAATTGCCTGAGAGGTGGGAAAAAGTAGTAACTAGCGATGGACGATACTTTGATTAATCTTTTAATTCTTTTTATTTTGAAATAAATGCATTTTTGACCACAAAAAAACGGACCGAATTAATTTTTACTCCCAATAATATTTCGTTTCGTCATCTTTTCTTATCTAAAACCACCTGTTCACATAATTGGGTCAAGACTAATTACTTTCTTAAGTGAATTAGTAAATTAAAAACGTATTCCAGTACTTTCTGAAAGATAAACTTAATTACAAAAAAATTATCAACATAATCAAAATGATCATAAATAGATTACCATTTTGTGTTTTTAGAGTCTTGCTAATTTGTTTGTTTTCTCTTATAAAAATAGTAAAAGAGAAATTAAATGTTGACATAGAATGTAACTTGATTCTGTCTCTGTTTGTATCGATCACATTGATTTGTTTTAAATAAATATATAAATTATCTCAATGAGGTCACGTCAAAAATTATTCTCCTTAAATATTGTGAACTTAGGTCTTGCCAACTTAGTTGTTGCCAAAATTTATAAAAACAATCTATTAATGTTCAAAGTACTGGGACACAGGCTTTTCAGCCCCAGTGCCGATTAATGGATGCTAAAAACTGCAAATTATTACAGCCAAGACCAACAGCTAAGCATGCCTTCCGAAGCACGGAGAAATTCCAGATTATAAATTTTATAACCACCCATCCCAAGACAGGCCCTTGCTAATGTTGCCTAACATATGAAATTATAGGTCGAAAGCGTTAACCTCTGCACCATCAAGCTCTTCAACTTTTAATGTTTACTTGAACTTCCAATCTAACAAACACGTATAAACTTAACTTGAAATAGGCAAAGCGAATATTTTATTGATCTATTGACTAAGTCTTGTGAAGTTCTTGGAATTGAATTACAGTGTGGCTCATACGGCATTGGTCGGGAGCAGCCGGTTTAAATATGCATGTTTTCATGACAATTGAACAGTTGAGGCCACCTTTGAGTATTACAATCGATGTTAAAACCAATAAAGTAACAAATTTCTTGTAATATTATCCCTCAGTAAAAGGTCATAGAAAATTACTCAGTTTTAATTCCATATATTAGACAGAGTAATTAAAATTCTTGTTTAAAAGATAAATCCACGGCTGTTCCTAAAAAAGACTTACCTACGTTCATACGTTGCTCTTATAATAATGCATTCCAGTTGATGTATACTGATAATTTAAGTAGATCTAGATTTTGTAAGCAGTCACCTAATACAGCTAGTATAGCTATAGTAGTCATCACACAAGAATTTAAAAAATTCAACGGGTTCATCAAGACCTTCGGAGGTTCGAAAAGGTTCGAATCCTCTCTGTCTCCTTTTTTTATAGCAATAGAAATCCTATATGGATTCAACCCACAGCAGGTTGACGCTACGGAATTATATAGGATTCCCTCTGCGGCAGTCATCACTTTGAACCGCCGGTCTTCTCACATGGGGGTATGTCCGGGTATATACTGGGCGTTCCCCAAGACTTATGAGATTTTCGTGATGCGTTACGTCTGCGTCAGCTGACCTTACCAGGGACAGAGTTACACGCCGATTCCATCCCTTTACCGTTGTTTTCCCCTGTTCCATCTGACATCTGAGACAAGTTGTATTTATTCTAGCAAAAATTGCTTTAGATTTAGTAATGTCAACGCCAGATGTAGCTGATTCGTATCGAAACTAATAATTTAAAAAATCTGATACGATTTCTTAATTTTCACAAGTTATTACCATCACCCACATTTGACATCTTAGTGAAGTGTTTCATTATTGCAAGAATCTTTTACCCAATTTAAGCGTTATCCAAAATTTAAGGGTAAGCTATTAAGCAATGTTTTATTTATTAATAAGGAAGTTAAAATATAACAGTACTTTATATTTCTTCGATCACAGAAAGCAACTTCGCAAATCACATATTTATGCCACAAACCATTCGCTGAGTGGAGGCCGTAGAGCTGAGAATGACGCATATCCGTTATATTTGAACGGATTTATCGATTACATATTTTTCACTAAAGCGCCGTAGAAAATCTGATTCTATTATGACCGAAATTCAAACACAGAACCTTACGGACAAACCGCGCTGTTGTGAAATTCATTTGTATATTCTTTTCTTTCGTTTGCATTTCATGATACTGACGCCATTAACTAGTTTAGATCCATCCAATTTCCTTATGGTTGTAGACATCCGTTTTGAAATCCGGAGCGGTAGCTCGTGTTACAGGATTTCGTCGTCCCGCTCAGTTACGCTGTAACCGTCATCTACTACCGGCATCAGATATAAAATAAAAATAGCCCAACGTGGCCAACCCGAATTCCTCGCAGTATTCAACAAGAATACGTTTACGCACTGCATGAAGCTCCATAGCGTAGCGTAGGTCCCCAGATATTGAAATTGTATACAAGTTTTAAGAAAAGTGCAGTTTATAAAAAGACACGCCTAATACCAACCACATCGCAGAACCTGACAATTGGCGTGCCGAGCGTTAGGTATAATATTTTTAAGTCCACAGTACCGCACCGATATTTGTGAACGAGAGCAAACAAGTTTTTGTTTTCTATATTTAGTTCTTGCACTTCCGTGCCTTTCACACATATTATTATATCCACTTTAACTGGATTAGCTGCGCGTTTATTTTTATTTTTTTTTATTGTGTACTACCGCCCCGTGCACCGTGACCTGACACGTCGTCAGTGTGATAATCGCCTAAGTTATTATATAGAATATTTGTAACTATTAGGAACAGCAAACGCCCATACTATATGGGCAAATTTTAACTTCGTAGATCATTACAATCAATATGTTAATGTTCCTACTGCAGAGAACAATTCTTCTTTAAATATCAATAAATAAAAAACACCACCACCCACCATGGGAAACTAGTGGGTATTGATAGATGCTAACGCCTGCGATGCAGCTGGAAAAAGGCTTAATTAGCCTTCCGAAGACCTCCCTTTGAGAGAGTTGATTTACCTACGTAATTTAAAACCGACTTTCTTAACCACTAAGGCATCGAGCTCCTCATCCTTAAATGGAGCATGCGTCACAACATAGCATAGCTTTGCTTTGATTTAGGGACGGGACTGAACTGCGAATGTTTGGGTTTGAGACTGAGGTCTGAATAATTGTTAAAGTTAAGTTTAGTTTTTAGTGAACGTTATAATTCAGGTTTTTGTAACGGCAGAATAATCGTGAAATTTACAGTCAGAGTTAGTAGGTACTTTGTTTTTAGCTGACAAGATTGAATGTCTAAAATCTAGATCTAGAGAATGTAATGAACGTATACGGTACTTATAGTGCGAACCCGATTCCTTTAAATCATGTTGACGCCCAACACTAACGCATTGTCCGAACAGGTATGTTCCTTCCAGACAGTGACACGGGTACAGTGATTATGACAAACGACTTATGAAATTAAAACGGTTGTACAGCCTATTCAAATGCGCGCGCTTTGTTGAGATTCATTTCGTTGACAAATCGTTCTTGCTACATTGTCTGAAACCCAACAGAAATTCTCAGAAGGCCTTAAGGATACGTCGATTGCGTTGCGTGTTAGCCGCAACCGAAATAGACTAAACCACTGAATATACAATGCCTACATAATGTCGGACGGTGCGCCTTGTTTGTGCTCTAAATGTATTGTTTTTGTAAAGCACAGCTTACGGGTCGGTAACCTTTGTGCTTGTTATGATAAGCACAAGAATCTATTTCAATATTAACTCCTGAAAATGGATGGCTCAAATATTATACAATTTTGTTTAGGTAACTTATAAAAAAAGGAACGAAAGCTCTTAAATATAAAACTAAAATATTAAGTAAAAAGTGCCGATTGGAATATATATTGAAATAAACCGTTGTTTTCCTATGAATTCCTTTTTGTTTAATTGTTTAAGATTCACAGTTAGTTTTAATATAACATTTATATTGACGCCGTGTGGAGTCTAGCAGAATAACTCCAACTCATCGCAGAACTAAAAAGAAGCCATTTGAATGTTTTTTTTTTGTTTGTGTAACGAACTAAGACAAACAACCAATATAAATTAAAGATATTCAAACAAAATATCAATTAATTATTACATTAAATGCCAATAATTATAAAAATCAATTGAAATTATATTATTAAATAAATATTAAATATTAGAAATACATCTATATATGTATATAATTATAATTACATTTATTTGTATAAAAATGTCAAACTTTACAAAAATATTATTTAATTAAGTAAATAACAAATTATTTCAAAAGATAAATTTATTTTAAACATTTATATTTACAAACGTAGTTTTCGCAGAAACCGTTATTAAGCGTCCCAATAGCTTCCAATCTTCTTAACTTTAACCTACTTAATCTACTTAACCTTTGTATTTTCATTAGCTCTAGTTTTAAATGTTTTTTAAATGACTGTCTATTTTGTCATAAAATTATTTGGATTTCTAAATTACAGTCTATCAAACATTATAGCGAGACGAAAGCAACAGTAAGTCTTCATGTTCAACTGCGTTAAAAATCAATCATAATCAATTTTAACGAAGTCAATATCTTATAATAATCTTTTTTTTTCATTCATACAAATTAGCCAAACATACATATATAGTACATAAATATATGTAATAATTATAAATAAATTAATAAACGTGACTCAGGTACAATTCTCTTAGTCAACCCAAAAACATCTACCACTTCAGGGACATAAACCCAAGATCATCGGTGCAAAAGGCAAGATCGCCGGTCGCCGAAAATTAATAAAGGCGGCAGATGAGTTCGCGGGAAAATACTAAGCAAAAACGGTAACATGCGTTCCACATTCGCTATATCCACCTCTGAGTCCTACACAAAAGACGAGGCCCGTAGCCTATATCACGTAATGGAATCTAGATAATATTACTGACTCACAAAGCACAATACGAACATTTACAGATAAAAAAATTCCTTAATCTTGTTAAAAAGTCTTAGCCAATAAAAGCAGTTTCCAACAATACCCCGTTTATTCTCATTCTCAAAACGCAAATTTCTATTACTACTAAAAACTAAGCCAAATCTTTAAGCGTGATGGACTGACTCCATATCATTGCTACATTTTAACACTTGTATCATTACCCAAGCCCTCATTGATCTTTCGAACAGCCTCAAACATTTTATGTGAAATTATATATTTCGTCGTCATCTCGTTGAATCTGCTATTTGATTGAATGACTAACGCGTTCATTGAATGACTAGGCCGAACGTTGATTGAACAAGCGTCACTCAACGTCCAACTAGTTAGCGGATTGTAACATAGCCCTTTGAACAGAGCGGACGTAAAATCAGTCAGGTGATTGAGATTTAGTTCATTTTTTCCCACTGCGGCGCTAGTAGTCACTAAAACAAATATGGCGGCAAACAAACATAACCTAACCAAACATTACAAAGTCGGCTATATCCCATTCAACGACTATGCTAAATGACGTTCAGTCAAGACGTTGAACGTTACATTAAACAACTTGACGAGTTGTCCTTTTGTCATTCAATTAAATGTCGTCATTCAATGAACGCGCTAGTCATTCTATCAAATAGCAGTTTCAACCAGATAACTGCGATATATACACTTATACTTAATACACGTCATCAGAATAACAATGATACTTGTAATGCTTAATAGCTAATGGCACATCAGCAACATTTATAATAAGAGTAAAAGTTCAAGAGTAGACCTCTAATTTATCAATTAAAAATTAATAAATTCCCTAGGGTGTGAGAATTTAATAACGCCACCGCGGACTTCTTGAGAGTACGCGAAAAAACAGCTGTTCCTTTCTTTCACTTGCCAACACTTTTCAATGATCACTTAGTGGTCAATGGCCATAATACATATCCGACACAATAAAACTGGTAATTGTAACATCAATAGCAAATTATAATAAATTTTAAACAGTGCGGTATATATTAAAAACTGAATTTAACTTTTATCATTGTTTTCTGTACTGTTGTCTATAGTGAGTAAAAGTTGCACGCTTTGTTAAAATTACCTAATTAACCCCCTTACTGTTTTTATGATAACGTCAGTTAACACGACATAATATTTAAGTCGATTGCTTACATAATACCCTTCGTTATTTGACTCAATGCTACTTTGAAGACAAAATATTTTTTTGATATGGTTTGAACTTATAATTGAAATCTAATGGAAATAAACTAAATCGTATTGCGCCTATATAACTCCAGAATACCTTTTTTATATGAAAACGCAGAATGATAACGATTTTCCATAGTTTTGGTTTTGACTTGTTTAAATCAACCAGTCACAATATACAAGTTCTAATGAAAAGCTGTCAAACTATTTAGGGGTTTCCAATAAAACAAATGCAAACACATTAAAAACTATTCGTTGAAGACTATAAAAAATTCAATCCCGTTTTAATTTGCAGTTTAATCGAAGTATGCCAAATAATATTAACAATTACGAACTTAATTATTACTTACTTTTATTAACTTATATTTGCTTAATCGTTTATTAGATTTATCTTTGTCTGATCAATGTTTTGGTATTAAACATTTCTTTTGCTGTGGTTTATTTCGGACTATTATTAAATGCGAGGAATAATTGCAAGAGAAAACACATCATTATCAAAGACTTTGCAATACATAGCATAAGTACGCATGTTTAATTGATTGGTGTACTGAATTAATACAATAATGACTCAGTATCATAATCATTTTCTCATGTGAAAATCGTCCACAACTTGACGGAGACTCAAAAAAAATGGAGGGGTTTTACCATATCTAACATCTACGCTTAGCAGGCGGGTTGGATACTGTTCTTCCCCGCAATCAAAGTTATTTGTCTAATAGTAAAATAATCCTCATGATCTAATCATCTTAAATGACGATATATATTGAATAATATAAAAAAAGGAAATTCTGCATTAAAAAACAAAACTTATGCAATATATTTTAATTTAACGAAATTTCTTTAAAAAATTACAACTTGTAAGCTGCTGCTCGTTTGAAAAGTTTTTTCACCATAATATGTTTTAATTAGTTATAGTGCCACCGGTGCCACCCATCGTGCAATAATACTGTACCTCTTTTACGACTTATGCACTTTTTATTGACTTATAAAAACACTACTATGAATGGCCAAATAATATATCCTAACACAACCAATAGAGGAAAACTTTACACTAAAACATAATATACAGCTAATTTAATCATCACTGTATCCATAGAATATGAGAATTATAAAAAGTATTTCTTATCCAAGAAGTTTTCCGCAATGACCATTATATTACCATGATAAGTCAGTTTGACTACTGATTAAGCCACGATGAAAAATTTGGAGACCGTAGTCTTTACTGCGTTACTATGCCAACATACTTTACCTAATATGAAAGAGGTGTATGGTGTTAACCTCCACTATCATTAATCGTTTTTAACGACACTATTAAGTGTGCAGAGTTAGTGCTTATTTACTTTGCCGGACACTGCACTGTGCCGAAGTAAGCATACATTTTTTTTTAGTTATTATTCATTTATTTACTATATATTTTATGACATTTAGGTTAGTAAATTAAAGCCGCACCACGAAAACGTCACAGGATTTATCTGGGTTACGACGAGTCGCTATTTATACTTTAATTGCTTATTTGGTAAATAATACTGTTTCAACTAAAGTTTAAACATTTTGTTTATACATTTTTTGTAATTCAGAAGGCAATTTATTTAATTAAAAAGGGATAAAGTATCTGGAAACTCTTGACCCGTACAGGTTGGTAAATTTAGGAAGATGGTACTTATTTAGATATGGAACAGATCTTAGATACCTATCATTATCATAACTCCAACAATTTTAAATTTGCTTAACAAACGTAGTGTTGTAATAGATAGGACGAATAATTATAATTATATCTGCTAAAAAAACTATTGTCATTTACCGTAATTCAAAATTACGAAGACAATAATATCTTCTAATAGACAACCCTTTGCCAAAACTTTTCGTTATTTGCCCTATTAATTTATATATGCTAGCCGTCACTGTCACGCCAGGTGCGTTACTCATTTAACTTTTCACGTTCTTATTTTGACGTGTAAGAATTAGTGAAACCGTTACCATAGCAACGCACCGAATAAACTGACAATATGGTAACAAACACACACACAAAGTGCAGTTACAAATTACTTTTTTAACATTATTAAACAACAGACCTGATTGCACTGTGAAATACTATGATTTAAAAAATCCTAATGAAGTTACAGATGTCCTTATTGAGCGAAAGTCTGAAAGCGTGAAGTTCTCTTTTAAACAACTCACAAATTTCGCTTGTCTCCCTTCTGCTACTTAACGGTTCAACCGATTCGAACGAATTTTGGCATGAACATACATGATTATAACCTGACGGACATAGGCTATGTAAAAAATATAGACGTTACCATGAAGGAATAATTACCGAAAGAAAAATTCAAAAGCGGATCACAGCCAAACCGCTAAAACTAGATTGATGAAATTTGGCGCCAAAACTCACATCGTGGTCGTGACTAATATGCAAAAAAAAGTTTTGAAATCGGGCATAACATCGAGGAATAATAATAATCAGGTAAGGTCAGGTGGTGAGGTTAGGTGAGGTAGTGCTTCGCTCATTATTTGCAAACAGCAGCATGCATTGCAGACCTAGTTACCTAGCAAAAAAAAATGTGCTTTTGTTGCTTACTCTTATTACATTCATACGAGTTTTAATCAAAATGAGTTGAAAATACTATGCCAAAATAAATGATACCTTTGAGGCGTTATTATGATATCAGTTATGTCATCATTTTAAACAATATGTCATATGAGAATAAAGGCATTAAAAAGTATGCCAACCAATAACTAACTAGTGAAAGCCTACTACAGACCTTGAGCGCAAAATGACAGTATTTGGTTTCAAGCCTGCCGTTAATAAAACCACGTCAAGAAGTTTTATCGCTTTGTGTCGAACTTTCCAATACTGATAGCAAAGATGTCATAATGTTTATATTTATGTTTCATAGGACAGGGAAAGAGTAGGGTACAAAGATATCCGTTCGCGGCGATCTCTGACACCGTTCCAATAACTTTGACAAGCCCGCTATCGCCTCCGCTCCACTCCGTCCCTCACTTTTCGGCCGGGGTGGACGGTAGTTTGTTTTCTTTATGTCATTTCCTTATCGTTCTGCCAAAATACGTTTCATGACTGTTACGTCAGCTGAAACATACTTCAGGTGAAAAATGTAAGTGAGAAATATTATTTTGATAGTTCACAGTTCTTTTCAAATAATATTCTATTATATAAAACATTATGTTTGCGAGGTTCGGTCACACAGTTTACAGAATGCAGATTAAGAAATATACATAAGTCCAAAAGAATAGAGCATTCGTGTATTTTACTTTATAATCTAAAATATGTTTTGTTGCTGAAACTACGGATAATATTTCTATTATCAAATAACAATTGCTTTAAAATGATAAGGTTAACTGTTTCATTCTTTCCGAGGAAAAAACAATGAAATTAATAATGACCCAAATACATTAACAGCCACAACAATAGGTAATGAATGAGCTTTCATACTACAAGTAACAATTACGTATTTTCCTTTTTCTCGTTACTGTCTCCATGTTTAATTCCGCACTGCCAAAGCGATTGTTCATTATAAAAATCTCTCGGAAACGTGGCTTAAGTACTGGTCCTCAGAGTACCCGCACCGTCACCAGAAATATTTAAGAGATTTGCATTGTAAACACTTTTTGGGATTATAATATTTATTTATAACGAGTAACGATTAGTAACTTGTTAATTTACAATTAAAAAATTAAAACCCCTAAGGTCTAATCTGACATACACACCATATATACAATTGCACGACTCTATAATTTATTATAAAATTCAAACACAATAACTATTATATATATTATATACGTCAAACGCTTCTGAAGAGCACTACGTAATTATCAGTCACAGATTGGGCATTTGATTTTGGGTCAATTAACCAATCCGACCTATGTCCGAACAAGTTGCTCTATATTTATGCTTCCCTGTGGATTTTACTCCAAGGCCCGTTGTCTATTAACGAAGCTCTATGGTCAATTCAGCTCCACTTGCGTCCCACAAATTGCGTTCGGGTTATATGGGAAGTGTTCATGTAGAATCCGAAAAACAATCTAATAAGGCAACGGCATACTGGGATTATAACTGAAATATACATTAATAAAATCACAGCCATACAATAAACAGGGGATACACAATCTACAATAGTACTATATTATATTTTACTACATTACTGTATATTCGTTGACTCAAATACTTCCTAAAGAACAAGAGCTTTTTCGCCTATATTGACTACCTATATGAAAATAGGTATATTCTGACATGAAGTTTCCACTTCAGTTAAGGTATGAAAATGCACATCTTTGTGGTTCAATAAGCTTTAGGATTATTGGTCTCGTTCAGTACCTATTAAACACAGCACAGACCTCTCCTATGGATAAATTTGTGAACCCAATATGGATTTGTGAGTGATAAAATCAATGCAAATTCCGTATCGTGGGTACGTATTGTATCATCGAGGTCTTATCTATAATTTACTTAAATAGAACTTAAAAGTAAATTATTTACCTCATCAAAAAGTTAAATGTTTATGGGAACGAAGAGTTTTATGAAACAACAATGTATTAAAAATGTTTATTAACAAATTCAAGTGTCAAGAATCTCCATCGCCCTGTCATCACGTGCATACACCGAGAACTACATGCACCAAAACAACATCCATTTGATTCTTATCTCTCGTTCCCCCGCTCCGCACACCGAGGTCCAAAATATAAACAGGTAAATGTTTTCTTTGTGAAGAAAAAGTCCATTTCAGTGACAAGATAGTGACTTCGAATGCGCGAATGTAGAGTTTATTTATGACGAATCAAATAAGCATGTCATGAAAAATATATGAGCTGGATTCGGTACAGCATTTTTGCATATAATTTTTGGTAAAATCGCGAAATATAACTAAGACGAGTGCTTGTGCGATATTAAACTAGGCCATTTCAAGCTGGTTTCCTAAAGCTCTTTATCTGAGTAAGTTTCAGGCTTGTTTTCCTAAAGCTCTTTATCTAAGTGCGTTACAATCATCTTCTTAACTGGACATTTAATTTGTCATTAATAGTACCATTAAGTGTCAATATCACTAAGGTAATTATTAAACCTACTTTCAATTTTGTAAATTTTTAAGTAGATACTTATTGATATAATATATGCTCGTATTATAATTACGTTACGTAACCAATATAACTTTAAAATACTTAAAACTAATTAAACATACATACATACCATATTCGTATGCAATATATTTCTTATGTATCTTTTCCTTTACTCTTCAAAGTTAACTTACTGGAAGACTTACCACTCCCGTACTTTTAGTACTGTTCTAGAGACGTCATGGATCTGAATATTGATCAGAGTAATGATGTCTTATTGGAGCGAACTTCCCATGGATAAGCTTCAATAACGCCATAAGTTCCCGAGTTCTCAACTGATTTTAATATTTTTTGTGTAGAATCGAAACACCAGGTTTAAGACCAGATGGTGACGGAGCCCGAAATTTGAAATTCGCAAATATTCCCATTGAAACAAAAAAAAAACTTTTTTTTAGGTATTACGCTCCGCTTCAATATGTATATGGTGCTAGCGTAGCTTTATGCTTAGCGACTGCATCACTTAGTATTTTCTGTATACCATATTTATTACTTAGTGGGATTAATCTAGAGAAATCTAATAAACCAATAAAACAAAAGCAAATTCAATGATTTCATTATACTAGTAAACACGATAAAATGTTAAATCGTAAACTGTATCAATGTAGACGGTCAATATTGTTGATCCGAAAAACTTACAAAACAAACGTCAGTCACATTTAATTTCGCTTGAGCGAATAAAACTTGCCAAAGACGTAAGTTAACTCGCTCGGACTACGGGGACAATAGAAAAATTCTTTTGCGTTCCAGTTGTAAAGCTTAGTTTGCAAACGGTAATAAACGGCGCGATTCCGTTGAGACTGACTCAGATAAATTGCGAATTTTATAGAACTCATCTTGGTGAATGTTTCCAAAATCATAGCGGACAATAAAAGTTTTATTGGCTCGCTATTGTCTCGAGAGGGCATAGGTGGGTGGGCGAAACGGCGACCGGTGCAGTCGGACGCCGACAAAATTCTGCAACTTAAAGAGTAACCAGTAGACTGAGTCAATTAGGCGCTACTGCGTCGCACTATGGATAAATAAGTGTTGTAACAATTAATAGAAAGACAGTATTTAATTCAAACAATATTTGCCAAGACAGGACAGTCTGTAAAAAAGTCAGAATGTAAAAAAAACGCTCAGATAAGTCTTTGTTATACTTAACATTCTTTGTAGTCTATAATGCACCAGCTCCTCTTGAAAAAGCTCTGCTCTCCCTTGGTAGGCATCGAAACCACGATATAATGATTACAGGCTACTGAACATTTCGCTACAATAGATGGAAGACAACGAGTCGATCATCAGATTCAGGTTAAGATAAATTTTTGATGCAAGTATTGACTTGTTAACCCAATAAGATATAAAATGCACCTGTAAAAAACAACCACGCCTCCAAGCCCTCAGGCGTATTTAATATCTTGTAGAAATATGACATTGTGAATGCAAAAAATTAGAAAAAAAAATTAACCCAATGTTTTTATTTAGGACACAGTACAACATATGCTTTGCAAGGGCACACCAACTAAATGGGTCGTGGATGCTATTGCCGTTTTACATATAAGTTAAATTCACGCCTCATTTAAATAATTCTAAGTTTTTAATTTAAGAGAATATCAAATACAATACAAGCATTAATACCTGAGCCGTGGGTATTTATATATATTTATATCAATATTACATATTACATCCCTACAAATATTATAAATGTGAATGTAAGTTTGTTTGTTATGCTTTAACGCAAAAACTACTAAACCGATCATCATGACACTTCGTACATATGTTCTTGGAGGTATTAGAAGTAAAATAGGAAACTTTTTATTAAAAAAAAATTTGCGGGCGAAGCCGCGGGTAGAAGCTAGTATCTATATAAGTATGTATATCCGTTACTCTAGTATCCATATCACAAGCCGTACACTGCTAAGCTTACTTTGGGCTAAGCTAACATTGTATACAATACGTCATTGTTATATTGCATTATACCTCTATAGCTTTATATTTTACTTTGACATATACTAATTCAACATTTATTATAAGTACAACTATCAACTAAAATAATTTTTATGAATTAAATGTGTCATTAAAAAATTCAGTTAGTGTTCAAATGAAATGGGATTTACAACTTTTGATTTCAGCATCAAGAAAGGCGATAAATTTCCAGTTATCTCTAAAAATGCGATTTGAACTTTAATGCGAGGAAATTTATTTCTATACCCCTTGCTACTTCTTTTTAGACTTCTAACTCGTATAAGCCACTGTACCGAATGCATTCGTTAACTGTGAATACACGCTCCACACTGAACCTGGACACAGGAAAGTTTGGTAATTCTTGAGACATACGTCGCGCTGCGATCGGACGATGTTGTTGCAAAACTTTTAAGAAACGCCACCGAACCAACTTCTGTTACGCAGATACGTGAAACAGAATTCATTATTTCAAAAATTTTCTCGACGTTAAACTTATTGTTTTATTCAAACTGGAACTGGCGTAAAACTATACGGACACAGTTTTAGACCGCTTAAACTTATTTCATTATAAAGGAGTGTTATCAATAATTACATTAAAATTCTCTATCAAAATATACAAAAAACGTGTTGAAGAAGTTCACCTTGAGCGGGAAGAGAACCCGTGTCTCCTTGTAAACTGGATCAACCACAAAATCGACAAAGAATATTACTAGCATCATCACTATTAAATAGTTAAATAAAAGGAAATCTTTCTATGCTTTTTAGAGTGGATCATAAATACATATTGCTAGTAAAGTTGGTCACGGGATTCAACGAGGGCGGGTGCTTAAAAATAATATAAAAAAATGGTTTTATTTCTACGCAAGAAAAACTTAACACAAACTCTAACCCAAGTCCAACTAGCTAGATATATTTGATTTATTCACTTATTAGTATTTTCTTTACTATTGAATGTTACGTGCAATGGAAGCTGATCTTAAAGTATTAACACTAAGGCCACTTTTCAATCGACGACTCTGTATGAAAGAAAACAGAGTAAATAAATAGCCAAAACAGAGTTTCTTGCCTGTTCTTCTCATTACAATCTCCCGTCCCGTAGATTAGCGAAGGCGTAGCTTATTAATCTTCATAAACGCTTGTAATCCGCCTAAACTGTATAAATAATTTTGAGTTTCAGTATTGATTTAAGATTTATGCAAACTTAATACATAAAGCTAGAAAAAGAAGTAATACCAACCTTTAAACGATGGAATTAGCAAATAGAAAATCTAAATACATGCAATATAAGAGGAGGGGTGTGCCGTCGGAATTGCGCCGCGCAATTAAACCGCACTTTACTGCAACAATCCCTTGAAATAAAGAACTTTGAGAGGGTGTCCTTTTTGTTCGTTCGCCTTTATTTCTTGCCGTACACCGGGTGCACTAGAAATAGTGTGGCCACTGCTCGAGGTGTAGGTGCTGAACAATTGAACACTGCAAAGTAATTCGTGCCTTACCAAAAGTTACGTACAATTCTTTCGGGAAATGTACTCGTCGATTAAAGATTTTCAACGCAAGTCTGTTTTAAAACTGCAAATTATTGGATATGTTTACTTTTATTTATACTTTTGTACTCAAATAAATTTCAATGTCTGTAATTTTTTACGTTTATAAGATGCTTATTCATAAATAATGGTATTTAGAATGTGTCTTTGTCTATCTGTCTGAAAGTTTATCCTGTTTTGTATCTGTAAGGGCTCAACGAGTTACAATAATAAATTTAGGTATTCGAACGGGTGTTTTACTGCGATATTTTTGTTTAAGCTGTTTAGCGCTGCTTTTGTATATTTTTTTTAGTCTAAGGTCTGATTTCTTACCTGTTGTTTTATATTTAAAGGTGAGATTATATTCCAATTGAATTATGCCCGTTACTTTTGGTTTTAGGGACAAAAATAAAATTTGAAGAAAATTATTTCGGATCAGTTAGCCTTTATTTAAAAAGTAAGTCAAATAGAAATTGATAGTATATCTCTAATTTTGCTCACCTGCTTGCTGGAATCCCACCAGTGTATTTCATTTCCAATAAGTTTATATTTAATAACGTGATTGTAGAACTTCACATTATAAAATATATTGTGTTATTTTAATAAATTTTGTCGTAAGCAATTGCTGTAACTAACGTTATACTCCTCCGTGTCCAAGACTGGTTTAACGGGTAGTAACGTTGATTGCACCAGTAAGGGACCTGTCACAATTTCGATAATGTGGCTAACTAAATTTATATTAAGCATCTTAACATGCCAAATATTATTTAATTTCTTAGCGGCCTTAATATATAGTAATATATTAATACAAAGAGTAATATGTATCGATAAAAACAATAAAAATACGTTAGGGACTAAGGATCAATTATACAAAATTTTGCTGTTGGCGACCAAGCAAAGGGTCCTCGGTTATTCCGGCGTTTAGCTGGACTCTATTCCGAAATACGTTCAACTTGCACTCATTTTGTTACTACCTGACCCGCGTGTACAGCTGTTTCGTCTTACGATGGCGAATGAACCATACGTACATGCGTATAAACAAGCAAGTTTTTGGAGTTTGCTCCTTGAAAATTGATCACTAAGATCGAATGATAACGTTACGTTTTTTGTGCAACACCTATCGTTTGCACTTTTCACTTTTATTTAGAAGTTATGTTTTATTATTTTCCGTGCCTGTTCAAAGACAAACATTCTTAAGGAGTAAACTAAAGTCGTGCGTCAGAGCTGAAACACACACTTTTTTTTATTAGCTGATTATTTTACTGCTACCTTATTATATCTACAAAAATATTATTATTTGAAAAAAAATCAATTTGAACCCACATTCTCTCATTATGCAGGCAAGTACTTCTCCAATTAAATTACCGAGGTATTGAAGCTACATGGGAGGCTGCAACTCCGAATATATGTGAAAACAGCATATTTAAATAGACAAATCGTACATATATATTAAACAATAATTATTATAAAAATATATGTAAATAAATTAAATACAGTTGATAAAAATAAAAAGCAAAGAAGCGCAGATGGCAGACACACTGTCTAACTGGTAGAGTATAGAGTCTCACATCATCTTTCGTCTTTCGTCTTTCGTCTTTCGTCTTTCGTCTTTCGTCTTTCGTCTTTCGTCTTTCGTCTTTCGTCTTTCGTCTTTCGTCTTTCGTCTTTCGTCTTTCGTCTTTCGTCTTTCGTCTTTCGTCTTTCGTCTTTCGTCTTTCGTCTTTCGTCTTTCGTCTTTCGTCTTTCGTCTTTCGTCTTTCGTCTTTCGTCTTTCGTCTTTCGTCTTTCGTCTTTCGTCTTTCGTCTTTCGTCTTTCGTCTTTCGTCTTTCGTCTTTCGTCTTTCGTCTTTCGTCTTTCGTCTTTCGTCTTTCGTCTTTCGTCTTTCGTCTTTCGTCTTTCGTCTTTCGTCTTTCGTCTTTCGTCTTTCGTCTTTCGTCTTTCGTCTTTCGTCTTTCGTCCTTCATCTTAAATCTTTCACTTTCACTTTGCATCTTTATCGTTATCATTACTAAAGGAGTACAACTCATCCCTATGAAAGAAATCGTAGAGAGAATGGGCCACCACGCGGGCAGATTGATAAGTGAGGGACTGCTAATGCAGCCTTAATCAACCTTCCTCCTAAAGCACAAAGGAGTTTGAGATAATAAATTTTATTACACCTTTATCCGATGACCGACCATTACGAAAGTTGCGTAACCTCAACAATCATAGGCCAAACCCGTCAACTACTACATCTTCAAGCTCTTTGTAATATAACGGTTTATTAACGTTAATAAGTGAAGGTCTCCTAACAGAAATAATAAATCTTGTACATAATATCTGTGTGAAGAATTCTCGTTCTTTTTAATTGAATCTTATTAAACCTGTGGCTGTGGATACAAAAATACACTTAAGAGTAATGACTCCGGTCACGTTGCCCACTTTATGACGTTACTGACTAATTCTTTTTACTTACTTCTGAATTAATTCTGAATTACTTCAGATATCGAACATTTATTAACGTATTTATTTATGGGCGACTCAATGGTACCGAAAGATTGACTTTAAAAAATATTTGTAACATTCCGGACAATCATCAGAATCACCGATCATTTCATTCCAAACTCAGCTAACTTGTTACCATAGAGGTCAATATAAATAAGTAAATAAAAACCTAAATAAGCGTAGTATCAAGGATTTTTCTTTTTCGACACACTCTTGTTAAAGTGAAAAAAATGTTACATTAATGTTACCTTTGCCCTATTTCATTTTGATTCCATTAGTTGCATAAAAACGCTGTTGGTATTCAAATTTAAATAAAATTTAAAATAATAGAATAAGGGGCTTAAGGTAGTAAATAGTATGTCCGTTATTGCACTAAGCGATCGTTCAAACAAAAATACGGCACGCATTTAAAATAAAATCAACGAGAACGCTCATTTTGCAGGAATATTTTATCCGTTTTTAATTAAAATACCTCTGACATTATACATTTCTTTACGCGCATTGAAGATGTCATCAATTTTGTCCAAAGTAAAGGTACCAGAACTTGAGATTTCGAGAAATTAGTGCGTATAAATGCCTTTTGTTCGATTTACAAGTGGCACCCTCGAAGCAAAGATAGTCACGCAGTTGTGGTGTCCTAAAAACGTGCTTTGACAAAGAGTATCGCGCAGAGAGCGCAAGGCCGCGGCAACAAGGGCCCTTCGCTTTGTTCCGGCAACAATACCGCAGAGGGGCACTCCAGCGCACTTGTATCCGATGCAAGCGATGCCTGGATTAGGGTTCTGCGAAAGTAATTATGAGATATTTAAACCTACGCAGCTTTCACTTCGTTTTAAAATTCGAAACATTGAAAAAATTACAAGTGAAAATTTGCTTGGTGTGACGATAATGTTCCACTTTATATAGACTATAAGGCGTCTTTTCCACCAGAACTGTCCGAAGTAACTAAGAAAGTGCGCCTGGAAAAATTTCGCCTATAGCTGCGCTTGGTTGAGAAAATAAAGTTATGCTCTTGGACGACGTTGTCCCGCACCGCTTAACTATCTCGCCCATATCTGATGAAAAAGCCCTTTTGTAAAAGTGTAGTGTCAAATAGCAAAATAATGACATATCACTCTTTCGAAATAAATTGCAGACGATTTAACCTAAAAGTGGAAAAAATCCGATTAAGGTATGGCCAGATGATTTAGCGGTTAGTGAGCAATGCCAAGAAAATGTTTCTGGCCGAGTCATTGGTCAAAAACGGATGAAATTCATTTAACAATATTTTTTTAGAAGCAGTTTATTATCCCTTTAAAATTTAATCTAAAAATGTTTTCTATAGAATTAACTTTAATATTAAACATATAAAGAAGCATGTCGTCATATTTATATTTACTAGAACTATCAATAGGTATCCCTCTAGCATCAAATACTGATTTTCGATAACAAAGAATTGCCCTCAGTTCCAGGTTAAAGGAAGGCTCCAATTTTATTGTCTAGTAGTGGCAGTTAAATATTGATGGCGCAAATTCTAACAGCATGTTTAACAGTGTTTGTGATAATACCAAAATCTTGCAGACTGTATGTATACACTCTATTACAAAATCTAAAAATCTTTTAAAAAAACAGTCTATTTAAGATATTAATTTTTATAATCTATTCAAAGTAAAAGCAACTGAATAAACCATTACTTATGTCATGTGAATTTTTGGTCTAGTGATCATCGAAGTTAAAAACTTAATTTTGCAAGTGAACAAGGGTCAGCTAGTTCTAAATAAAGCAATAGAATGCCACAAAGTAAATGCTCCTACTTCAACTCCGAATTGTTGTAAAATAGCGACAAAGTTTCCTAACTAGTACAGTACGTTGCCGTCACAAAAGGCAACACTAGCATAACTTGACATGAAACCTAATATATATGTAATAAAATTTAGTTCAAAGGTTTATAAATGTACAAGTAAAATATTAAAAAAATACGTATATCATCGTTTTTGTTGCTGAAACAATTCTTCTTTCCGCTAGAGACAATATTTTCATTTTATCGAAATCAGTAATAAATATGATATAAAAATTATGTGATCATTTAATTTAATAGAAAAATACTAGAAAAAATCGCTTCGGGTCACAAGTAAACTCTGAGATTTTATCATATAAATATGATAACAATTGTTTGGCTTTCTTAAAGAGACATATATCAAAAACTATTTCACATGCACTTTACAAAAAGTTAAATGAGCTTTGTTTACATTTTTCTGAAAATATAAACGAAATATTCCAACTGCAAGACAATATTCATATTTGTACTTAATATTATTTACGAATGCAAGTTATGGTGACTGAATATTTGATTTTCTTAAATAGCTTTATATAAATTAATGAATTTGACGACTGATTGGTGCAACGTTAGATATTTTACCTACTGCATCAACGCTTCCGGATTCGTATCCTGATTTGTGTATGTGATATATGTGAGTATATATATATCTACATGATCGTTATTTGTTGCCAAGTTGTTATGCATGGTTTATTTGTTTGTGTTTCCTATCCATTCTTTAGTACACATTGCTCAAACACAGTTGCCCGCGAGTAATTAAATTTAATTATTGTAATAATATTACACGATGAGAAAACGAAACTAGAATTAAAATTCTATGATAATATTAAAATGCATGAACCTAACTCCAAAAGCAACAGGAAACTTGTCAAGCACACAAAACTTAATACTGATGGAGAGCACTCCAAAAATAATAGAGCTTAAAAGGCAAGCGATCATCCTTCCCCTCAGATGTGCAGACGCCGTGAAAATCTGCAAAATAATACCCGTGCCAGCTAAGTCAGTCTTCAGCTGACGATACAATAAAATGAGAGTCTAAACTACAAATTACAAGAGAACTCGCTCAGCTTAAAATAATTAAGAGTCTTTGTCCGGTCAGTCCGGCATAACTTTGCGGGTAAAGCGAGTCATGCGAATCAGAAGAAGATTGTCAGGCACTCGTTTTAAGATTCCCAGCTTATAACGAATGTCATAATTAGTTTTATTACTTTTTGGGTTTCAGTTGTTAAACAAAGCTGTTTAATGGCGTCATGTCCGTCTGTTCCCGCTCAGAACTTCTGCAGCATTATTCAGCCTAATATTCTGCTTTACGTTTTAAGTTTTTAAAAATGTTTTAATCGAAAGAACTTTTATAATCGGTTGAACTTACATTTTACAGAATTTTGTGGCTTGATTCAATATTTCTCCATTCTAAACTTAAACAAATGGATTTATCGAAAATTAAAGCGACCATTTTTACGTGTTTTTTTAGAAATCCCGATAAAGCAATTACATGCAAAACATTTAATAAACATGCCTAAATAATCAACGATTCGCAGTCTGCGGCAATATGCGTAACATAACAGTATCATCCATAATACTGTATTTATTGTTGAGCGAAGCTCTCTTTTAGGCAACTCACAAATTTCACTTGTCTCCCTCCTGCTACTTAATGGTTCAACCGATTCGAACGAAATTTGGCATGAACATACATGATTTTAACCTGACGGAGATAGGCTATGTAAAAAAAATATAGACTTTGCCATGGAGGAATAATCACCAAAAGAAAAATTCAAAAGCTGATCACAGCCAAACCGCTCATACTACATTGATGAAATTTGGATCCAAAACTCATATCGTGGTCATGACTAATGTGAAAAAAAAGTTTTGAAATCGGACATATCATCGAGGAATAATCACCCTTCAAAAATTTAATTGCTTCGCTCAGTATTTATAAACAGCAGCATGTATTGCAGACCTAGTATTAATACGCTAGCTTGTGCCCGTGACTTCATACGCGTCGTAATTTGGAAGTAGTAGTAGTAGTTATCTAGTATTACTACTAACAAATAACACTGCTTGTGGGCAGCGTATCAGGAAGAAATATTAAAGGACAGGCTGTCAGTGTTTAAACCATCCCAATGCGTATTTTCAAAAAATCTTTCAACCCGTTTTTAACCTCCATTGCTCGTTAGAATTTTCTAAAACGCTGAAACACGTTTTCATTTCTATTTAGGAGCTTATGAATTGATGTTTATGCTTCGTCTTAATTCAGTCACTACTAACCCTGTGTAATATTTCTAGAAACGACAAAACACATGTGCATTAATTTTTATCACAAGCAACAAAACTTAATTTTACGCTGTTAAATTATACAAAGATTCAATAACCCCTTTTTTCCCCGTCGAGGGTAGATTTTTTTCAAATGAAGACATATAATTTACTAACATACTTATTAAAGTTTGAAACAAAAGGGGTCATCGTAATTGTTTTGTGTGTTGTACATTACATAAAATAATAAGTTTCTTTGTGTCATCGTAATCCAATTCTTTAAAGCTCAGTAACTTACCTAAACTTTCATTTGAATTTCTAGAGTGAGAAGATGGACAACAAAGTATATATATCTTTATGGATAAGCTTCACACTGTAACCACCTTTCACTTCAAAAACACAGTTTATTCACTTCAGGGCTGTCTTTAATTAATTTATGCATCTAAAAGCCTTAAAACTAATTTCAAACTTATCACTAAGAACTGGTGGACTTTTTATATAATATTTCAACACATTTTTCTCCCCTTTAAGGGTACCACTTTCTAAAATGCTAAGCCATATGTTCACTTATTTCACAAGAAGCCTGTGTATGAAATTTCATGGTTTTTATGTACGAATTGGTGGGTTGCATGCATTAAAATTTATATTTTATCAAAAGACTCGATTATATAAATTTAAGGCTTTTAACTTCAATGGCGACATTTTCATATAAAGCCTCAATCCTCTTTTAACCCCCTTAGGGAGTTTTCGAAAACTCTGATGCCCATATACCTAGTCCGGCCATAAGTTCTGTTACAATGACGCACTGTTTCCATAGAAACTTTCGCCACTGCTTGCTCCAGAGATTTTTTATGACACTCGATGTCGCCGTGTCGTTTAGAGCAGGCCATGTGCTGTAAAACTGACCATAATTTGTAGTCTAAAGGGTTGTTGAGGTCTGGGCTAGATAAAGCACGCCCCCCCCCCCCCCCCCCTCAACCATCACTGACGCAGGATGATGACCACGTACCTTTCCGACCACTTGAGCAGCTTCTTTAGAACTGTGAGCGTACACTTTATCATTTTGCTTGTTGTAGTGCTTTCCAATCATGAAAATGTTTTCATCGGTAAAGAGGATATTTCTGTGCCTTTCACCTGCGTATTGTGACAGAAGGCATTTTGATCGATCCACTCTCTTTAATTGTAAAGATTGATTTAGGGCATGTCCTGTATATGGACGATAAGCACCGAGCTTCGCGTCTTGTTTTATAATACTCGACGGAGTCCTAGCGGAAATCTTCATTTCTCGCGATAAAATTTTTTGCTTCCTAATGGGCTTTCGACGAATCCTGTCTTTAACAGCATTAACAGCCTTTCTAGATTTAACAGCACGCGGCCACTCCGATCTTTTATGGTCTTCGACAGAGGAAGTGTTGTTGTATCTGTTAATAGTACGATATACGAACATACGGCTGATACCAAACTTATGAAGTGTCTGGAATATGACCGACGGCTCCATACCCACTTTGTGCAAGGTGATCACTGCAATCCTATTTTCTTTAAAACCTAATTCCATATTGGAATTTGATAATGAACACGAAAAAATATGTGAAATGCTGTGAAATCGGAAGAAGTTTTTAAAATAGTGAACGCGTTCCAAATTCAAAATAATTATAAAGTTTAAAAAGGAAAAGATTTAATGTATAAACTAGTTATATAAGATTTTACCAACAGCGTTTATATCGAATTTTAAGATTGATTTTTATTACCAATGTCCATACAAGAGTTCATCCCCTGTTTCACCCTCCGAGGAGTTGAATTTTCCAAAATCCGTTCTCAGCATTTTATACCCTCTTTGTTTTTTTATACCCTCCAAGTCTTCAGGTTCAATGGTTTAAATTTAATAAATCTAATAAGTGAAACTTTAAAAAGTTATGGAAAAGAACCAGAATCAGGTCCAGCCAACCAGGTCAAAATCCCATTTATACCAGCAGCACTATCATCATTTAATCTACCGCAATGAACTTCGAAACTACTCAACCGATTTTGATATTTTTTTTTATTTTGCTGGATTTGTCCCAACTTAGGATTATGATTAGGTTTCAATTTAATTCATTATAATTTTTTTTAATGCAAAATGAGCCGACGCTTGCCCGGTTTTTATAAGTCTGATCATTTAGGTCAGTGGGCTGGAGAAAGACTGAATTTGCTTCTTGGATTACTGACATTTTATAGACTCTTTTACCCTTTTTTAATCAAGTTGCAAAACTTTGTGTTTGTGTAACCACGTGTGTGTTTTTTTTGGATTGGATTATTTATAGTATCCTTTTTAACTTTTTTTCGGATCTCATCCAATATTGATCTACCTACAGGACACTTTGTTAATTTTGTTTTTCTTTAGTATTGGAAATTGGCTAAAAAATCATAGAAATTTACACTTAACGTTGGGGTCCACATTCATAGGCAATCTTTCTGATTCAGTATACCTTTTTCAAATAATGAGTTATGGCCTTAAAATAGCATCTTTTTACAATAGCAAACTTCTAAATCAGAAAGGTATTTTTCGATTATTATTAGTGTAAAAATAATAGAGTGCCCAAAAATAACGTATGAATTCTATAAATTTGAACAATACTCATGAAACCTCATATTATACAATAAACAAAAATGAGAAAATTGCTCGTATTTATGGTATCGAAAAAGAGTAGAAAACACACACTATAAAGTACTCGTACAATGATTTATTATCAGCCCACAACATTATCACGAATTTAATCAAAGCCAATGATAAAAGGTTCACTTGGTACGCCTTGACATCGGAATTCACTTTGAGGTCTGGAAGTGGTAGAGCAGTTTCGAGAGCCAACTGCGGTCATTAAACTTTCTAGTCCACTTAGTTACCTCACAACATAACGTATTAATTAACGTGAAACATAGTTCATAAACATATTCATGTAGTGACGTACTCGGCATCTAAATATTATAATCCTTACTAAGAATTTACTGTACATTACAGTACGGGTCATTTGATTAAATCACAATAACCAATAAACCATTTCTTATTTGCTCGTCCTCTACGAATATGTTTAAGTATCATACAACACAAATACAACGAATCGTTTTGGGTTTTTTTCAAGTGGACGACAGTGAGCAATAGAACCTGTAACCGTAGCTTCGCAGTCAGTTCCACCAAATGATCACTCGTTGAATCGGCACGCGCGAAAAACACGAATATTCTGCACTCTCCCATAGAAGGGAGGGCGCCCTCAAAGTTTATTGAGTTACTTGATTGTACTTTTTGTTTTATTGGACTTAAGATTACTTCTCAATAAGTTGTACTCCTACACGTATGAAGTTTTACTAGGGATTTTCTTTTAAAATTAAAAAATCTTACACAGTTTTAAGCGTTGAAGCCATTAGGCGTTCATGTCTCTCGTAAATTTTCACGGAACCTCTAAATCCTTATTATCAAAGTATCGCACAATAATCTTATTGTTTTATAATCTTATTTGTAGTTGATATAATGTTGGTAACCTTTATGTGGAGAGAAACTTAAAACTCCGGATTCAACCAGTTACAAAAAAAGAATTGAATCACTATCTGCAGGTTAAATACTGACCCATAACTAGGGCATGAGAGCTTTACAACGAAATCTAAAAACCAAACATATCGAATGGCTCCAACTTAGATGTTTCGAGAAACTTTTCCGACATTTATTGCAGTTACACCCGGGTATGCCCAGCCAGGGAAACGTCTACAATCCCCCTCTAACTTAGTGAATAAGCCGTTTTATTCCTTTTTGTTTGCTCCAAAAATATTGCCTTTGGTGATGCATGAAATCTCAATAGAAGTTACAGGGTTGAATCGAACAACCATAGTTTGATTCTGATATTTCCCTTACTTTTTTTCATGAATGGACTAGTTTCGATCCATTTAAGTAAAAGAAAGAAACAAATAAATGTAATCAATGAATATGGAGGTGCTTTATTCGTAAATATTATTAAGTATGCACTTTATAAACATATTATTAATATTTCCATATACCCGTTACCCGTAGTATATCGGCGAGATTTGTTTTAGTTCAAATTTGACATTTAGACCAAAAAGCCACGTAAAAACTCGATAATATACTAGCGCAAATAAAAGAAAAGCCGCAACTAAAAACATAGTGCTTTATATTAATAACATTTTTCATTTCCATTAATTTCTAAACTGGTACTTATATTTTCAATATATATTTACACTTTCATGGATTACTCTTTTATCAGTAAAAGCAAATCATTTATATTACTATTTGTAGTTTCCATATTTAATGACAAATAGTTAACTCAAACTTAACTAAAATGTTTATACTGCTGCGGTTTCCAACTACTCAAGTTATGCTGAACCAAAGTTAAAAAACTAATTTGCGTTGCTTACTAATGTTTCTTTCAAGTGATATTCGATATTTCTGTTTCTCGGAAGTCTAAGATATTAAAATTTATTCAGCATAAAATCAGTTTAATAAAAAAAATCAGCTTTAATTATATATACCTCATTTGTAGAACGATATTACTTCGTTTATATACAAACAAGCTATGATAGTGGTATCGCCCGGGTGGAAGTTTGATTTTTAACTAGAAAATCAATTTCCAGAAACTATTACTTCTATCATCACGTTTATTACAATTCTATCAATTTGTGAATGACAATTTTTATATATATTTTTTATGCATTTTTCAAAGCGATGTTTTAAGATAAATTATTATAATAGAAAAATACTAGAAATAATCGACTCGGGTCACAAGTGAATGCTGAGGCGGATATGGTTGTTCTCAATTTAATATTAGTCACATTTATACACTATTTTTATATTATATATTTATACACAAACAAAAGTATTATAAGAATCATATCTAACTTACCTGTTAACAACATACGTCCCGTCTGTTGATAGTAATGGCCATAATATAATGAATACTTGCAAAAGCAGGTAGCAAGCTTAAAGAAAAAAAAAATAAAAAACTTTATGAACATCAATATTTAGGAAAGTTTATGCAGCAAAACGATTCAAAGACGATAGCCGATCACCCATTATTTATACTGCCCCAAAAATATTTTGTCGCCAAAAAAAGAAATCCAGACGCCTTATTTATTTATTTTTTTTATTTATTTAGGTCTACTCACAGTTTATGCACTAAATACATCATTACTTACTTAATTATCTACTCTTAACTAAGTTCATAAACTACTTACAAGAAGACACATCTTGCTTCTAATATTATAATACAGACTTAACTTACCAATTATTATTTAATGTTTTTTCATAATATTAATTTAATAATTTCAACAACGTCTATATGTAATAAATGGTGTCAAAAAAAATATATCCAAAAAAACTATATACTCAAATGAGTTTATATTTAACTAGCGGCCCGTCCCGGCTTCGCACGGGTGGACAAAATTATTTAAATTTTTTCTAGCATTCAATATAGCCTATGACACTCAGCAATAATGTGCCTTTCTATTGGTGAAAGAATTTTTAAAATTGGTTCAGTAGATCCCGAGATTACCCCTTACAATTTAACAAATATACAAACACACAAACTTTACTTCTTTATAATATTAGTATAGATTTACGAAAAGAAATTTAATACATTTTCCTTTTGCTGTCAAAAGTTGTCTGATACGAGTGCCTTTCGCTATGTTATATTATGTAATTTATATATTATAATATTGCTTTCTATTTCAGTAGAAAGCCAAAATTCCTCTAAAAACAGATATTTAAGGTATCATTTTTTTGTAAATTGACGATTTTCCCATAGTAATTAACCAAACTTTTCGAAATCAAATTGAAGTAAATTTATTGTCAAATTGAAAACAATAATGCTTGTTGGTATTTACAATATTACAGCAAAAAATTAAAACATTTGTTTAAATTAATAATAAACTAAATAGATAATAGTAATAATTAAAAATAAGCAGTAATAATAGTAATAAAAGTAAATAATAGTAATAATTTAAAATAAGCATAAAAATAGTTAAAAATAAGCAGTGGAATTTATTGTTTTACTTGTTTACCTTATTTTTATAATATAAATTTTCGTTTACTTTTTTCTCTTGTCAATATTTTCAATGACAAGCTTTCTTTTCTATCTGTTAACATTATGTATTTTATACTCCATGATGCTGAAATTTGGGACTTTTTGATTTAAATATGATTTTCTTTAACTCTATTCTACAGATTCTAGATTCCAAATTTATAAAGAGGTTCCTACCATAATCGGTTGATGAGGTCATTCCTCAGAGTAAACAGGACCATTCAGTTTATTTCCAGCAATCTACCACAGACAATCTATACCCGGGAGTCTTTACTTAAGAAGATTTATCTATGGAAGCTTGCAATCAGCTAATATTACAGCAATTATTGTAAATACTATTTTTTATTGTAACTAATGTTTACAGCATCATCAAATATAATAAAATAAAAGTATACTACCGGGTAATGCCACAATTCGATCTGCTACTGCAAGACAGTCTACTGTTTACGAGTTTTCAACTCCAAGTGCCACGATCTCGCTCAGTTTCTTTCTCACATGTTTCTGTTCCTGTGTTTCTACTTCACTTGTAATCCTCAACGTATTCGTACTCGCTGCGCCACTCATCGTTAATAGTCGTTTTATGTATGCTCGTTCCTCTCATTGAAAACATGGGACAAATACACCGTTTATTTGTCATGAAAATATGTAGTAATATTACTCTGGACCATTTAAATTTCTACCGATATGAGGATAAATACCTCTAATAATTTTAAAACCTTTTCAGAAGCCGTGGGCACATGATGACTAAATAATAGCACAATAAATAACATAAATTATTATAATAGAAAAATACTAGAAAAAATCGACTCGGGTCACAAGTGAATTCTCAGGCGGGAATCGAACCCGCAACCTTTGGAAATCCGGTCCAATGCTCTCCCGATTGAGCTACCGAGCCTTGTGAACACTCGTCGAAATTTCAATTGGGAGAGCATTGGACCGGATTTCCAAAGGTTGCGGAAGCTTTCCACAAAAATATGGGGTTTTGTCATAATATCCACATTTGGCAGAGGACATGGAGATCGCAGTTTAGGACCATTATTGGCTAAATGCTACCCATTTTATAATCTACGCAAGGTGTTGACTAGTCTCTTAATTAATGCTTTTCTACTCTGCCGTATATCATATGACATAAAGAAAAGGGATCGAGTCATCACTACTATAAAAATAAATATAAACTCATTTCGTTATCTCATACTTAGTTTCATGTTTATATCTACAAAAACCTTGTTTTACCTTGTTGCTTCGTTTACATTATTTTTTTCTCAGGCGTATTGAAAAAACTGAATAACTTATCTATTCTATCATTTGTGAGCGACTGTAGCCGAAATAGGTTTCAGAACAACATCGCGATCCCTTTTATAGCACAATAAGGGACTATTTACATATAAAAGAGAATTATACTATAAACTATTAAAACTTAAACTAAGTTTTACTAAAACTCATATGTGTGTGTGTGTCATTATGATTAAGATTATGTTGGCACGTTTCTGAAGCTATTTAATAGCAACAACAGTACCACATCCGCTCAAACCATAGTAAATTTGTTTTCGCTATTTACCATATTAAGAAACGAACCTAGAACTGACTAACTTGCCATCGAAGAGAATCGAATTCAGATGATTAGTTGCTATACGTACTATTTGACATTCCTCTGACAAGTTACGTAGAGGGATGCCTCAATGGGATCTATGCTATCCATCTAGATACTGTCTTTTTGATTGATGCGTAGTAGCACATCTGCAAAAACATAATAATAGTAACTTATGACATTATGCTACCTCTATAAAGAAACTCGACATGTTTGCAAAATATGTTCGAGTGATAAAGAAGCTTTTTGGTGGTAACGCGGCCACGACTCTTACTTTGAGGATTTGCGGTCTCACTTGGGATACCACCGCCCTCTTAACTATGTTCTAAACCGTATACTTAAATGGAAGTCAAAATTTATGCAGTTTAAATCCTCGTTTGTAGTTTTTTGTACATTTACTTTTGATATGCATTTAAATACGTAATTTAATAAGCTTTCGTGGTGACTAATATAACTATTATTGAAAACGTTACTTCAACTTGTTTTTCATTTCATTTATAATTATTGAGGCTCCGATAAAATAAAAAACATGGAAAAATCTCGTTATTAATAAAGAAATTTGATTACGTATCTAAAAGATACATTGGAATTATTTTAATTCAATTGGGTGTATTTTTTAAATATTTTTACGTATTTTCTTTTAGCTTTTATAATACTTAATAATAAATACCTAGTGTTTTCAAAACAGTCTCATTCTAAACTGTATAATATCAACCAAATCTTTTGGTGCAAATTTCTAATCATGTTACTATTAAAATACAAGGTAAAAGCGTTAATTTTAATTTAGTAGGTTTAACAAATGTTTCAATGGTGGAGTGGTTTGACCCCGTATAAATAATAAGTGTAGGGTTTGATTTTCGTTTTATTTAATTTCCACTTGTTTGGCAAGTCTTATTTTTATAACGTTATTACAGCTTCATAGAGCTTGAATATATTTTTAAAATAACGGGTATTTTTTTTAATTACATATTAAATTTTATCAAATGTTTAAATTGATATAACACAATTAATAGTTAAGTTCATTAATTTAATTTGAATTGAGCTTTCTTTTCACTTCAGTGGAAGGATTTTATTATTGTCTTTTCTTAAATCTTATTAAAAATACTATTTCACACTTTTTTGGTAAGTAAGAATAATATAAAATTTTCTATTTTAAACATAAAACAAAGAAAAGTCTATTTTTTAAGATATTTAAAACTTTTCTACTAGTCGGTATTATTTCAAAGACGTAGACCTTAATTAATCAAGTGAAATCTTTACTTCCGTCGCCTCATCAGACAAAAAGAGAGAACATTTATTTGAAAATGCGTAGTCATTCTAAAAACGCTTTTTCTCGATTTTCTTTAAAAAAAAATCACGCAGAGAATTCTTGAAAGCGATAAGGCGTGTGAAAGATTCATCACGATACCCCCTGAGGGTGATCGCTCTCAAAGTTGCCCTCCCACCCGTTATATCATATTTTTCAAAATCTCGCAACTAAGTTATGAATTTTCGAAGTGCGACTATGACCGGAAGTTTTGACGGCCGATTGAATGTACGGTTTCTCTTGATTCTTAAAATAGCTCTGGAAAATATATTATCAAAGATTCATGGATAAAATACACGAGCTTCGGATAAATGAAATGGTCGAAGTTATAAATGTGTATCATAGATATTCTATATTATTATTTATTAGGTCGTTACCTTATCTTGAAATTGCTACACACTACTATGCGTAGAACTCTTATAAAACATTTTCCCGGCCACAAAACTTTCGAGTGGATAAAAACATCATATGTAGAATGGGCCATAACTATATATGGGCCTTTCCCGGTAGTAATAAAAAATTGGGTAAGCAGCCATCTTTGGCTTTATTCCCGACCCAATTTCTAATTTATTTAAAAATAAATTAAAAACAAATTTTATTCAAAACGCCTAATTAACTTTAATAACAAATTTAAATACATTGGAAAGTAGAACAAAAAACCCTATAACGTTTATATTTGGCTATAAAGCCTTTGAATTGCAACATTTTAAACATGATTTATTTTCTGTCATCTTTTTACCAAAGTAAGTATTGACTCTGATTTAGGGCGGTGTGGTTGTTTTTTTTTTGTTAATGACTGTAATTACGAGTATGGACAATTATTGTTTCTATCTCCCCAAATAATTTTACCCATCCAGTTTTTACCGGGTAAATTACCCATCTCTGGCCATAACCTACCACGTTTAGTAGCTAACTATTATATTATAGTTATTCCAATCGAATCACGTGATATGTGACTGGTCCAACTGCTATCACTAAACGCCTAATACACTTTACAACACAGAGACAGAGCCGATGTGCACCAGTTTTCACAAAATACAATCACAATTCGACATTGTACGCTAAAAATTGTTTACTGATGACATATTCGCATAAAATTTACTGGCACTAATAGACAAAAATTGAGACTACGTACCTGTTCATATATATGAATAATAAATTTCGGACGACTCACAACAATCACTACATAGTATAAAACAAAGTCGCTTTCTCTGTCCCTATATCCCTATGTATGCTTAAATTTTTAAAACTACGCAACGGATTTTGATGCGGTTTTTATTAATAAATAGAGTAATTCAAGAGGAAGGTTTATATGTATAATACATGCATAATATAGTAGAGCATTGCATCCGTGCGAAGCCGGGGCGGGTCGCTAGTTATTTAATAAACTAAGCTGAACTTGTTCTATGGGTACTAAATAATGTATGGAGACAAAAATAAGTATATAAACGACCATGACTCGGAAACAAATGAACTTAATATTTATTGTATATCAATTAAATACCTATTCTAAGATTAACATTAAACACTGAATCGATACTTACCAACAAATAGCATTGTTTTTGTTAATTATTAAGGTCAAAAATAAATTCATAGCAATTATAGGTAACATGTAACATGAACCAAGACATAAACAATAAAATTGAACAGAAATTGGATAATGTACCTACATGCTAGTGAAAATGTCAATGATTTTGAAACCAAGTTTAAACTTGTATGCCGAGGGCTACTAGAGCGGAAAGAAGAAAAAAATTTTTTTTGGATGGGAATTTTTGCGAATTTCAAAATTCGCGCTTCGTCACAATCTGGACCTTAACCTGTTGATTCGATTCAAATATTAAAAATACAAAAAATATTAAAATCGGTTAAGAACTCGGGAAGTTATGGCGTATTATCACTTATGACATGTAAAAAATGTTGGCAGACCTAATAATTAAATAAATTAATATCTCAAAATCTATTCACTAACAATAAATACACTAAACATTATTCATCATCATCTCCAAAGACGTCGATTGCTAGATGGAAGTCTCCCCCAACAGTGAAAAGAATTTAACATGATCTTTACGCCCTGCAGGTGGCGTATCGCAATAAAATGCCACAATTCGGAAAATGCTGCTGCCTTTTGTATACGGGTGGTGTATAGTGATTACCTACAGCACCATAAGTCGCCGTAAACGATACCCGTAAGTATAATGTATTGATGCTATTCTACTGTGACCGACACCACAAGGCGTATCGTATAAATGAAAAATCAACCACAGCCAGAAAAATAACGTCACTAATAAGTGTCGTTTCTTTCAATTGTATGTTTTAAATCTTAATTTCCTTTTAAATTATTTATTTTACCGTTCTTTTAAAGTGGATCTATTGTCAATTAAAAATATGATCAGATTTAAGTTTATCAAATACTTTATCTTACTAGATCTAAGATGGAACTGCTAATCATTATCATTACATAGTATAAAACAAAGTCGCTTTCTCTGTCCCTATATCCCTATGTATGCTTAAATCTTTAAAACTACGCAACGGATTTTGATGCAGTTTTTTTTTAATAGATAGAATAATTCAAGAGGAAGGTTTATATGTATAATACATGCATAATATAGTAGAGCATTGCGTCCGTGCGAAGCCGGGGCGGGTTGCTAGTGAAAAATATATTATAAAGTTAGAGGACGTTGTTAGTAGAAACAATATTGCCGCCATTATGGAAAGTAATTTAATATTAATAGCTTAAAACTACCATACCACCCGTTTCTCTTCCCAAACAGCTTGTTCTCTACCTAAATAACATTCGATAAAAAAACTCACAGTTTCATGACTTAATACACAAATGAAACATATTTGTATATTTGGTACCCACGAGTTCTGATACTCCCATGCTCATCATTCGAACAATTGCCCCTTTCAGGTTCGAACTCACGACCATAGATTTCGCAACCGGGGTCATTGACCGCTGATCCAACCGCCCATAAAACACCCACAAGAAACGACCGTTTCAAACTCTACTAGCTACTAGTAAGCTAATCTTTTCATAAATGTAAATTGGTTTATACCTTCGAATCCGTAACCAGCTTAGGTAACCTACAAACGATCTGTCGCCGATCCAATCACGGTTAATATGCAACGGTCCGATAATTTCTGATGTAAGTAAGCATTCGCTAAAGTGCATTTACGTGTTGCATACAGTACATTTAATTAATACTCAGCCGATGTCCCGGCTTTCAGCCGTCGAGCCGTGCCGTATAATCCGCATTCGCATATACCTTTAACGTTGATTTGTTTGTAGGTACAGTTAAAAGCACACCAACTTATCAAAAAATTAAATATCACTAATTTCAACTTTAAATCCAACCCATAGATTTCAATACAAAATGTTACATTATCCGGTGAGCTGCAATGCCATTTCATTAAATAATGACGTGAATTTCCATTTTAAAATTCTAGGGAAAAGCTAATGAGAACTTTCGATTAAAATTGGTTAAGGTAATCAAACATTTGAAACGAAACGAGTACCTATAACATTTTGAAATATTGCATCTTTTTTCTCGTCATTACGTAAAAAACTAAACCTTCTAAAATACAGCAACATTCACATTTTTACGAAAAAAGACATTGTCTTTACTCTTCGATCTCACACGAAAACTATTTTTAATGGTTATAATTTGACGGATAACAAGATCTACTATCAGCTACACATAGACGTCGATATTTTCTTTAAACAATAGCTGTTACTGACCGCGAGAAGGCACAAAAATATATTTTTGGTATCACATATTATCTACTTTGTGGTATCACAATAACAATATAACGCAGTTTGTATTTTTACCTTCACTATTATTAACTGTTCATATGGATCAGAATAAAACAGTGACATAAATGATATTTTATAAAAGTTTATAAATAAATACTTAAATCATAGTCACACCTACATTTAAACGCATAATAAAATATTTCTTAAATAATTTATCATCATTCACTCAACTTTATATAATCATGTCTTAATCCAAGTTTTCTATAATCACCTTTGCAAATAAAAAAAACCTGCCTCGACGATCTCTCCAGTTTTAACAAATTTACTGAATAAATACTGTTCAATTCATTAGTGTTGCTTAGCCCAAATCTCAAGAGCTTAACGTTATGATTATGAAATAACCGTGACGAATGCATTCAGGTACAATTGAGTATAATTAAGTAGAACCTTCACTTAACACTTCTTCGTGGGTTGATGTAAGTTTCAATACTTTTTATTCCGTTTAGCTATTTTATCACGAAACGATAAGCTTATGCATAATTCCACACGCTTGCTAATACTATTTCATGATTTAAAAATCTAGGCTTAACTATTTAAAAACCTTTGCCTTGTCATTCTTTCAAAACTATTCGTAGAAAACGTAATCATTAAATAGGTAGGCATTGATAACTTTGGCTGTGATATCTTAATTATATAAGATATTATAAATAATGCGAGGAAAATTAGTAAGTCAGTTAAAAATAAAAACATCCCCCAAAACGTATAGATAAAGGTCGACGCTGAACATATTTGCTGTTGTTATTTTGTCAAAAAATTCAAACAGTTTGCTCCACGGGGAAATTAAATGTTGACTAAAGCGACGATCTGTACAAACAAAGCAGTATTTTTTGAATAATTGTTTCTCACTTTATTTTTCGGCACAATATATTTCTTTAGATAATGTTCAAATGTACAAGCCTCTTGATACTTTTGTGCCTCATTAAAATAACATTATAATAGTATTATTAGAGGTGATGTATCACCTCTTCCTTAGAATTTAATGGAGAATTTTAACTGGAAATTTGCTCATTTTTTTATACTCATGTCTGTGGTTGAGTTGATTGAACATCTTCATGTTAATTATCACAAGTTACAAGTAACCGAAATAAAATTCATCATCATCATCATCATCATATCAGCCGTACAACGCCCACTGCTGGACATAGGCCTCCCCCAAGGATCTCCACAACGATCGGTCCTGTGCTGCCCGCATCCAGCGTTTTCCCGCGACCTTAACCAGATCGTCGGTCCACCTCGTAGCGGGCCTACCCACTGAGCGTCGTCCGGCACGCGGTCGCCATTCGAGAACCTTTCCGCCCCAACGGCCATCAGTTCTCCTTACTATGTGTCCATGGGCACATAGTAGAAATAAAATTAAACGTTCGGAAATATTTTCTCTAATTATAATTCTTTCTTCTTAAAACGAAGTCTAGCCACGATTCATATTCCAGAACAGCTGATTTTACGTATCGATTCATAAATTTTCGATTAACCGTTTACAGATTCACGTCCCTTCATGTGAAGATTAACATATCCATTAGCAAAGAACAGCAAATAATCTCAGCAGAATGCGCTGGTCGTAATTTCTCTTTACCAGCTGATTTCAGGTTATTCTTGAACAATCGTAGCCAATCTGCAACCTGTTACTCTACACTATCTCCTTCATTAACCAGAGTCTGAGTTGCGTCCCTCAATTCGCACAATGATCCTGGCAGTGGCCGCCGGCTATAACTCGCTAGTTAATTATAATCGAGCGGCAGAGTGGTATTTGAATGCTTTGCATCAAAGGGTGTCCACGAGTTTATTACGATTCCACAGTATAAAAGTAAAATTAAGTGCAGTAGGTCAATTTCTTATCAATCATTTAAGCAATGATATCAAATGTAAGTATTTAACAATTACGTGGATGTTAAAAAATCTTAGACGGCTAAACAGATGTGCTTCCTCAAACACATAGAATTACATCGAACATAACCAAAATAAATAACGGACAACTAACATCTTTAAGTACCAAATGGAGACGAGCTTGCAGGTACTATGGATTGTACCCATAGGTATGAACGGAGTAAGCTGTTAATTGCCTAAAATTTGGTTTTTTGTCTAAATTCTAAATCGTTTATTCCATTATCTAATCAAGCCTATTTACCCAACCAAATAAGCAGGCAAATGTGTTTAATTCTTTGAAATGAAACGTTGCAACTTTTTTCCGAGAGCCATGTTCACAGGTTCATCCTGTTTCACTTGAACGCGTGAAAGTGAAAATATAGAAATTAATTATCTTACACAGTATAATAAACTCAAACAAAGTATTCAATTGCTTTTCTTATTATAAACTCCATCCTACCGTTAAGAACGTAAACGCCTAATCCAAACTATTCTTTTAGACTTACGTTTCTTTTTTAAGTGAATAAAAGAACAGTTTTATTTATTTTAAAGTATTTGCAAGTTTATATGAAACATCAAGCTTGTTACCGCTCTCAAATAAAAAAAACCGGCCAAGTGCGAGTCGGACTCGCGCACCGAAGGTTCCGTAAAATATTTTTATTATATGATGTAACAAAAAATTTAAGGTTTTCGCAATTTTTCCTTTATCTGTGTTAAAAGACGTTGCTTCGTACAAAATTTCAAGATTCTGAGTTCACGGGAAGTACCGTGTAGGTTTTGATTCCCTTGCGAGTGTCGAAATTTTGCGGCATAAACGGCTGTACCTTTTGATTACGTTGGCTTAGAAGTTTGAATTTTTCACAGCTCCAAGGGACAGTAGACCTGGGTATTTGATATAAATTTCAGCTTGTTACGTCCTCGTGTTCCTGAGAAAAAGGGTCTTGACAGACGGACGGACGGACAACAAAGTGATCCTATAAGGGTTCCGTTTTTTTCCTTTCGAGGAACAGAACCCTAATAAAAACTCCACCATTTGTATCTTGTTCTTTGTTATTTAATATATTCGGAAAAGAATTTGTTCTAAAAGCTAGAAATGAAAGACTTAATGGTACCTTTTAAACTACTTTCTTTTTAAAACAATTCATGAGAAACTTCTGATTCTATACTTAATCTACTACAATACTGGAAACGTGAATACACAAACATCGATATTAATAATTCAGTTTCATGATTGTAACTTTTAGTTTAAGTTTAATGATTGATTTATATAAGGCGGAAATAGGTCGAGTTCGGTTTGGAGCATTTTGTATCAATGGAGACTTCAATGAGCAAATTATGTCCTAATTCGTACATAAATTGAAGTTTCCCTAAGCCCTAATGTCTTGGTCTTGTCTTGCGTTGTTGTTGCGAGCCTCTGTCTGACTAGCTACTGGAGACTGAGAGCTATTTAACAATAAAATTAATTGCTTATTATAATTCTGTCATAGATTTATGAAACAGTAGTAAGAACAACTAAAATAGCGGTTGATTTGAATCTAAAATGTCACAAAACAGTTTTTGTCAGTTAAATATATACTACCTTTTTACTATTTTTTTAAATCAAGATACCTAATACTATATATAGAAACAGTGAAAGCTTTAGTTTACTCTGACCAAGGAACGTTCTAGTTTGTAGCTCTGCACATATATGTGTATGCATATTTATGTATATACATACATATGTTATATGTGTATTTATAGATATAGATTTTTTAACCTGAAAGATTTGTTTACAGTAAAATGGTCTCAGCAGACGTATTATAATTTTTTCTATAATTTTACTTTACTCACAGATTTAATAAATACCAGTTAACAAGAATGTGGGCATTTTACCAAAAAAAAAATTGATGTCAATCGTACTTGTTTCTTATACTCCTTAAAATCTTCTATCGAACTGAGGTTGGAGAACTAAAAAGTCAGAAATCACAGAACACTTTTCTAATACATTTCGTAGGAAACATGTTCATTACAGCTCCGATAATAATATGATATAATTTTACATCAAAAAGGAATCGGTATCATATATATTCGTAATTATTTAAAAAAATCTAATAAAATGATATGTTAACTATTACTAATTATCAATCTAGTGGTCATTTTGACGAATATAATGGTAATAATTTTCATGAATTAGATACAAATTTATGGCTATTTAGCGTAAGTTCTTGAATACTGCTGTATTAATAACTACTGTTGTAGACCTTATTTTTCAGACAGCCTCTAAAAAAAAGAGAAGCGTCTAATCAGGGCTACGAGGTGGCCAAGAAATAGTACTATGGGTTCCGATCCACTGCTTACCGATTTGTCGATTAAGAATCGAACGCGTAAGCATTAAGCATTATAAAGCATTACCACTGTGTTCTACATTACACCACACCAACAATTAAAAGAAAACCGAATCTGATTATGGGTTTCCCGTAATCTGAGAAGATTTTCACTGTAATAACGGTGATTTTACGGGTTCTACGTTCCATTATTAGAAAAATTAGTTTCATCAGACTATATGAAATTTAGAAAATGGTTATCTATGTTTATTTTGCCCATTAACCAACCACCTGCAAAAAGTTAGTCATCCCAGAATGTTTACCTTGCCCCTCACCCCTGTAATGATTTCTTTCAAGTCATCAGTACAGGAGAGTGTGAGACACTTACTTCTGTGACAACATTTTAAAAAAATATCTCTAGATAAGTTTCGACAAGTGTAAGAATAGAATTTCCAAATTTTCAGCTGATACAAATGAATGCATTGAAAAACCCACCTTGTGCAAGATTTTTTAAAAGATTTGACCTTTCTGGATAGGTTTTTGTTTGGAAGTAAATTTTTTTTTTTTCGATTTCTGACTTTTTTGAATTTTTTCCTCAGAAGAATTTAGAAGAGAGTCCTTTACAAGTTTTTTGTTCCATATAGCAGAACAGGATTGATTAGCTTTTCTTGCTAACTGTATTTTTTAATTCTGTGAATTTGTATATCTATTACCTACTCGTTCATGCAAAAACTACTAAATTGATTTTAATTTACTATACAATAATATAAGAAACACATCAAAATAACATAAAGGCTATAATTTATAAAGCTATTGAGTAAATTGGTCAAAATATAACAATAAAAGACTCTTTGATGCAACGGTAGCAATCCTGCCTTTCGCACTGAAAGTCCTGGGTTCTAATCCCGGAAGGGGCAGATGTTTGTATGATGACTAGGAGAATTTGTACCTGAGTCATGGGTTTTTATATTTATTTCTTATATCACATATCTATTTCTCATATACGAGTATGTGTCTATCCGTTAACCTAGTATCCATAAAATTGGCCTTACAATGCTTACTTTGGGCTAGACTAAATGGTGTCTGTAAGAAATATTTATTTATATTGTTTATTTTGGACGTGCGCTGCGTAAGAGTTACACGAATATAATGTTTGGTGGAAAAGAAATTTTACAAAAGAGTCCGTGACAACATATCTTTTTTGTTTCAGTCATTATCGCTTAAATAGTAACTAAAATACAATAAAATTTGATATTTATTTCCAAAATAAACATTTTGTATGAAAAAATATATTCTCATCAAAAGAAATTTTATCTCTTGTGATGTTTAAAGTCGATAAAGCTTATTTACACTTTGTCATTTGGACAAATATTTTAAAAGTAACGACGATGACAAAATGCGCAGTACTATGCAGGAGTACACTGCGGGAGTGTTGGGAGCAGAATTCGGTATTTGGCTCATCGCTAAATGTGCGACTCGAACACGGGCAGACGCCTGAGGGCAGATATCATTAATGGTAATGTCCGTATTGCGATTTTTCAAGGCACTAGCGATTTGTTAAAAACACACTATACCTGTATGTAATGTAATATATTACATAGATTTTAGAATGAAAGTGGAAGGTTTTTGCGATTAGTTACACTTACAACAAAGAATTACGTTTTTATGTATGTATTACCTATTTCTTCATAATAAATAAATAAATATTTCTTACATTCACACCAATTAACCTAGCCCACAGTAATTATTTGTATGGACAACCTTAATACAACGAAAAATAATATATGAATTCGATATGATAGGCTATATATCATATCTACACTACTATATAAATCTGCAGGTTCTGTCTGTCTATTTATTTTTTAAAGACAAATTTTATAATAATTATTCGTTTATGACTCACTAGCTTTTTATTAATTTTGTCTGTCTGTCCATCTGTATGTCCTTTTATAAGTCAAGAACGGCTTGACCGATTACTATGAAATTTGGTAATGCTAAGAACATGTCAATGCGAAAATTATTTGTGATATATATCATATCGGTAAATGCCTTATAAGGCATAGGCATATATACATATATAACTAAAGTCCTAACTAATATTATAAATACGAAAGTGAGTTTGTTTGTTACACATTCACGGCTTAACTACTCAATCAATCATCATGAAATTTTGCATACAGTTTATCAGGGATACAGGAATATACATAGGGTACCTTTTATCCAGAAAAAAGGACTGTTCCTGAGGGATGGAAATATACCTTTTAATCGGAGGTCTACATTAACGCTAGTGAAACTGTAGGTAAAAGGTAAATATACTAGATATCATATTTTCTTATTTTTGATATGCTTTCTATTTTTATAATGAAACTAAACAAATACTTAGAATTTGTTAACAGATAACACACCAGTAATTTGATTTCACTTTAAAAATAATATTTTTATTATAATTTAAATAGTTCTTTAAAACGCCCAGCAGTAGGACGTGTTTAGGGCAGATTTGAGACATCTTTGTAATATTTCTTTTTTGTTCTTTCATTCACAACAATAAGCATAGCCCAATGTAAGCTTTACAGCTTGTGATATGATATAATAAATAAAACTATGTAAAACTAAATGGTTATATTAGACTGTTATTTCGTCGCTCCGTATACTTACAAGACCGCGAAATTATTGGTAATAAAAATATCGATCAAAATTAAACAGATACATATTTTTAAATGTTTAAACATTCATTTATTTTGATTATACCTATTTGATTTGATTCAATTATGAATTATCTTTTCATAAAATGAAACAAAGACGCACGTCCACAGTCGTTATACAACCATCATTATTTGTAGCTTTAATAAACACACAAAGTTTGTAACTTATTACCATTACTACACATTGGATATAAGGCCAAAACGAACGGAGTAGAAAGAGAGAAAAAATGGTAGGTAGAAAATAACAAAAGAACAAAAACTTGCATATCAAGTAATCTCTAAAAAATATTCTTAAATCATAATACTTTAAATTAATAGTCAATGTATCAACTAATCACTAGTGACATCCTGCATCTAATAATATAAATGCATACAGAAGGCAATAACTAATCAAATTCACTTGATTTATTAGTTTAAGCACGGTATGCTTATTAAACTGTGCTGGATGCACAATTTGATTTGCTTGCAGACCAGCTTATCTGATTAACGTCTTAAGCAGATTTGAATTTTCATACGTAATCGAATATACCTATCTACTCCCATACGGGTTTTCTAAATGACTAATTGAGTGTCAAACTTTTTAATTTGAATTTGGTTAATTTTGAATACGGCAAATTCAAGTTTCAAATTTATAACTCGTGGCATAAATAAATAGATTAGCCGAAATAGGTCATATTTAGAACTGATATTCAATAAAAGCTTATAAAAAACTAGTATTAGGTATCATAAGATATCATAACTAGAATTCCATTTTATTAAATTTAAGCTCTTAAATATTAAATTAACGTTACTATCGCCTTTAAAATTTTAAATTCGGAACTTATTTTCGTACTATTAAATACTGTTATACAAATAATAGGTAGACAGACTATAGACTAGGCAGAAGCAGAGACGTTTCATCACAATCTAGTGATATTTGCGTAGACCAACGATGAAATCAACTGAAAGCTGCAAAGGTGACAGGAAGCGGGGTGCAGCGGAGCGCGGCGAGCTGACTCAGGACGGAGGTTGCTACTACTGAAACTCGGCTCTTTAAGCTTTGACAAATAAGGGAACATCTGTTTTTTACTTCTTATGTTATCAATTTGTCTTAACACTGTCGAAACTAGGTTATTTGTCATATAAGTTCAGTAAGTATTCTTATAATACCTATTATTAAAAGTTGTCAGAGCTCTAGACATTTATTACATAAACAATTAATGTCGTATTGGAAATAACAAACATAAAATTAATCAAATAAACAAAAACATAAAAAAGGAAACACAAAAATATGCAAATTCAGAATTTTAAAAATTTATCCAAAGTTTTCACTAATTAAGTTAATAAGGTAAAATATGCATAGTTGGAAGTGTTAATATTCCCAGCGTTTCGAATTGTGGTTTACACGACTCGATGCGAGGGTAAGGGTATGCGTTTCATGGTGAGCTACTCCACGTCTGCAATACAAATGCTGTGAAAATATTATATTTGCAACTGTTACCCCAAAACATAATGATGTAATGGAGATTAGATTTTATAAGTGCAAAATGAACCAATCTGAGCTGATCTAAAGTTATTTTATCTCTTAAGGTTCTAATGGCATAGCATTCTGAGCTTATGCTAGATTCTAACACTTTTATTTTTTCCCATTTGGAATCTCTGTTAATGTGGATGCCTAGAATTTAACTGTTTCCATAGAATAATTACCTAAATAATAAATTATAGGTTTTAAGGAATCGTTTTCTCTTGAATTAGGCCTTAATAACAAAACAGGTGTGTTATTTACAATCAATTTAAGATTGTTGTTAGCAAACCAATTTTCAAAGTCATGAAACGTTTTTTTTATTTTCCTCTATATTATTCGCAGATACCAAAGCGTTAGTGTGCTCTACATAAATAGGTAGTTAATATCTAGCTGTTTTGGTCTCATGTCATCAGCTAAGTCATTTTATAATATTATCAATAAGATGGGTCCCAATATTGAGCCCTGTGGAACACCTCTTTTCAGTTGTTAATCCAGATTTATATATGGTTTCCTGTGGCTATATCTAAAACCGATTCACTAAAACAAAATTATCTACTGCAAAGGATCACTTCCGTTTAGATGTAAAGTGAAGAAAGTTACCCTGTGTCGTCTTTATTTGTAAATTAATACTTTGAAAATAGATTTAAATGTACAGTGTTCTTTACATGATTAGCGTAGTGGGAAAGTTTAATTGTTATAAAGTGAGTAGAACATAAATTTCATTCGGTGTAAATAACTTTGCAAGCGTGTTTCAGATTTCTTTTGTCACAACTGTTTGTCTAACTCCATTCTGTATTTTTATTGTTACCTGCGTGTAATAATTCGCTACATCACTTTTCTCAAAAATGTGTTAATATTTAAATTGGTATCAGCAAGCAGTCTTTGACTCACAAGCGACAGAGAGCGATTACGAGCTGTAGTTTAATACATTGTAGTCCGATATTGACATTGAGAATAATTTTTGCGCTGGTAATATTGTACTCAATCCATCCTAGAGTTCAACACGAGTAGAAATTTCGGACGTGCGAATTAAAATATCTCAGTTGAAACCATACCGTATTTTAGTGATGACACGAAATATGGATTCCGTAAAACACTGTTGTAAAAGCGCATTGTAATACACTTTTCTGTGCAACATGACATGAACTACCCAGGTCGAATAATTCGAGACCAATTATGCTTTATCATGAAGGATGGTATACTTTGATACTTTTCAAATTGCTGCTGCTGCTGCTGCCCGATGTCGGTGCTTTACTTTTAGCTGAATCAATGGCGGACACCTAGTGTTCCTTTCCCTACATCTCCCTAAATCTACAAAAAATCAATTTTTTGTACTGTGTATTACTACCGTAATTTTAATATACGCCCAGAATTTCATCAAAATGTACTAAGATAACTAATTAGGTAGATAAGTAAAACACAAAGCTGATGGCAGTGGTAGGGGCAACGGGTAAGCGATTTGGCACATTGCGCCCGGGAGCGAGGGCAGCCACGCCATAATTACGTACCTACCTACGAAATGTGAGCTGTCGTTTAAATCTTGCGCTGCTTAAATTTGAAGCGAACTGAGCCTGTATTAATTTAATTTTACTCGCCGTCGCGCTATGGGGAATACGTTGTTTCCTCTTTTGTTTCAAAGGAATTCCTGTCGTGCTTCGTGAGTCTTATCTTCATCATTTTAAGGTTCTACTTTTGTAACCTTTAAGAATGGTTTTAAGCTTAGTATATTCATACGTGAATCACATACAATTTTCTTTTATCTATAGGTACTATACATTTGAGTAATGTGAACATGGCGTCTGCAGCATCCAGCACCCAGAATAAGTATTTCGCCAAAACTGTCAACGTTATCGTAATTTTAATTTCCATGTGGAACATGTTGCACGTCATCATATTTAAATATTTTACAATTTCCTATAAAACTGAGTAATGATTGAAGACCCCCTTAATAATTAAATTGATAACTGCCAAAAAGCGGGAAGCAAGATATTATTGAGCTTTCTTATTTTAAATAAGTCCAGATTTCTTATGTAAAAATTGTATTTACTTATTAAGCTGTTATTTTTTTCCACGAGTTACTTGTTGGATAAAGAATAGAACTTACCGATAAAGTGAATCGCGAATAGCGTCACATCTGGATTTCAACTTCCCAACTAGCAGCCGAAGCTGTAATGCGATTGCAACGCCGACTATTGTAGACGTAACGAGGAGCCTAATGCACCGAACGTCCATCTGTTATCACTTGCAAATCAGCTGACTACCTCGAGCACATAGGCCGAATAAAGGCTGAGCCTCTCAGCCACCGGAACACATTAGACTACCAAAGCTGAACAATTTAATGACGATTGACTATTCATACTACATTTGAGCGGTTGACCGCTTTGCTTCCCTTGATTTAAACTCTAATTATTCTGCTATCTCAGCCGTGGCGAACGATAGTACGTAATGAGGGAGGCGCCCGTCTCCCGCGCCAAATGCAAAATGTTGCAATTGCATTTCCCCGTCAGAAAAACAGCTTACACTGGCAAAAATAATTAAGAGTATTAGCAGAGTCGCAGAGCGGAGTGTCGCAGTAAATAGTCTGCTAAATACCCACCTACATTTATTGGCGCGGGGAGACCGGGTCGGCGTAATAGCGGAAACAATTTTGCCTTTTAAAACAGTGTTGCACGCTTTTGTTTATAAATGATGCTGCTGGGAGGTTGAATTCGAACTAGCAACGAAATGATACGCAATTTATACAGCAAACGTTACTTGGAAGCTGGAAATTCAAATTTTGTAGCATTGTGCTAGGACCAGGAGTATTAAATTCTCTGAGTGAAGCTTAGATGCCTTAATGTAATAGCTGAAAATCCTATTCTTTTTCTTGTCTTTTATTGCATTTTAGACGGTGATACCAACCATGGTCATAATTTCTTGAGATTACGGTAGGTACTGTGGTGACCTCCTTGCATCTGACACCGCATTCCACCTCTTTACGTATATTTGCTTTATGGCAAGGACTGTCACCCTTTTAAAAAATAGAATATTCCTGAAGGCTAGAGAACATAAGAGAATCACCAGTAGTGTCTGAGAGTGTAATCGGAGTTGTATTATATTAATAAAATAATAAATGATAAAGTGAAATAAGCCGTTTGAATTAACGAGATAAAGATCCCGGAGCGCGCGTAGGGCGCTACATGGTGGAGGCGCCGGGTATCAGTATATATGCGTATAACGTATATAATACGGCGTATATTAGCGTATAAAATAGAATATCTAACGTATATAAAGTATAAAGTATAGCGTATAGCGTTTATACTATATTGAACGGCGTACTTTGAAGAAAAGAAGCAAAGAAGTCATCATGGAGCGATTCGATGGACTATCTGGTGATGTGCACGATTTTTTTAATCAATTTGATGTTGTAGTTGCGGTGAATAAATACGACGCGGAGGTGAAGAAGTTTGTTTTGGGGGCTTATTTGGAGGGTCCAGCGTTATTGTTTTATAAATCGACGTTGTCAGACACGATTACGTATTTAGATCTACAGAAGAAAATCAGTGATGAGTTTGCTCCAACTACGAACCCGATCGCCAATTTTTTTGCACGTATACAGGGCCACGAGGAAGATGCGTTAACATTCTTTTATTCTTTAGAGAGCCTCGCATCGAAAGCTGGACCTGCGATTGATGAAGCGTGTTTCATCCAACATTTTATAAAAAATTGTAAATTTCATTTAAAAGAAAAATTAGCCCCATATAGTTATATGCAACGAAGGCCGACCTTAAAAAGGTGTTGAAACAGTTAAAAGATATGTATAGTCATGGTATTGCTGACTCCACTACACAGGGGAAACTCTCGTTGAACGTGAGGCCTGGTGGTTACGCGGCCACTATACCACCAGCTATGCATATGCAAGGAGGTCACCACAAAAACCTCCTGCATCCTTGCATCTGACACCGCATTCCACCTCTTTACGTATATTTGCTTTATGGCAAGGAATGTCACCCTTTTAAAATATAGAATATTCCTGAAGGCTAGAGAACATAAGAGAATCACCAGTAGTGTCTGAGAGTGTAATCGGAGTTGTATTATATTAATAAAATAATAAATGATAAAGTGAAATAAGCCGTTTGAATTAACGAGATAAAGATCCCGGAGCGCGCGTAGGGCGCTACAGTACCTAACCTAACCTACATCTTATTTTAAACTTGCTGAACGCAAAATTGTTTTCTCAATTTTACGGGAAACTTTTCGAATATCGCTTTCTTTAAAATCTTAATAACATTATTGCGAATATTTAAAAAAATAGCTTACTCGGTTAAGTCATTCCTAAGTATTACGCTTACCAACGATCCCATACTTAATGTTTATTTATCAGACAGCTACACTTAATGTCTGTGATTTGCTAACACAATTCGTAGAGCCATTGGTGCATAAATACCTATATTGTGAATTTCTAATTCAAAATTGCTTTACACTGAAAATATTCTTGGTATATCCAAGATTAGAAGACAGAAAATTAAAACAGGTAAATTCCAAGTTTAATAATTCAACTTTCGTAATACCATACATCGATATGGTAAACATTCGAATTGAGTAATTCTTCAAGGCACACTTTCCGACTCACGCCTATCAGTACCAACGCTTACCACTTTGGATGTTGTGTATGCCGATATGTTTATTAACTGCCGGCTGTTTATTTATTACTAATGTTATTCGACCTTGATTTTCTGTGAAATATTCATATTTTTCGTTACCATAGTGAGAAGTATTTCGTTTTTGATAGTACAAAATTTGATTATTCGAGAAACTACTAAGTTGAGAATCTGGTTAGTTAGGAATCTGGTGAATTAAGCTTTGGGGGGCTAAATAGCAGCTGAAACTTTATGTTTTGTAACCTCTACTTTAAAATCTGGTAGTTTACCAGGATTTAACTAAACCATTAGACAAAAACCTTCGTCACCTAACAAACTGGTTGTTAGATTTTTTTATACATATTTTTTTGAATTCTTTTGTCAACTCTTAATTGAAATAATGCATTATAAAGTAATCAACTTTATTCTTTTAACGGATTCACAAGAAAAAATACTACGTCTTTACACTAATAAAAAAATGGTTTGGATGTTACTTTCTTATGTAAGAGGTATTGCTTTGAATAAAAATGTCATCGTTTTGTTCATTGCATTGTATCAACTTTTAAATGAACGTGTACAGCGATTGCAGGATATCTGGAGCTGATTCTCGCTGTCTTACTTGAAGTTTTAGTTCGTCCCATAAATTTAAGATCTAGACTTCATGCTGGCTAATCCGGAATCTGTATCCCCACTTCTCGCCAGTAATTTCTAACGCACTTTTCAGTGCGGGAGAACACATTATCAGGCATTAATTTAAACTTTTAGCCGACAATTCTCGAGTATGGTACCAAATGCTCTTAAAAAATGTCAGTCATGTACAATACTGCAATCCAAGTTGATCTATCTACGATAACCAGCTCCGTAAGGGCATCTAAGCTCATACATCCACATAAAATAATTGAACCACCTCTAAAGCATAACCGTTCTATTATGGCACATTGTGCACACCGTTCTCCCGATCTACGGTATATTCTTTTGCGACTGTCAGCACCATAAAGACATACCTACCTTATCAGAAAATAATACTGGCCCCCATTGTGCCAAATTCAGTGAGTGTCCCAAGTAGCAATTATGACTAGTGATTAAATCTTATATATCTTTACTTTATCTAAAGTTGGATTTTGCTAAATCAAAAAGGATTTCCTGAAGTCTTTTCTTTCTTTAATACTAAATAGTTTTAAACTACCGCTACTTAAGCGAGTAAGGAATACTAAAAACCGAGTTAAGTATTCTTAAAACTAGTTTGATTTAAGTATACCTACACTTAAAACTTAAAATATTTTTTTACTTTACTCGGATTATTTGAAAGCTCACTTAAAACTCTATTGAATAATTAAAGTATCTTTTAAAACTCATTAAGAAAAAATATATTTTCTAGATAAATTTAAGATGATTTTAATACCAAGTTCTAAATATTGATTATCTGAAGTATATTTTCATTCCTTTTTTACTAAAATTAGTAAGATTAGAGTAAAAATTCATTTAATGGGACGTTTTCTCCAAATATAACCAAAAGAAACATTGATGAAGCTAGAAAAATAAAAAGATCTGGTGCCTTTCGTCGACGTGTAGAGAAATATAAAAAAATAACGTTGTGTGTACAACCCGGTTACAATATCTGTGGACCTGATGACGTCACGTCAGCGCTTAGGTACGGTGCACAAACCAAAAGCGCGGGGAGGTGACAAGAGAACAGGGAGGGGGCTTGACATTCCAGCGAGGTCCACAGATATTGTAACCGAGTTATACTTATGTACGTACGTAAAAAGTTATACTTCTTTATCGTTACTAAAAAAATATAACTAAAAATTTCCCCCCGTGTGCTCGTATTCTTTGTATGTGAAAAGAAAGATAAATTTATAAATTATATAGTGATCAGTAAGAAGCGTTAGCGTTAGATTAACAGATTTCCTATATATCTGTATACAGAATCAAGTAATATATCAAAAACCATTAAAATAAACTGTTTAACCAATAGAAATGTAAAACTAATAATTATTTATATTACAAACAAATAAAAAGAATACATTCCGACAGTTAACCTAAAATCAATAAACGCACTTAAAAAGTTTATAAAATAAAAACCACTTTTAAATAAAATTGTTATATTGTTATTATATAATATAAAATTGTTATTATAATTTTAAATAAATTACTTTTAACTACCATATATAATTTAAAATCACACACACCCACACATTCATAATTAGTGGCCAACTTCATCCTGCTGGTTTATTCTATATCGCTTTTGTGGCTAACTTCACCCTGTAAGTTTTGTGCTGCAGTGATGAAATTTCACTCACAACATTTTTTCATAACGCGCCTAAAGAAGTATAACTCGAATGTGCTTTAAATGCTGCAAACCTGAGCAATGCGACACCTTCGAGTCAGACCTTAGTGTTGTTAATGTATTACGAGGAAGATGATACCACGGTAAATTTGAATTGAGGTGATTCCAACTCTTAATGAATCGACACTAATCGATCGATCAACACGAGCTGACGATAACGCATCAAAAGTTGATCATGATTTTTATTTTAGAGACCAATTAAGAAACTGGTCCATTTATCACAATATACCACATACTGCAATCGATGCTTATTGCAGATTATTGACAAGCATGATCCAGGTGTTGTGCCAAAAGACGCTAGAACACTTCTGAAAACAATAAAATCTGTAGATATAGAATACTGTAGCAGTGGGGAATACTGACACAACGGATTTAAATAAAAATATTCTGTAGTATTTTGAAAATTTAGGTAAAAATGTCAACTTATGTATAAATGTAAATATCGACGGCTTACCCACATAAAAGTTCAAAAGTAGAATTTAGGCCAATTCTCTGTAACATTTATGAGATGACCAATGTGCCTGTAATGAAGCAGAACAGAAGTTATTTTATGTAGGCACCTATTCATTATTGTTGCTGAGTTTATAAGCCCTCTAAATAAATGGGGATTGGATAGTTATTTAATATCACGTAAGTACTTACCGCTTATTTTATTTCCTCGACTATCTTACATAAACCTCTTCCCACCACAAAATATACAAGAACTATAGAATGTCAAGTTAAGAAAATATTAAGACGAAATCTGATCTTAACTAAATCAAACTATAGAATCACTTAATACCAAAATGTATTAAATAGTACTTCGCCAATACGGTTTTCAGAATAAGTTAAGTATAATATCTCTTAACTAGCACTACTTCAAATGTAATTTGTCTTTACTTTGTCTTAAATAGCCTTACAAAATCAATATTGTCTAAAGTCTTACTTCATAAGGAAACTTATGATTTAACGCCATTTTGCACTTTATGTGAAAAAATTATTATACATTTTCCGACAACACTTCATCAAAAACTAGAGTAAATTGAACATTATTAATTTTGTTATAGTAATTCTAACTACATGAATAATTAGTATGTTTATAGAAAATGTAGAACTTTGCAATATATGCAAAAGAATAAACATATTGCAATATTGTTATACAAAATTTTATTGTTTTTTTTAGTATTTCAACAGCCCGTCTGTTTTATAGCACTATCTATAGATTTTACACGAGAAACAATCATGCGTTTTAAATTTCCAATGCATTCAACGACATAAGAAAGCCTTTTTAGACATAAAAATTAGTTGTTTAGTCGCCATTTTCCTAAACCTTAAAACAGTTATTGTAATGAATTAAAAGTTCGCCATATTTTATAAAATTATGTAACTTAAATCACTATAAAGCAAAATAGGTTTTTAATTTTACTTCACTAAGATTAAATCGAATATCTGCAATTCAATAGTGAAAGTTTTAACAAGGTATAGTAGATATCTTTAAGTCTATCTCTTGATCTGAAATCAACCTACAAGGTATCTTAAAGTCAATGTTTAGAGTTCTGCTAAACCACCTTTCTTAAATAGGGTTAAAGTTTATCTTAATAGTAGTATTAACTCTTTCTTAACATGTCGTTAAATGCTGTGCCCATTTTTACTTAACTAGCCCTTGGAGTGTATCTTGAAGATATCTTGAAGGACATATTAGTTTTAGTCAAGACAACAGCTGGAATTCGTCTACTTGCCTTCAAGATATCTTCAATTCCTTTTTAAGACATTTGTTTGCTACTTGGGGTTCGTTCATGAGCTAAAATTAATCCTGCTACATTGTGAGCTGTGGTATGTTTATGACCTGTTTTTGGTATGTATGGCTTGAGATCACGCTTGTAAAGGCATATTTTTACTGTCTTTTCACTTACATCAACACCTCGGATATCTCTGAGCTGGTGCTCTAACACTACGCCAAGAAAATGACGATATCTGACTTGCTGACACTATAAATTGATCATCACGGTCAAACATTCGACCTGATCGAAGTCTTCTGATGTAGCTATCGGTATCTGGACCTTTTGTAGACATATTAGACCAATGATTGACTAACTATAACTAACTACGAGCGACATTTGGTTGACTACGAACACGAACAACTGCAACATCATATTTATGTTTAAAAATAAATTAAAGGCACAGAACTTTATCCAGTAATAAGAATTTAAGGATTTAACGATAATTTGAAAAAGCGAAGACAGGGAATTAAATAAAAAATAACAATAAATAGGCGCGTTACAAAATTACGTACAAAAAGAGCTTTAAACACTTATAATTAAATTTTTAAACAGAACGTATTTTTTATGAATAAATCATAAAAATAGGTGTGGCGTAATTTTTTGTCACAAAAATTTATCAGACTTATTCACAATTGTAGGTGAGTCAAATCTGTATTAACTTTTTAAAAAAGGGTCGCACTATTGAAGGTTTTATGTCAATATACACGGATACTTGCTGCATCATTCGTTAGCTTTGGCATTTGACGACGGTCCCGGCTCGCTAGGAAAAAAGATAATCCTCCAATTAAATAGAACCACTGCCCGTGAAATTGTTTACCGTCAAAGGTACATTTTAGCCCAGTTTATAGTTGGCTTGGACGCCGGAGGTAATGGAGTCTATAGCACGCACATTGATTAAGCGATGTCTAATACCTATAGGTATGAGGAGTGCATGTTTTTTTACTTTCATTTTAGCTTTACCGAGTAAATAACCGAAGTAACAATCTTATTTATACGTTGAAACGAAATACTTTTTTTAATTTAAGTTAATTTAAGTTTTTTATTTAATCCTTACGATTAAACTTCTTTTCAGATAATGTGTTCATGTGATGTCTGTTTCTTTTCAGCGAATAGACGCAAAAGAGTAAAAACTAGACAAAATGTTTACTTGTTATAACAATATTTTGTAGAAGATTGTTGCATGGTCATCACACTAACTTACAAAAATCAAATCGATTGAAAGTCTAACTTTCAAAATTCATTTCAGTAAGCATCACTTTCTTTTGACCCTGGACTTGGAATAATTATTATTATCGCTTGTTTTATTGGTTAAAAAAATACTTTAAAATAAAATTTCACTTATTTTTGTATTTTTCTTTTATTTTTTGCATTCACAATGTCATATTTCTATAAGATATAAAATATGCTTGCATAAAACAACCACGTCTTTGAGCCCTCCAGGTAGGATTTTACAGGCATAAATTTAATTTATTTATTGCAAAGAAATTAACATTTCATTAACATGACCCTGAGTTCAGAATTAACGAAATTAAAACCGCACCCTTATTTCAGAATGACCAAAAATTGAAAGCCAACTTAAGTTTTTAATTTGCAATATATTTTTAACTAAACGTAAACTATATATTATTTTGACAACGCATCCCACTTCCGCTCTAATGTATTTATTCACATAGAAGTTTCGTACAAAACTAATCAAAACTAAAGTACAAATTTAGAAATTTGTACCTACACACATTAAATACTTTGATAAATAATACATTGAAATTTCAAGACTTCCTCATAATTTTTTTGGATAAAAATGGAACTGCAATTTTGGAGCAAGTTGCCCTCAAGAACTCCTAAATTGAAGTAACTTGCAGAATAAATAGCGATCAATATTAATTGAAATTCTTTCTTTGAAATATGATTAAATACTAGCTGACCCGGTAACGCGTTGCTATGATAACGCGTTGCTATGGTAACGCGTATACAATGGAAAAAGAGCGGGGAAAAGAGCGGACAGACAAACACACAAACAACAAAGTGTTCTTAGATTATAGATTAGTCAGCTAAACTACTTATGTTATGGAATTGAGAAACAACGACGGTACCACAACCGGTACCGAACCCAGACTTGCGTGTCATCGAAATCGGTATGCGAGTCACTCGACCACAGAGGTTGTCAAGCAATTCTTCCTTACTCCTACGTCACATTGAAAAAACTCTGCAAAAGACTGAACTAAATCATTTCCTACCTAAAAAAAAACATTTCGCATGTTAACATAAAAATTTTCTTATATATTTGGCATTAGCCACTGAAACCGTGTCATTATTAAATCGATGATAACTCCTTCAAGTTTTAGGGACACGGTTTCAGTGGCTAATGCCACACGCCAAAAAAAAGTGATGGCATGCCTGCCGTGCATCAGCAACGAATCGGTTAAAAGAAGCGTTATGAATAGATGTAGCTGTACTACTTTCAATAAAACGGACGTGCGTTGTTAATTTTATCATAAACAGGAAAAAAATACATGAATTGACGACGAATTTCATTTAATCTCTTAATAATACCTTTTCAACAATGAGGGTCTGAATAATTTACAATATTGATTGAAGAATACATTAATAAAAGCAAAACTATAAAAAACTAAACAACAACTTTTTATTCGGGGTGCGGATAAAGTTAAAAAAATTAAAAATCTAAACCGAAATGTACCCAAACAAGTAACACAACTGATAACTTTATAAAACAGCTCTTTCATTTTTTATCAAACAGGGAATTTCAATAAAAAAACATTTGGTGCAATCCTGCGTTTTGCACCAGCGGTCTTGGGTTTGAGTTCCAGAAGGGGTTGATGTTTGTGTGACGAATATAACTTATATTATTTTATATATATAATTTCGTTAGAAATATTATATACCTAGTATCCGTAAAACAAGCCCCCCAGTGCTTACTTTGAGCTAGACTAATTGGTGAGGTTTTAAGAAATATTGTTTTTATTATTAATCAGTCTAGTAGTTTATGTGAGAGCTACGATCACATCCTTCCTTGGATCTGCAGTAACCCTTGGGCACTCTTTTCTGTTAAGGTATACCAACTTAGAAAAGAATAACTTGATTGCAAGCGATGATATATTATTATACGTGAGTTTTGGGGTTATGCAGTTTGCAATTATGCAATCGAACTGTAGTGACCTACAAGCTAGAATTACTCTTTTAGCCTAGAACCTGCTAGGAAATATAGAATCTCCTTAGCCAGATCATTGTAACCCCAGGCCGACATTATGGCATCCCAGATGGATACAGTATTTGTCGATTAGGAGTATTCCTAATCGAGAAATATCTAAACACCTATGTGACTGTATAGTCACATAGGTGTTTAGATATTTCTTTGTCCTGTTAACAGTATTTACAAACATGTGTGGCACTTAATTTTATGTGTTATTGGTGTATGTATAGTCTGCAGTATCCAGTTAAGGCTCTAAGTATTGCACTTGTGTTCATCCTGCTGAACTGTACGAGTTTTGCGGTTCGTTCTTCTGCATAAACTTTTATCACATACATGACGTGTATGTACTAATCCCGATTGTTTGAGCTAGTATTCCGATTCAACTAGAAGGTTTTCTTTAAGTGTTCGGTCGCCTGGGTTTTTAGAATGCTGCAGAAAGTGTCTGAGCCTATCTTGGTACTAATTTAGTAAATCTTTGTTTCTTTGATCCATTGAGTTTGTCTACGCAGTCTGTCACCAGTTTTGAACATATAACGTTCGAGTATACAAGGCCTGCTTGTCTATCTAAGAAAATATTATTGTTCAGATTTGAGTATTTTCGTTGGCACATTCTATTACAGCGTATCCCTCCGTTTGGATTATGGTGGCGTATTTGCCAATATTCACACTTTTTTACATTCTTGGTGATATTAGGAATCACACATTCTGACCCATTTTGAACCCGATTGTAAACCAGAGTACACTTCCAGCCTTTCAGGAATTGTAAACTTTTGACCACGCCTCTGTAATAGTACCCATCGACAATGTAGCAAACACAATAGTAGTTTATGAAACTGGTACATAATGAGGGGTATTATACACGAGTGTGTAATACCTAGTAATGTGCAGTTTCATACACTACTTTATCTAATCTCATACATTGAATATATCAAATAAAAGATAAAGATTGATACAGTTTATTTATTGGTTACTGTAAGTGTTAACATTTTGTATGTTACAATGACTTTACTGGTAGTAGATTAAGACTGACTGCTGCCGCAGACCCTAAAATGTCGGGATTATCGTTATTTAGCCAGTAGTAACGAGGAAAATAAATATTCCCGCATGGTAGTAAAATGTGGTCGTAATATTGTTCCTTTTTTAAGCCCCAAGCAAAAATACGCAAGTTATAACACAAACAATCGGGATGTGTGTAATTAGTAAACAACAGTTTAAATCCCCCCACATTTACGGGAGTGAGTTGGCATGGCACCGCTGGCGGCGGCCCAAGACCACGACACATCGGTCGCACCGTTTACTTCATTTGGCAATCTTTCATTGCATAGCAATGCACGTTCAATTCGTGTCGTGCCATTGTTCTTTTAAGCTAAAGCTTATTAAGTTGTCGAATAAAGAGGGCTGGGCTAAGCTCATTTCGTAATTGACGACCAATTCGTTTTTCTAGATAATAGAATCTGAGAAATGGTTTTCAAATAAAACTCGCGTGTTTTTGAAGAAAACTTTACACAAACTAGTTTTTCAAATTAAGAGATAAATATGTTTATAGAACTTACAGTGATATATTTTTGTTGAAATATAATGCCATGAAAGTACTAGCTGTCAGCGCTTTGTCTAGAAACATAATGCAATTAATTTACGCGAGTCTTTAATATAGAATTTATAAAAGGTGTATTTTTATGACTAAAACTACGTATGATTCATAGTGGTTCAGTCATTTCTAGTACGTTCGTACGTACCTACTAGAAATACGTTCTTTGGTAAACTCTTTTCCCACAAAGCAGACTATTGTTGAAAGAATATTTATTTTTTTATCTTATAAAGGTTGTTTTGATGGACTAAAGTTCTTGCATTCAGTAAGTAAATAAAATGACATTATTTTTGACTGCATATCCTGTATTAACGAATCAATCTTACTATGGCGTAAATAACATTTCTTTTTCATTTTAATATGTCAAGCTCGTGATTCGTAGTTTAATTTAAGTAGGTAATTAGCGTTTCAAGCTTTAAGATTGTAAGATTTAGTATTTTTTGAAATTATTAAAAATTAAGAAAAACTGTTTGAATTTGTAGGTATTTTTTATTAAACTAACCAAATAAATACTGACTTATTATACAATAAATTATGAAATTTGCTATTACGAACATTTGGAATGTTATAAACATTTATTAGTTGCTACAATAAACAACAAGTTATGACAATTGATATGTATGAAGTGAACCGTAATTGGTCTAAGAGTATGCGCACTAGAGGCATTATTCGCTTACGATCGAATAAACTAATAATTTTCAAATATATCTAAATATTTAAATGTTTGCTTTGTTTATTAACATTCTGATCGCGAATGGATTATATTTATATTTATTGCTTAAGTGTATTATTGAATACTAATTAACATAACAAGATCCGATTCTATTATACGATTTAGTGCTACTATTGCTCAATGTTTACTATTTTTATAAAAACAAAAACACAAAATTTGACGTCTCACGATTTGACTTAACTTTATGACCGGTCTGAATACATATTATAGTAGTTAGAATCATAGGAAATTATATTGTTTCGTGTAATATTCATACATAATAGTATTACAAATAAATATCTGTGAACAGATCACAGAAATGTAAACCACTCACTTATCAAATAAATTTTGACTTTGTATTTTTCAACATTTTCCCAAATTTTTTTGAACATATAAGATCTTGATACTACACAACATTGTAAATCGGACTTATATTTGTCTCATTTTAAGGAGATCCTTTTAAAAGTTCTTTTTATTTGCTACACTGGAATAAACATATTTGTATATTGTGTTCTGCTTATCTGTCTATAACTCAGTTCAGAACAGTCATAAAGTTTAGTATATTATACCTAAAATAAATTTATATCCACACTTAAACCAACAAGACATACCCACGTAAATAACATTCACAAAACAGTATTATGTATGAAGAAAGAATGTAAACTTGTAAACAAACAATCAAAATATGTATTATCAGAAACATTATATATATATATATATATATATATATTTCTGCATAATATCGAGACTTTGGACGTAATACTGAAGATTCAAAGGACGAGAATCCATAATTATAGTTGTTAACAACATTAGCTTTGTAGTTAATTTTATATCAAGCCATATTGCCATATTTCTACGAGATAAAATACGTTTTTTGACAAAACTCTTAAATAAATTCTTGAAGAGAACTATTTAGTATTTTTAATTATATTATTCAAGACTTTTTAATTGTGTACAGACAATGAATTATCATGTCACAATATTTTCATCGTTTTATTCGCGCTGGACCAAAGCAAATGATTTAGAAAATAAAAGACGAGATATCTACCTACGATACATTTGGATTATCCGTCAGCACATCAAACACTCATCCCATTGGGTTTTTAAATATTGCAATGTATAATTTAACATTCAATTAATAACCTATAGTTTAGTAGGCACAAAAAGGTACTTGATTTTTTTTATAATTCATCGTGCAATTCATCACAATATTCATTAATATCAATGTACACTATTAACTAATACAGAGTATAATTACAAGCAAAGTGACATTGGCTTTTAAATATATGATTTTGCATTAAGATTAGACACAGACTAATGGTATAATGACGTTTTTGCATAGCAATCAAAATGTAACAATTGATTTGAATGCTTAAGTTATTTCTATATGTATTTAGACGAGTTTACAATTATATTGCTCAATATTTCGTTGTGTATTAAATTATTGAATCTTCTTACGTGGTTATTCTATCAAAACCAGTCATACAGGCCGCCAAATTGGTACATATTTTAAAAGAACTATCGTATTCTAAGTAAGTAACAATATGGTGTTTTCAAAACAATAGTTTTAAAATCACACCTCGAAGTAATACACAATAAATTAGTATTTACACATTTCTAAGTAAATAAACTTTCGACAAAGTTGTCAATAGATGGCACTATTTTACTGTGAATAGCGCAAAAGGCTTACTAAGAAGTGACGTTTTATATAAATTGATACCTTAAACGGATATTTGTAATCAAAGGTTTAGCCAAAATTTAAAAATAGGATTTTCAACTAGATATAATTTAGTTGTCCAATCAACCGCAAACTAACTAATACAAAAATGACAAATTTCTTAATCTCATTTTATACTTAAATTCTGTATACAGTTCTATATTATTTGAGAAAGTTGTCATTTTGTGGTAAGTGCATTAGTTGCTGAGTGTACACTTTTTTTCTTATTAATACAATTTAATTTTATTGTAAATTTTGCTATATAGTGTACGCATAATATATATATATATATATAATCTTTTGTACACTTATGTACAGACGTAAAGTTACATTTTTAATGTTAGGTACTTATTATCACGATTATAAGCCAATCAATATAATTGGAATTACAAGACTCATTGGCACAGAACTTTAAAAATACTACTGTATAATAAATAAGTATAATTTTAGAAATAGCTTACGGCGAAATATTTAAACTAGTTTAGAACACCACACATAAATGCTCCACAATTAAGCCACAATTTTCGTATAATAATGATTATGCACTGAGGATCGAATATATATATATTTCGTGGTTATTATATTTCACATAAACTAATAAACAACCTGTTGTCTTAAATAATACTTACGACAAAATAAAATCTTTTAACAATGCCGACCATTCATCAATGTCCTAAAGTGAGAAATATTTGTATTAAATAAAAATCACAGAACTCTTAATCTCTTAGCCCTGTATTCACAATGAAGAGCCACAGTATAACTCCAATAAAGTATTCACCCAGGATTAGAAATATGAGTATAATTTTCATATATTTGCCGATTTCTTTGCTGCGGGCACTCGGGACGAATTTGCATACAATCTTCGGAAAAGGTCTTGAACCTTATTATCAGGGAATAAATCAATCATTACGGCTGCAACAAAGAAATAAATAGGTTAGCTGTTACAGCCAAACACCCAAATCCTACCTCTCCTACTTTTCCCGTCGTTGGTCGCTACGACTGTTATTATGGTATAAAGCGATCAAAATATACGAATGAAATGAAATCAACCTCCAAATCTACTTAAATTAATTCCTATGAATCGTTGAACAAAATTTACTACATAGCATTTTGTGTACTACATTACATACTACATTTACAAAACTATACATCGATACTATATAATATATTATTACTCCATTATCAATCATATTATTAAAGCGTTAAAATACAAAATGGAAAATCAGGCGGCAGTCAATCTCTGGGAAAACTATTATTTTCATTGTTTCCATTGTCTTATATTTTTACACCACTTGATTCATGAAGATTATTTACCTTCCAACAGCACGAATATGAGCCGTTTGTTAATCTCCTGGGTTTGGCACAGATCAAACACCGTGAGAAGGCCGCGTCGAGCAGTATCCGAACCCACGATGTGACGAAGCTCATCTAAAATTATCATTAAAGTTTTATTAAATGTGTGTACTGGCTGTAAATGGAACTCTACAGTGTATTATACAATTACATAATTATTAAAAATGTTACCCAATAAGGTTTAGCCCTGCCTCGCCATCCTTTTTATATCAACCGAAAGACGAACACACTACCCGTGGATCTTCCATAAAAACCCTACTACTTATTGGTTCTCTGCTTGCTATTTAACACCCCCAGGGACAGACCATTTTTGGCTATTTCAACACTGTCACGAAAACTACGTAAGCCAAATATCTATTCGAATGGCAACTAACTTACTTGGAAAGACATCAGCATTTGAATGCTATGTTTATATTATTATTAAGATATAAATATACAATTTTTGGCTCCGACTTGGATATTTATGTTGCAAGAGGTGTGCTAAGTGAAACCCTCTTCCAGGAATTATAGAACTAAAATATGAGTTTTTTGTATAAAGCCTAGCGAGATAGATATTATCGTGGCCAAATTAAATAATGATCTCGAATTTATACATACGAATATAAATAATAGGGAAATTTTAAATTTGCCTCGGGGCTATTTTTGCTAGTTTTTTTACTTAAAGACTAATTCGAATATAAAAATGAAATAGAATGAAAATCAGTCCAGTCATTCTTAAGCGATACACTTGCCAGAGTACAGTATATATTTTTAGATGTATAGGATTACTACCACATAATATATAAGTATAGTGCTAGTTTTAACTTTGTGAATATTACCTGAACATGCGGATAGTAACGCTACTTTCGCAGCGACTCTCGTTCGTGCCTTTGTCGCTGAATCTCTGTTGCTATAGTTAGCGTTGTGACGATTAGTAAGCCATTGCCTGAACATTATAAAAGAAATTATGTAGACATTGAACCATAGTGTGGAAATAGCAATTTTTTAAACTCTCTAATTGTTTTGATGATGATCGCTCAAATGTTTATTCAGCAAATAGTTGATTATACTTACTTGAAAGATTTTAAATACTGAACAACGTTCCTGGGCGAAGTTAACGATGTTACCAAGTCATTTACTTTCCTGTAAATTGCAACATATATCAGAATAAGGACACCAAAAAAAATCTTTATTATTAACTTATAATGACGCAAACCGAGATGTCATGGAAGAAAAAGAGTTTTCTATATTTTTATTGCATTAATTGTTTTATATATATTTTTTTTACTTTTTCAAAGCTATCTTATAAGATAAATTATTACAATAGAAAAAATTGACTCGGCTCACAAGTGAATTCCCGCCTGAGAATTCGCCTCGATATTTTTTTTAGTATTTTTCTATTGTTATAATTTATCTTATAAGATGCATTCAGTGTTTTTAAGGAAAGGCATAAAAATGTAGTAGTAAGACGAAAATAATGATTTTTGAAAGGGAAGAAAATCTGACTGTGCCAATACGTTAGGAAGAGAAAAAGCGGATCAATCAATCAAGCGGAAGAATTTTTGCACCTAAGGTGGAAAATTTGAATGCGATATTGAACGAAGAGTGAATAGGAAATAGAGTAAATAGGGCTCTACACGCTTTTATGAGCAGCCAGAAGGTGTTAACAAAAGATCCCACTGGCTGTACAAAGAGAGGTCTTGAAACTGATTCTAATGTATGTAAGTGACTCTTGGGTGAGGCTTAAAATCACGAATGTATGATTAACGCAATGGAAATGAGTCTAAGAAGTATAACTATAGTGACTTTGATGCATGAAATGAGGAATAACAGTGATGTGGCGTAGAAGAAGGTATAGTGACACAGATAGAAAAAAGCGTGATGATGATAGATGGTTTGGATATGTATAAAGAATGAGCGAATGAACATGAGACAAATGTGCACGGTTAAGTCGGTAAAAGCAGACCAAAGCAAACTTTTATGGACCAAATAGGAGATGTCCTGAAAAAAGGTCAGATCAAAAGCGACGACTTACGAACTTGCATGAAAAGTATGATAAAGAGTTGAAAAAGCGAGAGAATTATGTGAAAATCGTAGGAGGTGGAAATCTGTGATCTCGGCCTAAAAAAGATATGTTTAACTTATTGAACAGTCGACAATACATCAAGCTACACACTTTGATGTTTGGCGCTACCTCATTCCATTTAAAATATTTTATTTTTAGCGTGTATAGCTTAAGTGCTGTCAACTGTAGTTTATCATAACACAGTTGAAGATTTTAAAAGTCAACACAAGAGTGATACTATGGTGGAGTATAGATATGTCAAGTCTTGTCTTAATATTGGTGTTAAGTTACTTGTTTACTCGATCAGCTATAAGAGTCCGGAGAGGCGCGAGTAATCGTCGTCGCAACCAAAGCCCTCTGATACCCAGCACTTCCTCGAGTAACCGGAGCGCCATACTTTCGTCGCCATCCTTGTACAAAAAAGTATTTATTAATTTTGTTACATATACGGCCAACACTACGTTGTTTCTTTAAGTCTTTCTCAAAATGAAGAATACTATGAAAACCGACAAACTTCTTATAGACCTAAAATAATATTACACATCAGAAACATATTCTCCCTAATAGTATTTTTTTAAACTTTTTAGTTTTCAGAATACGAAGCATAATAATGCTTTAAATAAATTTATTATTCAAAATGTCTTCTATTTAATAAGACAGATTTTTTTTTACTTTCGAAATTGTACTTACTTCTTGACCATCCGACGAATTGCTACTCTTTAAACCGTCATAAGAATTTTCAGTGCCCTTTCCTTGGAACACTTTGGAAATACCTGAAATCAAGAAAATGTTATTTTTCGCTTGAACACAACCATGAAAAACTGCAATATATAATGCGTATTAACTATGCTGTACTGCACTGCAAGCTCAGTAAACGGTGAGCTCAAGCGAAAATGTGAAATCAGACTATATTAAAGTTGATAATGTGCAGACAATTATTAAGTTTAGCTGCCTAACCAATATTAACCCCTTAAAACCCGAGAGCATTATTTAATGCTCTATAGCGCGCAGTCTGATTTCATCCTTATTACCACTTGAGTAATGGTTATTTTTGATTGAATGATATTTTTCCCCGATAGAGAGAGAAATAACGCATTTAACACAAAGCTGGGCGTCAAGGGGCTAATAATTCACTGGAGATATGTGACAACGCATTGCGTTATTAAGTAAAGTCTATGGAAAATACTTAATATGACAACTGCATACTCCTGATTTTTTTAATTTATAGAGCATAGCTTTAAATGTAATAAGATATATTACCATCCATAACACCATCCACGGTGTTAACAAATTGATCTGGCATATTTTTTAAAGTTCTCATGCCTGCTTTTAATGGGTTCACCAAAAGCGCGTCCAGCTGAAAATATAGTTTATTGTTTAAGGTTCATTTATTTCGTTCGTTTAGTTCATTATTTTTTTCCCAGACAACTTAAAAATTTAAGTTAATCCTTGTGTTTGGCAGAAAAAAGCGCTTGTAAGAAAAATGGCGATCGCTAAGCGATAATAAGCAAAATGGCGGATTGTGTGAGCGCAACTGAAGTTAGCAAACGTGTCCTGGCCGAAAACTGTCTAATTTGTTTTTCAGCGCTGGTAAGCTCTCGTAAACGCTTTTTTCTGACAAACACAAGGATTGACTTTACGATTTGTCCACAAACTGTATTTAGTATTTATATGAATATGAATAATATGTGATCTTTCGATCTGTGAACGCTTAAATGGATATATAACAATCAACTCACAGCATTAATATGTTTCTCCGTCTGTATTTGAGGACTCAAGAAGCCTCCCAAGTAATCTGGAGACAGCAAGCTCATGTACTGGGTTTTTTGGGCCAGGTTAACCAATGTTTCTAAGTAACTATTCAGCATCCTTTTGCGACTCTCAAGAACTGACCGAGATGTGTTTTGAAATGTCTTCTTAGCGGGAAAAGTAAGATTGGCGAGTTCAGGCCACTGTAAATAAATTGATAAATATTACTGTTTCCTTTTATAATTTTACAATAATCTTTAAAATGTTGATTGGGAATGGCGAAAGTTTCGCTACTCATAATATAAATAATATTTCTTACATCCACACTACTTAGCTTAGATCAAACTAAGCACTATAAGGCTTGTGTTATGGAAACTAGGGTAACGGCTATTCATAAATATAGTAAATTCCAAAAAAAAGCTGGTATAAATAAATTAATAAATATTACTTCATTACAGTCGGTCATGGAAAATTGGAAATATAATATGATTATATAAACGTAACTGATATTTTAATTTACTTTATTCAAACAAACATTCTCGTTTATTAAAGTACTAAATTATCACCTTTTTCTATGTCTATTCTCACACTTTAGCATCTTACAGGTATAAATAGGCTCGAATTACTCCTTATACCCACGTCTCCCATCAGTCACATATTCGAAGGAACATAATATTAAACTTTTACAAGAAATCTAAAATTAGCAATGCCTTTTGACAATATATAATGCAGTATATAGTAAACACATATGATCAATGACCGAATTATTATATGTTAAATCGTATTTGAATTGAATATTGTCTCTTATGATTATCTTCATTTGCGGAGGTAATTCTTATTATATATCACAAAGATTTCAAAATAATCAATAAGATAAATCATTATAATAGTAAAATACTAGAAAAAATCGACTCGGCTCACAAGTGAATTCTCAGGCGGGAATCGAACCCGCAAAATGGGGAAGGCCATTCGATTGAAATGAAACAGCCATTTGGTACCAAAAGGCTGTTTCATCGTAATCGATTGCCCAAACATTTGAAAATTTGATTCTTTCGAATACGAGAGGATGTTCCTCTCATTGTTGAGACAGCGCTGGGCTACAGCGTAAAATTAGAAAGGTACTAGAAAATTTTGACGAGTGTTCACAAGGCTCGGTAACTCAATTGGGAGAGCATTGGACAGGACTTCCAAAGGTTGCGGGTTCGATTCCCGCCTGAGAATACACTTGTGAGCCGTGTCGATTTTTTCTAGTATTTTTCTATTATAATCATCTTATAAGATAGCATTGAAAAAAATGCGTAAAATATATAAAAATTATAAACTAATCAATAACACAAACATACCTTTTCTTTGATGGAAGTATGAAGATCGTAGAAGTCGCTGTATCGCCTGTATATATGCCATACTTCATTATCAGAGTGTCTCGTCACAGCTATTGCGTATATGCCAAAACTTCGCCCTTTGTCCTGTACCAAGGCTAAAAATTAAAAAGTTATTAAGTGATCACAGTAATGATTCACATTCATTCTTATATTTATTTAGTACCTCTAAGAATTATTTTGATGATATAATTTTGAGCGAAGTAAAGTTAAAATTTATACACACCTGTTTCAATTATACTAGCAGACAAAGGTGATATCATATTTTTCATGTTTCGGCTAATTTCGGAATGAGAAAGCGATAAATTACTCGCATTCGCCGAACTTAAATTTGAAGGACCTGAAGTTGAGAAACCCATTTAAATTATGCACCTGAATAAATTCTTCTTAATGCAAATAGTTTCGTAAATGTTATTAGTAAAAAAATATTATCTCATTTCAGTAGACAATTATTTATTAAAAACAATCAACAAAGCAAAATAAATTTATATGTGCAAAACCTAATCTAAAAAATCTAAAAAATAAAAAGAAAAAAGCAAATTTAAAAACATTAAATTCATCTATTAAGTTTTAATTAAACTCTTCTTTCTTCTTCTTTTTTATTTAATCTTTTTATACAAATAAAACAACGTGTTGAAGAAATTTGTAACGTAGTGGATTCCGAGACTTTCAGATTGGAGTGGAGGTGCATGAAGTGACATTGCTTCCATTTAATTTTTTTAAAAGGAATTAAAAAAATTAAATTTATTTTAAAATAAATATTCCATACCTGCACTTTCGTTAATCATTCTCTGAGCAATACTGCCCACTATATCCGATCGTGATCTGTTATGCCTCATTCCAGGAACCGGTAGAAACTCACCTACAAAAAACCACATCAATAAGAAACACGCATTACGGTATATGTAGATTTCGATATTAAAAATAAAGATTTTAATATTTAGGCGTCACTGTGATCCAACACCGATTTTGAAGAAATGCAAAGACCTCTACAATTTCATTCTAAATATTAATATTATAAAACTAATTTTACAAAACCATATAACTTTAATTATTTAAAAAGGAGTTTAAAAAGTAATAAAGAATAATATAATAGAAATGAATAGTGAAATCAAATTATCTTAAAATTGCATCACACTTTTACGAAGTACGTATGTATTTTAGCGAAAAATTACACAATCAAGTGATCACACAAGTGCACACACGCATTTTAGTGCACGTAAGAGCGGTCACATTTGGTCGCAATATCTGTACACAACCGTACTAGGTACAAAGAGCAAAGAGTTACTGCATGCATTTTTTATAATCAACGAATTACAAACCAATAAATATGTTGCTCAATAAGACAATTATATTAAAACCACAAGAGAAAATAACAGAGATCAAGAAGTTATTTGATCTTAATTGTTATTTTTCGATATTTAAAATAGATATCCCAATCCTAAAAACTGAGAACCAGAATTGTTCGTTATGCGTGTCGACTTTACTTAAAAAAGTTTTTAAGTAAAGTCGACACGCATAACGAACTTAAAAAAGCCTTTCACTTTAAGTTTTGTCGCCTAATTAACCATTATGCCAGTTTTAACACGCTAGGAAAAATGAGTCTTCTAAACATACTCGTAGTTTCCGAAGTATAGTAGTGCCGCAAAATAACAATCTACGAGTATATCCCAATCCAATCTTGTGGTGGTCTTGACATAAAGCGATCATCCGGTCTTACTTTAATGACATTATTAAGATGATTTAAATTGCGCCCAAAAAACTGGGCTTAAATGCCCAAAGCTGGTAATCGTTATTCCCAACCAGTACTTTTACTCTTGTAAAATCCCGATTGTTAGACATTGGAATTGTGACGATTCTTACTCTTGAGTTTGGCTAATTTGCAATACTAGCGCCATGAGAGACCCATATTGCGTGGTCAATCGATCGAAGGCTCCATTTTTTAATAACTCGTGTCCCTGTTTTTGTGCAAAGAGTGCACGTTGTCTCATCCTCGCGATACAGGGAAAAAAGACTACACGCAATTTTTTCATTTACATTGTTTTCAATAGGAAATTTATAGGTTGGCTTTTAACTCTAATAAAGCGCAAGTCCGACAGAGCAGGTGGAATAATGCATAGACATTTTTTATCATTTAAATATATTAAAGCGAATAAAAAAAATAATTAAAGCAATAAACACATCATGAATATTCCCGTCCAAGCGCTGGATGGAGTTGAGTATGCAAAATGTTAGGACCGCATTCGGTGTACGGTTTTGAACTCAGAAAAGCATGCAGATTATGATTCTGAATGTTGCTAGGAGTCATATTGGTCCATTTTTTTTACACCCCACCCCCTTAGACATCGAGTATCATGTGTTCAGTTCATTTACTAGATTTTTTTTTTACTTGGGGTGACTTGGGGTCCTCACATTTTGCTTACTCAACTCCACCCAGCGCCCGGTCTATGTGTTAATGATGGATCCACGTCAGTAGTACATTGGCGAAGATCAAACTCTGTCGGCTTGGGTTAAAGCTGACATGTCAATCGATGCCCTACGGCCGCCTTGCATTTGGGGTGTTTCAACGAAGCAACTATTACTATCCACGCTAGATTTGGGGAATGCAAATCCAGAAAACTTTTCGGAGGATGGTAAGCTGATAAAAATCATGCTTCATAGTCTCTGAAACTGCAAGAGCTCATTCCGCCTTCCTCATTGTCACTCCGGCCATCCAGGCCTTCAAAGAGATTCTCATCTTCTTTTCTAATGCCAAGCACTGGGATTCCCTACCTGCGTCTGTATTCCCGAGAGTATATTGCGCCACGATATTTAAATCATGAGTGAATAAGCTTTTTCTAGGCAAATTTGTTTAGTAGTCGGCCTCTTCTTAGTATCGGGCCTGTACCACTTAAAGTGGATTCTATCAATTGAAAAATTCAAGATTATGCAGATCTACTGTGAACACGCACCTACCATCTGGAGTGTACTAGATCAAAGAAGTTAAAAAAAATAATACTATTTACATCTAACTACTGTGTCCATTAATACTAAAGATGTACTGACTAGGGCTATAAATATATTAATAGGGTTAAAAACTTACGACTTCCAATCAGGAGTCGGTATCATCAAGTGTAAATATGTTTCTGATTAAAAAATATACCATAGTTTTATCAATTGCGATTTTTCGGAACCAATGCATACAAATATTTCGGCAACCGATAAATGCACATTTTTTATTTGATATTTACCAAAGGAACCATAATACAACGCAATGAAACACATATCACGTTAACTAACACTGTCGCCTAGCTGTCAAACGTAACTTTACGTGGCTTGATAAAAATGCAGATTTTATTTTTAGTTAATGTTATCAACCATTTAAAATACTGGCAATGTCGCTTTAATATTCTGTCATAAAGTTGCAACTATGGTATATCAAAAAAGATTTGCTTTTCTGATTACTATTTCAGCCATGAACTAAATTCGACCAAGGCTTGTTTTCTTATGAGCAATTTTGTAGACGGTTTTTAATAGCGAAATTGTGATTATTCCATAGATAAATACCCAGCTAGTCCGCACATCTCCAATAAAATACGACGTAACTTTGAAAATTACTACCAAAATTACTGCATTTAGGTAGTGTGTGGTTCTTGTTACTTGGTATTCTTCGGGTGAGGGACCGAGGGAATGTGAAGGACTTGTTTGGAAGGTCGTACTTGTACTTTGATTTGAAGAGCAATTTTGGTAATTGATGCAGGCAAGTCTTCATTATTCTCTTGCACTTCTCTGGAGATAATATGAAGAAACTTTGGAACGCAAAGAACAACAGCCAAATCGTACCTAACTGTGGGCATACATAAGTTATACCTAATAAAAAATTGTGATTTTTGTTATTTCCGAAAGTACAAATATCGTACCTAGAAAACTTCAAACTCAAGAATAATATATTTATATTTTTTTTATATATTTTATGCATTTTCAATGCGATCTTATAAGATAAATTATTATAATAGAAAAATACTAGAAAAAATCGACTCGGGTCACAAGTGAATCTCAGGCGGGAATCGAACCCGCAACCTTTGGAAATCCGGTCCAATGCTCTCCCAGTTGAGCTACCGAGCCTTGCGAACACTCGTCGAAATTTTCTAGTACCTTCCTGATTTTACGCTGTAGGCCAGCGTTGTTTCATCAATGAGAGGAACATCCTCTCGTATTCGAAAGAAACATTTTTACAAATGTTTGGTCAATCGATTAAGATGAAACAGCCATGTTAGATTTATATTTTTTTTTATATATTTTATGCATTTTCAATGCGATCTTATAAGATAAATTATTATAATAGAAAAATACTAGAAAAAATTGACTCGGGTCACAAGTGAATCTCAGGCGGGAATCGAACCCGCAACAATATATTTCCCGTAAAAGGTTATTCACGGGTAAAAATTATTTGTCATGATCACGATGCGCTGGCACTTCACACGCCAAATCACAAACTGTTCGTTGTACTTACAGAAATATTTTATATAATATATACTTTATTCCTTAAAACAGTACAAATGACGGACTTTATTCCTTAAGATTTAGTCAACCGGTGAGCTGAGTATAGAAGCAGTAAAAGGCGGTGCATAGTTATTTAATTTAAATTATTGTAACGGATTGCAACTCAGTACTAAGAAACGGACGTATGCTTGTACAAATACGAAATATTGTATAAATACGATTATATATAAAAAAATATATACTTATAATTACCAATATAATTACCAATGGTATAAACACCAGTTGACAAAATGCCGGTCATGCGGTTAGGATACGGGGTACGAGGGAAAGTTCATAAAGAAGATATGCAATCATTTAATAGTCATTTGATATGCAAGGCTGGAAAGGTGAGATTTGGCTGAGAGTTACCTCTATTGAAACCTGAGCACGCGAAACTTTGTTTTCCCAATTTATTTTACATCTTCTTAATTATATATGTTACCATCACACATATCTATAGCATTATATATTGAATCACTAAGTGAGTATGAGTAAATTCAAAGCTGACATGAAAGGTAGGGTTTTAAGATATTAATTCTTTATATAAATATGATAAATAATATTTACAATTCCTAACCTCAAGTGTTAAAACACTAAATATTCTATTTGTAAAGTCTTAATTTAAGCTATATGCCAAAATAACGTCATTGGAAATCAATCCAGCTAGTATAACATTTGGCCAATGTTCTTTGTAAGTAAAAATAAGTGTACAAAAATGCATTAACCAGTGTGCTTTGTTACAAGAAAAAGCTCTCGACAGTGTTATTTTTATTGATTCATAATGTGCTCTCTTCACATCGTAAACGATCAAGACATAAAAAGCCCGAAGTGTGATTTAATAAAAAAAATAAACTCACCACTATATTTTTTATCTGTTTTCTCCTCTTTTTTAAAGTCTCTGTAAATCGAATTTTCATTTTATCACAAATAACTCTTGCATAAAAAAACATGTCTGAAATACATTTCGTTAAGAGATAAGCTATATTCACTAAGTTAAGCCTGACACAGCAATATTGGATATTTTCTACATTAAGTAAAATATTCTTAGTTAATTAAATAAACAATAATGATTGAGTTTTTTATTTAGAATAATATCATTGTATTAAAAGCGTTAAACTTATTTTGTTACAAGCGATTGAAGTAATATAAATGCAGACACTTACGTATTGTTTTTATCTGTACTCTCCTCAGCATCCATCATAAAATCAGCTTGCCAAGATGGATCGTCCTACACAGTTAATGAATAAATTTTAAATTAACATTTAAAACTTTGAACTCGATCTTATAATACAGATATAGAGTGATGTCGTTACAACCAAGTGATGGGATAATTGGATAAATATCTATTTAACGCTCAAGTGTTGACTAAATATGAAACGAACTTTTGTATCAAGAAAATTCAGCGCTTCAGGAATCAGTGAATTTAATGTCCTAATTAAAAAAATAGATTCTAGTGTTAACAGCACGATACAAATATCGTTTTTATATGAAATATTGTCAAATATACTCAATATTCAAAAGCTGCGCCTATTTAAATAATGACGATGATTAAAATTTTGTACTATGCAAAATGTACCTGACCACGTTGTCTAGAATCCCAATATGGGTCTGCAACTTTTCGATAGTCACTAAGTCTAAACTCAGTAATCGTAGACAATTTAAGTTAAAGCAAGTAGTTAAAAATACTGATTTTATAAACGTAAAAAGCTAAATTGCGAATATCTACGAATTAGCTATTAGTGCGCGACTAACTAATTCTAAATATTAAAAAAAGTAGATTTTAAATAGTAAATCAGGAGAAAATATGATGATAAAAATTTTTGAATTATTGATTTGACTAGCGAGCCGCCCCGGCTTCGCACGGATGCAATGCTCTACTATATGATGCATGTATTATACATACATATAAACCTTCCTCTTGAATTACTATTAAAAAAAACCGGATGAAAATCCGTTACGTAGTTTTAAAGATTTAAGCATACATTACATAGGGATATAGGGATAGAGAAAGCGACTTGGTTTTATACTATGTAGTGTTCTATAAGCAGTTCTATACAGTCACTAGAATCTGAGGACAAAGCATTATGCTCAACAAAAACCTAAACAAATACCAACATCGATTTCAGTTACCAAACTATAGTGATGCCATTTTTGATCACTATAGTTTGGTACTGATACATAATATTTAGCCCTATTTAGGAACTTTGATTTTTTCACCTATACTTTTCTAGCTAAAAATAAACTTGTAAATATGTATCGTTTTATTAGAATAAACTCTCAATTGTCAAGAAAATACACTCCATTTTTGCTGAGATGTATTTGATCCTCAATCTTATTTGCCACTATTTAAGTATCGAATAGAAAGGACAAATTAGAAAATCATTATTACAACTTACCTCTAAAGCATCACAAACGCATTTCTGGACGTCATCAAAACATAATACAGGGTTATTTGCGAAGTCTTCTCCTTCTGTATTAATTTTCCTCACAAGTTCGGAGTAACAGTTCTCGGGTATGCCCATTACTGGGGGCCTATTAGGTGATAAAAATAGGTCACAGAGCTCTAATGCCGACGAACGAAGATTGTCTATTACTGCTTTCGAACTATGAGACGCGTCTGAAATGGATATGAATGAATGATAAAAAACACGTTACAGTGCGATGCACACATTTTGCCATGCTTGGAACACAGCTGCAGATTGCTACTCAGGACGCAACAACATATCTCATGAGGAAATTTTGCCTCGTGACTAACTTCACAATCATCACAGTGTGCATCTCACTTTAACGGGTTATGCTACGTAGAAGGTGAATGCCGTATGCACTGCTAGATATCTCTCTTACCTGCTTCATTCAACTCAATTTCAAGTAAATATTGTGCACTAGATCTCCATGTAGTTGTGGCTCTTAAAAACTTCAAAGATCTCGAAACTTCTTCCGTCACTTTTTCTGTATTACTGTTACTTGAGGAATCTGCGAATGACCGAAACATAATTTTTGGAAATAATTCCTCGCACACATGGTTATTAATATGTTACAATATTTACATGAGGACGGTTCTAAAAAAGGGAAGTGTTATTCAATCTACACTAAATCTTTAAAACGTGTTTAAAACTCACTGACGTACGGATATCTATAAAAATAAAACCATAATATCTGACTTAATTGCGCAAATCTCACTTAAGTACCTTGCCACACCAACATTACCTAGCATATAACACTAAAGTGTTAATCTATATCTCACGCTGATTGTATTACAAACGAACGTTTAGCTCGTTTAGCTTAACGGGAACATTTTAGAGGAATTTAAGACAATCTTTTAAAAATATTATAAAAAGATATTTCTTCTTATTACACTTCAACAAAATATTATCGTCTAGGTTTATCAGTAGAGGCTCTTTTTGGGAAAAATATCGCTAGTAAATAGTTACAATATTTCTTACACTCACACCAATTACTTGACTAAAGGACTTAATGAAGTTAACCTTCTACTACATCGAATATGATACTTTTACAAGTTTTGAATAATTATTAAGCCCTATGGTGTCTGGAAAAATAGAATAGCACGAACCCTCCACAGTTCAGGGTAACTGTAGTGTACCAGTTGCGACCCAACCAGCACCCAAGAGACGAAGTTTTCACGAGTAGAAATATGTATTATTAGCCCTCGCTGCTATGCTCTGTTTTTATATTAAATGACCACGCACCTTCCTGTGGACCTAATGTGGCTCTTCTAGCTTGAATTATCCTAGTCAAATATTGTAACGATGACAGTTTTTGACGGTCTTGCAACTCCCATTCACCAGCACTATCTCTTGAATGCTGAAAGAAAAGTTATATTAAATTTACATGAACTGTAAAAAAATTGGTACCTATAAGAAGGTCCTATAATATGAAAAAACCTTGAATGAGAAATACAATAACACCGGAAAATATTACATTTTAAAGAACATTACATACATTACTTCCATGTTGAACTAAATAGCGAATGTTATGAAGAGCCAAAAACAGTAACGACAGTACCACAACCATCAACCCGAGACAATATCGAAGTGTATTTTCTACACTTACCACTACCACCGGTATGATAATGGAGATATGATATGTAATACATATCATTTATTAGTAACGTTTTCTACCAGACCTACGTTTACAAAAAAAACGTTTCTAATATGTGTATATTGTTGTACAATAAACTACCTGACTCTATAAAAACACTGAAAGGGAACATTTTTAAAACATCTGTAACAAAATGGCTTCATGAAAAGTGTTTTTATAGTGTAAAAAAATATTTAGATTTTAAGGATAATATAGAATGAAGTTAATTTAATTGATTGTAAGATTTATTAGTTTTGAAATACCTTTTGCTTATAATAATAAAATTGTAAAATAATAAAAATTTGCACGCCTGCTTAGCAGGCTGATCACATGACTTAAACAAGATTTCTACCTTATTGTTATTATAATATGTGCTCATGTAAATAAATGATGATTTGTTTTGATTTTACTTTTATGAGCTAAAAGATACATTTTGGTCCTTGAAGTTAAAATTATACAAAGTAAACACAACCCCATACTGGGTTTCCGTTAACTTGTGGAGATTTTGAGTATTGAAATCTAAGAAGAGAGAAAAGGCTAAGACACGTTATACTATTATTTCACTTGCAAAACTATCGAGTAGTCACAAACACTTTATGAATAATAATCACGTATAAATTAATATCCGACAAAACACTAAAACTTAAAACAAAACTGCTTAGGTCATACTTCACGTTCCCGCCTAAAAGCCACTGACGATTATTACGCAATATATCTAGGTGAACAAATAAAATCTATGAAAAATTATAAGTAAGCCCGTGGGCACAAAATCTAATAAAATCGGTCACCGATTCCTTGCCTACCCACGCCAATTTAAATCCGCGTAAACTTAAATAAATACCAAAAGTCGGTCATTTGCGTTAAGAGCCTGAGCAGTGCACACCAAGTTTATTAAAACGCGACGTCATCGAAGCTCGCTGGTATCAATACAAACGCGATACTCACGCGAGTCAAAGCAGCTTGACTATGATAAAAAAGCGTTAAACGTGCAAAATATTTGCTCTGTAGAATAAAAACAACGCGCTGCCGACACGCATTTCTAAAACGTTAGCATCGCGTTTTAAAAACACATTGTGCATAGGCCCTAACATTTACTCGTATGTTTTATTCCACTCTTCCACTTACCCCGACAAATAATGAACCAGATAAGCAAGAGACATTTATAAGATTCCGATTTGTTAGGACTAGATTTTTTGTAGGATGAGAGCATTATCGTAATTAAAATCTATATTGTATTTACACCTACATACTTTTGCGTACCAATAACCGATTGTTTGTAGATTCCTTAATAAAATTATATGTATATGTATATAAAAACAACTACTTACAAGTTTTTGTATGTCCTTCTGCACTAGTTCTAATGTTGCATCCAGTTCTTCCGCATCACCACAGCATCTTATAACTAGTAGGAACAACTCTGACGGTAAACTGGAGTCCCGACAGCACTGAAAAATATAACACACAAATAATAAAACATCATTATAATGATTATAAATCATAATATACACTATTTGTATCTATTGTCTTAAGTTCGTACTTGTACAGTAATAAAGGAGAAAAGGAATTACAAAAATTTAAAAAAAAAATGTAATCGATCGAATTCCCCATCACATGAGAGCTATTGAATCTATTCTCGTTTTAGCGCTTATCAACAACATGCTTTTTATTTTAATTTATCCTTTCTTTTTTATGTCCTTGGTCTTAAATAATCACAAATATTGAGCTCGATTCTGATTGATAATACTCATAGAAAATAAATGTACCGGTAGTACCTTTCATTCATTCCAAAAGAATAGAAAATAAATCAAAAAAATATATAGAAATCAGTTGGCCATAAATGAAGCATGTATGAAGACGGTAAATGCATTTTAAGAGGACATTCTTTAAGGAAAAAAGAAGCGTATTCTCTAAATGTCAACGTAGCCGATAAGTCTATCTTTTTCTGTTGCAAAGAAACAAATGCAAGAACTGTATGTCAACTAAACCCGTTTATTACTGAAGTCACTTTAGTTTACACTAAACTCTATTACAACCTATCTTTTTATTTGAACAGTTCCCTATGGTCTCATAAAATTCAATGTACGTAATGTGTCGTGTATCATCACTTACTTTTACTTATCATAGCCATAATTAGTCATAGAATTAATTCATCATAAAAGTATTAGCTGGTAAAATTTTGTAAGACCTATTAGCATTTATCAAACAAACCATTTAAAATGTTCACGGTTTAAGAGTGGCTTGTTTACTACCGCAACTTTACCTGTTGTTACAGAGTAGTATCCAAGGAGTATTATATCTACAAAAACAGTATCCAAGACAAATAATATTTCTCTTATTATATCTAAAAAATTATGACTAACTTACAATGACAACTGAGAAACATAAACCTTATGTGAACTAAATAAATACCCGCTTGTACTACTATTTTATTAATACGAGACTATACTTTGTCCAATGTAGATTGATACTTTTGACAATTGACACTTATATAGAGGGTATAAAGTTGCTATTGCAATGCCAAGCCAAACATAAGGAAACAAACGCAACCTTAGTACGTAGCAATAAGGAAGTGACACCTGTCAAAAGTATCATCCTACATTGGACAAAGTATAGGTGTAAATTGAGCCACTTAACTGTAGTAATAATAGTATAGTAAACATAAAAACCATCCATTGTATGAATTTATCACTTTTATAATAAAGAGATACCACACTTACGGTTCTGATAATGGTTCTATTTATGTTGTCTGGGTCACTCAATAAATTGATCAACGGCCTTAAGACAACAGCTGATAACAGGTCTATAAGTATTAACTTCAGTGCATGACACTTCCAAACCTCCTCAGGTGTTACTAAGTATAATACTGCTTCGGCTATTTCGCAAATTAAGGCTGAAATAAAAATCATAAATTAAGTAACTTTACGCATAGAATACTAACCTACATGGATGAATGCTATGCAACATGTTACTATAATTATTTTTACAGTTTAATTATCATAGAGGAAAATCTGTAATAAATAATATGTGAATACTATACCTATTAAGTTTGTCAAATTGCCTGAAAAGGTATTCAAATCAGAATCAGAAGAAAGTAACCAAGATGGGTCAAGTAGCTCAGTAGTCTAGAGGTTTTCCTCGGACCTCTGTACCGAGAAAAAAACAATTTCGAAACCTATCGGAGGTATTTTTTATTAATCACGTTTAAGCTATCGCATTCTCTTGCTTAAAAATAAGAATGTTCGAATTTTTCAAAAAAATGAAAATAAAATTCTAGAAGAAATTGTTAACCTGTGTCTTTACCGTGATCTCTTAGCACGATACAAGTTTGATCGTTAAAATGAGACACCGCTATAGTGCAGTCTCTCTTCAACAGTGGAACTTTTATTGCGATAAGAGGTCATAGTAGGGCCTCTGTACCTCACCTCTAGTAATGACGATAGAACGACAATTAAAGAAATTTTAAGAAAAAACCTAAAAGCTAAACGACTAGATAGAGATGGTAATTAAACAGTAAATAAAGACTCATAGCGAGAAACCTTTTTTTAAGCATAGCATAGCCTGTTCTAGACAACTCCTTCCTAATTGCTTTTTCGATGTTTGACCTTATTATGTACTTATGCATAATACATTTTCATTGAAACTACATAATTCAATAATGCTCAACTCAACAACATATGACAGAGCAGTCGTGACAATTCAATGGTTGTGAGACATTTTAATAAATATTATCACTTCATAAGTGCCATATCAGGTTACTTGACATTAATTAAAGTCAGTGAACCCATTGACTGTCTTTAGAGATTAACTAATAAATTTTAAAATGCCTACAAGGAATTTAATTAGAGCTCTATGAACTATGTTTACTACTTCTATGGTCAAATATCTTTCATGACGACACGACGCCATAGTTTCTATTTCCATAATACATCTGCTTTAGTCACTTAACTTGGATTCAGAACATTGTATGTAATTTTATCTAATCTTTATAATTATTTCAATGAGCCAGTTTAATATCAAAATCTTGCAAAAACAGAAATAATATTCCTTACCGATTTCCATTTTAACTTCTTTACATTTACTACAGCGATTCTGTCTTATTAATGAAAAAGAATAATAGCCTATACCAAAAGTAGTTTGTTTCTCGCAAATTACTCACCATATTCTTTTTCAGAATCAGTACAAAATATATCTCTACATATTTGCCTATTTTCTATCGAACATTCCAAGTCAAAAAACAAATCAGTCAAAGTTTTCTCACTTATATTTTCTGAGCTGTCATAAAATTTAGATTTTCCAAATATTTGTGTATCTAAAACAAAAGTAAACAATTAATACATATTTCGGATAACAATTGAGAGCTGGACAGTGCATTCGGCCTATGATTGCAGATGTTAAGCAACTTTTGCAAGAGGGGGTTCACGGTCTCCGTGCTACAGAAGTCACATAAAATTTTAGCTTTATTACAACAAACACTTAAATATAAAAAACAAGATATTTTTATTTTGTTTTAAGCCCATACAAAAGATTGTAGCAGACATAGTAGGGACAATGTGATCAAAGGCCATTTTCCCTATGGTACTTTCATTGATTGGTCTCCCACCACCAACGAAATAACATAGCTCCCTATTGAGTAAATGCCTGTGTAGTATTCTAAGTACTCTTAATACATTCAAGCACTTCTACCTGTTTCTATGGACAGCAATCCATAGCAAGTATGATAGGTAATTTTTATACAAAATAAATAATTTATTAAATCTGCAATATATTTTGCAAAATTTACAATTTACTAAATATAATATAAAACTTTCAGTGCTTAAATCTGATACGTCAAGTAAACAAGAAATCTTAAAAAGACATATCCCTTTTTCTTTTTTAAGATTTGTTGTTTACTTGAGTTTTTAAACAAAAAAAGTCTCAAAATATCACTAATGAATAAATTTGCATAACAGTAATTTACCAGGGGGCCATGATAAATCTGTGTCACTCTTATTCCTTCGGTGAGTTTTTTTCTCTTCTTGCTTCTTAGGACTTGCTCTCGAATTCCCATTGGTAATGTCTTTAGCATTTAACACCTGTATGTGTTTTAATCTAACCCTAGATTGCTTGTAAAGCTTTAAATGTGTAGTTAATTCTTCTGGAAATCTAGTTGCTAGAATGTGGATCCAATCCACACTTTTTACTCTGTAAATAAATAAATTTTTACAAATAATAAATCATTAACAAATATGAAATAAATAGGCGTCATATGTCACATGTCTGAATTTTTTGGTAAATTTTCGAAAAGTATTCACTCATATTATAAGTGATTCTCGCACCCATTCACCCTTTAAGTTTCGTCTCTCATAACAACAAAACTCATTAATAATTCAAAAAATATATGTATAAAACTTTTATATTGCATACTAGCTCACGCCCGCTTACCTCCTAATTGTATAAGGGTTATTACTATGGAGAGTCCAAGCTGTATCTCTGGATCAACCCACCCAACGAGATGAAATATGACTTCGATTTTAAGTTTGACTATAAGCTACTAAACTGGTAAAACCAAATCAAAATCTGTTCAGCATTTTTTGCTGGATGAGCGCTAAGACAGATAAATCAGACAAACATATTAAAAATTAAGCATCTCTTTGTTCCAGTACCATATACAAACTTTTTTCGATAATCTTCAACATACAGACACTGGATTTTTAATTTGTTCATAGTATAAATTATTTCAAAAGAAGTCAATAGAAAATTTCAAAATGTTTGTGAAATCTTATTACTAATTTTATTAAAAATATTGAAATTTTAAGTTTACATTTCCTAAACAAAAAAACTTTTACTACAAAAACCATGCTTTAATACGTCAAATATATAGATGTTATTAATTTTGTCTTACTGCTCATACAAATGTTTCTAGCAAGTAAGAAATTGTGACATTGCTACTTATAGCGCCATCCTAAATGTCCTTCGCTCCACATTGCGATGCGTTGTGATAATGCAATGAAACTGCTTTTCATGATAATAAAACATGTTTCCTATTTGGAGAGATGCCATCCCTCTCGAAATGTCTCTGAAATGTCAGAGTTGCACAGTTTTTGCTGCGCATGAACTAATGCTTTCTTTAATCATAAATGGCATTAAGAAAAAATCCTACACAATATAATATCAGTATCAGTATTCTATAAATACAGAAATTAGCATGGTGAATTTTGCTATCATTCATTAAATCGAGTTATGGAATAACAAAGAAGTTTTTTTTATGAAGGTGTGAGATTTGCTAAAACTACATGGACTATTTTGTGGAACATGAAGGAATTGACCATCATCATAAACCACAGCCATCTGTTACTTAAATTTGCAAAAAGACATTTATTGTTTTTCTATACTTTGTCCAATGTAGGATGAAACTTTTGACAGTTGACACCTATATAGAGGGTATAAAGTTGCTATTGCAATGTCAAGCCAAACATAAGGAAACAAACGCATCTTTACTACATATCAATAAGGAAGTGACACCTGTCAAAAGTATCATCCTACATTGGACAAAGTATAATTTACATGTTTCCATTGAAATATAATATAATGTGTAAATGAAATTTAAGACTAGCAACATTGCTAGTCACCCCCAGTAGCTGTGATCTCTAGACATCAAACAATTTTATCTGAATCTGGTCAAGTGCTACCTATGGCTGACTGGTATTCCTCCCTTGTTCATCCTCCACTTGGTCAAGTATGAGAGCATCATTAGGACAGTCAGCACAGACTGTCCTAATGATGCTCTCTTATGTATCTCACTCTCATATGCACTCATATCTCAATGCTCTCACAGATATTTGATCACCTAATTGTGCTTACTTCTGCGGTTGCATATGAAAACTAGATATTATGGTTGCATACCATGTCACCGTCAATTAGGATAAACACAAAGTATGTTAACAGTTAATTTAGATCGGACAATAGCCAAGGAATGGCTTTTCCTTTTGCATTTTTTATAATACTTGCAGCAGCTCTTTAAACATATTGCCATATCTATGAAATGCTTTGTAGGTACACAGCTAATTCCATTCTTAAATAAAATGCCCACACCACAAATATCTACAAAACAAAAGATGCTCTCTATTATGACAGAGAAGGAGCTAGTGACAGACCCTTCTCCACTTGTCAATAAAACTCTATTGGGTTATATCCATACAAACAGCTTTGTACAATTGCTTTACCCCTAAAGGTTTCTGTTATCCTAGCTCTTTTCTGTCTTAGTGAAGTACACTTAAAGAAATATCCTAATTCTTAATGGGGCTAAAAACCACAACTAATAAAAATTATTTAAGAGTCATAAGCTATAGAATTAAATTACCTATTTGCTACATTAACACCAGTGGCCAGCACCAATCGTTTTATGGCATGAGTTGTAAACTCTTCATCATTCGTCAAAATTTCATACCATGGAGTTACATAATCATTCAAAATAATTGAGATAATTTCATTAATAAATATATCCACAGTATCACTGCCTGTAATTCTGTTATCAAACTTTGGTAATGTTGAATCCTTTTTAAATAATTCAATAACCTGAAAACAAATCAAGAGCTATACTCATCACATCACCATAAACTTAAATATTATCAATTCATATAGAACTTCATGTTCAAATTAAAAGCCAAAAAAATTACAGTGAATATTTCATACCTTAGGCAATTGGAAGGAAAAATTTGTTTCTCTTAAAGGATCATCAAGGTTGTCCAAATCCACTGTAAAGATTTTTTTCTTGTCATAGTTGAAATATAATACAGTGAGAATTCTGTAATATAAACATCCAATTAAAAGCTTGATAAGCAATAAAAAGTTTGAAGATAATTCATCAACCTTCAACTTGTGGAGGCTATGGAGATATTTATATTGAAACCATTTTGAAATATGAAAAGCTTGCAATTAGTATAGTCAAAACGAATTACTATGTATGTATAATGTGTACCTTTGTATAAAATTTAATTCCATTTAAATTTCAAAAAAATACCTCAAATGTAAAGAAAGAAAATTTCACAATGCAGAAAAAGGGGGCCTCATAAGTATTTTAAGAACGGCTAACCATACCAGAGTTTAAAGCTAGATAAATATACCTCAAATGTAAAGAAAGAAAATATCTCTATGTGGATAAAGGGGCCTCATTATTATTAAAAAAAAGGCTAACCATACCACTGTTTAAAGCTAGATAAATTTAACTACCAACTTTTAACATATTTACATGATGGTTAGGAGTACCACCATATAAGGTCAGCAAAATCGAAAAATACTTAACATGAGATTTTAACGATTTAAAGGAAAACATTTAACTTGAAACACATGGTGAAATGTACCAGATACGTAAAGGTTTATGAGAAATCACTTACCCAAATGTAAAAGTCAAAAAAAATGTTAGAAAACTTAAATACCATCCGACACCAAACAGACCCGTTATAATTATCGAAATGAGGCCAAACCAGCTGACTATTTTTCGCATCATCACTAGATAATCTTTAACAACTGGAACTGAACACGTTATTCAACACTAATACATATAAAATTAATAATTTGGGTTAAAAACAACAAAAAATAATCAGAAAACAAACTTGACAATCTTGAAATGACAACGGATTTCTTTTGTGAGGATTTTCCATAAGACAAGGGAAAGGGTACTAAGCCCATACAGCCCTGTTCTCTGTAATTTCTTTTCTTATTTAGATGACTAACAGCACCCGGCATGCTTTGCAATGCTCTATTTTGCTGATTATACAATAAACCTTCCCTAGCATGCATACAAAAACATAGTGTTGCTATCGACACCAACTAAACCTTAGTGAAGATTGCAGCTGATTATTAACCAGTTATCAATAGTAATAGTAGCCACAGTATTTTTGGAGTTTGTGCTGGAGTAACAGCCGCTTTACAAGCTGCCGTCAATAAAAAACTAACCAGCACCATGTATCAAAGTGATATGTGACGAGTTTGAAATCATTGTCAAAATAACTGTGGTAAAAACTTACAATGATACTAAGATAAAAAAGCTGTTTTCATCACTCTTAATAAGTACTACCACTTGAATTGCCCATGCATTATCAATCTTTGGATGAATGTTTGAAAAGAGTTAAGAGTATTTCTGAAATTCTTGCTGAGTGCATAGCATGCGCTACTTAAGCTATCTTGCGCACAATTAAAGAGAAGTTTGTCGATATCGACATGTCTCGTTTATTCAAACATGTAGAAAAACCGTTTTTGCCTTTTGATATGTGATTATTAACTACTTTATTGTCTAACATAGTCATACCGATATCGTTTATTTAATTTGTGTTGTGTTTTACCCTTTTATTTACTTTTTGGAAATGTGGATTACATCAATTATGACGTTGACTGACGACATACATGATATGAGGTTGATCGTTTCTCGCTAAGTCAACGGTGTTTGTTTCTTTTTTCAAACCGCCGAAACTTTAAACCAAATAAATCACTTAGTAATAATGGATAACCAAACGGAAAGAATGTCACAGTAAATATATACCTATTTAATTACATAAGTCGAGAAACTTATTAACGAAACTGGGTAGCCACTGGTACCTACGCTTGCCGTGTGTTTATTAAATATGTATATAGAAATATAGTTGTATATTTTATTTATGCATATATAAATATATTTGTATAAGTTTAAAACACAATATTTACGTTTCATTCGCCCTTAATATACTTCGAGTACATAATTGTAATAAAGACACCGCCATCGCTTCAATCGAAATAGAACACAAACTACTTCTCGTCTCCTTCTCTACGTACTGGCGCATAGACGAGATACATATATGGCGAAAATATCGGTAAAAATGTCCACAAAACGCTATTGCAATATTAGAGTTTGTAAACAAAAATCCGCGGCTAAGTAAAACTACTCTTTTGACATAAGAAGTCGACTTCTTAGCGCAACCATGTAAGAGACGATTGAAGACAAATGACTAAAACACGAGAAAACGGTAGTGTTGCCAATAGTGGACTATTGATAATTAATCGACAGTCTAGAGACAGGGGATCGATAGCAGGACTATCGATCACCCGGTGTGCGGACCGCGCCGCATCTATGATTTTTTCCACCGACTTAGCCATATATTTTAGTCTATAGCTCTAGTCTCTCAAGACCTCGCCCAAAGTTTTATCACTTAGATTTTCCTAGTTAAATATGCAGTGACAAATCACGAACATACATACCTACATACGGATGATTTAAAGAACCATCTTTTTGAAGGCGGTTAAAAGTAATTCATCTACGTGTATGTATTTATTTATAAACAAAAATTAATCACCACTACATACGTCTTACAAATCAGGAACACTATATGTAACACTCATACTGTGTTGTACTAAAAAAAAAGGCAATGAAATATTCTAAGTGGAACAACTAAATGAAGAATCGATTCGCTAAATATTAGGGGTTAAAGTATGAAATTGCCGATTTGTACTGAAAATCTATATTGTTTATTTTTTAAATTTTTAACAAATTTATTTAATCAAAATAGTTGCCATTATTATCTATACATTGCTGCCATCTAATGGGAAGGTCATTAATGCCTTTGCGATAGAATTCCGACGATCTAGACTGCACAAACTGTGTGAAAGCATTTTGTACTGCCTCCTGGGAAGAAAACTTCTTGTCACGTAGATAATTGTCCAAATCACGAAAAAAATGGTAGTCCGTTGGAGCAAGGTCTGGTGAATACGGAGGATGACGAATGGTTTCTAACTGCAGTTCCTGAAGGGTCAAAATGGTTTCTCGTGCTGTGTGAGGTCTCGCGTTGTCGTGGAGCAATAATGGTGAAGATCGATTCATGAGTCGGGGCTGTTTTACTGCTAGTTTTGTCAACATGGTTCGGAGTTCGGCACAATAGACATCTGCCGTTATTGCTTGACCAGATCGGAGAAAACTATAGTGAATAACACCATGCTGAGACCACCAAACAGTTACCATTACCTTTTTATTGGTAAGTTTTGCTTTAGGACACTGTTGTGGCATTTGACCTGGGGTCAGCCATTGCATTTTTCTTTTCCGGTTATCATAAAGAATCCACTTTTCATCACATGTTACAATTCGATCCAATATTCCTTCATTTCTGTACCGGTTCAACAAGGCAACACAAGTTTCAACACGCGTTTCTTTCTGCAGATCAGTCAAATCATGAGGCACCCATTTTTCGTATTTTTTTATTTTATTGATTTGACGCAAGTGAGTCAATATTGTGGGTAAGGTAACGTTAAACCATGCCGCTAATTCCTGGGTACTTTGACTAGGATCGGCTTCCACTATCTCTCTTAATTCATCGTTATTTACCTGTGTGGGCGGTCTTCCTCGTGGCTCGTTCTTTAAGTCGAAATTTCCATCACGAAAGCGTTTAAACCAAAATCGCACGGTGCGTTCATTAGTAGACCCCTCTCCAAACGCAGCATTGATATTGCGGGCTGTTTCTGCCGCGTTAGTTCCGCGTCGGAACTCGTATTCAAAAATAACTCGAATTTTCGCAGTATCCATCTTTCTTGTCTAAATTGAATAACAAAAACAATTGAAAGTCGATATTCAAATGTTTTACATTTTTTAAAAAAAGAACATCATAGAAACCATTTAAAAAAAGTTTCATTCGAAAACCTCAAACCATGAAGATTCTATGTCAATTCAAAGAACCTATTGCAATAAAACGGCAATTTCATACTTTAACCCCTATTAATAAGGATATTAATATTAAAATGATTACAAAATATTTTAACAGCATTTTGGTTTATTGAAATAGAAGATACAACACAATCACGACCTGTTCATACAGTAGGTACACATACAATTAAAATATATTGATACTATCTAATAATACTAATTTAATAGTTTTATTGTCAAACATGTCAAAAAATATTTGATCATGATTTCGGTGATATAACGCACAAGCGTTTTGTTTAATTATACATTCATAAATAATAAATATTTTACGTTCAAATTAAATGCGTCTTTTAGTTTACGTGATTATTTTTTCATAAATACATTATATTAAATGGTGACAATGTAATTTTATGTTATTACATTTGATGGCGGTACGGTACGATACTTATGTTAACCCAACCTTCTACAGCAATTTGCTTCCAATTTTTAAGTAATTTAGACAAACACTTTATATAACACTATTGTGCCGTAAAGTGATAACAGATGGGAAACGACTTTTGCAGCTACCTATTATCTATTGCCTATGGTCTGTACTATAGACTATCAACATACGAAAGACAGGCTTCGGTTCAAATGCGGGAGTAGGGCTCCAAGTATTTCTCGGGATATATGGAATGAAAAAGGCGCAATACTTTCGCAAACAAGCCGGATTCAAACGATTCAAAAATAGGGCCTCTAGATTTGAAGTGAGTATCATAAATATCGTGCCGATGCCGGCGTGGTTATAATTATTACAAGTGCATAAAATTTTACATTAAAGAATTCAAATTCCGTTGTCTAATTATTATCATACATTTTGTTACACACTACTACATTTTGCAATAATAGTTCATTTTGCAATAAAGAAGCTGGAAATTATTATCAAATTTTTCCGACGCACCTAAACGTATAACTACAGCAAGTATGGCGAATTTAAAATGACTTAGATTTCGACTTAGTGTTTATACGCAAATTCGACAACTCTGCTGCTGTAGGTACACGTCAGTTACATCGCATATATACATAAAGTAGTTTCCTACTAACAAGTACAATCAACAGCACCTTAACTTATCAAGAAGTTTCTTCAATAGACTTCCAACTTTAAACTTAACCCATTGAGTTTAATATTATTTTTTTAACTTCAATCAGGATATTTGTCGGCTTGTGACGTTAAGTTGATGTGCTGTTGCACTACTACATTTTAAAAATAAAATAGCCGTTACAGGAGCTTCTGGAAATGGACATTTATTATTCTGTGGCTGCATTATTATAAACTCAGGCGTTTCGACACAGTCACTCTCTGGGTGGTGTGCGGTGTAATATCATAAGAACAATAAATAAAAATAATAACTATTTATTATTCTTATAATAATATATAGACATGGCCATTACATAATGCTGCGTTAATTTATGTCACATTTATGACTGACTGACTTTTTAAATTGACAATATTAGACAGTAGACCATAATACATTTTAAACTTAAGTCAAAAAGTAATTATTTCCAGAAATAGTCATTCTATAAGGAAATTTCATACATCACAGTTACATTAATTAGTTATAGTGCGTTCACGAACGCACGAAATAGTATAAAGGGATTTATTTTCCTAAATACGACTGATATCGATTCGAGTTTTACACAATCTACTTATTTGCCTATAAGGAGTTTACCGGCTCGAAATGTGTTAGCGTAACGATTGCGCAATAAACTTATTTACAGCGCCCCTAGCGGTGACTATCGTAAACTAATACATAGAGACGGTAAACCCGTAAAGCTGACCAGAATACTCTATTTGTTAGTAATTTAAAACTTGGAACGGTTTCTTTAGAAATACAATATCACATTAAATTTCTTTTAAAATCGAGTGTTTTAATGTCGAAACATTATTTCAAAGGGTTTGATATTTTAATTGACTATCATTAACTCAGGGGCGTGCATTGGTTTTCCAGCGCGGTAGGCACTGTAGATCTAACAAGTCGTAGTTGCGCTTATCATTTAAAAATTCCTAATATTTGGTAGGTAATATGGATATAAATTCACTTACCACTTTTTTGCAGGTTTTTTCAGGCTTTTAGAAAAGCCGTTGTTGTTGTTATAAGTTTTTTGTCACTTCACATCATCACTCACGATTTACGAATACCGGGTATAAATAATTATACGAGTAATAATACACTGACTGAGGTAAATTGAGTAAGAAAAAAAAAGATGTTGTTGCAGTTTGTGTCGATTCGATCGAACCTTTTCGTATTACTTATGCATTATATTTCTAAATTTTATTTTATTTATAAACAAGATCAACTCGTCTGTCTTTTTGTAAATAAATTTCTAGTACGTCTGTTACTAATGCTTGTCGTATTGATCATGTTTCTTAGCAAGGTTTGTTAAATTATTAAAATCACCGTAACCAGTGTCATTCCACACCGTCTTTGTTGTAGAAAACAAAAGACAGGGAAAGCAAAACAATAAATTCGAATGGCGGCAACCAGCTAGCCGAGTATAACTGTCGTAATATTTGGTATTGAAATGTCTGATATTTTTACCTTTCCGTTGAATAAGCTCGATATTTGGAGTTGGTCTAGTAAAAGAAACGATTTTTAATTTATCTATGAACGTAAATTGTCCGAAAGGATAGGTACGTAGTTTTTGTACACAAATCGAATCCTTACAATCGGCACACTGTAATTTCTCCATTATTAAATACCTAACTTCGATACTTATTTTTAACAAAAAACACTCATCAACATCTTTTTTCTTTACACACAGTACACTACAAACACTCACACAGGAAATTAACAAAAAACAACAAAAAAATGCTATCTTAATAGATAATATTGTAATGATATTACTAATGTAATTAAATTATCGGTCGCGCGCGCGTGCTAAAGCTAACTATAAGTAATACAAAAACACGAACTAAAGGAAGGAGGCACTTTTCGGCGACCTTGTTACATTTTTCATCACTGAAAAAAATAATGGGTTGGAATAATCAAAATTATTTTAGAGGGTATCAAGAAACTTGTTTATATACGAGCGCACAAAGCAACATGATTCTAGCAATAAGTTGTGCTTGATTAAGCGACGTGAACAAGCAATCTTATTGAAATCAAACAAGTATTTGTCAACTGCATCAAGTATGGTTATTATGGCTATCACAAAAGCTTTATGGATTTTACAAAGGCTTTATAATATTTATTACGCTTTAGTCGTCCCTATCATGTCATACATTTCATTTTATAAATTAATTTGTGCCATTTACAAAGCACTTGATAGTTTTTAATAAGTATATGATTGATTGGCTAATGTTTGGTAATGAATGCAAACAACTATTTATTAAAATTAACAATATTTTACATTTAAGTTAATATTTATCTTTTTTATAACAATCAAGTTATCTTTATAGAATTAACCAAGATCATATTCAATTCAATTATTATACCTAATTATTGAGTTTTAGGTACTTCATGTGGATTAGGTACTGTAATATAGCTAGCTATAGATATGGTTGAGTAATTTTAATGTTCAAATAATTTGTATAAGACACTTTTTAAAGTCTTATCAGCTTATGACATTTGTTTATTTGGACATTTCTATTGCTCAACAAATCTAGCGCTTTCAATACTTAAAAACAATCTATGACATCAGTACCATGACGTTAGTTGAGCAGAAAATAAATGTCTTTTTATTCTGTTGGATAAGGTTTCTTTTGCAATTAAACAAATTGGTATAACTTTTACCGGATTCTGTAATTCACATTTAAATGTATGAATAAACACTGCAATATATCTATTATTCTTAAGTAAGCTAGGCACCAATATAAATCTATAAGTGGTGCCATCAAAATGTTTATATGATTGCTATTTTTACAACACAAACTTAACACTATTAATTATATTAATCCTATTTAGTCTCGTGACTAATGCAACAATCAACACTACAAAAAAAATGAAGTCTGATTTCAAATTAATAATTACAAAAATATCTCTTAATATAAAAAAGCTACCAATTGATTTAAGGTGATGGTATAGGGGAGTAGTGTGTAGAGCTTGTTGAAGAAGACTTGCCGGGCAATGCAACAATACTTGGGATGATTAATTCTGGTAAACTCAATACAGCTGCAAGCTTTTTCTCTTTTCTATCTAAATCTGAAATTAAAAAATATTTTTATTTTCACTTATAAAACACAAGCACCAACATTAATTATCCTTATGATATTGACATTCTGTATGATGATTTTTCATATTTTAAGAATTGTTAAAATGTAATTATTGTACTAAAAGAGTCAAAACCCACCATCTCCTAAATGAATGATGTCATTGTGATAATAATTTTAGATTTTTTCTTTCTCAAAAGTTCAGTTAATTTGTTTTTACACTGGGAATATACAAATATATTTGTTCATGTATTTTGAATGTAGATTATTGAAGTTGTCTACAAGCTGAAACAAAAGAATAGTAAATGTACACAGTATGCAAGTACATATCAATTGAAATAACCATATATCAAAATTCATTTTAATTTAATGTAATCTAGTGTAAATAGTATAATATATTTATGGTTGTTGGAGTTGAAGGAGGAAATGTAAGCTAGTTCAAACAATTTTCTAGAAATAAAAGAGAAAAGGCAATTGAGTGATGAGTACTAAAAAAGTATTAAAATCGGACCAGTTCAGCAAAAGCTTTCATGTGTCAAAATAATCGAAAGAATACATAATAAATAAGGGAATTCCCTTTATGTTCAATTGATCATAAGATACACTTATGTTACTAGTTTAGGTAAAACACACTTTTAAGACAAAGAATCATTGAACATAAAGCATCAATCTTATATACCTACTACTTATTTATTTAATTTCAATGGTTTCATAATTATATAATAATTCTTAATATGTTGTTAGTTTATAAGGAATATCTTTATATGCCATATTGTTGGCTAAACATGTTTGGCTAGTTTTATTATTTAAATGACTATTACACATTCTATGTTTACAAACAAAAAAATATAACATAATAGATACTCACCAATTTATATCCATGAGGTTTTCATAAGGCAGAAAAGTCTAAACTATTGTTCAACTGAATATTCCGCCAAATATTTAAATCGTTTCGTTAACCAGCAACAACAGCATTTAAGCCATACAAAGTTTCTTCTTTTTATCACTAGTATTTTGCATAATAATATTGAATAAAGGTTGGTTTGGATTTTTCTGCCACTTGAATGGTCTCTGCAGCTTAATTGCCTTCAGTTAATACTTTACTATCCTGCAATAAGATAGGCCTTACAATCTTGGATCCTTGATAGGTTAAAAACATTGATGATGGAAGAGCTTTGCATGTAAGTAATTACGCTTAGAGAAAAATCTGCTGAAATATTCAAATTACCGATGGTAGCATTACATGGTAATATCTGCTTGCTACATTTTCCAGGATCTTAAAAAAGGTCTCTTGGTCCTGGTTGAGGAATAAGAAATAGGAATGCTTGAATGTTTATTCCATTTAGTGCAAAATTATATTATTAGATTTTCTTACCTACTTCTGATTTATATGGTACAAAACACTTAAGAAATCGACAATTGCAGATTAATAGAGATATGATTTAGTGCGTATAAAAGTATAGGTAGGTACTTACTAACGACGACAGCTCGAAATTCCGGGAGACCCCAAGCCTGGGGAAGATCTAGCACGTCATCCACGATAAAAAAGCAGTAAACACAGTCCACAAACCTTCGAAAACGACATCAAACACATTAACAGAACAATTATCTCTAATAAATTAGTATAGGTAGTTAGATTTCGGCTCCGCATATGAGCGAACGACGTAGTAATTCCTTGCTCAGTGTTCTGAATGAAGTGAAAAATAACGGTCTTGATTGGCGGTCATTTTTTTCAGTATACGTCTCAAGTCATAGTCATAAGTGATGACATCGCAATAAAGTCGAAACTTGTTCAACTTATCCGCTCTCGTGCGGTAGCGTATCCATCTCATCTATTGCGTATAGGACCGAGTGAGACAGATATAGGATCGGGGGTCGTCGGTTTATCTCGCTCGGCAGGTAAGCTTGCTTACCTAGGAAACTAAAATACTTTTAAATTGCGTAGCTCATGTTTTAGAACGTTACACGGACAAAGAGCGCACTTTGTATTGCGACCGTATAATATTGACCAATACTTTTATTAATTATGTTGTATGAAACGCTGCTCGCTTCGAATAGGCAATCTTTAGACTGCCTACCGTTACTGTACGTAGTAAAGAAAAACTTACCGGGCGGGTGCTCAATAGAAGTTTGGTTGAGTATAGAATTATGGAACCAATTAAACTAAATTAACTTTAATACTAGTAGTATATTATTTAGGTTCTTAATGAGGTAGGCACTGCCTAATTGCCTATATGGTATGCACGCCCCTGCATTAACTGAGTAAGAGAGGAAACAATTTGAACATGACTCCTGAAAGTAGGTAATTTTGTTTAATATTTAGAGTTCTTTATTTCCTTAAATGTTTGGATACCATTTTTGGTAATAAACCGTCCCATTCAAATTTGCTAGTACATAAATGCAGATAAGAATTTGAAATAAATAAGTTTATAGCAAATAGGCCAATGATTGTTATTTGATTTTTTAAACGAACATTTTTTTGTTTTGCTAATAACAATGTTTTGACGCTACTCCTTGAGTAACTTCAATCATCAGCAGCAATCCTGAGTAGGACGGATCATGCCATAGGTATAAAATGAAGAAAATTTGGGAAAGGTGTGAACTATAATAGTTTAGCTCCTTATATTGCTATATTTGATACTGAGACTTAAATGTGCCTTTATCAAAAGACATATTACATTTTAATAATTTATTTTAAATTTTAAGGAAATCTTGAAAGCTGCCAGAGATTGGAATAAACCTTATAATGTTCTGGATCTTACAACTTACGTTAACAGATATCTTAAATAAATAAACGAACCATACATCTTTAATCTACTACATTTATAAATAAGACATTGCTTAAATTGATTGTGCATAATTTTTAATTATCTACAATATACCCAAATAGCAACACATATGAATAGGAATTTAAATAAGGTTTCTTGCTTTCAATACAGCTATTTACAGGTAAAGATTATTTGAAGCCTTAGAGGCTCCTCTTCAAGGATTGTTAGTATTAATTTAACAGATTAGTTGTACTTCTACACCAAAGCAGTAGCAAGTGCATTCAAAATAAATATACAAACAATATTTATTTAAATAGCTACTGGTAACTGTCAACAGAAAAATCTATGGTCCAGTTCACTTGTCAAAAATACTCCTTGTACAATCAGAATCACCTGTGTTCAGAGTGGTCACAAAATATCTACGAAATTGTTACAGTTTCAAAAAGCAACTGTATGACTACAACGCTAGAATTTGGTTTCACGTGTTAAAGATTTTAATTTTGTAATAGAGTTTGCTCAAGTTAATATATATATACTATAGCCATTTTTGAACACTCTGAAAGCTCAAACGCTTACCTAGACTCGACAAAAGTGAAAAGTTTCTTTGGCGCTGAGAAAGTACTACCAGCATTATCAATATAATTCGGTAGGTATTCTCTAATGCTTTAAAGCTACACTCGTTAGAGAGCGCATCGAATATTTTTGAAAGGAAATTTATATATTAATATAGTTCTTTCGCTAGCGGCTTTTTATAAATATTTATACCAATATTGAAGCAGTCGCTTTCTAATGTAATATAGATAAAAGCCTTGTACCTTTAGTGAGTGCCATATGAGACCGATCAATGCAAGATTTTTATAAAAAATAAAATTTGGTTAACGCTGATATAACATGGCTGCTATGTTTGAATAAATACAATTACTTCAGTGCAAGCTCTAACGAAAAATACGTTCTGTGTGTGCACTGCTTTAGTGTATTTTATCACTATAATTTAACACATATAACGAAAAAAAAAGAAAAAAAATGGAACCAAATATCACTCAGATCAATTCAATTCGTTGTGCATTCTCTATGACTTATTTTGCCCAAGGGCTTAATAATGTTAATGAAATGGGATATATTCTATTAAGAATAAATTCCCTTAACATATCAATATGTTATGTAGAAATGGCTCTCAGCTGCCACTGTCATCCCTCTGACACACGATTTATTCTGTAAAACTACCTTACATATACTAATAAATCAGCCTATTCATCGCCATTTTATTTTTGATTTTTTAATAAAAATATTATCACTATACAAAAACAATTGCATCCAAATCTATAATTTAGTAGCCTCCACTTAAAAGGAAGTGTCTTTCAATGTAAGTAGAAGATCATGGATTATTTGACCTTTCATTTAGATACAGCAATCTAAAATATAAACACAGATTCCTAATCAATAAATCCATATAGTGGAAAAAAACATTCTACTCCGATAAATAAACACGCTATACGTACGTAAAACATATTTTTCTGATTTCCTAATAAGTAGTTTTAGCATTTATAGGACAGTATATTTGGTACTATATTCGATAATGTGTCGACAAGTCGACAACTCTTTTGATAGTTTTTAATGCAACTTGACACAAATCATAAGAAGGAAAAGACTGTACAAAAGGTTTTCCAACGAAAATTCTAGTTCGTATTCATCCGAGAGGCCAATATGTTCGAGTTATATTACGGGAACTTAATTAATAGTGTTGTACATTACTTTACTGCTAAGTAAGGAAAATCGGTAATGTTTCTCTTGCACTCAAAAATAGTAGATGATGAAAATAAGACATCATACAGTTCATAATATATTAGAACATACACTGCAGAAAAGTTTCACCTCTGCTTATTATTTCCTATGCCTTTCAAATAAATTATTATTATTAGTAGTTGATTATCTAAATATTATTATGTTACATTACAACATACTCAACAAGAATATCAACAATGGACTTTGTAATTATTACTAAATAAATACATGTACAATAATTTAGTATATAAGCTTCTTTACATACAGTTGAGAATCAGGTAACATGGTGGACATTCAGTTCAACACCATGGATGCAGATCTTGACCCGACTGTGAAGTCTTTATATTGCGAAAATACGCAGAGCTGAAATGTAAGAAGAGATTTAATATAAATTGAGATATGCATGAAAACTATTGCTTTCTGTGTAAAGCTTCAACATTACTTGAGGTAGTAATTGTCTTGGCACATATGACTACAAACCTATGGTGTTAGATTAGCAGTCAACAAGACCCATCTGTACATATTGGGCCCTAAAGAACTGCATTATGGTTATAGTTCTCTTTCACAAAATATTTTTTGAATTAAATATCTGGTAATGCACTAATTGCAATTATGGCACCGCAATAAGTTCAAAGGAATTCATAATACTGATTTCATTTATTACAATTATGAACTATATCGTTATAACCAAATCTTATCAATTACATACATAGCTTATCTCATGTGAAGTGGCAGCTCGTATATAAATAAACATCATGTCAGACTGAATATGATCAGTTTATTTTGTATACTATGTTTAATTTGAGTACGATGTACGTTATAACAAGAAGGAAAATTAAAAAAAACGCACTTGTAAAAAATATTTGTTTTTATTAAATACAATATTAAAAAATTTAATAAAGGCATTTTTACACATCTGTTTGCTTCAGTCAACCATGGCCCAATTTGGCCTAGTATAGTAAAATTAGTACAATAAGCCAAGTCAATTATATTATTGCGATATAATAACAGAAAAACAGTCATGGTGACATGGACGTGATGGACGACTCACCTTATCTTTAAGCTGTTGACACATATGAAGAGCAGCTGTGAGCATAAATAATACATCACTTAACCATGGCACAGCACAGTCTGCTTGACAAGAATCAATCCTCATTGTCCCATGAACAGAACTTAGCTGGTATGCCACAAATATCAGTTTTTGTGATTGAATGTAAAATGATATTGCCAAATCTTCAGGTAGATTAGGTGAGAGGGCTTTCTGGAAAACAAAAACTTGATTTTAATTTTATTTATTAACTATCTCACCCGGCCACGCGTTGCTATGGTAACGTTAATTGATGACCCGGCCACGCGTTGCTATGGTAACATTAATTAATGACCCGGCCACGCGTTGCTATGGTAACGTTAATTGATTATAAAAACCTGTTATTCTTAGGCTTATGGTAACTATGATAACTATATATGGTAACAAACACACAAAGTATTATTATTATATAATGTACTGATTAGACAGGAAAAACAGATTTAAAGCATAACATAGTTAAACATTTCCCGCCTTTTGCACCGACTGTAAGAGCGGGCGCATATTAGCAAACCCGACAGTCTTTAGACTTTCTGTCGTGATTGTTTTGACAAAGGGCAAGACATATTTCTTTTACCACCTACGCACACTGGAAACAATACAGCCCGCAGACATCAACAGATATACGGTTCAGTATTGCAATGGAGGTCGATGAGATAACTGCTCTGTGTGTTTACGTAATGCGAATAAATAAAAAGAAAATGAAGAGAGATTTTTGGGTTCATCCAATTTAATATAACCGACTTACCAAATAAAAATTTTATACTTCTTAAGATTCTGTATGGGAATATCCAAAAAAGTTTTTTTCCTAACTTCGAATTTATGTATTATTTATTATTATTTTTAATCATATACAAGATATATATGATAGTAAGCCTTTTTACTTTAACAGCTAATTTCATGGTGTCACTTTTTCGTTGCATGTTGCGTTACATGAAAAGTTTTAGCCTCGATGAGCCAAAAGAAGTATAACATCAAAAAATTAACGAACATTACGTCTCAAACGCTGCGCGTAATTGAATTGTCGGCGGCCAGTCTGCAAACAGTTTTGTTCTAAATGTGCGCATTCGCATACCTTCCTATGGGAATCAGACAGTGTGCAAACAAACGTTGAGTTAATAATTAAAAAGAATAAAATAATTATACTAGATTTAAAAAATCTAAAAATCCCACGTTTTTCAATGTCCTAAAAAGAATAAAATAACCCTGCGGGGCAAAGCGAGGGGCCACTCAAAACGTGGGGGCGCATATTACTAAGAGGAGATTTTAAAGAGATGAATGACATGCATTGATGCCGATTATTGTAAAGATGCGCCCCCACGTTTTGAGTGGCCCCTCGCTTTGCCCCGCAGGGTTATTTTATTCTTTTTAGGACATTGAAAAACGTGGGATTTTTAGATTTTTTAAATCTAGTATAATTATTTTATTCTTTTTAATTATTAACTCAACGAAGTAACCATGTGTTACGCAACAATCGAATAAGCCCCATACAAAAGTGAAAGTTGCCGAAAGTGGACCTGAAAGTGCATCTGGAAAGTTGAAAGTTGCTTTAGAGTGCATTGTCATCGGGTTCTGAACTATCCTGAAAGTTTCAGCTTTCTAGCTTATCGGAAAGTGCCTCAAATTTAAGTTGCAAGATTTTGCCCGGACAGACAAACAAATAAGAAAAGTGAGATAAGAAAAACGTGGTAAAATACCGGCGGCTGCCCGTCGCGCCCAAGTGTACTGTGTCGAACAATTGTCGTGCCCTATAATGTGCGACCTTTCATAATTTTTTTTCAGTACCAGTTGAGTTAACAGTTTGAGTTTCAGTAACAATCAAGTGATAATAGTACATACATTTTAAATATTAAATTACTAAAACCGTATTGTGAAATAAATTAAATAAGATTAAATTAAAAAGGAAATAACATCAATAAATACCAACTTTGCAAATTAATTCTAAATAAATAAGACTGTTCTTAATTGATTATTTAACCGATTCGTTGCTACATACAATTACTAGAAACGAAGCTAGATGCTAGATTTACGTGAAAAAAAGAAAATATCTTTATTCTTGGTAGATTTTCCTAAAACTTAATTTGAAGGAGTTATCATCATCTATTTAATAATGATACGGCTCCAGTGGCTAGCGCCACATGCAAAAGAAAGTAATGACACGCCAGGCGTGCCATCCGCAACGAATCGGTTAATTGTTTATTTAGCTTCTAAGGTGACTTATCTTCATAAGCTTAGTGACGAACCGTGGATGTCAGGTACATCACTGGTTCTGTATTGTAACTTGTTCTCCACTGGAAAGGGTTTATGGCAATTCAATGTCATGCCGTTCGGACTATGTAACGCACCGGCGACAATTAAGACATTTGATGAAAGTGACGCTATTAGGGCTAATTAGCGACGTTTGCCTGGTCTACCTCGAAGACGTGATCATAACTGGAGGAAACTTCGACGACCATGTCCGAATCTTAAAACGAATTCTGGGAAGATTCATGAAGCTTAGCCCTAAAAAATGTGAGTTTTCAAGAAAGAAGTCATTTATTTAGGCCACCTAGTCTCAAGAAAAGAGAACAGATCTTGACATAATAAAGGCGGTACAAGAATGACCTGTCTCAAAGGACCGTACGAAAGTCCGTGCTTCCTTGAGGTTTATTTTGCCCGAAAAAGCAATAATGAGGTGCAAGGAGATCAAAATTCTTTGGAAGAACAGAAAACCTAGCAATCCGGTGGATTTCCTGGACAGTGCCTAATAAAAGTTATTGAAGCAGAGTTTTGACCTAAATAAGACACCCATGAACCACCGAAATGCTTTGAATAGAAACTGGATGAATAGTGTAGTCGTGAATGATGGGTGAAGGATATCATTGAGCATTTACTATTACTCAGCGACGTTCTTTTATCCCTATACGTCAAATACAACATCCGTGCCTGCCTGAAGTCTAAGGGAATCACGAACCGATTTTAATTTGAGCAAATATTTTTACGCCGTCCGCGTATAGTTACTTGTTTTGGAGCTTGTGTATCACATAATCCATGTACACAACGAATATGTTTTGTGGCATGCTCGATAGTACATAGAGAGGTTCGGAGAGATCCCTTATCGGCCTACAATTAGTACAATCGCCAACGTCACCAGCATATGTATCGCAGCACAATGCACAACCTTCCACTTGTTAGAGATTTATCAAAAATAATGGTAAACGGTACAGTAAGAGTGCCATCACAATTCCTAACAAAACGAGGCACAATAACATTAGAGCCAGGCCGGCCCCTTGTTGATATTAAGAGCTAATCTTTTTTAAGAACACCATACTTTGATAATAAAGGATAATCACAACGCAACTTCACACCACTTGGCTCATCCGCCAACATGTAAGATTTGAAAACAGAAGAGAGGAATTTAGCAAATAATTCAGAACCTGCCTCACCACCATATGCAATATCACCATTGAAGGTTATGGATTCTGGTATGGAAAGATTAATCTTTTATTATTCATAAACGCGAAAAAAACGGTTTTGTTGACTGCGCAAGGGAAGGCTTTAATAATAAAACAATCCAATAAATAAATATTTCTTACACTTACACCAATTAGCCTATCCAATAAAGTAAGCACTGTAAGGCTTGTGTTATGGATACTAGGGTAACGGATAGACGTACATATATGATACATAGATATGAAATATTCATAGAAATATATATAAACACCCATGACTCAGGTACAAATTTCATCATCATCAAACAAACATCTGCCCCTTCGAACCCAGGACCGTCGGTGCGAAAGGCAAGATTCACCGTTGCACCAAGCGGTCGTATATTTAGCAAATAAGAATCGTAAAAGCTTCTCGAAACATTTAGTCCTTCTTATTATTAAATTATGTAAACCTTTTGTGATTATTTAGATTCTTTTCAATACATGCCTTTAAGGGTTACGACTTACCAGTACCAGGTAGGATAGTTTTAGGATACCGAATTTAGTAGTGTTGCCTACATTTACTTCATTCAGTTTATCATAAAAGAATTGAATGACTACACTGATATCACTTTGATTAATATCCCAATTAATACTGCTCAGCTACCCTACATTTTGCGATAGTTAGGCACCATTTTGCTTTATACTCCATTTCATAACATCTAAAGTTACATTAATTTCAGCGAAATATTATTTTATCTGTTCAACAATGGATTTCTGAATATCAAATTGGCATATATTCAGAAAGTGATAAGTCAGGAAGATCAATATATATTAAGAGTTCTAGAATTCTATAATATGCATTGTGTGCATGAAGAAAGAATTTATCATACAGAGATTCTCCTTCTCCATGGAATCATATAGCATTTTGACTTTGGTATTCTGATGCCTAACTCGAAATTGCCCCAACCAAATTCATCACAGTAGCTCTTGATTGAGTCCCCTCAATGCAAGATTTGGGCTACAAATTACAATGTTTTAGTAGGTTTTTATAACCTTGTATGGCATGAGAGCCCCACCTTTATTATCTGTGTGTCGATGTTGGAGTGCATTAAGTTTTGATAATCTGAACAGCAGATTTGTTGCCCTGGTGGTAATCACATTATTAATAAGGGACTATAGTCCGTTTTTATAGCATTAGAAAGAACAAAATTTAGGTATTTTATTGTACACATATAATGTAACAAGCAAAACGTAACATCGTGAAAAGTTTACACTAAAAATACCTTAAGAAGCAGAAGTTGCAAACTTGTGGAACGAAACGTTGGTCAGTTTGACACGACAAAATTAAAAAGTACATGCCGATGTTGTAATACGTACCATATTAGGTGATTTTTAAAATGGTCGCTTAACATGGCCGCCATTTGCAACAATAGCGGCAAATGTCAATGTCTGCATTTATCTGTTTTGACTATTTTCTTTGGTTTATTGTTAATTTTCTATTGTTTGGGTTGAAGTTTCTTGTTAAAAGTTTTTGTTATTATTTGTTATTTTATCTGTTCAACAATGGTCGAGCCTGAAGCCGGTCCAAGTGGACTCCAGCACAAGTTTAGCCACCACTGCTTCTTTGTTTACATTATTTCTAATGCTAATAAGAATGGACTATAGTGGACATTGAATTCTATATAATTAGGGGCTATCGGTCACTATCAGTAGTACGGTAAGTTCGGACTTCAGTTTCAGATAAAAGCTTCTTTTAACTCGGTGTTCATATGAATCCTAAGTGTGCACATATTGTAGGTTGACAGGGCGAACAGGTGGTAGCCAGTATAAACAAAACCATAAAATTTTATTTGATAGGTAAAGAATTTTCGACATATTACTTTGAGTTGAAATAAATAACAAGTTTTTATTAAAGTAAAGTCATTTACATACCTTACAAGTACTGTTACAACAAAGTATTTTTATAACTTAATTAATTTAACTATAACAACTCAATGGCCATGCACAGCACATTTTTTAACTGTTGTAAGTGCAAATGTCCGCAAAATAACAGGTTTACAGTAATTTCATAATATTTTTTAAAAGCGAAATACAAATAATGAAATGAAATGAAAATAACTTTATTCAAATGCACTTAAAATAAGTTGTTTTGAGTCGTCTAACATTTTCACCAACCACCCATTCAGGACATCTTTTATCTGACAAGAAAAATGGGCGCAAGAAACTCGTCAGCTTTAACAGTAACAACATTTACAATATACGTCTTCACCATACATAATCCACAAAAAAAAAAACAAAGTTATTTTGTTATGACTATACTAAAAGTGTTATGATATCATTATTTCGTTGATTACAACAAAGTCAACAAGTATCTGTACTTACTTAAAGTAAGTATCCCTGAACATTGCAATAACATACAGGGGAATAAAAAGTGACAGCCAAATTTTGTAATAAAATATTGTTTTTTTTTTAGTTCTCAAAAGTAGTGGTGTATTTCTTGAACAACTAAAATTTCCAACAACAATGTTGATTTTGCTAATCATCATCATTACATAAAATAAAATGAAAAGTTGATCTTATTTACTGATTAAATTACTTACCATATTTCTACTTTTCATAAGCTCATCAATAGCTTTTTTCTTAGGCAATACTAAGGCAGTACGGGCTCTTTGAAGGGAACCAAGTAGACACTGTATGATGTGCAAAACTTCTTCTGAAGATCTACAACCAATGCCAAACATACGCGATTTCAGGTATCTGGTGTACTTGTATACTTTGTATAATAAAAAAATTATTTTGATTAGATTTTTTACACTATCAATAGCCATATCACACAATAGCCCAAACAAACATTTCCTCACTAATAGTCGCTGAATCATGGATCAGGCAGCCCATGGAAGATGTATCATAACCAACAACTAACACATTAAAAATACACTGGATAATTAATTGGAAATATAACAAATAAATTAGAAGTGTGCTTTAAAATATTATTTCAGTAGAATTATTTTCTTCTTGTATTAAATAAGATTAGCTTTACTAATTACCTGAAGACATAATGTTTATCAACATTGTCAATGTAACCTAAGGCTTGTTGCAGATGATTGGCAGCATCCTGAATCTGTTGCAGTTTCCATGGACCATCCTGGTTAATTGATGTGCGACATATAGTGTGCAATTGCCTCAAAACCTTGAAGCTTATATCCTGAAATTTTTTATAGATAAAAATTAATATTATTTAAAGATACCTACCTAGTTATCTTTGTAGAAACAATTATTATACACATGCACTCTGAATGATCCAGGAATTTTCAAGTACATACTGCCTATGTTGCTTAGATATATGACAACCGTTTGGTGTTACTGAAGCGATCCTGCCTTTCACACAAGTGGTCCTGGGTTTGGGTCCCGGAAGGGGCAGATGTTTGTGTGATGAATACAAGCTTTTGTACCTGAGTTGGATATTATATATATTTCTATAAATATTACATATCTATGATTTCTATGTGAGGGTCTAGCCATAACCCTAGTATCCATAACACAATCTATACTGTGCTGATAAAAATGTCACTGACTAACAATTGTAGTATTTTTATTATAAATAAATAAACAATAATAAAAAATATATAATATAAAAAAATAATGTACCTACAAAAAGATACACAGGATTATTAAAAAAAAATATAAGCATTATCAAAAAGTATAACAATATTAACCTTTCGTATGCCGCGACTGGCACAGCGACGCTACCGCTAAATGCCGAGAAATATCGTATGTAGCGCGACTGCGCAACTTGAAGTTTTTACATCAATTATCACTTAGATTAGAAAACGTAACTTTTATCTGATTTATGTTTTTAAAACACCATGAATCTACCTTTTTGTTAGTGCATAATTTATTAGAATATCATCAGTCGAATATCGGTTACAACCCATTATTTCTAATGAAACGGCAAAATTTGTTAGTACTGCGGTAAAACACGGATAATAAAAAGTTAGATATTTTCATTTGACTTTTTTAGTTTCATTGGATTCTTGAATATATTGTGTATGTAATACATAATAAAATAGCTTATTATTTTTCTTCATAAAAACCTTTTAAACACGCACAGTGACTTACGCCAGGGAACAAGGGAAAGGATTGAACATTTCGAATACTTTTGACACAAGTTATGAACGAACATGAATGGTTTGGTTGAATGAGACGATAACTTCATTTAATAGGAACTTTATTCTATGATTCGCAACCTTGTCTGCATGTGAATATTATAGAAAAATGGAAAAAATCGCGTGGAGTCGTTTTAGCGTGGATCCGCGTTTCGGCAGTATAACGGGATAACGCGGATCCACGTTCCGGCATACGAAAGGTTAATGTTGAAAAACTTAAATATACAGCTTGGCAATAAAACACTCACTGCATTTGTGATGCTGTCACCGGTGAGTGTCACTATACATTTCAGTTGTTCAGGCTGTGATGTCAGAATAAATTTGTCTTGTTTTTGCCCTTCATTTCCATAAAGTGGTACAGGAAATCTGTGAGCACACTCCTGAAAAGTAACGCCAATATGAAGATTTGATAGACTGTTAGGTACTTATTTAATGATGTTAGCAATTCATCATTGATACTCACGACTAAAACCGAATGAAGCTGATGTAATATGGCGTGAACCTCTTCACGGAGGACCCATTCGAACTCTTCTTTCTGAAAACAATTGAACATTATGAATATTGAATAGGTGTGTAAAATCTACAAGGAGTTATAACATTTTAATGGTTTTATAGTAACATTATTAGTTTATCATACCAAGTTTGCAGCTTCTTCTTTTTCGTTATCACTCATTGCAAACTAATTTATTAAAATTATTAATTATTTTTTATTTTTAAAAGTAGTATCGTTGCCGTCCTCACAAGTCACAATCACAAGTGCACAGATTAGACAACAGAATAATTATACCTTGCTGTGTTCTGTGATCATGATCACACTGAGCAAGAAATCACTACGTTTTCATGATCATACAATATAGTGGTGGCTAATAATATATGTCTTCAAAAACGGCTTTTTTAAAATAACGATAATATATTATATTCTTTACAATTTTTGGAGCTATACGTTTTAATGTTATAAAAGAATGAGATAGCTGTATTTGTTTACCGCGTTGTTTGAGTTCGGTGCTCTAATGAGTAAATGGGCGATTAGGGAGAGTTTTATTATTTATTAGTTATCAAGATTATTTATTAGTTATTAGAGCGTTTAAGTCCTGTACTTAATATATTCGGTTCTTAGTAACTGTCACATCTAGTGGAACTAGCCTTATCCACTTGACAGTCCACGGTGACAACTACTACCGATAGCCAACACCCCTCGTCCGACCCTGGTAGCAATTGCTACCATATTCAAATTTCAGCATGACTGCTGTTTTTTTTTAATTAATATTAATTTTTGAGTTATAGAAATACAAATTTTCTGTGGTGAATTCTTTATTAAATCAGCTTTATGGTGGTATTTTTTGTTTGGCCCAAGCTTCATTATTTGGCGAGCAAATGGCATTTCTATTTAAGAGTCCGACTTTTTTTTTCGCGCTGCATTGGGACTGTTGTGAGTGGTGGAGGGTGCAGGAGCGGACGGACAAGTGGCCAGTAAAAGAATAAAATAGGAAAGAAAATGACGAGACGGAACGGGACAGGACAGGACAAAACAGAACAGAACAGTGAAAAGAGAAGAGAATAAAGTAGAATAATTATAATATTTGTTTACATTTGCACCAATTAGCCTAGCCCGAAGTAAGCAGGCACTATAAGACTAATGTCATGGATACTAAGGTACTGTACAAACATACATAAATGTTACATAGATATGTAATATTTATTGAAATATATACTAGGCGATGCAATTACTAAGCATCTTTCTAATATACCTGCCGATTAAGTAATTTATTTTTTTATTTATCATAATAATTAGAAAAAAATAATTACTCCAAACACAACACAACATTAGTATCAATATATATTTTTAAATTAAATACAATTTATTAGGATTATCGGCAGACGCGATGATATTGTTTATGACACATTTTTTTACATTTTTTCGAGCTCTCATTTGATATTGCAGTAATAAATAAATGTCAGAATTTGTTTAAAATTATTATTTTATTTAGTCTTGTAATACCAAGGTCTATCAGACGATGAAATCATATAAAAATTACTGCCACCAGTTCTAGCTATTAAATCAAATGGTAATTTAGTGACACTGTGTGAATCTTTGTTATAAATGAAAATGAAATGAAATGAAAATAACGTTATTCAAATGCACTTAAAAATAAGTAGTTTTGTATCGTCCAACATTTTTACCTACCACCCATTCAGGACGTCTTTTAACTGACAAGAAGAATGGGCGCAAGAAACTCGTCAGCTTTAACAGAAGTAACGACATTTACAATATAATACGTCGTCACCATACACAATCCACAAAAAAAAAACAAAATTATTTTGTTATGACAATACTAATAGTGTTATGATATCATTATTTCGTGAGCGTCAAGATGGCGGGATCAAGTCCCCAATTTGAAATGTATCACATTAAAATGTTTGTGCTACATATGTTCTATTTGTACCCCGAACCAGACATTTGTACCTCTAAAGGTAAATGAAGTATGTAAAGATCTCCCTGATTCCGCCAATTTGACGTCAAAGTGGCGGGACCTTCTGAAAGCTCTACTCAGAGGCAGGCAATTCACACCCGAAAACTTAGTACTACATATGTACTTGTATATTCAACACAGTTGTAAGTGCCAAATTAAAGTAATGTGATTAAAACATTGGTCCCGCCAATTTGATGATTCATGTTATCGCTGAATTTATATGAACATTGTTACAACTCGCGCAAAATCAAATGTGGAAACTTAGTACGGCCTAAGTACATGAACTTGTGTAATTTTCATGTTCATAATTTAAGTACCTACATCAAAAGTTATCTGTCATTCATCGTTATTAATTTTCGTACCTAGTATTGTCCCCGGCAAATAAGTTGAACATGATTTTGAAATCACGTGACATGCTCACTAGTGAATAATGTACCTAAACTTGCTACTGCGCATGTCACGTGATTTCAAAATCATGTTCAACTTATTTGCCAGAGACTATATTTTTATAGAATTGGACAGATATATGCAGTAATGAAACAAATATTTTTTTGGTTACCAATGGAAACCCTAATTATTTAACGTAGTTTGTATTTAACGAGATAATTATTATCTAACCATGTTTTACAAGTTATGAGAAAATATTATTGAGTTTGAGGGTAGGTCATAATCAAATGTTATCATGCAGTGCATCTGGATGTAATGGAATCAAAACCACCTTAAAAACGAAAAAATGAAAATAACTTTATTCAAATGCACTTAAAAATAAGTAGTTTTGAATCGTCCAACATTTTTTCCTACCACCCATTCAGGACGTCTTTTAACTGACAAGAAGAATGGGCGCAAGAAACTCGTCAGCTTTAACAGAAGTAACGACATTTACAATATAATACGTCGTCACCATACACAATCCACAAAAAAAAAAAACAAAATTATTTTGTTATGACAATACAAATAGTGTTATGATATCATTATTTCGTTGTTTCGTTGATTACAACAAAGTCAACAAGTATCTGTACTTACTTAAAGTAAGTATGTTACTATCATCTTATGTTCACTATCATCTACTATATTTTTTAAAATTAATGATCTGAAGAATATTAATATTTTTGAAATTCCGAGACAAATTGTCTTTAAAGGGAAATGCTATTATATATTACCTATCTGCTATAGAGTTTATAGCTCCACCTACATCTAGCGGTATCGGGCATTATCGAGCTCATTTCTCGAATATTTGGTAAGTGGGAGTGCTACGATGACTTAAAGACGAAAGTTACGAATAGTCAAGCGTGCATAGTGCCTAATTGTTTAATATATGGGCAAAAATAAGTTGTTATAAACTTTATTTTTATTTTTTATGTAACTTTTCTCATTAGAACACTAAAGGCAAAACTTATAATTATTTTGTTGTGGTTGTTTCATTTCTGCATAAATGTGTCCATTTCAGAGATAACGATGAATGACAGATAACTTTTGATGTAGGTACTTAAATTATGAACATGAAAATTACACAAGTTCATGTACTTAGGCCGTACTAAGTTTCCACATTTGATTTTGCGCGAGTTGTAACAATGTTCATATAAATTCAGCGATAACATGAATCATGAAATTGGCGGGACCAATGTTTTAATCACATTACTTTAATTTGGCACTTACAACTGTGTTGAATACTGAGTATATACAAGTACATATGTAGTACTAAGTTTTCGGGTGTGAATTGCCTGCCTCTGAGTAGAGCTTTCAGAAGGTCCCGCCACTTTGACGTCAAATTGGCGGGATCAGGGAGATCTTTACATACTTCATTTACCTTTAGAGGTACAAATGTCTGGTTCGGGGTACAAATAGAACATATGTAGCACAAACATTTTAATGTGATACATTTCAAATTGGGGACTTGATCCCGCCATCTTGACGCTCACATTATTGCGTTCATTACAACAAAGTCAACAAGTATCTGTACTTACTTAAATTAAGTATCCCTGAACATTGCAATAACATACAGGGACTAAACGACATATTTAAGAAAGAAAGAAAGAAAGAAAGTAAACAATACCTCTACCCAGAAACCAACCTTTTGTTTTTTTGAAACGAAATATTGCAACGACAAGTTGGTTCTTGTTTCTTGTATCAAATTTATAAACAGCGCTCTTTTTAATATGTGTCATAATAAATTATAAAATAAATATTTTTTCATAGATATATTGATATTTCGTATAAAAAGGAATAAATGCAATAAGTAGCAATAGCTATAATACGATCATTTATTTACGCAAACAAACTTCACAATAATATTCAAGGGGCATTTAATGATGTTCTTTTTCAGCTTCTTTCATTTTTCTTTCAGCCCAACTTCTCTTGTTTTCTTCAGAATTAACCACAACGTGAATTTTTAAGAAAACATAAGAAGACATAAGTATAGCCACAGGGTAATACATCCATATAAAATTATTACACATATAGTGGAGAAATGGAAACTGAGCTATTTTAGCCGATATAGTATACGGATACTTCATATGACGACCGGACTTTCTGAAAATAAAAAATAGCCTAAAATATTTTTTTACCATTATTTCGTATCTTTCGATCGTTCCCAAGCTGAACTATATACAGACTGACTTAATTACATTCAGACAAATCGTATACATTTATCTAGTAATTATTATTTCTTGGTTTAATTGCAAAACTGCAATTATTCTTAATAACATAAGATTAGATTTTAAATTCAGATTTCATTTAGTTGTATCGAATGAATGAAATGTTCGATTGTGTATACCTACTCAGCTAATTGAGCATATAGTTCGCATATTATGAAATAGTAAACAAGATTTTTTATGTAGTTCGTCGAACCAAAATTTTTTTTGTGTAAGATAAATAAATTTGATGCACACTCTATACAATTTTTTTTTGTTATGTTTATAACGAATGCTCACTTACCCAGCAAGAACACCGGCTTCTTTTAAGGCTTTGACTATTTGACTATAAAAGGTGAAAATTACTTTGGCGCACATTATGTTATTTTATTTATTTTAAAGGTTTTTGGATCATGTCAAAATTTCCGTAATTATTTTTCTTGCGTCAAACTTTTTATTGTCAAATTTGATTTAATTAAACAAAAAGTATCTAGCAACAGACAAGTTTAAAATTAAAGCCAAAAATTCCTGGCTGTACTCCGAAATACACATCAGTATACTGAGTAGCAAAGAGTATATTGGACAGTCGTAATGACGTCATGAATCCGTCGCCGTTTTGTACTGGTAAAAGTGAAAAAAATTGTGACGTATCTTGCCGGGCTTTTTATCTCCCTCTCACTCTATAATTATCTTAAATATGGCATCGATTTCTGACATAAACGCGCTGGTCAGTATGGTCAGTATATTACGGAACAAATCAACAGTATGGCGTCGACCCATGACGTTATTACCAATGGCCAGTATACTTATGTATATTTCGGAACACAACCCCTATAAACGAAGCATTGCATCCGTAATTTTGGGAAAAGTTTGTTAAGTACAAAAAGCCCATTATACAGCCTGGACCAATTAGTGACATCAACAAATTTTTTGTAGATTCCTCGCACCTGGAGGTATCCGAAAATACTCAATGTATGTTCCGCGATTTTTCTTAGTTTTCGAGTTATAATTTTTTTTTGTGTATTTTTAATGATTTCTGCCAGCGAGGTTTCAAAAATTAATATCTTTTTTCGTAGTAGGTTTTTTGCAGTCTTTTTGTGACATAATTGTCTTGAATGTTGTTTTAATAAAAAAATAACTCAGATTCCTGAAATTACTTAAAGTAACTCAAAAAAGGCTTGAAAGTTGGAACTTTAGTTTTCAGTAGGATTTGCCTACTTTTACATTTAACTTTAATTTTAAAATACAAAAAGGAATTTCCATAGCTTCTGGCTAAGTTTAAAAACTCCGCAGGCTTCTAAACTACCAAAAATCATAAAAAATAGTACTTAATCAGCCTATTTTTGATGTAATTGGCCTTCAAAGGCGGATAGGCTGAAAATCATTGAAACACAATTAAAGCATTAAAAATTATTTTATCTACTTTTTATCGTTGTTATGGTAAATTAAACTTAAATTCGGTGGATTTTCCCATTATTGGATGGGAAAATCCACCAAAGCCATTTTCGCCATTGAAGCTCCCATGGATCAGCTTCAATGGCGAAATGTCTGTTACTGACGTTTCGACTCCTTTACAGGAGCCGTGATCACAGGATGACTAAGATAAAGGTTGTCATATAAAATAATAAACTAGGCGATGCAATTGCTAAGCATAAAGCTACGCTAGCACCATATCTTGGAGTTTAGCGTAATACCTAAAAAAAGATATTTTTTTTGTTTCGATGGGAAATTCGGGCTCCGCCACAATCTGGTCCTAAACCTGTTGATTCGATTCCACACAAAATATATTAAAATCCGTTAAGAAATCTGGAAGTTATGGCGTAACAGACATTGCGCCATTAAGGCTGATACATGGGAGCTTCGCTTCACTCCGCTCCAATTAAAAGGTGTAACACAATAACGGCAGATATCTTTTTTCTATCTCAAGAAATATACGGAGGTACTTGCACCTTTACTCTCACTTTTAGCGAATATTAATAAATTTAAGGGAATATTTTACTATTAATTCATCACCAATTTAAATTAATAAATCAGGTCTGATCATCATTCATAATTATATCAATAACATACGAATTAACTGGAGATGTGGCTGAATGGGTATCATACTATTTGCTTTCCATTACTGGAAAAAACAAAAATCTAAGGAAAAGAAAAAAACTGAAAACTAGTCTGTATAGACTTTGTACTCTTTGCCTGCCCGTATGTAAAAACTTAGCAAAGAAAAAGTAACAAAAAAGTATTGCAGTCAGTGGCAGTCAGATACTGATTGGATGCTAATTTCTTAGTCTGTGTTAGTCAGTTTTGCTGTTTTGCTTATTCTTCTTGTTAACTTTTGTGCGGAATACAACGGTTTTGTATTTGTAACCGAGTTATTAGAATTTTTAATAGCTATGTGACATTCTAGAAGCAGAAACCAGTGAATTTGTGCATTATATGATATCTTGAAAGACATTTAAAATGTGGGTTAAACCGCAAGAAGTTTTCCTGAAGACAGCACTTTGGTAAAATATAAAACTAAATCACTCCTCATCTTTAAGTTGTTTATTTGTTACTCCGTATGGCAACTTTTCCCATTCCTGCAGGGATTGTGATGAAACAAGCCTCTATTTCGTCTTGCAAAGACGTAAAGGACATGGCAAATCAAGAGGCTTATCTTCATTATTGGTGGGTACTCTGGACAGTGTTAGAGATACAAAGCCAGCACCGTTCAGAATTTTGCACCAGACTCCAAACTCCGAGGTCTATTATGGTATTTAAATATTTTAGATTTTTCGTTTTGTATTATGATAAATTGATTTATAACAGAGCTCAATAATATTTTACAGAGATTTGCTAATTTTTAATTGGTATCAAAATTGCCTAATTTTTCACAGTTATAGCAACAGCTTTGACGGAACCTGAAATAAGGCAGGATTGGCAATGGTTGTTTGAGAATGTTTGTCCAACATTACATTCGTTTGACAAAGAGGATGAAGTCACAGATTTTGTATGTTGTAAAATCAATTCTGTAATTGCTACAGAACAAGATAATTTTACAGAAGGTTAGTTTACGTAATATAAATAGTATCTTATGTAAATATTTGTAAGTAGAATCTGAGATTAGAAGGGGTGGTCAAATCATTGCTATACTTATTATCAGAGGAAATTGAACACACAGATGGATTATATCTTATTTTTTTAAGGATGAATAAGTGCAACAATCTTTTTCTCTATCAGAGTTTTGATGTCCACAATATGTTACTGATGATTAGGATATAATAATGTAGGAATGGATATTTTTGACAATACATGTTGTCACATTAAATTGTTATTTCTTATCATCAGAAATATCTAACCAATAAAACCATAAAATCTGTTAGTAGGAATAGGTTATCGAAAGTGGCAGTACCTTTGTAAAGATTTAATCTTGATTCTTGTTTACAGTATTTTACTTTTACTTAGTGAACTTTCTGTTTTTGAATTATATTTTTTTTATGTATATTTTTGTATTAATGATTATAATTAACAATGAACCACAGTTGAATATAACATATTTATTTGATTTGACAATAAATCTATGAAGCTGTTGAATAAGCATGTTTTATTTGACAGCCTTATTTTACCTTTAATTTTGGTTGATTTTTTTAAAATTTTTTGGTTTTAAAAAATAATTTAAATTTTTGACATTACATTTCTACTTAGTAAATTCACCTAAGGGCAAGTATGCTAATATCTTTGGATCCTATCTTCTAAGTGTATGTATCTGTGACTTAATAATTTATTGTATATGTTTATCCCTTCACAAGTTATCTATTTTGCTGCGGTTATGGATTTTTTTTCCCTCCAAAGATAATGCTTTAACATTAAGTCCACTTATTGTACCAGTTTCATCTTGTGGTCAATAAAGTATTATAAATTTAAAAAAATAACTCCAATCTAATAATTTATTATAATCCAGAATTGCTTGAAAACTGTGTTGATTACCAACAATTAAGATACAACCTTATCTATAATTGTTTAAACTGCTACTTTATGGTTTCAATAAATTTTCTGTTTATGTACTAGCAACAGAAGTTGGAATAAAGCATTGTCTTCGCTTTAGCCATCTTAGATATCAAAGGACATATAGCACATTAAAATTAACTTTGTAGTAAAACACAATGTAATAAGATAGAGTGTTTTAAAGGTTTAAACATTATTTTTTTCTGAATCTTACATATATTATTATATTCTTGTTTGGATTATTCATTTGGTATACAGAGAAAATAAGGGTTTGTAGACTGATGTCTTCCAACATAGATTTTTTCTAGTACCATTTAGACTTGAGACTATTTTGCCTTAGCACTTTTTATGCTCCTATTTGCTGTTTCCATTTGAATAAAGATAATATAAGATAAAATTCTTTGAAGATCTCAAATATTGTTTTGATTTTACTTACTATAACAGTTAGTTGAGCAATCCTCTGACATCATGAGATAAAACTACATTTATAAATTAATAACAATATTTATGTTATTAACAATAAACTACCCACACACATTACCCAACAAATAGAGAGAAGATCACATTATAGAAAAGAAGGTACAAATAGGCAGACTTATTGTTTAATAGCAATTTCTTTCAAGTGACCTAGGGTAAAGAACAGAGAATTAAGATGAAGTAAATTTTTTCTTGTTCTATTAAGATGTATAAGAATATATTACTGTTATAATTGTTATTCCAAACAACATTAGGAGATAGAAATGTACCTAATGTGAACAACAGCAAGTTAATCTACCACAAAGTATGAAATTATTTCAATTCATATTAAACTCTATGTATTGGTTTTTGAGCTGCTTATTGAATGGTGTAATTTGACATTTGTTTAGGTTGATATGCTGTTGACTGTACCTTATAAATTTAAAATTGGAACTTGAACTTTACTTGAATTGTGCTTTACAATATATCTCTTTTAAGGTATATCTCTCAAGGTCTCGATAGGTCAATTGGATGGAAGAGCACTGGTCCAGATAAGATTTCTGTACCTATTATGTACCTCACTAATCCTTAATTGCAGCTGGAGTTAAATACATTGTTTTTAACTCGTAACACAGTAATTTAGCTTACGTTGCTTACTTAAGGATGCGTTGTTAATATTCTTTCAAAAAAATACTCAAAATAATAATGTGTTAAATAAGCATCCGGGTAGTAGCTATTATAAAGAACGACAAAGAACAGTAAACATAGTCTCAGGCATATTGGTAACTATTTAGCAATGAAGTCAATAGTACTGTTTTCTTTTTTCTATTCCTTTTTAATGAAATGAAATTTCAGCGAGTAATAAGTTGATTATTATATATGATTATTTTCTCAATACATAAAAACTATTTTTATTAAGAGTAATGAACTTGTCTCAGATCTCATCATGTGAAACTCGAACTCATCCTACTCTATCTGAGCTCTTGATCGTCCTATTGAATTTGTTTTGAGCCTTAAGTCCTACCTAACGTCTGAAACAACAATATAAATAGATAAAAATTCTAACTCCTAAACATATAGGGTGATATAATTGTGTAATATTTGAAGAGAAATTAGTTACCTTGACTTTTATTATACAGTGGACCCCCCGATAGTCCGGCCCCTGTATAATCCGGCGCCCCCTGTAGTCCGTGCCTATCACTTTTGAATGTAGGTGCATACACAAACATTTTGGGACATCTTCACTAATGTAGGTAATGCATGATTGAACAGGTTACAACTTGTACGTGCTATCATTACACTGTACTGTTGTGATCGATTGTTCGATTGTTGTGATTGCTCAGTTTGATTTTGAATACATGTGCGTGTGTTTATCAGTTCAGATATAATGTTAACATTTTATCTGTAATTTGTCATATTACAAGGTATTTTCAAAAATATTCCGAACTATGGGGATCTTAGGGAGTACTTCATAATCCGACCAATTCCATAGTCCTACATTTGTCGAATTACCGGGGGTCCACTGTATATCTGTTATCTTTGTACAATGTAGTTCATTCATCAAAAGTAGAGAATATAGATTTGTAAGGATAACCTCCACTGCTGTTTGGTAAAATAAAAGTGTAATACAGGTGTCCCAGAAGCCGACGTCAAGCCAAAAGCGGGTGATAGACTAACTCATATAAGTTATCAGAAAAATATAAACAAAAATCTTCGTCATATATTGAAAACAAAAACTAGCATTTAAAAAAATTGCTAAAATTTACACCCTGTGACGGTTTTTTCACTCTTGTTTATACAAATCTTGACTTTTCTAAACATTTTCTTTTGGTTTCTAATCCTGAATAATGCTTCTGTATACTCTAATCTAAAATTTAAAGCCAGCTGCTCCAGATTAGAAGAATATGCCATTTCAATTTATTTATTTTATATTTTTAAAGCTAGATTTTTGTTTAAATATATGACTTGGATTTTGTTTTTATTATTTTCTGATAACTTATATGAGTTAGTCTATTACACGCTTTCGGCTTGACGTCAACTTCTCGGACACCCTGTATAAAAAATAATGTTCTGTAAAGTATAATAGCTTGTGAAACGTAGCAACTTAAAATATTTTTTGAATACCTATTTGATATAAAAACGATAAGGATCCCTTTTGGAAAACGTGGATTGGCGTGCGGCGCGTTGTGGTTCTCAACTTTGCATAACATAGGGTTCCGAAAGCTTTTTTTTATTTGAATTTTATATGCTAAAACAATAAAACTTTTATCGGATTACATAAATGCAGGTAGTTCATTTGCAATGTATGTTTAGATTAGTCGATCGTCATGGGTTTGATCCATTCCAATTTATCTTTCGCAATTTCAATTCTCAAAAAAAACAAATATACATAGTAAATTAGAATAGCATTGTGATAATACAAACTGATTCTTGACTAAGCTATTAGTTTAAATTTAACTGTAAATGTGATTGTTAACTTTGTCTAATAAGGTCATCGAAATTTCACATACTGGTTTAGGCATCGATAGCATTTGCAAAGTTTAATTGCTGCTAACGAAAAACTGATTGTTTAATATTTTATGTATCTTGCAGATGAAGATACAATCACATACAAAAATGTTGATTACGAATTTCACCAAAGATTTGGCATGCCAAAAGATGAAAAACTGGTCTGTTATTATTCATGCAGGTATGTTGAGTCCTCAGTATTGTAATAATAATTTTTTTTACAATAAAGCCCATAAACCTGGTCCATATTAAACACTTTGAGGCTTGTGTTAGGTTAGCGCAATGGATAGAAATACATATAAAAAATACTCATATAAACTCGTATAAATACCTATTACTCTGACCCTGACCGAGGACTGTTTGCCTTCGAAGATAGGGTCACTCCTCGGCCAAGCGACGACTAATACTAAATAAAATAAATCATAAAATGTTATGTACCTAAGTATATTTTTTAACAGTTACTGGAAAGGAAAAATGCCACGACAAGGATGGATGTATTTGTCTGTACATTACATGTGCTTTTATTCATACATATTTGGACGGAAAACCACTGTTAAGATACGCTGGGCTGATGTCACTGAACTAGCGAAAACGAACAGTTTACTGTTTCCCGATTCAATCAAAGTTGTTACCAGAGATGATCAACATTACTTCACAATGTTTTTGAGGAAAAATGAAACTTTTGCATTAATGCAACAGTTAGCAAACATAGCTATGAAGCAGTAAGTAATTTTTTTAATTTTACTTGTAAGGTATCTAAGATTATTCCCATTTTTATCTATTAACTAGATCGTACCCGAATTTTGAAATTCACAAAAATAAAAAAGTTATGACCAAAAACATTGTCTCTATGGGATTCAACATTGAAACAAAAAGCGCGCGCTTTTTGAATGTTTTCAATATTATGGACTTTTAAAATTTACTTAACATTAATGGTAACAAACATACACACAATTTATTGTCATAATATAATTAGGATATTATCTCTATTACATAAAATGTTAATTTTCTTGGTATTATTTAAGTAATTTATAAGGTCATTTTCCTTATAATTTTATTTTTATCAGAGAGATCTGATTATAAATTAGTAAGAAGTTATTTGCATTACTGGCAATTGACTAAGTGGTTGTGTGCTTATGATAATTTTTTGTTGAGAATATAGCATTACTCAATATGATTGTGTTAATGTGGTCAATTATAATTGAGATAGTAAAAGAATCATTAAATAAATTATTGTGTAAACACAGTGGGAGCATTGTGGAAGGGTAAGTATTTGTAAATGTCATCTGTGGAATAAGGTCACCTAGTGTACTCCTGGGGCAAGAATTAATAGTAAGCTTACTTTCAAATTGTTTAATTTTTATGAAATGCATATAAGTAAATGCTGATCTATGTTACCACATTAGTGACAAAACCCGTAGCCAGATGTAATCCAGGTAAATGCTTTAACTACCAAGCTACAAAGATATGAATTAAGGCATGTCAATAATAGAATTGCCATGATCAGAGTATCTATCTAGACTTTGTGCAATTTTTGTATTAATTGAGATTTTTACAAATTCGACAAGTTAAATCTAATAGTTGACTAATAGAATCCAAAGTATTAAAATAAGTAAAACATAGAAGAATATAATAATATCAGTCTGCGTCTGAGGAAATTTACGCTCGCTTAAAGCAATCTATTTCTTTTTACCGTTTTATTTACATCTAGTAAAAAAAAATTACCCTTGCGAATTCTTTCAGCTTCTTATCAGTATTCTTATCCTTTCAACATTCAAAGCTAGTGACGTGTTCTCAACATTTTTGGTATTTTGATTGATCAATATTTGATTAATTTTAAATTAAAATTTCATTTATAATTTTTATATATTTTCTGCATTTTCAATGCGATCTTATAAGATAAATTATTATAATAGAAAAATATTAGAAAAAATCGACTCGGGTCACAAGTGAATCTCAGGCGGGAATCGAACCCGCCGATCAATTGGGAGAGCATTGGACCGGATTTCCAAAGGTTGCGGGTTCGATTCCCTCCTGAGATTCACTTGTGACCCGAGTCGATTTTTTCTAGTATTTTTCTATTATAATAATTTATCTTATAAGATCGCATTGAAAATGCATAAAATATATAAAAATAATAAATCTAACATGGCTGTTTCATCTTAATCGATTGACCAAACATTTGTAAAAATGTTTCTTTCGAATACGAGAGGATGTTCCTCTCATTGATGAAACAACGCTGGCCTACAGCGTAAAATCAGGAAGGTACTAGAAAATTTCGACGAGTGTTCGCAAGGTTCGGTAGCTCAATTGGGAGAGCATTGGACCGGATTTCCAAAGGTTGCGGGTTCGATTCCCGCCTGAGATTCACTTGTGACCCGAGTCGATTTTTTCTAGTATTTTTCTATTATAATAATTTATCATAAAATTTCATGTTATAGAAATATCCTTTTCACCTCACACGCTCGGAAAAGTTAAGTTTGTCATTCAATTTCTGCGTGGAAATTTTCACACATTTTAATGCTGAAAATGTAAAACAATAAGAGTTTCTTTTAAGTTATGAATGTTTTTCTTTAAGGTTGATAGACGACAAGTCTGGATCCTTCAATATTGACAAGGATTTACTGACTAAACTAAGCAAGAATGTACCAAAGAAACCATCATTCCTAAAAAGGGATCTTGATGCGAAAAAGCAATCTAATCTTTACACACTAAGGTTTAGATTACCACAAAATGAGAAGCTTGATGGCACAGAAGAATGCACACTGTGGACACCATACAACAAAAGACATAATTGGGGCAGACTCTATTTATCACAGAACTTCATTTGTTTTGATAGTCGGGTAAATAATCTCCATCGTTATCAACCTATTATTTTCATAAATTATCGTTTTAATTTACATGTTGCATAATTTTAGAGGGAAACATTAGTAAAATTAGTTACCGAAGATTTTTCCTCCATTAAAATTAAAACACTTGTTTAAAATTGCCAATAGGTATATGTAATCACTTTTCTGTATTCTGAAAGTTATTAGAATGGATGAGAGAGAGATGGCGTTATATTGTGAAATCGTCAAAAACTAATGTGCTATTTTTTGTGCGCGCTTCAACTCCACGCGTTTTGCAAATTATTGTATAATACTAGATATTGTATAATACGAGACTCCATACTAGATGCCTAAAATTATATGACTTTAAACCTATCACCTAAAAACTTAACGCGCCTTTAAAGTAAATTTTTGTGGCACTTTGTAATTCGTATCATTTATGTAGGAATGAGATACGAAAATAGGTCCTATTAAGTCTAGCACAATGACAAGATCGCATTAAAGTTCAGACAAACGTGCCTTAACCGCATCGTATATTGACTGCTTGTGTCTATTGTACACATTTCCTATTGAAAGGCCAGCAAAACAAATGAAGAATGTAAATAAACCTATAATATTGTGAGCAGCACAGCAATCAAGAAGTATGTCTATTTTCTTTTGCATGTAAGTTACTCAGGAAAGTGACGCTAGTTTTTTGTGATACAAATAAACTGCCAAGGTTATCTGTTGCAACTTTTGGTTTATCAATTAATTGATTTTACGTACATTATATTCATACGTGTTAAGCCTTTTTTGATTGAGCAACGTTTCATTAATTTTAAATTAAAATTTCCGTTTAAAGAAATATCCTTTCTTCTTTATCGAAGAGCTTTAGCTGATATATCAGTGTATGAGAAAATAAAGGTGTTATTTATTGTTTAAAAATAAGCCTTTCGGAGTTTTATAATTTGTAAATGATTACGTAGTAAAGTATATAATAATTCAAAATCTAATTCAATTAAGGTCTTCCATAAACGAACAGCATTTTGCAGTCGATAGAACGTGATAAACACTGATTATTATTAATTTTTCGGCGTAAAATTTCATGTTTCCCAATTATCCACATAAAATATATACATTTTTAACGTCATTTAAAAATGTCGTAATTGAAACACTTAAAAATGTTTCTCTAGTTTTTTTAAGGACGCTTATATACCAAATATGGGTAGCTTTCATAGTTTTAAATGAAAATGCAATATATAAAATACAACAATGAGTTTATCAAGTGGAACTAGTTTATTCAGTAAATTAAGATTAAAATACCGTTAGACGCGAAAACTGTTGAATCGGATCTATTTTTCATGCTTTCGATGACGCGGTGGCGCCGCATAATAATTGTAGGTACTCAAATGCAACGTCAATATTTTGTACTCGTATTTCGACCGCTAGCAATTGTTATTTCATTGAAAACTATCATATGCAAATGGTTGTGCTATTTTTACACATTTGTGTTAATGTATAAAATGACGATTTCACATATTACAAAATGCGAATCTGTAAATATCTGTAAATACTGGTTATCGTAACGATTGACATAATGAGTCACGAACAATCAGCCATAGTTTATTGGACATTGTTAATTTTATATTAGATACACGTTATCGCCGTTTGGAAAACCTAATGTTCCTCTATTTATATATGTAATCATTAGTAAGATATGAAATAACTACATAACAATAAGCAATAGGACCCTCTTATACGAACTCAGTATAGGATAGGTATATAGGGACCAGAAACTTATATACGTGTAACTTAAGTCGAAATAATTAGCTTGTTTTTTTTTTTAATTAAAACCAATCAAAAGAAGAAGTGATATCAATTGTTATCAATATAACAAGTATCTTCCTTTTTAGGTAAGGAATCTAGTTCGACTAACGATACCCTTACGAGATGTACACCAAGTAGAGCGGGCAGATTCTGGTGGGACTGGCAGCTCTGGTGACTCGGGCAGCATCCTGGTCACCACTTCGTACCACACCAGCTTCCTCTTCGGAAATATATCCGATCGGGAGTTCCTCGTCCACAAGCTATCGGAGCTGCTGGCCAAGTTGCCAAAGTAAGTGATGGCTAGCGACATTACTGCACGACTTACAATGTCTTTTCGGGAATATTATGCATATAATATATATTTAAACAATATAAAAAGGCTTCACGTACGCTATAAACATTTGAACCAAACTCTCTTGGTACTAAACTTAATATAGGTATTGTGCTATTTGGACTCTGTCCGCTTTATTTGAAGCCGACATCTCAACTGATGGGTAGTAATCAAAATATAACTACAATCTTAAACAATTTAAACCAATGCTTCTACACTATTTTGTGATTTACATTTATTAAATGGATGTCTATTAACACACTGAAAAATATAAGTACATATTATTATTACATTAATCTTATTATATTTAAAGTTACAAACACAACTCTAATTTATTTTATGAATATATTTACTTTTTATGTTTTAATATTTGGCCATATAGAAAAATGATGTAATCAAAATGTTGTTATCTATTCTATTTTCAAAGTATTACTATTTCTTAGAAACTAGTACATATAATGGAGATGTGTCTTTCGTTTTTATATCGGCGTATTATCTTGGATTATTTTTTTTTACCTATATTTCTTGATATCAAAATCACATTATGTCACCAAAGCTTTGAATTAATATTAATTATGTTTTATATTATAATAATGATATATTTCTGGCATGGTCATATTAAGTGGCAATAACCATGTCGTACTATTAATGTTCATGTAGCTAAGCTTGCTATGGTTAGTAATTCTAATGAATAAGGAAGAGAGTTTAATGTTGTTGGAGCATGAATATGAAAGCCTGTTTAATGTACCTTAAAAATCTTTTTATGTGTTATTGTGTTGTATTTGCTTTCTATGTAGTTTAATATAATAAACTTTTACTTCTTCTAATGAACAGGGAGATCGGCTAAAAATTATAGATATGTTCTGTAGCTGGTCTAAATTCATTGTTTTCTTCAAAATTCTTCGGAGCTTCATATCTTAACGGAAATTAACGCAGTAGTTATGTTTATAGTTATTTTCCATAATTTAAATTATCTTCTTTATTTATTAGCATGTTGCAGCACGAATTCAGCTTTTACAAGGTTTCTACGAATTCTTCTAGGGATGCTCTTACTAACAACTTGGAGCGCTGGGTTTGATATAGTTAAGGTTGAAATTAGCTAGCACGTTCTCAATTACTTGAATCTACAGTGATGTCTACAGGGAAAAGGCGACCTTGGCAGTAGCTAGAAAGGATGATGGTGAAAAGAGATGGACGCCCCAGCCGCCCTTGATGACACTCTTCAAAACTAACCAGACATCGCCTATTCGGCAAATACAACAAAAAAAGGTAGTTGCCAGTTTATGCTGCAACTTGCCATATTACTTTTTAAATATTTTAGTTTTAAGGTTATAAATATTTATATATAAAAAATGTACTGAAAAATTTCTCCTCAATTCTAATAAGCCAGGCCCTATGCAGTAACCATGCAGTTACATAAGTCATCATTATCCTTTTATTGTCCCTACTACAGGGAGACAAGCTTTCTCTATTTCCTTCCCTGTTTCCAAGTCTTCCGACTTTAATTTCAAAGATGTTTTTTTTCGTATATTACAATAGTAACAAACTTTTGACTGAAACTGAAGATTAATCAATTTGTTTATTTACATTGCAAACTATATTTTTCTTATGAAAAATTAATGACTTTTTTATAGGAAAAGCTATGGGAAGATCACATGTCAGAAGTTGGTCGTGGCGTCAGTATGTACCAGACTACATCGGGAAGCGAACTAGTCGTGAATGGAATTCCAGAATCCCTTCGTGGGGAACTATGGAGTGTGTTTTCTGGATCCATTTTGCAGAAGGCTCAGAACAAAGGACTATATGAGAAGTTGGTTAATGAAGCATTGTCTTCTAAAAATCCTGTAAATGATGAAATTGAGAGGGACTTGCATAGATCACTTCCAGAACATCCGGCTTTCCAGAATGATGTTGGTAAGAGTTTTTGATGATTGACCTTCTTGTCTACTAGGTTAAATTTATAAATAAATATGAGTATTTTTGTATGATTGGTCCCTTTGCTTTCTTAATCCAATGGTGATAAAAAAACTCTTTTAAATAGCACTGCATAACATTCTTTGGCTGATACCAAACATCATTAAAATCTTATGTTCATACACAAGTATTTAAGCTTCTTATATAAATATGTATGCGCTGTATATAAATATTTTCTTAGAACATATTTATATACAGCGGATTAAGCTATAAAATTTCTTGTGTCTAGCCACCAGATGCTGCTGAACATATGAATTTCCTAGTAAAACCCAATCAGATCCTATCACCATGTCAACATCATAATTAATTTACTTGAAAAAATCCTTTTGTTTAGTTTAAAAGATTTATTTAATTAGTTCTGCATCTATTAATTTAAAATATGTGTCTATATTACAGTGGAGAAAATCCATTAGTAAAAGTTTAGTTTTATGCATTATCAATCCTACTTTGAAAACTCAATGATACACCAAATCATGCCATATTTAAGAAAACGTACAGAGATAGAAAAAACCAATAATAAAAAAGCAATTTTCACCTTCATTAAAAGTCGATGGATGGCACTAGGTATATCAGACTTCACACAGTCTAACTAACAAATAAATCATGTAAAGTACTAATAAATTTAATGTGAGCTTTTAAAAGTGTGTGACGTAAGCAGTTAACCTTGTTATCTATGTCACCAGGCATCTGGTATTTACAGTTCTTTTTGTTTTGACATATGAATTAATTTTGTATATGGTCTATTCAAATTCTTTAGATTTATAGGATAAAAACAATATATTCGTTATAGGTATATCCGCATTACGTCGAGTACTGTGCGCATACGCACTGAAAAACCCAACTATCGGATACTGTCAAGCAATGAATATAGTAGCTTCAGTGTTGCTCATTTATTGTCCGGAAGAACAAGCCTTCTGGTTGTTAGCTACTATCTGCGAAACTCTACTGCCAGATTATTACAATACTAGAGTAGTCGGAGCTTTGGTAAGTTGATAGTATTACATCTATATATATAAAAATGAAACCCGTTTTCCGTTGTCACGACATAACATGAAAACGGCTTGACCGATTTGGCTGATTTTTTTTTTGTAGTTTTCTAATACGCTGTACAAGGTTCTTACGGAAAAAAATGTAAAGAAAATCTCTCAGAAAGATTGAAAAATATAACGTAACGAATGTCAACGTCATTCAATTTAAAACAAAAAATCTGTGGGAATCTGTGACACCACATCGATAACCGCGCTGACAAATGTCAACGTCATTCAATTCAAAGCTACGCTAAGGCGGTACGAAGTTCGCCGGTCCAGCTAGTAGGTTATAAAAACTAATATTGAGAGGAAACAATCGATCATCACGTACTTATCGTCTGCCTATAAATGGTCTCAATATTGAGCTCGGTCCTTTCCCTATGGAGAAAAACACCATATTGAGAATGGACCATCACCCATCACACGGATCCAGTACGAATTGGAGGATGCTAACGAGTACAGATGCAGCTGGGATCAACGATACGTGTATCATTGGCGTACCTTTCGAAGTTTCATCTCTTACTCATTCTTCTAAAATCTTTTTTTATATATTTTCTTTATATATATAGTTAATTTGCAGGGATACGAGATATATTTTTATTATTTCTTTGTGCTTGGGAAGGCATACTATCGTGGTTCTTATTGTTTAAAATCTTAGTAACATATTTATTATTTCAGGTGGACCAAGGAGTTTTAGAAGAATTGACTAAAGCTAATCTGCCTGAACTTCATGCGAAATTAGACGAACTAGGAGTGATGAAGATGATCTCCTTGTCATGGTTTCTGACACTTTTCATCAGCGTGATGCCTTACGAATGTGCCGTCAATGTCATGGACTGTTTCTTCTATGACGGAGCCAAGGTTATATTCCAGGTATGTATTTTGGAATATTAACGAATTTTTCTAAAACTTGACATATAGTTAACTCATTTTATTAAAATTAATGCTCTAACAAGATCAAAGAAAAATGAAAATGTATACTGGCTTAAAAATATGTGTAAATTTTTTTTTTTTTTTTTTGCATTCACAATGCCATATTTTTGTAAGATACGAAACGATTACGCCGCCGAAATTGTATGGCATAAAAGTGAATAAATTACCTTTTCAGGTTACACTCACGATATTGGATATAAACCGCGATAAACTGTTGAAGTGCACGGAAGATGGGCAAGCAATGCAAATACTTAGTGATTACTTAGAGGGAATACATAATGACGAGGCAGTAGCATTGTCTACCGAACCAAGAACAGCACATAGGGTAACCATACTTTTTGAGTTGGCACACGTTTATAATATTATCTTTGAATTTATATGAATTACGACTCAAAGTCTGTAAGCACGTACAAAGTCACACTAGCAGAATAACAGCAAGACAAAACTTATATAGCCTCAAATGGCGGGGGAAAAAATCTCTACTTTGACAAATAACCAATCACAACAATCGGCCAATTAAACATAATCGCTTACTTTAGTGACTTTCAAACACCATGATACTCATTTAATAATTGTACTCATATTCATAATTTTGTTTTGATTATAATAATTACTGAACATTTGCTAGCATAGGTTACAAGTCTTACTAGCTTTTAACGGACGATATTTCTAATAAGCAATATATTTATGTAAGGGAACTGCATCAGTAACAACTGTTTGAGGAGCAAATCGCGCGTTTGACTGGATAATATAATTTGTTACAAATAACAAGGATTGACAAAATATATTAATATGGTTTTAGTTATTCTTTCATTATGATTCCATGAACATTAAGGCGTCCAATGATTGTTAACCCTTCTTACAGACAATAAAAATCCAAGATTTGGTATACCAGGCATACAGAACTTATGGATCCATTGTGACTAGTGAGTACATTGAACGTTTGGGACTGAAACACCGACTTAGAGTAGTAAGGCATCTTGAAGACAGCCTTGAAAGAAATACATTGCGAGCTTTACAACAAGACAAACTGCTTGAACCAAATGAATTACAGGTAAAATTTAGAATGTTTAAACTATTAAATATTTTATTGACATGCACAAGGGTTGATTTTACAATACACATCATACATAATAATCAACGAGCGAGTTAACGCATTGCTTGATAATGAAGACAGTTTTTGTTTGTAGTCTGTTAAATATAATTCTTAGGTATTAATTATAATAGGTTTAATAATTAATTAATATTTTAATAGGTATAATACTCATTATCATATAAACATTTGCCCCTTCTGGGATTCGGAATCCGGGATGGTCTGGATTTAAAAGTAGGGCGCTCAACCAATCCGATTGTCTAATGTTGTCATAACCGGTTGTCATGCCGTGTGTGGCAGGAAAAAGCGCTGAGAGCCCTTGTAAGCAAAATGGCGATCGCTAAGCGATAATAAGCATAATGGCGGATTGTGTCAGCGCAACTGAAGTTAGCAAACGTGTCCTGGTCGAAAACTGTACAGTTTGTTTTTCAGCGCTGCTAAGCGTTCTTAAGCGCTTTTTTCTGCCAAACACACGGAATTGTATGTCACGATAAAAGCAGACTTTTTATGTAATAACAGGACATTTGGTTAAATATGAAATTATATATCTCTCATTGACGTCCATACAAAATCTTCCAAATTTCATAATTTGTTTCAGGAATTACTTAGTGCCATACGGGAAGAGCTTCTATGGGCTAAGCGGGTTCCATGCGAGCGTTTAGAAGCGCCGTATGAAGCTTACAGAATAGATTATACGCAGTTTAAAACCCTTTTCTCAGCCTTATCACCGTGGGCTAAGGGCGATTATGCTGAAGTAATTACTGCTAGAATGTTTAAGGTACGAGTTATCGGTTTTTCTTGTATATTTCAGGGAATTTGATCCACATTGCAACTGTTTTAGTTAAAAAACACGTTTACATGAGCGTGAGTTTAAAAAACGAGCGAAGCGAGTTTTTTAAAAGCATCACACGAGTGTGTAATACCTAGTTATGTGCAGTTTCATACACTACTTTATCTTATCTCATACATTGAATATATCAAATAAAAGATAGAGATTGATACAGTTTATTTATTGGTAATTTAAGTGTTAACATTTTGAATATTACAATGACTTTACTGGTAGTAGATTAAGACTGACTGCTGCCGCAGTCTCTTAAATGTCGGGCGGCGTTAAATTTTCTTCATTTTCACTATCAGACATTTTAATAAACAATAATAATTATTCAGTGAAACACAACAACGAATTGCATGGAAACGTATTATGGCGCCAAAATTACCGGTATGACTGCTCATGCGCCAAAGCGCGCGCAACCACAGATAAAAAATGAAATAGTGCTATACGAATTGGCGCAGTATTGTATCAATGGTCTGTAATCGAAACGTAATGAAATAAAAATAATATTATAACATTATTTTGTTACAGAAATAGTGTTATAATGATTTTATTTAATTTCATAAAGGTTCGTCAATATAAGCTCGTTTTGAGTTTTATATTTTAAATTTTACGATGTGAGAGTAGATAAATATTATCACATAATACATTAAAAGTATCACTAATTAGGAAAGATTAAATTTAAGTTTTTACAAGCAGTCAAATCTTATGTATTTCGCAATAGTACTATCGCATTTTTTTATCTTTTCGCCGTTGTCTATAGCATTTTGAGACCAAACTGAATATAGCTATTAGTAAACATTCCTTGCTTCTGCGTTTCTACACCCAAAATTTACCATTTACTCGGAAGCTTTAAGTAGACAAGAATGAATAATTTACCTTTTATTACTTTTTACTTTTTAAAGTAGATTACTTAGATTCGGGAAACAAAGTCTGTCTAAGTGTATCCATGCTATTCTAACCTCAACAAAGTACACGATCAATAGTAACGTGAATTTTTACTTTAACCCCTATAACTTTTGAGGTCTATTTCAATTCACTGTCTAAAAATTTTATGCGACAAACTAAAATAATTTTATAGTTAATGGTTGAAATATGAATTTTCAGCTCATAATCTATAATCTAAGATCACAGTGGTTTGTGTGTTTGTCTGTCCGCTCTTTTCCCCCGCTCTTTTTCCATTGTATCAATAACGTTACCATAGCAACGCGCTAAGCGCAAGTAGTTCGTCTACCGGACGCTAGATGGCGCTAACGGAAAAATACTTAATAACAGAAAAAAATTAAAAAATTTGGTCCACCCGTGCGAAGCCGAGACGGACCGCTAGTAAATAATAAGATTATAATACCATACTCTTTCCGAAGTACATTTCTGGCTAAAAATTTTACTCAATCGACTTATATAATTAGATTTTCACATTGATGTTATTACTTTGAATATAAAAATATAAAATAACCAACTTGATTGTCTTTTTGGCTTATACACATAGCAATAAAACATTTTCGCTAATGTGAAATATAGCTAGACAAAAGTCTAATTTTTAATGAGCGTCTCTGTCTTATAGTTCTTACACTTCACATTATAAAATTTGTAAATCCGCAGTCCCTGAGTTTTTTGTGATAAAATGAACACCAAACAAGGAAACCGCTGGATCCAAATTCATAAAAGAAAACTTATTTTTTCTATCCAGGACAACCAGAGTTGAAAGTCCTACTAAACATTTATATGCTACTAGCGACCCGCCCCGGTTTCGCACGGATGCAATGCTCTACTATATTATGCATGTATTATACATATAAACGTTCCTCTTAAATTACTATATCTATTAAAAAAGAAAATCGCATCAAAATCCGTTGCGTGGCTTTAAAAATTTAAGCATACATAGGGATATAGGGACAGAGAAAGCGACTTTGTTTTTCTACTATGTAGTGATGCTGAGCGATTACTTTTTATTACATTATTTGTTCAATTTGCTTGTAGTTAAGCTTATCTCTAGTTTGGGGTCTCATTATATTCTTATAATTATTTTATTAAATATGCATATAGTAAATATTTATTTTTACAGTTAATGGATAATGATGACGATGGCTTCGTAAGCGCTCGTGGTTTAAGTCTCGCTTTGGGTCTGAGTTGCCGAGCGGACGCACAAATGCGATTACGTGCGTTATACTGCGCACACGCACCTCCTCTATTATCGCATCAGGAACTAAGGCCGACGCATTTCACCGACACCGGGGAGGAACTGGCTACTGATGCCATCTCTTTCTTTGATAGGTAAACATTTTATACAAAATATTTAGTATAGATCTAGTAAGACTGTACGCAAAATACGCCCTTATCTTCGCAGTAAAACCTAATGATGTCACTTCAACATTATGAAGGAACTTGGCAATCACGATATCTTTTCTTTTGCCAGTATTAATTGAACTTATTTATTCTATATATTAGGGGTTAAAGTATGAAATTGCCGATTTGTACTGAAAATCTATATTGTTTATTTTTTAAATTTTTAACAAATTTATTTAATCAAAATAGTTGCCATTATTATCTATACATTGCTGCCATCTAATGGGAAGGTCATTAATGCCTTTGCGATAGAATTCCGACGATCTAGACTGCACAAACTGTGTGAAAGCATTTTGTACTGCCTCCTGGGAAGAAAACTTCTTGTCACGTAGATAATTGTCCAAATCACGAAAAAAATGGTAGTCCGTTGGAGCAAGGTCTGGTGAATACGGAGGATGACGAATGGTTTCTAACTGCAGTTCCTGAAGGGTCAAAATGGTTTCTCGTGCTGTGTGAGGTCTCGCGTTGTCGTGGAGCAATAATGGTGAAGATCGATTCATGAGTCGGGGCTGTTTTACTGCTAGTTTTGTCAACATGGTTCGGAGTTCGGCACAATAGACATCTGCCGTTATTGCTTGACCAGATCGGAGAAAACTATAGTGAATAACACCATGCTGAGACCACCAAACAGTTACCATTACCTTTTTATTGGTAAGTTTTGCTTTAGGACACTGTTGTGGCATTTGACCTGGGGTCAGCCATTGCATTTTTCTTTTCCGGTTATCATAAAGAATCCACTTTTCATCACATGTTACAATTCGATCCAATATTCCTTCATTTCTATACCGGTTCAACAAGGCAACACAAGTTTCAACACGCGTTTCTTTCTGCAGATCAGTCAAATCATGAGGCACCCATTTTTCGTATTTTTTTATTTTATTGATTTGACGCAAGTGAGTCAATATTGTGGGTAAGGTAACGTTAAACCATGCCGCTAATTCCTGGGTACTTTGACTAGGATCGGCTTCCACTATCTCTCTTAATTCATCGTTATTTACCTGTGTGGGCGGTCTTCCTCGTGGCTCGTTCTTTAAGTCGAAATTTCCATCACGAAAGCGTTTAAACCAAAATCGCACGGTGCGTTCATTAGTAGACCCCTCTCCAAACGCAGCATTGATATTGCGGGCTGTTTCTGCCGCGTTAGTTCCGCGTCGGAACTCGTATTCAAAAATAACTCGAATTTTCGCAGTATCCATCTTTCTTGTCTAAATTGAATAACAAAAACAATTGAAAGTCGATATTCAAATGTTTTACATTTTTTAAAAAAAGAACATCATAGAAACCATTTAAAAAAAGTTTCATTCGAAAACCTCAAACCATGAAGATTCTATGTCAATTCAAAGAACCTATTGCAATAAAACGGCAATTTCATACTTTAACCCCTATTATAAAGTACTTCAACGAAGCCACTGCACATGAACACCATTTAATAACTGACAACATTAAATTTTTCCAACCCCATTTTTTTATTGGCTCATTTCAGTGACTTGTTTTATTTCTATGTATTAAATATTTTTATTTGTATATCATTATCAGTATCATTTTTGAAACCAATACTGACAGACCTTTCCGGCAAAGACTTAAGAATTATTCTGCTAAAAGCTCCTAAATATACAAAATGAATGCAAATAAATATGGATCTATTTTATTATCTTATGAATCAGTAAAAACGGGTGAAATGTTGTCATTTTATGGCAAGTGGATAGTTTTTTACTGGTAACGTAACGGCAAACAGCATATGTGTTTAATAATTAAAATGTTCAGAAATGATGTTTTTAATGTAATTTCATAAAAAATACTGTAAGAGAACAATGGTCATTTGATCTTTTATTAATTTACTGTGCAATCTCTAATGCTCAAGCAATGGCTAAAATTTAACCAAAAATGACGATTCATTATTGAGAACTGTTTTTTTTATTTTTTGTCTATCTTACAGATTTATCGAATAGGTGATTCAGAACTGTACTGTACTGAACATAATGTAATGTACTGAACACTTTAATTGATATTTATAAACTTTTATTTTACTTAAGTTTTCGAGTATGTCCATTTCGATGTCGTGCCTGGTTCAAAAGATATGAATATAAATGTTTAAAAAGCCCATTTCTCACTAACGTACAGCGCCTTAGCAGGCTGGACTAGAAACTTTTCAGTAGCTGACATCTTGGTTAAGGTTATGCCATCTTAAAGGGGTGGGGAGCCTGGCAGTCCGTAATACAGGTCTTAACTCGCATTGATACCGTCTTCCTACAATATTTTATAGGGTTTTACAACCGGTTTCCTTGGTTAACTCTGATAAAATTGCTAGTTTTTGTTTTTTCTGAACACTACACACTGAAATCCATTTTTTTGACAGGTAACAATGACTATACTTTTTGTAATTTTCTAGTAAAAAAGGGTTCAATTTCTTTAAATTAACACTGCTAAAAAGGTTTTTTTGCATAATAAGGGATTTTAGTTCATCAGTTCATTATTGCCAGGTCATCCTCTGGTTCAGATGTGGGAAAGCCTAATATTGAGAAGAACTGCAATGAAACATAGTAAGATTCTGTTTCAATTATATATGCTTAAGGGTCAATGTTACGGGGTTTCACTGAGCATAAATTTCTTTTGTCAGGGATACAATTCTCTAAAGCACATATTAAATAAACAATTGATTTTTTGTGTTATTATTACCAGTAGCTACCTATGAAATTGTCGATTTGTATGAATATTTTTTTGGTTTTTGTTTTTCTATATAGTAATAAAGATAACAGTATATCTTTCGTTAGGAAATGGTTCAGTGGGTCGTTATTTACCCAAGTATAGCAAGTATAAAAGAAAAACCCGTGTATTTAAATGACAAAAACATAAAAGCTACAATTCTGCGATTCCAAAAAGAAGCCGTATAGACGTATATTTTTATTTAAATATTTATTAATGTAAATGCCTTTTAGATTATTGCCTAGGCTCCGATGGAAATATACTGACTGAACTTACTGTTGGCTTACATTATGGGGCAATAGGCGCATAATAGTGTGTAGGAAATAATCGATTATTTCATAGGTAATAAAGTCATAGCTTAAGTATTGCTTTGAGGTGTCGGTTGTTGGTTTGAAGATGAAAAAAATTGTATAATATTGGGACACTGCCGTTTTGTGAAATTTCTCTCTCACATATATGAACATACAATACTGTTCGGTGTTGGTGACTGGTGAATATACGGTCAGAACCACTAATATGTATACATTGTAGAACTATGTAACATTAAATTAATCCAATAATGTAACGTGACATAATTGTGTCGTGTATACATATTATAAGTTCTAACCACTCACTTACGTATTGTTAACGCTTCACGTCTTAGGTCTGTTTTTGTAACTTGTCCTTGTTGTTTCGTAAACAATTTCTATATTGAAATGTAAATATCGTTATAATAAATTTAAGTCTATGGTAATCACTAATTTGATTCTAGTTTATTTTTTGTAGTAGAAATTTATTTCTATATAAAAATCTCCAATGACTTATCATCACTACCTATTATTCCAATAGCAGCCAACTAATTGCAACATGTGTTCTTTAAGCTTTTATCATTACGTCGAAAACGGTTTTACTCTAATTTAATTAAAATGGAGATAATGTTCAACGGGTGTTGGTATTGTATTAAGCAATGGAATTTATAAAACACAAAGTCTGTTGAATTAAAAAATAAGCTATGATATATACTGTGATAATAAATATTTTCTTTGGTTCACGTGGAAAACTTTTCGGTTCAATACGAAATGAACGTCTAGTGTTTACTATTTGATTAATTTGAGTATTATATTTTTATTTTAGCATAGAAAATCCACCAAGTCCAGAACAGGGGAGCTCGTTATTGCAAAGGTCAATCAGCGAATTGTGCAACTCTGGGAACCAAATGGACAAATCGAGCGATAGCATTCTAAGTCATTCAGGTACGACTCAATAATTGATTTACGCGCAAACTGTTGGTACTTATGTCATAAATATAAAAACGTAATGGTAAATGTTTTAAGCAGATCATTCAACAGATCAAATAGATAAAACTGTAAAACATGAGATGTAACCTCAAAAGTTATGAAAGTTTTCTTGCCTTTGAGAAAATCAATTAACACTGGTAAATTTGACATTAAAAGATAATATTTACTTCATACCACGCTAAATGCTTTAGTCATTCACAAAATCATTATAGATTGATCTCTTATTGATTTTGTTGTATATTTTTTATAAAAAGACAAGTATTTTAAACAACAAGTGACCGACACGGCAAATATTAAATTTACTGTTGAGCCTGTGGCCGGTAAAGATAACAAAATTTTTGGTATAATTTTTACTACTCAAAAACCTTTTATTAGATCTGATATCGTCATCACCACGTCATTTTTCCTTTCAGCTGGTAGTAGCGGTGATTCTCACACAGCAGATTCAATCCGGGCGTGTGCGTTGTCCGGTCTCCCCTCTTCTTTACCATCGACGCCAGGGTCTACGTCTCCTCCTCCTACCGCACCACCCCTTCCTCGAGCTCACTTCCTCCAGTTATTGGCCGCATTACACGATTTGACGCAACACGAACCTTCACTCTATGAAGCTGTAGTACTTGCCGGTAAGTACTTGCGATATTAACTGATGTGTGTCAAAATAATGTAAATATAAATCGTACCTCTTCTCGACCGATCCCAATTAATGACAAAAATAAATGACTACGTTACACGGTCAAACCGTGTCACGACAGAAACTAGCACTATAAAAAATAGTTTCCTAGCCTGTTAGTACTTAAAGTAAATGTGGATTTTAACTTACAAAAAAATATTGACAGATATATTTACTTTTTGAATTCAGACCTTATTTACTTAGAATTAAAGTCTATAAATATTAACTCACACGCGATCGTAACATTTGCACATTTGATAACTTACAGTCAGGCTTCTGAATGGTGAGTGAGGGCTTAGTAACGACATTATAAATCGATTTCCTTAAAGAAACTAATTAAACCGCGATAAGATGACATCTCTACACCGTTAAGTTGGTATTAAGTCTTTTTAACGTTTTGGTCATAATTACATTTATTTATAAATATAAGTAATAAAATTGATGACTAATATATATATTTAATATGTTTGCTGCAAATGTATTTTTGTAATAGGCACGCTGCTGCTACAACTAGGGGATCTAAACCAGCGCCCTCTGCTGGACCGGGAAATTTCACAAGACAGCCTCTATTTGGCGGCAGCAGCGAAACAACTAAGTTTATCAGAAGTAAGTAAACAAACTAAAATCAAACAGAACAAAATTCAATTACTATAATAAAAATTAACATTTCCTATATTCACACCAATTAACCTAGCCCTAAGTAAGGACTTTAAGGCTTGTGTTATGAATAATAGGGTAACGGATAGACATACATATATCATACATAAATAAGTAATATTCATAGAAATATATACAAACATCCATGACTCAGGTACAAATGCTCCTACTCTATATTCATAACACAAGCTACAAACTTTTTTAATTAGGCTAATTGGTTATTATTAATATAATTGATGCTTTTAACGCATTAGTCATGAAAGTTTACATAACATCATAGCCGTTTGCCCTTGTTTATTAGATGGACCCCAACGGTAACCCAACCGAAGATCAAGATAAGTCACAGCTGTCGCCGACAAAAGAAATTGAACCTTCCACCGAATACTTATGGTCTATAACTCTGGAACAGTTCTTAGCGACTATGCTAGCACAAGGGCCTGTGGAAGAGTTCTTCAATCAACAGGTTTGTATTTTTTATCCCTTCCTACCTGATTTGTACATTCACTTTAATACTATGTTTCTAGAATGATAATAGCTGTGCGGAATTAATTTTGTTATTATTACATGCATTTCATTCAATTTTTATTGGTTGATTATATAAAATGTTGTGTAATAAAACTATAAATGTTGCACCAGAGACAATTTCTATAAAAATAGCAAAATGTTTAGAATATATTATAGTTTTAAATTATGATTTGTTGAAGTAAAAATGGCTGTCTAAACAAACACAGGAAAAACTGAAAAATGTATGCACACATACAGTTTTGACTTATTCAATAAATTCTAAAATAGTATAAAACTTTTTTATGTTTTTGATATGTGATATATCAGTTTCTGAAAAGTATTATAATACTTTATTCATATCTAAGAACGTAGGATATTTTCTGATCTTCCAGGCGCTCTTTTATGTACTAGTTAGTGGGTCGAAAGCAATTCTAAAGTTGTAATCAATGTTAGGTGGGGTGAATAATTACCATATTTATAAAATTAAAAACCCGAACAAGTTTTAAGTTTAGCCTTTTTAAATTGTTCCCCTATACTTTGTCCAATGTAGGATGATACTTTTGACAGTTGACACCTATATAGAGGGTATAAAGTTGCTATTGCAATGTCAAGCCAAACATAAGGAAACAAACGCAATCTTAGTACGTAGCAATAAGGAAGTGACACCTGTCAAAAGTATCATCCTACATTAGACAAAGTATAGAACAGACTATTATTTTTGTTGTTTTCTAATAATATGTAAATATGTATACGCTTTCTTTGTTAGGTGGCATTGTTACCCCAATTGGAGGCACTGAGGCATCGTGACCGACTGCAGTCGATATCGTAGCTGAGAGAGATTATGGAATGTTGAAAGGTAAAGCTTTGTGATAAGTAGGATTAAAAAAGTTCTAAAGAGTAGTTAGGCCTGCATTATTGGGTAGTGTAGTGACATCTTTATATTTGCAAACTTTACACCATAAAACTATTAATGTCTATAATTATTATTTTCCTTTTAAAATAATTATATATAAAAAGATTAACCGCCCAAATTATATATTTGTTTTAAAGACTGGTTTAGTAGATGTATTGGTTGGGTTTTCGTCTATTTAAGTCTTCTTAAAGTTGATTTTACATCTCTTGGATAAAACTTATTAAACTAAAAAAGAAATGTCATACATAATATAAAAAAAACATAAATTGGTAGTTAACAACATATTTTGTACTCAATTATAATATATATGACACGATGGTCAAGTACTATGGCGTGTATTAAAATTACTGACTGTAAGGCGGCCTACTAGCGGCGTAATGCCTGCTTGTGACTTTATATTGATATTGCTTTATTATTCATATGCGTTTAGTACGTCTCGCGTAATAAAGGCGTAGTAGCCGCTTACTCGCTCTAACTATAAGCTAAAGCACTTTTAGGATTTAGTTACAGAAGATACTGACTCTATGCTGAAAAGAAGCGTTTACTCGACCTCAGGTCAGTGAGTTTATAAGAGCTGCTTGTGTATTCACATTGTAACTAAGTGACCAATAAATCATTTAGTTTACGTTTGACTGTATAAGTGAGCACGTGCCGCATAATAAATTTCACTGATAACAAAAAAATGAAGCGGCCATACTGGATGCGGTTTCTACACGTTTAGTGCGCAGTGTTTGGCAAAATGTACATCTAATTTTAAAAGTAAAACAATGTCAATTCAAAAATCGTATGTGCTTACATATGATATCATACGGGCAAGAGTGGCAGCGCCTTACTATCAGCGCATTAGAATACAGCCTTTATTTATCTAGGGATTGAAAAATTAATCTTATACATTTAGAAATTACTCAAAAAGATTCCCCTAAAAGGATTTTTATTTGTTTCGATTCCAAAGCTTTATAAAGTTAATGAATATCATTCATATATGTAGATATTATTAAGAGTTTCAAACTGTTATATTTGACCTCAATATTAAAGGACAGCTCGCTTCTATTTGATTTTTCTCTAGTGTCCGAATAAATCAGATAAAAGTTGTACCTACATTTATTATTCGATATTTTTCAAAATGCAAGTTTTTGGTTCTAATATAGTAAAATTATATCCGTAATAAATTATTTTATACTTAATTATTTTTTTTAATATTTAATCAGCTTTTATTTTATTTAGTATTGGGGTGTTCACAACTTTGGTCAAACATACCTACCACACGAAAACGTGATTATGCGAGATGACTATAGTGAACGTGAAATATACCGGATTTTTTTTATTTAAGTTACCTAACACATAAGTTTATTTTAAATGTTTTTTTATGCTCTTGATAGGAAGAGCACAGATAGACTCATATATTGCCACTTTTGACTCTCAGGATGTTGTGTTACCTTCTATATATTTTTAAATCATATTGTACCTAAATAAATAATAATCTTTACAATATAAGTATAATAAATTAATTGATACCGTAATAATGTGTGCAATAGCGAAATGCTACAGTTATTCAAAAAATGTTAGCTTTGATTTTATATCTTAAAATGTGCTCTATGATAAACTAAACAATGTTGCCATGTAAATAATGTAACGATAATAAAAACATACATTTTAAATGTAATTGGCGGAAATTACCGACATTTCATTACAAACCAGGTTATTTGGTTTGAATATTCAGCATAGCCATATTAGTGACATAAGAAAGTTATATAGGTATAACGAAGTTTGTACAGTCGCGGAATTTGCTGCTCTACGACACAAAATCAAAATCATTAGCGCATTGGAGAAGTGGAGGGGCCGAAATACCGAACAGTTTTTTTTCCCCAACTAGTCTCGCAAGTTCCGCTATTGTATATTTATGTAATTGCAATTATTTGAGATATGTATTATAGAATGGTACAAAGTACGTATCTGGTTTAAAATAGGAATATATGATACTATATGAGGCATTTAATTTTTTGTTAAGTTTTGCATGAGTTAGTTAAAGTAACATAATAAAATAAAATGTAATTTACTTATTCCAATATTAAATAAGATTGTATAACCACATTGCCCTGTCGTTATTTATACGATAACACGATTATTGGCCTTGGGCTGTAACATGGCTGTTTTTTTTTACAAATCTGTCATTTTTTTCTAGATGAAATTTTATAAACTTACTATAACCTAATAATTCGTATCTTGTAAATTATTTTTATACAGTAGTAAAAATTTTTTTTTATTGAATCAAATTGTAATTAGTATGAATTATTTCCATCGGTTTATTTAATCTGTGCTCGGTTTTAACGGCGCATGTGGTAGATCAACAGTTTGCTGCTTTAATAATAGGCTTTACAAATATTCATATAAAAAACTTCTGAACTCTGCAAGAAAAAATTATTTACACGAAAATTAAAGATTTCATTCATAAGTCCTCTTTACGCCCCAAAGTTTTCAATGAAATCTGTTGAAACGTTTCGTATACAAACTTTCAGAGAGACAATTGTAAAACGGACATTTGTTATTGGGCTTTCTTTACAACGTAGTTTTGACATAATTTTTGGCGTTTATTTAGAAATCATAAACATAAGTTTTGTTTATTGGTAAAAATTGCAGTATTTTTGGATTTTGCCGCAGTTGGGTTTCTCCTACAAATTTTCATTCTATATTAATCATGCTTCAGAGTTGGATATAACTATTATGTAAAGAAAATATGTAATGCAATTTATTATCATTCGGCCGATTTTATTATGCAAAAAATTTAAGTGGAGTTCAGAGCAACTAGCAGTGTAGTGCACCATGGTAAAAACTCATTAAAATTCTTATTCTAACGAAAACCCTATATAATGTAAATAATAAGGGCATATTACGTCCCCAGAAAGATTTTTTTCTATCTTTTGTATCTTTAAGATTAATTTTGCCAACCGTCATTGTAAAATGTAAGCAACAAAATATATATATTTGTATATTAGCAAAAGTTTATATAATTATAAGTGCCTCGGCGTGTAATTCCGATTGAATAACTATGTATATTTTGTATTATAACAATGTGTACCTATTGTATTTATTGCAACAAAGCTTCGTGTGCGTAAACGATGGTGCTTCGCAAATTATATAAAGCAATATGGATGTTAAAGAGGATTATCTTATTTTTATAGTCACAGTGAGAATTGTATATTTATCTTGTATTTTGTCAATAAATATTGTGTCGCCTCATTAAAAATAAATTAGAGTAAGCTATTTTTTAACTTGGTTGATATGCTTATCTCGTATCTTGGAAGCTATTACGTACGTCAATATTTTAAAAGAGATAAGATTAAAATAAAAACCTCATGAAAAGGAGGTTTTACTCTCGCTTTTATTCACTCTTTTATAGAACCTGTCGTCAAGACCATATTATATCATGATTTCTCAGTAAAAAAAACAAAATGTTTCAAAATTAGAGCAGATTAGACCTTGTTGTCGTGCGAAACTGCGAAATAAATACAATCGACAGGTCATTAACCTGCCGTTGATAATTAATTTAATTTATGTTCAACTTTAAGTTAATGATTTAGAGTTCAATATTAATTGGCAAATGAAAATGTTGACGTTTTACCCGTACATAGCTTCCATATTATTATGCTTATATACTATGACTGTGAGCTTATAAAGTTTGCTTACTCCATAGTTTTAACTTAAAGACGTTTATAGAAGTGTTTTGTAGTACAACATGAACACTATTTTGAGTGTAGATAAAGTTACAAACTTAGTGTTTACTTAGATTTGTCCACGATGTAATGTAAGTTCAATGAATTTGAATTTATCGTTAGAAATGTTATACGTCGCACATGTAATATGCCTGACAGCCAATGTGTACCGCGCTCTTACCCGCGTATTGTATGTGAAAAAACACTTATTAAACTAAATTATTATAATAGAAAAATACTAGAAAAAATCGACTCGGGTCACAAGTGAATCTCAGGCGGGAATCGAACCCGCAACCTTTGGAAATCCGGTCCAATGCTCTCCCAGTTGAGCTACCGAGCCTTGCGAACACTCGTCGAAATTTTCTAGTACCTTCCCGATTTTACGCTGTAGGCCAGCGTTGTTTCATCAATGAAAGGAACATCCTCTCGTATTCGAAAGAAACATTTTTACAAATGTTTGGTCAATCGATTAAGATGAAACAGCCATGTTAGATTTATAATTTTTTATATATTTTATGCATTTTCAATGCGATCTTGTAAGATAAATTATTATAATAGAAAAATACTAGAAAAAATCGACTCGGGTCACAAGTGAATCTCAGGCGGGAATCGAACCCGCAACCTTTGGAAATCCGGTCCAATGCTCTCCCAGTTGAGCTACCGAGCCTTGCGAACACTCGTCGAAATTTTCTAGTACCTTCCCGATTTTACGCTGTAGGCCAGCGTACTACAGCACTTATTAAACTGCTTAGAAGAGGGCTTTCACCCAGCACAAAATCATCCTTGCTTTACAAATAAGACAGGTACCCTAGTATTTTTTGAAGATATTATTTTATAAATTTTAAGGCGGGATAGATTTATATGTATTAAACTATGTGACCACACTTAGTTACAACTTTTTAATACCTACCTTAAGTAACCGAGTTGAACCGCGGACAAAGGGACAAATAGACGGCCTTGCTTAGCACTTAGTGGCTGTAATTGTTGTATATCAAAATTTTCTTTAAAACCCACTAAATAAATACATACTAGTTGTATCCTGTAAATGACAACAGGTTTCCAAAAAGACACTAAAATTAGTAAACCATTAGGAGTTAATATAAAGGTAATAAAAAATCAGCTTTATTATTTTTGAAAATCATATGAAAATATCAAATATACACAATAAAAGTGTAATACGGTATCCGTAAATGTTTAATTTTGCAATTTTGCTTTACATGATGTAATTACTTTTTGCTTACGGATAAACTTTTCCTCTCTGGGTGGCAGATTTTATTGTATTGCGACGTCTTATTTAAGACGAAGCTATCCAACACTAGCGTGCAACGCTTAAGCCTCTTCTAATCTAACCCTAATTGAGACAGCATAAGAACCAAAATAATTAGCAGTAAGTACCTCATTCAGCTTATCCTTTGTTAAATATATAAGAAGCGTAAGAAACTCCTCTTAATCAATACTTGAAACATGTTTATATTATCATTTATCGCAATGTCATATTGTAATTATCAAATAGGTTAACATCAATGAAAATAATAAAAGAGTCAATGGAATTATCGAGTTTTATTTCATAAGAATTCGAATATATAACAATACTGGGTTATATGCAAATATTTTAAACAATTCACAGAATCCTCTACAGGAAATATAATAATTGAATTACAAATGTCAAGAAAAATATCAGTCAGGCAATCGGTTTACTTAAACTATAAGTTATATCAAATAACATACGGTGTATTATTTAGAATATGCTTTTTGGTGTTATTTGACGTAACTAACAAAGAAAATTAAACTTTATTTACATGATTGAAAAGTAGTAAATAGGTAAGTATACATAAATAATATCAAGTACTATGAAGTTTATAGCAAGGTAGATATATTTCGTATTTAGTTACATTTTATAAAAATTATGGGAAGTTTGATATTAGATATCTAATTGATTGAATTATGATGGTTGCTGCGAGAACTTTAGTGTCCATGGGCCACTAGAGAAACCGGGACTCGGTAAATGAATACTTGTTATGCCGGTTGTTGACACTTCCCACTGAAAAAAGAAATAGATGTAATAATATTAATACATTTAGCATAAAACAGCGTTTTGTGGCCAGTTAGTCCATCTATGTCAAATACAGTAGGGCCTCGTTAATCCGGAGAGGCAAAAACCAGACCCTTTCCGAATTATCGAGGCGTCCGGATTATAGTATGCCATATTTAATGGTAATAAAACAACCTAACGTCTAACCTTAGTCTCTTTAATCAATTTTTAAATTAAAGCATAAAGACAAAAATGAACATGTTCAAAATTACAACCAAAAACATTTAGTTAAAATAAGCCCGCACCTACACCCGCGAGGCCCATTGCCCCGGCCGGATTACAGCGATCACCGAACAAGCGTGAGTCCGGATTACCGAGGCCCTACTGTATCTGGATGTTGTGGTATTGTCGTTGCTTCTGAATTCCACAACAGAGGTGCGTTAGCTACTTAGGTTCCAAATAATGTATGCGATGTCTAATATACCTAGCTTACCACGAAGAGTTGACGGTATACTGATACTACACATTGTTAATATTATTAAAAAGGAAAAAAATGTAATATGATTTTCAAACTTACCCGCAAAGGTTTGTCGTGACCCAACATAGAGACCTGCCAATCACCTTTTTGCACGAACGCAGTAATATCGGCCATAATTAAGATATTATCAGAAGAAGGCCACATCAAGAAGAATGCATAGATTGCTATCACAGTATCGTCTTCATTTGGTGGTGCTGTTGGTTGTAGAACATTGTAATGATCTTTTTTACAAGTGTACCAGACGAATTCATTAAGCGTATCATTTTGGGATACCCATGGGGAGGATTCGTAGATCCCTTCTCCGTTCACTTTCAGCCATTTGCCAAGTTCTAATAGTCTCTCCTCAAATATCGGAGCTATTGTACCCTCTTTGGTAGGACCAATGTTTATAAGTGCGTTACCTGCGGGATTATATTTAATAAAATAAATGAAAACGAAACGAAAATCTATATAAGAAATCAAAATTTGTAATAAATTTAGTAGTTAAGTTAGAGGGTAGCAGAACACTGTGACGACTGCTGGGTACCTTAGTCATCCTGTGAGCATAGCTCCTGTAAAGGAGGCAAGATTACTTATAAAAAATATTAAGAATAAAAGCGCAGTAAATCCGATTAAAGTGGTTCTTATGTAATGTTTGTGTATAAAAATAGTTTTATTAATAAAATACATCGATATATTTTTGTAATATTATTACAGATAGATATCGTTTATTGCGTCATCTATTACAGAAAATCTTTAAATATATGTATATTAGCTGACGGGGACACGCGTTGCTGTGTTATAAATTAAAATTAAACCTATCCTATGTCCTAAGTCGGAACAAATTCAGCTTTAAGAAAAAAATCATCAAAATCGGTTCAGTAGTTTCGGAGTTCATCGCGGTCAAACATTGTAACAGGGAATTTTTATAGATATATATATTATTTCAGTTACTTGGCAAGTTTTCCTTAAATAAATGTAATTGTTTGACACATTTTCTGTAATACTTAAGTATTAAACTGTTGGTAGTTTCATATATAAGATAAAATTAAGAGATTTCTTAATTTTATCGTTGAGTTAGGAGATATTTCTTTATTTTCATTTGATGATTAAAACACTTCTTTTTATTGTGACCAAAACAGTAATTTTCTCAAAAATATTTACCACTTTTATGTTATGCTTGAAATGATTTTTTACAAAGGTAAGTAATATGTATGTACAAAGGTCAAAATGATGTGCTGCCGAATCTACTTACCTCCACAGCTAACTGTTGTTATGATTTCCTCTAGTAAAGCTTGCCTAGTCATAACATCTCCCAACGCCATATTCCTCCGATAACCCCACGATGATCGATCCAAGCTGAATGCATTTTCCCACTTGTGACTTAGTAATTTGCCTGAAAGAAGCGTTTAGTTTAAATTGGCTGATTTTAGTGTATATCACATTTCCAAACTGTCTTACGAGTAAATATATTTTTGTAGCTAGACCAACTATTAAATATACCTATCTTCTAAAGGGTGATCACTGATCATACATACCAAAGTACATATTATCTGCGGTCTGATGTGCAAATCGTAAAATCTACTGAATTTTATATATTAATTCTGCCTATTGTTTCGGTCTACTCTGTTCTTAATAAGTATATACTAACTTATTAATCAAGTAGTCCGAAATAAAGATTTTTTTATTAGCATATTTTTGGAATTGGTTTTCCTGCATAAAACATACGTACTAATATATTGTGTAAAATCTCGGTGACGCGGCGGCAGCGCAGGCGCAGCCCATTGGCTTAGAAACCAATGTAGGGACGTAGACCGTAACAAGTATTTAATTAGCTTGCCAGAAAGGGGAAAATGAGATTATCAATTAAAAAATAAACTATTCAATATCCGCAAGGTGTAAAGTAAACCTGAGGCCCAATTTTTCAAACGTTTGTGCCTAGCTCGCATGCGAAAGTTGCGACTTGCGTTCCCGTCATGAAAAGGGGGCTCGAATTATAAATAGAGATCCCTGATTCGATAAGAGGGGAGCTAGTGGACATAATGTATATTCTGCATCTTTAACCCTTGAGCGGTATTAGATAATTCAAAGGCAACCAAAGATTTACCTGGATTATAATTATCCAAACAGTTGTAAAAATCTCCATGTTTACAGTAAGTACCAATACCCCATCTGTCGTTGACTACAATTACGTCTTTTACTGGGCTGTCATTGTACAACCACGCGAGAAGCTCGGTGGATTTCCAATAAGTATCATAGTCTTCCCAATCTCCGTCGGACCACAAGACGGAAGGCTTGTAATCATTCACAAGTTGTTTCAAATCGGGCCACAATTTTGTGTCAACAAATTGAGAAGTAGTGAAATTTGTCTCTTTGTCTTCTAAATATATCGGATTGAACCATTCATACAAAGAATGATATAGTCCGAATGTCAATCCCTTTTGCCTCACAGCTGCAGCGAGATCTCCAACGAGGTCGCGATGTGGTCCGACATCTACTGAGTTCCAGCTGAACGAGCGCTTTGATGGGAATAATGCGAAGCCATCATGATGTTTACTCGTTAAAACGACGTATCTACAATGAAGGCATATACTTAAAATCAAATCAAATTTAGGTACTCTAGAAGCACTATTTTCTATAGGTATTAAAGTACTAATTATTTGTAAGCAAATATGATTATTATCGTACTTTCTCTCGAAACAAATACAGTTTTTAAATTCTACTCTCACTATACTAAGCAGAGATAATAGATTCAATTATTTTTCTATGCACTATCGCGAATATGCAATAAGTAGTCCCTGTACTGTACTATTGGTTGTCATATCCGCTTTTTAATAATCAATTCGATATGTAACGATTTCTTAATTTCGATATATAAAACTATTTAATGGTAATAATTTATGTTTAATTTCTACCCTGTCTAACAGTAGTATGTTAGCTATAAGGTACATCAAACTTACCTAGCGCCGGATTGAGCGAAAAGTTCAGCAAAATCACTAGCATTGAAAAACTCTGCTTTGAACATAGGCGCAAAATCTTGATATGTAAAACCTGGCGGATAGTTCTCGGCCATAAATTTTAAAATCTTTTTACTACCACCTAAAAAGTACACGGAGGTTAATATTTCACAATTTCTACTTTTTGACATAAGTGAATGGGTGTGTATAAATGGGAACGTTAGATAACGACATTTGAAACGTGATTACAGGAAAAACTTTAGGAAAGTCTCCATAACGGTCTGGCATGAGAAGAGACTGACGGTGGCGCGACAAGCGATTTCCTAATGTAGGGTTCATGATGGCAATTACTCACTGAGCGGTGAGAATCGCAATGAAGAGAAAATTTTGTCGCCATGCCGGCGCCACCGGTCGCCCTTTCTCTTCGCCAAGCTGTAATTGTCCATTTTCCAAGTCTCCCGCACACGACAGACTTTTTGATTGAACTTTTAAGTCGACTTGGTGGACACATGTCCGAAACTTCGTCGGCAGCTCTCGAGGGAAGGCAGTGCACGCCATGAATTTGCAGTATAGTGGATAAACACTCAGACGTGTGCCACAAGATAAAAAATCAATTAATAAGTCGGTTGTGTGCGGTTAGCGTAATATTATTTCAAAATTGTGAAATTACTGTCATGATAAACACAACAAAGACGCTGCAGTTTTGCTGCGGCGCCGGCGCCTTTATATCATTTCTATGAAACTATCATTGAGTAAAAATTATTGCAGGTAACTTTTTTCATTTAGTGTTTACTCAAGTGAATAGGAACAGCTTCTCTTTTAAGTATATGTTGCAATCACAGAAAAATGCAAGTTTTGACACCATAATAAACTGTTATGTCCGTTTATTTATTATGGTGAATAATTTAACACAAGACAAGAATTCTCTTCAAGAATCTTGAGCTTTTATAACAGCCTAAAGCCTTTGTGAACAACCTTTAATAATTCTTTTTTATGAGCGCCTCAAATAATACTCAATTAAGGCCTGAGGCTTTGCGATCACTAGACCTAATTTGGCAACGCATTGATCATTCAGTTCCTTTACATTAAAATAAAATGGAGAAAACTTACCTTTCCAGTGATCCCAAAACCATTCCGATCCATATCCAGGAACTGAGTATAAGCCCCAATGAATAAAAATTCCTATTTTCGCGTTGTCATACCATCTAGGTAGTGGTCGCGTATCCAGGTCGTTCCAATCAGGATTATATTTTTTATCCGAAATTTTAAATAGCGCATCATTTTTTATATTTTTAAATTCATCTTCTGTAAAACACTTTCCTGTTAAAAAAAGAGCCGCAGTAATTATGGTGAAGTAAGATACGAGTTTCATTATCATTGCGACGAAAAGAACTAAGACAGTGTTCCAATTAGTGTTGCCCAAATGCAAGAACAAGACGAGACTTAGCCAGTCTTGGTCTTGGTCTTGCGCCAATACACCTGGTCTTGGTCTTGGTCTTGGTCTTGCGCTTGCAGTCTTGGTCTTGGTCTTGGTCTTGCAGCAAGAGTCTTGCAAGTCTTGCAATTACCTATTAGTCTATTGCTATTTATTAAAGTTTACTTTAAATCTTAGAAAAACGTATTAGAATTGGAACATTGTGAGCTTGAATTAACATAGCCATAGTAAAGATCAATCAGATTAATAAATAACTGAAGATTTGATAAGAAAGTCGAAAAATCAACTGACCTATATGTCGTTTTCCATGGAAGTAACTGTTTCTTAATAAACATTTATGATTTATAAGCTTACATTTGCTAAAACATGTAAAAAAACAAATTAATTACAATAACTTGACTGTATTTTAAATAACAATGTCTGTCTAGAAAGAGATTGAACCCTCAACTTGCATGAAATTTAATAAAAGAGTTTTATGATTTATCATTTATTTCAATCAAAAATAAAATACAACACAAATCAAACATAACAGTACACAACAGCTTTATCATTAGGTTATGTTACTTTATATCAATTCTTTTGACCAAGAATTAATACAAAGTAACCATCTGGCTGACTCATCACTTAACCTATTTCTATGTTTTCTAATTACTAATGATGCTTTAGAAAATAATCTCTCAGCAGGTACTGAAGTTGCAGGTATTGAGAGAAAATCACGGGCCATCTTCGATAAAGTCGGATACTCTGTCTCATGCGTCCTCCACCAATCTAAAATGTCTTCCGAGCTGGCAGTTCTTGGTTTTCTCAGGTACTCCTCCAACTCGTCTATCACTAAGCCTTGAAGACAAGATCCAGATGACGTCGAGGGACATTCATAGAGTTTATCAAAGTCTATAATGTCTTCATCTTCATCACATACTTTATTTTCTTTTCTTGGCAATTCCAGAGATTTGTTCAGTGAGTGTAGACTTTTATATTCTTCATAAAGTTCATTGAACTTGCGCAGACTTTCTGTTTTAAGTTGCTTCCCCCACATTGTCAGGTCAAAAGTCTGAGCCTTATGCCTTGGGTCTAAAATTAAAGAAGTACAATAAATCCAGTTGCTCTTCTTATAATGTTTAAGCATTTTGTCTCGAGCTGCTTGGAAAGCTAGAATGAGCCTTTCATCCACTTCAGATCGATTAGGTTTCTCATCTAACTGTTTTACCATGGATTCAATTTTATCTAGCAAGAGATTGAATGATACAATGACTAGCGGTAATGTAACATATTTGTCTCCACCAAGTTTTGTACTTAAAAGTTTAAAGTTTATTAGAAATTTATGTAATTTTTCGAGTACCTGCCATTCACTAGCTGTGATTTGAAAATCATTCAATTCGGTGACAGAACTGCACAATATGTTAATGCCCGCTCTCACTTTTAAACCAAATCCAATCATATCATGTGTGGAATTCCATCTTGTTGGACAGTCAAGAATGGCATTTAGATTTGATGGCACGCCAGCTGCTTCACAAGCAGACTGAAACTTCTTCTTCACTATCTCACTTCTTTTTATTTTACTGGAAATACTGCGTAACTTTGTTACAGATGTACGCGAGTCAGCAATATTTGGTGCATATTCTTCATCTTCCTCAGTTTCGTCTGCATAGTCTTCATACTGCTGATCTTGCGCGTTAGTGTCAGACTCACAGTGTAATGCTAAGGTCTCTAATAAATCTTGTACACCAAGGTTTAAAATGTGAGCAAAGCACCGGAAATGTTGATTGTCTGAATCAAAGTGTGGCAACTGTTTGCCCAGTTCATACATAAATTTGGTATTTGCAGTTGCGTTGTCGACCGTGATACCTTGTATTTTATCAATTATGCCATATTCCAATAAACATTCATGGAAAATCGTTGCAATATCTTCCCCAGTATGTCGACCGCGTGATGGTATAAAATCAAGAACTACAGATCGATACTTCCATTCGTTGTCTATATAATGCATAGTAACCCCGTAGTAACTCCTACCAGCAATTGACGTCCACCCATCAATGGTAAATGACATTTTAGATGATAATTGTTGAAGTCGTTCCTTGAGATTAAATTGGAGCTCTTCAAATCGCTCTTTGACTTTCCTTCTAAGTGTAGACCTTTTAGGAAACTCCATATTAGGGCAAATACGTCGAAAATATACTTGTGTAGCTTCGTCATCGAAAAATGAGAAGGGAAGATATTTTTTCACTACCCAATCAACTGTAGCTGTCGTGATGTTGTCACTGCTGTTTTCCGACTGAAATAAAACAATAAATCTTGTGTTATTATTTAAAACATACTAGGTTTGAGCGTTTAGGAGGAGGAGGTTTGTTGTTGTTAAATCGAGAAAATCGTTAAATTGACATTTGTTATATTAAGGTTGCACTGTACTGTAATTTACCAAAATAAAGTACTTAGTTGTTACTGGCCGATTATGAAAACAAATGAAAATATAGGTGTTTATAAAAATATTTAAGACGATAATTACATACTTAATATGTCGCACCCCTAGATGAAAACACCACTAACTCAAAAATACTTACGTAAGTTAATGGCGTTTTTGAAAGTATCGCATGAACAGCTACGCGGAGTTAAAATTCCCGTAGCGACAATTTCGACCATTGTTAAAAATGACGCGAAATATGTACCTATGTATTACTATTTTATCAATATCTATAAAATATTCCGAAGTCAGTTTAAAGTCATTTGTTCAAAAAAGACTTTTTTGAGTTCCTGGAGTTTTCATATAAAAAAAATATATTCTTACCTGTCCACTTCTTCCAGCGGTTACTAAAAAGCTTGTGATATCTCCACTTAATTTTGGTTTAACAGGAAGAAATATTTGTGATTCCTTTTTGTGGAAAGATATTAGATGTTTCCTTAAGCCTGAAGTGTTTCTGTTTTTCATTTTTATTTCAGTCTTTTTATGTTGGCACAATTTACACAAGGCAGTTTGGGATGCATGAATTATTTCGAAAAACTCCTCAAATTTGCTTTTGGGTCTTTTAGATCTGTGACTCAAACTCTCGTTACTCGGACTAGAATAATTTGAATCTTCGTCACTCATATTAAATTGTACACGTGATACGTTTTTAGAAAACAACAAGAATTAGTAAAAACAATTATTAAGTTAGACTCGAAGCACAGCTCAATTGGAAATGACTGGAATTAAAATAATTCCTTTGTTTATAGTACGTTTCCTTGCTTTCTACCGCGCCGCCTCGCCACGTGCCGGCTCTATTAAAAGGATGCCGCCGCAAATCAAACGATGCCGCGTGCGGCGTACAAACACAGATTATTACCTACTTGTACAGACGCGACGCGTGAATAAAATATATGTAAAGAATTAGTGCCAATCACTATTCTTTACATATAAGTGAATGTTTTGGCGTACATCTATACTAATCTATACTAATATTATAAAGCTGAAGAGTTTGTTTGTATGTTTGATGACAGAAGTTTTAAAATAAATAAATAAATCCTGAACGTCACTATACCTCCAAAGTTACTATTCTTCGTGGGCGAAGTCGCGGGCACTGCTTGTAAATACTTTTTTTTATTTTTTATTTATTTTTTTTTATTTATTTATTTCATATACAAGAAAAAAAAATACAAAGATACAATTTAGTCCCACAAAACCGACTTGTCGGTTTGACTGAGGGATCTTTAGTCTCTTAGCTTATAATTATAATTATGTAGGTATATAATACAACTATAACTGTATCAGGTAAAGTTAAGTGCACAATAATTGGATTTAGACTGAATTACAACAAACTGAAGGAAAATTTAGCGGTGATAATAATAAGATACAATTGTTGTAAGATATAAAATACGTGTGTAAAAAACAACCACGCCTCCGAGCCCTCAGATGGGCTCGGAGGCGTGGTTGTTTTTTACACACGTATTTTATATCTTATAGAAATATTGCATTGTGAATGCAAAAAAATAAATAAAAACATACAATTGTTGTGTTAAATAGTAGTCATCAGATAATCTTTTAATATTTTTTTAAATTTATTTTTATCCGTTTCACATCTAATAGTTTCGGGCAACGAATTAAGAAGATATGGTATACGCTTCTGTAAAGTTCTGTCACCAAAATAATTTTGAACCCTAGGAATTACAAATTTCTTTTTTGAAGTGGCTCTAGTGATCTGGTTATGATTTATGTATTCAAAAGTGGAGACACACTCTCGGCTGCCGTGATTATTTACTAATAATAAATCGCAGGCTTTTTATTTTATTAGTAGGTAAGTACCTACGCTTTTTATATTATTTTATTAATTATGTAGAATTTTTTTACACGTTTCAAGTATATTTAAAAGTGGCTACAATATTTATCAAACGGGTGATATTTGAACACTTTTTTGCTATTTTTTCTTGTAAAAACTTAAGAAATATAATGACTAAATGTACAATAATAGTACCTAAGTAATTAGTTTAAAACCATATAATCAATATTATAATATATACTTACTAGAATAAATTATTATGACATCTACTACCTATCCTTACCATTTTATTCTAATCATAATACTACTTGCGTGATCAGTATAATGTATTCATTTTCATTATAAGCACTCTGAAACTTATTTATTCTTTGGAACACCTGTAGGTACTCTTAAAATTCGAAATTATTTTGCATGAGTATACCTACGCCTACGCCCTGTGGCGGCAATCAAATAGTGTCAAATGTTGTGATTTCGGCGCGGCGGCAACGATTGTTGTATATGATTTCAAAAGAAGCCGCCGGCGCGTGTATTATAACCATGTGCTTCCGAAAAGCAGCAAATTTCTTTGAGAAGTAAGTACAAAACCTTTGATGCCGCATTATCAAAGTGCCGATGGTTAAAACATAACTATGCATGCACTCAGTTTGATTTTAATGGATATTTTTTTATTCGCTATGTAGGTATGTTTATGGTATTAGTCGTAATGCGCATAGATCCAGTTTTTCATATTCTTTGATACAGTTTTTTGCGTCTCATAGAATTCCTAAGCGTACCTATACACCGAACTGTTACACCTAACTACTCCGTGAAATAGCGCTAAGTCCTAGCTGCAAGACGCAAGAGTCTTGCAGGCTTAGTCTTGTTCTTGCTCAAGTCTTGCACGGTCAGTCTTGGTCTTGGTCTTGCTAAAAATACGCGGTCTTGTTCTTGGTCTTGGTCTTGCAAAAACGCAAGAACAAGACCAAGACTGCAAGACCAAGACTGAATTTGGGCAACACTAGTTCCAATGGGTATTTTCAAAATATATAAATCTAAATATTCATCACCATTAAATAACAATTTTAGTTGGGTACTGATAAAATGTGTCTAAAGTACTCGTAAGTTGTTTTTTTTTCTATTTAGGAACACTTGCGCAAGTAACAAGTTATTTGTCTAACATACAAATGGGCAACTGATAAAATTTCATTTTAAATAAAACTTATCGCCTGAGTGCTCTCTACAAACAAAGGAGATAGTAATTGTACGCCCTGTTTTTTAAATACTGACTACTAATACTTATATGTATACTGTAAGAGACTATCGAGTTGATATCTTGTGTTAGCACATTCACATCACACGAAAATAAAATAAAAAAACAATTTATTTTCAACTTTTATTTCGATCCATAGAGTTCAATATAATTTGATAAAAATTTACATTTTGTAATAGATCTTTCATTGTCCATGTACTACATTATTGACACAGATATATTTTCGATAAGACTGCTGTGTAGTACCATATTAACCTCAATTTTAGTTTAAACATAATACATACATAACATAGCATGCATTTTGTGTGCGTCGTTTTTGCCATACCAACGCGTCTAAAGAAAAAACTTATCGAAAAAAATGTACACCAAGGAAAGATGTAAAAAATGGAATATTAAGAGCCGTGATTCATTAGAATTTTTTTTTTGCACTTTAGTTGTGATAAAATAAATATATATATATATATATAGTTAAATAAATATAATCTCTACTCGAATAAGAAAAGCATACATTTTAAGCTCGCATATCTACGAATGAAGTTATAAGCTATTATATCTCAAATTAGATTTTTGATTAATTCAATCCGCATTACCATAAATATATTGTAGTAAAATTGTCTATGGCACTATGTGTTTTTGCCTTATATAACTAGCTCTCCATACTAACGGCTGGTTGCTGCAAAAGTCGTGGGTTCGAATTCTGATAGAGGCATATGTTTGTATTACGACCACAAGCATTTGTTTCAGAGTTCTTTGGTACTCTTACAAGCCTTAGAAGGTTGGGACTATACAGGCAGTTCTCGACTTACGTCGTTTCAAGTTACGTCGAACAATGTTTTGTCACTATTCCTCAAACATACGTCAACTGTTTAGATTTGCGGCATAGGAGAATTCACTTGTCGCGAGGACAATGTCCGTGGGGCCGGCGGGGCGCGGTGTCGGCGAGTGGGGATTACCCCGCACATGCTGCTGATTTTGTTTAGTTAGTTCAGGGACAACGGACAATCAAAACGTAATATGTATTAAAATTTATAATAGGTACACAAATACCAAAAATAATAAGAATTTCATAAGTACATATCTAATTATTTTAAGAACTTACTTTTGATAATAAAGTATGCATATCCTTTGTTATAAATGCATTTTTTTTTTAATTTTGAGTCCGTGTGGATCCTAACCCTTGAGTTTTACATGTAAATATATGAAAAAATATGTCTCGACTTACGTCGTTTTGATATACGTCGCGTATTTCGAGAACCTAACATGCCGTAAGTGCGAGGACTGCCTGTATATATAAATAATCGTATTTTTCATATATCTATACCAGGTTTTCCGTACTCGTATGTCATTTTATAGTATTTTAAACAAAACAAAACCTATTATGACAACTATGTGAGTAAAAACAGGACATTCAAATCATAATTAAAGCTGCCAGAGTAAAAATATAAACCAAATATAATTTCCAAATTTTATTTTCTAAAATGTTGATTTTTGGGTGAATTTCAGTGTCCAAGCATGAGAAGATTTAACTTGTTGAAGGGGAGGTAGATAAACTTTAATTTTCCCTGATGCTATTGTCTCGTACTGAAAGGTAAAATGGACCAATTAAACAAATGACGGATTATGATAACTAAAGTTACGCAGGTTGGTAACTTTCATGGTGGTCTGCTATCAGATATATAAACGAGACTCTCCAGCTTGTAGCTGTTCTTATCAGACAAACAAACATTGACCTTTCCAAAAACATAACTTCATAATTATTCTCTCAGTACATATTATTAAGAACATTGTGATAATGATGAAATGTCAAAGTATAATTATCTGATTATTTCCAATTATGTACCTCTCCAAAAATTTGCTAATTAAGATAGTGACACTGTCTTTCACACCATCGGTCCTCGGTTCGAGTTCGGATGGGGCAGATGTTTGTGTGATGAACACAATCATGAGGCTAGGCTGATTAGTGTGAAAATAAGAATTATTATTATTAATTATGCGATTGTTGAATGCATTTTTATAGCATTATGTACTTAAAATATAATCAACCATACATATAATTTATATCATGAAACTCCCTCCCCTGCTGCCACTCCCTTTTAAATAAACTATTCATGTTACGAATGTAAGATAAAAAAAAAATGAATTTAATTAAAAACATTTCAGCTAATTAAAGCCCTTTTTATTAAAGTACTTACATGTAAATATTGGTTGTCCCCTAACATATTAATTTGCCATTTGCCGTTCAGCAAATACTTGGTGATATCGGACATAACTAACATATTGTCTGTATTATATGGCCACTTCAAAAAGTAAGCATAGATTGCTGTCACTGTATCAGAGCTGGTTGGCTTGGCAGTAGGTTGAAGAGCATTGTACTGTTCCTTTTTACATGTGTACCAAACATATTCGTTAAAAGTATCATTTTGAGATACCCAAGGCGAAGATTCATAGATCCCTTCACCGTTAACTTTCAGCCATTTGCCAAGTTCGGATAATCTCTCTGCAAATATCGGAGCAATAGTACCCTCTTTGGTTGGTCCAATGTTGATTAGTGCATTACCTGCAAAAAATTCAGATCTTACAACTATATGATTTACCTAATGATGAATAACTACTCTTGCAAATAAGACACTACAGACACTACAAGAAATTTACTGGTTTGAAATATCTGATGGTGCACCTTAGAAATTCAAATATAGAGAGTATGGAGGAACTAGGCCAGCTTCAAGCAAGTTTTGAACTGGCATTCTTTACAAAAAAAGTGATACTTAATATAATTGATGGGCATGAGAGTAAAGAATTATGACATTTATACCTCCACAACTAACTGTAGAGATGATTTCCTTAAGCAATCTTTCAATGGTCATTACATCTTTTAATGCTATATTCCTGCGGTAGCCCCACGAAGTAAGATCAATGGTGAATGCATTCTCCCACTTGTGATTAATTAGTTTTCCTGAAATAAATACCATGAGGACAAATGGGTACATCTTTATATATATGATTCTTCTGTGAGTGTGTATGTCACTGAACTCCTCCTAAATGGCTGGACCGATTTGAATGAATTTTTTTGTGTGTGTTCAAGGGGATCTGAGAATGGTTTAGATTCACAAATCAGTCCGGCAGATGGCACTGCAGTCGGCACAGCAACGCGTGGCCGGGACAGCTAGTATGATCTAAATTTTAAACCTCACAAATATTTTTAATAAATAGACACAATACTCAAATGTGGGTGTCAGGCAGAGCTAAATAGTTATAATGAAGGTAAACATCATTTACCTTAAATAGACCACAATATGGGAATTTTCTTAGTGTAATTTGCTATCAACAGAGATGACAAAAGTGATTTTTAGTTTCCGTTCAGACAGACACAAAATCCAACCAAAACTATGGTAAAAAATACTTTGTGTTTAGAATATATTGATACTTGTGAAGTAAATAACTATATTCCCTGTGTATTATAAATTTTTTAGTTTGTTAATTTTTCAACTAAGTTATTCCATTTATCAATAAAAACAGTGTAAATCTTTATATAATAATAATAGTTGTGTGTGGTTGGTGTTTATCTTTGACCTGAATATATATGCATTTAGCTTGGGAACGTCAAATTATGTTGTCAAATATTATATAAGAATTTGTGTTTGTCTTATATGAATTACCTGGGTTATATCTGTCAAAGCAGTTATAAAAGTCTCCATGTTTACAGGGAATGCCTATACCCCATCTGTCATTGACCACAATCTCATCTTTCACTGGACTATCATTGTATAACCATGCTAGAAGCTCAGTCGATTTCCAGTAAGTATCATTAGCCTCCCAGTCTCCATCTGACCATATAATTGAAGGCTTGTAATCATTTACCAGCTGTTTTAAGTCAGGCCACAACTTTGTTTCAGCAAAATGACGAGTAGTGAAATTTCTTTTCTTGTCTTCTAAATATATAGGGTTGAACCATTCGTACAAGGAGTGGTAGACTCCAAATTTCAGACCTTTTCGTCTCACAGCTGCAGCGAGATCCCCAACAAGATCTCGATGTGGTCCAGTATCAACCGAGTTCCAGCTGAATGAATGTTTTGATGGGAACAATGTGAAGCCCTCATGATGCTTGCTTGTTAGAACAATATATCTAGAGAAACAATGTTTGTAATATTTTATAAAATAAATAATTAACACACCATCTTATCTAAGTGAACAAATATTGTTATAAATGGTTTCTTAATTAGCAACAATGATAAAAATGTTTACTACAACATTACCCATTATCAGCTATATTTTGGGGCAAAGTGCTCATTTTTGGCACAAAGTGCTTGATGATTTTACTTAAAATCATGGTCTAGGAAAATTTTAATCTGGTAACATTGCATTGATTTCCAAATGTTACCCAATTGAATTGGTAAATTTAGTTTGGAAACCAAATGAATATAATAAAAAAAACTTACTTAGCACCCGATACACTAAAAATTTCTGCAAAGTCACTAGCATTGAAAAACTCTGCTTTGAACATTGGAGCAAAATCTTGATAGGTAAACCCTGGTGGGTAGTTTTCAGTCATAAATTTAACTATATCCTTTTCACCATCTAGAGAATAAGTTATTTATAAACCTATTATATAAATAAATTTCTTTACATGAAGCTGGCTACTAACCAAGGTTTGTTTAAAAAACTTTTTAATTCTTTTGTAATAAAAAAAGTTATTTTCAATGAGTATTGAAATACTCATACAAAATTGTTAAGTATTAAATAAATATTTAACTATTAAATGAACTTATTATATTAAAAAAATAATGACCCCAATAACCAGAAATATACAAAGAAGTCATAAAAATTGTGATGCTAACACTTTCTACTTTTAGTTTTCAAAAGCATAGGAATATACATAGAATGAAAAAATTTAAGTCTAATAAATATAATATTACAATAATTTATATTTCAATAAAATAGAGGAAAAATAAAAGTATACCTTTACCTTTCCAGTATGCCCAAAACCATTCTGAATGATATCCTGGAACACAGTACAAGCCCCAGTGGAGAAATATTCCAATTTTCGCTTTATCATACCATTCTGGTAACGGCCGTGTATCTAAGTCCTTCCATTTAGGTTTATATTTTTTGTTTAAATTTTCAAAAGGGCCGTCAATTATCATGTTATTATTTTGATTTTCATCTTCAACATAACATTCTATTAATGAAACAAACACCCAACCCAAGACGACTAAGACAGGAGCAAACTTCATATTCTCCGGAACAAAGAGATAACAATGTAATTGATTTTAAAAGTATTCAATGTTTTTAAATGTCCCACCACTCAGTTTCTTGAAAAACAAACAAACTGTCACGCTGTGTTGTGTAAACAGAACAAGTCAACTTGATTGCTTTTTTTCTTGGTTACATTTTAATTTACCAAATGGCAAACGGTAAGAAGTCTATACAGCCTCGTTATCAGTTACTTTCATCTATATTTAATTGCGTTTACACATGTAGTTATAACAACACTTATTATTCCTATTTGATCCAAAAACACATCTACATAGCGCTTTCATGCTCTACGGATACCCTTTGCTCTCCCTAATACTATCTAACAAGGGTTTGTGATGTCCAATAATAGTCATAAAACCGCTTATAAGTGATATGTGACATCCTCTCAGAGTAAACAGGACTGGAGTAGCCTTTGCCTAACATTACCCCTCTGCCAAATGCACAAGCGTCGGAATCCTGTGCGTTATATAAAACTAGTTGAGCCGCCATTTTAAAACCACAATAATCAGAACGTCTTACCGTGCAGAGCTCCCACGAAAATGCCTGCCTGTGCTGTTTTCTACTGTAAAAAAAATTCGAAAATATCTAGTATGCAAAAAGATGGTGTCACCTTTCATTTGTAAGCATAATTTTTAGGTTTTGATTATTATTTAATTCATAATTTCATGTTTTAGCAGACTACAATTTCAAATTTCGCGCTCAAAGTTCGTTTGATGACGTCACGGCTGCACTCCCCACGAGACTACCTAGGGTTGACCATTATCGCATTTCAATTAATTAAGACAAAAATTAGAAAAAGTTTGTTGGTAATAAATAACTGTAATTTTGTATTAATTAATTACCAATTATAATTTCGTTTTAACAATGTACGTTGCGTGTTTATTTTTAGTTTAGTATTAAGTACATACCTACACTTTTGCGGCTGCTTGAAGCCTATTCTTTGCCACACAACATGGAAATATAAAATAATAAATAAAATAATTAATTAAAATAATAATCAAACTATTTGTCCTTTTATTCATGCTGGGCGGCGCTCATAAACATTAAGAGTACTAATGCTGTATATACTTCCAGTGTCCCTGACTTCATAAAAAAGACACGGTTAAAAGGGTACCATCGTCTAACCAGCACACCCGATCATTTCCGAGAAACCAAAATTTTTTTTCGAGCCACAGGACAAATTGTTTTTATTTTGTAATCAGCAACCCTTATTAATTTGTACAATATTAATTTGCACAATAGTGATGTCAACTTCATCGATATTGTGATTTTACGAGTGAGTAATGAATGAATGAATGCAAGTATCATACTTAAATTGGAAATATGTATTTTTAATTTAAATCTGTATGTCGCAGGGAAATTGTATAATTCCGCAGTTTACATTCGGCGTCATCAGTTTAAAAAACACATACCCTTTTCTTAGTTCTTTTTCTTAACGATAATAAAACACAGCTTAGATAAATTACAGTTTGTTTCAGTAATTATTACCAGGTATTAATGATGATTTCAAATAAGAATAAGGTATGTGATTTTGAACTGATGACGCCGTATGTAAAGTGCGGAATTATACTATTTACCTGCGATATTATACATACGAGAATAAAACTGTAAAGATATAGAATAAAACAGGTCAAGTCCACCTTAAACCAAATGGCTAGTAATGAGAGTAGAGGAAGCGAAATCACTAATTTTTGAACATTTTGTCTGTCTGTATGTATGTTTGAGCACGCATCACCCAAAAACTACGCGACGGATTTTGATGACATTTTAGTATGGTAATAGCTAAATGTCATCGTCAACATTTAAGTTAAGTTTTTTATTAATATTGTAGCATTTATAGCTCCTTTTAAAAACCGGCTTGTCCAACTGCAATACTTCAAGATACTAGGAGTAAGGTATGTGGTACCAAAAGTCATTTGTACATAAATGAAAGCTATTGGAAGATAGTATTGCAGTATTAAAATTAGAAATGATCGGTATGTGTAGTTCAGGCAAATATACTCTGCCCCTAGGCGGTATACTAATTGTTGGTATTTATACTTTAAGCTTTGATATGCCCGGAAACATCTAATTTTTCATATTCAGTTTTCCTAAAGAATACAGCATACGAAAAAAATGGATTCATGCTTGTAATAGGTAATAGGGCATCTTGGGCATCTTCAAGAACAAGTACTATATGTTCCATACATATTGAGCCGTCTCAGTTTCAAAAATTATCTAACAATAGAAGAAGATTAGTTGCCTATGCTGTGCCAACGTTATTCTTGAATGATCCTCTTAGTTTATTATATAACTAGTTATGCTTCAAATAGATATTAACATGTAATATTATAACAGTTTTAGTTTATTACATTTAAATGTATTAATTTTAGGTTAAAAAATAAGTTGAAAAGGAAATACCTGCAAAAAGTGATGTAAGCAAATCGCAAAAAAATACAAATAATCAATCGGTCAAAGTAAAAATCTGAGAAATATAACTATATTCACTATCGCTTTGTTAAAAATAATGTTTCAGAGTTCCTCCTTTCCATTATGGGTATACGCAAAAGGGTCCACAGTGAATTCTATATATATAATAACACCTTATTCTATATATATATAACCACACATTGTAAATATCTTTTAAATGCAATAAACTATCAAGTTTCAATTTGTATTTGTAGGAATACTAACGCAAAGTTAATAAATTCATTCATTGAACGAAACTGATTTATCGATATCGATATTCTCGTGCTATGTCATGTCACTTCTCACACAATGACATTCGTGTGTTTGAATAGAACGTTAACACACTATTTTAAGCACGTGTGCGTGTATTTTAAATATGTTTGTCGTATTATGCATGTGTGCGTTTGTAAACACGCAAAGAGTTTTTGTTCCTGTGTGCTGGCATTGAATGTAGTAGTAACTTCACCCCCCGCAAAAAATGGCAGAAAAATATGTACGAGATATTGACTAATGGCTACTCCAGTCCTGTTTACTCTGAGGACATCCTGGATACCACATTTTTTCACAACTATGCACTACATATTTGTGAATCAAATGGTTGAAAGGGTAATTGGAGCGAAGCTCCCATGGATCAGCTTCAATGGCGCAATGTCTGTTACGCCATAACTTCTCGAGTTCTTAACCGATTTTAATATTTTTGTGTGGAACCGAATCAACAGGTTTAGGACCAGATGGTGACGGCCCGAATTTTGAAATTCGCAAAAATTCCCATCGAAACAAAAAATCATTTTTCTATTTTTAGGTATTACGCTCCGCTCCAATATATGGTGCTAGCGTAGCTTTATGCTTAGCGACTGCATCGCCTAGTATTTTACAAAATCACACACAACATTGTGAGTCGAGAGGTAAACAAACACGAGAGACCGATGTCAACAACATATGTCAAAATTTGTGCTACCACGTTCATATTACCCTAAAAATTAGTAAGTTTCGCATTATTCCTGTTAACATGTAGGTACGAAAAATTATTACTACATAATCATTAAGCGAGTGGCTTAAAGATTATGTAGTGTTGTTATAGTGTCAAAAATATGAGAATTTTGAAACATAACTCACCGATGAAATGATAAAATCCTCATCCGTATTTTCTTTCCGTGATATATTAGACTTGCAGTCTTGAACAACACAAGCGATCCTAGACGCGGACTCCAAAATGTCTAAAGCATCTGTATGCACACTTTCCTGTTGTTTTATCACCAAATTCCTTGTAAAATAATATAATTTCACGCTAGTCGTTAACAAAGCTGTTCGGCCACTATAATACGACCGCATTGAATTTGGTCTTACTTCAGAAACATCGTTCATCAAACACGTATTTTTAATTTGGTAGTATTAAATTACAACCAAATTATAACTATTTGTCATTTGTACTTTGAGAGTTTGTGACAATGACGAGAAAATAAAACCTTGCAATTGTTGTCTATTTCGCTCTTACCCATGTATGTTAGATTACTTTAAGTGAATACGAGAGCTGTTATACAGTTTTTATTTTAGCACGGCTTCTATAGCTTTAGTTATTGTTCTGAGATTTTGACAAAAATGGAGCGGTCTGTCAGAATTCACTGACAGGACATGCCTTTACTTTGTCCGTCGCGGTCTTCTGCTTTTTTATGTGTAGGGTTCTTTTCAACTTCTATGCCACTGCATAGATTACGGTAAAACGCAGATGTGTTCGGCGTCGAATCTGACATACTGCTGTGTGTTTAGATAAATCATATCTAAGTGTGGTATTGGTTTAAATTGAAAGAAAGTCGTTATAAAATAGGAGTATGCACACAATTTAATTTATACAAATAATAATAGACACATTTTATTTATTATAAGAAGTGAAATAAATTAATGGGATCGAATTAATACAGTCTATTTATTTTAATTCGCTGTAGGCATTTTTGTAAATTTTAGCGTCCAAGCATATTTTGATTTTACTTGATCAAAACGGGGTAAGTAAATGATAGTTTTCGGTTCATCACTTTTTGCTTCCCACTGAAAATAAAAGATAATTATTACTATGTTTTTATTAACTTGCGTTCCTTCGTGTCTGTCCGTAAAATGTTCTTATCTTATAGGTAACTCAAAATTAGACCACTTCTGTTGCTCCTAAAGAGGTCAAAATTTTACCACACGAAGATCATGGATGACTTCATAAGTCATCACCAACATAAACTTTATAGTTCGATAAGCCACAATAAATTAACGAAAACACCTATTTATTCCTTGAAGAAATACAAGAAATACTCGGATTAAGCGTTGATTAATTAGTTTTTCTTTTTAGTCTTATAATTTTACTCACTAAGACTAAAAAGCATGAAATTAATAGCAGTAAAAAAATGATTTTAAAAACCACGTTTTATAAGCGGACTAAAAAGAAAAAAATATTTTTTTCCTAAAGTTGTGACAGAAAATTCTTTTCCGGAATGATAAAAATTTCAAAGATAAATGTATTATGATGTAATATGACTAAAAACGTGGGGCGGGCGCAAGGCCGTAGCTAGGGGGGGCATTGTGGGACAATGCCCTACCTTAAAAATACCAAAAACTAAGATAAATTAGTATAATCAAATTGTTTTATAATTTTTATTCGCACAGGACCGATCGTTGTGGAGATCCTTGGGGGAGGCCTATGTCCAGCAGTGGGCGTCGTACGGCTGATATGATGATGATTATGATGATAATTTTTATTTATTTTATGCATTTTTCAATGCGATCTTATAAGATAAATTATTATAATAGAAAAAAAAACAAAAAAGCGACTCGGGTCACTAGTGAATTCTCAGACAGGAATCGAACCCGCAATCTTTGGAAATCCGGTCCAATGCTTGACAAAGAGGTCAGTGATATACATAGTGATTGATTTAGGAGCCCGTGCTTCGAGGGCAGATCAATTATGATTAGTTTACTACTTCCGCCCTACCTGTAACCAATGCTGCCTTACCTCAAACTTGACTCTAGCTACAGCCCTGGGCGGGCGGTTTTCAGGCTTAACTAATTTAATTCACTCATTTTCTAACTCGTTATTTGTAAATACTAAACGTCTCAGCAAAACGCCTGAATAATTTTCGGGGAATTATCATTTCGGGAAAAAAGTATTTTTTTCTTTTTAGACCGCTTATAAAAACGTGTATTTTTTTAAAAATTTTACTTCTATTTAATATAATAATTATGTACCTACACAATGATTTGGTAATAACGGTTCCGGGATAGCGCCACAATACAATATTAACCGATTCGTTGCGGATGTCACGCCTGTCGTGTCATCACTTTTTTTTGCGTGTGGCGTTAGCCACTGAAACCGTGTCATTTTTAAATCGATAATAACTCCTTAAAATCAAGTTTTAGGGAAATCAACCCAGAATAAAAACATTCTTCATTTTTCACGTAAATCAAGCTCGTAGCCTTCGTTTCTGTAATTGTATGTAGCAACGAATCGGTTAATATTTAGTTAATTTATACCGTAATATTAATTTAATGTTTTTTAAACATTTACTACCTCAATTTTTATTTTTGAGGATAATTTTATTAGAAAAGGGATTCTTGAAAACCAGCGTAATTATAGTTCGGTAGCTAGTTTAGAAACCCCTAAAACAACCGTGATGGTTTAATTTTACGATTGCAAAGGTTAAGTTTCGTTTGTTACAGTCTGTCATTAAATAGGTACCTAACCAAAAAAATTGGCTCTTGAGCTTTATCTATCGGTAGACGTTAGCATCGGCTAAACCGCAACGGGACCTACCTATTCTAAATAAAAAAAAAGATACGTAGAAAATTACTTACCTGAAAATAATTGTCTTCATTACCTAGCATTTGCACAAGCCATTTGCCTTGGCGTAGATTTTGAGTAATATCAGACAACGATAGAGTATTATTTATATTATTTGGCCAATAAGTGAATATAGCATAAATCGCTTTTAACCTGTCGAACTCGTTTGGTATAGCTGTTGGGTGGTACGCATTGTAAATTTCCCTCCTGCAAGTGTACCAGATATCACCGTTTTGAGAATCTTTTTGAGACAACCAAGGGGAAGATCCGTAGATTGCGTCTCCGTTAATGTCCAGCCATTCACCCAATTCTTGCAGCCTCTCTTGGAATATTGGCGATATGGTACCTTCTTGGGTTGGACCCACGTTTATGAGAACGTTGCCTGTAAATTAACAATCCGGTTTTCGTACAATATTAATTTGTTGTTTAGTCTGAGAATAAGACACAGTCTGTGTAGAGGAACTGAGTTTAGGATGCCTATGTTTATTGAGATACTAATTTATCTAACAACACAACCTTTAATTTTCTAGTTTCCTCTTTATATAGATTCATTTCAGTTTATTTTTTATATAGTATATAAGTTTGATTATTGAAGAAAATATGATTTTTTGGTATATTTATTATATTAACTATGTCTAAATATCTGCATATTTTTTGAAAAGTATTTAAGAAATATATAATCAAAATAAAAATAAGAAATAAGGTAACTAGTATACAATCGAACTTACATCGCTCTAAAATATCATGGTGATGGTCTCTGATCTGAGACAATTTTTTTTAATCATTTCATTTATGTTGCAAACAAATATAAAAATCGCTTTTAATTTGAAAGCTTAAGTAATTAAAATATTCTCACCTCCACAGCTGACCGTAGAGATAATTTCATGTAATAATTCGCCAATTGGCATCACGTCTTTAATGTTTAAATTTTTCCTGTAGCCCCAAGCTTGGTAATCCAAAGTGAAAGCATTTTCCCACTTGTGGGGTTGCAATTTCCCTTAAAGGATATTAGGTATTAAAAGTTATAATATAGTGTTGTACAGTTTATCTAGATATAGATAAATTGGGATGACAACGTGTATTTCTGTGGCCATAGGTATTGCAGGTGTTAAAACGCAATTGTGACTGTCTTGTCGATTCTATTCCATCTATATATATAAAAATGAAACCCGTTTTCCGTTGTCACGACATAACATTTCGTTTGCTGATTTTTTTTTGTAGTTTTCTAATACGCTGTACAAGGTTCTTACGGAAAAAAATGTAAAGAAAATCTCTCAGAAAGATTGAAAAATATAACGTAACGAATGTCAACGTCATTCAATTTAAAACAAAAAATCTGTGGGAATCTGTGACACCACATCGATAACCGCGCTGACAAATGTCAACGTCATTCAATTCAAAGCTACGCTAAGGCGGTACGAAGTTCGCCGGTCCAGCTAGTATTATAATAAATTCTATTCTGTTCTATTTTATCTTATTAGCGTCATCAGTGTACAAGTGGCTAAAAGAAGTACTTACAAAATAATTTAGAACTCTATCAGTTAGATTTTAAATTATACTTAATAAATTTATTAAAAAGAAAATCGATTTTATAAGCTTTCAGTTTTGAAAAGCCTGATAGGGTCAGACGTCAATTTCAAGCAATAGAAAATTCTTCCTTACTCAATGTACGATTGACAATATTTCTCTTAAATATTGACTGATTTACCTTTATCAGGCGGGAAATTAAAGATAAATTGTGTAGTAGCGAACTATTTATGAATTAAATAAAATAACATTTACACTTATTTATAAAAGATTCTTCGATGGTAAGAGGACTGTGATCGCAAAAATCGGTCATCAGATTGGTGGTCGAAAATCTAATAAGTACCTTTAGATCCTTCGTGCTTCGAAAGGTACATTCTTAAGTCCCGACTTCATTTGCAGTCGGTAGCATTTACCAAACCACATCATATAGTTGCTTTGTTGTTTTGGTCATCATCAGGGAAGGTTTTCAATAATATGCCGATGGTAATGATGAATATAAAATAAACCTACCTGGATTGTATCTGTCTTCACAGGTATAAAAGTCACCTCGTCTGCATGCACTGCCTTTACCCCACCTATCGTTAACAACTATTTCCTTCTTCACAGGACTATCATTATACAACCACGCAATCAGCTCCTCAGATTTCCAATATTTATCGGGTGCACTCCAATCTCCGTCCGACCAAAAGAGTGACGGCTTGTAATCAGCGACAAGCTGCATTATATCAGGCCAGACTTTAGATAAGACGTACTTTTGATTTTTAAAATTGGTACTTTGATCGCTAAGGAAGAGCGGATTGTACCACTCGTACAATGAGTAATACACTCCAAATTTCAGTCCCTGAAGCTTCACACACTTTGATAATTCACCGACAATATCGCGGTGTGGTCCTACGTCCACTGAATTCCACGCGAATGAATTTTTTGACGGAAACAATGCAAAACCGTCGTGATGCTTGCTTGATAGGACGACATATCTGAAATGCAAAGTTTACTAAAAATCAAAATATAACCGAGGAAGAAGTGATGTAATATATTTAGTTGAGTTTGTAAGCATATAATATTTTTTTAATTAAGAATGGGTAAGAATTTGTCTTGTCTTAATACTTGCTTGAAATTTAGTTAAAATGATCTACTTTGTAAGAAAGGCCGAAATCAAAGTCGGGGTGTTAACCGTAGAAGCGAAAGAGAACCGAATACGGATTTAATTTCTTTTTGATTACCTCTATATTAGTTCAGGCTTCACCTCTGATGGTTTTATTGAGATTAATAAAGAAAAATCTTTTTCGACACCCTCTTTTCGAAATGCATAACGCTGAATTGCAGAGTAAGCTAGTGTCTGCTCTATATTTTATGTTATACCAATACCTATTTTATATGTATCCTTAAGCTACTGGCATGACTGTCGCCGTAGGACGAGTAACTTTTGCCCATAATATATGTTGTTATTTTTATGAAAGAAACTGATTTACTGTTTTAAAAGTTGTTTTATTTTAAATAGTACAAATGATTACGTTACAGTTACAAGCGCACCGCGAAGAAAAATAAAAAAAAGCAGAGTTACAATTCTATAACATCTATAGCTAAATACATCGGACATAGTGTTGCCAACACACATAAAAAAATAATTACATTGCTTGTATTCTAACAATAAATATACATCGGTCACGCTGTAAGTTTCTGAAACTGACTTACCAGCCAGTTCCTAACAGTTACGTTTGAAAATTGAACACCGGCTTTAGAATAGAGTTTGTTTAATTGACTGTGTTTTAATTTCGGCGTCATTTTAAACCCTCTATGATTTTAAGTGTTATTGCCAGTTCAGCAGAGCCACGTTCAGCTTCAAAATGCTTTTGACGTAGAAACACCATGCAAGACGATTGTTTACAGCTGGTTTGTACAATTTACTCTTTTAATTTAGTCACTTCACACTACAGTTGAATTTACTCACTTTCAATGACGCATTTCGTAAAGGACTCTCGTCCATAAAAACGTCGATACTGTGCACCGTATGATCGAAACAGATAGGTACATGCCTATCTGTTTCGATAATCAGTAATCCACATGGATTACCGTGAAGTTCGGGCATTCTTTCACAAAAAAATTAAATCGTGAAATCGACCCGATTTTATAATATAAATGATTTGTCTGAAATCCAGTGGTCCGTTTGTGTAAAAGCAACACAATACAAAAAAGCGCGGTGTCGCGATCAGATACTGTGAACATCGTGTGTCTTACATAGTTTCGTGTGAATAGTGAGTGGTACCGGTATCGAGTGTAATAAAAGACTAAGACGGAGGGTAGACCGATACGTCTGCTAATAACACCCACCTACAAAACACTTCAGTCTTCCGTGACCATAGCCCATGCAACTAAGCCGAATTATCGGAGTCCCAAAAAAGAAAAGCAATGATCCTATTTTAATTAATACAAATGTGAGTGACCATGAGAGTTGAAAACAAAATGTACTTTTTTGAGTTTTGAGGGAAAACCTTCGAGACTCGATTCTCGTGATGAACGAATTATTAACATAACTACAAGTTGGTATGGAATCCTCGGTGTGCGAGTCTGACTCTCACATTGCGCCATGGGAAAAATTGGATTAATAAAAAATCTGTAGGCTAAACATTTGTTAATGTACAACTGTAACAAAACTTTGTTGGTGAACAGTTATATGAACACTCAGAGTAAACAGGACTGTTCACTGAGTATGAACATGACACATAATATATGTAATGGGTCATTTGTACTTCGGGCGAAAGGTAAATGGTTTAAAGATTGGGAGACCGGTTCATGTGTCTATCGATTGTTGTCAACAGTTTTAGAATCAATTTTCTTTTTTTCATTCATTCGTTAGATAACTTCTCAAGAAAAAGTATTTTAATAATATAGATGATTTATTTCTATTTTTTTATCTACGCGCCGGCTATAGTTATATAAAAAACGTATCTAATGCAATAGACACTTATAAACGATTTTTTCCCGAAATGTGACCGATCAATAGGCCTGTAGACCTTCTCAAAACCACGAATTTCAACAAAATCGGTAGGTAACTCCGTAACTTGACCCACTTATGTTTAAGACTTACTTTGCACCTGCCTTAGCAAACAGTTCAGCCATAAATTTAGGGTTGAAAAATTCTGCTTTAAACATCGGTGCGAATTCCTCATAAGTAAATCCAGGCGGATAGGTTTTGTTCATAAACTCTTCATAGTATGGATTTTTATCTGTGAATAAATATTTTTTACAATAAAATCAGTTTTTTTTAGTATCTTATTCTTAAAGTTCAGGGTGACTGTTTAATTTTTTTTTCAGAATAGAGTTCTTTATATAAAACGTTAATGCGTCCAAGGGTCAAAGCAAGGGACACCAATCACCTAGGAGTAAAAACAAGTGAGAAAAAGAAAATAGAAAGACTCTTTCTATTTTCTTGGACAGAGTGACAGAACAGAAAGAGAACGAAGAGAAGAAAGTATATCCAATAAAATTAGTTGTAGGTAATTACTAAAATATTTACAATAGGTACAAGTTTAGTGTCAGTTTTGGATTAAGTTTTTATAAACTACTCTTGGTTAATTAAGAAGAGTCAAAGAGTTAACCTGAGTAAGAGATTGATTTAGGAATGAAATATTACAAGTACATTTCACATTCTGACCCAACCATTAAAGGCTAACTAGTAGGCTTGATTCTATGGCGATTGTGCTAATTCCTTTGCATCTAACACGCTGTCGATCACCTGTCGATATGGAACCGCAGTCGCTTATGGCAGTCACGTGTTCTATTCTAAGATTGTCAGTCAGTCTGCAGACATAGATCAAGTAAAAGTATTTTCAACGTAGGTACTTAAAAATAGGTTCTTGATTCGAATGTATTTTTTATTAGTAAAATTGGAAATCAGATGTCTGCTCTAGTCATGACTTAAAATAATGTCTGCCAGTATTATTGACAAAAATGGCATTCAAAATATAGGTACCTAGTTTTTTGCATATAGAATTTTTGGTATTTTTATTGGGCTTCTGTGAGCCCCAGAGGCAGGGACATTAACTTAACATCAAAAGCAAAAATTTGGTTGAATACATACTTTTCCAATGGTACCAAATCCATTCGGAACCAAATCCAGGCACTGTGTAGACACCCCAATGGAGCAAAATGCCAATTTTAGCCCTATCATACCATTCTGGAATTACGCGTCCGCTCAAATCTTCCCAACTTGGTTTAAATATTTCATGCTTCTCTAATCCTGCTAATATTTTATTTGGATACACATCTTCACCGTGGCAGTTGAAAATAATTATCAAGTTGAATAAGACGACGTTGAGAGAAAATTTCATATTGATAGTGTCACTGGTATATTCATCATAACTGAACTGATTGTTTTACAGAATTGGATCACTGGATTAGTTATTGTTTTCAGTGGTGGTATGTTATACCTATTTATCTATTATTCTATTGTCTCAAATTATAGTTTACGTTTTTAGTGATGTGGGTACTGTATCTAAGGTAGATAAATATAGATTTTAATTGGAGCGGAGCGAGCGAAGCTCCCATGGATCAGCTTCAATGGCGCAATGTCTGTTACGCCATAACTTCCCGAGTTCTTAACCGATTTAAATATTTTTTATGTGGAATCGAATCAACAGGCATAGGCAATTAAGAAATTCGCAAAAATTCCCATCGAAATAAAAAAAGTAGTTTTTTAGGTATTACGCTCCGCTCTAATATATGGTGCTAGCGTAGCTTTAAGCTTAGCGACTGCATCGCATAGTTAATTATAACGGGGCCCCTATGACTTTGACAGAACACTTTTTATTACCAGAATATAGACAATGAAAGTAGATAAACAAGGTTTCATATTTTTTATTGGCAGTCAATAGTAGAATAGATAATCTTTAATTTAAATGGGGCGAGTCACACATATTTAAAATTATCTAAGCATGCTGAAATTTGATAGCCTTGTTTTGGGCGAGAGTAGAGTATCTTCGCGTATGCAAAAGCTAATAAGCAAGTCCATAATATAGTCCCTAATTGAGGTTTGATTTATTCTAATTAAACAAGTTTTTCAGTAATAAATGTCGGTATTCCTTTAACGATCATTTGCCCAGTGTGCCCAGTGGGAAAGACCCCTCTTTGCTGCTGAGCTGGATTATACAAGAGCTTAAGTAAGTATTTTAAGTGCATTTGATTAAAATGTACTTAAAACATATGAATTAAACTTAGGTATGTAATTAATTGAAAGGAATAAAACAAAAGTTGACATTTCTTAAACTTTTATTTTCTCTTATAACTAGTTTTAAACAGTTGAGATCAAAATAATACTTATAATAAATTTCATATACTTAGAGGTCATCGGTCATCCTTGAGCGTCAAAACGCTCACGCTGAGTAGGTAGAAAGTAAAACCTAAATTACTGTAAGTCGCCACTGTAATCAAATAAAATTGAAAATGTCTTAAACGCGCACCATAAATTAGGTTGAAACTAAAGCCACGTAAACCAAAGGAACCTAGTGCATCAAATAGTCTCGAGGACGATCATGTGTGACCGCATCGACTTACTGAAAACAATATGCACATCTCAGTGATCGAGATGCCTTGGACATTAAGGTAAGTAATATTCCTTCAATTAGTCAATATATACAGTGGTCAAATTTACATTAACTAAACGTATCTCACATATCGATGGTACCCACAACACTTCTGTACGTAACGTACGCACCAATGGCGTCTGGCGTCTGTCAACAAATAAACTATTCAAGATTTTCAATGGTACCAAAATCAGACCTAATTGAGTTTATTTAGAGACTTTTTCTTATTTATAACTAAGAAATTGAACAATAAATAAACTTATCTAAAATTTGTCGTTTATAACATATAATTATGCAAAAAAATATTAAAGTCAGTTATAAAAGTCCAAGGAAAGTATTTTATATCTTATAGAAATATGGCCTTGTGAATCAAAGAATAAAATCCCATCATAAGACAAAGGGATCAATTTGATGTAGGATAATGATAAAATGGAGATGTGAGAAAGACAAAATATTGTTTTATAATGAAGAAAAAAATGTGCTTAATTAAAAAAAAGGTACTGAAATTATTGTTAGATAACAGACATTTACAAGTGGCAGTCAGGATGGCGGGTACCCGTGGTTAGTAGTCAATATAGTTTCTAAATGGATACAAACTATGCAGAATCAATGTATGACAAATGTTCGATTTCATACAAATATACTTCACTGCAGGTATTGAGTATTTGTTGGAGCGTTCGGACTATAATTGCGAAGGTAAAGCAATATGCGCAGGGGCCTGTCATCGGATTCGTGACCAATAATTAATTAACTATCGATCTCCTTGCTTAGGAACGCACCTTAAACCCTTGAGTCCCTTGTATCTCTGTATGTGAATTATGACCCATCCTCCTTGCCTACGTTGTTTTCGTCCGTGATAAAAGTTTGAGCCCACAGCTAATATGATTATGATGTATCGAGTCGCCGTGTGCCATACATAGGTTTGATTGGTGTTTGCAATTTCAAACAATAAATTTTATATTTTACGTACACATTGTCAAATTACTGAATGTCTATTGTACTTAGGGAAATAAACTATAATTAATTATACTAAATAATAGATCACGTTGTGTACGGTATATACAGCGTGACCTGAAATATATTTACTCTTTATCAAAATAAGTACAAAATATAACGTACTTAATGCTTAAAGGCGTACCAGTAAAACAGTGAGTTTGTACAAAAGTTTGTAAACAATGATTTTGCGTTTCAGTATAAAATATTTAATGATTGTTATTGTTCTCACTCCCATACTGAAAAATAATTAACAATTCATAAATCACCTCTCATCACCATAATTCTCTAGTTATGGTGATATAAGGTTTTTACACTTGTGATTTACACTTTTATTTGACATGTATTATTATTTTCTTTTTACCCCTACTTTTATAGAGATGCCCATGTTAAGTTTCTTAGATATAATGAATTACTTAGTACTTACTAAGTAATTCATTATATCTAAGAAAAATCATTAGGTAATTAGCTACAGCAATAGTGATCAAAATTATTCAAGCAATTTTTTTTAAATTATATTTTATATCGCAAGTATTTTGGCATACTAAACAGTGTTTTTATAAATGCAAATATCAAACATTATATTATCCGTACATTTGTGAATATGTCGGCTATTCCAATATTATATATCACTTTGGATGTTTAAACTTTTGAATTTCTTGTCCATCACATTATATTTAAAGCACACAACTATATATGATGAAAAGGTAAATAAATAGCTTTACATACAGTAAATAATTGACCCATTCAAATAGTGGAATGCTATTCATAGTTCAAAGATATTGCCTAATTTAACAAATTTATGTTTATTAATGACTTAGATTCAATTATAAGGTATTCAAATAAAGTCAGCAACCTGACATTTGATTACATTAAAATATTATAATCAACACAGATTATAATTTTAATACAAAATTAAACATTTCTTATATATTTATATGACACTAGCTGACCTGGCCATGCATTGCTATTAATAATTGAAATAACATTGTGACATGGAATTATATATATATATATATAGCTGAGTTCCCTATAGAAACCTTACTCCTACCATACTGACTGATATAAACTTCATTTATCAAATTAAAAAATAAAAACAAAAATGCCTTAATACTATCCTACACTTATATGCAATAAATAATTACCTACTCAAGTAGATTTAAGATATTTCAGACGCTGAACATAGCATCATATATATCTTCTTCCATATATAACAGAAATAATATACAAGAACTACTTTACTAAAGTACATTACTGTTTTGCTATAATGTTCTATCTTACAGAATATGTTTTACTTTATCCACTTCCCCATTAGGAAGTGGATGTCACTGCTATTGACTATCAACTTTAAAATTTGAATAATGACAGGCACTGTTAATGATGATTTCGCTGATGCCAGATGTAGGCGGAGTAGGGCATGGTAATGGCTCAATATGTGTTGTAGTAGTCATCACAGGAGTTGTGTATAAGTTACCGCTGTGTATTGTGTGCGTATTGTGGGGTTGACTTGTATGTGTGTACACAGCACAAGATGAATTTGGTTCTATCTTTGTATCACAGATCATGCCCATTTTAACTTCAAATATCACATCCTGAATCTTTTTCTTTGCTACTAATAAGTTCTTTTCTCCTTTCAGAGATCTCAACTCGTTGGCTACATATTCTCCAAACACTGTGAACTCATCTCTGTTTCTTGGCAAGTTTGGATACACTTTGAAATTGTTAGCAGAGTCTGTTTTGGCTACTTTATGTGGTGGTGAAACACTTCCAAGCTTGCAATCTCCAGCAGATATCTCAGATTGCGATTGAATGCTGCTTGTTTCAGAAACTAATTCCTGGAAAGAAAATTGTATAAACAAAATTATAAACAAACTACGACTATAACATTTGTGAATAGTTAGATTGTGATTTGTGAATAGGTACAGAGGAAACAAACCTGTGTCAGAAGTCGGTATGGCTTGCTAGAGTCCTTCATAAAGTGTAAATATTCGAATGCGTACCAATTACTAACATATCTGTCATTAGGGTCTTCCGATAAAGCACGGGCTTCTCTCGCAGATTCTCTATTATACTGTGTTCGTAAATGTTGGATTTTTTTCGTTGCATCTGGAATTGAGATACCTAATATTGCAGATATAGATCGTAGCTCCTCCTTTCTTTTCTGCTTGTCCCTACGAGTCTCGCACAAGGAAGGATTCCAAAGGCTAGCATTCAGTTGTAAAAGCTCAATCAATTTTAGGGTTTTGTCTTTGGACCACTCCATCACAATTGGTTAGTAATCATTTGGTGCATAGAGTATTATATAAATTAGAGAACCTAATTTAGCGGCTTTAAAATGTAAACAAGGTAGTGTGTTTCTAAACAAATCGTTAGATATTTCAGTGAACTGCGTTGACTCTTCGATCCAACAATCAGCCAGTTATTGAACTGACATGTGACGGGTCACTGACATTGACATCAGGCGGGATTAACAATCTGTTTTTGTATTATAGTTAAGCTCAGAGTAAACAGGACTGGAGTAGCCTTTGCCTAACATTACCCCTCTGCCAAATGCACAAGCATCGGAATCCTGTGCGTTATATAAAACTAGTTGAGCCGCCATTTTAAAACCATAATAATCAGAACGTCTTACCGTGCAGAGCTCCCACGAAAATGCCTGCCTGTGCTGTTTTCTACTGTAAAAAAAAATCGAAAATATCTAGTATGCAAAAAGATGGCGTCACCTTTCATTTGTAAGTATAATTTTTACGATTTGATTATTATTTAATTCATAATTTCATGTTTTAGCAGACTTCAATTTCAAATTTCGCGCTCAAAGTTCGTTTGATGACGTCACGGCCGCACTCCCCACGAGACTACCTAGGGTTGACCATTATCGCATTTCAATTAATTAAGACAAAAATTAGAAAAAGTTTGTTGGTAATAAATAACTGTAATTTAGTATTTATTAATTACCAATTATAAATTCGTTTTAACAATGTACGTTGCGTGTTTATTTTTAGTTTAGTATTAAGTACATACCTACACTTTTGCGGCTGCTTGAAGCCTATTCTTTGCCACACAACATGGAAATATAAAATAATAAATTAAAATAATAATCAAACTATTTGCCCTTCTATTCATGCTGGGCGGCGCTCCTAAACATTAGGAGTACTAATGCTGTATATACATACAGTGTCCCTGCCTTCATAAAAAAGTACGATTAAAAGGGTACCATCGCCTAACCAGCACACCCGATCATTTCCGAGAAACCAAAATTTTTTTCGAGCCACTGGATAAATTGTTTTTATTTTGTAATCAGCAACCCTTATTAATTTGTACAATATTTATTTGCACAATAGTGATGTCAACTTCATCGATATTGTGATTTTACGAGTGAGTAATGAATGAATGAATGAATGCAAGTAACATACTTAAAGTGAAAATATGCATTTTTAATTTAAATCTATATGTCGCAGGGAAATTGTATAATTCCGCAGTTTACATTCGGCGTCATCAGTTTAAAAAACACATACCCTATTCTTAGTTCTTTTTCTTAACGATAATAAAACACAGCTTAGATAAATTACAGTTTGTTTCAGTAATTATTACCAGGTATTTTGAACTGATGACGCCGTATGTAAAGTGCGGAATTATACTATTTACCTGCGATATTATACATACGAGAATAAAACTGTAAAGATATAGAATAAAACAGGTCAAGTCCACCTTAAAGCAAATGGCTAGTAATGAGAGTAGAGGAAGCGAAATCACTAATTTTTGAACATTTTGTCTGTCTGTATGTATGTTTGAGCACGCATCACGCAAAAACTACGCGACGGATTTTGATGACATTTTAGTATGGTAATAGCTAAATGTCATCGTCAACATTTAAGTTAAGTTTTTTTATTAATATTGTAGCATTTATAGCTTCTTTTAAACACCGGCTTGTCCAACTGCAATACTTCAAGATAAGAGTAAGGTATGTGGTGCCAAAAGTCCTTTGTACATAAATGAAAGCTATTGGAAGATAGTATTGCAGTATTAAAATTAGAAATGATCGGTATGTGTAGTTCAGGCAAATATACTCTGCCCCTAGGCGGTATACCAATTGTTGGTATTTATACTTTAAGCTTTGAAATGCCCGGAAACATCTAATTTTTCATATTCAGTTTTCCTAAAGAAAACAGCATACGAAAAAAATGGATTCATGCTTGTAATAGGTAATAGGGCATCTTGGGCATCTTCAAGAACAAGTACTATATGTTCCATACATTTTGAGCCGTCTCAGTTTCAAATTATACTAGATTTAAAAAATCTAAAAATCCCACGTTTTTCAATGTCCTAAAAAGAATAAAATAACCCTGCGGGGCAAAGCGAGGGGCCACTCAAAACGTGGGGGCGCATATTACTAAGAGGAGATTTTAAAGAGATGAATGACATGCATTGATGCCGATTTTTGTAATTATTTTATTCTTTTTAATTATTAACTCAACGAAGTAACCATGTGTTACGCAACAATCGGATAAGCCCCATACAAAAGTGAAAGTTGCCTAAAGTGGACCTGAAAGTGCATCTGGAAAGTTGAAAGTTGCTTTAGAGTGCATTGTCATCGGGTTCTGAACTATCCTGAAAGTTTCAGCTTTCTAGCCTATCGGAAAGTGCCTCAAATTTAAGTTGCAAGATTTTGCCCGGACAGACAAACAAACAAATAAGAAAAGTGAGATAAGAAAAACGTGGTAAAATTATCTAACAATAGAAGAAGATTAGTTGCCCATGCTGTGCCAACGTTATTCTTGAATGATCCTCTTAGTTTATTATATAACTAGTTATGTTTCAAATAGATATTAACATGTTATATTATAACAGTTTTAGTTTATTACATTTAAATGTATTAATTTTAGGTTAAAGAATAAGTTGAAAAGGAAATACCTGCAAAAGGTGATGTAAGCAAATCGCAAAAAAATACAAATAATCAATCGGTCAAAGTAAAAATCCGAGAAAACAATATCATCATTAATTTAATTTAATTTTTAATACATAATGTAGGAATACTAACGCTTATAATTAAATTATTATAATAGAAAAATACTAGAAAAAATCGACTCGGGTCACAAGTGAATCTCAGGCGGGATTCACTTGTGACCCGAGTCGATTTTTTCTAGTATTTTTCTATTATAATAATTTATCTTATAAGATCGCATTGAAAATGCATAAAATATATAAAAATTATAGGCTTATAATTAAAGTTAATACATTCATTCATTGAACGAAACTGATTTATCGATATCGATATTCTCGTGCTATGTCATGTCACTTCTCACACAATGACATTCGTGTGTTTGAATAGAACGTTAACACACTATTTTAAGCACGTGTGCGTGTATTTTAAATATGTTTGTCGTATTATGCATGTGTGCGTTTGTAAACACGCAAAGAGTTTTTGTTCCTGTGTGCTGGCATTGAATGTAGTAGTAACCTCACCCCCCGCAAAAAATGGCAGAAAAATATGTACGAGAAATTTACTAATGGCTACTCCAGTCCTGTTTACTCTGAGTAGTTAAGCTATCCCATAAGGGCAGGCAAAGAAACAACGATCGTACAGCCTCCTCTTCAATATTATTTGTTTTACCTACGGTGGTACTGGAAAACCGATGTCGCTTATTAATACCATCTATTTTTTAAATGACCAAAAATTTTACTTCACATAATATGAAGACGTAACGTAATCAGTATAATCACACACTCATTTTACAAATAAGTAAAATGTAGGTTAAACAGAGTTGAATCACACAATACAAAATTCTATTACAAGCAACCTTTCTATGAAAAAAAAAAATGTATTTACACATTACAACAAATGTTATATGAATACTTTCGGAATTTGAAAATATTTTTTACTTCTTCCATTAAGGGGACGTATGTGATGTGACAGTTAAACTGGCACTTAACCAACAACATTCTTCTCGAAGATCAGTTATCTGCAGCGTACTTACAAAATATTGCGGTCGTGGCATCTTAATTATATTATTTATACAATTTTTAGTTCAGGATATAAAGAAATTTCAGAATTGACAAAAGTAGCTATACTAAATAATTATTAAACAATGTCCTTTTAAAAAGTGACTTGTTTGGCCCTAATTTTCAAACAAACCGTATCTATTTTATAAAATAGCATCAAAACTACAGAAATATTTCGATATACTCACTTCCATCTGCATAACTTACTAGCAATCCGGCATGTTAGATCGAAAGATACCTCTGCAGTACAGGCATCAGCCATTAATGTCGTCAGAATCAACGACTTTTTGGCCGTTATTACAATGCAGAAACGTTTGTTTTTAAAGCCAGGGTTAGCTCGTTCCATCGTGGATTCTGTCTTGGCAACCGGGCTTGATTGGAATCAAGAGTGAACCCATATAAATAAAACAACCATAGATGTCGGGTTTTTTACTTGAAATCGAATGCCCTTTGCTTGAACATCAAATGTTGGAAAACCTTTCTTCGAAGAATCGTCAAATTGACAAATTATAAGCTCGTCAGTCAACTAGATAGATCTATTAAAATCTCGAATGATGTAAATCCAAGATTTTTTTGCATCGATCTAGTTCTAGCTCGACGGATCAAATACGTCAAGACGTTATTTCGAAGCATCATTTTTCGAAAGATCATAAGAAAGATCGAATCATATAAAATAAAAAGCGCCCGCACCAGGACTTATGTTTGTTGATGAGTCCGGCAATAAACTCAATTAAAATGAATTCCTGGTAGCTGTAAGGGCTAGTTTTTCTATTTTGGGCCGTCTTTGATGCGAAAAATGCATAACCGTGGTTTGTCATCTAAATATGGCAACGATAGCGAATTTGCACCCAAATTACGCGATCTCCAGCTCTTGACTCCAGCTGAGATTCCCGAAGCATACTAATTTCTGAAGGAGCAGGTATTACCACCAGAAGCAGAACCAAATATTACATACTTCGAGAGATTTTATGTTGTCTGCAAAGTCAAAATTTTTAATGACGACCGTTTGGTGCAACGTTAGCGATCCTGCCTTTCGCACCAACGGTCCTGGGTTCGAATCCCAGAAGGGGCATATGTTTGTGTGATGAATACGAGTATATGTACATGAGTCATGGATGTTCATATGTATTTCTATGAATATTACATATCTTTGTATCATGTCTGTCTATTCGTTACCCTAGTATCCATAACATACACCTGACAGTCCTAGAATGTGAATGTAAGAAATATTTGTTAATTTCATTCAAATTACATGAGCACAGTAAATTTTTCCTCCTACGCTATGGTCTATTCACCTCGTTAATGAAATTTATCTAACAAGAACACAAACTAACCTTGAGGTGTCTTGCTGAATAAAAAAAACTTGGTTTATATTTATACTTAATAGGCTTCGAAATAGTCTTTACGCGTTTGATCCACACCGCAGATACATTTTATGAATCAACTTTGCAATACAAGAATAATGTAGGTATAACTTTATAACTTTTGCGACCATTTGTTTTTATTTGTCAAATGTTGCTTTTCACAACCAAAAAAGAAGGCATCTGTTCACAAACTACCGCAGGCAATGGTATTGTACCTTCTTTAACTAAAATTACAGTAATAATTGTTACGATTTATTTTCTTAATTGATTTGAAGTAAGTAACGTAACACGCAAAAATAACATTTTGTTATCCGATTTTTCCCATAACATTTGTAAACTTTGCTCCCCAAAAAGCAACTGCGGTGTGAATGCATTATTTTACCATTCGAGATTAGAGCTTCCGATTTGTTGATTTTATAACTCTTCGAATACGCCGGATAGCACCAACTTTTCACGAGGCTAATATTAAACTCTAAGGCTTGTCTAAATTATAAATCCTATCCATTCTGTCTACTTAATTTGTACTGGAATTGAATTCACAGGGCTACCTACTTTATACTTATATGCATCTACTTTGAACAAATCGACACGATTGGGATTAGATCCATTCTTCCATGTTCTACCACAATATCTGGCATAAGACATTATCGCAGAAAGTCTATCGATAGGAACATAGCAAAACGCCTTTTTTGTCACTTACGCAGCATCATGAAAAAGGATCATGTTCTTAAGAAAGTGGAAATATCAAATATCAACAAATCATTAATTGTGCCATTTCTCATAATTGTAAGCGAAGGAACCTTTTTTAACCGATTCGTTGCTGACTTTTTTTTGCGTGTGGCGTTAGCCACTGAAACCGTGTCATTTTTAAATCTATGATAACTCCTTCAAATTGAGTTTTAGGGAAATCAACCCAGAATAAAACTATCTTCATTATTCACGTACATCAAGCTCGTAGCCTTCGTTTCTGTAATTGTATGTAGCAACGAATCGGTTAAACGATTCGAATCCTCAAAAGGAAACACGTGAAAGGTAATTCATTGTCATTTATTTACAGACCAATGTGAGGGGACTATCACATTATAAAAACGAGTGCTCTACTAACTAAACATATTTACAATTTATTATACAATTTTTACTACTCCTCCTACATAAAATGCAAGTACAGCTCAGTAGCTCCACCTATCCCATACAAAATTATCACTTTTCTTTATTACAGGAACTAAATAACAATAAAATCAAAGAACACAAATCAGCGTTCGGAATCACATTAAAATAATATAGTTTAAAATAACTTACTAGCATGTATAATGTACAGAAAGTCAGTTCATCTTATAAACGATCAACATCTACTTTTAAGGAAAATATGTCTACTGAGCTTAATAAGAGTTTGATTCTTGATTTACAATTTAAACTATTAGGGGAATCACCATAAGATATATTTTGTGTCAAAAAGATGTTGATAGCATAACATTTTCTATACATTTCTATTCTTATATTAATATTTAAAAATACGACTACAACAGTTAAATACTTAATGTATAGAGTAAAATTACATTTGTACTCATTTCTTGTATTCAATAACCAAACTCTTGAAGTAAGACAGTAATATAAATGTGCAATAATAAAATAGGAACATGAAAGAATTTCGTATATATCTACCTACATACGCCATTCATTCATGTTCAAAGAACTTACAGGATAATCAGATACTAAACAAAGTGATATAAAATAACAACAACAATAATAAAAAAAAACAATTACAGTGATACATCTTTCATAAAATAAGTTGATAAGGAGAATTAAATTGGAGATTCGTTACTTCAGATGGTACTGTCAAATATTAAAATCATCTCACAGATACTAATATTACTGTAGAGGAAACATTGCACACTATTATAGGTAATAGGTATATCGTATTGTTTATTAGGAATAAATATGAACATACAAAAATATTAATGTATCTGTACGCATCCAGAATAGGTATACCAGTGCATAAGGCTAGAACTATCTTCTCGTTGCTTATAATGAGACCTCTATTAATATTAACTCACAAAATAACCAAGATATCATGGAATTATTTGGCTATATCTTATCTGTTACACATAAATCTATATGATAGCCTTACAAAAATATAATGAAGACCAGCGCTCGTTTGAAGGTACACCATATACCCACTAATAATAAACAACACAACAAATAATAAGGTATCTTATCCTTAACAATTGACCATAATTATTTGTATAGTTGAAAAACCAAGATCCGTCATCTTAGTTCTGTTTAGTCTAACTATTATGTGGTAAATACGCAAACTAGTGTAGCCGGTACAGCAATAATAAATACTTGTTATTCTTATTTAGGCCTAGTTTAAGGAATACAGTTTTTCTGTGCTAAGTATCGACTCTTGAAGATACAGCTTGACGCGTCACCGAGAAGCGAACTAAATAAATACTAGCTATCTACAATTGTACATTGTCCTCACATCACAAATCGCGAATCTTACGTGATATCATGCGGCCGGGGCTCTCGAGATCTAAAGAAGCCCTTCTCAGTGCGACACTCCCGAATGGTGACAGTTTGTAGGTTTACAGTGACATCTGTGATGAAGATTTGGTCGGCTACAGGTGATCGGGCCATCCAGTATGCTGCACTGCGCCGAGGGGGTTGCGGGGGTGGTGGTGGAGGGATAGCAGGTGCCTCGCCCCATGAATCTTCGTCCTCAGGCTGTGGAGCGGGGGGCGGAGGTCTAGCACCTTTTGGCTCTGCTGGCGCAGTGGCCGTAGGCTGCGTGTCTGTACGCCTTTCTCGTTCGGGGGGTATGTGAGCGTCTGCTTCCTCAGGAGAATGTGGGGCACGTCTGGGGCCGGTTCTTGGAGCGGCGGCTTCGGCAGCTGGGGAGGCCGGCGCGGCCGCCCCGCCTGGAGGCGCCGCGGGTGGCGGGGGCTGCGTGGCGTGAGGAGTCCTCACTCCGTTCAGTTTGGTGGAGTCGTGGCGCTTGGCCGGAGGACTCATCGTTATAGTTACCCCAATCTTCCCAGATTCCCGGGAGAGCACCTCGGCCTTGCGCTTGCCAGGAGGGGGATGGCGTTCCTCGGAGCCGCTGCGAGCGCGCTCCATAGGCGAATGTTCCCGCTCCCGCTTCCGCCCTTGACGTCGCATCTCCTCTCCCCGCTCGAAGCTCTGTATCAAGCGTGGGTCGAGAATGTTCTCTTCCGGTTCCCAGGTGTTGTGTTTCGGCTTCCACCCTTTCCATTTCACGTAATACTCCACTTTGTTCTGAAAAAATAAAATTTGGCGGTTAACACATGTGTCGAAAGCGAGTGCACCGTTGGAGTGACGTAGCGTAACTGATCGGTGGCGTGAACACGAATGGGAGGGTTGCATATATAGCCTTGCAGATCGTATGCGATAAAATTACAGTGAAAGTGCGAAAGAGGTCGTGCCATTCTAAAAATAGGTACACAATTAGGTTATTTCAATTGGGAACTAGTCTGCACTACCCAAACTACTGGTTAGATTTCTTGAAACAAATAATTTAGGTATAAAATATGAAGTCGTGGATGAATAATGGCGTCCGGGTTTGTGATGGCGAGTGAATTGGGTTGGGGCCCACCTGCCGTCACCAGCTGCGACGGCTATCTCCCGTGCGGCCGGGATTGTCTACCTTATTGCCCAAAACATAAAGACGCGTTGCATGCGAGTGATCCGCATGCAACTACGGCAAACCGGGCGAGGGACTTGCATTAAACACCGCACTAATTAAGTTTATTTGGCAAGGGTAAGTTAACGTCGAGAAAATACGTCTTAAGTTTCAGTTTTCTAATAATAACTACAAAATTTTAATGATTGATGTTAGTAAGTAGATATTATGCAATTGCTTCAGGTATGGAGTTGAGAATTTGAATATAGGTCAGGTATTTATGACGTAAAATGAACTTTCCAGTAATAGTGCCCGATCGATGGTCCATTCGCAAAACTAGGGCAGGTCGAGATTTCAGTCGAGAACCGGTTTGCTGACATCATATAGGTAAAATTAGTTTATTATTTGTTAAATAACGATTGAGTTTCAGATTAATATCTACGCAGTTTTATTATGCTCCTTCCTTTAACAACGTTAGACATCAGCTGTTGCGATGCAATAATCCACCAGGGTATAAAACCGCATACTTAATAATAACTTACACCAGACTTCACCGCGGTGCTATTAATTTCGTATATATAGTAAAGGAAACCTAATCTTACAGTACTTAGTTAAAGTCGACATTGCCTTGCTCTCGTTGTACTTTAGGGCGTATCAATACTAAATTTCGCCGGGGAACCCTCGCGTCTTATTGGTTTTAGTTACGAAGGGTGAGGTGAAATTTTATGCATGCACTGACTTTGTACCGTGGTACAGTAATTAATTATATTGAAAATATTAAGATTAACTTGAAAGGTGCCTATGGAAACGCTGTTTTCTCCAATATTCAAGAAAAGACAAATTAATATTAAATTCATCAAGTTAGTTCTTAATTATAAAGTAAAAAAAAAATTAAAGCGATTATTTACTAAGTAGAAAGTTATCCAAGTAAAACTCAGTGTAATTGCTTACTAAGCACTTTTCTTTATACACTATTTATAAAATACATTGGTAAAAAAATAAGGCACCTTCAACAAAAAATATTTTGAAGCAGTATTGTTTTCCTTAAGACTTTACCTCAACAGTAATCAAATCGAATAATCGACGAAAACTAATAACTAAAAAAAACACGAAAGGATCAGCCGGGACGTGTGGGCAAGGTGAGCTCGTTCTGCAGATGCGCGCGGATTGGCCGACGAGCGGGCGGGCGGGGCGAAGGGAGAGGTGCCCCACCCCGCTTCGTCCCACCCCACCCCCGCCTGCCTGTCCCGACCTACCAACTTAATTTAGTCGCCACTATAGCTCTTACCGCTCTCACATAAAGTCCATTATGTACTACTCAAAGGGCGTATATAAGATGGCGGTTTTGATGGTTGTAATCGCGCCATGGGCGGACCGTCGTCGCTCGGAAGCATAGACGCCAATTAGCTATGGAAACTCATGTCGTAATTAGCGCGGGAATAATTATCGGATCATCGAGAATTTTTAGAATTCTTCATTATTGATCTGGAAGTTAATACCATCATTATAACGAGATATGACTAGATTGTAATTAAGTAAGATGAAGACAGTTTGCGGAATGGACTTTGACAAGTTTGACTCTTTAAAACAATGGATATTTTATTTTTGTACGCCCCACTTTATATGGATGACATTGAATACATCAAAAATAAAATTACTAATATCCTGAATGTTCTTACCAGTGATCAAATCATTTTCTACTTATCAAAGCAATGTTTGGATAAATTTTGTTGTAAGATTAGAACTGGGTTAAGTTCTTCCTGACTTAATAAAAGCTTAATTAGGATTATCCAAAAATTACATTAAAAATTACAAATTATACAATCATAATTTCGTTCGAAATTGACAGCAGGTAGACTATCACAGATCCTACAATTTACTTTTGACTTAATATTTACTTAACTCCAAAATATTTTTTAAGAAAGTCTTCTTTAACTGTTCTGTCTAAACAAAAATAGTCCTTCTTTATGAGGTAGTTCTCTTATGTCTTCTAGCCTTCTTGAATATTCTATATTTAAAAGGGTGACATTCTTGCAATAAAGCAAATATACGTAAAGAGGTGGAATGCGGTGTCATAGATGCAAGGAGGTCACCACAGTACCTATCTAGCATCAAAGTTCGTGTTGATTTTGTGTCTCCAAAATATCAGCTAGGGTAGCAAGCTCTCAGCCACGATTTTATCTTCTTTTTTGCAGTCACAGTTTTAAACTGACTTTATTAAGTTTAATTTTTTAGTGTTCTGTTAGTACGAAAGATGTTTATTTTTTAACAAACAGTAGAGAAAAGACAGACAAACATTTAATAGTTTTGACGAAATACTTCGCATAATAGTGTGTGAATAAAAGAATGACTTATTAAACATAAAGAGGAATATGAGGTACTATTTATAAGAGATTATCTTACTATAGGTGTAGGTACGGACTTGAATTTATTAACCCATAGCAGTATTGCCGTAAATTAGAAACATTTTAATCCGATCAAAAACTGCGGAAAATGCAAATTTACGAAACAATATAGATATTATTTATAATACTACCCAAGATGTTTAAAATTTGTGAAGTAAAGGTGTTTTGTGATGAAATCCAAAGCAAGACAGATAATGTTAAATCTATATCTTCTTTGAGTGAAGATCGGGGTATTTTCTTACAAAACTGGCATTACCACAGCATCCATGAACTAAGTAGAAAAGTTACACATTACAATATTTTTTTAAACGTTTTAACATTTACCCGATATGACTCGACTGTGGGGTTTTTTGTCGTCGAAAGCCAAAAGGTCGAACGATAAAAAGTCGACAACAATAGTTCGAATGAGCAAATCGTCGATAGCCCATTAGGTTAAACGTTTAACACATCGACACTTCAAAACGTCAGAGAAATTCCTATCGTAGATTGCTAAAAATGTCGAACATTCGTCGAATTTCACAGTAATTTTTAAGTATTTGTTTATGACATTGTATCAATATATATAAAAACTGTTGGCATAAAACTACTAATACATATACCTTTTCTTGAAAAAAGTTGTATTATATAAGAAGCGAGAACATTTTCGTCAACGTGATAGCTGCATACGTGGCAATACAATGGGTTATAAAAGACAAAATCAGATTTTCCATATTTTTTTATTAATACGACACCACATGACCGTTTAGTGAAGTCTACTCACCCGCATATTCAAATTAAACTAATAAACACTGCTTGGAAATGACGAATAAATCAGTTCACTTATAAGTTAAATAGCTTTTTTGTTGAATTGGAATGACGTTAGTTTCTAGATCATGATAATATGAGATGCTTTTAGAGGAGATAGGGGTGTTGATTGAATTAACAAACCTAGCGTAGACAAGATATAACTAAGTACTTAAAACGTGGTCGTTTAAAAAACCTTTTTTTCTGATAAAGGTTATCAGTTCTGCGAGCGTTGTGGCTATCTTGTGAATGTTATGATTTCAAGAATGTTAAGTTTTGGATTAGGCAGTCATAAGATTTCCAGTAGTCAGAAATTGTCTACCACTCAAACCATGAACCGGGCCCGCTTCATTCATAGTTTTGGGAGGTAATGTTTTATTAAGGCAATTAGCTTTATCACTCATATCAACAGATTGCGTGCATTTCCTTTGATAATTTTTGTTAATTTTTTTTATGTGCCAGCAGGAGCTCACAAACGTTTATATTTAATTCCTGGAGGAGATTAGAGAAGTTCTGATAATTTGCGATGTTGGAAATAGGGTTTTCATATGTTTTTAAAGGTAAGATTTTGAGAAAGTACAAGAAATTTAGATGTTTCAATAATATTTATTACTTATATACTAATAATATTGATGTATGATACAATAAATTATATGCGACAACTAACCACATACCTACACTACCGTCCAAAAGTTTGGAAACACCCTATTTTCATTAGATAAAAAAAATTACCGCAAATAAATCTTTAAATATACACGTTCTTATTAAAGTTCATTTATTTTTACAATAGTGCTTATAACAATAATGAAGAAAACTACTTATTTCTTATCAGTTATTCCGTACTTTGACAAAAGACCGGCACACGTGTTTTATGACCACAAAAGTTGCTGCACTGCCAATTGTTAATTTCTTAGAATTGGTAGATACAAACATTGTTTTTGTTTTGAATAGAGATCAGTTTTTTAAAATAAGTATATAATTCCATTAAGTATCTAGTTTAGAGTTCAGTGTACTTTGTGAGGTTCATGTGATAGTAACATCAGTCGATAACTGCATAAAATGGCAAAAAGGAAACAGATTTCTCTTGAAGAGCGAAGTGTTATTTGTACTTTGAACAAAGAAGGATATTCTATACGCCAAATCGCAAAAAAGGTTGGAGTTTCATGTAAAGGTGCACATTATAATCTTACACGAAAGCGAGCTACGGGAGAAAATCGAGACAGGAAGAGATCCGGACGTCCCAAATCCACAACAAAGCAGGAAGATCAGTTTATGAAAGTGTTATCGAAACGAGATCGACGTTTAACTGCGCCACAAATTGCTGCTACTTTAAATAAAACACGAGAAAAGCCAGTTTCAATCACAACTGTAAAGAGACGTTTACTGTCTGCTGGCTTAAGAGGATGCGTTGCAGCCAAAAAACCAAGACTAACTATTACCCATAAGAAAAATAGACTAGAGTGGGCTAAAGCACATAAAAACTGGACGGAAGAAGACTGGAAAAAAGTCCTTTGGACGGATGAGTCTAAGTTTCAAATTTTTGGATCTAATAGACGTGTTTTTGTGCGCCGATCAAAAGACGAACGGGCTTTAGAAGCGTGTATTGTGCAGTCCGTTAAGCATGGTGGTGGTAGTGTAATGGTTTGGGGGTGCTTTGGTAACAATAAGCCCGGTCATTTGATTAAAATTGACGGAAAACTGAATAAAGAAGGCTATCTGAAAATACTGCAAGAAAATGCAATTTCTTCTGGAATGAATCTGATTGGCCGAAATTTCATTTTTCAGCAAGATAACGACCCAAAGCATTCATCAAAATTATGTCAGGAGTTCTTACAGCAAAAACAAAACGAAAAATTTTTGCAAGTTATGAAATGGCCATCACAATCGCCAGATCTCTCGCCTATAGAATTAGTATGGGATGAGCTTGATAGAAGAGTTAAAAGTCAGTGTCCATCGAGCTCAGCACAGTTGTGGCAACATTTACAAAATGAATGGAAGTCACTGGACCCCGAATACTTCGCAAAATTAATCAAAAGAATGAATAAAATTTGTGAAGAAATAATTAAAAACAAGGGTGGTCATTTTGATGAGGCCAAAATTTAATGAAAATTACATTATTTTTGCACTTAATTGTACTGAATATTTCTTACTTAATGTTAATCTAACGTTTGATTAAGATTTCATAGTAATAAATCATGACTTATGTGTTTTATTGTTGTTTTTATTTCAATTACCATGGTGTTTCCAAACTTTTGGACGGTAGTGTACAATCTGGGTTAACTGGAAAGAGATTTCTCTCTCTTTTTCAGAGAAAAGAATGTCTATTTTTACAAGAAATTGAATCTGTATTTGTTATTGGTTTTTAAACCATGTGCAATAAAAAAAACAAGGTGAACAGAAAAATAATCTTGAAGCGCATTCAAATAAATGATTTAAATACTTCAAAAAGCTTAAAATAGATACGTTAGAACAGACATTGGAGCAGGAAGAAATGTTTCATAAAGTATCAGTAAAATATAGCAGATAGATGAAGTGGAATGGATTTTTGTGGCCTGTTTAAGTTTAAAAAGAGTAAATGCAGCCAAACGACAAAGAACGTGGAAAGGACAATAAATTGTTGGCGCTGCGCCAAACTCTTATGTCGATTGCTTTTGAAGTTGGTTTTATAATTGTTGTTGAACTTTTGCTAAGAATGTGGATTTTGGTATACGTGTTAGGGAATACAATGACGCATTTGTTTTGTTTAATACTAAACAGAATATCGGATTTTCTTTACAGATTTTCAAGTAAAAAGTAGAAGAGTATCAATCGAAAAATATAGTTGACTGTCGATCTGGTGACAGTCGCGGCAAGCACCTGGATGCGGGCAGCGCGAGTCTGGTCGTTGTGGGGATCCTTGGGGAAGGTATAGACCTTCCCCACTATATGCAGGTATGCTGGACATAGGTCCAGCATACATTTTGTGGCATATTAGTCCGTGCAATGACAGAGTTGTAGAAATATTTAATCACAATGAATGTCGACATCCCATTCTGCCAATCATGTAGGAATTAATTATGACTACGTAGTAATTATTAAGTATGTTCTAATGGCAACAAAAACTCTACGTAATTAACGCAAAAATATAGGTTAAACCGATTCATAGCAAGCGGACTTCAATCTTATGTCTCCTGGCCAAGAAGATATAGAGTTGAAATAAAGTCAAACTCGAATACTTTTCAATAATAAAACCAGATTTGGGAAATAATGTTCCCCAGCGTTGATACATTAAAGAAAAATGCAGGTTCTGTTCGTAAATTTTTGAAAATGTTATGTGCAATGTACACATGAAATGGTACATCTATCAAGTCGTCGCAAATTGTTCTCGAACCGCGTCCTCATCCGGTCCCATGGGGCGAGGGGGCGGGTAGATTAATGGGCTCGGCCCGGTGAGCCCGGTCCACGGGGATAGCTGGAGCGTTTAAATACGAATCCTCTCAAATTGCCCGTAGTCAAGGGCTGTGAAATTTTCGTAAAACGATCCTCGCACATCGCAACATAAAGCAAAATACGAAAGAAAAAGTTCCATTTTTTTTTTTCGCTTTGTTGGGCACAGTTTTGCCAATAGGTACTAGATTTTACTTCAAGAAGTATAATCTAACCGTAAGTTTAATTAAATAATTACTGTACTACGTACAACAGATCAAATTAAGCAATTTTCAAAGAAAGTAGTGGACACAATTTCAGCCAATATTGCTGATTCTTAATATTTTTACAAATATATCATTTCAAACGTAAGGAGTTTTAAACTTCGAAAAACTAGTGCCAGGTACACTTCTATGTTTTTTCCTGTATTAAGTGTTATTAGAGATTCACGTTCATTAAATCTTGACCTTTGTTTTGTATTAGATAAGATTTATTGTAGCCAAAATGCATGAAAAATTACAGTGTAAGTAATAAACAATTAACTTCGTTAGTATGCATAATAGAATAGAGACCACGAAAGTGTAAAACAAACTAACTTCGACTCATTCTGCTGCAGTTTACGTCACATCGCCGGATGCATCTTTGAATATTGATATTGATAATGGCCTTTCACTAAATTAGTATGTGTTGCAAATTGCAGAGTTGTCACTTACCAAATGGCTCATAGCTCAATTGTTCATCGTCAGTAGGATTATAAAATGTAAGAAATATATATATAAGTTGCTGGAACCATTAAGAAAAAACTATTTGGCAAGTAATTAAGTGAACAAATATTAACGAGCGTACTACTCCAATTGCAGTTTTTCGTCTTTTTTCGTTGATTAGAGAGAGTTAAAATATTGTTTAGAAATTTGCTGTTTAAGTGGTGAATTATTACGATAAGTTTTACATTGCAGCATGCAAGTCATATTATCATAACATTAAAAAAGAAAATTATATGACTTGTGTGTTCTAAAAAAGTTGACAGTGCGACATAAGTATTCAACCAAGTTTGCGAATATAATTATCATCATATATAAATTTAATAACATAAATGTCTACAATAAACTTCAATTATTTGTGTTTTTTTTACAAATAAAAGTTATTTAAACAGTTATTTCAGCAGTTAGTAAAATCCTTTAGTCATAATTTTGGTGTTAGAGAATTTTTGCCTGAAAGTTTGTCACGAATAGGTTGGAAATTAGTTTTAATGGAAACAATAGGAATTGGAGTTTTGATTTTTTGTGTATGTAAGGTTTAAATCTGACACATATTTATTTATAATGCAATTACTGCCATAAGAAAAAATTATCTTTATTAGTGTTATATACTTTTTCAAATTTGGCTGGAGTAGAAAATTCTCAGGTACTAGCTTAAATTTTATTTAACCTGATTTAGTGCTGCCTGCTGTCGTAAGAGGTTAGAAATCTTGCCTAAATTTTTCAACATATAAGGGTAACAAAAAAGGGTGAATCCGTTTTTTCAAGAATGAACTCAAGGCCATAACTCAATTTGGACCGGACGGCTGATAAGTCACCGATAAATATAAAATAATGAATTTCAAACATGTAGGTAGTTAAGATTAACATAGATTTAATGCAGCAATACGCGTACATGCAGGTAGGTGCTTTGGAAAAGTAATTACAAGTATTCCAGTTTTCGTTCGCCGATTTGTCGCGGTTAACGAACGCAGGTAGTATGCTCCAAAGCGAAGTGGCGTGAAACTATCATCAATCCCAATCTTTGGCTCTGATTCGGTGGACGGTCGTAAATCATAGCGCGTGACTGATTCGACAGCGACGAGGAAAGCATGACGGGACGACCAACAGCGCTTGCTTTACTCATTAGCACCGAACCCACGTTAACGGTTTATGTGTACTCAGGGATTCTTGTGGAGGTCTAATTTCTGTAACCAAATATTTTCTAGGGTAGCAGAACATGTGTCATTAAAATATCTTTTTACAAGTAGGCATAGAGGTAGATATAAAAGCATATAGAATGCAGTAATAAGTAGCAACGTAGATATATTGAATACTGGCAGAAAATTATGGTACCTTTTTTTAACGATTAGGACGAAGACGCAATGGAAGTTTTATTTGCTTTTTACAGTGTGCACTAGTACGTACTAGGAAAGAAAATTAAAATTTATTACCGTAGCACTTAAGATTTATCAGCGACAATCGATAACAAGCTCAATCTAGAACCACCGACGGTATAGATTAAAACGTAATTCAATCGCACCATTTAATTTCGTAGTCTGTGTAGCCCTCGCGAGGCGTTAAAAGGGTGATGGAGGATAAGGAGGGTGAGGGAAGGTGGAAAAATGTCAGAAGATGAATCTGGCTGCCAAAGGGCTTGAGGCGATCGGCACAATAACGATGTTGTCATGATTAATTTCTCGACGACGACAACTTGTTGATTGAACCAAGTTATTTTTGTTCTTTTAAATTGAAAAAAAAACCCTTACTTTAGAGTATCTGTCGGTTTCTTAAAGTCATTATTCTAAGTATAAATTGTGCGGGTATAATAACAGTTTAACGTCGCTAGTCACATCTGTGATTATTCCGTTCACGTCCAGACCTCCGAGACTCTGCTCATGTAGACGTGACATGCACATTATTGCCGGTGTTAGAAATGCATCATTATTATGACACTTTATGTGGATTAGCACTAGAGACGCATGACGAACAAAGAAGAGACAAAATAGTCAGTTTAGTAGATTTTTTTAAACTTTAATTTTAATATCCGTTATACGTAAAAATAAAGTTTTAACAGAATTTAAGTATGAGCCGGCAGGCAAGAAATCGGAAGCGGACGAGTATAGCGCGTATTCTTTCGTAACTCAAATACCAGGAGCGCAGAGATCGCTGATAGTAAACGCTTTAAAAGCCCGCGAGTTGTGTGCGAAGAGGAAATGGATATGTCAGACAAGGCGAGCAAGTCTGGCGGCTTAAGGCGATGAGTGGAGGCAAGTTGCCCCGGCCGGTGTCAGTCGCTGTGCAGCGCGCTTGGGGATCGTATGTGTCTGTCTAGTTTTTCGTATTGTTTTATTTCGATGACAAAATGCAATACGACGGATAAGACGTTTGCGATTTATGAAACTTTCTTGTTTGTAGATATTGTTTATTATAAATGGTGTTGATTTATTGATTTGAGTAAGATTATCGATGAAAATGAAAAGCAAGATGAAAAATTTAGATGATTTTGTAGTACTTCAATAGTTTTAAATAGTATTTTTAATGAGTGTATGGGTTTAGCGGTCACACGCACGGTCAACGACTCTTAGGTAATAAAATTGATGTACAGAGCGTTACACACTTGACAGATATCATCAGTAGTGCGTATTTCTATCGGTAAAAGGTTATGCATAAACTAACAAATTTCGGGTGCTGAAATTAAAGGAATTATAATTCGAAATATTCCATTCTATTTGGTGTATAGTTTAATCGTGGAGTATTGATGATGGGGTATGAAAGAATCGATTGAATGAAGACTTGATCGACTTTATCATAATCTTGAAGAATTAAAAGAGATTTTATGCACGAGCAACATGAAAATAGATTTATTTCTTGTTCTTGTTGAATGAAGTTTCTTAAAGGAGCGTTTTCAAGGAAAATAAAGAATGTAGAACATGTTCAATTAATCTAACAAGGCATACAAAGCGTCTCCGCTCACAAAGGGCTGCTCGACCCTCGTCGTTAGCACTTGCGGCGAGCCCGTGTGCAAACAACACTTGTAGGGTGGAAACATTTGATTTGTGAACAAGCTAAATCAGCATTGTTTGAAATACAGTCCCTCCAAGAAAATATCAGAAATACGGGTGTAGTAAAAAAAGAAAAGAAAAACACTACGATTTAGGTGGTTATTCTACGAATTGTAGATTTGCAGCTACCTACAGGGTTTAGAAGATAATACGCTACATCCTAATTATATTATGACAATATTTTGTGTGTGTGTTTGTTACTATATTGTCAGTAAAAACCTAAGAATAACATTCAAGAAGGCTAAGAACGGTTAGCTATATGTGTAGTCGTAGAACCGAAATGTTAGCGCGATTCATTTCGGTACAGCGACATCTAGTATTAATAATAATAATTTAAAGACGAGTTTTCAAAAGTTCTTTTCAAACGTTGAGTTAAACAATGGCCAAAGAAAACTTTCGCGGTATTGTACTAATGTTATCAGTATAGCATAATTCCACAATAAATATTGTCCTAATAACTCAATTACGAGGGATCACACCCTGCGGCGGACGAGATAGATAGGAGTTACGGCGAATAAAAAATACCCGGACCGTGGGGCTTTGGCGGGAGAAAGGGGAGAAACGGCATATCCAGACATGACTCGGCGGACCCTTCATAACAGTGGCGTAACTGATTACATTCCACTGTTATTGGATGTCAAAAACATTGCAACACAGGCGTCTCTTTAGGACAATTGTTGCATATAACGCTATACCAATAAACCTATTCTGTAAATACCCGATTTCTCTAGCAACAATAGAAAAAAAATTATCCGAAAACAGTGTCAATTATTTGTTGATTTCAAACAATGTGATCACGTGGGAACATCTGACCACCGGCGCCGTCCTAACTATCCTTCACTAATTACCAACTTTATCTCCGATCAGATAAGGAGGTGAATAAAAAACTAACGTCCTTTCCTTTTCGTTTTACATTTACATAATAATGCGTGGGGCATAACGACCGCTGGTAAAGTAACAGACGCATTTTTTTTAACAAGATGTTAATAAAAAAATTGTAGTTATTAATTTTGAATTCGCAATTTCTTGTTATATACATAGGTGTACCCTTACTTCATAGAGGTTATAAAACACTTTTTTTGATGTGGAAGTGACGTTTTGGTTAAGATAGTATCTTTATTGATAAAAGGTCCCGTTGAATGATATAATAATATGATCCAGTTGTCATTTATGATATAGGAAAGCAATTTTTGCTTGTTTTGTTCTCGATCCTTTTTGCATTGGCGGCATTTCGTCAATTGATCGTTAAAGTCTGTTGTTCATAAAGTGTTCTGATTGTAGTGTAGCGGAATGCATGTGTGCACGCGAGACAATGCCGACGTTGTTATCATTGTGTGCGTCTCCCATATGACGTTTCCCCATTCAGGGCACTACTTTAATATTCCGAGCGTGCATGTAGGTATGCGATTAAGTATGCTTTACAAATATAGGGGACCCTTCACATAAGAAAGTTTTTATATTCCGTAGGGTGGCAGGGTGTTCTACATCCCGTATATAAAGCCTTAGTTATAATTGAGAGTTTTGTTTTAATAGTGACACTCCTAGAGTCGACTGTCAATCTGTATAAATTTTTATTAGAACAAACATTATCACTTATTTGAAATCTATAACATAATACAGGGTGGGCCATGAATTAGTTAACAATTTAAAAAATCATATAAAAAAAAACCATTTGACATATTTTTTAAATTGTTTATTGATAAGAAAGTTAATGATTTGGAATTTATTTTTTAAAAATAACATTATCTAAATGACCACCGTTTCGATTTTTGCACTCTTCTAAGCGAGCACCGAAGTTTTCGAATACTCGCCGACAAAGAGACCGCGTGATTGCCGACATTTCCTCGCTAATTTTTTCCTTTAATTCACCTAGTGTTTTTGGTTTATGGATGTAAACACGACTCTTCAAATAACCCCATAAAAAGAAGTCTGCTGGGGTTAAATCCGGACTCCTGGGTGGCCATGGGATGTCGCCTCGTCTGGAAATCAGCTTTTCCGGAAACATTTCTTTGACCACCGGCAGGGACTCGTTAGATGTGTGACAAGTGGCTCCATCTTGCTGAAACCATGTGTTACTATTGTAGCCAGCAAATTCCAGTAGCTTCGGTGCCAAGAACTCCCGTAACATTTTCACATACTCAGCAGAATTCACAGTAACCGAACGGCCGCGAGAGTCTTCGAAAAAGTAGGGCCCAATGATTCCTTTTGCTGAAATTGCAGCCCATACCGTAACCTTGGGAGAATGAAGTGGCCTCTCGTGTTTAGATTTGGGATTTTCGCTGCTCCAATATCTGCAATTCTGTTTATTTACGTGTCCGTTTAGATGGAAATGCGCTTCGTCGGAAAATAAGAGGTTGTCAAAATTATTGAATCGATCTAACATTGTTTCGGCATACGACTTGCGCAAATTTAAATCATTAGGTTTTAATTCCTGCACTAACTGGATCTTATATGGATGTAAATTCAAATCTAATTTCAAAATTCGGCGCAGTGATGTACGGGATAATCCTAATTCAGCCGAACGTTTGCGCGTCGATAAATGTGGATCACGTCGAACTGATGCGGAAACTCGCTGCACGTTCTCTTCGCTCCGAGAAGTCCGTGGGCCGCCGGTTTGCTTCACGTTTAGTGTAGATCCCGTCTCTTCGAACTTCTTAACCCATTTCTTTATTAATGGAGCACTCGGACACTGATTTAAATCGTGTAAATCGTATTCAACGCGAAATAAGCGTCTCACAGTAATGAGCGAACTGTTGTTTAGATAAAATTGTTTCACACAATAAGCGCGCTGCGGCCCCGTGAAGTGATCCATTGCGACTAAATTTCCGAGAAGCGAGCTAGTGGTCAGTTCCCTCCCCGATCCCCGCGCGGCTTGTATTAGCGCGGGATGTTAGGTTTAAATGTTAACGAATTCTTAGCCCACCCTGTATAAGTTATATACGGGATTGTTACCATGTACCTTGTTTTTAGTGAGTTTCTGATATTTCGGCACTGTTGCAAGCGCCACGATCACAGAGCAACAATCCCGTATAGGTATAACTTATCTTACTATAATATTAGTGACCATGAAAGTTTAAAGCAATATATCGATAACATAATATGGAATTAACAATTATTTAGATTTTTAATTAGAATTAAATCATGGGCTTGGAACTATTCTAGTTTATTGTAAAATACGTAATAACTGCATAACTTGTTCAGGCCGGGCACCTGAACCCTTAAAAAGTGTAATAGTCTCATCAGGAGCATTATTTTTAGTTAAATTAGCATAAGGCATGTTTTTAATAATCTTATCTTTATAGCTTAAGTTACATGAATCAAAAACTAGTTTTCAAAATTAATAAAGTGTCCGTATGACACCGCATATCCGGATTACCATATCGGTTTTTAATGTGAAAATATTAAATTACATTAGTTTTTAACTTAAGGAAAAAAAGTGACTGTGAAATTTAATACGATATCAAAGAACGACTCCACGCACGCCCTAGTTCGGTTCGCACTTTTTTATTTCATTCCGATATAGGGACGGATAAAATTACGTCGGGGTATTGTCAGGCGATTATTTATAGAAAATTTGGTTGCTTTGTCCTGTTTCCGAGTGCACACTTTGCCATCGTTACCCTGTGATAACGGTATTTTAAATTTTTTGTATTTATTTTTGAAGCAACCGTTATTTGACATTATTGATAATAGATCCTAATGTGAACTGCTGAATTGGCTACATTTAGGGAGTGGTGTGCGACGAGTATTGTTGTCAGCTGGTATCTTTTTAGTACCTATAGTCCGTTTTTTTTAGTATTAGAAAGAACAAAATTTGGGTACTTTAGTGTACACATAATAATATAATGTAACAAGCAAAACGTAACATCGTGAAAAGTTTACACTAAAAAGTACCTTAAGAAGCAGAAGTTACAAACTTGTGGAACGAAACGTTGGTCAGTTTGACACGACAAAATTAAAAAGTACTAACCGATGTTGTAATACGTACCTACCATATTAGGTGATTTTTAAAATGGTCGCTATTTGCAACAATAGCGGCAAATGTCAACATCTGCATTTATCTGTTTTGACTATTTTCTTTGGTTTATTGTTAAGTTTCTATTGTCTTTGTTGAAGATTTTTGGTGGTAATTAATCTGTTCAACAATGGACGAGCCTAAAGCCGGTCAAAGTGGACTCCAGCACAAGGTTAACCACCACTGCTTCTTTGTTTACATAATTTCTAATGCTAAAAAAATGGACTATAATTAGTTGCAAATTAGATGTTAAAAAGAACATGAAGCATTAATATTGATTGCTTATAAATTAGCTATAGGTAAATAGGTCATATTAAAAAGAACTTTGCTTGAACTCATTAAAATCGTTATTCTAGCAAGAGTTTTTTATATCTTTTCCCAACGATGGTCTTTATGGAATTATCTCCACGGTAACATTAAAATGTTTTGCAAATACCTATAAAGCATGGGACAGTGCCATCTGTTGTTATCGACAGGAACTATATGTTATGACTGACGCTGTTGTCACATTGCATCCTAAGCCAACATTAAAATATAAAACTAAAATTTGTTAAGACAAAATAACGTTAACAATAATTAAGTACCTTGTTAAAATCAATCGATCAATAAATTTTTTATGTTAATAAACTTATTCATAACATTATTTAAAGATAGCTCTTTTCGCGCGTGAGAAACATAAGACTATTTTTGAAAAATCTATCTTGACGAAAAATATTGTTTTTTTTACGAAATTGAATTACATATTTGTATTTGTTCGTCTCCTTTTTTATTATATTTTTAATTGCCAATAGTACATGACAGCGCCATCTAAACGATGACGTAGGAACTATATTGTGATATAGCGGCATGTTTGCTTTAAGTTTCAAAGAACAAATTTGTAGTAGTAAAAGATACTTGAAATTAGTGTTTGTTCATAATGGTTTAAGAAAATATAAGAATTTACGTTTTGTACGAGTATCAGTTATTAATATTATACAAGATGTCAGTGTTTTTCATTCAAAATACACATAAAACACATTTTTGCCTGTACAGAATTGTGTTCGACGCTGATTGGTCGAGCTGTTTGGCGGGGAGCATGCGCACTGGTTGCCTCAATGGCCAAAGCCGAATACTGGCGCGTTCTCTGCAAGATACCAGGGCCACAGAGCTTTGTAGGAGTTACTTTAACAAAACGTGCTATCGAAGAAGTTTAAGCTCTCTACCGGTGTCATAAGGTCGGAAATTCTGTAATTGTTACAGAAACATTTACGTTAGGCCATGCCGCCAGATAATGAGCTGTAAGAACATTAAACTGAATTAGACTTTATCAACTAACGGTAAAGTACAAGTTGCTTCAAAGTTAGTATTTCGTTATTAAGTAGTTTCCTAAATTTGACGCGGCGCTAGTATGAGATCGTTGGAAACTTTCGGTCTACGAATTGCCGTATTTCAATTTAATTAGGAGTCGTAACTGATACTTTTAGGGGGCAGGTAGACACGTGTGCTTTTTATGCTTTATTAATGTGAATTTATTTATGATGGCTTATAAAATTTTAATAAGCAAAAGTTCGTGTGAAGATTAAATATATGTTTAGCAAATATTTTATTAATTGTGTTTATTAACAGTTAGATTACAAACCTTGTAAATATAAATTTTGACAGTCGGTGCAAGAACTTATACAGTCTTTTGTTACAAATGATAATGATTTACAATAAAAATAAAGGCGAAAAATTCCTGCAAATAATGCAAATAATCTAATGATAACCAAAAATAGAAGATCTCAATGAATACTTAAAATACGAGTTATATTTTTTCTTTTTTATTTTTAAGTATAATTAGGTATTATATCGCGATAATTATACTTATTTTAGTTATCGAGCTTGAAAAACTCTAAACTTAGTATATAGGTATTTAACATTAAATTAATATTAAAAATGTATATTTAATTTAGCCCGAAAGTAAACAATAACAACAAAACAAGAAATCACCATTTTTTTAATACTCATTACCAAGCAATGTCCTTATCAGACTAATATGGATTTTCCTATTGAAAATCACATTTTAACCAATTTAAATGTAACACATTTCGTTTATTTATATATTTGATGACATTAACATTAAGTTAACCCCATACTAATGGCGTGAAAATAATTGTATGAGCATTGAGATGGGGTCATTTAGACCCAGACTACTCTGTTTAGCGATAACATAACATCTACAAGATCAGTAGTGGAATAATTTGGTGACCTTTACATATATCTATCTTGCTGCAGTCTTAGTTTGGATACATTTACATTCAAATATAACTATAAAAAAAGTATTACTTTTATTAAATCATGATAAAGATAAAAAGAGAGTTCAAAACAGCAGTCGAAACGTAATAATTGCTGCGTTAGAATTACTGTAATCATTGCAAATATGTTTCATGTAGATAAGTATCACAATGTAAAGTTAAAAAAACCCAAAATGTACCAATAACTTATCGATCAAGAATGACACGAACTTCCGCCTTATCTGGGGCAACGATATGTACAGTCAAATATCATTATTATTGGGTATCCATACCTATCATTAACAAAGGCGAAAACCACACGCTATTACTTTTAATGAGACTTTTATTGAGACCTGTAACTTTTGTTGCCTACGAAGGAAATACATAAATTTCACAACAATATACCTACACTAGTGTTGCTCTTAAGCAACTTTGACCTGGATAACTTCCCATCTGCTTCTCAGGATACCAGTGGGTTATTCTTACCTTTCGTTGGTAGTTGCCATTTAAGAAACATTTCTCACCTGTTCAAAGGATCATAACGCTAACAAGATAAAATATAGTTTAGCCCACTTCAAAATACCCGGGAAATTACGAAAGGATTAAAATTTGACGTCAATACTAAGTAATAAGCAAAACGCAAATCAATGCGCTATTTTACTTTTGAGATATCTAGAAGATTTTTATGTGAAGTGGACTAGCCTTATATAAAAATTGAATATAATGAAATTTTAAGAAGCCATGCATATTGCCATAATTGACATGTTAGTAACTTGTTAGACTGGCAAAAATATCTTCCCAGAGTGCATAAAAAATGTAACCCAGCCAAGGTGACCCATCCCGCAAGAAATCAATGTACAAAACTTGTTTAGTTTCAAAAATCTAATATAATCTCAAGAAGGGAACTATTCTAAAGAAGTATTCAGTTTCTGCGTCCCTCGATCTCAGAACATAAGACCGTAAGGGGAGACCGGAATCATAATGAAAAACGCGGGTAAAAAGGAACCCAGAACCCTTACGATAATTTCGGCACAGCTGCTACTATGATCACAATACAAGGATTAATACGCAAAAATCTAAATTACAATCACACCGAACGATGTTTTCTTACTTACATATATGAAGCATGCATGCATGTTTTGAAATTCGGTGCAAGCGAAAACAAGCAGAGCGGTCGTTGCGAAACAATCGTACAATGTGACGGGCCAAATAAAAGTTGCGACTGATATGTGATCTCGGGTGCAAGTTGAGCAAGGTTAGCAAGCAATGTTAGTTTTCGGGAAAGAACTAAAGCTCACCTTTCTAATTCTTTTCTTCATGATACGCTCAGCGGCGTACACGCTGTCACCCAGCTCCATCTTATGCATCCCCAGTTTGGAAGGTTTGAAATTGACACAAAATCCAAGAAAACACTGCAATCCGATTTATGTGATCCAATAATCACTGCATCCAATTATTGGGGCACTGCAATCCAGTACATATTCTCAGTCACAGCACACTTTTTCCGAAACTGTCACTGTCAAAGTTGCCGCGCGAACGATCCTTTCACGCGCAAAACAACGATACGTCCACCCTTCACGATGTCGCAGCAGAACTGAAGAAGGGGGAGGAAGCTTTGCCCCGCGCGACCCGCACTCCTCTCACTCCGCCAAATGCCGACAGAGAGCGCTACGTGTTCGCAAACACCGGTTCGATATCTGTAAACAAGTTTTATTTTCATCACACTGTTTGGTATTTTCAGTAAAAACCGTACAGCTAAATGAAGGCAATACACAGTTTAATTCTAATAATATTCTTTGCAAATGCATATCTCATTCATGTTATTATATCCTATTATTACATACAGTTTAGTATATAATATACCTTGAGTATATAAGAATTGCTCATTAGTTTACAACATTGAGAATATGTGTAGAATAGAACATCATGGATAAGGATTTATCGAATGCGGTAACGGTTTGTTATCCAAAACCAATATTGTGTGTGTGAAGTTCATATCGGCTTCGTAGGTATATTACGTTAGTACTGTAGTGAAATGAAATGCGTCTCGCTCGGCGGCCGGCGCGGCGCGGCGGGCGATTCCCCTGTGTGGCGGTGGAGGCACACGCGCGACGTTGCCGTTCTGCGCCAGCTGCGAGAGAAAGACCGAGCGCTACCCTATTATTTACGCGCGACGTTGCCACACCGGCCGGCCTACGTTGATTACGAGGACACCGCTTTTACGTTCGATCATCCGGCGCTATAACATTGCGTTTACTAATTGATTTCTTGCTATACCGAAATTCGTATGGAATTTTCACTTATTACGTTAAGTTACAGAGTAAATATAGATACTTTTAGATGTATTTACCTGAGTATATCAGCTGGTTCAAGTAATCCTCAACATATAGCAATTTTTCTAATAAATAACATCACTCAACACCATAAACACTGCAATCCAATGTTTTTATAGTAATTTTTACTAAAATTGTCAGCGAAAGCGACCTTCCCGTAGAGCGAACGTGAAGTAACTAAGGCATTTTCGGTCGTATCGAATCGGGTCGGCATTCGTGAAAGGTCGGCATTTTGGGCCTGGCGGGGTGCGGGAGGGAGCGACCGAAATCGGATCGGATTGGTCGTGGAACGCGGGCGGCGGGCAATGCGCGTCAATATCCAATCACAGAGCGCGACGCGGTGCCCCGCCCGCTGCCAACCAGCCGTCGCGTGTTTCTGTCTCGTTTTAGCCGCCAAGTCGGTCGATCTGAATGTTGTTTTTTACGCAGCACAGCTCACATAGAAAAATAAACGGACATTTTGGATCACGTGAGACGAAATAAGAAGGGTCGCCGGATCCGGGCGCGGCGAGTGCGTTTATTTATTTTGTCGGCATTATCGAGGGAGAGATATGGCGCGATAAATAGCTACAGCTTGCTAGAGCGGCGACTGCGGTGGGGTTTTATTTTAAAACTGACAGTTTGATGTATGAGCTGATTTAATGGATTCATGAGCTCGCTCTCAGCAAGAGCTGCATATGGTATCGTGTGGATTTATTTCAAACTCTTGGAGCGTGTTACAACAAACGTTTCTGTTTTGGATCTTCCTCATACAATATCGTGATTGATACTAAATACTTATTATCGAGCATATACCGATAGGTCAGCGTTGCCAGATTTTTTAATTGGCAAGTCGGGATTATAAAACTTTTGAGTGAAAAAAGCGGGACTCTTTCATCGAAAGAGGGACATAGTAAAAAAGACATATAAAATCAGAGGTTTTTAATATTTATCTTTTTATTTGAGTTTTTATTATGTTTACATAATGATATATAGCAAAATAACCATCGTCGTCTTCTGAATAAAAAAATAATAAGAAACAAAAATCAAAGTCAAAAAATGTTGTGTCAAACAATAGCCTGAGAGTTATACTCCGGCCGAGTTTTATCCCGAAAAGCGGGACTGAGTTTGTCCCGCGCGGGACATTTAATTTTGATTTAAAAATAGGGACGTCCCGCCAAAATCGGGACGTCTGGCAACGCTGCTATAGGTACTAATGGTATCTAGTAGATGTAACAGAGTACATACTTATATCAAAAGTTACAGTAAAGTTATATCTGAAATCCCGCGACAGTTAAGCTTTGATGCGTTCAGGGCTTGTTTGAGGTATATAACAACTACTGAGAAAAGGTAAATAGGTATGGCGTCGACCGAACATTTTCATAGGTACAATTTAAAGAAAAGAACGGCCGTGTTGTTTTACCTTCCGCACCCGTGCTTGTACCGTTAAAGGACTGATGAAGCCTATAATGAAATTAGTAACCTTATGACAAGGAAACTCGTTTATATTTGTAGATGACAACATACTCCTCATTCACTTGCCAATTAGTATTAGAAAAATGAAGACAGTTTTTAAATGGCGATGCCGTTAATTACACGACAGCCGTTACATTGTGAGCGCTATTTAAATGGCAGCATTTTAGGCAGCACGTATAAATGGTACTGCTGGATGTTGCACAAGAGGTTTATCGGTTTGTAAGGGCATGTGCTGTTCACAACGTTGTAAACACGGCTAAGGAGTATTTATTTATGTATAAAGGAGCCTGTCAGAGCTGTTTAACTGATTCGTTGATATACAATTCCAAGAAACGAAGGCTTGATTTACTATGTGAAAAATGAAGATAGATATATTCTAGGTAGATTTCCCTAAAACTTAATTTGAAGGAGTTTTCATCGATTTAAAAATGACACGGTTCCAGTAGCTAACGCCACACGCGAACGAAAGTGATGGCACGGCAGACGTGACCTCAGCAATGAATGTTAATACAGCACCGCGTCGATATCGGGTCGCACCTTAAACTTTGTTGCCAGATCCATGAGTCCTGCGATTTGTTGCGGCTGAGCACAGTTGAAGATAAGTATTGTAAATGGTCAAACTGGTAGATGCTGTATCTCTATAGCTCGTATTGGAGTTCCCGTGTCGCCTTCGCACGATATCATGTCATGTTTAAAAGCAATCATAGTCACTTGTCAGTTCGTTACCGTGCAGCCTACCCCTCTCAACAATCCCAATGCTGCGCGAATCGTGAAAAAAAATTGGACTCTTAGATGAAAATGCAATTTTTTCGCTAAATAATGAAGCCAGGACCAAACAAAAAGTAGGTACTACCGTAAAGCTGATGAAATAAAGACTTCACCACAGAATATTTGGATCTCTGTAACTCAAAAATTTATCGTAATTGCTACCAGGGATGCTGAGAGGTGTTGGCTATCGGTAACAATAGCTACCGTTGACTGACAAGTGGATATAGGAAGCTTGCTGTAGCGCTCTACAGAAGATGCCGTAGGTACTTCCCACCGCCTCCGTCGTGATGTCGTGTTCTTAGTAGACCAGCATATTTATCAGTGCTGAATTTACACATTTGCTGCCCTAAAGCTATAAAATTTTTGCCGCCCCTACTGACCTCTAAAATTAGATGGACTATTCACAATAACGTCAATTCATTTTTTTGGGAATAATCTCGTTTCAAGATTTTTTTTACAACTTTTTGGGTATATTTTTAAGCTAAGAAAAGCAAAGCTTTGTTCAAGCCCGATAGTGCTAATCATGCACCCGTTAACGTCAAAATATCCAACAGTTGGTATTACTACGTCGGCGGTGGCGGGATGTGGAAGAGGTACGCGTTGTCCGCGTACTTGTCCTTGTACCTCGTGCCCGCAGCCTTACTTTTTTCTGTACCTACTTTTTTAGACCAATTTTGCCGCTCCCTAATTTTGCCGCCCTAAGCTTCAGCTTTTTCAGTTTCTATTTATGATAAATAAGTAGATTGGGACCTCAAGTACCTAAATATAAACCAAATTTTAAATTAAACGTACAAGTAAATCAACTTTCTATACTTTCATTCTGAACGGGTAAAGTCTACCTATCCGTGTTATTCGTAAATCTTTTTAGGGTAATGAGGTGTAAGGTATATCCTTTTCTATAAAGCGTAATTTCATCTTGACGGAACGGGACAAAACAGTGGACATTTCTTTTTAATAATACGGTATATTTGCGAGAATTTGCGAGATATGTGGGCTATTATTTATAGAATCTGTTCCTATATACCACGATCACGCGATATAATAGGTAATGAATATTTTGCGTTCCAAATTGACCGTAAAGCATAGATAATATATTATTATTATTTATTTTGTATGGACCACAGAAAACTAACGGAAGTGAGCAGGAGCGGCCGCGCTCATCGCAAATTAGATTTAAGATCGCTATCATAGGATCAGGCACTTTCATTGAACCACTTTAGTAACTTCGAAAATAAAAGTATAAAAACTTATTCGTTACATCGAAACGTGAGCTAGATGACCGGCGTACCTAAATATGTAGCTACTTTGTTGAGAAACATCTTATTTTTTAAGTTATTAATTTTTTGTGCGAAAATACAGAGTTGCCATCAATAAATTGAAGCGTGGCTTTTTGTTTGGACCGCCCGATCATAGCAACTCTTATTTTTTTTTTAATTTTATTTTCTTTTACATTTCTAGAACGAGGCCAGTATGAGATTAGCGTTACAAGTTTTAAGTAGAAGAGAGGTTGGCTTAAATAAGTTGGCGTAAAAAGTAGAAAGAAGTAGAATTTTAGGCGTGCCCAAACCTCCCTAAAACGAAGGCTCGATGAGACATATATAAGTCCAATTATAGCAACTGAGTGGACCATTCAAAATAACGGTGGCCCAAATAAGGCAAATGAAACAAAAGAAAAACATCCGCATTTTGTGACTAAATATCTTCTTTGCAATATCTGCAATAGTGGCTGTGGTAATAGCTATGTATAAGGGTTATTTATAATAATAACTTAATTTTATTAACAAATAATATTTTTTAATTAACGCCTGTTCATTATTAAGTGATCCAATGAGGCATCTGTATAAACATTATAAACTATATAGGTACCTAAACATTATTAATTCAGTCATTCACTAACTTTTTTATTAGAGTCATTCTGTGATCACGGCTAAGAACGGTAAAGGAGTTGAATCGGTCCGTTTTAATATAAAAAACAAGAGTAAACGCGTAGTGAATCCGGTTAAAATTGATTTATTTAATGCCCACTATACTTATCACACTAGCGACGTAGCAACAGGTGCAAAAGGGTCAAAGATCATTCTAGTTACTTTAGTTTAAGAACGTTAACTGTCCAAGTAGCAGAACATCAGGTCGGAGTTATAAAATTAAAAAAAAAAATTGCAGCAACGCATATTACAATGGGCACATCCTAAACGATCGGGAGTAAAAATAACACATTATAAACCTATTAGTTTTATAAATTTTCCAACTTATGAAGGCACGAAAGGATTTTCATTTCTTAAAATCAAAAAAATTGGGGAGCGCCTCCATTTCGACAAAGTAGGCCGTGTCTGCTTAATCGGTGTATAAGTATCGCTCAAAATTTGGACTTATTTTTGCAGAGCACTGTTTTGTTGTAATCTCATTTAATACATTCATTTCTGTAGTGTTTTGTTATTATAATGACTAAAAATAACTTTGTAAGGATGGGTTACCACTGAAACCAGCGAAAAATTATCAACATTTTGGGCGATATCTACCCTAATGTCACATGTCAGCTTTTATCCATTATTGTGTCGCGCGCTGCAGCTATTTTTGAATTTGTTACCGCAATATTAGGTGAATTAAGTGTAGAAGGATGGTTTACAGAGGGTACGTCCGCTGAATCTAAATACCTGTATTGTCATTAAAAACAGAAAGTTACCTACATGCTTCGCTGAATTATACTTCTTGTCGAAGCATTATCATGCCCGGTTCTAGCGCCACGTACCTGGAACCCAATCAAATTAACTCGAAATTTTTCATCCAAATGGTCCAGTCATTTAGGACGAGTTTAACAACGTAAATACGAACAGAAGAAGAAGAAGAAATACGATTCAAGTGACCTTTACTTTTTTTTATAAGCAACATAAATGCGGGTGTCCGCTATTCGTTTTATATTCACTCACAATTTACGTCTTACTATGCAAAAACGTCCGTTATACATTGTTATAAAATACATTTAATTTGGAAATCTCTGAAAAAAAGGTAAATATACATATAAAGATAATCACCCGAAATTTTCCCGCGTTAAATCCTTATTGCTATTTACTTACAAAACTTAAAATCTAGATTTTCTTCTTTCAAACGTTCCTATTATGTTTTAGTCACAGAAAGTCACATACCTATCAAAAATATTGTATTCCTAGCTAAGACTTCGAAGGTAGTAGTTAGGTAGTATATCTTTGCATTGACAAACTATACCTATTACAAATGAAAAAAAAAACAAAGAACAGTATTCATCGACAACTTGTCCAAGAATAAGTAGAATAGCAGTAATGGCGGCGGATACGACTAGCCTGGTTTGTCCAAGGACATGGGTTCGATCTCACCCGAGTCATCTCTTCTTTAAATAAATTTTATGATTTTTATATATTTTTACATTTTTCAATGCGATAAATATTTTATACGATAAACTATTATTTCTTGTATTTCTCTATTTTTCTACTAAAAATAATTTTTCTTTCAACATATTTTACTACTTTTTAAACTTATCGTATTTTAATAGAGTATAAACAATTATTACCTGAGGGAGTTTATCACATTTTTCACGTTCCGACTTGCAATCAGGTTAAATCAAACGGTCCGAATTTTATCTGTGAATAATATTTGCTCGCCGACAGTTTCACTGTGCAAGTAGGCAAAAATAATGCGAGTAGTTTGGTTAGAGAGGTATCTATGAATAGTTTCCCGCCTACCCTTTCGCAACGTTTTCTCTTTGATCGCCTACCTAATACATTCAATGTGAACACGGTGATAGGAATACATTTACTACAAATGATATACCGTTCATTATGTTAAATTGAGCTCCATTTAATAGATCTACTTTTCCATACTTATATCTACACATTTTTCAGTTTACCATTGATCTAGTAGAAATAGCTTTCTAGGGTTAACGGAAAAGTTATCAGATTGGAAACCATTTTCTCATGAAAAAATTTGTGTCTTATAACAACTCCATCGAGCACCTCGTCGTACAGGGAAAGATAGAGGGCGCCGGAGATGGACTGACCAAGTGAAGTCTGCTGTGGGTGGCTCCCTGAACGAATGCAGCAAGGATGTCCGCCAGCAGGGAGAAATGGCGAATGACCGTGAAGCGAGTAACATCTGCCTCGGCTGAAGACACGACCTCATGACCACAACCGCTCTGGCAAGAGTGTTAAGACGAAGAAGAAGAACACTGACATTGCAAATACAGCCTTGACAAGATTAATTCATACACATACAATAAACTTTGTTAACATACAGGAATCAACCGCTGCTAGACATAGATACGAAACTTTTGACCTTTTTAGGTTAAATTACGTAAAAGGTAGATCGGTACATGTATTTTTTAAAGCAGCTGTCCGAATCGTAATATGATAAATTTATTAGCTGTATTAAAATACTTATTGATATTTGTTTGTGATAAGTATAGACTTTTGATATGTGACTGATTGTTTTTAATAAAGATTAACAGTGCTGCTCTCAAACAAATTACCTATTTTTAGATGCTAGATGGATAGATAAATAAGTTCAAACTTGAAAAAAAGTTAGTTTAATAGGTTTAGCTACTATTTTTTTTAACTTTCCCCGCAACGCAACACTGAAAATTACGCTCAATTAGACGCTCAAAATTAAAATTTCGGAATCGTTCAATCAAATTGGTTATTACCTCGATGGTTCTATAAAAAGATCGTTATTCTTTACCGGCCCAAAGTCCAACGGTCGAAACACCCTAAATTAAGGTTTTTGCCGTTCACCCAAGTCGTTGGTCGTCACATCCTCGGGTTTAGATTCTTATCACTTATGGTTCATATGCCGTCGCATTAGAATGTTGGCCGTATATTTTACGAAATTAATCATATACTGAATTTTTACTTTTTATAAAAAGAGTTTTAATATAATTGAGGTAAATTGAAAATGTTATAAGGTTATTCAATTAAAAGCAACCACGCATCGCTGTGGCTCAGATTCATAATAGTTATAGGGAAATAGTATTCTTGTAGGAACTATGTCACTAACACTGTTAATATATAAAACCAATATTGTGAGAAAAGTCCAAGCTAAGTCATTTCAACTCTTAAAGCGTGTTACAAAAACTATTTCTTTACTTAAACGGGTTTATAAAATTTCAAATTAAAGTGTAAAATCTGAAAGTTCGTTGAGCAACGATAAGATTTCTGTTACGCAAAAGATAGTGTGAAAATAATACGAATTTTAGGATACAACAAAAAAAACTACGTAATATTTTATTTAATGAGTAATATAAATAATTCTAAACTTGATACCTTGTAGGTATCCAGTGAATTTCAACTCGGGCGGGATTTAAAATCTGCGTTGTCACAGGATAACTGTTATTTTATATTCAAAAATTATTAAAAGTTTGAAATAACTCCTGACTATTACCTATCATCCTAAATAAACCATACCTATAGCTGAACTTTCCATGATAAATAATATAAACAGACTGGTTCGCCAGAAGCGGACGGAGTGTCGAACAGTTGATTTTCATAAGTAACTGCCATTAAACCCAAGGAAAAGGTTCATAATTTCTTATAAAACACACGGATTTCTAAACAAACAGAAACAATAAAACTGGTGTAGCATCGTCTGACAGAGGTGATGAGTGAATTTCAAGACTGAATTCCATATCACATAATTAACCGATTTTAAAACTTGAATAATAAGCAATTTAGGACAATAAGTGATAAAGCCTAAAAATAAGTTTTAAAATCTTTTGAAATCTAATGTATTAAAACAGATAATGGCCAATGCAAAGCAGATCTCATTATCTGTAATTATTTACTTACTAATCAACACAATAACCGTAGAATTATCAGCAAAAACTTTATGACTCGACCTGCCCCTTTATTACGTAAGTCTATAGTTTACATGAATCTTGGTCCATTACATTCCTATCTCTATCGTACATTAGCTACATTCTTTGAATGTGAAAGAGATAGCCACGTTATTGCTTTAGGCTTCAGCATGGTCATAGACTTAAGTAATAGCACTATTGTTGTCAGAAAAAAAAATATATGCGTACAAAAACTAAGGCAACCAAACTGTCGGAGTCTCATTGTAAATACCTAATACTTGGGATTTCAATCACGAAGGCAAAGGAAAAGGTTTTTAACAATGAAACTGAAAATACCCTTCGCTTACAAACACCTTTTCTTTGATAGTCAACATCAAGCGAATAGCGCTTTGAGGTTCCAGCGTTGTGCTAAATACGTTTATGTCCAATGCAGTGTTGAAAGTGCTGCAGCGCTATTTTTGTAGGGACTGGAAACGAGACACCCGGAGCGAAATAAACGAGGGTGTCTCATTGATCCTTCTGTGTTGGTGAGGGTTAAAGCAAAATAGATTTAGTTTTCTACTAACAAAGGTAGGAAATAGAATGGGATGTTTATCTTTGTAATATTGCTGGCTTACATAAAGGGGATGTGAGATCGTACAAAATTGCGCGACGTAATGACGTCTTAACAATGGATGTTCTGGGAACGGGTCCGCTTTTTATAGTGTCTGTGCAAATTTGTTAACTATGGGAATTTGCCATATGGGTTCCGCTCGTAACACTTTTACTGCGAAATTAGAAATAAAATCTTATTGCGTCTATAACGTCAAGTGGAGCTATTGCATTAATGTTAGTTGTTCTTCCTAACACGATTCATACTTCAAATATAAAAAAAAACATTGTGTCTCTCAATCTACCTTAATTAGATGTGTATATGTATCATAACTGGTAAATATTATAACCAGTCAATAGGTATAAAATAAAGAACTGAATGCACATGTCACAAAACAACGAAATAGTGGCATTCAAAAAATCCCCACTACCTACTATAAAATGACAGCAGTTTACAATTGTCATCGATTTTTGTTTCAATTCGAAAGATCTCAAAATTATATGTTAAGTACAAAATTTTTGATGAAAAAAGATGACAAAATAATTCGCACCGGAGTCACGTGGTGTGTTAGGATCCCCTCCTAGGGGAAAGCCAGTGTTGTGACCTTAGGCCGTTTGTCCATCGCCACCGTCACCGAGAACGAGATTATTTCTGGCCGAGATAAAGATGACGTGACGGCGATCATTTGTCCACCGCTCGATCTCGGAGTATCAGTCAGGGTCAGTATGTTGTAGGTGTAGTTCGGCTCAAGAAAGACACAAATATCTTTAAATATAATTTTATCTTTGAACGCATCTTATTTTTGTCCTACAAAACATTGTTTACTTTCTACAATTTCCATTAATGAATGTCGTATTTAAATTTCTTGGCCATATTTATTTATTATACCTAACATTTTTTGATATAAATAATCAAAGCTATTGCGGTGCGACGTCACGGCGCTAGTGGACAAGTTTAAAGTTGTTTTGTATTGCCGGCACTTTGGCCCGTCACAATCTCAGACCAAATTCAAGCGGTAGCGCCGAACTGTGCTATACTTCGGCGGACGGGATGACGGCGCTCGGGTTACGGACGTGCGGCGGCGCCGTCATCTCGTTGTCGGTGACGTCCCGGTGACGGTGGTGATGGACAAATTACCTTACCGTATGTGTAGATATATGTAGGCAGATAGATAAGGACAACCAGACAGACTATAAGAACTCAATAAACAATTCGGTAGCATCAAAGTAAATTATTTTTATTGAATAATTAACACTTAAGTAACAAATTAATTAATTATATATTTCAAAACATGAATTATCTATTTTCTTCAATAAATAGTAGAATCAATTATGGAGAATTAATAATAGTATACCTGCGAATATGTGATAATAAGAATACCTGCTTAAAATGCATTAAACCACACTCACAGTAATTCTTCTAAGATAGGTTTGATAAAAACAACACGTCTTTATGCCAATCTTTGAAATTGGAGGGTGAATTATCTCATTGGAATAACGATAAAAATTCCAAATACTGTAAAAATGTTTTATTTCATTGGACTGCTAGTTTTCTACACTAATATTATAAAGAGGAAAGATTTGTATTTTTGTATGTTTGCAATTAATAAACTCAAAAACTACTAAGCCGATTTCAAAAATTATTTCACCATTGCAAAGCTACATTCACGCTGAGTAACATAGGCTATATTTAATGCTAGAAAAAAAATTTAAAGCATTTTGTCCACCCGTGCGAAGCCCGGACTTGTTCCGGGAACAATTTAAACTTGTCTCAATGGTCAAACTGTTCGAGATCCCACCAGCAAATTACTATCTAGGCAAGTGAGTTATCGTTTCCTTGAGAGATCCGTTGAATTTTCATATAGGATTATAGGTTGTAAAATCATCTATAATGATAGATGTGTAGAAAACTTACAAGGTTTCAAATGAGGACTGCGATATGGAGTAACAAGGATGTCAGGGTATTTAGAAACCAGCCTGTTGTATGTTTAATTTCAGTTTGATTATAATTAGTGAGTCTTAGAATTACTGTTGACAACCAATGTTCCTGTAATCTGTGCAACTGTTCAATAATTTATTTCATGTCTAAATTATCACCGTAACTATCATCTTATATATTCATTTCATTTCATTCAGACAAAGACTTATTGAATACAAATTCTTTCTTACTACATACTCATTTCTTTCTTTTGTATGTTGCTGTTTTGATGGAAGTTGTTTATCAAGGTAACTTTTCTTTTATAATATTATTTTGGTGCGTATGCGTAAAATCTTTGTTAAGGATTAGTTTAATCAGTGCTATTATTGATAGATTTCTTACTTACCTTTTTATTTTATCACTAATTTACTCAGTCGCCATTATTTTCACCATTACCTTGTAACTTTACAATCTCAATTTGAATTATGATTTGGTGTATTTTGACTTGACAGTCAGATGTGAGATATTGTTTCAATGACATTGTCATAATTTATTTCAAACTATCGAAAGGTTTACCTACCAATATTATCAAAGAGTTTGTTTTCGTTAAGCATTTATTTATAAAACAGATACAGTATATTCTTCCTCAATTTGAAACGAAGCCATATCACATTTTCTAAATTTTTCCAATATAATGCAACATAATATATTACATAATACAATATAATATATTTGCAGTCTAGTTTTGTAGTTAGAACAACATCAATTTCCTTACTTCTCACTTTTAGCTTATACCTACAAGAGATCTTTGAAAAAATGTAGGCAAAAGCACCCAACACCAAATTCATAGAAAGCACCCCTTTTAAAAACGGTCAGCATTCCACAGATAAATATTCAGCGCTTTGTTTTTAATAACATTACCCGAGGCGAGAGGGCGCAGTGGAGTCGCTAGGGGGGTTGAGGGGTCGGGGTGAGGTAGCGGAAATTGAAAATCCGCGACGGGCTTCATAAGCCCACCCTTCTTATCTGCACGGCTCGTATGGGTGCACTGGAGCGCTCGTGATTCATGACTAGTGAGTCTTCGTCACAGCGTTTGAACAGGATAATAGGATCAGATTTTTATTAAATTGGTTTAATGGTAGTTGACGTTTTGTATTTAACAAATGTGAATGACATTGGCTTTTAAAAATTTAATCATACCATTTGTTATCTTAAAATTGGCGCTCCACGAAAGAGGTTTCCCTATGTCCCCAAGGTTTTTGATTATATACTTGACTGTTAGAATTTACCTCTTATTTCTGATTATCAGTCAATTACTGGCAATGCAATGGTTGGTACACAGTATTCCCAAAGAATTCATTGAAATGGGTAAAGCTATCTACTACCCACAGACCACTTTTTTATATCATTATTTTAATCATACGCATGACTAACAGTGGCTGATGTAGCTTGATGCTTAAGAGACTGTGGTATGTCATTAAGGTGATGATCAAAGCCGTAAAATAAATGATAATTGAAGTTCACAAGAACCTAAGATCGATGTGCAAGCAGAGACTGATAATTATATCGTAGTTGCGAGTCCATTATATATGCAAATATGGAAACTTCGGTTGTCTGGAACTAGGTTGCTATGAGAAGTTGAAAGACTCACGTACGATATTTATAGTAGTTTGTAGTTAAACTAGGAATTAAGAATATAAATAAAATCTGTCTGTATTGACTTGAGAAACTTTTATGTTATATTTGATTGATATGATATTGCGTATTTGATTTATTAAATATAAACAACCGGCCGGTTTTCGTTAATTGATATCTTGCAATAGTTTAAGTGGCACAACCTGAGTTTCTTGAGTTGCTACTATCGCGTATTACAACATTTAACAAGTTTTTTTACCCAGCACATCAATATGCTATAAATTGATTGTCCAATGGGGGAAAAGTCAAATTAAAAAGCAAAAAAATTGAATAAAAAGGTTTTATAAAAATCTTTGGAAAAATTCAAAAGAAACTACTTGATCTAAATTCCGACACAATTATCCTCTATAGGAAGAATAGAGACCGCAATAAATGGAAGATTTCAACTTTTTTTAAAGTTGTCAACGCTTATTATCTGTATCAATAGTAGTTTTCAGGTATATACCTTAAACAGAGTTTGTCTACATCCTTACTCATCACTTATCATACGTAGTTATCGCTACGTGTGTAAGCTGATTCTTTGGATTCATCCTTATAGACACCCCCATATGCGCCATCCTTTGCGTGCAGTTTGGTCGTGAGTTGAGAACAATCGACGGATGGTGAAACGTCAGCCATTGTTCATTCGAGCTGTCGCAACCGTTCTATTGGATCTTGATATGCTGTCTCTCAATGCAGTAAATTCATTATAAAATGGTTATGAGTTACCTTTTTTATTATACTTTGTCCAATGAAGGATGATACTTTTGACAGTTGACATCTATAGGTATAGAGGGTATAAAGTTGCTATTGCAATGTGAAGCCAAACATAAGAAAACAAACGCAACCTTAGTACATACCAATAAGGAAGTGACACCTGTCAAAAGTATCCTACATTGGACAAAGTAAAGCAATTTTATTTTTTGTTTCCGGAATTTGGTGCCCTGGTTGAAAAACCAGCAAGGTTCCAGTGGTATTTATTCTATAAGGATTTGATCTTTTCCAGAGTAGCTTTGCAGGTTTAATATAACACACGAGCACTCTCAAGCTACCTATTACTAGTTATATTTATAGCCGGGCCAATTGACTCGCTCCGCTGAGTCGCGTCGGGAGCGCAACTAGTCTCGCGTCACAGATCAGACAAAGGCAGTAAGGTTCGAACTTTGTCTAAAATCCATTTTACTCGATAAATTCTTGTGAGATTACTTCTCCATTTTTTTTAGGGTTAGCAAAAAAATGACAGATTTTGTGTCTATAAATTAATTTTATAAATAGGTAGTATCTCAGTAATTTTAAAACTAAACATAACTTTACACGTAACATATTAAAGGAATGCTGCTATGTTGCATTAAACTGTACAATAAAAAGTAGGACTCATTGAGTGTTCAATTGATACTGTGAATTTTCAGCAACATTCTTACTTTTCTCTCTCTCTCTCTCTCTCTCTATTAGGGCTGTCTCGTGACTACAGAAATGGAATTTATTGAGTCGAAGTATAAAATTTATTGCAATACTACGATAGTTTAAAGTCGGTGTTTTTGCTTCTACTAAGAGTAAATCCAAAATCAAAAATTTAACTGCGCCAAAAAATTATGACGTTAAGATGCCATAGGTATAGCTGAATAAGTCGAAAAAATATAATGTAAATTAACTTCTAACGTCCTTTATAAAATAGTTGCAATAACCTATGAGTACTTTTTTATAGTAAAATAAAAAATAATATACATTAATTATTTTTTATTTTACTTCTTATTTACCGTAAGACCCTCCAACCACCGTCTTTCTGTTTATTTATGTATTGTGTTTTATGCATGGGTCGTGTATTCGCGTCATATCATACTGTATTTAATTCATTGCTGCGCTGCGGTGAACAAAATGATATGACGTGACAGTCATGTTCAAACAACGACTTGTTCTATTGTCGTAATAATTGATGTAAACTATTATTACCGTGATATTAGTAGGCCAAACAAATTGTTCAAGTCTTAAACCAAGTACTAATCATAACAGTTCTACATTACTCATAGAATATTTCTTAAACAAAAGAGAATTTTTTAAAGTTCAGGTAAGCACGTAACCGTTATTTAACTAGAAAAAAAATAAATGTCATGTCTTAATTTTATACTGAATTTGCCCACAAACTACATTAATTTAGATTAAAAAGATCTAATAATTTGTTTCTTGAATATAAAATTAAATACAGTATTTTATATTTTCTTCGTCTCCGAATTAAATGGTTGAAAGATTTCTTATATATTTTTAACGTTACTGTTCATATTATGTAAAGTTCCCAAACTGAAAGTACACTAAGTGTGTAAAGTTCCTTGGCACTATATCTATATGGCTGAGAAAACATAACTTTATTAAGTCATTAATGCATTTTTGTGTTCTTTCAAGCTAGCGGCACCAACCCATATTGAAATGCTATAATTCGTGGCGAGGCTTTTTTACACGTTATATGGGAAATTATTTCAAGATTCCTAAGAGCTTTCTTCGACGAGCTGTTAATAATTCTAAATGGAAATACTGTGCCAATCTTTGGTCTGACATGACACCTGAAAGTTGAAATATTTGAGAGCAACAACAAGTAGCGAGTATTGGGCGTTATTGCAATTATGAATTTAATTTGATGTGGGTAAGGTACTGTCATATATGGTGAATCTATATATGTAAAAGTGAAAGGTCACTCTCTCATCATGAAACCTCAGAAACTACAAGTGCTAGGAGTCTCATATTTTACATGGGAGTTTCTTTTAGGATGTAGGTGCTTACTAAAACGGGATATTCCGATATTCAGTAAAACGGATGGCAAAGTTTGTATAAAACTTCTATAGTTTCAAAAGTAAGGTTCCCAAATTATTACTCATTATTTAAATAAATTAAAATGTACTTAATTATTAACCGACTTCAAAAAGAAGAAGGTAATCAATTCGGAAGTTATATTAATTGATTTTAAATTCGATAATATTTGTTGGTGGGTACCATTTATCAAAAAGTCGTTGAAGTGCTCATGTGAAAGTGTCTTTTGTGTTTTTAGTTAAATAAGCTATTGGTAATAGTTATGTTTATAACAATGATAGAAATATACTTAAAAGAAGGACGCACGCGGAGCAGAGGTATTCCACCTAACTTGTAACTGGCTTGCAACTCTAATAATATGTAGTGTTAAGGTGGAGAAAATAGTTAAAATAGAGAAAATGAATTATCTAATTGGCTAAAAATTTTACCAAAAAGTAAAATGTTGTATGAAGAACAGACAAGAAGCTGTAGAGTTTAAGAAATAAAAAATACTAAGCTGGGTGCACGACATCAGGCAGCACGCAGGCCGAATTGTGGCCAAGGAGGGACCTCATTGGAAAGATATGTAGGAGGGCTATGTTTAAAACTGGATCTATTACAGGCTATAACGGATGAATGGGTATTTTAAAGAGGTGTGAGGTGTTTTTTTTTATTTATCGATATCTCGTAGCATTATAGAAGAGTCGAAAAAAATAAAAATAGCATATAATTCAATCTTTATTTACCTATTTCAAATAGACGATTATATCTGCGCACATAATCAAACGTATTAAGTTAGCTCGATAACGCGGAATTCAGGTTTGATAACATGTTTGGGCCGGTACAACGATTAGTGGCCTAATAGGATACGGTGACTGATTCAGGGCGAAAACCATTTGCTTTCCCCATTGACAACAGCACAATAACCTGCCACAAAACGTCAATTTCTCCAGATAATATTTGGAAAATTTTATTTTATTTTATGTCAGTCTTTCCTCTTTATAATATTAGTGTAGAAGAAACGAAGTTTCATATGTTTACATAATCACGCCAAGCCTTATAATTATTATGAGTGCTTAACTAGTTTCATAAGAAAAAACCTTCAATTACATCTATCAAACGGTTTAATTGTCCGAGTGAGAACGAATGCTGATTGATTCAGTAAACGCAATACAGCAATCTGGTATGGAAATAACGCCAAAACCTGTAGTGTTATTAGATTGGCACACCATTCTTGAACAAGCGTGGATATCGTAACGTTAGGGTTACACCTACGTATATATTTATTCCGTGAATTATTATATCTTAGGAGCATAATTTATAAATATTACTAACTTTTACTCGCGACTTCTCTCGTGCAGACTACCGATTAAAGATTATATTCTTTCTATCAGAAACAGTATTTTTTTTGGACTAAAGGAACCCTATGTCCTTTTCTATACACCTGGCAAAGAGTAGGCAAAATTTCATGATGAAAGATTAAGTAGTTAAAGCGTGAAAGTGCAATAGACAAACAAACTCTATAATGTTACTATGATTTATTATTCTCTCACATCATTCCGTTGTTTTCCAATTATTTTCATTAAGTCATGGCTCTCGCATCTGCTTATTTCATTGACATTATAAAGCATAGATCTCAAATGATATGGCCCTCATAATCGTAAAGGCCTACAAATAGTTGTGAATATACTTGGGTCCTCACCTGAATTTTGAAGCAGTAATATGCTGTCATGTCATGGTGAGCCACTAGGTAGGAGTTCCCTTCGTGCGTAGGCGACAATCAAAATGTTTAAAGTTTTAGAAGACTCAAGGAAAAAGGCCTTAACTGCTTATATCATTCCGCACTGACTCCATTTTATTCTCTTCCTTTACGTTCTTAACTTCTTATGCATTATCATTATCCTTGACTGCAGTGTTCTGATGATAAATAAATCAAATCGACAGCTTACATCAAAAGTTACTAATTCAAGAACATCATAGTCCATACTGAATCAGAAGGACTTATGTCAACGAGGTACCTACTAGATTGATTTATAAACAATTCTTTTAGTTCCAGTAATACCAGTCTTGATCAATGAAGATTTGGGAGTTGTTGGCATGAATTCTTGTTAAAAAGTAGTACTGCTTATCTCTTGTCTCTTATTTATTTCGTTTAGAGAAAAAAGAGGAACAAAAATAAATTAGTTGATAAAGTAAGTACAATCGCAGATAATATTCATACGTATTACATACGTATATATTTTTTATATCTACTGTTTACATTTGTCACAGTTGCATATTTTACTACGTTGTATACGTTGCTGGCGGTAAAGTGATTATGTGTAAATTACTATTATTTAGAAATACTAAGCTTTGTTAACTGTTACAAAGCTACTCAAATAAAGAGAAAAAACGCCTTAAACAAAGAAGCCGACGCAGTCCTTGTATGGACTACAGCGACACGAGTGTTACTAACGTGCTAATTTGCACCCCTATTATGAATACAGGCTTATCGTGACTGTGTTTCCACGCATCTACTGGTTCTTATGTCTATATAAGGCCATTGATGTGTTTAAACGCTCGGTATTTGATGATAATATGAAATGAGTCAGGCGTGATTGTAGAGTTTTGTAACAATGATTCAAAAGACTACGTATCTTTATACGAGTATATATAATTCTTCTGTGAGTGTGTATATCACTGAACTCCTCCTAAACGGCTGGACCGATTTGAATGAATTTTTTTGTGTGTGTTCAAGGGGATCTGAGAATGGTTTATATTCACAAATCAGTCCGACAGATGACGCTGCAGTCGGCACAGCAACGCGTGGCCGGGTCAACTAGTATAAATATAATTCTAAAGTTAATTCATTTACGATCATTTTACGGCATTTTGAGCTTTTGATGTACTCACTGCTATATATGTACTCACGCATTGCGGGCTACTACCCTTTCTTGGTTGCTATTCCTACCGAGCGCTTCGCAACAACCTTCATAATGCGCACAGCAAAGGAGTTGACCTCCCTCCCTGCGTCGGTATTTCCAGGAACTTATAACCCGTCCGTTTTCAAAGCCAGAGTGAATAGGCAACTTCTGGGTTAGCTCGTTCCATCGTGGATCTAGTTTTGGCCCCCGGGCTTGACTGGGATCAAGAGCAAACCCATTCTGAATAGAAAATAACTCAATGTTAAAGTAGGCAGTTATGTATGGATATTTAAATATACCAAAAATTCGAACTATCGAAGTGCGATGGTGAAGTTGTATGTTACAGAATCAATGGCATGGATTACTATCGTGTAAAATTCAAGGAACAAACCCTTAATAATGATAACATAATAACACTTCTTACATTTACACCAATCAGCCTAGTAGTGTAGGCTTAAGTTATGAATACTAGGGTAACAGATACACATTCATATGTGTATGATACAAACACAGATGGCAGATGTTTGTATGACGAATAAGAACATTAGTACTTGAGTCATGAGTATTTGGATATATAACTATACATTCTGCCCACTTCACACTGCTGCTCGGCTAAACCGATGGTCAAAATTTCGTTGTGACCTTTGTTCTTTAATGAGGATTTTTGGGTAATCATACTGGTCCTTTTAAAGCATATTCACATACTGCAGACTTATAATTATGCCTCAGATTGATATCGGTTTTTACGAAAGTCTCCAAATTTCTTTGTTTGCCTGAAAACATCATTACACTTTAGTTTATAGGAATCTTTTAGTTTGGGTTTCCTTGCCACCCACGTTGAGTAAACCCACGTCGGAAACCAGAAAAATGTACCCATTAAGATTATTGACCTTTTAAGTAATAACTCAGTTTTACATATCTAACTAACGGCCTATTACTTACGGGTCAAACCTTAATGCATAAACCTGATGTATATGTCGCAGCCAAATGGTTAAAATAGCCGTTCAATCCAACAGCTAGCCCTTTGACAGAACAACGCCATTCAATCACACGGCTATACGTCGTTTAGCTAGACGACGCTTAGCCAACTGGTTAAATGGCAAATTAACTAAGGTGACCATTAGTTTACATTTGGTGCAACGGTAGCGATTTTGCCTTTCGCAACAACGTTACAGGGTTCGAGACGTGTTGTTGGTGTTGTGTGATGCATACGAATATTTTACTTATAGGTATAGGGATTTATATATATTTCTTTGAACATAATTTATCTAGGTATGTATCCATTATATAGGTATGTCTATCCGTTTGTTTGAACTAAATAAGTGAATAGTATCACTAGATGGCACTATGTTCTGTGTGAAACGCGCTATGGTTTTTCTTATGTTTTGTTCAGTATACTTTTCATAAAGTTCAATCAAAGTAGTATTATCACACATTTTTAGGATGCTGTACATAGGTACCCTAGTATTTATAACACAAATCTTATAGGGCTTACTTTGGGCTTGTCTATTTGATGTAAATGTAAGAAATATTAATATGGGGTTTCCTTCTTTCAGCTTTAAAACAGGTATTGATTGTCATTACGAATTAAAACCAAGTAATGGATTTGTGTTATTATTTATATTATTATTAATATTTGTCTACAAATATATTCTGTAATAATGTAGTTCTTCTTCTACCTTCTTAAAGGTTAAATAATTTTTCAAATGGATTAAGTCATCTCGGAGATTATTCTTCATATGATAACAAACTTACCAAATCCGCTCTCTCTTATGATAATTAGTATCAACGTCAGTGTATATCTTGTTTCTAAAGAAAGACTCTCTCAGTGTATCCAATTACACGCAGTGATACGCGACAAGACAATGGGCTTGGAGGTCCATCGATCATGTAACTGCATTGAGTTGTTCCCATATCGCTATCTGTGGAGGCTTTGAATCAATTAGAGATATAAGTTGATGATTCATTAATCATAAAATGAGTTGTTTCTTATGTGAACTCTGGTACTTTAATGCTCTTGCACATAGTAAAATATCAAATATATTGAACACGACTATAATATTATAGAGACGAATTGTCTATTACAAATGCTTTGTAAAGAATATCTATAATATTAATTAAAAATCTTATTTGTTCAGTGTTAGCATAATTTATACAAAGATGGTAGAGATGTATTTACATATTAAATTGAAATAATTGCTATATGTGTTACCTACTAGCTGCACTCGCCGTGGTTTGCAATGCACTTTTTTGCTGACTATGCATATAAATCTTCCCTGGCATGCATATAGCAAAAAGTTTCATCAGAATGATGAATTCTGAAATCTGATTAATGGTTTCAGAACGCATAGGGAACAAAGACATCAACATTGATTTTTATTTATATAGATAAGCTGTTTTTTTAGATTTACCTGGAAACTAAAGAAAGTATTGTGAATTACAGTCGCCAGTACACATTATACATTCTGAAAATATTATTATAATCTTTATTACGTAGGTCACAACGTCAAAGTGTATAGCTCAATAAACCGTTGACTGTACAAAAAATTAGTTACTATAAAATACATATAAATTTCGAGTTCGCTTAGCTGTGGATATCCAAAATTCCCGCCATTATAATATCAAAGCGTACCTACTTCCCTACACTTAAGTTAAAAAAATGTTAAACTTAAATTAAATCCACTTCGTATTTTTTTGCGTCATCGCAAAGATTGTATTTAATGAAGACGACAATTTAAATAATCAATATTACAATAGACTATTATTTCCCCATTATCTGGTATATTAGCAAGACGCCATCTGGCTTGCATGTGTCGGCACGTGGCTATAACATTGGGCTCCCCACGAAAATCGAAAAGAGTTGACACTACGATGAACTCACTATACACTGCGTATTCTGTATAGAACACTCGTGTGTGTAGAACAATGAGTTCAGCAGTGTATCATATTGAAGCGAAAATGACGATTCTAATATTCGGAACAGGCTTGCAACTCTACAATAGTCTATGCTCCGGTGACTTTGGTCAATCGCAACGCCTTGGAAAGTTGTCTATTGTTAGACCGAGGTAGTTAAAATTACAGTGTTGCTTGACTGATTTCATAACAGTAGAAAATTAACTTAATAATAGTTGTGTGAAATTTTATTGTGAAGGGACCATAGTTTTTCGAATAGCATGCTCGTACTTAAAACGGTCCACGTAGATGATAGGTTTATATAGACTTAATCCGAAATTTGGCGAAATGTGTCGACACTCTTTGATAGTCTCATACGGTACACAGTTGTGAAAAATAATTAATTCCAGCCTTACACCACCAATTACTTTGGTTACAAATCAGTAACTGATAACTGGTATATATATAACTCAGAAAATAAGTACAATACACAATGCCGCGAACAAGACGAACTACACAAACAAATGCAGCAACATAATACCAGGATTCCAACATGTGGCATATATGCAGGTAAAGTTGTGGAGGGAAAACCCAGGGTGTGAGACAAAGAGATTGTTGACTTAAAGGAGCATCTTTTTCTTTTTGCTATTAATGTTATATAAAATTTATACATCTTATTCTATACATGAAAAGCAAAAGTAGGTAAGTGTTCAATGAGGTTGTTATCAAATGTATTATCATCCATTCTAATCTATAATCTAAGAACACTTTGTTGTTTATGTGTTTGTCTGTCCGCTTTTTTCCCGCTCTTTTTCCATTGTATACGCGTTACCATAGCAACGCGATCGTTACCGGGTCAGCTAGTATTATGTATAAAAATATATAAAGAAAGAGGGACAGAGAGAAAGAGGATATCGTAAAGTTTATTTGGATAATTGTATTTTAAGATCGTGGGAATCTGTGATCTCTGGCCACCCCTGTGGGTAAACGACATGATTATACGTATGTTGTTTGGATAAATGGTGGGTAATATTTGGATCCACTAAATCTATTTGAGAAAATCATACGCTATTTGAAAAGCATACTAATCCAGATGGAAATAAGTAATATATTATGTATTTAAATTATGTCTGTCGATGGGAGATGAAGTACCAAAAACGATTATCATTAAATATATTACAGTATGAAAAGTTTAAAAACTGAGGATTTATAATATTGATGGTCTAGAAGACAAATGTGCTAATTACAAAATATTGATAATGTGACATTTTAATGCCATATGTATTAAATGAGCATTTTAATACATCTGGCATTAAAATGTCACATTATCAAAATTTTCGAAATTTCAAAAATCGATATTATGCTTTAGTAGACCTTTTTAGGTTGGCGGTTTAGGTTTCCACACGTACGAGTATGATGTACCATATTTTTGTATGTTACAGTGATTAGGAAGAGTTATTACAAGTTAATGCCGCTGCAGATCCGTGCAATTTTTGAGGTTATTACAAAAACTTTAGTTATTGTCTGGTTTAAGCTTTTCGTTTGTTTTTTTTTATATTTGACAGGAATCGTAGAATATATATACCTAATTTCAATAGCCTCGCGTAGCATCCTAAAAAAAAATCTTTGTTCTCTAGCGAGAAATTGAGATTTATCAAATCGAATGTAGTAATTTGGTCATGCTCACACACTGAAGACTTATTATCGCGCTTACGTTTTATTTCGGCTACATGTTCTTTGACGCGCGTCCCTATACTTCTCTTTGTTTGCCCGATGTATGAGAGACCACAGTCACAATCAATTTTGTAGACACCTGCTGCCTGGAGGGGTATATTACACCTTTTTTTTTTTTTTTTTTTTTTTTTGTTTTCGTAGAAAATGGCATTAGGCATTCACACCGTGTCGGGAGAACACGGTGGATATGTGGGACTCTCCTCCATGCCCCTACCCGGCCGAGTGCCCGGTAAAGGCTTGGAGGCCTACCCACTAAAAACTACGGCGTCCCAATACACAGTGGTGCGGGTCGCGGGGTCCCTTGTCGGACTCGACCGCGGCCCGGACCAGTGTGGGTCCGCGCTCGTGGGCGGACCTCGCCTATGCTCCGTGAGGGACGGAGCAACGGGGTGAACCGTGACGCCCTGAACACCCCGCACGCCTGAGGGCCAAGTGCAATGCGACTGCCGGTCTCCCGCTCCGACAGCCGCTGGCCCCCTTTCGGTGAGGAAAGGAATAAACCACACCCCCCGACCGACCCCGACCCACACAGGACGAGACTCCCGCGCCCGCGATGATCACCCAAGAACAAGTCTCAAGAACAAGTTCCCGGGCGCCACCGCAGGCGGCGCGGTTGCCCCGCCCAGCGCAGGCCGGAGGCGGCCGAGGTGTGCTAACGGCCTTCCCCCCCCCACCTCATCGGAATGTGCGTCCGCGGAAGTCCCCCGGAAACAAAAGTTCCCGGAGGGCTTCCGCGGTCGCCATCCCATCGGACCCCCTCTCGGCCACGCCGGGCGATAACGGAGAAAACTCCGGTATCACCCGTAGTTTCCGAGTGAGGCTCCTACCCTCGGGGAAGCCGTTCCCGAGGGTCCTCCTCAAGCGCATTCCGCTCGCGAGGCATTCATCCCGCGAGCCTGCGCTACTGGCCTCTTGACCCAAAGCCCTTCCCAGCGGGGAAGGGTGGGAAGAGACCCTCTCCCCCTTCGTGCGTTTTCACGTGGGGGGTGGACACCCAGGCAGAATGGGTGCCCCTTCCGCCATTTGGGGCGTCTCTAGAGGAGAAGCGGAGCTCCATCCTCTAGATGGGGATGCGGGTGGCATAACGCCGCCACCTTCTCCCCCGACGCCTGCGCCTTATGAGAGAGGAGTCTAAGTCCTCCTCCCTCCTCCTTTCGGCGGCCTCCTTCTGCGAGAGGACGTCCTCGCAGAAGGTGGCCACCCCCTCCCAGGACCCGTCGCTCGTCACCATAGCTCGCGCCACGGCGGCGAGCGAGAGGTCACTCCCAATCGTCGCGACAAGATTGCCGCGCTGAGGAGACCACGCCGGACACACCTCAAGGGTGTGCTGGGCAGTGTCCTCCGCAGCGCCGCAATGATGGCACGACGGGGTCGGCTCCCTTCTAATCCGGTGCAGGTATTTACCGAAGCACCCGTGCCCGGTAAAGACCTGCGCCAGCCTGAAGGTCACCGACCCTTGGCGCCGAGCGCACCACTCTCGAAGCACTGGCCTCAGTGCCTCGAGGGTGCGCTTCCCGAATGGCGGGTCGATGAGAGACTCCTCCCACTCCCTCATCAGCCGTTCTTCGGCATCCCTCCTTGTTCGCCGGGCCTCCTCGGGTGCGAGCCCATCTCCTCGCACCCGGGCCTCCACCTTTCGCAGATACACCTCCCGTAGGACACGTGCCTCCAGTTCCCACGGTGGTGTACCTGCGAGCGCGCAAGCCGCCGATCGCGACACCGTCCTGTACCCTCGTACAAGGCGGGTCGCAATCACCCTTTGGGACCGCCGGAGATCTGCCTTCCCTTTGGTCCCTGCGGCTTCTGCCCACACCGGGGCCCCATAGAGGGCCATACTACGGAGCACCCCTGCGTACAGTCGGCGGCACGTGGTGCCTGGGCCGCCGACATTCGGCAGGAGCTTTCCTAAGGCCAGGGAGGCCTTCACCAACCTGGGGGCTAGCTGCTTGAAGTGCTCGCTGAAATCCCAGCGAGCGTCCAGCAGCAGCCCCAGGTACTTGATGTGGCGAAGCACTGGAAGCCTCACCCCATCAAGCACGACCTCCCTAGCCCTCACCGGTGGGGCTCTCCTCGGGCCATGGAAGAAGATGCACTCGGTTTTATCCACCGAGACATCTAGTCCCATGGCCCGGATGCGCGCTATGGCCACCTCCGCCACCTCCTTGGCCCGGCGACGCGCCTCGAGGTAAGTCGTCCCCCTCGCGGCGATAAGTGTGTCGTCAGCGTAACACACTATCGCCGCGCGGGGGAGGATCGTCCCCCTGAGGAGCCAGTCGTACCCCATGTTCCACAGGAGCGGACCCAGAACCGCTCCCTGTGGAACACCGCACGACATGCTCCTCTCCACCAGCTCCCCATTCGAGTCAGCGTACAGCACCACCCTATCCTGCAGGTAGTGCTCCACGATGACCCGGAGATAGGGGGGAAGCTGGTGGAACCTCAAGGCGTCCCTGATTACTTCGTACGGCAGGGAGTTGAATGCGTTGCGGATGTCCAATGACACCGCAAACACTCCCTGCCCCAGCCGTTCTGCTGTGTCGATCACATCCCTCAGGGCTAGGATGGCATCGACCGTGGACCGCCCGCGCCTGAACCCGAACTGTCGCTCCGATAAGTTCGGGCCCAGGCCCTCCTCAAGGTGCTGCACGATGCGCTCGGCAATGATGCGCTCCAAACCCTTGCCGAGCACGTCGAGCAGCACCACCGGCCTGTAGGCGGAAGGCAAATCTGCCGGACGCCCCTCCTTCCTCAACAGGCAGAGTCGGCCCCTCTTCCACTGCCTAGGGAATTCCCCCCTCTCGAGACAGAGACTGTACGTCTCGCGGAGGAACTCACCTAGGTGTTCGTGGGCAATGGGGATGACCCTGCCCGGGACTCCGTCCGGCCCTGGCGCCTTCCGCTGGCCTTTGAGGCGGTCCATGACCATCTCCACCTCCTCCGTGGTCACCGGCTGGTATCCTGGCGGCTGCTCGCGAGGGATGGGTGGGAGGACCATCCTGGGCGGGAGGATCGGCGACGTGTCGGGGAAGAGGCCCGACACCACCCTGGCCAGAAGCTCTGGCTCCAGCGTTTCCGTCGCCGGAGCGGGGTATATTACACCTGACAGGTCGTAAGAATTGGTTAATCTTCCTGGCTGGTTTGAAATAAGTATGAATGGAGACCCGCTTGTGATCAAAGATTTGTTCCTAGGATGCTACGCGAGACTATTAAAATTGGAAATGGAAACATCCCTATTTCAATAGAGATGAAGGTTGGAGCGTTCCACCTGTTTAGGATCCCATAATTAAAAAAATAATATCTCTAAAGACACATACTGCAAGACCTAGTGATGTAGTTAGCTCTTTTTGAAAATAATAAAAGTAAAATGGAGATTGGTCCCCATGCCCGAGTTTCAATCAGTTTGCCCAATTTCCGAACTGGTGGGAGACTCAGTAGTATACACTGTAATCGTAGTAAAAACTAGCTGACTCGGTAACGCGTTGCTATGGTAGCCTTAGTTGATACAATGGAAAAAGATCGGACAGACAAACACACAAGCCACTGTGATCTTAGATTATAGATTTAATTATGAAATAAAATGCAAAATAAAACAATTTTGGTTTATATAAATTAGAACAGGAACGTGCCCGATTAAAATATTGTGAAGGTAGTAGATTAAATATAAATTATGGGTCAAAAAACTCTAAAAAAAAAAAAGTTGTTTAATTTAAATGTTTAATGTGCACGTAAGTGGAAGAAATAAATCTATAATCTAAGAACACAAAATTGTTGTTTGTTTGTTTGTCTGTCCGCTCTTTTTCCATTGTATACGCGTTACCATAGCAACGCGTTACCATAGTAACGATTTACCGTGTCAGCTAGTATTTATAAAATAAGTTATTACTTTAATTATTACGGCTAAAAATATCCGATCTTCATCATAAATATGTTGTGTATATGGTTCCTTTGTAGATCCAAGTACAGTTTCATTTTATGTCTTGGTTTGAAAACTAATGTCTTATCAAATCATATGGATCGTCACGTCCGTCGAACATTAAATGTCGCATATATTGATTGCACGATGACAATAATATTATGAATTAATGTTTTATCAATGGCAATATTGTTATGGTTCACAATAGGTGTTTTATTAAAACATTGGTTTTTACTAGTTAGGTAACTGTACCTAAAATACTGATTTTGTTAATTATTTTTATTAGTAAAATGATTACAACAGTGCAAGAACCATGTTTATGCTTAGTTTTATAAGAAAGGTGTTTGATTTTACTGTTTCTATATCATAGAAAATTAAGTATAATTTAGAATAATAAAATATTGTTTTGTTTGCCAAAGTTAAAGGACATATTTTTTTGTCCAAAAAAAAAAAAGGTTTTGAGCCAGTTCTTTTTATTTAAACTCAAATGGTGCATGGTATGAAAAATATAGACGGTTCATAACAGTTTATTATAAAAATATTTAAATACAAATTAATTTTGTTCAATAAATTTGTCTTTTCATGCATTTCTTCAGAATAAAGTAGTCTTTATTATGTAAATCCCTTTATTGTTCTAATGTATGTAGATTTTGAAATACTACACATCCAGTCCAATGAACAAAGGGTAGGGGTGAAAATATATCTTCAGGACGAAATCTCAGCGCCCTTCTATAAAAAAAAGATTATTTAGAGTTATATATTTGTAGTAAGGAATAGAAGAGAGTGAATCAGATCTTTTCTTTACTTTAAACAATTAGTTCGATACATCGTCTACTAAAATCTTGATATAGTGACTTTTGAGCAGTGTACTAGTTTTTTTGACGTGATAACGTCTTATGAATCGATGGACGCTGGCTGCACGCACGAAAAAGTGTAACGTTCCGCCTGAGCCGAGCGTGCAAGCGATAGAGAGGCACGATCGGCCTAAGCGTTCGACTTGTGGTGCATCTATCCCTCTTTCACTTCATGAAGTTGTTTATTACAACAACTTAATGTCAATTTATCGAAAAAAATATTATTTTTCAATTAACTCCTTCTTTGTATTATACAAAATAATGATAGTTCAGTGATAATAATTCAATTCAATTTATAAAAGTATGCAATTTTTCATCAATGTTTTCTTTTAATGCTATCACGTAAAATTATCGTCCGTAAACTGACTTTACAGACAACCAATATTTTTTTTGCGTACATAGACATATCGTTATGATAGAAAAGTTAATTAGTTGTTTGATTAATTTGCTCACTATATTCAAGCTGTTCTGATATTTTTTGTTGTTTTGAAAATTATTTTGCTCACAATAACTCTTATTTTAATTATTTATACCGCATTACAATTGATTTGTTAAAAAGTTAATAAGCGTAAAGGTGAATATAATAAACTCAACAGTAGTTTATAATATCGTTATTTTTTAATATTAAAAATGTATTATCTATCGTAGTTGTGTATCTACACGTGCTTTAATATCCGATGTCAATTATAATAATTATCATTGTACTACTTAAAATATGCTGGTAGGAATAATACTCTTACTTCCAAGAACTTAGAAGATGCATTAAATAAGAGAGATTTGTGAAGAATTCAATAATTACAAAGCTATTATCCTGTTTGTGTTTAGTACAATTCTTTTTATTACAGTTGTCGGGAATTATAATGATAGTTGAATGTTAATTGATTTGAAGTTAATAATTTTACTCAGAAAACTGTATCAAATGATATCAATTTTTATTAACTTGAATTCCAGTGAAGATCGCACCAAGCTTTTACATTTAAAGGTTTTTTTAACTTAAAGGTGTAGTACATGGGATAATGTGGGTAATTTATTATATCTCCCGTTGATCACAAAATGGGCAGCTGAGTTTTCGGAATTACATTCTTCTATTGTCCCCGGCAAATAAGCTGAACATGATTTTGAAATCACGTGACATGCGCAGTAGCAAGTTTTGGTACATTATTCACTACTGCGCATGTCACGTGATTTCAAAATCATGTTCAGCTTATTTGCCGGAGACTATACTGCGGTCTCCAACCCGCTTGGAGCACGCCAAGCGCGGAGATTAGGACAAAATCCTCCATTTTTGAAAAGGGGAGAGGGGATCAGTGGACGTTTGACTACGTATGTCGTACCATTTATTAGAAAAAAAGTATAAGGCGTAAGATTTAAATATAAAATAAATAAATAAATAAATATTTCTTACATTCACACCAATTAGCCTTGCCCAAAGTGAGTACTGTGTTATGGATACTAGGGTAACGGATAAACATACATATATGATACATACATAATATTCATAGTAATATATATAAACACCCATGACACAGGTACAAATGCTCGTATTCATCATACAAACATCTGCCCCTTCCGGGATTTGAACCCAGGACCGTCGGTGCGAAAGGCAGGATCGCTACCGTTGCACCAAACGGTCGTCATATAGTCATATAGTTATTGTGTGAAATATTCAAGCAATAGATGCCCGGATTGCGTAAGGTGGGGGTTCGATTCTCTTATAAAAGAAAGATTGTTTTCAACGTTCGTAGTTTTTTATGTATATGGGATTGGTTTTCGAAAATTTGCGAGTAAATGTAAAGAATTAGAAAATTATAAATTCCATAATCTTGTCCTAATATTCCTCAAATGTTTTTTTGCGGAACTCTGCATACTTTCTAACGTTGAGGTGCAATTTAAATGTACATATATTTCTTATATAACGAAACGAGTCTTAGATCACGGTTTTATTGTGTTTGGTTTGCTAACAATTAAATAAACAAAAGCATTATGTATCTACACCTGCTTGAAAATAAGTGGAATTCTTTTGTCATCTATGTGTAATGAATAAGAAAAATAACTTGCCAAAATAACGTGCCCAAGTGCCATGCAAAATTTGTCAGCAAGCCAACTATTGTCTGCTGAGCAAATAAACTAAATAAAAATTAATTACTTAAAGTTATATTTGTGTATTCGGAAGCTGGCCGAGCAAGTTTATAATAAATGTCTGACATCGTTTTGACGTACGTACCGAACCTATGTCTGTCGGCCACACGTAGACAGCTTAATTAAAACGCATGCCTGCCATAGCCAAGTATGGATCAATGAGCAGGTTTCTAAATAGAGCTTTATACGTCTACAAGGCCTACCTTAGTATCTACACTTATTGAAGGCTACTCCGTTACGTTCATTAACTTAAAGCTATTTTTAATTTTACATGACGACCATTTGGTGTAACGGTAGGGATCCTCCTTTCATACCGATGGATGGCCCTGGGTTCGAGTACCAGAGGCCCTAGTGTAAGTTTACGCATTCGATACTCGTTATCGAGCGCGTTACAGATTTCTATGAAGATTCGTAATTTCGGATGGTTACCGCTAGGAGCGCTTATACAAAATCCATAGTAATATTTTACGCAGACGATATCGAGTATCGAAACGTAAACTTACACTAGGGCCTCCGAAGGCGCATTTGTTTGTGTGATGAATACGATCATTGGTACCTGAGTCATAGATATTTATATGTATTTCTATAAATAATTACATATCTATTTATCATATATGTATATATATTCGTTACTTTAGTAGCCATAACACTAGCTTTATAGTGCTTACTTTGACCTAGGCTAATTGAAAAAAAAATCTCATTATATTAATAATAATAAATAAATAAAACATTTATTTCCTCTACAATTGGGTACATAAAAACTTCAGCTAGGTACCCAAAGATTGTGAGGAACTGGAGCCTGAAATAGGTTTTCAAAGAGAAACCCGCAACTACAGGTTACAATTGGTGTAAATTTAATAAATATTATATAAATAAAGCAAACTCATTTACACGATATCGAATTCAATACTTTACTCATATTACTATTTTTATTTCAATACTAGTACTTAAAATGTCAATAGGTACTTAAATTAGATACCTTGTAATAATTCGAGTACTTTGAATCAAGTATCGAATCGATTCAAAGAAGCGACTTTGCTGACTGACTTTTTAAATATTTATTGCATGTTCGTCGTTAATATGCGGAGGGCGGAGTGTGACTTCTGAAGTGAAGCGTCACTACTGATGAAGAGTAGAATGTTTAAGATTACCCTAGGTACTACTTGGCAATGTATTTTTTGTCATAAAAACTTTTTCTACAACGTTATCAATGTATTCATTCGCGTTTATTATATTCAGAGAGAGAGAGAGAGAGAGAGATTCAGATGCATGCAGCCTGCATCTTAATATATCAACCGATACTTACTCATATTGATACTTTAGTTTCGAAACTTTTCCTTATTGGATACTTTTGTTTTGATACCAATACCAAGAAGGTATCGATACTTTTGGTTTCGGTATCGTGTCCCTACTCTCATTAGATTTGATACCAACCTGTTTTCCATATCTTTTTGCAAAACTGGACGAAAACCCGTAATTGTTATTTCACTGAAGTCTCAGTACACTGAGAAAGACGTGAATTTTAAGCAAATCTCGGGAGATTATTGATGTTTTTGATAACGTTTTATAAATCGATGAACGCCGGCTGCACCCACGAAAAAGTGTAACGTTCCGCCTGAGCCGAGCGTGCAAGCGGGAGCGCGGAACAAGCGATAGAGAGGCACGATCAGCTGAGCGTTCGACTTGTGTCGCATCTATCCCTCTTCCACTCCATGAAGTGAAAACTTAATGTGGTTTTCATTGTTTATTACAACAACTTTATGTCAATGAATCGAAAGAAAACAACTTCTTTTTTGTAGTATACAAAATAATGATAATTCAGTGATAATAATTCAATTCAATTCATAAAAGTATGCAATTTTTCATCAATGTTTTCTTAAACTGTAACTGTAAACTGACTTTACAGACACCTAATTTTTTTTGTATATTAAGTTTCTGTTAATTAAAAATGTACTAGCTGTCTTATTTCAGCAAAAATATTATAATGATACAATTTCTTCTATAATATTATCCTAAGATGGAATAGGATGCTCATTCTTAACCATAAAAATAACTTTTAAAGGTTAAGTACTTATGTTTTATATTTATTTAGTTACGATTAATCAGAAAAAAAGGACATTCTTTTTAAACGAACAAAACATTAATCGGAATTACAGAAATACATTTTTAACAACAATTAAAGTAAACCAATTTTGGAAAAGGCCACTCGATTATAAGTCAAAAGTTCTCAGTAAGTATCGATAAGTAGTTGTTCCAGCTGATTTCTTAGAAGGTAACTAACGGGCCACGAGAATCTTAACTCGACTCGTGATGAATTATGGTATGGTCTCTACGCGTGGTTCTGTTTAAGACGTAATGTATTCAATATCAATAATACTAGGATTTAATATCGATAAAATTTTATAGGAGCTAGATGACGTTGTGGTTAGCAAGTTCGGTCAAAATAAAGGATGTTAAGCAACTTTCTTAAAGGACGGTTTCCGGATGGGTGACCAAAATTGATTTTCGCACTTTAAAAAGAAGATCAATAATGTAAGTGCATAACCTTGGCTTACTTATTACACGATTAACGGCTATTCATTTCATATTTTCATTACATGTAATTTAAAGCGCTAATTCTTTTATTTAAAAACACTGATCCTTTAAAGATACCTAACACTACATAGCTTCATCAAAACACCGTGCTAAATTACGTTTTGTTTTTTGTACTTTTAGAAGCTTTCAGCCCATGGTATTTTTTTACCATTTTTGGTATTTATTTACCATTTTTGGTATTTTTTTAAAACTGCTTTCACAGACTTTCGTTTACAAATATATTATGACAGTACTTGCGTTTAATTAATGTTTTTTTGAAAACGCTCTGCAGTAATTACTGACTTCATATAATTTTCCAGAACGCGCATCGGTGAACGCTGCCCAAAGGCATTAACTGTGAAACCAGCCTAAACGGCTGGCACGCGCTAACGAGATGCGCACACGCGGCCATACGGTTCTAGGAAGTAAACCTTACCTCTCGCTGGTGTGGTCGGTGACGTGTTCCATATGCGAGGAGGTAATGCAAACTCAAACAGCATGTGTCTGAGATAGAGCTGACGCTGCTTTACAACTACTCACGTGTGTGGCCATGCATTAAAAGACAGCGCATCAAGTCATGAGGTTTTTTTTATTTAGAATGGGTTTGCTCTTGATCCCAATAAAACTCGGGGTCCAAGACAGGATCCACGATGGAACGAGTTAACCCAGAAGGTTCCTATTTACCCTGGTTTTGTAAAAGGACGGGTTATACGTTCTCGGAAATACAGACGCAGGAAGGGAGTTCCACTCCATTGCTATGCTCATTATGAAGGATGTTGCGAAGCTCTTGGTGCCACAGGTAGGAATAGCAACCAAGAAAGGTTGGTAGCCTGCAGTGCGTCTGGATGTCCGATGGAAAAAAGGAGATGGCGGTATGAGTTAATGCAGCTCCTGAGCACACTCTTCAAACAACAATCTGTAGAAGACTGACAGACAGGCAACTTTGCGGCGATGAGCTAAGGTGTGAAGCTTGCTCTTCATCAATTTGCTGTCACCAATGAGCCTCTCAGCTCTGCGCTGAATCGTGTCCAGTGCAGCAAGTTAGTATTTTTCTAAGCCGTCCCAGATGTGGCTGCAAAATTCCATGCATGATCGGACTTGAGCTTTATAGAAAGTTACAAGCTGTCCCGGCGTGAAATATCGCTTGACCTTATTTAGGACGCCCAGCTTTTTAGCTGCACTTTGAGCCTTGGACTCGATGTTGGCGCCGAAGTTGGGGTCTGAAGTCCATGCCAAGAACCTCGAGGCTTTCGTTCACAGGTTCCTACAGATGTACCCCGGAAAGTAGGAGTGAGGTGGAAGGAACTCCTTTTTGCAGTGAAAAGACACGCTTGTGTTTTGGAGGCGTTAACATTAACGAGGTTACTGTCATCCCACTGGAAAACGTAGCTTAACCTCTGGTTTGTTCGCTCAAGTAACTGTGATTGCCCAGCAGAAATACAGTAAGGCGTTGGCGCGGAGAAAAGTTGTCGCACTGGAACCTATAACTCAATCCGTGCTGACTTTCATACCATAGACAGACAACATAAAATAAAAAAAATAAAATCAATGTACAACAGAATTCCAATAGGGCGCGGAATTATTTACAGTGCTTACCAGAGCACTGATTGCTTATATCAATTTTCCCCGAATTATTTAAGTCTTCAAATTTGTGATTGTAAACTTAAGCGAAACTGTAAAATAGAGTTATACCTATATGAGTTGCTTGTTTTAAACTAATGAGATATATACAAAAATATCTATTACTAATACAAATAACATAATAATTTGAAGGATTTCGCCGTGTCACCGCCAGAATACCGGCCATGTTATTATATGACATTGATCTGATGATGGCAAGAATAAGGCTATTCGGTCCTTAGTATTTTGGAGAACGGGACTATTTATTGTGTGGGACTATTGCCCGGTCCTATGTTTTAAGCACTTTCAATAGCGCCGGCACTGCTGGATTCTTGTAGAGACCCTCCAACGGCGCCAGTATTAGAACCTTAGTGGATATTTTTCATATTTGAAAATTTTGAGGGTACCTATGTAGCCCTATGTAAGGTAAGGTCAAGGTGCTTAAACTTTTTAGTTATCTCAAACTCAAACTAATTAACTGAAACTATTCATAACCGCAAAGCCGGCAATTATTTTCTACAAAGGATAATGCCATCCAGCGACACAATGCATTCAACCTTGATTTGAGTCAACGTTACTGGTTTTGTGTTGGGGCTTACGGGCAACGTTAGTGTTGGATTGTAGCACGCGGTACGCAACAAACATATAGAAGCGAACTTGTGACTTGTCAGGCGGTAGAGACAATTGCCCATTGGGGTGAAGGATGAGAAAAGTAGAGATAGTGAGTTTTACCCTGTACCAGCTACTGTACCTATTCTACCAATTAATAATTCTTCTTATGCTACCTACATTGCTACTATTCCATTTATATCATTCTTAAATCCGACTAAGATGAGGTTTATATGCTTAATAACGGAAGAATGTAGCAGATTTTCGTCTTGAAAATCGGTAAGTATCACCTTGATATTATGTCAAGGATATTTTCAAATTGGGTAGGCTACTGTGATGTTGATATATATACGGAAGTCAGATGAATGCAATCAAATCTGGCCTTACCTGGTGTCCGATCAATCATGACTATTTTTCGGTTGCTTACAAATAAAGCAGTTTGACGATTATTTCCTTGTTTTATCTCAGTTGGAGTTTGAATATATGTGGCACAATAAGATACCTATACTTAGGCATATTTCTGATCTAAACTTCTTTAAAGAAATTACTTAATGTTGATTTGTTCAGGGAATTAATTTACAGATCAAATTAGGAATAAAAAATAGTTTTAAGTAAACCTAACGCAAAAGTACCTATAAAGATCAAATTTTGGGTTATTGAAATGAGTAGACATGAGAAATGAGTGACCATTCATAATAACTTGGCACGAAACCTTAGTAGTATTAAAGGATCAGTTCTTTTGTCTGGTTTACCCTTATTGAATATCGTTATTCGGCATAGTTTGATTTATAATTTGGGTCGTCATTATTAAAACCACATTTTTATCATTCGTGTAACCATATAATATATGTCATTATTTGTCATTTTATTAAAAAAAAAACTAAATGAATTGCATTATTTGTGTATAATAAATAATGTGATCAGGTTTACATAACTTGAGGATACTTATCCACGAGTATAAAACATCTGAACTAAAATTTATCGCTAAAATCAATACATCAAAAATTTCGTACGATAAACATACGAGTACTTGTCTTTATTAGGTATGCATTAAGTTATGAAAGCAATATCATTCCAAAATACATCTCAATTAAGTCAAATAAAACTCTCGTGCATTCAATCAATACACATTCGAAGCACGATTAAATCTTAACAGCGGAGATTAAACACTAAATCATCAATATCCAAACCGTTCCCACGTCAAGAGACGTCTTTATAAGCTATTCACTTGACCCTTTCATAACGGAGACACGGAGACGAATAAAATTATTTAAACGTAAAATACCCTCTCACGCGCGCACACATCCATCATAACCTCATTCGGATTCAAACGATTCACGCACACACCCACAGCGACGGTACGCGTGCACCGAAACTGACACACACAAATAACACGGCGGCGTTTGTGCGGCTTCGAATTTCGAACGCGTTTCGGTGCCAGAGGCGGCACTAACCTGGAGTACTTGCGTTACGTTGCGTGTATTTTTAGAGCTGATGTGTTTTTGCCGCGCATTTAATTTTATTTGCAGGTTTACTGTTCGGCGCAATGAGAGCGGCATCCGTGCGGCTAATGAGATAGCTAGCTCTATATGGCAACCGCCACTTTTTGTAGCACAACCTTTATTAATTGGTCGGTATCCAGCTTTATTACAATCCGAGCAGAGTTTTTGGAATTACAAATGTATTAGCATCAATAATGGATTGGAATAATGTAACAGATAGGTTGTTATCGATAATAAACCTAAGTGTACTCTGCTTAGGTAATAACAGACTTGGCGACCTAGAAATGAACCAATTTGACTGGCATATCCGGCGAATTGAGCTGCTACTCAAATTACTTATAACCTCTTTAGGATTTTCTAACACTTAATATATCAAGTCGCATAGATAATATTGAGGAGGTTAAATTAGTAGAAAGTGGGGATGAACGAATTATCTTTAAAGCCTAAAACGAAACCATTGAGATCGCTTAATAATATCTAGAAAAGACAAAACAAGTTTATTTAAAGATAGCGATAAGATTACAAGGGTACCTTAAAATAGATATTTTAAGGCTATAATCAAAATAATCCGAGATATCTGTAAATTGAAATCGGTTTCTGAGACGTATTTCTTTTTTTATTCTCTACATTGTTAGTAATGCATTTTTATTATTAGGTATATAAGCTTATTACTATAACATAATGACGGAATTCATAGGCTATTGTTTAAGTGAGATTGAAATTATCTAAGATAAATACCTCAGTAGCCTACCGATAACTGTGGCTCGGTTTCAAAAACGACGTGGGGTTCGAACCTTCACGGAAAAATCTCTTCAACTAATCCGTTGAATATATTTTTTTCGACACTTTTTTATATTAGAATTATCGCGTTTTTTACGGATAAAAATTAAATTATTACAAAAGTGGGAAGTTCGTGAATATTAAATCAAACAGTTATTAACGAAGTTGTGTTAGTAACAATTATTAAATAGTCACATAATTTTCTGGTGCGACAATGTTATTCTACCAATAGCGTAGCTCGACTATGTCTGTGATAGACAAACAGCACCGCCATTGGTCGACCATACTTGTAGCGCACGAGAAACCTCTGAAAGAAAATTCTTCAAAACTTTTTGTACTCGAGTGTTCGAAGTTAAGACTAAACATAAATACAGATTACAGTTCCATAAAAAAGATTAATTTTGCTCCATAAACACAATACTAGAATAATGTAAGAAATAACATTTCGATAATCTTTATTTATCTTTCTTGTCAATTTAGACACTTTTTAATACCAATACCGAAACGGAATTTTGAGAATTCTGATTCTTTAACAACATGAAATGTATTTGTTTCCCGTTATCAAAACACGTTTGTTTTCATAGTTTTATTTATTATATCCTGACGTATCTTTAAACACGATACAATTATGTTCAAAGGATTTTTCAGGTAATGAATACGAAAGTGTCTAAATTAAATAACCTTACTTACTTTATAGACAAATCTAGGGGAATATTTTAGACAAGGTTTCAAACATAATTTCAGCCGAAAAAATAGGAGGATCTTGTAATATTCTTCACGTTTAGCAGGCGGGTTAAAGATCACAATGAAATACCATAATACGAAAGACACCGCTGCTTATTTTGTGATCTATGAGGTGTTTTGTATACCTCCAGTATCATTGGTCCCATTTTACGATCTCTTGTAAGGGATTGGTATTATTCTAATATGCCGCCACACGGCGTATATGAGTACCTTATACCTTTAAAAGTGACCCAAGATAGTTTTTCATATCTTGAAACAAGAATAGGTACGTATTTTTATTACTATTTAGCTGCAATAATGTAAAACATGGTCAGTAAAAGCGTGGTGACGTTAAAAATCTTTAAATTAAGAGACTACAAATAATCGAAATTGAAATAATCAGTCCTTTCTTTCCTTTAATAGTATTTACAGTACAGTGCTTCCCGACTCAGGTCTTATGTTATTTATTATATGATGGATTATCTGAATAATAAATTATTATAAATGGAAGCAGAAATATGTACGTTTAAAGGTGGAAAGTATCTTGACAACTTGTTTAATACACTGATCACAGCTTTGCTTTTCTGTTTTTTTGTTAAATTTATTTAATTAGTCTTATAAACATAAAAGACAGACATTTAAATAAGCAAACATCTGATCGCAATCAACAATACATTCTTTGCTTTACGGTTTATTATTTTGATTATTAGTTAATGGATTAATTAAACTGTTATATATTCGAAAAGGAATATTATTTTCCTTCAAAGTAAACACTGTAATTAAATAAATAAATATTTCTTACATGCACACCAATTAGCCTAGCCCAAAGTAAATAATTAATTATTAGTAATTACTTCTTCATTATGATGAAATACTATTACAACTGTATTTATGTAAAGGGGATTATGAAGTCGGCGGGTTGGTAGTGCTTGCGAGTGTAGAGTCAGAAAGTAAAAAATCTTTGTGCACCTACAACTATAATTGTGGTTCTCATCGTGATATAATAAATACGGATAATTATTATATTTTCCATTATTAAAGTTAACTTCTATTTTCATATTTAAAGCAATTTTGATAACAAAGTTTAACTTGAGTCAGGCGGGCGGCGGGATTCGAAACCACAATCGAAAAAAGCATTTTTTCAATTGAGTTTACTATTCCACGTGTTTCTTAAGCCGAATATCTCCTCATGTTTTGTCTGAAATATAACAATAATATATTTATATGTAATAAATTATCAAACACCTAGCCCAAAGAAGCGCTGTAAGGCTTATGTTATGGATACTAAGGTAACGTATAAACATACATACATATGAATGTGATATATAGATATTGTAATATTTATAAGTACCTGTACTAATTCATAACATAAACATCTGCCCCTTCTGGCATTAGAATAAGGATCTAACGAACTAAAAGGATCGCTTCTGTTGCGCCAAACGGCCGTGTATCGAATTAAAAGATCTTTTAATTGCAGTTCAAAAAAGACCACACAATATGATTATATTTAATATTGTTTTAAACTTTCATGGTCACTACCATTATATTAATATAAGTTATTTACGGGATTTTTACCATGTACCTTGTTTTTGTTTTTATTGAGTTTCCGGTATTTCGGCGCTGTTGCAAGCGCCATGATCACGGAGCAACTGAAGTAATTGCGGGTAATCTGTTATTGGCAGTTATATCGGTTTACCTTCCGACGAAGTCTTCTATTGCGTTCGATACCCGTACCACTGTTCAGATAAAAACAAAAACAAGGTACATGGTAAAAATCCCGTAAATAACTTATATTACTATAATGATTATATTTTAATGTATTTCATTAATAGAATTAATATATTCAACGTGAACGTGTGCAAATATACGTATGTAGAGACAATATCTAGATGATATTTCAGGAATAATAATTTAAAACCGTACGAATATCGACAGCAGGCGAAGATAGGTCGTACAGTGATTAGCCGATCGGTCTAAGGACTGCGGATTGCGGATGATAAGCAACTATTGCAAGGGCAGGTAATCGGATGTGTGGTCAAATATTTTGGGTTTTCTATCCAGCTCCTTCGATCTTCTATAGTTGATATCGGCTGTTTCTGTACTTGTTAGCACCCGCAATGTTTTGAAAACACAAGGCATTGATTTGCCTTTCGAAGCTTAAGTATCATCATACAATTGCCGATCTCTGAGAAAACTATGATAACATATTTAAAGAGGGAAAAAACACAGCCCATGCCGAGTTACTTGCGGTGGCCATAGAACAACGGACTTACAAAGCTGTAGATGTCGATATGCAACAACATATTAAACAAAAATAATTTATATTTAATGCTTAATCTTAGTAAATTAAAGCAGCTTACGGTAATGTAGTAATCCCTTAATGTGTAAAACGCCCTGCTTTTTGTTTTCCGTAAAAAATAGTCTTTATTTGGTATTGTTCAGGAAGGACCAAAATAATGTCAACTCATATAATATCTTTGTAACTGACTCTCCGTCTTTAATCTATTCTTAACTCTGTTTCCTTCCTATCACTCGGTTTCTATTTTTTTATCTGTCGAAGATGTATTTTTTTAGTATTGCGTTAATTTATTTCTCATAAGCAAAAGAATAAGCTTTATCGCATAGGTACGTCTTAATAGTTTCTCCGATTTCATTCCGCATCATATAGTTCGTGGCAATATTGATCACCTGCTTGTAATAATAGTTAGCGTTTATAAACGTGAATCATCTCACTGGAATTACCGATATGATAGCTTTTGGCCTTATTTTTCTGATTCAAAGAATTAGCAAAGACTTAAAACAATTTTGTCTTTTAATATTTATAATGTTTTATTAATATTTAATAAAAAAAGTGATGTACAAAAAGGGTTTCACTAAACTCTAGCTTAAATTTATGTAAATTAGTAATTTACGTAACCTGGAACTCGTACGTAGAATGCAGTGTTACACCTCATTTTATATATAATACATAAACCAGAGATACTATAAATAAATTTTTTATACCTAATTAATCTAAAAATAAGGAAAATAATATAAGTATGTCTGTTGTAAATTTTTTAACAATTTTGTTGTAAATTGCATTTGCACAAAAATTGTGGCAATTTTTTGGGAAACTTTAATTTTCATTAGATTTTACCTTTCTCAACATCGCTATGTCCGATTATCACGTATAATTTAACAGTTTTTTTACCACGTTTTACTTTTAAGATATAAAAGATAGACGACCGTTTGGTGCAACGGTAGCGATCCTGCCTCTCGCACCGACGGTCCTGGGTTCAAATCCCGGAAGGGGCAGATGTTTGTATGATGAATACGAGCATTTGTACCTGAGTCATGGGTGTTTTTATATATTTCTATGAATATTACATATTTATGTATCATATATGTATATCTATCCGTTACCCTAGTATCCATAACACAAGCTTTACAGTGCTTACTTTGGGCTAGGCTAATTGGTGTGAATGTAAGAAATATTTATTAATTAATTTATTATTATTATTATAACTTTTGTATTCTAATATGAAAAAAAATATTAGCGTAATTTTTTGTTTTGTAAAATGACATTAATTGGTTGTTGGTATAATTATAGTCATCCTTATTTATACACTATGAAAAGTTAACGAGATAGGGTAAAAGTGAAGCAGGCAAAGGTGTCTACCATAAAGCCTCTGTTTTAGTAGAACAGGATTTGTGAGAGTATGAGAGCTTACGTCGATTCGGAATTATGGTTTCCATGAGTTCTATAAAAAAACAGATTACGTAGAAATTTAATACGTTTTCTGTTCAAAGAATTTGGTATCAATTTGAGCCAACAAGGTATGCTCATAAGAGCATTTAATAGCTATAAAGCTAAGGTATTTTTTAGTTATTTTTTGTGTGATTTTATCGTTAATGTATTGAGGCCCCAAATCTTCAATTTGGTTATTGTTTTGTTAAATTATTATAATAGAAAAATACTAGAAAAATCGACTCGGGTCACAAGTGAATTCTTAGGCGGGAACCCGCAACCTTTGGAAATCCGGTCCAATGCTCTCCCAATTGAGCTACCGAGCCTTGCGAACACTCGTCGAAATTTTCTAGTAACTTCCTGATTTTACGCTGTAGGCCAGCGTTGTTTCATCAATGAGAGGAACATCCTCTCGTATTCGAAAGAAACATTTTTACAAATGTTTTGTCAATCGATTAAGATGAATCAGTCATTTTAGTTTTATTCTCAATTCTCCGGCGGGAATTCACTTGTGACCCGAGTCGATTTTTCTAGTATTTTTCTATTATAATAATTAATCTTATATGATCGCATTGAAAATGCATAAAATATATAAAAAAAATTATAAAACTGTTGTTTTGTTGTTTGTTATTTCGATAAGTTATTCGTAATTACCATTATTAGACGCATTATTAGCGAAAGAAGTTTGCCTTCCATTTGAGTTAACGTTTGCGAGAAGGAATAAATTGTGTTGAAAATAGCCGATAACAATAAAAACATTATTGTTGTTGAAATATTTGTTACACGGTCGTTCTTATCTATTGTATAATGCATATATGACTCATAGAATACAGCATGCTTATTTAGTCTTAAGTAATGTTTGTAAGTAATAAATTATCTCTACAATTTTAAGTTGTGACTATTTGATAGCGTCATATACAATGGCAGTTGCGTAAGTGTCATATAATGCGATATCCCTATACGAGGTAATATAATGAAAAGATAATTCAATGACGTAGAGACCTTTTTATAGAAATGGGACCAATTATAGAGTTTTATTTGTAAACGCCGTTGAAGTAACCTCAAGGAACTTCTTACCTCACACACTTCTTTGTGTCAGAGACACCTCAATCTGAATGACAATTCGCCGAACAATTGTCTGTATTGATGCATGATCACGGTGGCCCCATTCACTTTGAATTTCAAGCGGTTTCATCTGCATTCGCCATTTAAATTTGTAATCAGATTTGCGGGACCTCTCATCCATCATTCATCGAACGATACGCCGCCGCCGTGTCCATTACTCCTCGAACCTGATCCTCCGCATCAATTAGAGGATCAGCGAAAAATAAACAAAATCACCGGCTCTCGGCTCGCCAGTAACCGCTCATTATTTCTTCTCACACATTTTTTATTGCGGCAACATTATACGTGGGTGTGGTTGTAATTTCCTTTCACCGACGTAAGGGCACACACGCAATCCTAATTTTACGTAATATATACTCGACTTTATTTTCTAATGCATAACGTTGGTTTTACCTTGGTCTTGAATTTTCTGATGAGAAGATGACTGATAAAATATTAAAGCGTCCGTCCCTTTCAGTTCTATGGGGTGCGTCTCTCTCGGTCTCAAGTCTGGCTAAGCCGTGGATGTTTTTACGCGCGCCGGGGGGCAAAATGTTCTTCGTTTTGGCGGCAAAATGCTACAGGGACCGCGTAACTCAATAACGCTGGGATCGCAACATGTTTTATTTACGGCGTTTCAATCGGGTTTTATGTTGTTTTCCCGTCGCCCACCGGCCTGTGCGGCGAGCAGTGTGCGCGTGACAGCCGATATTGAGTTTGAGGATTGTTCCAAAATATGGAGAAGGAATGTTATTAACTCGCTGTCACGCAACTGACGCCACGTTCTGTTATTGCGATATTATAGATTGTAATCTGTGTAAATGTGACCTGTTTACATATTAACGCTTATAGCCGACGGCTATGGCACATAGAGTTACATTTATACTACTTATACTAGTAAGTAGGTACAGTGATTTGGCGGAAAATTGATTCTTATTTGTTACTATTGCTACCTTCTAACACGTTGTATTGTATTAATGGATAAAAAATCATTTAATTATTGTCTTACATTCTACAGATAAGTAAAGATGTGTGCACAAGATGCCACTCATTCCAATGAAGACAATTATATGTGAGATTGACTAATGTGTTTTAGATATATTTTTATTTTGTTGAAGGGATTGTCTATCTAGAATAAACTGGCCGTTCAATGCTGCTGATGATTAAATCTCGTGTTGTGAAATATAACGTTTGTCGTGTCAAGAAAATCCTTTCTTACTAAAATAAATAGCTGCTTTGATCCCGTTCATACTTTATTAAAGCCCCGAACGAGCGCGTTCCGTGCATTACCCCAATTTGGGGGTGCAATTAGTGTACGCAATCTGGGGGATGCGCGGGGGATACAGGGTTGGGGGTTGTTCGCCCCCTTAGAACCCCCTCGCCCGCGATAGCCTTTGTGATCCCCTTTTGTTCGGTTCAATTTCCACCGGACGAAATGGAATTGGAAAATGATTCGGCTTTTAGCTGATTGCCTCCATTATAGTGTTCTTTTTAGGTAATTAATCCAATTAAATAGTGTCGGTTTTAAGTTATTGATTGTTTTTTAAATGAGTTAAGATATTACCTGAATTTGAATAATCGTTCTTCTGCTTTTGAGTCTTTTTGAGATAGATGTAAAATTTATTAAACTTATCATAGTTAACCTTTGTAAACTATGCTTAGCATATAAAAAAATTCCCAAAATCTATGGAGATAAGAATAAATTAAAGGCACAGAGAAGTTTCACTTGCATTGGGGCCTTCTTTTTTGGAGAAGTGGTAACCATATTAGGCGGACGAAAAGCGAGATACAGAACTTGGAACCCATAAATTTTCTGAGATTTTTACGCAAAGGCTGACTGCAATTAATATAAAAACGCGATGAGGGTTTAGGTGGAGCTGCCGTGACATTGCAGAAGCGCTGTTCATGTGATAAAAAGGTATATTAATAAAACATACATGTATGAGAGTTAATGAAGAATTAATCTACGATTGTTACACATACTTAGTGCACGTGCTACACTGTTTATAAAATATCCTCAGCTCAGCATACATTATATCACGGCGGACATGTTTTACCTACTTAGGTAACTATGACTAAAAAAATTGATAATAATTTTTTTTATGTTGTAAATTCCAACAAAACTCTATAAGATCCCTGTGCTTTCTGTTATTATTAGTTTTAAAATTTTTAATCGTGATTTTCAATCTTTTTGGTCGATTAGGGTTTGAGATGGAAAATATTTTTCTTATTATTGAGTCGTATAAAATCTATCCAAAGGGAATATCTCAGCTACAGTTTAGTGGAATTGTATGTTACAAAACTTCTACTACAGGAAAGTATTATATGAGATAAAATACTATATGGCAAGTAGTAGAATTGTTCAATCTAAAAAAGCATGTGTGCAATTCTCACGTGGTAGAAGTGAAACCTTCAAAAATAATACGTACACGTATACAAAATACCAAGTTTTTTGTGTTGCCTTCTCTCAAGCATTGTACTACGCATGCGCACACAAACACGTTTTAACACACGTACATAATGCTTCCTATCTCATCTTCTCCTACGTTGATTCTTTTGAATTTATGTGTGTCTTTTTTTACTGTCGCTTTTTCGTTTCATCGACTTTCGAATCACAACGATACTTAAGAAGTTTTCACTTCAAAAATCTGTAAAATAATAAAACTTTATTTATATATAAAGAAATATCAGAACATTTTACTAGAATATTGAAACAACTAACCTTAAAAAACTGTCTCTTTGACTTTTCCGATATTCGTCAATATTAAAAATGGCGGTGCAAGTTAAAGTGTAAATAAAGGTTGGTAAAACCTCTCTAGTTCTAGAGAATTATATTAAATTAAGTCTTTTGTGTTTCTTTTATTTTATGACACATACATTTTGGTGAAATTAAAGCTTATATTTTTGTCGATTTAAGTATATCCTGAAAAAATGGTTGTCTGTAAAGTCAGTTTACGGACGATAATTTTACGTGATAGCGTCATAAGAAAACATTGATGAAAAATTGCATACTTTTATGAATTGTTATCACTGAATTATCATTATTTTGTATAAAACAAAAAAGCAGTTAATTGTTTTTTTTTTATTTTCGATAAATTAAAATTTAGTTGTTGTAATAAACAATGAAAACAACATTAAATTTCACTTCATGAAGTGGAAGAGAGATAGATGCGCCACAAGTCGAACGCTTAAGCCGATCGTCACTTGTTCCGCGCTCTTGCTTGCACGCTCGGCTCAGGTGGAACGTTACACTTTTTCGAGCATGCAGCCGGTGTCCATTGATTTATAAGACCTTATCACGTCAAAACGAGTGGATATTTAGGGACATCGTCCTGAATTAATTCCGATTTGATCCTCATTAAATATGATGAAAATAATTAATTGCAGGTAATATGGTGCTAGGATTGGCGTGATTTATAACACACACTTTTTTATACACGTGTATATTTGGAGATGGCAGACCAAAACCGAAGAGCCCATTGCAAAAAGTCAGTTTGTGAGGTTTTACGTTAATTCTTAAATCTGAAGATGTTCGCCACAAGGTATTCGATAAAATCGGTAGAAAATTTTACTGGCTGAAGGACAATAAACTTGGACGTGGTTGTGCTATAAAATTTATACATCGGCATAAAAACGAGATTCCAAGCCAACTTTCGTCGAATACTACGACCGATCGGGCTAAATCGAATGAAACTACAATTGACAATTTTTTTTACCATTATGAAGTCACCGCGAGGGAACCGGACTGCATACGAAACTGCGATGAAACCAATTTAACTGATGACCGTGGAGCCTACTAAACGTTAAATGGGCACAAAACATCCAGAAAGAGTCATAAACTCAACGAAAACAGTCATTAGCTTAATGTTTTGTGGTACTCCTGATGGGATGCTTTTAAGGCCCTTAGTTGTTTACAATGGGGAGTATTTCTATGAAACATGGTTACATACGCAATGGTTGGTTTGACTCTTATTGTTTCGAAGATAGATTCTTAAGCGATGTATACTATATGTCTAAACGAAATATGGAAAGAACTTATTCCCACACTTTTCTAAAACATCAGTTTTATTCTTTAAAATTTATTTACAAACTCTATTCCCTCCATGGTGGCGTTTTATATGCCTTTGAATCATTTTCACCAAAAAATTCTTATATAATAGAAAAGTTTTGGTATATGACAATAACTAGAAAACTCTCGATAAAAATGCATTCTATGAGTTACTGCTTAATAATGAAATGAAATGAAAATAACTTTATTTAAATGCACTTAAAAATAAGTTGTCCAACATTTTTACCTACCACCCATTCAGGACGTCTTTTAACTGACAAGAAGAATGGGCGCAAGAAACTCGTCAGATTTAACATAATCCACAAAAAAAATGTTGTTATGAGAATACTAATAGTGTTATGATATCATAATTTAGTTTTTTACAACAAATTAACAAAGTCCACAAGTATCTGTACTTACTTAAAAAGTAAGTATCCCTGAACATTGCAATAACATACAGGGAATATAATATAAAATATTCTCAACAAGTTCCAAGAATTAGGTTTCGATAAACAAAATCTGATTAAAGGCTTCAACAAATGCGGTCTATATACAGTAGACTAAGACGGGCTAAAATCCAGAGAATCACAAATGACAAGCAGCAGCAACCCAAATATTAAATAAATAAAAATGTGTCTGTTGTGCTTGTAGAAATGCTTTAAGAAGTAGTTTGCTTTAAGTAGGGTTAGGTACCATAAGAAAAAAAGTCTCGGAAGAAACGGTGCAACGTACCTGTGGATAAAAGTGTTAACGGATAGGACAAAAAAATTCGATGACAAGAAAATAGCAAGAATCGTAAAAACTAATCAGATCAGTATGGAACAAGAAAATAACTACCACTGGATAATACTAAGGAAAGAATACTCAGTTTTCCCAACTTCGGACATCGGCAACGGTTGTAGTTCGATGTATTTTAACCAAAATAAAGTGATATATAAAAATTTTTTAAAGATATTAAATAAGGGAAAATATTATTTTTTAAAAGAGTTGACCTTAATGATAAAAGTTATTAAACCGAAATAAAGAAGATGTTGATAACGCACTCATGGAAATGATAACGAAGACACGAGAGATGTTATCTTTGAATGAAAAGATAACTTTAGTTGTTTTCTTAAATAATAACGACCTTGTTTACTTTGATTTAAATATCAAGGTCCTCATTATTTAACAAAACTCATTCAGCTTTTGTTTAAAGCTACCTTTTAATTAGGTAAAGTGAACCTAGTGAACCTTTGAAGTCTCTTTAGGGTAACCGTTACAACAAAGAAACTTAAGACTATTATGTTAATTTACCTATAATCAATGACCGGCACTTAGTTAAGATTGATTTGTGGCAATTAACCACCGTATTTCCTAGGCAAGTGCGTAACATCCTAGATCGTATCGTCGCTTACCATAAGGCGAGATAGCTGTCAAGCGCCTGTCCATTCAGTAAAACATAAAATACAAACATTATACACCAATATAATTATTTAATACAGTTTTGTAGTAATAAAAAACGGATGCCATTCCTGGATGAACAATGTAACTAATGACGTCAGGAACTGTCTGCAATAATTGTTGTTCATTCTCGCATTAAAATTACTGAATTAATGGCCAATGTACAAAAAAAAGAATGATTACTTCCAGTTGCCAGTCAAGAATTTTAGCGACAGCAAAATGGTAAATAAAACAAAACAGGATATGTGCGAATCTGACTCGTGTACCGAGTATTGGGTAAAAAATTGTAGTACCTAAATAATTCGTGTATTACGGCAATAGTATAGCATGTGAATTGTTTGTTTATTTCTCCATGTTTGGTTGATGTTGCCACTCAATTTCAGATCTTTTTCCAGTAGGTCATATTGTTAAAATGTTGGACTTTGAAATGATGAAAATTTATAATCGCCAGATTAGGGATTTTTAAACAAACTAGTTTATTCTATTTTGATTTTAATAAGATTTTCAACGTAATTGTATTAGAAAATTGACTTCCTTCAAGGTTATAACCCAAGGGTAATGTTAACATTTTTGTCCAAGCTGATAACATGAGCAATAATAATAGGGTAAATAATTTAAAATGTCTCTTTAAGCTGTCCGTCATTGTAAACAACTAATACGTAGCATTTTCGTAGTTACAATTATATATCTAAAGACGCCTTCCTGTCTGATGAATGAGTCAAGTTGTTCTGTTTTCGGAAAAACAATTTTTAGTTTTCTTAGTTTTTTAAAGCAAGATGTGCACAGAAGACTCATATCCTATCAGATGTTGCTGGGGCTAATTGTATTTATGTTATTAAATGAAAAATTTTCAGAATATTATTTTTTTTGTTATTTAAGAGTTTTACTGTTTTATTTAAGTCTAGTCATGACAGCTGAGTTAAGTTGATTTTTTTCTAATAAAAAACTCATTTTATTTCAACTTTTAATTTTGTATTCATATTGTCAGTGACAAGAATCTCCTTCTAAGCATTAAAATGTATATGTTGCTTTTTTATTTGGTGGAGGTTGTATGTAACTATTACGTATGTGACTGTACTCTGAAGTGGTGATGAATTGAAATTCTAACCCTTTGAAAAATCGGATCAAATGAAATAGAATGCTATCGGGGTCTGCTTCGAATCTACATAAAGCATCGGAAATTGAAGGGGATAGTGAGTGTCTATGTATTTACAACATTAGTCTGGTATCATTACTAAAACTTCTTAACTATGAAAGCACTTACAAATGAAACTTTACGAATAAGTCGGATTGAATGACTAACCCATATTTATTTTTGGAGAATGTTCTCTCATACATCGGTAACAAGCAACTGCGAGTTTATATAACCACAAAAGATTTTTGATTTTAAGACAAATTCTAAAATCCTTTACTTCTTTTTTATAACAATCGGCTTCGAGAGACACTAAGAGTGAGAGAGAAAGACCGAGAGTTCTAACTAGAACGAAATATTAATAAAATTGGTATTTCCTATTATCTCTCTGTTTTACTCATTACATTTTATTTTAATATTGAAGTAAATAGTAAGGCATTAATTTTTAAGTTGGTCGCAGTTGTAAACGCAGCAACAATCTACCTTCGTGTCTTATGGCAATAATTTTACTATTATTAAAAAGAGATTTGAGAGTTACATTAACATCAAACGCTGAAAAACTTACAGAAAAATCAACAGTAAGGCGATGCAGTTATAAAATTGACAGTCACTAAAACCGAAGATGCATGACTCGATATCTGCCCGAGGAAAATTATGTCTAATCAACTACATCTGAAAATAAATAAAATATATCCTTTTATATTTTTTATATATTTTATGCATTATTAATGCGATCTTGTAAGATAAATCATTATTATAGAAAAATAATAAAAAAATCGACTCGGTTCACAAGTGAATTCTCAGGCGGGAATTCCCGGGAATTTCGGTTCCCGCCTGAGAATTCACTTGTGACCCGAGTCGATTTTTTCTAGTATTTTTAGTTTCCAAATCTTGTCTATTATAATAATTTATCGTACAAAATAATTTTGAACACGAGTTCGTCAAATTATTTTTGTATAAAAATTATTGTTGTTGCAAAAAGACCGCTAAATTTATAGATCAATTTAAGCTTAATGCAAATAACTAAGCAAGCCATATGTTGGCTAAGACTTTTTGATCCACTCAATTATTCACATCTTGTTCCTTTACATTTGGGAACCACATGTTGATAACTAAGATTTTTAAAAGTAATTAGTTAAATAGTATGAATTAAAGTCCGTTAACCTTGGACGTAGAACTAAGTACTATCATTAATAAAACTTCATTTCGTAAAGAATGATAATCATGGAAGTGACGCCCAAAGGTTAGTAATTAATTAAAAAATCTCTATTTATCAAATAGAAAGCTAGACTACTTTTGAAAATAAGTAAACGCCAATCAAGCAGGTTTTCTTAGGTCATTATCCATAAAATGAGTCTTGTAGAATCTTCTCTGTCATTCTAGAATCATTCGGTATAGGAGTAAAAGAGACAAACGCCGTATATCTGTGTTCAACTTATTAATATGTCAAGCACTTGCAATTTAATAACTTCTTCGTAGCAAAACTTGAAAGGTTTCATTTAAATTTCACACATTTATAGAAAACAACGTCATTTCGCTTCTCCAAACTAGATTGTGCAGGTTAATATTATTAGAATGATTATTTGACATTGCAGTAATTTAATATATTTTCCTTGCTTTATCAATTATAACTCTCAGAATCCAATTATTTGAATACACATCATAGATACAATTTACTTCAGTGAGGCTCATAGATTGAGCCGCCACTGTCTGATTACCATCTCTTTATTCTTTACGACTGATTTCCGCAACTCGACGTCTAAAAGCGCCTATTTTGGGTTTGCCCAATCGAATCAAATTATGGGAATCGACGTAGTTGATTTCGTTGGCCTCAGATTTAACTGGTGGAAGATGCTAAAAATGCGTTTGTAGAAAGGAATTCTTTACAAATTGCTAGTAATCACGAATTGAGTGTATACTGAAGTCTCCTTACATTCAAGCTGGCGACAATCTTCGAGGTTAGCTAAAGCTCCAACCTATGAGATACCTATTCTAGAAAGCTGACACTCAGATAACAAGTCCAAAAGGCAAACATTCATGCATAATGGTGCGGAACGTAGAGGATGAACAAAGACATCACGTAGACGGTCCATATTTAGTCAATCTAAAACTATTCTACAAGCGAGAAAGATGTGTAACTCCTGTATCACCAGTCTTAAACAAATAGTTTTCTGGAAATTTTCTAATAAAAGGTGCACCCTAATAACCTACGAGAGAATGTGTGTGTTTTGAACCAATAAAGGGTAAATACACAGCAGTCTGCTCTGTTAAATTATTTCCACCTTCTTAATGTTCTAGAAATATTTGCCAATATCGGTTTATGAAACTATTTCTTCATATGTGGTGGGTTTGACAGCCTTGGGCCAGTTGCAGCCAATTAGTTAACTAGGCCATAACGTTCTACTCTTGAGATCCATGTGATTTTTATATTAAGATAATGCAAATTAAATTAATGAACTTAAATCTTAACACGGACGCAATGCATCTGTTATAATGTAGATTTATAATTCAATAGTGAGTAATAATGAATTAGAAAACAGTTGTTTAGATTTTCCAAATAATCAATATGCTGAGGAGCTGGATGGCATAACGGCTAGCGTATTCGTAATCGATTGCGGAAGTTAAATAACTTTTGCAAGGCTGAGTTACCAAACAATTTGCTATCTCAAGTTCTTCTGTGATTCTGAAAATTTCAGCTGAATATTTGAGTAAGTGAGCGAAATATTTATTTTAAAGCGATAGGTTGATTATTAATGATGTAAAAAATAATATTGATGATATAAATATAGAAAAACAATCGCTTTGGATTCAGTCCAAGTCACCTGAAGAGCGCGACAAAGGTGCAATGACATATGTGTCAATAAAAAGTAACATAGAAGGAAGGAATTTCCTTTTACATCCACGCTTATTTTTCAATGCTGGCGCCACTGACACCTGGTACAAAATAATTTCTCTGTGTTGGTTTTTCTGTCGCTTTAACTACACAAAACATAGTGTCACCTGTTCCTATAGCATAGTCTCTCTATTGATAAACCCTTTCTGCATAAGCAGTATCTATATTAAAGTAAAAAAAAATGGAGACAAAGGACGACAAAAAACCTAGGCAAATTTGGTAACAAAAATTATGTATTTACAAAGTACATATTTGTAATGTCAGCACAATAATTATGTTGCTTTGGAAATTAATTGAAAATAAAAAAAATATTTTTCATTTGATTTGATCTCGAAGATTTTTTTAATCCGTTCAGCACATACGTTGTGCCTTAAACAAGAGATGGAGACAAACCCTCAAGTACTCCAGTTAACAACTTTCAGCTTTGAATGAAGCTACATTTCTTTCTTTTATTTCTATCTGGCTTCTCTTCCTTTCCTGTCGTTCTGTCGCTCTATCTTTCTATTTTCTTTTGCTTGCTGTTTTTGCTCCAGACACAACAACCCCTGGACGCAACAACATTAAAATAACTAAACCCCGAAAAATTTAATACTTTACAATAAATTGAATCAGTTGCCGCTGCCGCTGCCGCTTAATGCGGCAGGGATACACGGTGACTTATTGCGTTGGTTCGCTTCATATATTGACAATCGAAGTCAGGCTGTGGTACTTCAAGGCTATATGTCGGGATGGACTCATATCCCTTCAGGAATCCCCCAAGGATCTATTTTAGGCCCATTATTATTTGTTTTATTTGTTATGGATATAGATAAATGTTTCCTACACACACGTATACTATTATTTGCTGACGACATGAAGATATTGAAGGAAATACGAGACTCGGCCGACAGTCAAGAGCTTCAGGCTGACTTGGATAGATTCGAAACCTATTGTAAACTAAATAAGCTTGAGCTAAATGTATCTAAATGCTACATTCAGTCATTTACTCGTAAACCTGATATGTTGATATGTAGTTACCGGTTGTTGGGTATTAATTTGGCTAGGGTAAGTAATATAAAAGATTTAGGTGTCATACACGATAGCAAACTGCTGTTTGATTTACATATTGACCACATTGTAACCAAAGCATCTAAAGCGTTAGGATTTATAATGAGGATATCTTCTGACTTAAAATCACTCAAAGTGATTAAAATATTATACTGCGCCTTTGTACGCAGTCACCTTGAATACGCGAGTGAAGTCTGGAATCCCCAATATCAAGTGTACATATCAAGGCTGGAAAATGTACAAAAAAGGTTCCTGCGTTTTCTGGACTTTAAAGCCAAACAATATTCCACTGGCTATGAACATCGCTGCAGAAGGTATCATTTCTTGCCACTAGTTTTACGTCGCAATATTAGTGATATATGCTATCTATCAAAAATCGTCAATGGAATGATAGACTGTCCCGACTTGTTAAGCATGATTGGTCTTCGTATCAATAACTTGAAAATAAGGCAGCGCCCGCTACTTCACGTTCCGCATGCGAGAACCAATTACAGGACTAATATGTTTCTCACACGTGGCTGTAGACTGTTTAATAGGTTTAGCTCTGAGTACGACTTTGACTTATTTACCACTAGTATAGCGTCCATTAAACAAACAATCGCAAGCGCTTATTTTTCATAAGTTTTGTTAACGCTACTTTTAATTTGTGATTTATTGAATGTGGCATTCAAACTATGTTTTGTTTTCTTTTTTTTTGTTTTATTATTTTTTTTTGTTTCACTTCATCTTTTGGAATTGTTAACGATTATAAGTAGTTTATACATTATGTATACTTACTTGTGAGAGCTTGTTATTAACTCACTATAATAGTTATTCAAATTTAGTACTAGATCACATGTTAGCTTTCCTAATAACAAATAAATAAATAAATAAATAAATAAATAAACATTGAAAAATAAGAAAAAACCTCTCAAGTACTGTAACGAACTTGCGTCAGCCAAAAAATTCTGAATCTATCAGTGCGTCAGTTCACCTATATAGTGGAGTTTTCAATCGAGTTTTGTATAGACGCGTCGGGAAAAATTTGGTGCATACAACTTGTTTGATCTTTGACTCTCCAAATTGTGACCTGGTGGTTAGTTTCTAGATAAAAACAGAAGCAAAAGATATCCGTACCTACAGAATATGCTATATAACTGTTCTGAGATTAATCTTTGTTACGGCTAACGATTATATGATGTTTGTTTATTTGCTAATTATATATTGATTTTTATAATATAAGGGATTTCTTTTTGGTTAGTAGTAGTAATAAAACTGTTTAAATAACAAAATAAGATTTTATTTAATAACAGGTAACTTCATTTCAAAGATTAAAAAGTATAAAAAAAACTTTGATTTTAATAGAAGAAATATAGATAAATATTTAATAAAATAGCCGTGTTAAACATTTTGCTTAACTTTTGAATGAGATTTTTTTTTTATTTTCATAAAATACTCCTTTTATGTTTCGAGTCTTTCCACTTCATTGCCCTTATTTATGGTCAATTTGTCGGAGGGGGTAGCATTGTGAGTTCCCCTCTCGGCATTGTTTGGTGAAGACGCGCGTTGTAAAATGGTAATACTTATTTCGCAAGACGAGGGGAGATTTTATAACTATTAACAATTGCGAGAATACACAGAATACCTTTTATAATGTAGTTATTAGGACAGATTATAAATTTTGTAAAGTGGCTTTATTTTTTTTACTATGTATTAATTAGGCAATATTTATATTTTATTATTTATTTAGGAACAAGAAAATTTTAAAAAACAATAATTAAACGTTGTGGTAGTTAGATAATATCAGGGATGGTTAATCGAAGACCACAATGGCATAAATCTTATAACCCTTAACCAGAAACAAAACCATACAAAGGGCTTGAAAATAATGTTGTGTATATAGGTACATCAGGTATCTTACAATCGGATTGTATAAAGACAACATAGTTTTAAGCGTTTGCCAATTTTAACACGCATTTTTAGTTTAAAATTCAAGCAATTATGTTCATAAAATCTTTACTAAATCTGAAAACTACTAACAAATTCTATTAAAGAATTGTTTTAATTTTCTGCCAGTTAAAACGTCTTTGGTAAAGTATTTCCCTCCTTTATTATAATATTGTATATTCGCACTGTATATAACGCCAAAAAATTATCAAAACGTAAAAGCAGGCCTTGTTGCGCTGGCGCATGTAAATACGCCATAATCTTCTCTAGTGCTTCTCTAACGCTTCTCTAGTGAAAAAATAATTGTTACAAATCCCGTGTTCAATAATTCTGACGTCAATATACCTATCTGAAATTGGTCCATTTTACCAAGTAGATGCGAATTTTACGAAATAAATATGGCTCAGTTTGTTGCGAATATGTTAATATTTTATAGGTACTGGTTGGAAATTCACGCAAATATCTAAACGCACTAATAACATAGGTATGCATACTCTTAGGAAACCGAGTAAGTTGACAAATATTTGTCATAAATTATTGTTGTGTATTAAAAATTGGTTTTATGTAATTATGATACTCAATGTAATGCATGGGGCAACTGAAAGTTTGAAAGCATATAATCATTATCAGCCTGTTAGTGTCCACACGGCGAGAGCATATGCCTTCTGTATGGATTTTTATCCATGGGGAAAAACCATTAACCCAATGAAAAAAAGGGTTTTGGAGAAATCAACCGAGACAAACGGTTCATCCTGCCTTCTCAAGGACAGCGCAAAAAAGCGCATATGATGGTTGAAAACTGTTTTTTTATACATGAAATTAATAAGAGCTTTAAAAAACTGTATCTTTATATTGGGTTTATAAATAGCATGATATGAGTGCTTATATAAATCTTAAAAAAACCTTATTTTATGGTGGTCATTTGGGTGATTTGATATCATTAAATACCTAAATATTTCGAAGAACTCCATGTGGAAGAGTAATACCGGTTTCAAGCATTGCTCCCTAAATCATACTGCCTAAAGCAACCAAAATTTAACTTTAATTTATTTAACAAAATTTAATCTTACTAAGAAAAGACTGGGTAATTTATCATAGGTAAAAAGTTAATTGTTATTACTAATATTTATAAATTATTAAGTTTGGTAATTAGCTATTTTTCAGGAAAATTAAACTTACGACGTTCCTTGCAAAGCACGCCTAGAGTAGCCTGGCTCAGGGTTACTAAATACATGAAAATTTATGTGTTTTCGGTATTTTGATGTTTATTATCCTTCTATCCTTCACATATTCATAAAGGGTTAACTCAGGGTAAATAATAAAGTGTTTTGTATGAAAACACGGTAGAGATAATAGTCATGATGTAACACGTGGGCCCAATGCGGATTGGTGGTGCTAACGATTGCAGATGCAAGCGACTAACGGCTTAACGTACCTTCCGGATCAAGAAGGAGTTGGACATAGTAATTTTTTCGTCATACATCCGATGACCGACCATCGAGAAAGTTGCTTTATCTTCGTAATTTTAAGCCGAAAGCGCTTATCACAGCAAAATTGGGTTCCCCGTATTTTGATGGCTTAAACGTCCGAATGTTTGAATTTTACTCTGTTAGTATACTAACTCCTAAAAAACCTAAACTATTATTAAACGTTATTTAAGCACAACTGATTAGCATAAACATACCGATCCTTGTGATTAACCTTTAATTGCCGAGGTGGTGTCACCGTGACACCGCAAATGGGAATATTTCCACAAAAAACAGCTATTTATACCTGCTTCTTTCAATAGCTGCTTGTTTTGTCTTGTGTATTCGTTAGGACGTCGCAGACATTTCAATACACTTTTGAAATTGATTCTATTAAAAACGTCACTTCAAATTGGGTGTCAACGTAACCTCACCTCGGCAATTATGTACCAAAAATTAGGGTCGGTAAGTAAAGGTTAAAAAACATTCGCTCACGGAGTATTGAAATTGGAAATGTTTACCTTCATCAAAATATTTAAGAGCATAGTGCGCTTGCGCCGGCCGGCGCGGCGGCGTCCAAAAAACTCACGTACCAGCACCGGCCCGTCCGACCTGTTCCGATCTTCGCAGAAACCGCGGCGAAAAAAAAGACTAATTGCCGTTTAACTTGCGCTCAGGGCTGCCACTTGGTTGATTTGACCCTGAGGTAAATACCTATTTATAAACAAATATTAAGAATGCCTTGAAAATATATTCGCAATCAATAATTCTAGCTTTAACATCTATAACGCGATCAAATAGAGTACAAATTAAACTACTGAATTCAAGCTTGAAAAATGGCGTATAATTTCTTATTAATTGGCTCTCTATAATGATTTACCCAATGTTTAATAATATTACGGCTTTTCGAATTAACGTTTGACATTGAGAAGTGATGACTGTTCTAATTGCTCAATAGAGCAGTCTCAATAAATAGTACAATTACGTAAGCACATTAATTATTTTCTTATTAAAATAATTAATTTTTGTTTGATTGTAAAAATAGTATGTCATTCTTTTTCTTAGATTTTCTTATTTACCAAAAAAAAAGTTGTCCATGGCTTGTTTACTTTGGAAGACAATCATCAACAGTGAAAATAAAATTAACAGAATTTCTCGACTGTCAAATGTCAAAAGTGTCAAATTTATGAAACTGATATTGAATTTAAAATTCATAATAAAACCTGTAACCCATCGATTCAATCAAAATGCTGGTATGGTATATCCAATCGTAACCCAACCATATCAGCTTACCACGAGGGGTTAGCGGGAATATTAATGAAGAGTGTTATAAATATTGTTGAATTAAAAAAATTACTTAAAAATTCGCCGTTTGGCTTTTGAACTAACCTTATGCCTTTATAATAAAGATTATTTATTTTTAGATTATTCTGCTGGTGTGCTGGCAACAGTATATTATGAATAAAATATACTTTATCAGTGACTGTAATAACTCAAGCGATTCTCTTTAATTATTAGTCACAAAATGAACACTTCCCAACTGATTCGATTTCACTTCTTGATAGGTTTTGTCCGTATTTGCTTACATAGTTTAACCGTTCTATATGTTTTGTTTAAGATGTATACAGTATTTATTTTTTGTGGTATTGGACAGCCCTAGAGACGAAGCGGGTTGTGCGACTCGCGAGAATGTCGTCAAGGCTGTCGGCTTTGTAAACAATTTCATCTAGCTGAATTATCAGTTGTCGAGTTACCTACAGGTTTACAATTGACGTCAGTTAAGAGACACGTTCTAAATTTGATGACATAGGTTTAAACATGGTATTGGACTGTTCTTATGTAGTTTCATGTTGCTGCTACAATAATTCTTGTCTGTGATCTCAAGAACTGTGTCGTTTGAAGAATATCTGGCGGAGGTCTCTCCCGAAATCTCCACGCTTGGCAGTCGTGTTGGAATTTGTTGTAAAAAACCATAATTCGAAAAACGGCATTGCCTTTTTTGTATGACGGGCCGTGTATAGTGTTTTCTTTCAGTATGAAGGTTGCCTTTTACGTATTAATTAGTTAATATTTTTCCTAATTTATTACCTTTACATAAGTAAGGTTTGATTCCATAGTACTTTGTCAGCTGAACACGGCTAAATACATTACATACATTGACTTCATAGTATTTATCATCCAAGGACATATTTACAAAATCAGTAAACATACGATATAAAACGTTCATTTTATTTTATCGTTACACATTCGCAGCTACATTAAAATGGTACATTTATCGGTTACCAAAAGTGTTATATGAAATAAACGCGTTTTGGGTTTATCCACAAAAAAGTCTTTAATTTATGTGGTAATATTAATGTTTAACAAATTGTTGAAGACATAGCTGCTAAGTAATAAGGCCGCCTTAAACGTTAAAGTTTAATTTATTATTATTGTAATTTATTGTATTTATTGTAAGGTACATAAGTGACCATATCGTAAATTAACATTATTAAAAGAAGATATAGATATTATGTGGCAATATTTTAATTTTATAATAAACTACCTCAAGATCTTGTTCAAATACCGTTAACTAATAATAGATTCAAAAAAGTTAGGCTAGGAAAGAATTTTAACTCTGTAAACCTTACCTTGACTATATATTATAATTAAAACTTATGTTTGGATTGAAGAATATTTATAAAATTAATGACATGCTATAATCATATTATTGAAATTAATTGATTTCATGTTCAATTATTATAAATTATATTTTTTTATATTGTTAACCATAAATAAATTACGAGTTCAACCAATACTTGCATGCCTGCATTTTAAGACAGAATACCGAAGGACAGAGTACACATTGCCATCCATTTCAAATTGAGCATATATATTTATTTTATTTCATTACGTTATCTTTATAAACGCTCATGACAATACCGGGGTAATTATTTATTTATATTTTTATGAATGTCACTTATCTATCAATCAATGAATATGTTTGTCTTACAGTGCTTACTTTGGGCTTGGACGATTGGTGTAAATTAATGTAATTATAATTAATATTATTTTTAAACACACACGGTCACCTTTATGTAATTAAATTTTTATTTGTTGTTGCTTTATGTTGTCTTCAAACATTTAATATTATAGCGTTCATTAAGGTCTTCTGTGTATGTATTTTGATCGATACACTTTTCAACGATCACCAATGATCGATTACGCCTTATTAAACACGAAGCTTGTTATCAATTCATCAGACTTTCTGTTCCGTATGTCAAGGTTTGATAAGGTTATCGATTTTTGTTTGTAATAAATTAAGATCGAATTTTAAATTTGAAGGCATACCAACTAAAACTGATACAACTGTTAGGTCTATCAACTAGTTACTAGTCTTGAATGGGAATACACAACATTCTAAGTGTTTTAATTTGATTACCGGCGAATACATAAGAGATCAGTGTCGGAAAGAAAAATTTAAATAGAAAAATGTCGTATGTACTTTAAAGGCAATTTTAAATGTGAGTAGACATGAATTCCGTTATAAGCATGTCCATTTCTGCTGCGCTCTCCGTTTAAAATCTCAAAAAGGCATAGATGCAATTTACTTGAAACTTTGGAGCTAATAGCATCATTAATTAGCAGGATACTATAACCTTTGGTTTTACAAGTTCCACTTAAGTTAATAATATTTTTTTGGAGTTTCGCTTCTGTTATGCAATGTACCCTAAATAAACTGTAAATCTAAATAAATGTCACACTTGTTTGTTTTACAGCATGCGCCAGTGCTGAGGAATGATAGTTTGTAAGTTAAGTTATAAATAAATAAAATGAAAAAAATAAATGTTATTTCAGCCTATACCTTACAACTCATTGTAACGAAGTTATAAATGCTCCTAAAATATGACTAAAAAGATTAACTGCAACAAAAATACTTTGAAAGACATACTTAGAGTTCTCCTATCTTAATCAGAATGCTAGAATACCACACATTAATACATTAGCAAGATAAATTAAAAAATAAATGACATAAGTTAAAAAAAAACATGTAAAAAAGTTTTTTTAATTAGAAAAATTAAAATGGAAATGGCCTATACTTTTATTGAGGCCCTAAACTATTCATTTATGTTAGGCTGGTATGCTACTTATCCAAGTTCGCTATTATCTTTTTCCAAATCTTTACCTTTTTCTTTGACAGGGGCTCATGTCACTCATATAATGAATTAATGATAACTACACAGGATTTCGGTTTTATACGGTTTCTTTTCTTGTTCATGTCTCGTCCTGTCACTTGTGGCAATTGATTTTTATGTATTTAGAAAATAAACATACAAACAGGTAAGAAAATAGTATTTATATAAATTAAAAATCAGGACGGGTTAATGTAGAAAACTATTTTTCTGTATTGGGTGTTGTGGTACAGACCAATGTATTTGGTATTGTCTATTATTGTTATATCTATACTAATATTGTAAAGAAGTAAAGTTTGTGTGTTTGTATATTTTTTAAATTGTAAGGAGTAATCTCGGGATCTACTGAACCGATTTTAAAAATTCTTTCACCAATAGAAAGGCACATTATTGCTGAGTGTCATAGGCTATATTGAATGCTAGAAAAAAATTAAAGAATTTTGTCCACCCGTGCGAAGCCGGGACGGGCCGCTAGTTAATAATAAAACGTCAAATGTGCATAAATTAATATTAGACAATATCACATCTGAATCCAAATTAAGTGGCTAAAAAGGATATACTTTAGCTATTTACAAACACCCAAGTGTGTCAAGGAATTCAAAAATGAAGACGGCGACGGTACCACAACACCCAGTCTCGAAGAAAAGTTCGTTTTCTATTTTGACACGGCCTTGGATCGAACCTCGGAATGGCCTGCAAACTAATTGATTATTTGTTCGACGGCTGTACTAATTATCACTAAAAAACGTATGAAATTTTTGTTAGTTTTGATGTATTTAACTTCTAGGTTTTTATATCTACAGAAATTAATAATTTCTGTAAGAGTCAGATATGATAATTGCTAAGCTGTTCCTCTTTTCTCGTTTGTTCGATACTTGTAATATAATTAGGAAAAAACTAAAGAATTTTGTCCACCCGTGAGAAGTTGGGACGGGCCGCTAGTCTATAATCTAAGATAACAAATTTGTTGTTTTTGTGTTTGTCTGTCCGCTCTTTTTCCCGGTAGTACTTACAAATAATTAGACGAGTCTGTCAAGATCTTGAAAGCTCAGTTAGAAGAGTAGATACTCGCCCGGACAGCAAGGAAATGTTAGATCCTGCCTAAGACATGAGTTAAGTTGAATTTTTCTTGTATAGCTTGGTTTTTGAGTAACTAAAATGAACAAAAAAGCCTTGTTGTTATCAGTAAAGTGTTTGATTTGAACAGACAGGAATTCAAAAAAGTTGTCTTAACTTATTAATTAACGATATACTCTTTCAAAAATACATGTTTTGGACGTTGTGAGCTGTAAGCGTTTATATTTTAACAGCAATTTTATTCCATATAACATTTATGTATTAAAATTCAAATAGTGGTTTTCATATAAAAAAAATAGGGAAACAGATGAATACGTTCTTATTAACATAACATTATTTACCTACCTACTCAAAAGTGTTCCCAAGTCAATATCTATGGTTATGAACAGTATTGAAAAACTAAATAAAATGTGCAGTGCATTGCGTCTCAGTTCTTTATTTCAACCTTTATAACTTACATTTTTTTTACGAATTAGTTCTAGAGCTAATTTCGCTGAAAGTAATTTCATAGGTTACAGTACTAGGACTATTCAAAAGAATTAGATGAAGTAGTCGTAGACTGGGTCGCAGTCATTAGCGCCCACCTCTAGTACCTACAACATTTCAGACTTTCAGAAAACATGAGAAATAATATATTATTCTAAATCATTTACTTTGGATAAAGACTGTGTGTGTGTTTGCGGTGTAAGTATTTGTACTGTGTGTGAAGACCTTAAAACTAGTTACATATAATTATTATTTTTATTTAATAATATTTTATTTCTACTACATCGTTATCAATATTGAGAAGTTACTTAATTAAAAGTGTCTTACATTTATATACATTTCTAGGATAAATATTTAATTCCTTACTCATTTTATTATAGAGGAGCGGTGCTTTATAATTATAATGATGTTTGTTCAGTTCTAGTTTTAAGCAATTTATATACCTTTTGTTGCCTTCGTTTATTTTTTAGGAATGCTGGGTTATAATAAGTAGCCCTATGTTTGCGCAGAATAACATTAAGAACAAAGAATTTTCAAAAACTTATCAGAATTCATATATTAATTTTATACGATATCTGATTGGTTTAGAGGCCATAACTTTTAAGACCGCTCTCTGTGCCCTTTCAAGTGATATTAGCTTAGTTTTGCCAGAGACACCGCAAACTGTGATGCAATAATTAATTATAGATTATGCAAGGGTTAAATAAGCAGTTCTTAGGCCAAACGTATCAGCACTTGCTCGCAATCTACTAAAAACGAATTTCAGTTTCCTAATGCGTGCAGTAACAGCCTGAATATGTTCATTCTATGATAATACGCTATCTATCATTACCCCGAGATATTTTATACTATGAGTGCGTGATATTGCTTTACGATTACGAACGATGCATCGGGCTGTGACGAGAGCTTAGACGGAAAGGTGATGAATTTAGTGTTGCACAAATTCAGGGTTAGCAGAAAACGAGTTAACCATTGTATTACTATTTTCAATGATGATTCTGAATATAAGCGAGTTTCTTCCCAATTTTATCTATGGATAACAATTTCAGAATCATCAGCATATGCGATAACCCTACTGTTTGGCAGGTGCAATTGACACATGTCATTTCAATACTTATATGAGGAATAGGGTAGGCTTAAGGACACTTCCTTGGGGAACACCGTAGGTAATAGGTTCATCCTGACTAATGTTACCTATTTTGGTACACTGATATCGACTGATTTTTAAAGTTAGTTTACCTTTTGAGATTTTTAAATGGATATGGTTTTACCATTATTAAGGCCCTGAAATAGGCATTTAAGTTTGGGTGGTATACTAGTTATCCACATTCTGATAAAAATTTGATCCTTTCTTTGTCCAAGTCTACTTCCAAGTTCTTCGACAGGAGCTCATGCTACTTTTGCAATGAATTGGTCATATAAACAAAGGAATTGCACTCATTTCGGATTTTTTTGTAGTCTGTGTTGCGGTATGCCTATTTCAACCTGCGGCAATTGATTTATATTTGTTTTAAAAAAATACAAACACTTAAGAAAATAGTACTTATATAAATGTATTTGATGTTGTCTATTAGTGTTATATGTATTAATAACACACACACACCCACAGACCCGAGCCAAAATCTAACTCGGAGTTCAACCCTGAGATCTCAAAATGTCATTACCATAAAAACCGGCGTGCGAGCGACTTGATCACGGGGGCAATCATATTTTTTTTATTTTTAAACTAATTTCTTAAATTAATAGTTTTATTTAATTTTAACTTTTTTTAATTAAACGCTGATAGCGCTCTCCTTCAAATGAGCCTGTAATATGAGCAAAACTGCCACTGGCCTAATATCATTAATGAGTTTGTTGTCATTTAAAAAACATAAGACCATAATTTGAATCTTACAGAGTTTTTATTATATTGAATGGAACCATGCAATGTGTGTCCAAGACTTTTGTCGAATGCGTCATTTCAGCTAAATGACGTCCTCTGCTTGCCAAAGGCCTCCCCCAAAGATCTCCACAACGACCGGTCCTGCGCTGTCCGTATCCAGTTCTTCCCGCGACCTAAAACATAAACATTCTCATTTCTGATTCGATCACATAGGGAAATTCCGAGTATAGCACGTTTCATCATCCTTAGGGTGATCTTGAGGCTTCTTATGAAGTCCATAGTAAGGGACCACGTTTTCTTTCCGTAGGTCATCCATTACTGGCAACATACACTGGTCAGATTGGACGAGAAAATGTCGCGAAGTTTCCCAAGTTGTTCGATGTCACTTGGACTAATTTCTTGGATAAGTGGAATACAACATTGAATGTTGCCGATTTTGTTTTGAAAGTTTAGATGAAGTGACATTCATTACGCGAGACGCGATGAACGTGGCGATCAAGTTATCTATTGAAATTTTCATTCAGAATTAAAATACAACTTTGTGTTACAATAAATACATTCAAATATAATTTCCAAGGAATCCTCCTTGGAAGACATGTAATTTTACTTTGTAGGTAGATGATAATTTATTTACAGACCGCATCAATCTAAATATAAGTTAGTTTTCTCAATATTTTTTTTGTGTTTGTTAATCAATATGACCTGATTAATCTATTTTATCTATCTATCAAACGAATGATTCCGATACTGGTTCGAGATCAGTGAGTCGCGGGATGTAATTCGATATGTTATGTGATATGTTTTTCTAGTGACCATTACATTTTTGTTCCAACTAACAACCTATCATATACCATTAAATATCTGTACTCTAATTCTTTCATTTAATTTCTTTTTTGAAGTTATGTAATTAGGCCAATTATTTTCTTGTTACTGCGATTCAGTACTTTAATTCAACGAAAAACAAAGTTTAGTTCGAATCTTAGGACAATTGCTACAATGGTTCCATTCGAAACGAATATTCGTTCGAGGTCTATTTGGAGTTCGCAAACCCGTCTCGGCTCAGATAGTCACGTGCCGTCATTTTCATTCTCTGCATCGTAAGAATGAGAGCACTTCAAAAATAGAGAGCAAGATATTAGATTCTGATTTTGTAGTAAGGTACTTTTTGTGAATTTTACAATATCACGTTGTTCATGATTTGTCGGATAGGACATTAGATTGTAATTTGCACATTTTTATTCCTTCGAGATAATTCTTGACGAGCACAAATAAATAAATAGCGATGCGATAAGAATGTTTAATTTACCAGAAAACTCATCCTGTGGTAAGTCAGTTACTTCAGAACTTTACAAAACCAATCTTGAGTAACGCAATAATTTTGCTGGCTTTTAACCATTTATTCTTTACTTAACCACTTTCTACCAATTTCGCGCCCGCTGAACAGCAATAACGATACTTTGAAATGTCAAGGAATTCAAAAAAATGGTATGGATGTTATTCATATTTATAAAAAGAGATTTATTAAAACCAGTAGCAAACTTAAGAATTACCAAACTTGTAACAGTCTAGCTAGTAGATTGGAGAAATCAATTCACTAAGCCTTAATTTCTGAAGAGGGTCCCAACTGCTGCAACTGTGGCGATTCTTAAGTTAAGTGCAATCGGGTATGACGACGTTTTTCTTTTAGGGTTTTCTTTTTTTAGTTTTTTAAATTAGGGTTTTTTCATTTACGCAGTTCCAAAACGCAGTTGGGTTTTTTAGTTTTTTAAGTTACCGTTGTCTTTTTAGTTTTTTTATTTTATTTTGATATACCCAGTGTGCCTCTTACGGTAAATACGAATCTAAAAGCATGTCTCAAGCTAAAATCCATCGAGCCGTTTAGGCTGTAGAGCGTGCCAAACAATACTATATACATACATACTTACTTACATACATACTCTCGAAAAACATAACCCTCCTTCTGGCGTAGTCGGGTAGAAAAGGAACTTGCTTTATCATTACAAATAGAGGTTCTTCAAAATGGAAAAAAATAAATAAATGATGCAACGGCATGTGTGTTTAAAGTGCCATCAAGTAACAGTAGCGACGTAACGGTGTAATATTTCGAATTGACGGCCGCCTCTATGCTCATTGATGTGTGACGCGCTGCGCAGGCGCCGGCCGCGACCTCGCTACCGAGTTGCCATGACTTGACAAGTAACACAAGTGCTGTTCAATTTTAGTCGAATTTCTTAAAAAAATCTTTAAAGTATTTAGTTTATTAAAGATAATTGCGGACATAATTGTGCACATTTTGCTTGTAATGATAAAATGATAGAAAATCGATCTAAGACGAGTAACAAATATTTATTAAATACTTGGTGGTACTTATTGTCTCTGATTAAATACTATGTACTACTACGTATTTTCTATTAGCGTTTGATATCTAACTCTTATTGGGAAACAGATGTGAGTGGACCACATGTCATTGGACCACGTTTGTAGTAAATAGGCGAGTATCAGGCGAGTCATTAACATATTGTTTAGAATCAAAACACTACGACTTCCTTAATAACTTCCTCTCTCCTTCATAGTTTATTGGAACGGAGCGAGCGAAGCGAGCGGAGCTCCCATGGATCAGCTTCAATTATGCTATATCTGTTACGCCATAACCTCCCGAGTTCTTAACCGATTTTAATATTTTTTGTAGGGACTCGAATCAACACATTTAGGACCAGATTGTGACAGACCGAATTTTGAAATTCGCAAAAATAAAATAGGTTTGGCATTAGCAAATAACATTAGCTCTATGGGGTATTTTTATTTGTATTACGCTCCGCTCCAATATATGGTGCTAGTGAAGCTTTATGCTTAGCGACATACTTAGGTAAAAATTATTTGAGTGAATAATAAATTATTTAAATTTTAGTTATAATCTCATGTAATTTGGAAAAAAACGCTCGTACTTGCTTCGTACGCTCATGCATAAATAAATGGATCTAATACTTGCAATTTATAGCCAAACTAAGTTCACTTGTAAAGTTAAACGCGTTTGATTATGGGTTTAAAACGGAATTCGTGGTAAGGAAATTTACCCTTCTCAGTAGATAATGCCAGATTTTTTGTTTTACATTTTTTGGTTGTCATTCTTCGAATACCTACTTAGAAAATATAATGTTTTAAGCTAGTAATGTATAGGGTTCATTAACATTCATTAAAGTCCTATTTAAATAGCATAGGTATGGTGATATTTGACAGTAATTCATTTCAGATATACTGAAAAACGAATTGTCCTATTGTACATTTTTAAAGACAATTAGACGGTAAAATAACAATTGAACTATTATCACGCGAATTGGAACAGTTGTGCAATAGAGATTGCCACAATGAAACCATTTCAATCGATTAAATCGGTAATTTAATAAATCGGTTGGCGAGTTTATCATTATTTTGTACCTAAAAATAAATAAAATGTTATTATTTATTATTATTATTTTCAGTTTTTGATTTAAACAGACTTTACTAGAAAAAATAGTTAACAGCAAAGATATAAGTGCCCTGTCAGAACCACGCAGAGGCATTTATGCTGAGACGGGGTCCTTCTGACCTCAGACAAGTAAACTTTGTTTTCTTTATGTTATTATTCTTTTTATTTATATACATCTTTTGTTTTTGTGTGTTTGAGTTTCGAATAAATGATTTTTCTTTTTTTCTTTCATATAAGGTAAGGGGATTAACTGAACTTGGTGTCTGATATAACACAATCCAAGGACTCGATAAAAGTGTAAGGAAATAAAAACCGTCCAATGTGCATTGTTCCGCGTTGATAAATAAAAAAGGGAACAAAACAATGAGGGAAAAACATTTTTGAAAAAGGAACAAACCGTCTTTGAAACAAAAGTTGAACAATGGTCCCGATGGGCGCTACAATGAACTATTCCATTCGGCGCTCACCGCTGTGGCTACCGGTGGTTTTGTCGGCGGTAGGTGTTTGATGACTCGGCAATTACCATAATTGCGTAGGGTTTTTTGTCATTATGTCTTTTGAGTTGAAGAGCGAATAAGATTTACTAGTCATTTTTGTCATAATGCCTTTTGAACTGAAGAGCGAATAAGATAAAATTGTGTAATCTACACTCATATTATAAAGAGGAAAGATTTGTATTTTTGTATGTTTGTATGTTTGCAATGAATAATCACAAAAACTACTAAGCCGATTTCAAAAATTCTTTCACCATTGGAAAGCTACATTAACGCCGAGTAACATAGGCTATATTTAATGCTAGAAAAAAAATTAAAGAATTTTGTCCACCCGTGCGAAGCCGGGACGGGCCGCTAGTACTTTATAATGAGTGAATATAATAAGGTTTATTTTTGAAAATAAATTCGATGATGCAAGTGATTAACACGTGCGGCCTAAGGTTACGGAGATGAAGCAGCATTCGCAAAGTTGGTCATTGGGTGACCATAAACATTTTATCTCGAGATAACGGTCCTTCGTAAGGAGTGTTAAACCTTTGGTTTCAGCTGCATCTGCAATAGTTAACACACAACAATCCGTACTGAGCCCGTGTGATGGATTATGTTAGTCTGAGACTATCGCATTAGTAAAAATAAAGGACTTGCTTCTGCAAGATTGGATTAGACATTAAGTCAGAAGATACTTATAATAACTTCACACACTTTATATTTATGATAAAGTACACGGAAATACTTTTATAAGACTATTATATCGTTAAACAAACTATTATTACTGTAACAAATTTTATGGAGTTTTAAGCCGCAGCAGTTTTATGGAGTGTATAGCTTATTTAACGGACTGTCCACTGATTAGCCAATTAGTGTCTAGGGTTAATAATAATTATATTAATAAATATATATAAAATATTAATACACCTCTCGCATCATCACCACTAACTCTGTTGATTGATTAGATTGGATTCGATTTAATTCGACTTTTTATAATCACATAGGGGAAAGTAGGATATTGCGGCCACCTAAAGTAAACCTTCAAAGAAACCAAATATATTCCTACTTTTTATTATCTTTTAATTATTATTAAACTTTAGTTATTAGGTTCCACCTCTGCGACTTTAATAGCCTTCAAAGATCCTTTTACTTCGTTAATAAAATAAGTTAACTCTATTTCATATCAGTTAAATAACATTTTAGTTAATATGTGCACAGTTTTTACAGTGAATATTAACAAGGACAAGCTACTGTGCATAGTACATCGCGAGCTCAATATGATCGCAATATTAATTACGCTTACATCTTTATTCATATGGTAAAGATAACAAAATGCTATTATTTTTTTCTCCGTAAGAATCTGTTGAATATGTTGTGTCAAATATAGCAGCGATATAAGGCGGCTGTTATCGCGCCGATAAGGTTATCAGTGTTATCGGCGCTCGTGTAACTGCGCGGATCACGTCATTCACTTGGCTTTATAAGAATATTAGAAATTTCGTATTTCACTCATGGCTTAATTTATATGAAAAAGTAAAATAATAGTTAAATAAATACGCTCGAGGCCAATGTACCCGGGTCACATAGAGAAACCTGAAAATTCATATTCACAGGAATTAGTTTAACTCAAAGTAAGCATTATAAGCCTTATAGATACGAGGGTAAAGAATACTCATACCTAAACTAGTATGTTTATAGAATATCCAGACCCATGGACTTAGGTACTAGGACTTAGGGTTAGTATTTATTATACAAATTTTTGCCCCTTCCAGGCTTTGAGCTCAGCACTATCGGTGCGAAAGACAAAATCGCTATCGTTGCACCAAACGAAAGACGTAAGGTGAAATAAACTGTGTTAATAGACAATTAAATACCTACTCTTTAAATGAAAGGTTAAGTAAACAATCTTATCTTAAACAAAACAGTAAAATACCATATATTTCTAAAACTTACAATCTGGGGGCATGGTAGTGCCCCCGCCAAGTCGAGCAAAAACAAGCGGCACGGTCGTACCTTTTCTCGAAGCAGTTCAGGCCATTTTCGACCCCCTTATAACTTCGTTGTGGATAAAACTAGAAGTGGAAACAATTTTCAGTAACCAAACAGGCATTGTATTAACTAATATATAATAATATATTTCAAATTTCTATCTTAAATTACTTAAGAATTATAACTAGTCAAAGTTTCTTTATTTTGACACTCACTGACTGACTGACTGACTGATCATCAAAACTCTAAGGCTCTTCTAGAAGATAAAGAACCTTCAAATTTAGAATACAATTAGTGTTTAGTGTATAAATCAAGGACAAACTAAAATATTTTGCAATTTCGGTCCAGTTTTCTAGATACACCAATTGCATAAATAACTTTGTAATCCCAAATAAATATGGGACCCCAGATTAATAAATACAATTGCAGTCTACCAGTACATATATGTAGTACCGGAAAAGAAAAGAGGAAGACTACCTTCAAAAAGATATGAGATCAAAAACATAACTTGTAAAAATTCTATCGTAAAAAGTTATGAGATCCATGTAATACCAAGTCGGTCAATTTATTCAGTCCTCACATAAAGGTCCTTCATCTTGAGTTATTACATAATTAGCTAACCTAACAACATCTTATAGTGACCATATCAATATCAAAAATCTTTTATGTCTGACTTGGCAATTGCATGAAAACACAATTTATCTTTTTTTATTATTAACGTTAACGTTCTACACCAGCTACTTGTGGAAGAACTATACAAAGCAAGCATACCACACGCTACGTGTGCAGTACAATAATGCCTTTAGAGCGATGCTCCAACTTCCGTGACGGTGTAGCGCGTCGGGTATGTATGCGGGGAATAGGGTTGACGATTTCTATGCTGTAATGAGAAAAAGAGCCGCTTCCTTTATGGATCGCATTTGAATAAGTTGTAATTTAATAATTAGCGCTGTGTATGACTGTTGTAAATATGACATTTGTGATATTCAATTGGAATCGATTTAATGTAATTTATTTTAATTTGTTTTTATTTGATTATTATTCTTTTTAATAGTTTTATTGGATTGATTAATTTGATTGATTATTTTATTTTATTGATTTAACTGAAATGTATGAATTGTATCCAATTATTTTAATCTATTTGTATTTTAATCTATTTGTTTTAATTATTATTATGTATGAAATTGTCTGTATTTGCTATTTGTGTTTGCTATGGGTGAATTGCCTGAAATAAATGGTTATTATTATTATTATTATTAAAAATAACTTATTATTAAAAACACAATGTATCTCACAAGTAATACATATTATATTAAATTAGATTGTTTAAAGCGATTGCCTTTATTTAAACATAAAAGATTTTTGATATGGATATGGTCACTATAAGTTGTTGTTAGGTTAGCTAATTACGTAATAACTTAAGACATAAGGACCCTTAAGTAGAGACTGAATAAATAACCTGACTTGGTTATTAACTCATAACTTTTTACGAAAGAGAACTGATTTGCGAGACTTTTTTTTTTACAAGTTATGTTTTTGATGGCTTTACAATTTTCTATTTATGTACTTTTTGTAACCTACACGTGTTATCATTACTGCGGTTATGTGGTTTAACACTGCAGACATTGCTGACAAAATTAAATTAATATTTTTACACATAAAACAAGTTTGAAAACATTAATTATTAAGTGAAATTTTTTGTTTGTGGAATTAAAAAAAATTTAAAACTTTATTCTTAAAGGCAAGAAAAGATTGCTTACCTTTTAGAATGTTTAATTTGAAATGGACTATAAATGTATGATGTACAATGACTGATGTCATAGTTTATTTTGGTTTGAGATGATTACAGATATGTAAAAAGATCTTTTGTCACTAGGGTCATATGTATTTTTATGATAGTATATCTATTAATGACCGGTTGACTCAGCTTAGTAGCCTACGAAAAGTGTGTTTGCCTTTTAATAAAATTCGACTCTATGTTATGACGTTCATCGCGATCGATAAAAAATGTGAGTTTTATTAAAATTTCAAAGAATAGTCTTTTTTTATGTTGAACATTAATTATTGAAACTAGGCTATCTTTAAAGACTTTAAAGATTTATCACAGATTTATCTTTTTTCTATATTGCATACTCTAACATTTCTCTATTAAAATTCTGACTCTTACCAACTTACAGATCTTTTTCTTTAAACACGATTCCTCAGAGTTGGGTCGAGTAATTTTCATAGTGCATAGGCTTCCTAAAAAGTCTAGTGCAACCACTTAACCGTTAAGATAAGTTCTCTTTGTTCTACTTAATATTTTTACTTAACATTAAAAGTGATATAACATAGCAAATAATTAATGTTAGAATATTACTCTATTACACAGAAAAGCCTCGCTAGATGATAGTGAGCTCAATAGATCATCTCATCTTAAGGAAACTTTTCTATATATCTTTATATGTAATTCTGTTGTACGTATGTGTGCAATTGAACGGCTGCTCTTAAACGGCTGAACGTATTTAGTTGAAATTTTTTAACTGAACTGATTGTATTAAATCAAGATACATTCAGAATCGGATCCGTAAAGTAGTAAGACTATCGTTAATAGAGAATATATTTTCTACTTAAAACAAAGGGCATAATTCCAAAACATGTCAAATCTTTTAAGTAGGCAGCTGTTTGGTGCAACGGGAGCAATTCTACCTTTTGCAAGTTTTAATAATGATTGATAACGCAAATTGAGCGTGTTATACTCGAAATTAGAAGGACGATGTGCCTATCTTTTAACATACCTAAATATGTTTTTATTTAGATACAACTGAAGTTACATTTTAAGGTCCATTTGAACTTTTAACCAAGTATTTTAGGATTCAGAATCTATTATCATAATAATAATATTATTTTTTCACACAATGTATGTTACAGACAAGTGTAAAAAAAATTAAAGGAAATAACAGTAATACATTTTGGGAAGCTGGCATTCAAGTAAGGTAAGACCTGTATTACGGACTGCCAGGCCCTCACCCGATTAAGTTGGCATTACAATGATTAAGATATTCACATGCAGTTATCTCCAGAAATTACTTATTCACCTAATTGCTGCATCCTTGAAATATATATCTTTTTATAGGTTAACTAAAGCTTATATTTTACGTAGACTTACAATTACATAAAAAAAATTATTATGACTTTTAGACTCCACTTAAGAGCCGTGTTTTCAAGATGACTATTTAACTTATATTTACTCAACTATTTACTATTTTTATTTAATTAAATTGGTTTGATTTGATATAATCATTTAGTTCTTTTTTTTGTAAATTATCTCTACCAATTTATAGAAAGTTACTGACTCTACCACCAATTTTTGAACTGAGAATCTGCCGTACATTAGGTAACTACATTAATTTGACAAATAGATAATATTTATAATTGATTAGGTTTGGCGTTTTATCTGATGACTAATACAGCAACCTGTGATATCAGAAAACTTCTTGGAATTATGGAAATAAACATTTGATGTTATATATTGTTTGAATGACTTACTACCGTGCATAAATTATATATTATATATATCTATATGTTATTTAAAGTGGGCATCTTCACTTTTCATGTGATTCACGACATACAAGTCTCATCGTATATAAAATAAAACTTACAAACAAGAAAACATTATCATTGAATTATTTAGATAGAGATTCGATTAAATTACACATATTTAGGATACTATGACGCTAGCGTTTCGAAAATATAAAGTATTTATATAATAAATTTATATTCATTAACATCTCTCATAATCAAAACATTATAACAACTAAGAGAAGAGTCTAAAGTTTTGTTTTATATCTTCAGGTACATACTTATTTATCTGACAGTCTTCCCTAGAATTACATAGGTAAAAGAGATATGGAAATATCTATAAATAAAATCGTATTATTAAATTTTTTTCAAAGCGAAAAAATACTATTACCGTATTTTTCGATATTGAATTAGTACATATGTCTACTTATGGTTTCGCAATAAAATACATACAATTTTGTTACGAAATATCATGTACCTAGTTACAAGGAAAAGTTAAATATTGTTACTAAGAAAAGCACGATTTAGCGGAAAATAAACTTTTTTATCGGATATTTAATATTTAGTAAAAAGAAATTAAGACAACTTGCTTTTATGACTAAAGATTCTTTGTAATGTTTAACATTTTGATGTGATTACTATTATACTATTGGAGAGCTAAGTTTTGCAGTGCAGAAAGTTTCAAGAAACTGTTAAACCAATTTATATGTATAAAATATTTTTATTAAATCTTTTTGACGAACTCTCTTCCAGCCTATATACAAAATATCATGCGCCTGAACCGATTTTTGAAACACATTTTCCAGTCCGTGTCAGAAATCTCTTGTACGGTCTATTCGAACGCTGTTAGCTCATCTTACGGCGTTGAAAACTCTATTCCTTTAAGTTGACTTTTTATTTTAGGGGAAAGAAAGTTACCTGGTATCAGATCAGGACTGAGTAGGGTAATGATAACCTATATCAATACTTTCACCGGTGTGGTGTCTAGGAACTTCCTCCTTCTGAAGTTCTGAAGGCTAAGTGCGTGGGCACATTATCGTGATATTGCTGTATCCCGCGGATCCCAGTACTCGTTCGCTTGTTGCCCATTGCAGTGAAAACTCCTGGCAGGAATTTCGTAGTACCATTCGGCGTTGATACGGCTTTAATTTTATAATGGAGCCTACACTTGAAACCTTGTACAAAGTGAAGAAACTACCGATCAAATTTGTTCCTGCTCTTCTAGATCGCTTCATTTTGGTGGGTGTTAGTTAATTTTGAAACCAAACTGTCGACAGACGTTTTGTTTCTGTATCGTATTGTTAAATCCAGGACATCACCTGTCAGAATATCGTATACGAGCTTGCTTTAAATTTATTAATCATGTCACAGCACCATTCCACACGGGACTGCTTCGGTGAATTTATGCGGTACCCACTATCGAACTGTCCTTCTTATGCGAACATGATTATGATCGAACGCTTGCCATTTAATAATAATAATAATATTTTCCAATATTTACTTACATCAATTAGCCTAGCCCAAAGTTAGTAGTATAAAGCTTGTACCTATTATGGATACTAGGGTAAGGTAAGGATACATATATAATAGTTACATACATATGTAATATTTATAGGAATATATATAAATACCCATGACAAATGTTCGTATTCATCAAGAATCTGGACCTTCTGGGACTCGAACCCAGGACCGTCAGTGCCAAAGACAGGATCGCTACCGTCGCACTAAACGATCGCTAAAACATACCTATGTTGAATTTTCTAAGTGATTAGCCTGTTTTCTTGAATTATATTTGTTACTGCTAGCACGTTTTCTACGGTAATAGCTGTCTTAGGACGACCACTCATTTCTTCATGGTTCGTTATGCCAACGGTAAATGGTTGTTTTAGAAGGGCCTTCATTCACAAATGCCATTTGAAGTCGATCATGCGATTCGGCGGGTTTAAGGTCACATTTGAAATCATTAAAAATCATCGTACGAAAATATTCCCGACGTAGAGCCATTTTCAATGAGACACGATAATTTTATGTATATTTACGTAAGATTATGTACGAGTAAAATTATGTAACGATGGTACATACTTTTTACTCGTAAATAATCCTTGTTACACGATAATTCTTTCGTTTGAATTTAGAATATCCCTCCATACTTATTATAGTAGATATGGAGAGATATTCTAAATTCCAACGATGGTACATATTTTTACTCGTAAATAATCTTTGTTTTTCATAATTACATTGGCCAGTGTCTCATACTTCAAAACTTTTTTCGCAAAACTTTCGGAGTGGCCTGGTATAACAGTGATATTGTTTATTGTACTTTAATAATAAATAATAGTCTGAATGTTGATCAATTCGTTTCTTTTATAGGTTTCTTGAAATAAGTGCAGATTATATTTTATAACTCTATACTTAGAACAATAACAGGTGCTGCCATTTATTTGTATGTTTACATTTTAACCCCATTGGAAGCCAACCAAAAGTGCACTAGCCAAGAGTTACAATTCGTGTTTATTACCCACGGGTTGATACGCGCGGAGTCAATGACTGCAGACTGTGGCCAGATTAGAAACGCGCTTTCTACTGGAGGCGGCATTAAGCTGGAGTGCGACGTTGCCGCTCCGCTCGCTGCGCTACTCGACTGTACTTTATATGCAATATCACTATTTTGAGCATAATTTTGAAAATGGAATTGAGAAAACCATAGAGGTTTAATCCAAATTATTACACTTTTTTATTAATAAACGTTGACAATTTTGAACAAACGGTGCAAGATGTTAATTGATCTTACAAGCAAATTCATATTGGGAATTTTCTAAATAAAAAATATACAGGTTAGCGGTTGTAAGACAAATTTTATTTTAATAGAGTGTCTTTTGAGATAGAAATGCTATTGACTTATTCTCTATAGTATAATAACAATCACACTCGATAGGTAGTCTAGTTTCGCTCGTTCCATTTTGTATGCTATACAAAAATTATAAAATCAACACAACAATACGACCTGTAATGAAATAAATTAAACAAATAACTAACTATATAATATGTTGGTTAACTATGAAAAAGCAACGAAAATCCAGAAGACATCATTCGATATCGCTGGACAGAGAGATTTAGAAATGAAAAAATTTAACAAACACATAGGTATGTATAGGTATGTATGTATAGGTATTTAAAGACTAATATATATTTTTACACAAGAAAATTTTTTCTTATTTTTTTACTGTGTAATATCTATATTAATGTTATAAAGCTGAAGAGTTTGTCTGTTTGAATGCGCTTATCTCAGGAACTACTGGTCCGATTTGAATAACTCTTTCAGTGTTAGATAGTCCATTTATCGATAAATGCTATAGGCTACATATCATTTAACATATTATACCTGAGCCACAGAAACGCGTGGCCGGGTCAGCTAGTAACACAATAAAAGGGAGAGAAAAAGAGTTTCTTGTTGCTTCTGCTGTTTAGAAGATATACCGTCGTAGGATGGCGTAACTGTTGACATTGACCATGTTTTTCAGTTATATGCCTCAACAGTAGATTTATTTTAAATTATGAATTAACGGTAGGCCTATGCCGACACGAAAAAATAAATGTCCGACATAATTTTTGCAAATCAGTTTAGATTGTGCATTTGCAGGAACCGCACGAAGACCCCATTGAAAAAGGATCGTCTTAAAGACGTCATGCTACGAATGAAGAAAATAGTTTATTTCACGTTTTTTTTTATTTAGGATGGAAGCCCGAAGGCCAAGACAGAATCCATGATGGAACGAGCTAACCCCGAAGGTGCCTATTCAGCCTGGCTTTGAAAATGGACGGGTTATAAGTCTCGGAAATACAGACGCAGGGAGGGAGTTCCACTCCTTTGCTGTGCGCATTATGAAGGATGTTGAAAAGCGCTTGGTGCGACAGGTAGGAATAGCAACCAAGAAAGGGTGGTAACCTGCACCGCCGTCCTCACGATAAGTGCAATAAGTAGTCTCAGCTACTTTCGGAATAATTGTGATTAAAGATTTAATTTTTGTTATTTTGTGTATCATCGTAACTATAGGGTCTTTCAACAAGAACGGGTCGATGTTGTAATTGAATAAAACAAGCTGTGTGTGAGATATTAACGACTTTTTTATTTTATTTGAAAGGCCCATTTATGCCATTATTTATGGCATATGACATCGTTCAAATGTCCGCCGCGACTTCGAACAGTGGCATGGATCCGAGAGGTCCAATTTTCAATGACTCTGCTGCATAGAACCGGCTGAATCTGAGCAATGCCTTGCGTTATATTCACTTTCAGGTCATCGGTCGATTGCGGCTTATTAACATAGACCTGCGACTTCAGAAAACCCCACAAGAAAAAGTCTAGTGGAGTCAAATCACACGATCTTGGCGGCAAATTCACATCACTTCTGCGAGAGATAACCCTATTATTTTTCGGCCAAAATAGGGGTCCTTTTCCAAACGTTCCGAAGTCCACTGAGCGAACAAACGGCGTTGCCTGTGGTCATTAACTTTGAGCTGCTGGGTCAGTTGGATCTTCTACGGGTGTTCGAGTTCTTGTGAGAAATCGACTGCCTCGGAGTCTCCTGCACACTGACGGACAGCGTCGATGTTATCGGCCAACCTGGCGTTCCATTGACGTAAGGGTGTTGGTTGGTTGTTTACCGAACCGGTTGTCTCGAATTTGGCTACCAAACGTTGGGGACTTTTGTCGTCTTTGAAGGGCTACCGCGTCTGCCGTGAAACGGACGCCATGAGCACAAACGTTTGCACTAATGAACACTTATTTTGATAACAAAGTTTAATCATTTGGACATGCTGATGATCTGACGATCGTGTAACTTGCCATGGTGATTTGGCATCAGTGACTGAATAAAATACAGCAGATTTGACAGATGCCCTCAAAAGAATATGGCCGCCACACCCTGTCAACATCTACCCGTCCTTGTTGAAAGACCCTATATAATAGCTATTGACTTGAAACTTTAACTATACGACTATAAAATGAAGCGGAATTTTATGTAGTATATTATATTTGTACATACATTTGTACGTAAATTGTACGTAAGTCAATTTGCCCAAAAACTCGACTTATTGCACTTATCGTAAGGACGGCAGCGCAGTGCGTCTGTATGTCCGATGGAAGAATGAGATAATAGTTGATAGTATATCTCCTGGTATAGTCGAATCATACGAGGCAGAATAAAAACACACGATAACTATTCTGTCAGAATGCAATGTCGTCTTCATCAGATCGAAAGACTGTCACTGCTGAACAGAAGCTTCTCAAAAAATGGGAATCATATTGGAAAATACTACTGCCCGTTTGGTGTATCATAAGTTGCCCTTTTCGACACTTAAATGACACTTGGTGCTATCCTACTGTGCAGAAGACCTCACGGCATATCTCACCCTTAAGATCAGATTATTTTTTCTGATCCCGTTGGTATAACTCAATATTACTTACAGAATAAAATAAACTCATTCAACTACAGTGGTGACTAATCATTAAGTTGTGAAAGAAAATTATCTTTGACTCACGCTCTAATAATGCTCGTATTTTGATAGAATACCTATTTAGCTGGTTAGGTTTTCACTTAAGTGGATTAAAAATATCTAGATTGTGATATAGATGTTTGACTAAACGACAAAATTTCTTTAGCGATCGTGTAAAACGACAGTTGTGACTCTAATCATTGAGTTGTGTAAGAAAATTATCTTTGATTCATTCTCCAATAATGCTCGTATTTTGAAAGAATACCTATTTAGCTGGTTAGGTTTTGACTTAAGTGGATTAAAAATATATTGATTGCGATATAGATGTTTAACTTAACATCGAGGATTCTTCAGCGATCGTATAAGTAGGTATTAAAGATGACTTGAACTAATTCAATAAGCGAAAATTGTGTGTTAAAGTCAATTTTCATTACAACGTCGCAAGATACATTGATAAACAACGTGGACATCATATTAAAATGAAAATAAACAGTAAATATTTGAAATTAAACGACTAATGCTACACAGACGTCAGGTTCGAGTTTAAATGAAACTGTCGGTCTTTTTTTCGCTTTTCTGACAAATAAGTAGGTGCCATTAGCTAGAAAATGTGTAAATTTCTGTTTAATACACGATAAAAGCGTTTTAATGTACTCGCTGAAGCGGCAAGGTCTTATTCCTCACGACATGTGCCGATATACCGTCTAGAATTACACCTTCAGCATGTTTTTGCCGACGCGGAGCGCACGAAATGGCGTAAATTTCCATTTTCTAGATTATCATTGGCGCTATCTCATCAATTATCAATAATAAAAACACATCGCTTATGTAAGCGTTTTTTTTGCGTTAGTGAATGATGAGAAAAGGTGATTTTAATGGAGTAATAGAAAACACGCAGTTAACGGTACGTGTAAATTGTTTTCTAGAAACGTCAAGAAATCTAATAATTTTACACGTAAAGCGTTATCATTATCTCCAATTATTTTTATTGAATTGTTGTCTCTGTTATTTATATTGAAATCTTTAATATAAGATCACAAATTTGTTGTTTCTCTGTCCGCTCTTTTTTCCGCTCTTTTTCCATTGTATCAATTAATGTTACCATAGCAACGCGTTATCGGGTCAGCTAGTATAATTATAAAGAAATAATGTACTGGAAAACCTCACACAGAGGTAAAGTAATCTCTCAAATCACAAAGGTTGTATATTAGTATTAATTAAATCGAGATTATAACCTTTTTTTTTGTGACCTCAATTTTTCGGCAATGTATATGACTATGGAAGTTTAAAACAAAATACTGTATAAGCTTGTGATTTTTATTATCACTAAGCGTTGATATGGGTTAAATTTCAAAGTACCAAGTTTTACCAAAGGCAGCCATAACATCAGTTTTAAGTGGAAAAACAAAAGAACATACATAATACTTACGCGTTATTTAAGCAAGGAGAAGTTACTAGAAGTAGTTATTAAAAATGTTTTAAAGTTTTTAAACTGTATGACTCTTTGTCGACCATTTTGTCTAAAGATAGCGTTTCTTCTTTTCGCACCATCCTAGGTTGTTAATGTTTGTGTGATAAATACGAGTATTTGCATCTGAGTCATGGGTATCTTTATATACATATATAATTCTTCTGTGAGTGTGTATGTCACTGAACTCCTCCTAAACGGCTGGACCGATTTGAATGAATTTTTTTGTGTGTGTTCAAGGGGATCTGAGAATGGTTTAGATTCACAAATCAGTCCGGCAGATGGCACTGCAGTCGGCACAGCAACGCGTGGCCGGGACAGCTAGTATTTATATATTTCTTTAATATCATATCTATGTATCATTATTTATATATATCCGTTATCCTGATATCCACATAAGACTTACAGTGCTTACTTTGGGCTAGGTTAACTGGTTAGGATGAAAGATTTTTACTTTAAAATTTTTAAATTTCTTTTGTGTCACACAAATCTGAGGCAGGTGTCTTTCGTGTTTGATACGAGACTGACAGGATTCTTAGCAAAGAAATTGTTTGATCCGGCTTATTGTATCATCACCGTATGAAGACCAATAATGGGTCGCAAATGGAAATCGTATTCATACTCATAAGGACTTGGTATTTTATTACGAAAAATATGATTTTTAAAATAAAACATGAATTTCGCTGACGTTCCAGATTGAAAGTATTGTGTTAAAGCAGACAAAATTTGTAAGGCTATTATTTGGTACTGAGAAATATCTTGACCGATCACAATGAAGGACTGGGGAAGTCAAAATGTACCTAGGAACTTGCTAGTTTTAATATATCTAACGAAAGAAATGTTATAAGTTTCCCGATTTCCCCATGGATCGAAGAGATTTTTACACGCATCTTTCATTGAAAAAAATTTCAATTTTTTGTTCTATAGCTTTATATTTATGTGTATAGTATATATAAATAAGTGATTAACCTATTTTTATCCTATGTTAAATTAACGATGAGAACCAATTTGACTAGTACTTATAGAGTCTGAGGAGTTTTAAGTGTTTACCAAAAATATAAAGACGAGTGACTTATAGAGTGCGAGGTAGTCTTACCTCGAGGTATTATTATAGGTTACTAAAAATAACCTATTTTAGTTATAGAGTGTTTTGTCTTTTGATTACAATTTCAAATCGTAATTCGAATGAAATGGACAAAAGAGTTTTTAACTAAAGTAGACTTAAACCTGTTTATTAAACCTTTGAGTTTTTAATGAATGATACAGTTTGTTACTAGGAAATATTTTATAGTACGTGAGTTTATATAATTAAGTACGTTGACTCGAAACTTAACGATAACACTCTTAGAAATGCTGTGTATTTGTTTGTTCTAAAGGCGAATAGTCATATTGATCATCATGCCGCAAATTGAATAGAAAATATGCTGCCTAGAATAATATGAAAATGAAAATTTATTATTTAACGTATATTTCAACCATAAAATTAACAAACGGAATTCATTATTTAGACGCCCGCTGTTTTATTACGATATAGTCGACGCCATCAATTTTTTTTCCATCATCTAAATTATGATAAAATTCAAAATCTATTAAACATGATTATGTAAATCAGTCACTTTTAAATGTATCGACACGAGGAATCCTGTATCTTTGATTAATTTTATTGCCACTGTCGATATTTATAATCATAGAACTGTGATAATATAATGCAAAAACAATATTGCCAGGCACGTTTCACATAAAAACGTTGGAAAGAGGCTCGGTTATTAGCCATTATATATTCATGAATTCAATTCCTTCTTCATAGTTCGCCTTCATAAAACCTTCAAAGTAAATTAATTATTGCTTACGAAAGCATTATCCGCCGCACGATATTCAGAGCGCGTATCGAGCGGATCAAGCAACCTATACATAGCCACCTGACGGTCACATAGAAAAATATCTCGCAATAAAAAAGATGTAACACCATTCTTACATTCACAAAAAACGACTTTAACGCCACCAGACAAAGCCCATTTTCACACTTACATGGGAAAGAATAGAACCCTATCGCCCTAAGCCCGCGTGAGTATTCTGTTAGTATACAATAAATATTCGGCGCCAGTTGTGCTTGTGCCAGAAGTACACACATATACATAGAGTGCGACGTTGCTTGAGAAGAGCGGCAACGTCGCTTTGCTTCACAACAGATTCCAGGCTTGCTTGAGTTGATGAATTTCACTATGATAGAGATTCAATTTTTCTATTAGTCAATATTTTGAACTTTATTTACATGGACATAAAGTAAAAAATTATTTAACAATTTGTCCAGAGAACTATGTCAAAGTAAGTGATACGCGGCCGTGTCCGAGGGTAGCGGGACGCGTGTCGTTGCCGACGCATTGTGTTCGTTTTTTAAGCCCGATAGAATCGATGTCAGTTGGCAGATTTTTTATAGTACCGTTTTTTGGCCTTGTTTCGTGATACAGAGTTAGACAATGGAACGGTGGCGTTATTTTGAGGCTTGTTTGTTGTGGCAAATTGCGAAGTGGATAGGTCAGTATCTACAAAGATCGCTGGTAGGGTCAATCTTTTCCTAATTTTAAATACCTATAATTTCTCATTCCCTAATTATAAACAAAATACGCGTTAAGATTAGCTCTATAAAGGTAGAGTCATATATTTCTAACTGGGCTGCCTAAACAGCTTGCCCGTGATCTCTACCTCCTCCATCCTGCAATAATGCGACATAAAATATTGTCATTTACCTGGAACATTCAACAAAAATATACCTTAACTTAATGCAACTTAATTCAAATAGTATGACTAAAAAATAAGAGAAATTAACTACTTAACAGAAACAAAAATCCATCAGATTTTCTTTTGAAATGACTCAAAATCAAAGACAGTGTATTCAAATATATAAAATGAGACGTAAAAACATGAAATAATGTGAGGCTAATCTTGCATTAAGTAATTTTTTTATTTGCCTTAATTCTAAACAAACGTTTTCAAAACCGTTTTGATTGAAGGAAAATGAAAAAAGCTTCTTTTCTGCATTTGTATAAATTCAACAACTATTTCAGTTCTCTATTGCAGTTTTACGTCACAATTATTATTTGACACATAACCATTCAACTAAAAAGCGATATAGTCTACTGAAAACTATAACCAGAACATTCCACGGCTAGCTGTAAAGGCTTTTATATTTTTAAGTTATTTGAAAACACTCAGAATTTCGTCGTATTTATGGCCGATCTTCATTGCATGCACTGCACTAGACAATTAATTTCGAGACATTTAAATAAGTAAAAAACATTAAAACTTAGTACAACGCAGTCTGGTCTGTGGGCAGCATCAGAACGAAGAAGTTCCTAGAGAAGCAAATGGAAAGATCTTCCATTTCATCTAGAATCTGTGACGTTAAAGCTGTAAACTTTCCATGGAGGTCTAATATTTAGACTGTTAGGTGTGCATTAAAACATCATAAAGAAAGAATCTGTGATTGAATCTTTCATATGAAAGTGACTTAAGTTATCGCTTATCAGCGGATCATGCTTAGGAAAATAGGTAATGCCAATCATCACGGATGTATCCCAATCTTTAACAATCCCAATTCGGATGGGTTTTTTTAACCTGGTATTCCCGATCCATCTTCTACATGAAAAATTTGTTATGGCTATATGAATGTTCTTTAAATAGAGTTCTAAGTAAATCGTTATTATGCTATCTACAATTAAATTTAAAAAAATAGGTAGAATTTAGTGTTAGCAGCAATAAAATCTCAATTGAATCTGACAGTTTGAGATATGAAGCAAAGCCATATAATAACTAGGAAATATAAAAATGAAACAAAGTGATAAGTATCATAAAATACCTAATAAAGAAGAATGCTAATAAGCTTTCCTGTATTAATGACTTCATATATAATAAAAATTATTCAATGTTGTTTGGAAGCCATTTTATTTTACCTAAAAGCATTCAACTTCCATCATGTTACTACCGCTATATAGTTTGCAGCTTGTTAAAGGTTTGTTAGGGCTTGTTAAAGCATTGTGAATGCAAAAATTAAATTAAAAACATTGTTAAAGGTTGTTTTAAAATTTTCTATATAATTTAAGACAGTTTTACTCGATTTTGAAACAAAAACACGTCACGTCATATTTTTATCCCGGTGTTACTATTTTTTTATTATTTGGAGGTGCACATTTTCTTATTAAGCCTGTAAAGTTTCTTATTGTTTGATAATATAAGACGACTTTCTTTAAAAAAAAAGTTATATTGTAGTTTCTTTCTTAAAGATTAGGTTTTAATAACCTTTATTACCTAGTTACTTAATATCAATGAAGAACAACTTATGTTATTTTAGACTTTGTGTTGTCAGTAGCTAATGGCCAGTGCTTACTAACCTAACATTCCGATAATGACAAATGAATCAGTGGCAACAATGCCACAATTTCCTTCCTTTGTGGGCTGTTCAAGGAAAGCCACAAATGACTGACTTTGTATACCTTCGTCAGCTGTGGCTATCGCCTTTAAGGTGTTTTGTCGTAATTCTGAGTCATTTATTGCTTGGAGTGGAGAGCGAAGAAATAGTTTATACGCAAGATAGCTTACAAAAGGAAAGAAAGAGAAAAATAATGTACACAGATGCTGTCAATGACAAAAAAGGAATTTGAACTTCTAACAAATAACTTTGACTTTTGGCGGGAGCTCGAAGCGTCTCTTTAATGATTTTGATTTTCTTGTTAAAGTTTGTGTTGTGTTTCATATTAGAGTGTAACAAGGGTGGGTTATAAACTACTGATTGTTTCTGAATATGCATGAGTGTTGGTAAGTGAAACAAAACAGTGGAAGGTGTCTTTTCGCGAACTCTCAAAAGGCCACGAGGAGGTTTCAGTAACACCCCACATCTTTACTGAAACCTAGGAAACTACTCAAGAACTGGCAATTATACTTACTTGACACTGGCTAAATGCACAAATAGTGCAAGCCACAAATAAATAAAGAAAAAAAACATTTAACTTAGTTCTGTTAAGTAACCGTGTATTAATAAAATAAAGTGTGACGTTTCCGGGTTTTGTAAAACGGATAAATGTGGAATACTCTGGTTTAAGAATACGGTTATATGTTTGTTTGTCTTGTAAGAATAAAATTCTAGATTATAAGAGATCATACAATATAATTTGTTGGTATAGTGGTTAAATATTACCATTATTCTCACAAAAAATATATTAAATTTATATAATTACATAAGAATGTGAAAGGAATAAACGTTAAGAATAAAACAAATGACAACATTCTATTGACAAAGGTTTTATTGTAACAGCGAACTATCTGTCAAAGAAGCGACTTTGAATAGGTATGTACTAGTAGGCTTAGACCATTAGAATCTCCATGTCTACCTGTTCCGAAAACATATTTCGCAATGTTATATGGATTTTCTAAATCTTTACGTACGTGACTGTACCTATGTAATTACGTAGTGACTGTACGAAACTCGATAGAGCACAAAATAGGCAGTTCCGAAATATGGACTTTCATTCGGAGATTATAGCATAATCCCCAATTTTTGCGGGAGAGTTCATCTAGCAGTGGAAGTTATTTGAATTAGATAATGATTTCTGAATTTGTTTTCATATTTTAAGTGGGTTTTCATTAACAACTTCTGAAACAAATAAATCTTTCTAGGATTATCTACCTATGTTGCAGGTTTGGTGTGCCTTACACAAAATATAATACAATCAGTTGTCAATATATAACACACCTCCTAAACTCAATACCTACCTACCTGGATTTTTCTATTAGAATAATAGTTACTAATATATATACCTAACTATTATTTTATCTTCTTTATCCGCTCAACAATTGAAGAATTTTTACAAACACATAAACCGTTTTCGTATCCGTAAAAAGTATTTTATTTACACTTATTTACATTTTGAACTTAGTATTTAAATGAAAATTACAGAACATATGACTCCGCCTCTTAATACTGCTCTTCTTACTGTCAATTAACATTAATTAACAAGATATAGAGCGAAAATATGATAGATAAAAAACTTATAATACAATAGGTAAAAATTGTTAGTTACTAAATAAAATAAAACCGAAGTGGAGCGGAGGCACGTAAAGCAAAAAGAAATAGGCAGAAAAAAATTCTGCATACAAAAACTTACAATATACCAAAGCACTTAGAACTCTATAGAGAAGCCATACCAATAAATGTGCTTTAAATAAATTTTGAACAACTGTAATATATTTGTACCATCAAAATATAGCCTGGTCTGTTCCAAATTCGATTCTATGAGGCAACAGGCCTCATAGAATCGAATTTGGAACGGAATTTATATCATTTTTCTGCAGTCTAATGATCGTTAATGTAGTATGGAAGAGTTGCAAAAATCTTGGTGAAAATTACAAATCTACTTCCTAAAACCGGAATACCCATATGTTGTTATGAAAAACGATAATGGTGGACATAGAAAACGAAGTTTACGACAGAAGTCAATCGTGGCCGGCTTGCCGTAAAACGATCACAATAGCTCGTTAAAGTGGTTTATGATGAGTGTTGACTTCAGAAAAACTACCATGTGTTCGTAATGTGATGGAGCAATTGTCAATCGCAGCCGAAGTAATAAACTTTCCTATCTTAAGTGCTTCAAGTTAATAATTTTGTACGTATTATCAAGTTATTGTTTTCGTGACGATAGAGGTATGTTTTTACTTCAACTAAATGCTAAAAATAAATCGCTATTTCCCTTTACCGAACTCACGAAACGCCTTTATTTACAATTTTTTATTTAAAATTGTAGTTATTCCTTAAATTTAATAAATATGTTTTTTGCAGAAGATATCCTAAGAACATGAGTCGTTTAAGAAGTTAATAGTGTTTCATTTAAAAATGCGGGAACCTGAAAGGTATAATTTTTATAGAAAATTCGCTTATGCACTTGACCACTATCTCGCCTGATGGTAAGCGACGATGCGATCCAGGGTGTGACGCGTTTGCCTAAAGATACCTATTCACTCGTGACTTGAAGACTCCTAAATTGTATTTGTCAGGAAACACAGACTTACGCAAAGAGTTCCAATCCTTAGCGGTATGTATCACAAAATTGGAACTAAAATGCTTAGTGCGACTCTTTGGTATATCTACCATATAATGGTGTCGCCAATTTGTAAGTCTGGTTGTCCGATGAAAAAATGGGAACGGTGGAATAAGGTTGTGCAATTCTGCTTCACATAAATAAGAATTAAAAATAAGGGTAAAGTTTTTAGCTGCCCTGGTGGTGTAAATGGGAAATTAATGAAGAATAATCTTTTAAATTTTACTTTTAAAGAAGATATTTTTGATATAAGATCTACACGTTTCAACGCTATCATACGTGACATAAAAGTATAAGGTGTAGATAGTTACTGACTGTAAAAAGTAAAAAGTGTCAAAATATGGTCTGAAAGCGGCTAGAAAAAAAATGTTACGATATATAAATATATGACACGTCTTTGATCGGTACTACAGTGAGATTAATTCTGTGACGACTTTTGGTAATTCTAAAGCGTTTCTAAAAGTAATTCTAAACATATCAGAAATATTAATTTCATCATATTCTTCTAATAAGCGAGTAGTTGTGGCCTAAGGTTCTTAGAGCCATGGTCTCCAATCAGTCCTGTAAACTGTCTGAATATTTACTTTTTGGCAGGAGTTCGAAGCGTCACTTTAATACTTTTGGTTTTCTTGTTAAATTTTGTGTTGTGGTTCATATTAGTGTGTAATGATGGTGGGTTATTAACCACTGAGTGTTTCTGAATATGCATGAGTGTTGGCAAGTGAAACAAAACAGTGGAAGGTGCCTTTCGCCCTCTCCCAAGAGGCCACGAGGAGGTTTCAGTAAAACCCCACAACTTTACTGAAATCTAAGAAACTACTTAAGAACTGACAATTAAACTAACTTGATACTGGCTAAATGCAAAAATCGTGCAAGCCACAAATAAAGAATAACTGCCTGAATATAATATACGCTGATGGTGAATACTGAAATAATTATGACGCTTAAAATATTAGCAAAATAAAACCGAAACCATGTGTTTCACTTATATATCTGATTATGTTTAATGTATGATTCATTAATTTCGGGCTGATTTTTAGGTTCATTCATTCTCTAATAAAGACTTTTATTTATCAATCCTCAGTGGATAGCTGTTAAACCATTTATTTATATTATTAATGTAACGGCACTGTAAAAGCAGTCAAAATCTCAGGATTATATAAAATGCGTTTTCGGTTTTCGTCAAAAGTGTTGTCATTTTATTTTAATATTATATTTATTTAAAGGACAACATTTTTAGCTTGTATTTATATCGCAAAATGATGTTAAACTACAATTAGGTACTTAAAAAAAAGTATGTTGATCACTCTTAACAAGGAACCCGTTTGTACCCATTACGTTAACTAAAAATATATAACCACATTTTAACTTTAAATGTCTTAAAAATCTGAAACTTTTTCACATAAGATATATTTTGTAATAACTAAACAAAAACGGTATCAATAAATTTCCTTATTGTTGTTTATTTTATATTTGTTTATTTCTATGTAGTTTTCTTTGAAATATGTTTCGTTTCATATAAAATAATAATATAAAAGATACTGAATACAAGACTTATCTGAAAGAAAACTTTTGAGGCTTTTTCACTAGAACTGTGATAGGTGGCTATTCGGTGCGCGAGGAAAGAATCCAAAAATAGCTGCGCTAGACTAGAAAAATGATTAACTCCCGTTGGTTGATATTTCCTCGTGCGGAACACACACGCACATCTCAGGAGGAAAAGTCTTGTAACGTATCATTAATTCCTACAAATTAAAGAAAACTTAACTAAATCGTCACCTTGTTAACGCCTGACCTGAAGTTTTTTTTAATTAAAAGTTACAAAGAAACTAAGCATTATATGGTTTGTCTGCACTCTGAGACTCATCTCCCGACGCTCACAATAACGACAATATACACAAGTCAACATAAATATTACAAATTTATTTCTAAACAAGCCATTTTTTTAAAATTTTCACTTTTAAACTTTGTTCGTTTTATTCCTTTTTGGATATTGTTATTTTACGTGAATCTAGGACTTAAATCTGAACGCGAATCATGGAAATTTTGCTGTTCGCATCGTTTGTATTTACTTCGTTACTAATTTTATTTATTACTCTTACAAATATTAGGAGCTACTTATATCAAATAAATTAACTTATTCATTGATATCCTTTATCTTCTTTGATTTGATGTATTTAAGAAAACTGACGCACACACGATGCACTTATGACGGAATAGTTATTTGGCTCTAACGATGCATTTAAGACAATTGTAAAGTAGTTATTTGCGTTCATCATATAAAATTTGTACTTTTACCAACTATTAAATATACCAGAAATAAAAGCCTGGTGTGTTTCATTATTTCGTTTAGGTTTTTTCACTCGAAAAGGGCTGAGAACCTATAGTAGGGTGTCTGTGACCACACAAAGCCTGTTGAACAATAAAGCCTTCGGTAATGGCGATGTGGGCCGATCGTAAACGACGTCAATATTGTACCTTTTAATTAACTCCCACATTTTATGGCGACGCCGACTGAGAAGAACCTCAAAAACACTATCGATCAACTGACATTTCTACGAGTCGTGCGACATATAACAGTGTTTTTTGGTTATAAAACGGCTAGAAGACAACCCTGGTATCGGCTAAGTTAAACAATTATACATAATATATATAAACTATAAGTATATGGAAATAAAATTTTCAAGAAGTGAAAAAAACATCTTAATAGATAAGGTCACTTAGCTTTTTAGATCCTTTACATAGAAACAGTTAATATAATGAAAATAATAGTCCTTCCGGTAAAAATACATAGTTTTTAAACATAAAATCTCAAGCAATAATAGGAAGGAAAACATCAACAGATCAATCCAAGCCGATCGCTCGACATTGGAATCGCTACGTTTGATACTTTAAAATTTGACCAATTTGCAATACTAATATCACACTGAAATATTGCGTGGTCATTGAGCTACACAATGACTACGCAAAACCAATATGGCGCTAGAATAGCAAATTAGCTGAACTGAAGAGTACGAAACGTCACGATTCCAATGATCGGTATTAAAACATAATAATTAGAATATCTTTTTTTCAAATATTATAATATTTGAACTATAAATAACCAAAGAGTTTTTATAAGAACTCGGATAAAAGCGCGCCGGAACGGAACAGTTTCAATAAAAAAGGTCTGGTAAAAATGAGTTAAATTCAGGATGAAGTAACTGAACAAAATTCCAGAGGATCTATGTAAATTAATTCTTGCAAATATTGATATTATAATTATTCCTCTCCGGAGGCCTGCCTATAATATGAAAATAAAACACTGTAAGTCAAACTGCAGTCGGCTAAAATAGTAACTGACCTAAAATTTTAAAATTTCCTGATACTATTTTCATCTGAAACACTTCTGCCCTGAAACATTCATAAAAAATCTTTGACATTTAACACAAAATGTGTTTTTGTCATTAAATTGAATATTTTTTTATAAAGAAGGTACACATTTAGGACACAAACCAAAAATTTTTTGTCAACTTCATTTTTTAAATATGTTTAATATTCATGTGCAAAAGAATTTAGAATAGCGGCCATCTTAGATAGTCCGTCAAAGTGAAGAAAGCCATCAAAATTTTCCCTGTACTTTTTGGTCACTTCACTTTTGTAGACGTTGGTTAGTTTTGAAACAGTCAAACTGTCGACTAACGCTTTGTTTCTGGATTGTATTGATAAATTCAGGATTCGTCACATGTGATAATGTCGTAAAAGCTCCGAAACGATCCTGCTTCAAATTTATGAATCATGTCACGTAACCGATCCACGGGCCTGCTTCTGTGAGGTTGTGCGGCACCTAGCGCTATACTATCCTTCTACTACGAAGGTTGTGAATGCTTCCCAATCCAATCTGCAATATAATTACACTGAATCTCTAGGTACGTAATTCGCCTGTTTTCTTAAATATTTTATTAGGTAACAGCCGTCGAAGGACGACCATTCCTTTCTTCATCTCCCAAAGTTAGTTTACTTCATTAGAATTCGTTATGCCAACGGTAGATGGTTGCTTTAGATGGGCCTTTATCCATAAATGTTACTAAACATCAAACAACGATCGTAGTCGATCAAACAACTCGTCTGGCTATAGGTTACATTTGAAGTTTTAAACAATCATCGCCCGAAAATGCTTCTGACGCAGATCCATTTTTCAATGAGATTAACTTAAAAAAAGTGTGGGGATTCGAAATTTGAACGTTGTGGCCATTACTTATATATTTTCTCAAATATGTAATTGAATCGGCCAGTGACTTATACATAAAAACTTAATTTCGCAAAAACTTTTTGAGTGACTTGGTATAAGTCATTTGTTTAAACAAAGAGTCGCACTAAGCGTTTTAGTTCCCATTTTGTTATACGTTCCGCTAAAGAGTGGAACTCTTTGCCTGAGTCTGTTTTCTGACAAACACAATTTAGGGGTCTTCAAGTCACGAGTGAATAGGTATCTTCTAGGCAAGCGCGTCACATCCTAGATCGCATCATCGCTTACCATCAGGCGAAATAGTGGTCAAGCGCATGCCTATTTTCTATTAAAAAAAAAGTACTTTAAGTTACTGAAGCAAAGCAAAAGTGAGTTAAGATAAAAAGATGTATGAAAATTTATATATACCTATACATATTATTGACTTTATATGTGATGACGTAATTAACAATGATAATAATGTTTTATCTTCCGATGAACGGCCATATTATATTACTTACTTGCGAGTGTATAGGAATAAAATACGATATTTGTGCGGATGTATGTTCTCATAATGAACAGACATAGAAGCGTGTGTCTATTTACAACAAATTGTAGTCTTCTACTGTAGTTTACCTAGTATCGCAAGATATAGCATCTGTACTGGGTTTCATAGAGTTACTGTAATAATAATAATAGTAATATTTTTCTTACATTCACACCAATTAGTTCAGCCCAAAGATTTGCAAGGCTATGTTATGGATATGTTATGGATACTTGACTAACGGATAGATATACACATAGGATACATAGATAAGTTATATTAATAGTAATATATACGAGGTCGATGCAGTCGCTAAGCATAAAGTTTCGCTAGCACCATATATTGAAGCGGAGAGTCATACAAAAAAAGTAAAAATAAAATTCAATATACTCGTATGATAACAAAAATCATGTTTTACAATACACTAAAAAGAAAACGTGCTAGATTTTGTCTTAGTTTAGAAAATTTTTTTATTCCATAAGAATGAAAACTTTCAAAATGCGCGCGCTTTTTGTTTCATGGGAAATCCCATAGAGTTAATGTTTTTTGGTCATAACTTTTTTATTTTTGCGAATTTCAAGATTCGGGCTCTGTCACAATCTGGGTCCTAAATGTGTTGATTCGATTGATACGTTGACACAAAAAGTTGGTTTAAAACTCGGAAACAGACATTGCGTCATGAAGCTGATCCATGAGAGACTTCTAATAAATACTCATGGTTCAGCTACAAATAAACGAGCCTTTGCCCCATGAGGGACTCGAACCCAGGACGACAGGTGCGAAAGGCAGAATAGTTACTGTTGCACCAAACGGTCGTAATAGCAGCGATGGTTAATAAATATACCTAAGATTACCTCATTAATTTCATAATCAAATCATATGCTGCAATGATATAAGAAACAATATTTTCCTATCTAAACTATAATAAAAGTATTTCCATATAACAATACGAATGTAAGTAGGTATTTATGTAAAACAAAGATAGCACAGACTATATCTACTAAGGTGCAGAGGTTATCTTATCGCTACAAGTGTCGATATAAGGGTAAGTACATATTGTAATATAAAAAATATTAGTGCAAAGGCGTTTAATTTTGTACCACATAAAGTTACCTTACGTAATAATATAAGTTACGTACGGGATTGTTACCATGTACATAGTTTTTATTGAGTTTCCAATATTTCGGCACTGTTGCAAGCGCCATGATCACGGAGCAACTGAAATAATTGCAGGTAGGCTGTTATTGGCAGTCATATCGGTCTACCCTCCGACGAAGTCTTTCATTGCGTTCGATACCCGTACTACTGTTCACATTCTCACTATTCACTATAATGTTAGTGACCATGAAAGTAAGTAAGTTTACGAAACATAATATAACTTAGAATATATTAAAGATAGAACTTGAATTCCGATTATTCGTTTGAGATAAGTGATTAGGATAGTGGGTTAACTATCATTTAAGTCAAACAACATATGTATGTACCTATATGTGAAAAAAATTTTTTTTTAATTATTACGATTTAAGATCGACTTTTGTAGCGTTGCCAATTAAAGAAGTTATTAATGCAATTTGTAATAGAGAGGTCATTTACTGTCAATATCAAAATTCGTAGGGATAATAAGGATAGATAGGGTTATTCGAAGTAAAAAGTTCAAGAAAAAAATCGAAATAAATAACGCTTTTTAAAAATTAAGGTAAAAATTTAAGGTTATTAGTTAATTAAAACTAATAACTATATATAACTTTCGTAACAGATATTACACATGACAGAATTTCAACAGTGTGTATCTGGCCTTATTTGTCAATAGCTTATTTAAAAGATAATACGTAAGTGACCACTTTGTTTCAATAGTTCACATAATGTTGAATTTTTGTATATTGTTTTAGATAGTTACGTAACATGTGTTATGTACCTATTACATATGCATTAATATATATTATTACTAGCTGACCGGTCCACGCGTCGCAGTTATTATAAACAGCATTTTTTTGGTTATGAATAAAATGATACCTATCCTATGTCCAAAGTGAAATAAATACAGCAAAATGAAAAAAAAATCATAAAAATCGATAGAAGTTTCAAAGTTCATTGCGGTCAAATATTATGATACGTAATTTTTATATATATAGATAAAGCAAAAAACTACAATGTGTAGCAAAGATCAGCTATAAATATGTATGTTTTGACAAATTAATGGTTGTAAACTTATCAGCCAATTACATTAATATTAGGATCTGTGTTTTCAACAGTAGTTTAGTGATAAAACTATCAAATAACGGTTCCAGAAGTGGTTCGATAATGGTCTGGAGTAGTCGTTTTTTTCAACGACACTTTATTTTAAATTACATCTTCAAGAATTATTTTTACACGCTTATTCTAATAGGAATAGGAAAGAAACCGTTCGAATCCGCCATTGTCATATTGCCCTAAAATAATTTCAGAAAGAATTGCATTAGATATTATATAGGTGTTAATTTGTCTTTGACGATGTTTTTTTTTAAGCTTAATAGGATGGCAAAATTCTTCGGTTAAACCAAGATGTAAATTTAAATACCCCCGGCACCAATATTCTATATTAATAATCTTTTCTAAAACGCAAAACTGACAGAAACATAATTATAACAAATTGTGTTTAAATTGACTCTGGTGATTTATAAATACAATCTTTTTTAAAATACAAATACAGACTTTAGAATAATACTGGTGTTTAGCATTATTCCATCGTAATTACAAGAGTATTAATCATATTACAATCAGTATCAAAATGGTATCTTTCCTATGAGAAAATAAAGCAGTTATTTAGAGTGAAATATTTAATTTTATTAATAATATACAATATTAAAAAGGTGATTACATTACTTTAATGAACGATCTTAAAATAGTAATATAAAAATATACTTAAATTAAATTAAATTAAAAATACTCCCTAAATCTTTGCGTGTAGTTAAGGTGCCCAGAGACAGATATCGTTTACCTCGTTGTATTGCCAAACTTATATATTTTCTGGGCAAGTTACAACCAGCTTTCCCTCCAGACTAGATCATCTGACTTCTCAATAAGTTTTTGAAATAAGTTCACAGACCTATTGTTTCAACCCGAAACAGTTCAAATATGTAGTTGGTACTTAAACTTGCAAGCAAAATCATTATAAATAGCAAAAACAAATCCAGATACATTCCATATAAAACTTTTATTTGTGTATCTTTTGTTTAAAAGAAAAGGAATAGTTAAAAAGAACTAGGTACTTAACGTATAAGGAACAATAGTAAAACAAAAGAAAAACGTACGTGTTTATAGAATTTTGAAAGAATGCACCGATATCGCATCGCGATAATGTCAACAAGGAATTTCATTGCGATAGGTTGGTCGGCTTATCACTCACGTATTTCTTGACTCTTACATAATGGATTTTACTCAGAAACTATTAAAATCCAGTAAAATACAAACGCTGCAAACCTTTTTTTATTTTGCTTATTAGATCCGCATTTTAAGGCAGTTCTTCCAGTGAAAATTTCCATTATTTTATAAAAAAATAGAATAATGTATAATTTTTTTTATAAAAATTGGGTATTAATTTATAAAAAATTCTATGCTGGGCTCTCATGGTAATTATAAACAGGGTATAATTATATTATTAGCAACATTTTTGCCTTGTTGATAATGTTTTGCGGCGACTCTTCAACGAAAACTATTAAAAATTATTAAATTTTTCAAAAAAATAACCATGATGGCGATTTATGTAGAAGATAACTTCAGTGACAATTGAAAAATAAAACAACTTTATTATTAAAGCCAGCGAAATTTATTTTAATGGTGATAATCAAATCCAGCTTTGATAAAGCCTTATTGACGGCATTAATTGAAAAATTCCTTGATTAGCGCAAAACTTTCGATTACACTTATTTCATAGTAAAATTTTCTTCTTCGTGGTCATTTAGCCAATCTTCTAATTTTGTTTGTTGTTCGTTTGGGATTATTAGAAATTCGTGGTATAGTTCTCCCCTCATTATAAATAGTTTAATATTTAGAGGGCTAAATAAAAGTGCTTTCGCTTCTGTTTTGTACTTTGACACGTACAAGTTTAGGAATGCTTTTACCTAATAAGTTATTGCTTTTATGATGTAATCAGTCTCGTCTTACGTTTTTAAGATACGCTTTCTTAATATGTAAAGTAATATAATTCTAAACAAAATCAATTTGTCTTAAGCTCTAGGGCCCAAAGTTTATAAAAGAAGAGGTATCACGAGCAATTCTACTTGTGTCTGGTGTCAGAAGGTATTGGAACCTCCGGGATAAATGCCCTTTCGGTTTAGCTACCGAGCCCAGCAAAACTCTTAGGTCTTTCATTCACGTAGTGAAATTTTGTTTCTTATATAGAAATATCATTGCCATCTTTTCATGTTCTTTTTCATATTATCATATTGTTTTAAGGTTTCGTATATCTTTATTTCGCTCTTGCCATCAGTATGCTTTGGGTTCCGGTCACGCCTGGCGCCCGAGACAAATCGTATTATTTCGACAAGTTAAATAAATAAAAGATATAATAAATATATGGCCGTTTCTTTTTTTCGACACTCGTGAAAGTAGAAGTAGTAGTGTAGTTTAGAATCTAGAACATAAAGAAACTGCGCTGACGGCAACTTAAGATATTATGAAAAAATTCGATGGTTTTGTCAAGGTCTCGGTAGATAATTGGAAGAGTACTCGCCCGGATAGCGAGGGTATATGGGTTCGAGTTTCGCCCGAAACCTAAGAAAAGTTGATTGTTTTCTTGTAATATTTTTTTCTTATCTTCCTTTTGAGATATCTCTGATATTATCATCTGTGTTTTGTCTCCAATTATTAAACAGTGTAGTTTGGACTAAATATGCTTATTGGCCCAAAAGGGAAGGAAGAATGTGAGTTAAGAAGTTGACTTTTACTATCAAAATGGAAACAAAGATCTAGTGATTACTGTACCCTTGATGCGTAAATTTCCATTCAAATGACTAGAGTCTGTTGACTTCAGTAAATTTATGGAAATTAACAGAATGCTGGTATGCAAGAGGTTTTACCCTCAAGGCCATATCTTAATGATATTATTATCGTTCGTATATATTTCGAAGTTAACGACCATGGCAATTACAAAACAATGTGGAAGTGTTTGAAATAATAAAGGTACATATCTATAAAATTGATTATGTAAAATATAAAACAAGCCGTTACTGGTTTATCCTGGTTTTCTTTACAGGTTCATCTTCTCTTTCGGTGGTTGGTGATCAACGTGAAATACGTAAATTTGCGATTTCGCGATTTGGAAGTACGACTAAATCACGCGTTTCAGTGACTCCCGCACTGAAAAAAATGACCGCTAATCAAGACTTGATTAAAAAAAAATATATCAAACTAATCAAGAAAGTGATTAAAATGATACATGTGAACTAGTCTTGTTAATAAAGTCACAATGATCACTTTTTTAATTATTTTAAAATAATTAAATTAATAATCTACTTTATTAACTTCAAGGCCACCACGATTTCTATAATTTTACTCATTACATCGAAACAGGTAACATGATTAAACCTATCAAGTTGTTTATTGATGCTATAATAAGCGTTATTATCGATATCACCAAGTTAATTATATTGACATAGACCAGTATTTAAAGTTATCACCTTAATATTTAAAACAAAATAACATCTGAATCAAATTTAATACTTCAATTGATTTCAATCCATAACCCGGCCGAAATATGTACACCTGTCGATAGGCGAGAGAGAGAAAAATTTTAATAGCACAAAATGCGGGAAGAAGAGAGACGGTAACACAGCGAAAGGTGCAGTGTATTGTTAGATAGAGTATAAACCTAAACAAACTTGTTTGTCGCATCAGTGATTTATCCGTTATTTTTCACTTCATTCAGAAGTCGTTCGCTCATATGCGGAGCCGAAATCTAACTACCTATACTCATTTATTAGAGATAATTGTTCTGTTAATGTGTTTGATGTCGTTTTCGAAGGTTTGTGGACTGTGTTTACTGCTTTTTTATCGTGGATGACGTGCTAGATCTTCCCCAGGCTTGGGGTCTTCCGGAATTTCGAACTGTCGTCGTTAGTAAGTATACTTTTATACGCACTAAATCATATCTCTATTAATCTGCAATTGTCGTTTCTTTAGTGTTTTGTACTATATAAATCAGAAGTAGGTAAGAAAATCTAATAATATAATTTTGCACAAAATGGAATAAACATTCAATCATTCCTATTTCCTATTCCTCAACCAGGACCAAGAGACCTTTTTTAAGATCCTGGAAAGTGTAGCAAGCAGATATTACCATGTAATGCTACCATCGGTAATTTGAATATTTCAGCAGATTTTTCTCTAAGCGTAATTACTTACATGCAAAGCTCTTCCATCATCAATGTTTTTAACCTATCAAGGATCTAAGATTGTAAGGCCTATCTTATTGCAGGATAGTAAAGTATTAACTGAAGGCAATTAAGCTACAGAGACCATTCAAGTGGCAGAAAAATCCAGACCAACCTTTATTCAGTATTATTATGCAAAATACTAGTGATAAAAAGAAGAAACTTTGTATGGCTTAAATGCTGTTGTTGCTGTTTAACGAAACGATTTAAATATTTGGCGGAATATTCAGTTGAACAATAGTTTAGACTTTTCTGCCTTATGAAAACCTCATGGATATAAATTGGTGAGTATCTATTATGATAGGTATATTTTTTTGTTTGTAAACATAGAATGTGTAATAGTCATTTAAATAATAAAACTAGCCAAACATGTTTAGTCAACAATATGGCATATAAAGATATTCCTTATAAACTAACAACATATTAAGAATTATTATATAATTATGAAACCATTGAAATGAAATAAATAAGTAGTAGGTATATAAGATTGATGCTGTATGTTCAATGATTCTTTGTCTTAAAAGTGTGTTTTACCTAAACTAGTAACATAAGTGTATCTTATGATCAATTGAACATAAAGGGAATTCCCTTATTTATTATGTATTCTTTCGATTATTTTGACACATGAAAGCTTTTGCTGAACTGGTCCGATTTTAATACTTTTTTAGTACTCATCACTCAATTGCCTTTTCTCTTTTATTTCTAGTAAAATGTTTGAACTAGCTTACATTTCCTCCTTCAACTCCAACAACCATAAATATATTATACTATTTACACTAGATTACATTAAATTAAAATGAATTTTGATATATGGTTATTTCAAATGTTTACATAAGTAGGTACATATGTACTTGCATACTGTGTACATTTACTATTCTTTTGTTTCAGCTTGTAGACAACTTCAATAATCTACATTCAAAATACATGAACAAATATATTTGTATATTCCCAGTGTAAAAACAAATTAACTGAACTTTTGAGAAAGAAAAAATCTAAAATTATTATCACAATGACATCATTCATTTAGGAGATGGTGAGTTTTGACTCTTTTATGTACAATAATTACATTTTAACAATTCTTAAAATATGAAAAATCATCATACAGAATGTCAATATCATAAGGATAATTAATGTTGGTGCTTGTGTTTTATAAGTGAAAATAAAAATATTTTTTAATTTCAGATTTAGATAGAAAAGAGAAAAAGCTTGCAGCTGTATTGAGTTTACCAGAATTAATCAACCCAAGTATTGTTGCATTGCCCGGCAAGTCTTCTTCAACAAGCTCTACACACTACTCCCCTATACCATCACCTTAAATCAACTGGTAACTTTTTTATATTAAGAGATATTTTTGTAATTAATATTTGAAATCAGACTTCATTTTTTTTGTAGTGTTGATTGTTGCATTAGTCACGAGACTAAATAGGATTAATATAATTAATAGTGTTAAGTTTGTGTTGTAAAAATAGCAATCATATAAACATTTTGATGGCACCACTTATAGATTTATATTGGTACCTAGCTTACTTAAGAATAATAGATATATTGCAGTGTTTATTCATACATTTAAATGTGAATTACAGAATCCGGTAAACAACCTGAATTTATTGAAGTTGTACCAATTTGTTTAATTGCAAAAGAAACCTTATCCTACAGAATAAAAAGACATTTATTTTCTGCTCAACTAACGTCATGGTACTGATAAATTATTCGAGATGTTTGCCGGGCTAATTAGTAGCTATAAGACAAATACATGTTTAAAGTGTAGTGTAAGTGTTATGTTAAAAATATATTTATTAAATAAATTATTATGACAGTCATATTTTGTTTTTAAGTATTGAAAGCGCTAGATTTGTTGAGCAATAGAAATGTCCAAATAAACAAATGTCATAAGCTGATAAGACTTTAAAAAGTGTCTTATACAAATTATTTGAACATTAAAATTACTCAACCATATCTATAGCTAGCTATATTACAGTACCTTATCCACATGAAGTACCTAAAACTCAATAATTAGGTATAATAATTGAATTGAATATGATCTTGGTTAATTCTATAAAGATTACTTGATTGTTATAAAAAAGATAAATATTAACTTAAATGTAAAATATTGTTAATTTTAATAAATAGTTGTTTGCATTCATTACCAAACATTAGCCAATCAATCATATACTTATTAAAAACTATCAAGTGCTTTGTAAATGGCACAAATTAATTTATAAAATGAAATGTATGACATGATAGGGACGACTAAATCGTAATAAATATTATAAAGCCTTTGTAAAATCCATAAAGCTTTTGTGATAGCCATAATAACCATACTTGATGCAGTTGACAAATACTTGTTTGATTTCAATAAGATTGCTTGTTCACGTCGCTTAATCAAGCACAACTTATTGCTAGAATCATGTTGCTTTGTGCGCTCGTATATAAACAAGTTTCTTGATATCCTCTAACATAATTTTGATTATTCCAATCCATTATATTTTCAGTGCGCTATGTTTTTCCAAATACTGTAAGATATGTTTGATCTCTGTATTTAACACGAAAAAAAATAAAAAAATACTGATAACTCATGGGTATATGCCTCGTCATGGCTCGATCTTTCTCTGCATTCATATGCGAAATCTTTTAGCTTCGTCTTTTAGCGATCTCAGCTATTTACGCTTTTTTAAAATATCGTGTGATTCGTTTGATAACGATTGATATTTAACACACGAAAACCTACTAAATCGATGATAGCTGTAAATGCTTCAAAGTAAGGTATATGCCCATTTAATCTCTCTCTGCATTCAAACGCGGCATTAGGAATCGCGCTTCGGCAGCAGGCGCTAAATATTTTTCTCCAAAACTTTCTGTATGATTTCTGTATCAAACATGTGAAAAACGACTTATTTATTAATAATTCATCCACAAGTAGCGTATTTGCTTCAGCATGAGTTAACCTCTCTCTACGTTGGGAGGCGTCGTTGGGAATCACGCGCTTTTACGGCTCCTATTATCAACGATTTTTAATGTATTGAGTAACATGTTTAATCTTTGCATTTGACATGCGAAAAATGACTTACACTCTGATAACATATGCTAAAATTAGCATATATACTTCATTACGATTTAACCACTTTTTGCATTTTGGCTCGGTATCGGAATTACGCGTTTCAGCGGCCTACTGTACCTATCTGTGTTTTCCAAATGCGTTAGATATTTATATTTGATGTACAAAAAATAAATAATTCATTGATAACTGATGCTAAAAGTAGCGTTAATGTCTAAACTATTATATATGGACAGGCGACAGGCGTCAATGCTAAATATGTTAGTAGAATATTAGTACCTACGAGGTTTTATTCACACGCATATAACATTCACGGATGAGTACTAAATGTGTCGCACAATGAGAAAAAAATACGCATTTTATGGCTATTTATATGCTAAATATAATATATAACATTTTTATCAAGTTTAAAAATTTTACGGGTTTAAAATTTTGTAGTTCCTTTGCTTGTTTCGTATTTGACGTCACTTGGGACCTTGGAGATTTACCATTAATATTAATGTGATTAAATTCAAATAGGATCTTAACCGAATTATTTACACAATTACACCACTATCTTCTTAAAGATGATCAGTTTTTAGCATAACCTAAACTGAGTCGCAATTGCAACCCATTATTTTCATTAATTTTTCGTACCAGGGCAACTTAAACAGAGTAGAACCAACGACGGAACGGCATGGAATAAAACTATTCAGTATAATTATCTAAACCTTAACTAAAAAGCATCTCATTAGAATCGCTTCATATAATTTATGGTGGATTTACTGGACAAATTCCGAGATGAACTTAATATATTTGCGATGGTAAAGTTTGTACCTACTGAAGTTTGTTAAGTGTGGTTCTATTGAAATAATATAATATTGAGTTAATATAATGTGAACAAATTAAAAAGAACTTAAGCGTGAAGGGAACAGCTTGTTGATAAGACACACCAGAACGTAGGCGCATATACATAGCTGTTTCGTAAATATTACCAAATGACTATTTTTATTGGTTAGGTTTTATTATGCACCCCGGTTTGACAAAGTGAAAAACTTATTCAAATTTCATTACGGAATGGCCAATATAAATAGATTATCGACATCACTAATCCACAATCAGGGAACGTTCAGTTGACTGTGGGAAAAACCTTTCACAGCCATTGACACTTATTGTGAAGCAAGCAGCCACGGTGGCGCTTGAACTGACATGGGACATTGTTGGCATAGGTGGTATTGGCGGTATGGACATGGTTTTTTATATATTGTATGGGCTTATTCTTGGCAATACGGTGAACCTTAGAGATAAAACGAGGCCGACGATGTAACGAGTTTGGTCAGAAGTAGCCTATTAACTTAAGCTTTAAAGGTTTTTTTGGATTATATGCTCACCTTTCGGAACCAAATCCAATGAAAATCAAAGTTTGCAAAGTAATAACTTTGGGTCATGTTTCATTGCACAACTAAGGTAGAGAAAGATTTCTAAGAATTATTATCGAGCTATGCATGTCGGGATTTTGTATGCAGAAAAATCGCTTGTATACATAAATACGATCAATAAACCCTGTTTTTTATATCTAAGATAGCTAAACGAAATCGAAAATCAAAAAATCTGTATTTTCATAGTCAAGACTCAAATTTTACTCAAAATTAAAAATAAATCCAAATTTACCAGTATTCCTCGTAATAAATAGGGAGAGTTCTCAGTGAGAAAATGTGAATTTAATATAAATATTGTACGTTCCATAACCAATCCACTAAAAGAAACCTTCAAAACATTCTTGTTAACACGTTTTAAGAATTGAACATAATGGGACAACATTGATACATTGAGTCCTCACGGCTACCTATGTTTAGGTGGTCTATAAATTAAATTAATTGCAGCTTTTTTGGTAAATAAGTATAAACAAAACAATGCAATCAAAACAATAACTTTTTCTATAATATTTTTCCAAACTAAATTGTGGACTTCATTAAAGACTTCGCAACCAAATCAATATAATAATTCAAACATTTGTTTGCAATCTCAGAGAGATACTATAGATTTATAATTTTGTACTGCAGGTGAACTTTTGATTTGAAGTCTATATTTATTATTTAGAGACGCAGGCGGCGAATTTCAATAATTTTCTCTTTATTCACGTAATATGATTTCAATGAAATAAAACCTTACATTTGATCCCATCTGAACTTCATTTAGATATCTGTGAAAGTTGCAAGAACTCCGTTCTATATTTAATAAGATAAGAGTCTTTGTATGACTGTTACTTTTTCACTGTTGTCCGAATTCGATTAAAGAAAGCCTTTTTTCAGGTTTTAAGGCGTGAACAAAGAAACTCTAATTCAGCTATGTATTTATCCAATATTTATAAGAATTTTTCCAATAGGTATAGTGTAAATCTCACCTCATCACATCAGTCAGTCAATGATCGGATTTAGGTTATACGAGATGACGAGATATACGTATCGTTATTGCCGACCACACTTAATTTTCGATGCGGGTACAAGACATTTCGAAGTAACACCGAAAACCATAAAAAAATTGTAGTAGTAGAAGGGGATTAGCGTGTATACACAGAAAAACAATACCTATATTAAACAATTTCTTTTAATTGTTCTGTTTCTCTTTTTTGTCGGCCACATGCATAATTCAGTGTACAGGCGTAGGATTTTCATTTTTTTTATTATATGTGTAAAAGTAATTTCAAACAATATTTTTGTCTAAAAGTCTAGCTAGCTAAAATGGAAGAACACTCGTTCCTGGCCCCGATGTGGAATCAAGTCCTGACTGTCTCCTGGAGACAAGTAAGATTTTTCTGGTAATAACTTCTTTAGATATAAAAATCTAGCATTGAACTGCTAAAAGCTGGCTTAAATTGCAAAATAAAATAATAATATTTTTTAATTTAATTAAAGTTACTTTATATATCGTCCGATTTTTATTCATCGGTAACAGTGAATAGTTTGTTAAGGAAAATAATATGAATTGTATGATAATGAGTCTTAAAATTTTTAATTACATTGGTGTCGACTACATAAATTTAATTTTTCTGTATTTTTTTAGTAAAAAAGTTACGTGTTTTTTGTGTCTATGATATCAATATTAACGTGCGCATATATTGTACGATTGTTTTTTTTTTAAATACGATACTTTTTAAGTCGAGGTAATATCTATGGTAGGTATTTGCTCGCATAAATACTACACAGATATACACATAGATTCTTATTGAAAGTATATATTTATACTTTTATTAGCGAGCGTTTTAATTTAAAACATACATATTGTTGCTCCTAGCAGTCACTCATGCCGCACATGCCGTCATGTCCGCCATGTAAATTGCATATATTCAAATTATCCACCATCGCAAAATTAAATAAGAGAGAAACAAAAAAAAAAACACGACTGGCACGTTTCATTTTAATAGCCCCCCGCCCCGGGCACTTTCAATAGACTACAGTAGGGCGAGTCACCCTCTCCAGTTAATTGATCCCAATTCTAGTACTTTCTAATCTCTCTTTCTAACACATACAAAAACGACTGTTGCCCACTCTCTCTGAAATACGATTGGAATTGTGCGAAAACTGTCGAAAGTTGCCTCGGGCGCGTTTGTGAGTTTCAAACGTGGAATTTTGTGACTAAATACATAAGTTTATCTTGCAGTCGTTACAAAATGTTTTACACTCTACGGCCTTGACTATAAGACTTATTATAGCTGCTGATGTAATTTTAGAGTCGTAGATAAAAAGTTGTAAAAGAAAGATTGATATAGAAATCCGACGATGAAAGGAAGATTGCGTGCGTTGACGCTTTGGGCGGGAAAATGGTAGCGGAGTGGGAAATTTATTTGCCTTTCAGCAAAATAAATGTGATGATGTCAATAAGAAATTGATGAATTGATATAAACGAGAGTTGGAGGGCTTCAAAACGAATGGATGGATTCTCATGGAAAAATCCAACGAAAAAACTCTACTGAATAAAAATAATGCATTTTGTTTTTGTTGCAATAAAACCTTGTAAATAACTAACGACATAGGTAGATATTTCTATGGTATTATTATCTATTTAGTGATTTAAATTATATAAAATTATTATGAAGTCAATATGTGTAAGAATAAATCAAAATAAGTTACAATTACATAAACTCCAAATAATGATTGCATTTACTCCATCTTCATTAGAACAGAACAGGCTTATTAGTTGTGTTACCAACAAAATGAGATTAATAATATGATAGATAAATTCTGAAATACTTTAAGCTTGTTTAAGGCGAAAATATTTGCACTTTCCAATTCCATAATTAACTAAATTCAAAAACGTTATTGGCGATAACCGACTATTGTAAGAGATACGGTATTATTGAAACATAAGAACATAATATTATTATGCCAAATAAAAACGTCACCTATTCGTGTCAAAGTTAACTCTAAGAATTTATTATCATACCAGAGGAACAAGAAAAAATCCTAAACCGCTCTGCAATGTCTTTGAATAGAAGACTATTTAAAAGAAGACCAACGTCGAAGATGTGTTTATTAAGCCGAATCACAATAGAATCTGCGTGAGGATTCGAATGTTACAGAGCTTAAAAACTTTCTGGCGGTTTTCCCTAACAATGCATTTTCTCTACGGCTGATGAGGGTGTATTCACTATAGTAAATAACGGGCAGGCAACTCTCATGTGAGATGCCATCCGTCTTAAAAGGATATTACTGTATCACAGTGCTACAGTGAAAAGACTTATGAGAAACAAATGCTGTCGATTATCTCTCAAGCCTATTTATGGTTATTCCACTGTTCCATCCACAGAACTATAAAAAAAGAGATGGCTAATTTGAATCAGTTACTAAGCAATATTCCATACTTCCAGTCCTGGAATTCTAGGCAATGAAATTATTGCAGTCATAGGGCTTCTAATAATAATTATAAGTCAATTTTACGTTAGTATTTTATATTTTACGTTAGGATTTAAAGAACTCGACGTAAAACCAGACCGTTATTAAGTAATGGGGATAGATATCGCATTTCTAAAAACGGAAAGTTGTACACCTTTAAAATAAATATCGCTCTCGTGGCTAGCCAATCAACCAAACTAGGTTCCTGCAGGTAATGCAATGCAATCGATGCATTTTTTGTCAAATCATTGTTGAGTATTATTAATTCATTCAGACATTTGGTAAAGTAGAACTTATTGGCTTTGTTATCTTTAACCAGAAAAATATTTACGTGCATTTTGTATCAAAGATTGAGGAGTTTCTTCTTTTTCGGAGCGAGCTGCTTCATAAACGACTAATAAATATTTTCTACAGATAAAACATAATATTGTTGTTGAGGTAAATAAGGGTTTTGTTGTCTTACTGTTTCTGTTCTAATTTCACTTATTTTGTTAGCAAATCTGGCCTTCACCGTATTTGAGATTTTCAATCTGTGCCATGAATAGTTGGTCTCATCCGGACGTTCGATCCATTTCCATATTGCTTGGGAGATGTAAATAGTGAATTATGTTAACCTATATAAGTTTAGTCCATTTTTTTCTGTTGCTCATTTTGAACTCAGTCTTTAAATATAATATGTTCTGCATCACTAAATGTATTTGAATAAAATAAATTATGTTTGTGAATCTGAGCTTTCGCTATGCGACAGATTCAACAACGGTTACTGCTAAAATAAACCTGGTGGCCTTAGATTATTGCCTTTTATCAATTCTTTGACTTCCAAGTAAACAGTATTATGATTATGATTTATTTTCGTTTTTTATATTGTAAAATAGATTTTTATTTAAAAAAACGCGTGCTGTCCGGCAATGCGCACCCTCAAATGCACACTTAAGGAAAGCAAGCAAGTAATGATATTCAACATAATTCTCCCGTAGACGATGAAACTGGCTGCTGCGCATTTAGTGCAGCATTTTGTGTGCAACATCTCAATCTCCCTTATTTCGGCAATAAGAAAGTTGCCTGCAATGGAGAAGAACTTAGGGCACGGTGGATGGTTTTCTGCATATTGCGTATAAGTCTTATCTAAAACTTTTTAATTTTTAAAAATAAGAATTGATAATATTATATAATAGATAGAAAATCTCAAAGTCAACTCTCAAAATTATATGGTTATAAGTTTTTGTTAAGAAATTTACATAATAATAACTTTTTCTACGATAGAAAATTCTGTCTTAAATTACCCTGCTGATAAATAATAGACATAGTGAAAAAACGTTAATTAATTTTTTTTACAATTACAAACACAAGAATTCTTTGACATAATTATGGCAATAACTAATAATGTATGCTGATTGATAGTCTTTGATAGTCTTGAGGAGTCGATAAAAGGCCATTTTATCGATTTGCATAATTGAAATTCATTGTATTATTGAATTTTATGTTGACGTAATTTTATGTGCATTGAATAACATTGATTACAAACGTTTATTTATTTTTTGTATCATTAACTGCAGACTTGTGTTGTTTTTATTTAACTGGTGTCATAAATTTAGAAAAAGGTTACGTTAAGTATTGTTTTCATACCATACGGCGATAAGATAACTTTCGTAGACCATGGTCTCTTAAGAAAAATATAGATTATAACTAATAATATTAGTAATACTTTATTTTTTTAAATATAGATATAATTATTGTTTTTTTTAAACAAAAAAAAGTTGTTTCGCCTTTTGTGACACGTGAAGGAGATAATGATATAATAGAAAAATTTATATCCGACGATATGTTACGACTACACTTCACAGTAACAAAAAAATATTTTATGTATCGGAAATTATAAATATTAGTAGATATTTAAAAATACCAACGAGTTATTTTGAGGTGAGGAGGTAATACAATGCAGATAGATTTATTTCATTCAGCAGCATATTTCATGTGCATGATGTTAACTTTTTAAAAGATGAAACTTTCACAGCAAATCTAATAAATAATCTTAGTTAGAGCGGGTAGACAACAAACGTTCAGTAAAACACCGCGCCACCTCGGCCGATACGCAAGCGATCTCGGATACCAGGCTCACATAAATAGAAAGAGTTAATCCACGTGCCATTCCACTAGCCTCGTCTCGCTCATATTATCGACGACCCTCGCAGCTGAATGAGGCAAATGGCCTTCGTCCACAACATACCCAATGTAAAATGAATGATATTACTTATATGATACGGTCGACTATACCGCAGCTCTGTGACCTCGATTAGTTTTAATGATCTCCGTTGTTGAAACTCCGCTCCTTACTACGAAAATGGAAGCGTTTTCTGAAGCACGTGAAGAATTTCTGATATGTTTTATAAATTTATGCTGTCCTAATAGTCTCGATGCTTAAGGATCATTTTGGCGTGGTTGACATTCCTTTTTTGTTGCTCCACGAAGATATAAAATTCCTTGGGAACTATCAGAGTGGTTGTGTCGTGTAGATAAAAAATAAAATGGAGGAAATTATAAAGTGGAATGCTTGGTTTGGCGGCATGGTGCTGGTTTTTGTCGGCGTGTCGTATCACCGTTGACGTGGGACTATTTACCCTTTTTGGGCTGGTTTCATTCAGAATAAATAATGACGTAACCCTGCTATGGTAATGGATGGCGTTCCGTTTGGCGGCAAGGCGCGCGCGTATTGTTATATTTGTTGTTCCATTTTTATTAGATCGTCAAGATAAACACGATTGATCGTTGTTTAGTTTATCTGCTATGTGCCAATGATCCCGATAAACAAAAGAGTTTCGTCATATAAATAAACAAATAATTAAGTGGTTTCTACTAACAATGATTTTATTATTGTTTTGAATATTATAATTATGCTTTTGATGTGAAGTGTACCTTTCACGTAGTGACGTTATTTGTCTATGAGCATAGTGATAATCTCTTTTAAAACGACATGTTAAAAATATAACACAATCACAAAACACGTTTAATCGCGTAAATTACATATTACGGATTTATGTTATTTCTACGTATGTACTTTGACTACATAGATCAGTTGTGGATTGAACATTTTTCTAACGTAGACATTAAAAATATCTATTCAAGATAATTAACTCCAATATAATTTTTAGGTATGGTTAATTATTATTATTTTACTTTAGAAGTATAAAACAAAATTAATAAATTTTGTTACCTTTTGCTATAAAACTTGTTTTTCCCAGACAATAGGATTTTAACAGACGATATTTTCGAAGCAATTAATAGGTAGTCGCTTTATGTCAAGGATTAAGAGCTCTCAAAAAGAGATATCTTTAGGGTTCCGTTACGGGATCCTCTATTACTAGGACTCCTCTGTCCGATCGTTAGTTCGTCCGTCCGTCCGTCTGTCCGTCTGTTCATCTGTCCATCTGTCACCAGGCTGTATCTCATGAACCACGATAGTTAGATAGTTGAAATTTTCACAGATGATGTATTTCTGTTGCCGCTTTAACAACAAAAATTAAAAAACAGAATAAAATAAATATTTTGGGGAGCCCCCCCTTACAACAAACGTGATATTTTTTTTTGCTCATTTTTGCTCGATATTGATAGCGGCAACAGGTAGTCGCTTGAAATATTTACAGAACATTGAGTTTATAACTTATTTTACTAAAAGTTTGTACGGAATTCTTCGTGTGCGAGATCGACTCACACTTGTTATTCTACTGTTATCCTTTGACTTATTTAACATTGTGTTTTGAATATCAGCAGTCAAAATAGCATTCTCTCGATGGCCACATTGTACCTATCTGAAAACTTAGTTTCACTTGACAATTTTTCTTTTTTATTTGCTTGTTTATTCCAGTCATCCTAGCTCTGCCAGGAATGCGTCAAGCGCGTCCGCTTTGGTTAGAGCTTCCCGGAGGCTGCCCAGCGAGCCGAGATGTTTAGACCGGTAGAGCCACTCCTTCTTGGTGATATTAATGATAAGTGACTTTTCTCACATAAGCATTATATTTTGTTTCTCGGTATCTATTAACTATTTAATACAAGTAAATACTTTAATATGTTCTCATACAAAAATAGAGAGAGATTAACGCGATTTATATAAAAAGCATGTTTGTATCTTCTACACCTGTTTGATAACATAAGAGAGGGGAATTAAATTATGCATGTATTAAAATAAAGGCGCTTGGTATTTGTTTTTACGATTTGTTAAACATTTCTCTGATACTGTAATAATGGATTATTAGTTTGGAGTTATCAAACAGCGTTGACGGCTTTTCTGTTTGCGCTATAGGTGCATAACTCATCGATACAGCAGCGCTAATAAAGTAAGAGTATTCCATATTTCGAATAATAAGTGAATTTATTTAAATTCAGCACTTTAATTGAAAAGCGTCAGGATTAAATGAATTAAATGAAATATGAAAATAAACTCGTTCCCGATAGGAGCCATAAAATATGTCTCAGTTTAATGTGTGGGCGTAAAGTAACTAAATAATTAAATAAAAAATGAAAAGACATATAATAATAAAAAAGACAGTAGGCAATACCAAATATCTTTAAACTCAAATAATGAGTCTGAGATTTTACTGCGGCAGACATTACACATCCACAACAGACGGAAGACAGAAGGACAGAAGTATCAATTCCATTTGTGAGTGTTGGCAGTTTATCAAGTTGCAGATTTTATTAATTGATACGAATAAATCCGGACAGACATTTCTTTATAAAATAAAATTTGATACCTAATGAAATAACATAAAATAACGGCTTTGATCATGTCCGATATAAAAATATGTAATATTATTTTTCTCAGAAGTATATTTGTGCTATGCGTATACCTATAAGGTATTTAATTTTATTAAATAACATCGATATAAAGATTATATTATTAATTATTATTAATGTTATTTAAGAACAAAATTCATTTCTCACACGTCTAAATAAACATCAAAGGAGGTTGCAATACAAAGAAAAGTGACTTTTGTGATTACCAAGTCATAGATATTAAAAATTGTTAATGATTGTCCATTATAAGTTATAATTTCACAAATGTTACACCAAGTTGTGGCGTCATACATAGCCCCATTTGGCAACTGCGCCCCACTTTCTTTTTATATAATTCTTGTAACGCCATCTGGCGGGTAGGGGCGTCGGCAATAGACCATGCGCATGGTGCGGCAAAGATGGCGCGTGCCGCGGAACAGCGCCCACGAATACCAGGATCGCATAGACGAAAGGAGTTGTATCGTTGCGTGCTAAGCCGCCGCACGTCCGTCCTCATTCCTTGCATTTGCGCAGTGTGTGTAAACAACTTGCCTAAGAAACGACGTAAGTGATGCATAAGTGATTTAAACTCTGTATCAATGAAATAAGGGCTCAATTTGCTCCACTAGGTCAATGCAGTAGAATTGTTTTCAAGATGATTGTGTTTATGTGGGACTCCTTGTGGGTTATGCAGACCGGGTGGTCAGCGCGCACTGCGCAACTCCCCAGACACACGACGTCACGCACGGCTCCGCACACAGGGCAATCTTGAGTGAGGTTATGCAAACACCGGTCTATCAGACCGGCTTGCCAAGGCTGAGATAATAAAAGTCAAATATTTTATGCGGAACTTATTATGCAGATAATATTGGACGATAAGGCGGACCTTGTGATGTGGCGAATGCCAATTTTGTCCCACGTCTTCAGTGTACACGTGTGTGTAATTGGAAGTTATATATTAATGTGGGCGTCTCAACATGGGTTAGGTTCAGGTACCTGTCTAATTATGTAAAAAGTTAAGGTTTCATATTGTAAGGCATGCCCTTCGATATTATCAATATAAGTAATAGATAGAGTGATCTCTTTTTCTGGAAGCTAGAAAGGTGATACATTGTTTTTATCGGGTACAAGTTACAACGATAAGTTCATAAACTCCACGACTTCAATATGGACACAAATAGTTTGTGAAAAGATCGGACCATATTTAGTATTAGCTTCTATTGTCTATTTGATAAAAAGCGTGTCTAGTTTTTAAAAATATTACACCTAAGTTGTATTTTATTATAGTCGCAAAAACTTACATTGTATTTATTAAAACTGTTTCTTTTTGATTCGACGTGCATTCGACGTGCCTAAGTCCAATAATTACGACAAGAGATACCATGATAATATGATTATGGCATATACGAATCCACTATTCCTTTGTTTTATGACAATCCGCAATTTTTTTTGATTTGACGCAAATTAATCAGCATCGGATGGTACATATTCAATAGCACAACTCTAACTTAATTTAGTCCAATAAAATCTTTACCTTTCGACGACCGGTGTGACCGAGTAGGAGTCCTTACCTTGCGCGGGAGTGCCTAAAGGTCCGGGTTGGAATCCCGGAAGGGGTTGATGTTTGTGTGTTGAATATAAACATTTGTCATATATGTATCTATTAATATTACATATTTATGTATGTCTATCTATTACCCTAGTATCGCTAACACAAGCCTTACTATAATTACTTAGAGCTAGGCAAATTGGTGTAAGTGTAAGATTTTTTTTTATATAATGGATTCGCTCTTAATCCCAATCAAGCCCGGGTTCAAGACAGTATGCACGATGGAACGAGCTTACCCAGAAGTTGCCTATTCACACCGGCTTTAAAAATAGACGGGTTATGATAAGATAAAATATTTTTATCATGATTTTTTTGTTGTACATAAGTTAAAGTCCTTAATTACTGAAACACCTACATAACACTTTTGTTTCTAAATAATATAAAAGATAAGATATAAATCAAGCCAAGTCAAGCAAAAAAGCGGCACGGACGTACCATCCTTTTCTCGAAGCGATTCAGGTCATTTTCGACCCCCTGTAACTTCGTTGTGGATAAAACTAGAAGACTGAATTTTCAGTAACCATGCAGGCATTGTAAAGACACGGTATATTTCAAATTTCATTCAATTTGAACTAGTCGTTTAAGAATTATAACGGGTCAAATTTCTTAATTTTGTCACTCACTGACTCACCGATCATCAAAATTCTAAGACACTTCTAGCAGACCTAGAAGCTTCAAATTTGGAATGTAAATAGTGTTTGGTGTATGAATCAAGGAAAAACTAAAATATTTGGGGGCACGGTAGTGCAACCGCTAAATCTAGCAATTTTTTTCAATTTCCTTCCAGTTTTCTAGATACGTAACTGCTTAAATACTTAAATAATAACTTTGTATACAATAAGTAGAAGGTACGGAAAAGGAAAAAAGTAGACTGTCTACAAAATACAAAAAGCAATGAGATCCCATCAAAAACAATACTTGTCAAAAAAACCAAGTCTCGCAACTCAGTTGTTCTACGGTAAAAAGTTGTGAGATCCGTGTAATACCAAGTCGGTTATTAATTTATTCAGTCCCTACTTAAGCGAATTTCTGTCTTAATACCTCCAGTCCCTAAGACCACGATCGTGGTCCATAACAACCGACTTGGTATTACATGGATCTCACAACTTTTTACCGTAGAACAACTGAGTTGCGAGACTTGGTTTTTTTGACAAGTATTGTTTTTGATGGGATGGTACTTACAGTATATCATAAAAGATATTAAAACAAATAAAATATGAAATGTTCTTGTTTGTTCTTTAATTGTACTATTGGATGTTTTTAGAATACGTTGACAGTTATGTACTTACCTATAATAATCTCTGTTCTTAAAGTAAGGTTCTAAAAATGGGGATCGACTAAATCTGTTATAATTATTGTAAATACTTACATATAACGGATAAAGTACTACAATTGTTCTCAACAAATTATTGTCAAAATCCATTGTGTATATCATCAGATTACCTCAGAATAAAAACAGTTGCCTTCTATACTCATTTATTAATATATGAATTAACCCAATTTGTTAAATAGTAGGAACTTAAATTTATCCAAGATTACTGAAGTTTCCCTTAACCATGCTAACTTGGTCGTTGCATGAAATGAAACATTTTCCAGCGGATGAATGAAATTAACTGTATCATTATTTTGTTATAATTATTAAGTTCCTAACTTAACACAGCTTGTACTATGGGTATTAAACAACGTATATCATATATAAATAAGTATATAACGACCATGACTCGGGAATAAATGCCCTACCAGGATTCGAACCCAGGACTATTGGCGCAGAAGGCACGATCGCTATCGTTGCACTAAGCGGCCGTCGACGTCGTTAAAATAACGATATTCTTTAATATAGTATACAAAGAAAAAGGAAGTATCTAAAATTACGGATATTATTATTCTCTGTCCTATTATCAACAAACTAACTTTAAAAAAAATCCCAGGCTCCAAACACACGTATTTGTTGAAATTAGTATTAAAGTTATTAAGACACTTTCTTACAAATTGACATAAGTAAAAGAAGAATGATTGACTAACTCCAACTCCTTCAAAATCTTTGCGTATTATTCATGTGCATATAAGAGAGAATTTTTCATGGTTCTTTTTTATTTTTTATTTTTTTTATTGCAGAAAGTTGGCAAACCAGCAAACTGCCCACCTGATGGTAAGTGGTAACAGTCACCTATAATACATGTGGCTCTTGTGAGATTCGCAGCAAAACTGCAACCCCCACAAGAACCGCAGTGTACGTTGCCAACTTGTGACACAAGATGTTAAGTCACTGTACCCAGTAATTTCACTGCCATATCTTACCCTTCAAACCGGAACACAGCAATGCAAGCACTGCTGCTTTGCGGCAGAAATAGGTAAGACGGAGGTACCTAAGCAGATGACCCTGGTACAGAGTCTCCCTCCAGTTAATGGTTTTCTATTATGACACTCGTAAGCCTCACCTCCTGAAAAGGTTCTGACATTTAGGTTTGTGTCATAGTCGTACTTCACTATAGATAAAAAACAATATGTTGAAAATTTTACTCCTATAAGAGAATCTACACTACAGCACACCTTAGGAAATAATCTGACGTCTGCAATCCGTCATTCCAAGTCGCTTCCCATAATCTTCCAGCATAATAATTATAAGCAAAATATAATAAGGAATATAAGTAATTGATTGTGTACTATAAAAAGCATATTGTTTGTTATATTTTTCATCTTTATAACGGGTAAAGATACTATGTATATGTTACCGGCCAAACCCGATTTCAGGACAAACTAGTTTTGCCTAGGCTAAACTAGTTCTTCCTATACGCGATAGGATTAACTAGTATAGCCTAGTCCAAACTAATTTATCCTAAGCCCGATAGGATAAACCAGTTTAGCTTAGGCCAAACTAGTTTTTCCTCATATAAATACGCATATTCTAGGATAAACTAGTATAGCCTAGTCTAAACATTATAGTATATCTAGAAAGTCAAAATAAATAGATAAACTGAATAAAATACTCCGTAATTGGAAAAATAACCATTTTTATTAAAACAATAATGATTTGTCGTTAAAAGTTATGGATAATTGGTAATACAAACAATCATACTATAACAAATAATAAGTGTTTTTAACAGAAGCAATAATCATATCTCAATTATTAAAACCTAACCTAACCTTTTTTTTTTTACGAGGGGAAATGCCTTGCGCATACCCCACCGTTGGGTGGACGGCGGGGTTATGTGGGACTCGCCCGTCAGTAATAGGCTGACGGGCATACCCACTAAAACCCCTCGGTGTGTCCACTCTTTCAGGATCTCCGGCGTGGGGTCCTTATTGGGAATCTATCCACACCGTATTGGGAATCTATCCACACCGTATCTAACCTAACCTAACCTAACCTAAGTATCATTGCCTTCTTGCACTGGCATCTGTTTGTTTAACAGTTTTTATTGCAGATGCATCTCACAAAACCTTGGCCTGATTCAACTGAATGTTTCGTAACTGCAGTCCTTACCGATATTTCAGAGCCTTGGTTTACATCTGCTACCTCTAAAAATTGGTTTAGACTAGGCCGTACTAGTGTGTTTATATTAACACTATTGGTTTAGACTAGGCCGTACTAGAGTACTCTAGTTATCATAGAGTGTGCGTATTTATATCAGGATCAACTAGTTTGACCTAGGCTAAACTGGTTTATCCTATCGAGCTTAGGACAAATTAGTTTGGACTAGGCTATACTAGTTAATCCTATCGCGTATAGGAAGAACTAGTTCTGCCTAGGCAAAACTAGTTTGTCCTGAAATCGGGTTTGGCCGGTAACATATATACCGAGAAGGCCGCTTTTGCCTGAATTACTTATAAGCTGTTTTTGAGTTTTGTTTTTCCTTTGTTTGTGAGTGATAAAGAATATATTATTTATTTACATATTGAGTAGGCATGAATCTATGAAAGGAAGTTAAGTGGCAATAAAGAGTAAAAAAGCCAGTTTTCTGTATTATAGGTATTTCCCGATCACTTCTACGTTTACTTTGATAGAGCTATGTATCTTTTCTTTTTAGTTTTGGGGCTGGGCGTTTGTTCGTTGTTGTTTCCGATTTCTACCACTCTAGATTTAGTTTTCTTTTATGGAAAATAGGCATGCGCTTGACCGTATCTCGCCTGATGGTAAGCGACGATGCGATCTAGGATGTGACGCGCTTGCCTTGAAGATATCTATTGATGTTGTACATTATGTATAATCTGTTCTTTTAATCTGTTTCTGCGTCATATGTACTTTGCAGAATTTATATATTTTGCTAAGTAAATTTCAATGTATGCTAAAAAAAAACAAAATGTTTTATATCCCAATTTTATTCCACTTAAGCAGGATATCATAAATGTCTACTTTATTAACAATTACAAAAAATCAACTTCCTTAGCTAGAGTGGAATTATTAACCGTTGACTCTCAAACTAGATAAATAAAATCGACTATCGCATCAGTGTAGCGTTTGGCGGTTCCCAACACACACACGCACACACACATACACATACTACACGACTCTGGTTAAAATGTTTTGATTCGCTCATAAACTACGTGTTAACTGCGCCCGGCGGAAAAAGCCATTATATCTTGACCTCAGCCTTTTTATAGTAGCGCTCCTTTCAACCAGCGTTTATTACATTAGACAAGGGGAGCGGCAGCTCCGATTAGTTGGGTTACGAGAGCTAAGTCGTACTCCACGCTAGTTCTGCGAGCCTAGTAAGTTGCGTACAGTGCGGCAGGTTGCGACCGCATCGCAGACCGTGGCGGTGGCTGTTGCCGTCCTCAGTTGGTTGCCACGAGGTCATCTCCGTGGGAGGGACCTTAGCAACAGCCCCTCTAGACATTTGTACTGTAGACACCACATTCTTTGTAGCAAATTTCTGTATACATAGACTTTATTCTCATGGCTCGAAATCATAATTTTGCTTGCAGCTCTTTGCAGGCAAATATGACAACATTGTTACGCTCGGTTGTTGTAATGTTTTTTACGTGTATGTGTGTGATTAAGCGGCAGTATTCTTCACGTATTATTAATCAATTAAAAATCAAGTCATCGTGTGGTTTTATTCCAGGTTTGGTAAACATAATCAAAGTATATTTTATTACGGCTTTTTGTGGAATCAGTAATTGCAATTTCTATTTCCACTCTGTTCTTTCAATATTTAGCTAGTATAGTTATATAATAGTAGTAGCATAATTTTATTACAAATATGGTTTACCTTAAATAGTGTTTATTTGTAAAATCAATATAATTTTTAAGCCCCGACACAAAGTAGGATGTTTTACTTCCAAAGTTTAAGGTATCTATGCATCTTTTTGTATGGGGCGTAGTAGCTCCAAAACAGCAGGATCGATTTCAATGCGGAATTTTTTGTTTAAAAACTCACACAATCGAAATCAATTTATGAAGATTTTTTCAGGTGTTTAAAGGTCATCAGCTCATTTTTTTTGTTGACGAAGGGCTCTTACCAACTTACACACCCGTTACATCGTAATCCAGATTATTATTTAGCTAAGATTAACTTTAATAAAAGATATGACCAAATCATCTATACGAGAGTATCTAAGGTGTGAATTAACATAATTACTTGGGTAATCCCAATCAGAAACTCGGTCAGTCTTCGAAGTTGCGAGGTTCCGCATCGGCAGACCAATATTTACTGGATCTACTGGGTGATTGTTATCTCTTAACAGCGGAATTTCTTGTGTAGTCTCTGATGTAGTAATTCGTCACGGTCACAATATAATCTATTCTGTGACACTGGACTTAGCGATTACAGGGTATGTAAGCTAGTTTACATTATAAACATAGTGCCATTTCTACCGACATCTTAGTTATAGAAAAAGACAAAAAAGGTTAGATATTCTGTTATCGGGGGGCACGGCAGTGCCCCCGCCAAGTCGAGCGCGAAGCAAACACTGCCGTACCATCCTTTACTCGAACCATTTCGCTGCATTTTCAGGTCCCAATTTGGGAACCTCTAGATAAGACTAGAACGCAGAAATTTTCGTCATCTAGTAAGCTGTAATCACACACTTAAAATCCAAAATTTCAAGTCTGTAGGTCACTTAGTTCCGAAGTTAAGCGAAAGCAAAGTTTTGCATTTACGACACTCACTTATGATCATCAAAATAGAACTAGTACTTCCCATAAACTCAGAGAGCTGAAATTTGGTACAGAGTTAGGATTTAATGGTCACATAAAGGGAAAACTATAAAAACTAGGATAATCGAAGATCTGGAGTACCTGGTGACCCTGATCAAAAAACACAAGAGCCCATCCAAACTATTAGAGATAGACATGCCGCCTTTATAAAAAGTATTCAACTTGATGGGCCGCTTCATTTGATGTCAAAAATCGAAGGTCTAAAGTATCCGATGAAGAACCCTCAGCTGGTCTCAGCTGTATTAGAGATATGGTAATACCCCCTTCTACTATTGGTACAAACAAAAATCGACTGTCATTGCAAAAATCCAGCGTAGTGGGACACATCTAATTTTCAATCTACCCTAAAGCGTCCCACTGCTGGGCGAATGCCTCCCCTTCTACTTTTAATACGCATATAAATAAAATTAAAGGAAAACTTTGGATAATAAGACTAGACGGGCTTTTATACTTATACTTACAAATTTACGAGAAGAAATAGTCGAAGTCGTAAATACCGCGCCGATCTTTCAGAAATTAAACCATCTAAACTGTCTAAATGAATAAATAATGAACGCGAATGGGCAATACGAAAAACTGTTGCTACTGTACAAGAATCAGAACCGGAAATGAAGAAAAGAAAGATTTGTAATAATTAAAAAACTACTCCTAACAAAAATGTGTCAAATAAGAAAATCTAATAAAATAAATCAATATGCCCACGTTTCTACAAAAAGAAGTGAAATCCCACCAAAAACATTCTGTAAAAACTAGCCAAGTCTCGATGGAGCTGCTTGTTTATCTCTAAAAAGTAATGAAATCTAGACAAAGCCGTGACAAGCCCAAGGTGCCTTACTGCGATTTCTTGTTGTGTGACTTGGCCGTTGAACATTCTTTATACGTTAGTGGGTACAAGTCAATTTTGTTTACACGTAATATTATATCTGTTGTTACTACCTATGTTTGTTAAGCGAGACAATAGCCCATACTGGTATTGGTAATTGGTCGCTAGTAACGGCCAAGTCACACAACGAGAAATCGCAGTAAGGCACCTTGGGCTTGGCACGGCTTTGTCTAGATTTCATTACTTTTTAGAGATAAACAAGCAGCTCCATCGAGACTTGGCTAGTTTTTACAGAATGTTTTTGGTGGGATTGGTTATTGACTGGAAATATTGAAAAAATAAATGAATTGTGGAAGAAGTTTGCCACGGCTAAGGTTGGATCTCATATCTAGGCTTACGACTGAATTCTATAACCTATTCCTAATAACAACCTATCCCTAGCCCTATATCAAGGTATTTTATGTTTGTTGTTTTACAATATAATAATGAAAATAAATAAAAAGGTTCCGGAGTTATTGGGCCAGAGTATTTCCCTTACTGGGAATAGGATTAATGTGAACCGCCGTTAGAAGCATAAAGTTAAGCTCTTATTAAGAATTGACAATGCAAAAATAACATAAATTATTACAAAATGGAGCTATGCGATAGTAATTAAAAGCCCAATTAAACGCTACCTGCATTCGAAAGTATGAGTAATAAACACCTACTGCATCCATATGCGCTGCGTTATTATACTAAAAATATTTTTATAGAATCGATTGCTTTTAAGTAAATTATTATAGAAGTAGCTCATTATATACATGTTTCCCGAATCCAAACTAAACTCGTTTTTCCGTAATTACTAAGTAAGCTAAGGTGAACTTGGCTCGACGACTGGACTTTGTTTAGATTTTTAGACCACACAATTTTCTGTTTATATTGACTGAATTGAATCTCTAAATATTACAACACAGTGTTTTAGTTTTGTTTGTTTCTCCGCTAACTTTTTTTAAACCACGCACGGATTTTGATATTGTTTTTACTATCTTTTAGAGAATTCTTCTAGCAAGAAAATTTAAGTTATAATGCATATTAGAATAGATTTAAGCCGAAAATATCAAAGATTTGTAATAATCTAGCATTAAATATATTTTTGGGCGCGTAACCCTGTAAACCTTATGAGACAGATAATGTACTATGGAGTTGCATATCTCACCAATGTCTACAGAAAAACTTTGCATCTCCTAAGAACCTGCAGTAATCATTAGTAAATATTACTTTTCTACATTACTAAAAATATATGGATTAGGTATATCCGAAGCTATTTTAATACAGTATTAATCTTTATACAATTAAACATGTTTAATACGTTATGCATTTAATATTAGATCAAAATTACATATCGCTAAATGACTGAATCTTTAGATAATATTACATATAAAAAATGGCTCTAGAATAAAATTTCATCAGCCGTCGCATCGTTAAAAGGAGACCAAAATACATACTCGACATTTAAATCTCGCTAAATTGCTACTAATACTAGCTGTAGCATTTTAAAACAAAGTAATACCTTCAGAAAAATTGACGAATGGTTGCTCATTATTTGTTTGGGACAAAGCTACCATATTATATACGAATAAAATGGTAGTTTCATCATAGCAGTGCGTTATTCTCGCTAAAACTAAAAAATATGTCAATGGATTGAGACGAAACAGTAAGTTGTACGCGTACCAAAGAAGGTTTAATATGCTTAACAAAAAAGACCAGAAAAAAAAATTGGTCCAAAGAACGCTGGACAAGGCTATAGACACTGACAATGACAAAGAGTGTGATATCATTGATGATGATATGATCTTATCCTAAAGACTGTTGGATGGAAGCCTCGCCCAATGGGAGTGTATTGGCAGGCGGGCTTGAGATCGCATTATTCAGAAAACTCTGCTGCTTATTTGTGGTCTAAAGGAGCTGTAAGGTGAGTGATTACGTCTTCTAAGTTTTTTATTAGTCGTTTTTTACGACAGTTTTAAGTATGAGATAGTGTTGATTAAATTCGTCGAGTCATTTCATAAATAAATGAGAGACTTCTAGTGTCACTGCAGTAGTGACTATTTTATTAACTTTGTCATTAAAATTTTGAAGATCTTGATGGTGCAGCTTAGGATGGTGGAGGTAAAGTAACATTCGTAAGGTCCGATCAACAGATAGGTGGCCAAAAATTATCTGTCGAATGGCAAATTAAGCTGTTAATTTCGAATGCATTTGCAGTAGTCAGCGCTCACCAATCCCTACTGGGGCCAGGTGGATGGTTATTATCACATTACGTTGTTTTCATTGACAGTACGATAATCTATCTATAGCAGACCTATTTATCGATAGTATTGATACTATCAGGATCAATCTAGAGATGGTTAAGGTTATCTATCGATTTGCATTCTTATTTATTCTAAACTGATATGTTTTAATTGGTACTTATAAAAAAAATATCGAATCCAGATATTTCTTTTGCTATAGGTATTAAATTCTGACTTTTCGACATTTTTATAGGAGCCGTGGTCACATGAAGATTTAGGTAATTGGTTGTACATATGCTACCTTTCAATATTTTAAAGACCTAATACATCACTAGGACTTGCAGTGTGAGTTTGTTTGAGATATAAAGTTTTTATAGTATCGCAAGCAGGTGAAACGCTCTAACCTTCATCTCTATTGTAATTAGGATATTTCCTGATCTCAATAGCCTCGCTTATCATTATAGAAATAAATCTATGTAGTCTAGCAAGGATTGTGGTTTATCAAATCTAATGTAGTAGTCGTGCCCTTCCAAAGTATGTATATAAACTGCAGATTATTTTATCACGCCTGTTTTATGTTCTTTGACACGTGTCCCTATACTTCTTTTTGTTTGCCTGCATCCGTTTTTTATAACAATAATAACTCTGCAGTGTGTGAATTCTGTGATTACGGCAAATGAGGCGAAATGTAAAGGTATAAAGTATAAAAAAAGTATAAAGCGTAAAACGGCAAAAGTGCGAAAGTGCATTATTTAAATGTGCGATAGCACGGAATTGTAAGAACAAAATAGTTTATTCAATAAAAATAATCGAACATCAATAAATATTAACCTCAAACAAACTATAATAATTTGCAACAACAATTTTTTGTAGGCAGTTTTTGACTTCGCCTCTTTCGTTCCGATTTCATTTTGATTTATAAGGATTATGTATCTAATCATTTACTTTTACAAAATTGAAAATGATGAGTTAATTGATTAATACAGTTAATACAGATTAATTGATTAATACAATTGATTTATTTTGATGAAGTTAAGTTTTGCTATTTGAATTGGTATAATTATTCTATCGGGAATAGGGTACATGCATAGCAAACCTTATTTTACAATAATAACTGTGGTTTCAGTATGGCTAAAATTTTTGATAAGTCGAAAAAAAAATTGATTCTGTACTTTGTTAAATTTGGTTAAAAGAACTGATTTAAGTTAACCATTCCCCAGAAGTTTATAACTTTCAAATCCTACCTTTAAAACATAGGTAGTTATTCGTCCTTATGTTGAGTTAAAGTTATTCCTATTTTACACTAGATACTTCTTTGATGTGGAATATATTACATTAATATCTTTTATCTTTTTCGAAAGTATCTTCTTATTACAAAGCATGTTTTCACTATCTCCTTAATTTTTATAAAATCTCCAGTGATCATATTTTATTTTCAACATTATTTTATATACTGAGTCCGTTTATGTACGTGGAAAGGATACTTCATACATCATCATAACTAAAATTTGTCTTTGGTTACTCCAAGCTTAGGCCGCCTCTACGGTTTCAGAGAGTTCTCTTAATTTTCTATCTTATGCGTTTTATTTACAAGAAAATCAGTTAATTTCAAATGCTTTTATCATTTTTAAGATGAAAATGGTTTTGTCCATTTGATAAAAAAATGTAGTTTTTAAGAAGCAACACACAATATTTTCCAAGAAAATCGGGCTTGCTCCAGGTTCATGCCGCCTCTATATCCACGACAGCACTCGGGTACAAAGACCCGACACCGCTTTGAGGGTAGGCAGTGCGGCAACATCGCGCGACTGCTGTAATATTGATCTTGTTTCTCACAATACCAGCGCTCCTTGCGCTTACTAACATTTACTATGAATGAACGTAGCAATTTCATCTAGCGCATAAGTCGAACTATTTGCTGTTTGGAATTGTTACACGCACACATAAAGAGCTGTGGTAACTTGTTATTATGGCAATAAAACCGCTACGTGTTTTCTTTGTATGTGAACGATGAATTTAAGGTTAGCATTTAAAGCGCTGTAAAGACAAGAGGGGAATTTAGATGTCAGAGTTATTTAAGAAAATGTTATTTTTTAGTATGTGTGTGTGACGTGAGCCCCGGGCATTTCATATGGAGGTGAAACGGCAATAAATTGGAGTATAAATATAATAAATTGGAGGGATATTTAAAATCGGAAAAAGAAACTGATTCTATATGACAGGTATGAGGTTTTATTGAAATTTTATAATATGCAATAACAGTAATAGTGGAATATAATTAGGTTTCTTTTTTAGAATATAAAAAGATCTTTGAATTTAAGATTTCACATTTAAAAACATCTTTTAAAATAAAATTTGACGGGCAACTAATATTATAAATTTTGGGTATAAGATTTTAATTTTTGATTATTCGTTTTGACGAATGATAAGCAATTTTAGTAAATAAGTCACTTTAATTTTTATACACATTTTCTACACAGAGTAGAAAACCACTAGTATCTTATATAATCATTCGTAATTATGGATTCTTTAAACATTGTACCACTAAAATTATGAATGTTATTTATTTTAAATTCGCATAATATTGAATTGAAAATAGTTAAATTACTTTAAGTTAATACTTATATATTTTATTCAAACCCATCGATCAATCGATAAAAATCGATAAAGTCTTATTTAATAGTCAGGAATATACGTTTTCAATTCAACATTGTAACAATTAAACATATAGCTAATGGCCGTAGCTGAAAATTAATGTCATACTATACTTAGCCATTTGCGAGTCTTTAAAAATCTGTTATCCATATAATATACCTATAAATGAGGAGGCGAAACAGGTTGATAAAATTTAACCCTAGAAAGAAACATATTTTCCCACAGAAATTAAAATAAAAGTTATGAAACCTAAGCTTCTTTATTCATGATGCGATGCAGTTCGATCGATATCGAGTCGATTGTCAACTTCAATTGCATGTAGGTCCTTTTCGATAGCAGTTCGATGCAAATCGTCACTCAGTGTCTCCAAATCAGAGTATTTTTTTCCATTCTGGGGAAAAAAGGGGATCAATCAGAATTCAGAAGTGAAAAACGTGGAGTGCTTTAATGAACAAGAAGTACCTACGTTGCATCACTTACCCTTGTGCACTAAGAACAGTACGTAAATCAGCAAGGTCTGTGTTAAAAAACTGGATATTAAAACAACTACAGCTAAAATTCTGATGTCCAAAATATCTAAAGTTTGAAATATCATATGATACAAATTTCTTCAATTATAAAACCTAAGTTCCGCTTCGTAAATAATCACAACTATTAAAATCTCAAATAAAACAACTAAGGTAGATATTAAAAAGGAAGGAAGGTAGATATAAAAAAAATAGTTATGGGTGGGTGTAGATGTAAAACGGAAATAAGTCGCGGCAGTTCTAACCTAACCTAACCCAACCGAACAGTACTGGAAACACTGTTTTTTCGGGTGCGTTCAAATAAAGGAAAAATGCAACTTGTGAATAATAATTTCCAGTAAAGAATACTTAATATAATTAATAATTTTTATTAATTTCGTTTAAAACTGTGGCTACCTATTAACTCAAAATTAAGTTTTGAGCGCCGAGCGAGCGCAGCAAGCGCGTTGCGACTACGATTACGGTTGGCAGAGTGCCAGAGGCTTATTTATGTTATATTCGTCTGTCAATAAATAAGGCCGACAGAATGGCACACTTTTCCATTTTTGAAATTTTAAACTGTCCAATATTCTTAATTGGTATTAAACTCTGTACTCTAGTATCTAAGCTAAAATTCAAAAAATGTAGATATAATAAAATTATTGTGAAATACGTATTGTAAGATATATTCGAGTGGAATGTGGATGAATTAATGACTTACATTTTTCATTTAATTAAAGTTTCTTATTGCGAAATAGAGTATTTTATTTTTATTGTATTTTATTTTTAATACAATATTTAACAGATTTACCATAAATATCGCAACCTTTGGAAATTGCGGGTTCGATTCCCGCCTGAGATTCACTTGTGAGCCGAGTCGATTTTTCCTAGTATTTTTCTATTATAATAATTTATCTTATAAGATCGCATTGAAAATGCATAAAAATATATAAAAATTATAAATCTAACATGGCTGTTTCATCTTAATCGATTGACCAAACATTTGTAAAAATGTTTCTTTCGAATACGAGAGGATGTTCCTCTCATTGATGAAACAACGCTGGCCTATAGCGTAAAATCAGGAATGTACTAGAAAATTTCGACGAGTGTTCGCAAGGCTCGGTAGCTCAATTGGGAGAGCATTGGACCGGATTTCCAAAGGTTGCGGGTTCGATTCCCGCCTGAGATTCACTTGTGAGCCGAGTCGATTTTTTCTAGTATTTTTCTATTATAATAATTTATCTTATAAGATCGCATTGAAAATGCATAAAAATATATAAAAATTATAAATATTATTATTATTTTAAATTCGCTCTATTAACGCGAAGCGATTAACGCGATTGCTCTATTATTGCGGAAGATAATCAAGATAAGGGAAATATATAAAAAACAATTCGCAAAGACTGGCCATCGGATAGGTGTTCAACTATTTACTATCTCGAGTTCCTCTGGGCTTCGGAAGGCTTTAAAATTTTGTTCCCAGCTGTAGCTGCTGTCGACAGCATCCACCAATGCGCACTAGATTTACGTGGTGTTTAATTGTTGCGTTTTCTCGATTCTTTAATTATAGTCATAATATTATTTGTCATAACTTCGAAAGGCATAATGTTACTAGGTCGATGCAGTCGCTAAGCATAAAGCTTTTCTAGGACCGTATATTGAAGCGGAGCGTAATACAAAAAAAATAAAAAAAAGTTCAACAATGTTTGGTAAATTTTCAAAATCCATAGGAATTAAAACTTTCAATAAGCTCGCGCTTTTTTTTTCAATGGGAAATCCTATAGAGTCAATGCTTTCTGGTCATATTTTTTTTGGGAATTTCAAAATTCGGGCTCCGTCACGATTTAGTCCTAAACCTGTTGGGTCGATTCATTACAAAAAATATGAAAATAGGCTAACAACTCACAGAGTTATGGTGTCACATACATTTCGTCATTGAAGCTGATCCATGGGAGCTACGCTCGCTCGGCTCCAATAAGGTATTAAATAAGTTAAAAGATATCTAACCTATTCTAACCTAACCAATTTTTTTATACAAGGGAAAATACGTTAAGCAAACTCCGCCGTGGGTAGACGACGGAATTGGGACTCTCCTTTAACTCCAGTACCCAGCTTTGTGTCTGGTAAAAGTTTAGAGGCATTTCTTATAAAAACCCATGTATGTACAAGTAAAGGACCGGTGGGGCCAGTGTGGTAATCACTACCTGCTATGTATATCAGTTGAAAGCTTTTGCATAATATATTAATTGATATTATGACAATCGAAATTATGCGTTGCTTTTTCCCGCTTTTATCGATAAAGAAGGGCTATGCCCCTGCAGTGATGGTATTAATATGCTGATGGTGATTTAATAATATAGTAGTGGTGATTGCTACAACGGGCTTTCCGTGTTTTCATTGTCTATACTGAGTGTTAGTGAGTGTGAGTGAGCAATGAGTCGAATCGATAAAGGATCTTTTTACTGGACTTCAAGAAGGTATTTAAAACCAACAAAAAAGCATACACCATAACGTATTTCCCTTAAACCTTCGAACCTTGCAATAAAACTACATCGAATCGGATTTCCTCTCGTTACGAGACGTCGGGCAATAATTCTCGAGTATATCGGATCGGTGCGGCTTTGTCGATACCAATCGCGCGCTCTCCAGGATTCGACAAGATGGATTCTTTTCTCGAAATTCCTGTTTACGAGAATAAGTTGCGTCTTTTAAAATGAATTTAAAAGAATGTCAATAATCTTTTATCAAACAAAAAAAGGTTATAATAAAAAATAAACTTCTTAAAATTTGGGCTAGACATTGTAAGAGTTAAAAATTTATCATTAGATGCCAATCAAGCCTAGCGGTAAACCCAAGCGGACCGCGTTTGATCCTTACCGATGTACTACGAACGAAATACAAGCATTAAGTTTATCTCAGCAAGTTAAAGACATTATTAATAATGTATTTAATATATTATTTTTATAGTAAAAATAATGTATGAAGAAGGTTAAAACTTGAAGAATGATAACCAAGAACCAGCGTGACAGAATTGCCTGTTAGTTTATTATTCTGGTTGTGGTAGCAGTCGTTAACAGCCGCCAATCTGTTTATTGTACTCGAAAGGTGGGTTATGTCTTAATATCGTTGTGATGTTGAATTGTGATGTGATATGAAGTTCAAATTCAAATTAATTTATTGCCTTTTTATTCGGCGATATGTACTTTTAGAAGATGATAAATGTTATTAGGATGACACACATAACTGTATAGCATGCAAATATTTTAATTTATACAATAAAATAACTAGTTATATGTATAATAAGCATAAAAATGTCATCAATGAAACGCATAAACGCAACGAAATTTCGACGACTTTATTTTATAGTCGTCGAAATTTCGTTTGTAAATACTCATTAATTGTATAAAACATTTGTCAAAAGATCGCACACGTAATTTATATTTAAATAATAATAAATAATAATAATAATGAGAGCAGTTTGATGTCCACACTTAGATGATTAAATAAACTAAGCAGATCATATAACAATTTCAGATACAGATAAATGTATTACAATTAGGTTATATATCATAATTTAAATATCTAGTATTAAACTTACAACTATAGTTTCTATTTCTAAATAGACCTTGATTGTTGCATGCTTAAAAAAATGTAAATAGAAGGTAGAGCAAGCAATTTGAAATCTTCGAAGTAGGGTTACTCCCCTAAGAGAAATATAATAATAAGTTGGCCATGTTCATGATAGTTTTGAATGCTTGTAAATTCAATAATTGTACTAAGCGTATGGAGTCAACTTTAAATTAGACTTACTTGTTCGTAGATTTGGATTGAATTGAATGGTGTAAATCGTTTCTCAGTGAAATCGTTTAATAAGCAGCGTGCACGATGACAATAATCAAGGCACTATTCTTTATTAGTACTGGTCATCGTTTAGGAATTAATATTTAATTTCAATAAAAAGTGTGACTTTTTAAAAGTAGATAGAGTAGTTATTACTTTTGGAAAATGTCAATAAGAAGGTAGGTGAGTTTAAAACCCCAAAACTTAAGTATAAAATCACACAAACAGTTAATTAACCCATCAATGTCTAACTAATTCCATTAACAAGACATGTGTTGAACGTTAACGATATGACGTCATAAAAAGTAGTGTTAATTAAATATGTTTCTTGTCACAAATCATAACGGCGTCTAAAGCCGCTGTCAAAACACAAATAAAGGCGCCTGCAGACGCGCGGGCTCAAATAAAGGGCTTACAGACAGGAAGAGCTCGGCGCGGCCTAATGGATTTATTTAGATGTCATTTTTTATGTGGGCGGGGGCTTGCGCTGTGGGACGCCTGGCTCGCGATAGTGTGGATATGCCGGCTAATAAATTATTCTTATAAACCGATTGGCATATTGATAACTATTGCATGCAGGATGTTTATTATCCTAACACTTAAAATCAAACTTCTTTTGTTAGTTTATCAGTCAATAATATTTACAAACATCTAGCTTTCAGTTTATGAAGAACAGAATCACTGTGATATCGCTGCTCTCATTAAATTACTCTTATGGTTTAACTTTGAAAATAAGCAAAATCAAAAACTTAGTAATATTAAAGTCTTAAACAACAAAAGAGAATTCGTAATTAGTCCCTTTCAATACATAGCTCGATAGCGCGAGTAGTTATCGACTTCGGTCTGAGATAACGGAGGTTTTTACATAGGAGGAGCAATATTTACATGGGTTGGTCATCGCATGGGTGGCCGAAATATTTAATTTACAAGCTAAGCCATTCCTCGAAAGGTTTAATAGGTTGATGAAGATAACAATGAATGCAACGTAGATATGATAATAGTAATGGAGTACACAGATCATAACAATGACGTATGCTATATTAAGCTTTCATATGATTCCTGAATCAAAAAAAAAATTTAATTGACTATATTTTATATCGAAGGAAATATAGTCTTATCCTCTCAATGATTATGCGTATAGATCGTAAGCCCTCCGTTATCCCTCGGACGTGTGTTCCATCTCACTAAACGCATTCCTTGTGTGCAGTCACCCACACACACACAACCTTCAATGCAGCGAACGCACATCAACTATACATCAAACTAACATCACAAGACTGAATATAATTTCAAGCTTATGTATTGGCATTATGGTTTAAATTCGAATATCTTGGGTCCAATTGTGTTGCCTCTGTATTGCAGTGGTTGATAGTGTGTGTGTGCCCTGACATTGGTATTTTGATTGGTCATGCATTTTACGTGTTTATGGTCTTGGCTCGGCTTCTACGGCGAGGGTCCGTAATAAAAGCTGTAATTTATTCCGGATCGCAGTCAAAACCTCCTGGAGGCTGTATTTTACGTCCGAACGCTGATAAGTAATCTCTAAACTCATATTACGAGATAGAGCAGTACTGTGCAAATGCTTTTGAAGTTTATTTACGTAACAGCTGTTTCATCTCACGATTAGTATTTATGTGTCGACCAAGTGACAGTTAGCGGGCTTTAGCTGTATTTTAAACAGCTCTATATTATGGTACTTAAAAGTTATAGTGGAAATCAGTTTTTATATCTTGTTCTGCCGAGAAAATGCTTTAGGCTTGTTGTTTTGTTTTTGAAATATATTATCTCGCCATTACATTATCTGAATTCATTTAATGCAATCACATGGGTAATATCTGAATGGATTTCTTTTAGATGATACTGATAAACATTATTGTTGTTCGTTTTTTATTACATTTTAGAGTTGGTAATGTCGCATAAGGGAACTGACGGTCGTATAAGGGAACTTAACCATAACATAACCCTATTCCGAAATTAGATCTAAAAATTGTAACTGACAAGAACCCAAAAGACTTGTAAGATATGAAATATATCCAAGACTAAAGATTTTAAGACTGGTAGCGGCAGAACAAGTAATTATAGAAAAAAACTGGTTGGTTGCCTGTAAAGTCGGTATACGGGCGAAAGTTTTACGTGACAACGACTGAGTGGTAAAATAATTTAAATGTGAATATTCATTCGTATAGTAGGAAGAAGGATGAAATAATAGTAACAATTTAAAACATTTATTTATACAAAGAATTATATTTAAAACATTAATATATAGGCACGCGTCCCTTCCACTTTTTATGTCTGTCTCTCTCGCTCTTAGGCGGGCTAACCATGCCCGAGTGGAAGGGACGCGTGCCTCTCACTCGCTCTCATTGTAAGCGCATAACGTGAGCGGAGCGTAACGCAGTTTCTTGAAGTGTCACCCGGCAAACCAATTTATAAGACGTTGTCACGTCAAAAAAGTTTTTTTAATCCTCAGGTATCGACTCCTTGACACATGGAAATATACACGTGTTAGCTCCAAAATTGTACTTTGATTCAAGGGTAGACGTAGAAAATAAGAATTTATAACCAATCCACTCAAACTTTAGTCGTGTCTTTCATACGTTATGAAAGCTATCGGCTTTCAAAATACTTTATTGAAAGCTGATAGCTCTTTTCAATGTCAAGGACTTTATTAAACATTCAAACGTTCAATAATTTGGCAAAAATATAAATTTGTGTAAAAAGCCGATTAAAAGATAAATTTATTAAAGTTAAAAGTGGTGTCCAGTTTCTGTATAAGGTTTCGCAAATCGATAGGCTTTTACGTCGCTCTTGAGGATATGAAATCTTTCTTTAAGGACACAGTATTTTATTTTTATATTGCAACAACTGCCTTTATAGTTTTTCTTTTATTTTCTTCCGGGAATTTAACTGATCTGTATTTGACAAATATGTATATAGCTTTTTTTATATAAATGATCGAACCGATAAATTACAATGAATTTGTTTTATGAATGTTCTGTGTTAATGAATAATAGCCGTAAAATCTAACAACTTGTTCAAAGTTAATGTAAAGCTATATAAATATTTGAGAAAATAGATACTGAATGATACTAATGAATACTGTTATAATGAGCAATAGTTACAGCAGTCAAAAGGATACTATTTTATTTTCTTTTTTTTACATCTGTAAGGAAGATAATTGTGCAAAATCAATTCTCCAATTGTTAGAAACCACTTGTGCCGTAAATGGCTACAAATTGAATGGCCAGGAAATGCTTTGGGGAATAACAGGAATGAAGCAAATTACTGTCTAATGGAGGGGACGGTCTTCGTAATCTGTGGAATGCTATACTGCGCTGCAAGTTGTACGTTGCAGGCCATTACAGTAAATTCTAAATGGTTTTGTTAAACCTATAATAAATTTGTACGGTAGTGTTCATTTCATATCAGTCTTAACATTATTTTTTCTTATTTAGAATACAGAAAACTGTCGTATCATCTTCATCATCACATATATCAATATTAATACTTAGAAGTAGTAGAGTTACTAAAAAAAATGGATTTTACATTAGCATGATAACTAAAATGCTGCCTTATATTGAGACTTTGTCTAATAGATTCATCTCTGCGGCATACGCTGTAAAAAAACCGGAGAAGTGCAAGTTGAACTCGCGCGGAGAGGGTTCCGTATGATGAAATGTTATAGATCTACTATGTTTTTAACCCAAAAACAAATTTAACTTTGTAGTTGAAATATATGAACTCCCAAACATAAAAATTGTAAATGTGTAAATGTTTTCAGATTTTTTTCCTTAACTTGTGCTTGGCCTTACATCATGCTAAATTTAAAAATTCTAATTCAACAAGAAATACCCCATAGGTTTTGATTCCCTTGCGAGTGTCAAAATTTGCGGCATATATGGTAACATCTATTAATTGTGTTGACTTAGAAGCTTGGTTTTTTACACCGCCAAAAGATCATAGGTTTGAATATTTGATATAAATTTTAACTTTATATCTTCACGCGTTCCTGAGGAAAAGCGTCTTGACAGACGGACAACGAAGTGATCCTATAAGGGCTCCGTTTTTAAACGTAGTACGGAACCCTAAAATAAGTTGCAATTGTGAATGAAAAGATATGGTTAATTTTTTTTAATACAAAGGAGTTAATTGAAAAAAAAATTTTTTTTTCGATGAATTAACATTAAGTTGTTGTAATATCGTAAACAATGGAAACCACGTTAACTTTTCACTTCATGAAGTGGAAGAGAGATAGATGCGCCGCAAATCGAACGCTTAGGTCGATGTGCTATCTATCGCTTGTTCCGCGCTCTCGCTTGCACACTCGGCTCAGGCGGAACGTTACACTTTTTCGTGCGTGCAGTCGGAGTTCATCGATTTATAAGACGTTATCACGTCAAAAACTATAAAAAGTTTTCTTTACAAGCTTATTTATTTATAGAAATAAATATTCCTACTGAAAGCGTGCAAAATAAAGTATTGTTAGATTTAACAAGCACAGGGAGAGTGTCACACAAAAACAATCTCGCCGTATTCTTAAAAAAAACAGGATGCTCATTCTTGAGGAAATTGATTTTTTAAATTATTTGATTTGTCTCTACTTAATCATAAAAATGTGCTTGTGTTCGAAAGATGTTATAAAGTATCTAAAACAAAATCCGGTTTGCGTTCTACCAGATAGTTCTTAGAACCAAAAGTTATAATATTTAATCACATTAATGTATCTTTATAACGTAAAAACTGTGCTTTATCATTCTTTCTTCTTAATTATTATTCTTAAAGCAATCTTGTTGCTGATAGCTGAAGTATGTCTTCTTCATCATCGCTTTACGAGTCCAACTGGACACAGAGCTCCTCTTTAGAGCGCACAAGGAGCGGATGTTAGTAATTTGCATCCATCGGCTTCCCGTGGGTCATCGATCCACCTAAGGGGGAGCTTCCCCACGCCGCGTCGTCTAGTTCGTAGTTGCCATTAGAGAAATTTTCTTTCCCAACGATCACCAGTTGTGGCCAGCCCATTGCCATTTCAGATTAGCTAGTAGAAGAACTAAGTCGGAACGCTAACTTCAGTTCTCTTGCGGTTGTCTTCATTATGGATTTTGTCATGCAAGGAAACACCGAACATGTAGGTATGTATGTCACGCTCACTTAAAATGCCTCTGAAGTGGTGGCGTATAGAATGGATCAAACAAACACTGATTCAACGTCATGTTCGTGAACGGGTGCTGATTGTGGTTACATGGCTGCTCTTCACTAACTACCCAAGTAAATAAGTTTTATTTAAAATAAAGATAAGATTTTTGGAAACATCAATTCACTATTAGTTTCAAATATATTTTACTGTCTGCATATCATAACAAGCCATAATTATATGAATGAAATTTAATGATTTGTATGGTCATGATATGCACATATAATTCTATTGTTTAAATCATGTTACTCACGTTAAAAGCAATTTACTGACTTAAACATTATTTAGTCAGTAAAAAGACATGGCGACTGGTTAAATAATATCACTCATACCTCATAAGTATTTCAAATGAATTTGACTGAAGTTTATTTGCTTTGATTCAACGCAGAGTACTTAGATAACAATTTTTCTATACCGTTATTTGGTATTTTATCTATAGTATTTAAAAAAATAATAATATTGTAATAATAAAATTTCTTTAACTATATATTAGTAACACATTTTTAATGAAAAAGAACAACAAGGATAAACATCATATTTTACAGTGTTTAATGTATGTTTATAAGAAGGAAATTGAAATGTGACTAGCTAACCAACTAAAATAAGTATGTCTGCACTTCATCAAGAATCAATGCTATATCTGCAGGATTCTTGCAATAGTAATTTTCGAATAAACCAAAATAACACAAATGGATAACAAAATAACACTAGCGCCAGGAACTCAGTGAATTCCGTCATAGTGCTCTCAGTTTCTAGCCAATCAAAGAAAAAATCATTAATATCTTAAAAAAAAAAAAAACTATTTTTGTGTGAAAATTTTAATGCGGTTCACAGAAAACATCTACTTACCTAATGCTTCAACAGTATATTTCTTATAGTTTCGGAAAAAAGTGGCTGTGACATACGGACGGACAGACAGACAGATAGACATGACGAATCCATAAGGGTTCCGCTTTTTGCCATTTAGCTGCGGAATCCTAAAAATGGGAATGATGTTTGGTGATGGAGTTGAGAAAATAATGGAAACTTTGGTACTATTTGCACTTTTTTTTCTTAAATAACGATATATCAATATACACATTTAAACTATTCATAAATGAAGAAATGTGTGCCTAATTTTATTCTCCAAGTTATTGTTAATAAAATAATATTCGATATCACGAAATGGCATGATGTTACCAATCAAAGTTGGATTACAAATCCAAAATCAGTGCATTTTACAATATGGATAAAGTTGAAAGAAAATCGTAGCACAAAAAAAACAGATTGAATGCAGTGCACAGACAACTTTAAAAAGATATCCCCTTCCCTTCGCTATGGCATAGAAAACAGATGTTGCCAGTGGTCTAGTTAATGTTGTAATAGCTCTAAGAATTCTGGCCGCTTGAAGTGGCCAGTATATCTAGATCTTCCTCGTTCCTCTTTTCGTGGAATGACTTAGAGTTCGGCGGAGGAATTGCTGTGGTAGAAACAGTTCTAACAATCTGGTTGCAAAGTGGGCAGTAATTTAAGCGTGTTAACTCGAGTCGTGTGGCTGGTGCGTTGACCGCTCCGTTCTCTATATGACTATTGGTCTATTCTTTAGGGTTGTCACTTGTATTGTAGCTTGAAATAATAAATATTATGATATAAATATTTTAGTAATAAGTAGTAGAAGTAATAAAAAGTAATATTTGAAACCTTATAATTCAGGTGCGTTTGGTAAAAATTAACATTTTATATTTAAAGTGATTCATATTTATCATAAAAACCGATTAGGGATCAGTAAAGTCAGCAAAAACATGACACTTACAAATTTAATTTTCTGTGGGAAGAATAATGAGAAAAAATATTATATAGGTATTCAAAAACTTATTTATTTATTTAATTAATTTGCTTTAGTTAAAAACTTTGGATAAGACTGTAATGACATTGGCAAAAAGTAACTTTGCTTGGATAAAACGACAGGCAAATATAATACTAATGTTTATTACATAATATGTAATAAACCTTTAATCCTTTGTCATGTGGTGGCCGGTAGAGTAGAAAAGCACCAACCTGACACTTAAGGGTGTCGTAAGACTACTAATGATTATAGAAGAGTATAGTGGTCTATACACCCTTTAGAGTTTAGACAACAAAATGGGCAGCAGTATTCTTTTGGTACGTTTTTTTTTTCGAATTATCGCGTGTTGCCATTGCTATATCGAAATTTTCTCATTTTTAGGGCAGCTTTGAATTTTGAATGAATTTTACTGCTAACATTATTTTCAAATTTTTAATACGTTTGACATATAAATACTTGAAAAGATCTTTTGGTAATCTCTTTAGACGTCTCATGAATTAGTGACCCTTCTCAAATTAATGGTGATACCTAGAGATCTGTCATTGTCAACAGAGATGTACGTCGTGTCAAATTAGATCAAGAGCTTTTCATTCGGAACTATTAATCTTTGGACTTCTCCTTAAGCTCGTGTTTTTTTAAGATATTTTCGACTGAAGAGAAGAGAACTTTTGACAGAAGCTTTGAGAAAGAAATTTAATTCAAATCGAGGAAATATGCATGAACATAAAAATACAGACTTTTGCAATCGCATTAGGCAGATCATTATTTAAATTCTTAGTTATCTCATTAACAACTTCTTTTTCCGTCGATTCTTTTACATAACATATAGTTTTTAGCATAAGTAATTGAAGACCGATTTCATAGGAGCAATCTTTTTTTAATAATCTTGGTTATTAGTCACTAAACAGAGACTATATTATTTATTCGTATGTTATACATATTGTATCGTTGAAATTAAATTTTTAGAACTACGTATCAATGACACCAGAGATCTATATTTGTCTCAGAAACGTTATGAATCTGCTGACAAGATCCTATTAACTATGACTTTGTTTTATAACGGTATAATAACTTCGTTTATTATATACGAATAACTATGATTAGTTGTACTATTTAGGAGATAGGCAGTGCTGAATTTACACATTTGCCGCCCCAAAGCTATAAAATTTTTGCCGCCCCTACTGACCTCTAAAATTAGATTCACTGCTCACAATAACGTTAATTCCTTTTTTAGGGAATAAACTAGTTTCAAGATTATTTTTACAACTTTTTGGGTATATTTTTAATCTAATAAAAGCAAAGCTTTGTTTTTACTGCACTATTACTTCTTTTATTCTGTGCCAATTTTCTGGGCCAATTTTGCCGCCCCCTAATTTTGCCGTCCTAAGCTTCAGCTTTTTCAGCTTCCGGCACTGGAGATAGGGGAAAGGGGGATAGTTGAATAAGAAAAACAAATCTATTTAATTAATTTTCCTGTTATTATAGTACCTAGCTGCATACCTAACACACTAGTTTTATAAGTCACTTATTTAACACGTCAGTAGATTGTTCATGTATCGAATTGATTCCTTTTATTTTAACCGCTATATATGCTGTAGTACTTTTTTTATCGAGTAATCTGCTAACGCTTGCGTCATTACTATGTTCAGTAGGTGCAGTAACTGACGACGCAACGACACGTATCTCTTTGTAATGATTGTACAACTCTTGTGGCCACATAGCATACAACAAGGATGATTATAAAATTACTTTAATGTTGGCGTCACTAAATTGAATTGCTGTCTGCGACATTATGCCATTCGATTAAGCTGCAAATAGTACAGCTATAGTGCTATAGAAATTTCATTATAAGATTTATAATGCTAGTCTTTATTTTCTTTCTTTGAAGACCTCCATGGTCGAGTAGTTCACATACCGTTTTCGACGACAATGCCACTTCCGGGTTTGACCACCGGTCGGGTTAATGTAGAATTCGTAGTTTCTGAATTCTATAACGTAAGTGCTTAGAACTTGAATTCAAAACATATATGTGAAGTTATCTAATATTATTATTCTAAGTGTATCAAATAATATGGTAAAAATAACGACTATATAGAGGAATCAAGATCAAGTACCTAATGTGTTAACTTTGTGTACCTACATTTCATTTTTCTAGATAGGTAACAGTGAATCACTGTAGTTTTAAAATTTTGTTTTTAATTATATGTTTTTATTATTTGCTGTACTTGGGTCTCACTTAACAACATCAGTTGTTAAATTAGAAAGAACACCGAAATTCTTGAAAGTTGTATGTTACCTTGATGTATTGACTTGTGTTATTAAATTTAAATAAATAAATCATCATCCAGAAACCGAGAATGACCAAAAGATTCCGAACCTACTCGAACTGCCGCCGGGTCACCCCTAGTCCGCTTCCACGCCATTCCATTCCACAGAGTATCACATATACGACTTATCCGCAAACTAGCAGTCTAAAAGCCACGCAATCAACGCGGCACAAATCTGGGAACTGATTTGCGCGCGGGGTGAACGGCCTCGGTCGCGTAACGGTGCGTGTGCATTCTGTTTGACGACCGCGCCATTAGCCTAATCAGCGAAACTCGAACGTGATGCCCCTGCCATGTTTAGAATATACCGACTCCGGAGCAATAAAGACGACTGTCTTTTGTTTTATTGTTCTTTATTCGATTTCGAGAATATGTAGTTGCTAGCACTATTAATCTACATACATTGTTTATCAGTTATACGTAAAAGAGTGAACATCGTCCGGTTAATCTGAGAAACTCCAACGTTGTGTTGCTACGCTTAGAATACCAACTCCGGCGCAATATTTTTTTTAATTACAACATAACAATGCTGCTGGCAGAAATAGCACTCTTTTGTTCTTTATTCGATTTCTAGGACATTTAAGCTTTAGCACAATGAAAATATTGTTTAACAGTAATACATAACAAAGTGAACATCGTCCGGTTATTGCCTAATCAGTGAAATTAGAACGCCTCCGTTACAGAAATCGACAGCGACGCTTACGCATTTAAAAAAACTGGAGTAACTCACAGCTATCCGGCGTCCACTATCAAATATTTGTTGGTTAATATCGAGCCAAGATAAATTTGAGGATCATGATGGCGCAGTTTTTCGTCCTATATGTAAAATATTAGAATTTGCAATTTAAGCCCTTGGTCCAGGCTTCATCAGTAGTCGTTAGTATTCACTAATTGGGCCCGTGTGGTGGATTGAGGTCTATTCTCCTTTTCCATGTGTTTTGGTTGCGCACTAGCAGTAGAGATATTAATTGGTTTTTAATGATGAAGTTGAATTTTATTGTTCTTTGACCGTGTATTGGATTGCATTATAAGCAATAAGACCTAAAATAACAGTAAACTGTGCATTTTAGGAATTGTTTTGATTATTGCGGCATTAGATAAATCAGTGAAATCCGAACGTGTTGCGGCGTTTTGACACCGACTTCTGAGTAATAAAAAAAAAATGCAAATATGAGTAGGATGATTTTATGGTTCAAGAGACTTTGTCTTTGTATAATACAATTGAAATGCTACATTTCTAGAACCAAATAACTTAAATACAATAAGTGTTTTATTTTGAGTTTCCATAATCTGGTTACCAACTATAGGATTTTGTTTATTTTCACACAACAGATTTATAGCAATAACATTTTGATACACATAAGAACAAAATAACGTAGGTAAACGTAACAAAAATATGTGCTATCAGCATTTTAAAACAGAAAAAAACATAAATTGATATTAAACAATAATTATTATAAAAACTAGAAATTAGCCATAGAGATTACTGAACGAGACTGAACAACTTCAAGATTTCCAAATGTGGCATAAAATGATACCCAACAGTGAGATGCATCGATGTCAAACGGGTGCTCTAACTGGTCCCATGTGTTGCGAATAGTTGTAAATTATTGGCAACGAGAATAGAATTAATGGCACCATCTCTATCGCATACTTGAACACTTATAATGCGGCAATATAGTTGTAGTATTATAGATAGATAGATAAAACTAATAAATCAATCTTAGTGAACAGTAGATATCGATCCTACTTATCTATATTATAAAGCTGAAGAGTTTGTTTGCTTGAACACGTTAATCTCAGGAACTATTGGTCCGATTTGAAAAATTCTTTCAGTGTTATTTAGCCCATTTATCGAGGAAGGCTATAGGCTATATATCATTTAACATATAATACCTGAGCCACAGCAACGCGTGGCCGGTTCAGCTAGTAATAAAATAAAATAGTTACGGCATGCTGATATGATGATCGAAAATCAAGTGATCAACTTGTGTGAATTATTACTCAAAGCCTTCAATGCCAGCCCGCTATGCTCTTGTTATAAGGTGCGTGAGTAAACTGCTTCCATTATGGCGCTGGTTGCAATGATGGAAACAAGAAACAACAATAATGAAAACAAGAAACAACCGGATTAGAAGTAGAGTAGAGATGTTGTAGTCTCTACTCTACTTCTAATCCGGTTAAATTCGAAAGAGCAAGCATATCAGCAGCTTAAAGATAGAATTGTTCTCATAATCTCCATTCTACTTATCATAATTTGACAAATGAGAAATCGTTGGAAGTCTTATTCATTTGCAGGTTAATGGCTATGTGATGTCATATTTAATTGAATATAACGTCCTCTAGAAGACAAAAAGTTACTCACTAAAAAACTAAGGATCTGAACCAAACATATTTCTCGCCCAACCTACCAAAATATATTCATAATCAATATCTTTTCTATTATGGTCTTAAAAATATATTAACGTCACGAAATTATAAAGACCTAAAATAATTAAGATAAAAAGTAAAACTTTACTACTGAAGGTTCACAATGAATAGTTTGTACTAATTTCAGAGGTCATAGTGCGAATTTACGCGTCTATACTCGCAACAGTTTGCGCAAAATATTACTATGGAGTTTTGTATGAGCGCCCCTAGCGGTAATCATCAGAAACTACTAATCTTCCTAGAAATCTGTAACGCGCTCGATAAAGAATAGCGAATGCGTGACCTGGCACTAAGGTCTCAGATAGGAGTACTTTCTTGTTTCATACTATTTAGAGCGAGATTTTTCATTAACGGGGTTATTTTTTGTGTATACATAGCATGTATTAGCTAGTAACTAATTTTTATTCATACTCTATGTGGCTAGCGACTTTTTTAAATTTTGTGAGAACATAAATGCACTATCTTCTGCAGTCATGTATTAGTATTTTCAAAGAATGAATATTTATATTAATTAGCAGTTAAAAAAATATAAGAAAATACGTATCTAACGAAATTCAATACGTGTTAGAAGGGACTCGAACGCTTAGTTAAAATTTTCTAGTAAAAATTGCTGTAGTATAAAATTCTAACAGTTGAATTCTTACATAACAAAACTATACTTAAATTAGTTACAATGCGATATAACCCATTTATTTGCTCAATAAATAATAATGGTGGAGTCATTAGTACTGAGCCCATCATCCTTAATTACGCTTTCTCACGGCGAGTACTGATTTGTGTACCAATTACGAAAGAAAAGCGGAATTTCTTTGATTACCATATTACGTTGACGTTCTAACCTCTCACGTTCAGAATTGTTTGTCTGATGACCCTGCCCGTCGAAACACGAGAAACTAATTACCTGCGGTGTACAGTTTCCCGCGTGTCACGTGTGCGATCACGTTTACACAATTCACGTGGTTACCATATTCTCTGAAATGTCAGCCTTCACCTCGTATGGACATATCTATACCTACTATTAATATTATAAAGAGGTTATGTTAGTTAGTTTAGAAGTTAGAGGTAATCTCTGAAACTAGAATCGTGTGTTTGCCTAATCAAAATTATAGAATAAAACAATGTAGTACAATATTTTAGAGAACACATAAATACCTACAAAAAAAGATTTATGGATAATAGTTTGACAAATACTAAAATATGTCAATTGATATGCCGATAAAAACTAGACCTTGCTATCTGTATTAAGGCCGTTTAAATGTCTGTAGATTACTTATTAAATTATTCAAATGGGACATTCCATTCAAGGGTATTAACATTAATTTATAAATCTGTATTATAAAAAGAATTGTCGTGATTCACTTAGGAATGTCCAGCACAATCCTTGGATCTAGAAGCTGAAGTTATGCAGAGGGCTTCGTTTTATAGCAGAGCAATAAACTATTCTATGGAAATATAGAATCTTATGAGCCACAGATTTATTTCGTTATTTAACTAACAAATTAACACACTTTTCCACATTTTTGGACTCCAAAGGGGTTGAAATAGGGGTTAAAAAATTCTATGGGAATTCTATTAGATTAAGTGTTTTAGATCTGCAATAATACGTAGCATCTTTCTTCATAATAAAAGGGTTTTTCTTTGTGACCTTTTTACAACTAAAGCCAATTTTTAGAGAAGTTGTAAGACTCAAAAATTATAATGAAAAAGTCCTAGAAACATACTAGGCTGTGTTTCCAATACACAAAGATTGTAAACGACGTCGATGGATCCAACCGCAAACTCTAAAGGCAAATGATGAAGATACTTATTAGTGGTTGTTGCTTTAATAAATATTAATTGTTGTATATAACTAAAAGTAACTACTTTTGAAGAGCAGTAAGAAAATGCCCCTAATGGACACCCATCTAGTGTCCATTAGGGGTTCGATCAGTGTAGTTTTCCGTGGTATGCACTGTGGGACATCCATAGGTCATAAATCTTAAAAACCTGCTTTCTAGTTTTACATTTTATTCCTTGTCGTTACATTGGATACTTGCGGTACCTTTATATTTTCTTTAGTATGTCATTGCTACGAGGCGACTTTTCTTGGAGTATTATATTTTAATATTCAAAGTTTGAATAAACTTTTAAATATGTTCCCACTCGCTCCGACTATGGAGGTATATTGCACCATAATCTTTAGACTTTCTTATCTTAGGAAAATTAAAACTTGGCTGCCCTTATCTGCCCTTTTGGCGATGACAAGGGTGCTACGGTTGCCAGATTATCTCGTAGCATTTGCTACGAAATTAGTTTATATAGTCTTAGTGTTTTGTGTAGGTTTTGTGACTGAATTTTAACCGTTTTTTTTTTTGTTTTAGGTAATTTATATATATGCTCGTTTTCAAGAATGCATATTCTTGAAATATGGCTAACTGTCAATACCGATAATGACTCGGAAAAGTGTCGTCAAGTCCTACAAAGTTTGTTGACTACTCTGAACGATGCTGAGAACATTGATATTCATTATTTAGAGAAAATTGTTAATAATTTATGTAAAGCTATTGCTCGATTCTGGAAAAAATGTAATAGGGATAAAACCAAGCTTTTATATAAGAATTCCGATTGGTTTAATGTTATTGAAAAAATTCAACTTGTGAAAAACAATAAGCAATGTACTCCGTCTGAAACGTCGCCGTGTCATTCACGTGGTCGTCCTCGAAAACCTTTTACGCAATGTAGTAAAAGGACTAAACGTCGGAGAGTAGCTGATTTGTCAAAGTCTGATGATTCTACTGTGAGTGCATTGCTTGATGTTTCAGACTGTTCTTTCGATTCGTGTATATCTAGAGTTAGCACTGATGATGTCTTGTCACTTGTGACTGATGCTCAGTTGACAAAACATCAGTATTTATTAATTAAAAACTTTGTTAATAGTAAGATTTCTCCTAATGTATTACCATGTTACCAACAAATTACTAAAGCGAAACAGAGATGTTACCCTTCTAATATAACTGTTTCCGAGTCTTCAGCTGAAGTTGAATTACAAAGTCTTTTTGATCACACAGCTTCTCGAATCCTTGAATCTCAAAAAGAGGTCTTAGATCAGATTCCTGATGATTGTTTGTCTAATATCTCTTTACTTGGGAAATGGGGATTCGATGGCAGCACTGGACATAGTGAATACAAACAATTTTTTTCAGATTCAACTTTAGAAGATAGTAGTTTGTTTGTAACATCTTATGTACCCCTTCAAATTATTGTAAAATTAGCTGAAGATAATCGTAAAATTTTATGGAAAAATCCTCGACCCTCTTCCACTAGGTACTGCCGTCCTATTCGATTTCAATTTTTGAAAGAAAGCACAGCAGTGTCTTTGCAAGAGGAAGCTTATTTTAAGGATAAAATTGAAAGTTTATATATGTAATATATGTATATGTAATAACAACAAGTAGATAATATACAATAACAAGTAGATGTTATATATGTAATGCTACCCCTAAAGAGATGAATAAAATAGACGAATGTTTACAAAAACCTGTAATAGAGAGTAGATACCAATTTGGATTATCACCACTACATTCTTGGATACATTTCTTCGAATATTTTATTCATCTTTCATATAGATTAGACATAAAAAAATGGCAAGTTAGGCTAGATAGTGATAAACAATTGTTATCAAATAAAAAACAATATGTACAGTCCCAGTTTGGGGAACGATTAGGTTTAATAGTTGACAAGCCGCGTAGTGGTGGAAGCGGGTCGTCTAACGACGGAAACACGGCCAGGAAGTTTTTTTTGGAATCAGCTGTATCTGCTGAAATTACAGGTTTGAATAAGGATCTCATAGATCGTTGTTGTGTAATATTACAAACGTTATCTTCTGGACATAAAATTAATGAATGCAAGTTTAAAGACTATGCATTACAAACAGCATACAGCCTGGTCGAGGAATATCCGTGGTATAGTCTTCCTGCTTCTGTCCACAAGGTGCTCGTACATGGATCAGATATTATAAGTTATGCATTGTTATCTATAGGAGAACTTTCCGAAGAAGCTGCTGAAGCGACAAATAAGTATATCAAAATTTATAGACGAAGTCACACTCGAAAAATGTCACGTGAAGTTACCAATCACGATTTAATACAACGACTATTATTACATTCAGATCATTATATTACAAGTCTTCGGAAACTTCCCCCTAAAAAGAAAAATACTCTTTCACAAAGTGTAATAGAATTGTTACATGTTTAATATTGTTAGAATAAGAATAATTTATTTGTATTTTGTTAGTTGTTTTGTTTTTTTTTGTATTTAATTAATTTTAATTTATTTATTTCTATTATTTTATTATAATTAAATAGTGTTATCAATGTTGTGACTCTTATTTTATTTAAAATATATGTTTTACATTCCAATTTTTAAGTGTTTGTTCATGATAAATTTAGGTAAAAGTATGTTATTGTTTATATTTGTTTTTTACTGAAGTAAACGTTTTTTATTCCGTAAATACATGTACTTCTTTCATTTTAATGTTCCTAAAACACTTTTACAACTATAAGTCACTAAAATAATACAATGTATTGATAGTAACAGGACTTTAACTATTTATGATCGCCCTTGTATGGAGCGTGTCCCTCCGTGGTATGGTTCCTTTGCGACGTGGTTACTACACAGGTTTGAGAGACAGACTCTGTGTCTGTCTATTCCTTAACCTTCTTCACTTAAAGTTATTATTTTTCTCGCAAAACTTCCGATTATCCTCGTTGGCGATAATTAAAAATTACAAACGTGGCGTTTTAAAATTACAAACAATAACAACGTTTCATTTGCACGCTACTAAAATATCTTGCTGTCGTCGTCAGGTGCACTTCTTCCACTTTATCACTAGAGATGGGATTTTTTTAAATAATATTTTTTTTAACTACTTTAATACGATTCTACTAATAAGGAAACAGTTTGTAATAGTCGATTTTGCCTGTCTAACGAAAGCAATGGAAATAAATTTAAATAATGATAGAAATAGCTATCCATTTGGAATATTAGTAAAGTATACAAGAGAAGTAGATGTGTCGTTAAAACACCAATTTGAAAGATATAATATAAAGACTTTAACTTAACTTTAACTTCATCCACCCAATAAGTTAAGCTGGTTTCATAGCTATGCGTTTGAGTTAGTTATGCTGGCATGCGTTTGCGCTGTCAGACGTGCGGGTCGACATAATATAGGGACTATTCTTGCTGCACCGCGTTTTCAAATGATATTCTTTTTCTAATAATATTGCAACCGCGTGAATCTGGACGGTACTTCGCAAAAGCATGACTGTGAGAACAGCCTAGATCTTGATAAAAAATATAAGTGGATATATTTTTTATCAAGAGCTACTTCAACACCCCCTTCATTCCAAATCCCTTGACAATTATCCCTCTCAGAAACCTTATTTTGCCTTCGATTCACATTTCCCGTTCATCCCGTTCGTCTGTGATAAGGTATTGTCCCGCGATATCATTGTTCAGAAAACGTGCAAAGGAACTTCTCCGGTAACTGGACGAAATTTGAGTGTCAAAAACTGTGGCTTTGTACAAATCATGTGTTTTGATACTTTTTTTATGTCTGTCGATGCGGCGCAAGTCGTCATGATAACATCGGCTAATTTTTTTTAGGAAATTATGAGGCTCTAGCTTTCTAATAACTTGAAATAAGTTTTTGTGTGGCTTACTTAGATATGTAAATAAATAAATAAATACAAGGCTTCATAGGCCGATGGATTATGTAATGAATAAATGAATTTTGTTAGTACTACATAGTTTAAAAAGACGTTATGGAAAAAGAATATATTCAGAATTGAAATTCTTTTAATTCAAAAATAATAGTTCCTTTCCATATTTTTTTCACAACCCTTATCACAACTACATTACACTTCATTCACCATCCTGCGTTATGACTTAATGCGTTATGTCAGTTTCACACCAGTGAAAATATGAAGTAAGCTTGGTGTTTACAAGGTGTCTCAAATATTGCTTGCAAACTTCTCCTGAAATGTATTCAAACCGACTTTATTCAAACTAATTATATTTTAAAATTTGTTTGATGCACATTTATTTGTTTTCAAAATTAAACAATTCAAAGATAGAAGAAATAAGTTTCGCAATTTCTTGACCAAGCTTTTACAAACAAGCTTATTCATCATATAAACATCTGCTTTTACCTGGTCTCGAACCTGGGCTCAAAGGTAGGATCACTCCCGCTCACTCAAACTGTTCTCCAAGCTATTAAAATCCATCGCATATAGTGTTCATACTCAATACGAGGAATTGTGATGGAGTGATAGTTTTGAGAATATTATGAATTAATATGTGACTCACATATCATTGTGATGTCTGCTTTAGACTTTCTTTTATTTTGCAGTCACTTTAAAACTAGAGGTTAATAACATAAGTATAGGTATAAAATTTTGTAATTTTCCTCCCAGTGGCAGTCAACTCCAACAAAATCTCAACATTTCCCAAGCTTGAATTTGTTGTCTCTCCTGCTAAATCAATCCCTCTAAAACTACTCTAACATGTTGCCTCTTATTGCACGCGCTATATTTTTAGACCTTCAACGCTTCTGCAAAGTCAACTCTACAATTAAGTTTATGAAAGAATACTGTGAAATTATGTTTTTGTAAGCTTACCGCAACCCTAAATCATTTGTAGTTAACGAATGCACTAACCACTTCTCCATCACTCATCCTCGAAGTCTCTAATTTTATATAATCTCCGGGTTAGGGACTAAACAATAGCTTATTATATCTTTTATTCCATAAGTTAACCACCATCCAATCTTTTTACACAGGCCAAACGCTTGTCAAATTCATGTAGAGTCTGTATGTCAAATCCAAAATGGTGGTTCAGCGTTGCTTTAAGTGTGGATATGTGTGGACTAGATGAGGACCTGAGCGCTTCTCTCTTCTATAACATGACGTGACAGCTGAACTAAAAGTTCCCCAAAGCTCCCTAACGGCAGTGCCTTCGTAAAACAACCAACGACAATTCTCGGCTTAAATTTCTAACAAACAGCAATAACACTATAAAAATATATATTTCAATGAAAGAAAGTGGTGTCGACAATTTAATGTATTTTTGTGAAAATATCACTATATCGTAGTAAGAAACAAGCATTCTTGCAGAAACAATATTTTTAGATAAATGACATTTTCAAGAACGAATTGGGATATTCAAACTTTGGTTTGGTAGGCGACAGTACAAGACAGCTTTAATATAAATTATTATTTTTGGAAATTAAGAAATTATTCATAATTTTTACTTTAGTTTTTAAACTTGCTGTGCTAGTGTGTTGGGACAAAGTAAACAGTGTTTTATCTAAAGTACTGTTTCACTATTAATAACCTCAGCTCAACTCAACTGAGCGTGTATTTACTTTAACCTAAGGCAAGTCAATCTGTCGACATATGTGAATGGCTAAGCAGTCGAACTTGTTAATTCCGCTAAGTTTTTAGGCATTACTTTGGACTCAAGGCTGCAATGAGTTCCTCATATCGATGCCTTATCGGGTAGACATAGTTCTGCGGCGTACGCTGTTAAAAACTAAGGCTTTTGAGTAATGACTGACATTGAAACATCAATTATGGTTTTTTTGGTTATTTATTTAATGAATTCTGGTCTGTTGTTGTAGGGCTAAGTGGCTAATATTTATGAAACATTTGTTCTTTAAAAAAGTGCGGTACGCACACTATACAATTTTCGATCCAGAGATTCCCTTCAACAGCTATTTAATGAAATTAAAATATTTACGGTTGATTCTCAATAAATCTAAAAATCTTAAATTAATAATAATATTCATTTATTTCTTTTTCGTCACAAGCTTACATGATTTAGGATATTATACATTACTTGATGTATTTAATGTTTGTGCGAGGCTAGGAAAAAAGCCTGTGTTACAGGTCATCAGGCTCCCACCCCAGGGCGACTGTATTCTGACTACATTGATGTTCTGACTTTATTAATTAACAAAAGATGAAAGAAAAGAATTATGAAAATTATTGAAAAGTGTGATGTCAATACAATAAACAAGAATAAACTTGGTATTGCAAATTTCGGCTTCAGAAACAAGAGGCTCGTTTTTTGGGTAGCGATTATTATTTCACACAACGTTCAAGAGTTCAAAAATGTTACAATTATGAACATAAAGAAGTAAAAATAGGTGCCTATTTAAAAGACAAGAACGAATGAGTTGATGACGTAATTTCTATTCAATTTATATAAACTATTATAAAAAACAGAACTGTATGAAATCAGATCATTGAAACAGTGAATTTTTCTTATATGTAGAACGTTTTCTTAATATTTTATACATGGAATGCAACCAAAATTTCCGGAATGTATCATAAAAATAACTAGAAATGTTTAAAAATGAATTAAATATTTATAAAAATATTCCTCATTTGCGTAAATGCTATTTTGTTTCGAATAAATAATAATTACTTATTGAATATTGTTTATGTAAGTGGCCAGTGCTGGAATAGAGATAAAAAAAAGATTATAAGCATTTTATCTTTATGGCTATGTTATTTATCATAATGGTGTATTAGACGGTGCCTAGTGATGGTTGATCAAATATTCATTTAGATTATAAAATACAACCCTTGTCTACTCTACTCTTCAGAGTTGAAGTCCACGGAAGCCGATACAGGTGCTTCAATTAGCTTCAAAATGACTATACCCCCGTTAGTAATTTAATGGCTATAAATTATCGACTCCAACCAGTAGTGTACATTATTACTGTTCATCATCTTCCATTAATGTTGCTGTCATGCCATTACAGAAGCATTAATGGCGGATAATGAACAATTTGAAATACTTGAATGAGAATGATTTTTTTGAAGGTAGAAATTTAATAAAATAATGTGACACAATTTAATGTTCCGATATATAGGCGTCTGGGGCCAGTCTAATGAACGTGAAAATGACGGGCTTCAGATGACAACCTGATAATAAGTATTTTTTTTGTTTCATAAAGATTACCATTGACAAAATGTATGACAATGGAAAATCTTATGGCAGTTTTTCCTTTTGTGTGTCAAATTTTCCGTATTAAAAGGTAAATTGTGATGAGAGGTGTTTGTCGGAATTTTCAAAGATTATTGACAGGCCACCCCACCCCTAGTCAAAACAGTAAGTACATTCCGAGGACGGTTTTAATTTAATTCTCTACAATTGTAGTCACATATTTCAGAAACATAATGTACCAAGTAATGTACCACTGAAACATATTTTGAGCGTCTTATTATGTGTGAAAATAATATGTAACTCGAGATGCATACGGAATACGTGTTTTTGTGCTTCTATTTAGCTGTCGAATACGAACATAACTGTCGTATACTTTAAACGATATCTGTCACAATTGTTAAAAATAGTCGATTTCTTACAAATTTTAAAAAATCTAACATTAAATGTCAAATGTGGCAATTTTTTGAGGGGTCGAAGCAATTAATTTTATTATTCAGTATCTATGTATTATAATATAATAGGCAAAACAAGAAAAGTACTATTTTGTCTGGGCATACTGCCATCTACTGTGTATGTACTGCGTAGAAATGTTTGATATACCTACTCGTATAAATTTTTGATATATCAGTCTCATTTCTATCGTCGATTGGAATTGCTGAAGATGCTAAGTTAGCGGTGTAACTAATTAACATTATTACTAAAGTTTATACAAAATAAATGAACGTTGCCTTAAATATAGCTTTCAAGAAAATAAACTCTATAAAAGTTTTTTTTTAATTCCATCTAAATGAAGATCATAATATAATAGCACTTCGCAGAATATTGTGTTTGTGGATAATTTGAGTGCTGATATATTAGAGATGAACTGGCAGAAATTTTAGAGGGCAGTATTAAGTACAAAGGAAAAGCAGAAGGATTAGAAAGGAAAGTAACGGAAAGAAGAAGAATAAGTAAGTAGATATCTTGGTATACAACACGGCTTAATCATATGGTGATGGTCCTGGTGTCGTCTCTGCTCAAACATTTTTTCACCGGTATCATCATAGCTTTTTCTAGGCATCTCTGAAATGAAAGATTGAAATATTTCAACTTTAATTTCAAATCCACTTTGTGTCCCTAACACTAACCGCGGTGTCGGATTCACACAAATTACACACTCCCCATCCTCTCCGACGTTGTCAATGGCATTTAACTGTATCAATAAAATAATTATCCAATCATGGAGCAATTTACTCAGATTGTCCCTAAGCAACCAGTCTCACTCGCTCAGTCGTTATTCCGTATATAGTTGTCTCTTTCACCTCGGAGCGGCAACCGGCGAGGACGCTGACACTGCTTGTCTGGTGCTAGGTTCACAAAGCGTTTATATTTCCCAGGATATTTCTGAATGTATGTATTATGTTTTAAAAGATTTATCAACAAGTCAGACCAAATGATGCCTGCAATCAAATCATTTATGAATAAGCTACTTGGTTTGTTTTTAAGTATTCCAAACTAATAGCTTTAACGGATGCATTTTGGCTTCCATAAATGAAATAATATATTGTTTGATAAGTTGTGATACTTTCATTGTATCCGATTTTCACAATTGAATTGCTATTGCTAATAGTAGTTTTAAGTTATTTTAATATACATGAATTAGGTTTTATTTGTTGTTAAATAATAAGTTAAAATACAATAAGAATAAATTCATCCAAATAATTGGAGTAACAGGACAGCACAAACTCATATTCGAATATGTTATATTAGAAAAGTGATTACACAGAGCGAGGTAAGTAAGCGAAGTGGGCATGTAGCGGCAGTAGCGGGCAAAGCGTCACAACTAGTTTTTCCTTTTGATTTTATACAGATTATAAACAAAAAAGGTACATTTCAACATTCTGTTGCATAACACGGCATATTTGGTATGCATAAAAATAAAGCTCCCACTTATGAAAATCCTAAAAACAAGATCACAAAAAAGAAGAAACTCTCTTTTCATGTATTACAATAAAATCAGGGGAATTACATAAGATACGAAAAGTAACACACCTATATGTGTTTATCTATTAGAATATCCAGTAATGACATTAAAACTTTCATTTAAAAAGGGTTATAATGATAAAATTGGTCTTACACATTTCCACAAGCATCTGTTGGAAAATTTAATAAGGAGTATTTGCATGGCTTTATGACATAAATTGATCAACATTATACTAAGTCGTAAAATATGGGATTCGGCAGTGCTATAAAGTGAATGATTATGGTCCCAAATTTAACGGTTCGAATTGTAATAAAAATTTAAACATTTTGAATAATTAAATTATTATAATAGTATATAATTATTATAACTTATAATTATTCGAATTGTTGTTTAATAATCATCAGCCGATTTCACAACCCTTTTTTGAATAGTGGGATATTATACAATTGTTTTTATTTTTGTACGCTCTTCGGGCAAAAACTTGGTTAAAGTAAGTTTATATATTTTTCAGATCATTTTATTTTAGTATTATTGTATCTCTTGTATGCCTATACACGTTTACCGGTTAACAGGTAAAGAATGCCACAAGGCAATAAGTCCGACTTTTACTGCATTTTTTTCAACCAAACCAACAAATATTTGGTCACCCTACGCGCCATACTCAACTGACCAGTTAATTTCGACCTCTCGTCCAGTTTAACTACTTTCAAGGTCTAGTCTGAGCGCAGTTTGGATAACCACTTGCGGGCGGCGAGATGAATAATGCAATTAATTGGCTATTAATGGGTCGTAAATAAAATTGTATGAGTTAATTGTCTTAGTTTTATAGTCACAATAAATTAGTATTTCTTCACCAGTGTTTTGTATGGGACATTATTGTGATTTATGCCAAATTAAAGTTTCTTTAAAAATATATGATAAGTTAGGTTTTATTTAAATTAGCATTTAATTTTTTTGAAGAAAAGAAAATATGTTATAGTAAGCTTTATTTTTTCTAGTTTTATATCATAAACATAACAGGTTTAATTAATTTTCTCTGTATGTTACAGGTTTGATAAATTTAAATAAATACTTACGTTCTTTAATAGTAACTTACTGTCTTTAACACTTCTGAGGGTTACCGAAAATGGGCTTCTATTTCATGTTTTTAATTAATCCTTTTTCTTTACAGGAGCTGTCTTCACAGGGTGTCTTCTTAAAATCTATCTATTGTATAACTCACATAAATATGTAACTGTACCTGTGTATTTTGTCCCGATTGTGCGACTGAAATACAACACACTTGTGAAGTCGCTAAACCTCAAGACTTTTAATTAAGAGCGTATGTTTATAAAGTGGGGAAAATATTTTGAAAGGCTCTATCCCTAAGGGGGTGAAATAGGAGATGTGTTGTTCTATATAAATTTCCGAGCTGCTGGCCTGCCACCCCAAAGACTTCTGATCCATCCTTATCATATAGACCAATCTTCGAGCGTCTCCTCCAACACCAGATCATTATTTTATCCATTCCAACGCCTTAGCCCCTTTCAATCAGGTATTAGACCTGGGTATAGTACTGTTAATGCTCTGACCAGTGGTGTAGCTACCAAAGATGCTACAACGGTGCTGTGCACCAGGGCCCCCAAGCTCAGGGGGCCTTCGGCCAACAAAGTCGTATTGAATTAGCTAAAAATTCTCCCTCCTTTGGAATGCTAATAAAATAGGTTGCAACACGACTTTAAGGTAAAAATGTCGGCAAGAAAGTTGCCGTCTCGAATTTATGAAAAACTAGTTAAAAGATATTGAAATTTGATATTTTTTTGCATTTAATATTAGGACACGAGAAATCAGTTTTTATTTTATTTTATAAAAAGTACTGTTACATTCGATTCAAAATTGAGAAAATAAGGGAAAAATATATAAAACATATGGTAGTAATAATTCATAAATATCCTGTCAAAAATACTCTCTACTCTCCTTCCAACGCGATTTCGCCTATACTACGCTAGTCAAATAAGACGGTGTTCGACTCTTGCCGTATCTACTGTACTTCTTTAATCATGACAACTCGTTTGAAAGAATACAGTCTCCACAGGTTTAGTTTTTTTTGTACCAGAACCTTTGGTTACCTAGCTACGCCTCTGGCTCTGATCAAGATTGCTGATGATGTCAAATCGATACTTTTAACAGTGCTAGAGCTACTTGACTTAAGCAACGCGTTTAACACGGTTGATTTTGACCTACTTTTAGCAATGTTAAATCAATCCTGGTTTCCGATGATGATTCGATTTACCCGTTACCTTGTTGGGCAACAGTCATGCACATGTACTGACAACAGATTTCCCAATTTCTATGACGTCACCGCCGGTGTGCTCCAGGTGTACTTTCTCTACTTCTCTTCTCTATCTTCATCATCTTTCTTACTCGTCTCCTGACATGTCAGTACCAATTTTATGCTGATAAATTACAAATTTACTCTCAGGGCACTGTTAAGACAATTTGAGTCGCAATTGGAGTCGAAGCTATGGCCTAACAGTCAACTCTACAAAGTCGCAGGCAGTGATATATGGTGCACTGGTTAGATCTGACGAGTGTCACACCCCTTTATTTTGACTCTATTCCTTTAGCCCACAGCACGTCTTGTGTCCACATTTATTCCATTCTAATACGCTCTCCGCATGAAGCTGAGGTCAGTAGAAAAGTGTTTGCAGCTCTAATTTACCAGAAAGGTGAAGAAACTAGTTACCTGTGAGAACCAAAGATCTTGTGCTACCGCTCGTTTTGCCTAAAAAAGACTTCGCTGATGGTTGTTTCAATGATCTGAATGAGGAAATATAAAACAAATTCCAACGTCTTCAGATTTTCGTATAAGTTTCATACACGGACAGCGCAATTTTGATCATATGTCTGAGTGTAGGAAGGAGCTCAAACGCCATCCCATTAAATTGTTCTCCCATAATTAGCAGTATGACGCTCGCACTCTTCTTTATCTCAAGGAATGATTACAATTTTCGGTGTGGATCACGATCGTGCACTCAGGCCGAAAAAGATAATTTTTAAAAGCTCCTTTCACATGCTCGGATTATTACCAACAATTACCTTTATTACATTAACAGCCAAGTCATTACAGATGTTTTACAAGTTGCCGTCTATAAACCAGTCACTTTTAGTTGCTTCCTATATAATTCGAAATATGTATACCTTCTAGTTCACAATCCTAGTCTGCAACATTTGTGTATTTTAAGTATTATACATAATTTTAGAATTGTTTTATTAATTTTAACTGCTCTATAGGTAAAGGTGTGTATGTATATGTATGCTTCTAAATATTTATATGTGTATTGTTATTGTTAATATTATATCTCCCTCTTTGTATTGTCTTCCTATACAGCAATGATAGCCTGGAAGAGATCGCTCCTAGCGACAAGACAACCCTTTCCCCATATTAGTTTTAATCTGTTTTTTTTTGTCCTCGTGCGTTAGCAAAAAGCATCAAAGTTCAATCTTTTGGAAAAATTAACGAAATTATATTGTCGTTTCTAGAAATACAGTACTTTAGGAATTATAAGTAACATATTGGCGTGGGTAAAAAAACTGACTTATTAAATGCACCCACTGTCCATAAGGTGGTGTGTTCTGTTTCCATGTATATCATTGGCATACATCAGGCTTTTGTTCTTGAAGTGTTCTTGAATTTTTCTGTTTAAATCCATTTTTTTTGCCGCCTATAAGCCGTTAAAATTAGAAGTACTAGGATGACTTCATTTTGGTAAGAAAATCCGTGCTCGTCAATCGTTTTTACACTTAGTTCCCGCATCCGGACATATTTAAGCTCAGCCAGGTTGGTGCTGGGGTTTGTTTTGCACAATCTGTATACCTATCTGCCGCTATAGCAGCGACCAAAAAAAGGTTGTGCTCCAAAGATGCGATAACCAGTTCCTCCGTAGAGGATACCGGTGAAACGCAGTAATTTTTAGGCCTTATCGTCATTAAACATCAGGTAAGATAAATACTTTTAAAATAAAAACAATCAGTAAATATCAAATATTGCAAATTCCAAACCATATAATTGGTCATTGGTCGAACAAGCACAGATAAAGCGAAATATTCTGGTATTAGGTAAATTAAAGCTTATTGCTTTTCCTTAAATATGTTGGACATTATTTATCATATAAATTATTAGTACGCGATTTTGTACAACAAAGGGACCATAAAACTGAACTTACTACCAATATCTTCATTAATCCTGTTCAATAGCGGCAGTCTCTTAACAATTTACCTTAAAGGGAACACAATAGAATAATAACCATACAAGAGACCACAACGACACTAAAGACTTTATACCGTCTGTACAAACAAACAATAGAGCTAACTGCATACAAAAGATGACTCAAGTTTTACCAATATGATATTTAGGTTTACGAAATAGAGTTCATTTTATAATTTATTTGGCTGCTTTCGCTGTATGTACCTTGACGTTCATAATTGGCGATAAGTATAGGTAGTACATTAAGTCTTTCGTCAACATAGTATATAGCTGAGGTGTCCGAGTGGTTAAGGAGTTGGACTTGAAATCCAATGGGTTCTACCCGCGCAGGTTCGAATCCTGTCCTCAGCGTCTTTTTTATTATTTGTGATTTTCTTTTATAAGCATTTATATTTATTATCAATTTTTATTTGACGGTTGTCTTCAAAAATTTACTTACCCGAGCAGGACAGATACCTGCGAAGCTAAAGCTGTGTGTTGAATACGAGCAATTGCACCTGAGCCATGAGTGTATATGAATATTACTTGTTTACGTATTATACCCATATGAATGTCTATCAGTAGTTAGTGACTATTTTCCCTAACACAAGCCACATAATGGTTACTTTGGGCTAGGCGAATTCGTGTGAGAAATATATGTTCATTTATTGTGTATTATATCCGAAGGATAAACATGGGTATCTAAATTTTTCAGAAAACAAAGTAAAAAAATCACTGTATAGGTATATTAAAAAAACATTTTAAATATATTTATAATGGAAAGTTTCCATACAAATTTAATATTAAAAAGGCCCTATATTTATAATTAAAGTTTTAAAATGTCGAGTTTCATATTCGTTACGTTAAATTCGCAAAATTACTATTGAATTTGTAAATATTTGTCGGTCGATTAGTAATGGTTTCTCGTTTTTGTTTCCATAGTGCTCACAAAAGTTTGTGGATAATACTCGCCACGGATTGGCGGCGAGGATATGTGGGACTTCCTCTAAAACTAAAACCTCTATGATGACAAGTCACGAACTTCATTTGGGTCCCTCTTAAGGTGGAATATCGCAAAGTAATGTTACCAAAATGGATCAATGTCAGAAAATATTCCGTGCGATGATTTTTTAAATATTTTAATGGTGACCTGATTTCGGACGTTTCTTTTGACTAACTTGAAATGAGGATTCAAGTTTGGTCGTCTAAGTCTGAGGGATGAAGAAAGGATCCTTTGACAGCTATTACCGAAGAAAACGGGCTAGCAGTGAACTGCCAAGAAAACTGGCGAATTTCGTACGAACAGATTCAGCATATATCGCAGATTGAATAGGGGTGCCATCACAAGATTCTCCATCAGTTCCTTTGTGTGAGAAGAATGTGTCGCGATGGATGCCGCACAACCTCACCGAAGTTCAGAAGCAGGACCGTGTGAAATGGTGCCGTGACATGTTTAATAAATTTGAAGCTCGTTTCAGCGCGTTAACGACATTGTAACTGGTGATGAATCCTGAATTTATCAATACTATCCAGAAACAAAGCGTCACTCGACAGTTTGTTTGTATCAAAACGAACCAACGATGAGCGTGACGCGATCGAAATGTGCAGGGAACATTTTTATAACTTTTAATTAATATAATGTTATCTTGTGAAAACTTTTTCATTTCTAAATTGGAGACAAATGAATTGAATGAATGATTTGATGTAAACACATAATAAAACAACCAATAGACAGTTATATTAAGTTCTTACACTACCGCGCACATTACACATGAGAATAAAACACTTTTTTTCATATTTTCCGCGTAATTTATTTTATATTTAGTCCTGTCGTTTCGACTCCTTTACAGCCGTGATCACTGGATAACTGAAGTAAAGCGCAAATTAAAAACTATTTTACATCCGTGATCACAGGATGATCGTCATAGTAAAAAAGTGTTTTACAATAAACAGTTAACTAAGTTGCTTATTAGTTATTTTTACAATTTGTGATTGGCTACGTGTTCAAATGAATTGAAACTTGTTTACGGGAGGTAGAAAGGGGGTGGAAACGTTAGTCACGTTATAAGTAAAACTATGTCAAAAAAGAGACGTTTGTTTTTCCATTATTAGATTAACTATATTCGTTTGTCTTTTCAACATTATTATTATTAATTATTTCATTTTAATGAAGAATATCGTAGAAAGGAAAAAGCAAGAAAGAGAATTAAAATTCTAGTACCTAACGCTTGTTTTTTTATTCACATGCAAATCTATTTTAACCCAGGTGTGCTGAGTCCCGTTCTTCCTTTGGTGTATATGCCCTTCCTCGTGATTTCGTTTATGAAATAGAGATAACTTTTATTTACACGAATAAATAGATTGCCACTTACCGAGCCCCTCTTGAGTTGTGTTGTACATATTGTGTTGTGTGAACAGGACACGAGGACAACTTACGTAATCCCGGGACAAGGCTACTGAAATAATTTATATCGTCAGAATTAAATAAAACAACAAAAATGTATACCTACGAAGTGTATAATGTTATCCACTAGAAACTATTATGTTTCTCAATATAAATCGAAGTCCAGTTCAAAGCAATTTCTCCTGTAGAATTTGATATAGACTTCAAATTACCATATACAGATCAAAGCAGATGACGAATTTTACTCGCGCTAAATACTATCGACGTCTCTTTTAGAGGCCAGAGCACTATGTGAAAATATATAAATAAATACGCTACTATCGCGTTTGAATCTTAATAAAACACGACTCTAACAATTGAATATTTGAAGACTAATATTCAGGCCTCTAAATCTATATTTTTACATGCGTAAAATAAAAGGTATAGCTCTTTATTTAAAAATTATATAATACTAGCTGACCCAGCCACGCGTTGCTGTGGCACAGTAATTTTAATTTGCTATTTTTTTTATAATGAATAAAAGAATTTTTCTAAAATAAAAGTAGCCTAAGTTACTCCTTATTACATCAGCTACCTGCTAATAAAAGTCCCTGCCAAAAAAAGCCATTTCAGAGATTAGCCGGAACAAACAGACAGACAAAAATTGTAAAAAATGTTATTTTGGTGTATGTACCGTATATATATTCATACTAGCTATCCGCCCGCGGCTTCGCCCGCGTGGAATTCTGTTATATTGCGGTATAAAGCACAACTATAAGAAAACTTCTCATTTCCACGGAAAAATCTAAGAAGCGCGATGTAACGCTGGATACAAAATTCATATAATTCATTCCACTTTTTAAGTATCTTAAAAAAACACTTCGTTACCACGTTTTAAAAAACACCCAGCGCCATCTTTCGCGTACCTCTAGAACTAAATAGCGTAAGCTATCATTCCACTTCTTACGTATTTTAAAAACACATCGTTACCATGTTTTAAAAAACACCCAGCGCCATCTATCGCATACCTCAAGAACTAAATAGCGTAACTAATACTTATACCAATTAGAAATTCGTTGACTTTAGTGATTTCAGGATAAGTAGATGTAAAAAAAACAATTTAGACGATAAAACAAATTGTACGTCATCCCTCGGGAATTCCTCATTTTCGGGGATTCATTATCGTATCATTTAGCTTCTAAATTTACATGTTTATATTCGTTTGCAATATTTTACCTTGTTTTAAACGACACACAGCGCCATCTACAATCCATCCATCAAGCAAACAATATTTTTGTTTTTCCTCGGGAATATCAATTTTTTCCAGGATAAAAAGTACCCTATTATTTAATCCGGACTTTTATCCTTACGTCTGCAAAATTTCAAAGCAATCGGTTCAGTAGTTACGGCGTGAAAGCGGAACAAACAAACAAACAAACAAACAAACTCACTTTCCGATTTATAATATTATAAGGACTACTAAGGATGCATGTAGTAAAAAACTGTTATTTCGATATTACAAACAGACACTACAATTTTATTTATATGTATAGATACCTCAATACTAATTATGTTTGCATGTTTTAAAAAATAATAGATAGATCTCTTTTCCATTTGAGCATACGAGAGGTTAATAGCGCTTCTGACGACGTAAGTACATTATCTATGTTGGTCCTCTAATAAATTACTGAGACAAACGCTTAAGAATCTTGTGGTTTATTTTTTGCGTATAGTTATAAGCGTTCACACTTTTATCTCGAGTATAAGTGCTAAAGCGGCAGTCATGCCACACGCCCGCGGCATTTTACACGCGCGGGTGTATCTTATCAGCAAAATGTAGTCTCTTATCGGCTTGTTTCCTTCGATGACGCACGCATCGCTACTTTACACCAGTATACGTTGAGCTACAATATTTTGCTAACTTTTTCTCATATAAAACTTCAGTTGGTAATTGAATAAAGTTAATATGGTTGTATTTTCGAATTCAAAACAAAAATACTTATTTACAAAGAAAAAAAAATCAAGTTTTATTTTTATTGCTTATAGATTTTCTTCGATTTAAATTAGAATTCGAGTATTCTTCTTTATAGTTTAGTGGTTCTTTACAGCAATTAGATCAAGAGGCTTCAAGTTCGATTACTAAAAGGGAAATACTTTGGGTATTGTATAAACAACAACGTTACCATTGTTGTTATAAATAAGACCTTAAGGAATAAGACAGTCGGTTCGTTATTGGTTGAAAATTTCTTAGTGAGAAGGACATTTTCCCATGCTACCTCTTAAGTACAAGTAAGATGAAATGAAGGTCGCATATAAAAGGTTTCAACAGACAAAAATGCAAATTAATATGATTCAAAAAAAAAAAATAGTTTGAAAGGTCAATTCAAAATACCCATTTATTACCTACATGAAACTCATGATTAAAAACATTTAAAAGTTTAATTTTACTTCAGTAAATAGAACTAAGTTAGGTTCACTCTTAATAATATCTACAGTTCTTGGTATAATGGTTATTATGGCAAATGTTTGCACAAGTGAGGAGGGAATATTTTCACATCCGACTGCATGTTTTGAGAGGTGGAATGCACAATATAATAACACCACTGGTTTCTCGTAAACAATGGGTTTAATTTATAAATACGATTCACTTACGTGGAACTTACTTGGAACTGTAACTTCAAGATTTCAGTTCATGTCAATTTATTTGCACTTATATTGCTTCAGGAGGAACTAGAAATTACTATATTAAAGGACAAGACGTGATTTTGTTGTTTGTTTAGCCAAGGTTAAGTTAGAGTTAGGTAAGAAATGTTAGCAAAACAAGAACAAAACGACACAAACACAGATTTGTTTTGGTGCACTTTCTTTGCTTCTTATCTTTATCTATAACAAGGATCGGATAATTGCATATAAAACAAAATTCGATGTGTTTAAAACCTTAATAAGAAATTATACACCAAAGTGAGTTTCCCAATGGTGATTAGCCCTGTCTGTGACCCATTGCTGCTTCCAGTTAGATGGCCAATTACTATTCTAGTAACAGTAAATTGAAAACAATCTTAAGTTAGCGTTAAATTCTGTGAAAATGACTACATTTATTTACAAGTTAAAATTGTTAATTCAATATGGTTCAATAACATTTTCTTGGTTCATTGGCTTTAATTAGCTGTGTTTGGTCTAGGTTGACTAGACTTAAGCGGTGAGAACGCTTAACGCAGGCTGTCCAGTACTGCAAGAGTGTTGCGGGAAGAGAAATGGGCCAGTAACCTTCAGTCTGACACAGGTTTCACACACACTTTCCAGGCATGTGTGCTTTGAAAAGCACCTATATCGTATTCGAAGGTCTCCGTCGTGCGATCGGCTTCATCTTACCACGAGTATGGCGCTGAGGAGGACACAGCGGAGCTCACCCTTGAGGTGTGTCCGGCGGTCAGTGCCATGCTGGATAGCGACAAGTCTTGGGAGGCGGCGGTCACCTTCTGCGAGAACGTCATCTCGCAGAAGGAAGTCTGAGGGAGGCGACCAACAATAAGTCAGCACTGGCTACACATGCTACCTGAAAAAAAATTGTCTGAAGAGTTACTCTATAACACATAATTGATGGGGGAAAACAAACAGCCCTCGTCGAACTTCTTGTTGCTTCTTCTAGGTACAAGCGGTCACTTGTCCTAGGCCTTACTAAACACTAGTATTTTTGTTATATAACACTTAAAATGAGCATATAAAAACAACCACAACTCCGAAGCTTTCAGGTAGAATTCGAAACCACAAACATTCCCTATCCGGGAGAGTGTTCTGGCCGCAAAGCCACTGAGACGCTGGCAGACGCGATGAAATTCACAAGCGCATCTCAACTTCTATTCTGCATTAGTATCGTTCAATCAATTTTGTTCCATCAACATCGAAAGCAATCGATCGATTAAAATGGTATTTGTTTTTTAGCATTCACAATGCCATACTTACATAACATATGTTGTTATATTTTAATGAACGCTGAGTAAATGCTCATCAATCATATTTTGATACAAATTGAGTCAAATACTTTGATGGCTTGGTGCAGCCGTGATTTTATTACGATACAACCTGTATATAGGTACCGTGTTGTTTTAACTAATAATGAGTTACAGTTATTACTTATTTGATTGTGACCGTAAATAATTCTCACGCTATTTCGATAAAAAAAGAAATTATAACTTTTCTTGAGAGAAATAAGAGACTTAAAAACATCTTGGAAAAATATTTATTGCCAATCGGCTACCAATTTCATGCCCCATTAGGTGTACATGCGCCGTCATTCCTTAGCTGCATTTATATTTATTGACAAACTTTATTAGTATTACGTAAGGTCCATATTTCTCGAACACGGGATGTTTATGCGATTCGATTTGGTTAAAGCATTGACACGTTAAACCCAACGATGAAAAGTGAGATAATGCGTTTCGTTCTCAACGATTGACGATTAGCAGCCGTTCAATTTTATTTGTTGAAGCATTAAAGAACTTATTATCTTCTTACGTTTGAACCATAAAAATTTTGAAATGAAATATTTTAATAGGATTGTGTGAAACAATTCGTTATATTTACTTATAATTTAGTTAAGGTGAATGAAAAAACCATATTCAACAATTATTGTCTTGAAATAAGTAGCCGAAGCACTTGTGTTACAAAAGAAACACATTGACGGTACCACTATATTTTAACCCCAAATGATTAAAAAGACGTTTTTTCAATTAACACAGTTGGGGATCGAACTTGTGATTTTGTGCCACAAGTCACGTACTTGATCACAGGTCGTCAAACTGTTTTGATAAAGATTTTTTTCTGAATTGAACTATTCGGGTTTTTCGTCGCGTTCTTCAAAACAGTAAAAAGCAGAAATCATGAATAACGTACTTATAACGTACGTACGTACTTCCAACAATCTAAATCGCATTGAAGTTTCTAATGTCGAATGACCAGTGTTGGATACCAGTCTGTTTATTGATAAAGTTATTTTTGAATAATTACTTTGTCATTCAAGATTATTTGGCGATTCGAATGACATAATTATAATCATTGGAGTGTTAGTGTCAACTTTTTTCAACAGTTACGTAGTTTACTTTGATTTCTGTACATCTGAGACTGTCCCCGTCCTATAAGTCCCAGAGTAGAATAATATTACCCTTCACATTTAAGGGTGTCGTAAAATGTGACTAATGATAGGCACTGAAGGTACACTATCACACATCTCCAGTAGACTACAAGAGAGGAGCGGCGATATAATTATGGTCTTTTCTTACGATCAAGCTAAGCCAAGCGCGAAGATTACGGCACAATCCCAAATTATTTTGCAAAGGTTTTCTAAAGTCGTCTTCCATCTTTTGGCTGACTCAGCTAATGATCAGTACAATCTGTGTCCATAAACCAGATGTTCAGAATGATTCGTAGTATAGGGCCTTATGATTTAGTAAAAATAAAAGTTGCCTTCAGTTATGAATAGCGTTGATGATTGATATTTGAAAAATGATTTAAGATGTTCTTCTTATTATTATTATGTAACCAAAGATGATGGCCGTTGGGGCGGAAAGGATCTCGAATGGCGACAGCGTGCCGGACGACGCTCAGTGGGTAGGCCCGCTACGAGGTGGACCGACGATCTGGTTAAGGTCGCGGGAAAACGCTGGATGCGGGCAGCACAGGACCGATCGCTGTGGAGATCCTTGGGGGAGGCCTATGTCCAGCAGTGGGCGTCGTACGGCTGATATGATGATGATGATGATGAACCAAAGATAGGCTAAATGACTATCAGCCTATCTTTGGCTGATAGTCATTTTTTTTTATTGATAGTCATAATTTTAAAACGCATATTTATGACGAGACATAATTTGACATAGTTTGCTGGCTGGTAAAAGATAAAAAAATTAACATAAGTGCAACGTATAACAATACCTTAAGATTAATAAGCGTATTAAAATTATTCTTGTCAGTTTATCACTTTTGTCTATCTCTCAATGTTGCTCTCATCTGTCCCTCAATGTTGTTCTCATATCAAGTTGCTTCCCGTTGTTATAGTTTCTGTCGTCTATAATATACATATTCTTCCACACTCGTTATGCTTTTAATAAATGTCTTCATCTTCAAATCTCATAACATAGATTCCATACTTGTTTTTTAACTGTGCAGGCTTTCTTTGGGATTCACTACCAATTATTTTATTTTTATTTTTGAAGTGTATAATGCTGTTTCCAAAAACCAATCCTCAGTAGATAGGCATATTTCGGATTAGTTACTAGGCAACCTTTGTTTTTTCGTCATATAACAGAAATATTGCAGCAAGAAACTATTAGTGATTTACTTGCAAGTTTTTTATTTTATATTTAATCCTGACGTTTCGACTCCTTTACAGGTGCACTGATCACAGGATGACTAAGATAATGGTTGTCATGTATTTTCTACTACCTTCACAATATTTTAATCGGGCACATACCTAATTGGTTATTTTTTTATAAAAATTTATTTGTTTTATTTTTACATATATAAATAATTTCGGGCAGGGCACCGACCTCCATCTTACTGTCATTATTAGCAAAAAGAGCTAACTACATCATCAGGTCTTGCAATGTGTGTTTTTGTAGGTATTCATTTATTAACTACTTACCTACGTCTCTTTTGAAATTACGATGTGTAGCATCCTAGAAACAAATCTTTGTTCTCTAGCGAGAATTTGAGGTTTATGGAAACGAATGTTTGGCCCCTCAAAAGCATGCTCACACACGGCCTATTATAGCGAATATGATTTTCTCTCTTTGTTTGTCCGATGTATGGGAAACCACAGTCACAACAGCGTGGAGGCGCACTTGAATATGCGCTAAATCCGTAAAAAAGTGTTTTATTCAAATGTGTAATGTGCACGGAATTAAAAATTACGTGCAAGTGCCAAAAAAACGGGGCCGTATCTTTTGATTGCGTTGACTTAGAAGTTTGATTTTTCATTGCTTAAAGGGATTTCAAAATTTTTTTTTATTAATTTCAACTTGATACCTCCAAGCGTATCTAAGAAAAGGGGTCTTGAGAGAGGGACAGACTAAACGATATGACCCTAAAAAATTCCATTTTTTCCTAAATATCTGAAGATATTTTATAAGAAACTTTATGAAACTTATTAAATTCTTACCTATAATTTTTAATTTTGTATTTTAAAGCCTTATTATCAGTTTAGTAAACTAACAGCTGATTTTTTATGACCAATCTTTGCTTATCAGCGTGAGCAATGCATAAATAATTTAATAAAATTATATTTACAATTGAACAAATCTAATCTTATTGATTTTTGACTCGTTGTCCCATTAATTATACCCCTACGGTCTTATAGTCCGACTCGTGGTCCAATTATTAATTAAAAAGGAAATTACAAAATTCCACTGACATTCATGTTTGCTTTATTCACTCGTGGATCCACAATCTAGGCTCCCCTTGTTTTTGCATAAAAAATTTGGCAAAATATTGTTAGGTATTATTTGATATAATTTTGGATGGATAATAAAAATCTAACCTAACCTAACCTAACCTGTAGTATATATGTCAATTTATGTCTTTTGATTTTATGCCAAAGTAAATAAGAATAAAAGAAATAATACAAAAGAAAAGTATCCCTTATTTCTATAGTTACACCCAGGGAATGTTTTTCCCGTTTTACTCTAACACTATAAAATGGATATCATTAAGATCAGTCGCAAGTTAAAATCAGCGTGCAAAAGCACTTTACCTGTCGATAACTGCCGCCAAATCAGATTACCCCACCCTCCGAACTTGCAAGGGGATCACCCACTCTATTTCACTTTACTGCGTGACTACGACGAATGGTCGTAGAAAATAATAATAATAATATTAGACAATATCACATACAGCCCTGAATCCAAGTTAAGTAGCTAAATCATTTGTGTTATGAATTTCAGAAACAACGAGGTTTCAGAACCACAACACCCACACCCGTGACAATATAGAAAAGGACCTTTTCTATATTCCGGGTATCGAATCCGGGACCTCAGGGTAGCGTTACCATGGAAACCGGTATGCAAACCACTCAACCACAGAGTTTGTCAAATCATAATGTATAAAATCAGTACATTATATTAGGATAATACTTTGTGTGTTTGTTACCATATATAATATAGTTACCATAGTTACCAAAAGCCTAAGAATAACAGTTTTTATAATCAATTTACGTTGCCATAGCAACGCGTGGCCGGGTCAGCTAGTAATATTAAAAAATAAAGTTATTATTATTATATATATATATATATATATATATATATATATATTCCTACATTCACACCAATTAACCTAGCCCAAAGTAAGCACTTAAAGGCTTGTGTTATGGATACTAGGGTAACGGATAGACATACATATATCATACATAAATAAGTAATATTCATAGAAATATATATAAACATCCATGACTCAGGTACAAATGCTCGTATTCATCATACAAACATCTGCCCCTTCCGGGATTCGAACCCAGGACCGTCGGTGCGAAAGGCAGGATCGCTACCGTTGCACCAAACGGTCGTCAAAAAAAAAAAATTTAAGTTCTTTTGTTTTCAATATTGGTTGTTTGTGTGAGTGAAAAGGGTGCTACAACTTTTGCGGGTATAGGAATGGTTTTAAAGTAAAATATTTATAAGCTACGGAGATCACATGGTTATCGGACCGTACGCATTTGATATCAAATCAACATAAAAGCGAAAATGCTAAATGTAATGTGACGTAAGGTATATTATTATACTGTACAGGGAATTCACTGACCGTCCATTGAGTACTAAAAGAATATCTGTTGTAATGAATTATACTACTTATTACTTGGTTTGCAGGCACTTTATTTACTCGCATGTAGGTAATTTTTTGGTTCTCAAAATTTTCATGATAGCTGTAAATCGACCTGAAATAATGCCATCATCGTCGTTGAATTAGAATTTATAGTAATCTTTTATTTTTGCAATTAAGTAAATATTCCACTGTATTTATTTTGGTAAATTCGACGTTATAGAGCCGCACTTCTTAGAAACAGGAGGGTCAATTTAGCCAATCCCTATTTCGTATAATATTTCGTACAAAAAGCAAAGCGTGATAGCTATACATGTTATGTTACTAAACATTATATCCAATATAGGTACTTTAGACCTACATAAGAATAAAGACATACACACATAAGAATATAAAAAGTACATCAATAACTATTAATAAAATGTTGTTAAGACCGTAAAAACAAAAGAATAACTTGGCAAGGGTTATTTAATCATCTTCTTTTACTTAACCCTGGATATTTAACCCTATTTAATACTTCATATAAGCTAACTATCCGTCAAAGCGATGGGTATTTAAAAACTTTTGTGTTTTAAATCTTAGTAATAAAATAAAGAAAATTATTTTTAAGTATGTAATGCTTAAGAAAATATTTTCCTTAAATTTAAATTATTAGCTATATATTAGGGGTTAAAGTATGAAATTGCCGATTTGTACTGAAAATCTATATTGTTTATTTTTTAAATTTTTAACAAATTTATTTAATCAAAATAGTTGCCATTATTATCTATACATTGCTGCCATCTAATGGGAAGGTCATTAATGCCTTTGCGATAGAATTCCGACGATCTAGACTGCACAAACTGTGTGAAAGCATTTTGTACTGCCTCCTGGGAAGAAAACTTCTTGTCACGTAGATAATTGTCCAAATCACGAAAAAAATGGTAGTCCGTTGGAGCAAGGTCTGGTGAATACGGAGGATGACGAATGGTTTCTAACTGCAGTTCCTGAAGGGTCAAAATGGTTTCTCGTGCTGTGTGAGGTCTCGCGTTGTCGTGGAGCAATAATGGTGAAGATCGATTCATGAGTCGGGGCTGTTTTACTGCTAGTTTTGTCAACATGGTTCGGAGTTCGGCACAATAGACATCTGCCGTTATTGCTTGACCAGATCGGAGAAAACTATAGTGAATAACACCATGCTGAGACCACCAAACAGTTACCATTACCTTTTTATTGGTAAGTTTTGCTTTAGGACACTGTTGTGGCATTTGACCTGGGGTCAGCCATTGCATTTTTCTTTTCCGGTTATCATAAAGAATCCACTTTTCATCACATGTTACAATTCGATCCAATATTCCTTCATTTCTGTACCGGTTCAACAAGGCAACACAAGTTTCAACACGCGTTTCTTTCTGCAGATCAGTCAAATCATGAGGCACCCATTTTTCGTATTTTTTTATTTTATTGATTTGACGCAAGTGAGTCAATATTGTGGGTAAGGTAACGTTAAACCATGCCGCTAATTCCTGGGTACTTTGACTAGGATCGGCTTCCACTATCTCTCTTAATTCATCGTTATTTACCTGTGTGGGCGGTCTTCCTCGTGGCTCGTTCTTTAAGTCGAAATTTCCATCACGAAAGCGTTTAAACCAAAATCGCACGGTGCGTTCATTAGTAGACCCCTCTCCAAACGCAGCATTGATATTGCGGGCTGTTTCTGCCGCGTTAGTTCCGCGTCGGAACTCGTATTCAAAAATAACTCGAATTTTCGCAGTATCCATCTTTCTTGTCTAAATTGAATAACAAAAACAATTGAAAGTCGATATTCAAATGTTTTACATTTTTTAAAAAAAGAACATCATAGAAACCATTTAAAAAAAGTTTCATTCGAAAACCTCAAACCATGAAGATTCTATGTCAATTCAAAGAACCTATTGCAATAAAACGGCAATTTCATACTTTAACCCCTATTATTTTATATTACTGTAATATTTATAACGCCTTATATAAAATGATAAAAATTTATAAAAAAAAACAAACAGACAACAGAACATGTAAAATCAATTAAAGCTTACCGACTTCGATTCGTCGAAACGACGATCAAAGTTTGCATTTCTCGACAACTGAAACACCCGTGTGACGCGTGCGCCGATGCAACGAGTCAGGCAGACAGTAAGGACATTTAGAGCGACAACTTCAAAAAATAAAATTAAAAACAATTCAAAACAGACCGATATTAATTCGCTGTACCCGTCGAATCGACGGAGATTATCCTTCTAGGGTTAAACATCTATTTAACCACATTTCGTATTCACTTTAAAGTTATGTAAAGTTTATTATGTAAAGTTCAAACACAGCTTTCATGATGTCTGTCTGTCTGATTAAAAACTAATTACATTCATTTTAAAGATTACGTTCAGAAGTCATCACCGATACAATCGGAGGGCTGATTGTAATCAAATATGCAAACGTTATTACCGCGTTAGAGTAAAGGTTTTAAATTCAGATCTTATTTCTTGAGTGTTAAGGTCTATAATTGAAATATTAATTCAATAGTTACGTTTGTCCATTTAAGAACTCACATTTCGGCTTCTGTTAGCTTCTAATTTTAATAGACTTACGAGTGTTCATGTTTATAGACGAATAAAACACTATTTTACGGATTTTGCGCATATTTTATTTTATATTAAATATAAAATAAAATATGGACCAATATAATAGTTGTCATGTATTTTCTACTACCTTCACAATATTTTAATCGGGCACGTTCCTAATTGTTAAATTTTTTATATAAATAAAATTGCTTTATTTTTAAATTTTATTTAGTTTTAATTCTCACAAGGATTACATTGTATACTACCGAGTCTACTACCAATTCGGAAATTGGGAGGCTTTCCGAGAAGAACTGGAGAAAGAAACTCGGGCACGGACCGGCCTCCATCTTACTGTTATTATTTGCAAAAAGAGCTAACTACATCATCAGGTCTTGCAATGTGTGTTTTTGGAGGTATTGTTTGGTGACCATAAATGGTAAGGTGACCACTAATATTTCTCCAGACCTATGAATATGAATAGGTTTGAAGATTTTTTTTGTAATGTAATTGTAACGTGCCTTTTTCATCCCATTGTCATGTTTTAAGCTAATATATTTATTTAGATGTATTAAGTCAAATTTCGGTTTAAGCCACTTAGAGTTCCTTTGCAGTTTAATAGTTTTAATTACCGGTGTTAGATTCGTTTTTATAAAGAATAGGGTATATGTGAATTTTCGAATACCGACCGACATTATTTCCTTAGTGAGGTCTATCACACAAATAATAACTGAAACGCGATAAACTTAAACACAGGACTCTTTACTCCTCGTGCTCGATGTATGAGGGGGTGGCTGAATTTGTTTGAACATTGCATGGTTATGTATTTTTTGTTTGTTTTCGTAACGCCGTATTTCTATAAGATTTAAAATACACCTATAAAATATCTAAGGGCTCAAGGGGCGGTTGTTTTTTATCTTCTTGCCTGGTTAGTTTTTACTATATTATACAAGACTGTAATCATTGTAATGATTATTAATACCTTTAATGATCTACAGCTATTCCTTTAGGTACTCTTTTCAATTGTGGTCTCTGATTTTAATTAAAGAGTGCGCTCATTATAACAGCTCCTATTATATCATACTGCATTGATAAGCTTGGCTAATAGCGATTATCGAGTAAGATGTTACTTGCTTCTATACTCTTTTAAACTTACAAGTTTCATTTGAAACCAAAGTAATCTATAACAGCATGGTATCAATCGCTTCTGACGATTAATGCGTTAAGTAATTTTGCATAATTTCTGTTAGTCGCTTTGATTGTTATTTTACAAGTGTAAACAGCGATATCTTTACAAGTATTTTGAAAACCGCATAGATGAATGCTATTATGGTTGTATAGATAGACTTCATCTCTTCTCAAACGTCTATACCGTTATCCACTTCATCTGAAGTGGATACTGCGCCATTGCAAAAAAGTTGCATACTTATGCAGTCGGTTGACCTCCCAATCCGCATTGGGCCCACAAACATAGGGAAGGTCTGAACCTTAACAGGACATTAGTAGGCTAATGATAGTAATAATAAAGAAAATGATAAAGAAAATCTCGTTTCAGTTGAGTTATAAATTTCGAATTTGTTGTTTGTGTTATTTGTTATTTGTTACCTACAATAACCTCTAATTAACTGGTTAGTTGAACCAGGTAAATATAATTAATGCGCACCCAACCAAGCTATCAAGTGACGAGGGTTAAGCGATGCTACGAGGCTATGGCTCCCTTTTATATGATTTAGGGTCATTGTTAGTAGTCTGGTGTCGACTCAGTCTAGCTATGAAGTAGGTATATAACAATTAATTATTTTTCTCTCGTTTTTTCTTAGCTGTTACTTGTTTTTTATGACTATTATCATTCATCAGTATTTTCGTTTATTTTCTGTGTTTTATCGTTTCTGTGATCTTTTCTTCAATCAGACTTGAATTATGACATTCATTATTAATATTGCCGATGCCGTGTGGTGTTTGGGAAAGTAAAACAAAACAACCCTTCAAGTGTTGTAAAAGGCCTCCCATACAACATCATAGGTCTCAAATTTATAACGCGGCAGTAGGATATCGGTTGAGATGTCAACTTTAACTCAAGTGGACCGAATTCAGCCTTCGCAGATATACTATACGGACATGGACTTACTTGTAACACAAGTATTTAGGCTACCACGAGGCATGAACGGGAATATTATAGAGGCGTTTATCGTATTGTTAAAATGTAAAAAAAAAACACGGGCGACAGTTTTTTACTGTAATATCCAACCCGCCTGTGCCATTGGGAGGATTATAATAAAACCCTCAATTTTTGGGAAAGCTTTCGTTATATTTACTTAATTTAAACATTTAAATGTAAATGAAGGGAGTTTTCACTTGATTAGCTTAAGGTTACTTAGTAATGGGGTTACGAACGAAATTCGTTTTCACAGATTTTGGTCAAGAAATGGTAAGGAAAAGTAATCTTTAACCTCTTATTGACTCTACCATTTGGAGAAAGGCCTTTCATAGATAAAAAACATCTTAGATTAGGAGAATACTTGAGAATACTTACTACTGGATAAGATAGTAGCGGCCCGTCCCGGCTTCAAATTTTTTCTAGCATTAAATATAGCCTATGTTACTCAGCGTGAATGTAGCTTTCCAATGGTGAAAGAATTTTTGAAATCGGCTCAGTAGTTTTTGAGTTTATTCTTGCAAACATACAAAAATATAAATCTTTTCTCTTTATAATATTAGTGTAGAAAACTTACTCAGTGGCGGATTATTACAATAATACCTAGTGAAAATATATAAATATTCTTAAAATTGAATCTTCAAACTAATTTCTTTAATGATAAGAAGTAAACTAATTAACTTCATAAATTAAAGATTTTTAGAGCGACAGTAATATTATCATTTATACATAAGAATAAATGAAATAGACCAAATTTAAATTTAATTGTTCGCTAAATATTTGTGTGTACCAGCGTCGAGTAAAACAATGAAGGCATATAAATGAATATTTGATGGAAAAGTTCTCCTGTGATATACTTGTGAACTTACTAAGAAGGTATTTTTTAATTCACTAAAAGATAAATGGGGATTATCAGTGCATATAAAAGTACACTCTGTATAAAGTGAAAAAACCGGCCAAGTGCGAGTCGGACTCGCGCACCGAGGGTTCCGAAAAATATTTTTATTATATGACGTAACTAATAATTTACAGTTTTCGCAATTTTTCCTCTATCTGTGCTATAAGACGTTGCTTCGTACCAAATTTCAAGATTCTGAGTCCACGGGAAGTATCCTGTAGGTTTTGATTCCCTTGCGAGTGTCGAAATTTTGCAGAATGTAGCGGCATAAACGGCTGTATCTTTTGATTGCGTTGGCTTAGAAGTTTGAGTTTTTCACAGCTCCAAGGGACAGTAGATCTGAGTATTTGATATAAATTTCAACTTGATACATCCACGTGTTCCTGAGAAAAAGGGTCTTGACAGACGGACGGACGGACGGACGGAGGGACGGACAACAAAGTGATCCTATAAGGGTTCCGTTTTTTCCTTTCGAGGAACGGAACCCTAAAAATGAGCAAGAGGGAGATTAACTATCGACTTGAAATTCAGTACATATATTGTTCAATATAAATATTTAAATGTCTCTGTCAGCATTTGTTATACCCTAGGGATATAAAATATAAAAATTTGATCTTTATTTTTTGCTTAATATAATTATCGTACAGTTCAAATCAGTTTTTCTAGTTTTAAGGTGCGAAAAACCCGAACTAAGTATTGCGTGCAATGAAAGAGTGACTATCAACTACTCTTTCCTAATTTAAGGGGTCGAGATTAAAGAAGAAACTTATGAGTGCTTGTCTGTTACTAGAAAACGGTTAAATGATTAGACGTAGTACTTGAAGATAATTTGGTAGAAAGCTTTAGCTTAAGCTTTTTACCTAAAATTTAATCCGATGAAAGGTTTCCTCGGGATAACAATCCTAAGTAATTTTATAATGGAGCAACAACTTGAAGCTATTTTATGATTAACTTTTTTACTGGCTAGGTAAAATGTTAAAAAAATTTAGCGATGCAATCTTTGAAGATTCCACCCTATTTGTCCCATAGTAATAGATTTAGTCCACTAATACTTCCTTTTATTTTTATTAGAATTTAAAACTTATTAACTCGGCGTCCGGCTTGGCCGAGCGGGAGTGACCCTGCCCTCGAAGCCAAAAGGTCCCGAGTCCGGATCTTGGTAGGGGCAGACGTTGTGTGATGAATACGGTTTGTACCTGCGTTCACGCTATTTATATGTATGTATTTGTTACACTCATTAGCCTAGCACAAAGGAAGCACTGTAAGGCTTGTGTTATGGATAGGTACTAGGGTAACGGATAGACATAGGACATCCCTACTAATATTATAAATGTCAATGTTAGTTTGTTTGTTATGCTTTCACGCAAAAACTACTAAACCGATCATCATGAAACTTCGTACATATATTCTTGGAGGTATTAGAAGTAACATAGGATACTTTTTATTGAAAAAAAAACATAAAAAGGGCGGGCGAAGGCGCGGGTAAAAGCTAGTATATTATATATAGATATGTGATATTCATAGAAATATATATATATAAATACCCATGACTCAGGTACAAATGTTGGTATACCTACATCATACAAGCATCTGCCCCTGCCGGGATTCGAACCTAGGAGCGCCGGTGCGAAAGGCAGGCTCGCTATCGATCGAGATCGTCATATATAGACATATATTTAGTATGTATGACAGATCAATGTTAGTTTACTGGTATTAATAGCACAAACCTGACAGTGCTTACCTAGATCTAGGCAAATCGGTGTGAAAGTAAGAATTATTATTATTATTTTCATAAAACTAGCCTTATCGATTGTATCTTATGGAAACCGCTAATTAGCTCGTGAGCCCGCCGATCCGAAGTGTCGTTGTCACAGCATTTAATTTAACGGGCCCCTCAGCAATTACGAGTACGATCCCGGATAATCCCCTTTTCCCGGGATTCAACCCCTCGGGACTTTAAGGAGTTCTATAATTTATTTACGACTTTTTATCCCGCGGTAGATGTGTAGTTACACATATTTGTAGCGTGCAGTTTACAGTGGATTGCCAAATTAATAGGGACAGTCACGAAATATTTGTTTTGACGTGACAACGTCTTATAAATTGGTTTGCCGGGTGACACTTCAAGAAACTGCGTTACGCTCCGCTCACGTTATGCGCTTACAATGAGAGCGAGTGAGAGGCACGCGTCCCTTCCACTCGGGCATGGTTAGCCCGCCTAAGAGCGAGAGAGACAGACATAAAAAGTGGAAGGGACGCGTGCCTATAAATTAATGTTTCAAATATAATTCTTTGTATAAATAAATGTTTTAAATTGTTACTATTATTTCATCCTTCTTCCTACTATACGAATGAATATTCACATTAAAATTATTTTACCACTCAAAGTCGTTGTCACGTAAAACTTTCGCCCGTATACCGACTTTACAGGCAACCAACCAGTTTTTTTGTACATTATTGGTCCATAATTAATAATAAACGTCGACTTAAGCTATAATTATATTTAACTAGCGACCCGCCCTGGCTTCGCACGGATGCAATGCTCTACTATATTATGCATGTATTATACATAAAAACCTTCCTCTTAAATTAGTCTATCTATTAAAAAAAAACGCATCAAAATCCGTTGCGTAGTTTTAAAGATTTAAGCATACATAGGGATATAGGGACAGAGAAAGCGACTTTGTTTTATACTATGTAGTGATAATATTACACACACATCTCACAATTGATTTTATGACAAATAAATCAACATTTAGACGAGTTAAAAATATTAACAAGTATATAAAAATGGTTAAGAAAAATTAGCAGTATTTTGTTACATTTCCTTTAGCGTTCATAAGTGCTTCAATCCGCCTTGGCATACACTGTTTGGCACTTTCTTTGGTCTGCCAAAAATTTGGTTACACTCCTCACTTTATGGCATGGTGCTGGATCGAGCATAAACACGAATTCCTCCCCAACAGACGAGTTTCTAGGACTTGCTCATGGTTCCCTGGACAATATAGAGGCGACCAACCCCTTTAGCGTTTATGACATACCATTATTTTAATAGGGTTTTTAACACGTTCCACTATGCAGTCAGGGTGAAATTTCTCGCCTACGCGCCGCCCGACTAAGTTGCCTTCCTCTGCCAATCTTCGCTGTACAGTTCTCTTAGAAAACGGTATTCAAGATTCCTGTACCATCTGAGTTAACAATCCAGCACTTTTCTTTCTGTTTTACAAACAGATATCCCGGATTTTCCTTTCGTACCGTGCTGTTGTGATCTGTTTTCTGCCACATTTAAATTTTCTTTTAGGCGAAAGTGGCTGATTCTAGTCTAAATTTATTTTTATTTTAGACCAGAATCAGATATTTTTCTTGGAGACAAATCTGCCCCTCGACCCACAGTGAAAGCTGCAAAAATAAAAATAAATTAATTTTGACCTAAAATCCGCTCCAAACTAATTTAGTTTTAATAACAGCATAACAATGCTTACTTGTAGTTAATAATTATTTCACAAAACCACAAAACAACTTTTCAAAATAATTAGTTACGTATTTCACTTTTACACGTGTGAAGGACTGTGCGTCTCTCTCGTTATTAATATATTTTTACAAAATTAACAAATACCTCAGCACTTAAAATTCACTTTAGATTTCAGTTATAGAGGTGCTGTGAATATAAAAATGTATTCACCACTTAAAATACCACTTAAAAGAGTAGTCAAGAGCGTCCGAAAAAAAAAATATCAAAAATGTGACTGTTCCCATTAATTTGGCAACTCACTTGACTCTATGATAAATAATGATTTGTTATCCTTGTGTACGTACCTATTTCAGATTAAAAAAAAAGTTTTTTGACAGCAGTTGATGACTTAAAAATATGTCAATACTACAAGTTTAGTATACTTACCTTTTCTAAGTATTTACCGTTTATTAAAACCTTTAAGTTACATTTTTTTTATATCTTAACTCATCTTTATATATATAATTCTTCTGTGAGTGTGTATGTCACTGAACTCCTCCTAAACGGCTGGACCGATTTGAATGAATTTTTTTGTGTGTGTTCACAAATCAGTCCGGCAGATGACGCTGCAGTCGGCACAGCAACGCGTGGCCGGGTCAACTAGTTTTACTAGAAAAAAGAGATAACTTATCTCAGGTGTGTTATCCTAAAACCTCGGTAAAAGCAACTTAAGCTCATTGGCCTAAAGTCATTGAATAAGTATTAATATTTTTTGCCTACATTAAAATTTAGTGGAAATATATCTTTTAAATCGCATTATTTTAAAATAATCTTAAAAAGAAAACACTTTTAATAAATGTTAAAAAACGAAAAATAAATGAAATCAATAAGTCTACTTTCATCAGATGTCTACGTTCACACGAAAGAATATAATTACTTTGTACAAAGAACAAAGGGCAGTCTCACAAAGCCGTTATATTGCTTTTACAAAGCTTAAATTGGAACCGAGGCAAAAAGGTTTTACGTAAGTGATAAATCGTTGTGAGCATCCGGTGCCACCGCAATCCCGGGGGAGCTCGCCTCGCAGAGACGGTCTTTTTCCCGGGGAAACGATTTTTTATATCGCTTTCACGGTGCAGGACAGCACCGTTATTCTGTTATACGGTATGAAACAATTTCAATAAAATAATACTATCAAAATCGATTCAGCTCACAAGTTTTTTGCAGACGGTACTTGAATCCGTAACCTTTAGATGCCCGGTCTAATGCTCTTCGAATTGTGCTACCGACCCTTGTGAACAACCCTCGAAATTTAGTAATTTTTGCTTTTAACGCTGTAGGCCAGCGTTGCTTAACCAATGAGCGGTTGCGGGCTCTAGTCCACCCTGAGAACAAATTCTGACCCAAGTCGATTTCTTGTAGTATTTTTTGATAAGATAGCTTTGTAAATTAAAAAAATGTAAAAAACAATGAAAAAAGAAATTTTATGAGGCCGCCTATATTGTCCGTCTTTAATGCTTTGCTTGAATATACCGCAAGGAAAATGGGCTGTAATCTAATACGTGGTTAGCGTTAAGAACTAGGTAAAGATGCAACCGTCACCAACGGCGTACTGAACCTTCCGAAGCACGGAGGATCTGGAAACATTAATATTTTGCCAAGCTTTCGATTGGGTGATAATATAAAACTATCGCTTAAAGCTGTATAACTTCTGTGATCGTAATATACGGTAAAACTGTAAGGAGAGAATGAAGATGTTTTGAATTGGAAAATCGACATAAACTGTTTTATTTTCTACTAGCTTTCCGCACGCGGCATCGCCCGCGTGGAATTCGGTTATATTGCGGTATAAAGCAAAAGCGTAAGCTATCATTCCACTTCTTACGTATTTTAAAAAACACATAGTTACCATGTTTTAAAAAACACCCAGCGCCATCTATTGCATACTTCAAGAACTAAATAACGTAACTAATACTTATACAAATTACTAATTCGTTGACTTTAGTGATTTCAGGATAAGTAGATGTAAAAAAAACAATTTAGACGATAAAACAAATTGTACGTCATCCCTCGAGAATTCCTCATTTACGAGGATTCATTTTCGTATCATTTAGCTTCAAAATTTACATGTTCATATTCGTTTGCAACATATAAGCAGATGTAAAAAAAAACAGTTTAGACGATAAAACAAATTGTACGTCATCCCTCGGGAATTCCTCATTTTCGGGCATTCATTATCGTTTCATTTAGCTTCTAAATTTACATGTTTATATTCGTTTGCAATATTTTACCTTGTTTTAAACGACACACAGCGCCATCTACAATCCATCCATCAAGCAAACAATATTTTTGTTTTTCCTCGGGAACATCAATTTTTTCCAGGATAAAAAGTACCCTATTATTTAATCCGGACTTTTATCCTTACGTCTGCAAAATTTCAAAGCAATCGGTTCAGTAGTTACGGCGTGAAAGCGGAACAAACAAACAAACAAACAAACTCACTTTCCGATTTATAATATTAGTAAGGATTGTATTTTAATCTACCGTGACTCGTCAACTTATTCCGGTAAGCGATTTAAGCAAATAGAAATGGCTACAAATTAATATATTAAATAAAAAGCACCTTTACATGTAGCTGCCAACTTTACAAAATAGAAGAAACAAAATTTTGAGACAAGTACAAGTTTTGGCACTCCGAAATGTCGAAACTTCGGCGGCGACCAACTTTGGAAGTCAAAAGGGACTGCCTACAGGAAGTTATTCGAACTCACAGAAAACCGGGGAGAGTTGCTGGTAAGAAATAATATTCTACTTTTATAGTATGTTTTCTTTGGTTGTTTTTTCTTATACTTTTGTTTTGTTGGATAATGAGGCAAGAACAGATAACTATGGCACATGCTCAAATTGCATTTTAATTGTCTCTACTTTTGACTAAATAGTAAGAAATAATATTGTTACTGGCGGACTTTTTGGCGGGAGCGGGAAGCGTTACTTTGGTAGTTTTGTTTCTCTTGTTATAATTTGTGTTGTTGTGGATATTAGTGCAATATAATGGTGGGTTATAACCCATTAAATGTTTGTGAACATACAAAAGTGTTGGCAAGTGTAACAAAGCAGCGGAAGTTGTCTTTTCCTGCTCTCTCAAGAAGTCCACGGGGAGGTTTCACAAAAATTTATTTATATCAATACTCTTGAGATAATCTTATAGTTTTTTACCATTTATCAGCGTATTAAACGCTCGTATTCTATAACAAAAAGCAACATTTGATTACAAAGATTCACTACAACTGTGGTTAACTGTGTTTAAATATAGACCAAAAATAAGTAAATGAATGAGTATCTAATCATAAACTTCTTGACGACAAATGCGTCTAAAAAATAATATTAAATAAAGATCTAATTGGAGTCAGGATGGAATAATACTGGATAGCTTGCGTTAAAAAGAAGGTTTACGATGAGTCAATTACACGACGGAATTCTAACTATAAATTTAAAATGCAATGTTCACAGAGAGATAGGTTTCCCCAGGAGTTCTATAAAAAACTGATAACTATGTGTCTGTATGTCAATTAAAAATGAATAATCCTTCCTCTCCTTCATCGATCTAAATATTATCATTGTTTTTGACACAATGTTTCGGACAAAAGATGAGAAAGCTTTGTGTAGGAAATTAATAAAAAAAACAACTACAACGACGCTCCGTCAGGACAATATTGATTTGAACATTAGTCATAAATGTTATATAGTTATGCATAAAAATCACTGAAGTACGATTTACCTTACGTTGTTTTACCTTAGTTAAGAATATCTAATTATTGAAAGACCTAACGGACGTTTCGCCTAAAGTCACACAAGCTTCAGTATTTACCTATGCACGAAATTATCCTAATTTCAAAAGATTTAACGGTTATTTTTCTTTATTTATAGTATATCCTATTAATTAATTCATAATTGTTATAGAAAATCTCGTAATACTTTTCTATGTTTCACCTAACGGTTGCTAAAACAAATGATATATGTTTATAAGTATATTTTCAGTATTGTTCGGTAAGGCTAGTTTAGAATTGTGACTAAAACAATGTACGAGCAGAACGAGCGAAGCGAGCGTGCCGCAATAGTGGCAGGCGAAGCGCCAGAGGCTTACTTTTGTTGTATTCCTCTGTTGCATTGACTATATATTAACCTTTTATTAGGTAAATTGTTCATTAGGGGTACTTTGTCAGTTAGGTTGTACAAATGTAGGCATACAAACACCTTTAGGCTTTTTAATTATGAAAACATATACGTGGTTTGATCCCTATATCGTTCATATGGTGGAACATTGATGTAGTTGTAAATTTTGTGAAATAAATTTTAATACATTGTCTTTTTAAATAAGCATTACCTTAAAATATGACTACAAACGTATACTTTTCTTAGGTTCATTTAGCTTCCAGCGAAAAATATAAGAAATACAATTCTGTCGATGTTTTTCAGAAATGTAATTTTGTCAAAAAGTGTAATTGCGTCATTGTTGCACCAAAAGAGCTATATATACTGGGTACAGTAGAGAGCACATCAAGCTGTAATAATATTATCTACATTATAGAAAAATTGAATAAAATTTATTACAGGGGCATGAGATACCCAAAAACGTAATATTTCCTTGGCGAATGTTCAATTAGGAATCTGACCTATAGGGTTTGATTGACAATTTGACAATTTCTGGACTCCTTACATACCTAAAATTAATAAGAACCTATTGTGTTTTAAATTCCAGTGAATCATTATGTGCTCTCAACAGCGCTATAAGTTCTTTTTTTTAAATATACTGATCACACTAATTAATAGCATTTTTCTATAATTTTTTAGATCTGGTATTTTGTATAAAAATTGCTTTAACATTGTAACAAACGTCATACAAGCACTAATAATTTCTTCAAGGACAGCGATTGAAAAAATATCCAGCACATCCCTCGTGCCTTATGAAAAAACTCAGCTGAGGGGCCTTCCGGGAAGAAGATAATATCTGCGACGCCGGCGCATCGTCGATAAAAAACCTTTTTAATAAGCACTTATTTATTCATAACACCTTTTGTCATTTTATTGACTCATTAATTTCTGTTAGCCCGTAGATTTTGGTGGTGTTATCATGATATTTCTGTAATTGTTGACGTGGGCATAGATAAAGACCGAGTAATTCTTACACGGTCTTTATCTAATATTATAAATGTGAATGTAAGTTTGTTTGTTATGCTTTCACGCAAAAACTACTAAACCGATCATCATGAAAATTCGTACATATATTTTTGGAGGTATTAGAAGTATCATAGCATACTTTTTATTGAAAAAAAATGCGGCCGAAGCTGCGGGTAAAAGCTAGTAATCTATAATAATTATTCCCCGTATACTAATCTTTTTTTATCTATTTCAAAACATATTCGATATACAGGGCCATTTTATAAACACCATCCAAATTTATATATTATATTCTTTGAAGAAAGTAACGAAACAAGATATTTTTCTTTTAATATCACTCAGTACTAAAATATTAAGTTAAGCCTACACAAAGTTATCCGAGGAAAACTACCGATTGCTGTCACAGTCACGCTACGCACGGTGTTGTAGCAGATGATAACACGACCCCCGCCCCGCCCTCCCGTATTTCATTGATACATTACAATGATTTTCATAAGTTGCAAATTTAAACGAAAAAAAATAGGAACGTCAAATTGAAGAAGAGATAAGTTTTTTTGTTCTTTGATTATAACAATATTAATCGATAACACTTTTAATAAATAAAAAATGAACATAAAAGTAAGCCACACCTTATGCACTTACGTCGCATTTTTTAAAATTTAATCAACTTATGTACAATAATTGGTTGGAGTAAAGCAAAGGTTGTTTCTTAACCACAGAAACTAAAAAAACACAGGGATCGCAAAGGCAATTCGAAAATCGCAAAAAAAATGCAGTGCCAAAACCTTAGTACCTACCTACCTAAGTTATTTTTGTCTATTTTTCACGATAGGATAAAGAAATGTATAATTAACAGTTCTAAAAATATTTTTGTGAAAAATTTCACAAGTCTTAGCCGCCCTGAACACATTTTGCTTTACTCCAACAAAATAATTAATTAAAAATCCAAACAAAATACACTTACATGAAGTTTGAAAACAATCGCTTTACCTTAAAGTGTAGGTAATTTCTCTCTAAACAGTCTTGCACGTTTATGAACATTGTCTTTAATTGTATTACTTGTTTTTTCACTTTGTCACTTCGTTAAATGCACGGATTATATTCATATTTAAGTTTTCGAGGCTTTGGGCCTTCTTCACATAAACCCGTCGTTCAATTTCGCCCTCGATTTCAATTGCAAGTGTGAAAACATTTCGTTAGGTAGATAATTATGCGACGTAAATGCGTGAACGCAACATTGTACATCGCGGAAAGTCCGCGGGTGACTGATTTCATTGCGCCGATGTCGTTACAACTTGCGCGCGCAGCTCGGTGGGGCGCTTCGGGCGGTCGGTCGTTCAACTGTAACTACCTATTTTGCCAGTAACCAGCTGTTGTAATAATTCGCTCGGACAAAATTTTTTTTTGCGGAAATTTTACCTCCCAATTTTTTTTCATAAATGATGTGTTTGAATGATATCTTATGCCTAGAAAAAATTTGGATGGTGTTTATATAATAACCCTGTATATTCCACTGACTCTTGATTAATTATATGCTCAGAATACAGCTAAGGCATATGATAGTCTACGATTTCTGGTTTTTGTTACACTATAATAATGTAAATGTATTTATATTATGAAAAAATATGTAACAATAATTCCTAAATAATCTTAATTCTTATGAGAAGAAGAAAAATACAATAATAATTTGTTCTAAGATACCCGATTGGTAATTAAAATATTTCTATTTAATTACGAATCGGGTTTTGATTGGTGCAACGGTAGCGATCTTTCTTACTGCACCAACGACCCTTGTTTCGAATCCTGGTACGAGCATATATTATTCTGTGATGATAATAAACATTTGTTCCCAAGTGATGGTTGCTAATTCCTACTTAAATACTTACTTTTGTATTCTGCTCATTATTTAGTATCTACAGTATGACATATTGTTATTTTGGTATAAAATAATCATTGATATAATAACTCTTTTAGGCAACTCACAAATTTCGCTTGTGTCCCTCCTGCTACTTAACGGTTCAACCGATTCGAACGAATTTTGGCATGAACATAGATGATTATAACCTGACGGACATAGGCTATGTAAAAAAAATATAGACTTTACCATGGAGGAATAATCACCGAAAGAAAAATTCAAAGCTGATCACAGCCAAACCGCTGATACTACATTGATGAAATTTGGCGCCAAAACTCACATCGTGGTCGTGACTAATATGCAAAAAAAGTTTTGAAATCGGACATACCATGGAGGAATAATCACCGAAAGAAAAATTCAAAAGCTGATCACAGCCAAACCGCTGAGACTACATTGATGAAATTTGGCGCCAAAACTCACAAACGAAGGTATGGTAGTGCTTCGCTCAGTATTTGCAAACAGAAGCATGCATTGCAGACCTATTAAATGTAAATAGTGCCCATAAAATATTATATATTTTAATATTTTTGTATTTTATGTCGTTTGTGACGTATTAATAAAGTGCAAGTGACACACGCCCGTACGCACGGCCTACAGCGGTAGTGGGGCATTGCTCACTCGACCGTCGGCCGGTGCGGACGTGCGTGTGCTGCTTGGTGAAACTACTGACTGCTTTCATTTGATGGATACCCTGACAGTAATCGAGGACACCACACGTGGCGACGAGCCTTCAAGTAAGTGGTGTATAGAAAAATTAGCTCGTGAAAATCAAATTAAAGGAGGGAGATAACGAACCCATCTGCAAAAAAGGCTGTCTCATAGTATTGAGACAAAAAAATGTTAAATAGTTTATCCACTTGATTCTTAGAAGAGTTGAAAAATCATTGACTATAGCAATGTAAATATCAACTTGAATAACGGCAGTGTTAATTGCAATTCTAAAGAACTTGTGTAATTATTGATAGCTATTTTATTTTAAGAAAAGAAAATATATGAAGTCATCCTATTTTGCTATAAAGAAAATCCTTATAACCTTGTAATAAGCACTCGATTGAATAATGTATGTGTTGAGATTATTATTACCTTCACGGTTATTTCTGCCATATTATTCTAGTAATGAATGTCTTGTTCTTGCTTTTAATAATTCTGGCTTGTGCTACCTACCCACACCAAACCTAATCTTACTTGGGTCGTTCTTCTTTTTTACCGACAATAAAACGACGTTTTTCTGTTTTTTTGGTTTTTGAACTATCCATAATTGTGGTTTCTGTGTGGAATTTAAAAGAAATTGCATCTGTGTTGTCATTAGGACTAATTAAAGTTTCCTTTGCGGCTAATATTAATTCTTTTTTAATGTTGGTTTTTAAAAAAAAATACGTGACAGAGTGGCCTTTTTCTGTGGAGACCACATTTTGGTTTACCACTCTGTCACGGCATTCTAGGGAAAACAAACGAAAAAATATGTTGGTTGGAGAAAATGAAAAATTACATAATATTAATAGATAAGAAAAATATGGACGTTTATTCGAACCGAATTAAAAAAAACGTAAATAACAATACTCCAACGAGATGCCATAATAAGACGAAGGACAGACCATTGTCGGTAAAAAAGAAGAACGACCCACTTACGATTTAAATCGATCGAGATTTTAACTTAGTTAATAGTAACCCTGTACGGGTTAAATATTACATTGCATTATACGGGTTAAATAAACATACTATGATACTAAAGAAAAATAGATTTTTAAGTAGTTTCTTATATTCCTGAAACAACGATTTGAATTTCAATGGTTATTACGTCAAAACTTATATAAAGGTTATACAGACAAGTGGATATACTACAATACATTAATTTGAAAAGACATGTACCAAGGGGTACAAGAATATATTGCCAAGGTGCAACAATAGTGCCAAGGTGCACAAAGGTGTGATTTTGCCAAGGTGTAACAATGGTAACAAGGTGCACAATGGTGTGATTTTGCCAAGGTGCAACAATGGTAACAAGGTGCACAAAGGTGTGATTTTGCCAAGGTGCGACAATGGTAACAAGGTGCACAAAGGTGTGACTTTGCTAAGGGGCATCGATTTAGAATTAAATCGTTGTAAAGACATTCAAAAATATAATTACCTTCGATAACTATCTCATCTTTTATAGTGATATTAAAAGACATTAGTATTTTACACTTATGACTGAAATAAACAAATAATAAATTCGGAATTATACGTAATGTTATTTCTGAATTTGATATTCATTGGATAATAGGTTAGGTTAGTAATATTATATATGATGAAGCATTCGATTATTTCAATTAGATGAAAATTAACTCTAGAGGTTAAGCTTAAAATAATGTTTGTCAGTAAGGATTTGTTTACAAGGTACGATTTTATCAAATGGAAAACGTCAGGTTAGTATCTGGGTGAAATCCTAGATGGCGTGACCTTAAAGAGGCGTTGCAAGTTGGCAACACTAAACGTTTCTGAGATGACTTGAGAAGCAGACTGTCAGCGTGCTATAAGTGTAAACGTTTAGTTAGCATGAAATAAGCGTGAAACGGCTAGTTTATAGTGACCGTTAGCACGCTATAAGGGTATAACTATTACTTCATAGCTTATACCGAGCGAGAACGTTACTTTTCGTTGGACCGCGTTGGAGGTTGTCACGCCGTCTCGGGGATCACCACGTTTTTCATCCATTGAAATCTCGTGCATCATTTGCGATTTCAGACTGCAAGTGGTTTTAAATAATAAAGAAGTCTATCCTACAACCATACACGTTATTATTTTGAAGATCGCTGCAACTCTTTTTGGATAATAAAGAGCATTCTGATGACCGGCGTGAGGCCTCGCCGTCATATATGTAAAAAAATATTGTATACAAGTTAAAAGTTATCGAATTACAGTCAATCTAGATGATTTAATGTTATCAGCAAAGTATGTAATTTGGAAATGGTATAAAATGAATATTCGCTGGTTAATTTATTTCTGAATACACTCTTAACCGTACGGGGTAAGGGACTGCACATGCGTAAGGTGACTCCGGAAATAGATCGGAGTTATCCTATATTCTTCCTAAAAAAGATATAGATCCAGTGATTATCCACGTCCATAAATATATCTGGACTAGTAGTTTAATTCTTTGAAAAAATATCAAATCATACCATATATCCAACTAAGGTGTTATTATATATATTTATCAATATCCGCATCTGTTTATTAAATCCGGACTAATGAGATTTCGCAAAATAAGAGCACATGAAGCGCTTCAAATTTGCTACCGTTTTATAGAAACAAAACTTTATGCAGCGCTTGTTTCGCTTATAATGACGCTTGCCACCTCAGTCAGAGCGAACGCAGCATCAGCAGTATTGCGTTTTTAAGAATTTTACCGTTCATCGGAAAACACCGAAAACACAAAGCGTTTTCGGCGCTTTAAGTCTTTCGATTACGCTTTCGCTGTCGATATCTGTTATGTAGTTAGCCAGACGGTATCTGACCAAATGATTTGGAATTGACCCATGTGATTGGATTGGATATACTGGATATGCTAAGAATTTTGAACGAATAGATTAGTTATATATCCGGAGTGGCATATAGCTCCAGGATATAACTGAGTTACACAAGTCTATAAAAGAAAATAAATCAACAAAAATACCAATACATTTTATTTATTAGCATCAGACACTATTATTAATAAATAATTTCCAGTAGGAAAACACATATAAAATAAAGGCAACTTTTACCAAATATTGTTTTTATGTGGCTTCAAAAATATGTTAATGTAATGAAAAAAATACATATAAGGTGTATTTATACACTATACAAATTTTGGAATTTATAAGAAGTAGGTACAAGAAGGAAAAAGAGTTATTGGTGTTAGATGACATCTATTATAGTAAAATAGGTCTCTTGTTGTGAAACACAGAACCAAACAATAAATAATAGAATACCAGTATGCATAGAAGTCAAGTTACAAGTACAGACTGCTGATAACATGTTAAAAAGAAACTTGGGCGTGTTACCGTTAAATTTGTTATAATGCATAGGTATAAATGCGACACACCATATTCAATGGCGCCAAGGGCGCAAAATAAAGGCGTACAGACATTGTTCTGGGTCGCCTAAAATGTTCAGCCTTCCATCGTAGAACCATTGCAATGCGATGACAATTCGATGTCACTGGGGTTACGCTGGGACAAATGGATGACGACCCTGGGAATATATCTTTTGACAACGGGGGTAGATACAACAGTCAAGAAAAGAGCTACTCTTCTCTTTATGGGATGATAATGAGTAACAGCTACTTTTGATGTTTATAAAATAGTAAGCAATAAGCTTGACGAGTTTCTGTTATCGAAACAAAGTAAGGCACCATACCTACCATTTTGTTAGTGAAATACAACACCTACATCTCACTGATGATGAAACTACGGTTAGCTTCGATGTTCAATCTCTATTCACAAGCTTACCTGTACTAGATTGCATTGATGTCACTATGGAATTAATGACAGACAATATAATAGCCTTCCTTAATGTTTAAATCAGCAGCAATCTAAATCAAACCCTTAGTCATACAGTGTATAGAAAGGCAACGCATACAGATAGATATTTAAATGGTGACTCTCACCACCATCCTATACAGTTGGCTACCGTTGGGAAATCTTTGTTTCAGAGAACTCACGGCATCTGTGCCTAACAATATCTGACTGCTGAGCCACAGCATGACAAACGAGTACTACAAGATAAAAAGTTGCGAGTACCAAAACTACGACACAGAAGCCGCACCAACCAGCCACATTAGAACGTCAACCTGCTGTCCTTCCCTACATGAAGGGGATCACTGACAAGATTGGGAACATTCTAAAGCGGGTTTCCATTAATACTTACTTTAAACCAGCCAGGAAGATTAACCAATTCTTACGACCGGTCAAATGCAATATACCCCTCCAGGCAGCAGGTGTCTACAAAATCGATTGTGACTGTGTTCTCCCATACTTCGGACAACCAAAGAGAAGTATAGGGACGCGCATTATAGAACACGCAGCTGACATAAAACATAGGCGCGATATTAGGTCTGCAGTGTGTGAGTGTGAGCATGCTTTTGAGGGGCCAAACTACTACATTCGTATCTATAAACCTTAAATTCTCGCTAGAGAACAAAGACTTGTTCCTAGGACACTACGCGAGGTATTTGAAATCAGGAAACATCCAAATTTCAATAGAGACGATGGTTGGAGCGTTCCACCTGCTTGGGATCCAATAATTAATAAATTAATACCTACAAAAACACACATTGCAAGACCTGATGATGTAGTTAGCTCTCTTTGCAAATAATAACAGTAAGATGGAGGTCGGTCCCCTGCCCGAGTTTCTTCCGCCAGTTCTTCTCGGAAGGGCCTCCCAATTTCCGAACTGGTAGTAAACTCAGTAGTGTACAATGTAATCGTAGTTAAAATTTAATAACTAAATAAAAATATAGAAGTGACGGTTTTGATGAACTACGCTCACATTTGATTGTGAATGTGCGGTCGAACTTACCTTCTCTTTCACTGTCAATCAATCTTTGCAAGTAGAAGTTTATCCTGACTCATTAAAAAACAACAGTGATTACCATTACATGAGAATAACCAAAAGAGTGACCTAAATAATTACAGTCAGTCAACTTTATTAGCTTTTCTCAAATACATTCAAAAGATAATAAGTAATTGAACATTAAAAATATGCTATTCGAATATTGCTACATATGTATGTACAAGGCGTATGACCGTGTGCAACATAAAATATTAATAAACTGGTTGTATCCCAAATACAGCTCACAAATGGTTTATCTCTTATTTAAAAGATAGACAGCAATATGTTCTAATCGAATATTATAATCATATGAGTAGAAAAGTTTATAGAGTTCGATTTGATATTAAAAATTATAATGCCTCAACATCACAAGGGAGTGCCTAAGACTCTCTTGTTTTTAGTTTACATAATAGACCTGCCGAAGGTTATGAATGAACCGTGTATTTTGTTCGTTGATGACGTAACAATAGATTGAATAAAACCCTTAATTGGTTAATTGAACATAACTTGAGAGAAACTTAAATAAAACAAAATTGTAATCTCCTGCATATGCACTGCATGATGCTATAAATATATAATTATATATATTGTTTCATTAATTTGTGACTCCCTAATTAGGAGATAACCGAATAAAACGACATTTTATCATTCACAATCATTTATCTTAAAAGGGTAGTTGGCATTAAGATACTACAAAAGGGGTTCGTGGGTTCACACGCTGAGTGAGCTCACTTTAGTAATACCTAGACCAATTTTTCCGTGTGAATCCTTTGTTAGCTTTTTAAGTTATATAGCTTGTAATTAAACAATATTGTAAGCTGATGATTCGTCGAAAACTAAATAAATTAATATAAATAAAAAACTGATACACCTAAAAAAAAGGTAAAAGGAGAGTGGCGTATTTAAAGAAAAATAGAGGACACGTAAGATTAGAAGTATTTGGCTGCAAGTAATAAAACATAGTTTAAAAAAAAATACTTCTTAATTAAATAACAATTCAAAATATACTATTTAAGAATATTAATTACATTAATGTATTTTAATTATTTTTCATTGTCTCAAATTATTCGAATCAATTGAAAAGGAAGAGGTGTGACGTATTAATAAAGTGCAAGTGACACACGCCCGTACGCACGGCCTACAGCGGTAGTGGGGCATTGCTCACTCGACCGTCGGCCGGTGCGGACGTGCGTGTGCTGCTTGGTGAAACTACTGACTGCTTTCATTTGATGGATACCCTGACAGTAATCGAGGACACCACATCGTTCATCGCATAAAACTTCCACTTAAGTTACTGCTCGGAGGCTCGTTAGCCTCCCACAAAATTTATTGTTTAAAATCACTTTTACTTACAATATACATACTTTAAAAACATCTTCACTGTAAAAGTAGCAATGTACCATACAATCTGTATCCATTTGTTGTAAGTGGTGTTATAATGCCTAAATAACATAATTCAGTTATTAGATGTTTCACCAGATATACCGTAATGGTTCTGATCACGCCATCATCGAATCAATAACATGGACATGACATGAGTATTTATTTTTATGTAATATTTATAAAGCTTAGATAATTATAATTATAATTGTTGGCACTCTTGTTTTATAAGTTGAAAACCTTTAATGCGAAAATTTAATGGTTTGTTGCTATAACTTAGCGAATTCCGTTGTTTTAAATGAAGGATAATTAAATATCCAATGACTCAAAATAATGTTAAGATTTATTTAAGTTTGATAATTATATAATTTATATTATATATGACTGAGATACGGCCTAAGATATATCTCTAATTACGATCTGGTCTCATTGTTACTGGTCTCCTTAATAGTTTTACTTATTCCTCATTTTATTTGCTCCAGATCGTCTATCCCCCATGTTCTCAATGCCTTGAGTGAGCCGGTAACAAAAACTAACGCTCTTCCGATTCTACTCATGTTTCGACATGAGATGAGACAAAGAACCGAACTCCCTGCTGCTTACGTAATATCTGCACAGGGCCTCTACAAGTCTAAAGTGCGAAGACAAATGGTTTATGGCTTTATCTTCTTCAAGACAAGTTGCAGCGTGCTGTAGCTCAGGTTTGAGCTTCTAGAGACGCCCTCTTCGGTTGTAGTGTTTGTAGAAAATCTGGTCTATAATGGATGGTTCCATTGGAGATTAAGAAAAATTTCGTCGCCATTAAATCTCTTCAGTGTGATAAAACTCACTATTTACGGTTTGAGGTCCATTTAACCATCCCAAACCCTGATTCAAAATAATTACTTTAACTTAAGGCTGGTGACTTAGCTTTTGTACTTTACCTTTATGACAACGTAGTCAGAATGTAGTCCCATCATAGACAAAATATAGGTAATAACTCAGAATATTAATTAATAAATACTAATATTTAAATAATTAATACGTATATTGTTTATATCATTCTTTCATTTTCATGACAACGTCATTCAAATCGTTAGATTAATAAACAATGTAGAGTGAAAACCTATCAAGAAGTTTGTGTATATATATCAGGTCTCCCCCGCAAATCTTCACGTAAGACCGACTGGTACATTTGGGGCTGGTAGCATCTGATCTACGTGGCGTCGACAAATTTCACCTTCTTCCGTTCGAACCTCATAATGTAGAGTTCCGTAGCGTTGTGTCACAGTCGCAAACTTCCATCGCTCTCCCCTCCCCGAGTAGGAGCGAATCTGAACAGTATCTCCAATGTTGAAAAATTTCTTAGGTAAATTTCTGGTACTATTATAAATTTGGTTCGAGGTCTCTTTTCTAAATTGTACGTGCAAGTCTGTCTTGATTGTTCGTCCAAACATTAATTCATAAGCCGTTTGTTTTGTAGCATTAGGTGTACGGCGTAGAAGTGTTTTGACTAAAATCAGTTTCTCGTGAATATTTCCTGGATCGTGTCCCATACCTTTTAGAGATCTTTTAATGGTCTGAACGAATCTTTCAGCTTGTCCATTAGTTGACGGATGATATGGTGCTGAGGTTCTATGAATAACTCCTTTTTGTTTCAAGAAATCGGTAAATTCGTGAGATACAAATTGACGTCCATTGTCCGAGACAAGAACATCAGGTATGCCAAAATTACAAAATAATTCTTTTAATTTTAAAATGCACCATGTACTAGTGGTCGATTTTGTAGGAAATACTTCTACCCATTTTGTATATGAGTCAACTATGATGAAAAGTTGATGTCCCATAACAGGTCCAGCAAAATCAATATGTATTCGCTGCCACGGTTTCACAGGATCTTCCCAATGATGAGTCGGTACTTTTGTTGGGTTGTTTTGTTGCAGTCTACAAGTGCGACATTTCTTAACAAGGTTTTCAATGTCTTTGTCAATCTTTTTCCAATAAACAAAACTACGGGCTAATAATTTCATTTTTAAAATTCCTAAATGTCCCATATGTAGTTCCTTTAGTACCTTATCTTGTAATATTTGTGGGATCATGACACACGAGTTCCTTTTAGAATGCAATTTCCCTGTAGAGTCAGTTCATTATTTTGGTACCCAAGAGTTTCCAAAGATTTACCGGTACGTAATACGTCAATCAATGGTTTCAGTTCGTTGTCTCGCAGTGTTTCTGTTTCTATAAGTTCAGGTGTAATTGCTAAGTGCTTTATGTGCTCTATTTGAAAAATCGAATGTTGATCTGTTTTATTTTCATGGCTCTTCCCTACAGGGAAACGAGATAGGAAATCTGCGTTTGAATGAAAAGTTGATCTTCTGTATGTTATTTCATAGTTAAATCCAGATAGAAAATGAGCGTAATGGAAAAGTCTCATTGTACTCATGGTGGGTAGTGTTTTGTTTGGATGAAAAATTGTAGTCAGTGGCTTATGGTCGGTGATTAAAGTAAATTTTCGTCCGTAGCAGTAGTAAAAAAATTTTTTTAATCCCCAGTATATAGCTGTAGCTTCCTTATCAATTTGACTATAATTTTTTTCACTATTGGTTAAACTTCTCGAAGCAAATGCTATAGGTCTTTCAGACCCGTCACTAAATTTATGTGATAGAACAGCGCCAAGGCCGAATGGCGATGCGTCTGTTGCTAAAGTAATAGGTTTTGAAGGATCAAAATGAACCAATATTGTATCACTTGCAATTTCATTCTTTATACTGTCAAAGCTTTTTTGGCAATCATCCGTCCATTTGAAATGTTTATTCTTTTTAAGTAGCTCATTTAACGGGTTGGTAATCGTAGCTAAATTAGGAATGAATTTGTTGTAATAATTGGCCATGCCAAGAAATGATCGTAACTCGTTTAAATTTTTAGGTCGTTCTGTTTTCAAAATTGCTTCTATCTTATTCTTGTTTTTATGTAGACCGTCTTTATCAATTATATGCCCAAGGTACTTAATGTTCTTTTGAAAAAAATTACACTTATCTTTGTTTAAACGAAGATTATTTTCTTTTAGTTTTTCTAAAACTTGTTGTAATCGTGTCATTAACTGAGCCTCAGATGAGCCTTGTACTAAAATATCATCGAAAAAACATTTAACGCCGTCAAGTCCTTGAAGTATTCTATCCATAAATTTTTGCCAAAGATTGGGTGCTACTTTGACTCCGAACATTAGTCTATTCACCTTATAAGTACCTTTATGTGTACTAATAGTTTGTAAGTGGGCACTTTCATCGTCCATTTCCATATGTAAATAGGCTTGACTAATGTCTAAAGTGCAGAATAACTTACCACCATTCATTTCTGAAAATATATCTTCGATAACAGGTATTGGGTATTGTTCATCTTTTATTACTTTATTTAGGGTTACTTTATAATCAGCGCAAAGTCGAATACTTCCATTAGGCTTAACTATTGGAACTATAGGTGTGCCCCATTCTGCGTGTTCTACTTTCGTAATAACTCCATCTTTACAAAGTCTTTCAATTTCGTCGTCAACTTTTTGTTTCAAAGCATACGGAATTCTTCGAGGTTTAATAAATATGGGTTGTGTATTCTCTTCTAAATTTAAATGTCCTTTGAAATTTGGAATTTTACCGAGATCAGATTCAAAAACTGTTGATGAATATTTTTTAAGTAGTTCATGTAATTTTGGAAAATTTTCGGTGTTGATTAATTTTATATCTGCGAAGTTTAAATTTACTTCTTTAATCCAACTTCTTCCAAAAATAGCTTCAACATCCTGTTTTATGATGTAAAGTTTTCCGAGAAACATTTGTTTTTGGTATTTACAATTACAGTAAACAACTCCAACTGGTTGGATAACTTCGCCAGTATATGTTTTCATTTTTAATTTGGTTTTATAAATTTTTTTATTGATGTTTAACATTTTGAATTGTTTCAAAGATATTGATGATAATGCTGCTCCAGTGTCAACTTCCATCGAAACTTTTGACTGTTCTATATCAACTGTGATGATGTATTTATCAGGTATTTCTGAAGAAAGATTATTAATGTCACAAACATTATCATCATCTTCACTAGAAGAATTATTTAAATTGAGTAAATTAGTATTGTTCTTACTATTCTTAATTCTTTGAAGACAAACTCTGCCTAAATGACCTTTTCTTTTGCAATTGTAGCAAATTTCGTTGATGCAACCACAATCAGTAGCTTTATGATCATCCTTGCCGCATCTATAACATTTTCCTCTTAAATCTTTAATTGAAATTGGTTCCGGGTGTAGTTCTGTTCTCGACGTCTTGTTCTTCGAATAATTTTTTATTGTAGATAGTTTGTGAATTGATTCATGATGATGTGTAGTGTTTTCCATATCCCTATTTTCAATTTTTCCCATTTCCATTGCTAAGGCTAAATCAGTAAGTTCAGAAAATTTATATATCTTCCTGTCTTGTAAAATTCTAGTCCTTATTTCATTGTCAAACAAACCACGAAGGAATTGAAGCGATAAAAAATTTTCAGCGATAGATCTCTTACAATGATGGCATTCGAATTCACAGTTTGAGGTCAATTTCTTTAATTCTGTTGCAAAATCAGTAACGCTTTCAGTTTCCTTTTGTATTCTACTTATAAATTTGTGTTGTAAGGTCCAGATACTTGGTTTTGGGTCAAAATGTTCCGTAATTAAATGACTAAGCATATCGAAGGGAATATTCTTTGGGTCTTCTGGTGAGCATATATTGTATGTCCGTTCATGAAGGTTCGGACTGAGGGATGAAAGTAAAATGTATGTTTTGATTTTAGAATCTTCGATATTGTTGAGTCTAAAATATAATTCAATTCTATTTATGAAATTTTTGAAACTTTCATTTTCTTGTAATGGTTGAAATGGTATTTTTGGGATACTGGCCCTTGGACTATGATTCTCCGGTATGCGCTCGATATTTCTGCTCGATGTAGATGGATTATTGCTTTGTAAAATGTAAAGTTTTGTTTTCAGTAATATTGCCAATTCTTCATATTCATTTCTGTATGTTATTTCATCATCTACACATTCATCTGGAACATATTTTTCGATTTCATCTTGGTATGTACGTAATTTTTCTAAATTTTCTTGTAAGGTTTGTAATCGACAAGATATTTCCTCATTTGAAATTGTGGGTTTTGTACTTACGTAATTGTACGAACGTGTAAGGGCACCATGGACGCAGCCACGGTTACGTTTTAGTTGCTTTAATACTTCCTCCATCGTCGCCAATAATAAATACTAATATTTAAATAATTAATACGTATATTGTTTATATCATTCTTTCATTTTCATGACAACGTCATTCAAATCGTTAGATTAATAAACAATGTAGAGTGAAAACCTATCAAGAAGTTTGTGTATATATATCATTAATAAAGGCGGAAACACATTATTAAAACGCGACGCGACCCGACGAAACGCGATGCGTGTTGAGTTGAATCAAATGTAAGGCGGAAACACATTATTAAAACGCGACGCGACCCGACGAAACGCGATGCGTGTTGAGTTGAATCAAATGTATTGTTTTCTATAGACCAGAATCATACTATGCACACCCGACGCGACGCCATGCGCGAACACGCCACCCGATCCAAACGGGCCAGGTCGGTGTGTTGTCCATGGTGGGGGTAAACACGCCATCCGACGCGGCGCGCGTGGTATGTTTCTAGACAACACCCTACGCCACGCGTCAGTCGTCCGAGAACTGTCAAAGAGCATATACGAATTCTTTGACCCCATCCCTATTCTTCAAACTGTGAAACGGAATTTATGCCAAATTAATATTAATTCTTGCATTTATTTAACGAAATGACCGACGAAAAAATAATTAAGTTGGGAAAACAATATCCTGTTCTATGACATTAATTTCGCTATATACAGCAATTATACTGTGAAAAATAATGAATGGGAAGAAATTGCCAATTCAAGACCGTATAAAAACCCGATAGTACATCTTCAAGATAATGAAAGATTTCATATTATGAAATCTTTCATTATCTTAAAGTAGGTCTGGATACAGAGTATGATATTCACCACACATACTTCTGTTTTGATTTATTTCATGTACCCTAGTAACGCCTAGTTATTCTCTTTTTATTGAGTCGTTTAAGTATCATATATGTACACAAAATTTTCATCAAATCTTCTTCAAAGTCTTCATCTGACTGTCGTTATTTATTAAAACCATTGTATATAACCATACACTTCCGCTGCTGTAAGCAAACTGTATTCAAAAATTGCTAGTATGTCGTGGCGTCGCGTGTTGGTAATGTGCACGGTACATATCGGGTGTCGACACGTTGCGTCGCGTCGCGTTTTAATAATGTGTTTCCGCCTTAAAGCAGGCTTGATATCACATAAGCAGGTGCTAAGTTCTTATTTTAGCGCGGTTTCTATGTTTAAAGGCGGGAACATATTATTAAAACGCGACGCGACGCAACGTGTCGACACCCGATATACACCGTGCACATTACCAACACGCGACGCCACGACATACTAGCAATTTCTGAATACAGTTAGCTAAAGGCGGAAACACATTATTAAAACGCGACGCGACGCAACGTGTCGACACCCGATATACACCGTGCACATTACCAACACGCGACGCCACGACATACTAGCAATTTCTGAATACAGTTAGCTAACAGCAGTGGAAGTGTATGGTCATGTACTATGGATTAACATAATTTATTATCTCTTGAAAACCGTAGGATGATGTGCGATCTAGTTTTTCTCTTTAAATTATTAAATAATAAGATAGATTGTCCAGTTCTTCTATCACAGATCAACCTTATAGTCAAGGCACGAGTACCCGCACGCTCCTCACGCCCCATAAAAATATTCGTACCACCACAATATCGCAAGAATTAGACTCGCAATAGCTATTTTGCTCGCTGTATGAAAACATATAACGAACAATTCTACAAATTACACCTGTTTTGTAACACATTGACTGGTATCAAGTCAGACATTTTCAATATATTTAAGTAAAATGCTAATAATGTTCGTTTTAATAATTTTTAAGTAAATTAATACTTATTTTGTTGTGTTGTTGCCTTAATCATAGATATTTAATAATAAGCTAATTCGTATTTTAATGTACTTTTATATTTTGATTTAAACTAGTTTCTGTTCCTACATTTATGTACCTAATTAATATTGGGCACTCATTATTCTACAATTGATGTCAAAATCTTGTGTACTTTATTATTTCTAATGACTGTTTCGTGCCAGAATAAATAAAGAAAAAATTAATACAATAAATGCAAAATATAATAATAAATTGACATAAATTCTGTTTGATAGTTTGAAGAATAGGGATGGGTCAACGAATTCGTATTCGCTCTGTGACAGTTCTCAAACGACTGACGCGTGGCATCGGGTGTTGTCTAGAAACATACTACGCGCGCCGCGTCGGATGGCGTGTTTACCCCCACCATGGACAACACACCGACCTGGCCCGTCTGGATCGGGTGGCGTGTGAGCGCATGGCGTCGCGTCGGATGTTCATAGTATGATTCTGGTCCATAGAAAACAATACATTTGATTCGACTCAACACGCATCGCGTTTCATCGGGTCGCGTCGCGTGTTAATAATGTGTTTCCGCCTTAACAGCAGTGGAAGTGAATGGTTATGTACTATGGATTAACATAATTTATTATCTCTTGAAAACCTTAGGATGATGTGCGATCTAGTTTTTCTCTTTAAATTATTAAATAATAAGATAGATTGTCCAGTTTTTCTATCACAGATCAACCTTATAGTCAAAGCACGACTACCCGCACGCTCCTCACGCCCCATCAAAATATTCGTACCACCACAATATCGCAAGAATTATACTCGCAATAGCTATTTTGCTCGCTGTCTGAAAAAATATAACGCACAATTCTACAAATAACACCTGTTTTGTAACACATTGACTAGTATCAAGTCACACATTTTCAATATGTTTAAGTAAAATGCTAATGATGTTCGTTTTAATAATTTTAAAGTAAATTAATACTTATAATTGCACACCTGTATATTGTTTAACTATTTCGTTAAATTGGGTTGTTGCCTTAATCATAGATATTTAATAATAAGCTAATTTGTATTTAAATGTACTTTTATATTTTGATTTTAAATCAAACAGAACAGAAACTAGTTATGTTCCTACATCAATGTACGTAATTAATATTGGGCACTCATTATGCTACAATTGATGTCAAAATCTTGTGTACTTTATTATTTCTAATGACTGTTTCGTGCCGGAATAAATAAAAAAAAATTAACTAAATAAATGCAAAAATTAATATTAAATTGACATAAATTCTGTTTGATAGTTTGAAGAATAGGGATGGGTCAACGAATTCGCGTAGTCGCTCTGTGACAGTTCTCGAACGACTGACGCGTGGCGTTGCGTGTTGTCTAGAAACATACTGCGCGCGCCGCGTCGGATGGCGTGTTTACCCCCACCATGGACAACACACCGACCTGGCCCGTCTGGATCGGGTGGCGTGTGAGCGCATGGCGTCGCGTGGGATGTTCATAGTATGATTCTGGTCCATAGAAAACAAAACATTTGATTCGACTCAACACGCATCGCGTTTCATCGGGTCGCGTCGCGTTTTAATAATGTGTTTCCGCCTTTAATTGTTGTTCTGAGGGTAATAACATACGATTATGACATTTAACACGATGAAGTTGGCCATTTAGTTAGACCGTAGTTAGTTTTTTACAGTTTGACCATAGTTAACTAATGAATTAAACCTTATAAAAATAAAACATAGGTATGTCTGTGTCTTATACGTGTTAATATTTGTAATGTTATTATTTAATTTATGTATTTCTAATGCATATTTCATAAAAATATTAGTTTTCTGCATTCCGTCATCTTATAAACATTAACTGTTCTTAATTTAAAACTCCTCCGTCCGCGTAAATTTTTTAAAAAGGTTTTGTTTCATGTATTAAGATCTTACATACACTTAGGGTACATATTACATAATGATGACAGAGATATAATGGAAAATTTAAGGGTTAAAAGCTTGCTTTGTAAGCATTAAAAGAACTAAATCAGCTAAATAATAACAGTTCTTTTGATTGTCATATTTTTGACATAATTTAACACTTGCGGCATAAATCAAACAAAAGATTTTAACAAGGTAATTAGCCAAGTATACAGACAAAGCCGGAGCAGACGAAGTGAAACTGTGAGAGTTGCATTGTGAGCGGTGAAACTGCCTTTCTAGAGGCTAGCGCACGATTCGCGAATGGCGTTTCTATTAATCAAGACGTGAACCGTCACGACTGACGCTCACGAAACCGCCGGCCGGTTATGCGACGTGATGGATGGGAGCTGCTTGCGAAAGATTTGGGTTTAATTTCGGCGTTAGGGATTGCTTACATACAACAAATTATCCGTTTCTTTTAAATATCTTTTTGAAAATAAAAGATGTGAGTAACTGAAATTTTCGACGGCCAGGATTCGAAGCTAAGTATTCGGAGTCTTTCCATTATCTTGACAAAAAGAGTTATATAATTATTGTAGGATGCAGTTGTAGTCGGCAACTGTGTTTTATATTAATTCGCTTTTAATATTGTTGGTCAGTTTGATCGGATTGTTGAGTTTTACAGAATAGCTTCTTTTCCAGATTTGAAACAGAAAATATATATTTAAAAACAAATGCAACACGTGTGTGTGTCTCTAAAATATGTGTGTGTAAATCAAAAACTATTTGAAAACTTACAAAGCATTGATTTATCTAATTAAGTTGAACATACTGCCAATTTAAATTTATTGTCCCTGGAGGCGTTGGTGTGGAAGGTATGGATATTTCTGTACCAAGATAACTATTTATCAGTGTGGTGTCCTCGATTACTGTCAGGGTATCCATCAAATGAAAGCAGTCAGTAGTTTCACCAAGCAGCACACGCACGTCCGCACCGGCCGACGGTCGAGCGAGCAATGCCCCACTACCGCTGTAGGCCGTGCGTACGGGCCTGTGTCGCTTGCACTTTATTAATACGTCACACCTCTTCCTTTTCAATTGATTCGAATAATTTGAGACAATGAAAAATAATTAAAATACATTTATGTAATTAATATTCTGAAATAGTATATCTTGAATTGTTATTTAACTAAGAAGTATTTTTTTTTTAAATTATGTTTTATTACTTGCAGCCAAATACTCTAATCTTACGTGTCCTCTATTTTCTTTGATTACGCCACTCTCCTTTTAACTTTTTTTAGGTGTATCAGTTTTTTTATATTAATTTATTTAGTTTTCGACGAATCATCAGCTTACAATATTGTTTAATTACAAGCTATATAACTTAAAAAGCTAACAAAGGATTTACACGGAAAAATTGGTCTAGGTATTACTAAAGTGAGCTTACTCAGTGTGTAACCCTAGAAACCCTTTTGTAGTATTTGAATGCCAACTACCCTATTAAGATAAATTATTGTGAATGATAAAAATTTCGTTTTATTCGGCTATCTCCTAATTAGGGAGTCACAAATTAATAGAACAATATATATAATTATATATTTATAGCATCATGCAGTGCATATGCAGGAGATGACAATTTTGTTTTATTTAAGGTTCTCTCTAAGTTATGTTCAATTAACCAATTAAGGGTTTTATTCAATCTATTGTTACGTCATCAACGAACAAAATACACGGTTCATTCATAACCTTCGGCAGGTCTATTATGTAAACTAAAAACAAGAGAGTCTTAGGCACTCCCTTGTGATGTTGAGGCATTATAATTTTTAATATCAAATCGAACTCTATAAACTTTTCTACTCATATGATTATAATATTCGATTAGAACATATTGCTGTCTATCTTTTAAATAAGAGATAAACCATTTGTGAGCTGTATTTGGGATACAACCAGTTTATAAATTTTTTATAAACATATTCGAATAGCATATTTTTAATGTGCAATTACTTATTATCTTTTGAATGTATTTGAGAAAAGCTAATAAAGTTGACTGACTGTAATTATTTAGGTCACTGTTTTGGTTATTCTCATGTAATGGTAATCACTGTTGTTTTTTAATGAGTCAGGATAAACTTCTACTTGCAAAGATAATTGACAGTGAAGGAGAAGGTAAGTTCGACCGCACATTCACAATCAAATGTGAGCGTAGTTCATCAAAACCGTCACTTCTATATTTTTATTTAGTTATTAAATTCTCACTACGATTACATTTTACACTACTGAGTCTACTACCAGTTCGGAAATTGGGAGGCCCTTCCGAGAAGAACTGGCGGAAGAAACTCGGGCAGGGGGACCGACCTCCATCTTACTGTTATTATTTGCAAAGAGAGCTAACTACATCATCAGGTCTTGCAATGTGTGTTTTTGTAGGTATTAATTTATTAATTATTGGATCCCAAGCAGGTGGAACGCTTCAACCATCGTCTCTATTGAAATTTGGATGTTTCCTGATTTCAAAAGCCTCGCGTAGTGTCCTAGGAACAAGTCTTTGTTCTCTAGCGAGAATTTAAGGTTTTTCGATACGAATGTAGTAGTTTGGCCCCTCAAAAGCATGCTCACGCTCACACACTGCAGACCTTAATATCGTGCCTATATTTTATGTCAGCTACGTGTTCTATAATGCGCGTCCCTATACTTCTCTTTGGTTGTCCGAAGTATGGGAGAACACAGTCACAATCGATTTTGTAGACACCTGCTGCCTGGAGGGGTATATTGCATTTGACCGGTCGTAAGAATTGGCTAATCTTCCTGGCTGGTTTAAAGTAAGTATTAATGGAAACCCGCTTCAGAATGTTCCCAATCTTGTCAGTGATCCCCTTCATGTAGGGAAGGACAGCAGGTTGACGTTCTACTGTGGCTGGTTGGTGCGGCTTCTGTGTCGTAGTTTTGGTACTCACAACTTTTTATCTTGTAGTACTCGCTTGTCATGCTGAAGCTCAGCAGTCAGATATTGTTAGGCACAGATGCCGTGAGTTCTCTGAAACAAAGATTTCCCAACGGTAGCCAACTGTATAGGATGGTGGTGAGAGTCACCATTTAAATATCTATCTGTATGCGTTGCCTTTCTATACACTGTATGACTAAGGGTTTGATTTAGATTGCTGCTGATTTGAACATTTAGGAAGGCTATTTTATTGTCTGTCTTTAATTCCATAGTGACATCAATGCAATCTTGTACAGGTAAGCTTGTGAATAGAGATTGAACATCGAAGCTTAGCATAGTTTCATCATCAGTGAGATGTAGGTGTTGTATTTCACTAACAAAATGGTAGGTATGGTGCCTTACTTTGTTTCGATAACAGAAACTCGTCAAGCTTATTGCTTACTATTTTATAAACATCAAAAGTAGCTGTTACTCATTATCATCCCATAAAGTGAAGAGTAGTTCTTTTCTTGACTGTTGTATCTAACCCCGTTGTCAAAAGATATATTCCCAGGGTCGTCATCCATTTGTCCCAGCGTAACCCCAGTGACATCGAATTGTCATCGCATTGCAATGGTTCTACAATGGCAGGCTGAACATTTTAGGCGACCCAGAACAATGTATGTACGCCTTTATTTTGCGCCCTTGGCGCCATTGAATATGGTGTGTAACATTTGTACCTATGCATTATAACAAATTTAACGGTAACACGCCCAAGTTTCTTTTTAACATGTTATCAGCAGTCTGTACTTGTAACTTGACTTCTATGCATACTGGTATTCTATTATTTATTGTTTGGTTTTGTGTTTCACAACAAGAGACCTATTTTACTATAATAGATGTCATCTAACACCAATAACTCTTTTTCCTTCTTGTACCTACTTCTTATAAATTCCAAAATTTGTATAGTGTATGTTTTTTTCATTACATTAACATATTTTTGAAGTCACATGAAAACAATATTTGGTAAAAGTTGCCTTTATTTTATATGTGTTTTCCTACTGGAAATTATTTTATTAATAATAATGTCTGATGCTAATAAATAAAATGTATTGGTATTTTTGTTGATTTATTTTCTTTTATAGACTTGTGTAACTCAGTTATATCCTGGAGCTATATGCCACTCCGGATATATAACTAATCTATTCGTTCAAAATTCTTAGCATAACCAGTACATCCAATCCAATCACATGGGTCAATTCCAAATCATTTGGTCTGGCTAACTACATAACAGATATCGACAGCGAAAGCGTCGAACGAAAGACTTAGAGCGCCGAAAACGCTTTTTGTGTTTTCTGTGTTTTCCGATCAACGGTAAAACGCAATACTGCTGATGATGATGACTGAGGTGGCAAGCGTCATTATAAGCGAAACAAGCGCTGCATAAAGTTTTGTTTCTATAAAACAGTAGCAAATTTGAAGCGCTTCATGTGCTCTTATTTTGCGAAATCTTATTAGTCCGGATTTAATAAACAGATGCGGATATTGATAAATATATATAATAACACCTTAGTTGGATATATGGTATGATTTGCTATGGTTTCAAAGAATTAAACTACTAGTCCGGATATATTTGTCGGATATGGATAATCACTGGATCTATATCTTTTTTAAGAAGAATATAGGATAACTCCGATCTATTTCCGGAGTCACCTTACGCATGTGCAGTCCCTTACCCCGTACGGTTAAGAGTGTATTCAGAAATAAATTAACCAGCGAATATTCATTTTATACCATTTCCAAATTACATACTTTGCCGATAACATTAAATCTTCTAGATTGACTGTAATTCGATAACTTTTAACTTGTATACAATATTTTTTTACATATATGACGGCGAGGCCTCACGCCGGTCATCATAATGCTCTTTATTATCCAAAAAGAGTTGCAGCGATCTTTAAAATAATAACGTGTATGGATGTAGGATAGACTTCTTTATTATTTAAAACCACTTGCAGTCTAAAATCGCAAATGATGCACGAGATTTCAATGGATGAAAAACGTGGTGATCCCCGAGACGGCGTAACAACCTCCATGCGTGGCGGTCCAACGAAAAGTAATGTTCTCGTTCGGTATAAGCTATGAAGTAAAAGTTATGCCCTTATAGCGATCTAACGGTCACGATAAACTAACCGTTTCACGCTTATTGCATGCTAACTAAACGTTTACACTTATAGCACGCTGACAGTCTGCTTCTCAAGTCATCTCAGAAACGTTTAGTGTTGCCAACTTGCAACGCCTCTTTAAGGTCACGCCATCTTGGATTTCACTCAGGTACTAACCTGACGTTTTCCATTTGATAAAATCGTACCTTGTAAACAAATCCTTACTGACAAAATTTTTTTAAGCTTAACCTCTAGAGTTTAATTTAATCTAATTGAAATAATCGAATGCTTCAACATATATAATATTACTAACCTAACCTATTATCCAATGAATATCAAATTCAGAAATAACATTACGTATAATTCCGAATTTATTATTTGTTTATTTCAGTCATAAGTGTAAAATACTAATGTCTTTTAATATCACTATAAAAGACGAGATAGTTATCGTAGGTAATAATGTTTGAATGTCTTTACAACGATTTAATTCTAAATCGATGCCCCTTAGCAAAGTCACACCTTTGTGTACCTTGTTACCATTGTTGCACCTTGGCAAAATCACACCTTTTTGCACCTTGGCACTATTGTTGCACCTTGGCAATATATTCTTGTACCCCTTGGTACATGTCTTTCAAATTAATGTATTGTAGTGTATCCACTTGTCTGTATAACCTTTATATAAGTTTTGACGTAATAAACATTGAAATTCAAATCGTTGTTTCAGGAATATAAGAAACTACTTATAAATCTATTTTTTTTTTGTATCATAGTATGTTTTATTTAACCCGTGTAATGCAATGTAATATTTAACCCGTACAGGGTTACTATTAACTAAATTAAAATCTCGATCGATTTAAATCGTAAGTAAGATTAGGTTTGGTGTGGGTAGGTAGCACAAGCCAGAATTATAAAGCAAGAACAAGACATTCATTACTAGAATAATATGGCAGAAATAACCGTGAAGGTAATAATAATCTCAACACATACATTATTCAATCGAGTGCTTATTACAAGGTTATAAAGATTTTCTTTATAGCAAAATAGGATGACTTCATATATTTTCTTTTCTTAAAATAAAATAGCTATCAATAATTACACAAGTTCTTTAGAATTGCAATTAATACTGCCGTTATTCAAGTTGATATTTACATTGCTATAGTCAATGATTTGTCAACTCTTCTTAGAATCAAGTGGATAAACTATTTAACATTTTTTTGTCTCAATACTATGAGACAGCCTTTTTTGCAGATGGGTTCGTTATCTCCCTCCTTTAATTTGATTTTCACGAGCTAATTTTTCTATACACCACTTGCTTGAAGGCTCGTCGCCACGTGTGGTGTCCTCGATTACTGTCAGGGTATCCATCAAATGAAAGCAGTCAGTAGTTTCACCAAGCAGCACACGCACGTCCGCACCGGCCGACGGTCGAGCGAGCAATGCCCCACTACCGCTGCACTGTGGGACATCCATAGGTCATAAATCTTAAAAACCTGCTTTCTAGTTTTACATTTTATTCCTTGTCGTTACATTGGATAGTTGCGGTACCTTCTGAAACTATAAATAGGTCAGTAATTAGAGTGCGCCTTCATTATCTATTGTGCATTCAAAGAGAGCGCATCGCCAATCGTAAATACTGTTATCAGTGAGTCATTAAAAAGCGTGACGTCATTTGTTGTCATTGCGGGACCTGTGAGTGCTGTGTGTGTTTTTTCTGAAATGGATATCCAAGAACAGGGTATGTAATAATTAATATTTTTATTTTAATTGTATCTTAGTATATATTTCCTTTAGTATGTCATTGCTACGAGGCGACTTTTCTTGGAGTATTATATTTTAATATTCAAAGTTTGAATAAACTTTTAAATATGTTCCCACTCGCTCCGACTATGGAGGTATATTGCACCATAATCTTTAGACTTTCTTATCTTAGGAAAATTAAAACTTGGCTGCCCTTATCTGCCCTTTTGGCGATGACAAGGGTGCTACGGTTGCCAGATTATCTCGTAGCATTTGCTACGAAATTAGTTTATATAGTCTTAGTGTTTTGTGTAGGTTTTGTGACTGAATTTTAACCGTTTTTTTTGTTTTAGGTAATTTATATATATGCTCGTTTTCAAGAATGCATATTCTTGAAATATGGCTAACTGTCAATACCGATAATGACTCGGAAAAGTGTCGTCAAGTCCTACAAAGTTTGTTGACTACTCTGAACGATGCTGAGAACATTGATATTCATTATTTAGAGAAAATTGTTAATAATTTATGTAAAGCTATTGCTCGATTCTGGAAAAAATGTAATAGGGATAAAACCAAGATTTTATATAAGAATTCCGATTGGTTTAATGTTATTGAAAAAATTCAACTTGTGAAAAACAATAAGCAATGTACTCCGTCTGAAACGTCACCGTGTCATTCACGTGGTCGTCCTCGAAAACCTTTTACGCAATGTAGTAAAAGGACTAAACGTCGGAGAGTAGCTGATTTGTCAAAGTCTGATGATTCTACTGTGAGTGCATTGCTTGATGTTTCAGACTGTTCATTCGATTCGTGTATATCTAGAGTTAGCACTGATGATGTCTTGTCACTTGTGACTGATGCTCAGTTGACAAAACATCAGTATTTATTAATTAAAAACTTTGTTAATAGCAATATTTCTCCTAATGTATTACCATGTTACCAACAAATTACTAAAGCGAAACAGAGATGTTACCCTTTTAATATAACTGTTTCCGAGTCTTCAGCTGAAGTTGAATTACAAAGTCTTTTTGATCACACAGCTTCTCGAATCCTTGAATCTCAAAAAGAGGTCTTAGATCAGATTCCTGATGATTGTTTGTCTAATATCTCTTTACTTGGGAAATGGGGATTCGATGGCAGCACTGGACATAGTGAATACAAACAATTTTTTTCAGATTCAACTTTAGAAGATAGTAGTTTGTTTGTAACATCTTATGTACCCCTTCAAATTATTGTAAAATTAGCTGAAGATAATTGTAAAATTTTATGGAAAAATCCTCGACCCTCTTCCACTAGGTACTGCCGTCCTATTCGATTTCAATTTTTGAAAGAAAGCACAGCAGTGTCTTTGCAAGAGGAAGCTTATTTTAAGGATAAAATTGAAAGTTTGCAACCTACTTTTATTCAGATCGACAATCGTGAATTGGTCGTTTCTCATAAGTTGCAGCTTTCAATGGTAGATGGTAAAATTTGTAGTGCTTTAAGTGAAACATCTACAAGTAGATGTTATATATGTAATGCTACCCCTAAAGAGATGAATAAAATAGACGAATGTTTACAAAAACCTGTAATAGAGAGTAGATACCAATTTGGATTATCACCACTACATTCTTGGATACGTTTCTTCGAATATTTTATTCATCTTTCATATAGATTAGACATAAAAAAATGGCAAGTTAGGCTAGATAGTGATAAACAATTGTTATCAAATAAAAAACAATATGTACAGTCCCAGTTTAGGGAACGATTAGGTTTAATAGTTGACAAGCCGCGTAGTGGTGGAAGCGGGACGTCTAACGACGGAAACACGGCCAGGAAGTTTTTTTTGGAATCAGCTGTATCTGCTGAAATTACAGGTTTGAATAAGGATCTCATAGATCGTTGTTGTGTAATATTACAAACGTTATCTTCTGGACATAAAATTAATGAATGCAAGTTTAAAGACTATGCATTACAAACAGCATACAGCCTGGTCGAGGAATATCCGTGGTATAGTCTTCCTGCTTCTGTCCACAAGGTGCTCGTACATGGATCAGATATTATAAGTTATGCATTGTTATCTATAGGAGAACTTTCCGAAGAAGCTGCTGAAGCGACAAATAAGTATATCAAAATTTATAGACGAAGTCACACTCGAAAAATGTCACGTGAAGTTACAAAACAAGATTTAATACAACGACTATTATTACATTCAGATCCTTATACATATTACAAGTCTTCGGAAACTTCCCCCTAAAAAGAAAAATACTCTGTCACAAAGTCTAATAGAATTGTTACATGTTTAATATTGTTAGAATAAGAATAATTTATTTGTATTTTGTTAGTTGTTTTGTTTTTTTTGTATTTAATTAATTTTAATTTATTTATTTCTATTACTTTATTATAATTAAATAATGTTATCAATGTTTTGACTCTTATTTTATTTAAAATATATGTTTTACATTCCAATTTTTAAGTGTTTGTTCATGATAAATTTAGGTAAAAGTATGTTATTGTTTATATTTGTTTTTTACTGAAGTAAACGTTTTTTATTCCGTAAATACATGTACTTCTTTCATTTTAATGTTCCTAAAACACTTTTACAACTATAAGTCACTAAAATAATACAATGTATTGATAGTAACAGGACTTTAACTATTTATGACCGCCCTTGTATGGAGCGTGTCCCTCCGTGCGCTGTAGGCCGTGCGTACGGGCCTGTGTCGCTTGCACTTTATTAATACGTCACAATCAGCAACTATCAAAACTCGTGTACTTCATAATGGAGATACATCAACTTATTAGATTTTTCGTAGTCCACTCGCTCGTTTTCTTTGGGTAATTAAAAAACTAAATGACATAGTATGACAGTCTGTTTTCTTTTTTTTTTTTCTTTTTTTTTGGGAGCTTTGATCGATATTCGAACATGTTAGCTCCATCTTAACCTAATCTTGTTCACTAAACCATCTTAAGGCTCTTAATTTCAAAGCTGAAAATAGTTATAGCTGTACCTGAGAATGGCTCAGCTAGGAAGTTTGTTTTCATAACTAGTCAAGTGAAATCACTTGCTTAATTGGTTGGCCACTTGTTTGGATTTGTAAAAGTGATTTATTTAGTCATTGTACTCAGTTTGTTGATGTGATGTAATAACCTCAATTGTCATGAATTTGTCTATGGTAATATTAGAGGCAACAGAGATCTTCGACGTTAATAATATGCAACGCAACTATCAATGCACCTCTCTGTTAAAGCAAAAAGCGTTTTGTTTTTGTAAAACGGCAAATCAGATAAGCATTTTGTTTCAGCTATAGAGAGTACTCAAAATATTTTTTTTAATTATTCTCAACTTCAATAAGTACTTACATTTAAACGAAGAAATAAGAATTTTATAAGGGCTTATTTTAAACCGATATTTTTTTTAAATAGCAAGACGTGGTTCTCAATTCGCCATTCTATTTATCAATCTTTTATAAACCTGTGAACAAAAACAGCTGTGTATAGTTTAAAACGGTTAGTTATTGATGAATCTTCCCTAACATAGTAAAACTATCGACTATCGACCCTGTGGACCTTATCAAAGAGACTAATGTAATAGTTGTAATCAAATAAGATGAGTGCACAATGCATTGCAGTGCTACAATAATCACAAAGAGATGGTAAAGTTAATCTTAAAAGAAAGATTTACCAACAAATTATAGGCGATGGTAATGAAACACGATAATATATCGTTGAATGCGTGGATCCGAGATATACGATGCTGTACCATAATCGATGCAACGAGACAAGTTCGGTAGCGCGGCGCCTGAGCGGGCGCGAGGTAAATCACTGTGAGCCGATACGAACGGCCATTAGCAATGCAAATGACGCCTATTGAGAGGGCTCCGGTAGCGTCAGCGAAACGAGTATTTTTAAACGTCCGACTTTGGATTTTAGTTTTAAATAAAATTATTTTATTTAATACACTGGTAATTGGAGAAATAAAAACGATTGTTGAATTGTTGTATTTAAACAGTGTTCAAAGGAAACATGTTGGTTTATTTTGGGTATTAAAATTGCATGTGATTTTTTTTATGAAATGACCCGAAAGTGTTGACTTTATTTGCATGTACCTATACAAAATTAGGTATTAGCTTTTTTCAGTTAAGTCATATTTTTTTTGTATTTATGATAAACAAATTAGTATCATAAAGTGTATTTGTAGTGTCTTATATGGTTGTTCGATTAGTCTATTCTAACCATGTTAGGAAAGAGTATCTAATAACAAATAATTATTTATTTAAAGGCATCTCCAACCACTTATTATTGTATGAAACTAAGTCACCGAAATAAATATTTTAGAATTTGAATTTTTTTGAATATTTTAATGAATATTGTATATTATTTCACTTTTGATTTTAATGTATATAGATACGAAAGACTCGAATTAACTATTAAGTATTTATACCACTATAGTAGAATATCCAGTTAGTGCCAAACTAAGAGACGACACTATACAAACATTGAGATAAAAATAACAATGCGTTGCTTAAATACGTTATATACTTTTGAAGCAAATCTTCTATATGGACGTTCGAGCCGCTCGCATAAAGGCGCTCGCCGTGCGTCCACTCTATCCATGCTAAGCGTCAGATTTTACCGTTACACGATATTTTTAATGCTTTATACTATAAAGCTTCGCTTCTTCAGGCGTCTCTAGACGGTACTTTATTTTTTTTTAAATTTAAGCTCTTCTTTTAAATTTGAACCGTTTATTACCATTGTATAAACCGTCATGCAGCATTCAAAGCCTTTTTGTTATTTTTTTTTGGATACGGAAATTATTTTTGTTTTTAATAAGTTTTTATCTAACTTTATAAAGAGTTGAAATTTCTTATATTCTTCGTTGCCGTGCCCCACTACAATTACTATTTTTATTATTAAAATATTGTTCCACTTAATATAGTTTGCTGACCGTACTAGAAATTTCGTCAGCATGTTTTGCCTTTGCGTGCCGGACCCGTGGCGGTGTGCGCTGGCGTTCCAATGTATACGATACGTGTATGTAAATATCGCACATGCTAGCCAACATAAGCTGACCTTACACTCCCCTAAATTATGGACATTACTACTAAGCAAAAGGGAGAACACTGTATAAGAACAAGGGCCTCAATAAGCTGGCTGTTTAATGTATGAATTTGCGAGTGTTCGTGAGAGACGTGTTAGTAGGATCACCTCCGTCCGACCTCGGTTTCGACACCGTACACAACTAGTTATTGTTCTTAAGTTTGTTACGCGTGCGCCGATTACTGATGAGAGCAAACTTGTTGAATACATTATATTTTGAGTTTTGATTGTATAGTCTTTCGATCATGAAGGTTTATTACACTATGGGCTACTTGAATATAAAAGAAGTTCCATTTTCAAGTTGGGGAAGTTTATCTTTTTTAAAAAATATATTTTTACTATTCGTCAACAGAATTTCTAAGGAGCTACGTAAACTTGAATAAAAGTAACAGTTTTACATATAACCAATATGTATAGATGGTAAATTTTAATATGTAAATATCTAAAAATATAGTGTCCTACTTTTAGACTCCTGATTAATGTTCTAAGAATGGAAGAAAAGCGAAAATTTGACAGCATTGACTTTGAACTTTGGACATGATTAGTTATTTTTCACTTACATACATATTTGCATCTTATATTTAATAGTAAAACAAAGAGCTATATAAACAGTTTGTTTTATTGACATGCCTTCAGGGTAAAATAATTATTCAATAAAACACTAAGTTTTCGAATTCTATTCTAAAACACATTCACTTCCTTTTATTTTTCATTTTCATCATATTCATATTTCCTTTATCCTATAAAATAACAATATTATACCTACACAAGTATTTAAGTGAAAACTCCTGTTTTTGATGGCTGAATTTTTTATTGAAATGCACCGAGCTGTTTCGGAACATATTCGAGATATACTTTCAGGCAGACAACAATTCCAAAACGGCCATTTATAAATAGGCATTCTGTCATTATAGGATATCATTATCTATTTTTTTTAACTATTGCGCTCGCTACTTTTTATTTGACTGTACCTAGATTATGTGCTCGCTAGTGCACACTTCATGTATGCAAGTGTTGAGTATGTGTGCGTGTGTGAATCGACCCAAGAAAATAAGAAGCATAACCACAGTTTCCCCGCTTGATATAATGGATTTAATAGCCAAGAGCATAATTTTGTCCTTGGCTTATTAAACCATTTGAGTTGTATGACACAAAAATTAACCGTGATCACCAAATTCCGTATAAAGATATTTATTTTCCACGAGTAAAGTAAAATTAAAAGCGTTAGCAACATAAATACTGGTATATTTCGATTATATTAGAATAAGATAACAAAATAGCTACGTCACATTTCAGCTACGTTACGAGCGCCACACACTGTAATCCTATTTGCATGAACAATATTTGTTATTTGTATGTCTGTTTTGGCCAACGTCCCTTGTTACTGCTCCGTTGGGAACTAAAAGGGTCAACCCCTATACTCAAACCATGTCCATGTTAACAAGAGCTTTGATAACTATCACATCCTCGAATTAACAAAGGTCTTACGTATTTGGATAACTGAGAAAACCCATTTTTTATCAAATAATTTTAATCTCGTGAGTAAGATAAGCTTTTTATGTTTTCTGTATAACAATGATACAGGCAAATGTTATTACATATTTTTTGTTTGTCAATTACGAAGTAAAACGTTTATTTTTCGCCATTATAATGTTAATCATATTCTTTTTAAATAACAAAAATATTTTCAATTATCCTAGAGTAGTGTTTGGTTCGGTCTGCAGTCATGCAGGTTATAGAGGTCGATCATTGGATGGTTGACTGTCAATTATTGATCGCAACCTCTTTCGTATTTCTCCATGTTAAGTCTTGGTACCAGTCTACCCGCGAGTTAGGATCAATTAATGGACCGATGGATAAATAATGTAAATTCAGTCAGACCTTGTGAAACTTTATAATGGGAAGAAGTTCCTTTCTAATACTGGGATTTGTTGTAAAACAAAACCGGCTAAGTGCCTGTCCGAATTTGCCAAATGGGGTTCCGTACCAAATGTATTCCTTCTAAGGAAAAACCTGTTTAATAAATAAATTGGTACTTGTTAGTAAAATATACGTAGTCATAAACAATATTTCCAAATTTTAAGTTCATAGCTCATTGGGAAGTAAAAAAAATCTTGGGAAGTAAATAAATAAAAATTACTTTAATGGCTTTTCATTCTTTTGTTTTTCAATATTTTTAACAAATCTAGTTAATATACTCTAAACAAAGGCACTCCTGGATGGGGTAGGTTAAAATTTTTCTTCGCGACGCTTTGGCTCGCGATGGGAGTCCTCCTTAAAACATTTTTTTTTGTCAATCTGCAGATTTAGCTTAGGGTTAACAAGATGCTTATACTGAGAAAATTCTAAGACTGTAGCTCCAAACGTTTGACTATTAAGCCTGTGTGACAGACGACGGACAGACAAACACGTGAGTGACAACTCCGTTTGGACCCTAAAAATCAACAAATATTTTTCACTCCAAGCGTGGTAAATAGAATTAACTAAATATTTATTGTAAGGCATCTTTAATTTTTCCAATATAGTTTTAAGCGCCAACAAATTAGGTAAAACTATCTGAATTTCGTCATTTTTAGGGTTTCGTACCTCAAACGGAAAAAAGGAACTCTTATAGTCCCGTCCCGTCCGCCCGTCCGTCCGTCCATGCGTCCGTCCGTCTATTTTTTTTTTTCTATTTTACTCTTTATCTTTATCTCGGAAACGCGTAGATTTATGGAGTTGAAATTAAAACCATATACTCAGATCTACAGTCCCTTAAAGCTGTAAAAAATCAAACTTCCAAGTTTAAGTGAAAAAAGATACTTCAATTTTCAAAAATCATTATTGGAAACTATGAACAGAAAAATAATTTTATTTACTACCTACAAATATTTTTTTAAATGCATGCTCATTAGTATGAGATATTAGATCATATTCTATTCGTACAAATAATATACAACCGACATAATAATATGTATATTTACAGTTCTTAAAAATCTTCAACCATATGATTTAGGTAAGGGAAATTGCGGCAAATGTTTTATAGGCAGCCCGTCAGGTCTATATTAATAATTCAATTAAAATATCGCATAAATTTAATCATCCGCCCAATTTTCGACTATTAGAAGACTCTGTGATGGTAATATTTTCAAAATTGTTTTGGCTAATGCTCAAATTGGATAGAGCAACGAAAGAACATTAGAGGTTTACATCAAATAGTTCACATTATACTTCTGTCAAACAATCCGAGAAAACTTTTACGATCCCTTCGAGCTGCTACATTCGTCTTTTCACCCAGTGAGCCACCATTCGGCACAACCACCTTTTTACTAGGCTCATAAAGTCTATGTTCCCTTGTTATCGGCGTTGTTTTTAAGCTAGTTCAAATTTCCGTCGCATCTCAGGTCGGTTGTAAGATTTCTATTTATTTTTTACCACGGAGCTTTCTTTCAATTTCACGGCTTCTGCATTCGCTGACTTTTCTTTTGTGTTGAATAAATTATGCTCACACCTCGTAAATTGGACTATGTGTCTGTTTATCCTGTGGTTAGTGCTTTTATTTTTAGGGTGATTTGTTTGGGTTCGGAAAATGCGGGAACGTGAATTGGTTTAAGGATGAGATTTTCTTTGTGGGTAAATATTGCGATTTTATTCGTTGTTTACCGAATGAAATATATAAAATGTATGCTTTACAAGACACTATTTGACAAATAAATAATATTTACATATTACTATGTTATATTTAACTTAGGAGGATGTGACGAATCGACTTAAAAAGTAAAATATTTATTTCGAATTACTGTTTTACTGTACTAATCATTAAACAACACGATTTTTACGTTACAAAAAAGACATTATATCATATCTTTTGGGTTATGAAAATCAGAAACAACAACAGCCTTTTGTTAGCTTTGCCCACTTAAGGATTTCAAACACATAGACGTTAAAGAAATGTGTATATATTAAAAAATATTATAGCTTACAACTGTTTGATACTTTTTTCCTATGATCTAATTAACTCTCCTTAAGTGTGTTAAAAGGTTTTAGTTAAAACATAAATAACATAGGAAATAATGTGATGAAATAAAAATCACATGAAAGTTACAGTTATTGCCAGTAACTTATAGTTATTGCCAACAAAATAGCACAGCGCTTACCCACTACTAGGTAATGATAAATTGAATAAATATTCAAAAAACATTAAATCTAATAGGATAGGCCCCAATATATTAAAATGATTCCGTATAGCTTTATTAACTGCATCAAATAATTATTTTGCTGATATTGATGACTCAGACTCGCCAGTTACAGAATCACTTCTTTAAAACACAGATGGCATAAAAACAAATGTTAATCAGTTGGGTACATGTTCCTTATGTTGTCGTGGAATGCAATGCACATTATTTTTTTTAAAGATTTGCAAGATATTTTTTTTTATAGACATAAAAATGACAAATTCAAAAAAAAAATTCTTAGTTGCTAAAATTTAGATGCTAAAATTATCATATTCTTTCTTTTGCTTAGCTGTCATATCTGTTTTTTTATCTTTTTGGTATCGGTTTTAGTTGTTGCTTCAAATGTTCAATCAGTTCTTGGTCACTATATACCCATTAGTTGCATCTATTCTTAGTTTTACTCACAGGGTTACTAATAATTAAATAAAAAAATAATTAATAAATACGACTGCAACCGTTTACAATTCATTTACTTATTTAGACACACACAGTCTTACTAAAGGCAAATAAAATCTAATCTATCTAAATAAAGCTAATGATTGTTATGCATATATCTCCAAGACCTTGATTTTTATACCGATATTGTAATAATTCAACATTTTTTTTCACATTTTAATATAGTAACATTAACCACCAGCTTTGAAAAGTAAATAGCCCGTGTCACTCGGGATGGTGTAAGGATCTAACAATATCCCATATATACAAAGTATTTTTAGATAACAAGAAATTCTAGTGGAATAAAGAAACTCTCCTTTTTTGAGTTGTATATATTTTATGCATTACATGTAACCAACCTACGCATAGATTAAATTTGTAGTTTAAATTAAGCTAGAGCTGGAATTAGTTTAAACAAATTAAATTATATAGGTATAATACGTACACTACATACTGAATTAAACTAAGCTGTTAAAACTAGGTCTCTAGCTTGTGTAGCTTAACATTTTTTGTGTGACAGTTCGTTATTGTGACTATAAATGTGCCAATCTTTTCTTGTTTTATGTTCTGACTGTTACTCAAGACCCCAAAATTTCTGATGTGTCTTTGAGGTTTGTGCAAGTTGGCATTACGTTTCTTTAGTTAAGAAAAAAGAAAGAAAATTTTGTAAGGAAATAATGGTTGCCTCTGAAATAATGGCTGGAGTTTTAGTGTTTTCAATACGCTTGGTATATTTATTAAGTTGGCATTTTTCGAATCTTATCTTTATACAAACATTTCTCCCGTCTATATAACAGTAACCAAGGCTTGTATTTGATTTATAATCTTATTCAATATTGTAACTTTAATATATATTTAAATAAGAAACAAATATTAAAGAAATATATTAAAAAATGGAGAAAATCAGTCTCTTCGTTGCTGTTGAGAAAGGTTGGGAAAGGCCCTATAGCGCATGTATGTTGTATAATTTTTATAGGAAATGTCCTCTTAATCCTTTGTGGATAATTGAGAAAGTTATAGTATTATTCCCTTGTCTCGTATTAAATAAAAATTTTGAGAATAAGATTCTCTCGTGATTGATTAATTGATATCAAAATAACTGTTCCTAATTAACATTCATACATATTAATATTAATTCATACATGAAGTCGTTTCGTTTCTCTAATGTTATTTCTGAAACAGTTACGAGCTATAATTTATGTCTCCTAACCTGTTACCCAGATCTTCAGTGTTAATAGATGGTGCACAGTTAAGACGAAAGTGGCACATTTCGAGTGAAACTTACTTTTCATTTTGCAATGCAGTATAGTCTTGTTTAAGTTGGGGATTAGGACTGTGACACATTGAATGTCGATAGTTTAATTTATGTCCAATAATATGAAGTCTCTATTGGATTTTGTGCAATAATTTCACGGTGAAACTTTGTTATAATTAAAAGCGATCTAGAATCTAATTTATTTTAAATTAGTTTAAATTAGTTAAAATAAATTAGATTCTAGATCGCAATAATTTCACGGTGAAACTTTGTTTTAATTAAAAGTAAATGCACAAAATCCAATAGAGACTTCATATTATTGGACATAAATTAAACTATCGACATTCAATGTGTCACAGTCCTAATCCCCAACTTAAACAAGACTATACTGCATTGCAAAATGAAAAGTAAGTTTCACTCGAAATGTGCCACTTTCGTCTTAACTGTGCACCATCTATTAACACTGAAGATCTGGGTAACAGGTTAGGAGACATAAATTATAGCTCGTAACTGTTTCAGAAATAACATTAGAGAAACGAAACGACTTCATGTATGAATTAATATTAATATGTATGAATGTTAATTTGGAACAGTTATTTTGAAATGAATTAATCAATCACGAGAGAATCTTTTTCTCAAAATTTTTATTTAATACGAGACAAGGGAATAATACTATAACTTTCTCAATTATCCACAAAGGATTAAGAGGACATTTTCTATAAAAATTATACAACATACATGCGCTATAGGGCCTTTCCCAACCTTTCCCAACAGCAACGAAGAGACTGATTTTCTGCATTTTTTAATATATTTCTTTAATTTTTGTTGTAACAATATGTTTTATAATAACATTTAAGTAGTTTTATTAATAACATGTGACTGATAAAACTCCATATCAGTTCACTATTAAGAAGTGCATTTCTTTATAGAAATCTGTGTTAAAACATATATTTTATCAAAACAGGTTTTTCTACTTAATTGATGTGCTTACTTTTTTTATTAAGATACAGGCAGTCCTACTAAAATGTACATACCTATGTTGCACATATATATTTTCGATATTAAATATCCAGCTTAGGTATGCCAAACTTCGACAAAAAGGTGATACGCCGAATTCAACTTTTGGCAGCATTTGGGTTCTCGCCCTAAATCTCCCAAAACTTAAAGACCAAGGTCTTCGAGTACACTACTCGAAGACCTTAGTCTTTGGGTTCTTCGTGTTGCCGCTTAGGACATACGGCACTGATGTCCGTGGTAAAGAGGCACTTGGTCCTTAACTGATGGTCTCCTAAACAAGCTCAGAGTTAGGTACCCAGCCTGCCATGAAGAGAGCTATGCTCGGTCTTTCCTTGAGGAATATACCCTTTGAGAAATTGCAACGCTGTATAATTTTTTACAACTCTCATGGTTATTGACATTAATATTATAATAAACGGGATTTTTAACATATATTAGAATCGTTGACGTCCCGATAGTTCAGCGCATTTTTATGTGTCATCGTCACGGAAAAACTTTTTCCATAACAACACGGTAGTGAAACGAGAAAATTCTGTGGTAACATATAGTTGCTTTTTAATATTCTGTTTTGCTCGAATTGCACTATTAAAGAAATATGCCAGCGAAACGTTAAACCGGAATCAACCTTTTCGACAACACCCCATTTTTCCCTTCCTGTACCTATTACACTCCATGCATGACGCAACTATATAAATACAAGCTCACGTTGTCAAAATGACCGGAGAATTTTCTATAGAGTAACGCTTGTCTAGTCCACTTTTAAGTGGAACACAAACTCATAAACAGTCAGTATCCGTATCGACAGCACTACACTTACCCATCCCTATTATCATTACACCCCGTGTATGGCTCGACGCGAATTGCCCGAACTTGTTCCTCGTCCGGCTCCAATTCATTATCAACTTCCAGACACAACACGAATATCATTCCAGTGAAAAGTATAAAATTAACTTCGACTCTGTAGTTACACCTATTGAGTTCAGTATCGACTGTGTCTGCTCAACCGATAAGACAAACTGGAATCCGACATCGAATGATTACTAGTCTCGCTAACTCGACAGTTGAATGTCTTACCCAGCGGAAGTTGTAATTGAAAGTGAGTTATACGATTATAATTTTAAGGTGGATTATTGTGTGTTTGAATGTGAATTAGGTCGTTCTGAATACATGCTTTGGTGAAGCAATGAGAGAGGGCGTACGATAAATATCCGCCTTTGAGCCGTCACCGCACGGCTATTAAAATATATTCAGTGATTGCTGTTCTTTTTGCGGCTTTTGGCCGACTTCCCAAAGCTGTTAAAACATTCAACTGAGCTTTGGAATGTTTTAAGATTCGTTTTGGTTTTTATGATCTTTTTCATCATCTGTAATGGTATTTCTTACGGTGATTGGCAATGCTTTTATTCATCAAATACATTCTTCATCAGAGAAATGATGATAAATTAATGTTTGATTGAGATCATGATTTCAAACATTGTGAGACTTTTCCAATCAACGACGTATGTATGCAGTTCAGTTTAGGATTAATATAAACAATATGTAAAAATATTACAAACACCCAGATCCAATTATTTAGTTGTTTTATATACAAATTTTCGCAGTATAAAATTAACTGTGAATCTGGGTTCTATTGCTAACGCCATCTATCCACAAGGTTCCGAATGAGAATAGAGAATAGATCAGAGAGAAATAAAAAAAATTAACAATAATGGAAGTGTTTAATATATCATATACCAGATAATATTCCCACTAGGGGGACAAAGGCCCTTCATATTATGTGATGACTGCCAAATCGTGCCCAAGCTAGAACGGGTGAAATGGAGGGTACGTTTACGTCTGTTGCTCCATGCACAAAGGCAGTGGGAGCCCCACATATATTATTACCATTACCTCCGCGCCGGTGTAATCCACAAAGAGTTTCCCTATGGTAAAAAAGAGCCTTCCCCATGGATAAAAACACCGTAGGGAGATTCTACCACCCACCCAGTCCATATTGGTGTAATAACTGACAATTGCAAGAATAACTGCAGATACAGGCGCGACTAAAGGTTTTACGTGCCATCTGAAACAGGAAAGCGTTTGACATAATAAATTTTAATAGCTTTTCTCGCTTTATTAAGTCTAAGCAATCACCTCTTAATATTAATTACTAGTTAGACAGTTGGTTTGACGGGGCTATATCCACACTTAGCCTTGTGATTGGGCCATTGTGTGTTGCGTTCTCCTACTCCAGCCAACTCAATTCATCCCAGGATGCTAGCAACCTTTTCAGGTTACTCCAAGCTTAAAGACTATTAATTTCCGTGCCTTCAGTTTTCTTTAGGCAAATGATGGATAAAATTACATGTATAACATATTCCAAGAACTAGTTCACATAGTTCCAAGCCTCACGCGTGTTGCTGTCTTAAAATATACCAATATTTATTTATTTGAAAATATATTTCCAATCAAGTAATTTCTGAATGTTTTCGAAAATCTAACGAATGTTGGAATCAAGCGAAAATGCTACTTTATATAAGGTCTACAAAAAAGTCATTCTGTACGAATACTAGCTCGCATTAGAAAAATGAGGATTATTGTGACCGAAGAATTTCCAATAAAATAACGCTTGTTCTTAAAATAGGTTGCAGTAATTAACTCACTTAATATAGTTTATTACAATTTAGCATTCTAGGTATGTTGATAGTGGAAGCGGTTTTAAGTTTTAGGTCGTTATGTAGGAAAATACACCATCACTATGACACGCAATTGGAACCTTACAAAATATATTTTATGCTCGGTTAAGAAATCAAAGAGTATAAAACTGTTTTTGTTTCAATCTATAGTTTACAAAAACAGGAGGCTATTTTTGCCTTTAAAAAAATGAAAAAGTTATTAAAAAGCCCTTACGTGCAAATACTATTCAGAGAGGATGATTATTTAAAGGATCAAAATGCGGAGGGTTAATATTTTAGAAAGTCGATTCATCTTCAGTAGCGCTAGAAAAGTTTTCTTAATTAACAAATCTGTAACATTAAAGGGAGAAGAAAAGCCCTTGCCGATTTTCTTGGTACAACATCTCCGGATGAAAGACATAAGAAGCCATTGCATGCTTGTTGACTGACAATGAATTCTTAATGCTCATATTGAATAAAAAAAACTGGCACTCCGGGAGTGCCGACAGAAGTGATAAAGTCAACCAACAAAATAAGAGCAATTATTACTTTTCAAATGAAAAAAAGGGTTTAGAATCGACGCAGGATTAAACCACCAACCAATAACTTTAAATTTAGAAATAAAAACTTTTTGGATTATAAACGTTTTAATTTCTAAATTTTACATTTAACATTTCATATTTAAAAAGGGAAACCAGACAGATTTGGACCGTAACGCGTTACGTAACGAAGCGGTTTATTTCCCATAAGAAGTTATCACTTCAAAAACATTTTATCTTATATTTAAGTGACATTTCCAGAATTTTGTCTTAGCTTTCAGTGTCGCTAATTGTCAAAATTATGGACTCGCCCTAAGTCCGGGCTAGGACGAACGCATCGCCGCACTACAATGCGATATAACGTGGTGTCTTACGTGGGCGACTAAATGCGAACGCGAATGCGAAGCGATCTTATTCGGTAACACGCAAATTCAATGCTATACGGTGCAACAGGGCGTCTCCGTCGGACCGCGTGCGAATCATTATGTACCGCCGCCAACAAAAAGAAACGACGACAGAGGCGTCCAGCTCGCGAGAAAATATCAAGCCAACTGCTCGCGTTCGCTTTGACTCGCGGCGCGCCACCGCGTATCTTGCATGCGTTTGGTCACGTAGGCCATTTCAATAGGTATCGAGTGTATGTTATTTTCGCGCCGCTTCGCGTTCGCATCCAGATCGCTCACGCAGGACGCAGCATAATGCCGCGATGCAAAAATGTTAGCGCCTACGTCATAGTATAAGAAAAAAATATCACTCTTAGGTTGAGTTTACGATTTTTATATATTTAATGCATCTTTATTGCTATCTTACGAGTATATGATAAATTATTTTAATATAAAAATACTAGGAAAAATCAACTCGACGCACTAGTAAATTCTCAGGTGGGAATCGAACCCGCAACCTTTGGAGGTCCGGTCCAATGCATTTCTGATACATCTTAATCGATTGTCCAAACATTTGTAAAAATATTTCTTTCAAACACGAGAGGATGTTCCTCTCATTGACGAGACAACGCTGGCCTACAGCTTAAAAAGAAGAAAGATACTCGAAATTTCGACGGGTGTTCACAAGGTTCGGTAGCTCAAATGGGAGAGCATTGGACCGGATATTCAAAGGTTGCGTGTTTGTTTCTCGCGAACCGAGTCGATATTTTTTAGTATATTTCTATTAAAATAATTTATTTTTATTAGTTTAATTAGTTTCAGTTTTCTATTGAGACATGGACCACACTTAACGTGTCATATCTCTGTTAGGTTAGGACGTACTTATCAAGAGAAAACGGAAGAGAAATGACAATAGTTCATGAACTTTTTTTAGGTATAGGACCTATTTTTTGTAGCTAGATATATAGTCGACAGTAATGGGTGCATCCATTTCTTATTATTATGATGATGACTTACGACGGAAATCCATTGTTTTGTTAGACAGTCGTGACGTCACATAGCTACAGAAATTTAGACACCGACTACCGACTCGTCATTGTCGCATCGCAAATTTGTATGGTGTGGAAATTTTCACAACGCGTTGTCCTAAATTATTGCAGTGCATCGTCACACCGACGTGTTATGTCGTGGTTTTTAGAGCTTGAATGATTATGTTCTTGTATTTGTATTATTATGTGTTCCGTACTTACATTATGAGGACCACGTTTAGACAAATCAATCAATAGCGTAATGAGGCACCCAACTGAATGTTAGGTGCCTTATGATTACGCGTGTTGTTGGCTGTAATACGATCTACGAACGAAAAATTAAAATTTGGGGAAATAGCACCGGCGTCCATGAGCCGTGTTAGATACAAAAGAAGTGCAAAAAAATTAATTATACCATAAAAATTAATTCTCGAAGTTTGTTCTCGAACATAAAATCCGAATTAATTTAAAATAAACAAATGCGAGGTAAAATACTAAACATAAGTTTTAAAGACTTTCTTTGTATTCCTTTATTATCGTTAGTACTTTGGTAATGTGTATTTTTTATAATGGATGCTCATTGTACTTCAGGTTAGCGATAAGTTATTTATATTGTATATTCCACGAAGATACAGATTGAGAGTGTGACTAACTTTATTTAACAACTTAATTTAAACTGCGATCTATAATAAATGAATTTGCTGCGGACATATTCTACAATATAGGTTTAAAATAGTGGTGCCACAATGGCGCTCGTTATTTGTACATTTCATACTATTTAACCTAAAAATAGAACATTGAATTGAAATTAATGTATTAACTGGTGATAAAATTCCACTAGTTTCATAAGAAAGCAAAGATTTATATTTTCATGAAGCATTTAACCTATGTCATAAATCACCCGCCAGGCAAAATAAATAAGGCAGTACCCTGCCGACAGATTTTCTTCAAGAATCATTCTTCAGAAGTTTATATTAAAAACGTAATAATTAAGATGTTCAGGTATTTGTAAAATGTTTATCATAGCAATATTATCGATATCGATAATTTATATGACAGTGGATACGAAAATAAGATCTGAGACTCCGGAGCTTTTTCATACCCGATGTAGTAAAATGCATACGTGCATACTTAATGCCAAATCCAAAATAAGAGCAAATCTGATAAAAAAATGTATAACTGTTGTCCTAATATATATTGCAACTCTTCAGTAGTTCATATTTCCGAGGAACAGGAAAGAGTTCAAATTGTTGTTTCATCAAATATTGTAATTTTTTATAAAAAGATACAATTTCGATCACATCGAAAACCTGCGCCTAACTCATAAGTTTCATTTTGACTCCACTATGACTTGCAAGGAAATTAAACAAAGAGAAGGAAGATCTACAAAAAATATTTTCAGAACTAATTTTTCCATACTATATCGCCAAGTCATATATGGTGAGACCTTTTGTGTCTAATGGCTGCTTGTCGGCTTTCTATAGTGTGTGTTTATGTAAGTAATATATTTGTGGTGTACCAGCGTTATTTGCCAAGAGGTCGCTCCATCTATTTGGTCTAATCACAACGTATACATAGATTATCTTACTAATGTTTTCAATCTTTTTTCGATTCATATCTGTGAACTCATAGGTTTGCATCACAACCATTTGCGTCCGAGATCAAAGCTGTATAGTTGTATACCGTGTCAGTTGCATGACCGGAACCGATGGCCCCAAACTACGTCGAAGCGGAACGCATAGAAAATCTCGGTTATTCCGAGAAATCGCTCTAACACTTTGATTGTTTACAATAACATTGAATGAGAGTTCTTAAGATTGAGTGTGTTAGATTCATTAGTATTCAAAGAACCCTGTGACGGAGTGAGGCCAGGAAATAATAAAAGGCTGGGTCATCACTTATGTTTATATAATATAGAAATTAAGGCACAACTGAAACAATTATATAAAAAAAGGTAAATTACACTGAACACAAAAACAATTTCATATTTTACACTAAAACATATTATAAAAGGTAGGGCTACTTACAAACGTGCCTTAAAGAAACTTATAGACTGTTATTATCAGGAACTGGTGATACAGAATCTTGTGAATTATACAGAAAGTTAGCGTGAGCTTATTATAACTGATCAGCACTATAAATATATTTAAATAATTGTTAGCGGTGAGTCAACCGCTCTACGCGCTGACTCTGGTAAGAATGAACTTAGAGAACAAAAGAAATAAAAAGAGCCAGACATTAGATTTAAAAACGGAAACCAAGAGGAAAATGGCCAGAGAAGAGCGCAATGACAGCAACGAGTCGCCAATATAGCTAGCCTCGTTACAACCCTTGTCTGTGACTACATTTGTACTTGAACTATCAGTATACCGATCGGAGACCCGGATCAATCCTTAATCAAGACGGCAAAGCCAGTTTGAACTGAGTAATCGACTTCACATCGGCTTAGCTAATTTGATCTTTCAATAAGGAACTATTTTATGGCATTCATGACGTCATAGCAGATTATACGTGCATCAGAAAAATTTTACTTAGTAAATAATTAATGTGACTGGTTCGTTTCACACGCCTATACAATCTCTGTACTTTATTTATAATGACCCAGCCACGAATAGCTGTGGCACAGTTTTTATAATTTGCAATCTTTTTTTTTCATCATAAATGAGAATTAACATATTCTATTTCCTAATTTAGAACAAATCCAGCAAAATTTGTCGATTAGTTTCGGAATTCATCGCGGTAAAACACTGTGACAGGATTTTTTTTACATATATAAAGATTTTTATTTAGTCTATAACGATAATAAAATAGTATCAAACATACTCATAAATATATTGTTTAGTTAAAACTGTTTTATATCTGAAAAAGTTACAAAAAAAAACAATTTGTCGCAGGTGGGTCAAATCCATTCATAGGTTTTCCCATGGGTTAAAAAAAGTATCGATAGCTCAATTGGAAGAGCACTCGCCCGAGCGAGGGGATGTGGGTTCTTGCCCCGAGTGAGGTTTTATGGTAATAATTGATTTAAATATAGAAAATAAAACATTCCAAATAGAGTAAATTATATGAACTTGCTAGCTGGCCCAGTCACGCGTTGCTGTGGTTCAGTTATCATAATTTGCAATATTTTTTTTTATATTAAATAGCTAACTCGGCCACGCGTTGCTGGTATAACCCGGCCACGCGTTGCTGGCATAACCCGGCGACGCGTTGCTGGTATGGTAACAAACACACACACACTAAGTAATACTGAGTAAGTATGGTCATAATATAATTAGAATAGGATTAAAATGAAACCTATGCTATGTCCTAAGTTGAAACAAATCCAGCAAAATGAAAAATAAATATCAAAATCGGTTGAATAGTTTCGAAATTCATCGCGGTGACACACTGACAGGGAATTTTTAAATATATATATATATATATATATATATATATAGTTCATTACAAAGAAAGTATCGACATTGTTACTGTAATGATTTTTATTTATATTTGATTAACTTATTTTTATTTCTAATGTTTGTAAAAAGATCATATCTACAAAACATAAGCCATTAAATTTATTTAGTCAGAGCTTCCCTGTATACGATATTTGTTTTTGTTTTATTTTGTGGCAACAAAATGTATTGTTTATCAGGGGCTCCGACCCGCGACCAAGGTTTGGCATTGGGATTTGTTAATAGTTAACGCGAAAGATGTTTTTACCGGAAATTGAAGCCGTTTAAATGAAATTGACGGATCACCGGTATCCTCGGCATATGAGCTAGTTGACCAGCTGATGAGCCGGTGATAATAATGGCTACAATTAAATTGTCCTTCAATTCCTTAAAAAGCAGCCTTGTCTCATTGCACATACTCGAGGGACATAAATTTCTCAAAAAAATGATTGGAATTCCGATTTTTGACGTCAATTCGTATGGCAGTTCGGAATGGTTTAGTGAATTTAAAAATTCCTGTGGATAATGGACTACGCATTCGATATTAGTCAAGGTTTTTATTTGGCTGGGGACTTTTAGATAATTTTCCACTTTTAAATAACATTCCTAGGTGACACTGTTGCCCTAGAATATAACAAATCAAAGTCCTTTTCGTAGAAATCTTTATGTCAGGGTTTACTGAATTAATAAAATTTTCTAAATGTAATGTTTAGCCTACAGACTCATCGAGAAGGATGTCACAATTTCTGCTTAAATTTGAAGTGGGAAAAATTTCTTCCCCAAGTTTTAGCAGTTGTTGTGGGAAATCTCTATCTGTGATTTCATGAAGTTGAGCTCTCATATTCGTCCATAATTTAAAATTTTTAATAGAAGTCCATGAGGAAGATGATTTTAAGCATGCTTTGATGATACCTGCTCGTGTAACTTTTCAATTACGGGAAGAGTCTGTTTGATATCTCCAACAAATACAAAAGTAATCGCGCCCATGGGAGTAGAGGAGTTTATAAGATCTTTTAAGGTTCTGTCCACGGCCTCTATATATTCTTTATGACTCATGGTGCATTCATTCCACATAATCAATGAGTCGTTTTGTAGTAATCTACCAAGAGGCTCATTTTTGCGGATAGAACATGTAGATTGTTGCTCAAGATTTACGGATAGTGGAAATTTAAAAGTAGAATCAGCAATTTTTCCATCCTTAAGGAGATTTATGGCGTGTCACTTTATTTTTTTGAAATGGCACGCTCGGCAGTAGCGGGCGACGGTGGCTTACTTCGAGAGAGACATCACGACCGACGATTGCTGAATTAACAAAGAACGAAAAAGCCAAAATATTACTTAAGCTACATGATTAATGTAATTAGTGGTTTTGATAATTATTACACCCATGATAACTTTTGAATGGTATGAAACTTGGGAATTTAAAAAGTAATTTAAAGGTATGTACTTATAAAGTCTTGAATATGAATTCATTTATTGATTAATATCCAGGTACGAATAATGTGGTCTAGTTTGTACAGGCATTGCTATTGTATAAATTAATATAAAAAAGTAGTTATTGTAATATAACTGTAATAGTAAGACATATGGTATCCCGGACTTTTTTGTAGATATTGATGTCCTCTATAAAACTGTAGAACATCACTTTGCTCTATCGTCAATAAATTCCGCATAGTACGCGATATAAGATTATTATTTGGTATCTTTTCACACGTCGGATTATATTTTCAAAGATTTCATACGGATCCCTAACTTTTTCACAATAATCAAGGATATATCAGCATACAAATTAAACAAGGTTAAATTAACACCAAGGATTATGTAGAAATCTATATGTGAAAGAATCGATCCCGTAGTTTCGGAGCCTGATCAATACAAAAAGAAAAATCAAACTTTTTATACGGATCCCTGACTTTTTTGAAAATATTTATAGCCTATGTTCATCAGGGATATGGAGAATTCCAAATATGAAAGATTTTTTTTAATCGGTCCAGTAGTTTCAGAGCCTGTTCAATCCAAATAAACAAACAATCAAATCTTTCCTTTTCATAATATTAGTTTAGATGTTCGTTATACAATTTTTTCTATGTCATGTCTTTAAAGTTTAAGTCGTGTTTCTTTAAAGTCTGCTTTGAAGTGTTTTTAACCGACTTAAAAAAAGGACGTTATTAATATAATTTAATACAACTGCATCATGTGATAAAAGTAGTTTAACAATGTTTATATAAATTAATCTGATATGAAACAATAATAACACGAAATTCTATTTAAAATTATTAAAATATGATAAACGCGTCCACTTAATTTATAAAACGTCAATATTGTTTCTAATGAGTGTAACACGGTAACATAGAATGGTTCTAGCATTGTTGAGACTAATAAAACAGGTCAGGTCTATTATTGTGTATTTAGTTCGTACACTTTGGCGTTTCTTTACGACTAGAGCGCCATAGTGAATCTATGCTGATTCGGAGACTTCCTCATGGGAGATGCCGTCCATCTAGAAAACTACTATGGTGGCTCGCTACTCCCGACTTGAGGTCCATTTAAGGATCTCGCCGTCCCAAAACCCGGTATCGTTGTTAAGGTCATCTGCGACTCACATCAATCAAAATTAAAAAAAAAATTTGGCATTAATTTATTTAATGAATGCTATTTACACAGATGCCTAAAAAGCATTTTTTGAAGTGAAAACTTCTTATGGCGCGTTGGGCGCTTTTGTGGGTGAGCATTTTCTGCCGTTCTCGCGACAGATGAGATTTTACACAGATATACTCCGCGTGTATTCTTATAATATATGTATACTATACACGCTCTTTGCATGGGCATTCGTTCGTGCTCTCGCGACAGACGAGATTACATACCTGTATGTATACTCAGAGTGTATAGGTATGCGAGAGCGCTGCATGCTATACGCAGTCTTTGCATGGGCATTCGTTCGTGCCCTCGCGACAGACGAGATTGAGAGTTTTTTATATTTATTTTATAAATGAATATTAAACGGAAAATTTATTTATTTATTTTTAATAGATTTTTACAGACGTAAGTCTCATTCCAAAGATCTTTTGAGGATTATTGTACGTTGTTCATACTATTAGTGATAGTTTCGCTTTTGCATTGTTCTGTGAGATGTGTTTTGTGATATATATATTATATTAATGTAAATATTTCAATACCTAGTTACTATAATACCAATAAATAATGGTTTATTCTTTTAAATATTTGTTTCATTGAAACCCCAACTTTAGTATTAGCATAGCGACGATTAACCTATGTTGTTTAGGTTTTCTGAAGAGTTCAAAATATGTAATGTTGTAAACTAATCATCATTGGTTTGGCATAAATTTGTATGTAATGTTGTCTGGGTACACATTACATATTTTTAACTCTTAAAAAAGCGTGAGTGTACTTATATACGCGCAGATGAAGTTATACTATTTTTAATTTTTAAATGAGTTATCTTGAAGTTGACCTTTCGATTTAACAGCTAACTTCATGTTATCATTTTTTAAGATGGGTAAAAAATGTTAAACTCGCGTCAAGACGTGACCTGATCGAAAATTCGTAAGACGGAGGGAGAGTAGACCGCCGGCGCGGCGTAAGAGAGGAAGTAATATCCCCCTCTTTTTCTACCGCGCGGCGAAAATGTATGTCTGCTCCTGCTGTTTCGTTTAAGCGGCGTAGGGCGCTTGCACGAGTGTGTTTGTGTAAGATAGCGCAATAAATTATTGTATTTTACCACATAAATGATAGTACTTTTATACTTATAACTAAAGCAATTTATGCGAAATTATTCCCTAACCATTCCAAAATATCAAAACTGCACAACGTTAATGTTCATGTTTTCACTTCTGCCGGCACTCCCGGAATGCAACCCGTTTTTTTTTTGTAAAAAGTGTTTCATTATATTTTTGTAAACAAAAATGAAATAATCAGACGATGATTGTCTTTTCGTTTGCCACCAGAGTCGTAGCTTTATATTAATATGGTATTTGTGATATTAGTAACGTGTTTAACACTTAATAATCGTTTTACAATTATTTACAGTATTCATAAATATCGCTACGATTGACCATAGATGTTTCGTACTTACTTTTCTCTGTATGGAATCCCAGGCTTTGAAAGTACTCCGGCAACCTCGAGCTTCTTGGCATGCAGTTGTCTTCAGATCTTAACTTCGGCACCACCATCGAGTCCAAGGCTCAAACTGCAGCTAAAAAGCTGGGCGTCCTAAATAAGCCAAAGCGATATGTTACGCCGGGACAGCTTTTAAGTCTATATAAAGCTCAAGTCCGATCTTGCAAGGAATATTGAAGCCACCTCTGGGACGGCTCAGATATACGAGTATACCAACTTGCTGCATTGGACACGATTCAGCTCAAAGAGAGGTTCATTAGTGACAGCAAATTGGTGAAGAGCAAGCTTTATACCATAGCTCATCGCTGTCTGTCTGACGGTCTTCTACAGAATGTACTTCGAACAGTGGGCTCAGGAGCTGCATTTGCTCATACCACCATTTCCTATTTTTTCATCGTACATCGTACTGTGGGCTACCACCCTTTCTTGGTTACTATTCCAACGTATCGTACCAAGCTGAGTGGAATCTCCTCCCTGCGAAGACGCGAATAACAAATCAAGATATTTCCGAGAACTTATAACACGTCTATTTTCAAAGCCAGGGTGAATAGGCACCTTCTGGGTTAGCTCGTTCCATCGTGAATCCTTGTTGGTCCCCGAGTTTGATTTTGATCAAGAGCGAACCCACTCAAAGTAAAAAAAAGTACCTAGTGTTTTATATGTACTTCATGTCTAGAGTAAAATATAAGGCACATAACCCACTTGCGGTTTGTAGCGTTAATTAATTAGTCAATAATCCTTAAGAATCTATTGGCAGGGCAGAAAGTGCAGGTGAAGACCAGGTTAAATAGTAAATTGGGAGTTATTATTAGAAGTCACAGTTCTATTTGCTTAATCAAAGGGCATTCAAACCGTCAATGCATCGTAGCATAACTGCAAAGTTATTCTGTATAAATCTTAACTCAAAGGCGATATAAGTTTTAAGAGTATTATTATTAACTAACTCGAGAACTACTTTGTAGTTATAAGCAGTATCTTTATAATAGGGGTTAAAGTATGAAATTGCCGTTTTATTGCAATAGGTTCTTTGAATTGACATAGAATCTTCATGGTTTGAGGTTTTCGAATGAAACTTTTTTTAAATGGTTTCTATGATGTTCTTTTTTTAAAAAATGTAAAACATTTGAATATCGACTTTCAATTGTTTTTGTTATTCAATTTAGACAAGAAAGATGGATACTGCGAAAATTCGAGTTATTTTTGAATACGAGTTCCGACGCGGAACTAACGCGGCAGAAACAGCCCGCAATATCAATGCTGCGTTTGGAGAGGGGTCTACTAATGAACGCACCGTGCGATTTTGGTTTAAACGCTTTCGTGATGGAAATTTCGACTTAAAGAACGAGCCACGAGGAAGACCGCCCACACAGGTAAATAACGATGAATTAAGAGAGATAGTGGAAGCCGATCCTAGTCAAAGTACCCAGGAATTAGCGGCATGGTTTAACGTTACCTTACCCACAATATTGACTCACTTGCGTCAAATCAATAAAATAAAAAAATACGAAAAATGGGTGCCTCATGATTTGACTGATCTGCAGAAAGAAACGCGTGTTGAAACTTGTGTTGCCTTGTTGAACCGGTACAGAAATGAAGGAATATTGGATCGAATTGTAACATGTGATGAAAAGTGGATTCTTTATGATAACCGGAAAAGAAAAATGCAATGGCTGACCCCAGGTCAAATGCCACAACAGTGTCCTAAAGCAAAACTTACCAATAAAAAGGTAATGGTAACTGTTTGGTGGTCTCAGCATGGTGTTATTCACTATAGTTTTCTCCGATCTGGTCAAGCAATAACGGCAGATGTCTATTGTGCCGAACTCCGAACCATGTTGACAAAACTAGCAGTAAAACAGCCCCGACTCATGAATCGATCTTCACCATTATTGCTCCACGACAACGCGAGACCTCACACAGCACGAGAAACCATTTTGACCCTTCAGGAACTGCAGTTAGAAACCATTCGTCATCCTCCGTATTCACCAGACCTTGCTCCAACGGACTACCATTTTTTTCGTGATTTGGACAATTATCTACGTGACAAGAAGTTTTCTTCCCAGGAGGCAGTACAAAATGCTTTCACACAGTTTGTGCAGTCTAGATCGTCGGAATTCTATCGCAAAGGCATTAATGACCTTCCCATTAGATGGCAGCAATGTATAGATAATAATGGCAACTATTTTGATTAAATAAATTTGTTAAAAATTTAAAAAATAAACAATATAGATTTTCAGTACAAATCGGCAATTTCATACTTTAACCCCTAATATAATATGAGCTCTTGAAACTCACATTTCTGCTATACAATTAATCTTTATTTTTTCAGCTATGTTTATATTAGCAGTTTCTTAAGCTGGTAACGCCATTGCGAGCCAATGTCAAAATACTTTTTTTCTCATTCTCTGTGTTTATTAATGTAAAAAAGTATTATATATAATATGTTTTTAAACATTTAAACACTTTTTTCTTTTGCCTTAGAGAAACGTCACTATAACTAGACAGTTTCAATTCTGATAAGCCTTTTCTGACAAACAAAGGCATAAAGTGATGTAGTGAGTGAAGTTATATAAAGAGATACAAATAAGGATTATTGTAGCAAAACACAAAAAACTGGTCAGTTCCAATAATTTTTAAGTAAATTAATAAAATTAGTAAATTTCGATTAATTAGTTAAGTAGTATAGAAGATGGCATGCTGCAATGACAAAGTAAACCTAGTAGGACGAAGAGAGACGTTAAAACCGTAAAAGTAGCAATTGTATTTTTTCTTACATATTATTTAGTTATCTGACCCACTCTTCTTGAAATAATTATTTTTACCCAAGTAACCGTGATCACCGCTCAATGTCATTGTCACTCAAAGGCAGTGATGTGTAAGATACCCTATACAAAGTATCTGAAATACTAGATGCAAGATACTTAAAAAAAAAGTATTTCAGATACCAGATACAAATAATTTTCTAAACAGGTATCTGAAATACTAGATACAAAATACCTATCTTTCAAATACTTTTTAAAGATAAAATACTTTTGCAAGAAAACAACATTTAGTTGAATTTAAGTTTATTTGTTCGAGAAAACAATTGTCGAATTGATCGCGTTGATAACAAGGATCAGGCAAATGTGACAAGACAAAATATGAAGGTAATTAAAATTGAGACTTTTTACGTTTTAGTTGAGATTTGAGTAAAAGTAATTCCTCAAACATATTGTCGCTCATCTTACTTCGATGAGGCCTCATTATCATGCGCCGAAAGGAGAAGAGCCGCTCCACAGGGGCAGAGCTGGGCAATCAGGTTTTATATTTTAGAAATATTTTTTTAATTGTAGGATAAGCATTTAAGCTCTTAAAGTTTGCATATTTAGTGTTGAGGTAATGGAGTATCTCTAAATCACTGGTGCTGCTTCTGTTTTCGCCACTAGCAATAGAGGAATTGGAGTCCTCTAGAAAAATATAATAAGAGTAATTTTTTACTTTTTTGGTATCACCTTCAATGTTTTTTAAAGCCTCCGATTTTAGTTGATGTTTTTTCAAGATCTCCAAATGCATGTAAAACATGTTCATTTTCAACTACCTCTGAATCAGACTTTCCAAATACTTTTCCTCAAAAGCCTTAACCATATTTGAGCCGTTGTCTGTAACCGTTTTAACAATTTTTCATAGTTTCAGATTATAGTCTGAATGAATATCAGCTATCATTTTTTTTTAATTTAGGATGGGTTAGCTCTTGATCCCAATCAAGCCCGGGGGCCAAAACAGAATGCACGATGGAACGAGCTAACCCAGAAGGTGCGTACTCACGCTGGCTTTGAAAATGGACGGGTTATAAGTTCTCGGAAATACAGACGCAGGGAGGGAGTTCCACTCCTTTGCTGTGCGCATTATGAAGGATGGTGAAAATTGCTTGGTACGACAAGTAGGAATAGCAACCAAGAAAGGGTGGTAGCCTGCAGTGCATCTGGATGTCCGATGGAAAAAAAGAAATGGCGGTATGAACAAATGCAGCTATTGAGCACACTTTCCAAAGTAGAATCTGTAGAAGACCATCAGACAGGCAACTTTGCGGCGATGACCTAAGGTGTGAAGCTTGCTCTTCACCAATTTGCTGTCACCGATAAGCCTCTCAGCTCTGCGCTGAATCGTGTCCAGTGCAGCAAGTTGGTATTTTGCAGAGCCATCCTAAAGGTGGATGCAATATTCCATGCAAGATCGGAATTGAGCTTTATAGAGAGTTAAAAGCTGTCCCGGCGTGAAATATCGCTTGACCTTATTTAGGACGCCCAGCTTTTTGGCTGCAATTTGAGCTTTGGATTCGATGTTGGCGCCGAAGTTGAGGTCTGAAGACAACTCCATGCCAAGAAGTTCGAGGCTGTAGGTCACAGGTACAGATGTACCTCGGAAAGAGGGGTGAGGTGGAAGAACTACTTTTTGACGCGAAAAGACACGATTGTGTTTTGGAGGCGTTGAAATTAACGAGGTTACTGTCGCCCCACTGGGTAACATAGTTTAGCCTCTGCTTTATTCGCTCAACCATGGCCTCTCTCATGAACATCACGTCGTAACCGCTGGCTTTTGTGCTAGACAGGTATCTCTCTACAACAGTACTGTCGTCTGCATACCCAACAATTGCTGGTAACAGTTCATTGATGTGTAGCGGGAAAAGCGTCGCAGAAAGAATAGACCCCTGAGGAACTCCGGCATCAATAGCCACTAAGTCAGAGGAGCAGCCATCGACAACTACTCTGATCGATCGTTCAGTCATGAAATCGACTATCCAACTGCAAAAGTCAGCGAGGATAACGTACGCAGGAAGTTTGCGCACAGACTTGCGTCCCAGACCCTGTCAAAAGCCTTCGAGATGTCAAGTGAAACGGGAAGTGCTTCGCTGTGCATCTCGAGGGCCTCGCCCCAGAAATGCGACTCATAAACTAGAAGATCCCCAGTTGAGCGTCCTCGGCGAAAACCATATTGACGGTCACTGAGGAGATCGTTGTCTTCTAGGTATGAGAGCAACTTGCTGTTCAGCACTCTTACAGAGTATGGAAGTGATGGCGATCGGTCGGCACGACTACCCTCTTTGGGTGCTGGTTGCACATTGCCAAGCTTCCAGGATTTTGGGACGTCCGTCAAGAAGAATTGGTACAGCTTCTCGGTCTCCAGATGGTGATGGACCATATGGTCATTTGAGTGCAGTCCTCTAATGTTCGCAAGTAGCACTTTAAATGAGAGGAAGTGCAGCCGTTGTTTAAAATTCTTCCTGTTCCTTCTTATCATGATGGTGAATGTTGGGGGGTAGGATTTTTAGTCGAGACGCTACTTAGTCGACCAATGGAAGTTTTCTTGGGCTAAGTTGACCAAAAAAGGGAACATACTAGAGACTGCGGGGATGCCCGAACCTCCCGGAAAGTGCCACCGGGTCCTCCCGTCCAGTCGCCAACTGGCAGGGTGGAGCTTTCGGGATTTTTTGCGAGTTGGCGGGGCAGCCGTTCACGTGTGGCTAGCGTGCCAGTTGGGCCCCTTACTAACTACGGTCGGCCAGCGGCTAAAACCGTGTTTCGGATCTCGGTACCCTCCAGGATGAGTTACCAGGTACAGCATAGCCAAGATACCAAGACCGAGGACAGACAGTTGTAGAAAGATAGTGTCGCCATCTGTCATTTAGTTCTCGACAATATCGGCTATTTTCAAGTGTCAAGTAAGTATAATCTTTCTTCTATGTTCTTGAGTAATTTCCTAGGTTTCAGTAAAGAAGTGGGGTTTTACTGAAACCTCCTTCGTGGCATTCTTGACAGAGCGCGAAAAGACACCTTCCAACTGTTTTGTTTCACTTGCCAACACTCATGCATATTCAAAAACACTCAGTGGCTTATAACACGCCATTATTACACACTAAAATCAAACAAAAGACAAAATTTAACAAGAAAACCAAAACCATTAAAGTGACGCTTTACGCTCCCGCCAAAAAGTCCAATATCGACTAAATATACGACGCGCGGCGTTCAGTTGCGTTCGGAATGAAGAACTGCGAAGTTCATTTTAGTAAAAGTATCTTAGGGAACAAAGTATCTTCAAAATACTAAGATACCAGGAAAATGTATCTAAATACAAGATACAAAATTTGAAAAGTATTTCAAATACAAGATGTAAATACGTATTTTGTATCTTGTATCTGTATTTCAGATACTTTTATCTAAGATAAGTCACATCACTGCTCAAAGGACACGGCTCCTGAAACTTTAGGATCAAATAGAAACTTGGTGTTAATAGATATAATCAATTTCTACTCTAAGTACTACAATGTTTTGCTGTTTAAGTCTATTCGTGAACTCGACGAAATTGTTTAATAAAGTTCTGGCGAACGAAATTTAGTTGGCAAAGTGGAGCGGTAGACCGACATTTTCTTATATCTTATCTAAATCGATACCTAGTTAAGTTTTGTTTGAATATAGTTATATTTCGAATAAATTATTTCGTTAATTAATCTAATAATAAATAATATAAGCTATACCTAATTAGTAATATATAATTACTTTTTACAAACAAGTATTTCTCCGCTTTGAGGTTTAATTCGTATTTGTGTATTGGGTGTCTCTAAAACGACAACAACGACTATACAAAATGCACGATACATACTACTTTTTTATGTACCACCAACAACATATAAACGTACACAAAACTGATAAACTTCTCCGTTCGATTTTGAGCTCAAAATCTCACGTATAGAGTTCAATATAAATTGAGATAAAATTACAATTTGTGGTAGATTGACGAGTTGTTGCCCGCATAGAAACAGTCCGTACACATGACGCACAATGAATGCACGTAGCAACAAACTGCCAAAATGTCGTAATACCACATGTGTGTTTATATATTGGCTTGCTCAGTAAGAACATTTACTTGGTACTCAATTAAATTCAATGTTCGATTTGATCTTTAATAACTCTGTCACTATCTTTTTGTCAGGGATGGCCTTATAAAAAAAAAAATGTAATCTTATAAAAACGTACGTATAGACATGTGTTTATGCGTGTGTTGGTTTGCATAAATACTGTTTTTATGCACTTATTAAAAACATCAAAACCTATATTTCGATATCACCATGCGCTTATCATTTTTTTGAATTTATAAGAAGAAATTTTATATTTTTATTTACAAACTAGCTGACCCGGCCACACGTTGCCGTGGCTCAGTTATTATAGTTTGCGCGTGAGCTGCGCGCGGTACTGGACAGTACTTAGACATTGCAACATTACTTTATTTTTCTAAAATAAAAGTAGCCTAAGATACTCCTTATTACATCAGCTACCTGCCAATAAAAATGGCGTCAATATCGGTCCAGCCATTTTAGACATTAGCCGGAACAAACTGACAGACAAAAATTGTAAAAAATGTTATTTTGACAAAAACAAAATATATTTATATGCATGTAGTAAAAAACGGTTATTTCAATATTACAAACAGACACTCCAATTTTATTTATATGTATCGATGTGTTTTGATGTAAAACAGATGACTTGCAAGAACTGTTCTATTGGACAAATTCTGGTTATGTCATGTTAAGTAACAGATGTCTATGTACAAGAGGTTAGCGCTGTATCTTCTGGGTTTCGCGAACATTACTTTGAGTATGCCTATATAAGCTCGATCAAATGGAGGAAGAGTGTTTTTACCAACTATGCTCCATGTATCTGAAGAATACTTTATGCAAGGCTATAGTACGCATAACAACCTTTTTGGATTTTAAGATCGTCTCAGTTTTCTAAACACAGGAATTAATTTCCTTATACGATAGGTTAGGATCATTACTTGATCTGACCAGTTACAAGAATGATGTATCGTGTGATAGTGAATGATGTATATTAGTGAACAGTTGCAATCCATCAGATTGTATCAAGTGAGGGCTTTGAGGTGTGGTATTTATCCGTTGAGTTATCAGTTTACTATCATCATGCTTTATCTCACGCTAGTCAGCTTCAGCGCAACGCCGAGCTTCCCTTCAATCTCCTGCATACACAATAAATGCAGTATCATTAGCGTAGGTGACAATTTCACTATTTTTGGTAGTGTTTCCGACTAAGTAAGTAAGAAACAAGACAGAGCCTAAGACACTACCCTGAGGCACTCCAAATGATGGAGATATCGCGAAAATAAACTTTACTTACTAATAAATTGCACTTAAATTAATTATTTTGACTGGTCCATTATTTCTATATTTACCACCCATTCAGGAAGTCTTTTAAGTAACAAAAAGAACGGGCGCAGAAACTCTTCGGCATAAGGCCGAATAATGATATTTATAAATATTGATTATATTGAAATCCATTATCTCAATAATATCAGTGTTATCCTTCCATTGGTATCGTTGATTACAATGAAGTCAACAAGTTTTAAACAAATACACTCAAACATTGTAATAAAAAAGTCGACTACATTTAATCGAAATTATATATTATACTCATACAAAAATGATGAATAGATAAAGTATTTTATGATTTTTATAAAAAAATAAAAAAAATATATTCAGTCTACTTATAAGCTGTTATCTCTATGCCAACCACATATAAAGGGTGTTCGCCTCGTGTGGAGAAGCGATGGTAAATCACGGGAGCAAATGACATTTTTTCCGGTTTTCACCCTCCGCGTCGAGTGCTGTCTCGAGAGATAGTGAGCGTGGTAGCGACAGCAAAAACAACCGAATAATAAATAATGTTAAGAGCGTTAAAGCCGCACGTTTGATATCAACTTTTAAGTCCAAATAAATTAAAATAATGAAACCGGTTATTATAAAATTTTAGCTACTAAATTTTTAGAGTTTTATATTTTCCTTTAGTATATATTTTTTTCAATATAAGTCATGATACTTTAGTTCAGTAATTAATTCACTTTGTTACGATGACAAACACGTTTCAAGTTCCACTGACAGTTTGGTATATAAACCCTGGAGGGATGGTATGCCACGATAACATGATATAATTAGATATAATATAGACTGTATGAGAAAATAAATTTAAATATTTAGTTATTTCACTTCTGCGCTCATCACACAATAAAATTAAAATTAACCTTTTCTTAGTAGGAAATTTATGATCTAGATTTCCATCAATTATGAATATAAGCTTACATGAACAAACTTCAAATATGCTTTGCAAGATATAGCAATAATTTGATTAAAATGCAAAATTAAAATGCACATTTGTATTAACTATAATGTATTATTATTATTATTATCTATGAAAGATCATTTCTTTCCAAATGAAATGAAAGTAACTTTATTTAAATGCACATAAAATAAGTTGTTTTGAATTTTCAACATTTTTACCTACTTTTATTCAGGACGTCTTAACTGACAAGAAGAATGGGCGTAAAAAACTCGTCATCTTTAACGGAAGTAACGACATATATGACAATAGCAATGTTATGGTTTTATTACATCGTTGATTACAACAAATTCAACAAGTATGTTTTAAGTAAGTAAGATACTTAAACTGCAATAAACGAAATACAGGGAATAAATAAAAAAAATAAAAAGCAACAAAGATGTATGTTAAGTATACTTCAATGATACTGAAGGTTAAAGCAGGCGCATCTCCCAAAGCAGTACCCGTTTTCGGGAACATAACGACCCGCACGACTTGCCATCATCATAGAGATGTTTTAGGAGAGCATGTCATTCTCTAACTATTAATAATAAAATAGTGTTAAAATTACCAAATACTAATAGTAGTATGACACAACCTGTAATAAAAAGTGTTATGTTGAAACGACACATATTACTTCCAACACTATTACTTCCATGCATCGAGATTTATTAAATAGTCGTTGGCCTTTAGACATGAGTTTATTTTTAACATTCGTTTTAACCCGAATTTTATTTGTAATCGTTATATTTATGCAGATTTAAATATAAAAATGAAATGTGTTTATTGATTTTAAACTTAATGCGTTTAAAACTGTATGATTTCAATAAGCCAATTCCATCACAATCTACCATACCATTATATTACAATTTTGCACTTTGTCTATCTTTAACTGTTTTTTAAATATTTACCTGTGATGTTTCTATATCGTTATAATAATAACAAAACTGTTTGAAACGGAAAGTCATGTTTTTTTGCTGTCACTACTTGTTAAAAGGGCGGGGCATCTGGATCATTATTTAGATATTAATCCTCTCCCTCAGGCGTCCCCGTGGCACCTCCGGGCCACATCACGTTTCGACGTCCCCTTAATTAATGCGAGAAATCTCCTTCGATTTTACTTTAAATTAGTTTTTACTTATTCAAGGTTTATGGAGTTTGCCAAATGGAAATTAACTCTTTGATTTATGCATGAGATCTTCAGACAAATACGGCTGAACATTATAATGTTGCTAAGAAAAAACCATTTGAAAAAAAACAACGTTTATATAATTGGCGATTTTGAAATTTAATTCTAAAGTAATTTTTTGTTGCATAGATAGTATATAACATACATATCCTTAGAATTAACAGATGAGGCTTTGAAATTTACCGTGATATATGACGCAAAAAAAAAATATTTTGATGATTTTTACTGTACATATGTTAAATGTTTGTACATGAGAAAAAAATACAATGAGTACCTTTTATGAAATTTGATATTACACAAAAATTCTAATAATGGCCTTAAATACTAGTCATTCCAAAAAAATGTCTTCTTTGTAATCGTAGAAATAAAGGTAAAAACAACACTACACAGGTACACTTTCAAAGAAGAATAATTATATAAGTATAGTGGGTGAAAACTTGACAAAAATAAGAAAATCTTTTTCGTATGTGTTAAAATAAGATATTCACAAAATTCTACCAAGATTTGTCGAAAATCCTTTTTTAGCCAGTATTATTATTTTTACGAGTGGTAACATATCATTTAAAGATACAATATGGGCATAACATATTCCTTATAACTTCATCCGTTCAACTTATCCAGTCTAGTCACGTATCGCAGGATGCCTAGATGTTATCTAAAGGCTGTGGCTTCTATAAGTAGTGAGGTGACCTATGCAGGTCGACTAGCGAAGTAACACGCCTTTGTTGTCTGTTTAATTTACATTCATAGAACGCCACGCGTGTAACACCGCACTCACGGGTGGCGTAAACTGGGATGTGACAAATTATGATAACTTACTCTCGAATTTTACTAATAACGCGTACAATACACACAGCGTACATGTTGTATGTTTATGTTAAAAAAATAAAGAACCAGTGGAATTTGTGATAAGACCTACCCAAAATATAATGGTTTTAAAATAGATTATTTTTTTATTTTAAAGATTTGATTTGATAGTTAAATGGCTTCTTCCGAGTTTGTGAGCGCATTAAATAAGTTTTAACAAAAAAAATGCTTATTAGATTTTTGAATAAAAATCCTTATCGTTTATTTCAGATTTATGATGTTTTTTTTCGGGAACGGCTATTTTACGAGTAGTCGATGTCAAGCGTTGTTTTGACAAGTATGATCTTTTCTCAAGTACGGAATTGCTGCCTAAAGTGTTTAGGAAATTGAATATTTTATTTTCAAGATAAATCGAATCAATAAAAATAGGTGGATACAAGAATGGATTGTTTTCCATTGTGGTTTAGTATCGGACTTATGCAGACCGTGAACTTTTTGTTGAATTCAGACGAATTTTTATAAGTAATAAAATAAGATTGAACTTTTCTGCTTGATTTTTATGTGGCGAAATTCAACTTTACCCTTCTTGTAATAAAGTGTCACGGACTGGATTGGACAAATAGTTTATCGTCTGCGTCGTAGCCCTTATGGGGATTTGCAAGCAACAAACCTTTCTTTGGTGCTTTCAATATCTTGTAAAGATTATCCAATGAGACGAGGCACAATGAAACATTGGTATGTATTGAATTAAGAATTCTTTCGGTAATCTACTATAAAATAGAAGGAATTAAAACTACATAATATAATTACCAACCATAAATGCATAAGATGTTTAGTGATAAGGCTGCCATTTGTATAATCGTTTATATAATCATTAATGTATTCCTGTTTTTAATAAAGAGTAATAATTCATTCATTCATTCATGTTTCGAAGCAATAAGTTTTTTAGGGTTAGAGTTATTAATTTCTGTTGACTTACATTTGAGGAGATAAAAAGCGAAAGGAAATTGCTCTTTTTTTATTCATTAATGTTTAATACAGTTGTATATATTTTTAAATTTTTATATAACTCGAGAATAAAAACGAATAAAGTATTTTTTTTTATCAGCTCTTTAAATATGTGTAAAATGTTATCAGATTGTCAAAAAAATACTTAAATAACTGGTATTCGGTTAGGTTAGGTTAGGGTAAAATCGTAGGGTGCATTAGATTTTCGAAATAACTCACTTCGAAAGCTATCTCTGTTGTTACTATAGTATTAGAAACCGTGAAATAATACAAAAATTAACTTCTTGACAACGTTTATTTTACATCGTTTTCATGTTTTATAAGAATAGTTACTAGTCCTAACCCTTTTCAAGCTCTACACTTACTCAGAGTAATAAAATAATCAGCCAATGCTACTTACTTCAGCAGTTTGGTATTCCATTAGCTTTTCGAAGATTGTAACCGTTAAGTAAATGGCCAGACAACCGTACAATACCGCGTTGCCCGAGTGAATGCCGCCAGCGACCAAAAAGGTATGAAAAGTCAGACTATTAATTGACAGCCACAGACTAGCCACTTTAATAGTTACTACTAACGTCAATAATCGATTGAACAATCGATTATTAAACCAACGATAACTACGAAACTTAGTAGTAGTTACTTTAATATATAATTAATGTGCTAAAATAAATCATTTAAATATTAATTCCTTACAGCTCGGCCATCCTGCTGAAGCAAGTCCCTTTGCTTTTTAATTATAAAACCTAAACATTATTAATTAATGGTACCTAGGATGACCAAGAGATCAATTCTAAATGACGTCCCAATGTCTAAGGTTGGTTTAGTAAACTATAAATAAATAACTTATTTCCAAATTTTCTATTATAATCAATCACATTATTATTTTTTGAATGAACAGTTAAATTCTGGATTTTATTTTAATTAATGAAAAAATTTAATGATAAATCAAATATGTAGTTATCAAATAACTACACACTCAAAGAATTTCACTAAACGAAATGATTCTATAAGATATAAAATAAAAATATGAAATGATTCTACTTACGTCATAGAACATTATCATGCAATCTCAATGGAGATAGATAACAAATTATAAAAATAAACAAGTGTTACTTATTTTGTTACAATAACTTTGACAGTAAAAATAAACAGATTAATAGCATAGGGTAAAGTAACGGTCGTACTAGCTATAAAGAACCAAAGACTTCATGAGTACTTTCGTCGCTATCTGATTGTGAACTACCGTAATTATTATCAAAACTAAGCCATGGTTTTAGTTTATCTACTGTTATCACGTTTTCATAATGACGTTTACCCTTTTTTGTGTAAGAGTTGTATCTACAACTAAATACCGGTCATTTGGCAGGACTTTCCTAATTCTGTAGGGTCCCTGGAATTTTACTACCAATTTCTTAGACCTAGCGTCACTTGGCGTTTTTCGTTTAACGCTTATTAAGTCTCCTACTGAAAAAGCTACGTCTTTTCGTAGGGTTTAGTTAATTAGACGTTTCGCATAGAAATTAGTTTTATCTTTAGCTTGTTCAATACGGATTCGATCCCCCGCTTCATGTCTAATATTATCAAGCTCCCCAGTTTACTGTTTCATCAATAACTTCATTGAGAATATTTTCGGAACTACTTTTAATCCTACAACTAATGTTGTTTCTACAACCTGTGGTTTCGTGTTTCGTTGTATTTAACCCGATCTGTATGTCTGGTATATGCTCATCCCAGCCTTTGTCATCTTAACCATGACTCTTAGTAGACAAAGCGTCCATTTGAATCTTCCTACATGGCTATTGGCCCGCGGAGTGGATACTGCGTTAAAAATGTGTTTGACACCTTAAGGTTTCAAGAACGAACGGAAATCATTACTTGTGAATGAAATGCCTTGATCAGTGATGAGCCTAACCAGTGTACCAAAATAACTCAGGTGTTCCTTGAGAACTCTTATTGACGTGGCCGATTTAGTATTTTTAAAGGCCGTAATATTAATGAGTTTGGTAAATCCACAAATTATAACGAGAAGATATACGTTGCCCCGCTTACTACGTATGGAGGGGCCTAGATGATCAGCGTGGATCGTGTGAAAAGGAATCTCGACTTTTGGGATAGGATAGACGAATTACAATTCGCCTGGCTGTTCGCACTCAAAACACGCCCGCATATACATCTTTACAAAACGTCTCATTTTAGGAAACCAGAAGGACTGTTGGATCCTACCCAAAGTGGTTTACCTCTGCTACTTGCCATCGGGCTACCTTCGGCACAACCTATCGTAAACCATCATCCCCACTAAGACCAGTTATACGATATACCTTACCGTTCTTTATAATTTTTTTTTTACAATTTCGACAACCTTCTCTGACTCTGATCAGCATAATATTCGCTTAATACGGGATAATACATCGCCACTGGATTGCACGGTCGCAATCCAATCTTCAATCTCAGTGGTAAGTACGCCTAGAATACGATTGTCTATATTTGCTTTACTTACTGGATTTCGACTTAAGAGCATCAACATGGGTCATGCCGGTTCCGGGCCGATATTCTATGTCGCAATCAAACTCAGTAAATTGTATCCACCAACGGGCGATACGAGGAATTAAATCACGTTTCGTTAAGGTAGTCCGTAACGCGTTACAATCAGTTAATATTTTAAATGGTATACCTATTAAATACGCGCGAAATCTATCGAAAGAATCTACCGCAGCAAGAGTTTCTAGTTCGAACGAATGTAACCGTTGTTCATCGGATGTAGTCTTACGGCCAAAATACGAGACCGCTTTGTACAGACCCTCATCGCCTTTTTGCAATAAGATTACTGCTACCCATATTTACACGCGTCTGTATGAAGTTGCGATTCGCGTTTAGGGTCATAAAGGACTGAAATCGGCCTGGTAACAAGAGCATCTTTTAATGATTTGAATGCTTGCTCTTGATCTTCCAGCCATTTCCACGTGCCATCTTTCTTTAAAAGGTCCGTCAATAGTTTGCAGATAACAGTAAAATCACGAACAAACCTTCTGAAAAAAAATCGGCCAGGCCGATAAATTGCCTTACTTCGTGCTGATTCCGTGGGGTTGGGAACATAGATACTGCCTCAGTTTTTCGGGCGCCGGGCCTATTACCACTAGAATCAAAGTGAGACCCCCATTTTGTAGAAGAATTAGGTCTTCTTCGAGCCTACTAAGACCTTCTTCAAACGTACGAGATGGAATCAATATGTCATTCATATATATAAGCGCATAATTTATTTTTGATTATGCTAATATTTGATTCATAGTTTTTTGAAATACGGAAGGTGCGTTCACTAAACCGAATGGCATTCGAGGAAACTCATACACTCCATCCGGCGTAATGAACGCAGTCTTCTCTTGAGACACGGAAAAGATAGCGATTTCGTAATATCCTGATGCCAAATGTAAACAAGTAAACAATATGTTACCGGCGTGCCTATCCGGCTGGTCTTTAACCCGGGGTGGAGGATAATGATCTTTCTTTGTCCGTCTGTTCAAGGCGCGGTAACTTTTTAACGAGCGCAATAGGGCTCGTATGGTGAGGAAGATTCTCGAATAATACCAGCAACTAACATTTCACTAACTATATCGTTAGAAACATTGCGCTCGGCAATGGACATTCTATATGGTCTGTATACAACCGGCTCACTATTCTCTACCTCTATCACCATCTCCCCCGCGTTCGTTAAACCTAGATCTTTAAGTCCTGATTAATAGCAACAGTTATATTTTAACACTAGCGACCGTAATAAGGCCCGTTCTGCACTAGTAATGTTGTGCCCGAAAACTAAAGTGTCTTCTGAGTAAGCGTTATCTAAAGTCACAGCATATACTTTACAGTTACCAGTCACCTGATTGGCTCGCATAACTAACGTATCTTTAGCAAAAATTAAATCTTGATCGCACGCGTTCTAAACGATAACAACACCTAATCCAGACTTAAATGAATATTCCCTGGGAAAAGGTAATATTCTTGGTTATTACATCCTCTCAAAGGACCACTAACATACACACCACCTTCATATCCATCATGTGAGTCGACTTTTATTAAACTTATTTCACGCGAAGTCAATGTCACTGTCTCCCAGACACGTAAAATTAATTTATTAGGATTGTGCTTTTGAAAATCAGTTGTTCAAGTGTTTTAATGATCAAGATATTAGGTAACTCAGTAAACGTATGTATGTCCCAACAAATCAGGATATTTTAAAACATGATCTTCAACTACAAGTATTTCAACGTTTTCCCGTTTTCCCTGTACGGATATCTTAGCCCTAGACCTACCTTACGGTTTCACATGATAACCTCCAATAGCTCTCATTAAAGGTAAATCTATGGTATCTATTAACGGATTCAATTTTTTTTTGTTTCATATACTCTTATTAGCGTGCATTGGCTACCTAAATCAATATGATACAATATTTGTATATCATTGACTAAAATGTCAAAAATATATTTAGAATTAAACTCCCCTGATGACCCTAGTTCAAAAACTTGTTTTTTCATCCTGCTTGTTTACAATGTCATTGCTACGCCCTCATCTACAATACTTACTCATGTGGCCTACTTTTTTACAGTTGTTGCATTTAGATGATGGTTTGGCACATTGATAACTCTTATGATCACTACACTTGTAACATATAAATTTCTTGGTTGAAACGTTCGAAGAACTGAGGGCAGGATTGTACCCCTGATTCTTTTATCCTGTCTTTGCCTATCCCCGCATCCCTAAGAATACCTATTTTAACCGTTTTTAAATGCATTAGCAATTGTTCGGGTTCACAAAATTGAGCAGCCTGCGCGCCAACGCGAACAGCACTATCCTCTATTCCATTTAAAATACAATCGCCCGCTTTTCTACCTTTAATACTACATCGATTCAATAAATTCATCTTAGCATAAAAATACTGTTCGAGCGACTCCCCATAGCGTGCCTTTTTTGCCAGCGTAACCGTCAACAACTCTGCATAACCATCGCGACAAGGAAAGGACTCTACTAATTTTCTCTTCCACTCAGACCAAGAGTAGAGGACTGTGCTGAGCCCCTGGTACCAGGATTTTGCTACGCCAGTTAGCTTTGGAAGAGTAAAGTAAATAATTTATTTTTCACTCCAACCATAATGTCAGCACACTCCTCCACTTTTGTCAGCCACATTAACACAGTTTGACCCTGAGACATTGGGTCAAATTCTAATAGAACGTTATTCAAGGGCAACTTTGGGGAAGTATGACCCTTCATACTCTTTTAGATGGCTAAAAAGTTATCTAAAATATTACTTGGTATATCTATGTTATTATTTCTTTCAAGCTCTTGTCTAATCGTACTAACGTCAGGGTAACGAGAATTCATTTTTTTTTTCATTTATTATCTGAATAACGATCATTACTTGAACTGCTACTAGGATGGCGTTTCTTGTTACGTTGGCGTCCATACGGACTGCTACGAAATTTATTCTGTGAGCATTCCTCAGAACTGCTACGTGAATGACTTATGCTTTGATCCTCTACGTAATCTACGATACGTTCGTCCTTTTACATCATCAACTCGACTACATTGCGATATACACTCAATAGATATAGATCAACTCAAGAGCATTGCCATCGAGACTCCCCGCCATTAAGACGTTGCCTCGATGACTCCCTGCTCGGTACGCATGAGAAAGTTTCACCAAAACATAACTAAAAACCGTTTTGAATTTCATACCAAAACGTAACCTTACCGCAAAACATAAAACCGTTTTTCTCATAACCAACGCAATACAACCAAAATTGAAAACCGCGCTGCCATGATCGGTTAAATGCGCAAAAATAGTTATAAACGCAATAATAAAACAAATAATTTTGTAATTTTATCAGAAATGTTATCAAAAAATTCGAAATAAAAATTATTGTAAATAGGACTATTTTTAAATGCGCCAAAAAAAAAAGCTTTAATTTTCTCGTCTATTCACATTACATTAAAAATTAATAGTTCATACATTTTAATTTTAACAAACTAGTCCTTAACCTAGTAAAAGCACGAAGAGATAACGTCATAACCATAATTACGTAATACTAAAACAAAAACTTGCGTTACGTTAGCTAACAGCGATTTAGTTTTCATTCGTTTTGAAGTAGCCAAATCCTCGTCAACCGCGGTAGTGATAACCAAAACTGAAAACGGCTTTTAACAACGTTATGGAAACTTCAAAACCTTTACGTAACGGTTTTCAAAAAACGCCCATACTGCTTGGGTCTCTCAACTGACGCCCTCATAAAAGCGATGGCCTCCCGCTTAACGGGATTACGGGGCTAGATTTATCATTATATAAGTATATTAATCTATTGTATAAGTGCTTGCGGCTTTGCCTACCTTTCAGGCTCCCTTCCGCTCCCTCACTTATCAAGCCAGTCGACCGCAGCCGAGAACGTCCACGGGTACTGCACCTAGCAGTGGCGTTCTCCGTCTCCGTGTTGGTATGCACACCTTCGCCATCATGATCGATAGTTTATATTTCTTTAGCACCGTACTCCATATCTAGAACTCGCAACCGTAAGGGTAACCATGAGATCAAATTCTATTTCGATAAATTCTGTATATTTGTCTCAAACATTTGACATTAAAACTATACGGGTGAATGAAAAGGAGAAAAAACGCAAAATAATTTGATTTCATAGAGCATAACATTATTATATTTCTAACTAAAATGGCTAATATCTCAAAAAGTAAGCATCGTAGCGTAAAAATAATGAAATTTTGACCCCCTTAGAAACCCTAGAGGTACACTAAAGATATATAATATAGGTCCAAAAACGGTCAAGTCTGAGTTGGACCCTCACATCACATATATTACAAAAATATAAATCTTACACTTTTTTTTTTTTTACTTTAACATTATCTTAGTAAATGCGTAACAAAACTGATACAGGGGTAAAAAAAAAACTTTGATACGTTCTGTTAAACTGAAGTATAAAACATGAAAACCAATGGCGACCACGATACCTATTGCTAGATTTAAAGTAAAAAGGAACGAACATTTGCTTGGTCTGTAAAATCACGTGGGCAGGATAAGCAAGTGATTCGGAAGAATACCTGCCTATCCCACTTCTGAATTATTAGAAACCGTGAAATAATACAAAAATTAACTTCTTGACAACGTTTATTTTACATCGTTTTCATGTTTTATAAGAATAGTTACTAGATATAAAATACGTGTGTAAAAAACAACCACGCCTCCGAGCCCTCAGATGGGATTCGAACCCACGACCTTTCGCAATCCGGGCGACTGCTCTGACCGCTGAGCTACCGAGACGCTGGCAAACGTGTCGAATTTTACAAACGTATTCCAACTTCTACTATGAGCTAGTATCGTTCCACCAATGTTGAACGCTAACTACCTTCAACATTGAAAGTAATATTTTTACAAATATTAAACAATCAATTAAGATGGAACCAGCTATAATTATGTTTTTATTTAATTTTTTGCATTCACAATGCAATATTTCTATAAGATATAAAATACGTGTGTAAAAAACAACCACGCCTCCGAGCCCTCAGATGGGATTCGAACCCACGACCTTTCGCAATCCGGGCGACTGCTCTGACCGCTGAGCTACCGAGACGCTGGCAAACGTGTCGAATTTTACAAACGTATTCCAACTTCTACTATGAGCTAGTATCGTTCCACCAATGTTGAACGCTAACTACCTTCAACATTGAAAGTAATATTTTTACAAATATTAAACAATCAATTAAGATGGAACCAGCTATAATTATGTTTTTATTTAATTTTTTGCATTCACAATGCAATATTTCTATAAGATATAAAATACGTGTGTAAAAAACAACCACGCCTCCGAGCCCTCAGATGGGATTCGAACCCACGACCTTTCGCAATCCGGGCGACTGCTCTGACCGCTGAGCTACCGAGACGCTGGCAAACGTGTCGAATTTTACAAACGTATTCCAACTTCTACTATGAGCTAGTATCGTTCCACCAATGTTGAACGCTAACTACCTTCAACATTGAAAGTAATATTTTTACAAATATTAAACAATCAATTAAGATGGAACCAGCTATAATTATGTTTTTATTTAATTTTTTGCATTCACAATGCAATATTTCTATAAGATATAAAATACGTGTGTAAAAAACCAGCCAGCGTCTCGGTAGCTCAGCGGTCAGAGCAGTCGCCCGGATTGCGAAAGGTCGTGGGTTCGAATCCCATCTGAGGGCTCGGAGGCGTGGTTGTTTTTTACACACGTATTTTATATCTTATAGAAATATTGCATTGTGAATGCAAAAAAATTAAATAAAAACATAATTATAGCTGGTTCCATCTTAATTGATTGTTTAATATTTGTAAAAATATTACTTTCAATGTTGAAGGTAGTTAGCGTTCAACATTGGTGGAACGATACTAGCTCATAGTAGAAGTTGGAATACGTTTGTAAAATTCGACACGTTTGCCAGCGTCTCGGTAGCTCAGCGGTCAGAGCAGTCGCCCGGATTGCGAAAGGTCGTGGGTTCGAATCCCATCTGAGGGCTCGGAGGCGTGGTTGTTTTTTACACACGTATTTTATATCTTATAGAAATATTGCATTGTGAATGCAAAAAATTAAATAAAAACATAATTATAGCTGGTTCCATCTTAATTGATTGTTTAATATTTGTAAAAATATTACTTTCAATGTTGAAGGTAGTTAGCGTTCAACATTGGTGGAACGATACTAGCTCATAGTAGAAGTTGGAATACGTTTGTAAAATTCGACACGTTTGCCAGCGTCTCGGTAGCTCAGCGGTCAGAGCAGTCGCCCGGATTGCGAAAGGTCGTGGGTTCGAATCCCATCTGAGGGCTCGGAGGCGTGGTTGTTTTTTACACACGTATTTTATATCTTATAGAAATATTGCATTGTGAATGCAAAAAATTAAATAAAAACATAATTATAGCTGGTTCCATCTTAATTGATTGTTTAATATTTGTAAAAATATTACTTTCAATGTTGAAGGTAGTTAGCGTTCAACATTGGTGGAACGATACTAGCTCATAGTAGAAGTTGGAATACGTTTGTAAAATTCGACACGTTTGCCAGCGTCTCGGTAGCTCAGCGGTCAGAGCAGTCGCCCGGATTGGGAAAGGTCGTGGGTTCGAATCCCATCTGAGGGCTCGGAGGCGTGGTTGTTTTTTTACACACGTATTTTATATCTTATAGAAATATTGCATTGTGAATGCAAAAAATTAAATAAAAACATAATTATAGCTGGTTCCATCTTAATTGATTGTTTAATATTTGTAAAAATATTACTTTCAATGTTGAAGGTAGTTAGCGTTCAACATTGGTGGAACGATACTAGCTCATAGTAGAAGTTGGAATACGTTTGTAAAATTCGACACGTTTGCCAGCGTCTCGGTAGCTCAGCGGTCAGAGCAGTCGCCCGGATTGCGAAAGGTCGTGGGTTCGAATCCCATCTGAGGGCTCGGAGGCGTGGTTGTTTTTTTACACACGTATTTTATATCTTATAGAAATATTGCATTGTGAATGCAAAAAATTAAATAAAAACATAATTATAGCTGGTTCCATCTTAATTGATTGTTTAATATTTGTAAAAATATTACTTTCAATGTTGAAGGTAGTTAGCGTTCAACATTGGTGGAACGATACTAGCTCATAGTAGAAGTTGGAATACGTTTGTAAAATTCGACACGTTTGCCAGCGTCTCGGTAGCTCAGCGGTCAGAGCAGTCGCCCGGATTGCGAAAGGTCGTGGGTTCGAATCCCATCTGAGGGCTCGGAGGCGTGGTTGTTTTTTACACACGTATTTTATATCTTATAGAAATATTGCATTGTGAATGCAAAAAAATTAAATAAAAACATAATTATAGCTGGTTCCATCTTAATTGATTGTTTAATATTTGTAAAAATATTACTTTCAATGTTGAAGGTAGTTAGCGTTCAACATTGGTGGAACGATACTAGCTCATAGTAGAAGTTGGAATACGTTTGTAAAATTCGACACGTTTGCCAGCGTCTCGGTAGCTCAGCGGTCAGAGCAGTCGCCCGGATTGCGAAAGGTCGTGGGTTCGAATCCCATCTGAGGGCTCGGAGGCGTGGTTGTTTTTTACACACGTATTTTATATCTTATAGAAATATTGCATTGTGAATGCAAAAAATTAAATAAAAACATAATTATAGCTGGTTCCATCTTAATTGATTGTTTAATATTTGTAAAAATATTACTTTCAATGTTGAAGGTAGTTAGCGTTCAACATTGGTGGAACGATACTAGCTCATAGTAGAAGTTGGAATACGTTTGTAAAATTCGACACGTTTGCCAGCGTCTCGGTAGCTCAGCGGTCAGAGCAGTCGCCCGGATTGCGAAAGGTCGTGGGTTCGAATCCCATCTGAGGGCTCGGAGGCGTGGTTGTTTTTTACACACGTATTTTATATCTTATAGAAATATTGCATTGTGAATGCAAAAAATTAAATAAAAACATAATTATAGCTGGTTCCATCTTAATTGATTGTTTAATATTTGTAAAAATATTACTTTCAATGTTGAAGGTAGTTAGCGTTCAACATTGGTGGAACGATACTAGCTCATAGTAGAAGTTGGAATACGTTTGTAAAATTCGACACGTTTGCCAGCGTCTCGGTAGCTCAGCGGTCAGAGCAGTCGCCCGGATTGCGAAAGGTCGTGGGTTCGAATCCCATCTGAGGGCTCGGAGGCGTGGTTGTTTTTTACACACGTATTTTATATCTTATAGAAATATTGCATTGTGAATGCAAAAAATTAAATAAAAACATAATAGTTACTAGTCCTAACCCTTTTCAAGCTCTACACTTACTCAGAGTAATAAAATAATCAGCCAATGCTACTTACTTCAGCAGTTTGGTATTCCATTAGCTTTTCGAAGATTGTAACCGTTAAGTAAATGGCCAGACAACCGTACAATACCGCGTTGCCCGAGTGAATGCCGCCAGCGACCAAAAAGGTATGAAAAGTCAGACTATTAATTGACAGCCACAGACTAGCCACTTTAATAGTTACTACTAACGTCAATAATCGATTGAACAATCGATTATTAAACCAACGATAACTACGAAACTTAGTAGTAGTTACTTTAATATATAATTAATGTGCTAAAATAAATCATTTAAATATTAATTCCTTACAATAGGGTTACATCGTCATATAACCACACGATGCCCACTTCTGTCTTATAAAGGATCTCAATAATTATCGGTTCTGCGCTGTTTGTATCCGACGTCTTCCGTTTACGTAAACGTATCTAACTAACTGGTAGATAATAGTTCTCATTAATTCTGTCAGTCGTATTCATATGGCTCTCCCTTCCCCTATACTTCCATATATAACAACATTCTATCCCATATAAGACATCAGCTTTGTGCTCAATTTATGTTCACAATTTGAACCTCAACACTGTTAAATTTACCACCCAAGTGTTGGGTGATTGAACTTTACAGTAACAATTTTAAGGTTCGAAGTAGCATATCAGTGTTATCCGGTCGGCATGTTGAAAGCCATGATACATCAATAATGCATTGCAACATGTTTCAGTCTCGTAAGCAAATTTATGAGCATCTATAGATGTTGTAATAAAAGTTAGAAATCGATGCCGCGTTCTGTAGCGTCGTTGTCAAACCGTCTACGATTAGAATTCTCAGGAGAATACTTTAAAGACCAACACGTTTAAAATATGCTTTGTAATACAATAAAATAGTCTTGATGGGCTGGACCAGAAAAGCTATTTAAAATGCCTGTCCAAAATTATATATTTAATCACCTAATATTCAACATTGGACATATTATATTCTTAATTTATTTGATCATACTCACATAATTTATGTTCACTTACAATAAACACCCAAGCACGCATTCACTTCCAAAAATATATACAAACACACACACGTTTGATACTCTGTATTAGAAGTATTTTTATTTTAGTTTTCTGTTGTATTTCCTTTTATTCCCTGTTCTTTCTTTTTAAACAAGTTCTTTCTTTCTTCATATTGTCACTAAAAATGCTATCTGAGGGTAGCATTTTCATCAGGTAGCATCAGGTATCAACCTATTTCAGAATTTGTCTAGACTAGACTTAGATTAAGCAATATGTATTGAATGTGATGTGATTAATAAAGAATAATTTTAAATTCTTGGTTCAAAGATATCAAGTCCTTGACATCATTTCTAGTCCCATTTTTTTGCTAATTGTAAATCATCTTTATTCTGTGACTGCATTCCGATCTAGTGATTTGTGGATCGAGTTTATTAAGCCTCAGATTATCTTAACAGAACGCCATTACATACATTAAAATTTACATTTATACTACAGTACTTATCATAACTTTTTGTGTAACTTAATTATTTTTTTAATTATTAACTTTTTTAATGTTTGCTTTTCTTTTTTTGCGTTGAGGGTATTTTTAATATTTTTAAGTTTTATAATGTTTGTTAACTTTTTAAACTAAGTGTTTGTTTAGTGTACTTACAACTATTATTGAAATTTAAATTTCTGTAAAAGAAATTAAAAGGTCTTCTGTTTTATTTAAACTACAATGTAATATTTGTATTCAATTATTGAGCTTTTAACAATAAAAATAAAAAATATATTAAGAATGATCAGGGAAGCTTTTGAAATAACCAAACAGAAAAATTTCAAATATGAAGACGGGTTTAAATGTTTGAGTGTCTGGAATCCAGTAGTTCGTTTTCGTAAAAACAACACAACACAAAAAAGTGCCATTTCGCGATGGAATACTGTGAGCATTGTGTGTAGTGAAAGGTTTCAAGTGAGTAATAATTTCAAGTGTGTATCGAATGTAATAAAATACTAAGATGGAGGGTAGACCGATACCTACGTCTGCCCATAACAACCACCCGCAAAATTTTAGTTATTTCGTGACGAAGGCGTATGCAACTGAGCCGATATATCGGAGCCTCAAAAAATAAACATGGTCATTATCCCGTTTAAATTAATGTCACTTTAAAAGCATAGCGCATACTCGCACTCTCTCTAATTAACACACACGCATACATTGATACGTAAAAAGACATTCTTAGTTTATCTTTATAGATATAGGACATTGCTATGTGCTAATACAAAACGATACTAGAAGAAGGATCTCCTAGAATGCCACTTGTATTGTTTATGAGCTATAGTTGGAAAATAAATATTTTTTTATTGTTTTGACGACCGTTTGGTGCAACGGTAGCTATCCTGCCTTTCGCACCAATGGTTCTGGGTTCGAATCCCGGAAGGGGCAGATGTTTGTATGATGAATTCAAGCATTTGTACCTGAGTCATGGATGTTTGTATATATTTCTATGAATATAACATATTTATGTATGATATAATGTATGTCTATCCGTTAGCCTAGTATCCATAACACAAGCCTTACTGTGCTTACTTTGGGCTAGGCTAATTGGTGTGAATGTAAGAAATATTTATTATTTATTTATTTATTGTTATTCTCAAAATAATATATCATCATCAGCCACTAAATGTCCTTACAGGTGGGGCTTGGGCTTTCCTTGTGAATTAAAACCGAGCACTTAAATAATCTATTAATAATCTTTACCTACTAAACTACAACATACAATTGTTCCTTATCTCGTCAAAGCCTGGGTAAGGTAGCTGGAATTGTCATATATAAATTAATTTACCTTTTTTATGGCGTTAACAGACGAATAAAGCATTTTAATTACATCCACTTTCCATAAACACATGGAAACATGTCACAAGGGAATTAATTACACACGTCAGATTAAAACAAAGCTTTACCTTCGTAGGTAATTAAACCCTTACGTGTTCTGGTTTAATGTTTCTTTTCACAATTCCCGCTTCTAAACAAAAGAAAAATCTGTATACATTGGTTTACCCGAATTTTATTTGTTATAATTTCGTTAGTCATATAGTTTCATTTGCCATAACTATCAAATTACATAAACTTATTTTTTACTAATTACATTGGTCAGAAAACACAAATGACATATTTTTTAATAGATAATTTTATTTGCCATACATTTCATTTTAAATAATCATATACATGGTAATACTTTACCATAAAAATTATATGATTATAATTTCAGGTGTTTAATTTTGGTTATATATTGGATCTCTTAATTTAATTGCTTAAAAGAGAGTAGGAGATATTGAAATATCAGTATCAGGCGCTTCACCTGCCGCTGCTGCGGCACGCTCGCTTCGCTCGCTCGGAACGCGTTTTTTTTTGGTCACAGTTCCAATCTAACCAAATATGCCGCTATTTCGTTGCGTGTACTATATTATAATAAATTAGTTATCTCAGTATTATAAGGTACAAATACTTTAAAACATATGTATATTATGTAAATTATCCATTAGAAGAAGAATCCAAATTACCCAAGATAGCCAAAGAAAGTGGTTGGTACCTCTTCGTCAGAAGAACTCTTCGTCAGAAGAAACTTTTATCCTGATCTTCGAGCTGCATACCAAATCTTCGAGATTATATTGGGCAGAATCAAGCGGGAAATTTCAGCAAAAAGGATACGAGTTCAGAACCGGCATCCCGCTGAAGATTCGACGACCCTGCGACAACAACTCAGCCAGTGTACTTCCATTCCCCATGTACTCCATCTTATTGTAAGTCATTTAATTTTTAAGTATCATCATTATCGTTTAAATTTTTTTTTTCTCTCTCACTTTATCTACTTATTGTATTGTATACATATATATATATATATATATATATATATATATATATATATATATATATATATATATATATATATATATATATTACCTTTCTATTAGAATTTAAATTTAATAATTATGGCTACTCCTAGTTCAACATCAGCTTCGAGAAATTTTCTCTCAATTGATACATTGTTGAAATTCGTAGAACCATACGATGGAAATCGTGATGACCTAAGCGCATGGCTCACCAACTGTGACCGAGCATTCCAAATGGCATCTGAAAACCAAATACCTATTTTGTTCGCGTTTATACAAAATAAACTCACTGACAAAGCTCAATCGGTTTGTTCAAACACTATATTCGAAAATTGGGACGATCTAAAAGAATTTTTAAAGAGTCGATTCGGTAATCGGAAACATTATAACCATTTATTGCTAGAACTACAGAACTGTAAACAGTCTAACCAAGAAAACATAGCTCAGTATATTTCCAAACTAGAAAGTTGTCTTAAAAGAGTATTGAGTTCTATCAAACAAAACTGTACAAACGACCAAAATTTACCAGGTCAAATAGAGAGCACTAATCAATTAGCGTTAAACACCTTTCTATTGGGAGTAGACGATAGGATTTCAAACATGTTAAGATCACGCGACCCGAAGGACTTGAACGAGGCCTTTAACATGGCTCTCCAAGAGGAAAAATTTATTATGCTAAAAACAACTTCATCCAAGTATTGTACTAAGTGCAACAAATCGGGACATTTGTCTATAAATTGTAAAAGCGGTCTTTTTTGTAATAAATGTCGTAAGAGTGGACATACTAGTACAAATTGCCGTAACGTGAATAACTTTAACATGAATCGTAACATGAATAATTTTAACATGAATCGTAACGTGAATTCAAACCGGGACTTTAATTTTCAATCTAGGTATAATAACAAACCTATCTTTCACATGAACGACATACCTTTTTGCAAGGGATGTAATAAGCAAATTCATAACCCTAGCTTTGGAATCCATAATCCAAATACTCGTCCGATGCAATTTTTACAAAACGGCGGTATTAACTATAACAATCAACCGCTTGTAGAAAGGAATTTCCAACAATATCCTGCTCCATTTAGACGACGAAGTGTAGAGCAAAATAACACGAATACTAATAATCAACAACAACCTAATAGAGAACCGTACCAAACACGTAGCTTCACTCGTAGAAACAATGTAAATGTTAATTCTTTAAACTGCATAGGGCTCGTGGAAAGTGCCGAACCAACGAGCATGGAAGACATCCAGGCACAAACGAATTAAATCCATTTATATTTTCGACACACGATACATCGATTAACTTGATTAACGTTGATTTACATATAAACGAAGCCAATACTCCAAACACCCTTAAGTTTTTAGTAGATACAGGAGCAAGCATATCTTTAATAAAAGGAGAATGTCTCCATCCTAAATTAATAATTCAACGAAATAAAAACTTAAATATTTTCGGTATCACGCAATCTAATTCACCGTGTAGAACGATAGGTCACACCAATTTAAATATAAATTTCGATAATTTTAATATAAGTCATCTCTTTTATGTAGTTAAGCATGAACAAATACCTCAAATGAGATACGACGGAATTTTAGGGCACGATATATTGTCCAAATTACAAGCAAATATTGATTATAAAAATAATCTAATAAAATTGGGTGAAATTGAAATAAAATTTAATTATAGTACCAATAAAAGAGTACTTTATACTTTGCAACCAAGAACGGAAACAATGGTAAAAGCAAATATAATAAATCCTGAAGTTAAAGAGGGATTAATTGAAAATAAAAAGATTTTAGAGGGAGTTTATTTATCCAGTTGCATCACCAGGGTGGATAACGACAATAAAGCATTCGTTTCCATATTGAATTGTTTAGATAAACAAGTTAAAATAAATAGTTTATCTTTAAAGTTGGAACCAGTCGATAGAGATGATAAATCCTCAAAAGATAATTCTCCAAGGTGTCAAGTGAACACTATTGGAACTAATACAAATTATAATCATAAAATTGATTCGAATAAAACCCATGATAATAATAATTATAATAAGTTAACAAGAATTCAAAAATTAAAGAATGAATTAAGAACATCTCATCTTAATCAAGAGGAGCAACAATCATTGTTCAAAGTATGTGAACGATTTCAAAATATATTTTATTTAGAAGGAGATGAATTAACGGTTACAAATACTATTTTACATGAAATTAATACGGAGCCGCAACAGGGACCAATTCATACTAAAACTTATAGGTATCCAGAGATACATAAAGAAGAAGTTAACAGGCTTATACGAATATACACGTATGCCATTCGGTTTGAAAAATGCTCCAGCAACTTTTCAAAGACTAATGAATAATGTTTTAAGCGGACTTCAAGGCTTATACTGTTTTGTATATTTAGATGACATAGTAATTTATGCAACTTCAATTCAAGATCATGCAACAAAGCTAGAAGCAGTGTTTCAAAAATTAAAGCAACATAACTTAAAATTACAACCAGATAAATGCGAATTTATGCGACACGAAGTAGCTTACTTAGGACATGTAATTTCCAGCAAAGGAGTATCACCAGATCCTGAGAAAATAAAAGTTATAACGAATTTCCCTATTCCAAAGAATCCCAAGGAAGTAAAATCATTTTTAGGATTAGTAGGTTACTATAGACGTTTTATTGAAAATTTTTCTAAAATCTCTAAACCCTTAACAAAACTACTCAAAAAAGATACCTCGTACAAATGGGAAGAAGAGCAACAAATTGCCTTTGATGAAATGCGAAAAATACTAACATCACCTAAAATATTGCAATACCCAGACTTCACTAAAGAATTTATATTAACTACAGACGCAAGCAATTATGCCATAGGCGCGGTCCTCAGTCAAGGAAAAATAGGACAGGACTTACCAATAGCGTACGCGTCCAGAACTCTCAACCATACCGAAGGTAATTACAACACAACAGAAAAGGAACTCTTAGCCATTAAGTGGGCAATACAACATTTCAGACCATATCTATATGGAAGACATTTCAAGATCGTGACAGATCACAAACCTTTAACTTGGTTATTTAATGTAAAGGATCCAGGAAGTAAACTCATTAGATGGCGATTACAATTGGAAGAATTCGATTATGAGATCATACATAAACCAGGTAGAATCAACTCAAATGTAGATTGTTTATCCAGGATTAATATAAATACTATCACCACAACTTCAGATTTAGAGACCTACAGTGATTTTAAAGATTTCTTTGAAATGCAGAATGAATTTACGATTGAAGACTTTCAAGAAACGGATGATTTACTTTTTAACAAAAAACACACTAATATTGCCTATTTAACGAATATATCTCTAGAAGAAGAAAACCCTTTCGCAATAGAAGCATTCAGTTGTAGTAACAACATAGACGAGCTCATGACAAAAGAAAAAGAATTATACCAAATTCTTGAATCTCAATCCACTAATAACCAAAATATTTACCACTGCATAGCTAAACAAAATCATTATGACAAACTTACTTCAAAAGATTTATTTTATACACTAAGGAATTTACGAAATATATTAATGAAAAATAATATCGATATAATATACTTACCAAACTTCAAAGACCCTTATAGCTCTTTACATCCAGATAGTATAAAACAAATAATTTTCTATGTATTCCGAAATATGAAAATAAAAATTCGTATGTGTCATAATAAAATTATAAACCCAGATAAGTCTTTTATATCCACTATATTAAAAGAAAATCACAATACCACTACATCAGGTCATAACGGTATAATAAAAATGTATCATCGTATTAAATCAAAATATGATTGGCCAAAGATGAAGAAAGATGTCATAGACTATGTTAGCAATTGTAAATCCTGTCAATTGAATAAAACAATAAGAAAGAAAAACAAATCACCAATGGTTATAACGACAACATCTACTACGGCATTCGAGAAAATAGCCATCGACATTGTAGGACCCTTACCTACAACTGAAAATGGAAATCGATTTATTTTAACCATACAAGATGATTTAACTAAATTCTCTCAAGCATTCCCCATACCTACACATGAGTCACAGATAGTAGCTGAAAAATTTATTCTCTTTATATCGTACTATGGAATCCCAAAATCGATACTTAGCGATCAAGGAACGGAATTTATGTCAAGCCTCATTAAAGATCTCACAAAACTTTTCAAGATTAAGAAGTTAACATCAACAGCGTATCATCCTCAAACGAATGGCGCTCTAGAGAGAAGTCATTCTACTCTAAAGGATTATTTAAAACAATATATATCAGAAGATCAAGATGATTGGGACAATTATGTTCCTCTTGCAATGTTCTGTTATAACAGTAGCGTACATTCAAGTAGTAACTTTACCCCTTATGAGTTAGTATTTGGACAAAAACCATTACTTCCATCATCTATTAACGAGAATGTTGACGAACCTAATTACGATAATTACGTAAGAAATTTAAAATACAAACTTAATAAGATACAATCAATTGCACGCAAAAATTTAATTAAAAGCAAAGAACTTTCAAAAATTAGATATGACACAAAACTTAAAATACCAAATTATAAAATCGGAAGCTATGTCCTCTTACAATCGAAACCGACTAATAAACTTAAACCTTCTTGGAAGGGTCCATACGAAATTATTTCCATTGATAATGTTAATATGACTTTGAGAACCCAAAACGGTAAACATGAAAAGGTTCATATCAATAGAGTTAAGCCAGTTTCTAACAATTTCGTGAAGAAAACTAAAACAAAACCCAACTTTTCAGGTTATGCATTACGATCCAAATATCGGGAGCTGTAGAAATTACGCCTATTACAAATGGCTCAGGACTTTACTTTGATAGAACAGGAACACTGAAGATACATACTGATGATTGGAAATTAATAACTTTTTAAGACATTGGTAACATCCCTAAAGCTATAAGACTTCTTGAATCTAGATGTCAATATACTATAACACATTGTCATGAATTAGAAGAAATAAGTTCGAGTTTAAAATGTAACAAACGTCTAAATACTGTTCAAACTAACTTAAATAAAATAATATCCTTATATGAATCATTAGCTCATCTAACCAGTACAGGACGATCGAAGCGAGGTTGGTTCGATGGCCTCGGATCCCTTCTCAAAACTGTATTTGGCACATTAGACAATGACGACGCTATATACTATGATAATGCAATCAATAAAGTTCTAGAAGATGAAAAAGAAATATATACCATTATGAAAAATCAAGTTCAGGTTACTCAGTCTGCTATACAAAACTTTAATTATACCATAAGGAAACTAAACCAAAATGAGGAAAACTTAGATAAGAATTTCTTAGCATTAAAAGACTTCATAAATAATTTGGAATCAAATGTTTCAATAGTAGACGTTCGTTCTACTCTAAACACTCATTTCAGTATACTAAACTCTTTATCTGATATGATCACAGAAGAAATTAATCTTATAGTAAATTCTATATTATTCGCAAAGCAAAATGTGCTACATCCACATATTATCTCTCCAAAAGAAATTTATCATGAATTAACCAGCAATATAATTCTTAAACATAAAGAATTTCCAGTCCCATTGACCTTAGAAGATATTCACATTCTCATTGATGTTTCAACACTCAATGTTTTCTACATGAATTTTAAATTAATTTTTGTATTGAATATTCCCCTAGTTACTTCTGAGGAATACGAATTATACCACGTATTTCCACTTCCGATACCCCATTCTTTTAAAGATATGACTTATGCCCTTGTGCAACCTACCAAACGATATTTCGGTATTACTACCAACCGTCATTCTTACGTACAATTTAACAATCTCGACCAATGTAAAAAACTTTCTAAAGAACATTATATTTGTCAAGACTTAAATGAATATTCTGCAATGTCAAACCCGTCATGTGAATCTTTACTTATAACCAAAGTATTAAAACAATTACCCAAAGAATGTGTAACTAAGTTTTTATATGGTAATGTCGAAATATGGCAAAAGCTGACTAATAATCGATGGATATTTATTTATTCCAAACCCACCAGAATAACTATTGACTGTACAGGAAAAGAATTAAATGAATATGAATTATTATCTACAGGTATTATAACACTAAACAAAGGTTGTAAAGGCTACGCTAATTTAATACAAATTACAGCAACTAGTGATATTATTACAAATTATACTTCCCCTAATTTTGACATTGATCTCACTCAAGACGATTGTTGTAACAAAGAAGTACTAAATAAAACGGAACATCTATTTACTCCATTTCATATTAATAATATACAGTTAGACGATCTCAACTTAGCTTCAGTTAAGCTACATTCAATTGAAGAACAAATAACTACTAGAGAAAAAATGAGATACGATCTCCATGAGAATGTACATATACCTTACCTTTTATATTCAATTTGTGGTTTTATTACGCTTTATTTCTTATTTAAACTCTGTAGAATGTATAGAAGAAGATCGAGAATCCGACCCTCGGATGATGATGATGATCAAAATGATCATAAACGATGCGCAAGTAAATGTTGCATAAGTATATTTAATCATTGTTACAATAAAAATAATGATGAAACTGTGGTTAGGCCAAGGCTTGAATTACAAGATATGAGATATATAACTACTAGAAATGAAAACGAAATGGAAGAATCCTCTGTAAGGACTCCATTACGAACGAAAAGAATATCAAGTTCTTCCGATGTTAGGTACTCTTATAACCTGAATAATTAAGGTATAATAATATTCATTTGTAATAAGAATATATATATATGTATACTATTATTTTTTTTTGTATACATTAAATATTATAAAAATTATGAAACTATATACATAACACAAAATGTATAGTTATGAATCATTATTATTAAGCAAATTGCTAAGAATCATTATTGATAAGCAAATTTATATTGAAATTATTCATTTGAAAATGATATTGAAATTGTTATTTGAAATTAAATTAAAATTGGAATTATTTTAAAATTTGAAACTGTTATTTGAAAATGAATTTGAAATTGTAATAAATTTTTATTATTATTGACCACTGAAATTAAGGTGTCATATATTGAAATTGAATTCTTATTTTTTTGACATGATATATTGAAAATTGGTTTAATAAAAATATATAAGAAAGGAAATGTATACTTTTAAATGTATACACAATTTTGAATTTATATGATCATTGTTTAGATTTTAAGTAGATTTTAAGAATAAGATCATTATATAAAAAATCATCATTGGGAATCATTGTTAGATCTTAAGAAACAATAGAAAATTATTATTTAGACATATTATTAGATATATTATTGTATAAAAATCATTTTAATTTAATACTTTTATATTTTAGAATTTAATCATTTTACTTTTTATAGGAACTAAAAATCATTTCACTTTTTACTAATGTATCATTCTTATAGAAAATAATGCATATATAATTGTTTAAATTTTAATGATCATAACAACTTGGCACTTGAAATTGTAACTCTAACTTGAAAATTTTAGCTTACTAAACAAAAGCTTATGTTCATAACCCCTTGTTTAGTTTTAAGGAGGGAGGTGTTATGTACGCACCCATTTCGATCCTCATCTTGTCCCAAATCTATATCGAATTCCAAGAATAATCATATCATTAAGTACATGAACAAACAAACCCATTATTCAGTCAAATTAATAAAACTTTAACCCTAAAGGGCACATCTAAGATAACATAATTTTTCAGGAAATTTTTGTTAACGTGACTGCGGCATCTTATGTTATGCCTTATCACGATCATAAATTATATTAATTACTCTATTTTTCTAATGGTAAACAAATTAATTTTGGGAATAATTGCGGTCGTGATGTCGGCATCCAAGAAATGCCTTATCACGAGACCTAAGGGTTATTGATAAGTAAACCATGATTTGTATATAAACCCCATAATGTTTTACTTGAAGTCATTCCATTCTCATCTCTTCGTTTGTAAAGTACATTAACTTCATCAACCAGTCACTGTGCCAAGTTATTGTCAATTATAAGTAGTTATAAGTTCATCTTTAATTACTTGTAAAAAGGAGGAAAATAAAACAAAGTTGAAGATTCAACGTATATTTTCTTTACGTCGAAACACCACCACGAGCGCTACAAAAGGGAACATAACATATGCCGCTATTTCGTTGCGTGTACTATATTATAATAAATTAGTTATCTCAGTATTATAAGGTACAAATACTTTAAAACATATGTATATTATGTAAATTATCCATTATATGAATTAACATTGATAGATACAAATAATTGTAGAACTTGCCATTATGGCACCCAATTAAATGGCGAATGAGAGTTGTGACTAATGAATTTTGTATAATGCGTTGTTTCTATAAATAACAATAGTTCTATAAATAATAAATAGCAAACAAATATTTAGACCGAGTATAATTATGGTATAGGATATTATTGCGAATAATATTATGAAAAGCAAAACAATACTATTGAGGTAAAGTGGAGTCGATATTAAACGTTGCATTATTTTTAATCTGAAATAAATATCTATAATATATAATAAATAAATCTTTTTAATCGTTTAAATTAGTTAACTTAGATTCGAGGACGTAATAGTTGGGCGCTCGATACACGATTCGGAAATTAAACTATCTTTGACGACTTCCATGGTCGAGTGGCTCGCATACCTGTACACATTGAGATTCGAACCCAGCCGGGTCAATATATGAAATGAACGTTTCTGTATTGGCTCTAGTTTGGTTGTTGATACACAGTCGATGTTTCTGAATTTCATAACAAAATGTGCTTTTTTTATTGTGTGATTGATGTGAGTGGCAGATGACCTTAACAACGATACCGGGTTTTGGGACGGCAAAATCTTTAAATAGACCTCAAGCCGAAAGTAGCGAGCCACGATAGTGGTTTTCTAGTTGGGAGTCATTCTCCTATGACGGAGTCTCCGAACCAGCATAGAATCACTACGGCGCTCTAGCTGGAGAGGCTGCACAGGAACACAGAGAAGCGTCCAGTTACGTGTCTTTACCTGGTAAAACGCGAATTGCACAGACCGGGTCTTCGCTCTTTTGACCTACGGGTGCGGTGTACAGACGCTACATGAGTGGGTGTGTGGTGAGTTACTGGACTGTGTCTGTTCTGTGTGGGAGGAATTGGAGGGTCTTTGGCCCGAGTGATTCGGTCTTCGGGGGCGTCTAGGACATGCCGTGGACGTAGAAAGCGAAGCCGTCAAGGGACTGTGAAGGTCTGAGATAGGGGTTGATAGTAGCACGCCTTGACAACAAGGGGGTTCGGGTGGCGGCAGGCTTTCTCGAAGTATCGCGTGGAGGCGACTTTCATAAACTTGACTATAGAGTCAAGTTTGAAGTCGCGATGGAGATCTACATAGCGAATCTATCAGGGACAACCCGTGACGTCGCGAAGTAAATTATTTACTAAGTATGGAATTCAAACTCTCTCTTGACTAATCCAAGGAGTATACTTTATGGTGTTCAGTTATTTCATTGAATACTAGTAGACTCCCAATACTGATCTTTATTCTTACACCAATAAAGTATTCTTTGCTTTGTGGAGAGCGTGTTATGTGTGGGGTCTCATTTGATAACACGCCGCGCTGCCTCGCTTAGAATTAATAAGGATACCACTGCACTGTGTAATAAAATTATATTATTTCACGCGTCGAAATAATTTATAGTTTGATTTTAGGGAAGTTTAGTTATATATAACAAATTTATTTATGAGTTAATATAATATTTAATTCATATTACTTTAGGATAGAGTAGCTTATTGCATGTTAATACCTAAAATGAATACTAAAGTACTTGGAATGAACAGGCCTCTCATTGAAAATTGTTCAATAAAAGAGTCCCTGGCCATATAATAATTTTATCTTTATATTACATTTAATTACTTTTAGGCAAGACAGTCCATTTTATTATGATTTTCATATAAATGACAAGTTTTATTTTTATGTTTACTAGACCATCTCACACGCTTGATGATGCAGGAATTATTACAATTACTCACAATGAACAATGTTAGAAGTCTGGGCAAATTATTCGTAACCAAATATGAAATACATATTTTGCATGTATTAGTTAGTATATGCAAAAAATATATAGTTTTGCTAATGTCCTTATTCACCTTTATACCTCAAACGTAATACCCACATTGTTCTTTATGCATTCAGATTTGAAATTGGTGCTATACAGCCGCCATATTGTTTTTGTTAAAATATAAAAAAAAAACAAACTAAAAACAAAATGCAATGAAAAATATATTAACCAAATATACAGGCTATATTCATTGTACTATATTTTCAAAAGAAGCAACAAAAACAGCGTTCGAGGAATGAAAAATGGTCAATTAAAGATAATTATTTATTTTCCATCGTCGGCAACCCTAAGGGTCGATTCGATTAATACGGCGGGTCCACAAAGTAGACGCGTGCCTTTATTTGTTTCATAATTGGTCAGTTTAATTGACGCCATTTGATTTTAACGCCGCAGACGCCTTGTTGGGACGCGATAATTAAATTCAAGAGCGAGATGCAACTTTTTATTTTTGATATTAGATATATGAAATTAACATAATTTGTTTTATAAGAATGACATATTTTAAAAACAGTAATGCGCTGTTCGCTCAAGTTGCTTGAGAGTTCTTATTTACGACGAATATACTGTGGAAATACTTACTTTCTTGCTGGAAATACATTCCAGGACATATTATCACATAAGTATTAAGGGTTTATATGTAAAAAGCTTATAAAAAGGATTTCAGTGTTATTTTCACATCGGCAAAGTATTGCTCAAAATATATTTGGGCATAATTATACTTTATTTTCCTAGGTAGCTATCATTTTCGACAAGACTATCAGTAGGTATATGTAATAAAATTGTAACAGCGTTAACGGGGCATAATTTAATACTTAAGTTAATAGCAGTGGCGATATACACCCTATACCTACGATGCAAAGTGCAAGTATAATTTGGACACCGTTAATTCATCTAAATAAATTAAGATTGCTTTCTGAGAACTTTGTTTACAAATTTTCGAGTAAATAAAAAACCAGCTAAGCACTTGAAAACATTTTTTTTTAATCACTATTTAGAAGAAACAAAACAAATTAATTCATCATATAGAATAATAGTTATGATTCTGTTGTGTCTTAACCTACTAACGAAGTAGGTTATCTAACAAACCTCTCTTTGTTAATGCAACCGGCGCTAATAACCGCTAATGTGGTTAAATCGTACAGCTCTTGCCTGTCCGACCGTAGTGAAGTTAGGCGCGAAAATACGCGAGTTGGCAACGCTCTGCGTCAATGCCGCGTAGTTGCCGCTCCGCTAGACCGGTGTCGTATCGACATCAAATCAAGCACCCCGCTCCACCGCAGTCTCGCTAGAGCGACTCGAGAGCGTACGCGATATCTTTATACTCGGTCACTGCGTCATCCATCACAATGGACTCAACGAACAGTTCGTCTGAAATATGTTTTCCAAAAATAGAAATAGATTATGAGAGCGACAGGGAAGGTAAACGAGACCTTAAAATGGTTTGGACCTCTGATAATACCAAAAAGCTAATTGAATACGTGGAAAACGAATGTAAAGAGTTGTGGGATACAAAACACCCTTCATATAAGGATCGTAGGGCAAAGCGTACGAAGCTCGAATATTTGGGCAATATGTTTGGGACTACTTTTGAAGAGATTAGCAGAAAATTTCATAATTTGAGAACGCAATTCAACAATGAGTTGAGAAAGATTAAGCGACGACAGAATGGGGGTGGGGATGTGTCAGTGCCAGGAGCGAGTGGGTGGGAGTATTTTGATGCTCTCTCTTTCCTACTCCGTTCGCCGTTCGAGCCACTGGAAACAATAGATGGAGTCAATCTTGCGGTGAGTTTTACCAATAAAAACTTATAATAATGCATAATTGTTCTGACTGTGGTCACTCAACTTTTTTTTTACATAAAATGAGGTTATTCTCAGTTCCGCAAATCTGTAACTACCCTCTATTAAGTAAATATGAATTTGTATAGCGTTGAAAAACGTATTGTAAATACTTGATTATTTGAGAAGTTTCTTGTAAGTATTGCAATCTTATCAAATTTTATTATAGTGAAATTTAGATGCAAAGAAATAAGTTTTGTATTCAAGTTAGGTTCGGTAAGTGCTACAGTTCAATTTTCAAAGAATTGTGGTCAGTTATTGGTTTGTTTTCAATTTTAAACTTAGCACTAAATAAAACTATTCTACTCGTATTCTAATGTCTATTCTTAGTACTTTTTTGCAATCATTAATGAATTCCCGTAGACTATGATTTTGATAACAATGTAATTTTTATTATGTAGTAACAATGTAGTTTTAACGATTTACCGGTAAACAGATTTATATTTCATCTCAAGCAACAGCTTGAGATATTTTTTATATACAAATGACCAACATTAACCCCTTGACGCCCAGCATTGTGTTAAATGCGTTATTTCTCTGTTGCGCTATAGAGCATTATATAATGCTCGCGGATTTTAGGTATCGTTGTCGCGCGCATGATATAATGCTCTCGGGTTTTTAGTCTTCAAGTCACGAGTGAATAGAAACCTTCTAGGCAAGCGCGTCACATCCTAGATCACATCGACGCTTACCATCAGGCGAGATAGTGGTCAAGCGCATGCCTATTTTCTATAAAAAAGGGGTTAATCCTTTGTTACCTATGGCACAACCGCGCGACAGTACCATTAGCCCCTTAGAGAACTGCTTTTCCCTTTAACCAGTTGTGCTAAGGGGAAATACGAGTATACTATCCCAATAACACAACCAAAAGATGCCAGTATTGCATCGAGGAAAAGTAATTCCCCAAAGCACTACCGGTTGTGTGTTTAGTAAAAAAGAAAATTAATAACGTTAGTTCTCCACGATTTTCTGCGGTCACAAGTTTAGACTTCATCTGGAGCTCTTTTGTTTTATAGTTTTATCTTTATTTTCTTTTGTATTTCAACAGCTGGCGGAGTTTCAAGCGGATGAGGAAGAAAAATTTGGCATAGCAGCCAGAGCAGCGGGCGGGCCCTATATGTGTCCCAGCTCCATGAACCGGAACACGTCCCGGGTGGCTATTTTTATATAATTGCCTGTAGATAGTATGTTAGGTTAGACTTTAAATGTTGTTTGATGTCATTAAATGAAATTATGAGTAAAACTTACCTTTACAAAAAATATCTAAAAAGAATATGTTTCTCGTCATTTTTGGCTTGCCTGGGTCTGAAAACTTAATTTTTTACCATGTTGTTATAATATGTCAGCGCAGTTGTACATGCCATTGTATTGTTCTTTACGAAAGAACTCAGTCACTTTCTTTAAAAAAAATAAAGGAAATAAAAAGCATGGCGAAAATCTCGTTTAGGATAAAAATTTCATTAATTAATTTTCAGTATGACTTTATTAAAATTATTTATTTTTTTGATAAGCTACGGCTTCTATACCTAAATTTCCACCGAAAATATATCCGATAGATTTGGATAAGGAAAAGGATTAGTATAAACATTTATTAGACCCAAAAATCAAAAACTGTGCACAAAAGTAGCAATTGTGTTGGTGAACCCTCATTATTGTTTCCTTAACCCCACGTTGGTCAACAGTTGGCGGAATCTCAACCGGATGAAGAAGAAGAGTTTGGGGCTGCTGCTAATTCCCGTACGTTAGTTTCCAGTAGCCCTCAGAATAGACAGAGGCCGCGAGTGGCTACTTCTGCGCCCCTTCCATTACCCCTTAGTGTGCACCCTATGATGTTCTCCGATGAAGCTGTCCCAAGGCTAAAACCGAGCAAGAATGCTGACGAATGTCAGGTAAGACTTAAATTAAATTGTTGCTTGAATGTAAAAAGTAATTAGACAATATTCAATCTCATTTTAAGGGAACTCTTATGAGAATTAAGTAATGTCTTTAAAGCTTACGTTGGCCCTATCTCAAGTTAGGTAGCACAATAATGCCACTCAGACTTAGAGAACATATAGAAGTTATATATATTTGTAAAACTGCCCGGAATACGAATTTTAGACTTCGGAGGCGACTCTTAAAATCGAGTAATAAAATATTATATGTGTAGACATAAACTTTGGAGGTATTATTAAGTGTTAATCAGGCACATGATCAAAATTAATTTCGGTAAGATTAAATCATAAATTATAATATATAATCATGCTGTATTCCCCACAAGTGCAACGTAAGTAATTATAGACCTAATTACCGAAATTACAATTTAATCAACATTTCCAATATTTACTATACCAGACACAACGTTAAATAGTAAAGTATGATAATAATTATTACATAGCCCATTCGCTTGTTCATAGTAATCGGTTATTGTTCATAAAGTACAAAACAGAATAATGTTTGTTCCAAAACAGACAAGTGTCTATTCAGTAACTTTCGTTAAATTTATGTTTGCTAGGTCACAATTTTTATTTAAAATACACTTAATTTAAAATCTCTTAATACCTATCATTGTAAAGATGGAATATCATGATATTTTTATATTAAGCATTATGCTCGTTTTGCGTAGATATTTGGTGACTTCGTCGCATCAGAGCTTCGTACGCTTCGTTCAGATGAATCCCGTAAGAAATTAAAAAGGATGATCCAGAAGGCGATACTCCAGATCGACGAGGAAGAAGATGTGAATATGCTTACATAACATGTCATAATAGCTTCTCCTTCTTTCTACTCTTAAACCTTTGGAGCTGCGGTCACTAATAACTCGTGATCAATGAATGTCTTTCAATATACCAAACTATTTTCTCCTGTACAAAAATTAATACAATTGAAAAACGATTACAGCTCCAATACCTGTTACAGTGTTACAGTTACAATAAATATTAGATTTTTTTTTTTAAATTAAATTTAAAAATTATCTTTTTAGAAGTACCTATACTCTATCTCAATTAAAATGATTATATCTTATGCTTATAAATGTTGAAATTTAAATTTAATCCTGTACTTGTTCTATATATTTGGATACAGGTTTTAAGATATTTGAGAGGAATCATTGTGACAAGACTACATCAAATATCGCTAATAACTAATTAGTGAAACAAGATACTGTTTTCATTCAATGTTATAAATTAAGGCAAAGTTCCTTAAACAGACAATATTACTTAAACAGTTTTTGGATTATCATTAAGTTGTATCTCTTATAGTATTTTTGTTTTTGGAAATGGATTGGTTTTTCAAAGTTACTTCATCAATATTTTACCTCGACGTATCAATAATCCGTAAACCACATAATATCCATATCATAGCCGGTACAGCCAGCAATATCCGCTGGATTATCACACCGTTATAGTGATGACTATCGTTAAATTTGATCATGCCCATAAATTCACTTCCTCATGGGAATCTAACAGACGGAGGATAGAAATGATTATGTTATCAGATTTGCATAATACATATGTTTATCCAATGTACACTTAACTATAACTTAACTCAAGTAGGTACTGTTGCTGAACTGTAATGCATCTTTTGTTTTATAGCAATGAATGGCATACGCAATTGTTGTTATATGTCGAGAAATCATAAATTACCATACAATTTTCGTGTGTAATTTTTGTATAAGAATTTATGATAAATATAATAAAATATTTTTTATGTATGTCAATAATAATAACATTACAAATAAAAATTAAATATGTTAATTGTGGATTTCTTATAATTGTAGGTATAAAGAAAAAAACTAGTTATTAAATTATTAAGATTAGTATTGCTGTTATTTAAATACAAATTTGTATTATATTATAATTTGGTTGGCTTGGTGTTTAAATCTATTTTAACTAAGATCTTAAAGTACTAATAATTAAATTATAATCGAGTCAGCAACATATTGTTATATTTTCAGAAACCCAAATTAATTAAAAATTAAACGCACATTAATATAAAATATTTAAAAAATATTTTAAAAAGTGTACTTTCTATCTTTAGGTTATCTGTCTTTAAAGAAAGCATATAAAAAATTGTATTTCTATAAGAGATTTTTAATATCAGGACTTCATACAGTGTGTCTGTTATTTGACTATCCCAAAGCAATTAACTCTGTATCCGTGTCCTGGTTACAGATATGTTTTAAATCTTCTGGTCCCTCTGGATCCTATAAGATCCTGTGTTATAAATTAAAATTAAACCTATCTTATATACTAAGTTGGAAGAAATCCTGCAAAATGAAATAAACCATCAAAATCGGTTGATTAGTTTCGGAGTTCATCGCAGTCAAGCACTGACTGGGAATTTTTATATATGTATAAAAATTGCTCAATTATTATGATTTGCAATATTTTTTTTTATTAATTAAATCGAAACTTATCCTATGTCCTAAGTGATAACAAATCCAGCAGACTGAAAAAAAATCATCAATATCATTTGAGTAGTTTCGGAGTTCATCGCGGTCAATCGCTGTGACAGTGAATTTGTATATATACAGATATGAATAGATAGATATACTCGTGGATAGATGTAAATTGATTTAAAGGTTATGGAGAATACTTGGAAACATTATTTTTTATTAATTAAAAGTTAATTTGTTTAGTCAAGACATATGCCTGGGAGATGTTTATTTGTTAGTTTTCCCTTGTCCACACGCTAGAGTACATTCATGTTTATAGCTTTTACTCTTTTAATAATTTGATGGGGTCGCAAAATGTTTGAAGTTGTTTTTTTCTTTATGACTGTGGAATCGTCTATACCTCTGACTTTTAGTCAATTCTATTCATTGGTTTATTGTAATCCAAAAGTATAGTACAAAAATGTGTAAAATGTGTTAGTCGCGTATCAAAATCGGTACAATTCACTGCAAATCACTCTTACACTGTTATCTGCAGTGGGATGTGATCAGTCAAAGCCGGACACTGGGATACTTTATCATCAGCACGAGTCAATTGTTTTCAGGATACACAACGGGGATGCCATCTTCCAGCGCCATCCCTTTTTTATCATCAAAGCCAAAAGCCGTCAATAGCTGGACTTAAGTCTCCTCCAAAAAGTAGGGTGGGGGAATTCCAAAACCTCCACGCTTGGCAACCGGGTTAAAGATCGCAATAAATTACTATAATTTGGAAAACACTGCTGCCCATTTTGTAGTATTTTTTTATTTTTTGTTTTGTTTTTGTTTTGTTTTTTTGTTTTATATGGTGATTGCCTTTACCGTCAGTAGTCGAGTTTTACAACACCCATTAGTGTGAAAGATTGGATCTTTTCTACGCTGCCGAACACAACAAAAAAACGAATGGCCCCAACTTGAGAGGAATTCTCCTATATTCTTTCAAACGAGTTGTCATTCATTATGAAAGTAGTACTGTCGAGTAAGAGTCAATGTAAAATCACACTTTATTTTACTAACGTAGTACTTAGCATAGGCGAATTCGAGTTGCAAGGGAGAATAGAGAGCATTTTTGACAACTATATATCAATAAATTGAATCATGCAGACGTAGAAGAGTATATATCATACATCGTCACCAAAATGTATTTTTTAATTTGTTAAAGGGAGGATTTAACATCACGTACATTTCTGTGTATAGCAACATCTGCGCAATGCCAACAATGCAGAGATATGATTATTTTAATTTTACTGTTTATGGTACAAGGGTATATATGGCAATATATTATTCCATAACTATCTATCTTATCATAATCTACTAATACTCGTATGCCAAATATTAGACTCCCTTTGACTGACAGTGTCACCTTTTTTATTTATATTCAAAAGGTAGGTGATTTTGTAACTGGTTGAATACGAGGTTTGCTGGTAAGGGTCCCAGAGCCCCCGGTACACAGCACCGTCTAGCCATTCGGTAGTTACACCACTGCTTACAGGTTACGTGCAAGCGAAATATCGACAAGAAATATTTTGGTGTTGAGACGTCTTGGCTATACCATGGGAACCACTTAGAAAGTCGAAATAGCCTTCTTGTTTGTGTGTCATGAGCTACGTGCATACCAAATTTCGTTAAGATTGGTTGGGGCGTTGAAGCGTGAAGCGGTTAGAAACAAACACGCTTTCACATTCATTTATTATAAGCAATATTTTTCTACACACTAATATGTATATAACTGTAAGGCAGTATGGTATCTACCTTTAGTGTGTGTGTAATTTATTTTGGTATCCAGAGGTCCTACCATCACCTCTTATCGCGATTCAAGTTCAGTTATTGAAGAGAGATACAACTATAGACCGCGTATAGCGGTGTCTCACTTTGACAATCGAACTTAGCGCTAAGAGATCATGGTAGGCCCTCAGGCCCTTATTTTCTGCTTACAAAACCCAAGTAATGTGAAATTTGAAGGAATTTTAATTTCAGAGCATGTCACCTTCAATATCATCCAAATTATAGTAGGTGTAATTTTTTAATTTAATAATTATCAGTAAGTCAAAATAGAGGATTGATGACTCGAATTTCTAAATATCTCCCAAAACTTAATATCTTACAAGTTTTATGTACCGATAACAAACATCATAATAGCGATTAAAGCACATAATAACACTTACTAATATACGGCGTCTTGTGTTTAGTTTTGTGAAGAAAACACTTCTGATGAACTAAGAATGTTAATTTGAAACTACTGGCATTTTGATCACCCAATAAATGCTCCAGCTACTAAAGTCAATTGTGCAGCAGCGCTTCGACGTTCATCTCAGAGAGTCTTTGGATACCTAGCCAAGTAATAAACGGAACTTCTAGATCGTGCCAAGTTTATGAAGTTTAGTACTGTCGTTATTTATGTAAGAGTGCTACTGATTGTAGACATTTATTTTATAGGTAAGTTTTGGATATTCGGGATAGAAATACAGAACAATATCTGTATTTCTATCTTTAAATTATTGTAAGTGAAAAAATTTAATAATGCTCAACATTTTTTAAATTAGGCTTACTTACTCAGTTTTAGTCAGGTACTCACGGTTATTTATTGTGGCTAAAAAATAGTACAGCCGCCACTGCTGGCGGTATATAATCAATTTATAAAGACTATTATTTTGCAATCTTTACATATTCTTTCACTGAGGAAATCCTTTTTAAGACTGATATTAAGACTGACATATTGTCTTTAAGGGAACAAAGAAAACAAGCAAACACAAGGCCACAATGCTTGCTTGAATCATTAGGTTTGTAGTGTTTTCAAATTGATTTATCTTGGTATTTTTTAATAATATTTGAGAATTTAATAGAATAATAATAGAATTTAAAATCATTCGAAAAATCTCAGTCATGTTTGCTTCTGTTTTGGTTTGAGTTAACCCTTAGCGGCAGTTATAATTGTCATATTTTGTCACGTTGCCGTCAAAAGCATACAGAAGGCATCATTACTGCGTGTACACGGGGCGATGGTTTCCGGTGCTTGAATACGAATAGGGGTCTTTTACGGGCACTATCATTTGTTGCAATTAAAGCAATTTGCCCTTTAATTCATAAAGATCGACTTGAATGTTTGTGTTCATTTCGTTATTTTATGTAAAAATATTATTTATTCTAACTTCGAACTATTACCAAAGTTGCCTGAATTTAGGTGAGCAATAGGAGGCAATTGGTAAATAATTTAATGTAAAATATGGATAATGATGAATCTAAAATTAATATGATAAGTAACCTTGGCATTCTCGAGAAATCCGGGAGTTAATTTGATTCTTCAACTTATGAATCGAAGTAAATTAGTGAAATATCTTAATATTTTTAATAAACGATTGCTATTTTTACTACCTACAGTATATAAAAGAAAAACAAGCGTATTGTTGATAAACATGTGGACAGGACATTGGCGGAACTTTTATGAGAATAGGAAACCACCATACCATTAAGAAAGTTGATTGCTTCTAACTTTAAGGAAACTCTTTGATTATTAAACTGCATAAGGGAGTGATGTATAATGGAGGATTATAGTGACAAAGATAGAAAAAGAGATTCTTCGATGGTAACCTGTAGAGAGGATTGACAAAAGAAGATTGACAATACAAATATATGAGGCATATGCGCACGAGTAAGTCATTCAAGATACCTATTTGTCATTTCATATGCTGCTTTTAGTTGAAAAGTGTATCCTGCAAAGAAGAAAAAATAATAAAAAGAGTCACATTTGTGATGTTTACTGATTATTTGATTAATAATAATATGTTCCTTACATAATAAATAGAAGAAAAATACTTTTTCAATATTTTATTCTGTACTATTTATTATAAGAATTTTAAAAGTAGGGTGGGTGAGATTTTATTACATAGGATTGGATTTCGGACCGTACCCGAAAAAGAACTTTCAAAGTGGTTATGGCATTCTTAGTCAAATCACTTTGAATAGGAACCAATTTCAAAACAAATTATATGCAACATTAATAATTGTAGCAATTTAACTATTATTTTTTTATTTAAATGAACCAATTTATCATTTTGTTTTAGCTGTTTTGCTTGCAACAAAAAAATGTCCTCGCTGTAGTGTGATGAAAAATTATGTGTTTCGCTTCGCAGCAAAATTTTTAGCGTCTCGTAACCTTTGAAACCCTCGCTACGCTTAGGATTCTGTCTTTGAACCACTCGCTTTGCTGGAGGTTCAATCCCAGAATCCATCACTGGCTGGCTTCGCTGGTTTTAATAGAGGTAACTCGCGCCAAATCTCAACTTTCCAGCCTTGCATAAAAGTAATTATTTCTTTCGTCTGCGTATTAACACTTTTTATTCTCATGAACCTTACAGAGCGTATTTTGCACTTGTTTCTTTCTCTGTTATGATTTTTGCAATATAAATTCAATAACGACGTCCCATGACTATAGCGCCCGAATATTAAAAAGGATCAAACAAAACAAACATTCAGACTAATCGTCTGTTCGTTCGTTCCCCGGTATTTTAGCTGCCAAAATATTTGAGTAAGCATGTTTCAAACGGCATGTCATAGGTTGTTCATCGATCCCACCCCCATTTATACTTGGTTTGATTATCAATGGTGTAATAACCACCCGTTGACCACGCTGGGGTGTCAACTAGACAATTTAAAGTAATAATAAGGGTGTTCATGAATAGGGTAATATTAAATAACCAAAAATACGCGGGTAATCCAACCACAAGTAAATATTTCCCACAAGAGTTTTTCGAAAAACGTACAGTAAAATAATTTATATTATACTTTTAATATTAATTGTATTTTGATTAAATAGTAACCTCATTTGTTTATTAGTGTCTTTTCATTCATAACATTCGTTAAATTGTATATTTTGTCATTCCATTTTGCATCGTCATTTGTAAACGTATTAATCTCTGTAAATATATATATACACAATAATATTTTACTCAATTGCTGAAAAGAAACACTGGATTTTCATATAGAGCTTCGCAACCACTCAAAACTTCTATTCAGAATGCTACACACTTACCGGCATTGCTTGTTATTTTAACCTGTCTTTTTGTTTAATCTATTTCGTTATTATTTCTTCATTTTATTACTAAAAATGTATTTATTTAATTTATTGACATATAAGTTTTTCTCCGTTGCCATGGCTACCCATGACACGATCTTTCATTTATGGTATTCAACCTCCAAAGAAAACCAGATTTTATTCTTTTTATGTCTTCTCGAAGACAATCTAAATTTAAATGGCTCTGGGCTTATAATAGACCGAGCTGACCTGCCAAGTCATTCAGTTCTTCGGCAAAAGTTGCCACGTTAACATCTATAGCTCGCTACCGAGCTCTTCAAAATTCTTAAAGGCCTTATCCCGGGGCCGGCTGCCCCGGGACTCAAGAAAAGTCCTCAACGCCGTAAGGCAAACTTTTGGCTCAAGAACCTACACTTAACTTAGCCACTCTCTACCACTAACGTTGCCTGACCACCAGCGGTGCAGGCCATCCATCAGCAGCGCCGCCCAGAAATCGGTGCAGGCCATCCATCAGCAGCGCCGCCCTACCTACCTGCTACGCCGCCCGACCTACCAGCAGCGCCGCCCGTCTACCAGCAGCGCCGGCAGAAAATCGGTGCAGGCCGTCCACCAACAGCGCCGCCCAACCTACTTGTCACGCCTCCCGACCTACCAGCAGCGCTGCCCGTCTACCAGCAGCTCCGGCCGACGTCTGCCCCGCCACCTGTCTACCGGCAGCGCCACCCTTCATCCGACGGTTTCACCGCCTCTGGGCCCTAAAGCCCCGGGCCTCAAGCCGCCTACATAGAAGATCGCCGACGACCCACAACCATCTACTCACATTTTCACTGTACACTACTCATACTCGCCCTCACTCTTCTTACCTCCAATTCTTTGTTCTTTAAATTGTTTTGTAAATATTAGGGGTTAAAGTATGAAATTGCCGATTTGTACTGAAAATCTATATTGTTTATTTTTTAAATTTTTAACAAATTTATTTAATCAAAATAGTTGCCATTATTATCTATACATTGCTGCCATCTAATGGGAAGGTCATTAATGCCTTTGCGATAGAATTCCGACGATCTAGACTGCACAAACTGTGTGAAAGCATTTTGTACTGCCTCCTGGGAAGAAAACTTCTTGTCACGTAGATAATTGTCCAAATCACGAAAAAAATGGTAGTCCGTTGGAGCAAGGTCTGGTGAATACGGAGGATGACGAATGGTTTCTAACTGCAGTTCCTGAAGGGTCAAAATGGTTTCTCGTGCTGTGTGAGGTCTCGCGTTGTCGTGGAGCAATAATGGTGAAGATCGATTCATGAGTCGGGGCTGTTTTACTGCTAGTTTTGTCAACATGGTTCGGAGTTCGGCACAATAGACATCTGCCGTTATTGCTTGACCAGATCGGAGAAAACTATAGTGAATAACACCATGCTGAGACCACCAAACAGTTACCATTACCTTTTTATTGGTAAGTTTTGCTTTAGGACACTGTTGTGGCATTTGACCTGGGGTCAGCCATTGCATTTTTCTTTTCCGGTTATCATAAAGAATCCACTTTTCATCACATGTTACAATTCGATCCAATATTCCTTCATTTCTGTACCGGTTCAACAAGGCAACACAAGTTTCAACACGCGTTTCTTTCTGCAGATCAGTCAAATCATGAGGCACCCATTTTTCGTATTTTTTTATTTTATTGATTTGACGCAAGTGAGTCAATATTGTGGGTAAGGTAACGTTAAACCATGCCGCTAATTCCTGGGTACTTTGACTAGGATCGGCTTCCACTATCTCTCTTAATTCATCGTTATTTACCTGTGTGGGCGGTCTTCCTCGTGGCTCGTTCTTTAAGTCGAAATTTCCATCACGAAAGCGTTTAAACCAAAATCGCACGGTGCGTTCATTAGTAGACCCCTCTCCAAACGCAGCATTGATATTGCGGGCTGTTTCTGCCGCGTTAGTTCCGCGTCGGAACTCGTATTCAAAAATAACTCGAATTTTCGCAGTATCCATCTTTCTTGTCTAAATTGAATAACAAAAACAATTGAAAGTCGATATTCAAATGTTTTACATTTTTTAAAAAAAGAACATCATAGAAACCATTTAAAAAAAGTTTCATTCGAAAACCTCAAACCATGAAGATTCTATGTCAATTCAAAGAACCTATTGCAATAAAACGGCAATTTCATACTTTAACCCCTATTATTTAAACTGTAACTTTACCCTGATCTTCCGTCTTTATATTTTGTCCCTTCACGACAACGTAGGATACTAGCTTTAACTCAAGCCATATAATACTATTTAACTTATACCCCTCTGTACTAATTGACTTATTGTCACTTTTAGACTTACGTCCAGCTTTTCAATATGTTATTTTCTGATTTGCTTATGAACTTATATTTTAATTCATCCACAGTTCGTATTTAAAGAGAAAGTAACTTTAAAATGTTAAAACCAAATGTACAGAGACAATAGTCGATTTTCTCGACGAACACATCCAAAGTTGTCTAAAAGTGCAACTAGATACACGATCTGTTTTTTCTGGTAGTAAAGTTAGATAACTGTATTAGGAATGAAAACGTGATCTGTATAATTTTATCTAAATCAAAATTGTAAGTTGAATTGAATTGCATACGAAAGCACTTGTTTTTGCGTATTGGATAAGATCACTTTGGATAAAACTTAATATTTTTATTACTTTAAGGCTAAGATGTCAGCTTTAACCCAAACTATAGACTGATGTACTATAGACGTTGAACTACTCGTAACAACAGCATTTAGCTTACCACGAGGGGTTGACGGGATTATTAATAATGTTCTTAAAGAATATTAACAATGAACTATTATTTTTCAAAACGAAAACGTAAAAGTTTTTGTCTACGACATTGTTCGCGCGGACTTCAGAAAATTTCAAGTGGGCATAGCCTATAGGACTAAGAAGGTCGTTTTTAATACTTATTTGGGCATACATAATTTTAGAAAAATATTTAAAGGCATATTTTTATATATGTATAATTTATAGGTATTTTGAGAACGGATTGACATTGTTCGTTAAAAACATTAGTCTTTCCTGAGTATCGGCTCTTATTTTTTAAATTAATACCTTCATAATAAGCATTATTTACAAAACAAAGGTTCTTATTATTTGTTGTTGTCTTTATTTTGTTTTTTAGAATATTATGTATTCGCTTTTCAAACGCATTTGAGAATGCGTTAGTGTGAATTCACGCAGCTGGTATGAAGTGTGCTACAGATTTCTATGAAGATTCGTAGTTCGAGATAGTTACCGCTAGGGTCGCTACAAAATCCATAGTAATACATATTTTACGCAGGCATTTAGGCCTCTGGTCTGTGTGAGTTAATGTGTGTGAGTAAATCGACGAATAAAATTGCGATTTTTTATTCAGATATTTTTTCTGCTACTTCTTTACGAAAAATCAACTCTTATAATTATTATTTTTTCGTAGATGCAACAGAGATCACAGTGTGCTCATGCTTTTTTAGAATAGATTTCTGGTTGTCATCTCAATAGAAAGACGTCCACTGCTGCACGGAAACTTTTCCAATGAATAAGGAGTTGTTTACATAATTATTAGGAGTTAATTCCAAGGCTCGCCAGGCGGGTGGGAGATCGCAAAAAAAAAAACATATTCAATTCATTCCTGAATGTGAAGGAGTTGTGCTATTCTATTCTGCCGGAAACTGCGCTTAGAGGTTTAGATTTACATACAAAATAAATAAATATTGAATTTTCCGCCGAACTAAATTTGTGTTTAGCATTTTCAACATAAGTTCAAGATGATTATATACAAGAATATATACCTAAACTACTAATAAATAAATTACCGCAATTTAATGAAACATTAATAAAGTTATCTGTGTTAGCACATATTTTACAAATGTTATAATATTTTTTTTATAGTGACAAATGGTATAATACTTTCCATTGAAAAACATACAAAAAGTAGGTTTCATTGAGCGTTTAAAAACAAATCTTTAATCTGCTAAACACGGTACAAGTATAAGTGATGAGTTTATATGCATAAAATTAACTGTGATAAATATTGAAGAAACCTTATTTATCTAATTTTCCTTTCATTCCACTCTCCTTGTTACAATATGGTCCTAAAATTGTACAATGCTTTGCCCTTAACTATAGAAGACTTACAACTTATTAAATTTTACAATAGACTGTTCGACTTGTGTGATCTCGGTATATATAATGTTAATGAATTCCTAAATATGAGAAATAATTATTATTTATAGTATTTTATTGACATTGCTTATAATTATTATTAGTATTTAATTGTGAAAATTTTGACATTGTAGTGATATTTTACTAGAGGACACGGTCACGCGTTGCTATGTTATAAATTAAAATGAAACATATCCTATGTCCTAATTGGGAACAAATAAAGTAAAATTAATAAAAAATCAAAACCGGTTGAGTAGTTTATTATTGAAAGACATTGCGAGTCCTTAGACCTTACCTATGTCAAATGGACGTCTCTTAGTGCCCCTAACCAGCATTGCCAAAGGAGTGCTTCAAGCTGTTGCCATGTGCTTGCCAAATAAACATCAGTCTGAGGCTGACGAATCGTTAGGAGGGCCACTGTTTCTTTTGGTAACCCTGAAATATAAAACTATTGGTGCATACGATTACCAACGTTAACGTAATTTTTGGTAAGACACTAGCTGACCCGGTAACGCGTTGCTATGGTAACGTTAATTGAGAAAGAGCGGGAAAAAGAGCGGACAGACAAACACACAAACAACAAATTTGTGTTCTAAAATTATAGATTATGACATTACTTATTCATTATTATATTTTATACATTTTTTTACTTTGTCTGCTTTTAAACAAATAAATAAATAAACGCAGCAGTAAAAGCAACGGGCAAGGCAATTTTCAAAATCACTAACGTTGGCAATTACAGGATGAGTGTCAAGTTTGTAACTTTGTTCCAACAGTAATTAACGGGGTGATATCGTTTGTGCTTTGCTTTCCCCTTTGCATTATTGAGGCAGGTCATTACTAAATCGGGTGGGTGTTGACAATAATAAACACTAGTTGCGAAGTAATAGGAGTGTAAATAGCGTTTTACGATTATTTTGATTCAAACCCCGAAATTTCCATGACACGTTATTAAGTTTTCAGTCTACCAGAAAAAAAAAGAATAAGAAAAAGGTGAAGTGAAGATGTAAATAACCTTCTGAAATGGTTTAACTTTATTTATTAACATTACAGATATTTTGTATAAAATCAAACTTGAGCTTCTTTGTCATTATAAACAAGATAGATAGAACATTTCTCTTTTTCGGTTGTGTATTTTGATTCAATAACACTTTTAATGCGACAATACCAGCGGTTTTCTTGTGTTTAAAGAAAATGCTAAACTTTTTGGCGGGAGCGCGAAGCGTCACTTTAATGTTTTTCTTGTTAAATTTTGTGTTGTGTTTGATATTAGTGTGTAATAATGGTGGGTTATTAACCACTGAGTGTTTCTGAATATGCATGAGTGTTGGCAAGTGAAACAAAACAGTGGAAGGTATCTTTTCGCCCTCGCTCAAGAAGGCCACGAGGAGGTTTTAGTGAAACCCCACTTCTTTACTGAAACCTAGGAAATTACTCAAAAACTGGCAATTGTACTTACTTGACACTGGCTAAATGAATAAATCGTGCAAGCCACAAATAAAAAAAAATGCTAAGAGCATTTCGACAATAGCGGGTAAATAATCAATAATAAAAATACATACGCCGCTTTGCGCTGATTACGATACAAACGAAGAACTTTGCAGTGTTGTAAGTAATCACGAAAATGCTCCTGCGTTCTTCATAATATTTTTCTATAGCATTATAAGCCTTCAATGACCATTGCTTCATTCATAAAATCTTATTATGGGCTGACTAAAAAAAAATTTGAAATTTCACTTTCTTTTTCTTAAATACTTATTAAATTAAATTATATATTTTGGAAAATTTATTACAATTAAGGTCAAAAAAGTAAGCAAAGCTGTACTATGAGTATTAAATAGCGTATAGAATACATAAGTTAGTATATTTACGATCATGATTCAGGAACAAATGCTTGTGCACACAAAAATATGCTCCTATTTGGGTTCGAACCTGGGACCATTAGCGTCGAAGGTAGGACCGCTACCTTTGCACCAAGCGGCCGTAAAAGAAACAGATATTTGTATATTTTATTACATGAGGGTTATTTTTAAATACAGGTTCTTAATTGTTTCATCGATGATACTTATTTTATTAAAGTAAGTAGCACACAACACTAGAAATTTTGATTACCTACTCTATTTTTATAGATTAGTCGAAAACGTTGAAGTGGACCATCTCTATATAAATATGAAATGGTATAGGGCCTCTTTCTCTTACGTTTTTCCTTGCTTAGTTTATGTTTTTAATTTAATTTACTCACTGGCTTCTTACTCACTAGATACTTACTTGCGCTATTTAAAATTAACCCGCGACTTCGTTTACGTAGAAGGTGAAATGTTATTTTAAAACTGCGATATCTCCTAAGATATTTATTGAAATGGAATGATGTAAAGGCAATTTTGTGCTAAATTGAATATTTTTGACTAATAACGTATTTATTTGAATAAGTATTAATATCATGATTATGAAAACACCTTCGTAAATAATGAATTATTTTAGAACTAATTTGGTTTGCATAAAAAAGGTTATAGTGAGCCAACCTTAAAATATAGACATATGCTGTCGCGGACTTTTTTTAGAATTTTTAAAGAGGAATAATTCTGTCATATATGATTTTTGCAAAACTAACTGTTTATGCAAGGCACGCAGCCTAAGCTCTCAAAAGGAAAAAAACCCCACCGATTTTGAAACATTCTTTATTGGTGCTCCGCTCCTATTGATCTTAGCATTATGATATTTATCCTATAGCCTTTTATGATAAATAGGCTATCTAACATTGAAAGAATTATTCCAATCGGACTAGTAGTTCCTGAGATTAGCGCGTTCAAACAAACAAACTTTTCAGCTTTATAATATTTATTAGTATAGATTATGATTGTTTTTATTATTAAAAAACGTTTAACTGAATGTTTACTTATTTATGACTTTGTTTTATTACTGACTTATTTTTTTAATTAGATTTAATTAGCTCATTTATAATAAAATTGAGGAACTTAAGCTATTTTCGTCAGGGCTGGTCATCTGATAGGTGACAAAACAGGTCTAGAATACATCAGCAGTCTTTAGCTACCTCTAATCCGCATTAGACCCGATTCAAGAGTAGTTGCACATTCTAGCAATAGTATTTCCACCCATACATTGTGCCGTAGCAGAGGAAACATCAAAATGGTTGATACTGGGGATGATAATTATGTTTAATAGGATCTGGCAGTGTACTGCATAACAAGTTCGATTTTTCTTGAGTCAGGTATATATCTATAACTGTATCTACAATAATTTAAGCTTATTAGACGACCAATTCTTACTTTATAATCTTTAGATTATTTTTAAAGCGTTGTCCATAAAAAGCCTCAAATCCAATTAAAAGTAAGATTTTCTTCGACAAAAAGCACAGCCGAGTTTTACATTACGACCGTATTTGCCAGCACCTCTATGTGCTTCCCTTTCTTGTTTACGGGATATGCTATGTCTGTCCTTTTCACACGGGCGTCGACCCGGCCGTTCCATTAGTACGCATCGCACGAGTACATACAATCACAAGCCATTTCTGATATTATTGCTTGAAGATTAATTTTATCATAGGTAGCCTATTTCGCCTGTAATAATAAGTTATTACTTTAAATCTTCTTTGTCGTATACGAAATTTTGATCAAAGATAAAATTTAAATTAGGAGTTGTTCCCTTTTTAACTATAACAGCTCACAGGTTATTATCACATTATCACAGGTATGTATTGAATAATTAATTTTCTTGTCAAAATCTGTCGAATAAATACGACTATGTTTTAACTATGATTATGTTAATGTTAGAATAAATAAAAAACTTGTAAATTATCTTGTTTTCGGTATCGCAATGAGTGGGATGCTAAAGTGTAAACAAAAATATACACAAAAAATGCAAGTAAGTAATAATAAATAATTATTCGAACAAAATATTTCAGTATTTAGCTTTTTTAAATTTTTAAGTTAATATCTGTAACTGCTTAAACAAAATCTTTTATGAAATTAGTCTTTTTTTATGATCTTACGAATAAAATATTTCAGTATTTAGCTTTTTTAAATTTTCAGGTTCATTTCTGTCACTGCTTAAAAAAAATCTTTTATTAAATTTGATCTTTTTATTGATTTTACGATTTAAAAAAGAAGAAATTTATTATAATTTTAAAATTGCTTATTACTAAGGTGAGATGTTATGTGTTTATGTTTATGTTTATGTCAAATGTTACACATCATTTGCGACTACTGTAAGGCTCGCTCGTTTTTTTATTTTTGCTTAACTTTCGGTATAAAAGTCAAAGTATGCCTTACCAGTGTGTATTTGTTGGCGTTGCGTTATACATCCATAAAAAATTCATTGTTAAATGTATATTCTATACGTGTTATGTATAAGACTAAACTTATGCATGTGTCATTTGAAAACAAATAAAAATGATACAAATTATTTTTCCCAATTCCCTATATTTGTGTAATAAACATAAGCATTTCTTCCGGAGCCATGTGCGTCTAAATATTTGTTTATTCATAATAATAGTCTTTGCTTAGTTTGATGTGAGTTGTTCGGAGTTTATTATTATTTAACTGTTTTTCCCGAGACAGCCCTGCTTTTGGGTCAGTAATGCTTACAATTTATTTATGTATTGCCCCAGTAGGAGATTTCATTAAAATCATCTATAAAGATATTCTTTAATATTAATATAATAAATATCAGAGTCGATTGCAACCACTTAGTGTAATTGTGGCGATCCTAAAGTTTGTTCATTCTAACTTGTCCTATTTTGTAAACAACCTTAGCACAACTTTTTAACAAAATCACCCATTTATAAATAAAATAATAAGAAAGTCAATAATCCATTATAATAAATAGTTATTATAGACCGAAACCTATTGAATCTAGTTATCAGTTGATTTTTAATGCTGCATTTTCAATAAAAAGGAGTGCCAAGATTGTTTACCAAATAGGACAAGTTAGGATGAACAGACTATACATTCTGCATATAAGGGCACACAAGCACAAGAAATTGTTCCGGAATAGTGGTCACCTATACGTGCTATTTATTTATTGAATACGTTATTTTGTACTCATTGAACAAGCTCAGTCTAGCTCGGGGCTAATATTTTTTCGTGAGTTTGTCCGGAATTTATTAAGTCTCGGGCTTAAAGGCTACTGGTATCTAAATTCAAACATTTTTTGTCACGGTCTTCTGCACGTGGCCTTAGCAATGTTGATAATCTATTTATATTAGCCCTAACAAAAAATCATAAAATCTATAAAGATGTTCTTTAATATATAAGCTAATCGTAATTTAATAGTTTTTCTTCCCTGATAAAACAATTTGAGACTGCGAATACACACTTTGCTGACTTAATTTTTCAATTCGTCACTATCAAACGGACGATGTCACGGGATCCAGTTGGTAAATAATTCATATAGTAAAATATGAAAGCATGAATAAAACGCAAAGAAGAAGTAGGCTCTGTCGTGAATTTTTATTTATTATATGTATATTTCTGTACTAAAGATGTTTAAGCTTTTCTTATCAGTTTTATGAGGAGTCTTTTCTTTAATAATAATTCCCTTTAAAATCAGTGCAATAGATGCAATCCTGCCTACAGCGTCGTTGGTTCGAATATGTTTGGAGAGCAGTATCTAAGCATAGGTATGTTCCCAAGTCTATATAGATTTAGTTATGTATTCTTTCCATTATTTAGTATCCATAGTACCATTTATATTTATTTTTGGAACTAATTAATTATTGTACACGTATCAGATAACAAAAAATAATTATTATTTACTAATAAAAAATGTCATATCTTTAATAAATTTTTGGTTATAATTTTTTGCTTTTATTGAATAACAAATATCAAAGTCATTTACGAAATCTGTCGCGTCAATGCGATAGCAAACAAACCTATTACAATCACTGAACGCTAACGCAGCCGAAGCATTATTAACAAAACAGTCAATAAATTAATTATTCATTGGAAACAAGCTACCTTCTTATTGATCACAACAAAACCTTTCATAGAATATTCATAAAGGTTTTAAAAGGGCGGTGCTTGTACAAAAAAAATTGTCTACGGGGCAAAGTTGCCCAGCCCCGCGCGATATTTCCGCAGTCCACTCAGGAGAGGTACCAGGCGCGCATATTGTTGTAAGAGTTCGTTTTACATCGCTCACAGTCCTCCGACGACAGATAGGCATGTTAATAGTCACTGTGCTATAAATATTCAGCAAGACGCGACCGACGGTAGCGAAATACTGGAACGATAATGAGAAACAGAAGGGTACAAAGAGTTCTTTGATGTTTGTGAATATTTTTTTACAACGACACTTCATCGCTTAGTTGACAAGATGAGTGCATGGCACAATTTGTTAATGGTTCACGTTGCTAGACAATTATTTTTAAACTAGTTTTGCTCCGTGAAGTACCTACCTACTTACGATTTTAGTTATTTATCCAAAAATAATTTGGATGAGGAAATGAATTGACAATAAATCATCAGTGATAAATATTATTTCATAATATTATATTTAGGAAAGGTTGTGTGTCTAGCGGCTTCTGCTCGGTACAAAGATTCCCGTTGTAAGACTTTCGAAGCCATTGCGTAGTTGTTGCTTTTCAATAAATGCTTTGGAAATACTCATATTAACAAAAAGGATTTTATCTTTATCTTATCTTCTTTATCTGTATTTTTACATGTATTAGGGCTAAATATAGCATATAATATACCAGGTTGAGTAAGACACGTTTTTATCAGGTTAATAACAACTCAAAAGTGCAACTATTACACTCTACCACAAGTAAAAGAAATAATATTATAATAGAAAAATACTAGAAAAAATTGGCTCGGCTCACAAGTGAATTCTCATACGGGAATCGAACCCGTTACCTTTGGGAGTCCGGTCCAATGCTCTCTTAATTAAGCTACCGAGCCTTGTGAACACCCGTCGAAATTCGGCCCGGTAGCTCCATTGGGAGAGATTTTTTCAGATGGTTTCCTAGATTTCCGGATACTTTGATAACCAATAAGAAATAAATAACAGAATAATATAATATATTTCAATAATTAATAAGTATATAATATTCAGCTATATTATCGAAAGATATATATGTAGTTTGCGGCTGCATTATAAGTTATTTTGACAAAACAGATAGTTATCTAACGGAATAGTATAATAAATGAGGAAGGATTTTTTTTTAGATTAATTTAAATGGTCAATTCAGGATAGAAGGAATAAGTCACATTTCTAGTTAGATATATCTAGTAGAAACAATGAATTGTGTTACAGTTGCCCACATTTCATTTATCTAATCTTTTTATCCTTTAAAAATACAGTAAACATTAAGTAACTGTTTTTTATTTTATTGTTTTTTTTTAAATTAAGGATATTTAGGCAGAATAATCTTCTTGCCTTTGTCTTTGTTGATAAACTTTAAAAAAAGTCGGGCAAAATTTTCAAAGTAACATTTTTGAGGCTGAGGCAAAGAAAAAAGGGGCTTTTAAATAATCAATAATATCTCCTATTAAAAAAAACATTTAAAAATGTTTATACATAAATTATTTGGTCCCCTAATTTTTTCGACATTAATTTGCCAATGAATTCTTTCTATTCTATTTAAAAGGTAGTTACAAAAATAAAATATTGTCCTCAGGGGTTTAGGTCAGCTAAAGTTCATTAGTAGCTAGCTATACTCCCCTATGTTATACAAGTTATCGTCGATAATTGTCTGTAAAATCTCTCTAGTTTTGAATCACTCGAGCCCAGTTTGAATCTGAGAAGAGCACATTGTCTCTCGCGATACAAGGAATAAAAAAGACGACAAGCGATTTCAGCATGCGAACGAGATACAAACGTTTCAAAATAGGGCCCTTGATACGGACAAATACATTAAGCGCAAATGAGTATTTTTACCTAATATAATATACTTAATCTAGTAACTAATAATACAAGAAATATTAAAATTACCTCATTAACCCTTAACTGGATTCGCAAAAAAGGGCTACTTAGTTTGTATCGGGGGTGAAATGTGACCCCATATGAATTAAGCTATCAAAATATGAATAGTTCATTGTTTTTTGTTATTTATTATTTAATTTAATTAAACAACTTTTAATCTAAGTAACCAACAGCTTTATTACACTTTTATACAAAAAATTAACTTATTTTTAAACCTTTCATAACCTCTCATTTTTTAACAATATTTTAAGAGCCTAATTTATCAGATCTAAATTCTATAAAATTCTTACAATTGTGGATAAATAACTCTTGGTACTATTTTCTTATATAATCATTATAACAAATATAGGAACATTATATGAGATCAATGAAATAATAAAAAAATGACAATACGAATGAAATTACTATAAAGCGAAAAAATTATGCACTACAAAACACTTAGCAATTGGTGCATGCGATGGCTTCTGCAGTATCTTCCATACATATGAAAAGAGAACATTTGCTCCACTTTTTTGTACACTTTACGTCCTTTTTGCGATCACATAAATAATTCCTTCCTCTTTTACGGTTGATTATATCATTCATCAGTTGGTATATTTTGTTGCTGGTCCTATTCGTCCTTGAACATCTTTCAAAAAAATTTTTATTCTTTTCTTTAGATCTGCTGAAAAATTTGAACACTCCTTCTGTCTAACTTCAACTAATGATTTTTATCAACTTGATGCAAATATTTTTTATGTATATGTTCCTCTTGAGACGCTTTTCAAGATTTCATGCTTTCCACAAAATGTAACCATTACCATCGGAATGTTTAGTATTGCTGAGAATATTACGCAAGGTTATCTACTTCTTCGCTGCTGGAACTTGATGAGCTGGAATCCGAGTCAGTTTCTAATACACTCTAATCAGAACAGCTAGCTACTTCTGCTTCCTCGCAATCACTGTCACAAACAACTGCTGTTGTGGTTTCACGAATGGTCTCTGGATCAGATTCATGATCCTCGTCTTTCAATAATTGTGCAATTTAATCCTCATTCAAAAAACCCGGCCATGACTATGGTTATTTGCTGAAAAAATTAAATACGTCATAAATATAGTGTCCATGTAAATAGCTGTTCTTGGTGTCGGGGGTGATTTTTGACCCCAGCAGTGTACGTACCTCTGTTCCAAGTAATATTAGAAGGACCAACGTCCGTCGCTCGCCGCACCCCGCGACGTAATGAGATTAACTCGATGCGCAGGTGAGTAGATTACAAAACTGTAAATTTATGTTAAAAAATATGTTGCACTGGGGTGAACTTTGACCCCCGATACCAGTTAAGGGTTAAGTCTTATTCATTAAGTACAAAAAATATCTGATTGCAAAAACTTTAAGAGTTTTAAAGAGTGATCACAAAAATACACAGACAAATTATAAAATATTTTATTAAATCAAAGTTTTCTTATTTTTAAAAATGCATTGCAGAAGGCAAGAAAACATTGTATCAACTACTTATAAGTATGTATACTTCTCCTTCTTGTTATTCTTTTTTTATGTAAATAATATTTACAAGAACTGTAATCAGTCGAACTTTCCACCACAGTTTTCGTTCTGGTTTCCCTTTGCTTAAATTAAGCAAATTCATCACACTAGACTATTAATTTTCCAACCAATGGGACAGATCTTCTATATGGATGAAAATACCGAAGGAAAAATGGACCCCTAAACCGCCACGCTGATTCATTACGGTTTGCTAGGTGCAACGATAGCAGACCTTTAAAACACTGGAGTTCGAGATAGCAATTTTTTGAACACCTAGGTATCCCATCACAGGCTTTTGCGCATGTTGCTCAATAGATCAGGTTAAAACTGCTCCGCTGCTGCCATACAACCTATACTTTGTCCAATGTAGGATGATACTTTTGACAGGTGTCACTTTCTAATTGCTAAGTACTAAGGTTGCGTTTGTTTCCTTATGTTTGGCTTGACATTGCAATAGCAACTATATACCCTCTATATATATGTCAACTGTCAAAAGTATCATCCTACATTGGACAAAGTATATTATTATTCATATCGTTTTAAAAACATGTCATAGACAAATAAATAAAGATAAAGATGGGACAAAACATTGTCCCTTGAAATATAATAATCATATCTTAATTGAAGAATGTGTATTGCTGGACAGAGGTTAACTAAAATGAGTTGTATCTTAATCTCTACGCTCAGCAGGCTCGAAATCGCAGTAAAATACCTTCCAAAGACTAAAGCCATAAATTACTATTACCAGTTATTACGGGAAATGCTGCTGCTCATTTTGTAGTTTATGGATTACCTTCAATATCATTAGACGCATGGACACCCTTAAGTTTGGGTCGATGCTATACTACTCTGCCGGGCATCCCTACTCATATTATAAATGTGAATGAAAGTTTGTTTGTTACGCTTTAGCGCAAAAACTACTAAACCGATCATCATGAAAGTTCGTACATATATTCTTGGAGATATAAGAAGTAACATAGGATCCTTTTAATTGAAAAAAGGGCTTAAATGCGGGCGAAGCCGCGGGTAAAAGCTAGTATTATATATGTAATTACGGATTATTTAAACACAGCACTCCCCTTTTTTTTAAAGAGGATATATATTCACAATTATTTAAAAACGTACCTACCAACCCAATGTAAATAATTTCTTTTATACATATAATTGTAATTAATTATTCTTTGATTCCAATTTCGGGCGATTTCCTATTCATTTATTAGCACATTAGTTAAAAATATATCAAACATAACCTCCCGAGGATTTTTTAAAGACATTTACGATAATTTGACATGATGAAAAGCAAGTAAGTAGTTCATATCAAATAATACAACTTCCGAAAGGAGTCGAAACTTTAGAATTCAATAAAACTGAAATATCTCTTAAATAATTCATTCTAGTAAAAAATTGTTTAAACATGAAAATAATTTATGTTTGATATAATAAAAATAGGTTAAAAGTATTCATAAATATTCATTGCAGTCTTAATGATTTTTGATATTTTTGTATTTCCAACGTTCAAAATGTATCTAAAAGCATTAAAGATGCAACGTCTTTTATCTGATCTGATTATCTGTTTGTCAGAAATCAACCCACACTTTCCGAATATTAAAATACTTATCAGAAATCCTGCGTGCTGTATTCGTTGACAGATTTTCTGTACTCAATCGCAGTACTTATTTTAAATTCCTTATTCTTTAAAGATTTAAAAAAAAACATCAACTTCTTTCAAGAGTCTTGTGGGACTAAAGTGAACTAAAAGAACACTCGCCCGTATAGCTAGAAGTCGTGGGTTCGACTTCCACCTAACTCTTGAAACAAGTTGGTTTTTTTTTAGTATAAATTTCTTACACATGTAGTTCCAGTGGATAAATGTCTAAATAACAATAAAAAATCTACTGGCTCATTTGGCTTTTGCAGCGAAGGTTTTGTATAAATTTATATGCGTGGAGTCGGGAACAGTATGGTATAGAAGTTTTTTTTTGTTTTTATATCAAAACCCTATACGTATAAACTGCATCAGTTAGCTGGTTCAGACAGTTATAAATTCTAAAAGCACCGTACATTGCTATATTGAAAATCCATGGGTAATGGATTACCCAATGGATAAAATTACTTTGTACATAAATGGCTCAGTCAATTCTGCAATTTCATCTATGTATTGGGAGTTTTTATGTTATAGGACAATTTAGCGATTTTTCCATTTTGTTGTTCTCATGTATTATTGTATTATTCTATATTATATTATGAATGAAAGCACCACCATGATTATATTTACTTGTGAGTGTCAAATAAACGATTTATGGGGGCGCATTTTTGATTACATAGTTTTTTCCACTAAGGGGCTATAAGTTTACATATTAGATATGAAATTCGAATCTCGCTAGATTTAAAATTAAATTTTGACATATAAACAGATAGACAGTAATAAGTAGTTTTTCCTTTTGACTTTTCCTATATACTGTTTATTGTGAGGATATTTAAATTTTTAATAATAAGTAAATTAGTGAATACTTCCCGACAATTACATCGTCATCAACATACTCTTGCATCCCGTCGGCTTCATGTTACGCAATTACATTTTTTATTATTTCCATTCATCCAACGTTACGGCGCGTTCTAATCGGCTCCTGAACCATTCATTTTGTTCGGGACCCGTCAACCGAGACGGTCTTGTGTAATGTTCCGGTTTCCACCGTCCTTTTCACTCACAACCGGTACGTATACACCTGTCCTTGTCTTAACACCGCATGGCTCTTTTGTGAGCTCATAGGCGATTAGGGGACTTGGCACGTTCGCGTTCCTGAGAAAACGGCAGATGTTTGAAGTTTGGTTGTTGTTTGCTCTGTTGGGTACGGAACTTTTGATAATGTTGACAATCGACAGCTTATCGGACTTTCGAGGGCTAAGAAACAAACTTTTTTAACGCACTCTAGCACAAAAGTTTTAAGCTGGGTAGATAAAGATAAGTTTAAACAGATGCCGTGAGATAAACGAAAAAGTATTCGAATTGACATGATTGACATGTACCTACATGTCCCAATGTAGGTAGTTAAATATGACACATAACATTAATCAGAGTAACCAATTAATATACGTGAATACGAGGGCAATAAATTAACGCCTCCCATTGAGAAAAATGGTACTACGCCCACACGCAGCGAATCCCCTCTCTGTACAATTATGTGGGATTCCAAGAAACACAATTCAGAAAATGAGTAACGTTTTGTATTTACCTAATGTTGAACGTTGTTTCTTTGTGACCATGGGGTCACATGGGGGTTTTTTTAAAGTGGGACATCTTTTAAAATTATGCCAATTACGAATCAGAATTAAGAATGATTCTTAATTTATTACTAATTTCCTAGCTCATGAATTTATTTGCAAGTTTCTAAACAACTGTCTGTCTGATTACACACATATAGATGGATGACTTTACAAAGAAAAAAATATGCTAGTAGGTATTTATCGGAGCAATATGGTATATGAAAACCGCAAAAATATAGTACAAATATGTAAATATTTCTATAAGGTATTAATTTTAAAGTTAATATTTCCATTAGGTATTAGCTTTAATAAATTGCGGATTTTCTGACTGTAAGCCTACAGATAAAAATAACTTATATACCTCCAATGGTAAAATTGTGGTTTGTTTATAAACTCTTCGAGGTAAGTCTGCGTTAAGTTTCCCTTCCGTCTTGACTCGGCACTCGACGCTCGACAGCGACAGATATCTCCTTGTGTTTCATGCGGCTCTGGTACTTGTCACCAGTTTCGATTGAGCATTTGACGCGTCGTTAATTAGTGAAGCCATTATCAGTCAAAAAATTTACTTTGATCGTAGTAATATAATTATCTATAAATATTTCATGATATGAAAGAAAATTTCACCCATACACACAAGATACTCATACAAAAAGTGTATTGTCATTGACTAGATGATTATAAAAATGATATTTCGTCTCTTGAAGGTTTTTAACATCAGGATACGTTGTAAACTTTGCACACGTTGTAAATTTTAATGTCAACTTTGACAAAATTACGGAATAAAGAAATAAGGAATCATAAAAGTAAAGACTTTGTAACACCGTTTGTGGGAAACAAGATATAAAAAATGTAATCAAATTAAAACGTTACACATGCAAATATCTGATAAGTACTATCTTAAAAGTAAGTAACATAAAATTATGTCAATATGTGAACAATTGAAATTGAAGCGGTACTACATCATCAAGATGTGATGACTAAATTTCTAAACACTTTAGACCGGTAAATAGACATAGAATAAAAAAAAGCCAATTCAAACACTCGTAGTACCTGGTTTTTCATTCTGGCTTTATATTGCTTGCTTAAACCCTTGCTTCATACAAAATATATTTATCTATAAAAATATGATATATACGTAAGGAAATATTGTAAAGTTTTTATTACAAAGAGTGATTTCCAACATTAAATATTAGAAACATGAAATAACTTACAGTTCCAAGAATCATCAACATGAAGTTCGTTGTTGGATAATGGTTTGCGTTTTATAACAAAGTTCCACACATTGTGACTGAATTACCTTTGAAAATTTAAAAAAGTTTTTAAGAATGCACTTATGAGCGTAAAAACTCGATTTTGTTTAAAGGCCTTGTTTCTTTTTAATAAACTTTTTTCGCAATGACAGTCCTGTATAAAATCCTTTCATTATAGTAGTAATTTTTTCTTTAACGTCTTAATCATAAAAGAAAGGTTTCATTTTTAATGGAACATTGTAGCACATGAATAAAGGGAGAAGAAAAACAGCTCTAAAGGCGTTTCTTTGCGGCTTCTTGGTACAAGGTCCCCCATGTACGATTTACAAAGTCGTGTGGTAGCTGTTAAAGTTCAATACACGCATTGTATATTAATATTGAATGAGAGCATTTATCTTTTTTATAGCATTTGTTGTTTATGTTGTGGTATTTATAAAAAAGTGTAATTTTACCCAAAAGATGACTGGTACAGAAGTTAAAGCTACCAAGTACGAAGCTGCATCATTCATATGAATTATTAATTGATTTAGGAGATTTTAGAAAATAGGATTTTGGGAAATTAACCATCTAGAATTTGACAAAATAGCACCCTATACTTTTATGGCGTCAATAGACCTATCCATTATTGACATATCCATCTGTCTAACAAACATAATTCAAAAGAAGTAAAACAATGATAAATGAGTTACGTATATTATTTCAACGAGAAAAAAATGAGTTAACTACTTAACTAATTAATTGCTCGATGTAAGTTCCAAAAATATTTAATACATAGTTCGCATTCCAAACATATGTTATTAAAATAACTATTTATAGCTCGTTAGCTTCGTCATTTTTATAAATAAATTACGTCATAGTCTTGTCTTTTACTGGTGACTTTGTAAATTTACATTTCATGGTTTTTAGTTTCGTGTAATTTATCAGGTTTGTTAGAGAAATATGATCCTTATGACTGCTGCTATAAAAGTAGAGATTGTAAATTTTTCGAATTTTTGCCGGTTCGATTGCCGTAAAGCGTTTTCGATATTTTCAATTGAATTGCTTGCAGTTTTGCTTCGTTTTTAAAATAAAGGAACCTATCTCCGAGTAAAATTTGCTATGTCCAGTATTTTGAAAGTTTTCACACCAAGTGCCGCTGAAAAATTCCAAATGTGTGTTTATAAACCAGGGTGATTGATTGATTTTTTGTAAATGCAATGTTTTTGGATTCATTCATTCACCTAATTTACTTTGTTGTTATTTTATATGAAAAATTGTTCTTTACTTGTCTCCCTGACAGTGTCAATATTTTCAATGACAATATTTGATTTATGTTTATGCGACTTTTAGGATAAAGCGGGGAGCGTCACTTTATTGGTTTTGGTATTCTTGTCAAAACTTTCGTTGTTGTGGATATTGATGTGTAATAATTTTGGATTAGTAACTTGGAAGTGTTTGTGAATAGGTATATGTGTTGGTAACTAAAATAGCGGAAGTTGTCATTTCATGTGAAACCCCACAATTTTACTGAAACCTATGGAAATGGGTATTTTATTGTTCATTAATCATCAGTGATCATTTATCATTCATAAATCAGTTCTCATTATCATTTCAGTACGAAAAGAAACTACTGAATATGAAGACAAAGCTTGATAGGACACGCATCCAGGCTATAAAATTTTATTTAAAATATATATTTACTTCTATTTTTTGCCGTTCTACAACGTGTTACAAGAAACATCGTAAAAATGTAATAAATTATCAAAGCGAAAAATATTGTCAACCCTAGTAAACTGTCACTACATAGAATTAAAGTTATCGTAGATTTTTAAAAAAATGTACTCTGTAAAGGATTTAAGTTTTTCATTCAAAAAGGTTTGCAAACTCAATAAGAGGAATTAATGTCTTAAAAAACGTCAAGTTGAAAAAAAAACGTTATGTTGTCAATTTCAAATCTTGTAACCAACGTTATTTCTAAAGTAAATGGCTATGTTTTCTAACTCTGAATATTACGATATGGTGTTATGCATAGGTCATAAAGATGGCAACTTAAATTATGCTCGCCGACTGTATCGGCAATGATTTTGATGGTAGACCCCCCGTTGAACAGCGACGACTATCTTCGTACGAATGCTCTCTAAGCATGTCAAGACGCCTACATTCCAACGGGTCCTTTCATCGGTCCACTGGAAGTAGACGTCCAAGCACAGTCGATCCCAGACAGGCTGAATCAATGTTGCAACATTTTGAAGAAGAGCCAACCACGAGTCCGAGGCTAGCCGAAGCAAGACTCGGTATGAACCATGTTGCAGTTTGGCGAATTCTTCGTGACGACAATCGTCACCCTTATCACTATCACAGTACGCAGGAGCTGATGCAATCCGATCTTGCATCTAGAAGGAACTTCTGCGAGTGGTACCTCAGGCAGCTAAGGGAGAACCTTTATTACGCTAACAATGTTCTTTGGACGGATGAGGCAACATTCACGAGGTCAGGACTTTCAAATGTTTATAACGATCACGTTTCTCTGCAGAGCAGATTTCAACATCAGTGGAAGATGAATATGTGGGATAGTATTTGTGACGGGCATGTCATCGGTCTTATCATTTTGCCATCACGTCTGAACAGAGGCAATTACCTAAAGTTTTTACAAAAGGATTTAGAAGAGGCGATTGGCGACTTTCCTGTGGCCGACAGGGATTTCTTTGACAACCAAAGGAACATGGTGTTTCAGCACGATGGAGCTCCGGCACATTTTGCTCGCGAGGTGCGAGAGTATCTTAACGGTCGCTTTCCGCGAGAATGGATCTTCTTCTTCTTTTCTTCTTGGATTCTTGGATGGACTTCTTATTATGTTTGTTGTTATGTGAAGGACAAAGTCTTTTTCTCCAATTGCTCAACTGTTTAAGAAATGGAGCACCGTGTAAGATCTGTTTTTGCGTAAATAACACCGACGATGGTGCGAAATGCCACACAAGCCATTACCCGGTGAAAGAGGTTGTGCATTAAGTAAAGCGGGGCACATTTTGAACCGTTTCTGTAAAATTGTTGTTCGTTACGAAAAAGTAAGTATTAGTTTAGGTTGAAAGAGACCTAACATAAAGTACCTATATCAGATAACATTTTCGTTGACTTGTAATATCGATCTGAGCGGCTTCTGTACGTTTTGCTATTATCTCTGTCATTCCGCGGATGTTAGGTAAAAATGTACATAAACATTCTGTGTTTTTTATTTTTTAATTAGGTATATGGAAATATAGTCGGCACATAAATGAAAAAAAAAAATTTTGGCGATAAGTCATACTGCGATACTATGGTTTTCAAATATTGTAAATTGTCTCTTTATAAGGGACTATTTAACCTCGTTTCTGCTTTACGGGTATTTTTGTAACACCTTGTATATGTTGCATACCCAAAATATTTCACAGTACTGATGTTTGGAACATTAGGATTTAAATTTGGAATTTGAGATTCCTTTATTCCATCCAAGAGATTCCAGGTTTAATTTTTGAATGGCCATGAGCAGCCAAATAATAGGGTCAAGCGGTTAACGAGGTCATTTTTACTACACATGACACTACACACGTTAGTCTACTTTCGTCAGTCAGTCAATCGACACAAGTCAGTTTAAAAACACGTGTGAATATTTTACCAAGTGTTTTTATAGAGTGTCATCCTCGCTGAGTTCGTTGAGGACTAATCCTGCCGGCATAACTCACGCACTTTTTATCCATACTAATGTTCCCCATGCTCATACTCGCCTTGTGCTGCTTTATGTATTCCTACTAGTACTTTTCGCGTTCCTGTTTTTTGTGTTTCTACATTCCGTGTTCCTGCTCATCCTGCACACACACTCCATGTTTCTTCTCACCGTGCTCCTGTACTTCGCATTATTATTTTTAGTGCTGCTCTTTTCCTTAGTCCCACTCCCCTTCATGTAGCTTCCTTAATTCCTGCTGCTTCCTTAGTTCCTGACTAATAATTAGTTACACACAAACTTATGATAATTTTTTCATATGCTCTTTAAATGAACGGGACGTTTCTTTGTAAATAAATAACTTTTCATGTCAGCTCTTTGTTCATTCTTGTATACATTGGTCTGCGTTTCGCGACACATTATCTTATTATACTTACTTTAATTAAGAAAAAATGTTGCATTTGAACGAATTATACATCAACCTAAAGTTTATTGGAAGCAAATAGATTCTACTTTGGTACCTTGAAGTTTACCATAGGCATTAGTTGGGAAGGTTTGTTCCGAACAACTTTACGCTTCGAAGCGTCGTAAATATCATAAATTCGACCAACTCCACTGCAACTTTGCAGACGCAAACTTTTGAGCAATAAAGAATAGAACTGCCATAACAACGGAACCCATTGCAAACGCCACAGACTTGCATTATGTCATTTAAGTATATTTTCAGTTTTTTTTTTCCGCTGAAATTCTTGTTTGTTATGATTGATGATAGGATTCACCTGTGCAAGTAAACATGTTTACTTTTGATAAAACAGCTTTGATCATGTCGAAGAGATCGGAAAATTTTCCCAGAAAACAAAACAGACACAGCACCCAATTCATGGAATGAAAAAGTGCGTATTTGGTAGATATTCATACTTAGTATTTCAACCAAGCTAGCTTGAATTCTTACGGAATACCTCTCCAGTACGTAGCGTACTTTTCATAAATAAATTGCCACTACCATTTTGATTTCAAATGCAATTCATTTATGTTAATTTATTCGTCATAGCGTATGTATGTGGCATATTATAGAAACTGACTGACTGCCATGAACATTCGGTACCTAATCTGTATAAATTTGTCGTAATTTTTTGAACAGAATGGTTATTTATACAATTTTATGTTTCAAATAACGATATAAAACTTTTGTTTATATATATAAAAAAGTTTTATATATCATCTGTAAGTATGTATCAGAAAACTGTATGTGTCTCGTTGAGTACCAATCATGTGTGTTTATTAATTGGAATGTTCAGTATTATCATTAGCATACAACTACAATTATATAGGTACTTAGATACTAGATATATAATGCACGTATGTTGATGAAATATCAACAAGGTCTACATAGTTCTTATACTTTTAACTTAACCGAAAACGCATCTACAATCATAAAGATAATTCGTCATTTGTCTTTATATAGGCATGGAAATTTTACTTGCCATGTGTACTGAGTTATTTTCAGGTTTACCTAAAGACGATTTTAACCCTTATTAACCTTTGTTATAAGAATCAGATTTCAACGTCCTGTTTGGACAACTCGTTAGTCATTATTAGTTTCACATCAAAAAGATATTTTGCTATCAACGCAATCAAAATGAACAGCTTCCTAGTGTAAATACGTTACGTTATCAAACACGATAATCTATGTCCGCATGTTTATCGTTCTACTCAAATTGAATTCTAATTACATGTCCAAGCTACTGCCCAATCAATTGTTATCCTAATGGCTTGTCGGAACCGCACTCCGTCCGATTTGTGCCTCCAACCCAACAACGATAATGACAACAACAAACGAGATAAAGTCGGCTTGGTAATTGACGGCGGCTGTCAGCTTCGACTCATTTAGTTCACAACCACTTCTGTACTTAAGCATTAAAAAAATATCAACCTAATCGGAACGTATATAAAGTTTGAAATCAAATGGGGCGGAAAACTTGCGTCATTACGCGCGGCAAGGTTATTCGATGCCGCGTAGTAAGAGCGGCAAACATATGATTTATGTTGTAATACAGTTGTGTGCTTCGCTCCGGTGTGTGTGCGTTCAATAAATTGACGCATGCGCTGTGACTCGTAACGCCATCTGTTGACAGCCACGTGGTTACTGAGGTAACGCGCATGCCCCGAATCATCGATTCAGTCACCTTAACCGGTTAATAAATTCATATACATGAGCGTCCGTGAATTGAACACGTGGGAGTGTTAGGTATTATCGGTTAGGTCATCGCGTGATGTCTCGGTGTTGATGCTAATGAGTTCAAGTTTGGTTTTATGTTCACAATCAGGAATTGATTGGATTATTAATCAGTTCTTAATCATTTTACGATCTAACTCTCGAGAGTTTTTATCATATTTCAAGCATATAAATAAGTCTTATTATTTTAAATATTCAAGCAACTTATTATTTTTATGAGTGGCATTTTACTGCCGAATTCAATAAGTCATTATCTAGTAGCTAACAGAAAGGGTTATAGTTTTGATGCCTAGATATTTCTGTTTAATGACGGGAAAGACAATTGTCCAAACGATTGTCCAAAACAAAAACAAAGTACACCAACAGAAGAATTCAAACTCAGACCTGTAATGTACTAACTGTCAAGTTTCGAGAGATAGAATTTATGATAATAATGAAATATCCACTACTGGCCACTTTTAAAGTCACTGTGACATTTTGCTCTGCATCGTAACAATGAATATTTGATAAATATCAAAATTCTATTAATCGAGGCTGGTTTTGCAATCCAGTTTTGTTTAGTGTTAAAATTCTCTAAATCCATAATGTCTATACATTACACCTTCGTGGTTGAGTGTTGCACTTTGGTTTCGTGGAATCACCAAGATCAGTTACGAACCTGGCAATTACGAGTAGAATACCAACCTGTATAATACTAAATCACTCAATTTTTTATTATGCTGTCGAACATACTTTGCCTGATCGATCGGTATTCACTTGTTTTAAGTTTATATTTTTTCTTTTTCAGATAAAACTTTATAAAGTTACAAAAGCTGAATATAAGTTTTAAACCGAATTTAAATTTGAACATTTATTCACTGAGTTACTGAAACAACTTATTTGTAAACCCAAAAATTACCCATGACCTGCGAAACTTATGGAATACTCAAGACGATGCAGCGAGAGACACAATACCCATCCACCAATCCGCGTTGGGCCCGCGTGATCAGGTATGTCCTATTCTCTTAACAGTATTTTCATTTACAAGGAAGACCTATTTGTCCAGCACTAGGGATTTTACCTGACTGATGATGACGATGAGGACAGCCATTAGTTATATCTAGATAGGTGTTTTTGTCTCTGTGATCCTACTTTCCTCAATTATTAGGTCCATCCCTCCTTTCTGATGCAGAAGTTCCAGGTCATCAGGTGCCTTTTGTGAAGGTTCCCGTTCTCTTCCGTATATTTTTATCACTCTAAAATCTTTCAACTAACGCTAAGTCTTGATGTAATCTGAAGTTAGCCCTATATTCTACCTTATTTGGTTACCTACACACGGTTTAGAAATCCCCTATGCCCCTCCTACACGACCCACCTCCCATACGTCCCACCTCCCACGCGTGGTATGCATCTCACCAGTGTCTTTTGTAAGAATCACCTCAGTATATTTGCACTATATGTCATATTTACACACTGCATTCGTTTCATTTAAAAAATAAGCAATGCTTTAAGAAAACCATTAATTCGCCAAAAACTTTTTGGACGGGCATTTCATTCGCTTTGCATTTTTTGTGTTAACACATACCACAACAAAAGACCTTACGTATTTATTTCAAAAAATATTGTTTTCATTAATAGCTCTAGACATTATAAAAAGCAAACAACTCAATTCAGTTCAGTTAGTTCTAAACGAAGCAGAAACTAAGATGGAATTTTTAAACAAATTAGTTCTAATATAAACAAATGATTACGTGCTCAACACAAAAATCTATGCAGCATGGGGCAGCATTCAAATCCAGGACCGTTAGCGCATCTGCTAATTCACAACCTATGAACCGGCAATCAAACCTTACCTACTATTTAAACCCTTTTGTCGGTTTATTAAGTAATGTTAGCGGCTAAGACAAAGCTATAGTTAGCTGACATTTTGACCTTATTTGTATATTTTTTTAAATAAAAAAATTACACCTTACATGTGTTTAAGGCTAACGTACTTATTAACTTGTACAGAAGAAACTAAAGTGCCCTAAGTCATTAATTCAATTACTATCTTTTACGATGTGTAAACTTATGTAAACTTCGACCAACGGGAAAAAAACAAAAAACATAAAATAAAAGTTGAAATTGCACTTTTTCAAGGTATTTTTAATGTCGAATGTGTTGTTAGTAGGCAACACTATTATTTTAAGAACATTTTAATTAAAATACCGCATTAGGTTAAAGTTGCCTCATTGGACCACTTAATAATGAACAGGCGTTTAATTGAAGTTGTATATGTAAATAAAATGACATTAATGATTAATCCTTATAAATAGCTATCCACAGCTACTATTTCAGATTTTTCAAAGAAGATTGGTATTTAGTAACAAAATGCGAATGTTTTTTGTTTCGATTGCCTTATTGCCTTATCAGGTCTATTCAGTTACTATAATTGGACTTAGTGCACTCTGAAGCTGTTCATACAAGATTTTTAATATTTTTTTTCTAACATTTTTACAACATTTATCAATAAAATATTTAACTGTTTCTCTCAGAATAATATCAGTCTGCTAATATTAGTAACTCTAACTCCTTGAAAAATCTTCTTATCGAACCTTCGTTTTAGGGTGATATAAGCAAGCCTAAAATTCTATTTCCTTTATTTAAGCCAATCTCTTTTGTACTTAAAGTTTGTAACCCTTATCTTATACTGGCCTAATTCCAGTCATAATGCCCCTTTTCTCCCATGTTAAAAGACGAAAATAAATATGAAATTTTAAGAGTTGCTATGATTGAACCAATCCAATCAAAAAGTAACGCGTTAGTTCATTGATGGCAACTCTGTATTACCTATCGCACAAAAAAAAAATAATAACTAAAAATAATGTTTCTCAACAAACTTTTCACATATTTCGGTACGTCGGTTATATAGCTCGCGATTCAATGTAACGGATAGTTTTTAATATTATTTTCGAAGTTACAAAAGTGGTTCAATGAAAGTGTAGATCCAATTACATACTCGTCTATCTCTGTGTTCGTCTTAAGTCTGTCTTTAAAATAACCTCAATATAGATATTTACTTAATAGGTACATACAGCCCAAACTATAATACCAAATCGAACCGTCAATATACCTGTTCAAGTTTTTAACGTATTGTCATAAACTGTAGGTAGTATATACTTATATCAAAAATCTGTACTTGGTACTTACGATGCGTCGTATAAAAATATAGACGTTCACATCAATAAAAAATTGATCTCTGGAGCTTGCTTATGCATTTGTCCCCATTTCATCATCATCAGCCTATCAATGTACCAATGCAGGGGCACAGGTCTTCCTTAACACCGTAAAGAGAATGAGATACATGATGGCTATAAACCGAGAATAACGGATTTTTAGAAGTATTAACTTGATTTATTAATGTTTTGACTATTTACCCGATGACCGGACCGAAAATTGCTTGATTTCCGTAATCATGTACCAAACACATTAACACTGGGCCATCGAGCTCCGATTATCAGTGTTAGATAATTGAAAACCACCTCTTAAAATCAGGTAATCGATCAAGCTCCCAATCTAGCGCTGTCCATCAAACGTAATGTGAAAAATATCATGTCGATCAGAGGGCTAAGTTCGCGTGCCTAGATGAAGTACTGGTCTTGGCTCCTATAGATTAAATTTTAAGTTCTCCCACTATAGCACGGCAGTAACTTCACGGCAGTTTGAAAATTTCTATCGGGGATATTAACCATCTGTACGGATATTGCATGACGTAAGCCAAGTTTCTGCATCGTAAGCTTTTTGGCGTTCTAGGTGTTTTTTGCGGCGCACAGTTTGCCCAAATACGTCCAGCTACCCGACATAAGTGACTATTTTTCACTACTCTCTGCGTTCATGGAGAGTTATTATATGTGCACGCACGTAGCGATGTGACAACTTGGTAACTACATACATTTCCATAAAGTGACGAAAATGTCTTAGTAATAAAATATTCTGGTGCGCACACGAAGGTTGATTGCCATGTAAATAAACTCGGTATGTAAACTTTGAATTGCCTTATCTTTCTAATAAGTGATCTAATCGCTTTAGCAATATTAATCACAACACCAATCAAGGAAGCTACAATATTTCTTTTTTGCCGGTTTGCGCTGTGTTTACCAGTTACAAGGCATTATGATCACTAGCTATTAATATCCATGCAACCCGTACGTCTTACGTCACCAGATGCTGCAGGGACAAACGGCTCTTTAAAGCACTAAGGAGACTGACATAATAAATGTTTTGATCATCCACCCGATGACCGGACCCGTCGTCGTTTAACTTCCACAATCAAAGACCATACCTACACGGGTTCAGTTCCGCTGATCAGGCGATGAAAACAATGGCACATTATATCTAAACTTAGTTCGTTAGTTTTACGGAGATGTTTCCGCAATTAGCCTGTTGATTGGGCCATTGTACGTAGGTACATATATTAGCCAACCCAATTTATCCCATAAGGTTACCAACCGTTTTAGACTACTGTATGCTTTCGGGAGCGATGTTTGGGACTGAAGAATATGTGCCCGTTGATCAACTTATTAAAATCAGATAACATTTAAGTCTATGTCTTTTGACTCAAACCAGCTTATTTTAAGAAGAAAGTTTCAAACAATACGCAAAACTCTCCTTTTAAAAACTGGTCCAAAAAAAAACGCCAACAAATCAGTATTTCTTTAACCGTCTCTTACTGTATAAAACTGTAACTTATTAAAACAGCGCGCCACGTGTAATACTTTTCTTATGTGCCATTAACAGGTATATGACTCGTTTGAGTGACCATCTTCTCTACATTGTAAGAAAATGATAAGTACACTTTGTACCTCTATTAAAGTATTAACCTACTTCATTTACCGCCAATTCCTTGATCCACGTAGGTATATAGCATCCATTTAGTAAGGATATATATAAACAAAAACAAGATATAAAAAAATGTTTAATTTTTAATATATGTTACAAAGACTTTGTTGATAACTATTTTATCTTAATTACATATAACAGTTTAAGCACAATTTTAAAATTCTAAGAAAATGAGACCAGCCTAGATAGAAAACGAATATTTTTAACTGACTCTTATAAATTCTATAAATAATTAAGAATACGGTAAAGTTTTAAAAGGGGAAACTTGAAAATTAAGTAGGAACTTCATCTTAGTAAAAATTTATACTTACATATTCAATATTAATTAAATAACATGTTCATAATCATCAAATACCTTTAAAATTAAAATATTTATTTCGACTTAAATAGCTTTCATAGAAAAAGAAGCACACAATCCATCCCAACACCGACGGAGTGTCCGAACAGGTATCAATGACACGGAGTTACCAAGGCACCATAAACTCGAGGAGGTAGCGCTCGGCTATTACCGGGCCACGCCCACAGATGCGCCCCTCGCGGAGGGGGGACCTCCTCGATGCTCTTAGGGACGCGCATATGGGAAGCAAAGAAACCGTTGCCAATGTTGTATTGATTTCGACTAGGAATTGCGTTAAGTAGGTGTGTCTTGGTAAAAAAAAAAAATTTCACACCAATTAATAGCTGATTTTTCAATAGTCATTATCATTCTGACTTTGGATAGCAAATAATTACCTAAATAATACCTAGGCTAATTACGAAGCTAATTTTGATATACTGTAGGTAATTATTGTATGTTTGTATGGGGACAGCCTTGTATTTTCTCACATAAGTCCTTACATTGAGAATTAGTTTGAAATCTGAATGGGAGAAGAAATATTTATCAGTCAATTGATGCCCTCAATGCTAAAACATAGAAATTATCTATTGATGAGAACACAATAGGAAGAATGGCAAACAAAGCATCAAGCGGGCCCAGTGTGGATTTGTGGATGATATCGATTGCAGATGACGCGAACGGGAATCAACTGCTTATAGTCCAAAGATCAAAGATTTTAAAAATATTTCTTAAAGACGTTATCCATAAAATAACTGAGTCATTCGAAAGTATCTTTGTGCAATTCACTGCACCATCAAGGCCGTTAGGTGCCTATATGTTCCTCTTTAAGAACATATTACTTGACAGGAACCAATAGTTTTGTGAGGGCAGAAATCTTTTTCCATTTTCAATGGGCGATGCTAAAACAATCTCTTTAGACGAGATTCAGTCTTGAAGCTTCTAGGCGAACCTGGAAAATAAACCCCAGTACACCTACCTACTACCTACAAATACTCCCACTTATCTTAATGGGCACAGAAATTAGATTTTAAAAACAGCAATGAGATATACGTATATTAGGTACCTATATCTCATTGCTGTTTTTTAAATCTATCTTATTCCGCAATAATTTTCACTTAAACAAAATTACTTATCAATTCATAACTGAAATAATTCCAAAACCAGCATAGCATAACCGTAATGGAAGTACCATCCAGCAAAAAATTTAAACATCTTTTGACGTAAGAGTCGATTATTAAACTGACACCTGTCTTTTCTTTACTACAGCAGTTTAAAAACAAACAACTATTGTTACGTCCATCAAAGAGCAAGCGATTGTTTGCCTACTTACCCATATAGGTACTGACGTTTTATATCACGCATATCGAAGCTCTTATTACCACATCATAGAGTTCAATTTTAAAAATATAGTTCTTTAATTTATGAAGGCCATTTAAACAGTTTTACAATCCGAGGTTTGAATGGCATTGAGGCGGCTCATTTTGTTTTTTTTTTGTAAGTTTTCCCATAAGGGTACAAAGCCCTTTTGTCTTGATGATGAGTGATTATGAGAGCTGATTTGTGAATAATAAATCATCAATTTACGTTGAATGAATAATGAAATAACCCGTTTCCTAGGTTTCAGTAAAGTTGTGAGGACACACTGAATAAACCGCTTTTTTTATTATACATAAGTACTAAAACAGGTTCACGAATACAAATTGTGGATAAATCCATCATAATTACCTACACATTACCTAATTTCCGCCATAGCACAAGTTTACCAAAAAAAGCAAAACTATTAAAGCAACGTTTCGTGTACTCGCAAAAAAGTCGTATCTTTTTGAGATGTCGGATTTTCTGTGTTTGCATAAAATTAAACTGATCTATTAAAGCTAAATTATCGTCGTATTCTTACTTATACAAATAAACAGCTCATTTCCATTATTTCGTGTTCAAATTCTTCAGAGGCGGCATTAGTTTAGACAGGTTTAGACATGCGCACTGTTAAAATCCGCTACATAACAAATACAGCCGAAATAGATTTACGACATTTTTTATTACGCAAAATGATAAATGGTGTAGAAATGGATTTTACTTTGAGAATGTTTTATTTATCTAGGTAGACACGCACTTATAGGTATATAGGTACTTATGTGTGTTGAATCTAGTTAACTTGTAAGTCCTCTTCTAAACTATCAACGAAGTTCTCTTTATTAAGAGTATGACATTGTAGCTTTAAATACGAAAATCATGTTCACGGTTTACGGCAGTAAACATTAATGCTTCTTTTATCTCAAAATCTATTAGATATCTATGCGAAAACTAGATACGAAAGCTCAAATAAAGGTAATTATTTCAGAATAGTGTTTAATTTACCACTAATGACAATTTTGACCCACCATTAAATTAGGCTCTGTGTCAACGAAAAATTTAAATTTAATTACAAAATACATTCAAAGAGTTTGTATTCATCACATATCTAACTTATAGGACTAACAAAAAAGTTCTAACGCAACAAATATTTAGTTAATACAGTTAATTTAATAATAAAAAAAACCAGCCAGTATAATGTTTAGTTTTATTCACTAAATCTAAATTGAAGAAAGGAGTTTTATATAATAAAACTCTCAAATCTGTTCTATTTACCAAATTGAATTTCGAACGTGTTACTTTTCTTGTAAATCCAAAAAGGTGGACGAATGAAGTTTCTCAGAAGTTGTGAAGGCGAGAAGGGCCAGAAGGGCGTGGGCGGGGCTTGACTCCGCCCAGGGGCGGCCCGATGCGTCTGCGCGCACGCCCTGCGTGGTCAAGATAACGTCGCGTTTTTACGCGCCCTTTTTTTGCTTGGGACCTTGGTTTATGGTTATGAGCTTAGAAGCTATTTATGAAAATGATTAAGTGTTTGTTACTTTTTTATACGGAAGTTTAGAGCGTTGTGATAGAGTAGATTTCAGTTCTTGATGTTATTACTGTATTAGGTTTTTATAGTCTGCGCCTTTGTATTGAGAATTATTATAGAATAGCTTGGACTGAGCTGGTATACACGTAACATTAAATTATTGTTCTAGTACGGAGTTTTATCCTTGATTTTTAGTTATGTTGTTTTTATTGGGATACAGTATCTACAGCTTTTTCGATTTATTAAATTTTCGTATTTAGATTAAATCCTCTGTAATTAATAAAGCGAAAAAAAATTGAAAGGTACCTTTATAAGAAAATGGTTTTACAAATAATCATTGCTCATTATTAAATGTTTAATTAGGAGATAAAATTATGCTTTTTGTAGAAAAAGAATGCTTCATTTTTTTATTTACAACGGGGAAGTAGTTAGGTACAAGTAGGGAACTTGGTAGGTAAAATTACATAGAAAATGAAAATTCTTCATTTCAAAGTCATATACAAAAAAAAATCAGTATCGTTACTTTGTGAATTTAAGACACTGTTAGTTAGGACCCTTATGTTACTTTTTGCTCTGGTTTCAAAAAGTAGGTAAAGTAGCTAATAGGTATATACATTTTTTTTATAAGAAACAAATATATACGTACGTATTGTTTAGTATAGGTATATGTTAAATTATTAAGTATCTTAATAACTCTTTCATAATGCAGTCATACTTATAAGTTAGTATAGTTCATGTTCATGACGATCGTTTCGTCGCCTTTCGCATCGACTTCCGGAAGTTTATGTGATAAATAATATGAGCATTTGTACGTAGACGTAGGTACGTAATAAAAAATATATATATGAATACCTATCCGTTACACTAGCATCCGTAACACAAGTCTTACAGTGTTTATTTTGGGTTAGGCGAACTGGTGTGAATGTGAGAAATATTATTAGGACCTATTAACTATTGGGAAATAGTTTTTCCAATAGTTTGTAGGTAGGTACGTTGGTATATAGTAGTTAGCTTGATATTAGATTTTTACCTTACTTTACCGTCGATACTATTTATCTATTCAACTGACGCCCCCTTATTTAACAGACTGCCAAAAACAAAGAAAATAACTTAATTCAACTGTTGTTATTTATCTTTTGTCTATTATTTACTTCTTAATTTGAGTTTTGAAATATAAAAATAAGTGTGAACGTGTTTATGTTCGGTAATCAAAAACGTATAGGTACTAAAAACATTAACCTAAATAAATAGGATGAATATATATAGGTGATTGATGGTTTTAAGCGACGAAATCAAACAACTCACGTTGCCATTCAGAACTTTTATTGTGTTACAATCGGTGAAGGTTTTATTAGAAAGTAGAACTGTAATTTGGAGTATGCCTCTGTATACTCTGTATTACAGTGGTTAGCTTATAATCGGCCTGCCATTTCGGAGGTTAAACATTTTACCGACCGGTCATTGGATTGGCCACCAAAATTTTATTTTACTAGTAGTACACTAGACACTTTATGTTTCAGAAGGCACATTAAACTGGATTTAAGTGAGGACCTAATGAGGTTTTGTGGGTGCTATTAGTTAGCAATTAGTGCTATTGGTGTAATGGGTAAAATCTTATGCTGTCTACGGCTGACGATGTTGATTTAGGTTTAACTTTTTAAAAATAAGAATGAAGCGCGTGGCATAGTAGCAGTAAATTTCCAATCCTGAAAACTGGCACTAAATTTGGCTGATAGAAGATTTAGTCTGGACATTTATAGAAACATTTATCCACTCCCCAAAAAAGATAAAAACAAATAAACTATGCATAATAAATACGAATAACATGAATAAACAAAAGACTTTAATAAACTAAACAGTTATATAAACGAAGGAAGATAAGCCAAGGAATATGGATATTAGTACATAGTAGTGATATGCCCGATATCCGTAAACGTAGATATTCAAGAGAGAAGAAAGTTTCTTATCTTTTTTGGCGGATCTTTTACCTTGTTAATTTTCAATACATAAGTGAATTTCGATATATAGGTGATTAAGTAGCAATTAAAATCCATTAAATTCCATCCTGATATTCTTTTATTTTCTTAAATTAACCATTCCAGATAAAAAACAGATAAATATTTGGCTTCTTTATATTGCAAATATTTGCCATAGTGAGTGAACATACCAATAGTTCATAACTCATTAATTACAAATTACACTAGGTACTAAACTTCTTTGTAGATACTTTTTTTAACTCAGGTACCAAATACAAACTTTATTTATGCTACCCAGTGTCACACTAAACTAAAAACAAAACAAAAGAAAGACCCGCGCAATGCAAGTCCATAGGTGCTAGGGCACCTGAATAACATACGGCTAAGGAGAAAAGATGAGTCCACACAATTATTAATGATTTTAAATAAAAATACTTGATCTCTATATTCGCGTCGCAACTCCAACGATTGAAGGTTAATTGAATTATCTTTAAATTTAAAGCTTAGTCTACTTAAGAACTTATTTTGAATTTTTTCCAATTGTTCTTTATATTTGGCATATAGAGGGTTCCATACTGTAGAACCATATTCTAAATTACTCCTGACTAAGGAATTATATAACATGATATAAGTGTTAATATTTTTGAAATCTTTGCACTGTCGAAATACAAATCCCAGCATTTTGTAAGCCTTGGTTGCAACCTTGTCAATATGAGATGCAAAGTTTAATTCGCTGTCAAGGTGTACTCCCAGATCTCTCACCCCCGCCACCCTCTCAATCAATGTATCATTTAAGGTATAGTTATAACGTATAGGCTGTTTCTTTCGAGAAAATGTGATAGTAAAGCATTTATTTAAGTTTAATTTTAAATTGTTGCATGAACAAAATTCATGAAAACTATTCAAGTCATTCATCATGTTAATGCATGTTAATGCATCAATCTTATTAATGATGTAGGTAATTGGTTGCAGATTCTTCCTACCCAGCTATATTCATATTTCCCTTATTTCCCACTATCATAAGATCTTTTTAAACTTTGTTTCCTTCTCAGGGGTTATTTTATCAAAGTCCTATGCTCAAATCAGTTAAATGATCTAGGTACTTATATTGAAATAAAATTGACTAGGTCTTAGTTTTATTTATTACTGCAAGGTTTCGGCAATTATGAAAAGAAGGATCTTAATATCTTAACAAAGCTTCTCAATCTAGCTTTTAAATGAGAAAATCCGAACTTCCATACTTCAACTTTTAAATATTTCTCTACTTCTCTTGGTGTCTGTTTGTATGTCTGTAACGTAAAAATCTTGAAACTCAATTTTCACCCATTTCCCGACTAGCTAGAGCTCTGAAACTTTAAACATAGCTGAGAACTCGATGACAATATATGTTTATATACTTTCCGACATGATTCAATCACAACTTAGGTACAACTTACAGAGAATATTTACAAAATTTAATTTTAATTGGAAAAAAATTAGTTCCGAAAAAATCCACAGATGGCGCTAAAATCGAGACAACAAATCTTGCATAATGACATACTAACTGCTACTTGACATTTTAGATCGAGCAATTGGAAATCATACCTACACACAAAACTAAAAAGAAGAAAATAATTTACATAAAAAAAAAATTTGACCCCATCTTTCTACCCTAAATTAACCCTAAATTTTTTAGAAAAATAATTATCTGCCGTGTGTCCAATACGAAAAACGGGGGCGCATGGTATTTATAGTATTTATGCGCCCCCCGTTTTTCGTATTGGACACATGGCAGAGAATTATTTTTTCTTTTTAGTCGGCATGAGAAAGAGGGTTTTCTATTTTTTTTAAATTCTAATAATTAAAGTTTTTTAGTGTATAAAATTGGCGTATCAATAACCATTAACTGTCCTATAACATGTAAGAATCCACGAAATAAATCGGCATAAGATTTTTCTATCATGAAGTCCGAGAAGATTTGAGGAATATCTTATACTTATTTATAAATCCTTCGCTGTTGTTTATAAACCATGGAAACATTACTGAAACCCATAAGAACGGGGAAACATCATATTCTCGTTCTCTCGTAATCATTCTCATATTTCGCTAATAAAATAGACACTGGCAATAAAATACAGTAACCGATGCAAAGTAATTGTCATCTTAAAAAAGAAAGATAAAAGACAGTAAAAAACTTTTAAAGAATAGACACTCCATTTTGAAACAATAATGCAGAAGTGCTTTCACATCACGTTTGATTGCGAGTTTATGCAAGGGTGGCGACGAGTGGCGTGGGGTGGCAAAGGATGGCAGTGGGTGGCAAATGATGGCAGTGGGTGGCAGAGGCAATCCCTCCCCACTGTACTCTCTCTAAATTAATAACGAGATGGCGTAGTTTAAAATTTCATTATACAAGACTAGATACTTTGATTTGAATTTTTAATAAATATAATAACGTTGAATATGAACAAAAATGGAAAACTATTACAGACTAGATAGAAGTAAGTAGAGAATTTAGTGAACTGGTAAAAAGTGAGAAACCTTTAACAGTTAATTTTATATAGATTCAGAGTTATAGGTTAACGTTTAAAAATGATAAAATAAAACGTTTACATATATTAGGAAAGATGAAAATAAAAAAGCATGATTAATATCAGTAAACTTACAGTACGAAAGTATGTACATATATAAAGCTATTTTAATTTCCATTTTTCGGTTTTTTTATTCATCCCCACGTTGGTTTTTGGTCCGGATAATCTTAATACAAAACGTACTTGTTGGTCTGGGTGGTTATTGTACCGCCAAATCTACTTCCATTTATTTTCATACCATAGCTTGCTGACCAACTGATTGGTAAACAATTACCTATTATTCTTGAAACAAATTACCAAGAGAAGGGTAGACAAAGCACAACGCGAATATGGACTCATAATTTTGCCACAAGAAATCAAAAGTATAAAACCAATTTTATAATTATAGGACAGATAAGTACATATATAATAATGGTGTTTAAATGTAGCATAAATCTATAATCTAAGATCACAGTGATTTGTGTGTTTGTCTGTCCGCTCTTTTTCCCGCTCTTTTTCCATTGTATCAATAACGTTACCATAGCAACACGTTAACCGCAAGTAGTTCGTCTACCGGACGCTAGATGGCGCTAACGGAAAAATATTTAATAAAAAAAAATTAAAGAATTTTGTCCAGCCGTGCGAAGCCGGGATGGGCCGTTAGTAATTATATAAAAAAATAATAAATCTCCATATTTTGTTATGCCCCACAGTGCCCATAAAGGTCAATTTTATTATAATTATAACATCATGTAACATACCATGTACTTATGTAATGCAATAAACGATTTGGTTTGATTTGACCTTATTCCATATGCTTACGATCAGAAAGATCTTAATAAAGCTATTTATTGGAAGTCAACCATTTTATGAAATAATTTATCACCAAAGAGTCTTCATACAAGATAATCCCCTATGGTTATGATTGTCATACAGAGAAGTAGTCAATAATAATCAAATAATCCACCACAGTGCCCTTCGAGAGGGTTCGAGAGGGTCCAAATGATTGACACGCGTATAATCTGTGTGTGTTTTGTTACTGTCATCGGAGCGACAAGCGCGTACAGCAGGGTTATTCCAGATTTACTTTTCTTCCGTTCTGTCGTTTCTAATATAATTCTACTAAACTAAATACGATTTTTCTGCCAAACAGTTCTAGCTTTTAAATTTTGAGTTTCAAAATTATCCAACTCCATATCAATACGTTTTTTCTTCACTTTTTGTATTTGTTATTTATTATGTCGTGTTTTCAAAATAAATGTGGTTTTGTTATTTTAATTATTAATATTTTTTTGGGATAGAATTATGGAAATAACTTTCAAGCAATCCAATCAAATTCAAATCCTTGCGCATTTTCCGGTTATTTAACCAAGATTTTCGATAAAAAAAGCCTGACATTATGAGAAATATTAATACCATTACCATACCATATTACTGCCATGCAACCCCAACTTTTTATTGTGACATAGTAGAGTTACAAAGAGAATAGTTTTATCCTGGACACTCAACGTAAGCACTAAACAGGTGTACCTAAGTGTGGAAAGGCTTACCCCTAATAATGTGACGAGTATTTGTAGCAGAGATTAGCCCTCTCTTTAGTATTCAAGATACGGTCAGCACAAAATGTGAAAATTTCTCATTAAATTTTAAATTTCGAATTTAAAGTTGAAAATCGATTTTGGAAATTTGGCAGTTACGGGTCGGCTGCCGTCCTGCTGTCTGTACATGACAATAAAATAATCCTATTAAAAATATATAATACCAAATATGTATTCAATAAAATGTTGTTCATGTAAGTAAACTATGCTTAGGTATTTATAAGTTATGCCATTCCTACATACTTTTTCTATTTTAAATAAAAAAAATAATACCTTTAAAAACTACAGAAATAAATGACTGTTATGATAATTAAATTTTTATAATAGAAAATTAGGTACTTGATAAAATTGACTCAGCTCATAAGTAAATCCTCCCGCCTGAGAATTCATTTGTGAGCTGAGTCGATTTTTTCTAGTATTTACCTATATTTTTTTACTAAATTAAATTATCATAAAAGATACCGTTAAAGATGCAATAAATAATTTTATTATAATTATCGAAACATCTTTAGGCAAATTATAAGGAAAGATAAAGAAAACAAAAAGACGGAGTCAATTTAAGAGCTCATAATTTAGCCACAACAAAAAAAATACAAAAGTGAAAAGCCGTAGTTCATGATATTCTTCCGACGTCCACAGCCGGTCGGCCGGAAAGAGGGTGAAACCACCAACCCACCCCCATTCCAACCTCCTCCACCCTATTGCAATACAAACTACCCACAATAGGGAAATTCTCAAAATTGATCCAGAGCCAGAAAATCTACAAAAAGAAAAAATAAAACTTAAAAATTTCCCTTGAGAGTCTGAACGAGTGTTCTGTATTAACTTATGGATTGAAAATTGGACTATGATACATATAAAATACCTTAAATTACATATAGCGAAGACGATAATGTTTGAGATGCAGTGGAAAGAAGAATATTACAGGCTTAAAAAATGTTACCATATTTAATATTTAATCTGTGGCCTCGTTGTAATCGCATTTGTTTCTAGAGGCATAGAATGTGTATAATCTGAGCTCTCTAGACATAAACGTAAAGCCAGAGCACCTTGCCTAAAAATAAATTTAATAATTACTAAAGAGGTAGAGTTTCCATTTGTAATTCATCGTCAAAATAAGAGACGACTGTTGAACTAGCACCTTTTATACAAAATCTGAAAGGGAATTTTTTGGTTAAGCTGGACATTTACGGAAAAGATTAAAACGTATGTCACCAAGAGAGTGATGGATATGAGTATTGATGTATGAAAAACAGGAACAGGAAAGAGGAAGATCACAGGAAGGTCGAATAAATTTTGAGATAATCGATAGGTATGGATGTAATGGGTGTGATAAATTCCCATTGCTAAGTGGATTGCGACCAGGGCAACTCACACTAATTATTTACTCGAAAACTAAGCAGACCTTGTAACTATGGATACTAAATAACAAATAGTTATATTACAACTATAAATCGGAAGCAAATACTTGTGTTCATCATCATAGATGATGATCTTGCTTACTTCATTTCAATAATCAGAATCTATGTATATATCAAATAAGTTAAAACTTAATCCTTATTTATTTAAAGATACTGAAACACCACTGAATGGAAAAAGGCACAGGCTGACCAGGGATTACATACAAAATTAATTCAACTAAACCTAGCTTATTTGAAAGACAATAAATATTATCAACTATCCCTAGCACGCAAATGGTGCGACCGATTTAGTTAACAAAATATTATTTTTTGTTATTTTTTTCAATATTTAAAATAATTTACTGTAGTTGCTGCTGCATAAAAACACAAAAAATCCTAAATGTGCGCGGGCGTTATCTATTCTTCGTTCTTTGAAAAAAAAGAGCAAATACTTTCAATATTGTAAAATTTTGTACGATGGAGGCTTAAATATGTTTACATTCAGCATTGAAGATTTATCAAATTCTCAGCGGATATAGAACAATTTACGATCCACTAACTAACATAAGGATATATAAGTTTAGCCATCATCACATGGTATTTCCAAGGTATTATTTACGGCATCGGCTTATAAATCGATAATTTTTTCGAAATTTATTTTGTAGTTTTTTGTGTTCATAACATAATTATTAACGTAGAGAATTTCAAATTAATATACATATCATACATAAATAAAATTTACTTTAAATATTCATTTTTAATGGACTCAATATTTGTTTCATTTCATTTCTCTAATTTATAATGTTGACACTAAAGAGGTGAATTAAAGATCTATATTATAATAAAAAAAACCATCGTCATTTATGTTGGTATTACAATATCATACATACATATTTAAAAAATATCATCTTAAAATAACAAGAATTAAAACGGCGGTATGCCGTAGTTGTGCGCCCCATGCCCTTCATCGTCCGTAAAAAATTACATTTATAAGAAAAACTTTTTTTGTAAATAACCTTTTAGTATTATAAATAAAAAAAAAATTCTAACTATTTCGTTTTGACTTTTCTATACCAAAAAGTTTAGTTTTTAGTCTGTAAATAACAAATGCATTTAGGCCTACAAAGCGCGCGTTTGAACGTACTCGAACAATTTATGGGAGCCTGGTATATTTATAAGTATTTTAGTTACAAATACTTTATTACAACACATATTTTATTATGAGATAAAACAAAATAGCATTAAATAATTTATATTGAGATTTAAGTATAATTGATAATTTCAAATACAGTTGTTTAAAGCTGACACATTATAGGAGAAATAATCATATTATCTAAATCATTCTGGTAAAATTACTTACTGACCAAGAGGTAAAATTTACACACTGAAATATTTTCATATGAAATAACTTGTACATATGTGTAATTTTATTTTGGTTATTTAATAACTTAGATAACAAAATTCAGTTGATACACAAAAATAATAACAAAGTAAGCTAAACTTATTTACATAAGATATTGCATTTAAAAATGCGTATTTCTTTATCTTATGGAATTAAGACACTGTGAATAAAAAAATAAATACATGTATGTATAATTAAATTTTTATTTAATATTTTAGTAAATTAATGTTAAACTAGGATGAGGAAATTATTTAATCATAGAAATAAGACGTAACGACTATAAATTTTCTAAACGTTATTTCGAAAGATTAATTTACGCATTGATTTATCAATGATTTGAGTCGTTTTCAGTGGTATAAGTCTTTTAGGCCTAAAATGCCAATTGTGAAACCGGCTTCTTCACACACTTAAATCACGTTCTAAACCCCATTGACCTTTCACAGTCCAACAGATCCTTGAAACTACGGAACCGAAGAGTTCCTTTCTAATTTATTCTCTTACAAATTCGGCTTGCCTCGCCGCTTTCTCGCGGGTCACGAGTTGCACACTCCGCATCCGTTCTCTTCAGAATGCACAATGAGAATGATGTCGTCTCGTTCTAACGTACATTAACCATCTGTCGCCTCATCACCTTTCTCTCTTTTGCGACGTTGTCGGTCTGTGCGGTTCATTTGACCTTGTTGTCGCTTCGGTAACTTGACTTCAAGATTGTTATAGGTACGCGGGATTATTAATTTTGTTTTTTTTTAATGATCATGGTAATTGACTGCCGATTGGCGTGCAATACGGTTGGAGAGGTATTGTAAATGTTTATGGTTTGTGTTTTTTTTTTTTAATAAATGTGTTAGCTTTTAATTATAAGTAAAAACGTCTTTTGTCATTAAGTTTGAAGATTATTTTTATGTTCGATATGTACATTTATTGATTGGTGCATTTTTGCAATGGCATTTGATGGAATGACTAAAGTTTGTGCAGTGTATTAAATATTACGGCATTACCCAAATATGTGTCACAGATAAAATAGTCAATAGAAAATATCATTTGGTTCAGTAAAATAGGATAATATAATATAAGACCCAAAGTAAATAAATATAATGAATTTATGAAGTGTATAAGTTAGTATGTAAAAGATATAATGTAAAAGATTTTTTGTGATTTAACTGTTCTGTTCCATCTGAATGAATGACTTGAAAATAAGGTTAAAAGTGGAGCGGAATAGGTACGTAGTGCAAGATTTCAGCTTGATCTTTCCCAAATAAACTCGGTGATTTTGTAAAATTATTTCTATTTACCTTAGACAGCTGAAAACATAGGTTTTTTACCTTTATCATTAACCGGCTTCAAAATAAGGAGGTTATTAATTCATGTCATATGTATTTCAAATTGTCAGAATGACACAGTTTTTACTTATTTTAGTCAATACTGTCTTCTTTAAATGGGTGTCTAATTTCAGAAGTGTATATTTGTACGTTTGTTTCCGTATATCCTAAAAGCTATAAGTGAGGCTGCAAAAAATCTTTTTTATTTGAACTAGGGATAGTTCAACTTAGGGAATAGTGCAACTTTTATCAAAGTCTGTTTAGTATTTTTTGACAAAGAGAGTTAAGTGTTATCAGTCACTAAAAAAACGTATCGCTGTTATAACAGCATAATTCTAAAACATGTTATTATTCATGTTGTTTCAATTAATATTGAAATAAGACAGAGAAATAATAAAGTAAAGGTACTCTAACGAGGAAATGATTAAGTCAATGGTTTATATTACAACTGAAATTATAAAAATAATTAAAAGATGTGTTTTAGAAAACGACACATACAAAAAGAATTACCAAAAATTTTTGGAGTCGGTACCAGACTATATTTGGAATAAACAGTGACACTTGGTACCAATAGGTGTAATAGGCGACATAATTCATTTTCACCTCACACGCTCGGAAAAGTTTGTCATTCAATTTCTGCGTGGTAAATTGTTTTTTATCCTCTAGCGTGGAAAATTGGTTTTAAAATTAGAATCTTTCTATTCAAACAAAAACCCACATGGTACGTTCCGAATCATCATTATTGTCTTTAAAAGTTTTGACGTGATAACGTCTTATAAATTGGTTGCGGCTGGGAGTCACTTATGAAAAAGTGTAACGCTCGGTAACGTTACGATGAGTCACCGAACGAGAGAGAGGCCCGCCGAATGCCTTGCGTCTCTCTCCCACTCAACTATGATCGGTCTGCCGCGCGCATTGTGCAATTTAATTATATTCATATCAATAAATATTCTACCGAGAAAAAGACGTTGTCACGTAAAATCTTCGCCCGTAAAACCGACTTTACAGGCAAAAAAAAAAAAAAAAAAAAAAAAAAAAAAAAAAAAAAAAAAAAAACCGACTTTTTTTTTTTTTTTTATTCATTTAATTATTGAATTTCCTTAAATTATGAAAACAACAAGAATAAATAATATTTAGAATATACTTATTGTTAAGTATAAGAATTTAAAATGTATGGTGGGTGAGATTTAATAAAATTATGATCGGATTCCGGACCGCACCCGAAAAAGAACTGTCAAAGTGAAATACTTCGAAAAAAAATATTCTAAAAAAGTAATTTTTACAACTTTTATTGCGATACAAACTTTGCTTATATATCTAGTTTTAAGTGATAATAAAATCTCAAAAATCAACGGATTACTATAAATATAAACGAAAATTAAAAACGCTGTCGTTCCTTTTTACCCGTCACCCTATGGGGTAATTGAGATCATCCCGCGGGGGAAATGGGAATGGTGTGGGGTAATAAGAAACGACATAATGAAATTTTAATTATCCTCAGAATAAACTACAGTTTTTTTGGTTGGCACATATCACACACGAAACCTTTACTAGTTTCACCGGCAGTACATTTTTCATGTGCCCAAAGTTTACAAATGGCACACAATATCCAATCCTCTGTCGGTGGGGATTCATATTTTTCATTGCACATTATGCAATAAAACTCCTCTTCGTTTTCAGTTTCTTCTAAAGCCTTCTTCAAATTTCTTACAACTTTACTCTTGACTCGTGGCTTTTTTCGTATAGTTTTAATGTTCTTTTTTTGTTCTTTATTTGAAACTTTGTCTTTTCTGGCTTTTCTCTCACTTTGCCTTTTCTGTTTTTCCTCGAGTTGATTTTTTATTGGTGTGCTGGATAAAATCTGAGAATGCTTCTTGTTTTGTCGCACAGAAGTGGTTCGTGTTTTAGGAATGACAGGCACATTGATAATTTCAGCCAGAGGCACAGTAGTGGATAGAGAAGGAGTATTAATGTTAGCGTACAAATCGTTGGCATTTTCAGAAAGAAAAGAGGGATCTTGTGTTGATGTTGGACGCTGGCTGACAGTATTAACAGACTCATTTAAACTTTGGTCAGCTGCAGTTTTATCAACATTGCATTCTTGAGTCTGACCGGCGTGAGACTGATTAAATACCATATTTTCAAAGCTGTCTTTGAATTTGTCGGGATCAATTGGGTAAATTCCAGCGGCTCTAAATCCACTGACAGCCTTGCTTATATTAGCTGTTTTGTTGTATGCCTTTGTGAAAAGTTCCCCAACCTCGTATTGGGTTATTCGCTTCCCAGGATTGTTAACCATGTAGAGTTCACATTCCTTATTGTATGCCATCTTCAGTGAACTGAAGATAGTAAGGTCTAGTGGCTGCATTTTGTGAGACACATGGGGGGGTAACGAAAGAACTTGGAGGTTATGTTCTCGATAAAGCTCGTACGCTCCCAAACTAATATGGCTTTCGTGATTATCGAGTGTTAATAATACAGGTTCTTCTTTCGTAGGCTTTACAAAAGAAATGAAGTGTCGCAAGAAATCAATAAATATAGACTCATTAATCCAACCGGAATCAGAAACCGTGGCAATCATGTCGCTGTTACAACCTTTAATTAAAAGTTCACTCATTCTTTTTCTCTTGAAGATAAACATAGGAGGTACGTATACGCCACAAGCGCTGACAGCACAAACAACTGTTGTTGTGACACCGCGTTCTCCGCTTGTCGCTTTCGCTATCTGTTTTAAACCTTTTGGGGCCAAAATCTTGTAATTTTTTTGTACTGTGCTAATACCGGTTTCATCAATATTAAAAATACGATGAGCAGGTATATTGTGTTGTGTTTGGATTGTTTTTAGTTGGTCGAAAAATAAATTTACTTCGGTGGCATTAAAAGCTGTTATTCTATTAAGCGAAGTAGCTTCTGGAATCCGTAAGCTGATTGAAGGATGTCGAGACATAAAACCATAGTACCAATCTTTGCCTGCCAGTTGGGTTTCTTTGTTAAAACTGTGTTTCAGTTTATTAGCTTCAGCAAATCTAAATGCAATTCTACGCAATGAACTTTGTGTTATACCATAAAAAGTCTTGCAGCAATCAAGTATATATTTTTCTAGCTGATCTTCTTGTTCTTTGTTAAATACAGTAGACCGACCTTTTTTTGGTATTTTGAAAATGTTTTGTTTTGTTTGTTTGAATAATGTTGTTTTGGGTATTGAGTATTTGGTAGCAGCTTGGCCTAATGTGAGCTTTTTACTTTTGACATCTTCGATTGCACGACGAAGATCTTCAATTTTGTATTTTTGTTCAGTCTTTCGTATGTAATTTCGAGGCATCTAAAACAATTTGTAACTTTAAAATATTTTCACATACTCAACCATCAGCAAAGGGGTAATTAAGAACGCGAGGGGTAAATGGGGACGTCCCCAATTACCCGCCTGAAGCCGTTCTCAATTACCCGAAGTAGTCAACATAAATCAAAAAGGCTACCATCCACAATAATACATTTGGTAAACTTTAAATTACGTAAGATTTGAACAAAGATAGTACGTGCATGAAAGTAACAGATTGTGGTGCTTTAGAACTCAGAAATATAATAATTACATCTATAAAAACAAGCGCCAAAAATTATAACAGAAATGCAAAAAAAAATGTTCGACTCACCGTGACGGCGCGTGTGCGTCCATCCACTCTCACTATTGCTTACGCACTGAGGGGCGCTGGACGCGTCCGTTGAACAAATGCGGGACGGTGTAGTGCGGGGGGAAGTATTACTTATCTAGGTGTTCTCAATTACCCGCCGTTCTCAGTTACCCCCCTCTCCCCTACATAAGTATCACAATTGAGTGTTTATTATCTATACTAATATTATAAAGAAGTAAAGTTTGTGTGTTTGTATATTTGTTAAATTGTAAGGGATAATCTCGGGATCTACTGAACCGATTTCAAAATTTTTTTTACCAATAGAAAGGCACATTATTGCTGAGTGTCATAGGCTATATTGAATGCTAGAAAAAATTTAAAGTATTTTGTCCACCCGTGCGAAGCCGGGACGGGCCGCTAGTCTATACTAATATTATAAAGAAGTAAAGTTTGTGTGTTTGTATATTTGTTAAATTGTAAGGGCTAATCTCGGGATCTACTGAACCGATTTCAAAAATTCTTTCACCAATAGAAAGGCACATTATTGCTGAGTGTCATAGGCTATATTGAATGCTAGAAAAAATTTAAAGAATTTTGTCCACCCGTGCGAAGCCGGGACGGGCCGCTAGTAGTTAATAAGTATACATTATTCACCGCTAATGCTTACTATAGTAAATACGCCTATTGAAGCAGTTTGTATTTATTTAAATTTTTCTTTTTTTAATGAATAAATATCCAATATTTTGTGCTATATACTTTAAACCGATATATAATCATAGTTATCTGATCGATAATCAATCATCTGCACTTCTTCACTAATATTATAAAGAGGTAAAGTTTGTATGTTTTTAAAGTTTGGGAGTAGGTTGGTAACCTCTGAAACAACTCATTCGACTTTAAAATATTTTCACCAATATTTAGACTGAACGTTTAGGCGTAATTACCCTATCGCAGGAAATTTTAGTAGGTAAGTTAATGTCTTACTAAAATACATCTGCTTATTAACGTGGCAATGTAGACAAAAAATGCCTTTTAGACAACATCATTTGGACAAGTTAAGATTTTGTGATCGTGTTTTTTAAATCAAAATAGTAGATAAATAGAAGATTTTGTTTGTATTGAACCACTGAATCAATTAGGTAATCAATTAGAAATATTGTTTCACTATTTGGAAAAGTCCATTATTCCTGGAGGACGGAGGGGTTATGTACGTATACAGCCGGCGAAGTAGGAGCGGACCGCTACTTGTCTAATTTTTTAACGAGGGAAACCCGACGCCCAATGTTAAGGGTACATAGTTCTGTCGAAATCAGGTGGGGCCGTTATGGCAGTACCACCACCTAGTTATAGGTAATACACGTTCGACATATTTTTGCCGAGGTTAAGCAATCTCTGTAAAGGTTGGCCACCGAAAAATCTATTATGTCGAGGTCCTCCGGAATTTGGAAGTCGCGATAAGCCATTGCTCCCGGCTGTATCAGCAGTCGTTAACATTCACTAATCCGCACTGGTTCCGCGTGATGTTTTATTGCCATTCTCCTTATGGATAAGCCTGTTTTTCTTTTTAATAGAACAGGGAACATTCAACAGCACTCCACATCATCGGCCTCGTAAATATTCCTCTGTGTAGGGCAATGTAGAAGAGACGCCAAACCACAACAATGGGCTGTACCTACAACTGGGACTCTCAACGTCACTATAAGTAAGTTAAATTCTTACTAAAATACATCTGCTTGTTAACAAAGCAATGTAAACAAAAAATGTCTTTTAGACAACATCATTTGGACAAGTTAAAATTTTGTGATCGTGTTTTTTAAATCAAAATAGTAGATTTTGTTTGTCTTGAACCACCGAACCAATTCGGTAATTAATTAGAAAAATTGTTTCACTATTTGGAAAAGTCCATTATTCCTGGAGGTATACAGCGATATATTCGAGTTATGGAGCTCTGGAGTTTGGGTGGCAAGACTAACATCACTCGGTTACACAAAAAGGTGCAGAGCGTCGATTTACGGAGAAAACCTGTTGATTTAGAAAAAGAAGCAGCCTGTGCCCCAACGTGAGGACATTTATAGGTTGGTGATGATAATAATTAATATAAAACATTTTGAACAAGTAACACGATTCAATAGAAATAGTAAATAAGTCTCGGCATTGTAATGTCAATACCTGTTTCTGAATTACCTATTGCAAAGTTAGTACCGTTTGTGTGTTATTCCTTTCGCGAGTAAAGAATCTCAGGGTTCATACAAATACTAATAAAAATTGGTTCACTCTGTCTTTTTACTACAAAATAGTAGTAAAAAGACAGAGTCTGACAAAGAAACTTTCAGAATTATAATATTGGAATGGATATATCTACATGAACACCAATTATGAATGGTAAAAAAAACGGAACGGGGCAGAACGGAGGAGAACGGAACGGGGCATCATCATGATTAGCTAATTTAAGTCTATCATGACTTAGTTGCTGACAAAAAAAAAATAAACAATACAGTACCTACGGATGTATATTCAATTGCATCCGATAAGTTATTTTGATTAGTAGACTCTATCATAAAATCATCAGCAATAGAGGTAGACAAACAATAAGAGCGGAACAATTTGCTTCTAAATTCGGCTTAATAGCTTTTGAATGTTATGTATTTTAAGACTTAAGGACTCATTCATTGATTAAGCTATTTCTTGGTGGGTGTCATTTGCTTATTATTATGTTATTTATTGAATACAGTGTTATTAACTTGCAGCCATTTTGGAATGACTGTAAGTCAGCAAATAAACTTTTGATACCAAACTTTAATTTTCACAATTTAAAGCTTTATCGTCTATTGTAATGACAAGAATGTGTGTGAAAAGATTTTAGAACGATTATTTAGGTATATTATTATTTTTAAAGTTCTTCTCGCACTGCACTTCTGAGGGGGAAGGCGTTGGTACTCAAAATGTGTGGCCGTGTTTATCTCTATGATTTGTGTCTGTCGACCCTCGGATGCAATCACTGACGAAAATGTGGTCATCATCAAGCCACTAATTAAAGAGACACGACTATCCCCTATAAGATTTATCGGGAATTATATGAGCTAAATAAAAAAATACATCACCGTAAACGAAATTACGTACAGTACGTATTATTGAGGTTCAATTCGCCGTCCGTCCGTCGCGTCGCAGCGTTTATAGCTTCAGGGCACACTGCATCAGCAATTATACCTGGATTCCAATCTTACAAACACTGGTATTGTTATGGTTAAATTGGAATGTTTTATAGGAGCTTTAACTACCATTGCTACGTTATTTAAAACCATCTCAACCGAAAACGTCCATAGATTAATTTCTTTCGCCAACATGTAAACACGGATGCACAGAAACTTTAAAACAAATAGATCTATCTGGATAACCGAGACGAGACAATTTGATCTTTGCTACACGACGTTAAGGTAAAAGATTGTTTAGAATTTGAATCCAAATGTGATTTTTGGTGAGTTGGTAAGTCCGTAGTTTATTTTTGGCTGCGGTAGGCGGTGGCTCGAATGCATCACTGTTTTTTTACTTCTTTTAAGGGGTCTTTTTGTTACCCGCGGCAGTGTCTGGATTTAGCCGTGTTTCCGGCTATTGTGCCAGTATAAAATTTCAATTAAAACCTATTGGGGACGTGGGCTTGTTGATGTAACGATATACAATCGCATTATTATATTAAGAGATTATTATCCCTGAAGAAGAGTTACTTTCTTTTTTGATTCCCTGGGTTCTTCAGATCATGAAATGCCATTACTAATTTTATTGGCCTGCATATAATCCTATTCTAAGTTTACACAGTGAAATAGGTATAATATATTTGTTTAAAAATGAGCTATAGGTAATCTTATAAACGTAGAAATCGTGTTGAAAAATTCTTTTCAAGCGTAAATTTTTAATTACTTCTCTAAAGTATTATTTATTATACAAACAAAATAGTTTAAAATATAATAATTCATTTATTAATAGGTACTTTATTGCACATAAAACTCCACAAATGGCGGACATAATGGCATTAGGCATTCTGTCAACCGGAGAGTTGAGTACACACAAAATAAAAAGCAAAGTTATTTTATTTTAAATATTGTTATCAATCAAATGCAACTTAATACAAAGAAAGAGAAAATTTTTCATAAATAGGACAAACTGTTCAATTGCATTATACATTCATAAAACATTGACTGCAATTTGAGAAATCCTTAGCAATTCGCCGCCAATTTGAAGTTTTACTTTTAACAATATTGGTTTAAAGAAATCCTGAACGTGCCTGTTTTGTAAACTTTTTTTGTTTTTATGTTCTAATAGGTCTAAACTGTGTTAATAATGAAAATAAATATTAGATAACATCCCAAACACTACTCTGAACCCAAGTTAAGTAGCTGAAGTACAACACCCAGACTCGAACCAATATAAAAAAGTACTACTAAAGTACTTACTGTAAAAGTTAATTTTCTACATAAACCCGGCCGAAGAACGAACCCTTGGAGGTCCTCGAAAGTGCCAAAGATGTTGCAACAGCGATCAAATTTTAATAAAAGTGAAAATTTATCGATAAATCGAGAAATTAACTTTTATTTAACAAAAATCACATAAAGTTCCTATTTAATATAAAGACTGAGAAGCAATGGTCGTGTACCTCGATCTCCTTGATTTTTTTAGTGAATTAATATTATCTATGTACGTAGACGTCACACAAAAATTAGTCTTCCATGACTATGCCGCATGCAACTGTGCTGAAATATCGAAGCCTCAAGAATAAAAATCCCGTTTAAATAAATAATGTAAGTAACCATGAATGCTTAAAACATTAAGTGTTTATTGATCGGAATGAAATAAGGGATGAAATAAGGAATGAAATATCTGAAATAATAATTTCAGATACAGTAATATCTGAAAGCGATTGCATCGATCTTTTTTCATGACAGATTCTCCTAATATCATTTATATTTTTGACTATTTACACGTTTTGGTGCGTAACTCTTTCGTTTACAATAAGAATTTTCCAATCATTAATTGACAAATGTTTACCAGGTTAATATTCAATGCGCAGTATAAAACTCCGTTTTTAATAATATAAATAAGATTTTTTTTTATATATATTGATAATGCAATTCTAGAATTAAGCGCCGTTCGATGTCCATTTTTGTAACGATCAAAACGCCATCAACAACTAAGTAAGGTTACAATAGAATTTTTATATAGCGATTTGGTTATTGCGCCAACCATGAGTTCGAATCCTGGTAGGAGCACAATTAGTGTGACAAATAAGCATTTGCTTTTGATTTACGATTAATTGACCACTTACTTACTTAATATTATATCCCTTATCTTACATAGTATAGTATATAAGCTTTACTTCATTTTATAATGAATAAAAAATTACCTGAGTTTCCTGATACTAATTACTGTTTTATTCAAACAATTAAATCATAATATTTCTTTTTGTTGGAAACGAGACTACTAGCGCCATCTGTGTTAAACAGCTTGAACTACAAGACATAACATCTTGATGATTGGCGGACAATAACGGAACTGTCACTTGGTTGTTTAGAGCAAGACAGAGCCATGCAAGCTTTAAGGAGCGAGGGTGACAAAACAACAACAAACGCCGCTTCCATCGATTTGGAGGTTAGCTGCGCATGTCAAGTTAGAGCGGTCCGATAATTAATATAAAAGGACGGGGCTGAGGCCTGAGTGTATTTAAATCTGCAGGAGCTCCTATTGCGTGTTGAGTTTGTATGAAATTTCTCAATAATATGACAAAAAGTTCCATATAAAACTCGATACTAACGTTTGCATATGTAAAAACTTAAGCTGAGTTCTCAGTAGTTTATTTGTTATTTATTGTTATTGCTACGTATTTTAACACACCAAATTAGAGATATGTTTAGATGAACATGAGGTTTATAAAAGGTTTCCTTAAATAAACGTGAATTTACATACAATTCTCATTATATGAAATTCCATGGAACTAAGAGTTATTTTCGTACTTACCTAGATAGTACTTACATACTTACTTATAACTAGTCATCGATTCTTTGAATCAATCAAACAAAAGCTATTACTATTTTTAAGTTGTCCAAGATCTTAAAGAGGCCTTTTAATACGTATGTAGATACAGAATCTAACGTCATTTTTAATAATAAGCAAAGAAGAGTTGTAAGGATTAGTATATGATAGATATGCTATCTGCAATTAGTAAAAACTGTAGTAAAAAAGTAAAAATTATTAGTAGTAAAAATTTACTTACTACTATACTTTAAATGTTGGATGATCTTTATTCTAATAGCATAAGGCAGATATTGGCGTTAATATTTACAGTTAGATGTGTTGACTTCTATACAATCATTATTATACATTGTACATTACGCAAGTCTATTTCCCATTAAACTTTTACGCATAGATAGGCATTCTTTGAAGAATATTTCACAAATTATTTTGTTTTCGTCTGATTATCAAACCAGACAAAAAATCTAAAAAAATCTTTTTCTTTGTCGTGGTAGTTGAACTGTCATTTTTGTCCTCAAGTATCAAGGCTCGTGTAATGAGAAGAATGGAATATTAAAGAAAATAATGATATCACTGCTAGTGTTACGTCATCATCCTTATTATTTTATTTGAAAATTTTTGATAATGCAAGAAAAACGTAATAGAAACGATAATAAAGAATGAGATGAATGTTTACGCATATGGAGTGTTAGAAAGATAATTAATAAGACAAATTAACAAGACAAGTGACTTTGGCAGTAAGAGAGAAAAGGCCACGTGAGATATAAGCCATTTTTACCACGAATATATTGAGGTATTCTAAAAAAAATCACTAGCAAAAGAGTTGTGAAAGTAGAGTAATAGGTATACCTCTAACGTAGGTATATTATTTGCAAGGAAATCAATTACTTGCAGTTCAGTTAAGAAAGTTAAGGTCTGTGACTGAGTATAATTTTTTACCATAATTTCCAACAAAACGCAGTATTTTTGTATTGTCGTGTTTTACGAGCTTAATAAACAATTTAATCATAGTAATCATCTTAATTTATTATCCGTAGACTAGACGTGTGAACTAAGTTAGAACTTGACGTCACCATCCACGGAATGACGAAAACAAGGTCGTCATCCAATTCCCACCTCGTATCAGAATGTCCCTAGGCGGTGCCCTTCGTAAGCCCCCGTTCAATTAGCGTGTTCGTTCTGGTTCCTGCCGATAGTACAATGTAAAGATAGGTCACGTAACACGAATCCACATTGTATTGTAAAGCAACCCACACACCCATACCAGCTGATAGCCGTAACCACATCAACACAATGCATCCCTTTCCAACTAACAGATAGCAAATGCCGCTATCTCTCTCATCTCATAACCAAAGTCCCTATACCAAACTGTTGAATGAACCACACTCCTTTGTTTTTGAATTCTACTATCAAAGGAGTTAAAGTTGACAATAGCTTGAAAAGGTTACAGCAGCATACATTTTGGTGAATAAAACGCTTTTGTGTGCGTGTTTAATTGACAAACACATCCTCAAGTGTAGCCGTTACCATTTGATTAAGTCGAACAGACACTCACTTCCTCGTTTTTGTGTCTCCGTCTTTTACAAGGTAACGAAAAGAGAAGTCATCGTAGGAAAGTGAGTTGAAATGGATATTTTAGTGAGTATTCGTAGTAGCACGTCATCTCAGTAGATGGAACGACCGATCGATTTGAGGAAGGAAAATATACATGAGACGAAATTTCCACGTATCTTCAAGACCCTGTGTCGCAGATATTTTATATTTAACTTAATCATTTTAACCATGATTAAAATTATAGCAGTAAATACACTTAACAATTAGTCTGTTTAAGAAAGACCAAGGTCCTACAGGAATGGTTTAATTTATTTTCTTTTGAATCTATCTCTGTATAAGATTTCAGCAAATACTTTCAATAGTTCAGTCCAGAAACAAGAAACAGTTGACTGAGATAGATAGTTTTTTGTTACTTCAAATAAAATATTTAATAAGTATGTAAACAAATGTAATGTAATGAATGTTTACATGTATACTACGAGTTTTTTTGGTATAGTTATTGTTGTCGAATAGTCAACAGGTAGGAACTTAGGTGGGAACAATTCCCACCTAAGTACGAATGCGTCGATTCTGTAGGTACACCTGTAGGTACATTGTCGCACGTAACTTGCTGATTGTGATTGCACGAAACAATAAGATTGACTCTTCGTATCAAAAATGGTGCTAGACCCAAAAAAGTCTATGAGTATGGGAAATTACATCGCGCAATAACAGTTTCTTAGGCATATCTACAATATAAGTATACAAAGTTCGACTAATATCGTTTAGATCGCGTTCCCCGTGTGTATATGTGTGATCACCTAGCTTGCATGAAGATCTCCCATATTGGCTTTAAGTTTGTTCCTTTCACTGTATATATTACGTTGTTCAATATTTTCGTTGTCAAAACTGGTTGGATCATTTTTAATCATAATTTATTGATATTATTTTATTAAACTCGATTGTTTAGGAAATATGGCTGTTGTTTAAAATCTCACAGAATAAATAGATTGTTACAATATAAACTGTTATTATTTTTTGTAAAAATTATCCTGGTAATCGTATTCTCATGTAGAGTTTTTCTCACACACACAGCACACTCACCCCACCCACACAACTACATAGTCAGCACCATACACAGGGGAATTGCTTCTACAGTGCTGAACACTGCACACAGTAGCATGAAAAACGCGCCATTTTCAACCTTACAGCCGGTTTCTGTCCTACATTTACCGATCCGAGAGATAACCTCAAAATTCGAGTTTTTGACCTGTAGAGATTATGTTAGCGAGTGTTAACCAATTTCTTGGTGTTTTTAAATATTAGCAACGATTTTTTTGCGTTATTAAACGTATATTATGCTATATTATTCCTATGCTTATGAGTGGAGTGAATGTAAACCGATTTTCATATAGTATTCGCTTTGAATGAGACTCGGGTCTCTTTAGGATGTCGTTCGTGATAAATAGTGTTAGAAAATTATGATAAAACTGTGTTTAGTGTGCAACTTGTGAAATTCAAGGTCTGCAACAAAACTATGAGTGTAAGTATTTTAACTGTCAGCGTTTTTAACAATTTTACTACAAGCTTTTATGACTTTGAAGAAATTAAGGTTAACTATTAGTTTATTATGTAAACACAGCTAACTCCAATTATTTTAAGTCTTTGTTAATTTAATAAGACGAATTGTTTGAAAGGTTCACTGGAAAATGGGCTTTATAAGTATGTTGTAAGGGCGTATCGTACGGTTTATTTATTATAGAGCTTTGGGCGCTAAATTCGAGTTTTTTAAATAACTTCTTAAGTACAAATAGTAATTATGGAATTAAAAAAAAAGAAAACAAAATTAATAAATGTATTTTATTTTTCTACGTTACCCTAAAAGAGAGTATTTTTCTTAAATCTCAAAAAGTCCTCTACAATGGACGTAAAATCAAATTTTCACAGATTCGCAGATCATCAATTTCAGGTTCACGACTGTGTTTAAACTGTGGGGATAAGTGAAAATCACTAGGGGCTAAGTCTGGTAAATAAGGCCGCGTATAAAAACTTTCGAACCCAAACTTGCGAATTGTCTTCGTTGTGATGAGCCAGTGAGTGCTTTGGACAACAAACAATTGAAACACTCGAATTTTTCTTTAATTTCATCACGGAATTTCACGATCAACAATAGGCACAGATTTTCCTTTCAGCAAGTAATAAAAAATATTCCTTCATATTCCCAGACACAAACGGATAAGATGAACGGTTTCAAGAAATATTTTTCTTTACTGTTTCATAATACCGTGAAGCATTAGCCCATAATGCTTGCTGAATATCCGAAAAAATATCTGAAGTGGTAATTTCTTCAGGCACAGTCACTTTATCACTGCCCGTAACTAATTTATTATCCATATAATATATAGATTTTGTCAACTTGCAAACATTAAAATTAATTAATAATTAAGAAAAGACGGAATTAACTAAAATTTTACATTAATCTTGAGTATAATAAGTATATGACACCTAAAAATAAATTCAATTAAGATAAGTTTATTAATTTACTTGATATGTGTTTCTAAAGACTATTTGATTCACCCTGAACAGAAACGTTATATCAAGATGTGGTATTTTGTATTGCGTTAAGTTTATAAATATATTTGGCATTCAAGCGGACAATTAACAGCTGTTATTCAAGTATAATTTAGATGACTAAATTACCGGTTATACATATTATAATATTACTGTATTTTTTTTTATTCATAAGTCCGGCTTCAATGATATTAAACATAGCTGTTTGACAATCATTCTTTTTCCATTACATAGTGTTGGTGAGTTAAGATAAAACATTATTTCGATTTATACTCACTTAGTACATCACTTTGCTTACTCACATTTCACTGTTTATTTTTATTTACTCATTGCACTCCACTGATAAGAAACTGACGTTCAAACTCACGGGAGTGAAAGCCTGATTTTGTTTTATTTATCCCTACCCATTGGCCACCCATACAAAATCGCTTGAAATGATCCACATTGCTCCAAAACATTCCACAGCATTCGAGAGTGTTCTGGAATGTTCCTCTGATCAGATCAAATCTGATTTGAAACGTTCCAGACTTTTCCCGGGCATTTCACATGATTCTATAATGTTACGGGATGTTTTGGAATGTTCAGGATTGTTATAGAAATTTCTAGAGGGTGAAAGTTGTCTTGTATATGCAAAAGGACATTCAGAAAGAGAATCTTCTTCATAGATAAGCGGTAAGAAGGCTACCACACCATATTACTCCCTTGATCGTACCAAGACTCGTTTCTGAGTTATAGTAGTATGCACATTCTACACTTATCTGTAGTTGTATATCTATTAAAATCAAAATAAATAATTATTTCAAATAATATGGAAAGGAACTTGGCATTACAAATAGAACTCTTAATTTAAAAAAAACGCAAAAGATAAATTTATTATTTTTGACGTGACAACGTCTTATAAATTGGTTTGCCGGGTGACACTTCAAGAAACTGCGTTACGCTCCGCTCACGTTATGCGCTTACAATGAGGGCGAGTGAGAGGCACGCGTCCCTTCCACTCGGGCATGGTTAGCCCGCCTAAGAGCGAGAGAGACAGACATAAAAAGTGGAAGGGACGCGTGCCTATAAATTAATGTTTTAAATATAATTCTTTGTATAAATAAATGTTTTAAATTGTTACTATTATTTCATCCTTCTTCCTACTATACGAATGAATATTCACATTAAAATTATTTTACCACTCAAAGTCGTTGTCTCGTAAAACTTTCGCCCGTATACCGACTTTACAGGCAACCAACCAGTTTTTTAAACTATAAACGATATAGGTTCTATAAACGATAACTCACACGAAGCTATAGTAAATTAAAAATAAAATGGCCGACCTTCGACGTAAATATACGTAATGTCTAAGGTCTATGTTCATTTAAAAAGAAATTAATGATCTTATAATACTAATTTGTCGGCATGATCAATATGTACAATTATGCCATATTACAGCATTAAAGCCCAAATTACCAATATCTTCAGCGTTAGTCCATAAACAGAAGGACGGACATGACGATACTATTAGTGTATTCCTTGTAGTTTACTACGGAACCCTAAAATGCGTGAAAGCTTGTTATGATAATGATACGATATAATGTATAATTTCTAATTACAGAAATAACTTTTGAGAGTAAGCTTGAAAATTATATTTAGAAAAGTGTGTCTAGAACGAGTTGATTCAAAATATTCTCGTTAACGAAACCTTCCGCTTTTGTTTTGTTCGTTTTGTTTCGAGAACCTTTTTGCGACTACAAAAATAGACTCACTAAACTAGTATTTTCTCATTTAGCCTTCCCATACCTATTTCTATGTTAGTTTGCTTACAAATCTGTATTTTTTAATCGATCAAGTCAAGGGCATTAAGTTAATAATAGAATAAGAAAATTTAACGAGCACATTTACATTTAAAAAAAATATTCCAAATCGATTCTGTAAAAACCAAGGTTGTTGTCATCGAAAAATAACTGTGGTTTATATAATACTAGCTTTTACCCGCGGCTTCGCTTGCATTAATCGTTACCAGCGCTGTATCAGCCTAACCTGATGCAGCATATGCTGAGGTCGGGTCCTAATTGACCATTAGCTATTTGTTTTATGTTTGATTTTTATATGTCACCTATATGTGCTATGTTTATTTTATGTGTTCCTTCTGTGCTTTGTGGTCAATAAATGTGTTTCTTTCTTTCTTTCTTTAATGTAGACTACCGATAAAAATTGTATTTCTATTCCTAGGGAACTTTTCTTTACCTCTGGCAAAGTGTATGTAAAATTTTATGGTGAGCGATTGAGTAGTTGTGTAACAAACTTACTTTCGTATTTATGATATAAATTACGACTATAAGATTTTTACCGATATTAAATAGCGTATCATTTGCACAATCATATGTTCTTACCATATATCAAATTTCATCGAAATCGTGCAACCCGTTTTTGCCTTATAGAAGAACGTACAGATAGACAGACTACAGATATTTAAAAAAAAAATAGCAGAAATGGTTAGTGAGCTATAAAAAGAAAATTTATCACAAATTTTGTCCAAAAATATAAATGTACAGACAGAACATACAGATTTAAATAGTTTGTCTTCGTTATTGATTTGGATGTCTCTACCAATATATAGGTTTATATATGTATCTTTAACAAACTCATTTCTTATATAAATATTCAAGTAGATACATCACTTGTAATTACCATAATTGGCGATGCATGTTTGGATATAATTACAATATATTTATAACAAAAACAGTATGCTAATTCAAAGGCTTGTCGGTCATAAGGCAAAGTAAAAATATGGATGAACAACCTAAATCATTTAAATTCTATAAAAATTGCGATTTTGTATACCAACTGCATTCCTTCATTTGTTTCGCGAGTGTTTGAAATTCGACAACTAAAATTTGTATAAATTTGACTCAGCTGTCCTTATACTGTATTAAGTTACTACCTATGTTAACAGTACTATGTAATAAAAAAAAAGTACTATGTTAGTTCAATATATAATCTATGATCACAGTGGTTTGTGTGTTTGTCTGTCCGCTCTTTTTCCCGCTCTTTTTCCATTGTATCAATAACGTTACCATAGCAACGCGTTAACCGCAAGTAGTTCGTCTACCGGACGCTAGATGGCGCTAACGGAAAAATATTTAATAATAGAAAAATTTAAAGAATTTTGTCCACCCATGCGAAGCCGGGACGGGCCGCTAGTCTATAATCTAAGATCACAGTGGTTTGTGTGTTTGTCTGCCCGCTCTTTTTCCCGCTCTTTTTCCATTGTATAAATAACGTTACCATAGCAACGCGTTAACCGCAAATAGTTCGTCTACCGGACGCTAGATGGCGCTAACGGAAAAATATTTAATAATAGAAAAAATTTAAAGAATTTTGTCCACCCGTGCGAAGCCGGGACGGGCCGCTAGTTAAATATTAATAAAAATGTCATTATTTGAACGCTTAATAACTTGCATTGCTCGTTGAAATTCTACCATAATATAAATTATTATAATAGAAAAATACTAGAAAAAATCGACTCGGGTCACAAGTGAATCTCAGGCGGGAATCGAACCCGCAACCTTTGGAAATCCGGTCCAATGCTCTCCCAATTGAGCTACCGAGCCTTGCGAACACTCGTCGAAATTTTCTAGTACATTCCTGATTTTACGCTGTAGGCCAGCGTTGTTTCATCAATGAGAGGAACATCCTCTCGTATTCGAAAGAAACATTTTTACAAATGTTTGGTCAATCGATTAAGATGAAACAGCCATGTTAGATTTATAATTTTTATATTTTTTATGCATTTTCAATGCGATCTTATAAGATAAATTATTATAATAGAAAAATACTAGAAAAAATCGACTCGGGTCACAAGTGAATCTCAGGCGGGAATCGAACCCGCAACCTTTGGAAATCCGGTCCAATGCTCTCCCAATTGATTATTGATTATTTTTCTATTATAATAATTTATCTTATAAGATCGCATTGAAAATGCATAAAAAATATAAAAAATTATAAATCTAACATGGCTGTTTCATCTTAATCGATTGACCAAACATTTGTAAAAATGTTTCTTTCGAATACGAGAGGATGTTCCTCTCATTGATGAAACAACGCTGGCCTACAGCGTAAAATCAGGAATGTACTAGAAAATTTCGACGAGTGTTCGCAAGGCTCGGTAGCTCAATTGGGAGAGCATTGGACCGGATTTCCAAAGGTTGCGGGTTCGATTCCCGCCTGAGATTCACTTGTGACCCGAGTCGATTTTTTCTAGTATTTTTCTATTATAATAATTTATCTTATAAGATCGCATTGAAAATGCATAAAAAATATAAAAATTATAAATCTAACATGGCTGTTTCATCTTAATCGATTGACCAAACATTTGTAAAAATGTTTCTTTCGAATACGAGAGGATGTTCCTCTCATTGATGAAACAACGCTGGCCTACAGCGTAAAATCAGGAATGTACTAGAAAATTTCGACGAGTGTTCGCAAGGCTCGGTAGCTCAATTGGGAGAGCATTGGACCGGATTTCCAAAGGTTGCGGGTTCGATTCCCGCCTGAGATTCACTTGTGACCCGAGTCGATTTTTTCTAGTATTTTTCTATTATAATAATTTATCTTATAAGATCGCATTGAAAATGCATAAAAAATATAAAAATTATAATTCTACCATAATGTTATAAATATAAAAATGTGTTTGTATTTTGTGCCACATCACGACTCAGGTTTCAACCAATCTTGTCGAAATTTGATATACTATATAACGCTTTGCCGATTTCCTAAGTGGTTCTCGGTGGGAAAGCTACTTAGGACACTTTGTTTGTGTAATCCCTTTTGACACCTTATCTCTCTGATAACTTGACGAAACCTATAAATAGCAGAGAGAAAACTACCTTCTAAAGTGTGCAATAGTAAAATTAGGTATAAAATATAAGGTGATAATAGTAATACATAGCTTTATTGCTGGAAAGTCACCGGGTGTAAATTCTATGTCGATAATTTCTTAAGATGGGACAGAGGCAAAATGAATGAATGAAAGAATTTTTGCTGTAAGCTCTTTTATATTTGTAAAGGCACGTTTAGCCGTTTTCCTGGGTCCTGTCTTGAAGGTTGAGATAACACTGCCTATGAATTTTTTTGACACAATACAATATAAATAATCTCAGCTACAGCTTGTTTGTAAAATGGCCCTTATTGCACGGAATTTAGGTTCACCACTCAGGTTTAATTTTTCGCGTTTAATAAAGCAAACGTACGTTAATGTTATTCATGTAATATTCTAAAGACTCAATTAGACACTCATTGCTAACTAAAAAACAGTTTACAAATTTTTGTTACTTATTTTTACTTAAAGGATAGGAATGAAAAAATCCAAGACTTTTTATGCACAATTTCCAATATAACAATATGTAATTTAAATTGCACCAATCCTCAGAAACTCCTCTGCAATTATTATTATATCGTTACATTTACACAAATTAACTAAATCGATGCAGTCGCTAAGCATAAAACTTCGCTAGCACCATATATTGGAGCGGAGCTTAATACTAAAAAAATACAATAATGTTTAGTAAATTTAAAAAATCCATTAGAATGAAAACTTTCAAAAACCGCGCTTGTTTTGTTTTATTGGGAAACCCCATGGAGCTAATATTTTTTGGTCATAACTTTTATATTTTTGCGAATTTCAATGCAGACTCAGTCACAATCTGGTCCTAAACCTGTTGATTCGATTCCACACAAAAAATATTAAAATCGGTTAAGAACTCGGGAAGTTATGGCGTAATAGATATAGATAGCGTCATTGAAGCTGATCCATGGGAACTCCGCTCCAATAAAAACTAGGCGATGCAGTCGCTAAGCATAAAGCTACGCTAGCACTATATATAGGAGCGGAGCGTAATACATAAAAAATGAAAAAAATATTTTTTTGTTGCGGTGGAATTTTGCGAATTTCAAAATTCGGGTCACAATCTGGTCCTAGACCTGTTGATTCGATTTCACACAAAAAATATTAAAATCGGTTAAGAACTCGGGAAGTTATGGCGTAACAGACATTGTGCCATTGAAGCTGATCCTTGGGAGCATCGCTCGCTCCGCTCCAAAAAAAATTAAGTGTCTCTTTGTAATGTCAAAGCAAAAGTTTTTTGCTCAACAAAGAAAAAAACACTTTCCTTTTTTAATTTTTCCTGTCTGTCTTTTTGTACCGCCTCATCTCCAAAATTGCTGTACCGATTTTGAAGAGGTTTTCACTGGCAGATAGCTAATAAAGAAGTAACTTAGACTACTTGTATTGTAAGGTAAAACAGTGTTTTAAAGAGCACACCGGGCAAAACTAGTAAATTATAAAAAAATACGATAAATAAGGGTATATATGTATGTTCCTATGCAGTCAATATGGCTTTTATCTTTTCAACACCTATGAATACTTAATATACACGAATAATATTGGGGCTATATGTTCTCCTAAGCAGAAGGTAGTAATTTTATTTTGATCAGCCATTCAATAATTGACCATTGCTTTAAAGATGACTTTAACCACATACAGTGCTTTCTTTTTACATTCCTCTGTAGTATTTTTACTTCTGTATATAATGACGTTATATTAGCTTCATGGTTCTTTAGTAATTCAAGAGAAAATTCCAAAGTTCTAATACATTATTCATTATATTCTACAGATGCGTGGGTTTATCGGGATGACCTTATTCGGTTACATTGAGAATGCTTATTTGTGTTTGAATTTTGTGTGCGAAATATTAAATGAACAAGGGGAAAACGTCTGCTTTGAAACTCTGCCAGAACATTTTATAAAGAACAACTTTTAATGATGTCGCCTCTTAGTTTACGTCGTGTTGGCCAATTTCGCAGTCAAAGAAATATATACGCGTGCGTTGTATTACGTAAATTATCTAAAAAGTCCTTATATTTATGTCAAATAGGAAAATTCCAATATATATCCATCCTTATATTGATTTTGAAATAGGAATAGACTTTTCCTATTCTAAAAATTTATATTCTAAAATAATTGTCAGTGTTTTATTTTTTGAATGTGATCTACGATGAATTAGGTTTTTATTTAATATTTTAGCCCGGAATATTTTATTTATATAAAAAGTTTTATTGGAAGATGGAATTTAGTCTACTAGCTCTACCGGTCGACTTTTAAGACTATTTAGTAAACTCTTTATACATAATAATTACAATAAGTATATATCTTACATAAATATTACTATTTTACGAAAGTTGTACTATTATAGGTGGGAGGGCACAGACCTAAATGATATATTTGGCTTACCTTTAAGTTACAGTATCTCTTGAAGCTCTGACAATGCAATGAAATCTAGAATAAGCCTGGCTGTGATGGTTTTAGTGTCTTAGTAAGAGTAATACCTCTATTTCATCGATAAAGACCCTCATCATTTATCGACATTATCCATTTCCACGGAAAGGTCTATAACCACATGATCTGCATTTATCACTAAATATCAAGTGTTACTGTACACTTCCCGAAGACCATTTAAACTATGGTATTGGCAACAAAACTGTGATCTGGCCATGTGCCAAGCGTAGAGATTGTGGCAACCCCTCATTTTATGGAAGGTTTTTGTCCTGCATTGGATGTTATTCTGCGATGATGATGAATTGCATGTGACTTTAGTTTACGACTCTTAAAATCGCACATATGTTTTCCCTGCTGTTAAATCAGCCTTTTATAGGTAGTAAACATCTCTTGCGGATTTCCTACGCAGTTTGAATGCCGCTGTCGCGATACACGCTGTTGTAAACAAGATTTTTTACTGCCTCAACTGTCCGATAGTTAGTTCTTTCAAATAATGTAACCGCTAACAATGATGCTGCGAATATGTTTTTACTTTATCTTATATATTCTCAAGTTTATCAGTATATCAGTATATACATTACATAATATGAATACTTTGTGGGTTTGTTACCATATATAGTTACCATAAGCCTAAGAATAACAGTTTTTATAATCAATTAACGTTACCATAGCAATGCGTGGCGGGGTCAGCTAGTCAATTTAATCTTAAATTTTGTAAAAAAAATACAGAACTTCTTCATTTATCATAACTTGCTCTACTTGCTTTATTGCATGTAAGAGTATATTTTGTAAATTGTCGTAACAAAGTTATTGTTTGAAATTAACTTGAATAGCTTAATTTACAATAAAAAAATATTATCAATAAAAAACTGCAGAATTCACTTGTGACCCGAATCGATTTTTTCTTGTATTTTTTTATTATAATAATTTATCTGAAAAGGTCGCATTGAAACATGCATAAAATATATAAAAAATTATAAAACTACAACATTGTAAATATTTTGATAAATCTTTGATGTCTGTTCATAGAATATCATTTTAATTAACTTTTGTATATTAATTTGTAAAACGCTTTCGAACGTATAAGACAATGAAAACAATTTTCGTAGTTCGCTACTTCATAATTTGTTTTATAAAGATTTCGAATACACGAGGCTGTTAAAATATTTTTTCGCAACAGCTTTTCGTGTATGTATGACGAATAATGAATTCCTTACTTACGGAGTTGCCTTTAATTGAATAACATTTTCATCAAGAAAATGATGCAGCTAATAATTTATTTACATAATAACAACGTATATCAAAAAGTTTTTTTTTTACTTTGAATAGATTATTCTATTTTCTTCACTTATTCCACTTAAACCACTTATTTTCCCGTTAATCGTGACAATAAAAGGAATCAATAAGACCAAATAGGTTCAATTAGTGGCGCGTCGCAGGCAGCCCCTGTTGATTGTTGATCCTCCTATGTTCTCGATTCCAGCTACTAGCGGAGCAGTGTATTTTGTGGATAGTTTTATTTTTAAACCCCGACGCGAACGTGTTATAAGTGTTTGTTTGTCTATAAGCTTTTAAGGGTAAATCGATTTGGATACGATTCCTTTTCTTTGGCATCAGGTGGTTCTTAGATTTGTTTTATCGAAATCGTTTCAGCCGTTTCAATGTCAGCAGCTCATTTGTTAGTTGCGGTTCTTCGACGCATAATGGGTATGACCTTTCTGACTTATAAACTATGTACGGTCGTTATGTACAATAATGAACGGCATAAAACACAAAACTTAATAAAACGGTAAAATAGAGGAACAATGAAATAAGCGACTTCTAAAAGAAATTTAATTTTTTGGCTCATTAAATGATCGCTGTTCTTTTTTGCGTTGGGGATTTTGGAAACTATAATTTAAGTATCTACGCCTGGCATGCGGATTGGAGTAGCTACTCCGTGAAAAACCATACTTCTGCTGCCAATTTTGTGACAGTCTTTTACGACACTATTCAGTGTGTAGGATTGGTGCTTTTTTACTCTGGTTCATGCCACACTTTTTGATATTTTAAGTATTAAATGAAAATAAAGTATAGTAAGAATAACAAAAATGTCAAAAAACCACATTCAGGTGTAACATTTTGTTGGTCTTTGTTGACAGATATCCATGACATCTCTTTCTAGTTTCTGTGAAAATAATACATAGGTAGGTACAAAACAAGTAATATGAATATTAGGTAAAATGACAATTTTAAATCACATATTACAATAAACAAATTTGTTATAACATAAAACTACCTGAAACAATCGCTAAAGGTATAAACAAAAAAGCGGTTGAATCAAAAATATCATTTGCCATTTCAGTTATTCCGAATTTGCTTTCACTCCGCTGATCGCTGTAATCGGGAATACATCCCTAGGACTGCGGCCCAGCGTGGGGTCGCGGTGGGCCCGGGGACCAGTTGAATACGGGCCGACATTGACCTATTTCTCTAAGGGAGGGTTCGGGCGTTAATATAAATCCAAGTAGGGTTGACGACACTGTATTGTTTAATTTTAAAACCAATTCTTTTAAAACCAATTTTAATTCAATTTATCGATACAAAATTATGTAGATATTAAATAATTGAGTATTGCATGTATTATTTTTGTTTTGTTCTTAAATATACCCATCTCTTGGTTTATTTGCAAACTATTGGGCCAATTTGTTTTAAAAAAAAAACTAATTTGTACTTTTGACTCATTAAATAGACACTGAATCATTTTAAGCACCACACGGGTGAACATTCATTTCAATGGTTAAAAGGGGACACCTGTTACTAACTCTTGAGATTTTCTCCGTATAGTAAATTATGACTCTGAAGAAAATTATTCTCTCTTAGTGTATTTCCTCTGTGTCATTACCATTTGGGCAGAATAAACACAAAGGCGATGTAATGCCCACAGGAATAAAATAACTTAAAAAGAAAAACTCTGCTTTAAAGGAAAATTAACAATAATTCAGTGGACCGCATAGTAACAATGAAAAAAAATGAAAATAAATTGGGAAGGTTAATAAGAATGGAGTATGTTTTCTATTATTTCATATACATCATGAAAATCGTTGCTTGCGTAATTATTACTTTTGCTCAGTCCTTGTCTATAAACTTAGTTTGTAATATGTGACTTAGATCCTAGTGCTAGTTCTCCTTGAAGATAGAACTATCGGAAACTCGGAAACTTGCGTTTACTATCTTAACATGTTTGCAAAGCCTTATAGTTTAACCGATAAAAATAAGTTAGGGGTCGTCTATGAAATAAGTCACGTGGAATATTACCGTTTTGGTCCCCTCCATCCCCATTTGTCACGATAAAACATACTTTCAGCAATCACCCTAACAAATATAACCTCCAAAAATCATACATAGTTTCGTGATTAAATGGCATACAGATAATTAATTTTGAATATTTTTTATTTATTTTAGTTCACTTTTAGGTGTGATCTCGATTAGTTCAATGTGAAAAAATCTTTTTGTATATTTCATATCTCCGAATTTAATGATTCATGACGCCCTGTTTGATGGTAGTGGATAAAAGTGGTAAAGGGCAAAGCGGTTTGATGGTGATGTGCATTTTCGTCTTATGAAGGATCCAACAGAGGGGTGTCCAAGACAATTTATTATCTCAAACTACTTAGTGCTCTAGAATACTCGTTAAGCGGTAGATATCGGCTGCATCGTTAGTACCTACAATCCGCTCTGGGCCCCTGTGGTGGGTCACAGTCCCTCTCTACTACGTATAGATATATTCTCAAGGCATATACTCAAGCTCAAATAGTTCTAGCGCTACCATACCATATTTTTTCCAATCTTTATATCATATACGAGTATGTTATAATTTTTTTTACGATGACAACCCTACATTATCCCCTCGAAATAAAGATTTATGCCAACGTCGTTACATTTTTACTTTACATCTATATTGGACGCTTAATAAATCGTTTTCGTCACTTAATATGTAGATACACAGTTACCGAAGACTGTGTCTGTAAATAAGCTCGCGTTACGCTCAATAGAAGGCTTGGCTCACATGTAAAAGAACGTATTTTTTGTTTCCTTACGTAGTTAATATCGACTGTAGCATAGATATAATAAATAAAATAGACATATATTTATATCAGATACAAACTCCATATTGTATGTATAATTTTAGATCATATGAGATAAGTAGACATTGCCCTTTTTAATAATTATAATTGTAAATTTCCATTAATGTTTTTATTGAAATGGAAACATAAACCAACTTGCTGATTTTAATAAAAAAGTGATTAGTATTCATTTAAATATGTCTTTGAAATAAAAATATTGTAAAAATTAAAGTTCGACATCTTTAAAAGATTGCCCGAACTATACAGTAGAAAACGCGAAACTTCTATGAATTCAGCTTTAGATGGTTCAGTTTCATTCCACAACCTGTTGCTGTTGTTCGGGAAAATGGAGATAGATGGCGCTGGATGGGAAAACATAACATCGCTCTTGATTGTTCTAGTATTTATTTATTCCATGTGAGTTAGAAATAGGCCTACTTTTTATTTATTAATAATACTTTTAGTTAATAGTAACAATTCCCAACTTATATTATTTAATATGGCAGTTTTGAGAACTAAAATTTTATTTTTAAGTCAGAAACATAACATAATTAAATATTGTTCGTATACTTGAATGGTTTCGCGATGCGAGAGGATTAAAAAAAAACTAAATAGGAATTCTTTTGAAAAAGTTAACTCTGGTCTTAAATATCGTGGGTCTCAAAAAATAATGTCAAAATTATTATTTTATTCCAAACTTGTCGGGAACTGATGTATTTCTGCCGCAGAAGAGATGTTTTTTATGAAAAGCATATTTAAAAAAAAAACCTGTTTAATGTTCTTTGTCATTTACAATTTGTTTATTACCGTTTATTTTCAGTATCATATCATAATAGAAAACTACAAAATTATATCTTTTTTATAGTATTACAGCATGCTCCCACATTCCACCTGTTATTATATAATAATAATAATAATAATAATTTATTTTTCTTCTCCACACAATCCCATTTACAAATAAAACTTATTGCTACCAAGAAGTAATATTAACAAATATAAGATTGTGGAGAGACTGGTATCTGAACTAGGCCGCAGCCTGTATCTCAGAAAAACCAGTACTGTCCCCTCCTAAATGTTCTTAAATATCTAAAATTAGTGATGGGTGTAGTAATATGTGTGTGTGTGTGTGTCTATGTGTGATTGTGTGTGTTTATGTATGCGCGGGTACCTGTTTGAGTGTGAGTGTGTATGTGTGTTGTTGTTGTGTGTGTTATGTTGAATATGAGATGTTTTTTTTTAAATACTACTACGCAGAAGATTTTCCGTCTCGTTATAATTTAATTTATTTAAGTATGTAACAATTTCCTTTTTGCACTTGAACTTTGTTTCAGTATACTGAGTTTTCTGTGCATTTTATTATACAAATAAGGACCCAGAAAATAAAAGAAACGTTGTGCCAAAGCAGATTTACACTGAGGAACCGGAACTACAATTCGGTTTCGACGTAAACAGTACTTAGGATCTACGGTCTTGTGTTGTTTTAAAACAGTGTTGAGTATAAACAATTGTCGGACCGTTAGGACTTCACAGTATTGATAAAGGTCGTATGTGGGGTATAACATAGGTTTAAAAGTACAAACTTTGAGCACAGCTCTCTGAGCTCTCTCAAGCGTGATCAAGGAATTTGTGTAAGCACCACCCCAAGAGGTGATGCAGTAACACAAAATTGATTCACAGAGCGCAGTGTAAATATTTTTAACAAGATTGGAATCGGCTACATGGCGAATGTTTCTAAAAACATGAATGAGTTTACGGACTCTGGAAGCGGTTAAATCAATATGAGGCCGAAAGGAAAGCCTATCATCAATCATGACCCCCAAGTACTTAACCTTCTTGGTCATCTCAAGATGAGGACATGAACAACTAGGGAAACTGTATGTGTGAGAATGTGCAATAAGATATAAGTCCCGGAGAGTCTCTGGGGTGACTCCAAAATTGGATATAGGTATGTACTGAGTTTTTTGGACATTGAGTGACAGTTGATTTACTCTGAGCCAATCAAGTACCATATCGAGACCCCTTTGAGCATGTCGAAAAGCCCCAGCTATTGTGCTCGCAGTAAAGACCAGTGCGGTGTCGTCTGCGTATGATATGATTTTACAGTGAGGGATTATGAGAGATGATTGTTCGTTTATATACACTAAAAATAGTGTAGGACCTAAAATGCTGCCCTGTGGTACGCCATGTTCCACAGGAACATCACAGCTCACGACTCCATCAATCACTGAACATTGCACCCGATCTGTGAGGTAACTCTGAAACAATGCTAGTTGTTTAGCTCTCACGCCAAGTCGTTGAAGTTTGTCTATTAGAGCCGGCACAGATACGGTGTCGAAGGCCTTTGCAAGATCAAGGAACACTGATAGACACTTGTGGCCTTTATCAAGGGATTTGATTATATGGTTTGTAAGCTCATGAACTGCATCAGCTGCGGACTTACCAACTCTAAAGCCAAATTGTCCCAACGATAGAAGCGATGACTTTTCAAGATAATCCGACAAGCGATTGTTTATAATCCGCTCCAAGATTTTTGATAACGTTGGGAGGATAGATATAGGACGATAATTATCTGGACAATTTCTTGGTCCAGACTTATGAATGGGATGAATAACTGCTTTTTTGAAAGCGGCGGGGAAAGTACCCGTGGCAATAGATAAATTGCAGATATGCGTAATCGAAACAGTATTATTAGTATTAGTATTAACAGTATTGTGTGGACAACTGTTAATAGATAACTTTTGACTTATGATCAGAAGTGTTGTTGGCATCCACTAAGTCAGATTTTGGGTGATCTAAATAATTTCTATAAATTCTAACGTATAATGTATCACGCAAGTACAATAAGTTGACAGTTTTATCAAAGTAACTTTTAGTGGCAGCACATATAATACGAACAGACAAGCATTCATTTTTATATATTATATTAATAAGTGATCCATTTGTTGAATTTTTTATATTCTTTCGTTTGGTTGTTATCCATTACTTTCAAACATTTTTATCATATTTTTTATCTCAAAACATCTGAGAGAAGTTAATTTAAAAAGTTAGCAACTCTCATCGATAATTCCAAACGCAAATACCTCTGATAAAAGGGATTACGATTTCTTGAAAACTCTCAAGGATAAATTAAAAAAAACTACTGAATTAGAAAGAGTTTTTCAGAAATTATAATTTTGATCAGTGATCCTATAAAATTACCGTAATAGTACATTACGATATTAGTGCGTTATGACGGTTATCTTATAACATGCGAGGCGGAATTTCAGCCCGAGCCGAAGGCGAGGGCGTAATTGAGCCGAGCATGTTATAACCAATACGCACGTATATCGTACGTTTTATAACACATTTGCGAGGAAACAGAAAAAAAAACATTTTATATTTTTTTCATTTTTAATTATTGAAACAGTGAAATTACAATTATAAAAATGATACGTAGTTGTAGTTTTTTTTTTATAAAATAAATAAATATTTCTTACATTCACACCAATTAGCCTAGCCCAAAGTAAGCACAGTAGGGCTTGTGTTATGGATACTAGGCTAAAGGAAAGACATACATATATGTACATAGATATGTAATATTCATAGAAATATACATAAACACCCATGACTTAGGTACAAATGCTCGTATTCATCATACAAACATCTGCCCCTTCCGGGATTCGAACCCAGGACCGTCGGTGCGAAAGACAGGATCGCTACCGTTGCACCAAACGGTCGTTCAAATTTTTTAATTATGTTATTATTAATAAAGAAACTCAATCTGTGAATGTACACTGTTGCTTTCCCGCGATTTTAACGAGCGGGGATTAGTTCGAAATTTGAATAGCAACAGCGCGCGAAATGGCAAATAATGCTGTTATGGAATTTGTATGGACTATAACTTAACTATTTGCTTTGATAACACACGCGTTTTTTATGACCCGCATTACATATTTAAAACCGGTGGAATTACATCAGCTTTACGAGCAAAGGTGTTATAAAAGTTATTAAAAGTACCAAATATTTATGTAATAGTAGTTTATGATACTGTTGCATAATAAGGGTTCTTATAACATGAGTGTGTTTTAAAAAAACGAGCCGTAGGCGAGTTTTTTTATAGTATCACACGAGTGTTATAAGACCAAGTTATGTACAGTGTCATACACTACTTTATCTACTCTCATACTATATTACGTAAAACAATGTTGCAAACAAAACCAAACTTTGTTTAAATATTGAAAAGATTTTTTAAATGTCAAATGTTGGCGCCAAGGTGCAAACATCGATTGTGAATGCGTGTTGCGTCGTCGCGGACTCGTTCATTGAAACCTTTTTAAAGTAGAGGTTCAACCTCCTTGGTCCAGCTGGAGGTTGTATAGGTGTATCGTTATGATTAAAAAGTTATATTATGATACAGGTGTCCATACAAGACCTGTATCGTAATTAAACTTTTTTTTTTATTATTTTTGGCCTGTACGTAATGTTTGTCATAAGCATTTTGTTTTCAGTTTTAGAATCTTTGTATTATAGTATCAGAGTAGATAAAATATATTTCAGTAGGTTTACGTGTTCTCCACAATAGTTAAATCAATTGCCAAGCCGGGATTTAAGGCTTTTATGGACTTATTTTCTGTATATAAAACAGATAATAGAGAATAACTACTGTTTCATAGTACAATCGACAGTATCAAGCTATACTTTGACGTTTGGCCCTCCCTTATGACATTGTAATAGGGATCATTTCGTTTTGACTATTTTTGTGCTGTCAACCGCATATTTACTGCACTTATTGCGCATGGTGTGTTTGAGTTCACCTGCCACACATAAAAAGTTGCTCAATTATTATGGAGAAGAATAAATTCCTTTATCTTAAGGCTTAATTTTCAATTCTCGATTATACGTTATCAGGCAGCTAAATTATTACCCATTCAAAGCAAAATATCACTCGTAAATGAAGAACAATATAATTTGACAACTTCTTTGAATTTACCTCTACATAGCGCCTATTTCACGATGTCATCAACTCTAAGGTTCTAGGTTCGAATATTGACTAAATCAAGCAAAAATCATTTTTTTTTCTATCTTTTTTTTGTATTGTTGTGGAATTTTTGTTTTCAATGTCCATAAGTTTTTCAGCTTTATAATTAGAGCTGGGGAAAATTTATACTTAATATAAATATCAATTTTAATATTTATTCTATTCTAATATTTAATTATTTATAAAGACTAATTTACATATTATAAATTCCTTCCTTAACATTTTTAATTATACTAGCGGCTCGTCCCGGCTTCGACGGGTGGACAAAATTCTTTGATTTTTTCTATTATTAAATATTTTTCCGTTAGCGCCATCTAGCGTCCGGTTGACGAACGACTTGCGGTTAACGCGTTGCTATGGTAACACATATACAATGGAAGAAGCGAAGAAAAGAGCGGACAGACAAACACACAAACAACAAATTTGTGATCTTAGATTATAGACTAGCTGATCCGGTAACGCATTGCTATGGTAACGTTAAAGCCCGCTCTTTAAAAAGAGCAGACAGAAAAACACATAAACAACAAATTTGTATTCTTAGATTATAGATTGATATATGTCACCTAAATTATCACATCAGTAGTCACCTAATACTAAAAGGTTCACGTTTCAATTCAATATGAAAATGTGTATCGTCATAACATAATTATTGGAAAATTTGCAATTGAATTCGTAAATAAACCAATTAAGACACACAAATCAAATTACTTAAAGCTCTTCCTATACGACGAACGTATCTTTCACTTAGCGACTTCAGAGTTTTTGAGCTTTCTCAGTAACATCTAACAGGAATGACGTTTCTACAAATTTCTCAATCTAATTCAAATTAATACGATAAGAATTATCGTTTTTTTCTCCGATACCGCGAACTATATCAACGGTTTGGATTTTAACATAGTTACCACTAAATAGGTATATTAAAATTAAGCGCTGTATGTTTTACGATAGAATAGGTGTTATAATCACCTAGTTAATTCGTTGTAGAGACTAATGTACGTTGCCTCGAGCGTGAAAACAAGTAGAGTGTGCTGCAAATAGAAGATCAGAGCGTCTCTATTTTTAGGATTCACTCTCATATAGGTGCTACTGATATTGACATTGAGTGCATAGGAGAATCTTCATGGACATAAAATCCGGTTATTGCCAATACTCTGATAGTATGCGTTGTTATAAAAGATACTGAGATTCCAAAATTATTTGTTGGTTTATTAAATAGTAGTTGGGGAATGGTATTTTATGTATTTATTTAAATGTATGATTATGTATTATATAGTTCTCATTTTCCAATTTCGCTTAACAATGCACAACTAATACGCTATCCGTTTCCAACTCTTCGGTTGTCTGGTAGAGAATGCCTGTTGTCATAAAGTGCGCCGTTTGTGCATTGTTTCTGCGTGCAATTAAGTTTAAACAATTATATAAATACATAAATACTAACTTGCTGGCGCGGTTACCCACGCGAAATTTTTCACACTTTTCCAATTGTTTTCAGGAAATCCCGTGTGTAAAAACTCTCAAATTGTAACTTAACTTTTCTATAGGAGCCGATCGAAAAACCTTTTTTAAAAAGGTCAAATAATCTTGTTAAAGTATTTTAGGAAACAGGATTTAACTTACAACGCCATTTTTACATGTTTACGATAGGACTTAGTATTTAAACATCCCGCTTTCCCCATATAACCCAAATGTTAATTTAATGTCTATCAGCGAGGGCCTATGAATTTGTTCTCCGCTGTTATTTTTTTGTTAGTCTGTTAACGTAAAGTAACGAAAATTTGTTCGAACTGTTGGTCTTCCTTTTAATAATTCAACTTCAGAATGTTATTGTAAAGTTTTGTTCTGTAGCTTTTGCGTAAAGCATTCCTTATAAATTTTCGCCCTAATAATATTAGTGAGAATTTTGTGAAATGGAACATTTAAAGTGTTTATATTCTTTGTTTTAAATTTACTTAAAAGACATTTTTATGTCTTTTATATTAATCTATAATCTAAGATCACAAGGTTGTTTGTCTGTCCACTCTTTTCCCCGCGTCTTCCATTGTATGTGCGTTACCATAGCAACGCGTTAACCGCAAGTAGTTCGTCTACCGGACGCTAGAGGGCGCTAACGGAAAAAATATTTAATAATAGAAAAAAATTAAAGAATTTTGTCCACCCGAGCGAAGCCGGGACGGGCCGCTAGTATATATTTAAAAATTATTAGAAATCACATCAATGGTCCCTCGTTTTCCTCGTTACCAAAAACGATTTTAAAACTTACAATTTTGTTTACAAGATTTGGCTATCAAATAAGAGGATAATCCATAATTTTGGAAGCGATGAATTCACATTAAAGCTTATAACCAAAACATTGAAATACTATCAAATATAGTCCGAATACACTGCTTTCATGTTAGTCACTGATCATATAGCTTTTTATTTAGGTCATACACCTCCGCGCCTATCATACATTTAAATAAAATCCAGATCCTGTAATCACAAAAAGTAGTCGTAACGTCAGAATTAAAATAAAAACAAAATTAAATGCATCACCGATCCGATAAAAATGGTTTTGTTTCATAGTTTTATTTAGATGTAGATGAAATACTAAAAATATAACACTATTATTTTATACAATACTTACCCGGACTCAACAATGACTAAATAATATAACTACGGTATGTATATTTTATTGTTCACTATACCTACGAGCTTGCCTTAGTTTTGGAACTTTTAATTGCACATTACGTCGAAAACAGACACTATACACTGCCATACACAATCAAGATTGAAAATTGCAAACATGATTATCATCAGTCATAATCGTAACAATGTCATAAACTTCGTTTGAGTGCAGACGAGGGTCCTTTGTCTCTCGTCCCTTCGGGATGTTTCTCCCACCAACAATCACCCATAGCGTGCATAAGTGAAGAAAGGAGGTAGGGAGGGGGCGTATATTCTGTAAGATTATAAACTCGAGTTGGCAAATTAAAAAAGGCCGCTGGCACAATAAATTGGACTGTATCAGTAGTTGTCATACGATTACTTGATGTGCTCAGGAGCTGCATATGCTCATACCGCCATCACCCTTCTTCGATCAGACATCCAGACGCACTGCGGGCTACCACCCTTTCTTGGTTGCTATTCCTACCAGTCGCATACAAGCGCTTCTCAACTTCTTTCATAATGCGCACAGCAAAGGAGTGGAATTCCCTCTCTGTGTCTTTATTTCCGAATACTTATAACCCGACCGTTTTTAAAGCCAGGGTGAATAGCCACCTTCTGGGTTAGATTGTTCTACCGTAAATCCTTTTTTGACCCCCGGAATTGATTGGGATCAAGAGTGAACCCATTCAAAATAATTAAAAAATACTACAAATAGGAACTAACCGGAAATACAAAAATGTTAAAATAATTTTATATGCTTAACTATGAAGTTGCCGATTAGTAATAGATATTACTAACATTTTTATAATTTCTTGGTGGCATGGTCTTTTGTTACGAAACTGAGTGCCTTTTCATGGTCGTATTGTATTAGAAAAACTGTATATTTAACCTAATAAAGCATTATTATAGTATTGTTAAGTAAGAAAATATTGTAAAGATGTAATTGTTTTTATTTTTTTTGCATTCACAATGCAATATTACTATAAGATATAATATATGTGTGTAAAAAACAACTACGCCTCCGAGCCCTCAGGTGGGATTCGAACCCACGACCTCTCGCAATCCGGGCGAGTGCTCTGACCGCTGAGCTACCGAGACGCTGGCAAACGTTCGAATTTTAATTGTCTGTAGATTAGATGTAATTGTCTGGAGTAAATGAATAAACAATAAAACACATTCAATTAAAAGTAGTTAGAATAAAAGATTTGCCGGCCGGTTTAGAGTGTAACTGAAAGGATAAGAGAAAAACTATTTTTATATTTAAAAAAATGATTGCATAAGGTACTTACTGGTTCCTGTTCATAATAAACGAATGTCCAGACCAATCTGTCGGTCATCAAACGTGAGCCCATGTTAATTTAATTATTTCCGCCAATTATATAGGATGAAACAAAACTATAGTTGAACGAATAAAGTGTGCCAAATTCAGCACGAACTTATTTAATCAACTTTTTTTTGTAAAATTGTGATAAATTCCCTTGTATAACAGAAAAATAAACAAGTCCCTAAAACAAAAGTTAATTCTAAAAATTCAACAATGATTATTAATTACGTAACATTATCATTTTATCGTGACAAATAAAACAGCTGTATAAAATTACAACTAATAAAAATAGTTGTACGGACAACAACTACCACAAAGGATCATTTTTTTCAATTGATATTAAACTCTATGTGTCGGACATTAAATTAAATTTTGTTTAGAGAAATTTTACACTTTTGCGTAGGTTGATGTGCTGTTGACTCGTTACTTATTCAAGTTTTCATCGCACCTGTAGCGACATTAATATATAAAAGATGAAATACTTCAAATATAAATTTGAATTTCCGTCAACCGAAAACAACGCTTCCTTCAGTCGGTTTTTAAGGTTCCGTATGATCTAGGACTTCTACAAAATCCTATATATATTTTTTACTTATATTTCATAAAATATAATTTTAATGTTTCATAAAATATGTATTAATAAATTATGTAAAGTGTTGATCTTTTCTTATTGTTACATTTTATATAAAATTTTGATTAATAAGCCATTCTTACTTAATTTATCATGCAGCAAAATAGTTTAAATATCACTGTAGGTACTTACATTATTCAACAATACCTGTTTTTATATCTTTCAAACCCTTGTCAGATGTATTCACGCAGTATTTTTTATAGCCTGGACTTGCGCGTGGATCTGAATACATAGATTGTTATTATCTATTTAAAAGTCATATTATAAATTATATACAAATATATTTCATATTGCTGCGAGTTTATCTCATATAGAAAAAGGATAAACTCTTAAACGCGATTTTCTCAAATACTTTGATGACATTCTTTAAAACTTGCTAATATGTGCGTCCATTATCATAGAAGCTATAATAAATATACCTATAGAATACTAACTGATCCACGCTTTGCTGTGGTCTAAATCAAAATGAAACCTAAGGTCCTAAGTCGCAACAAATTCTGCAAAATAAAAAAATAACTTAAAATCGGTTGAGTAAATTCGGAGATCAACGCTGTCAAACACTAACGGGAATAAAATAAGTTTTGTGAGTTACTACAACTACTTACTTAACTAGTTTAAGGGATATTTTTATCAGCGTTTTAATATCACAGCTACTGGGTCACAATAATATTAGAAGATTATAAAATCAAAAGATTAAAATCCCATACAATAATACAAAGTTATAGAACAGAAATTTATTTGCTCAATACTGCGTGCATAGGTTTTTACACAGATTACATAGTCTACATTATTTAAAGCAAGTACTACAGTCATTACAGCTTTCCTCTTTTCAAAAAAAATATTGGTTCCGACCCGCCGCAGGTTGAGGGATAAGAAGGACTCTCTGTGCCATTGCATACGGAGCATAGGTGAAGTTATAGCCAAAAATAATCGAGTTCACGGCACGTTATGGTACCCGCCATTTAGGACTTAGATAGAGCAACATTACCACGGTCTCCGGGGATGACTGGGTACCTACATCCTGAGGATCACCCTTAAACGTGCAGAACCCCTGCAATGCCGACGTTAGAATCAACCCATACGCTGGGAAACAGTTACGGATTAACTGTATAAGATCTGGAAAGGAAGTAGGTAGGTAGGTTCATTGTCTAACAGAATAGAATGGCACCGATGCTCCACAAAAAGGTTATTAACATAATATAGAATAAGGTTTATGATAGGACTGACATGTCTTCTTAAGATAAAAGTCCTTAAATTTAATAAAGAAAAAAAAAGGTTATTAATGCTACTGGAATAAATCACCATTAACCCTTGACCCTTGGGACACTAAATAAGAATCAGCGTTTTTCATATTATGTTCTTTTATTGTTTTCTCCAACCTGACAAGATTGGAGATTATACCAAAACCCGAAATATCTTATTGAGGCTCGTACTTAATAATTATTTATCATCAAAAGCACTAATATCATCACCAGTCTATTAATAAATCCCTCTAATGCGGCATAGTTCCTTTACTATATGGATGAAAGCGCTGAAAGGAAAACAGGTTCATAATTCTTGTGTTCTAGTTGCTAACAACTACAGATGTAGCCCAGACCAACGGTTTTACTTGTCTTCCGAGGAGCTCGATACTAGTACATAGTTCACAGAAGGAAGAAAGTGATCGATACTGACGAGAACGCCGTTTATAATCACCTTTAAACTCCAGATTGTGAATCGCACTTTCTCTCGAGTAATACATAGTACTTTATACTATACCTAGGAGGAAAATAAAAGACTTTAATTAAATTTGAAGACATGATATCATATTCAATTCAATTCTTTATTGCACTCCATAATGTTACTTAAAGATATTACATGAAAATATTTTAAATCAATTATGGGCTTTCTTGGGCACGGCAGTTTGATAGTAGAGAGGAAGTAAATTCTAAAGCTATTGCGTTTAGTGTTGCCCAAATTCAGTCTTGGTCTTGCAGTCTTGGTCTTGTTCTTGCGTTTTTGCAAGACCAAGACCAAGAACAAGACCGCGTATTTTTAGCAAGACCAAGACCAAGACTGACCGTGCAAGACTTGAGCAAGAACAAGACTAAGCCTGCAAGACTCTTGCGTCTTGCAGCTAGGACTTAGCGCTATTTCACGGAGTAGTTAGGTGTAACAGTTCGGTGTATAGGTACGCTTAGGAATTCTATGAGACGCAAAAAACTGTATCAAAGAATATGAAAAACTGGATCTATGCGCATTACGACTAATACCATAAACATACCTACATAGCGAATAAAAAAATATCCATTAAAATCAAACTGAGTGCATGCATAGTTATGTTTTAACCATCGGCACTTTGATAATGCGGCATCAAAGGTTTTGTACTTACTTCTCAAAGAAATTTGCTGCTTTTCGGAAGCACATGGTTATAATACACGCGCCGGCGGCTTCTTTTGAAATCATATACAACAATCGTTGCCGCCGCGCCGAAATCACAACATTTGACACTATTTGATTGCCGCCACAGGGCGTAGGCGTAGGTATACTCATGCAAAATAATTTCGAATTTTAAGAGTACCTACAGGTGTTCCAAAGAATAAATAAGTTTCAGAGTGCTTATAATGAAAATGAATACATTATACTGATCACGCAAGTAGTATTATGATTAGAATAAAATGGTAAGGATAGGTAGTAGATGTCATAATAATTTATTCTAGTAAGTATATATTATAATATTGATTATATGGTTTTAAACTAATTACTTAGGTACTATTATTGTACATTTAGTCATTATATTTCTTAAGTTTTTACAAGAAAAAATAGCAAAAAAGTGTTCAAATATCACCCGTTTGATAAATATTGTAGCCACTTTTAAATATACTTGAAACGTGTAAAAAAATTCTACATAATTAATAAAATAATATAAAAAGCGTAGGTACTTACCTACTAATAAAATAAAAAGCCTGCGATTTATTATTAGTAAATAATCACGGCAGCCGAGAGTGTGTCTCCACTTTTGAATACATAAATCATAACCAGATCACTAGAGCCACTTCAAAAAAGAAATTTGTAATTCCTAGGGTTCAAAATTATTTTGGTGACAGAACTTTACAGAAGCGTATACCATATCTTCTTAATTCGTTGCCCGAAACTATTAGATGTGAAACGGATAAAAATAAATTTAAAAAAATATTAAAAGATTATCTGATGACTACTATTTAACACAACAATTGTATGTTTTTATTTATTTTTTTGCATTCACAATGCAATATTTCTATAAGATATAAAATACGTGTGTAAAAAACAACCACGCCTCCGAGCCCATCTGAGGGCTCGGAGGCGTGGTTGTTTTTTACACACGTATTTTATATCTTACAACAATTGTATCTTATTATTATCACCGCTAAATTTTCCTTCAGTTTGTTGTAATTCAGTCTAAATCCAATTATTGTGCACTTAACTTTACCTGATACAGTTATAGTTGTATTATATACCTACATAATTATAATTATAAGCTAAGAGACTAAAGATCCCTCAGTCAAACCGACAAGTCGGTTTTGTGGGACTAAATTGTATCTTTGTATTTTTTTTTCTTGTATATGAAATAAATAAATAAAAAAAAATAAATAAAAAAAAAAAAAAAGTATTTACAAGCAGTGCCCGCGACTTCGCCCACGAAGAATAGTAACTTTGGAGGTATAGTGACGTTCAGGATTTATTTATTTATTTTAAAACTTCTGTCATCAAACATACAAACAAACTCTTCAGCTTTATAATATTAGTATAGATTAGTATAGATGTACGCCAAAACATTCACTTATATGTAAAGAATAGTGATTGGCACTAATTCTTTACATATATTTTATTCACGCGTCGCGTCTGTACAAGTAGGTAATAATCTGTGTTTGTACGCCGCACGCGGCATCGTTTGATTTGCGGCGGCATCCTTTTAATAGAGCCGGCACGTGGCGAGGCGGCGCGGTAGAAAGCAAGGAAACGTACTATAAACAAAGGAATTATTTTAATTCCAGTCATTTCCAATTGAGCTGTGCTTCGAGTCTAACTTAATAATTGTTTTTACTAATTCTTGTTGTTTTCTAAAAACGTATCACGTGTACAATTTAATATGAGTGACGAAGATTCAAATTATTCTAGTCCGAGTAACGAGAGTTTGAGTCACAGATCTAAAAGACCCAAAAGCAAATTTGAGGAGTTTTTCGAAATAATTCATGCATCCCAAACTGCCTTGTGTAAATTGTGCCAACATAAAAAGACTGAAATAAAAATGAAAAACAGAAACACTTCAGGCTTAAGGAAACATCTAATATCTTTCCACAAAAAGGAATCACAAATATTTCTTCCTGTTAAACCAAAATTAAGTGGAGATATCACAAGCTTTTTAGTAACCGCTGGAAGAAGTGGACAGGTAAGAATATATTTTTTTTATATGAAAACTCCAGGAACTCAAAAAAGTCTTTTTTGAACAAATGACTTTAAACTGACTTCGGAATATTTTATAGATATTGATAAAATAGTAATACATAGGTACATATTTCGCGTCATTTTTAACAATGGTCGAAATTGTCGCTACGGGAATTTTAACTCCGCGTAGCTGTTCATGCGATACTTTCAAAAACGCCATTAACTTACGTAAGTATTTTTGAGTTAGTGGTGTTTTCATCTAGGGGTGCGACATATTAAGTATGTAATTATCGTCTTAAATATTTTTATAAACACCTATATTTTCATTTGTTTTCATAATCGGCCAGTAACAACTAAGTACTTTATTTTGGTAAATTACAGTACAGTGCAACCTTAATATAACAAATGTCAATTTAACGATTTTCTCGATTTAACAACAACAAACCTCCTCCTCCTAAACGCTCAAACCTAGTATGTTTTAAATAATAACACAAGATTTATTGTTTTATTTCAGTCGGAAAACAGCAGTGACAACATCACGACAGCTACAGTTGATTGGGTAGTGAAAAAATATCTTCCCTTCTCATTTTTCGATGACGAAGCTACACAAGTATATTTTCGACGTATTTGCCCTAATATGGAGTTTCCTAAAAGGTCTACACTTAGAAGGAAAGTCAAAGAGCGATTTGAAGAGCTCCAATTTAATCTCAAGGAACGACTTCAACAATTATCATCTAAAATGTCATTTACCATTGATGGGTGGACGTCAATTGCTGGTAGGAGTTACTACGGGGTTACTATGCATTATATAGACAACGAATGGAAGTATCGATCTGTAGTTCTTGATTTTATACCATCACGCGGTCGACATACTGGGGAAGATATTGCAACGATTTTCCATGAATGTTTATTGGAATATGGCATAATTGATAAAATACAAGGTATCACGGTCGACAACGCAACTGCAAATACCAAATTTATGTATGAACTGGGCAAACAGTTGCCACACTTTGATTCAGACAATCAACATTTCCGGTGCTTTGCTCACATTTTAAACCTTGGTGTACAAGATTTATTAGAGACCTTAGCATTACACTGTGAGTCTGACACTAACGCGCAAGATCAGCAGTATGAAGACTATGCAGACGAAACTGAGGAAGATGAAGAATATGCACCAAATATTGCTGACTCGCGTACATCTGTAACAAAGTTACGCAGTATTTCCAGTAAAATAAAAAGAAGTGAGATAGTGAAGAAGAAGTTTCAGTCTGCTTGTGAAGCAGCTGGCGTGCCATCAAATCTAAATGCCATTCTTGACTGTCCAACAAGATGGAATTCCACACATGATATGATTGGATTTGGTTTAAAAGTGAGAGCGGGCATTAACATATTGTGCAGTTCTGTCACCGAATTGAATGATTTTCAAATCACAGCTAGTGAATGGCAGGTACTCGAAAAATTACATAAATTTCTAATAAACTTTAAACTTTTAAGTACAAAACTTGGTGGAGACAAATATGTTACATTACCGCTAGTCATTGTATCATTCAATCTCTTGCTAGATAAAATTGAATCCATGGTAAAACAGTTAGATGAGAAACCTAATCGATCTGAAGTGGATGAAAGGCTCATTCTAGCTTTCCAAGCAGCTCGAGACAAAATGCTTAAACATTATAAGAAGAGCAACTGGATTTATTGTACTTCTTTAATTTTAGACCCAAGGCATAAGGCTCAGACTTTTGACCTGACAATGTGGGTGAAGCAACTTAAAACAGAAAGTCTGCGCAAGTTCAATGAACTTTATGAAGAATATAAAAGTCTACACTCACTGAACAAATCTCTGGAATTGCCAAGAAAAGAAAATAAAGTATGTGATGAAGATGAAGACATTATAGACTTTGATAAACTCTATGAATGTCCCTCGACGTCATCTGGATCTTGTCTTCAAGGCTTAGTGATAGACGAGTTGGAGGAGTACCTGAGAAAACCAAGAACTGCCAGCTCGGAAGACATTTTAGATTGGTGGAGGACGCATGAGACAGAGTATCCGACTTTATCGAAGATGGCCCGTGATTTTCTCTCAATACCTGCAACTTCAGTACCTGCTGAGAGATTATTTTCTAAAGCATCATTAGTAATTAGAAAACATAGAAATAGGTTAAGTGATGAGTCAGCCAGATGGTTACTTTGTATTAATTCTTGGTCAAAAGAATTGATATAAAGTAACATAACCTAATGATAAAGCTGTTGTGTACTGTTATGTTTGATTTGTGTTGTATTTTATTTTTGATTGAAATAAATGATAAATCATAAAACTCTTTTATTAAATTTCATGCAAGTTGAGGGTTCAATCTCTTTCTAGACAGACATTGTTATTTAAAATACAGTCAAGTTATTGTAATTAATTTGTTTTTTTACATGTTTTAGCAAATGTAAGCTTATAAATCATAAATGTTTATTAAGAAACAGTTACTTCCATGGAAAACGACATATAGGTCAGTTGATTTTTCGACTTTCTTATCAAATCTTCAGTTATTTATTAATCTGATTGATCTTTACTATGGCTATGTTAATTCAAGCTCACAATGTTCCAATTCTAATACGTTTTTCTAAGATTTAAAGTAAACTTTAATAAATAGCAATAGACTAATAGGTAATTGCAAGACTTGCAAGACTCTTGCTGCAAGACCAAGACCAAGACTGCAAGCGCAAGACCAAGACCAAGACCAAGACCAGGTGTATTGGCGCAAGACCAAGACCAAGACTGGCTAAGTCTCGTCTTGTTCTTGCATTTGGGCAACACTAATTGCGTTTGATTTCGAATTTAATTTATTTTAATTTAATGTTTTAAAATTATATTGTTAACACTTATTATGATTTTTATAATATTATTAACCGTTTTTATTCTAATTAAATTTCCAATAATTTTTAGGTTATTGGTATAAGATCTAGGTCTAGGTCTATATATTTGTTGTCATTAAAGAGCTGTTTTGAATTCCGTAGCTTTGAATTATTTAAAATAAATTTCTGTATATTCATTGTGATTGCTAATATTATTATTATTTAATTATATCAATATTATTATTTATATTCGTTATGTTAGAAGTATTTTATTACTTATTTTTAATAGGCTTTAGTAAGTAACTTTTCAATACATAACTGCTAAGGCAGCATCGTTTATCTGTAGTTTTAGATTTCACCGTAAATATTTATTTAAGTATGTATTGCAGTTACAGAGACGAAATGAGTCAATTAACTAATTATCATACAATTGTCACTTATAAAATTTAGAATAGGAATGGAATCTATGCAGCAAATATATTTTCCTTGAATTTCAAACTGAGAACTCACTGGATTTTAGCTTGTTTAAAAAAATCTAGCAGGCGTGTTATGAATAAAGATGTACCGTGATTCCTTGCTCAGTGCCTTTATTGTACAAGCAACAGCGTACTTGCCGGTGCTCCACCTCCGCAATCTTAGGCCGAACGAGATAACCTCTAACGCCATTGAGCTTCCCAGTTCTTATCCATAATCCTTATTAGTATAAAACGTGAGCTTTTAACGTGTTAATAATTATGTTGTGACTAACAGCAAGATTACCACTTGTTTATTTTATAGTGCGTCTTAAATAAGGAGCAACTGATAGAACGTGTGACTTATTATGTCGGGTCGATGGGTACCCGTCATGGTTGAATGGAACTATAACTGGCTCCATTCCACTGAACATTCTCCAGTACGCTTATTCACGGGCATTTACCAATAGAATGGTTTTCAAATATGCTGTTTATCTCTTCCACACAAAGGAAAAATGTTTATCTCTTTCACACAAAGAAAATGACTTTGGGAAGGAGCATATTTATTGCCTTTATACCAGTAGTAACTTCTGCCCGCGGTTTCAGCCTCGTAGTGTTCGGTTTGCTACAGAGTATTTGTCGCTCTTCCCCAGGGAATAGTTAAATTTTGCGGGATAAAAATTTCCTATATTTAATTTTTTTGTTTTTGATTAAGTAAAAAACATCCAGACAAACAAACATACAACTTTCAAATTTATGGTATTATTAAGATAGACATACCTATTAATATTATAAATGTATAAAGGAGATACCATATAATGCCATCTTCGCGTAAATTCTGTATTTTCGAATTTACGATAAGAGACTGTTATTTTGCTCATCTTAAAGTGAATAGATACACGACTTTTTCTACAAAGTTTGTACCTAAATTAAACAAAGAAATAGATAATTATTGGAGCGGAGCTCCCATGTATCAGCTTCAATGACGCAATATCTGTTACGCCATAACTTCTCGAGTTCTTAACCGTTTGCAATTGAATCAACAACTTTAGGACTAGATCGAGGCTCCGTTACGATCAATTTTAAAAAATTCGCAAAAATAAAAAAATTATGACCAAAATACATTGGCTCTATTAGAGATTTCCCATTGAAACATAAAGCATGCGCTTTTTAAAAGTTTTCATTCTTATAAAATTTTAAAACTTACTAAACATTTTGACTTTTTTTATTTTATTTTAGTATTACGCTCCTCTCCTATATATGGTGCTAGCGAAACTTTATGCTTAGCGAATGCATCGACCTAGTATATTTTCGTATTTTTTTTTAGTGTGGGCATTTGAAATCCATAAAATATATTTTTTTCAAGTATTTTAACACGTAATATCACTTTTATTTTAAAATAACAGCTATATAAATCTGGGATTTACTTCTACAAGTATTTTACTTTAACAAAATTGTTTGCTGTTGTCAATACAATAATCCAAAACATCGTTTGAATAATTTAAAGCTATGTGTGTGGCTTTTCAAATTATCAATATCAACGGAGAAACTGAAAACATCGATATAGAATCTATACAACGGATCAAGAGCCTAGACTTGTATTACGATATGATGAAATACTGCCCCAGAAACTAATTTACAATATCCAGCAATATCCGAAATCGACGGTTGTACGGGAATGGAAGTCGACAATTAGCGCCTATGCACCCCACGTTTTTCATAACGTCGATAATCTTTGTGTCGATACAAACGCGATACGCAAATAAGTCTCGCAGCTTGAAGACCTTTACACGCTTGAGGATATCGGAGAGCATGATATGATATATATTATTTTGAATGGGTTCGCTCTTGGTTTCAATCAAGCCCGGTGGCCTAGACAGGATTCACGATGGAACGTGCTTTAAAAACGGACGAGTTATAAGTACTCGGAAACACAGACGCAGGGAGGGAGTTCCACTCCTTTGCTGTGCGCATTATAAATGATGTTGAGAAGCGCTTGGTACGACAGGTAGGATTAACAACCAAGAAAAGGTGGTAGCCCGCAATGCGTCTGGATGTCCGATGGATAAAAGGTGATTGCAATAGGAGCACGTGCTGCTCCTGAGCACATTGTCCAAAATACAATCTGTATAAGACCGACAGATAGGCAACTTTGCGGCGGTGTTATAAGGTATGAAGCTTGCTCTTCATTAATTTGCTGTCATCAATGAGCCTCTTAGCTAAAAATATATACATTCAGCCCTCTGCGTATATTTATTTCCACTTGAATTGATAAACATAAGACGCTAACGCGCGTCTAATGTGCCTTACATACACACGCGCGATTCTAAAACGAGCGTCGACAGACGTCGCGTTTAAAAACGTAGTGTGCATACATACTACCTGGTTGCTGCCATTGTGAGGGGTTGTGACACGTGGAGCTTATATAGGCTACGACAGCGTTCGATAAATCAATCAACTCAGATAAATTATGTACACGTATTCTCACAAATTCTTTTGAGCGTTCACTTTTCAATCAATTTATATAAAATCACTTTTTCTACTACCAATGAAGCATTTTCCGAGTTTCAATAGGTTCCAAAAGATACGATAATATTTTATTTCCAAGAATCTGGTAGTACCTATAAGGTAGTGCGTACTCATATGGAAGAAAAATTACTGAAGAGTAATTATTCTATGAAGCAGTCTTAATATATCCACAAAATTTTGATTAATTCAAATAAGAAAACACGTGTAATGTTGTCTTTTAAATATTTTTAATGAACAATATATTTTTTATTTCTCTCTTTCACACCAAACAGCCTAGCCCAAAGTAAGCACTGTAAGGTTTGTGTTATGGATACTAGGGTAACGGTTATACAACGCCGGATTTAGGGGAGGGTAACCGGAGCTACAGCCCCGGGGCCTCCACAAAAGAGGGGCTCCCACAATAGAGACTTCGGAAAAAAAATTCAAATTCAGATCAGTAAACAACTTTTCCTTCCATATATTTTTTCGCGTTTTATCTTTACCTACAGTACTTTTTTTACAAACATGATTACATTTAATTTGGGACCAAGGGGCCTCCACTCCTTTGTTGCCCCGAGGACTCCAAACCTCTAAATCCGGCCCTGTGGTTACGTTAGCTACATACATTAGCTACATACCTACCTACCTACCCATGGCTCAGGTACAAATGCTCGTTTTCATCACAAAAATATCCGCCCCTTCCGGGACTCGGACCCAGGACCGTGGTGTGAAAGGTACAATTGTATCAAACGGTCGTCAATGTTCCATACGCTTTCCTGAAAAAAGAATCATGTCATATTTGTCAAAGAAATTTTTCAAAAGTTTTTTTACATAGGTACCTACTTCAAACTTCGAAAATATAACGTCTAATAAATTTTCTTTTTAGCATTCACAATGCCATGTATAATATATAAGAAGAAAATTTGTCAAATGTAATGTTCAATGAAAGAAGCTTAATATATAATAAAAATCTTAGAATAACAAATTGTATAATTAAAATTCCCTTTGAAAGTGACGGCAAACAGCAAAACACAAAATAATTTTCCCGTTCGTGGAAACACGAACTACACTAGTTGGATGCTTCATTCAATAAACTAGTAACATTGGATATGAAATAGCAATAGGTATTCGCATAGGAGCAAACTTTGTTAATGATTCCATTTCGCTTTTGGACGGCTTGATAACGACAACTTTAGTTGACGATGACAACGTTGTGAAATAAGTTTTACTTACAATTTGAAATGCTTACACTTGACCTTTTGATCACGTTTTGTTTTTTGTTTCGCGAAATATTTTTGATTTATTAACATTTAATCAGAGTATTCGTACAAACGGTGCTATAACGTCACAAATGCAAATGGTGTAATATTTCAGGGGAAGCATTTGAAAATTCAACATCCTATTATAACGTGTAGTTCATCTCGAATAAACAAATAAAATGATAATAACCAGGCGATGCGATTTTTGCGAATTTCAAAATTCGTCACCATCTATCTGGTCCTAAACCTATTGATTCGATTCCACACAAAAAATATTAAAATCGGTTAAGAACTCTGGAAGTTATGGCGTAACAGACATTGCGCCATTGAAGCTGATCCATGGGATCCAATTAAACTACAACTTTGAACTTCATTTTAAAGTGAAAGCAAACATAGTAGAGGTAGATTAGGTGTTTTTTCTCATACTCAGTTGAGTTGTGACATAAATTACATAAGTGAAGTTATAGCACCGTATGTGCGAATAGTCATTTGTATATTCGGGGAAACAAAAAATCCTAGTATATTACTTGATTACATATTTTTGTGAAAAGATTGTTGCTTACTTGTTTTTCAAAGGAAATAGCGGCCCGCCTATTTCTAATTACAATGTTGAAAGAATTTGTCAAATTAATTTTTGTAGTTCGTTAGACGCTCTGACGTTTAGACCTACCTTATATCATTGTAATATAGATAATTGTATATATATATATATATATATATATATATATATATATATATATATATATATATACAGTCGACTCTCGTTAATTCGAAACTCGAGGGACTCTTAGAATATTACGAATTATCGAGTGTTTGAAATATCAAATGGTTCGAAATTTGTGAGTGTGATAAAACTTCGAATTATTAAGTGTTGATCAATTATTATTTATTAACTGCTATTCCATAACAATGTCAAAAGTTTAGAGGTACATTCGTGTACATACATGTATTCATAATGTGAATTAATTAATCTTTCGAAAGAACTCTGTTATATTGGTTTGCTTCAAAGCACATTGCTGCTGCTCAGACTGTTAATCTGTATACCAACGAAAGAGTCACAGTAACTGAATGATAAAACAAACCCATTCGTAAGAAGTGTGTGTCAAATAGTCAAACTAATCATAACAAAAACAAAGGCTCGTGTATGTTGATACAAGTTTGAACTTGTCGCAAAATGTACTTACAATCTTTCCGCCTCTTTCACTCTGCAACTTTGAATTGTCGAGTGTTGGACGCCTATGAGTTCGAATTAACGCGTCGTTTTGTTATATAGCAATGATTTTTTCGTTCGAATTACCAAGTGCATAAAAATGTATTGATTTAGTTCGAAATATAAAGAGAGTCCGTAGGGAACTCGTGATAACTTTGAATTATAGAGAGGTTCGAATTATCGCAGGTTTGAATTAACGAGAGTCGACTGTATATATATATATATATATATTATTTAGTTCTTAAACTTCCGCGCACATATCACATTTAAATAAAAACATTTTTACGGTTTTTATGTATAACTAGCGGCCCGTCCCGGCTTCGCACGGGTGGATAAAATTCTTTAATTTTTTTCTATTATTAAATATTTTCCGTTAGCGCCATCTAGCGTCCGGTAGACGAACTACTTGGGGTTAACGCGTTGCTATGGTAACGCACATACAATGGAAAAAGAGCGGACAGACAAACACACAAACCACTGTAATCTTAGATTTTAGATTTATATTAAATCCTGACGTTTCGACTCCTTTTTACAGTGATCACAGGATGACTAAAAGGCAAACACACACATAACAGGCAAAAGGCAAAAAGTTGTTTTATTTAAATATTTTATTTCCTAATTAATTTTAATTTAAGTTTCATAGCCTCATATATTATTTGCAAAATGAATACCCTAATTGTTAGTAAATGAAGTCTGCAGGGCGCATGCAATCCCCAGCAGTGATTTTATATGGGCGATAATTCCTAATATTTATCTGACGCATTGTTAATAATTGACTAAAAATTGTATCCTATATAACAATTTTTGTTAGCGGCTTTCCCTTATCCACTTAATATTACAGATTATTGTAGACATCTTATTTCTTAGCAATAGAATATATTTTGAAACACAAATAAACATTCAGTCACCAAACAGTACATTTAGTAGGCGAAGGTTGTTTAACAAAGTTTCCTTCTATCGATATACCAATGTGTGAATATTGGTATATACTATCGGTTATTTCATATCGATGTCTCGATAATACGAAGTTATGTTACTTTGAAAATTTAATTTCCAACAATCATCGTTACGCGATTTTCACCGGTTGTTGTTCGATAAGTTAGAGGAAGTCAATATCGCGCTCCTCAGGGAACGCTTTAATTTTTATTATTCGAGGTTATAAACAATCTGTACACAAAATTTCATTTGAAATATACCAAATTTATAATATAAGTAGGGTTCTATTTTTGCGATTGCATAACATATCAGAATCTACTTCTTACATGCTGTAGCTTATGTTGCAGAATTATGGTTCATGCTGGTTTCTGTAAAATCGATTTGTTTCACCTCATTTGGTTACTAAAAGGTTCTTAATCCCAAAATATTTTCATTCCAAAAAGCTCCTTATCTTCCTTATGTGTTTTCGATACATTGGAGAAACAAATATCGATGAAACAAGATGTCTATGTACCATAATCGATCTATAGAAACGACGACCAAAAGCGTCACACAAAAGGCGTCACAGTAACAACACTTCGATATACAGTTATTGGTGTAACAATTTTCGCAGAATAGTGTTTCCAGCTCAAATAGGAAACCCGTTTAATATGATTTGTCGTTCAAATAACTCTTAACTTTATTAGCCATAAAATTAAGTCCCATATCATTGAACTCATTTCATGTCAAATTAGAAACTAATGGTACACGTTGTAAATAAACAGAAAAAAAATTCTAATGTAATTAAAATAAGACTTTCTTCGTTGCTTTTTCTGAACGCGAATTCAAGAGGAAAACCAACATTTTATGTTTTTTCTCGTAAAGGCAGGTTGGTACCGTTAACTAATTGGAATTAAATAATCCCAATTATTTAATAGTCTTTCGTCTCTGAATGACGAAATACTTTATTTCGAATGTTTACTTCTTAAAATTTGTAGGGGATATTCAAAGTTCTGTACTTTAACTTTTGAAGTTCTGTTAATAGGTAATTCATATCGTAGCATTTCTGATTAATTTAAATCGACATATAAAACAGTTGAAATTGCGTTCATCGAAGTTTTGAACTTCGAAATCCAAAAATACAGTCAGAAATTAGATCTCAATATTAAGTGTGGGATCAAAGCATACGATTTTATATGCATGTGTCTTCAGTATAGTCACATTGCACACAAGCACTTAAGTAATATACGTTACAATATTGCGTATCGCCATAACTAAACATACTATACTTTGTCCACTGTAGGATGATACTTTTGTTAGGTGTCACTTCCTTATTGCTACGTACTAAGGTTGCGTTTGTTTCCTTATGTTTGGCTTGACATTGCAATAGCAACTTTATACCCTCTATATAGGTGTCAACTGTCAATGTATCATCCTACATTGGACAAAGTATAGTTACGAGAACATTTCATAAAAGTCTATCTAATCTTGTTTTAACGTTTTTAGCATCACTATTGTTGAAATGTAATCAATCTTACCTGTCTGCAAAAATCCTGCACTGTCCATAGCCTATCGGACGCCCACAAATGCTGAATTCATAATATTATTGGACAACAAACCCAATTTTCGGGTAGGAAAAGTTTTTAATCATAAATTTTATTAGACGAAGTGAAAACAAAACCTTGGGTGGTTTTAATTTGCAGGGAGAAATTGGAGTTTAAAACATAAAATGGAATGACGTTTGATCGAAGTTAAATTGTCGTTAAAAATTATTAGTTTTAATTAAAAATACATTATTAAGATTAAATTGCAAATTTCATACACCCATAATTTTAAAACATTATTTATGAATTTATTGAATAAACGCTTCATTGAATAATTGACTTAAAAATATTAATTCATTATTCACATGCTGAAGTTAAGCTACGGGGTAATACTATGGGGAAACAGTGTGGATGCCCATAATCTATTAATATTACAAAAAAAATGTATTAGAATAATAACAAATATAAAACAAAAAGAAAGCTGTAAGCCGCACTTCCGAAACCTCAATATTTTAACCTTGCCTGGCATCTACATATTAGAAATATGTAAATTTATGAAAAAGCAAGCATACTTGTATGTGAAGGTAGGAGACGCCCCTCGATGTTACAATTCGCGATACAAGAATAATATTGCGCAAATAACTTCTAAATTAAAACTACATAGTTCCGGACCATATTCAATGTCTATAAAAGTCTTTAACAAATTACCAGAATATTTAAAAGCTGAAACCAATATAAATAAATTTACAAATACTTTAAAAAAGCTCTTAATTACAAAATGCTACTACTCAGTCGACGAATATTTTAAAGATAAATTTTAACAAATGTCTGCCCCTCTCTCTTCCTTGTTGCTGTGCCTATCAAGGTACATGCGATTTTTAGAGCCTAGAAACAATGTATTTAGACTGCTATCAATATCGCATGTAACGCAATTATAAATGAATAAATAAATGAATAAATGAATTTATGGAGATATATATTTTAGTTATAAATAATTCTCTATAATGTAATTATTCTAACCATAAAAACGATCTTTACTCTCAATTGCTTGGATAAATATTGCTTCGACAGTCGCGTTTTTGATCTTCAATTTTCTCTAATAAGATTAAGGAACTATCACAACTGTCTGGCTACTAAGGAATCATTTTTCAATAGTAACACTTTATACAACTCGGTTACAATATCTGTGGACCTCGCTGGAATGTCAAGCCCCCTCTCCGTTCTCTTGAAAAAGAATAAAAAAATAAAAGAATAAAAGAGTAAAAGTATAATATATTTTATTGATAGTTCATAATTATTATTGTTTACAATACTATCCCCATGATGCTTGTTTTGTGCACCGTACCTAAGCGCTGACGTGACGTCATCAGGTCCACAGATATTGTAACCGGGTTGTACTAAGAGATTTTGAGTTGCAATTTAAAACATTGTTGTTACTGTTAAGGTTTAATGGAACCAAGTGGTTTTAAATAGGAAATATAGTTTAACTTTATTAAGTATAAAATACGAGTGCATCGGCTAGTAATGTTCACAGAGTAGAGAGTTAGGCATCGACAAAGGAGAAATAAACTTGTCATAAAACACAACGCAAGTCAATGGAACAAAAGGCGCGAAATTTAAATATTACAACACTCTCCCTAAATTTGAGCCTTCATAGAAATGATTAAATTTAAACATTGACAAAACGAAACTACACTGAAACAATAACTAACTGCTAGGGATTACATCGCTAGATTTAACTCCAACTTTATCTCTTAAATAACAAAACTTAATTTTACGCAGAGGCTTGGTAAAAATATCAGCATATTGTTCATCACTGCACACATAGTTTAATTCGATAATTTTATCATAGTATTTTTCTTTAATGAAATGAAACTTAATGTCTATATGTTTGCATCGTTTGTCACTTTGATTTGATTGTCTAAATTTAAACGCACAGATTTCTGATTGAATTCACCAATATCAGATAGTAATTGTTTAATCCACATGACTTCTTTTGTGGCAGCACAGGCTGCCATAAATTCTGCTTCAGTGGTTGAAAGGGCCACTGTCTGTTGTCTTTGACAAGCCCATGTTACTGCTCCTCCATTTTTAATAAAAACGTATCCAGTGACGGAACGTCTTGTGTTAGGGTCATTGGCAAAATCTGCATCACTATACCCTGTTATAACATTGGGCTCAGTTGATCTTGTGTAGTACAGACCATACGTTTTAGTTTCCTTTAGATACTTGAAAATTTTCTTCACAGCATTCCAATGAGTTTCATTGTAAGAATTTAAAAATCTACTCACCAAGCTTACAGCGTAAGAGATATCTGGTCGGCTTACTGTAGCAAGGTGCATCAATGATCCAACGGCTTCCCGATATGGAATGTTCTTTTCTGTTTCACCATCTCCTTTTTCCAATATTGTATGAGGATCAGCTGGAATGCTGTTAGGTTTAGAGTTATTTAAATTAATTTTATTTAATAGTTTCTCAATATAGCTTGATTGATGTATAAAGATATAATTGTCAAACATTATTGTTTCCATACCAACAAAATTTCTGAGTGGAAAAGTTTTTACTTCAAATATTGACTGCAAGTCATTGATTAACTCCTTTATGGTTGATCTATCTTTAGAGAATATCAGTCCATCATCAACATATAAACACATATAACATTTTTCTCCATTAATAGTGCCTACATACACACACTGATCTGCTTTACTATTAACTAGCCCAAACTTCTTTAAAACTGAATCAAAAGTAGAGTTCCAGCATCTGGGAGATTGTTCCAAGCCATATAATGATTTATTGAGCTTACATACCTTATTAGTCTTGCATGTTAAGCCTTCAGGCACAGTCATGTATATGTCCTCTACAAGCTCACCATACAGAAAAGCTGTTTTTATGTCTAATTGTATTATCTGAAGGTTATGTTGGGCAGCTTCTGAGAGTAATAGGCGGATTGAATTATACCTGGCAGTGGGTGCAAATGTTTCTTGATAGTCAATACCTTTAGTTTGAGAGTACCCTTTCGCACAAAGCCGAGACTTGTATCGTGGTCCAGAAGATTCTTCTTTGATGCGAAAAACCCATTTACATCCAATTACTCGCATATGGGAAGTTTTATCAACTAATGTCCATGTTCTATTTTGTTGATGAGCATCAAGCTCCTCTTTTATTGAATTTCTCCATTTTGAAGCATCAACAGACTTCATTGCTTTTTCATAGTTGTCAGGAACTTCATGATTTAATTGTTCATCAAAACATAGGTAAGAGCTTTCTTCTTGTTTCTGAGAAGCTAAATTATATTGTCTTCGTGTTCTGACTGTAACATTCCTTTGTGGTGAATATTCTATGCTTTCATCAGGGAAGTACTCACTGTCTGACTGAGAATTATTTTCAGTTACAGTATTAAACGAGTCATCTCTTAAAAGTTCTTCACAATCCTTATTTTGAATACTGGATTCATTTGTAGTTAATTCAATGGGCACATAATCTCTCTTGACTGTTGACTCTAGAAATACTGCGTCCCTACTTTTTATTGCTTTTCTTGAGTTAGGTAATAAAAATCTGTACCCTTTTGTGTTTTCACAATATCCAATAAAAATTAATTTTTGTGACTTTGAATCCAATTTCTTCCTTTTCTCTTTTGGCAAATGAACCATTGCTTCACATCCAAATGTTCTCATGTGACTGACATTGGGTTTTTGTCCAGTCCACATTTCTTCTGGTGTTTTATAGCACAGAGATTTAGTTGGAGAGCGGTTAATAATGTAAGCTGCCGTGTGAATTGCTTCAGCCCAATAGACTTAGGTAGTTTGGCATTCAACATCATACATTTTGCTCTTTCTATCAAGGTTCTATTCATTCGTTCAGCTGTGCCATTTTGTTCTGGAGTGTAAGGTGTGGTCGTCTGATGTATTATCCCAGCATCTTTGAGAAAAATTGAAAAATTTTTGTTAACATATTCAAGTCCATTGTCAGTTCTGAGAATTTTAATTGTACGGTTTAACTGATTCTCAACTAACTTCTTAAATTCAATAAATTTTTCTAGAACTTCTGATTTGTTATGCAGTACATACACAAATATTTTCTTTTAGTAATCATCTAAAAATGTCACAAAAAATCTAGCTTTGCCAAATAACTGAGTTTCCATTGGTCCACAAATGTCGGAGTGAATCAATTCAAGCAGGTCTTTACTCTGAGATCCTTGACTTTTGAATGGTAAGCGTGTTTGTTTTCCTTCCTGACACGTTATACACTTCACATTACTTGCATGCGTACCAAGCTTTAAATCAGCAGTGTTTTCAGTCAACTTGTTCAAGCTTAAAAAATTTAGATGACCCATCCTTTGGTGCCACAGGTAAATATCTTGCTCGATAACATCTGATATGCATGCATGAGCTGCAGGCATGTTCAAGCGATACATATTATTTATCAAGGTTGCTGTTGCTACTATGACATTGTTTTTGTTTAGTATAATACAGCCATTCTTACTGAACTTTACTTGGCCACCATTCTTTATTATTTGACTAACTGACAGCAGGTTTGTAGCTAGTTCAGGCACATAGAGCACATTTGTAAACAATATTTCATTTTGTTGACCTCTCTCATTATGAACACATAAGCTTATTTTTCCAGAGCTTTGAACAGGTAATGATTTATTATTTGCAACTTTAATAGTTTTTATATCTGGATTTGTTTCTTCTATAAACAAATTCTTGTGTTTGGTCATGTGTGCCGAGGCGCCAGAATCAATATACCAGTCATCAGAGTAACCAGAAGAAGCAATAAATACAGCTGCATACGATGATTGGTTCTGTAGCGCCCTACGCGCGCTCCGGGATCTTTATCTTGTTAATTCAAACGGCTTATTTCACTTTGTCATTTATTATTTTATTAATATAATACAACTCCGATTACACTCTCAGACACTACTCGTGATTCTCTTATGTTCTCTAGCCTTCAGAAATATTTCATATTTTAAAAGGGTGACATTCCTTGCAATGAAGCAAATATACGTAAAGAGGTGGAATGCGGTGTTAGATGCAAGGAGGTCACCACATTCCCCCCGTACCGTTAAAAAAATAATTTATCTAACAGATAAATATTTTTTCCAAATCACCAGAAGTTCACTAAACATTCTACTTCTTAACTACCTGCCTATCTGGGAAACTTTAACAATTGACATGACGGTCTTTGCTACTAGACTGGCTCTTACAACCTGATCCATGAAAAAGATTATGGTTGGAAAAACCCTATACTTTCAAAAACCTAGAGAAAAGGAAAATACACGTCATGTATATATTTGCGAATTATTATATGCCCTTTAACATTATATTTAAAATTCATCATTTAAGACTCGGGCTATATAATACCTAACTCCTTTTCCTTTACTGGCCATATAATTAAAAACATTTTATTTGTTCTCTAATTAGTCTGTGGTCCGAGATTTGTCAAATCTGACACAAGTCATTACAAAACTATATTGAAAATTATATTAAAATCTTTGTGAGAAGCACCAAAAATAGAAAAGTGAACTCAACAAGCAACAAATTACTTGATGAGCGGATCACCTCAGAGAAGACAAGTACGTAATTGTTTTCATTACGTAGAAATAAAACGTACGATACCATTCATACTTTATATGCACAAATAAAAACTTACATTATTTGTTTGTGTTATAATGCATGTTATGGACACGAGAGCCTTTAAATTCCACAAAGAAAACTGACAGTAAAACTGCGAAATATTTAAAACTTTACCATCAAGCTATCATTTAAATTATGCCTACCTCACCAAACCCACCTATATTCTTCCCAACTAAACCAGCATGATACCTGTCAGACACCAAAATCTGACATCCATTCCTTATGGGATAATTGGACCTGGTACCACTACTTAGTTTTCCTACGAAATGACCAACTCACAAGCCTATCTCCTATCATATTATAATAACATTTACTTTCATAACAAAGACCCTAGCTAAAACGTTTTTCTTTTTTCAGTGTTCATGATGATTTGTGCCAGTATGAATGGTCCATTTGTCTACTCTCGTCAGTGATCACCTCCAGTCTTAGTTGAATGAGTAATCAGCATCTCAGGAACCATGGAACAAGTTATAAAGCATCAATACAGAACAATTACAACTATAATACAAGTTTACAACAACAGGAATTCCCAACATTATCAAGATTATCAAATCTTATTGAGAGATTAACCATTAATTAAAATAACTGAGCAAAACATTGTTTTCCTTTTATAGACTAAGTGAGAAAATTCATATAAGTAATCATAATAACATATATATTACAAAACAAAACTTTTCTTTCTAACATCTAATTCTAATTTTAATCTAATCCTAACTTCTATTAATTTTAATTTTACGAATGGTCCATTCAATGTATATTTTAAAATATACTTATCTTAATCTAAACAGTTTTAATCTATTCACATGAACTAATAGTTTTTGAGAAGTACTCAGCTTTTTTATCATATAATTGTTATTATCAAAGCATCGCACAATTTTATAAGGACCTTTGTATTGGCAACTTAATTTATTGCTTACTCCAGTAACTCTTTTCGGACAATGTAATAACACTAATTCTCCACGATTATAAATCACGGGACATGCCTTTAAATCATATATATGTTTTTGTTTTAAACGCGCTTTATATAAATTATGTCTCACTTTATCTATACAAATTCCATGCCTATATTGTCTTTGTACTAAATTTAATGTCTGCATATTGTGGTTTAAGTTCACATCAGAAGCCATTACTGGTTCCCTAGCAAAGACAAGAAAATATGGGGAATATTTTGTCGAAGCTTGCTTCGCACAATTATATGCAAATGTCACCATTGGTAATTGTGAACACCAATCACGTTGTCCAATATGTGTATATTTAGACAGCATATTGAGTAAAGTTTGATCAAATCTCTCTACCAAACTTACTGTTTGAGGCAATTTGTGCCATGGCACCTTTACTTTTACCTTATTCTTGTCTGGACATTGAGGGCGACTATTGATTATTCTAATTTCTTCTAATTGTTCCGAAATTATTTTATTTTGTTCACTGGACACTCTATATGGTGACCTATGAATCGGAACTTCATCAATATTGTCTATTTTTACTTTCATTAAATTACATTTGCCAAGCTCATTTTTATCAAATGCAAAACCTGACCGATAATTCATAAGTAAATTATTCAATTCATCGCGCTTATTAAGAGGTAAGCCTTTAAATACATTGAACTCTGTTCCATTGTCTGCGACAGATGATTCAAATGTACATTTATCATTTTCCGACACTAAATTACAAAAATACAAATAATCACTTTTCGACAAAATTTTCGTCGGTGACTGTACGACCTCAATGGTGTTTTCAATTCTCAAAACCTCCGACTTTAACATAAATTTACAAACCACATTATTTATCTGCACTTGACCATTCGTAAAATTTAACAATACATCATTTTAATACAAGAAATCTTGTCCCAAGATCATGTCTTGACTTATATTATTTACAACATAAAAACTATGAACAAATAAGACATTTTCTATTATAATATGCAATCTTATTTTACCTAGAACATTCAAGTTCACACCATTGATTGCCTTCAGATTCAGAACACCGGCGTCAATTATTTCTCCGAACATATCCGCCAAGGACTTTGATATAACCGAGACTGATGCGCCCGTATCAATCAAAGAACAAATTTTTTTATCCTGACACATTACACGTATAAATGGAACGAACTCACGTTTTTGAGGGGTTTCTTCTTGCTGTGATGGCGATTGATCAGTCCCTCGAATTACATCAACCGCCTCCGCTCGTTTGGGTGCGTCCAAGCACGCGCGTTTGTATGGTCCCCGGCTGCATTTCCCTTCGTAGATTGTGGTCGGGGTCTAAAATTGTAACGGGTCTGGGAGTAATTTGGTTGAGAGTAAGGAGGATAACCCACGTAACCACCAGGCTTCTCGTTCAAAGAGAGTTTCCCCTGTGTAGTTGAGTTAGCAATACCATCACTAAACACATCTTTTAGCTGTCTCAACACCTTTTTTAGTTCAGCCTTCGTCGCATATATCTGTGGGGCTAATTTTTCTTTTAAATAAAATTTACAATTTTTTATAAAATGTTGGATGAAACATGCTTCATCAATCGCAGATCCAGCTTTCGATGCGAGGCTATCTAAGGAATAAAAAAATGTTAATGCATCTTCCTCGTGACCCTGTTTACGTGCAAAAAAATTGGCGATCGGGTTCGTAGTTGGAGCAAACTCATCACTGATTTTCTTCTGTAGATCTAAATACGAAATTGTTTCTGACAAGGTCAATCTATAAAATAGTAACGCTGGACCCTCCAAATAAGCCCCCAAAACAAGCTTCTTCGCCTCCGCGTCGTATTTATTCACCGCAGCTACAACATCAAATTGATAAAAAAAATCGTGCACATCACCAGATAGTCCATCGAATCGCTCCATGATGACTTCTTTGCTTCTTTTCTTCAAAGTACGCCGTTCAATATAGTATAAACGCTATACGCTATACTTTATACTTTATATACGTTAGATATACGCCGTATTATATACTTTATACGCATATATATCGATACCCGGCGCCTCCACCATGTAGCGCCCTACGCGCGCTCCGGGATCTTTATCTTGTTAATTCAAACGGCTTATTTCTTTTGTCATTTATTATTTTATTAATATAATACAACTCCGATTACACTCTCAGACACTACTCGTGATTCTCTTATGTTCTCTAGCCTTCAGAAATATTTCATATTTTAAAAGGGTGACATTCCTTGCAATGAAGCAAATATACGTAAAGAGGTGGAATGCGGTGTTAGATGCAAGGAGGTCACCACAGTTCTGTTTACTTTCTTTATTCTTCTGATACTTATTAAGTTTTGATTTACAGTCAGGACTTTTATGACCATATTTATTGCAACTATAACAGCGAGGGCCTTTTGAAAAACTTTTGTTTTTATTATGAAACTTCTGACTTGAAGCGAAAGCAGTTGAATCTAATTCAGTTTGTTTGACATCTTGTAGAATTTTAGATTTTATTGAGTCAGAGCTAATCTTCATACCTGAACTTTCAATCGCTATTATCATTGGCTTGTAACTCTTTGGAAGGCCGGATAAAAGAAGTGTACCAAGCCACTCATCGTCTACATGAAAACCAATGTTTTCCACATTTGAACATCCTGCTAGTGTAGTATTGCATAAGTCTCGCAGTAGGCCAACTCGGCGTGTTAGTCCTGAGTCATCAAACGCACGGGATAAGTTATTCCAAACCTCCTTTGCAGTGCTTGATTCTTGAATATGAATATAATTCACGGGATCGACAAGCAGAATTATCTTTGATCTGGCCTTGGTGTCACGCTTTTTATCAATTTCTTTGGTTGGATTAGTAGGTTCAACACAGTCCCATAGTTCTTCGTGTTCCAAGTACGTTTTTACTGCAAATCGCCAAGTTGCGTAGTTATCACGACCGGTTAATTATTCTATTAATGCCAATGAGTTATTTGACGATGACATGTTTTGTGCTTAGCGGAAAACACTTGAAACTTCTTCTTGAAACTGAGCACGTTGCGGTTGAGGTTATATATTTTTGAAGACGTATTTAACACTGAGTTTAGTTACTATTGTTCACTGATTTTAACTAATCGGACAATCTGGGCCCATAACCTGTTAAGGTTTAATGGAACCAAGTGGTTTTATATAGGAAATATAGTTTAACTTTATTAAGTATAAAATACGAGTGCATCGGCTAGTAATGTTCACAGAGTAGAGAGTTAGGCATCGACAAAGGAGAAATAAACTTGTCATACAACACAAAACGCAAGTCAATGGAACAAAAGGCGCGAAATTTAAATATTACAACAGTTACCTATGCGTTTGTTATCGTAGTTTAATTTGACAATAGAAGAAATTATCTACTAGTTTTTACGCGCGGCTTCGTTTGCGATTAATAATTATACTTCTATCTGAAACAATACATTTTTCTTTATAAAAGGTACCCTATGTTTTTTTCTGAACCCCTGGCAAAGTGTATGCAAAACTTCATGATGATTGATCGAGTGAAAGTGTAACAAATAAACTCACTTTAGTATTTATAATATTAGTTAAGACTATGAGGTTTTTAACGATATGATATATAACTTATCATTTGAACACTCACGGTGTTCATACCACACACTAAATTTTATCGAAATCGGCCAACCCGTTCTTGACCTATAAAAGGACATACAGACACAAAAAAAAAATGGTATCAGTGCATCATAAAACGAATATTTATCATAAAATTTGTCCAAAAAATTAGTGTACAGATATAGCGTACAGATTTAAATAGTAGTTTACTTAAAGAGTATAGCTAAGAACTTTTTATAATTACAGTTTTTGACATTGTAACATTTATTCTGCAGGCGATGGCTACTGATGACAGCATGAGCGATGATGTGTTTGAAGACGACACGCTGCGTGCCCCAGCGCAGCGAAGTACTCCTTCCCCTACCGGGTACAGGGACTACCAGGTCCCTGTTGAAACCCCAGCTAAAACTTACAACGACGATGATGTTCCTATACATAAGGTATTTTTTTTAATGTGAAGGCAGCTACTACATGAGGCTTATAAAATCAAACCCGGCAATCTCCGTAGACCAACATTTTTTAAATATTAATGCACATTTTTTGTCTGTGGTTTTCCATTAGGCTCAAAAAATCGCTGTTTATAATCCTGGCAATATCCCATTAAAAAACGCTTCCAAAATAAACGATTCATAACAAACTCTGCAAGCTCCTTTGGTTTGTATTTCAAGGTTGGCAATATCCACGACAGCCAATCACAACCCAGTATAAGGACGCCATGTTTAGTGTTTTAATATGGCGTCTAATGTGATTTAGTTGGTATTGTTCCATAAGTTTTTGCCGTGTTTTTATTGTTTTTTACCCATATTTAATATAGAAATATAAAGAAACACAAACTATGGAGCATTTAGCTTCTCCATGTACCACTAAATATACGAGAAAACGTAAATATGACCCAGATAATTGGAAGACAAATGTGGCGAAAAGACCTCGGTAAGTTTAGCATAATCTAGTATCATTGAACTATTTTGATACTTGGCATATTTTTAGTTAACTATTTATTTTTTAATAATATTTTTTTTGGTTGTAATTGTTTTGGATGCAATTATTAATATTTGAGATTTATAATATTATATTTGTTGCTTAGGAAAAATTGTTAATATCATAAAGAGGAAATGTTTGTTCCTCTGTATTAGGTATACAGAAGAATGTTAGTGTATATTAGAATTATAATGTAGAACTTATTTTTCCATTTGGTTTATGCTTATATCTGCGGATTTAAGTTTATGAATTTAATGAATGATTGCTACTATTTTATAACAAGTGCAAATTTATAGTCATTAGATACCTCCTAGATTCCAATATTGGGTGTCCTGTTTTATCAATACAATGTTTCATTGACATACGGTTTTCTTTGATTTACTGCACAGGTTTTCTTTGAAATCTTTAAGGCTTCCTTTGAACTAAATCCAATCCAATATTATTGTTTCAGCTACTCTCCTCATGACCTACCTACTAGACCTGAGTGTGGACATGACATGGAAGCTTTTCAGTGCTGCAAGTTAACTATGGACGATATTTTTGCTTTTCATAGTGCATTTTATAAATATAAAGAAAAAGAAACACAAGATGCATGTCTGCTCAAGTATTGCACAGCAGTATCTACAAAAAGAAGGAGACCGAAAAATAACAAGCATACAGAAAAGCAATTCCAAACAAAATTTACTGTGTATAGTAAATCAAAGAAAGCTCGCATACCCGTGTGTCAAAAATCATTCCTTAATATTTTACACATAACGAAACATAGAGTACAATATGTTATGAGAAAGTTTTTTCAAACTGGAGAGCCGGTGAAAGAGGCCAGGGGGGGCGACCATAAGTCACACTTATTTATTCGTAAAAAACAAGCAGTCATGAAGTTTATAAATTTATTTCAAGTTGACGAAGCTCACTATTGTCGTGGCAAATCCATAAAACATTACCTTTCTGCAGAACTGAGTATTAATAAAATGTGGAAGCAATATAATGCCCAACAAGCAGAAGATAGTTTAAAGGTGAAAAAAAGGGTTTTTCAGAAGAAGTTAAATTCTTTTATGTTTATTTCTTCAACAATTAGACAAAGTGGAGAATGCCAAGTTTGATTTTATATGCCTCACATTAAAGTCAGGAAATGTGAGTAAAGAGGGTTGCAGACTCTGAGCTAAACGAAGTCTGTTTAGCTAATCAGTCACAGTTGAGTTTACTTTTCATTTGCTATCTGCAGATACTTTGGTGACTTCTCAACATTACATAAAATCCTCAATGGGGACCAGTCATGTTTTAGGTTATGAATGCAGTTTTATAGACATTGAGAAACTAAAACATAAAGTGCAAAAATTTTTGTTCTACGACCAAAACTGACAAAGTTATGAGCAAAATACTAAACGAGGTTTACTGACCGCGCGAACGTAAGCGATGACGTCACAATGACCCAGCGCTTGCCGCCGAACCACTGCGCGCCCCGACCGCGCGGTTTTATTCTGTTTGCGATACTCGTTCAACGGGGAGCGTAACGTCACCAGTTTACGTATTAATAAGTGATTTTATTTGTTTACTTAATATTAGAAAGTTGTTATTATAATATAACAAATGAGTGGACGAAATAAGGTAGATATCGGTTTTGAGCAAGCGCAATCCAATAATTTACCTAAAATTGATACCTTCATGGTATTTGATTATCTTAATAATCATTTAAACTACACAAGCGCTGAAATTCGTGGTTGGAAACTTCAGAGATAAGCAGATTCATTATTAACCTAATCAGAAGAGCAGGATAATAAGTAGGTAGGTACACGTACTTGGACTAGCCTATAAAATACCCAAAAGGTTTAGGTTACTCAGCCAGGGCAGTTGTGTTTGTTGTTGTAACTACCTACGCCGTTATTTTCAACATTGTTATGTAGAAACTTAACTGTTTAAAGAAAAATATTAAGTATACAATAAATAAAATTAGACTTAAATACTTAATTTGACAGGACTAGGAATGTACTACGTTCTTTGGACACGTAATTTTGAGCTATGAATAAACGAAATCACTATGTTAAGTCCTAGTATTGTTAGTAGGTAACGAACGACACATTGCTGGTAGATAAGTAAGAAAAATGCTCGACGAAATGATTAATTTAATTTCAATCTCATTGACTTGCGTATTGTTGTCGTCTAGTTTTGTAAGTGCAAATGAATTTAAGAAACAAAGTGATCGGTATACTTTATTGGTTTTGACGTGACAACGTCTTATAAATTGGTTTGCCGGGTGACACTTCAAGAAACTGCGTTACGCTCCGCTCACGTTATGCGCTTACAATGAGAGCGAGTGAGAGGCACGCGTCCCTTCCACTCGGGCATGGTTAGCCCGCCTAAGAGCGAGAGAGACAGACATAAAAAGTGGAAGGGACGCGTGCCTATAAATTAATGTTTTAAATATAATTCTTTGTATAAATAAATGTTTTAAATTGTTACTATTATTTCATCCTTCTTCCTACTATACGAATGAATATTCACATTAAAATTATTTTACCACTCAAAGTCGTTGTCACGTAAAACTTTCGCCCGTATACCGACTTTACAGGCAACCAACCATTTTTTCATTTCGATTAATTTATCTCTTTTATTTTTTGTTTGTTTCCATAAAGATGGGGTATTAGTGAATTTATTCTTCACTGCTTCTTTGATATTAACCTGTACACCTTTGGTTTTCTGGCCAGTTGATGATATTCTGGCAACTCCTTTACATTTTCTGATATAGAAAGTGGATCATTCTTTGAATCATCTTCAATCTTAATAAATTCAACCGGGCCCGGCATCAAATTTTCATGTTCAACATTTTTACTTAAGACTCCTTCAAAATATTCTATATCTTGCCTTTTCTTAAACCCAGGTCTTTCAGCTATGTTTTTTTGAGGTTTTTGACAATTAAACTTATGAGGCAATACTCCCTCTTCAATCTAAGCATTTCTCCCACAAGCTTATACTTGACGTAGTTCTCCATATCAGCTTCCACCTAAAAATATAATAAATTCATATATATATATATATAAATATATATGTACTAGCTTTTGCCCGCGACTTCGTTCGCGCTAAGATTTACATAGGTAAGTACTACTTTCTTAAATCCGGTTTATTTATTATAATCTTATTACCTACTATATTTACAGTAAGTTTCGTGGTGATAGCAGCAAGCAAAAACTAACTTCTCCATACAAACTTCACTTGGGGTTAAGGCGTGATTATTGTACAAAATTATGTTGAAGACGCAGAAGGATATGCAAAGGATGAATGCAAAAAGTTTTATTTAAATACGTCTAACTGTTTTCACATGGAAAGCGTACAACAGACAGACAGACAAGAAATACAAAAACAATATTTTTGGTTTCTATTGCATGTATGGAGCCCTCCTAACGCGATAATTCCAAAAAATGTTCAATGTACAGAATTCACTTTGGCTACAGTTTTATTACACGTATAGATAGATATATATTCCCCTATGTTCCGGGGAACTTCGGGGAACATTACCAGGAACGGCACATTTTATTGTAGTTAGACCTGAGTACGACCCTGGTTTTTACCCGACCACCGAGGAAAGGTTATTAGAAACTTCACTACTTATACTTTTTATCATTTATTTACTTATTGAAATATACATAGTAACCCTGTATTTCTTTTTAACATTCATAAACAAGTTTTACTAAGTTACTTACCCACCTGTTTACCACACGAGTAATGATGATAAAAGTTGGTACATGGAGGTACTTACATAAAAATGATCCTCGCAACAAAATCTTGAAGCTTGGCACGAAAGCGGAATTTCGTTATCCGTCTCCTTTCACCCGTTTCACTTTTGGGTCCTTTGGCACATTGAAAAACAGTTTTTCAGGTGTACTAATTAAATAATTAGTACATTTCGGTACTATACAGTACTTATAATGCGGAATATTTTCACTTAAAAAATGGTTGGTTGCCTGTAAAGTCGGTATACGGGCGAAAGTTTTACGTGACAACGACTTTGAGTGGTAAAATAATTTTAATGTGAATATTCATTCGTATAGTAGGAAGAAGGATGAAATAATAGTAACAATTTAAAACATTTATTTATACAAAGAATTATATTTAAAACATTAATTTATAGGCACGCGTCCCTTCCACTTTTTATGTCTGTCTCTCTCGCTCTTAGGCGGGCTAACCATGCCCGAGTGGAAGGGACGCGTGCCTCTCACTCGCTCTCATTGTAAGCGCATAACGTGAGCGGAGCGTAACGCAGTTTCTTGAAGTGTCACCCGGCAAACCAATTTATAAGACGTTGTCACGTCAAAACCGCAAAACCACAACACGACCCGCGCAGATCGAGGGAATCTTAATAAATGAATGGCGGAGAGCGCGCGCGCGGGCGAAAAGGTAATCGTGATGTCACATAAGCTATTCGGCCGACCCACGGTTGGCTTGTACAAAATGTGTAATATCTTCGCAACCAATGGACCGATTTCAATGATTTAAAAAGTATCGTACCTAAACGAGTTAAAGGAACAGCATTATATAGATAATATATACATTTTCCGACTTGATACGGGGACCCATTCTACCCTTGATTCTGAAGTATTAAGCCATGTTTCATTGAGATTTTCACTTAAATCCAACCGCAGACAGCATCTTTTTTATATTCCTTTTACCCGAAACAATGTATCACACAATAGTCCATTAATACGAATGTGTAGAAAATTTAATGTTTTATGTAAAGACCTTGACATATTCCATCAGAACTTGAAAACATTTTTAAACAGTGTCAAGTGTTCAGACAATATTGGTTTGCTTGTTTCTGTTAAATAAAACAATAATATTATATTTAAAGTACCTAATTTGTTATACTAAAATATTTGAATGTGGTGCTCGGTTGTTACTGAAATACAAATTTAACAATATATAATAAGTTTAAATAAGTAATTGAATGTTATGATTTGTATTTTGTTACCGTGCCAAATAAATAAATAAAATAAAAATAAAATAATATTACACACAACCTTACCGAAGTACTGTTTACTTAATAGTATCGTTTTGTCTATGCCTACAGCTGCACAGGACAGTTTATTTAGTCATTCTTTAAACACGCTTTTAAGTGGAATAATTTCTATATCAAAAAGGATAACAAAATGGCAACAACAAAATGGAAATAACAAAATGAGACCTTTTGAAAATCAAATTCGGAACTTTGGATTAAACAGAAGCCGAATCGGTAAGTCACAAAGTTTATGAGAACAATAAATTAACACTATAATAGGAAGGCTGTAATATTCCCGAGTATTAAAGATAAAATTGGGATTTCTGATTATTACTACCGGGTCATTACGGGGTCGAGAAATTAAACGTAAAATCTGTACTCTAGTAAATTACAAGCTTAATGAATTAATACATGATTCATGAATGTAAAATGGAGGTAAGGTTTTGTTGATAAAAGTGGATCGCATAAAGATAGACATTTATCAGCTCAATCTATTTACTTTAGATCACATATTTTATATAAGCAAACATTAAAAAACATAATACCACGAACATTCATGTTCCAGTAGTAATGACAGACAAGATTTCGAATCCATGTCAACTCAGCATCATAGATGAAAGACAACCAAATTATATCTAAGTAGTTTGTATATAAAATCATTACTTTAACACGCCTCCTTGATTTTATAGAAAAACAATAAACATAAACACAACATAAAATTAACTTCTTATCAACTAATTCTAACTTCGACTTAAATAGTTTAATCAACATAAACTAATCTGTTCATTTAACATTAGCAAGTTCTCTAAGCTTTTGAAATTTAACTCTCCCTAACGCTTTGGTCAACATGTCCGCTAACTGTTCCTCTGTATGTATTTTTATTACATTAATGATACCTTTTTTCTCGTAGTCATACACGAAGTGGTAGCTTATATCAATATGCTTAGATTTTTTGCAAAATTTCCCATTTTTAGACAACGCAATAGCACCGCTATTATCCTCGTAAAATTTAACAGGTTCCATAATCTTAACTCCTAAATCACCTAACACACCTATCAAAGGAAGTATCTCTTCAACACAGTCTGCCAGTGCATAGTATTCAGCATGAGTTGATGCTCTTGACACTATTTTCTGTTTCTGCGACTTCCACATAATTGGATTATTAAAAACTCTAATTAAAATTCCTGTTGTTGACTTCCTATCACACTTATATGCGGCCCAGTCAGCATCTACATAAGCATCCAATTCTACTTCATACTCCATGCTATAGTTCATTTTTAAATGTCTTGTACAATATAAATATTTAAGAACTCGCAATGCATACTTATAATGAGTTTCGCAATAGCTATTCTGGAAACGACTTAAATAATTTACACTATATGATACATCTGGTCGAGTTCCACTTGCCACATACAGAAGAGCTCCAATTAAGTTTCTATACTTTAAAGATTTACTCACATCTTTACTTGGTTCTATACACAAGTTCATTTCCATCGGTGTTTCAAAATTCTTCGATTCCACCACATTATATTTCTCTGCTAAGCTAACAATATATTTCTCCTGGCTCAGGGTCATTCTTCCTTCTTTACTATCAAAATCTACATTTATTCCAAGATACTGTTTTATCTCTCCGAGATCTTTCATGCAAAACCTTTTATTTAATAATTGTTTCAATTCATCTATAGCTTTCATTTTTTCTCCACAAATCAAAATATCATCGACGTACAGACAAAGATATATATTTACATTACTTAAACATCCTATATAGAAACAATTGTCATAATCCGATCTTTTAAAATTTATACTTATCATGAATTCATGGAAGCATTCATACCAGTCACGTGGGCTTTCCCTCAACCCATAGAGCGCTTTCTGTAATTTACATACTTTGTTATCATCTGCGCTATATCCATCGGGCGGGTGAATATAAACTTCTGATTTAATGTTTCCGTTCAAAAATGCCGTCTCTACATCCATTTGTTCAATATTCCATCTTCTTACACATGCAACTGATAATAAGGCTTTCATTGTCGTCATTCGTGCTACCGGTGAGTAAATTTCTTCATGCTCTTCGTACATTTGTTGAAATCCTCGTGCCACTACTCTTGCCTTATACTTTCCACTCGACTTTATCCTAAAAATCCATTTCACATCTATGACTTTCTTATCTACCGGCTTATCAACCATGATCCATGTTTTATTTTTCTTGAGACTATTTAATTCCTCTTGCATAGCATCTTTCCATTTTCTTGCGTCTGCACTTTTAATTGCTTCCTCATATGTTTCTGGTACTGACGCATCACTAAAATTAATATATACAACATGATATTTATACTTCTCTGGCATCTTTCTGTCTCTTTTTGGTCTTATATCACTTTCAGTCACCTCCTCAGTCACTGTCTTATTTTTTTCGTCTTCATTATCTTCTATACTGTCATAAAATCGTTCATTAGAATCATAAGTGGAATCTTCAATACTTACTGACTTAATTATTTGTCCTTCTTTTGCGTCAATAAAAGTTACATGTCGACTTATTACTATTTTGTCATCTACTAACACTCTGTAACCTGTATCAGTATATCCTACCAATATGCCCTTTGTAGCCTTCGGATTTAATTTTGAAGTTCGCAGCTCATCTGGAATTCGTACATAACACTGTGAACCGAAATTTTTTAAATTATTAGCATTAGGTTTCCTGCCAATAAAAATTTCATACGGCGTTTTCTTCTCATAAGTATTAGTTAACGTTCTGTTTCCCAAATACACTGCCGTTAATACGCACTCAGGCCAATATTTTTTACTTGTCTTTGATTCCGTAAGAAGACATCTCGCTCTCTCCATAACAGTTCGATTGAAACGTTCAGCTACACCGTTCAACTCGTGTGTGTACGCTGGTCCTGGTTTCAAATAAATACCTTTTTGTTTTGTGAAGTTATAGAAATTATCATTGATATATTCTCTCCCATTGTCGCATCTAATTTCTTTTACTCTTTTGCCTGTCTGATTCTCTACCATATTTACGTAATCTCTAAAACAGGTAAAGACGTCACTCTTGTTATTAATTACACATACATAAGCTATCCTACTATAATCGTCTATAAATGAGACAAAATATCGCTGCCCTTTATATCCAGTAGGCGTAATCGGGCCTGCAACGTCGGTATGGACAATCTCTAGCAAGTCAGTTGCCCGTCGTCTCTGAATTCCAAACGGTAAATTGGTCATTTTATTCATTAAACAGATTTCGCATTGCACGTATCCCTCATCTAATGTTTCTGGTAAACCTTCTACTGCATTGTACCTACACATTGTTTTGAGCTTTTTAAAATTAGGAGGACCTAAAACTCTATGCCATTTTTCTTTCTCTGACATAATATTACCACTCGCATATGCTACCTTACCTGTATTTACATTAACTTTACCATCAAGTTCATATAATTGATTACTCTTTCGCGCTACAGCCATTAAACTGTGTTATTTCTATTTACAATACATGACACACTTAATAAATTTCGCTTCATATTTGGTACATAAAATACATTCGCAATGTCAATTTTATTCAACTTACCTCTTGTATGGCAATACATTGTAACATTTCCTATCTTCTCCGACTTTAAGCAGAATCCATCACCTACCTTAATATTTACTGGCGTTTCTAATGTCTTATAATGACTAAACAACTTCTCATCATTTATTATGTGATCGCTACATCCGCTATCCAACAGCCAAGTTATATCTACTTTCGTTTCATTTGCTCCCGCTGTAAATGCCTCGACTTCCACATTAAATCCATATGCATCACTCGTACTGCTAGTTTGACCTGTATTCACACTTCTATTGTTGTAGCCTCTTCTATGACCTCTATATCCTCTCTGTGTTTCTCGACGTCCACTTCCATATCCACGTCCTCTACCACGATATTGACCACGACGTACTAAATTGGGACGATCTTTCTTGTAGTGCCCAGGGCGGTTGCATTCAAAGCAGTTATCATTTCTGGACCCATCTTGGTATGAATTAGCTCGTGAGCTAAATGTCTGCCCTTGTTGTTCATTTTGTTTTCTCTTTACTTCAAGCAATAGTTTTGATTTCACATATTCAACTGTTTAATCCTTTTTAGGCATCGCATCTACAATATTTACAATATGTGCAAAGCTTTCAGGTAATGCTAGCAATAAATAATGAAGCCTGTCTTCTTCCGAAACAGCTTCTCCTGCATTTTTCAATTCATTAATTTGTTTTTCAAATATTTGCAAAAATTCTATAATATCGTCGCCATCTTTAAATTTTGTTTCGAGAGCTTTTCGCTTTATGAGTAATTTGTTAGCGCTGCCTTTTAGTAAATAAATTTCATCAAATTTCTTAATCATGTCAAAAGCTGTAATTTCATTAATGATAATATCGAGCTGAGTATTGTTTACGCTATTTACAATAATATTTCTTGCTTTCAAATCAACTTTTCTCCATTCATCGTCTTTCATATTATCCGGTTTGGTATTACTATCTACAGCATCTTTGCAATCTTTCATTTGCAGAAATAATTTTAGTCTATATTTCCACTTCTCATAATTCGAGCCATCAAATATTTGAACACCAACTTCTCCTACTTTCACCTTCATATTTTACGTACCTCCTTGTTCCGTTTATTTTTTTTTTTAATCTTCTTAAAATTTTCAACCACGCTCTGCTACCATGTTGATAAAAGTGGATCGCATAAAGATAGACATTTATCAGCTCAATCTATTTACTTTAGATCACATATTTTATATAAGCAAACATTAAAAAACATAATACCACGAACATTCATGTTCCAGTAGTAATGACAGACAAGATTTCGAATCCATGTCAACTCAGCATCATAGATGAAAGACAACCAAATTATATCTAAGTAGTTTGTATATAAAATCATTACTTTAACAGGTTTTATTTAAAAACTAACTTTAAAATATCGAATCTTACGTAGATATATGACTAGCTGACCCGTGAGAAACGTCACAGGGCATCATACATTTTTAATTACAACCTATACAATATAGCATACAATATCTTACACTTCCGCGCACATTTAAATAAAACAACTTATTAAGGGTTTTTTGTGCATAATTTATATTAAATCCTGATGTTTCGACTTCTTTTCAATAGTCGTGATTACAGGATGACTAAGGCAATGCATGGTCTACTATCTTCACAATATTTATATCGTGCACGTTCCTATATGTAAAAAAAATATATCAATCAAAATTGTTTTATTTTGCATTTCATTAAGTTTCATATTCACTACGATTACGGTGTACACTACTGATTCTACCACCAGTTCGGAAATTGGGAGGTCTTTCCGAGAAGAACTGGCGAAAGAAAACGTCAGGATAAAAGATTAATTATGCAAAAAATCATAAATAAGTTGTTTTATTTAAATTATATAGATTATATCAATAAGAAATACTATAACATTCTGTTCGTGAAAAAAAATTGATTCAGTAATTCCAGAGACTACTTCCTCCAAACAAACTCACAAAATTGACCTCTTTGAATAGAAATAGAAAAATAATACAGAAAACGAGGAATAATATACTCTGAACATAATACTACATTAATATCCACATTATTTAAATTACAATTTAATACATTTATCAGTTTTTTTACCAACCTAAATTTACTTTTCATAAATATATATAAAGTATGTAATTACAATAAAATTAAAAGAAATCAATCAGTCTTTTCCTTCTACATTTATCACAAAGTAAAATTAAGACCTAAAATATAAATGGACTTCAGTGCCTACCTTTATAAACATTTTTTGCTTGCTAAATTTCAACGTTATTAACGGGACGGAAAGAGCGAAAGTAGGACGTTCAAGCAGCATCTCGCTTGAAGTAACTTTAATAAAAGCTAGTCGGCAGAAAGGTAAAAATAAAATATGATTCGAGGTATTGCGCTATTCGAAATACAGGTTTATACTGTTTGGCGGCGTAAGCTGCTTCTCTTCTTACACATTAATCTGTCCAAGGGAAAAGACTACTTTTTTATAAGTACGCTGAATTTATAAGGCTCCTCTTACAAAATAATAAAAATAATCTTATGTTGAAATTCATCGACTACACAGATTTAGTGATGCTCACAAGGTTTTCGTGTCATCAATTAGTTGTTTATGATGTAATATCGACTATGACGAAAATTTCAACTTAAAAACAGCCAGTTTATATTATATTAAAAAATCTTCATTTATATCATATAGAATCTGTATCAAATTCGACCTGGGAAAACGTACAAATATATTTTAAAATAAAATTAATTTCTTTATTTCTTATGAAGAAACTGAGTGCATAGCCGCAACCGTTGTAAAAAACTTAATATCCTATTAAGGGTTAAGCGAGACTTACCTCATCTACTATGCAAAGCCCAAGTTAGAGACTTTAGGAAAGGGTCTGCAAAATCCTACCTTATTACTTTGCTTGTGTTTGAAAATAATGCTAAAATTAAAGACCCAGAACCAGAATAAACAGCTTATTTAAGCTCAGTTTTTACATTTCGGAACCTAGACAAGGGATTAAAACTTAAACATTGATTCCGCGCATTATTAGATCATGTCGGAATATGTACGTAACAACATCCCTGCATTATATATGTATATACCTAGTCCGGCCATAAGTTCTGTTACATATGAAAATGCATTATTTTTTATGAAGGAATGTAATATATCTAAAACTTATATGTACACATTAATTAAAATTTCAGCAAAAATGAAAAAAAATATTCTATTCGAAATGGCCACCTTTGGATTTTATACAGGCCTTTAATCTCTCTGGCCACGAATCTATGGATTTACGCACTGGTTCCATGGAAATTTCCCCATTGCTTGCTCAAGAGATTTTTAAGAGACTAGATGTCGCCGTGTCGTTTAGAGCAGGCCATGTCCTCTAAAACTGACCATAATATGTGGTCTAAAGGATTGAGATCTGGGCTAGAAGAGGGCCAGTCTTCAGCTCTTATAAAGTCCGGAATGTTGGATTCAAACCAGGCTTGGGTAGAGACTTGTGACCATGTGCAGAGTCCTGCTGGAAAGCCCACGGTACAGTTTTTAAAAGGTGTATTGCTGAGAGGTTTCACAACACGATCCAAGATTGTCGCTTGATACACTTTGCCTGAAGTTTTCACCTTGATAAGACACGCCCCACCAAACCATCACTGACGCAGGATGATGACCACGTTGTACCTTTCCGACCACTTGAGCAGCTTCTTTAGAACTTTATCATTCATCAAGCTTTATCATTTTGCTTATTGTAGTCTCTTCAATCGTGAAAATTTGGTTCATCGGTAAAGACGATATTTCTGTCTTTCACCTGCGTATCGTAACATAAGGCATTTTGATCGATCCACTTTCTTTAATTGTAACGATTGATTTAGGACATGTCCTGTATATCGAGCACCGAGCTTCAGATTTTGTTTTAAAATATGCGACAGAGTCCTTGGGGGGATTTTTATTTCTCGCTATAAGATTTTATGCTTCTTAATGGGGTTTCGACGAATTCTTAACAGCCTCTGTAGTTCTAACAGCACGCGGTTGCCCTTATCTTTTATGGTCTTCGACAAAGGAAGTATTGTTGTTCATGTTGATAGTACGATATACGAACATATGGCTGATACCAAGAATAAAGAACTTTTGAAGTGTCTGAAATACCTATGACCAACGGCTCCATACCCACTTTGTGCAAGGCGATCACTGCAATTCTATTTTCTTTAATACCCCATTCCATATTGTAATTTGATAACGAACACGAAAAAATAACTGAAATGGCGCGAAATCGAAACAAGTTTTTAAAATAATAAACGCGTTCCAAATTCAAAATAATCGAAAAGTTGATAAAAAAGAAAAGATTTTACGAGTATGTAACAGTCCTTATGGCGAGACTAGTTATATATTCCAGTCATCCGCACAGAGAATTATGCTAAACCTTTTCTAATGCAAACAGTTAAGGGCGTACTCAGTCCAGTAGCAACCCTATTCAATTATAACATAAATAAAGAAAAGCCGTGCACTCACAAAACACAAAATCAAATAAAATGTTGCTTTGAAATAACAAATAAATATTCTGAGACTTTTGCATATTGTACCTAAAATTTCCGTTTTATTTTTAATTATATTTTTTTTAAATAGTTGGTTACAATACTGGTATATAGGTTATTTCAAATGTGCTGATAAGTTATTCAAGTATATAGCAGACAGCTTTTATAAGCAAAATAGTGAATAAATTGTTAAATTTTTCAAAGTAATTGAAAAAAATATACTTAATTCTACCCTTTGCATGAAACTACACCATTTTTTAATTTAGTAGCAATGCCTGGTTTTGATTTTTTTCATAGTATAGTTGTTGGCTATTCATAAAAAATAAGCGTACATGTGTTAAGGCGTTACTGGCAATACTACCCCTGAGTGACTAAAACAAAAGAATATGTTTTAATAAATCCGTTAACTTTAAAACAAGAAGCATTAATCTATAAGGTGATTAAATCAATGTTTTTTGCAACGGTTAAGAATATACAAGCAAAAAAGGGGTTGTAAAATTGTATGATAATTGACTAGCATTGAATAGAGTATTGATCGCCCAAAAAGGTCATAAATAAAAATATGGGCGATATTTGACACATACTTTTATATATGACCTTTTTTAGAGAAAATTATTATTTTATGTCTTGTTTCTAAGTATGCAGTTCTATGGGCAGACTCCTAAATAGAAATAAATGGATGCGCGTTCCAGATAATTGTAACTATAAAAGAGTTGAATGGTTTTATGAAAAATTCAACGTTATAGAGATGGATACAAAAAATATTATGCAATACGTATTAGGTAGATTAAGAATATTACTAGTGAAGTAACAGATTCGATTTCAGGGTCAGGCAGTTCTATACGGATTTTCTCTCCATTAAATGTACCTCACGTTTCATATTGAAACGATAAGAGCCTAGTTATAATAATAATGAAACAGGCACTTGATTTGACCAATTTCTAAACTCTGATATGACTTCTGAATTCTACACGTACAAAGAAGTGGAATAAAATTGTTATTCAAATTGAATTATTAATCTACTGGAGTGAATACGCGCCATTATCAGGCAAGGTATTGGTCAAACACTCACCTTCCTATCTATACATACCTAAAGGTATATTGATTGGTCACCGCTGACGGATAAGTGTCCGATTACTAACGAGGACAATGATTGAAGCTTAATTCTTGAGCGCAATTTATTCTTATTCGCCGTTTTTGAATTAAGAATCGAAAATATGTAGAAAAAAAACTAACGGCCAATATCAATCTTTAAATTTCGAAATTATTCTGCGGCAGCAACGCATGTGGTACTTAATAGTAGATTATTAACCAAGGGGATAAAGCAGTGTCTTCTGTCGCGGGTGACGATTTAAATCGCGAGCGTAACGAAGGACTCTAGGTTCACTCCCGAGCGTAGCGAGGGTGTTAAAAACTGAAATCACGAGCGAAGCGAGGGATTTAAGACGAGTCCTGAATGTAGCGAGGGATTGAAGTTCACCCAAGACTAAGACAGCTTTATCACCTAGGTAAATACTCTACTTTTCGTACCATTTGCGAAAAAAATAACACAATAATAATATGAGATAAGTATTTATTAAAAATAATGACACTTAAAAGTAAAACTTAACACTCGAAACATTGGTCCAATTATTCTTCATAAGTTTTTAAATAATTTTCCTTGGATTTTGTTGAAAGCAAATTATTTATAATTGCGGCAGCATTTGCACTGATGGAATCCGACAATTCACTGTCACTGTCGCTTTGATTTAACATCGTAACGTATTTCTAGAACATTTACTTTTTTATAAAAATAAATTAAAATAAACTTAACGTTTATGTATTTGAAGAAAACAAAAACGCGGCAAATTCCTAGACTAATATTTTATTGTAGGAAAAGCAAAATCATCAAGCTCATACGGCCTCGTCGGTTTTCGTAATTTTATTTAATAATCATAACTGCATAATAAATGAGTATTCCTTTTTCAAAAAGATGTGTAATGCTTTATATACAAACTCAATGGTGTAAACACAGATGTAGTTCAGTATAAAACGAAAAAACTTTTTCGTACCACTTGCTCAAAAAAGTGACATTCTATGCCACAAAAAGCGAACATAACAATAGTCATTTTTATCTGTTAAGAACAGGGAAAGAAAATTGTACTGAATTTCATTCATCCTCTAGGGCTCCCCCTAGAGGATGAATGAAATTCAGTACAATTCAGTACAATGTGATTTAAATTTGGAATACTTACCGAAATTTACACTGAACTACATCTGTGTTTACACCATTGAGTTTGTATACCTATAAAGCATTACACATCTTTTTGAAAAAGGAATACGCATTTATAATGCAGATTATTAAATAAAATTACAAGAACAGAGAAATACTCAAATCAACTCATCAACAACAAATGTACTAAACAAAAATGTAACTCTCTCTATCAATAATTCGACCAATGTTTCGAATGTTAACTTTTACTTTTAATTGTCATTATTTTTAATAAATGCTTATCTCATATTATTATTGTGTTAATTTTTTCGCGAATGGTACGAAAAGTAGAGTATTTTCCTCGGTGATAAATCTGTCTTAGTCTTGGGTGAACTTAAATCCCTCGCTACACTCAGGACTCGTATTAAATCCCTCGCTTCGCTCGTGATTTAAGTTTTTAACACCCTCGCTACGCTCGGGAGTAAACCAAGAGTCCTTCGTTACGCTCGCGATTTAAATCGTCACCCGCGACAGAAGACACTGCTTTATCCCCTTGGTTAATAATCTCCTATTATATTACACCTGCTCGGAAAGTGCTTTGATACTCGTGCAAGAACGTGTCAGAAAGCACGTCGTAAAGTAGTATGAAAATCTTTTATTTATCTGCTCTCTTTTTAATTTTGAACACTATAAAAAAATACAAGTATACTCTACTTAAATTAACTACTTAAATAAAGACCAAATAATTTTTATTTCGAAATTCACAGTAATAATAATATGAAAATTGATCGATAACTTGTTAGTTGATTTTTTCATTTCATATACGGGAACCGTGAAGTACATAAATAGATAGGTATCCACGATATCGTGTTGTTGTGGTTGTCACGATTTTATATTGTCGACGTCAGAATAAGAAGATGCCGTCCAAGCAGTCATTGAGTATTTACTTCCTAATTTATTATTTTTTTTCCTGTTATGTGTAGTATTGACTTCCATGTTTCACTCAAGAGAACGTTCGATTCCCGATTTCTTACTTTGAACAGCACCCTCGTCTGTAATGGATTACTTTCTCCCATCGGTGAACAATGTACTATTACTGCTTTGTAGATTAGTGTCAAAGCTGTAATGTGAAAAAAGTCTTTATAAATATATTAGATATAGTTTTTAAAAACAAATCTTCTCGAAAGTATATCTTCTATCACTTTATCTCAATGCACACATTACGCGAATGTTTCTATAAAGAGCTCGGTGACTCACGAGTTATTACATTTGGTTGCAATGCTGAGGTTAATCTGCTTTCATTAAAGCCGTAATCAAATGTGTAATTAAAATTTACTCGCTCCAATAGACGGTATGATTTTGGTATTTCATAAGTAATAGCAATATTTATATGTATATTAAATTATTGTTATTTGCAGTTGCGTTCTCGAAAACGGTATTAAAAATTTTAAATCGACTTGTCAACTTGTCAAATGCCATAAAAAAACGAAATAATAAATTGTTTGTAAGTGAATTAAATAACGTTGTAATCTCGAACAGCTGTGCTTAAAGGAATTATAGAACTTGGCGCTCGTTAGATCTTTAATCTTTTATTACTGACATTGGCAGCTCTGAAAGTCGTGTCTACCGAACTTTGCTCCTTTTTCGCATTTATATTACGGTTTAGATTGTCATTCTATTACTTGTTTCCAGACAATTCTCCTCGGCGACAGCGGCGTAGGAAAGACGTCTTTGCTGGTGCAGTTTGAGACGGGAAAGTTCCAGGCAGGCAACTTTTCAGCTACTGTTGGCATCGGTTTCACGGTGAGTTTACTGTAATCGTTATAATAACAGGTCAGATACAAACCTTATAAAATTATACCATCTTTTCTCGTCATTTTTAACTATTTAAGGTTTTAAATGGATATTGAAAATATTATTTCAGTTTTAATTTAAGTCCATTATTATGAGAATCAGGGTGCCAATAAAACAAAAATGAAACGATTACGCAATTATTGTTTTGTTTTATTTATCCGCTCCCTTCAATAGTTGGGAGCAAAGGGCGACCTCTGCCTAATGTACATCGTTTTGTATAACATTTTCAATGTGTATAACATCTAGTATTTAGTAGAATACAATTATTATAATGAAAAGTAACATAAAACATATTTGAAATACCGTGCAATATTAAAATAATCGTTTGATGAATATTTAATGGTACTGAACATATTTAAAATGAATGAAAGCATAAACAGACAAAAGTCAAAAAACAACTATTTGCACATTTCTTTTAAATCAAATTTTTACACATTTTACTAATTTCACAGAATAATTTTTACTAAATACAACATAGGTATCTGTAATACAAGTTTTATATGTAAGTAATATTATCAAACTATTTATCAACATTTCAAACGGTAACGGAAGTGACAATATTTCATGTCACAATCAAATATATATTAGTTATTAAAGAAATGGAAAAATACATTAAAATACATTTTAATATTATTCAATAATTTTACAATTGCATATTTTATAATTAAAAGATCTTACATTATTAGGATCTTAATATATATCTATTAGGTCGGCTACAATGTAATAGAAAATAAAACTGGTTGGTTGCCTGTAAAGTCGGTATACGGGCGAAAGTTTTACGTGACAACGACTTTGAGTGGTAAAATAATTTTAATGTGAATATTCATTCGTATAGTAGGAAGAAGGATGAAATAATAGTAACAATTTAAAACATTTATTTATACAATGAATTATATTTAAAACATTAATTTATAGGCCAGCGTCCCTTCCACTTTTTATGTCTGTCTCTCTCGCTCTTAGGCGGGCTAACCATGCCCGAGTGGAAGGGACGCGTGCCTCTCACTCGCTCTCATTGTAAGCGCATAACGTGAGCGGAGCGTAACGCAGTTTCTTGAAGTGTCACCCGGCAAACCAATTTATAAGACGTTGTCACGTCAATATTGACAGCGTTAGTTTGTCTAATGGGTAATATGATCAATAGCATTCCTTCCCGAGGAATTTAGTATTTCTAGTACAGTTGAAGGTACATCAACCTACACACATTGAACTTATTCCGGATATGTGGCTGGTTTTACGGGCGTATTTTAAATCTCATAAAATAATATAAATTATTTCATTTTTAGAATGCAAAACTTGAGTGTGCTGTTGACTGTGCATAAAAAAATCGGTGTGAGTTGTAAGAGTTTTTTATTGAGTAAGCATAAGTGTAAAATTAGCAATCAGATTCATAACGTTATGTTTAGTATTATCATGTTTCAAATAGCACTCTTAATTCAAATAACTTCAAATTTAAAAAATAAATTAAAAAGAAAACAGAAACTTTAAGTTAAGAACAATATCTACGAAATAATATTAATTGAAACTTTATTATTACCATGTATGTTATTTATGTAGCTCCGATATTTTGACGCAGTTACATGCTCCATCGACACAGAACAGCTGAAGTTATTTGCGAGTGAATGTTAACGTATCGGTCTACCAAAGAGTATGTAATCACTACGTTTTCGGTCTACCTTCCATCGTAATCTTTTTATTAAGTTTGGTACTCGAAAATGTTCACGACACACAATGCTCAAAGTATCAGATCGCAAAATGGAACTTTTTGTTGGGTTGTGTTGTTTTACACAAACGGAAAACTGGATTCTAGACACACAATGATTTAAACCCATCTTCACTATTGAAATTGTTTTGTTTGGTAATTTAAATCGCTTTCCAAACCATTCGTGGTATGTAGTGGCTATCTGTTGAGATTATTTAATGGCTGTGAAACTCGATCCAGTGATTTGAGCCTAATCTACGAATTAACCAGGGTAAACTATGACGATAGAAATCCGACAGCCGTAACAGTACTGATATTCTAAAGGAGGCTTCCATTTAACGTCATTTTTGTATTTAGAATGGGTTAGCTCTTGATCCCAATCAAGCCCGGGGGCCAAGACAGGGATTGCACTATGGAATGAGCTAACCCAGCTTTATTATTAAATACGTATGGACGTAATAATAAAAACTATTACCTACGTAATAAAAATTATAGAAATAATCTACTTACATTTCCAATGGGCGACTTTACATTGTTTGTAACACTTCAATTACGAATTTGGCATGTTGAATCGTAAATTTTGAGGAAATCAACAAATAAAACGTCTAATTAAGACAACCGTCTACTATTATAGTAGTATAAGTTATTTACGGGACTGTTACCTCGTTTTTAGCGAGTTTCGAGTAGAGAGTTCGCTAAAAACAAGGTACATTGTAACAATCCCGTAAATAACTTATATTACTATTATGATAGTGACCATGAAAATTTAAAACAATAAACAGTCTACTATATTTAAACATTAAAACTTTGTTATTATTATTATTAAAGCATTGTTTCCGTTTAAAGTAACATCGCAGAGAAAACATGGCTACGTTAATAAATCATCTAAAAGTTGCTGAAACAATTACAACAAATTGAAATACTTCGTGGATTGTACAGCGACGGGCGATCGCCAAGAGGCAATCAGGCTAAGAATCTTTGAATATTTTGTTAGGCTATTAGAATTTACATGAACAACAAATATTGGTCCTTATAATAATAAGAACAATGCTGGCATATACCGTGAATTTTATGTTAATCTTTCAAATCACAGGTTGACTAAATGGCGATTATATATTGCTGTAATAACACAGACCACAATATGTGAAGAATGTTTGATTTATATTGAATACTACTGGCCTTAAAGTTCAAAATTGGTTGAAGTATTTTTACTACTTTGAGTACGTTGATATGCTGTTTTGTGTGCTTATTTTATAGCTTTTTGAAAAAATAAATTAACTGTAATTTTTACTTTATTAATTTTCAATGTCAACACCATTTCTCAGATTTAAAATTTAGTTTACCGTCTTCATTTCGGTTCGTTTATTCATTTCGTATTCAAAATTCTAAATTTCATATTCTAGATTTTACATTAATATTTAATTAATTAAATTACGAATGGGTAATTTTTAAGGTGTTAATGAGTTAATTTGGTTAAAAAAAATGTGTGCATGTTTAGTTTTTAATTAGGTAGCTTTGTATTCATGAAAGACAAAATTAAAAGTCTGAAAATACAGTCCTTTGTTTTATTATAAAGACTTTTTCAGGAATTAGTTTAAAATAAACTTACGCGGTTAATCGATGAAATGTTATTAGCCTTCTCTCACTGATAATCAGTCATAATCGGACCGTTTTTCATACCGAATTTTGTGATCGATTTTAAGAATGACTCAATGCACCTGTCCGAATCTTTGCTTGTAACCTTCGAGGAAAGTGTACGTTATTCATTAATAGAGGGCGATGACTAATAATATTCATACTTTTATATTAGTCTAGCTTTAAGTAAGTACTGTAAAGGTTGTGATATGGATACTAGGGCAACGGATAGATATACATATATGTTTAATTTTATAAAAATATACATAAATACCAATGACTCAGGTACAAATGCTCGTATTCATAACACAAACATCTGCCCCTTTCGGGACCTCGAACAAGGGACCGTAGGTGCGATGATCAATAGGTATCTTATAGTTTTTGACTTAATTCTTTGTTATTTTTTTATTCATTTTTATTCATTTTTTTACTCATTTCTCGAGATGATTACTGTATTAGTGCTTGACATTTTGTAATTTTTATATGAATTGTCCTTACTATATTTTGACATCTCCAATCTAATAAAATGAATAATATGTATATAAACTTGCTGGCATTTTGGAGATACTGAAAGCCAGCATATACATTGTTTTATTAATAAATAAAAAGATAAGTCGTTGCCATCTACCAATCCACATTAGGCCTTCACAGTGGATTATGGCCCATTCCCCCTTCAGTGTTTTCCTGCATAGATAAAGCCTCTTTCCCATAAGAGTAGATATTATAATAATGATGATAAATTAACAAATGGCGTTTTAAATATAATATTCCAATGAGCTAGGTATATCCATTCCGAAGAATTTTTTCAACAGGAAAACAGACGCTTAGCACAGGCGACAGAATAGAAATTACAGGCATGAATGTCGGTTAATAATTGAACTTTATTCGAAATAAAATATTCCTGCAGATCGTAATTTATGACTAAAACAATACATATAGATTTGGTATGTTTCAGGTTTCTTATATTTATATAACGGTATTATTACATTATTCATATTAAATATAACTAGCTGACCGGGTCACGCGTTGCTATGGTAACGTTAATTGATGACCCGGCCACGCGTTGCTGGTATAACCCGGCCACGCGTTGCTATGGTAACGTTAATTAGTTATAAAAACTGTTATTTTTAGGCTTATGGTAACTATATATATGGTAACAAATACACAAATTATTATTATTATATAATGTAATGATATACATATATGTAACAGACATATCTATATTTGGTAGAAGGAAATATCCTTGTCTCATATCAAGGAGTTTCACACACATAACTCTATATGCCCTTGCATTTATATTTCTTTTGCCTACAACTTCCTCCATATGTAATTTAAATTTTACTATTTTTATATTTATATATTTATTAGATTCAATAGAACACTTGTTACGATCATTAATCATCCTGTGAACACTTATGAAGGAATCAAACGTTAGTGCTAATTAAAAAGAAAACAAAAAAGTACGCGTAGAAAATCCGATAAAAAATATCTTTTTTCAATGTATGATAAGCGCTGAAGTGTGCAATCTAAATATTGACTTTCTATTACTCACGATTTCGTAGCTAGCGCTTCATTATTAAAGATTGTTAAAGAATAAAGAAATGATTTCTCATGTGTTCAAGTCTTCCTTTCAGATACGTACTTATGTATGTACGTATGCATTTAAGAAAGATTCAGTCGGAACAGTAACATATGATTGTATGCAAGTGAAGTGAAATAGTAATTAATAATAATAAATAATATCGGACAAGATCACACACATTGTTCTTAACTCAAGTTAATTTTTTTTATCAAAACACCGCTCTTTAAAACTGGGCAAGTGAGTGTCAGGCCACGAGCGTTGTTGGGTTCCGGATTTGATACCGACTTAGAAAAAGCTTAACTACCACAGAAAACAGAAATGGTACGTCATCTCGTAATAATATTAGTACACTCGAGAGCAATGAATCCGGGTCACTTAAAGAATCCTAAAAATCTCGGAAACTAAAAATGCTAGGTTAATGCAATAAATTGTATTTAATAGACAATGTAATACTCCTTAAATGAAGGTATTAAAACTTCTTAGTTATTGTAAAGTTATATCATAAAAAAATCAAATTTGAAAAAGGGCCACTTTCGAAGATGGATCTACGAAATTACAGCATTTGGTTTTGCTTTTGTTTGTAATCTGTCATTTATGTGGGTACATAAACCATGTTGATAGTGCTCTATATTCATTATTCAAGCTGAAATTATGTCGCTTACGCCTGAAGAATGCACCAGAATACTTACAATGTTGGAAACCGGCCGGAGTCAGCGCGATACAGCCAGGACTGTCGGTGTGTCGCTGTCAACAGTACAAAGAGTTCTCCGACGTTACGAAGAAACTGGTTCTAACCTACGCAGACCAGGAACGGGCAGAACCAGGTGTACCACAGCACGAGAAGACCGATACTTGGTGAACACCATGCTTCGAAATCGCTTTCTCACAGGAACTGAACTCACCAATCAGTTTCGACGCCTCGGAGGAAGTAACCCAAGTGCATGGACAGTAAGACGTCGGCTTGCTGAATCTAACTTAAAACCCCTTAGACCTGCAAACGGCCCTAAACTGGAGCGTGGGCATCGTATTTCAAGACTAAGATATGCCCAGAGCCACGTAAATTGGAGTATTGAAGATTGGTCAAAAGTTGTTCTCCGACGAATCAAAATTTATGCTCTACAAGCACGATGGAAGACACAGAGTGTATCGAAGACCAGGGGAAAGATTCAAGCAAGCATGCATCGAAGAAAAAGTAGCCTACGGTGGTGGGTCTGTACTTGTGTGGGCCGGAATTTCTTCTGAAAGTCGCACAGAGCTGGTGATCATAGAAAACGGCTCTTTAACTAGCGTAAGATATGTGGAAGAAATCCTCAATGATCACGTTGGTCCATTTATGGTCAATTTAGGTGAGGATGCTATATTTATGCATGACAATGCCCGACCTCATACAGGTAGGATTGTGAATGACTACCTTCAAGAGATGAACATTACTCGTTGGAGTGGCCAGCGCGCAGCCCGGATATCAACCCGATCGAGCATGCTTGGGACGAGCTAGGCAGATGCGTAAAACAACGAAACACTCCCCCAATCACGCTTCGTGAGCTCAAAATTGCTCTCACAGAGGAATGGGAGAATATTCCCCAAAATCGTATAAGGAACTTGGTGTCCAGCATGCCAAACCGCGTAAACGCAGTAATGGAAGCACGAGGAGGCAATACGAAGTATTAAAATTCAAGAAAATCGTAATAAAGTTCAAACATTTCATGTTTCCTATTTTTGTTTTAAGGAGAGATCAGCAGTTTTTTTCTTTATGTAATTTTGTGTTAATAAAATGTATGGTGACTCATATTTTTTTTACTTTCATTTAAGGAGTATTACATTGTCTATTAAATACAATTTATTGCATTAACCTATCATTTTTAGTTTCCGAGATTTTTAACATTCTTTAAGTGACCCGGATTCATTGCTCACGAGTGTATATACATTGTTTTTTTTTATTATGTACGAACCACAGAATGTCAACCTACCACAAACCGTCAAAATTTCTCAATTCATATTGAGATCTATATGATATAAGCATATTATAAAGTAAGTGTTTTGTAGGTATTTACAACAAAATACTTCATATTATTTAGAATTCCTGTCCTCGGGTATATTATAATCTGTATAAATTAAAAAAAATATCTAAATTTTAACTTTAACCATTCCAAGACCTACATTCCTTTGTACGAGCTAATGCTCAATAAAAGTTTACTATAGTGAAATAATAACACTCTTATTTGCATCTTCTCGCCCTTTGTTCGACTACTTAATCTAAATGTGTGGAATATCTAGTTTCGCTTTATTTTCGAGTCTGGAGTATTGACCTCAGTTGTAAGGTTTTCTAATATTCATTAGAACCAACACCGAGTTTCGGCTTTACGTTTAGCATCCTTTTCTTTTGCACATTTGTGTCTCTTAAGCTGATTAATAGTTCTTACGTCCAATATTAGTACTTTTGTTTGACAGAAAATGATAATTATAAAACTAGAATACAGAATACATACCGATTATTGCCATTTAGAATTCTAATAACTTTCGTGACCATTTTTGTTTTGGAACATTTGGTTTACTATATTCTTTGTTAACTGAGAATTTAACTGCCTGGTTTTAAATTCTAAAGAAATTATTACTAGAAAAATTCAACTGGTCTTAAATGTCATAAAGGATTCGAATGAGCTACGGTCCGAGTATCTTAATAAACTTGATTAATGAAATAATTTTAGTTTATGGATTATTCAAAGTTTCTTACTGTATAGTATCAAACACCTTAGACAATCTGATGTATTTGTTTCTCTATATTAAAATTTGTGATCTTAATTTCCATTCTCCGAAACATTTTAGTCACAAGTAACGATTGTCCTAATGACTCACTAATACATTTTACTTCCTTTCTAATTGTCGTATGGCTGCCTGTAATCCAAATATTCCATATTCCTTTGACAAATTATCGGTCTCTCGATCCCTCGATTCCCGACCTCAGTCTTTACCTAAAGTAACCAAATCTAAGGCTTTGTGCTGGCGTTTCGCCATAAGATGATTAAAACAGACAAAATTTGGAGCAAATATTGAGTTTTAATCGCTCACACCAAAGATATCAAAGCTTAGAAATGTCAACAATAGAACTAAGGAACTTTAGGGCCGTTAGTAAAGTAGGAAAAAATATAACTAGGATTAACTTTAGAACAAATAATATTAGGACATGCACGAGATACCCCATGTATGTATTGAAGAAAGCAAGAATTGCGATCACAATGTCAGTCTTTTTCTCATGTTTTTAAAATTTTAAGAGAGAGATATTTTTAGTATTATTTTTTAAGGAACTAGATATGCCCGTTGTTCTTTTAATGCTCATTTTTTACATAAACCTTTTCTGTCACGCATATAGCAACTTACTAGAGTTTCAACGAAATCCATCGACTCTTTTTAAGTTTTCATGAGACTTACCTCACGGCAAATAATATTTACGAGTATTTAAAAAGAAATTTGAAACTTTACAACAAAAAGATAAATGCTAACCAATTCATGATAATTATTCGGTTCTGGTGTGCATACAGTTGTTCTAGTGGTTAAGTTAGGATAGTATGAGTTTGCCAGCGTGAGTAGTGGCTACATGGACCCGCGAGGCCTCAGTAGAATAGAGGGGTCCAGTGGCTTTTAATTCGGGTGTACATCTGCCGACGTTCCGTGCGCAAAGTCTTCGTGGTGCCGCCAGCCCGATGTTGAATGTATTTGTAAACCGAACTCATTAATTTGTCATTAGATGCATCTCCACACCAGGCCATAAAGATTAGATTTTAAATAATATTACTTACACTTGTTTTTAAAATTCAAAATTGTTACTTACTTTTTATGGACACAGTCTGAAATAAATCCAGATCCATAAAGGATTTACTAAAAACGTTAGCGAGCAGGACCTCGTTAGCATAACGGTTAGTAAGATGGGCTAAAGATAACCTCTGCAATTTTTGCAAGGGCCTGTCATCAGATTACTGCCACAAAAATGACTATGTAAGCTCCTCCATGCTTCGGAAAGCACGTCAAGTCGTTTTTTATCCACTGCCCTAAACGTGGGTCGAGTCGTTCTTCGGCTATTTCTCATTCATTTTATTTTTAACAATTGCTACCGCTCTTACGTTCATGCTGCATACTTCATTTTCATTCATCATCTTTTACACATCGCTTATTTATTTGTTTTTTCTTTCTGTATTCTTGTGATTTTCGTTTGCTGACTATATATTATTGATTGTCTTACTCTATTACGTACTGGGTCTATGTGGTGATCCATGCGGAGTGAAGGTCATTTCCCCCACTATTTAAAGAGTTTAAAGAGTTTGTCGTTTTGGTTTTCATTAAGCTTTTTGGTATAATCCTTCAGTTATCGAAGCATAGCACTAACGGTTATTTACCTAGTTCTATTTTTACCCAAGTTATGTTCAAACGTGCGAACTACAAAGGGTTGGAGTAGGGTGATTCATTCTACTTAAGTGACCATGCATGTCCGACACGCCCCCTCACTGGGCAGACTGTATTAATATAGGAGCTTAACGATCAGGTTATAACAGACTGTCTAACTTCGTCTTATACTATACTAGCTTTCCGCCCGCGGCTTCGCCCGTGGAATTCGTCTATATTGCGGTATAAAGCACAACTTTAAGAAAACTGCTCATTCCCACGGAAAAATCTAAGAAGCGCGATGTAACGCTGGATACAATTAGTTTTTAAACCAAAACTGAATGGGACACAATATTATATGTTTTCCCTTGTGGAGCAAAAACGTGCAGATTTTGGGCACTGGAAACCCGGGAACACGCTACATAGAACTGACCATGCGAAAAACAATGTTTTTCCAAGTGTACTCCAGCAACCCTTAGAATTTGGCCTTGTGCTTTATTAATGGTCATTGCAAATGAAACCCTTATAGCAAATTGTAGTCTTTTAAATTGAAGTGGGAGGTCTGTTGGAATAATCGGAATCCGAGGAATGAGTCATTTAGTGAATCATTTAGCATCAAAATTTACATGTTCATATTCGTTTGCAACATATAAGTAGATGTAAAAAAAACAGTTTAGACGATAAAACAAATTGTACGTCATCCCTCGGAAATTCCTCATTTTCGGGGATTCATTATCGTATCATTTAGCTTCTAAATTTACATGTTTATATCGTTGCATTATTTTACCTTTTTTTAAACGACACACAGCGCCATCTACAATCCATCCATCAAGTAAACAATATTTTTGTTTTTCCTTGGGAACATCAATTTTTTCCAGGATAAAAAGTACCCTATTATTTAATACGGACTTTTGTCTTTACGTCTGCAAAATTTCAAAGCAATCGGTTCAGTAGTTACGGCGTGAAAGCGGAACAAACAAACAAACAAACAAACTCATTTTCCGATTTATAATATTAGTAAGGATACGTATTTTATATTTTAACATGATGAACAGACTAAAATACCCCAATCAATTGTCTATACTCTATCCATTTCGACCTGAGACAAAAGGTAAACAAACCATAAAAAAGGTTCTTCAAGATGTCTATTTTCTTCATTGCCGAAAGGTTTGATCAAAAACATACGACTATTCAATGTTTTATTATTCAAACTTTTTAAATTAAGATAACTAAGAATTACTTGTCACCTTCAATAATTTTCAGTATTTTTACATCGATGTTAGATATATTTTTAACGTAAGTTTAGATTACTATATATTTGCTATTAAAAAGACCTAAAATGAATAGTGTTCTCAAACTTTTACGCATTTATAATACTTCTAAATGAAGATGAACAACCATCACACACTATAACGTAGAACTAAGTGATTTCCGGGTTTAGCCAGATTATATCCGCCATTTTTTATTCTCTCAACTATTGGTGCGAGTGCGTTCACACCTTGATTATTTCGTTGTTTCTTGTTAAAAGGACAATGCCCATCGTAGTATGGACTTTGGTATCGCTTTGAATAATTTTGTGCCATGATGATTTTTACTATATTTTTAGGTTGCTAAGTGTAGATTAAATTATTAAAAACAGTTTTTCCGTAGTTCGACGGATAACATGAAAAAAATATATAACAAAACTCATCAAATTAACACTTTTCCCGGTCTTCATTTGTGTTTTATTTACATTTGAAGTTTTATCTATCAACACAATGCTTGGATGTGAGCTGTGTGCGAGTATTTTAATGCTTTAGTTTGAATAATACTAATTTAGATATAATATTTCAGACTATTAAGGTTTTCATCACAAGTTCACAACACTCAGTTGACTATACCAATTTGACAGTTCCATTCCGCCCGATTGTCCCATTGTTGCCAGTCTTCTAAATTATTAACAATTATGTATCGATTATGATTGCCAAATGCAAGTTTATATGAATAACTTAAATATCTGTGCGTTGATATTATGTTTTATTAAATATATTCGTTTTCAGAGCATTAAAATAGCAGATATACCTACTAACTTCTTTATAAGACCACTAATACACTAGCATATAATATATCTATGATCATAGAAGAATCACATTGCACGTATATCGAATAAAATCTGTCATCATACTGTTGGATGAATCTGTGATCTCTAGACGGCAATGCAGCACTCATAGACATGCTTTACGTGCTGTTATGCATGCAAGATCGTTTATTTTATTGATAGATACGAATGACATGCAAACAATTTGCTGGCAATGGATTGACGGATACCTTTATTTTTCAACATGCTAGCTATAAATGATGTGTATGCATGCGTATGTATGTATTGTCTACACATCTACGAGTCATGCACGTTTAGGTACTGCATGTCGGCGGCATCACCGTTTAGGGCCGTACTATGATTGATAGACATCAATCATAGTATTCCTTAACTTCGAGTTCCTTCGAATCCAGACGGACTCGGAGGCCTAATATGGGCTATAATATACATTGTCTACTTGTTTGTTAATGTGATATATTCCATAATAAAGCATATTAAATTGTATAAGTCACTGTCGGTGGTTTAAATAATTTAATTATAAGGGTTCACAATACAAAAACTGTATGAAAAGTTAAAAGCACGACGCAACAAGATTATTGGAAAAAAGAGCGCCGTTAAAACCATAGAAAGATGAAATCGTCTTCTAGTAACAAATTAGTTTCACATCATGTCTTATGCTTAATTACATAATATGCTAGAATGCGAACTGCCAATTCGATATTTTAATTAAATAAATAGCGTATCGATTGTGTTATATTTGGCAAATCGATACGGTCGAAAAGAATATGGCAATACCGAGGAGACAAGTGCCAATAGAAATACTCGGTAATATGGAAGTGAATTCATTGCTAATTATTATGTGGATTATTGTCCGTCGATGTTATGGCAAAGTATTTTACAGCATTTCGTGAAAAATTAAAACTTAGTTTTTGACATAAATTTGATTTAAGTACAACGACGATCAAAGACGATACCACGAATGGGCATTGTCCTTTGTTATAATTGTCGTGTTTGTTACGTTTTATTGTTGTGTTACGTTGTAATATATTGTTGTTGTTGAGTTTATGTTATTAAATCCGGTTTGGAAATCCGGTCCAATGCTCTCCCAATTGAGCTACCGAGCCTTGCGAACACTCATCGAAGGTTGCGGGTTCGATTCCCGCCTGAGATTCACTTGTGACCCGAGTCGATTTTTTCTAGTATTTTTCTATTATAATAATTTATCTTATAGAATCGCATTGAAAATGCATAAAATATATAAAAATTATAAATGATAGCTTGTGTTTATACTTAAGTACCCCTTTTCCTATTTTATTATAAAAAATAACACCCTTAAATATACCATATTTTTATCCCAAAATTAGATAAAAATGTTTGAGAACCACAAATTATTTGTTTACCTTTTGTCTCAGATCGAAATGGATAGAGTATAGAGAAAATTAACCTCTGTAAATCAATTACGAAGTTTTTGTACAGTGTTTACGGTTTCGCTTTCACAGTTTTGCAAGATATTCTGTATTCCTCACCTCGTTTTGAAAGTCCCTTTGATCAAGGGTCGAGAAATCGGGAAATTCTCAAACCGGATTAAATTACAGATTAGATTTGGGTTACCTTCGTTAGAGGTGACCCCTTTGATACCGGTTTTTTTTGGAATATCGGTGTGGTTAATTGCAAAATGAACCGGATATTTCAAATTAAATGTCGTCTCATCTAAGAAATAGTTCTCGTTCTACGTCAGCTACAATCGATTAAAGCACGCACGTGTCTGCTTTGATTGTCAAGCGACAATGCCACGGCACTCGGCATGCATCTGAATAAAACCGGATAATTTTAGTCTTTTGTCGGTTTGTGTAACTTAAAAATTACTTTCTTTATATTAAACGGATATCATGTATCATCATGATTAGGTTGAACTAGATTTCTTATATAATCAGCAACCACCAACACTTTAAACACGATATTTGAGCAAAATGTACAAACGTTACCATACATGTTATCAATACAATAAACACTATTCTATCATGATAATACTTACAGTGTAACATCTATAAAGTTGGCATGGCAAAGTGAGCAGAATCGCTTAAAAGAAAGTGCAAAAATTTGTGCTTATTTAGTGCCAAAAACTGAAATTTAATGCTCAGAGTTTTGATCGATAAAAAATAAAATAAAAAAATTTTGCCAAATTTTTTACCACATACGGCCAGCACTCATTGAGAACTAAATTCCCTATGCTTTAATCCTATACTGCGTTAATATAGGCGTTTAAGGGAATACAATGTTAGCTTAATTACAAGCTAGCATTGTTCTAATCTTTCGCGAATCTATGAAAGAATTAAATTTCAGTTTTTGACACAATGAGAGCATTAAATTTTGGTTTTTGGCACTAAATTATTACTAAATAAGCACTTTCTTTTAAGCGATTCTGCTCACTTTGCCATGCTAGCTTTATAGACGTTACAATGTATGCTTTTATTACTTCAATTGATATCTTGTATCAACATACGAAGTCGCCTTTGTAAGGTACAAAGATATCAGTATGGTACACAAAGCTCTTAATTTAATATATAATAATGAAATTTTGCTAGAAATAGTTCCACCAAACTACAATGTTCTAGTAGTTTTAGTACTGTTTGTTGATATTCTATAAAATAACCTTTTTGTTTGAAAACTTTCCCGCAACAAGGCGAACTTTGGACTTGGACTATATCGATGAGTTAATTAGTTGCCGGACCGTTTTATGCGGTTACAGGGTTGAGTAGTTCATAACATAATAATTTTCGGAATTTATTGTACCTTTCACATGAAAAAGTCTATGAAGAAAGTAATAACAACTCTAATATTATGTCCAAGTAATTTATTGATTTATTTATTAATCTTTATTTACGGTACTACTATTAACAAACAAATTATTGATTTTGAATTTTGAATGGAAAAGTAAAAAGTTCCTATTACACGTAAAAGCAATAGGAATTTTTTCATTGCAAAATTAATAATTTTCAGGTTAAAAAGTTGACAACATTATTGTTTTGAAAATCTTTATAGCAGTTTTGTGGAAATGCATAAAAAAACAACCATTATTTTTAAAATTTACTCTTTTGCAAAATATAATTATTCAAAACACGTTATAAATTGAGTTAAGCTCGGTACTCAGATTTTACTCAGAATTTTATCGTTTACACAGTCGGTTATTGTTTGTAATACTTTGGGAAAGATAATAAACATATAACTTTCAACCCTATATCAAACTACTGAAAGCCATACTATTCAAAGTCAAAGTTAAATTACTTAGGTAGGCAACTAAGCTTCTCAACTATTTATTGATCAACTAACAACGAATTTGTAAATGATCGTATTAAAATATTTGGGTTTGTAAGAGATCCGAGAGAGAATTATGTTTTTTAAAAGGTAGTTCAACGAACTTTTAACGTTAATTATAGTTTGTTACGGATTCTTAGCAGTATTAAGAGATAGGTTAGTTGAATAGAGTGGGCAAAACAAATCAATTTAGTATTTTTCTGTTATTTATTTATTTATTTTAGTACAGCCACATGGCAAAAATTAATACATCCATGTTATAAACCAGTTAGGTGTAGATAAGTTATAACTGACCATTATTAAGTTATTACTTAATTTTGACCTGTATTCAAAAGCTTTAACCGCCACTAATGTCAGAATAACGATTCCTCTGAGTCTTTTCCGCCCAGCTAAGAAAGAGGCAAAATACTGAGTCAGGGAAATTATTAACTTTGTATTTTTCACATTGTTTGCGTCTGCTATTCTTGTTTTCTGTGTGTTTTCCAATAATTGTTTTCTTTTTTCTTTTCTTTTTGATGCGAGTGATTGTATCTACTATTAGAAGACTTAAGATGTTAAAAAGACGAATAGATCTCCTTGGTAGAATAATAATTTTGAATTGTTCCGTGCGCTACATTCATAATGATCTCCCTATACTATAAGTTATTTTTGCAACTATCGTAATGAGACAGCAATGTTAGTGAAATTCCTGTATTAAAAATTAAAAAACATTTCAATTATAAATTCACAGCAACATTTTGATTTTAATTACAATATATAAAAACTGGTTAAAAAGAAACGGTAAGGAATAAAAGAAAACTATTTATAAAAACATTTTTGGGTGCTGTATAGATTCTAACATCGCTCAAGATACACTATTTATTCTTTATAAAAACTAGCCGACCCGGCCAGGCGTTGCTGTAGCTCAGTTATTATAATTTACAATATTTTTTATGTCCTTTTTAAATCCCTATTATTATATATAATATTCAATCATAAAGATTAAATTCGCTTGCAATAGGAAATCTAGTCATAACTCAGTGTTATAAATGTCATTCTTAGGCTTTTACTGACAATATGGTAACAAACACACACACAAAGTTTTGTCATAATATATTTATCGCATTCGTACTGATAAAAACAAAAATCAATATTTTTTTGATTTTCCACAATCAAAAAGGTTCTTAAATAATAACTCCACAGAGTTACCTTTATAACATGTTTAAGATCCCCACAGGGCTCAGCAAAATAGGAGAGAGGAGGTATTTTATTTTTCAAATAATAAATTAATGAGTAATATAAAATCCATTAATCAGTTAATCGAATTAAATTAATTAATTAAAATTACTAAGATTCTCTCTTATCATTTTATTAAAGTTTATAATTCATTAAAATAATTAATTCATTACTTTCAATATAACAGTAATTTAAATTACTATCATGAAAATTTATTAATATGACTTGCCAGTTATTATTTTCAACTTTTCAGGTTAATGAAAATTTTAAAATTTTCATTAACCTGATAAAGGTGTTCATATCCAGCGCAATGAATGCTTTATGAAGGGTTAACCGTTATTTAACTCCATATTACAAGCTTGCCTTAGTTTTTGATTAAATAAATTGATGAAGGCTGTCTGGAATTTCATCTTACTTATTACCACTATGAACTATATGAATAAGAGTATACGCAATGTTTCCGACCAGTTTTTCTACGAAACGACCCTGGAAGTGAATGATTTCTTTGATTTCTTTTGATATTGAAAAAATATATAAACCTTTCTTTTATATAGAAGTATTGATATATAAGTTCCATGATTAATATTGTTGAACCTCTGGGGCTGCTCTGTTTTCAACAGATTGATATAAAAAATGTACAACTTTGACTGTGTTTGTGATGTTTTGGCAACTGCCATAAATTATGCAAAGGCTATTTTACGAAGCAAAATTATTCAAAATCAAATCTAAAATAACCTAGTATTTGTATGTAATGTTTTTATATTCAAGAGAATTTAAAGCACTAAGATACGAAATTTCTGGAAAATTCCAAACGAATTCCCGAAATGGTAGTGAAGTTTGTAGCTTCCAATAACATGTTATTTATAAAGATAACGCAATAAAATGTGAAATACAACAAAAAATAAATAATTTCGATATAAATTAACTGTGAGTTGTAAAGAACACGCACAATAAAACATTATAGGGAAGTAATGATTATTGACACCATAATCCTGTGAACACGGCTTCTGAAAAGGATTCTCGACGTCAGACTGATTGATTGATTGAATATCCTTTATTGTACACGCTAATATACATGAATAACTATGGTAACACCAGAAGGGGCACAAATGGGGCCTCATTATGAATAATAACTATATGTGATTTATCCCAAACAACAAAGGACTATGACATTATAGTTGGCAGCGTACAGTTGTATATGAGCCGTAGAAAAATATGAGTGAAAATTAACAAATCTATAATCAAAGATCACAGTGGTTTGTGTGTTAGTCTGTCCGCTCTTTTTCCCGCTCTTTTTACATTGTATCAATAACGTTACCATAGCAACGCGCTTACCGCAAGTAGTTCGTCTACCGGACGCGAGTTGGCGATACACCTTTTACGCGGGGTGACTAAAATAGTGCATTATAAATAAAGTTTGGACATTGTTATTTTTTTTTTGTTATTTTTCAATATTTGATTAAGTTATTATTATTTCTAATATTTCTACAAAACATAAGCCATTATATTTATTGGGTCAGAGCTTCCCTGTATACGATATTTGATGTTGTTTTATTTTGTGGCAGCAAAATAAATTGTTTTTCAGGAACTCCGACCCGCGATAAGCCAATGTTAGCCTGTCCAGTTGGCCATGAGTAAAAAAATCTTTTTGTAGGTCGACCCCTACTAATTTAAAGGTTTGGCCCTGGGCCTTGTTAATAGTTAACGCTAAAGATGTACCGGAAATTGAAACCGTTTAAATGAAATTGGCTGATCAGTTGGGATCATAGGTATCCTCGGCATACGAGCTAGCTGACCATATGCTGGGCGATGATAATTGTGGCTACAGTTAAATTGTCCTTCAATTCCTTAATAAGCAGCCTTGTCCTGATGCACATGCTCGGGAAGCTTAATTTTTTTAAAAGAATAATTGAAATTCCGATTTTATACGCCAGTTCGTATGGTAGCAGTGCAGAAAGGTTTAGTGAATTTAGAAATTCCTGTGAATAATGGACTGCACCTTTGATATTAGTCACAGTGTCGATCGTTTTGTAATTTTTTGTTTGGCTGTGGAATTTATTAATAATCAGATTGTTTATTATGCTGACAGTGTTCCTAGGTGACACAGTTGCCCTAGAACACAACAAATCAAAGTCTTTTTCGTAGAATTTCTAAATGTCAGGATATACTGCATCTATAAAAATTTCTAAATGTAATATTTGGCCTAGAGATTCATTCAAAAGCATGTCACAATTTTTGCTTAAATTTGAAGTGGGAAAAATCCCTTCCCCAAATTTTAATAATTGTTGTGGGAAATCTTTATTTATGATTCCATGAAGATGAGCTCTTATATTCGTCCATAATTTTAAATTGTCAATCGAAGTCCATAAGGGAGACGATTTCAAGCATGCTTTGATGATATCTGCTCGCATACCTCTGTTAATGACGGGAAGAATCTGTCTGAAATCTCCAGCAAATACAAAAGTAATCGCGCCCATGGGAGCAGACAAGTTTCTAAGTTCTTTGAAGTTCTGTCCACGGCCTTTATATGTGCTTTATGACTCATGGTGCATTCATCCCAGAAAATCAATGAGGCGTTTTGTAGTAAATTACCAAGAGGCCTATTTTTGCGGATAGAACGTGTAGATTATTGCTCAAGATTAACGGATAGTGGAAGTTTAAAAGCACAATGTGCAGTTTTTCCATCCTCTAAGAGATTTGTGGCGTGACACTATTTTTGTCATTGGCACGGCCGGCAGTGGCGGGCGACGGTGAGGAGCGGGAGCTTCGAGAGACACATCAGGACGGACGGTTGCTGAATTAACAAAGATTGAAAAAGTCAAAAATGTTACTTAAGTTACATGGTTAATGTAATGATAACTTTTGAATGGTATAATAGAACTTGAGAATGGTATAATTCAAAAAGTAATTTACAGGTATTACTGATATAGCCTTGAATACGAAGTGATTTATATGTGATAAGGATTAATACCCAGGTAAGAATAATGTGGCCTAGTTCGCACAGGCGTTGCTATTGCATAAATTTACATAAAAAGTAGTTATTGTGACATAACTGTAATAGTTATACATATGGTATCGTGGACTTTTCTGTAGCTATTGATGTCCTCTATAAAACTATAGTACATCACTATGCTCTATTGTCAATAATTTCCGCAGCGTACGCGATATAAGATTATTTTTTCACACGTTGGGTTACATTTTCGAAGTTTTTATACGAATCCCTAACTTTTTAAAAATATTCTATCGCCTATGTTAATCAAAGATAATGTAGAATTCTATATGTGAAAGAATTTTTCAAATTGGTCCCGTAGTTTTGGAGCTTATTCAATGCAACGAAAACAATTAAAATTTTCATACGGATGCCATACTTTTTTGAAAATATTTTATAGCCTATATTCATCAGGGATAATGTAGAATTCCAAATATGAAAGAATTTTTCAAATTGGACAAGTAGTTTCAGAGCCTATTCGATGCAAACAAACAAACAATCAAATCATTCCTCTTTGTAATATTAGTATAGAAAAAACTAAATAAACATAATATTTACATTCCGAACAATGGATAGGAGTCTGTTGTAGATGTATGTATGTAGATTGTCTGTCTGTCTAAAGGGATTTTAGACAGACAGACAATTTAATCAAAAACAATAATAAAATGGAAATTAAAGCGTATCGGTAAAACATTTTTCATTCCAATTCGGTTACTGCTAAAAAACAATATACGGGGAACCCGAATATTTTAGCAATCCCATCTAGATACAAGCCACAATTTCTTTATGCTAAAATCATAGGTTGTAATTCAGTTATGCTATTGGCTTCGCAGGCATAATATCCGATTGTTCGGAATAGAATGTTATTTCTATTAACCCAGCGACAAGCGAGCTGAGAGTGGTCGCGAATCGTGGTTCAATTATACGAACTTGTGCGACTAATCAGTAAGCTTGATAACTTTGAAAGCGTGTTTTCGATTTCCTTTGTTTTACTTTGTCATTCGTACAGTTTGCGTTAAAGGTAGATTAATACAGTTCAGTGTTTAGAATTATAATAAGACATTTAGAAAATAAACAAATTGTTCTATTTCTTTCGTCAGTCGTGCCTCTCTAGTGCTATGGTATAGTCGATAAATAAAGTTAAAGGAAGCTAAACATACAACGACTAACCCTAGAATTATTATATAAAATAAGAAAGCATCATATAGGTATCTGAAAAAATAGTTTTATTGAAAGACGGTACCATTCCATTAATGGTCAATCACAATACCCTATATCGGTCTAGGGTTGCCGCTATGCAATTAAAAAAAAAATACATGATTTTCAATCTTTGAAATTATTTTCTTTCGACGACCGTTTGGTGCAACGGTAGCGATCCTGCCTTTCGCACCGACTATCCTGGGTTCGAATCCCGGAAGGGGCAAATGTTTATATGATGAATACGAGCATTTGTACCTGAGTCATGGGTGTTTATATATATTTCTATGAATAATACATATCTATGTATCATATATATACCTAAATGGCTATCCGTTACACTAGTATCCACAACACAAGCCTTACACAAGCTTACTTTGGGCTAGGCTAATTGGTGTGAATGTAAGAAATATTTATTTATATTTTCTAGGGTTGTAAGCATGGTACATATTCCATGGCACAAGTACTATATTCAGTACTATACAGGTATTACTAAACTGTATAGATAAATTTAAAAAATCATTGATGCAACATATTTGTTAAATTTTATTATTCTAGCTTTTTTTTTAGCCAGATTCTTCACTTAATCTTGTTTGTTCTAACAATTGAGTCTTCAACAAATAATAAAGTCTTTTCTCAACGCTTAAGCGCTATTTTCTTTAATATGTGCCTACTTTAACTTTATACAGTTAGAAGCAGATCAAAAGACGCAAAAGTGACAAATATCTTTATTGAATTTTCATCTCAAAGTTTCAGTGCTAAACAATTATTATTATAGAGCTAGAGATAAAAACATTGACAAAAGATATTGTTGTGAGTCACAGTGACAAGAACACTGGTGAAAAAGTTGATAATATCTCGCTGATGAAATCGTATTTGTATATATAAGTAGTAGAAATAGTTACATGTAAGGCAGTTCTTCAAATTTAATATAACCCCTTTTTAATTATGCAATGCCTTAAACGAACGCTTGTTTTACGAATGGGTCCACATCCTTTGTACATGAGAGAAAATTTGATCTCGATTCATTTTGTTTAAAGCTAACAGCTCAGCCGTAGCAATGGCTGCTTCAATTTTAGAATAAATCTCTTTGTTTTACAGCAAGATTCAAATGGCGCATTATATGTCTCAATTTTAATATATCATATATTAAACCGTTATCATCTCTAAGAAAAAACAAATAGAACTGATCAGGTATCTCCGAGAAATAGAAGGTAAAATCAGCATTCAATTTATTGGAGTGTTTTTCCAATAGCGAACCACTTGAACGTTCAATAAAATTTTAATGTCAGGTAAAGTTTAATCTGCGAAATTCAACCGCTATCATAAAAAAGGCAGTTTACATGGTTGATGAATATAATCTATCCGTAGAGCGGTTGAGAAATATTGACTGTACCAAATTTGAGAGAGTTAGGCATCGTAATAAATGCCTAACTGTCTCAAATTTGGTATAATTTAAATCTTGAGTTCTTACTCTATCTAAGAATTTTGCAAAGTTTGTAACTCTATTAACAAGATGGCGGAGATATTGAATTTTGTGCTACTAACAAATACTGGATACTTATGCCTAAATATGATTTATAACACTATATCCGTATTAAAATCTAGTTTTCAAGTGTTTTATACGTCAAAATTGTAAAGTTCCAAATATAGGTATGTATGTCTCATTGAATGACAAACCTATCGTACATTTTAAAATAAGCTACGAAATTCATTGGATGAATAGTTAATACAAAGGCTGTTAAAAAAACTGTTAAATGAGGATATTATAAATATTTGAAAAGTAAACTATACAATCTGTGATCGCTATTTTATCTAAAATAGTTCAGGAAATCAAATATTTTACTTATATAGAAACATTTACCTAAAATTAAAGACATTGTGTTTTTTAATATATTACTTTTGTAATATTTCATGAGATCGGATCCGATAGTTGTGAATATATATTGTTCGCATGATTTCAAGCCCGATAATATTATGCTGCACAGCGCGATACAGAGTATTTATAGGCACTACGTACAAAAGGGTTACTCCGCAAAAATATTTAAATAAATAGCTCCTTATTCTAAACAGCAATTCCTACTCCATATCTAGTTAAGCTCAACTAGTACACCGCTGTGTATGCATAATAGTTAGTTAAAAGTACATCTCTTTTTATATCTTCCCTAATGCGACACGTGCATTGGTTGGACTACTTACCAATGAGCATCTGGTAAGTTTGCGGATGCGAGCACTAATTACTCCTGTGCCATTATTCGTTATGGTATAGCGTCTTTGGTGCGTGGAGTGCGAGGGAGTCGAGATTATAAGAGATAGGATAAACTTGGCTCTGCTCGGCCGGTTCATCAAACTACATTTTTGATGAACTGGCTGAGTAGATGCAGCAGTTATTTATAAATGAAAATTTATAATAAGAATCTTAAAAATCAATTAAATTTTGTTCTAACGTAGAAATTAAGTAAAATTGTTTCTAACAACTATTAATGGTCCATTTATCCATTATTATGTATTTTTTGCATTGAAAAATTGTTTCATACAACTAGGGACTCTCCATAGTTGTTAGACACAATTTTACTTAATTTCTATGTTAGAACAAAATTTAATTAAAGTTTTGAATTCTTATTATAAATTTTCATTTATAAATTACTAATACAAATAAATTATTTTTTTAATTATTTTTAATTTATTTAAAACACATCTATTACCTACAGTATTAAAGATGAAGACATTGAAAATTAGACATCTCGTAATCTTCTATAAACAGCCTGATAGACGGCACTGGAGTTCCAGTAATTGTAAACAAATATTGACTGTGGAAGGTAATATGGCAATGACATCAGAATAACCCGCAGTCGAATTTAATCTTACAGGATTTTTTTTGTTGTAATTGAATTGAAGCTTATTCTGACAAGCCTGTGACCGTGTATAATATGTTTAAAATCTAGAAACCAACTTATAAACTTAGTAATTAGTGTTTTCCATTAGTTTTGTTTGTATAACTATTAATTTCATTTCATGAGTACTGACTTTGAAAATTAACATTTAAGAAAACTACCAACTGAAATTCAAATATACTTAAAATACATCAAAGCTTAATATGGATGAATTTTACAGTGGTTTTTCATTAGTAGATTAATAGTTTCCAAGGGCTTATGTCTACAAATTAATTTTATGACATTTGCCTTCAAAATCCAATTATTAAATTTTATAAATAAACACAACACACTTGGTACCAGTATCATAATACCATGGTCAGGTATAACCAGACCATAAAGTATATTATTATACTCTTTATTGCACTTATAAAATAGAGGAACAATACATTACCATATCTTAGAGAGCAATGGTGGGCTTATCTCTAACAGAGATCTCTTCAAGACAACTAAGTAGTATGTGAGTGACTTAATACAGTTACGTTACCGCTTTTTACTTAAACTTAGCTGGGTATTAAGTTTAACATTTTCCGAATTATCTCTCTTTGAATACTTAATAACTGTAACCTTATATTATTTCTTGGACATAAAAAAACCTCTGTAAGAGCTGAAAAGGCTTCATAAAGCTAACGTGGACTTCATTATGAGGCCTTCAAAGAGCTTAGCTTTGCAGATGTCTCGATAATCGGACACAACGTTTAATACTTCTTTTATGGATATAAGCTCCTTGCCCATACATCTTTACTTTAGTGCGATTGAAAGTAAGTCTTGTTATAAATATCTCGTATCTCTTGTACGCGACACAAATATACGAAATGCCAAATTTCATTAGCGCCCTGAAGCGATCAGCGTGAAATTGAGGGTCAACCAACCGAATGATCTGATTACAAATCCGAATCTCTATTTGAAGAACAGGCCTTCAAGCACAGAGAAACTGTAACCTGACGTTAATGTTTACAAGTCTGTAAATTTAACTATATATTACTATAACTATATTATAAAACGTTCCCCGTTGATCCAAATAGTATTCATAAAATATTTCTGACCTCTGTAACGCCACTACGAGGTCCCAGGTTCGCTTCCCGGCCGACTCACGGTAGAAGACGAACTTTTCTGTATTGGTTCGGATCTGACTGTTATGGTTCCGTCATAGTTTTTGAATTCCATAACACAACTGATTTTTTTAAATCGTGAATAGGAAAGCTCTAGACCGCTTTCTCGCCTGATAGTAAGCAACGATACTTCGGCTACTTAACTTGGGCTCAGAAAAATGTTTGTGATTTTGTCTTTAAAAAAAACATATATAAAACTGTATAAAAATTGAAAATTATACATCTTATACTTTGTCCAATGTAGGATGATACTTTTGACAATTGACACTTATATAGAGGAAATAAAGTTTCTATTGCAATGTCAAGCCAAACATAAGGAAACAAACGCAACCTTAGTACGTAGCAATAAGGAAGTGACACCTGTCAAAAGTATCATCCTACATTGGACAAAGTATAATAAGAGATAATTTACGACTTCTTTGAAATTTTCACATATTTAAGTATATTTTCAGCAATTTAAACTCTAAATCATCAAAATTAGAAACACTGTAATCATTTTCCTGCCATAAAGTTAAATAGGATTCGAAAAAGCCTGAACAAACTTTCCCGTTTTTAGTCAAGCTAGATAATTATTTTAAAAGGAATACGCGTACAAATATATCGACTGGCATTTCACTTATTCTACTACTTAGATACATATAACATACATACATATATACTACATATACAAAAAATATATTATTTTGACAGTGCACTTTTAATTATGTTCAGGCTACGGTCTATCAATCTTATCTGAACGGTTAAATAACCACAATCAATGTCGAACTTAAAGTTCAACGAATAGAGTACCCACACAACATAATAATGAAAGAGATATTTCGTAAGGAAAACTTATCCTGTTGGCACAAGCGAAAAAACCCGCTGGTATCGCGTTTGGTGTTATTGCAAAAGCTGAAGAAGCACTCATCACTTATTTGACAAGAAAAAATAATATAAGAAAGATTTTTACTTCGAAAGCCGAAATGAATTACCTATACCCATCATCGCTGATTGATATACCACAGAGTAAAGAAATACCTATCATACCTACATACACCAGAAAGTAAAAATAAAAATCAAAATATTTCTTGGTCACCCAAATAAATATATAGTAAATAGATTTGTTAAAATTCGTGTCTCGGACAGACTTTAATTACATTAGTAATTGTAATCCCGGTAAAATGGGTAACTACGGAAACTCGTTGATGCAAGGAAAATCTACTTGTAAATGAAATTGTGTGCACGATATACATAACTACGCGGGGAGTGTGTGCATCATGTACGCAGGGCTTAAACGATGATTGACTAATGAAACGGATAAGCCTTAAGATTAATATATTCACCATAAACAAAATTTTCAACAGTCTTAAGTTTTGACAGCCTTTTGAAACAGAATTTTGAGTATGAGTTCATACATATTTTATGTCTTATCTGATCTTGCTTTATGTTCCTAAACAAAGAATTTTTTTAAGTAAAGATACTGAAATTGTAGACTATAAGTCCTTTTAAAAGACCCATATTAACTCTGGGCTAGTGGACAGTTTAATATCTGTCCTTAACCTTAAAATTCTACAATTATTTTTTTATTATTGAAGTAAAACTTGTTTACGCACGGTTGACTTGGGAAGTAAGCTGGTGAATGCGTGACGAGAGTTACGAAAAGTGTGATCAGGCGAGGCGACCGGAAGTTGAGGGGGAGATATAAGTTATTGAAGATAGAAAGAGGGAGTTACGTTACGTATAATACTGTAGGGGCATGAGAGTGAGGTCGTGCACACATTTTCTTTCTCTCTTTCTCTCATAGCCAGTTACGATTCTTATATCCAATATAAAGCTATATAGACGGAGCTAAAGAAGTTTTACATCAGTCGTGTGGTTGTTTTTTAGTTCAAGTTAATAAAACATAAACATTAGAAAAATAAATATAAGAAATATTTAATTTTGTACAAACCAATATAAGTTAAGTGCAATATCAAATATAAAATGAAAACTATCAAGAGCCACAATCTTTAACTTTGGTTTTTGGTTGGATAGTGTTTTCATCCAATTAGTGATAGTAACAACAACCGCATCCAATTTGCGTTGTTGAAGCTCAACCCCTAGCTCAATGGCGTTTCCAGAGCGACGAGGGGAGAGCGGGGTGCTCAGGGAGCCAGGATTGCCCCAGTTGCTCCTGCCAGTCGCATCGGGGACTTGCAAAACGAAGCGCTCCTGTGAAACGGAACGCGAGTTAAAGCGGGAACTTTCGCGCGCGCCATTTTTGAAAAGTTACGTTTCCGAATTCAAACATCAATGTGATTTGCATTGTGGTTTACCAAGCTTCGGTGTTTATCGGGTTTCGTGAGTAAATGTTTTAGATGAATAAAATTATTACACTTATTTTGAAATGTAATTAAATATGTTATAATAAACTTCTTGCCCAATTTTCAAAATTAACCTTAATGAAATATTAATGACAGTAAAGGTAATTTCTCTTTTCAATAGTTAAGAAAGTTACTTTTTTGAATATCATTATTTTCTAGTTTTATATCTTAATGAAATTGAAAATTAATTAATGAGTGTATAAATTTTAGACGAGGCTGTCTAAACTTAAATAACTAGGTATTCCGATTACTCATAAAGTTCCGTGTTAACATTTAAAAATTTCAACCAATTAAATATTTCTTTTGAGTCTGCGCTCAAACTTAAATTGAATTTTCTAATTGAATTTATTTAGAATAAAAGTGTTTCGCCGTATCATTTTATTGTATATTTTTTTTATATTAATATTGCTGACATATGTTATAAGCTAGTCAAGCTTTGTACTTTATTGTCGTACAAACGAACAATACGAAACATTTTCTGCAAAAAAATGGAGAACAAATATTGAACAAAAAGCAGGAAAGACGGAAAAACAATTTTATATTTTCGAAGAACTTCTCTTTTTATACGTATTTCGTTTTATATTTTATAAAAGCTGTATAATTATCAAGAAATATTACATTTTAATTATTAGTTTGATCAGTCTGAATATACGAGGTTCGTTACCATTATATTTTCGTATAAAGGAAACTAAACAATACTAAAACTTTTTTCTTTAATTTTATTACGGATACTACTTTCAAACTTCGATAAGTTATTATAATATATAAAGAATAAATTAATCATAAAAAAGTTAAAAGCTCTTGAACGAATCTTACTCTATTTTATTAGCAGTTTTTTGTATGTTATCTAATTTACAATTTTATTGAATATCCTCTAAAATTATAGTTTAACCAAAATTTTGGTACCGTTTGGTCTTATTATTTTAAAAAATCCTACAAATGTCATCAATGATTTAGTTCCAAAGCTTCTAGTAAGGATCATTAATAACTGTTCTCCTCGCGGCATTTTGGTGCAGTCTTGTCGGCTGATATAAGTCAGTAATAAGAACTTGTATGCTATGTTAACTTAGAGTCGCCAATTGTCCTGTTTTCCCAGGACATATATATATTTTTGGGGTGTCGGTGTAGGGTGTAGTGTCCTGGGTAGTATTTAAGTAATTTTCTGGATTTTTATAAAACGTTCTGCTAACCACACATTTTATTGGACATTGGTGGAGTTGAAAATATTATTAAATTTAATAATTGGATACTTAAGATAAGACTAAAATAGATTTATTATTTTACAGTATGAAAGTTACTGATTAAAATTCAAGCTGAGTATTGCAATTATAATGTAATAAAATTATACATAACATAAGATTTTGTGATATAAGGCGGCCGTACCCCATCCATTGGGATGTTAACTTCAACCCAAGCGGACCTAGTTTGATCTTCGCCGATGTACCACGGACGTGTACTCACTCGTAACACAAGACCACGAGGAGTTAAAAGAAATATTAATAATGTGCTTATCGCATTGATATATATTATTCGTTATAAAATATATATTGACATTTCTAAGATTGCAACTTAGTAAACCCATATCTTGCGTGGAAGCACCACTTGGTGGGTTACGATTAATTATCCCAATAATCTTTTTAAAGTAAAGGTTTTATGTCAATGCTGTGGCGGAATTAATAGAATGACAATAAATACTTTGTTAAAAATAATCCGATCACCCAATTGTAACCAGAATTGCCCTGACTGGGTGACCAATCGCTTTTATTTATTTTTTAATATTATTTCACTACACTATATTACACTATATTTTATCACTTTTAATCCTTAAAGCGTTCAAGATTTACCGAAGGGCCGTTCCTCAAATATCAAATAGAATTGTTGCTAACCGACGTTGCCGATAATATTATTATATAATTTATAATATTTTGCCTATGTAGGTAGGCATTGCTAACAGTTAGAACAGAGGGAAGCGAAAGGGTTAATAAATAAACTTTCTGCTCATCTCTACTTTGGTGAAATACCTACTTTTATCCGTTAGGCATAATTAAAAAAAAGTTTTGTGTAAAAGTCGAAAATCCGATTTGTATTGTCACTCTCAACTGTTTATAGAAATGGTTTAAATATTCACTTCAGGTATTTATTTTTAATCAGCTAATATTATCCTTATTCTCTTTAGGCAGAAATACTTGAGCTCATAACTACGGGTATTTAAATACTAACCACATCCACACAGGGCTTAACATCACTTTGAAATCTCTCGTCAAACTGTTCACAAAGGAGTTACGGTACTTAATTTAAACTAATGTTTGTTAAATTTTACAAGCTATTTCATTATGAAAATTAGTTAATCTTTTGTTAATAATATGGTATTAATAAAAAACAATAGATAAAAGTGCGCTCAGGCATACAGTCTATTCAGCCAGCGCAACCGGCCGAGAAAATCTATTGACATTATATAAATAACCTAGTCGTTTCATGTTAAGGCTCAAATTCACGGTATGCTCGGTGACGTAACTAAATTGTTTTTATACTACACCTGTTTCGAAAATACGTTATTACTTGTGTAAGATCGGATCAGAAAGGACCTCTTTATTGTCATATAAATATGAGGTAGGTAAAGTTCTATGAAAGACTATCACTGCCCTGCTAGATCGAGCGGTACAGTTATATAATAGTAGTTTATGATACTGTTGCATAATAAGGGTTCTTATAACACGAGTGTTATAAGACCAAGTTATGTACAGTGTCATACACTACTTTATCTACTCTCATACTATAATATGTAAAACAATATTGCAAATAAAACGCTGAATATAACAACAAATTTATTTAAATGTCAAATGTTGGCGCCAAGGTGCAAACATCAATTGCGCATGCGTGTTGCGTCGGTCGTCGAGGACTCGTTCATTGAAACCTTTTTAAAGTAGAGGTTCAACCTCCTTGGTCCAGCTGGAGGTTGTATAGGTGTATCGTTATGATAAAAAAGTTATATTATGTTACAGGTGTCCATACAAGACCTGTATCGTAATGAAACTTTTTTTTTATTATTTTTGGCCTGTACGTAATGTTTGTCATAAGCATTTTGTTTTCAGTTTTAGAATCTTTGTATTATAGTATTAGAGTAGATAAACATTTTTACTTGCCTGTTGTTTTTTTTTTAATTTTTGTCACAACAAAAAGTAAACATAAATATCTTTATGCAAAAAGTTTTTATTTTGAAATTTAAAAAAACATATTAGTCGCTTGGTTTTTGACGTGACAACGTCTTAAATTAGGTTGCGGCTGGGAGTCACTTATGAAAAAGTGTAACGCTCGGTAACGTTACGATGAGTCACCGAACGAGAGAGAGGCCCGCCGAATGCCTTGCGTCTCTCTCCCACTCAACTATGATCGGTCTGCCGCGCGCATTGTGCAATTTAATTATATTCATATCAATAAATATTCTACCGAGAAAAAGACGTTGTCACGTAAAATCTTCGCCCGTAAAACCGACTTTACAGGCAAAAAAAAAAAAAAAAAAAAAAAAAAAAAAAAAAAAAAAAAAAATGGTTTTTTTTCTCTATAGACTCTATTCCTTTTCTATTCTAAATTTAAAAAAGAGCATCTAGTGATAACTGTTGGTTGACATTTTTTTTATATTATTTGGTCTATGATGATGATATTGATATATGTGATATTTCCTTTATTAAGATACTTTTACATACACTGTACCAACAAAAATATCGACAACTGCAGTACATACTTCAATAAAATATCCAAGATGAATTTGACGATGTTATAAGAACGCTGCGAGAACTAAATAAAGACAGCACCCTCGTCGGTAATCGCTCACTTTCCTTCTTTTGCCGCCAAATTTTTGATATAATTTAGTTATTACTTTAGTTCAACAGCTGGGGTACATACTTTCCCATGGATGAAAACACGGTAGGGAGATTACGTAGATACGTGGGCCTACGTTATGCGTCAGAGTAAGAAATGTGTACCTATATTTAAAACTACTCCTTTAACTAAATCGCAATAACAGATATTGAAGGCAACGGGCATAAAGAAATAATTTTCTCAATTTGAGATCATATCTATTCCGCCCTCGGTACACTGAAGCTAGTCAAGCTTTGTACTTTATTGTCGTACAAACGAACAATACGAATCATTTTCTGCAAAAAAATGGAGAACAAATATTAAACAAAAAGCAGGAAAGAGTGAAAAACAATTTTATATTTTAGAAGAACTTCGCTTTTTATACGTATTTCGTTTTATATTTTATAAAAGCTGTATAATTATAAAGAAATATTACATTTTAATTATTAATTTGATCAGTCATATACGAGGTTCATTACCATTATATTTTCGTATAAAGGAAACTAATTAAACAATACTAAAACTTTTTTCTTTAATTTTATTACCGATACTACTTTCAAACTTCGATAAGTTATTATGTAAAGAATAAAATAATAGTAAAAACTAAAAAACACTTTTTAATCTATACTTAACAGCACGAAAAAGAAATAAATGATGAACAAGCTAGTTCTCTTAGCTTTTCCTCGTTGGAGTTTTACAGTAGGTCATGTTTGTCAAACATAGTAATGTACTTCACTTTTAAAAATCTTTCCAAGTGAATTCTAATAAACAAGAGAGGGGAGATAGTTCTTTTAAAATGTATCTGAAAAATATTCTCATGTCCCTACGCGAACTAAGCTCTACACCGTTGCAATTTATTATAATTATTAATTAAATAAATAACAAACGTAGCTCTAAAGCTCTAACGAGGTAAAAAGGGAAATTTTTCCTTTTTTACCTAGTTAGAACCTGTTTTTGTTTTTTAACTATTAATTATTTCAGCTACCGAAACCTTGGAATACCCGTTTATTTTTAACATTTTTCAGTCGCAAGAGCACTCGCACGGATAGCGAAAGGATGGGAGTTCGTGACCCACCTGTCATATACATTTCTAGTAATTATTCCTTTACGTATCAAATATAGCAGTTAATTGTTTCAATAACAATAAATATAATAATTAATTTCAACTTGGTAGACTTCTTATTATGATTGAAATAGACATTTCATTATTTGTTTTAATCAGCGTCAGATCACGTATTTTCTTCATCTCCAATAAGGCTTCATTTGTTGCGATTCATCTTTCCTGTTATCTTTTAACAATTCTGTTCTTCGATCTGTAGACCGTTGTGAGATTTTACTCTATTCTGAGTGACATACACTATTTAAGATGTGAGTGATCGATATCCTAAATAGATCGTTGCGTGATCCATCGTGCAACTGATACACCTTCCACTCGTGTACCCACAATAATTTATGACAAGGATGGCGTATATCTATGAGCATGCAGTTCTCGACTATGACAGCTACGATACATACTGATATGCATGTTAGGCATATGAAAATGGAAATAACTTTATTCAAATGCACTTAAAATAACTTTATTTGAATCGTCTAACACTTTTAGCTAGTAAATCGTGTTTACTCTGCAGAAAAGAGCTTGCCGTGCAATAAACGATATTCCGCAGACAGCTCTTGCTGAATCACAAAAACGATTTCAGTTTTATTATGTTTGGTGACGATATTGTAAATGTCTTAACTTATGTTGAAGCTGACGAGTGTTTTGCGCTCATTCTTTTTGTCTTTATAGAGATATCCTAAAAAGAATAAATGAAAGAAATGTTGAACAATTAAATTAACTTAATTAAAAAATATATTTAGTGCCGTAGCTGTACATAGTCGGAAATTTTATGCGTAGAGATTTTCATCACCCTGAATTATTGTTGTGGGTTATCAGTATTATATATTCGGTCACGTCGAAAAAGCATCCAAATAATCTCTGAGATAAAACCAATTCTAAATTGAATATTCTAACCAATAATAGGTTAGTACTTAACATCCTACATAGGTTTAGCTTGATTGGAGGTCGGAAGATATCAATAATCAAATAAAAATTTTCTTACTCTACATTCTAAGATATAAATCTTTATAACTCCAAATTAGTCCACTTCTGATGTTCCTAAAGAGCTCAACATTTTACCACACGTAGATCACGGATGACAAAAAAATATATATTCTTCTTTTAAGTCCGCTTATATAAACGTGTTTTTTAAAAATCCATTTTTTTCAACATTCTTATAAATTAAAATAACAAAAAAGGAACATTAGTTTTTTTTAATTCTCACATTCTAAGTAGGCACAAATGTATTCGTTTTTTGTAAACGTTTTTACATATCAAAATAATAAAGAAAGAATATCCGTTTTTGAAATCTTTTTTACTTTGTACGTGTATGTAACAGTTGGTTACACTCATGTTAGGAACTTACATTATGCACAGTCCTTTGGAATAGCAAGATATATATTTTTTTAACTTTACAGCCCTCCTCGCTCAAGTGTCAATCGCTACGAAGCGTTTTAATTCCTTCAAACGGTAACGCCTTGGCAATAATGTACGGAATTGACATGAGTTAACAATACATTACTTGACAGTTTATGTCAATCCCATACATTGCCAAGGCGTTAGCGTTCGAAAGAATTGAAACGTTTCGTAGCGATTGGCACTTGGGTGGTGAGACTTGACAGCAATCAAAAATATTTTCAAAGAATGACTAGGAACTTAGGACGATATAACTCTTAATAACTAAGAGTAGAGAGCAATGTTTTTATTTATAAGTGTTACTTGATATGATGAAAAATCAATTGAAATATTCTAACACGATTTCCTTCACTACATATCAAAATCCTATATTCGGCAAAGTCATTGAGATAAATGAGGATAACCTTTCAATGCTCCAAAAGTATCATATATTCATATATATATATATATATATATATATATATATAACCTAAATGCCTATATATTTTTAGTAACTTAAATTACAGTCTGTCATCAAAGATACGACCTAAGTGGAACCGAACCTTCATCAAATGATCTTGATAGCTTGTATAAGCCTTTTATTTTATAACAAAACGTTTTGTTCTTTTACATTTATTATAATTAGCGATACTTTACTTAACTTACTGACTGTTATTGTTTGTATACTCAAAATAATTAAAACCTTTGTATTTTAAATCAATACGTTCTTTTTTTATTTTAATATCTGTAACACTTATCTTTTGCCAAATGAATGACTTCATTCAAATAAATAATCGTTTTTTGTTGCCTTCCATATATCTAGTCTGGCCATAAATACTGTTACAGTAACCATTTCTTTTTAACTTTTTATTTCTTTTCGCGCCATTTCTTATGTTTTTTCTTGTTCATTATCAAATTACAATATGGATTGGGCTGTTAAAGAAAAGAGGATTGCAGTGATCGCCTGGCACAAAGTGGGTATGGAGCCGTCGGCAGACACTTAAAAAAGTTTAGTATCAGCCGTATGTTCGTATATCGTACTATCAACAGGTGTATCGTACTAACAACCATAAAAGATCAGGGCGGCCTCGTGCTGTTAGAACTACAAAGGCTGTTAATGCTTTTAAAGCCAGTATTCGTCGAAACCCCATTAGGAAGCAAATAATCTTATCGCGAGAAATGAAGATTCCCGCTAGATCTCTGTTGCGTATTATAAAACAAGACCTGAAGCTCGGTGCTTATTGTCGATATACAAGACATGCCCTAAATCAATCTTTACAATTAAAGAAAGTGGATCAATCAAAATGCGATCTGTCACAATACGCAGGTGAAAGGCACAGAAATATCTTCTTTACCGATGTAAAAAATTCACTATTGAAGAGCACTACAATAAGCAAAATGATAAAGTGTATGCTCACAGTTCTAAAGAAACTGCTAAGTGGTCGGAAAGGTACAACGTGGTCATCATTCTGCGTCAGTGATAGTTTGGTAGGGTGTGTCTTATCAAGGCGTCACAAAGCTACATTTTTGTGAAAATGGAGTGAAAACGTCAGCCAAAGTTTATCAAGAGGCAGTCCAGTATCGTGATGTGAAACCTCTCAGCATTTCACTTTTTAAAAATGTACTGTGAACTTTCCAGCAGTACTCAGCACCTGGTCACTAGGCACGAACTACCAAGCCTGGCTTGAAACCAACGTTCCGGACTTTATAAGAGCTGAAATCTGGCCCTCATCTAGCCCAGACCTCAACCCTTTAGACTACAAATTGTGGCTAGTTTTAGCGGACATGGCCTGCTCTAAACGACACGGCGACATCGAGTCTCTTAAAAATCTCTGGAGCAAGCAGTGGGGAAATTTCCCATGAGAACAGTGCGTAAATCCGTAGATTCGTAGCTAGACAGATTAAAGGCCTTCATAAAATCCAAAGGTGACCATTTCGAATAGATATTTTTTTTGCTGTGATTTTAATAAATGTGTGTCATATAAGTTTTCGTAATATTACATTACTTCATTAAAAATGCATTTTCATTTGTAACAGAACTTATGGCCGGACTAGGTATATTTACTTATCCAATTTTTTATTGTTCATTAGGAAAATTTAAATAAAAATTGTTGACATGATAAGAATAGCTGTTATCAAAGCTGAAACAAAAACAACACAATAAAAGTACATAAAATCATATCATGTCATATTATATTTTTTAATTATTCCTCGACAATAACCTATAACTATATAATAGTTATTATTATATCTTCGTCATATTATTAAAAAGAATTAACATTTCTTTTACCTATGTAAACTTGGCTCATACTTAGTTATCTACCTGAGGCTTCTACAACACAGAATATTCATTAATGTATTGCTCAATAGAATACTGTGGCTTTCTTTAATCCTTGGAACGCTCTCACAATGTAGCTTTCCACTTTGACCCTACAAGTGCCCATAAGATGAGATCTTCAGTGAGATCTTCCGTATTGCTGGTATTCTGTACATCAACTGACGGAGGAAGTGGATGGGGTGATAAAAATGTTTGTTGAGAGCCTACATTCCGGATGTGATGTTTCCTTTCTTTTCATCAAGCACACCTAATTTCTGGTATCTACATTGTTTGCCTTGTGTTCATCAATTGAGTGACCAACTTGCCTCGCGCTTGAGTTATTCCCTGCGCGATTACACATGAGGGAATCTAAAAACGTGGCGGGGGGAAGACAAAGCGGTAATTCATTCCTCCGGAAACAGTATTTTTATCTTTTTATCCATTTGTTGTAGTCATTGCTAGTAACAGGCGAACAATTATTTTGCTTTAATACTTATTTCTTTGGAAATTGTTACAGTTAAAAAATTCCATGCTTTTTCATTTTTTCATGATTTTCCCATAAACTGCAATAAATCTTTACTTTCGAAATTATTTTGCAATAGTTCAAGAAGGACTTGTAATGAAAATAGATTATAAGTAAAAAATAATATAAATAATATATTTACCTATTAAATCTAATAAATAAGAAAGTAGTTTTTCTCTTTTCTGTACCCTTATTATAATCAAACATGTTTTTCGTTAATCCCTGTAAGTAGGTTGGTACTCACATTATTCTCGATATAAATTTGTGACTATATTATTGGTGGAATTTGTTGAGTTTTCTCTGCTTTTTTCGCGGGGAGATCCTGAAATTGGAATTGATCATATATTAACTATACCCTGTCTCAAACCAATTTAATAAAAATGTAAACAAAGACGCCATTTTTGCGACCATAGACTACTGAGTAATGTGGTAAAAGTAAAACCATTTATGATTCGATTAATTAATTGATTGATCGATTAGATTAATTGAACACTATTATGTTGAAGCTTCGCGTTAGCGTAGTTTGTTTTTATTCAGAGTGTCGGATAATGGGCATTTGTTCTCAAGCCTCGAAAGATGGTGCTGTTCTTCGTGATTATAGAAAAATGAAATGCTTAGATTGAACCGAGTAAAAATGACTTACATTTTTTTAAATTTAACATAAGAAATCAATTTTTGAAGAAAAACGGTATCTAGCTAGATTTTTAAATAAATAAATATATATATATATATATATATTTAGTATTAAAGTAAGATAAATTTAAAATTGATTTCATAGGTTTTGACGCGTATAACTCATTGAAATGAAACACTTATGGATAAATAAACGCGTTATTTATTTTCACACAGAGAAACAATTAGTCACCCCGTAACCACGGCACCTGCAAAGGTGTTGAAACTGCGGGAAACTAAATAAACCACCTAAAATTAAATCACGGAGTCTGAACTCGACTTTGTTGTGTAAATAAATAACGCGTTTATTATCTGTAAGTGTTTCATTTCAATAGACAAATTTAACTGATTTACATTGTGACTTAGATCGTGTTTTTTCTGGAGCAACGACATTTTGCTACCATAACTGGTGATTTATATTTGATGTACAAGGTATGTAACTGTAATATTATCTTTTATGTACGTAAACTTCATCTCATTTGAAAGTAATTCGACGGCCTCCACTTAAGGGTTCACTGGAGGTATTTTTTCCCTTACAAAATGTAGAATATGTGTAAAAGAAAGAAAATTATAGCAAAACTAAAAAGCTAATTCCGCATACTCAAATGAGAACAGATGATTAAATGCTAGCTTAAAATAAAGATAAATTTATTTTAAGCATTGAACACGGATAACCCTGGTCCGTCATCCTCTTCTTCGTTTTTGTCTTCGCCTATGAAAAAACGACCGAGACCTAGTCGCTTGACAACAAATGAAAAGACCATAACACTGAATATTTACAAGTTTGTAGAATAATCGATGACAACTTATCCATATAAGTCTGATATAATAAAAAAAACTGCGGAGATAATGGGAACTTCTCAAAGCACTATATCTAAAATAAGTATTTAATTGCGATAAACATTTAACTACAATAGGTACATAAAAACAGTAAAACACATAAAACATACTATTATTTGCATGCATTGATATCGAATGGCAGCTTGTCGATATCGATATTGATAACTAATTTTAAGACTAAACTGTTCTGATTGTTTGTAATTTTATGGAGTTAAATTTATCAAATAAATTTCAAACGAAGGTCAGGTTAAGTTTACAGTGGTTTGATTCGATGGGCTATTGTTTCAGTGTAACATATAATTATTGTAATTGTGAGGAAGGATTGCATTACTGACAATAATTTGTCACAGTCACACTAAAATATATATTTCCAAAGGTATACTAGGTGCATTCCAATGTTTTATGAAAGTGATTCCTTAGTTTAGACTTCAATGATGTCAAAGAAATCCGCAGTTAGTTGATAAATCATCCGTACCGAATATACAAAAAACGGTCTCACTAGTTATGATTACGACAAACGTTATTATTATTTTAAATGAAATTCCGGTAATTATCAATTTAAAAAAAACGGTAAATTTTTAGGCCTACCTAGGATTTATAAAAATTGTGAAAACTATATAACTATTGCTTTAATTCTCACTAGAATAATTTTACTTAAGGTAACATAGTTAGCCAGCCCTAACTTACCCGAGACTATATATTTTGAAATATTTTAGCAGTAAAGCCAACAAATGATATTTTATCTCCAATAACATGACAAGAAGCTGAGAATTACGTCCCGACAGCTGTTTGCCAACACTGACGAATTCGTTGTTCGGATCGCCTTATTATCAGTTATCATCACTCACAGGTATAATTATCACGTATTTATCTTTACCATACATCCATGACTAATTACCTATTCATTACATTACCTATGCGTCTTCGATTCATAATCGATTCAATTGAAATAATCAATGAATTGAGAGATACTCTTTTATGGTCAAACACTATGCGAACACAGATTAGACAATTTTTTTCATTGGATTAATAATGACACGTTAAACAAACTATGATCTTTGAAAGAAACTAATGAGATACATGTTGAAACCTTCTTATTACTTATGAATGTGTTTTTATATCCATTTAGTGACCGAAAGTGTGAGTATTTTCAATGAAACTGGTTTGTTTACATTTTTATTAAATTGGTTTGAGACAAGGTATAGCTAGATTTCAATTCACGCGAAGTTAAACAACTCACTATCAGGCCACAAACCAACGAATGTACAATGATTTAGCAGCAAACTGCAATGCAATGACCCTGCCTTTAAAGAGTAATTTATTGTATCTCTACTAGTTTAACAATCTTTAGGAAAAAATATGTGAAAGAGACTAACAAAAACAAAGTAGTAAACACACATCTGACTCCATTTATATTTGTTAAATTAAGAAACGGAATCGGTGTTTCATAATCAATTACATTTGTTTTAAGTCAAATTATTTTTCAAAAGTTATTAACTTCAATAATTAATTTGTTTTAACGTAATTAATACATTTTAAGCAATTTCTGGTAACTAATGGTTACTTTCATGAAAGAGTTAACGTGCGGTAGGAATAAGAACTTTTTGTAACAAATAATAAAGCTCAAATTTCTATAACTTTTTAATTAAAAGCCTGTATTTTGACTGATGTCATAATGTAGCGGTGTTACGTTGTATTTCCTATAATTGGAAAAACGTGGATATGAGTATGAAATTCTCAGCCTCATTTGGTTTTCTTTATGGAGTTATGATATTTTCTCCGGAGAAGCGTTAATTAAAGTTAGATATAGTAATTACTTACAACAGAAATATTGATTAGATTAAGTGTTTGATTTATTAGAACCCGAGACTGTGAAATCGGCTGCCCACGCTTTCCAGCACAAACAGCTCTCTGGGCCCCAATCAGAGAGTCATTTCTTTGATGTCGTCAAGAGTTAAAGCCGCTAATGCTTTTATGTTAATTTTATTGTCTGTAATATTGCCAGGAAGTTCATTAATATAAAGAATGAAAATAAACTACCAACCTAGAAACAGAAAATAGGTAAGTATGTACTTACTTGCGAAAAGAGGGCCCAGCTCCGGTAACCCCCAGGCTGTCAGCAAATCCATGACTTCCTTTATTTACCGTGACTCTTGATGTGAACTTATGTACTTATTATTTATTATATATTAAATTTTAGCCAAAAACCAGATTTTCAAAAAGAGCTACGTACATAACGACCCGCATATACTGCATCATCTATGATAACGACGATCTTGATCAAACTGTTTGGTCGAACACTGAGGAAGGAAGAAAGGACCGAACGTAAACGTTTGGACCTGAACTGATATATTATAAAAATTCATAAAAATCTCTTTTAGATGGAATGATTTTGCTATATAGTAGTGATAAAGCAACTTGATAGACTTAAATAAGTTGATGATAGAATTGAAATTAATCAAGTAAACTTATTAAATTCAACACATCCGTCTTGATAGGTATTTATCGTGACAATAAACTGTCGATTGTCGTTTTTTATATTTTATTGAATGATTTATTTTTTCAGTCAAGCGAGATTATAACTTGTTTAGCCATCATTTCTTTCAGTGCATACATGCCAACTTTCGTGATGATACAAGTTATAGTAAAAGCGAGCCAATTCTGTTTCTTAGCCTTTTCAGCTTTATCTAAAAGCTTGTTAAAAACTAGATGAAATTTTAATTGAAAATTAAAACCATTCTGTTACAAATGAAAACGATTTTATCAAAAATAACTCTTGCGTAACATTCATAAAGTACAAAATGAAGTTTAATGTAAGTTCCAGTATCATCCATAGTGAGCTTGTTTGTAAACTGTAACACTTAGTCTCATCGTCGCTCTGTTATTTACTTAGAGTTTAAAGACGACGTCGGTCAATATTACCTATAATGACCGACTGTAATGAAAAAAGTTTTAATGAGGTTTTTTATAGAAGACTTTACGTGAAAATTCCACGCTTTGTCCATATAAGGTGTTGTACACTCAAAGAAAAGTTCGAAAGAAAAAGTTAATCTATACCTTTTTTACGTCTCTCAATATTTAATAGTATTAAGTACAGCCAGCAGCATACTAAGCTTTACACTCGAAAATGATGAATACCATAAGATAAATGTTAACATCAAGGTATTTCTTGTGTGTATGTATGAATGTACACTAAAGATAAGTAATCGTGCGGTAAATAATACTAAACTAGCTGATCCGGTAACGCGTTGCTATGGTAACGTTATTGATACAATGAAAAAAGAGCGGGAAAAAGAGCGGGGAAAAGAGCGGACAGACAAACCCACAAACAACAGATTTGTGTTATTAGATTATAGATTTAATTTTAAAATTTCTACATATTTCCAAGATTTTGTTAACAGAACTTAAATTAGGTCTAATTTAATTAACTAACTTATTAATTAAATTACTGTAGCCTATGTGAGAGTAAAATAAAACCGTTATCATTAAAAGCTTTTATTAACATTTTAGATTGTACTGTTGTCTGATAATAAATTAATCAACGATAATTTCTTTAAACGTAAAAGTCTAGCAGTTAAAAAATATAATAACGAATTAATTTAATACAACTAGACTTCCTTCATTTATAACGGTAACCGACATGAACCTATAAAAATACGTGCCCACTTTTGCGATGGTTAATTATTATCTAAAGGCTGGTAATCAGATGCCTGATCATAAAACTATAGATACAAACAAGTCGAGTTGGTTATGGCTGCAACTGCAGTGGTTAGTCATCATCATCGCCATCATCAGCAGCAGAAATCTATTACTGCAGGAGCAAAGGTTTTCCTTATTGATGAAAACACCGTAGGAAAAGGGGCCAGAAATTCTAGTCCTTCCATCACGTGCGCCCACTGTGGATTTTGTTGGGCACTTAAAACTAAACTATGCGCTCTGAAGTTCAGAGAGACTTAATAACAAAAAATAAAACGGAAACAACTTGAACCCTAAAATTCGGTACTCGTATCAAATATTAATAGTTCTGCCGAGCGCTGGGGAAACTAACGCTTTGCATTTTGCTGTCAGTTGGGAGTGTTTTCAGAAATAATTTTAAATCTCACTTTGACGGTATTCGATGAAGCGTCGTGGAAATATCGAGCTTTTAATAAAATCCGTACGACGGCTACAGGTCACTTCATTTTAATTTTTTTTACAACTCAATTAGAACCGAACCCTGTTTACTGAAAAATAAAATGAAATGAGAAAGAAAGGTATACCGGTAACAAAAGCTATAAAAAGATTCATTTAAAAGTCAATGTTATGTTTTTTAAAGTACCTAGACGGTACTTAATTTTTTTTTCTTTTTTATTTGTCAAAAATGTCAACTTCAAAATTCCTTTATAACATAGGAATTTTTGGCGGGAGGGGGAAAGTTTAGTAAGTTCGGTTTTCTTCTTAAAATTAATGTTGTGGGGGATAATATCAGGAGCGACAGTAAGCGTTTACTGTAATATTACGGAGTGAAATAACCGAATACTACTTTTGCTGAACCTTGTAAAAGGATACAAGGTAACTTTACAAGAGTATTGGTACTTCTCAGATATAATTATGGCGCATTTTGAATGTAATAAAACAGTATTAAATACAGACGATTAACAGGAAACAGAAATTGATATTTATATTTACGTCTTACATTTTCCCACCAACTCGTTGGAATATAACGCTTTAGAGCATTCGATCGCAAACAAATTCTTTATTGTTATAAAATAAGCTCAAGTTTCCAACATACCCTATGTTGAAGATCATTTATTTTAGTAATCCAAATCTCAATCCGGTAATAGGTTGGACAAATGTAATTTAAACACTTTTCTACTTAAAATTAAATCAGTTTACTCTCAATATTTAATTTAAATGGGTATTTCAAAACCTTACAATTATCTCCTGAAAATCACTCACATCAAACATTACGTGTTTAAGAAAATAATAACATCGGTGTTTTCGTGTCATGCATAAAAACACACATTTTGAGTAATGTCATATTAACTGTCACTTTGATCTTCCATTCACAAAATCTATCAGCGTCTCGCAAATATTAAACAGAAAGGTCCATTAGAAGCTATGCAGATATATTTTTCCACATTTTTAGGATTCGTCGAAGGCTACGAACACCGATAAAGGGTTCATAGGTTAATGCGTCCTTTTTCGTCATTCAATTATTATATATTGTGTGTTTCAAAAAAATGCTACGTTACTTTAGGGTAGGTAAACCTAATTTATATTTCACTACTCAAAAGAAAATGGTTATTATACGAGTACTTAGTGCAAGTGTTTTGATTTTGTGCTCTATTCACGAAAAGGTGAACCGTAATTACTTGAGCTTTGCACAGTTGAAAATTATGGGAAGAATTTTTTTTTCTCTGTTTGATGAGGTTGTCTTTGTCTGTTTTTCTATCAAGCGTAAGAAAAGGGGAGGTTTTAAAGAGTAAGGCACTATATATTTATATTAGGGTTACTCAAATTTATGTTAGAAATATCTTGACCCGTCCAATGCACTTATTGCTAGGCAAATGATCAATCTGAAGCCGGAGAATAAATTTTTAATGTGTAAATATTTGTTTGGTAGATTAATGTTAATAAGAACATAAGTTTTGAATTTAATGTTTTAACTCAAACGTACGCATACTCAAAGTACGCAAAACTTTCACATAGAAATCAGAATGACATCTCTAAAATAGAATTTTATAGAAAGTCTTTTTGATCAATTAGGTACTTTCGGGTGACTGAAAAAACCGTAACCAAACTGTTTTGAAATTAATTAAATACCTGAAGAACATTCGAGTTCTTTCAATTCACTCTCTCCTCGTTATAAAATAACGAAGCTTTATTTGTTTCACGTATAGACTCATATATATTAAACAGTAAACTTAAATTTGCACTTTTAAAAAAAATCACATGAGAATAAAAGAACTTTAATGTGAAAAATAATCGAAAAATATTTTGGTTTAACAGAAGCATCAAACATTTGCCGTAATTTAAATATACATATGTTATGTGTTTTAGTGGTATTACTTTTTTCCTTAACCAATCGTATGCTAAAGCATAGATGAAGACTACAAACTTCGAGCAGTGTATTGGCTAACGGCACCGAGATATGGTGTCTTTTGTACTTTTAGATAAGATCAGTTAAGGAAATAATAATGTTTGATGTTTTGATGAAAAGACTTATAATTAGGAAATTTAACGGCGAGGGACGCCTACATCTTTTCAGTTGATGACAATAAAATTATTTTAATAGTAGTAATCCTTTTGTGTTTCTATCCGTGAATAGGGTTGTCAAAGGTTCTAAGGTATAGAAGTGTGTTGTCAGCAGGTTAATCTCAATAAAACTCCTATGGCTGTGTAAAAAGTCGAACAAGATCGTAAACACGTCTCTCAGTGTCGATTTCCCCCATACGACCACAAAAAGTCAATTCTTATCGTAATCGTATCGTAAAGTCCCAGTTGCGATGCGATCGTTAACATCCTTCGTTTCTAAGTTTCGGCGTTCCGAAGCTCGACTTCGATCTGATGCAATGTTAGCACGTTTCAAGTGATAGAGCGTTGTCAAAAGTTTAGTGCCAACCCAATCCGAAGCCTGAATCGATTACGTGTTTACTTAGTCCTAACTTAACTACTCCTTAATCACGATTACAAATACCGAACCCATTGTGGATACCGAACTAATTTCGGAACAGTCATGAGCATGGTAGAAATCGTTTAAGGATACTGAAAATCCAATATGTAATCATCATCACAAAAAGCCCAGAAGTAGAAGAAAAAGGACCGATGTCCTTTGTTGGGTATAGGTTTTCTCCAATAATAGATAGGGGTTTACCACTATCGTATACTATAATTCAAAAACGCAACTGCCCATTTTTGGAGTGGAACGGGCGAAGCTCCCATGGATCAGCTTCAATGGCGCAATGTCTGTAACGCCATAACTTCCCGAGTTCTTAACCGATTTTCAAATTTTTTGTGTGGAATCGAATCAACAGGTTTAAGACCAGATTGTGACGGAGCCCGAATTTGCAATTCGCAAAATTTCCGTCGATTACGCTCCGCTCTAATATATGGTGCTAGCGTAGCATTATAGCTTAGCGACTGCATCGCCTAGTTATTTTATGTTCTATAAAAGGTGTAAGATCTTACTCGAGTTGAACTTACCTACATTAGACGAATTGAAAAAGTGTTTACTTAATCTTTTAAATGCTAGTACTAGTAGCGGATAGCTAGCTTTCTGTTTGCGACCTCGCCCACGTGAATTCGGTCGGAACATTTCTTCCCAAACAAAACTAAAGTCTAAAGGAGGAAGGAGCCTAAATACTTTTTTGGGACTCAAGCTATTTAGTTCAGATATACTGAATGAATAACTGAATAACGGAATTCAACAGATTAACAACTTATTATTATTTCTAGTCATAATTACTTAATTGGTTATGAATGATTATTTTTTATAAATCGCATTAAACGAAATCTACTAATGTGTTTCCAATTAACCAACAATAAATCAAAGCTAACCAGCTAAACCAAACAACTGCGACGACGAAACAAATTAAAAGAAACTAATATTGTTAAGCGGTCAGGGGCAGTCATAATTTGTTGTACAATCTTAACACTGTGACGTAAAAACGTTGGTCATACGATACGTATTATACATACGGTATCTCGTGGGCTTCAGAGGTGGCTTGAAATTTTACACAGAGTTTTCTTAAGTAAAGTAAGTATAACGTAAGTGATAACTAAGAAAGAATTAATTACTTAAAGAGTGAAACAATAGGAAGAAGGTTCATATGAAGATTCGTTCAATAAGAAATTTCAAATAAAATCAATTAATGAATGGTTAGACACAAAAGTTTATTTAATCCCTTTTTTAATTAAACCTTTGACTTTAAAAGCGATGAATTTGCATACAAAGTTTGATTCCCAATTTAACCCCTTAGAGGATGAATTTCTAAAATAATTATAAAAGTAAACTTTAATTGATAACCATGAGCTCATCTACAAATTTTCACATTTCAATTTGCACTTTTGATGAAGTTTTATATAAACGTTTAGTGCTAATGATACCTCTCTCGTAGCAAGTATTTATAAACTTTGGTAACTGCTTACTTAAAGGGTCCGAGCCTTCGTTTGAATGTTTTAAAAAATAATAGATCTGACGGTAAAAAACCAATCACTTTCTATCCCTCAGCTTGTTCAACTTCTTTAATATAAATTTAAATATAACAAAGCTTTAGGAAAACTAAACAACAATAAAGTATACTATTGCCCCTTTTGCTTCTAGTTACGTACTTCATAAAACAATTCTGTCTAAAAAAGGATTCGCTTTCAAACACAACTAAATTAAAATACTCGGGACACCTACAGTTGTAGAACTAATGGAAGTGACTTTTCGTACTCGCCTCTAGTACTATAGTTAGAACATTCTCTATTTAAATGTTCTCTAATCGGTGTTAACATGACAGCTTTTGAATTTGCAGATTTATATTTTAATTTATCTGTAGGAGTCATTTTTATTCTTGGAAACATGTAATTAAAATAGCTTCTAAAATCTACTTTTTTTCTTATTTCGAGAAAAAAATGTTCTTTAGGTATTTATACGAATACATAGGTTTATATTTCGAAATAAAATACTAGTAAAGGTTGACTGGTAAAGCACGTCAAATGTCATTAAGTCCGCCATTTGCGTAGTTTTATGTGTAATAAAGTATAAATAAATAGAAAAAATTAAAACACTCAATTGTATTTAATACTGACAAGAATGACATGCCATACATTAAATTAAATTAAAAACATCAAAATAAGAAGCTAGCTCCCTGCCCAGGTGGTTTTTACCTTAGTAAATTTAGTCAAAAATATCTACTTACTATCTTCTTAAGTATTAAATTTGTTTTAAAACGAATTATAAATTCTATATACAAAGAAAGAACTTTTAAAACATGAAGGCGACTCCAAAACATGTTTCAGAAAACTTGCTACAAACGCAAACCGCAAACCAGTGAATTAATTAGTTTTTTTAATATGTTTGTATTTGACATTTAAGGTAAAGTAAATATTTGGTAGCAATTGAACGAGAATTTAATGATGAGAAATGTATTTATTTCACTCTTTGGAGACTATGTATTTATATAAAAATACAAACAGCTATTTTTTTTTTTCAAAATAAGCTGTGAATTAACTTATTATTAATTTTCAATCGTTCACTGAAAACATAACTTACTTTGCTCTTCGTATTTTATTGTCAAGCGGGACTCAAACCCATGTTTTCTCGCTAAGAGTACTTTCTAATGACGCTATTGAGATCTTAATAGATTAGTTGAATCTTATTATTTTAATTATTAATTGCAGTTAAATACTTGAATAACAAAAATATATATGTAAAGATATAGCTTTCGCAAAATACTAATTATTTTACCAGACTGGCAGTCGACCTTTATTAGTTCCACTTATTCATACTTGTTAACACAGTTTTTTAGAAAGCAGCTTTTTCCGATTCCAGAAACATAAAATCAGTCCCCTGCATATCCATGCTCTATCAACATTAATAAAGTACACATAATTAAACTCCACCTTTGCCAATCTATGGTAACTCTGCCTGACATTTATTATACAAGTAAGACTACAATGAAAGTTTTCAAGTCTTACGAGCAGCTCGGAGTATCTTTACGTGATCGAATCAGAAATGAGTAGATTCGTAGACGAATCAAAGTAACCGACATAGCCCGCAGGATTGCCAAACTAAAGTACTGCTACTGGGGCAGAAAAGTTTTCGAGTGGCGACCACAGACCGGAAAACACAGTGTAGGCAGGCCTCCCATTTCGCTTTAAAGACGATCTGATGAAGCACCTGGATGCGGGAAGCACATTACCGGTCTTTGTGGAGATCCTTGGGTGAGGCCTAACTAACAGCAGCATGGGGTCGGTCGCACGAATATTAAGATTTTGTTGTAGACGAAATCAATCTTCAAAAAATCTAGTTATCTATGTTAATAAAAAAGGTATCGTGAGTAAAAAATAATATAGGAAAACAGGAAACCCATGCTTATTAAATTACGAACAATAACTGATTATAGCATGGCCTAAGGCATTTTCTATTTGAAAAGTAAAATATCATCGATACTAAAGCATTTTAACGACTCTTGTTATAACGAAATATGCTAAGCATATTTTTTAAATTACAATTTTCTTCTATATTCAACTGACAACAAACATGGTAGGTACGTATTTTTAATAACTATAATTTCAATGGTATTATAACCCGTTATAAGATAGATTTGTTTTAAAAGTATGTACATTAACTGGCATAATTCGAACAGTGTCGACCTGTGGTCGATATGATTCATAATTAGAAATAACTATTAATATGTAAAAAAAACAATTCAATAGTAAAAATGTTAAAATTATCTAAGACTAGCGGCACGTCCCGGCTTCGCACGGGTGGACAAAATTCTTTAATTTTTTTCTAGCATTCAATATAGCCTATGACACTCAGCAATAATGTGCCTTTCTTTTGGTGAAAGAATTTTTAAAATCGGTTTAGTAGATCCCGAGATTACCCCTTACAATTTAACAAATATACAAACACACAAACTTTACTTCTTTATAATATTAGTATAGATTAAAATATTCTGTAACAAATACTATTTTTATCCGTACTTGAAATATTACCAGTTTAACTCTACACTCTCTTTTCGCTATCCGAGTGAGTGCTCTTCTAATTGAGCTTCCGAAACCCTAACAGACCCTTTTAATTTTTCTAAGTGTTTCTTAGTGCTGTTTCAGGAAACAGGTTTAATTGTTTCTAGTAATTGAACTTAGTAATGAAAAAAGTATATCGTTCCAAAGAGTGCACGCGAAGTCTGAGAAATTTAGTATTTCATTACATTACGATGTAATATATAATCCGAGATATGAAAATGACCCTGTTAACGAGTTTACAAGCAAACATTAATCTAGTAGTTGACAAAAACGGCAATCAAGTACAAAAGGACTTTATCCAATCAACCGTGACTTCAAACCGATTCACCTAACTAATCAAACCGCATCTTGATAATTGACTGAACTATACCTCATCGATTTCCGATAAACTGATATAGAACATCTGCTTATTTGTTCTCTTTGGATGACGTTTAGTTCGCTTGCTGGGTTTCTCCGTTTGCTCTAATTGAGCTACAATGCGCATCATACTTAAGGTTATTTACCTGTTTAAAGAAATTGCCCATGGTTCTACTTAGGCTTATAGATATTCTTGTATTATTTCTTATATAAAATAAAATGTTGAAGGTACAGACGCTTGACAAATAAAGCAATATTATAGAACCGTAGCTCAAATACAGACTTACATTACAACTTCTTAGTATTGAAGGAATTATAATAGGTTTTAAATTTAAGTTACAAGTAATTCTTAAAGGAGTTTTTTCAAGTTCCATGGAGTGTCAAGTTTATATTAAGAAAACAAATCAAGTGATGGATTGCAAACATCAGATTTTCATAGTTTAGTTTCATTTTGTGTTTTAAGTCTTTTAAAATATTATTTGAGATATGAAAATCGATCACTGTTAACGAACATCAAAGTCCTTGTGACACGAATTAATTTCCACTGTCTATTGTCCACCACAGATTACTTGTGTCTAAAACAGTCACGTTCAGACATTTACAACTTCAGGACTAAGCCATGACAAGGTTACTAATGACTTTATTTATCGCAAATATTTTGCTAGATCCAAACCTGCCGTGATTTTACAGTCGCTAGAGTCTTTAGTAGTAAACATTAACATGAATATTATGTAACTAGCATTGATTTCAATTATTACTTACCTACGATAATCGATAGCAAGCACGTCAAATATTTGTGAAAATTCATGGTTCATATTTAGTTCTTACACTTCCGCGCACATTAAACATGTGAATAAAACACTTGTTTACGGATTTTGCGCAATCTTTTTATATTTAATCCTGACCTTTCGACTCCTTTACAGGAGCCGTGATCACAGGATGACTAGGATAATGGTCGACATATATTTCCTACTACCTTCACAATATTTTAATCGGGCGTGTTAACTTCTTTTTATATACTTACATCGAATTGTTTTATTTTTAAATTTTATTTTGTTATAAAATTCTCACTACGATTACATTGTATACCACTGAGTCTACTACTAGTTCGGAAATTGAGAGGCCTTCCGAGAAAACTGGCTAAGGAAACTCGAGCTCGCGGCACCTGTGACCAACCACATCTGACTGCTGAGCTTTGTGGTGTTACTTTCAAATACTGATCCCAGTTAGGGATAAAAAGAAACAATTTTATTGAAATCTTAGTCTTTTGGAAAAGGAAGGAAAGGAAAAGTTTATTTACAAACAGAAAGGATTTGTTTGAAGTTATATAAAAATATCCAGAAGGTTATTAAAAAAAGGTCACAGTAAGTCCGTTTGATCGATATTGGTAATACTAATATTGTAACCGTTAAAAGTTTTTTTTTATTTTTATCGCGAATAAGAAAGTGCTTGACCGCTATCTCGCCTGATAGTAAGTGACGTTGCGATCTAGGATGTAACGCGCTTGCCTAAAAGATACCTATTCACTCGTGACTCGAAGTCCCCTTAATTGTTTTTATCAGGAAATACAGACTCAGGCAATGATTTCAACTCTTTAGCGGTACGGATTACAAAATTGAAAGCAAAACGCTTAGTGCTACTCTTTGGTATATCAACTAAAGAACGGTGGCGCCTATACGTAAGTCTGTAAAGGTTGTCTGATGAAAAAATCGGGACGGCGGAACAAGGCTGTGCAGTCCTGCTGCACACTCTCCAAAATAGTATATTCTATATCGTTCGTCCGAATCGTTCGTCCATAGACCTTCCGTTTATGTTCAAGGCTTTTCAGCTTAGTTGGGAGTTCTTTGTCTGGGGTCTCTTGAATGTCCAAGGGCTCTTGGACTCGATGCTTGGATTCGTTCGATGGTGATTAGTATGGTTTTATTACCTACCAACGATAAATTCAACGCATCTAAGACCCGCCAGGGGAAAGGTCTCTTTTTTAACCCGCGTTAGTTGTGATGATTCCTTTGGGTAGACTGGACACAACTTCCTCCAAAAGAAAGTTCTGGATACCTCAGGGCGCGTACTTAACTCCCTGAAGTTGGCATAAATTACATCAAATTAGCCCAAGTTATTTTATAATATTCCTTGGTCGGGGGAGGGCTATTTATGAATCTGTTTAACAATATAACTTGTAAATTGGCTCAAGGAGGCAAATACTATTGCAGAAAGCTAGGAAAATCGATAGTTAACCTCTATACCAGCTGAAGGTGACAAAGAATTCATCTAATTTAATTCGATTTTAATGGCTCTTAGCAATGATTCTATGCATTTTCAAGGTTATAAACGTAGATTGATCAAAAGGGACTTTTAATGATGCAGAATGGCTTAATTAGCGATTCATTAACGAGAAAATAAGAGGAATTGAAATTTCAAAATACCTTCAACTACAAAATAAAAGTCATGTTCAAGTTTCTGGAAGATTCTCGAAAAATTCCTACGAATTTAAAGAAAACCACTTTAGTATTGAATAAATAATAAAATAATGTTCAAATTACTTTTCGGGGTTAAAATAATGTATATATCTTTTGTTCGGAGGGTGATCGATTCTCCAAATGAATAGGTAGCTATTTTCCTTGTTTCCGACCAGCTAATAAGCTGAAATCCGCTGGTTCCACTTTGAGGCTCGTGTAGGTAATAATGAAGAGAAGATTTTCTTGATTAATACCTTATTAGCAGGACATTTACAAAAAAAAATCAAGATCTAGCCACTGGCTCATTGAAAAATGAACAGAACAGAGAACAAGCAACCACAGACACACAAAGAGTATAGATCGATAGCTATAGAGTTATAGACTCGGAGCCCGGAATGAATTATTGCCAAATCCCTGCGATCTGCTCCCGGACGATCAGTCCCATATGATGAATATGTTACTTTGTCCGATTGGTTATCTTGTCATTTTTGAAATAAACAATATATTTTCTAACACGAAAATAGTATTTTATTTTAGAGTACAAATACGTTGCAATGGGTACGTATTAAACAGATTACGATTGCAGAAAGCGTTTAGGTGCCAATCTATTCAAACATAACAAAAAACTGTATGAAATCTAACCAGTCGGCAAGACGTCAATACTTCATCAGATAGACTGGCGCGCGGTTTAATTCTGGTAGTTTTACGTTTCCTTTTTTTCTCTATCATAATTGGAAATAATATGAAAAATATAATTATTTTATAGTTTTAAGGTTGAAGTGGAATGAATATGTAGTTGTTTTGGATAATTTAATGTACTATTAATTATCGTAGGTTGTTTTTATTCAAAAAACTGATCCATTTCGAAAAGTTCGTAAAAAAAGAATATTGAAGGATTATTTTTATATTATTATAGCAGTTCCCCGACAACAAAACAACATCATCTATACGAGCTTTTTTGTGTGTTTTTTTAAAGTCCTAATGATATCCCTTTCTCAAAATTTTTATCACCCAATTTCATGGCAAAACACAAAATATGAGGCATGAAATAAAAAAAAATGTTTAATCAAAAAATGTATACCTCCAACTTAGCTCCTCTTGCAAATAATAACAGTAAGATGAAGGTCGGTCCCCCTGCCCGAGTTGCATTCGCCAGTTCTCGGAAGGGCCTTTAATGGCCCTCAATTTCCAACTGGTAGTAGACTCAGTAGTATATATAAAATGTAATAGTAATGAGAATTTAATAACTCAATAAAATGTAAAAATAAAACAATTTGATTTATATAAAAAAATAACAATCAGGAACGTGCCCGATTAAAATATTGTGGAGGTAGGAGAAAATATATGACGACCATTATATTTGCCATCCTGTGATCACGGCTCCTGTAAAGGAGTCGAAACGTCACGATTAAATATAAAAAAATTATGCGTAATATCCGTAAACAAGTGTTTTATTCAAATTTATGGTTCCCTCATATTTAAGCAAAGTTAGAAGTAGGTAGTGAGTTATCGCAAATTAAAAATATGTTTATGTAACATAGTCATACTTGAAATAATCTTATAAGCTTTTCTTATGATCTTTTAAAATTTGTTATTTAAAATTTAATTTGTTGTCAATATTCTATTTTATTTGTGTAATGTGTATTCTTTTGATTCTTACACTTTTACCTTAATATTTTGGCTTAAGGAAAAGATAGGTACTGCTAAATGCGGTTTAATATAATCATCTTCGCTCTTTTGTGTGGGAAATTCATATGAACCAAAACCCAAAATTCATTTTGGGTAGAATAACTTCGTTGGGTTGGCAAGATAATAAATAAATACGACAGCACTGAACAACATAAAAATATTTAATCACATATAAGAATATCGATGCATACATTTATAATATACCGAACATGTTTATTTCATTTTAAGCAGGAATTGTTGGAAGCTCCAATGGATCAGCTTCAATGGCGCAATGTCTGTTACGCCATAACTTTACGAGTTCTTAACCGATTTTAATATTTTTTGTGTGGAATTGAATCAACAGGTTTAGGACCAGTTGGTGACAAATTTTGAAATTCGCAATATTCCCATCGAAACAAAAAAAAAATTTTTTTAGGTATTACGCTCTGCTCCAATAAATGGTGCTAGCGTAGCTTTCTGCTTAGCGACTGCATCGCCTAGTATAAAAGTGATGTTTTTTGTCCTTTCAGTAAATACTTATTTTCAGAACACTGTAAGTCTTATTAACTTGTTGGCAAGTATTATAGCTTTGTTTTGTTTTCACGTCAGAAATTCCTTTGGCTGTTCGAAAAACAATACTCGTGCCCGAAATTATGTTTGTATTTTAATATCTAACGCTCGGGTGTTTGTTTGTTTGAGGAGTGGCTTTGTAAATGGAAGTTTAACGACCTTTCAGTTATTTTAATGAGTTTTGTATTTAAAAATAGATGTACTTACAGGTAGAAAACCCTAAAAGTTTAGTGTAACTCATAAAAATAACAATTTGTAAATTAAGTAACTTCATTGCTTGCATCTTATTTATTGTTGCAAACCATTTTTGGGTACCGTGGCAGCAACTTACTTTCAAATGTTGATGTATTTTTTTTTAATTCTTATAGAATTAATGAAGGAATTAATGTAATATTAATTCCTCATAGACGATACGCTGCTTTTCTTCACTTAGTCACCTAACAGTAGTTTGTCTCGGTGATCACAATTGAGTGCTGAACTTCACGAAATTCATCATGAAGAAAAACACGGCTCGAGCAAAGTATAGCATAAACTTTGCACATCTTAGGGTGTCATAAAAGGCAATTAATGATATTGGAAGTAAATACTATATACCTACCGTATACCATAAAACATGCAGCAGCACTTTTCGAATCAATATCTGTTATTGCGTTCTTCAACCCGCCTGTGAGGCGAGATTATTGTAAACAACCTCATCATTAGAAGAGACTTTCGTCAAGCAGACGTTTTTCGACTGAGATAAGAAACACGATCATATTTTTCATGACAACGCCTTACAGTACTCAAACTCAAAAATCATTTTAAAGACGAGCAGTGCAGTTTTGTGGAGACAGTAGACTTATGAAAACACAAAAAATCAACAATCTATTTACGTTAATTCCATGTAGACGACGTGCTCCATCAATGGCGGCTAGTTTGGCCGAACAAAAGCAGATACAATGAAAAAAAATATGATTTCTTATCTAATCATAATCTTGACAGTTGTGAAATAACTCCGGCTACCCGAAATATTTACGGCGTATGCTGCGGCAATTGATAACTGGAGGTGCATGCGCTACTGTAAGTTTTATATTTAGCATAAGAACAAATGAACTCTGTTGAAAGTCCCAATAAATAAATAGATATAAAATAAACATGACTTACCGTAACTCAATTTTACTTCGTCGTTTTTAGGCGGTGTCTATTTCTTATGCTGTTTTATCTTGCAAGTACTGAACATTACCACTTTGATCGGAATTATGTATTCACTCCATAAAATTTTGTTTCTCCTAAAACAGGACATCAAAGAAGCTGATGTGATTTGCCAGCCATTTTGTTTTCGCCTCAGGGTATGGTAAAACGAAGAAGGCTATAAAGAACTTCTGAAGTAATTTTTTCATGTACATTTTTAGATACTTAAAATAACACAAGTTAATAAAAAAGTCCTTTTTCTTTGCAAAGGAATATTAATTAGAGTACCTTTTTGGTTAAGAAGCTATTTAAAAATATCCTTGCAATCTTAATCCCAACAATGAAGCGCCACCAATGATACTTTGTATTCGATTCGAGCCGGCACTTATTTTGCACAATTTTGTTTTCAGTCTTCTCAATTTTCAATATTATGCCAACAGTTTCTTTTTCTGTTGTGATAATAAATAGAGTTTTTCATATCTCTTAAACAACTTGGAATGCGCTCAATTAAGCTTTATTAATTTAAAAACATACTATTTCTATAGTCAGCGGCATTTTATATACAAATAATTAAAGCCGAAACAGTAATTGCGATTTTTCAAATAAAAACTAACTAGTAGTTTATTTATAGAACGAAGAAAAGCGTCTGTTTGTGTGTCTGGATATTAATTTGTAGTGTAACATAAATATTTAAAGCGCAATAAATCAACTCCACTAATCTTTACGGTCCAAAGTACCAGTTACCGAAGCTTAGTGGAGTGTTCCATTTGAATATAAATACCTTTTACCCCATGCGGTGTTAAATCACACAAAATCAATATACCATGTATGAAGACACTGAGAGCTTTTGAGATACACTTACCAACATATAAGGGGGGACTTCTCAACGAAAAGACAAAAGAAGGTTTGATTCTTTAATATTTTTTAGTATATGAATAAAACATTGATCTTGTCGCTAAGATTCCTTTGAAAAGGTTTGAAAAGGAAAGTATTCTTAATAAGACTTTGTAAGAGATAAATAAAAGATAAAATTCTGTTTTTACAATATTAGCAGTTACTTTGAATGTTTAAACTTCAACAGCTATGGATGGCTTCGTAAGACCTACATCAGGAGACCGAGAAAAAGCCGCAAGAAACTCGGAATAGGCTAATTTTTACTACTTTAATTATTACCGTTTCAATATAGGAGCTCGCAAAAAGTTTTATGGCAACTTTATTGTTTTTCTCAGGCTAAAAACAAAAGAGTCATGTCGTTACAACTGTTCGTATAATCGATTCGCATATTTGATTATTCGATTCGATTAATCATCACCTTTTTTATATGATCTATACATGCGTCTCACGACTGTTTGGGACAACGGTGGTCCTAGCTGTTACGTCAAAATTCCTGTCCTGGGTTCTTATTCTGATGGGTTTATATATTTGTGTGATGAGCTTATATATACCATTAATGTGCGTATTTTAGTGCCACGATAGTAATCACATTACCATTAATGTGCTTACTTCGTAGCACTAAAATACTGTAGGGACGATGGGCTATAATCCACCAAGCAGATCCAGTACGAAATGAACAAATAACAACTCACAACGATTTTTCAGTTCTAAACTAAACGGACCTTGTTTTATGTTTAATAAATAATGTATGGGTTACAAAAAATGTATTTAATATATGTGATAAGGACTCAGAACTAGTGCATATGCTCATCACACTAACATATGAACCGACCAGAATTCGAACCCAGGACAGGACCTTTGGCGTAACAGGTAAGACCACCGTTGTCCCATGCTGATAATAGTGGATTTCATACAGATAACAATTTCATAATCATCATTATCTCAGCCGGATGGCATCCATTTTTTGGTGGACGACATTTGTGCGGTCTTTCTTCTTCTTCTTCATCCAATACAGGCGGTATCCGCAACTCGACGACTTTAAGCGCATATTTTGCGTCTGGAGGATGTTTGGTTATATGTTCCAGCCATCCCAGCTCCACCAGGAATGCTCCAAGTGCCTTCATCTTGGTGAGAACCTCCCGGAGATTGCCCAGCGAGCCGAGATGTTTTGCCCGGAAGTGTGCCACTCCTTCACATTCTATTATGACATGGGTGGCTGTTTCTTCCACTTCCATGCATCCTCTGCATAGAGGGCTGTCGGTGATACCTAATGAAAAAGGTGCCTGTTAAAGTTGCTATGACCAGTAATGGCGCCTGTTTCTAGGTGCAGCTCTAAACTACTTAGCTGTAGTAAGGATCTGGAAACACGAGCGTCCACCCGCAGCAGAAGGAGTTTAGCTTGTCTCCACTGCCGCTGTTGCAGTTTTAATGTGTGTTCACGAATACTGTTTGTGCAGTTTCTGACTATATGTCGTCGACTAAAAAGAGCATGCGCGATTTTCCATAATTGTAACGGTCGACGACACCATCGGCTGTGTCATTGGTTTGTCACCGCCCTAAATTTGATGGATTAGTGCTATTCTTTGCCGGACACCCCTCGGCTAATGTCATAATTAACCAAAACTTAATAAATTAGGACTAGACAGAGACAAAAATATTTTACAAGGTGACAATAAGTGTTAAGTATGGTATAACCCCTATAATGGCATTTTAGAACACCACACGACATAGTAGTTAATGTGTACTATTTTATAACTTACACGTGTTTCTGTTCTAATTCTGTATCCAAATTTATTAGCGTTTATGGAATTAATTATCTTACACTATATCACAATTAAATATCCTAATTATATTTGAACATTAAATATAAATGTAATATCAGTGAATACAATCATATCCTAATGTACGAAGGTACTTTAACATTTCTTTCATAGGAAAATATATATACATAATTCATGTTCCTTTCATCTCGATTTGTTTTTATTATGGAAATAAATAACATATTGCACGGCCGGCTGATAATTAACTATGATAGTCGTTATTATTATTAAGAATCAAGCAACGTAATATTATTTCTTCAGGTTTTTTGCTATTTACTTCTTCATTTTGCTTCGTTGAATTAACTTATCGGGAGAACATATAAATTTGAATGGCATGGCATATATGTACAGTTATGTAATTCCCAAAGATATATTATCAGGACCGATATTTAATTCACAACAAAAAAAGGTAGTCCTATAATCTTAATTACGGTTTGTATGTAAAGATCATTAGTGTTGGCGGGTTTTTAGGGTTCCGCACCACAAAACGGAGAAAGGAAACCTAATAGAAACACTTACTTATCCGCATGTCTGTCTGTTTGTATGCACATCGAGAGCCTTTTTTACACTCTTCGAGGATCACGCATTGAGGTATGAAGTTGAAATTAATATGAAGTATTTAGATCGCCGATCGCGATCATTGAACCTGTAAAAATGTTAAATAACCTAGAATTACATATACAGGGTTATTATATAAACACCATCCAAATTTTTTCTAGGCATAAGATATCATTCAAACACTTCATTTATGAAAAAAAATTGGGAGGTAAAATTTTCGCAAAAAAAAATTTTGTCCGAGCGAATTATTACAACAGCTGGTTACTGGCAAAATAGGTACTTACAGTTGAACGACCGACCGCCCGAAGCGCCCCACCGAGCTGCGCGCGCAAGTTGTAACGACATCGGCGCAATGAAATCAGTCACCCGCGGACTTTCCGCGATGTACAATGTTGCGTTCACGCATTTACGTCGCATAATTATCTACCTAACGAAATGTGTTCACACTTGCAATTGAAATCGAGGGCGAAATTGAACGACGGGTTTATGTGAAGAAGGCCCAAAGCCTCGATAATTTAAATATAAATATAATCCGTGCATTTAACGAAGTGACAAAGTGAAAAAACAAGTAATACAATTAAAGACAATGTTCATAAACGTGCAAGACTGTTTAGAGATAAATTACCTACACTTTAAGGTAAAGTGATTGTTTTCAAACTTCATGTAGGTAAGTGTATTTTGTTTGGATTTTTAATTAATTATTTTGTTGGAAAAAAGCAAAATGTGTGCAGGGCGGCTAAGACATGTGAAATTTTTCACAAAAATATAGAACTATTAATTATACATTTCTTTATCCTATCGTGTAAAATAGACAAAAATAACTTAGGTAGGTACTAAGGTTTTGGCACTGCATTTTTTTTTTTTTTGCGATTTTCGAATTGCCTTTGCGATCCCTGTGTTTTTTTAGATTCTGTGGTTAAGAAACACCCTTTGCTTTACTCCAACCAATTATTGTACAAAAGTTGATTAAATTTTTAAAAATGCGACGTAAGTGCATAAGGTGTGGCTTACTTTTATGTTCATTTTTTATTTATTAAGAGTGTTATCGATTAATATTGTTATAATCAAAGAACAAATCAACTTATCTCTTCTTCAATTTGACGTTCCTATTTTTTTTTCGTTTAAATTTGCAACTTATGAAAATCATTGTAATGTATCAATGAAATACGGGAGGGCGGGGCAGGGGTCGTGTTATCATCTGCTACAACACCGTGCGTAGCGTGACTGTGACAGCAATCGGTAGTTTTCCTCGGATAACTTTGTGTAGGCTTAACTTAATATTTTAGTACTGAGTGATATTAAAAGAAAAAAATCTTGTTTCGTTACTTTCTTCAAAGAATATAATATATAAATTTGGATGGTGTTTATAAAATGGCCCTGTATACGCCGTATATGTTGACTTTTGCAAGATAATGAAAATACTAAAAGTTAACGTTATCCGAGAATCGTATAAAGAAGAATATCCGGAAATTATTTTTGTAATATCACTTAATATTTATTTGCGTTTACATAAGTTGTTCTTAGCAGCTAGTTTGCTAGCGAGTTAACTTCAGTAACGTTAACACACTGATCTTGTATATATCCTAGTCACTCCAATAGTATAACATCCTAAATATATGTTGTTAAATTTCGGAATCCAAGTTTGTATGGAATCCGATAAGGATAATCGTCTCGAAAATGTCAAGTTTATATGTTTTTATAGTGTAAATTCCATAGCCACATATTTGACGACCTCCTTACTAAGTGATTTAGTTCTCGATTTATTAGTGACATTGGCTCTCTCTGAAGACCTTGAAATAATTCGTGACTGGTGTGTTTTTATATACTCTTTCTTTTTTATGGTTGTGGTTTCACATAGAAATGTTATTGTCATCGAGTTGTAATTTTTTTTTGATTTCCACAAAACCAATTATTTAACTAAGTACCTACTTAGCTTTAGATTAGATCAGAGCAGTTGCCATGTATGTGCTGTTGCATGATTCCGCGAGCACCTCGATACCCAAACATTCGAAATGAGTTTGTATTCGCTGATTAGATCTGACCCTACTTATAACCAACCACAGAATTTGAACTGAAAAGTACAGACAAATATAGCTGCTGATAAATAGTATAGGATCATGTTTATTTTAATTATTTTTTTCATACCAGCCTACAATGTTAAACAGCTGATTAGTTTGATAGGGACGCTCACTTAAATTAAGCATTCTCAGCTTTCACATTGGTGAAACTTTCTTATTAATTTCAGTAAGTAAGAAAATAATAAATCATTTTCTAAATATTTGTGTGTGATCTGTGGACATCTTGATATAGCTGTACAAACACTCAGCAGGGTTCCGTGAGATTGAAGTTCATTATTCCCAGGCCATTCACAGGATCGTATCTGATGTCACAAAGGCATTGTAAAGTATATTTGATTTGTGGGGACTATAAACCGTATGAGTCGGTCCACGATTCTAAGGCTGGACATTGAAGAATATGCTTTTAAGATCAAAAAATGCTTAATTTATTTGAAAATTAAATGTACATTTGAGTATTTTCAAGCTTTAAAATTATTTCACCATTTCATGTAAGAAAAATATATCAATAACTTTTATTATAACACATTTAACCTCTATTTATAATTATCTCTGTTACTAAATACAAAATGTCGTATGAATTATTGACTTCCGAAAATGGATATGTAACTTTGGAACTTCGAATGAATACACATTCAAATACTCGACTACGTGATCCACTTTTGGTTAATGTTTCGACTGTTTCTGAGTAAGTTAGAATTGCGTATTTCACCGATTTAAACCGTTCTAACGGTAAGCGTCTTGTGTATAACCTGTTATGTTTTAATAAGTTACTTAGGCATGATTGGTTATAATCCAACCCTAAATATTTGTAGCTTCATTTAGTTAAACGTGATCTCAAAAGCAATTAAATTTCAAGCAAGCAATGTTGATATAAACTAACTAACTTTCCATAGTTAATTTACGGATTAATGAATTCGTGTGTATTCATCGGTATTCCTTTGTAGATCTGTTATAAATCTAAAACCGTTTACCAACTGTTGATTGAACGTGCGGGCATCAATCTAATTTACGTCCAAACGATGTACTTAAAATCTAATAATTTCATAGTATGAGTAAAAATTTTGGATAACAGATTTTTTTGTTGGACATATTAAATCTTATTCTCAAAGAAATGATTAATAAAACCCTTTGTTTCTGTTTTTAGCCTTAAATAATAAATTATACTTGTTGAATTCTACTTCAGATTATAGTAAGTATTATTATAAAATCATATCCTCCACAGGATTTCGTTTAGATTGTAAATGCTCGGTTCTAATTTCCGACTTTCGAAATAACCTCTTCTCAATTTTAGTTTAAAAGTTTCTCTAAATAATGAACGAACTTTTGCAGTTTTATAACGCAGCATTAACTTTTAATCTTACGATTTTGGTGTTGAAGTAAATGCTATTAATTGCAATACTTCAACAAAAAAATGTCTTAAATTAAACAATACTACGAACTTAAATAAAGAATTGGCGATAGTTTACCGAAGAAGGTTTTATAACTCAACTTTACTGGTTATATACACATTATTTACTTTTTATGGTTTGAAGAGTAATTTCAATTTTTTTACCACTTTGTATATAAACTTTACGTTTTGTTTGGTATGCAGTTATTGTTTACATTAACTACTCAAACGTGTTTAATAATTTTTAACAAAAGTGAAAATATTCAGATGTTTTTTTGTGCTTCCACATCATTTACCAAAGGATCTAAAGGATCATATGTCCTTTGATTTATGAAAGTATAATATAAAAGATTTACTTAGAGAAAAAATCAGGGCAATATCTCTTTAAAAACAACTGTATTTACATTAAATACATCTCATAGCATATAAAAGAAATCAGCAGTTGATAAATTGTTATTGGCCAACTTGTTCTTATACTTAACTAGTGGACCCGACAGACGTTGTCCTGCCTGTTATTTTTGCAGTATAGATAAATAACCTAGATACCATCTGCAGCGCCATCTGCCGGGCTGATTTGTGAATCTAAACCATTCTCAGATCCCCTTGAACACACACAAAAAAAATCATTAAAATCGGTCCAGCCGTTTAGGAGGAGTTCAGTGACATACACACTCACAGAAGAATTATATATATAAAGATATCCATACGTTTAATGCTGTAAAATCTGTTAAATACATTGACAGCCTTATCAATAAAAGGAAACTTAATAACAGCTGTGTCTGGCAGAAGAATGCTACAGCTATTGGTTTTAAAATAAAATAATTTTAGCTTAAAGACTCTGGAAGGCAAGCTCTCCTAAATATTTTGGTTTTGCTATATTCTCCACTCTTAGCAGATGCGTTACAGCAGTGAAAGATTATCATTAAGGAAACGTTGTTGACCGTTGTCTGATCTACAGAAGATATGTGGTGATTGCCTTCGGTATTGTTAGTCGCCTTTAACTATACGTCTGGAGGGTTGACGCTATTCTACTCTGCCGAACATCACACGGCTGTAACATATAGGGTTTGGATTGATATGGTATGTTATATATAGTAAATTATGTATGATTTTAGGTAATACAGTACAAATACAGCACGCTTTTTTTTTAATTTTCTACGATTTAATATGTTCGTGAACACATATTTGGATATCAGAGTTTCATGTGATAGTTCGGGTATCACCATACCGACTTATAAAACAAAGTACTGTTCTTGTTATTGAGAAACTGCATAAATTCTATTTTAAGTCTCTAATGAAGTTGATATAAAAAGAAAAAGGCGAAAACAATATTTCTTATTCAAGTTGAAATTTTTATAGATAAATCCCCTAAGAGATAATTAAAACCCTCCGATTAAAATTTACATAAAAAATATATTCTTTGCGCTTTACGATTCGTCTAATGAAACTTTTACATGACGACACTAACTTAATCAAATTTCTGCCATTTTAAAACAGTAGGTACAGAAAGCGTTTCTTTTTGCATACAAATTAAAGTATTAAGAATTTTCGACTGAAAAACATCATTACGATGATCATACAATCATAACGACCACGAAAATAAATATAATTTGTGGAAATGTAATATTTATTGGGAACATGTTCAATTCAAACTCGGAGCTTTTGCTTAATTACTGTTGCTGTTTTAATGCAAATACGTAATTACAAGCTTTTATTTAACTTCCACTGTTCGTGTGTAAGTTGTCCATTTTGAAAACCATTTTTGACCACTTGTTGCTTTGAGCTGAAATTTTGCAGACACCTTTAATTCTGGTAACAGTATAATGTGCAATACTAAATATTGTAATAATTTCAATATCGACGCCTCTCTAAGATTGTTTATAATGGTTTTTTTTTTGTTTCAACCCCTTATACCTATGGTTATCAAAAGAAGAGACATAAAGTAGAAAACGCTACAATAGGTCCAGTGAGAATATAATAATCTGGAAATAAAGCGGAAAAAAGATTCAAGGACGCGGTGGAACAATAGAGGTTGTATATCTGTATCTAAAAACTGTAAGAGGATTGGTATCACGTTGGCGGTCAGCTTTGTACGATTTACTAGGTCAAATAAGATGTTTTTTGACGTTCAGCTATAATATTTACTTTGGAATGATATGAAAGAAACCCTACTCATGGCTGACGGTCTTCCTAATGAGGATCCAAATAATTTGGACATTTATGATCATTGGTATTACTTATTTAAAGAAATAATAAAGTTAACGATTTAAAAACTGAAAATGCTATATACCATTTTTTGATAATAAAGTTGTAATATATACCTTTCAGACAAAAACGTCAAAAATTAAAGAAAAAACCATTAAAAAGCAAACCTTTATAAAAAAATTTGGAAACTAAAAAGAAAAAAAATTAAGTGATATTCTTCATATATGTATATATAGTATAGGTATATTCTAACATCTCTAAGCGGTAATTCGTAATGATAATATAGGGTACGTACGAGAAATATAAATCTTTTTTAACATATACAAATTTTCAAAGCTTAACGCATTGATATTTTTTTATATATTAAAATAGTTTATATCAAACCAATCGACCTTATCAATGAAAATCACGTCATATCATTGGTATATATAAAATATGCTATCTATGATAAACTTTTGACACTTTTAAAATTCCATAAGAATAAAAACTTTCAAAAAGCGCTCACATTTTATTTCAATGGGAAATCCCATAGAACTAGTGTTTTTGATCATCAATTTTTTATTTCTGTGATTAATAAAAATCGGTAAGAACTCGGGAAGCTATGGCGTAACAGACATTGCGTCATTGAAGCTGATCTATGATCTCTGAGCTGAGCTGATCCTGTAATTATTACATATTAAGAATAATATTAAGTATTGTCACTAGAAGTAAAAGCGTATGCAAATGTGGAAATGGACAACCTACATACATAAGAAAAGTGTAAGGAAAGCTTGTAAAACACGATTAGCTTGAAAAACAATATGGGAACGTTGTTTACGTTAAAACATGTCTTAACTAATACTGGTGTTGCATAATTTTCTCTTTTAATGAAATACTTGTTTGAAGCTTGTTAATTTTTTAATTAAGTAAATAAATATTTCTTTGTTTTTGTTTTGTGTCAATGCTGTTTACAGTTATAATTGGAATATAAATTTAATAAGTGTTATTTGTATTCCGTTATAATTCCTTTAATTAATGACAAACATGTCTCTAACCTTTAATACTATTTAATTTTTTTTTAAATAACAAAGGTTATAATTCAATAGTTTTGTTAAATATTGTTGACTCGAAATACAGGTTTATCTATATGGCTTTATTAACAAGTGGAAAAGAAATCAATTCCACCATTTTCCAGAACTCGAAGCTTTATGGTTTACTGACGAAAGGTGACTTGCCTGTACCGATATCAAAACCGTTACTTGACTTTTCAGAACCGGTTTCATTTGTTTTATAGGGGACGAAGTTTTTTCCATTTCAAATAACATAATCCAACCTTATTCTGGCAGCATTTTACTCTTAAACAAAAAATATTGAACGAGTATAGCGAAAATATGTGGCGAATGCGCATTCGGCTTACTGGCCAATATATGGAGAATATTCAATCAGAACGTTTAACGACTCATATGATTTTGCAGTCTATATGGTCAAGGTTTGTGCTTAAAATTATTCTACACAAATTCTTCTTCACAAACTTAGGGTTTATGGCGTATTACATAACTTTGTACTAAACTTCGATGAGTTCCAACCCCTGTAGAAATGATTATTTTACATCTATGAGCTTTATCACGATCGGCCTTCTGACATTGGATACAGGTATAGTGGTTGTAAATTTAATTAGAGAGGAATTTGCGTAATACTTTTTGTGATTTTGGGTCTTGAGTGCAAATATGTACTCAGTTATTATAATGTATTTCTACAACTGGGACTGGGTAAAACAATGTGTTAGTCGCCGTATGATGGACGAAATCTTACATATCTTTTTTCTTGGTCTAATAAAATATACGCAGCAAAAATAGATGAATTGTTCGAGCTTAGTCAAAAAACGTAAACTGGAGTTAGCATGTTTATTCCAGAGACCCCAGATTTAAAGCATAGTATATTATTTCATACAAGCGGTCGACGTGCTTTGACTTTTACCGTATTATTCTTATAATAATATTCCTATAAATGCTAGCTGGTTGGATAGAAATTGTATTATATTTGTTGATTGTTTTAAGGGTTAAACTGTGTGGAATCTGTTGTCAATTCAGTTAAAGAGAGTTTAGGTGAGATTAATATGGTCTTAAAGAATGTCAAACATAATATATTTAGGTTAATATGATTTTACTGTCAATGTATGTCTATATGTCAGACATAATCATTATAATCAGTCATAATTATTACCTATTTTTTGGTGTATATCAGGACTGAATTCTTTTCATGTTGTCACAAGGATAGTTCATTTAAGTCAAACCTAATATTTTAAATATTTCTAGCACATTATAATGTACTAATTTTGAAGGAGTCTTTCTAAAAGTAACTCAAAATATGTTATTTTACACTCGCAAAACAATTTTATTAAATTTAATCTAGTCAAGAAACGAAATGAATCTATAATCTAAGAACACAAATTTGTTGTTTGTGGGTTTGTCGGTCCGCTCTTATTCCCGCTCTTTTTCCATTGTATCAATTAACGTTACCATAGCAACGCGTAACCGGGTCAGCTAGTTTATAATCTAAGAACACAAATTTGTTGTTTTTGTGATTGTCTGTCCGCTCTTTTTCCCGCTCTTTTTCCATTGTATACGCGTTACTATAGCAACGCATTACCATAGCAACGCGTTGCCATAGCAACGTGTTACCGGTTCATCTAGTATGAACAAAAATAATTTGATTTTTTGACGTAATATCTGTCCAGCTCTATGCATTTCTTCTTTTATCTCAAAAAAGATTGCTCTAAGCAATCTTTTATGAGATAAAAGTAGATACTGCATATTGGACCTCTTAATTACATTAAAATTGGTGTTGATCAATAGACCCACCAAGGTGTTTTTTATGTTTGAAAATAAGTGAAAATCCTAAGGTGCCGAATCAGGAAAAAAGTCTGTTGCACATTTATCGTATAAAGGACGCGTTTTCTCTCGTTAGCTCGCAGATTTTTGCAACACAATGTGAATTCGCAATTTTATGAGGAAATCCTTATTCTACTGGAACTGAGTCATGCATTAGTCAAACCACGTGTTTGTAGAAAAATATGATTTTAAACAAAAATGGCAAAACGTATATACGCAAATGAGTAATTGTGATTTAACGTGTATTTTAAACACACTATACTATAAAATTTGGAGTTTTAGGTACTACTGGTATTTTATATTTAGCGAAAAAAAATGTTGAATTGTAAATAAATAGTAATATTGGGTAAATTACTGACTTTAGCTTTGGTGTAGTCTTTTTACATACATCATCATTATCTCAGCTCAAAAACGTTTAGTGCTAAACGAAGGAATTCCCCAAAAATAAGGGAGTTTGCCAAAATCCCCACACTTGGCAGACTGGTTAAAGATCCCAGTAAAAGAACATTATTTGGAATACGCTGCTTCCCATTTCGTTGTCTACGGGAGTGTAGTGATAATCTCCAGTATTATTCTACTTTTATTCAACAAACGACATTTATTTAACAATTACTTTTAGTAAATAAAAATATTTAACTTATTTTTTTTTAATCAATAGTCTTAATTAATAGCGAATAGTTAATTTCGTACGACATTCCTTTAGAGATGATAACTAATAATAAAAACAAAACTGATTATTCCTTCGCAAATCATAATATCAACCAACGTTCTGATATTAATTTAATACCATACGTATTTATATCTGTGGCCGATACATATCCTATTAAATTACTTTGTATTTAACGTTGAATGGGTACTAATAACATTGTAATAAACCAGTATTTAACGTTGGAGAAGGATTTGGAGCCCTCCAGACTTATCCTTAATTGGATTAATTGCCCCTAAACGTCTGAGTGTTTTGTTCAAATGCCTTTTGTTTTTGTTTCATTGTTGTCTAGCGAATTGTTATGATTGCCGCTTAAATGGCACGTGAAATAAAGTTTGCTCGAGAAATTCAACAAAGGTTAATTTACTAGCTGCGTCTGTGACTCCGTTTGTGATAATTTATACTATGTTTTTATTGTAGTCGACAAGAAATTTGTTTGACAACAGTCAAGTTCGAACGCTCATAGTGAACGCTTTAGAAATTTGTATAAATAATTAGTAGTAATGGGGTGTTGAACAAAAATCCATTCTTTATTGCGTCTCAAAGTTCTTTCGGTAAACTTTCATTTCCCGCATAGGTATGACAACCTGTACATGTCCTTAGTAACGAATAATAAGTTGACTAAATATATCGGTTTTCGTGGCTTAAAAACTACTGACAATGTTTGATATCAAATGAAATATTTAAACTGATATTTTGACTAGGGCATATTTCAACAGTTCGGGAAATCTTAAATATCATTTTAAAATTAAATTAAGAAGTTTATTATTATTTTTTTCAATAAATAACATAACCAAAAATATATTTCTTTTCTATATTACCATATATTTCTTTTAAAACTACTACACACGACTACGTCCACATGGTGATTTAGATTTATCATTAACAATTCAGTAATGATCGACTATTATCGGGCCAGGCGGACGCCCGCAACTCAAGCTTAGATGGAAAGTGTAATGAAACTCGCAGTGAAACGATTTAATATTTTTGGGTCACTGTTTTTACCATACAAATATATTTTAATTAATAATACTAACATAACGCTAAATAAAATTAATGCTAAGTAAGGTTAATTGGTAAGATTAAGTTAGATCCGTGACCAGTAATAAATATTTAAACTTGAATATCTCAGTTTGAGTTTAGCCTCAATTCCCAACCCTCCGCGTCGCTTCGCATCCCCCGTTCATACTATATCATTTTCACGTGGATTCTTTCTGTCTATTTTGTTTTTTCTAGCGTAGTGTTAAACCGCCCATAACCCTATTTAATGTCAGTTCCAGAGATTAGCGCGATCAACCAAAAAAACAACGTCAATTCAACTTTTTACCTGCTGTCATTCGTCTGGGTTTCAACTACTTTATTCTTTGCTTCATTTGTTATTGTTTAAAAAATAAGTATTGTTTGTAAAATTAACATTATTTTTTAACGTTTTGTACACACATTCAACTTTTCTTTAACGTTTAGACCTACCTCATGCGATTGGAATATGGACAATTTTTATTTTATAGTGTACTAGCTTTTGCCCGCGGCTTCGCTCGCGTTAAATTCGGGGTAGCACTGTTCCCCTTTCCTGAACACAGAAGAGAACTCGGAACAGAATTTTACACGTTATTTATTTTATTTCAACACTGCCATCTGTTATTAATTTTTGAACTAAACAATTAAACCTATCTTGAACATAATATACAATAAACATATCAGCACCATCTATCGGAATCCATGAGTTACATTTATTTATGTTTATAATGTTTATTTTCTCAACAGCTGATTGAGTTATGGTAAGATTTAATGTTTTTAATATTGTTTTATTTAATTCGTTTTAATTAAATTATTTTATTTTTCATTTGTATTAAAGAACCTGTTCTAATTTTGCAGAGTCTCACACACATTTCCATCCCCTATTTTAGGGGCTGAGGGAGGATTTCTAAAAAATGGCAGGTATTTTCGTTACTAACAAAAAGTCTGTGTGCCGATTTTAGCCTTGAAAACTGCGAAAGGTCTCATATAAAATTTCACCCCCTCTTTTAAGGGGTTGGGTGCAGATTTCAAAAAAAAATGATGGGCGATTTTTTTGGTAGTCATAAATAGTCAGCATACCAATTTTTAGCTTTCTACCTAAATTGCAGAATGCGCTATACAAACTGCCAGCCCCAAATTTGGGAAGTGGGGGGTTAGAAAGGGGCAAAAAGTAGCCTATGTCCCATCCCTTCGACTATCTCCACTTAAAAAATCACGTCAATTCGTCGCTCCGTTTTGCCGTGAAAGAAAGATAAACAGACAGACACACTTTCCCATTTATAATAAACTCGGCGTCAAAAAAATCGCACCTTATAAAAATCTTATTCAAAAATTCCTAAACCTTATATAGAGGATAGTGTTAGGTATCATTAGAAAGGTAACAAAAAGGAGCATCAAACAACAATTAAGTGCAATCTTTTTTTTAATTAAAATTATACAAAAAGCATAAAAATTTGAAAAATAATAAAAAATCTTAATTAAGTCCTAATTAATAATCGATAATTTACAAAAAAAATGTACAAAAAGTGTCTTAAAATTAACTCAAAATCTAGTGTTACCCCCCCTTGCCCTGATGACGGCTTCCATACGGTCCCTCATAGACCTCACCAACTTCAGGAGCTCTTCTTGAGGGATAAGACCCCATTCTTCAATCACCGCGGTTTGGAGTTCCTCTAGAGTCGAAGGAGCCGGATCCCGAGATCGAACCTTACGTTTAAGATGGTCCCAGAGGTGCTCTATCGGATTCAGATCAGGACTTCTCGCTGGCCACTGCATCACAGGAATTTGGGACCTCCGCAGGAAGTCGTTCACGATGGCTGCAGTGTGTGCGCGAGCGTTGTCGTGCATTAATGTGAACCCCTCGCCAAAAGATTCGGCAAAAGGGACCACATGCACATCCAGGATCTCTGTGATATAGCGGCGCGCAGTCAGCGACCCTTGTCCGCGAGCACCTCCGGTCCGGGAGACGCAGACCAGGTCGGTTTTGCCGGCAGCCGACATACCGCCCCAGAACATGCAGGATCCGCCTCCATATTCCACCGTCTCCTGGATGCAGGCTTGAGCGAAACGTTCACCCTGCCTCCGGTATACTCTTCTTCGTCGGTCGTTGCAGAAAAGACACACTCGTGTCTCGTCTGAGAAGAGAACAGCTCCCCACTGCTCAATGGTCCAATCGACGTGGTCGCGAGCAAACTGCAAGCGGGCTCGTCGGTGCGCTGCAGTCAATTTTGGACCTGTAGCAGCTCTGCGGGCTGCTATGTTCTTCTCCTTCAGTCTTCTTCTAACCGTGGATACACTCACGGTGCGTCTGCGAACTGCCTGGAGCTCCTGTTGCAGCTGAACAGCGTTTGAGAAGCGATTTCTCAAAGAGTACGACACAACGAACCGGTCGTCTCTTTCCGAAGTGCAGCGACGTCTACCGGACCCATGTCGCCGGATATAGCCACCGGTCTCTAAAAAGCGCTGGTAGACTCTACGAACCGAAAAACGGCTCAGATTCAGTTGCCGGGCGACATCACACTGCCGCACCCCTGCTTGCAGTAGTGCAACCACTTGAGCGGCCTCATCAGCTGTAGTGTCCATTTTCCAGATGTTCTTTCTTCAGTAAAATCAGTGCGTGTGTCCCCTTCAACGGTTTAATAGCGAATGACCCACATTGAACCCGTGTTGACCTCTTTATACCCACAAAGTTAGCGCAACTCGCGACTCTCCCGAGCAGCAAAATTTCCTTAGAATTTTTGTGACCCTTTATTTGTTGCTTTAGGTTTTATTTGATAATGAAAAATAATGTTTTTTTATTAAGTTAATTAAGTAACCTTTTAAATAAAATTATAATTAATACGACTGCATGTGCATATCCAGAGTTAATGCCATTTGAACGTGATTTTCTTAGAGGTGCGATTTTTTTGACGCCGAGTGTATTAGTATAGTATGGATTGAGTCTGATAAACGTACATACAAAAGTATTTATAATTCTTTTAGGCCGTGATTTTGTAAAGTCTGATTTACATATAATAAATAATTAATTAATTACTAGCTAACCCGGCCACACATTGTTGTGACTCAACTATTAAAATTTGCAGTATTCTTTTTATTATAAATAAACATAAAACCTATCCTATATCCTAAGTCGGAACAGATCCAGCAACATAAAAAAGATCATCAAACTCAGTTAATAGTTTCGGAGTTCATCGCGGGCAAACACTGTGACAAGCAATTTATATACAGGGCGTCCCAAACTTATGGGACATGAAGGGGAAGTACCTTAAATATCGTAGATAGTGAAATTTGCTCAAAGAAGACTTTATGTTATTTTTAAAAGTTAGTAATTCTGCATTTATAGATTTTCTAAAAATTACTTGCTTCGTCTGGGAATCGAACCGACTTAAATGTCAAAAAAAATCACCCTACTTTTATGATGCCAATCGAAAGAATAGCTAAAAAATAATAACTATGCTTAAGTTACATGGTTTTTTAAAAGAAAGGAACAACGTGAAATTAATATTTTAATCAAATTAAGAACATACATGAAACTGCCGTAGTCAATTAAGTAGGTATTTTTTTGTAAATTAATTAATTAAATGCTCAAAATGTGATCCCTCTTGTCTTACGCAAATCTCCAATCTTTTAATGAGTCCGCTGCCTGTTGATTTTCTTATCATTTTATGGTGAACACTCGATGTGATATGGCACAATTCTGTTTGCAACTCGCCCACGTTCTCGTATCGCTTTTTGTATAGCATATCTTTCACGTATCCCCAAAAGAAGAAATCTAATGGTGTAAGGTCCGGGGATCTGGCCGGCCATCTAATCGGTCCATTTGTACCAATCCATGTAGGAAAACATTCATTTAGAAAATCTGCTGCTCTCCGACTATTATGAGCCGGAGCTCCATCTTGTTGGAAAATTAAGTTTTCTTGCTCCGCCGCGGAAAGATTTCTTATCTTATCCCTTAAAATTTGAAGTATTCCTAAATACTTTTCCGTGTTCAAGGTTCCTTGGTAAAAATGGATTAAGAAAACCCGGTTTTTTAAAAGTCCGCACCAACAGTTGAGTGAAAAACGCACTTGGTTATTCGTTTCAGTGACTCGTAGGGGATTTTCTTTAGACCAAATACGATTATTGTTGCGGTTATACATACCGTTATTGCTAAAGTTAGATTCGTCTGTCCAAATAATATTATCCAAAAAATTTGGATTTTCGAGCAAGCGTGCCTGGATATCAAGACAGAAATTTCTTCTCCTTTCTGTATCGCCCGGAAGTAATTTTTGAACCAATCGTCCTTCAACATAACTCTTAAAACCGTGTTTTTTTAATACACGGTGTATTTTGCTTTTCGAAACTCCAATTTCATGTTCTCCTTCTCTCACCGATGCTTTCGGAAAAGCCGAAAAGTAAATTAAAATACCAAGTTCTTCGTCGTTGATCGTACGGTTTTCTTGCTGTGGTTCTCTTGGGCGTTTATCGAAACGTCCCAGAGTTTTCAAATTGTTCACAAGCCTTTTCAAAACTTTACGAGACGGTAATTGTCTATCAGTATATTTTACGCTATACCACCGCAAACTTCTAGAGATATCTTTATCATTCAAAAAATATGCTTCCATTAGATCAAAACTTACTTGATATTCCATGTTCGCAATAAATTAACACAATAACACTTGTGTAAGTGAATTAAGACTAAACAGATCAATATCCGAAAAATAAACGCTCGCACAGACTGTTCCATTTTCAAATTTAAGAACAACATTATTTTCGTTTTAAATTTGCCTTCAACGCTCGCACAGACTGTTCCATTTTCAAATTTTAGAACTACATTAATTTATTATTTTTAGCTATTCTTTCGATTGGCATCATAAAAGTAGGGTGATTTTTTTTTTGACATTTAAGTTGGTTCGATTCCCAGACGAAGCAAGTAATTTTTAGAAAATCTATGAATGCAGAATTACTAACTTTTAAAAATAACATAAAGTCTTCTTTGAGCAAAATTCACTATCTACGATATTTAAGGTACTTCCCCTTCATGTCCCATAAGTTTGGGACGCCCTGTATATAGCTTCTTTTCTTCAACTACAAAATAATTCAAACTTTTCTACCGATTGTCACCTTACAACTTCTACAATATAAACTACTAACATTGTCTTCAAGCGGGGTGATGATATATGTGGTTTGTAGGTATATCTGCCAACTGAAATTTACATGTGTTAAATTGTGAGTCGATAAGCTGTAAACGTACTAATCCTGAGAGATTTTATCAAGTTTGTGAGACTTTGATTAGGTTTCATGCTTCAAAGGTATGGATAATAACACAGAGTTACCAAGCTTTTTGTAGAGCCCCTTCGACAGTAAAGCAATTACTTACGTAAACTGTACATGCTATAATCTAGGAGAGAGGAAGAGAGTTGGTAATCGGATGAATGTTGTCATTTTCAATAATTTATCGAAATACACCTTATCTACTACATATATTATAATATGATTTTTCACTATATTTATATCACAGATGCGTATTTATAAACGCGCTAGTGATGTTTACTATCAATATTATAAGCAGGCCTATTCATTTTTTAGGAGAGGCTTAGTTCCATAGCAATTTTTAATTGGAGGGTCCAATGGATCAGCTTCAATGACGCAATGTCTGTTACGCCATAACTTCCCGAGTTTTTGTGTGGAATGGAATCAACTCATTTAGGACTCGATCGAATTTTGAATTTCACAAAAATAAAAAAGTTATGACCAAAAAACATTAGCTATATTGGATTTCCCATTGAAAGAATAAGCGCATGCTTTTTGAAAGTTTTCATTTTTATGGAATTTTAAAATTTAATAAACATTAGTGATTTATTTTTTAGTATGATGCTCCACTCCAACATATGGTGCTAGATAAGCTTTATGGTTAGATACTGCATCGACCTAGTCAACATAGCTTACAAAAAATAAATAAATTACTTATGTTTACAATTTTTAGAGGTATTTAAAAACAAATATCTACAGAAAAGTTATATAATAACATGGTTTGTTAAAAAAGGTAGGTACCTACTACAAAAGGTTATATTTTTAATTGAATTTTTTGCATTCACAATTTCGACACGTTTGCCAGCGTCTCGCTAGCTCAGCGGTCAGAGCACTCGCCCGGATTGCGAAAGGTCGTGGGTTCGAATCCTACCTGAGGGCTCGAAGGCGTAGTTGTTTTTTACACACGTATGATCTTACTACAGTAGGTTGCTTAGCAATAAGTTGTTAAGTATATCATCTTTATAAAAGATATACCAAGAATTTTTTATTAAGCATTTTTTTATTTTACAATTGCAAATATGCTATCCTAATATGTTAAGAAGGCAATTCAAGACACAAGGTCTATGTCAAACGGAATTGTGTTTGTGCAATTTACAATTCCAAGATATTATAATTGTATCATCATTTTTCAAGGTTGAAGTGTATGATAAATTATACTTATTTTTACCTGAGTCATGGGTGTTATATATGTATATATTTCTATGAATATTGCATATCTATGTAACATAGACGTATGTCTATCCGTTACCCTAGTATCCATAACACAAGCCTTACATAGCCTACTTTGGGCTAGGCTAATTGGTGTGAATGTAGGAAATATTATTTATTTATTTATTTTATTTATATATTTATTTCTTGTTTATCCATTTTTATTTTATTGGACTACTTCCCTAGATCTCCTAAAATCTGTTGTAAAAATACAATGTTGGATCTTTTTGGGCACATGACTGTGCCCTTTTTTATTCCATCGTTAGACGACCTTACGGTTATCATGGTAATGCCATTCCGTGGTCCCGGGTTATATCCCCGGCTGGGTCAACGACCTTCTTATATTGATTCGGGTCTGAGTGTTGTGTTATCGTCGTTGTTTTTTTTAAGCAAAATGCACCCTCCGGACACGGGGGAGGGAGGTGGTGAATCTTCCATGGATACTTCGGGCCGGCCCAAGAGTTAGACTCGTACTGACTAAACACCACCTGAGATTGGCTTGCACCCGGGAAAGGTCACAAGCCTTCGTCTGAGGCGACCACCCCTCTAGAGAAGGGTGGCGCAAAAAATCGTCTTTGTTGTGTTACACAAGTGCTTCAGTTACTTAGCTTGGGTTCAGAAAAATGTATGTATTGTTATCTAATATTATACAGGGTTAGCCAAAAATACCGGAACACCTAAATAAATCTTGAATATTCTTAGATGTAAACAAGCTATCGTTTAAAAGTATTTTCAAAATACAGCTCATTTTATTATGGAAACAGGGTAACCAGTAATTTTTTATACTTGGATATCGTATTTTATCCCATTTTTTCTGAAATAAATGTGTATGTATGGAGTTCAGGTTGGAAGTTTGATTTAATTGCTTATAATTCAAAAATGGTGCATTTTATAAAAAAAATAATTTAGATAAATATATTTAAAATTAATCTAAGAATCGAAAAATGTAATAATATTTAGGGTGTTGTATTTAAAAAATGATTGGGTACCCTGTTTCCATAATAAATAGAGCAACCTGTATTTTCAAAATATTTTTAAACGATAGCTTGTTTACATCTAAATAATTTCTTAAAAATGTGTACGGAAATCATCATTCTGCTTAAGTGAATTTAATAATTTATTTTTAATATCAGAACAAAAATAAAGACCAAAATTACGATCTTTTTATTATTGTGTATATTTTAAATACAATCAAATAAAAAAAGAATGTTGTAAAAAGAAAAATATCCCATTTTGATCTCCATTATATTTTATACACAGATTATAATAGATTGTGTAGCCAGTATTTTAACATTATAACAGACTTGCTGTGTATTCTTAAATTTAATGTTTGCAGTTTTCCTTTTCAATCATAAAGTTAAGTAACTTAAGGAACTGCGTAAATGGTTAATATAATAAAATGGTTCGCTGAGTGCACATGCCCCTTAGTTAATTCAAGGAGAATGATTATCTTCCTTGCTTTCAACGTTCTTTCTGTATACCGACAGGCTTCTTTGGTACAATTTATATTAAAAAAGCTAACTCCTTAATTTTATTGAATTATTGCAAGGTTCCTTAAATGTTAGGTGCAAATATCAACCCATACCAATTTTTGAAAAATTTTATACGTACATCTTTATAATTTTTTCACCAAAAATAAAATACCTAGATAATATAGCAAGTTCTTTATAACAAGAAAAGGAATACAACAACAGTCACATGAATAACCTTACAAATCAAAAGGTAACCTAAAATCAAAATGGCATGGAATACTTAAACAAAAAAAATTAAAGCTAAGTATCGAACTTTGTTTTTTTTTTGTATAATTGTGCATTTGTGCACGTTAATATTTACAACAGCCACTAAGAAATGCATTGACAAAAATTATTACTAAAGCAGCGTATCACAGCGTATGTGTATGTTTTAGGCAAATAAAACAGATATGACAGAAACAACACAAAAATGATTATCTTATTTGTAGTCACCATCAACGATGCCAGCCTATGAATGTCGAACTGCAGGGGTAAACAACTTACTTAATTTCCGCAATCACAGAATAACTTAACAATTACGCCCCATCAACTTCTGATGTTCAACTATTATAATTAGTCGAAATAATTGAAAGAAAACTGTACAAAATGTTCAACTAGTTGACATGTTGAAATACTCTTATTTGCAGCAACGGTTAAAAGTAAGATTGTTACTGATCTTCCTTTTGAATCCCTTTAAAACACTAGAGGAAAAGATAAAATTTTAAATACATACGTATTCAGTCAGAATAGATTAATTAAAAATAAGTTATATTATATCCGACGACTATATAGAGATAGAATATACAGAATAAAAATAAGTTATATTATATTTGACGATCGTTTGGTGCAACGATACCGATCCTGCCTTTCGCACTGATGGTCATGGGTTCGAATCCCGGTAGGGGCAGATGTTTGTATGATGAATACGAGCATTTGTACCTGAGTCATGGATGTTTATATGCATGTCTATGAATATTACATATCTATGTATCTCATATGTATGTCTATCCGTTACCCTAGTATCTATAACACAAGCCTTACAGTGCTTACTTTGGGCTAGGCTAATTGGTGTAAATGAAAGAAATATTTATTTATTTATTTTATTTTATCCATCTACTTCATTGTTTATGAAAATAAACACTTTAGATATCAGGAAAATATGTTGTATTGTCATAGAGAAACTAAGAGGATTGGTTTAAGACATTTAACGGATCTTTTTATTATACGAAATCTTAAAAGTGATCTTAAATAGACAGTATTCTTTGATAAATACGTCCAATACAAGATAAGTTCCAAGGGTTCGAAGAAATCTTTAATATATAATGAAAATGTGCTTTGGTCACGAGTGACGGAGAGACCCTTTTGTATAGGATATCTATTAGAGGTTCACCCAGGAGGGTTAATAACGATCCTGTATTAAGCTTACGATCTTGACAGATAATGTACTCTACTATAGTCCATTTTTTTAAGCATTAGAAAGAACAAAATTTGGGTTCTTTATTGTACACATTATAATGTAACAAGCAAAACGTAACATCGTGAAAAGTTGACACTAAAAAATACCTTAAGAAGCAGAAGTTGCACACTTGTGGAACGAAACGTTGGTCAGTTTGATACGACAAAATTAAAAAGTACCTGCCGATGTTGTAATATATACCATATTAGGTGATTTTTAAAATGGTCGCTTAACATGGCCGCCATTTGCAACAATAGCGGCAAATGTCAACGTCTGCATTTATCTGTTTTCTTTGGTTTATTGTTAAGTTTCTATTGTTTTTGTGGAAGTTTTTTTATTAAAAGTTTTTGTTGTTATTTGTTATTTAATCTGTTCAACAATGGACGAGCCTGAAGCCGGTCAAAGTGGACTCCAGCACAAGGTTAGCCACCACTGCTTCTTTGTTTACATAATTTCTAATGCTAAAAAATATGGACTATAGGATAATCAAAGATTGCAAACAGAAATGGACTATTGTCAATGGATATCTGAAAAATGATTATTGGGAAACAATTTACCGCCGGTTCCTATATTCAACTGATAGTTATGGTATAAAAGATACTATCCGTTTTTCTATTACCGACTTCGAGTCGTAAATACCGTTTCACAATTCACTCTCTATGCCTGATGTCAACGAGCATCCGTAGATCGTTCAAATACCGAGCCCTCACCTCACAGATGTGCGTTTAGTTATACGCAAAATTTAATTTCAAAATTGCACAAAATTTAAAACATAATGAATTAGATTCACATAATTTAGATTTATTGTGGTAATAATTACAATGGTAAAAATATTATTATAATTTTACAATCCGCGTGTTATTTAACCTTTTTCTTACCAAACAGACGTTTGTTTGTGGTTTTATTAGATTGACATACATCATCACTGAGCAAGGAATCACTACGTTTTAAGAGGCGGCACTTCCCTATAAGCTACTAAACTGAATTATGCACGTAGTTTCAACCAACTTGAGAATGACAGTCAGAGGTACCAACATTAAAGTGTCAATGTCAAGGCAATAGAGATGTACCACTACATAATCGATATCGATAAACAATAAGTAGTACCTAGTTGGGTCATTGCTGTATTTTTTAAATTTTACCAGGAAAATAAGTACAAGTTTTATTGAAAATACAGAAATTTTATTAACAAGTTGAAAGACGAATACATAATTGAACGGGAATAGTAGTTTGATAGCTCGTGATCTGCAACCGCCATATGGATTGAAAAGTTATGTGTGTAAATTCCAATAAATTATTTTTTTACAATAATGTTGATGTAACTCAGGTTCATAACAATTGTCCAGCTCGTGGCAAAAGTCAGTTGACAACTGAAACAGAAAGTAACTACAATTAATGTTTGGTCTTTACCTATGAAATTGGCGTTTTTCATCAAATAAATGAAGCTTATTTTTTTTCTATTAATCAAAGTAATCACCCATGCAATTAATGTTTGCCAACGCATTGGTAGCTTATTGTTGCCCTTCTTGAAGAAATCAGCTTAGCTGTAATGTAGGATAGGCATTTCTTTTAAATCTATTTCCCTTTTTGTTGAACATATTACGAGGAAAGTGATCTCCGCAGATGTACTTGTTTTCATTCAATTTGTTTATGGGTATGTAGACCAAGTCCTCATTGCCTGTATATTTAACCCATATTCGACATCTAAAATAAAATAATCGATAACTTGAGAAAGCACTAAATTATGTTTATATGAATATATGATAATACTATTTCTGCTTTATATCACTTGGGCTCATAATTTTTACTGCTAATACCACTATAATTTACACTGTTTTTACCCAAATTTACTTAAATAACTAGGAAACATTCAATAAAATTACCTGTTTGGTTCAAGCGAAAATCTAGCCAAAAATATGTCTTTACTCAACCTTCTCACTCTCCGCACACCACAAATTTCACACTTTCGCAAAGATTTGCCACTCATAATGTTACAGACATTAAGCAGTTTTTTTATTAAATTCAATAAAATGCACCAAATAATTGAACGTAACCACGAAATGTTTAATGGCGTCATTCATGCGACACATGCTGGCCAACATGACGTGACATATAATGATAATAATTTTCAAAGTTGGTACAAAGTACGCTCATAATTCCATACATTGTGTTTTTTATATGAAGTGTCGCTAGGCTGTACATCATTTTTTCCAAAATAAAAACCCAGGTTCTTCATCTATAACTGTTATTCTCTAATAATTATTACAAATTTTATAGTGGAAAGTATAATACCGTTTCCAATAGTGTTTTACTTACATCTTTTGCAAAAAAGAAATTACGCCGGTGAGTATCAGATATTACCTATTTGATCTACTCGTATATCTAACAAACTTTACCAACGTGTCTACCACTTAAAATATTGCAATAATTTTGAATTGGCAAATCTTCATTCAGGTATATTTCTGTTACAGAAAACAAAGAAGGCTATATCAAAGAAGCAAGGATGACGTTGCTCTGCATTTGGATCTCAAACAAAACAATCCATTGATTACAACAAAATTGATCCACATTGCAACAAAAAACTAACCCATTTTAGTGTGAGCTTCTTACAGTTATTGTAAAATAAAACAGTTTTAAAAGTAATTGAATTTTTTATTTTTCCACTTTTTAATTCGTTTTTGATGCAGGCAATTTTTTCTCCTACTCTTGATATAAAAGGCACAAACTGCGACAAACAAACTGGATCTAGGTGGGTCCATAGGTAGGTGTAAACTGAAAAAAAAATTATTTGCTTTAACCAATTGATCCCATTGGTCCCGTGCAGCACTATCCCCCGGAGTGACATAATGCTTCCCAGATAGTTCACGTTTAAAGGCAACGGATGGGACGAATGGTCATCCCTGACATGACAACGAGAATATTTCCCCTCGAGCACCTGTAGGCTAGAAGTAAATGGTATCATGAGGACAGGACTCAGGATAGTACATGTATGCTCGTACATAATTGGATTATGTATAAGTATAAGCAATACTCACTTATTAAAATATTCTGAGATCAATCCCACAAAGTCTGCTACTGATATGAGCATTGCTCTTAAAGCATAAAACCTTAATGTCAATAATAGCGGATGTAGTGGATATACCCCATGATTCCTGCAAGTTCATCAATAAATTCATGATCATAGGGTTTTCACAGTTATGTTATGAAGGTTATGTCTTAAGGTTAGGTATATTGAGAGTATACAAAGGCCTCCAAAATACTAACCTAGCTCCTGTTACTCCTAAGTGTGAACAAATTTCAAGTACCTAGTTACTGTTCAACAGATTCTTTATCGAGTCAAAATTTCACTTGAAATTTTTTACGAATCCGGTGTCGCTATATAATTCGCTCTTTCTTTAGACACTTTATCTTCTCCTAAATCTGTTTCACTGTTTTCCGATATAATATCGAACACTTCTGTATCACTATCTCAACTCGTCATTTCTTCATATTTCTTGCAGGCAGAGCGTAAACAGTGAAATATACATTTTAACCGACTGAAATTGGCAGGTAACCGAATGACATTACGAATAGTAATATTGACAGTCTTCAGTAGACTGTCGGTAGTAGACGGTTAAAATATTTATAGGAACGGCATAAACTGTCATCTCCGTAGAATATGCTAACCACCTCTTACTAGTAGCCCTCCCATCCGTTAGTAGCAAGCCAACGGTAAGTTGCGCTACGAGACGTTTTTTATAGGAACGGTTTTAGCTTACGCTTCGTATAATATACTACTATGCGTAACAAGAACGGATAGTTTTTTGAATATAGAAACCGGCGGTTAGTGAATATCTTCGTCTGCTCTTAACGAGGATGTGTCTCGTTTATAAGTTTTAAGTAACATTGTTCACGATCACATAATTGCCCGAGCAAATTGTAGGTACTCGTTGGAAAAACGACCACAGATTAATATGTCATGGGAGCAAAACCTTCCTAATTTGAAATGAAATTATGTTTGCCATAGAGTCCGGCACCGGGGATCAGTATTTTAGAAACCGGAACAGATCCTATTGGGGTTGATGTAATTAAATGAGATACGGACTTTTAAGTAAATTAAATATGTTATATTTCATATTGTGAATGGGTATTTTATTAAGCTGCGTACTAAAATCAACATAGAAAATAGAACTATAAGTACTAGCTGACCCGGTAACGCGTTGCTGTTGCTATGGTAACGCGTTGCTATGGTAATGTGTTGCTAAAGTAACGCGTATACAATGGAAAAAGAGCGGACAGACAAACACACAAACAACAAATATGTGTTTTTAGAGTATATATTAACTCAAAGAACTATCTCGGATTTAAAAAACAAAGCTCATTGTTTTGGTTGTATTCAATGTAAATAAAATGTTTATTATTTATTAAAAGAATAGAACAAAATCAACCTTTTTCACATATGAGTCTTGTTAAATGCCACCAATAATACCGGAGGCATCACAATATACACACCATATACCAAAAAACAGGTAGAAGCGTTTTCAGAATCAACTTAACATCCAGTAGTGGACGTTCTTCGGTTGAAATGATGACTTAATGTCAATATATGAAGAGTAAAGTCTATAATATGAAGAGAGACGAGATTTCTTTTTGTATAAATTCTGTTTTAATGTGCTTCGTGCTCATCTCCTTATGATATTACTCTATACAAAAAAAGAAGGCTTGTAGGTGTTTTAGCAATATTGAGTGAATAAAATTTGATTGATGTTCACGGAATCAAAACCACTTAAATCCATAATATTATAAAAAAAACTAGGGGTCTAGGCTCCGAATATGATTTTGTCCCATTCGGTGTCTAGACCCTTGGTCCGTGGGGTCCTAGAGCAATAACGCTTTTTAAGGAAATATCAAAAAAGTTAGTCGACATCACAGGAGACCGAAGAGCTGGCAGCTACCTTGCACAAAGAATTAGTTTAGCTATTCGAAGGGGGAAGGCTGCCAGTATCTTTGGAACCTTGCCCAAAGGGACTCCTTTTAGTAATATATTTTAGATATTATATTATATTATGTTATATTATATTATATTATATTATATTATATTATATTATATTATATTATATTATATTATATTATATTATATTATATTATATTATATTATATTATATTATATTATATTATATTATATTATATTATATTATATTATATTATATTATATTATATTATATTATATTATATTATATTATATTATATTATATTTATTATAAAATTATCTAACCTAACCTAACGGAGAAAAAAATCCACCCGGAACTTCAACAATAGCTATGCCAGACTCTACTTTTAGACTATTTGAAATAAAACATCGGAGAAATATATAATAAAGCCCAAAGATGGGCTAGCACTCTCATCTCTCATATAATATATGTATTTACGAATATGCCAGCCACTTTTTAAATAATACTCACCTAATAATGTTGATGCATTTCCAGAAGCCATGAGAACATATTTGAATATACTCTTCAAAGGCAGAGAGCTTTCACAAAAGGGTACTAAAATCTTCCAAAATAAACGGAAGTCCTCTGAACCCCTCTCACGCCTCGAACCCCTCCAGATTGTTTAGCTAATTCTGTTATAACTTCTCTCGCCTCCAAGAATTACTGCCGACAGCCTAATATTTTTTTGTCGCAATAAAGTTTAATGTTATTTCGATACATAAAATTATTCTCGTCCATCTCATTAGTCGTATTTCTCGTAACTCATATTGTATTCGAAGTTAAGCAAATAAAAGAAAAAAAATTATTCTTAATTATTTCAGTTGTTTCGTGCTTTCGTAAAGAATGTTTTTCTTTTTAACATTTATTAAATTTATAATTTTTATATTTTATGCATTTTCAATGCGATCTTATTAGATAAATTATTATAATAGAAAAATACTAGAAAAAATCGACTCGGGTCACAAGTGAATCCCGCCTGAGAATTCACTTGTGACCCGAGTCGATTTTTTCTAGTATTTTTCTATTATAATAATTTATCTAATTTATTAAATTATCCAGTGAATACATGATCTTTCGTTACAATACTGTCTGTGTTTCGGCGAATCAACACAATTTGGCTAAAACAAAAAGAAACAATTAAATTAAGTCTTATAATATCAATCAATTTTAAATAATTGGACTAACAACCATGAAAATATCGTATGGATTCCTAATAAATTAAAAAAAACTGAAGTTACCATTGGTTTACATAGTGTGTAGGGAAAAATGTGCAAATTTATGAGCAAGGACTGGAATTTTTTTTTAACTCCTGCAGTAAATAGTAATATTTTGTAATGGATATTTATTAAGTTTACACCCCGGAGAGATAAGGGGTTAAAGTTATTTTAAGTTTTAAGAATTCAATAAAGAAATATTTTAAATATAAGAAGTTGCTTAAGTTAATAAAATAAATTGTATAAAGATTCCAAATCCGTATACGTCGAGAACTATAAGATTTTTTTGGTTTATAGAATTTTATTTGTAGTTTTGTGGTTGATACTATATATCCTTATGAGTCCTATAAGCGAAGTGTTCAAGAATAATTTATTCTTTGAGTCTACGATCATAAAACTACCTCTCACAGCAAACGAACCCTGAACCCCGCATAGGAATCGTCTCCCGGCAGATCAACAGTACCTAAAACTTGTTTAAGTAAGCCCTACCATTTAGATATTTTGATGGCAACTAGATGTTTTAATAACTGGACATTTAACCACTAAACATTTTGGCATATACTTATTTAAAAAATTGGCCATTCTGACAATTGGTCCAATACCCCTTGGAGGGATTTTCATTTTTTCTCCTAGATATCTAGATAAAGACCTAGGCAGGTAAGTAAATTAGTTTCCTAAATAGTAGTAAAATTAATAAATATAAATAATATATTACAATTTTTTATTATTTTCCTCATTAACAACTGCTTTGAACTGTCTACACAATGAATGATAAATAACAGTTGTACATATAACTTGTTTTTAATAGGTATACAATTTTCATATTTTGCTAAGATGTGCTAACAGCGTTCGTGAAGGTCGTAGAAAAGGTGTCCGCGGTGGACTGGATACTGTTTCTAAAATAAGTTCAGACGCATAAACTTTGTGTAGAAACTGGTGGAGAGTTCCTTAAAAAAATGATTCAAAATAACATCCATATGAGTTGAATTTCCAATATTCGCTCGAATAGCGAGGGGAAGTAGGTTTGAGTCCAGCCTGAATCCTGGGCCAAGTTGCATTTATTCTACTTACTTTTACTAAGATAGTATTTAGTAAAAACAATTTTCTTTTATAATAGATTATCTAAATAAGGCTGCCTCCATATTTTTATCAATATCGCTTACATAAATATGATATAGCCATCGTTAATTATACTTAAAATAACGAAACCTTTAATTAATGACATGTTAGAAAGGTTTAATTAAAGGCAATACCATTAAAATTCCTAAAAAAAGACAAAAATGCGCAATTATTATTATTATATTTTGAAATACGTCTAATGAATCGTTACTGAGATTAAAAGTTGTATAATAAAATATTAAAATGTCTTCAGTTAATATCTATCCATGTATAAACAGTTTCATCGATAAAATAATAGAAAATTATGAATTTGAAAGACCGCTATTCTTGTAATCAAAGCAAGTTTGAAACACGTTTATCATCAAACTTTCTTCTATTGTATTAAACGTAATGATTGTTTAACCAATAAATTCTTAGGTTAATCAACAACAGTGAGATAGACGAGAAAAAAAATTCATATTCACTATTATGTAGGGAAGTAGCCTAAAATTTTTTTTCATGAATTTATTTACTGTTTTGTCGACGTAATTAAAATGTATCTCCATGCCAGCTTTCTAGTGCCGATAACCTCTGAGCTAAGCTAAAGACAGACAGACGGACGAACATAGTGAAACATTAAGCAGTCATTTTTACTTAAAATCCCTGAAAATTTTGAAACAGTTTTCTGAAATATAAAATACAAAGTATAACAGAGTTTTAATAGACACCCGAACCAGCGAATTCCTCACATTTTTCACTTAAAATTGTTTTTCCTTATTCTTCACCGTCGTTTTGCTGGAACGAATTGGAATGTTAATTTTGATCCCATTATATTTTCATGTTTTTAGTGTAGTACATTTTTATTAGTAATCTCTTGTTCTTTAGTGATTAAGTACTTTTTTAAAGTAAGATAATCTTAAAACAAGGATACTTACAGAGAAGGTGTAAAAATTTGCAGTTTGACCTTTTTTGTCTTTTTTTTAAACATACGATATGTTTAAAGAAACTTCTACTTGTTCACCATGGCTTCAGTATTGGCTGATTCTGCATTTCTTCGCTATTCACAACTGGTTATGTTGGGCTATGATTTGAACACTACGTGTCCCAGTAAACTTTCATCTTCTATAAGGCAATACAACGGCTACAACTTATCATAGGGAAATTGACATTTACAGGAGATAAGATTTTAGGCGTCAGAGGAATGCGATATTTATGATAGTTAAATATAAAGTTATCTTTGATCAGAAAAACTAGCAAGGTGGGCAAAACATAGACATTGATGATGATGCAAAACAAAGGGTCTACTCTCAATTCACAAATTTCATTAAAATGCTGCCTCGTAACTGGCAAAATTTTAAATAAAACATAAAGAAATTCTCTGAAGCTCACGTAGTTAAAAGTCTAACAAGCAAGAGGCACGTGTATGAAATCCAATAAAATCTCGACTTCAATACTTCTTTCTAAGAATTTTCAATAATACTTAGCTCAAGTTCAATGCATTTTTATATTGAAATATCGATCATTTACTTTTTTCAATATCAATGAGATTTGAGTTCACAAAGCTATAACTTATTTGAAAAAGTATTAATACACACATCAAAACTGTATAGAGACCTAGAAATTTTTTTTTTTAAATAGCAAATTGACAATGTTTGTTCATAACACAATACATCACCCAAGTCAAGGATTGCCCCTATGCAGTTTTTCATAAAAAAGAAACATGTTCTTAATGAATTGTGATTTTCAGACTTTTTAATAATTTTCCGAGGCTGAATGCATGGTGCCCCATTTACCGTATTCGGGATTATAGAGGTATTAACACTCTGTATATTATTAAATTAAAAGCCTTTAGAATTTAACACACACCCTCGCTTTAGCTTTTAATACAATATCACATACATTTTTCTGGAACAAAAATTAAGAAATATTACTACAGCATTTGTGTTATGGAATTCAAAATTAAAACTGGTGCCACAACACCCAGACTCGAGCCAATGCACAAAAGTTCATTTCTACATTGACCTGGCCGGGGAACGAACTCGGGACCTCTTAGTGGCTTTACCGTGAAAACCGGTATACAAGCCACTCGACCACGGAGATTGTAAGAAAAATGGACACACGGGTACAGGTCTTCCCTTTAGATAAAAATACCATAGGAAAAATGGGTGTCGACCCACAACGCTTTACTGCAATTTGCTCACACCGGATTGGTAGATCGAATGGATAAACAAAAATTTTCTATCTCGAGCATCTTCGTGCTTCGGAAGCACGTCACTGTCAGCACCTACTCGTATAAGTCCACACATGTCCCGCTTGGTGCTTTCATCCGTAAAGAAAGCCTGTGCCCAGTTTAAGGATGATCAAACAGATTAAACGTATGCCCAAAAAGTGTACCAGATCTCAAATACACTTTCAGGCACTAGAACTAACTAAAACTAACCAACTTAAAAATTAAACAATATTTATTAGATTTCTGGTTAGATTAGATTCACACATGTGTTTTATATTTTTGTAGTTTTAAGTATTCTATTTAATTGCGGCTTTGTGTTGCTATAGTACTAAGCACTGGTATCCATATCAGTGTAAACGACTTGGCATAAAAGTTCGTTATATAATAATTGACACATGAAGATTATTTGAAGAAAGAATATTTTAAAATGTTATTAAATTATAATAATATAAAAAAAAATAATTGGAAATTGTTTTCACTAGTAAGTACTGGTTTTTTTATTGGAGCGGAGCGAGCGAAGCGAGCCTAGCTCCCATGGATCAGCTTCAATGACGAAATGTCTGTTACGCCATAACGTCCAGAGTTCTTAACCGATTTGAATAATTTAAATAATTATATATTTTTAGGACCAAATTGACCAAACGGAGCGCGAATTATGAAATTTACAAAAATAAAAAATTATGAATAAAAACAATGACTCTATGGGATTTCCCATTGAAAAAAAGCGCGCCTATTTGAAAGTTTTCTTTCTTATGGAATTTTAAAATTTACTTAACATTATATTTTTTTATTTTTTTTAGTATTACGCTCCGCTCCAATATATGGCCCTAGCGAAGTTTTATGCTTAGCGTCTGCATCGCCTAGTTGTAGTATATTTGAACTAACTAAACCAATTCAGCACTCACGCGATTAACTCATTAATTGGATAGTAAATTACAATTTCTCTTTCATCGCTTTTGCGGAAATATTATTATGATATAATTTACGGTACTAAATTATAATTATTATGAAAAATGTAACCCATTTTATTAACTTTATTCACTTGTTTTGAGGTGATATGTGGATAATTGACGTTTTTATTATCGCTGATGTGAAGATACTTTAATTTTCATGGGAAGACACTTCAGTGTTGGGAAAAACTTTAATCGAAAACTCTACGAAATAAAATCTTCAAGTACTATTTTGACTCTCTTATTTTAGAATGAATCATTTCAAAGTAATTTTAGATTGAGACGAAAGTTAGAAATTAGCATAGTAAACGCTTGACCAAAACATAAACCTGTAAGCATTTTTTCATATTTCAATAAAGATGAAAAAAAAATGCCCTCTGCCTTTATTGTGAAGGACGATGGTTTGAGTCCCACCAGAGACAATCATAAGTTGGGCAACTGTTTAAGTGTTCACGACTAGAGCCCTATTTTCAAATCAAAAACTGGTCATTTTAAAAAAAATATAATTTTAAAAATAATGTTTGGCAATATTATACTTAATATTTGTATTATTTTTAACCAACTCATTTACAAAAAGTCGCCCCACATAATTGCATTATATTATAGCTTGCTTGGGATAGGTTTTACAGAAAATCATATTGTTTTGGGAAGGTCAATTGAACCAAAATGGCTAGGTAAGAATTGCAAGCATAACACACAACAGCGCTAGAACCGAATTCTACAATCTCTTCCCTCATTTTGTAAAATCGCAAATTTGTCTTAACAATATAGATATTTTCAGAGTCAAATATTTGCGATATCTATTTTTATATATATTATGCTTATTTATAAAGTACTCGTATTTGTAAAGAACTAAAATTGTTCATTACTCGTAAAATAATAATCGCTAGTTCTGAAAAACGACTTGATCTGAGAGTTAAATGACTCTAGAATTTTCCAACACTTCTAATGTCAAAGGTCTACTCATCTTTCGATTTTATCTACATAGTTTTGTGAATTCAATAAAATCACTTATACTTAATGCATGTTATGGACAGTCTGATTTTGTACAACGAATTTGAATAAAATTAAAACATTTAATACAATTTTGCTTCTTCAATTTGATTCATGATTTTTTTTAAAACACTAATTATTTTTAATGTGGAGTTTTAAATTTGAATTTTTCTTTCAATTAAAATACATAAGTCCACCAAAGCTTACGCCAAAGAATATATACCTTTTATAATCATACCTCATTAGATTCTTTACAAATCTCTCACAATTGACATTATAATGGAACCTTTTCATATATGCGAATGCCTGAAGAAATCGAATAAATAACAACTCAAAACGTTTTTAAACTTCAGCAAAATATATGAATGCCCCGAGACACTCTCTCCCTCTTGCAACGAATAAAAACATTTTTTAAGCAAAAAAAAATGGTTGCCTGTAAAGTCGGTTTTACGGGCGAAGATTTTACGTGACAACGTCTTTTTCTCGGTAGAATATTTATTGATATGAATATAATTAAATTGCACAATAGGAACAAGGAATTGAATGAAAATAAGAATTGCACAAATTTTAACTATAGAAATATATTTTGTTTACTAAAACATTGTACATGTAAACTTAAACTTAACTAATTCCTATTTGAGTGATTTTGTTGAGGATAAAAAAAACTATAAATCATTATGTAACAGGATGTTTAAATATAAATGCCTGTAATATATTTCGATAATTAATAAATGAATAATTTGGGTTATATAGGAAATATATCTACTACTATTAAATATTTATATTATAAGTGATTTATACATTAATGATTTAAATGGAACAATCTTGGATGGTTATCAAAATTTATCGATATAAACAATTTTTTTGTATTATATATATCATAAAGAGTTTACAATTTCATATATATACTTATAATATTAAAAATCAATAAACTTTTAAATATTGAGAAAACATTCGGCGGGCCTCTCTCTCGTTCGGTGACTCATCGTAACGTTACCGAGCGTTACACTTTTTCATAAGTGACTCCCAGCCGCAACCAATTTATAAGACGTTGTCACGTCAAAAATGATTTTAATACTCCCTTAAATTTAACTGGGTTTTTTTCATTTTTTTATTATTATGGTCATTAGAGCGTAGACTCTACACGTGCATCAACTTATGTATTAATTTTAAAAGGTAAGTTCTATAATCAAACAAATACCATTGGAAAAAAAAATAGTAAACACGAAAAAGAGCATTAAGTGCAAAAAAATATTTTCAACAAAAAAACCAGTGCAAAGAAGTATACCTAAACCTTATTTTAAAGTGTTTTAAATAACGAAGCGTTTAATCTAAGAAATAATTCTATAATGCTAAAAATATAACAACGTGATTTTGAAGCTTTGTTGTTTGCACGTGTACAAATTGAATAGGAATAAACGTTTTCCTCTCACAATTTTACATTTCTGGACTTATTAAATATTCTTCAAGCATTTGAATAACGCCGTCATGTTAAATTTTGTATCACTATGTTACTCATTTAACGTTGAAAAGAGAAATTACTAATATAAAAGTGCTATTTACTGTTTAGAAGCTTCACTATTACTTTATTATGACTTATTAATAGTAATAAGTTTCATAAAAAATATACTACACAAAGGAACGCTGAAGTATATTCAAAAATAAGAAAAAACATTTTGTAACAAAAAAATGGAAAAGGCGACGACTATTTCATATAAATCCTACTTAACTGCTTTCGAGAATAAACTTTAATTTTGTTTTCAAGTTATCATTAATTCCCCCGAGGGCAATTAACAGAGATCTCAGACTATGCTGAGGAATAATCTACCTTTCTTTGAAAAGGACGGCGTGTTTCAAGGTTTGAAGTTTGAGCGGCTTTGAGCTTCTTTTACGTCGGCCCTCGCTCTCTCCAGGCATGTTCTATTGGGTTCTTGTCGGTGTTACGCACTGGCCACTCCTTTCGATGAATGTCGGCTTTCTGAAAGTACATATTCAACATGTAAGCGGAGTGGACACGGGCGTGATTGGCATATCTTCCAGCAGAGTTCTATTTAATACGACCACTATCTTCTGACGGTCCTCTGAAGATATACCAACCCACATGCGTACGGAGCCTCAGGGGTGTTGAATTTTTTCTTCAAAATAAACTTGTTTGTAATGTTCTCCTGGTGGTGTATATGGACTTCGCCTTCCATCTTACAGCATAAAGCTGGACTCGTCAGAAAAAATTACTCGTCTCCATTCGTCTTCCCCATCGGATATGATTGCGAGCGTATCTTAACCTTTTACTCGGTGCTGTCATTTCGGTTTCCGGCCATTGACTGGTCTGGTCTTACTTCTGCAAAACGACTTCTAATTTTCCCGTCGCCAATACGTTATCTAAGGTTTTCAAATCGACAAAAGTTCCCATTGGATCGCTACACCCCTCAGAATCGGTTTCGTGAGTTTGTGAAGCAACAAGACGATCTTCTCTGGAGGTCTTACAAATTGTCCCGCCATTTCCAGTTATCAAATTTTGTCCCGTTTCTCGAAATCTCATGAGCACATTTTGGACAGTACCATAAAGTGACAAAAAGTTCAGATAGACAAATACATGTAAAAATAAAATTCTTATTAATGTACTTTTGTTCCATAAAGCTATTTTTACTAGTGCTCATGAAAGTGACATGTTATTTTTGCTTATCAGTGTATAGTAAAAATGTAACATCGACAGCGAAACGATCTGTCTCCTACATAGGTATTTGACAAGCGTTTATCCAATATAACTGTACAGCCAGATTCGGAATTAGATAAACACCACTAAATAATTATTTACTTTTAGATCTGACTATACTATTTGTAAATATTTGAAATTATTATCCTTATGCCCAGATAATTAGTCTTTCTCCATAATGTTTTAGTTTTTAACTTATCTGAAGTAAAAGGAAGTGACTAAAGTGAGTGAATCGAAGAAAAAATAACATGAGTGAACATCAAATCCAAAAAAACATATCAACAAATGTTAAATAGCTAAAACTGTGATATTTAAATATCGTACGCATCATAGACAATCAAAATGTGGAATCCGAATGCGGTTGACAATAGACAACTGGAGAAACGCGTAATAGTGGGCAGAGTTCGGCCGACTTGGGCGCAAAACCTTCCAGAGGCTCGAGAAGACGATGAGAAGAATGACCAAGAAGGGGTTATGCCACATAGTGAACCTCCTTCCCCTACAGAACCGTGGGAGCAGCACGGAAAACAAGTAGAGAAATATGATGTATTTGGAAAAGTAAGTACAATGGAAATCTTTTTTGAGAACGGTATCCTAGAACTTTAATATATATAATTAAATAATACAGTGTGTTATTTTGGGATTTCTTTAACTTTCGTTTTCTATTGTCGCTGAGTAGAATAAAGTACAAAGAACAGACATACCTACAGAATAGAATTATAAAGCAGAATTTGAAACAAAATTGTACCTAAGTGTAAGTTCGTAGAGAAAAATAATTTAAACATACCATGATTTGTCATGTACCTATATACCTACGCAAATTCCTTATTGGCAAAGATCGTTTACGTGGCTTAGCTCACTGGTTTGTACGAAACAGTGCAGAAACGCAGTGCAGAAACATTCAAATTAATGTACCATAAGAATTCAGAAATTATTCTTTTGCTATGTATTTAATTCTTTCTAAAGGTACAGTGTATTTAATTATCTAAAACATAAAATCTCTGTTTGCACCTGATCGGCTGGCCTGCCTTTTTCATTAGAATTTACCATTTAAATATCAATAAGGTATTGAAGTTAAATCATCTAAGCGAAAATAGAAGCCTGTAGTCTATTAATTTATAAAAAAAAATCGTCATTTATGGATTTTATATTTTCTGTGCTTTGATGTTTACTTCATTGATTTCGAAACGATTATTTTGGGGTCAATGAATACACTTTTCATCACTAGGTACCTGAGAACAAGTAATTACGTTTTCTTGGAATTTAGCTGGGATTTCCAAGCTTTGCTTTCTGTAGCATAAAATTATTATAGGTAGTATATTTTTATTACTTAGAGCCCATGCACACCACGTTTTTTAAACGCGCCGTTCGAAAGGCACTTGTGTCGATGCAGACGCGTTACTTACGCAAGTCAAAAGCAGGTTGACTATGGATTTATGTATGTACAAGTAAGTGTTCAAATTTCTACCTTGAAATGCCTGCATAAATTCATTCTCGCGCTTAAATCGGTATCTGTATCGATATCGAGTCGATACAAACGCATTAAACATGCAAAAAATTGCTCTGTGGGATAAACAGAAACGCGCGTTGATAGCGCGTTTAAAAAACGCAATGTGCATAGTGCTTTAAGAATACGGACACTCTTAATTGATTATTGCTAGTGTAAGCCGCTTGTATTAAATAAACGGTAGATTTATTTATCTACAGTAAGTACTTACGACATTCAATAACTCATTTCTCCAGGTGATGTTACTTGGCGACAGCGGAGTCGGCAAGACGTGTATGCTCGTGCGCTTCCGCGACGGAACCTTTCTTGCCGGAAACTACATCTCCACCGTCGGCATCGACTTCCGGGTACCCTTATTAAGTGTTAACACTTCCTTCCAAAGAGCCGACTGCGATATCTGATACCTAGTGCTACAGTAACAAAATAAATAGAAACAGTCTAAATTACAAAACACAAAGCGTACGGCTCCTTTATCACGCATCGATTGTAGGTGCGTTTTATATAAAATCCATTCAAACCTAATATTATAAATGTGAAAGGAACTTGACTGTCAATAATGTTTTCAAGGGAACATGTGAAACGTTTGGATGAAATTCTGGTAAGAAGATTGCTTGAAACACGAGAAAGTACCCACATGGATAATTTTTAACAAGAATTATATACGTTCCTCGAAAATTTAAGTAAGCACCTAATTACACGTGAACAAATTCGAGGGCCACTACAGTCAATATTATATTTAAATATTAAATATATGATATTATTAAATACAGATATGATGATATGATATGATGATATACAGAGATGGTGATTTTAATAAATACAGATCAAACAAATAACACTAATAAAATGGGTTTACTATTTTTTATTTAACTTTGCAATACTTCTTTTAATAATAACGTTTTTTTAGTAATAGCAAAATTACAAATTTAATCAGTTAAGCTGTTAAGTCATCATATTTTTTAAAGAAAGCAAAATATACATTTATAAGAAAAGCAAATAACAAAAGCACTTAAACATGTGTTACTTATGTAGGTGCAGTGCAGAACTAACATTAGCTTTTCGAAGATATGCAAAAAAAAACATTATTAATGACTGTCAATAAGGGTTCCAAGTTCAAATGGGCCACTCACAAGTTAGCACGCGGTGAGGCAGCCGCGCCGCTATTGGTGTTTAATGTTTGGCGCGCATTTTCCGTCCCCGCCCCACGCCATGACAGCTTTGATTGAATCGAATGCGCGCTGAGTGATTTATCGCAGCAATGGGTCCTATTTTTTTGTTTACGACGGTAGTTTTTGCAATTTTGATTTACGGCTGCTATCACTGATTGGATGTGGGGTCTTGGATTTACAATTGTATTTTTTTCATAAGGTGGATGTCAGGTCACTAAAAGTTTTGACACAAAAATTAATACTCTTATACATAAATGTAACATATTATTGTGAACAATGATTTTTTTACAACGGAAAAGATGGTATGATTTTAGTATTTACTTGCTTCTTCGACCGCAAAAAGTAAGGTTATGGAACCTTTAACATAAATTATAATCTTAATAAGTAAGCTACTTATAGTTTTCTCCCACTCCGTTTGTATGGAAAGAAATATGCAAGTGAAACAAGGTCCATACTTTGTATCGGCCGCTACTTCTTTTTCATTACATGAGGCGCCATCTGTCCGCAGAATAAGGTGGTGACTGTCGATGGCATCAAAGTGAAGCTTCAGATTTGGGACACAGCCGGCCAAGAGCGCTTTCGTAGTGTTACTCACGCCTATTACAGAGATGCACATGGTATGATATTTTGTGTGATTTATTTATATTTTATTTAGTTTATTATTTTTAATAGAGCTTTATTACACGTGTACTAAAAATAACTCCCTCGACCTGTTTGGAATTGGTTATTGTTTGTAAGTACAAGTAACGCCATCTAGTAGACATTTGGAAAATAAATAAACAGAATACTCTTGAGAAATAGCCGTTTAATAAATGCATTGACCTCATTCAACACATTTATACATAGTATTCACATTTTGAACACTCTCCCAGAAAATTAATTCTGCTTAAAGGAAGGCAAAACGGCTTTTTCCCAATAATACTGGAAAAGCAAACCTATAGTTGTGCCCGTTTATGAAGGACTTGAGTATATTCTTTTTGAAAAGCCTTTACCTGTTGTAATGGGACTGGCACTCGTTCTTGGGAGTTCAGGTTTATTTTTCAAATTGATAAAACATCATATTACGATTCATTCCTTTAATATGTAACATAATATACAAGTCAATCAGACTTAAAAAAAAACTATTATTAAGTCTTTATAAATCATGTGTTCAAAGAAAGCAAGCCACAAAGATTTGTTTTATGTTTAAGGTTTTAGTTCTTTTAATAACCCAGGGTCATTAAAGAGTGGGTGTTATTACTCGATTGAGTGGGTGTTATTGGTCGAAAGAGTTTTTTATATCAGAACTTTCAGAACAGTAAAAAATTCAGGAGCTTAAAACTGTTCTGCCGATGTTTTCTTCGCCGTATAATTATGTTTTATATCTCTTTATTCTTAATATTCAAAACTATTTTCTAGGTTACTAGCCTAACTGTAGTAACTTAAACCTAGACCTAATCCGTTTTTATTTCGAGCCAAATCTATCAGAAATATTGAATGATAAATTTACATTATTCGGCGAAACGAGCTTTCGGCAAACAGTACTCCGGTAAACAATTTCGTACCTTGAATTCGGAGGCCTAAGTGTGACTTTTTAAAGTAAATATTTGTATGTTTTACCTTAGTACTAATAAAAAAAGGGCTAAATTTTATTATACTCGAATGTATAAAACTAATCACAATGAGCGAAGACATGAAATACCTATTAACCAAGTAGATTTATAACCTATATATCAATGATTTTTATTTTTCAACAGCGCTACTATTACTTTACGATGTTACAAACAAGACGAGTTTCGACAACATCCGGGCTTGGCTCGGGGAAATCCGGGAGTACGCGCAGGATGATGTTGTTATCATGTTATTAGGTAATGTATAGAGTTGAGAAAGAGAGAGATGATTATTTATTAAAACCCTGTGTTCATTGTCAGACAACGCAGTTGGTTTGAGTCTTAACTGGACGCTGTAGGCTAAACAGACGGCAATGAGTGACACTGATGTTCGCAGGAACTGTTATCAGAAGAAAGAAACGCCCAAATATCTCCTTCTTGTGATTGTGGATGGATGTTATTATAAAATTAACGTCGATCGTACCGTAACGTGAGTCTATAGCGATGGCTTGCATGCAAATAAAATCCAATTACAATTAATACAGTGTGGGCGTAGTTTATATAACTGCAACAATAGGAACAGAAGGATCGCCTATTCTTTCCTTTTTTTTATTTAAACTCCTCATACGATTTAAAATCATATACGGTGTACAAATGGCTATATTCAACTTATTTATAATTCGGTCAGGCATCAGCACTTTTCTAATGCAGTTAATTGAGAGGAGAGCCAGAAGCTCACGAGCAAGGACGATTTTTTTTTATAATAAGGTCAAAAACCTTGAGTATTCATCTTTAACCTATCGGAGGCCCTGGGCATAATGGGGCTCCTTGAGTTTACACAGTACAGGACTTTATTTTATTAGAATAGACGAAGAAAGTTTAAAAACAAAGTTCTTTATTGAGAGTCTCGTTAAATGAATAAATAATGTTTAATTTTCATGGCGCGAGTCAGACTGATGATTTTTCTTGAAAACAATGTATACTTAGCTAACCATTCAGATGTATTTTCATGATTTTTTTTTTAATTTATCTAAGTATGCTCAAATCGAAAAGCCTAATAACCAAACCATACATATTACTGCAACGCAACAACAACCAAACAACCCTGGTCTATGTTATTTATTGTCTTGTAATGGTATTCAATTAATATGTTTGACAAGAAAAAAGGTTGAACATGGTAGCTTTCATCTTCATTAGCGCCCTAACTATAAATTGTTATTTTTCATGGATGGTCTTACTAGAAAATCATCGTAATGTCGAGAAATACAGCCAAATAAGAAATAAGAAAAAAATATAAAATATTTCCTATATAAATATACCAGAGTAACGAATATTTTTATTTGGAGAAGTGTGCCATTATTGTTGTGATAATAAAATAAGTTATTATCATACTCAAATGCTTTCCTAGTACTATCATATAATCTACCTAATTAAACACTAATTATTTACTATGTCAATGTACCCGAGCAAGTATCCCAAAATCGATTAGCTGTCATTCAAGCCCCTTTTCTGTCGATTGGCTTTTGTCCGCGTTTTAATGGACAACCTAGCATTCGTGCGTTTCGTTATTTCTTTATTGTTTCCAAAAATCACGTTTCCATCTGTGTGCTTACCTTCCCACGAACTTAATTATCGTATATTTTATAAACCAGGTACCCAAATTAAGTGTTTTTAGATAGAAGATAATAATAAAAATACAAATGGTGCTTCTGAATACTTCATAACTATACAAAGTTATATACTTATAAGTCAAAACATCACGGTCTATTAACGGTTATCAATGTACCTATTATTAAACAGCGCCAGGTGTAAAAAAATCGCGCTGGTCAAGTCTTGCAATCTAACTACTTACATAGTATCTCGAGGTGGCTCACTGAACTCTGAACATTTATTTCATCATGTTCTTTTTTTAGAATCATGCTTCTAACGGCGACCATACCTGACTAATTCCAGGTAACAAATCCGACAGCGGCCTAGAGAGGGCGGTGAGGAGGGAGGAGGGACAGCGACTGGCAAGAGAGTACCAAGTCGCGTTTATGGAGACATCGGCTAAAACCGGCCTCAATGTGGAAGCTGCGTTCGCTCACGTGGCGCGCTCTTTAGTCGCCAAGGCGAACCCTGTCGACCCGTCCAGGCTGGCGGTACGTGCACAGCCAACACAGGAACAACGCTCCTCATGCCCGCCGTGTTCGTAAATTGCGCGCCAAATTCCTTTTTCAAACATGGAATGGGCGGCCACATGGATGTTGATTGCGCGCCAAATTGCAATTTCGAATTCGGAACTCCAGCGGACCAAAGAAATTTGATGTAACTTTAGAAAGAGGACATTATCGTAACGTAACTCTGGAATGCGAGGGAAAATGAGAAAGTCTGAATGCATTATTTGGCACTAGTAAATAATACTCAATATAAAGATATTCTTACAAAATATTTGTATACCTATGTCAAGGGGGAAAAAAATTAATATTGTGTCACTTTTGGTATAAGCCCTTTTTTACAGAAATGGTTGGAAATGATCAATATTTTCGAGAATCGATTTAATATATTTGAATTCTTCCTTGCTACATAGGTACTCAGTTTGAAACACAATATTCACATATCGCTCAAAATCGGTCTTCATCTCCACATATGCAACGCACATTTTGAGTGCTCATTTTAAATTAGTGCGAGCATGTTGGCAGGACCGTCTTTAACCTATTGGAGGCACTGGCAAGGGCGGATCCAGCTTTGGCGCCAGGGGGGGGTCAAATAGTCGTGCGTGGTCAAGTCACGAGAAGTAATAATTAATTTTTGATAATAATTGATACAGGTTAAAAGTAGGTATTTTATTAATGTATATAAGTACTGTATCTACCTACCTACATTTTTAAGAACTCTATTCCTTATATTGGAATTTTAAAGCTTTTTAACTTAATACTTTATTAAATTTAATAGTTCATTGAAGTAAGTTTAGTCGTTCCGATTGAGGTTAGGTAGGTCTTGCTAGAAGTAAGTCGAAACCTCAGACTAAGTATACCAATGGACTCGCAATGTATTAACTATGGCACAAATAAATTGCGTCCAGTCTGCCATTACAAAGCACCGTGTAATCGCGTTTAAATATCAGTCAGTGAGCATTATTTGTGAATACATTTTACAGTTCTGTTTTTCATTGATTTTTTAATGAATTGTATAAAAAAACATAATAAGTGTGGAATCTTGGATGCGGTGTCCCTAGTTTTTCCGCTATCTTAGAACACCAACACAAATTTTTCGCAGTATTTCATGTCCTTTGCTATCCATAGTCTAAGGTTGAAACACAGCGCGTGCAAATGTCACACGAATATGAAAGGTGGGACATTAAAATTATAAATTAAATTTTTTGGCGTGGTTGGGATCTACCTCCTAGCGGGCAACGGCATCATGGACCAACTCGGCCCTTGGTGACGGCTGATGATCCCAGCTGCGGTAGTAGGCTCCGCAAGGGATGCCTGCCTCGCGACCACCATCCTGCCGAAGTTCGCCGCCAAGCAGCTTTGCTGCGTTCCGTCCGAGGGCGGGAGTACCAGTGCCCATGGGGGTTGGTAATAAGTCAGTTGCGCAGCTTAGGACCGGTCTTGGTATCTTGGCTATGCTGTACCTAGTAACTTTTTCTGTTTAAGCTGCTAGCCGACCGCAGTTAGCAGGGGGCCCAACTAGCGCGCTAGCTACGCGTGAAAAGCTGCCCCGCCAACTTGCGAAAAATCCCGAAATGCTCCACCGTGCCAGTTGGCGACAGGACGGGAGGACCCGGTGGCCATTTCGGGAGGGTTCGGGCTACCTCCTGGTGAGGTCCCTTTTTTGGTCAGCTCAGTCCAAGAAAACTTCCTTTGGTCGACTAAGTAGCGTCTCGACTAAAAATCCTACCCAACAACATTCACCATCATGAAAAGAAGGAACAGGAAGAATCTTAAACAACGGTTGCACTTCCTCCCATTTAAAGTGCACCTTGCGAACATTAGACGACTGCACTCAAATCTCCATCCGGTCCATCACCATCTGGAGACCGAGAAGCCGCACCTATTCTTCTTAACGGAGACTCAGATAGCAACCCCGTTGGATGGGGCGTAACTCAACTACCCTGCCTACACACTTGAGCATAAGTTTAAGATGTGTGCAGGGGTCTATGTGTTCGTCCGCAATGACATATGCTATAGGCGTCTCCAATGCTTTGAAAAATCCGGGTTTTCTGTTATCTGGCTTCTAGTGGACACAAGGGTAGAGAAGATGCTCTACATCTGTGTCTACCGATCGCACAGCGGTTACCGGAAGACGACTCGGCTCATAGATTACCTCACAGAGGCGGCAGACTTGGCAACTCAGCGATATCCAGCGGCGGAGCTTGTTTTTCTGACGGACTTCAACGCTCACCACTAAGAGTGGCTAATCCCATACCAGAAAACTGACCATGCTGGGAGAGAAGCGCGACGATTTGCCCTAGTGCTAAATGTTACCTAGCTGGTGGATCGAGCGACGCGAATTCCAGATATTGCTGGCCACACACCCAATTGTCTTGATCTACTGCTGACAACTGATCCACACAAACATTCGGTATCGGTCTCAGCTCCACTGGGATCGTCCGATCATTGTGTGGTGAAATCCCTATCAATCTGCTCTCCTCCAGATGATAGCCCTGAAGGGAATGAGGTGGGTATGGCGTTACGAGTCAGCAGATTGGCACGAGATGCATATATTCTTTGCTTCTTATCCCTGGCGGCAAACTTGCTTCTCTTCGAGCGACCCTTCATGCACCGCTGATGCGATAGTGGATGCAATTCGGCAGGGAATGGAGTATTTTATTCCATTCTCCGACATCTCGCTCGGTTACAAGTCCCGACCTTGGTATAATGCGGCCTGCGCTCGTGTTGAGGCCCAAAAACAAACTGCTTACCAAGCATGGGTGCATATCCGCGATCGCGGGGCCGTGCACGGAGAATCCGAGCGAAGAAGAGAGCCTATAATTCGGCCGCCATTTCATGCAAAAGGGTGTTACTAAAGACGAGATTCGACCACATCAGCCGAATAGGTACGAAACTGTCTTCCTATCCGAATGGAAGTAAACAGTTCTGGTCCCTCTCGAAGTCAGTCGAAGCGAATTTCTGCCGCCTTATGCTACCGCCATTGCTGAAATCTGACGGGTCACTGGCCCATTCTGCAGCTGAGAAAGCAAGTTAATCAAGTTAAGCTCTCAACAACCACCAAACATACCTCGCTGTGATTCTTCGATCTCCTAGATCACAATTCACAATAAGCAGGTCCGTAGAGTCTTACTTAGTCTGGACGTGAATAAGGCCAGTTGTCCTGATGACATACCAGCAAGATTACTAAGGTACTGTGCGCCTGAGTTGTCTCCTGTGCTTACACGCTTGTATCGCCTCTCTCTCTCAACAAAACCGTCCCAAAATCCTGGAAGCTTGCCAATGTGCAACCAATACTCAAAAAGGGTAGTCGTGCCGACCCATGCAATTACCGACCGATCGCCATCACTTCCCTACTCTGTAACGTTATGGAAAGGATGCTGAACAGCAAGTTGCTCTCATACCTAGAAGACAACGATCTCCTCAGTGACCGTCAATATGGCTTTCGCCGAAGACGCTAAACTGGGGATCTTCTAGTTTATGTGACGCATTGCTGGGGCGAACCCCTCGAGATGCATGGCGAAGCACTGTCACTTGACATCTCGAAGGTTTCTGACAGGGTCTGGCACGCAAGTCTGCTGCGCAAGCTTCCTGCGTACGGTATCCCCGCTGACTTTTGCAGTTGGATAGCCGACTTCCTGACTGAACGATCGATCAGAGTAGATGTCGATGGCTGCTCCTCTGACTCAGTGGGTATTGATGCCGGAGTTCCTCAGGAGTCTGTTCTTTCTGCGACGGTTTTCCTGCTGCACATCAATGAACTGTTAATATCAGGAATTGTTGGGTATGCAGACGACAGTGCTGTTGTAGAGAGATACCTGTCTAGCGCAAGAAACCTCGTTAATTTTAACGCCTCCAAAACACAAGCGTGTCTTTTCACGGCAACAAGGAGTTCCTTCCAACTCACTCCTATTTTCCGAGGTACATCTGTACCTGTGACCGACAGCCTCGAGCTTCTTGGCGTTGAGTTGTCTTCAGATCTCAACTTTGGCGCCAACATCAAATCCAAAGCTTAAATTGCAGCCAAAATGCTGGGCGTCCTAAATAAGGTCAAGCGATATTTCACGCCAGGACAGCTTTAAACACTATAAAGCTCAAGTCCGATCTTGCATGGAATATTGCAGCCACCTTTGGGATAGCTCAGCAAAATACCAACTTGCTGCACTGGACACGATTCAGCGCAGAGCTGACAGGCTCATCGGTGACAGCAAATTGATGAAGAGCAAGCTTTACACCCTAGCTCATCGCCGCAAAGTTGCCTGTCTGGCGGTCTTCTACAGACTGTACTTTGGAGAGTGTGCTCAAGAGCTGCATATTCTCATACCGCCAGCTCCTTTCTTCCGTCGGACATCCAAACGCACTGCAGGCTACCACCCTTTCTTGGTTGATATTCCTACCTGTCGAACCAAGAGCTCCAGAACATCCTTCATAATGCGCACAGCAAAGGAGCAGAACCCTCCCTGCGTCTGTATTTCCGAGAACTTATAACCTGTCCATTTTCAAAGCCAGGGTGAATAGGCACCTTCTGGGTTAGCTCGTTCCATCGTGGATTCTGTTTTGGCCCCCGGGCTTGATTGGGTTATAGAGCAAACCCATCCTAAATAAAAATAAGAAATAAAAATAAATCGTTTGTTCCCGAATAAAGCATTCGCTATCATATAAAGTATTATATTAAATTATTTAAATATTTTTTGTGACAAAAAATATATAAAAACATTGTTTTACAATTTTAATTAGTGGTCTACGTAGGTCCTGGACCCAGCCCAGGGGGGGGTCATGACCCCCATGACCCTCCCCCTGGATCCGCCCTTGGGCACTGGGCATATAAGAATAATGGGGCCCCTATGCCTTTGTCAGATCACTTATTTATAAATAGAATAGACAAAGAAAGTAGATAAACAAAGTTTCAGATTTTTTATTCACAGTCAATAGTATAATAGATATTTTTTAATTTAAATGGGGCTATTCACACATATTTAAAATTATCTAAGCATGCTGAAATTGGATAGCCTTTTTTGGGTGAGAGTAGAGTAGCTTCGCGCATGCAAAAGCTAATAAGCAAATCGATAATGTAGTCCCTAATTGAGGTTCCATTTACTCTAATTAAATAAGTTTTTCAGTAATAAATGTCGGTATTCCTTTAGTGATCTGGCAGGGAGTAGTGGCCCCTATCGATCACCGGGCCCCAGGGCCAGAGTGCCCAGAGGGAAAGACGGGTCTGCATATAGGAGAATATTTTCTTAACGTGTCTACATAGTATTACCTAGCATATTGTATGTATAGAATTATTAATAAATCAGACGCTTTTAAAAAGTGTAAAAACCTTTGTAAGAATATTTACTCACTAATTGTTTGTTATTATAATATTGTTAGTAACAATACTTTGTATTAGAAATTATAGTTACTTATATATATACTTAAAGTTAGTATTAAATTTATTTAAATCTTTATTCGACTTAACAAAAATTAAGTTTAAGTTAAACTTTAAAAGACACATTAATAAATGTAATACAGAATAATAAATGTTTAATAATGGATAACAAATGAAGTGCATAGGTTGAGAGAGAATTTCATAATCGTGTTGTTGCTATTCCACCATAGTGGTCTAAACTTCATTATCTTTATTCCTAAATCGTGTGTGTTTTATTGGTCTATGCATGTTTTATCTGGGCACGTACATCAAAACAAAATAAAGAGATAAACTGTGTAGGTGGTAAGTATTTAAATAGTTATCACAGCATCAAATCTGCGAAATCAAATTTACAATGTCAATCGAATTTCAATAATTGGATTTTGTTTGTGGAAATGCTTTAATAATAGATTCGGGATTTTAAATTATTATTATTTTTTTTTTTTTTTTTTTTTTTTTTATTGCAAAAGTTGGCAAACAAGCAAACTGCCCACCTGATGGTAAGTGGTAACAGTCACCTATAATACATGTGGTTCTTGTGAGATTCGCAGCAAAACTGCAACCCCACAAGAACCACTGTGTACGTTGCCAACTTGTGACACAAGATGTAAAGTCACTGTACCCAGTAATTTCACTGCCATATCTTACCCTTCAAACCGGAACACAGCAATGCAAGCACTGCTGCTTTGCGGCAGAAATAGGTAAGACGGAGGTACCTAAGCAGACGACCCTGGTACAGAGTCTCCCTCCAGTAAACTGAACACAAACTGAAGTTATTACAAAAGTTATGCGCATAAATAATCGGAAATTTTATAAGTAGGTAAGGACTTATAAGTATTTAGTTACAAAAGACCGTAGATTTCTTGATTTTTTTCAGATATCTATCTTAAGTTAAATAAGAATTCTATGAAATATATTACGAGATGTTGCTAAGATAACGATGTTGCCGGTATATACAATTTAAGAGTTCTAACAACCTACGATGTAACTTTATATTTCAAATAGGGTATTTGATGCGTATTTGATAATACATTTGCCATTTCAATAATTTTTTGTTAATTTGTGTATTTTCTATATAAATCACCATCAAAGTTTAAACGAATAAAAATCCCGCCAAAACGCTAGTCACCTTTATACAGGTTACTTGATGTCATGATGACGTCATATGCTTGTAACTAAACTTTTAGCTGTCAAATCGTAAAACGATACACCGCACAAAACCTTTAACATTCCGTGTGTTTGGCAGAAAAAAACGATTGACGGCGCTCGCCAGCGCTGAGAAACAAACTATGTATACAGTTTTTGGCAAGGACACGTTTTCTGACTTTCGCAGCGCTGACGTTTTCCGCCATTTTGCTTAGATAAGTTTGTTTACAAACTTCAGTTAACCTGTGGTTTTGTGCAATCATTAACATAATAGTAGTAATCTCGTCTTCTTCAATATTGTCATTCACTAAATTATTCATAGTTACAAACTTTTCACTGCATTTGATAAAAATATATTTAATTGAGGTTATGTTCCCCAGTGAACCGCTAAGTTTGCGTCCTAGAGGAAAATAGCTATTTACCATTTGACAGCGCTTACCGCTTAGCGATCGCCATTTTGCTTACAAGCGCTGCCTAGCGCTTTTTTCTGCTAAACACACGGATTAACTGTAATCAATCAGATGACGTCACATAAGATTTCAATCCCGTGGATTTTCAATCACGTTATCGAACATAATATTTTAATTATTTAAGTAATAATATGTGCGTTTAATAAAATTAAAAATGTTTAGGTACTGTTAAGCTTGATCTATATTTAAATTGTAGTCAAATACCTAATTTATCTACATACATTTGTCCCTATGTGTTAGGTAAAACCCGTTAAAGAAAAATAAAAATCTGTAAAGCCAGATGTCAACACTCAATGTTTGACAATTAATTTTCACTGAGGTCACTGTCAGTTGATATTTGAGGTTACGGAATGCAATGACTCTTTACCTGTTTATAACCTACTTATTTAGAACATAATGAATTTCTAACATTTTCAAAAATAGTATCAAATGGGTAGACAACTTCTAACCATACAAAAACTAAATTAGGATCACGCCAGATTACTGAATAAACGTTCACTATTATTTATCAATTACAAAGCATCATTAGTTATTTATTTCTTTTATTAATGGTAACCGAATTCCATTAATATTGACAACATATAATGACTTATTTATTTAAAATAAAAGAATAAAATCAATCAAAATTCAAGTAGAACTTTTTTGAGGATTAATAAAAATTATAGTATCTTTAATTCAACTGTTAGGTTAACTTCACTATAGAACTCTATTAACAGTTATATCTATGTAATGAGAGATTATCAGTTTATGGTAAGTGAATGGTAGAGCTACTTGACAGCAATTTGTTAATTACCTACTTAACATAATACGAATAGAAATATCAGGGATTCAAAAACACCTTAATAAGGATACACTTATCTACATAAGATTCAATGTGTAACCCATATTGAATCTGTTACTGAATTATTCCTGGGGTGGGTGTTTTGAACCTGTTTCGCGTCGAACACTTATAAAAGTGTGACAGATATAATGTTTTCTGTTACCAATCTGTTAGAAACTGTTTTACGTTTAACTATCTATGTGTATACACAGTAAACCAACATAGGCATTTCAAAGTACCCAAATCATTAGTGAGCTGTCGCATAGTTATGCCAATGTGAACCTTATTGACTGTAACAGATATTAACACTAATGAACCGGTATTTTCTAAAACAGATTCAAAGTGTTACAGTTTCTTTCTGTTTATCTTTTAAAATACAAATGAAAAACAGTGTTCAGAACACACTATTCGGATACCGCTAAAATCCCTGAGAAATATTATTGTACAGTTATATAAAGTGATAAATTTACTTCAATAATATATGTAGATATCGCTGGCGAAATGCATTTCTTTATCAGCCCATTAGATATAAAATAAAAGCTTAAGTTGCCGGTGTGTTTAATGAATAAATCAGATGTAAGATAGCTAGTGGAACTAATATAAGATTCAAGGAGCTGTTTATGGTATAATCAACGCTAAACGTAATAGTTGTCTATGAAATTTGATACCTATGTCCAGTTTTGTTTCATAAATTTTGACAAAATATAAATTTTAAAAAACCAATGAATTTCTAACATTAATTTTGTCATTTTAATTATATAATTTAAAGTTTCGTAAACATCATATATTAATTCGTTCCTTAGTTTTTTTTTTATTTGTTCAATCCAACGGATTATAATATATTGCCGATTAGAAAGGTTGCCATTGTTATTTATTTTGTTCGTACCTATGTTGCCAAATAGTGTATAATAATATAAAATTGCTTTTATAGGTATGACGTAATCTTTTCTCAGAAAAGCGAGAAGAATCGCAATTCGGCTGTAAATGTTCAAAAATTTTATATTTTTTGTTTATTTAATAAATATTCAATATGTTGAGTAAAAAGTGTGATCTATATTACATATATATATAAATAGATATTTAAAAATATAAATAGTTGCTAATATTGTTTTGGAGTCGCTTACTAAGATGTTATCAAAACTGGCCCCGGGGAATTTCAATATTGAATGTTAAAATCACATCATCATTAAATAAATAACTGCTAGAGTCCGGCTAATGAAAGCTGAACCTGAAAAAAGCGGCAATTTCAAAAATCCTTCGTATGGTATTACCGACCAAAATGGGAATAAACGATTTTGATACTTTTCTATTTTTTTATTTTTTATTATAACATTCTTCAAAAAAGGGAGGAGGTTCTCTATTCGATTTTTTTGCTTTAGTAAATAAAATTATCAATATTAAAAAGATTTTATTTATTATAAGGAACTGTAATCAAAGTCGGTGTCTAGTTACTCTACTTCCAATGATTCATCCGAACTGCTGCCAGACTCATCATTACACACACTTATAATAAACGATTCGAGGTCTTCGGTTACTCCATCTCTAGTTTTGTACTGTGCTTCAATATTAATTACATGATCAGTAATTTTTTTCCAATGATCTGAATTTCAAAATATAGGTTGAAGGTGAAAATTTATATGAAACTTTGGATTGAAGATGTAGAAATAATAAATATCAAAATTAACACGTCGTACTATTCGGGCTAATTCAGTCACCACATCTAAACACCGTTTCTTCTGTTTGAACAAGACTTCTTGTTTTTGTTTGAATTTGCTTACCATGGTAAAAATAATATGTCACACACAACTTTTAATTTGTTTTACCCATGTTTCAACATGAAATCCTTAAAAAACTCTTCGATTTGACACGCTCGGATGTAATCTCAACAACTGTCAAGACAATAATGACGAAATGACATTTCAAAAGTGTTGCCACTCAAATAATAGCTGGGTTCAGCTTTCCTTAGACAGACTCTATCATCGTGTATACATATAATGCTAAGGCATTATAATAGGGGTTAAAGTATGAAATTGCCGTTTTATTGCAATAGGTTCTTTGAATTGACATAGAATCTTCATGGTTTGAGGTTTTCGAATGAAACTTTTTTTAAATGGTTTCTATGATGTTCTTTTTTTAAAAAATGTAAAACATTTGAATATCGACTTTCAATTGTTTTTGTTATTCAATTTAGACAAGAAAGATGGATACTGCGAAAATTCGAGTTATTTTTGAATACGAGTTCCGACGCGGAACTAACGCGGCAGAAACAGCCCGCAATATCAATGCTGCGTTTGGAGAGGGGTCTACTAATGAACGCACCGTGCGATTTTGGTTTAAACGCTTTCGTGATGGAAATTTCGACTTAAAGAACGAGCCACGAGGAAGACCGCCCACACAGGTAAATAACGATGAATTAAGAGAGATAGTGGAAGCCGATCCTAGTCAAAGTACCCAGGAATTAGCGGCATGGTTTAACGTTACCTTACCCACAATATTGACTCACTTGCGTCAAATCAATAAAATAAAAAAATACGAAAAATGGGTGCCTCATGATTTGACTGATCTGCAGAAAGAAACGCGTGTTGAAACTTGTGTTGCCTTGTTGAACCGGTACAGAAATGAAGGAATATTGGATCGAATTGTAACATGTGATGAAAAGTGGATTCTTTATGATAACCGGAAAAGAAAAATGCAATGGCTGACCCCAGGTCAAATGCCACAACAGTGTCCTAAAGCAAAACTTACCAATAAAAAGGTAATGGTAACTGTTTGGTGGTCTCAGCATGGTGTTATTCACTATAGTTTTCTCCGATCTGGTCAAGCAATAACGGCAGATGTCTATTGTGCCGAACTCCGAACCATGTTGACAAAACTAGCAGTAAAACAGCCCCGACTCATGAATCGATCTTCACCATTATTGCTCCACGACAACGCGAGACCTCACACAGCACGAGAAACCATTTTGACCCTTCAGGAACTGCAGTTAGAAACCATTCGTCATCCTCCGTATTCACCAGACCTTGCTCCAACGGACTACCATTTTTTTCGTGATTTGGACAATTATCTACGTGACAAGAAGTTTTCTTCCCAGGAGGCAGTACAAAATGCTTTCACACAGTTTGTGCAGTCTAGATCGTCGGAATTCTATCGCAAAGGCATTAATGACCTTCCCATTAGATGGCAGCAATGTATAGATAATAATGGCAACTATTTTGATTAAATAAATTTGTTAAAAATTTAAAAAATAAACAATATAGATTTTCAGTACAAATCGGCAATTTCATACTTTAACCCCTAATATAAATAAAGAAAACCAAATTAAAAAAAAACAAACAAGTCATCTCATGCGCGATTCGAACGCGCATCTTCAGTTAAGCCAGGCGAGACGCTGATCGGCTATAACCGCTACAAACCTCTTTCGTACCACTTTTAATAAAAACAATATCTTTTTTCATTGTTGAAATGAGTCTTACGCTACTGATAGTGAATAACGACTGAACAGACAATTTGATCACCTTTACGTGTAAGTATTAAAATTAAATTAAATCGTTTATCACACTTCATCATTTGTTTAGAATCCAAAGATATCGGTATTTTATACTTAAATTAATTTAAGTATTCTGCAAATCAAACTTCAAATATTTTTTATCAATTTATGTCACCGATCTCTAATAATTTTGAATATTTTGTAATTATTATATATTAAATTGAATACCTACATATTTGCATTATTATGGCTTAATTTTAAAGTTTGCTTTATTCAAATATAAATCTATAATCAAAGATCACAGTGGTTTGTGTGTTTGTCTGTCCGCTCTTTTTCCCGCTCTTTTTCCATTGTATCAATAACGTTACCATAGCAACGCGCTAACCGCAAGTAGTTCGTCTAGCGGACGCTAGATGGCGCTAACGGAAAAATATTTAATAATAGAAAAAAATTCAAGAATTTTGTCCACCCATGCGAAGCCGGGATGGGCCGCTAGTACCTATATAATAAAAATTTATTGCAATTTATGATAAATATCTATTATACAAAGGGTACCCACTACCTTATTAGTTATTTATAACAGAGGTTATGTACAGTCGACATCACATGCCTGCCTGCATGCTGCCTAACGCAACTGTAATAAAGATAATTTTAAGTTAAATGTTCTGACTGTCGTACTTAATATTGTTTGTAATTAAATAAAAGTTCTTAACAATTTCAGTTTTGATGTGTAAATATTTTTTCTTTGTTGAAATTAAGGCACTATATGTATATTAAAGGTATAACACTAATTCCATATAAACAAACTATATACATACGTTCATCTTAAAATATTTTACTGCTATGCACAACAATAAGAGTTATATAAATATGTATTTATTAAAAATTATGTATATAATATTATAGGTATAATTAAGTATCTACACTTTAGTTTCTTCGTTTAAATGTCGTGTGACGATAAATGTTGCTTAAGCAAAAGATTTAAAATTTAAATATATGGTATGAATATTGATTAATAAAGATGTGTTTTTCTTAAAGTGACTTATTTATCGATGTCCCCAAGTAAAAAATCGGTGAAGTGCTATTATAGACTTTTTACTGTTTTGACGAATTCGGAATTTGCAAACTGGAATACATATAAGTAATTTTTTTCGATTTTCGATAATGGTATTTATGAAGTTATAATAACATACCTATACGACAAAGTAGATAATCCTATACGTCTATTGCAGAGCAATAAAATTAATAAATTATGTCAGCATAATTTCTGTCTACGCATACGCATGTATACGAATGTATACGCATTCTGATAAAAAATATATTTTTGGAGCGGAGCGAACGAAGTGAGCGAAGCTCCCATGGATCAGCTTCATAGGCGCAATGTCTGTTACGTCATAACTTCCTAAGTTCTTAACCGATTTTAACGTTTTTTGTGTGAAATCGAATCAACAGGTTTATGACCAGACTGTGACGGAGCCCGAATTTTGAAATTCGCAAAAATTCCCATCGAAATTTTTTTTTTTCTTTTTTTAGGTATTACGCTCCGTTCCAATATATGGTGCTAGCGTAGCTTTATGCTTAGCGACTGCATCGCCTAGTATATCTTGTTTTGGTGAATCGCGTATACTGGATTATTGCCGTAAAAAAAGACATTATGGTTTTGATAAACCCTAACACAAAATTATACAAAACAGTAAATATATATTTCTGAAAAAAAACCGATTACCGAATTTTTGCTTGGGGGCATCGTTATGTATGTAATCATCATTCGCCTAACAAATGTCTCCACTGCTGGGATATAGGTCTTCATGTGGATGAAAACATCCTAAGGAGAATGGGACACAACCCACGACGCAAGCCAACTGCAGCAGCTGCAGTCGAGACCAGCGTAGACAGGTATTCCTGATCACGGACTTCGGTGACGTGGTTTGGAGTAGATACAATATACAACTTATAAGCATAAGTTACGAATTAGAAATCGTGTATTTTAAAACCCCATAGTTACCCTCTCATATATCATGTGGACCCCGGCCATAAAATTGAACAAAAAGGTGGAGACAACACTTCTATACTTTGTCCAATGTAGAATGATACTTTTGACAGTTGACACCTATACAGAGGGTATAAAGTTGCTATTGCAATGTCAAGCCAAACATAAACGTAGCAATAAGGAAGTGACACCAGTCAAAAGTAACATCCTACATTGGACAAAGTATAATACCTATTTCAACCCAAAACCTATATAGCGTTATCCTGCTTTCTGAATACCCTTTTTCTCTTTCTTATACCACCTAACTTGAGTCTTTGATGTCTAATAATTGTCATAAAATCAATTACAAGTGACACTACATGTGACATCCTGAATACCACATGCTTCCACATTATATTTATGAACCATTTTAGTTGTTTTAAACCAGTAAAATTTTAGAAAATCACGAATCACATCAAGAAGTTGATAAATAAACAAAAACGAAAAGTGACAAATCGACGACAACAACACGACAACAAAATTTGTGTTGCCACATTCTTTTTACACTAAAAACTGGTTCAGATTCGTATGAGTTCCTGTTATTAACATATATGGAAATTATTATTGCATAATCTTCTTTGATCTTTTAGCTAGAATAGCTTACATAAAAAGATTGAATATGAGTATAGTATTCTATTTTATCATTATTCTTTCTTCACATTAAAATTTAAGAAATACTAGGTGTTCTATTAAGGACATTAACAGGTCTTAATCAATTTACAAATTCTCGTCAACACTGTGAACTATTAATTAGAAGGAACATTTTTTATGCAGCTGATATCACCAGACACTATTAGAAAGAGAAAAGGGTTCCCCAGAGAGCAGGCGAATATTAGAAGTGCTTTCATGACCCCGCCATAGCAGACGGAATCTATTACTCGACGAAAGAACCAATACCATATGCTGAACTAGGTACAGTCAACAGCTTGCCATTTTACCAGTTTTACCAAAATGTACCTTTATTTGGATTCATGGATCAGCTTCAATGATGCAATGTCTGTTACACCATAACTTCCCGAGTTAAATCAACACATTTAATACCAGATTATGACAGGACCGAATTCTGAAAATCGCAAAAATAAAAAAGTTAAGACCAAAAAACATTAGCTCCATGGGATATCCCATTGAAACAAAAAGCGCGCGCATTCTGAAAGTAAGAATCATGTAAAACGTCAATTTAGGCAAAGATATGTACCTACATGTTTCTTTAATTTGTTATTAATATATAACTAACACAATTTTGAAGTAAAATTGAACCATTTATTTTTTTATTGGCCAACCAATAAAATGCCAAATGTATCGTAAAATTATTTTTTTCTTCCAATTATCATTATTATACCTACCTATTTTGAGAGACTGTCGTCAAGTGGCTAGTATGCTTTATGCTAGTTTTAAGTTACCTACACTACATGTTTAGTCCCGATTTACAGCCGGTACATCAATAAAGCAAAACGTTTTCACTTAACAAGCTCATGTCAGTAGATCTTTGCCATTATACGAGTATTTCCATTTCAAAGCAATTCTTAACACTGTCGTACCTATTGTCTATAATCAAAGTACACGTACACTGCTGTACAAAGCAAATACTATAACACCTGCATTAGACCATCTGCCACACCTTAATACCTACATCTTACTAATAAAATAAGTTGAGTTTATCTATTTGAGAAAATAAGTTTAATGCAAAAAAACAGCCTTAGTATGCTCAAGAACTCCACTTATGATGAATTTTCAACAGCTTGAAATTACTAATAATACATTTATCCCTTGTATTTCTGGTCATATGAAATTAAGTGAAAGCAGACATTTTAGGAAGAGCACATTTTAAAATCAGACTGTATCAAGTTGTAATCAGACTGTAAAAAGTTTGGTTGCGAACGTTTTATCCAAATTATTTTAGTTACTTAAAACTATATTGCACGTCAAACTAATTGATTCGTTCAAAGACTTTTGAATTTAGCGCCAAACGCTAAATACTTTGACATTAGCTCCGAAGTTTAAATATGGCGCCAAGAACGAACTAGGGCGAGGTAAGTAGGAAAGAGATAGAGGATAAACGTGAGGGGTTAGAAACCTTTTGTACATATTATAAATAATAACTACCAGCTTGTAATACGTATAAAAGTATATTTTTTTTCCCTTACATACATATTCTCAAATCATTACATTGCTATTTTTTTAAGTTTTAATGACAATCACTGATGTACATATTACTACATATAATTTAAAAGTTTTGGTTTACTATAAATACTGTAGCAAAAATGGGCCCTTTTAAAGATAAATATATGAAAGACATTATTTTTTTTAAAGCTTAATATATTGGACATTAAGATATATTTACTTTTATTGGATAATATATTTACTTTTATTGGACAAGCTAGTATAAAATGACTGATTTTTCTTTATAACTGCTATACCTAAAAGATGCCAGATTGTTGTAATCTAATCAATTTTTGCTATTATTTTTATACAATCACATTTAGACTAGATCGTGACTGAGCCCGAATTTCAAAAAATGGTGCTAACGAAGCTTTATGCTTAGCGACTGCATCGACCTAGTAGAGTATTGGTACGGCGACGGTAATTATGAAATAACAAATAATTTACTACTGATCGAGATAGTGGAGTAATCGAATGAAAAGTCGATTTTGAGGAGAATAATCTTGTTGAAATAAAAAGCAACTAAAGGACAGGGCCAAAAAAGACCTAGAGCAAACGGATACAGGTGTAGCTCAAAATATTCGTGATATTTAGAGAAATAATTTTATAAATATTTCACTTTACAATTTGACGTTTAAATATATTGCTATTTGATTTTATTTTTCTCATGTATAAAGTATCGTTTTTTTTTGTATTTAGCAAACCATGAGAAGGTTGTTAAAATATTGTTGCACTTAGTAAAATAATTATTTCAAAAACACTATCAATTCCTAGATGTTCGGGCTAACAAGCAAACTTAGTAAACCCCAAGACTAGTGGCCGGCCCAACTTGCGAATCTTCTTGTGAACTGCGTTCTTGAGAATAATTTAAATCGACAGACAGCAGCGTTTGTCTTGGTACAAGGTTTTAAATTTAACTGCTTGAACTGGATTACACTCAAACGTCATTGTACCCTTGTATGTAAAAAAGCACTATAATAATCGTTATTAGAAGTATTTAAAAGAAAAACAGGAAGGGTTAAATAAATTTTGTATTTTAATTATTCAATTTCTAAGTTTTATAGAAAAAAACCATGACAACTGACGTCCCGTAGAGTTTTATTTTTTATGATAGCCATACTTTTGTACAAATAATAATTATATCATTCATTATCTTTTAACTAAGAGATTTAAGTCCTAATAATACTTATAATAATTAGAACGCCTGCAGCTGTTTAACTTTAAAGAGTACCGTGTTTGTAAAAGATTATTAACAAATGTTTCAAGTTACAATATTTAAGAAAATGGTTTGTGTTTTCTGAGATCTGGCTACATTTGTTTTTGTCATGTTGGCGACAGTGACGCCATTCAACGCGCACATGCGCAGAACGACAGGTGGTCGGCGACTCGAGCCAGCCGTCCCGACCGAACCTATCGACTTCTCATGCTCATCATCAGCCGCTTTCGTGTTCAAGCAAGAACGATGTGCAGTGCTTTGTGTTGAAGTGCTCGTGGTGACATGGCGTCTCATTTTTAACGTAGCGGATGGTGTAATACGTTCCAAATTTTGTTTATTTACAATGAGTGTGAATTATGATCGTGTTTGTAGACTGTGCTTGTCATCTCGAGGTGAATTACTGCCGATTTTTCCTACCACCAGTTCGGATGATTCTGAACCTCCCGTTCTTGCATCGAAAATAAAGGATTGTGTTTCTATTCAGGTACGTAAAACCGAAAATAAACGATCATGTGGTGTTTTTAGTGAAAGTAGACCCTTGGTGTACGTGAGAACTCGTCATCCGCCCCGGTTCGAACAATGACAGGCTTGCTGCGTTTAGGTGGAGATGTCGTAAGATCGTCCACCATTTTGTAATGTTCCACCGCTATCGCTCGGTTCGTGGCCGCGTCGCGTCACATTCCGTGCAGCCGGTGAGGAATGGCGCGTATCATGAGGGTCGACTTTGGCATTATTCCCGGGGGTCAGGCTGGGAGGGGGTCTGCGTAGCGTTAGGTAGGCCCCGCGTTGGACATCGTGTGTATTGATTTATCGGACGAGACCAGGCCGGTGCAGCTCGTCTCTCGAACGGGTCGAGCGTCGGTGTCGGCGTGAGTGTGCTATAGTTGTGTGCGTATATCGAGCGGTAACCCTCGAGGGGCTCGCTGGCTGCCACTCGAGTCGCTTCTACTTATTCGGTCGAGGAGTCAGCCGCTCGTTTATACCTACGCCTACCTACTTAGTTTCTCCTCGTATCTATGGACATGTGCAAGGCGCGGTTTCGCCTCGTTCGTTCTGATGAAATGTGCGCGACTTTCGTGCCCCGTACGATGATTACGTATGATTATTTTTCCAGATAAGCGAGAATGACGACCTGCCTACAAATGTCTGCAGGAAATGTGTGAATAATGTCAATAACTGGCATATATTTAAAACAGTATGTGAAAGGACTCAAAACAAATTAGAGTTGCTGATAAAAAAAGATGGAAGCCAACTAGAAGAGGTTTGTTTTTCTTCACATTTAAGATAGGAACTGTCACTTTCCAATGTAATACAAAGTTTTTTAGTGATGTCTAATTCAAAAATATTTTTTCAGATAAAAATTAAGAGTGAACCTCTGTCAGATGGGGCATATGATGATGGTGTGGTCATTGATGGCTCATATCCTGATAATGATGTGAGTAAATTCAGTTTTTATCTGTATGTTTCATCCAACAATGTCTGTCAACTGGAAACCATTACTTACTTATAAATGGTTTGTGTTTTTATACCTAAGCTTGCAATTGGGCTAACATTACCATGTCAAGGACTTTACTGCTGCTCTTATATTACTTTTGTTTTACAAACTAAAGCAACTAATAAGTACTTTAGTTCCTAGTGTAAAAATAATTATACTACATAGTTTATACTGCAAAAATGTGCCTGATACAATTAATGTAAAAAAGTATTTGCAAATTTTTCTAAAAATACGAATAGTTTGATGACTTATAATTTCTAACCTTGTTTTAATATATGTTTCAGGGCGCTGCAGGGTCAGCCAAAGTGCAACCAGAAGGGCCGCCAATTCTGGCATCTTTGGGGCTCACTCCAAGGAGTGATAAGGTAAAGATAATTCTTAGTGTTATCATTGGGATAAGAAAGTACATAATCTTGTTGTAATTATTGATTTAGAATGACACTCCAACTCTAGAACTTAGAAATATTTGAGATTTACATATATTTTTAGTTGATACAGGTGTGAGAATAGTTCAATTGAATTAATTTCATTCGCAGAAATTGATAGATCCTCGAATGGACTGGCAACGAGTTCATGCAATACTGGATATGATTCAAGATGATGAAGTCATAGATTCTCTGCAGTCCATAGAGGAATGTGATGTTGTGCGGCAATCTGATCATGATTCTGAATCAGAAAGTGAGCTTCAAGATGAAATAGATCACAATTATATTGATTTCAAAAATGGATATATCTGTAAGAGCAAAAAGTTGCTTGCCAAAGCTCCTAAAATGTCAACAACATCTATAAATGAAAAAGTAAAGCATGCCTCCTTCCTACGAAAGCGTAAATTGGAGGAACCTAAAAGTTGTTTGCAACCAAAACAAGCGTGGCAGTTATTATTTAGTGATGATTTAATTGAGTTGATAGTGGTATCTACAAACAATAGAATTCTTAAAATGGGGCATAGTATTACATCATCCACATCTGTCGGGGAAATAAAAACCTTTATTGGTATCTTATACCTCCATGGTATTATGAGACCTACTCACCAAGTTAGCCATAATCTCTGGAATAAAGACTATGGTGCTCCATGTGTCAGAAATGCAATGAAATATGACCGATTTAAGTTCCTGCTTCAGAATTTATGCTTTGAGAATGATGAAGATGAGAGCATTATAAAGTTTGATATTATGAAAAGGATGAGGAAAGTGTTTGAAATATTTGCTATCAATTGTAGAGCCTCATTTGAGATAAGTAATATGGCTGTAGTTGATGAAATAATTGTTCCCGTCTATGGGCCATGTCCATTTCGATATGAGAATAAAAAGAAACCACTAAAATGCGGTTTAAAAATGGTACTTTTGGTTGACCCGACAAATTTTTACATCAACAACTTGGATGTCATAATTGATTCTTATTTTGGTGCCGAGGAAATAGTGAAAAAAATGGTCCAACATTTATCTGGCACAGGAAAGACAATATTAATGGACAGTTGGTTCACCTCTTTACATTTAATAGAAAGCTTAAACAAGGAACATGAGCTATACACTATTGCGGCTGTTCACCCAGATGATGATTTAATACCTCCCGTCTTTCTATCTACATATAGGAATAAGGAAAGTTTTTTAACGGGCTTTTTGGATGATCATATCCAAGTGACATCATATATACATGAGGAATCCAAGTGTTTGAATGTTGTGACTAATGAGCCCATGTTTTACAAAAGAGGATACTCTAATGCGAAACATAAAACAGTTGTAGCTTCATATAAAAAAAACCAGTCTGCTGTTGAAGTTGTTGAAGTACTTATGCACTATTATACTACTATGCAACATACCAATGATTGGACTCTTTCTTTATTTTTTACTTTACTTAACATTGCATCGGTGAATGCTCAAGTTATTTGGTGTTCACAAAACACTAGTGAAATAATAAAACGTCGATCTTTTATCATGGAATTGGCTACAAGTCTTATTGAATACCAGGAGTTAGTTTCTCCATTGTTTGAAATGCCACAGAGAAAACAAAGATTTTCAGAATCAGTTGCAAAGACAACACCTTATAAAAACAGGAAAAGGTGCAGAATTTGTGCTAAAACCACTAAACGTGATAGAAGAACCAAACAGTATTGTATGAAATGTGGGCAATTTATATGTAAAGAACATACAATTACGATATGTATTGTTTGTGGGTCGTAAGATTACCTTTTTCTTCATTCAATATAATTGTTAACATTCAGAGATATATTTCGGTTGATTTCTTAGTTATGTTTATTATTGTTTTAATTTGTTCATAAATTAATATATGTTTTTTATATGAAAACTGTTTAAATCTAGAGATAATTTAAGAGTTGAAGTGTCATTGTTAAATTGAAAGAGAAGAAAAATCTCAAAAATGTTAACATTCAACATATCATTAAGTATAGTAGCTTTGTAAGATATTTAGTGGTAGGTTGAATAGCTGGTGACTATACAATAGAATTCTATAAATCATGTCATGTAAAAGGATCACTGATTATTGAAAGTTGGCAATTGATAATTTTATTAATATAATTGGATTGTTTTTTTGTGAAGACCTCGATAGGCCGTGGTTAGAGCATTCGGCCTGCGATTGCTTATGTTAACCAACCTTCACGAAGGTCTGTCATGGGATGGGTGATCAAAGATTTGTAATGTCAATCTTTGTGCCTGAGCCGGTGGTTTCGGTTGCATCTGCTGTCATTAGCACCCATCAGTTCGCAATTGACTCTTGTAGTGAGTTGTGGCCCATTCTCTTAACAATATTTTTAAATTTTGGTGCTTCAAATATATTTGCATTACTATGTGTAGATGATGATAAAGTAAAAACTATTGATCAGTAGCTTTCTACTGATATTATTGGGGTAGGTATCCAAACTTTTTTAAAACAACTAGTATGACAGCAAAATATTTTAAATAGTTTTAGTAATTAATATCTTATACATTTAAGAAATAAGTATCAAATCAACTGCTAAGCGAAACATAGTTATGAATCTAGATTCTAAATGTAGCAATCATGTCTTTATAGCTGTGAGGTTATGAATATCAAAAGTAAGATAAGTGCAAGTTAATTGAGCACTTTGTAGGCTTGAAGATGTGGGCTTAACTTAATTACATTTTTATTTCAAATTTGGTTAAAATAATCTAAATTTGAAATTATTTTTTTTTCTAATTTAGATAAAATTGTATTGCATTAATAATAATAATAAGTAATGTTTATTTTTCTTTCACAATCCATAAAGTATACATTTTGTTTTCAACTTAATATTGTTTTTCATGTAGTCAAATAATATACCTAATAAAGTAAATGTATTCTATGTTATTGGATTCATAAAAAAGAGATCCATACTCGAAAATTGGAAAAAGAGTGTATGGACAACAGCATGTCATCCTACCACTACTGGTATATTTTCTCAATCAATATGAAACGCTTTGTTCAGTATCAGTAAATGAAGTATCAGTTTATAAAGTAAGGTTAATTTTGTATAGACTGATGTCGTTGACTGTACTTAAAAATGACATTGAACCAAATAGTTTGCTTCATGTATAAATTGAATTTTTGACATTTTGGTACAATGTCATGCATTTGTCTACTTGATAGTTTTAACGGTCCTTTCCATGCAGTAAGATATCGTTTTACCATAACTAAACCACGTAAAAGCTCAAGAAGTGGAACAGCGCTCGACCAAATAATATAGCTGTAATGGTGAATAGCTAATTATGCCATGTTGTGTTTATGCTAAACATAAAAATATTCCACATATTAATATTCTGACATTTATATATATAACCTTAAGAATATGATATTTATTGTATAACCATGATATTAAAATAAATAACCTTTATTTGATATTTCTTCTTTTTATTTAGTTCTTCTTAATGACTTCATATCACATCTTCTATTTTTAGGGAATTGAGAGTGAGAAAGATGAGGAAGAAGAAGAAGATGAGGAAGAAGCACCTGAGGCTGTTCAAAAATATGCAAAGGTGCCACGGATGCCAGAAGTATCCATCACGGTAATGAGGTCCTCCGGCGAAACGCTGCATGCTCGTCAAGGTATCCAACAACTTGCTTCTAAAGATTGTCTCGTCTGTGGCCGCTCTTATAGGTATTCTCATAACGCTAGACGACATGAACTTACCGCTCATAGTTTCGATAGATACACTAACAAAATAACTAATAAAAAGCAACCTTCACACATGCAACCAAAACTAAGGCCAAATCCTTTTAATCCGAAAGCACGGTTAATGCCAAATCCGATAAGCCATAAAATGCAACTCATGCCTAAATCAATGCCAAGTAAAATGGTCCCACACAAAGTTATGACACCTCCAAAACCAATTCTAGTGACCAAAGGAGTTCAGAATAATCTACCCTACCCTCTACGCATTAAAGCTTTGAAAGATTTGCAAATTAAGAAAAAGGAACCACAAATTTTGAAAACGCTTTTGACGTCTAAACCAGAAGTTTTAGTATCAGAACCAGAAATTCTTCATTCGGGACCGGAAAGCCCAGAAACGTTGATTTCTGAACCAGAAATTGCATCATTCCAAGTTGAGGCTGTGTTATCAGAAGAACCTGATGGTTACGATAAACATCCAGAAAACTATGATCAGCAACAAGATTCTTTCGATCAACAGCAAGATGGATACGATCAACAAGGTGAAGGTTACGATCAACGAGGCGGTGATGAAGAGGGCGAAGAAGGCGAAACTAACAATCAGAATCAGCATTACGATACTGTGGATATGGAATCCGACAATGAAATTGAAATTGCTCGGGAGCAAGACAATGAAATCCAGGAAGATGGCCAAAATATAGAGAGAGAAAATAATCAAAACGATGAAGAAAATAATGTTGATGGTACACAAAGTGATGGTGAAAGAAATAATTTTGAAGACAATATCGATAATGAAGAAAATAATGGAACCGATGATAATGGTGAGCTAAAAGGCACAGAAAATTATATTGGAGCTGATGATGCTAATGAGAATGACGAAGGAGACAATGAAGAGCAAAATGACAATCATGACGAGAATTTAGATGAAGATGATGATGACCTGCCTCCAATGGAAATAGCTCCAGTAGTGGAGATCAATGAGGATTTGCAGACCAACTCTTATAACAGCGAACAAAACGAAGAAGAAGAGGAAGAACTTGAAGAAACAACTGAAATAAATGACACTACTGATGGCGTAGAAGGAATCAAAGAAATCGATCCCGACAAACTATATGTGACAAAGACCCAGCGCGATTTCATTTTAAAATATCGTGACGTTATAGAACAGATCAACACAAAACGGTGTCTTTGTTGTGATCGAGAACACCCTCGTAGAAAGGCAGTCATACAACATTTACAAAAAAATGGACACAAGGTACCAAAACACACGTGTTACAATTGTGTGGTTACTTTTGGTCATATTGGAGCTCTCTTGAGTCATATGCGTTCTAACTCATGCACTAATTTATGGAAAATTATCTATAATGAAGATGGAATTACTGATGATTTAGTTTTGGAAGATCCTAAAGATACCAAAGTTCAGTATAAGGATATTTTTAACGCCAGGTCTTATGCTTGCAAGCTATGCCCAGCGAAATTCCAGTTAAAACAATTTATCATGAAACATGTTTTGGATGTTCACGAAGACGGTCAGTCCAGAGTACCTCTCATTTGTGTGCACTGCGGAGTTCGGTTCAAAGATAAGAGTTTGATAAAGAAACATATTCGCAATGGCGAATGCACTGTTTATATAGCCTGTGATCTATGTTCAGAAAAGTTTTTAAATATGCAAGATTTTAATGACCATGCTTTGGGCGTTCATGCCGGAAGCTTTGATCAATCTGATAATCAAAGTAAATGTGTCGACGGCCGACCCACAGATTGTCCCATATGTGGTAAGAAGAACAGCAGCTATCCGAATTTGGTAAAACATTTGAAGGCTATTCATAACGAAGAGAAACCACACTACTGCCAACATTGCGACGTCAAATTTGAGCAAGCTGCTGATCTTAACAAACACATCTATACGGAGCATTCTGATAGAAGTTTAGGCATGCAAAGTAATGAACCAGATATGTCTCTTGTCAAAGAAGAGGCCGAAGAATATCACTACTCGTGTACAGAATGTAATGCTATATTTGAAACTGTCGACGCTTGGACTGATCATCAGGTTGCAGAACATAATCAAATTGCTCATCACTGTGATCAATGCGATAAAAAGTTCTTACGGCCATCTGAGCTCGCCGAGCATAAGAACACCCATCTCCGTGTGAAATTTTATCCTTGCAGTGTTTGTACAAACTCATACAGTACCCCACAAAAATTATCTGAACATGTTCAAAACGCCCATCCTGGTGTAGGACAATACGCATCCATGGAGTCTGAATTCTACTGCGACATTTGTATAAGATCGTTCAAAAGTCGTCAAGCTTACTCCAATCATATGCGTATACATGCTAAAGTTCCAACTACTAATAGAAAACCAGGAGATCCTAAAGGAGGATTTGCGCCACAAATTATCGGCAAGCCTATTAAACAATTTACGGCAGTCCAACAACAGCAGTCCAACTTTGTCTTTAAACCAAACTGCAATGTTCCTAATGCGCCTTACTCTTGTGATATATGTGGTAAAGGCTTCATGCATAAAAAGAATATTTGGAAACATAAAAAAGTACTCCATGCTGATCTGGTTAATGACAGAAATGATAGTGAAGAAAATACCATGCATGCTTCTACAGAAGAAGATGAGTATAATCCTGATGAAAATGGGACTTTGCTCTCTACACCACAGTTCAATAGTTTCAACTTTACTCATTTCAATAATGCGCAACAAGGACAAGACCCAATGCCCTTCTCGTGTGAACTTTGTTTTAAACGATTTCCGTTAAGAACTAGTCTGTGGAAACATAAACGAGCAAAACATGGCATCATTAACATCAATGCAAGTGGTACTGATACTCAAGTCCAAGTGACTCCCAATGAGGCTGGTAACAGATCGAGTTGTACGATTTGTAGGATCACCTTTTCTGATAAAAAATCTTATTATCGACATCGAAAGAATGTTCATAAATCGACTACTCAAATGTGCAAAATATGTGGTAAACCACTTAACTCAACGCTAGAGTTATATGAACATTTGAAAGCTGCACATGCCCGAGAATTGTTAGGTTATGATGCCAGTCAGGGTTCCAGTAAAATGTCAGATATGAAGGAAGAATTGGATGTAGATTACGAGAATGATCAAGACTCTGTAGACCCTAGTGTGGAGTATCAAGCCCGATATCCGTGCGACACATGTGGCAAACAATTCGTAGGGTTACTAGCATTGCAAAATCATCAGTGTATAAACCAAATGCCATCTCAACCCCAGACGTTCGATTGTGAAATATGTCACAAGAGTTATACGTCCATAGCTGCGCTAAAAAGTCACCGTGGCTGGCATTTAAGATCACCAGATGGAAAAGCAGCTGCGAACAACACCGGCCTTTGGATGCCCCAGCATAAGGTAACTAGTAAAGTAAGTAAGCACGAAGTAGTCGATCCCGTACAATTAGCGCGTGTGCAACACGTGCCTCCCGCTACCACCGTAGCAAAAAGGAGACTTCCACCAGAAGTGGAAGTAACTGTTGTGAATCCCAATAAAAAGTTGCGTTCCGACGATTCCGTGGAAATGGAACAATCCGGATCCGCCGAAGATAGATATTGCACAATTTGTGATAAGGAGTTTACGAAACGTGCTGCTTACCAGCGTCACATGGATGAGGTTCATCAGCCTAATTCTGTTTTTTGTCCCGTTTGCGATAAGAGTTTTACTCGAAAATCGACGTTACTCGTCCACATGAAGAAGCATTACGAAGGTGGTGAAGGCAGTTCAACCGGAGCCGGTCAAGCTGAGGAGGACGCGTACGCATGTGACTTATGTGGAGCGCAATACGATAACGAGAAAGCCCTAAAGAACCATAGAGCTAGACATCATGCCGAAGAATCCGGTGAGTCGGACGACGACGGAAGCGTACCGGTGGCACAGCCGGGCGAGTTTACGTGCGCACAGTGCGGCGACGGCGTGGCCACACCTCGCGACCTGATCGCCCATCGATCTATGCATGCGACACCCACCAAATTTTTCTGCAATATTTGCAAAGTTTACTTCGCGAGAGCTTTGGATCTGTCCTCTCACACTCGGGCGAGGCATTCGGACAACGAAAAGGTGTTTTTTCCATGTGCCATGTGTGACCGTTTTTACATGAATAAGAAGAGTTTGCAGCGGCATATCGAAATGGCGCATTGATTTTTATTGCCTGAGAGGTAAATAATATGGAGAAATCGAACGAAGCCAAGCTTTGTTTTGTTTCTTCATATTATTTTTGCCTTTGCTTCTCACTCGAGACGCGTCGTTTTTACACTGTATATAAGCCTTCGAAATCAGTCGATTTCCTTTGTTCGACTGCAGAATACATTGTTTTTTGTCATTCCTGTTTATCGAATTTGGTAATTTCTGTTTTTAATTAATAGTTTAATCTTTAACTCTGAACTAATTCTAATTTTGAACTCTGCTCACTTTTATTATTTATTCTATCGATGTGTTTGTGAATACGAAAACTTAACTTTTTTGTGACAGTGGTTTGTGAGAATATAAATGCAATGAACGAATGAAATGTAGTTTAATGTAGTACTTACTTATAATTAATTTAGAGACTAAATAGGTTCTCTTTTTTTTAAATATTGGAATCATGGGCCAAAATTTTAAAGTATAGTCAAAACCAGTGTTGATTTATTTAAGAATCATTTAACATTTATTGTTTGAATTTAAATATCTATTTCATAGTAGGGTCTTGATCGTGAACTTTTATTTTAATTTAAATGATAATAATTTACCTTTTATTGTGTAAATATTTTCTTATTACATCTTTGTCATTTAGGATTTAGACTAGTTACTGACTTCGATTGAATACAAAAATGGTCATTTAAGTTTTTAAAATGTACTGATTATTTTTAGTAATTACAAAATGTATATTTTATACGGAAGTAAGTTAACCACTAAGGACATATCTCCTCATCTATGGTGAGATGGTACTTTGATACAAATTTAATTATTCTGTTAGATATTCTATTAAGGCCTAAAAATAATATTTTGTAAATTCGTAAATGAGGTAAAACCATATTCATTGAAGAGAAAGTTATTTGTGTTTCTAGTATAAATTGTATATCTTATGTACAGACAAAATTCAGTCGGTTAGTTTTTTATCACCATTATAAGTAAACAATGAATAGTGCCAAAAAGTTTTTCCCCGATTCCAAAATACCATAATGTTATAAGTATAATGAAAATTAGTAATGAAAGATGTTCCTTTACAGATGTAAGCTATATTACAAAGAAAAATGCTTTAAAAGTGATGCATTTATATGCAATAGATATAATCATGCATAAATAATGTTCAGTATATTGTAAAATAAAAACACAAATATCTCAATGTCAATTTTCGTTGCATCTTAGCAACTAAATGACTTACAAATAAACAGGGCGTAAGTTTAGAATAGTTATTCAGTGTTTTGTCTCTTTTTATAGAACCTAAAATACGTTTGATTTACGTGAAAGAAACATTGCATAACTATTCCTAGCTTATTCTAGGTTTATTGTGCATATAGTTATATAAAAGATCCATTGATTGATACATTAAAATCTTGATAGATTATATTTATTTTGAAATTATGTTCAAACACTTTGGTATTAAATCTTAAGATTAATTAAAAATCGTGAAAGTTATATGTAATGGTTTCAGTAACAGATATGTAAAGAAATTGTCAATTTAATAATCGAAGTGTTTTATTTGTGTCATAAAGATGTCGCTAAGTTAAACTGTCCATAGATGAGGTACACTTTTGTCATCTTTGTGGTTTGATAAATAAAGTGACTTAATGATTTATTGGAGTTTTTTTATTCATTAGAATAATGCTACTGTCGTTTTACATCACTGTATTTTCTATAGACGCACCCACTCTCATTTCAGTTCCATATGAGAAGTCAGCTTAAATGTTTATATTATGAATTGTAAGAATTCCGCCTTACCCTTCCATTGAAGTACTACGAGAGAATATTGCTGGTCTGCTGAACGTGAAATCAGATATAAAAAAATAATTTATAAATATAACATTATTTGATTTGAAGGCTGACAAATTCTTTTTATATGAGATCATTGAAATATGTTATCATTGTGATGAAATCACGTTTAAAATGCCATTCCTGTTTATTCAGCTTGATAAACTATAGTTTATTGCGTTTCATACTGATCAATTACTCCTTTTAAATACGTAACAATGTCAATTTCATAAGTTATTATTTGTAATCTTTCTTGGTTTTAAGTATGCAATTGTATTGAAATGAATGTATTTATTTTAATTTATTCACAATGCCATATTTCTATAACAATAAATAAATAAAGACTCCTGTCTGTAGCTAGCGTTGCGTCTAGTCAGCGGTCAGAGCACTCGCCCGAATAACGAAAAGACGTGGGTTCGAATCGTAACTGGGGGCTAGGAGGCATTTGTACACACAGGCGTATGTTATATGTTATAGAAATTAGAAAGTTTCCATATTTTTAATTTCAAATTATGATGAATTTGTTAAAAATTAAAATGAATTTGTAAAATAGAACAACAGCTGTGAAGGATAATCAAATAAAATTTTTAATATCGTAGATTTTTTTCTATTGCAATACAGATGGACTATTGGCAATCATTTACCTATTTGTGTAACTAGATAACAGTATGAGAAACATTTGTACGAATGTGGAAATTAAAAGGATCGTCTCCAGAACAATGTAAAAATTACACTGCCGGTTCTCTTCCGGGTGTTTTTCTAATAGCTTTTTAAGTATATACCATGGTGGTCAGCGGTCATCTTAACCAAAGAACATTTTGTCTGGAGGGGTGGAACTAGGGTGATGCTTCTGATTCTTGATTTATAGGTTGTTGCAGTCGCTAAGCATTAAAGATTCGCTAGCACCATATATTGGAGCGGAGCGTAATACTAAAAAAATAAAAGAAAAATAAATTCAATAATGTTTAGTTAAATTTAAATTCCCTAAGGACGAAAACTTTCAAAAAGCGCGCGCTTTTTGTTTTAATAGAAAATCCCATAGAGCTAATGTTTTTTGGTCATAACTTTTTTGTTTTTGCGAATTTCAAAATTCGGGCTCTGTCACTATCTGGTCCTAAATGTGTTGATTGGATTCCACACAAAAAATATTAAAATCGGTTAAGAACTCGGGAAGTTATAACGTAACAGACATTGCGTCATTAAAGCTGATCCATTGGAGCTTCGTTCGTTTTGAGCTCCGTTGAAGATAATGAAATGACCTAAACAAAGAGTTGGGCTGCTCTATACACGTATTTCGCAAAGGTGTAATAAATATGCTTGGGAAACACTTCCCCATACCACATAGAACTTATATGATAAATTAATTTTAATAGAAAATACTGTTAAAATCGATTATATTAGAAAATACTTGACAAAATCGACTGGGTTCGCAAGTAAATTCTCAGGATGGGATCGAACCCCCAACTTTTATATGTCCGGTCCAATGTTTTCCCAATTGAGCTACCAAGGCTTCACTAGGCTCAAACTTGTGGAGATAATGAAATTCGGAGAGCATTGGACCAAACATCCAAAGGTAGCGGGTTCTCTAATCACTAAATTAATATTCTCCCATGACTACTTCAGTAGTCCACGGTAGTGACAGAAGGTAAACATTCTCTATGTTACCACGGGTATCGAAGTAGGGTCACGTGTCATGCAAACCACGGCAGTGTTAGGTGATGGATAAAATTCCCATGAGACAAAGGTTGCCACCTGCCAGTGCGTGATTTAAGAGTAACCAACAATGATTATAATAGAAAAATACTAGAAAAATTCGACTCGGGTCACAAGTGAATTCTCAGGCGGGACCCTGAGACCTTCGGACCTTCACCTTCACTTGTGACCCGAGTCGATTTTTTCTAGTATTTTTCTATTATAATCATTTATCTTATAAGATCGCATTGAAAATGCATAAAATATAAAAAAATATAAAACTATAATGGCTGTTTCATCTTAATCGATTGATCAAACATTTGTAAAAATGTTTCTTTCGAATACGAGAGGATGTTCCTCTCATTGATGAAACAACGCTGGCCTACAGCGTAAAATCGGGAAGGTATTAGAAAATTTCGACGAGTGTTCGCAAGGCTCGGTAGCTCAATTGGGAGAGCATTGGACCGGATTTCCAAAGGTTGCGGGTTCGTTTCCCGCCTGAGAATTCACTTGTGACCCGAGTCGATTTTTTCTAGTATTTTTCTATTATAATCATTTATCTTATAAGATCGCATTGAAAATGCATAAAATATAAAAAAATATAAAACAGTAACCAACAACACAAAAACGGGTTTCAGTCTTTTTTACGGGAGATAATTTAAATAGCATGGTTTTATGACAAAAATCGTAATTTTATTAATTGTTAGTTGAAATGTTTTAAAAAACATCAATTTTGCTCAGCCAATTGACAAAAATACGGGAACTTTGGTTATCCCGTGTTCGATTTAGCTAATTAAGGATTCCTATAAACTTCAAGAAACGGGGTAACGCGTAAAAGCCTGCATCAGACTACTGGTAGATTCATGCCTATTTATCCCTTATTCCATTCCGGTCAACTGAACCGACAAACGGGAAACAGATCAAATATATTTTCTTGTATTATTGAAAAGCTTGTTGAGTTTATCCTTAATCTCGTTAAAGCATCCATTTAAGGACCCTGTTTTTAGATCGATTCTCCTTGTTTGATATAAATTAGTTTGGCAGAATATTATTTGATATAAGTTGCTGGTATTGGATGAAAAACATCTAACTTCACCAATTTATGCCTTTTGATTTGATGCCAAAGTGAATAAGGAATAAAATAAAAACATTATAGGTACCAAAGAAGGAGATCCCATATAAATCGTATGAGAACATGAATAAACATAGTTACTGATTATGGACAATAACTATAAATTATCTTAGTTTTGCTCAACGTCAGCATGAAGGAACCATGGATATGACCCACGATACGGGCCCAATGCGGATTGGTAGGTGCTAACTTGTATAATTATTTTATTCTTTGGTGTTTACAGATGTAAGCGGGACCAACAACACAACGGCTTTTTGTTTTTGAATTTGTTTTTATTGTAATCATATAAGTAAATTAAATAAAAAGTTCATTTAAAAGCATATTTTTGCTTATGACCCATGTTGGTCAAAATCAATGAATTTCCAATTAAATTTAAATTAACCTGCTTTCCGAAACACGAAGCTCGAGAAGATAAGTTTAATCCTTCCACAATGTTAAGCTATATCTTTTTAGTGGGTTTTTGGTTAACACAATATTTACTTGATAAAAATAATAAGTTATATTGTTTACTAAATTACTTAACTTGAAAGTTCAACTCAGCTATGCGAATAAGCAACAATTAAGCAGTTATGATTTTTGTACTTGTTACATTAACTTTTTACTACAAGTCGCATATAAATCCTTTTGTAATTAGTATTGACAAGAGACGCAAAGCGAATTATCATACTCAAAATTATGCTGCTATGATGTCAATTGTCGATCTCGCGTTTAGAGATATGTGTGGCTCAACAATAGTAACGTTACTACATCTGGGCTTGACGCAGCGAAAACCTGATTGCTTATAGAGTTAGTTGACAGGTTAACGGCCCATCTGGTATTTATATAAAGTTAAAATTAGGCACCTTATTTAGAAGGTAACGTTATGCTTTATATAACATTAAAATATATACCTGACTAATCTATTCCAGTAAACTTCGACATGTTATAGTTGATATAGTAGTAGTAATACCTAGTAGTGTAATTTTGATAACGTTACCAAATTCATATTGAAAATATCGATACAACCTTCTAGTCTATCTCTTATTGTTACAAATACTTGGCTTACTAATTTCGACAAACTCTATGACCGATCAAATTTTTTTTACGTTCTTTTTTAGAGCTATGTGGCTCAGTTGTAATGAAGTTGCTACATCACCATATAAACATTATTTTAGCGATTTAACTATAAGCAATCAGTTTTTCTCTAAGTTCATCGTTTAGCTCGTGATCCAGGTGGCTCTGCCGTAGTCAGCGATATTTTATGATAAGTATGTTATTCCACTAATTAATTTAAAAAAATCAATTACTCATCTTAATAATGTTTCCGTGATCAATAATCTCTTGAAAATCAAGTTTTGCCAAAAAATAAGTAAAAAATTATTCTATAACTTCAAAAAATGCAAAGCATACATGGGTGATTCGCTTCGCCCAATAGACGCACTACCTCTGGACTTCTACTTGACACAATTCTTTTGGAAGCCTGTATTAACGATTAATTGCTTGGCAATTAAGTTCTGGAGTCCAGGTTACAAGGCGCAGTGAGCTTATTGATTTATTTGATGAAAAGGAAATGGTTGACTTTTATTATTGTTATCTTGCTGAGTAAGAGCGATAAGCCTTGATATTTTCAGCTGACTCTTGTCTTTTTTCTTAGTTTCAGCATTAAGTGGTTACAAACGTATAAACCTCTTTATTGTTTTTAATTGATTATCGATATAATAGACGGTCTCGTTGATGATGTCATTTTCATGCCTTTGTCGTTCAATTATAGTTTCAGCATATTTTGAGACTTGGGTATCCCTACAACAATATAATTCTATTTCAACAACTCTATATTATTTTCTATTGAAGCGCCATATTTACTGGTAATTTTTAAATAAATACACATAATTAGATTGCACAAAACATTTTAATATAAACTTAAAAAGTCGTACAACAATATGAAAAATTATTATTGACTAATTATATGCGGACATGGAGAGCCGCTTTTACTCTATTATGCAAATATTATATTATTTTTTTAACATTTCCATCGAATATATCTTACAAAAGAAAGAAAAATAAAAAGTATCTTTATAATAAAAAATCTCATTACGCTAAGTTGTATTATTATTAAACTTACATTATAGATTTTATCTACAAAATACTGTAGCACTCTGGTCAGTTTTTCAATAGAGAATACCTCAATATTCACATTACATAATAATTTAATATAGGATAACAATAAAGTACACGTTAAAGGTATTCAAATCATACAACTAGACTTAATCTAAATCAAAATATAAAAATAGTAAAAAATATTTGCACATTTCAATACAGGTATACAACTTGTCAAATGTTGTGCACCGAATTGGAGAGTTCTCATGAAACAACCGATGTCGAGCGAGTCTCGAACGCAACTAGACTAGCCCGAATCAACTCGAGCTGCAATTACCCGCATTCTACCACTATTCTACACTACTCGCTCCACTGAAAAACTGAGCCATCGCCAAGTGAAATATAAAAAAGATAAATAACACATAGTATTTTATTTCCATGAATTTGCATGCACCCGTTATTTTACGAATTGAGAAATATTTTTTTTCTATCATTTATTCATATTCATGTCTTTTATAACAATATTATATAAGTATACCATACAGACTAAGGCCGGTCGCCGCAGTGCGGTCGGCCGGTAATGTACACAAGGACTAATATCTTCTTAAAAAAATACTGTTAGATTGAAATGTAGCTAAACCTATATTATTATGTATATTGTAATTATTATTATTATACGGTATAATCGTGATGATTACGCTAGGTGAGATCTCCGACGCCTCGGGCGGCCCGCCGCGCCGTCCGACCGCGTCCAACGGATATGCAAACATTTATTATAGTATTAGAGTACAATACATATTCAGAGTACACTATTAGTATGAATTATCAATTTCAATATTAAAAATACGTAATTTCTCTATTGGCCATCGTTTTCACGTGAAAAATTAGACGATTATCGCGTACGAATATATATATAGATATATATAATATGTATATATATTTAAATATCTGTATTTTTCTTAGATCGGAGGACGTATGAATACAGGCTCGCTCAAGAAGGTACGTCGTCGTAAGCGCACGCAGCCACAGGGCCATTCGTTCCCTTACACCCTACGAATATATCGATATCGAACGAAGACATCAAAAACTTGACTCGGCATTAAATATTACGAAAATAAATCGCCGGCGAGTCGCGCGGCCGATTATTGCTCCTATCGATAAATTTACACATCGACGTAACGAACGAGAATACAAAAAGTTATGGAAAATCGTACGGATATCACAAGCGGCGGGCGGCGCGGGACGCCCCCGCGGAAAATAAAAAAATAAATCGCGGCGCGCGTCTCTCTCGTAAAAAAGTAAAGACTCTATGAGCGGGTCGCGCGGGGCGGCTAGCGCGCGTGCGCGGCTCAGTTGGCGAGCAAGAGGTGCGCGGGCGCCGGGGGGTAGGGGGGCGCGGAAGCAGGGGCGGGGTCACGCCGCGCCACGAAGTACGCCGTAGGGTCTGCAGCAGGCGACAACGCGCGCGCCGCCAGCTGTTGCTGCACAGCACGCTGCTTGATGTAATTGCTGAATTCGGTAGGCGACATGCGGTTCGCACGCTTGCTGCTCGTCTTCAGCTTGGTACTCCCGAACTTAGTTTGCGCGAAGGTGGCGGTGGTGAAGGTGAGCGGCTGCGCACGGAATGGCGGCGCTGGAGAGAACGCCGCAGGCGCTGGCGGTGACGGCGCCGCCGCTGGCTCCACCGGCCGGAAGCATTGAGCTTCAGGGTTGAATGCGCGTGTTACCTATAAGAGATATAAACAAATTCTCAGTCCACATTCATTAAATCATGTGCCAGGGCTGGTTATCAGAATTGGTCCTGAATGTTATTTATCGTCAATATATTTGAATGTTTTAAAGTAAGGCATTCAGAATGCCACGTCGTAGGTTCTCGAGGCTCTTAAACGCACCTTGGTGAATTTAATGAACACAATTTGATTCTTTTTTGTTTGATTTGCCAAAAAGTTTTATAAACTTTATTCCACTGTAGGCGCAAAATTGCGTCTCGGATTTTATAGATTTTGTCTATATATTAATGAACTTTTATATTTAATAATATTAACGCATAACCAAAACTGTGAACTTTGCTTAATATATCTACCAAACTCAGAATTGTTCCAAACCTATTTCTTATGTCATAAACGTTGTTATTCGCTAGTTGCACTCGCCAAAATAATCTCCAGTTGGTAGTTAAAAATACTACAAGCTTTTTTTTTAATTAATGTTACATCTACAATTGCAAGAAGCACCTGTTTCGAGTGCCATGATAGATTTGTTCAATAAAACCAGCTCTGTAAACGATTTATTGGTGCGTCAGTCGATTAATTCATCAATTTGCTTACGTAATATTTCTATTTATGCTTTATTTTAATGTTTAATTTTTGTCGTGGAAAATTTTATAAAATATTTCCAATGCGATCATTTTTTTTTTACTATTTCTAGCTATGATTTCTCAACTATAAAAAACACTAGTGGTGAAAATAGCGGAACTTAATATTGAATTTTGCCTTCCAATTTTTTGGAACAAACCTTATTTTGTAGATAACTATTATAGGCAAGATTCCAATCTCTCGTGAGATGAGTGTATTCTATTAATGTATAATATCCCCTCGTATGAGCATGTAAATCGTCTTACCTCTCTATCGGTCCTCTCATCAGCGGCTCTTTCATCACTACTGAAAAGCACTTTCACCGCTCCCTTCTCACCGATGCGGTATGAAACTTCTCCTGTAATAGACAAAATTAAGGATTATGTTAAAAAAATGTATCAGATGTAATAAAAATTTTATCAAGTTTTGGTCAAAACGATTATTTTAAATTGGCCCTTGTGTGAATTCTTCTTTTTTATCATTATTTAATAGCATTGGTTTAATTTATTTAAAAATACAAAATAATCTTGAAAACAAATTTCTTAAATTTCCCATGTGAACGCAGTCAATAAATACTTATTTAAGAAGCTAGGATTTATTCCCTGCTTATAGTTTAAACTGTTGGAGAAATAATTTCTTCGCATTCCGATGTTATAATAGTTGCAGATAGCTCCTTATTAATTAAGAAATATATAATAAGACGTATTTCACTTGCGCTTAGTTATGGAAATTTTATTTCGTAATAGTGGGCTAGTTTGATTTAAGCAAGACAATTTTTAAGTCTATTCACTAGTAGACGTAGTTTTTTAATAATACTAATAAAAGAGTAACACGGTTCAATAACGTAAACCACAGGTAATGATGCGTAAGAGGCAGCAATTGCATAACTAAGTGAACGAGGTCAAACAAAGCAAGGACGTCATACCGCGATAATAGCCTTAATGTGCCAAACCCTCGTCTATCTGGCTGAACCCGTAATCCAGTGATGTAGATAACCAGATCAGTTCGCTATTCGCCAGGTAGTTAGTCACACAGTGCAGTGATCTAAAATGTCTATAGTGACTCTGATAGATTATTATATTAGCAATTGTATCTAATTGAAGAGATACAGCATATCCATCTATCTGTACTAAACTGTCAAACTTCTCCATCCGATTTTCAGCTTTAAGTTCTACACATAGAGTTTAATATTAATTAAGAAAACTACAGTTTGTGGTAGGTCGATTTGGGCCGAATACATATAACTTATTTCTTGCCTAAATCATACTTGTCCACTCTTTCATTTATTTTACCAATTAAGATTACTTTTGTTTCTTAGTACTCCTAAATAAATTGCTTACTTAGATAATAAAATAATAACTAGGTGATTACGTTATGTACAAGATACTCTAAGCTCAAGCTCAAGCTAATTTATTAGTTGTTAAAAAAAACAATGTACTTAAGTATTAATAACTAAACGTCCAATGTAAAATTTAAAAAGATAAGTATATATATATGCAAATTTTATCATTTGTATTGCTCTAATTGATATGCTTGAATAAGTATTTTAGAAAAAACTAGTATAAATTTACGAATATAAGGCATTGTTGGTGATGCTGCTCGTAAGGTATAGCGTAACGGGCACTTCACTCTAGAGAAATCATCTTTCTAAAGAAACCCTTTTTAAAAGCCAAGCTACGACGAGGAAACCTTTTTTTAAGTGTTTATAATAAATATAAGAAAATAATATTATTTTTGACATTAATATATAACAAATCATCATTTAAAATAAAATTAATAAATCTAAAAAACTTAGCGGATGGTTTTTTGTTTGAATAGAAGTCGGCGGAAGTCAAACAAATCCCGACTACCGACTACCGACGACCGGTTACCAAATGGGTAACCCTGGTAGAATCAAACCGTTTACGTATATTATTGAAATATAGTTTTACCTGGGTCAACCCACACGGCGAGATCCCTTGGCAAATGCTCAAGTACATCCCTCACAGGAACGCCCGATTCCCGAGCAGCTCTTTCTAGCACGGGGTCTAATGGGCCTCCAGTCTTGAGGCACCTGAACGCAGACCCCCTGCACGGCCGGTCGGGATACCAGTGACCCCGGAACTTGTCTTTGAGAGCTTTCTCCAACTCCTCTCCGAAGATGTTCACTCGCCGCCTCGGCAGCTTGTTGTACAGGTACGATATGACGAAGTTTAGGGCGACTTGCACTTCAATATGCATTTTGTCTCACTGTGGACAAAGAAAAAAATATGCTTTATCGATAAAGCCATTGACTATAGAACAAAGACTCGTTTTATATTTATTTTCACAATGATTTTTTATTGTTTTATCCTTTATAAGTATTTGTTTAAAAATCAATTGATAGGAATGGAGACAATGATTTACTGCCACAAACAGGTCTTGCCTTGAGGAAAAAAAGGTAAATAGGAAACAAAAACCAAAAGATTTTGTAGATAACAAATAGGAAACAGCAAGGGACCATGAGATTGAACCATTCACTACCTCATCGTTATAAATAATTATATTTATGCACGAAAATTTGTTAACCGTTGCGTTGCTTGTCGTGACGATCGATTCGAAAAGTTGCTTCAATAACCTATGTAAATCAATAAAATTTAATCGATCTACTTCCTCGTATAGTCTGGTAATTTGCAAATCTAATATTTAAGTGCTTAAGTGCTTACATTGGAGACGGTTTCCTTAGATTGGCTTTTTGAAGAAAAAACTTTTCTTGTTGAGTTGTGACGCTAAATCAATAATATTGAAGCTTTTATATACAAAGGCCTACCCAAAAGTAATGTCTATAAGCAATTGTGTGTTGACGGTGTTAAATAGGTCATCAAATCTATACACAAAAACATTGTTTGTAATCACTTGTTTTTCATTTTAGTAACAACGTGATGCGTTGCATTATTTGAATCGGTAGGTCATCGCTCCTGGCTAAACAACTAGAATAGTTTCCGTTCAGAATTAAATTGGCCTTCCCCTGGCAATGAATATGTGGCACTTGTGGACTTAAGAATATAAATAATTTGGCGTTGCAGAGATTCCTGAATGTTCCGCGTTCTTTCTTAATTTATTTAGTCATTAAAGCAGCACCAACAAAATAAACTTCACAACTATCATTTGTTTGGATGAAATTTAATAAAAATTGAAATTCTGGCCATATTAAAAACGTAGCAAGCTTTTGTTTTAATCTGCTTTGTAGAGAAAAATAACTCACATTACAGAAAAGTCAAGAATTAAATAAGTATTTATTAAAGATTATTTGAAGTTCTTATTTCTTGGTTCAAAAAATATTTGATTTAGATTTAGCAATGTCATTGAAAATAGTTTCCGTTTATCTGGATAATATTGTAGTTTAAGGCAAAATAAATTGCTTTTACAGTGCACCGGAACTATAGTGTTATCAAGCTAAGTGAGCTGTTAAGCGACGAAGGTCTTTTCAGGTATATTTTTCTGTTGTCTATGAGCGTCCCGCGCTCATTATCACGTGATCCGGTCACATGCCGTCCTGTCCGTGACTGCGACCACGTGGTTTTTTTCTTCATAGTTGTGTATTGTGTATCGCATAGTGAGTATCAATTAGATTATCCTATCTGTTCACAACAACTGTAGTTGTAGTGTTGTTAGCAAACATGTTAGGTCATTTGGGTAGTTTAACAGAGCCGACGTATCTAAGTATTTTAAAAAAAACATAAGTAGGTATATAAAAATCTGACATTTCATGTAATACCGATTTAAATAACTTGTTCTGTGAACTTCAATTTGATCCTCTACGAATGCATGGAGATTATCATCGATCAATTGAGGACTGATTTTTCAATTCCAAGATGAATCAATATTACTTTTATTAAAAATGAGATCGTATCGTATTGTAATATTTTTTGTTTTCCGCAAGATATTTGATTAAATGGATAATCTATAATCCAATGGTTAATACTCAGTTATTAAAAGAAGTTTTAAAAGATTTTTATTAAAAGAATTAGACAATTCGTTTAGTTTTTTCCGACAAGTCACTTAAACTATAAAGCTCTGGAGGTCTCGAATAAAATGCTTTTATTTACACTTTAAATTGTCGTCTATTGTATTCATGTCGGGGAATGGAAACTTCTGGAAAGTATTCTTCTTCTGTCGCGTGTAGTCTCTAGTTATTTTCTTTGAACGTGACTGTAGTTCTAAGGTAGCGAATCATCTGTTTCTTTTACATCGTATAAGTAAGATATATTTCAGAACAGTCAACTGTTCTGTGAGATTAATGAAAATCTTTTGATATTAATTAGATTCTATTAGAGTTTATTTTGAGATTACCAACTCGACTCTCTTGTTAGTTACTGAAATAGCTAATTAAAAATGTAAACATTTACTAGAAGTACAAGTTTGATTAGCATTTGCGCAATCCCTAGCGAGTGTAGCGATGGAATATTTATAATACCTGGGCACAAAGGTTAGTAATTTGGTATGTCAAATACTTTTAGTTTGTTATTTTTTTGGGTACATATACTAATAGCTGAGGAGCTAATAGCACAGCGTTTAGCGTATTTTGTAGAGGTCAAGATTGCTTAACTTAACTGCAAAATGTAAATATTGATTAACACGTTCGCTGACATTAGCCATTTGCTCTATTACCATGATACGGCAGTAGAATTTCCCATACTATTTGATTACCCGTCGACAGACGTACTTACATATGTTAGTATTTAAATTTCATCTTAATACGTCACTACGCCCTGGGACGTTGACGTCCAACGACGTAGTGTCACATTGGAGGGTTAATTATTAACCTTATGCGACACTACGTCCAGAGACATTGACGTCCACCTGTTGTGGCTCAAAGTTTTCCTCAGAGCCATAATCACCGTCTTCGTCCTTGTACGGGTCCTGTTCATCTTCCGAGTTTGAAGACAGATAATCGAAGAGGTTTTTCTGAGGTTTTTTAGGATTATTTGCTGACATCTAAAATTAAAAGTAAACTGTTAGCAATGTAAACAAGGTACCACGAAATCAGAAAATAAAGCTTGTTGGTAAGTACACAACTATCACATTGGCAGGCACAGCTCTATTGTTTAGTTTTAGCAAAAAAGTACACAGCCGGCTTCAGAACAGGGAATTTACCTCAATATATAAGCACTATATTATTTCTCATGTTAAAAACGCTTACAGACATTCGGAGAGTAGACGGTCAAACTTTAGTTCCTATAAAGTTATAGGAAACATTTAAAGAAACTAAAAATAAATTAATATCCCAGACACACCACTCAGGGTCACACATAGCCATCTAGTCCTAAAGGGGAACTGATAGTACTATGTAGGTATAAACGATATTTTTATTACAATATCATGCACAATACCAGCACCGTGGCCTTATGTATTATTGTGTCCAAGTAGTCCTTATACATTACGTAAACTCATTAAATCTCTCAAAACAAGTAAAAACAACATTTACTTACCATTTCCGCGTCGCATACACGTGCTCGCTGCTAAAATGGCACCGGCCACACTGAATGAATGAAAAGCTAGCGCGCGTCCGCGCCGTTGGACGTACTGTCCATGCACGAGAGTTTACGTGTGGGCGTGAGAGAACGAGACAGCACTATATGTAACTAGGTATAAAACTCGTAATACAACAGTAAGAAATATGAGAGTGCTCACAATATGACAGTGGATACTGCTCTCCCTAATACTCATACGCAAAATTCCCGACAGTCGACGTAGTGTCATTACTCGTGAATAAAAGTTCCCCGTCCTTTGACGTACTGTCACAACGCATCATTTAAATTTCCCGCCTGTGGACGTACTGTCAGCGAACGTGTTAACAAGTGGCAGTCATCGGATGGATGATGACTGATATAACTATTAAGTAATCTGCGCTTTTACTATCTCGAGTTCTTCCGTGCTTCGGAACCAACGGCTTCATGTAGACATTGCTTCGATTTGCAACTTAAAATATCCCTGACTTGCTCGTAGCTTTTTTACTATTTTACAAAAGATTGATTTCACAAAAGTAAACATAAAGCAGGTCTTGTATATTTATGATATCAAATGTTCTTTACATTCACATCAATTTACCTAGCCCAAAGTAAGCACTGTAAGTCTTGTGTCCATATTACAAGTTTACAATTAAGAGTAAAGGATAGACATACATAATGATACATAGTCATTTACTATTCATGGAAATATACCCAATAATGACTCATCCGAGTTTTGTACCTACAAATGCTCGTATTTATCACACAATCAAGTGCCCCATTCGGGACTCGAACCCAGTACTATCGTTGCGAACCGTAGGATCGCAACCGTCGCACCCAACGGTCAATCAGAGATATATCTTAGTATAACTTAAAAATAGTATTGCAACTATAACCTACCTATACTTAAAATGGACAATATCTCAAGCCATATCTTTAAGCCACAATAATCTTGATTCGGCAAGCAAATTATCTCGTCAATACTTTCATTGAATTAATGTTTACCTTTGATAAAAGCATCGTGAGCCAAACCCGAGGGAAAAATGAAAATATTCAGGTTATACGATAGAGAAAATACAGCCTCTAAAAATATATTGCTATTGGAAATCTTTCTAGAAACGGCACTCAGTGAAAACACAAATATTTGTGGAGCCTATGACGGCAACAAAGGGAACATTGTTTTAGGTATGATATTGAAGTAGGTATACAATTAGCTTTTTAAACGTTTAAAAATAAAATTAAGATATACTTTTGGTCTCATTCATAGTAATGAAACACTTTACAGCTTTTTTTTTTAAATTTATTTTTAAGTTCTTAATTACTTACCTATATTGTCCTGACCTTTAACTCTTTTTCAGGAATTATGTTCACTGCGCCTTACATAACTAAACGTTTTTCGTGGTCCAGTAAAGTGAGTCATTATAATTTAAAATAACATTTTTATTTTATTATAGAAAAGTGGATTATAATGTCCCATAATATAAAAAAGACCTTTTAAAAACTAGACCTTTTGAAATAATTGTCAAATTTGCATTTAAAATAATGTATATAGCTTCAATTAATTAAAAGTTATAAATATAATATATTGTAAGTTGTTTTTATTTTCCTTACATCTGTCTCCCTATCTGTACCCTAATAAAAGCTAATATCCAAAACTACGGGAGCAAACTAATACACGTCATAAATCTGGTTTCTAGGAACACAAATATTTAACAATGCCCAATTTTGTTAACATACTAAGATCACTTCAATCACAAGTTTAAACAAAACTTATATATACTTTGCAGATTACTTAAAATATTCAAAACTTTTATTTGGTGTATTTTTCTATGAGCATCTGTTAGTTTTGCTGTATCATATCATATATTTTGTCACCAAATTATCTTATCTTACTTTAAGAAAAAACAAGTCTTGAAAATTCGAACTAATGTGATAAAATGAGAACAGTATACCTACCTACTTATTTGTTATAAAAAAGCGTAGGTATCTTTAATTTCTCAAGTGTGTATATTGGTAATAATGAAACTACAGAACGAAACTTCATTTGAATTTATAGTTCTTAGCAATCCATACTTAATGCTGTAAATTTTTATAATTAAATAACGTTTAAATGTATTTCTATATATAAAGTTTGTTTATAGTTGGTATTCTGTGCAGTTATTGAATTAATTCCATAGATTCGTTTAAAATTGAATTACATTAAAGTTATATAGGTGATAACAGGTATTACACTTGTCAGGGGAATAAATAATAAGTAATAGGGGTTAAAGTATGAAATTGCCGTTTTATTGCAATAGGTTCTTTGAATTGACATAGAATCTTCATGGTTTGAGGTTTTCGAATGAAACTTTTTTTAAATGGTTTCTATGATGTTCTTTTTTTAAAAAATGTAAAACATTTGAATATCGACTTTCAATTGTTTTTGTTATTCAATTTAGACAAGAAAGATGGATACTGCGAAAATTCGAGTTATTTTTGAATACGAGTTCCGACGCGGAACTAACGCGGCAGAAACAGCCCGCAATATCAATGCTGCGTTTGGAGAGGGGTCTACTAATGAACGCACCGTGCGATTTTGGTTTAAACGCTTTCGTGATGGAAATTTCGACTTAAAGAACGAGCCACGAGGAAGACCGCCCACACAGGTAAATAACGATGAATTAAGAGAGATAGTGGAAGCCGATCCTAGTCAAAGTACCCAGGAATTAGCGGCATGGTTTAACGTTACCTTACCCACAATATTGACTCACTTGCGTCAAATCAATAAAATAAAAAAATACGAAAAATGGGTGCCTCATGATTTGACTGATCTGCAGAAAGAAACGCGTGTTGAAACTTGTGTTGCCTTGTTGAACCGGTACAGAAATGAAGGAATATTGGATCGAATTGTAACATGTGATGAAAAGTGGATTCTTTATGATAACCGGAAAAGAAAAATGCAATGGCTGACCCCAGGTCAAATGCCACAACAGTGTCCTAAAGCAAAACTTACCAATAAAAAGGTAATGGTAACTGTTTGGTGGTCTCAGCATGGTGTTATTCACTATAGTTTTCTCCGATCTGGTCAAGCAATAACGGCAGATGTCTATTGTGCCGAACTCCGAACCATGTTGACAAAACTAGCAGTAAAACAGCCCCGACTCATGAATCGATCTTCACCATTATTGCTCCACGACAACGCGAGACCTCACACAGCACGAGAAACCATTTTGACCCTTCAGGAACTGCAGTTAGAAACCATTCGTCATCCTCCGTATTCACCAGACCTTGCTCCAACGGACTACCATTTTTTTCGTGATTTGGACAATTATCTACGTGACAAGAAGTTTTCTTCCCAGGAGGCAGTACAAAATGCTTTCACACAGTTTGTGCAGTCTAGATCGTCGGAATTCTATCGCAAAGGCATTAATGACCTTCCCATTAGATGGCAGCAATGTATAGATAATAATGGCAACTATTTTGATTAAATAAATTTGTTAAAAATTTAAAAAATAAACAATATAGATTTTCAGTACAAATCGGCAATTTCATACTTTAACCCCTAATAAAATGAGATAAGAGTTAAAGTTTTATTAAAAAAGTGTTTTCCTGTTTTGAATTTATTGCATAACAATATTTTTAGTGATTGGCATAAGTATTTATGAAGGCTCCAAGGGCATGAGTGATGTCATTTTTTAAATGTTCCTATAGCCTTTGAGTTAATATTTATATGATAGACATGTACCGGATTCAGTGCCGGATTTACCATAGAAGCTGAAAAAGCTGAAGCTTAGGTCGGCAAAATTAGGGGGCGGCAAAATTGGCCCAGAAAATTGGTACAATAAAATAGTAAGTAGTGCAGTAAAACAAAGCTTTGCTTTTCTTAGCTTAAAAATATACCCAAAAAGTTGTTAAAATAATCTTGAAACTAGATTATTAGTCATTGTGAACAGTTAATCTAATTTTAAGGATCAGTAGGGGCGGCAAAAATTTTATAGCTTTGGGGCGGCAAATGTGTAAATTCAGCACTGACCGGATTACTATAAAGCATGGACTAAAGTTTAACTTAAAATTGAGGCGGTGTCTCTCTTGCTTATTGCGAACAAAAGTGACAGCATCAGCTTTCAACCAGTGCCCTTACTTTGTCCTCTAATCGCGATACAAGTTTCACCATTGAATGCCAATAGATCGTGTATAGCGGTGTCAAATTTTAACTACCGAACTTGTATCATGCTAACAGATGATGTTAGAAGCCTCATTTCAATAATTTGAGGCAAAATAAGTTTTTGAAGAAATGTTATGAATAATACTTATATGTATATCATATCATAGATTACTTGTAAAATTTTCAGGATCGGAAACGATATGTCTTTGTATAATGTTCTGGATTTAGGTTTGTACTCCGATAAATAAAACAGCCTAGAAAACGCTCCAGGCTTAACGTTGGTGCTCCACAAGATAAATTTGCTTAAGATGGATAGCTTTTTCAAAGTTCCACAGGAAAATAATGCTTGCCTCACTTTGTTTTCGGAGTTGTTAAAGTATTAACATACGCGCTTGTGGAATAAATGACTTTATTGAAGTTGGATCTTATGGGCCCGTGGCCTCTTGAATGTTTAAAGGACTTGAAAATTTAAATTTAAGAAAATTTAAGAGAAGCATAATAGGGACATTGAAAATTTTAAGAAACCGTCTCTAAAGGGGTTTAGTGTAAAATGTTTTGAGCTGACGCTGTTTTTATGGACGTGTTTTTCTATTTATTTTATTAAATGAAAATACGCTACACGTAGCGTATTTTCATCAACTTCTATTTAAGAGAATTGTAAAAGACCCGAGGGTTACCCATCAGATTAGCGAATTGAAGTTGCTGGGAGCATACATGGCTAGTGCACGCCATACGTTTTTGAAAATATTTTTCAATAGTGACCTTGGTGCTCGTTGAAATTTGAATATCAGGAGATAGCTTTAGGTGCCATCGCACTTAGTGGCGTTGTTAGAAATAAATAAGAGATTGAGATTTAATTCTAACGACGTACACGATAGAGCGATAGACGATATGCCTTTTTCTAATACATAGTAATTACAGTAAGACTATTTTTCATTTTATATTCACTCTACTAACAACCGATTATTATGCCTCTAAATATAGAAGCATCATATTATGGAATTGAAGTGGGTCTAAATTAACGGTATGTCTACATTATATACAAAGGAGAATTATCCAGAACCTTTTCCAGGTAAATAGTTCCCGCCATTATAATACGAACAAAGCCACCCTTGTCATTACGAAGGTCATGATGAGAAATGGCAGCAGATGTGCCAAGGTGTAAGCGAAAGCGGGTGCTAAATCAAATTATTTTAAACGAGTCATTCTTGTATATAAATTTATTTCGTGTATTTGGAAATATTTCTAACGATTTGTATGAAATTTTGTATAAAGAAAAGATTTTGGGTAAACACTCATTTTTACATAATAAACTTTTCTTTAATAAATTTAATATTTTGATTTTCATATTTCTTTGATAGTCAACCTTATAAAAAAAGGTAAGTTTGATCGCCCAGGAGTACCTACTGGAGATTTCTTTATGCTTAAAGAGTACTGGAAATCTATTGATTTATCTAACATCTAGTGAACAAAACCATATTACAGAAGTGGATATTAATCGAAAACGGATGCCAAATTAAAATTTTCAACAATACAGAATCTAGTAACTTCTAGTGCTTTAACTTCTGGTAAGTAATAGTCCTTGAAAATAACGTCACAATCGAGAGGGTTTTAAGTATAAGTAAATGTAGTAAAATTTTATAACGATAGCTAAATCAAATTGCATTATAGTGATCCACAACTTCAATAACACAGAAACATAATATTTGAGTTTATAACCATGATATTGATGTTTGTATATTTTTAAAAATATTTTCATTCATAAAATACGTAGTTATCGGCTAAAGAGTTACTACAATTTTTACCAGTTGCTATTATTTTAGTCATTTTGTAACAAATAAATACCTTATAGTAATATAAGTTATATACGGGATTGTCACCATGTACCTTGTTTTTATTGAGTGTCCGATATTTCGGCACTGTTGCAAGTGCCATGATAACGGAATAAAAACAAGGTACATGGTGACAATCCCGTATATAACTTATATTACTATAATGTTAGCGACCATGAAAGTTTAAAACAATAAATAAATACCTTTCAGTGTCTATAGTATTGGATGTCGTAGCTACGAAACAGGTACAGAATAGTATGTATAGTACAGAAATAGAACATGAAAACCGCTGTCACTCATAACTTGACACGCCTGTTACCAAGTATTTTCTCAGGCTGTGTGGTTTGTCTAAACATGTGGGCCGCGAAGTATGAAGGTCGGTAGATTAATTTTCCCTGAGATTAATCGTGATCGTATTTACCTCCAACATGGCCTGATAAAAGCTTTTAATGATTTCTTTATTAATAGATTAAGGAAGAGGCGAGGTTGTTTGCCATTGTTTGGTAAAAGCCAATAATTTATTTATTATCGACATTTGATTCTTGGCTTTTATACAAATTAGGTGTTATATGTTTGTAGGATTGAGTTAATTTAATTTTAATCTATTTCATTTCCTGTAAAATTTTCTATTTCTTATCGCATTTTATGATTTGCAATTATTACGAGTACCGAATTCTCTGTGCTTGTAATTTTAGTTTTATGTTTCATTATACATAAAACCATTTTTATTATTTATAATTTGTCAATTGTCTTAATAATAATAAAGATAAAATAGTTATAATTTACTCTTTCTGTACATTGAATCCTATATTTGTAAAAGTAATGGAATACAGAGAATGTAACAAATCTCATTTAGGAATTTCTGCTTACAATAGAAAATACAATTATGAACTATGTCATTAAGCGAAATAAGCGATTCAGATATAGCGAACACTCAGTTTGCGTGCCAACATGCGATGATGTTCGAATCCAAGTTATGAACATGTTTCATAGGTACACGTAAAGCATGCAAAGGGACATACAAGCAATTTATTTTGTTGCTCTATTGTCACTTCCAAGAGTAATAGTCAGAAAATTATTGACGATTTTATGTCGGTAGTTTGATATTGCTTGTTGAATATATTCCATGTGTTTGGCAGAAAAAAGCGTTTGAGAGCGCTTACCAGCACTGAAAAACAAACTATAGAGTTTCGGCCAGGAGACGTTTGCTAACTTCAGTTGCGCTGACACGATCCGCCATTTTGCTTATTATCGCTCAACGATCGCCATTTTGCTTACACGCGCTCTCAAGCGCTTTTTTCTGCCAAACACTCGGAAGGTATTGTTTTTTCTATCAGCACTTATACTTTGTCCAATGTAGGATGATACCTTTGACAGGTGTCACTTCCTTATTGTTACGTACTAAGGTTGCGTTTGTTTCCTTATGTTTGGCTTGACATTGCAATAGCAACTTTATACCCTCTATATAGGTGTCAACTGTCAAAAGTATCATCCTACATTGGACAAAGTATAGTTGTTGTTGGTTGTCATTTGATTAAATAGGAGATTTACGGTTCGAAATAATTAAAATCGAAAATTATGTTACGAATAGATATTGAGTATTCAGTAGACTGCCTAAATGTTAAAGCTATCCTTGTATTATCTGCTTATGTGGTGGGAAACTATCAGTTTTAGTTTGTTTATTAGTCAATCTTGTCAAGACGGCTGATTAAGATAAAATGTGGTACAGTCGACTCTCGTTAATTCGAAACCCGAGGGACTCTTAAAATATTACGAATTATCGAGTGTTTGAAATATCAAATGGTTCGAAATTTGTGAGAGAAAATAAATAAAACTTTGAATTATTAAGTGTTGATCATTTATTATTTATTAACTGCTATTCTATAACAATGTCAAAAGTTTAGAGGTAATTCGTGTACATACATGTATTCATAATGTGAATTAATTAATCTTTTGAAAGAACTCTGTTATAATGGTTTGCTTCAAATTCAAAGCACATTGTTGCTGCTCAGACTGCTCAAAAACTTTTTTTAAGAGAAAAAGTGCCTGAAATGCTTTTTCATCAAAAACAAAGGCTCGTGTACGTTGATACAAGTTTGAACTTGTCGCAGAATGTACTTACAATCTTTCTGCCTCTTTCTCTCTGCCACTTTGAATTGTCGAGTGTTGGAGGCCTATGAGTTCGAATTAACGCGTCGTTTTGTTATATAGCAATGATTTTTTCGTTCGAATTACCAAGTGCATAAAAATGTATTGATTTAGTTCGAAATATAAAGAGAGCCTGTAGGGAACTCGTGATAACTTTGAATTATAGAGGTTCGAATTATCGCAGGTTTGAATTAACGAGAGTCAACTGTATAGGGAAGATCGGGTCCTTTACGTGGAATATTTTTTATTTTGGTAAAATGTAACGGGCAAACAATTCTTAACTCTACGTAGATAGAAAGAAGTTAGTAATAACCTTGATGCTATTTTAGTAGATTATTGCTCCGTTAATGTCTTATTTATTACTTTAGTTCATAACTGTAGTAGTTTACTTCGTTTCTAGAATAACAATTCCTATGTATTAATTTCTGTTCCAAACTTTGAGTTTTCTTTTGTAGTTAACGACGTGACGTTAATCAACTATAGTAGTTGGCGGGAGGTATTTTTACCTACAAAATAGGGTACGGGTTTAGTAGGCGATTTTACCTACTCACAATCATTTAGTAATTATGTTCTCTACGATAAGCTGAACCTTCGCGGTAATTGGAAACGAAATTGATACGCAAATAACTTTTTGCTTCCCATCAATGTGATGAATTTATTCACATAATTCCTTGATAGCCCAAAGTAATGGTGATATATAACTAGAAAAAAAATTCTTTACTGCAATGACATGACGGAGACAGAGCCTGGATTCAGACGACTTCATTTGAGGCGTACATTATCATAGAGGTCGAAAAATCAAATGAATCCACATCATATTTAAAAAAAAAAACACTATTGTATCTACTTTAATGGAATTTTTTTTGGTGGTAATCAATAAGTAATATAAAATACGTATCTATACATATAAATAAAATTGGAGTGTCTGTTTGTGATATTGAAATAACTGTTTTTTACTACATGCATATGAATATATATACGGTACATACACCAAAATAACATGTATTTTAATTTTTGTCTGTCTGTCTGTCTGTTTGTTCCGGCTAATCTCTGAAATGGCTGGACCGATTTTGACGGGACTTTTATTAGCAGGTAGCTGATGTAATAAGGAGTAACTTAGGCTACTTTTATTTTAGAAAAATAATATTACTGCCACAGCAACGCGTGGCTGGGTCAGCTAGTATATAATAAGTGTAGCAAGTATGTAAAATACACAAAATGTTATAACGTAATATTATTACTCAGCAGTGGATAGCATTGGATTAGTCATTATAATAATTATTTACACAATGATAATAAGTCTTAAGGAGGAGTACAGGCCTTGCTTGTAGAGGTAATGAACAATATTCCACAACGTGGGTCCAGTGAGGATTATTGGATGATAATGACTCAATGTGCATGAAACGAAATATTGCAGATATATTTTTATGTCACCTATTTGACAGCTGGCTTTTAAAAAGTTACTTAACCGCAACCGTAGGCGAGAGGCGCCAATTGATTCCCACAAGTTTATTAAATACTCTTTTTAAACTTTTCGCTTTCAAAATAGTTTGTACCTAACGTTTTCAAAGGGTAAAATTAAGTCAGTACTGCCGCATAAGCCTTGACTTGCAGTTGACCAAAATAGTACCCCACGACCTTGCACTAACATAGCTTGCATTCGGAAATGCTTAGATGTGCATCGGCTTACTTAAGGTTATCTAACCTTAGTTGAAAACTGGCTATGAATTTCGAGTTCACAGGTAAGTGCTACGCTGATAAGACCGCCAATGAAAATAAAATTCACTATTACGTTTTACGAAAGTACGTTTTGATTTAAGAAATAAAATTTCAAGAAATAAATAATATTACCAGTATGTTTGAGATTGAGAAAAAGATTGTTAGGATATAAAACAGTATTATAAAAATGTGAGTCGGGGCTATAAATGCTATGCCTACATAAAAAATCTATGAGTTTTGCATTTTTTGCGCTTATTTGTAAAGACAGTCTCATTCTTAACTGAATGTTTAGTTATAAAAAATAAACATTAAAATCTTAATGGAGTAGGCTTCTGATATCTTACGATTGGACGAGACAATGTCAATCAGATAATCGGAGAACTAACATCAATTTTTTGTTTCTAAGTGGAGATTTTACCCTGGGTACTTAATAACGAATAGAATAATTGTAATAAATAAATATATTTCTTACATTCACACCAATTAGCCTAGCCAAAAGTATGCATTGTAAGGCTTGTGTTATGAATAGAAGAGTAACGGATAGACATACATATATTATACATACATATTAATTATTTATAGAAACATATATGAATGGCCATGATTCAAATAAAAATGGTCGTACTCATGACCTAACACATGCCCTTTCCGGGACTCGAACTTAGGACCGTCGCTGCCAAAAGCAGGATTGCTACCGTCGCACAAAGTGGTCGTATATGCTTCTATCAGGATTGGAACCCAGAAGGAGTTTGGTGGAATAGACGGGATGGCTTACGGTGTATCAAGTACTAGTCAAATATTAGAAAGCGAAAGATGCGGGAATTATCCCCGCTGTTAACAACTATGATATCATTTTTACTAATAAATATATTTTGTGCGTTGTAAATGCAAAATAACAAACATCATAAATCAGTCTTAGGTATAAAAGTCTGACACAACTCAACAGAGTTTTTCGAGCATATTGTCAAACGGGATATATCGACTGACGGTGAATTATGCAATTATAGAACTTATTGATATGGCAAAAAAGTTTAATTTCGATTATCATTCCAGGCAATAAAAAATTCAAATAATAATTTCTTAAGTCATGTAAAATTTCATTTAATTACGTTACTATAAAGTAAAGGATCACACAGTATTCTTATTCAGTGAATTAGAATACCGCTGATAAGTCAGCGACCAAACATAGGCACATACTTGTAAAATGAAAATTTATCGATACACTCGAACACTCAACGTTTAACTCGATTGAACCTAATTCGTTTTACTACAGCATCCCGAATCGATATGAACGAAACTGAGCGTACCCCGAGGCCTTAGTTCCCTCGTCCTATTTATATCTGTAGCCCAGTATCGATCAACACCCACTGCCGACAGACCTCTACTACCAAACCCTTAACTCAATGCTACAAAGTTTAAACTCCTGCACTAAATGCTGTGACACACTTATGGAGAATCCGACTTTAGAATTTATTTAAACTTGGTTAGCGAATGTGAACGTTTCGAATACTATAAGCGTGAAAAATAGTTTCACTGGTTTTACGTACTCGTTGGTATCTTGCCTTGTTATATTGAATGTCATGAATAATCAGTTTGTCATTATCCTCCCATCAGCAGTCAGGCCAACAGCTTATCTACCTTCTCAAAAGAACAAAACTTCTGTTCACTGATCCCATGACCCTAGCGAAAGTTATTATATACTGAATACGCTTACAACAGCACCATCAAGATTCGAAGAAGAAACATCGATGTTTGGCATTGCAAACGGTTATTTAAGTAAATTTTGGGTAAATATCAAGTAAATATTACGTAAGTATTAAGTAAATATTTGCTTAATTAAATACGAAATGTGCAAAGTTAAAGAAAACTTTGAAATTGAGATGCTGGCTGGATGGATTTGAGAAAACATTAACGCAATCGTCAAAGTGAGTGTCGAAGTATTCAGGTCTCATAAAACAATAAATTTTCACCATACAAGGCGATAGTCAATTAAAATAAGTACCAATGATGAGATATATATGATTTATAGGAAAATGAACATATTTGGGGGATTTTTTCCGGCATACATTACGAGTCTTATTTTAGTCCTAATAAAGTATATATCCTGTTGAAAGAATATTATTAAACCCTTTACATATATCTGTTTGTATAACTAAGGAGGTTTTCCAAACTAAATGACGCAAAAAAATGTTGATAAACTATTGAAAAACTCAGATTTTAAGTAAATTAAACCGTGCTCATCATGACGCAAGTCATATATTTGCTGGTCATCCATTTTCCATAAACTAACACAAATATTGTATTATCTATTGATTCCAAAGAATCCTTGAATTAAATACCCATCTGAAACCTTACTGAAGACGTGAAGAGAAATAGTTGCTATCTACTGTGGAGAACAAATGTTTGGATAAGTAAACGTGATCTGTGTAGCATTGAATGGTACAAGTGAAAAGGATTGAGAAGCTTTCTTGGAAGCTAGCAAACAATAACTAGGTTGACTAGAGTCTATTAATATAATGTGGATTCATTACAAGTTTTATTCGGTTTCACCACCCTATTATAAAATCTACTAAAGTTAGACATATATTAAAACTATTTATAATAATTACTATTTATAAATTAATTAAACAATTACTATTAATTAATTAATTAAATTTATTGTACGAATTAAACCAAATTATTTAAATAATAAATAATTAACAAAATATACATTTCATAAAAGTACGTGTATGTTTTACACCTATCAGCAAATGCGTCCATTTCGGTTATGTAACCTATACCTACTATAGGAAAAACTTACTTCATATTATTAGTTAAATCCAGATTCAGGAATTATATGGCTAAAACAAAAAAAAATAGAAGAATAGATATGAAAAGAAGTCGAAAAGTTGGGGTTAAAAATTATAAAAATTAAGCAAACTTTCGGTATTAATAAACATATTAAACTCGGCGTCAAAAAAATCGCACCTTATAAAAATCTTATTCAAAAATTCCTAAACCTTATATAGAGGATAGTGTTAGGTATCATTAGAAAGGTAACAAAAAGGAGCATCAAACAACAATTAAGTGCAATCTTTTTTTTAATTAAAATTATACAAAAAGCATAAAAATTTGAAAAATAATAAAAAATCTTAATTAAGTCCTAATTAATAATCGATAATTTACAAAAAAAATGTACAAAAAGTGTCTTAAAATTAACTCAAAATCTAGTGTTACCCCCCCTTGCCCTGATGACGGCTTCCATACGGTCCCTCATAGACCTCACCAACTTCAGGAGCTCTTCTTGAGGGATAAGACCCCATTCTTCAATCACCGCGGTTTGGAGTTCCTCTAGAGTCGAAGGAGCCGGATCCCGAGATCGAACCTTACGTTTAAGATGGTCCCAGAGGTGCTCTATCGGATTCAGATCAGGACTTCTCGCTGGCCACTGCATCACAGGAATTTGGGACCTCCGCAGGAAGTCGTTCACGATGGCTGCAGTGTGTGCGCGAGCGTTGTCGTGCATTAATGTGAACCCCTCGCCAAAAGATTCGGCAAAAGGGACCACATGCACATCCAGGATCTCTGTGATATAGCGGCGCGCAGTCAGCGACCCTTGTCCGCGAGCACCTCCGGTCCGGGAGACGCAGACCAGGTCGGTTTTGCCGGCAGCCGACATACCGCCCCAGAACATGCAGGATCCGCCTCCATATTCCACCGTCTCCTGGATGCAGGCTTGAGCGAAACGTTCACCCTGCCTCCGGTATACTCTTCTTCGTCGGTCGTTGCAGAAAAGACACATTCGTGTCTCGTCTGAGAAGAGAACAGCTCCCCACTGCTCAATGGTCCAATCGACGTGGTCGCGAGCAAACTGCAAGCGGGCTCGTCGGTGCGCTGCAGTCAATTTTGGACCTGTAGCAGCTCTGCGGGCTGCTATGTTCTTCTCCTTCAGTCTTCTTCTAACCGTGGATACACTCACGGTGCGTCTGCGAACTGCCTGGAGCTCCTGTTGCAGCTGAACAGCGTTTGAGAAGCGATTTCTCAAAGAGTACGACACAACGAACCGGTCGTCTCTTTCCGAAGTGCAGCGACGTCTACCGGACCCATGTCGCCGGATATAGCCACCGGTCTCTAAAAAGCGCTGGTAGACTCTACGAACCGAAAAACGGCTCAGATTCAGTTGCCGGGCGACATCACACTGCCGCACCCCTGCTTGCAGTAGTGCAACCACTTGAGCGGCCTCATCAGCTGTAGTGTCCATTTTCCAGATGTTCTTTCTTCAGTAAAATCAGTGCGTGTGTCCCCTTCAACGGTTTAATAGCGAATGACCCACATTGAACCCGTGTTGACCTCTTTATACCCACAAAGTTAGCGCAACTCGCGACTCTCCCGAGCAGCAAAATTTCCTTAGAATTTTTGTGACCCTTTATTTGTTGCTTTAGGTTTTATTTGATAATGAAAAATAATGTTTTTTTATTAAGTTAATTAAGTAACCTTTTAAATAAAATTATAATTAATACGACTGCATGTGCATATCCAGAGTTAATGCCATTTGAACGTGATTTTCTTAGAGGTGCGATTTTTTTGACGCCGAGTGTAGTAAAGTATTTTATATAAAAAGTTGAAAAACATCTGGTAATGTATATTACATACATATCTTAAAGAAATATCAAATAAAATTACTAATCCGTATGAGCTAAAATTCCTTTTTAATTTTTTTCTCATAACGTTAAAAATGTGTTCAATTACAGAGGAATAGAAAAGAAGACATTGTATATGCAAGAGCTTAGTATAATTTAAAAGAAATCCCGCTCCAGTCTGTATCCTAAACATTGTAAACTGCAAAAGAATTGCATTCGTCTACGTTACGGAGCTCTCTGCACCTAACGTTCTGATGTATTGTTATAGCTTAATAATCTTTTCACCTCCAACTCCAGACAAGAGCCATCTATTGGTAGCTTTCGGTACTCCGAGACAAAGTGAGTTTAATGATGTCTGCAAGAGCAATTTTTTCCAAAGCCATTTGGGGCGTTTGAAAAGCTTTCAGATGGGAAATGGATATTTAATGACAACATTATTGGTCGAACATTATATTGCTTCCGCGAAAATCCTGTTCGTTCTTTAAACATCTTTGAATCGAGAGTATTTAATAAAATTTCGGTTGAAGTAAAAGCTGATTAAGGTTTAATTAAAATCTCAGTAAAGATCACAAGATTCATTTATTTATGAACCAAAATATTATATAAGTACTAATTTTAAGTTACAGTTTCTAAAACTATTGAAAGTTTTCGACTTTATACTTCATACCACTGCTAAAAATAAACAAAACAAACTAGTTTTTTTATTTCAACTCATGGTTTTATAATTTTCGAAACGTATTTATGAGATTTCTTTCGCGAAAGTAACTAATACTACTTTATTAATAAAAATAAAACCTTTCAAAGGTGTTTACGATTTAATTAACAAATTGTATTAGTGGTTTTTCAGGCACGTAAACTTGCTAAGTCTTTCTATATTACTCCTAACATAGCGTATAGGTATAATCAAGTCGATTGTGCCTGAAAATTATTTATGAGTAGGAACGTACTAATCTATTAATTGAATTACTGTTTTATCGAGCTACGGAGCCGTGAAACGATATAATCACCATAATCGATAGTCTAAAAGACGAATATAATAAATTGTGTCATTTAATGTTTTGTGTTGGCATAAAAATGAGAAAAACACAAATGTAAATTTTTAAGAAAGTCAAATTAATAATTGAAATTACTATACAATTCCCTTCCAACAAATGAGGAAACTTGTATTGCAGGCAATTTGCTATAAACGAGCCTTTTTGTTCATTATATATGTTTTCGAGTTTATTGGTTCAGTTCTCGTAATCGCTGACTACTAGTACATAGGTTGTAGTCGATAAATCAATACGGATAAAGAAAGCCTATTCAATATGCGCATCAACTGGTAAAAAGCATTTATTTTTTAACTTCATTGGACTCTTTTAATAAAACCACTTTACTGGATTTACTGAACGTTTATTTTTGTTTTTATATACAATACTGACATTTCAAGTCTTTTGTAGTAACTGTATTCATAGTATGATTCAGATATTGGTCGTTACAAGTGGTTCTAACAATAATTTATTCAATTTTATAAATAAAAAAAAATGTTTGTTTTATTTTATATTTTATTATCTCTACTTTACTGCTAACTATTTAGTCTATATATTTATTGATGAAGATGTATTAAAAAAATAACGAAATATATTGTAGTTTCATATCAAATTTTTGGGTAGCTTACATTTAGTAAACCCAAATATATAGAAACAAATATATAACGTTTTATAATTAAATGTGTCCAACTTCCAGGACCATTTTATTAAGTAAGAAGATATATTTTCAGGAATTTTACCCAAAAATGTACCTACGAACCTACTGGATTTTTTTCATTTTTTTCGTCAGTTCTAGAAGACGTCTCTTTACAAAAATATTGAGTAACATTCCGTAGCATGTTGCAAAGATAATAAATGTAAATTCGGCAGAGTGATGTAAACATTCTAGTCCTCAGTGTTTTGGCCACTACTGTACAGGAGTACAATGGACGCTATGAACACCATGCAAGAATCATGAATATTCACCACGGTCTGATTGTAATGCCATCTGTAAACACGGCAAGAACACACGTTTCTGATGTAAATTCGTCTGAAAGGGAAGGAGCCGACCTTCGACTAGTCTTACAGGATAGATTGTTACGCAATTAAGATACGCATTTTGACTTATCGGTTAAGAAATTGTAGGGTAAAGCAGCCAACCAATATTAATTAATTGTAAATTACTATTAGTATCCGTATGTATTACCACAGAAGAGAAAGGATTTTTTTTTAAATCTTAATGTAGGAGTAGTCTTGAATTAAGACTTTTATAGTTTTTGACTGTACGTGGTTGTTTATTTATTCAGATAAATAGAGACGACAATAATTATTAAATAGTACGCTCTTCTCTATATTTAATTTAGACACTTTTTAAAGACCCACGACATTGTTGGATTAATAATTATACTAGATTTAAAAAATCTAAAAATCCCACGTTTTTCAATGTCCTAAAAAGAATAAAATAACCCTGCGGGGCAAAGCGAGGGGCCACTCAAAACGTGGGGGCGCATATTACTAAGAGGAGATTTTAAAGAGATGAATGACATGCATTGATGCCGATTATTGTAAAGATGCGCCCCCACGTTTTGAGTGGCCCCTCGCTTTGCCCCGCAGGGTTATTTTATTCTTTTTAGGACATTGAAAAACGTGGGATTTTTAGATTTTTTAAATCTAGTATAATTATTTTATTCTCTTTAATTATTAACTCAACGAAGTAACCATGTGTTACGCAACAATCGGATAAGCCCCATACAAAAGTGAAAGTTGCCGAAAGTGGACCTGAAAGTGCATCTGGAAAGTTGAAAGTTGCTTTAGAGTGCATTGTCATCGGGTTCTGAACTATCCTGAAAGTTTCAGCTTTCTAGCTTATCGGAAAGTGCCTCAAATTTAAGTTGCAAGATTTTGCCCGGACAGACAAACAAATAAGAAAAGTGAGATAAGAAAAACGTGGTAATATTAGCAAAGTCTCAAAGTAAAGACTTAAAAAAGGGACAACAAAACCTGCCTTATTTTGTTATCATGTAAATGATCTAAAGTTCATCGACAAAACAGCGCATGTAGTTCTCATCCATGAATATCTTCCGGCGCGGTACGGGTCGGGGTATTACTGGGACAATTTCTAGGGCACCGACATCGCTGTACCGAGTTCATTCACCAGTCTGTATTGGATCCACTGGTGGAATACCGCAGTTAACTCTGATAGAGAAAAGGATGGCTCTAACAAACAGAAACGAGACGTTACCGGGATTATTTCGACTTAGTTGTAAAGGAATGAAACGAAAGCGTATTGTTTTAGTGAAAGTATATACTTTTATAAATTATCCTTATGTATATTCACCATAGCATGTTTGATTAGAAGATTTTCGGTCTGTAATAGTCACTTTATTTAGACACCGACGGTTTTCTGTGAAGGTATAGTAAATATAACAATTATTACGTTTAATTTATCATTAACAGAGAAGGTTTTTATGTTCATTACGAGTTCCACTGTGGTTTAACAGCTTTCACAAAAGCCAGGCAGCCAGTAGGTGACCAGAAACATATTATCTTCAATTCAATTTGGTAATATTTTGTTAAATTTAGGATTGTGCTTACATTTTCTCCTTACAGTTGTGTTATCTTCGTAGGCCTCAATCTTAAATTAGTGCTAAGATAATCTGATTACGAGTATACAGTATGTCAATATTTGTCTACCCATTACATCAAGTACACACAGCATAGTTAATTATGCGAGCGTACTGTTATCATCGTCCTATGCAAATTTCACCTAGTTGTGTACTTTCACGTGGTTTTGGCGTTATGTGGGTTATCAGTGTTTTGCAAGCGATGCGTGTTTATGATATGCGCCCGTATCTTCTTTGTGAAACAGTTTCCGTACTTTCTGTGTTAAGGACTTTTCAATTTAAATGCGGTTCATGTTATGGAAATCGGGAACGAAAAAGCCACAATCTATTCTACAATGTCGATACTTAAAAGAGGAGCGTTGCCACTCGATGCAATTTTAATGATAATGTAAAGGATGCAGAAACAATAAATTCAGCATGAATATTCCATAGAAATAAAAATACAATCTTGTTTAAAGAAAACGTAATATATAATTACAGCTGTAAGACGGTGTCTGTATTAAAACTAAGCGATATTCAATATATTTATAATATATTTATGTATGTATTACTAGTGAATTGATTTTATAACATAAAATAATCGTGTAATTAAATATTCATCAATATTATACATTAATATTACTAAAAGAAACGTGTTCTTTTTTATTATTTAGAATGGGCTCGCTCTTGATTCCAATCAAGCCCGGGGGCCACGACAGAATCTACGATGAAACGAGCTAACCCAGAAGGTGCCTATTCACCCTGGCTTTAAAAACAGACGGGTTATAAGTACTCGGAAATACAGACGCAGGGAGGGAGCTCCACTCCTTTGCTGTGCACATAATAAAAGAAGTTGAGAAACGCTTGGTGCGAATGTAGGAATAGCAACCAAGAAAGGGTGGTAGCCCGCAGTGCGTCTGGACATCCGATAGAAGAAAAGTGATGGCAGTATGAGCATATGCAGCTCCTGAACACACTCACCAAAATACAATCTGTAGAAGACCGACAGACAGGCAACTTTGCGGCGGTGAGCTAAGGTGTGAAGCTTGCTAATGACCAATTTGCTGTCACCAATGAGCCTCTCAGTTCTGCGTTGAATCGTGTACAGTGCAACAAGTTGGTATATTGCTGAGCCGTCCCAGAGGTAGCTGCACTATTCCATGCAACATCGGACTTGAGCTCTATAGAGAGTTAAAAGCTGTCCCGGCGTGAAATATCGCTTGACCTTATTAAGGACGCCCAGCTTTTTAGCTGCAGTTTGAGCCTTGGACTCGATGTTGGCGCCGAAGTTGAGGTCTGAAGACAACTCCATGCCAAGGCTGTCGGTCTCAGGTAATAGTAATGTTGGAAAATAATAATAATTTTGTCAAATCTAAAAGAGAAAATTACTGTGGCATTTAAAAGAAAATTAGTAATTTCTGTGATCTTACTTCTCACGAATGTTTGTAAGTACATACTTAAATTAGGCTAGTCAAAAATGTTTGTAGTATTTTTATTTTTATCTACCTGCCTTATTTGCTCATTTCAGAGCATTTTCCTCGAAATTAATTTTCGTTATTTTCATATTTTTATTTCATCCTGATGTTTTGACGGGAATTCACGTTCTCTTTTTATCATAAGTACTTACACTTAAGCCAAGGAAATCTGTGTAGCAATATGAAAAACAAATATTGCTCAAAACATTGGTAGGTATTTTAAAAGCCAACCCCGTCTTGCTTATTTCTATCGAACTCCGCAATCTCCGAGGAAATCAGAGACTGCAATAGACTGCAATACTGGAATTCACTTATTGAATATTTTAAATCGGTCACATACTACGACTTGGCAATATTTTTATTGCTTTTCGGATCAATTTACATTAATTTATTTTGAGTAATGAGGCGGAAATAATTATAATTTCAAACATAAGCACTACATACACACAAAACTTATACTTTTTATACGAAACAAAGGTAATATAAAGTATTACTAAATAATTTAATATCTTGCAATACCTTTGTTGCAAACTATATCTGCAAACAATTAAATATACATGAGTGAATAAATAACCATTTTACGATTTTTAATACAAGTTTACGATTACTAATATTGTCTTCATTCCTTTTTTATAATAATATTAAATAAAAGAGGAGTTTAAATTATTATTAAACACTAGCAGTAAGCTGATAATGCTGATTGGTTAGAAGTAAATCATTATCATTTTGCCTGCGATCATACATGTCTTGGTTTCGAAGGAAAAATGTATTTGATGAGACTTTAAATTAGAGCAATTCCACAGTAACAAAGTTTTATTTGTTTCTTTATCAAATTTAATCGAAAAATGGTTTCTACTAACCTGGTAGGCTTATGTTTTTTCTTAAGTATATAAAATTTTGTAAGAGTCAATTTGTTTATTTCAAAGTATTTGGACGTCAAAGTTGGTATAAAATGTCGTGCGCCTTTACGTTCTTAAGGCCTATTGTGTATAAACAACTGAATTTATATTAAAAACGCTGGTTTTCGTCACTCTAAAACAAAGAGAATTATAAAAAAGTACTATTTTCAACACACGGAATGTGTTCCAGTTAAATTATCTAAATTCATTTCCTTTCCCTTCCCTTTCCATTTCTTTGTGCGTTATACAAATTTTCAATGTGTACATCAGTGCGTAGTCGGTCCTTTTATTTATAGAGTAGATAGTGACTTGATATAAGCATGACGCAGATAAGCTCTCAGAATATTTACAAAAGACGGTTAGCATGTTTCCATTATCTGGCAATCTCTCATGACTGACGTGACAAAGTATATATGTTTCGCCTGATAAACTAAATTATTCTTTTCAATATTACAAAAAATAGTATGGTGTACGTAAACATCCGTAAGCATACGTTAAAATCTTATTACTCTTTGTACTTCCGACAGCTCTACATGATATACGCTTTATAATTACGATTACATAAGGCGAGCCCAAACGACAAAGTATATAACTTGATGTGTTGTTGACTGTACAAAAGTATTGTCTTGATATCCTTTGTCCTACGGAAGGTACTTTAAAGCGCTTTCTACACATCTAGAGTAGATTTGGCACTCAAGCTTCCACTTTTCATAACAATGATAGCCCGATTACATCTCTCATGGAACTTCTCAACAACTTCTATGAACCCATTAGAACCAGACCCGTAGGATGAGTTATTCTAATGTATATTTTTAATGGGTTAAATGGACCCGCTGCCTAAACTGACGTGTATTTAAATGGAGAAGAGTTTTCTTTATATTAATAAACTAGCGGCCCTTCCCGGCTTTGCACGACTGGACAAAATTCTTTAAATTTTTTCTAGCATTAAATATAGCCTATGTTACTCAGAGTGAATGTAGCTTTCCAATGGTGAAAGAATTTTTGAAATCGGCCTAATAGTTTTTGAGTTTATTCATTGCAAACATACAAAAATACAAATCTCTCGTTTTAATAATATTAGTGTAGATAACACATGAGAGCTGTTTCTAGGCGTCCAATACTAATAAGATGAATCCAATCGGCATATCCCAGAATGTGTCCAGACCCTTGGGTGTCAGTTGACTAAAACCATGTTTTAAATGGATCAAATGTAATGATTTGTATTAAAGAGAAAAAACTGACTAACGAAATGACTGACAGCACACACTGCACAAGCACAGCTTAAACCGCTGAACATACAGGCTTGAAATTTAAAAGGTGAGTTTTGAAAAGGGTAACAGTTCTCTCTATGAACGAACTGGAAAATTTTACACTTAAGAGGTTGTATGAAAGAGAACTATTGTATGAAAGTCTGTTATTTTTTAACTAAGAGACATGAAATTCAATACATGTGTTCCTGATAAAAAATAAATTTAATAGGCGTCGCTATTTTGAAATACTACTATATTAATACTAACCTCAAAGGTTAGATTATGGGTTAAAAAAGGACGAAATTTTGTATGAAAAATCTGCCATTTTTTAATTTGGAAGCGTAAAACAAAGTATACAGCTTTTGTTAAAAAATACCATATTAACACGTATTTCATAATTTCTAAAAATTCAACCCATAAGTGTGTGAAATAAAAGAAGAGATTTTTAAGTAAGTTCATTATTTTTACTGTTTTTGTATGGTAAATGAGAGAGAGAGAAAAAGAAAAATTCATGAATTAGTATTTTAGCGTATATGAATGTCTATCTGTTACCACAGTATCCTTAACACAAGGCTTACAATGATACTTTGGGCTGACACAATCAATGTGAATGTAGGTAATATTATTATTATATCCAAGAAAATAAATAGTGCTGATGATATTCCCTAAGGTGGGCAATAGAGTTGAGTGGAAAACCACTGAATTTTTATGATTTATTTTAACTATGTAAAAAAACTCTTGAATAATAATTTAGGTTTGGGTTACGACCTTGACTTTCATCGTAATGAAAATTTGAATAATGAATACTGTTTTAATACATAAACAATGACTCAACAACCAAAACTTCTATCCATTTTAATATATGTCAAAGTTGTATAAATTATATGTATGCTAACTTTGTTTGGAAAGGCTCCAAGGATTTGAAAATTATTATTTTGATAGGATAAACTTTAACCTAAAATTATGCTATTTATTAAACTAGAAATTCAAAGTCTAGAGTTAAAAATTTGTCGTGTGATAATAAACTGCTTATATTACTGCACTATAACCATTTATATGGAGTTGTTTTATGATGGCATTCTTATAAGCGTTGCAGAAAAGCATTGTTCACATATGAAGAACCCCTTAACCAACTTCAAATTCAAGATTAATTGAAAGTTGACTTATTAATTACTTATTTTGTAATAACATATTTTTTTTTATTAGCCATTAATTGTATTTAACGTATTTATTACTTAACAATTTCTTGTGCCTATAATCTATCATCGTGTTAAGGGTTCACCTACTACAAGAAGTTTCAGAAATTCTATCCACCTTATATTGTTGGGTATCTCCCAGAACTTAAAATAGTTCTGATGATAGTATGATAGATAATTTAAATTGATTCCAGTATCATCATTGCAAAAACAGTCTTATGAGAGCTCCCGATTGTTATCGGGGACAATCTGTTTAATAAAATAATACCTTACAATGGTTTATATGGTTTCTACTTGTGAAAAGAGTTTTCATTTTTATAAATATTCTGAACCACCGCAAACTGGCAATACAAACTTTATAAAGTTTTAATGATTTTTTTTTTATTATTCTTATTGAGCGTTTTGTTAAATATTTAAGCTGCCTTCTAAGACTAATATTAAGTTACTTTCCATATTAATACAAAGCAGAACTTCAAAAGGCATCATCATATTACAATAGGTACAGACAATCAAAGCTTCAAAAGGCTTCATGTTTAATACATCGTTGGCTTGGCAACTAAAATGAATACGTTTTGATCAATTTAATTCTCATGTTATGACATTCATTATATTTACAAATAAAATACGAGATATACAGTGACCCATTTTTAACAACCCCATCCATTTGTTTCTTTTACACGAATCGACAATCGATAAGAACTATAGAAGTAACAAACACTAGAACAGGGTTTATACAGTTTTTGATTTTTTATTAAGGTAATTTAAGAATTCATATAAAGTTACATTAGATGATAAATGTAATTTATAGATTAAAAAGAATATAAGTGACAATAATTTAAAATAAATAATAATATGATGTGTAACATAATTATTTTATTGTGTTATCTGTGTTAAGTACGTATAATCTGAAGCCCCTATTGTCCGGTTCTTGTTAAGGAACTATCACATGTTATAAGACCAATACCCAAGACTGCATGATTTCGAAAGGCAAATGAGAGATAATTGCTGATGCTCCATTGCTTCGATGTACCATTGTTTCGAGAGTTCGTTTTATTGAAAAACAAGGCAAAGTTGTACCACAACTTCGACGGGTCATTGCAATATTCGATAATCTTCAGTTGTGGCCCTTCACTGGCCTCGCTATGCTCGCTCGGCCAGCGCTTCCTTTTTTTCACTGTTCTAACCTAACTTCATTTGTTTTGACCTCACCTAATTCGATGCAATGGCTTTTCGGTTAAACGGACTCTCTAACTTGTGATACATCGATGATAAAAATTTTCGGATAAACGAACCACCTGGCTTCGGGGAGCAGGGTATGAACATCGAGCATATGTCATTCGAAATCAAGTATACAATTATCGACTTTGATTTCACATCATCGTAGTATTAATTATAGACCACAAAATTTTATTGGAATATTTAAAAATGCCGCAACTGACACGGTTGTCATCGACACTAATTACAGTAGACAATATTAAAATGACAATAGACTAGTGAATAGAAGCGTGCATCCATGTCAAGGTGTTTCCTTATTACTGTTTTGACGTATGCCTATTCTAGCGGTCATATGAAAGCATATGCGTGTCATGGCGGCTTACAAACTTTGACAAAGGACTGAAGCCTTGATAATGTTCTATATAGAATTGTTTGTGTCAGCTCGGTTTATGTTTGGGAACAGGGGCATTGGCGTTGTAATCATTTTACGTTTACATAAGCCAAAGTTAGTTGAACTACCTACATTTATAATAGGGTTTTGTGAAACTAAGTAAATGGAATCAATTTTGTTGTGGGAGTGAGTGAAAACCAGAAGAGACTTGTATACACGTATTTTATTGTGAAGTAATATTAATATCTCACAAAATGCTAACACATAGGTATACCCTTCTTTTGATTCTACCCCATCTTTTGATCCAGTCAAGGGGGGCATTCGTAACCGTTTTGACCCAGAGGGGGGTAATAACGTAACTCTATCTTAACTTTTATTACCAACAGTAAGTACACGAGCAAACAGAATTCAGGGAGGGGGGAGGCTGCTGTTCTCCCTGCTAGGGCTCTTACCCACAATAGCAAATCGTTTACTCTTTGCGTTTTGTCACAATACATTAAACAATGGTACGTCATAACAGCCGAACACCTTTGCAGGCTGTCTACAATTAACATATACCTACCTACCCATCGATAAAATAATCTCAAAATAGTTAAACTTATTTATTCAACATTGAATCAAAATTATTGTCATTTTTGTTATATTATATAATAATAATAAAAAAAGGACAACTAATACTAATTTAGTCCCAAACTAAGCAATTCTTGTACTATAAATTCCGGACAAATTCTAATATATTTCATACATAAATAAACTCTGCATAAACCATAACTAATAGTTACAAGGGATGAAAAATCGAACAGCTAAAGTAATTAAATTAGTGAAAACGTTCTTTATTTTAAGTTTTTTAAGCATGAAAACAAACTAAAAACAGTGCAATTTGAATAAAATGGTTATTCCGATATTTAAGATAATTTTAGATCTCTCTTTATAAACACACATACCAAAATATTATTACACAGACTGCCGAAAATGTTTCTCTAACTGTTATTATACAATCATAACAACTGAGCATCAATCTTCTCAAGATATAGAAAATATTTCATTAAAGATATTTTAGACAAAGGCAGACAAAGAAATAAGACGTCATAAATTAAGACCACTAATTATATTTCAACAAGTAAACAGAATTTAATTTTGCGTTTTAAATAGTATTTATTAGGTATTTATTAAAACCAACAAAATATTCTTATGTATATAGCATGGCACCCCAGAAGCTATAAACCTAAATATTTACAGTTTTGTTATTTCTTTCAGATAAATTAATGTTCGGATAAAGTTATCAGAGAAGAGTTTTTGTAAGGACAAAAAGTTTTTTATGATAAAGAAAAGAACTTTGACATCACCGGAAGTTTATAGATAGAAGGTTATACCTCGGTAGTCGTCAAGCCTGGATGGTAAATAACAACCACGACAGTTTTTAGAACTTCGCTACCTTGATACGGTCACGTATCAATCTGCACTGGATCATGAACGAATCATTAAAAGAAGTAGAACAAAGTGCGTGCTCGTGTTTACAGTTACCAAAACTTGGTAATTTACGCCCTGACACCTAGGATTTAGAATTAAACATATCGTGATATCTCGATAATCTTCATTTTAGAGAAATCGACTTTTAATGTTTGTTAATACGATAACTTTGTCTCTTTTTCGCACAGAGCCTACATTTCTTACTTTTTAAATACCATGTTTTTGTAGTAGTAAAGAACGCGTTGCGGCGAATAATTTGTGATACTATTTCCGAAATCGCTGTCTGTCAAGATGTCACGTTGTTATTTTAAATGAGCGATATGTAACTAAAAGCACTGCATCTAATGTTCATTATACTGCAAGTTTTAACAATTTCCTGGTTATTTAATGAAAAAAGATTTGGTTAAAGAACATCAGATAAATATCCAATAGTCAAGCTCGCAATGTGCAGTGGTTTTCAACCAAAAAAGCTCTTTTAATCTTGATATGATTTAGCTCACTTGCACTTAAACATTGATTTGATCATTTGAATACATTAAAACTGTATAATGCTAGGATCAGCGTTTTTATGAGTTTTGTAATAAATTCACATACATATACATTTTCACTAGACATTATTCTTTCATTTGAAATACAATTAATATATGTTACACATCAATTTAGGTCTCATTGACTAAAGTTTTTCAATGTTTTGTATTCGGTTACAAAATAATCAATAAGTAATTATATCAATAAAATGGCAAACATTACCCACGTTTTATTTTTTTCACATTTTAACCTTAAGTTGTGAATTCTGTTTAGACAGTAAATAAAAGAAATCATGGCGAACTGAGCACATTCTATTTTATTATAGCAATTAAATAAAATTCGAATGAAAATAATTCTTTAGATAAACAGCAAATAAATTAATAAATTATAAAAATATTCTATGTTTTCAATATGCAAGCGTTACTGTCGCGGTGAAGTTAAGATTTACAATTCAGAACCTTTTTTCGTAGTGTTAAAGTTAATCATACAATGTAACTCGAACACATTAGTTAGGTAAGAGTGACGTGTTATATATTAATATTCCGTAACTAAGAAGACCATCATGATATCTTTATTATAACACACAATCAAAGATAAAAGATGAAAATTAAACACACAAAAATCACGTAAGAATAATTTGTAGATAAGATGTTACGTAATTTTATAAATGTATTTTGGTCACGTTCAATTGTTTAATTAATTTGCATCTTTTTTAACAAATAAAAAAAAGACTAGAATAAAGTCGACTCGCCTCACAAGCTATTATCCGGCGGGACTCCAACAAACTTTGGATGGCCGATACACAGCTCTCCCAATTGAGCTACCCATCGGAATTATCGATCAAGAATTTACCTTTTCACGCCGTAGACCAGCGTATATCCTCGCATTCGAAAGAAACATTTTTACAAATGTTTGAAAATCGACTAAGATGAAACAGCCATTAATTTTGTATTTTTATTTTCCATGCTCTCTGATTTTAAAAAAAATATTAGAAAAGCACTAGAATAGAATCTTATTTTCGTTAATTACGTTACACGTAATATACTAACTTTATAGACATTATTTTTCGGTTCACTGATTTAATTTCAGACATGTACAGAAACTCTACAAAAAATAGGATAGGACATGAGCAAATTTAATCATTTACCTCATATAAATTACTAAGATGATATAATAGTTATAAAACTATAAACGATACTTTTTTACGCAACTTTAAAAAACATCGCTAAGTATGAACTTGACACACAAATAATGTTAGGATACGAATATATCATATTAAAAGTATTTGTATATGTATGTATATAGTAGTTTATGATACTGTTGCATAATTTTCTTATAACATGAGTGTGTTTTAAAAAAACGCGCTGTAGGCGAGTTTTTTTATAGCATCACACGAGTGTTATAAGACCAAGTTATGTACAGTGTCATACACTACTTTATCTACTCTCATACTATAATATGTAAAACAATATTGCAAATAAAACGCTGAATATAACAACAAATTTATTTAAATGTCAAATGTTGGCGCCAAGGTGCAAACATCAATTGCGCATGCGTGTTGCGTCGGTCGTCGAGGACTCGTTCATTGAAACCTTTTTAAAGTAGAGGTTCAACCTCCTTGGTCCAGCTGGAGGTTGTATAGGTGTATCGTTATGATAAAAAAGTTATATTATGTTACAGGTGTCCATACAAGACCTGTATCGTAATGAAACTTTTTTTTTATTATTTTTGGCCTGTACGTAATGTTTGTCATAAGCATTTTGTTTTCAGTTTTAGAATCTTTGTATTATAGTATTAGAGTAGATAAAAATATTTTTTATCTAGTCACTCAAAATCATCATTTAAATGTGAAAAGGTAGTTCATTCCAGCGTATCAATTGACTGAAATTGCTTGAAAACTTCAAATAAATTTATAACGAACTTTTTTCAATTGCCTTATAACTCTATCAAGAAATTTTCCACAAAGCCAGACTTTATATTTTCTCACAATATTTCTTTTTAGACTAGTAAAATTACCTCTAAAACTAAAGATTAATAAAGCCAACCGTAGTCGTGTAGTTATCGCTACGATTTTCTTTTGTTTGCAATATATTGCTTATGAAATCATAATATGGACATAGAGTGTATAAATACTAATATGGGACTTATTGAAGGTCAAATTGAATATAACATTACATTTAAAGAATCACATTTAAAAAGGAAATTACTGACCTTCCTATTGGTCAGTAATTTACAGTAGGTACTTAAGGGTACATACTGTAAACTCCACGCGCAGTTTGTTGCTACGTGTATTTTTTAATACATAAGGTTTAAGTCGATACGCATCTTGTTTTTTATATTCCAGTATAAGCGTAAGAAAATTAGAACCGTAACAACAAATGATGAATGGCCTATGTGAGCCGACGACGTGACATGACCAAGTAGCTAATATAAAATTCAAACATACCGTAATAAAAAAACTTAGCATATTTTTGGAATAACCCTACTAGTAAGTTACGCGGACAGGACGTAATACAATATTTTCGTGACATGCTTATTAACAGTCAATTTGTGTGGGAATGATAACTGAACATTCATGAATATCGGTTTACAGAGTTATGTTGTAATGCTAATATTGCCATAACGATAATGTTGACGTGGTCAGGAAGTAATGTAGAATCTCGTCTTGTTTTCCGCTTAATTTAACTCTAATAAATCGTATACTCATTTGAAGACCATTTCCGACGCTAAAATTGCTTTGAAAAATTGCTTAGAATGTTTTATAATTTACAAATGGTAATCTAAATCTTTTATATTGATAAAAATTTAGGTAATAAATACAAAAAAAAAAAAATTTGTTTGAAATTGAAATGCTCACTTTTAAGAAGTTTTGCTTGGCAAAAAATTATTTTACTTTTTTATAATCTTTATTTTTTCAATCTTTATCATGTTTTATATTTTTTTGGGGTAATAATGCCTAGTTGTAATTTTTCCCTATACATTATATTGTAGGTATTATCAGGCACTTGTGTTTCACGACTTTATCGTCTAATGCATATGTTAATATTTGTCGACCTATATTCATTTGTCAGTACTAGTAAAGGTTTCTAAACTTGCATTTAAATTTATGTTGCATATTCATGGTTACTATGTTCTTTAGATATGCTTAGTTCTGTTCTCCGTTTTACATATCATTATTAGGTAAAACATTCTGTTAACTATAAAACAATGAAGCATACACGTGGATTTTTAGGTACGCCAAAATAGATTTGTAAAGACTTATTTTGACTAATACAACTTTTAACTTTTTCGTGGAAACTAAAAACTTTTTACTTAACACAGAAATGCGTTATTTTTTCTTTAGTGCTGACGTTTACGCATTTCTGTTTCTGTGAACGTGGAAAAATTAAAAAAAAAGTTTAATTATAACCGTAAATATATCCTATATTTATTTAACATCGTTCCTTCATTAATGCGTTCTTTCATTTTGACAATGAGTCTTCAAAAATATTCTATTTATTACTTTCCATAATTAGCTTTAAAGGCGTGGCTCAAGATGACCAAGCAAGATTCACAGTACGAACTAAGGGTTGAGTTCACTCACTTTAAAACTTTCGTGATTTATTCCAAAACAACAGTTAATTAACTACTTAAATTTTATAAACATGATTTGCGTGAGAGATTTTAAGTTAAGCATCATTCCAAAAGTTAAGATATTTCAGAATCGTGATCAGTAATCAATAACTTTATGAATAGATCTCATCGATCGCAAATACAATAGATGAATAGCTACCATACAAAAGTGCGACAAAAAAATCGGAATTGTTCAACATAGTAAAGACTCGCGAACTAGGGCGCTGACGTCAAAGTTTTCGCATTAGGAAAGCTACTGGGTCTCGGTCGTGGGAGGCCGGGTGGGAAGGGGTCGTAACACTTGTACCCCCCGCATAGGAGCCACAGTCCCATAAAAATAGCACTCGTGACGTAAGCGTGCTAGTGTGAAATTAACCCGCCTGAGACTCCCACATTGCTTTAGATTGTAAGCAAATTGAGCACGAGTAAACATGTTTCGTAGTTAACTTGACGAGTTTGCTTGGGTATTGTGTGGGTGATGTTCTATGTAGCTGTGTTAGGCGCAATGCGAAACTTATAAAATTGCACTGTTTTGGTAATAATAAAGTTCTACGTTGTCATAACTATGAAATAACAGCCGAGGAAACTAAGTTTAGTAATTACATTGAATAGACAAAATTATTTAACGGTAGAAGAAGTTCTAAAATATTGGAACGAAAAGTCTGACACATTATTAAAGGACTGACAATTTAATAATTTTGCTAAATAGATCAGAATATTGAAATCTCTTAAAGAAGGTTCACGACAAGTGTGTAATAATGAATTCAAAATGAAGATAACGTTTAGAAGAACTGATAAAGTGCTTAAAAGAAATTCACGGGCCGTTTTTAAGTACTACTTATTCAAATATCTGAAATTTTTAAATTAAGAAAGTTTACCGGGAATGTTCCATGCCTGCTAATTTATTCGAAAAGTTCATAACTGTGGTACTGAGAGAGTTTTTTCAAAGTCCCGGTTGTAGGCATTAAAAGAAAGATTACGTTGATTCTTTAATAGTGGTTTGCATTATTGACTACTAGGACAAAAAGTAGAGTCATTGGCGGTAAATGTATGAGAAAATCAATAGGGCCTTTCAGCCGTTTATTTCTAGAGTTAGTATTTATGGGCGCACATTTATATTAATATTTACGATGAAAAAATAACGAACAGAAGAGGTTTAAATGTGGCTTTTTGAATAAGGTTAGAGTGATGGAAGAGAATAACAATTTTGTGGCTATTATCTGTCACGATTTGTGGCTATTCTTGAATCAAATCGTTTCAAAAAGTATTGTTTTAATTTAAAAAGATCGAAAAATAACCATAAATCCATCTGCGTCTAGATAATGTTTTCTTTTAAATTTACAGGTTTATGAATTTTTAAAGAGGCAAGGGTAAAAGGGTTTTTAAAGGCCGCAGAAGGGTATTTTAGTACTATGGTTAACATATTTAGTACTATGGTTGTTGCAATGCAATACTTGGTGTGACATGGTACTTGAGTGTTACCGTTAGAGTGACTAATTCTTACGTTGATCGTAACAATCACTCTGCTGGTCAATCTATTTCATATCTTCCAATACAGAGTTGTTCTGTTGGCATTACACTAACCCACGGGTACACCTATCAGGTTAGGAATGCAGTTGGTAACCATTATGACTCAATTTAAAATAAGAAAAGTAAATCTGAGATATATAATGGAGGGAGACAGCTAAAACAGCCTCACGAAGGCGTCTCTATGTAGTACATACGAAGCTCGAAAATGTGTCTGTCGTTATTCAATAATTAATTTTAAATGTGGTTATGATTTCCTTGAAAACAAGAAAGCCTTTTTTTTGTTTTTTCTATGTTCCTCAAATTTTCTGAACTTGATATTTTACAAAAGTCTTTTTTTAAGAACTGTTATAAAATAAGGAAATTTAGAATAAGCGTTTCTTTTCAAGCTTTGTCTTTATCTTTTAGGAACAATCTATCTTTACGTTAACTCATCGAGGTCGCCATATATCATTTTTGATGATATCGAATAAGCATTACAGAAAATGACGATACGATATATCTATATGAGCAGATAAAACGACACTATCCCGGAAAGTAGGCCGTTGTACGTCCACCTATAATGATGAATGTCCCCATTTATTTGGGGTATATCCCACGGGATAGCCGGGAAAAACTTGATTGATGTGGGACCCGCGTTGGGTAATATTTTCTCTGATTTCTGTGTATATATTCTATGGTAGTCCGAAATGGATTTATGAATGTGTAACTTAAGAAAAAGTGTAGGGTACGATTCGGTTGATAAGAAAAAAATCAGGAAAGGGCAACGAAGGTAAAACTGATGGTTTGATTTGATGGTTGAATACAACCTATTGGTAATCATGCATAAGCATAACATATCTATAAAGATTGTAGCTACGAGGGTGGATTGATAAGTCCGGTAAAACTAAATCAAAGTTATTTCTTTCGAATGGATATCTTTATAGCACTAACAAGAAAGAGAAAATAAAGAAAAAGTTTAGGCTTCTAGACTAGACGACATCATTTATAATGTAACATTCTCCTACAAAGTACTTATCTAATAAAAAGCATAATGTAGGTCATCGAAGTCTTATATCAGCTTACCCAAAAGAAAAACCACTTAGGCGTTAATCCCAATCCCATTATAGACAGATTAAAAACAAACAAATCCCAGAAGCGTCAAGTCAAGGTTATTAAAAAAAGTGAAAATTTTCTAAGCCAATTTGTAGGAAGTACTAGTGAGTGACGTCAATGAGTATTGGTTATGATAGAGCGATAATGTTATCGCGGTTTTCTCTCTGTTTATCTTTGTCTACTATACAGATGTGTCACGATGAAAATAGATACTTTATTCTGGACTTTTTGATAAATTAGTTGCTCGAACAGGATATTTCTGGCATTTTGCAGAAGCAGCACAATCTAGTTCACTCTTCATCAGTGATAACTGTTCCAATGTAGGTCCGAGTGACGGATGACGAATCCAATAGCTGATGTTTCATATTCTTCATTAGTAATAGTAATCTACTTAATAACAAAAAAAGCTGATTGTCGTTTACTAACTTTCTATTTTAATCTAATGAAATGAAAACGGTCTGCTATTCACTTTTGAGAGCTGAAATCGTCACGTGCTTCCGTATGACGTTCGTTCGTTGCTCGATGATTGCAGATAACGTAAAACCACGTACTGTGACTACATAAATAAGAAAGTTTGGACAATTTGGAGTGCAAACTAAGGGAAACTATCTTTTGTTGGGAACGCAGTTGAGTGCGCAGTTCAGACCCGTTGTGGAATCTGTTTCTTTTTTTATGATATTAAGTAATTGAAACTCATGTTTTAAAGTCTAAGCATCTAGCAATGGAATAAATAAATTAATGGATGCAATAATTTTTTACATTGATTTTAAAATGTTTCACTCTTGTTGCTATTTTTAATAGAGTATTTTTTCCTTCTCACGACTTAAATGGTGAGATAACTCATAGTACAGTCGTGTCTACATCAAGGAACACACTTTTAAACTAAAATGATTTCTATAACAATGAAGTAATAAAGTAGGTTGTTTTTAAAGTGTAGAGCATGACTGTTGTCGATTGTACAATTTGTTCAAAGTCACGTTACCCATTTGTCCAAATAATAGTATTTTTGTATAGAACGCTAGATATTGAAAAAAAAAAAACAAATTAAGATTGAAGAAAACAAAAGAAGACTACACAATTCTTCATTTAATGACATAATTTTTTGTACATTATTTGTTTATAAATGAAGTAAATATCTTATGTTAGTACAAAGAATCTTAAGTAGGCTTTACTTCAGAACGTCTTTCGAACATGTAAAACGCAATGGAAGTATATAGTAAGACCTACGTCATCTTTGTATGAATCTGTAAATATGAGAAGTCGTTACGAATGTTACTTACATGTAATTTTCTAAATGAATAAACTTGAAGCGAAGGCCAAGATCACATCTGCGTCGCCGAGTATTCATTGTATTGTATTGTAGGACCGAAGTATTTTACATTAGAGCGTACGATGTTACTCAAATATAAATAACTTTTGAGTTGGCATGTTTCTTATAAGAAAAGGAAGTGAGAGAAATTCACTTTTTTAAAAGACAGATATAAAAAACCATTTGGACATTAGCTAATACACAAAGCGTTTTTTTGTTAAAAACGTATAAAACTTTGTTAAAGTGGAGTGAATACGTTGCCAATCGAAAAATAATTAATGCAACATGTAGCTATCTTTGTGCCATCATTATTGAACAACATAGGGAGGTACATCGCCAATCTAACCTTAAATTCAGGAAACTAACATTTCAAATGAGAAGTAAAAAATATGTCTTTCATTATAATATTAATTTGGTAACAAAAAACCGGTGGTAGATACTTTAAACACAAGCTAGAGACTCAACCCAATTTAATTTTATTACATTGACATCTGTAGGTCTAAACGTAAAAGAATATTGCATAATGTGCCGTCGACTGCACGAAAAAATATGGCGTCAAGTAGTCTGTATATCCTTTCATGATTCTTCATTGTTTTTTAATAAAAACAAAAACTTAATCATGATTGAGCACTTTGTTAATTAAAATGAAAGATGTGAACATTTGGAAATTATTTAAATTACTGTTATTTCCACATACAATTAAGAAAGTTTGTTTTTTCTGTTAGCGAAATTATTGATATATCAAAAGATACAGAAGGTCGGTTGTTCTTGAATATTAGACATTAGTTAAATTTATAATATTTAATTTAGTAATACTTATCAAATAACAAAAGTTTCTGTATTTGAAGGTGTGATTATCTATGTACACAGGTGAGGTTACTAAAATAATATTTTTCTAGTAGAAATTGAATTTCAATGTCTTAACACTATGTGTGTACGGCGTGTTTTAAAGTTGATCTAAACCTTCCTTCCTAAAATTCAAACGATAGAACAAAATTGCTGCTTCGTTTAAAACTTACCTCTGAGCTCGTGAAAACCAAATTACCAAAAACTCATTTAATTACCTGCAAAAAGAGAAAATTCACATTAGTTTTAAATAATAAAACATCTTTATTCGGTTCATATTTTTTTAAGAATGAAATTAAGTCCCTTATTATTAAAAATGTAAGTGGTATTTCTGTTACTGGTTATTAATTTTTTTCTAGTTCTTAATCTTTGACAATTAAGATATGTTGTGTTTTTTAGAATTGCTTAGGACAAATATTTTATGTGGGTCAAAATGAGCACAATAAAGCAGTCCTTTTAAGCACCGCAACAAAACTCATTTTAAGAAAATTATATAAAAAAGATATTTTGTTCTATTTGCGCAGTTCTTTTGGTAAGTGATATGCACTTATAGCACTTCACCCTTGACATGTTGATTCTAATGCTAAGCGACGAAGAAGTAACGAACCGCCTTCAAATCCACTAACCGCGCAGTGCTCATTCGCCGTGACATTGCCGAGGTCAGTCCCGCGTTGTACGACGTGGAAGACTAAACTGTCACTGTTGCAGGGTTGTGGAAAAAAACATGTATTTGTTAAAAAAAAAAATATTTTTTTGTAAGTGGCAATCAAATGTGATACCTGTCACTGCAATTGCTTTTATTATCACATGTGACAACACTTGCATATTCCGCTATAAAATTAGACTTTTTTAGTATTATCACTTATTGATTTGTGAAATTGAGTTCAATAACGTCGACTAATTATAAACATGACAAGATCGTGTTTTTTTTTTTAAAAAGGTGGATTTGGTCTTAAATCACACCATCATTATTTATGTCACAGACTGGTTTTTATGCAATAAAAGGGATAGAGGTGTAGGGTTTAGTTATTGTAAAGAATTTTTGGCATCTTATAAACGCTTGACAATTCTTCACAAACATCTTCATAAACAAAACTGCATTTGTAAGCGTAGAAAACGGTTCTAATTAATTAACGTTGTAATATTAAATCACATACGCAATGTTAAATACTCTGCTGCATTTGTCGCAAGCCAATTATTATGACAGCCCTATCCGTCGTACGATCTAATGTCAGTGATGTCACGCAACCTTTGAACGTGCAGCAACAAGGTCACAACAGCAATTAATGGAAGTAAGTTGCGTTGAACCTTTTCATTGACTAAACGTATGAGTATGACATACAAATTAGATATCATTACAATGTGATTGTCAGCCCTAATATCAAGTCACACGCTACGCAATTGGACGAAAAGTAGGGTCACCTCCAAAGATTTATATACCCTAAGTTGTCGCGTTAAGTCGTATTAACCTGTAACTCGACCTTTTGGTACGCAGTTAAATAGAATAGAGTGTAATTAAATACGAAATGCGTTTTATGAATCAATAAATCGCTCGGAGAAATGCGCCCCTGGTATTAATAGGCGACCTTTTTATCGATTTTCGATTACAATGCCTTGTGGTATGGAGAAGTGGTTTTATTATATTTTTATTTTTACCGCCCGAGAGATTACGTGGCATAATATTGTTAAGTAAATGAAGCATAGTAAGGGATTTTCGACCTACCAAATTTTCAATTCAATTATTTTCGAAGCAAACGAACCAAACGGATTTATGAAGACATTCGAGCATGTATAATTGAGTCAACGTAGGGAATAAATTATAACGAGGGAAAAATTATAGAATGGAGAAATTGGTGAAGTTCGATTGTTCGTTTCTTGTTATGTTCAAGTAATTTTTAGGCAATGTAGTGGATTATATGATTAACTTTGTGAAATTGTTTAGTAATTGAAGTAATATTTATTGCAATAAAAGTATTTACTTTAAAGAACAATGCCTCTTTTTATTCAGTTCTATTGTATCACCTTATTGTTCTATAGAGATTTTACATATGTGTGTTGAAATAAGAAATATTGAACCGTACTTTACCGATTCAATTCATGAAGTGTACATCTCTAGATCTTACTTACCATAGCCTAAAGACAGTCAGTCACTCCGTGTCCATGTTAAAAATTCTCTCAGAAATACAAACTACGATTTATAAAATAAATACTATATTTTCATTAAAAAAACAATGTGCTTATATAAATTTATTTAAATATCAATAATAAAATCACTTTCGTCGTTATTCAGTGTTATGCAGAATGATTGAACGGTTACCAGTGATGACATGGGTCATGTCATATCATATACTACCTTCTATCAGAAAACACCAGTCTGGCCGAGACATATCAAAGAAACGAGCAAGGATATTAAATGATAAATTCGACCTCATAGCATCCGCCTGACAATGGCTACAATAGTTGACACGCACATGAATATTCAATATCAACATAGCTTCAGTAAACATTCAAGGACCTACATTTAATATGTTTAAGTAATTTGTATTTTTTTCCGATTACTATCGTATAACATACATATGTGTTATACCATATTCTAATAAAAATAAACTATAGTATTCTTGATTATGAAAGAGTATAATTTTGGATAAAAATTACACTGACCATTCTGCTATGTACCTACTGAGTAGAGTTTAACGGAGAGAAAAATATTTATAAGCAATTTGGTGTATCTTCAATATCGAATCGATAAATCTGATATAAAGAAATTTTCATTAAATTGGCTGTCCATTGGACACAGTCATTATTCACTTATTCATTTAAAAAAATGCGACCGTCAAAAATAATCATTAGATAATGTTCTTGTAAAAAAACAAAATGAAAAATATTTATTATATTTTCTTATATTCTATGCATTTTTCAATGCGATCTTATAAAAAAAATACTAGAAAAAATCTACTCGGGATCACCAGTGAATTCTCGGGCGGGAAACGAACCCGCAACCTTTGGAAATCCGGTCCAATGATCTCCCGATTGAGCTACCGAGCCTTGTGAACACTCGTCGAATTTTCTAGTACCTTTCTGATTTTACGCTGTAGGCCAGCGTTGTTTCATCAATGAGAGGAACATCCTCGCCTATTCGAAAGAAACATTTTTACAAATGTTTGGGCAATCGGTTAAGATGAAACAGCCATTTAGTTTTTATAATTTTCATATATTTTATGCATTTTTCAATGCGATATTATAAGATAAATTATTATAATAGAAAAATACTAGAGCCGCCTGAGAATTCACTTGTGACCCCGAGTCGATTTATTCTAGTATTTTTCTATTAAAATGAAAAATAATTTACTAAGGCATTTTCCGTAATGTCAAAAGCAATAAAACTATATTGTCAACAACTAAGATTTTCATTGAACTAGCAATTCCTCTGACCGTGAAGTCCGAAATGTAAAAAAAAAGTTACGCACTGTTGGCGAAGCGTGTGAGCTGCCAACGCAGGCGCATGAATGAGTCCCGTGACACACGGCCAGCAAGTCATCTCATGACATAATACGATTGTATGAGTCTTTGCGTTTAAAACATACTAACTAATAAATGCCAAAATGAGCTCGTTTGTTATGTTTTCACGCTTTAACTTCTTAAACGGTCATAATTTTGCATATACGTTGTGAGGGGTATAGAAAAGCACAGTGTCAGCCAAATATCAGTCATGTCAGACATATATAGGTCAATTTTACGGGAGAAAGAATAAACTGATTGTTTATAATAAGTTTATTTTGTAATTCGTCATTTTTATTAAGGATATGAAAGTTATTCCAATTGAAAGGGTTCAAAACTCTGAAGTATGCATTAAGTGTAAAATTCTGTAATTTATGAAGTCACACTAGCTGATTACGATGACTTAACCGGCTGCTTTTTAGTCGCAACCGAAGCAGCGGCCGAAATCTAATTAATTATTTATAGAAATAATTTATGATTTATATTATTTAAGTTCACGTGCCCAAGTTTAACAAATCGGTTGGTGATCGCTGCATTTTAGTGCATTTTAGTATAATAATAAATTCTGGATAATTCACAGTAAATATTATATATTATAACGTAATTTCAAACTAAGCAGTAATTGTACTATGGATGCCAAATAACAATCATTCCTCATCACATAAACATCCGCCCCTACCAAGATTCGAACATAGAGACTTTGATATATAGGTAAAACCCCTACTATTTTTGGTCAAGCAATTGCTAAAGATATAATGATATAAAAACCTTATTTGAAAACCAAACGACGTCAATAAGCTTCGATTTTGATTTTGAAACTTTTCGTTTGTATTTAAAAAAAAAACTTCTGTTCTAGTAACTAAATCATTGCAGAATTTTATGTTGCAGCTCACTGACTAACTGTGGTACCTACGATTACGAAGGTTTAAAATCGGTGTGAATAAAATTATCTAAGTTACACAGATTTTAAAATGAGATTGCAATTGATATTGCAGGAATCATTATTCTTTACCTAGCATAATATTTGTTACAGATTTTTGGATGAAGGGTAAGTTACAAGTAGAAGCGATTTAGTTTCTAAATTATACACAGCATCACGTAGTTTACTTCGATCATCTTCTAAGATTCTAAGATTCAGGTTTATATTCTTAAGGATTCTCATTCATTTGCAATTAGCGCTCACTTTATTGTGCTCTAAACTTCATAGTACTTTGATATTATAATTTGCTCTTACAAAATACTAGTCATAAATTACTCACGGAGTACAATTATAATTGATATAAACTAGCTGACCCGGTAACGCATTGCTATGGTAACGCGTATACAATGGAAATATAGAATAATCTAAGAACTAGATTATTCTAAGAACACAAATTTGTTGTTTGTGTGTTTTTCTGTCCGCTCTTTTTCCGGCTCATTTTCCATTGTATCTATAAACAATACCATAGCAACGCGTTACCGGGTCAGCTAGTATATACTCTAATAACACAAATTTGTTGTTTGTGTGTTTGTCTGTCCGCTCTTTTTCCGGCTCTTTTTCCAAAATAAAAGCCGTCCGCTGTGGTAAAATAAAAGTTATGTTGTATTTGGCATCCGCTGTGGTAAAATAAAATTATTAAACCTTTATAGATTTAATCATTTTATTTTACCACAGCGGACGGCTTTTATAAAAGTTAACGATAGAGATTTCTTTTTACGATGATGCAATAATTGGATACGTTAATTGGATAATGTGGCCTAATAAAAAATGTGGCGTCGAGGACATTACAAGCTCTTAACTTTTACTGTAACTAACATTTACAACTGTAAGCCATTGTTGGTATTATACCGAACTTAGTAAGTTAACGTCGATACAGGTTCTTGTTATGAAATACCTACTTGTATTGCCTGTAAGTAGGGTTGCCACCTGCCACCGCGTAATTTAAGCGTTTGAGTCTTTTTTGCGGAAGTCAATTAAAATTGCGTTGATTTATGGTAAAAATCTTATTTTTTATTCATATTAATATTTAGTTGAAAGGTTTTAAATAAATCTCCATTTTTTTTCAGCCAATTGATAAAAATAGGGGAACTTTGGTAACCCTGTATTAAATCTAGCTAATTAAGGGTTTCTATAAACTTGTAGACTAAAAAACCTTTCACTGAAAATAGGTAACTATTTTCTTCACTATGAACTCAGCCGAAATCTCTGATACCCAAGATCGATATTGAATTATTTTGTTTCCGTTCTTCGCATGTGGTTTGTACATTATCTGTGTACAAACGTCACAACTGGCTGGCTTCTATTTACGCGGAGACCATCTGAAACAACATCGCAATCAGCTCCAGGCCAGTCATCTGGAAAGCTGTTTATTTTAAGCTAGTTTGACGTCAACGGGTCAAAACCATGGGTGCACCTGTACTTGAAGATGGATGATCTGTTAGAAAATTGATTTATTTACGCAAAATCATTAAAAGTATTGCTTCGTTTTTTATGATTATTTTGTATACATATACCGAAATTTGTCTTCTTAAAAAAATATACATAAAAGGAATGAAAATTTCTTGGTTTTGTTTTGTGCTTGTCTCGTTTGCAAGAAGTTGATACCTTGAATCTTCACTGTATGCAACGAAAAATGTTTAAATTAATATTATTTTGAGGTTTACAAAAAAATATGCAGTTTGTAGTGTCTAGTTGTAAATTTTATCGCATTTACTTTTTGGTACAAAAATATTTTTGCTTTCCTTTGAAATTAGGAAAAAAATAACATTTTTAAAAAAGATTTAAGTCCTATATTGTTGTCCACTACCGCTATTATATTGTATTAATATATAATATACATTTCAGCGACTTGACGTAGAGCTATGTAGCGTACGGTCGTTAGTTAATAGATTCTATTCACATAAATAAAACACGTAAATTATATAATTAACGACATAAGCCTTGGTAAAGCAGTCACCTTAAAAAATGAAAGTGATTATTAAAATACATAAGCGTTTTTTGACCTGTCACGTAAAAAGCAATTTTAAAACCGACGTGCTTCGCTGGAATAAGTTATGATCAGGGATTCAAAAACACCTATATAAGGATACACTTTCGTAAGGGTTACACATTGAATCTGTTACAGAATTATTCCTGTATCACTTATTTGGGTGTTTTGAACCTATTTCGCGTAGAACACTTATAAAAGAGTAACAGATATAATTTTTCTGTTATCAATCTGTTAGAAACTGTTTTACGTTTGGCTGTCTATGTGTATACACAGTACACCAACATAGGCATTTCAAAGTACCCAAATCATTAGTGAGCTGTCGCATAGTTATGCCAATGTGAACCTTATTGACTCTAACAGATATTAACACTTATGAACCGGTATTTTCTAATACAGATTCAAAGTGCTACAGTTTCTTTCTGTTTAACTTTTAAAACAGCAATGAAAAACAGTGTTCATATTCGGATATCCCTAAAATCCCTGGTAATGATAATATAAACAAAATATCGAAGCATGTCTATAATATGTGTATCTATGTGATTTATGCTATGATTACATTTAGACGTCCTTGCAAACCAATAAAGGCGAATTTTGAATTGCTGTATCATGTCATCATTACCCTTTATGTAGACTAAATAATGTTATGTGATCGTTAAATGCAAGTCATATTATTATAAGAACATCTAATATGTCTACACACGCACACGCTAGTTGGAACACTAATACTCTTTTAATTGTAATAAATGAAGCAATCTAGTTAATTTGGTGCTGACTGTATTACCTTTTTCGTTTTGTCTGAAATGGTTTTTATATTCTATATTTTGTTTGATTTATAATTTTTATATATTTTATGCATTTTCAATGCGATCTTATAAGATAAATTATTATAATAGAAAAATACTAGAAAAAATCCACTCGGGTCACAAGTGAATCTCAGGCGGGAAACGAACCCGTCTGATTTTACGCTGTAGGCCAGCGTTGTTTCATCAATGAGAGGAACATCCTCTCGTATTCGAAGGAAACATTTTTACAAATGTTTGGTCAATCGATTAAGATGAAACAGCCATGTTAGATTTATAATTTTTATATATTTTATGCATTTTCAATGCGATCTTATAAGATAAATTATTATAATAGAAAAATACTAGAAAAAATCCACTCGGGTCACAAGTGAATCTCAGGCGGAAAATCAGAAATGTACTAGAAAATTTCGACGAGTGTTCGCAAGGCTCGGTAGCTCAATTGGGAGAGCATTGGACCGGATTACCAAAGGTTGCGGGTTCGGTTCCCGCCTGAGATTCACTTGTGACCCGAGTGGATTTTTTCTAGTATTTTTCTATTATAATAATTTATCTTATATTTTGTTTGTAATATTTTTTTATATTAACACTAATAAACCTAGCCCAAAGTAAACACCAAGCAGTAACAAAAAAAAAATTGCGGGAATTGACTGCGGGAAAAATTGTCAGTTTAATACAGTTTGATTAGAATAGCTGTTTCAACTTTTTTATAACTTTGCATAACGTCTTCCTGTCCCTTCTTTTTCTAATTACACAAATATGTTTTTTTATATTATACCTAATATGATAAAAAAATACCGAATCAAGAGTCAATTATTTTCTTACCTTGATTGTGTATCGAATTGCATGATTCTTATTTTAAAAAGAACGATTTTACTTATTTTGGTGAAATAGGTATTTACAGAAACGATAAAATACATGTACCTTTTTACCAAAAGTTAGTTTCTCAGTTCTAATTTTAAAAAAATATCAAAGTTTCAACCACTTTTTCACCCCAAGTGTTTCCATACAACAAATTATCCTCTATTTCAGTCACTGAAAGGTATAAGATTTTCAATATTATTTCTTAGCTAGGGTTTTACCCCTTTATAAACATACGAGTGTCTTTCAAATTTCAAGTCTCTAAGTTCAATGGTTTAGGCTGTGCGTTGTCTGTCAATCAGTCACTAAATAAATTTCTCAGAACAAAGCCTTTTATATATTACTAGCGGCCCGTCCCGGCTTCGCACGGGTGGACAATATTCTTAAAATTTTTTATAGCATTCAATATATATAGCCTATGACACTCAGCAATAATGTGCCTTTCTATTGGTGAAAGAATTTTTAAAATCGGTTCAGTAGATCCCGAGATTACCCCTTACAATTTAACAAATATACAAACACACAAACTTTACTTCTTTATAATATTAGTATAGATGTAGACGTGGTATGCTGTCTTGACACGAGTACTTCTCTCAGTAATTTAGGATCTGTTATAGAATTTGGGCGTTGTAATAATAAGAGGAAGTGCGGCCGGCCGGCCGTCTACTATTTTGAATGTCTGCCAGGCTGTAGGTACATGAAAATATAGAAAGCCATCATACATTTTGGCAAAAGGACAAAATTACAAAATGAACATTTAAATTTCGGTTTTTTTTGTAATAGTTTTGTAACTTTATGTATTAGAAAGATGAGCTCAATACCAGAGTGGTAGCGCGTTCGGCCAATAATCGTGGTGGTAATGCAACTTTTGATGGGTTAGTGACTTGATTGGTAATCAAAAATATCTTGAGCTTCTTTGTGCTTCGGAAGGCATACTAAGCTTTTGATCACGATACCATTTTTCCTTCTTTGGAAGGCATGTTTCTAGGATTGCCAACTTCTTTCAGAAAAAATAACGTAGTAAAATAGGCGTAAAATCCTTAAACATGAAATAATAAAAAAACGAGAAAATAAATTATTTCTTTTATTTTAACTATGACAATTTAATTTTATGTGTTTTCAACACATATTAAATGTTCTTGGTTTTCTTTTGTATTTTTAAAGTACTTCAACAAACTAAGCTTAGAAACATATTAAAAGTAATTAAAATCCCCTCAGTCAGAGCTGTGGTTGCGACAACAAAGATAAATATAATGAATATACTGGAAATTACACATGTATTCTATTTGATAAAGACATAACACAAAGGAATTTTATAATACTTATTTTTCATGTTAAAGTACAAATTATATTCAGATAAAGTAGGATAGGTTTCTATAAAGTATAGTTAGCAACTCTACCTGTATTTGCAAATAAGTATTTCAACTTATAATAAAAGTTACAAAAAGTTTGATAAATATGAATTATTAAACAAAGTGACATTATTTACACATGTATTTTAACAATAATTTATTTAGTATTTTTAGTTAACAATCGGCATTGATAGCTTAATGATAAAAATAAAAACTCTATTATACTGGATTTGAAAAGACCGTTAATGATATAAATATAGTAAACGACACTATCAATTACAAAAACTAATTAATGGGAAAATACTTTTATTTTATTTTTATCAAACATAATTGCCATGTGTTGTTCGGCTGGATAGAATAGCACTAAACCTTCACACTTAAGGGCATCGTAAATGGCCACTAATGGAAGTAATCACCATATACCTCCCGGAGACTACAAAACGTGTAGAAGTGTTTCCCGAATTGTGGTACTAAACAGCGATCTCCAACCTGCCTGCGGAGTGTGAAGATAATGACAGAACTCACTTTTTAGGGCGATGCATCTATCCAGCAGTGGCTGAGGGAGAAAATAAACTGTATCACATCGTTAGGTATCGATTGGAGCTTTCCGCAATAACTGCAGAAATAGTAGATTTGATCTAAATAATAAATCATTGGAGAAGAGGTGGGGGAGGAAACATGTTTTGTGATTTCTAAGGACGCGTCCAGTCAGTATGCTTAGCGAATCACTAAAATCCCGTTTCATGGAATATCAAGTCAAAAGGAGAAGCCGAGTAAATAGCGCACGATTATAGTGTAAACTAGCTGACCCGGCCACGCGTTGCTTTGTTATAAATTAGAATTAATTGAAACCTATCCTGTGTCCTACGTCGGAATAAATCCAGCAAAATGAAGACAAAACATGAAAATCAGTTGAGTAATTTTGGAGTTCATTGCTGTCAAACACTGTGACAGGAAATTTTTATATACAAAGATAGATCTGAATTGATCTAAAAAAAATTAATAGCTAATTTTTTTTAAGTCTAAGTTGATCTAAGTCTATGGGGTTAAGATTGCAGCTTTGACCCAGGCTGATTGTGAGTATCTCTGTGATAATGGAAATATAAAAAATGAGTTTAAAGCATTTAAAATTTATTTTTCCAACTGTCCATATGTCAAGTTTAGTTTTATACAATAACATCCTTGGGATAATGGGAATAAAATGGGATTTTGGTTTTCGATAACAGTATTTTATATATCTACTCCGCTATAGAAATCGTAAAATATTAATTATGTGCGTCTACCTCATTTTATTTTCTTTCATCTTTTTCAAAGATCCCGTATTATTAGAACAGAGCATTAATTTATTCTTAGTCCAAACATTTTAACGGAAATAGTCAAGGTCTTTCCTTTATTTTAGGTGGGTTTTGATGTTTATTTTTGTTTCAAAAATTTTAAGGATTATTTATTTCACTTTTACTTAGCTTTTATATAAGATGAAGTTATATACAGATAACATAAATAATTTGTCTGTCACTTCATTATAAATTTCAGAATTGAAGACAACTACTATTTGTGTTCTTTTTTTTTCGTCTTTTTATCGGATTATTTGTTTTCAATAAGCCTCGAAAATATTGAAAGGTTTATAATGAAAATTTTTGGAGATTACTACAAAAATATTAAATTGGATTTACGTGTAAGTTCTATTAAGATGCTTTGCAAAATTTCAAAGATATAAATATACTTAGATATTTAGCATAGCTTTTTACTCCTATATAAGTCGATATAGATCTAAATTCTCCGTGATTTGTAGCGCTAATATAAAATCTTGAAGCCTTAGCTTTTTTCTTAACTTTAGGTTAGAAACAGATCAAGTTCTAATATGATAGTGGGATATTTATATGAACTTAATACTGACTAATCAACTATTAATCCCAGGTGGGATCGAACCTACAATCTTTAGATATCCGGTCCAGTACTTTTCCAATTGAGCTACCGAGCTTTGTGAGTTGTTTGTATTTTTCTATAAAAAAATCTTAAGAGATAGCATAAAAATTGCAATAATATTAAAATCATAAATCGAAGGTGTTAAATGAATTACATTTACCTGTGTCTTGTAGGTACTAATACACTTGTTATTTTTATATTTGTGTAATCAAATTCACATATACGTCACTTTGAAGACAATATTGCAAGAAGATTTCTGTAGCCTAATCGGTTTAAAACGTTAATCTGTCTTAAACATGTCGTATTCATTGTTATAAAGAGTCCATGAATACTTATTCGTTAATACCTGTTACAGTACGTGTTTACGTCACGTAAAATTATATTATGCATGATAATGATAAAATGCAAACAAGATCATTAACACTTCGTATGCAAAATAGCGCAGTGAAGGTCATTTAATGTAATATTACGTAGTAGTGTTTAGTTATGTTATTTCAAGATAGTTATTACAGTTGAATATCGTTGCTAAGTTAGTTATATAATTTGTTTTAAACTTTCATGGTCACTAACATTATAGTAATATAAGTTATATTAGGGATTTTTACCATGTACCCTGGACACGTTGCTCCGTGATCATGGCACTTGCAACAGTGCCAAAATATCGGAAACTCAATAAAAACAAAAACAAGGTACGTGGTAAAAATCCCGAATATAACTTAATTATATTACTATAAAGTTATATAATTTTCTAACATTACAGATATTATTATAAAGAAAATGCCGACTTGGTTTGGTAATTTTTTTTTCGTGTCTACATGTCCTTTTGTTACGAAATTATCTATGCTTTATTGGTTGCCATCGTAAAACAAAAGAAAATATAGATAACAATGTACTTTAAAAGTTGTTTTCAATTAATATAGGATTTTCAGTTGTTAACTATTATAATTGAAAAATCAATTCAATTTTTAATGTTATTCCGTTTTTGGAGCGTATTAACTACGAAAAAAACAGTAATTAAAAAATGCAATGAATATGTTAAATATATTTAGTTAATAAAACACTTAACGAAATGTATTCCTTGTTATATACTTCTGACCCACGGTTCTGACCCCAGTTGTAATTTTTCATTCTAAAAATAACTCTGTAGTTTATTATTTCTTCAATAAAATAACAGTTTACAACGATCTAATATATTCGAATTGTCAATATTGACGTCAAATTGAAGGCGAATTTTAGTAGTCACTAAAGCGTGTTTAATGACACAATCAATCAAAGGCACTTGTATACTGAAATAAATCGTAAAGCTATATTTATTTGAATGTACTACTAATTCCAGTTCAAATGAATTAAACTCGCTCTACTGAGAGCTCTAAATTACCGTATCTTTTAATTATATAGTTTTTTATTGCTTTGTTTTTCCAATTTTAGCAGCAACTAAATATTTTATCGTATTGCTTTTAGACTCTAGATTCTATAAATAATTTAAACATAGGCTTAACTGTACCTAGAGATTGATCATTACTTTATGTTTGACATTTGTATTTATTTATGTTTTTGTAATTAATGGAAATGGTACTGTGAACAGCACATAGAGTAAAATACAAATAAAATTAAACAAAATCTAAAAATCTATAGTTTTTTGTCGATTCGATTGTACTTAATATTAATATGTTATTTAAGTATTCCTCGTTTAATATTTGTTCTTAGACTGCGAAGGGGCTGACATGGGCCAGATCAGTCCAAAACTCCTTTAATCTCTTTTAGATAACAAACAATTTCGTTTTTATTTCAAATTGTGCAGTCTCAGAAGCCTGTAATGACGTCATTGTACGCTTTGTTAGATGAATCCAGTTGAGAAATGAATAATGAATGATTTTAACACTTTTTCCTATATTTCTTAGTTTCATTTTACAATGTTTGAGTGTTTCTAAAAGCGCCATGGTTTATGAGGTGATATAAAAGTAGTTTAAGTTGATATATAATTCGTTAAATAAGCACAAAAATATATTGACATAGAGGGACCTCGTTAACAGGTTTGCGTGTCTAGTTACAAGTTAGCAACGACACCTCATTATAACACGTCCTACCAACTACTGACTTTACAAGTCGCAAAATAAATTAATTCATAAATACCTTATTAATTCTCGCATTGCTGGGATACAGGAATTTAGTATGTAAAACAGTGTAAGAAGAATTTTCTATAACTCAATCCGTAAGTGCGTAAATTACCGATTATTGGGTAAAAATGCTTCAGAAGCGCAAAGCAGCCCGAGATAATTAATTTTTATGTACCCATCACATGACCAACCATTGCGACATTCACGCTTAACAATCGTAACCACAGGCCATATAATTTAAATTCGAATAGTAATATTTTCCATCAGTTTATTAAAGAACCTTATTGTTAAAGTGTTACCTATGTTTTTCAGTTTAAAAATTATTACTTCAAAATAATAATATTATCATGATTCAAAATTTAATAAGGAATTAATTAATTATAAACCAATAAGAGCTGCGGTAGTCGTCCTTCTTTCTACACCTCTTGGGTTCGAATCCCGGTAGGGGCATATGTTTTTGTGATGAACGAACATTTGTTCTCCAGACATGGCTGTTATATACTTATTTATGTTACTTAGCTCCATAGTAAGAGCTATAGTTTGGGACTAATTATGTGAGTTAACACATTTATTTATTTATTTACTATTTTTTTAATTTATAAAATAAAGCAACAGGTTAGTAAATCAGAAATATGTAGCTTACTTCCTTAAAACTCAAGCAGTGTGCACCGCCCGCCCGCCCGCAAATAAATGCAGAAACCGCAGACACCGGCACCTTCACCAATTACTCTATACGTGTTTCGCCCCCACACGGAGCATCATCAGGAGCTGTTATACCGTGCAATAGCGAGCACTAAGTGCTCGGTATTGCCCGTGTGGGGGCAAAACACGTGTAGAGTCGTTGGTGAAGGTACCGTTGTCTGCGATTTCTGCATTTATTTGGGGGCGGGCGGGCGGTGCACACTGCTTGAGTTTTGCGGAAGTAAGCAACATATTTTTATTTTACTAATAGATATGGACTTCCCCCAAGTTAGACCTGATTCTATCAAATACTTAAAGTTACAAGACTAGCTTGGTCACTTTGATTGGTAAAATGTTATGATATCCTATCAAAAAATATTATTAAGATGATTTTTTTATCACAAAGACGAAACATTTTTTTCCATAGTAGGCGATCTCATGGATCAACCTGTTTTACGAAAAAACATATAATAAATTTTTATATTATATAGTTTATAGTTTAATTGATTTTTACATTATGTATCATTATTATCAAAAATGTTTATTAAAATTATAATTTATCATTAATTTATACATTTTGGCTTGTTATACTAACAGATTTTTAAAAGAAAATGTAATTACAATTTGGTATATAGTTTAAGTGTACCATATGTCACATCTTATTACGTTTCAATTTAATTACAATTACAATCATATCAAACAACAAATTACAATGTTATTTCTAAGCACGTATTGTACTTTAAATTTTATCACTATTTTTATTAACTTGTGATTGATTTTATTAGTTGTAATTTGAGACGAATGAGTTTAACAGTAATTAAAGACTTGCTAATTAGTCCTATTCTAGCAATAATAATGTGCTAAGGTTAAGGGTGTTACGGATCCAAGCAATAAATAAACAATTCAAGAGCACGTCTCATCTTAGAAATGAGTTTATATATTAATTTTGTCGTTGTATGTATAAAATCAATCTTCAAAGTATAATTAAACAAAAACCAAAGTAATTAATTACCTTAAAATTAAGCACAGAAGTTATAAATTTAAGATGTTCCGTGTGCCTCGGTTGATGTTTTCGACATATTCTTTATTATTTGCGATACAAAATCATGTAAAGTAAAATTAATTTCTTACAAACATTTCCCCCTTATACTCACAAAGATAGTAACACAGTGTGTCGCTTTGATCTTTGCAAATTGTGAGATCAAAATTTATTACTTGAAATACTTTTAAAGGTTAACAATTTTTGTAGGTGTCTTTATTGATATTTTTAAACAAATCTATAATATTTATTATTAATGTATGTTAGAAAGTAAATTTAATAAGTAATTTCAATATTTTTTACTTAATTTATAATGATTATTTCAAAAACTAAGAAACTTTTATTTGTAGTTGTGTGATACCAGGATTATTATTATCATCAGATGAAATTTACAACTCTTGTTACAACGAATCTAATGAGGCTAAGTAAGTTTCCTGTAGAACCCTAGGATACTTACACCTTCAAGTTCCATCATCAGAGCAGCTCAGTAGTATCAGTATGGGCAAGAAACTTCAAATTTATATATTTTGGCTTAAATATTGGCTTCAAAATTATTGTCCTCTAAACTAAATGTACGTGTCTATTTTGTACTAATACAAGGGGGCAGAATTCAGCTTCTTTAATTAAATTACAATGTCTCTTAGTAACTGGTCACCCCATAAAACTGTGTTAAAAATTACGAGAAGATTGTACCCCACTTTATCGGATAGTAATGGCGCTGCCTTTATCTACATTTTATATTTATTTGAATTGGAATATTATTTTATGTAATATTTAAGTATTAATACGGTATAATCTTTAAGTATAATTGTGTCGAAGGTTACACAATAATTTTATAATTTACCATGAAATAACCTAGTTACTTTTAAATCTTTATTTAATACTAGCTTTTACACGCGGCTTCGCCCGCATTAATGCAAAAAAAAATATTTTTTTCAATAAAAAGTATCCCTTATTACTTCTAATACCTCCAAGAATATATTTACGAAGTTTCATGATGATCGGTTTAGTAGCTTTTGCGTGAAAGCATAACAAACAAACTTACGTTCACATTTATAATATTAGTAGGGATTTTTCTTTAATTTTAGTTGTGTTACTCCACATTCCATTGTTCTCTAGCTATTAAGGGCATCAGTATCAATTGTTTTGTATTATATTTATCGCATTGTACAGTAATCACAACTAAACTTAGTTAATAAATTCATGGTGATACACATAAAAACGTTTGATAAGCAAACTACAAAATTTCATTGAGTAAATAGTCGCATTGCGTGTTTTATATCACTCAATTTATAACGCGCACTTTGACAATCAAATTTTGACAATGTTTAATTTTTTTCTATTGAAAACATTTTAATTAAATTAATTCGTTCGAATCTTAAATGTAAATAAACTAAAACTAAAATTATATAGACATTTATTTGAGAATTTTATTTTTATTGTGCCCCGTAAATGTGACTTAAATAATAAATACAGCATGGTAACATAACTTCCAAATTGTTTTCATTACGAAATAACAACAGCTGTTAGGTTTCTTTGGTTTGCCTATTCCATAGGATAACTTAATACTACTTGGATTGTTAATTAATAGAGCTTTTCAACTAATTCAAAGCTAAATTTAATGGCATTGGTTTTGTTGTTATAGTATTTCAGCTGCATTTGGGATCTCGATTGGGCGTGTAGAATTGGCCCCTAGTCATGAAATAATTAATCCAAACATTTAGTTCTACATTAGATTCTAACTGAAATTAGTACAGCTTTAACTTTAGGCTATTGACAATGCTTACGAAGGTTAAGTCGTAGTCGTAGTCGTTAACAGATGGTTTGTTCGTAAATCTAGGGCGAATGATTTTTTTTGTAATCAAAACTAATAAAAATGCATTTTTAAGATGTAAGGTTATTTTTCTTCACACACATTTGATATCACAGACTACAGTCACGGCTGCATTTCATATGTAGTAAATTATATTACGACATATAGTAAACCTAAACATAGATACGATAAACCATTAAAAGGGGTAAATATAAACAAAACACCAACTAATGAGGAAAAGTCCTCCGATTGCTGTATTGCGTGACCCATCGAGGTAAAAGCGAAGGTGGTATAAATTGGGCCGCGTCGGATCGAACTGTCATGTTAAGTAATGTGTCATTGTAACGAGCTTTATTCCTATCCGCCCTAAAGGTTTTTATAACAATTCGGTTTCAAGGACAGTAGACGTGATAGCACAAATCTGCTTTGTCATCGAATCGATCCTGCTAAATGTGGAACTTTGAATTTCGTTATTAGAATTATAAAACAGTCGTCAACACCAAATAAACGATTGTGACAATGTAAACATGTTAACAACCGAAGGCAACGCCTGTAGGGCGGTTTAAATCTTTACCTATGTAAAGATGTGACTATTCACATAAATAAATTATAAAAAATATGAATATTATAGTGTATACTAGCGGCCCGTCCCGGCTTCGCACGGGTGGACAAATTTCTTTATTTTTTTCTATTTTTAAATATTTTTCCGTTAGCGCCATCTAGCGTCCGGTAAACGAACTACTTGCGGTTAACGCGTTGCTATCGTAACGCATATACAATGGAAAAAAAGCGGACAGACAAACACACAAACAACAAATTTGTGTTCTTAGATTATAGATTAATAATAGAATACCAACAGTTTATAATGTTTAAAATAATTCACATAGAAAAGAAAAACCATATTTTAAGATAATATTAATCGATAACTTAAGTTTTATATTCGACGGTTTTTTTCAAAGCGAAGATATGTCAACAAGAAAAAACTAGATGTTAAATACAACTTCTTTAGCTTTGTTTAAACCCCTCGGCGGAATAAGGCCAGTATTTCCATAACGATGTCATTTGGAGCAGAAAAACCAGCCAGATCACGACGCTGGGAACATCTAGGGGTCGTAAGTCAGTCACACGTCATTTACAAAGACAAATGGAATAGCCCATAAATGTAACGCAACATAAAATATCTGTCATTACTATTGCTATATATAAAATTAATGTTCCTTATTCCTAAAATGTAATATTTCTTGTAGTGAATAAATATTTCTTTTTCCTTATATTTAGACTGAAATAATGACGAAAATGAGATTTCTTTTCTATTTTTTGTGTATAAATCCCATTTAATAATTTACATGAATATTAGTACTAGTGAATTTAAGAATAATTATAGTTTATTATTAACTGCCGTCCTTAATTAACAATTGATAAACAATTGATTGGACCTTTGCAATCATTTTCCTTTTTATATTAAGAGGTAAAAACCGGATAAATTCGCATCTGCGCGACGATTCTGTACAAACTTGTGACCTATCACGGGAATCGAGTCTCAGAGACTTGCCCTTTTTACGACAGTGATTTAAGTTTCCCCCAGAAACTTATAACCATAATACTCATATGCTTAATAATAAGTTAGTAATTGTAAGGTTAAAACTATAAAAGCACCGAATATTCATCGAAAAGTTTTTTTCTTTATTAATGGCTTGCACAATTTGTGCATTTAGCCAGTTTCAAGTAAGTATAATCTTTCTTCTATGTTCTTGGGTAATTTCTTATTTAGGTTTCAGTAAAGAAGTAAACCTCCTCGTGGCCTTTTTGAGAGAGCGCAAAAAGACACCTTCCAACCTGTTTTGTTTCACTTGCCAACACTGATGCATATTCACAAACACTCAGTGGTTAATAACCGACCATTATTACACACTAATATCAACCACAACACTAAAATTAACAAGAAAACCAAAACCATTAAAGTGACATTTCGAGCTCCCGCCGAAAAGTCCCATTGATAAGTTAAATTGAAGATAAAATTTGATAGTGAAAAGATTTCTCTTAAGCGTTGATATGTGTCATGGTTAGTTATTTGATAACAAATATAAGTTTTTAATAGAAAAAAGTTATGCAAATGCAAATTAACGATCTTACTATTATTCTCTTAAATTGTTTAGTGAGACCTTGCTTGTTGCCAATTTTCATGATTCTAGGTCAACTGGAAGTGCTTTAAGGCGGAAACACATTATTAAAACGCGACGCGACGCAACGTGTCGACACCCGATATACACCGTGCACATTACCAACACGCGACGCCACGACATACTAGCAATTTCTGAATACAGTTAGCTAACAGCAGTGGAAGTGTATGGTCATGTACTATGGATTAACATAATTTATTATCTCTTGAAAACCGTAGGATGATGTGCGATCTAGTTTTTCTCTTTAAATTATTAAATAATAAGATAGATTGTCCAGTTCTTCTATCACAGATCAACCTTATAGTCAAGGCACGAGTACCCGCACGCTCCTCACGCCCCATAAAAATATTCGTACCACCACAATATCGCAAGAATTAGACTCGCAATAGCTATTTTGCTCGCTGTATGAAAACATATAACGAACAATTCTACAAATTACACCTGTTTTGTAACACATTGACTGGTATCAAGTCAGACATTTTCAATATATTTAAGTAAAATGCTAATAATGTTCGTTTTAATAATTTTTAAGTAAATTAATACCTATTTTGTTGTGTTGTTGCCTTAATCATAGATATTTAATAATAAGCTAATTCGTATTTTAATGTACTTTTATATTTTGATTTAAACTAGTTTCTGTTCCTACATTTATGTACCTAATTAATATTGGGCACTCATTATTCTACAATTGATGTCAAAATCTTGTGTACTTTATTATTTCTAATGACTGTTTCGTGCCAGAATAAATAAAGAAAAAATTAATACAATAAATGCAAAATATAATAATAAATTGACATAAATTCTGTTTGATAGTTTGAAGAATAGGGATGGGTCAACGAATTCGTATTCGCTCTGTGACAGTTCTCAAACGACTGACGCGTGGCATCGGGTGTTGTCTAGAAACATACTACGCGCGCCGCGTCGGATGGCGTGTTTACCCCCACCATGGACAACACACCGACCTGGCCCGTCTGGATCGGGTGGCGTGTGAGCGCATGGCGTCGCGTCGGATGTTCATAGTATGATTCTGGTCCATAGAAAACAATACATTTGATTCGACTCAACACGCATCGCGTTTCATCGGGTCGCGTCGCGTGTTAATAATGTGTTTCCGCCTTTATAGGTTTTGGTTTCTTAGCTGAGATCTGAGGTTCAAAATAATTGACATAATTGCTTTGACTTTTTGTTGATTTTTTCCATGCTATGTTTCTTGGCACCATAGACCTAAATATTTGATATTTAATCACATAGATAAAAACAGAGACTAAACATCGACAAAAAGACAGATGAAAAAATAAGTGATTATTTTTCTTCATTATGGTATGGGATGCTAAGGAAGGCATTCGCTTCGGAATTATAAAATGAAACAAATCAAAATCTGTATTAGATTTCATACTTTTATGAGATACAAGGATCGTTACAAGGAGATTGCGAATAACTTCTTAGTATGGAAACAATAGAATGATTTAGTTCAACTGTAGTTAGAAGCTTATCCGACAGGAGTACAGTAGGCGATTTCAAAGTTTTGTATGAAATAAATACAAATATTCATTTGAAAGGTATGCTAAACAATTAGGATTAGTAAATAGTACAATACAAAAGCAGTTTATTTCCGTCACTATAGGTATTAAGAAGTTATACTCGTTGCTGACTTGAGGGTTTAGCCCTAAGCACTAGCTGCCTAGGTATGTGAAACACCATATAAGCAGGTACAGTTCAGTCTGTATGCAGTTTTTGGCGTTGCCATCGGTCTGGTGATGCCAGATGAGTCGTGACGTGGTCCCCTTGACATCAATACGTGGCGACCGGTCAACCTCCGGCCATTCAGTTTTGGTGGTGATCACACCTTGAACAAGGTCGTCTAATTGCTATTATGCTTGTGTACCGATCGCCTTTTGTTTTATCATAATACGTAATCTTCATTGCCGCCTCTCTCGATTGCTTTGTACCTACTTTTGCACGATTTACTTATGTAATCCATATAGTTTTATACAATTATTTAATTTTCTCATTTTATTGTAGCCGAGAAATTATTTCGCTTCACGATTTTTCATACTTCTGACAAGTGATGCAATATATTATTATTATATAATGTTAGAATATACTAGAAGTAAACACATACATATAAGACCACATTATTTTTAAATTAAATAAGAAAAGTATAATCAAGTATTCAAACCAAATAGAAGAAGATTTATGTATTAATCCCAAACCTATTTCTATTCTAACATTGACTTGTTATTTTAATAATAATTGTGGTGTTTCGAGAAAATATTAGGATTTACAAAAACAACGATCGAAAATTAAAAATGACTAAATATTCAAAGTTTATTATATTTATTTATTACAGTTCCGAATTCCATTACATATAGAAGTAATGTTTTTGACACTCAATAAAAACACTACGTTTCGCAGCGGTCTCTTCACTAAACTCGAGACCTGTATCACAGGAACTATTTTACGGTTAACATACAGTTAAGGCGAATATTCAATTGCTAAATAATAAAAATAATAATACTAGTTGTTAGTTCAGAATTTATTTTTGTAGCTTTTAAGTAACAAAAGAGTAATAATGAAAAAGAAATAAAAACAAATGCTCTTATCTTTTTGTATGATCTTATGGAGCTTGTAACGTTATTAAGTTGTGAAACAACAGCCTAAGGTACATACATATCGAACCGTTCGTTGTGGCAGAGTAGCCGCGATAAGATCCTGCAATAACTTTTTATCACGCCAACAGTGGAAACGTGACCATATCAATAAAAACATTTAGTTATGGAACTGTTCTGTAAATGTTTAATAGCCAAATTTCAGCCTGTTTGGAAGTCTAGTTAACGAACGTTATATTCGCATGTGCGAATTTTTTTCTGAGACGTTTGTCATCGCCTAATGGAAATATTATTATACCATACATAAAATGATGATGTTATGATCACATTTATTAATATAGGTATTTGTTTTAATTACGACGAATTACGATAACCTCGTACCATATTTAATGCTTTTTAATATTAATTAAAATTAAATAAATTGTGTAGTAGTTTTATTTAGATTTTCTAATAATTTAGTTTTCCGGTTTCGATTTCAATTGTAAATATTGCTATATTATTTTCTATTTCTAAAATAAAAACACTTAATTTGAAGTAAATTATAATGATTTTTTAAAAGCAGTTGAACAAATGTATAAAAGAAATTAATAGCTCTATTAGAGTATCGTGCGTATATTTTATTGAATGAATCCCTATCTGAGCGATTGCCAGATCGCGTATCAACTAGTTCAGGTTTAGTATGCAGATCTGTAGGTCATGATCATCTCTGTGATATACTTCACACACCTGGCCAAAATATTCCTAGCACGATTAAGTAATTGCGATGCTTGGCAAGAAATGACAACTCATATAAATTTACGTTACAATACTATCGAGCTAGCAACGGATTTGAATCGATAGCAATTGTTAAATTGTAGTTTAACTTTGTAGCTGTTAAATTTTACGGCTGAAAGTATAATTCCTATGCTCGTGTAATTTACATGATACGCGATAACGTCATAGCGGCCCTTGTAACATATTGGTGCAATTCATATTCTAGATTTTCGACAGTCCGTAAAACCGATTAGACTGATCTCCACGTGATGATGCATAATACGCTCTCAACAATCAAAACAGAAGCGTACACAGTGTAAATGCTAGCGCAAACAGACGCGGCCTTGAACGCTCTATACTAAGCAGATCTGAAATACGCGCGTGGAAATAGCTGCGGTGAAAATACGAGCACGTGATGTACGTACCTCTAGTACGGCCGTATGGAGAAAATCGATGGTGCTTGCCACTCGGCGACCGGCGGCGGACTGAGCCACTGTGTCAGCGGAACGCGCCCCACCCGAGTTTGCGCCTGAGCTATCACAGTTTGCAATTAAAAAAAATACTCTACACAGTTGCCGCACTACAAAAAATTGATGCACATAAAATTTTCTTTTGGTTGTAATCAGGCGGTTGGTATCGCGAGGCGTGAGCCGAGGACGCGCGCGTGCATTCGACTCGGAGTGGGGCTGTGGACTGGCGGCACGGCAGAGGCAGAGTTCGGTCGGAGCCCTCCCCCGCTGTGACGTAGTCGCGATGGTGGAAATTAGCAGCTTCCGAGCGAGGGTCGCAGATGTAGGTCACGGGGACTTGGCTGCACTTGCCCATTCTACCGTGCTGATACACTTGACAAGTTTAAGGACGTCACTCATTATGTGTGTTTGTTCGTAGCAACAAAATCTTAGACAAGAAGGGAAATAAAAGAAAATTGTAGCAAATTTGTCGGCCCAAAATTTAATGGTTAAAGTTTCGGTTTCATTTCGGTACCGCGATAATATTACACTTTGCGTAGATAGATAATTTGATTTAGATAACGATCTTGCGAAGTAGGGTGCTCGTAGCTGCTACGGACTACAACACCGATAAAAATAATTGCGTAGTAATTTAAATAATTGTCTGTGAAACAGCTATTCAAGTTATTGATACTATTATCGAAATAACATTAACAATGCTGTAACCTTGAAACTTCGAAGTAAATGAAATGTAATAAAACATCGATGAAAGTAATACCTACTTAGGAGATATCAATAAAATAATTTTATATAATTATTAAATAAAAGTTCAATCTACCGTGTTTCCTTCTTTACGCCTTTTATCTAAAATACACCAACTATATAAATAAATTAAATAAATTATTTATAATAAAATTTATGTCCGAAATGTTACAAAGGTTTATTTCACAGTACAATTTAGGCAGAGATACTTTCATTCTACGTACAAAGAGCTTAAAATGGTTCAGACGAAATTGAAGGCCGCGCTACATTTCCCACGCTTGTCTAAAATTCTCCCCTTGCCATTCGCTTTTCCCGAAAAAGATTAAATATCTGACGATCGTAATTTGGAAGATTGCTGTTCCCGTTTTGTTGTTTACCGCGTTCAGAATTTTAACATTTTAATGGTTGTTATTACACGTATTACGTACCTAAAAATAAAGTATACCACATCAGTTTTTTAAACAATTATTCAATATGATCAATGAGTTTTAAATTTTTACGTGAACAAAACATTTTAAGTACTTACCTAATCTTTATATTTACTGTTTGTATGGAAATAAAGTATTATGATTATCATTCAGTTACAAGTAGCAAATAAATGTTACTTGCGTAGGCTTATTTTTGAATTGAACAATGGGCATTTTATGCCCAAAAATTACCATCTTTTGAATAATAATGATAAATGAACGGTGCTATTTATACAAGTCTGCGTTAAGTGACTCGGTAATAAGTTTAGAATTAGTAAGTCTTAGAACAAAATCAAAACTAACTTCACTTTTTTTATCGTTTTTACTCGTGCATATATTTTGTCTAATAATTTGGATGTGATTGTGACAGCACGGGATGCAACTGAACTAAAATTTCTAATGACAAGATGATAAGTTATTAAAATTACAACTATAATCAACTTTAACCATAGCGTTCAATACAGGCATTTTAAATGTTCATCTAAACTAATATTACAAGGAGGTAATGTTTGTTAACAGTTAGTTTGGATAAAAGAGGCCATATATGAAACCACTCATTCAATAAAAAGAAATTTTTCACAAATATTTCGGATTGGACTTTCAGGGCAGGGCACAAATAAAAGGGCTTTTCATGGAAACCTATTTTACATCAAAAGTCGACGTAAAATGGTTAAGCGATGCGCATCTTTTACGAACGTTACTTTAAAAGTAAGAGATTTAAATTTCATTTAAATATCTAAATAAAAGAAAAAAAAATGGTGCAGTTATAAAACTAAAAAGATCTTTTAAAAGACAAAACGACTAATGGATTTATTTAATCTCCCATTATTTTAATCTCTCAGGTGAAATTCAAGCAGGTAATCTTAATATCATCATAAAGTTATTTATCGTCAAGGAAATTTTATGTTGACAAAAACGGTTTTTACACAATATTGTTTAGACAAGCTATTTTAATTTTCGAAGTGTTTAAATGGTAAAGAAGGCGAGGGTATGGCGATATTGTTGATTTAAAAAATATAAAGAAATCAAAAAAATATTTCATGTAACTAAATGCAAAAATATGCGATTTTTATAAAATTACTAAATTGGGGAGAGTAATAATAATAAAATTTCTTACATTTACACCATTTAGCCTAGCCCAAAGAAAGCACTCTAAGGCTTGTATTATGGATGCTACGGTAACGGAAAGACATAGATATATGATATATGAAAACCCGTGACAGAGGTACAAATGCTCGTATTCATCACACAAACATTTTCCTTTCCGGGACTCGAGCCCAGGACCATCAGTGCGAAGTCAGGATCGTTTTGTATATTTTTTTGTTTTACTAACATTTATAAGGGATAGTTTAATAAAGTCCAAGTTTTCTGGGGCCTCTTTCACGCAAAAAGTACAGAATGGATTTAAATAAAATTTGACGGTGATTATATCTTTTTAGTTACATGAAAGTCAAATAGCTATAACGAATAGAAATAGATACGGGTAAAGTGTGAAAAATAAACACATGTGAAGGTAGGCTTTTAGTGAATAAAAATATTTTTTCTTTATATTGGACGAATATTTCTGGGACTAACAATCTTTCGATGATGATGGCTTACACAGCCGCTTGTATGGAAGAAGGCTCGATTGAGAACCTGCGGTTATCGATTGATGAAAACGATTCTTGTTTTAATGTTTTCTTATATATTATAAGAGTATGAAATTCAGTTTGAAATTGATTCTATTTTTTATACGGAATAAACGTAATGTATTTTGTCAGTGTATTTAACAATTTTATTACAAGTGTATTTCAATTTCTTGAAACTAATACTTTAAAGCTTTTCCTTAATTTAAGATGTAATAAAGACGATAGAAAAAATCTTTAGCTATTAATTATGAAAACCTTTTTTCCTTTACCACAAAAGAAATATAATACAAACAACATCAGTTTCCTCGGTTCAAAGACATCTCGCCTAATGATAATTAAGAATCTTGGAAAAAATGGGACTATCGTACTTTGTGTGAAAGCCCTTAAAATAAATAGAGAATAAAAATAATACAAGCAATTTTTATTGAAGTTATATTTCTTTAGGCGCGTTATGAAAAAATGATGAGAGTTAAATTTTAAGATGCGGGCCCATCACTGTGACACAAAATTATCATGTTGAAGTTGGCCGCAAAAGCGACATAAAATAAACCAGCAGGATGAAGTTGGCCGCTAATTATGAATGTGTGTGTGTGTGTGTGTGATACTAAATTATATATGGTAGTTAACAATAATTTATATAAAATTATAATATTAGTTATCTTTGTTTAGTAACGATAAAGAAGTATGTATATTTTTTACGTGTGTACATAAGTTCACACAATGGTTTTTTTCGTTATAAATAATAAAGTCAAACAGGATTGTCATGTAAAGTAATATATTGATGTTGTTAAAGTTAAAGAAAAGAACTAACGACTTTGATTTAGTTAAATTTATATCTTTATTTCTTCATGTGATACGAGCTTATATGTAAATAATTCCAGTAAGGACGTTATTTGTTGTAGGTTGACCACAACTTTCAAAGTATCTCATATTTTGATGTTGAACTCTACATATTGAATTTTAAGTTGAAAATAGAATGGAGAAATTTGACAGGTTTGTATAGATTACCTGTTGTTTTAAATTTTCATGGTAGCTGACAAGTATTGTGTGAAACGAGATTTTTCTATGTTTTTAGGGTTCCGTTCCTCGAAAGGAAAAAACGGAACCCTTATAGGATCACTTTGTTGTCTGTCCGTTCGTCTGTCAAGACACTTTTTCTCAGAAACACGTGGACGTATCAAGCTGAAATTTATATCAAATACTCAAGTCTACTGTCCTTGGAGCGGTGAAAAACTTAAACTTCTAAGCCAACGCAATCAAAGGATACAGCCGTTTATGCCGCAAAATTCCGCAAAATTTCGACACTCGCAAGGGAATCAAACGATCGGGATTAAGTAAATTGAGTAAATATATATACACAATTTACTTTTAATACTTATAATATTCAGCCGATGTTATTATTCAGCATTATAATACTCAAGTAATGATAACATTAAACACACATGCGAGCATACCTATGTACAGTTGTGTACGTTCTTGGATAAGTTGGATAGATATTATCATTTTTACCTCACAAACACGTGTATACTTATGCCTCCTACTACGATAGTGGTAGCGTATTGAGTTTTGTAACAAAATACATACATACTCCATTCACTTTGGCATTTGCAGCCTTTACCAACTCAACAATCCGTACTGGGCCCACATTTTATTATTACTTAAGGTATTAATAGGTTGGTGATGATTATGATAAAAAAAATTAATAAAAATTAATTAGAAGTTTTATCATACAAAATATAGTATTAAAAATGTAAAAAATAAATAAATTTTATCTCAAAAGTTTGTCAAAACATTTGTAAAAGTGTTTCTTTCGAATGCGGGGATGTTCCTCTTATTGATGAAGTAACGTTGGCCTTCAGCGTAAAAAGTAAAAAGTACTAAAAAAATTAGAAGCTTTATTGGGAGAGCAGTGGACTGGAAATCCAGATTTTGCAGGTCAATTTTTTATAGTTTTTTTTTCTATCAAAAAAATTACCACACAAGAGAGAATTGCAAATGCAAAAATCTAAAAATCATATATAGCGATTAAGTCTAAAAAAAGGTCTCATCCTTACTTACAGGCATACATAATAACAGAAGTTAACAAAGTAATTTCATTTCTAAAATTTAGAAAAAACTAGTAAAAATTGCACTTAAAACTATCCAGAGCTAAAAGTATCAGAGCTCACATTAGACAGCGTCTGTCTGTGCAGACATTTTTCATTTGCGAATTTGTCATATTCTCTTAAAAGTTGGACCTTTTAATGCTCTAGTACGGAGTGAACTTGTGTTTTGGTCATGTTGCGTCTTATCGCCAGGGTTTAATTTAAAAGTTGTCGCCGCAGAGTTCAGACACCGGTTTATGTTTAGATTTTCTTGTTTATTTTCGGATGTAACATGATATATTTAGTACTACATGGAGACAAATATTCTCGCGTCTGTTTTGTGTAATAAGGAACCAAACATTGATATAACATTTCGATAAGTTTGAAGTTTGAACACTCAAGTCGTCTTGTGTCAAGTATTTCGTGGTTCTTTTGTTATTCCGTAATCGTCAGTTCAAAAGTAAAACATCTTTTTTTTGTTTTTATAACGTAATTATAAATTCTTTATAAGCGTTTGCGATAGATTCATTAGTCAGTGGATTTCAGCTTTTTCGTAAATATTAGCATTAACCCGGCGCGTTTTTACCGCAGATAGAAGAGATGATTTTGGGAAATTTTGTTTGAAATTTCAAATAGATATCTTCATTAATCAGGAATGACAGAAAATATATTTATTTGTATCATTGGAACTAAATGATACTTGAAGGGGAAATATAAATAATGTGTATTCTTTTAATATTAATTTATTATCTAAGTACTTTAGGGCAGACAACATACATATTTTGTTTGATACAGGTATGTTAGATAAACTCGAAATAATAAGTGCCGTCTGTCTATTATTTGTCTATTATCAATCTATAATGATTGACAAATAATGTTGAATCATAGAAACGTTCCATATTCCACCATTAAGACTACAATTGTGAGTCGTGAATGGAGGCAAGAAACATTCGTATATTAAAAAATTACTACAGACGTGCTAATTGCATCAAAAATGTCATTTTTTGGGGATTCTTAATAAATGCAAATAATTGTAATAAGTTTATAATACCAAGTTGCAAGAGCAAGCAATAAGTTGCCAAAGTTTAATCGCATTCAGATGTTGATCTGATTTGCATAATTGCTGTACGTTTATGACGACATTTCGAAGAATGCAAATAAATTTATTTGCAAATAGAATGCAAATAAATATAAATAAATCTAAAGCAAACTACAATATTGTTCATATCATTATGTTATTTCTACTAAAAAGTTTAATATTAAAAATATAGCTGAATTGAGTTAAATGTTGAAATGTATGTAATAATATTATCTACACAATTTTTACAAAAGCCTATATACACAAATCTGCGAACAGTGAGTGTTTGGTTAGTTTTAAATTGCTTAATAGATTTAGGAACAAATTAATACAATGAGATTTGTTCAAGTGTGCGGCCAGCACACATGCTGTTTCAAGTGCGCAAATATCTTCAATTTTTAACCTAACGATAAGTTTAAAATTTACAATTTGTGTTTCATGTCAAGTCTTTACTTAAATTAAAGATAATTAGTAATTAATATAATTAATATTCCTTTAAATACTATTTTTTCGTACCACTTGCTCAAAAAAGTGACATACTATGCTACAAAAAGCGAACATAACAATAGTCATTTTTAATCTGTTAAAAACAGGGAAAGAAAATTGTACTGAATTTCATTCATCCTCTAGGGGGAGAATGTGATTTAAATTTGGAATACTTACCGAAATTTATACTGAACTACATCTGTGTTTACACCATTGAGTTTGTATATAAAGCATTACACATCTTTTTGAAAAAGGAATACGCATTTATTATGCAGTTATGATTATTAAATAAAATTACGAAAACCGACGAGGCCGTATGAGCTTGATGCCCTTGCTTTTCCGACAATAAAATATTAGTCTAGGAATTTGCCGCGTTTTTGTTTTCTTCAAATACATAAACGTTAAGTTTATTTTAATTTATTTTTATAAAAAAGTTAATGTTCTAAAAATACGTTACGATGTTAAATCAAAGCGACAGTGACAGTGAATTGTTGGATTCCATCAGTGCAAATGCTGCCGCAATTATAAATAATTTGCTTCCAACAAAATCCAAGGAAAATTATTTAAAAACTTATGAAGAATAATTGGACCAATGTTTCAAATGTTAACTTTTACTTTTAATTGTCATTATTTTTAATAAATGCTTATCTCATATTATTATTGTGTTTATTTTTTCGCAAATGGTACGAAAAGAAGAGTATTTACCTAGGTGATTATTAACCAAGGGGATAAAGCAGTGTCTTCTGTCGCGGGTGACGATTTAAATCCCTCGCTACACTCAGGACTCGTATTAAATCCCTCGCTTCGCTCGTGATTTAAGTTTTTAACACCCTCGCTACGCTCGGGAGTGAACCTAGAGTCCTTCGTTACGCTCGCGATTTAAATCGTCACCCGCGACAGAAGACACTGCTTTATCCCCTTGGTTAATAATCTATTATTTATAAGTAAAAACTCTTTCTAAAAACTAAAAAGCTAATTTTCGCTCATAAAGAACTTTACATTGAAGTAACTTTTCAAGTCTCGAAGGTATGACGTTATCCAATTGAGGATCGCAAGAACAATTACCCTAATTTGGTTTGCTATCTGAGTATTTTAGGAAGTATACTCTGGTCTGAACTTTCCTACTAAATAATATAGTAAAATATATAAAAATACCTCCTCGTTTAAAATAGAAGAGGCACAAGTCTAGGGGCTTGAGTACTAGAGAGTATATATGTTTTCGTCATGTGTAATAGATGTGGGTAGTGTATTATAGTTAGATAAAAGTCATTTTCCTTACGTCTATTTTGTAGTAAAAAAAATATAATATTAATACGAACTTTGGTACAGTACACCATAAATATTCTTGTAAATCTTTTCGACTGTATAAACTGCATGCTAAGGCATCAACTGTGAAATTATTATAGTATCTTACAGATTGCACAAAAGTGAGTGTCACGTGTATTATCATTACGCGGACATCACCTATCAGCTGTTTCCTTATCACATCTTCGTACACAAGATAAAGGTCGTGAGATGTAGTATAAGACTTGTTGTTAAAATATCAATATTCTGGTATATTTTTCTTTTATGATGAAATTTTCCTTGAATGATTTACTTAAAGTTTTTCAAGATTTGTTATAAAAAGCGTTAATGTGATGCGTTTCATACGAATTTTGAAGTCGAAATATATGTAATTTGAAAACTGATTCTTATGAATAAATTTCCTTTATATTTATATTAAATATTTTCTACTAAAAACCAAAGGGTCACGAAAAAGCTTGCGGTCACAAAGCGGATGAAGGAAAGAGCGATTTTTGGTGTATCTCTGCGTGCATTACAAATGTTAAGAATGTAAGAAAACTAATAATAACAAACATCATCATTTATTACCCTGTAACACAGGTACGTTTGAAATATAAGTATGATCCTTTACAGTTGTTACACAAGAAAAATCAGAGTCAGTAAAAAAAGCCATAAATACAGTTAAAAAAAAAATAATACTGAAAAAAAATAAAAATAAATATTCAAAAATGTCAAAAGATAATGTCCAGAAAAATAATGTAAACGAAAATAATCATACAACATACAATTCTAATAACAAACAACATAATAATATTAATTCCGTTCACAATATCGGAAGAGCAGTCAAATGAAAAAATAAATTATTTATTTCTTACATTAAACGATTTATTTATACCATAGAAGTCGTGGGAGGTAATATTATTCATGTAATTTGTATAACTTTACCATTTATCAAGTTACTCGTATGTCTTAAATAATCCTACGTTATTATTAGCCTTTTAATCATTTGGTGTTTTGTTGTAAAGCCTAATACACACCAACAAGTTACTAATCTGTTTTAAATACATGCTTTTTTTCTATATAAAACCACACTCTTTCAAAATACAAAGACCTATAACAGAGTACTTAAGAATGCATAATTTTTATTGGCCACCTTTTAAACCTTTTTTGCATACGAAAACCTATTGATTTGCTTACATAGATGATCGGCGACACGTAAATAGTGACATTCATTAATTTGGTATGAACAATTTCCTTAATTTTACTTATATATTATCTGAAATTCTACTCGGTATGCTTTGATTTATCGAATTGCGTAACAACGGATTTAAAGATAACTTTAAAATTATTTTCATCAAGCAAAACTCGTAAAGAATAAATTTTATTATCACCTTCGTTGTTAAATTCAAAATTATTTTCTTGTTGAGTAAGTTTATTGTTATAATTGTAGTAAGTGGTCATTATAATTGAAATGTCACCTGCATAAAGAATAAATCAATGGTCAACAGATAACATCCGTCATTTATGCAGAAAAGAAATAAAACAAGACCTAAAATGCTTCCTTGTGGGACATCGAATTTATTTTACAATAATCACATAAGCATTACTAATTCTTAAGTTTACGTTTTTGTTAAGTAAATTAAAGGAAGGCGTTACGCTAACTGCTGCGTTGATGAGATTTATACAACACAAAAGTAATATAATACTCGGTTATTTTTGTTTAACTTTGTTACTTCTATAATAAAAACGCAATTAAAATGTTATTTTTAGTTGTTGCTGAAAACAGTTCATATTGTAACTTATTATGAGGTAGCGACAGTTTTGATAAAAAACTAATACGAGATATACGATAACAGTAACATTACAATAATTTGGTTATAATAAAAAAGGTCCCTTGGCTTAGTTTTTGAAGCGATTGAACGTGGTTTGCAAGAAAAAGTCACATGCCCTTTATTTCCTGTATTATGAGAAAAAGACGCTTGCACGTGAATTCCCATTTGATCCAGCCTCTTGCTTTCAAAAATAGAGTCCTCCAGAAAATTTTGTTATTATGTTATTTTATTTCATAGTGATTTTAATTTATTATAGAGTTCGGTAACATAGTATAAAACCTCGGTCGTATAACTATATCTCCAAGTAAAGGTTAAATTATGTACAGCGACATCTACAAGGCGTAAAAATACCATTAATGACAACTTAAATTTTATTATAACAGATCATACTTGGGAAAAGGATAGTTATAGAGTCATTGAAGATCAAATCGATCACTTTTTTAATCTATTCCAGTCAATATATCAACATTACATATTCTAATAAATAAATTAATGTGTTTTGTCTACAAAACGCATAACACAGTTTATCTTTACGTGCGTGCGTTGCCTTGCGTGTCATGCGACATATCGTCTTTTTAATATACAAAAATTAAAGTAATTTACCGTAATTATTTTTGGCAGCATTATTTAGTTCCATGTATGAACATTATAAGTCCTTAAAATTAAATGCTTTATTGGTAAGCGTATTATTTAATAATGGCTGCACTGATAAAATATATGTAAAGATAAAATTAGCAACTATTGAAAAATAAATGTATTTCATCGTATCAATATAATCATAGCTACAGCTCATAAACTGCCTATGCCATGCTATGCCAATCGCTAGTTTTACGCTATGGCGATACTCATGTTAATTCATTTAACAATACAGCGTTAAACTTGTCGTGTTGAAAGAAAATTGAAAACATTAGTTACAGTTACTAAGTTGCTAAGCTTGTTTATAAAAAATAGACATTTAAGAATTTTTCATATCTCATTTAACCATGGCTGAACAAGCGGATAATGACTGCTATTGTGGAGTACTCATCACTAGGCTTCCATGCTTCACATGACTAGAACAATTGCTTTAAGTACTAGCTATTTGTCTAACAAGCCGTGAGAGATTCCTTACAAACTACTTAGATGACAAATTATATATAATATGACAGTTATTCGCAGTTTCTCGGCTATGTAACTTTTTATAACTAGCAGTTAGTGAAATCGTGAAGTTTTAGTACTTTTCGTTCTAAATAGGAAAACTTGTAGCTCTAACTATTAAGTTGTAATATTTTTATCGTTTTGTTTATGTCAGCCATAGGCAGGAATATAAATGAATTATTTTCTTTGAAGCTAACATGTCCTGTAGTGACCAGTAATATTTAGTGATAGATATTTAGTAAGTTAAATTTTACAGAGACTTATTTTAGATATACCTAGCTTATATAAAAAAACCCGGGGGATTGCGTTGTAAATATTTAAGTAACATGTGATGGAGGCCTAAATCAACTATTTATAATTTTGATATTGTTGTTGTCCATTAAAATCACCGTAGTAATTTTTCTTAGGGTATTTAACGAAGTAAGAAAGGTAGTTAAAGAATATAACCTTAAAAATTATAGATCGTTGGCAGAATTCGGATGCACTTTATTTTCCGGTGGTTATTATTATGTAACGTATCTGAATAAGTCACATTATAATCAACACTGCACAGCTTTGCATATGCAAATAAGAATCTTCGGAGGAAAAAAATATACTAATTAATTTTTTGTTTTCTTCAATATAATGCCAAAGTAAGGTTGTAATGAATCAAAAATTTCTCGTGTGACAAATAGCAATGACAAATAACTAAAACCTTACAATATTGTACTTTTATTTTTATTATTGCTACAAGTCTGTATTTCCTACTGGTAGAATGATAATGTCTTTAAATATGTCTTCATTTAGGGTTTACTGCGATAAACTGTGATCTTAGAAATAACAAAATGTAGCTAAAAATATAGTTCGATCATTCAGCAGACAAATAACTAATTTACGGGTATGGCATGATAATGTAACTATTAATTTTATTACAAAAGTTGAGTTCGGTAGTAATATACCATTTATAATTGTGTTATTTTATGAGACATTAGTGAAATTATATATATATGTATATACATTTATTGTCATTTCATTCCAATAGGAATGTCAAATGAAACGCCTTTTTATTAAATAATTAAATATTAACCACATCCCAAGCTACCTCAATCACTGTGTGCCGTAAGTGAAACAAGAATAAGTCTTAGCAGGTGCTGTGTCTTAATTTTATAGAGAGCGTATGTGTGTATATGAACAATATAAATATGATTTAGTTATCCAGTTTCAAATATTTTGAATTATTATTATTATTATTGTTGAAATAATATATTTGATTCATCCTGCGCCAATATTCATATTTCTCTTCCTTCCTGGACGATGTAAATATTAATGATATAAAGAATGTGGTTTCTTAAATAATGATCCTTATAATTTTAGATTTTTTGGTATAAAATAATATAAAAATGAAATTGGTTTCCAGAATAATATAATTTCAATAAAAAATGTATGGCTTATGTCCTGTGTACTGCTGAACATAAGCCTCGCCTGAAGTGCTACACTAAGTTTTATTTTCAGCCTTTCTCATCCAGTCATCATCGCTTCGCCTGGTTAAAGGGCGTCCTATGCTATATTTGTCGATTCGCGTTTCGATTCGATTCTAGTGTGAAATCTAGGACCAATCTACCCCAGTGGTCATCGGTTCTATGGCAGTTATGATAAGCCCACTGCCACTACAGTCTACTTATTCGTTGAGACGAGACAGTATACATACATCTACATCCATCTCATATCTTCAATATATAACCTTGGCAACTTGGTAACAATGCTGTAAGGACTCCAGAACACACCATATGTAGTGAAATACAGTATGATGTAATGTATTCCACAAATAAGACTTAATGTATTAACTCAAAGATATTTTCGTAAACATCCTCATTAGTTGACTACCAAATCGAAATCAAATACCAGTTTTCATTGAACACCGCGTTGTATACAAAAAGGAATCCTTTTAATATTTCAATATAAATGTAAATAAAACCAAAAGGTTTATCCGTAGGGGATCCATTTCATTATATTCGCGAGGCCGAATCAATCCCAATTTTCGCTGAGAATTTCGAACAATACAGCAGTTTCCTGGAAAATTGTTTGCGGCGTATTCTGGGTTATGTATTCAGGGTTAGGACTCTTTTCAAATAAAGAGGACCAAAAGAAAATATGTCGAAACTCATTTTTAGTAACGAAGAAACCAATTTAGGCGGAGAGACGAGATGAATTGGGCCTGTTATTGAAATTAAAGGTATCGGAAAAAGCGAAGAAGACGTCTAGGAAAAAATCTCTTTAGCTGTATAAATATATTGAGACGATCCTTTACAATCTACGCATAAAGAAAAGGCGAGTAAAAAGTATTGGAAAATCGTCATTGCAAGAAGTCACATGTGAGCAATTGTACCTCCATATATAACAGGAGAGCACTGCTCTACACTGCTGGGAGGTTGACTTTCTCAATAAATGAAAACTGTAAACATAATCCATCACGTGAACTCAGAGCCGATTGGAGGCCACTGTATAGCTCCCTGTTCTTTGGCTTTGGGCACGCGTTGTTGTGTTATAAATTAAAATGAAGCCTATCCTGTGTCTTCAGTCGGAAGAAATTAGACAAAATGAAAAAAAAACAGTTGAGTAGTTTCGGAGTTCATTGTGGTCAAACATTGTGACAGGGAGTTTTCATATATTTATATATACTATCTGACCTGGCCACGCGTTGCTGTGTTATAAATGAGACCTATATCTTAAGTTGGAACAAATCCAGCAAAATGAAAAAAAAACATCAAAATCGGTTCAGTAGTTTCGGAGTTCATCGCGGTCAAACATAGTGACAGGTAATTTATATATATCATCTCCTCCATTTATATAACTATATATATAAATGGAGCTGAAGAAGTCGTGAGTCGTGTGGTCTAACTTTTTTTAATGTATAAATTGTTACCATTTATTTTAATGGGCTGTATGTAATAATAAGTATGTAGATTTCTTGTAGTTAATATATATTTTTTTATTATTATTTTTGCACCATTGTACCGAACGATTTTTTGATGGCAGTGCATAACCATAAACAGCAATTGAAGTTGCGGTTTAAATTGTGCTTAATCAGTTCGCCCTCATTAATCACTCGTGTACATAAATGTATTCTGTAAGAATACAAATAAGAATCTGTTCTAATGAGTAGCACGCTATTAGTGTAATTAATTGATTGGACTAAGACAATGATAATAGTACAAAAGAAACGCAGATCTTTTTTTGATTAAAGTAAGTCTAGTCACAATTAATTTTAATATGTAATTCTATTTTTTCCTGAATAGTTTATCTGTTTTGAGTTATATTGCATACTCAGACCGAGTGACAGAAATTTGTCTAGTTTCCGCTGAAAAAAATGTTGATTCAGCCAAAGCCGTAAGGTACGTAAAATTTATAAATGTATAAAAAATGCCAGGAATAAAATATTCAATAAATTTATTAAAATAATATTTTTACAAGCTGTAAATAGAATCTTATCACAAAATAAAGCCACGTTCCTATTTTACCTATCATTGCGAAGACTTTTCTGTATGAGACCATAACTGGAAAATTTATGGTTATTTAGTGAAGTTTTACCAGTCATTTACACATACTCTTATATTGATATTGTATGTATTATATTGATAACACACACTGGTGCTTAGGAACTCACACAGTTTGTTGTAACGTGCGTACCTCTATTAAAAACATTAAAATAATAGTAGTTATTAACATGCTTTTGTTAATAAACTACTTTCATGTACTGTATGTAAGATAAAGATTAGCTAGAGGTTTTAATGGTCTTCATAAATGTACAATTTATTATAATCTATCTTCTCATATAAACAAAATAGTAGTACATTTTTAAAGAAGCTGGGCTTGCTCTGGGCCACACTAGCGTTTAGAGGAAATCTACGATGGTATATCTCTACACGGCTTTTTTATTTAACGCAGTAGAAAATCCTTTATGGATCGACCCGCCGTGATTTGACGGCGTGGATATGTAGAGATCCCCCTCACCTTAGCGTTCGGAGTACAGGCGGGGCATACCCAAAACAACCAAAAACCACCGGGACGTATGTACCTCGTGGCTGCCGTGATTACTTCGCTTGCGACAATCTCTCCATATGCCTGCGTTTTGTTGACGTTAAAATTGTCAATAATTTTATAAAGAAAAGTTCAGTACAGGCGCATTAAGACAAACAGTAACTCAGACACATTAAATTACAGCTTAGCTTGAATTCCGTCGGACCCACTGGCTTTAATAACCTCTAGGATGACAATGATCTTTTCACCTCTTTGACGTGAATAGTGATACCATGGAAGCATCACAGTGAAGTACACTATTAAGTGAAGTATACAACAGAGGGACAGTATTTAGGCAAGAGTTGCTTTAGAACAGATAAGCTTTGGTTTCTCAAGGTAGCAATCTGTTGTAACAAATTCATTCATCTATCCAATATACATAATTGTAAAATGAAAATATGTTTGATTGTAATTTTAAAATATTATTAAATTAAATCGGCTGTTATTTCAATGACAAACAATTTATATAATATTAATCAAATAAATGTACGCTACTCGTAACTCAAGTTCGTAATGAGCCCAGACATAAATTCAGTAAGTTAATCACATTTTACAATTGAAGTTAATTAGTTCTCAGCAATTCGGTTTGAAGAAATTCATGAAGCCTATTTAGCAGTAATAATTCAAATCATAAATTAGTCTTAGGCTTTTGAAATATTAAATGAATAGGCCCGTACATAGTTAACGCTGATTAAATGTTTAATATTTTAATGCTTTATTTTCTACCTAATTTAAAATTATTAGTTACAATTATTAGCTATAAAAACATCTACTATAAAACATTATTATTATACACTAGCAGCCCGTCCCGGCTTCGCACAGGTGGACAAAATTCTTTAAACTTATTCTGTTATTAAATATTTTTCCGTTAGCGCCATCTAGCGTCCGGTGGACGAACTACTTGCAGTTGATATGGTACCAAACACAAAGTATTCTCACAATATAATTAGCATATAATATTTCTTACAGGCACACCAATTAGCTCAAAGTTATAGACACTAGGGTAACGGATAGATATATAAAGGTACATAGATTTGTAATATTCGAAGAAATAAATATAAGATACAGATACCTTTGTATCTGACATAGGTATCTATTTATCATATATGTATGACCGTTTATCCGTTAGCAAAGTATCCATAACAAAATTCTTACAGTGCGTGGGCTAGGTTAATTGGTGTAAAAGTAAGAATATTATAATTGAGTTAACAAGAGAACTGAAACCGTAAGTGGTGGTCAAAAGGTTTCAGATATGTTTTTGGTGTATTAACAAATAGTGTGTAATATGCACAGAGCCACAAGTTCATCTTGTTTCAGTAATTCATTTCCGTTCGATACTGGTGCCATTGCATCTTCTTTCGATTTCGGAGGATTGAGTTTTTGAATATCACATTAAATTGCAACCAATAATACTAGTGCAAAGATTTATATTTAAAAATTGCTATTTCATACTTATTTTGATTTTCCGCATATTTTATTTTATATTTAATCCTGAATTGTTGAAATTTGAATATAAATTTATATTTTTACATTTTATTTAGTTATTAAATTCTTTCTTTTTTTTTTCATTAATTATTTAATTTCATGGTATACTACTGAGTCTACTACCAATTCGGAAATTGGGAGCTCCTTCCGAGAAGAACTGGCGAAAGAAATTCGGGCAGGGGGACCGACCTCCATCTTACTTATTATTTTATCTTTAAGTGTGTATTTAACTGGATTATAGGATGGATGATTACAATTGCGTTCGATATAATTGCAAATAAAGTAAGTTGAATGGTTTTTAGATCACTTTTCAATGTTTACTTAATACTATTACAAAAGGTATATTTGAATAAGACATCGAAGAATATTTTGTTCATAAAGAAATAAAGATTTTACATATTTTTGATACAAAATAAATTGATTTTGAAATTCTGATCAATTTAATTTGAAGCTTTGCTCAGCTTGTACTATGAATAATTTTTAATGAATATTATATGAACAAATACGAAAAAGGTATTCAATAATTTTAATAAGTATTTAAATAATAATGAGTCGGGGAAAATTATTATTTTCAATTATACATTTTTGTACGTTCTTTATAGGACTACTAGTGGACCCGACAGACGTTGTCCTGCCTGTTATTTTTGCAGTATAGATAAATAACCTAGATACCGTCTGCAGCGCCATCTGCCGGGCTGATTTGTGAATCTAAACCATTCTCAGATCCCCTTGAACACACACAAAAAAAATCATTCAAATCGGTCCAGCCGTTGAGGAGGAGTTCAGTGACATACACACTCACAGAAGAATTATATATATAAAGATATGCTGGAACATTTGGTGCTTTAAGGTCTTAAACAACAATACAAAGCTTTAAATATTATCGAAATAGTATATTTATTTTGTAGGAAGTGATCTGAAATTATTTCCTTAATATGCTTAACAAATCATTGCTACTGTCTCCGTAGAGCGTGTTACTAAATATTAAAGTTCACAATTTAAAAAATGCTATTGTAATAACAAGTCATCAGAATAAAAAGGCGTGTCAAAACTCTTACGGTCTTCCATGCCATTGCTCATTCCAAAAGTACTTGTGTATTCCTTCAAAAAGCTGAAATCGCGAGAAGCATAAATAATGGAAATCGTTTTATATTACAACTCACTCGCGCACAGTATCACGATAACGTATCCTAAAAATACCAATTCAACCATGGAAATATTACATTCGTATAAAGTAGAGTAAAAGCATAAAATATTGATTTCCCATTCTTAGGGGTACCGGGGTAAGGTTACGGGCTTTCATACCAGATATGTGGGACACATCAATGTGTTCAAAGACGACTCTGCAAGATATATAGACTTTAATTCTTTACGACAGGGTTGATATTAGTGTGTGGAGTTTGGGGAAGCGGTTTAATATAAAGTGGTGCAGTTTGATAAATTACCTCGCCGTGACGCGTGGAAATCACTGCCGGCACCCAGCTATTATGAAAGCTAAGTAATTTGTGGCCACCTTTATTTTTTTATTTCGGAAAAGCGTTTAGGTGTTCTTGGTTGTTATTCTTTGAAACAATAGTCCAAGCACCCGGAGTTTGCTATTGTTTCCAAAAAAAGACTAGGCAAGGGTGAACTCTGTCTTCTTTTAGGATTGTGCACTTAAAAACCACTTTTAAACGAAATTATATTTCAACGAGTCTACGATGCTATATGAAATCCAATATTTTAAAGGGAAGAGTGGAATTACTGGATAGTGATAACGATATAGATAAAAAATATATTATGTTTTTATAAAATTTTACATTACATACAATTGTTGCACATCATACATTACAGTCTACATAGATACTCATATCCCTACAACACAGTCTACTCGTTTATAGTTCTAGTTTTATTACAAAGTAATAATTGGATTGGCTGAATGCATCACCAGATGAATATTGTACTAGCTTTTAAGGGCTGTGGTCTTCTAATGCTGCTTTTTGTTTTGGTAGCCTCCAGTATTGCCTTTTACGATGCCCTTGAGTGGAGACGGTTGATGATGTTCAACAGTGCCGGACACCACAGGGTACAATTCTAAATTTAATACCTACAAAAGCAAATAAATAAAAGTTTTCTTATAACAATTTTATTTCAGTTGAAGATCTTTTGCGTATAAATTTTAAAGAAATTGTGTCTTATTTTCCTCCTAGGTGTTAAATAAAATACCTACTACTTAAGAAAAAGTGCGATTTCTTATCTCGGGTGCTTTTAAATACCACCATTATCGATAAATCGGTCCCTTTCTTTATTAGGTGTATAGTGTATTATAGTTTGATATATTGACTTTATCGATAAATTATCTATTGTTGATATAAAAAGAATATTTCATTTATTTATTTTTTATTTTTTATGGCTTATAAATAATATATTGATGATGATCTTTTTACCCATTTGTCTATGGGACATTATAATTCTACTTATGGATAATGTTTAATTTTCTCATCTATTCTGTGACTAGTCCTTGTAAAACTTGCTAAATCTTCGTAATTATTGACCGAATACCCTCACCAAGGCACTATTGAACTTAGCATGGCAATTTATTATTTTAATAATATTCCTTCATAGCTAACAGAGTGAAACTGTTATAAATATGTATAGCCTTATGTTAATAAAAACTCGACCAAGAAAATACTACTAAATAAGTGTACTACGAGTATACACAATTTTTGACATCTGAGTTTTATTTAACAATTTGTGTTTTGAACCTCAATATTAATTATCCACTCGAGTTTTAATAGGTTATTTAATTTCTGTTCTTAGAGACATGTCAAACCAAGTCAATGTTACCTTTGCTCACTGACCTTTAGATTTAACCTTCGATATTCCCGAGAACGAGATTAAACTTAAGGTAGCGACGCCTTTTCTCATATATAATTCAAAGGATAGATTGGCGCCTTCATTTTTATCAGTTCACAGGGAAACAATTACCTGCCTGTACCTATTTTAGGTACAGGGAAGGTATCTTTATGAGTCAGAAGGGTAATTTGACCTTTACATTGTTTTTTATTAGACAAAAGTGCTCTTTTGTTTTTACTCCGCAATTTTACATCATACATTACACTCTACACAGATACACATATTAGCACGGCACACTCGGTCTACTCGTTTAAAGTTCTAGATTTTACACAAAGTAAGACCTTAATTGGCTGAATGCATCACCAAATGAATATTGTATTAGCTTTTAAGGGCCGTAGTCTTTGTAAATAAATAAATACTGCGACTGACATGCGTTAAATACTGCGTAATGTGCGAATAGAAAAATATAATCGCCCCTAAAATTTATGGTTAAAAATTGTAAAAAGAATGTTATTTTGTCTTCGTTATTGAATTTATATGGGTTTCTATGAACATTAAATGAAATTGAGATTTTCTGTTGCACACTGTAACACTTTATTTTCACACAGAGTACAGATTAACCAACAACCAGAATAGAGGTGACACAAAATGCAGATTATACAAAATTAAATTCTTATAAGTGCTGCCCTCTGACAGATATTCAACTGAGTCTTATTTTAATATGTTAAATTTATTTTTAATTTATTACAGGAAAAAAGTTCTAACTACGATAAAGCCAAACTTGCTTTTAGGAAGTATTTGTTTGAACAGTACGATAATACACAGTTTCTTCATTATCCACTATAATAATAATGAGCCTTGTAAAGAAATGGGTTTACAAACTTAATCATCTTCTATGACGCTTTATCGTTATATAATATGATTAAGTTTGTAACAAGGTGCATAGTAACTGATGTAAAGAAACATATCTCTAATAGAATCTTTTCACCGTAAACTAACAATAAAATGATAAAATCTGATATTTTGTTGCCGGCGTTTTTGAGTATTTTTGTGCTATTATTAGAAACTACAGGTACCTTCTTGTTCTAATAATGATGCCTTACTTGAATCGAGTGTAAATAGGTGCCACAAAATATTTAATTTTTGCGTCTTTATTATATTTTTTTAGGGATAGTATTATTAAATAGTATTATTATTTCAAAACTTATCATATGAGAAAATAGAAAAATTATGGGGCAATGGTAAGGATCCTGCCTTTCGAACCAAAGGTCCTAAGTTCGAGTCCCAGAAGGCAGATGATTGTGTGATGAATACGAGCATTTGTACTTGAGTCATGGATATTCATATATATTTCTATAAATATTTTATATATAAATATCGTATATGTATATTTATACGATACCCTAGTATCCATAACACGAGGCCTATACATAGTGCTTACTTTGGGATAGACTGATTGGTGTGAATTTGAACAATATTATTTTTATAGTTATTATTATTTATTAGTTCGAATCCCGGTAAGGGGAAATGTTTGTGTGACAAAGACAAGCATACTGAGTCATAGGTATTTAAATATACACTTATATGAACATATCTTGTATATGTAACGTAAATGTTTATCCATCCGTTACCCTAATATCCATAACACAAGCCTATTAATGCTTACCTTGGGCTAGGGTAATTAGAGCCCACATAATTATAGGCGTGGTCTAAGGATCAATATGAGGCCCTTTACTCATCTTGATCTATATTAATGATCTTCTTTAAAGATCTATGTGGGATAGTGCTATTTGCAAGTGAGAATTTCTGAGTTTTAATGGTTTCTAGAAGCAATGATTGTTCTAACGGTTTTACATTAGTTCTGTAGTAATAATCTATAATCTAAGGTCACAGTGGTTTGTGTGTTTGTCTGTCCGCTCTTTTTCCATTGTATCAATAACGTTACCATAGCAACGCGTTAACCGCAAGTAGTTCGTCTACCGGACGCTAGATGGCGCTAACGGAAAAATATTTAATAATAGAAATTTTTAAAAAAAAATTATCCATCCGTGCGAAACGGGCCGCTAGTTAAATACAAACAAAATGCATGAAATTTATTTAACCTGACAAAGGACAGGTTGACCTACATATAAAATTGAACAATGAAGTAGACGAAGTGATTGAAAAACAGGTGTTTTGTTTGTAACATTAGATTAACGACTACAATGAAACCCTCGTATTGAGTCCTTGTCTAGTAGACTCAGCTATGCGGCGTAGCTGTTAAAAATACTGTTAAGTGAAAATAAAAGGACAAGGCTAATTTATTTATTTTCATAGTGTAATGCCCTGTGGGTTGTTGTTATGACGCTAAGCTGCCAATATTGAAAGCATTTTTGTGCAACAGAAAATAGCTGTTCTACAACGAATATAATATACAACCTTCGACCTGGAGGACTTGTTTAAGGAAATTATTTTACACAATTAAGTATAGGCTTTGTAAATAATAACTATAAATAAAATATAAATTTTGTATACACTTTGTCAGGTACAGAAAAATACATATGGTACCTTTTATCAAGAATAAAAGTACTATACCCGAGGGTTAGATATATAATTTTTTATCGGTTGTCTTCATTAACGCGAGCGAAGCCGCTAGTAAAAGCCAATAAAAATATACATAGTTACATACATACATAATTTTAATAAGAAATAAAAATAAACTTGCCTTTCCAAGTTTTGAGACTCCAAGGCGTATCTTAGAGGCTCGTTCTTAGGCAAAGGGATAGCTCTTTTAATTAAAGTTCCCCTAAGTTTAAGCCTTTGTCTAAATTTAAAATGTATGTGAAGAACAAACTCATGTTCAGTGATCAAAGTCAACGATTCTTTAATATATCGTGATCCATAGAAATAATATGTGTAGGTATTGACTAAGCATAATACTAACTAGGTTTTGACATACAACTACTATCTTAGCAACTGGGCTGAAATTCTCGTCATTGTAGATGCCCTTTTTCTGTGTGTACCCTAAATAAAAGACTAATTTTAAAATTAGCAAGTGAGCTATCTGCTTTATTTTTTAATCCTTTATAACTTATTAAAAGAAATCGGCATATTGGTCTCAGGTTATATATACTATTAATATTCGCAGATAATATGAGAACATAATCATCGAATCGAGTGGGCGGCTGTAACAAATTTCTTTCTCGTATATTCATCCTCGGCGTAAGCTAAACCAAGTAATCTGAATTTTGTGTTTTATCACTATCATCATACAAAATTCTAGAAGGCAATGATATTTGTGGTTCAATATGTAATTCAGTAGGCAAATCCTGACTTTTCCTGTATTACTTCGAAACCAACATATGAAAACGGTATAGCTGAACTTTATTTAGGCTGACTATGAACAAAAATGGTCTCAGAGTGGTTGGATCCCCTTGCATCACCAAATATTTGTGTTGTAACCGGCAAAGCGGACAAACTTCTGTTGAAAGATGATCCTCTTCATCACCTAATCCAGTTCACATCAATTCTGAATGACACGTCTTTCACTATTTTAATTTACTTCTCTAATTCATTAAACTATAACCTTCATCAGAATCGTATCCAATTAGAATGCATTTTCAGCTTTTTGTACATCTTTTTTAAATTTTGTTCCGGTACGTAAGCGTAACATTCGTATCTAATTATTTTGAGATGGTTTTTTCTGAATCCATAATTTCAAAGGTTGCTTGTCATTTTCTGACCAGTTTTTTTTTATAACATATGTAGTTTTGCCCATATAACAATGGGTAATTCTTAATGAGAGTGCGTCATTCAACTAAAGTTCTTTTTTTCACATTAACTTACAGGAGTATAGGGCATTGCTTTTGACTTATAAATGCCTACAGCAGTTCCAGCTTCTTACGTTCTTATTTTTAAATTCTTCTGCGTTGTTTAATTTCACCATAGCGTCTTGATTTTGGAAATGCGCATCTTAATCCTAACGATAACTGAAAAATTGCACATTTAAGGCATAACGTTTGTTTTGAGATATGACTTCAAACAAACGATGTAGTTCATCCTAACCATCTTTAGACGAGTCATCTGTCTGCAGTAAGTAAAAATAATAATGCGGAACTATCAATTTGGTTATAATTATCAAGAGCTTATTGATATTCAAAAATATTTTTCGTTACTGGTAATAGGCTTAATCGGTTTTAGTAAACTATCGTTAATTGTATCTAACCCACCCGAAATACCTTTTAATATGAATGATACCTTAAAATATCATAAAATTTTAGTATCAAAAGAGTATGAAACTTCTTAACATAATACACATAAATAAAACTAATGAGGATATTCAAAACTATTTGATCTACATATTTAATCTTCAATGGCAAAGTTTTCAGCGATCAAGTCAAGCGATTTCTGTTTTTGATGCGAGGCCCATTTGATATACTAAATAATGCGAAGTCAGCATTCATAGCATTCGGACATACCACAGATTTAACTAATAGCGAGGTTACACAAGGTTGATTATTATTTTAAAATTTTTATGTATTTTTAAACATTATATGATCTTTTACATTGTTAGTGCAATAATGACTTTGAAATTCAGAGATCATCTTAATTTTGTTCGGTCCTTTTTTTGAGATCATTCAAATATGTTACCTTATCGCAAGCTAGTAATTATATTTTGCAAATCTATAACCTAAGATCACAGTGGTTTGTGTGTTTGTCTGTCCGCTCTTTTTCCCGCTCTTTTTCCATTGTATGAATAACATTGCCATATCAACGCGTTAACCGCAAGTAGTTCGTTTAGCGGACGCTAGATGGCGCTAACGGAAAAATATTTAATAATATAAAAAATTAAAGAATTTTGTCCACCCGTGTGAAGCCGGGACGGGCAGCTAGTACAATATAATTTTATAAACAGCCATACTTTTATATTGTATGCTATAAAAATATGTTCTTTTAGAAGTAAACATTACTGTTACACTTTCCCGTTAAAACTTCGTATTTGACCATTAAGATTCAAGGATAATCAAATGCATTTCCTTGTTCCTAAGCCAAAGGTTCCGTCAAAAAAACGCGTCTGAAAAACTTATAAAATGGCGTCGCAGTCAATCGGGCGAGAAATGTGGTGAGGAATCGTTTCCTCCTATGGGTATAGGAAAAAAGATAATTTATTTTCCTACATTCTGTAAAAAAGAATACAACATAAACATTATTGCTATTATGACAAAGTATTCCTTTCTTAGATTAATATATAAAACTAATCTTATATATAAAATTCTCGTGTCACAGTTTTCGTTCCCATACTCCTCCGAAACGGCTTGACCGATTCTCATGAAATTTTGTGAGCGTATTGAGTAGGTCTGAGAATCGGCCAACATCTATTTTTCATCCCCCTAAATGTTAGGGGTAGTCCACCCCTAAATTTTTTTATTATTTTTTAGACAAAATTTTTAGTTTCTTTTTTTTATGATACAACATACAAAAATACATACAACCCAAAATTTTCACCCCTCTACCATCAACCCCTATTTTTTATTAATTAATTAAAAACTTTTCCTAGAAATAATATACATGGCAAAACAACGTTTGCCGGGTTAGCTAGTAATAGATAAAACTAATATGGTTTGGTTTTCTGGTTACAATAGTATATAATTATACTCTTTGAGAATGTGATCCAAATATTGCGATTTATTTTTGTAAACTGTTGTTGATAACTGAATTTGCAAAAGAAGTATTATTTTGTGTCTGCTCTTGTTAGAACTTATTTAACCATTTTTAAAGAATCATAAATGGTCCACAGTTATAGCTAAGGTGTGAATAGGACTGATTTTTTATAGTACAAGACAAAAATTCTCATTCTTTCACTTGTTGCCTGTAATCATAGAAATACACCAATAATGTTCGTGTGATGGCGACAGGTTTACATTCTAACGCTTATTTGGTAAGAACAAGATAACATTATAACATTTCTGTTATCGCAAATAAGAGTGATATTATTGATCTTTCTATCTTATCAATATCTTCTCATGACGATAAATCAAGCGTGTCTCTCGTTCAGTGTTGATGGTTTTATTCAGTATACAGTATCATATTATAATACAGTTTCAATCATTCATTAAGATATGGAATATCAAGCTGACAGGACATATATAAAAATTAAATATTTTAAACTAAAACACAAGACGAGCTGTAATCAATGTCAATAATGCAATGCTCACAAGCGGTTAAGAAGTTCTAAATCTGAAAAGAGATTTTGCCTCCTTACATACGATTTATTAGTCTAATAACAGAATTTATAACGAAGCACTGTTCGGCACAACTCATTTCTACTATCGCATTACTCATCACTGTTTAACATATTAGAATCGATCGGGTCGTATAGTAACGGCATATTCTGGAAAGATCTTTCTTTTGCGAATGCTCAGTGTGGTTCCAAAAGTTTATTGAGGTTTCGCAGTACTACAGCACGGATGTCAGAGTAACTTGAATACCGGTTTTCATGTTAATGTCACTCCGAGATGCTGGGTTCAATCTCCGAGAGAATACGAACGGATGTTGTAGTATTTTCGTTGTATTTCATTTCCATAGCATTAGTGTTTTGGCTACTTAAATTGGGCTCACAACAATGCATGTGATTTTGTCTTTTATTTGTATGGTATTTACGCCTTTTTCTTTATAACTGAAAATATCTGAATTGACTGATCATACAATCAGCCGCAGTAATTTACACTTTAGTTCTATGTTCCATTAAATTATGCGTACATTTAACCTTTTTTTATAATGGGTTTGTTCTTGATTCCAATCAAGACCGGGGGCCAAGACAGGATCCGCGATAGAACGAGTTAACCCAGAAGGTGCCTATTCACCTTGGCTTTAAAAACGGACGAGTTATAAGTACTCGGAAATACAGACGCAGGCAGGGAGTTCATCTGCTTTGCTGTGTGATTTATAAATGATGTTGAGAAGCGCTTGGTGCGACAGGTAGGAATAGCAACCAAGAAAGGGTGGTTGTCCGCAGTGCGTATGGATATCCGATGGAAAAACGGAGATGGCGGTATGAGCACATGCAGCTCCTGAGCACACTCTCCAAAATACATTCTGTAGAAGACCGACACACAGGTCGTAACGTAATCGTCGTCCGTGAATAGTTAGTGTAACACGGTAAAAAAGTATTCTTCTGAGGCTGACGTGTGTTGGTATTTAGTACACGGATAAAATTAAACTATAATTACGAACTATAATTGTAGAAAAAAAATTGTTGACGAAGTAAGAATTTCTTACTTTTGTTAGTTTTACAGTAATCTGGTCGGAAATATCTGGATAACCTTATTCTGTATTTTATGTTTGCTTTTTATGTACATATATTCGGATGCTTAAACATTGGTCTTTGACGAAGTTTCCTTACTTTGCGAATTTTGCCTCTATTTAACCCAAGTTTACGATATAATGTTAAATATTAATTCTTGTTAGATAACCAACAATAAAAACCGCAGTAAATATATTTTACGAGATCTTAAATTTGAAGGAAGGGACGTTCTGTAATTAGTTATTCTGCTGAATAAAGATAAGGCAGATCCAAGGCCGCAATTAGAGAAGGCAAATGGTAATTTCCAAGTAAATTTGGCTGACTGATTGAATGCTGATAAGGGGACGAAAATAACCTTGATTTTGGAATATTTTAGGGTATGCCAAACTGATAGGTAACTATATTCGGTAACGAAATGGGTTTAACCTTGATTGTGGATAGTATTAAGATAAGAAAAATTAATCAGTTGGAGTTTTACGTTAACATCACTACTTATCATATCAAGAAAGATGAAGCACAGAGAAGATTTCCACTTTTATTTATATCAATATAAGGCTTCTTTGTCGGATACCTAAAGCTTTCATTTTTCATGTATATTAAAGTAACAAATTACAAAATATTCTATTAGAGTATCGTATGCTCATTAACTCTAATTTAAAAGTGATTTAATTTAAATATTGTTTATTTCAAGCTCAATGCCTCCAAAGAGATTGTTTCTAATATAAATAATGAAGGTTAATATAACGTTCTACCGTGTAAATAACTTATGTGGTTAAATTGCTAAGGGCAACTATAGTGGACTAACTGTATCCACACGTATTGGGCTTTTGAATTTTCTTAAGGACCGTTACTAGTGCAACTGTATGTATGCATTTATTAACCTGTATTATGACGCATAAAAGGTCTAGTGTTTATATCAACCCCTATTATTGTGTTCTCATAAGATTCCAAAACAGGTTACAAACTTATACTTTGATGGTTTTGCGAAAATTTAAAGTCCATGTTTAAAAATCCAAAATATACCAATGTTTATGGTTTATTAAATTTATATTCTAAGATCACAGTGGTTTGTGTGTTTGTCTGTCCGCTCTTTTTCCTGCTCTTTTTCCATTGTATCAATAATGTTACCATAGCAACACGTTAACCGCAAGTAGTTCGTCTACCAGACGCTAGATGGCACTAACGGAAAAATATTTAATAATAGAAAAAAATTAAAGAATTTTGTCTACTCGTGCGAAGCCGGGACGGGCCGCTAGTATTAAAAAAATAAATGAAATAATACCAATAATAATAAGGTTTTATTTCATTTATTTGTTTGATAATTTAATGGATAAAGTCGTACTTTATAAAACATTATTAATTCTTTCTGGTTAATGTAAAATCAACACACGTTTGTTAAATAATATTTATTTAAAACCACTTTTGCCTATCCGTTATACGTAAAATATTCGTGAATAAACTGTGCGGCAAACACGAAATCGAATAGCTGTTGCAAATAAAACAAAGGGAGTAATAACTCCGTGAATTTCCGTGCTGGCCAGTAATTTTGCTGGACCAATGCTTTTCAAAAGCTCCAAAAGCCTTCCATTTCAACGAGTGTAGCTCTAACGCATAGTGCATACTAAAACACTGGTTAGAAACAAATACGAAATATTTGAACCATAATATTATTAACATAACAGAACATTTGGTAAGTATATTCTACGCTAATCGTTTGAAAACTTTTTGTTAATATGGCGCTATAAAAAGGTGTAATAAATGGTTTAAATTATGTTTAAGCATTACAAATTATGGATATAGTAAGGAATATTGCTTTCAGTGGTAGAAAATATAAAGATAACATGTTATAAGATAAAATTTTAGTTAATATTTTCATATACAATGAATTCATTAAGTGTCAGCTACTATGCCATGGCTTCCTAAGCGTAGAAGACGCTGTAGGGAGAAGAATGCTAATAAATATAACAAGGGTTGTTTTCTCCCCCTATTACATATATGTGACAGAGATTTTCATGCTACTTTTCTTGGGGATGCCAAAGAAGCATGAGAAAATCTACTTTAAACAAATTTGAAACAGGTAGTTATGGATTTAATGTTACTATGTCATCTATTTGTGTCGGACACATTACTCTAACGATTATGGGAATATTAACAAAATTTAAATTGAACCCTTAATTATAGGGCTAAGTGTCGGCAACTCGAAAAAGTTCTGTGGCTTCGAATTAGTAGTATCGAGTATGGGTTTTTAATCAAATACCAATTAAATTACCAGTTCTCGATTGCCATAGTAACATATAGTGTGTTGTTATTACCGTAAGATTTGAAGGTGTTCCTTACGGAGCGCATTCGCATGTCGAATTGCATGTTGAGCGTGTCAATTCCGTAACTAAAAATCTTAACGAGTCGTTGGAAATTAATAAAATATCCAATTATTTTGTTGACTACTCGTAAAGTCATAGCGCTATTTGTATTTGAAAAATATTGAATTTTTGAACTATTGAAGATAATTATTGAATAATTTAGCAAAGTGATGTCTTCCTTCGATATTGTAAACAAACAAATCCGATTGCAAGCAAATGTTCAAAATCGAATCTTAAATTCTTATATTAAAGGTGAATACTCGCCAGTCAGTGAGGTACTATTTTTAACGCTTAAAATCTAATCTTGGATTATAACATTAAATGTTGCTAGTGGGAGACTGCTTTAATTTTTTAAATCATACAACCCACAATGAGAATATTCAAACAATATTTCTTTACATTTCTTGTTGTTTGGTTTGTGTAGGTATGAATTTTGTTGATGTATGTGAACATTTGTTTCAGAAACGTAGCTTATCAGCTCGTTATTCATACTTGTGCAACATTGGCCGCGAACGTTATCGGCTTACGTAACTATTGCTCACGTTAATTGAACGGAATCGAAAACAACTAACCGTTAAATTCATTACCTATACTCATGGCAGCGATTGTTAGATGAAATGCTAGAAATCTGTGACGCAAGATCGGTAATGAAACTAATCTTATGTTCCTTATTGTTTCATAAGTTCAAGTGTTCTTCCTGGAAATGTTTGATTAAACTTGGACTTGTCTGAGATGGGAGATGGGACTCAAACTAGCATTTTATCGCCATCCGGGTGATTGCTCTTCCAATTTGGGCTACAGAGACTTTCTTATGTAAAGTAACAACGCCATTTCTTAATACTCTAAAAAATGATCTACAAAATTGAAAAAGGAAAAAGAAACAAATCTGTTAAGATCTCCGCATAAGAATATATATTAATAAGAAATGAGAAATTTTAATGTTTTACAGACATCGTAGTTTCATCTCATCTTTATGCTGAAGTTTGAAGATCGTCAGATAAAAAGTCAGCATTTAATAACGATAGGTAAAACCAGTTCACTATTAAATTAAATAAACATAAACTTTGTTCAAATACATTTAAAAAAAAGGTCATTCGAATAGTCCAATATTTGTACCTACCACCCATGTATTTGTTTTAAGTAGGTTAACTTAGACACTGTAAAAGTAAAGAGTTCCATGTGCATATGATTCTGAGACATATATTATTATGTTATTTAGTATCATATATTTATATAATAACATTTGTAACATTATTTAATGATCCATTTATTTGCATTTTAAATTATAAATTATTCCTGTTATGAAGTCGAGAAAAGGAAGGTATAACTCGAACGATAAATCCAAAAATTCACCAATTTTTTACCGAAACAAACAACAAACGTTCATAACATAATTCGGAAACATTGTCAAATGAACAATGAATATTTTACACAGGATCCTCTCAAAGGAATTATATTTCTCAGCCCAAATGAGTCTAGAAATTAATACCTCCTCCCATTTGTTTTAATTAACTCATGAATATGTATGGTCTTACGCAGATGACATAGGTGAAGCTGGCTACGCTTCTATGTAGAATTTCGCTTATTATAACGTGGCTCTGTTTACTATGATGCGTATACGTGGGAGGATTACAAAGGATGTGCTTGAAATAACTTTGTTTCGGAAAACTTTTTGGTGCGTAATTAGGTAATGTTCTTGTTATAATCCGTATAATATGTACCTTTTTACTTGAGCGTTGTTATTATAATTAGCGCTTTAATTGGGTATTCGAATCGATTTAAATAAGTTGTTTTCGTTCTTATTAACATGTTTTTCATTAATTTATTCATTTATTCATGGTCTTTTTCTGTTACAAAAATATAATAATTATAAGTTGCTTTTTGGAATTTTATATGTAATTGGAAATTGGTGGTGTTACACTATTTAAAAAAAATGGTCAGTAATCCAATGGGTCATCGAAAAATTATTATTTCGATCCATCATGTTTGGAAACGTGGGTAAAGCCGACTTCTATGGCTGTTAGCTTTTCCCTTTCCCTGTTAGTAGTGACTGTATGGTTATTAGTTGTTACATTCACAGTGAAGTCTTTTATCAAATAATGGGACTTTACGGCTGACGATGATAACGATGAAAGAATTTTAAGATCACTGATCACCAGTAGCAAAACTTTGTACCAATATTTTAATGAAAAACGACATGTCGTGTGAATTTTTTATTATTACTTACCTTGATTGAATTTTTTTTTTCTTTGAAATTGTTTGATGTCTATGTTATTTTGTATGCCATTACGGCTAAGCATAGGTATATGGGGCTTGCTTGCTTAATCAAACGTATCAATGGTAATGTCTATGCTTTTCAATATAAACGATAGAATAGAAAAAGAATAATATATAAATATTTGATAAATCGAACAACTATAAATTTTTGATTACAACGTAAACCGTAATGCCTAGGCGTAAGAGGTGCTACTTTTATGATAAAGCAAAGGCTTGTTGTGTATATGAGTTTCCTAGAAGTTTGTGTTCGAACCAATGATTTCAGAATTTAGTTTGTTAGTTCGGGGCTTAAGATTGGACCCTGGTTTGGCAAACTTAGAGGCATAGTTTGTTACACATGTACGATAAGATCTGGCGTAACAAGTTTTGCCTTGTAAATACTTGTGTCACGAAAGGTTTTAGTGCTGACTAATGTTGATTCGGACACTATCCTGTTCATTTAAGATATTTAAATTATGTTTATTAATTTATTTTTCATTATTCGTAAGAAATAACTAAGTTGATGAGACCTGTTATAGCTATGCTTACCTACTGTTAATGAGTCTTCTTCTGCTATTTCTTGATCTAAATCCTATAATTACATAAATAAATAATAAACTTATAACATAATTTTATTTTCATTTTTCTGCTCCTATAGTTTGTGGTAATAGATAATATGATCTGAGGCAGATGATTTCTCTCATAATTTCTATAAATATGTATTTGTTCTCTAGCTTAAACTAGAGTTTAAATATTTTATAAACTCGTCGGGTTATGTTAAGACCATGATCTCACATTGTAACCTACTGTGAAGAAGTATTAAACGGTAGTAACGCTTGAGACAAGTATTAACTTAATCATACGTTAAACACGTTTCCTGAAATGGGGGCGATATAATACTGAATGAAGGCATAAGAGTGCCCGCAAACGATCGACTTTTTGTAGCCCTGATAACTGGGTCAATTGTATTATAATTATCACCGGTTTTGTGACCAACTCAATATCAAGTGCACAAAGAGGCACGAGTCGGCTGTGAAGCACCGATTTTTGAAGTTATACTTCTTTAGGCGCGTTTTAAAAAATGATGGGAGTGAAATTATCATGTTGAAGTTGGCCGCAAAAGCGACATGGAATAAACCAGCAGGATGAAGTTGGCCGCTAATTTAATTTAAATTGTGTAAATCGTAATTTATCGTGTCTGGGTGTTAAGGGTAACGTGTCTGGGTGGTAAGGGTGTTAATCTTTTGATGCTTCTTACTGATCACTATATAATTTGTAAATTTATCTTTCTTTTCACATAAAAAAAATAGAGCACACGGGAGGAAATTTTTAGTAATGTTAAAGAAGTATAGCTTCTTACGTGCATATAAAAGTACACACAACGATTTTTTTTGATTAGACCGAATTTTTGCAAGGCTTAAGGTTTACAACATGGACTTACATGTTGCCTATTCGCTGATAAAAAATCGGTCACGTGTTGATTGTCTTACATGTCAGGGTAATCAATTGGTAAAATACTTTTGGATTTAACTAAATAAAGTACGACATATTCACCACCAACAGCTGTCTATACATAAAACCAATACATAAAATAATATGGTTGACTTATGCTGCTCGCTATATCCCTCCCCTAATAAAAAAAATTAAAAAGCTTTAAAATGAAAAATTAAACGATGACTTTTTTTTTATATTTTTCTAGCTGTTGCCCGCGACTTTGTACACGTGGATTAGAGGGCCACCCTTATCGACTCGTCTGCCAGCGTCTTGATAGCTCTGTGGTCAGCACCCGCCCGGTTAGCGAAAGGTCGTGGGTTCGAATCCCGCCTGAGGGCTCGGAGGCGTGGTTGTTTTTACCAGGCGTATCTTATATGTATATTATAGAAATATAGCATTGTGAATGCAAAAATACATTTAAATATTAACAAATATTCTCGGAGGAGTTCGATAACAATCATTGTGACACGAGATTTTTATAAGTATAGTAGATTTATTCCCAATAATTCTTATACGTATGTTACTACTATGGAAGATAATTGAAATATTTGAATTGGGCACAGAAACAATACAACATACTTGGGTAATGGAGGTCTATATAAATATTAAGTTAGCAAAGAATTCAGTGGTATATGTTAGGATTTGGCGCCCGAGGTCTGTAAGGATTATTTTTATGTTAACATTTTAGATCAAACAATGTTTTTTTTTGTTCTGTAATGGCATTATAGTTATTCTATTTAATATGGATAAAACAATTACTGATAAAATTCCCTTTATTAAATATAATTGGAGCAAAAGCTTACCAGGCTTAGAGTGAAGATATTAAATTATTTTCTTTGCAAAGTTAAAAAATAAATCATAAGATTGTTTTTTTACAGTCTACCGCCCCGGGGTACGCCTTCGGTCTTAAAGTAAATACATCGCTGACTACTAAAAATAATTATTTTTGTCTTCAGCGTAAAAAAACAACTTTGATTTAAAACAGCTAAAACAATCTGCTTGCAGTTATCCTTGATATTTATCTATAGCAATCCCAGAGAAAGAACAAACAGCTTATCATTGATAAAATTAACGTATAAACTCAGAACAATAACTTTGTTCTGAGCGTATAAATGAAATTCGAACTTGTGCAATTTTTTTGTTTAATTTTTCTCGTAAGGCAAAGGATACAGAACACATACAGTTTCATCTTGAAGTATTTATTCTCATAATTTGATGATAATGCATAAAAATGTTTGATTAATTTATGATGGATGTAAAATTAAATCCTCCTCCTCCATTCCTCCAAGTTTCAGTAGAGGTATTGAGATTTACTGAAACCTTTTGTGACAACGTGAAAAGACACTTTTCACTTTTTTGTCTGACTGATTGATGATCCACCATTATTACACATTAATATCCGACAAAACAAACATTACCTACATACAAAAAACTCAAAAGCAAACCAAGTTAAAAAGTATTTAATGTGAAAATAAAATATTTTGTTACAGAGTAAAAAATAATCACAACTGAGCATAATAATCAAACCATAGAGTAAATAAATACTCCAAATGTTTCAAAATTTTGGAATTCTCATTTTTTCAATTGTTCATATACATAAAGGCAAAGGTTGCAAGCTATATGGGCTTGAAACCTTTGCCATATAGACTACAATTATTTATTTTCTTATATCTTAAAAAATAAAAGCTTCTGATCTTTCTCCTTGTTATATAGAATTTCTGGCGTTACACCCTCTTTCTCCCCACAACGTAGAACACGTTCCACATTGTTGTGGCGTATTGAAGGCACAGCTATTTATGTGCTTGTTATTTATAGAGTAATTAAACCGTTTGGTTAATAATTAACTGCTTGAATTCTAAAATGTTTCATTATTCAAAGTCTAGGTATCCTTAATATAGAACGTGAAGTTAAACCAGGTTTAACTTAAGTTCATGTTTTATAATAAAGTGGGAAGAAATCTTTGGCAAGTACTTAACTTTACAGGTATGATTATTCTCGAAAAATCTTTTGTTCTATCATCTTTTCCATATGAATCTTCCTCGGGCTGTACTTAGTACTGAGTACAGTTACAAAAAATGTCTATTTAGCAATCTGTAACACAGTTTTAAGCAATTTTATTCTGATTTAGATTCATGGATCATTAATATGAAATTTCAGGAAATATTATGTATAGCTTAATTTTTTTAACTTGCGCTTTACTTAAAACGATGGTATGTGTGGTTTACCGCAGAGCAGAAAAGAACGAACTCTTTACTCTTATGACTAGATGTAACCATGGGCAACAGCGTTTTCCCAATTATTTTCTTTTACTTGGGTCTCTCACCGATCCATTCGTTCGGTTTTGCCATTTTACCATAATGTTAAAACCCCACCATTTTATGAACGAGGTTGCTGGCTGTGGCCAGCAGTGGACGTCGGCTATGATGATGATGAAAAAAAACGGTAAAACGTTCATATTATTATTATTTTCAAATTTTTGACCTTTAATTAGTATTTTTTTTTTTAATTAGTATGCTAGCTAATTGAAATGCATATAAACTTTTTTACCTAAAGCAGTGTGCACCTATTTACCTACAAATCTGTTGACGGTTGGTTTTTCGTTTTGTGTAACTTTTGGTAAAAACAGTTAATAAAAAATAGCATGCAACTTTATTTAGCGCACTAAAGTTAGGAGATTTTGCTTCGCGGACTTCTTGTGAAAACGTGAATATTACTTCCTTCAGTTCTGCTTTATTTCCTATATCCTCTCATAGATCAACATATAAACAATATATAAGTATAACAAAACCTCCCTTCCCTCCGTAAAGCTCTATTCTTCAATCATGGTGTGCCATCATCGAAGTAATATTTGTGTATTTAAAATAACTGAAGTTTTAATTAATTATACAGGCATCGTGCACACGAAAAGCCATTGGAACAAATTATTATTTTAATATTACCAAAGTACCAACGGGACCAGTGAATTAATATTAAATGATATTCAGAGATTTAATAATCTGGTTCTTTAATAAGTCAGAATTAAAGCATTTTCCTATAATAATAATATTATAATTAATATTTCGAAGGAGAATTATACACTTTAAAATTAAACAGCAACGATGATGTCGGTTGAATAATTTATTATTAATTAAATTTTGCGTTGGAATTTCAAATGCATTGAACATTTTTAGCGAATCTGTGTAATAAGTTAGGCTATTGAGAATCGGGAATAATAACGAGATTTCGTGTTTTACTCTCACAGATTTTCGTGCATTTTATAGAACGCTCAATTTCTTCTCCCTTCTATAAAATTAAACTAATCAGTTTACCTTGGGATTCAAAATGAGTAAAATGTCCATTATGATCTTAATTTAACTCTTACAATTAGCGAATAATTATCTACTAAGTATAAGGCTGGTTTGTTAATATAAAATTAAACTACCTACACTAAAATAATTATTATGCTTTGCACATCTGCATCAGATGCAAATCATGGTGTTCTTTTTTGTTATTTATTTAATTGAAGAAAGTAGCAGTTTAACGATCTATTAATGGACGACAATTATAACATATAAATAGTTATATATAATAATAATAATAAAGCAATTGAGCGTATTGTATACATAGAAAGGATACAGAAAAAGATATCTTCAACAAAGAAATCTATACAAAATGGCGACTTTATTACTAACCAGCGATTTTTTCTAGGCAAACTTACACATATTAAACATGCACGTGATACGTGCACATAGTGTAGATATAAAATACAATGATAAGAGCAAAGAAAATTACTTCTACCTTTGTAACAAATGATCTGAGTTTGAGTCTTTTTGATATTCACTGGTAGTGAGTTTCGAAAGAGGACAGTGTTGACTTTTATAGGAAAATAAGAGGTGCCGTGGAAGTTTTACTCTAAGGTTGGTTGCCGAACGCAGAGTACCTAAACTGTGAGGAGTGAAAGGAGAAAAAAATTTTTCGGTAGGGTAGAGATGGTGGCGGTAAAAGAATGGCATAGAGGAGAGAGCATGTATGTCCCTGCGCTGTAGGGAGCCAGTTAAGTTTACAGTGAAAGTGAGACACGTGGTAATACTTACGCAGATTAAAAATGAATCTAATACAGACGTTCTGCATTCGCTCAAATTTACTAAGAAGACAAATTAGGGTAACAGACATCAACGTGGTCAATAATAGATAGTAGGAGTGATGGTTCCAGAGTGGTTTTTGTGCTAATGGACAGAAAATTGCGGAGCCGGTTACGCAGAGTACGCAGCTAATGCCTTTTTTCTGAGAGCCATGCTTATGAACTGTTAATAAAAGATACATTAACTTAACCATTTGTAATTGAAACATAGATAGAGACATAAAGTTCAGTGTGGCGATTGACAAAAAAATAAACAATTTAATATTGCTTTGAAAATATTGTAATTATTACCGTTAACTCCTCGTAATCCTGAGGCAAACGCTTGGACAAGTGGGTCACCTTCCGAGTATTTTGGCGAGGTTTTAACATGGTCAATACCTCGTCAAAATACTCGAGAGCTTTGGTGATATGGTTTAACACATATCAGCAAATGGGCTACGGTCGAATAAAGTTAACTCGTATTCGCTTTATTGCCTGAGTTGATGTTGAGTTGAAAGTTAAGTTAATATATAGGTACCTTAACAAGACCAGACATATTATTATAAGCAAGAATACAAGTTGAGTTAATATTTAGTTACTTTAACAAGACAAGAGATATTATTATAAGTAAGACTACAATTTCCAACATCATCGCAAATAGTACTACAAAGTTAGGCCGAACTTATGTAAGTAACGGTGTTTGTAGTAAGACAATCAATATTTACTACGATGCTATAATAACTTAGATATAACTGTTGCTTTATATTATTAATGCGTCCCATCGTAACTGCTTGGACAAGTTGACTATTTGAAGGGCGTGTTCTTGGCACATTAAGATTTACCAAGTTCTTGGTAACTTGATTAAAGCATTAGACCTTTGAAGAGAGGTTCAAAGTTATTGGTACGTGACGATCTTTATCTTAGTTATGATATTATTGTTCATTAGGTAATTGTCGAAATATTTTTAGTTTATTACATATGATAGGGGAGCAGGCACATATGTAAAAGAAAATGGAACTACTACTGGTGTACGAGCACGCTCGACATTAGGTATAATTGTTTTGATGACACTGCATTAGCGGTACATTCAAAGCGATTCCATGTTTCTTTTATTAGTGCAATAAAGTCACACGGCAGTCACACATCGTTGTTATTGCTTTTATTTACTCACCTATACCTAGTACATACAACTACATATAACAGTGTAACATTCAGTGAAGGAATAGTACTACAATTGGTTTGACGAAATAAATAGAAAAGACGATAAAATGCCGTGTTGTATCCGGGAGAGTAAATTTACCAACTTACTCACACTTAAGAGTGTCGTAAAAGCCTACATTGGAGGTAATCTGCATACAACTCCCGTAAACCGCAAACTGGGCAGCACCGTTTTCCGAATTATGCGATCTCCAATTTGCGAGCCAAGTGCTTAGATTATGGCAAAAGGGATACACGCAGATCACATCATTGTATTTAGCTTTTATATAACGATCCATATATTTAGACAACCGGTTTGGCTAAGTGGGAGACTTTGAGACCTTCTCTAAACGATCCCGTTTGAGTCTCAGAAGAGGCAGATTTTTGTGTAATGAATAGGAGATTTTGTACCTGAATCATGACTCAAGTACAAAGTCACTACGTGTGTTTATAGCTTTTTCTTAAATATTATTAATCTTCAAACATGTATGTTGCCCTAGTATTCATAACACAAGCCTTAGAGAAGAATAATCGGCATGAATGTGAGAAATTGTATTTTTAATATTATTATTATATTTAGTTCTTACAGTTTTGAGTTTCTCACTTATTAAAATAAAACGATTTTGATGGATGCCTGCCGTGTTATCCTGTGAATTCAGAAAATGAGTTAAGGCATATATATATATATATATATATATTACTTTATAATCATTTTCTTTAGATTTACGAATGGAACCCAGTAGGGAGCATTACTCTCGATCAAGGCGAAGTCTGCTGAGTCCACTAGTATTTAATAATTTACAATATTAACAATGTAATAAACATATCCTCCTCCTAGTGGTAAGCTTGTGATACGAGTGTCTACGTACGTAACATATCAGCAATATTACTCGGTCCGTTTGATTCTAAATTGGCATCTCATCGTATGGGCTCCAGCTTTTATAAATTCTTTATGAAACATATATACTATACATTAAAAATTAAAAATATTTATTATATTATATAATTTAAATTAATTTATTTTTTTGTATTTGACTTAACTCTAAACGTTAAAACGTTAAATGTTTAATGATAATCGTAGTCTAAAATGGTATACAATTATGAGCGCTGCCTCGTTTAAATAGTGCCACGGAGAGCAAAAAATAGAGGCAGTTGGGTGCATAAGGCTTCCCTGTTTTTTATTACAAATTATAGGAAAAATCAAACTTCAAATCCGATACAAATATTTCAATGTTTATTGATATTTTTTAGATAGTCTGATAGGTTTATGAGTTGACTTTAAATCTGTGACGATTACCTTGCTTCTGCGCGTCATTTACCGTGCTGGTGAACTATATATTTTTTAAATAAATAAATTTAAATTGTAATAAGTTACGCAAATAATAATATTATACTTATGTAATTAATTTCAATATTAATATTTGAAATTAATTAAATTCTCATAACGATGACGCCTTTAAAACGTTTACCTTGCCTTCTAGGCGTGCCTTCTCAATCGTGAAAATTTAATTATAACGCTGTGTTTTGTCGTTTTTGCTTTTACCCAAGTGATATTATAATGCCTACCTTATTGAGTGTTTTATTGAAAAATCGACAAACAATTGTGTTCCAATATAGGTCGTATAATTATGCAATAAGGTCAGTGAATTATTCGTGTAGACTATTTTTTTTTAAATGTAGATAGAAATATTTTAATGAAATACTTTTAAAGGGTTACTAAATGTTTTTATTTAGATGTGTCTTTTCAATTTTATACTTATCACGTTTCCAAATTGCCTTCTGCATAACAAAAAATGTATGAAGAAAATGTTAAAATGTTTAAACTTAAGTTACTTTAAATTTACCAAATAAGCAATTAAAGTATAAATAGCGATCACTCAGATAAACCCTGTGAGGTTTTCGTGGTGCGGCTTTAAATTACTTACCTAAATGTCATAAAATTTATAGTGAATAAATGAATAAATAAAAATTCCTTAAGGTAAATTTTTATTTATTCATTTATATGAGACAAATTGTATAAAGTTAAATGAGTGGATACGAAGATTTCTATTGTAAAATACAACAACATATTGAATTACAACAACGACAACAAGAAATATAATATAAGTAAAATATTGCATTCCATATATTATAGTTTTACACTCAAAATGAGGAATTATGATTGTTACATTTTCGGGTGTTCTTTTGTCGTTAACTCTAGATTTTATAAATTTTCAATAAATTGTTAAAAAAAAGACATTACATTACATAGTTCATGTAAGTAGTCACACATAATCTGGTTGATAATATTATCAATCAGATTAGCCCTTTAAGTAAGTCGTTTCGAGTATTTGAGTCTCGTCTGACGACTGAGACACATTCAATTTTTCCTGTACCATTTGCTTTATGTATAAAATATAGCTTTTGATTAATATTTTTTGCGGGTAGTATAAAATAAATAAAACAGATTCTCGAGTCATTTATCGTTAAAATCTATAAAGGTTTAGAATCTGCTTTAGGAGGCTACTAAGAAAATCACTCGAGTTTTTGTATTTCAAATATCTGTAAGGTTGCAACAACTAGTTAATTCTACATGCTAAAAATTATATATATTTTTAACTAATCATCGCTTTTAGACTGTAAACTGTTTTCATGGCTGCAACTAATGAGTATCTGCTCGGATATCGATTTGAAACTGTGACGTCAGAGGAGAATGGTAAAGGTCAAGTGGAAGTTACTGCGGCTGATTCTTAAGGTTACAGGGCACTAAAGAGGTTTTGAATTAAACTATTAGTGGGATTTCAGTACGGGCTTAGTTTCGCATGGGCCGTTCATTCGATGTAAAATCGAAATTTTTTTGCTTCCCTTTCTTTTGTGATAGCCAATGGTCCCGATTGCATCTGCAATCTTTAGTAACCACTAACCCTTAATAGTTTAACGTGGGTTTGGTTCAGTTCTCCTTACGGCGTTTTTATTCCTTGAAAAACCTACACCTAGCAGCGGCGATATCAATAGGTTAATATTGGTAATTATAACTTAAACGTAGGAAATAGGTAGGAAGTTCTAATAAAACTTTACGTATAACAGTATAGATCGACTTAAAAATCACCCAAAATTATATCAAACGAAGGTAATTTTAAAACTAGTAAAACTGACGTTAAAATAAAATAGAAAAGATAAATGCAGATAATGTCGAAGTCAATTAAAGTCTAAAGATACTGTAATATTTTAAATTACATACTTTGAATAGTTACATTTAGATCCCGTCATTGTAACTTTTGGGTTACTTCTACTTAAGATGTCAAGTTATTACTTCTTCTACATCAAATAACTTTTGTTAATTTAGGTTTTGTTCGATGGGTAACTTAACGTAAATTTGGATGGACGTTTCTCGGTGTCTAGTTAACAAACTTGTAGATCTGTCTCTATAATTAAAGAACAAGGTGTGGTTTAGGACTTGTCACAGTAAACGCAGTACTATTACAAATGTAACAGTAGATGTCTTTTATACTAGTCGTATGACACTAACCCTTTCGCATTTATGGTAAAATCATTGATCGAATAAAAATTTAAAAAGATAATCGACTAATTCATTGAAAATTTTATAATTATGCTCTTTGAATCCGGTCTTCTTATTTTGTGTCCGATTTTATGCAAAAAATAAAAACAAATTTAACAAAAGTACAGAAATACTCATTGTATTCACTAATCACCTTTCTAATCAAATCTTGGTAAAACTGATTTATAAGCAATCTACTTAGCTAGTTTTGAAAATAAAAAAATAATTAAATTAAAAGAACATTTATTTATTTGCCACAGTAAATTATCGTAATTGTGGCTAAAACTGGTAGCTTAGAGCTGACCTATGCATTATGCTAATACTCAGTACCACCCGAAGATTTGTATTACCCATCTGTTTACGTATAAGTCGAAATTATTAGACTGTATACATTAAAAGGACGGCTTTTTATTAAATGCTTATAGGTACCGGGCTGCTGATTATCTAACTATAAATTCACGACTGTATGAAATTTATTGTGAACAGGATTTGCATAAATACCGTTTCAGTTAACGACACAACACTAGAAAATATCAGAAAAACCTTTATACCTAATGAGACGGCAATTTCGATTCAAAAATATCCCCTTTGGTAAAAATTGCCATTAATAAAAATGTTTAAGGAAAAAACAAATAACAATCAAAGTTTAAAACCTACGACAATCCATAAGATTTGTCAAAAACCCTAAATGTTAATGCCAAAGCCATGCCAAATCATAGCAGTCCATACCCGGTTAAATAATTTTGGGTAACGCGTGTATGACAAGGGGGGACGGATATATGTATTGCTGAATATTTTCATTATTTTTTTCTGAACAACAATCTCGCCGAAATATCCAATAACACCTACTTTAAGAGTGTCATTTCAGTCGCAAATATTGGCGATATTGGAGTAGTGGCTGAGGTGTTTGAGAAAGCGACTATGCGATCTAGGATGTGACGCGCTTGCCTAGAATATACCTATTCACTCGTGACTTGAAGGCTTGAAGGTATTTGTCAAAGAACAGATTCAGGTAAAGAGATCCTCTCCTTAGCGGTACGTATCAAAAAATTAGAACTAAAACGCTCTTTGGATCTAGAAAAAGGAGATTATCATTTAAAATTATTATCAACATCTATCAATTAATAAAAAAAAAATTACACTTCAGACATTCGTAGATAATAAATTTGAAGTATTGCAAAGAATGTCGCTAGGTGACGCCTACTTTGCGTTAACGTATTCGGTAATAAGTATTTTTGTAGCGACTATTAATTATCGCAATAAATTCTACTTCCAAATATTTAATAAGACGAATTTAAATGGATAAATGCAATATAAACACATGCCATTAAAAGTTTACTTACATTAGAACCACACAAGCAATGATTAAACTTTTTATTAAGTAGAAGAAAAGTTAAGTAAAAAAAAACTCCAATATTGAATCTTCTTTTGAAGTAATAAATAATTTCGCCTATATTATAGCTTGTCATGTACAGTAACCCTGTAAATTTATCTCCAGGTTGGGGGACTTTAAAAGCAAATGCAAAGGGAACGATTATCTCGAAGACTGTTCCCGACTTCGGATTTGTAGGACAATGGCTTCTGAAGTTAGATAAGAGACAGATGGATTTAGATAATATAGATGTTATTAGATTTAGTAATCAAGAACATCAAAACTAAGTAGTTTGATTTTTATGACACTGTTAAGTTGCTGTAGACATAGATTGTAATTCAGTAACGTTCTTTATAATATTTTACTTTTTAATTATACCGATAACAACACATAATTTGTCTGTGGTAAAAGCTTTTATTAAGTTTTACCTGTCCCTGAGTCTGTCTGCCTTGTTCTGTCAAGTCTTGGAAGTTGTCACACTACTGGTTTTCGATTAAGCTGGAAGTTTATACCATATTAGTCGTATGACAATGCTATATTATTTTAATATGGAACAGATCTGATAATTTAGCCAGGAATTGGTTGCATACGCTCTGTATTAAAAGACGTAACCCCGTCGAATTTGAGCTGGTTTGATTCGTCTTGACTAATAGTTCTGTTCTTATAAGATATCCAACATTGATTATAAACCTGTAGGTGGCTATGGAAACTCAGTAATATGATGACTAATTGGGCTCCTGATAAGTGCTTTGTTTCTAAAAAAATAAAAGACTTATAACGTTTAACTCTGTTTTTTCTCTTGATGTTAAAATGTGACATGCTTTTATTTGAAAATTTAAGACATTGCACATTAGTATCAGTATATTATTGCTCTATTTCTACTATAAACCACACGGATGAATTGGTGGGTGCTAGCGATTCCAAATTCAGCCGTGAACAACTGCTAGGTGTGCCTTTTGTAATATGAAGGACCTCGATATAATAAATTATTGGTCACCCTGATTGTCTGATTATAAGCCTTCACGAAAGTTGTTTAACATACGAAGTCAATGGGTGGGCCATCTAACCACGACGCTGTTGAGCTCCTCCTAGTACTCACCCTGTTATTTAATTAAGTTTTAGACTTTTTTAAATACTTAATCTGCAAAATTTGTGTACTGGCAGACAATTTTATGGGTCTACTAGATTACTGAAAATTCTGCTTGCGATTTTTACGCATCAAACTGTTAGCTATTTGCAGTGATGCACTATTATATAAAGCTACCGACGTACATCGAATCCAAAGCTCAAATTGCAGCCAGAATGCTGGGCGTCCTAAATAAGGTCAAGCAATATTTCACGCCAGGACAGCTTTTAACACTCTATAAAGCTCAAGTCCGATCTTGCATGGAATATTGCTGCCACCTTTGGGGTGGCTCAGCAAAATACCAACTTGCTGCACTAGACACGATTCAGCGCAGAGCTGAGAGGCTCATCGGGGCAACAAATTGGTGAAGAGCAAGCTTCACACCTTAGCTCATCGCCGCAAAGTTGCCTGTCTGGCGGTCTTCTACAGACTGTACTTTGGAGAGTGTGCTCAAGAGCTAAATCTGCTCATACCGCCATCTCCTTTTCCATCGGACATCCAGACGCACTGCAGGCTACCACCCTTTCTTGGTTGATATTCCTACCTGTCGCACCAAGCGCTTTTCAACATCCTTCATAACGCGCACAGCAAAGGAGTGGAACTCCCTCCCTGCGTCTGTATTTCCGAGAACTTATAACCCGTCTATTTTCAAGGCCAGGGTGAATAGGCACCTTCTGGGTTAGCTCGTTCCATCGTGGATTCTGCCATGGCCCCCGGGCTTGATTGGGATCAAGAGCAAACGCATCCTAAATAAAAGCTACCGACGTTCGTTATAAACGCCCAAAACCGAATTCAATCAAAATTTTGAAATTTTGTGGATCATTGATTTAACTTAACCTTACCATTTGCGTTCTTTTCTATAGTATGTTTTTGCTATAATGACTAAAAATAACTTAGGTTAAATTAGCACTGTAAACAGCAAAAGTAAATCTAAATATTGGACGATGCCCAATATAATAAAATATATGCAAATATAATAACAGGTGTAAACTTTAACAATGAACAAGCTTTCTGTTAGGTTCTGCTTTTAACTTTGCATATTTTTAATATGTAAAAAAACATACATTTGATTATTTCCTAAACGATACTAAATAGTAATTGCCAAACAAACAAAGTTGAAGTGCAAAAAGGAAAATTTTACATACTTAAATAAATTAAATTATAACGAGACGGAAAATCTTCTGCGTAGTAGTATTTAAAAAAACATCTCATATTCAACATAACACACACAACAACAACACACATACACACACACACTCAAACAGGTACCCGCGCATACATAAACACACACAATCACACATAGACACACACACACCCACACATATTACTACACCCATCACTAATTTTAGATATTTAAGAACATTTAGGAGGGGAGAGTACTGGTTTTTCTGAGATACAGGCTGCGGCCTAGTTCAGATACCAGTCTCTCCACAATCTTATATTTGTTAATATTACTTCTTGGTAGCAATAAGTTTTATTTGTAAATGGGATTGTGTGGAGAAGAAAAATAAATTATTATTATTATTATTATTTGCCGTCTTTTTCTTTATTCTAAGCTAAGGAAAGAAATGCACTGCCTATTAGAATAAAATGGCAAATTCCCAAACCTAAGGCTTAGGCAAAAAGTTAAACTCCACTGTGGGTAGCTGGAAAATCAACGAAGTGCGGATGATAGGTAAGTCTTTTTTCTCTATTTTGCACTTCCATCGTATCAGTTGTAGCTGTTACCTTTTACCTAACTTCTTGCTCTTAGAAGCTTGCTTAGGTTTTCATGGTGACATTACTCTGGGGTCTCGAGTTCAATTTCCAGTAGGATCAATGTGGAAAGCGAACTTTCCTATATTTTCTTGGTTGCGTTTTTCATAGCACAAGTGCTTTGGCAACTTATTTTGGCTTCCAATCAATGTTGGAAGTTGCAGGTTTCTAAAGTGTAAAGAAAATATTAGAACTAAAACATGTAGTGCCATCGCTTATTTCCCAAAGAATACGTATACTATAGTCGACTGAAATCATTGGTTTCATATCTATATTAACGACCGGCAAGGTCGACCTATCAGCAATGATATTCTATATCCCGTATTTGAGAAACAAACATATCGACATTAACCCGACCCAGAATGGCGTTATTACAGCGTATTTGCTAATAAATTTTGGAAGGGATTATGTGGGTCTAGTAGGCCCCTGGATATTGGCACGGTTAGTGTTATCTTTGGCAAATATAACACTAAACTGGTAGGTACGCACAATTCTGGGAGTCGGACTTAATATGTAATGATTCTTCAAAGGTCTGTTTTAGTAGTAGGAAACAGATATCGGCGATCGCAAGACGGCAGGTTTTTTATGATATGTTTATATATATCGCTCATTTAAAGGGAAAACGTGTTATTTCGATATTCTTCAATTGAGAGAAATCGACTTTTAATGTTTGTAAATGCGATAACTTTGTCTCTTTTTCGCACAGAGCCTTCATTTATTACTTTGTAAATACCATGTTTTTGTAGTATAAAGAACGCGTTGCGGTGAATAATTTGTGATACTATTTCCAAAATCGCTCTCTGTCAAGAGGTCACGTTGTTATTTTAAATGAGCGATATCTTAGATTTAATTGATTTCCATACCTACTACAGACTAATTCTTAAAACAGAAATAATTAGCCTGTGGGTCAGACACTAATAATGAAGTTACGACTTTTAATAGCTAAAATAATATTACCTTTTAATATAATTTCAAGAATTTAACTTAGCTCTTACACTAATTATTCTATTTTTGTCATTTATACATTTAAGGGCATAATTTTAATTTCAATTTTTCTTCTAAAAATTAACAAGATATAAAAATATTACTTTATAAAAACCATGTTATCTTATATGATTAATAATTTTAATAGAAAAAATACAATTCAAGTGAATTCTGAGGCCTGAGAAAGTACTAGAAAAATTTCGACAGTTATTCACAAGGCTCGGTACCTCAATCGGGAGAACATTGGATTGGACATCCAATGGTTGCGGATTTCCGCCTGAGATTGAGTTTTTCTAGTATTTGTTCTATTAAAATAATTTACATTGGTCTAAAATACCAGCGTAGTGATAGTTAACGCAAGCGTCTTAACATAGTCCAATTATAAATTATTTTAATAGAAAAATACTAGGAAAAATCGACTCGAGTCACAAGTGAATTCTCAGGCGGGAATCGAACCTACAACCTTTGGAAATTCGGTCCAATGCCCTCCCGATTGAGTTCATTTCTCAGGTTCTCCAAATTTCGACGAGTGTTCACAAGGCTCGGTAGCTCAATTGGGAGAGCATTGGACTGGATTTTCAAAGGTTGCGGGTTCGATTCCCGCCTGAGAATTCAATTGTGACCCGAGTCGATTTTTTCTAGTATTTTTCTATTATAATAATTAATCTTATAAGATCGCATTGAAAAATTGCATAAATCTATATGAAAATTATAAAAAAAATTAAATTATTCCATGTTTGATTTTTTTAATACTTTTTAAGCAATTATCTTCAACGAGTTAACTTACATAATAGTGGCATAGTACTGTGATAATTTGATAGATACCGATTTATATACGTTGGTTATTCTATCGCTAAAAGGCTGGTGAGCCATACTTGGAAATGTAAGTGGAATATTTATTTCCACTAGTTGGCGTATCTGTACTTCAAAGCAGAAATAATAATTTATTTTAACGTTAATTTTCTAAATTTTCTCCTTTCTAACTTTATAAATTTTCGCTATTTCTCTAGAAACGACGTATAATTTGGAACTAGCAGGAAAATTCTTTAATCTTTTGATGCTTGAGTAAGTCGAAAGTAAATTATAAAAATAATTTACTATTACAGTTAATGTGGTAAGAAACTGACTTTTAATTCAACTCAAAGCGTTCCACAACGTTCACCAAAAACGAAATTATCTATAACAGAAATATAAATTCTAATGAATCTCCTAAGTTAAGGAGTGCCGTCGTCATAACTTGCAATACTTATGTCCTAGACTTGGTTGCAAATAGCTTTAGCTCTACCTTAGTTTAGAATTTAATCCGGTTTAATTCATGAACACGCCTGTCGACTACAAACCGCAACTTAAACTACGATTTCGTCTTCAAATAAAGGAAATGCCTTTAATATTTCAGTTAAATATGAGTTTCATAAAACTGAGCGTATGTCGAATATTTGTTGTGGAATTAATGGGAATATAAGTTCTTATATTTGAACAGTTTATTATCCATTAATTTATTAGTCTAAGAGACCACACATGGCTTGAAAATCTAAAAATTAAAAAAATACAAACACAAACTCAATTTGGAACATATTTTAAGAACACTCCTTTAGTTATAAAATTCAAATTCAGTGAATTTAAGAGAATGTTATCAAAAATTCTGTTTCATAAGTAACCTCTTTAAGTTGAATTGTCTGTATCTTTTTTTCAGTTTTTAGTGAGATATTAGCATTTCACTTTATTTAATTTATCTAAAATTCTGCTAAACACCATAACAAAGCTTCTTGTAATACTTACTTGTCGTGGTAGTTTGTAATTAAGGCCGCACTTCGTATTTGTTTGTATTTGAACATATGATTTATTTATTTATAAGTGTGTGTCTTGTGAACTGTCCTTAAATAAATAAATTGTAACCATTGAAGCTTCAGGTGATAGCTTTACAGTAAATATGTCACATTCGCCGCGTTGTGTACGGCAGAGTAGAATAACACTCACCCTTCAAGCTTAAGTGCGGCGTAAAAGACAACTAATGATTCTGGAAGGAACCACACACCTTTAGTAGACCATAAAACGGGTAGCAGTATTTTCTCAATTATTATTTCTTATTGCTTTTTTGTCTTCAACCTACGTACCAAACGTAGAGATTATGGCGAAACCCCACTATTTTTGAAGGAGACTTTTGTCCAACATTGAACGTTTTTCAGCTGCGGTGGTGGTAACAATAGAGTCATCAGCTCAATGTCTTCACTACTTAGGCTTTCCTATGAATGGAGTGTTCTTTGAATAAAGTACTTGTCGAAATGTCCAGTAGTAAAATATCGATGCGGCCTTTAAGGTTGTGTAGGTCTTTTAAAGTGACGAGAAAAGAAAAGAGAAAGAGAAAAGAAAGGGCTTTAAAAGACGCTTTCTTTAAACATAAAAATTAAGTTAATTTTCTCTTACTTAATCTGTGGTATCTGTTATATATTTTATGTCTGGGGGCAATCTGCACTTCCCCACAACTTTGCCCGTACGGCGACACGGTGGACTCCTTAGGACATCACGGCCTATCCTGCAGCAGAAGTGCGAATAGCATATCGCGACATCACCCGCAGAGCTCTTGTCACCGTATCTGGTAACGAATGGTTTAATGCGAGACGATGGCAATAGTCCTAATGGTATGACTTTAGTTCCGTGGAAAATGGGACGCAACTTTCGTAAACAGTAGCCCCGACTCTTGTTTTTCGAACCTCTCTCGAGGCTGATACTGCCGCAGCTTCTGCAGAAGACTTCAAAAAATACAAGTATGCAAGTGTAAGTAAGAACTACGTTTTTCAACCATTTGGGATAGAAACATTGGACCCGTGGGGTCTGTAATCAGAAGTTATGTGACCTGGTTTGTAGCTTACCCAGTGAAAAAGTTTGGCATTACAACGAGATAATGCTATCAATCTTCTGGGCACATTTCTTACAAGCAAAGATTTAGAGGATAATTTTTATTAAGTTAACATTTCCTTTTTTATTACCTATAGATTATGGAATTAAATTTTATGTTATTAAGACTTCTTTTTAGTGCATTTACACTATAATAGATAGCGGTAAATATCATATTGCAAAAACAAGTACTAGTACTTGTTTTTGCACACCTAGGTGTATATACGCTGTTATTTTTGTAAAACTGGATATAGCAGACAGGAACAATAGCATAACTTTTTGTTGGTATACAAGGCGAGGTATTTAAGGGTTTTATGTGTTTAAGTGGAATTTATAAATTTCCTGACAATTAATATATAAAGGCTTTCAATGGATAAATAGTATGACAAAAAAATATATAATTTTGAACTTGTTTCTTCGTGTTTTTTTGTATTTCAGGGTCAAGTTTCATCGTCGTACTTGCATTTTCCTTAATTCGTAAAATCTTTAAATAATACTTTTCCAAGAACATTTTAGTAAATTATAACAAATGATATTCGTTCAAATAAAACCAAACTTGGTCCATAAAGTTTCGATCAATTAATCTTGAGTGTTATCAGCCGATTGTTCTTTATCGGTCGGCAAGGCCGCTGCAGCGGAGACGCGACAATGATAGATGGCGCTACTTGATGAATTACTTCGCACATATTCAGTCACACGGTATAGTCTCGATATGAAAATTTAAGCTATACGATATGACCCCGATATATGTACCGATATGAGATTAGGCTAGAGTTAAACTGCTAACCGAATTCAGATATAGATAGATTCCCTAATTCCAATACGAGCGGAAAATAAATAAAGCTATGCTATGCAATCAATAGCTTTCTATACAGACTGAAAAAAATGTCCCCATCAAGCTTCAGGTATACACTAGTTATTTTTTTTTCATTAATGACGTTAACACATAATTAAATTTAATTTACTTAACAATATCATATTCATTTTTAGCATTAAGGTTATCACAAATTATGAGTCGAATTAATTTTATTGTAATTAACGGTTAGGCCGTGTATGACCTGTTGACGTATTAGAATTGCACTTCTGTAATTAGCAAGTGTGCTTATAATAAATAAATAAATATATAATGATTCATCTAAATGGGAAACATTAAAAACATACTTAACAGAAATTTATTATACTTGGATTGTTACACTTTATTAATTTGAAGATTTTTAGTATATAAATAGCTTTATAGCTTTATACTTGCCTTAGAACTAGTGATTTTGGTCAACCGTTAATACACAGGATTGCAATAAAACCGTAAAAAAACTAAAAAGTTCTTACTTCACCGAATGTATTTTATAATAGTATATTTCGAGCAAGTCAGTCAATCTCAATTTCACGTTAACATTACAAAAAATTTACGATCGATCACTCAAGGTCCATTTATGAAGTTTACTTTGATCTTATCGTTAGAAAATAATTTCCTGAGATGTATACTTAAAATAAGCAGCATTGAAAAACCATAGCCAAATTTTTGTTGTTTGTTTTGTGGCTACTGACGTGCTTTAACAAAATTTCACTGTTAACATATAGGAATTATGATAAATTAAATTATAAATATAAATTATTATTAAATCCTACAAACACGTGGCAATGGGATCCAATGGCAGCGTGAATGTTTTTGGAAACAGTTAGACTAAGAAGACACGCGATCATAATATAGTAATAATATGTATTTTGCCTTACCGTATATTACGATTTTTATACCTTTTAAGTTATTCAAATCGGCTAGTTACGTATTTCACTGACAGTATAAGTAAATTTTCCATAAACATTAACTTATTTATATATCTGACGATGGCGCAGTGTCTTACGTACCAGTTTTCGTGGTAACGCCACTCCGAGTTCCGGGGTTCGATTCCCGACCGGGGCAATGTTGAAAATTTTTTTATATTGGCTTGGATCTGGGTGTTGTTTAACTTGAGTTTAGAACAATGTGATATTGTTTAATATTAGTATTATATTTTACCTCTTGTCAGTTTCTTTTATTTCTTATATAAGCAAGAAAGAAGCAGAAGAGTAGGCGTTTCAGATTCAAGAAATGTTATTTATACCTTTTACGTTTTTACGTTTCTTTTCAAGTTATACGAGTAAGGAGCCTATAGGTTAAGATCTCAGGTTTGTAGAAATCCTAATTGCGGGAAACTACGATTTCCAAACGTAAAAAGTCTTAAATGTATAAAAAAAATATTCAACAGGTAATTTTTATTATTACTAATGTGTTATCAGTAGTTTTTTTGGATTAATGTTTATCAGGATAAAAAAATATATTAAAAATAAATTTCTATATAAAAAAATACAAGTTAAGACTTAACACAAATGATAATTCATTTTTCCGTGTGGTGTCTAGTCACGTGAAATAACACCAATCCACACTTAGCATTAAGTATTGTTGTAAAGGGCAACTAATTATAGTGGAACAAATCACCATATACCTCCTGTAGTACATTTATCGAATTATTGTCTATTACTGCGATGTCTGACCCACCGTAAAGCAAGCTCCGTAAAAAAACAACAAAAAACTGAAGGTATTATACTATAATACCTTCAGTTTTTTGTTGATGGCTTCGGTCCAGCTATGGACATCGTTCAGTTGAGATGAAGGGTATTGTTTTTTTTTAATTATGATTTTTTGGTTTCATTTATATGAAGAGCGACACTGTAAGTTTCGTTTCTCGAAATATGACCGATTTTTGCTATTCAGTAAAGTAAATTGATAGAAGATGAACTTTAATATTTTTATCGCTTATGTAACTGTGTTGAGATTATGGCTGCGAGATTGATGCGATACTTTGTCGATTTCCCACTATAAGAGGATTTTATAGACATTGAAGGATGTTTCTCTCCTAAAATATATTCTGTTGTCAAGCTAAAAATGCGGGTGGATAAATAGCGCGTATGAAGTTGTGTTACGAAAATCTGTAGCGATTTTTATTTTTAACATCAATTATAGCACTGTTTGGTGCACCGGTAGCGATCCTGCCTTTTGCATCGACGGTCTCGGGTTCGAATCCCGGAAGGGGCAGATGTTTTTATGATGAATTCGAGCATTTGTACCTGAGTCTTGGGTGTTTATATATATTTCTATGAATATTACACATCTATGTATCATATATGTATGTCTATCCGTTACCCTAGTATATAACACAAGCCTTACAGTGCTTACGTTGATCTAGGCTAATTGGTGTGAATGTAAGAAATATTTATTTCTTTATTATTTATAGCAATCGTATATGTCGTCCAATATAAACTCATAATATTTTTTACAAAATTTAAGATAAAAAATTAATACTTCTTCTTTATTGATGTCGTTATGTTATCCACAGTGATTTTTGTTATGTATAGTTTCACTTTTATAAATCGTTCCTACAACTTCGTTTCAAATTTGAGTTTCGTTTTATAGAAATACAAGGAGAGAGAAGAATTCTACTCGGAGAAATCTTTAATTACACCGGAACTTGTTAGTCGGTGCTGCGAGTGTAACACCGCATAAACTAAATACCGTGTAACAATTAAAAAAAGCAACAAAATTCAATAAGAAAAAATAATTTAATTAGTGAATTCAGACTCATCCTTTTCAAAAATGTAGATACGACGCTTTATTCATTTGTTCTTATCCAGTAACGCACGCGTACTGTTATTCTACGGTTTTGAAAGTTAAATATGATGATGGTTGATAATAACATAAACTGAAAACAAGTTTTACTAACCAAATCGATTCGATACCAACACCAATTCGATTAAATTATTATAAAAACAACTGTCTCGATTGTTTTAGAACTCAATACTGCCCGACAATCGATAACACCATACAGTGACGAAATTGCATTAAAATTTTTATAAAGTTCTCGTCACTTAAGGTGAAATCCCTGGTTGAGTTAATGTCCCTGGTAAAAATTAAGTTCCTAGGCATTCCGAAGCCGAATAAAACTTTAAACTGTGCACATCATCATCATGGAGTAACGTACGAATTTTTGAAGCGAAGTCTAATCGATAGGTTGATGATTTGGCCGCATTGATCGTAATATGATACGGCTGATTCTAATTGTAGAATTCAAACAGGTCTTAATACTAGTGGCAAATCCACCAGGCCAAAGACAGAAGTTACGTTAAATATAAAATCTGTTTTAAGCTAATAATAGTGCCTTTAACATGAAATAAGATGAAATGAACAAGTAAAATGGAATTAAACTCCTCTTACTGAATTGAGTGAAGTTAAAGCAGACTAAACAAATAACAAATCAACAAAACTTTTAGATCAGAACTAATGAATATAAATATTCATCAGTGCGAAACTATTTTCAGCTCTCAAATATTTAGGTGTATCGTTTAGAAACTTGTTTCGTACAAGCCTTCTATTTAAACGTCTAAGTTAGTTAATTTATAGCCCCTTTGGCAAATTAAGTATTGTAATTAAATAATTATGTGTTTAATCAGTGATAATTCTCAATTATTATAACTCATAGAATATTATTAAGTTGATTGCGCCAGACAAAGATCATTTCGTTAATGAAAGCAGAGCTCATTTTTCTAATCACATATGCTCTGTGTTCGTATTGGAGATTTCTCAATCATAGCGAGAGAGATGAGAATTATAGCGAGTGTAAAATTATCAAATTTTCATAACTTATGACGCAATTGGTGTTTCTGTATTTATTGATTTAACTGCTATTAACTCTATTATAGCGTTTTAAGAATTATGAAAAAATAGAAATAATTGGGTGAGTAAATAACATTAGGGCTTAGGGTTAACTGCTCAAAGATTTTATATCTACATAAAAGCTTTATAGATCCATTACTTATATCCACTTGTCAGTTGGCTACCGCTCGCCCCACACCTTTCAACAGTCCCAATGCTGCGCGAATTGTGAAAAAAATGTCGGACTCTTAGATAAAAAAGCCATTTTTTATCTAAGAGTCCGAAATAAAGCTAGAAACAAACAAAAAATACTACCGTAAAGCTAATAAAACAGCAGGCCTCGTGGAAATTTGAATATGGTAGCAATTGCTACCAGGGACTGACGAGAGCTATCGGTAGAAAGGTCATAATACTTCTTTCGTTATAAATATCAGATTTCATTTATTTTTTTATCTGTATATCATATTCATTTTTTTATCTGTACAATTCTATATGAATTTGCTACAGTTCGTTTGTAAAAATTCATTATGAACACAAATATTATACTTGGATGTTTTTAACAAGATATAAAATTCTAAGATTCAAAGACAGCTATGTAAAAAACGGTATTATGTGCACTGGATGCTATAAAATATCAACAAGAAAACAATACCAGCGTAAAGTACTCTTCTTTGTTAATTTTTATTTAAAGTTATTATATGTCGCCAAGATTGGTTTTTAAGAATGGCGTTAAAAGACCAAACCAAACACCAAACTCGTCCTCTAAATGGAAATTCGTTTTAATAGTCACAGTTCTAACCTAACCCAACCATGTAACCTGTAAGGCGAATACTGTTGATTCACAAAAATCGATGTATCAACCCGTCACTGTAAGTCATGGTATTACTAAATAAATGTTCTTACTCTTAATGTACTTTTACTACATAAATAATAACATGAGACAGTATTATACGTAATTAATTTGGTGTAGTTACGATTGTGAGCTGTAAAGAAGAAAACTGTGGGATAAGTTTGATTTAGAACGAGTTCGGAACTAAGCTAAGGATTTTAACGAGGTTTCTCTTAGAACTACAGCGAGGTGAAATGAACTGTTATTCACGTGTACTTTATAAAAATATAAACGAAAGGCAAACGTAACAACTGAGTACTGTTTGTAAGGACCTGGCTTAACTCTTAGTCAAAACAATGTTCATTCATCAGGTGATTCTGAGAAATACTTCTTTACAATATGCTTTTGTTTGCTGATACGTGATTGCAATATTTTTAATTGGTTTAAAAAATCAGTAAAATTTGATTTTATTATTTACCAATGAATACTTTAATTAAAAATATTTCCTTTTTGTCTTTAACATTTTTAAACTTTTGTTAAAGTTCGACATTATATTAGTTATATCTGTGAATATTGATTATAATATTGGAATAATGTAATATACGTTAGCAGTTTTAGGCAGATTTATCTAGTTTGAGTACCTAATGATTGATACACCTACTTATGAAAAAATTATTTCGTCAAATCGAAGTCTAACTAAACTGTTCAAGCTTAAGTAGTCCGTAAGAAAAAATATGGAATAAAAGTATGCATGCATCTCACTAATTCAAAAGAGTATATATCAATTCGCATGGTGATCAAAATATACAATAGGCTACCTCACTCTCTGAAGAAGCAATCCATCCACATGTATTAAAATTAACGTTGCCGCTTGTTGCGATACAAGGTGTTGTAAATTGGTCGCAGAGTTTTTGGACAACAAAATTATAAGTAATTTGTATTTGATAGAATCAGGTGTTACTTGGCCGATAATATAAATGAATGAAACAAAAATAGTAGCATACTTCCACAATAAAAATATAAATGCAGTTATTTAGGAATTTCTGTTCTATGTAGTTAGCTTTGTCAAAAGGTAATTGTAGATGATTTTGAAATATATTTACTAGAAGCTTTTAAGCGTGTTAGGAATTTTATTAAAGATTGTGGAAGCCATTCCAAAGAAGCTATAATTAACATGTTCAGTTTTAAATTTTAATGCACATATCCTACTACCATTTTGATGATTTCTGTTTGGAATCTTGGAAACGTAGTGAATAGGGAAGAGTAAGAATCAAAGAGCCTTGCATACCGCGTTTATTAAACGCGCCGTCGACGCGCGCTTGTATCGATATAAACGCAAAACTCAGGCAAGTCTAACGCATCTTCACTATGAATTTATAAACGTTCAAAGTTCTTCTTTTGAATACCTGCATAAATTCAGTTTCGCGCTTGAATCGTTATCCGTATCGATATTGTATCGATAAAAACGCTTTAAACATTGTTCTGTAGAATAAAAATAAACCGACAGCGCATTTAACTAAGGTAGTGTGCAAAGGCTTAGGCTTAAAAATAAGAATAACCGCGTCGTGAATCCGATAAAAACTGATTCATTTAAATAATTCTGTAACAATAATGTGTTAATTTCAGACAAAAGGTATTTCGTATAGTGTCAGTAACTACGAATCTTCAGTTATTGTACTTTTTAGACTAAAATGTTAATTATTTAATGTCTATTGATATTTTAAATTGAATATAATCGTTTCCAAAATTCAAATTTCATCTGTATTTATTGCACTGAAATGGCACGAATGAAATGTTTCCAATTCATTCCATTCTATTTTAGTATATAAGTGCTTATCTATTTGTTTAATTGTCCAATTTTAAGTAACCAAAGCTTATAAATATATTATTGTTTTTGAATATATATTTTTTAAATTTTAAAATTAAGTGTAATGAAATATGTAATATTGTATTTCATAATACTAGTGCGATCGGTTGGTGCTCACTACGATCTAAGTTCTTTCTGAATAAGGAGAAGGTCAAGATAATAAATACTTTTTCACTTGTCTAATGACCGTTTCTTGTGAAATTTTATATAATACTAGCTGACCCGGCCACGCGTTTCCCTGGCTCAGGTATAATATGTTAAATGATATATAGCCTATAGTCTTCCTCGATAAATGGGCTATCTAACACTGATAGAATTTTTCAAATCGTACCAGTTGTTCCTGTGATTAGCGCGTTCAAGCTAACAAACTCTTCAGCTTTATATGAGGATATAATATAAGGATAGATAATAAATATATTTTTTTATTGATACATTGTTGTCAACCCAATTAAGTAGTAAAAGCACTTGTGTTTTGGAATTTAGAAACAACGCTGGTACCACAAAACCCAGACCCGAGCCGATACAGAAAATTTCGTTTTTTTCATTCAAAATCAAAAATCACTTCAACCAGCCAAACCAAAAAAAACAAATTAAAGGTACAGCAGGGTATAAAAACGAAAAAACAAACATTCATTTCTATACATTTAAGGTGAGTTAGTTCCAATAAATATCCACTTTTATAACACCTTTTAGTTACAGTTTACTTTGTAGTTCAAAAGATTTAATAATTCCTAAGACTTCATTGAAAATAAACTACTACTGCGGATTATGAAATATCCTGAAACCCCTTGAAAATTCGTTTCCATTTCCTCAGAGGATATTAAAGAAAATTATTTTCGATTCCCTTTCACCTTACAACCGGCGGGGTTCCGACAATCTACATAAATTACAAAACTCCTCACCTCCTAAAGTTATACAGATAGAAAAGCAGTGCTGTTCGTTTTATTTTATCGATAATTCCTCTAGCTTTCCTTTTACCTAAGAAACACCTAGTAGATTTGTATGCGTTAGAGAGGTTGATTTATGTTATGATAATACAGTTATATTAAATATTATATTTATAAAAGATAAGCTTATTTTCTATATCCGACGAAGCCTTGGTACTAACATCGGCCGTAACTTAGAATACCAATGTTTTTTACTTGCCAAGAATATTAGCAACAAAGAATATATTTTAGTACAATAATAGGCAGACAGATTCTTAAATGATCAAACTATTTTTCCTTGTCTTAGTTCAAAACAATTTGTATGTTATTTATGAACGATTAAAATATAAACTTTTGTTAAAATAGTTCTTACTAATGAAAATAACAAAGAATTTCCATTTATCAACAACTGATTTGGCGAACTCAATAGTTATCAGAATGACGTGTATCGTCACCATTTTGAACTTTTTTAATATCGTCACTGCAGGGAGAATGTCAATGTTGAAAAATGGACCATAACCAACCATACTGGCTGAAGCACGGAAGAAATAGTATATTTTCGTTACCCATCCGATGGCCGGCCTCTGCGAATGTTACTTAACCACCATTATCTGAGACGCACGCGTTGACCACTATAGCATCGTCCTCTTTTTTTGAGCCAGTGGAAAATCCTTTATGGATCGACCACATCTTAGCGCGAGGAGCGTAAGCGGGTACTCAAGAACTAAAAACTACTGGGTCGCATTGTCCCTGGCAAATAAGTTGAACATGATTTTGAAATCACGTGACTTGCGCATTAGTGAATAATGTACCTAAACTTGCTACTGCGCATTTCACGTGATTTCAAAATCATATTCAACTTATTTGCCGGAGACTATACCACCAAACAGCCGTCATGTGTGGCATTTGCCACTACTAAAACCATCGGATAACTGGTCCCTGCGAAGATTGCTTAACCACCTCTATCTGAGACCGAACTCGCTGACATTTATACATTAACTCGATAAAATTTATTTTATTTTGGGATCATATATTTTTTTAATGATGGGTATTTTAACCAGGGGAGAAAAGGTCGATAGAAATGAATTAACAACACTATAAAAAGAAGTCGACTTTATTAAATTTAGTAAAGTAATACGTCCCGTTGATTTGAGTAATTTAGTGGAAGGCCGCAAAATTGAGGAATTATCTAGAAAATTTCTTAAATTTTACTACATCAAGAATTGAAAGAGTCTTAACAACAGGCCCATAAGATCCTATTATTAAATCTTCATCCATTTGGTATATACAGTCAAAAGCATATCTAATTTAATACTCTAAAAATTAAGGCAGCTTTAAGCGTCAGAGTGTATAGGTTTACTTACTTTCGACTGTAGTAAACACACACACATGAAGAGATGTATACTAGTTACATCTTTTCATTATATAAAAATATGTATTTTGAGTTATTTTACTGGAATATTTTTATTAAACTTGTGCAATTATAACAAAGATCATTGGCCATATAAACTATTGTACATAATAAGTACATATATCTCACTCACAAAGCAAGATTTCATTTACCTGTTTTACCGACGTTAAAGGCCGGAAATTGATTCTGGTGGTAGCAACAAAATATAAGAAATAAAATTGTATCTGTAATAGCTTAATTGTTGATAGTTGATCAGATATTGAAAAAAGTTTAAAAATAAACCTACCTAATAAACCTAATTTCAAATCTGAAATTTTATTAAGAATTTCATTGTAATATTCAAATATGGTACAATAGTTATAAAAAGAAGCAAAGCAGCCTTCAATTGGCTTTGACTGTACCGAAACTAGTTTGTCTCACACAAAAAACAGTTTAATTAAAGCAGCAATATATTAGAGACTAAGTTTTATTTACTTACAAAGTTATACAGTTTAGATTATTCTTCACAGAAATATAAGACAGTATATATAAAAAGCTGAAAAATTCTTTGGTGTGGTCGGGAAATTAACCTTAGCCTTCCGCATCCGGCCGGGATGACAAGACAGTACAGCGTTATACTTTCATATTACCCTTTTACATTAAAAGAAATAGAAAAATATATTGGTAAACTTCTATTTATTTTACCTCTATTTAACGAGCACGTTCATGGAAGAAATCGAATGATTCTTGAAGAACTCCGCTAGACTAGTAAAAAAATAGTTTTTACTTTTTTAAAGTTGGTTTGACACAAATGTAAACACTACATAGTATAAAACAAAATTACTTCCCGCTGTCTGTCCCTATGTATTCATAGATCTTAAAAACTACGCAACGGATTTTGATGCAATTTTTTCAAATAAAGTGATTCAAGAGGAAGGTTTATATGTATAATACATGCATAATATAGTAGAGCATTGCACCCGTGCGAAGCCGGGGCGGGTCGCTAGTGATAAATAACCTCAAAATATTGAGGTTATGATGTGAGATGATTTGTAAATAGGTACTTTCCAATTAAGATAGGTCCATAAGTCTGAACATTTCTGAAACAGACTATTTAGGAAAATTAAAAATATAGGTACATAACTCGTAAATATACATAACATAAGTCGTCATTGTCGTGTTTATTGTTTGTCTAATGACATTTATACCAAGAGACTCTATAAACTTATTTATCCGAACTGAAATATGGATTATTATAATAATAATAATAATATTTCTTACATTCACACAAATTAGTCTAGCTCAAATTAAGCACTATAAGGATTGTGTTATGGATACTAGGGTAACGGATAGACATAAATATATGATACTTAGATATGTAATATTAATAGAAATATATATAAACACCCATGACTCAGGTGCAAATGCTCGTATTCATCACACATACATCTGCCCCTTCCGTGATTCGAACCCAGGACCGTCGGTGGGAAAGGCAGAATCGCTACCGTTGCACCAAACGGTCGTCATTATTGTTAATATAGTATAATAATACAATATAGTCATTATGGTTAGAAAAGCAGAAAAGTTTATACCTGATAAATTATTATAATAGAAAAATACTAGAAAAAATCGACTGCGGGAATAGTGGGAATTCCCGCCTGAGAATTCACTTGTGAACCGATTCGATTTATTTCTAGTATTTTTCTATTATAATAATTTATCTTATAAGATCGAATTGAAAATGCATAAAATATATAAAAAGTTTATATCTGTAGAGGCAAATCTCCAGTTCTTAGATTGGTAATTCTTAGATTGGTGTTAGAACATTTAAAGTACGAACTAATAACATTCCGTAATCCTAAATGTTTATCAATGTTTAGTACTTATGCTATCACCTTATTTGCTTAACGTATTGTAGTAAGTAGTATTATTTAGAAGTATTAGTAAGTATTATTTTTCTAGGCATCTGAGTTGTAGAAACGTGAGTTTCAACGTTTAGTTTATACACTACAGACAGCGTCTCGTTCAGCCAATTATCTGCGATTCCGGAATAAAAAGACAATTGTCTTTTTATTCCGGTATTTATAAAATCATGCCTTTGTAATAGTAAATTGGATTTAACATAATTATATATATATATATATATATAGTGATATATAGTGAACGACTTTGTAAAATAAAAGGGCGGTTTTTGTCGGTCTTCTTCAACTGCTACTTATCATTTTGTTAATTTTTGAGCTCTCTCTGAAATTGAAGTTTAGTAAGTCGAATATGGCTCTACTTTATTCCAATAAGAAGCCCAAAAAGTCGAGTCCTCTTGAAACGCGGGCTCATGTTTTATTCTTTAGCCGTCTCAATGAATATGATCAACACTTTCCAAACCATAGTTTTAATTTCATTCATACTGCTAATATATTTATGTTATAATAACATATTATTACTAGGTCTGCAATACATACTGCTGTTTGCAAATACTGAGCGAAGCAATTAGATTTTTGAAGGTTGCAACACTTTTTTATGCACATTACTTATGACCACCATGTGAGTTTTGGCGCCAAATTTCATCAATGTAGTCTCAGCGGCTTGGCTGTGATCAGCTTTTGAATTTTTCTTTCGGTGATTATTCCCCCATGGTATTTCCGATTTCCAAACTTTTTTTGCACATTAGTCACGACCACGATGTGAGTTTTGGCGCCAAATTTCATCAATGTAGTCTCAGCGGTTTGGCTGTGATCAGCTTTTGAATTTTTCTTTCGGTGATTATGGCTCTATGGTTAAGACTATATTTTTTTTACATAACCTATGTCCGTCAGGTTATAATCATGTATGTTCATGCCAAAATTCGTTCGAATCGGTTGAACCGTTAAGTAGCAGGAGGGAGACAAGCGAAATTTGTGAGTTGCCTAAAAGAGAGCTTCGCTCAATTATTCTGTTAAAAGTAACAATTCGCATTGCCTGTAAACAAATAAATATTCAATAAAAACAACCTGAAAATATGACTCGGTGTCCAAGTGATAATCTAAAAACAATCGTACCTTCTCCGAACGTCAATTCCAAGAGACCAAAATATGTCTCTTTATCTCTTCCTTGATCCGTCCGTAACCAATTTCTGTCAGTCAGATTGGCGGTTTTCATTATATATGTTACCGGCCAAACCCGATTTCAGGACAAACTAGTTTTGCCTAGGCAGAACTAGTTCTTCCTATACGCGATAGGATTAACTAGTATAGCCTAGTCCAAACTAATTTGTCCTAAGCTCGATAGGATAAACTAGTTTAGCCTAGGTCAAACTAGTTGATCCTGATATAAATACGCACACTCTATGATAAACTAGTACGGCCTAGTCTAAACCAATTTTTAGAGGTAGCAGATGTAAACCAAGGCTCTGAAATATCGTTAAGGACTGCAGTTACGAAACATTCAGTTGAATCAGGCCAAGGTTTTGTGAGATGCATCTGCAATAAAAACTGTTAAACAAACAGATGCCAGTGCAAGAAGGCAATGATACTTAGGTTAGGTTAGGTTATGTTAGATACGGTGTGGATAGATTCCCAATACGGTGTGGATAGATTCCCAATAAGGACCCCACGCCGGAGATCCTGAAAGAGTGGACACACCGAGGGGTTTTAGTGGGTATGCCCGTCAGCCTATTACTGACGGGCGAGTCCCACATAACCCCGCCGTCCACCCAACGGTGGGGTATGCGCAAGGCATTTCTCCTCGTAAAAAAAAAAAAAAAAGGTTAGGTTAGGTTAGGTTAGGTTTTAATAATTGAGATATGATTATTGCTTCTGTTAAAAACACTTATTATTTGTTATAGTATGATTGTTTGTATTACCAATTATCCATAACTTTTAACGACAAATCATTATTGTTTTAATAAAAATGGTTATTTTTCCAATTACGGAGTATTTTATTCAGTTTATCTATTTATTTTGACTTTCTAGATATACTATAATGTTTAGACTAGGCTATACTAGTTTATCCTAGAATATGCGTATTTATATGAGGAAAAACTAGTTTGGCCTAAGCTAAACTGGTTTATCCTATCGGGCTTAGGATAAATTAGTTTGGACTAGGCTATACTAGTTAATCCTATCGCGTATAGGAAGAACTAGTTTAGCCTAGGCAAAACTAGTTTGTCCTGAAATCGGGTTTGGCCGGTAACATATATATGTCGGAAAAAAATCTCCGTGAATATAGGCATTCACGGAGATTCAAATAAGGCAGAAAGTGACATTTGAATATGAACTTTAGCGATGAGTTATAAGTCTGTATTTGGATCAAAGAATAATGCAATTTATATTCTCCAACAAAAGCCTTGTTTCAAATATTCAGAACGTTAACGCTTTGGCCATGGTCTTTTTATGATCATTGGTGAAGTTAGTATAATACGCGATATTTTTTTCATATGTTACATTACATGTTTATTTATTATAATAACGTAAGTAACATTTTATCGATTAAATATTGCTCCAGATATAAACTGATTTTGCTGATCAATCGGTAGAAAAAATCACGATTCGGTTTTAATTGCTTATGCTAATAAGGTTCTCACTTGTGATCTTAATGTTTGAAGTTATTTTCGCTAACCGATAGATGGGTCAGTTTATTTTTTATACGATAAATGTAGATAACACCCATAGGACTCACAATTACTAATTTTAATCCGAAATAATCAGGCAAGTATATAGTGAAAATACTCTATGTCACTATGTGCGTGTATTTATTAACGGCAAGCTTAAAACGCTACAGTAATAAGTAGTAATATATATGATTAGAGTGGTATTATTTAATGACAAAATATAATCAGATAAATTATTATAATAGAAAAATACTAGAAAAAATCGATTCGGGTCACAAGTGAATTCTCAGGCGGGAATCGAACCCACAACCTTTGGAAATCCGGTCCAATGCTTTCCCAATTGAGCTACCGAGCCTTGTGAACACTCGTCGAAATTTTCTAGTACATAGAAATAAAATATAATCAGGTTTTTTTAATCGTTTTTTCATATTTCACTGTACTTTATAATACTTTTTTTGTATGTCACCATGCCGTTAATATTTTATTTTAAAGCATTAGCAAATTTCAGTTACCAACAAAAATACAACACTACATTTAGCATAAGTTTAAAAGTAAGTTTTTTCCAGTAGAAATTATTTCTTTTATTGCATGAATATAATATTAGAATAGGTTTTTAGGGCTACGGTGTTGACTTACTTAGTAAAGTCAAGGCGCAAATTTCCTACTTATAACAATACAACTGAATTAAAAAATCATAAAGCCGTTTGTCTGGAAAAGGAAAACAACAGAGAGCAGCCAAAAACAAGTGCACAAGAAATTCGGAGGGCCCTTTTAAATGCTGAGTTGTACACTGATCTTAGAAAGCAATATGAAGTAAAAGTTAGTATTTAAAAGCTTAAAAATACTATTTGTACAAACAAATTATTACTTTATTTATTTATTAAGTACACAAACAGGCTGCAATTATTAAGACAATGTAACCAGCGTACAGTTATTATTATACTAGAAGCACGTGTTACAAGCTAAAATAATACTAGATTTAAAAATCCAAAAATCCCACGTTTTTCAGTGACCAAAAAAGAATAAAATAACCCGGCGGGGCCAAGCGAGGGGCCACTCAAAACGTGGGGGCGTATCTTTACAAATACTCTCATCATCTATGCATATCATACATCTCATTACATCTCCATAAGTAACATGCGCCCCCACGTTTTGAGTGGCGCCTCGCTTGGCCCCGCCGCTAACCTGAAAGTTTCAACTCGCTGGGTGGTCGGGAAGTGCCTCAAAATTGAGATACAAGATTCCAACCGGACAGACAAGACGACAGACAAGCAAACAGACAAGAAAGCGACCTAAGAAAAACGTGGGAAAAAAATGAATCAATTCATAATTTCTTGACATAAATAAATACAATCAAAGCCTTAAAGAAAATATAATTTTAAATTAAGATACTTCAAGACATTGCGACAAAACATTATGGAGCGATACTTTTCTGCAGGGAGAATATTTTGAATGGAATTATACAAGACTAGCTGAATTACATAAGTATATTAAGAGTATAATCCTGTAAGGTAATGGTATTGCCATATCTATCTTATAGTAAAATAAATTATTTAAAATTTACTGGTACTTGCTAACACTTTTTTACATTCGTCTTATTGGTTTCATAGAATTGATACTTCGTATGTTTCTTTCTAAATACACAGTGATATTTTTTATTTCCTTTTGCTATACGACCGTTTGGTGCAACGGTAGCGATCCTGCCTTTCGCACCGACGGTCCTGGGTTCGAATCCCGGTAGGGGCAGATGTTTTTATGATGAATACGAGCATTTGTACCTGAGTCATGGGTGTTTATATATATTTCAATGAAAATTACATATCTATGTATCATATATGTATGTCTATCCGTTACCCTAGTATCCATAACACAAGCCTTATATTGCTTACTTTGGGTTAGACTAATTGGTGCGAATGTAGGAAATATTTATTTTATTTATTTATTTATTATACTTGTTTAAATATGAAAGGATTGTGCAGTTACCGAGAAAATTTATATAAAATCAGCAATTTTACAAGTAAGTATCTAATATCAAAACGACAATTAGCTTTTTGCTATTTTGTATATTTTTGTAATGCCTTTCACATTTCGTCGTTTGTTATTCTTAGAAAAACTATAAATGAAATCTGCAAAGTTATATTCAACTTTATGTTTACAAGTATAAGACAGAAATCAGACATAATAGATTTTTTATAATTGATTGGATATTGGCATCTACTTAGTATTATTCGGTCCTTGACTTCGTTTCACATTAAAATATTTGTAAAAGATGTTTTCTTTTTCAGCTAAAATTGAAGTTTGACATTAAAATGCAAACATCCTTAGACTAGACTTAAGATTTGAACCGTCGTCCTTCTAGCAGACACCGTAACTTGTTGACGGGCAAACGGATTTATTGGTTTATTATTAGTACAGATATAACATCTATGGGTTTCATAAGTTGATGTTACTAAGCGGGCAATGGAAAGAGCAACGTATGGTGTTTCCTTTTGTTACAGAATCACAAATAAAGAGATCCGTAGGATTATTAAAGTAGGTAACAGATTGTGCTCGACGAGTCACATAGCAAAAAGAATTGATGATTGATTGATGATATGTAGAGAGCCTTGCAGAAGGCTTATGCCCAGCAATGGTTTGCTAGATGAGTTTGAAAATAAAACACTTAACTTAAAAAAAAAAGCTATAAAGTTTATAAAGTCAATCATTATCCATGTTAAATAAGTATTTAATTAAAAAAACAAAACAATATTTAGAATTCGGTTACGGGACAAATATTCTACTATCATATAAGCAGTAGTGCTATGTTTCCGTCGGTGACTAAAGTCTCAAACACACGAAACTTAGGTTAGATCTGGCATCTTATTACTTGTATATTGAAAATTACAAGTTCATAGATTAAAATTGGTATTGCATGATAGTTTGCCATGCATTATTGCAAATAATGAAACATATCCGTTTTTCTTGCATCCATAGCTTAATTTAATATTTAAATAGCCTACCTTGATTCCGCAGACGCCCTCGAATATAAAGACCGGGCCACATATTATTAAGCAAGTTACTGCGAATATTTTACACGGATAATAAATAAATTGTAGGGTATTTATATGAGATAAGGTCAAATATTATTCGAGTGATTCGCATTTAGGATCGACTTATTTAAGTGAGCTTTGAAGTGATTAAATAATTTCATTAATACTTAAAGCAGATTTGACACTCCAGTTTAATGAAGTCAAACTTTTGAGGAAGAGAATGTGAAATAGTTTATAAATATTTCATAAGATTGTTAATTACATTGAAAAGTTCCATCTTTCTGTCAATGATGTTAGCTGTTTGCCCTTTGATACGAAAATATAAGACGTATGTTAAACAATTGAATATTTTATCCTACATTATATTGATTTAAATTGAGTACTTCTAAGAAATATAAATTTATATTGAAGCATTTGTAATTCATATAATATATTCCGAAATCGAAGAAATATATTCCTCCGATTTTTCTTTGTTTTATATATTATGAGCATTTTGATCTTCTATATAAAGGCAGAATTAGACTTATATTTGACTGCCTCAGCAGACTGGGTTTATTCTTGATTCTAAATCATTTAGAGAATCATAGAGGCCCAGAAGTCAAACACATTTAAAAATTCATTGTTTCGTCGTTCAAACATTCTGTTCTTTACCATACAGACGAATTATGTTGAAAAATATAAGTATTTATTATAAAAACCAGTACCGCCATTTTGGTGTCACAGAAATGAAAAAAAAACGTACATCAAACGTTTATTTAACGGTTAATATTAAACCATTATTAAATATGAATATAAAAAATAGGCAAAAGAAATTAAACGATTTTTTCCGCCAAATATACTTAATAAACAGAGGAAATAATTCTCGCGTTTACGTAAATGAAATATTGTGTTTTCTATCTCAATATCAAGAGCTTTTTGTATTAAAAAAATAATATAACTTTGCGCAGTACAAAGTAATAAAGCTATTATCGTGAATTAATAAATAGAATTGGAGATGACCAAACAATCATAGGGTTCATCTCGTATAATTTTCAAGCTTAAAGTTATCTCCGACCATTCCTTTGTTAAGTAAAGGTCGAAAGATATAACCTAGATAATTCATAGGGTCATTTCCAGTCGGAGTCTCGTTGGCCTGAAAACATTAAGAAGATACTAAACAAACACTCACTCTCGACCTCTTCTGTGCCTTTGTATTATTTATAAGGTTTCACTTTTACGATAGAACAATAAGGTTTTTTTAATAACATTGTTAAATAGCTAGGCAAAAACGTAGGATGTCCCTTGTCCATTTTGTTTATATTGTGTAACAGAATATAAACATATTTTACGTTGGTTTTTACGGATTTTGTTTTTCTTCCATTTAGAAGAGGCAGAGAATGCTGCTATTATCAGTGGCTTATAAATTTCAATATATACTGAATACAAAATATATACGTATAATACTAGACATTATATAATCTACACATATTGATCAGTAACATACACCGATGCGATACGTAATTATATTTATTTCTTAATTCACTACTTTATCAAATTATGAAACAACAAACATCCAACGAAGTGCACTGATTGTTCCAAATTGAGTAGTCGTTTCATCTACATTTGCCTTCTAAAACGAAACATCTTGCGTTGGGCTTACTTTCGAAAAATCTGAATTAAAGAATTCGTTTTACTTACTTACATGGATTTATTATTCATTTAGTTCTACTATGTTTTAGCTTTAAATCTGTAAGTCATAGAAATGAACGGGTTCTAAGCTTGTTGATAAACTCGCAAACTTTTTACAAAGCTTATTAAGACTGTGTATTTGGCGTAGGTACACTTTCTGTTTTTATACAGTCGATAAAAATACTTACACTAACACCGAAACAGGTGAAAGTGAATTACTCGTCAATAAGTTAAGTCAGTAAGTATAACTCATTTATGTAATTAAAAACTAGCAAAGTTAATTTGATAGCGTCGAAAAAATATAGAATATCGTAGGAACATTTACTATTTAATTGATATTTAATAAACAAAAGATATATTTCAATTACGTCTCTACCTATTCAAGAGTTAATAATATTTATAAATAAAATAGCGGCCCGTACCGACTTCGCACGGGTGGACAATTACGGGTCTTTAATTTTTTCTATTATTCAATATTTTTCTGTTAGCGCCATCTAGCGTCCGGTAGACGAACTACTTGCGGTTAACTCGTTGCTATGGTAACGCATATACAATGGAAAAAGAGTGGACAGACAAACAACAAATTTGTGATCTAAGATTATGGATTGCGGACAATTTTTTAAGTCACTAACTATTCAGAGCTTGTTGAAATAGGTATATAGATGACCATAACTCTGAAACTAATGCTTATGCTCATTACAAAAACATATGCCCCTACCAGGATTCGAACACGGGACCTTTTGGCGCAGAAGGTAGGAGATCGCTACCGTTGCTCCAAGCGTAATAACAAAAACAATACTTTTAATTTTTGATATAGTATTACAGACATCATCATTATCTCAGCCGAATGATATCCACAGCTGGTTGGAAGCCCTCACAAAAATAATTATTATACACATTTACAATGATAATCTTTTAAAAACATGAAAACGGTAATTTCTTCTCCATTCTGTATGTATCTTTAGTCAAGGGAAAAAAAGGCACTTTAGCTCTTGATAATGAGTCTAGGGTTACGAGAGTTATATATTTATTTCCAAAGAAATTGTTCCGTTTATCTGAAATTCTCTTTTGTGAAGAATAAGGCCAACTTATATTGTTTAGCATGTCTTTGTTAGGCTGTAATTCAGGGTTACTGAACTCTAAATATTTTTGGAACATAATGATTGAAGGTGTCTCACTTTTATACTTCTTTAATAAAGGACCGATATATTTTTGAAACTAGTGCTATTTTTTTTATAACTCTCTTTTGTAATATTTTTATACACTGTGAACCGCTTTATCTTTATGTTGGAAATCATATATTTTTGTTACATGACATCAATATCTCAGGCGAAACCTCTAACGCTGGATGGAAGCCTCCCTTGAAAGTGGGGGGATGCGCCATAATCTTCACGATTGGCAGGCGTTCCAAATCCTAATCAGAGAGCATAACTTGGAAAACTGCTGCCCATTTTATAGTACATGGTGATAAAACTACGACTAAAGAAGAATAAAACCAACCTTTCAAAGACTGTTCTACGGCAAATGTAGGATGTATGTGTTTGATTAAGGTCAGCTGTATACAACAGTTACATAACTGAATCTATTGCATAAACATGCCTTTTAATTGAGAAAGAATGTTGAATAAAGTAAAAGGCAAAACGTTTTTACTACGTTCGCCTTTTTGTGATGAGAAGACATTCACGTGTTTGCACCACTTGAAACTGCATAAGAAAATGAAATGGCAAACTGCATTGTCATTCATTACCAATAGTCACCGTAGAAACAAAATATCATTCTGTATAAACTGCTATAATTTATAAGTGTTTTAAATTTCGTTGTTGGTCTTTTGTACCTATCTAACTATTAATGCATATAACTAATAATAAAATAATATTACAAATAAATGAACTAGCGGCCCGTCCCGGCTCCGCACGGGTGGACAAAATTCTTTAATTTTTTTCTATTATTAAACATTTTTCCGTTAGCGCCATCTAGCTTGCGGTAGACGAACTACTTGCGGTTAACGCGTTGCTATGGTAACGTTATTGATGCAATGGAAAAAGAGCGGGAAAAAGAGCGGACAGACAAACACACAAACCACTGTGATCTTAGATTATAGATTTACTTAAATTACATTATTTGTGTGGTCTGTACATATTTTATTGTGAGAAAAGTAAATTAAAATACTTTATTGGTAAAAGTCATCCAAAAGCGTGAGACAAGTCAATACGCTAATAAATGAGAACAACAAAACAGTCGAACTTATCAAGTTCACGAAGTTTGTAGGCATTACTTTAGCCTCAAGGCTGCATGGACTCTCATATCAATGCCATATCGGTAAGACTTAGTTCCGCGGGGTACGCCATGATTAAAATAAGGTCAGTGACTGATATTGAAACAGAAGAATGGTTTATTTTAATCATTTACAGAGTACAATGAACTATGGACTATCGTAGGGCTCAGCTGTCAATATTGAGGATATATTTATATACCAAGAAAAGCGGTGCGGGCTATAAAAATGTCAAAAAGCACGAGCTTTTTGTTTCAATGGGAAATCCTATAGAGCCAAAGTTTACGATCGAAAGATTTCCTTCAAAAACTATTTAAATAAATTTGAACAGTGCTTCTCTATGAACAAAAGTTTCTATGAAAATATTATGTATGTAAGGCTCGAATTTGGGTAGAGATATTATAACAATGTTTCACACAGTGTCACTAAAGTACCTTTTGAAAAATTTTAACATGGTTAAAAATATACATATGCGGGTGTTGAGTTAATGGAATTATTTCTATATATTTAATTATTTTGCAGTGCCTTAATTTAAAATATACTGTTAATTGTAATATTATTCTTTTTTAACGAGAAGTATTCTTAAAATTTTGATAACTATGTAATGTTTAACTTAATTAAAGGAATAAAAACCCACTTGTCGAGTTTCTCGCGGATTCTCGGTACAAGGACTTCCTACGAAGGACTTCAAAACAACGACGTAACTGTTGACATTCAGTACACGCATTGTGAACGCTTATATTGATAAAAAAGCGTTTCATCTTTTATAGAAACTAGCTAACCCGGCCACGCGTTGCTATGGTAACGTTAATTGATTATAAAAACTGTTCTTCTTAGGCTTATGGTAACTATGGTAACTATACAATGTGTCCCGTCACCAGCGTCGGAGCCTTTAATGGTGTGAAATATGGCATTTTTTATCGACAAATTGCCCCTCAAATTTTGTTTTTCTCTTACGGCCGCCATTTTGTTTTCTTGGTAACCAAGACCTGGGCTCTACTGAAACATGATGGCTCTAGGTACACAGCCATCATTTTTCAATTGTCATGGAATAAAAATAGAAACAAATAGTTAAAGAAAAGCAAATAGATTATTTTTTGTGTATTTATTAATTATTGGTTTTTTGAGAAAAACCAAATTTGAGGGGCAACTTGTCGATAAAAATGCCATATTTCACACCATTAAAGGCTTCGACACTAGTGACGGGACACATTGTATATGGTAACAAACCCACAAAGTCCTTCTTTTATATAGTAGAGATATTCCATTAGCCCAAAATGTCAAATACAACGATACGTTTTAGTGCAAAAGCTTTTTAACAACTATTTATCGAATATAAAGTTAATATACTGTCTATCTTTCTAATACTACTAAGAAGATTAGGTGATCCAGATCGTTGATAACGTCCCTCAGAGGGCTCGAAGTTTTCGAGATGTTATTACTGGCGCGTCCTCCAAAATAATTTTCCGACGACAAGTTGTAATGAGTTTGCTGAACATCATCGCTCGTTACCGAATGCTACTATGTATTTCTTGATATATTAGAGTTTTTTCAAATTATATAGCTTAATAACATTTTGAGATCTTTTGCGTAACGTTGTTATATATTTATAATCTATGCGCGTTGGAGTAAAGGAGTTTAATATGAAGTAGTTATTGTGCTTTAATAAAGAACTTTCTTTTCAACACAAACCATGCATTGCTAGTGGAAATGTACTTTCAGTAAGAAAATTATATATTGTGCTCATCATTCTAAAAAAGAATATATTTTCATGTACAGCCGACAACAAATCAGATGTGTACCTGTGACTATTCTATTTTAGAGTTTACTATGACTTTTACGAGTTAACAGCTGAACCAATTTTGATGAATTTTCTATGGAAGTTGCTTGAACTCTAGGAAAGTACATAGGTTTCTTTGCCAGCGGGAAAAATCAAACGTGCCCTTAAAAATTAAGATAGATGCAACATAATCTAATTCCGTATGAACGTACTCTCGGATAACAACTGTGGGTAAACTTTATTTTAGTAATTTCGTTTTAAAAATACCAATTGCTAAGTCTATATGACATTGAAATGGAAAATATCAGCATATATAATGAATCTGATTTACATCACTAACATGTTCAATTAAATGTATTGAATCGATTTGTTTATGAATGATCATTCTGACGGCAAAGCATTTTAAAAACAATTATTTATGACTACGCATCGGTAATAGCTCTAAATCTAAATCACAGACGTATATTTCTTTATTATTCATCAGTATATATGTCAATAGCATTCTGCGATAAAGATGAGTAGATTTTACATTAAATTTAAAAGCAATAAAACGTTTGACGATGTGTTATTAATTAAATAATTATTATAAGAAATAAAATTAACTCTTACGTTATTACGTTACGAAAAAATAAATATAAATACGACCTATGATACAAAATAATGCTAATTCCCATCTGCCAGGGTGCGAACATTCCTATTTTCAACAATACTAGCAGCCCGTCTCGGCTTCGCACGGGCGGATATAATTCTTTATTTTTTTTCTTTTATTAAATATTTTTGCGTTAGCGCCATCTAGCGTCCGGTAGACGAACTACTTGCTATGGTTACGAGTAAACAATGGAAAAAGAGTGGACAGACAAACAGCAAATTTGTGATCTTAGATTATAGATTCACAATCTGTTTACAACAAGATTATCCAGAGAGTGGAAGAGAATCCAGTGAAACTAAATTAAATTATATTGTATCAGTTCACACATCTGAGTTATTTTATAACAAGTCATCGGTAAAAGTTTCAAGTAATGCATTTTAATAAAATATTCAATAAGTACCTACATACGTTGAGATCATAAAACCAGTATGCAATTTTAATATATTTGAAGTATGCCATAACTTATTTTATGTATATTCACGCGGTATTTTACGCCAGTTTCAAATAGATGCATAATTTTTTTATTTGCATCAATTAAATTGCTCTCTTTTTACAAGGACTTGAATAGCAAACAAATTATTTTATATTATTAAATATAATGCTTTCGGGTTTCTCATGTTTCGTATTTCAAAATTCATTTGCACCATATTACCTTGATATCTTATGAAGGTTATATCATCATAAATTAAACTAATAACATCCCGTCTTTGACAAGTTCAATAGTAAAACTAGTTCACAAGCTAAGCAGTGTCTATTAATTGGATACTATCTATTTAACGTGCATTATTATAGAGGAGCTCGATAGCGCATTCAGCCTACGATTGTGAAGGATTTTTAAACATAAAACATAGCAAGTAAACATAGAATACTAAGGAGATATCTAGGAACCAGAAAATTTCTGTTAATGAGATCAAGTTCTATTTGTTTTATTAACAAAAAGAGATCACTATAGAAGTTAGGTATTTAAGAACTACAGGTATTTGTTCTGTTAGGTAGTTAGTATGTACTCTTATTTTAGGTGTCACTTCATTGCTTAAGTAAACAGAAATCGAGTACGAGCGAGTCAATCTAACTCGAATACTAGACTCGAGTCAGTTGGACTCGCATAATAATTTTGAGACAGCGAGTACAAGATCGATTCTTCCTGATTCGAGTACCAGAATCGAGTCCGGCGTACTCGAATCAAAATAAATTGGTATTCGAATAGGCGAGAAATCGAGTCTGACTCGAGTCAAGCCGTACTCGGCACATCGCTAGCTTGAAGCAACACTGTTCTCTGTCCAGAATGTTCTCATTGTGTAATGGGCTGAATTACAAGCTGGATATAGACTTAAATATAACCTCAGTTTGTGCATTTAAATGTGCACTTTCAGCAGCATCTTGAAAGATAGATACATGATAGTAATATTAATTTCCATTGTTTGAGTGTTATCACTATGCATTGCATTCGCTCTTTTTTAATTCTGTTTCTTTATTTATTTTATTCGTCATTAACCGCAGTTATAAGTAATTACAGTTAATTGAAATTTAGTTATCGTTGTATAACATGTTAGCGTACAATAGTGCATGTGGTGCTTTTCTATAAATAATGTGGCACTTAGAATAATAATACCTAATATTGTATTTATGCTATAATGTACTGATTGGTGACGAGCCAAATAAATAAATAAACAAACTCAAAAATGAAACGTAAAAACTAGTCAGTTTAGTAACAATGTTTAATGTACATTGATCGATAATAAACTATTGATAAATACAAGCTTGATCCTAAAAAGTATCAACCAGATTAAGAGTAGAGTGGAGTAATAAAACTGATGACAAGTAAGCCCACGGGCTCAGTGGGCCCAGTCTATCTTGTGATCAGTAACAGCTTTGCACTTACATTATTGATTTTGGTACAACTTCTTTCTTACAGTTACAATACCTATAATATTAGCTAAGTTCGGTTATTTCGTATCCTCATTAGATGATGATAAATGAAATCTATTTTATGAATGATGGAACTGTTGCAGATTCACTGACAAAATGAAAAAGTTACTTTAGGATTTTTATTAATTTGTTAAAATTTATGTTTCTGTTTACCATGAGATATTTACGAACACTGCAATGTTTACAATCCAGGATTATTACATATCAGCCGAACCTGTACTTTATATGAACCTGTAACATCATGTTTATAAGAAAAGAAAATAAGGTATTTATGATTTTGACCAATTCCATCAAAACACCATTTTAACAAGAAAATCGAAACTAATAAGAGGAGGACCCTTTCAATCTCACATCAAAAAGAGTATTATACTTTTTTTTATTATCAACGACGACAGCACTGCTAACAGATTGATTCCGGTAAACACTGGTTTATGAAAAAAAACTGGTTGGTTGCCTGTAAAGTCGGTATACGGGCGAAAGTTTTACGTGACAACGACTTTGAGTGGTAAAATAATTTTAATGTGAATATTCATTCGTATAGTAGGAAGAAGGATGAAATAATAATAACAATTTTTTATACAAAGAATTATATTTAAAACATTAATTTATAGGCACGCGTCCCTTCCACTTTTTATGTCTGTCTCTCTCGCTCTTAGGCGGGCTAACCATGCCCGAGTGGAAGGGACGCGTGCCTCTCACTCGCTCTCATTGTAAGCGCATAACGTGAGCGGAGCGTAACGCAGTTTCTTGAAGTGTCACCCGGCAAACCAATTTATAAGACGTTGTCACGTCAAAATATAATTTAATGAATTTAATAGATGTTTACTTATGATTCATAAATCTTAATATTGTGTTAAAAAGTTTGCATCGATATATGTGTTAATAGACAAAACCTAAATCTTACAAGAAATAGACGAATACCAGATTGTATTTGATTGCATCAATTAAAAAGCTAAGTAAATATATTAGGTATTTTTATATCTACTGCGCAGGTCAGCTACCGTTTTATTAACTTTATAAATTACTAAATTTAAAATCAATAATTTGATTTACCTAAATTTAACATCCATTTAACTTTTTTAAAATATTTAGCCACATTCAAAATGTAACGATGTAAACGAACTATCAAACAACTTTAAATAGAATTCAACTGAAAATAGTTTTAACATTAATGCGCTTTTAATATTTGAAACCGCAAACTTTAGTTTTGAGAGAACATATCATTAAATTCACATATGCTTTGCACATTGAACAGACAACTCGACATTCAACCGTTTTTAGCTGTTATTTCAAATTGAAGTAAAGGAATTATTACTAGCGGCCCGTCCCGGCTACGCACAAAATTCTTTAAATTTTTTCTATAATTAAATATTTTTTAGTTAGCGCCATCTAGCGTCCGGTAGACAAACTACTCGCGGTTAACGCGTTGCTATGGTAACGCATTTACAATGGAAAAAGAGCGGGAAAAAGAGCGGACAGACAAACGACAAATTTGTAATCTTAGATTAGTTATATATACTTACTGAATACTATTCTTACTATGCGATACGATTAATTATTGCATTAAGTAAACCCACGAGCTCTTTACTTTTGTCATATAAATCAATCAAACTATATGACATCTGTAAGATGAATTAGCTGTCACTAAATATAGGCTTTATTCCACGTGGGGTATGTTTTTGTTACTTTTGCACGTTTAAAAAAAATAAGTTTCTTTCAATTACTAAATATAAAAACTTAAAAACCTCAACAATGAAAATGCAATGTTTTATAAGTGTCCTTCGATTTTCATAAGGTTTTTAGGAATTAGGAATAAAAATCTCATGAGAATCTTAATGACATAACAACTTAGTCATAGTCTTTGATGTCTAATAATATTTTGTCATAATTGTTGTTTGGCGTAATATTTCTGTAGATATAATAATAAATAATAATATAAATAAATAATAATAATAATAAATGGATACTATTGTACACTGTGATATTAAGCTAAGATGGAGCGGGGCGGCCCAAGGGCCACCCTTATGCCAATCTTTGTTTTCTATGCCAATAGGTATAAATTTTAATTATGCTTTTAAATTTTAGGCTTTAATATATTTCCGAGGAATGAATATTATAAGTGACTATGATTTTGATAAATAAAGGCATGTCACCTTATATTATGATATTTAATTTTTAAGACTTAATAGGGAACTATTCTTATCTAAAACTTTAGCTTTTTTCTTAATCTCTCTATGAAGATATTGTGGGAATAAGATAGAATTCTACCCCAGCTGATAGTTCTGTATTCAACGTTGAGAAAGGTCTAAGTTGGGCATGTTTCTACATGTAGGGATTACATCCATACTAATATTATAAATGGGAAAGTGTGTCTGTCTGTTTGTCTTTCTTTCACTCGAAAACTACTTAATCGATCATCATGAAACTTCGTACATATATTCTTGGAGGTATTAGAAGTAACATGGGATACTTTTTATTCCGGAAAAATAAGTTTTTCCCGGGGAAATATTTTCTTACCTACAGCGATAAACGACATCCACGCGGGCGGAGCCGCGGGCAAAGTCTAGTTACCAATAAAAATATATCACAAGTTCACTATTTCTTTCATTAAATGTGCAAAGATAATGGTAACTGGGACTATGTAATCTTATTCCATGATTTGATAAGCTGGTAAGTTACCGTTAATCTGTGGGGCAGTTTAGGTGACAGTCTAGCAAACAAAAGTACACGTCTTATTTATGGGCCTATCGTAGGCTATGGATTCCGCAAATTTTTAAGTCATCGTCAATGAAATCTGTACTATCCCTATTTAATATTATAAATGTGAATGTAAGTTTGTTTGTTATGCTTTCACGCAAAAACTACTAAACCGATCATCATGAAAATTCGGACATATATTTTTGGAGGTATTAGAAGAAACATAGAATACTTTTTATTGAAAAAAAATGGGGCAAAGTCGCGGGTAAAAGCTTGTAGCTTCATCATTAAAATAAATAGCATCGGTCCGCTAGTGCAGCGATTGTAGGTTATGCTATAATTGACAAAACTATAACAATAAGCTATATAACAGAACTATTTCACGATGAGTAAAAATCAATGGCTTTACATAATTGTATTTATATAGCTTGATCAAATCAATTGTGATTTCCATTTACCTCCTTCTCTATATTCATACAAAATTTCTATCAAACAAATAAAAATAAAATTTTCTTTTGAAAAATGCAACCATTTCAGCAGTATTTTCTTATGACGTTGTCACGTTCAACTATCGTCAGTGAACCGACTTTACAGACAACCGATTTTTATTTAAATTTGTATAAGGGCAAACATCATTTGCAAAAAGAACACAAAGAGTCTTAAAAAGTTTGAGTAGATCATTTATATAAATAAGAAATAATACCCACCCAATCACGCTACCCTGTGGGATTAAACAGTTTTGTGTTACTGGGTCAGATACGGATCATGTTAAATCGCATGATTGTTGATTTTGGTGTTCATTTGCTCGTATTGGATGTGAGCTCAGTGATGGTAGTAAATATCCTTGGATACGAAGTAAAACATGGCTATGGAAATTTATAAAATAATTTTTAATAAAGGAGGATTATTACTATTTGTTTTTCAGTCCATTTCAGTTCAAGCGGTCTCACAAAGAGTTTTGTACCTTAACCTCAAATTGAAATGCACAAAATCCAGCAGATGTCACCTATGGATTTTCAGATCAGCGTAGCGTGACTAACATTTTGTAACCGTCTCTTGTTGGTATGTTCATTGTCAGCCAATCATTCACCGATCGTAATTAACCGATGGTGTATCCACAGCTTAAACTATTCGAACAGAAAAAAAAACAAAGTTTAATTATCAATATAGTTTAAGAAAATGAATAATCAAGCATGAGAATGTTTAGTTGTGTAAAAATTTTGTAAAGTCAAATTGGTAAAGACTGTTTCAATCGTCTTCTTAGCAAAAAGTCCAAAAGCTTTAGGTACTTTCTTATTGTCACCCTATCACTGTCCTAATTTCTATGGAACATGCCTTTTTCATGAGTGGAATTGTTTGTTCATAGGAGGTACGACCCCTTAAGTCACCATGCGTACCTAATACAGATTGATCGACGTTGACTGTTAATGTAGCCGAAACTACTGACGAGACGTACCTTCTTAAGTACGGAGGCACTGATTTGATGATTGATCCGATAACGGCCTCTGCGATGTCAAAGTATCAAAATCAAAATTAATTTATTTATTTACAAGTATTCTAAAAATATATTTAGATATGGATGTAAATTTTTAATAATAATTAATATTGTCACAATGTTGTGCAAAAATTAGTAAATAGTTTATTTAACAAATTATCAACAAACTTATCTTTTGATAATACGAGTATATTCTCATTCAATTCGTATGTTAGCCATTGTATCGTAGAACGAGAATGTTAACGTTACTTTCTTTCTTTCTTCTTTATATTTTTATTGTGTTACAAGTATAAGATATACCTACCAACTGTAATCAATTGTATATTAGCGGTCTTAAGAAAAATATTGAAAATTCTTGACAATATATTTTGTATCTGTAATAAACAACCCGCTACAAAACTATAATTAAAAAAAACGTTAGTATAGATGGGAATGCAATGGTATGGGTAATTTCAATAGATTAAATCTATAATCTAAGAACACAAATTTGTTTGTTTGTGTGTTTGTTTGTCCGCTCTTTTCCCGCTCTTTTTCCATTGTATACGCGTTACCATAGCAACGTGTTACCATAGCAACGCGTTACCATAGCAACGCGTTACCGGGTCAGTTAGTTGTTATATAAAATAATAATTTATTCACATTGGTTTCCCACACATCAAACCACAAGGTCCAAAATAAGCACTCTGGGTTGTTTGACATACATACCCATGAATATATATACCCATACCAATGATTTCTAAACATTTGCCTCTGCCGGGACTCGTACCCGCCACATTTTGGCTTACAAATCACTAACGGTCATTAAATATTACACCAAGATTAGGATATTCAGTAAGAACTACATGATGAAGTTATCACGACGACGCTGTAAAACATATCGACGGCGAAGTGCCAATAACACCTAACTGCTAATATCAAAATAATACACAGGCTAAAAAAAACGTTTTATTTCTTGACAAGTTAATAATTAGGGTAAAAAATATGTTTATTTATTTTTTACATGATGCGCTTGCAACTGAAGATACGCTTAGGAAATTTCATTAAAACATGCAAATAACGAATTTTAATTCGAAATGACATAAAAGTGAATTTCTCGCCGAATTTCAGTTACTAGGTCTTGGCACTTCGCCGTCCATATATAGTCTTATATGTATAACTCGGTTCATAACTATTAAATCTGTAGATACATTGGCTCTCTGTGCGTTTGTTTACTCTTGTAACAGTCTGTATTAACAGCTACAGTCTATAATGAGGTATGAGGTATAAGCACAACTTGGAGGCACTGCCAAAATCGATTATTGGATTACTGTGTCCATGTAGTGTTATCCCAATGTTTCAGCAAATAACTCGGAGAATCCCTTGTTGTTCGATGGCTACCAATATTTGTTTAATGTATGCGGTGGTTATCTTGTGGGAAATGAAAGCTTTGAATGTCCATAAAATATGACTTTTTGGAGATCTAATACGATAAAAATAAATACGAAGAATGAAATCAAGTATAAATGAAAACCTTACTTATGAATAGCGATATTGGTAAGACACTTAACAGTTTAAAACTGCTATGAATACTAATGGAAGGTCGATAAATTATTTACGGATTATATATTTATGGATTTAAGCTTAATAATCTTCATTGACTTTAAAAGTTTTGAAGAAACTTTAACTTGCGTATAACATGGCATTTCTCAAATAAAGATGATTTTTTATTAATAATAAGCGTTAGTTTCCGATATTTTCAATTAATCTTTGCAAGTGAGTCTCTGTCAAGAGGTATCCTGAATTTTGTATTGTTTCTCAAAATCTTAGTAGAATATTTTATCTTTGAACAAAAAAGTGGCTCGACAAATATAGATACCAATTTTTGAACGTGTTACATATGTATACATAATAGTATAATCGACACCTAAAATTTTTTTCTCATAGGTGCCCCTTTGCCATTGGTTTTATTAGATCCTGTGCTATTTGCTGTACACGCTCTAATTAGTAATCTCCGTGGTGTCCCCTCTAATTAAGTGCAACCACTCTGCAACGCCTAACAACAGCACGACAGCTGAATAGCATCGTTATTGCATTGTTATGCGCTTTTAATTAATAGGTTGTTGTGGTAACACCATGCTGAATTAAATAATAGAAAGACTTAGTACTCGATGGTTCAGCGTTCGGTGTATAATTGCTGAGGTTATCTTTTGTAGGGTAGGTCATTAAATGGGTGAGCAGAAATTTTACATTTCGAATTCCTACGTGCTTCAGTAGTTACTGTAATCCGTTGGCTTCGGATGCTTTTCCAGTCTATAGTATCCGCTAAATCATACGAGCCCGAGTGATGAATCATGACCAATTCTTCCTATTTTCATCCATGGGAAGGTACATGACCTGCAGGCAAAGGCTATGTTTAAAATATGTTTACAGCAATATAAGTAATGAAACGAAGCATCAAAAATATCTAAATATCTAAAAAGGCACTCTTGGCACATGAGTGAAATAACGAACCAGGGACAAAGTTTCATACCAACGATCGCATTATTATAGTTATAGTCTCCGCCATATAAGTTGAACATGATTATGAAATCACATGATATGCGCACTAGCAAATTCAGGCGTGAATTATCAAATTTATGCGCAAGATGTATGATTTGGCTCAAGTTACATGGAGTGACCTATTAAGTACACTACTATAAGCTTGACGGTACGCGGAATATGAATTCTGTTTCACGCATTGGTGACATTCTGTAAAAACACAATGGCAGGCTTGCATTATATTTTCGGAACTTATTGGAGTGTACTTCTTAAGAATTGATTTTCATATAAGGCACCAGGTATTATGAAGTTTTGTTTAATTATTTTCTGTGCCTATTCAAAGACAATCGTTCTTAAGGAGTAAACTCCATTCTTTTATCTGACACACACAATTTTTTACAGATTAGATAATTTTGAACATAATCTCATTGCCACTTTTATAAATTTGTTTTACGAAGTTTATAATATTTACTCTGTTGTTTTATGTATGGTATTTATATTTTTAAACAAATGCGTTACAAACAAAACTATACTGAAATGGTTTAAGTAGTTTTGTTAAGTATAGCATTCTATGTTCACACTATTTATTCGGTCGTGTTGTGTGATCAGACCGCTAACTTTAAAATAACAGGTCAAACTTCACTTGGAAGTCAGTGAAAATAATCTTCATAAAGTTTTGATACTATGACTCAAGTAATGATTATAGGTTTAGTTACAGAAAGAGAATCGAACTTCATGTTTCTTTCATGAAAGGGTAACATAGAAAGTGTATTATTTACATGTTCAAGATATACTTCAAAACTTATCTTAAAATCGGTCAAAAAGATCACTATTTTACTAGTGAATTTAATAAATTGAAAATTGTTTTGTATTTTGGATATACTAATAAATATACTAATGACTTTATAAACACCGAAATGAAAGAATATAAAAACATCTTTAGTATTAGTAAGGGACTTTGCTTCAGTGATAAGTAATTTCCTAACTCGGTTTACTGTGCATAATACTGTAATAAACTCCTTTAGTAAACTAACTAAAACACAATATGAAGAGAAACTGTAACACTCACAAAAATGGTTCATAAAAAAAATAAAACTTAAAAAGGCTAAAAGGTAAACCAGTTTGTGGCCGAGGGAGTGTGTCCATCGCTGACACCATCTGTGTCGGTTTTTATTGAGCACAGTTTTAAGGAAATGAAATTCCAATAGTTTGTTGGGTCTTATAAAATAAAGTGTGCATCTATTACAAAATTGTCATCAAAGAGATCAATATATCTTCAAATTATAAGAGTTTGCGGTATATTGGTTAATCTGACATCCATTAAGTAAATCAATATCATAAGCCTATAAATGTATGCATGATTGAATAGAGGGCTTTCCTTTTTACCACTACTGCACTATAGAGCACGTCGAAAAGATATCCTTACTAATATTATAAATCGGAAAGTGAGTTTGTTTGTTTGTTTGTTTGTTCCGCTTTCACGCCGTAACTACTGAACCGATTGCTTTGAAATTTTGCAGACGTAAAGATAAAAGTCCGGATTAAATAATAGGGTACTTTTTATCCTGGAAAAAATTGATATTCCTAAGGAAAAACAAAAATATTGTTTGCTTGATGTATGGATTGTAGATGGCGCTGTGAGTCGTTTAAAACAAGGTAAAATATTGCAAACGAATATAAACATGTAAATTTAGAAGCTAAATGATACTATAATGAATCCCCGAAAATGAGGAATTCCCGAGGGATGACATACAATTTGTTTTATCGTCTAAACTGTTTTCTTTACATCTACTTATATGTTGCAAACGAATATGAACATGTAAATTTTGAAGCTAAATGATACGAAAATGAATCCTCGAAAATAAGGAATTCCCGAGGGATGACGTACAATTTGTTTTATCGTATTTTTTTACATCTACTTATCCTGAAATCACTAAAGTCAACGAATTACTAATTGGTATAAGTATTAGTTACGTTATTTAGTTCTTGAGGTATGCGATAGATGGCGCTGGGTGTTTTTTAAAACATGGTAACGATGTGTTTTTTGAAATACATAAGAAGTGGAATGATAGCTTGGAAAAAGCTTGAAGCTTGTTGCGTCGCCCTTCATTCCCGGGTGCGATCGCTCATATAAAGCCTGTATAGCCTTCCCAGGCTAAGGCACCTCAGGTGGTGTTTAGTCAGTACGAGTCTGACATAACCTCTCGGCCGGCCGATGTATCCATGTAGGATTCACCACCTCCCTCCCCCGCGTCCGGAGGGGAAAAAAAAAAAAAAAAAACTTGGAAAAACATTGTCTTTCGCATGGTCAGCTCTATGTAGCGTGTTCCCGGGTTTCCAGTGCCCAAAATCTGCATGTTTTTGCTCCACAAGGGAAAACATGTAATATAGTGTACCATTCAGTTTTGGTTTAACAACTAATTGCATCCAGCGTTACATCGCGCTTCTTAGATTTTTCCGTGGGAATGAGAAGTTTTCTTATAATTGTGCTTTATACCGCAATATAACCGAATTCCACGCGGGCGAAGCCGCGGGCGGAAAGCTAGTTACTTTATATGTATTACTATTATGTACCAAGTTAGAGTTAATTTAAAATTAAGATGGACAATAGCAGTCTACCATTAAATAAGAATGTAGTTGTTATCTTCGGTATAAATTTGGTAATTTGGTAAAAAATGGTAATTAGCTCCGAAAACACACTTTTAACGTCCTCTTGATGCAACGGCAGCGATCTCAGCTTCTGCGCTTGGTAAAAAGTGCTCCAAAGTCGGAAAAATAGCATTTTCTTAACCTTAAGGTACATATGTTTGTAGTTACACCATTTCAAAACAAATACGGCACGTGTGTCACGTAGCAACAAGGAAAGTTTGGCCAACATCAACAAACCCACGGGCTTAAGTGATTAATACACCAAATACAAATAGGGCAGAAAAAACATTTGTACGAGTATATTTAACCTATAAAACAACTGTGAGGCGATAAGAATATTAAATCGAAACATGTTAAAACAGCCATCGTATTTCATTACATAACTTTAAATCAAAAGTTAAACTATATTAATATTTAAAAGCAAAACCACATTTAAATCACAGAAAGCTTTAAGTTAAAGAAAAATACCCATTTGAATATTACAGATTGTGATAAATATATTGTTTCGAACTTTCAAAGTCACTTTAGTTTTAATTAATACAGGATTGTGATCATGTTTTTTATATTAGAAGGCTTCGATTTTTTTATCAAACTCACTATAATTAACACTAAGTTTTGATAATCTCTAAAAAGACGAAGTTCTCAAAGTTATTTTAAAATAAGAGATAAACTCAGCAACATCGCGTCGACAGTTTACTGTCGAGACTAATTACGTAGTTCCTAAGAGTGGTCACCGAGCTACCATCCAATTTTTAAAGTAACATTCCACGTTCCAACTTTGCTCCTGGTACATATCTCAACACAACAGTGATATCGTTCCTGTTCACTTATGCCCGTTACATTGCTCCTTTGTTATTTCATAATTAATATATTATTATAGTGTGAATGTAGGAAATATTTATTTATTTATTTATATTTAACAGTTACTAATGTTACTAGGTCGATGCTGTCGTTAAGCATAAAGCTATGCTAGCACCATATATTGGAGCGGAGCGTAATACTAAAAAAAACAATAATTTTTAGTAAATTTTAATATTCCATAAGAATGTAAACTTTCAAATAAACGCGCGCTGTTTGTTGCAATGGGAAATTCCATAGAGCAAATGTTAAGTGTAATGACCAAAAAATTTTTTTATTTTACGAATTTGGGGCTCCGTCACTATCTAGTCCTATGTGTTGATTCGATTCCACACAAATTATTAAAATCGGTTAAGAACTTGGGAAGTTATGGCCTTCATTGAAGCGACGAATTGAACAGACATTGCGTCACTGAAGCCGATAAATAAATTCTATTCATGGAATTTATTTATTGTATGTCGGGTAGTAGCCGACCATTAAGTCACTACCTAACTAAGAGGACCAATTTCAGCTAAACACAAAGTATTTAGGTTACCATGAGATTGCAATATTAATATTTAACCTTTTTGAATATTGAAATATGTTGGTAATATTAGTTATAATATTTTTTTTTATATTTAACATCAAATTTAATTCTTAAAATTCCGCACATTTAAATAAATCAATCTTGTTTTTTTTATATTTAACTAGCTGACCCGGCCACGCGTTGCTATGGTAACGTTAATTGATTATAAAAACTGTTATTCTTAGGCTTATGGTAATTATATATGGTAACAAACACACAAATAATTGTCATAATATAATGTACTGATAAGGTAATATTTTACTTTACGGCGTCTGTAAAGTAGTACAAGCGGCAGGATTAACAAGTATAAACGCGTAGTGGATCTGGTAAAAAGCGGTTTTATTTAACTGCTAGATTTTTATATTGACTACTTCCGTGGTTGACAAGTTCGCCTACTACTTTTCATAATAAAGTCAGTCTGAGGTCTAGGGTTCGATTCTCGGTTGGGTTAATGTATATAACGACATTTACATAATGGCTGGATCTGGGTTAAGTGGTGCCGTTTTTGTTTCTGAATTCCATAACACATAAGTAGTTTTAGCTAGTAGATTGCGAGGGTTGTGATGTGATTTCTAGTAATTAATTGAATATAAAATCTCGTAGCTTAAATAACAAAAATATAATAAGTACATAGCGGTTTCTTCTGTATACATTTCATACTTATTACATCCGATGTTGGAAGTTGTAGAACGGAGAACACGAAAAGACAGCGCTGGTTTTAGCTGAAGAATTAGTTAAAAAATCTGACAGTTAAAGATAACGGTAGCTCAATTGGGAAAGTACTCACCTGATACCTGAAATTGATTTTAAATGAGTAATATTTTCTTTGATATGAATGATTTAAATGTTATTTAATTATTTACAGTACCCTTTCACTAATATATACGAGCTAATTAATGAAATGTTCTCACATAGTAACGCTTGTGATTGAATTAATTTATTTATACGTTAACACCCCACTTAAAAGGCTTAATTGGACATAAACAAATGTACGTACTAATTAAATTAATTATTGTTGAAAATCGTACATTAAATAGAACTGACATTTCTCTCTTAATGCTAAGTTTACGTGACATCAAAGTAAATTTACAACGTTTTGTATAATATAATATTATGTAAGTTGATCCCCTCTGCATAACTTAACATAGCTTTAACATGTAAATGGCGTTTATACCACGTGTATACAGCATTTCATAAGTTATTGATAATTTCACTGAATTTGTAATTAAAATAAGAGAGTGATTTTAACATATTTCTAAAAATAATTTCTATAAAAAAGTGAGAAATGTTATTTACTTTTATTAAGGAAATATCTGAGTTACTTGTATTTAAAAATAATTTATCACAAGAATGGGTGTAATCAAAGGGAAGTATAAAGAACAACTAGTCAGGTTGACTGTACTGTGAACTCTGCTGTAAAGTTCAATGTTGAATTGAGATCGTTGCCACCCACCGATAATAACTATTTAGCTTCTGTTACCCTGCACTAGTAAGCATTCAGTGCTTTGTTCAATTTTCATCAAAGCGCTCATGTAAGTAATTCAGAATTCTATACAACGTCAAAAATGCTTATTTATAGTTCGTTAAGCCAATTAAATAAATATTTATGTTCGAAGCTACGTTATTTTGGTTACTAACGGCTTACCTCAATCGTAACAGTCTCACTTCCCTTTTTCGGCTCCCATTTTCAAAGGTGCTTTTATTACTAAATTCGACGTGAATTTATAAACGCATTGTTTTAGATCCCTTCTTTATTATATTAACCTTACTTAGCTAATTAAAATAAGGGCGGGTTAATAAAAATGTTAGTAATAATACATTGACATTATAAACATTAGTTAGATTATGTAAACAATGCCACGGAAATGTTAATTAACGACGAACTATTCTATACATTCCCTAAAGAAGCGAGGTATCTTATAATGTAACAATATATTTAATATAATACACAAAGATTTTAACTCACGCCCTCTGTAGGGGGACGTTTAGTGATAGGGTTGTGAATAATATAATGTATAAGACAAAAATAAAAATAAGTGAAAATAGGAAAATGCGCATTTTCCTACAAATGAGACTAGCTAATTTGAAATTTTGTACGCAGTGAATGTAAGGACATTGTCTCTACAATTTTTGTATTGATCGGTTATCTGATGATGACCAATACATTATCTCGAGCTACTGCATGATTCAGAAGTTACTTTTAAGCCACTGGTCACAGCTGAAAAAACAGTCCACATCACCTACCAATACGCATTGGGTTCACGTGATGAGTTAAGGCCAATTCGTCCTGTGGTGTTTTCGTCCATAAGGTAGGCCTGCGCCCCTACAGTGGGCTCATTGATAATTGGATCCTGATGTATGATAAAACGTAAATGATTCACTATTTTTTGTAAAGAATCAAAAGGAAATGGGCCACAATAATACTGATGAAGCAAAAGACCTGGAAGTAAACACAATGTCTTTTTTATGTTTGGCTTCTAAAGGGATTGTCGAAGAGAATTCTTGTATTTCTTTGGTTCATTGCTTTCTCTGCTCAGTGAGCAGGGATGAAATTTCACGGTTTGATGAGTTTGTGCGTATTAGGTAAAAAAGGTTTTGGTAAGACCTGAACTAAGTATTTGAGGAAATGCCTCTCTGAGCATAAGCTTTGTAGCTTTGGTCATTTAGGAACAAAATCTAGAGCAAGCGAACCCTAAATAGTCTTACGAATCTTATCTTTCATATTTCTTTTTACTGTATCTAAATATATATTTAAGCTATAAAAATTCAACTTGTTTCAAGAGTAAGATAAGACTCGAACCTACAACCTCTCATTATCTGGACGAGCTCTCTTTCAATAGGCCTTAATAGAGCCGTCGAATTTTTCAAGTATTTTTGAGCTAGTTTTTCAGGTCTCTTCATGGTCTAGGTAACTATTACCTGTGGTTGCGCCAGTGTTAAATTCAAATGTACCGCGTTATTTATTTGTATGTTTTTGTAATTTTGATTAGTTTGGTTGACACTCCTAGCCTCACCTCCATTTACTCCATTTCCCTTTCGCAGATACCTTGTCTCACATATTGAAGAGCGAGACGACCGTGCCATCTTCTGGTGGCAATTCATATCACTATGTGGCCAATATGCGGTCAAAAGAAAAAAGACACCGAGTTTCGCAATTTAAATTGAGCTACTGGCCTATTCGCAAACCCCTACAACAAACTATAGTTTTATGTAACGGTGTTTTCATGTGCGTAACTGCAAGGAACAGCAAAGCCCAGGGGCGAACCCGGCAGTCTCCAGCATTTCACACCACGTGGCGGTCAAGGTATCGTGCCCTCATCATCTTCTTTTCATAATTATTGTCGACATTAATTTTCTCATACCACAATACAGTCCACTAATTTTGAATAGCCCGCACAAGCAACCTACAAAATCGAATGTAATACTTTTACAATGTTATTTATCAATTTAACTGTTGGATTTTATATTTATCGAGTAATAATCGAGTTAGCAGTTCCGCCAGGTTTCGAGACTTTGTAAGGAGCAAAGTTCAAGTATGAATTTATATTAAGCTATCTTATCCAGGATAACCGTTATTGGTATTTCGCGGATGCCAGAGCTTTACAATATTGCCGCTATCACCATTAAATTACGTTCAAGTTATGACATTCAATTAATGCTTTGAGTTTTCGTAAAGCGGCTAAACTTGCTGATCGTCTACACGTATTCTCATGCTACTAAGCATGAGAATACAATACAGGCTAGTTAATTAATAATACTCATTACTCATACGAAATAATCGAGTAAAGTAATGGTTATAGGTACTTTAATAGTAAAAATATCACTTGATACTTAACCTGTAATAATATCAAGCTCGTGCATGAATTTTATTTCAGTTTTTTTTATTGTGTAATTTTTTTGTGATTTAATTTTTAAATCAATAAAATAAGACTTAATTGGAGATCATCATCTAATGACTCTAAATAATTCACCTTTTTCTTTTAGAAGAATTAAAAATTACAATAAGAAAAAATTGCTAGGGGAGCTTGTTGTAACAGTTTTCATGAAAACTAATATATCTTTAGATCTATTGATTGGATTGCTACTAAATAAAGATTGATGGATGCTCTAACTCTTCCTCTAATAAATCAAGTAAAAATAATACCAAAACTATTGGTCATTATTTTACAATCAATTATTTTCTAGAATAGGTGCAGTGTTACAACTTACCTCGTGCTTGGGGCAAGTTGTAACGTCTACCGGGGCAAGTAGTAACGACAAAAAAAACGACAATAATACCTCTTATCATTTATTCTTTGTTTATTTTTGACAAAATTGTAATTTTTCTAAAGTAGGTATTATGTAATACTTATCAAAATTCAATTCAAATACAATCGCTCGACTTAAAGACGTCGATTGATTCTACTGTTAGTACAATCGACTAAAACAGCTGCCTATTAAAACTAGAAACTTGATCCTTTAATTTAAGCGATGATTCTTTTCTCTAAAACAAGCAAAATTTGACTACACCTATTCCTTTACAAGTGACTGTAAAATTTTATAACTTAGAGAATCATTAGATCATGACATGATCAGAGCGAATAAGAAGGTAATTATCGTTTTTAATATTCATTGTTATTCTTAGCGATTTGACTAAGAAATCTAATCAAAAAATACAACATACAACCGCTAGACAGTGGTTCATCGCTATCAGAATCGTGGGAGCTTAAATAGTCCTTAAAAGTTGTTAAAATAATTTAAATATTATTTAATTACAATAGAAATAAAACACGTACTTACAGTTCGGGCGGTTTAAAGTCGATTTTTTTTTTATGTACAAAGAGATTCTACATGCGTTGATCAAAGGCATTAAACATGAAATAGGAACCATACTTTACTGATAAAAAAATATTAATTACAATTTCATTTATTTCAAATAATAAGTTCCATAATACGTACTATATTACAAACATAAACTGAAATATCCAACCACGTATTTGACCTTGCTTCGGTATACTGCGACTCTAACTCAGTTCGATATTCACAAAATACATACGAGTGATAAAGTAGTATCATTAATACTCCTATGTCTTGATTGCGGCGTCTATTCGTTTCGGCTTTGAAATATGTCAAAACATTTTTGAAGGTAATAGCAGAACTTGAAGCAAAATTGTATAAATTTGGCTTTTTGTGGCTTTCTGGGCAAACGCGACATCAACCGAAAAGCCGACAGCGGTTCTGTGCGATATTTTACTATGAATAGTTTTACGTGAATGCAAATTATAAGACATTATACACATTTTACAGGCAAATCCGGGAGCAAGGGGCTGAGTTACAGCTCCACCGGGACTAAATCTACTCCGAAACTAATATATTATTCAATCTTCCCTCAGGTACGAATGTTCATTAGTCTGAAAATAAATTCTCACCATCTCTTTCATGTGCAACGACCTTTCTAACTTGACTACACTGAAAGAGGTTTATTAAAAAATGTACTTCTTATAATTTTTTTTATGATTTTGCACAATATTATTTTTCCAGGGTAATTAAATGGTTACATTTTATGTAAAACATGCAATAACGTGCAGTGACAGTGCGGTGAATGCGATATCATATCAGGCAAGTTTACAGCTGTTGTAACATTGCCATGTTTTTTAAAACTATGAAATGTTTTTATTTAAGTATATTTTGTTTACGGCATCTCTTCAAGAAATTTAAAGATGTTATTTTTCTTGCGAGCTTAGTCATCAGGTCTTCCAACATCCTGTGATCCATCAGGTCATCCTGTGATCACGGCTCCTGTAAAGGAGTCGAAACGTCGGGATTAAATATAAAATAAAATATTTTGTTTATCTTAGTTTATAAATATCAATGTTTAAAAAGTATTGCCATGCAGTGTACAAAATTAGCTCAAATTTTACCACACACGGCCATTAACCATAAAATTAATTACAGTTTTGAAATATAACAAGCTTACACAGTAAAGTATGAATAAGAGAAAGCTGCTGATCTGCTGTAATTTGTGTTTTAAGTTAAGTAGCAGCTCGCTTGAATAAGTGAAACGGCTTTGAAAGTAAAAATGTAACTGTTTCATATAGTTTATAATTTTCATCTTTTCTTTCATCGTTCACATTACTGAGGCGTTCATACGTCTCTTGTTATAAATATGTTATTCTGTTTCAATAGATTTCTGAGAACAATTTTCTGAAAAGTTTAATAAAGAATTAAATTAAATTAAACCTTTTTACTTTTTAATAAGAAAAACGCATCTACATTAACGACATCGTCATGACCAACAGCTGGAAAATTGATAAAATGCACTTTTACGTTAAGAAAGGTATAATAACGAGTCATTGCAATGTATTTTCTTTAATACTCTCTAAGAGCGTTGTTAGTTGCAAAATACCTTTATAAGAGATGCTTGTAGCATTCTCCAGAGCAGTGCACCTAATGTCATTGGCCCTGAAGTATTACGTCAGACTGGAGTTCTACAAACTATGCTTCAAAACAAATTATCTAGAAGCAACGAAATCATGACAAAATATTAAATCATTTCTTGTTAATATTAAAAATGTAACAACCAAACTGTCTGAAAGGTTTGTTCCAATTTGTTTGCAATTAATGAGCTGCTGATGTTGATAGAAAAATCGTGTGAAAAAAAAGAAACTGAGGTGGAATTTGAACAGACGTCTTTCTAACTAACTGGGAAAGATATCATGGTCGTTATTTGCTAAAAGTAGTCTGCATTATCACATTCTTTGTTATATATTGCTTATGATTTACGTCATAACAGTCGACTTGTAACGTGTTCTGAAATCCGTAAAGATTAACTTGATATGTTACATTTTTAAATCTATTGTTTTGTGCAAAATATAAAAAAGGATTAACGCAATGCGAAAAACTGTAATTATTTCAATTCATAAAAGTGATCATAAGATGAGATATTAACCATTTTCATGCTTGGATTAAAGATGGTAACATGCTTCACCTGGAATCCTCTACAACGGAGGAACTGGCTTTCATCTCACTATTCTGAAGGATATTCTTCGGAACATATTTTTTTTTATTCGTTGTTCTGGTGGCAGATTTAGATAAGATGGTGAAAGCTATAGACCACCTGATTTCACGGTAGGGTCCGATTCTAGTCCACAAAGACTTGAAACAGGCCCTACCTCCAAAAAATCCGAGCACAAATATGCATCTGCATCGGAACCTAAGAGCTCCGAGTGTAAAACTGTTAGGGTAGTATAGTTAATATAATAAAGTTGTGAGGAGAATTTTTTCTTACTTTGTTAACTTTAACAGTTTCTGCGTATTAATGCAAAATAGTTAACATAAAATAGTTAACATTTTCTTTTCGATTTTAATTTATTTTTTTAAATCACAACGATTGAAAAACAATATTTCCGTGCTCATGGTGATCGCCGTGATCATGGCGCTTGTAACAGTGCAAAAATATCGGAAACTCAATAAAAACAAGGTACATGGTAACAATCCCGTATATAACTTATATTACTATGATATTTCCTATTTCTTACATATTTAGAACAAAGACTGTTACTGTATCCGCAACTACCTACCGGCGGTTCTTTTTTAACAAGCACCGTTGTCTATAAATAAAAGACGTTCGAAAATAATGTGTGTAAAAATACAGTTGAATATTGTAGAGTTTAAATATCGTGAATTCTCTGTGTAACGTTATGTAATAATAGAATAGATGTGAAGCTCGAGCATTGCACTCCGAGGCCCTTGCACCTTGCTCGAGGTCCTTGCGTCATAGCGACAACCCTTTTAGTTTTTTAAACCCATCCAGTTCTGCTCCTTTGTATAACATTAAAACTTTCATGCTTTGAATACTTAATTTTTTCGTAATCTAAATCGTTTGAAGTTCTAATCCAGAGTTATAAGTTACAGCACGTCAGTTATATCAACTTAGACACTTAAGAATGTATATATCAAAATTGTTCTTTGTATATGGTTTTTATCTATATTCTTTTTCTTATATTAGTGTAAAATATTATTAATGGAAAAATATGTATGTTAGTTTATTTATCATATCTATAAAATGTCTAACCCTTGAACTCATTTATTTTATTTACTGTTTGATATAAAAAATAATATCGGTATGATTTCGTTGATATTGTGAACTTTACTCAAAATATGTTATTTTTATTAGGATTATTTGCAACATACATTGATAATAACAATAGTAATAATTAAAATCTATTGCAAGAATCAAAGTCTCATAATGTCTCACAATGGAAACTTAAAACGAGATAAGTTCATTTATTAAGAATCATGACAATTATAAATTAAATATGTCCAAAAAATACTAATAAAAAAAACAAATTAAAATCGATATACACTCTTAAAATTAAACTTGGCCTCACCCAACAAGCACTTTGGTCCAGTGCTGGCTGAAAGTGCTACATTATCATAACGTACCATGCTATTTCCCAATATCAATAATTGAAAGAAAAGTGTCCAAAGAATAAGTTGGCCTTATTGGAATAGACAAATTTTAAAACTTAAACATGCTTTTAGTTTTGTTCATCAGGTATAAATTTTGACTAGAGAAGACTTTGAGTCTGCTTAACATTAACAGGTATACTTCTAAAAGTTAATTTTCACGTAGCTTTACATAAACTAACCTGCCCTGGAAGGATCTTTAGGAAGTTGTCCTAAACCAACAGACCGCGATCAAAGTCGCGTAGTTTCCCAAGCTTTGTTGTTAGTAGAAACTTTAGCCATAACAGTCCTTAATTGGACACCTACTACAAGACTAAGGTTTAGTTATATATCATATATGTGCACTACCCATAATATTATTTATTTAAAAAGGCACAATGGTAAAAAGTGAAAAAAAAATATAGTAGGATGAAACCCATTGGAAAAGATAGAGAATATAACAAAAATAAAAGAAAAAATAATTTACGGGCGATCTGAGGTCGGAAAGGGGAAGGGGGTGAGCTTTAACGGGGAAAAAACGATTTATCTCGATATCTCAAAACTACAAGTCATATGAAAAAAAGTTGAATGGCAAAATTGTAATAAAAAGATCTACAAATTTTGTATTTACACTTTTTTCACATAACATCGAAAGAAGTATTAAAATAACCTTATTCGAATAATTTCCCTGAGATGACCCCTAATTTTATTAGATATATAAGTCACACATTTACCAGGAGAAAAATGTATATTAGTTCGTTCGGGCTTCGGCAAATAGCACATGGCCCTTTAGATAATAGGTGTATAGTTTTTAAAGGCATGAAAAACAAATTACTAAAAGCTAATGTATAAGACGTATGTAATCAGTTAATGAAAAACAAATTTCTCTCATGTATTGTAAATAGTAAATTACCAAGACGTCGCATGCATATTTAGAAGCCATTCATTCTTAGAACTAGAACTTTTCCAGTTTCTAATTCTAGTAAAACACCCAATCCACTATCGGTCACATCTCTGTCCCACCCCGTACCACTGTACTTGGCTATTTTAACCCTTGCCAATTGTGTCATAGTTAAAACAAAATGTAAACTAAATGGTTAGTATTAAGTGTTTTATGTTTTGATTATGAGTCTTTTATGGTCGGAGGCTATGTTAGATTCGGTCCCCGACAGAGTTATTGAGGAAAACGACAGAGTTCTTTGAAATGGTTTTACTTAAATTTCTCTAGGTGTAGATGTTTATTTGAGTAACATTTAGTAATTACACTTTTAGCCCCCTTTATGATGTCAGATTCAATCAAATAAATCAATATTAAGTCTCAGACGACATCACATACATTCTTATGGATCCAAGTTAAGATTGTTCTGATATTCAGTTCAATTCTTTATAGCATTCCATAATGTTACTTAAAGATGAATCAATTATGAGCCCTGTTGGGCACGGTAGAAGAGAGGAAGTAAATTCTAATGCTATTGCGTTTGATTTACGTTTGAATGTAATTAAATCAATTTAAATTATGTTGTTAGTACTTCTTTATGATTTTTATAATATTACGTACCGTTTGTAATTAAATTAAATTTCCAATAATTTTTAGATTTAGGTCTTATATTTCTATATATTTGTTTTTATTTAAGTGCTTTTTTAAATTCCGTGGATTTGAATTATTTAAGTTAAATTTCTGTATTGTCATTATCATTGCAATTATTATTACAGTAGAACGCCGATTATCCGAATTAATTGGGACCGGAGTCGATTCGGATAATAGAAGATATAAAAAAGGTAAGAAATAAAAACGAACTGTCACACATAGAATAAACGTTATTAAGTTTAACAAACACAGGTCTACAATAACGCTCACTTGAACATCTCGATCAGAGTAAGTAACATGTAGTGTCTTGCCTCTAGCTTTCGACCATAACAGTTGAAATATATCTGGACTCCAGCGAGTTCCAACTTGTTACAACAAAACAAAACAAAAATTACTTGGTTTTAATTTTTTATATTATGCTTAGGACCGATTCGGATAATTGGTTATTCAGTTAATCGGCGTTCTACTGTATTATTATTTAATTATATCAGTCTTATGATTTATATTAGTAAATGTCAACTTTATATTGATTATTCTAAAATTATATTTAGTACACGCCGGCCATATTTGTATCACAATACAAATATGGCCGCCAACAAAATGTCCCGTTATATATTTTTACACAACGTCCTCAATATGGGTATGATATGAAAAGGCTTTGTAAGTAAAACATAATGGTGAATCATATAATTTAGTCAGTCCATACAATAAAATTAGAATCTAGGCATCAAATCAGACAACAGAATTCTCTCGACATTGTTCGAGCGTACGTACTCAATAATAAATTTTACCTAATTTAAGGGTGATTGTGGTACACCCTTAAATTAGGTAAAATTTATTATTGAGTACATAGAAAATGGTTTTACCTATTTCACTTAGGATTGGAAGCTTTTCTTCTGACGGTGGTTAATATATAAAATATTATTATAATTATTTCAACAAAATATCTTAAACATTTACTCGATTACGAATTATTTAATTTTAGTTATGATGGAGTTTCCATGTAGATCATATTATTTTATCATATTCACACTAAACAATCTGAAAGTATAAACGTTGTAGTTTATATTCAAGAGTTAATAAAGAAAATCATCTACAGATTACGCCACATAAATCCATAAAAAGAATAATGCAGATGTTTTCGGTCAACAATACGCAGATGATTATATTATACCTAAAGATGGAAACTTCATTTTATTCAACAAAATATCTAAGTATAAAGCTTTAAGATTAAGTTTATTTATAACAATGAGAAAGCGACAGACCTAATTAAATTTATATTTATATCTTATAATTTAATTATACGTAGAATTATTAGGAATTTGTAGATAAATTGCATTGAAGCGTGTTTGCGACAGAGAATACTTAAAACATAAAATATACAAAAAAACGTATTTATATTTGTTAATGTGCTTACACTTGTATCTTCTAGCTTTTGCCAACACATCACACAGATTATATTAACGTTTCTAATGTATGATCCAGATGGTTTGGGTTTGGTTTGATCAGATATGTCACTCGGACTATTGCTAAACTAGTGTTAGCTGCTTGGAAGTCTTTTAATCATTGTCTTTGAAGCCAGTCTTGAAACCATTCAGTAGCTTTTAGTTGCACTTTGTTTCACAAGTCAAATAGCTCTCGGCTTAGTGAACCAATCGTAAAAAAATACTAAAACACCTACTACACTACATTGTCAACTATGTTCAGGGTGAACATTCGTTTAAGTGACCTATAACAGGGTGAAGCTTTGACGTAGGACGCTATCAGCGATGCAACGCCACTTGCATTTCAATGTTAAGTTACATTTTTTGCGATGGGAGGTTGATGGACGAGAAATGTGACGAGTATTCGTCGAGTGATCATTCTCCATGTGATGTGGTAGGGTAAAAGGAGAAACATTACAAATTGTGAAAGACATAAGGTTTCTTATATTGTTACTAATTTAGTTAAAACTAGCTATACCTGGCGTATTTGCAATGCACATTTCTTTGCCGACTCTTTTTTTGGCCATATGTAAAACTTCTCTTCTTAGTGCAAGTGCAAAAACTTGGCAAAGGATTATCGTAACAAACAAATATTAATTTTTATATATTACATATTAAAGTAGCCATGGTAAAATTGTATTACCCTATAACGTCACAAAAACAAGTTATAAGTGCTTACATAGAACAATATTAAAAATTATAGTAATATAAGTTATATACGGGATTGTTACCATGTACCTTGTTTTTAGTGAGTTGCTCCGTGATCATGGCGCTTGCCGAAATATCGGAAACTCATTAAAAGAAGGTACATGGTAACAATCCCGTATATAACTTATACTTCTATAATATTAGTAACCATGAAAGTTTAAAACAATATAATATATAAAAATTGCCAATCTACCCCCATCGAAATAAGGTCAAGGATTATTATTCGAACCCTTTTACGTTTTGATAAGTAAAATTAAACACGTCTGCTTTATTTAAACCACTATATTTCTATTAATTCTTTATTGATATATGAAATCGTTTGCAAAGTAAGTTTCTTGTTCGTTATAATTTTAACAAAGAATTGGTATTATATATTCACTGTTTTTTTATTTGAAAAATAATAGAAATAAAGTAATCAGTATTTTTATTTATTTTTATTATTCTTTGAAATTTTCATAATAAAAAAAAAGAAAAGTAAAAAATGCCTTGTGGGAATCATGGTCAGAATCGGTCAACATTAATAATGTCAAATCAAAGTGGCGTTTCTCTCGCTCAGACAAAGGAAAAAATTGAGTCTGTCCAATAATCTACATTTACAAAAAAAAATAGAGCAATTATTAGAACAAAAAGTATACTTTATAGAAATCAATAAAACAGGTCCATTATACTTCACTAGTTCATCGACGACTGTCACTAAGCATGCTATGCCGAAGCACTATCAAATTACTAATAAGGTCTTATTGTTTGCAGACTACTATTACCTCTATAACACATCTCTTTAATCAACCTTTTTTTTAAAGTAAAAACGTAAAAGCAATAATTAATTTTGGAGTAAAGATGTTTGTATCAGATGGTTTAGTAGGTATTTATTTTCTGATTTGTGTCATGACTACACACAATAAACAATAAAGGGGCAGATACACAGCAAAGTGTTAAAATTAAATAAAAATTTATTATCCCAAGAACCACCACGTTTCAAAAGCACATTGTTGCTATATTTATTTTGTATCATTAACCTTTTAAAGTGCTGTGTTGGGACAAGGGCCTTATCCCAAAGATAAGATCCCAAATATAAGATACAAAATACAGGTGAAAACAGCATAGGAAAATAGGCTTTAATACCAATGCGGATTTGATGGGTGCTAACTACTATAGAGTCGGTACCAAAAAGGCGATAAAGATATTTATTTGGTCACCCATCCCATGACCAGATTTTGCAAAAGTTGCTCAACCACCCGGCTGTAAGCCGAATGCTCTAACTGCTGCGCAATCAAGGTTCAATATGTAAAAGAGACTCTACTCAAAATAAAAAAAGGTAAATTTTATCGTCGTCTCGAAAATTATATCCATATTCCTCATTCAAACCACTTCTGCGTCGAATATATCATATCCCCTTGTGATATTGTTATCTTTTCTCACAAACCACTCGTCTTCATTCAAACACATTTCTATGTGAAAATGTAGATTCACGAATACAGGTAGCGTTTCTTTGTGTTCCCGAAAAGTGTGTTTTGAATACAAAACTGGGCCCAAAAATGGAATGGAATATTCTGGCTTTTTTGAAAGCCCTTCGTATATTTTTGTTTTTTTCTAAAGTAACGATATCCTTTATTTGAATGAAGGTGAAAAGGGCCCTCTGTTATGATAACAGTGTGTTTTGCGAATTCAGACATGGGACAAAATCATAAAAATTCTGAAATGTGCAATTCTAAAAAGTCAGCCATAAAAACTCTTATTTAAAGAGACAAAACAAGGCCAACACAGGAATACACAATGTTTTAATTTTATTTTTACTTATAGGTAAATAATGTAGAATTCCTGTCATATTGAATACTTTTCATTTTAATACAAATACTATATACCTACGCACATACATAACACTTACTCGTATTGTGGGGGTCCATGACAGATGCATTCGGGAGCTTACGAGAGTTAGATGTTGCCAGTGATGACATACGGGAGTGAGATGTGGTCATGTGACTAAGGATCACATAAGAAACCTTCAAAATTGCCAAGCAGAAAATGGAGAGAGAGATGCTTTGCGTTTAGGGAAATGAGTAGGTATGTGGTAGATAAAAAATTAAGAGATCCGTAGGAAAAATAAAGGTATCAAAATTGCCCGAAATATGAAGCTCAGCTGAAATGGCAGAGGACACATATTGAGCAAAACCGATGGTCGTTGGATAGGAAATTTTCTTGAATGGTCGACCGCGGACCGGATTACTTTACCGCTGCTTAGGTGATCATGATAATCCTACCTCGTCTTTCTTTAATCTGTCAACATTACCAATTTGAATGTAATAAAAATATGCATTTGAAATCATAGATAACGATTCTTCTTTGTCAAAACTGTAATCGTTTATATTATGACAAATATTACATCAAATATTAGCTTATAGAAAAACTAATACAACTGAATTGTATATCACTTATTGGTACTAATAATGGAGGAACAAACAACAGAACCAGAAGAGGTACGGGGAGATGCTTCAACAACCGGTGTTGATAAAATCAAATCAATGGGATCAATGTCACGGGCTCGATTTGGAAAGTCTATGAGCAGACTTCGGGTCAGGAGGAATACTTTAGGATTTGGCGGTGTTCCTGGAATCAAACCAGTCGAGAGGACTTCTCAAGTAAGTTAAACTTTTGAATTTATTAAATTTTTGATTTTTTATAGCCAAGGAAAAGCATCAGAGAGTAAATTCTACTCCCGTATTAAAACAATACATTTCCAAGCCCACACAACAACCTTATTACAATAACAGAACTGTATTATTTGTGATACAATAAATTGTAAAACATTGTAAATAGTAGTAGGTTTCCTGTTATTAAAGCAATAACATGTTTTTTAGTAGTATTTTAAAAATAATCTTTATTTTGATGCGCTGTTTATTTATTTGGACCTACCTTATGTCATTGACAGCCTGACGTACTGGAGATCGTACTTGCATGTAACAAAGATCTGCTCAACACAAAGCAAAACAATTGAGTTTTCTATGGTCATGTAATGTAAGCCTTAAATTGCAATATAACCTTCTTGATCTTGGCTTTTTGAGCGTATGATTAGTTATTACAATAATATTAACAGATTACTTACTGATCTTGAATGGTGGGCCAAATAAAGACAAGATTTTAATTTCCTTCCCCTAATTGAAACGTGTAGCGACATGAATATTTTTTTAATAAATTTATGATTTCAGCTTGGAATGGAATTCAAGAGGCCACCATTAATATTTTTGAACACATTTCAATTGAACCCAAACAAAAAGTTTCACATTGCAAACGTTTTACAACAGATAGATGAGTTGTTAGATGAAAATTTCACTTCACATAGATACAATGTGCAGGTAACAGAATCTTTTACATCTGAACTTATTCAATACTTTTGGTGTTCCATTCTGTTGGTTGAATAGTTGCTTATTTTTCAACAAAGGTGAAAAAAAAAACAAAATTTGCTTATGGAACACCATCGCCAAGGCTTAATCAAGGAGTTTCTATAAATACTTTTGATTGAAAACTTAATACACACAGCAATAAACCAAAATTGGTATATTATAGAAAAACATAATTTAAAAAAAAAACTTTAATTATATGCAATTTGATTATTTTTTTGTTTTGTTGCTCAAAATTGCTATCAAGGTATTGAAAGAGTTGATTAAGTAAGATTATGGGCCTTATTAGTAACGTTGAAAGTGTTTGAAGACTAAGTATATAAGTAATTGTATAAAAAAGTATTTCGAAAGTAACAAAAAATGTAAGATATAAAATACGCATGTAAAAAACGACCACGCCTCCGAGCCTTCAGGTAGGATTCGAACCCGCGACCATATAAATAGATATATGGCATGGCCATGGAAATATGTCACTGTGAATGCAAAAAAAAATACAAAAAATGTGTTGAAAATATTGGGACATTTTGTTTCGTCAGATTTTTGTTCCGTCTAATTTTCTATTCGCCAGATTTTTATTTTGTTCGTAGCTGTACGTTTGAGTTAAAGTGCCTTCCTATCGAAACATAAATCTGCCAAATAAAAATCTATCAAGACTATAGATGCAGAAAATATTCACCTTGGCTTGCACTTAAAGTCTCCTTTTGCCAGATAACGTAACTGTTAGACTAGCGGAACTATATAAGAACGCATAAGCAAAATAATATATCTTGGCGAATTCTCTGGCTTTTAAAGTTGAAGTGAGGGTCAATACGATTGAAACCAACAATAGTAAAATAAATATTTTTTTAACAATTAATCCGACAACGAAATTCAACTTACAGGAATCCACTGGTTTATCAATTCGCCTAGCCAGCGAGTTGATGAGAACCCTCAAAGGAATGGCTTACAACAGATATCGCATCATTACCGTTGTAACCGTTGGTCAGAGGAGAGCCCAGTCCTATAACAATGCTGTCGCCTTCATTTGGGATCATGAAAGGGACTCCTACGTAAACACTCAGCGGGATAACACCACGGCATTCATACAAGTCACCGTCTTTGCGATTTATCTGGATTGATCTTGAGGTTTCATATGTAGTTCTAGAATATAGTGAGTCCAGCCGATATTAAACGATAGGATGCTTTAACGTTTGTACCTACCTGCTTATTGGCTTAGTAACATATGTCAATTTATTGTTTTAAAATGTAAAGCTTGATATGCTATCGTCTGTGCTTAGATTTCAAAGTGTGAGAAGAAAAAGTTGAAGCTTCTCACCATGAAAGTAAACTTTAATTTGAAATATTTATAAATTTCTATCTTATGAATTCAGTTTCAATATTATAATAAAAAATAAAATAATATATTAAAATATTGCGCGTTTTCTTATGTTTGTGTTATAAAATCCATATACATATTTACACATTTACATATAACATGAATATAGAACACATTTTCGATTGCTTTTGATGTGAATAGTCCATCCTAAAGTACACTCATGAATTAAAGTAAGGTTTACAAAATACTATGACAGTTCAAATGTAAGTTTTTATAATTTTCAGGACATATTAGTAACCAATGCCGTTAAATTGATATATGAAAAAGAGGGCAAAATATTTTGTCTCGTTGTTTTTTTGTCCTGTAGTGTATGAATTCAGAGTTGGATATCTACAAATTTTAAGACATGTATGTTCGATATTTGTTTCCGACAGACAGCGATGCGTGAAGGGATACTAAAGCGGCCACGAAGCACTGCTATGTAAAATACAGCTAGGAAACAGTTATGACTATACAGTGTCGTTACAATCTGCTGCCTTTTTTAAAAAGCTGAATGCTTAGGAGATAGCCATAGCATCCAAAATGGTAACTTATCGATTCCGTATCGAATTCATGATGATTTCCTGGAGATGTAGACCATTCAGTAAGACAGTAAGATTATATGTTATAAAACCATTTGGAGCTAATGCTTATATTATTAAAGGTCTCGTAACCGTAGTCATATCTTTATTTGTAGCATTGAACCTTCCGTCAAATTATTTTCCCTATTTGCCAAATGAATCCTTTATGTCTTGTAAAAATTTGTTTCTATTTTGACAGGACATACTTTATCTGTCTTGTCAGGAAAAAAACACTAGTAATCAGAATACATTACCGAGGTTGTTTTTAATCGCAATTGATTATTCTTATTACCCTTGGGCTGTATACACTAGCACTGCGAACTTGCTGTACACCTTAAAGGCCTTCTAACAGCTGGAACCTTAGCTGCGTTATAAAAGAGAGAAGCATCATGTGATCAGAGAGGACAACTCCGTTATTACTAATTACCTATAGGTATAAATACCTATGTATATCCACTGGTAGGGATACTTTTCCATTACATTAGTTTTATTGAGCGACTGAAATCCTTAAACTAGTGAGTGTCGATAGCAAAATTAAGATGAAATGTGATGATGTAATGATTGTAGAACTATATATCCATAGCCTCAAAAATTTGCGCCGGAATCTTAATCGATTTAGGAAAAATAAAAAGAAGAAATACAGTATATTTTATGAAATACTTTCTGACTACCCGTTCGGAGGAAGTAATAAAACTAGTCTACAGAAAAATAAAAGTGGGACTGCTACACTTGCTGTCATCAACAACTTAGCGTCAGTGTCAGATATCGCAAAGAATGTTGTTAGTTACCCGATACAAGATCGCTTACAAGATATTGGTTCTACAGAGTATAAGCATAGTATACCTGATGCTGACGGTACTATAAATACCGTCATTATATTTTTCTAGAAAATAAACATTGCAACTTTCGAGATTTAAATACGCCTATTAAAATAACCATGTCTTCGAGAGCTCAGGTAGAATTGGAACCTACGACCTTTCGCTACCAGGGTGAGTGCTCTGACCGATGAGCTACCGAGACGCTGGCAGACCCTTCGAAATTTACAAACGTATTTCAACTTCTACTATAAGCTCGTCTAGAATCCTACTGCAGGGCTGGGAGACGTGGTTGTTTTTTGTATACTTATTTTAAATCTCGGGAAATATGGTATTGTGAAGGCAAACAATAAATACATTGCAACTCTTCTTATAGTCACTTCCATAACATCTCTTTAGTAGGGTTGTCGAGTGTTCTGGATACGACATGTATGGATACGTCAAAGGTCAACCGGTTGTGTGTGCTAGGGCATCGGCAGCTTCTCTATAAGAAAATGGTATAACATTCTGTTTTCTATCACAATTGGTTGGTCCGTCCTTCTTTATGGGAGTACTAACAGGTTTGCAATCACTCCTATCAAAGCCTCAAAAAAAACTTTCTCAGCTTACCATGCGATATCGTCGGTGCAATACCGTCACGGAATATCCCAATTGGCTCTTATGTAATTGTAAAACTTTTGTAAATGTAACTGAACTTTGTCTTATTATTATTAAATAAAAAAAAAGTTTGAGGATAAATGAGTCCTTAAATTACACTTATCGAATAATTTTAGGATGCTATATCGTATGTAGTGAGTTCTAATATAAGATGCATAACAGTACAGTGTAGTGTTATTTTGCCATAGAGTACATCATCTTATTTGAACTCAGAACAATAACTAAAGCTATAGAAGCCGCGCTAAAATAACAACACAATACGTTAGTTCGTACTGTTTTTACTTATACAGTTGCAAATGTGTAAGAAAGAAATGAGTATACAGATTTTGTTTCGTAATTTACAAGGTCGTCACTAGTTTCCCTTACGTCAGTGATGCAATGGCATCGATATTACTATCGATAAAAATAAAATCAAAAACATACTAAACATTTTTCATATGCTGTTGGTATGTCAATGACACTAGAACGGACGGTAATGTGTCATAATAAACACGTGTAGAATCTTCAATATGAACATTTTATAATGCAGTATTCATGAGTAGAATTTTTGACCCGTATCAATTTATTTATTAGAATTTGCTTGCACCTTGTATAGGCATATCCTATTAGGCTACATGTTTATATTTTAAGTTAGACCTCTAGCTCTAGTACATTGGTGAACACTGCATTTAAAATTATATTTTTTATAGGTATAGATTAAAAAAGAGGAAAAAAAAGAAAATTAATCGATTATTTAAATTCAATTAACAAACTATTATTTTTTACATATTTACTTATTGTTTACCTATTTTTATATACCACTCTGTCGAGAAAGTATCGGGAAAAGATCAATAATATACAAAATGTTTGTTATTCATCCAAATTTATTTCAGCAACTTCAAAGTATGCGCCTTCAGAAACGAAACACTGACACCAACTTTCTTACTCTTTTTTAATATTCCAATTTGGTTTTTATAATCTGCTACAATTTTCTGTAAATTAGATATCAGTTCAGAGATATCGAAATCAGTATTTGTTTCAACTGTGGTCATAGACTTGGGGCGTTTACTTGGTGCTTCATAATTCCTTCTGAATCCGATAGTGGTTTCTGAAACATAAAAATATTATTGTAAACAAGCTATCATTATTGGAGCTCCCATGGATCAGCTTCAATGACGAAATGTCTGTTACGCCATAACTTCCAGAGTTCTTAACCGATTTTAATATTTTTTGTGTGGAATCGAATCAACAGGTATAGGACCAGATTGTGACGGAGCCCGAATTTTAAAATTCGCCAAAATTCTAAAAAAAAAATTTTTTTTTAGGTATTACGCTCCGCTCCATTATATGGTGCTAGCGTAGCTTTATGCTTAGCGACTGCATCGCCTAGTTATATGGAATATACGGTGCCAAAATGTTAATTAAAAATCTGAATATTTATTGGTAGGATTGAAAAAAAAAATTTGACAAAGCAAGACTAAGAGAATGTTTGGAATAAAAAAGGAGCAATTTCATGTTCTGTAAATGTAATGTGGGTATAACATTTGCTTTCAGCCGCCGAAATTTAATGTTTTCATGTGATTGAAATGACTGCAGTCTAAAATGTTCGAACAAATATGACTGTGCGCTTTCGGTGTCCAATTGTTCCTTGATATACATCGTATCCATTCAGTTCTAATAGGTTCATCTTTGGGAAAACTAAAGCAAAAAGTAAAAACCAAATAATGTTGACATCGATAACAAAAAACACATCACTATCATACTATCATATACAAAACAAAAGGCATGAAAATAAGACAATTTAAACCAAAACTCATGGAGAAATCTATTTGTAATATTAATTTACTACAATTTTCTGAATATACCGTTGTTATATTGTCAAAATATGAGAATTTAGAAACAAAACTCACCGATGAAATGATAACACCTCATCCGTATTTTCTTTTCGTGATGTGTAAGACTTGCAGTCTGGAACAACACAAGCCATCCTGGACGCGGACTCTAAGATGTCTGAAGCGTCTTTATGCACACTTTCCTGTTATTTTATCACGAACTTCCTTGCAAAATAATAAAATTTCACGCTAGCCGCTCACAAAGCTGTTCGGCCACTGTAATACGACCGCATTGAATTTGGTCTTACTTCAGAAACAACGTTCATCAAAGACGTACTTTTAATTTGGTAGTATAATATACAACCAAATTACAACCATTTGACATTTGTACTTTGAGAGTTTGTGACAATGACGTGAAAATAAAACCTTACAATTGTTGTCTATTTCGCTCTTACCCATGTATGTTAGATTACTTTAAGTGAATACGAGAGCTGTTATACAGTTTTTATTTTAGCGCTCCTTCTATAGCTTTAGTTATTGTTCTGAGTATTTGAATCAAAAAGGTATCTGTATTCTAATTTGACAACATTCTATTGAAAAGCGCCTGAACGTCAGTTTTCCTTTCATATTTTTTCTTATCATTGGCATAGCACATTTACACACAGTTTCTGTAGAAGTGGGCAAGTTTTATATATTTTTGTATCTTAATTGGCTTCACAATGTCTGAAATCGCAGCAGGAAAAAGCGTGTCCACAATGATTCGGAATCTATCAAATAAAAAATCTACAATGGATATCGAAAAAAAGTCCCTTAGTAGAATTGGCCTAAGGCGAAAATCCTACGGATTCGGTAGAGTAAGCGGGATCAAACCTGTAGAGAGAACTTCACAGGTGTGTAATATCATTATTGAGATTTATTTAAGAACAATTTCTCACAGAGATTTATTTAAAAATATTTTTTACTGATGCTCAATTAACAGTTTTCAAACTACCTATGACAATTTAAATTGGTAATCGAATAATTATTAATTAATTTATGGTTTAGGTAGCCCTGTCATTTACTGTACTTATTTATAAATACATAAGAACTTGAATATATACTCGGTAAGCGTAATCACTTTGCGAGCGTGTTTCATGTTTTCATTCTTCTTGTGTTACCTTCACTTCATACATCGCGTCAAATCTACGCCCCAATTTACTTTTAGTCGATACTTCATTTTTATTATATCCACCAACTGCTTATGTAAAGCTTTTAGAGGGGTGTTATTAAGCTCTCCCCACCCATTCTTGAAAGACATACTCATATATATGAGCTCGTTAAGATTAAAGACTTCTCTTATCAATGAGATGAAACAGTTTCTGGTATTATGTTCTGGTATTACATAACGTTGTTTGCAAGGTTATTAAGTATTAACTGACACCCTTTTTAAAATGAATATTATGGTAATATCACAATAAAATATATAAAATAATAAAATATCCTAAAATTTTATGACTTTGCTCTGCTAATAAATTAAAATTTAACATTAATAAATAAAAATAATAATAACTATTACCTTTTCTAGAAAATCAAAACCTATGAACTATAACTTCAAATTTGATAATATTCCAATTAAAAGAGTGACCGAAGTGAAGGATTTGGGTGTACAGCTTGATACTGAACTTAATTTTGCATCCCATATAGATAAAGCCATTGGTAAGGCGTACAAAATGTTAGGTTTTCTGTTCCGACAATGTAAAGATTTAAAAAACGCAATCACTCGTACATTCTTCTATACAATTCTTTTGTTAGAAGCCACTTAGAATACGCTTCAATTGTATGGAACCCTTTCTAAATATAACGACATTTCCGTGCAGTTTCAATCTTTAGAATTACGTCGTGAGCATAGAGATCAAGTGTTTTTATATAAAATTATAAACAATCAAATTGATTCACCCCTTCTCCTTAGTCGAATCTTATTTAAGTGTCCAAGGTTGAGAGCTCGCTCCAGGGCAGTTGTCTCCGTTCCTATGTGAAGAACTAATTACTCCAAGAACCGATTTCTCGTAAGAGCTTGTAACACACATAATGACCGTTATAGTCATATTGAAATTTTCAGTTCTAAACTAATGGCCTATATTTCACTAGTTAGAGAAATGCACAAGAAACGATTAAAAAGTTAATTATTTTGTATTCTTTACTGTATAATTCGAAATGATAAAGTTTACTAAAAATTTATTAGTCTTCGCATAAAATTTTCATAGTTGGAAACTCTTTTTGGCTAATGCAATATCATAAGTAGTATAAGTGCTGTTTGTTTCCTTAAATAAATAAATAAAATAAAAAATAAACTAAATAAAAAGTCAACTTAATTAAGATACAAGATCAAACATTTGCCAACATTTTAGGTTGCTATTGAATTCAAAAGGCCTGCTCTGATGTATCTGCCTACATACCAGTTGGAGCCGTTTGAAGTATTCCACGTGGAAACAGTGACCAATTCAGTAAAAGAAACGATTAATGAAAACTTTACCAACCACAAATACAACAGCCAGGTAACTAAAATTACTTGATAAATATTTGCATGATGCAGTCAGTATCAACCACTTAACTTGGCTTCCGAAGCACGGAGGAGTTTGAGAAAAAAATTGTGGATACAAATCCGATGAGTGGATTTTCTGAAAGTTACTTTAGCTTTGCAATTATAAATTGAACGACGATAACTATGCCATCACGCTTCTCATCATCCGCATTGTCTAATATAATGCTATACTTTTGTAGGAATCCCCAGCACTAGCGCTTCGTCTAGCCGGCGAAGTGATGCGTAATGTCAAAAAGATGTTTTTTGACCGCTATCGGATCATCTCTGTAGTCACCATCGGCCAAAGGAGGGCCCAATGCCATACGAATGCAGTTGCATTTGTGTGGGATCACGAGAGGGACAACTATGTGGAGGCAAACGCTGAAACTCCCACTGCTTTCATCCAAATCATTGTATTCGGGGTTTACTTAGATTAAGCACAGTTTGTAATAATTTTATTCTTGACGAGTGGTTTTAGTATTTTGTAATTATGATTTATTTGTTAATTTTTATTTTAGATAGACATATTACGTTTTGCTTAAATGACTTACATTACTTATGTATTTGGTTTTAATTTTTGTCTCTTTTTCATATTGTTATTTCGACCAGAATAAGACTTTTGGAGAGTTGTAGTTAAAGATTTTTTCGACTACTAATTACACGACAAAAAACTTTTTAAACGTTTATTTTTTAAACTTATGATACAATATTTACGCTTGTGTATCCATTATTTAAATAAAGTTAATTATTAATTAAAATTGCGTTTCTTTTATAGATTCAATGATGTTCTTCGTGTAATGAATATTTGGTTTAAACATCTGTCAGGCTGTTTATAAAATATCTTAATCAGAAGCTCTCTATTCTTATGATAGGAGTTGCAAACTGTCAAAATTATTTATGAATCAAATGAGTTAGTTGAATTTGTTTTTCGTATCAGGTATTGAACGAATAGATGGATGAATGGCTCAGGATCCAGTATCAAAATTTAATTTGTTTAAATTTGTAGGAACTCACTTAAAGGACAAGCTCAGGATTTCTTACCAATATATTCTTTTTAACGTCGTTTTCTTCTTCAATGCCGTAGTAGAAATTTGATTATAGGTAAAATGTTATTGGGACGAAGGTTTCCGAAAATATATTCATGTGATCTTTATCGTAAAACAACCTTTTATTATTAGATTTTCCTATAAAGAAAGATTTTAAATTTTAAATATTTAGTTTGCTTGAAGCTTTTTATAATGGTATTTATGATAGTTTTAAGGAACGTTTCGCGCAAACACGACATTGCGTGGCGTATATGGAAATGTTGAAACTTTAATCACACTTGTATCACCTCTTTGATAAATAGTTATAAAACCGCTTCCTATCACATCAATTAGCTTAGCCCAAAGTAAGCACTGGAAGTCTTGTGTTATAAATACTAAAGTAATAAATAGACATACATATATTAAAATATTTATAGAAATATGTAAAAATACATAAGACTCGGTACACTCGTATTCATCGCACAAACATCATCCCCTTCTGGCTCTCGAACCCAGTACCGTCGGTGTAAAAGTCAGGATCGCTACCGTAGCACCAAATGGTCGTCATGTGTGCAATAAAGTTTGAAAAAGTACTTATTGAAGTAATTACAACGAAGAAGCACTGACATAGAGGAAAATACATTTAGGCGCCCTTATTTCCTAATAGAAATCTCCTCCAAGCAACACTTAGGTATAGAGATTTGATTTGAAATCGAACAACCCTGTTAATGCTAAAGAGTTTCTTGCTCTCTTGTCCTTCTTGCCTTATAAATGACGTCCTAAATGGCGTGGGAACGTTAAAAATGGTGGACGGGGCTAAATAAATTATTTTAAGTACATTTAAAGAAAGCCGATTATCATTTCATTTCTTAGTTGCTTAAATACAGAAAAGATTATAAATCAGTATTACATGAATATGTTAAGACAAATATAGATATAAAGGACATTATTATGTACTTGTAACTAATAAGATCCAGAAAAATATATCCTATGGTTAACGAGTTTCTACCAAATTTGTATTCATTTACTGTTGAGGTTGCTTCAATAATGGTCACCTCTAAAGTAACAAAGCTTAAATTCTTGCTTAACTGTTAACGGTTTTAAATAATAATTTAGATAATAATTAGAATTGTATTACTTTCTGATGGAAAATATTTTCCCTTCCCTCACTTGTTTTTTGAAAAGGAGGAGGGACTCGTAAACTGTTTTTGATTGGTGTTTAATAAATTGTAAAACAAAATCATAGACGCCTTAATTTAGATAACTTTTAGAGATGGATTAACTTTTAAAGAAGTTATAAAAAAGTATCTTAATAACACATCTAACACGACGAAGAAAAACGTGCAAAATATATTTTTTTATGATAATTTTTAACGGTATATAGTTACCTCTCGTGTCATATAACCATAACTCACTACGTTCCTTATACATTTATCTCAAGGTATTGGCCATTTAGTAATATAGCATTTAAATTATATTTACGCAGACAAAAAACAAAACGGATAGCAGGATTGTAAGGCGACCTAGTTCCCTCTTAATAAAGAGGTTCTTAATTCAACTTAGGATGACAAACTTCAGCATAATAAATATAAGGTTAATTGAGGAAAGTAACTAGTGTGACCTTAATTTTGATTGGCAGAAAATTTCTAAAACGGTCCTAGAAACTCCAAGCAATTTATTACAGAACGGTTCACCTTAGCAACTTAAGTAGGCCAGCTAAGGCAGGCGATATGGGAACAGAGATATTTGACGCTAACTTGACAGGGATGACAAAGTTTTTCAACATAATGGGGCGAAGGGGACTGCTGTCAAACTTAGAAAGCTATATCTAATATAAATAATGCTTAATCATCGTCAAGAGCACGCTACAGCATTTTTACACGGCGCATATTCCAAAGCACGCTCTTCGACGTTTAAATTTTTTATCTCTCCACCGAAGCTCGCGTTATTGGCGCTCACAAATTAAAAACAAACAAAGCGGTTAATGTAGTTCTAATATGTGTTGTTGTAGTGTGTTTGATATTTTGTGTACGCAAACTATTAATTTAAGCATTCCGTTATTACCGTTATATTTTGTTATAATTATGTAGTTTTGAGGTGATTTAATTAATTTCAGAGTCATTCGTATAGCATAATTGCTATTTTGTTGTTATAGATCTCTCGTTTCAATTACACGCGTCATGATCATAAACTAAGTAATAATTGATGCGATGGATTTTGTACGAATACAGCGTAATTAATTTTGAGCCGGCACGTTAAGTGTGGTTTACGATTTTCATTGTTGACTCATGTGTTTGTAAGCTTTTAAAGTCGATTTTGTTGTTAAACATGAATATTGTAAAAACATTTAATCCATTCAATTTAAATGTTGGCGTTTTGTGAGGGATGGATGGGTAGTTAGTTAACTGTATAAAACTTAACATCGGCCTTCTACGAAAGACCTTTGGATTTTTGACGGGAAAATGGAGAGTCACCTAAATTATATTATTTGTTAAGACTAGCGGGCCGTCCCGGCTTCGCACGGGTGGACAAAATTCTTTATTTTTTTCTATTATTATATATTTTTCCGTTAGCGCCATCTAGCGTCCTGTAGACGAACTACTTGTTGTCTGGAAGAGATCGCTCTGAGCGATAAGACCGCCCATTGTAACACTATTTTAAGTTTTATCTTGTTATCTTATTATTTCAATGTGGTGTTATCAATAAAGTGTTTTGTATTGTATTGTATTGTACTTGCGGTTAACGCGTTGCTATGGTAACGCATATACCTACAATGGAAAAAGAGTGGGAAAAAGAGCGGACAGACAAACAACAAATTGCGATCTTAGATTATAGACTAGCTGACCCGGTAACGCGTTGCTATGGTACCGCGTATACATAAAAAAGGAGCGTAAAAAAGAGCGGACAGACAAACACACAAACAACAAATTTGTGATCTTAGATTATAAATTTGTTTTGATAGGTGACCTGTTTTTTCCTAAATAAGCCCTTTTGATATTGATATTAAATATTCCCAATTTTAATATTTGTTCATTTATGTTTTAGTTTACTTGTGGCTTCATACTATTTCTTTTTTACTTATTTTAGTTACAGTTTTATAGATGGAAGGATTTATTTTTCTGATTTCTCATAATAGATATTCACTGGTATGTGTTATGTTGTTAAATGTAATTTTTCTCTCTCTTATGTTATAAATAAATGTTTGTGACAAACAACTTGTCAAATAAAAACATTAAATATTATGTCAAATATTCTTCACAGTATCAAAAGTACAAATTTTATTCTGTTACAATAAAGATTCTCTTACACTAACCTCACAATCAGACAAAACAAATTCTATACAATTTAAAATCAAAGTGTGCAATAAGTTTAAAACTGCTACAACATCGAGTCACAAATAGTGTTTGCGTCAAAATATAAACGAAAACTAATAACGTAAGGTCGTTGGGATCGAATGCAAAATGTCGGATATCGTGGCCATGCTTTGTGGGGACACTATGTTTCATTGAGCGAAACTGGGATTTCTTATAAAAACATATTTAAAATACTCCGCATTATTTAAAACCATTAGCCTCTCAAACATCTACGAGTACTACTAGAGAACAAGCGAACCTTCCTTAAGAATAAAATGACCGTATAGGGAACGGTCTATTACTCAATACGTGGGCCCAGTGCGGATTAATTGCTGCTAATGGCTGCAGATGTAGCTAGGATCATTATTTTACAGTAATAAAAGTACCCTTTGAAGCACAGAGAAGCTCAAAATGATATAAATTTTTTGATCACTTAACTGATGCCCATCTCTAAAAAACCTCATTCACCTGCGCATTCGCAAGCTTAATGGGCTAACTATTGCGGTTTTTTATTTTATATCGCATTTAAAAACGTGTTATCAATTAATTTATTTTAATTTTTTATTTCTTGCAACTGGTTCATTATTGACCATTTAAGAAAACAATATCTTTCCCTTTTATTATTTTTTGTTTTAAACACTATTATTTTGTAAATAGTAAAAGAGTCTTTATGCCAGAAAACTTGCAAAAACGAATGAATAATATTAACAAAGAGTTTATACTTGACCTAGAAAGTACTTTTTACTACATATTGCTTAAATAGTGCATGCTAACTAAAACAACTTTTGTTTTCAAACGGTCTTTCCGTAAATTGACTCAAGTATACTAGAGATATGTATTGACTATAATAACGTGTCCACGCTGAGCCCAGTGGAAAAGAGGATACATCCCAGAAGTATTAGTTATTGGGTATACCTACGGTCTGCGCTCAATGCCAATAGTATTTCCTAAATATCCTCGCCACCAACCACGGCGGGTCAAATCCATAAACGTTTCTTAAGATAAAAGAGTCAGGTTATCCAAAAACCATTCACCTAGATATCAATTAAAGAAATTAAGAAAGGCAAATAATTGGAGGCCAAATTATGAAATTCGCGAAAATTCCCATCGCAACAAAAAACATTTTTCTTTATTTAGGTACCTACAATCCGCTCCAATATATGGTGCTAACGTAGTTTTATGCTTAGCGACTGCATCGCCTAGTTGTTTCCATGGGTCAGCTTCAATGACGCAATGTCTGTTACGCCATAACTTTCAAAATTCTTAACCGATTTTAATAATTTCTGTGTGGAATCGAATCAAAACATTTAGGACCAGATTGTGACGGAGCTTGAATTTGAAATTCACAAAAATAAAGTTATGAAGAAAAAAACATTGGTTCTATGGGATTTTCCATTGAAAAAAAGCGCGCCTATTTGAAAGTTTTCTTTCTTATGGAATTTTAAAATTTTTTCTCCGCTCCAATATATGGTGCTAGCGAAGCTATATGCGTAGCGACTGCATCGCATAGTTCATTCAAATAGCAAACTTAATAAACAAAGCAAATCGACTTTTAGCCTATAAGTATATAACATATCTTGTTTACTGACAACATATATCGATAATAGGTACTAAGTTAATTCGAATATTCGACAACAAAGTTAATTTTTTTGTTTCTATTGAAGTCATAAAAATATTCAAAATTTTAACACGACTTTCGAATTAGTTCATTTCATGAAGAATCTACATAAATATAATAATAATAGAATCATATAACAACTGACAAATATATTACCAGATATTTATAGTGACGTTATATAACATAAATTAATTTTTTTTATATATCGCCAATCAAAGGTACCCATGGAACAAAACAAAGAGATAAGGGTACTGAAAATAAATGTGAATTCTGGCAGTCTGTCAATAACGTACATATTCAATTGAATATTAGGTATATTCAAATTTGCTTTGTTGCTTATTTGCAGAGATATTTATAAAACAATTACTTTGAAGCGACTACATAGTCTCGTATGTCTATAAAAATGAAAATGTATGGTAACAACATTCTAGACATTTGCATGGAAAATGTTCCGACTGAAACAATAGCGACTAGACGAAGCACAGACTGAATAATAAATGGTCGAAACCTTATAACAATAAACAAGAAATACTTGATTAAAAATTTGATCGCCCAATCGCGGCATTCGTAATGTTATATTATATTCAATACGTACATGTTTCGGTGAACATCTCTGAGATTGCTGATTCTTATAGATATATTCTGGAAGCTTCTGTTTTTTTTACTAACATTGTTTACGTATAAATTTCCTTGTTACTACTTGATCTTTCGATACGAAATTGGAACGAAAAAAATAAATACCAGATTTTTGTATGATATATAGTATGATTTCCAAACAACTTGTACTGAAATCACTATTGTGTTACAAGAGTTATATGCATAATAACTTAGAGCTAGAAATCGGCATTTTTATAGGTATATCCAATTTTTACTTCTGATTTTGTTTAAAAACTTGTAAAGTTTAAATGAAACTAATAATAAATATAAAACTGATTTAATTATATAAATAAAACCACTTTAACTGTTTATTTATATTCAATTCTGAAATTACGATTCCTTGAACAAGGTGGTCATACATGTGATTCATTATATATGTCAGTAGCAGATGGAAAAGCAAAAGGAGTTGAAAAGCCAAGATTAAAAGAAAAAAAATAAAGTTAAGAAAACAAGAATAAACTCGTCGTGGATCCGGTAAATTTAGGTATTATAAAATTTTTATTCCTTATTAAAAAAATTGTTGCGTAAAATGTAGTCGTTGAAAATAAGAATCGTTCATAAACGTTATCTACATAAATCTTCCTCAATAATTAGCAAATGTTCATTAATAGGAATTCAAGATTAGCTACTAAAATTCTCCGTAATATAACTTTTAGTCATGTTTCATTAACTTGTATATTAACCTTAACATACACAATCATAATGGATTAATTTATTAATAAAATTTCAGCTACATATTCTTTTACAGAAAGAAGGTATTTAAATATCTTTAACAAAGAAGCAGCGTTTAATCGTCGATTTAAGCTGTAAATAAAATAGGTACGAGAAGCTACCTATTAATAGCCCTTTTATTTTATGATGCCCTTTAATAGACAAAAACTACACAAAATCATGTTTCAGTTCAACACATAAACTTACAGAATTCCTATAAAAAGGATATCACCCATTTTGGGCTATTTTTTTTTTAGCCGGCCAACAAAAAATAACTAAATTTTATCATAGGCATAATTATAATGAACGTTTTGTATTATGACAGTAAAGCTCGAAACCTATTGGTTAAGATGATAATCAGTCCCAAAGTATTTATTTTATTACCTACGGTTTGCGGGGTGAGCTCGTGATTTCCAGGTAAACAGTTATTGTTAATGGTGTGCGAGCGAGAGGACGTTGCAAGTACATTTACCTGCCGAGTTACAAGTGTTAACAAGAGGCAAAATACACCCACTTAATCCTTTTCGTAGGTACTTTCGTTCGTTAGTTCTCCATGCAGGCGTTTATGTACAGGTTTTTTATTAATTACAATGCATATTATTTTCATTTCATATATTTTTATTCAATATTTACAACTCTCCTGGCCTTACAATAATATCTTCTAAACCTTCGGCGGGAATGTGTATCGTTGGCTCGTGCCTGGCAAACCCCATGTACCACACAATGCACATGACGTGTGAGCAGCAGCCAATGGTTCTTCGGCCACTGTTACATGTACAGTAATAGTGTTTTATAGCCTGTCGCCCTTCGACAGCCCTATATATGCCAATATAAACGTTATACGAACGTGAACGGACATGTCGGGACTGGATTCTACCGCGCAATACGTAAAGGTCTGTTCCTTCTAGCTCTCGTATGTGTTCTGTGGGTAATTGGTCGCCAAGTTCAACGATGAACATACCATTTGGCTGCAAATGCTCCGCATAGTAACTCCTAGCTTGCTTTATTTGGTATACACCAAGTGCAAAAAGGATAAGATCTTCTTGTGTCAATGTGGGGAATTGAACCTCAAGCGCATCAACGTTAATTGAACGAAACGGAGCACGTCTTCGGTTATAATTGTATCTGTTCACCAGATCCGCCAATGTATTCGGTACATTAACCCTTTCCCGTATTATTTCTAAATACATTGGAGCCCTTACATTGTCCACAATCAACACATGATAGGCATTTAATAAAGCTGCACTGATTTTAAAATATTCCATCATATGATGCAAGGCGCGATTGCTGTGTACAATTCTTAACAAGCGAAAATCTCTTTTGAATCGTCCATTGATTATTTTTACTACCCAGCGGCATATAGTCACAAGTCTGGATTTATTCGCTTGTTCCGTCGTAAGTTGCGTTTCGTTTGCATTTTTCGTTTCTGGCATATGTACTGTATATCCATGTGATTGTAAAGGATAGGCTGCGTCTCTAAAGCCACGATCTAAGATAAATACGTCACCCGGTCTGAAAAACCAATGAAATATGCTCTCCTCATTTTCAATAATTGCATTCATTATTGTTGCATCGGAAGTTGAAGCGGCGTGCGGGCCCGTTACGTCAATTATATGACCGTCACAGCAAACAAACAAGAACGGCTTGGTCAGATTTCGATATTTGTGAAGACTATATGTTTGTCGTTGAAAAAAATAGTCCGAGCTCTTTTGGTTGTATATGTATGTACCATCGACTATTATTATAGCATTTCTTTGTGGCAAAGGGCTTTCTGGATTGCCAAATAGAGTTTCAGGTACTAATAAATTCCTTTGAGCCACTTGTTCCCTGTTTATGTGGTCAAACCCAACATGCAAGGGAACAAAATCACGCAACAATGCATCACGACCTAGAGCTAACATTCGTTGAAAACGGGATTCGCTCGTTCTAAACACTAAAGCAAGTCTGGCATTAGAGCCTCCTGTTCTTAGTTTTGCCAATACAGCGGCCAGTATTGTCTTCTTTTGACGATTATTATTTAGGCTGGATGTGTTTACGAGTAGATCGGAAAACTGTTCGTGAGTAAGTCCCGTCCAAGTATGAAACTCGTTTGTATTAATGACTTCGTATGTCTCGAAGTTTAACACGTCTGTTGTAATATGATTTCTCATAATCGTCAGAGCATTCACTATTTCAGATGCAGTAAAATCTTCTATGAGATTGTCTTGTAAAGGTAGAGTATACCAAAGGTTCTGGGCTAAGTGTTCTTCGCAAACGCGAGCATTTTCTGGTATTAGTAGATTGTACCGCCCAATCATACGAATTATGATATCGTTAGGTATTCTAAGCCTGGTAATATTTTGCCAATGCTCAAAAATGCAGTGCACTGTTGAGTTTGGAGTACGTACAAATCCTGCTAAGGTCATTGTTGGATGATTACGGCTTTGTTGCTGAATAGGCTCATCGGGCAACACGTCATCATCTTGACGCGCCTCGCGTATACGCCGATGAAACGTCCTCTCAGCTCTTTGCCAGCAAGGTCGGCAAATGACGTCGGTAGGTTCGTTCTGAAAAAAAAAAACAATTTTTGTAAACCCACCTTCTACAAGTTAAATACAAACGAATATTTTCCCAAAGGACTTCTTAACAAAAATAATAACATGTTCGTGCCCGTACTTACACAAAACTAACTATTTCAAAACTTTTGAAATAGTTTTGAGTGTAGGCAAGAGCCAATGCCTACATTTAAACCGGCTATAACTTAGACGGGCACTATACCATATTGAAGTGGTACCTACTTAAGATCTGTACAGAGCGCCGATAAAAATACTAACAAATAAATAAGAACAACAAATAGTTAATTCGTGGCAGTAACAGAGAGTCGATGAAATACTAATAAACACTCGTAAGTAGAAATCTTACTTAAAAATAATAATAATAATAAAAATCTTTCCCTATACCTTCAAAGGTTCTTGTCTACATTTCTATCACTGATGTAAGCCTATGTACTTTATAAAAAAACCCTTTCATAGTACTAACTAAAGAACTTAAGTATACATTTTACTTTATTGAAGGAAGGTAGGTACTTCAGCAAAATAATTTAACGCGACACCTAGTCCTGATCATGATGTCATATCGACGATCTGTTATTATCACAGAGTAGGTACCTAGTTATGACTTAAATGTAAGAAAGGTTGCATTACATACCTGTCTCGCGATTAGCTCCTCCATAATAATCTGAGCTATGTCGATGTGCTGTTCTTACCGAGAAATCCACGTGTAAGTCCTTCGACCTTCACATGGTTCACGACAGTTAATACACAACATATGTGCCATGATTAACAAAAACAGTATAACAAAAACAAAAACTCAACGATAATTAAAACAACAAACAAAACAAAATCAATGTTAAAAACCACGAAAACAGTGAAAGTAGCCGTCCGATGTAACGAGAGTTGCATGGAAAACTAACGAACGAAAGTACCAAAAGGACTAAGTAGGTGTATTTTGCCTCTTGCTCACACTTGCAGCTCGGCAGGTAAATGTAGGTACTTGTAACGTCTTCTCGCTCGCATACCTATTATGCCTCTTGCTCACACTTCTCGGCAGGTAAATGTACTTGTAACGTATTCTCGCTCGCACACCATTAACAATAACTGATTACCTGGAAATCACGAGCTCACCCCGCAAGCCGGGTGCAAGCCGTAGGTAATAAAATAAATACTTTGAGACCGATTATCATCTCAACCAATAGGTTTCGAGCTTTACTGTCATAATACGAAATGTTTATTATAATTATGCCTATGATAAAATTTAATTATTTTTTGTTGGCCGGCTAAAAAAAAATTAGCCCAAATTTGTATGAAGCCTGAATGATGTCCTTTGATCCCCTATTTCAATTCCACTGTTGACGGCCGCCGTGCTGAAATGGACCCGTGCAGACCGCGTAATGATCGACCAATCACAGAGCCTACATTTTCGGGTGTCCGAGGGGTGCGGGGTATCGTACGACGGGGTGAGCGGAGTCGTATGATATCTCCGCCAATCACAGGGCCCACATTTTCGGGTGTCCGAGGGACGCGGGGCATCGTACGAGGGGGAGCGGACGACGGCGCGCTGTGATTGGTCGATGCATTGACGGAAAGACCCGCTAGTTGCGAACGTAGTTTTAAGTTAAATATAAGGATGATTGTACAGAAGCGTGTGATCTTCGAATACTACGGCAGAATAATAAATAAGGAAGAAAAATCAAGCCTTTCAATACAGTCCACCCTCAACAGTTTGGTCCATTCGAGAAGCCGGATTAATCAAGAACGAAGAAACAAGAATGGTCATCACTAGAAGCCAAAGCGGTCTTGAAGACGACCGCCGCCGAGTATTCGACGAACCACCAAGATCACCGTCCGCTTCGAACACTACAGTCGCTGCTTCTCGCGCCATGCAACAACCCGAAGCACCGCACCGATACGCATCGCCCACAGTCGTACCGACGACACAACAATCGACCGCAACGGGGCTCGCGACCACGGATAAACCGACGACGAGCGGCACGCGACCGCGCACCGCGCGCTCAACGAAATCAACAGCGAGCGCCGCAGCACGCTTACAATTCGAAGCAGAAGAACGTCTAGCCGCCATCCGCCGCAAGGAGCTCGAGATCGAAGTAGACTTGGTCAAGAAAAAGTTAGCACTCGATCTAGCCGAACTCGAAGATGACGACAGTGCTCAAGAGGAAGGCGAAGTACCGACTGGACGTATGGAGCGACTACACGCTTGGTTGGACGAGTCCGCGCCGAACGTCGCCACTTTGGAACGGGGGGAGCCGATAACCCAGTCACACGTACCGAGGCCAGTGGAGAACCCCGATAGGGTTCTAGCCGAAGCAACCACGCCGGTAGTGAGGAAGACACGCTTCGAGTGGACACCGGCGCCGACGACTCAAGCACGAAACGAACCAAGACGAAGATCGCCTACGCCGAGAGGTCGCGGAATAGAACAACTGGCCGACACACTCCAGAAAATGATGTCGGCTAGACCGCCACCGCGCCAAGCGACGGACCTACCGCTGTTTTCGGGTTCGCCTATGGAATGGATGCAGTTTTCCACCGCAATGAAGGAAACCACCAAGCTCTACAAGTTTACGGCAGTGGAAAACTTTGCAAGACTTCGCAACTGCCTAAGAGGGGAAGCTCGCGACGTAGTAGCGCCGCTACTGAGTACGGCTACGAACCCGGACATAGTGATGAAGACACTCGAACAATGTTTTGGAAGATCCGAGATATTGATCGACCTTACATTCGAAGAGATTCGGCGATTGCCTCGATTGGGAAATACAGCAATGGAATTGAATACGTTCGCGGTGAAGGTTCAGAACATAGTCGCCGTGCTGAACAACGTCGAACGAAGATACCTACACAATCCACTGCTGGTGAGGGAGGTACTGGAGAAGATAAGCCCTCATCTTAAATCAAGATGGTGCGACTTTGCCGAAGAAAATCAGAGTTCTGAAGCTGAAATAGTGAAGCTAGCTACGTTCCTCATGAGAGAAGCCGATCGGGCTCTTAAACACGGATTCTGCACAACGGGCCAGCCGAAGCGAGAGCCGCCTCGCACAGTCTCACGAGCGGAGACGAAGAAGAAGGCCGTATACACCGCATTGACTGAAGAAAAGAATCAATGCCCAGCGTGTGGAGAAGCCCACATGCTACCCAGCTGCCAGAAATTTAAGAAGATGCAGCTCGATCAAAGATGGGAGTTGATCAAAGGGGAAGGGTTATGTTTCAAATGCATCGCAAGCCGTCACCGCCGCTACAACTGTCAGAAAAAGGCATGTGGAGTAGAAGGCTGCAAACTACCGCATCACCACTTACTTCACAAAAAGAATGAAGTCGTCAATAAAGACACTGCCGAGAAGGAGACCGCGACTGTCACCGCTACCGCTACGCAGAACGACGTCAAACTGAAAGTCTGCCCAGTAATAGTAACAGGACAGCGCGGCAGCCTCGAAACATACGCGCTTTTCGACGAAGGCTCTACAGTAACGCTTATAGACGACGACTTAGCGCGACGGATAGGCGCTCAAGGTCCATCAGCGAAATTGAGAATCAAAGGCGTCAACAGTGAACAGCAAGAGGTGAATAGTCGCCGCGTTAGCCTTACAATTAGAGGCGCGCGCCATGGAGAGAACTTCAAGATCGCCGCTAGAACAATGGCCAATCTGGATCTCACTCCGCAATCTGTACCAGCCGAGGTTATGAAGCTGCGTCACCTTCGCGACCTGGAAGATGAACCGATGGTCTACACGAAGGCGAAGCCGAAGATTCTCGTTGGAACCGACCATTGGCAGCTTATCGTTACCCGAGAGTTGCGCTCAGGAGGACCGAAAGAGCCAGCCGCCTCACGAACGGAGTTGGGTTGGGTTATTCATGGAACGGCGCCGAGCTCAACTAGAAAAGGAAGACACCATGGCGTATTTCACGTTAGTGCGAGTGAAATGCGAGAAGATTCGCTGGAAGACTTAGTCGCGAAACACTTTCATCTTGACTCTATGGGGGTGTCACTCACATCGAACCATGTGAAGAACGAAGATAAACGAGCACTACGAATCTTCGAAGACACCGTGACCTACAAGGAAGGGCGTTATGAAGTTGGACTACCGTGGCGTGAAGACGAAACCAAGCTTCCGCCGAGCTTCAGCGCAGCGTTAAGGAGACTAAAGTCCTTAGAAGCAAAACTAGAAAAGAACCCCTCGGAAAAGGAACAGTATCATATGAAAATGATCGCTATGATACGCAAGGGATACGCGGAACGATGCGACGGATCAGAAGACGCCAGCCCGATAGCGTGGTACCTACCCCACTTCGCGGTACGCAACGCCAACAAACCGGGGAAGATTAGACTGGTATTAGACGCAGCAGCGAAGACGAATGGAACGTGTCTCAACGATCATCTGCTACAAGGGCCGGACATGTTGAAGTCGCTCATAACTATCCTACTTCGGTTCCGAGAGGGCGCATACGCAGTAACGGCCGACATTGAAGAAATGTTCTTGAGGGTGAAGATAAGAAAAGAAGATCAACCAGCACAAATGTTTCTATGGCGCGAACAATCGACCGACCCGCCTGTCAAGTACAAGATGACGTCGATGATCTTCGGCGCATCCAGTTCACCGTTCTTAGCTCACAGCGTGCGGGACCAAAACGCAATCAACCACAAGAACACACACCTGGCCGCGCTACGACCTATAACAGAATCGCATTACATGGATGACTTCGTTGAAAGCTTCGAAGACATAAACGAGGGCAAGCATATCATCAATCAAGTCGATGAAGTCCATAAGAAAGCGGATTTTCATCTACGTGGATGGAACAGCAACGATCCAGAGCTACTTGCGTCAATAAATGAGGATCGTCGCACCAGCAACGGGACAACACCGTTAGGAGGGACCGAGAAGACACTGGGGCTACTATGGGACTCGAGGAGCGACAGTTTGAGCTTCAACACAGCCTTGAACAAGGTCCCGGAAGCGGTTCGACTTCGAGAGAGGCCTCCCACGAAAAGAGAAGCCTTATCAGCGGTAATGAGCCTCTACGACCCGCTCGGACTACTCAGCTGCTATACTATCGCAGCCAAGATCACTCTACAGAAGCTATGGCGACTCAAGACAGCCTGGGACGAAACAGTACCTGACGACATCGCCGCAGATTTCGACACATGGCTCGTCGGCCTACAATCAATAGAGCAACTGCGTGTGCCGCGAAGCTATAACGGGGGGAGCGAAGTGCGCCGTCGAGAATTACATGTCTTCTGCGACGCGAGCGAGGACGCATACGCAGCAGCGGCGTACTGGAGACTGTGTCTGAAGGACGGCAGCATCAAAACCGCGCTTGTAGCAGCTCGAGCTAAAGTAGCGCCGTTGAAAGGACAAACGATGCCGCGAATGGAACTTCAAGCGGCGCTCGTTGGAGCAAGATTAGCGAAGTCCATCAAGGAAGGACATCGCATAAGGACAGACGACGTCTGTTACTGGAGCGACTCGCAGACAGTGCTTCACTGGCTGAGGAACGGAAGCCGCAAATACTCGCCATTCGTCGCACACCGCCTGGGCGAGATCACCGAGTCGACAGATGCGCTAAGCTGGCGGTGGGTGCCGACAAAGCGGAACATAGCCGACGTCGCGACGCGAGCTGGCTACATACCAAGACATGAGGAAGACCAGTGGTTCATCGGGCCTGCCTTTCTGTCGCTACCTAGAAGCGAATGGCCGCATCAAGAAGAGCTGGAAGAGGAACCGACGGAAGTGTTACACACCACCATCTCGTCACCCGAGCCACGAGACGCCGCCCTGCCCGAGTTAGAACGCTTCTCAAGCTTCGACCGTCTCATCGCCGCGACCGCAAATGTGATATTGTTTGCGCAACGGTGTCGTGACCGTACAGTAAAACTCGGTTACGAACATGTAAAGAAAGCCACGGATTTGAGATGTAGTGCTTAAATCACCTATATATTCGTGTGTTATTGGACAATATACGCAGTCTTTATCCAGCATTCGGTAGTATAATTTCTCGCCTTTCGCTCCCGGCCTTGCATGGCGACCCTGCCAGTGCTGCCCGTCGGCAGCGCTGGTCAGATAGTTTTGTGTATACTTACATAAATATATTATAAAAAGGACAATATAAAAATAAATTTTAAAAGTGAAGTGATAAGATAAAAAGTTAGGACAATATTTAAATTTAAATATAACATTTCAAAATAAATTTTAAATAATATAATAAAAAAAATAATCACCGGTATGGCGCATGAAAATTGACAAATTAAAGTGTGACGAAATACGGTGATATGGTCGTATGAAGATTAAAAAAGCAGACAAAATATGCTGCCTGGTTTTAAGAAAGGTCAAGAAAGGTCGAAAGAAGTTAACTGCGGAGGCTGCTAACTAATTCGCTTAAGATGACAGAGAAAAGAGCAGGGCGCTGGGAGATGTTGGAGTCGGAAGTGGAGCAGCTGCGAGATGTTGCAGTCAAAGAAAAGGAATTTTTACCAGATGCGGTATCAGTTTCAAATAGGTTCCTTTTTGTCAAAATTTAGATGTTTTGTTAATAATTTTCTAGTAAATTTTATGATAACTCAAGTTTTTTTTTTTTAAATATGTAGCTAAAATTGGGCCCAAATAAAAAAAAAGTGTTGGAAATGTTATTTAAATAATTTAATTCAGTGTATTCTGTTATCTTAAGTTTTATCTCTAGATTGTAGTTTAACATATATCATCTATAATAAAAATATAACACTGTTGGTAAATGCCAAAAACTTATAATAAAAATCAGCAATCATATTTGTAGAAAAGACAATTTTGACAATTATTTTTTATAATCTGTTACTTATGTGTTAATTAATATCTTCTCTTGGTAAATTCATTTTTTTTGTCTGTTTATGAAAACTAATGGTCGATAAAAAGGTACTAAAATCTGACGTCATAGGGTATAGGGAGTTTGTTATAGTATGAGACCAAATCTGATTTTTTTTTTATTAATCGTACTTAATTGTGTCATGTGTGATTTCAGGATTGCGCTTATAAAACGGGTTGACTCCATGTTTGACACCTAACAGTAAGTTAACTTATTATAGAGTTTTGAAACGATAGAATCGGATATGATATGTAATATTGTTGTAGATATTTATTTTTACGTATAAACGTAATAAAATGAAATAAGGAAGTATTCAAGTTGATTTTTTTTATTTTTTTTTATTTTTGTAGGAAGATGTAGAGTAATAAAAAATATTCAGCCGTGAATTGATTTAAAGAATTTGAAACAGAGTTTAAGTAATGTTCTATTTAGGTAATTGCGTTTAAAAGTGAACGACATCGTCACAGCTGACCTAGCATCACGTGTGGTGAGCTGATTTTAAGTACGTTTTGCATTTTCAAACTTGTTGCTTATCGGTTAAAAAAATATATAAATGATTATTTATAATTATCAATTTGTAATAAAAAAAAAACGTAGTATAATAATTTTGTTTGAAGAATTGTATCTATCGTAATTATTGGATATGTGAACAGTAAGGTAAAAAAAAAGTAAATACAGGAGGTATACATTTTGTTTGAAGAATTGTATCTATCGTAATTATTATTGGATATGTGAACAGTAAGGTAAAAAAAAAAGTAAATACAGGAGAGAAAATTATTGTTGGATCATTTAAAATGTAATTATAAAGTCTTTAAATTAACGATGTCCATCATTATATGTAAGATGCAATGGAATTTATATATATATATTTTCTTGAGTTATTGATTTTTTTATTAGAAATACTTAAAATACGTTTAATTCTTGATCCATACATTTCATATAAAATCTATAGGTATTTTGGTTTTTGCATAAAGTTTACTAAATAGTTTGAAGTGAAGAATCATCTTATAATTTTAATATCTGTTGGTATATAGTAAAATTTAAATGGTTGTCAGTATAAAAGATAAGTAGTATGTTGGTTTCTTATAAAAATATCGATAATATTTTAACGACATCGTAATCTAAATTGAAATTTGAAGTAAAATTAACAAAAAATTGTTTTAAATATAAACTTTATAAATAATAATAACAGTTAAATTTTAAGATAAAAGTAAAGCATACAAGTAAAAATATTGATGACTATAATTTATTACAATTAGTTTACATTCAAAGTTTCATTTGGCTAAATTTTAAATATGGCATGATTAAAATAAACATGTCCGATGTTTTGAATAACTTCACAAACAAGGCACAGATAGGATAGATATTGTATTTCTATATCATTACGAAGAATAACGATGTGCAAGCTCTGGTTAAAGCGAAGTAGTGGTAATATAACACTTGTATCAACATCAATCCCACACAAGTTTGCTAGTTAGGCTAATTCTTTCTAATAGGTACTTATGATGAAATAAAGTAAAAGAAAAATAGTATTGGTTGGAAACTGAAGTATTAAAGGACGAATAAAAGATATGTTTTAGGGATTTTAGGTTTATGAAGTTAATGTAAATGTGAAGTAAAGAATAGGTTTTGGTTAGCTGTATTAAAAAGCTTTTTGTAACTGGTAGATACCTGGTTTGCAATTAGGTACAGCATGGATGAGTTATGGTAAAGGTAATGTGTTTTATTTTATGGATTTGGATTGGATGTATGAGTTTATTGACAGAAGTTCGGGAATAATTTGGTTCATAACAGTTTCTCATGCGATTGGACTGATCACCCAAGAGCTATGAAACTGTTGTTAACTTAAATATTCATATGTCGGAATGATTTTTTTGGATGGAATAGAATGAAAGTATATGAATAAAATGTTCGAAGATATTGTACACGTTATGATGTTATGGTACATGGAGGGTCAGATCCTTCCTTTCGATCATAGTGCGAACGAGTTTTCCTCCGTGAGATAAGTTGGAGTCCAAAAGAGGCTTAAATAATGACCCCCAACAATTAAAAGAATGAAAGTAGATATATGAATAAAATGCTCGAATATATGGTACAAGTTATGTTGTTACGGTACATGGAGGGTCAGATCCTTCCATTCGATCATGGTGCGAACGAGTTTTCCTCCGTGAGATAAGTTGGAGTCCAAAAGACGCTTAAATAATGACCCCCAACAATTAATTAGGTTGTCGTCACAACCCAATGTGGCACATAGTTGTCATTTTATTATAGTAATGAATAAAAGTCGACTATAAATAAATATAATGTACCAAGAAAAATGCATTAAAATGAAAAAACGCCGGCGCCGAGCGATATTGTATAGGCAAAGTACCTATTGTAATATGTGTAGAAGTGTACCGAGTTATGTGGACAAAGGTATATTATGATTAATATGGTGAAATGATAAAAAATGAAGAGCATGAAAATGAGATGAAGTTTGGTCTTTGTTAAAGTATATCGAGATGGTAAGATAATGAAAATATGAATGTAGATAAAGATTGAGAAAAAAGATAATGATATAAAAAATTGAGAAATATTATAGGTTTTATAGTTTCGTGATGGAGGAGAAAGTGACTATGATATTTTTACACTAACATATAATTGAATGAAAAGTTAAGTTGAATGAAATGAAAGGTTAATGAGGTTAAAATATAATACAAATGTCAAAAGTTTAAAAAGGAGTGTAAATTTATGTGAAGAAATACAAAATCATGTTTTTTTTTCTATAACATTGAATGAGTTAGACAGTATAGTAATTGAGTTATAGTTAAAGTTTTGTAAACATAAACAATTGTTTTATCCGTAACGGTGTCATTCATGTGTGTCATTTTAAAATTTTAATAATGTTTTGGAGCCAGTAGTGTATGTAGAGTTCAAATATAATGTGAAAAGTAAAACATAAAAAGTAATAGGTATGGTATTCCATAAATCAGTATTTTCTATGGTAACATATTTTTCTTTATAGGTATATACATACATATAGTTTGTTACATAAATGTAAACAAGGATTACCAACAGTGATAGTGATAGTGATAGCGATAGTGATAGTGATAGTAGGTTAAGCAAGCTTTATATAAGTAATGATTTAAATTAAGAAGTTTATATGACTTACCTTTCTTCTGTTATATTCTTAGATAATTAGTATATTTAATTCAAAAATGTAATCAGATCTTTTTTTTGTCAATGTTTTGTTAGCATTTATCAAGAAATACATCGTACATTAAAGTTTATTTTTATTGAAAAGTATGATAGATAATTTAACAGATGCAATGTAACAAAGAAATTATTAATGTTCCGTACTTTTGAGAATAAAAAGAAATATATGAAAATAATAAACTTGTACAACAAATAATAGTATGTTGAAAAATATTTCGGTCTAGGATAACTAAATATAAGTCTCTAAGATTAATATTCATTTTTTCATATCTATATGTAAAAAAAAAATGCATCTCACTAATATCTTTTAATTTTATTTTGAATAATGAACAAATATTAGAAATTTATCTGTCGTGTTTAAACTTACATCAGCGTTAATGATTAATTTGCTGTATGTTATTAATAAAACTATAATTTTTCATAAAAAAGTATTCTTTGTTACTTTGTTGTAACTTCAAAAATTTTTTAATAATTTTCGCAATTTTTTTTTTTATTCACGGTCCTGTGGCGCAACGTATAACACATCGCTGCATACTGAAACTAGGTTCACGCCTACCTAATGTCGAGGTAATTAAGGATAATAAAACATGTATAGTACATAAGAATAGAACAAAATTATATATTTCATAATGTGTCTAGTTAAAATATAAACACTGATACCTACTATGCGTTGTTATGCTATATTATATGACAACAAATATATTACTTTATTTACGTTTTAAGAAATGTAATCAGTTTATTATAACATGTTACTTATATCAAAATAAAATAAATAACATTTATTTTATTTTTTTTGTAAAGGATGGTGATGACATGTAGTGCTTAAATCACCTATATATTCGTGTGTTATTGGACAATATACGCAGTCTTTATCCAGCATTCGGTAGTATAATTTCTCGCCTTTCGCTCCCGGCCTTGCATGGCTACAACAAGCCCAGAGAGACTCCTTCCCGAGGGAGATCGAGTGCGCGCAGAAAGGGATCGTCGTGCACAAATCCAGCCCACTTCATCGTTTCGACATTATCTGGGAGGACGGGCTACTGAAACTTAACGGGCGCGTCAACAAAGCAGATGTGCCCATGGAACAGAAAAGACCCATCTTATTGGACGGACGTCACCGGCTGACAAGACTGTTAATAGCTCGCGAACACAGAAGAGCCGGTCACGCGAATTCAGAGCGCGTGGTCAACGACGTACGACAGCGCTACTGGGTGTTGCGGTTGAGACCGACAGTACGCGCCGTCGCGGCGGAGTGCCTTATGTGCCGTCTACGACGCAAGAAAACTCAAGATCCGCCGATTGGAGACCTGCCTGAAGAACGCCTGCAACCACACAAACGGCCCTTCAGTTACACTGGCCTGGACTACTTCGGCCCCATGATCGTTACGATCGGACGAAGGAAAGAGAAACGGTGGGGCGCACTGTTTACCTGCCTAACGACCAGGGCCGTGCATTTGGAATTAGTGACGTCCCTGACTACCAATTCAGCAATAATGGCGCTAAGGAGGATGGCAGCTCGACGCGGATGGCCAGCGGTCATCTACTCCGACAACGGGACGAACTTCAAAGGCGCCGACATCGAATTAAGAAAAGCCTACTCAGCATGGCTACCCGAACTCACGCGGGCCGGGCTACCGTACGGGACATCATGGAAGTACATAGCACCCGGCGCCCCTAACAAAGGAGGAGCGTGGGAACGACTGGTACGATCGGTAAAGACCGCACTCTCCGTAACCCTAAGGGAGAGAGCACCCAAAGAGGAGGTGCTAGCAACGCTACTCGCCGAAGCGGAACATGCCATCAACTCAAGACCGCTGACACACGTGTCGGTTAACCCCGACGATCCGGAGGCGCTAACACCCAACCACTTCTTGCTGGGATCCTCGACGGGGCTGCCTTACACCGGGCCATGCGAGGAAACGGATCGAAGGACCTGGAAAGTAGCACAAGCGCTAGCTGACAACTTCTGGAGAAGGTGGTTGAGAGAATACCTTCCCACTCTTGTACCTCGCCTCGACCGCCACGGCCGCCGCACCGATTTGAAGAAAGGCGACGTAGTAATCATCGCCGACCCGACGTCACCTCGCAACACATGGCCCAGGGGGATAATCGCGAAGACCCTTCCGGGCCCTGACGGAGTGGTACGAAACGTGGAAGTCACGACCAAGCATGGGACGCTCCGCCGGCCGACGTCCAAAATCATCGTCATGGAAAGTACTTCACCCGCACACTCCCCGGACCAGAGGGAGAGGACGCGCTGCACGAGCACGGAGGCGTCGACCAGAAGAAGCTGCGAAGGGGCTTCTGCGCTGGGGGGAGGATGTTGACGGCCGCCGTGCTGAAATGGACCCGTGCAGACCGCGTAATGATCGACCAATCACAGAGCCTACATTTTCGGGTGTCCGAGGGGTGCGGGGTATCGTACGACGGGGTGAGCGGAGTCGTATGATATCTCCGCCAATCACAGGGCCCACATTTTCGGGTGTCCGAGGGACGCGGGGCATCGTACGAGGGGGAGCGGACGACGGCGCGCTGTGATTGGTCGATGCATTGACGGAAAGACCCGCTAGTTGCGAACGTAGTTTTAAGTTAAATATAAGGATGATTGTACAGAAGCGTGTGATCTTCGAATACTACGGCAGAATAATAAATAAGGAAGAAAAATCAAGCCTTTCAATACAGTCCACCCTCAACATCCACAGATTGATTGATTTGTAGTAAAAACTAAAACCAAGTTTTGGATTCTGTTGCTAGTCAGATACTGTATTTCTATACAAAAGTTTTTTGCTCTCTTCAGAGTCTTCGAGATCGAGTTTCCTCAAATCCTTTCTTATCCTTCGCCAGTATCACAAACGAAACCTATCTGCTAAATTTAAACTTTCAAGGTCCATGGATTTGGATTGGGCGTTGATAAATGAGTACTACTATTTCTTTTTATATATATTGATTTTAAAATTCATGATAATGTTTGATAGGAAGTTAAAATAATAATAATAATAATAAATAAATATTTTTTTTACGTTCACACCAATTAACCTAGCCCAAAGTAAGCTCTGTAAGGCTTGTGTTATGGATACTAGGGTAACGGATAAACATACATATATGAATACATAATATGTTATATTTATAGAAATATATATAAACACCCATGACTTAGACACAAATGCTCGTATTCGTCTGCTCCTTCCGGGATTCGAACCCAGGACCGTCGGTACGAAAGGCAGGATCGCTTAACCTTAAGTAACATTATTAAATTTTCGTAGGGAACCCAATATTTTTCCAAAATACCTCTCCTTAATATTGCTACAATTATTTTTGATTACAAATGAGTAATTACGGAGTTTACCTCCTACATCCCAACTTATAAGCATTAGCTCTTTATAATATTAGTATACCATAGAAATATATTTAATCGTAAAGAATGCGCTCGCCTGATATATGTAATTACCAGCTTTTACCCGCGGCTTCGCCCACAATTTTTTTTTCAATAAATAGTATCCTATGTTACTTCTAATACCTCCAAGAATATATGTACAAAGTTTTAATGATGATCGGTTTAGTAGTTTTTCCGTGAAAGCATAACAAACAAACTTACATTCATATTTATAATATTAGTAAGGATAACTCAGACTTACTGATATAGGGACAAACATTTAATTATTATTATTTTTTATAATAAAAAGAAATAACAAAAGTTGTTACTAATATACAATAGCTAAGTGTTTGGACTTATAAAAATTAACTATAGGCCATAAAACACAAAGATATACTTTGTTAAATTTTCGACTGACGGAAAAAAATCAATTTTATAAAATAATAGGTACATAATAACTACAATTGGGAGTAAATTAACCTAGCCACCTTCATTTTCATCATTATTTTTCGTATTATGGGTCGTATTCATTTGACACAGAAATCGTTTGAAAGGTTATTCAGTAACCTTTTGAGTGAGGGTAATTTGTCGTAAACTTGTGATTATTAAAGTTGGAGACGGTTGTTCTTAACTACCGTAGACATGTAAACGTGAGGGTTGCGCTCCAATTAGAAAACGTGAATTTTTTTAGGAGAATGCAATAGCATACAAATAAACATGTGATTTCTATTCAAGTTATCAAATATGTGATGAATACAAGTATGTGTATCTGCGTCATGGGTAGTTATTTATATTTCTATAATTAATATATATCTATGTATCCTATATGTATGTCTAGCCGTTACCCTAGTATCCATAACATAAGCTTTACAGTGCTTTCTTTGGGCTAGGCTAATTGGTGTGAAAGTAAGAAATATTACTATTAAAATATTGTGATAAATTGATATTACACCTACAAAACATGGATAACGCGAAATCGTTTTCACAGTACACCTCCTCGTAGTACTCCTTCGGCGTTCTACGCATATGCGTACGCGTAGTTATGCTACGGACTTATTTTCTGGGAAAGTGCTTATGCACACTACCCTTTTATCTTGCAAAAGAAATGTCTATAATCAATCTATACGAGAGACATCAAATATCTCATCAAAAATCATTCCACTATGTTAAATTTACGTCAGAAAGATACATTTCAAGTTCAGTTATTATTTCACATTGATAATTAAAATTATGTGAATTGTTATGTCTCTAGTTTATGCTTGTTTAATTGCTATCCCCTTACTGGGTTATGTATTTTCATGTATTTCAGACCTATCTATAATGTATACGCAATATTAATAAATAAACAATATTATGGGAGCGGAGCGAGCGAAGCTCTCATGGATCAGCTTCAATGGCGCAATGTCTGTTACGTCATAATTTCCCTTGTTCTTAGCCTATTTTAATATTTTTTGTGTGGAATCAACAGATTTAGGACCAGATTGTGACGGAGCCCGAATTTTAAAATTCGCAAAAATTCCCATCGGAACAAAATTGTTTTTTCTTTTTTTAGGTATTACGCTCCGCTCCAATATATGGTGCTATCGTAGCTTTATGCTTAGCGACTGCATCGCCTAATAAAATTACTATTCTAAAAGTGCATTCTGGGTGGATAATAATTTGAAGCTTCACAATAATCAAGTGCTTACAAAGTTAGGGCTCGTGGAACAGGTTATCAAACTAAACATGACAAGTTCAATGCCAAGGTGTGACCTAAAAATAAAACTAAATGGTATCGGTCACGAAAGTGAATATGTAGGTCGCATGTCCGACTATACTAGAAGTATTCCTTCAAACTAAATTAAAAAATCGAAAAAGTAAAGGAATATTTAAATGATTTACTTTTGCATCCACTTTTACTAATTACCACATATATTTTCATATTTATATTTAACTCTTACGTTCCTACTCCATTTGTGGAACCGTGTTCATCCTGTGAACATTAAAACACTTTTAGTGTACTATTATTTTCTGGCATGCATACTTGTGAATAACAATTAAACACACAATATTATAAACAGTTCCGTAATATGTAAGTCACGTCAACAATTCTGTTATATAAAGAAAGGGTTTAGAAAAAATATACATTTACCTAACACAATTATACTTCACACCGTAGCTACAGACCCACGATATCCACCAAACAATTCTAAAAGGGTTTACCAACAGTCAAATGGTCCATAAACCACTTACCAAAAGAATCTTTAAACTATTAAACATGGTATTAAATTACCTTTTCACACAAAAATCATTTGGCCCTCGGACGTTTCGCCAACAGAACGATAACAATGAATGTTTAGCCTAAAGAATCTTTTATTCATTCAATTTTCCCAAATTTTGCCTATGAATTGTTCGCCAATGTAATATTTTCATATAAAAATTAAAATATCAATACATAATATAATTGAGCGAAGCTCTCTTTTAGGCAACTCACAAATTTCGCTTGTCTCCCTCCTGCTACTTAACGATTCAACCGATTCGAACGAATTTTGACATGAACATACATGGTTATAACCTTACGGACATAGGCTATGTAAAAAAAATATAGACTTTACCATGGAGGAATAATCACCGAAAGAAAAATTCAAAAGCTGATCACAGCCAAACCGCTGATACTACATTGATGAAATTTGGCGCTAAAACTCACATCGTGGTCGTGACTAATGTGCAAAAAAGTTTTGAAATCGGACATACCATCGAGGAATAATCACCCTTCAAAAATCTAATTGCTTCGCTCAGTATTTGCAAACAGCAGCATGTATTGCAGACCTAGTATTATTATGAGAATACTTTGTGGTTTGTTACCATAGCCTAAGAATAACAGTTTTTATAATCAATTAATTTTACCATAGCTACGCGTGGCAGGGTCATCAATTAACGTTACCATAGCAACGCGTGACCGGGTAGCCAGTATTCAATAAAGTGGAGTTTAGGCGTCGAATTGAATAACTACTAATCTTTTACACTGAAGGGTGTCATCAAAAGCGACTAACGATGCTAGAAGTTACCACCATACTCGTACTGCTGCCCAAAGTGGACAGCAGCATTTTTCGAATTACGATATTTTAGTGCAATATTCTTGCTAAACATGGAGATTATAATATAATCCCCCTATTCTGTTTTAAGGACGCTTCCGTCCAACAGTTGACCTCTTTCGGCTGAGATGATGAATGAATGTACCATTTTGTATAGAATAAAGCAAAAAAGAAAATCTAGCATGTATTTAAGTACTTGCCTAATTAATAATATACGCCACGCTGAATACAATGAAACCGTTGTAGCCGAATTACAATCATCAATCCCTAGTCAAACCATTTCTATGTGCAAGTAGATTGGTGTTTGAGCTCCGACGAGAGTAATTTCATTATAAATATTAATTTATATGAACGAAAAATAATAGAAACAAGAACCCTAAATATCGTTTATGATTACGACTCTAAGATAATGCATTTTATTATAAATATAACTATGAGAAGGATAAAGAAAATAAATTTAAGAAATTCGATAGTTTTGTGTTGTTTAATTTGTTGACTGTACAAACTTTTGTATACGTAAATATCAAGTAGATTCACACTAATTTTACATCTTTATATAGCAATAAAATAATACAAATATGCAGCATAATTTGGTTTTTATTATTTTTATATATTTTTGTTATAATCGAAAAAATGAAAATTGTTTTGGGTCAAATTAATATTAGAAAATAACAATATTAGATAGAATCGAATACTACCCAATTAAATCCGATTATTTTCTGGTAACTTGGTTTGTGATGGAAATACTATTGAAAGATATCATGAATGAACGAGATATGTTTTCAATAAAACATCTAATAGTAATCGATTAATCTTATAATTATTAGATTACTTCTAAATTATATCTCGAAGAAAAAATTAAGTGTGGTGCTCCTTTAAAAAATATGAAACATGAATAGCTTTATTACGAAATCACGCCATGGTGAAAATAGTTAACACGAATGATTCAGTTACTAATATATAAACCACGAAATGGCCCCTTGAATGCCTAACACCATTTTGTACAACTGACACTGCGACTCCAAGTATGTCATGTATGTGTGACTCAAGTGTGTCATGAATGATCAATACCTCCGGCAGACCACAAAACTTCTTCTGTGTTTTTTTTTGTTTATGTGTAATTGCTGTTGGTTGCAGATGAGCTTAACAACGATACCGGGTTTTGGGACGGCGAAATCCGTAAATGGACCTCAAGCTGAGAGTAGCAAGCCACCATAGTGGTTTTCTAACTGGACGGCATCTCCCATGAGGGAGTTTCCGAACCAGCATAGAGTCACTACGGAAAGGGAGCACAGGGTGCCATAGTTCCTCTAAGGGCTCGGACCTCGTCTATGGTACGCCGTGTCGTGGGGGTTCTACTGCGATGATTTACTTTCGCCTAATCCGTTTCATGCGATTTTATTTGTTGAGTGTGTTTGTTATTTTCTAAAACTTCTAATTAGGTGCATGAAAAAAGGCGAATAATCCTTAAAAAAGTAAGCTTATTCGATGTAAATTGCTCATTACCTCACTTTTTATAATGTTCTATTTTTCAATTCAGAGACTCAATATGTTTTCAAAAATCATTTATGATCATATTTTAATATAACACTATTTTTATTCTGTTACACCCAGTATCAAGTATATATGAAATTCCGTTTTCTTTTAATCGGATTCCATTGTGTCAAATATTTGACGCATTCTGACCTAAACCGATTCAATTTATTGATACCTTTCAAGCAACAGACTATTGTGATATATTTAAACATGAAAATGAAATCCTTTATATTGGCATAATCGAACTTTAAGGTTATTGCACATTTTTAATAGGAAAGATTTTCAATAAAAATCTATATTGTTAATTCCATTCCTTGCTCAATGGTTAATCCCTTAGAGTTCAATGTAAAATACGTTTGATATAAAATAAACTTAGGTATTTGGAATTTCAGTCAATTAAATTACTAAGATTTTTTTTGCATATTCTGAATTGTCTAATATAAATCCACCCATCTTAATATATATAAATTACGTGTCACGTTGTTTGTCCGCTACTGGACTCCTAAACTACTTAACCGATTTTGATCAAGCTTCCTAACTATCTGTTATTTGAACTAACTTAAAAGATAGAATAGGTTTTATTTTATTTTATAACACAGCAACGCGTGGTTGAGCCAGCTAGTCTTAATATATATAAATTACGTGTCACGTCGTTCGTCCGTGATGGACTCCTAAACTACTTAACCGATTTTGATCAAACTTCGTAACTATCTGTTATTTGATCTAACTTAAAAGATAGGATAGGTTTTATTTTAATTTATAACAAAGCAACGCCTGGCAGGGTCAGCTAGTATCTATATATATTTAAAAGTTCCCTGTCACAATGTTTGACCATAATAAACTTAAACCGCTCAACCGATTCTGATGATTTTTTTTTCATATTGCTGCATTTATTCCGAATTAGGACATAGGATACATTACATTACATTTTAATTTATAACACAGCATAGCGTGAACGGATCAGACAGTGAAACTATAAGAAAATTGCAATGTAATGAAAAAGAGGAAGGGAAGGCGAAATAAATGTATGGGGCAGGATAAATCACGATCAATCATGGCAGGGCATGGACGTACACTCTTGCAATAAAAAAGTGATCAGAAGTTATGTTCAATATATCTAACCTGTCTTTCCTACTTTTTTCGTTACTGAAAAGAAATTTAAAAATAACAAAACTCGATGAAAATTAAAGAACTCTTCGTTTAGATATATATCTTTGCAATGCGAAGGTCAACAAACAATAATGATTTACACTGAAGGGGTTCGCCGTTCTTCGACTAGAGCTCTCAAAAGGCTTTGGACATATGTAGACACATTTCACGAGAGAGCCAAACGATTGTTACATTTTATTTCTTAACGAAATGGGAATACGGAATGAGCTTCTCTTATGCGACAGAAGAATTGTTTTAATTTTAGTCTGGCGTCTGACTAAGTCGCGTTGTAGGAGTCCGTGTCGAAGCAGAAAGTTTATTCTTTACTATTTACAAACTATTGGACGGTTTTACTGGTCTACATAAAAATATAGTTACCATAATAGTTAAGTTGTATAGATACTTCCCTCAAAATATTGCTGATAGAATAGTATGTCTATAATCCAATATTTTTTCTGCTTACAATACTATTTTTTATAATTATAAGGCATTTATATTCGATTGTATTTGTTGCCGTTTTTTACTGGGCATTAGTAAATAATTTAAAGACGAGGCAAAAAGTGGATAAATTTGAGAAAGAAAATAATTTTATTCAAAACTCATTTACTTAAGAGCGAATGTTTCCTTAATTCCATTTCCAAGACAGAGGAAGACTCCTAAAGTATTTTTTTTGGCATAAATTTACTCTTTTATTTCAAAATAAAATATTGAGAGAGAAGGCTGTGGCTTAATTCCATAAGTACCTGTAACGGGAAAAAGTTACTTATCTTAAAAAGTGTAGGCTATGACATAATTAAATAACATTTCTCAAATAAATGTTATATATTAAACTCATTACTTAATAAGTATTACTTAATAAGTTTTTGATAATGATTAACAGCGTTCTTCTTGTTTCTGCTTCTGTGATTTTTATTTCCAGGATTAGTGCGAAAACATCAAAAGTAGTCGAAATTGTGCGATAAAACTTAGGTTATTTGCTATGCTCATATCCTAGAAGGTTTATTTATAACGACCAAAACAATGATCGGGAAAAAAAAAACGTCGCAAAGAATGTTAGGCACAGCTAGTGTGTTCTATATACAACGTAACCCTGAAATGAAACATAAAATAACATACATCGTAACGATTTTTTGTTAGCTTATATATTAGGTTAAGACCACAAAAAACGGAGGCTCTAAATCAGGTCAAGGATGTAGGGGTCCAAAGGATTCTCGATTCGCTCCGTAAGTAGGACGCGGGGGTTGGGTATTAGGTTGATTTCGGTATGGCAATTAATGAGCTATGAACGACACGCAGCTGGATATTGTGGCCAAATTGCTTCGTCGTGGGAGGCAGAGTTAAGATTTAGGGGATCTCTTGAAAATGTTAAGCAATCTTTCTTAGATACTTAATAGGTACATAATATATACTGGAGATCAAAAGTATGTAACTTATATGTAACACAAGTTTACAAATCAGAAAATTGTGACCTTTTCTTCGTTTCTTTATTGTATAATAGGAAATATAATATTTAAATACGTATCTTTATAGAGAGCGTCTAAAGGAGACGCTACTTCAATCTTTGAAGGCAAATAGAATATTTATTCTTTTAATGCTTTAAAAAGTTAAAGCTTTTTACACATTATGAATTCTTTTAAACATTTATTTATTAAAACAGTTTTCACAATAAATTTAGTAGGCAGACAACAGTAAAGTGAAATTTATCACGAGGAAATCTTTACAGATTACTTAAAAAATATATTTCATTTTTGGAAACACCTTAAGCATTCTTGATTTCATTAGAAACTGAATAATAAGACACCCGTATTCTTGTTTTAATTCTACAAATTAATGAAACTTAAAGTGAGATTTAATTGTTTTTTGAATCAACCTAGTTAGTAAGACGACTTTTTCCAGCGACTTTATTTCTGTACTCGATAATTTAGCAACGCTTCACCAATAATAACCCGTAAATATAATAAAAACTTGCTCCCTAACCAATGAGTACGGTACGTTAATACTATCGTAACTTTCGTTTAATTTTACAAAGTAGCTATCGTGGTATTTTTAAAGTAGAATATTCCAAAATACTTCTGCAGAACCAGTTTCAAAGTGATTACAATTTATAAGATATAAAATACGTGTGTAAAAAACAACCACGCCTCCGAGCCCTCAGATGGGATTCGAACCCACGACCTTTCGCAATCCGGGCGACTGCTCTGACCGCTGAGCTACCGAGACGCTGGCAAACGTGTTGAATTTTACAAACGTATTCCAACTTCTACTATGAGCTAGTATCGTTCCACCAATGTTGAACGCTAACTACCTTCAACATTGAAAGTAATATTTTTACAAATATTATACAATCAATTAAGATGGAACCAGCTATAATTATGTTTTTATTTAATTTTTTGCATTCACAATGCAATATTTCTATAAGATATAAAATACGTGTGTAAAAAACAACCACGCCTCCGAGCCCTCAGATGGGATTCGAACCCACGACCTTTCGCAATCCGGGCGACTGCTCTGACCGCTGAGCTACCGAGACGCTGGCAAACGTGTTGAATTTTACAAACGTATTCCAACTTCTACTATGAGCTAGTATCGTTCCACCAATGTTGAACGCTAACTACCTTCAACATTGAAAGTAATATTTTTACAAATATTATACAATCAATTAAGATGGAACCAGCTATAATTATGTTTTTATTTAATTTTTTTGCATTCACAATGCAATATTTCTATAAGATATAAAATACGTGTGTAAAAAACAACCACGCCTCCGAGCCCTCAGATGGGATTCGAACCCACGACCTTTCGCAATCCGGGCGACTGCTCTGACCGCTGAGCTACCGAGACGCTGGCAAACGTGTTGAATTTTACAAACGTATTCCAACTTCTACTATGAGCTAGTATCGTTCCACCAATGTTGAACGCTAACTACCTTCAACATTGAAAGTAATATTTTTACAAATATTATACAATCAATTAAGATGGAACCAGCTATAATTATGTTTTTATTTAATTTTTTGCATTCACAATGCAATATTTCTATAAGATATAAAATACGTGTGTAAAAAACAACCACGCCTCCGAGCCCTCAGATGGGATTCGAACCCACGACCTTTCGCAATCCGGGCGACTGCTCTGACCGCTGAGCTACCGAGACGCTGGCAAACGTGTCGAATTTTACAAACGTATTCCAACTTCTACTATGAGCTAGTATCGTTCCACCAATGTTGAACGCTAACTACCTTCAACATTGAAAGTAATATTTTTACAAATATTATACAATCAATTAAGATGGAACCAGCTATAATTATGTTTTTATTTAATTTTTTGCATTCACAATGCAATATTTCTATAAGATATAAAATACGTGTGTAAAAAACAACCACGCCTCCGAGCCCTCAGATGGGATTCGAACCCACGACCTTTCGCAATCCGGGCGACTGCTCTGACCGCTGAGCTACCGAGACGCTGGCAAACGTGTTGAATTTTACAAACGTATTCCAACTTCTACTATGAGCTAGTATCGTTCCACCAATGTTGAACGCTAACTACCTTCAACATTGAAAGTAATATTTTTACAAATATTATACAATCAATTAAGATGGAACCAGCTATAATTATGTTTTTATTTAATTTTTTGCATTCACAATGCAATATTTCTATAAGATATAAAATACGTGTGTAAAAAACAACCACGCCTCCGAGCCCTCAGATGGGATTCGAACCCACGACCTTTCGCAATCCGGGCGACTGCTCTGACCGCTGAGCTACCGAGACGCTGGCAAACGTGTTGAATTTTACAAACGTATTCCAACTTCTACTATGAGCTAGTATCGTTCCACCAATGTTGAACGCTAACTACCTTCAACATTGAAAGTAATATTTTTACAAATATTATACAATCAATTAAGATGGAACCAGCTATAATTATGTTTTTATTTAATTTTTTGCATTCACAATGCAATATTTCTATAAGATATAAAATACGTGTGTAAAAAACAACCACGCCTCCGAGCCCTCAGATGGGATTCGAACCCACGACCTTTCGCAATCCGGGCGACTGCTCTGACCGCTGAGCTACCGAGACGCTGGCAAACGTGTTGAATTTTACAAACGTATTCCAACTTCTACTATGAGCTAGTATCGTTCCACCAATGTTGAACGCTAACTACCTTCAACATTGAAAGTAATATTTTTACAAATATTATACAATCAATTAAGATGGAACCAGCTATAATTATGTTTTTATTTAATTTTTTGCATTCACAATGCAATATTTCTATAAGATATAAAATACGTGTGTAAAAAACAACCACGCCTCCGAGCCCTCAGATGGGATTCGAACCCACGACCTTTCGCAATCCGGGCGACTGCTCTGACCGCTGAGCTACCGAGACGCTGGCAAACGTGTTGAATTTTACAAACGTATTCCAACTTCTACTATGAGCTAGTATCGTTCCACCAATGTTGAACGCTAACTACCTTCAACATTGAAAGTAATATTTTTACAAATATTATACAATCAATTAAGATGGAACCAGCTATAATTATGTTTTTATTTAATTTTTTTGCATTCACAATGCAATATTTCTATAAGATATAAAATACGTGTGTAAAAAACAACCACGCCTCCGAGCCCTCAGATGGGATTCGAACCCACGACCTTTCGCAATCCGGGCGACTGCTCTGACCGCTGAGCTACCGAGACGCTGGCAAACGTGTTGAATTTTACAAACGTATTCCAACTTCTACTATGAGCTAGTATCGTTCCACCAATGTTGAACGCTAACTACCTTCAACATTGAAAGTAATATTTTTACAAATATTATACAATCAATTAAGATGGAACCAGCTATAATTATGTTTTTATTTAATTTTTTGCATTCACAATGCAATATTTCTATAAGATATAAAATACGTGTGTAAAAAACAACCACGCCTCCGAGCCCTCAGATGGGATTCGAACCCACGACCTTTCGCAATCCGGGCGACTGCTCTGACCGCTGAGCTACCGAGACGCTGGCAAACGTGTTGAATTTTACAAACGTATTCCAACTTCTACTATGAGCTAGTATCGTTCCACCAATGTTGAACGCTAACTACCTTCAACATTGAAAGTAATATTTTTACAAATATTATACAATCAATTAAGATGGAACCAGCTATAATTATGTTTTTATTTAATTTTTTGCATTCACAATGCAATATTTCTATAAGATATAAAATACGTGTGTAAAAAACAACCACGCCTCCGAGCCCTCAGATGGGATTCGAACCCACGACCTTTCGCAATCCGGGCGACTGCTCTGACCGCTGAGCTACCGAGACGCTGGCAAACGTGTTGAATTTTACAAACGTATTCCAACTTCTACTATGAGCTAGTATCGTTCCACCAATGTTGAACGCTAACTACCTTCAACATTGAAAGTAATATTTTTACAAATATTATACAATCAATTAAGATGGAACCAGCTATAATTATGTTTTTATTTAATTTTTTGCATTCACAATGCAATATTTCTATAAGATATAAAATACGTGTGTAAAAAACAACCACGCCTCCGAGCCCTCAGATGGGATTCGAACCCACGACCTTTCGCAATCCGGGCGACTGCTCTGACCGCTGAGCTACCGAGACGCTGGCAAACGTGTTGAATTTTACAAACGTATTCCAACTTCTACTATGAGCTAGTATCGTTCCACCAATGTTGAACGCTAACTACCTTCAACATTGAAAGTAATATTTTTACAAATATTATACAATCAATTAAGATGGAACCAGCTATAATTATGTTTTTATTTAATTTTTTGCATTCACAATGCAATATTTCTATAAGATATAAAATACGTGTGTAAAAAACAACCACGCCTCCGAGCCCTCAGATGGGATTCGAACCCACGACCTTTCGCAATCCGGGCGACTGCTCTGACCGCTGAGCTACCGAGACGCTGGCAAACGTGTTGAATTTTACAAACGTATTCCAACTTCTACTATGAGCTAGTATCGTTCCACCAATGTTGAACGCTAACTACCTTCAACATTGAAAGTAATATTTTTACAAATATTATACAATCAATTAAGATGGAACCAGCTATAATTATGTTTTTATTTAATTTTTTGCATTCACAATGCAATATTTCTATAAGATATAAAATACGTGTGTAAAAAACAACCACGCCTCCGAGCCCTCAGATGGGATTCGAACCCACGACCTTTCGCAATCCGGGCGACTGCTCTGACCGCTGAGCTACCGAGACGCTGGCAAACGTGTTGAATTTTACAAACGTATTCCAACTTCTACTATGAGCTAGTATCGTTCCACCAATGTTGAACGCTAACTACCTTCAACATTGAAAGTAATATTTTTACAAATATTATACAATCAATTAAGATGGAACCAGCTATAATTATGTTTTTATTTAATTTTTTGCATTCACAATGCAATATTTCTATAAGATATAAAATACGTGTGTAAAAAACAACCACGCCTCCGAGCCCTCAGATGGGATTCGAACCCACGACCTTTCGCAATCCGGGCGACTGCTCTGACCGCTGAGCTACCGAGACGCTGGCAAACGTGTTGAATTTTACAAACGTATTCCAACTTCTACTATGAGCTAGTATCGTTCCACCAATGTTGAACGCTAACTACCTTCAACATTGAAAGTAATATTTTTACAAATATTATACAATCAATTAAGATGGAACCAGCTATAATTATGTTTTTATTTAATTTTTTGCATTCACAATGCAATATTTCTATAAGATATAAAATACGTGTGTAAAAAAACAACCACGCCTCCGAGCCCTCAGATGGGATTCGAACCCACGACCTTTCGCAATCCGGGCGACTGCTCTGACCGCTGAGCTACCGAGACGCTGGCAAACGTGTTGAATTTTACAAACGTATTCCAACTTCTACTATGAGCTAGTATCGTTCCACCAATGTTGAACGCTAACTACCTTCAACATTGAAAGTAATATTTTTACAAATATTATACAATCAATTAAGATGGAACCAGCTATAATTATGTTTTTATTTAATTTTTTGCATTCACAATGCAATATTTCTATAAGATATAAAATACGTGTTTAAAAAACAACCACGCCTCCGAGCCCTCAGATGGGATTCGAACCCACGACCTTTCGCAATCCGGGCGACTGCTCTGACCGCTGAGCTACCGAGACGCTGGCAAACGTGTTGAATTTTACAAACGTATTCCAACTTCTACTATGAGCTAGTATCGTTCCACCAATGTTGAACGCTAACTACCTTCAACATTGAAAGTAATATTTTTACAAATATTATACAATCAATTAAGATGGAACCAGCTATAATTATGTTTTTATTTAATTTTTTGCATTCACAATGCAATATTTCTATAAGATATAAAATACGTGTGTAAAAAACAACCACGCCTCCGAGCCCTCAGATGGGATTCGAACCCACGACCTTTCGCAATCCGGGCGACTGCTCTGACCGCTGAGCTACCGAGACGCTGGCAAACGTGTTGAATTTTACAAACGTATTCCAACTTCTACTATGAGCTAGTATCGTTCCACCAATGTTGAACGCTAACTACCTTCAACATTGAAAGTAATATTTTTACAAATATTATACAATCAATTAAGATGGAACCAGCTATAATTATGTTTTTATTTAATTTTTTGCATTCACAATGCAATATTTCTATAAGATATAAAATACGTGTGTAAAAAACAACCACGCCTCCGAGCCCTCAGATGGGATTCGAACCCACGACCTTTCGCAATCCGGGCGACTGCTCTGACCGCTGAGCTACCGAGACGCTGGCAAACGTGTTGAATTTTACAAACGTATTCCAACTTCTACTATGAGCTAGTATCGTTCCACCAATGTTGAACGCTAACTACCTTCAACATTGAAAGTAATATTTTTACAAATATTATACAATCAATTAAGATGGAACCAGCTATAATTATGTTTTTATTTAATTTTTTTGCATTCACAATGCAATATTTCTATAAGATATAAAATACGTGTGTAAAAAACAACCACGCCTCCGAGCCCTCAGATGGGATTCGAACCCACGACCTTTCGCAATCCGGGCGACTGCTCTGACCGCTGAGCTACCGAGACGCTGGCAAACGTGTTGAATTTTACAAACGTATTCCAACTTCTACTATGAGCTAGTATCGTTCCACCAATGTTGAACGCTAACTACCTTCAACATTGAAAGTAATATTTTTACAAATATTATACAATCAATTAAGATGGAACCAGCTATAATTATGTTTTTATTTAATTTTTTGCATTCACAATGCAATATTTCTATAAGATATAAAATACGTGTGTAAAAAACAACCACGCCTCCGAGCCCTCAGATGGGATTCGAACCCACGACCTTTCGCAATCCGGGCGACTGCTCTGACCGCTGAGCTACCGAGACGCTGGCAAACGTGTTGAATTTTACAAACGTATTCCAACTTCTACTATGAGCTAGTATCGTTCCACCAATGTTGAACGCTAACTACCTTCAACATTGAAAGTAATATTTTTACAAATATTATACAATCAATTAAGATGGAACCAGCTATAATTATGTTTTTATTTAATTTTTTGCATTCACAATGCAATATTTCTATAAGATATAAAATACGTGTGTAAAAAACAACCACGCCTCCGAGCCCTCAGATGGGATTCGAACCCACGACCTTTCGCAATCCGGGCGACTGCTCTGACCGCTGAGCTACCGAGACGCTGGCAAACGTGTTGAATTTTACAAACGTATTCCAACTTCTACTATGAGCTAGTATCGTTCCACCAATGTTGAACGCTAACTACCTTCAACATTGAAAGTAATATTTTTACAAATATTATACAATCAATTAAGATGGAACCAGCTATAATTATGTTTTTATTTAATTTTTTGCATTCACAATGCAATATTTCTATAAGATATAAAATACGTGTGTAAAAAACAACCACGCCTCCGAGCCCTCAGATGGGATTCGAACCCACGACCTTTCGCAATCCGGGCGACTGCTCTGACCGCAGAGCTACCGAGACGCTGGCAAACGTGTTGAATTTTACAAACGTATTCCAACTTCTACTATGAGCTAGTATCGTTCCACCAATGTTGAACGCTAACTACCTTCAACATTGAAAGTAATATTTTTACAAATATTATACAATCAATTAAGATGGAACCAGCTATAATTATGTTTTTATTTAATTTTTTGCATTCACAATGCAATATTTCTATAAGATATAAAATACGTGTGTAAAAAACAACCACGCCTCCGAGCCCTCAGATGGGATTCGAACCCACGACCTTTCGCAATCCGGGCGACTGCTCTGACCGCTGAGCTACCGAGACGCTGGCAAACGTGTTGAATTTTACAAACGTATTCCAACTTCTACTATGAGCTAGTATCGTTCCACCAATGTTGAACGCTAACTACCTTCAACATTGAAAGTAATATTTTTACAAATATTATACAATCAATTAAGATGGAACCAGCTATAATTATGTTTTTATTTAATTTTTTGCATTCACAATGCAATATTTCTATAAGATATAAAATACGTGTGTAAAAAACAACCACGCCTCCGAGCCCTCAGATGGGATTCGAACCCACGACCTTTCGCAATCCGGGCGACTGCTCTGACCGCTGAGCTACCGAGACGCTGGCAAACGTGTTGAATTTTACAAACGTATTCCAACTTCTACTATGAGCTAGTATCGTTCCACCAATGTTGAACGCTAACTACCTTCAACATTGAAAGTAATATTTTTACAAATATTATACAATCAATTAAGATGGAACCAGCTATAATTATGTTTTTATTTAATTTTTTGCATTCACAATGCAATATTTCTATAAGATATAAAATACGTGTGTAAAAAACAACCACGCCTCCGAGCCCTCAGATGGGATTCGAACCCACGACCTTTCGCAATCCGGGCGACTGCTCTGACCGCTGAGCTACCGAGACGCTGGCAAACGTGTTGAATTTTACAAACGTATTCCAACTTCTACTATGAGCTAGTATCGTTCCACCAATGTTGAACGCTAACTACCTTCAACATTGAAAGTAATATTTTTACAAATATTATACAATCAATTAAGATGGAACCAGCTATAATTATGTTTTTATTTAATTTTTTGCATTCACAATGCAATATTTCTATAAGATATAAAATACGTGTGTAAAAAAACAACCACGCCTCCGAGCCCTCAGATGGGATTCGAACCCACGACCTTTCGCAATCCGGGCGACTGCTCTGACCGCTGAGCTACCGAGACGCTGGCAAACGTGTTGAATTTTACAAACGTATTCCAACTTCTACTATGAGCTAGTATCGTTCCACCAATGTTGAACGCTAACTACCTTCAACATTGAAAGTAATATTTTTACAAATATTATACAATCAATTAAGATGGAACCAGCTATAATTATGTTTTTATTTAATTTTTTGCATTCACAATGAAATATTTCTATAAGATATAAAATACGTGTGTAAAAAACAACCACGCCTCCGAGCCCTCAGATGGGATTCGAACCCACGACCTTTCGCAATCCGGGCGACTGCTCTGACCGCTGAGCTACCGAGACGCTGGCAAACGTGTTGAATTTTACAAACGTATTCCAACTTCTACTATGAGCTAGTATCGTTCCACCAATGTTGAACGCTAACTACCTTCAACATTGAAAGTAATATTTTTACAAATATTATACAATCAATTAAGATGGAACCAGCTATAATTATGTTTTTATTTAATTTTTTGCATTCACAATGCAATATTTCTATAAGATATAAAATACGTGTGTAAAAAACAACCACGCCTCCGAGCCCTCAGATGGGATTCGAACCCACGACCTTTCGCAATCCGGGCGACTGCTCTGACCGCTGAGCTACCGAGACGCTGGCAAACGTGTTGAATTTTACAAACGTATTCCAACTTCTACTATGAGCTAGTATCGTTCCACCAATGTTGAACGCTAACTACCTTCAACATTGAAAGTAATATTTTTACAAATATTATACAATCAATTAAGATGGAACCAGCTATAATTATGTTTTTATTTAATTTTTTGCATTCACAATGCAATATTTCTATAAGATATAAAATACGTGTGTAAAAAAACAACCACGCCTCCTTATAGAAACATTGCATTGTGAATGCAAAAAAATTAAATAAAAACATAATTATAGCTGGTTCCATCTTAATTGATTGTATAATATTTGTAAAAATATTACTTTCAATGTTGAAGGTAGTTAGCGTTCAACATTGGTGGAACGATACTAGCTCATAGTAGAAGTTGGAATACGTTTGTAAAATTCAACACGTTTGCCAGCGTCTCGGTAGCTCAGCGGTCAGAGCAGTCGCCCGGATTGCGAAAGGTCGTGGGTTCGAATCCCATCTGAGGGCTCGGAGGCGTGGTTGTTTTTTACACACGTATTTTATATCTTATAGAAATATTGCATTGTGAATGCAAAAAATTAAATAAAAACATAATTATAGCTGGTTCCATCTTAATTGATTGTATAATATTTGTAAAAATATTACTTTCAATGTTGAAGGTAGTTAGCGTTCAACATTGGTGGAACGATACTAGCTCATAGTAGAAGTTGGAATACGTTTGTAAAATTCAACACGTTTGCCAGCGTCTCGGTAGCTCAGCGGTCAGAGCAGTCGCCCGGATTGCGAAAGGTCGTGGGTTCGAATCCCATCTGAGGGCTCGGAGGCGTGGTTGTTTTTTACACACGTATTTTATATCTTATAGAAATATTGCATTGTGAATGCAAAAAAAATTAAATAAAAACATAATTATAGCTGGTTCCATCTTAATTGATTGTATAATATTTGTAAAAATATTACTTTCAATGTTGAAGGTAGTTAGCGTTCAACATTGGTGGAACGATACTAGCTCATAGTAGAAGTTGGAATACGTTTGTAAAATTCAACACGTTTGCCAGCGTCTCGGTAGCTCAGCGGTCAGAGCAGTCGCCCGGATTGCGAAAGGTCGTGGGTTCGAATCCCATCTGAGGGCTCGGAGGCGTGGTTGTTTTTTACACACGTATTTTATATCTTATAGAAATATTGCATTGTGAATGCAAAAAATTAAATAAAAACATAATTATAGCTGGTTCCATCTTAATTGATTGTTTAATATTTGTAAAAATATTACTTTCAATGTTGAAGGTAGTTAGCGTTCAACATTGGTGGAACGATACTAGCTCATAGTAGAAGTTGGAATACGTTTGTAAAATTCAACACGTTTGCCAGCGTCTCGGTAGCTCAGCGGTCAGAGCAGTCGCCCGGATTGCGAAAGGTCGTGGGTTCGAATCCCATCTGAGGGCTCGGAGGCGTGGTTGTTTTTTACACACGTATTTTATATCTTATAGAAATATTGCATTGTGAATGCAAAAAATTAAATAAAAACATAATTATAGCTGGTTCCATCTTAATTGATTGTATAATATTTGTAAAAATATTACTTTCAATGTTGAAGGTAGTTAGCGTTCAACATTGGTGGAACGATACTAGCTCATAGTAGAAGTTGGAATACGTTTGTAAAATTCAACACGTTTGCCAGCGTCTCGGTAGCTCAGCGGTCAGAGCAGTCGCCCGGATTGCGAAAGGTCGTGGGTTCGAATCCCATCTGAGGGCTCGGAGGCGTGGTTGTTTTTTACACACGTATTTTATATCTTATAGAAATATTGCATTGTGAATGCAAAAAATTAAATAAAAACATAATTATAGCTGGTTCCATCTTAATTGATTGTATAATATTTGTAAAAATATTACTTTCAATGTTGAAGGTAGTTAGCGTTCAACATTGGTGGAACGATACTAGCTCATAGTAGAAGTTGGAATACGTTTGTAAAATTCAACACGTTTGCCAGCGTCTCGGTAGCTCAGCGGTCAGAGCAGTCGCCCGGATTGCGAAAGGTCGTGGGTTCGAATCCCATCTGAGGGCTCGGAGGCGTGGTTGTTTTTTACACACGTATTTTATATCTTATAGAAATATTGCATTGTGAATGCAAAAAATTAAATAAAAACATGATTACAATTTGTTTTCTACAAAATACTCGCTTTTTATAAGTTTGCTACCTTAAAAGAAAGAAAAGAACTGGAAGAAAACGAACAGTAAAATAATCCTGTGACCTCATAATTCTACTATAAATCTAAGTTTGTCCTTCAACCTAATTTATCTTTTCGATACAGCCATTTTCAGTGCTTTCATAGCTCAGTAACTAAACAACAGTTGGACGAACTATCTATCCACAACTTTGGACGGAACCCTTGCCATCGGTACGTGACTCAAACCCACTAATACCGAGTGTTTGTATAATATCGCTATAACTTAAAATCCTAATATATATTTTCACACTAACCAGCTAAAATGATTCCTTAAATTTTTAACTTTTATGCTTCTTTAATTTTTATGCTTTCGGTGGGTTATACGACCTCTTTGCTGATCACCTTCGGTACCAGGAATACCTTTGGCTCGGATCTTGGAAGGGCTATGTGCAAATGCGCTATGTGTTCCGACGGTGGGCATGGCATAATCTCTACCTGACAGCGGGAGTTTCAAGTGAGCTCAATCATTTTCCACAACGTGAGAAAGCCTAGAAAACTAAGCTACAGCCGGGTACTGTACTGTCTTTGGCATGATGCCTACCACGAGATGGCAGTAGTGGGGGCGTAAACACTAGGTTTTTAGCGGATAACCCCCCAACTAAATACGCCGCGGCGATGTTATTAGCGGTAGCCGATACTAGGTGAAATTGAAAAAAAAAAACAAACTTATGTTTGTTCAGGTTTAAACAACGATAATAAATATCAAAACACAATTTAACAATAGGCTTTATTTAACAATTGTGTTATTTTATAATTTTTAACGTAGTTATATAAATGTTTACAAGGATAAGCTTGTTCTTCAAAAAAGTTACTGCTAATTCGATAGGCAAATAGGACACAACGATACAGTTAATCAAGCTGATACTTGTCAGTAGGTAATTTATTGTGTGAATATTACCGCTTTACTAATAACATACTCCTATTTTATTATTGCAGTTATTATATTTACTTAAAGAATATTATACGACATACTTGTTTTTAATAACCCTTCGTCATAAGTTAAATGCTGGTGTAATGAGCCAAAATTCTCATCCCTAGTAAATTTCGTAACAATTTCACGTTTAATTCAATTATAGTCTTCATTACTTTTATTCATGTTAAAGATGTGAAATGTATCAAATTATTTGTTCGCAGATAGAACGAGATAAAGAAATTCTATTCACAAAATAAATTCTTGGGAATTCTATCCTCCTTCCATTTCGTAAGTCAATATACTCGGTACTCGTATACACATCGACCCAATTACTAAAATGGTTTACAAATCTGTTAATGGAAATGCGAGTAGAATTTTCCTTTCAAAAGTGTTGTTATTTCATTATTAGTGAGTCTTTTTGCAATTCGTTACCAAATTATAACATTCTATTTTTATATATATATTTTTTTTCACTTTGTTCTATATTAATGAAAATTATTTAGTTAAAATAACCTGTAAGTTAGAAAACATTATTCCAGTTCAATTACAGTAATGAAAATATAACTAGTAATGCACACTTAATATACACTTAAAAATTTCAAGGAGTCTTTACATGGTAATCTTCATTAATTCCTTTACACCTTCTAATTATAAACCTTCTTAGACCTTCCCAAAACAGATCATTAACTCCAAAACCCACCCCTCGGAGGATTTTGTCACGTCTCCCCGTACTTAAGGAATGTCTTAGTGAGCTATTACAAACTTCTCATTACCTACATAATATCCATACGTAAATTACATCTGACAATGTCAATATGTTAGTCTATATTATTCGCACACATAGTATACACATATAAGTTATATGAGATAATTATTCAGAGCATAGTAAGTAGGGATAAATTTACAGCAAATGAATATTGCTCCGACTATATTGTTAATATACTATAATAGTTTATATACCCACAATAGTGCTGAAAGGAAACCTTCAATATGGGGGATTTGCCTTAATATTCATGGTTTCGCGGATTTTCAGACGGGTTAAAGATTGTGGTAAATATGTATTCGTATACATGTTTCGCGATGTTTAACCCAAATATTGATGCCTGCTTTGTGGTTTTCGGGAGATCTATGGTGATTGTGTCGGGTATTTATTTTAATGGGAGTTTTCGATACCACGCTACTAATGTTGGAACAATATTCCATCTCCAATGAGGCACTCAAATAATAAGTACAACTTCAAATGCCAAATAAAGGCATATCTTTTTTCTTGACAAAAGTTAGGTATTCACGGGTTCTTTAGCAGGTAGCGGAACCTAAATTTTAGTTTGAATTAAATTATATCATTAGTAATTCACAACTTTTATCCGATAATGTCCCTAAATATCCATCAGATATTTATTTATTTATATTAGAAATGGCTTCGACATATATTTAATGTTAAATTAACATAGTATAAAACAAAGTCGCTTTCTCTGTCCCTATATCCCTTATATATGCTTAAATATTTAAAACTAGGCAACGGATTTTGATGCGGTTTTGTTTTAATAGACAGAGTTATTTAAGAGGACGGTTTATATGTATAATACATGCATAATATAGTAGAGCATTGCATCCGTGCGAAGCCGGGGCGGGTCGCTCGTTAAATATATAAACATATAACTTTTATTTTATATATGTTTTAAAATATCGCACACATTGATGTTGCATCGTCTGCGTTGGTTTTTCGTGGTTGTAGCTGAAAATCAGCAATTTACTCGCGATGTGAGTAAATACGATGCTGAGTTGCGACCATTGCATACTGCTGCGGCACACACACACACTTTTGTTAAGGACGACTTAGTTGTATTCTATTTCAAGATATGACAATGGCATTTTTGTTAATCATGTATGTGTGTGCGTGTGTGTATGTGTGGGAAATAAAGCTTTTATCTAAAATTATTTAAGGGGTTTGGATGTGTAACCTTCCCAAAATTTTAAATGAATTGCCTAAAACCTTAGTTGAGAAAATAAAAGATAAAAATACTACACAAATAAAAAGTATACTAAATAAATATTCCTTAAAAGATAAATACCAAATCCTAACATCAGAGGTAGGGCAACTTATGGCTTCACAATCTTTAAATTTAAGATTTTGCCTGACTGTATGATATGTAGATTTTTTAAGAAAATAAACATTTTTTTTTTAATTTTTCTATCTATTTTTAGTCGCCTGTTAGTCACTTCAGGTTGCTGTTATGCTGAGAACAGCAACTGAACTGGCCAGGCACCATATTTTTATACACAGTAAGTTTTTAATCGAAGCTTGCGTAAATAAGAAAATTAGACATCCAGTTATACCAGTTATGAGGCGGGCATATCAATACCTATAAACACAAAAACGTTTTTTGGTAATCAAAATGACCTAGTAATAATATTTTTTTATCTGTAAAAAATATCGTTTTTAATATGGTATATGAATTATGGTAAACCGACTGTATTTACGAGGTTCATTATAAGTTTGAGGTCAAACTTTTCCCAGTTTTGGAGTATACCTTTTTCCATCAATTCTCAAACCCTTACTTCCAGTTAGCTTCAAAGTTTCAGCAAGTTTTTATTTTTTGGTTTTTAAAAGAAGGTCTCTATTTCATAACGATATCATATGTGATACCCTACGTAAGTCACGGCGGATAAAGTTATAATTATGTAAATGAATGGTTTAGGCTAGTTTGATATGTAACATTCAGATTTAAATATATTTAAAAATTCCCTATCACAGTGTTGGTCCGCGACGAACTCCGAAAATATACAACCGATTTGATGTTTTTTTTTTCATTTTGCTGGATTTGTTGCGTCTTAGGACAAAGGATAGGTTTTATCTTATTTTATAATTTTTTTTTAGCTTAGCTTTATTTGTTAAAACTTACTTCTGTCATAAATGTTATAATTAGTAACGTGCTATATTTGCTCAGTGTTAAGAAAATGTGCTACAAAATTATTGTTATGTGTTAAAGTGGCTATTTAGTGTACTTACGTTATTCGTATTTACGAATAACGTTAGCACTCGAAACTAGGACCGGCGCCGTCTTTGTGAAAGGCAGTATTGCTACCATTTCACGAAACATTTTATTTAAGTTCATCATATCAGCCGTACGACGCCCACTGCTGGACATAGGCCTCCCCCAAGGATCTCCACAACGATCGGTCCTGTGCTGCCTGCCCGGTCCACCTTGTAGCGGGCCTACCCACTGAGCGTCGTCCGGCACGCGGTCGCCATTCGAGAACCTTTCCGCCCCAACGGCCATCGGTTCTCCTTGCTATGTGTCCTGCCCATTGCCACTTCAGCTTCGCAATTCTTTGAGCTATGTCGGTGGTTTTTGTTCTCCTACGGATCTCCTCATTTCTGATTCGATCGCGTAGGGAAACACCAAGCATAGCTCTCTCCATTGCCCGCTGCGCGACCTTGAGCCTTCTTACAAGACCCATAGTGAACGACCACGTTTCACTGCCATAAGTCATCACTGGCAACACACACTGGTTAAAGACTTTCCTCTTAAGGCACTGAGGTATTTTGGACGCGAAAATGTATCGCAGCTTCCCGAACGCTGCCCACCCGAGTTGGATTCGACGAGAGATCTCTTTCTCGAAGTTGGACTTACCTAACTGTATTGTATGTCCTAGGTAAACATAGTGGTCAACAACTTCGAGTGTAACGTTCCCAACATTTACTGGAGCGGGTGTAACATGGGCGTTGGACATAATTTTCTTCTTGTCCATGTTCATCTTAAGACCCACTCGTTGGGATGCGTTACAGAGATCTTCGAGCATGGTGCTCAGGTCTTCCAAGGTCTCAGCCATTAGGACCACATCATCGGCAAACCGAAGATGCGTCAGGTACTCGCCGTTGATGTTGATGCCAAGTCCATTCCAGTCCAGAAGCTTAAAAATATCCTTCAACGCAGCAGTAAACAGTTTCGGAGAGATAACGTCTCCCTGTCTCACTCCTCGCTGTAGTTGGATAGGATTAGAGCTCTGGCTCTGTACACGGACCGACATAGTGGCGTTTTGGTACAGGCACCTTAACACTTCGATATACCTGTAGTCCACTTGGCACCTCTGGAGAGACTGCAACACCGCCCAAGTCTCGATCGAATCAAAGGCCTTCTCATAGTCCACAAACGCCAAGCAAAGTGGCCGATTATACTCTTCGGTCTTCTGTATAACCTGCCGCAGCGTATGGATGTGGTCTATGGTGCTAAAGCCTTTTCGGAAACCGGTATGTTCGGGAGGTTGGAAGTCGTCAAACCTTATTTAAGTTACCAAGTTACAAAGCTATATACTTGTTTGAAAGTGGGGTAAACCCACACAGCTATTAAATGCTGAATTACGTACCAATATCAGTCAACGGAAATCATGTTCCTTCCGCAAATATGCATTGTGTGAGCCACCTCAAGAGGCGTTTCCATAGATCCCCATTGCTCTTCAGCATGGGATTCTTCAAAAAGTGGGTAAATCGGTTCATAAAGGCTGGCAACGCATATATAGCTGTGTGACAGTTGCATTAGTGAGTTTAGCTCGATCCCAAGATTACTGCATCATAGGGCTGTGCAGCTGCCATGGATCAGTTCAAGTCACTCCATTTACAATATTTTTTACTTCGTAAATCAGTAGTTTAGAATCCCTTTTTTGAACTCTATGTCAGCTTGCTAACCAATTTTTTGCATATGGAGGCAGCCTTTAATCAAGGCGTCACTTTGAAATATGTCTCATAAAACTATGTTATAAGTGATGGTCTTTTTCTTTGTCCAATAAATAAATAAATAAATTAAAAAAATACTGAATTAGCAGTTATGAGATTGTATTTAAGAAGTATTTTGTATCCCTTAGCAATTACAAGTTTGTGAATTAAGACATATTATACAGGTATATTGTTTTAAAAGTAAAGAATAAGTCAAATTATTTTTTAATCTTACCTAGAATTAATTATAAGTTGCCTTCTCGAAGCAAAAGTATCTATTGTTAATTAACCTTTGTCAAGTTTGACAAAGCAACGAGAAAGTAGAACTTTTTAAGAAAGATGTTTTGTCAGAAACTTTTATAAGAAAAGTTTCGCATTAAAGTTTCCATGAAAAGTATGAAGCTCAAGATAATATGCAGAATGTCTTATGATTTCTTTTTTCGATTAACGTAATTAGTGCGATAAAATGAAAATATAAATTAATATAAATTGTATACAAAAATATTCAAAATATTATATAATTAATACTGTTTAATATTTTCAAGTTCTACCTTTGGATGTCTTTTAACAAAAAGAATTTTTTGTCATTTCAAAAAATTGAATTATTTTAGATGTATTGTCTGCCTGAGTAGACGTATCTGTATTGCCATGACGATTCCTACAAAACCTCGTAGTCTCAAAATATAACGAGTATATGTATTTTGAAATACATATCGACGCTGGAAAGGCAAATTGTATTAACAGCCAATTTGGTCGAATATGAGTTATATACATCGTTGGAATCGCCTGATTTTTCTCTTTCGAATGGTCTTAGAATCGATTTAATCTGAGCACTTTCATGGTCGTTAATACACCGGTGATTTTCGTCATTTACCTATATTTTTTTGTCTTAAATCCATTTACTTGTTGAATTTGTATCTTAAAGCGTACATGATAGTAGAAAAATACTTATAAATAATTTATGCCTGCCTATGCTTAAAATAAGAATAATTTTAAAACACTTTACCATTCCATTTTTTGAAATATTCACGCAATAAAACATTTTAGTGGTTGGCCATAATTTTCAAATTTAAAAATAAGTCATTTTTCTTGTATATAAAATATAATTAATTGTCGTTTAAAACCTTTTACTTCTCTAATAATTACAATAATTTTGACGTTAAGCCAATTTTGTCGACAGCCCTTAATAATCTATTGGTCGATCATACAATTTTACCTGAAACTATTCTAATGTGATTATAGCACATAAGATACTTTACTTAATGCAAAATTTATTGCATTAGTGTGTTAACCTTACCGAAAAAAACGACAAATATGAAACTTTGGTGGTTAGAGGGTACTTCAAGACCGATGTTTACGGTAAGCTGCCGCTGTTAGCTAAGTGCCGTGCGTTGTGTTGGCGCTTCAGTCACCCACGCGCTGTCGAAAAGGGAGGTACCCTAATTAATGCACAACACCACCTAATAAATGTAGTGCACTAGCTCAAAAAATGGTATAAATTACATTAAAAATTACCAGCAGTTCCCTCTCATTACTGTCACAAAGACTCGACCCGTCTCTAATTGCCACAGGAATTTGAGCAATCTTTACCAATAATAAAAAACAGATTTTAGCTCAAAAGACAAGGTTTGTATGGGAGAAAATGTGTTTAGAAATATTTTTACACAGAATTTTAACATTTCATTTCATGTTCCGAAAAAAGATGTGTCTCAATTGCATCTTTTCTCTCTTTTAAAAATAATCCTGATGGGTTCACTGTAGAAGAAAAACTTGTCCACGAAAAAGAACTTCTTTTTCGTGGACTTCTAAAAATCGTTTCAAGTACCACCAAGAAATAACAAATCAGGAACCACAAACTTTATGCGTACGAGGGGAGGTCAAAAACTTCGCGAAATGGGTGGGAAGAAGGCTGAAATTAAACACCAATTCCCCCTTAACCCTAATACATTTCTTAGATCGTTCAAATAATTTGTTAATACCATAAAAAAAACGATTTGTCCTAGCGTCAAAAAAAAGCCGAAATTGCCGACTTCACCTCTTCGTCGTCGTCAATACTGTTTACCACGCAGCTCTTTTTTCATTTTTGGAAATAAATAATAAACTTCCTGGGCCAGGTCTTGACAATAAGGAGAGTGGTGGAGTTGTTCGAAGCCGCACCGGTGAATAGCAGCCGTCGCAACATGACTCGTGTGCACAGGTGCATTGTCATGCAAAAGGAGCACGCCTTTGGTCAATTTTCCTCTTCTTTTTTCTTTGCGTAGTATTATTATTGGCGTAGTATTGTCCCGTTATATTAACACTGCGTTCTTTATAGTCGATCAGTAAAATACCTTATGTATCCCAAAATATAGTCGCCATGATCTTTCCAGCCGATTGTGAGACTCGGTACTTCTTGGGCGGCGGGGTGCCTTTTTTATGCCACTGCATCGACTTTTGACAACCCGAGTCGAAGGGTTCGTAGTGAACCCAGGTTCCATCTCCAGTAACAGTTCGGGCTGTTACCGCCACAGAGCTCCAACAACTGACGAGAACATTCGACACGTTGTCGTTTTTGAAGGATTTTCGGAACCCACCGTGCGCTGACCTTTGACATCCCAAGATGATGATGTAAATTTTCAAAATGGTTGTATCGGATACTCCAACCATTGCTGCTAGTTGGTTCTTCTTCAGACGGGGATCTTCCAAATTTTTTTACTTTCTCGATGATTTCGGGTGTGGTGGCCTCAATTGGCCGTCCAGAACGTGGGTCATCTTCAATTGAGTCTCTTCCTTGATTGAAAAGGCCATGCCACTTACAAACCGTGGTTTTACTAGGGGCAGAGTCTCCGTAAACCGCTATTTATTTTTGACCTCCCCTCATATCTTTTGGTTTACAGAAAGTACTCAACGCGCCAAACGGTGAGAGTATGCTATTTTATTATTCTCGAAAATATTCGATGTACAATTTTACAGTTTACAAAAGTCAAACGAGGGAGATTTATTGCTACTCATGGGGAGAGGCTGATGCTAAAAGGGGAGGTAAACGATATATAAATCTATTTTTACATCGACCATATAAATAAGTATTATTACATAAAAAAATGTTTAGCTAATATTTTGATCTAAGATGGGTTAAATTCAGCATGAGTGACACAGCAGTTACTGAAAAAAATTAAGTATTATGTAAGAATAAGCGCCCAGAGAGATGATTTGTACAAAAACCGTCTTCCTTTTTCTAAACAAAAACATTTGGTTAAACTTTGTAATACTTTTGCAATCCCGCGCAGATATCACGAAGATATTTAAGTTTGCAAACTTGCAATGCTAGAGAAATTTTACCAGACACTGATGTAGAAGATGTTAACAATTTAAGTAATATTAATGATATTTTTTAAAAATAATTTTTATGTTATGGAGACAATTATTTTTAATGTCATATAAGAGTAGTGTAGTACTTGTAACATCGGACTTCTTTAAGTTTGAGAACCTATAAAATATTGCCATTCCATTTTAATAAGACTGTTTGATTTCAGAATTGTGTACTTTGGTTTTTGTAATGGTATAAAGTTATGTTTATGAATTTGTGATTAAGTCATTATAAAAATATATTTATGTGTAGTTTATTTTTTCCTTATACTTTCTCATGTCATTCACATTGGGAGATAATACTTAGAGCCTAAGAGTAACTTTAGTACAATGAAAGATCAGACAATCTGGTTTTTTTCGTTTCACTTGGCCTGACCCGATAAAATATTTTACTTAGGTGTTAAAGTATGCTAAACAGCATATAACACATTTTTCTAGTTCATTTAATGCAGCTATTTGATCATTAAAACATACTTTACCGGACCACAGTGATAATGTTGTAGTGACTTAAGTCAATTTTACTTAACCAAGATTATGTACTGCACTGTATTATCTCCAAAATATTGGACAGGAGGACACCTACATTATTTTTAACATTTACATTTCATAGTAAACGTTATTCGAAATAACTATTCTAATTTTCAAGGAGAACACTCAATTAGTTAATTAGTTATGATTTTTTTTTCAAAATTTGAAACTTTAAATCGTTCTACTGAACAATTCATACAGTGGTCGTTAATACAATTTGCCTTTCTAGCGTCGATATATGCTCGCACCCATAAAGACGTGCCGCGGCCACTGCACTGGCAGCCTGTAGCCGTCCCGTTGTTACCACAACTAGTAGTACCTAATTAGTCCGCAAGCAGCAATTGTGGCTGCTGCTCACTGGATCAGATTGCTACATTCAATGCTACAGTTCAGGAATTTCGTCATATGTCGAAGGATCGAGATTTTGCGATTATATTTAGATAGTTTGAGTAAGGACTCGTTCGCACCGTTAGGGACCGGAAATTTTTCTGCAGTCAGAACATCCGAGTCCCCGTCTTTTCTGCTTTCCATCGGAGTCGGGTCGGGGCGCGCACGGCCTATTGGTGGTCGATGAGGATGAGGTGCTGGCCATCAACTCTTTCTTTAATGGATCTGCTACTGGCCTAAGCAGCATTCATCCTGCTCATTTGAGAGAGATTGAAATCCAACACGGCGGAAGATAATGAACAACGCTAAATTAAGGCCTTGACTAAATTCAGCATCATCTTGACTAGTGGGCAATTGAATTATAATGATTTTTTTTTAAATAAATAAACATGTTTCAGGTGTCATTCCAGCAAAACTCGAACCAGCAACCCCGCCAGCGAAAGGTGGCGGCTCATAACATTTTATAAATCTTAGTTTTCTATTTCCTTAGTTTGCCGCCTTTGGGAAAAAAACTAGGACAATAAATAGCGTTTCATTTGTACGAATTCTTCTCAGACAATAATAAAACGGTTTCCGCCGAGTTGCGTCGAGTGGATTATGGAGCTCAGGTTAATACTAATACTGCTTCTTAGCAGTGATATACGACGAAGAAAAATAACGTATTCAAGCGGAAAGTGCTTTATTTTGTGATAAAATAATATTAAAACAATTATTCTCTATATTAATATTTTAACTAAAAATCTCTTTTTTTTCATAAATCAGTCTTCAAAACAAAGAAAATGTAAATAATATAGTTTTTTAAGCAATGAATACCTTATATATTTTTACAAATCTAATAAATATAATGAAAAATTTACTCCAAAATCTTTGTCTTCTGGCCAGTCCACATGGCGTACCCACTAGAACAGTGAGGCTTTTATCAGTATTTGCCCTGTATTTTCTCGTTAATGTACTGCTATAACACTTGTTTACGTCACAGCGTATGACGTAATTTTATCACAATACTGACCGATTCGCCAGCAGACACTGATTTTCGTTCCTTTTGAAATATTTAGTTCTTACACTTCCGCGCACATTACACATTAGAATAAAACACTTTTTTACGGATTTCTGCGCATATTTTATTTTATATTTAATCCTGACGTTTCGACTCCTTTACAGGAGCCGTGATTACAGGATGACTAAGATAATGGTTGTCATGTATTTTCTACTGAGTTCACAATATTTCAATCGGGCACGTTCCTAAATATTAAAATTATTTTATATAAATCAAATTGTTTTATTTTTACATTTTATTTAGTTATTAAATTCTCACTACGATTATTGTTTAAATATGTATGTGATATTGACAGAATTATATATAAATACCCATGACTCTGATACAAATGCTTATATTCATCAGACAAACAGCTGCCTCTTCCGGGGCTCGAACCTGTCGGATCGCTGCAGTTGCACGAAACGGTCATCTAAAAAATAGTTACATTATTAAGTGCTGATACTAAATTTTGTTTTTTGTCTAGATTTTTAAAATAGCATCGATGCCAGACCAAAGTCTTTTACGTACATACGCTTCACATTAAAAAAATGTCATTTCATATGAAGATCAGTGCGTGCAATAGTCATAATGTTAAAATATGAAAAAGAGCACATTAGTAGCAGATTTTGATCTAACAACGATGAATGATTCATTATGAAATATAAATAACTGACAGGGCAATTATGTAGATGGTGATTAACAGCAGAATAAGGCCAAATTGCCGAAATCGGTCGAAGTTGGCCTAGCGGATTTGGTGTATGGAACGGTTAGTAAAAGTACAAGTTACGATTGATGTAATTTTTTTCTAGTCCTTATACCTTAATTTTAAGAGCAGTGCAACTGAAAAGGGTTATTTTTAACATTAATGAGCGTTTGTTTTCCTCTCAACTAAGCCAGATAAGTCGCTGAACTTTATAATTGGTTAAAGTATATTATGCACTTAGGTAATTAAGCAGCGTAAACTTAATTAAAGTGTTACCGTAGAGCGAAACTTTAAAGGTGTTTATTTGGTAAGTTCTCTTGATAAATATGATTATTCAACAAGGTTTAATTCTGCTGAATCGTTGCTTAAGCTGGTTTCGCAAATTGTTTTGAACATCTAACTTTTGAAGTTATATTGGCAATAGTCAAGTCAAATCCAATTAGATGCTTTATATTGTGAATCAAACGTAAATTGTAATTATATTATATTATCTACACTAATATTATAAAGAGGAAAGATTTGTTTTTTTGTATGTTTGCAATGAATAAACTCAAAAACTACTAAGCCGATTTCAAAAATTCTCTCACCATTGGAAAGCTACATTTACGCTGAGTAACATAGGCTATATTCAATGCTATAAAAAATTTAAATAATTTTGTCCACCCGTGCGAAGCCGGGACGGGCCGCTAGAGATATATGAAGTGGAACTGAACTTTCTGTGTAATGAAATTAAGGAGTGTATATAAGTGAGCCCGATAATTTAGAACAATTAAAACAACAATTAAAATGGACGTTTTTGGGAAATGGAACACCACAGAACCGTAATTCTCTCGCTTGAAATCAACTCAATTAAAAGGTTCCCCTTTTGTGTATTGATAAAAGGGATAGACACTTTAAAGGACAGTTAAAATACCTCTAAATTGATTTTTCTTTTTAAATAGATAACTATTGTATATTTAAATCAATCAATCAATTCTAATTATTTTTGTAGTATCAGTTTTTATTCGTTCTTTACTTTTGATAAAAGTTATAATTTCAGAGTACGGTGTTATTTATTATTTTTAATGCATCTAATGTTCAATCAAAATTTTATATTTTTTAACGGAAACTATGCCAGAGTCACAGAGCACTATGATAGTGGTAGGATGGGTTTGCTCTTCATTACAATCAAGAACGGGGGTCAAGGGAGGAAGGACCCAGAAGGTCTACAAATCGATTAATATTGTGGGTCATTAGCAAATGTAATTTTGTTCCTAATATATATTTATAAATGTTGATTACAGATATATAATAATATGGCCTTATATGATTAGCCGCTAACTTATTCCATTTATTAAAAAATAGCGGTTTATATAGAGCAATTCACTGAAATTTATTACATATTTTTTATTAAAAATACTTAACATACAACTTACAAGGGTTACGAAACGTGGTAAAGCAACCTTCAAATTTTGACACGATAGTTAACTCGTACCCTTTACTACTGTTTTGGACACAAGTTTCGTTTGTCAAAATCATAATACTAAAACATGTTTTTTTTTCTTGAATAAGGTATAATAGTTGTGAGAATAAAATCAAAACAATAACGAAGTACTAAAAACCAAAACTGAAGAGAAAAATAATCAGCAATTGGTATTTTTATTCCAGCTACATTCACTACAAAATCTCTCGACGTAGGTCGAAGCGATTATAAAACAATTGACGTTCAATATGTGCAACCGTAAAGTCACTAAGAGAGATTTTATTCCTTTAGTTTCTCAATCCGACAAACATTTAATGTCTACGCTACATATTTTGTGGAAACTGAATAGAAAAGAGCAATCACATTAAAGTAGCAGTTGATCTATATAAAATTATTGATCTTAGTTTTACTCAGATAAAACAAAATCGAAAATCTTGTCTCATCGATAAACACTTTAAAAAAGTTTATAACTCGCTTTTTTCTAATATCACTCGGTGCTGGATAATGCACGGTCTAACAACTGATGATTATCGATGTGGTGGCATCACATGTAATAGTTAGTAAAGGTACAAGGTGTGTCGTTGCATCTTCACCAAATACTACCCATGGTGTTGATGCCCTACATTTTTGCTTGTTTTTACTGCTGTAAGCTAGATATTTTTGCTTTTTTTGATGGGACTTCCACCTACCTTAAATATATTTTTTCTATGAAATAAGCAGCCATATTTCCAAGTATAATATTATAATGTCGTTGGAATTTAAAAACAAAATGTTTTAAAATTCATCTCAAATGGGATACAAACCTACGCCCGCGTATCCTCTAAGAATTACCACATTTTTTCTGTATCGAGAGATACAGATTTTATAATGTTTTAATGCAAGAAAAAAAACAAAAATACTAAAGCAATTCATTGGAATATTTATAAGTTATTATTTTTTACAATTCTAACGATATTATTGCTTTGGAACTTATGTGTCGAGTGAATAACACTGCTATACAAAAAAAATAAAAAAATCTGCGGCAGGGATTTTGTTAATGGTTTTTGTTAATACTCATATTAGACCTTCACGCTGCATGCTTATTTATTTTTGATTCACTCTGGTTATTGAGATAAACGGAACTAAGAAATAATTGAAAATTTCAAACTACCCTACAAACATTGTGGTTCATTGATTTGTTTTCACTTACGTTTGTTATCTTTTCACGGATTTATTTGCAACAACTTAACTTTATAGCTATCAGACCCTGAAGTTATCAGTTATAAATCGGTTGTTTTGTGTTAAAGTGCATTTTTCCTTTCAAAAACATGAGTTTTCCACGTAAACCTTGTTTAAACGATCCTAACAGTTTTTGCTTTATTTGTGGCAAGTTTAGTTTACAAAAGCAAAGAAAAGAGATCACAGAGTTTGTAAAAACAGTCTACCGAGAATATTTCGGGATACCACTAGTGAAAAGGAATAAATATTGGGTGCCAAAGATCGTGTGCAAGCCGTGCGTAGAATCTTTGCGTTACTGGAGCCAAGGAGGACGTAAATGATGATGATTTTGAAATGTTAGAGGGATCAAGCGGTCAGTCGAGCAGTAGTGGAAGTGAGTTCGAAGAAGATGTTTCTAAGAAACTTGGATTTTCTCAAGACGAACTCAATGATTTGGTTCGTGATTTGAATTTACCGAAAAAATACGTACACTGATGAAAGACACTGAGTTTGTAGCCCATATGACACAGATTGAATCTGAAGCATGGTTAAGCTTTGTGTTGGTAGTAAAAAACTTTTTGGGGAATCACAAAGCGCCGGAATATCAAGAACTAGTTGCAAAAATGCTACAAAATTTTAACAGAGTAGGAGTCAACATGAGCATAAAATTGCATTTCTTACACAGCCATTTGGACCGATTCCCGCAGAACCTGGGTGATTACAGTGAGGAACAAGGAGAAAGGTTCCATCAGGATATCAGGATAATGGAAGAAAGATATCAAGGTCGATGGGACAGCCATATGATGGCTGACTATTGTTGGACCTTGAAAAGAGATTGTCCTACAAAGTAAATAAGAGAAAATCCCAAAGAAAAAGTTTTTCATGATCTTCATTTATTTATTCTAGTTAAAGGTACCCCAAACTATTATTATTTTTGTGTATTTTTGTAAAGATAAACAATAAAAATAAATTTTAAATACATCTTTTGGCCCATTTATTGAAGCATTTTATGGAAAATGTTAGAAGCGTTTATCTCAAAAACTGGAGTCAATTTGACCATTCTGGTATTTTTCCCGTTATCAGCACACTCGTCTTATACAAAATCGACTTCAAGTATGCCTTCCGCAAAATGACTGTATAGCAGTGTAATTAAAAAAAACTCGATAGAGTAGTTTACTGCATGATCACCCCTATAGCGAAAGTTGGGTTTCTGACTGATGAAGTCAAATTTAATTGGAGCGGAGCTCCTATGAATCAGTTTCAAAGACGCAATGTCTATTACGCCATAACTTCCCAAGATCTTTTATGTGGAATCGAATTAACACATTTAGGATTAGATCGTGACGAATTTTCAAGTTAGCAAAAATAAAAAAGTTATGATAAAACATTGGCTTTATGGGCTTTCGTATTGAAACAAAAAACGCGCGCTTATTATAAAGTTTTCATTCTAATGGAACTTTAAAATTAACTGAACATTATTGAATTTTAGAATTACGTTCCGCTCCAATATATGGTGCTAGCGAAGCTTTATGATTAGCGTCTGTATCGACGTAGTTAATCTATACATTTACTTATGTAATTTATTTTAGACTAAACTTTATTTTATCTCAAAATAATTACGGACACATGTTTACATGAGACACTAATAATTTGCCGAAAGTTTTAAGTACAGAATAAAGTTGGAAATGCTTTAAGTTTCATTTCGTTGTTAGCTCATTTATAAACTACGCTTATACGCTTACGTAATGTAAAAAAGACTATCTATTCATGAACAATTGTACAAAAAGCGGAGTAAAAATAAGGCTCCATAAATAAAAATATATTCTTCTCTTTGTGTGGCGAAAACGTAGCGGTTTCTCGTTAAGTGTGAGATAAAATATCTTTATCGGTCGACTTTGTCCTGCTTCCACCTCTATTATTCTATATTATGAGTGGTCTTTCGATAAAAAGGGTCGGCCAAACACGAACATATAAGGATAGAACTTTTCTACTAAATTTTATTGAAATTGACGTATGCAATGATTTTCAATCATCCGAGAAATAACGAAGTGGGTACCTAAAGGTTTATTTATGAAAAACCCTGTTAATATTTATTTTCAAACTTAAAAAAGCATACTAAAATTCAAGAATTAACTTAAATTTTTGTTTCCTAGTTTATTTTATATTACGGTCTCATAGACGCGTGTTTAGAAGGTTCTATAGAATTGGGCTTAAATATAGTCAATATTACAATGCAATCAATCATAGTAGATGTCGATGATAATCAGTAAGAGCGTGACCTACATTCAGCTTGCCCGGGCTGGCATCGAGCACGCACCACTGACGTCAGAACGAGGAGTGACGTCATGCGACACAGATTGCGCACACCCCAGGGAAATGCATTGAGCTTGGAATTTATATGACGCAGAAGGTCTATGTATGTTTAGGGATAAGTTATTAATATATCTGGTATAGTTTCTTGATTATATGTAGGAGTATATTAGTGACACTGATGCTTAACCCGTTGAAGCCCAGCTTTGTGTAAAATGCGTTATTTCTCTCTTTATCGGGGAAAAAAATATCATTCAATCAGAAAGAACCATTACCAAAGCCGTAATAACGATTTAATCAGACTGCGCGCTATAGAGCAATATATAATGCTCGTGGCTTTTAAGGGGTTAAGTGTATTTAATATTTTATAAGCCGAAACGTTTTCTTTTGTAAAATTCTTATTTATTGCCTTATTATTAATATGAATAATTTTGGGTTTGGCAATAGAAGCACGAACGTATCTTTGATGCAGTAGAAATGAGAGCTTTAAGATGTAAAGCTGGAGTGAATTTGATGGATAAAATAAAGAATGATGTGATAAGAGAGTGGTGTGGTATGGAAGAAGATATAGTAACAAAGATATAAAAAGGGATGCTTCGATGGTTTGGACATATAGAGAGGATGGACAAAAGAAGATTGACAAAACAAGTATTTAATAGTAGTAGATAGTAGTTGCTTCATGCAAATGTGAATGGGCAAGTCGGTATAGGCGGACCAAGGCGAACTTTCAGGGACCAAATTTGAAGCTTGTATGAAAGGACTGACGAGAATTGAATTAGCGCTCTCATCTCCATGTATCATCTAATCATACATCTCTATGTATGTTAGGACCGTGGAAAGTGGAAATCTGCGATCTTTGCCTGCTTCTGCGGGAAAAGACAAGATTGTATGTGTTTATCAATATGGCTTAAATATTTTCAACTCACAATATATCAAACTACATAATATATTTACACCATTGAAATAAAATTCATGAGTTTGGTGTCATTCATCCCCGTATTATTTCTTACAATGTTAGAGAGTAAATTTTTAGTGTATGACAAAAAACACAAATTAAACCCATTTTGTAATCTAGAAGAAAGTGTTTCATTTCAATGAGAGGTCGTGGAAGATGGATTGATAAGATTTTTTTTATAAATATTGATAATTAATATTTCAATATAAATTTACTCGACACAAATTTGTCAACAAAATAAAAAATTATTTAGTAAACTTCTTCCTTTTTCCTCACAATCTCCATCTAAACGGCTAGAATACAGAGTTTTACATTAATTTCTCTAAGGCTACGGTTTCAATACTACCTAATTAAAATAAATAGGCCTTGTTAACTCATATAATTTTCAATGCAAAGGATTACAGTTTACGTTCCTACGAGTAAATCATTATTGCTTCTTTTTTCTTACTATGACTGCAATAAGGTTTACGATCCCCTTTACACTAAAAGCCCAATCAGTCAAATAACAAGAAAACGTCAGAATATTGCAGAAGAAATCAAGGCTAGGCCCAACAAGATGACCCATTTTCAGCTGACCTGAGTCGCTCTACTAACCCACACGAAACGTGTGCGAGTCAGTGACGACACAAAATGCTTCTTTATACGCGAAAAAAAAAGGGGTGCTCTTGACCTCATCATGAACAAAAGACACAAGGAGCTTAATAAACAAAGCTTTAAGAACCAGTTAAAAAGAAATCATTTCCAGGCTATTTGAGAAAGTTTTACGAAAAAATTGTTATGATTATTAAAAAAATATTTTATTTTCGTTTGATTTTCGAATTTATATCCACAAATATTTTTAGGCCTAAATTGAATTATTTTGTCTCATTGAAGATTTGATCTGCGTGAAAATTATCGGGCTATGATTTTTTTATGATTTCAAACGTGGCCTAAATCCGAACGAGTCGTTTGGTTGACTTCCAACCTTCCTTCTTGGCATTTATGGATAAAGGACTTTCTAAGGCAAACATCTACCGTTGGCATTCCATATTCAAGCGCGTTTTTCTAACTTTGAGGTATGAAGAAAGGAATGATCCTTCGACAGCTGTTGTCGAGGAAAATGTCTGCGCGGTGAAAATTTTAATTCAAGAAAACAGACGGGTTACGTACAAAGGCAGTCAACATATATAGCAGATTGGATCGAGAAACGTTCACAACATGCTACACGAGTACATTCGCGTTAGAAGGAAAGTTTTGCGTTGGGTGCCGTACAACACAACCGGAGCAGGCCTGTGTAGAATGGTGTGGAATGCCGTAACATAATTAATTGATCTGAAGTAGCCACGTCTCGGTGTGTTGCTGAATTTTATTAAAACAATCTAGAACCATCAAAATAACTAAATACACCCGAGCATTTTAAGAAGTTAAGTCTCCAACCTATCTATCGACACTAGGCCGAGCGAAAGCATGAAGGGGAGTCCCACATAACGCCGTCAATCGCCCTGTGGCGGAGTATACGTGACACCTTTTCCCAAAAATAAATAAAAGTCCATAATTTCCCAACGTTGTTGTTATTATTACGTACAAATATATCATTACTAAATGGAATATTATTTGTGATCATAATGAAACAGACCTTTCATATTTTTGTGTTTCAACTATTATTCAGGTAATAAGGCACATAAAAAGTTTTATTTGTCTGAGTAAATACTTATAGACAAGTACAGAAGACTTTTCAGCTTACAAATATTTAGTTCTAAATGCATGTAAGTTTGATGAATTTTAATGTTTACAAATAATCTTCACCAAATGTAATGCCTCGTTTTCCCCGAACAATTTTAGGTTGATCTAAAGCATTATTTGAAAAAAAAAAAAATTATTTGCATCATAAAGTTTTTGAGAAAGGAGCTACCCAATTAGGGAAAAATGAGAAGGAAAAAGACAAGATAACGTCTGTTATGTCCGACAATGGTAAACAAATCCTATTCTCAACAACTTAAAAGGTATACATAAGACATAACCTAGCAGATATAACTGTTCTTTAAGCCTTTGTGTCAAAAACGGGGAAAAAAAACAATGGCTTATAGGCCTCTAGTAATCAAGGCTATGGTTGTGATATGACCTATATTCACCTCGGTTGCACAGTTGACCTATATTTTGCTGCGTGACGTCAGAGGCGATGACGACGTCACGTTCTATTTGATGCGTCTTTGTTTCCATAATATAAAAACTTTAAATGTTTAAGTAACTCACTCCACACCTAACCAGGAGGTTTCCGCCGATGTGTGCTTATTACATTGACAATAAAAATTTGGTTTGCAGTTAGGAAAGATGATGTTTATATAAAATACTCATCAAATTTCATGAATGCAAAGTCTCCACCAAATATTAGCCTGCCTTGTTAAGGAATTTTTAATATTTTAATTGGCATTTTTATTCACTGCTCATTTATCTTTAGTAAAAATAATTTCGAGAAAGGGAGAAAGTGTGGTTAAAATTACCAATAATTTTACAATATGAGGTTAACCATGTTTGTAAAACAATAAACTACATTCCTAAAACTAAATTAATGACTAACCCTAGTTGTTTTTGTGCCATTAGTAACTTTCAACCACGCTGTCAATCAGCGTAAACAAATCACAGGTTTCTATTATAATTTGTCAGTGAAGCAAATATATTGAAGCCGGTGTTAACCGCGCCTTAAAGTAATTATAAAATCCCTCGAAACTTTATGATTAAATTTGGAAGATAAAATGATAAATTATTATAATAGAAAAATACTAGAAAAAATCGACTCGGGGTCACAAGTGAATCTCAGGCGGGAATCGAACCCGCAACCTTTGGAAATCCGGTCCAATGCTCTCCCAATTGAGCTACCGAGCCTTGCGAACACTCGTCGAAATTTTCTAGTACCTTCCTGATTTTACGCTGTAGGCCAGCGTTGTTTCATCAACGGGAGGAACATCCTCTCGTATTCGAAAGAAACATTTTTACAAATGTTTGGTCAATCGATTAAGATGAAACAGCCATGTTAGATTTATAATTTTTATATATTTTATGCATTTTCAATGCGATCTTATAAGATAAATTATTATAATAGAAAAATACTAGAAAAAAATTCACTAGAAATAGATTCACTTGTGACCCGAGTCGATTTTTTCTAGTATTTTTCTATTATAATAATTTATCTTATAAGATCGCATTGAAAATGCATAAAATATATAAAAATTATAAAAAAAAAGATAAAATGATATTATAATTGCATATGACAAAACAAAATATCTTACTCGAAATCTCACGAAGAAAACAGACTTATAATAAATAATATTTTAAATTACGCATAGACTTTGCTGAAGTGATTGGATGTTTTTTACGATATCACACTGAATTTGAATCACACCGAGTATTCAGCTTTAGAGCTACGAAAGTATTTAACAGAACAATGTAGCTGTCTGGCACTTCCATTTTCTGTACAGTTGAGTCTGTTTTAGAATAAATTCGAATTACTTACAATTTATTTAATTTTTATTTTATAAAGCAGCCTACACATTTGAGTAAGTACAAGAAGTGATTTAAATCATTTAAAAAGTTTCATAACTATAACAGAATTGATTTTAGATTTTCTTTTACTTTTGTATCATTTGAATGTAAATTATTAATAATTTAACATCAATGTATATTGCTCAATATTTAAAAGATATAAAATTAGTCAGCAAAATTTAAGATCGATGGGAAAGTAATGTTTTCGACACGTACAGTAGACGAAGAATGGGACAGTGGCCTGGAATCTTAAAATTTATGTCGCAAATTTGCGTTTTTGATTGATTTTTTTTACTGAAAGCCCAGTTATTTTATGAAAATGTATTTAAGTGGTAAGTTCAGCGACTCTCTAATCACCATTTTTTAAATTTAAAATTATTTTTGTGATCAGATCTGTAGAAAATCGACTTCTCTATATTAAATTATTGTTTTCTATATTATCATGGGTTTAGGTATTAAATGATATAAACATATAATCAACAGCATTGCATAATACTGCGCATAGCATAATACTGCGATCCTAAGTTAGGTATTTAGTAAGTAAGGCACAAAGTGATAAAAGTTATAAATATCGAATCAAATATTGTTAACTTCAAAGTTAAAAATAACCATGACATACAATTTATTTAGACCATAGGTTTGTTTAAACGAACAGAAAGTTTCATATTGGAGTAATACCTTTGGCAGGAAATAAAACTTAAAAGGATCTCACAAATGGCGCCATAATGAAAGTTCTTAAACTACTGGACTATGGAGACATTGTAACTTACCCCATTTTCAGCTTACCCAGATTTTAATATCAATCTTCAAAATGCTATTTTTTGACTTATTATACTTTGTCCAATGTAGGATGATACTTTTGACAGTTGACACCTATATAGAGGGTATAAAGTTGCTATTGCAATGTCAAGCCAAATATAAGGAAACAAACGCAACCTTAGTACGTAGCAATAAGGAAGTGACACCTGTCAAAAGTATCATCCTACATTGGACAAAGTATATGACAATAATTTTCAGGCTATTAATGCCCCACTGCAAGGGTACATACCTTTCCTATGAATAATAATAAAATAGATTTGACCATAAGCCAGCAGGTACGTCGCAATTTTAAAATAGTATTGTTTAAATGAATTAAAATTGATACAACTCTTTGTGCTTTCTTAAAGTCACGCATGGAGAAATGGAAAACAGTTTTTTTAAAATCCATGGTGCTGATCGATTTTCTCTTGTGACGAATTAATAGGCAAATATTTTAAGGAGTCCTTTGTGATTTTTCCTTCACTTGAATTCGTTAAGTACACTCTTGGAGAAATCTGGGCTGGGCTGTAAATTGCGTAAGGGTGGCCACATTATATCTACCTTTCTTAATATGGTTGACTTAAATTTTTTTTGTTTGTTACATAACTTGCTACACTGGACACAATTCAGCGCAGAGCTGAGAGGCTCATTAGTGACATCAAATTGGTGCGGAGCAAGCTTTACACCTTCTATAGAATATACTTTGGATAGTGTGCTCAGGAGCTGCATGTGCTCCTCATACAGCCATCTTCCTTTTTCTATCGGACATCATGACGCACTACGGACTTCCACCCTTTCTTGGTTGCTTTTCCTACCTGTCGAATCAAGCGCTTCACAATATCTTTTATAATACGCACAGCAAAGGAGTAGAACTCCCTCCCTGTGTCTGTATTTCCGAGTACTTATAACCCGTCCATTTGCAGAGTCAGGGTGAATAGGTACTTTATGGGTTAGCGCGTTCCGTCGTGGATCCTGTCTGACCCCTGGGCTTGATTGGGATCAATAGCGAACCCTTAAAAAAATCTCAACCAATGGAATTACTGAAAGCTGTAGTTATTATATTAGAATGGAATTCGGTATTTAAAAATGTGTTGTCATGTGTGTGTACTTTAAAGGAAGGTAAGATTTTATCTTAAAATCTTACGAATACTATTCAAATGAAAACCTGATCTTATGTAACATAATGGCATTTTTCGAGTAGCAATAAAGATCGTGTTTACAATGGCTGGGTCAAACCAATCTTATTTTACTCATTCGGCATACTCAAGTGGTCTTTACTTGACAATATGGCCTGATCATAGCACATCTAGAATGATTCTATTACATTCACAATAGCCTAGCCCAAAGTAAGCACTAAAAATCTCATGTTTTTGATATTTTTTGATACTAGGCTAACAGATGTCTGTTATTCTTCAGATTCTGATTATATATATGTACATATATATAATTATTATATAAATGTAGGTAAATGTATAGCAATATACATATCAATACCTATGACGGAGCTACAACTGCTCGTATTAATTACACAAACATCTGCTCTTTTCAGGACTCGAATTTGAAACTTTTTGGGTCACTCCTGTTTGGCCACATAGGACCATTGGGTGACGCGCAAGGGTCAAGGCAGGTAAGCAACTTGCTGTGAGGGTAATAAGCGGATGGGGTTATTAAAAAAAATCGCAAGGCTGAACGCGCATACTGTTGTGCCATAGATCTCCATAATTTTATATCGTCCAGGATGTCAATATCATCAACATAATGCTGTTTCACGATACAGAGTCGTGAATTTATTTCTTTAAAAGTTAGATTTATTTTATTTATTCTTAGTAAACATATTTCAGAAACATTAAAACATAGAAAATGTTAGACAGCTTGTTACAATACCGTACCGTACATCTGTAACAGTCTTTACAAAAGAAATGTGATGTAGGGAAAATTAAAAATTCCCAATGAATTTAAATTGAAAATCCGTTAAGAGAAATCATTCTCAACATCGGACAGATACGGCGATGTTTTATTTTCTTTTCTATTCGTAGATCCATTAGTGGTCTCGAAAACCTCGGACGATTCCACGGACTTTTCAGCTCAACGAAGATTTCGCTACTGGATTCACTCTTTGGCATAAAACATAGAGCAATGGTAGAATACAAATCTGTATAACATACGATTTTTTAAATTAATTTCTTTTATTTAACTCCCTTTAGTATCTAGCTTCTTAATCATGTCGTAAATCCGAAACAAACTGTTGGTAACCGAACAATCTCGTAAAGAAGGACAAACCCCTTATATGAAGAAACTGCCAACAAATTCGTCATATGTCATCCTCGTGAGCGCACTTTACTTTACACCCGGGCATACTTTCACTTTGTAAATTTTAAATGAAATAACTAGCTAATGAATTTAATTTACGTGTTATTTACCTTTAATTTGTTATTGATGTTATACAAAACCTTTGACCAATCAACTGTCATCTCAACCGTTCGTTGGGGCTATTGCTGATGCCGCCTTTATTTGCCGGAAACTTTCCGTTTCCGTAGAATATTTTGGCAGCACATTTAAGTAATCTCACGTGGTTAAATAGTAGAGCGTCGAGCCTGGAACTTCAGGTTTGGCTCCCGGCTGACGTTAATTAAAGCATTTCCAATATTTTCTGGATGTTTTTGTACACCTCAGTTTCAGGTCAGGTTTTTTTTCAATTTTATAATACTATATTACTTATAATATTATAATACTTTTTTTACAACATTTTTTAATACAATTTTTTTAAAGAATAAAAAGGGAGTTCAATAAATTCAGCTCGATCCGCTTTTGAACTCGCTTTTTCTCTCAATCAGCTTCAGTGATACAATATATAAAGCTCACTTTGAGCAGACAGAAGAAAAGGTAATGTTAAATTAATTAAAAAGCCTTACAGGTGCCTCAGGAGCAGAGCGATTATAGTGTCTAGCCCGGTTTGCCAAAAGATGCAGATGCAGGAAGGTTCAGATTCCACCTAAGGTAAATTCCTTTACAATTTCACTTATCACCACAATTGATAAAGGATGTTATCAAAGAAAAAAATCTCTGAGATAAAAAAGGAGAATCTGTCTACTCACCTGAAATTAAAAAAGAATATTTAGTAAAAAATATAACAAAAATTAAAACTCACAAAAATTATATTTTTAAATAAGTCAATCAGGGGATTTTATTTTTTTCTATAAGTATATTATATTATAATAATACTTTGTGTGTTTGTTACCATATATAGCTACCATAGTTACCATAAGCCTAAGAATAACAGTTTTTATAATCAATTAACGTTACAATAGCAACGCGTGGTCAGGTTATACCAGCAACGCGTGGCCGGGTTATACCAGCAACGCGTGGCCGGGTTATACCAGCAACGCGTGGCCGGGTTATACCAGCAACGCGTGGCCGGGTTGTACCAGCAACGCGTGACCGGGTTAACTAGTAATCTTAAAAATAAAAACTTTGAAACTTGATAAAGGGGAATGGTTTTATAGTATACTATTCCAAGGGTTTTATAGTATAAGGTAACGTTAATTGATTATATCAATTAAGGTTACCATAGCAACGCGTCGTCGGGTCATCAATTAACGTTACCATAGCAACGCGTTGCCAGGTCAGCTAGTATTTATAAATTTCACAAGTTAAGAATTGATTATTTTCAATTTATCGTCTCTGAACCGCAGAGTTGTTCTGTGTTATGATCCACCAGTCTATATGGCTTTAGTTGTATTAGGGATAAGTGCGAAGGGACATCGTGTCCCACCCCATAAAACTACTTGGACTGTTTGTCCCGACAGGTCTCAACTTATATTCGCCTTGTGCCTTAGAAATATCTGCACCCAATCGCAGTTTATTTGTATCGTTAGTTTCAGTTCAAAGTTAAAGTTAAATCACTATTTACTACCTCTTTGGCAGCAATGTTTTTGATTAAATCGAGCTTGATATAGTAAACATTTATGTAATTAAATACACTTATTTATATTATTACAAGATTTACAAATTGTTTTGTAGCAAAAAAAATGTCTTATTTTAAAAATAATTTAAGAAGGTTATCTCTTGCACACATACACTGAATTATCTACACCTGTATAAACTATAAACTTTCGATAGGATAAATTATAATTTATCGAATTATGATGGAATACGCGAGCTACACTGCAATATTAAAGTATTTTTATTTAAAATGAATATTTTTGACTTTGTTTTATTCAACGAAGTAATGTGACTACACCACTACTATTATTTTATTTTCGTGGGTTATGAATAGTGACGATGTATTTATCAATGTCGTTACTTCTGTTTAAGCTGACGAGTTTCTTGCGCCCGTACTTTGTCAGTTAAAATACGTGGTAAGACGTTAGATTACCCATTCACAAAAATAAACACTTTTTATTTGGTACTAACACAGGACTCTAACATACAATACAAAAACAGTACATAAATGAAAAAAAAACTAATAGGGAAACTACTCATCACTAACCTAAATAATTAAAACAAATAAAAAATTACTAATTATAACCTAATATGTCCCATGTCTAGCAAGTCGGCCATGCAAAAGTTGTTTGACTTTCGAAATTTAAGGCGGAACACTCTAACCCTTGTGTTTTTAGTTAGCAATTGTTACACTATTATAATAACATAATATAATATAAATATATAAAAGGCATGACAGATGATTAAACATACAATATTAAACAATATCTTATACAAAAACAGTTTTACTCTTTTAGCAAATTTATGTCAGAAAGATTTTCACGTTCAGTTATAATTTAACACTGATAATTAAAATAATGTGCATTATTGTGTCTTAAACCTATTTCATTCCTATGTCTAACTGGTTCGTGAAATTTTCTTATAATTTATGTACATGGGTATATGAGTAATAAAAAAATGAATAAAAACAATTTTTAAAGCTAATAATTAGATGATTTTCGGATTTTTAGTCTGAATAGTGACCCAATACACTTGCAGTTAATTATGTTACGAACATCTGAATCGTAAAATAAATAATATGAAAAAAGGTCCGTTTTATTGTTAAAAAGCTTAAAGGCCTAAAAAAGGTATAACCTACATATAAAATCCACAAAAGATTTCAAGCTTAGTTAGTCCCACAGAAAAAATTACTGTGTAAAATGACTCTGAACTGGTGCGCATCGGTGGTTATATTGTTGGGTTACACGAAAAATACCCGGTGATTCGACGTTTTCTCATTTTACGAGCTGGAGAAAAATGGTCTCGTAGCTTTCTCTTTCTTTTGATGTTCATCTTGTATTTTTTTGCTTGGTGTACCATGAACCAAGTGAAATTATTCTCATATACTTGTGATGGCAACTCAGTTTGTTCCTGTAATCTTCTGTATCAGATTGAATTAAGTAGGAATTTCTTTCATACCTCGGTTTCGATCATCGAAGATATTTTATGAAATATAGTAATGAGAAATACTAATTTAACGTAAAGTTTTTACGGCTTCAAAGTTAAAACAAAAGTATTAATTTCGTGATCAAAACGTTTGCGGTATTCAGTATTCAAGTTAAAAATTTGATTACAAGTCTTGATTGATCTCGAAATTATTAAATCTTGATAGATCAATTAAACTCTGTATAAAATCAAACCCATCGAGGTTAACTGCTAAAAGATATTAGAAATATTTTAAACGAAACGATATTTTAAGATTAATTGATAGTAATAGTAAAAGCTAAAATAAGATGAAATATGATTAATAAAGATAATTTTATTCAAATAAAATTTTCACAGTTCAAAACAATATCAATACTACATATAAGTTGGCTGAGTCAATATTTTCTAGTATTTTTCTATAAAATAATTTATTTTATAAGATAAATTATTTTTGCATTGAAAAAAGGCGTAAAAGTTAAAAATAAACTGACTGTTACACCTAAATCGATTTTCCAATCATTTGTAAAAATGTTTCTTTGGAATACGAGAGGATGTTCCTCTCATTGATGAGACAACGCTGGCCAACAGCGTAAAACCGGAAAGGTACTAGAAAATTTCGACGAGTGTTTACAAGGCTCGGTAGCTCAATTGGGAGAGCATTTGACCGGACTTCCAAAGGTTGCGGAATGATTCCCGCCTGAGAATTCATTTCTGAGCCGAGTCGAATTTTTCTAGTAATTTTCTATTAAAATAATTTATCTTATAAGATAGCATTGAAAAAATGTATAAAAAAAAAACGTGTGACTTAGGGATTGATTATTTTTTAAGTACCTATTGAGTTATTCTTAACAACATACGAGTAGTGTAGTAATATAGTTAGTGCGTATTGTTAAGTTGATTAGTAAATGTGAATATTTGTGTATGTGTTTGTGCATGCGCCCGTGTGTGCGATTGTAGGTACAATCAGTTCTTACATGTGTGTATTCTTCACTTCACCCACAGTAGTCTTCACAATAATTAACATCAAGTTCACCTCAAAAAAAATTCAGGCTCATCATAATTAAGAAATACAAGCAGAATGTGAACTGCCTTTATAAGTTCAAAAATTGTTAAAGAGTGAATTGGTCTTATCTTATGAATATATCTATTGGTTTTCAGCTCTATCTTAGCTTGTGGATAAGCAAGAGTACCTTGATGTTTTCTTGATACGCTAAGATCAAACGCCACGAAAAATTACGCATTCAGCGTACAACTTCGCAGTTGGGTAGATTTTAGGCTTACAAAACATTACCCTGAGAAGAACATTCCAATTTTAAAAGTGATATTTTATCGGCCAACACTGGCATAAAACGAGAACAGAGTTATCCGATCAGCAGAGCGATGTAATTTTTTAAAATATGAGTTTTTGAACTCGGATGCAAGGATTTCCGCCTGGACGTGACAATCAAGCCGATCGTCAAAGTTAAAACCAAGACACTTTGAGCTTGTTACGGTTTTTAGGGGTTCACGTAGACATAAGTTAAAGTCAAGGCTTCGACTATGGTGTATTTTTACGTCTTCAGAAGGCAATTCAGCCTTACATGATCTGCAGATCTGCATCTGAAATAATTTAATTTTAAACTAGATATGAAACACAATTAGAAGCAGAACAAGAAACTCGTGATTTGAATGAAATGACTCAAGCAAGACTTTCAGATTTGAAAGCTTACGTTGCCCCAATTCTCTTTGGTATTAACTGTTATTAACAAAGTTTTCTAGGGCTGTCACATATTTCAATATATCTATCACATTTTAAATATCGTCTCACATGCAATTTGGTCTCGGGTCAAACATTTATTATTTTTTTGGTAGAAGTTAGCAGGTTAGGTTTAGTGATACCTTTTTCTGTACATTTTTTTCAATATTGATACACTTTACAATTATAAAAATTAATAACATTAAAAGCAACGCTGAAAAGGTAAGATTACAAAAAAAATGCAATGATATCACAAATTTGTTCAGGGTTTTGTGTTTGTTAAATTCCTATTTTAAAAACTTTAGATAACTTTCAATTGTAAAAGAATGGAGAATATAGCAAAGCCCTCCGTCATTGGGAGAGGATTCCGTCTAGCAGTGGACGTGTTTCGGCTGAGAAGATTTATAAAATTGGTTACACAACCCTACCGAGTTAATATCTCAACTTTTATTTAGTGAGTCTTTATGAATTCTGTTACAAAGTTCCCTCATGAGTCGAGAAACTCAAAGAAAATCGTCTTTACTCCGCACCAACAATGACAATTCCATTATGTTGCATGATTAAAATAAACTTTTTGCATTAATTTGATAGTTGAAATAGATAGCAGACTTCGCGAAGGATAGTTTTTGAGAGAAGAGCTGGACATTTTTTTGTACCCTTTTTTTATAGTAATCGATGTAACCCACCGAATAGCTTGCACCATAAATAATATGGTAGATAATGCGTGATCTAAGGGATTATCCGTAATAATCTGATTTGAAACACGCGTTTTTAAAATTTTTATATGCGTTTAGTCCCAATTTTGAGACATAAGTAGAATGTCATTACTTTATTTACCGGCATGAATTATTTATTATCTACTATATTACTGATTGATTATATTTCTAGGATTTTTTTTAGTAAGACTCATATTATTGTACAGATCTCTAGTTAATATAAAGTAAATAAAAAATATCACGTGTATATACGTATGTTATACGTTTTCGTATAATTTTGAAGCAGGTTTTCAAAGACATCATTTCAAAACGTTAGTAGGCGATTATTATGCAATATTCATTTTGCCCTCCCTTCTTTTACATGTAATTGTACAAAATATATTCGTAGTTATGCCATTAATAGGCTTCGTTGGGATCAATGTGAATTGAAAGCTAGATTTTATTTTTCATACCATCAAATATTTATATTCTCTAATCTCATCCCTGTATAATAAAATACAAAAGAAACACAAAATCTACTCTCTACAATTTAAAGATTGCAAAAAAACTTTGTTGAAGGCTATGAAGACTTTAGAGTATAAGGAAACAGAAGACCTACTCAAATAAATGTATTTTTTAATCATTAAAACATTGTTTATATATCGGTCGTAGAGCTAGGCAAATTACGTCTATTATTTTATTCATTTTAATATCGCTTGAATGGTATCTTAAATAACCTCACACGCGCAAGCACTATCATTCAGTTACACACACCCCCACATACATACATCTACACATACACGCATGCGCTTTAAAATCATTCACTCATTCACATTACACAAATTATGGTTATCAAGTATAGTTAGTTTTTCTCTTTTTGTTTATCTTGCATACATTTTTTACCTATTGTTATGGAAGAGCTCCTGCCACAGGTGTATTATTTACAATACGCTTACTAGGTTGGTTCCAGCCTTAGAATATTGTTTGTACTAAATTTGTATGAAATAAACATTTTTCATCTTCATTTTCATTTTCTAAAATATGGTTAAGATTGTAGTTAACAGATATATTAGAGATAGATTAACATTGTGCAAACTTAAATCTATAATCTAAGATCACAAATTTGTTGTTTGTGTGTTTGTCTATCCGCTCTTTTTCCATTGTATACGCGTTACCATAGCAATGCGTTTTTTTCATAGTTGGGCGAAAATGGGAAAAAGTCATTGTTTGCCTACTGCCCAGTGCTGCCCCCGACATGTCTGTACTGCCCAGTGCTGCGCCCCACATTTCTGTACTGCCCAGTGCTGCCCCCCACATGTCTGTACTGCCCATTGCTGCCCCCCACATGTCTGTACTACCCAGTGCTGCCCCCACATGTCTGTATACATTCGTTGTATGTGTGTTTGTCTGTCCGCTCTTTTTCTATTATATCAATTAACGGTACCATAGCAACGCGTTACCGGGTCAGCTAGTTATTATCTTAAATATATATCTATCTACATTATATTATGACAATACTTTGTGTGTGTGTTTGTTACCATATTGTCAGTAAAAGCCTAAGAATAATATTCATAACACTGAGTTATGACTTAATTTCCTATTGTAAGCGAATGTAAGATAAAAAAATATTGCATATTATAATAATTGGGCCACAGCAACGCGTGGCCGGGTCAGCTAGTATATAACAAAATTTGAACGTTATTAATAAATTGTAATTAATTCTTGTAGTTATAATAACAACTTAACAATACCCATTAGCATAATTTTCCTTCAGTGGTATATTTAATCAAGTTATCTCAATACCTTTATTCATATCGGGGGGCACGGCAGTGCCCCCGCCAAGTTTTTACTTACACTTTAATTAAGCTCGTTATTTCTTTCACATTAAATATCTGATTATATAACCTTTTACAAACAACAGATGACGAGCTACACAAAATTACTCTTTGCTTGTCGGAATTAACAATTCCTTTACAGAGTCAAATTGTTGTAGTAGAAGTCTCTTAGAGGTTTTGATGATTGAGTTTACTTAAACATAAACAGAAACTGGTACAAGCTGCTTTAGAACAAGGCTTTTCGTTAACGTCGCCGCAGGCGAACAAATAACGCACCGGAAAATTTTCAGCCTCGGTTAAAATTGGAATATTCCTGCCACGTATGTCAGTTACTAAGGATGACCGTGAGGTTGTATCTAATCCACACATGGTTACATGGCGAGTCTACAGAAGGCATATGAATTCAATAAAAGTTTCCGCGTTCAGTTAGATCTCCACTGGCATAGTCAGTCTATACGTAACGTTAAAACAGCAACAAATATCCGATCAGACTATTGAAGATACAAACGATAGTAGCAACGCACCATACCACAAGAATGTAGTACAGATAAGTTATTTGGTAAAATATCTTTAAGCTGTTTTAAAGATATAATATTTTTGATATAAGTCCTTTATTAAGATTTTATAACATTTAAAACTTCTAAATTCTAACAATTAAGATCGTGTCCTTGTGACACTTAACTTTGACACCACTAACTTTAAATTATATTAGAGTTATTATATTTTGTTTGTTGTAGTCATAGTAATATGGATAGTAAAATAACTTTTATGGGATCACATAGATTATTTATTTTATTTTTCTATACATTTAATCCTGACGTTTCGGCTCCTGTTAGGAAATACATAATAAAACGAGGTAAGTATGATCTTCAATACATAAATAAAATACTTGAGAACTATATTTCTGCGTATTTCATCAGTGCTTTATGGAAGAGATTTTTTCTTGGTTTTTTATTAGTTCTAAACTAAAGAGAAATTTGCGACACTAGAAAGAAAAAAATTCAACCATAAGATCTCAAATATTAAGTACATATATATATCGAATATAAAATAAAGTTGACATCGAGTCGCTAGATGAATCTTCGTCAGCCTGCCAGGGTTCTGCCCTCACTTAACGAGTTCTGTAGAAGTCGTATAAATGTTGCAATCAATTTCGACCGTAAACTCTCACAGTTAACTGTTCTAACTTAAGCATTCCGTTGAAATCTAAGACAGATAAGACGATAAGCCTCTTAACGACTTAAAGCTTGAACCACGTAATTTTGGGTCAATTTTTTAAGGTTCCATCCAATAATATTAAAAGTTCAAGCCAGCTTTGCCTCCATTCTGAGAACAGTTTTCCATCGAAAAGACAATTTAAGGTCAGATTTGAAAAGAGGCTTTTCTAGGAAAGTGTAAATATTGCTTTTTTTAGGTCTTATCAGATCAGTTATGGCGTCAAATCCAATTATATAACAGACTTGTTCTGAGCGGTACTATTAATGAATTATAGTGTTGCCTACCCGATGTGTTGATTATAATGAATAATAGCAAGATACTACGAATAGAGTTTCTACGTGGACAAGAAACGAAATTTTTGAAATGGATGGTACATCTACAAGTTACTGGTAACTTTAGCGATTGTTCCAGTTCATATTCAAATATCACAAGAAACAAGCTCATTGAGCTTTTATTAACTTCACTGGTATGTTTTGACGTGATAACGTCTTATAAATTGGTTGCGGCTGGGAGTCACTTATGAAAAAGTGTAACGCTCGGTAACGTTACGATGAGTCACCGAACGAGAGAGAGGCCCGCCGAATGCCTTGCGTCTCTCTCCCACTCAACTATGATCGGTCTGCCGCGCGCATTGTGCAATTTAATTATATTCATATCAATAAATATTCTACCGAGAAAAAGACGTTGTCACGTAAAATCTTCGCCCGTAAAACCGACTTTATAGGCAAAAAAAAAAAAAAAAAAAAAAAAAAAAAAAAAAAAAAAAAAAAACCGACTTTTTTTTGTAATGGAATCTTCTAATACCCACTTCAAAAAGTTAGATTAATTTGAACTTTCTACACTTATCGGAGACCGATGACAATACAATAACCATAAAGAAATCTTTTTAATTTCATCAGAGTTTCAATAAAATATTTCAATACAAAGAAATAAATTATTGAAATAAAAGACATAAATTATGAAATAAAATTCTGCTTCTATAGAAGATCGAACTAAAAATTAAAAAAAAGTAATAAACTAAACAACACGCTTTCATGGTACACTAAACTAAAAAGTAAAAAATATATTTTAATATAACAATTCAGTAATTAACGAGACAATTAATGTCATTGTAAGCAAAGCGTGGGGCGCTTTGAACATTCTTCTTACACTAATTTTTCATTTCGTAATAAGAATAGTTCTTATTATTATACTGGTCATAAATAAATATTACGCTTTTCTTACAATGACATTAATTTTCTTAACACACTTAATTCAAGTTTTTAACTTAAACTCAGTTCATTAAGCTAAATCTCTATTTTCTTACCTAAATTCCAACCCGAATTATTTTGTTTTTTTAAGTACCAACAGTAACTGAAATTAAAATTTCACATCATAGCAACCTGTGAGACCAAAAAGAAGCATTACGTCGGTACCGGAGAAAATAACGGAATTACTGGAACAAGAACGCAAAACACACCACGCGCTGTTACTTTTTTTACTGAAAATGAACCAAGAGTAAAAAGAGAGTTTTAGAGACGGTATATCACTGGTGGTTACATGACGTATGGCTAGAAGAGTAATAAAAGAAGAATTTATACATGTGAAGTCAAATCGGTCTTAGATCCCGTTATAATGCGACTTTTTCATGAAGCCTGTGGATTACGCCCGAGTCTGTCCAATTTCAGTAACATGGACGCATCCGCATTATAGATGTCTATTACATCCATAGCTTTATCCCGATACAGAAATTATCTCCGCAAATTGCACACGTCTGACTCTTCATATAGTAACACTTTATTGATTACTAATGCTACAGCAGATAACACCTAAACTCGAAAAACATGACTCGTCAATGCTTGAACGATAAGTTCGAGACCAATGTAAAGTTTACGATAAATATATTGAATAAGTTCTCATTTAATATAATTATATTTGCGTCTCTGATCTTGACGACCCCACCATTTTTGAATATCAGGGTTCTAGTGAACAGCGATTTAGAGAAAATTCTCTATGCTTGTATGTAACGCTCGCATAGCGGAGACGCGGAGACTACCAGATTTACCAACTTGCTCTTTGAGAAGACAGACATTGCCTTTCAGCGGTACCCTAGTGGTGGTCAACTAGTGGTTTTCGGTGACTTCAATGCACACCACGAGGACTGGCTGTTCCCTTATGTGAAAACCGACCACGCTGGTCAACATACACGAGGGCTAACCTTGACGCTAGACCTCACCCTGCTGGTCCAGGAAGCCACTAGAGTGCCGGACACTGACGGGCACGCAGCTAATTGTTTCAACCTTCGGTGCAGTCGGTGTGGTGTCGGTTGCACCACCCCTTGGCAGTTCTGACCATTGTGTGGTGGAATCGGTGTCGGTATATTCTCCGCCCAAAATGCTCTCGGCGGATTTGGAGTTACAAATCAGCAGATTGGGGCAAGATGCGTTGCTTTTTTGCATCTTATCCTTGGTGGCAGATTTGCTGTAACTAAAGCTCGCCCATGGTATAATGCCAAATGTCGTGATGCGGTAACGTCAAAACATAAGGCATACTAAGCCTGATTTGAAGCTTGATCCCGCAAAGTTTAAAATATGCACAAAAAAGAGAAAGCCTTTAACAAAGCCGCCAAGTTCTGCAAAAAGGTAGTTAAGAGAGCTCGCTTCGATCACATAAGCCGAATGGGGAAAAAATTTGTTTCTTACCCATCTGGTAGTAAAGCGTTTTTTCCATGGCTAAGTCAATCGAGGGTAACTTTTGCCGTTACCACCAAGGAAAATGCTGATTTGTTTGCCAAACTGTTTGTGGAATGTTTGCGTTTAGATCCCGGCAATGCTGTATCGTTCGGTTTGTCAAGTTTTGAGAGTAATATGTCCGAAATACATATAAGACAATTCGAAGTTAGAAAGGCGATACGTGACCTGGACGTGAATCACGACAGTGGTCCGGATGGTATACCAGCCATAGTTCTTAGGACTTGCGCTCCTGAGTTCGCTCCGGTATTGACACGCCTATATCGCTATGACTCAAAGACAAGTACCTAAGTCCTGGAAGCTTGCCAACGTGCAATCTGTGCCTAAAAGAGGCAGACGCGCTGACTCGACACTCAAGTGACCGACAAAACGGGTTCCGCCGAAATCGGTCTACTGAAGATCTTCTAGCATATTCCACCTACATATGGAGCGAAGCCATCGAGAAGCATGGTGAGGCGCTCGCCGTCTCTCTTTATATTTCGAAGGCTTTTGACGGGGTGTGGCATGATGGCCTTGTTAGCAACCTTCTGTCATATGGACTTCGCACTTGTTTGTGTGCCTGGGTATCTGAATTCCTGAGGGACCGGTCGATAAGAGTTGTCATTAATGGTAGCTCGTCGGATCATTTGGCTGTCAATGCCATCGTCCCTCGGGTTTCCGTTCTCTCTGCAACATTTTTTCTGCTTCATATTAGTATTTTGGGGTATGCAGATGACAGCAAGGATGTAGAGAGCTATATGTAGCAAGGTTGTAGAGAGCTGATGCACGAGCCAGTGCTGAACAGATCCAGTGTCATAGGAAGGCGATGGTCAACCACATGAATCTATCTCTGCAGGCAGTCTCCGAATGGGGTGATGCAATTCGGGTAAGGTTCACTCCATCAAAGACCTAGGCGTGTCTTTTCTCAATGTCTGAGTTAGCTTCAAAACAATTTGGCATTCTGGCGAAGGTGAGAAGGTACTTCACGCTACAACAGTTGCTCAATCTTTATCAAGCGCAACTTCGATCATGTATAGAGTACTGTTCTCATCTTTGGGACGGGCGCGCCCAATACCGACTCAAGATGATTGAGTCCATTGAGAGGAGGGCCAAGAAGCTCATCGGCAATGACAGTTTTTTATAGAAAGCTGAAAAGGCTTCAACGTACACGGAAGGTGGCTAGCCTATCCGTTTTTCAGAGGAAGCATTTCGCATTCGGGTACGCAGCAGAAATGCACAGCCTTGTTCCACCGTCTCCATTTTTTCATCGGGCAGCCAGACTTATAACGCCAACGTTATATGGTTGATATACCAAAGAGTCCCATTAAGCGGTTTGGTTCCAATTTTGTAATAAGTACCGCTAAGCTCGCTTGAGTCCGTGTTTCCTGATAAATACAATTTAAGGGTCTTCAAGTACGTCGTCTCCACCCAGCTGAGGTGAGAAGGGTGCTAGGAGACGGCAGACCTGTAGGGGTCTAGCCCTCAACTCGAGGGAAGACCGGAGGACCTACCGGACATGTCGGATGACGCTGCGGTGTAGACGGGCAGATCCGCCGTCCAGTGCTATCCGGAGGGAGTCGGATGATGCCTAATTGTGCCTAGGAATCGTCTGTCCGGCCAGAGGATTTTTGGATCCGCATCTGGCAACACTAAGTCAAACATCAAAATAATTGTGCTCCGTATTTGTTAAATATTTTAATTAATTTCCTATAGCCCACTTACCAATATTAAGCTTTTAATAGGTGTACATATGAGTGATTAATTATAGGTAATTAATGGTTATGATTGTTTGTGACTTTAAACGAAATAAGTGTCGATACCGCTAACCTCGAAATAGCTGATTTATCAAAGTAAGTATTGACTGGCTGTTTCTCTTGAATATTATTATTATATCTCGTATATAAGCGGATATTCAATGAAGATATAGTCGGTTTCTACATTGATATAATCATTATAATATCATATTGTGATTAACCGGTAACTTTAGAAATACCTACCTTCCAGTTTCTAGTTGACAAATTGTTCCTTTCGGTAATAAATTTTGTTGTAATTTACGATCTTAAAATGATGACTCGAAGGGCCTTGTCACGCCAAGAGGAGTCAAAACTTCAATTGGCCCTACAGGAACTTAAGGCTGTAAAGGAACAATGTGTCCAGCTGGAGGATGAAAGGGAGGATAATGAGAAGGAACTAGTAGGGGTCTTGAATAATAACAGTAGGCTTAAAAGTGAACTAGCATCGTTACAGATTAGATTTAATGATATTGTTGATGAGCGGGACAAACTCCAGTCAATAGTTGATAGGTTCGATGAATGCAGTGATGAGTACGAGCAGACCCTTAGAAGAACTTCCAAATTGGAACAGGAACTACGTGAGGCCCATCATCACATCTTAGATCTGGAGGAGACTGCTCTGAAAGTCACTGCTCAGCAGAATGACAGCCTATACCAAGAATTGGTTAGTTGTGCCCCGCAGTTGGTTTCTCCTGCAATTTCTAACTTGACCATTGAAGACCCCACCAAAGAGGAGTCAGTACATGAAAAGTCAGGAATAGCATTTTGCAGTTGGAATAAACTAAAAAAATATATAAAAATAAATAAATTCATAAAAAAATCAAAAAGAGCTATGAAATATTTTAAATCATCAATTAAACGGCTAAAAATATTAAAACAATAAAGAAAAATCTTGAATTAAGAAATTAACTTCAATCATGTACTTTTAAACTAGAAAATAACTTGAAAAAACATGAAACTGACACACAACACTTAGAGTCAAAAATACAAATTTTACAAAATGAATTAAAAAAATCTTACAAAGAAATATGAATTGTCTAAAAAGTCTATGAAGGAGTATTCTATGGCAGTGGATGACACTTAAAATTTATCCAAAGATAATTCTGAGCGCTGTGACTCCCTGGTTAATAATCAGTGTTGTATTTGCAACAACGGCAGTCTTCCACAGTCACCAGATAGGCAAGGCACTCCGGTAATCTCAGAGTCCCAGGAGATCCAAAGGAGAGATCCTTTACTTCCATCATCATTGTGTGACAGTATACATGACGTAAGTTCCTCTCAAAATATAATTATGTTCAGCGATAATATTGTTAAGGATATGGGCTCAAATTTGCGCTTAAAGTTAAATTCACCGGAGCAGTCGATTATAAATAATTGTTTTCCTTGTGCTAATTTACATGAAATTATGCACAAAATATTCAACTACACATTTAGTAAGGATGATAAATTAATTATATTTATTGGAAATAGGGGTAATGTCAACAAAAAAAAGTTAACCTCTTACGTTGAAAAATTAAAACAATTAGAGCTTAAAAAAATTGTAATGTTTACATTCCCGTACATAAAAAAATTGTCAGATGCGGAAAATAATTAAAGATTTAATTTAAATATGACTCTATTTATTCAGTCAGTATAATAATAATTTGATTGTAATTGACTCTAACAGTATTGTTAGTAAAAATTTATATACTTTTACTAATGGTAGATATTACCTGCCTCAGTATTATAAGAGACAGATAGTGAATTTACTATCATATTTTTAATTAACTTCAGCCAAGAACTTGGCTAAACAAACTGACTCTATTGAGCAGTATAATAATATTATGACATTGGAATCCGTTCCAAGCTATTTAAATTAGATAAAGAGACAAAAGAGGTATCCTCTTGCAAATATAAATACAGAAATAATGATTTTAACATGCCTCTTATAACATTACCATTAGAGTCAAATAAAAAAAATTGTGTTCAGAAATGCCCTCAAAATAAATGTAATTTAAATAAAATAAAAAATATTAACCTGGTGCATCAAAATAGTAATGGACTATCAAAGGGAAAACAATTAGAGATGGAATTATTCATGAATTCAAAACAAAATGACATTTTGTGTACATATTACAGAACATTGGCTTGAGGGATGTGAACTCATGTTTAGTTTCAATAATCACCAGGTTGGTAGTTCATTCTGCAGAGTCAACACAGTACATGGGGGGTCACTGATTCTTTTAAATAAAAGTTTAAAATTTAAAGAAAGGAAAGATATTGTGTCTCTCTCTGTAGAATGCATAATAGAATATCATGTATAGAACTTGAGCAACTCATTGTGGTATGTGTATACAAACCTGGTTCCTCAGCTTATGATAGATTTGAGGAAATCATGGATGAAGCCTTGAACAAATTGTGTAGGTCAAAAAAATACTTGATTATGTGTGGAGATATTAATATTGATCTTCTTACAAAGAACAGTGAAACTTATAGAATCTTAAATTTATTTAAATCACACAATCTTTTCAACTTATTTATGGAGCCTACTAGATTCTGTAAAACAACGGCAACCTGTTTAGACAATATATATAGTAATCTGGTACCTGTAAGTAAGAAAGTTATTGCAAACTTAGATTCAGATCATTGCGGGCAATTAGCTTGCTTCAAAATTGTCACAGAACAAGTCAGTACACGTAAAATTATATGTCGACCAGTAACTGCTGACAGATTGAAACGTATAGGAATTGAATTATGTTGTAAACTTCCTTTTTTATCACCGGATATGTCACCAAATAATATGTATAGTTTATTTTTTGAGTCATTTTGCAACCAATTTAACAAAATTTTCAAAACCAAAGAGATCACCGTTACTGTTAATCCAATGTTTAGCGAATGGGCCACTGCAGGAATACACAAAAGTAGGCAAATAAATAAGGCAGTTTAATAGAACGGAATATTTTCAAAATTATGTCAAGTCATACTCAAAAATTTTTAAGCAGGTTTGTCAAACTGCAAAAATTAAATATATTAGTTCTCAAATTTATAACATTACTGACAAAGTCAAATCTACTTGGAAAATTATAAATGCAGAGACTGGCCGAACAAAAGCTTCAGCAAATAATTACAAACCTAAAATTGATGGTAAATTTATTAGCTCGGACTCAGATGTTGCGAATGAATTTGAAAAATTTTTTACTCGAATTCCAGTAGATTTGACAAGCACTTTAGGCTCTTCCACCCCCATTGCAGAATCCTTGTCGAAAGAAAATGTTCCTTGTTGTAATACTGTATTTAAATTTAATTATGTTACTAAAAGTGACATCATAGACACTTTTAAATCGTTGAACATTAAAAAAACTGCCGATCTTTGGAGAATATATGGTAAAGAATGTTATTGAAATAGTTGCTACACATTTAGCTTTAGTTTTCAACAACTGTATTGATAGTGGTGTGTTTCCTGATTTGATGAAACTTAGCAAAATAACTCCATTGTTTAAATCTGGTAGTACTTCAGATCCCTCTAACTTTCGTCCAATATTCGTACTATCAACATTCAGTAAAATTTTTGAAAAAACCGAGCTTAAGCAATTACAGAAATATTTTAGTAATAATAACTTACTACATATTAAACAATTTGGTTTTACCCGCGGACGGTCCACGACTGATGCTGGAATAAAATTGTTAGAATGCATTTATGAGGCCTGGGACGAGTCGCAGGATGCCTATGGTGTTTTTTGTGACTTATCAAAGGCTTTTGACTGTGTCCAACATCAGACGTTAATCAGGAAATTACACTATTACGGTATCCGTGGTACCGCTTTGGATTTTCTCACTTCTTACCTAAGTGACAGGATTCAAAAGGTGATCATCAATGGAGAGCAGTCGCCTGGATCATTTGTAATAATGGGGGTGCCGCAGGGCTCAATATTGGGTCCATTTCTATTTCTGGTATATATTAATGACCACCTTGTAAGACGTGACCATGAGATAGCCTTGTTTGCAGATGACACGTCTTTAATATTTAAAGTTAAACGTGGACAAATTAATATTGACGAAGTAAACTTTGCACTCTCCAAGTTCGTTCACTGGTTTGGCGCCAATAATTTGTTGCTAAATGAAAGTAAAACAAAATGCATTAGATTCACTATGCCAAATGTTCAATTAGCTAAAGTCAAAGTCAGGGTTAGGGATGAGGAAATAGAGCTGGCCAATCAAACTGTATTTCTGGGTGTAACTTTAGATTCTAAGTTATAATGGGGTCCTCAATTTGAATGCCTGTCGAGCAGACTCAGTTCTGCAGCATACGCCGTAAAAATGATTCGTCAGTTAACAGACGTAAAAACTGCGCGCTTAGTCTATTTTAGCTACTTCCACAGTATTATGTCGTACGGGATACTACTGTGGGGAAATGCCGCCGATATTGGCTGCATTTTTGTACTGCAGAAGAGGGCTGTATAGGGCGATCTATAGGATGGGCTCCCGAGAGTCTTTAAGAGAAAAATTTAAAGAAATTGGTATTATGACTGTACATTCACAATATATTTATGAAAACCTACTGTTTGCGCACAAGTGTAAAGATATTAAATTCAGAAAAATAGTGACTATCATAATTACAATTTAAGAAATAAAGACAAGCTAGCAATGCCCAGGTATAGGCTCCATAAAATAAGCAACTCCTTTGCAGGTCACTGTATAGGAATGTACAACACGCTGCCATGTAACATGCATGACTTGTCAATGAATAAATTTAAATTTTTAGTTAAAACTCAGTTATGCAAAAAGGCTTACTATAGTGTTAAAGATTTTGTGAATGATAAGGCAGCGTGGACCTAAAAGAAATGAATTGCTCGTTATCTGAATCGTTTTGTAATATACACAATTTGTAAGACATTTGGCGATTTTATAAGAGTTTTGCCACATGAGTTTCTTGCCCGATTCTTCTCATGTTAGCCCCTACATTCGGAATCGGGTCGCTCGTGGCGATTACATGCGCGGCATCAACTCCGCGGATGTACTTGCCGCTAGCGCATGGGCTATCTTTATTATAGAAGAATATTTTTTTGATTCTGTAAAATTGACGATTTTAAGTGCCCGCAAGGGCCTATGAAATAAAGTTATTTTGGTTTTGATTTTTTTTTTATTTTAGACGTATTTCACACGTGGAGTTTTAGTAGGTATACCGGTGGCGCCACATAACTCGTCACATAGTGGTGACTCCTGTGGCGCCATCGGGGAGGCCTGGACTCGCCGGCGGAGCTGCCATTGCCGCCGCGGGTAACCGTATTTTTACCTCACGTTAAAAAAAGGGATCTTCAAATCGCGAATGATTAGGTATCTTCTAGAGAAGCGCGTCACATCCTAGATCGCATTATCGCTTACCATCAGGCGAGGTAACGATCGAGCGCTTACCTATAAATTGTATTAAGTAAGTTGAGTAGTTCGAGACATTCAATTGTCATATTTTCATCACATCTATACTAATATTATAAAGAATAAAGTTTGTGTGTTTGTATATTTGTTAAATTGTAAGGGGTAATCTCGGGATCTACTGAACCGATTTTAAAAATTCTTTCACCAATAGAAAGGCTCATTATTGCTGAGTGTCATAGGCTATATTGAATGCTAGATAAAATTTAAAGAATTTTGTCCACCCGTGCGAAGCCGGGACGGACCGCTAGTGTTTTTATAAATTAATAAAGCTTTTAATAGGTTATTTTACATAGATAGGTAAAGAATGTTAATATGAAATGGAAGAAGGTTAAAATAAACATATGTTATTGTGTAGGATTCAATCAATGAATTCCAAAAAAAAAACATTTTTTAAATAAAATTCTAAGACATCAATTGCCAGTAGTAAAAATAGAGCATTAAATTTTTTACATTAAAAACAGCGAAAAGCTACAGAACTATACTTATTTACGATAACATTTAAGCAGTAAAAGAAAACAAAAAGATATTATTATTTGCAAAGCTATTTAAATTCATTTGTCTTCGCTTTTACCTCAAGGACTTTTTGTCCAGACACTGAAATAGTTGAATGTTTTTTGTAAAGTTTCTAATAATCACAAGACTAAATAATGAATACTAAAACTGAAAGCTTAAATATGACTTATTTCTTTATTTGTCTCGAGAGCTTACTGTAGAGTTTTATCTGTTATTATTTCTTAATTGATCTCATAACTTTACTTAATATTTCAACTTTGATAATCAGCAAAATTCGTTCTAATGCCAAATTTGATACTAACTTTAGCACGACGTAGGTATCGATTACGTTATAACGAATTGAAGCATGTTTGAATGAAAGTAATTATTTATACATCTGATATTCAGATTTTAGCATATGAAACCAAAAATTACCAGTTTAGTTATATAATAAGAATCACATTGATTGAAACATATATAAATAAATATATGAAACCGTTGAATGCTGGAGCCGTTGCTATCAAAACTTAATTATTGTATGTTTATTGAAGGAAATTATTTTGAGTTTAATAAATCTTTTTTATGGGTAGGCAGTCTCATTTACTAAGGCAATTGTCAGTACCCTAAAATGTTTAGTATGCTAAAGAATCCGTGTTCCTATTACGACTTGTCTTATAAAACCAGTGTTTAAAAATGTGAAGCGTCATATCTCACCAGAATTCCGTTAAGTAGAAAACATCTTGCACCCTGAAAGATACTATAACACTAACCTAACAGTTATACTGGTACTGAAGATGTATAAAAAAACTTAACGAAAACTATAGTCATGAATTCTACCCATCTATTTGTACGAGATTGTATTTAGGAAACTTTAGTTATGAAGTTACCAAAGATAAAGTCGAACATTTTTTACAATTTTTCATGAAATCGCATTTCGAAAGTCATTATTGCACATTTTGATATCTATTAAGTACTAAAACATTGGAATTCCTTGTATAAGGGTAAGTCTTTATTTTTAGATAGGTCACTTTCATTCTAAGGGTGCGATATGTCATAGTGATTTCCTATAAATTAAAATGGAAGTAGATTCTCATTATTTATTTATGACAATCTTATTTTGCTTCATTTACAATATTCATACGTCAAGCTTTTTTAAATCAAGTAATATTTATTATAGGAAACCGATTCGGAAAATAGAACCCATTTGGGAATAATTATAAATAAAATTAGTGTATACTTGCAGATATTAACCTTGTTTTTTATATAAGGTCGTGTGTGTGTGTGAGAGAGAGTGTGAGAACGAAACAAAATATTTTATAGAAAATAGAGGATATAAGTATTCTAGCTAAGACGAATAGAAAACCATTCCAGCTCTTTACGATAAACCGGAACATGATCATATTACGAAGGCCGCGAAATTACCGAATAGGAAAACTTTGAAGACTTTTAAGTTTATCAATCTGTTTTTCGGTAAAATCAAGGTAACAAGCATTATAGCCCATGAGCCCACGACGGCCAGACCTTCCTTATTTTATAAAAGCTGAAAGTTTCTCTGTACATGACCCCTATTTAGGTAACAACTACCAGAGACTATAGAGTTTGGGTTGTGGTTACTTTGGCAGGTAGCAGGTAGTAAAGGTGTATAAAATAGTACCTAAAATTTGTTAGAGTATAAAGCTCAATTTTTTATATTTTCTTCGGGATAACTTTAGAAATCTCCTCATCCATTGCCGAACACTTATGACAGTTGTAACCGTCTGCCAGACACCTCTAAATTTTTAAATAAATTATAATTATACTTTCGGTATAGTATAAAAGCTAAATTTTATATATGTTACTTGGGGATCTATGAAAAGATATTACCTCAATAGACGGACAGTTTTGATGGTTTTTACATCTTGCGAGACACATTGAAAGTCCACTGTAGGTGCGAGTATCTAATAATAATTAATGCGAGTAATAATAATTATTACGTTCAAAGCCATGTTGTATAAAGTAAAAATGTTAGTTTAATATCATAAAAATATAAAAAGGTATGATTACAGGTAAAAAATATATTTAAACTTTTTTAATGATTTAAGTATTGTCGTTGACATTTTCATTTTCTCGATGGCATGATCGTCGTCAATATCGGCTTCTTCGTCAGTTGCTAAAAGAAGAATAAGCAAGTTTATACAATTATGAACAATTAAAAATTATGTATCATTATTTGTCATAATAATTAAATACCTGATTGAGTTTTGAGCGAATCACTAACATAACTTGTAGTCGATCCCCTTCAAACCATCTTTCAATACCTAATCGTTATTATCTGGTTGCTATGTGGTTGGATTTTTCAAATGAGCATTATTCCAAATGGCAAATATAAAATTTGCTCGTAGAAGTTGCTGCAATAGCTCGCTTTTGCAAGATAGTCGATTACTGGCGTCAAAATTTCGCAACTTCTTTCGGTCAAAAGCTGCGTTTACATCGGAGACTGTGTACGAGTCGATGAATCTTTGAAGTCTAACGGCATCAACATCAATTAAATTAGGGACATTATAAACATTGCATATAAATCTCAAAATAAAAATAAAGATGTTTTGTTGATGATCTAAATTTTCAATTAATTCGCTGTTGCCGATGTTCTTGAAAGCTTCCTGGTACTTTGGATATTTTTTTAATGTCTTGTATGGTTTTAATTTTCCTTTTCTGAAGAACGCAGGATTAAAATCACAACCTGTGATGGCATGAAATCCAGGTAAGTTCTGACAAATTAATAGTCCCAACTTTGCATGTATTTTGGTTAGGTCCCCATATCTTAAATGATTGCCAGTACCCGTAAGCATCTGAATAACCTAATCACTGTAAGGTGATGCATGTTACCAAGCATTATAGTCGCAATATCGGTATCAGCACTTCTGATTACTATTTCTGCAGGATAGTTGATGTTACTTACATACATGGTATACTATCTTCGTATCTGCTTCCTCGTGTGCTGGGCATGATGAGTTGTCATCAATCCTTAAGACAACAGATGGTGCTCAGTAAAAGATCGCACTCGACTATGCGCCCTATCTCACTCGCACCCCCTTGAATAGTTGTTACCTCGCGCTCGCAAATAAAGCAGGCTTTCAATGTGTCTGGCAAGATGTAAAAACCATTAAAACTGTCCTTCTATTAAACTAATATCTTTTCATAGGTCCCCAAGTAACATATATAAAATTTAGCTTTTATACTATACCGAAAGTATAATTATAATTTATTAAAATTTAGAGGTGTCTGGCAGACGGTAGCAACTGTCATAAGTGTCCGGCAATAGATGACTAGATTTCTAAAGTTATCCCGAAGGAAATATAAAAATTTAGCTTTATACTCTAATAAATTTTAGGTACTATTTTATACATCTTAACTACCTGCTACCTGCCAAAGTAACCACAACACAAGCTCTATAGTTGTGACCTACATATATAGGGGACATCTACAGAGAAACTTTCAGCTTTTATAAAATAAAGAAGGTCTGGCCGTCGTGGGCTCTTGGTCTATTAGCAGAATCGAGGATAGGGGGAAAAAAAGAGTAAGTGCAAATTTAATTGCTTCTAGTAAGAAATTTCACAGCCTTCCTAATGAAACTGCAAATTCTGATTATGTACAAATGATTTGTGGGTACCGAGGAGTCCAAGACAGAATTTAAACATAGGTGTTTTACAGTATCACTTATCTGAATAACAATTATTTGAGGGAGAAAAAACCATGCGAGTTTTTACTATAGCTTTATAGCTTGAGCTTTCTCAGCATTCAAACAAAGGATAGACCGATGACTTCACATTGCAATCTTATATAAATCGCAATTGATTACTTCAATAGCATTGAAGAAGCATTCTAAAGGTGCGCGTGTGTAAATTTTTAGATCAACCTCTCGCAAATGGTACGACGAAGAGAAATCGAATTATTAAGTATCAGGGATAAAAAACCCGCTCAGGGACACGATCTCACATAGTCTCGATGTTACACCATGTAAAGACACTCACTGCTAGCTAACTATGAAAACAGACAATCACGGTCGGAAATATATTTAGAGCGCAGCCAATATTATTTGCCACCATTTTCCCCACTGGCTAAACCGTAGGCGGAAGTCTGGTCTCAAATAAATTGAAGATATTATACTGTTCAAGGTTTCATGTGTTACGGATGTAGGTTATGAATCCTGAGTTTACGACAGTTACGGCGCGAGTCGAGACTCGGGGCGATAAATAACAGCTGCAGAACTTTTCCGATAAGTTTGGACGGGTTTCGAGCAATCTGCGTTATTTGTGTTGGGAATAGAGGTCGGACAAATAAATCTATATAAAATAACAAATAAATTAGAATAGATTGAGAGCGGAGAATTTAGGTGCTCCAAATGGAACTCTACCGTGAAACACGGCACAACGAAATAAGTGATGCGATAAAGTTTTTTTATATATATTTCATGGCGTAAGAACTTCACAGAGCATTAAATGAGTAATGGTGTCGCAATTTATAATACTCAAAACGAAATCATTTAGGAATACTCTTTTTTTTTCTCTTATTTGTGTCAATTTTGGCCAAATATGATTTTTCTATTGTTTTCGTTAACAATAATTGATTGAAATTCATTTCATTTATTTTCACTTCCTCTCGTATTTCGTGCCCTGAATACGAAAGACGTTTTTTAATAATAATTCCTAATAAAATATAACTAGTAAGTTAAATCGTCAGAATTAATTAAAAATATGGAAATATCCCTATCATCTCTCAGATTCAGTAAAATGTTTTAGTTTAGGAACATAGTGAGATGCGTAGAATTTATAAAACAATAATTTCTTTCAGAGTTTAATATTTGTATACGTATATTTATAATTATAACAAGCTGTTGCACGCGACTTCGTCCGAATGAAATTTGGTTTTATTACGCAGCCCTGTCAGAAAAATAAAAGTTAGTTCATTGTGCATTCTACTCCAGATTTCTTTCCTGAGGAAAAGAATCCATTTAATTGCTATTGAATCGAATGTGGCAAATTAATTAAATAATATTTACACGACATTATGGCTTTTCCTGTTATAGTTTGTATAAATAGATTGTCAACATTACTGACCCGTAAGCAGTTAGCCGTTATAAAACAGTTAGACCTTGAGACGAAACAACAGCCTTTAGTTTTACCGAGAAACAAGCGACCAGGGGAAATTGTGTGCGCTTGACCTAAGATGAGAAATTGTTAGAAATCAGTTGTATTAGCGGTATGAACATAGTTTGCGTGAACTACACCCAGAAATAATCTCAGCTTGGATGATGTCCCTATGCAATGCAGAACTTTGAGTCGAGTTTTCTAATAAGCATTATCGGAACAACTACTTTGAGCGTGAATTTCCGTGCATGAAAATCATTTTCCGTCAAATATCTTTGGGATCTTTTTATTGTGAGCGTCAGAATAACCGGTCACTACTCATATGTAGCAACTGTTAGTCGCAATTGTTGGTTAAATAATAACTTTATTCATATATGTAGTTTCCACTCATTGGACAGGTGACCGGCCAATCAGACGAAGAAATGTAAAAAGTTGTTTGTGAATGCGTAGTTAGTAAATAAGCAACTCTCTGAAAGGAGAGATATGAGTAAGAAATTGTATATACACAATAGGTACATATGTTGTTTATTGTCTTTATTCTGTCTCAAAAAAAATCAGGCTTGTTGGATAAATAATAAAAAAAAATCCAACTAATTCTAATCACTCTGAAACATTACTGGCATTATCTGTAAATGTTTTCATAAATATCTCATAGCATATATTCGATAGTATTAACAGAAATAAAACATTCATACATCTTTTCAACAAATAGTAGCTTTAACTTTTGGCTCTAACAGAATTAGTGTTTGCACTAGTACCGGGTTTGAATCTCGAATTTATTGAAGTTAAATTAATTAGATTGATTGATTGTGTCCACTTTAATATATTTATCGTATCGTCCTTCTCTTACCTATTGCAAAATACAGGACACAATAATAATTAATGTAAAGCAAAGCTGGCTGGGCAGTTAAAATTAGATTTACTCCGCATCTGTTAATTTGTAAAATAAATTAAAAATTATCAACAAAACAACTGAACATTACTCAAATGAAATTGGTTCATAAATATTAAAGAGGATTTTCAGGCTTAATAATGTTAACGGTTTGTTTAATGTAAATTAGACGATATAATCTTCTCTCGTAATTTTTCACCAAAGTTGCGGTGAGATTGCTTAGTGATTTTTTTATTGCATACAAATTTATTTTATTACACTCATTAGAAACGTTAAGCTTTATTTTATGTGTGTGAATTAATTTTATTTTCATTTTTATTCCCTTTAGTTGGCATTGATGTAGTTTTTTGTATATGGTTTTATTATGCAACATGAATCTTTAGCACTTAATGATGTATATGTATAGTATTATAACAAAGTGTTACTTCACACGTTTTGAACACATTCTTGACATCATTAAGAACTTTTTTTATGAGACCATACTTCGCAAATGGATAGTCATTAAGTTATTGAAAATCAAATTGTATTGTTTTTACATCGAACATGCTCAAAATAATATCATCAATCAATTCAACACATGGACTTACACACCTGTTTGAAAAAACACATACACGTGTTTATTCTATAATGCATATGCTGTCTGCTATTTACCATCAAGTTATATCTGTCAAACGTACTTAATTGTACACATAGAATATGCCTTTATATTGTGGTTTCGCTTGGTTCTTTTTACATGTGTTTTAATTATGCATTATAAAGGTATAAGATCCAAGCACTGGATACACATATATATATTCTATTGAGAGTTTACTTTTACTTCATATACGATTGCGACTACGTAAATATAAAATATCCGAAGAATTATATATACATTTAATGTGACCTATAATTACAAATACTAAAGAAAAATATTAATATTACATAAAACTTACCGTTTAATATTTGAAGTTGTGGAAAATATTTTTTTATAAAAATTGTCTACCATATTTTTAAATAAATAAATAAATACATAAGCTACTTCTTTGCTAATTGGAGCGGAGCGAGCGAAGCGAGCGAAGCTCCCATGGATCAGCTTCAATATCGCAATGTCTGTTACGCCATAACTTCCCGAGTTCTTAACCAATTTTAATATTTTTTGTGTGGAATCGAATCAACAGGTTTAGGACCAGATTGTCCGAATTTTGAAATTCGCATAAATTCCCATCGAAACAAAAAAATATTTTTTCTTTTTTAGGTATTACGCTCCGCTCCAATATATGGTGCTTGCGTAGCTTTATGCTTAGCGACTGCATCGCCTAGTCATAAAAGCATAAAAGTAACCAGTGACGAGTATAAATATGTAATCTTATAGCAGAGATACAAAAGGTTATGTTTGAGACCACAAACAATCGATGTCATTACACTCTGCATTATATGAGTTAGTCTTAATACTTGTAACTGTCAAAAGTCAAAACAACTCAAGACGTATTACGTATTAAGTCCATCGAATAGTCACATTGACACACCAACAATCATGTTGATAGAATTATGGGTGCCGTCAGAAGGGGAGAAGCCTTGAGGGAGTAATACACACCTCAGCGTATCATTGACTACTTTAAGTTCACGTGACAAGCCATGTTACTTGTAAAAGTAACGTTAATATATATTGACAGCATTATTATTTTACGAACTCTGTCTACGTTTTTGAATTATACGATGTCGTATCAAGGTTATTCTTAATGTTAGTACCTACCGTCTGCTTCAGAACTTCTTTAAACAATATGTTTCTTTTAAAACTAAACCTGTAGAGATTAAACTGATTATATCGGGAGCCAATACTCCTAAGAACCCAAAGCGATTATTATTACTTTCAGAGTGGGAACAATGTGACAAAATTTTAACATACTAGCTTTTACCCACGGCTTCGTCCACATTTCTTTTTTTTTATCAAAAAAAGTATCCTATGTTACTTCTAATACCCCAAGAATATATGTACGAAGTTTCATGATTATCGGTTTAGTAGTTTTTGCGTGAAACCATATCAAACAAACTTACATTCACATTTATAATATTAGTAGGATTTGATGTTGAATCATTTACAGAATACCTAAATTGGGTCAATTGAATTCCACATTTACGAAGTACCAAAGTACGAGCCAGTTATTGCTTGCTTTAAGTTGGCGAGTTTGTCTAACAGACTAACATGGCTGAAACCATAAAATATTATATAAATATTACTTCGTTGGGTTCGTTTTCCTTTTGGTATTTCTAAGTCTATACCACGATGTTCTACTCTTATTCCAAGACGTATAAAGTCATTTTAAAAGTAAAAACCAAGACATAATTATCCTTTCTCTTTAAAGATCTTTAAACAGAATTCCATTCCTTCCTTTGTCTTAGGCAGAGAGCATCAGTTTGACATGACAATGATAAATCTGACTGACCCTTTTGACTTTTCTGTCAGAAACAACGGCAATAAAATATTCTTCCTAAAATTGCTCAAATCTTTTTAAAAATATTAAAATTAAAAACTAGAGTTTAATAAAAAATATGGGTTAATTATATTTTTAATATTTCTATGGGTGAATCAACTTCAAAGAAAAATGAATTACTGTCAATTACGTTCCATCCACGTAATTTCCGCTCGTCTCCTTTTCACTATAAAAGTTCGATCCTAAGAAAGTGAAAAAGGCATGTAGCCAATTCGTTCAAATGTTATTACGCCAGCGCAATCTATTTTCTTCAATCCGCTATATACAAATATAAAATAGAAAAATGTAAATGTTTCCATTTTAAATGACTAGAAGAATTATGTTCGTCTTTTAGTTATAAATAACAATGCGTTAATAAACAAACAATGGTTCCAAAATATAAAACAGTATTGTAATTCTATTTATATTATTATTTAAGCATTATACTATTATATTTCTATGCTAAAGAGATTTTTACTAGAAAAAAACTCAAGACTTAGAATTATTAAATAACTAGCAACACGCCCCGGTTTCGCACGGGTGCAAAGGTGATACCGGCCTCCCGTCCAGCGCAACCTGTCCATGCATTTTAAATTTGTAACATCTTCGAATATATTCTTTTAAATTCTATGCTGAAAAGGGCCATATTGATCTTTATTAAAAGCACAATGTAATTAAGGTACTTAATTGGATAAGGATTATTTCTTATTTTATTCATTACTAGCGACCCGCCCCGGCTTCGCACGGATGCAATGCTCTACTATATTATGCATATATTATACATATAAACCTTCCTCTTGATTTACTCTATCTATTAAAAAAAACCGCATCAAAATCCGTTGCGTAGTTTTAAAGATTTAAGCATACATAGGGATATAGGGACAGAGAAAGTGACTTTGTTTTATACTATGTAGTGATTTCTCGAAAAAGTTGGGATAAAAAATTGTTATTGTTGGTTATTCCTAAGAGATAGACATATACCAACAAGGACTTTTTTGTAGACCTTTTTAAGGTGTTCAATACTGTAGTACATTATTTTGACCTATCTCTTAAGGTTCAGCCAGCGTTTGTAATGCAAGCACAAAAAATGTCTTTATTTACGACATCACATTAGAAACCTGTAAAATGATCAGTGTTTCTCTACTATTTTATATATGTATTATACAAATAAATAAATAAATAAATAAATACATATAAATCTTCCCCTTGAATCACTTTATCTCTTAAAAAAAACCGCATCAAAATGCGTTGCGTAGTTTAAACGATCTAAATATACATAGGAACAGACAGCAGAAAGCTACTTTGTTTTATATATGTAGTGATAATGATGAAGACTTAATTTCACTCGCTACTACAAAACATTTTTTGTAAGTTTTTATCCGTCAAATGTGGTAAACACGTTGATGTATGTTCGTTTCGACCTCCACGTCTAGACGAGCCAGCAAATAAAACCAATTGAATATTCTATTTCTGATTAATTTCTAGACTTTTGTTCACTTTTCACTCGCATTTTCATAAACTGTACACTTTTCAACATTAATCAATTAATGTTTGGAGAGTTTTGTATAAAATAAATTATTGTTACGGTTTGATTTGTGGTAAACATTTTGATAAATTAAATGCGATATAATTTAATTACCTACTAATATTATAAATATACTATTTGAACTACAAAAACTCCCGTGTCGTGGTCAAAATTTGATAAAATAAAATTAATATTTGAACTAAAGCCAAACTTTCATTGATAGTAATTTTGTTATTCCCACCAATAGGCTGTAAAGTAATTATATACAAGTCTCTTTTTAATCACTAGCAAAACTACATCCTTTTAGTTTCGCCAAGCGCATCCGTCTATGCGTCTGCCTATTTGTTTCACTTTGGGCCCTAAAAAGTAGTGATTGAACGTGGTCATTCATATTAATCACCCCTACAATATTGTAATTGTTTTACACATTTTTATTTAAAAATGTGGAATATACAATTTATTAATGTGGAGTGTCGTTAACAATAAAAATGTTGTCGTGTCATGTCGTTAAATTTTAAATTTATTTACAGTCACGTGGGGACATGTCCCTTCCTTCCTACGTAATTTCTCTAAACCACTTTGTTTAGTTATTTGAAAATACAAGCGGCCCGTCCCAGCTTCGCACGGGTGGACAGAATTCTTTAATTTTTATTTATTATTAAATATTTTTCCGTTAGCACCATCTATCGTCCGGTAGTAAAACTACTTGCGGTTAACGCGTTGCTATGGTAACGCATATACAATGGAAAAAGAGCGAGAAAAAGAGCGGACAGACAAACAACAAATTTGTGATCTTAGATTATAGATTAACAAAAGTAATTTAAAATAACGAATTAAATAGAATTATTGTTATAGTGAAGAATATTTTAATGGTTTACGGGCTATTAAATACGGAACCCGAGGCTACGCCTGGTCCGAAACGCAATAGCACGGTTCTTTGAAAGTTTTCAGCATAACTTTTCTCGCTTATTTTTATATACGAGATCAGCATAAAGTAATATAAATGAGCCCTTTGGACTTTGCAAAAAAGGTTTTGTTTTTATAAAAATGAGAGATAAAAAATTACATAGTCATATTAATATTATTTTAAAGTTGCCACTCACCTTTTAAAAATCACATATCAAACTGTCATTGCCAGGGTCGAAGATTTATAAGTGTCTCAGAAAGAAAAATAAATCTCAGGGGCAGACCCTAAGGGCCGCTGCTGTCAGCCTAAGAAGTAATTGTTCTCCCATTGCCAAAGTAATTTGCTTTCTTACAGGTCACTAATGCGGAATATCCATTTATACTAGCCCCAGAAAGAACAACGAACGTGGTCTATAAGAAAATTATTTTAACCTGTGATAAATATAATTATAAATTTGCGGTTCGGCTATTGATAACAACTAAGTAAACACTGATGTCAAGGGTCGATAGCTTATAGATGTGGGATTATAATGAGCCCGGTATTACGTTACAATGATTTATAATTGATTAATGTTTGTATAAATCTAGATGTTACAAATGTATCCTATTATAATAAGTAATATAATCACCAGACTACATACATATATATGTATATATTGTTCTAAAACAAAGTTAAGTAGCTAAATCACTTGTATTATGAAAATAAGAAACAACGCCGGAACCACAACACCAAGACCCCAAACAATATAGCAACGTTCATTTGATCTGGCCGGGGATCAAACTCAGGACTTCAAAGTGGTCTCGCTATAAAAACCGGCATGAAACCTACTCGACCATGGAGGTAATCAAATGATGATAATATGTCATCTTAACAACATGATCAAAGAGTTGTTTATGTACGCGTATATCGAGCATTATATGAGCTGATCAAATTTCAGCTTCATATTATATTCCAGTTGATAATTAAGATTCAAAAATCTCTGAATGCAGGTTTCATCTCCGTTTTCTTCTGGCTTATATTTTGTAATAATTATTTTTAATTAATTGACTTTATAAATATATTTAAAGGCTTGATTATTGATAATTTAAAAACTCATTAGCATACGAAGAAATGATTACTAGAAAAAATCTGATTGTATCAATTTTTCTAATAAATACTTCTTTAGATATAAAAATCTAGCAGTTCGGGCTTAAATATAAAAAAGAAAATATTAGAAGCTAATTTGCAATTAAAACAATATGTAAAATATCACAACAATTAACCAAATACAAGCACGTACGGGAACGTTTGCTTAAAATATGTCAGAATGTAAGACAAATGAATTGCTAAATTCCGAGTTTGTTGGACGTATCGCAAATTAAAACCCTGTTTCGTACAGTTCAAATACAAACAAGAGTTAACAAGCACAATGTCCTATTTTTATTTACTCTCATTTAAAATTTCACGGAAAGGTCAGGTTTGCCGGGTTTACAGGACCGAGTTAGCTCTACGAGCTATCTGTCCTCTTCTAACGGACCCGGGAAAACCTAGATTCTGCATTTGCAATATTGTCGTTAACCATCTGCCAATCGATTTTGAACTTTATTGCACTATCATAGTTGCTAAGGGATAGAAAATATTTTGAGTTACGGGCATATTTGTACAAGACCTGTTGCACTACACGTCACGACAATCTGAATTCAATCAATAAAGGTAGGAAGATGCGTGTGGAATCATTTAATTTAGCTTGTATTGTTAGGTTTTGTAGATAATTGGGCTTATCTCAGCATAGAATTTCCACTTTCTGAAGTTGTCAGACGCAAGCACCAATTATTAGAGATGGATTTGATGATACTCGAGAGCTGAGATACGACATTGAAAGCTTTCCCATCATTAATCTTCTGGTATCCTTCAATTTGAAGTTAACAATTACATGTATACCTTATTATATATTGATGAAAGCATCATTAAAACGTCTTTCGTTTTTCGACGCCATCATTTTTTATTTATTCCAAGCGATTTTAATTAAGATTAATATGTTGCATAAAATTAAAAATAAGTAATAACTCTTTATTATTGTTCTAAAATAATTGGAGGTTCAATTATTTTAGAGTATTTCAATTGAAAAACTAACAAAGAAAAATACATGTTTGTAACTGTAAGGACATATTCAATTCCCATTGCATAACCATCTCGATGCAATTAAAACTCAACCAATAGGTTGCTATAAATTATTTTAATTCGTCTTTGGCAGAAAATCTCTAAATATTAGACTTAGATCACAATGCATTGTCAGTCTGCCCATATAGCCGTACCAATTAGATATATTAAAATAAAAATGTGAAGGCACTTCAGAAAATACATGTATACATAATAATATTAATCCATAAATAACACTTAACACAGCTGTATCAAATGATTTTGAAGGTTACTTAAAAAAAAAAAATTAAATTGTAAAAATATTTTTTCTTTCATGTCAATTTGCAGTTTTTATTTTCAAGTTGATAAGTAGCAGTAACAGACAAATTAATATATTTAGAAAAAAAGATTCGTTATCAGTTGTTGTATAGTTCAATAAAATTCTTGAAATTAAGTCTTTAAGCATGATAAAAGAAAAGTTACTGACCACGTAACCTTAGATATCTGCTAAGCATGCACTTTACAAAAATATGTGTTGATGTAGTCGTTCCCCCGAAATACCCCCTTTTGGAGGGTTCCAGTAGGTAATTCATTTTTGTTAACAGCTTTTTATTGAGTTTTGCAATTCAATGATCACTTTGACAACGCGACGAAACATGTTCTTACAGCATGACAGAGACTGATTAGGGTTCTGAATAGAATCTATAGACTTTGTGTTTAAGTGTTATCCTATATCAAAATAGATAAATTCTCTGCGTAAAATAAAATATATTAGTAAAGTGAGTAAGATTTCTCCTTGGCAAAACAAATATAATAGGTCTCTTTGGAAGTATATACTGGTACGGGGTACTATAAAGATTGCAGTATTCATAGTAGAAGGCCGCCGGGGCTTGCTATAAATAGAAGCGGGATTGCAGTTACCTTTGCCACAGTAAAGAACAGTAAAACATCTTCATACAAACGTGCCGCTCTCGGTTTGAATGTGTGCGTGCGCGCCGCGCGCCGTGTCGGCACGCGATTTCACGCGCACGCTAGCATAATATATGGGGGAATAAGGTGACGGCAGTACGGGCTGTGCCGCGCGACTGTGAGCATGCGCGTACGTCACATGACCGCTCGCGATCGTCAACTCTCGCCGGCCACTTACCATAATATTAATTATTACGAGTATCTTGACTTCAAAAAGGGGAAAAAATATTGTAGTGTTTTCGGGTGCCTCAATAACGATTTCGCAAACAAATATTCAATCATCATATGCTTTTTATTACATAAATTTAGATCAAGTGCTGCTTGTTCGAAAATATTAACTAAAAGTAAAAGTGACGACCCTGGGGATCAACGCAAGAGTAGGCTAATAACTCGGCGGGCGGCCTTAGATAACCTACTGTTCTGTTTACTGTGCCTTTGCACTTTGCGTAACATTTCTCGCACCCGCTCTATCGATTAAAGCGAACACTGGGACAGCGGGCCAATTTTGGTTACATTCTCATATATGACATTATCAGTTTTATCTATACTAATATTATAAAGAAGTAAAGTTTGTGTGTTTGTATATTTGTTAAATTGTAAGGGGTAATCTCGGAATCTACTGAAGCGATTTTAAAAATTCTTTCACCAATAGAAAGGCACATTATTGCTGAGTGTCATAGGCTATATTGAATGCTAGAAAAAATTTAAAGAATTTTGTCTACCCGTGCCGTTTGTAAGCCGGGACGGGCCGCTAGTTAAAATATAAAATTAAAATGACTAAACACTTTTTATGTAGTTCATTATTTTTCAAAGGGGGTAGTACAGTTTGGTTCGTGCCAACGATGTGACATATGCCAAATCTAAAAAAATTAATGCTTTTTTTTATTTTATTTATTGGAAGAGTAAAAAAAAAACTTGAATATTTATCGTTATACTTATGTTATTACGATTACTTATTATTATAGCTTACAAGTCCTAATTACTGCCACTCTTCCACATCTAAAATGTTTGGTAGAATATATTTGTCAATTTTAATTTAAGCCAGGGGCGGGTAAAGGATGAATATATGTACAAGTAGAAATAAAAAATCATTTAAAAAAAACACGTTTTTATAAGCGGACTAAAAGGAAGGAAATAAATTGTTCCCAGAATTGTAATGGAAAATTCTTTTCCCCGAATTATAAAAATTTCAAAGATATATGTTCAAGTACTGTGATGTAATATGAGTAAAAACGTGGGGCGGGCGGTTTTCAGGCTTAATTCATTCAAATTCACTTGGTGAATACGTTTTCAGACGTTTCGCTGAGATGTTTAGTATTTACAAATAACGAGTTAGAGTTAAAAATGTGGTAAAAAGCACTTTAATCCGTATTCCACTGGAATTTAACCCACATTACTACTAAGAGTAATATTCAAGTCGTTTACATATCTATAATAAAATGTGTTTACTCTGGTCATACCGGTCAGTTGGCCACTGTTAAACACTATTATATTCTTCCTAAACGTAATATCATTTAAAGGCCGATCACCAAAAACAGTATATATTTTTTTAGATAAATATCCAGATGTCAGTCCGCTACCGCGCGTCTCACCCCTCTCAACGACGCTGCGCGAATTGTGAAAAAATATCGGGCTCTTAGATAAAAATGCCATTTTCTCGCTTAATACTAAAGCTACGACCAAACAAAAACTACTACCGTAAAGCTGATTAAATGAAGAATAAATTAATCGTAATTAAAAAAAAAATAACGGGCCACGCGAAGTTTAAATATTGTAGTAATTCATATAGTAGTGTTTGCAACCGGTAGCAATTGCTACCGTGGACTGACAAGTGAATATGACTAATAAACTGTTATGATGTGCTATACATAAACTTTCAAAGCTAAACCTAATTAGTTGGGTTAGAGATGTGACCAGAAAATAAACTCCTATTAACCCCTTTTGTTGTGGGGCTTAGCTGCTATTATAAATAATGTTAAATACATTATTATGTCTTCAAAAAAGAATAGTGCGCACTTTATACAACTTACGATCCAACAGAGCTACTCTCTACCCTTGTTGTTTCTCAAGATATCTATTACAAAACTTGAGATAAGTAAACAATAAATACAAGAAACGAAAGTAAGGATACAGTTTCAAGTTTTAAACTGTGAAATACAAGAAGCTTATTTTTAAATAGAGGAATTACAGTATTTATTTTATTTTTTTGCATTTTGTACGCAATTTTTTGTATTTTTGTTTGTAAGCCTCAAGAAACTAAGCAAGGACTATTTCTTTCTTTCTTTACATTATACATAAGATAATTATGAAACTCATTGTGTTAGTGTAAAAATTCTTCTGCGATATGAAGATATTATTTTAACGTGTTGCGTATTAGAATTGATCGATTGGATCCTCACAATTTTTTTCATTATTACCGCAGCCGAAGGAGGGCAACTGCTAGGAGGTTTCCCTGAAAAGTGGAAGGTCCTGCCATAATCTCCACGCTTGTGTAAGTACCAAGTAAAACTAGCAAAATAACAGAAAGAGGTTATTCTTCGTGGACAAACCGAAGTATAATGCCTCAATTGACAACAAGATAAACCTTTTATAGCATCAAATGGTGGGGGGAAACAAATAACCAATCACAGCACACGAGCAATCACCGCGATTGGCCAATTACACGTAATCGCTTAGAGACTTTCAAACACCTTGATATTCATTTAATAATTGTACTCATATTCATAATTTCGTTTTGATAATAATAATTACTAAATAATTGCTAGCATAGCTTGCACTTGGCAGGTACGTTGAAGATCATAGAAAAAGACTATAATTAGAAAAAACACTGCTGCCAGTTTTGTGGTCTACGTTGTGCCAGTTGTGGTGGTGTATGGTGATTGCCCCTAATACCTTTCCTTTTAAGGCACATTTAAAGGTTGGTTGGGTTATTCACTTAAAATTAACCACTTCTCGTACACTTCATAACAAGAAACAAGTTCATCAGCGATATCCTTTGTGCCGTAGAGGTATTAAAATGTAGTATCAAAGTTCAAAGAGATGATTAACAAAAACAAACTGTCGGTTGACCTTTGTAATCAAGGCTGGGGCTAAATCAACAATTGGAAAGTTTCCAAAACTGGCAAAAAGCACGCCAGTGGAATTTTAACACCGTTTCAGAGATTGGAAAAATCTGTTCGAGATTTCGTAGAGAATATTGTAGGTTTTTCTTCCGGATTATGTGTGCCGAAATGTTTTATCTCAGTTTAGATTTGAGGTTAACTCTTTTGATGATTTATTACAGGAGATTTCTATATGTCAGATGGAAAGAAAAAAAAACAACACTTATTTTTGATCACAGACGTCAAGAACACAATTACACATTACGAATCACGAACAATCAAAATATAAAAACAAACAATATATTAGCACAGTAGCCAGGTAACGACATGTGTACCCTAAACTATGCTCAGCTCAATATAGGTAGCAAGTAGTCTACTACACTGATATTTCGTTAAACTCAGTGGTGATATCAGGTAAGCAACATAGATATACAATTATCAATCACACATAGACTCAACAAAAAGAACGATTTAAAAGGTTTAATAAAACAAATATTTCTATAAACAAAAACATTTTAAAAATAAAAATGGCTTTATAGGACACAGATCCCTTTGCCCGGCTCAATTACTCTAAAGAATAATTATAGTCAAAAAGACACAGAGTACATATGAGGAATTTCTATCGAAACTTTTCATTAATCAAGAGAACGATTGCGAAAGGTTTAAACGTCCTGGATTACGGAGCTTAAAAACATTTATCATCTCATGCTTCTGAAGGCCACCAACCTATACGAATTTTGAGTGGGTTTTGCTTCGTTCTCACTACATTGTTTTCTTTCACAGGTCCTTCTCTGTTCCTGAGAAGTTGAAACTTATTTGCCTACTGGCTAATGTAGATTTTGTACATATTTAACTTATATAACCGTGTGATGTTCAGCAGAGTAGAAAAGCATCAACCCTTCACACTTACAAGAGTCATAAAAAGCAGCTAATAGTAGTTTACGTAAACATCATCATCGTAGATCACAAAATGGGCAGCAGAATTTTCTGAGTTGAGGTTTTTTCTGCTATCTTCAACCGCTTGGTAAGTATGGAGATTATGGCAAAATCGCTTTTATTGGGGAGGTTTCCGATCAACAGTGAACGTCTTTCGCATGGTGATAATATAGTCCAGTCATCCTGTCTCTGATCCTGGTTTTGAGTGCATGTACAGATAAAAAATATCCTTCGGTAAAATCCTTTATTTTTGAGCATTTCAACGATATCTGCAAAATGGGCCCACTCAAACTTTCCTACACTCAAAAATGACCTGATTAATAGTGGGCCTAAAATTTAAAATGAGTCTTAAAAATTTTCTAGCGGTCCAAAATGATCCAATTTTGAATTGTAGATGGTAGGCATCAAAACCAATGGACAGAATTTTGAATTTTTTGGATAGCTTATATATTTTTATGCTTAAAATCGTCATTTAACGGATTTTTGTAAATAGCGGAAAAAAAGCATGAAAAATGCCAAGATGACAGGCCTAATATATTTATTTATTGACTGATATATCTTACTTGTTTATTTATAGAGGACAACGACAACTTTAATTTAAACTATTATCTTACTGTCTATATTTATAATAGATAGTTGTTGTGTTTTAAAAACAAAGAAAAATATTTTTTGACAAATGACCCAGTTATTAACAGTGAGTATTTGCGAGTATAAACTAAAACCTGTCTTAATCTTATCTAAGCTGTTCAATGTTTTGTCGATTACCATATCTTAAACACTATATTGTCTTAGAACTTTATAAAAAATATCCTATTAATATAAATTGATACTAAATAAATGACCTACCTCGTCCTATAAAATTCTAAGTTAGTGTTTCATTATACTTACAGATTTAGTTGAAGGGTCTTATTTAAATTTTGTGAGTTAACAAAAGAAAACCGTAACAAAGACCGTTAAGTTCTATTTGAGCTTTTGTGCGGTAATGTTAAGTTTCAAGTATAAACGGATATTTTGAGACATGTAAATTAATTTTGTTTTAGATTTTCATCTTATCTCGAAAGGAATCTTTTTGATATGGTATCATATGTTATTTATTTTTAATATTATATAAATTAAGATATGGTAGTTGGAGAAAGTTATACTGGATATTATTCTTATTTAATAAACGTCACTAAAATTTTTATTAACAATTTATTTTTTTTACTTTCTATTATTTAATCGATCTGTAAGTAATAAGGAAATGAGTTCTAACATTAAAGGCTTGTGTGATGACTGTACATAAAGTCAAATACATCTTGTGGCCATTCATCTTATTTTAAGAAAGTCGTTCCAATCTCCTCCTAACGGTTTCATTAAAAAATATTTCGAGAATTTATCAATAAATGAATAAACAATATATTATTATTTAAATAATTGTTCAAAATAAAAATAAATATTGAAATAATATGAGATGTTGGAAAATAATATTCTTATTATGCTTAATGGAAAACCTTTTTTGATACAAGTACGAGTATATTGCATAAATGTGTTGAGCCCTTAATAAAAGAATCTACGTCTTTAAAGATTAATCGAGTATTCTTATCAAAGGTTAAAAGAACTCATAAATTGTAGAGAGACGCTCTTTTTTGAATCGAAACATTTATATTTTAATAAAAATATATTTTAAGTTTAAACAGATTTAAATATGAGGCTCGGCTGTATTTTTTTATTCATAAAATATGCTTTTTATATATTAAGAATACCATTTTTTAATTAAGTAAATTCTTAAAATAACAAAATAAAATATTTGCTTCTCAACAATACAACAAAGGCAAGCAAATATATAAAGCTCTCTCCTTCTTACAACAGAACAAAGAAACATTACCACAGCAAACGAAACTCCACTGGCAATTAATCATGACCTGCCTAAACCATGCTAACAGGACCGCAGTAAGATTCCGTAAGTAAAGTTCCACAAGAGCGAACACGCCATAAAATGGTACGCACACCCCTGGCTCATCGTAGAATAAGTAACATTAAGCTGCCGAGTTAAATATAACTAGCTCCTATAACAGCAACTTGGCCTATGTGTACAATGTTACAAAGTCAGGTAGTTTCTACGAACACGTAGTGCGAAAACTGAAGTGCGTGTGTGCGTTATGCTCATAAGTGTGAGTGACCTACATTTCAGCAGGGATGCTGCCTTCTCGTATATAATGTCGGAGAATACTCCCGAGGAGCGGGTGGTTTATATGGATCTCGGATACCGGTTATTTTTATTGCATCCGGTAGAAAATTTATTTTCCTCCATTGAAATATCATTCTCATTTCCACATGTATTGTGATATGTGATTGAAGCGAATAAAAATAGCAAACTTAAAGAAATTTGTACGGATTCACACTGGATGTAACTTTGATATGTGCCTTATTATTATGCTGATAACATGTTTAAATTAATCACAATATGTTTGACGAAGTATTTCTTAATAACTAAGGTTTAGTTTTTTAAAAGATAAAAGTAAAAGCAAAGTATCCTTTAGAAGGAATTCTCACATTTCTTGTAATCTTGAATCTTGGTACTGTAACTTTTAAAGGATCGTCCTTCGGCTCAGTTTCTTTTTCGCAAATGCTTAATTAAATTTTCTGTTTGCGAAATAACTGGAACGCTCGAGAGACAATTTGTGTGCTACTATGTATTCAGTGCGTAAAACTCTGAGCTTACGGCAGGCTCCGTCCCTCACCGTGAACGGGCCTGTCTTTCATTTAATGTCAGGGGTCGCGCGATCGATGTAGCACCCGCCCACGCCCGCGTCCGCTTCTCGTGCCTACATTGTTTCAAAACACGAGTGCTAGCGGAAAACTTTTGTTTTAGCAATTACTACACACTATAAATGGATGTTCTTTGTCTTCATTTCCGTGATAAACAGGTTACCATGTCTTCACATTTTGTAAAATTGAGGGTTATATATTTATAATAATTCACAAACGATTATTACAATAGTGTATATATCAATGTGTTAATATTATTTTTTTACTGTTTCATCATCATCACATTGAGTGACAGGCAATCTAATTTTTAACATTTTGTTCATCTTAATGGAATATTGGAAACTACACTACCTATTATCTGTGCTGTACGCTTATGATATACTATGAGGGCACCATAAGTTTTTCTACGTCATTAGTAAGCTTTACATTTACATTTTTTTTCGAAAGCAGTGAACCACGAGACCCAGGATATGTTAGTCGGTCGCTGCATTATTAGACAAATTTAAAAAAGTTGGAGATAATTATATAATTGTGTTTAATTATCAGTTCCTTTACAGTACAAAGATTTCAGTGGCTCATGATGTTATAATAATTTATTATTTCATCCCTTTTGAAAACTGCCTCTACCAGTATTCAATTACTTTTAATTTTATTATATCTTCTCTCCTCTATAATGTTCAAGATTCCCAATCGTAAACTAATGTTATAAATTGGGGCAATAGATGCATAGTCTAACTAGTGTCTGACTATTTCTAAAATGTGATGAATCAAAATAGCATTTTAAGTAACACCTCGACTTCCAACATTCCCTTTTTTGAAGGACTCGTAGTTATCACAACAATAAGAATAAAATATTCGTATATATTTCTAGACTTGTTGTTTTTTGAGTAAATTTATATTTTTTCCTTTAACTGACACTGGTGTATAATGTTATCAATGTTTAATTAAGACAATCTGACTTTTGTAATATGACTTTAACTAATAGTAATCTTAAATTAAATGGCACGATTTATTATTATTTATTGTAATTAAATTATAATATGATATTTACAAAACGTGCTTTAACCAAATTGTATTGAAGATATGATTAATATACACGCTAATTTTAGAATATAATAGACATATATGAAAGTGCTGTAATTAATAGTTTTAAAACACTTAACTACTTTGGCGGTAGACTTAGAAATTTTTACTGTAAATAAAGTAAACTCGCTAACTCTTATGCCTTAACAACAGACTGAAGCCAAATGTAGCTGAATGGACCAAAAGGCTCCAAATGCCTGCCCACACCAAAGCTTGCGTATGCGCCCGGTAACTTCAATGCCGTTTGCGAGCTGAAATGCTCCCGGTGTATTGAACGTACTACACTTAAATTTCCAAACGATTTCTCGCTTCCAACACAAATGTGGAACATGCAAGCATTTCTAGTGCTTATGTAACTACGATCGGAACTCTGAATATCTTAGGACTTTATCTTAAACTCAAAATTATTATTACTAATGAAGGTTAAAGTTGCGTGAGGTAAATAAATAAATAAAAAGCAAGGAAAATACTATAATTCAAGCTTTAAGGTTTTCTCTTATACCAATTTGATACCGTTTAGAGATAAAAGATTTCCAACTCTTTTTAATTATATCCCCAGAATACTTTTTCAGATTCAAGTCCGCGTCTTCTTATCATTCGCAACATCGGTGAGAATAACAAATTATTTTCACATTATACTATTTCTTTCACCACTTTACGTATAACAACTCGTTCACTAATTAAGTTGTCTTGTACGGTCTGCGAAACATTTTATTAGAACTTGACCCACTTTCGCAGTGAGTGCAAATCACGTAAGGCCGCATGGATAAATCTCGATACCACTTCTGAAACAAATTTCAGATATACGATAGGGGTAGCATGTATTTTACTAACATTTTTGAAATTCAACGATTTTCGATCATATATTTGGCTAAACACTTTAAAAGTATGCAATTTTTAGAAACAAATCAAATTTTAAGCAGTTCAAAATAGGGCTTCCAATCCTGCAGCCTGAATTCAATCTCGGTATTTGCGGGACTACGATTTTTTAATCCCGCGGGATCTCGGTATTTGCGGGATCCCGCATATTGAAGATATTCACATTTATATAAGGCAAATTAAACAATGAATTAATCAACTCCACATTTATTTACGTACATATTACTATTAATATGAGACCAATCAAATTACAAAACTTTAATTTCTTTTCTTTAGATAAACGCTTTTTCAATCCCGCAAATCTCGCGGATCCCGCGCCTGTAATCCCGCATCATGCGGGATTGGAAAATGGCGCTGGATCCCGCAATACCGAGATCTCGGTATTGGAAGCCCTAGTTCAAAACCTATACATATTTTTAAAGTGTGTTTGCCGATTGTAATTTATTGTTTTAACTAATAAAAAGAGCTGCTTTACAAAAGCAGTATTAGAAATATACAACAATAATCAACGAAGAATCAAAATTTTTAGAAATCTCAATTTATAATAATACGTAAATACAAGTAAAATATAAGTTTTGCCGATGAGTACCCTCGTTAGTTCTTCTCAAGCGACATATAATTATTACAATACTTAAAGCATAATATTCAAACATTTAAAGCTAAAATGGAAAGTTAAATGGCGTTTTAAATAAACTAAGATCGGGTTATGCCCATTAAGATAATATTAAATTCGTCGCCGGTGTGTTTTACGGTTTCAACAGTTTGGAAGCCCAATAAAACTTGAGGTACATACTTGTTGACTTCAGTACTTACTATGTAAATGTTTCGAGTCCGTGCTTAATGCACGAAGTTGGCAGGAAATTTTCATATTTAATTTAAATATGTAAAAAATTAAAATCGATTTAATTAATTTCTTTTTAAACAACATTAAAAATATTGTTCTGATTCTTAGCAAGGACTGTATAACTTTGTCAGCCGTGTCAGAGTACAATTGTAGCCCATGTGTTAAAGGAATAACGACCTTAGTGATGATGATTATTACGACTAGCTGACCCGGTAACGCGTATACAATGGAAAAAGAGCGGACAGACAAACACACAAACAACAAATTTGTGTTCTTAGATTATAGACTACCTGACCCGGTAACGCGTTGCTATGGTAACGCGTATACAATGGAAAAAAAGCGGACAGACAAACACACAAACAGCAAATTTGTGTTCTTAGATTATAGACTACCTGACCCGGTAACGCGTTGCTATGGTAACGCGTATACAATGGAAAAAGAGTGGAAAAAAGAGCGGACAAACAAGCACACAAACAACAAATTTGTGTTCTTAGATTATTGATTCCTAAATTTTGTGAAATATGTACAACAATTATTATGCTTTCGATATTTATTCAATAAATTATTTGAATCGACTAGATTATCAAAGTTTTAATTTTCTGATTGAATAATGGTATCATGATGTTTTTTCCGTTGTATAAATTATGCAGTTACTAACCTACCAAGACATTTTTAGGCCGACGTGTTCTGTGTCACTAGAAGGTATAATAAAGCGATTTTCTTTTGGAATAAAAAGATCCTCTTTTCCTTAAGGCATACAAATGGGACAAAACATTATTCTCAGTCATGTTTGTCTTATCCAAATATTTAAATTAATGCACCCCGAAGTAAGTAGGTCGTCTAAATATAACACTACATTATCATTCATCATAGCGTGTTTGCGAAAAACAAAATAACATTTAATTTACGATACTCCATCCCCCGAGAGAGACCTCCCGTCACTCTCAAATTGTTTTATCTCTAAAATTGATAGTTTGTACAAAACTTCTTTGAAGTTACATTGTTATATTTCTTATTCTGTATTTTTCTCAGAAAATTTACAATATATTAAACATTTTATTAATATTCCTGTAATCCCTCATGGTAAGTTTTACGCTTGTGTTAAGGGTGGGTCCTTGTCCGTAGTAAATTACGGTAATAATAAATCGGTAAGAAACAAACTCGGTCCCTTAGCTTCTAAGCTGACATTATAGGGGCTACTCTGAAATTTATTTAGTCCACGTACATACCTGATAAAATATGGAATTTGCGGAGCATCCATTGTAATTCGTTCGTATTTGACACCTGTAAAATTTTCGCTTTATAGTATTTCAGAATAGGTATGTTTTTTTCTTAAATAAAAGAAAATTCCATTAATAAAAGGGCACAAGCATAAAGAAGTTTAAATTCTTTAACAATAACCAAAGTATCAATATCACTTTATCCTATTATTTCTAGTTATTTTATCGCCAACTAAACATTGTTTATTAATAAACTAAAGACAAAAAATTATGTTCATTTTTTTTCGTAACCAGTGTTATAAATTGAACATATGTTTGGCGGATTTAACCGAAGTCTTAACTATGATTCCAGATTTGTTTAGTCTTTTCTAGTTGATGAATTGATATGAACATATATCGCAGGTGTGGTCGTGGCGATATTTGATATTACCTCGAACTGATGCTGCAGCACGACTTAGATTTTGCAATATACTCAACTCCGTCGCCAATATACCGCAGAGGTTGGGTTTGAACTCAATGGGGTGGTCTCAGTAAAAATGTGTTATTTTATTGTGAATAAAATTAATAGTGTTTCTTGTGATTTTATATTGAAATGAAAACTTCTTTAGCATCGTTGTGATTTGAAAGTCGATGAAAAGAAAAAGCGACGGGAAAAAGACATAAATTCATAAGATTTAACGTAGGAGAAAATGAGATAGGAAGCATTATACAGTGTCTCTTTGAAACGAAAAAGCGACAGTAAAAAGAGACAGACACTTAAATTCATAAGATTTGACGTAGGAGAAAATGAGAAGGAAGCATTATGTACGTGTATTAATACGTGTTTGTGTGCGCATTCGTAGTACAAAGCTTGAGAGAAGGCATCACAACAACCGTGGTGAAATACAACATTTTATATACGTGTACGTATTATTTTTGAAGGTTTCACTTCTACCACGTGTGAATTGCACACATGCTTCTTTTATAACAACATTCGTATTCCAATCGACAAGCTCATATCATAGTTATAATCTAAAAATATTAGATGATTACAAGACAAATAAATTCATAATCTATCACATTTGATCGACGTTATACACGATTAGTGAATTGCATGCAACTAATTATGCAATAAACTGTTTGTTAAAAAGTTTCCAAATCTATTTACCTTTATAAGTTAAATGTTATCCACATTTTACTTAAATAAAACCTTCTGTTTTTATTAATTGTATTAACTTACCATTAAGAAAATAAAATATAAAAAAACTGGTTCAGGCCGTACAGAATTACCAGCATAACTACATATTCATTAAATCAAAGAGTTTGAAAGTCGCGTCGAGCCGTCCGCAGCTAAGGCTCTAACTGGGTTAACAAGCGGTTGAGTCGGTTCTCACTAATTAGTGACCAGCCCAGGTCTTGTACCTACAATCTCATCGCTGTACTCTCTTGGTAAGTTAATTCAGCTGACTCGTTGCCTAAAATATCTGTTTTAAGGACATCTCAATAAACTCCATTTTTATATTCAGAACCATTGGGCTATTCAGACAAATTGGTTACACCAACAATTATATGAATCACATAATGATGAGAATCATAATATTTAAATATCATATATCATATCAGTTATATTCAGAGAAAGAAACAATAATATTTTAGCGAATCATTAACAATTTTTTATTTGAAAGTTATATTTTTTTTTTATTTCAACTTGACTACTTATAAAATTATGACTGTCACTTTGCATTTGGTTGTGACTGATTAAATTCCACTAAACAAAATAATGAAAGAATTAGCTTAAAATCCTTCAAGCTCGTCAAACTACATCTTTGACGAGCTTGAAGGATTTTAGGCTAATTCTTTCATAATTTTGTTTTTATCGTTAGCGAAAATTGCTTCTCAGAAATTTTATGTATCTTAAATGTCAATAACTATACAATTACTTATAAAACTTTATTAATATTTAACATGCTGTCGTGCGCATAAGATATAATAAGATCTTGAGACATATAACTGCTGGCTTGGGTGCTCTCACCCGTGATAAATAAACCGATCGTACGTACTTATATTTTATACAATTACTTCGACAGTACATTCAGATTATCTCTACTGTATTATAAAAGATTGTTGGTAAATTTTACCTCTGAATAGAACAAAGAACAACGAATTAAAATATGGTTCAAAAAGTTTTATTTCACAACTGACTGTTTATATGCTTTTTATGTATGTAACTTTATGAACGTGCGCTAGCTCTGTGACAGATTGTGTCATCTTAGTTCGATATTGGCCAACCTTGTTTTAAAATTTCGATGATTTCATAAGATTTGATTAAAATATCATTTTTTGGTTTGTCCTGTTATGCTAATGACTAATAAAATAAAATGTTGAAGATAGCTTTCTCTGCTTTACTATACACAGAAGTATTAGCTACAAAAAGTAGTGTTTTCATTGTTATGTCACTCGAACTATTCAAGCAACCATAGAGTCAAGAGATACTAAATCTATAGTAGTAATAGTACAATAGTACTAATCCACGCCTATAGAAAACTATTTTGACATTCAAGTGACACCGCTGCTGTCCTGACACAGTCGCAGCAAATTTATTTTGGTTTACTATTTCACTCCATTGAATTTATTGATGTTTCAAACGTTCGTAGGCTGAGCAAAAGGAAATCTTTTCTAGTTTAACAAGATTTCAGACATGGAAGAGTGAACCTTTCAGGTAAACTGGCAGTAACATTATTTTGTTTGACAGCGCCCAATTTTTATTCACGATACATTTGTGACTTTCTATGCTAAATATTTCTTTTATATGTTCTGTTACAGATATCGGCAATATCGTTTCTATGAGATTGTTCCTATACATATATATGTCTATATATACACACTAATATCTAGAACCACAAACACTTTTATTACCAAATTTCTAAAAGTACTTATTGTTGATGAAGTCATTAAAAATAAAAGGATTTCTGTTCTCAAGACTTCTCATAATATGTATAATACATTTAGATAAAGATATACTTATAGGCATTTATAAATGTACGTAATCTTAAAAGTTTTAATGCTATATTCTTAGTAATCGTTAAAGTTTTAACACTCTTAAAATAATATTCTTTTGTTATAAACTCCGAATACTTTTCTCAAAGCTTAGAGAGCGGCGGCGGTGGGTTGAAACATTTTACGAATTTTTCATTGTTTCAAAGGGATCTTTTCTCCATTATTCTTCTAATTATTTATAAAAACGACTCCGTTTAAAGTAAATTGCTCTGAGCTTCATCTTGGAAACTGAAGTTTTTATATTTTGTTACTCGGAAGTTTACCTATAAACATTTAATCGTAGCGCCCTTTTAGTATCTGGGCAAAATAAAAACATCCACGGTTGTTGTATCTTATATGTTTGTATATTTCTTAATATGAATCAAAATCATATACCTGTATATAATTATTATTTTTAAGAAAATAACATACTTTCTTTTTTAGAAATATCAATGTTTAATACTATAGTTTAGGCCATCTTTACCAAACAAACTTACCAGTGATAGTAACAACTATTTAATTAAAACATTACTTTTCTCTACTTTTGGTCTGCTATAACCCAATTAGTTATATAACATAATACGTTTCTCCGTCAACAACAAGTTTCTCATTACGGGAATTTATCTAATGGACAGATTAGTTTGTTTGCAAGATAGCATTAGGGAGAGGCGGTTATAAGAGCTTCACAGCCCGAGTGGTATAAAAGCTTCCTAGAATAACATATACCGCCACATAGAGGAGGCTTATGAAAATAAGATTTAGCTTTAGTTTTCGCACTTTGGTGATATGAATATTTAATGTAAAGGAACGCGTATCGACATCTTATCCGGCAAGAATGTGAAATCAGACGTATAAACAAGAAAATATATAATGGTTTCAGATAAATCATTTACAGTTACAAAATTTACAGAAAGTTATTGTGTTTAACTAATTTATTTTTATTCATTCGAATGTAACCGGCAACTGTTAAATTATTTAAGTACAGAAATAAATTTACTTGTAGGTAGGTTTACCTAGAACTTAAAGAGATGGCGCTGGTTATCAGCTTACGAAACACTTGAAAAAATTCAACGGGTCTCTCAATATCTAGGTATCTCATTTGGAATAGACCTCGCTCGGATAGCGCGAAGCTGTGGTTTCGAGTCCCTGAAACCGGTAGATTTTTTTTTTACACTTAAGTTTTTCCAATTTTGTTATCCTTTAATAATGTTTCGATGGGTGCCGCGTATCTACGATATTTTGAGCAGACGTCGTCATAATCAATCAATCCATCAATCAATACTATCTTTGTCTTGTTTAGTTAGCAAAATATATAATACTAATAGATTTGGACACTTTATAGATAATTCGAGAAACGAAGTATAGATACAAATAGTTGTGTTTTTTTCTTCTCAGCATTAAAATGGTAAAAAATGCGGTAAAAATATAACGATTAAATTTCTTGTAATTTTCATTGAATTATTATTACAACAGAAGTAAGAACAAATCGCAATTAGTTGGTTTCATTAATGGGTATCTCATAAATTATTTTCATCCTTAAATTTTATTACTTCGGTACTTCGTCTGAAGGTTTTTAAGTGACTCCTATAAATTTTAGACGATAGTATCCGGCTGCGTGTGATTTATGTGTTTACTTGTAAAAGTCGTAAAGAAACTAGGTCACTAACTTCCCGAAAATGGGAATTACTTAAGGACATCCAATTTAAGAAGATAATTTAGTTATCTTCTTAGGAAAATAATATCAGAAACGATATGTTTTACAAAAACAAATCCATCTTCTTAACGTTCGCAACTCTAACAAGTGTAGATATAAAAAATAAATTTATGCAAGTCAGTTTTTTCATTATTCAGTCATATTTTATTCTCTAAATCTTATATTTTACTATCTGTGTTTATACAATTGTTTGGCGGAACGTATTCGCTTTTGCAGTTAAAGAAAAACTTCTTAATTTCCCCGCGTTAGTTTGTTAATAATTTTAAACAAAACCTGGTATAAGATTCAGTAGAATTTATCGGTCAAAACAATAAAAGTATCGGCATGGAATTGTTTATCGGAGGACTGTTCGCCGCAAACTCGTTTCGGCGAGTAATGAAATTTTGTTTTTCAATATTTTTTAACTTAGCCGATAGATTTAACTTAAAGTGGACTAGGTCTAAGTTCGTTTAGGTTAGAACATAGTTATAAATATTAAGGATCTTGAGATATAAAACATAATCATTCGGTGAAACGCTAAACAATTTAGAAATCTATACATATGAATTCAAAATAATTCAAGTTCATAATCTTCTTCAAATAAATACTTATTTTCAGAGTTGTAACAGCTCTTAATACTATTACTGTGATTTAGAAACTGACATTATTAATAATAACATTAAATGTCGTTTCTTTTCTTACAGGTATGTAGGTTTTTGTTAAGTACTGAGTAAATACACACTTTTATTTCATGTACCTGATATAAAATAACCAATAAATCTTTTCTTACAGAGAAAGTGCCTTTTATGTACTCGCACGCGTTTTTTACATATGCTTAGATACCTAAGCAAAGGTAACGACTTAAAACGATTATCCTTCTGAGTCCAACCATCACATTTCTTAAAAAAAGAAAGAAATATACAGCCGTTGATACATCAGTGTAAGGTATATAAAATAAATAAGGTAATAGAGCCTTCAAATATTTTCCAATTTACTATACAATGTCATTATCTTTTGTCATTCTATATTTTACTGCTATCTTAAGATATTTCCGTAACGAGTCTCCTTTCAATGATAAATGTTTAATTTGGAACTCATCAGCCATTCGAAAAACGATTTTCATTATCTAAACGTCTGTCGTAACAAAGGCCGTTACGATTCAAATGGATCCTTAATTAACGTCAGCCTATGTAGGTAGAACGTGACGTAGTTAAATCGGTATTCTTTTATGCAGTAAAAATTTGGGTAAAATATTAAACTAATTAATGAAAGGACAAATATACTTGGACTTCAATTTATTTTTGCTATAACGATGATACTGTCTAGTTTATCTACACTAATATTATAAAGAGGAAAGATTTGTATTTTTGTATGTTTGCAATGAATAAACACAAAAACTACTAAGCCGATTTCAAAAATTCTTTCTCCATTGGAAAGCTACATTCACGCTGAGTAACATAGGCTATATTTAATGCTAGAAAAAGTTTAAAGAATTTTGTCCACCCGTGCGAAGTCGGGACGGGCCGCTAGGTATTTATATTTTTGCCTTTACAGATTTATATTTAAAGTATTTTAATCATAATTTTAAGATTGTTTAAATGTTAGATTTATTTAAAATATATTCAAAGTTTATTAACTTTAACAATTTTAATTCACAGATTCTGTTAAATCTCACCCTCTTTTTAGCGATAGCAATGTTGTATCTTATTTTACCTAGTCTTCAAAGACCCACCAATGGATTGATTCTGGAGGGCACATAAAACATTTTTAGAAAAAGAATAAAAAAATGCATACTTTATAATTTCCAAGATAGATGAACTCACAGAACTGCTTACATGTACGTTTTTACGTAGCCTTCAGTGCGCGAGTTATCTGCTCGTATCTGTAGTCTTACTATTGAAAGAAATCCTTATCCATTGATATTGGAATCAACAGATTTTTCACATAGCCAAAATTAACAATAGTACCCTTTTTCCTACACACAATTATTGTCTTAACACGTGTGAGGCAATAGTTATTTTTCAGTTTATATTATTAGTTTGGTATCCACACTATATTCTAAAGATATTTTGTTTAAGAAGTTTGTAAAATTATCTGATAACTTCTCCTATACATAACAATGAAATGCTGTTCGTTAGTCTCGCATACTCGAAAATTAGGCGATATATTGTGACAAAATTATGGTAAGTTATTTTATGGATGCTGGGGAACGTTTGTATGTATAGTCAGAAAAAAAATCAATAAAGAGAACGTTGCAAATCACGCTGGGTACGGCTAGTTAAAAATAAACTGGATGGCTTCTTATTGATTTTGAAGAATCGATGATTTGATGTCTTGTTACTTTTGAGAAAACACAGTATTTCTCATTATCTCCCATACCCAAACGATTTTGTAACGAAGGATTGGGTTGTTGCTAAGAAAACAAAAACATAGTAAAATAATAAAGAAAAACAAAACTTATACAAATCAGCAACTTTCTAGATAGGTTAGCATTATATATTGCATTTCTTTTGTTATATAAGCACCTAACTGCTGGATTATAATTTGTAAATATTTTTTCTAGTAAAATTTATTTTAAGATAAGCATATCATAGTTTTTTCACTAAATAAATATGACCTTATCAGTTGGTGATGAGATTATACAATTATGAAATATTAAAAAGTAGTGACTTATGAATAGTGTACATAAATATAATTACGATTGCTGAAATTAATTGATAAGTAACTATTTTCTTGGAATTAAAGTGAATATGACGCATTAAACGTAAGGTGACACACGTAGCCTGCGTGTGTCTCGTCTGACCTCTATTTATAAAGGTCAGTGTTCGGAGAATACTAATGCGTGCCTATAAAAAGAAATGTGCAACAATAACATTTTCTGAAAATAGATAAATTTGCATTACTATCTTCAAATCCATTTTCCAGATATGATCATATACTAGAAATCATTGTAATGATGAGAACAATCTGTGACTTTAGTTTTCGTTATAAGACTTTAAATACAATCACTCAAATAGTAATATAAGTTGTTTACGGGATTGTTACCATATACCTTGTTTTTAGCGAGTTTCCGATATTTCAGTTGCACCGTGATCATGGCGCTTGCAACAGTGCCGAAATATCGGAAACTCGCTGAAAACAAGGTACATGGTAACAATCCCGTAAAACTATAATCTAAGATCACAGTGGTTTGTGTGTTTGTCTGTCCGCTTTTCCCCACTCATTTTCTATTGTATCAATAACGTTACCATAGCAATGCATTAACCGCAAGTAGTTCGTCTACCGGACGCTAGATGGCGCTAACGGAAAAATATTTAATAAAAAATTAAAGAATTTTGTCCACCCTTGCGAATCCGGGACGGGCCGCTAGTGGGATTGTTACCTTATACCTTGTTTTTAGCGAATTTCCGATATTTCAGCTGCTCCGTGATCATGGCGCTTGCAACAGTGCCAAAATAACGGAAACTCGCTAAAAACAAGGTACATGGTAACAATCCCGTAAATAACTTATATTACTATAATGTTAGTGAGCATGAAAATTTAAAACAATATACAATCACACAAAGATAATTAATTTAAAATTATTTTAGATTTAAATAATACTTGCTAGTGGAATAAGCCATCCATACGCTATCTGTTACAAATACCATTAAGTAAGTGCATGGCAACAGTTACATACACTTGTTTTCTGTGTAAACAAGGTATAAAACTGAATACAGACTTGCGTTTTGCGGAAGTAATATAAAGTCTTTTCATTCACAAGGAAATAGTCCTAGCAATGAGAACGATAATAGTATGGTGGTGAAACAACTATTTAAAGATTTATCTGGTAGATTTTTATATTAAAAGCAACATAAAAATCACCTTATCTTCGGTATAAGAAATCTAACGTATACTGACAAAAGTAAAAGCACTTACGGATATTTTTTTTCGCTGTTTGTAAAAGTTTGAGAGCCTTAAATATTTTAGATATTTTAATACTAGGTCTGCAATGCTGCTGCTGTTTGCAAATACTGAGCGAACCTTACCTAACCTCACCTAAATTTCATCAATGTAGTCTCAGCGGTTTGTCTGTGATCAGCTTTTGAATTTTTCTTTCGGTGATTATTCCTCCATGGTATGCCCGATTTAAAAACTTTTTTTGCACATTAGTCACGACCACGATGTGAATTTTGGCGCCAAATTTCATCAATATAGTATCAGCGGTTTGGCTGTGATCAGCTTTTCAATTTTTCTTTCGGTGATTATTCCTCCATGGTAAAGTCTATATTTTTTTTACATAGCCTATGTCCGTCAGGTTATAATCATGTATGTTCATGCCAAAATTCGTTCGAATCGGTTGAACCATCAAGTAGCAGGAGGGAGAAAAGCGAAATTTGTAAGTTGCCTAAAAGAGAGCTTTGCTCAATAAATTGGATAATTGAAAGTTGAAAGAATCGCGAAAATTGATGATACATTTTAATGCTTTATTGTCATTTACTGTATTTCGTTTTAACGCGAAAATAACAAAGTTGTTATAACTGTCAGAATGTCATCGCTATTGCTACTTGTCATAGTTTATAATGAGATAGAGTCCTTGTTAAGCTTTTTGAATAAGTTTAGTTTTATTCCGTTTATTTTATCTATTTCTTTTTCTTTATATCATTATAATCGCCTGGGATCAATATAACTTCATTCTTTCATTCTAAGGTTAGTAGTTATTTACGAATTGTGCCTGTTATTTGTCACATATGATAATAAAGATCCATATTATTTTTTATTATTGAAAACAAATACAGCTAAAGGCAGACTTAATGCCATGCGGAATTATTTACCAAATAATCGGTAAAGATGTATGACCTATCGAGAAATATTTTTGTAATTATAAATAAATAATGGTTATTGCGTTACCAGTTACTAATTGATTTATTAAATACAAAAAAATACACAAAATTTCTTTTCTTTTTTAATTTAAACTGCTTCCTGAGCTAGCTAAAACTGACGAACCTATTTCGAACCAATTAATAAGTTCAAAAAACGTTATATAACAATAATTGATTTGACTACATTTATAAGTACCTATTTAATTTTATAAGTTGTCTGATTTTATATGTTGGGTGCGTGTATGTATGTGTGGGGGTGAGTAAATATAGTGAACGTGAGTACTAAAAAACATATCTTTTGAGAAATTCTTAAAAAGGACACACAGAATAATCAATCCTAATCATCTACATATTTTGTACAATTTGAACTTTCTGTTCTAATCCACGGTACATATTATAATTCGATAGTCTGCGTAACGAATGTGTACTACTTGGCTCTTCGCCAAAAACCACAGTCTACAAAACATTGTAAAGGAACACGTAAGTTTCGTGCGACTTTCGATAAAGTTATACAACAGGGTACCTCATTAAGGCAAATAAGGTCACTCGCTGTTTACTGCTGTCTGTTTTTGAGTGACTTGCAAATGAAATTTACTATGTACCACCCATCTCTTGGGGGATATTTTTTTCCGTTGCTCACAGAAATTTCGCCAATGTCCTGTAGTGAGAGATACACGGAGTACTGCGTTAAAAATATCCAAGGAATTGGTTAACTTTTGATGGCTACTTTCTTTCTTGAGTAAACCTCTTTCTGGGTCCTAAAAACAACACAATACAACACGTCACAACACAAAGGGTTATTAAAATATGTTTATAATAAATGTTGGAGTTGTCGTACAGTAAAGGGCTATAGGGAATGGGCTAGAGTTTAATGTTATTTTTTTAACATGGTTACATGGGGGATATTTATAAGTACGAAAGAACTTGGAAGCTTTTGACAGATGTCAACAGATGTTAAAAGGACGTTTGATAAGAAAATATCCAATGACTATTTTGCACAAAAATGGTTTTAACCTGATAACTGATGGGATTTTTTTTTCATTGTTTTATTCAATCTTCTTTTTTTTTTTTTTTTCCCCTCCGGACGCGAGGGAGGGAGGTGGTGAATCCTACATGGATACATCGGCCGGCCGAGAGGTTATGTCAGACTCATACTGACTAAACACCACCTGAAGTAGGTGCCTTAGCCTGGGAAGGCTATACAGGCTTACATCAATCTTCTCGTTTCCGCTCCCTTATAGATGTTGTGTTTCCCAGATGTTGTGTTTCATGTGATCAAGATGTTTTCAAAATACTGCCGAACTCTTACGACTCATCTTCCAATTTTGTGATCTGTGCTGCTAAAGAGTGGAAGTCTGTGTTTCCTGACACATTCAATTTAGGGGTCTTCAAGTCACGAGTGAATAGGTGTCTTTTAGGCAAGCGCGTCACACCCTAGATCACATCATCGCTTACCATCAAGCGAGTAGCGGTCTAGCGCTTACATATTTATAAGTAAAACAATTGGAGAAAAGTGGAGATTAATATACATATATACCTATTTTTTATTTGTATTATGTACCCTAAAAGGTGGACAGCTATCTAAACACCAAACCCGTCGACCTAACGACACAGCTAAGCGGGTTGGCGTTGGCGGCATTATTTAAGAAAAAATGCCCAATACTTTAATGGATAATAATATATTCCATAAAATACTTTGCATCTTAAACTGATAAACGTTGTGATTACTGCACAATAACATTGTTAAAGCGTCAAAGTCTACCTAAAGTCTTGTCCATTATACAAAGCTATACATAAAATATAATTAATTTGTGAGAATTTACACGTTATAAAATAAATTACTTATATAAAGGAGAATAAAAATAAAAGCAGGAAATAACCTTTAAATATTTATAACTTTAAAATCAACATTACCGCTAATTCAGAAACTCGTCTATCAAGAAGAAACCAGCTAAAAACATTATAAATCTTGCTTAACAATTGTTATGCAGAGATTATGTTTTAGAAAATATTTGCTACAACATCAGTTTCACCGTAATAAAACTCCACAAAGACTATTTTCGAATACCCTATTATTATTTACTTTTAAAATAATCATTTATTGACATTTATCAGATGCCCTACCATCACGTCTTAAAGCGATTCAAGTTTAGCTGTTAAAAAGAGACGCAACTATAGACCACGTATAGCGGTGTCTCACTTTGACAATCGAACTTGAATCGCGCTAAAATATGATGGTAGGCCCTCAGTTCTCCAACAGCACAGAGCATATATTATCGATTAATTATAGTCAACAGTTATATACATCTAGCTATATTTGATAGCCACGGCATAACCAATAAAAATGCAGTACTTAACTTGTGGAACGTTGTCACTGCGACGTTAGCTCGAGCAAAAGTGCCAACACGGGTATATAAGGTGGATTTTATGGCGACGAAGTCGCGGGCATCAACTAATTATGCAATATTAGGACATATGTACGTTTATCAGTTTTGTGTTGAAAAACCACAGCTGTATATTTTAATTAGATATTATTATCACCTACCCCACTTGCAGAATTAAACAATACATTTTCTAGTTCTTACCTACTGGCTCTATTGAAAATAAAAAAGCATACGGTCAAGGATGAAACACAAGGGAAATTCTCTTCAGGTCGATTAGAGCTTGTCAAGCTCTCCATTTATCTCATCCGACCCTGGCGCAGAGCCAAACGAGACCAAACCTGTGACATAGAGGCGCCTACTACATTAGCTGGAGGCAGCATGGCAGTTTTTGTTCTGGCAACAGTCAACCGAGCAACCTACATTCCTTATTGTGTTTACGGTACGAACATTCTAATGCGTAGAAACAACAACAAATATTAATGCTAATATTACGTAATATTTTATATAAATTCAGCTTTCGTAATCATCTGTTCACAAACCCCAAACAGACTTGCTTGCGCAGATGTTCTTACATCAGCCAAATATAGAAAAATCTACTTAATGATGTCCGCTAAAATTTTCTAATAATTTACCTGACCACAAAAGAGAGCTTTTTATATAACTTAATTATAGAACTGGCTAAATGAAAATATTTTATGGCCTAAAGGAATTGTTGGACTTGAAAGTTTAAATGAAATCAATAGTGCGTAATAATAGCTGCATAATGACATTGTACACCTAATATTATAATATGAGTGAGGTAAATATTTGTTTTTCTTAACACCCTTATGTAACAACGATTAGGATATTTTTTACTATTAAACATAAGAAAACTTATTGCTTAATTGACTAATATTTTAAATGTGTCATTTTCATATGGTTTACATCCCGAAATTCACACGACACGAGAAATTCCAAGCGTTGCGTGTGAAATATAAAGCAATTTTATTTGAGAAATCACTTTCACTGGGTTCCTGTTTTCCACTTTGTAGCTATATAATGAAGGAAGCCATTTATAAGAAGACTGAAGTTCCTCCGAACTAAGAGATTTTTGCCGAGGGATTGCAGTCTGACTGATACAAATCAACGTGATACACTATCAAAAATTGAATGTTATAAGTAAAATTTTGGTTTCAAGATAATAAGACGAATGTAAAATTTCGGGAAGAGGATAATTGTAGGTTTTAGTAATGATCATAGTGATACAAAGTTAGATAATTATTTTACATTTTATCCGTTTATATTACATAGATTTATTCAGACTCAGAGCTTACATTTTCGATAAATGATACAAGAGGCTTATGTTAACTAAAGTACATAACACGAACATAAGAGACACTGTATAATGCTTCCTATCTCATTTTTTCTTACGTTAAATCTTATGAATTTAGGTGTCTGTCTCTTTTTAATGTCGCTCTTTCGTTTCATCAACTTTCAAATCACAACGATGCTAAAGAAGTTTTCACTTCAAAAACAAGAATCTATGTATACAAAATATAAAACTCACCATTTTACATACAGTCTCAAATTAAGGGCTATGGTTAAAGTTTATAAAAATCCGCCTCAACATTCCAACAGTTTTTACATTTAGAAAATGTATTTTTCATGTTGAAGAGAACGAAAAGCATGTATATTTTTTAAATACTTCGCGTAAATGTGGTTTTTCGTTTTGGCTAGTAAACATTATGCAAAATTTCATTCTTACATATATTACAAAAAGATAAACATATCTTCACACATTCTTATAATTGCCATTTTATTATTAGACCAAATTTTCTTTGTTGTTCGTAAGGACTTTAAGAAGAGTACAATCGAAAACTAATATAAGTTTACTAATGTTTCGTATAAGTAAGAAAATTATCTAAATTAGTTATTAACCGTAATATGACTGGATTGTTTCATATTGCCGATGCTTCGTTATATTGTACAAGCGACATATGTATTCTTGGTTCAACTCCCTTAAATGTCTTATTCCATGACTTCAATAACTTATCTCTTTTAAAATCAAAGATATAATGGCGTTTTAAGAGAATTTCTCATCAAGATTGAGATAAAATAAAAAATTTGCCATATTACAGTTAATAACTAATTTACAACAAAACAATTTGTTATAATCTAGCATTTACTTACAACATATTGTCATTTTAATGTATTTTAATTTTTAGAAATTTTATTTTTTCCTTCAACATGAACGCAATATGCTTAGAAAGAGGTATTTTCAGTGATATCTTTGCATCAATGAATATATACATACACATAGTTGTAAAGGAGCAAACAATGTTAGTGATTAACTGAATAAAACACTTTTTTCGGATTTTGCGCTTATTTTATTTTATTTTATATTTAATCCTGACGTTTCGACTCCTTTACAGAAGCCGTGATCACAGGATGACTAAGATACGTCACGATTAAATATAAAATAAAATATGCGCAAAATCCGTAAAAAAGTGATTTTTTTCAAATGTGTAATGTGCGCGGAAGTGTAAGAACTAAATTAGTGTTTATCTGTTAAAATATTAAGTGAGTAACAATGTGAATTCACTCTGGGTACTCCTTTTTAAGATCAACTACGTCCAGGAACACGGTTCATAAATTCAGTTATCTAGGTAATAATCACGTACAGCCAAAAAAAATAATGCATCTCTCATGTATTTAATGATATCTACTGTATTTACTGATTGAAATCAATCAGTCACAGGGCAAATAAAATCCAGTTAATAAGCGACAGTTGTTGTGTCAGAGAGCATTGAAAAGCAGTAGCAACACGAGTGAAAGCTGTGAACAACTGAGAAATGTTAAAATCACTTAGGACAAAAATCTCAAAATACAAAAAAATCATAACTCAAAATCGACTTACAAAAAATTATGAAATATACATGGAAATTTTTTGTCAGATGTCAGAAATCCAAAAATAATTTTTAAATGGCACCTATTGCGCCATAATGTATTATAACTAGCTATTCTTCCTTTATTTTAAACAAGTGTATGTGTTGTAACTTCTCTATAATTAATATAATAAAATATTCGCAGAAAATGTTTGAGAGAAGTGAATGTGTCCATACCATTGCGTCCAAATTATATGACCTATGTTAATGTTTAATGCTAAGTTATACCATTCTCTAATCCTAGTTTCTCTTAATGTAGATACAGTTGGCCAGTGCCCAAAAACTGAAAGGAAACTCAATAGAAGCATCAGTTGTCAACATCTCCATACAATTTTATGGATGCTGCTCTGTTACACTAATGAAGTTTTAGTTTGTCACAATATTTGGAAAAGTTCCCTACTAATAAGATATTCTATTTTTACTTCTTAATTGAAAAAAGTGAAGTCCTTTTATTTGTTCTCTTCATATTCTAGGTATCTACATAATATAAAATCGAATAATCAAAGAACTGATATAAAAGAAACTATCATGCGTGTTGTGTATGAATCATAGGAACTTACCAAGCCTTGTTATAAAATAATGTTGGTTAAGTTGAGGGTACTCTGATATAGTCAGTTGTGATTTAGATCTTGTGTGCTACTTAGCTCAATATACGTATTTACTTAAATGCATGGTTTTCTTGGACATAATAGTGGCGACGAGGTATAAAACGTGAAAAATGACGCATAAATTAGTGAAATTTGGTGAATTTAATGTGCAAATGGACAATTGGAACAATTACGTCGATCGACTAAATTATTGTTTTGTGGCTGTGACGTATTAATAAAGTGCAAGCGACACACGCCCGTACGCACGGCCTACAGCGGTAGAGGGGCATTGCTCGCTCGACCGTCGGCCGGTGCGGACGTACGTGTGCTGCTTGGTGAAACTACTGGTGCTTTCATTTAATGGATACCCTGACAGTAATCGAGGACACCACACGTGGCGACGAGCCTTCAAGTAAGTGGTATCTAGAAAAATTAGCTCGTAAAAATCAAATTAAAGGAGGGAGATAACGAACCCATCTGCAAAAAAGGCTGTCTCATAGTATTGAGACAAAAAAAAGTCGGTTTTTTTTTTTTTTTTTTTTTTTTTTTTTTTTTTTTTTTTTTTTTTTTTTGCCTGTAAAGTCGGTTTTACGGGCGAAGATTTTACGTGACAACGTCTTTTTCTCGGTAGAATATTTATTGATATGAATATAATTAAATTGCACAATGCGCGCGGCAGACCGATCATAGTTGAGTGGGAGAGAGACGCAAGGCATTCGGCGGGCCTCTCTCTCGTTCGGTGACTCATCGTAACGTTACCGAGCGTTACACTTTTTCATAAGTGACTCCCAGCCGCAACCAATTTATAAGACGTTATCACGTCAAAAAAGCGATGTAGGCTTCCTAACAACTTGCCCGCGCTTTTGTATTAATAATGGAAGCTAGCGCCCTCTATATTTGGGAGTGTCAGTATTGCTTCAAGAAACGAAATAATTTTTTTTTCTCTGTATTATATATATTTAACAATATTCGATAGGAATTGTTAGTAATACATATGAATTAAACTTCATGACCTACTAAGGACATGATCCAGTGGTATATGATCTTACCGACGCGTTAGAGTAAGATTCAGGCAGATTGTCGTGGTCAATGGCAGTGAGTGCTAAGTCAAGGCCCCAACGGACCTCGATGGACTGGAGGGGTACGTCGTCGCAGTGATTTTTTAGTTAAGGTATGCCACGCTTACGCTCCGTGCGCTAAGGCGTGGGAGAGTCCAACATATTCCCGGTGACAACCAGCTGAACCCATAAAGAATTGTTTCAGTGCGCCAAAAAAAGGTTCAGTCAAATAGGATTATTATTTAATTAATTAAAGTAAATAATCTCATATATTTTTATAATAAGCTGTCTGAGCATTGCTTATTGTAGTCAAACAAATAATATGTACTATTTAATATAATTATAATATATGTTAGCTTTGAGGCCTCTTGGCTCAAATAGAACTGTACTCACGACATGGAAGATCTATTGTAACTCATCTCCGAGTTAGAGTAGCTGTTTTAGCCTGGAAACTTCTCATGAAATCTAGAATTTTCTTAGACTTGAGAGATGTAATTTCTATTGGGCTGATAAAATATCATCCCAGGTGGATACTACGATATGATAACTAACAGAGAAGGAAAGAGATTGAAAACAATATGTAATCTATGCCGCATAATATTTACTGAAATCAGATTATGCACAGGCTATAATCGAGGCAAATGATTTTATCATTTGCCTCGATTTATCTAAAACTCCAATGCCATAATACTTGGAAATATTCCAAATTGTCGGTGCAAGCAAATCGATTTAGAGGGCGAGGCTTTTGGGCAAAATCTAATTGTGCAGGAAAAAGTACCTCGGATTGGAAATCGAAGAAATAAAGATGCAACACGCCTCCTGACCTGCTTTATAAGTTTGGCGTCTCTCAAATATGACCTTCTCCAAAGAGATTGAGTTACAATTTAAAGCACTCGAGCTGTAATATTAGAAAAGTTGTGGTCAAAGGCTTTGCAAGTTACTGGAGCCTTTATTTAACTATCGTCGTCTAAGGTGATTTCAAAATTTGTCCCTTTTTAAACCATTCACCAAAATAAAAACTCTTTAATATATTGGTTCATGTTATGCCAAATATCAGGCACTTCAAGCAAACAAACTTTATTTGCTGGCACCAGTCTGCAATTTGTTCATGTACGGCGTAAGATGTATCTTTTTAGGAATTTATTTTGCTATTGCCTATTAGTTTCTTAAATAAATCACTGACATGGCTGTAAATAACTAGTGAAGCTTATATTGGTAGAATTCTTCTTGATAATCTTTACTATACATACATGTTTGAATTTAATTTTATTGTTCATCCGAAATTGTTAAGTTTATTTATGGAAATAGTGTATTTATTTCCATTTTCCACATTGGACTTATTTCAATATTTATTTATACATTTATATTAACTATGAATACAAACAACAGTAAAAAATGCATATGCTTACACGTGGTAGAAGTGAAACCTTCAAAATTTTGGTTTCAAGATAATAAGACGAATGTAAAATTTCGGGAAGAGGATAATTGTAGGTTTTAGTAATGATCATAGTGATACAAAGTTAGATAATTATTTTACATTTTATCCGTTTATATTACATAGATTTATTCAGACTCAGAGCTTACATTTTCGATAAATGATACAAGAGGCTTATGTTAACTAAAGTACATAACACGAACATAAGAGACACTGTATAATGCTTCCTATCTCATTTTTTCTTACGTTAAATCTTATGAATTTAGGTGTCTGTCTCTTTTTAATGTCGCTCTTTCGTTTCATCAACTTTCAAATCACAACGATGCTAAAGAAGTTTTCACTTCAAAAACAAGAATCTATGTATACAAAATATAAAACTCACCATTTTACATACAGTCTCAAATTAAGGGCTATGGTTAAAGTTTATAAAAATCCGCCTCAACATTCCAACAGTTTTTACATTTAGAAAATGTATTTTTCATGTTGAAGAGAACGAAAAGCATGTATATTTTTTAAATACTTCGCGTAAATGTGGTTTTTCGTTTTGGCTAGTAAACATTATGCAAAATTTCATTCTTACATATATTACAAAAAAGATAAACATATCTTCACACATTCTTATAATTGCCATTTTATTATTAGACCAAATTTTCTTTGTTGTTCGTAAGGACTTTAAGAAGAGTACAATCGAAAACTAATATAAGTTTACTAATGTTTCGTATAAGTAAGAAAATTATCTAAATTAGTTATTAACCGTAATATGACTGGATTGTTTCATATTGCCGATGCTTCGTTATATTGTACAAGCGACATATGTATTCTTGGTTCAACTCCCTTAAATGTCTTATTCCATGACTTCAATAACTTATCTCTTTTAAAATCAAAGATATAATGGCGTTTTAAGAGAATTTCTCATCAAGATTGAGATAAAATAAAAAATTTGCCATATTACAGTTAATAACTAATTTACAACAAAACAATTTGTTATAATCTAGCATTTACTTACAACATATTGTCATTTTAATGTATTTTAATTTTTAGAAATTTTATTTTTTCCTTCAACATGAACGCAATATGCTTAGAAAGAGGTATTTTCAGTGATATCTTTGCATCAATGAATATATACATACACATAGTTGTAAAGGAGCAAACAATGTTAGTGATTAACTGAATAAAACACTTTTTTCGGATTTTGCGCTTATTTTATTTTATTTTATATTTAATCCTGACGTTTCGACTCCTTTACAGAAGCCGTGATCACAGGATGACTAAGATACGTCACGATTAAATATAAAATAAAATATGCGCAAAATCCGTAAAAAAGTGATTTTTTTCAAATGTGTAATGTGCGCGGAAGTGTAAGAACTAAATTAGTGTTTATCTGTTAAAATATTAAGTGAGTAACAATGTGAATTCACTCTGGGTACTCCTTTTTAAGATCAACTACGTCCAGGAACACGGTTCATAAATTCAGTTATCTAGGTAATAATCACGTACAGCCAAAAAAAATAATGCATCTCTCATGTATTTAATGATATCTACTGTATTTACTGATTGAAATCAATCAGTCACAGGGCAAATAAAATCCAGTTAATAAGCGACAGTTGTTGTGTCAGAGAGCATTGAAAAGCAGTAGCAACACGAGTGAAAGCTGTGAACAACTGAGAAATGTTAAAATCACTTAGGACAAAAATCTCAAAATACAAAAAAATCATAACTCAAAATCGACTTACAAAAAATTATGAAATATACATGGAAATTTTTTGTCAGATGTCAGAAATCCAAAAATAATTTTTAAATGGCACCTATTGCGCCATAATGTATTATAACTAGCTATTCTTCCTTTATTTTAAACAAGTGTATGTGTTGTAACTTCTCTATAATTAATATAATAAAATATTCGCAGAAAATGTTTGAGAGAAGTGAATGTGTCCATACCATTGCGTCCAAATTATATGACCTATGTTAATGTTTAATGCTAAGTTATACCATTCTCTAATCCTAGTTTCTCTTAATGTAGATACAGTTGGCCAGTGCCCAAAAACTGAAAGGAAACTCAATAGAAGCATCAGTTGTCAACATCTCCATACAATTTTATGGATGCTGCTCTGTTACACTAATGAAGTTTTAGTTTGTCACAATATTTGGAAAAGTTCCCTACTAATAAGATATTCTATTTTTACTTCTTAATTGAAAAAAGTGAAGTCCTTTTATTTGTTCTCTTCATATTCTAGGTATCTACATAATATAAAATCGAATAATCAAAGAACTGATATAAAAGAAACTATCATGCGTGTTGTGTATGAATCATAGGAACTTACCAAGCCTTGTTATAAAATAATGTTGGTTAAGTTGAGGGTACTCTGATATAGTCAGTTGTGATTTAGATCTTGTGTGCTACTTAGCTCAATATACGTATTTACTTAAATGCATGGTTTTCTTGGACATAATAGTGGCGACGAGGTATAAAACGTGAAAAATGACGCATAAATTAGTGAAATTTGGTGAATTTAATGTGCAAATGGACAATTGGAACAATTACGTCGATCGACTAAATTATTGTTTTGTGGCTGTGACGTATTAATAAAGTGCAAGCGACACACGCCCGTACGCACGGCCTACAGCGGTAGAGGGGCATTGCTCGCTCGACCGTCGGCCGGTGCGGACGTACGTGTGCTGCTTGGTGAAACTACTGGTGCTTTCATTTAATGGATACCCTGACAGTAATCGAGGACACCACACGTGGCGACGAGCCTTCAAGTAAGTGGTATCTAGAAAAATTAGCTCGTAAAAATCAAATTAAAGGAGGGAGATAACGAACCCATCTGCAAAAAAGGCTGTCTCATAGTATTGAGACAAAAAAAAGTCGGTTTTTTTTTTTTTTTTTTTTTTTTTTTTTTTTTTTTTTTTTTTTTTGCCTGTAAAGTCGGTTTTACGGGCGAAGATTTTACGTGACAACGTCTTTTTCTCGGTAGAATATTTATTGATATGAATATAATTAAATTGCACAATGCGCGCGGCAGACCGATCATAGTTGAGTGGGAGAGAGACGCAAGGCATTCGGCGGGCCTCTCTCTCGTTCGGTGACTCATCGTAACGTTGCCGAGCGTTACACTTTTTCATAAGTGACTCCCAGCCGCAACCAATTTATAAGACGTTATCACGTCAAAAAAGCGATGTAGGCTTCCTAACAACTTGCCCGCGCTTTTGTATTAATAATGGAAGCTAGCGCCCTCTATATTTGGGAGTGTCAGTATTGCTTCAAGAAACGAAATAATTTTTTTTTCTCTGTATTATATATATTTAACAATATTCGATAGGAATTGTTAGTAATACATATGAATTAAACTTCATGACCTACTAAGGACATGATCCAGTGGTATATGATCTTACCGACGCGTTAGAGTAAGATTCAGGCAGATTGTCGTGGTCAATGGCAGTGAGTGCTAAGTCAAGGCCCCAACGGACCTCGATGGACTGGAGGGGTACGTCGTCGCAGTGATTTTTTAGTTAAGGTATGCCACGCTTACGCTCCGTGCGCTAAGGCGTGGGAGAGTCCAACATATTCCCGGTGACAACCAGCTGAACCCATAAAGAATTGTTTCAGTGCGCCAAAAAAAGGTTCAGTCAAATAGGATTATTATTTAATTAATTAAAGTAAATAATCTCATATATTTTTATAATAAGCTGTCTGAGCATTGCTTATTGTAGTCAAACAAATAATATGTACTATTTAATATAATTATAATATATGTTAGCTTTGAGGCCTCTTGGCTCAAATAGAACTGTACTCACGACATGGAAGATCTATTGTAACTCATCTCCGAGTTAGAGTAGCTGTTTTAGCCTGGAAACTTCTCATGAAATCTAGAATTTTCTTAGACTTGAGAGATGTAATTTCTATTGGGCTGATAAAATATCATCCCAGGTGGATACTACGATATGATAACTAACAGAGAAGGAAAGAGATTGAAAACAATATGTAATCTATGCCGCATAATATTTACTGAAATCAGATTATGCACAGGCTATAATCGAGGCAAATGATTTTATCATTTGCCTCGATTTATCTAAAACTCCAATGCCATAATACTTGGAAATATTCCAAATTGTCGGTGCAAGCAAATCGATTTAGAGGGCGAGGCTTTTGGGCAAAATCTAATTGTGCAGGAAAAAGTACCTCGGATTGGAAATCGAAGAAATAAAGATGCAACACGCCTCCTGACCTGCTTTATAAGTTTGGCGTCTCTCAAATATGACCTTCTCCAAAGAGATTGAGTTACAATTTAAAGCACTCGAGCTGTAATATTAGAAAAGTTGTGGTCAAAGGCTTTGCAAGTTACTGGAGCCTTTATTTAACTATCGTCGTCTAAGGTGATTTCAAAATTTGTCCCTTTTTAAACCATTCACCAAAATAAAAACTCTTTAATATATTGGTTCATGTTATGCCAAATATCAGGCACTTCAAGCAAACAAACTTTATTTGCTGGCACCAGTCTGCAATTTGTTCATGTACGGCGTAAGATGTATCTTTTTAGGAATTTATTTTGCTATTGCCTATTAGTTTCTTAAATAAATCACTGACATGGCTGTAAATAACTAGTGAAGCTTATATTGGTAGAATTCTTCTTGATAATCTTTACTATACATACATGTTTGAATTTAATTTTATTGTTCATCCGAAATTGTTAAGTTTATTTATGGAAATAGTGTATTTATTTCCATTTTCCACATTGGACTTATTTCAATATTTATTTATACATTTATATTAACTATGAATACAAACAACAGTAAAAAATGCATATGCTTACACGTGGTAGAAGTGAAACCTTCAAAATTTTGGTTTCAAGATAATAAGACGAATGTAAAATTTCGGGAAGAGGATAATTGTAGGTTTTAGTAATGATCATAGTGATACAAAGTTAGATAATTATTTTACATTTTATCCGTTTATATTACATAGATTTATTCAGACTCAGAGCTTACATTTTCGATAAATGATACAAGAGGCTTATGTTAACTAAAGTACATAACACGAACATAAGAGACACTGTATAATGCTTCCTATCTCATTTTTTCTTACGTTAAATCTTAGGAATTTAGGTGTCTGTCTCTTTTTAATGTCGCTCTTTCGTTTCATCAACTTTCAAATCACAACGATGCTAAAGAAGTTTTCACTTCAAAAACAAGAATCTATGTATACAAAATATAAAACTCACCATTTTACATACAGTCTCAAATTAAGGGCTATGGTTAAAGTTTATAAAAATCCGCCTCAACATTCCAACAGTTTTTACATTTAGAAAATGTATTTTTCATGTTGAAGAGAACGAAAAGCATGTATATTTTTTAAATACTTCGCGTAAATGTGGTTTTTCGTTTTGGCTAGTAAACATTATGCAAAATTTCATTCTTACATATATTACAAAAAAGATAAACATATCTTCACACATTCTTATAATTGCCATTTTATTATTAGACCAAATTTTCTTTGTTGTTCGTAAGGACTTTAAGAAGAGTACAATCGAAAACTAATATAAGTTTACTAATGTTTCGTATAAGTAAGAAAATTATCTAAATTAGTTATTAACCGTAATATGACTGGATTGTTTCATATTGCCGATGCTTCGTTATATTGTACAAGCGACATATGTATTCTTGGTTCAACTCCCTTAAATGTCTTATTCCATGACTTCAATAACTTATCTCTTTTAAAATCAAAGATATAATGGCGTTTTAAGAGAATTTCTCATCAAGATTGAGATAAAATAAAAAATTTGCCATATTACAGTTAATAACTAATTTACAACAAAACAATTTGTTATAATCTAGCATTTACTTACAACATATTGTCATTTTAATGTATTTTAATTTTTAGAAATTTTATTTTTTCCTTCAACATGAACGCAATATGCTTAGAAAGAGGTATTTTCAGTGATATCTTTGCATCAATGAATATATACATACACATAGTTGTAAAGGAGCAAACAATGTTAGTGATTAACTGAATAAAACACTTTTTTCGGATTTTGCGCTTATTTTATTTTATTTTATATTTAATCCTGACGTTTCGACTCCTTTACAGAAGCCGTGATCACAGGATGACTAAGATACGTCACGATTAAATATAAAATAAAATATGCGCAAAATCCGTAAAAAAGTGATTTTTTTCAAATGTGTAATGTGCGCGGAAGTGTAAGAACTAAATTAGTGTTTATCTGTTAAAATATTAAGTGAGTAACAATGTGAATTCACTCTGGGTACTCCTTTTTAAGATCAACTACGTCCAGGAACACGGTTCATAAATTCAGTTATCTAGGTAATAATCACGTACAGCCAAAAAAAATAATGCATCTCTCATGTATTTAATGATATCTACTGTATTTACTGATTGAAATCAATCAGTCACAGGGCAAATAAAATCCAGTTAATAAGCGACAGTTGTTGTGTCAGAGAGCATTGAAAAGCAGTAGCAACACGAGTGAAAGCTGTGAACAACTGAGAAATGTTAAAATCACTTAGGACAAAAATCTCAAAATACAAAAAAATCATAACTCAAAATCGACTTACAAAAAATTATGAAATATACATGGAAATTTTTTGTCAGATGTCAGAAATCCAAAAATAATTTTTAAATGGCACCTATTGCGCCATAATGTATTATAACTAGCTATTCTTCCTTTATTTTAAACAAGTGTATGTGTTGTAACTTCTCTATAATTAATATAATAAAATATTCGCAGAAAATGTTTGAGAGAAGTGAATGTGTCCATACCATTGCGTCCAAATTATATGACCTATGTTAATGTTTAATGCTAAGTTATACCATTCTCTAATCCTAGTTTCTCTTAATGTAGATACAGTTGGCCAGTGCCCAAAAACTGAAAGGAAACTCAATAGAAGCATCAGTTGTCAACATCTCCATACAATTTTATGGATGCTGCTCTGTTACACTAATGAAGTTTTAGTTTGTCACAATATTTGGAAAAGTTCCCTACTAATAAGATATTCTATTTTTACTTCTTAATTGAAAAAAGTGAAGTCCTTTTATTTGTTCTCTTCATATTCTAGGTATCTACATAATATAAAATCGAATAATCAAAGAACTGATATAAAAGAAACTATCATGCGTGTTGTGTATGAATCATAGGAACTTACCAAGCCTTGTTATAAAATAATGTTGGTTAAGTTGAGGGTACTCTGATATAGTCAGTTGTGATTTAGATCTTGTGTGCTACTTAGCTCAATATACGTATTTACTTAAATGCATGGTTTTCTTGGACATAATAGTGGCGACGAGGTATAAAACGTGAAAAATGACGCATAAATTAGTGAAATTTGGTGAATTTAATGTGCAAATGGACAATTGGAACAATTACGTCGATCGACTAAATTATTGTTTTGTGGCTGTGACGTATTAATAAAGTGCAAGCGACACACGCCCGTACGCACGGCCTACAGCGGTAGAGGGGCATTGCTCGCTCGACCGTCGGCCGGTGCGGACGTACGTGTGCTGCTTGGTGAAACTACTGGTGCTTTCATTTAATGGATACCCTGACAGTAATCGAGGACACCACACGTGGCGACGAGCCTTCAAGTAAGTGGTATCTAGAAAAATTAGCTCGTAAAAATCAAATTAAAGGAGGGAGATAACGAACCCATCTGCAAAAAAGGCTGTCTCATAGTATTGAGACAAAAAAAAGTCGGTTTTTTTTTTTTTTTTTTTTTTTTTTTTTTTTTTTTTTTTTTTGCCTGTAAAGTCGGTTTTACGGGCGAAGATTTTACGTGACAACGTCTTTTTCTCGGTAGAATATTTATTGATATGAATATAATTAAATTGCACAATGCGCGCGGCAGACCGATCATAGTTGAGTGGGAGAGAGACGCAAGGCATTCGGCGGGCCTCTCTCTCGTTCGGTGACTCATCGTAACGTTACCGAGCGTTACACTTTTTCATAAGTGACTCCCAGCCGCAACCAATTTATAAGACGTTATCACGTCAAAAAAAGTTAAATAGTTTATCCACTTGATTCTAAGAAGAGTTGAAAAATCATTGACTATAACAATGTAAATATCAACTTGAATAACGGCAGTGTTAATTGCAATTCTAAAGAACTTGTGTAATTATTGATAACTATTTTATTTTAAGAAAACAAAATATATGATGTCATCCTTTTTTGCTATAAAGAAAATCTTTATAACCTTGTAACAAGCACTCGATTGAATAATGTATGTGTTGAGATTATTATTACCTTCACGGTTATTTCTGCCATGTTATTCTAGTAATGAATGTCTTGTTCTTGCTTTTAATAATTCTGTATTGTGCTACCTACCCACACCAAACCTAATCTTACTTACGATTTAAATCGATCGAGATTTTAATTCAGTTAATAGTAACCCTGTACGGGTTAAATATTACATTGCATTACACGGGTTAAATAAAATATACTATGATACAAAAAAAAATAGATTTTTAAGTAGTTTCTTATATTCCTGAAACAACGATTTGAATTTCAATGGTTATTACGTCAAAACTTATATAAAGGTTATACAGACAAGTGGATATACTACAACACATTAATTTGAAAAGACATGTACCAAGGGGTACAAGAATATATTGCCAAGGTGCAACAATAGTGCCAAGGTGCACAAAGGTGTGATTTTGCCAAGGTGCAACAATGGTAACAAGGTGCACAAAGGTGTGATTTTGCCAAAGTGCAACAATGGTAACAAGGTGCACAAAGGTGTGACTTCGCTAAAGGGGCATCGATTTAGAATTAAATCGTTGTAAAGACATTCAAACATATAATTACCTACGATAACTATCTCATCTTTTATAGTGATATCAAAAGACATTAGTATTTTACACTTATGACTGAAATAAACAAATAATATTTTCGGTATTATACGTAATGTTATTTCTGAATTTGATATTCATTGGATAATAGGTTAGGTTAGTAATATTATATATGTTGAAGCATTCTATTATTTCAATTAGATTAAATTAAACTCTAGAGGTTAAGCCTAAAATAATGTTTGTCAGTAAGGATTTGTGTACAAGGTACGATTTTATCAAATGGAAAAGTCAGGTTAGTACCTGGGTGAAATCCTAGGTGGCGTGACCTTAAAGAGGCGTTGCAAGTTGGCAACACTAAACGTTTCTAAAATGACTTGAGAAGCACAGACTGTCAGCGTGCTATAAGTGTAAACGTTTAGTTAGCATACAATAAGCGTGAAACGGTTAGTTTATAGTGACCGTTAGCACGCTATAAGGGTATAACTTTTACTTCATAGCTTATACCGAGCGAGAACGTTACTTTTCGTTGGAACACCACGCAGGGAGGTTGTCACGCCGTCTCGGGGATCACCACGTTTTTCATCCATTGAAATCTCGTGCATCATTTGCGATTTTTGACTGCAAGTGGTTTTAAATAATAAAGAAGTCTATCCTACATCCATACACGTTATTATTTTAAAGATCGCTGCAACAATCTTTTTGGATAATAAAGAGCATTCTGATGACCGGCGTGAGGCCTCGCAATCATATATGTAAAAAAATATTGTATACTAGTTAAAAGTTATCGAATTACAGTCAATCTAGATGATTTAATGTTATCGGCAAAGTATGTAATTTGGAAATGGTATAAAATGAATATTCGCTGGTTAATTTATTTCTGAATACACTCTTAACCGTACGGGGTAAGGGGACTGGACATGCGTAAGGTGACTCCGGAAATAGATCGGAGTTATCCTATATTCTTCCTAAAAAGATATAGATCCAGTGATTATCCATATCCACCAAATACATCCGGACTAGTAGTTTAATTCTTTGAAACCATATCAAATCATACCATATATCGAACTAACGTGTTATTATATATCTTTATCAATATCCGCATCTGTTTATTGTATCCGGACTAATAAGATTTCGCAAAATAAGAGCACATTAAGCGCTTCAAATTTGCTACCGTTTTATAGAAACAAAACTTTATGCAGCGCTTGTTTCGCTTATAATGACGCTTGCCACCTCAGTCAGAGCGAACGCAGCATCAGCAGTATTGCGTTTTTAAGAATTTTACCGATCATCGGAAAACACAGAAAACTCAAAAAGCGTTTTCGGCGCTCTAAGTCTTTCATTCCACGCTTTCGCTGTCGATATCTGTTATGTAGTTAGCCAGTCGGTATTTGACCAAATGATTTGGAATTGACCCATGTGATTGGATTGGATATACTGGATATGCTAAGAATTTTGAATGGAATGATTAGATATATATCCGGAGTGGCATAAAGCTCCAGGATATAACTGAGTTACACAAGTCTATAAGAGAAAATAAATCAACAAAAATACCAATACATTTTATTTATTAGCATCAGACATTATTATTAATAAAATAATTTCCAGTAGGAAAACACATATAAAATAAAGGCAACTTTTACCAAATATTGTTTTCATGTGGCTTCAAAAATATGTAAATGTATTGAAAAAAATACATACAAGGTGTATTTATACACTATACAAATTTTGGAATTTATAAGAAGTAGGTACAAGAAGGAAAAAGAGTAATTGATGTGAGATGACATTTATTATAGTAAAATAGGTATCTTGTTGTGAAACACAAAACCAAACAATAAATAATAGAATACCAGTATGCATAGAAGTCAAGTTACAAGTACAGACTGCTGATAACATGTTAAAAAGAAACTTGGGCGTGTTACCGTTGAATTTGTTATAATGCATAGGTATAAATGTGACACACCATATTCAATGGCGCCAAGGGCGCAAAATAAAGGCGTACAGACATTGTTCTGGGTCGCCTAAAATGTTCAGCCTGCCATCGTAGAACCATTGCAATGCGAAGACAATTCGATGTCACTGGGGTTACGCTGGGACAAATGGATGACGACCCTGGGAATATATCTTTTGACAACGGGGGTAGATACAACAGTCAAAAAAAGCTACTCTTCTCTTTATGGGATGATAATGAGTAACAGCTACTTTTGATGTTTATAAAATAGTAAGCAATAAGCTTGACGACATTCTGTTATCGAAACAAAGTAAGGCACCAAACCTACCATTTTGTTAGTGAGATCTACATCTCACTAATGATGAAACTATGGTTAGCTTCGATGTTCAATCTCTATTCACAAGCTTACCTGTACAAGATTGCATTATGTCACTATGGAATTAATGACAGACAATAAAATAGCCTTCCTAAATGTTCATATTAGCAGCAATCTAAATCAAACCCTTAGTCATACAGAGTATAGAAAGGCAACTCATACAGATAGATATTTAAATGGTGACTCTCACCACCATCCTATACAGTTGGCTACCGTTGGGAAATCTTTGTTTCAGAGAACTCGCGACATCTGTGCCTAACAATATCTGACTACTGAGCTTCAGCATGACAAGCGAGTACTACAAGATAAAAAGTTGCGAGTACCAAAACTACGTCACAGAAGCCGCACCAACCAGCCACAGTGGAACGTCAACCTGCTGTCCTTCCCAACATGAAGGGGTCACTGACAAGATTGGGAACATTCTGAAGCGGGTTTCCATTAATACTTATTTTAAACCAGCCAGGAAGATTAACCAATTCTTACGACCGGTCAAATGCAATATACCCCTCCAGGCAGCGGGTGTCTACAAAATCGATTGTGACTGTGTTCTCCCATACTTCGGACAACCAAAGAGAAGTATAGGCATTATAGAACACGTAGCTGACATGAAACATAGGCGCGATATTAGGTCTGCAGTGTGTGAGTGTGAGCATGCTTTTGAAGGGCCAAACTACTACATTCGTATCGATAAACCTTAAATTCTCGCTAGAGAACAAAGACTTGTTCCTAGGACACTACGCAAGGCTTTGATCAATCAGAAAACATCCAATTTCAATAGAGACGATGGTTGGAGCGTTCCACCTGCTTGGGATCCAATAATTAATACCTACAAAAACACACATTGCAAGACCTGATGATGTAGTTAGCTCTCTTTGCAAATAATAACAGTAAGATGGAGGTCGGTCCCCCTGCCCGAGTTTCTTCTGCCAGTTCTTCTCGGAAGGGCCTCCCAATTTCCGAACTGGTAGTAGACTCAGTAGTGTACAATGTAATCGTAGTGAGAATTTAATAACTAAATAAAAATATAGAAGTGACGGTTTTGATGAACTACGCTCACATTTGATTGTGAATATGTGGTCGAACTTACCTTCTCTTTCACTGTCAATCAATCTTTGCAAGTAGAAGTTTATCCTGACTCATTAAAAAATAACAGTGATTACCATTACATGAGAATAACCAAAAGAGTGACCTAAATAATTACAGTCAGTCAACTTTATTAGCTTTTCTCAAATACATTGAAAAGATAATAAGTAATTGGACATTAAAAATATGCTATTCGAATATTGCTACATATGTATATACAAGGCGTATGACCGTGTGCAACATAAATATTAATAAACTGATTATATCCCAATTACAGCTCACAAATGGTTTATCTCTTATTTAAACGATAGACAGCAATATGTTCAAATCGAATATTATAATCATATGAGTAGAAAAGTTTATAGAGTTCGATTTCATATTAAAAATAATAATGCCTTAACATCACAAGGGAGTGCCTAAGACCCTCTTGTTTTTAGTTTACATAATAGACCTGCCGAAGTTTATGAATGAACCGTGTATTTTGTTCGTTGATGACGTAACAATATATTGAATAAAACCCTTAATTGGTTAATTGAAGATAACTTAGAGAGAAACTTAAATAAAACAAAATTGTCATCTGCATATGCACTGCATGATGCTATAAATATATAATAATATATATTGTTTTATTAATTTGTGACTCCCTAATTGGGAGACAACCGAATAAAACGACATTTTATCATTCACAATCATTTATCTTAACAGGGTAGTTGGCATTCAGATACTATAATAGGGGTTCGTGGGTTCACACACTGAGTGAGCTCACTTTAGTAATACCTAGACCAATTTTTCCGTGTGAATCCTTTGTTAGCTTTTTAAGTTATATAGCTTGTAATTAAACAATATTGTAAGCTGATGATTCGTCGAAAACTAAATAAATTAATATAAAAAAACTGATACACCTAAAAAAAGGTAAAAGGAGAGTGGCGTATTCAAAGAAAAATAGAGGACACGTAAGATTAGAGTATTTGGCTGCAAGTAATAAAACATAATTTCAAAAAAAAATGCTTCTTAGCTAAATAACAATTCAAGATATACTATTTCAGAATATTAATAACATAAATGTATTTTAATTATTTTTCATTGTCTCAAATTATTCGAATCAGTTGAAAAGGAAGAGGTGTGACGTATTAATAAAGTGCAAGCGACACACGCCCGTACGCACGGCCTACAGCGGTAGCGGGGCATTGCTCGCTCGACCGTCGGCCGGTGCGGACGTACGTGTGCTGCTTGGTGAAACTACTGACTGCTTTCATTTAATGGATACCCTGACAGTAATCGAGGACACCACAGTGGCGAACGGAATAGATGATCAGTCCGTGAAAAGGGCTAATTTGTACACGGTTTGTGGGGTACAAGTGTTCGAAACTCTTCTCGCGCTCATTACACCAAAGAAATCGATTGATGTAACTTACGATGAAATCATTAACATTCTTCCTACCCATTACAGTCCGAAACCAAACGAAATATCAGTGTCATACAAATTTTATAAACGTGACCAATTACAAAGTGAAACGGCTTCGGAGTATATCGCTCAATTACGGAAAATCAGTTCCGGGTGTAATTTTCCTAACCTAGAACGCATGCTGCGGGATAGGTTGGTGTGTGGAATGCGCGATCATGCGGAATTACGGCTACAGCTGGACGGCGTGCCGGTGAGCATGGAGGTGGACTCGGGCGCCGCGTACACGCTACTCAACGAGCACACGTGGTCGCGGCTGCGGCCGCGCGCCGCGCCGCGCCCGCTGAGGAGCCGGCTGCGCACATGGACCGATGAGCCCGTGGCCGTCGTCTGGGAAGCTTCAGTGACCGTGCAGTATAAGGACATTAAGCGTGTACTCAAAGTCGTCATTGCTAGAGAGTCAGGTCCCAATCTGATAGGGCGCGATTGGTTCGAGGCTCTAGGTATCTCTTTTAAAGTCCAAAATATTTTAGAGGTAGACATGACAGCGACGAACAATATACTGACAAAACATAGTGAAGTTTTTAGAGAGGAACTCGGTACCTACCGAGGTGACCCCGTCGCGATAAAGCTGAATCCGAATGCCGTGCCAAATTTTTTAAAAGCTAGGTCTGTACCGTACGCTCTTAAAGAAAGGGTCGAGCAGGATATAGATTGTTTGGTGAGCGAGAACGTTCTTCGTCCTGTAGCATTCTCAGAATGGGCGACACCCGTCGTTCCCATCATCAAAAAGAACGGGGAAATACGAATCTGCGGAGATTATCGCAGTACCGTGAATCAGGTCACAGAATCGGATACCTATCCTATGCCGACGGCGAGCGAGGTTTTTGCAACTATTTCTGGGGGTAAGTTTTACACTACACTAGATTTAGATAGGGCTTACACACAAGTAGTTGTTGACGAGCCTACAGCGCGACTTTTGACCTTGAACACATGCAAGGGCCTGTATACAGTGCACAGGTTAGCGTTCGGAGTAAAGGCGTGTCCAGGAATTTTTCAGCGATTGATGACAGCGCTGTTAGCGGGCGTCGCCGTGCTGATTGATGACGTCATAATCAGCGGCCGCACCATGCCCGAGATGATGCAGCGCCTTGATGCGGTTCTTGACAGGATTGAGAAGGCTGGTCTGCGCCTCAACAGGAACAAATGTAAGTTCGCGAAAGAGCGAGTGGAATTTTTAGGTTTTATCATCGACCCCGAAGGTATTCACCCCGCACCAAGCAAAGTCGAGTCGATATTACATACACCGGAACCCAAAAATATCCAACAGTTACAAGCTTTTCTAGGTTTATATAACTTCTATGAGAGATTTGTTCCTCGCAAAGCAACAGTACTCGAGCCTCTACACAGATTGCTCGACAAGTCGCAAGAGTGGTCGTGGACTGATCGTGAACAACGTAGCTTTGACACAGCAAAGCGGCTCTTATCATCTGACCTAACCCTCGTGCACTATGACCTAACGAAACCACTGGTTCTCACGTGCGACAGTTCCGAGTACGGCGTAGGCGCAGTGTTAGCACATGTTATGGACGTCGGACAGGAACGCCCTATCGCCATGGGGTCCCGGACACTGCACTCACATGAGCGACGCTATTCACAGCTTGATAAGGAAGCTACTGCCATCATGTTCGGAGTCAGTAAGTTTCACAACTACTTGATGGGCAGGTCCTTTAAAATTATTACGGATCATAAACCGTTACTTGGTATATTTGATCCCAAGAGACCAATACCAAATGTTTTGTCTCCCCGTCTGACTAGAATGACATTAGTACTTACATCATATAGTTACGATATTGAATACAGACCGGGACCACAGATAGGCCATGCAGATGGCTTGAGCCGCTGGCCGCAGCCGGTACCTGAGCAACCGGAACCACTGAGGCACCTGAGGACTTCCCGATCGACATCGACCAAATAGTAGCTGCTACTAAGCGTGACAGGATTCTCTCTCGAGTTATCCATCACATCTTATCTGACTGGCCTCCTAAGGTGACCGAGGAACAGTTACGTCCGTACTGGTTGCACCGCGCTGAGCTGTCGGTACACCAGGATTGCATACTTTTGGGTTGTCGTGTAGTGGTGCCACCCCCACTGCGGGACGATGTACTACGCGTTTTACACAAAGCGCACAGTGGCGTTGTACAAACAAAAGCATTGGCCCGAAGCTACATCTGGTGGCCACGTCTAAATGAGGACATAGAAACATTGGTACAAAACTGTGACAAATGTCTAGAAAACCGTCACATGCCACCAAAAACTACTTATGAGTGGATCATGCCAGCGAGACCTTGGTCTAGATTAAACATGGATTTTGCAGGGCCATTTCAAAATAAATATTTCTTTATTATTGTCGATGCATACTCAAAATGGCCTGAGGTGTTTGTCGTCAATAATATGACATCTGCAACAATTATTCGGCATCTACGTATGATTTTCGCAACACATGGCCTTTGTGAGACCGTGGTTTCCGACAATGGGCCATCATTTGTTTCAGTAGAAACAAGGAAATTTTTAGAAGCTTATAAAATTAAACATATAACATCGGCGCCCTTTCACCCGTCAACTAACGGTTTGGCAGAACGTATTGTGCAGACGGTAAAAGACAAATTGCGAAAAATGGACGGCATGTCGTGGGACGTTAAGATTCCTAATATGCTTTTAGGTCTTCGGGCCACACCTCGTACTGCCACTAATAAAAGTCCGGCAGAACTTTTGTTCAACCGGCGAGTTCGCACCTTGTTAGACACGCTTAACCCGGATGAACAAAAACGTATTCATATAGAAAATCAAATTACAAGAAACAATAGACACACACATAGACATAGAGGTAGGAAAAACAGTAATGTTTAGAAACTTTGCTCAAGGTGCTCATTGGTTACCGGGAAGAGTAGTAGATAGGGAAGGACCTTCTAGTTATCGTGTTGAAACTAAAGATGGAGCAATAATTAGTAGACACATAGATCAGTTAATAAGTAAAAAGACTAAAGAACCACTATCTGAAACTAATGAGTTAAATAGGGAAATTGGAAGTGAACTTGCAGATCTTGAAAATGTAGAGGAAAAGGAAATAAGTGAAGACATCCCTTCTAGTCAGGAAACCGAGCAAATAATAGAAATACCTAGTTCAGATAAATGGGCGGAAATGTTGGGAATACCGGTTGAGCCAGAGCCTGGGTTTTCAGGAGGTAAAGTTAAAAACAAACATAATTTGCATGGCAGGCCACCACATACAAAGCCTGTTAGTGATAACAACTACCTTTTGTAAAGTCAAGTATAATTGTTGTATTAAGTTTTGATTTAGTGTCTTGATTTCGAACATACCCATTATTTATATTTTTGTTAATTTTAATAAATATGTATTTATATTCATAAGTTTATGTATTTGTAACAGAAGATGTTTGTTTAGTTAAGTTGTTGTCTATATAGTATATTTTATATTTATGTCCATACTTGGGGGAAAGGTATGTTGTGTATGAATCATAGGAACTTACCAAGCCTTGTTATAAAATAATGTTGATTAAGTTGAGGGTACTCTGATATAGTCAGTTGTGATTTAGATCTTGTGTGCTACTTAGCTCAATATACGTATTTACCTAAATACATGGTTTTATTGGACATAATAATGCGACTATCCTATTTTTATAAGCATTTTGCTAATAACGAGAGATAATGTTAATTGAATTAACTGAATGAAACTTCTAGTGGTTTATCTTTTTCGTTACCACTTGCTTCATCATGACCATAAATAATTTCAGAGGTATACCTTAAAGCAGTTAATGGCAATTGAACGAAATTAACAATTTATACTAGTAGTGCATAAATATATTCTTTAGGTGTCGTAATAGAATCGATATCCATTTAACATATAAGCATTGCGTCCCGAGTCTAGAGGTTTGAGTCCCGTCCTGAGATAAATTGATTTTTCTATTTAATTTATCCACTTCTGTGCCTAGCTCATATATAAATAAACACTTTGTAAGTAATAAATGTGAGATGGAGGTCGATCCCCCTGTCCGAGTCCATATCGCCATTTTTTCTCGGAATAGCCTCCCAATTTCCGAACTGGTTGATGGCTCAGTAGTTTACAGTAATCGTAGATATTATTTAATAACTATATTAAACTGGAAATAAAACATTTCTATTCGTATAAATTTAATTGTTTGGAACGTGCGCGATTGAAATATTGGTGATCACGGCTCCTGTAATGGAGTAGAAACGTCAGGATTAAATATAAAAAAACAAAACTAAATGCGTCTGTTACTTAATAAATGTGGCTTTGACTTTTTCTTCTAAAAAAATCATGATCATTAACTAAACAGTTCAGCCTACATACTTTATTCTTACTGCCTTACCTTTTATAGATATTAATTAATCTATAATCTAAGATCACAGTGGTTTGTGTGTTTGTCAGTCCGCTCTTTTTCCATTGTATCAATAACGTTACCATAGCAACGCGTTAACCGCAAGTAGTTCGTCTACCGGACGCTAGATGGCGCTAACGGAAATATTTAATACTAGAAAAAAATTAAAGAATTTTGTCCACCCGTGCGAAGCCGGGACGGGCCGCTTGTCTATAATCTAAGTACACAAATTTGTTGTTTGTGTGTTTGTCTGTCCGCTCTTTTTCCATTGTATCAATTAGCGTTACCATAACAACGCGTTACCGGATCAGCTAGTATTACCAAAGAGGAGAAATATGTGAAAGAAAAAAATCTGATGCTTTGTGTAGTCAACTAAAAATCATTATAATAATATTTAATAGATGTAATGAAATTTCTAGTATATAACATAAAAATATAACAAAAACCTGAAAATCAAATAAAAGCCTTCAATATTCACGAAAGTATTAAATGTTTGAATCAAGACTTAGAAATAAGATATCTTGAAGCCTTTTGATATACCCATTTGAATACAAAAGGATATTACGTAGCTTTATGTGATAGTTTCGCGAATAGTACTTGTTATTTATAAATTGGAAGACTTAAAGAACGGAGAGCAGTAGGTCATGATTGCCAGCTTTATTATTTTTTACTAACGCAATATTTAAGAAACTCAATAAACAGATTTTGCACTGATTAAATATTTAATAAATTTAGTTATTATTTACATTATTTTTCTTTATTCACATTAACAATATTTCTAAGGGTGGTTGGTACTAAGTGATATATCAAATTACATAAGTGTGACCTTGATATTGAACCTAGAAGTTAAGGCAGTAATTTTTGATATTAAAATAGAGAAAATTAACGAAATCAAAGTGTTAATAGGCTTTTGTTGTTGATTTTAATAAATCTAAAATCAACAATTTAATTTTGAGTACTATAAGTAACTAATAAATTAATTTTATAAAGTTTTTCCAGTTCAAAATCATTCTCCATTTAACGAGTTCTTAAAGGGTTCGTAAATTCTCAGGCGAGAATCAAACCCGCGACCTTTGATGAGATCGAGACGAACCTCTCATCGATGAGATAACGCTGGCCTACAGCCTGATAAGTAGAAAAGTACTATAAAACTCCGATAACAAGCATCGGTAGCTCAATTGGAAAAGCATTATACCCGACATCCAAAGGTTGTGGGTTCGATTCTCGCTTAAGAATGTACTTGTGAGCACAGTCGATTGTTTTTAGTATTTTTCGATTAAAATAATTTGTAACTATTGATTAATACGAATACGTAATATAGTGCTATTTTTAGTTAAAAGAGTCTTTTAACTAAATTTCCAGTCTTTGTTATGAATATATGATTTTCCAAAACTTGCTTTGTGGATTAGTTCGTATTTCAGAAAACAAAAAATATTCGTAGACAAAAAATCACGCTCTAACTCAGCGTTTTGATTATACTTCATCATGAAAAGGAACATCATTGATGTTTTAATGCTCACTAGAAATGGTTCAGCAAAATTGTGTTCATACCGCGAATACCACTGATCTTTAACAATGTCCCAACCCAGTTCCAGCGTTACCCAGTTCCAAGGTCATACTCGTACATTTACTAGGGTAATGCTAACTTTTTTATAACAGCTAGTTATAAAGCAAGCAAGCAAAATAGTTTTTAATGTCCTTTAAAAAGATATTGTTTTCAAGGGTGCTTAATAAAACCGAATCATACACGGACAAAATAGCGGGCAACAACTAGTATTATATTGGATATGTAAATAATTCGAAACTAAAAACAACCGTATCCAAATCGGTGATTTTGTGTTTCTGTATAGGTGCTATCTTTTTTGGTTCTGATATTACAGGTACTATGGTTGTTTGTATGTATATAAGTAGCTATACAATATCTGGTGAATATATTCATGCTACGTATATAATATGTATTTCTATAGGAAGTTTTGTGTTTTAATTATTATGAATAGTTCCTTCTATTACCCTTGTATCGTCAGCCTCAGTATCGTCGGCCATTTCTTGCTCAATTTTATCTAATAGGCATTACGTTCAGTTGACCCACTGGTTCAATATACTCACTTTAATATCGTTTAGGGTGTTATAATAATTAAGTATTAACAATATATTCTTATATCTATTTGACCTGCTTCCTATTTTTTTACTATACAAAATTTACACAAAAAGGTTTTGCTTTACCTGTGAAAAGGGACGGCAGATGCCTTTGGAAGACAAAGGCCTACGTTTCTCTGTAACAAATTGGCCCTTCTATAAAATATAAAGATAATAGACAAACTCTTCGGCGCGGTGAAACGTCTGCTAACGAATAGTGCTGTGAGAATAAACAGAACCACTTTTATATACGCAGAATATTATATAATATTGTTTTCATAAATGTAAGTGCCTTCAGAGTAATCTATCTTTTCACGCCACAATGTCTACAAATGCTTGATAGACGTTAATAATGTAGTAATTTCTGCTTTCGACACCGTATTCCTGTGAAATTGTCTTTAATGAACTTGCTCGAGATGAAAATATCTAAATGTTGATTAACACGCTCAGCGCCAAGCCCTATATGCCAATACTAAATAAAATTGACTTTTTTGAAAAAAACATTTTTTTCTTAAAACCATCTAAAAATTATAGATGATCATTTTTTTTTTCTATCCCCACCCTTCTACTAACCATTCTAGTGTGTATCTTTTTCGATACATAGGCCTGTGAAAATAATTCACACACAAAACATTTTCGTGGGCCATCTGTATCGAAATAGATACACAAGTGTTAGTACAGTGTGTATCGAAAACGATACACATGGCGCTGAGCGTGTTTGTCCGATTTAGTCTAAATTTCGGTCATCCACTTCAGCTTTAGAAGCAACAAACTCAACTACATTTAAAATACCTATTGGTAGGGTGATTATTTCTAACATTAGTGAAATATATTTAGTTCTTACACTTCCGCGCACATTACACATTAGAATAAAACACATTTTTTAAATATGTAAAGACAACTGTAGCCTATCCGTTAAGATGTCGGGACTTTGTTTTTTATATGTAATTTTGATGTCGAATAACTACTGTAACTGTAACTTATTAGTAAATGTAACTTATTATTATATATACTTCATATTTTGTTCATAACAACATAATTATAAGTTTTTAAGTCAAATCTTTTATGTATACCTTTTCACAAAAGTGATAAGATCTAAAGTATGAGGTAAAAAAAGATACTGATGTACAACGTTAGATAAATATTAATCACATTGAAAAAAATCATATTAGGTACTTATACGTAATAATAGAAGCTTCGCGGCGCGTCAAAACATACCATTTTCATTGCGTCATAACATAAAACTTTCATCCACTTTCCCCTTTCATTTTCACGGCGCTGTCTCGACATACATAATTGATTAGTTAATTCAAAATACATTAAGAGGGCGGGCACGATCGGCTCGTAAAGGAGAAAAGGTTATATACGTGGTAGGAAGTTGCCAAAAATGTGGTAACCTCGGCTAATGACAAAGGTTAGAGTTATTATAATTAATTTTCGTGAAATTACGCTCAGTGTTTGTGAGAGTTGTTTAATTCTAAATTTGCCCAAAATCCTTACGACTCCTGTTTAAATAGCTACGGAGATTCAGCTACGGAAAGCTTTAGACGTTAACATAGCGGATTAAAATAACTAAATACTAGTATGCCAGCATATTTTTTTTCTGTTTGTTTTATACGAATAAAGTTCTCGATCTGATAGTAAATTTGAGTTTATTTTTTGTTCCATTACTCAATCACTAACTTTATTACATCGTATGTCAAATTAACTTTAATACCTGTTTTAGTTGACTGATAGATTGTAGTATATAATCGGCAGTGTACTGTTTTTTTCATATTAAAAGGCAGTCGAATGAAGTATGGATACTGGCCCTAATAATATCCGCTCGACTGAATATATCTAATAAATTGACAGTTATTTTTATACCAATTTAAAGCGCCCCAGCGATAACCTCGGGAACTAAAATTGACTTTTATGCAGATGACCGTCAACAGAGACAGACATAAATTCATAAGATTTAACGTAGGAGAAAATGAGATAGGAAGTATTATGTACGTATGTTAATACGTGTTTGTGTGCGCATGCGTAGTACAAAGCTTGAGGGAAGGCATCACAACAACCGTGGTATTTTATATACGTGTTCGTGTTATTTTTTAAGGTTTCACTTCTACCACGTGTGAATTGCACACATGCTTTCTTTTTTTATGTTGTTTGTTATTTAAATTTTTAAGATTTTATGGCTTGGATGCGTTTTCTTAAAGCCATGTTTATATTCAGTAAATTCTTTTCTTAATTAGATGATAATGAAATATAATAAGAGCCGCCAAAATGTCCTGTTGTTTGTTAGGTTTCATATAAGGAAAGGCAAAGTATAATAAACCTACACAGCATAGTATTCAGTATTTTTTCCTTATTAGACGACATTGAATGATGAGAAGAGCTAATTTATGATTAATAGATGATGAATGAATAATAACACACTCCGTTCCCTAGGTTTAGATATAAAATACGTTTGTAAAAAACAACTACGCCTCCGAGCCCTCAGGTAGGATTCGAACCCACGACCTTTCGCAATCCGGGCGAGTGCTCTGACCGCTGAGCTACCAAAACGCTGGCAAACGTGTCGAATTTTACAAACGTATTTCAACTTCTACTATGAGCTAGTATCGTTCCACGAATGTTGAACGCTAACTGCCTTCAACATCGAAAGTAATATTTTTACAAATAATAAACAATCGATTAAGATGGAACTATAACAATATAACAATATTTATATAAGATATAAATCGGTAGCTCAGCGGTGAGAGCACTCGCCCGCCGGATTGCGAAAGGTATATCTTATAGAAATAATGCATTGTGAATGCAAAAAAATTAAATTAAAAACATTTTTTAGACTTCTTGAGAAAGCGTTAAACTCCACTGTTTTGTTACACAAATAATATAGGATTAGTACTTCACCATTATTACACACTTATAATTCACTATAATATAATTTTTATAATTATATTATGGTTAATCATAAGTTTTTCTTATGAAAATTAAAAATCATTTATTTTTTATACGAAAATCAAATCTTTTAATGTGATATTTCCTCGCCAAAGGGCTTAGATAACTTCATTTTATTTTCTTTTCAAATTTCCTATATAAATATAATTTCAAATGAATACCGATTTTTTTTATTGTAATAAAGCTTAGACATAACAAAAATAATACAAACCCTTAGCTGACTTTTATTGCGATTAAAAAATAATAATAACCAATTTGTTATTTCAAAAAAGTCGCAAAGAGAAATTTATGTTTCATGGAAATTTTTTTCCAGTTTTAGATAACAAAATAAAATCCTGTTTTGCATAAAACTAAAGTAAGTGACTATGAAAAAGTAAAATAATATTATCCTTGGGCTTCGCTTTAATTCATTTACACAGTAAAAGCAAATATTAATGAGTATCAGGAATACTAAACCACTCATGGTCATTCTTTGTGAATTATTAATTACATCTTTGAAAATGATGTCTTAATAGACTACATTACACTTACTACAAACAAAATAAATAAATCATATAAAATTGATAAAAATAACGTTCCCAGGACGTTTACAATTGTTGATAGAACCAATTTGCAATTATATATTCCGGCCCGTCCCGGCTTCTCTTGGACAAGATACCTTAAATTTTTCTAGCATTAAATATAGCCTATGTTACTCAGCGTGAATGTAGCTTTCCAATGTTGAAAGAATTTTTGAAATCAGCTTAGTAGTTTTTGAGTTTATTCATTGCAAACATACAAAAATACAAATCTTTCCTCTTTATAATATTAGTGTAGACTAGCTTTTATCAGCGGCTTCGCTTGCGTTGATGTAGATAACCCGTGTTGTTGTTGATTGTTGTTGATTAAAAGTTGTTTCTTTTCCTCGGAACAGTACTTTTTCTGGATGAATGGTACCCTTTGTCCTTTTTTATAAACTTGTAAAGTGTATGCAAATTTTGACGTGTGAGTGTCACAAATAAACTTACCTTCGTTTTTATAATATAAGTTCGAATGTAATATTTTTATAGCATAGTATTATAGTCTACAGCGATGAAATTAAATTTCACCAAAAAAAATATGGTATTGGCTGAAAATTCGATACAGACAACCCAAAAGAAATTAAACTTAAATAAGCTGAGTGGCATCAACAAATAAAAATATGTTCAATATTTCTATGATTACAAAACCGTCATGCAGTCACAGTCCATCAGTTAATATGTCAGTTTTAAATCAGCCTTCAATATGTAACAGGAATTTTAATAACGTGTTTTACGCATTTTAATTCTTTAATGTTTTCTTTAATTATAAAAAATTTGTTATTGCGTTTGCAGATGGATTTTAAAGTTTTGGACTTGGGTTCGATGTTCGTAAGACTTGCAGGCTGGATGCTAAGCTTCGCCTTACTGGTATGGTATTTTGATGACTATCTTTGAGATCTCGGTTTAGTTTCCCAACCAGTTCAATGTAGAAAAGAAACTGTACTGTATTGTCTCTGACATCAGTGATCGTGGTTACAACAAGCTACAATTTTTATATCATTGACTTACTTTTAGCTATTTCGAAGCAAAGCTTACGATTTTATCTCAAATGGATACATATACGTTTGCTTTAGAAATTCCTTTCACTCAATTTAAAGTAATTTAATTTACTTTCACATCAGGGGAGAAAATATAGGTAGAAATTTTATTTGCTTTCACAAAGTAAGTTTCTAAAATAACGATGACACAATTTGCCTGTAGAAGTTGTTGAACAAAAATCAACGAGCTATCCACGTATTCAACTGCTCATCAAAATTTAATTATTGTACAAAATAAAGATTAGTACGTAAAGTAATACTGCTTGTCTGATTTTTGAGACATGAAAGTTCACGCTAAATACAAAAAAAAATCTAATGCATATTGCGGAGTCAAAATATCCCGGAGTTTTAAAACAACACTTTAAAAACAGCTAAAGTATTTTTTTGTTCGTCAACTAAAACTCGGTTTGAGTTAATAAACGTTCTCATCTGATTTACTTGAAAACATCGCGTCGCTTAGTTTGGTCAACCATGTTTGTTTCAGAACTTTCAAAAGCTTACTTTGGAAAATTAATCTAGATTATAAACAGAATAACAAAGCAAACAAATTAAGAAGGGTGCACTAAAACAACTTTTATGATTTATACCGCCATCTGAAACAGAAATGAAAGTGTGCAAATATGGAGTCGCGCGAAAATTTATTTTTTTCCTTTTAACAAAGATATTTGAAATTCCTTTAAGACCATTTACAGAGATGAATAAAGTCAAGCATATTTGCGGAATACGAGATCAACCTACCATTAAATATAAAATTTTATCAACTAATATCGAACTCTGTATGTTGGACTTTACACTGGCAGTTATGTAAAAGAATTATAATCTGTATTCAGCTAATGATATTCTTTTATAATTTTTATATTTTTATGCATTTTCAATGCGATGTTATAAGATAAATTATTGTAATAGAAAAATACTAGAAAAAATCGACTCGGGTCACAAGTGAACCTCAGGCGGGAATCGAACCCGCAACCTTTGGAAAACAACGCTGGCCTACAGCGTAAAATCGGGAAGGTACTAGAAAATTTCGACGAGTGTTCGCAAGGCTCGGTAGCTCAATTGGGAGAGCATTGGACCGGATTTCCAAAGGTTGCGGGTTCGATTCCCGCCTGAGGTTCACTTGTGACCCGAGTCGATTTTTTATAGTATTTTTCTATTACAATAATAATGATATTCTTGTTTATTGATAAAAATGTGGTTTAAAAATCTTACTAAAATAAAATTAAATAACAAATTCTGAATGAATGTTACAATCCTGTTTGTGTAGAAGAAAAAAGTAGGCCTAGGTATCTAAGATCTGTTCCATACCTAAATAAGTATTAGGGGTTAAAGTATGAAATTGCCGATTTGTACTGAAAATCTATATTGTTTATTTTTTAAATTTTTAACAAATTTATTTAATCAAAATAGTTGCCATTATTATCTATACATTGCTGCCATCTAATGGGAAGGTCATTAATGCCTTTGCGATAGAATTCCGACGATCTAGACTGCACAAACTGTGTGAAAGCATTTTGTACTGCCTCCTGGGAAGAAAACTTCTTGTCACGTAGATAATTGTCCAAATCACGAAAAAAATGGTAGTCCGTTGGAGCAAGGTCTGGTGAATACGGAGGATGACGAATGGTTTCTAACTGCAGTTCCTGAAGGGTCAAAATGGTTTCTCGTGCTGTGTGAGGTCTCGCGTTGTCGTGGAGCAATAATGGTGAAGATCGATTCATGAGTCGGGGCTGTTTTACTGCTAGTTTTGTCAACATGGTTCGGAGTTCGGCACAATAGACATCTGCCGTTATTGCTTGACCAGATCGGAGAAAACTATAGTGAATAACACCATGCTGAGACCACCAAACAGTTACCATTACCTTTTTATTGGTAAGTTTTGCTTTAGGACACTGTTGTGGCATTTGACCTGGGGTCAGCCATTGCATTTTTCTTTTCCGGTTATCATAAAGAATCCACTTTTCATCACATGTTACAATTCGATCCAATATTCCTTCATTTCTGTACCGGTTCAACAAGGCAACACAAGTTTCAACACGCGTTTCTTTCTGCAGATCAGTCAAATCATGAGGCACCCATTTTTCGTATTTTTTTATTTTATTGATTTGACGCAAGTGAGTCAATATTGTGGGTAAGGTAACGTTAAACCATGCCGCTAATTCCTGGGTACTTTGACTAGGATCGGCTTCCACTATCTCTCTTAATTCATCGTTATTTACCTGTGTGGGCGGTCTTCCTCGTGGCTCGTTCTTTAAGTCGAAATTTCCATCACGAAAGCGTTTAAACCAAAATCGCACGGTGCGTTCATTAGTAGACCCCTCTCCAAACGCAGCATTGATATTGCGGGCTGTTTCTGCCGCGTTAGTTCCGCGTCGGAACTCGTATTCAAAAATAACTCGAATTTTCGCAGTATCCATCTTTCTTGTCTAAATTGAATAACAAAAACAATTGAAAGTCGATATTCAAATGTTTTACATTTTTTAAAAAAAGAACATCATAGAAACCATTTAAAAAAAGTTTCATTCGAAAACCTCAAACCATGAAGATTCTATGTCAATTCAAAGAACCTATTGCAATAAAACGGCAATTTCATACTTTAACCCCTATTATTATCTTCCTAAATGTACCAACCTGTACGGGTCAAGAGTTTCCCGATACTTAATACCTTTTTATTTAAATAAATTGCCTTCTGAATTACAAAAACTGTATAAACAAAATGTTAAAATGTTTAAACTTTAGTTGAAACAGTAAAATTTACCAAATAAGCAATTAAAGTATAAATAGTGACTCGCCGTCACCCAGATAAACACTGTGAGGTTTTCATGGTGCGGCTTTAAATAAATTACTTACCTAAATGTCATAAAATATATAGTGAATAAATGAATAATAATAATATTACTTATTCAGTTCATTATTCAGTAGCAGTAGTATTTCTAAGATCAAATGGAAATATACCAGTATAAAAACGACAAAAATTTAAAAAGAAATGACGAGCAATAAAATAACTTTATATATAAATATTCCCTGTAACAGTGTTTGACCGCGATGAAGTCTGAAACTACTCAACCGATTGTAATGTTTTTTTTTTCATTTGCTGGATTTCTTTCGACTTAGGACATAGGATAGATGTAATGTAAATTTACAACCAAAAAAAATTTTTATTCAAATAATAATAATTGAGCCACAGCGACGCGTGGTCAGCTAGTACTTAATAAAAATTGGGTTACCATAAACAAAGGTTGACACCATAATAATTTCATATAGAAAAATCCACACGATTTGATTTATGCTTGTAGTTTGAAATGTGTAACACGGGGTTCGAATCGAAAGCGATTAAATCAATCCTTGGTAAAATCGAGCATATCGAATTTAAGAAATTCGTTCTCTTATTTACTGTAATTTTAAATTTTTACGTTAATGGTGACGTAAATGGTAAATACAACTCGAATATTCAGGTAAAGGTTGTAGAAATAAATCTTTTCTATCGTACATTTATATATTTATAAATATTAGTAGACTTACTTTCGTAGGTTTCAAGTATAATAACATAACTCAATCTGTTGTGTTAAGAACTCCAGCTACTTGATTTTTATGTTTAACCATTACAGATTGATTGACTATTTCCACAGCATATTTCCAGTAAATTAGTCTGAAAAGAAACCATTTTTGTTTCCAACAGCCAACAGCCAAGGCTAAACCAAATCTTGAACACACTGAGTTTGATATTTGTTTCCTTGAAATCTTGTTTACTTTCCTGTCTTTTTTTATGATTGATCCTGCCGTTTCGTTTATTTTTAGGAGTCTCATTCATCGTGTACGTCCTGCGAAACTGTTGAAACTAAATATCCTTTTTTATTTAACGGAATAAGGTTTAAAATAAATCAAATATTAATGTATAATATAGCAGAAGTGGTGTTAGTAAAACATAAATTACTGGATCATTTTTATTGTTTCTACACTTTTCTTAGTAAAGTTTACTTCTAATTATGTCTTTCTTTTCATTTATTTTTGCTTTAACTATACTTTTAAGTAACTTTTACATTAAAAAAATATGCAGGAGTGTTACGATTAGTCTCTAAAGCTGCTTTGATAGCGAAAGCGCGAGTCCAATACGCTACTGAGACAAAAAAACATGTCACCGTATAATTCTTCACTTTGTATAAAATTTATTTATAAAAAGATGTCGCAATAAACGAAATCATAACTCAATCTAAACTCCCCTTTTATAATTCCACCTATTCGTAAGTTAGACACTACGAAAAATTACCTTTTCTCTGAAAATTACCTCATACGATTGTTAAAATGTTAAACGCTTTTTGTAACGACCAGTCAATTAATTAACTACCTAACCATAAATCAAAAACCACAACCCCATTCTAACAATTCAGGTGTAGGAGCTAATTTGAAAAGGGTTTGGTGTAGGATTCCTGTTAGGTAAAAGTGTCAGTACGGTCGTCATAACATCACGCATTACACTTTTCAGGTATTAAATAATCCCTATCATACATAAGTTCATACGTTAAAGCTTTTAGCTGGGTGTGCTGTCAATTGTACCTTGATTTGTACAATTGACATATAGATGTGTGTGTAATATGTAATGTTGAAGCTCCACATAATTCTACAAAATTCGTGAGCAATTATATTATAAAGAAAGTTATACTATGGTGACGCAGAAATACAATAAAAAGATTGAAATAGTTTTACCAGCAAACAAGTCGTCTCAATGTCACATATGTAGAGAAGACCGCGAAGAAAATTCTTGAAAATTACTCGTATGGATTTAAGAAAAGACATAGCGGTGATTAGACTATGAGCATTTGATAAACAATCAACTATTTGTATTATGCGGCACACTTTTGCATATATTTTCAAAAAAATGATTACAGTAGTCTGAAGTTTAATCAGACTGTGGCTAGAAAGTAACAAATTAGATTCATTAGTCAGTTTCTACTCGTAGGTAACTCATTTCATATTCAAGTTGTAAGTCACAATTTAAAGTTGATAGCAATACAAACATGAAATAGTACTGATAAACGTTGCAAATTTTTATCGAATTTTTCCGATATATGTGTTGGTATCTACTCATGGGAAGTGAGTCGATTTAATGCTCACTTAGTTATATTTTAGAACTAAGATGAAGTCATTGTGTAGAGGCTTATATCTATATATCCTTATTGTTTCAAAAATAGTTAACACGACAATAGCATACAGATCTTTACAGTAAAGGTCAGGTATCAATACCAAATGACAGTAGAACATGAAAGTCCATTGTCTTAGGTATTAAATCTATATAAAATGGTTCCAGCGATATTGGAAACGCTTCAAAAGTGGGAAATAACAAACCCTTTGTTATAGATGACTAAGAAGTTACACCCTTTGCAAGTGTTGTTTCAATCATCAAATAGAGTTGCCAGAACTTTAAAGGCGATCTAGGCATGCCCTGAACTTTTGAAAATACGCGAGCTTTGTTTATTCATTCTACCTAGATCGGCCATAAGTTCTGTTATAAATGAAAATGCATTTTTTATGAAGTAATGTAAAGTAATATTATTACTAAAACTTATATGTACTATTTATTAAAGTCTCAGTGAAAAATAAAAATATATTCAATTCGAAATGGCCACCTTTAGCTTTTATAAAGGCCTTTAATCTATCTGGTCACGAATCTATGGATTTACGCACTGTTTCCATAGGAAATTTCGCCACTGCTTTCTACAGAGATTTTTTAAGAGACTCGATGTTGCCGCGTCGTTTAGAGCAGGCCAAGTCCTCTAAAACTGACAACGAATTATTCGTAGTCTAAAGGGTTGTAAAAGTCTGGGCTAGATGAGGGCCAGTATAAAGTCCAGAACGTTGGTTTCAAGCCAGGCTTGGGTAGTTCGTGCCTTGTAACCAGGTTCCAAGTCATGCTGGAAAGTCCACGATACATTTTTAAAAAGTGTATTGCTGAGAGGTTTCACAACATGATCCAAGACTGTCTCTTGATACACTTTGGCTGAAGTTTTCACTCCTTTTTCACAAAAATGTAGCTTTGTGACGCCTTGATAAGACCCACCAAACCAACACTAACGCAGGACAATGACCACATTGTACCTTTCCGACCATTTGAGCAGCTTCTTGAGAAATGTGAGCGTACACTTTATCATTTTGCTTATTGTAGTTCTCTTCAATCGTGAAATTTTTTTCATCGGTAAAGTGGATATGAGTCATTAGGCATTTTGATCGCTTCACTCTCTTTAATTGTAAAGGTTGATTTAGGGCATGCCCTGTATATCGACGATAAGCTCCGATCTTAAGGTGTTGTTTTATAATATACGACAGAGTCCTAGCGGCAATCTTCATTTCTCGTGATAAGATGTTGTGCTACCTAATGGGGTTTCGACGAATTTTGGCTTTAACAGCATTAACAGCCCTTATAGTTCTAATAGCACGCGGCCACCCCGATCTTTTATGGTCTTCGACAGAGGAAGTGTTGTTGAATCTGTTGATACTACGATATACGAACACACGGCTGATACCAAGCTTTTGAACCGCCGCACTATGTGGAGATCGAGTCGGTTTCGGGTCATAAATCTATAACTTCCATGTTTTTATAGATACGTACTTTAAAATAATATACAGTCTATGCATATAAAAATATATTTAATAATTGTAAAAAAATACAAAACGTGAAATATTGAAAAATTATCATAAATTTACGACTAATTTTAAACAATGTGACCTAAATGTTATAATTAATACAAAATAAACACATAAAATTACTCTTATTAATTAAATATAATAAGAAAAAGAAAATAACATAGAATTATATTATTCTACTAGCTCTACAGCTTCATCTATAAGTTCCATAGACTTTTTATTGGAAGGTTTTCTTAAACTTGTTATGTAAGGGTCTGAAGTGTACAAAAGTGTATGTAAAACGTCTTCATTTGTAGCTACTCTAGAGCATTTTCTAGCATGATGAAGTCTGAATCGTTTATAGTCTTTGTTCCTTGATTCCTGGGCATCTTCGGAGAGCTGTCCAAGAGGTAACACTGAATAATGCCGAATTACACTTTCCCCATGAATTAGGACTTTATGGACAGATGATGGCATATAATACCACATATATTTACTAACATATCGTTGTGCTGTATCGAAAGCATACTGTCCAAATTTCGTAGCATTAATTACTTTTCCGCTAGACATAACTTGAAGTGAAACATAAAATCGTTTTATCAATTCCTCATCCACACCGGTAATTTCTGCAGTGCACTGATAATTTTGAAAAAATCGTCTAGCTGTATTACCGTCATTACTGTTACCAGAACCTTGCTTAGGTTTATCTATATTTAAACCAAGTTCTTCTCTGAACCTTCTTTGTACATATGTCTTCTTTTGTTTTTTCAAATCTTTATTTTCTGTCGTTGTAGCAGACCATTTTTCAAAGCCTACATTATAAGATATATGTATGTAAAATTAGTTCCATAAATCTAATCCAGCAATGTAAAGTCGAAAGCCCATATTGATAAGAATTTTCGTCAACAGGTTTATTTTGTACTTTTTCTAAATTGTTCATCTCTGTAGGTCTTGCACCACAAATAGTACATACAGCACCTGATGAAGTTTCTGACAAAACTTGAGCCACTTTCCCGTCAACCATTGTCAAAAATAATGTGTGTTTGATTTCAATACTTTCACCATTTTTATTGATTAAGCTTGTTGTGAGAGCGTTTCTTTGAGCTATAATTTCATTAACTACACTTGTAGTTTTCTCTGGTGTCTCTTTTGAAATTTCTATTAAAATGGGCCTACAAAATCTTACTGATGATGGAACAGGGTTTTCCCACAAAGTTTCATTTGTATTAATATCAACAAGTTTCAGAGGTACTAATGAAGATATAAATAAATTTGTGTCAGAAATTAACTCATCCTCTTCAGTTAAGACTTGCTTGTATTCACTTTGTCCGCTTCAGCCATCACAGCCCCATTTCGAATACAGCATTAAATGTTTTTTGCCAGCTTTGTATACACCATTGATTTTCAAAATTCTTGCAATAGTGTGATCCAGCAGATCTTGCAGTTTTATTTTTGCTGTAATATTATTAATTTCTATGCTTGATCTTGGTGGGTAGCACATTCCTTTAGCTTCCTGAATTGATTTATATGACGGAAATAATACGCAGTTCTTCGCAATTAAGCAATTTCTCATGTTTTCATACTGTGCCATGTTAAGGTCCAACTCTATAAAAATACTGAGAGCTTCATCTTTAGAGTACGCTGTTAAATGTGCCGGTTCATTTAAAAGATTTTGACGTATTTCACTTTTTTATCTATGGGTAATACTCGCAAAAATTTCGGCAATGAATGCTTCTTCCGTTTCCCCTTGAGATCTCAATCCTTGAAGATATGAATTCAGTATAAAATCAAGGCCACATGTTTCAAGCAACTCCTTGTTTTTTCGTCTTTGTGTTCTATCGGAACTGTCTTCGTAGGTTTTAGAAGGGCGTCCTCGCTTCCCCGTCGATGTCGAAGGTTCAGATTCACAAGTAGGATCTTCCAGATTTACTGTGAATGTGGCATTCAATCACATGCTATTCTGATTTAAAAAATTTTCTTTATTTCTGCCAGATTTAGTGTAGCGTTGACGAAAGTTCGTAATAAGATTTTTTTGTACACTCGCGACAATTTTAGCGATATTTGCCTCAGAAAAGTTGATAAAATTATTCCGTATATAACTTGTTAAAGCAACAACATAATTCCCGTCACTTTCAATCAAAACAATACATAGGTCGCGTCTGGTACATTGGAATTCACTCATTGCGAGAGAGTAGGTGGTTAGATACACTTTTAATAACGACAATAACGAACGAAAAACAGTATGTAATTATTTAGTATGCAGATGCTCTATTTTATATTAAATAACTGATTTGAAACGTGTGCAAAGTATGGGAATAAAAACTATTTATCATTATGTGGTTACTCGGTTTCCTATGTGTTTTATTGATAATTTATTTTGTAGGCGAACTAAAAATGGTGAGAAATACTCGATACATTATCAAAACATAAACCGCAATTAATATTATATCACAAGTGTAACCTATATCAACTAATAAAACAAATAGATTCGCCCACGTATTTTTAAGAAATTATTACTATTTCATGTTATGATAGATAGCATTATGTTGTGCAATGCAGTTGCAACTTTTTTTTCTTCCTGTATAAAAATATTAAATTTCCTATCAAATAACATCATTTACAGACCTTCGGCAAATTTCGGCAACTGTCAAAACTCTAATTGAAAGTTTCAGATACGCAAAAATGATATGTCATAAGATAAATATTTCTAGTTAATATATTTATAAATATATAGCATATTTGTGTATACCAAAAAAAAGTATATATTATAATCTTTCTAAAATGGTATAATACTTGTATAATTTTCATTGCTAGCTGACTAGAAAATCATCCTGAAAAAAATACAAATTATGATGTTTTCGTGATAATTTTTCAATCATCGTATTTAGATGCTCTTTACTATAAAAAGTACTAGTTACATACATAATTTATACATAATATAGTAGATCAAATTCTTAGCTATAGTTTGAGGTATAATACAAGTACCTGCGCCGATTTTTACAAAATGTATTTGTGGCCAAGCTCTCTTAGGCACCTTCACATAGTGCGCCGGCTCCATACCCATTTTGTGTAAGACGATCATTGCAATCCTATTTTCTTTAACACCCCATTCCTTATTGTAAGTTGACTATGAACACGAACATATGTGACATGGTGCGAAATCGAAAGAAGTTTTTAAAATAATAAACGCGTTCCAAATTCATAACAAATTAAAAGTTGATAAAATAAAAGGTTTTATGTAACAGTATTTATGGCCATACTAGTTATATAAGTGTGAATACTGTAATTAGTGTAATGAGGGATCTCTGTAGACTATATTGATTGACTCGCCAGAGGATTTCTATGATTGAGATTTTCTACAATTTCCCATGAATCCGTGCAGATAAAAAATCCAAATCCCTCAGAGGGTTCTAATGAACGGAGGGAATATATTTTGTACCACCAGTCACGTACGTTGTAGTTTTCTGAATAGGCTGTTTCTATTTGGCTTAATTTGGTAGAATCAGGCGTAGAATAGAAGCATAAAATAGTAAAATAACTAGCTAACTTCAACCTGCACCTTCAGCACCATTCTCAACGTCTTTAGTCCTAATATGGAGCATCTAAACCAAGCCAATCCGTATTTTATAGGAGTGTGCAGCTGAATTGCACAACCTTGTTCCGCCGTCCCCATTTTTTCATCGGACAACCAGACTTACAAATTGGCGTCACCGTTATATGGTGGATATACCAAAGAGTCGCACTAAGCGTTTTGGTTCCAATTTTATGATACGTACTGCTAAGGAGTGGAACTCTTTGTCTGAGTCTGTGTTTCCTGACAAATACAATTTAGGGGTCTTCAAGTCACGAATGAATAGGTATCTTCTAGGCAAGCGCGTCACATCCTAGATCGCATCGACGCTTACTATCAGGCGATAGTGGTCAAGCGCATGCCTATTTTTCTATAAAAAAAAATCTTAAAGTAGACGGTGCAATATCCAGCACCGAGAGTCTTGTATCATATATATATTTTGCGGAAGAAAATAACTGTTTTAATTGTCTTAATTTCTTCACAACGCTCCATCTGCGTGCCATTTTCAAAGGATAGAAAAATCGTGTCAGTAATTTTGTAGTTTTGGTAATATACAAAAAAAATAGGTGTCTCAGCTTAAACAATGTCCATGCGTCATTGCACGATGTATCTCACATTAGCATACATTGCTATGCGGCCAACCGCCGCAGATTGCATTTATTTCCATAAACGTGTAAATTCCAGGCCGGGATAACACGCCTTGATTTTTTTAAACCCATCTAATTTTTGGTCAATTATCTAAATAAAAATAGTTATATCACTAACATATTAAAAAAAGAAAACTTATAGTGATTCGAACAAAAAAAATATTTTTTTACTAACCTTTTTCTAAAGCCTACGTTCAGTAAGGCCTCAAATGTTGTTACATTTCATTATTATCAAACTGTGAATGTCACCACTGCTGAGGACATAGATCTTTCCTATAGGTGAAATACCACAGAGGCCAGATAGGCCAATAGATAGATAGGCCAGATAGGTAAAGATTGAGGATGTAGCAAGGGCTTATAACGCGCCTTACGAAGCATGAAAGAGTTCGTGATAAGATATATTGTTCACTTATATGATACTAGCTTTCCGCCCGCGGCTTCGCCCGCGTGGATTTCGGTTATATTGTGGTATAAAGCACAACTATAAGAAAACTTCTCATTCCCACGGAAAAATCTAAGAAGCGCGTTGTAACGCTGGATACAATTAGTTGTTAAACTAAAACTGAATGGTACACTATATTATATGTTTTCCCTTGTGGAGCAAAAACATGCAGATTTTGCAGGATGATGCAGAAAAAACACATCGTTACCATGTTTTAAAAAACACCCAGTGCCATCTAACGCATACCTCAAGAACTAAATAACGTAACTAATACTTATACCAATTAGTAATTCGTTGACTTTAGTGATTTCAGGATAAGTAGATGTAAAAAAAACTATTTAGACGATAAAACAAATTGTACGTCATCCCTCGGGAATTCCTCATTTTCGGGGATTCATTATCGTATCATTTAGCTTCTAAATTTACATGTTTATATTCGTTTGCAATATTTTACGTTGTTTTAAACGACACACAGCGCCATCTACAATCCATCCACCAAGCAAACAATATTTTTGTTTTTCCTCGGGAATATCAATTTTTTTCCAGGATAAAAAGTACCCTATTATTTAATCTAGACTTTTATCTTTACGTCTGCAAAATTTCAAAGCAATCAGTGCAGTAGTTACGGCGTGAAAGCGGAACAAACAAACAAACAAACAAACAAACTCACTTTCCGATTTATAATATTAGTAAGGATTAGTAAGGATGATACACTAACGATGTAAAATACACAGTCATTTTAGACTCCACTCAAAAGCTGTATTACTACCACCGCCTTTTAGTTGTTTTATGTAAAATAATAAAAAATATCGTCATCGTCAATCCATGCGACGGCATCTATGTAATAACAAGACATGCTCACAGAATGGACTGCTGAAGAACATGCTCTGCTAATGTCAAGCAGGCGAAGCTCCATCTACCTACACACCTACACACCTACAGGCCAGCGTGGAAACGATGGAGAAGCGGATGTGAGGCGCATTTAATTAATTACAAATACCCAAGTGCTACCCAAGTAGACCGCTATTTAGCACATTTACATTGTGTCGTTAGTCTAGTTAATATAACTATTTTAGTTCATAAATCAGTAATTTTCACCTATACATATTTAACATCTAGTTTAGACTTATCTTCGAATTTCTTTGTAATACATATGATTAAGGCTATATCGTTCGCCCGCGAAAAGCCTGTTCAACCACCTATTTGGAATCCTAAATTGTTACTTACTTACGTTCACTAAAAGATTACTTACGTTCATACAGCTTTGATAAAAATAACTTATATCAAGTTACAAGGCATGCTTCCACATTGTTATTACTAGCTTCGGGGCGTAGAGTAGACGACCTTACATTACAACGCACTGATGCCAGCAATTTAATAGTAGGTAATAAGTCCATTTTAGTGGGGCCCGCTTTTGGCTTAAAACTAGCACTTACAACCATAGGCAGTCGGGATGGAAGCTTAAACAATACCCTATTCATAAATGAAATACCTACTGTATTTTGGCTTAAACAATTAATAGAAATCTCTCAAGCGCTTCGTCAAGATTCTGATAATTTATTTATGACTGCTAGAGGTGAAATAAAGCCTGCGTCTGGATCAGAAATAAGAGGTTGGGTTAAGTCCTTTTTAAAGGAAAGTAGCATCGAAGCTCTCCAGGGTCTACTCAAGGTACGATCAGCCGCGGCGTCCCTCAATTTTGTGGAAAATTTTCTATAGATCAAATTCTCGAAACCGGAAATTGGAAAATGATATATTCTTTCAAAGAATACTATCAAAAGGAACTAGAAGATCGCGATTCTCTTGGTACTTGCAAATCTGTCTTTATATAATTATTTTAAAGCTGTTCTCTTAATTGTAATATATGGTGATTAAATATTTGTATTTATTACATGGAAACATAAATAATACTCTAACTAAAGTTTGAAAATTAAATATTCGAGAGTATTACCAACAAATAAAACTTACCTATTATTTTTCTTTAATGTCCGGAATCCAGGTAGGTGCTACCCAAGTGCGTCATGAGATCTATAATGACGGACGCCAACCGATATGCGGGAAAGTAAGTTCCGATTCACGATATAGAGGGCGCCATAATTGGAGAGAAACCGGAAATGCTAACTTAACAGAAAGATAGGTGCTTGACTCAAGATCCGGATATTGAAGAAAAAATAATAGGTAAATTTTATTTGTTGGTAAAACTCTCGAATATTTCAGCTTAATAAATTTTGCGGGAAACGTACGTTTCGAAAGAAATAACGCAATATCAACAGGAGTTTTATAGATAAACGCTCATTTGTAGTAAATACTTGTACAGATTGAACAAAGCAACAAGCATTCTCAGGCACATTAAATATCATAGAAATCCTTTATTAATTGAACACTAGGCAATCTTAAATTCATCAATGATATATTACCCTATAGTTTGTGATCTTGAACTTGTAGTAGTGGTTTTGGAGATTTGAAACTTATATTTTAACTCCATAGTATTCAATCACTTAATGACAATTGTAAGAAATGATTTTCGCACACACATTAAGATGTTGTGCTAAAACTGCACTTTCGGCTATGGATGGCGACATGCCTTTTTTATACATGCATAACACATAAAGATTATTAATTATGCAAAAAAATATATACGTTCTAGTTCTCCAAAGATACACGTTGGGTTAAAATAGATATAAAGTCAAAAAATCCAATAAAATATCTTTTCAAAGTGACTAATATTTTATTTCAATATAGGTTAATGGGGTTTTCTTGGTTCAAATTTCATTAGGATATTGTTTATGTTTATGTTGATTTACTTATAGGCCAACATTGTTATCTTAATATACGATAAACCTGTCAATAGTTATCTAATAAAGTGATCTCGGTGCTCTGGATTATCGGCAAAGTTTAGGGACCGTCTGAACGAAACAAAGCTTGTAATATTGTTATAATCTAAATATCTTATCTCTGGTCTTCATATAAAAGTAAAAGTAAAGTCTAAATAAAATTAACTCCAATTTTTGTGGTAATTGAAATTAACATTAGATTGTTTTTAATCTGCAACAAAATAACGTTAGGGAATTTACAAACCTTCGGCTAACAACTTCCCAATTGTTTCGGAATTGAGGCTCCCCGCAGGGATATTTTAACAGAATAATAAAACCAAAACTCTTCAGAATCAAAAAGTTGCAATCAGCATTTAAATTCAAATATAATTTCTCCGTTGCGCATGAACCATAGAGCACAGAGTGTCTAGACACACGCGCAGATTACGACAAATAAAACGGTGCTAATAAAACCCTGCAGCGACAATAGCGCACTGGGCGAGAACATCCGGGCGGGTCAAGGTCGCATGTCGGATCGATGCAGCTCTGCTGAGCCCCGCCGCCCCACCCTACACCGGTAAATGTAGCGCTCGCATCGCTTTTTTGTGACATAGATTTAATAAATTGTAGAATTTTATTGAACTTTACCGCAACCACTTTCCACAAGTTTGTCTTAACATTCTATATGTACGCGCGTAATTGAAACATAAATGCTATAAAAAAACTTTTAACGGAAATGCTGCATTGCAAATGCTCAAATGATATACGCAATTTATATTTTTTGCAAAATGTAAGTTGCATATATCAAACACTTTGATAAGCCTTAACCAAAAAATAACGTTTAGATTATATTTTTATGAGATTTTGGGCGGAATTGGAAGCTGCTATGGATAATTGTATATCTCGTCATGAAAACCTGTTAGTCGAGCTGCTTCGGACACAAGAGCTCAGCTCACCTGATAGTACACCCGAAACCATCCGTAAATCAGCCTCTACGAGATTACAAACGGCTCTAAAACAACTTAAAAACAACAAGGCATCATCTAAGGACGGAATAACAACAGAATCTGAGAGCAGGTGGTAAACTGATACTGTTAGTTCCCCAAAAGCTGTTTAGTGTCTCTTTCAGGGTATTCCACCAAAAACCTGGGACAAGAGCATAGTGCCGCTCTTCTTCAAGAAAGGTGGTATAATTTTACTAAAGAATCATAAGGCGATCTCCACGGTCGTCGTGCAAGCAAGTTTGTTGACTCTTAGCATTCCGAATAAGCCAGACCTCGTAAAGGTCGAACGATAGATCATATCCACACGCTCCGCCAGATTATACAGAAGACACAGAAGTATAATCTGCCACTTTGAATAGCATTTGTGGACTATAAAAAAACCTTTGGGTTACTAGATTGACTTTGGGTACATGAAAATGTCAGTACCTATAAGGTACCAGAGAATAATACCAATCCATTGAAGCATGGCGTAAGACAAGGACATAAGAGACTCAATTGCTTCGAAATTGTTTACTAATGCTTTGGAAGTTGTTTTCAAGCTCTTGAATAGGAACGTTGTTGGCATCAATATCAATGGCAATTACATCACTTGCCTTCGTTTTTCTGCTAATATTTGAGAAAGTTGGTAGAGGATCGGATTATCATACTCAGCAACCTCAGTAAAGTTTTCCAACAAGTAGGTCTAAAAATAAACATGAAGAAGACGAAGACCGTGTCAAATGTCCAATTGTTTTTTTATTTAGCATGGGTTTGCTGGGAAGCCCGGGGGCCATGACAGAATCCACGATGGAACGAGCTAACCCAGAAGGTGCCATTTCGCACTTATATCGGTGACTGTTGAGAACGATACCCTCGAAGTTGTCAACGATATGTCTACCTAGGCCAAATAGTCTGCTTGCGTAAGTCAAACTTCAACAAAGACACGTGACACACAAATTCAACTTTGACAGCTTACGGGAAGTTGCGTAATGTTTTCTCGTCCTAAATCTCCTAGAGTCCAACGTCTTCGAGTAGAGCGTGTTGTTAGTGATGACCTACGGCACTGAGACGTGCTCCTTAACTATTGGCCTCTTAAACAATCTCAGAGTCACCCAGCGTGCTATAGGTATAATGTCAGTTCATATACTGAAAAGCAACGTAGAGGAACAATAATGGTCTTTTAATATTTAAAACATAAGTACGGAAAGACGTTAAATCCGACATCACGTAACCCATCGTAGTAATGGTGGTCATTAAGTCCCATTAGCGACTTGAATTACCTCATAAACCAACACTGACATGATCATAAACTGCAGATACCGAGTTTTATCCTGCATCTGACATTTTATAAAAAATGCCGACCTAATTCACAAATTATTCTGAAAATAAGAAGCGTTATTAACGTTATCTACAATTCAAATTTAAAAATGTGTTGTAGAGCTTTTCAACTTTGAAATTTACCAAAAAGTAGAGTATGATTCTCTGATGGATTGCCTGGTGTTTTACAAAAGCGCTACTTGTTTTACAAAACAGCTTATAAAGTCAAATTGTATTATGAGCAATTTAATCACACATAATAAAGTAAAATAACTTTAACCACGATAACTACTACTTGTGTAATAATTGAGCAATAGGACGAAATTGGTACCTAAAATACAGGGTTGGTATAGTTTAGGTATCAGTAGTTCGTAATATGTTGTGTACAATATAATTATAATTAATAAACCTAGTTTTAGTAGCCGATTTACAATACAAATTTTACAAAATTTGATAATATTTTATGTACTACAAGCACATTTTTTTGTATCTCTGTATTGCTATCTAACTTTATTGTGTACTTTTGGAAATTAATAAAGTTTCATAAAGTCAGGTATGATTGAAGATATAATTATTATCAAAGATTTTATAAGAAACACAATGCCTTCATACCAGACTTGTTATATGTGTCCATCCGATCATAGCGACTTTTTATCAGACAATTAATTTAAAGATGATATCGGACTTGGCCCGTGTGAATATCAAATAGTTCACTATATTATTCACATCCAAACTTCGTATATTATTTTTTTATTTATTTCATCTTTAATATATTTTTTTTTCATTTCCATTATATCCAATATTTTTAATATAACAAATAAATACATTTCTATAAATCAAACACTATTAGTTATGCAATAATTATTTTTAGTGCTATTTAAGCATTTAAATGCTAGATTTAATATCTAAAACAATTATTAATAGAAAATATTCAAGTCTTCTCAGGTGCCAGGAATTTTTCTTCAAAATTTTATCTGATTTTTTGCATCCTTTTAATTTCTATTAATTACAAGTCGCCTTTTACAAATTTATATTAAAAAAAAAACACTATTCTAGGAATGAGAAACCCCTATTCTCATATAGTACTCCTAGCAAAAATCCATAAAAGGATTTTATAAGCAGATCGTAATAAAGTGTTGGTGTAGCCCACTTACTTTGTGCTCTATAACTAGTAGTACGAGTTTAAGCGCCAGCAGCGCTGGTAAGTTAGGACATGTTTGTTTGAATTATAAGTAGTTCATGTCAATTTTAGGGTTATAAATAAATATATTTTATAATTAGGATAACTTAGCAACAGCTTATTTATGGGTTTGACAGTTTAAATACCTATACTGATAAAATTCAACCGATACAATAGAAGAATTTAATGTTAATACTAGTCCTCACAAGTGAATCTTTAAGTAATCGAAAAACCTAAAAGTTGGACAAGTCGGATAGTTTTTATTTTTTATAAAACTATAAAACCGTTTCTTATACTACTTTTCGATTTGTTTTAATTCTTTATTGTATTGTATATCTTCGGAGTATACTTACATTATTTATAAAAATAAACCCACATACATATGTAAAATAAAATTTATTCCATACATCTTTTTACGATGGAAGTGAGTATGTCTCGTCGTTATAACATCATTCATTCCAAACCAAACCGTAAACATACCCTCGGAAGGGAACGTAATGGTTAATATATGAAAAGAGTTAGGAAGGCTATTCTTAAGATAAAATTTTGGAGAGTAAATGAAAGACACAATAGAAGGGAAGTATAGAGAGATTTTCTTGATAATTATAAATAATACATTCCGAAACATTTTTTATGGTCGCGTCGTATATATATAAAAAGATTCTTAATATAAACATGGGATTGCTTTCTGCAGAGAAGTTAATAAAACAACTACAAACTCCTTCAGAACTATTATGATTTAACTTTCTAAATTTAGCATATTCGGAATAGCTGCTACATAGCTACGAAATACTTTCGTAGCGCTGAGTCAGTGGCGTAGACGCTACGATCTGCTATTCCGACATATTACATACCACATCAAGCCTTTATGAAAATAGTTTATTTATCCTGTATGGCAATATTATTACTACTTTCAGTTAGAGAGAAAATATATCATAACAATAAAAATGATATGGTAGCTTACATAACAAAGTAAATATAATTATTTTTGTTACTAGAAACACGAGAGAACACTAAATAATCACTTTTCAAAAATTCACATATTAAAATATTATCCAATATAAATTTGTGACGTGTTTAACGTTAACCTTTTCCCTTAATATTGATTTTGTATGAATAGACAAGTGTCAAGGCTATTTATTATTAGGAAGCTATCCATTTAACTGATTATTATATTCATGTACTTACCTTGACCTTAAGCGGTCGACTCGCTTTAACATTAAAGAAAATAATAAATTTACTTTGACACCCTAATTTACGTATCTAGATGGTTTATATTTTGTATTCGACAGGTGATCACAGATAGCCACCAACAATACTGACGTTAAAAAATACGATGCGAGATAAAAAATGGCATTGTTCCAATAATAGCTATACATATAACTGTTTTTAATTCGCGTTTGTTGAAAGGGATTACTGTTAACAAAATAACATAACGAACCTAAATTAAAATTTTAATTAATTCACTGTCTTAAACATGTTTTATTACGGTTCTTTTATATATAACATTATCATGCGTTTACTTAAGAAGCTTATTCCACGTCGTATTTGTCTGGAATAGTATGCAAAATAAAATAAAAGTTCTCACAACCAGCGCACCCACTGGTTGATTATTTTTAATTTAATTTATTTTGTGTTTCCAACTGTTATAATCAGTGTTCCAAATAAAGCCCATCTATTTAAAGAAGAAATCTATTTTTATTCCAGAATAAATTAATGAATAGCATAATCATTGGTGTGGAAAATGTTTTAGCAGTCGCCGTTGTTAGAAACTCATTGCATGGCAAAATTAATGGCGCGACCTTGAACACTGCTTTACAGCGATCGGCCGCCCCTTGTTTAGGGGTCATGGTCACAGGGCAGACTCGTCTCGAGCACGTCCGCTCACCTCCGCAGCCGGCACTCCAATGGCCACGCACCGATGAGTTCCTCGGGGGGAATGTTTACTCCTCCTCCCTCAACCGTGCCAGCTGAGCAGCGACACGCTATATTTAGGTTGCGCTGTAAATATTCTCTCCAAGTACGGAAACCCGCCCCACTCACGCGGAGGCAAGAGGAGGGGTAGGTACGCTCTCTACACGAGCGGGCAAAAGTTGAAAGTTCACAACGCCCCGCACACCGTTCACGACTTTACGAAACGTTTTCTTTATTCAAATTTTTTTGCAACTTGTTCACCATTGTAGTAGTCCCAGTTGAATTCGCAATACTAACTCAATTGTTACCATGTATCGCAACATTTTTTCCTGAAAGTTTTGCCATTGTTTTTTGCCTTTTTAGGTCTTTGAAATATTATTGTTGTCGAAAGTCTTTATTGTTATTGCAACTGTCCAATTTGGCTTGAACAAGCTTTTGAAATTACAATAATGGTAACAAAAATGCGTCTGCGGTGACACCCTTTTAAAATGAACGCGTATATCTCGTCAACCGAATTGAAACAGATTACTTGGAGCGTGATGGGCCGTTTGCATGTCAATGTAATTTGAAACGTCATCACCATTTCGTATGTCAATTTCGTCTTTAGTAAAAGCTTTTGGATCGATATACAGTCGAGCATTAGCTCGTACAATTTGTCTCTGGGACGCAGATATACCGCCTTACGTCTGTTTCCTACGCAATCTAATCAATCTTGTTTAGCTGTTTGCGAACATTTCATTTACATTAAATATCATGCATAGCAAATTTTGCCTCAAAATTTTTAGCAAAAGATGCCTCCGTAAATACATAAAACTATTTGTTTATATTGCAAGTTGTTTCTTACTTTAAAGAGATGGAATAGAGTATTATGTGACTGTAGAATTTTAACTGCCGCTTATAGTGCACCATACGTAAGATTTGTTCGTTCGAGTAATATAAAACTTTTAAATCAACAAGAGGAGAAATCCCAAAATTATATATTAATTAGTTGAGTTTTAATGTTAATTGACCATAATTTGATTTCTTATCAGTTATTATTATAGAAAATATTGTCATTTGTAGGCGAAAATTAAGAAAAAGCTATTCACAGAACAAATATATTTTAAATAACGAGCATTAATTAGTACTTGTTTTAGAAAAATATTGACTTTCAACTGGTAATGCCGATGCTGTCGATATACCAATCGTTACTTTAGATTGATCAGTGCCCTCTTCGTTTGAATGTACGCTCTCAGTATCATCGTGGAATAAAGTTACAGACTTCACGTAATCTATTCCAAAGTCCGGAGGGCCTTCGTACTTCTCATGCTTAGGGTCATGGAAGGTGACGATATTAAAAATTGGTGCTGTTCCGCCGAAAGCGATGCGTTCTTCGAAACTCGCGACTGCCAACACGGTACCCGCAGCAGGGTAAGAACATGCAATGTAGCTGTAAGTGAAATCACAAAGTAAGCGAAGCTAATGAAATCTGTTTCAGCGGTTCTATTGTTTATTGAAACACCAAGTCACTGTTTTATTCTGAACTGGTTTTTGAAGATGTTATGATCATAGAAATAATAAATAACAATAGACTTTAAGGATATTAATAAAAAGGACATTGAGAAGTAGATTAATTAAAATAATAAATATAGTCAGTGATTAAAATATTTTTGTTTTTTCAAGCAATATAAATATATATATATATTTTAATAATAATGTGTTGAAAAAATTCATCCCATTCTTTCCGAGAAACCCGGTCAAACGCTGTAACAGGTTTTATTTAAGAGGGCAGAATTATTTCTGTCAGATCAGCAGAGAAAAACTTAAGTCTAAAAAAAATTCGATGATATTGATGTTAAACGTAATGTCTTTTATTAGATAATAGATTCGTCGTATTTTATTATAAGGTATAATTATAATTTTTATAGAGTTATTACAATAGTTATTCCACTTCAAACAACTACAGAGATATCAAGAAATATAAAAAATAAACAACATCATTTAAATCTAATGCTACGTCGACGTCTTACGTCATGTCAATATAAAAATGGAGCAAGTTAAGAATTAAATCAAACTACTGTTCTTGTACGATAGTATTACGATTTTTTTTTAGAAACTTAATCGTTTTTGTTCCAGGTTGTGTACTATTCTACGTTTTAGTGTAGTCTGCGACGGTAAAAGTCTACACTAAAAAACTCAAGCCTCTTATTTTTTCTAAATAAATCAAAATGTATTTATTGGTATTAGTGATAAATTATCTACTGAGTGTTTAGTTCAAAAGCAAGACATTAGATACATCAGCGAGCCCTTAGCAAATATATTTGACATTCACCGGTTATGGAGATTGATGACTTCAACGCATTTAGTGCCACTGCCACCAATAATGCAGTATTTTCCTTTGCGATTATACTGTGAAAAATAAAGTGAATAATAATTTATATAAATCATTTACTAAATAAGGTCATAGAGTTATGAACATAAATAAATCCATATGTAGAGATCATAACATCATTTTAGTAATTAATCTTAAAAATCATAAATCCATATCTGAAGTAGTAATTTTAAATATTTCCACGTCTGAATATTGTTAGTGTTCTGCCGTAGAAAGTAATAGTAAAACATTATAAAGAAGTGTATACGCAACCGTGACTCAGTTACAAAATAATGATAAATTAATAGCATACATATAAACTCCCCTAACGAGATTTCATTACGGGACTTTTAACATGGAAGGTAGGGGCGCTACCAGTGAATCAAACGATCGTCAAATAATATCGTTGAATATCGTCGTAATTGAAGTACTTATAAAGTTATTCTGTCGGTCGTTTTGCGATTTTACCGTTTTATTTCTATTTCCTTACGTCCCGCTTAACTTTGGAATGAGCTCAGAAAACAATCGGCTAATCAAAGAATTGGGACTTCGTCATTAGATCAAACGTCCTATTTAGTTGTAGCTCAGGAATAAATAATCGTACAGAGGATTCTATTTTTCAAGGCTAACTTGCCTACAAAAATCTACCAATATTATGATATTGTCAAATCTGCGGATATTTTTCATCGTAGAAATAGTTTAAATATTTGTTGTTTTAAAATTAGACATTTAAATAAAAGACTTGTAACGGCTTGTGACCACCGTTACTTGGTTTCGGTAATCGTGGTGAAGTACTGATTATGTTGCGAATTAATTTCGGGAGATTAAAATAAAAGATGCGTATCGTTAAACTATGAAGCGAGTGTAATAATTAAAAAAAGGTAGTTGTTGAAATACAAGTTTCGAGGGAGAGGGGTCAGGTACAATTTGTGTCGGCCAATAGCAGCGCCGGTTTGATTCCCGCGTCGCACAGAATACGGCATTGATTGGTAAATCAATTTTAACGTTCAATTTTGCGTTCAATCTTCAACATGCCCCCGGCCTTGGAAGCAGCCGCTTTCAAAATCCCTGATCCCTTATTCTATGTCGCATAAGAGAGGGCAGATCTTAGCGTAGGCACGTCGAATCACGCCCGACGTAGTTTGTATGTCTGCTACTCTTGAGATGCCATCCTTGCCTGGGATTGTCCTAAGTATTCGTCCCAAGCTCCACTTTAGAGGTGGCAGGTTGCTGTCCTTGACCAAGACGAGAGTGTTGACTTTCAAGTCCGCTTGATTATCCGTCCATTTAGTCCGCACCTGCAATTCGGATATGTATTCTTTGGACCAGCGTGTCCAAAAGTGCTGGCGCATTTGTTCCACCATCTGATGCCGCTTCAAACGATGAATAGGAACGTCGTTGAGATCGTCACTGGCTGGTGCAGTTAGCGGTCGACCAACCAAAAAATGTGCGGGAGTAAATGGAGAAAGGTCATTGGGATCCGGGGAAAGTGGAGAAAGCGGTCTCGAATTCAGAACAGCTTCTATTTGTGATAGGACTGTACTAAACTCTTCGAAGGTAAGGTTTACATTGCCTACAACTCGTCGTAAATGGTATTTGCAAGATTTAACTCCTGCCTCCCACAGACCACCAAAATTTGGTGAATAAGGTGGAATGAATGAAAACTTGATTGATTGACTAGCGGCATATTCTTTTATATCTGACTCACATTTGCGCAAAAAATCAGAAAAAATATTCATAAGGCCCACAAAGTTGCGGCCATTATCCGAAAATATTTCAAGCGGCTTACCACGTCGCGAAATGAACCTATTGAGAGCTAGTAAATATGACTCAGTGGTGAGATCAGTGACTAATTCTAAGTGAACCGCACGCGTCACAAAGCACACAAATATACAAATATAGCCCTTAAAGGTTTTAGCCCCCCTTCCTTTGCGGTTAAGTATAGGCACAGGCCCACAGTAATCCACTCCGCATCGAAAGAATGAAAAAGTAGGTGTTATTCTTTCCGTGGGCAAGTTGCCCATAAGTGGTGTGAGTGTTTTGCCCCTAAGGCGTTTACACGTAACACAATTCCAAACGATCAGCCTAGCCAGATTTCTACCACCCAGCGGCCACCAGGTCTCGCGCAGGTGATAAAGTAACGCCTGCGGTCCGGCATGAAGAAGCCGCTGGTGCTCACCGCGAAATAACAATAGCGTAAAATGATGTTTGTTACTTAATAATATAGGATGTTTTTTGTTATAAGAAAATTCATTTGAATTTTCTAAACGCCCACCTACACGAATTATCTCATCTTCATCCATAAAAAGATTGAGTTTACTTAGGCTACCTTTGCGATTAATTTGCGAACCCTTGAGTAACAATGAATACTCAACTGGAAAGCTTTCGATCTGCGACCATCGAATCAACATTTTCTCAGATGTATTTAGCTCATCAACACCAATGACACCTGTCCGTTTCCCTATTTTATTGCGAGCATTATGCAAGAAACGTAACACATATGCTACAGCACGTATCATACGCTTAAACTGCGAAAAACGGTCAAATGAAAATAATTTTGCGTTGGATGAATCACGAGCGACGAGTGCAGATACCTTCGGCCTAATATCCGGAAGGTTCTCCTCTGAAACCGTAACAGTGTAATTGTCTAATGAAAAACTAGCATTTCGTAAAAAATCGGGACCCTCCCACCATAAAGTGGAAGAGGAAAGCTGCTCTAAACTAGAACCACGAGAGGCTAGGTCTGCGGGGTTCTCCTTACCGCTTACATGGCGCCAAATAACGTCATTTGTTAGTTCATGAATTTCTGAAGTCCTATTTTGAACAAAGGTTTTTAATTTATTCGGAGCCATACGCAGCCAACCTAACACTATAGTCGAGTCGGTCCAAAAAACAATATTACTAAAAGAACAGTGTAATGAATTACGAACCTTATCTAAAAGTTTTGCGCCTAGTAAAGCACCACAAAGTTCAAGGCGTGGTATACTAATAGGCTTCAAAGGCGCGACCTTGGCTTTAGAAAAAAGCAAACGAACTGTTACAGTTTCATCCAAATTTATAGTTCGAATATAAATGCACGCGCCGTACGCGGTCTGTGATGCGTCGCTAAATACATGTAGTTCTATAAACCTAGGTTGGCTACCTATAGCGTGGCGAGGTACTTGTACTGCACTGAGCGCTTGTAGTGATATAACAAACCGGTTCCACGTTTGCGAGAGGTTAGTCGGGAGCGCGTCATCCCAACCGATTTTAAGAAGCCACAATTGTTGAAGTAATACCTTTGCAATAATTATAGTCGGGCTTAAAAACCCAAGAGGGTCAAATATCTGTGAAATATTTGATAAAATGGACCTCTTAGTAGTGGGTAAATCGGCATTTTTAATTTTGGTAGTAAAATGAAATTGGTCACTAACATTATTCCAACCTAAGCCTAATGTTTTGGCATTGATGCCTTCGTTAGATTTAATTTCTTTTGACTGATTTGACAAACAATCTTCAAAATCGCATGGAAAGTTAAATATCCACTTTCGAAGTGGAAAACCACCTGATCGAAGCGTATCTTTAATGTTTCTACATAATTGCAATAAAGTGTTTGAATCCTTATGAGACAATAAAAGATCATCAACATAAAAGCTTTCTTTGATTGCTAATTGAACCTCAGGGTCTGACGATTCGATGCCTAATTGTTTTAAACACCTTACACTGAGAAATGGCGCGGAGGCAGTTCCGTATGTAACGGTGTTTAATTCAAATATACCTAAAGGTTTAGATGGATCATCCCGCCACAAAATCATTTGCAACTAACGTTGATCCTCGTCCACTAGACAATTTCTAAACATTTTTTCTATATCGGCACAGACAACAAATTTATGTTGTCGAAACCGTAAAAGTATCGAAATTAAATCACCCTGCACTGGCGGACCAATTAATTGCAAGTCGTTGAGCGACTTGCCAGAGGTTGAGGGCGCACTGGCATCGAAAACCACACGTAGTTTCGTTGTTGAACTATGCTCTCTAAATACGCCGTGATGCGGCATGAAATAGTATGGATGCTCATAAGTAGTCACTGGACTCATATGACCTAAGTCCAGGTACTCCTGCATAAATTTTGCGTATAATAATTTATAATCAGGCGAGCGCTGCAGACGTTTCTCTAAAGCGTAAAACCGGCGCTCGGCTTGGTTGTAAGATTCGCCTAAAGCATCAGGTGACTGTTTAAAAGGAATACGAACACAGAAAATACCTTCGCTATTGCGCGTAGTGGTACGAAGGAAATGGTTCTCACATTCAAGCTCTTCCTCAGTCCGCATATCCCTGACTTTAGGAAGCTCTTCGAGTTCCCAGAACAAGCGTAGTTGCGCGTCTAAAGTACTACTATAATTACAATGAATTCGCTTTATATTTCGCGTATTATTGACAACAGGACCGGAAATAATCCATCCTAGCCTAGTATTCTGTAAGAAAGGGCCGTTAGGAAGTCGCATTTTACCTTCAGCTAACAGATCCCAGAACTTATCAGCACCTATTAATAAATCTATATTTTTAAATTCCAAAAATTGCGGATCCGCCAGCCTTATGTTGTCTGGAATACAGAATTGCGCGCTTGATTGACATAAGGCAGACAATGAGGATGTTATTTGCGGTAACACAAAACAAGAAATGCGCATAGTGTAGTTGTTATCGACACGTGATTTAATTTCGATGTTACAAGTTTCCGAACATTGCAACACGGTATCACCTACACCTCTTACTTCGTAAGTGGACTGTATAATTGGTACGTTAATTAATTTACAAAATGATTTAGAAATGAAGCACCGCTGGCTTCCATTGTCAAGCAGCGCGTGCGCCTGGTGATAAACACCGTTAATATCGCTTACTTCAACAATTGCCGTTGATAGTAGAACTGTGTGTGCACACGTAGACTGAGCGCATCGCATTGTTTGTATGTGTGCCTTGTTTACTTGAAGCGGGAGCGGGTCTGCTGTGACGGAGGAGGGGACGTTCGCAGGCGGCATTACTGCGTCTGCTGCACTCGCCACGGACCTCCCAGTCGCTATACTGGAATGAAGTGCAACCGAGCTATCAGTGTTATCACTATGTATTAATGAATTATGTTTGCGGTTACACTTTCGACAAGGCCCAAATTTACAGTTATTAAGTGCGTGTCCCGAACGTAAACAATTCTCGCATAGCTTGTGGTCTCTTTTTAACTTTGATTCTAAGTCACTATCAATGAATTTTTGACAAGAATATAGTGGGTGATTACCGTTACATTTTGTGCACGATTGTTTAAAGCGAGACTGACGGTCGGCTGGCTTGTGTGTAGAAATATTGCAGTGAGACGTGTAACGAGAATGCGTGCTTGATAGTGACGTTTGTTTTATGCGGTCGGCTTGTGAAGTAAACTCTTTATTATGAGATAGCTGCAATGTTTCTAACATGTCTGCCCTGTCTTTTAAGAAACTTATCAACTCATCAACTTTAATTATGCGTTTAGAATTGTTGTCGTTCGGAATCAATGTACACTTATAGGTTTCCCATTCGCGTTCAGTGGTCTTATCTAATTTAGACACTATGATATAATTAATAAGAGTGTCCCAAAAGTCTGTAGGTTCGCCTAGTATTTTTAGTGCACGCAAATTCTTCAATATATTATCTATGAGTTTTCTAATGTGTGACGGTGACTCCTTTGACAGTGCATTAATAGAAAAAAGTGCCTTAACGTGGTTATGTACTAAAAGTCTGTTGTTATTGTACCTATTTAGTAGTAATTCCCAGGCTACGTTATAATTATCGGAGGAGAATTCTACAGAGTTTACAACTAGCTCCGCGTTACCTTTTAATGACGACTTTAAATAATGATATTTTTGAATATTGCTAATACGTTTGGAGTTGTGTACTAACGATAAAAACGTGTCACGAAACTCAAGCCAGTGCTCATACGCACCGTCAAATGAAGGCAATGATATAGTGGGCAACTTAACTGACTGTGCTTGTTCACCACAGCAACTCTTATCACCAGAACTGTCACTAACCTCAAAACCACTGAGAATGTATTCAGCACGTGCGAGAGTACTGTAATAAGAATTTTCAAATGATTCTCGATTATTTAATTGCTCTGAAATCTCACTTTCAGAAACACATTCTTCAATTTTACTTTGTATTTCGTTGAATTCGGCATACAAAGTAGCAGCTCCTTTAATGCGTAATTTTAAATCGATACGGTTTCGCGAGGAAGAAATAAGATTTTCGTTATCTTCTAATGTAAGCAGATAGTTAGAAAATTTAGTGAGCCTGCCTTTAATAACGCCACGTTTTTTGACTAGATCGCGAACTAAATTTGGACACTGAAATACAGGAGATTTTTCACTTGATTTTGAATTAGCACTATCAATATTAAGTAAAAGAGGGGATTTATCACGAGATCTTACTTTTTCATCAATTTCGGTAGACATTTTGGTGGTCGGTGAAAAGCAGGTCTACTTACAATTTGGATGCTCTCAAACACGTCAGCAGTGATGGCAACGTCACAAACTTGGTAATTTGTTGGTTTTGAACTATCCAACACACTCCTTCGCGTATATTTCACTGAAATTAGTTTAGAACAGGTATCACAAAGAGAACTGGAAGGTGTTAGGAAAAAGAAAGGATGGTTGGTCCCACCAGATTGCGTATGAAGTATGATGAACCGCGTCTCCACCTTCTTCCTGTAATGCGCTTAGCCTTCAAGCAGTCCTTTGATGAAAATATGCTCCTGTCCCGCTGTAATCAGCAGCCTCAACCACGTGCTCCACAGGATTCTGAATCTTGATATTTGGCGCTGAAGGTCCACATGTAACGGCTTGTGACCACCGTTACTTGGTTTCGGTAATCGTGGTGAAGTACTGATTATGTTGCGAATTAATTTCGGGAGATTAAAATAAAAGATGCGTATCGTTCAACTATGAAGCGAGTGTAATAATTAAAAAAAGGTAGTTGTTGAAATACAAGTTTCGAGGGAGAGGGGTCAGGTACAATTTGTGTCGGCCAATAGCAGCGCCGGTTTGATTCCCGCGTCGCACAGAATACGGCATTGATTGGTAAATCAATTTTAACGTTCAATTTTGCGTTCAATCTTCAACAGACTTCTTTACGGATTTTGCGCATATTTCAATACATATTATTTTTACAGGAGTCGTAATCACAGGATGAGTAAGATAATGGTTGTCATGTATTTTCTACTACCTTCACAATATTTAGACATTTAGAGTTCAAGTGAGTAATATCAAGGTGAACTTCTGGTCCTCACAAACAGTTAATACTTAAATAAAAACGTCAATTTACATTTTGAAATACTTTTAATTTATTTTTTAAGCAAATAATATTTTAATTTTGAAAACTTTGTCAAATCCTATCTGAATATTGTACTGTAAGTAACGTTGGTACTTATAATAAAATCAACCATACAATCAGATGTACACACGTGTTGCAGGTATGTGTAGCGGCAACACCTACACACCGCCGATAATAACACCCCCTTACACAAATCATCTGAGAAACTAAAGTATCTGATTCACAATAAATGAGATTCTCATAGTAAAAGCTTAGGGTGTAAATTCTAAAAGCATATCAGTCATGTAAAAGATCAATATATGCATGAGATTTGTTGTTATTTTTATCCTAATATATGCAAAGCTAGGCCTGTCATAAAACCTCATATACAATGCTTGCTTCTATCCTTTTCTATGCTTCTGTGTCAATGTGTCAATACAATACGCAGATGACAGCACTGTTGTAGAGACCTATATGTCTGATGCACGAGCCAGTGCTGAACAGATCCAGCGTCATAGAGAGGCGATGGTTAGCCGCATGAACCTATCTCTGCAGGCAGTCTCCGAATGGGGCGATGCGAATCTAGTAGGGTTCAATCCGGCAAAGACCCAGGCGTGTCTTTTCTCCGCTAAAAAGAGTCCTTTCAACTTGACTCCTACTTTCCGAGGTGTATCCGTGCCGATCACTGACCATCTTGAGCTTTTAGGTATGTCTTTGTCACCAACTCTCAATTTTGGCTCTTTCATTGAGAGCATGGCTCAAGTGGCTTCAAAAAAACTTGGCATTCTGGCGAAGGTGAGAAAATACTTCACACCGGAACAGTTGCTCAACCTATACCAAGCACAAGTTCGATCGTGTATGGAGTATTGTTCTCATCTTTGGGACGGTTCCGCCCGATACCAGCTCCAGACGCTTGAGTCCATTGAGAGGAGGGCAAAGAGGCTCATCGGCAATGAAGATCTTTTCTATAAAAAGCTCAAAAGCCTTGAGCATAGACGGAAGGTAGCAAGCCTATCCGTATTTTATAGGATACATTTCGGAGAGTGTGCAGCTGAATTGTACAATCTTCTTCCGCCGTCCCCATTTTATCATCGGACAACCAGACTTACAAACTGGCGACACCGTTATATGGTGGATATACCAAAGAGTCGCACTAAGCGTTTTGGTTCCAATTTTGTGATACGTACCGCTAAGGAGTGGAACTCTTTGCCTGAGTCTGTGTTTCCTGACAAATACAATTTACGGGTCTTCAAGTCACGAGTAAATAGGTACCTTCTAGGCAAGCGCGTCACATCCTAGATAACATCGACGCTTACCATCAGGCGAGATGGTGGTCAAGCGCATGCCTATTTTCTACAAAAAAAAAAAAAAAATACTTCTATGTCAATACCACCCTCGACAATTTGTGTTAAGTTAAAAGTATATAACTTGACAAAGATATTTCGATATGACCGCGTGATTTGAATTCAGAAACTTTAGCAATAGTAGCTCTTTGTTCCCGGGAAATTGAAGCTAAAGAGACAGTGTACGTCAAGATTGGATCAAAAGTTTTATTTGAGGATATATTTTTATATAATTTTAAAATGTAATTTGATTATAATACCGTTTTATAGATAAGGGATTTGTAAATTTACTAAATTTTAGCTCTAACTTTAGACGTAATGTGAAGGTGCTTGCATGCAATGCATGCATAAAAGTATTTTCATATTCATAACAATGTACTCAAACTTCATATAGTAAGTTTTCTTTTATATTTGTTATCAGCTTGTTTGAGGTGGAGAATATATTTTAATGTTATGAATACCATTCCATCACCGCGCACTATAATTATTTATAACTGGGTTTATACTGTACCTACAATTATTATATTATCGAAGTTTGTTACTCAAATCCAATTTTGGAATCAGACCCAATATATAAGACATAAAGAACTAAAAATGTATTATATAATTCCAAATAATCACTTTTCTTCCTTTACCGTAGAAAATTACACGTATTTTTATAAAACAATTTGGTTTATATAAAAAAATAATTAAGAGTGTTCCCGATTAAAATATTGTGAAGGTAGTAGAAAATATATAACGACCATTACTTTAGTCGTCCTGTGATCACGGCTCCTGTAAGGGAATTGAAACGTCAGGATTAAATATAAAATAATGCACAAAATCCGTAAAAAAATTGTTTTATTCACATATGTAATGTGCGCGGAAGTTTAAAAAATTTTTTTTTTGTTTTTTTTAAATACCTGAGAAGATCTCCAATATCGACAAGCGTAGATATACTCTCCATCGACGTCAGGCCTGCGGTTTTGTACTCTGATGACGTTCTGCCTCTTGTGCGCAACCAAGTCCCAAACACAAAGAGCTTCAGTTGGCTGCCAGCTACCAGCGATACACTGGTCCCTCTGTTATATGAAAGTATTTTTTAAGTAATAGAAGAGTGTAACATGATTTGTTTATTTCTTCGGCAACCGACATCTACACATCAGAAAGTTAAGCTTATATCAAGAGATCAAAGTAGATCATAACGAAACGACATTTTTATTTTCTTGCTGTTGCTCTTTGTTTATTTATATGACGGTTACATTAATCTGATATTATCTAAGCATTTGCCGAGTAAAGGGCTGTACTATATATATTATTTAAAAACGGTTAACGATTAGGTAAATATCCTGCCACCTGTTCTAAGGGTTCAAGTTCTTATTTGTGTCCGTGATTTTGTTTTTTTTCTGTATTAAATCAGTTTTATAAAAATATTATATTTGTTTTATTAAATGCATTACTCAATTAGATAAAATGTAAAAAGTTATATTTATAACCTTAAAAATAAAGAAAATGTTATGAATAAACATTCTAGAATTGTCACCACAATTTTCGTTACATGTTTTTCTTTTCTTTAATCATACGACGTCAACTATATATCCATTTAATCTACTGAACACCCGACAAACGACAAACGTTCCAGCTAAAAATAACGAAACGCTAGAAAAGTAATACTCCTCAAAGGCGAACAACAAACTATGGTACATCAAACTTCATAACGAGAGAAGCTCTAAGCTGCAGAACTGCCAAGTCTCAACGACAAAGGCTGAGTTTTTAATTAAAAGTGCCTCGTATTTAGTTTTGCTTCACGTATCTGACGTTAGGAGAGTTTACGCTAAACTTTCTAACAAAGCATTTCAACACCTCGCAGTTGTGTACCTTCGCTATTAAAAATGTAAACGTGCAATCGTGAAGTTGCAGATTACAGCATAGCAAAAATAGCTGAGCTGATGTCTACAACAAGGGATTTTTCAGCCATTTTACAGACGGAATGTGTGGCAAGCTATACCACAGCCATCGTGAAAATGCGATTTTCGCAGCTGAGATTTTCAAAGCAAAATGTTGCTTATATCCAAGGATCAAAAAACATTATAACGAATCTACGATTTTTGCTGATGTCTTAATTCATACAATATTTGCGAGCTTTCATAAAATACATGACATTTAATATACTATATGAAGCTACAATTATAACATATACATATATAGGTCATAGATAATTAATTGCATTTACATAAAGCTGTGGGAAAAAATCTCAGAAATTTTCTAGAAATTTCCTTTTGACGGTGGACTTATTATAAAACTAGACTTAGTCTCATTTCTCTTTCAAAAACTACCAAGTTCTCAGATTGCAAACCCAAATACTTGGCATAATAGAGCTTATTGACTAATAAGCTCTATTATGTCAAGGATGTGCTATGTTCAAGTCGAAACTGAGACTAATAGAAAGGGATAATAGAAAGTGCTTGCTGTTGAGCAGTAGCTCAGAAGGTTACAAAAAATTGTTTATTTATTTATTTGGCCTCTCACAACAAAGAGTACACTATAACTTACACAACGAGGTAACATAAGGTTTTAAAACTAAGTGTCCCATTACTTACAGGAGGGCACCGCATGCACTAACTAAAAACTAAGTTAGTTAAATTGTTTAAACTTACTATACAAACTTATTATATACTGAACAACAATATGATTAAATTCTACCTGAACATTGCTTTCTTAATTCCAGATATGGAAGTTAGATTAAGGTCGATTACATGACCATATTCTTTATAAAGTGACATTGCACGCGATAAGAAGCAATGTGACCTCAAATTGGTTTTACATTTTGGTGCACAGAAGAACTTATTACTACCAGACCTAGGCAATCGTCGCGGTACATTAAATGATAATAATGAAAGTGGTAATGTCCAAATTTGTGAAGTTTTTGGGGGACGATATTCTAAGTATCTAATGAACTTCTCAGTAATAGTGCAGTCATTGAAGCATTATTGCTCCGATTTTTTTTACTGTGAACCGAATTGCATACAATTTTGGAATTAGGTTCATCTTACCCTTAACTTCAAAAGTGAAAATGATTTGAACTTCGCAACCACCCTGGGGGTGGTTGCCACCCCATCTCCGGGGGTGAATTTTTCTTTTGCAAAATAACTTGCTCGGATATCGATATAAGGCGTAATTTAAAGCAAAAAATCATAAAGTTTTTCAAAAAATCCAATAGTTTTCGAGTTATTGGCAATTGAAAATTCGCAATTTTTTCACGTTTTTCATCGGTTTTTTGCAAATATCTTCAAAAATATACGTTTTATCGAAAATTTTATAAAAAAACAAAATTGTAGCAGGTAAAACAATGAATAATTTGGTTTTTTATAAAGTATTCTAAGTGCAATATTAAGCTAGATATTAAAGATCAAAGCCGTTTTTCATTTTGTCTGAAATTTAATCGATGTGGTCAATGCCATCTAGCGGCGAGCAGATGCATTTTATGCATTCTAATACAAAAGGGTTTTGTAGTGCTTGAAATAAGCTTTAAAATGAGCACTATTAAAAGTCTTTTGCACGTAAAATAAGTGAGCTGTATTGCAAATAAGGGGAGCATCTAATGTTTTTTCTTATAAATCAATGGGTTGCATAAGTGCCATTTCCACCAAAATTAAAATAAATCGTATTCCGCCTAGAATTAACTTTATCATGAAGAGTTTGATAGATAGTATCAGTTTGGCTGCTTCAGAACACATATTTTTCAAAAAAGTCACGATTAAAGAAAAAAACTAAATTTCAAATATTAAAAAAACCCACTTTTTTTTCATAATATCTCAAAAATGACGACAGATACGTATAAAAGTGTGTGGATTAAAAATTTAGGTATTTTTCTGACAAACAATTTAGTTTTTTTGTTTATTCTGTCACACAAAAATTGACGGAGATATGATTGTTTAAAGAGCGCGTGGCAGCGCAATCACAGCCTCTCTTAAGCCCTTTAACCCTTCACCGTTTTAGAAAAAGGTTTTTTACTATATATTGCAATAAAGGATGTTGTAGCTCTCTTAATTACCTTTACAATGGTTTTTTATAAATTGTGATAGCATGAAAATTGAAGGAGTTATGGTCCAAAAACTATCATTTTTTTTTGCTACTTAGTAACTGAAAATTTCGGAGTGTGAATATTTGGAGCAATGGGAAAGTACGCAGTGTAATAGAGACCCACAACTATTGTAATGTGTATATATACATAATATGGCTCATATATTTTGGAAACATAGGCATGAATACATACCAACGTTTTTATATGTATATATAACACATTTGAGTGAAGGGGCCAACGAAAAAGCCATGTGATCAGCTGTGCGTGCACCGTTTATTCGTTATAATGTGACCAGTATATTTCCGTATGCAACTGCTGAAAATGATTTTTTGCAACTGCATAAAAGGATGTGGAGCGTCTTGCGGATGCATAAAATGTGGTCTGTTTTGTAATAGTACCTGTGGAACGTGCAGTGGAGATAAATGCCAAAATAGCCCTCCAATTCAGCCAGGAGATGTTGAATGTAACAGCGACTCCGACATTGAGTCATGAATAATAATATTATATTTTAATAATATTAGTACAATTTTATATAATTTGTAAATATTTTATTCAATAAATGGCAATTTTTTACTCTAAATTAAATTATTTTTAAATATATAATCATATTTATTTACTGTTTTAATTTAGAGGTAGTTTTAAGGGTAGAAAAGCTATTAGTGGAATAATATTAAAATCCTTTTCATTTTATCAAAAAAAAATTAACAATTTTTTATCAAGGGGTAGTTTTCAAGGGTTGAAAGGGGGTTAAAATTTGATAATTATTATAGAGAATATAAAATATTACTTACTCTATACTTACATCTTTTTATGTCATACCAAAGTATTTTTTTGTGATTTTTTCAATTTAGGGGTTGTTTGCAAGGGTTGTAAGATTATCAAGGGGTTGAAAATGATTTTAATATGAGGTAATTATGTTAGAAAATACTTTACAATTTCACCACTTACTATTAGACATGTTTTCTAGCGATAAAATGGATCAATGTCAATTTTTCCATTAAGGGGTTGTTTAGACCCCTTAAAAGTAATAGGCGGAGCTCAGATCATTTTCACTTTTTAAGTTAAGGGTAAGACGAGCATAATTTCAAAATTCGATGCAAATCGGTTCACAGTAAAAAAATTCAGAGGTAAGCCCCTTTTTTTCGCTTCAATGACTGCACTATAAGAACTCAGTAATGTAAGAATCCACACATAAGCATAGTTTATATTGCATTTATTTAGTATCACGATATCTTTTTAACCGGAAGTTGTTTTGGGTTATAATTATAGTTGGGTGTAATTAAAAGGATATTTTGTTTTCTATATTTATAATTTATCCGTATTGCAATAATCCACATGTAAGCATAAGTTTATATTGCATTTATTTTGTATCACGATATCTTTTAACCGGAAGTTGTTTTTGGTTACAACTATACTTGGATGTAATTAAAATGATATTTTGTTTTCTATATTTATAATTTATCCGTATTGCAATAATCAAAATATAAGCATAGTTTATATTGCATTTGTTTTGTATCACGATATCTTTTTAACCGGAAGTTATTTTGGGTTATAATTATACTTGGCTGTAAATTAAAGGATATTTTGTTTTCTATATTTATAATTTATGATTTATCCGTATTAGATTATTAAAATAATCGCTACAAAGTTTATTTAATATTGCCATGTATTTTTGTTATTGACTAGCAAAAGATTTAACGTTACTTCCGTTTTAATAATTATGATAGTTTCCGGTGTCGATAAAAAAGTCATGTAACGACTATAGGAAAATGTATAAGATTGCGCAGCTGAGCTAGAAGGAGGCAGTTTTTTGTTTTGTGATTTTGTGTGAAGAAGTGGAATAAACGGATACTGTACAAAATACTCGTTTCCATCGTACGAACCCAAACCTGATAGTTTATATCAGAAGTTGGATTAAGGATTTTCACGCCACACAACTAAAAAAAAGAATGGACGTGCGTAATCTTGCTATGTCTCCATCGGCTGGAAGATCTTGCAGCCGAGAAAGAAGGGATGAGCAGCAACGTCATCGATCCAGGCGTAGCCGTTCAAAGTGTAGTCGAGAGAAACGAGCATCTGAAAGGAGCCGCAGCCCTATCCTGATAACGAGGACTGCCAAGAGTAACCCCAGGTACCAAACTAACATCTCACCATGCCGCAATATTCGTGAGAGTAGCACTCCAACTACACGAAGTTTTTCGAGATATCGAGCTTCATGCCGAGAGTCTCGCAGTCCTTCTTTGCATTCTGACCACTCTCAGCATGAACGACAAAGATCGCCCCTGCAACGCCCTATATCACCAAGGCCTTGTTCTTCCGGTTGTCGTGAACTTCCTAATGCCCGGTCTCCGGAAAAGGTTCAACAAACGAATGAAGATTCTTTGGTTATGGCGAAGCTTTTACAAAACCTAAGTTCAAATAATAATTTGTCTGATTTCTTAACTTTTATGAATTGTCTACTAAAACCAGATCATTCTCAAAAACTGCATTTCGATAAAAATATGATACCTGAATTTGATCCAACCATAAAAAACCATAGAATAGAAAGCTGGATCGCAAAAGTAAACGAATGTGCACAAATCTATAAATGGACTGAGCAACAAATTCCACACTTTGCTTTGCCGCGTTTAGTAGGTCATGCGAAGAAATGGTATGAAGGTTTGCATTCAGTCAATCGTACCTGGACAGAATGGCAAGATTATCTCAAACGAGCTTTTCCTTCAGAATCGAATTACGGAACTCTATTAACTGACATGTTGGGTAGGCGTTTAAAACTTGGTGAATCCCTAGATAATTACTATTATGAAAAAATGATACTCTTGAATGCTTGCGATATATCGGGCAAAAGGGCGGTAGACTGCATAATTCACGGATTAGATGATAGGACTATTAGAGCAAGTGCATCTTCGGGACGATTCACAGAACCAGAGGACTTACTAAGCTTTCTAAAAGATATCTGTAGCGAACGACATATAAGCAATAATTTAAAACCAAAACAAAGCTTACAATACGACGATCGGACTTGTGGATTTTGTAAAAAGGTTGGTCATACTATTAAACAATGTAGAGCGTTATTTTGTTACAATTGTAAGCAACATGGACATAGAGTTAACCAGTGTAGTCAACCTATAGTGAAATGTGATTCGTGTCAAAAAATCGGGCATAAAAAAGAAGATTGTTTTAAAAACAAACCTAAGACAACTTGGGAAAAACGTGTAATGAATATAGATTCCTCTGACAACCACAATTCTAAATTTTACAAGCATGTAACTATCAATAACGATGATAGAAAAGTCACAGCATTCATTGATTTCGGAAGCGACTGTTCCCTAATAAGAAAAGACTTGGTGGATCAGTATAAACTTAATATTGAATATGATAGTGTGCCTAGTATTAAAGGAATTGGTGATGCTAGCATTATCCCAATAGGTAGAACAACGTTCATGTTGTCTATAGATATGATTGACTCTGTTATTAACGCCTACGTAGTTACACCTTCGCAGTTACACGTACCACTTTTGATTGGACAGAATTTTACGGAGTTACCACAAATATTAGTAATAAAAACAAAGGATTCTTTAAAAATGTTAAACAGAGCTTATGCTTTCCCTGACTTAGAGGATGAGAATGATTCTAAAATCAAACTAGTAACCAGTGAATTTACCGAAATAAATAAAGTAGGTTTAGTACCATGTTTTACTACTGATATATCAAACGGACTAGTTTTTATATCAAGTACTTGTCGCGAACACGCCAATTTAGAATATTGGGTACAGGAAGGAGTTTATTTAGTAAAAGAAGGTAAAGTGTCAGTACTTGTGATCACAACATCTATATCTCTTCCCATTAAACCGAATATGTTATTAGTTAGAGCCGAAAAATTAGAAACTGAAGTAAACGGATTAAACATGTGTCTTCAAACTAGTTCGTATCAACCAATAGATTCAATGGATATAAATATAAATGAAGAACTAACCCCTCGAGAAAAAGATGCAGTTGTCGATTTAATAACAAATTACCGAAGTTCTTTTGCTCAAAATCTTTCAGAGTTGGGATGTAGTAATTTATTAGAAATGGAGATTAAATTAAAAGATCCTACACCTGTAGTTTACAGACCATATAGATTAAGCCATAAAGACCGAAATACCGTTCAAAGTATGGTTAGTGATCTCTTAGAAAACGATATTATTGAAGAATCTTATTCATCTTACGCAAGTCCAATTTTGCTTGTGACAAAGAAAACGGGTGGTCAGCGCCTGTGTGTAGACTATAGAGCTCTAAATAGTCGTACAATCAAGGATCACTTCCCCTTGCCACGTATTGAAGACCAATTAGATTCTTTAAGCGGTAATAAATATTTCAGTAGCCTTGACCTTACTAGCGGATACTATCAAATATCTATGGCCCCACACTGCAGGCATTTGACTGCATTTATTACTCCAGATGGATTGTATCAATTTAAACGCATGCCCTTTGGTTTGGTCAACGCCCCTGCAAATTTTCAGAGAATTATTAATAAAGCCTTAAAACTTAGCACCTCAGACCCTGGAAGTAAGCCCGCTTTAGCATACATGGATGATATTATAATTATGTCTAAAAGTTTTGATGAAGGTATTAAAAAACTAGAATGTACTTTAAAATTGTTAAAAGAAGCTAATCTTACGCTGAATATTAAAAAATGCAATTTTTTTCAAACTAAGATAGATTATTTAGGCTTTGAAATCACATTTGAAGGTATAAGACCAGGTAAAACTAAAATTGATGCTGTTGCAAAATTCCCTGTCCCTAGAAATGTTCACGAAGTGAGACAGTTTATTGGCTTAGCGAGCTATTTTCGTAGATTTATTAAAGATTTTTCTATAAGTGCCCGTCCTTTGACAGACTTAACAAAGAAAAACCGAACCTGGCAATGGGGCGATGACGAAACCAAAGCTTTTAATGACTTAAAGGATAAGCTCGTTCAAAGGCCAGTGCTGGCTCTGTATGATCCAAAACATATAACTGAACTACACACAGATGCGAGCAAGGCCGGGTTAGCAGGCATTCTTTTACAAAAGGAAAACGAAGACTCCCCTCTTAAGCCAATAGCGTTTTATAGTAGGAAAACAACAATCGACGAACAGAAGTTCCATGCATATGATTTAGAGACCCTTGCTGTTATCACTTCATTAAATAGATTCAGAATATATTTGTTAGGAACAGCGTTTACGATTGTGACTGATTGCAGCGCATTACGTGCTACCTTCACAAAACGTGACATTTTACCCAGAATAGCCCGATGGTGGCTAATCTTACAAGAGTACGATTGTAACATTATATATCGCCCTAATAATAATATGCTACATGTGGATGCTCTCAGTCGTAATCCAGTAGGACCAGTCCCTCGAGAATGCGAACCAGAAATACCCCGTGTACTAGCCATTACTCAAAATGACTGGCTTTTAAGTTTACAGTTAACCGACCCTAAACTATGCCACATCCGCGAAGTTTTAGAAGATCCTAAATATAACGAATTAGTCGATATAAAGCAAAATTTCGTGATCAAAGACAGTAAATTATTTCGTAAAGTAGGAGAAAACGATTTTAAATGGGTTGTACCTAAAGATGCTAGGTGGCAAATATTAAGACTAAACCATGATGATATTGGTCATTTTTCGGTGGAGAAAACGTTAGCTCGCATAAAAAAGGATTTTTGGTTTCCAAAAATGAAAAAATTCGTGACTAAATATGTTAAATCGTGTATTAATTGCGCTTACGGTAAAGATTCTTATAATAAAAAGGAGGGATTCTTACATCCTATACCTAAAAATGATATTCCTTTTCATACTGTTCACGTGGACCACCTCGGGCCATTCGTGAAAAGTTCACGCGGTAATATGTACCTGCTTTTAATTGTCGATGGCTTTACAAAATTTTGTGTGATAAAACCTCTGCGTAATTTAAAAACAACGCCTACTGTTAGAGCTTTAACTGATGTGTTTTCCACGTTTGGTTTTCCGGTGAGACTAGTCTCAGATAGAGGAGCTAGTTTTACATCTAAAGAATTTAAAAAGTTTTGTGAAGAATCGAAAATAAAACATATTTTAAATGCAGTCGCTTCCCCTAGATCCAACGGGCAAGTTGAAAGGTACAATAGAACCGTCTTAGAATCATTAACATCTTATACTGATAAAGTTGGGGAAACTAAATGGGATCAAGAATTAAGCAAAATTCAATGGGGTCTCAATAATACTTTAAATAAAGGCATTGGTAAAACTCCATCAGAAGCATTATTTGGTCGTAGCCTTACACATGCTAATGAAAATATTTTTAATGATCTTTTCTTTGAAACACGAAACCCTAATAAAAGCCGTGAAGAAATAAGGCGGGATATAACAGAGCACATAGAAAAAGATCAAAGCTACCAAAAACAATATTTCGACAAAAATAGAAAAAATGCAACCGTTTATAATATAGGTGATTTAGTTAAAATTAAGAAACAAATTCCTTCAAATGAAGGACAAAGTAAAAAACTTTTGCCAGTCTTCTCAGGCCCTTATAGAATCACTAAAATTTTAGATAACGATAGGTATGAAGTCTCAAGTATACCAGGTACTGATTTAGGAAAAAGAAAATACAGTAATGTCTGGGCAGTTGACCAAATACAACCTTGGATTAATACTTACAATAATTTACAAAGTTCAGATAGTGAAGAAGAGGAATAAGCTGTTTGGTTAATATTGCCAACTGTAAAGTATAATACTACGCATAAAAAAAATAATTACTGTATGAGCAGTTTAAGGAAACTTGATGACATTTCCAAGTAACTTTAATATTATGATAACATTAAATTAAGTGTATTTTATAGACAAATTAGATGAATTTGATGAAATTACCAAGTACATCTTAGTTAATTAATGGGTGCATCTGATGAGGTTTCCAGATGTACCCGTAGTTTGATAAGTATTTAATGTTGATATAAAATATTTGCTTGATGAATTTTCCAAGTAAAAAATAAGAAAAATATAATTTGAAATATTACACTTATTTATTATACAAACTTACGTATCACTATAATGTTATTTTAACATAAATGTGAATATGATTGTCTGGTGTAATTTATAGAAATATAAGATGAACTTGATGAAATTACCAAGTTCCCCTGTGTTAATTAATGGGTGCACCTGATGAGGTTTCCGGATGCACCTATTATTTGATAAATATTTAACATTGATGTTTAAAATAATTATTTAATGAATTTACCAAGTAAAATATAAATATATTAATTATAAAATTTATTTATTATACACAATTACGTAATGTTTTTTTTTCCTTTTTCATCAAATGTATTAGTTTCATTAAGTTTAATTTATATTTACTCGCTTAAAACAATATTAACAAAAGAATATTAGATCATTATCAAATAGATTAATATTCATTAATTTATTTTCATATTATAGTAAGTATACAATTGATCTATATGAATTAAAATTCATTGTGTTAAGTTTGAGGACAAACTTGTTTGTCAGAATGGCCGATTGTAAGAATCCACACATAAGCATAGTTTATATTGCATTTATTTAGTATCACGATATCTTTTTAACCGGAAGTTGTTTTGGGTTATAATTATAGTTGGGTGTAATTAAAAGGATATTTTGTTTTCTATATTTATAATTTATCCGTATTGCAATAATCCACATGTAAGCATAAGTTTATATTGCATTTATTTTGTATCACGATATCTTTTAACCGGAAGTTGTTTTTGGTTACAACTATACTTGGATGTAATTAAAATGATATTTTGTTTTCTATATTTATAATTTATCCGTATTGCAATAATCAAAATATAAGCATAGTTTATATTGCATTTGTTTTGTATCACGATATCTTTTTAACCGGAAGTTATTTTGGGTTATAATTATACTTGGCTGTAAATTAAAGGATATTTTGTTTTCTATATTTATAATTTATGATTTATCCGTATTAGATTATTAAAATAATCGCTACAAAGTTTATTTAATATTGCCATGTATTTTTGTTATTGACTAGCAAAAGATTTAACGTTACTTCCGTTTTAATAATTATGATAGTTTCCGGTGTCGATAAAAAAGTCATGTAACGACTATAGGAAAATGTATAAGATTGCGCAGCTGAGCTAGAAGGAGGCAGTTTTTTGTTTTGTGATTTTGTGTGAAGAAGTGGAATAAACGGATACTGTACAAAATACTCGTTTCCATCGTACGAACCCAAACCTGATAGTTTATAGTAATAAAGGTCTAATTTAAATAAACTATAAATATCGTGTAATCGGTTGGTATAATGTTTTTTTTTGACGCATAAACAAAAATTAATCCTTTTATCTACACAAGCCACGCTCGTGTCAAAACTGAGTTCCTAATGAAATTATACGAAACCCTCTCACCAAACACATAGACACAGCGACGAAGGAGTGACAAGAGACATGTAATATATTTACGTCATAATACCTAAGTGTATTTTTTGTTACCCTACAATTTATCGTTTTTCCTTGTAAACGCTATTTGTAGGCTTGTCTTGCTCGCGGCACCGAAACGTTGCATTTTATTAGTCAATCTCGCTGTATGTTTGCAATTTCAAGTCTTACAAGTTATAAGAAGATTTGCTTTGCAATATTTCAGTGGAAATTATTTCCCTTTTAACAATAACAAAACTGATATAACCTCGACCTCATAATATTAAAATGCTTAACCCAGTCTTGCTACGTTTACAGGGCAAACAAAGACCGGAGTAATGTTTGCATTAATTTTGATATCCAAAATCTGAAAATATTTTGGTGTTTTTAGTTCTACTTATTTTTTTTTAAGTATAATTTTTACCATGAATAAATAAAATACATACGCTTCGGAAAAATGAGAAGAGAAATTTTTTGGAATATGTTCGGTAAGAAGGCAAAAACTTTGATATTTTAAGCATTTCTCATATATTTTAGAGTTTATATAATTGTTTTTCCTTTACCAAAAAGTATATAATAGTCCAAATATTTTGTGTCGTATAAAAAGAAAATTTGTTCGAATGCAGCAGGTTCGTGGATCAGATTGCCGTTGAAATAACACATATTTTGCAAATTGGTAAAATATTTTTAAAAGTGGGTAGCGGTAGGGTTACCAAATTTTTAGACGATAACAAAATGAGGTCAAGTTGAAAACACCCTAATTATGCCCAAGCAAATGTCAGCATGACGGTCTTAGAGAATAGCATGACTTGGCTATGTGAACAGTAGCCTAACAGAGCATTACTTTTGTCGACCGGCTCAAGAAAAATCTCTCACCATTATTGTGACTTACATGCGGGTGCTACGAGTGTCCATAAGCCATAGTTGACATTTCGCGTTCGACAACGGTTTTAAATAACAATAAATAATGAATGTAGATTTCATTTATATTTTTTTGTTTCATATATTTAATTTGGGTATTGAAAAAAAGGTTCAACGCAAGTCCGGTACGAACTGGTGCTGACGACTCCGGATACATCTATGACCCTAGCTTGCCTTCCGAAGCATCAAGGGGAACTTGTGATAGTAAATATTTGGTCATCATGGGTCGAACTCGCGGTTATACACCAAAAAGCTGCCCAAACAAAGATAACTTAGCTTTTATATACCACAGATATAAGTGAATATAACAATAAATAATGTCAAAGACATTGAAATCCTGTATTTGTTTTCTCAAGAAACTTCCTAAAAAGGTCCATTGGGATCGTTACCTTAACTGGCAGAAACAAATGGAAGCAATCTATTTCGAGAGCTGCCTTTAGCACCTGCCCGAGACGTGAGCCCTGAATAGGCCAATGAAAGCTAGCTATTAGGTCAGTCATTTATTACGGTGAAGATAGCTCAAACTCCAATATTTGTTATCGTGAAGTTGATGATTATAATTATAATTAATCTATACTAATATTATAAAGAGGTAATGTCCGGGAGTTAAGAGAAGGCGATAATTTCTGAAACTACTCATCTGATTTTGAAAAAATCTTTTCAATATTTAGATCAGACTTTCAGGATTGACAGGCTATATATTATCACGTTCAATGAAAAGAGTTTTTCAAGGTGATCTATTTTACAATTAATGTTGACGAAAAATGGTCGAACGATGTCTTTATGTTAGCAGATATTGTAGAATTCAAATAAAATAAGAAATTGTAGAATACAAAAAATTCTCAAAATAAGTGATCTAGGTTGACTGGAACAGTCCTCTTATAGAGACAAGTCCACATATGCAAACAATTTTACCTGTATTAATTGTTAATTAATATGCAATGAAGAATATTTAAGGCCATGATAATATATCGCATATTAAAAACAACATAGTATTTTTTCTATATTGTTTTAATTAATAAAGTTTAAAATAAATAAACAGTTTTGCTTTTAATTTAATTTTTTGTATTGACAATGCCATATTGCTATAAGTTATAATATACGCATTTACAAAACGACCACGCCTACGAGCCCTCAGGTAGGATCCTACCTTTAAGATCTTAAATAACCAGTTTATTTATTTACGGGGCTGTAAAAATGAAATGATATTATAGTGTTTCATAGTCATATTTTATTTATAAAGGCTTTTCAGAAACTACCAAATAAGTTATTTTTATATGTTAACTAATTATTAAAAAATGTGAAACCGCACCGCTCAGACAGAAAAAATAGAGGTAAAAAAGAAAATAGTATATACCTACATGAAAGATCTCAGAAAGTTTCACTTACTGTAACAAAAAGGTGTTTTTTTTTAATTAATTTAAACGCGTTTTCTCTTTATTACAACCAAGCCCAGGGGCCAGAAAGCATCTTCTATGGATTCTGACAGAAATTGCAAAACAAAGGCGGACTTAATGGTAATAGATGCTAAAAACTCAGGTTTGCTTATTTATATTGTTTACTTAATGATAAAAAAATGGATAGAAATAAAATACGCGCTTTCTTACTCTTCATGTCAATTGTGGTAGCTAGTCCCTCCTGCAGTGATAATGTCAGCAGTTTTATCGAGTTTTATCGAGCTAGCAATGACCCGATCACTTCGACCCTCATGTCGACATTCGCCAATTTCCGTTCTCGCAGAATGCATTATAAAACAATATCCAACAAATCTTTTAAATGATTCATAGTTCACGTGAATATGCATTTTATTCAGCTATCATATTCTATTTAAAGTCATCAGTGAAAGTTGAAAGCGGTTGATGAATAAATTAGGCCTATATTTGATAAGAGTAGTTTTCCTATTTGATTTATGGCTTATACTGTATTTCAGTATAAGCCATAAACCACTATATATGGGAGCATTGATATTTTAAGTTAAATCCTGAACATACCATTGTTTAAAAATATTACTTTAAAGTTGTAATACTGTAGAACCTATTTTTGATTTTATTGTAACGTTTGAATATTTATCTTATTTTATTAAACTAATTGTCTAGGCACTACCAAGTGAATTTCCACTTAAAATAGTTTGGCAATTATAATATTAGATTATTCAAATTGGTGCCTCTAACTGAATCACGATAAGACTAAATTTAATTATGCGCATAACATTAACCTTTATTAATTTGATTTATCGTTTATCGTTACTGTTACTTAAATTATATTATATTTATTAAAACTTTAATATAATTATATAAAAGACGTAATTATTATATTTCAGAATTCGTACATACATCGAGATGGTAAAGATTCGAATTCAAATTATTTTTCATACTTTTCGACTCAAGTGGATCGATATATGATTCAGAAATAGTAATTTAATACTATTATCCTGTTTACTGCTTATGATATAGATCGCAATAAATATTTTTGTTGTTAGAATAATTTGACTAAAGTGAAAATATAAAACAAGCTGATGTTAGTTGAATAGTAATTTTTTTTTTAAACTTAGCCTTCACATTATTTAAAAATATACATGACTTTTTAATAAGAAATCATTAATAAGGTCATTAAAATTTCACGTGATGTAAAATACACGGGATACACGTGTATACACATATTACACGAGTGACGTCACATGCTTGTTTATAACAAAATGTCAGTCTTAAGTTTGTATACGGTTTCTTTACAATCAGGTAACGTCATTACATTAACTACCCTGCATTAAGAGAATTTTCCAAAGAATTAGTCAAATGGCGAATGTATTGTGGTATAACCAACAATTTGAGATATTGTCGTAAAACCTGTCAGATACCCTTAAATTACTTACATTATTCACCTTGAAAACGCGTTAAAAATAAGAACAAAAGCATCTAACGTAATGCTTTACCTGGGTCGCGATATTGTTTTGTGACAAAGTGTAAGCGTTAACCATAATAAAGCATTTTCAAATCCAGGGTGAATAGGGTTAGCTCGTTCAATCATGGATCTTGTCTTGACCCCCGGGCTTGAGTGGGATCAAGAGCGAACCCGTTTTAAATAAAAATAAAGAAAACTACCACTTACATTAAGGTCAATACTGTCGCTACATATATCAACACCCTCAAACGTCATCACGCAACCGACTTTGCATCGTGTATCCCATATCTGTAAAACATATATTAGAACTACATATTAAACAGTTTAAAAATTTAAATGAAAATTACCACAGCAGTTAAACGAGGTTGTTTCTAAATTCAGTTAGTTATTTAATGAATTTGCGGCACGGGAATATGTAAATAGTTGCATAAAAACCAAAAGATACTTCTACAATCATAAAGCTTTGAAACCCTTTGTGCATAAACTAAATGTCAGACTCATCATAACAATGTTTGTATACAATTTACAAAATGGCGAGTATAGGACACTGTTCTTTGAGAAGGTTAAACAGGACTAAACGAGCGCTTAATAAATAATTTCATCAGTAAACCACTAAGCGAAATATTTTAATCCTAAAAGAAGCTTTGACTTCGCGGTCGTTGCTCGCCGTGTTTAATGCAAGTTGTGTTTGCAAGTACAAGTTGAGTGACTCCTAACTGACGAGGTGGTTATCTGTAAGGAACTTTTTAATCATTTATATTATTTATGGAAATGGTCAACATTTTATTTTATTTATCTAATTTCACTATTGAATTATAGAGTTTAAACGTCTAGAGGTTATATTCAAATTATTGTACCACTACCATAACATTCACAATGAAACGAACAAAGCAATTGCATCGGGATTATCATATATGTGCTTCATAGGATTAATAATGCAAGTTTTGCAATTACCAAGTTGAGCGATTCGTACTTTACTAATTGCGAAATTATTACCTTTTGTCTCTAAGTACTGAGTTCTGTCAACGGATTTAGTTGAAACGCTGTAGCAACTCTATGATGCTCTCGGTAAATTATATGAAGCAAATAAGTCATTTTTCTGTTTGTATGACGCGAGAACGACCTAATATGCAAGCTACACAACTTAGCTCCATATCGATTCGATATTAAAAAGGATCAGTCAATATAAGCATATCAATTTAAACATGAAATTACTAGAAGAGCTCGTTGACGCAGTGGTTCACGCGTTTGATTTATGATTGTAAAATTTAAACAACTTTCATAATGTCATCAAATATATGACTACAAAATAATCCTGAGTACCTTCGGAAAGCAAATCGTTGATTCCGGCAGCGCCTGCAGAAGTTAGCATCCACCAATTCGCAATGAACGTATGGCAGGTTTGCATTGGGAAACCAGTGTCCCAACTTATTAAGGGTAATGATAAATTTTATATATGATGATTTATTATGTTAGCTATTCTTTAGCCACCTTTTACACTCGTCGAGTGAATACAAATGAGGGTGTATACTATATTGTATACTAGAGATAATCACCGCACACTTTCCATGAACCAAAGTAGACAACACCGTTTTCCAATTAATGGTCTTGCAGTAGAGATTCTTTGGCTGAGGCGATGATGATAATAATTATAGTTTTCTGTTTTGGAATCCTTTCGTAACAAAGCGATGTTATTGTGAAGTCAAATAGTCGATTTAACCTAAATATTATTGTTAAATAAGCATAGAGAAAAAGATATAATTTACATTAAGTAATGTAACTCAACAGTAGCGTTCAATTTAGACGGATGAATATTGTATAAAACCCATACTGACCTTCTAAGTACTGAAGACAGCTTACATAATATATGATTGGAAAGACATTTACATATCGGTACGTGAAGGGTACGCAACAAGGAGATAAATTCATGCCATTCAGATCAAGGACAATCTTTGAATGCGTCTTATATGCCACGATCTACGATAAATTTTTATCTCGAGCGTGTCTCGGGGGATCGAAAATTGTAACAAATATTCTTCGAATTACTGTACAATATCTTATATATAGTTTCTTTCTCGTTACCTTTACCGTTATAAAATAGGAATTCATAATGTAATAATGTGAAAACGAAACAGGCTTTTAGATTCCAAATAGAGACATTTTTTGCAAAGATTTAGCTTGTTTGCTAGATTTTAGATGTCTTACTTAATTTCTCAGTTTAACATAAATTGTTTATTACTGTTCAAACTATAAAATAGTTCCTACTCTTAATGTTTTGTCCCATGCTGCAGATGCAAATACATTGGGCCTTTGATTATGGCATCGTACAGCACATACTTGCCCAGCGTGCATACGTTGCAATTTTTTGGGTATAAACTGCAAACGAAGCTTGTGTACCTTAAATGTTGTTTCTACCTGCAAAAAACACCATAATAGATTAATATTATAAAAAGAAGTTAACTCAATTAATATGAGCTGCTGAATGTAGGTGCTGATCAACGGCACGACACAGTTTGGTGTAAGTTAAGTTATTCATTCGGATATCGATGCACATATAGGGTTCATTTCGGACCTAAATTAATGCATTTGTTCAGTATATTATAGCCAATGTTTCATAAGCTGCGGCCGTAAAAGAATGGCTCTGACGTTATGCTCTAATATCCTTGAGGCGATATCAGTCCTAACAGTATGGCGTACTCAAAGTACTCTGTTTTGCAGGAAACAGTTAAAAGACACAGCGATAAAATTAAAAGAAAAAAACAAGCATATTTCGAAATAATTGACTGTGAACCTTTTTTATTGGTATGCAAAAATAAATCAGTTGTACAAATACTATAAAAAATAATACCTAAGAAACTTTGAACAAAGTTCAAACTAGTGTTATAAAAACGCTCTAGTCAACGCTTAACGTTTGAAACAGCCATCCAGCACTTTCCAAACACGATTTAAGCGTTTATTTAAATAAGATTTATTAACGTAGATTTTTCAAAAATCATATGATGAGAACAGTGTAAACTATTCTTATTTTTAACATAATCCTGAGAAATTAAAAGAATATATCTGAACTTAACAACCACGCTGCTATATAGTGTAGTTCACATTACAGAGTACTTACCATTAAACACCCATAAGAGGGGAAAAATAGTTGAAGCTTTGTACCATTCTTTAAAAGGATATGGTACATAAAAGCATTTTTTCCAGCATATTCTACTGAATGTTTCGACGTGCATATTTATTTAATACCAATTGTACATGGTTAATTCCATAAACATTTAAAATATTTCATAATGAATTGTAAATATAATAATTATTATTATTTATATCATAAATGTTATTAGAATATATAATTTGTATGCATCAGTGCTAAATATATAATTTTATATTTATACAGTAATTAATATTTGATATAAGTATTTTCTTCCACACAAAATATAGGTTTTTTGAATACACCAAACTCAAAAAACCTATTTTGTGCGGCAATGCGTATTAATATACGCAATACAGTAAATTACCAAACAATATTAATTTTTATTTAAGAATAGGTAGGTACCTACCTCATTTTCTAACTCAGCATTTAAATTTCTTATTTTTTCTTAAATATATTGCTACGTTTTTTTTACAATGCAAAAAAACAATCATATAGAAATTTTTATGTTTTGCTAAGTAAACCATAACTTGAATTATAATAAAGTACTTTGTAATTAAACTATTTTAGTAACTGGTCTATTTTTATTAGGTATAATACATAAGCATTTTTTTTTGTTTTATATTGCAGATAAGCTTGCAAACCTTTCATTATGTTTTTACAGACAAACAGGCGACAAATTTGAAGGCAGCTCTAAAATTATTTGGCGATAACTATTTTCACTGCCATGCGATTTCAAAGAAAAAAGGTAAAATGTTACCAAATTATGCTATATCTACCTGTAAAAACTACCACACACCCGCTCAGTAGTTCCTGAGATTTTCTTGTACTTTTTTATGACATTTGATCATTGTCTGATGTTAAACCTAAATGTTATCCCAAATTATAACCAATCTACCTGTAAAAACTGCCAAAAATCGCTTAATTGTTTCGGAGATAACGTATATTACAGACAGACAAAAGAAATGCCTTTTTGTGTTCCGTTACTTTCCTTATATCCCTTCTCTTATTAATTAATTCAATGTACAATTATTATTTCTACCACTTGATTATATGTATGAATTATATGATCATCCGAAACCTACACAACATATTATATGAATAGCCAAAATGTAATAATCGAAGAAATATTTCCATACAATTCTGTAATAACTTTCCTTTTTGTCTTTACCATTGGGCAGGCTCACTTTTAAAGGATCAAGGACTTTTGCGGTTCTCATAAAAGCAATGTTTGAATTTATTACGACCGTAAACCGAGATTAGGCCGTAACGTTTTATTGGTGGTTACATCTACGCACACAATTGTAATGTTTGGAATTATTTGGATGCTTTGTTTTGTGTGACCTATTTTAGACTAATCCATAGCATTAAGTTAGTAATAAAATATGAAGGACGGAGAAGACAACCTATCAAATAGCATAAAGAAAATTTAATTAAAGCGAAAAAAGGTGTTATGTATTTCGTATGTGTCATTACTTTTTAGGGAATATTAATTCAATACGCGTATATATATATATATTATTCTTTATCACATTTACTGAGAAAACTCGATCTAAGTTCTGCTATAATTATATAAGCCTAACGAGTCATTTGCTGAAGGTCTTTCTGTAATTAATGTGTGAAATATTATATCAGACATGAAAAACACCTGCTTTAGGAATAATTTTGGACCGCGTGATACCTCAATCTATACTCTTGTTTCGAGGGAGTTTGGATATAAATTATCACATACCAAACTAGCAAAACTTAACTGTTTATGGATCAGGAGAACGTTTCGTTGTACTAAATTTGTGTTCGCCATTAGTTACTATAGAGCAAAACATTAATCAACGGGGGAATGAAACGGTACCTATAATAACTACGAGGGACATCCGGAAAGTAGTACCCATTTGCGCCGTGCGGAGCGCTAGCAAATAAAGTACCGGCCGGACAACGTTTAGTTGTATATAAACTGTCTGTGTGCAAATTTTCACCTCGCTGGCATTGACTGTGCTGTTTATATGAGTGTTAATAATGTTCAAGAATACAGAAAACGCTGTCAGTTGTGAAGTTAGAGGGGTAATTAAATTTGAAACATTCTAAACAAATTTTTAAATCATCCATCCTATTGTCCAGACTAAGGTTTGTGAGGCTTCCATTTATTTACAAAACTAAAGGAGTTTTCGGCAAAAAAGAAGTTTGAAATAGATAAAGAGCTGAAAGAAGCTGTGACTACGTATCTTAATACGAACGGCGGCACCTGAATGTAAAGCTGGGATATAAAAACTCTACTCACATTACGATAAATTATTTTTTGGAAGATGACCACGTAGACTTTAGTTAGTTTTGTTTATATTACCAAAAGGCTACTACTTTCTGGATGGCCCTCCTATTTAATCATATAGAGATATTAGTATAGCTACGGCGACCACCAATCCGAAATATATATTTAATAAGGCTTTGTGTTTTGTAGCCTTTCGGTATTATATTAATTATTCACACCGCTGTTGTGTCATAAAAAAGTGTCGCAAAAGACAAAACAACAGCGATATGGAACTATTTAATGCAACTATATGTTATGGTTTATAGTAAAAAAGAAAGTAATTTATTTACTAACATTTAACGTATAAGCAGATGTTTATAATTTTACATCCTTATATATGGCCTAATAAGTCGTGAAGCTTTTGTCATGAACAAATAAATTTCACATGTACTTGCAACTGAATTAATAAATAAGTTATGTAAAAGATAATTTAAATTTAAAAATATTAAATGACACCAGTTTGTCGCTTATCCAACTCAACAATAATTGGTATTATTTCTGCAAGGTATATAATTTAGAAATATAATCAAGTACTTATCCGATAATTGCCTCATGTAAATCCAGGTTTGTAAAAATTTAAACTAAAGGTGTTGGTTAATAGCACTTTGTATAAAATCAAATTAGCAAAAAACAATTTCAATGAGAATCATAAAGTAAACTGTAAAAATAGAATATTAGAGAGAAATTTTAAGTAACTATAATTCAAACCGCACTGTAGTTACTTATGTGTAGTACATGAGAAAAGGACTTTTGTAATATTGCTGTGTTAAGAATATTAAAACACTTTCATTCACCATTTGCATCGCTTCGGTACATAAATAGCGTCTAGAAATGTAATAAAGTATCCAATGAGCATAAATTTTCTAAACACGGCGAGAAAAATCTTAAATCACCTAAATACTACCATGTTCTGTTTTATATGCGTGTATTACACTTATAAATTACCTGCTAGCTTTTATGTATTTACAGCTCGTAGTCAAGAAATAGATTTAATAATAACTTTGTAATTTAAGACGCAATAGAAAATATCTTTAAACAAGATTTTCACCGGAATTGTAGGTTGGTACACGAAGCAAGTGTGTGAAATATTTTTTCCTGCCTCATCTTAATGCTAGTGAAATCTATGCCTGGTATAAGTTATCAAATATTATCTTATCTATACCATATCTATGAAATTGCAGATTTTCCCTAAACACCTATGCACATAATCGCTTTGTAATGCGACACACACGATACATGAGTTCATGTAAATAATTTTGAATAAAAAATCTTTCAAGTTAGTGAAAAATAAGGTTATTAAAGCATTCTGTAAAAATATGTCATAAAAAGAGATACATTTCCTTATTATTGTATGATTTGAAATGTTTAAAAAAAGTCATAGTAATTCCTTACAACCATAATATTTAAATACCTTTTTGAATTCCTTACAAAGTTGTCGAAGGGAAACTTTGGTCATAAGGTGTACATAGCGAGCACAGCTCTTTTGTGAACAATAAATATATCAGCGTCATTGGCAGCTGAGTCCTACAACAATAGCCCATAGGTCATGGATACGGGTCTCAGATGATTAATAGTGGATGGATTGTTTATTTTGGGAAGTGACATGACGTGCGCCTTAAGGCAGAAATTTAATAAAACCGACCAAATTCGAATCGGGCCACGTGCAGTGTAGGCATCCAAAGTAGCCCAATATGCGTACTTATAATGTTTTTTAAGTACGCCTACTCAAAATTGTCATTTTACACTTACTACTAATTACTATCCGTCTTGAAAAAAATTTGAACATCATTTTAAAACAGCGGTCTATAGAATTAAACTAAATTCAATTAAATAGTTTAAAACTTCATGGACGTTATTTTTCATGAAATGTGTACGAAGTGTTTACTCTTCGACGTTGATAGACTAATTCTCGTTAAGCAAAGTATACCTAACTGTGATAATTTTCTTTTTGATTTTTTTTATATAGTAAATAAGTAAGCGCTTGACTGCTATCTCGTCTGATGGTAAGCGATGATGCGATCTAGGATGTGACGCGCTTGCCGTCACTCGTGACTTGAATAACCCTAAATTGTATGTGTAACACAGACTCAGGCAATTCATTATATATACTACAACTGTAATTTTTTCACGATTTAAGAACAAATCGTTCATATGGTAAAAGGAGGTGACACTTGACTCTATCAAAAATTAACTTTTTCAAGCTTGATATCTGGGAAACGGAATCCTAAATTGAAAAATGATCTTTACACCTCACAATATTTGTTAATGACCTATAGGATATGTCATTTATCTGATAACATCATTACAACCGACAGCTGCAGACTTCAGAATTATTTTATTGCGGAATTCGATTGATGTGGTTGGTAAAAAAGTGATATCAAGCAAGTTGTTTGCAAAAGTAGGAGATGGCTGGGACTGCAGATATCTTGTCAAATAGGTTGGAGCAAAAAATAGCTTTATGTATGAGAGGTAAGAGGTAAGAGAGTACAGATTTCAGTCATACAAAAAAGGTTTAGGCGTTCTTATTACAACAGTACTTAGTACCAGTTGACATAAATATGATAAAATAACTTTTAACTTACTTCTTGTGTCTCCATATCATAAATCTTGATAGATGTATCAGCATAACCCACAACTATTTTTGACTGATCTGCTGTTAAGCCCAAAGAAAGTGCAGGCGATCGTTCTAAAAACGAAAAGCGAAATTAAATTGGAAATTTATTGTATTTGTGTTTTCAGCTCTTAATAATAATTAGGTTGTTAGAAACATAACTTTATAACACAAAAATCAGCGTCCTGCAGTCAGCTTTGAGAGCTAATATTTCAAGAGACGTAGGTCCTAATTCGGGCTCCGTCACGATCTAGTCCTAAACCTCTAAGAACTCATACAATTATGGCGTCACATATATTTCATCATTGAAGCTGATCCATGGGAACTTCGTTCGCTCCGCTCCAACAAGAAACTATTTTAAAACACCGTATTATATATTTATATTTGGACTTTTATATGAATTTTGAATCTACTTCTATAAAGCTGGGAAATACCTACCTAGATTTTTTCCATTAAAACTCTTTTTAAGTTTTCTTATATGATGATGTTCAAGTGTAAAGAAGTGCAGGAAATATGTCTAATATATTTTAAATATTACACATCAACCTCTTTCCACTATGGCCATAAAATGAAATGAAACAACTGATTACACACGAGTAATAAAGGGCGTAGAGTATGACGATATCCCAGGAGAGCCGTAGAATTGCATATTAAGGCATTCCAATCCTGGATCTGCTCGAATACACAAGCCTGTAACTTCTTCATTGGATATATTTATCTGCAATTAATTAAAGAAAGAAAAGACTTAATATTTTTTGCTAACATAATTATGTAAACGTTAACTACAAATCATAAATTAATTTCAAATAAGTTTTAAAATAAACTTTTTACATTGTCAACATGAAAATATGAGCGTGTGTTTTAACAGACATCTACGCAACTAAACCACAATCTAAGTATGTAGTTACGTTTTATGGATGATGCTATAAATATAATATGGTTTGCAATAACTGTGAAATAAAAGAGATTGGAAAATGTTCCCACTTTGATGGTCATATAGTAACTATTTAATTGGGTACTGATGGTCTTTATAGGTAAACAGTGTCAGAAATCTTAAGCAAAATGTTAATACAAAACATACGTTTGGTATTTCGATTCGATATATTGCTCCATCCATGCATGCTGCATAGCAAACTCTTTCTTCAATGCGGCTATATTCTAAAGCATACACTGGTTTTGGAGGGAACTGGATATTCCGTAACGTACATAAAACAACCCCAGAAAAACCATGTCGCATCTGAAAACATCATTATCAATCTTCAAACTGCTGGGACCTCAGTTATTTCATGTCATCGACAGAAATGTTTTAGAATGAGCAGACGACAAATTATGCAGATTATAAACTACTAAAATTGAAATAAACTGAAATTTGGAGCTACTAATAATAGTACAATCGAGACCGGCGACTTAACGTGGTTCCGAAGTAAGAAGGAAATCGAGATAATTTAGCTCTGGTCATCCATCTAATAAATGCGACTGTATACTGAATGTGATATAAATTGTGTAGACTGGAATAAGTTATTGCCTTTAATAGAATGCCTACAAAGTAAAAGCTTACATAGCTTTCCAAATTACTTTGTTCGTGATTTCAATTACATTCCATCTGTATCCAATCGCTTCTGTGGCTGCCCAGCTCTTAGGCATGTATTACGACAACTAGCTTAGATCCTCTGGTTGCATTAGGGTTTCTTTAACACATCATAACAGGATTTATGTATGTGAGGTGTTTACCAAAACCCCTGTGTATTTTTCTATTATTTCTATGCATAAGGAGGCTCTTTAATTTATTGAAAGCTTCATTGTCATGAGTATAAAATTCCAACGATTAAAATTATATACCTGGATTAATCCAGAGGAATGGCCAACGATGATATGGTTACCATTTGGAGCATAAACAAGTGCTGTAATGTACCCAGATTCTGCGTAATACCATCTGTTACCTAGTATATTATTAGGCGTATTCTCTAAGAAATTTTCATGATTTACTTTTACCCACGCATGTTTATTTTTATTGCAGACAATCCCATGATAAAACATAGGATACCAAACATCATCGGCAAAACGATGGCGATAATCATAGTAATATCGATGGATGTCGTCGGAAAATTTTGTTATGATTTCATTTATGTCATCCATGTTGACAGCTTAGCCAACTTGTTTTACATACCTGAGGACTAAGTGTTACTTTTCGAATCGCGTTACTATCACGTTTTGGGTTCAGATTTTAAATTCCAACCTTATTTCTCCCTCTTAACTTTACCCTTATTAGGTGTGCAAAACGAAACAAAATTTCTATCAGGACCCATATTTTGAAAATCGATTTAACTATGAAAAATGTATAATAAATTTCTATTAGTCTCTATTTAATACTCACATATCGAGTTTCAATTTTACTTTTTCTTTATAACTTTACATATAAGGTGGGTGGACCATGGAAGGCCATGCTCCTTCGAAGGCCAGTTACTAAGAAGTGGTAGATATTGTCATGTGAAAACAAATTCCTTCTATTCACACTAATACCCATCGAACTCAAAGACACAGTCACGGGGCGGGACGACCGATTCGCTCGCGTCTCTATTTTGTAAGTGCGGCCCCTTGTTTGTTGACATTATAATTTTAATTCGTGCTCACGGCAAAACCTATGCAAATAGTTAGTTAGTAGTAGTTAGTAAGTTTCTAAGCAAATAATAATTATTTTCTCAATTTATTTACTCTAAATTAATATATAAGGCTATTTTATGGTACCGAGGAAAACCAATACTTTATTTCGGTTTTATTTAAAATATCGGTAGAGTTTTTAGATACATGATTCATTGTAAAGGCGATTCAAAATTTGACGGTTGTCACACAGGAGTTAATGTTAATACTTAGTTTTTAGTTGTAAATACGTTTTTAATTGTTTTTAGTCGAGAAAGTTAAAATAATGTTTATTTTTATAATATTATTACTTATAAAACTCGTTCAACTTTTTACCCCCTGTCAAAATGCATTTTTCAACATTTTTTATTTACATATTCTTCAATTTTCTTCTCCGTTTAAGCCGTTTGGAACAGATTACCTAATAAAACTTAAGTTTAATAAAAAATATTCAACAAAAAAGTATTTTATATGTGACTTAATAAAACAAAGTGTTACTTAATCTTATTCTTGTTTAGTTTATCCAGTAAATAAACGATTAATAACTGTTTATTGGTTATTGCACAGTACAAATGGCCGTACCGTTCACCATAATTTCTCTTATCATTTTTTATCAGTGGCCTTATCTTGTTATAGTGGCCTTCCATGGTCCACCCACCTTGATTAAAACTTCATGAAATTTTAATCACTCTTTTATTAAACTTTTCAAGCTAGTGTCAATGTCCAATATTTTATACTAGCTGCACCTGGCATGCTTTTCAATGCTATTTTTACTGGTTTCTTTGCTGACTATACATATAAAACTTCCCTGACAATCATACAACAAATTAACAAAGTCTCATCACAATCTAAGAAATAGTTTCGGAACGCTTAGAGACAAACATATATAAATATCAATCACCTGAATCAATCCCGAAGAATAGCCCACAACAACGAATGTACCATCAGGAGAAAATGTCATACAGCAAATAAACCCCATATCGGATAAAAAGTATACTTTGGCGATTTCCACATTGGGCGTATATTGGAAAAATCTTTCATAATTATCTTTCATCCATTCTTCATTGCTGTCAGTAGGTAAAGTCTCGGCAAAAGAAATAAATGGTGTTTTCTCATGTTCCTCTTCACGAATCAATTGCCTCTTGATACGCTCTTTATATTCTCTGACAAATACGCATATGTCAGACTCGCTAATCGATAAATTAAAACGGCTATAACTAAAAATACTAAATCTACTGAAATTGGGTATGTTATAAATGCTAGAAGACATTTTTAACTTTTCTGTACTTTTTTATAAGCCGGAAACAGAAAATGTGAAAAAAGTCTTTATTCTATGGCAAAGATTATACCATTGCGTCCTTGTAATACCTAAATGAAGTAAAAGAGAGTTCTTTCACTAAAATCTTCTTGACATTCAGAAAACAGAAAAAGTGCTTCAGACCACACGTTCTTTAGCTCCATCTTTATCTTCACTACATAGTATAAAACAAAGTCGCTTTCTCTGTCCCTATATCCCTATGTATGCTTAAATCTTTAAAACTACGCAACGGATTTTGATGCGGTTTTTTTTAATAGATAGAGTAATTCAAGAGGAAGGTTTATATGTATAATACATGCATAATATAGAAGAGCATTGCATCCGTGCGAAGCCGGGGCGGGTCGCTAGTTATATATATAATTCTACTGTACATGTGTATGTCACTGAACTCCTCCTAAACGGCTGGAGCGATTTGAATGATTTTTTTTTTGTATGCGTTTGGGTGCCCTTGATGGTTTAGATTCACAAATCAGCCCGGCAGATGGCGCTGCAGTCGGCACAGCAACGCGTGGCTGGGTCAGCTAGTATATATATAGTAATAGATATACGAAACTGGCTATAAGAGAAAGAGAAAAAGAAAATGTGTGCTGGCACCTCTCTCTCTTGCCCCTACAGTGATATACGAAACATAACTCTCTCTCTTTCTATTTTCAGCAACTCATATCTCCCTCTCAACTTCCGTTCGCCTCGCCCGATCACACTTTTCGTAACGCTCTCGTCACGCATTCACCAGCTTACTCCCAAGTCAAGCGTGTGTAAAGAAGTTTTACTTCAATAATAATTATATACAATTGGGAGCAAATAAATCGAGCCACTCTCTATTTTCATGTTGAATTGCCCTTTTTAGTATTAAAATACATGTTACTTTAAACCGCATACCTACTATCAGAATGTTTATTTTAATATCATTTAAAATTGAATAGGTAATTTATTGAAACGGAACCCTCTCAATATATCTGTTTCTGCTCTAAAAGAAAAAAACGGTCATATTGCTTAGAAAATTGGGGTGCGTTTCAAACAGAAGTCGTACAGGACTGCTCGTCACGTTGTCTTTGTTCATGGTCTACCTGTTTCCAGATCGTTGTATAAAAGTATCAAGCTGTAAGTACCTACTTTCCACTATTGGTAAGCTGCTGAATGGCTAAAATTCCCTCAGCGAGCGACTTCATGGTGTCATGTTTCGCTTGCAGTAGGTAATGACACAACTTGGGCCCCTTCCCTTGCATTTGATATCCATTTTATCGTAATAATTTGATAACTTAAATACTGATGACTCACATTGAATAAAAATTATGTTCAACGCTCTTCAACTGCATTACACTTATTTAGTAACATATAAAACAGAACAATATTTCGAAGTAATGTGACCCATAACACAAAAAATAACAACATCGAAACGTAAAGCAACGGAGGTGGCCATGATTAATTTGTCTTCAAGTGTACTTTATTGCAAACATCACAAAACAATATAGGAAGGAACAAATTAAATAACAGAAAAAACAATCAGGTGGTCTTATTGCATATTGGCAATATCTTCTTGGCAACCATGAGTGAAGAGTAGAAAAAAACGGATAAAGGGGAGGAGGGTTCTTCAAAGAAAGCACATTTTTTTTCGTGTTAATGTTTCTTTGTTCTCCTGAATAATAAATTCACTTTCCATTTTGCCGACCGACATATAAGAATTATTTAGTACTTGAGTATTTATGAGCACCATTCTTATTGAAACAGCCTAAAAGTAGGGGAGACTGAGATTGATCACCCTTTCTGTTTTTGAACTAATATATATTTTTTAATTTTTAGCAGTATTGGAAAACTTTTTATGTCAAATGAAACTATATTGTGTTACAATTTAGCTCATTATTTAACTATATTGTGCTACAATTTTGCTCATTATTTCATAAAACGCCATATGGTAGACTTTTATCAAGTGTCCCTTATATTAGGGAAACTTGATTACACCTGATTAGGAGCTTTAATCCCAGGAGAATCAAGTCTTTCAGATGTGTGGCAAAAGCAGTATACAGATTTTTACCGTGTCTCCCCATCCATTCCTGATTCTGATCTATCAAATAACTCGATTCGCACATAATGATGCATCAAGAAATAGGAGCACACTCAGCGAACAGGTATTTACTGTTTATTTCATACCTAGAAGTTTAATTCCCATCGATTTATTAGATTTTACCCGCAGGGTACAAATCTCCTATCATTGGGGTCACATGGTAAGCAGATTTTTTTACACAAATGCCATGCTCAGAGAGTTGAATTCCTCTTATTATATTATATAGGAAATAAATTTATTAGTAAATCAAACACATGGCCATATTTATTTATTTCGTTTTATAAAAGAAAGAAAAGGTTCAAGAAAATAAAACTACTGAAAGTGCATGCAATAACCTTTATATTATATGAAAAATATGAAATATTAAAAATAAGAAACACAAGGTTCATTTGATTACATATGTACTGTATGAGTTAATCTTCTGTTTTTCTTTTTAAATATATCCACTACTCATATTCATGAGAGCCAAGCCGTTCAGTCTGTTTTCACTCGTTGTGTTCCGCATGTAGTTTTTAAGTCTTCGTAGGCTTGAAAAAGTCCTTTCTGGTGTAGCAGTGGAAACAGGTATGGTAGCCAATATTTGTATCTAACAACGTGTTAATATTTGGATATAATTATTGATCGCACTTATCTAAGCATTCCAAAGCAGATTTTGGAGTAGGGCCTCCCGTACTATATAAGATAGTCATAGCTGCTTTCCACATTTCAAGTTCTGCTTTGACGACAGATGTATTACTCTGTCAAGAAAGTACCGGAAGAAAATATATAATATACAAAATGTTTGTTATTCGTCCAAATTTACTTTATCACCTTCAAAGTATGCTCCTTCAGTAACAATACACTTACGCCAACGAATTATCCAATCATCAAAACATTTTTTAAACGCTGTTCCCGAATTGAGTTCAGTTCTCGTCGCGAATTTTCCTTTATATCTTCTACCGATTAAAAACGTATGATTTGAGTTTTGGAAAAGGAAAGAAGTCGGCTGAAGCCATATCTGGTGAATAAGGTGGTTGCTCGGTGGTATTTGTTGAGTGTTTGGTCAAAAATTCGTTTACAATGAGGGCATTGTGCGAAGGCGAATTATTGTGGTGCAAAATCCAAGAATTTTTTTTCACTAATCTGACCTTTTTCGTCGAATTTGCTCTCTTAAATGCCGCATAACGCCCAAATAATATTCTTTATTTACCGTTTGACCTTCCCGCAAGAATTCCGATATGCACAACTCCGCGATAGTCAAAGAAAACAGTTAACATGGCTTTGACTTTTGATCGACTTTGGCGTGGTTTTTTTGGTTTCGGTTCAGTTGGAAGGCGCCACTCCGATGTTTGTTGTCTAGTTTGCATGTCAAACTTGTAAACCCACGTTTACGAGATGAAACATCTGGTCATTTGACTACGGGGTAGACTTCATCCCTTACGGGGACGAAGTCCTCACCCAAATAAAAAGACAAAGTCTCCCCATTCTTAGTGAAGTTATAAAAATTGGCGCACTGAAGACCAGTCATTACATATTTCAAGTTAACCAAAGCTTATCTACACTTAAATAAACGACTAACATAATAAAACTACTCACTCATAGCATATTTCTTCACATTTCATTCAATAATTCCAACAGAAACTTACCGAAAATAAAACATGACACGAAGCATATATTTCACCATCCAACATTTGCAAACTATCGACATTTGTTAAAGTATAGAAAGTTTAGTAAAGAATGATGAATTAGCGCTACTATACCTTGTCCAATGTAGGATGATAGTTTTGACAGTTGACACCTACATAGAGGGTATAAAGTTGCTATTGCAATGTCAAGCCAAACAAGAAAACAAACGCAACCTTAGTAGCAATAAGGAAGTGACACCTATCAAAAGTATCATCCTACATTGGACAAAGTACCTATAACTTAAAAAAATGTATCACGTTTGGTAAAACTTTAAAATCAATTTAATCAAGTGTCCCCTTGGGATCGACCCAGTCTCCCCTACGAATCGGAAGTTACTGAACTCAAAAAAAGTTAAATAGATCGATTTTAATATATGTATTTGAGTATTTTGATTTGAGTATACATAGCACACTTCGCTTTCGATTAAAAGAAAAGAAATAAAGTTAAGAAAAAATGTTTTGTTCGGATCTTTTAATCTTTTCGACCCACGTGTCCAATCCATAATAATGAGTTTCTTAACCATTACTAGTAGTCCACCGTCCGTCAAGTTCAGTTTTGTCACCGCTTAACTATGGTGGTGGTAGGTACTCAGCTACTGTGGGAAAGTTAGTGTGAAAAAGAAAGTTAAAAATATTGACGTCCTGCGTGGTCGAACGGCTCGCATAGCGGTATTCATGGTCAACGTCATTCCAAGATCCCGGGTTCGATCCTCAGCTGGATCAATGTAAAAAAATACTTTTCTGTATTGGCTTGAGTCTGGGTGTTGCGGCACCGTCGTTGTTTTATGAATTTCATAACACAAGTGCTTTAGCTACTTACATGGCACACTCAGAGCAAAGTATGTGATGTTGTCTGATATTATAGGTATTATTATTATTGACTCCCGTGGATTAGCTTCAATGACCATATGTATGTGACGCCATAACTCTATGAGCTCTTAGCCGATTTTCGTATTTTTTGTAATGAAAAATCATGACGAATTTTGAAATTCACAAAAATAATAAAATTATGACCACAAAACATTGGCTCTATGGGATTTCCCATAAAATCAAAAAGCGCGCGCTTTTTGAAGGTTTTCGATCCACAATCGACTTTAGGATTATCTTATGTAGCTTTCTCTAGACTTCGGAGTATAGATGGGATTTACATAGATCCGTCCTATCTGCTTGACAAGTTGAAAAAAATCAATGAGAAGAAAGGTTTAGTCGAAAGTGTGCTGAACTTGAACGACTTATGCAACTGTCTTCTATGATTAATTTATCATCAACTTTCATCAATAATTACTATTTAATAAACTTTTTATTGAGTATTACACTCCACTCCAATATATGGTGCTAGTGAAGCTTTATGCTTAGCGACTGTATCGACCTAGTATTATATGTACTTTTTATTTATTTATAAATACATATAGTAAAACCCCTTGCTATCAAATTGCTTAAATTAATAAGCTTGTGAACAGTATTTTGCACTGCATAGAACGAAACGTTTTCGGAAGAATCATGTCATAAAGTTGGTATACCTTTGCTTCTTTCTAAAATAGAAAGAGATAGCAAAGATATTACTACATTATTTCACCATGTGTAAAAACAGACAAGGTATATACTTCTCGTGATCACCGACAACAGCCGAGGTTATCCGATTCGTCGCCATATTTGATGTCAGATTGTGTGACGCTGGTTGATTGTGCGTACATTTTCCGAAAATATCAGAAACGTGTATTGTTCAATAATTACTGGGTCTTGTATCTAAGGTAAGATAGTGGTCATTAAATTGATACTAAATGTATTAGTTGAAAAGTTGCAAAACGCTTAGGGACATCAAATTTATCGAACCAAATTATATGAGTCGGGGTGTGGTATTTAGTTCACAGGATACATTTTGTTTGTTTTATTTCGTTCAATACTTCATCCATCGATTGCATAAAGTATGGGAAGAAGTGTTTATGTGAATAACACGAGCATCATGGTATTCTCAGTTCAATTTTAATTCTTCAGAAATTGTATTTAAAGACAAGCTTTTTGTTTTCTATTCACAGAAACAGGGTGCATTAGTGCATCCTTTCTAAACATGAGCTACCAAATACCATCATCGCAAAGCCGTACGAGTAAGTATAGAATTATATTTACCGTAAAACTAACTACATGATTTCTAAATATTAAAGACTGTTATCCCAAATGAAGTCTTCATTTTATTTTATCATAAACGTAACAGTTAAGTGGCTAATATTGCAAAGACAATGAGTCATGCAATAGGCATTGCCTACTGTATTTCTTACATTTATTTAAGTTGACAGAGCTGTTTGTTATTGTTGTACTGTAATCAATAATCTTTAGTTTTTTATCCCAAAATTAACACCAAAATTATTATATTTGTATTGTTATTTATCTTTTGTATGAGTTAAAAAATGTATGCAACTGTTAAATTAAGTATTAATTATTTTTTAGTAAAACAATGTTAATTTTGCAGTGTCCCATAGCAACTATGGAGGCTCAGATGTGCCAATGGCTCCCAGCAAGGAGCAACAAACGCTCATGTGGCAACAGAACTCCTATCTGGTTGATTCTGGCATCAACTCTGGGGCTGCCACTCAGGTGAGAAATGAATTAACCATAAAAACATATATTATTTAATCTAAAATTAATAAAATATAAAATGCATTGTAGTATTAGATAAATTAATTAGCTGATGCAGAACTAAGTGTAGGGAAAGTTTTCATCTGAGTGTAAGTAAAAACTTGATTAATCTTTAACCACCCAAGTCTTCTTAGGCTGCAGCTTCATTACAATGAATGATTGTTTACAGTTAAGGGAACAGTATGACTCTTATGATGTTTGTGGGTTATGAGAAAAATGAAAATATAGGACTAATTTAATGTAAAAGTGGATGAAAATACTTTGCAATTATTAGTTTGTCTTATATTTTGATATTTTAAATATCTGAGAAAATTTGTATCATCTGTAGTGATAAAGGTCATTAGCAATATTTTATATTAGAGAAGACAAAGCAGGTAGAAAGTGTTGATTTGACTCAAGGTAGATAAGAGCCTTGGAAGTCTAGCAGTAAGGCATCTGAGGCTTGATTACTGCCTCAGTTTAATTTTTTCTTCAGATTTATTCTTTAATATATATTTTTGATATATTAAATAATTTATATATTATTTTATTATAAGTAGATAATAAACTCATTGTCTAGTTACTTATAATGTGAAAATTATGTTTTTTACAGGTGCCATCACTTACTGGAAAGGAAGATGATGAAATGGAAGGAGACCAGCTCATGTTTGATTTGGATCAAGGATTTGCTCAAGGGTTTACCCAGGAACAAGTTGATGGTAAATGTTCTAATATTTTTTGTGTTTTTTAAAATATTTAAGATTTAAAAAACTGATATCAGTTTTAATAGAATTCTTTGTTCAATTTTGCTTAGAAAATATATTGCAGTTATTGTAGAGGTTTATAACATTCATTTGACAGATATGAATCAGCAGCTCTCACAGACACGTTCACAACGTGTCCGAGCTGCTATGTTTCCTGAAACCTTAGAAGAAGGTATTGAGATCCCGTCCACTCAGTTGGACCCAGCTCAGCCTACTGCAGTTCAGCGACTTGCTGAGCCATCACAAATGCTGAAGCATGCAGTCGTCAATTTGATTAATTATCAAGATGATGCTGATTTGGCAACCAGGTAATAGTCATATTAGTGTGCAATGATGGAATTTTAGTTTGGAAAATGATTTGAATTCCTTCCTCGTGTCTGTATTTCCAAGTACTTATAACCCATCTGTTTTCAAAGCGAGGGTGAATTGGCACCTTCTGGGTTAGCTCGTTCCATAGTGGATCCTGTCTTGCCCTTGGGCTGGATTGGGATCAAGAGCAAACCTATTCAAAATGAAAAAAAATAAATAAAAGAAAATGTGAGACATGCATGAAATGTTGTATCCAACAAATATATTATAAATTTTTATCAATTTACATCCTTAAAGTCCCACTTGATGTAACCTTAGCCTTGCTTTAGCCTTCCATATTATTTCTATAATAGGGCACTAAGTGCACTGCACTATACATATAGGTCTAGTTTTTTGTGAGTGAATTTACTATGTCAACAACCAAAATTTAATTTGTACATTAAATAAATAGAAATAATTAAATGATTTTTTAGGGCTATACCAGAATTGATCAAGCTTTTAAATGATGAAGACCAAGTAGTAGTCTCCCAGGCAGCTATGATGGTTCATCAACTCTCCAAGAAGGAAGCTTCTCGTCATGCCATCATGAATTCTCCTGAAATGGTGGCTGCCTTGGTCCGCGCCATCTCTTACAGCAATGACTTGGAGACAACAAAGGGAGCTGTGGGAACTTTACACAACTTGTCACACCACCGTCAAGGTCTACTGGCTATCTTCAAGAGTGGAGGAATCCCCGCTTTAGTGAAATTACTTAGTTCTCCAGTGGAATCAGTTTTGTTTTACGCTATCACAACTCTACACAACCTCTTGCTTCATCAAGATGGTTCCAAAATGGCTGTGCGTCTTGCTGGAGGTTTACAAAAGATGGTAGCTCTTCTCCAAAGGAACAATGTGAAGTTTCTTGCTATTGTGACTGATTGTCTGCAAATACTGGCATATGGAAACCAAGAATCGAAACTGATTATACTTGCATCCCAGGGACCTATTGAACTTGTCCGCATCATGAGGTCATATGATTATGAAAAGTTGCTGTGGACCACCTCAAGAGTGTTGAAGGTATGCATATGACTTTGTTTTTAATTAATTTAGAACACTGTTAAACCCAGTTAAACAGCTTAGGACAATATCAAAATTTCACAGATATCATTAATACTTTGTTATTTTGTATAACACTTATTGGAAATTCAGATCATAGACCCATTTGAATAAAACAACTTTTATATGGATTTTGCGCATAACTTTTATTATTTATACCATAGACCCATTTTATATTGGCTGTTAAAATTAATGAGAAATATATTATGGGATAACACAGAGCTAAGAAGCCATGATTCCATCAACTCACTCAAGTGAAGAAATATTGACTTAACAGTATTTATCATTTTAAAGACATTTATAATGAAATAGTATTCCTACACAACAAAAGAGTCTTTGAATGTAACAATTTTATGGAGTCATCTAGGCTATTGATGAAATGACTACTGTAAAGTGTTTATGGCGTTAGAGAATTATAATTGGATAATGAGTAATTGAATTAATGTAATTGCATATGGTCTTCTTCTAAAACAATGGGTTTTCTCTGCAACTCCATGCCTTGCGCCAATTTTGCATAACACGTGACCAAAATCTCGCCACCAGACAAAACCTGCACAGGTGACTGACCGTGAATCCCATGTTGAAAAAGATTCTGTTCAAATTTCCATATCCCATAATATTTCAATTGTCTTAATAACTTACATACTAAGTTTTGGGCTAGATTTAGGATTTTTAAGAGATTCAGCTGATCAGGCAAGCATTGCTTACAGTCGTTGTGTAATTTTATTTCTATTTCTTATTTTCCATATGGTTCCAAATTATAACAACCTTTATACAATATAATAATAGTCCCAAACCCAAAGCGCCATGTATTTTAAACGGCATATCATATCTAATAAATGGTATAATTATAAACCAGATTCAGATCTAGACAACTGGAATTTAGTTTTATAAATTTGGATTATCTAGATCTGAATCTGTAATGACTAAATTTATTTCAGTTATTAGCAGATGACTCTAGTAACAGCTTTAAATGTCATGTTATGCTACCCATATCATTATATTTGACGCTTTTAAGCATAAGAGACCAAATCAGCTGGAATCCCTACTCCAATTTGATTTTGTTGCTATCTTATTTTACAAAAAAAAGAAAAGCCCAGAGAAATAGAGGATAGCTCTACATAATTTTTTCTGGATTCTGCAAGTAACATTCTTTAATTAACCAATTTGGTTGCTTTAATTACATTAGATAAAATAATAAATTATTTATTCAATATTATGAGCACAATTATGCATTATTTTTATTGACTATGTAAAATATAGTTTGGTCCTAATAAAATTTATTTTGTATATGTAGGAGCTAATTTATAATGAGAATACATGTCTCTAATGTTTTTCACCAAGCTAATGTTATTTTTTCAATTTTTTTTATTTCAATCTGTATGACATTTCAAAATAATGTAAACTGTGCCATGTACATTTTTATTATTTTGCAAATCGTCCCTTAGCTAACAACACCGCATTAGTCATATTACCAGTTCTAAAAGCATTGAAATGTGAAATCGACTTAAGTGGTGTTGTTAGCTAAGGGACAAATTGTATTCATGATATGCTTCTGTGTACAAAACAAAACTTATAAATAATCTTTAATTAACATAACACTGTATCGTCAACTCTTTCCATCAGGTGCTGTCTGTATGTTCAAGCAACAAACCAGCCATTGTTGAAGCTGGTGGCATGCAAGCCCTTGCTATGCACCTGGGCAACTCCAGTGGTCGTCTTGTACAAAACTGCCTGTGGACTTTGAGAAATCTCTCTGATGCTGCTACTAAGGTATGTTTAATCAAGGAAATTAATAATAAACAGCTATTTCAAAACTAAACAATAGAAATTTTGATAACGAACAGACTGACTCAGTATAATTTAAGAAGTCATGCCATACGCCTGTCCGAATATATGACGCTATGATTCAATATACTCATTTTACAACATTGTTTTACAGCTTTTTTAGCAATGTAATTAGATTTTTTTTATGGTAATTGTGTATGAAAGTGAATTATCAATTATTGTAGAATTATTTTGGTTTCCTTGCACAAGGTAATTGAAAAGGGATCCTTCTGTCACTTAAATAAGCAAATTTTAACCACTTATTTCCAAGTTTTGGTATTAGTATTCCTGATATTAGTATTGCTGCTCCAAATACAAACAATATCACATTGCAATGTATTATTCACTATGGAAGGTATAGCTGTAAACGAAATTCGATATGCATTTATGTTACAACTTTATGGAAGGCCTAAGGAAAGATTTCTACCAGGCTCTGTGATCTGTGCCTGAGACCGTGTTCTGACGTGGTCGATGTAAGGTCTCATTTTTGTAGATATTGATGAAATGCATTAGAAACTTATATTGCGATCTAGGTTTCTCTACTACCGTACTTTTTTAAAGTTAGCGCCATCTGTAATGTAAAGTGGCAAGCTGTCAAACTAGTTGCTTCGTGTACCAATCAATATTATATGAGGCGTTGTGTGTCGCCGCCACATGCAAATATTTCATGATAACTGTTCTATATCTAACAATGATTATTTTGAATTTTTAGGTTGAAGGTTTGGAGGCACTTCTGCAGAGCCTGGTTCAAGTGCTCGCCTCCACTGATGTGAACATCGTAACTTGTGCCGCGGGCATCCTATCCAACTTGACTTGCAACAACCAACGCAATAAAGTATGTAGTTTCTTCACATTGATTTCTGATAATTATTGTTTTATATTTATTGTATCCACATTAGTTATAATAAACTTTTCTACGCCATACGTAGGTGACAGTGTGCCAAGCGGGAGGTGTAGATGCTCTCGTACGCACCGTGGTGTCTGCAGGCGATCGCGAAGAAATTACCGAGCCTGCAGTATGCGCTTTGCGGCATCTCACTTCTAGACACGTGGAGAGCGAGATGGCCCAGAATGCGGTGCGAGTGCATTATGGACTACCGGTGAGTTGATGAAAATAGTTTCGTATCTATTCCTTTTTGACTGTATCTGATTTGATATAAAGAATCAAAGATTTTATATAGTCTTATACTAGGTGCGCGTCATATTGACGACGAGTTTGACGTCACAACGACTACGTGGTAGTGCATCATAGCAATGAGTCAAGACTGCGCCGTGAAAGGGGACACTTTTACACTAATCGCACATTATGATTATAAAAGTCAACTGAACACGCAGACTTTTCATTCAAAAATAATTGTTATCCGGCTCGAAGGACCATAAATGTAGGGTGTCCTACACTAAAATGATATAATTGATAATAAACTGATATGATATGATAAATGATAATAATTTGATTGATAGGAGGAAAGGTAAAAAATGATAACAACCTATTCCAACGAATGCGTAATTAGCACTGATTTATTGCACAAATTGCATTTCTTATAATACTTACAAAATGATTACTCAAACCTTAAAACTAGTATGATGACTTGTACACTTTGCTTTGCAATTCTTTTGCTTCTTGATGTCTACAGCGGGATGGCCCTAAGTTAGTGTGAATTCACAACACTATATGTTTCGGACAATAGTTACCCAGTGCTAGATGTAGTGTAGAGATTCACGTCATCCAACCATGATTTGGTTGCTCTACATGCAGTGCTTGCATGCCACCAGCTTCAACAACGGCTGGTTTGTTGCTTGAACGTACAGACAGCACCCGATGGAAAGAGTAAATGATTCAGTGTTATATTAATTAAAAATTGTTTATAAATTTTATAGGCAGAAGAATATCATGAATACATTTGCAAAACAAAAAATGTACATGGCACAGCTTATTTTATTTTGAAATATCATACAGATTGAAAAAACAATTTTTGGTGAAAAAAATATAAGACTAAAAAAATGTGTTCACATTTTAAATTAGCTGCAACATATACAAAATAAATTTTATTAGGACCAAAGTATAGTGCTGAACTGTACACACACAATACTATTCTGTTAGCTGTTTGTGGTCTTTCTATTAATCTTCTTTAATATTCTTAGGTGATTGTGAAACTGCTCCAGCCGCCTTCCCGCTGGCCTCTAGTTAAGGCCGTTGTTGGTTTGGTTCGCAATTTGGCTCTCTGTGCCGCTAACTATGCTCCCCTACGCGAACACGGCGCCGTACACCATCTTGTTAGACTCCTGATGCGTGCTTTCAACGATACTCAACGAGTAAGTAATGATTTACATAATTACTTTATTTGACTTTGTTTCAAACAAATTTTTGAGCGAAGCTCTTTTTTAGACAACTCACAAATTTCACTTGTCTCCTTCCTGCTACTTAACGGTTCAACCGATTCGAACGAATTTTGGCATAAACATTATAACCTGACGGACATAGGCTATATAAAAAATATATAGACTTTACAATGGAGGAATAATCACCGAAAGAATAATTCAAAAGCTGATAACAGCCAAACGGCTAATAGTACATTATTGAAATTTGGTGCCAAAACTCACATCGTGGTCGTAACTAATGTGCAAAAAAAGTTTTGAAATCGGACATACCATCGAGGAATAATCACCCTTCAAAAATCTAATTGCTTCACTCAGTATTTGCAAACAGCAGCATGTATTGCAGACCTAGTAATTTATGGGCATTGTGAATTTACTTTGAAAATTCACATGTGCGAATGCTTTTTCAAAGTAATGTTTGCCACTGTTAAAGGGTTCCGTACCTCAAAAAACGTTATAGGATCACACTCCCTTTCTATTTGATTGTGAAGATTTTTTCTCAGGAACACGTCGAGCTATTCAATTGAAATTAATATCAAGTCGGTAATCTCTTAAAATAGTGAAAAAATTTAACCTCTTAAGTGAACGCAATCAAAAGTTAAAGCCCGTAACACCCCGTTTATGCTGTTTACATTCACAAGAAAATCAAAACATATTGATTATCTCCCGTTGACTTAGAATCATTAAATTTGACAAGAAGCAGGCAATTAGCGTAAACCATAAATTTGTAGTTACAACATAAAAAACCCTTACATACCTATAAGTTTGTACAGAACCCTTGGTGTTTAAGTCCGAGTCGCACTTGGCCGGTTTTTAATTAATTGAATCTTATTACAGCAACGCTCGTCCGTATCGGGAGGTGGCGGTCCAGGCGGTGCGTACGCAGACGGCGTACGAATGGAAGAGATCGTAGAAGGAGCTGTGGGCGCATTGCATATACTTGCTCGCGACAGCGTTAATAAGCAGCTCATAAGACAGCAGAATGTTATTCCGATCTTTGTACAACTGCTATTCAACGAGATAGAAAATATACAGGTGAGGTTTCCATTTTCCATTATACAATGCCTTCATGTACATCATTATATGAATCTCAGACCATAATCTCATAATAGACGATCTGTCTATTCCTTATTACTGCTATTCATTGAAATATACTACCTTTTAATTTAATTTAATTATAAAAATTATTCTATGTCTAATACCTCCAAGAATATATGTACGAAGTTTCGTGATATTAATAGGGATGTAATGAGGTGAGGGTAGTATTGTCCTAAAAGACATGTGGTGTGGTGCCCAGGAGAGTGGAATAGCAATCATGCTTTACACATAAATGTCGTTAAAGGTGACCGATAACGCTGGAGGTAATCATCATCAGTAGACCACAAAATGAGCAACAGTGTTTTCCAACTTGTAACCTTTTACTGTGATTTCCAACCCACTTACTAAATGTGGAGATTATATTCTCATTTTTATGAGAATATTTCGTCCAAAAGTAGACCGTATTTCAGCAGCTATGATGGTGAAAAGAAGTGTCTTCATGGTTGATCATTTTACAAATTGTAATCGATTTTCGTGCAACCGCTTTTCAGTTTGTCGTTTTCACTTAATGTCCAATTTCTGTAACTCTAATCTTGCGACCAGTGATGCCAATTTAATTAACATTCAATATGATATTAAATGTTGTGTTTGGTGACTCGAAAAATTGAGTATTGATCTTGATTTCATATGAAAATCACATAGAAAAGCGTTGTCAGATTTTCTATTAATGTAAGTCATTAATGTAATCCATTATGCAAGCACTGCATGTAAACCTATCCATTTATTTATTCTCTAAAACTTTTATGATCATTCATTTAATTGCATTTACAAATGAACAGCACTTCTATAGGCCAAAAGTATAAAATATGACATCCAAAATTTATTATAACCTATCCTTATCTATTGTTAAATTTCTCAATTGCAGCGTGTGGCAGCTGGAGTTCTTTGTGAGTTAGCTGTCGACAAGGAGGGAGCTGAAATGATAGAAGCAGAGGGCGCTACCGCACCACTCACTGAACTGTTGCATTCACGTAACGAAGGTAAAATTACAGAAACATTTGTCACTTAACTAAAAAGTACCTAAGCATTGTGTTGGTATGGTTTTAGTGTAACTACATATATTTTGATAAAAAGATAAACTGATAATTCATATGCATGCACTCCAAGTAATACTACATCTGCAAAAAGGAACATACTAGAGTGTCTTTTGTTTATTTGGCTTGCAAGACTGTGTTCAATCAAATAACATATTAAAACTGACTTACATTATATCGTCTTACAAAGATTTACCCTGCTATATGTCAGCACAGCATGCATAAAAAAACAATATAAGCAAATACTAATGACCTTAATAATAATAACAAAATCTCACTTCTACATAAATAAATTTCCTAATAACAACCTATTTATTTTGTTATTTAAAATCAGAAAGAGCTAGATATTTGCGACGCTTGGCGCTGACGAGAGAACCATTGAAAATATCAAATACCGAACGCATAGAATTGTAAAAAGTACACATGCATTGTAACGGAAAGTTTTCAAACAATTCTTTATTTTTTTCTTTTATATTTATGTAGGAGTCGCAACATACGCCGCTGCCGTTCTATTCCGTCTCTCCGAAGACAAGCCCCATGACTATAAGAAGAGACTGTCCATGGAACTGACCAATTCGCTATTCCGCGAAGACCCTCAAATGTGGCCCAATGACTTGGCCATGCAGCCTGACTTACAGGTAAAATAAAGAGCTTGTAACTATAATAATTTCACTGAAATATTGGATTTCAGAACTGGATCACGGGTTTGAATCTCAGAGGTTATGATCTAAAATTGAGAATAAGATAAATTTCTCATCTTTACAAAACCATTGATGATTTTTGGTGAAAATTGGCCAAGACCAACAACAGTATTTTGTTTGTGTGAAAAATGCGACTGTTTGGCTTTTTCCTGAAAGCTTTCTTTGTATTGTTTTTTGCATTTTTAAATAAAATTGATTTGGCCCAGATGGATGGACATGTGCAAATTTTGTTGTGGTTGCTTGTGAACATGAATTATTTTTTTACGCAAATACTTCAAAATTATTATGATAATAAATTCAGGATAACTCATAAAAAAAATTTGAAACGGAGTATTAAAAGGCATTCTCAGTAATTTGAACCAGTAAGTGAAATATTGCATATTGTTTTACACAAATTAAATTGTTGCCAACAAAATTCGCAAATGTTTCAATATACTGTTTTAATTGTTCTTTATGCCTTGTGTTTTTTATCTAACAGAATGGGTTGTATATGTTATGGTTGATGATGGATGTGAAAACAATCTTGAGCTTAGTCGTTTCATCTTAAGCTTGTGTTCGAGGAGAGGCTAACATTCACCTAATGTTCGTTTGCTATTAATGATTCCATTTTATATAAATGTATTTATCACGACACTCAATATCATTATAATCGTCTTTTTAATTTGCTACTTATATTTTAGCCAAGGAATTGTGGCTACACTTAAGATTTACAGTTTTACACACCCGTCTTTAGCCGTAACATAATCATACTTTTTTTATTAAGTTCAATATTTTGAGACACAGTTACAATGATGGTTACATTTTTAAACTCTTGCTTAATCAAGGCTTGAAATTGAATTTCAATTGTACCACAGAATAAGACCATTTTTTGTTTATTAATTGTGTAACTCAGTGTGTGTCGGCTTCGCATCAGATGTTAAATGTAATTTCATTTTGTTAACTTGGTTTTTTACCCTTTATTTTCGATTTAGAGTGAGTATTCCTGTTTATGATTTTGATGCAACCTCCCCATTTACTAGGACATGCTCGGGCCAGAACAGGGGTACGAGGGACTGTATGGTACTCGACCTTCATTTCATCAGCAAGGTAAGGTGCATGACAAACTGTAGCCAGTTTGATCAACTAACCGGTCTGAGCGAAAAGTAGTCATAAACCCAAAGGTTTACAATACCTGGCAACATTTTTTTCTAGTATGTTATTTTAGATAGCAGCACCATATTTAAGAATGAAATATATACACTAATATTTTATGATTTAAATAAGTTTATTACTTAGCATTAAATGCCAAGTTTTCGATCGGACACTGCAACTAACCAAGTAGTAAAATCTAGATATTACAAATTAAACCATATGAGCTTCATATTAAATATTATTTTGGCAAGATTAGATTATGTATTAACTGTCTTCTAAACGTAATAAACTTTTATTTATGTTACAATATATAGAGTGCATTTTGATAAAAGGGCAATGAGGGGATTTACTAATCCATTCTACATACAAGATGTTTTAATAATGCACCCTTGTGGAGACAAAACTGAATTAACATTTTTTAATGCAAATTCTTTTACTTTTATTTATTGATTTTATTGACTTTCCGACCAATTGTGTTTAGAAAAGTAACAAAATGTAAATAAATTTTTCTATACACTGGAAAATTAACAATAGACAGCATTTCAGCATGTATTCTAATTTCCAAGTATTTTGTCTATGGTTTTTTACTCGAAATAGGAGTGTTTGGCATCATTATATTTTTGTGAACTGCCTACTGACTTGTTTATAACATTGATTTTGCCAAACATCGTAAACAGATGTCAAAAGTTTCTTTATGAGCGTTTTGTTTATCAAAATTTGCTCTGTATGTATTATAACTTTCTTGTATTTTTTATTCCTCCAAAATTATTATTTTTATCAAGGGGTTCTTATTAAATAACTATCGGATGTTTACTAACCTATTTGATTATTTAGAAAACTAAATATACCATTGTGTTTTTGTAATATCTTGATATATATACTTGATGATAAATTTTTTGTATAATATATGGCTGTGTAGTGTTAGGACCCAATCCACTGTTTGGTATTAAAGCACTTAGTATGTTCCTATCATATAAGTGGTTATGAATTCTGTATAAATATATTTTTCTCTCTTCTTTTACACGCAGCTTAATCCGGGACCTATTTATCACTAAACGCAGGTGATGGGAATATTATTACTATTATTGTGTTGTGCTCTAATGTAGTTATGTTTTTGACGTTGTTTTAATATTTAATCATCCCTTTTTCACTAATAAGACGAGTATAATTTAAACATCCCAGCATGATTATGAATTTTAAATGCTTCCCTTATCCTCGTCAGCCGAACTTTTTAGTCAAATAATTCTCTTAGCTCATTGGTCAATGGGCGTGGCGCGGAGCATAGAGAATGAGATCGATCCATTTATCTATTTACAATCATTTTATTCCACTTTTAAAATAAAGTTTGCATTGATTCATTTGTTTAAATTCATCCATCATTCATCTTTTTTTTTATCTTTACCATTAATAACTCAGCAAATAATTGTCATCTTATAAAAATGAAAATATTGGCCCCTCGCATTTATTAACCAACGCAGGAGAAAGGTTTCTTTGTAAACTTGTTTTGTGAAAAGTACTCTGTATTCTGTTCTTATATATAAGAATTTAATAAGCTTTGCTTTCAAAAACAGGCTTTTAAATTATGCTGCTTTATTGCTATTTTTATATAGCAGCAGCCAGAAGTATTGAAATAAATTATATTGGTCATGCGTAATAATATGCTAGAATTGATAGCATGCAAACTATAGTGTGCCATAATTATTATTTTAATATTTAATTTTAAGTAAATGTAATCGCTATTTATAAATAGTAAGTTTTTCTGAAATACCTTTATAGAAGATTCTCGGCGTCGATATTTTATATTAAACAACTGTCAATGATGTTCAATGCACTTTGGACAGATATAACTAATATACTGTGGGCAGAAAATATACATTTGTTAGCCTTTCCTTTTGAAAGACTACGCAACTTCAGGTCGCTGCGATATCACACTTGTTCTCGTTGTATGAAAAGAACATGTTACACGCTTTAAGGAAAAGAAAAAATCATGTTCTATAAGTGTTACAACGAAATGGAAATTTGACTTGAAAAAGAGGTAGACAAACTTGGTTTCTAGAAGTTTCAGTAATTGTATACAACTTTGTATTTATAATGAACCTTACCTCGTTAAAAGAATTCATCAGAAGATCAGGTCGCCAAATGTAGTATACTATAGAAGACATGGAGTTTCTATAAGAGCTTGTAAAAATATCTTAGGCGGGACTTAGAAGTTATGGGTTCTGGCAAACCTATTAATATGCACTAACTTAGGCGAGACAAGAGCTTTGGCTGGAGCTTGTTTATTAATATCAACAACCTCTTTTGTAAGTGTTTTAAAATACGATTTTTTTAACATCAAGAACATAGTATCGCATTATTCATTGCTTAAAAAATAGAAAATCTTTTAACAGAGTTACCATTATGTTAACTATGCCAAATAATTATATTTTTGTGTATAAAAACTAGGATTTAAGTTGACTTGCTTTGTCAATTACATTCCCATTTAAAATTGACAGCAAGATTCGAAGAGGAATTCGACGTAAAATTAACACTATTAAAACTTTCAGGCTACGATCAAATACCGATAGACTCGATGCAGGGCTTGGAAATAGGTAGCGGTTTCGGCATGGAGATGGATATCGGCGAGACGGAGGGTGCAGGCGCCGCATCGGCCGACCTTGCCTTCCCTGAACCACCGCACGACAACAATAACGTAGCTGCCTGGTACGACACCGATTTGTAGACTGAAGTTGTTCACATATACCCAATTCACAAATACATTGAGTAGAGTCACCGTTACTTGTTACCTTATTCTGGGCTTTTAGTTTTCTCCCGTGACGTGATAGGGATGTGGGGTCCATACCTCACAAAGAGGGTGGGGGCATTCCACCACTTCTATCGCATGCCTTGATTTTTGTTATTGCTGTAGTTTATCACGTCATAGCGGCTAAACTATAGCCAAATTGTGCTAATCTATGGCAATAGATAAGACGTCAAAGCAATGTAGCTTTAATAGGTGGTACGAAAGGCCGCTATGATGCCCTAAGCTATAGAAATAGCTAATATAATTAAGTTAATCGGTGGATATCCCGATAAAGGGCACCCTTTGTCGTAACACCCAGTGCCCCTGTCATTTCATGAGTGAGATTTCATTCATGCAGTCTTGCTATTCTAAAAATCTGTAATGTTTTTTTTAAAGATCTTCTCTACAAACTAACCCAAATAGTTCTTGGCTGTCACTTACCACTTTAATCACTTTACCATTGTTACAATATAATGAGAACGATATTAATACATTTTCTTGTAGTATGACAGCCAAATACTAAAGTGAACAAGACTAGCTATTAGTAATGAATTAGATGATCGGGTATAAATGAGAAGTTGCATGTCTTAACTATTTAGAATCGCGACCGGCTGGTTAAGATTTTCATACAAGTAAGCTGTTTGAAAAAACTATTTCATAAAAAAAATGTCCATCTGTCGCTCGCGCTTAAAAAAGGTTAAGATTAATGTTAAAACTTCGTCTGTCTTTTAATTTCTATTATTAGTTAAATTTAGGCCTATTATGTCAGTATATACAATATTTGATTATAACCCCAATACCCATTTGATAATTGTGAAAATATCCAAAATTTAAGGTTCCATGTTACGCTAAGTAAGTCTTAATATAACATGGAGACAATTAATGATTTTACATAACTTTCTTTGAAAAAATGTTAAATTTTTTTTCATTGAATAGAAAATAGCGTCTGACAAATTGCTAAACTATAATGTATTAAAGTGTCAACCTGTGATACAAAGCAGCTTCACAAATAATTGACCTGAAATAATCGCCAAATGTCATTATAATGTTACCTACACATAGGACTGATTTGCCATTTTTTTTTCATATTGGTGCTAAGTTAAAATTAGAAATTTTTTAGACCATAAATTCGACATTCGCCCTGCATTGATTATATCACCCTTTTTATACTATGGCGTATAAAATGCGTGTAATCGGAAAATAGGGTAACTTATAATAAGAATTATTAGGCTTTAAAATTGTCAATCTATCTATTTGGATTTACCGAAAGGAGCATTTATGAAGTATAATATGATTATTGATTTATTTAATGATTATTAGAATATTGATGTGTTTTTTTATTACTCTGTTATAATGGAACGTTTTTTTTAATAATGGACAAGACTGGACGTTTGAGAGTGAGGAATATTTGTTTTTAACGTTTGTCTGCCTTTTTTATTCAAATCATGAGATTTTAGTGGCGACGGCCAAAATGTGGACGGATAAGTGTCAAGAGTTATTTAACGTTCGCCATTTTGAATGCGTAAGATTTTTATTGACATTATTAGTAATTAGATAGAACGACGTAACGTTCTTGGATGTAGATATTAAGTAGCCGATATTAAACTCAAAATGTTATCACATAATCGTATTAACTGGCATTTCTTGATTGTTTTTAGTAGAAGCCGTGGAAATAGTAACTACATCATTATGTGATAACACTTGCTTGTCATATCTCATTTCCACCGATTTTACTGGGAACAAACTTGTACGAACTATAGCCACACAGTAATAAAAGAACTTCTTATGAAATAGAACATTTTAAAATGGCTTGTATCAGAAGTACTGTACTTTTGCACAAAACGAAAAACTCGGAAAATAGGAAATGCACTCCAAACTAATTTAAACCCACCCAAATAGCAGCATGATGTATCGATTTTAGAATAATGTAATCGATTAATTATAAGATTTAGAATTAATTACGTATTATCCTTTTAGGGTTCTCCTATATTAATTTTTCTATTCAATATTTTGATTCAACTTTGCCAATGTGTTTATAGATCATGTTTGTATAAAAACATTGTTGAAGTGTGAGATTCCGTGTCCATGTATGGATAATAAAATAATTTAAATAAAATATTTCTTTTTTATTTCTTTTATTCTTAGGTCCTCTACACTCTTGGATTATAAAATAGATTATTGACTATATACCTTTATGGAAATAATGAGTTTGTGGCGCTTTTGCCCTTATAAAAGACGAGCGGCGTCATAATCTCATTTTCACTCACGAACAGTTAAAACTGTATGATTTAGGGTAAACTTACAAATACTGCTTAAACAGTCATTCGCGTCTATTTATCAGTCCCGGATAAACTGGCGATATATGGGCAAAGTAACTGATTACATAAGATACTCAAGGAAATCTCGCTGCTACTCCGCTGACTTCAGGCCAGTATAATCAGCCAGCTAACTGCCTACATGTCCTAAACTATACACATTAGCAGCGCATTCTTTACAATCATTTAGACATAGTTTCAACAACTCTTGCTTGAAACATTTAATTTTCAAATTTCTGCAAGTATTTCAATAACCACGAAGATCTTGATTTTAATTGAAATTCGTTTTGAACGAATGTTTTAGCTCTATATATTAACCAGAAACAGGTTAAGTACCAAAATGAAATTTGCAACATTAACCAAATCAGCTACCACTCAGCAACTTTATCTCCATTTTTTGCGTTTGCTGTACTTTTTAATGGAACACTGTTAAAGGAGTTTCTTGTTTTCGGAAACTACGCAAATACTAGTTCAGAGGCTTTACCATCACCTCTAATCATGATTCAGTTCAGCTGTTGAAGAGAAACGCTACTACAGACCGCTAATAGAGGTGTCTCACTCTGACAATCGAACTTGCATCACGCTAAGAGATCATGGTAGACCCGCAGATTGCTTCAACTTATTTTCCTTACCTTCTAGCGTCTGACAAATCAAAACGTTACTTAATTAAAGTAAGTTGCAAGTGAAATGCAATGGTTTATTAAAAACGTAATTTCAACAGCGCTACAAGTGTAGCGCTAGTGTTTTTTTTTTTCAAGAATTTCGAGAGTTAACAACACGGAGCGCCAATAATAAAACACAATTCAGTGGTCTCGTACAACACACAAAGTGGTACCGGTTTGTAACATGAGTATTTTTAACAAAAAATATTATAGGTGTCTGGTATTTATTACAAAGTATAAATTATTTAGTAAAATTTTAGGGAAGCTAGATGGCGCAACGGTTAGCGTGTTCTACCTATAGTTTTAGGCAACTTTCGTGAGGACCAGGACAGATGGGTGACCAAATGATTTTCCTAAGTCCTTGCTTCAATAGGCACGTAAAACCCATTGGATCCACCCACACGCACTTTCCCTACCTAGTGTTTACATCCATACGGAAGGCCATTTCTACTACACACATGAACAACGGCTATATCGATGATTATATAAAAGATTTTTTATACGCCGCACCGCGACGGTACACGTCGCCAGTGTGATAATCGCCTAAGCAGGGTAAGTATTTATAAAAACAGAGCTTGAATTTCTCAATAATATTTCAGGGTACATCTAAGACACCTCACGAAAAGATATTTCGCGATAAAGTCAGCTGCATGGATGACTACGGATCTGATTAACGTTCAATCAAAGTAACCAGCGCCTTTTGGAAAGTTCCCATAACTATGTTACGAGTTTTGGGGAATCTTGTTATCTCGGATATTCGTTCTGCGTCAAACTTGTTTATGATCAAACAGTGAACACTGAGATTATTAGGTACTGTAGCGCCCTACGCGCGCTCCGGGATCTTTATCTCGTTAATTCAAACGGCTTATTTCACTTTATCATTTATTATTTTATTAATATAATACAACTCCGATTACACTCTCAGACACTACTGGTGATTCTCTTATGTTCTCTAGCCTTCAGGAATATTCTTTATTTTAAAAGGTGACATTCCTTGCCATAAAGCAAATATACGTAAAGAGGTGGAATGCGGTGTCAGATGCAAGGAGGTCACCACAGTACCTACTGCCAAATGATAAAAATTTTGGGACAGCAAGTTAAAATTAGCTGGCTCACAATTTAATCAGTTAGATTATATCTACATGGTATGCTCTACCTAATTATAAAAGTGGACTCAAGTTCGTGGTTTGACACTGATGCCGTCTGTCTTACTTTTAGCAAAGAAATGTGACAGTTACTTTTTTTGGAGAAACCTTTTCTAAATGTAGAAAATATCCGATAGGTAAGTTATATTTGTTATATTTTTTTAATTTATGTTATTTCCGGTATGGATGCGATTATCAAAAAGCAGCAAGTAGCCGCTAAAGTAAAAGAATGTCAACTTGTTATAAGTGTTGCACAATTGTGATCCGATGATCACTTAGGATAATAATAATCAGATCAATTAGCCTAGCCCTAAGTAAACACTGTTAGGCTTGTGTTATGAGTATTAGTGTAAAGGATAGATATAGGATACATAGAAATGTAATATTCAAAGAAATCTTTATAAATACTCATTACTCAGGTTCAAATGACTAGTATCCATCGCACAACAATCTGCCCCTTCCGATACTCGAACCCAGGACTGTCTGTACACCAAACGTTCGTCAAATGATTGAGAACGTTGCTTCCGCAACCGAACGCAATAACCACTACACCATCGAGCATCTCTGGAGATTATCCTATACACATTAACTATACACAAAACTAGATCTCACTTTAAAAAAATTATATTCTTTATAAATTATAATGTATGACCCGGACATATATTTGGACTTATGTTGCGTAATCGTTTAGTTCATACAGTGACCATGCAATATGAGTCCTAGTGGCGCTAGTATTGCAAAATGATCAAAATCCAGAGTAAATAACGTCACGATTCCAATGTCAATCAATCGGGGTTGATTTCAAGGGTAAGTTGTAAGTAGCTTAATTGGAAGAGTAATCTCCCTATTGCGAGAGAATGTGGGTTTGAATCCCATCTGACTAATTCTACGTCGAGGTAAACTAGTTCAGATCTTGCGATAGCGTTTTTTTACTCTGCATTTTGATCATTTTGCAATACTAGCGCCACTAGGATTCATATTGCATGGTCACTGTATGAACTAAACGACTACGCAACATAAGTCCAATATAGCTAGTTTTGTAGATTCTCAAACTCAAGAGTACAAAACATCACGATTCCAATGTTGATCGCTCGGGATTGGTCTCAAAAAGTTAGTCTCCTTGACAGATCCGTTGAATTTTTTCAAGTGTTTCTTATCCGCATACCAGCGCCATATCTGAATGTTCTAACTATTTAAAGTTTCTGCGTGATAGATTAAAAATAATTCTAAATATACTTCATGTCATATTTTTATTATTTAGTTTTATCTTTATTAGTATTTTCCTATTTCGTAGTTATTACACATTATTTTACAGGGACATTTAGTTACATATTGTTTATAGAGACTTCAATTATAAAAATAAGTAGGTACTTGATTATTTTTTCTCAATTAGGTGAATAAGAAACTAGAACAAAACAATTTCATAGTTAAGTTGAATTGCACCATTTGCATTGCACCACAAAAAAAAATTGAACCTCATTCTTAGCAAAAAACGGTTTTCGAGAGCGATCTAACTTCAGTCACTGAAGAATTTGCTTCCAAAACTTTTTAAAAGTTGCTCCATTTTATCATTTATTTTGGGCTGCTTATTTGATGGATCTATCTTCATGAAATCATAATTAAATTAACCTAAACAGTAATAAGTCAACAATGCCTTAAAGAGGGTAGGTATTAACAGTTTGGCGTTAACTTGTGATATGGGATCTGGAAAGGACAGTTGATTGAGGCAGCCCCTTCGTCCTACCCAATCGGTTAAGTGGAGATACATACTTGCAATTTTTAAAAAACGATTTAAATTGATTACTAACAAATGTTAACCTATAAATACGACGAAACGTGATATTTCAAAATAACGGCGCTACATAACATTATGTCAGGAGCGTCAGAGAACATTTAAATGAAAGGTTTAGGTTTAGTAAAAGTAGAGCGATCGGGACGGACCGGCCCGTAACGTTGCAACGACGTACATTTTGACGTGAGCACAAAGGTCGGCATTACGAAAACTTGAAAAAAAAATGAAAATAAAATAAAGAAAAGAACTAACTACTTTGTACCTACAGGATACGTTATTTGGGTTCGACTTTCATCTTTAAAGTTACCAAATAAAATGTTTTATTATAAAATAAAATGTTTTATTATAAAATAAAATATGTTAATATAAATAAGTAACATTAACCTTACTTGCCTAAAGAAATCTGTTAAAGGTTATGTTTATAAAAAAATTCAATAATTTTTTCCATACTTTTACTGAACTTGAATAAAAATAAACATTCGCCTATTTAAACCTAACAATCGTAGTCTTGTACAAAAAAAGATAAGCCACTTTTTGATTAGACAAAACCCTAAGCAGATTTCTTGAGGCAACCCATTGATGCTACTTTTTAGAAATCTTTTTTTTACTTTTTTTTTAAATAAAAAATACATTTCATTCTGTTAATTGATCAGTGATGGTCGACATCTATTACGGATCCCAGACTAAACCATAATATCGTTGAATCTCAGGCGGGAATCGAACCCGCAACCTTTGGAAATCCGGTCCAATGCTCTCCCAATTGAGCTACCGAGCCTTGCGAACACTCGTCGAAATTTTCTAGTACATTCCCGATTTTACGCTGTAGGCCAGCGTTGTTTCATCAATGAGAGGAACATCCTCTCGTATTCGAAAGAAATATTTTTACAAATGTTTGGTCAATCGATTAAGATGAAACAGCCATGTTAGATTTTATAATTTTTATATATTTTATGCATTTTCAATGCGATCTTATAATATAAATTATTATAATATAAAAATAATATAAAAAATCGACTCGGGTCACAAGTGAATCTCAGGCGGGAATCGAACCCGCAACCTTTGGAAATCCGGTCCAATGCTCTCCCAATTGAGCTACCGAGCCTTGCGAACACTCGTCGAAATTTTCTAGTACATTCCCGATTTTACGCTGTAGGCCAGCGTTTTTTCATCAATGAGAGGAACATCCTCTCGTATTCGAAAGAAATATTTTTACAAATGTTTGGTCAATCGATTAAGATGAAACAGCCATGTTAGATTTTATAATTTTTATATATTTTATGCATTTTCAATGCGATCTTATAAGATAAATTATTATAATAGAAAAATACTAGAAAAAATCGACTCGGGTCACAAGTGAATCTCAGGCGGGAATCGAACCCGCAACCTTTGGAAATCCGGTCCAATGCTCTCCCAATTGAGCTACCGAGCCTTGCGAACACTCGTCGAAATTTTCTAGTACATTCCCGATTTTACGCTGTAGGCCAGCGTTGTTTCATCAATGAGAGGAACATCCTCTCGTATTCGAAAGAAATATTTTTACAAATGTTTGGTCAATCGATTAAGATGAAACAGCCATGTTAGATTTTATAATTTTTATATATTTTATGCATTTTCAATGCGATCTTATAAGATAAATTATTATAATACAAAAATACTAGAAAAAATCGACTCGGGTCACAAGTGAATCTCAGGCGGGAATCGAACCCGCAACCTTTGGAAATCCGGTCCAATGCTCTCCCAATTGAGCTACCGAGCCTTGCGAACACTCGTCGAAATTTTCTAGTACATTCCCGATTTTACGCTGTAGGCCAGCGTTGTTTCATCAATGAGAGGAACATCCTCTCGTATTCGAAAGAAATATTTTTACAAATGTTTGGTCAATCGATTAAGATGAAACAGCCATGTTAGATTTTATAATTTTTATATATTTTATGCATTTTCAATGCGATCTTATAAGATAAATTATTATAATATAAAAATACTAGAAAAAATCGACTCGGGTCACAAGTGAATCTCAGGCGGGAATCGAACCCGCAACCTTTGGAAATCCGGTCCAATGCTCTCCCAATTGAGCTACCGAGCCTTGCGAACACTCGTCGAAATTTTCTAGTACATTCCCGATTTTACGCTGTAGGCCAGCGTTGTTTCATCAATGAGAGGAACATCCTCTCGTATTCGAAAGAAATATTTTTACAAATGTTTGGTCAATCGATTAAGATGAAACAGCCATGTTAGATTTTATAATTTTTATATATTTTATGCATTTTCAATGCGATCTTATAAGATAAATTATTATAATAGAAAAATACTAGAAAAAATCGACTCGGGTCACAAGTGAATCTCAGGCGGGAATCGAACCCGCAACCTTTGGAAATCCGGTCCAATGCTCTCCCAATTGAGCTACCGAGCCTTGCGAACACTCGTCGAAATTTTCTAGTACATTTCCGATTTTACGCTGTAGGCCAGCGTTGTTTCATCAATGAGAGGAACATCCTCTCGTATTCGAAAGAAATATTTTTACAAATGTTTGGTCAATCGATTAAGATGAAACAGCCATGTTAGATTTTATAATTTTTATATATTTTATGCATTTTCAATGCGATCTTATAAGATAAATTATTATAATAGAAAAATACTAGAAAAAATCGACTCGGGTCACAAGTGAATCTCAGGCGGGAATCGAACCCGCAACCTTTGGAAATCCGGTCCAATGCTCTCCCAATTGAGCTACCGAGCCTTGCGAACACTCGTCGAAATTTTCTAGTACATTCCCGATTTTACGCTGTAGGCCAGCGTTGTTTCATCAATGAGAGGAACATCCTCTCGTATTCGAAAGAAATATTTTTACAAATGTTTGGTCAATCGATTAAGATGAAACAGCCATGTTAGATTTTATAATTTTTATATATTTTATGCATTTTCAATGCTATCTTATAAGATAAATTATTATAATAGAAAAATACTAGAAAAAATCGACTCGGGTCACAAGTGAATCTCAGGCGGGAATCGAACCCGCAACCTTTGGAAATCCGGTCCAATGCTCTCCCAATTGAGCTACCGAGCCTTGCGAACACTCGTCGAAATTTTCTAGTACATTTCCGATTTTACGCTGTAGGCCAGCGTTGTTTCATCAATGAGAGGAACATCCTCTCGTATTCGAAAGAAATATTTTTACAAATGTTTGGTCAATCGATTAAGATGAAACAGCCATGTTAGATTTTATAATTTTTATATATTTTATGCATTTTCAATGCGATCTTATAAGATAAATTATTATAATAGAAAAATACTAGAAAAAATCGACTCGGGTCACAAGTGAATCTCAGGCGGGAATCGAACCCGCAACCTTTGGAAATCCGGTCCAATGCTCTCCCAATTGAGCTACCGAGCCTTGCGAACACTCGTCGAAATTTTCTAGTACATTCCCGATTTTACGCTGTAGGCCAGCGTTGTTTCATCAATGAGAGGAACATCCTCTCGTATTCGAAAGAAATATTTTTACAAATGTTTGGTCAATCGATTAAGATGAAACAGCCATGTTAGATTTTATAATTTTTATATATTTTATGCATTTTCAATGCGATCTTATAAGATAAATTATTATAATAGAAAAATAATAGAAAAAATCGACTCGGGTCACAAGTGAATCTCAGGCGGGAATCGAACCCGCAACCTTTGAGAGAGCATCAATTGGGAGAGCATTGGACCGGATTTCCAAAGGTTGCGGGTTCGATTCCCGCCTGAGATTCACTTGTGACCCGAGTCGATTTTTTCTAGTATTTTTCTATTATAATAATTTATCTTATAAGATCGCATTGAAAATGCATAAAATATATAAAAATTATAAAATCTAACTTGGCTGTTTCATCTTAATCGATTGACCAAACATTTGTAAAAATATTTCTTTCGAATACGAGAGGATGTTCCTCTCATTGATGAAACAACGCTGGCCTACAGCGTAAAATCGGGAATGTACTAGAAAATTTCGACGAGTGTTCGCAAGGCTCGGTAGCTCAATTGGGAGAGCATTGGACCGGATTTCCAAAGGTTGCGGGTTCGATTCCCGCCTGAGATTCACTTGTGACCCGAGTCGATTTTTTCTAGTATTTTTCTATTATAATAATTTATCTTATAAGATCGCATTGAAAATGCATAAAATATATAAAAATTATAAAATCTAACATGGCTGTTTCATCTTAATCGATTGACCAAACATTTGTAAAAATATTTCTTTCGAATACGAGAGGATGTTCCTCTCATTGATGAAACAACGCTGGCCTACAGCGTAAAATCGGGAATGTACTAGAAAATTTCGACGAGTGTTCGCAAGGCTCGGTAGCTCAATTGGGAGAGCATTGGACCGGATTTCCAAAGGTTGCGGGTTCGATTCCCGCCTGAGATTCACTTGTGACCCGAGTCGATTTTTTATATTATTTTTCTATTATAATAATTTATCTTATAAGATCGCATTGAAAATGCATAAAATATATAAAAATTATAAAATCTAACATGGCTGTTTCATCTTAATCGATTGACCAAACATTTGTAAAAATATTTCTTTCGAATACGAGAGGATGTTCCTCTCATTGATGAAACAACGCTGGCCTACAGCGTAAAATCGGGAATGTACTAGAAAATTTCGACGAGTGTTCGCAAGGCTCGGTAGCTCAATTGGGAGAGCATTGGACCGGATTTCCAAAGGTTGCGGGTTCGATTCCCGCCTGAGATTCACTTGTGACCCGAGTCGATTTTTTCTAGTATTTTTCTATTATAATAATTTATCTTATAAGATCGCATTGAAAATGCATAAAATATATAAAAATTATAAAATCTAACATGGCTGTTTCATCTTAATCGATTGACCAAACATTTGTAAAAATATTTCTTTCGAATACGAGAGGATGTTCCTCTCATTGATGAAACAACGCTGGCCTACAGCGTAAAATCGGGAATGTACTAGAAAATTTCGACGAGTGTTCGCAAGGCTCGGTAGCTCAATTGGGAGAGCATTGGACCGGATTTCCAAAGGTTGCGGGTTCGATTCCCGCCTGAGATTCACTTGTGACCCGAGTCGATTTTTTCTAGTATTTTTCTATTATAATAATTTATCTTATAAGATCGCATTGAAAATGCATAAAATATATAAAAATTATAAAATCTAACATGGCTGTTTCATCTTAATCGATTGACCAAACATTTGTAAAAATATTTCTTTCGAATACGAGAGGATGTTCCTCTCATTGATGAAACAACGCTGGCCTACAGCGTAAAATCGGGAATGTACTAGAAAATTTCGACGAGTGTTCGCAAGGCTCGGTAGCTCAATTGGGAGAGCATTGGACCGGATTTCCAAAGGTTGCGGGTTCGATTCCCGCCTGAGATTCACTTGTGACCCGAGTCGATTTTTTCTAGTATTTTTCTATTATAATAATTTATCTTATAAGATCGCATTGAAAATGCATAAAATATATAAAAATTATAAAATCTAACATGGCTGTTTCATCTTAATCGATTGACCAAACATTTGTAAAAATATTTCTTTCAAATACGAGAGGATGTTCCTCTCATTGATGAAACAACGCTGGCCTACAGCGTAAAATCGGGAATGTACTAGAAAATTTCGACGAGTGTTCGCAAGGCTCGGTAGCTCAATTGGGAGAGCATTGGACCGGATTTCCAAAGGTTGCGGGTTCGATTCCCGCCTGAGATTCACTTGTGACCCGAGTCGATTTTTTCTAGTATTTTTCTATTATAATAATTTATCTTATAAGATCGCATTGAAAATGCATAAAATATATAAAAATTATAAAAACTAACATGGCTGTTTCATCTTAATCGATTGACCAAACATTTGTAAAAATATTTCTTTCGAATACGAGAGGATGTTCCTCTCATTGATGAAACAACGCTGGCCTACAGCGTAAAATCGGGAATGTACTAGAAAATTTCGACGAGTGTTCGCAAGGCTCGGTAGCTCAATTGGGAGAGCATTGGACCGGATTTCCAAAGGTTGCGGGTTCGATTCCCGCCTGAGATTCACTTGTGACCCGAGTCGATTTTTTCTAGTATTTTTCTATTATAATAATTTATCTTATAAGATCGCATTGAAAATGCATAAAATATATAAAAATTATAAAATCTAACATGGCTGTTTCATCTTAATCGATTGACCAAACATTTGTAAAAATATTTCTTTCGAATACGAGAGGATGTTCCTCTCATTGATGAAACAACGCTGGCCTACAGCGTAAAATCGGGAATGTACTAGAAAATTTCGACGAGTGTTCGCAAGGCTCGGTAGCTCAATTGGGAGAGCATTGGACCGGATTTCCAAAGGTTGCGGGTTCGATTCCCGCCTGAGATTCACTTGTGACCCGAGTCGATTTTTTCTAGTATTTTTCTATTATAGTAATTTATCTTATAAGATCGCATTGAAAATGCATAAAATATATAAAAATTATAAAATCTAACATGGCTGTTTCATCTTAATCGATTGACCAAACATTTGTAAAAATATTTCTTTCGAATACGAGAGGATGTTCCTCTCATTGATGAAACAACGCTGGCCTACAGCGTAAAATCGGGAATGTACTAGAAAATTTCGACGAGTGTTCGCAAGGCTCGGTAGCTCAATTGGGAGAGCATTGGACCGGATTTCCAAAGGTTGCGGGTTCGATTCCCGCCTGAGATTCACTTGTGACCCGAGTCGATTTTTTCTAGTATTTTTCTATTATAATAATTTATCTTATAAGATCGCATTGAAAATGCATAAAATATATAAAAATTATAAAATATAATATCGTTATATATCACCTCACCTCTTTAAATAATTCTTTAAAACTATATTCTTTAAAACCTTTATGATAGCTCTTCAACTTTAAAGGCCAAACGGCTGATAAAATCCGAAAATTTAAAAAATAGTTTTGTAAAAAAATTCTGTTCTAACTTTTTTCTTAAATCGCTCTTTTGTAATATTAGAATTTTCCAAGTTTATTTCTACTAGTAAGTTTATACATTTTTTGTCCTATAATGAGGTATCCAATTTACCTATAATTGTTTATGTAAGATATGTTATTTACCTAATTTATTATGTAAAAAATCACATCACATGTACTTATCTTGCTAATTGATGCCTTTGTGACACTAGTGATGACAGCTAAAATAGCTACTTTGAGGATTTTCTCAAATTAATGATACTTTATACAAAATATACATTATCCGCACTCCAAATAATTAATAAGGAACACGAACAGTTAATTTTCGAATTCCCTGTTCACAACTTACTCGCGCACCTCGATTTCTTCCAAATACACAGTTCACCGACAATAATTACTGACAACAGTTCAATCCTTCATAATTATAGGTCGCTTACAAAATTCGTACTTCATTTTCAGCCGTATGTCAATGGCATAAGTGACATAGTTTGTTCGCTACCGTAATTACTAGTGATCGTCCCACAGGAAGAGACCCAAAACCATTTACTCATATAAAAGATACATGAGTAAATTTCTGCATGATTGGTGGGTTCGGGCTGTGATTTGGGGAGTCCCCATTGAATTATAGATGACCTTGTCGTGCAGCACTCCAAGCAAATAATTAAAACGTAACGGCTAATTCGTTTGGTCGGTATCTACATATTTATCGTCAATTTTTCGTTAACTTTTGTAATACCAAAATTGTATCTAATTACGAAGTTTGAAGCTACCAGGGACGGTGTTATTTTTAATACATAACTAAGTTATAACAAGAATAATTCTTTTCGTTTATTAAAAGAAACATTATTAAAGTTTAGCTGCAGCTGCCAACGACATCATCTGCTACAACAATGGTCATTTTTATCATTAATAATAAAGGAAAGGCGATAAAGGAAGATGCATAGTTTAGAAGTACAGTTATATAATTTCTTAAATATGAGTGAAGCAGCCGCGATAGTTGACTCTATTTCATAGTGCGCCCCCAAATTGCACATGTCCCCAATTACACGACTCAACTATTTTCTCAATATCCTGCCTAAGCCAGGCCCAAGTTGCTGGAAGATTAGTGCACGCGGTCTAAGTCTTAATTGCGCATAATAACCGTCGGGACAAAGGTGGGAAGTTGCCTGCGGTCTGCGGCGTCGTCTACCTTCGCAACAATTTGCGGGTTCGCTGAGTTATGCCTTCTTAAGTACTAATATGTGGGAGAATGCATTGACTTTAAGGAGCTGATTGCAGTCACAAGGAAACTGGTAATGTGTTTTGACACATGCTATTTATGTAGGTGCGAATATTAATAATGCCAAGATAATATTGCCATTGTACATGATGCCTATAAACAATAAACTATTTGGCTGGACTCTGGAAATCTTTCCAAAACTATATAAAAGTGGGGTTTTGTAGAGTGCACCAAAAATCTGTTAACAGGTGGACTATGTTGATACGTCGCCAATAAAGGTCTTCACTCGAAGACAAACAATTATGGTTTTCCGTGGAAAAAAAAAATAAGAGTAATGTAATTTGTATTAATAAAAATAAAAAGTCTACACACTATACCTTTAGAACGATATTCTAGGTCTTACGCCTTTACGTGTGCACCTTAAATCCTAAGCTCAATACTGATGTTAGACGGACGCATTACCCTAATATAAAAAAAAAAATATTTTTCACACCATACAGTAGGTACAAAGCTTACTGTCAAAATAAAACCTACTTTATTTATGTTTGAAAAGGCCTTTTATAGACTGGTACCTTTGGAAGTTCTATTGAACTCATTTGAAATGCGAATAGCAATGATTTGTCCCGTCAGAAAATTCTTTTCAACCAAACTTTGTTAATTAAAACTTAGATATTAACACGGTTGGAGTATTCAATGCTGTCTACTATTACCGAAACCCATTCCCAATAGTAATTAGAATAGCTGCTAAGTAGGGTAAGTAAACCTCCATTTAGGTAATATCAATGCAGACTCGGACTTACTACGTCCCTAAATGCAAGCCTTGCCGTTTCGATTATCACATCTGATTCTCAACTAGTTATTTATTAAGAACAAAAATCTGGACCAAAATAATGTTTAGACTTTCCTCAGATCGATCACTAAGTGCTGATTAGTCAATTGATATCTGTCAGAGATTTCTAAATCTAGATTACCTGCATAACCAATTTTTAATCGTTTGTCGTTCTTTGGTAATTTTTAGAAATTTCAGTGATAAAATACAAAACCCAGACGCGTGAGGCCTTCCTCGCTTGTGCAGCCAGCTCGCTGTGGATAGGGATATTATTATTATATTTAGAGGGCCTTTTTTATTTAACACTTAATTGATCCAACATTTCGCCGACTTTTTGTATAATTTGTTTTTGTAATATGATGTTAAGATTTATCAAAAATTCATAATTTTTACTCTTTACCAAAAACCCGGCGGTATAGATTACTATATTAGATTTCCTTGCTAGAAAATTTAAGCAAAATGCTTATCTTTGTTGAGTTTATGGGTAATTTCATTTACGACTGTCATTATTGGTTGCAGCGAGTGTTCCCCTGCACTTGCGCTTTACGACTCTTTAATAAAGCCTTAATAAACCTTTGTTTTAGGGCACTGCAGATAATATGATTTTTATGAACAACATAGAAATCGCATCTGTCCGGTTTATTAAGGGTCCGTTGGTTTGCGTTTGGTAGGTAGGTATATATAGATTAATATGTTTTGTGAACTGATCACTTTTAATATTTTGAAACATTTTGTACTTACTATTCATAGTTATGAACACTAATAGAGTATTTAAAATATTTTTTTTACTTGTTCATAATAGTGTACAAATACCAGAAAAAAAAATTGGAACATTAGTTTTTGTAACCACATTTGGGGGCCAACTCTACTATCAAAAATAACATGCCATTAAGTTTATTGTAAAAATAAGTGAATGCAAGAGTCATCAACCACTCGAATTTTTTATTGATCAATCGCTCGCTCTCCAAGAAGCAGTAAGAAGTTATCAAATAGCATATGTTATTTTTGGCACTAAACCTTTAAAAACGATAAGTCCTAAGTACTAATTTGTGTATGTTAACGAAGTTGAAAAAACATACAAACTGTAATTAGAATATTTCTATAAAAAAGGGAAGCTTACCTCCCGGCACACAGTTACTATATAGCCAAGATTCGAGCCTTTATTGGCGCTAATTGTAGAGTCAACAGTAACTAAGGTGTTTAAAACTTTTTCATTGAATTTTCCATGCCTTAGCTTAGTTTTTTTTTTTCAATTGTATGGTAAAATTTATACAATTTATAAAAAGATTTTAGGGGGTACTTTAGTTTTTACTTCCTTTTTGAGCTAACCAACAGTATTTACAAATTGTAACTAACGCTAAATATAACAAAACTATATTTAATGTTTTTGTAGATGGCATAAAATAAAAAAAATATTACTTATAAAAATGCTACAAAATGTTTTTTATAAAATTATTAAAAAATATAAAAAAGATATGAATAATAAAATTTGTAGTTTGGTTTGTTAAAAAGTGGTAAAGCAACGGATTTCAATTATATATGTTTCATTGTCTCCAAATTGAATTTGCAGTAAAATCTGTTTGTATAAAATGTATATTATACGATTACAAAGTTTACACAGATCTTCCGTGGCCATTCACGAGAGAAATCCGAGACGATGGCGTATGCAACTGCACCGAAATATCGGTACCTTAAAAATTCAAAACAATAATGCTAATGTTATTACCACGTAAGTTTAAAACGATTATAAAACCATCTTTTAATCTATTTTAACGCAAACGGTAACTTTTCAGTACAAAAATACGTATTATGGGATTGAATTACATATTGCAAACTTATGTTAATAGTAAACATCGATTTTGTATTGACATGTAATGTAAGCGTTTACTTATTATTTTTAAAGCTTTCGAAACTATTTACTGACATTTGACTAGTCCGTCAGATGTCTATCTAATCAACCGATTCACGTTATTAATTATTTGTATCGTTATTTTATTATAAAAAATGTATAGCATTATTAATAAAGTTTTTTATGTGGTGGCATATCTACAAAAGACATTAGATATGCGTTCGCGTTGACTATCCTGTTTTCATTTTTCTTAGCTTTAGAGATGAAGAAATGTCACTAACAGTAGTATACAATGTTGTCCTTGCCATTGTTAAGAAATCACTGGTCATTTGTTAATGTATTAAATACTAATGTATTGTTTCAACAATTATTTTATATATAAACTAGCTGACCCAACCACGCGTTGCTGTGGCACAGTAAATTTATATTTTTTTCTAAAATAAAGTAGCCTTAGTTACTTCTTATTAAATCAGTTACCTGCCAATAAAAGTCCCGTCAAAATCGGTCCAGCCATTTCAGAGATTAGCCGGAACAAACAGACAGACAGACAAAAATTGTAAAAAAAGTTATTTTAGTGTATGTATCGTATATATGTATATTCATATGCATGTAGTAAAAAACGGTTATTTCAATATTACAAATAGACACTCCAATTTTATTTATATGTATAGATAAGATGTTTATAGAGTAAAATTATGGGTATCGTTACCGAACACTTTCTTTTTACCCATTTTATGACTACATATTGATTAAATGTATGTATAAATCAGTAGTTTAGGTATCTAGAAAGGTAATTGTAATTGCGAAGACGGTAACAAAACGGACAGCATCGTTGATAAGGAGGTTAAGCTCATTGTAGGTTCTTCATTCAAATCAGGCTAATATACATCAGCATAATCAATGAATAGAAAATAGGGGAAGTATCTAGTGCAGGTATAGTTTTGATAGTTTTGATATAGTTTTGTCGGAAAATTCATGTAACAATTCTAGAAACGCAAAGAAGTTAGACTGAATTGCTTATGTCAACAACTTGAGAAGTCTAGCTCAGGGACGAATCGATATGTAAAACACTGAAGCTAACAGGGATGGTAGAATTCGAACATAACGAGACAAGGAAGCTGTTATCATTCTAGGTAAGTTGTTTTAAGGCGTATACTTATTTAATAATAAGTCATATTATCATAGTTTAGTTTTCATTATAAAAAGTAAAAAAAACAGCTCTTAAATTCTATGTCGGGAGATTTTGTACCGAGAAGAAGTCGCCAGAAACTCGGCAAGGGCTTTTTTCTTCCTTTAATTATGTATTAAAGGTTTTTATATAATTTCAATGAATAGAATTACAAAATCAGATGGTTAGAGGATGAATATGATGAAGTATCACACTTAAGTAGGATAATAGGAACTGTGTGTTATTCTTACATAGCAAAAACTGAAAGTAAAAAACCTAAGTATGCCTGGCAACGATCGCCTATAGAAAAATCTTCGACAGTGTTAAAATTTTAATTAAATATATGTACGGTTTTTTGTCCTGTCTAAAACTTCTAATGTACGCTTAGCCTAACAGATTTAAGTTACATAATGTTTTGACAACACCGCGTCGAGTAGGGTGAGCGAGTGTGCCGCTGACAGTGCGCAATTACGAACCGTTCGGTCCGGTGTCCGGTACGGCCCGTTAAAGTTGCCTTTCCACAAAAAGGAAAGGATACTAAGATGCCTAGCGAGATTTCCACCTAAAAATGTAATTTTTAATAGTACACCAAGCAGATGGCTTTTATTTTCCAAGCTTGCGAAACGCTTAATAAAAAAGATCTGATTTAAAATTGTCCAATTTTTCTTTCTACAATAAACTATCGCTCCATAACTTTTACTCACTTTGTTTATAACTGGAATTTTCAATTTGCATATTTTTAATTATAACTAAACTATATAATTACATCTTTAGTTACAAAAAAAGTCCCTTTTTTGAGACCAGATCAAACACCTCCATAAGACTTCATAATAAGCATAGAACTTGACGCTTAATAAATAAATAATAGTCCACCCCAACTTTGTTGATTGAAACATAGCATATATCCATCTGGAATAATGTACTTATGAAATGGGAAAAAGATTTTTAGAAAGATTCAATGGTTTTGAATATCTCACATGTAAACAAACTTACAAAATCTTAGAATAGATTAAATATTGAAATGGAGTGGAAAACTACAAAAATATTAAAACTTTCCCTTTTAATTACTGTATTTGGAAAATTAAGTCTAATAATTTTAAAGAAGTGCAATCAAAGGACTCCTTATTTGTGTGTAACACAAAGCATAACTCACCATAGCTTTGATGAAAAAAAGGTCAAATATTTTTTTTTATTACAGGGGTATTTACGGAATAAACTCGAAATAGAGATGAAAATTTGGCACGGGAATATTTCTTTACCTTTTTTACCAAAAATAAACCATATGAGGAAAAAATGTGGTCAACTAAGGCTTAGCTTCACAGTAACTTTGCGGTGAGAAGAAGACATTTCAAACCATATCTTCATATCATTACGTTACTCTCTTCTAAACAAAAAACATTTATTGGTTTAGATTCAATTATTACAATATAAAAAACATGTCATCCAAGCTGTGCCTTGAAAAGTTTGGCAGTTTTTGACATTACAGCGAAAGGCTCAGCTCATATTTCCTTATTTATTGAATACTAGCTTTTTTCCGCGGCTTCGCCTGCATAATTGTTATTTTTTTTTATAAAAAGAATCCTATGTTACTTCTAATACTCCTAAAAATATATGTACTAAGTTTCATGATGATCGGTTTAGTAGTTTTTGCGTGAAAGCATAACAAACAAACTTACATTCACATTTATAATATTTACATTAACACTTACATTAAAAATATAGAAAAACTGCGTTATACATTCATCCGATCGGGAAGTAAACTGCTTAATGTTGCACATCCCTTAACACTGGTCTTTGACGGTCGTTGACAAAGGTCGTGAAATAAACGTAGTTGCTAGACCAACATACGTTAAGTATCATCGCTTGCTTTGGTGGAAAATATCCTTATACTACACTGTTAATTAAATTCCACACTGCCGAACGATTGGGCAAAGTTTGTTTCATTCTTTTGTTTTTCTTAGTTCTTAGTATCGTTAAGAGTATTACATCGATTGACTGAATCAAGTTAGTAATTTGATTTACTCTATCTATAAAATAAAATGGTATTGCATACCATTAAGATATATGATTAGATATGTACTTGATGTAAGTGCTTTTGTAATACCTGTATTCTAAATTATCTATTTGTTAACTTAAATTGTTCGTATATAAAAATTCCATGTCTTTCCATTAATCTCTTAAAATGTCTTTAGGCATATAATTTTGAATCGATTTTAACTTGTATTAAACAGTCTATAGTATTATATTTAGTTATACTTTCGGTAATAATACCGACAAAATAGCGAAAAGACTTGAGGCCTTTGCTCTTTAAGAATGGCACTTAATTTCTTTTTTGAGACTCGAATATAAAATGATTATTTAAGAGCTCAATCCTCTTAGTTTTAAGTCTTTTTAAAGAAGAAAGAAAAGGTCTTGCCGTCTTGCGGTCTTGTAAAGACGAATGTACTGGACTTCAAGGCCACATTTACACATTCCAAGAACCCGACGTTAAACAGCGTCTTCGAATTTCAAAAATATATATTGTGATTTTTAGACACTTTTGCCGACGAGGAAATAACTTCGAAAAACCCTTCCGTCAGAAAAAGGTGGAAACACTGGTATAGCAGATTTGGGAGAATACTTATCAGTTGGACCGATTAAATCAAGTTAGCTGTGGACGATTCCTTACATGAATGCACTATGCTATCTGCAAGCTATGAGAATTGGTACGAAGAACCTATAAAATCTTCTCCTAAGCAGTGTAACATGAAGACCAACCATGACCGCTTTGATAGAGCAATACGACAAATATATATTTTTGTGTCTAATTTAAAATAATAAAATACTGTTTATTCTTACACCAAAATTAAAATATAATAACAAAACAAAACAAGCAAAAGTAGCCTCCTAAATGGAAATTGTAATATTTTATGAAATATTCATGTTTGAGAAGATGTTGTTTTGCCTTAGGTAATAGAATTTTTACCAATAATTTAAAATATTTTCCACGATACCAGGCGGACGCTCTTTTGAAAACGAACATATTTAAGAATCGTTAATACGTGGAATATATTTAAATATTTTTTTATTGAAAAATTTCTTCTAATTTTTTGTTTATAAAACATGTTTTATATTACTTAACATATTAAAAATATCATAACGCATTAGGTTATCCCATTAAAATATATTTAACGTTCAAAAACGCAAAACTCGCAACGTAATCTTTCTACCGCAAAGAGTTGTGAGATCTCATATAAGAAATCTCAATCTCTTAAATAAATATAAAGCGGTTTGTGCTTATTCACGTATGCATAAATTATTCTTGCAAGCTCTATATATTAAAGGAGTGTTTTAGATATGATGAGTGTTGCCATGTAGTCACACGATAACACGACCTATATTTTATTTAGAAATAATGTTGCCCTATATTATTCGGGCACCATAAATGTTAGTTATGTTAGTTAATTACTAATTAAAAGAGAGAATATCTTGACAAGGTTGTTGATTAAGTGCTTTAATATATATCGCTCATTTGGTACAATTAATAATTGTAAATTTTGTATTTTTGAAGAAGAGGGAAACAAATTTTAAATACATTTGCATTTTTAAATTAGCATTACCTTAAAATATGACTACAAACATATACTTTTCTTAGGTTCATATCGCGCCAAAAACTATAAGAATTATATTTGTTTATTATCTGTCAATGTTTTTTAGAAATGTAATTTTGACAAAAAGTATAATTGCGTCATTGTTGCACCAAATGAAAGATATATCTACTCAATTAAAAGGCTGACTTCGGTTTACAAGAGATCTCACAACATTTTGCTGCTGCGTTCTAGGCTGGGTGAGGAGACTTGTGTTTTTGTACATTTTACGTTTCTAAAGAGACTTCATTCCTTTTTGTATAAAGTAAAAAACATTATGCGTTATTTGAACGTATTTTAATAATTGATTATTATTATTAATTTTATTAACATTATTTTATGCGCAAATACAAGAGTATTGTTATTATAATAAAACAGGAAAGTAACAAGGAGATCGAAAGTACCATGAGTTGCTTTTTTAGTTCGCCCATGCTCGACTTGGGAGGGCCACACCCCAGATATTTAAACCTATAAAGGCTGAAGAATCTATTTTCTAGAATATTATTTAGCTTCTTATACTTTAGGCTTCTTACACATTTGTTCCTAATGCTTCATCATCAGTCTAGTCTCTGTCAGGAGGGAAACTTCCTTCCCTTCCCTATAAACAACAATAAATAAAATAGACCGTGACCCATCACGCAGGGCTTTCGTATCGATGGTTGCAAACGATGTAGCTGTAGAATACAATGTCAACTGTTTAACTTGACTTTTATATGTTTTAAATCAAGTTTTTGATTAACAATCTGATGAACATACAATATATTGAAATAAATTTTGCTTTCGTTATTCATCATTATTATGCCCAACCCAATATGGCCAACAATGCCATAAGTACTGGAGAAATAACTTCCTCAGGAACAAACACACACACAAACTGGCATGCTGACATATACATACTTTTCTTAAAGCTGTTAGTGAAACTGGTTAGATAGAAAACCGCGTAGATCCAATGATACGATCCATCCAAATATAATTATCACTATTTCTGTTTTTAAACTATTTCAATTTCCAATTCCAAAATGCAAAAACGTTGTTTCGCAAGCGATTTCGTACTATTCCCTTCCTTCCCTCTAGTTCTTTTGGTAGAACGAATTCGACATTATGGTCCATCCTCTTTTTATTGTTTCCGTTTTGTGAAATTTGCTTACACTAAGCAAACACAGGCGGAATGCGTTAACCAGTGAGTTACTTAGTACAAAAAATAAATCATCCTTTATATATGAATAACTAACTCATTTGGAATATGTAAAACTAAAAAATCTCAATATGTTTCATTATTTAAATTAAAACAAATATTATTTACCCGTAATTTAATTTTAAAAACTTTTTTTAAATAAAACTGTATATTACATTTAATACATACGGACGCGTTACAATTACAAGTAAGTTATCTCAAACCGTATAAATTGTTACGGTTACACTTGTTCAAAATCGATGTTCTATTTGTTTGCCATTAATGCCGGGCCACGCTATTGACAGAACTACTTATAATTTCAATAAAATACTCCCCAATTCTTGATGTTACTGCTTACTGAGTTTACGTTATTTGATTACGCATTTATGATTTGATATTTCACTAAAATTTATGAATTGCATCTAGTTAAGATTTTAGCAAAATTCATTGCAATAGTACATACACTACAGGTTGATTGAATAATCACGTAATTTTTTTTTTTTTACTTTTAAAATATTTCTTACACTCACAACAATTAGCCTAGCCCAAAGTAAGCACTGCAAGGCTTGTGTTATGGATACTAGGGTAATTGATAGACATACATATATGATACATAGATATGTAATATTCATAGAAATATGTAAACACCCATGACTTAGGTACAAATGCTTGTATTCATCATACAAACATCTGCCCCTTCCGGGATTTGAACCCAGGACCGTCGGTGCGAAAGGCAGGATCGCTACCGTTGCACCAAACAGTGCATTAAAGAGAAACAAGGCCCCACATGTGGTAAACAAGGATTTTGTCGATTGCGAAAACTATCTATATGCAATATGTAAATATATCCTTCATGAAAAGTAAAGAACAGTCACCCGTTGTTTCCAACATTACAAAAATTTGATTATTTTATGGCAATGTCTGCGAAATCCACTATTTTTTACTGTTTTGACAACCGTTTGGTGCAACGGTAGTTGACAGTCCGGAGTTCGAATCCCAGAAGGGGCAGATATTTGTGTGATGTATACGAGCATTTGTACCTAAGTCATGGGTGTTTACATATATTTCTATGAATATTACATATTTATGTATTATATGTATATGTCTATCAGTTAGCGTAGTATCCATAACACAAGCCTTACTTTGGGCTAGGCTTCTTTGTGTAAATCTACAAAATATTTTTGAAAGGAAGAAAGAAAGAAAAACATTTATTTGGAACTCAAACACACAACAACAAAAGATGTATATAATTAAAAAAAGTAACAACTTAAAAAAGAAAGATACTTATAAAATAGTAAAAAATACAAATATGGTATGTTTGAGGCCAAAAAGGACTCTCTCTCAGCATAAAAATCTCTGCATCGTTCGGAGGTGGAAAGAACGAACACAGAGGCGCTGTTACTCTGACAGGGCACTTGAGTAGACGTCACCGTTAAAAATTACAAAAAAATAAAAAGAAAAACTTTTTGTTGTTGAAAATCAAGTCGACTATATTTTTATTCTTTTATGAAATTGTTTAAAATGCCAGCGCTATTTCCATTCCTAACATCATATCCGAACATACTAATAAACAAACAATATTCATGTATTCATGCAAACTAATAAATACACCTTAATTATTCCCGAAGAGGAAAATATAAAAAGACGGCGGAGTAATTCCACTCAAATGTGAACTCCACCATCGAACTTGTTATTCCCATTCGCTTAGATAAAAAAAAAACTTGTTTACGTCATTTCTCGTCCGCAGTTACTTGAAATTATCCACTCTCTTGACTCATAATCATAACTGCATAGCACTCAATTCAAATTAGGCCCACTGCAATAAAGGATGATGAGTTTTTTTTTACGAACTGAAGAAGCGCCGTTTTATTGGCGAAGGAAAAATCCGTTCTGCCTTTTGAGAGTTGATTAGTTCAGTTGGGGGGTAGATTGTTACGACTTCTTTGTTTTTTTGTTTGATAAGCTCGGTTATAATGTTTTTAATTTTGGTGTAAGGATAAATAATAATAAATATTCCCTCTTATATATAATATGTAACAGTCCACAATTTGAAACAAAAGAAAAATAGAAATAGTTTGTATAAGTTAGGGTAATGACATTTCTAGAAGACTTATGTGAAAATCGACTATATGAAGGGCAATAATAACTCGAAGCCCTTCACATTCACTTTTGTTTTCATAATACGTTTTTTCATTATTAAAACAAGATATTAAATGAATTAATAAAAATAAATATTTCTTACATTCACATTAGCCTAGCCCAATGTAAACACACAAATATATATGTACCAAAATATATAAGGAAATTATTGCTAAATTGCAATACAAATTGTTAGGGAACAAATAGAACATAATCTAATAAACAAATAACAACAAAACAAAAGGAAAACACTCAATCAGCGAATAATGAGCCGCGAGATTAGATAAAGCGAAGCAAACTCGCCGCGACAGAGCCAATAAATCTCTCAGCGGCAATTACTGCTATGATCGCTGAGAGTCGAACCTGCTGCGACGCGAACAATGGCCCTTCGGGGAAATCGTATGACCGAAAGAAGATTGCGGTTTGATAATATCGATTTTTGAGATGAGATTTCAAAATAATCCTTACTTTTGGAGTACTGATATATTTTAATATTTAAAATATATAAAATATATCTTTCTATTGCTGCTATTACTGTTGTAATTATAGGTTATTTTAATTAGTATTTAGAGCTATACAAATAAATGTTTATTTGCTAAATACTATATAGTATTTAGGTATTTGAAATTCAACAATTTTTGCTTTTAAAATATAATGTCTAAATAGGACAAGCTTCCCGTGTCAGCTCCGTGTCCGTTTATTATTTAAATATAGGTGGCCCTAGCACATCAGTTGAGACGTCATCTTTTATATAAGGGTTCAAATCTCGCCAATACTCTAAAGACGTAGACCTACTTCAAACAAAAACATTTAGTTTACCACAAGTGGTTGACGGATATGCTAATAATGTGTTTGAATTAATGATTATTATTTATTGTACACTGGGAAGTATGTAAATGATTATAGAAACACAAGAAGATGCAAATGGGGGCGTTATGACTATGAGCAATTTTTTGGGACAACCTTGGGATGGACAGAAAAGAAATATAAGACTAAGAAATGGTTGGTGGTGTACAGTAAGCTATAGAAACGCACGAATTAAAATTAAGAAAATACTTATATAAATACTGATTTATATAGCTAAGAAATTAGCATGTAGTTTGAATAAAAAACTGCATGGTCAAGTAATATTTTTCGCGGCTCTCTTGAATATATTGAGAGACAAAGCTCTTATTTGTGCCGGTAATGTATTTCGCACACGAGAGGCATGTATGGTAAATGATTTATCTAAGAATTTTGTTGCATGCATTGACATTTCCAGTAGTTTATATTTGGTATAGACATCAATTCATACTCAACTAAACATACATCTGGTTGCTTTCTTAAATTTGTCGTTTATTCCCTGTACGTTACTGCAATGTTCAGGGATACTTACTTTAAGTATGTACAGATGCTTGTTGACTTTGTTGTAATCAACGAAATAATGATATCATAACACCATTAGTATTGTCATAACAAAATAATTTTGTTTTTTATTTTTATTTTGTGGATTATGTATGGTGACGACGTATTATATTGTAAATGTCGTTACTTCTGTTAAAGCTGACGAGTTTCTTGCGCCCATTCTTTTTGTCAGTTAAAAGACGTCCTGAATGGGTGGTAGGTAAAAATGTTGGATGATTCAAAACAACTTATTTTAAGTGCATTGAATAAAGTTTTTTTCATTTCATTTTCATTCAAGTATTGATACGTAGTTTCCTATACCACAAAAAGACTCAATATATTTTATAGCAAAGCCACAAAATTTCGTATTAAGAAAGGAAAACTAAAAGTCACCTGGGAGAACAAAACAAAATCGTCCGTCCATTCACGTCCCTCAGACGTGAGGGGTTGGTTACCTGCTAACTTTTAAGTTATTCCCGCCGCTACGGCTAAAGGAGGCCAACACTAAGCCTGTGGCGACTCACCCCTTCGAAAATAATACGAAGTATCCAACAAAATACGAATTGTGTCTGTGGTTTGTATCTAAGAAGCTGCGGTCACTTTTGAAAGATTTTGTACTTACCGTTTGAAGACTTCAATATAAATACAGCAAAGAGTTTTTTATTGGAGTTAAGTTCTCGGTGTGTTAAGTTAATATTTTTTTATGTAAAGCTATTTGTTGGACATAGGCCTTCCTTTAAGATGATCATTACTATAAATTAAATAGAAATAACTATTTATAATACATTATATAAAAATATATAGTTCTCTACACTCCTTCTCTTTATAAGCTTTGACTGTACCTAACTTCACACTTCTCCGTCCGCGTCATTTTCTTAAAGATAGGTACAAAAAATTGCTTCAGTTATGAATAATATATTAAAGAAATAGCTTTAACAGGCCCGTTTCCTGCAGCGCATTTAGATTCCTATCCGTAATACCATAGTAACTGGGTATAGATAGTGGATTCAAAGACAAACATTTATTTTAGGGTTGCCTTGCCGATTGTTAGAAATTAACATCATCTTTCGGTGTTACTTTATTTCTGTAAAGTAGTAAGGTAGGAAAACCAATGTTCTACTAATACCCTATTTCAAGGTTTATATGCTACGAAGTCTGCTTGGTGAGCAGACGGATACGTACATCGTATTATATTTTCCAATTCTATTGTTAAAAATAACGAGAATAATTAGTTCTTACATTTCAGCGCCTATAGCCCTTTTAAATGAAATATTTTTTTCCTTATTTTTATATATAATACTAGCTGACCCGGTAACGCGTTGCTATGGTAAGGCGTTGCTATGATATCGCACATACAAAGGAAAAAGAGCGGGAAAAAGAGCGGACAGACAAACACACAAACAACAAATTTGTGTTCTTAGATTATAGATTTATTCTTGTCGTTAAATTTTACACAAAAACAAGAATGACCGCGTCGTTTATTTAGTAAATGATTTAAAAAAAGACTTATGCTAGACAAAAGAATAAATAAAATTTCAATTGAAATTCTATTACACCCCTACACTTTTAAAGACCGTAATTAAAGCTATCATGTCAGAGTTCTCAATAAACACACCACTGAGCATAATGAAAGAACTTGCACCTGAACGAAGCGACACAACATTTGACGACACTTTGTCTAACGCCAAGTCAATAAAGTTGTCGTTTTACTATTCAATAAATGGTTTCTGGTGAAAAGCAATTTGTGTGCCGTTCGTTTTGAAAGGTGGTAACTTTATAATTGGCTCCGACACGATTCGAAATTATTAACAAGCCTGATAATGTATGGAGGCGAAGTGAAACAAAGGTGTCTGTGAAGGTGAAAGCATGAGAATAGCAATATTGTATACATTGTTATAAGATATATAATTATACTTAAATACATATCGCAAAACCAAGATTGTTAAATGTTATTACTAGTTCTCCTCTTTTTTTTCCCTCGTTTTTCTCTACTTCTCTTGGTGTCTGTTTGTCTGTCTGTAACGTACAAATCTTGTAACTCAATTTTCAACCGTTTCCCGACTAGATAGAGCTCTGAAACTTTAAACGTAGCTCAGGACTCGATCAAAATATATGATTATATACTTGCCAACATGATTCAATCACAATTTCAGAGAATATTTACAAAATTTAATTTAAATTGGAAAAATTTTAGTTCCGAAAAATTCCACAGATGGCGCTTAAATCGAGGCAACAAATGTTGCATAATGTCATACTAACTGCTACTTGACATTTTAGATCGAGCAATTGGAAATCATACACATAAAACTAAAAAGAAGAAAATAACTTACATTTAATTTTTTTTTATGTAAATAATTATCAATAAAATATCGTTTCAAAACCACAAATCCTTTTAGGAATTCATAACTTAATATGATTACCAAAACAATTTTGCAAACACAAAAAAGTATTTTGTTACAATTTTTGTAATGCTTTGTTAATTTTAAAATGAAGATGGAATATAAAATTTTCACCTAATTGTAAACCAATCTCACAGTAATAGAATATAGAACAACGAAATAAAATATAATGACAGCTGTTATGAAATGCCATATATTTCATATTATTCACTTATATATTTCTATTAAAACAACCTGTATATTTATTTATCTAAGTTCACAAAAAAGTCATCATTTGACTTATATAATAATTAAAATTACGAAGGCAATTAAGTAATCCTATCACGTGAGAAAATTTATTGTCTGAAGTAGACATTGTGGTAGTAGAAAGTATCTGCATGCGTCATATGGAATACTCTGCTATTTAAACGGATTTTAAATCAGTCCTCGATAAATTTAAAAAAAGCTACGGATATCGACCTAAATGATTATAGGATAGGAAAATCAAAATACCTTTTTCATTTACTACATATGGTTTTTACGAAGTATGGTTCCACATTCTGCGAATGCACGAAGTAGGAGGAAAGATTTGTATTTTTGTATGTTTGCAATGAATAAATTCAAAAACTACTAAGCCGATTTCAAAAATTCTTTCACCATTGGAAAGCTGCATTTTCGTTGAGTAACATAGGCTATATTTAATGCTTGAAAAAATTTAAAGATTTCTATCCAGCTGTGCGAAGCCGGGACGGGCCGCTATATTTAATAAATAAATTCCTGACAACTCACATCAATTATTCATCATAAACTAATCCGAGCTTGTACCAAAGATACTAATAATTCGGGAACAAAAGCTCACGTTTATCACACAAAAATACCCCTTCCAGGATTCAAACTAAGTTCGTTAGCACATACGCACCCGTTGCAACAACCAACCGTCAATTTAAACTTTTATTTTATCAATTATTTTTTTGAGCCTGTGTATATGTGTGTGCTTGATTTTGATTTTATTTTAATTGGTTATTTTTTTTATTTATGATTTAATTTAAATATAAGTTAAATAAATGTAGATTCTCTTTTTATGTAAGAAGATAAGTTATTTTATACTTTCGTAACTGTAATTTCAAGCACTTTTTTATAATTAAATAAGTTGATAACATTATTAATATCCTATTTCTTTTATTGTATTATGACACCGGTTGACCTTTGACTGCGTTAGAACTTACTTTTTCACAATATAAAGTAGTGAACGCTTTTCACCTTATTGTGTGCATTTGACTTTTCGTGAATGTATGTGGGAATGCGATATTGACTACGGTCGTGGTTAACTTCTGACAGTTCTTAAATATTTTTATTATAATTGGGTACAGGAATAATTACAATGTAAAAGGCGAGCAAACAGGCTTAGTTAAAACTCCAAATATTTAAGGTTTAATAATAATAATAGTTAAGTTTTAAATAAAAGAGAGGAAGGGGAAAGAGAACAGTAAGTCATATAAAGATCTATAGATTTTAAGAAGACTTTTTTGGCGATAAGAAGGGCTGTTCAGCGATTTGCTTATAGAAAATTTATTTTAAAACAGCATAAGTCAAACGAAAATATTCTTTATAAGAACAAATCAAATATATTGCTTGTCTTAAGAGTGGTAATTAACTGGTTGACGTAAACGGCGACAAGTCGTGACCGCGCCGCTACACCTCATATTAGAGGCAAATCCTTTTAAATGCATTCATAATTTAGCTGACGCCCGTCGGATTAAAGACATCCTTACACAATGTTGCAGAATTCAATGTAAAATCTTATTTAAAAGACAATTGTTGTAATTTATAAGTAATAAAAAGATCTTTAAAGAAAATAGAAGCTATGTATTATACAAGAATACATATATTATTACAAGAATTTTAATGCTTAAGCTCATACCTGATAAAGGAATTCTTTTAAAGGTATTAAAGATGAAAAAAATAATTATCAAAGGTTTTTAAACATTTTAATTAATAAACGTGATTGCCTGTGAAGATAATCTACCATACTTATTAATTTAATTGTGAGGCATACATAATAATGTTTTCATAAAAGAAGATTTTAGTCGTTCATTTATGGTAATGTTATCATGTAACCTAGTGTGCAGAGAGAATAATTATGACCGTTGTAGTTCTTAGACTGTTAAAGCGTTATGTCTTAAGTTTTTCAATTAAATTTTAAATATGTTAAACAAACTATGATCTTTGAAAGAAAGAAGTGAGATACATGTTGAAACCTGCTTATTACTTATGAATGTGTTTTTATATCCATTTAGTGGCCGAAAGTGTGAATATTTGAAATGAAACTGGTGTGTTTACATTTTCATTAAATTGGATTGAGACAGGGTATAGTTTACTGTACATTATGCATGATTCGTGACATTGCTAATGGTCGTAACATTTTCTGGTTCAACACTCAGTATTATCATGTAGTCAATACCGTCGTTGCGAAAGGCAGAATTAGTGCCGTTGCACCAAACAGTAAAACGGTAAATTATTTTGACTCGCATATTATCACCAGATTGGCATTATGTGATTTGTATATTTAAAAACATAACTTATTTTGCTCATAACGGTGCAAATAAAGCCACGTCTCGTACGTGGATGCGACCCTCGTCTTGCACTGCACCGCGTAATCCCTTTAATAGATTCCGACGGACGCAGCCGCCGATAAATACGACTTTAATAAAGCCTTCAAGGCAACATGCTAAGTATATCTCATCGTAGGTAGGTAATTGCAAATATTTGATAAGCTTTCATTACATGTCACAACAGAAGAGCTAAAGGATCAGTGGTTAGTGCGTTCGATTCGAATAAGCAACTTTCACAAGGGTCGCTCATCCTATAAAGTTTGGTACTTATATCAAGCAGTTTCGTGCTGCAGAAGGCAACTTAAGTTATTGGTTACGGTTGCAGTTGTAAAAATCGAATTGCAATGGGCTAAAACCCATTCTGACTACAGTGTTTTTTAACAAAGGCAAAATATTTAATTGGAATGGGATTCATAATTTTATAAAATAGCTTCGTAAATAATCCATTATTTTTAGTAATATGTAAAGAATAAAAATGGATACTATCTATGGGATAACATGAGAAGATAAACATAAATCATCGCAAATGTTGCATACGAAATCATTGCAAGTCTTTGAAATTCTCGGTTTCTATTTATTATGTATTATATACATAAATTTAATGGAAGAAATTTTCTTATATATTGTTCAATATTTTTACAGGTTCTTAATTTTTTTTATTATATATATTTAAAAATTATGTATAGTAAGGTATAAATTTACTGGATCTTCTATTTGCATGTGGCACTCACCTTAAGAATTCGTAACAGTTAGCTGTTATAAGGTGGAAGTTTAATTTAGACCAATTATAGTATCCAAAGTTACTAGTGTTCTCAAATATATACATGAGAACACTAGTAACTTTGGATACTATAATTGGTCAAATATATACATTTGAGAACACTAGTAACTTTGGATACTATAATTGGTCTAAATTAAACTTTCACCTTATAACAGCTAACTGTTACGAATTCTTAAGGTGAGTGCCACATGCAAATAGAAGATCCAGTAAATTAATACCTTACTATACATAATTTTTAAATATATATAATAAAAAAAATTAAGAACCTGTAAAAATATTGAACAATATATAAGAAAATTTCTTCCATTAAATTTATGTATATAATACATAATAAATAGAAACCGAGAATTTCAAAGACTTGCAATGATTTCGTATGCAACATTTGCGATGATTTATGTTTATCTTCTCATGTTATCCCATAGATAGTATCCATTTTTATTCTTTACATATTACTAAAAATAATGGATAATTTACGAAGCTATTTTATAAAATTATGAATCCCATTCCAATTAAATATTTAAGCTGTGTTGTGCCTTCAATGTAGGCCAAAATCTCTTTTTAGCTCTTCATTAAAATAACAATCTGAGATGATATAACAGATTTAAAATTATTAATCGCTCGCGTTGGGTATTGTACACATGTACTACCTATGTTTAAGATTTTGCTTAAACGTTATTTGTTGCGTGTAACTTTTACAAAAACCTGTTTGTGTTATCTAATAGAAATGTCGAATAGACCCCTTAAAATAGTATATAAAGGCAATATATAGTTAGTCTACCTTAGTCAGGACACTTTGCACCAATGCAATTCCGGGTAAGACGAAATCGCTAGCACAGAATATACTGTCTACCGAAATACGACTTTGATTTTCGAAAATTTTACTGTAGTATTTTAATTTGATTTTAGTAGAAATATTTACAAGTCCATATTTTGCTATATCAAGAACTGCAACATATATGAAGCTAATAGAGAATGTAAAACGAAGCTATTTCACAATGTTCCAATCTAAATAAGCATATCTACACATCGATTATACCTACAAAACTTTTCAATACTTGGTATTAAACTTCATTGAATCGCTAGCAGTTTTCACATTTAAATTCCTTAATATTTCTATTATAAACTTAGAATTTCCGTCATCAAAGGTTATGGTTGAGGAATTTTCGTTATCAGATCTTACGCGCAGAATTCAAATTAAGTTGGAAGCTCATAATCAGTCCACCTCGTCAAATAGAATCCACATTTCTAACATTTCTGTGAGTCAACGTTTTTATGGTGGTTGGTGATGTTTAGTCACGGAAATTTCGTCAGGTTATTTGACATGCGACCAATGAGTGTAGAATGCGAAGTCGTGGTAATAAATGTGCGTTCACACGTCAAATTTTATTATTGGTATCCGACATTTGATTTATGTCCAATGGACTCATCATTTATGTCCCGCTACAGTTGGTAAAACTGACAGACATGTGGATAAGCCTGAAATGATAGCTTATGTTAAAGCGGTAAAACTTATTAAAATTCTTGACCAAAATGAAAATGAACTTTGATTGATGTTTGTTATTAAGGTAAAGATAAGATAATTGATATTCAATTGTTTCATTTTTTGGTTACTATCTGTGGACGCAAGTTGGAAGTTCTACGTTTCATTTTCAAGTTTTAAGAATGTACTTACATGGTTCTGGAAATTAAAAAAAAAACGCATGTCACATTCTACCATTACAATGATGCGAGAACGTTGTCATAGTTTAAACATATATACACTAGTTAAAAATGTATAAAATATAGTATAAAGGTTGATAACAATATAAATAAAGTTAAAAAAAGAAAAACTTAAAATTTACTGTCATATCCATTCATAGTCATTAACCTAATGTCCCTCCTACTGAAGCATAGAGTAGGCCCTATGGATAAAGACACCATAGGGAAAAAGAGCCATAACCCACGAAACGTGCTCCGTGAAGATTGGTGGGTACCGTATAGGTCTATTATATCTACATAATGCTTATCCAACTCTTGTTTACAAATAAACCAAAATTATTTCAACAGAGCTTTATTTTACAGAACCGTAAACCGAACGGGAAGCATAATGAATAAACATTTATAAGAATATATTTAAAAGGGAAATAATTTATTTAATACGATCCTAAAAGGGTTCAAGAATGTCACTCATCAGGAAATAAAACAACGGGAAAAGCGAAATCGTGTAAGTTCCGTAATTAATTATTTAAGAACTTCGAATCTGACGCCATTAAATATTAAAACGCTATTTTGGAATTAACTCGTTATAAATACTCAGTGTATTTAAAATTACCCTTTTTGAGAATAGACTTTTACAATAATGTACCTATGTACTTATCGGATAGGATATTATTCTTGTTGCCATCGTAAGGAGTTTTCATGGGGGTTTCAAAACAATTCCAATACCTCAAATATTTTAATGTGATTCCTAACCGTTTATTCTGGGTGGTTATAATAAATGTTTTATTTTACCTTATAATAAAAAGTTTGCCAGTGGCTGGCAAACTTTCAAATAAATTTTCGAATTCTTTTATTACAATCAAAATGCAATTTTTTTAATCACGCAATTGTTTTGTATAATTCGATGTGATGTTAGCTGCACTATTAAATTGGAAATACGCATTTACGGTGATTATTTGATGATCTTTATATGATTTAACAATATTTATTTTCAGTTTAAAAGTACTAAAAATGAAACAAGGAATAGGTTTTGGGTGGTTTCAATTAGTAAGTTGGTCTGTTTATTGAAACAGCCAAACATGAAAAATTGGTTGTAATTATTATTGAATACTTAAATATCTTTTTGATTAAGACTTAATATAAAGTATCCCAACTATCTCGTTACTCAACACCTTTATTCAAAAAACTCTTAAATAAATTAATAATAATATTTATTATTGTTTAAAAATTAGCCAATTAGCTAAGCTCAAAGTGTGTGAGGCTTGTGTCATGGATATAAGATATTTAATATGTATAGAAATAAATATAAATACTCCTGACTCACGTCAAAATCTTGTATTAATTACACAAACATTTGCCTTTTACGGGACTCAAACCCAGGAGCGTCGGTGCGCAAGACAGGATCGCTACCGTCGCACCAACGGTCTTCATAATGGCAGGATACAATGAGTAGACATAATACTGAAATCGGCTAAATAATATTACCCGCGGTAGGTCGATGTAAGTTTCGTGCAATAGGAGCCCTCTTACGGGAAAGAAAAAAAAAATTTTACGCGTGTTTTAATGATTAAAAAATACAAAGAAATTATTAATATTTTAATAAATTTAATGTTATAACTCAATTGAAATGTTAGTGTATAATTGATAGAACTTATTATTCACACGTAATATATTTCACATACCTAAGCACATAACCATATTTTAAAACATTTTGACCTCTAATTTTAATCTCTAAAGGCTTTAATTGCCTTGTCTATTGCGGTGTTCATGTTTTACAACATATCTAAAAACTATTACAAGACTCAAATAATTAGAGACATTTCTAAATTTGAAAACGACCTGAGAGCTTATTTTTTAAGGTTCTGAAGTAAACAAAGATCCCTTATAGATCCCTTATAGTGGTTAGGGATGAGGAAATAGAGCTGGCCAATCAAACTGTATTTCTGGGTATAACTTTAGATTCTAAGTTACAATGGGGTCCTCATATTGAATGCCTATCGAGCAGACTCAGTTCTGCAGCATACGCCGTAAAAATGATTCGTCAGTTAACAGACGTAAAAACTGCACGCTTGGTCTATTTTAGCTACTTCCACAGTATTATGTCGTACGAGATACTACTGTGGGGAAATGCCGCCGATATTGGCTGCATTTTTGTGCTGCAGAAGAGGGCTGTTCGGGCGATCTATAGGATGGGCTCCCGAGAGTCTTTAAGAGAAAAATTTAAAGAAATTGGTATTATGACTGTACATTCACAATATATTTATGAAAACCTACTATATGCACACAAGTGTAAAGATATTAAATTCAGAAAAAATAGTGACTTTCATAATTTCAATTTAAGAAATAAAGACAAGCTAGCAATGCCCAGGTATAGGCTCCATAAAATAAGCAACTCCTTTGCAGGTCACTGTATACGAATGTACAACACGCTGCCACGTAACATGCATGACTTGTCAATGAATAAATTTAAATTTTTAATTAAAAATCAGTTATGCAAAAAGGCTTATTACAGTGTTAAAGATTTTTTGAATGATAAAGCAGCGTGGACCTAATAGAAATGAATTGCTCGTTCTCTGAATCGTTTTGTAATATACACAATTTGTGAGTCATTTGGCGATTTTATAAGAGTTTTGGCACATGAGTTTCTTGCCCGATTCTTCTCTTGTTAGCCCCTACGTTCGGAATCGGGTCGCTCGTGGCGATTACATGCGCGGCATCAACTCCGCGGATGTACTTGCCGCTAGCGCACGGGCTATCTTTATTATAGAATAATATTTTTTTGATTCTGTAAAATTGACGATTTTAAGTGCCCGCAAGGGCCTATGAAATAAAGTTATTTTGATTTTGATTTTGTCCGTCTGTCCGCCGGCGCGGGCTAAGCTCATAAGCTAATGGCACGAGTAAGCATTATTTTGACATGGAGTTACGTCTTATCACGCCGGCAAAACGGTAGAATAAAATCTTGAAATAAGCCTTTTTTTGGGTACCTACCTCTTTTTTTTAGGTACGCTTTTTTCTCGCCTATATGAAAGTGCGGTCGCTATATTTCAAACTTGAAAGTGTAAATTTTTCAAGTCATATCCCTCCTATACCTAGCTGGTAGAGATTTTCGATTCGTTTCGACGTTTCGATTTGAAAACGCGAAAATAAACCACGACAGTAGTATGATTATATGACGAATTTAAAAGGAAAATTATCACAGCTTAGTAAACTTAAGAGGTTAACAAGAAATAGAAAAACAACGTCGAAAACTAAACAATCCGTACTATTAGATATAAAATACGCGTGTAAAAAACAACTACGCCTCCGAGCCCTCTGGTGGGATTCAAACCCACCTTTCGCTATCCGGGCGAGTGCTCTGATCGTCTAGCACACACACGCATATTTTATATCTTATAGAAATATTGCATTGTGAATGCAAAAAATTAAATAAAAACATAATTCTAGCTGGTTCCATCTTAATCGATTGTTTAATATTTGTAAAAATGTTACTTTCGATGTTGAAGGTAGTCAACTTTGGTGGAACGATACTACCTCATAGTAAAAGTTGAAATACTTTTGTAAAATTCGACACGTTTGCCAGCGTCTCGGTAGCTCAGCGGTCAGAGCACTCGCCCGGATAGCGAAAGGTCGTGGGTTCGAATCCCACCTCGGGATTCGAACCCACGACCTCGGGTTCGGAGGCGTAGTTGTTTTATACAAGCGTATTTTATATCTTATAGAAATATTGCATTGTGAATGCAAAAAATTAAATTAAAACATAATCCGTACTATTCTTTTTTAGGTTCGCATATTGGACTATTTCGGAACCCTTTACAGCGCGTGGCCCGAACCGTACTTGGCTGCTCGTCTAGACGTCATGACACAAATAAAATTAGAAATTTAAGTTCTGATTTGAAGCGAAATAATAATCGATTTGAGGTCCCTAGAATTTATCACTGGACGTTCAATAATAGACTGTTCGCACTACGATACCAGAAGCTGTACATATGCAGAATAAATTCTCGTCCTAAGTTATTCAATTGTAATACCCAACGGATTTTAGTTTTACTTACTTTCAAGAAAGCAAATGCCTAAACTCAGAATACGTCAATACGAATTCCCTAGCGTTTGAAGAAGGTATTAAACATAAAAGCTTTTGAACATAATTAGACGTACTTACATTCTAAAGAGCAAAATTTTCACGTTTACTCGCATCATCCGTCTCTCAGGCTAACTTATTTATCTCGTAAAATACTTGTTAATACTCATCCCTGGAGACTGGAGGATGAAGTCTGGCTTCTCTGTTGGAAGTAGGGTTACCAAAACATATTCAAATTTGGGGAGTAAATTTAATATGAAATATTTACAATTCTACATTGTCCAATGTAGGATGATACTTTTGACAGTTGACACCTATATAGAGGGTATAAAGTTGCTATTGCAATGTCAAGCCAAACATAAGGAAACGCAACCTTAGTACATAGCAATAAGGAAGTGACACCTGTCAAAAGTATCATCCTACATTGGACAAAGTATACCTACAACATTGTTACTTAAAGACGCTGATAGTTATAATAGATAGTAAATTGAATTGCGTATCCAACATACATAATGCAAATATATTTTTTAAACCAAATATTTTTTACACCAATATTTCATTAAAAATAGTAGATTGTAAAAAAAAATAGATTTTTTGTACTGTCCAATTAAATTGAGAATCACGACGGTTTGTTGCAGCCGTAGCAATCCTGCCATTCGCACCGACGATCCTGGGTTCGAGTCCCGGAAGGGGCAAATGTTTCTGAGTTAAATACGAGCAGTTACACCTGAATCATGGGTGTTTTTATATATTTATATAAATATAACATATATATGTATATCTATCACTAATCCTAGTATCCTGAACACAAACCTTGTAGTGCTTACTTTGAATTAGGTTTATTGGTGTAAACGTAAAAATTATTATTTATTATTATTATTGGTTCACCAATTTGTATCTGAACATTATACTATTAATCGGCTAAAGTTGACAACCCTCGTAGTAAATGAAGTCGGTCGACCAGTCGTTGAATGTAGCCAGTATAAGAAGAACTGCTAAGAAAGCGATATTTTCGTTTGAAAATTACCACTTTATTCTCAATGAGGGGGGTATAGTAGGTCGATTTGTGTTGGTTGCAAATGTTTGTCGACTTGTTGGCTAAACGGAACGACTGTAAGGGGGTGTGGAGAACGAGAGCCAAAGACAAAACCTGTTTACACTACTTACTGAATTAAATCTCTCCACTCGATGTTTGTTTCTAGCGGAATGGTGAGTTGAGTTCAACTTCTATGTTTGACCGCTTTAAAGTTGTTTATTGTGTTATATAATATTAAAAAAATATATTTTATTTAAATTACGAACAACCACATCAGCTATTCAATTGACAAGAAAAGCTTGTACTGTTGATGCTATATAACGGACATGATACATAATTAAATATCTCAGTAAGTGTAAAGTCAGTTGAGAATTACGTTGCTTTTTTTTCTATTAAAAGTAATTGGTAGCTCCTTTTTTCACAATAGGATACAGATCCTATTGTGAAAAAAAGTAGCTACCTATCCCAAAAAAGGTCTATTAAGTCAGTTGCCAAGAGATTAATAATAAAAATATGTAGATTATGTTATAAAAAACTGGTTGGTTGCCTGTAAAGTCGGTATACGGGCGAAAGTTTTACGTGACAACGACTTTGAGTGGTAAAATAATTTTAATGTGAATATTCATTCGTATAGTAGGAAGAAGGATGAAATAATAGTAACAATTTAAAACATTTATTTATACAAAGAATTATATTTAAAACATTAATTTATAGGCACGCGTCCCTTCCACTTTTTATGTCTGTCTCTCTCGCTCTTAGGCGGGCTAACCATGCCCGAGTGGAAGGGACGCGTGCCTCTCACTCGCTCTCATTGTAAGCGCATAACGTGAGCGGAGCGTAACGCAGTTTCTTGAAGTGTCACCCGGCAAACCAATTTATAAGACGTTGTCACGTCAATATATATAGATAAAATTTTAAAAGAACTTTTGTTTGATATTACTTTCCCTATTTAAAGGAAACCTTCACATCCAATTATTAACTCTTAAAGGATAAAAATCGTGTACCTCACTCAGTACGTATAACATACTTACGTATAACATTATCGCATTAAAATATCTATAAACAATCTATATTAACCTCTTATTTAAACTATCAAAGTTAAATATAAAATTAATATTTACTACAGTATCCAAACAACTATCTATAGAATCGAGTTTAATGAGAATATTTTTAAAACTCCACGCAAATGTTTAAAAGTAAAGTCAGTGCGTTACACGAAACCGAAATGAACGACCGCAAACTCTATACACCTACATACAGCGCAACAGCAAAGTTATTAAAGTGCCGGCAAACTTTTAATTTGATCTTGGCCACCGATAACAATGCAGCGAAGTTTAAGTGTTAGCCGCGGGGCGCAGGGTCGCCGCCAATCTTCCTCACATTGCAGTACAATACCGTACTTCTTTGTAAGAACACCTCGCAAAACTTTATACGAAGTAAACTCGCGAAGTACCCAATAGCCGGTGGACGCGTCGTTGCCCGCGCCGCTCGCCGCCAGCACGCCCGCTTCCCACCCCTCACCCCTCGACGATCCCCCTCCGACAAACAAACGGACAAGTTTTAATGTTTTGCTCACAAAGTGTATGATTAAACGCGGAGAGCGGCGGAGAGAGTCGGCCGTAAGTTATTGATTTTCCGCGACCGAACCCCAGTCGACTACGCGGCTCCCCGTCCGGTGAGGGAGCGCTACGCGATCGTAGCACTTCTTAACTCGAAGCAAATGTGGCTAAAACTACTTTTCTCAATTAAAACCTCACTTGAAAAAACTTTTTGGCACATATGAAAACTTTTGTCAACCTAAAAATGGTGTTTTCAAGTTTTTCATGAGAGTTGTTATGAGAAAAGTTAGGGTTGCCTGCGCAACAGTACCGCGAATGGCGCGAGTCGCGCACCCTACAACTTCACGTCGCTCTGCGTTCCGAAGTTAACGCAAAGTTCCGCCATTTTGGAACATGCTCACAACCCACTTGTTTTATAAAGAAACTTTTTATTAATTCCTGTGGGCCGCGGAGTGTCAGTAAGATGTTTTGAGGTTATGCTGTAAGACGAAAGACGTTTTTCTGACTAGGTGTTGGCGTTTTTGTGTTATTGTGACTGTGAACAAGTCGGAATAGTGTGTTTGTGGCTATTTGAGATGTTGTTTTGAAGTGAAACTCAAGTGACGTTTGTCGGATGATGCTTTTGTGATCCGTGTTTACTTCGGCACCTACTTGCTGAGGACGCTGCGATCACTTTTTGACCTTGCCTATGGACTGGATTACCGTATAAGTGACAGGTAATGACTCAAACTTACTTTGGAGACTTTGTAGTGTCGAACAAAAGTTGTGAATGAAAAGTTTTGTACAAAAAGTGTTACAAGTAAACTACTTTCGTGACATACTTACATAGAAGCAGTAAACTAGTACGTAACTCTCTATTAAAGTTAGTATCTGATTTAAAGTGCATAACACTGTGGATCCATATAGTTTCATACATTTGAATCGTTTTCTCCTGTCTTATGTATTAACGTTAGTTTACTAATTATATATGAAATAACCTTAAATTTCTGTAATCAATAAAGTTTACTGAATACTCTGATAACATAATAGGAATAATAGAAATAGATTTAATTCATGTAAATTGTGAATTTAACGCTAACAAATTAAAGAAATTTTGGGTACGTCACGCATAAATTTTCAAATTTCTAAGTTAAAAATATAAATTGAAGCTTTACGAAATCAACAAATGATTATTAGAATGTTCATGACACCAATGGACATAAATTAAAAATAATAACCATATCTATAACTAAACCTATAAAATAATAATAATATCTTTATCTAAATTTTACTACTTAAATCAATTCTTAAACGACTGAGTTAAAGTAATAAAATAGTGTTTGTCTGAGTTCTAAAGTCAGAATTGAGTTCATTAAAACTTAGAGAAGTAGACAACCAACTATAACATAGCGGGGCGTTCCATAATGTGCGCACAATGTTGCTTCACAGAATATTTAAACGAAATCGTACCCTATGTAAGTAAATTGCTTTGCGTTGCATTGCATATTAATTGCAAAAGACGCGCTTCACGTTAGATAAATTAAAAAAACAATTCATACATTCATATTTAATAATATTTGTATATATTTATATGTAAATTATTAAAAATGAAAAGACGTGCTCTCGTAGAAATGATTAAAACAATATGTTGCTTCACTGTTTTCTTTTATTGAGAATACAATTACAAAGTCATTTCAGCAACCGGCTCAACTCTCAGTCCATTGTAGAAGGAAAATCTTTCTACAGTCACGGCTCTGGATGGGATAACGCAGATGGGCATTATATCAACAACGTCTCATCTACTATGCGACCTCCAAACGATAATTAACCTAATCCAAACAGCTCAAGGCGCATTCTCGTCCAGCAACCAAGAAAGCTATGAAACTTTGTTAAATAACTTTTCAGATAACTTGAACTCGTCGTATTTGCGGAAAGTTGTAAGCGGAATTTCACCGCGGGCTAATTCAATCTGTACTCGCTTGTAATAAATGTTGTTTTCGCGTAATGCCAATTGAGGAGTTAGAGTACTTGGTTAAGATGGAAGTTGTGGACTTCACGAAGCAAAACGCGAACTTTTGTAGAACATTTCAGTGTAGTTAGTACAATGTTATAATGGAAATAAGCACTTCAAAATGGCGTCGTCTGCAGCTATAGATATCGATTTCCGGATATTTTTGCGTGATCGACGTAAATCGTGGTATATTTATGATGTAACGTTGACAGTTGGTTTTGGGCTTTGGGACAGTTTTGTTGACTATAAGTAAGTAGGGGATTGTATACATTTTAGTAGATGATCAATGGAACCCCTCCTCGTCCTTTGTTATGTCTTTGATATGCGTGCTCAATTTCTTTCTTGTAACAAAATGTTTTCCATTTTGTACATGGAAAACTTTTAAGTGATAGCTTTTATTTCTAATACATATAAACGATTGAATTTTATTAAACCAAAAATTATATATTTGTGTCGTATAAACAATTTCAGTTTGAGTTTTATGTAATGTAACCTAATCTTAACTCGCTTAAAAAATAGAAATTTTATTTACATAATTTAATTTCGTAATTACAGAAAATTTATCTCCATGTTCACATAATTTGTTTATTATGCTATTATCTATCTTGTTTTCTCCAAAGTAAACAATTATGTTTCAGAAATACCAAAGGAAACGTAAGATTACATAACTTGTTCAATTCAAAGCTCGGGCTGTGTTAAGTAATTCTTGAATAGCCACTGAAGCGACGAGGCTAGCAAGGAGAGCGACAAAGACGACAATTCATGTATCTCATTCAAACACAACATATTCAAAATTCCCGACTAGTCTAGTATTAAACTCTAATGTGTTACCAGGTTACAGAGGTTTATGTTTTACAGTATGAAAAAAAGATTTGAAACTTAGTACCAACACATTAAGGTTCATTTTGGCTTATGTCATTCGTTATTAAGTCATCCTCATACGCCTTTTTGATAACGCTAAGTTTGTTTTTATTTGCTTTGAACAATAAATGGCTCCTGTTTATAAATGTTCTTTATACGTATTTATACGAAACTGCTTCATCATAATAAATCACAATATTTTATTGAGTTATTTTATACGATATTTTATGACGTGTGGTAATGATTGATAAATTATTTTTTAACAAAATGTTAAATGTTATTTTTTTAGTGTAATACAATGAAATATAGATGTTTTGTATTATTGCCTAAAGCTAACATTAAACTATATGCTTTGAAATTTGAACCCACCTTATGCCATTGTAATAAAGATCATTTTAGTCCAAGAGTGTATAGCTAGTACGATGTGCGATCTACCACACATGAAATTCGAACACATTTAATCATGGATTATAAATCATTTCAAGACTATTCTTGGAATGATTAATAATAATAGTATAAAAATAGTAAAATGGTTTTATATATTTTTATATCATTTTATTATATTATTATTTAAAAAATATTTTACATTTTGTAATAAAATAATTAATCAATCATTACCGCACGTCATTAAGTATCCTATAAGATATTGTAATTTCTTATGATGAAGCAGTCTCGTATAAAATACGTATACCTATAGAACATTTGTACACGGCAGCCATTTGTTGTTTAAAGCAAATAAAAACAAACTTAGTGTTATCAAAAAGGCGTATGAGGGTGACTTAATAACGAATGATATAAGCCAAAATGAACCTTAAAGTGTTAGCATTAAGTTTAAAATCTTTTTTTCACGCCTGTCGGTTGGGCTAGTGTTCTAATATTTTTATTAGTTATTTTAAGAAATGTCTAGATTTTAAATAATAACTTAAATATTTTATACAGTACTTTTCATGATCTTTTGGCCCTGGTTTTGAAATATTTAAGATTTCTTGATTTATATTATTCATCATACTCGTAAATATAATGTAACTGTGTGTATGCAAATTGGATATCTTGCTTGTTGTATGTTACGTTGAATACATTATTAAATCTAATTTATAACAATTTTTTTAATAATTCAAATCATGCATTAAATAATAGACTAATGATATATTATATGAAACTCTGAATATTAGGGTTGGGTTTTCGAAAACCTCACGTTCGTTCCTAAGATTTATTAAAATAATAAGTAAAGTCGGTATAGCAATAAAGTGTGAAAGCCTACAGATTTGATATTATCAATACGAAAAAAATAAATTATTAACATGGAAAGATTTTATACCGTCGTAAAACGACAACTGTTTTTCAAATAAGAACTCAATGTATACGCACACTAAGTTAATTTTACCTCAGCGAACAGAACACCGTCATTGAATTACTTCCAAAGAGACTAAAGAGCAAGAATAGACCTCAAAACTGGATCTTAGCCTCAGAGACAGATGATGTATAATAGAATGTACGACAAGACAAATATAACGAGGTACTTGTTCTGTTATTGTATTAAATGAATAGAAATTAGGGAAACGTTACTAACGTTTTCTTTCGGGATTCAATTTATTTACGACCAGATTGTAAAGATCTCTCGTAGCTAAGATAACTTATTATAGAAAAAGCTCACATTAAAATTGTATATTTTATTTTGTTTTTCTGTTTTTTTTAGTAAACAGTTGATAGAAGTCTAGAATAAGTAGATATTTCGCTTAATTAGCTTCTTTATAAGTCATATAGTCTTTTAATATTTAAACATACACTGTAATCTACAAAACACCCGACTGTTTATCTAAATTTGAAGTTGAAAGGCGATGTACGCAACTTAAAAAGGATCCTATACCGATGCAAGGGAGTCAGGATGTAGGCTGTATCTACACAAATTACAAATTACCAACGCGTTGTAGGCAATATCTAACATTTTAAATGGACGAATTCGAAGTTCTATTCCCCAATTTTCTAAGTTCCATATATAAAAATGATGAAATTTCATATTTGATTAAGTATCTTTATCATATTTTCTGAGTCAAAGTAACGATATTGTTTTGTAAACATTCAGGATTTAGTAATTATTTAAAGCATACCTATTTAGACTAAATTTTTTCGATGTTGAGTACATCAATGTTTTGTATTACGGAATTCACATACACTTAAGTCGCAAAAAATATTGGATACATACATAAACTCTTTATTTTAAGTTTACATAGATAAATTATGTGTGCGCTTTATTTAAGATCATATAACGTAGAAATACCAGGTCTAAAGCAATGTTGCGGTATCCCAAAATAATAAAACGAACACCTAAAAAAATAAATTCTGTGAGAGTAAATTGACGAGGTTCTGGTTGCGGTTGACGAGGCATTTAGCCAAATGCCAAATCTCTACAGTGACTTCTTTAGTTGAGAGGTAAAATTGTGTAGCTATCTCGACATCACTGATGAGATGACCCAAATTTAATTGCCAGATATATCAATTAAAAGAAAGCGTGTTTATTATTGTATTAGAATTAAATAATAATAGTTTAGGTTATTTTCCTATCATTTGAAACTTGTTCTCTCGAGAGTATTATAGAGAGACCGTAAAGAACATTTGATGTTGACATTTTCTATATTATTATATTTTGATCTTTAATAATGTGATTTATTAAATATCATAAGGCTCTTATCGAATTCTTATAAATATTATTACATTTAGATCATTAATATGTGTGAAATAAGTTTACTATTTCAATATGACGATTATCGACCACTAATTATTGAGATAAGTATCTGAATATTTTAGAGGTGATGTACATCTCTCTTCATTTTTATGTCCTTTCAAGGATTTTCTGTAAGAAATGTCTGTATGTAATAAGCCGTGCCTTTATATAATTCATCTTATATATTTTTATATAAGTACAAAATCAATTAATTAATTTTAAATCATCGGAAAACTTAACCATATAATCTGGTTAAATTTTTATGGTAGGTTCTGTTGATGGTGAGTTTTTGGGTGCATTTTAATGTAGTCCTTGCATTCATTTAAACAGTTTATCTACGCCTATTCCTATAAACACGTATCTAATCTAAGTTGATATGTAATCAAATCAGTCAAGAATGACACATAATAAAATCTCCTTTGATAGAATTTCAACTCAAGTTTTTTTTTTATTAACCGGGCCAGATGACCGGACCCGATAGCCTTAAAGACATGAGTTCGAAATTCAATTAGGAAGTTTTTTGCTACATTAAGTTAATAACTTTATGACAAAAAACTATATCTTGTTTTAGGATGTCACGCAAGTCCCGGCAAGGGTATAGCATCCGCCATCTGCTCCAGCTACCGAATGCACCGCGCAGCCCTCCGCCCACACACACACCCAAGGTCAGTGTCCCAAGCCAAGGTCGCGCACTGTCATTAGCTGATGATCGTACTATCAACTCGAAACTCCATGTGCCCAAAGGGAACGTTTACAGTTTTGATAAAAAAAAAACTTTACACATAGAGCGGTATAAAATTGAAAGAAATGTTTTATCGAATTTATGATGAAAAAAGCATAGAGTAAATCTATAATCTTAGAGCACAAAATTTGTTGTTTGTGTGTTTGTCTGTCCGCTCTTTTTCCCGCTCTTTTTCCATTGTATCAATTAACGTTACCGCAGCAACGCGTTACTATAGCAACGCGTTACCGGGTCAGCTAGTAATTACTAAAGGATATATTGCTAATAGTGTATACATTGTTTATTCTACTACTAACCTCCGCAGTTATTCTTCCCACATCTAATTCCTGGTAATAAAACTATTTTACCGAACAAATGTCGAAACTACGAACTCGTTGATATTACTCATCCAACTTATGATACCACAGAAATAAAATTAGATCCGCTAATAACAGCTCTTTTAGCAGTTTCTGTGTGATTGTTTAGATAGAAACTGTAATATCAGAATTTCGGTTTTAATGATATTAGAACTGGAAACAAATACCTACTTATTTAAGAAAAGTATGATAGGAAATGGTCGTAAAAGTATGATGAGAAAGGAGTTTCTTTTGAAAATAGGTACTATATAAACTAGGTCTGCAATGCATGCTTCTGTTTGCAAATACTGAACGAAGCACTACCTTACCTTCGTTTGTGAGTTTTGGCGCCAAATTGCATCAATGTAGTCTCAGCGGTTTGGCTGTGATCAGCTTTTGAATTTTTCTTTCGGTGATTATTCCTACATGGTAAGTCCGATTTCAAAACTTTTTTTGCACATTAGTTACGACCACGATGTGAGTTTTGGCGCCAAATTTCATCAATGTAGTATCAGCGGTTTGACTGTGATCAGCTTTTGAATTATTCTTTCGGTGATTATTCCTCCATGGTAAAGTCTATTTTTTTTTTACATAGCCTATGTTCGTCAGGTTATAATCATGTATGTGCATGCCAAAATTCGTTCGAATCGGTTGAACCGTTAAGTAGCAGGAGGGAGACAAGCGAAATTTGTGAGTTGCCTAAAAGAGAGCTTCGCTCAATAAATATCAACCGTGAAACTATACAATACAGAGCTTCAAATGCACCGCTCTGCACCTTTGTTCTCTATCTCTTTATTCAACTAACTGACAATAAATAAAACTGGCCTGATTGGAAGTGATACAATGAAAAATAATTATTGCAGATTACTATATTAAAAAATAGAAGTAAAAAAGATTAAAAAAAACCACGTTTTTATAAGCGGATTTAAAAGAAGAAAATGTATTTTTCCCAGAATTGTTATAGAAAATTCTTTTCCCGGAATGATAAAAATTTCAAAGATATATGTTCAGGTACTATGATGTAATATGAACAAAAACGTGGGGCGTGCGGTTTTCAGGCTTAACTAATACAAATTCACTCGGTGAATTCGTTTTCAGGCGTTTGGCTGAGATGTTTAGTATTTACAAATAACGAGTTTGAAAATGAGTCAAAAAACTACACTGATTAAACAATAATTCACATTTCAGACTACTTCCGTTATTATTTTTTCCTTAATTTGCTTTATTTACACTTTTTTCCTCAATTTATATGCAAATTTTTCAAATATATTTTTTTTCACTTTTTAATTACCTTTTACTCTTTCTTTCACTTACCACAGTAAATTGAGATTGAATACTATAAAATCACTTCTTTATGACATTATTATTAAATGTTTTAACTCAATAATCAATAATTTTTGTTTTGTTTTTATTATATTTTCCAATTTTTGACGTGATAACGTCTTATAAATCTGGCTGCATGCACGAAAAAGTGTTACGTTCCGCCTGAGTCGAGCGTGCAAGCGAGAGCCCGGAACAAGCGATAGAATGGCACGGCCTACATAAGCGTTCGACTTGGGGCGCATCTATCTTTCTTCCACTTCTTGAAGTGAAAAGTTAATGTAGTTTCCATTCTTTATTACAACAACTTAATGTTAATTTATCGAAAGAAAAAAAAAACAATTAACTCCTTCTTTGTATTAAACAAAATGATGATAATTCAGTGGTAATAATTCAATTCAATTCATAAAAGTATGCTACCGCGTAAAATTATCGTCTGTAAACTGACTTTACAGACAACCAATTGTTTCTTTCGAAATTATTCTTTGCTGTAACCTAAAAATTTAAATCCCAGAGGATATAATTTACGAGGAATATATATATATATATAGAAAATTCGTTCGATACAACATTTTTTTTAATAAATCTGGTTAAGGCTTCTGTGATTTTATATTTATAACGTTTTGTTTTTTTTTCAAGTCTTTTTGTTCTTGTTAAAAATGAATATTTAAGTTTCTGTTGCGTTACTAAAAATCTAAATTAATTTACTTTTAAGTTAATATAGGTTAAAATTTAAACTGCAATAACCTTACGGAGTCATGTACAAAGTACTATTTTATTTTTTAACAGCTTCTGTAACCAACATGTTGCGATAAATTATATGACTACGGCTATGAACATTTATTATACATTTATCTCTAGATTGTAATAAAAAAACGAAAACATTAAAATAACTCTATTTTTATTGCATTAACATTGAATCCCAGTGTTTTTATTAACTTGCTTTCGTTCGTGTCTGTACTGTCTGTCCACAAAATTATCTAATCTTGTAACTCAAAATTAGAACACTTCTAATGTTTGACAATTCATTATTCAGTCATCACTAACAGAAATATAATAGTTAGATTAGCCACAATAAATTATTAAATACAAATATATAATCCCTGAAGAAATTCATTAAATCCTGGGATTAGTACTTGGATTTATGCTTAAAATTATATCCTTTGGGTTTTAAATTTTTGCTTAATTTCTTACATTCACACCAATTAGCCTAGCCCAAAGTTAGCACTGTAAGGCTTGTGTTACGGATACTAGGGTAACGGATAGATATACATATATGATACATAGATATTCAATATTCATAGAAATATATAAAAATACCCATGACTCAGGTACAAATGTTCGTATTCATCATACAAACATCTGCCCCTTCCGGGATTTGAACCCAGGACCGTCGGTGCGAAAGGCAGGATCACTACCGTTGCACCAAACGGTCGTCGAATAAATATTCTTTTAATTTATTATAATAATCTGTTTCTTTTTGTGTATCCGGAATTTGTTTTGTTATTCTCTTGCATATTTTTATTTACATGTGGTAAGTTCCTGAAATCACCAAATGTGACTTTGAAAATGTGCTGCAAATCTGTTTTTATGTCTTAAATTATGTGATTGTTTGTAAAAATCTTGCGCATGTGGATACATTTGTTTAATTTTAATTAACATATTTTAAATATATGAGGACGTAAGTGTATTTATAGTTTAACAAAATGAGTTCTACAACTTTCCATGTCATCTATATTTACAAGTATTCTAATACATCTCTTTTGCATTACAATAAGTTTATTTAAATTAATGCTGTTACCCTAAAGCAATAAAAATATATTTTGTTTACAAAAATGTTTTATTTTTATTACCTAGACATCATAGCAAAAACAGTAATTATATATTGTACTAGCTGTCCCGGCCACGCGTTGCTGTGCCGACTGCAGTGCCATCTGCCGAACTGATTTGTGAATCTAAACCATTCTCAGATCCCCTTGAACACACACAAAAAAATTCATTCAAATCGGTCCAGCCGTTTAGGAGGAGTTCAGTGACACACACTCACAGAAGAATTATATATATAAAGATAACATTTTTTTCAGGGTTATTGTATTTTTGTTATTCAAGCATTTAACTGGGAACTAACATTTTTATATAAAACGCAATTTTCCTCGTAAATTTATTTACATTCACAGTGTTATTTTATTATTTTTCCGCGCCAGAACTGTGCTTACGAACTTCGTTATTACGTTGTTACATTTCGTAGTTCGTAGCATCTCGTAGCATCTTGTAGCAACGTTGAATATTAGTAGCATCACAAATAAAAGTAGTAGGAATTAGTCGATAGGATGATTAATAAAAAAAAATTAAAGAAATTAAAGCTAATGAAATTGTGCTACATTAAGGTTTTATTACGCCTATAGCGCATTCAAAATCTATTATATAAGTATAACTTTGTTGTACATTTATGCCATAAGAAATAATGATTGCTGATTACAATTATATTACATTAATTCAAGGTCAACATGAAAAGTAACAGTACCACCATTAAAGTGGTTAATATTACTTCATTTAGCATTACAAGAAGGTGCCAGAAGAAAATCGTGTGTAAAAGCACCACCTTTACTCTATACCTGCTTTAAGAAACCGTTTGCGTGGAGTTGCTTATAACGGAGGGCTAATGTTCAAGCTAGTTCATCTTAGAATGGATAGATGGCGCTGTTTGGAGAAGGTTAAACCTTTTATTTCTAGTATGCAATTCAATAGAATTGTTTATTTCAACTTTACTATAATAGAACTAATTTGTTAATCTCAGTTGAATAAACTATGAAAGGGTTCATAGATAATTGGTAAATAGAGATATATTTTAAAATGCAATGGTTTATTGCATTTATAGACCACTTGTGTCACTGATATTTGATTACATATTATATTTATTTTAAATATTCTGGGTTAAAAAAAACTCTTTATGGAGCGACTATATGTGCATAGTGTAAAATCAAGTACAATTACCAAAAGTTGCGGGATAACGTAAAATGAAAATCTTCTATTTATTTATGTTTGGATGCACTGACAGATTATTATTGAAACTATGTATATCGAAATCGACGAGTATGTAAATGAAAGTAAACTAGATAAAATCCATAAATAGTGTACACAGCATGATAGATTAATAATAACTAGGTCTGCAATACATGCTGCTGTTTGCAAATACTGAGCGAAGCAATTAGATTTTTGAAAGGTGATTATTCCTCAATGGTATGTCCGATTTCAAAACTTTTTTTGCACATTAGTCATGACCACGATGTGAGTTTTGGCGCCAAATTGCATCAATGTAGTATCAGCGGTTTGGCTGTGATCAGCTTTTGAATTTTTCTTTCGGTGATTATTCCTCCATGATAAAGTCTATATTTTTTACATAGCCTATGTCCGTCAAGTTATAATCATGTATGTTCATGCCAAAATTCGTTCAAATCGGTTGAACCGTTAAGTAACAGGAGGGAGACAAGCGAAATTTGTGAGTTGCCTAAAAGAGAGCTTCGCTCAATAAAAGAGAGCTTCGCTCAATAATGCGTTTTACTACATAAAACATAAGAAACCGGTGAAATGCGAGTCGGACTCGCATGTTCCGTGTTCCGCAAAAGTTTTTAGAAATTTATAAAAGTACCGAAGATAGCTCTAACAAAAAGATAAACGGATTGAGGGTCTTTGCCATTGGAAAACTGTTGTCCCCATACAACGACAGGTCGCGGCTCGTTTACCAACTGCAAATAAGTTCATAATGACAAAAAAGATTTTTTTTTTGAGATGCAACTGTAAATTTACGGTATTCGGTTTTTTTCCTTTTCTTGTGCTACATGACAGTGCTTTATGCCAAATTTGGCAATTTGGGGTCAACGAAAAATACCCTATAAATTATAATTCCCTTGAGAGTGTCGAAATATATGCTTTTTTGAAATTAACTCTGAATTTTTTTTTCACAGCTTCAAGGATGGTAGACTTGAGTATAAGGTTTAATTTCAAGTCGATACCTCCACGTGTTCCTAAGATAAAGGGTTTTTTTACAGAAAGAGGGATGGACGGACAACAGTGATCCCTTAGAGTTCTTTGAGGTATGGAACCCAAAAAAATCAGGTTCACATCATACATTGATGTGAACCTGACATTTCGTCACGTAGTTTGTTGCACATAGCAACAAACTACGTGACGATTTAATATATTCATTGCAATGTTTCGTAATAAATAAAATTTTATTTATTACGTAGAGCCTAACTGGCTGTATACGAGTATGTCACTTAATGTTATGTCTCTTAGTTTAAAAGCTTTACGAATTTTCAATTTACCCTGACTTATACAAATATATTTTGCATATAAAACAATTCCATTCTTTGACTTCGAAATAGTTGGCGCAGCTCGTCGTTCTATCTTTTAAAACCTCACATAACTCTGCAAACATAAAAACAAAATTGCACAACCAAACCGGTTTTATTATAATGGCGCTTTACCATCAGCAAAAAAGGTTTGAATCGTGAACTCAGCATTCCTTACAAAAGCAAACCTATTTAGTTCTCGTTAGTTACCCGAGCGCCCCCTGATGAATTCTTCACAAACTATTCGAGGTAGCCTCTCAGTATTTATTTACGAAGCAAATAAACTATTTATTTATTGGACGATCGCTTTGATCGCCGAATGACCTCGTACAAACATACGATTGTCGACATGAAAGGATGATGCTAGAAAACTATGGATAAGATTCTTATATATTGTTTTGTCTACTATGGCGCTTTATTTAACGAAACATTTGGTCGACTCAAGCTAAGATCAGCCCAGAAAAAAATAAAATGTCTGAAAGCTGGCAATATTATGGATTTCTGAAAACCTATTTGGTCAAAAGAGTACTTTAAATTAATTGCGACATAATCTTACAGTTCTCTCTGTAGCTCTGAAAATAACAAATACTGTAAATACTGCACTAAATGTATGAATAACCTTAGTTATTAAGTCTTAATTTTCAATAACCTAGGGACTACGTATTTAGCTCGACTTGTCGAAAAACATGGGTTTGTGACGCATTGCTTCAAACTATAATCCATACTGGTACCAATACCACAGCATCGATTAGCCATAATGATGCGTATAAATACTGTTATTAGAGTACGCGCATTAAAAACGAGACTAAATTTTATCAAAAAATAAGAACAAAGCGGATTAATTTTGCTTGTTTAGAAGCATATCGTAAAAATCATTTGTGTAGGTTTTGTATTTTGAGTATGCTCCAAAATAAACGGTAAAACCCTAAAAAAATTACAGTTATATCCTCATTATGCCTTATGTAGCACTAAAAGGGTTTCTTTTCACGGGCCGACTAGTCTTGCCCCTACCCTCGGTCCTGTAGGAATTAAAACCTCTTCGGCCATTTTGTGTGACGAGATTGATGCGCATTTGTTTCGCTATTTTGTCCCCAAAGGGTCATTGCCAATTGCCGAGTATAAGAAGTCGACGAGAAAAGGTTAACTGTTCTGTGATGTCAACTTATACAAAGTCTGTCGGTAGTACCTGTCAAAATTATGAAAACTTCGAAACTAGTTGCGGAAGACTGTTTAGTAACTTGTTATAATAGTTATTATTATTTGTAATAACTTTTATGTAACTGTTGATTTTACGCAGGGTTATGATGTAGTAGTCAAAACATTTAAAGTACCTAGGAATAAGTTTTCATAAAGAAAAATCCCCATTTATCTCTCGTAGTTAGCTAAAGCGGCCGCAGATCAGTGGTTAAGATGTTAGATTTAATCCAAACGGAGGTCTGTTTGTGCGATTACTAAGTTTGATTCTCGCCGATATACTATGGACGGGGACCCGGGTAACGAGCATTTGGGATATCTCAAGAATTAACGGTTATATTAATAATTTGTTTAATGCATTGTTAATATTCTTTATTAGACAAAACTCTTTTTTGCCAGTAGGTCTGCGTCCATAGTACATTAGCAACCAAGCAGAAAAGTATAACTAGAAGAGAGAGAAGTAAGTATGCCGAGTTCTAAACTCCGTAAAGTTGGTTTAAATGTCTCAAACAAAACGGCCAGCTTACATTAGTGATGTATTTTAAAAATATTGTTGACAAACTTAAAATTATTTTATTAATATTAAATCATTTTTTCTCACTTATTAATCTCTTTTATGATTACTAATGCAGATTAAATAATTAATTAGGCATTTAATACTAGTCTGTCATTAATTACATAAAATTTTATTAGGTATGAAACTATGAAATGCCAATTATCACATAATTGCTTTCTAATTCAACCAACCAATGAAAGTATTGTAAAAATATGCAAAATGATTACAAAAACAGATATTTAGTAATCAACATAATTCATATTTATTTTCTCTTTAGTTATTTAAATTTACCAAAATACATAATCTTAATTTCTAATTAATGTTGTCAAAAAGTCAAAAGTAAAATGTATAATTAGATATCAAGGCAATTGCTTCTACTTCATTTAAGAATATTGTTGATACAAATACTTACTATAATTGCAACAGGTGTAGTAAAGTCTGCAGATATCAATCGTGCACAAAATATTGAATTGTCTCAATTAATACTGAACTGCGTTAGTTAAAAAAGTTAGTGATCTTGAAAGAAAATGTACCATTTTCAAAATAATTCAAGGCAGAACAATTATTCGTGTTATAAATATATACAATTGTACCCTGTCCTTGGCCCGGCAATTCAGAAAATGCCACACTATAAACTTTGTTGATTTTTATGTCGCTTCCCGTTGATCCGCACCGGCGGCAACTGCACATTGTCTTCTCTTAAAAATAAATTTGATAAAAATTTGGATGAGCTTTATTTCTAACATTGATACTTCAGCATTTTCTTTGATTAAATTATTCATTTCCATTTTTTTTATTTTAATATAAGTTTTTTACATATTGTTCGTTTTACGATGTTTCTTAAAATTCGATGATTATATTAGAGACTATCATTAATCAAATTTGTAACAAAATTATATCGTCATATTAAAATTACTCGTAGAAAAATAAAGAAAATTAAGTTGAAACAGGCGTAAGTTGTCATTAACTTAAACATATACTCTACTATGGAAAAGGCATTTTTCGCCTATAAATCTGCCTTTAATCCGGGAGTGTTAAGTGATTAAGCACTCAGCGGGCGGTCTTTTACACAACGATTTGTTAAGCAGCTATAAACACTCTGACTGATAGTGCTGGGACGGTATAATAATATAAATTATTTGTAAAAGAAAAAGATTCATATTTATATCGGTATATCTTATAATCAAGTATATCATTAGATATTTTTGAACCTCAGGATTTTAGTTATTACGGTATCAATATTTTCGTAGCAATACTACTACGTAGTAGTTACAATTCGTAGCTCTTCGGCGTTTCTACCATTCAAATGGAATAAGAATGATAAGGACACAGTTTATTTCAGCATTTGTTATGAAATTCGTATAAAAGATTTTATATATATATATATATATATATATAAAATATATATATATATGAGTAAGTATATATTCAGTAATACATAATAATACTGTGTAGCATTAACGGTACTCTAACTTGCATATGTCGCTAAATTAAGTCAGGAGAGACTCTTCATCTTCGCTTCAGGGGTTATATGTAGCTGGATGAATTCATCCTTTTTTTTAATTTGTCAAAATTATTCTTTTATACCGTTGGCGAAGTATGTAAAATTTATTTGGCTATCAGTTATTTTATCTTTTACCAAGTAAACTATATCAAGTTTACTCACTTGTGTGTTTATTACAAATATTACATATTATCGATATAAAAAATATCCCCATCACTAGCGGCTGAAAGTGTTGACGGCGATATTTCTTTCGTCCGGCCGGTGTCGACCCGTAATTTACCGGTTGCCACCCCTAATGCTCGGACACGATTGAAATCTAACGACTAATTGTTATTTATTGAACATAGATTTACAGTTCTCCGATAAAAATGCTTATGAGCGCATAAGAAATTAACAAAAAATATTAATATTTTTTTGTTTTGTTTGATAGACAGCTGGCACAGATTCCTTTAAATAAAAGAACCTCTTTTAATTTTTAACAAAACATTATTTCATGGAATTATTAGTTCAGTGTATTATTTGATACATTGCACGTTGCAAAGGTTTTGAAACTTATTTCCAATAATTTTATGGGATAATATGTTTTGAAAATAAAATTTTGACAAGTAAAATATTACCTCAGGTTAGATACGAATATAAATTATCTTCAAATTTAGTTAAGATACAAATCGTCAAGAAATTTGTCAAATAAAATCTTAATGTGGCTGTCAATATGTTTAGTTCTGAATAAATTTAATTACTATTACACAAAATTTACATTATCATTGTCGTTAGCTTATTAATGTGTCACTTGAGCATAAGCCTTCTTTATGGTGGAAAGCACCATAAACGGAGATAAACAACGACGAGGGTCCAAATCAAATTATTAGCTGCTAACAACGGAAGAATAACGAAATAAAAAAATACATCTTAGATTACTTTTCCGGTGACCGATACTTGTGAAAGTTTCTTAGATGTATTTGGGAATCAATGATATAAAATAAAAACAAACTTCTTAGCATTTTATAGGTGCCTGGTCCATCGTGTGGCAGATAAAGAAATTCGGAGCAAGTTTCGAGACTTGTGGCAAGGGTGTAGGTTTAAGAAGCCCCTTTCCGATGCACATCAACACTCACCTTCACTACTCGTCTAACTAGCGTTATTCTCAGCCAAGTCTGGTATGAACCTGCCAATGTAGCATTGGTTACACATTCTCGTATAGAACTTACTGCAGTTCTAGACAAGCCAAGGTCTTTCAGCAAATTGTAGAGAGATTTTACCGGTATATATATATTGCTTAAATTCTACAGCGTATAGACCATTTTTTGTTAGTTCACTGGTCAGGTCGTAATATTTTTTAATTTTATTGCGTGGTCTTTAGGTATATTTGTTTCCCATGGCAGTGCTCTACGTGTATAAACTCTAGAAATGAATATATCCGGTCTGGATGATGAAACACCCCTATCCATTGGGATTTAATAGTGCTTCTCACACGTGTCCATTAAAATAATCCAGTTAGGTGCAAAAACTAGGATTAAGTAGGGCATGTTTTTAAGTGGAATTGTGTCTGAGTTCATCAAATTGTCCAGAAAAAGTATCGAAACACAGTTGAATCATAAATTCTGATAAAAAAGTATTGCTGTTCTAAAATAAACAAAAGCATTCAATAAATCGTAGCCATTTACAGTGCGAGCCACGCGAACCATGCATCTTGCAATAAGTCGCGTGTGTTATCGTTATCGCTCCCGGGCGAGCACTTGACGGTAAACGCGCGTATCTTGTGCCGATCACGTGACTTGACGCTAGCGATAGCCAATTTTTCTTGTTAATCCGTAGGGCGGAATGTGTTTCGACATAGAACAATTGTTTAAACCCTAAATTGTTGTTTTCTTGGCAGTTCCAGGAACGAATGTTGTAGAAGTAACTTTATTATAATTTTAAGATATACTGGCTGTTTTTGAATGGCAATTAATTAATTTAAAAGCCCCAAGTTAAGATCGTCGTATTGGAATCTTTTTGAGTGTATATCATTTATGTTCTTTTATTTTGTAATATTTAATAATCATTACTGTGACAAAAAAATTCCTTAAGTTTTTTTTGAGAATGGATCCTGATCCCAATCAAGCCCGAGAGCCAAGATAGAATCCACGATGGAACGAGCTAATCCAGAAGGTGCCTAGGTGCTGCCTATTTACCTTGGCTTTAAAAACAGACGGGTTATAATACTCGGAAATACCGACGCAGGGAGGGAGTTCCACTCCTTTTCTATGCGCATTATAAAAAAAGTTGAGAAGCGCTTGGTGCGACAGGTAGGAATAGCAAACAAGAAATGCGCCGCAGTGCGTCTGGATATCCAAAGGAAAAAGAGAGATGGCAGCATGAGCATATGCAACTCCTGAACACACTCTCTAAACTACAATCCATAGAAGACCGACAGACAGGCAACTTTACGGCGCTGAGCTAAGGTGTGAAGCTTTTTGGTGTCACCAATGATCCTCTCAGCTCTGCGTTGAATCGTGTCCAGTGCAGCATGTTAATATTTTGCTGAGCTGTCCCATATGTGACTGCAATATTCCATGCAAAATCGGACTTGAGCTTTATAGAGAGTTAAAATCTGTCCGGACGTAAAATATCGCTTGACCTTATTTCGGACGCCCAGCTTTTTAGCTGCAGTTTGAGCCTTGGACTCGATGTTGGCCCTGAAGTTGAGATCTGAAGTAAACTCCATGTCATGAAGCTCGAGGCTGTCGGTCACAGGTACAGATGTACATCGGATAGTAGGAGTGAGGTTGAAGGAACTCCTTATTGCAGTGAAAAGACACGCTTTCGTTTTGGAGGCCTTGAAATGAACGAAGTTCCTGTCATCCCACTGGGAAACGTGGTTCAACCTCTGGTTCATTCGCTCAACCATGGTTTCTCTCATCAACATCATGTCGTCCCCGCTGGCTTGATTGGTTATTTTCGCGAAACTCCTCATTGCTTGGTTCTTATATTTTACAGTTATGTTGGCATATCAACTTGAAGATCTTTAGACTAGAGGAAAACAATATTTAACAAATTTTACAAACCTTTCACTTATCAAAGTAACTTTAAAAGTAATAAATATTATACGTAAAGTAAAAGTAAACGATTCAAGTCAGTTATATTTTTCACACAACTACAAAAACGCTAATACTAGTTTTGCTTATGAAACCTAACATCTTTGTATAAGAAATCATAGTGTAATAATATTAAAATATTAAAACTGAATTGATCAGTGTTCGTAATGTTTATCCACCCATAACGCGAAATCTGCTTTCTGTCACTAAACATTGTAACAACATGACGATATGCCATCAACTTTGTAACATTTTGCGGCGCAACCGCGTGAAACGTGACCCGCCACCGCAGAATGCCAGCCGCCTAACGAGTTTTTGAAGACGCCCCTGACAAGGAAACCATCTTAAATAGATTTTCACTTTGTAAGTAAACTGTCTACTAGAAATAGATAACTTAAAACTTAAATAACTTTCTATATCTTAAAATGATAAAAGCTTTTGTTTCCTTTAAACACTTTCATTGAAAGAGAAGCTATGTTGTCTCTCGATCATAATTTTTGCATGATATATAGGTAGATCGGTATTTTAAAATAACCGAACGTTACAAAAAATACTGTTCTTTTCTTCGACCCAAAGTTTGTGTTGTGTAAAATTTAATATCAATCACAGAACTGTTATTAATACGTAAAATTAGAGAAACTTTTCATCATTAATTTTTGAAAAACTTAGTTATGATCATAATTGATATTAAACTCTATTCCATTACACAATAAGTTTAAAATCAAATGGAGAATTTGACATTTTGTATTATCTAATGTACGTCACATTAAATACATTGTAGCTTCGTTAAGGGACTTTATCGATCTAATATAAGTATATGTTAAAATTATAGAAAGATTTAAACGAAATATTTTCAATAGTAAAATAAATTTGGTTAATAAAACATTCTTCCAAACGACGTACTAAGACTACAGCATTACTTATGCACCACTCATGGTTTTTTAATCTACTACTACAAATGTATTAATTCTAATGTTTAACTTATTACGTCATAACAAGTGGATATTGCATACTCATTTTCTCTAAATTGCATATATATGTCTACTTTCATATATCTCCTTTCATCGGCAAAACAAATTCAATTCCAAGTAACCGTTGCTTTACGAATTCTCACTGTATAATCTTATAAAAAATGTATGTGTCTTTATAGCAGTAGTAAGTAAGTAGTTTAGACAAGAGGCTTATGTCTGTCATCCATATTTCGCGATCCTCTCCAATGCCGCCACATCCAATTCACCCATTAAGTATTCATGTAGCGACATTAGTGCACGTTATTAAAACCACCTGTAAATCCCACACTCACTGACTTGTAGACGCTCCACACGTACCAGGGTGGTGGGGTGGTCCCTTCCGCCCTTCTGACTTTTGTCTCGAATCACAGCACGTCTTGGACATCGGGGACACGTCTTACAGAATTAATAATAAGCCAAGAAGCCGGGTGCGGTTTGGGCCGCAATGTGCCGAAATTTCTAACCCTCATTAAGGGTCCTGTGCACTCACCGCGCGCCTCAAACTTTCGACGTTCGCGCTCGCGTTCGCCGTTGTTTATTGGTGTTGCCAACATCTTGCCGCTTGTAGCGGCTTTTAATCGCCGAATTAAAGATGTACTAAGCGTCTGCGTTTTGTGTGCAATGTTAAACGCTAGTTAATTCATTGTTACGATTGTTTATACTAAGCTTCGTTATGAGTATGTACTTGGATTTAATGTGAACTGAGTCACTAGTTGGAAGGGATTTGAATATTCGGAAAAAGTTCACGTTGAAATAAAAGTCAGGCGTTTTGTAATGTCTCATTTATCCTTGAGTATGTTTCGTAAATTCAAAAATACATAAAGGTTGTGAAATAATTTCTATGCGATTTAAGAAATATATTTTCTTGTAAGAAAATATAAAGTATTCTTTATTTTATTGTTTTCGACAATAATAATTATAATGCAGTAAAATTGTCACACGGTCAGTAAATTAAAACTTAAGTCCAATTACACCAATTTTTCAATTTTAAATAATTTAATGAAGGATAATCATAGATCAGGATAATATAATTCAAAACGACAACCGCCTTACTGTTTACATTTCCATAATAAAAGAACTAATAAAAAAATACAAAATTCACAAACTATTATATTCTAAAGATGTCTTACAAGCTTGTCGACAAGAATCCTTCGTCGAGCTCGGGAGGGACTGCCGACAATGTCTTGTCATCCAGCCCCCGGCTATAATAGTTGTGGGAACATCATAATTTTGTCACTGATATTTGGCATTTTTATTCTGTTAATCGAAATACAGGATAAACAGGTAAAATGTAACAAAAAACGTGATACAAATGATAAAAAATATATATAATAATAAAAATATATAATATATAAAACAATGAAAATTAATTAAAGTCACAATATATATTTAAATTTGTAGTCACAATGACTTCAATTGGTTTATCCCACACGTGTACCGTGTGATTTTTGTTAATATCTGTGATGGCCCGTATAATTATTGAAGAGTTTTAAACAGTTATTTATTCAATCTTCAGCTCTGTTATCTTCGGATCTATGGTTTTAATATATGTTGTGAGATATTAATATCCCTTTTTCAAAAACCAATGAAACAGTTCAATTTTCTTAGTAAATGCGTATAATAGGTGTAACATTTATTTTAAGACGCACCGTCCCATAGAGGGATGGAAATTCATAATAATTTCACGAGAACGGGGGTGAAATCGTTTCAGAAAATCAAAAGTTATTTCAAATTTCAATTACTTATTCGTTCGATGCGTGTGCTGCATGCAGGGGATTCTTAGGAAATGAAATAGCATTTAAAAGTGATTTATGGAAGAAAATATATTATAATATGAATGAGGCATTGTTTTCTTGGCTAAATTACGCTGGTACGTGGATTAAATTAAAATATTTGATGTATAGCCGGGAGATGCACTGTTTACTTAATGTAAGAAAAGGAAGATGAACATTTGAATGAAGTAAGTAATTTACACACAAAAACTTCTACAAATAATTATATTCTAAATTTAGATAAGTATATCTTATGAAAATAAAATGAAAATCTTTGTCGATAAAAATACAGCCACTCTACAAAGTATTTAAAATTATTCAAAGGTAATTTAGTAAGTAAAAGCCAAAAAAGAATATTTAAGAACAACACACTCATTCTAGATAAATATCTTTTCTTTTAAAAGGAAACCTAATAAAGCACCTAACGTCTTCAAACGTCTGCATAACAAATTTTATTTCCCTCCAAAAGTAGAGTCCGAACAAAAACAGTAAAGTTGGGCGTTACCGGCGTACGCCTGGATTTATATCTCTCGACAACAAGAAAACAAAAGTGGAGCCAAGCCAAGGTACATTATCTTAAACAAAGTAAGGCAATTAAGTACACGTTCCACATCTGACTCTAATAATTTAAATATGATAAAACAGGAACGCGCGCCGAAGAATAAGGCCGTAACTCGGTCCTAACTTATTTATAAATTCTTGAGACGGTGAGGGCAGCAACCCTTTCCCCTTATAATGCAATAAGGGCTCTCATACAAGTATCACCGGTTTACGTGAGCGATAATGGCTAATCCTTCTCCCACCGATCTTTCTTATTAGATTTCCAGTTCATTATTGGAGCGGGCTTAATAGCGTTTGTCTCTTAGGTTTTTTGATAATATTCCTGCAGCAAGCGTATAAGAATTATTAAGTTAGCTATAATTTTCCAAGAGAGAGATATTTTGCGTGTCGTTACAGATAAATTAAGTATTTTCTAATGTCCATTCTCTATACAAACAACAAATTATTACTTTCTGCTTTTAGAATATTTACTTCTCGATTTGCATCAATATAAAATATAGAATTAATGCCTACATTTATCCCATAATTCAATGTCAGCAAATACGCTTGTAAAAATGTCTCCGAGCCATCAGGTAGGGTTACGAATAGTTTATTTTAATATGACTAATGGAGCTTTACAGTGGAGAGCTTAAGAAATAGTTTTCTTAACATATTTTTAAGAAACACACAGCTAAGATCATTAAGTCAACAAAGGTCTTCCGATACTTTTCTACGCGGAATACATAATATGCCTTTGACAAAAACATTGAACGATCGATAGGCCACAATCCACGGGCTAGGGGCGCTCTCAAAGCTATAAAATTACAGATCAAAACTCTATCGGCCTCGTGCCCTTTATTCGGAGTCAGCGAGGCGCACTATCAAAGAACGTCTTAGGAGTTAGCGTCTTAGGGTCGCGAAGTTTCTGGGCAAGGGTTACGGATGCGGGTAGGGTTTTTGAATGTAAATAGGCGGCCTCGTATGAATTAAATTTAAGTAATTAATGGAGTGCGGGTCCACGTTTAACGTTAATCTGCTTCGATTGAGCCGATTTGGTTGGTAGGTACTTTGTGAATGACATTTTGAAGTGAGATTTCATGACACAAATCGAAACACTAACTTATAAATCAATTAAAAGAAAATATCGGGCAGCGAATGTGTTTATTTATATACTTATATTAAATCTTGGGACATTATGATATCCTTTTAGGAAACGTAGTCATAGCATTCCTATAAATCAATTGGAAAAAAATTACGGTACAAATCTTTAGAAATCATATGCAAAAAATTAACTATCTTTTGTTATAGGCATGTAAGACATATTTTTGGATTTGAAATCCAATCCAAATGTATACAGTATGTATAAAAAAATCAGATTGATAAAAACGATTTTTAGAACTGATTGTATGCTAATGTAAAGTATAATGGAATAAAAAGTCATAGTGTAATTTATAATCTATCTGCAGATAAGTCAAACAAAGAACAATATAAAATATTTTCATTATTTCTTCTTTCGTTAGACATTACCGAAATGTACCCACCTCTTGTAGTTTTTCAATACGACAAACAATTATTATTATTTAAACGAATTATGTTCATATCAAGATGATGAATCGACATCGGCATACTGCCTAAAGTGTTGATTCTTAGGTATGTTTTCTACATAAAAAAGGTTTAAAAATATGTTTTAATTGGAATCAGTAAATGATAACCGTTCTAAGTTTTACATTTAAAGTTTAAATCAGATATCAAGAGCGGTCGTTGAATCAAAATCGAACAATAAATGAATGTTTTGAATACTTTTACAAGATCATAAACTGTTACTTTTTACTTGGAGCAACAGAAATTCACAGCTTATAGGTATTTTTTTATATTACACTAGCGGCCCGTCCCGGATTCGCACGGGTGCACAAAATTTTTAAAATTATTGCTAGCATTAAATATAGCCTATGTTACTCAACGTGAATGTAGCTTTCCAATGGTGAAAGAATTTTTGAAATCGGCTTAGTAGTTTTTGAGTTTATTCATTGCAAACATACAAAAATACAAATCTTTCCTCTTTATAATATTAGTGTAGATAACAGATAGTTTTTGCTAGCAATACTCATACTATACTTTTATAATTAAGTGAACATGATATTGAATAAAAATTTCATGCTATCTCTCTCTGGCTGGCGTGTAGAATTATTTATAAAACCTATTTCATTCTGATTTTCAGGATCTTATATGAGAAAATGTCACAATGATAATATAAGTACCGAGTGACGAAGTGCGCCATCGTACGTTTAACCAATTTACTGACTATGTTGTAACAATATACTAACGCAATAGCGTAGTGGACCATAGAGCCTCCCGGATAATAGCAAGAATCGTAGGTGTGGTTTGGTTTTCTGCCAGAGACAGATATATTTGTAACCTCAGAACAATAGCTCTGAGTTTTGAACGTTTCATATTCACTTATGCAAATTAGTTACGTATCTGTCGATGGAATTTTGGTAAGGAGGTATATTTTATACTCATTGCCACACTTTTGCACATATGAATAACTCCTTGAGACAGCTTAATATAATATTAACCCAACCCGCGCTCACTGCGGCATAAGGGACCTCGGTCATTTATTAATTATAATGAACCTCAGTGTGTGAGGGCAAGGGGAAGAAGTCAACAGCTGAAGAAAGGGCAGCCATATTTTAAGATGTCGCCGTCATCTGGCTACCAAGGAATGTTTACGCGCCCTGACTTGCTTCAGGATTTATTACTATAGAAAATTCCATTATGCGACCGTATGTCTCCACATAATGTGTGTTAGTGTGTTTTCTACAGAATTAATGGCGCGAAATTGTATTTTATGTCTCTTAAGTACCAAAATTTTTAATTATTGAATAAGTGTGAGAGTTTTTGGGCTTACCATTATGTGGCTAGCCATCAACAGTTACCCATTAAGAGGAAATTCAAAACATAGTGAATATGCAAGTTTATATTTTTAGTTTAAATGCTTTAATTAAAGAAAATGTTATAATAACATAGCATTTTCTTACTTATCGATGATTCGATACTTGTAAAAGCATTATATTTGATGTCGTAGGTAGTAGTTACCTACAATATCAAGAGGTGGCGTTGGTATTCAGCTAAGAAAAAGTTGAAAAATTTAGCGGTTCTGTCAAAGGCTCAGTAGAGCAAAATATGTCTTATATTTAAGAACTGACAAATGTTAAGAAAAACAGAAAGACAGCCAAAATATTAAAACTCGTTATCGAAATTTAACACTCCATCCCTTTTCTCATATTGATAACAAGCAAAATTTACGATAGTTTTTTATAAGTATAAACATATTATAGACCCACAGCTCAAACCATATATTGTTAGGCGTTTACCACACACCCGCAGCTCCTAGAACCTAACAGAAAAATCACGAGTTAAAATGTTATATCGCAGTTGATCTAAAATTATCACGGAAAACTTGTACAAATATACAATAACTAACTTATTAAAACTTTTTTGAAAATACTAAACAATACTTCTTACAGTTTTAAATAAAGAAAAACTGTTTTAAAGCAGGTTACGGCATATATACGGCATATCTTAGATCGAATAATATGAATCATTTCCAGTTTTATCAGCGAACTGTGCAGGAAGACAGAACAGAGCTTTTTCAAAAAGAATATTGTTTTGAAGTTATATACCAAGGGTTGCCACCACCAGTACTTGTCTAAGCGACAGCTTAATGAAACGTTTTTGTATGAGTTATAATATTAAGATAATCAATATAACAAGGCTCCATAAAAAGTAACATGTTAATTAAAAATCTTGTCGTTTAATAAACTATTATTTAATTTATTCATACTGAAATAGATTAAATATGAAATAATATATTAAATATGAGCTAGGTGTGTTAATAAAGCTATATTCATGTGAACGGACATTTGTATCGTGTTAAATATTCAAAGAACAGGACAGGACAAGTCTCCGGGGCCGAAAGGACCCAGAAATAGGGTTAACCCGCGAGCGCTCATGCGTCCCTAATTTCCGATTTGTCGACCTGAAGGGTTGACTGATTAGCATCTGACTTGTCACTAGGGTATCACCATCTTGGAAATTTCTGTGGCATGCTATTTCGACTGTAAAATTAATAATTAGCATTACCTCTGGTAGATACTTCATTAAATATGTCACGTTTCTAATAAACGAAGAAAAAGCTAGGAGTAGTAAATAAACTAAACAGAGACTTGAACTTGTTTATTAATATGATAGAAAGCTATTATTTAAGTTTTAAGGAAGTCATAAGCTAATACCTTAACTTAAAATATAATAAAAATAACAAAATTAACGCGAATAATATATAATCTAAGATCAGAAATTTGTTGTTTGTCTGTCCGCTCTTTTTCCCGCTCTTATTCCATTGTATCAATAACGTTACCATAGCAACGCGTTAACCGCAAGTAGTTCGTCTACCGGACGCTAGATGGTGCTAACGGAAAAATATTAAATAATAGAAAAAAATTAAAGACTTTTATCCACCCGTGCGAAGCCGGGACGGGCCGCTAGTACAATATAATCAAATACGATATCCATAAAAATAAAAAAAACTGTCATATTTACTAGTGTTTACGGGTAATTCATAGGTTTCCACAACAAATATGTAGAATCCATACGCACGCTTTATTCTTTCTTAAAGCTCTTTGGCTTAGACATAATTCACCTTAATTCTTAAAAACTGCAAACAATAACAAAACATAGATTTAAATAGGGATGACACTGGAGATGGTTGTAATAACATAAAACAGCTTATTCACTTACTATCAAATAGCTTGAAAAATAGAAAATATAATAAAAGTTATTGAATCGATTTGTGAGCATCCTTAATAATATGTGAAGTTTAATAAACAAACTGAATAATGTCAAGTAGGGAGTAAAATATAGTTATAATTAATATTTTTCTGTTATCTCACAAAAAAAATGTTATTGAAATATGTGATCAACATTCCACCATGATCAAAATACTAATACAATTATTACACACAATTGCTTAGTCCCATAGGTCAGCTTCAAAGACGCAATATCTGTTACGCCATAACTTCCCGAGTTCTTAACCGATTTGAATATTTTTGTGTGGAATCGAATCAACACATTTGGGTGAATATTTGAAAACGTTCATTTTTGATGTCTCGCTGTGAATAACACATTAAACCTAAATCGATTTTGATCACTTTTTTTATATACATAGTTAATTAAGTGGGGTACATATTGCAGAGATATTTATTGTGTTTTATAAGCTATAAGCCATTTTATAGAAAAAATAGTTCCCAAAACCTCTTTACCATTCGTGTCCCTTTTCCCAATTTTCAACCATTATGATAAGAAAAATTAAACGAAACCTTCGAAGAATAACATTTTTTCTTATTATTTAGTAAATATAATAGTTAATGTATAAACTGAAATAAAATATATGATATAAAGAACAGTTTCAGTTAATTTTATACCAATTCAAAAATTGTCCCACCCTTCGTACTACTTACCGTTCGCGAATACTGACAGTGAAATAGAATTGTACCCAATGTTAAATGTACTCCTCACGACGACTTCCCACCACGACCTCAGTGCCCGCTAGTGACTTGACCAGATCACACGTCTTAAAGAGCGATCTGGCGCCAACGAAAAATTAATAATCTACAAAAAATCGTCCTGGTCAAAATAAAATCTCCTTACCGTTCGTGTCTTTTAAAGGTAAGTTATTTGTTCAGATTAAATTAATTAGTGATCTAAATATTTGCCATAAGATTATTTCTCGTCTGATAACGTATTTAGTCTCATAAGTCTAATAAATAATGCAACGTACACAAATGTTTCCAAATATCTACTTACCATTTTACTCTCTACCATTTTTCCCGTTCACATTTTACCCGAATGGTAAGGAGCAAGCTGGAATGGTAAGTAGGCATTTTTTCTATTTAAATGTTTTATTGTTTCAATACTTGCTATATTTAAACTACCGTGTAAATTACTAAACCATTACAAATTTCAGATTCAAGAAAAGCGCAAAATAGCACTTTCTGCGCTTTTTTCTGTCACTGTCAACCTTCTCTTACAGTAGTGGTTTGATATTTGTACAGCTGTATTAAATATTTATTATCTCTATCGTCGCTTTTTTGGTTTCATTTAAGAATCATTAGCAGTGGGATATATCCTTACCATATTCAAGCATGGAAGTAATTTAATAAATTGATCTACAATAGCATTTATAGGAAACCTATAGGATCTATTCCACAGGATATCAATTTATATTTCAGATAAAATGCCGCGGAAAAAGCAGTCACACGAAGAGGCATTGGCGAAAGTCCGACTTGCACGGCGAAATAGATATACAAAACTAAAAGCAGATCTGGCTTTATATGCCTTAGAGAGGGAGAAGGAAAAGAAGAGATACATAAAAAGAAAAGAGGAAAAGAAAATATTAAGGGCTTCTGAATTGACCCCAAGAGCTAGAAACATACAGAGAAAGAAATGGAAAGAAAATTTCAGAAGACATTACCAGAGAAAACTCTTACAAAAGAAAAGAACAGAAGAAGTTTTTATACCAGTTTCCACGAATGTGGGGAATGTCGATGATAAAAACAGTTATGAACTTAGAAACTCGTTTAACACACCACAACCTTCTACATCACTAGATATAGACCACAAAGAATCAGTAACCCAAAACTTGAAGAAAAAAATAGAACTTTGAAGAAATATATGGCGAATAAGGCACAAAAAGATAAAATAGAAATACAGTTATTGAAGAAAAAAAAATAACAAATACAAAAAAAATAATTCTGAGACTTAGGAAACGCTTACAGAGTCCTAACACAAAAGCAAAACTCTACTGCAGGATAAAACAAAAAAAGAAAAAGCGAAATAAAAGGTTTTGTTTGGGGAGGCTATGAAAAAGACATGAGAAGGCAGCTACAACGCTCTAAAATCAAATACTGAGAAAAGAGCATTCCACAATACCATTATGCGTGAAAAACATTTTAAAGAAGCATAAAGTTTTTTCAGAAGTACAGAATTTCTTGCTGAGAGAGAAGAAACAGCCCCAACAAAAAAAAATCTAAAATTCTATTTACCATTTGTTTAATTTCTCATTACCGTTTGCACAATAATTTCAGATCCAAATTGTGACGTATACAAAGGCTTATTTTTTGGTCTCACGCATTTTTTGTATGAGTATGCTATCAGCTTTGCTTTGAATATCTAAAGAACAGTTTTGTAAGTACTATTTTTTCATTCTTCGAAATTGTCTAATATGTTCATTTGCAAATATTCACCCATTTAGGACCAGATACTGAAATTCCTCAGAGTAAACAGGACTGGAGTAGCCTTTGCCTAACATTACCCCTCTGCCAAATGCACAAGCATCGGATGCCTGTGCGTTATATAAAACTAGTTGAGCCGCCATTTTAAAACCACAATAATCAGAACGTCTTACCGTGCAGAGCTCCCACGAAAATGCCTGCCTGTGCTGTTTTCTACTGTAAAAAAAAATCGAAAATATCTAGTATGCAAAAAGATGGCGTCACCTTTCATTTGTAAGCATAATTTTTAGGTTTTGATTATTATTTAATTCATAATTTCATGTTTTAGCAGACTACAATTTCAAATTTCGCGTTCAAAGTTCGTTTGATGACGTCACGGCTGCACTCCCCACGTGACTACCTAGGGTTGACCATTATCGCATTTCAATTAGTTAAGACAAAAATTAGAAAAAGTTTGTTGGTAATAAATAACTGTAATTTTGTATTAATTAATTACCAATTATAATTTCGTTTAACAATGTACGTTGCGTGTTTATTTTTAGTTTAGTATTAAGTACATACCTACACTTTTGCGGCTGCTTGAAGCCTATTCTTTGCCACACAACATGGAAATATAAAATAATTAATTAAAATAATAATCAAACTATTTGCCCTTTTATTCATGCTGGGCGGCGCTCATAAACATTAAGAGTACTAATGCTGTATATACTTACAGTGTCCCTGACTTCATAAAAAAGCACGGTTAAAAGGGTACCATCGCCTAACCAGCACACCCGATCATTTCCGAGAAACCAACATTTTTTTTCGAGCCACAGGACAAATTGATTTTATTTTGTAATCAGCAACCCTTATTAATTTGTACAATATTAATTTGCACAATAGTGATGTCAACTTCATCGATATTGTGATTTTACGAGTGAGTAATGAATGAATGCAAGTAACATACTTAAATTGAAAATATGTATTTTTAATTAAAATCTATATGTCGCAGGGAAATTGTATAATTCCGCAGTTTACATTCAGCGTCATCAGTTTTAAAAAAACATACCCTATTCTTAGTTCTTTTTCTTAACGATAATAAAACACAGCTAGATAAATTACAGTTTGTTTCGGTAATTATTACCAGGTATTAATGATGATTTCAAATAAGAATAAGGTATGTGATTTTGAACTGATGACGCCGTATGTAAAGTGCGGAATTATACTATTTACCTGCGATATTATACATACGAGAATAAAACTGTAAAGATATAGAATAAAACAGGTCAAGTCCACCTTAAACCAAATGGCTAGTAATGAAAGTAGAGGAAGCGAAATCACTAATTTTTGAACATTGTCTGTCTGTATGTATGTTTGAGCACGCATCACGCAAAAACTACGCGACCGATTTTGATGACATTTTAGTATAGTAATAGCTAAATGTCATCGTCAAGTTTTTTATTAATATTGTAGCATTTATAGCTCCTTTTAAAAACCGGCTTGTCCAACTGCAATACTTCAAGATACTAGGAGTAAGGTATGTGGTGCCAAAAGTCATTTGTACATAAATGAAAGCTATTGGAAGATAGTATTGCAATATTAAAATTAGAAATGATCGGTATATGTAGTTCAGGCAAATATACTCTGCCCCTAGGCGGTATACTTATTGTTGGTATTTATACTTTAAGCTTTGACATGCCCGGAAACATCTAATTTTTCATATTCAGTTTTCCTAAAGAATAAATATAAAATGGATTCATGCTTGTAATAGGTAATCATCTTGGGCATCTTCAAGAACAAGTACTATATGTTCCATACATTTTGAGCCGTCTCAGTTTCAAAAATTATCTAACAATAGAAGAAGATTAGTTGCCCATGCTGTGCCAACGTTATTCTTGAATGATCCTCTTTGTTTATTATATAACTAGTTATGTTTCAAATAGATATTAACATGTAATATTATAACAGTTTTAGTTTATTACATTTAAATGTATTAATTTTAGGTTAAAGAATAAGTTGAAAAGGAAATACCTGCAAAAAGTGATGTAAGCAAATCGCAAAAAAATACAAATAATCACTCGGTCAAAGTAAAAATCTGAGAAATATAACTATATTCACTATCGCTTTGTTAAAAATAATGTTTCAGAGTTCCTCCTTTCCATTATGGTTATACGCGAAAGGGTCCACAGTGAATTCTATATATATAATAACACCTATTGTAAATATCTTTTAAATGCAATAAACAATTAAGTTTCAATTTGTATTTTATGGATATAGCCTTCGAAACTGACTGTTGTAGCGTGTAATATCATCATTAATTTAATTCAATTTTTAATACATAATGTAGGAATACTAACGCAAAGTTAATAAATTCATTCATTGAACGAAACTGATTTATCGATATCGATATTCTCGTGCTATGTCATGTCACTTCTCACACAATGACATTCGTGTGTTTGAATAGAACGTTAACACACTATTTTAAGCACGTGTGCGTGTATTTTAAATATGTTTGTCGTATTATGCATGTGTGCGTTTGTAAACACGCAAAGAGTTTTTGTTCCTGTGTGCTGGCATTGAATGTAGTAGTAACCTCACCCCCCGCAAAAAATGGCAGAAAAATATGTACGAGAAATTGACTAATGGCTACTCCAGTCCTGTTTACTCTGAGTGAAATTCACAAAAATAAAAAGGTTTGACCAAAAACCATGGGCTCTATAAGATTTCCCATTGAAACAAAAAGCGCGCGCCCTTCGAAAGTTTTCATTTTTATGGAATTTTAAAATTATCTAAACATTATTGAATTTTTTTTTTAGTATTACGCTCCTTTTCGATATATGGTGTTAGCGAAGCTTTATGCTTAGCGACTGCATCGCCTATTTATTTACTGGAATTAAAGTATTCATTTCGAGTTTTATATGCTTCAACTAAATTAACAGCACAAGTCAACCATGATCTGATTATAGTCTTCAAAATAACATGCCGATACTGTTATAACTCTGCTATAAGTAAATACAACTACATTACAACATACCTAGGATTTATAAGTTACGAAAACGGTGGTTTTCCCAAATTAATCTTAACGTTAGCAGTCAAAAACTTTGAAATTTTCAGGTATTCAGCAGAATTTGAGAATTTCCCTACTAGCAAGTAGGGAAATTCTCAGGAAAATTTCTGATGCTTTGAAACAATCGATCATAATCTATTGTGTTCAAGACTAGGGAGGAGCGGCTGAAGTAAAATTCATGAAAGCATAATCTTTTGAAAAGATACTATTGACAGAGTACAGTCGAGAGCACATCAAGGTAAATGCTTTGACGTTTCGACCTACCTTATATATTGTAATAATAAAGATCATATTATTTTAGGACTTATAAATTGATATTCCGCCGACAGTCACATACATACTTTTTTAATCAATATATGTCTTGCGCGTGTTAGATTTATTATCTATAAAGAATGATAATTAAGTATTTTAAAAATGTTTTCTTGTTTAACTTAAAGAAAAGCATGTTTCGCTTGATAGTCAGTGTAATTTTCTGTATGTAAATGACAAATTGTTTTCAATAAGAATCATATGATTTACCAAAGCAAAAATCAACCTTTAGGCAATCTTAACCCTGTTAATAAACTCTAATTTTAAGGGAGGTAAGAGAATCGGGTTCAAAAATTGATATACCTGATAAAGTAAAGTTATTGTTCAAGTTAGAAGATATTTTATATATTTTAACCCGTGCTATTAATTTAATATATTATCACATGTATACATACAGCCACAGGGACACACACACACACACACAACTATACCCATGTAGATAAAATGTTAAAGTTAGGATTATTGTTTATAAATAAATTTTACGTGAAATATACAGGGTAAGAAGTTAAATCGACGTTGACCTATTTTAAGGGGTTAGAGGTAATTTCCATCATCCCTGACTGATTTGGCTATGAAACACCATACTCCAAAATAAAACATATATTTCACTGTTAAGTGTGCATATATACTGGATGCTACATACGATTCAACGTTATAAGAATAAAAAGAAAAACAATTTCAATATTTGTAACAATGATTCTAAAAACTCCGTAATTTACTTAAGGTTTCTAAGCTAAGTTCAAACCAGTCTTGTCACACTATAAGCAAGCTTGCTGCTACATGCTTCTCATTAGTAACTGTCAGAGCACTATAATTACAATGCAACGTAGAAATTCAGCGTTTAATAGTGATATGAACGAAAAGTTGTAAACTGCGTAACGTTGAACCGACTTCAATGGCTGATTAGACTCGGATGAAAAATAACTCAGCTTAGAATACTGTTCCAAACCTTAATAAATCACATGAAATATATTCGGAGAACAAATGGAATAGTTTTCTTAATTTAGAACATATGTAGCTCATACGTGGAGGAAAACAAAACGATTTAGTCAGACATTTTCACAGGCAAAGTTTCAAAATTACTACCTATCCGATAGTGGGATAGACAATTGAATATTTCAGTAAATTAAACAGACTGAAAACATGACACTTTTCCTGTTGCGACGCAGAAAAATAAAATGTTACGAGCTTGATTTACAGAAACAATTTTTCTATTTGCAATTGAATCCCTCTAATATGCATTCTTAATTATGAAGCTATTAAAGATGTTATCTATCTTGATTTATTTCATCATGTACAACAGCCTACCACTGTTGGGATACATATCTTCCCTATAGATGAAAAACACTATAGGAAGAATGAACCATAAAGCACCACAAGGGCCCAATGCGGATCGATAGTTTCTAAAATTTTCCGTAGCACGGAGGTGTCAATTTGGCACAATGTCAAATTCACTTAATCTGCGTAATCTGAGACTGTACACGCAAACGATTTGGCTCAATTTTGATTTATTCATTACAAACAACTAAAGGACGGTAGAAAAGGAGACTTATATTACGAACATAACATTTGCATCGCACAAAATTAATCTTAATATTCCCAAAGATAAATATTAATAGTGCCTAATTTTTTTCCTAGCCTTTGGGCTAGGCTAATTGCTGTGAAAGCTGTGCTGTATAAGTAATGGAAGTTGTGTATTATATATACTAAGGTGAAATACATAAATAACACACAAATAAATTATATCTAGGAAATATGTAAATACCCATGACTCAAGTACAAATGGTCGTATTCGTCACATATACATAAAGAGTAACCCTTCCAGGATTCGAACCCAGGACCGTTGATGCGAAAGAAAGAATTGCTTCTGTTTACCAAACGGTTGTCATATAATAGACAACATATTATTATGGCTCGACATAGAGAACTTTGAAGTAGATTAGCAATGGTCATAGTGAGGTAACCCGAAAATGTTCTACTTCTGACGCTAACTGACCGTACTCTTCTATTAAAAGTCAGTATATGGTTACTTAATAAATAAATAAATACAAGGCAAGAATAGTCATTATGAAAATAAGGTATTTTCACAAGGGCTGTCCTTCCGTAAATAATTCCACACAGCCACTAGGGCTGCCCCCGCTTCCGGCGCATTACGCCGGTAATGACATGTGTAATCCCGGCGTGACACATCATGAATGCCTCGTTTATCATCTCAACACCTCACGAGCTGTGACGCTTTTGTTCTAATAGGATTTTTTGTTGTTTTAATTAACTCAAGCGAATGCTTGACACTCTTTTGTTATTTTCACTTTAGTTTCGCAATATAATTTTCAAGGCTCAATAACCAATGGTGTTATACTTACTCTTTGTGATTAAACAACGATAAAAACCTTTAAACTTATTATTTGTTTAAACTTTATTGCACTCGGATCTAATGCCAATAGGCATTCTCTGCCAGTTAGAAACGATAGCGTATGGTTGGTGCATTCCTCAGGAAAAATAGAAAATGAGAACTATATAAACATATTTGACATTTTGTTTTTAATAATAAATTATTTTAATATCGATCGATGAATAGATTACTACAAAAGTCAGATTGAATTGGTTGCGGTTGGAGAATCCAAAAGGAGTCTGCGAACCAGTTCTTTCAAATCCAGTTTGTTGCGTGCTTTTTGAATATGGGGTCTTGAATTGCATTCAATTGCTCTTAGTGAAAACTGTAAATGTATAACATATTTATTCTATCACACATATTTTTTTCTAATGCACGAAAATATGGTAGGGAGGGTTGACTATAAATAATCTCGTGGTTCTAATGCGGATTGATGAATGCTAATGTTGAAACGCAGAATTGCGGTACTTCATTTGTACGAAGTACGGAATTGCATTTGTTAAATTAGTAAAAATAAATAAGCATCAAATATGAAATGGTAAATTACATGGACACTACGAACGAACAAACTCTCGTATAAGTAATTAATTAATTTATTTGGTTACTAGTGGACCCGACAGACGTTGTCCTGCCTGTTATTTTTGCAGTATAGATAAATAACCTAGATACCGTCTGCAGCGCCATCTGCCGGGCTGATTTGTGAATCTAAACCATTCTCAGATCCCCTTGAACACACACAAAAAAATTCATTCAAATCGGTCCAGCCGTTTAGGAGGAGTTCAGTGACATACACACTCACAGAAGAATTATATATATAAAGATTCACTGTTTCCTGTGTTTCCGAATTCCCATCGAGAGATAGAGTCGACATAAAACCTTCATGATTCACATCGAACTGACAAATTAAAAGAAAAAAAAGCGTTTCAAATTTAAATAGTCCCGAGTGTGGCGGACGGTGGCGACGTATCGGCTGTCACATTACCAGCCGCTGCTGTTATTATAGAAGTTCCTGGAGGGTGCTGCTGCCCGCCGGCGCGACGCCGAACTCTGAAATGAACGCTAGCTTGACAGGAATAAGCTTTTTTATGTTATTAACTGTTTGGAATGAGACATTCATAAAATTGCTTTATATTTAACATTCAAACAGCAATATCAGTTATATTTTCAACAAAAAGGTTCCCTTTCGGAATTTTCGAGGTAAGATTGGTGGCTGGATTTTTAAAGTTATACTTCTTTTTATTTAAAAAAAGCTGCTGTCTTTGTGTTACCATTAAATATAATTCGTAAATGGTATAATAACAATGCTAATAACGACTCTGATGATATTGATCCGATTGATACATAACACTAAAAAATTCACTGAGTTATAACTTTGGAAAAGTACAAAGTAAAAATAGATGCAATTTCTTTCCTTAGTTATCACAAGCCGTGTCCATGTATTGTAGCCGGCGACCGCACAGTTTGTGAGGCACATATGGTAATTCCTTATTCCGATAGAAAATAGAGGCGGTCAGTTGCAATAATCCATCACGCCCGTATCCGTCCGGGACATGTTTTGTGTCGTTTTACGTATTCCTTGCAGGTTTTGATAAATATTTGTTTCTGGCTAGTTCGGACATGTCCGCGAATTGGACATCCGGTGCAAGCGTAACTCGTTTTGTGATTGGCATGGGTATGGAATGCGTAATGTCGTTGTGTTTTTCTGACAAAATGTAAATAATGTTTGGTCACTGTCACTATCAACAAAACATTTTGTAAGTGACATAATATTTAAAAATGGATAATACTTTTAGCTCCAATGACGCAGTATTAAATATAAGTGAAAAAGTCATTGCGTACCTACTAACGAATAACGTCTTTTATTGTATATATTTCTTAATTTTAAAATTTTATTTAAATACTGTCTTTTCTTTTTTTTGCAATAGACTATCTACTAAAACTACGTACTACTTATCTCTACAACTGCTTTGTACCAACCAACGCCTCTTAAGTTTGAGACTCAGTGTCTAATAGCCTCGGTATTGTAACCAAAAACTAAATTTATTAAATTATGACAAAACCCAAATCAGAAACTAAAAATAAAATTTACACACATAAACGAACTGTTATAGTCTACTTTTATTACGAACTTTAATAATCAATGCCCATTGCTTACTTCCGAATTTTAGAGAAATATATGCCTACCTATTTGTTATACCAAAACTACAAAACAAAGGCGTAGAATAATTCGAAGACGTGTCACAACATAGTAAAAACTGAGGCGTCCTCTGGGGTTGCGCGTCATTATACGAGCCAAGGATCGCATGCATACGAAATGGCCTTATCAGTTATGCATAATGTGGTGCCCCAAAGGTGGGCAAAATATTGCAGTGCCCGCGCAAACTACAGGCCGCTTGGAAACATTGTGTTACTTACATATTTTTAAGGTATTTTAAAAGTTTTTTTGGGTGATGTTTTAACTAAATAAATAACTTCATATCACACTTCAAATATATTCCTGAAAAGTATACGGTCACTAAATGAAAATATAATTACTACTCGTATTTGTTTTAATGCTATCTTTTAAAATTCATCAATCAACATCATCATCCTTCAACATATTTGAACATCGTACCACTTTGACTGAAAAACAAATTGTAGGAAAAACCTTAATATAGCATATTGCGTTATTGTAATACATCTCGTGTTCTTAATGTTACGGAAGCTTAAAGGTCCATGTGGCAAATAAATAATGTAACATTTAAGCCACTAAACGCACTGGACGCATAGCATATACTAACTTTATGCCTAAAGCAACATGTCCATCCTCAGTTAAAAGAAGCTACACCCTTTATTTATCAATGACGTGTGGTCGGTGTACAACGGTGTGAAGGGTTTTGTTTTCCGAATGTATTATAGATTTTTCCTATTTTTATTTGGATATTGACATGGGACTGCAATAGGAGTACCTGAGTTACGTCTAAGGGTATTTGTGTTGCTATTTACTCTTCGTGTCTCTTTATTTATTTTTTATATATTCATTTACATTTTTATCAAAAAATTGGACAAGGTTTTACTAACAAATGAAAGATAATTTATTTAAAACAGGATTACTAGGTGCGTGTCGCTAACCCGTTACAAATTAGGGGGATATTTCTTAAAAAAAAACGAAAGAAAAGCGTGGTTAAGCCGACATCTCCCGGCACCATCTGCTCGAGGACAAATGAGCACCATCACTTACGTCAGCTCGTGAATATGTCAATGCGAGCACGTGGGCTGTGGGGTTTCTCAAATGGGTACTTTAAAAGTTACATGACAAAACAAATGCCTAACATAATCACAAACAAATTTACATTATATAAGTCAATAAAATATTAGCGATAAATATACTCATATTTTTTACCTATTTTTTCTGCATATTGTGAAAGTAAAAATTGGAAACAATGATGGTACTACAATCACCCAACTACAAAATAATATAGGAAAGTGCTAAAAACCAAACTATTACAAACTTAGATATTTTTTCCATAACAACAAGTTAAATGTGTTCAATTTTTTTAATTTGTATGTTCCTGGAATTTAAGGTGGTTTTGAATTAAAAATTCCACCAATCAGCGTTCATCGAATACCACCTGCCAACAAATCTCCGATAAGCGACACTTTTAACTAAACACGAACGGATCGGTTTCCAATTAACACCAGCTCAGTCCGCTCTCATTATATTTTTAATTTGGGGGTGGAATTCCAAATTAAAGCGAGCGACGTCAAAGGACAAACCCCGCTGCCATTAGGGCTAAATAATTAAAGAATTCGACCGTCTTCACAGTCGTTAGACGAAATTAAGGAACATGGTACAAGTTTGCGAATTTGATTTAGGCACGAAAGTTCTTTTAATGTCAATAGAGTTCGGCGCTGTTTCCAATTAAGTCTCAGTCAGTACAAGGTTCACAGCTACTGCCTAATTTGTAGTCTGTGTCTAATTAATCTACAAGTATTTCTTTAAAGTGAGTTTTTGCTTAACCTCGTGATAGCTTGAAGTTGTTCTTCATTTATACTTAAACAAAACGGTTATCGCAGAATAAAGACATCTGATGATTACTATTACTGTCAAAAAGAGTAAAGAGGCGCTAATGAATATAAGTAACTAGGCGATGCAGTCGCTAAGCATAAAGCTTCGCTAGCACCATAAATTGGAGCGGATCGTAAAAATTTAAGAAAAAAAAATCAATAATATTTAGTAAATTTTAAAATTACATAATGTAAACTTCCAAAAAGAGCGCGCTTTTTGTTTCAATGGGAAATCCCATAGAGCTAATGTTTTTTGGTCATAACTTTTTTATTTATGTGAATTTCAAAATTTGGACTCCGTCACAATATTGTCCTAAATGATTATGAATAATGATTCAATTCCCCACAAAAAATATTAAAATCGGTTAAGAACTCGGGACGTTATAGCGTAACAGTCATTGCGTCATTGAAGCTGATCCATGGGAGCTCCACTTGCTTCGCTCGTTCCGCTACAATTATATATTAATAAGTAGCAATTCTTGTTATAAATGTTTAGTTTTGTTTATAACATGTAGAAAGACTGCAATGCTTAGTTTGAATTAAGTAAGAACTATTGGATTGCCGGAATGTATCTATATTAATAAAGCTGATAATGAAAATAATAAAGCACTGTAAATAAATGAATTTTCACAATTTTCATTATATAACGTATATTAGTTATATAATTCGTCCAATCATCCATCCGTTATGATGTTATGTAAGCAAACGTGTAACCAAACGTTTTTGCCTAAGTCAAGAGCGATAAGCGTTAAAATTTAATCACTTTAAGTAGCAATGGTGATCCTCTTAATAAACGTAAAGCCCAATCTAGTCTAGACGTGTGAACGGCGCGTTTGCATGCAAACAAGATTCATTACCTGGGATCTAAAGTTAAAACTACCGTTCCGGTGGACTGCGCCACTCGAAAGTGGGTGCTACGCTAAACTTCTCGCTGTATTACGAAGACTATGTCAAATTGTAATGTACTTAATTGGCGTTTGATTAAAACTAGTTTCAGTTTAAACTTTTTAATCACTCGTTTTGAAAAGAGGAAAGAAGATATATTGCGCTAAACTTAAGCTGTTGTGTGCTTGTAGGAAATTAAAGAAGATTACTTTTATCTGATTATCAACCTTAATGACACCATAAAATCATAGCAATACTTGTATATATATATTTACTTACTTATACCTCGGATAAATCAAACGATAACTCAGGACAAGTGCTTTAACTATGTACCAAAAAAATAATTCTATTATATTTCGTTTTCCTCGAACTCTACCCCTCCAACATCCGACAGTCCATTAAAGTAAGTCACAGATACAGCTGTTCATCGTCAGTAGCCTATCAATGTTCTCACCGAACGGTGTGCAGGATTACTCTAAAAACGAATATACGAAATCAACGTAGGGAGTCGGAGCTGTAATTCAGGATGCAGGCCCAGTGCGGTGTGCAAAATGCATGGTAATCATATTTTTCATTTTCATTTTTTCATTTTTTTCATTTGAAAATTACTTCTAGAGTCGTTGATAGTCCTGAGCTCTCTAATATCGCCCTAAGAGTTCCAAGGAAACCCCTTAGATTTAAGCCCTTAATGCGTATCACCTGCATCTTTAAAGTATTGTCAAAATTTGTATCTTTTGCGTGCGAGCGATAGCTTTAACATAATCTCCAAGATGACTTTGATCTATTTAACGTAGTGTTGCATCGGTGAAGCAATTAATACGTAGTGAATTTTTGACAGATACGCATTTGCATTTGATTGGTGATTTGAAAATTTTTATAAAATTAATCTGTGAGCTTATCTACTAGATTTACGTGTTGGAATGCGTACCTACTTTTTACGTGGTTAAAATTAATTTTATAAACTATATATTTGTGAGGACCAATTGGCTCACAATTGTTATGTAAACTCCATATTGTAATTTATTAAGCTGTTGGTCTTCCGACAATAAAACAAATAAATGAATAACCATTTCGTCGCCCATCCGATTATTATCTTTTACCAATATAGTTTAACTCCACCTTTAACCTTACGCTATCGAGCACCCTAGGGCAGGTACAATGAGTGCGTACTAAAAATATGACCTGTATGATAAAAATGAATATACCTTCGTTTCCAATCTAATCAAGACTAAAAACATCTTGAGGGCATACCGTAAAACATTCAGAGTCGCAGAGGTGTCGTTGGCGGGCATTCAGACGGGATAAATCCCGGTGTCCCAGTGTACGGCGCCCGCGGGAGTGATCCCGGCAGAGATGACCGGTCGACACTTAGATGAGACTCTCTTATTACGTATCCTTATGGACGGGCGTCTCAACCGCTTGAATTTTAATTTAAAAACATCAGGCATTCACTGTTTAATTTATATTCTTAAAATAGCAACCGTATTTACTCAATTTTAAGACACAATTTTAAGCGACTTCGCTAATTAAGACTCTACATTTACGTGTCACATAGGACATTAATTTAATTAATTATTTGATGATATAATTTCTATGTATAGTAAACGTTTTCTCATAAAAAACTCAATCAAGTGATAGATAAGCCAAATAAAATATTAAAAAAACTCGGCACTATATTTCTTTCGAAGCAAATATCAGAGTGAGTAGTATATAAACAAAAAAATATGAATATATTTTAAATTTAATATATTAGAGTGATATAACGACATCAATAAAAATGAACAAATATTTTGTTTATGCAGGCTGCTTTGACATTCCTTCAAATAATTCCTGTAGAAAATCTTAATATTTCTCCCAATGGCATCTTTTCGTATTGGGGACGCTTTTGTCCCAGCGCAGCGGGGGAACAAACTAATAATGATAGTATTAATGTTTTTACTAAGTTATGATCATTTAAATAACATAGGTGAACATAACACGAACGCAAAACTCTTTATTTTTTAGTTAGTAATGGATAACGTATTTGATTATACGTTACTGATTATACGGTTTATTTAAAAACGCAGCGTTTCTAACGCTCGGTTGCTTACTGTCGCAGACAAAATGACGATTCAGCCCTACAACGACTTGACTAGAAGGGGTACGCACTGTTTACATTTTAATGCAAGAACCGCGACCGACGCTCGTTAAGGGGATAATTTTCGTTCGCGGAACGTAATGACTCTTTCTCATTTAGCATTTAATGAACTGAGATTTGATTAAAGCAAATTTTTTGGGCAAATTTTTGCGTCGTTCGTTTTTCAAATTAATCATACTTTTAAACAAAGCTTCTTTATTAATAAGAACAAAAAATATCACTGTTGCCCCTTTTCACTCTTAATTTTGTATTTTACAATATAGAACACATATCTATATTAAACTTTTACATTATCTGGGTTTAAAGTGTGTGTGTGTAATTTACACAAAATTATTATTTGTTTTTAGTTTACTAAGTACCCAGATTAATGAAGTCTTAAGTAACTGTATAAATAGAGATAAAGGGAATTCGCATTTTATAATAAGAACTAGGCTTGAGATATTCCACATTTGGGAGCTTTATTGTAAGAATATTAACAATCATATACACCCACCCCCCGTTAAGCAAGTTGTTTGTGTTTCAAGTAGGCCCACGTCTGATTACATTGGTCGGGTTCGATGGGCTAAGGCGGCCTTTAAAAGAAGAACTTAGTAATAAATTTCCAATTTTAAATTGAAGGTTTTTTATCCTTTATAAAGCTCCAATGGTATTTAAATGGCGATGAATAAGAAGATAAACGACTTACCATGATATATCACGTATTTGATTCGATTATCACATTACTTTATACGTACTAACAGTATTTAACGACGTTCCTAACAGTGACGAAATAGCTCGTAACACAGGGACTTTAATTTCCCACTCACAACGCCCCAACCGTTATAAGATGATAATTTTAATACTTCCAAACTCCAAATTTATGAGTATTGAAATAAGTTGTATACTCAACTCTTTCGGTTAACAGTAATAAAAATATGAAATCGACGCTTAGATGGAGCAATAACAATTTCAGTTAATATTAATCGGTTTTCTTTCGAGACCCTTCCGTTTGGGACGATTTGCTTCATTTTCCCTTTTATTCGCCCCTAGAGAATAACTATGATATATTTATTATTGCAAGACTATTCGATGACACTCGCGAGATGTATTAGACGGTCGTTCCGCTCATTTATTGCGGATATTATTTGTTTTTATTGTTATTTTTGTAGCAGCCCAGTGAAGGTATAGTATTTATTAGCACACTGGTATCTCGGGTCTTACAAAGAATAAAAAACATCACATTTGCATCGCAAACCTACGAAGCAGTAGACGACGATTCGAAAAATCCATTGAAAGCGAACGGTGCAAATTCGCACTTTATAAACGAAAACGAAGTAAACGAAACGATCCTATCCGAAACATCCACGCTAACGACCAAACTGCGTTCTAATCACGGAACGTCAAAAATGGATATCGAAAATTGAATTCGCAAGCCGACTTTCTTTTTTTTCGAATCGCAAAGGGCGAGGGAGCGTACAAATGGCCAGATCAACTCAATAAGGGGTACGGCGACGTGTTTACCCGTTACCCACAAACTGTGTGCTTTTTTACATTTTGCGAAACCTTATTTACCCGGTGTCGTAAAGGCATTGTGCCGGCCGGACAATGGTTGGGGATATTTCCCGAGGTTTCACAGATTTTTTTTCTTCTCCAATTTCTGCGTTCGGTCGTGTTCGTATTCATTTCGATTTTCCAAATACGAAATGGTCTGTTGATACAGTTTTGTTTAACCGGCCAATCTTGCGTGAGAGTTTCTCTATCACCATATTATTTTCAAGTGTGACCATGTGAACACTTTAGGAATTCCCTCAAATCCTAATTTGATTACTGAATATAGCATCTAATGAATAGAAATAAAGGAATACAGAAATAGTCTAAGGGTGGTATGTTACTTATCCAATAAATTGGTTCAAGTCGCAGCAAAGCCCTTTAATGCTCATAGGATGGTTACATCCAATATAGTACAAACTTGAAAGAAATTTCTAATAGTGTCAGTTTTGCTTATGTCACATATATTACAAGTAGGGTAGCGCTATCTGCGTTTAATAGAAAAACTTTTAAATTAAAGAAAACTATTCATTTATTAAGCGAGCTAAAAAAAATAATGTTTATGCAATTTTCTGATAAGTTTGTATGTTTGATTTCTAAAAACTACATTTTCTAAACAATACATGTATTATAGTGAAATATAAAATAAATGTTTTTTTGTAGATTATGTATGGTGACGTATATTGTAAATGTCGTTCCTTCTGTTAAAGCTAACGAGTTTCTTGCACCCATTCTTCTTGTCAGTTAAAGACATCCTGAATGGATGAAATTGAGTTAAAAAAAATTGACATATGATGCAATGACGGTACTACTACTATCACTCAGATATAAAACAATACAGAAAAGTTCGTTATTTAGAGTGATTCGGCCAATGTTTGCAACATTGGTGGCACTAGAACCAGGTAAAAAAAATAATACTAATTTTGAAATTTTTAAATGCAAATATTTGAAATATTAATAATATTTGTGTTGACTATTTAATTTGAAGAATCTAAATATTGGAACGATATATAGAATAAGAAATATCTTTCAATAGTATCTAAAGACAAAATCCTATTTTATTTATTTGACTCTGAACCTCTCCAAACATTACGCATTAGTTAAAATAGTAAATTACGAACCCAAACGTATTAAATTTTATTATCATCACCGTACTAATGCCCTATAATAAATTTTTTATCACCCATCCGACGAACAGCCATTTACGAAAGTTCCTTAACCACAGAGCTTCTCATTTCATTACTATTTATGTAATTATATGATTACTATTTTTGTCGTATGCAAAGTCATCTAAAGTGTCTAGAATCAAACACGTATTTGCTAGTTGCTAAAGATCGTTATTATGTTCTTTATAACTACCATAGATACTTTTTAATAAATTATTTTTTTAATCAATTACGTCGTTTAAAAGGAAATAGTTTTTGAATTTCAAAAGGTCAATAAAATATATGTGAAAAAACAAATGGATCCTTAGACACTTTTGATGAGTGTACTTTAAATTTGCTTAAATGGGAGGTAAAAGCCTCAATTACCACAATCTAACGAATCCACAGTATCTAAGTTAGGGAAACTACACGCGGCAAGGGTCTAATTCCCTTGTCTTAGGCTAGTTGCCTAATGCATATATGTAAATCAGGTTAGGCTAGTTTAGATTCAGTACGATAGGTTTATATTGTAATTGAAGGTTCCTTTAAAATAATAATAAACGTGAGATTAACAAACTAAGATGTTGATAATTTTTAACGAATCTCCAATGGAATCTGTTAAAAAAGTTTATAGTATTTCGAGTTTAGCTGTAAAACTAACTTCGCAACTGAAATTGCTATTACATTAATTTATTTCGCTAAGTAAATTTTACTAATGCTTTAAGGGATAAGATAATACAGGGCTGGCGATGCGATTAACACCCATGACGTAGTTTATACCTAATCGCATACTGTATTGCGTAATGTATGCTTGTTTACCAAAGTTCAAAATAAATATACTAGGCGATGCAGTCGCTAAGCATAAAGCTTCGCTAGCACCATATATTTGAGCGGAGCGTAATACCTAAAAAAAGGAAAAAAATTTTTTATGGGATTTATTACGAATTTCCAAATTCGGGCTCCATCACAATCTGGTCCTAAACTTGTTGATTCAATTCCACACAAAAAATATTAAAATCTGTTAAGAACTCGGGAAGTTATGGCGTAATAGACATTGTGCCATTGAAGCTGATCCATGAGAGCTTCGCTCGCTCCGCTCAAACTAGGCGATGCAGTCTCTAAGCATAAAGATACGCTAGCACCATATATTGGAGCGGAGCGTAATACCTAAAAAAAGTATTTTTTTTTTGTTTGGATGGGAATTTTTGAGAATTTCAAAATTCGAGCTCCGTCACATTCTGGTCCTAAACCTGTTGATTCGATTAAGAACTCGGGAATTTATGGCGTCACAGACATTGCGTCATTGAAGCTGATCCATGGGAGCTTTCAATAAACAACCTGAGCATCTATTAAAAATGCTATTTACCAAAATAAAATAAACAATTTATATTGGAACATAAAATAAACAATTAGTATAACTGTCATGATGTGATAGGAAATTATACACATACGGTATATGATACATGATATGTGACACATATGATACATTAAACACATACGGGGATAGTTCGTAGGCGAAAATTATTCCAGTTGATTTTTTCTCGTCTTATCTATAAAACCATATTTAAATCAAATTTCATTACTTCTATCTTTAAAAGCTATAGCGTGTATATTTGCTATTTGCACAATTATAATATATTTTCCTTAGAAGGCTGTTAGGTGTTAAATGTGAAAAATTTATTCGCTACGACACACATTCACAATTCTAACACATAATATAACATCAAGTTAAAGACTATAAAAACAGAGACAAACAATATTTATAAGCACAGTGACAAAAGAGATAGAAACAAGAAGGAATGTATGTGTGTGCAACAGCAAGAAGGGTCAAGGCTCGGTGTATAGTTTTCGTCTTCAGGCAAAACACTGACTGTTGATCCCAATTGCATATTTACCCGTTAACATACAACAATCCGTTCTGGGCCTGTATAGTTCGGTATGTCATATCTACCATACGATATTTTCATCCGTTAACAAGACCCATATCCCAGCATTGAACATTAGAAGACTGATGATAATGTAATTAAGGTTAAAAGAAATTAGGTACAGCCAACCAATCTGACTACTGGGCCACCATAGAACCTTATCGCATAAAATGCTAAAGAATTATAATGTGATTAAAGCTGACAAGTTACATAATACAAATGACTAGTTTGTTGTGACAAAGTTACACAGTACCTTAGGTCCATTTAATTTACTGTACATACTAGCATAGATTTTAAGAAAAGAAAACTACAGTCAGTACTTATAATATATTATAATATATTATAATATATTATAATTATATTAATATTGTAGAATCATCAAATTTATAAACAACAAACAAACAACGGTATGGAACGGAACAAAGAACTTAGTGTGACATTGTGTTGTATAGTTTACATATATATTTTTGGTTACACCATATTTACTATATGTCTAATTTAATTACACGGTACAATTCAGTTTTCGGTTTTGAGTTTCTCAGCGATTAGATTTAATATTTATTCAAAAGGTGACATAATACTATTTTTAGATTAGTGTTTTTTTTATCTTTTAAGTCTTTTACTTGTATTCTGATTCATATAGTTAAACTGCTGCCTTTGAAACAATTGACTTTCCTTAATTGTTCCTTAGTTGTTTTTCATTAACCACACCAACGCGAAATTTATTTCGTCCTTTGTTATAATTCAAAATATTATTTATTATTTTTCTTTCAAGTTCTTGAAGTGTTTTTGAATGTCATTCACAATTTTAATTCCACGGATGAATATCTATATGTAGTACATCTAATTTTGTATGTGGTCGAGATAAGGCCGCTGTATTTAAACGCCATTTAGAAACTTGCTAAAATTGTAGCGTCTCGTGGTAAGGTTATGTAGCGTAAAAGATACCAAAAAGGGAACGCTTCAGGTATTTACAATTATAAGCAAGCGAAGCGGACTTGGACTATTTCAGAATCGGCTTTAATAATAAAGAAGCAATAAAGAGCTTCGTCCTTACCCGTTTTCAATAAACACCTTTATCGATTATTCAGTCCGCCGTCCATACTTACAGCGGCCCCGCCATAGACAGAGAGTTGGCAAACTAATTCCCGACACAGGCATAGCTTGCGCGGGTGGTGGTGGCCGGAGATAGCCGGTGGCCGGGGCAGCCGGGGGGCCACAGAGGGCGTGTCCGCGGCTGGGCGGCGCCCACCAATCGCCGCGCGCCTCCCACGCCCCGCCCACCTCACCTGCGCACACCATTAAGCCCGCTTTCCTCATACTTTTTTCGTGGACCTCGTATCCGTTCGCTCCGTCTTTATTTTATTTTCTCCTTTATGCCTCCTTCCCGCTCGCCTCCTATTTTACGCCCGTCGTCGTAGGTAGAAAAACCTTTTGTGAATACGAATGCTGAGCAGGTATTGCGCTCGTTAGTTACTTGCGCTGATGTGTAAGGTAAATAAGGGTTTCTTGGGGTCTTTATATAATTCTGTAGCGATACTGCCCACGCTATCAAATATTGATAAAATATTATTCGTTGAGAAAAATCGACACCGAACAAATACAAGCTGTTTTACGAGCGGGGTCGCGGGGCTGCGTGGAGAGATAAACTTTTAACTTCCATATCGATCCTCAAAAAGTTCGCGACGAAAGTAATCTCGCCCAACCTTGCTCCACATTTTGTTTCAATGGCCCACCGACGGCCGGAGCTGTATGCAAGTGTCCCTACCAGGGTGAACGATCCCACATCGATGAAGTTCAACTGAACTTGGAAAAAACTTGGGCCAACTTCGTTCGCGCCGCGTGATTAGGAAGACTTAGTTTTGAAGTGAGTTGCGAACTGTTTTTTTCAGTTTTGAAAGTGGGTGGCTCAGTTTATGATCCGGGTGAAAGTTGCGGCAGATCGATGAACTCCGTCCGGGGTCAACTCAACTGATCAAAGTTTGCGGGGCTAATAACCGAATTTAATACGCGAAGGGAGGGCAATGCACTGTCTGTGAACATCTGTTTCTAATTATATTCTGATCACGGGCCTTCTTTCTAAATATTAGCTGTTTTTATTTGTAGTTACGAACTTAGATGCAATACCAATCAACTTATATCTTCATTTTTTTAAACATATTAAGCGATAAAGCTTACTAACAGCAGTTTTATTAAACAAAAGAACAAGTATACGATCTGCAAATAAAAATAAAAGACAAGCTGTTGCCAATACGGAGTTCCATTTTGTCTCAAAAGAAAAACATAAGAGCAACCGACGTCGAGCAATTGTTTATCTGATCGGGCTTATCTGACGGTAGGTCGAGCTTCGCCGACGCAAGATGTCGCCCAACATTATCGCTAACGAGCGTTCACGTGGTAAACAGTTACGTATGGAGGTTGCGACCCACGGACTGGGAACCTGAACTAACGAAGGTAACTTAATTACGGTGCACAACATTTTCTTATTAGGCGGCATTGTGTACTGTATTAATTAAAAATAGCTTTAATATATAAAATTTACTATTAAAATAGTGTGACGTATAAAATAAATTGCGCAATAATAATATTATTATTTTACTACATAACTGTTTACATATTTTGTCTGTAGTATCGAGAGAGTAACAAAAAACTAATATTATTGTTAACGTAGTACTTTTTACCTCAATAGTATATCAATAAAATATTATTGTTGTATTACAATATACAATGTATATTTTTGCGCAAATTATTTAAATGGTAAGGTAGTTACTTGTGTAACCTTTGGTCGAATAGGAAGGAATGAATATGACAAACCTGCTTAGTTCTAAATTTATGTATAGTTGATCCTAAAAAAGTAATTGCGATGCTATATTATTTTAGACATTTCACCAGGTAGGCGCTTATAGCTAAAAAAAAGCAAACGAAGTAATAGGTGCAAAACAATTTGCCATATCCGTCTGTGCCAACCCTACGATCTTATATGTTCGCGACATCCATTGCAGTTCTTATGAGTAGAGCTTGAGATAAGAAAAGTTGCGCATCGCGTCAGCTGATGGGTCTCATAAGATTACATAGGCGGGATAGTGTGCGATAGTTTAGCTGTGCCATATGTTGCAAACTGGGTATTCATTGTTATCTTATTAAGTAAAATAATAATACAGAACATCTTTCGTTTTGTAATACACGTTCGAAAACTTCAAGTCATGAAAAACCATGTTTATTTAGTGTTTCTTCCGTTGTTTTTTTTTTGTTACAATTCAAATTTATATCCGACATACTTTCGTCATTAAAATAATGTTTTTGTGGCATTAAAGATGTGCAATATTTCAATTGTATAATCATTTACCTTTCGCTTCTATCAACACATAGGTACTACCGATTTTTTGATGAGCAATGGTCAATTGTTTGCCTCGTTTGGAATTTGCATCTTAACATCAGAAGCGACGACGTCAAATTGGTCACGCCAAGCCAAGTCACAATAAAAAGCCACACCACATAAACTTTGGCGGATTTTTCAAGCAACTAATCGCCCACGATGTTTGCATGCAGATACCTAAATGTAAGTTATTAAATATGTAATCGTTGCTTGTTTGAATTAAGATTTTAAATTAAGACCTTATTTTCGTAGCATTAAGGTAATGATACAAATATTAACTCAAACTCAATAGTAATACTCATTTAAAACTTACATTCAAAACTCAGATTAAATTCAAACACAAAATGGTAAACTTTCTCACACAGATAGTTTTGTTATTAATATTTGCAATTACACATCAAAATATGTATGTTAATTCAGGATAATATTTCTTGACCATAAAGTCCTTTATTTCTCGTTCGATACACTCGTTATCGGCAACTATTGAATAGGTCTATTATATTAAAAATGTTTTTACATTTTGAATACAATGGACTCAATGCTCATTACATTATCGTAAAAATAATCCCAAATGCAAATTAAATACGATTGGTAATACTTTGGCGTGAATCTTACCTTGCGTAACACAGTCCTCGGACTAGTATGGGAGGTAAAGAATTATTGACTGCATACCCTCAATCACTATAATAGTGTTTTTTGGCTATTACATAAGAATGTCCAATATTGCTTAGTAACTTTAATAGTTATCAATAAGATGATGTTGATGGTGCTTTTACTGTAGGTAAGCTATTTATTAACAACTACCACCTTGCAATGTATACTTCTGTTTTGTGAATTTATGCAATAAAGTTATTATTGTTATTATTTGTTAACATGCTTCTTACCTATCCAGAATCCAGTATATTTAAATCAGCCTCCTTGGTCGATTGGCTTACATACCGGTTTTTATGGTTACGCCACTCCGAGGTCCCGGGTTCGGTCCCTGGTCGGTCAATGTAGAAAACAAACTTTGTTACATTGACTCGAGTGTAAGAGTAGTGGTACCGTCGTCCTTTCAGAATTCCATAGTACAACTGAAGCTTCTTAACTTGGGTTTAGAGGAATGTTTGTAATGTTGTCTAATATTTATTTATTTATAAATGTATCATCTAACGTAATTTTATTATATATATATATATTTATATCAATATTACACATAAGTAATTTATGAATTTTCACTCGTGTTTTTATACAACTCATATACACTTTCTTTTCTGTCGATCTGTCGCTCCTTCTTTCTAAACTCTTTTTCTCCTTTTGTTTTTGCTCTTGGGCGAGAAGTATCCATGACCTCGACCCTTAGATGCAACTACGTTTAATAACCAACTTCGTGTGAATAACTTTTAAAAGAATACTTGAACCAGTTACCCTAACTTAACAAATAAGAAACAATAAAAACAAAGGATACAGTGTACGCCAACAACAGCCCTATTATAGTCTTATTTATTTTCTGTTAATCCCGAGATTACCTCGAAAAAATCGCTCATAGTTAATTTTATCAGTCAACCATAATTTTAAAGTGATACTTACAACATAGTAGTAAATCAATATATTGTTTTTACTTCCACGGTCACTTACTAATTACGGTATTCCTTAAAACATAATTATTACCATGTTAATAGTGAATCAGATCTACAAATTCAAGAAACGTGTAAATATTATTTCTCCTTAGGTGAAATAGCAATTGCATCTTCATCTGACCTTTGACTCTGCCTTTGTTTCAATTCAAAGCATGTTTCTATTTGAATAACACAAAGATAGGGTTGTTCTAGCGCCCGTTCACAAAAGCTAATCAATTATTTAGAAACCTTTCATCGACATCGGATCGCAGGGCCTGATTTAGTTACAGACCTTGAATTTCAATAAGATCGTTTCAATTAATAATAGTTACTAAAGGTTTGTGTATTTTGTGTATAATTCGATTTTAAAAAATCTTGTAGCTGAATGAAGGAGAGCATCATATTTATTTGTTCTATTACCATTAAATTTAAATGTATTGGTTTTTCTTCAAGTGTTCAACGGCGCAATTGCTGACGCGTTCGGCCTACAATTGCAAATCCAGTAAACAGATGCGTAATCAAATAATTATTATCTCGTACGCCTTCATGCTTCCAAATGCACAGAATTTATTTCAAAGCATTAAACATTTTATCCCGTCTTTATCAATACTGTTTACAATAGCACAACAGAAAATAGAAATTTATTTTTGATTACACGTTTCATCATAATATACACCAAATTGAACTTTACAGCATTAAAGCATTTTATCTCTTGAAACGTTTCAAAATTAAATGATCATTCTAAAATAATTATTGAATATTAATATGTAAAATATTTTTTTAAATACGTGATGTTGTAGTAATTCTACCGACCGATGAATGCATCCCTGTGCTAGTAAGACATGCGGCTAACATCGGCTACACAAATTCAAATGCTGTGAATAAATTTCAATCAATTAGAAGGGCGATAGTTCTCATATAATGGCGTCCGATGCCACTGAATATTCACACGACGCCTTTGATGTATACCTCGGGAGGACTTCTTAGACCCATAGATCACCCATCGGAGGCTTCTGTGGTGGTACGTTTAATTAGAATGAAACACTTTCTGCGACCACTACCGTTTAGGTAGCAAAGGGAAGTAGTACTTTGGGCTCAAATGTAATATGATATATTATTTTTAATTCAAAAACTTATTTACGTGTGTTAATTCTCAAAAACGTGTGGCGTCCGATAAAGTAGAATAGGACCAACCTTACACACTCAAGGGTGTTCAAAAAGGTGACTATTGATACTGAAAGAAATCACCACTCACCTCCTGTAGATCACAATCAGGCCAGAGCAGCGTTTTTAAAATTATGGTTTCGAGGGTAACCTCCAACCCACCTGCCTAGCAGGGAGATTCTGGCAATACCATCCAGTTTTGGGGAAAACTATCCGGCAAGCAATGGAAGTCTTTTGACAAAATAATATAAATATATTTCAGGGATATAATAAACGCATATTTTGACAGCTTGAGGAAAAATGTGGCTTACTTTCACTTTCTGTGTTTCATGAGTGTTGCGTTTTGAGTATGTTTATTATTATTTCTGACAACCTCTTTTTAGCTGCTTCAAAAAATAGTTGTTTTGTTAATACCTAACAAAACAAGCTGATGTGACGGAAGTTGTTCTTAAACTCACTTTTCTTATATCCAGGCCCGAGTTTATATAGAAGTAGCTTCGTCTACATTAGATATATAAATTCATTCTTAAATATTATATAGTGAAAAAAATGTGTTTAACATTAATGAGTAGTAGCTATCCCATTATCTTTTCAATGTTTATAATTATAAGTTTCCAAAAAAGTTGAATATAATATAAGCAAATTTTATTGCTACACTTTATTCCAATTTCCTAAACTCGTTCACACAAAACAAAGCTAATCTATTATATAAGTAAATCAATTACAAAGTTTTTCTACTTCTTATCGATATTCCATTGTATATAAGACAAAGTTCGTGTAAACATTTGATTACGTCAAATTACTCTGAAACTCGTAAGTAATTTTAGTTTTAGTTAGTTGCCGCAGGAACATAATACCTTCGCTCAACCTTTGCAATCGATAAGTAATCTTTCTACAAAATTGATTACCACACCGGCACATTGTTCGTAACACAAACATTGTACCGATAAACATCTTCAATACCTTCCCATTATTCTCGTTGCTAATACATCTAATCTCCGTTCAGAAACTTGGGAATGTGTCAGTAAATCATAGGAATAGTGTGGAGCCGTTTCTTAATAACCGCTGAATCGGGTAATTAAACTAAAGATAACCGTTGTTGCCCATCTCTAGACCTCACCGGCTATATTGATCTAATAAATTATCTAAGCGTTCCCGAAATTATTGCCAATAACATATTGAGGTAAATACTTGGGTTGAGGCTTATGTGCAAAACAGCGCTTAATATTAAACCCCAGTCTTGATATTGTCTACTTGGCTTTAAAGTTGCGTTTAACTTTACTTTCAAAAATTGCATAGCCTTTTAGTGATACACTCCGGATTTTAAACTGAATTAATGACCATGTTAAAAATATTCAATCGATAAAGCTAATATTATAAAGTTAATTGAAAATAAATAGAACATAAATAAAAAAGTGAATGAAAAAATTAATAAACAAAAAAAGAAAGCTAAAAAAGAAGAACCTCGACAAAAAAGTAGGCATTTTGTTGCCATTTCTATGTTGCAAAAAACATACAGACTGCATCAAATTAAAAGCAAGATATTTAAATATTATTAAAAAATTGTAAAAATATTTGTCACTACATAATATGAACACACTAGTATTAAAATGCTTTGAGAATTTAAAGTTACAAGACGTTTCGTTTCTGCAATGCAGTGGTTTCTGGGCCTAAGAATTCCACCCCTATCTTCAGTGCTTTGCTTCCAAATAGAGGAGGGACACAGTATACGACGAAGATATACGACCAATATTTAAACTTCATTAACTACTCATAGATGTTACTAAGTATACGAAACTTTAAGAAAACAATTTTTGACGGTATTTACACATATTTTTTTTTATGTATTAAAAAAGAACTACAAGTGATATTTTTTTTAATATACCATTGGAACTGAAAATATCTGAAAGTATTATTATCAGTTTGTCCCAAATCGTAATAAGAAAACAATTGAAAATAGCATGAGATATAACAAAAGATTTTGGTGAGTACTTGTATATGCAAGCCGATCATATTTTTAATTTTGTAAAAAAAGCTGGCGAGAACAGTTTTCGGATATAAATTTATCCGTGTTTATTTTGCAGGGTAGCTCTAGAAGAGTATTTTCTAGAACCAACGGCGTTGTCTTACGATAGGCATGTCTTGAAGTCTGGCCACATTAGAGGCGCTAATTGCTTTACGCAGATGCCTGGCGGTCCGGTGTCCGGTGGGCTATTTGTAGCCCTTTCTCTACAGTATAGGGGTGGGAGCTTAATAATTTATATCAGCTTGTAATTTATCAGTATTGTTTAATGGATATTTTAGTACCTATATATTCAAAAGTTACAGAACCACCAATAGATTTTTTTTTAAAAACACATAAAATAATCTTAAATATTACTAGCGGCCCGTCCCGGCTTCGCACGGGGAGACAAAATTCTTTTTTCTATTATTAAATATTTTTCCGTTAGCACCATCTAGCGTCCGGTAGACGAACTACTTGCGGTTAACGCATATACAATGGAAAAAGAGCGGGTAAAACAGCGGTCAGACAAACAACAAATTTGTCATCTTAGATTATAGATTATTATTGATTTCGAAGCAATAATATTCAAAAACAAAAGAATAAATACATTTGACAGCAATTTTTTGTAGATCGTACACGTTATTGCTTTCTATTTCTCTTGGTAAAGTAAACAAATATCCTCCAGACAAGAATACTTCAACGAAAACACATTTATTCCCAGTCACGTTCACATCATTACGAGAATTATCAGCACCGATGATCTCGCAGAAATAAAAACCTTATTGTTTCACTAGGCAGCCCTGTTCGACCCTACTCGCTCACACTATTATGGGGCTCAGATTAAATGCGTTGAAGTTACTAATGCCCCTCTAAAAGCGAATTGTAGTCGCTGGCAATGGTTTATAATATCGTTATGGTGTCCAGCTTAGATTAAGAGATACTTTCCTTTGGGCATCGAGAAAGGGGGTGGTGGAGGGTAGGTATTAATGGAATCAGGACGCGGTCACTCCTCGGCGGCCGGATCGCCCGATTTTAAAGGATTGCCAGGAATTTTAGAGTCGCTTTTAAGTACATGTGGCGAGCTCTAACTTCGAAATGCTTTTCGCATTAACTTCGTGTCGGTTGTTCAGTGAGACGTATGTGTTCTATTTGTTCTTGCTTTTAATAACATTGCCCTCTGGAATTCCATTCGAGTATTCTATTTTGGAACCCTTTCATATATTTAGAATTTCTCTTTTATATAGTACCATGATCAATTTTATTATGAAGAAAGAGTGAGTTCACGAAGGCGACTTTTGATAATTTTCCACTTAATTGTTTTTGCAGAACAATTTATACTTTAAAACAGTTTGAAAATTATATTTTTGTAACAAAGGCACATCTCAATACATGCCTGTAAATGAGATTTATATAAATTTAAAGTCAGAACTGAAAATATTTTTATTAAACATATTTTTAAAATTTTCAGAACATGTAATTGAAAAAGTAATATTTACCGTTTAAATTCAGATGTTTGAATAATTTTCAATAAAAGTGTTTTCGTCATTTACGGAAACCATTACTTTGCCTTTTTTATTATCCTGTGAATACGGCTTCTGAAAAGGAGTCGAAATATTAGGCTAAAATAAATAATCAACATCATTGAATCATACGCTTTCGCATATAATAATATGTTGATTAATTTTAATTAAGTCTTATTTAACTATGTATGATAATATCTCCTTCTTGTACCTTTATATTGAAGGTAACCGAACAACTTGATAACTTTTGTTTAATCTATAATCTAAGATCACAGTGGTTTGTGTGTTTGTCTGTCCGCTCTTTTTCCATTGTATCAATAACGTTACCATAGCAACGCGTTAACCGCAAGTAGTTCGTCTACCGGACGCTAGATGGCGCTAACGGAAAAAAAAATAGAATAAATTAAAAGAATTTTGTCCGCCCGTGCGAAGCCGGGACGGGCCGCTAGTATTACTAAAAATGATTTTATTCTACCACAAGTTTTTGTTTTCTGTAGGACATATTTGCTTTTATATATCGACTTTAACTTTCCCAAATCAAATTTTTGTATTTCAAATCAATATCTGTTACAAACTATGTCAACATCTGAGGGTAAATACTCAAGTATATGAACAGTTCAAATACAAATATTCGTGCGAAAGTTGTGGGCCGCATATGCGATGTCTTCGTTAGAAAACTTGCTCACCAAGAGCAGGGTGGACTAACTCGTTTCATTCATCGTCTTATACGCTATCCCATTCATTTTGATACTTGATAATTTTAATTAATGATTCATATGATGTTGGATGATTTTTCCTTTCCTTCCTAATTTTGGAAATGTGGAAATAGAATGGAAATACAAATTTTACCAATTTTGCATAAGGAATATGAAAATTCGGCGAGAGGTTTTAGTATGCAATGATTAATGGTTTCCAGGTGATTCCCTCCCTCATTTTATCTGGCATTCTGTAAGAATCACAAATAAGCCCCCTGATATTTTATTTTTTTTATTTGTTGAAAAAATCAGACGCATCGATATTTTTGCAAGTTTTCAGGTAGGTACGGAGTCCAACTAGTTCACACTCAACTAACTGACTATTAGAACAGATAATCTTTTATCATCATCAACCTTTTAATGTCCTAACAAACTACGTGAACCCATTCTTAATTGATATCTGCGTTAGTAAATCGTTTTAAATGGAATTTAATTTATGTGTTTTGTCTATTTCCTACGCGTGCCCATAATAGTCATTTGACTGATTTAAAATTTTGGTGAGCTGCCATGTGCAACTTTATTGCAGGCAAACACATGAGAAAATACTTCAGATAAAAAAAATATATTTTATTACTCTAAGTGTCACAAAAGTAATATTTTAAACAAAATTACTGTTTTCACACAGCTCCAAGTAATCATTTTGAAATCAAGAAATAGAATCCTTAAAATTTTAAACTTCCAAAAACTAGGAGGAGTGTCCATAATATTTATACGTTTGATGTCATTGACCGTAAATCAATCTACGTACGCTAATTTCTGATGATGACTGGCGCTTACGAAAGATGTATATCCTCCACAATCGTAGGTTGATTACCTTCTACTGCGTCATTGAGCTCCTCGTGATTTTTTATTCATAATAGTACAAAGGGATACATGACAAGTATCAAAGTTATTCGATCCAGCTATAAGTACAATCAGTCGGCGCATTACACGAGATGTCCAACGGGTGCGGTAGGGGGTTCGAATATGACATATCTGGGAGCCGTCACCGCCGCAACACTGTTCCAGAACTTGGTCTGCGGCCAGCGCAGATGTGTACTGGTACATACTCTGAAGTTTTCCGCAAAGCCGGAGGCGAGACGCGCCTACCCTCAATTATTAGAGCCATTGAGACACGACTATTTACTTACGGACGCACCATATATTGCCCATTGGCGCTTAAGGTTTTTGTGCTAATGGATTAGTTTAAATCACGTTACGTGGACCATCGAATTAAGGGATATATATTTAAAAACATAAAGAAACGCTGAAGTATTAAGAAACCAAAATACTTAATACAACTGTTTATCACCAGCAGTTCTAGTTCCACCAACTAACCAATTCATTTATAATGATGCTAAAAGTTGTTATGAAGTACATTTTTCTAAGGCGATATTTTTAAAGTATTTTTAGGACAATTATTGACCATCACGTATTTCGCAGTAGGTACGGTTGACAAATAATAGGTTCTTATCTATGAATTTTGCCGTTTTATCGCACTGGCAAATTTGAATGTTGTTGAACTTGTCGTCAGATTTCTGAACGAAACATTCCACACGAAAACTATAACTTTAATTGTTAAAAAAAATGGCGTTTGATTGTTCAACTTTCTGTTGTTTTCCCATTCTGCTTTTAACGTGAAAATGGATAGAACGAAAATCAGAGTAATTTTCGAATAAGTTTCAGCGTATGGCTATCAGGATACGACTAACGAACGCACTGTTAAAATACTTTCTGAAAGGAAATTTGTACTTGAAGGATAAACCACGAGGAAAATAAGGTACAAAGGTAACTAACAATGAATAAAGGTGATGGTGGAAGCCAATTTGTATCAAACTACTAAGGAATTAGCGGTATACCTCACAAGGTTAAACCGCAATAGAAATATTTTAAGTTACAAAAAACAGTTTTAATTTTTCATAACAAAACAGCAATTTCATACTTTAAGCATATTATTTGACAAAACAAGGGCGCAATATTTTTCTGCATGAATTGAGCTTAGTTGAAAAATCAGAACATCTTTGAACATTACTTTTAGCCCTAAGACTATTTACTTTTAGCTTACAACAATAGCTTACTGAGCTTACACCACCAATACCACCATAGACTTAACATTGATAAATAAGATTTAAGATATTTAAATAACAGCCCTTCTACCGAATCCACGTCGTGTTTATTATTGTTTTTTTTTTTTGTATTTAATCTTGACGTTCCAACTCCTTTAAAAGAGCCGCGATCAGAGGATGATAAACATAATGCGTTATACATGTGTAACTATCTTTCAATATTTTAATTAAGCACGTTCCTAACTAATCAATTTATATACATTTATATAGTGAGTGCAGGCGCGGAAGTATAAGAACTAAATAGATTTTAGATATATAAACAATTTGATACTTGTGTTTGTCTACGTCTAAATAATGTGGAATTGTCATGAAATCAAGGTTAAGGGACCTATGACATGAATGTACACAAAATATCTCACTCAATAGAGAATAGTCGTGTGGAGAGTTTAGACCTAGGTTGATTCTAAATAAAAGGATTGCCCATTCAATTTAGTCACACTTGGGCTCATGCTATCTATGACCTCTGAACACATAGAAAGCCACTTTAAAACACTCTGCAGGAATTCTAAGTCCAGCATACGCCTACGTTTAGACAGCGAGCTCATACCAAACTTAGACAGACATTCATCATAGGAGCTTCTTTGTTTATGTTTGGAGTGATATATGCTTGGTGTCTTGTGAATGATCGTTGTAAAGCTTCTGCTCGTGCGAGTATACCATATACCTAATTGCTATTCCAAAAAACGCTTCGGAATTTTAGTATACTACGAATCAGTGATTTGAGAATGTGAATTCTGAAAGTTGCGTAACTAAAGTCATCAGCAATATTCGAGACGTCGACGGCTGCAGTGTACCATTGTCGGCGGCCTAGTTCAGAAGACAGTTACTAATAGTCAGTATCCAATGAATTTCAAGGAAGAAACACTACTGCTGCTTCTACACTGCCGACGACGCCGCGACGTAAAAGACGAAATCGTTCATTTTAAATTTATGAAATATTAACATACAAAAAACGAAGTGTATTTTACTCTTTATCCACTTTTACCAATAATATAATGAATAAGAAGAATGAATTAAGAACAGGACATGATCAGTTGTATTTCTTAGCTGTCTTTACCTCTCATTATGATTGGACACCCAGTGCATTGTTCATTCATCTTCTTCAGACAAACAGTATCGAATTTAAAACTCTTGCATCGGCAGTGTTTTTTTTATAATGGCAACAGTACCTACCAAAACGTCATAGTCGAAATATATACTTCTTTCGACAGTTGTGATTTGCAACAATAGTAACAAACGAACAAATTGTAACAAACACCAAAAAAACGACGTGCGATGATTTATTAAAGACAGTGTGTCTGCAGCTAGATACCTAGGTGGATCGATCACATATTGCTTTATATTTTGTTATCGATCGTTCCATATATATAAGTGCTGACGTAGCAAACAGCTCAGAGCACCAGAACTATGTCAGTAAATCTACGCTGAACACGAGTCAGTCACATTTCTCATGTTCAATCAAATAACCAAAAAACTATTCGAGCATACAAATAAGAATGGATAACAAAACAAATATAAAGTTATAGAGCTGGAATATCTTGAATAAGCGGGGAGAACTATTCAATAAGCGACCCGTCTGGCCTTTATTATGCAGTGCTACAGTTGATGCATTGAGTAGTCCGTCCATCACGCCAGCCACCCGCTCAAATTTTCAATAGCAAACATTTGTTCGCGGCTGGGACGCAAATCAAATTTAAAAATAAGTCAGTCAAGTGCGATCTGTTTTCCAAGAAAAGTTCAATATTTCTTTGCTACTCAATTGATACGTTCGTATCAAAATTGGTCCATCTATCATTGAAGAAAAGTTAGCTATAACGCTAAAAGAATAAGATTTACTACTATTTACATGTTCCTAATTTTTTTAACAGAAGATAAAACATTCGTTTGAAGTTGATGTTATTTTAAAGAACTATGTTTTCAGCTCGTTCTGAATAATCTTTTGATTTTTAAAGACATGTGTCTCATTATTTTTATGATTTTATCAATGATTGTCTTCTTTTCTACTTCTCCATATCACGATGTGTAATCTGACGTACTTCCGCATAGAAATTTTAATAAATATTATAACTTTGTGATTTTATGTACCAATACTGTACTATTATCAATGTGTTTTTCAAAGGATCCCCAAATATGGATATTTTTGTGCATACGGACCCTCGAAGCGGCGACCGTGCGAGTGACAAGTGGGCAGAGTATCGCTAAAGAATGCTTGTATTGTACGAAGGCGCTGGACTCATATTTTTGCATTTTCAATACAACTTCCATTTTGATTTGTCGAGGGTCGCTATTGTTATGAAGACGTACCGATTTTGCTTATTTCGTTCGTCACCTCAACTTCTTGAGAGCCTGTTCAATAGAAAATTTTAAAAGTTTGAAAAGCTTCAATGTTAAACAATTTTTGTTAATATTTTATCAACACAAATTTCGTGTCAATTCAATTTTATTAATAAAAAATTCTAATAAATTAATTTAGCTTATGAATACACTTATGAGTTTATAAGAAGAAATAAGCATTAACGATTACTTACAAACATGCTTACTCTAAAAAAACCTTTAAAAGAGGTAAAAAATTTGCACATTTAATGAAACCATACCAGATTCCCAAATATAATTGCTGGTTGTTGCTAAATAAAACAATATCAAATATTCAGACGAGTTGTGTCACGCAGAAATCCTATGTGTGTTCTGAATTCAAAGGTTTCGTAACATTATTATAAACGTAATTAAAAAACACAAAAAAATTTCGATTTGATTATTAATAAATGACGCCTATCCAAGAAAAAATCCATATTTTCATAATAATGGAATATGTGGCTTTAATGTTTGTTGAGTATTTTTTACACAATATACATCTAAGTAATTATTATTTCAATAAATACACGATTTGCGAGACAATATTAATTTAAAATTTATTTAACTATAGTACTCACTTGTACCTTAAAATTTGGAAAACTTATCTTAAATGCTGACTGTTGGTTTGTTGTTATAGTCCAGCTGACTTGCTGCCACCACCAGACTGTCTCGAACAATATGAACTTTCCAAACAGCCCTCGAGGAAGGCCCAATGATTCGAATTTACGCTTTATGCAGTGGAAAATGATAAATTTATAGGCGTCCAGTTCCTTTCCCAATATATTCCGGCATCTCCAAGGAGACTACTGATTTTTTATGGTTACTGCGGCACGTTTGCATAATTTATGTCACCGCTTGAATTTGTAAAGAAATTACTATCTGCCTTAGTAGTGGAGTTGAGCATTGTCCTCTCTTTAAACTTTTACTTTAAATAGTAACGTCTTATATAAATATGTGACAGTATTAATATACAATCATTTTATGTATTAAGTTTTAATTTATTTTCACCTTAATAGTTAAATGTTATACAATCGCCAAAAATGAAATTTTAGTTACATTTATAAACAATTAAATATGTGATTATATTTTAAAATACCCGGTTCTAAATATATATTTGGATAATATACATTAAAAGCAAACAAGCGATCAATATGAATAAAAAAGGCTTATTGCTAAACAAAACCTAGGTTATTTGTTAACTTTCAAACGATAAGACGACGATCATATATCTTTGTCTCGACCTTAAAAAGTGTCGCATATATTAAATTACAAAAATAACTTTTTGAAACACCAGCTGCTTTCTATTTGAAAAGGACTATATGAATAAAATGTCTATTACCATTTGTTCTATTATTATCTTACGTTAAAGTCTTTTTGCTTCAATAATATGTCTATATAATATCCCATTAATACTCGTTATATAAAAATTATAAATCCTGTATATTCCAACCGATTATTGTGCACCAAATCTCGTTTTTGCCATAAATAAATTTCAGACCGCCGAAGACAGATGGCGCGGGTGCGCACGTAGGACGCATGGGCATCCCTCAACCCTTCTGGATAATATCTTTAAAAGTTTCCCTCCCTGCCTCCCTGGGGTGCGGACGATCTCTTTAGATTACGCTGGCAATCAAATGCTATTAGTATAAAACGCTATAACAATGATAAATGTCAATGCTAACCAGTTGAAGGAAAATCTTTAACCACTGTCTTAAAAAAAACAAACCGGTGAATTTTAACAAGGAAATCAAACGATCTAGAATTACCAATTTTAATTTATGAACAATAAAAGCAAATGGATGAGGTAGAAAAATAGTAAACTTTATACAACAGTAAAAAACTAAAAAAAAATCTTTTGGATTTTTTAGTTAGTTATTGTTTTTTTTTCGTTATTTCTTTTCGTTTAGAAGTTTAAAAATATAAGAACGTTTCAAAGAAAAACAGAATAAAATCATAATCCCTCCGCCATTACTAATACAGGATAGGTTCCATCCGGGTGCAGCCCGGCTCCAAGGTGCTCAAAACAAAAGTTAGTTGACGAAGTTTTATCAGGCCGCCTTGGGGGAAGGGGCCCTCTGACCTATTTTTCCCCGGACGATCCTGGCACGATGTTCCGATGGAAGTGTTTTCTTGTACCCAAGTAATTTTTGATGTGTCTCCTTAATTTTTTAGATCGTTACGTCTTATAAAAAAAATATACTAATCATACAGGGGTTTGGAAAAACTTTTTAAACTTACCGTATATGTTTATCACAAGAAGGCTAGTCTTATATTAGCGTATTCGCAGAAAACGTGTATTGGGTACGAGAGTTGCAATTGACATTTGTACTGAGCATGATATTATTATAGTGCTTAAAGTTAACGTAGACTAAAAAGCCTATCCTCTGGCATTGCATTATAAGATAATAAAGTAGCATTAACCGTACTAGTTAATGTCGAAATTATTGGAATTTCTTAAAATGTTTTATAGAATCCAGTTAAATGAATTGAAGAGATATAATGTTATAATAATAATAATAATCATTTATTCCACAAATTGACATATTACAAAAATTAATGAAATCCCTGACTGCCGATTGTACCTGTGTTACGGCAATCAGTGTCTTCTCACAACTGAGTTTTTACAAATAGTCAAAATTAGCGATGGTTTATGACTATTAACTAAGAATAGGAAAGTAGGTTATGTTATAACAGGGGAAAAAGTTTTAATTTTCTTATTATTACTTTATAGCTAACTTTAACAATGAAATGATGACAGAAAAGTCAAGAGTTTCTTATACAAGAAACATTCTCATTCATTTAATAGGGAAGTTACAAATAACCATTATCACACAAGCAAAGAGTTGACTTGATATTATAAAAATAATGTAAAATAAATAATTTGACAACACTATTTATAGCCCCCATTTCGCTCAAATCCAAGGTTCAAATTCCAGTGTACTTTTTAAATACACATTAATAAATAATTGTGAAAACAATAAAACATACATTAGGATTCGAATCCAAGTAAATTATACAACATACCAGATAATGATTTTTAAATTAAAAGTGCCTGTATACTAGAGTGAGAATTTTTAACTTGTAAATAATGTTGTATTTTGCTTCAACTTTATCTTCGGCGACATTAAGTTAATATAGCAATCATGAATTGAATTATCGTGAATAAGATAGATTTCAAGACACCGGCCTTCCCAATCACATTAAACTGATCAAGGAGCCTCCATCCACGATGCTATTTATTCGACTCTATAATTCGTTTTCCGACCCCGTTTAATGTTGATTACATTCCACTTCAAAAGTTCAACTTTGAGATGGAAATAACTCGTTACTTCTATTAAGTAATTAGTCAGCATAAAGCGATGTTTAAGTAATGAAGCGTAATTATAAGACAGGACAGGTCTTGAGGAGCCAAATAATTAAATCAATCATCCCATTGCCAGTGGTGTATAATCTTAAGGAATTAAGTGTTTTGCCGAATTAACGTGAAATCACTTTTTGGAATTCGATAGCCATTTAAGATACGATCGTTAAATAAGTAATTAATATTTAACAACGAGTAAATTAACTGGAAAGTTGTAAGATGTTACTAAGTATCTCACGAAAGAAATTGAAACAAAACTTTATTTGATTGTTCTAATCTTTCCTCGACCATCCTGTATTTTAAATGGCTGACTGTTTAATCTTTCCATTTACTCAGAGATTTTTCGTATAAGATATGGAAACAAATAGACGAAAATATGTTCCATGGTATGTAAAAACAATAAGTAAAAGCGCCTTTCTATTCACTGTATCCATACAGAAAAGTAAACAGGCCACTCGGTTACCGACAATCAGCGACCGCCCAGTGGTCGCCGACAAATAGGGGGCATAAATGTGAATGGATGTTAACATGTTTTTCACAACGCCACGGTCAACATATCGTTTTGTTTGCGTCCGTCGATATCTTTATATATAATAATATATATAAAGATATAAAAATAGCAATTTTTCAAATGCCAACTATTGCATTTGAATATCATACGTAAGTGTGGGTCATTGCTTAAAAACTTTATCACTCTTTATAACCGACTTTTAACATTTAAGTATGCGTCTCCTTTATTTTTTTAATCCTAGAAACAATTTTTTTGATAAAAATCGTTTGCTAATCATTAAATTTTGTCTTTTTAGCAGGTCTTCTCAGTACTTATGATTGTTACTTTATATCCCGTTATTGGGATATCCCAAGGCAAGGGAGTACAAGAGTATGTTTTTTAGTTTATGTAAGATTTGCTTTATATTAAGTCCCTAACTCCAGGTGAGGCGTTTGATGGCGCAGATGGGTTCATTCCGCTGCATCTGTAGCGCCCACCAATGCTCATTATTCGCACCGATTCTCTCACTCTCCGTGGGTTATGGCCCATTTTCTCTACGCCGTTTTTTCAACAGAAAGGCCTGTGTACCAATAGTAGAGACATTAATTGACTGATGATGAAGAAGTGTTTAAATACCTGTCTCACTCTATCTTCATTTAATTATTTCTGTTGCGCCACATTACTCTTTTGTTATTTCTGTTCTTGAAGCTAGGAATTTGAGCCTGATTGGTTGCTAACTTAACTTCGAAGAATACATTACAGAGTGTGTCCCATTCTGTTTTTATAGGCTGTTGTTACTATATAAATTAAGGTCTTATTTTTGTGAGGCGCTGCTAATGAGGTTGTGTAAGGCATTCATTTTTAAAACTTAATAGCTGTGACACCGTATAAGGTCCCAGCTTAATGTCGACAACGGCCAAAGTCGTACAAAATGTATGCTCACGATTTTATTTTTATAAACCCCCACCGCAACATAGTAATAATAGTGCCTGATAAATGTACCTCTGAAGAATCCTTTACTTTTACGTTTGTTATACCAGATTCGAGTTGGGGTCGGATTTTCTTATTGGCATGAGTTCTGCGATGCAATCATATTATACTCAATAAACATTATCATACAGCTCGTTTTATCTCACACATCACCACTGTTTGAGTTTTTTTGGATACGCGGAAAAGAACGTGGCACCATGTCGTTTCATTTGAGTAGTCATTTGTACACAGACTAAATAAATAATAAATCACGGGAATGCATTACTTTTTTTTGTCGATTCTCTCTGTTCACGAAAAAGAAAAAAAAGTCGACTAAATACGCCACAGCCTCGACTAAGTGTAGTTTATTTTTGTATTATTTGTCTTCTCTTTTGTGATGATTAACTTCTTGTTTGTAAGTCCCGTCGCTAGAATACCAGCGCTGATATATCGTAGTCATAGCAGTTAATACTGAGGCAGAGTCTTGGTTGATTTTAACTTTATTTTATTTAACTGTTTGTAATTTATACCTGTACCTATTGGCTATATGTTATTTCATTTTTTTACTTATTTATTGCTGTGTATAAAAAATAGGGCGCCAACGCGGACCACATTTCAACAAACTTCAAGAGATGAAATATTTACATAAAAAAGAAAATTGATATTTATGTAATTGTTATATAACTATACATAAAAATTAAGAGAAAAGGTTTTCGAAATGTTAAAAAAAATAGCATTTATTTCATGTTTGTATAAAAATTTTTTTTTTTCTTTACGTTACTTATCGTTGAAGCTCTTAACCAATGTTTTGAGTTCCAAATAATTTCAAAAAAGACTTTATTAGAATATTATACTGAAGTTCGATTTTTAAACACAGTATTATTTTTTTAATGGCAAATTAAAGGAAAGTATTCTGAAGTGATGTGAAAATGAATCTTGAAGTTACTAAATTTTTCTCAAAGAAAATGTTACCTTTATTTCTAAAAAAAACCTAAACGCACCTGGCAATGATTGCAATCTATTTAAAAATAAAAAAATTACTCCTTTAATTAATTTCTTTCTTTCTCCAGTAAAAAATGTACTAAACATTTCTTCCAGGTGCGGTTCTAAATTTTAATTTAAAAATATTTAAACACTTTTTAACCTAAAAAGAGTGATAACCTTTTGTTCAATATAAGATATTGCAATTCCAAACTTCATTGGAACAGTGAATTATTTGTAGAATAACAGCAAATTAAAAATAGCAAAATTGGCATAGTTATTGACATTCAATTAATGCATTGTAAATGCTTAGTTTGAATAAAAAGCAATATCCTATCTTATCTAGCCTGGATAAAACAATTTTTTTTCTTATGTCTTATGTCCTACGTCAAGAGAAATCAATACAGTATCAGGAGTCCGACAAATAAGATCATAGTACGAGTATATTGACTAAACATAATTTATTTATGCGATTTATTGGCGCTGAGCTGAGGGGAGTCGAATGTCAACATTGACTCGCTGTCGAAGTGTTTGCACAGTGCCGTGACCTCGGACCGGGGATTTTTAACTGTACGTTTAACATTTCGCTACCCCCGCTGGATCATTTGTAATTAGGTTGGTATTTTGTTTATTACACAAACAGATATTTCATTTTTGCGTATTTTCAATTACTTTTAGAGAACTGAAAGAGTTCTACAACTAAGTATTCTGTAAAGTAATTTTTAATTTATCAATTATCTATGTTTCATTGAAGTGGATAACTAGAATGATATTTTTTTTTGACGGTGGGTATTAAGAAAATGGACGTAATATAGTTCAGTTCTGTCCCATCATAGCTTAGTAGATATAGACCAAATAGTAAATATTAATTAGATGCAAGTATTATGTACATATATTTGATATTAAGTTAAAAAGCATTCCAAATTCATCAGATGAGATTTTTACAACACGATAAACATAGTATTTGTATTCCCGTTAACAAATTACGGTAAGCTAAATTCCTGTGTTACAAGTGGGTCATTTCTATAGAATATCTGTGATGATTCCGCCGCCTTAAGATAAGCTAGAAGGTTTTAAAATGGGCTTTTGAAACGTCAGTTTCAATTCAGTACAAAAAAAACCTACAATAACTTTAATAGGGCCTAAACCAATTTTTTATTTTTTTATTCATTTGATATAATACGAATAAATTTACTTTTTATGTAATAATTAGAAAAAACCAGCCATGATTAATACAATATTAATCTGAAAATATAAATTAAAGAACTCTTCAGTGTCCCTTTAGACTGATTGATAATATCAGCATAATTCGTATAAAATTTGATCATATTATATACAAGGCAGAGATATAAGGCGATCAAAGCATTCCACTGAGCAATTATTCGGTTCTGTGATGATAAATTGACTTCATAACGTGAACCAGAGCTATTTTTGTCTCTCTGCTTTGAGTGATGCTTCTGACTAGCTAATAGGTATGGAGATGGATTGTATAAGAATTGCAAAAACCTTACTGTACAAACATACAAACAGCCAAAACCATCATTCTCATGTAGCACTGAGTTACCTACTGCTTTCGCCCTAAAATAGATTTACTAATACGTTCAGAACAGAGGATTTGTTCTTTTGATACATAATGTGTTGTGTATACATTTTTACACGAAATTAGCTTCAATGTTATTTTTAAATTGATATTGACGTTTGTTTCTTTATTTAATATATAAGTAAACAGTGAATTTCCTGCTCCAATCGAAGACCTGATGCTGTAGACTCTACCCTATAAAAATTGCAACAAATTCTGTAGTGTTTTAAGTTTGTGACGTAAAGTCTAGGGTTTCTAACCTCCAGGGGTAGAAGAATACTATTTTATTAATTTATTTTATCAGGACAACTAACAAGAGATTACATTACAGTCTCCTCAATAACGTGCTACCTTCTAAGGTAGCACAGAATAATATAATGAAAAATTATTTCAGAGCAGGAGGCACTTATTTTTTATTTTATTTTTAACACGCCGTTGTGTCAAAACACTATTCCCGTATTGTACCGAAAATCGTAGATGAATTTCGGCCCCTGATACACCTTCCGACCACAACAAACGGATCACTGAACGTTGCTCTTCTTTGGTACAAATAGAAAGCGGAGCGGCCATGATTAACAGCACGACAGCGATAATAAAACTAACCTAGCAGCTTGAAACGTGCATAGGTATAACCATAAATAAACAAAGCATACGTCATCAACGCAAAACAACAGTACTGCCAACATAAACAAAAATATACCTATGTTGCGGATAATAATTGACTTACCCTCGAATATAATTTAAATTCCATCATGGCGTTTTCATTACTAAGAGTCCTGTGCCTCACAATGTTAGCTGCGTTGCACCGCGGGCGCCCATCCCGGCCTATTGTCATGTCGCATTAACGGGAATCGCATCATAACTCCCGATAATCTACGTTTATTGGCTCCGCTCCGGCTTCCTCCAACATAAACATTTTTATATGTTACACATAAATATGGAAAAGCTCCATCGGAACTACTCAACTGCGTCAAGTAATAAGAAAATGGTAGATTTTTTTTGTTTCGGTTTCATAGGAATATCACACAGATTACTTAAATTGACAAATATACGAGTACAATTGTCACTAAAATAATGAATATATAAAATAAGCTTTAAATACTTTTTTATTAAATTCTATACGTAATTGAAAAATTTCTGAAATAAAATTTTCAACAACAATATAAAATATTATTTTTGAGGTTGCACCTTGTTACGTCATCATAAAACGCATTTATTTTTATGTTTTATTGATTCTATGACTAAAATAATCTTATTGAAAAAAAATGGAGATAAACACGCTTTATGCACAGGTAAAAGGTTTTATTTCTATGATTGTTTATGAAAATTCATGAACTAAATAATATTACGTATGTTAATAATCATGTAAGATCGTAAAACAACTTTACCGCTTTCATAGAAATTAAGAAAATGAATAGCCATATATATGACTAGCCTACTGCCATCTATTAGACACGCAAGCTGGTTCGAATCTGATTGTTCTGTCCCTCGACACGAGTTTAAGTTATCTAATCAATCAAGTGACGTCCAAACCTCCCAATTGTTTTCTTTTATGTGTTTCACTGGTTTTTCTCAACATAATGGAATATTAAATCATAATAATAGATGCCTTGACTTGGTATTGTCCAATTTATCATCATGCCTAGTCTCTCGGACGGATCCTTTAGCTGAACCTGAGGACAGGCATCATCCATCGCTAATGGTTGCGTTACAGGTAAATTCGTCAGCGGAAGCATGTCTTAAACAGGCACCCCGTACGATACGTAAATTCTACGCCGCTGACTATGATTCAATCAAGTCTAAGTTAAACGGAATCAGTTGGGAGGATAATCTGTCTAGTACAAACATAGAAAGTGCATTGGATAGTTTTTATAAAATCATTAATGATGTCATTGATGAATATGTACCAATCAAGCAGTCCAAGAATAGTAATACCAATTATCCTGTGTGGTTTTCTCCTGTATTAGTTAAAATGATAAAAAGAAAGCATAAAGCACATAAAAAGCGAAAAACTTATGGCCGATTGTATGACTATGAATGTTTTTCTGATCTGAGACGAGAAGTAAAAAAACTAGAAAAGTCTTGCTATGAACTATTCATAACAAGGTCTGAGATAAACATTTAACACTGCTCTAAGCAATTTTGGTCATTTATAAAATCAAAAAAAAAATTAAATAGTATCCCTGACATGATGAAACTAGATGGCGAGAAAGGTTATGACGGTCAAACTATCTCTAACATGTTCAACAATTTTTTCCAGTCTGTATTTGAACCAGAAACGCTTATACATGCTAATTCTAAAAATAATGAATCTGTTTGTATTATTAATAATGTTAAAATTACACAAAAAATTGTAGAGAACTACCTCGCAAGATTAAATGCTTCTAAAGGTAGTGGTCCAGACGGTATACACCCAGTATTTTTGAAAACATGTAGCAGACAATTAGCGGCTCCTGTTGCTCACATTTTTAGACTATCCATGTCTACTGGTGTTATGCCGAATGTTTGGAAACAGTCTTTCGTTGTCCCTATATTTAAGTCCGGTGACAAACACGATATCCGTAATTATCGTGGAATATCTAAGCTGTCAGTGCTTCCGAAAGTTTTCGAGAAAATTATTTATGATTCTGTGTATCCAACGTTAAGTTCTATACTTATGCCCGACCAACATGGTTTTGGTGCTCGGCGATCGACTGAGACTAACTTAGGCGTTTTTCTTGGCTTTGTTCTGGAGACTATGGGGGAGGGATGTCAGGTGGATGCTGTGTATACCGATTATTCAAAAGCATTTGATAAAATTTCTCACTCTGTATTGATAACGAAACTTGAAGAAGTCGGTATACACGGTGATCTACTTCGATGGTTGGCGTCTTACCTCAGGAATCGAACACAAGCGGTCACAATAAAAGGTTTTACCTCCTCTTTCAGTCCAATATTATCGGGGGTTCCTCAGGGATCTCACCTTGGCCCGTTACTTTTTAATATTTACATCAATGATGTTATTAAGTGCTTTACCAATTCAAAAGTACTGCTATACGCCGATGACACAAAGATATTTTGTGCTATCAAAAATTTAAATGACTAAAGGGTGCAAAATGATTTGAATCGGTTATGCGACTATTGTACTCTTAATAAGTTATACCTCAATGTCGAAAAATGCTGTACAATATCATTTACAAGAAAAAAAGTCCTATACATTTCAACTACAAGCTTCAAGGAAAGATTTTGAAAAGGGTAAATGAGATCAGAGATCTTGGGGTTCAGTTAGATAGTGGTTTATATTTTGAATCGCACGTCAATAAGATTACCGCTAAAGCATACAAGCTACTTGGCTTTATTTTTCGTCAAGGGAATGATTTCAGAGACGTGAACACCTTAATTCTACTCTATAACGCATATGTAAGATCTCAGTTGGAATACGCCTCTACTGTTTGGAATCCTCAGTATCAGAAATACATAGCTTTGGTGGAGGGAATACAGAATAAATTCATTAGGCATTTAAAATTTAGATTTAAAAATTTTAACATGTACTCGATTCAATCATTAGCATCCCGACGCAATTTCAGAGATCAAATATTCTTATACAAAATCATTAATAACTTGATAGATTCGCCTTATTTATTTATTAAGCAAAATAACATTTCAGTGCCCTAGCACGACAGAAAAATACGTTTTTTATACCTCTTTGTCGAACTAATTATACTAAAAATAATTTTATTGTAAGAGCTACAAGTGCATATAATAAAACATTTATTCACATTGATATATTCCATGAGAAGTTGGCGAGATATCGCCGTCTTCTAAGATCAATGTAATGGCAGTTGTACCTTAGTTTTAATTTTTTTTTCAAGTACCATATTTTATCTTAAGTTTAATCAATTGTGTGTCTTATCAACATTTTAATGTGTAAAACTTAGCTTTGGAAACTGTTTATGCTAATGTATTATCTACTCTAAGTTAGATTAAATATGAAATATATGAAAAGCTGTATGTTTCCTTAAATGAAATAAAATAAAAATAAAATAAATTATTAAAAAAAATATGCATACCGCTGAATGATTTTATGAAATGCTTTAACCATTACACGATAATATGAAAGCTATTTTCCAACGATTGCACTGGAACAAAGCCTTGTTCTGCTCACAATCACGATCGGACATTATACTAAAGACAATTCATTATTAGAGAACCGTTATACACCCGTAATAGGCAGTTATCGCCCTTTTATAGCAGGTTTTATGAGCAAAACTATTCAGCCAAGAAATGTTCGATGTTATCTTGTTACATCTTTTGTCTACTAATGAGTTCTCTTATAACGTGCAATATAAAATTAGTGTAAAAATCTTTTGTTATTGTGCTCATATATTTTCTACAGGTTGATAAAGTAGGCTATTGTCTTAAAATTGTCGAAGTGATCGGGACGTATTCGTAAGAAAGTATAACCTTTATTTCTTTAATATAAGATCGTTTTCTCAATTTTAACTCAATTATTTCTCTGATACCTTCGACGAAAAAGGCTTTAAGTTTTCGAGCTGAAACGCAAGCCAGTCTTGTCTAAATAGATTCAAGAAGAGCTATTGAGCTCATACCATTATTACTATAAAAAATTGTTTTAAATTTTCCCATATTCCGCACTGTCAGAGCAACTTTTACAATTTTTCTAACTCTGATAGTCGGACTTTCAGCGTTCAATTTTTATTTACATAGTTAATTTCTCGACACACGAATCTCATAAATATTTAGTTTGACTAACCCGACCACCACGAATATATTATTTAATTTATTCATTTACAATACAACTACAAAATAATCATTCACCTCGGACTTGTATAAACCACCTATTGAGCCCATTGTAATGAAGCGGATTGATAAAGATTATAGCCAAACTTTTCAACCGTCATTGATTACCAATAACGGTTGAAAAAACTCGTCCAATAACCAAGCCTTTAGAGTTTAAACAATTATTCTGTGAATATAAAATTCTATCTTTATAGAAATATTCTCTATTTTGATTATTTTTATCACAAGTAAAACTCCAATTTATACAGATCTGGAGCTTTAAAACGATGCATGCTTGGCACCTGTGATTATAATAAAGTAAATATCATGGTTAATTACCTTTATGATCTTTATGACTTTATAAGAAATATTTATATAAAGGTCATTAAATATATATCTCCGCTTACTCTGTTTTGAGAAATATATTTTAAACCTTAATAACCGATTATGGTTTGAAATATAATGTTAGAAAAAATTACAGATTAATTTTCATAGTAGGTACAAAATATCCTTTAATTATCATATTCATACAGTATCGAAGGATATTAAAGCTGATGCAGATACATAGCGTGAGCGCAGGGTGATGGCGAATAGAGCTAATATGATCGCATACAGATTTAAATTGGGCATGAGTGGTGTTGGGGCAACAGCCAGATTGCAGCGTCGGCGATGTTCGCAGATGGTTGCGTAGGTTATTTCGACACGCTATTACGTTAAAGGAGCTTGTCAGTGCTCCACAGACTGCGCGTAAGCAGCAACACCAAACTCACCATAGTTACGGAAAGACTGTATAATCGTCTAATCGGTTCTTGGGTTGGGCAACATAGTAGGAAGAATACTAAATACGCTACTAGCATAGCAAATAAAATTGTTACTAACACATATGTATCCATGATCTTAAATATATATATTTACCTTTATTCTTATTTCAAATCCATAAGACCAATTCAGAAAATATACTTTCATACCAAAGTAACAGCATCAGACAATGTTTTACAAAAAAAAAATAGAAAGCCATAAAGAAAATCGACTTAACAAAACCACCCCGTTTTCCTATTAACTTGTAATAGTTGTTTACAACTGGCACTTGCTGTGCCTTCGCAATATATTACGACTTGGTAGCAATAAAAAAGGGGTAAAAAATCAACGGGCAACGTTAAAATAAAGCGCCCCACGATATATACGACTTCCTCGAGGAAATAATAATGCTGTTTGCAATTCATTTGGCTACCTGGTTACCCTCGTCTTTAGAAAACAACGGTACGTTTCTTTCCTAACCCTCCTTGGCCCGATTTTTCTCAGGAGGGTTGGAGAATTTTTATTTCGAAACCCTTTACTCGCGAAATCAAAGCTTAATGACAGTTCACGTGGATAAGGACGTTAGTGATATTTTGGTACGAACTCCATAACATTAAAATCATTAAATAAATAATAATGAGTTGGTTTTGTTACAGTAATTTTGATTGATTTGGTTCAAAGCAATATATTTCAGGCATTAAATAAAAATAATTACCCGTTAAATTATAGTGCGCTGCTTAAATTATAATATCGGATATAATAAATTCTTATTTAAACAATTATGACTTTGGAACATATGTTATATCTTGGCGATAGTAGGCAAGATCGCTACTTTTGCACCAAATGCTGATTGAGTATCTTAATAGCTGCTAAAATTAGTGGATTTTTAAAAGGTTGTATGCTCTTTTTGTTCTCTGCACTTCATAAATTGTGTTATTGCCAAAATCAACAATCATAATACTTATAAAATGGTATAATATTTCAATAAAAGAAATCTATAAAAACCCTTCGACTTGGACTTGAGTGGAAATCGAATCCGCGCTTTATACTACCCAAATAGCTGACTAGACTGTAACTACACCTAAAGATTCCCACCCCATCAATCGTTGATACAAACGATGTTTTTTTAAAACGTAATATTTGAATAAAACATTTTTTTACGGTTTTTGCGCATAATTTATATTTAAGCATGACGTTTTATTCCGTTACCGTAATCACAGTGTGAGCAATAAGGCACTGATCACGGCTCCTGTAAAGGAGTCGAAATGTCAGGATTAAATATAAATTATGCGCAAAAACCGTAAAAAAGTTGATTTATTTAAATGTGTAATGTACGTGAAAGTGTAAAAACTAAGGTGTATTTAATTATTGTAATCATAAAAATTATTATTCAGTATATCTAGTTAAAATAAATAGAAATAATCTTCGTCGCAAAATTTTTTGTAAATTCTGATTTTTCACTTGCAATCCTATCCTCTTGCTGGTAAGCCTGACAAATGGCATGTCGCCCAAGAAAAATCAAAGTGTAACAAGGCGCCTTCTTGCTTACATTTAAAAACGTAATTGTAACTAGACCGCCCCTTATTAATTTACCTCATCCATCCCTCCAGCCCTCCGTCACTATGAATACTGAAAGAGTGAAAAAAGTTACGAATTCTCCGTGTATTCCGTTTAAAATATTCATCGCGACCTCAAAGCTATGTTGAATTGTTTATCTGAATTTTAAAGAATTTGTATGGTTTGAGGTTAGAATTTCAATAATGGTGAAGGATCTTTTATGAATTCAGAAGAAAATATTGATAGGTAAATTTTATATTTTTTATAAATGCAGTGGTTTCTTATTTTAATGATTTCAAATATTCCTCTTTATGATGTCTCGTAATCCGTTCTTCAGGTTATTTCTATCTGCTTTTTTATATCCATATCATAAAAAATCAGTTTGTGTGAAATTCCACAATATTAGCCAATATTTACTTAATAAATGTTATTATATGCAAGTTAATATTCTTTATCTGTTCTAGGGTGTCTTACATAGGTTTTAGTTTAAATTTTTAGTAAAATAAAAAAGAAACTTTAAGTCATAATGTCTTGTACGCTCAGTTTCGCCATTTACACGGTTTAGATAAAAATAAACAAGAAACTATTTATATTTTCGGATCTGAGAACCGTTTGGTACAACGGTAACAATTCTGCTTTTCACGCCGACGGTCTTAGGTTCAAATCTCGGAGGGGAAGATGTTTGTATGATGAATACGAACATCTGTACCTGAGTCATGGGTATTTATATATATTTCTATAATAATACATATCTATGTATTATATATGTCTATCAGTTACCTTAGTATCTATAGCACAAGCCTTATAGTGCTTACATTGGGCTAGACTAATTGGTGTAAATGTAAAGAATATTTTTATTATTATGGATCTTCTTAAGTCAGCTTTTAATGCTGGCATTGATAGTCACTATGGGTCTAAACCGAGTAATGACTATTATTTTTACCGGTTATATTAATAACGTTTTTACATGTTTGGCGTTGCATCTCTTAAAAGCAATATGTGTGATGAGTCTATATAACATAATTATATTTAGGTTTTTTTAAACTGGATAAAAAGAAAAAGGATTTGCCTTTTTCTTTTGGTGATGATGAAATGCATCACGATGTGATGTTTAGAGTCTTAACCTTTAGTTATACATTGAAGTCATCTGCATAGTTATAGCGAAGGACACTCAGCCTCGCGATAATTACTTCCAGCTCGAATCACCAACGTCCAAATTAACTAATAACATTGAGGGGTCGTTTATAAAAGTTTCGGTAACTGAAAGATGCGATCGAGAGTCACTCCTCGTGAATATTTAAGGAGCGCTCGAGTCTCAAGGGGTTTCAAGGAGTCGCTCAAAATACTTGATGAGCAATCGAATTACTGAAAACTGAGATATCAAAGGTCTGACTTATTTTATAGCTCGGTCGTCCAGTGTCGCCGATTAAATAAGATTAATACTGCACTGCTCAGGACTTCGTTGTAAACATATAATATCATTTATGGACTGTGATTTATTTTGACAAATAGCAGTTACATTTTGTTCATATAATATATATTTAAAAAAATATTTCAATTGAAAGTAATTCTGGTAGTAATAAATATTTTTTCAATTAGATATAGTTACGTAAAACTTGATAAAATAACTGGTATTTATTTTATTTATGGAATAGGTACACCAAAAGATGAAATATATATATGTATTTATATATTTCCTAAAACAAAGGTACATAACATATACAATATTTTGTATGATGGTATTATTTAAAATAAAATGCAATTATTTAATTGTATATATTGAATCTTAAAATGGATTTTTTTCGTGATAATCTGTTTATTATGCTGCGATACATATCGACACTTTATTTTTTACAAGAAACTTATTTCAATTTTATAATCGAATAATTGCAAAATTCATGCAAATCATAAACCAACATTTCAGACGAAGAAATTAATCAAAAAAATCACAAAAATGAGCAGTAACGGAGCCCTTCGTCAAACGCCCTCGCGAGCACATTCCGTCCCGTCTGAGCGGGCCTTTTAAAACCCGGTAACAAGCCAATAAATCCCAGCGCATTTTTTCCAAACCTCCCCAGAAAAAAGGCTTAGCACGATAACAGCCAAATTTACTTAACACGAACGCGTTAAACCGACTAATAAGGATCGGTAATGCAATTCTCTAATCCCGACTCGCTGACCCTTTTTTACAATATTAATCTGTACTTATGATTGAACCTTTTAATGTTATAATTTCAAATTCCGTATAGCTGGACGCGTTGGCCAATATTGGAAATGACTGCTGCTCTACGACGTAACTGTCAATGTTAAATGAATCGGATCAAAATCGTGGCAACGTATTTGCCTAAAGTTAAAAACTTTTTAGGTCGTATAAAAGTATATTTATTTATGAGGTGCTTGAGGGCGTAGCGATTAGCGATTTTAGCAAATAAACTGGCGCGAGGTCGTTAGATGAATGACCCAAAATTTTCTATATTTAACTAAGAAGTAGTTAGTAAGCTTTGGATGACGCGCTTAGCCGATTAAGACCATAAGCTAAGACCAATAAGCGCCACCATCATATGGTTGATATACCAAAAGGTTTTTGGTTCCAATTTTGTGATCTGTACCGCTAAATAGCAGGCCCAGTGCGGATTGTTGAGTGCAGAAATTATCTCCTGGCCACGTCACTACGTATTCACTCCTGACTTGAAGTTCCCTAAATTCTAAGTGTCAGGAACAGATTCAGACTCAGGCAAGTAGTTCCACTCTTTAGCGGTACATTAACTATATAATTATTATTGTGGTGCTTATTCCTAATAAGCAAAACAGATAAAGTTTGGTTGTCCGTATAAAAAAATGGGGATGGCGGAATATGTCTGCACTACTCTATAAAATTGTAGTAAGCAAAAACTTAAAAATATTCATAATTTTTATAAATTTTATGCATTTTCAATGCGATATTATCAGATAAATTATTATAATAGAAAAATACTAGAAAAAATCGACTCGGGTCACAAGTGAATCTCAGGCGGGAAACGAACCCGCAACCTTTGGAAATCCGGTCCAATGCTCTCCCAATTGAGCTACCGAGCCTTGCGAACACTCGTCGAAATTTTCTAATACCTTCCCGATTTTACGCTGTAGGCCAGCGTTGTTTCATCAATGAGAGGAACATCCTCTCGTATTCGAAAGAAACATTTTTACAAATGTTTGGTCAATCGATTAAGGTGAAACAGCCATGTTAGATTTATAATTTTTATAAATTTTATGCATTTTCAATGCGATCTTATCAGATATTACTTGTGACCCGAGTCGATTTTTTCTAGTATTTTTCTATTATAATAATTTATCTGATAAGATCGCATTGAAAATGCATAAAATTTATAAAAATTATAAATCTAACATGGCTGTTTCACCTTAATCGATTGACCAAACATTTGTAAAAATGTTTCTTTCGAATACGAGAGGATGTTCCTCTCATTGATGAAACAACGCTGGCCTACAGCGTAAAATCGGGAAGGTATTAGAAAATTTCGACGAGTGTTCGCAAGGCTCGGTAGCTCAATTGGGAGAGCATTGGACCGGATTTCCAAAGGTTGCGGGTTCGTTTCCCGCCTGAGATTCACTTGTGACCCGAGTCGATTTTTTCTAGTATTTTTCTATTATAATAATTTATCTTAAAAATATTCGTTTAAATATGGGTGTGGGTTCTTCATTCCTTAACTTTTTCTCATCTCTTGATAAAAATAATTTAAGAAATATATTTCTTATAATAAATAAGTGTTAGACCTACAAATATAACAATTTCGCTTAATTTTAAAATTAACGAGTTATTTAATATTAAAGTATATTTAATATTAAAAGTACATTCATTCATTTCATACTACACAGAATACCTTTTAAACAAATGAGACAAAGCTTTACTTTAACTAAATTACATAGAATCAGATAAATAATTAAGACACATCGGTTCGTTAGCAGCACAAATGTAGTCACAGGTAAACATAGAAACGTGGAGATTCGCTACGACTCTTTTAATTAATTAAGTATATGGAGTGAATCGAGCATCGTAGTACTCGGTCCTGATTGCTCGCCATGTTTACTCAGTCAATGCTATATCGAGTGCGCTAACTTCACCAAGGTAGTTTAATATAATCAAATCATTCTACGAGTTTCATAGTAAAATTCTTAGTCACATCTTCGCGTATACTAGTACTCTTGTACACGTGAGCGTTAAGGAAACCTTTCGCTATTTAAGCAGTACTTTATATTAATATTTAAAATAAAAAAGTAGTCTCCTGTTTAATAAATTATTCACTCTTGCCTGATGATTCTGTTACACACCATCTTATCATAGATTTTGACGACTTTTTAAATTGCCAGTAATTTATATTTTATTATTATTAAACGACCAAACTATCGTAAGATTATATTGTATGCCTGACCATACTACTTAATTACTAACTAAAATCTTACAGAATCGACACCCTGATCCGTGTTAAACGATTAGTTGCTTTCGCTTTCACTTACTTTTGCATGTGGCGCTAGCCACTGGAGCCGTGTCATTTTTAAATCAAAGATAACTCCTTCAAATTAAGTTTTAGGGTAATCTACCCAGAATAAAACAATCTTCATTTTTCACGTAAATCAAGCTCGTAGCCTTCGTTTCTGGTAATTGTATGTAGGAACGAGTCGGTTGAGAAAAATATGTCCCATTTATTTTATTAAAATAAACTGGCATTACAAGAGTTTTCATCTGGGGGCACGGCAGTGCCCCCGCCAAGTCAAGCAAAAAAGCGGCACGGACGTACCATCCTTTTCTCGAAGCAATTCAGGCCATTTTCGACCCCCTGTAACTTCGTTGTGGATAAAATTAGAAGACTGAATCTTTAGTTACCATGCAGGCATTGTAAAGACACGGTATATTTCAAATTTTATTCAATTTGAACTAGTAGTTTAAGAATTATAACGGGTCAAATTTCTTAATTTTGTCACTCACTGACTCACCGATCATCAAAATTCTAAGACACTTCTAGCAGACCTAGAAGCTTCAAATTTGGAATATAAAAAGTGTTTGGTGTATGAATCAAGGTAAAACTAAAAAAACCTACAAAAATAAGAAAAGTTCATAAGTCAGAGAGAGGGCTTTAAGAAAATTCGTTGCTGGTAGATATACATACATATATACAATAAGTAGAAGGTACCGAAAAGGAAAAAAGTAGACTGTCTACAAAATACAAAAAGCAATGAGATCCCATCAAAAACAATACTTGTCAAAAAAACCAAGTCTCGCAACTAAGTTGTTCTACGGTAAAAAGTTGTGAGATCCATGTAATACCAAGTCGGTTATTAATTTATTCAGTCCCTACTTAAGCGAATTTCTGTCTTAATACGTCCAGTCCCTAAGACCGCGATCGTGGTCCATAACAATTGAAAATCAATTGTGTCTGGAATCTCCGTACTCGAAGCATTAAGTTGTTACGTAATAATTAACAGCATCTTATAGTGACGCAAATCAATATTAAAAATCTTTATTGTTTTATATAAATATATTGACTCGGCCATCGCATGAAAACACGTGTAAATTAAATTATTTAGTGCGATGGCCGAGTCAATATATTTATATTAAACAATAAAGATTTTTAATATTGATATGCGTCACTATAAGATGCTGTTAATTATTACGTAACAACTTAATGCTTCGAGTACGGAGATTCCAGACACAATTGATTTTCAATTGTTATGGACCACGATCGCGGTCTTAGGGACTGGACGTATTAAGACAGAAATTCGCTTAAGTAGGGACTGAATAAATTAATAACCGACTTGGTATTACATGGATCTCACAACTTTTTACCGTAGAACAACTTAGTTGCGAGACTTGGTTTTTTTGACAAGTATTGTTTTTGATGGGATAATTCTTATTCGTAACCCAAACCAGCTCTTTCAAAATACCATGCCCCGCATTGAGGTGAGTATTGGTTTGAGGATTGAGGTGGAGTGGATATCAGTGTGAATTTGAATCTTGTCCGACCTATAAGGAAGTGACATAGTTTTAGGTCAAATTAAATTATGTAATTTGTTACTGTGGAAGTGTACATACCACACACAACATTGCTAAACGAAACAAAAATAATATTCTTGATATGGCGTCAGCTCCAAAGTTTCGTCTCAATGTAAGGAAAGGTTTAGAAACGCACATAGAGACAAACATACTAAGATTTGTTTTGGACAAGGAACCAAAACCATCTCAGCTAAATTAATATTTTATAAAAGCATAGATGACAAACGACATAGAATATTTATTATCGATTGATGTAGTTTCATGAAATTATGTGGAATTGGCACTCCTACGCAAAGACCTCTGAAGGGGCGGTCCGGAACTCGATTCTCGTCGGAAACAATATATTTTTACCACGCTTCGTAACGTTACGTTACGTTGAGAGACCTCTCAACGTAAAGATGCCTGAGAATTTACACCGTAAAAATATAGAATATCATAGATTTTCACTTTTTATCGTGCTTTTGTTGAAGCCTCTTCTTTTATGTGTTTTAGAAAAATATATTTAGTTATGCGGCGCATTCATATCGTTTGCATTCACTATTATAAAATCAAGTCACTATTTCTCACTTATAAAGTTTATGGAAGTTACATCCTTCTTTTCTATTTTAGTAACTATGTGCCCTCGCTTTCAGCTTGGGCTAACGATACAGTTTAGCGCTTGATGTAGGAGATGCTTTCGTAAATAGTGTGCAATATACTACAAAAAAATAATTAAAGAATAATAGATTTAAATAAAAAAATAATTAAAAATATACATTAATTAATTATATTACATTTGACAACATCGCATACATTTTTCTGTTGGCAGGCTAAACTAAGTTAAAGCACTCATGGAAATTAGAAACAACAACAGTAACACAACACCTTGCCCTGAGCAAATATTAAAATTCTCTTTATTATAAATTAACACTGCCGGGGATCGAACCCGGGACCTCGGAGTGGCGTCACCTTAAAAACCGATATCAAACCACTCGACCGTGGGCGTTGGCTAATTACATAACATATTCTTGAAATACACAATAGGGGCACTTAGAAAATGAGATAATAACTAGCGGTACGTTCCGGCTTCGCACGGGTGGACAAAATTCTTAATTTTTTTCTATTATTAAATATTTTTCCGTTAGCGCCATCTAGCGTCCGGTAGACGAACTACTTGCTGTTAACGCGTTAAAGAGCGGGCAAAAGAGCGGACTGACAAACAACAAATTTGTGATCTTAGATTATAGACTAGCTGACCCGGTAACGCGTTGCTATGGTAACGTAAGAAGAGCGGGAAAAAGAGCGGACATACAAACACACAAACAACAAATTTGTGTTCTTAGATTATAGATTTTCATTTGTAAAAGTCTGTGTCTGTCAAAATACCTACTTAAGATTGCGAATGTACTTCATATTTTCTTGCCTATTGATCAACAAATTACGGATTTGAAACATAACTTAAGACGCCACCTTATTACAAATTCACTTTGCTCTTGATCTGGACCATTAACTTAACAGACAGGTTGACATAACAATATTACGATAGTAACCTGTCATCGGTCAGTCTGATTAAGTCCTGCGGTCACTTTGACCCACATCGACGTTTTGTCGATTGATTAGAAACAAGCAAACCGAATCGTCCGTAAACCGAACAAATTCAGGGTGGGTTGGTCTGCTGGAATTCGTTTGATGAAATGTTTTCTGTTGGTAAAAATTATAGATGTTTTTAAAGGGTCAGAACTGAAGGTAATTTTATTTGATCTTGTTTTTGAAGCTTTACGCCTTTAAAAAGTAAATAAAATAATAATAAGAATATTTTTACAAGCATTTTTAAGTAAGCAAGCAATTACTGATTTAATTAAAATTATGTGTATCTCATAGTGCACTGCATAAAATCACTTAGGAAATGACTCATTTCCAAATTATAATTCACAAAGTAAGAACACATGCGCCAACCTAATCTGCGGCACCACCGCAATAAATTTGAAATATAAATTATTCAAATTCGTCATCGGATGGCCGGATTAATTATTACTATTCACGAGTCACAACTGGAAACACAAGGCGGCGATTAGTAACACGTCACCGGTAAATATGGCAACACTTATTCGACGATTTATAGAGGGGAGAGTGGGGTAAAGGGGACACTGGGTAATAAATCGAGGAGAAGTGATTTGGTACAAAGTAGTCGGGCCGCGGAGTAAGCTTGCTAGCCAAGAACATCCATTGTGGGTCGAACGCGGCGGAATCCGATAATGCCTCTGAGATTGTCCCGTCTTTCCTTTAAACACCTACAATACCCCCTTATATGGACGGACGGTGCCTCTGAATAATGGATTCAATTTGAGTTTGTAATTAGCGGGTGTATTATAAACCTACCCATACCCTATGTATATCATTAGTTACCTAAAACTCAATCGACTTTTGCTTTCTTTCCTATTTTTAAACATTGAGTTTCCTATAAAAATACAATAAAAAAAATATAACCAGATACTTTAACCAGAATTACAACAAAGTCATTATGTTTAGTATGTTAGCTTAAAAAATCCTTCAACAGACGTTTGTCTTTATATATATATATATATATTTATTAGATTAAATAATTAATTAATTTAACTATTTAATCGCTCATAGAGTGTAAAAGATGATTGTAAAAACCTCTCTTTCTTTCATATTTAATATAAATTTACCAAGACAAAATAAAACATGCATAATTATTTAATTTTGTTCAGAATCTACTTACAATTTCATTTTACTGGTTTATTCTTTAAAGAAATGGCAAGATAAATCAATATAGAATCTTGTTACATTTACATTTAGTATCTGCTACAATTTTATTGATTACGAATATACGAGAAAGGATTTTAATATGTCAGTGGTGTACCAGTGCGCCGCGTGTGCCACCCGGGTCTAAACTTAATCTATAAATCAACAAGTGAAACTATTTCGTAATTAGATCGCATTTAGGGGTACAACACCTTCCTTCGGCTCCTTGAGAAAGCCCAAAGGGTCCGAAGGTAAAGGCTCCCGTTGCCTTTCAAGCACCTCTTTAACGGCTAATATCTTTAGTAAATGGATCTCAAATATTTTGCCCCATAACCATTATAGCAAAACGATGTTATCATGTTTATTGCTTTCAGTTCGAGAGCTCTTCTATTACCTTCGCCCGTATATTCCTGATATATTTTTATACAAACAAATATCTTTGGTATTACAAAGAGGAATTAATTTAAAAGAATGTTAAAATAAAAATCCTCTTTACAAAGAGCCATTCTTTCTCTACACGAATGCGTTTGATGTTTTGGTACTTAGTGTATAATAAGTTGATCCTATTACAAAATGTCCAGGTAGCATCGTCACAATGGCATCGCTGGGCCGCTAACAAGATTATAACTTTATTTCATAAATTAATAAAAAGTAGCGGGCCGTGTGTTCTATTCTCCCCCTCTTTTGGGAGAGTGATAATGTAAGCCTACAGAGTCGGGTAAAAATATTATTGTTAGAATGTACTTATGGTAACGCTACGAAGCTCGTTATGTGGTACCTACAATTGTTACTTCCCAGGCTTTTGTAAATATTGTTAACACATATTTAAGTTATTACATTAGGGTAAGCGATAGGGATAGACCCTTAAGATAGAGTATTCATTATTTTATTATGTTTTTATCTTAAAAATTAGTAATTGATTAAAATATACATAGAAACTAGTAAAACTTGTTCTGTCTAAAAGCTAAAAGCAAACAGTGCTGATTAAATTCAACAAGGTGGGTAAAGCCTAGCGAGTAGGGTATCTGGTCCAACTTACATAAAGAAGATTAAATCTGAATAAAATTATTCAAAATTTATTTTGAGTATTCCCGTATAGAATCAAATCAAACCTATCTTTTAGTCTACTCTATAAGGATATAACAAACATATCCATAATTAGGTACAAACCATATACTGTAACAACTGCAGATGAACAATAGCTCGACAAAACAGCAATTTTGTGCCAACAAAGATAAAGTACAATATTTCGTTCAAGCTGCTGAATTGGGCACATGTCATATAATCCCGTGTTAATGAAACAATAAATTCGTATTCCGTAGACACTCCGATGTATGGAGTGACACTCGGACACTACCACTCATATTAGCAATCATCAGCCCGAATTTCAACTTTATTTTTATGTAGGTATGGTGCAAGTGTGGGGGTGGAAAAGTAATCCCCTTGCACTTGAGCGTTACGAGTGACGCGTGTTGTCTCTCATTAACTTAATACGTTATGGTTTGTACTTAGCAATATACGAGTTATGAAATATTTGCAATGGAAGAGTTTTGCTAGAGCTTGTATAGAGTTATTAATACAAAAACTAAATATGTAATAGGAATAATGTTAGAATAAAACACTTTTTTACGGATTTTTGCGCATGTTTTATTTTATTTTATATTTAATCCTGACGTTTCGACTCCTTTACAGGAGCCGTGATCACAGGATGACGCACGCAAAAATCCGTAAAAAAAGTGTTTTATTCTGATGTGTAATGTGCGCGGAAGTGTAAGAACTAAATAGGAATAATGTTTATGAAAATTCGTTGTTGAACCAGTTGCGAGTAAATAATGTTCCTTCGTAATAAAACTTTAAAGAATATATTCCTTAAGAATTGATTTTCATATACGGCGCCCGAAATGAAAAAAAAAGAGTAAAATTTAGTGCTCGAATGACAGCATTATCGTTTCACTTTCACTTTTTTTTAAATATAAACTTCAAAATAAAATCGTTTTATTTTGAAGTTTTGTTTTATTGAAGTTATACTTCTTTCGGCGTATGCAGGGTGAAATTCTTCATGTAACGAAAAAGCGACACCACGAAGTTAGCTGTTAAAGTGAATAGGCTTACTTCAGGTTAATTCATTTAAAATTTAATAAAAAAGTATAAAATCTGCCGCGCGGTCATAAGTACACGCACGATTTTTTTTGTGTTTGTTCAAAGGCAATTGTTCTTAAGGAGTAAAATTCAGTCCTGCGTCGAAGCTGACACACACACACACTTTTTTTTCGTTGCATTGTTGGAGTTAGTGGAAAATCAAGGTATTCATATTTTTTTGACGGAACGTAAGACCTTGGTTACTTAAACAGTTTTAATCTATTAAGCATTTTGTATTCTGTGAGATATTTTTTGAAATAGAGACCAGTTATTTGGTGTTCGTAAAACAAAACAACACCAGTTTTTCTCGTTCTCTGAAATCAGTGTCAGTGGAGAAAGATAGTATCATTTTCATTCATTATCGATTTGACCATCATTCATTTATTCATAAATCAGCGCTCATCATCACTCATTATCATTCAGACTTAAGATATAATAAAGTTGACACTGGCAAAAAATACTACCTAAGAGATTTGCCAAATACAAAAATAATAAAAACAAGAAGTATGTGCAATTTTCTTGTTGTAATTGATAAACCCGTTAGCATTTGTTTTTGTTTCAGTATTTCATTGCTAGATTTTTATATCCAAAGAAATTATTAGAAGAAAAGGGCTTCGAAGGGATTAGAAAAAAATTTTCTCAAGTGTAGGGCGGTACTCGAAGCACGTGAGTTCGCTATCGGGGCGAGTACTTTACAAACATGAAACTATTTCTTTTTTTTTCTCACCTTTTTTTCCATTCCTGAATTTTTATAATTATGACACCTTCCTTAATAAATCCTCAACTCTTATGTAGACCGTTTACAACCTATCATTTATTTATTTTAGCGAAAGTATTAACTCACATTTTTTTGTTACAGGTAACAAAAATACTGTATTGCGGATCTACACAAACAGCCGATCGTCTAAAATATTGTAGGTGTTTTCTTCGAAAATTCGATGAAACTATTTGCCAACATTGAATATCACCGATGGTGAGTGTATTTAAATTAGGTGAGTTTATATTAAGAAAATGATAAAACATCGCGTATTATGAAGTAATTCGATCATTTTCCGTACAAAATACATAACAGATGAAACACGTAGGTGAAAAAAAAGAATGTTGACTGCAAATAGTTCTTGCATATCAATTTATGTGTGTAATGTTGATAAAATATATAAAACAGTACCTTATAGCGATATTGCGTAGCAAATTAGAGATGACATGCTTAATAATTATCCTAAAATCTATTAAATAAACATCTTTTATTAATCTTAGTATCAATATTTACAAACTTATAGTTGAATGATTCGTCGATTCTTTTTCTTGACTTGAAAGATCGATTTATCACCCACCAAGCCGCATTAGGCTCGCATGGAGAGTTATGATCCATTTTCCCTACCGCATGTTGATGATGAACAAAGAGTTGATGGTAAAGTATTAAAAAATTGAATTAAATCGTCTAGACATGAATTAATAATATAAAGAAGATGATTAAAACCTTTTTTAAACAGAATTTCTATTTTATGATAGGTACAATTGGTAGGTCTTATGTTTGTTTCGTCTTACCGATTTTAATCTATTTGTTGATATTTTTCTGAAAAATTCAACGAAGTTGACGAAAAAATAGATAACGCTTTTTAAGCATTTATCTATACTAGAGTAAAGACGAACCACTCTAACTAGAAACAAAGATTTAATAACGCATCCTCGCACGTTTTTTTAAGAATATCAGGACTTCCATTAAAATATAAAAATAAATAAAAGCTTGGCTTTTTTTATTGATAACATTTATCAAGAACAGCTGTAATAAAAACCTGAAAGACAAATATTTTTGAAACTCTTAGAGATTTTTATTATCGATTTTTGTTACTTATTATGTATAGATAAATAGTCATAACTAAGCAAAAGTACATTATTAGGCCCCCGTCATACGAGGCGGACGTAATGAGCATGATAAGCGGGTGGCCAGCCCTCAGGATGACGCCGGATTACTCGTGTCGTTGTGCATTCTGGTAAGCTTTACTTACTAATATTCGTTACTTTCGTATGGGGCGTGCTAATGCTTACTAGCAAAGTGCCACTGAACCAGAAGGCTTCCTCCGTCTAAAGAGTGCGAATCCGCGGTGAGTTAACATTCTGCCTAACTGTTGAGACGAGTTTCATAAAGCAAAAATTTCGCTGGCAGTGAAGTGCTTAAATTTGAAAATTTTATTTCAGAAAATCTCAACTTAATCTTTCAAACATTTTGCTTCATTGTAAATCGAATATACGTGAAGAATTTTTAATTTTCACAATCTACACAACATGTGATGGGGTCGGCGAATCAGCTACTCGCGTTATTGTGCAGCTACGTTATTTTAATTTTTCGCGTGGAATTTCTTTGAGACGTTCAAATGACGCATGTAATATCAAGGTTCACTTTCCGTTTGATGTTTAATTGTTGGGGTTTATGTAAAGATATTTTCCGTAGGTAAAAATTTTGAGAATGTCTTTCTCAACCATTATGCAATCATTGTTAAAAATATCTTGTTTTGCCTGTGAACAATTTTCTCGTAGGCAGTATAAACTTAAAATGATATGTATGCTAAAAAAATTTTGAGAACCAACAAGTATTTTTTTTTTCTTTTTGTAAAGGTTTACTTTAAGAGAAGGCAAAGTGTACAAAATCCATATAGCCTAGTCCTCAGTACATTTTTTCTTAATTAGACGATGATTCATGAAGAGAAGAGCTGAATTTTGAAATCAGAGGAAGATAAATGAAAATTGCAATAACCCATTTCCCTAGGTTTCATTAAAGATGTGGGGTTTTACTAAAACCTCCCCGTAGACTTCTTCAGAGAGCGTGAAGACATATTCCGTTGTTTCACTTGCCATCACTAGTGCATATTCATGTACATTTGGTAGTTCATAATCGACAATTATTACAGACTAATACCAGCCAGAGCCTCTCCGTTCCCGCCTAAAAGTATCTTTGTTTATGTTTGTCTATAGGAGTACAATAGAAAAATAATACGTTTTTTATTATTTAAATATACATCATTTTCGAAATTAATAAAGTTTAGTTCTTACACTTCCGCGCACAATACACATCAGAATAAAACACTTTTTTACGGATTTTTGCGCATGTTTTATTTTATTTTATATTTAATCCTGACGTTTCGACTCCTTTACAGGAGTCGTGATCACAGGATGACTAAGATGATGGTTGTCCATCATCCATCACAGGAGTCACGACTCCTGTAAAGGAGTCGAAACGTCAGGATTAAATATAAAATAAAATAAAACATGCGCAAAAATCCGTAAAAAAGTGTTTTATTCTGATTAATAAAGTTATAAGTTCCTGTACTCATAAAGAATTACCAAGGTTTATTACGCTGGTTTTCGAACAACTCAATTCAGTATTACACCTTTTTTAATTATATGTGGCATCAACTTCTACGTTTAACTTAATTCTGTTTTGTCCTTATTTTTATTATATTATTTTTTTTTTATTATTAGTTCAACCTATATATAATGATCTACTTACACAAGAAACACGATAATAATATTTCTTACATTCATACCAATTAGCCTAGCCCAAAGTAAGCACTTTATGGCTTGTGTTGTGGATACTAGGGTAAGGTATCGACTTACAGATAGGTATGATACAGATATGTAATAACCAAAGAAATATATATATATAAATACCCATGACTCTGGTACAAATACTGGTATTCAGCACATATACATCTGCCCCTTCCGAAACTCGAATGCAGGAGCGTCGTCGGTGCGAAAGGCGGGATCACTACCGTTGCACTGAATGGTCGATTGCGTAGCGGTTAACGCATTGTCCTAACATTATGAAAGTTTAGCAATTATCGCAAGGGCCTGGTCATCGAATAAGTGATCCAACTATCTTGAGCCCCTGGATGTTTCAGAAGACACTTTAAGCCTTTGATTCCGGCTGCACCTGCAGTCTTAAGTACCCATCGAACCCCATTGGACCCATGCGATATGTATAGACCCATTCTCCTTGATATGGAGGTAATCTTCATAGGTGATCTAACTAATAAAATAAAAGAAAATTTGAAATACGCATACTTAAACTGAAATAACAAATGCGGTTGCTTTGTCCGCATCGTGGTAACATTTTGTTTCTAGTTCTGAAGTTCTAAGTCGCTGCTAGGTGACGGTTAAGTCCTCTTACAACTTACTCCAGAGAAGCCGCGGTCCTAACAACCAGCCAACTTTTCTTAGTAAAAAATTCTATTCAAGCTGTTTATTGAATGTTTCAAAGAACAGAGGAGTAGCTTTAACAGAGCTTATTTCTTTTTATAGCAAAATCGATTGTTTCATCTTTGTAACGTGCCTCGTCTTAAGTAAGCTCTGAAACTGTCTGTTTAAGCAACATGAATAACAAGCATAATATGTATTATTAAATCTATTTTTACTACTTTTTATCTATCAGTGACGCGGGTTATAATATTATTTTTTTATATAAAAATACCCACCGCGTGATGCAACGTTTCAATTCTTGGTATTCTTAATGGTTCTTGTGCTGTTACTAGTTAATACCTGTCATCCACGCATATATCTCATAGTATCATCATTAGTAATCACTCGTAGTGCGAGAACAGGTCAGAAGCATCGAGACTATCGATGGGACTATCGATTTTATGAGTGATCTCGGATGGGAACTATCAATGATTCCATAGTTTTTCTACAACACTACGGAACATAATCTAATTTAAAAACATATTTTTCGCTTTCAAAACTGAGTACGGATAACGAAGTGTCACCGTTAATAACTTACTTAGTTATTGAACAACACCCAGTATAAAAATGTTATTGATGTTATTATGACAAATAAAATTCATCGCTATGATTAAATAATTAACATAATCTCACAAAATCACAAAAAAATACTAATCAATTCACAAACGCCCATGTAGTCACTAGAATATCTCGTTTTCTCGGTTTCGGAACCACTGAACAAAATTATACGTCTAAATAAAAAACGTCTATTTAAAAATTAAATGTCGTGGATGTATTTTCATTTCTTATTTTTAATTAGCATTTTTAATCACTTTTTCGCATCAGAAAAAAAACGCTAAAACGCTTCAAATAGTAAAAAAAAGTATGCCGGGCCGCCGCAGTTCATTCTTCATCATTTTTAAACAGAAATAGTCCAGTCATTACGTACATTCAAAAAAGAAAATGAATTTGCGCTTCTAATTTTTTAATATGTTGTAGGGGATACCTAGAAAAGCTTAACTTGAGATTGTCGATCAAGCTTTCCTAGGAGCTTTCGCCGCCATGTTGAAAAAAGGGGTAAAATTTGTTTCTCGGCAATAACTCGGCTATCAGATGAGATTTCGAAAATTTTTGTAGGACACTTTTTGTAGCTTTCTTTGTGCTCTACAATAACGCCCGAACCATTTTTAGTTTATCATGCATCGTTATCGAGATATCGATCGATGAAGAAAAAATTTAGGACACAATTTTTGTTTTTTGCTTTTTTTTTCTTTAGGTCTTAATAAATATGAAAAATTGTGGAATTCAAACTTGTAGAGCATATTCAGACCTACAATTTCCTTCTTGGATTTTTTTATGTTGGACAAAAATTACGATCTCCAGCGCGCCGCAAAGTCGGTGAATCCACACTCAGCGTCGAGCGAGCTGCTCGCTCGGTTGTGTCTGGATGTCGAATCGAATGGGAAATTGTTCAGGAAATTGATGGGATAAAAAATAAGTACATAGAGCAACAAATTAAGGATCACACAATAGTAATTTATTAAACAAATAATTTGTTTGTGCAGTAAAAAAAAATATTTTTTTACAATACGAAAATAAACGTTACCCGTCGGTCGTCCTCTTTTCGCACCCTCCTCAGGTAGCGGGTTGTACACACGATGCATGCATTCGCGATGGTAGCGAGCTTCTACGGCGATGAGATCAGGTACCGAGCAGACACGCTTGACGATAGAAGCGGCAAATTCATCGTTACGTCCGAGCAGATATTTTAGGACGTTATCTTTCATAGACTTTTCTCGAACCGTTCGAATTGCGTGTCGTCGATGCATTGGTGTTTTTGTTTGATCGGAAAACGGTACTCCACAAAACAAACATTTATTTTTAAAATCGAAACGGTCTTCGAGCTGCTGTTGTTGTTCGGGTTCCGGTTCAGGTTCAGGTTCCTGTTCTTCCGAGACTGATTTTGTTCGACGAGCGACAAACGACGCGAGTCTTTCGTTCGCATAATTCTTGTAACACGCCCTATGCACACTCACAGATTCGACACTTTCTAGCATGCGTTGATGGTCCACATGTCCTCTTTTCTCACTCACCGTCAAGAGAGTTCGAACAGCTCTTTTTTTAGCAACATAAATGTCGTCGATTAACGCTTTTTTACAAATAAAACAGTCTCCCATGGTCACAAAATTGTTGAAACACGTGTGCTCACTTCGAATGGCTCGAGGCAACTAACCGAGATGCTACGAAAAGAAGAACACGTTTCAACACGTAGACCCTAACAAAAGGGTCCCTTTATACCTGACCCCTCCAACTCCAACGGACGCTCTATGCGGGCACTCCGTTTTAACGAGTTTACAGCCAACTAGATATCGAAATTTTGGCCCAGAATATCGGAACCCTCGATTTACACTACGCACAGCAAAAACTCAACACGATACGATATACTAACTTGAGCGCGCTCGACGCTGAGATTGGATTCACCGACTTTGCAGCGCGCTGGAGATCGTAATTTTTGTCCAACATAAAAAAATCCAAGAAGGAAATTGTAGGTCTGAATATGCTCTATAAGTTTGAATTACACAATTTTTCATATTTATTGAGACCCAAAGAAAAAAAAAGCAAAAAACAAAAATTGTGTCCTAAATTTTTGACTTCATCGATCGATATCTCGATAACGATGCATGATACGCTAAAAATGGTTCGGGTGTTATTGTAGAGCACAAAGAAAGCTACAAAAAGTGTCCTACAAAAATTTTCGAAATCTCATCGGATAGCCGAGTTATTGCCGAAAAACAAATTTTAAGCGTTTTCCAAGATGGCGGCGAAAGCTCCTAGGAAAGCTTGGTCGACAATCTCAAGTTAAGCTTTTCTAGGTATCCCCTACAACATATTAAAAAATTAGAAGCGCAAATTCATTTTCTTTTATTTGCCTTTTTTCGGACGAAATGACTGGACTAAAAGGCGCTCGAGCGGGGCGATGGAGAAACCCGTGAGAGTTAAATAGACACAGAGTTATAACAATAAACTGACAGCGTAGCCACGACGCGATGTGAAGAAAAGCTAAAGAAAGCCAGGTTACTTCTAATTTTGTTGCTTTTTTTGCAGGCAGCCGATTTTTTTACAAACACAGAAATAAATATTGCACCTAAGGAATGGTGAATCAGTGAGGGGTAACTCTTAAAAAGTAAAGCGATTCTTCTCCTTAGGTAGATAATATCTATCTATCAAAGAAAATTAAAGAAATATAACTCGATACTAAATTTTGTGTCCAATTAAAATTTAATAAATAACATTTTATTTATATTCGTCAAATAAGATGTTTTGTCAATATTTGTTTATGTTTTGAACCTTTTCTTAAGTATTTAAAGGATTTAACAAAAATATATAGAAAACCTGTTTTTAATAACTCTTAAAGACCTGCTTGATCCCTAGACACTTTTGATGTGTGTATTTGGCCATTACCCTTATTTAAAAGACCTATTCACGTGTTTCGTCATGGGTTAATGTTACCCATTGAGTATTTTGAATCACTATACCCTGCCAAGAAACTCATTAAGCTCCACAGCATTATGTCTTAGAGAAATATGCGACGGAGACAATAAGAACGGACGCAGTCCGGCTGGATGATGTTAAGCAGAAAATTCCATCAGCGAAGTTTTGATTGTGCCGGGCAGCTGGCATTTTGGCCGACACATTCCGGGAATCACTAGAGAAACGACGTTTTATTGTGTTCATATCGTCCAAGTTTATACTTCGCAAGTCATACCCAACTGTCATTTGGGGTTACGTCATTGGACTTACATGCAGCGTGTATTTCAACTTTCGATATTGATTTGCAGACTACTATGCAATAAATTATCGATAACTGAAGTTGAATATTGTAACTACTTTCTAAAGGTATTATTTAAACGTTAATTTTATATATAAAATCAAGGTGATATCAAAAAAATCTAAGGGGAGGTTGATAAAAATTAGCCTTTTCGCAAATTTATTCTCACACTGATTAGTACTCTTCAAGTTGATTTAAAATATTAGTCTATTTGCGAGGCATTGATTGACTAATCTTTTATTATCAACGTGAAATATTTTTGTTGTTTGATCACAAGTGATACAATTAAAAGAGATTAATAGAGTGAAATGAGATTAAATTTGTTTCTTTCAATTTTGTGCTTACTGTAACACCTAATAAAGGTACTTCGTTATGTTCATTTTACTTATATTTTGTTTTATAAATAATATTGCAACCGAAAGCTAAGTTTAAGCTTACTATCGTCTGTGTTTTATTTATTTATGCAACAATTACAAACACTTTGACGAAAATATAAATAGTTTTCTTCAGATTCACTTTCTATCAATGTAAACACATAATTTTCGCCTGAATATTAAAAATTACAACTGAATATCTGTTTTCTGTTTCTTTGTTTTAAATTTTTTTATAAAGACATGATTTGAATGATAGCTTTAGATAGTTTGAAAGCCAAATACATGGAAATCAAATTATTAAATTGTAAGACTAAATTTCCATAGCCCGCCAAACAAAGAGCACACCGTATCCGACCCTTGCCATTTTTATCCCTTCACTAATTGTAATTTCATTGATAACACAGTTTACAGTTTGACCGGTCCATTAGTGCGAAACAAGGTGGCGTCCGGGCCTTTTGGGGGTATTTATAACCTTTAGTGTAGTTGCGGCAATAATTTCATTAGGCCGGCACAACTAGAGGCCGGACAAGACAAATGGTGGCCATTACTGCCCTAACGACACCCCTCGTCAGCCCAGAACTTTTAACGACGAGAATCAAAGTAAATACGCACGCTATCTTCCCGATTGGGCGTAATCATAATTCTGGGGCCCTAATCGGATATGCACCGGTCAGGTGCGCTGATTGATCTAACTGGACTGACCATTTGATCTTTTGTAAAGTCAGCACAAATAATGAGAAGATTAAGTGAGTCCATATGCCCACATGGGTATGCTATTAGTGCTTTATTGCTATTATTTTCCCTTTCAATTATTTTGCCTTTATTAACAATTAATTATACCCTTGTATGATTTTCTGAGAACTCTCTTGAGGCTCGACAAAAAAAATATTTCAGTTTTAACTTATTGTTTAAATAAATTTCTACCCATACACATGGTATTTAACATAGATGTTAAACATGAAATTTGATGAAATAATACTTACATGTTAGTGTACCTATGTACCTCGGAGATGGTTTGAGAAAAAATAAATTAGCTGTGATTTATTATTAATTATTTAACCAATAATAACAGTTTATATGGGATATCACCACAGTTTCTAATATGTCGTTTGAAGACGTATTTCTATCATTCTTTCGTTTATACGTAAGAAATCGTATCATAAAAAGTAAACAAACCCAAAATTCTCATCATAACTCCTTATTGCGTTCCCTGCGACAGTTAGCGGTGGTCTCTCGAGGGTCTGCAAGAAATCAACCGCGATTCGTGTCCATTTTCGGCCCCGGTCATTATGTCCCATTCGCGGAGAGTAACTTTGGACAGCCTTAGCTTTTTTCTAATATTAACAGATATATTATATTTAATGAACACAGGGACTAGCTTATTAAAACGTATCTTCCAAGTCTTCTTTATCACTAGCGTAATAATGACTATAGAAAACTAGCTTTTAGTTGCTACTTCGCTATGTTTAATGTAAAATTTGTTAAGTACCGTAAAAAGTTATTTTAGAAAATTTCTTATGTAATTTTATACTATCACATAAAAAACACTTATTAAAAACTGATACTATCCAATTTTATTTGAATATAAGATAAATTTTACAGGCTATTAAACCTGCTGTCGTTTTAAAACAGGCTTTAAATTGAGATAACAGAATTCGAACAGAAACATACTACCGCAGCGACACATGATGGATCAGTCGGCAGCACCTCTCTTTGTGCCCATTTCCGAACGGTTACCTCCGAATGCGATCCACTCGCAGATTTTAAACGCATACCGCCATTTTGTGCGTCATTAGACAAGGTGAAAGGTCGTGAGCTGTGATTATGATTGATAGCGTTTCACAATTCGTTGCGTAGGGGCACTTACTTCATTTGTTTTTTATGACAGTTTCGGTGGTTTTATAAGAGCAATAACAGTTTGATAGATAACAATGTGTGTAATTATAACATGTTTATCATTTTTTTTCTTTTTTAAATAACAGGGACAGGCAAGGTAAATCTTAAGTAGCCTCATCGTATTGTAATTTAAAGAAAAACGAAAACTTTAAATATGAAATCGAGCAACAAAATGCTTAAATAACGAAAAATATAGTTGATAAAAGTAATCCTGTATCACACTTGTAAAATTATCTCCTACAAAATATATCAACAATGAAATATCGTAATGTAGAATCCTATCTTATGTTTACTTATACTTTGTCCAATGTAGGATGATACTTTTGACAGTTGACACCTATATAGAGGGTATAAAAAACATAAGGAAACAAACGCTACCTTAGTACGTAGCAATAAGGAAGTGACACCTGTCAAAAGTATCATCCTACATTGGACAAAGTATAACGGTGAAAGTATGTTGCCTTATATAAATCAAAATTAATTCAAGCAAATAATTTAAATGTTAATATAACAATTCAATTTATGCAAATATTTTAATTGTTTGCAAAATAAAATCAAAGCAAACCACTTCTATGCAACTACGGATTTCAAACAGATCTGAATATAATTTTATAACGGAATCGGTCCATTTAAAACGGTACCGTATCGAGTCCGTTGCAGTCCATTGGATCTATTGTGAACCGATGGGCGTTCGGACGAAATCGATAAATACAGATTAACTGTTCAGAAGTCTTGCTCTGTAATCTATGTTATACTCTAGTTGTTTCCAATTCTCATATTTTAATTTGTAGATCAATTGGTAAGACGCTAATAACCCTACATATGCGCCAAAAGTCTCGGATTGGAATTCAGACAGGAACTGGTTCATTAGTTACCAAACATATATTTATGTACAGTAAAGTGTTGTCTTATGGTTACTTATATAATTATTTATGTATTAAATTGTGTCGACTGATATGAATAAGTAACTGTTGACTACGCTTAATCGACCTTTTTTATATTATTTATGATCTTTTTGACGACTCTATTTTTCTATGATCTTTATGGTTGTATTTTGTTACTGTTTCATTATACGTCTGTCTAAAAGAAGAAGAGTTTTATTTAAGAGCTTTTTTCACATTTTCAACAAAGTGGTGTCAGAAGTATAAACTAAACATGCTTACACGCTCTACAAAAGCTCGGGAGGCCCAGAAAGATAACAAAATCAGGAATTCTAGTGGTGAGTCTCATTCAAAGATTTCGTCTTCTTCTTCGGTACGGCTTCAAATCGAGGCAGCGCATGCCGAGCGCACAGCTACAGCGGAGCGGGAGCTAGCTGCCGCTGAATTGGCTGCTCGCGTGGCCGAAGCTGTGCTTGCCGCCGCTGCCCGCGTGGCCGCAGCGGAGCGCGCCGCCGCTGAGGCGGAACGCCTCGCCCAGCTTGCTAGGTTAAATTCCGGAAGCCGTACCGCTTCTCAGCGTTCACGCAGCCATGGTAGCCGCACTCAAGCGTGGGTTGAAGCTCATGGCAGCTCGCAATCCGGGCCCTCTGCGCATGATGCGCTTTCTGAGGACCCGCCTGCGGAACCCCTGGCCCATGTGGCGTCTTTCGGGGGTTTGCCTACGGAGGCCCTAGCGCACACTGCGCTTTTTGAGTGCCCCGTGGTTTCCGCGTCGACTGCCATGCCGCAAGCACCTCCCAGCGTTCCAGCTCCCCATGACTGCTCATGCAGAGCGGCTGTAGCCTCATGCCCGTTGGTCCCCCCCTGTCATCCTTCTTCAGGGCAGTGCAATGCACAGATCAACAGGGCTCCTACACATTTATACTCCACATTAGGCACTCAACAACAAAATTGTATCATCAATAAAAATAATAACGAGTTTTATACTTCACAAAATATGCTAAAATTGGCTTCTGCCATCGCCGAGGTTGCCACTGAATCGGGTACCTTACATAGGCCAACGCGGAAGTTGGTTTTGTTGACATAGCGTAGTCACTCCCTTATTTTGGTGTTGCCACACGGGGGCGACCATGTTGACTACGCTTAATCGACCTTTTTTATATTATTTATGATCTTTTTGACAACTCTATTTTTCTATGATTTTTATGGTTGTATTTTGTTACTGTTTCATTATACGTCTGTCTAAAAGAAGAAGAGTTTTATTTTAGAGCTTTTTTCACATTTTCAACAGTAACCCTACATAGGAGGAGGCAGATGTTTGTTTGTAATATTGTTATTATTTTTTCTTTTATTTTATATTCTTGTAATCTTTAGGAAAGAACTAAACTATTGGTGTAATTTTTAAAAAAATAATATATTTATACAAATTTACACTAATTACATTCGTTCTTACACTCTTGCCTTGCAATGTCTTGGTACATTAAAATTTTACAGATACCCAAATGACTTTTATTTTTAACATCAAATAATTTAATACATTATCATCTCAGCCGAGGGACATCCACTGCTGGACGGAAGAATTCCACGAAAATAGAGGAGCTTCGTCATATCTTCGGTCTCAGCATGTGACTGACTGAGATGTGTCCAGTAAAATACCATTATACAGAAATCACTATTTTTATGGTCTACTGTATGACGATTACTTCCAGTATACTTAGTCAGTTTTTACGACATCCTTAAATGTATAGGTATACGGCAAATTATTTTTATTTATTTGTATATTTTTTTTAAAATTTGCCTTTGTTCGGGCCATTCAGTTATTGAAAACAGCATGCAATTTTTTATAACTATTTTGTACAATTCAATGTTTATTTCATTTTACATTGTTACTGGCAATAAATCCATTATTATCATATAGTTAATCGAAATCATTCACAATATATTTAAGTAATAAATTCACAAAATTAAAATCACACATAATATTATCACATTCAACTCATTTAAAAAGTAAATACTAATAAAAAAGAAATGTCATACAAAATAATCTTAATTTTTATCCTGATCCTTTGAATACTTTTCAGAAGCCGTGTTCACAGGTTAGTGTTATGTATGTCGAGAATATGCAATGTATTCCTATATTATTAATGGCCGCATCCGTATCAATTACAATTATTTTTATAATAACGAGGTTCTATAAAAAGGCTTTGATTTTAAATTACCAATCGTTTAAACGTCTGACGTCTTATTCTATAAAAGTCCTAAAGACCAAAATAGGTACTGCTATTTACGTTGTAATTCTGTTTGACGGAAGCAATTATTTTTTATCGATACGCACGGCCCCCGCTTTCAGTGCGCGACGCCGACGCATCGCTCCCGCGGGAACTCGAAACAAAAAACTGTTCAAAGGGGAAATCCGCAGGCCGAAGGTGGAATACTCCTAAAAACCTACAATTTGTTCGTATTGTCTTATCTTATGTCTATACACGTAAAGTCCAAAAAGATATTGATTTTATATATCATCCTTGTGCCTTTTATTGTAAACTCACAAAGGATATAGATTTATATACAATATTAATATAATTATCCTGAAAAAATTATTTTAATATAAAAATACCAGAAATATCGATTCGGCTCACAATGAAATTCTCTGGCGGGATTTGAACCCCCAACATCCGACTCTTATAAATAATTCTAATTTAAACTATTTTTATTTTATATAATGTCAAATAATTATTCATATCAAAAATGTAATTTCTGTTTGTTACTGTGCCTTTAGAAGGTCATATTATGGTACTGGCTATGTAATTTGTCTGAACGAAATTAATACCATATGTTACAAACAATAAACAAAAAACTTTAAATTCATAATTACATATAAAATTTTCAAAATGAATACTCTAATTTATTTCAACTATTAAGCTGAATATAGGTACCTATAGAAATAAAATATAATTTACTGGATACAGACACGCATTTATTTTATTTAACTCTAAAGTCAATGACTCTTGAAAATTTAAATAAGAAATATGAAAATAAACGGGAGTAGACATACAATTTATAATTCACAATATATGCAAAATTAACAACAATTTATAACAATAATTTCACTATATTCTACCTTCTTCTCTCTGAAATCATCATCAGTCGAATATTGGATGACCGTACCTTAAAAGTAAAAGAATAACAAAACTTTTAAAGTGGCTTAAAATAACTTTGTATATGATACCTGCGATAGTTGAACTTACCAGTTACAAGACTACGAGGCCCTCAGAGCCAGACTCTCACTTAACTGTTTAATTATTCTCATATTTATTGAAAACTAGCGGCCCGTCCCGGCTTCGCACGGGTGGACAAAATTCTTTAAATTTTTCTAGCATTAAATATAGCCTATGTTATTCAGCGTGAATGTAGCTTTCCAATGGTGAAAGAATTTTTGAAATCGGCTTAGTAGTTTTTGAGTTTATTCATTGCAAACATACAAAAATCCAAATATAGAAATATACAAATCTTTCTACTTTATAATATTAGTGTAGATATTATCATTGTTTTCCAAGTCATGAAATAAATGGAGTCACTTAAGAATATTAATAAATAAATAATGTACAAACAACAAAGGACTAGATAGAATAGACTGCTAGTAGGTGGAAACCATCGACACTTAAAAATGCCCTTCGAAATTATTTCCGTATAAAACTGTATTTACCCGAGATACCGAAAAAAACGTAACATCCCAGATTAAAAGCATCGTTCTCCCATAAAGAGCAACCGTGCCTGTCTCTGTTAACACAGCGCCTGAAGGAAACTCGGGAAGAACAAGGAATTTCTTTTTTATAATCTGTTTACTTGCTCCCTACCGACAAAGATAATCTTTTTATACTGAACATCCAATGATGTGTTTGCAAATGGTTTTTAGGGAAAATATTACGGTGGTAGTTAATATCTGAATTTGAAAATAAATCACATATCGGTTAGCATATGTTTTTATGAAAGTAGTAATGAAATCAACTTTAATGTTATTAAATGCAGTTATTTGTTTTTTTTTTATTTACTAAAATATGAACTTAAATGTCTATTACCGCTAACTTGGCTGCATATTAATGATTATAGTAAGACCAAAAATATATTCCCAATCCTGGAATAAGAAACATTTAACTAAATTTAACTGTACATAAAATTTTATTGGCTCATATATGAAATAGTGAGACAATTTCGGCTCGAATCCACCAACTTTCCTTGTCATTAGACGCATTTTTATAGCTCAATGACAATAAACATGTCGTAAGCTATCGACTGAAAACATTCATAGAATTAGTTTCCCTTCTATTCGATTATCGCATCCAATAAACGATTCTATTATATTCGATTGTTCTCTAATGTGGCATAAAGTAGTTGTATACCTTTCCGTTATTTAAAATTGAGAAAAACTTTTTCTTTTTTTTCGGATGTAGTCTATGGTATAAAGAGCGGACGGGTATTATTTATTGCCAACAATTTTGCTTACAGTGGAAAATATAGCGGTACATTTTTCCGTTGAGCGTTCCTGGAGCTAATTTCTAATGGGCCATTTGCCACTTTGTCAATTGCTCCAATAAATCTGAGAGTGGCTTGCGCGACTGAGTTATGACCCCGTCTTTTGCTGAATGTAGTGACATTCTTTTGTTTTGCGAGTGGACTCGAGGTGTACTCAATATTTATGAGACAAGTTTTTAAGGTAACGACATACATTACAAAGTTATATAGGTGATAAGGTTTAAGTCTTTTTACTAATATCAATTCCAAAAAAAGTAAGCTGTCAATTATTTATACCAAAAAAGATTAACACGAAATGTTGTTTTAAACTTTCATGTACACTTACATTAGTATTAGTTAAAAAAGATTTTCTTTTTGAAAATCCGATATTTCGGCGCAGTTGCATGCGTTATCGTCACAGATTAACTGAAGTTTTTTGCAGTGAATGTCATGGGCAGATGTTTCGATCTACCCTCTGCCGTATTCTTTTATTACACTCGATAACGTTACCTCGGAAAAGTGAGTTTCTAAACTCACTATCTTTCGGTACCTGTAGGCACTGCGATACCTTTTTTTAAAGAAATGAAAATAATTTTAATTAAATTTTTATACCTTATCTGTCACTCCTTTAACATATGGAATAATTATGCCTCTGAAATATGTGTTTATTTGATGACGATTCCAATAACTAAGCTCAGTGAATTCTAGCCATGTCTGATTTTGTAGACAACTTGTAAAAGAAAATTATTTTAATGTTTTTTAGCGCCATAGACTATAGGAAAAACGATCGACAGGTTATTTTGGTTTCTTCATACTCCATATTTTGTAGCCACATGTAAGTTTTATATAAATAAATCTATTACCTTCTGCATGCAAGACTTTCTGATCATCGGATATGCCATAAATACTTTAGCATATCGGTGGCAGTATTGGTAATTTAGTTCAGGCAGTTGGGAACAACTCGGAACTCACTCATTTATTCACCAGTTGACGGCCAGTGATACCTGATTGATGGCACCGGGTCGCTCTAATTGTTGAAGGAAATGTTTTAATGTAAGTATGGATGGTATGTTAGTGAATTTTCTTGGAAATAATTGGGTATGCGATATTTAATTCAGCTGATTCATAGCTTGGCTTTATTGAATTGTTTTTGTGATTCATTGGTGTTTTGAAAATATTTTCCCATAATATAGATAGCTACGTTATTAGATGACAATTTTAAATTCGAATAATATTAATTAATTGTAATAAATGTTTTATATCACGCGCTCGATATATCGATCAATTATTCTTTGCTAAGAAAAATCAGTTTCAGACCGGACTCTTACCCGTAGCCTTTCGCTTTCCGGGCAATCGCTCTTCCATATAAGCTACCAAAACTTTGATGGATTCTCTGTATGTTTTCTCGTCTTTCTCGACCTGTGTCAGAGGTTACCACTAACTACAACATAACATGAGAAACACTTGGAATTTTATTTTACAAGAAGCAGTATATCAAAGAATTAATTAAAGCTATCCAAATACAAAAAATCTATTCTCATCAAATATAAAACTGTCTATTAAAAGTTTACAAGCAAAACTTTTTGATAGAAATATCGGATGGATAAATTTTTATTTGCATGACCAAAGGTATCAATAAAAGGCTTTTGGCCAACTAGCTGAGAGCAAAGTTTAGATATGGCTAACTGTATTGTATTTCAACAACTTTTGAAACGCTTGCGCTAGACTGTGGGTAGCTTTTATTAAAACTGTTTAAATCTATTTATTTATTTATTCTTTTTCCATGGAAGTATAATCACAATGCCAGGTCAAGAGCTAGAATGCTTTGAATTCAATTGCTTATCAGGTTATTGTAACAGAATAGTGTTCTAAGTTGTGTAGGCATGGGTGATTCTGGAACTATTAGCGTTCTTTATATCATTTGGAATTCACAAGTCACATTGCAACTTAAATTTGTATGTCTCTATTATTATGAATGAGTGCAATGTGTGTGGTTTATATTTTTTATTTTACAGTGAAAATGTTTAATTGTTAGTTTGATTATAGTCTAGTACCATTTTTAAAATAAGTCTTCAGTTTTCTTTCGCTTTGAACTTTGAACTTAAGTACTAGAACCCGTTCGAGAATAACAATATTTCTAATATCTTAAAAGTGGTAGATATGTCGGCAACACTTTTATCTAGGTTAAATCAGTTTGAATACCACGATAAGCACTAGGAAGAGTGAAAATTGAAGTCGACGGAGCTGAGTTAGTACGTTCACCTAACATTAGACCCCGTCAAATAAAACTTCTTTTAAGTTGTATTTATGTGAACGAGTTGAATGCCAGAACTTTTAAAGGTTACGGCGACCGATAACCAGTCAAATAGTCGTATGCTCCTATTCCTCTGAACTTGTTTGTATAGAAAATACGAATGCCTTTTAAAACGCATCGTGTTAATTTCTAAATTCCAACTCATCCAGCGAAACCTCCACGTTTCTCATGTCACAGGATTCTCGATCTATTGTCAGAGTTCACCGTACAGGTAGACAGACCACGTTTAGAAGTTGTATCTGACTAACGTGACCAATTAGTGACATCGCCGCGTCACTAAAGTTCTGTGGCGGGTGTGAAGTGAGAGAGCTGACAGTCAGTATCAGCTTATCCTAAAATAGGCGTACCGCGTTATTTACTTTTGAAAAAAAAATACTGAATTTGAATTTCCGTAAATCTTATCTTTTCATAAAAATTTAACATATTTGGTTTTAATTGTCTTAAAAATATATGTTTTCTAACGTCAAACATAAGCGACAGTCAAATTAACCATACTCATAAAAATATATTTTTTCGGCATATCTAGTGTTTTCATAGAGTCAAAAATAACAACCTGAATATGAAAACGAATAACGAACCTTCCTCACTTCGGCTGTCTTTTATTGCTCTGTTTTTAAGGTGAAACGCTAAAGCGAGGGAGCCTTAAATAGTTGAGGCCTCATAAAATTTAATTAAGCGTAGTCATCAGTCACTGGCGGACCGGCGTCACTGCTCCCGCAAGATAACGTGGGGTCAGGCTGCACCGTGATGGGTGGCCTTAGCAGACCTCAAATATGCCGTGTTTGCACAACCATGCAATTAACACTACAAGATTGCGAGCAAGAAAATCGATGCCACAACTTATGCGGCACAATATTCATAAGTTTGTTCCTCCCGGACGGGTCTAAATGCAAACAGGTCGGCTCGTGTTATTAATCATTCACCACGGCACCTCGTTATCGTGGCCGTGATGAAGTGGCGGTTCACCTAATTCTGATTATCGCTAATTAGGCGTTGACCAGCCCTTGACCAGTGGTCATCTATTATGTATAGCTAAACGTGTAAAGTAAGAAAGGGCCCACTCGAGCAGCTTATAATTGAATTGGGAATAATTCCGAAACTTAGAAGCTTACGCTTTATTAGGCATTTTTGTTGAAGGAATCACGCGTTGTCGAAAATTGCATGAGCGTCGCGACATTAAAATGTCCACAATGGTTGCTCGTTACACGTACATTTCACCTACTCACTCCTCATTAAAATTTGTACGACGGCGTCTAAATTCTACTCTTTTCTCCGCACCTCCATTTCGATGTACAGGAAAAAGTGGAAGAGCGATGTGTACGGAGTACCGAGGCGGGCTGGCAAAACTTTTGCCTCCACTACCCAAGGGGGGGCAAAAAGTGTTGCCGACGGGTGAGCAGTTATAGCTATGTCGGGGAAAAGTTTTCCGTGTTGCGGGTTGTGGGGAAGGGGAGGGGGGATGCGCATGCGCGATACGCTATCCGCAGGGCTGCCGATTCAGTCCTACCCAGGACTTTGGTAATGACGCAGGGACGCAACGCGTTTTTTTAGGAAAAATGCACATGTTACGTAACTATGGTGAACGCAATAACGTAGTTTTCGCTATAATTTTTAAATGAATAGTTCTTGAATTCCATTCAGTTTTTAACGTATTACACTTAAAAGTAGATGATATGTTTTGTGATTTAAAATATGATTAATTTATGACCGTTAGTTTTTATATTTTCTTAATAAGTTGAAAAGAAAATCCTTAATCAAATGAAGGCAATAAAAATAGTTAGGTCACGCCGAGGGCAACACAGAGCAATCGATACGATCTGCCCCACACCCCGCCTGAGTAGCGGCTAGCTTTTGACACCGCCTACGAACGACGTAGCCCGTAGTGACTCTGCTACGAACTTCGTAGCGTTTTCCTACAACACCCGCAGCCATGTTATTTTTTGTTTGCATTTTAGAACATAGTAGAATTTTATATTTTATCAAAGTTCTAGACTGTATAATATCAAGATTGCGCCACGTATGTACATTTTCTGATAGATTATCTTAGGTTAGGTATTTCTTGAATCCATTACCGATCAGCGAGTTATATAAGATTACGCCTTTTTAAAATATGCCGAAATGGCTACGATAAAGATAAGATAAAAAGATATAATGTTTTTTTTTTCAATATCACCGTTTATAAGTACAATGCATGTATTGAAAGTCAACAGCTACGCCATAGATTCGCATACTCTACGTCAGGAGACTTTGTACCCAAGAAGCAGCGAGAAACCTGGTAAGGCCTGATTAATTCTCCCTTTCATTATGTTTTACATAGTAATAAAAAAATATAAAATACTTCTCTTGTATAATGATGTATATAAAAATGTACTAATGTAAATATTAATAATTCGAAACTAGGCTAATACGTCCACGCGTACCTTCTATCGAAAAATGAGCATTTTTTTTTGAACCCTGATTATTCAAACAACATTTTTTTTTTATTTCTTGTATTTATTAAATGAACACCTCTCTTATTTGTAAAATGTCATAATATTTCCTTACACACATAATTTAAAAAAAATCCATTGGGAATCTAGGATTCGTAAATTGAGCTAACATATTATAATGATTACAAAGTAGATAAGAACAGGTACTCTCAGACGGAATATAATATTAATTAATTAATATAAACGTAAAAAATATGATTGATTGAGAATTTGTCACGTTTCATAAGTACCAATCGTTGAAAAATTTTGTAGGTTTATCCAATGTCTCAATGGAGATAAGGTTTGCTCAGCCATCTGCATACCGGATGGTGTAGATTCGGTTCCCGCCTAATATAGGTAGAGATTTTTTCAACGTTACTTTTTTATTTAATAGTAAAGGGGTTTCCTAAATCGGCTGCTGGATTCAAAATCATTTAAAGCACCTATTTGCGACAAAGAAAGCAGAGGGTTATTCTTTAAAATTATCACGGCAGATATGATTCTTGGTAGCCCAGCATTTACAGCATCTGACCTCTTCTTATCAGAAGACACTGGATAACATTCCACAGCAACCTTTTTCAACAAGTTTCTTTGTAACGATAAAGTTTATACACTTTATCTTATTATTTATGCAAAATAAAAAAAAAAACATTAAAATAATGTAAGAGTTTGGAGAACACTAAGCAATATGGGAAAAGCCGATGAATCCTTACACATGGAATCTGCATTGGTTAGCTACTTTCACAATAGTAGATAGCAGACTTAGTGTGCTTAAGAGCACGGAAAACTCCAAGATCAAATAAAAGTCAGTTACCATAATTATTATATTTTTTTATTTAAGTGCTAGATTTCTATAAGAAATTGTTATTAGAAAAAAACTCAACTTATCTCCTGACACCTGTGTCAGACGAGACTTGATCCCATAACCCGTCGCTATCCAGTCGAGTTACTGTGCCAATTGAACAACCGACACCTTGACAAACAGAAAACAGTGAGATTTTGAAATAAGGATTTTGCAAAACTTTTGAAGATTTTGTTAATTCAGTATCACCAAAGAAATTATAAAGTTGAAGGATCGCTTTATGGTCTGTCTATCTTTTTGTATATTCTGTAATTTTTTCTCAGGAATACTTAAAGCTGTCGAGTTATATCATCTAATTCTATTCTTAATGGAAAAAATATAAACTTATAAGTCAACACAAGCCATTTATTTTTATTAATCAAATCAAAACCTAAGGGTAACTTCTGTTGATCAGGTACTCATGAAATTTGCAATGATAAGAAAAACTTTATGTTTTTTTACATTAGCGATTAAAAATTTGACCGTGTCTTATGTAGAGGTATAATAATTTAAAAATAGTATTTCTAACATTCACACCAATTTGCCTAGCCCAAAATAAGCACTATAAGGCTTGTGTTGTGGATACTAGGGTAACGGATAAATATACATGTATACGTAGTATTATAATATGCAATATATGTCGATATGTAATATTTATAGAAATATAAATACCCATGACTCAGGTACAAATGCTGGTAATGATCACACAAACATATGTTCTTTCCGGATTCATACTCAGAACCGTCGATGCAAAAAGCAAGATCGCTACCGATATTTATTCAACTGCATAATTGATTTTGTTTTAAATCCGAATTAATTTTTTGTCAGAACTATGTTCCATACTTTTAAGTATTCACGATAATGAATGAAAATGAGAAAAAATTAATAAGCTTTCCCACTTTTTTTAAATTTGTAGAGAACCTTCGCTACACGAATCAGACTACCACTTATCCAGTGTTTTATATACTAACAATGTTTTTTAAAGTTCAATGATCAAATCTTTTTAACAATCTAAAACTAATAAAGTACTTATACATGTTTTATTATGTTTTTGTCTTTATATGCTCAAATACATTTAAATTATTAAAACTATGAAAAAAAGTTTAACACAGCCGGGAATCGAATGGGATTCATTCGCTATAAGGACTATTGCGCAGACCACTGTGTTACTTAGACGATTTCTTTCAAAATAAGAACACAAAAGTTATGTCGAATATCAAAATGACTTTTAAAATACGCCTATAAAAACAAACCATAAATCCGAGCCCACAAGCAGGGATTACCTAAGGGGTAATTTTGTTGAAATATGACATTATGAATGCTAAATCGTGAAATAAACAAATGAATATCACATCTCATCAAATTGTTGGAAGTAAGTATGCATTAATCTTTGATTGCAAACTTTTAACGAATCTTTTAATTTCTTATGATGTGTTGATATCATAACTCAACATCCGAAGGGCGCAATCAACACAACTGAACTGAACTTGAAACGACTCGGGCGCAACTTTCCAACAGGATTTGTTGCGACTTGTTGTTGCTCCGTTTGTTGCCAACTAAATTTGAGTTGCTAAACTAAACTTGCGGATATTTAAAGGGAACTTTTTCTCGGAGTCAACGGCCGGTTAGACCGTCACCCAGTTTCGGAGTACCCGAGTTATGGCAGTTGTTCGCAAACTACTTGGTCCAGAGGGCTGCAGTGGAAGGTCATGGCGCTAATTCGACCTTGCCCACAACTTCTGCAGACCTTGTTTGGTTACACTAGTTCATAGTTAGTAATTGGACAGTATTGCGCTGTTAACACTGTATAGATGTTTGGATAGAAAGCCTAGTTTCAATTTGACTAACAAGGTAACATCAAAAAATATCACCATGCAGTTAGTTATTAAAAAAATGTATTTATGTCACATTGAATATGTTTTTGTAGCGACTTAATCAATAAAGCTATAAAGTCTTCGAAGTAATCTAAATTTCGCTTCGCTTCGATTTGGCGATGACGCAAGTAATTAATTCATCAAAATCTAATAATCCGTCCGCACTCTGTACAAAGTAAACAAAAACGCGGCAAATTCAAAATGATTCGGGCCCATCCCGATCGACTTAATTAACCAGTCTCCCGTCAAAGGCTTCAAACAAATTGGCCACGGCTAAATAATGCCTCAGATAATAGCCGTTTACTGGTCCCGAATGCCCGACCAACCGCCGCTGGCGTCGCACCTGACTAACAAAATTAATTACAGCCTAATAAGGAAATATTAACCGGCCGCTTAATAAGCCATTCTCGAGGATACGCCACAATTAAATTGGGAGGGTCTAGGAGTCATTATTTATAAACAATAATATATCAAAGCGATATTTTCAAGATGGCGCTCGCCACAGCCACAGCGATGTGTCATGCGGCGCTGCTCGCTAATAAATCGCCGAGATTGAGATATCCAGCTTATTCAGCTTAAAGATAGCACCAAAACATAATTTACAAATTCTTTATTTAAACCTCCTTCATGTAATATGCATACTGTACACAAAACCAAGTAAATACCAAAAATAATATATAGGATATTGCATGCATTGCATTGCATGTTTGCAATTATACCTAACATATAGTCCATTGAGATAAAAATGTTCAAAAAGGAAATAATCTTTTCTTATCATTTGACTGAAAAAAGTGTTACTGCTAAGCTAAGTTTAACAACTAAAAAAAATTATATAATAATATTTACTACTATAAATCTCTTAAGATATACAAATCTAGCAGGTAAATGCTTAAAAACATAAAACACAACATTGTTTTATAAATTCTACGAACAAAAGTTTTATTTCATTTTCCCGACTTACGTTTTAGATTAGGTTCAGAGTTTTTTTTATTATTTTACATAATTGTTATTATATAATGTAATATTATTTTAATTAAAGAAATCATTAAATAATTGAATAATTGTATTTACAATGTTCAATTTAAAATAATGTTTATAAATTTTTACAAATATTAATTTTATTTCATAAACGGTATATTTGAAATTTTTTTATTAAAGCGGACTACAAATGTTGTTTAGCTTGTCAAAATGTTTATATCAATTGATTTTATTTTATTTAAATGGACTTTACTTAATAATAATTTATTTCTGTCTAAAAGTGGTTTCATGGATAAAAGGTTTAGATTGGTCGACATAATGTTCGTTATGCTACGTTTTACTTATTGTATATCCTGTATTTTTATTCATAAACACAGAGAAATCGAAAATAATATTAAGCTTATGTATAAAGCTAATCAGTTAAACCGGACCATGCGTTACTAAAAATCATATCTTGTGATATAAAACAATGAACAAAATATCAGTTATTACATTAAAAGCAAAGGACCGGATTTCAAAATATTACAAGAAATCTTCTGTAGTAGGTAGCGAGCAAAACAGCGTCATATTTATGGGTATACGGCGGTAAAGTTCGCCAACTCGGGAGCTAAAGCCATCGATTTTCAAAACTTTTTCATGGAAATAAACCTACTCCTGCTCTGTGTGCGTCTATGAGATACTCACACGAACGCGCTGGGTCACACGCTTTGTGATGGCTCATAAAATAAGAGAAGACACTAGTTATGCGCCCTAGTTTATTTCTGCAACAGTTTTAATTTTGTATATATTTAAAATTTATTTTTGTATATAATTAATGCTGCAAACTGGAGACGTCAAGTACTTCTAGTTCTTTATATGGGTCGTTCTTCTTTTTTACCGACAGTGAAATGACATTTTTCTGTTTTTTTTTGTTTTTTGAACTAACCATAATTGTGGTTTCTGTGTGGAATTTAAAAGAAAAAGCATCTGTGTTGTCATAAGAACTAATTAAGGTTTCCTTTGCGGCAAATATATATTCGTTTTTGATGTTGGTTTTTTTTTTAAATATGTGACTGAGTGGCCTTTTTCTGTGGAGACCAGATTTCGGTTTACCACTCTGTCACGGCATTCTACGGAAAACAAACGAAAAAATATGTTGATTGGAGAAAATGAAAAATTTCATAATATTAATACATAAGAAAAATATGGACGTTTATTCGTACCGAATTAAAAAACCGTAAATATCAATACTCCAACGAGATGCCATAATAAGACGAAGGACAGACAGACCATTGTCGATAAAAAAGAACGACCCATATATCAATACACCCATACATTTATCAGTATAAATGATAGTTATTATTTATTATTATTATTATTATTTATTAATCAAAAACAATGCACGTTGACAGATCTCTCCAACACACATGCAAGTCACAAAAAAAATAATAAAAGGAATGACTTAATTAATATTAATATAAACAGTAACAATATAGTCAATTAATGGGTTAAAAAGCATTAGTCACAAAAAAAAATTAAATGTGAACTAGAAATAAATAATTAACAAATAACAAATAAAAAATGAACTAAAGAATATCAAAATCATGTCAAAATATAATAAATTGAAATGTAAAAGGCATAAATGTTACAATAAACCAGCAAGAAACTGGTAAGCCTTAGTGCAAATAAGTGGTAACGTATCAGCGAACAGGTCAATTTCATCGCATCGAGTGAGCATGTCGCCGATCAGAGTCAGGGCGCGCACTGTGGGCGCATGAGCGGCGTATCGCGTGCGCGTGACCGGTCTCCTCAGCAAACGAGGGCGACGACGTGGTTCCACCATCATTCCCCGGCTATCTCGAGGCACGCGTGTCGGAACTAGAAGGCCGAACCCACCAACTATTGCCGAACTGTCAACCTTTCCGTGCAACACCCGAATATAGTGCATTATTAGGAGCTTTATCCTCCTGAAATGCAATGTCTCAAAACGTACCATTCCATAAACGAATAGAGAGGGGTAAAGGAAAGGATAAAAGCCATAAATCCTTTTGTACAACCACCGAGAAAATTTACGCTGTACTCTTTCTAACATTAAAACATATGTATCTTCATAAGGTGCCCAAATCTCAGCTGCATATTCAAGCTTACTACGTACATAAGCGTTGAATAATACAACGGCTACATTCATATTACTGAATTGTGAGGCTGCCCTTATAATAAAACCTAAAGTTCTACTTACAGATTTACACAGTTCTGTCATATGCTCATGAAAGTCAAATTTATTGTCTAAAGTCAGTCCAAGGTCACGTATATTATTAACTCTTTCCATATGTGCGTCATTAAGTTTATACTTCGTGTCTATTGAGTCCCGTTTCCTTGTAAAAGTTATAGTTTTGCACTTTGAAGTATTAAACGAGAGACGATTGTCTTGGCTCCACTGTGCAACGGCGTCTATATCAGTTTGAAGAGCTAGGGTATCATTTTCGTGAGATATTCCCAAATATAATTTAAGGTCGTCGGCGAATAAAAGGCACTGAGCAGTTGTAACCGCCTCAGGCAAGTCATTTATCATAAATAAAAACAATGTTGGGCCGAGAGTACTACCTTGACTCACTCCAGACCTAGTATAGTACATGTTCGACTCGTATCCATCCACTTTCACAAATTGATGACGATCCCTAAGGTAGCTTGCAAAAAATTTAAGCAGTTTGGGAGTGAAACCAACAATTGCTAACTTTTCCAAAAGGATGTCATTATCCACAAGGTCAAAGGCCTTCTTAAAATCAAAATAGGCGGCATCAACTTGCCTTCCCGCATCTAACTCAGCATAGACGTAATCTGCAAGGGTAACTAGATTGGTGGTTGTCGATCTTGCTTTACGGAAACCGTGTTGACTATCGTGCAGTAAGGTGTTGGTCTGACTACTAATAATACGACTTAATGTCGCTTCAAATAATTTAGCGAATACAGAAAGCACTGCGATTGGTCTGTGAGACGAAACATGGTTTCCAGGTTCTCCCTTAGGAATTGGCGTTACTCTGGACACTTTCCAAGAATCCGGATATATTGAGTTGCCAATACTAAGATTGTACAGATAAAGCAGCGGAGCCTCAAGAACACGAATACAATCTCTACCTATAAACACAGGAACATGGTCAGGTCCAACTGATGAACGAGGTTTAAGGCGCCTAGCGGCTATCTTTAGATCCACTCGATCAATTGTCCCGATTGTAACTGATTTCGCGTCGCCAAGAGAATGAGCCGCACGCGAAGCCTCTGCAGGATCTAGTTTAGGTACATTGTTTAGAAAAACAGAGCTAAAATATTGGGCGAATGCATCTGCAGCAGCCTGACCTGAAACTTCGACACTTTCATGTTTATAGAGACCCGCTGGTCGTCTGTCCCTTTTTTTATCTCTTATATATTCCCAGAACTTTGCTGGTTCATCAATAATATTTTTTTGAGTCAAATGTATGTGCTGCTGATATGCATTATTAATTAATCTCTTAACATGCCACCTGTAGTATTTAAAAAGTTCTCTATTATATTCTCTTCCCTCAGATCGATACTTTTTCAGATGATAATACTTCTGTTTAATATTGTACACAATCTCTGCTGTATACCATTTTGGATAATTGTATCTAGTGTTTCGAAAAGAATTACTTTTGACTGGCACAAAAAGATCAAAGCACTCATATAATTTTGAATAAAAAACCTCTACCGCAAAATTAACATCTGTCGTGGCAAATAAATCAGACCAATCAACGTTACTTAAAGCGTCATATAGTAAAGCATAGTCGGCCTTTCTCCAGTTCCAGCCTAAACATGTATCTGGACGGTGAAGGGTAGTGGGAGGAGAAGAGAAGCACGGCAAGCTCACAGCCACCGCAAGAGCGGGGTCGAGCGGGAGCAAGTACACACTTGGTCACTTTCATAATGATATGAAAGTGACAAAGTGAAAATTCCAATGACTAAGTACATTCAATAATGCAACCAATTTATATTTTATAATATTTGGGCGTAATTTTTCAATCAACCTTCATTAGATTACGTCTATCTATATAGTTCTCATCGACCGCGTGTATCGAGCGAACGCACACAACGCCGCACTTGTAATGGGTCCGCAAAGAAAACTTTTTAAAACTTTTCCAGCGAGGCAATATGGCTCGTGTTCTCAGCCTTTATGTTTTATTTAGGCAACAGTTACCTATCCTTTTCCTTACTACGTGAATCTCTACTAGGACGAAAAGGACGGTTATATAACTCTCTGTGGCTTCCTAACTCTACGATACGGCTGCCTTGCCCGGGATACGAAGTAATTATTCCTATTCTGTCATTGTCGTGTATTTTTTATGTCCTATCGTCATTTTGTTGAACCTTCAGTTATTTTAGTTATAATGACACGTGCGTTACAGGTTAAAATGACAGTACGTTTTTTTGATTGTGAGATATCGACGTGGAATGAGACACCTGATCTAATAAAGTTCAATAAGTTCAAAATCTAAAATGCTCTTATTTCTTTAAGTTTTTATCAAATTACAACTCTTAGTATCATAAATAAATAACAACAATCAATTTATTTTTCAATAATGTTCATAAATAAACACTATTTAATTATAACTGTTTGTGATTTGAAGTGATATATGCATTTTTTTGTTCTTTTTTATAGGCACAAAGTGGGCAAACATGCTTACGAATTTACCAAAACGCGTTCTCTTAACAACACAAATTATATTGGTCACCTTATCTCTGTTAATTCTCTATGATTTAATGCAAATATCACAAAACAGTGATGTATAACAGAAGAGAATAGCACCAATCCTTCGCACTTTAGAGTATCCTAAAGGCGACAATTGATATTAGAAGTTATCATCACACCCTACGTTAACCACAAAATGAGCAGCAGCATTTTCGGAATAACGGTCTCTTACTGCAATCTGCTAAAAGTGCAAACTGTAGCTAAATACTCCATTTTTGAAGGAGGATTCCCTCCAGCAGTGAAAGTAGTGAATCTGTGTCAAAAATTAGTCATTATTCAAGACACAGATAAAAGCAACTGTTACTGTGTTTATAATAATGAGACGGTATAAATGTTGGTTTAGGAGTTCAATGACGCAGTTGTTACCACGTTCGGCTTATGATTGTGAAAGTTAAGCAACTTTTCTCGTGGGTCGGTCTAAAAAAAATTACGTCAAACTCCTCTATGCTTCCTAGGTAACGTTGAGACGTTAGTCCCGGCTGCATCTGCATTTCAACTACCAAACCGCACTGTGCCCGCGTGATTGGGCCCTCCAAGATTTTCATTTATATCGAAGGCTTTTGCTCAATCAATCAGGATATAATTGACACAATATTGTAAGTATAAAAGGGCGTTTAGGCAGCAGGAATTTTACGTTGACGTTGCGTATATTTCATATTTTACTTACAAATTATTCATGTAAGTAAACTAGTAACAAACTTTTCATAATAATTATAATATGCATAATCATCTTTCTATATTAGCAGTTGCAAAACAATATCGCATACATTTTAATTGGGAAATATTTGAAATTCCTTCGATGTAAGTGCTTGCATGACTGTAAGCAATTTTGGTGTTCGTTGTCTAAGATACCGTTGCCACAGATTCAATAATTTTATTCAGACAGTATAACATTTATAACGAAGCAAATGACTACAAATTAAAATACTTTTGATATGAATTGAATAGTTAAGTTTAGTGTGACCATAATATTATTTGATTTAAATTTATGTTATAATGTTTAGTTGTGAACTAGCACAATCGAAGCGTACTTATGTAATTAGTTATTTACGCAAAAATTAGTCATATCTTTTACCAAGATATTGTCAAAATTTTAATAAATACGAAAACACATGACTTATGGAAGGATTTCTTATTATTATAATTAAAAACATAACGTAAGACAATCTATGGTTTTAAAATAATTATAATAATATTTCTGAAGGTTCACACCAATTAGTCTATCACAAAGTGAGTATTATTAGGCTTGTATTATGGATACTACGGCAGTTATTATGAATATTAACTAGTAATATTGATAGAAATAGATACAATTATTCATATTTCAGCTGCACAAATGCTCATATCACAAACCATTTACACTTTTTGAAACTCTGGGAACCCGAGACCATTTGAATTTGTAAGTAGGGCGTTATTTTGTCACGGCCAAACCAGTCATCAACAATATATAAAAAATTAAAAACGAATAAAAGTCTATATAATTATTACAATGATGTGGTATCATGAATAAAAGAATTGAATGGTTAAGTCGACATCAAAAACACCTGTTTTTTAACTGATGCATTGCCTCTCTGTATTCTATTTGTCTTTGCCTAGCAAGAGTGCAACCTCACGGCAGTCGTTTATCAAGATCGCCATCTGATTGGGGGCGGCTCAGCTGCGTTTTATTGTCGAATTACCACCCGCCCATTCAAATTTTAATTTATATTTCTTGCGCCATACATTGCCAAATTGAAATCTCGCTTCTGAAATTTGGAAATATTGAAACGATAAATAAATTCTAGTACGTTGAGCCGAATGGCACTTTGACATAGAACCATATATTTCATAAACTTTTTATTTCAAATATTAAATTTTTCTTTTGTTTTAAATGGACTGGATGGACTCAAAAGAAATAATTATTATTCTTTTGAGTCCATCATCTGATAAGCGGACCTTGCAAAAATAGCTTTTTATATCATTTTACATTATAAGTGCCAAAATCAAGGAATGATCCCAAATAATACTAAGAAATCATGAAGAATTATCTCGAAAATCAACTAAATGTTTACCACTGATGACAGGATTGACCAAGCGGGTGTCACCCTACTTCTGAAGTAAACAGACCTGGGTTCGAGTCTCGGAAAGGGCAGAAGTTTGTGTGATGACTACGACGAGCATATGTACCTAAGTCATAGTTATTTATATATATATTTCTATTAATATTACTTATTATGTATAATAAATGTATGTCTATCCGTTACCCTAGTATCGACAAGACAAACAATAAAACTGCGACATCAAACTCCATGCTTACCTAAATATCTATATTTATTAGACTCTAGACTCTAGACTATTTAGCAAAGGATAGATGATGATGTTTAAATGTACCTATATTCTCTAATATTTTGTCTGTTAAGAAATCTTAAACTTACGCCTACTCATCTAAATTCTCTTATTAATAAAATCACTTTTAAAAAATCTAATTGGAATCCTTTAAATATTTATTCCTTCCCAAACCTTTGAATAATAAAAGCCCGCTCCTAACTCCGCTGCCGTTTTTCTTAATCTTAATGCTCATTTTAAAAGCTTCGCCTTATCAAATAAAGTCGAATCTCGATGGTCGGACTCGCCCTGCAATCGTAAATTACCAGGCATTGTTTTATGCGCACTCATTACATAGATGGTTCTAGGGGTGGTTATATTAACATTGTTATGGATTTTCAAAGGACTCAGAAAAAGAATCGCCTTTTCTGATTAATGTTCGGCGCTTTGATTGTTTTCTAAATTGGCGATGGTAACTTTTTATTTACTTTGAAAACAATATTATCGCTTACGTATGATGGTCCAAGCGATGTTTTTGTATAATAGAAGATATTTTAAAGGATACTTAGAAGTTTCAGTATATTATTTAATACCTCACATAAAACACATACAAAACAATAGCTCAAATATCTATCACAAAATGTCGAGTTTATCTACAGATTAGTTATAAATATGAAATCGACTGAAGTAATCGGCCATTTTTGGGAAGGTGGATATGGTGTTTAAGGTGCATTGTTAATGCGTTATATATACTAAGTTTCTCCTCCGTTCTCCTACCAGATGATACAAACTTGTATTGAGGATTGGTTAAATGGACAAGGAGGGGGCTAACCGTTTAAACCCTAGAGTCTAGTGACCCCAGCGAGACCAACTCATTGAGCCAAAAAAGACTCTTAGCGCAATTCTACTTTAAAAAATAAATCATTCTACTTTAACCTTAAAGTAAAAATCCTTTATATAATCGGCCCGCCGCGGGTACACGGTAGGGATATGGACTGACACATGCCACCGCGCACGAAATGAAGAAGCACGTCATAAGTAAACTAAAATAATAGGGAATCGAGGCACCGTACCACAGCTGGATGGTAGCAGCGTTCAGTACTACAGGCCACGGCGATACCTACAAAAGCTCACTTTACCATCACTATGATTAAATGCACACCAAATTAGAGCAATTATTATAATTTGGTGAGTTTGTTATACAGTGAAGTAACAATTTTCTATTATAATTATTATATTATTTTCATTAATTTGTGATCAAATAAGAAACAAATTGATTATTGTCAATACATAATGTTCAAAACGTATTATTGAAATTTATGCACGCTACTATAATCTCATCTTTAAAAATTGTAGTCACGGTAATTACATGCAAATAACTTACGCATTATATAATAACATATCCTAACAATATGATGATGAATTGCTTAGGACAGTCGTGATATACAAATTGGATACAGATTGAATTGAGACAATCTAGACAATATCGTGTTCTGCGTTGACTTGATTGGGAGTCAAACCTCATAGTCACTTAACCAAGGAAATAGTCTAATACACCAAAATATTTATATAAAAACATAATATTTGACATATATCAAAAAGTATTTTAATTATATCACAAATAAATTACCACTTCCTAAGTAACATTTAAAGTCTTTTGTTTTCCGCCCACAAAGCAATCAGCGAAACAATAATGGCCGCTGAAAATGTGACGGCATCAAATAAAAGCGGTGAAGCGTTAAATCACAAAATTCGCAGTCAAAATACACTAGTCACGTTTGCGGGGCTCCGAGTGACATTCCCGGTTTATCTGGTGAATCAATTAGCGCTGGAGGGCGCTCGTGCCTGGCTCGGCCGGCGCGGACCGATATCAACGGTGAAACAAACGCTTATACAGCGTTACAGCTTTTATCAGCACGATAAATGAAGCGTTGTACATAGATCACTGAGAACTTGTTAAGTATTTAAAATTTTACACTTTCCAGGAGATTAAATTGTTGCATTGTTGTTATAGGATGTTCTTTAAAATACGAGTATAAGCATTTCATAATGTGGGAAAAAATATCATTTTAAATAGTAAAGCCTATAGAATCTCTCTATATATATATAGACTATTTATACGTGAATTATGATTTAACAAGAGATATACCATGGTTGTGTTGGTTGTTGATTCTTAGACATAAATGAAGCCTATAACAGATTACTGTATAAAGGAAATAGAATATTTATTTTATTAATTCTTTCGTGTCAAGATCGTCCACTTATTTCTCGCTCTGGACAAATGTAGTAAATTATGGTCTAATCTAATGTAAATATACATACGAATTAGCAAGTTCTACTATAGAAAATTTTATCATTATCATCACAGCTGAAAGACGTCTACTGCTAAACGAAAGTTTTCTCCAAAAATGGGGTCGTTTTGCCATAATCTCGACTCAAGCCAGGCGGGTTGGAGATTGCAGTGAATCGATTGCAGTACACAATTCGAAAAACTTTGCTGCCCTTTTTGCGACCCATAGGAAGTATATGGTGATTACTTGACGACCGTTTGGTGCAACGGTAGCGATCTTGCCTTTCGAACTAATGGTCCTAGGTTCGAATCCCGGAAGGGGCAGATGATTGTATGATGAATTCGAGCATTTGTACCTGAGTCATGGGTGTTTCTATATATTTTTATGAATATTACATATCTATGTATGATATATGTATGTCTATCCGTTAGCCTAGTATCCATAACAGAAGCCTTACTGTGCTTACTTTGGGCTAGGCTCATTGGTGTGAATGTAAAAAATATTTATTTATTTATTTATTTACTTCCAGTGTCATATTATCTTTTCCGACATTCTTACGAGTGAAGGTTTAACAATATTTTCCTCTGCAAGACACTACACGTCAGAAAATGTTATATTTTTACTAAATTTTAGATATAAATTTATGCTTATTATTCATTTTTCATTTGTTCTTCTTGAATTGGTCAAAAATAATATTCCCAGAGTCCAAGGATGCGCTGGAAGCCGATGTAGTATTCTATATATCTCACAACGGATGTGGCGATCAACGCAGCCTGCCCGTACCAAACTCGCGCCGCATCCGCTTCCCGTTTGGAATACCTCTTATACAAAATTTCAGCAAAACAATGCCATATAACATTTTCTAACTAAATATAGGACATTCACCTAGAAAACATAGGCCCCTAGATGTTTTTTTCTAAATACTTCTATAAGATATACGATAAATTAATAATTAAAAAAAATGTTTAAGAGAATAAAATAATCTGAAGTCCTTTGCTGCAAGATATTATCCTATTAAGTTTAATTGTTTAACCTGAGTTATACGTACTTTATTCATTAATTACAAGGTTTATAATTATCGGAGGTTTATTAAAGTTTCCTTTTAATTTTTGAATATAACTAAAAAGTTTAATAATAAGAAGTTTAATTGGTATAATTCCATCAGTTTTGTCGCAGGAATCAGTAATTATTGAATGACCCACATTATTTTCAACATACAGCATGAAATATTTCAACATAACAGTTAAAGTGACTGTTAAATGACTGCACTCATAAAATTAATCGCAGTATATCGAGTGCAATCCGCTCTGTTGTAGAAACGTCACATGCACACAATAAGCAGAGGAAATTTTACATAGACTCTCTTCAATGTCGCTTAATTGGACACACAGATGAGTAAACTGTATACTCAAAAAGCTTGATATCAATAAATAAGGTTATAAATAAAATTAATTGTTTTTTTTTGTTTTTTATGCTAACAAAATATTATCGAAATAATGCATACCTTTACGTGTACCAAAACCTGAAAATTTTTCCTTTAAATTATTTAAAAAATAATTTTAAGGGAATAATAAAACAATGATGTATTTCCTTCTTTATTCTGGTTGAACGTAAAGGGTGGATATAGCATATTATCTTCGAAAAAGGATTTCACAAAAGCATCTTTATACATTTAAAATAATTATCATCGATATAAGTGACTACAATAATTTAAGTACAATATTATTAAAAGGGAAATTTTTACAATTAAAAAAATGCAAAAAGTCTTACTTTCAATAATACAAATGTGTTAAAAAAACTCTTTGGTGACAGTGACATGAAGAAACTAGATATTTGTAGTGAGAAATAGCATTTTCCGAATACAAAAATTTACTATTACGCACCTAACTAATTTTATGTGAGGGATTAAAATTAACTAAAATAAATTTTATTTATTTTTCATTAACAAAAAATCTTACTTATTACTTAATCTTATATACCAATTTATCCACATTATACTTTTTTATTTAAGATGGGTTAATTCTTGATCCCAACAAGCCCGTGGGCCAAGACAGAATCTACGATTGAACGAGCTAACCCAGAAGGTGCCTGTTCACCCTGGCTTTATAACATATGATTAAGCAATGCAATATTTCTATCATAATCATCTTAATCGATTGTTTAATATTTGTAAAAATATTACTTTCGATGTTGAAGGTAGTTAGCGTTCAACATTGGTGGAACGATACTAGCTCATAGTAGAAGTTGAAATACGTTTGTAAAATTCGACACGTTTGCCAGCGTCTCGGTAGCTCAGCGGTCAGAGCAGTCGCCCGGATTGCAAAAGGTCGTGGGTTCGAATCCCATCTGAGGGCTCGGAGGCGTAGTTGTTTTTCACACACGTATTTTATATCTTATATGATTAAGCAAGTCATAAAAAAGATAAGTTAGGAAACTTTATTGTCAAAATCAAGTTTCTTGTATATTGCATCATATAAAATGGTTCTTACTTATGCATGTAATACAAAAACCGTAACGCAACTGTCGTCTCATTGATTTATTTAACGGTTGCATTTCCACCGTCACGAAACTTCGTTGCATTCGCGTAAAGATAATTAGCATTTGTCGCTGGTCTTGCTGGAACGACCTTAATTTTTGCTTTCCGTGACAACCATCGCGAAGGAAACAGGTAGAAAATAACTGCTATCACAGTCACCGCTTTCCTCGTTATGCAGATAACATTTAAATACTAGATGCAATAAAAAGGTAAAGTCAAAATAGGTTGGAATTTAATTTTTGTGAATTTAATCGAGAAAATGTATAAATACCTGCTGTTGTCTGTGCCTATTTAGTACTATCTAGTACTCAGTTATTCTACTGGAATTGTGACCTCTATGATCGAGTGAGCGAGTGAGGACCTCCATAGAGTATTCGTTGCCTATATGACTCTTTAGAGTTCGACGTTATTTGTATGGGCTAGTGCATTCGGTCTGCGATCGAATACTCTATATTTTTTACAACGGTCGATCATTGGATTGTTATCTATATAATTTATCTCTAAAGCTCCTTCCTCTTCAAAAAAATATTTTAAGCCGTTGATCCTGGCTACACTTGCTGCACACATTAAAGAGCACTCGGCTCCCATAGTACGTTATATCTCATTTTTCTTAAAGCATATGCTCAAACAATAAGGATACTAAAAGACTAATATTGACATGCTCAAGTGATCGATATATTAGTTCTGATTTTCTCATTTCTTATTTTGTTGGTTTTCAATATTGGACTGTTGTGGAATCGTTGTGAATGTTTTTTTTTTTAAATATAAGTTTAACGGCCTTAGCAGTTAGCCATCTAGCCAATCTTAATAATTTTGTTCCATTTCTATTAGTTTTTGTTCCATTTCAAATTGTTCCAATTGAAATTTTTGTTCCATTTCTAATTTTCATATTTGACCAATGGTGTCGTTAATAAATTGGAAGATTATTGCATATGTTCTTGGGTTTTTTAAAATAGATGGCAAGAGGCGGGGAATGTCATTATTTTTGTATATCTTCATTCAGCCATCTATTAAAAGTAATCGTGGGATGTTGAAGGCTGGGCAATGTAAAATAATATGGTCTAGAGTACCTTCTTCCTGTGAACAGTGTTCACAAACCTCTGAATCAACTAAATTTAAATTTTTTTAAATGAGCAGCAAATTTTCCATGTCCCATTCTGAGTCTATTTATAGTTGTAATGAATTTTCTGGATGGAGAATTATTCAGTTTAAAGTACCATGGTCTTGTTGGGATTATTTCCTGTATATTTGCATACCATTTTCCTTTTTGCTGTTTCGTATTTTCCCATACTTTATGCCAATGTTGAAACGATCTCAACTTTAAAATAGAATTGTAATCTGTCATTGGAACTGGTGGTACAGCATAATGCTGACTGTTGCTATAAAAATTTGGAACGTCTATTTTCATTAACTTGTCTACGGTTTCATTTCCTGAGATTCCACTATGTGATGGCACCCATAAGAATTCCACATGTTTACTAGGATTGTCGAAAATGTACTGTCTTATTTTAGTAATGTATATGTTATTTTTATAACTAATATTGGAATGTTCCAAGCAATTCAAAACACTCAATGAATCTGTAATTATTAAAAAATATTCAGTATCAGCAACTCCATTGATATATTGCAAAGCTGCGAATATTGCGTATGCTTCTGCTGTAAATATTGAACAATTTTCATCCAATGTAAAACATCGGCCAAACTTAGTTAATGAATCGTAATAAGCTGCTTTCGTATATTGCTTTGTTTTTGATCCATCTGTATATATTCTGCGATATCCTTCTTTTTCGTTATTTACATAATTCAAAAATTCCGTGTTATTTAAGACTCTTTTTGAAATAATAGAAGGTAAAGTAATTTGAACTTCCAAAGAACCTAAATCCCATTTATCATTGTGGTCTATGTATTTACAAATAGATTTTAGCTCATCAATATAGTTATTACTAAATATTTTATTATTATTATATAAATTCAAGTATTGCGTATTCGCTAAAACTTTTAAATAAAACTTTTCTGTTAAGTAATTAAGTCTTACGTTAATTGGAGGTATGCCAGCTTCTATTTCTAAAGAGTTAATCGGGGTAGAACACATTGCCCCGGTAATTATTCTAAGACCTTTATTTTGAATGATTTCTAATCGTTTTAATAAATATTGACTAAGAAATTTCCCGTAAACTATTAAGTCATAATCGTAATGACTCCTGACGATGGATTTGTAAATCATATTTAGTAGTTTTGGGTCCATACCCCACGTAACACTCGCTAAACATCGCATAATATTTACACTTCTTTGCATTTTTTGAACAACATTTAAAACATGAGATTTAAAACTAAGCTTAGAATCAAATACGACACCTAAAAATCGTTTTTCACTAACTAGTTTAATAATTACAGAATCGTACTTAACAATTACATTCATATTATCAAAACGATCAAACTTATTACTAAATATTAGAGAAGAACTTTTGCAAGCACTAATATTGAGTTTTAGAACGTCTTTATAATATTTACAAAGAGAAGTCAATGCTTCATTTAAATTATCAACAACTTGTGACAAGTTAATATGTTGAGCATACATTACAATATCATCCGCATATTGTAAGAAATATATATTACAGCTAGAAACAAATTTGTGAATTAAAGATGTATATAAGTTGTACATCAATGGAGATAAAGAAGCCCCTTGCATTATTCCTTTATACGCCATTTTTGGACCATAAAAAGATTGATTATATTTAATAAAAACTGTACGTGAATAAAAGAAATTAAAAATCCATTTACATATTTTGCCAGGGATATTAAAGCTGTGGAGAATTTTGACTAGAATATTTAAAGAATATTTAATATTTAAGTCTATATTATCAAATGCACCCGAAACGTCAAGGAAAGCGCAAACCATATAACCATTATTTAAAAATGTGTCCTGTATATCACCACAAAATTTAACTAAACTGTCGGTATGACTACGACCCTTCCTAAATCCAAACTGATCTGGGGGAATAAGCAATCTTGATTCAGCATACAGTTCAAGCCTATTCTTTAACATATTTTCAAATATTTTACCAACACAAGAAGATAGTGATATCGGTCTATATGATTCAGCCAACTTTGGATCTTTATCTAGTTTTAAAATTGGTACAATGGCAACAGATTTCCATGAATTAGGTATAACATTATGATGCCACAAATTATTAAATATATTTAACAAAATAAATTTAGCAGATGTATGAAGTTTCTTAATCAAGATATATGGCAAATTATCAAGACCTGGTGTAGTATCTTTCCTATTATTCAAAGAGAAATTAAATTCATGTACAGAGAATGGTTGATTCAAATGTATATTAAGTTCATTATCTTCAAAAACAGAACTAAGATCATCAGTATTTTCAGAAGATTCACTCGAAGTCAATTTGCTCAGAAAATCATCTATAAAGCAATTTTCTTTACTTACAGATGAAGATTTCTTTCTATTAAAAATTTTAATAAATTTCCATATACGACTAATCGGTGTATTTCTGTCAAAACCCGAGCATAATTTTTCCCAACCAGATTTTTTTTCTTGTTTGACTATTCGTTTTTTTTGTGCATCTATTTTTTTATATAATAAATCATTTTCAATAGTGGGATACTTCCTGTATGTAAATAATGCTAATTTACTTTCATTTACAGCATTCGCACAATTGTCATTCCACCATGGGACGGGCTTATGAGATTTACGATTTGGCGTTTTATTTTTATGCAGTGGTATACATTCATCTCTTAACTCATATAAATAGTCACAAAATTTGTCATAAGCAACAAGAGGGTAGGGTTCCGATAAAATACTATCAAAATAATGTTCAGATTCTCTATAATAATTTGACCACTCAGCTTTTTTATACAGAAATTTTTCATATTGCTGTTCGTACTGAAAAATATCAAGACTTATATCTATGCATGCAATTGTAGGAAAATGATAACTACCGAGTGTATCCTCTGAATATACTGACCAATTCACAGACGAGGCTAAAACAGGAGAACAGAAAGCAATATGAATGGCAGAGGCACATTGGTTTGGACGATTTAGAGTTGTTGTATTACCATTATTTAATAGAAACATATTGATTTCATCTATCATGTCATATAATTGAATACCACGAGGCTTATTTGATGTACAACCAAACGCTGTATGATGTGCATTGAAATCTCCCATTACTAAAATAGGAGATGGCAAAGATGCTATAATTTGTTTTAACATATTGATTGGAAAACGACCACATCGAGGTGGACAATAGACATTTAAAATCGTAATCAATCCATTTCCTGTTTTAATAGTTATTGCTAATGTTTGAATTTTATCAGTACTATGAGTGTAAATAGCTGAACTAATTATTGATTTTTTACAAAGTATGGCAACTCCACCATAACCACTTATATAATCTTTACGGAATACATTATAACCTCTAACATTTATTTCATCTGTGGACTTAAGCCAAGTTTCATTTAATAAACAAATATCTACATTTTCTGTTTCTAAAAAGTGATTAAACAGTGGCATTTTAGGTTTTAAACTTTGAATATTATGTTGAACAATTTTTACACAACTGCTATCCATTATTACAAGCTATATTTTTTATAAAAAATTCTTTAATTGTAGACGAATTTACTGGCATGTTATTATCTTTACTACATAAACTCAACAAGGTATCAATTATAGCTTTTAAAATTTTATCATTATTAATAACATCACTAACAAGCTCTTTGTCAGTTTTATTAATTGTTTTTTTCATATACTTTGATTGCATTGGAGAGCTAGTTACTTTAGCAAAGGTCTCATTTATACTTGGAAAAAAGGAACCAAGAGTTTGTCGATTTACAATTTTTGACTTATTTTCATTAATCTTCTGTTGTTTAATAGGACAGTATTTGGAAACAGCAATATGCTCTCCCTTGCAATTAATGCAGTGAGGCTTGTCTTTACTAGTGCAATCTTTATAGTGATGTGATTGTGAACATATTGAGCACACAATATCATGTTTACAATATTTTGTTGTGTGTCCAAAAGCCATACATTTGTAACATTGTAGAACTGGTTTTATATATGTTTGTACAGGCAAAATACATAGACCATAATTAATATGAGATGGAAGTACATTACCAGAAAACGTTATGGAAACTGTCTGCAAGCCAACTATACCTTCCGGAGTCTTCTTTGTAAATCTGCGAACAGATAATATTTCTTGTGTGGATATCAACTTATCAAACAGATGTTTACAGCTTAAATCGTTTGGAATAAATCTAATAACTCCTATACATTCTGAAGTTGACGCTGGAATAAAGGCCTTCAATTCGTGAGATGCCAAAAAAGATGTATTTGCCAGAAGAGAGTTCGCATTTTTTGGATTGTCAAATAAAATGGCATAACGCAAAGCATTTACTCGTTTAATTTCTTTTACGCCTTTATTATATCTGCTGAAAATATTATTGAGGTAAATCGGATCTTTGTTACCAAATTTCACAGATTCATTGCTACTTTCTATATAAACTGGAAAGACAGTACCGGGTGCATTATCAGGATAACTTCGAATATGATTTTGTTTAAAGTACGGAGCAAACATATTCTCCTCATCTTCATCTGATATTTCTCGAATAGGTGACTGTGCTTTTCTTTTTTTAATTGCTGTACCACCACTATCTCCGCTCATTTTCAAGATTTACTTGAGATTTCACTTAGAAATGTATTTAAAATTAATTGAAAATTTCCAAGAACTTTAAAATTAATCCTCCCGCCTTGAAATTTTCCCGCCAATCGTTGTGAATGTTATACCTTCCACACAAATGACATTGATTTATTCATAAAAGAATAATTTGAAATAAGTTATAGTAAAGTTATCAAAATCTGGATAAATAGATAACGACCAATCACAGACTAACAATTTTCCAGTTTATTGTTTTTTAGAGGTAATTTTTCATATAATAATAGAGCTATAATTTTCTTTACATGACAAATACGCACAAATTACAATAAAATTACAGCAGGAAGCGTGCGACATTTAGGATCACGTGCGTTGTGTAAGCCGTTCATTAGGGTGGTGTTGACAGCATGCGTGCGCGCTGCCCGCGCCTGGCACCGGCTATCGCGCACCATCGATGACTAATAAACTTCTAAAATAATGTAACCTGCCACAAACCAACCCCAGTCTTATCACATACAAAATAAAGTCTTCAACAATCGAAAACGTAACTTTGGAAGCGCGTAATCGTGACCTATCGACCGAGTTATCTCTTCGGTCGGTTCCTCCCTTACTGCTCAAAAAATAAAGTCTTTTTTCAACGGGGAGACAGAAAGGTCTGTAGATTAGTTTTAGTTATAATCGCGACCACTTCTAGGCAACACTTTGGAAGTTGCCCCTGAATTGAGCGGTCCGTGTCAGAATTATGTAGTTCCGTATCGAAGTTTATTTCTGCGTGAGACGCATTATTTCTTCATTTACATTTCGATTCCGTGATGTGTCTATCTACCGTCGAAAAGGAAGTGGTGACACGAATTTGATATTTCTATTTCAGCGACATGTTATTCGTTATAAATAATGTGGCATGTTTCTTGTTATTTAACAATTAAAATTTATTACAAATAAATGGTTTCGTTAGTTTAATAAGAAGAATACTCGTCTCGTCCGAATATCGAGGAAACGTGGATCCGCTTGTCACGTAACACTGTTTAAAGGGAGAATTCCTATAAACAGATTTTTTGACGTTTAATTTAATAACCATTTAAATGTTTTTTGTTATATTAAATAATTATATTCCATGCAATACCTATTACATGCAATTATAGATTTTCTTTTCGATCTATCGAATTGAACTTGATATCATTTAACGATACTTGTAAAATTTGCTTCAAAATTAAATAATTTATATAATTATTGGACATAGAATGATCAAAATTTATTGAAATTATATCGCAATCATTATTATCCATCAAAATCGATTCCTTAACAAATTTTACATCAACAACTTTGTTTCACTGTTGCGTTTTTAATGGCTGTCGTTAGATAATTTTATTATAAGCCAAAAATATTAGAGTATTCAAAAACACTTTTTTTCAGTTGCCAAAGTTTTATCAGCGAAAGCGGCCGAGCACCTCTAGATTACTCATTTCGCAATAGCCTCAGGCAATTTAAAAGGAAGGGGTAGTTGTATCATTAACCGGGAGACGGTCGTCTTAACAGGAATATAATGCAATTTTAAAATAATCCCCACAAAAAAGAAATTAATGCAGGCACCTCTCTGGATTCCCTTTTTATCTCCTTAATTGGTTTTCACATCTTCCAGTGTAAAAAATATCGTGTTCTTTGTAATCTCGGGCGATGTTTTAATAAATATAACGAAGTGAGCCCAGAGCGGGAGAAAAAAATATGGCCGCCTTGAGATAGAGCTTCACACTTGAAAGATCAACGTGGCAACTGGTGCGTTCAAGATTTATTGGGAAATAATTAAAGCTCGACTCCTTTAAAGAAAGTAATTAAACAAAATTAAGTGTTACGACGGTGGGAACATTGAGTTTATCAACGTCCGGATCGAAGCTTGTTTTTCTTCTCGATAAAAGAGTGTACTTTTACAAGGAAAGAAACGGTTAAGTTAATAATACACATTTTATTTCTAAAGTTAGCATATTTTCAAGCAAACTAAAAAATATCCGGTTACCGTTTGCAAAGTACCTACTACATACTAATGGATAGTAAATTTATGATACATTTATATTCAAAAACAATAAAATAAAACACTGTAACGAGGGACGTTATGCCTACGTCCGATATTTATAGCTAACGAGCAAAGTTTGCCGGTCCGTCTTAACGGCTAATACGCTGTTTGAAGCTATAACACAGCCTTTAAAGCATCTTATTGGTTTTTATCGGCGAAAGTTTGTCATTTAGCGATTTCTCGGTCGTGTGTGGAAAACATACACGACCGAACGATTAACTGCACGAACGTGTAAATATTTAATCTTGATCTTAAAATTGATAGTTTAAATGAACAATCGCTCCAAGAATTTTTGCCATAAGTAATAAATGGATACAGTCACACGCATCGCTGTGGTTTCTTCTGAAATATATTTTGGAAAATCACAAACAACGACTCAAACCAGTAAAGGTTTTAACTAAACAAAATCACACCATACGATAGAAAGCATTGTAATCCACTCATAAAGGCTCCATAATCCTTCGCAGCGTACAATGTCATCAACGGCAGTCAAAATTTTAATCACCCCCTCCTCTCCCTTTTGCCCTGGGGCCTGGCCGCTCCTTACACGATATTCCCATTACTTAGTCCGCGGCATAATAAAATTTAATATAACGCTACCCGGAACCACAAAACGGTGGCATCCAGCGGAGTTTCGTGCCAGTGTTGTGACCGCTGGTAATGCAGATTCCATTTTATTCCATTCCTCTAGTCTTATCTATTTTAAAAGAACCATTAGGGGATATACAAAGGATGGTAAAGAATTGCTAAGAACTCAGTTTTAGAGGATGCAAAAATGTTATTAAACACTTTTGTTGTGAATATATTTGTATAGCAACTCATTCACTGAAATATTAAAAATGTGCAATATAAAATGACATGGCTATATTAGGAGCTATGAAACCCAACAGCATAATTCCCAATAGCGTCATACCTGCTACGAAATGAAAGTAAGTGTGGACGGGTCGAATACACAAGGTAACGTTCATAATTTACATTTTTAAAAAAATACTATAAATACCAAATGTAATCTTTTATGCGCCCCCCGTTTTTCGTATTGGACACATGGCAGGGAATTATTTTTTTCTTTTTAGTTGGCCTGAAAAACGAGGGTTTTTAATTTTTTTTTTGTGTAAATTATCTTCTTATTTTTAGTTTTGTGTGTATGATTTCCAATTGCTCGATCTAAAATGTCAAGTAGCAGTTAGTATGTCAATATGCAACATCTGTTGCCTCGATTTTAGCGTCATCTGTGTTTTTTTTTGGAACTAATTTTTTTCCCATTGTAATTAAATTTTGTAAATATTCTCTGAAATTGTGATTGAATCATGTCGGAAAGTATATAATCATATATTGTCATCGAGTTCTGAGCTATGTTTATAGTTTCAGAGCTCTAGCTAGTCGATAAATGGGTGAAAATTGAGTTTCAAGATTTGTACGTTACAGACAGACAAACAGACAACAAGAGAAGTAGAGAAAAACGAGGGAAAATTTTCCAAAAATATCGATAGTGTATGAACATTATTTCAAGTGTTACTTAGTATTTATATAAAATAAATATGCAAAGTTTGTGATCAAATAATTTTCAGTTAGTATGTATAGGACTCTTACTTCCGATAATTCTCTGAACAACCCTTCCATAGGCTATTATTAGACGATACCTTAAATTTTATTGATTCCTAAGAGTATAATTGTGATTGGAACAGAAATATTTGTTCATGCAAATATGTTTATTATATTATGCCACTCTAAGAAAAAAAAGTGAAGAAGTGAAGTTCATGTGAAGTGTACATAAAAAAATATTAATAGTAGGAAAGCAATAATACTAGAAGAAAGATATTTATTAGTGAACCTCGGATTACCGAATGGTTGTTATCTGTAGTACCTACAGCTAAAAATTAATTTTAAAAGGTTCAGCCTAACTCATTAGCTGTTCAGTCAATTAAGCGAAGTCTATTTTTTAACTAAATTATATAATTAAATGTTATACAATTAAAGACTTCAACCAATCTTTTAACTTTTCCTATAATATAGATATTAGATTGAAGTCAAAAGATCTGGGACGATCTTAAAATGTTTCCAAAATGTACACTCGAAACAAGAATTATTGTGAAACTGGTGTAACCTTTTTTACATTTATATGAGAACTTCTTTGAATAGAAAAATTATTTTGTTTGATTAAATAGTTTTTTGCAAAAGGTTAATAGCAAAAATACATTCCTCATTATCATGAATGAAGTCCACTGTCGGACGGAAGTATTCCCCTATAATAGGGGCTTTTATGCCACAATTTTCACGCTTGGCAGGTGGGTTGGAGAACGTATCAAAATACCATAATTTGGAAAACGCTGCTGCGCATTTCTGGTTCTTCATTCTGCTTTTTCATTCTGGTTTACGGAAGGTACATGGTGATAACACCCAGTAACGGTAATCGCTTTTACAACATAGGTTTGTTTACAGTAGGTTTTTACACAACTAAAATAATTTTATCTAAACATTATATAAAATTTAACATTATTTGGTACGCAAATTTGGTGTACTTAAATTTAATAGAAATTAATAAAAAAGTACAAATTACAGAAAAATACACATACACACTAAAAAAATTACATAAATAACCAAATATTATGGTAGGTTCGAGGCCGTTTTCCCTAACGAATGATTTGGAGCCTGGATAATTAGTAACAGCAGTCTCTAACGCCTACCAATATTAATTCAGTATCCATGGTAGATAATGAGTTATCTTCATAGTGACATTAATAGGTTAATTATAAATTAATTAAAATAGGTCAACACATCAATTTTATGTACCTCTGAACTATCACAGCTTGTACTATGTTAACTAAATAATGGACAGACTATATACGAGTATATATAACTCAATAACAATCATGACTCGGGATACCACAGCACCTACACCCATACATCACCGTACACCGTATACACTACCACAGGGGTACAGTAGAAAGGATCACTCCAGTTGCACCAACCGGCCGTCAACAATATAACAATAAACTTTCAATCTTATTTAATTCAATTGTAAAGGCTCCAGTAATGAGAACTGTTTTAAAAACGTTGATCAGAAAGAGGTTGAATGTATCTTAGCTCTTTCAACCTAGCTTCTTTTCCACGCCCGTTTTATATGTAATGCCCGGGTTATGAGTAACCCTTTTTCTTGGTCGCATTCCTGTCCGGGATAACTTTACACCCCATAGTCACGGGAGAAATTGAGAAATGGACCGGTTAACGTTGTTATGGCCCCCAGCTACTGGATTAAGAGCGGGTTGGATGAAAAATGTTTTGTTTTTGCTACAACTATTGTGATGGAATTTATTGCTGCCTGTTGTCTGTGGTACGCATCTTCTTCTGGAAGTTAAGGGATTGTTATTCAGTATTTTCATCCAAATATGTAAGGCGTATTGTAATTTCAAGACCTTCAATAAATACAATTAAAAATTTTCCAAATTACAATAGCAGACGTCATTTGCGCCAAGTTATTACAACTACAAAATATCCGCTACGGAGAATTGTTAAAAGTTGACAGTTGCTTCAATGCTATGTCAGCGACTCAATTATCATAAATCGCAAATCTTTTTTCACTTTGTAAATAAAATAGGCCGGCGCATCTATGAGAAAACACTATACTAAAGCCTTAGATACAAAAGGAACTGGATAAGCATTGCTCGCCGTAAGCATGATTCACTCAATAATATCATAATTTTTTCAATATTTCTGTTAGATTTAGGATTAATTTAACATTACCACCATTCTAAGTCATTGTAAAAAAGGTGCAAAATTATTTGTTTTATGCTAAAAGCTGGCTCTAAAATTTTACTTGTGCTGGGTTACCGGGTGCTAAAATCGTCATAAGTTTAACGTACGCAAATATATAATACCTTTGGTATAAGACCTAATAAGGCTCTGATTGCATTTGCGAAAGTTTTCTAAGGGAGGTTGGGAGATTGGATATGAAAATAATTATTAGTTTTTTGTAATATTGCTTTTTTAAATTAATCACTTCTAAATAGTTTGGTCGTATAACTTATAGAATGTCCAATTTCAATCGCTAGATTAATTAATAAAAAGTCATGATTATTGTCAGGGTTATTTTTAAGGAAAAACATTCCTAAATTTTTCAGATATTTTGATATAACGTTTTTCGTTCACAACTGTTTGGTCTGTCTGTGAGGGGCTACCCATTTTGCCCACTATATTCAATTTGGTGTTAATCGAACCGATCTATTAATTTTCCTATTATAATAAAAATCCGTGGCGGTCATTGTTTGTTATAGTAGTTAGTAAACATTTATGTATCAACTAATTGATAAAATTATAAATATTATTAATTATACTCACTATATTCTTAGTGCCCGCACTTTTCGTAGGGACCCTGACTATAAAACCTACAGGTATCATTACCATACATGTACATTGGCTAATTTGGAACTAAACGATTGGATTTTGAATCGATTACTTAATATTTTTTCCTATCTCTCTTCTTTTACTTATTTACCTATTGTTTAAGTACCAATAATCTATACAACAACATAAGGACGCACTAACAAATATCAAGGAAAGTATAACTCTCGCCAAAAACTTACACCACCACAAACTTAATCACCAATTATATCAAAAGACAAATGCTCATCGTAACCACCGTTCAACATGTTCCTTATTAAAATGCGAACGGAATGCTCGTTCATTAAGTACCTCCAGACACAGAGTAACAATGTAGATCCCGCCTGATATCTAGTCTGGAGACGGCTAATAAACTCAGGAAACGGGTGCATGAATAAAATTATAATGCATCTCAACCAGCGCATCGCTTACACTTACGAATGTACACATCCGTGCGTTGAAAACAATTTGCATTGGGTTGAGTGTGGCTTCCTAAATGTTTTAGTGCTGATCTACGAGAATCTCAAAATCGCCTCAGAATAAGCCGTACATAGATAAAATATTTTAGTGTTAATCTAGGATACGCTCTTGTTGGCAATATGAGTAATCAAATCTGTTGTACGATTTCAGCGTAATTACTATAATTTAAGTCCTAAATTCCTAAACGTACAGGGTACAATTAAAGATAATACTCTCGCTAGTACTATTGCAAGTTGTCCACTCACGGCACGTACTTATGTGCGATCTTCCACGCGTAAGATCCACGTCCTGAAACCGTGCGTGTTTTATTTAATGTAAATGGCTGACGTGTACATGGCTAAATCGAGCTCCTCCATGCACCGGGAGGTATGTTTAGCCGTTTGGCTGCATCAACAGACAGGTGAAATCTATGAATTAATTAATGACTATGCTCCACCAGTAGGGATTTTTAAAGGCTAATTATGATGATTTTGCGGATTTATAGCTATTTTACGGAGTTACATAAGCAAGGTGCAAAAAGTTTTTTTCTTAAAAAAAATTGACATGGCAACAAGTTAGTGACAGCCCTGGCTTCTGTATCGCTATTAAGCTATGCTAACTTTTTACTAATACTTGCCACATGTTGTATCAAAAGAATTAACGAAACCGCGTATTAATATCGCGTGCTCTGATACCGAACTATGGGTAAATGGATTTGACACGATACCCAGTAAGTTGTCATGCTTATACTTTCAAAATGAGGATTCAAACTAAATTGTTCCATTTCATAGCGATTTAATTAATGACTGTCAAGTGCACGTCTGAAATGTTCTCTTCATAACCTTGCCATGGAAATTTATCTATATTCATATAGAAAAAACAATTGCTAGTGTTAGACTCACAAAAACTCGAAAAGAAGTGGTAGGACTGCGACCAACATTTGATAAGTTGCAGTACGCATGCCAGAAAAGGTTTATGAGTGGTCTTATCAAAGTCAAACTTTCGATTAATAGTGACTAAAGCTCAAGAATTTGAAGAAGCGTACAAAGCTTTCATTGTACTCTATCTTTTGTATAAACATTTGTACGTAAGTAAGTTGTTAAACCTTGGATTGATATAACGAGGACTGGTTGTCCTCGAAATATAATGTAATCAAACAAAACCCCTTGACATCAGAGACAGGACCACATCATCATCACTTCCGAAGAAACAAAACACCACACAAAGTAATCACTTAATCAAAATTTATTCCGCACTTTGATTTTAAATTTGGAACGCAACATTTATTACTGTGCCCCTCGAAGAACCCTACTCGGGTTCATTATCGCGGATTAAGGCTGCGGAATATTTTATCGATCCGCCAGTATTCATTTTCAATTAAGCGCCAAGTATTTTATTAAGTTCGAGCGAGAAATTGATGAGTTTCGCGAACTAATATTTACAATGGGAGGCGTACCTGGCTGCGGTCTGCGTGGATTATACGAGCGTGTTTCTAATAAAAGCGCTATTTAATGAGGTTGTGTGAGGTAAAACCCCTTCTGAAGGAGATTATAATTTTCTTTAAACTTATGCAGGGTGTCCCGTAACACTACATCATATATAAGAAGATATCATTTTGAGATTATCCAAAGTTACTAGTCACTGTTTTCAAGAAGGATTCTAAACGTTTCAACCATTTGATTTCAAAGTGTTAATATAAATATAATATATTGATATAAAAATTATTGTTATTTGAAAAAATATCATTTTCCTATCACTTTTATATAATTTTTTTAAATAATTTTTTAATAAATTAATGTTATTTAGAAAGTAATTTACCCATTTATTTCGAATTATAATTTGAGTTTGAACAAAGAAGAAAAAACACTCTATAACTAAAAAAAGGTAAATTAATAATTGTAGTTTTGTTATAAGAAAATTATATACATTTTCAACAGTTCAGAAGAGATGAATTTTATTTTTGTTAAACCTATCACTGTCATCTAGATAGTATGATGATAAATATGCTGCGCCTAAGCAGGCTAGAGTAAAAAAATGAATACAGCTTAGTGTCATTTGTCCTTTTCTGAAATTGACCTCGCATGACCTTTTAATAATCTGTAGCTTGATTTCTTACTCATGTATCTCAGTTGAAAGTTCACATTGCGTTTCAATATCTATTACTCTGAATTTCAAGGAACAAAAGTTGGGAAATTTTTCTATTGGATTTATTTGTCTAGAACTGAATAAAAATAAATTTGTATGCCAAAAAATCTATTCGATTATTATAACTAACGTTGTTGCAGGCACTTAAAGTTTGATAAATTTAGTTTAATATCATAAGTGGGTGCAATGACGCGGACGCATTATCGTGTACACCTGGAGACGGAAATTGCATTAGCTGCAGCCACTGTACAGCTTGAAATACACTAATACCTCTTCTAGATCCACTTTATTTATAAACTAGCGATTTAAAACCGCGGCAAATTCATTTTTTATTTAAATAGACGATAGACGACACAAGAATGACGATTCATTTAATTTTGTATAATATTTTGTAATTTTACAAATTTTAATTATTACTACTACTCTCAAGATAAAATAACTCCTAAAGGCGATATCTTAAATTCCTAACATAGGTATATGATATTCTCAATAAGTAATTTTCAACAATTCCGCCTCTAAAATCTATTTCATCTCCAAAGAAGAGTACTTATACCGAGGATAACAGGGATTTAGGAAGCGCTGCGTTTAAACCGCGCGTCTGAACCACAAAGCGATAGCCTATTTGCTCACGGGCGTGTAAACACAGCATAGGTGCATCGGATTCCATGACGAGGTGCAGCCTTCAGAAGTTCCGCGTTCGTTTCAGCTCGGAAGCGCCGCCTGGCCCAGGAAATTGAAGTCACCTCACAGCGCATTTGAAAGCACGAACAATGCTTTGTGAAAGAACGTCTAATTTATCTGCTCTGTTTTGAGGATGCGATTTAAATTGAGTATTGATTTATAAATCTTTTGATGTGGGGTGCGATGTTTATGATATGATTTGTTTCTAAGAAACCGCCAACCTATTTCTACGAACTAATTCAGACTTCATTCTAAGTCAGTAAAACGCCCAGCTGATTACGGCTTTTATGGAATTTGATGACAACTGTACTGTAATTGGTTATTTTTTTAAGGAAAGTTTGGTGCAACAGAGCGATCCTGCAAATGGTGTTAGGCCATATGACGATGTTATAGTCATATTTGAATTATATTATTTATTTAGTACCAATATTACAATATTTTCTTAAATTAGGACCAAATCATTGGTGTGAGTTATTCGACGTTTATAACAGTTTATATTATTTTACCACTCCAAAGTTCGTCTGACAATCTTTTTTATCATAACTAGCTGACCCGGCCACGCGTTGCTATGGTAACGGTAATGGCTTATAAAAACTGTTATTCTTAGGCTTATGGTAACTATATATGGTATCAAACACACAAAGTATTATCATAATATAATGTACTGATTAATATATTTACCATTAATTCATATAATTTAATAGGAGCTTCTAAAGGCATAACTTCTCTAAAAAGATTTATTATTAGCATACGATCCGAAGTGAAAGTAAATGTTTGCATATTATAATATCATATTCAACTTTAATCCACCGCAGAATTAATAACGTTTTATATATCAAAGAAACACTAATATTTCTATTTTGAACTATTTAAACTTTACATTTATAAAGCCTTTAAAAACATATCACAGTTAAATCTTCATTATTTTAAGTGTTATTTAAAAACATTCAAATTTTACCCAGTTAGACATTTGGGAATGCATCCTAACATATTGTCAATTAAACAGTAATTTGTGTCGCCAATGTCAGATGGCATAAGGAAATTCTTCTTTACAATGTTCAGGAAATCAAACAATTTATTTGCAAATAAAAACTTATTAGACGTGAAATGCAAAATTATGGATCTCTTATTTTTGTATGAGTATTTTTAATTTAATAAAATAAAAACAGCCCGACAAAAAATTTAATGTAGTCTGTACAGCTCACGATTTTCAATGGAAAAGTCATCATAATGAATTATTAGAATATTTTCATTTTGTAAAATTTATGGTCCGTTAAAAAAAAACATTTTTAAAACATTAAACTGAAAGGTGTTTATATCTAAAAAATTTTTTACTAGAAAATTTAGCTTGTGGCAAGAGTCAGGAGGGACTCGAATACATCTACTACTAACCTCTCGCTACTGTTCCAATCACACAATAGATCTGTCATGGTTTAACCCCTTGTACTGTGTGTTAAATGTGTAAATGTTATTTCTCTCTCTATCGGGGAAAAAAATATCATTCAATCAAAAAGAACCATTACCAAAGCCGTAATAACGATTAAATCAGACTGCGCGCTATAGAAAATTATATAATGCTCGCGGATTTTAGGTATCGTTGTCGCGCGCATGATATAATGCTCGCGGGTTTTAAGGGGTTAAGTAGTTCCGGGACCGTAAGGCTGTCTACGTATAGTAACTTCCACTCAGCCAAACCGGTAGTCAATATACTGAGTTAAGAATAAACAATACCACACAATTACAGGATAGTCAAAAGTAGGCTAAACCCCCCAGGTAACTCACTATTTGGATGAGTCAGTATCTGGAGATGTAATATAAGAGAATCCACGCCTTCAGCTTAATTTAACATCATCTGAAATACAATATCCATTCTTGATTTTGCAAGGCTTTAGACATTCCGCTTTTACCTGCATTTAGTCGGCTGCAGACGCACTCACTTGATATCCCATTTATCTGACGAGTGAGTTAGCTCGCTCGTGAATGCGCGCCAACTTTTCACTTTGCCCCGAAACGTTGTACCTTTAATCAATAACGTTAATGTTAGTTTATGTACTTATTTGGAAGTAGAATAAAAGTTATGTGAGGAACTGTTTTTTTATACTCTGCTAAGAATTTTTGGAATGGGAAACTTACCATAATACTTACTACTATTTTTATTTTATTTTTTACTTGTACTATAATTAAATCTATATTATTTCTTTGGTCGTCTTAGAAATAGAAATAAAATTATAAAAATCCGAACTAGTTACGCACTAGTTACACTTAATACATACATACCACAATATAAACTAAAGCCACCAACTGTCCAACTGTCCCGTCATTATGATTTCATTTCTATACTAGACCATACATGCTACATGCTTTACATTGCGTGCCATACTTAGTACATACTTTTTTTTTATTAATAAAAACAAGTCGATTCCCATTAATTATTTTTGGTAATCGTAGTTTCATATATGACAGCAGCATTCAGCAGTACACTGCTGATTTGCTAAGAGTCTTTTCACACCCATAAAATACAAAACTAAGAGCCATGGTATGTATCATCATAATCATGATATGCATAATCATTTCAATGATTACTCTTATTAAGCTATCAATTATGTTCTTACGGAATTCAATGAGTATCAACCGATATATTTTTTATTAAAATCTAAACTGGTAAATCTAATCTAAAAGGGTCAAATCCTATAAATACTATTTTATTCACTAAAATACTCGTATAAGTATTTGAATTTGGTTGGGATGCACGAATATGACTGATCATAAGCAATACCACGGGCTTCTAGTAGCTCATCGTATTATCATCTCAGTCGGAAAACGTCTCTAATAATCCTCCGTTAAAAATGGAACGGTTTTGCGATATTCTTTTACGACACTTTTAAGTTTGAAGAGTTGGTGCCATTTTACTCTGTCAGACACTACACGGCATAGCCGCATATTGTATTCATAACATGAAGGTTTTATTGAACTTTAGACCTACACTGAATGTGCGAAATTCGCAAGCATTTTACATGCAGCTATTAGTCAAACGAGTACGCTTCAACTCGACACGACGGGACTTAGCGGGCTCATTGCCGCTGCAATAGCGTCCGCCTTCGCGAAACGAAAACTTTTCGAAATGCCCCGACGGCCGAGCCTTTATTAAAACCTACAGAGCATATTGCATAACTGACGGCAATAAGTAAGGCGGTCTCCTCTCGCCGCACTGGATTCAATATTCGGAGCGAGTTGGAAAGTTTTATTATTGCGGGCGTAAATATAATGAGGGCAGGTGAGCCAATTTTGTCTGGCGGGATTTACGATGGTGCGTTACCGTTTGGCATGATTCATATATGGTATCCTTTGTTAACATAGTGACTGCCAATTGGTTCAACAAAAGCTATCCTTCTTATAAGCCAAAGTTTTGCTAAAACCGTTTTTGTACATAAATTTTGACCCGAAAGTCAAAGTTGTTTAAATCTTATGTAAGTGTTATATCCATTATTGTGTATCCACTACACAAATTCAGTTCAGTTTGGACCTATAGAATCGGTGATTAATCTAAACTGCTATCTTTCAAAACTGATATCTTTTTATTGATAGGGAAAAATTTCTTAACAAAAATCACTTAAAACGAAATGAATAGCAAGCGTATCAACCAAAACTAATGGAATTTGGGAACGCACCTTGGAAAACGTAACTGCATTCGCGGTAAAACAGCGAATACTCAAATTAACTTAACGGATGCGCGTAAATTAGTTGCCAGTTTTAACTGTGACTGCAGCCTTAAGACGGATCGCGGAAATTGCATCCAATGCGGAGTGCTACACCAAAAATTGTTAAACTTACCAAGTAAAACACACTAACTTCAGTTGCCTAAGCTAAATGTCTTTTTATATGAAGTTTGTCATAAATAAGCAAATTAATATTAAATATGTTAGTAGTAGACCCTTAAAGTAGTCCTTAAGTTTTTAAAATGTGTAATTAATTTTTACATTAATCCTTCTTCTAAATAGTCACATTCTTTATACACTGACCAGAACTGAATGTAGAAGGAGACTAGAAATTTGTAGATTTGTACATGTGTGCTAAAATGTTATGGCTAATTAATATTTTAAATTATTTATCACCAAAACAAATCACTACGTATGGCTTATCTTAGAGCGGGACATGATTATCAATATCATTAATAAAATATGTTCTAAGATTATTTAGTTCTTACACTTTCGTCTCCTTACCAGATAAATGAGGTGTTTAATTTACGCTACTAAGTTTAATTAAATAGATATTCTCTCTTTTCATTCATAATATTTTTACATATATTCTGCCAGTACCATTATCAACACAAGAACTAAATACCTAAATAATATTATGATTCAGTAGACTCATAGGAATGGAAATCCGACCGTTTGCTTTTTGCTTGGCGAACGAAGTTGCATCTAAATGACTATAAATCGCCAGTTATCTGGTCCAGCTTAAGTTTTTGCACATTTAAAATTATTCTAGAGGATAAGATATAATATCATGATTTTAAGCAGTGTGAAAGCGATAGGTGATTTTAATTAATTAATAAAAATGTTCCATGCGTACATCTATTATACCATTACCAATACAAGCCACATAATTCAGGAGACTCATAGGAATATTAATCCAAACGTTTGTTTTTGCTTCTTAGCCAACAAAGTTTCTAGGCGTTGCATCTAAATGACTCTAAATCGCCGGCCATATGTGGTGCAGCTTTAACTTTTTGCACATTTCACATTATTCTAGATAATGAGACACATAAGGATAATGGAAAGGTCATAAGTACCAAAATACGGTCGGTGATAGAAATGAAGTGGCCTTTTTGTGATTTTAAGGTTTTTGAAGTTTATTTCTATAATTATTATTAGTAACATATATTTTGTCCAGACAGAAGAATAGCATCGCTACAATGCAAGGAATTGATTGAATGAAAACAAAACTGAAGAATATACTTTTAAATACACTAGACAATCGTCTCGTAATTGATTATTGATGGATCATTTTGTGAAGCTTAAACGAGTTTATAATGGGTCTTCTAAAATTATATGTAATCCTAAATACACCAATACTTTTCCCAGATAGGAGAAAAATACCTAAACACGAATTAGTTGAAAGAAATAAATAAAATATTATCAATACGAGATTATCACAAATAAAAACTGCTCATTAATCATGACTGTTGATGGGTTATTTTATTAGACTTTGTTTGTTAGAGTTAAACTTTTACAATTATAAATAGCCCTTATATGCAGTTTTCTTAGTCCAAAGAGGAGTAAATCATAAAGCAAAGATTATAATAATCTGTAATTATATGAGTAAGTTCTAATAAATACTTTATTTCATTTTAACGAACACATGCAGTTAGTAACATTTATTTAATTATTTTTAACATTTATTCAAACAAGCAGTTATCATAATTTAAGGTAATTACAAAATCAAAATTGTATTTACTAACTTTAAAAGGATGTATGCGTGATAAATAAATATCATTCATCTTTTCAGATCTGAAATTATTTAATGCAATAATAAGGGAGACGGGTTGGTCTGCGAGCTGCCTTCTGCGGCGAGTCTCCAGCCACCAACTGCGACAGCTTGTCTGTCGTCTGGCAAACTTTTGCTTCAATTACAAAAAACACAGCTATTTAACGCAGTTTGAATCTTATCCCAATAAAGCTTATCACAAAATTCGAAAGAAACAATATAAGAATTGAAAGCATTAAAATTTGTAGGGTAGTTTAGACTATGTTATAGTACAGGTTCTTTAATCTACAAAACCAATTAAACAAGTAACTTTACAACTATAGTTACTCGAACTAATAGATTACACAATACTAGAGGTCACTTTATATTTAATATAATAAATGTCATTTAGGTCTGTTTGTAAAACTAAGAGGAATCCTGCAGACTTAAAAAAGTAATAAAATATCATCGGAGACAATTGCGGTAAAAAATAAGTGTTAAGAACAACTATAAACAGTTTTCATAAAACTGATTTTATGTTATTAATACAAAGACTAGTTGACCCGGTAACGCGTTGCTATGGTAACGTTATTGATACAATGAGAAAGAGCGGGAAAAAGAGCGGGCAGACAAACACACAAACAACAAATTTGTGTTCTTAGATAATAGACTAGCGACCCGTCCCGGCTTCGCACGGGTGGACAAAATTCTTTAATTTTTTTCTATTATTAAATATTTTCCGTTAGCGCCATCTAGCGTCCGGTAGACGAACTACTTGCGGTTAACGTGTTGCTATGGTAACGTTATTGATACAATGAAAAAAGAGCGGGAAAAAGAGCAGACAGACAAACACACAAACCACTGTGATCTTAGATTATAGATTTTGCATTAGTTTAGTATATACAAATATCATTACAGAATACATCTCAATAACGTTATCCCCAAAATAAGGTGTTGCTACACAATATTCAAAAGACACGATGTTATAAATCACACCTAAAGCAACGTAATGCGTATATTTCATACTTAATTCTTTCGCTTTACGAAGACTCCCTTGCTTGGTTTAGGGAACATCTTTGATTTGGTTACACGCTGTTTTTTAATATAACAACGACATGATGATATCCAAATTCACGTCTAGATAATTTGTTACACGAATCAACTTACTAAATCAAGAGCGATATTTTTTTATAAATTAAAAATGGACACTACCATGCATTTGTGGATTAATTTGTAAGTGCAGTAATCTAATTGGAAACTTTCTTTTTTTTCTTAATCGTAGAATTGCTCTATGAAATGAAACTAAAGGAAAATATATGTTTGCGGAATTTTGTCTATGTTGATTTTAACCTAACATTTCTGTGAAATCATATTTCTGTAAGACAAGACAGCGAGAATTGATTAATATTCTTGAACACGAGCCATAAATCTGGAGTTTGGAATCTTAGTAGTAGCCGTCCTCCCTTGGCACCCATATATCGCATTATCGCGACTCTTAACCCGACGGGCAGAGGGTTCGAATCCCAATAAGTCTCGTGGATGTCTGAGCCATGCGCGAATGCATGTAGACTAATTGCCATAAATTATAAACTGTGTAATAGATAATGTCTTAATCTATTTTTACTCGAAAACAATAAACTTGCCTCATGGATATGGGGGGACCCGAACCCACAAGCTCTCTTTATTCAGTAAAAATTGTGTTAGATATAAAATCAAACAGCTAGGTATATACTAAAATAACAAAAATTATTTTATCTACTCCGATACTATAATACAAAGATTCTAAAACTGAAAACAAAATGCTTATGACACACTTTACGTACAGGCCAAAAATAATATAAAAAAAAGTTTAATTACGATACAGGTCTTGTATGGACACCTGTAACATAATATAACTTTTTAATCATAACGATACACCTATACAACCTCCAGCTGGACCAAGGAGGTTGAACCTCTACTTTAAAAAGGTTTCAATGAACGAGTCCGCGACGACGCAACACGCATGCGCAATCGATGTTTGCACCTTGGCGCCAACATTTGACATTTAAAAAATCTTTTCATTATTTAAACAAAGTTTGGTTTTGTTTGCAATATTGTTTTACGTATTATTGTATGAGAGTAGATAAAGTAGTGTATGACACTGTACATAACTTGGTATTATAACACTCGTGTGATACTATAAAAAAACTCGCCTACGGCTCGTTTTTTTAAAACACACTCATGTTATAAGGACCCTTATTATGCAACAGTATCATAAACTACTATAAAAGTTGATGCTTTTTTCTATTATTTCATACAGAGAGAGTGAGACAGAATTGGACAGGGGGACGGACCTGCATAATGATTGATTAGTTCATTATTTCAGGATTGCATAATAATAATAATATAATTTTTATTACATTCACACCAAAGTAAGCACTACCTATAAAGCTTGTGTTATGGACATTAGGGCAACGGATATATGATACATAGATATGTAATATTCATAGAAATATATCTAAATAACCATGACTCAGGTACCAATGCTCGTATTCATCACACAAACATCTGCCCCTTCCGGGACTCTAACCCAAAACCGTCGATGCGAAAAGTTACACCAATTGGTCGTCGAGTGGCATAGATAAGGATAATGTCTTTAAATGAATAATTCTTCAGGAAGTCTGAAAATAGGAAATGGGCTTGAATGTGTAACAATGGTTAAATATAATTAAATAGATTTTATAATATTGACAAGAGAGCAAATATTCAATGTCATCTAATTAACACCGTCCAAATGGGAAGTGATACCGATTGGTATGAGACACATTGAATATCAACATTAAATTTAAAATATCCTGACGGGTATTTTAAACGTAATGTTTAAAATAGCCTGTGAAAACTTAAAAGACGCGAAAATCTGGTAAAATTGGAAATTTTCTGAAGCGGGTCTTCATTAATACTTACTTTAAACGGCCCAGGAAAGTAAATAAACTCTCACGACCTGTCACTCCAAGAAGCAGTAGTATACAATTATAACTGTGCTCTAACATATATCGGGCAAACAAAGAGAAGTTTATGGACACGCGTGAAGAACACCGACACAAAACATACGCACGATAATAAATCTGAAGCACACATGCTTTTGAAGGGTCCAACCACTACATTAGATCGGTAACATTAATTTTTAAGAAGTCTAAAATCATCAGGGAGATTTAGAGTTTCTATGGAAAGTAAAACCGCACGGAGTCACCTGTGAAAGCAAGGCTAAAAACGCCAGAGCCAAGCTTACCCAACACTATTCAGAAGATATTCTGGACGTCAGCCTCTACGAGATTAGTATGGCTCAGAAGCAAGTGAAGAACCACAAAGCCGGCGATGACGTAATCACGACCAAACTTCTCACAGCAAACGGTAAGCCGATACTAAAAATCTAACAGAACTTTTCGATTCGAAAAAGGCAGTGAATGGGACATATAGGAAAAAAACTGATGGTCGATGGGGATGGAAAATGAACCAGACATCATTCACATGGACAAATACAAGGTGGACCAAAAATCAAATCAAGATCACAGAAAGTAGTTGAATGTGTGCAGCATAGAACTAATAATTAAAAAGAGCGTAAAGGGAGGCTATGCCCAGCAGAGGAAGTCGTAGTGTAAGACTGAGATGGTGATGATGATGAATATAAGTATAAAAATGTAATCATTGATATAGATTAATAAGCAAAATTCATGTGAACTGAAATAAATTAATTTAAACATGCTCTTGTATAAAGTTAAAACAAATAATTTCTATAAAAAAATAACTCTATACTTAGTTGTCATGTTTTTTTTAATCTTTGATATGACGTCGAAATTTTAACGTTAACATTGCTTCCCAAAAGCAAAACAGAGCGAACAACTTAGATACTGACTCTTTTATCAATGGAAGGTAAATTAATTGATTTGGCTTAACTTATAAATTAAATTGGTAATTTATAGTAATTGCATACAATAGAGTATTGACATAATATTAAACTATCCATAATTAGGTAACGTATATTTCTGGGCATTTGCATGCCATTTCAAAGCTGTTTAACATTACATAATTTTAATTTGTGACCAGATACATCAATATATAATATGTTCAATCCCTCATTGATTAAACATGCAAACTTATGATTAAACATGATGATTCCATTACAGGCCTACTCCACAAACTTTTTGAAGTGCTAAAAACGAATTGGTTCCAAAACAAAGAGCCACTAAGCCACATCCCTAACCACTTTCAGGTCTAATCAAAGGACTAAACGGGCATCATGATTGTGTATAGGTGCTGTCCCATGTAAATGATGAGCCACACAATAGAAGGGAAACTTCAGTCTCTTTGATTCCAAATTTCACACCCGCGTTTACGCTCACTAATTTTCTTGTTCGGACAATCTCTCAGTAGAGGAGGGTCCACGATAATAATTTCTGAAACTATTATAGTCGATCCTCTCTAGCCAGTAATTAATTTCTCCATAAACTGTACCAATTGAGCCGTGAAAATTTCGTGTAGGCTGACTCGGCTCGAGTTTTGAGAGTGATAATTAATTTTCTGCTTCTTGCGTTTTTAATGTTACGCTTTGTAAGAACTAGGATTTTTTAATATATATGACATAACATCAAACTTTAGGAAGAACTTTTTAGTTGTCCTTTGTAAAAAATATTACTTATTTGTCCATAACTTTTAATTGTTGTATGTTAATTCGATCAGATACGGTGCTAAAATAAAATTAGAATTGTTATATGCTACCATGAGACCACATAAAAACAATTCTCGAATATTCTCAATCTATCAAGGATTCTAAACAAACTAAACGGTTAAACCAATATAGCTCTAGAATGCCAATTTGATTGAAATAAACTTCACTATCTAAGAGCATACGACTGCAGCTCGCAAAGGCCACTTTGCGTTAAGGCCGTATGTGCAATAAGATACGTCAGAGGCCGAAGTTGAGAACAAAGCCGCAGCCCTCCACTTGCACAAGCTTACCTATTTCTGTATTGTCGAACTCACTTACACAGCACATTACATACCGGTTGCTACTTCAACGAATTGTCAACAACTCTGATATTCTAAAACAAAGTTATTTTAGAACTGAATTTTTAGTATATTTTATGAATTTGTTAAGATGTTTTTTTTAGACATTATGAAAAGTCGAATCATAAATTTTATGCAACAAATAGAATATGGAGTAGGCGATACAAAAATTCTCATGTTGCTGATTAAATCGCATGCCAGGCAATAAGGCGTGTCTGATAACATGCCTCATTCTATTTTGTAAGATGCCAGCTTGAGTTAAAAAGTCTCTATCGAACGTAACTTCATACCTCAACGATGTTCTATATATATATGGATCAATAAATTACAAAAAAATACTTTGCCCAAGAAGTGGTAACGCTTATATTATTAACGATCAAAGAGTTGTTATAACAAAACATAACGTAGTATTTGGAAAAGATGAATTATCACTTGGGAACTTTCGTTCGATATTCGCTAATGCGGTATGTACTACATGTTAGCATGCGGAATTATTGGCTCGCGGGCAGCCGTGACTCGTCTAGCCAGTCAGCGTCTAACACATTCTCACCTGGGGCCCGCCTGGTAAGACTTCAGAACTTGCACAAGCTCCGGGGCGGCTTAAATTACCCCCTAAGACCTCACAATCAATAGCTACTACCCAAACATCAATACACTTAATATCGACTTGTCATTGCAATACATCATCAAATAACCAGTTGCTGATTGTTGAAATGACAAATTACTAGATTTATTCTAAATCAACTCTCTTTTCTGGTTGTGCCATATCTTGTTTCGTTATGAGAGTAGTAAATTTAACAGATTAAAACATAAATAGCTGTCTAAACACTCGTGGTTGCACTGACTAGAACTAACTTTTATACCGCAGTGGGAGTTTTTACATCCAGTAATTAACTGCCGAGCACGTAACGCCACGTTCGACTATAAATACGACAAGAAATCGGGAACATCCCCATAAATTCCTCTCGTAAAAGGCTCCGCGATTATGTCGGGGGGTGGTATTAGCAAAGTTCGTCCGATCGTAGGCGGCACCCCCTCCTATAATACATTTTTCGTTGATGTAACACGATTTCTCGACGGCTCTCGGTTACGTGATGGATTAAGAAGGCTGGTCTACCGCCGGATTACGCTCGATATTTAGATCGCTTCTAATATACAGTGTTTGCCCGGCGGAATTAAGTATTGTAGGGACGGCTAGGCGTTTTGATTGGAAGGGCTGGTTATTAGTTTAATCTTAATAAAGCAGCATGGAGTTGCGCTGCCTCCCTTTTTTAGTTCGTATATCTTGGAGTTAGTTAATAAAATTACGTCTAGCTTTCGCCTCTTATTACTCCAGAACAATAAAAAAATGGAAAAAAATCAGAGCTAATTTCTGTAAAGCTTGAATAACACAAATATTTTCGAAAATAATGAGTTTGGATGCTTTAAGTACAATTTTAAAAGAAAATCCATATCGCGGAGTGCATTTATGTCTAAGCCAGTGAAAACTAATATTTATATAATCTTCAAGAATGATTGAAATGCATCAAAAACAAGATATTGTAACTATTGATTGCAATAAATAACAAAAAATAAGTAAATAGATAATAAATCTAAAGTAGCAAACAAAATCACTATATACGTATCTCAATTTTCTGTTACACAAAGTAGACCTTCCTGCAATAATCATAAATACATTACGCGCGATTGCACGTGTGATCCGGATAGTAAACAACGCGCCTCCGCGCTCAACTCTTTATACCCTATCTAACTTTACAAGGTTTTTAATATCATTTTGCGATGTACAGCGGCGTAGTCTATTGTTCGTAATACTATGTAAATTTAACGCAGATACAGTGGGTAATCTATACTGGAATGATTTTCTTGCAACGATCATCACGTCTATCTAATATGCTGGGACACACCTTCGCTAATGAATGAAATAAGATATAAATCATATTAAACGCCCATGCGAAAGTTGCTTTTGTAACTATAGATCGGAAACGCTAATTACTGCGCTATCGAAGTCCAAACTACAATCATAACTGCATTTAAATCATTTGTGTGTTATAATTAATTAAAATGCTAAAATAGAACATGGTTTCTTTTATCTAGACTTTTGCAAGTTAAGTGTATAAAATTTATTATATCTCTAAATAAACTGAAGAAAATTATATGGAAATATTTAATCGAATGAATACTTATAAGTGGTATGTAACGAATAATGAAAAAAATATTTACGAACTGTATATATATAAAATATATAATATATTACTAATAGTTAGCAATGGCACTGCTAATTGAAGGGAATTTTACAAAATTTCCTTCGCTCGTCTAGAGACGCCCCCCAAACGTATAAATACTGAATAAGCAGTAAACCGTATTGCTTCGAACCCTTTTCACTTGGCGAATTAGTAAAAAGCTACTGGGGAGTGAAAATTTTAACTTAAACGCGCCGTTAGCTGTTAACCTGCGAGTGTGTTTGACAGTCCGAAGTGATTACATGGCATACCCTTCCGTTTGTTTGTTTTGATTTAACTTCATTTAATTTGTGACATGTTTTCTAGTGACTGAATGGATTTATTAAAATAAAATATAGGATTATATATTTTTTTTATTGTCATCTGTATTTAATAACACAAATTATAACATTAATATTAAAGATATTACCTTACATTAATATTTCTTACGAATTTATATAAATATCGCACTTTTTGAGTTTTTGCAGCTCATGTGGAAGACCCGGATTCCTTAGATGTAATGACTACGTGTGATAGTGCTAGAGTGTCAATACAGGTCTGAAATCAAAGATAGACCTTCTCGTCAGAGTGTCATTACATGCGGTCTTTTATAATCATCCCTAAAGATACCAGTTGGTTAAAGTTATGAGTAAGATTTATATTATGTCATCTTATAAGAAAAGTATTAGAGTACCCTGATGCAAGTGGAAGCCCCAAGAACCGCTCCATAACGGATTTCTACCATCGCCACACAAATTTTAAAAGGTTAGTTACTTTATTGCACACAAGAAAACGTTATAGAGAAAACATCAGAATGAACATACGTCTACAAAAGATATACAATTACTTAACATTTGTTACCAATTTATATAAATATCCACAAGTCAGTTATACAATGCTCGTCTTCATCACACAAACACTTGTCCCAATGAGGACGAATCCGTCCGTCTAGCTTCATAGGTAAGGTCACTTTTGCTTAGCCAAACTGGTCATCTGATCCTATCATCTGAGCCAGAGAACTTCCGCCAAAGGAAAGAAGCCTCCTTTCAAAACGGGGGCCATATCCATGGCCATAATTTGGGAAACGCAACTACAGCTTTTGTAAGAGGTGTAAGGTTATAACTTCTAGTATCGTTAGTCGCCTTTTACGACACACTAAAGTGTGACTGGTTGGTTGAAATCGACTTATAAAATTGCCGATCTGTACGTTTTTTTTTTCTAGTAAGTTTTGTGTACTTGTCTTTTTACCTAAGTTTTTACGCGATCCTTACGGTATTGGCCATTATCTGGGAATAAACAAAAAACACTTTTAAAAATACTTATAAATAGTTATAAACTATCAAAGTATTAATGCTACTATTGAAAAGTATATTTTATACGACAATGTATATGGTTTTTAAACATTTTAAAGAACTGAATGTTGTCTCTTGAAATACCTTTTAAAGTTCTCGATTCCAAATACAAACTTAAGTCCTATAACCTTTCAGGAGCGTGGTACTGTTCTTTATATAATGTAAGTAAGTACTTATATAACCTCATGAGATTTTAAATAAAAGTAAGTATTTATCGGGCCCTTGTGTCTGTCATTAATAACTTTATCGAACCTTTACAAGGCGATCCTGCCCTCGAGCAGCGCCAGATGCGCGTAACTTTTAAAAGTTGTAAGTATGTTTAGATTAACATGATCAGACTATTAGTTTTATGGTATAGTGTACACGGTATAAATCAAGGGCATGAAGATGTATTTTCCATGATCTTTGAATACTTTCAATGATACGCTTAATCATCTAAAAAGTTAATGCCCCTTTTTAAAGGAAATGAAAACAATGAAATTTTTAGCCCACACTTATCATCCTCAATAAAAACACTTAAGCCGACGAGAATTAGGCAAACGGTAATTGCGTGTAACGTGTAACATCATTACAGCCCAGTGGTACAGCGCTGCGCCACGCCAGACAAAATTATCGCGCGTAATTAAAAATGCCAACATACTCGCAGACGTGCCCGAGGCCTGTCTAATTAGCAAAAAGTTAATAAACAGACGTACGGCTTGACAGTGACAAGCTCCCGTGAAAATACCAAGATGAAACACGTTTAATTTGCATATTCGTAATGTTGTCGAGTTGTGGCACATGAGGGCAACTAGCTGTTTTGTTGTGCCTATTCCGGAATTCCTGAAATTTTAGTAGTAAAATTGTGCTTTACCTAAAAGGAACCTTTTTGCGTTACAGGTGTAACCATAACTGACCTTATTTTCTATTTGGGGATCACAAGAGCATCCATAATAGTCTACTAATAAAATTTTCTTTTTTTAAATAATCGAATCACGTAAATATTTATTTTATTGTAAACATAATACATGCATTAAAAGCTAAATGCAACAAAAGAGAAACAAATATTCACTTAACCCTACAGCATAACTAAAACAAAAAGCAAAAAAAAACAAAAATTGCAAAAGTACTCCAAAAAAGAGGAATATCAGCCTCACCGACGCCGTTAAGAAAGGTGGGCAAAGGATAGCAACGTTGGCAAGAAGACGCCAACTCTTTTGTCTCCAGTTGCTACAATTAAACAAACGGCTGGACATTACTTTGAAAAAGAGCTTGGTTTTCGAGCTCCATAAACCCGTAGTCTCTACATCGAAAGGAACAAAGATGTAACAGATTGCACAGGCTGCGTAGTTTCGAACTTTTTGACTTTCTGCAGCTTATGTGGCCGACCCGGCTTCCTATGTAACGGCTCCGTGTGATGGTGCTAGAGTGTTGACACAAGTCTCAAATCAAAAATAGACTTTCTCGTCAGGGTGTCTTTCCGTGCGGTATTTTACCACTAATCCGTAAAACTTCTTGGTTCCAATTATGAGTTAGACTTATTTTATGTCAGTATTTCGCGACGAGTAGAAGCCTCAAACCCGCTCAGCGACGCCTTTTTACCAATACACCACTTAGTTATAACAGTTATTATGTGCTTTAAATAATATATTACACTTTATTGCACACAAAATAACGTTATAAAGAAAACATGAGACTTTATTATATAGTAAGAACTTAAATTACCATTATAGTCACCATCTACGTTTATTTAAGTCTACGTTCATTAATGTGGGCTACATCGCGGGTTTTCAAGGAACTGTCGCTGAGTCTAACGCATAGTTTAGATAATTCTCAGGCACACGCATGTGTAGAAACTAAATCCTATAATATATTCACCACAGGCCTCAACCGTGTTCATTAGGTGGGCACCAGCCTTTTGTGAACGAAATAAAGGGCGAACAGTAGGGCGCTCTGAATTTGAAGTATCTTACCCCAAGTGGAGCAAATTTGACGTTTCCGTATGTCATAATTTGCATGCAATCAAGCGTTACTGAGTAATATATTTATGTTAGGGTTATCAGTATGAGCATAATACATAAAGACAGTTCATAGCTGTTCAAAGTTCTCTTTTGGTGAAACTCGTGAATATTATATCTTACCAGAGAATTTCTACATCACTTTCTGTTGTTTTTTTTTTTTGTAAGGCAAGGTTTCTGGCCCGGTTTATCAAAATAAGTAGGTGAATATTATCAACAATTTCTTTTTTAATATTATTAGAAAAGTCTCAGTTACTAAACCTTTAAAGAAAAACGAGGGAAACCTTGTAAGCGCAACGCCTGTTGCTATTTATTATATGAAATATAGTTGCATTAGAGTACAACTAAGTCATTAAGGTCGTCTCACACAACCCACCACTTTCAAGCATCGATCTGTCAAATTAGTTGCCGGCCGCCGGAGTAGCTCTCAGGTGCCGAAGACGGCCCTAACAAAGCCAATCAGGGGCATACGTCGCTAACGGATAATCTATCATAATGACATCGATTTCCCATCTGCCACCGGGGTTGCGTGACTGACGTGTCAAGATCCCCGTTCTACGGTTGTCTGTGATCTCAAGACGCCTTTCAATGGCATTGACAGTTATGTTATTAATAATGTCAAGATGTTTCACGCTCTCTAGAAGAACAATTTTTGTTGTAAATGTAAGTCTTAACCATACGTAAACTATTTATAACACATAATTTTTTTCAATGCAAAACGACCCGAAACTAGTTTTCAGCTTATCAACCATCCAAAATATACACCCCCCTTATAATTAAATTTCCATGGTGAACTTTTATATCGTTTATTTTGTGGATTTATCTATCGATGAATGTACAATATACATTAGACTTCTTGGCGGGAGCTAGAAGCGTCACTTTTATGGTTTTGGTTTTCTTGTTAAATTTTATGTTGTGATTCATGTTAGTGTGTAATAATGGTGGGTTATTAACCACTGAGTGTTTCTGAATATGCGTTAGTGTTGGCAAGTGAAACAAACAGTGGAAGGTGTCTTTTCGCGCTCTCTTAAGAAGGGCACGAAGAGGTTTCAGTAAAACCCCACATCTTTACTGAAACCTAGGAAATAACTCAAGAACTGGCAATTATACTTACTTGACACTGGCTAAATGCACAATCGTGCAAGCAACAAATAAAGAATAAAAAATACAACTACATTACCTAGAATACAGATAGAAGAGCAGTTGATTATTATTATTGACAGCCACAGCTTAGTGGTTGAATTATAGTTGAAATTAAAGCATTTAAAAAATGATAACACGCTACTAATTAATAGATAACACTACGAACAAGCAGAAAAAAATAATTTAATGAATAATTAAATTAGTGAATATAACAATAGTTTAAACAATACTAAAAAAACATTCAAATAGACTGGCAAAGCTGTCAGCATAAAGTATAGTTTACAAAAAAAAGTATACTCTCTGAACCAATTGGATACTAATAAACCGATTGAATTTTTTACATTGATTTTTGCCTTATGCGAACTTGTATAGGTATTTATATCGTGTTGTAATTTCTTACTCCCTTAGTTATTATTAACATTAAAACTGCATTCTTATTCTGTAAATCAATGACGTCATTGTTTATCTTAAAAATTTTCAATGTGACTGGACCTCGTAAAGTGATTGGACGAATACTTTTACATTTCTAAATAAGAACGCTTGAGCTGAATAATTATTACATCTCAATGTTAAACAGTTCGTCACTCGTACTGTAATCCTTACGCATGGTCCTCAATAATATAACTTTTGATGAAATCACGAACGTATTTTCTTAACTTTCTTAATGAGTGATTCATCTTTTCATCCCATAACATTCGACCCAGGAAACACGTCTCCCTACGTGGCTAATAAGACACCGTAGCTCTTTGCCGCCACATCAACGCCCGCAATTAGCTGCCTCCGTCTGTGAATGTGCACCATTATCTTTTAAAAAGTAATGTAAATCTATTTTGAAAGAAGTTAATCTGTTCTGTAGGAAACAATTTTTATAACATAGTAAATAGTAATGTAATCATTGAATAAGATCATGGCTATCAGTCTATTGATATCCTCACTTCTGGGCATTTATTTTTTTTATTTCAGAACATCCAACAAGACATCTACCTACTTTAACACAAGTTAAACTTAGTTTATAGAGAGCTTATATCATTATAACCACTTGTCAGTGCGCTACGGCGCACCCCACCCCATTCGACAATCCCAACGCTGCGCGAATTGTGAAAAAAAACTGTGGGGCTCTTTTTTTATATAGAAAATAGACATGCGCTTGACCTGATGGTAAGCGACGATACGATCTAGGATGTGACGCGCTTGCCTAGAAGATACCTATTCACTCGTGACTTGAAGACCCCTAAATTGTATTTGTCAAGAACTCATGCAAAGAGTTCCACTCCTTAGCGGTACGTATCACAAAATTGGAACTAAAACGCTCAGTGCGACTCTTTCGTATATCCACCATATCTACCTTAGATAGAAATGCAATTTTCTCGACAAATAATGAAGCTAGGACCGAACAAAAAATACTAACGTAAAGCCTATTAAATAAAGAATCCATCATACAATGTTTGGATTTCTGTAACTCAAAAATTAATTGTAATTAAAAAAAGCAGCAGGCCACGCGGAAATTTGAATATGGTAGAAATTGCTACCAGGGCCTGACGAAGGGTGTTGGCTATCGGTAGCAATTGCTACCGTGGACTGACAAGTGGATAAAAGAATAAAACATAGTAAGACATATATTCCTAAGTTAGCTGTCAGATTATTTCCATAAAAACTGATCTTGCGTTGCCCACATCTAACTACTACCAGCGGCTTTAACCAGATCGTTGGTTCACTAGAGTACTCTGCTATGATTTAATATACAGAAATAAATTACTTGTTCGTTGTAGTGAACGGACTCTCTTAAATAAAAGTAGGTATATGTCAGCCATAGGTATATTTATTGAAGTATTGGTGGTAATTTTTTTTTCGTATTAAACTAACATTTAATTTCACGTTTATAAAATTTAATTATTAATATCTCCTTATTTTATTTAAGGTCTTTATACAGTATAAACCCTTAGGTTTATATTTTATGAATGCTGTGTGAATAATTAAATTTCTACGCTATTATTCCATATACTGAGGATACGCTGAAAAAATGGTACACTGTTATTTGAAACCTCGTGTAACGAATAAATATCACTAAATATTTCTTTCTAATTGTAAAATTAAAACTAAAAATGTGTTTCTTTTTTTAAAAAAAACTTTTATTTCCTTTCTTCACATATAATATTGCTTTGATAGGCAAGAACACTTCACTCTTTCTCTAATGAAGCGGCCGTGGCGACGACGTCGAGTGTCGTAATGGTTTCCTCCCGGGCTTTGTCGAGCCAACTTCGCAACTCTTAACGCGAGAACAACTAGAAGTGTCAAGGAAGTCCGCCTGGTATTATGCGACTGCTTACAATGTCTTGAGACTACAGAATAGTATTTCTGTAATCTATCTCAAGATCAGAAGGATATTTTAAATACAATTATCGGAAAAGCTAAGGCGCAGTGGTAAGCACGTTTTGCCTACGACTACAAAAATTAAACAACTTTCAAAAAGGCTTTGTATGAACTGATAAAAATACCAACTCAATTTCTGTATTCGTGAGCACCCATTTATCCATGCCGATTTCACATGGTAAGTTATGGCCTTTCCCTCCACGTTGCCTTTTCTGTCAATTTATATCAACTGATGATGATGACTTAATAGCAAACTCAATTCAAAACGTTATTTGCCCCGCCAGATTCGTCTTTAAACCAGTAAACACATGAAGCAACTGTTTACCATGATAAAGTAAAACCAGTTCTTTTGATTACTCAGTTTTAATTAAGGAGCGCCTTTAAAACGCATTATTTTGTAAAATAATGCGACCCAAACAATTGAAATGCCGTTTCCATCCTCGCCACTCAATCTACGTTTGTTCAATCCCCCTCAAATAAATACGGAAACGTATAGTTTCTTAAGACTTCTTCATCTCTCATTTAGTCGTATGCAAAGATACGTTTCGTTGATTACACGCGTTTATTTGTACACTGCGTAATTAAGCGGCGCCTTCACTCCGTCAAAAGAAAATGTATATTTATTAATTTGAGTTTAAATATTTGCTTTTAATAACCGAAGGCTTAATAGAGCTTTGAAATATAAAGGCGTAGGGAGTACGTCTGTGTTTGCGAATGTTAAATGTTGAATAGTAGATTTAACAGCGATTTACCTAAAAGCCTTTTCAGAAGATTTAATTACATTTTCCATTCAAGATATATAACAAAAAAATACATGAACTGGCGATAGCACATCAAACCATACATTCTAAAAACGAAATTATTTCTATTACATTGGCACAAGGGAAGTGTCATATTATTGCGGTATATTGAAGTATATACTTCAAATCAAACCAAATCGTTTATTGGGTTCCATATGTACATAATAATATGATGTGACATAATTTTGGACGATACACTTCAACTGTCATTCTATTATATGCATATACAAACAACAACAAACATCAAATTATCGTGTAGTTTCGATTATGATTTTACGACCATTTGACGCAACGTTAGCCATTCTGCTTTTCGCACTGGCAGTTCTGGGTTCGAATCCCGAAAGGGGCAGATTTTTGTGTGATGAATACGAGCACTTACTCCTGAGTAATGGGTCTTTATTTATATGAATATTACATATTTACGTATCATATACGTATGTCTATCCGTTACTCTAGAATCCATAACACAAACTTACAGTGCTTACTTAGGACTAGACTATTTGGTGTGAATGTGGTAAAATATTAATATTATACCTATTAAATCCTTAAGATATTTTAGAAAAATTAGTAGCCACAACCGCGCTTTTTTACATTATTAGTTTGAAGGTAACCAATTTTTACAAACCAAAGTTCGGGTTTCTTTATTCTCCTTTATTTTCGATACAATTGTTTATTTGGGTATTTATGAAGAAGGGACAAATGGCACCAATGTTTCTAAATCTAGAAACGTACTACTTATACTTTTACATCAAATGATAACTCTATTAGACTTGTGATTAAAAATTGCAAATCATCACAGAATGTGTAACTATATTACATAAATCCTTTTCAAAACTGTTCTTTGCTTAATCCATTTAATTCGTAAAGTGTTACTACAAAATTGTTGCCTGCGCTCCGTAGCTATTTATTTCGTTATTGAATAAGTAGCCCGGGCCGAGTACACGATCTACATAAACTTTCGGAAACTTCTCGAATGTAATTACGGGCGTCACCTGTGAGGAGCGTCTATGCAAATACTAGGTAGATCGGAAATTTTCTTCACCTCTTAATAAGAATGCGGAGATATATAGGGATGTGACTGTACAGCCGAATGAGTCGAATTTAGATTTAAAGCGAGTACAGTCGAGTGGATTAACACAAGTAACATTAGTAAATTGATCTCAAAATTAGGTACCTATGGAAAAACTAACTTGTCCCTGTCGCTTGTAAAAAAACTACTGCTTTGCTGTCTATTTTCTTTGTCTTGTCAAAATGCTTTATTTTATGCTAATTAAATATATGATAGCTGCTGATTTGATCAACTTTATTGGTACTCTGAAAATCGTATTAACTTAACATAGCATATTTTTTTTTGTATTGAATCAAAATCTCCTCAGGTGGAATTCAAACCCACGTCTTTATTTAGGCTATTGGTTTTGGAAGATTGTCATAGAGAGAAAAAAGAAGTTAATGTAGCTAGCTGAGGACTCCTTAAGTAGTTTTTATTTCTACTATAAGTTATGATTTGAATAAAATAACAAGCTATCGAATGTTGATGCAACTAAGTCACTAGAACAATAGCTCTTTTTTCATTTAACAAATACAATGCAAGAGAAACCGTATAAGAGTATGTTGTTTTATTTACTCATATTTTTCAATTTCCACATCTCTACACCTCCCAGATACGTTGATCTGATAAATATGCCCTTCCAATTTCCGCATTTCATACTCTTCGAATAACATTTAGGGTGAAAATATTGGGCATAACTAATTTATTTGCTGTTAGACGACGTTGCTGCGAAGCGTAGGCGAATGCACAATATATTCTAATAATGCAGTCTCTGGAGGCTCCTATGATACGAATTACAGAGTTAGAATTACGTATTTTTACCTTTCCACATTACCTTTGTAATTTAAAGTGAAATTTGGCCCCTATAAATTTGTGTTAGGGCGCCTTCTTGATTGTGTGAGGGTGTGAGGTTTGCGAGAACCATTATTTTTACTGACCTTTTGAAACAAGATGGCAAATTAACTAGCACAATAATGAGAAATGACTGGTTGCTAAACAATTTTTATTTATTTATTGTGTAGCAGAAAATTTCACGACGGATGTTACAATACTTACAATATACAATGTGTCCCGTCACCAGTGTTGGAGCCTTTAATGGTGTGAAATATGGCATTTTTTATCGACATTCTCTTACGGCCGCCATTTTGTTTTCTTGGTGACCAAGACCTGGGCTACTAATTAAAAAGGTGTCATTTGATAGCTAAACATTTAGACAACAGTTACACAGCCATCATGTTTCAATTGTCATGGAATAAAAATTAGAAAATAATAATTAAAGAAAAACAAATAGTTCCGTTTTTGTGTATTTTTTAATTATTGGCTTTTTGAGAAAAACCAATTTTGAGGGGCAATTTATCGATAAAAATGCCATATTTCACACCATAAAGGCTCCGACACTGGTGACGGGACACATTGTATAGTCATTTACTTACAAGATTTAATTTAGTAGCACCTGTCCCGGCGTCTGTCTGTCTGTAATCAATCTTGCAAGTTTAATTTGACCTACTTCCTAGTTTCCAATTTAGCTGCAATTTCGTAAGCTTATATAAATCAGATGACAATGTAATATTATTACTACTTAAGCTGATCTAATAGTGGAGCCGGACATGGGAGTTCTGTGATAAAACGACACAACTCCATCGAGTTTAGTCACGTGTGATTACTTGACACGTTGTCTGATCCAAGATCGTATACAGGGACTGAACTTTTTAATTCTTTATTTGTACAAATAATAAAAGCTTATTTTTGTTTTTTTGCTTATTCTCAAACTATCTTCCTGTATTCTTATTTATTTACAAAATAACTTGGCCCAATTCAAAATGTCTCTATCTTCAGCGAATTTTACAACGAAAAACCGAAAAATTAATAAACGAAATAACTGAGTCCGATATGATAATGATTATGAGTGAAGTTATACTTCTTACTATTGTTGATCTAATACGACATAAATATTTTTATACTATAATTTGCAGCTAACAGGTTTAAGTGACCTTTTAACGGTTTTACATTCACTCTGGGCAAGGAACGTTACCCTATTCATGGCTTACCAGTAATACGAATTTAAATTATGTCAAGATTATTATGTAAGCTTAAACATATGAAACATTACTAAACTGATGCTAAGTCCTCTGGAGCCCCATAACTATAGACGTGCACCCGAGGTTAATATTGGGTTACCTACTCTTTTTTATTAACATTTGTGTACTCTCTTATTTTACAATGAACTTACGTATGACGGTATTGTTTTAAGATGGTGTTTCTAAAAACATCCCTTGCCGAGCTTCTTGCGGCTTCTTCTCGGTACTAGATTTCCCGACGTAAGACTTACGAAGCCGTGACATACTTCGTAAGTCTTACGTCTTAGACGATCAACGAATGCTTTGTAAATATATTGAATTAAAAGCATTTTATCTTTTTCGTTGATATTAACCACTGCTTCTATACATTTTATAATAAACAAATAACAAATTTGTTCCTTCACATCTGTGAATAATATATATAATAATACTATAGGTAATTGCTCTGCATCAGCTACTTTTTTCAACTTTCCAAATAACGTTCTCGCGAGGCACCATATCGTACAACTTCCTTGCCCACCTTTTCCTGCATTACCAAGCGGAAATATGACACGGCGCATCGCACGCAGGTCCCACAGATTGGATCGAGTTAATTTCGCTCCACAAACAAATTGACAAAGTTTAGAGCGGGGGCATATTTCTTCGGCCCTCCCCACCCGACCCGCAGATTCTAGCGGAAATTAAATTTCACATCCGAACAAGAGCGGGCCTTGCGACGAACACGCGTCGCGACGTTGCGGTGACGCTGAGTAGTCGAGCTAAGATTGATTGCGAATTACGGTAATGTCAGAGTTGCGAGATGTTTCATTTGACATTCCAAATTTGACCTTAGTTTTTAAACACTGTGTTTCCTAGAACTGTTTTCATCATGTTATCACAATAATGCTTTAAGTACAGCCTTTACATCTTCGTGGTTCTAGTTCTGAAACAAATTATACCTCACAAATGGTAATACAATCTAATCTAACTTCATCAATCAATCGATTCGCTTAAAAATTCTACTAGAAAATAAACACCACGTCATAACAAACTGGCCACACAAATGTGGACATAGCAAAACTAATCCAGCTACGTTCTATCAAAATTGCAATTAAAAGCCCATTTACGACCTGAGACGAACCTGGGGTCACCTCGAGGATGCTCGGATTGGCCATTAGCGGGACTTCGGACCTTGTTTACACCGCGCTTGCCCTAATGACGACCTTTGCTCTGCTTCCCTTCGTTAAGGCGAGCGAAAACCTCACACTAAAAGGCACGAATCCCAAACTGGACCCATAGAGACCGCCGAGACAAAACATATATTAACACTGAGTGAAGAAAGGGACAAAACGCGATAGCTTTCGGATTAATACCCATGTACAAGCCCGTTAAAAGGCTAGCCAACTCACTCGGTGCGCCAGGGTTAACAAGGTTATTACGGGATGATCCCGAGTAACCGCCGCCGTAAAAGTGTTAATTATGTTCCAGAAATGGAGTTATTCTCGCTTGACGTATGAAGTGCGGTAAAAATGAGATTTGTCAAGGAACGGACGTGGCTCATTATACAGTAATTGACTTAAGGTGGGCAGGTATTATAAAACGTGTCATAAGAATGGGCATCTGCCGTGCGAATCGTGAGAAACTTATACTCTGATATTGGGTTTAACCAAGTAATTTTCCATTCATTTAATTCTGAGGAATCATATTTAAAAAAAAAGACAATTGAAAAGATAACAAACAACTATTAAGAAATTATTTTAAGAGAAAAATACTGGAAAACCTTGCCGCCGTGAATTCTCAGATAATTTATCTTAGAAGACAACATTGAAAAATGCACTAAATATATAAAATTTTAAAACTATTAACAATTCCATCAATTAAGTGTAATATTATAGTATTACTTTTTATTATATGCTTTTTACTTTTTGTATTTTATATAACGATGGTAAAAATCTCATTGACATGAAATTAAACTTTTATACTTAAAAAGCTCAAAAGCATTCGTAGGATATAAAATCCGAAAGAAACTACCTATATAACCAAAGAATTTTCTTCCTAATGACCCTGGCAATATTTCCACTTTTGTTTACCGGAGCGACAAAAATAACCAATACACAGTACACAAAAACTCCAACTTTCGGTTCCTAATGGACTCCGTTGACATAAATGTTTTATTCAATCGGAACTCACGCCAAAACAAAAGAAAGTCCTCATCATTATGAGTTTTGAGAAGTTTTTGCATTTTTACTCGTTACGGGTCTTGTGAGGTAAAGTGACTTAAAAGATAAATAAGTATAAATACTTTAGCTTAATGAGGCTCTTATCGAACGAAGAAAATATTGTTCTTATTGTGTACTTAGAAAAAGCATTATCTATTAAATATGTAGGGCTGACAAAAACGGTTCATTTTACATTATAATTGGTAATGTATATAATTTCTTTAAATGATGTATGCAACACGCAATTGTTATTATTTTTATTTGGTTCCTGTCCATTTAGTGAGTGGTAACAATACTTTCCTAAACATTGTCAGTATCAGTTTAAACATCTGTTCAAATCAGATACCGTGGCTATTTTAAAACAATTGAAGAAACTTTAGTCCCAAGTAGTGCGACTCAAAACTAACATTCACTGATAGCATCAGAGCGAAAACTATTTGTATAGTGAAGCCGAAAGGTAGAAGTGATATTTATAACCAAAGTTTATCCTCTTAAAGTAACAAGGCTTATTTCATTCCAACTGAGGTTATGTGAACCCATTAAACAAGAGTCCGTATATGGCGGCCGACCTAAGTTGATTGCTCAGTGCGCACCACGTGTACAAATTCACTATAAATCCAGACATTAGGTAAAAGCCTTCATTACTTAAGTCCCGTAAAACCCTTATCCCATAACGTTAATAACACAATTACTATAAATCTATCATCGCTGAGCAAACATGGTCCGAATCTCAGCCTAAGCTAATACATTTTGTCCACACCCGTATTCATACTTAACGACAAGGGAGTAGTATTTGCTCAGCATACACACTCGCCCGCACGGCGCAATATAGGCTGAAGACGGCGGCGGGTCGGCCTCGGGGTCCTTCCCCGCCCGAGAGGACAGTAATTACGGTAGGCAAATTAAGCAGTAAGGGTCGGGCCGCACCCGTGTCCATCTTTGTACTGCGTCTACACTCGCCGGTTTATTTTAGGTTATTCCTCGCCTTATTACAATGTAGCCTCCCCTGCGGCGCGCTCACCTCCGAAACTGATTTGGGCCCGGCATCAGAGTTTCATTACGGTCTGTCGAAAACAATCCACTCTAAATATCTATTCTTGGGCGCGCACTCCGGAATTACATTAGTCTGAGGTGGCGAAGGCTCGACTCAATTTGTTTGGTCGTAATAACGCTGCGCTATCAGGTTATAACAAATGAGCTATTGTGAGAGCAAATCGGAGGAAAACGGTTTTGCAATGTCTGCTCGGTTTTATAGTCGGTGTGGAACGGAAAGGTCGGGATGTGATTTTATGTTTGCGTCGGGATTTCAAGTGAGATATATTAGTTTGCGAAATTGTTATATGCGCACTAGTTATTTGTGACCCCATAGGGCTCACTGCATCACTGATTATGAAAGGGGCATGTTATTAAAACGAACGGTATTTAACGAATACCTATCTGTTGTAAGTTATATTGGTTAACTACACTGTGTGTCTGTGATTGTTAAGCTCTAAAATTCATACATTTCAAATTTATAACAAACGCAATGTAATAATGATAAGTATCTACGATTTGTATGTGTTCACGAACTCCAACTACAAACTATACGTAAACTTTGAACGGCTATCGAATAAATAAAACGCTTCACCAATACTTTTAGGCCATTAGAACTTACGTACCCTGAGGCTTTAAAAGGCCAGCACACTCCTAGGGGACATTCGCCAAATATAATTTGTCCATTAAAAAAATCAACAACTGTTGACCGTGGAGATGGTCACAAAACGTCTCGTTAGCGGCCGAACGTGCCGGCTGTCACACACTTCACCATCGGCCCTTCGTAAATAATGAGAGGGTAGCCCTTGCGTGGTGAGGATGCAAGTGGAAGTAGATAAGATTCCTCTTAAGTAGCGTACAAGTGCAGTTACAAAATAAAAATATATAAATGAATATTATTATACCTAGCCCTAAACTGACGTTTACGACTTGAATAAAAAAATATTTATCTCAAACAACACACACCAATTTATATTAAAAATATATTTTTTCGGGTTTTCCTACTTTTCCGGCTTGCCCATAATTTTTAGCGATTTTCCGAACGTCGATTCACGTCCCTAGTGAAATTCTCTACTAAATTGAGTATATTTTCGATTTTCGGGTTTTCCTACTTTTCCGGCTTTCCCATAATTTTTAGCGATTTTCCGACCATCGAATCACGTCCCTAGTGAAATTCTCTAATAAAATGAGTATATTTTCAATTTTTCAGGTTTTCCTACTTTTCCGGCTTTCTGATAATTTTTAATTCTTAGTTGAAATGAGCATAGAGTTAATTTTCCTAATTTCCCAAAATTTCGAGATTTTCTGTAATTTTGTAAAAATTTATCAACTTCAAACTTTAAATGCAGCGCATTTTTAAACGCTAGCGCCAAACTTGTATTCTTGTAATGTAACTGTTGGTAAAACAGGAAGTTGTCTCCCTAGCCGAAGAAAGAGACAGCTGATATATACCTATGCGTATACTAATAGTATTGTACACTATTGTAAATATATATGTACCCCAAGTGTTTCTCATTTTTTAGATAATTTTATTTAATAACGTGTTGCATTTGTTTATGTACGTATCATGTACGTAACAAAATTTACCAAATATAATAATAATTTACTTACGTGATGACGAGCAGCAGTTGTAATAATGTATACAAAATATAGTAACACTATAGTATACAAAAGCACTACAACAATGTTTTTATTAATTCTATTAACACTTTAGATTTGTTTTTTTTAACACAATACCAAAGCAGCAACACAAGTCAAATGAAATATTTAAATAAATAAATTTTCCGTTTAATATTCATTTATAAAATAAATATAAAAAACTCTCAATCTCGTCTGTCGCGAGGGCACGAACGAATGCCCATGCAAAGACTGCGTATAGCATGCAGCGCTCTCGCATACCTATACACTCTGAGTATACATATAGGTATGTAATCTCGTCTGTCGCGAGAGCACGAACGAATGCCCATGCAAAGAGCGCGTATAGTATACATATATTATAAGAATACACCCGGAGTATATCTGTGTAAAATCTCATCTGTCGCGAGAACGGCTGAAAATGCTCACCCACAAAAGTGCCCAACGCGCCATAAGAAGTTTTCACTTCAAAAATCAATGTATGTTTGTTCCCCATGCGTTCCAAAACCATTGATCAGATTGTGGTTAAACTTTGTTAAGTTTTTGTATGCATGCATGCCAAGGAAGGTTTATAAATATAGTTAGCAAAAAATAGCATTGCAAAAAATGCTGGGTGCAGTAAGTAAAAAATAAATAAATGATTAAGTCTCAAAACAAAACAGAGCTTGTACGAAAAGATTAAAGTAATTTTATGCATTACCTAAAGTTTTAAAAATATTTCCGTCAAATTATAATCAGATTATTTTAACTAAATCTGATATTAAACTATTATACAGTTAGTAATTACGAATCACGATTTATTGCAGCAATGCGTTCCCGTAAAACAAGTTTAGATTTCTTTTTATTGCATCAAATTCAGTGTTATTATTTTTTATCATCTACCTCCTCCACTCTTTCGTACATCCTTTACCCTTGGGATACCAAAACCTACGTGGGGCATCTGACTTGTCGTAGAGGCAGAGGTTGAATACCTCTTAGATTGGCTCCGACCTCCAAATATAGCCGCCAAACAAGCAGCTGTATTAGTGCCAAATGGGATTTCCTAAGGCTTGCGGTCTAAACGTAGCCTTGATGAATGCTGACTTTGGGGTTCCTAATAGAATCGGTACGCAGAAATATAATTAATGTGTGCGTTGCTATAACCGCATGTAACTTACAATATGAAGGGAACTATGGCTTTATTTTAAGACAATTAATGTAACAATAATATACATTAAGATGTTATTGGCTGTTTCTAAACTGGTTATCGTCAATAATTTTAATGTTTTTAAATATTGGATTCATTCACTTTAGTTCACATCTTACCTCAGGAAGAAAATTACCTTTTATACTAAAATATATTATTAAAATAGTAAATATATATCTATACCATAATTGGATGGTCGGATGTCGACTGGTAATTGTAATTGCAGATTTTGTGAAAACTCTTGTATCTGCCCTCAAAAATCGAAGACCATACTAAAAGAGCTATTTACATGAATTAGCCGACATTTATGCCCCCGCCGAGACAAACCGCAGCGTCGCAGCGCCACCTGGTGGCGAGAATTATACGCTCGTTTCGCGCTCCGCTGCCTCGAGCGGTGCGGTATCTTTGTAACTTGTACCTATTTATTGGCCGAGGTGTTCCTGAAAAACAAAAGCCATTTAGTGGAAAACTCACCGAGGGTTTTTAAGTGGTTTAGCTTTTTCTCTGTGAATAGATGGTAAAGAACTCAAAACAGTAGAGATAAGGAGTAAGGACCCTGTGCTCTGTGTTTGTGTAAAGTTTGTTAAGTGCATCAAGAAATAGGTTGAATGTGTTAGGCGGTCACAATCTCTTTTTCTCTGGCAAAAAAAAATATAATGAATAGCAAACAATAATCTGGATTGTCAGGATTTTAGTAGGATCTTAACTAATAATTATCAATAGCACAATACAGTTTAGTAAGAGACTATGTCCCACTATGTCCGTTGGCCAATCAAAAGTAAGCAAACGTCATGAAAATAGATTACGCGTTCCTAATACCAAAACCGCGTTGAAACGAAATGCATTTACCTTCTGGATTAGCTCGTTCCATCGTGGATCCTGTCTTGGTCCCCGAGCTTGATTTAGATCAAGAGTGAACCCATTCTAAAATAAAATAAAAAATAAGGTTTTTGTGTATGCCACCTGAAATTTATCATAAACTACCAAAGGCTAACTATTTACATTTCGTAAGGAATTGTTATCATTATTAATAAAGTATCCGCAAGTATTATTTCAATACTTGCGGATAGAGCCCATTGAATGTGTTGGCAGCAATAATATAAGACTAGGGTCAGTTATTTTATACAATTTGTCATAAATTTTGACTGATTTACTGATATATATTTTTTCTTATTATTATTGTTGCTTTATGATTTTTTTTGTAATATTGTTAAAATTGTTTATTTCATTTCATCACATCCTATATAATAGTTCCTTTTTTTAATTGAATATGATTTTTGTCATTTTTCTATAAATATTTTACTTACATAAAAAATTGTATGCCTGTTAATGGCCAGACATAGGGATACAATATTATTTTCACTACCTTTGTCTACAGATAAATGATTTGATTTGATTTGTCATAACACTTTATGGAATATCTTAAAATGTTTAGTAAAAGATGTCGTTGCCACCTTTGTGATTTGCTCTACTGACGAAATGATAAATAATAATCGAAATATAGTTAATAGATCTATTCAAAAAACTTTACATTTTTACTACAATTCAATAACCGTCATCGGATTGGAAGATTCCCCATCCGTCCGGCGCCGTTTGTCTCCGGCGCACCTCCGCGTCCGATTTATGGCACAGTTTTGTGAACTCTCAACCGTTACGTGATCTGCTTCCGAATCCAATTTATGCCCTCCACGGGGAAGTTGGCTCGCGCCGCCCATTCTTTACGACTCATCTTGGTGTCTTATGCCACGCTTCATTGTAAATGGATAGCTCGGATTGTTTGATACCGTTTAAAACGGGAACGGAATAAAAAGATATGTGCCTGTGCTTCACGCATACTTTTTGTTTGGAAATTGTTCTTTTATACCTGATACGATGACTCGAATGAAAATCATTGCTATATATAAATCAAAAGCTCGTTGTTCAAAGTCTCTTGTAGATGGCAGTGGTGCGTGCTAGTATTTCTGTGCACCTTAGCTGTCTTTCTTTATTAACTAACTAATTTAATATACACTTGCACGGAGTTATGTTTCGAAGTTTTGTCTTGATTAAAGGTTACCATGATATTTACGTCGTTATGTATGGACCTCCGATGAAGTGCACTTATTTCCCGAGTCTCTATAAAAAAGGTACCACATTAACTATACTTATGTTATCACGTCTCATTCTTCATTCAATAATCCTTCTCACTCTTCTTTTATTTTTCTTCTAAGACCACAAGCTCTATGCTTAACGATTGTAGTTTCATCAATTACAAGAATTCATCTAGCTGTTCGTTATGTTTGCTCAAATTTGAACAAATCCTTATAACCCTTCAAATCATCCTAAGCTTTCGTTATTAAAAGCGAGATTGTCAGAGCAAATCAACTGGAAGCAAGTTGTTTCAAGCATGCAAACGAGGGATCCAACGTCCTAACAAAATAAATCCTAAATAATTAGCTGATCAAGTCTATTCTCCTGTTACACATGGACTTTGGTCAAAAATCCAATAGAAATAGAATAATAATTATCTTATTTGAATTATATTTTAACATCAGCGAATCAGATAGTGAATCTTTAATTAATATTCACAAAATATATTTAAAATTAATCCACAACGGAAGGAAAGGCATTTATCTGCTTTTATTACAAAACGAGAAAAAATCAAAGTCATATCAAATAAAAATTCATCAAGTATCTTATTTACTTACTCGTAAATACATTTATATAAATATTTATATATATATATATATATATTTTAAGATTTGAGATGACCGCATGTCAGGTGGACCTAGTTCAGACAGCCTACGTATTACAGATGTAAACACATCTATAACTTTACACCCATTTCATTGAATGAGTAGTAATTTACGAATATGTCCGTAGTAGACTATACCACGGAAGCTTTACAGTAGTATTACTGACGTATTTAATACAATATGTCAAATAATTTAAGTAATGAAGAAACTTGTTACAAAATACGAAATATTCCGTTAATTGTCGCCCATGACAATATACGTGACGGGAAGGCACCGGGCGACCCCCGGTCAGCCGATGGGCATTTAGTATTATTATTTATTGACTCTGTCCCGGATTCACTTTTCACTTCACCCCTCATTCTGGGGCAAACAAAACGGAAGAAGTAATTATTAAGAATACAGCAAATAGAGGGCCTTGAGCAATTTTATTAGACATTTAGAGAGGGCAGTTAGATAACTTGATAAATATTCTGATTTATTGAGACGTCGGAATGTTACGTTTCTGTTCACTTATTACTGTTTCATTATTTTGCATTGATTGTGATTAGTCTTAGTATAATAGAAAGTAATAGGCTGACATGTACGCAATAATATGACAACGAATTTCTATTGAAATCGTCTACAAGAAAATTATATCACGATATTCTTTCGTAGGAAAAAACAAATTTTGTCATTCATATGGTGAAAAATTATAGTTAAGACTAATAGTTAGCCCTTATTCATTAGTAAAATATCAATTAGAAATTAATAATATTATTATACCACACCAAATAATAAAAAATACTGACCTGTAGCATTGTAATAAAGTAGTTCTCAACCTTTATTTTCACACATAATTTTATGAACGGTGTACCTATGAGACATACGAGACTTGCGATTTCTCATTGGGTGGTAGGTATGGTGAAACAGCAACTTTTTGATATTTGTCAGTCTGAATGGATTTGCAAATAAAAATTTATCTACTCACACGTTGTATTGGTGCCTAGTATTGTTATTTCACGCGAGAGCTTCTTTTGTTGCATGGATTCGCGTTAAATGGGGAGGAAGTTACTACAGGGAGGTGCGCTCAATCGGCCGAACCGAGCAATCTTTGTTTCCTAAGGCTATGAGACGACCACTTTCCAGTGACACCTGAGTGGCAATAAGCTTCCCTTTTATCGGCCGTAAAAAAATAAGACGAAAAGAGCGAGGGAGGCCTTCACAAACTGGTGGTTGGCATCCAAAACGGAAAGGCCTCGTCCACCCTAGCAGTCGCCGGGAATAAATCAGAATCTAATTCGGTGCGACAAGATTGCTAGAATTTTTCCGACTTATTGAACCTCCTTCCGATTCTTGGACGAGAACTGTGAATTTCTCAAATAAATTTTAATTATTCAAAGCTATTTTACCCTGAACTTAAAGAATGAAAATTATAAACAACATTACTTAAAAACTTATTACGGTATGTATATCACTTTGAATCTTTACTGGAAGGAAACCTCCTTAGCACGCGTGTTAGAAATCGCATTAAATGACCTTACCTCTGTATAGATTTGAAAAACGCTGCAGACCATTCGGTGGTATAAGAGAGGTATATAGTAATTACATCCAGTACCATTAATCAACTTTTACGACACACTTAAGTATGAAGGGCTTATGCTATTCTACTCTACTGGACACCACAAGGTGCAATTAAAACACATATTATATTTCAATCCACGTTTACTAGTTTTACAACCAAATAACCGACGTAAGTTGCGAAATGAAAATTAGTTAGCATTACCACTCCCAAAACTAGAAATAGTAAGATCTAGCGCATATTACATGTCCATTTTTGTATATAATAAACTTCCCAATGATTTAAAAGAAATTAAAGAAAAACCATTGTTTTGTTTAAAACAATTCAAGAATATTTAAATAATTGACTATATTGAAAGTGTTTCTGTGTTAATTTAATTTATGAATTCTGTTACGTAATTATATGTGTGTATAATATAACTTGGCACCAAATTTCATCATTAATATGAAATCTAAGCAGATTAGGTGTTTACTCCTTCGTAAAAAGTATTATGTAGAATCAGATAGCTTTCCTTCACAGTTATGTGAAAAAAATAGTTTGAGATGGAATATCACTTAGATCTTTTCACTATATTGTTGGTCCTTTTTGAACTAAAATGTATTAACTGTTCAATTGTCATAAATGTGTGGATTAGGTCTTTTCACCACTAATGCACCGACTTATATACTTATATATATTGATATACTTTCAATCAAATCAGAACATCAAAAATAAAACTTTATATAAAATCTTTGTCTTTTACCACATTTACTTTATAATACCTTAGTACTAAAACAATACAACGTCTTCTGTTTAAGTAATAAAGACCCTTACAAAATAAAGTAGTCTTACAAGGTTGCATACAGTTATCTCAGTTCTAATATTCTAATGGACTAAATATCCCTGTCTAGTTTGTACAGTAACTTCCAAATCTAATAGCATTCAATCGATTAACAATAGTCTGAGTATCGAAAACGGTGCTATCTTGAAAACCTCGTCTGTGGCAAGCTTGGGAATTAATTCTATTGAGAAAATCCATGTGGGTTCAGACGACTATCTCGATGTTGTTATGAAGTATATTCCTAACAGAATAGCGATGAAAATTTATCGGTGAATACATTGTTAGAAAATTTAGGAACGAGTATGATTTCAAGCATATATATATGTATATTTTTTACCCTTTTAGTTAAATCTTACATACGTAGAGTTGACTTGGAAAACAAGTACACATCGATTTTGCTAATTGTCAAATAATATTTGAATTCTGTTCTCAACTCACAGTAGAAAATGGAAAACACCATATCTAAGATTTATTCACATTAATTTTTAAACCTTAATAGCAACCTTACTTTATAACGCTACAGCAACGATTATATATTGCTATAAATATCTTCATTTCTCTTAAAACAGGAATATCATATACCCATTCTTTGTATCAGCTAAAAGATATTCTGAAAGGGGTTGGTTAAAAAAATAAAGCTAATTTGATCGGAATAAATACATTTTGTTTCTAATTTTGCTTTCATCGTTATCGTAGTTGTCATTGTCTTTCTAGATTAATATAGCACTTATACGGAACTGATATTTTTTTTGGAATTATACGGCAATAATTATATACAATACGACAACTATTTGTGTTGCCAACGGAGGAGAACCACCACTTTAAAAACCTGATAAATAGATAATATTTGGCAATAAATGTTGTTCCTTTTTCATGATATACTGTTCATTAGAAATAGGAATAATAACTTCTACAATGAATTACATCACAGCTTCAAAGCGGTGTCGTAGTGTAATTTCAGTAACAAAATTCAGGAGCGCGGCACTAATGCGTCGCCGGATATGAGATAGTTTGTCAGTGCCCGCGCACACCGACGACGCCCAAAGAGCTAGAATTTATTTATCATTCCTAAAGTAAATGAATCAAGTGCCGTAGCTTTTTGATGATATATTCACACATACTTCTCAGTATTTAATACAACTTTTAACATTGGTTTCAACTAAATTTGAATTAATAAACTTACATATGAATGTTCGAGAGATATTTCTCATTTAGACTAGACCAGTGATTGCTCATACTTTGGCCTAATTCCTGTTAATATGAGATTAATAACAAAAATTTATTCAGTAGTTTAGTACTAATGCAGTAGCACAAAATACAAAAACCAGTTTATTTACACTAACTACAATTCGCATTAGACAGTATTAAAAAACTAATTAATTCATTAATGATGTGCTTTCGTTTTCTGTTTGCCTTTCAAAATTGTTCCTGATGCTCTTTTTACTATACCAAACGCTTCACGATTTTAAGTAAGAATACTAAACAACGTTGGATGTCCGAAAACTAAGGCTTGTAAAACCACTTAATCACGTCAAAAGTCATCCCGGCGGACGGAGTAGCCACTCAACTCCTAACTCCAAAACGCAAAGGCACGTCAGCTCGCATGAGCGAGCTCGCATGGCCGACGATATTACATGCACGGGACGTGTGTGGAAGCCTTATTTCGTGCTCCATAGCACATCTTATAGCCGGAGGTCGAGAGAAATTATAATTACTAATGCTCGCACGCTCAAAGCTGTTTTTAGTGGCCTCATTAAAAGGTCGGTCTGTTTTAAGACTGGCAGTAAATCTGGATTTACGACTTTTGATTTTTAGCGTTAACTAAGCAGAAATGAGATGCAAAATACACTCTGGAAGTACATGGATAGATAAAAGTTAAAACTTAACTAAAAAGATAAAATTGCCAAATTATTAAATTTAATTTCAAAACATTATAAGCATATCCCCACCGCTGAGATACAGGTCTAGTTAAAGATGGGACACCAAAAGGAAAACAGGCCATAGCCTTATAGATGGATCCAACATATACGTATCAGGCTTATTTATTCTTTGTTATTGATAAATATCAAAACGTACAAATGAGTCTGACAGAATTGATCGGAGAAGCTTTAAGAAAACTTCTATTCGGTAAAATCATTATGCTATAATTCACCATCATTATTCATCTTAATATTTTAGAGGCGAATATAGATCGGGTAGATCATTGATCAATTTGCAACAAAATTCGCGATAAAACGTTATTCAAGGATGCTTTTAAATTAATTGCCGCTCTCGCAAATAATGGAATTAACTTAATCGAATAGTTGTTTACATTGTGTCACTGGTAGCAATTAAAATTGTTTCGGAAGACGATAAATCATTGGTGGGAAAGTGAAACATCACGGCTCTGTGTGCACCTTGCAATAAATTTCCCAATTACTGGGAGAATTTCGCGATGGAAACACCGAGGGCGCGTCGGGAAATAAAATTAATCACTAGCAACATCGCGCGAATTAGACAAGAACACCTAATTACTTAAATATTACCACCGTTCACGTCATGATGTCTTTTAGCGGTGTTTTCTCCTGCTCCTGCTTTAACGGCAGAACTTCACCCTACGTCCCAGCCGTAACTAGCTTTGTAGCGTGTAGATAAATGTAAATAATGGAATGCTATGGGCAGCCCGCGTGGTTGGTTATGACCCTTTCTCCCTACGACGTTTTCAACCATAGCAAAGGAGCGGCAGAAAACAATCTGGTAATAAGTTGCTAATAATGTTTAAGTTCCATTTGGACCTTTTAGCACTGATAAGAATACAAATTCGCAACCAAAGTTTTTGTCGAAGGAATTTTCTTACAATAACTCCGATGACGCCGTGGTCCGGGGTTCGATCTCCGGCTGATAAATGCAGAAAACGATCGTTTCTATATTGGATCGGGTCTGGGTGTTGTAATACCGTCGTTATTTCGGAATCCCATAACACAATGGCTTAAGATACTTAAATAAGATTCAGATATGATATGCAGGTACAGATAGCAATGTTTGTGACATTAGCTTTTATTTATCTATACTAATATTATAAAGAAGTAAAGTTTGTGTGTTTGTATATTTGTTAAATTGTAAGGGGTAATCTCGGGATCTACTGAAGCGATTTTAAAAATTCTTTCACCAATAGAAAGGCACATTATTGCTGAGTATCATAGGCTATATTGAATGCTAGAAAAAATTTAAAGAATTTTGTCCACCCGTGCGAAACCGGGACGGGCCGCTAGTATACATATATTTATATTCTACATTAAAAAACCTGATCAAATTGTTTGCACTATATCATCGTCATATAGGAAAATAGTGCGAATTAAAGTAAGTAGAGAAAGTTATGGTGGTAAATGCTAAGTCACCACCCCCCGGACCTCGACGGACAGACGGGGTACGTCGCAGTGGTTTTAGTTAGGGCATACCCCGCCTACGCTCCGTACGCTAAGGTGTGAGAGAGTTCAACATATCGCAAATCGCGAATTTTACACTGCATCAATAAAAAGTCGAGACAGCTGTTACGATTTACATGCAGAGATAAATATCAACCATTTTCGAGAAAAGGTGTAATCACTTCGAGATTCACTTTGACAGTGCAAGCGGAATTAGTTATAGAATGTTTCTGCAGAGCAGAGAAGAAATAGGGTTGTTGGTTTTGTTGGAGCTAAACCCCTGGTGATTCAACATTTTGTCCCCTTTCACCAGTGTAACAATACTCTAAAACTATAATTTGCTTCATACTGTAGAAATATTTTATAACAGTATTTTCTAAATTGCGTTACTTACTTCTGAAGACTATATTGCATCACATATGTAATTAAGCGTGAAAGGACCCTAATGAACTCACAATTACCCCTCTTGCTTCGAAAATGCTTTTATTATATTTCTTTATTTCTTATAGATTAAAGTATCCTATGCTTCAGCAAGAAAGTTGGCGATTTTATTTTCTTATATTTGTATGACCGTTCGATTACCACTTTTATGTGATTTTTGAGTTGAAAACTTGTTTTCACACAATATAATGTATGTAACATTGTGTAGAAGATAGTCTACACAATTATCATTACAATGTTCAAGATATTCTCAAATACATTAAAATGAAATATAAAAAATATTCGCAAACTAAACAATTAGTTTAGTTAACCTCTGTTTAAAAAAATGAAATCAATTAACTTATAACTTTCCTGATAAAGCAGGTTCAGTTTTCGTTACTATGTACCAAATAAAGGGTGCTGCATTATTTACATTAATTTCCATGTGATCTCCTCATGACACCATGTACACATTTCCGCACTTAGCTGGGTGTTAATTTGGCAATGACTGCCACACCGCCATCCGTCATCGCCTGGGGCTGTCGCCTCTTTATGACGTCTAATTGTAAGATCATCCACTGTAAAGGGGTGACTGATTATGGAAGGATGACACGCTATTTTTGAAGGTGGAAAGTTAAGCTTTGTTCGCTTAATGCCTCTCGGGGGTAAAGTAGTGTGACTTTACTTATTTACTAAAATTGAATGCAGTAATGAAAGTTAAAACAAAAGCCATTCATTTTTATCACTATAGATTGTACTGTCAGTTACAAACGTCAATTAACTCTTAATACTTTCACTCTCCAACTGTGTTTTTACCACATTTAATCAGGCAGTCGTTGATGTGACACGATACTTAAATGGTAATGACTTTTGACTGATAGAAATTTTAATGTTTTGTGAAGATTTAAAGTACAGTCAACACCACATAAATTTTCGTAAAAATAATTAACTTCCTCAAATTATTTCCGTCTACTAACTATTAACTTGGCCACAAGAAACTCATCTAAATGGCGCACTGAGCCGAAACTCAACCTATTTACCTTTTTTATTTGTTAACTAGACTGAAAGTAATATTTGAACCAATTATATAAGATATCTCAAAAAAGTTTTTTTTAATTAACAACAAAACTGTTTAAGCAATAATAAAAAAACAGTCTATCTTCAATAGTGATACTGAGAATACTTTAAAAGTTGCTACAAATAAGAATTTCATACTTTCTCTGAAATACTTATCCCATGACATAGCTATAACAGCGCCATCTCTCGAGGCTTGAGAACAAATGCCCATTATCCGACACTCGGAAATAAAACAAACTACGCTAACGCGAAGCTCCAACATAATAGTGTTCAATTAATCTAATCGAAGCAATCAATTAATAGATCGAATCATAAATGGTTTTACTTTTACCACATCACTCAGTAGTCTATGGTCGCAATAATGGCGACTTTGTTTACTTTTTTATCAAATTGGATTAAGACGGGGTATAAAATATTTTCTACAAGAAATAGTTTAAGTAACGACGACCGCCATGGTCGAGTGGCTCGCATACCGATTTTCATGGTAATGTCACTCCGAGGCCAGAGGGCCTACCATAATCTCTTAGCGTGATGCAAGTTCGATTGTCAAAGTGAGACACCGCTATACGCGGTCTATAGTGGCGTCTCTTTTCAACAGCTAAACTTGATTCGCTATAAGACGTGATGGTACGGCCTCAGGTCAATGAAGACAACTAACTTTTAAATTGGCTCGGGTCCGGATATTGATACCTTCTTTGTTTCTGAATTTCATAACAGAAGTGCTTGAGCTACTTGGAGCGGAACTATGTATGTGCTGGTTACGTTTTATTTATTTATTTAAATAACCTTAACACTATAACAAATTTCCCCGCAAAATCATTTCCGTGCTTTGTTTGCTCATGATCCTTTTTATAAAAAATATGTATCATTATTAATCCAACTACTAGATGAAGGGACACGTTATCTTTAAATTACCTACCTAATTATATAGGTACTTTGACCTATTGATAGAATTTATTGAACAGTTAACTTTAAGATCAAATTTGACCATGAATAATTTATTATTAAGGTAAGTCAGTTGTCATCTTGATTTAATAAATTCCGATCATTCGGAAAAAAATAAGTAATATCGAAGTAATAAACATAGTCGTGTGATATCTGGTAGTATAATAAGCACCAATTCTTACTTGGGTCTCGTAAAAGGCGACTCATGATAGTGGAGGTAATCATCATATATCTCCTGCAGAGCACGATATGGGCGACAGCATTTTCCGAATTATGGCCTTTTACTGCAATCTCCAACCCGCCTGCCAAGAAGACTTTCCTAAAAATGGGGGTTCTATGACAAAATCCCCACTTTTTTAGGGAAAGCTTCCTTCCAGGAGTGGATGTCTTACGGCTTAGATGACGAAACACAAGTGTGTAAATAGTAAAATATAAAGTAGTAAAAATATCGAAAGAGAATATTATATTAACCTTTAGATAAAGATAGAAAGTAAAATAATGTTTATTCATTATGACTATATACAATGCGAGTCGCCATGACTTGGTACGTCCTACGTCGGGGGACCATTGTACCGAGAAGAAGACGCATCAAAGTCGGAAAGGGCTGATTTTCATTTCTCCCTTTTATTATGTATTTCATTAAATAGTTATAAAAACATTTAAAAAACTTTTCTTGTACTACCAAGCCGTATAAGGGAATTATTAGAAAAACAATAGAACTGTATATTCCTTCATGAATTAAATCTTTTAAAATCATTATATAAAGAGTTTTTTTTCGACGACCGTTTGGTGCAACGGTAGCGATCCTGCCTTACGCACCGACGGTCCTGGGTTCGAATCCCGGAAGGTGCAGATGTTTGTATGATGAATACGAGCATTTGTACCTGAGTCATGGATCTTTGTATATATTTCTATGAATATATATGTATGATATTATGTATGTCTATCCATAACACAAGTCTTAAAGTGTTTACTTAGGGCACGGCAAGAAATATTTATTTATTTATTTTACTTTATTTTATTTTAGTGGTAAACTTTATAAGGAGCTGCGTTAATACTAAATAGGGCGTCAATTACTAAAATTCGACAACCCGACAACCGTTCCAAAAGTCCAACTAATTTCGTAGTAACGCTCACGGACAATGAAGGGAACGTAAGCTGTATAACAGCGGTAGAGCCGCGGCTGAACAAAGGTACCCGCGATAATTGGATGTGGCCGTTCTGAATACGCGCTAGACGAGACTTAATTGAGGTTTTAGAGTTGGGCTAATTCGCCCACCTTCGATCAGTCCCCTCGGCTTCGTTTCTCCGCAACTGGCAAGGTTAAGTGAGGTCTACCGCCCTGTTTTGTTTTCTATATCGAATGTTATGGATGGATTCAAGGTGATTTACGCCTGTAATAGCCCAGCCATATTTACAGATAATAAATGTCACTTCAATTACAATGAAATTAAATGAGATGTCTCTTAATAGTAGTAAAAAAAATTCTTAATACTAATAAAAATATTGGTAAAACATACTACAAGTTGAATCAATACGTATAGAAAACCAAGATTAAAATTTAAATAAGAGAAAATACGAATAGTAATTTTATTTAAACGATTATGTAACTACGAGCATTGAATAAATTAATGCTAAGTAATAATACAAGTTATGTGTTTAACCACCAACCAGTGTATTAAATTTACGGAGGTACAAACAAGAGAAGAGGAGAAACAGAAATACCAAAAAAATCTTACCTCTTTAGGCGCTCACTTAAATCAACTTGTGTTACATTTGGTACAGTTTGATGATTGTCATTGATATTGATCAATATTTTCTAATATTGTATTTCATAATCAATATTTAGTTCTTACACTTCCGCGCACATAACACATCAGAATAAAACACTTTTTTACGGATTTTTGCGCAGTCATCACAGGATGACTGTGAAACGTCAGGATTAAATATAAAATAAAATAAAACATGCGCAAAAATCCGTAAAAAAGTGTTTTATTCTGATTTCATAATCAATTTTAGAAGACTTTGCTAGTTGTGGTGTAACATAATCGTTTAATCACACAATAAATATATAAACTTAATGTCAGTCATTCGACGTCGAATTATTAATTGAAGAGGCTAATTTAAACAAACAAATGAACTTCGTTGATAATAGAGCCAAGCAAAACCAAACGTAGAGCCTCGTGATGATTAAGAATTTTGCTCACGTGCTGCGTAACAAAAAGTAACAACTAAATATTTCGGCGACCGCCGATAGAGGTCGGGTGCGGGCAGCAAAAAGAGGGCCGATCCCAGCGCCCCTTTGCGAACACCCGCGCAGATATGATAATCCCAAGTATGTAAAATAGTGAAATTTAAGGTCTCTCCATGTGAAGAATTGTATTCGTTCGTCGGACAAATTATTCAAATTCGACCCCTTTATTCGAAGCACATTCGCACGGGTCGCCGCTCTCCTCCGACACTCATTTGTGTTTCAATAAAATATCACTAACCCTATATAAATATTGCCTAGCAATATCGCTCCTTCGAACACCTAAAAGTAACAGCTTGTTATTAAAACGTTTTCAATTGGAGTATTTTCACAAACCGAACCATCTATCAATTGGTTCTCGATGAATCAATTTGAATAAATTGAGCCGAATACTCATCAAAGTTTACATAAAGTTTCCTATGAATACCTAGTCATTGCAAACAAAAAACATACCCCATTTTGATTACAATAACCGCGTTCCCCTGCGGACGTCGCGTCGCAGAGTTGGATACGTCAATTGTAATTTAAGGATAAAGGAAGGTATCTACGCGACGGAATCCGGTAAGTCCGTGTATCACCCCATGCGTCCGATTTGCATGGCGTCGAAAGTTCGCAATCACATTTTCCTCATCAGCCTGCGGGGAGCGCATTCTTCCATCCATCTGGCATCTTCCTGTGTCTATCCCTACCGAATACCTCTTTTTGCTGGGGTCCGGCCGGCGGCTGTGTTCACGATATATAAATTTCAGCGATCGGTCATCCCTTAAAAACAAGTTTAGCTCTTTATCTGGGGAGCAAGTTAAAGAATGGCACGCCCGTGTGTAACCCTCCGATTCGTTACGTATTCAAATTATTTTGCCATCCTGTTTTTGCATTGGTTAATGTTGACCCATACCTATATACAAGTATTTCAACCTTTAGGAAACCTTTAATTATAATAGGGACTTCAAATTTTAAGTTTAATACAAAATATTCACTGTACTAGATTTACCTAAAAACAATAGGCTATTTTAGTGGAGAGAAGGCAAAGTTAGTCTATAGGTAATTAATGGCGCACAGTCCTCAAGGAGGGCCTTGACGGCGTTCAGACAGCCCTTCGTCCAGACCTTGCTATGCTCCTCGGGGTAATTAAATAATAAGCCGGTTCGAATCCGTTCTGTGTCTACATTCTATGTATGTGATTGTCCTTCATGGGATAATTTGATGCTTATCTCTGAAAGTAACGATGTCTGTTTATTAATATTTATCTTTTCATGTATAGAATCGGAGATAAAGACATTCATAAAAAGACATAACAAGTAAATAATAACCTATATTTTTTATTTATGGCTCGTTTAACATTCGTTTTGTTTCTGTTATTACTTGCCTGTTTTTCTCACCTAAATAAAAAAAAAGATTCAGACAAACATTACAGTCACGTTTGCATAGCGTAGCGTAAATTTCACACAAATGAGTTTTTGATATAAATATTTACTAAACACAATAGCTTTAGCACCTTTACACGTTTAAAAACTTGTACTAAGTTAACTGTATCCAACACGTTCGCTTGCGACAGGTACGTCTGTAGAGTGTGTCTAGTTGAGGACCGCTTAGAGTGTTAGCACAATACTCGGAGCGATAACGTGTCTGTTAGCCCACAACAGTGCCACTTGAATTTGGAGTATTATGCCTCACGTACGGTACAGGTGCATTGTGTGGAAAGGCATACAGCGGGAATGACGCAATGGGCATTACTAGATTTTCATGACATTTTCAGTCTTATCTGATCTCTATATTCTCATCTCTATTAAAACGTAATGCTGTAATAGAATATTAACAGAATCGTTTGAGTCTTATAATGTAAAAACAACCTTAAAAGTAATATTATAATAGAAAAATACTAGAAAATATCGACTCGGGTCACAAGTGAATTCTCAGGCGGAAATTTTCAAATCATTTCCCGCCTGAGAATTCACTTGTGACTTGAGTCGATTTTTTCTAGTATTTTTCTATTATAATAAATGTATCTTATAAGACCGCATTGAAAAATGCATAAAATATATAAAAGTTATAAAAGTAATATCATGAAAAGATAAAATAAATTGGTACCTTTATATTAAGAACTGTGTTTGAAGATTGTTTTTAGTGCCAATTGTGTATTGCCAATTAAAAACAGTCATTGTTAATCAACAAGGTGAACTATTTACTTTAACTAACCTTGTTCATGATCTAGTAGTTAATAATTATTTTTACAGTTTATATTCACGTGTTTTATTTATGTAAATATATTTGCGTTACTGATAATAAATAAAAGTAGTTTTTTTTTTGGTGCCTTTAAATAATATCTTATACCATCTTTAGAAATCGTAAAGTCGTGATTGAGACAGAATACTCAATCGTCTTAGCAGAAAGTCTGAGCGTAGAAGTCTATAATCTCGGCATGCTTCTTCCGATTCATAGAACTTTACCATTTCCATAATCATGCGGACGTCCGCGGTCCGAAACTCCAGATAAAGCCGACACACGCTGGCTCTTCCCGAACTCACTGTCGCCATTCATGACGGATAAGTTTTGCCGCGCCAGCCTGAGTGCGCTGATAAGTCTTCTGTACAAAGGGAATCGTGAGCTGATTTTATAGTTGCTAGAATATAGCAGTTACTATATATTCCGTATAAAATTACAAGGATCCAAAAAGAATATTCTTTTAAATCTATAATATTATTATGTACCTAAGATAGAGCTTTCCTCCGTACTTCTTCATTAAATAATGACAAAAATATATTTCAGACAATTCGCACTAATTATTTAATCCCAAAATGTTACGTAGACATTTTAACTACATTCGCAGCTCAATCAAACCACTAATTTTTTCTAGAGAAAAATAGCTATAACAGAGACGTCACAGATCTACGAAAGCACTTAGGCACTATCGTGAAATTCCCCATTTTGTTATCAAAATATCGGTTATGCGTTCAATAGAAAGCTGGAGTATGTGACTCATGGCGCGTGACGTCACCAAGCAGAACGCATCACAATAAAACGGACGTATAGTCGTTTTAACAGGACGAAGGAATAAAACCAACTCGTCACGGTGGACTGGCCATGAAAAATAGGATTATTTAATTCAACTTTATCTCAAATAATGTTACTTTTATACTTACAATATTTACTACTATTACAACGCTTCACTTATTGAAAGTACTGTAGCGCCCTACGCGCGCTCCGGTATCTTTATCTTGTTATATTCAAACCGCTTATTTCACTTTATCATTTATTTCGATTTATTTTATAACTGTTCAATACAACGCCTCAGGTTACACTCTCAGACACTACTGGTGATTCTCTTACATTTTCTAGCCTTCTGGAATATTCTATATTTAAAAGGGTGACATTCCTTGCCCTAAAGCACATATACGTAAAGAGGTGGAATGCGGTGTCATAGATGCAAGGAGGTCACCACAGTACACTAGCCCCCTTAACTGTCAAGACCTGACTTTTAGAACATCAATATCATCTTAAAACTGTTGATAATGCGATATTTTTTATTATTCACAGAAATATGTAAAATATATTAGAAGGACTCGAATTCGCCACATCTGGAACATATTTCTATGTAATTTTATATTTTTAATATTTTTTATGCATTTTCAATGCGATCTTATAAGATAAATTATTATAATAGAAAAATACTAGAAAAATACGACTCGGGTCACAAGTGAATTTCCCGCCTGAGAATTCACTTGTGACCCGAGTCGAATTTTATAGGATTTGAATATTATGTTGTATGAATGCAATCGTAATGATTGTTTTTTATGTTATTATATGAACTAAATATTAATATTATATGAATAATATAATATGATTTGTGAATTTTATATTTTGTGATTATATGGTTAACTATTATAAATGATTAATTCGCTATACGTCTTGAAATCCTATCTATCGTTGCTTATACTGCATGGTGTTTATATTAAACAAATTATGCCAATCGAAATTATGATTTTTAACGTCGTGACAGTTGTTGTATCATACATTATGTACCCAAATAAATAACTTCGTTTTCAATTCTATTAATATTGCTGTTTTAATTATATTATTTTTTCTTTTTTGATGGATTTTTATATTTACAGAAATTAATATATAAGAAAGAAATGTCCTGCCTCACTCATCAACGCACACCCCAAATCTTTAGGTCTAGAAAGCTGAAATTTTACAAAAAAGGTTTCTTTTGTATCATAGACAACGGATAAGAAAGAATTTCAGAAAACTCGAGCTTTTAAATGAATAGAGCTAAAATCCTGTGCATAATAATACAGTAACTTACAAACTATAGACTTTGTGGATTTTGACTTTTTACTACAGTGTTTTACTTCCTCTACATAATGAATACCTACTTTACATTCATATATACTTTAAAAAATCGACTCCAAAATTCAGTTTCGGATTCAGAAAGATTTCTATAGATCTTAAATTTGTGTTTGAGTTCTGAAATATTATTCTGTACAAAGTCTTTTTACATATCACCCCGTTAAAATAAAATGCTTTATTGCGTTGACCTATCTTACAACCAACGAACGTTGCCTTAACGTAAAGTGATGTTTAAATATTTCTATAAAACTTATAGAACCCAAAAAGTTCTATAAAAATTCACTGGCGATAAATTATGTCTATATTGACAAAATATGGCTAAAAGTTACATTTAAAATGAAAAACAGGAAATTGAAGTCGGCAATCTTAAATTCTTATCAACGTCCAAGTGTTTATAATTAAGAAAATTAGTAGATAACAATTACCTTTTACAAAATATTGTTACAACAAATTTTTAAAAACAAATTGTAATACGCTTTGTATTTATCCGCGGCGCAGTTGTGTGGTCGGTACGATTTAACAATTGTGTGATTTTTTAATAAATATACATTGTGATATTTATTCTTAATATTCCTATAGTTACAAAAATACAATAAACAAACAAAAAGTTACTTTCCTTTACCTACTACATGTACAAAAAATTTACTATAAAAGTTTATTTGATATTTTATTAATTTAATTTTTTTATATTTCTTCTTTTCTGATATTCTCCCTACTCATGTTATTAAGAAAAAAGTTCGTGACGATGGATTTTTAAAGTCTTTCCCGCGAATGCAAAAGAGCACATTTTTATGAAACTTTAATAATAAATTAGTTACCTACATAAAGAAGTAAAACTCAACATCTGTTTACATAGTTATTGGTTATCTTACCACCTATAACTTAACTGACGGGTACAGGTTGAATCATGTAGCTTGACCCAAACCGTAGCAATAAACTTGCGCAGAAATTGGATAATGTACCTGTATTTACTACTTCGCATATTATGTGATGCAAAAACAAGGTTCGACTCATATGCCGAAAATTAAGTAGAGCAGAATAGCAACAACCCTCTAGACTTAAAAACGTCGTAAAAGGCTACTAATGGCAAACACCTCTATCCTCCTAAAGATCACAGAACAAGCAGCAGTGTTTCTAAATTTTGGTCTTCTAATGTGATCTCCAGAAACACCTGCCAAGCTTGAAGATAATGGCCAAACTCCCATTTTAGGAGAGGCTACTGCTAATGTCTTCGGATGAGATGATGGCTATTTAAGCTTTGTAGACCTCGCCCGTAAATCATATTCTACTATATCAACGGCCGCGAATTATAATTTTTAAATCCATCTATCATTAAGAATCAATACGCAATAGCAGAACTCATTACGTCTTAAGTCAGGTAATATAAACAGATGAGTCACACACCACTGGACCAGGGTGGCTACCAAACAACTTAATAATAAATTTATACAACAAATGAACAGGAAGCCCTATTCTGTACCTTCTGGCGGAGCTTGCGGAGCCAACGGACCGTCGCGCGTGTATCAGCCCGTTATTCAATAAGCTAAAATCCACAATTCGAGCTTACGACACCGTGAATCGTGGGGCAGACCCGTGACGCCGGCGAAGCCTACAATTTATATAATACAAACCAACCAAATAACAGATTTTCAAAAGAAATGCTTATATAATAAAATGCTTACGTATTTAAAGCCAGATTTTTAACAGAGTTCTTACTTATCGTTTCCTGTAATCTATAAATTTAGATCCGACTGCTTCAGTCGTTTATTATATTGATGCAGATAATTAGCTTATTCTAAATAAGCAAAGATGCGAATCATTCGGAATGCTCAAGTATCCCATAAAGAAACATCTCAATTTGAAAATATTTTCAACTGTTCAATACCGTTTCTGAAAAAATCAGGTGATCCAATGATGTCTATAAATCAGCCACCTTTACTTCAAACTATTGAAATAATGAGATTTCTAGTTCCTTTCTGTAAACTGACTTCAAAAACGTTTAACAAGGTTCAATGAAGAAACATATTGAATTTCTTAATGCTATCTTATAATATAAATTATTTTAATAGAAAAATATTTGAAAAAATTGACTTGGCTCACAAGTGAATTCTAGGGCGGGAATCTAACCCGTAACCTTTGGAAGTCCAATGCTCTCCCAATTGAGCTAGTAAGCCTTGTAAACACCCAAATTCTAATCCAATTCTATTAAAATAATTTATCTCATAAGATAGCATTGAAACATGCAAAAAATATATAAAAAGTATAAAATGAAAAAGCTGTTTTATCTTATTCGATTGTCAAAACACTTGTAAAAATGTTTCTTTCGAATACGGGAGAATGTGCCTCTCATTGTTGAGACAACGTTTAATTAGAAAGGTACTAGAAAATTTCGACGGATGTTTAAAAGGCTCGGTAACTCCATTGAGTGAGCATTGGACCACACTTCCAAAGGTTGCGGGTTCGATTCCCTCCTGTCAATTTACTTACGAGATTTGTCAACTTTTTCTAATTTTTTCTATTAAAATAATTTATATTGCATTTGTTCAAAACATAGCTGAAATAAAACGTCTACATAAATGACAAGCACAGCAGGCAAGCCAACTTTTTCAGCACGGTGGTAATGCGCTAAAATTTTCAAACCGAAATCCAGCAAAATCTACTGCATTCAGTTTTACAACGCACTAAAATATTCAAATAAAATCCGCCCGCGAACAAGCAATAAAATAAAAAACCTAACCGTTTTTACGGCGCCGGCAATATAATGAAATAATCGTAACGGCCGTCGATGTCATTGAATTACCCCATAAATCTTTCTCGGGTCATATTGTCCGCAGTCCAGGCAACACTTTAATATCGAGAAATATCATTCCGATAATCGAGCACACTAGCCGCTCCGTATAAATCAACTCCCCGCTCTGAGCTGTCGTTTATTTTTTAGACTTTCCATTTCCAAATAAACTCTCTGTAGCCGACCAGCTTCCTCCTTCCGGGGCGGTCTCATATGATTTGTCGACTGTCGGCCATTTCCCTTAATATTGTCAATATTTCAAACATTAATTGTTATAAATCAGAAAAGTTTCTCGTTACGCTTTATAGAGGCACTCGAAATTGGATTTTTATTATTATAGAATTAGCTCCTGCTGGACGCATCGATTATAGGGTGTCCGCAGGGAATCATGTTAAATTATGCATGTACACTTAGCGCGTCAATCCACGTACTACTCAGAAAAAAGTTCCGCCCATAAAACATTAACAAGCACTCAAGAAAATTCCCGAGCGGTGACCCGTTTGTTAAGTATTGTCAGCCGGTAGTTTTTCCCACCTCGCGTCCACTAGAGGCCGAAGGGCCGCTGTCAACGCGATTGGCGAGCCGATATCTCCCCCGAGTGCCGAGGGCCAAGATCATCGCGAAGCCTCAATTAATGAGAAACAATGCCCTTCACGCGCCCAATTTACAGTTGTCGTTGTCGTTTTGCGTGGTGACAGTTGGCACGGGTCGACCTATTCACGCACAGCTCCTTATCGTATTCCCAGAGCTGTTAAGTTTTGTAACGAAGGTAATACGGAGACATTTGCTTCCTCTTCAAGGATCTAAGATCCAACTTAATATAAACTTCAATAATTTGAAGCAAGCGAGCGTTTTTGTTGAAATAATTTGGAAATCTAAGCGTTGTTACTAAGCAATCATTAGGGTAATTAAGCAACCCAAAGCATAGTTAGGAATGCACGTCCAAATACGCAAGTGAAATCTCGCAAATACTGGAATCGTAGCCGCAAAACACGTCATGGCAAATACTGAGGCAAGTGTTGTCCGGTATTTCACGAGATGGGAGCGCTAGCGGGCGCCCTGTATCGATCCGGCGGCGGGAGGGGAGAAATTCGGGAAAACTTTGAAAGTTTCGCGTCTAATTCAGGCGCACGCACACACCGACACGGGGCACAGGCGGCGGTAATTTCTGTTTTGTTTTGAGCTCGTTCTCGAAGTGTCACGTGTCCTCGACTACGTGACTGGATGAATCCGCGGAAAGGGTTTTGTAATACGTGCTTATTATCGCAATATTTAATAAAATAGTGGTCACAAGTTTGATCCTCTAATTGCTAATGAATCTATATTAGAATAACATAGTTGACTCTTCCCCGTTGAAGATAAGAAATACTTAACCATACATAGTCTTATGCATCGTTCCATATTTCTTTTTATTTAAAAACACAGTAGCTACATTTATAAAAGCGGTTTTTATTGTTTAAGTTTATTTTAGTAAATTACCAAATAAACAGAAATAGTAACCAAAAACGTGTGCCTTTAGAAATCAGTGATTTTTATCACCAATATATCATAATTTTAAATGGAATCAGCTGTTTGAGGCTGTATCTGTCTCAACAGTCGCTAACGAGAGGCAAACAAAGCAAACCCATTGCTTTTGTAAAATCATCTAAAACAAAAAGGCTCTTTATTTGAGGCACTACTCTCTGCTGCCCGTTAATTCCAACATGTACTTTGTGTATTCAGTACATGTTGTCCTCCGCAAATAAAGACAGATCAAAGCTGTAGTTGGTCATTGTAGGAGAGTGCTCGAAAGAAAACAATTAAGAAGATGGCTAGGGTGACCGCGTCGTGTGACGAGCGGCCCGCTTCCGATGCGGCGCCATCAAAGGCAGCCCATTTAAAGATTAAATAACAGCTAGACACACAATGGGCGATGGTGTGAATGTGGGTAGTCATTTATTTTGCAATTAGCTCGCAATGTTACTTACGTCCAATATCTCCTCATATATTATGTACATTATATCAATTAAAAGTTATTCATACATTGCATTCGTCTTCAGTCTTAGTTAAACTTAGTTTAATAAAGACGGCCGTTGAGTGTAACGGTAGCTATACAACCTTTCGCACCGACGATGCTGTGTTCCAATCCCCGAAGAGGCAGATATTTGTGTGATGAATACGAGTATTTGTACCTGAGTCATAGGTATTAATAAACATTTCTAAGAATTTTACATATCTTTTGATCATATATGTACGTATACCTCTTACCTTAGTACCTTATCCATAAGACAAGTCTTACAGTGCTTATTTTGTCCTAGGCTAATTGGTGTGAAAATAAGAAATATTATTGTTATTATAAATTACGGGTGCTTATAATATACAAAACAATAAGTGTCGCAGTACTTAAGTTTAAACTCAAGTGCGTTTAAACTCGACTTGTATTATAGGTAAAGCTAAGTCTTTATACTTGTATACCTTGTTCCTAATCTTGCACGGCAGTTTGTGAGTAGAGTACGAGTAAAATACTACGTATATCACGTAAATTATGTAATGCAAACAAATTACTACGTAATTTGTTGGTGTTTTTGTGTAACAGACAATTTAAGAAATAAATAATTTTAAAGCCTCGATTAAAATCGAATAATATAAATACTGCAATTACCACTAGTACTTTTTAACTTGTTTGTTAAAATATAACATGTGTTTGGTTCAGAGTTTTTTTAATTTAACCCCAGTAGCCCAAATCTAGTAGACACAGCAGTAAATTGTGACACAGCCTGTAATTGATGTTGACTGCTGTTAAAAGCAGATTTTGTAGACTTTAATATATAATTATGAATATTTTTCTGCCAAATTGTCATTTCATGGCAAGAGCCCGTTAACTCAATAATATAATATTATGATATCATTTAACTCTACCAGAAAAAAACTAAAACATTATAATTTACTGGTTTTAGCCCTTTCTATAAAATATTTTCCATTAATCTCTCTCGCGAATTTATTGCGAGCATAATTTTTAAGCATCCTTTGTGGCTGTTTACGAAGGCTGTTTGTGTCCTGGGAAATAAAGGAATTCCATTCGAAGCGTGCCTTTGCCCAGGACAAAAAAATGGGCCGCGAAATAAAAACAAAGCAGGCCGCAATTAGCGTGATTTAATGGCCATTTAATTTTTGGTAATTAATCTGATATTTTTCAAGGCTGTTTTGACAAATCTTTGTAACGCAACCTTTTGTTCAATGAGGAAAAGTATCGCAATTTAAGTATTCTGATACAATGCAAGGTGATTCATTAAAAGTTTAAAAACGAATTGCGGTTCAAAAATATTAAATCAGCATGCTTTATGAATTTGTTTGATAATTTAAATCGACACTATGCTAGCTTAAGCAAGATGATGGTATCCATGGTATAAATTCTAACAAACCAGTTAGCAATTTTAGGCTATGATTACAAAGTTTATATCAGTTTCGGTAAAGCCGTTCACTGGATGGAGAGCTAAATTAGCACCCATCAGTACACACTGGATGGTGTTGTTCGATCACGGCTCATTCTCCCTATTCCCTGCAGCATGCTGAGGATCTTCTAAATCAATTCCTTAGAAGATGTTTTTAACGCTTACTGACTGAGGGTAGTGATCACTATGAGCAATGTCTCGGATGAGTATCCGCCATTGCACTCGGTTTTCCGCTCTTCTGATTGCTGCCTGGAGGTTGGAGACCGTGGCTTCCCGTATGCGTCCGTCCATCTTGTGGGGGACCTTCCACGACTTCTCTTGCCTTCCACCTGGCTCACTACTATCAGTTTCTCTGATAAAAAAAATAATGTTATACATCGTAATAAGGATTAAAATAAAATGCTCCTCATTCAAAGATGCGTGTATTCAACGTCAAACATAGATATGTAGGACTCACAAGAGCACTAACCCTCACACTTTAGAAAGACGTAAAAGACGAATAATGATTCTGGAGGTAATCACCATCACCTCCTGCAGACCAAAAAATGGGCAGCAGGGTTTTCCAAATTATCTTATGTTATGCTATAACATTCGATTTTAGGGAAATTCAGCGACTTCGAATGACGTCCACTTCTGAACGAAGACTATCAGTCAACCTTATTCGACTCAAATGATTTAATTCGAAAACATTAATAAAAATTTCATGGAATAGGATTATGATGGAAAGCTGGTTTACTTAATTAAAGTAAGCACTGAGTGTGACAATAGTGTAACAAGCGTCCACAATAGTCGTTTGTTATCAAACAAGCTATACGTATTATTGCAACCACTATTTCAGAAAAACAATAATCGTTGAAAAGGTCTAAGATTCCAATGCACATGCTTCTACCATAGGACTCCAATCGAGTTTAATTTAAAACTTCAAATAATTTTTTACTCTTTCTATTGAAGTTAAAGATCAAATTGTTGAAATAGAAATAATACAAAACATCCTAAGCCATTTCCTCAATAGCAATAATATATTACTCTTGCAAAGTCACAGCCCGATTCGCTAGTAATTAACATGGCACACCATTAGTATAATTAAAGCAATCTTTTAGCTTATATTATGATTAACGCTCTCTGATTATTGTTTAGCTTTCAAAAGTGAACGCACTTACTTTTAAATTAGGCAAAGTTGTAGCGAGCGATTTATGATGTTACTTTGCGGACTATTAGATTTTGAAATTCACGTTTGCTTTTACTGTTTATGTTATTGCAGCGTCATGAGATTACAATATATTGCGATGAAATATATGTTTTTCTTTTGTATATATTTTTAAAGAGTATGTGTTGATGTATAGAACAACTTACATGAATTAAATAAATCTCTTTATCATTCCAAACTAGTCATATCTAGATAATTTTGAAATTGTAAAACTACTTCCGAAAAAGAGATGATTTACTGACAACCAATGAAATTTTCATTTAAGCATAAGAACATGACAGAGTGCAGAGATAGAAAAAATAAAGTTTACAAATAAATGCTTTTATTTATTTATAATAAAATGTTATCAATTTCGTTTAAAATGTAATTAAATTTGTTTACTTTAATTCCTAAATTAAACTAAACAAATTTAATATACTCGTACATATACTATAGTGTGTAAGTAGATAAAACTGAAATATTTACAAAACTAAATAAAATAATAAGGACTAGTCAAATCATAATTGACTGTGCCCTACGATACTAAAAACTTAATTATAATTACTATGGCATAAGATATGTTGTTCAATAATTACTTATATATGCATTATTGATCCTAAGCACGGATCCTAAGCAATAATCTTCGCTTTTCACATGTAAAAAAAATATTTTTTTTATGTCGTTATAACATTTATCTTATGTCGAATACAGAAACAAAAAATATTTCCGAGAAGAAATCAGAAATGCTTTTGTTAAATTTAAAACCAAAAATGTAATGGAAAATATTATAAAACAGATAACTTTTTTAAGTCATAATATTGTGATTTAATTACAGATTTAGATAAACAACGTTTCTTATTTATTTATTAACATAGTTACTAAATGTCTAATATAATCAAACCTAGACGAGGGGTATGAATCCCATCCACCGACATAATTACCAGCCAGGCATTAAAGATAAACCGACAACGGTAAATTGAAATGTGCTGATAGGTATCAACTCCAAACCATATAACTACTAATATGGAAATACAATGGTACCTTTTAAGAAGAATATACTGTAACCATGCAAAGCTTCAAAGAGATCTGAACAACACGATTCTTATAGTAAACTAGTGGACCCGACAGACGTTGTCCTGCCTGTTATTTTTGCAGTATAGATAAATAACCTAGATACCGTCTGCAGCGCCATCTGCCGGGCTGATTTGTGAATCTAAACCATTTTCAGATCCCCTTGAACACACACAAGAAAAATCATTCAAATCGGTCCAGCCGTTTAGGAGGAGTTCAGTGACATACACACTCACAGAAGAATTATATATATAAAGATATACTAAAATTAAAGGAAGGTAATTTGTAAGTTTAAACGAAGAGGTAATCTTAGGAAGTAATGTTCCGATTTAACTAATTCTTTAATTAATTTATAGAAAAGTGCTTTACAATAGACCTGATACTTTTAATAACGGTATCCCCATGATAACAAAATGCATGCGGGTTAAGCCGCGGATAAAGATATAACATAATGTGGTTACAGTCTGTAGACGTTATAATAAAGCAACTTGGTATTTATTTCAATAATAATATTTACTTACATTCACACCAATTAACCCAGCCCAAATATACATATGATTATGGATACAAAATTGTTCAGCATAAGCAGACTTAATGCTAATGGGTGCCCTATTATTCATCTTTAGAGAAAACTATAGACTTAAGCGCGGTATATAATTGATAACAAATACAATTACATTGACTTTATTCACAAAGTTTTTCACAGTCACATTATTCTCATAAAAAAATTATAAGATAATGGAAAATTGTCACAAGTATTATAAATTATCTTAAAATAAAGCGTGAACATTCCTTTTAAAATTGAACTTGACAAAAGAAAGTCAGAAAAATCGTTCCAAACGTTTGTTACTTGGACTGAGGAAGAATTTGACATAAAGACAGAATGAAAGAGAAAAGTAGAGAGAAAGAGAGCTGATACCGTAAGATTGGCGGACATGGAAAAACAAAATTGTCCTTTAATACCATTCACTATTTGCTATATAAATTAGATTGGTTGTAACGTATGTTATAATATTAACTAGTTAAAAACGTACAAAACTTAACAATTGACAAAGACTATTACTAATTTCTAAACCGAGACGATTCTTGTAGTAACATTTCCAACCCCTAACAGTAATCCCAATAAGCGAACCTTTAAATCTGTCGATAAATATGACACTCACACGTCGAGTTTAAAGAGTGCCAACAAATAAAGCTGTTAGCCGGCGATCGGTAGTCGGGTCACGCCGCGGGATCAACTGCACCGAGCATCGACCTACATGAGACAACGGATCTTGCGATTACAAGGATATACTCAAAATGTATCTTGTACTTGGTATACCATTAGTGTAAACTTCCTTATCAAGTACGATTCGTGCTCAAGCTTCGAAAGCTTAAGTGGTCATGTATTTTTTATTTATATTATTTTTACTATATAGATTCTAAATTTGACTGAATATTACTTATCTAATTTGTGAAATTCATATAAAAGAGATTATAATAATTAGAGATTCTGTCTGTCGGATGGAAAACGGAGTGTGTTAAATAACAAAAATACTAAAATAACTTAATAAAATAAATTTCAGTTTTATTTAAATGCATTTAGTATAAATTATTATAATAGAAAAATACTAGAAAAAATCGACTCGGGTCACAAGTGAATTCTCAGGCGGGTGATTTGTGACACTTGTAACCCGAGTCAATCTTTTCTAGTATTTTTCTACTATAATAATTTATCTTATAAGATCGCATTGAAAATGCATAAAATATATAAAAATTATAAAACTGCATTTAGTATTTTTGTTTTATATTATATAATTATTTAGCTGCTGAAGGTTTTAAAAAAAATCAACTGATCTTCTACCTCAGTTACAACAATTTACTAAATTGGGTCCAGTTCAATTATTTAAAATTTCCATAAACTAGTAATATGAGTCTAAATTGGAACCTTCAAGTTTATCTCAAGACGAAATCACGTGTGCACCCGTCACAGACTACCTCACAAGAAAACCGGAGTAATAAGAAAAGGTAAGAGTGCCCCATTGAATGATAACTCCGCTCCTTTGTCTCCCGCGTCCGTCTTGACGAATCGAATTAAAAGGCTTATTGTGTCGACGTGACAGCTCCCAACGAAACCCTCGGGCTTTCGAGTTTTTGTTTCAAGCAAACTAAAATATTACAGGCCATTCACTAAATCCTGCCTGCCTCTTTGGGGGAGATCGCCTCGTACTCGAATTTGTACTCAATTTTTAACAGGGAACCTTAATTAAGAGAGTTGCTCTTTATTGGAACTGAGACTTAATGCGTTAATTGTCGAAATGCAATCTTAGCTAGGGAGTTTCAATCATTCCCTTCCGTCATATTTTAATTTTGTACGCTCCTATTTTTTGGGGACTGATTAATGAATTTAAATAAATGAAAGATTTTTGGCGCCTGGCTCGGTTGCAAGTATTGGAAATTTATTTAAATGATATTTTGTTACATTTAATATAAAATTATAAAACATTGTTTTTATTTTTAATTGTATTTCATAATAATAACACTTCTTACATTCACACTAATTAGCCTCGCTTAAATTAAGTACCATAAGGCTTGTGTTGTGGATACTAGGGTAACGGATAGACATACATATATGATACACAGATATCTAATATTTACAGAAATATATATAAATACCTATAAATCAGGTAGAAATGCTAATATTCATCACACAAACATATGCCCCTTACGGGATTCGAACCCAGGTTCGTAGATACGAAAAGCAGGATCGCTACCGTTGCACCAAAAGTCATGTATATGGTACTGTTTTATTATTCATGTGTTCTGAAATGAATGAATGTATAAAATAGCTACAATCTGCCTTATTTGTTACAGGGATCATTACGCCAGCGGATGCCATCGTCATCAGACCAAGGTGAGCCATAAAAAATCTCAACGTACTTTTGTCTCAAAGCCATTTCGTAAAAAAGCCACTCTCCTTGTTCAAACACATCTTAATTATTCATTACAAGGCTCCTTACAGAAAGGCGACCATAAAAATATGTACTAAAACGAACACGCACATTAATGAACGCCGTGCAATATTTATACACGGTCTACCCTAATTGTTGGGGTGGAGAGTGGAAAAAATGGGCAATTTTACGTAATGTAATATGTATATTTAAGGTGGAATTTCCGAAACCGGAGCTCTGTCGCAGTGCTTATTACGCGGCCACTTCAAACGTCTTTCTGTGCGTTTGCGGTTTACAGCGAAAGAGGCTCAACTTCAATTCAATTTTGTTAAGTTAGATCTTTCCGTTGAATTGATACAAAATTAAAGTTATTATTTATATCTTAGTGTGAATGTATACTCTATTGCATTCCATAGAGTATGCATTCATAAATATGATGTTAAAAATTAATATTTTCATATAGCATACAGTTGAAATATTTTAAAAATATCAATCTATTGTAATATATATTAGTCAACAATTTTTATCGAACACATACAACAGAGAAAATAGTACAATTTGGTGAATCAGCGTGTGAAATAGAGAATTCAATGCTTCCAATGAATTTTTTGCCCATATTTGTATGGTCAAAACACTAAACTTAAACATATACGATATCACAAATAACATTATATGCGTTATTGCATTATAAAATAACGAAAATTCGGATCTCAAATCGTTTTACGTCGTAATCTTTTAAAGACAGAGTAACTTGCAACGCATATCAGTAAGTAGTCAGGATTTTTATTTTTTTCAATATGTTTATGTGCTCAGTTCGCTCCCCTCGCCACAATTTCCTCTTGACGGAAACCCTCAATCTAATGATACGGCTGTGTTAAAAAACACAAGGAAATTTAATATCGCCACCGGGCCGGAGAGAAAACAAAGAAAATTAAATTTCGACGATTCCCACATGCTTGATATTGCTAAGAAGTCACCCTCTAATAGGATTATACCGTTAAAATAAAGGAACCGATATGAAAAAATCTCGCGATTAAGAAATGAAATTATTTTCTTTAACTGACACTGTCCAATACTCCACATATTTCAACACTCAAAAACCTAGCCAGTGAAAAAATATTCGTGTTCTTGTGAACTAATTTAGTGTTACGGTCACATCGAACGTGCGCAGTAAGAATATGTGCCGGGACCATTATTTATAATTCAGAAAAAAATAGTGCATATGATGACAATCACAGTAATAGAAATTACGCTACTTCTGACGAAGCCAGAATTATTTCAACCGTACAACGTCCGCAGCTCGACAGAGGCTTATCCAAAATAAAACAGATTTCCATGCTTGACAGAAAGACGAGAGAGAAAACGATTAAGGCCAATTGTATGGGGTCATTTTGCCATTTACCTCCCGGGTATATGGCGATTACCTAAAATTGATTAATTGATTGGGATAAAGAGCGAACCTATTCTAAATGAAAAAAAAGATTTTCGTACAGTTTCACTAGTCGCATTTTAAACTCCTTTAAGGATGAAGGTTAGTGCAATTCTACTCTGCTTTTTACGTATTTTTACCTTACTTAGCTGATAATAATAACGAATTATACATGCTATGTATACATGGTTTTGTTATTTTATAGCAATTTCCATTTGTATATTGAAAGTTCTTGGACGGCTCAGCAAAATACCAACTTGCTGCACTGGATACGATACAGCGCAGAGCTGAGAGGCTCATTAGTGACGGCTAATTGGTGAATAGCAAGCTTAACACCTTATCTCATCGCCGCAAAGTTGCCTGTCTGTCGCTCTTCTACAGACTGTACTTTGAAGAATGTGCTCAGGACCTGCATATGCTCATACCGCCATCTCCTTTCTTCTATCGGACATCCAGACGCACTGCGAGCTGCTTGGTCGCTATTCCTACTTGTCGCACCAAGCGCTGCGCAACGTCCTTCATAATGAGCACAGCAAAGGAGTGGAACTTCCTCGTTCATTTTCAAAGCCAGGGTGAATAAGCACCTTCTGGGTTAGCTCGTTTCATCGTTGATCCTGGCTTGGCCCTCGGGCTTGATTGGGATGAAGAGTTAACCCATTCTAAATAATTTTCATCCAGTTTCACTAGACGCTAAGGCGTCTAGTACACACACAGTAGTAGTGGTCACACGTAAGCGTGTGAAGGGTTGGTTATTCTATTCTGCCGGTCACTACACATTAAGAAGTCTTAAAATATGCAACTAAATAATTGATAGGAAACGATCTTTATGGTAATGTATGTGGCAGTACAATTATATAGTATTGCAGGGTATACAATGTTACCCACATAGCAACAAACTCCTTCTTTAACACTGAGTACTCCACTACCCATGTGTGTCTAACATATTCCTACAGTAATCATAACTTAAACGCTGTTAGATAATGTTAAACCTTAAGACCTACAATTAACAATAGAATTATTCCAAGTATTATGTCAAAAGAAAAAGTTAATTATGAGAAGAATGTGAGGCTTTAGTTTTCGGCGACTTTTTACGCCTTGTATATAAAAAAAGTTAATGTCACTATGTGATTCACGCTGCAAAGAACCTTTGCGACAAACGTCCTCAACACTTTCTAAATTATTTCGTTGTTATTAATCGAAAAAGGGATTATTAGCATATATTTATATTAACAGTGTTATGTTATTGTCGATACACGACTAAATTAAAAATTATTTACATTTATGTCTCGCGCCTACTCAATTGAACGGAAATCATTTTACGGGATCACGAAATAGGATCACTTTCATATTTTAATTTTTATCCTGACTTTTCGAGTCCATATTTAAATGTCTTGTTCACAGGGCTACATCCTCACAGTAGACAAAAAAAAATTATTATAGCTCTTAGAAAGAAGAATCAAATAGAATTATGAAAACAAATAAATTTAGTGATGGCGTAAAAAGTTGATTGTATAAATATAAACTTTTTAATACGGTAGTAGTCATAACTAATGTCATTAAAAATTATCATTTATTAAGACTTTTCCAAAAATTTGACAAAAATATATCATAAGCTTCACATAACACCAGTTGATAAAGCAACTTAATAATTATTATAGCTCGCTTGACAAATTGCCTAAAGGCGCGTTGCCGGAACAATTTGATAACATTTTCACCGCTTTTCGTCGCACGGGCCGAAGATTAGCATATGCGGGCCGGATTTATGCAAATATTTTTTCAACCTACCCTACGGAAAAGGAAACACTTCGGACGCGCATTTTAAAAAGATTTACGCGCTTTGTCGGATCATTAAGTGCGGAACTAATTTGCTTACCTTTGAAATGTGTTAAACATTGTCCCGTGTAATTACTTGGGGTCCCGTTACGTGATATGCAAATTCTGAAACGATCCTTATTTTTCCGCCTACTGCAAGAATAGATTTATTTACTGCTGAATCTTTGAGAAAGGCTTTAGGGAAATAATTCAAGACAAATATTTAAATAAAGTACATATTCGTAGAACCTTAGAAAAATTTAATTAAAACAAAACTTCTGGACTACGTTTAGAGATTCAATCTAAATTTTATAACCATAAGACCCGATTCATGTTCTTGGGTTGCTTCTAGAATTTCTATCATTTAAGAGTATTGTGGAAAAAAAATTGGAATAAAACAAAAATACGTCTAAACATCTATGTACAGATGCGAAGCTAAATTCTAATCTGAATCACGTCCGCCAAATAAACATAAAGACCTCCATCACACGTTCCCACGCTTTTCAATAAAAACAAACTGCACAAATCGGCCAGAGAAAGGTCGAATTAAGCCCGCCACGGTGTGGCGGGTCGGCAATCGCCCGTCCCGCCTGAAAAATGTTATACACCACCTGTAGAGCCTTGTAATCGTATGCGTTTATCTCTGCCGTGTATGCACTCGGCTCGCCTCTCGATGGTAACAACGATATAAAGCAGAAATGGAAATTCCACCTGCCCATTTCCAGCCCAATTTCCTCAAACATTAATGTTGGTCGAACAAAAAGCTTTAAGCGCTTCTTTTCTTAACTTAAATTTTATATGGTGTCATTATTATATAGTTTGGTATAAGATACAAATATGTAGTGAAAAAAGCGAGACCAGAATCACATTTTTAAGTCTAATACGCATTCTTCCTATTAATGACTATTAATTACATAATTCTCTGAATATTTGTATAACTCACAATGTACAGCGATAAGAGTGCCTGTAGTAGAAAAAAAAATGATTATAATTTTTTTGACAAATACTGAAAATTAAAAGTAATGTGCCACACATAACTGTAACAAATTGTAATTAATTTTAAGAAATAAAATATTCTATTATATCTTTGTTGTTCTTTTTATTCCTGAAATACTACTTTGTAAATAAACACTTCAATAAGGCAATAAGCATTTATAGAAATAGCAATTTTGCAAGGATATTATATTAATGAGGAAGATTCATTTATATGGTCATATCCAGTAAACGTTTTCGTTATCTGAGTAAACACGTACGGGCTGAGCATGCATCCATTCAATTCCACACCGATAGACGGAATTTATGCGATACCCGGCGCCCAGGCAATTATCATTCACCAACGCAATGACTGCCCGCTGTCCACTCGCCAGTACACCGCACCCACTCAATTAACACCCTGCGCCCGATCCACTCAACAATTTATCGATGATTCTCACATCCCATTTACAAACAGAAAAATGACCAACAAAATCACCAATTTTCTTTTACAAACCACTCGATTTTCCCACGGTTATGAGGTCTTAATAGTGAACCATCCTTTATGAAGTCGAGCGGACACAATAACGATAAAGGTGAGCAGAAAATCCGGACAATAAAGCTCGACAAAAAAGCTGAGAGAGGGCTAGTGCGGGGCAAATAGTTCGTGAAATTTCGAAGGGTCCCGTACTGGGGCACAGTGTGGGACACTTTACGACGGTCCTCTCAGTAAACCTGCCCATTATGTTGGGTTAAAGGATCGCCCTGCTCGAGTTATAAAGATGCCGAACGCTAAGATTTGTTGCCGGTTTATGGATGTAGAAGGGTTGTTGGATGCAGCGGCGGGTATTATGATCATGTCGAGTCGAGAGGTCGTATCGTTTCCAGAAGTCAACACTGCGAGAATGATGGAGGACTTTTGAGAGGGCTGCACGGGAATATGAAATCTGAAATTGAAATGCTTTAGAGTTTCTGTTGAAAATTTAAAATGCTCATATATATTAAATAAGTAGGTATTCAAAGAAACTATCGTTCATTTTTAACTCGTTGTAAAAATATTAGGTAGCATACTAATAAAGAAAGTAAACACCTTCCATGTCGAGTGTTTGCGAGCTAGATGGCATCTAGAATTCACACTCAAACGGCACGGTTCTGCAATTAGCAGACAACACCTCTCCATTGCTATTAAGTTCCTAAGATGTGAACGATAGAGTTCAAGTTGTTCAAGCTGTCATGAGGGTTTCGTAGTTCAGATGAGGCGTCTGAGGCTAATTGTACACCGACGGCCAGTGCAAACAGGCGTACCGTCCGCAGGTGTTGGTAAAGCCCTCACGTAAACAACTGGTTTGCAGTTCCTTTTGCTTTGCGTGCAGATCTTTCTGCATCTGTTGGTTCTACTCTTGCATTAATTACGGAGTTAAACATTTAAGTATAAAAAATTGTGACTCAGGTGAAAAGTGATATAATACTAGAATAAAACACTTTTTTACGGATTTTGCGCATATTTTATTTTATATTTAATCCTGTTATAAAATAAAATATGCGCAAAATCCGTAAAAAGTGTTTTATTCTAATGTGCGCGGAAGTGTAAGAACTAAATATGATGTAATTCTGTTGAAGACTGAAATATTTATAAAAATTGTATGAATTATACTTGTAGTACATATAGTAATAGTAGTAGTGAAGTAATCGTTTTCATTTAACTATGTTTCAATGTTCTTATTTAGTTAATTAAGTATATTTATAGCACTGTTAACGAAAAACAAACACAATAGAATTCTCTGAAAACTATTACCTGCATATTCCTTAGTATGAAATTTCAATTCTCAGCCAGAAACGAGACTGAAACCTCAATTATTCATTCAGAATTCAAACAGTATTCACTCAGAACGCCAAACGTGGTTCTGTATTGCGGCGACACAGCCCGACACTCCTCGGTCAGTTCTTTGGCCCGCAACGCCCGTGTGAATCGGCCTTTTGATCTCGCACCTACGACCGCAAACGTTTTGTATACGCTTCTCTACGATAGAATCAAACGGGTAGCTGTAACTTTTACAAAATCTCTCAACTTGTTTAAATATTTAAACATGTTGAAACGATTTGTATGAATCGCATAAAAGAATTGTGTTCGTATTTTGCTCTATATCTGCGGGTTTATTACTACCCGCATCTCATGGCGGCCTTAGAGTTCACTCTAACAGAACGTAACAGTTTATAGTATCAAATAATTTTACTAAAACTGGAGCAACTTTTTCAAGGACCGGTCATGGGATGGGTAATCAAAAATACGTACAATCTATTTTGAAAAGTACATTGAGCCGTTGCCCTTGATCCAAGTTGCAATAGCAGTCGTCAGCATCCACATAGTACGCTGACCCTGGTAGTTGGTTTTGCCCAGCCAATGTTGCCAGATATAAGAAATAAAATTTATTTGAGTTCAATTTACAACACAGCACATAAATAGGTAACTGTCACAATCAAGGTCATTTATCGTCTTCCATACAAAAAATGGTCCATACAAAGAAGGTTTAACATATCATTCCGATGAAATATTTGGATTTCATTTGCAATGTAAGTGTGTCTTATGTGGAGTTAGGCTTTAACACTTTAAAAATATCGGACACTGCAGCGCTTTAATCGACAATCTATGTAAGAACCATAAAAGCAGGGGACACTACGCATGGAAAGAACTTTTTTTTCCATTAAACTGGGTTAAATAAAACCGGGGATTATTTTTTTTTAAGAAAATAGGCATGCGCTTGACCACTATCTCGCCTGTTGGTAAGCGTCGATGCGATCTAGGATGTGACGCGCTTGCCTAGAAGATACCCATTCACTCGTGACTTGAAGACCCCTAAATCGTATTTGTCAGGAAAAACAGACTCAGGCAAAGAATTACTTACAGCACAAGGATTCCTATACAAAGCAAAAATTAATAAGCATTATTATAAATTAAATGTTTTTGTCTTATCTAAGAAAGAATGTAAAAGAAGAAATAAGGCAAGAACTGTTTCCAAGCAATATGAATATAATTACCTGAAATGATATCTAGAACAGATGACCTCGATGACCCAGTAATAAGGAAGTCAGATTCAGTTCGCCAGGAGACATGAATGAGATCTTCCCAAGGGGAATTCCAACTTGTCTTTATTAATCTTATCTTAATAAAAAACTCAAGCTTTAATAAAAAATGAAGAATTAAAATAGAAATTTTTACATACATATACTTTACATATTCTTACATATTTACATACTTTGCACGGTTCAGAAAATATGAATCATTTAAATATGACTTCGTTTTTTATTTGAACTCTAAAGCCGCTATCGTATGAATTCACAATTTTTAAGGTTAGAATGGAATTATGTCTACTATATTTATATTTTTTTTTTTTTATATATTTTATGCATTTTCAATGCGATCTTATAAGATAAATTATTATAATAGAAAAATACTAGAAAAAATCGACTCGGGTCACAAGTGAATTCTCAGGCGGGAATCGAACCCTGGCGGGTTCGATTCCCGCCTGAGAATTGGAAATCCGGTCCAATGCTCTCCCAATTGAGCTCCCAATGCTCAATTGGGAGAGCATTGGACCGGATTTCCAAAGGTTGCGGGTTCGATTCACTTGTGACCCGAGTCGATTTTTTCTAGTATTTTTCTATTATAATAATTTATCTTATAAGATCGCATTGAAAATGCATAAAATATATAAAAAAAAAAATTATAAATCTAACATGGCCGTTTCATCTTAATCGATTGACCAAACATTTGTAAAAATGTTTCTTTCGAATACGAGAGGATGTTCCTCTCATTGATGAAACAACGCTGGCCTACAGCGTAAAATCGGGAAGGTACTAGAAAATTTCGACGAGTGTTCGTATGTCTACTATTTTTGGTTTAAAGGAAAGGATTATGAAAAAATAGAGTAATATTGAGAATGCTAGTTCAGTTTTCAATTTTTTCAATTTTTAGGTAAGTACGATTATTTTATACCAACCTATTAGAAGTTTGTAATAGGTTGGTATAAAATAATCGTCCAATCAATTACATTTAGATTAAATGGTATATCTTAATGAACCAGCAATACTTGAACTTCTAACATGATCATCAAGATTTTATACTCAAGGCTATAATGAATACGAGTTTTGTAAAGTATTTCCTAGTCTTTGTTCCACAAAGTACTAACAAGTATGAAGCTTGTAAATTGAAACAAAGGCCAGAAAATATGTAAAGCATTTGAATATAAGTAAGAACAGACGAGTGTCGAAAGTTGGCTCGTTTGAATCGCGCCCACAAAATATGCAAGTGCCGGCGTGGTGTGGTTTCTGAACAGCCCTGCTCCCTGCATATTACATGAGGCCAACTTTACCCGATTTCTTCAATATTTTAACCGTGGGAAAAACGTTATGCTTCTCAAAACTAAATTTCGTAAACATAATTTAAAATGATACCTCTATTATAATATTGTTCTCTCATTAAGTGTTTTATCAATAATTTACTCATTTCATATGAAAACATTACAAATTGCCTCGTGACGGGAACACCCATATTTTCAAGTTCATATCTATCCAAAGACAATTGTTTGTATGCCCAATATAATAGTGTATACTTTGTCCAATATAGGACACCTTATACCTTAGTACGTAGCAATAAGGAAGTGACACCTGTCAAAAGTATCATCCTACATTGGACAAAGTATATGTATCGTTATTAGGATTATCTATGGCAAAATTATAGCATTATACTTTTAATCAGCAAGTTCATTTAATGTTATTTATTGAACAAAATAATTACTTAAAAAGCATTAAACTTATAATAGGTGGTAACCACTTCCCCATTTAGCTCTTCCAAAGTGTAATTATGACAAATTTAGTATATTCCCAATTTAATTATTATAAGGTTGTATAAATGTTATATTTACTCACTTTATCACACTCTTTCCTAAACCTTTTCCCTCATAATATTTTGTTAGTAAGATGGTTTGCATTAAATATTCACTAAGTTTTAAACACTGATCGTATGTAAATCTGAAGGTCTGCTGTCTTAAAAAGCTGCCACAAAATAAGAAATGGATTAAACCCCAAATCTTTTAATAGGAAATTTAAAAGTTAATATATGTGTCTTTATTTAGCATATATATGCATATAATAACCTCACAATGGAACAACGAGCTCCATCAAATAGTGTAGCCGCAGACTAGCCGCAAGCAATCGCTCCGTGTTATCCACAATGTACATTCCCGCCATATCCAATGACGAGATCGCACTTGAGACTTAATTTCATTCCCTAATACATGCTCCTATTTGCTCACCATCCATCCATGTTTGCACTCGAGCGCATTCATTTTACACAGACGTTGCCATATTTTCCTTTTGTCTAGACGAAATCTTAACGAATATTTAAGTGGAACGTACCGTACTGATCTTAATGAAATATGCACCTTCACAAAACCTTCGAAAGCCTCTTGAGAACAAAATTTTATGTTTATGAATAATTATGAATGCATACATGTATATATATACCTGTAAGTAGCAAATAATACACGTATATACTTAGCTTGCAGTTTATAATTTGAAATAAAACTAAAGTTATTTTATTAACTTCAATTCCTGATGCCTGATACGATCTGAATTTTTTTTCCTGTATAATTTTTATAGGTATAAAATCTAACTGTTAAATTCTTTAATAACAAAAATATGTATTAACTACAAAGCTGTTTTTAATAAATCGATTGTTTAATATTTGTTAAAGTATTACACTCGTAGCTACTAACACTTAGGACATGAAGAGACAGAGTGAAAAGAAATACTTGAAACAAGTGAACTTTAAAAGTGGGTACGAGCCTCTCCTGTTATTTATCTTGTAATATTTTGTAATTTTACCCTTAAGCACGTAGTTTGCTTATTAACTTTAGTTATTTCAGTAGCATGATCAACAAGGACTCGAAAATTGCAGAATCATAGCGACGTATTTTTTAAAACAAAATGGTTCTACTAATATAAAACTTTAAATCCTTACTAATCAGCAATTAAGCCGGATCCCCGCTCATTAACGTTACAATATTTAGCAAGCGAGAAACGAAAATCTTACAAAATTTCAGCAAACAACTGTAAGTTGAACGGGAGCGGTATCTTCAAATTGCTCATGTTAGACAAAATTAACCCTCACCCACATTAAGAGAGATAAGTCGGAGCTCATTTGAGAGCCTTCCGGCTGCCGTTCGTTACATCTTGATATTCTTTACCCCTTCACCGATACTACACCACACGAGCAATAAATGGCGTGGAAGGAGCCGCTATCGTACCACCCGATATCTTCCATCCGAATTAATTTCGGAACGCGCTAGAAACGAACCAAGTTCGTACTTGTTATTTCTACGCGCGAACGAGCGGCTTCTAATCGCGGAGAGTCGCGAGATAAAATGGCTACTCATAATTACCATAACGCGCCTTTCGAAGATATGTAGAGAATCTTAATGGTACGGTGGCTCCGTAAATAATGGGCTCTTATGGGAAAGTTGTAAAGGCACTGTTTCGTGTGTAATTTTAAGGGTTTCCTGCCTCACGTGCTTTTTGAATAATGTGCTAAATGCGGTGGAGGTACTTTATTGACGCCATTTGGTGTATAAAGTTTACTCGAATATGATGCTCGTAGCTAATGTTCTGTATTGGTTAAATGTAATCTACGGACTTTGTAATGTTGGTGATTGAACTATAATAAAATAATTTTAAACATTTATGGACTATAAATACTGTAATTGAATGTTAACAGAGATTTGTAATTGGTTTAAATTGTGTGCCTCATAATATGTTTCCGATGTCCATCTTACGCCAATAAATTAAAACCAATTTAATTTTATAAACTATTTCCTTCATAGTATTTTGATTACACATTGAATTCTTTTCCGCAACATGGTTAGCATGGCTTTTAGAATTAAATATATAATACACCTTTCTTTTAACTAAAAACTAAATAAATAAACTGAATTACCTACATTACATTACCACCAACATTACTTTGTTTCTGAAAGAAATAATTAGCTAACATAATCACAAAACAAGCCGGTTACGCAGTTCCAAGGTCGCGAGCGCTGTGGTTCAAGGATAGATTCCCGGTTAGGTAAATGACGAAATAGAAACAAACTTTTTACGAAATGAAAACAAATAAGAAAAGTTGGTTATTATTTCGTCCCAAAGATCCTTATCTTCTTTAGTTCTTACACTTCCGCGCACATTACACATCAGAATAAAACACTTTTTTACGGATTTTTGCGCATGTTTTATTTTATTTTATATTTAATCGTGAGCCGTGATCACAGGATGATGTCATCCCGTGATCACGGCTCCTGTAAAGGAGTCGAAACGTCAGGATTAAATATAAAATAAAATAAAACATGCGCAAAAATCCGTAAAAAAGTGTTTTATTCTGATCCTTATCTTCGTTGAAATTGTGTAGGGCATAGGCACGAAGATCACAGCTTTTTTAAAGTATTAGAGTGAATATTAAAATGAATAGTCTTTGACAATTATTGTTATTGTAACATAGAACCTTAAGTTGAAAAAAAAACATTTTTTATTTAAATGTATAAAAATGTCTTGAAAACTAAGTAAAGAGGGGTAGGTTGTCACAGTATATTAAAGCGAGACTCCATTGTTTTAAATCTGCAGTCAGATAATCTCGAACAGTTAATTACGAGCGCACCTTGAGACGGCATAAACCGAGTACCGCGCAGGAAGCGCGGTCGCGCGTCTGCTTCTGATACCGGTGAGTTATGGCGATGGTATCGGATACGCGGCTTATGTTGTATAACTTGAAGACTCAATATTGGCAAACCTGGCTACAGTTGTAGGCTAAGGATAAAGAAGAATAATTTTCTAAGGAGGTGATAAGAGACCTTTATTACTGGAATAAAATCGACAATATTATTAACTAAACAGTTAATAATATTGTCAATTTGTTATTAATAATTTATTTTATTAAATAAACATTGAGCTAGGTACTAGAGGTAAGGGCTACTTGGACACTTCCAATTTGTCCAATTTGGTCTTGTGAAAATTAAAAGTTTATCATTAAACTAATATATAACTCAGAAGTAATTCAGACATCTATTAGTTAGCGTCCGCTAAATTTATTTGGTTTGCCAGGGACCACCTAATGCGACAAAAAATTTGTATCTTTATGTATTTTTTTCACACTATTTCCATATTTTCCTTGTAATTTAAATATAAGGTAAGTTATTAATATTAGTATTTGAAATTAAATAGTGTCTCGAACAAGTAATTTCATCAATCTCAATCATCGATATATCATTCTGTATCTGTAAAATTGTTATTCATTCATGTTAAAAAATATTATTCTATTAATATTATGTTCATTTGTATTATGAATATGTTAAATGTAAGAACATTTAACAAAATGCAATAATACTTTATAAAAATCACCCTGTGAACATTGTCTTCAACCCTCTACATATTTTGTTATACACTCTTGTTACGTTATGAATATGAATAAATTATATACATATATAATAATATTAAAAATAAGTGAAATAAAACACCACAACCTATATGGAGACAAAAAAGTACTGCATACAAATGTTGTATATGTATATGATAATGAACTAAATTTAAGTCATAAACTTCACTCAAACTATTAATGTAGGACTTCACAACATATCTCAGTTCTATTAACCACATTTTACAACACACATCTCTAAGCACAGTCAATTAGGCACCAAAATCAGTTCCATTTTCCACATGAACGCTGCATTGTCTGCATCTAAAATATGTGGGCTCACCTGCGAAAGCTGACTGAATATACTGTAATTGTCGGATACACAGGCTCATTTAATCCACGCTACATCTTCTGGAATGTTCGAGAATGCAGTCAAGATTTGCAGGCACTCTGTGGCGGTGCCGCTACTTGGCCTCGGGCCTAACACAGGCTTAATAAGTGGCTTAACTCCACCCGCGCTCCGAACTAAGCTTCTGAATACCAAAATAACCGACTAAGCGAACATTAAAAACTCGTTTATTTTTTGAAACCCTTTTTGAAAGAGTTAAAGTTGTAACACCCTCGAGAACCTTCTTCAACAATCCGACCCGTGAACTCACTGCAAACAGCCGTCAGGCTTCGTAGATGAAATTGCAAAAATGTAAAAGAGCTAATGTTTGCGCACCTTAAACCCTTCCCGACCCCACGTGCCGGCGTGACGAGCCGGATAAAAGGCTTTAATACACCCTCATCCCTTATTACGAAACTTGAAAAAGACAACAATATAGATCCAATGTGTCGCGGGCGCGGGCGATCATACGCGCATCAAAGGTGGCGCTCAGAAAGCTAGCCAAGTGTGGAGGCGCCTTTATGCTTACTCGTTTTGTATTATTCTACATGGAAATGCCTAGTCAAAGGGCCACACACGTTATGAGATCCTTAACAATACGGATTGTGACAATCCTGTTTCCTTCGTGCGAGGAAATGGCATTTGAATGCTTAATGAGAAGCCCTGGTTTGTATATTACGAATAAAACTTTGTAGCCTCGTCCTTGTTTATATGAATGAGACACGATATGATTCGTAATAAACATATATTGTTTTATAAGATATAAAATACGTGTGTAAAAAACAACCACGCCTCCGAGCCCTCAGATGGGATCGGCTCATCTGAGGGCTCGGATGAGCCGATCCCATCTGAGGGCTCGGAGGCGTGGTTGTTTTTTACACACGTATTTTATATCTTATAGAAATATTGCATTGTGAATGCAAAAAAATTAAATAAAAACATATATTGTTTTATTTTATCTTTTCATCACATATATATAAAATAGATGCCATTACAGCATCAGTGCTCTAACTATAAGGTGTGCCATGTATCACTGATAACGAAATGCAGTCAAAGTAAAATTATTATTTGACAAATCAAAACGAAAAGTTTGAAAAATTAGTTAAACAGTTAAGGAAAATATGTTATGGTTGTTACTTAGATATACGAACCAGGTGACTTAATCTGGTAAATATATTCTTTGTCTTATTTAAAAGAACATCTGCTTTGCGTTAATGCCAAGGGTTACCTGGATAGCAAAGATCCCGGACTCAATGTCATCAAAATTGAGAATAAATTATTCTTAGGAAACATTACAAAAAATGATTTTTTTTTTTACAATCACACCAATTAGCCTAGCAAAGTAAGCACTGTAAGGCTTGTGTTAATGTTACGTAAGCAACGGAAATAAAATTAAATATGATGTCTTAACTAACACAAACATTAAACTATAAGTTCACAGTGATTATAAAAATATATTTGGTAATATAGAAAACCAATACTTCAAAAGTCATTTCACAATCGGTGTCTGTTTCCATAGTAATTTGCCTAAGGGCACATCAAGCAGTCATTACGCCCGTGAAAAATCTCGACTGCTTTGCAAGTCAAAGATACTTCACTCAACTTTACCTGGCACGCCTTTACGACACGTGACAATTTAAGGCTACACCTATGGAACGTTAGACAGAACGTAGTATATTAATAGAAATGAATTAAAGCAGCGTAAATTTTATAAAATAAACTCTACGTTGTTCTGTAGAGTTAGTCCTTATCAGTCATATTCAGTGCGATGTGTCCCATGGCGGAGTAGAATAGCACTCTGCCTTTTAAATTACAGGTGTGCTAAAAGGTGACTTACTGGAGGTTTATGTGTTTATAAATTTATGTGATAAACTCAATCTCTGAATAAAGAAGACTGATTACCTTAGAAAAAGATTAAAAGCAATATTTTTAGTTAAATAAAGTACAAAGACTACAAAATTAACAAATAGATATATTTGTTTTTATTATTTAATTAGTAAATAAGTAATCAAACAATAAAATAATTAAATTGAATAAAAAATAATCAATTAGGTGCTTCACGACATTGTTGATTTTTAATATATATTTTTATAAACATTTTATTATAATATTACAAATAATATTTATTTCTATTCCAAATGAAAACTATAACCCTTTCGGAAACCAGGCTCGAATGAAAACGGTGTTACATACACCTTTCGTGGAAATTATTGATATAAATAGCACTTGTGATATATTTAGTGTGTGACTAAACCATTATTTATTATAAAAAATAGAAAAATAGGTAATTATGGCAAAACTGCCCATTTTAAAAGGCCTCCGTCTAACAGTGACGTCTTTCGGCTAAGATGATGATTAATGCATTTGTAAAACTGTAATCATAATTAGGTCTGATAATGATAATCTTATTCAAAACTTTTTACCTACACAAAGCCTTGCCTTATGTCACACGTATTGAAAATATTCACCAAATGTCCAAAATAAAGGTGTGCATTCATAATTTACTTATTTATCTTTAATTTGAACTCCTAGCAGGTGAATTACGGTTACTGGTCGTGACGCGTAGGGCCTGTCCGCCTAATTTATGTTCTGAACAGCGGCAGCCCACGCACCTGCGTCTAACAACTTAGAAATTAGCACACTTTTGACTTACAAGCTTTTTCTTTCCTTTTTTACTGCTGCTCTGATGCATTCAGTAATTACTTAACATTTTCTCAATGCTTGATTTTATCATCATATTACATCAGGGTGATATTAAATTCCTAAGTGACTACAGAAACGTATTTTAGTAAATATGTATAAATCTGTATCAAGTTTGAGTGGTTTGTATCTTCTACCATGATCGTGAATAGTGATTATGTATGATTGTGCGTAGTACATTACACACTAGAGGTATTAAATTCAAAGGGACATGTGTTGTGACCCGTTGACATCTTCTTGTAACAATAACAAAAATAACAAATCTTTCATAACCTGCATTAATTAAGCATTAATACTCTTTGGAAAGCAAAAAACATTAAAACATAAAAAAACAAGTTATCTAAACTCTCTCTCTCTCTCTCTCTCTCTCTCTACTAAATTTGCTGATAGAGGCTCCTTTTATACGTAAGTTTAAAGGTGCAAAATGCGCCAGTTTGCAGATAATCTCCATCCGTATCAATGAGGAATCGATGCGGCACACGTTTCCAATCCTCACTAGTTCGCGTCGTTAACTCGACGTGTGAGCCATTACAGGGAATTATTCCCGCGACATCCCGCGACGACCGCAAATTGACATTCAATCAGTGTCGCGACATTGTTTCCCTATCAATCCTTATTGGAAGTTCGCGCACGCGCCGCTCCGATACTGCGCCATCAAAACGCAATTTGTTTATGAAAATTTATTGTATTCGCCATTACCGGATTCTTTTCCTGCGGGAGCGAAATCACCTTATTCAATTCCCTTTTTGCATACATCACACACGAGGGGAGGTTTTTGTCTGAACACGTGAATCGCGTTTGGGACGCATGTTCGTTTCTTATTAGTCGGGGTTGTGTGAAGGTTTTTCGGCAATCGCCCTGGGGGTGTGCTTCAGACATGCTAAGACATACACGTAGATTTTCTGCTAGAAATTTCAATACTCAGGTGTATACTAAAAATACTCGTATAATCAAAGAATAATAAAGAACAATATAACAATAATTAATGCAATAATAAGAATTATATCATTATAATTTTCTCCAATATATTTAATAACGAAACACGTTCGAATACGCAGTTAGATATTTTATCTGAATTCAAATGCAAATTTATGTGTTTCGATCCGATAATATGAGGCAAAACTTAATAATAATAATCGCGTTCATCATTCAAATCAAAAAAGAATCGGTCATAGGTTGGGTTATTAGAAATTTATTATTTATTAGCCAGACGCACTGCAGACTACCACCCTTTCTTGGTTTCTATTCCTAACTGTCGCTCAAAGCGTTACTTAACATCTTTATAATGCGAACAGCAAAGGAGTGGAAATCTCTCCCTGCGTCTGACTTTCCAAGAACTTATAAGCGGTCCGTCTTCAACGCCAGGGTGAATAGGGACCTTCTGTGTTAGTTCGCTGCATTGTAGATCCTGTCATGGCCTCCGGGTTTGATTGGGATAGAGAGCTAAACCATTTTAAATAAAAAAATGTTGTTATTTATGATTTATCACCTGCAGTCGTTAGCACCCATCAGTATATTCAACCAATGTGGTAGAGTACGGTCCACTTTTCGTTCGATATTTTCAGCCATTAGGAAAACCAGTGTTTTTGCAGTCCCATTAATAAGTTGATGATGACGAAACGTTAATAGTATTTTCCATGGTCCATATAAACATTTCATGTTACTTATTTCTACTACTACCTCAATTCAAAAACAAAGTATTAGTTCAGATTTGTAGGTGACCTCTTAGTCTGTTTCTTTTGCCAATACCGTCAATACGACACCTCCCTCTGTTCCTCGCGTAAAGAATCGCCGCATACATCACAGTTAATAGGCCGAGAAGAGCACTACTTATGCCTAATGTGACAAGGAAACATGCTACTCCGTACGCTCGAATACGTACACCGCCGAGTTTCGAATGCCCATAAATACAAAGCAGCCAACCGAGGAGAGTATGTAGAAAAAATGTGAAATTGTCGATGCATAATTCATGCTCTTTTTAAGTAATAATATTTGTTTGGAACAAAAGAGGTTTTCTTTGCAAACACTTCATTTCCCTAGATCAGAGTTGAGATTATATTTTAGTAATAAACTAATAGCATTGTAGGTACTACACTAGAAAAATTTATAACTAAATGTGGCACTATTTATTTAGACTTTTCCTCAAGCAAGTTTTAAAAACTAACAGATAATAAACTAAATATTCAAACGATAATATAATCATCTATTTTTATTTTATTGTTCTGGGAACATTAACTAACTGTACACCTGAAACAATACAAAAATGCAACATTAACCCCTTTCTTGACATGATAATAACCGTGACGTGATCGTAAACACGCCTCAATGACTCTCCGTAAAAAGGAACGATGTCGGTAAATATGGACAGGCGATGTCTGCGCCGACGGCAAAATAGCGGTGGTAACGCAAAGTAGCTGGAGCGACGTGAATATCAGGATACATAGTAAAGAAGCTTTTACAAGGGGTGGTGCACGTCTAATTTTTTATTAATATGTGCATCACTTAGCAAGGTGCTACATTTTCCATCGTTAAAACGTCAATTGAAAAACCCTCTCACAGCTTCATGTTTACCATGTTTACTCAATAAACAAACCGCTAAGTATCTGCTTGTGTATAAGGATGGTATGTAAATCGGTGCATTTACTTAAAAGATTTGCCTAACTCATGCTCTTTTGTAGTCAATATTTTTTTTAAAACGGGTAAGTACTTGGTCTTTACCTGATCTCATGTTAGGCGTCAAATAGGCCGAAAGATGCTTACGAACTTCACCTGTGATCAACATGAAGGTACTGACTATTCTTACCTCTCACTGCCGGAGCACTACAACTTTTTAAATGTTATCTTGCCAATAGACTTAGACAACTTAGAGGTAGCTAACCAGGTTGTCTTAAAAACTAACCAAATAAGCACAAATGACACCACCCTGTGAATCGAACCAGGTACCTCTGAGCGTAAAACCAGTAGACAAGCCACTATAATACATAGAGATTTAAATTTATCTAAAACAGTATTTACTCAAAGTTACATTAATAAATCGCTTAATGCAGTTTACCCAAATGGTTTAAGAAGACAAATACAAGGATTTGAACTCCTGGAAAGTATGCCCGTAACGACATCAATATATTTTAATAACCATAAAACTGATTATTCCAGCTTATACAACATCTTCATGCAATTTGTCATCGTTCCCGCTTCCGAAACTGCACACGAATTGCCAAAGATTATGCTAAATACGCGTAGGTATTATTACTCCGCCACGAACAGCGCATACGTAACTAGAGTTTATCAGGCGCCCCTCGCTAAAAAGCTGTTATATTTTCAACACATGATTATGTAAAAGAATTCCGAGATTTCCACGTACGAGAAAGGAAAGAAAATGTGTGTCGTTAAGACGCGAGTGTTTTGCGATTTGCATCTTTACACTCTGCCGAGGGGTGTATTTTCTCACGATGAAGCATTATTGTATTATTGTTTATGAGGGTTTGTTTCCAAAAAGAAAAGGAAAATTATTTATATCAGAAAAAATGTGCTGTAAGCATGCAAATGCGATAATGTTATTACTCAAAGAAAAGAAAACTCCTACCACCGTTATATGAATGGAAAACTTAATTATATAAATAGTTGGCAGAGATACGAATGAAATTCATCAAACCAGCAACGTAGCCGATCTGTGCAGTCACAAATAAATTCAAATTTTCCGACTGGCTAAACGACTTCCTCGTCAAGTTAATAACAGAAAACAAATTACCAACGAAATCTCTGAGCGGCACCGAAACAATTAATCATTTCTCGAGAAAAAAAAATTAACAGGGCAATCCTTCCAAGCCTGCATTTTATTATTATTTAAATCTTCGACCGAGTCGACAGAACGGGCAATATAGATATAAGCCTGCCGTAACCCATTTGGTAGGATAAGAAAAAGGGATGGTAGTCATTAGCATATAATGACAGTAATTAAAATACACAAATAGAGCTATAAAGAAGGCAGGGCGATGAAGGGTTGTCTTCATCACGCTGAATTTATACATGGCAAATATTTTGGCAGTGGCTCAAGCCTCAGAATTAAGAAGGGCATTGTTTAATTTATTAATTAATGGAACCGCTGTAGCGTGGTCGATGATGGCACAAGCCGCCGAAGATTAGCATCCCTCAGAATAAATGTTTCTTGAAATAATTACTGACGTGATGTCATTACCATATTTATAAGCTTATATGACGCAATAAGTTTCTAAAGACTTTGTTTTTATTAATAACACTTAAGCTAAGTCAAGCACACGGAACGCCTGATAATAAGTTGGTATCATAATCAATAGCCGCTTCTAACAACAGATTAACCAGTTTATAACATATTTCAAAATCAGTTTTACTTAAAGATACACACATTTAACCATGTTATATGTTAAATTAGATCTCATTGTTGACAATTAAATGTCAGCCAAATATTCCCTTGACATTCAAAACCCTTTTCAATATAAAACAAAATTTACATACGAAAACCTTCACACTCATAAATTCTATAAAAACACTTAATTTTCATTCTAAGACAATCATTTGTCTAAAATCTCAATTCATTTCAACAGTCACGATCCGCCGCCGCTGCAGACAACCGCTCTAATTACGAGATGTAAAGCTTTATTAACGCAATCGGCCGGTTATTAACATAAAAAAATAATATTTAGTGGACCCCGCGCTGGCACCGGCAACGCTCTTAATTTACGAATACTGCGGCATTAGGTTTACTGCCTTAACCCTTCCGTCTTACAAATAATTGCAGCGGTGTTACGCCTTGAGAAATGGGATAAGCGTCAAGATTAAAGCTCATCAGAGCTGTTATACTGAACAAAATTTTGCATTGTAATAGCCCGCATTAGAGCTCGGGTATTCCGTCAGATTTCAATTCGCTCTCTTTAAATTTTACTGACAGAAATGACTTAAATCTCCATTTCGAAATTACCTATTGATATTTTAATCAGAGAACCTTTCATCGGAACATCACTATTAGCATATAAATGGCGAATAAAATATGACATCAGCATTTTAATTTTTCTATATTACTCGCCGATTTACAAATTAGCGAGTAAGAAAACGCCATGGAAACCTTGAGAGGGTCGACCTGTTCTATTCGCAGATGTTCCATTTAAATGTAAATTTGCCTGACACGCCGACGACACGAATAAAAAAAATAATTTAGAATCAAAATATTTGACAGGCCGTCAAAATTATGAGGGAAACGATATTGGCGTGAAGAAGAGGGGGACAAAGCGCTAATAACAGTAAATATGTCTTCTTCCATTTCTAAATATATTTTAAGTATTCAGTGATGTAGACTTCTCATCCCGTATATTAATGTTAATAATAATAATACAGCTTTATTTAATTCCTTACAAATACGTTTTACGTTATTCATCACTGAAACATTCGATTTTTTTAACAATAATATACAATAATAATTACATAAACAATCACTAATTTAATTAAATAATTTAACAAAAATTTCATTAATTAATTTTTTTTTATTCTTGTGATGGATTAATTAATTTTCATAATTTAATTTATACTTGTGATTTATTAATTTAATTTTGTGTGTACCCCCTTAGGGTAAAAGCCTGCTCCAAGGATATCCATTTCTTTTTATCTTCAACTGTGGTTAACCAATTTCGACCTGCCTCCGTGACTATCTCGTCTGTCCACCTGAGTCTTGGCCGGCCTCGCTTTCTGGGGCATTGTGGTCCGGACCATTTTCTTTGTAGTGAGAACGTTAAGGCGTCAGTTATTTTTGTTTTCACTCTTATATTAACGTTCTTGACTTTGTCTCTAGATTGATTCCTAGTAGGCTTAATGTGTTAATGTTAATAGTTCATCCAAAAGAATAAACACAATTATGTTACGATTGATAAATATTCCCTGTGTCTGTTCTCTACGCCACCATCACAGCTTAGATTTAAATTCAATTTCCAAGGTATTTTATGAAAATTTATAATTTAATTTAAAATGATGAACTGCATGATTTCTTTACCAAGTTTATTCTTTTCATTTACAGTAATTTCGCTACTGCTTTCGCCCACGACTTCTACGACGGTAAATACGCCAGCGTGTGTGTTTATTTGCTTTAATTTAATTTTCCAAATTCTATTCAATCAGTTTTTTTAAATAGATCTTCAAACAATATTAGGTTGATGATAACAATAGTAATATTCGCTTTTCTTTTATACCATCAAGCAATAATGAAAACCAGGAATACTTTTACATTTAAGTCGATAATTAAGTTAGAAGTAAAGCAATGAACAAGTATAGAATCATTTAAATACCTTTTTTGTATACTTACAAAAAGCGACGAATTCATTATTAATTAGTAACCTAACGCCCATATGGTAAGCTAAATACATGAGTCAGCTTAGCTCAAAACCAACATCTCAACCACTGGACTACTTTGATAATTATATATCTATAAAAGATACTGATAATTAAAAATAACACTAAAAACAAAAGCGAAATTACAACCAAAACTTTTCACCCGGGAAGGAAAAATTCCAAAATTCGTCGGAGGTATTTAATCAACCTCTCACAACAAACATTGGGGTGACAATTGCAGCCGGATAGCAAGAAAAGAATCAAAAGAATGAATTCTTTTCACGAAAAAGGCAACAAAGAATCCCACCGCGGAAGTGGAAATGACAGATCGCCGACAATGGTGAAAAGTCACACCTCTTGTTTAGTTAAAAAACACGACAGTAAACTTTCTTCATGGTTTAGCCAATAAGGAAAAACAGTAAAGCAGAAGAGCTGTCTATTACAATGAGTCATGTTGTAGAAACCCAAAAATAGCCCAAATATATGTTGCAAGAAGTAAAATTCCGATTTTTATCTGTTGTAAGTTTATCGTGTTTCTTAATCAGTAATTATATTATGACAATACTTTGTGTGTTTGTTACCATATATAGTTACCATAGTTACCATAAGCCTAAGAATAACAGTTTTTATAATCAATTAACGTTACCATAGCAACGCGTGACCGGGTCAGCTAGTAATAAATAAAAAAAAACAAGAAGAAAATAAAGATTGCAGTAAAACTTAATAAAGTACTTGTAAAAAAAACAATATGTTTACTGATTTTGACTATGAATTTGTTGTAAGTACGTACGTAATTAGTTTGTTGTTTGACGTAATCTGCGTCTATCAATTTTTTTTAATAAATAAACACCTAAGACACAAGTATTCTCTTTCTTATGTAAATAGATATCACCAACATTATTTTTACGAACTAAAACGTAAACAAATCACCATTGTTATTAAACTTAGTCTGTAGGACGTTGAGCATAATATCGATTATGAAAATGTTACCCTTTGAGTAGATTCATGGTTTTACCGACGGAACTAAAGAGTGATTAGAATAGATTGTCAAGACGAAATATTTTTTATTGATAGGTGTCACATTGTTATCCGTTGCGTAGATATAAGTACTAAAAAGTCGCATTGGAAACAAACCTCTTTTAATTCATTGACTGAATACAGACCTTTACAGTCGCTAAAGAACACTCACTTACCTTCGTCCACTATGGTGCTTGTTTACGGGACGTAGAGCACAGAATTAGCTATCATTTACTTAAGTACTTCATATAATTAAGGTACGACCATTACTGTTGCAGACAGAGGCCATATTCTTTTCATGGCCTCTAATTGCATCTGAGGGGTGGAGTCTCTTTTCTAGTACCTACACGCGTCCGCTCACAACGAGAAGTGTTAACTTCTCCTGAAGGGAATGCCCGTTTTATTGTCGTTCTTTCTTTTAGATAGTGCTTGGAAATAAAATGTTTTTGTTGGAGAAATCTTTAATTAAAGAATCATGTTTTTATTTTTGAAGATAAAAAGGTAGTTTCTTTCGTCTTGGCTAAAGTGATTGCCCTCAGCTAAGATAACATGGTTAAAGTTTTATTCTCACTATAATGAACGTAAACTGAAAAGATTTGACTGTTCGCGCGCTTAATGTGTAGTTTATATATTGTAAAATTTACTTTAAAATAAGGTATTTATACCTTACTTTAAACTGTATTTATAAGTTGTAAAGTCTGGCAGAGAAACAAAAAACAAACCAATAAATAAGGATAAGGCATCGCTTTTTTATAAATATCCTCTTAAAAAGTAGTTCCAGCTAATGTAGTTATTATTAAATAATATGAGAACCAACAAGATATATCGTCATATCAACCAAAAGATATCTATTGTTGGAAGGAGGCCTCCTCCAAAAATGTGGGGGAAGGGGTTTTTCCATAAGCTCTACGTTTAACGGGTGCAGCAGTATGGAGACCCCAATAAATAAAAGATTATAATTCAGAACGCACTGCTGCGTTTTCTATTTTGTGGTCTACGCGATCATTAGTCGGCTTTTAGACATCCTTGAAGGGTTACACTACACGGCACTACAATAAATATATTGAACATACATATATAACAATACATATATTGAACTTCAAAAGTTACGCCATTGTTTCGAAATATTTGTAAGCAAAACTTATACATAAACTCCGATTTTATGTCATATTATATAGTTCAAAAGTATGAAAATAACTTTTGTACAAAAGTTATGACATAAATAAACAAAATAAAAACTATTATACATGAACCAATATTTTGAATTCCTATTAATATACCTTATTTATGCAACACATATGTCTATGCGTTATCCTATAATACAAGCTTTACAGTGCTTTTTGACTAGGCTAAATGGTGTGAGTGTGAGGAATATTATTATTATTTTACGACAGCATTTTGTTTCTACTTTCCATTGCAAGTACAGGAGTTCCTTCATTAAATCCCCTCTGCATCGAATTAACGAATCGATCATAATTGATTAAGTAGTACTCGAGGCAAGGCATACCACAAAGGCGTACTCAGTCCACCTTGGAGGAAAACAAAAACACTCCTCCCTTTTTGACCGAGAAATCTGGCTTTGTTCATTTACTTAGTAAACCGATAATTTCATTAAACAACAAAGTGGGACGAACTCTTCGCAAACACCGCAAGGAAGCAGTGTCCCCTAAGATGGAAAATTCATTTGAAGAAAAAAATTGAATCGTGCGTATCCTTGATTTAGGAATTCCCCTCCTTGTTTGTGCGTTTTGCTTGCAAACAACGAACAGTTTGTAATGATTAATTAAACAAAAAAGAAGTTTTCAAGTGTTTCAAGATATTTCGAACAAATAGTCGCATACAACTTAAATATCTTGCTGGCTGGAACAAGAATAAATGTCAGAAAACATTGACTTTATTTTTATATTAAAAACAAGCTTAATCTAACATTTATTTTTGTTTAATGACATATTTTAAAATAAGAACAGACTGTGATCACGGCTCATGTAAAGGAGTCGAAACGTTAGGATTAAATATCAATTACATATGCGTAAAAAACCATAAAAAAGTTGTTTTTTTTTTTAAATGTGCGCGGAAGTATAAGAACTCAATAAGAACAAATGCTTAAAAACCTTCGACCTAAAGAAAATAATATCAGATTTTCAAATAAACGCTTACTTTATTTGATGTGTGTTTATAAAGTATTTTAAAAATATATGTCTGTCTGTTTATCAAAATGATCCGGCTGACCTGCAAACCTACTAGATCGATGTTCATTGGACTTTCTCTGTTGGATATTTTTTTTTATAAGCCGTGATTTACTTTCGTTGTATAATCAACAAAACAGAACGTTGCAAATCACGCCGACCACAGTTAGAGTTGTGAATTACTAAAATTCTAATTAGTAATATTAAGGCCTTATTATATATTGTTTTTATGTAGCCTCAAGCAAGCAATTCAAATTAATTTACTGTCCCGCCTTTTTAACCCGTTTACACTCCATCGAACAATTCGGTTATTATTGATTCCTAAACCCAAAACAGTGCATTCCACGTTAAAAATATCGGGAAGTAATTCAAAGCATTTGATGAACCACTCGCGTTAAAGTTAGGCAGAGGGCAAATGAAGCCCGTCCCCGATATATTGCGTTTGTTCTTTTGAAGCTGAAGTGAAGGGTTAAACCAAGAATGCTTTGCTTTTTATAGTAAGTCCAATATGTTGGGGAGAGGGCGCGCACATATTTGCGATCGTTTTGTATAAAGCTATCTCCAGATTAGGATATAGGGTTAATCGATCAGCATGATCTTAATTAAATATAGAAGATTTTATTGAAATTTTGAACACTTCATAAAAATCCATGTGTTTTTCAACATTAATATTTCAATATTAATATTCAGTTCTTACACTTCCGCGCACATTACACATCAGAATAAAACACTTTTTTACGGATTTTTGCGCATGTTTTATTTTATTTTATATTTAATCCTGACGTTTCGACTCCTTTACAGGAGCCGTGATCACGGCTCCTGTAAAGTGTGATTTTGGCAAGGAGCAAAAATCCGTAAAAAAGTGTATTATTCGAATATTAATATTCGTTTTTAAAATTGTCAATACATTTATATGGATATCTTATTGTTTGTATTAAAAGGAGAGTGAGTCAACCATTGGTATGAGCTATTTATGAGGTCAAGTTTGTTTTAAATTTTCAGGTTATTCATAAAATTAAAAAGTAGCTGAAATCAGTATTGTAACGAAATTTAACTTTAGGATTTTGAGCCTGGTTAAGAATATGAATATTACATCATCTATCTGGTAAATTAAGCACTGCTCTGAGTGATTCCATAGTGAGATCAAGCTGTACATAGTAATAATAAATAAAAAATTGTATAAGTACAATGATTAATTTGTTAATTTCATTGTATAATCAAGCATCACATATTCCATCAATACACAAAATTTTCACACATGGTTACCCACAAATACTCGTTACACAAAGCCAATGAATTATACCTCAGTCAGGTAATTAGACCGAAAATACCATTAAATTAATAAATAAAAAACAGGAGCGAGGCCCACGGGCGAGCACGCGTGCCCCTCTGTCGGATAAATTTATGTAAAAATTTTCATTAATATTTTTGAGGCTCGGCCGCTCAAGCCCTTGGGAGTGGAAATCGAGTTCGCGGTCGCGATGGAAAAATGCAAACCGAAAATTATGGGGACCCTCGCCTTGTATTTGCTTATGAATATCGTACCTGCACGCCCGTGTATATAAATATATCATACGATACAGGAAAATAAAATTAAAAACACTGATGAGGGTTTTGTGTAAAGGTATTTTGGTATATCGTTGGAGGAAGAAGGGAAAGGTATGCTATTTTTCAAGGTAATTGGTTAATTGTTAAAGTAATCTTTGCCATGTTGTATATCATGTTTAATTGTTGTTGTTTTATTGTTTGGCAAACCCGAGCTCCGGATTAAAAACTAGAGGCTGCTCAGATTAATAAACGCAAAAAAGGAAGACACATTTGGGACCTCCGCTGAAGTTAAAACGCACACACATTCAAAAACCACAACAACATTAGAACTGTTATTCATGTTCATCAAGTCATTGTTGCGGTACTAAGGAAAACTAGTATTAAACGGATTTAAGTTAAAGCAAATCTTCTGCAAAAGTAAACTATTATTACAAAATGAATTCCAAAAAAACTGTTTAATCTTAATGAGATTTATGAAGTCCACGAGTTCATCTATAATCACAAAATTATCAAATGACGTTTATTATTTGAAACTTTTATGGCCACGTACTTTATTATTAACTAGCGGCCCATCCCGGCTGCGCACGGGTAGACAAAATTCTTTAAATTTTGCATTAAATATAGCCTATGTATTACAGCGTGAATGTAGCTTTCCGATTATGAAAGAATTTTTAAAATCGGCTTAGTAGTTTTTGAGTTTATTCATTGCAAACATACAAAAATACAAATCCTTCCTTTTTATAATATTAGTGTAGATTAAAACGGGATTATTATCAATATTTTTTAGGCTCCGATATTTACAAGTACCATCGTTACGGAAGAATGGAAAAATAAAAAACTTTAATACCCTTTCAATAATACTTATATCAAATGATACAACCTTTTTATTTAAAGTGGGAAAGATGCTATTTATTTCCATCCCTCGAATTCCCACAGAAATGCACCTTCGCGTTGAATTTACAGAAAAACAAAGAAAAAAGTGCGTTGTCTCCAAAAGTAGTTCGGTACCCTCGACCTAAGAGTGCACTATGAAAAACGCCCCTCCTGGGATCTCGAGATTATGAAAGATTTGTGAGCACGCGGCCGCTCGCCTCCAGCTTAAAAGATTTAAATCGCTCGCTGGGCCGGAATTCCAGATACAAACAGATTTCTTACTGCCCAAGATATGACAACACACTGCACAAATGGTTAAAGTAAACGGGATATTTTATTACCAAAACACACAGTACCGTATCTTTATGATAACAGCTGGAAAACCTATGTAAAAATAGCACAAATAATTTATTAAATTTCATTGAATATTATGTTAAGACTAATAGTAAGAGGTTGGTTATTGGTTTGATAATCAAAGCTCCATTTCCATTTAGATAGTGTCGAAATTGCTCTACCGTGTTACCTTATCTAATAGTTCGTAGACGTCTAGCTTTGCTCCTAGCATTTAGCATAATAATAAGTCTTCACATGGGTATTCAATATGTATAAGCTGAAGTTAGTTAAATAAATAAATACAAATAAGATTGATATTTATACTAAAATGGCTTAAAAGACCCAAAGAAATTCCCTCTGATATTCCCAATACCTTTATTTTATGCATTTTCTAAACAGAATGTATTGAGGTAAAATAAGTAATATCTCGATGTGTTTTATCGTTTTTATGCAGTAAATCGGAAATAAATCTATTTACATATGGCTTATGATCAGCAGATCTTAATTATAGAAAAACTAGCTGTTGTGCTTGAATTCGTATGCGTGGATTAGATGGCCACCCTTATCACCCAGGAGTAATAAATATATACACAAAAAAATCAAAAAAATCGGTCAAGCCGTTTTGGAGGAGTTCTATAACAAACAACACGAGATTTTTATATATTAGGTGATTTAGGTCACATGACCGTAAGACGGTGAGTTTGTTTTGACAACTACTAGGCATTTACCAAAAACTTTTATTATTTATTTAAAATACATAGAAATTATGAATTTATTTAGAACAGATCGTTCCAATTGAGCTTGTTTCATACGTCAGCTATCTTTTGAGAACATGTACATTGTACATAGTGTTCCAATTTTTTCCATACAAAATTAAACATCTCCTTTGTTTTTCGATCATCATAAAGCGATATGAAAAGTAAACTGCTACCTTAATGATATAAATATCATAAGCTTTTTGAGTTAAAGTACCCAATGCTGACTAAGGCAACAAAACTGACAAGAAGTAAAGACTTCGAGCGCCATATTTCTTCCACCTACTAAGTGACGCCACAAAGCAGCCGAAATCTGCGGACGATATCTCTCCCGAAACCTGTAAATCTTCAAGGCATTTTTATATTCGGAGAGTTCCCCCTAGCTAAGCAGTTCCAGATTATATCTCGACACTTGATGGATGAATGGTTATTGGATCTCTACATTTTTATCATTTTGATACAGAAACGGGCAAGGTGCGCTGCGGGGTTCATAGTTCACTGAATGTTTTAAGTTTATATGACTTGACTTCAACTGAGGTACCATCAACATCATATAGAACGCGAAATTATGATAAAAATAAGAATATATAAGTTCTTACACTTCCACACATATTACAATTTAATAAAAAATCTTTTTATCGGATATTTGCACATACTTTATATTTAATCCTGATGTTTGGACGTTAAAAAGTAATTTTATTTAAAAAGGATATATAAATATATAACACAAACTTGCACACAATGGAAAAATAAATTATACCTGCTTCTATGGTATCTAAGAACAATCGAAAACTTGTGATTTGATGACATTTTATATCAAATTTACCTAGTCATCAGATTCTTCACGTTCGAAAACAGTAAATCAGAAAGTATACTACTACAAGAGGTGGTAATAATTTGGTTGAATGTGTAAAACACTTCCAACCAGAACTAAAAATATTACCATTTCACATAATTTTATAAGTATGTATAATGTTTAAACAATATGATATATGCAAAATTGGCGACGTTCTTAGTAAGCGACGGCTAACACCGCGCCGCTATCGTTTGCACTCTTTACTGCACCCCTATCTCATGGATACCATCAGCAAAATAAGCTGCTTTTGTGGAGAAATTTCAATACAAATTACAAAGATAAAATACTCAGTCGTTAGAAAAGAAATTAACCATCAAAAGAAATGGCTTTTTATTTCTAATTCAAAAGAAATCAAGTATAAAGCCCGCTTAGCGACAAATCGTTGCTGTGGTTAAATTTATATATATATACTAGCTGCTGTGCCGACTGCAGCGCCATCTGCCGGGCTGATTTGTAAATCTAAACCATCCAAGGAGTCACCCAAACGCATACAAAAAAAAATATTCAAATCGGTCCAGCCGTTTAGGAGGAGTTCAGTGACATACACACGTACTAATTATGTAAAAACAAAACACTCAAAAGTTCTTCGCATGTAACTCCGGTCAGTGCCACGGTTATTTAATTAGTCTCTTAAATATAAACTCCGCTTTGCTTAATATACAATCTAAGCATACTAAATAAATAAAGGATTATTAATTATTTATATGAATGACCATTAAATTGTTGTCACTGATTTTTTCGCCATCGGTACTATTTCCGCTCGCTTTAGCGCGCACATCATACACGTCATGGTCTGAAAAATGCCACGACTCGCGAGGAGGAAACATATCAATTCAATTCGAGGGCCGTGCCACGTGAAATGGCTGTCACCCCGGGCCGAGCAGGCGATAAACACGTCAGAGAGGCTCGCGTTTTATTAGCTATATTGCAGATTTTCAAATTGAAAAATCACTTGGATATCTATTTGCTAATAAACTTGAGGTGAGACGTTATCAACTACGTAATGTAAAACAATATACCTATAAATATTCTCAGGTGGATATTTATTATATTTACATCTTTATATATAAAACCTCCCTGTCACAGTGTTTGACGGCGTTGGACTAAGAAACTCTCAGAACAATAACTAAAGCTAAGAAACTACACAACCGATTTTGATTTCTTTTCATTTTGCTGGATATGTTCCGACTTGGTACATAGAATGAGTTTCATTTTAAATTATAACACAGCGACGCGTGGCTGGGTCAGCTACTAATTTATATAAATAATTATAATATAATACTTTGAATTTTTTTTAATAACACTAGCTGACCCAGTAACGCGTTGCTATGGTAACGCGTTGCTATGGAAAAAGAGCGGAGAAAAGAGCGGACAGACAAACACACAAACAACAACTTTGTGTTCTTAGATTATAGACTAGCTGACCCGGTAACGCGCTGCTATGGTAACGCGTATACAATGGAAAAAGAGTGGGGAAAAGAGCTGACAGACAAACATACAAACAAATTTGTGTTCTTAGATTATTGTTTCAACTATATTAAACACAAAGTTATTTATTTGTGTACCAACTAAATTATATCTAATAGATAAAGAACTTTGTTGTAATAAAATTTCTTTTACGATAATAAAATATTAACAAAATAAGTAAACATTAATTCATTCAACGGTTTCAGTTCAAAGACCACGTACTTGAACACGCATAACATTGGAGAAAGAAATAAACAAACGGAAGGGTTTATATTTTATTAGGTGTGACAGAGGATATCATGGAGCTTTAAAGTGATAAATCTTTACCGACCCCGGGATAGTGTCAAGGGTTTTTGATAAAAAATCCTGTGTAGGGAAGGACTTACTTGAATCGTTTTAGTATACAGATTGGAAACTCTGCGAGTATTTTTAATACTGAAAATATAAAAGTTTTATTATTATTTAGTATCCATAGCACAAGCTCTGTGCTCTTTGTTTAGCACTAAATAATTGGAGGGAGTAGTTCAGAATTTCTTTGCTTATTTCAAATTAGGATTGCAGACCAGTTGAAGTACATATTTTTCAAAGAATTAGTATTAAACTAAAACATTTCATCCTCAATTTTATAGTTAAAATTTATTCAAGTTTCTTTCCATTAATAAAAACAAAGAAAATAAAAATCATTTAAGTCAGGTGATAAATACATAATTAAAAAATAAAAATAAAAATGTAATAAAAAAAACTAAATTAGCACATAAAATAACAAAATAATTAAAATTAAAGTTAAAAAGTTAATTTAAAATAATTCAATATACTCGTAGTTCCATCATTTAAAACTTTTTCTTACTAATAACACAGAAAATGTTTAAATACAAAAAAATAATGTATAAAAATACGTGCTAACTGGGCTTTTCTTAAACATGTACTTGAAATACGATTATGGATTTATTATAAGTTAGTTTATACGCATACACATCGGTGGACTAGACTTCCATCTAGTTTTGATTAAATCAATAAGTATTGAACGATAAAAAAATGATAATAATCTATTTATATGAGAAGTAACTTTGCTGTCGTCTTCATCGGACTTTAGATTATTGCTTTCCATTTTTAGTTTGCATCAACATCTATTAATTCCAAGGGTGAAGGGAAGACTTCAACACAAGTATTCTAGAATTACTTACTAGGGTTATTTCTTTATATGTTAACTAGCTGACCCGGCCACGCGTTGCTATGGTAACGTTAATTGATTATAAAAACTATTATTCTTAGGCTTATGGTAACTATGGTAACAAACACACGAAGTATTGTTATAATATAATGTATTTGATATGTTTGATTGATATTTATAAAATTTTATATATTTTTCACGTTCATATCGTATGAGCTTGCTGTTAGCAGCGTCTCAACTTCTACTATTTATAACGCAACCAATTTTCCCTTAAAATCGTTGTGTTCAACTAATATCCATCCTTAAGTGACATAACAGCTCTCGCCACCACCTTAGTCTTACCGAAGGAGCGTAGGTGAAGTTTTACATGCAAATGAATTAATTCTTCGCGACGGCACCGCGCTGCTCGCGAGCGATGCCTCGTTGCATTTATAATGCGGGTTCATTACCTCCCAGGCAGAGATGCACCTCGTAATGGCTTCGGAAGAACGCCGGGTTCAATTATGACTGCGATATTAAATCGGTATCTATTGCTTGTGTAAGAGGTATGAATATTTTGTGCAGTATACCAAACTGCGTACGTATGGAAATTTGTGTGGAGTTATGAGTTATAGTGTTGATTAACTGGAGTGCCTGCGAAATTTCATGTCTAGATTACTTTGATTAATTTTATATCTAAAATGAAACTACATTTTCAATTAATTGTGTTCCAACAAGCAGAGTATCAAAATGCAGATAATGGTAAGACAATCAAATAACTAGAACCAATAATTATTAAGTATAAATTAATAATGTTAAAAAAAATACGTTGCAAGTTCGTTGACTCGCAGACACCTGCAATACCGCCGTCGTAATGGGCTCTGTGCGGTCCCTTAGACCTCGTCTAATTCTGTCTCTAACTGAGAAAGCCTTCTATACTCATTTCACGCCTTCTGAAGACAATCCCAAGATATTTCGTACAGGTACCACATTTATATTTGAATGATTCAAAGTATCAGTTTTATTTAATAAAGTGAATATACAGCTATATAACAGATATGAATTATGCTTACTTTGTTTCTCCCATTTCTGTAATCTATAAACGAATGTTTATAACTTAATTATGGTGTTATTTTTATTAAGTTTAGTTTAGTGCCTAGAGGAGAAAAAACTTTGTATGAACAAAAAGTAACTAAGTAGAAAAATATTTGAAACTCGATAACAACAATTTTAGTATGTTTACGAAATCATAAATTGATACTTTCGTATCATTATCACGGATATTATTCTGCTACTAAATCTTTCTCCGCAAACAACTTATTTTGTAAAAAAATGATTCAACATCAACACGGTGTAGTCAATGTTGATAGCTGTCTGAACAATTGGTCTCTATCAACTGTGCTCTATAAACAACTTGGAAAGTAAATTAAAGAGGGTAACACAATGGCAGTGTGCAAATAAGGAGTCGTCCCAATGAGTGCCGTTCGCAAAAAATCCTCTCGAAATGATCGGTCCCTGGAGGTCGCACTTATCATTGACATTAACTTTTTTGTTGTCCATAACATTTGCATACTGTGGAACTTGTCTCCATGCCCAGAGGCGACCGAGGCGTGTACTTTGCAAGATCATTTTTAGACGGTTCATGTCTTGTGGGAACTGTAAAGGAAAATTTGTGAATATCCTTTAAAAGCATCTGCAAAAAATTATAGACTTTAAGTTTCTGTTGAATAAATTATTTTGTTTTAAGATTTTAGCAGTGGTGAAATTATTATTAATTTATTTGTCACATTGCTATTTGGCTCTTACTATAAAATTTTATGCTATTTAAGAATCTAACTGCTAGATTTTTGTAGTAACGGTTTTTTTACTAAAAAAACTTTATTCAGAAGTCAGGTGGGACATAACTATAACCCACAACCTCTGTCTATCCGCTATCCGGGCGAGTGCTCTCCCACATACCACTACCGAGACGAGGTCTTAGCCCTGTTTTTTTCTTACTTAATGCTATTTTTTTTCATTAAGACATAATAATATCGTTTATAATTGGTAGATATTTATTTTAATAAATAGCGTCATAACAACGTCACTCAAAAGTTAGAAACACGTGCTTCATTTTGCTGCAAAACGACGTTATCACTCACATAGATACATTCAGTTCTAATAACTACTTATAAACAAACTACATATATTTTAATCACAAATAAACTGCCTCGATTATTGTTATTTAAATATCTTTACCTATATATTACTATAGAAAAGTGTGCAACGCAATTGTGTACTACCTGTATAAAATAATCTAGTAAATTTCTCAAATTAATTCTGCTCGGATTGGAATATTTTGACAGCTGTCAGTGTCAGACAGGCCCTTCGGCAAACGAAGCTAATTCGGACCCGAAACGTCTGCCCTATAATAAGGACGTCATTTAGGAATATGAAGACAATTTGTCGTGTCGGAAAAAATGTGATAAAACGTAACTATCATTAGTAAGCAACAATTTCATGAAATGAATGAAATTCTCAAGTCTGTCAAATAATCTTTGATATTTAATAAGGTTTTCAATGTAAGTCTTTTCAATATTTAACTTAATGATTTAGATTTTTTTTTTCATGCATGTAAAGAAAATGAGTAATCAACCAACCGTAAACCTAGCTTTCCATTATTTATATTTAAAAGTTGTTTTCGCCAAAGAAATTCGATCATCTAATGATATTTACTTTTTAGCTGAAATTACTTTTCATGCGACCCTCACAATCCATCAGATTATAATTTAAAAACATAGGCATAATGCTTAAAAACACTTCAAACGCGTTCATTAGCACTCGCTCTTACCATTTATAACATAAGGTTGAAGTTGCAATGTATCATGGATACTTTTCGTCTTAGGTGGCCGATAGCTTAATAAGGAGGTATCGGAGCAGCTGTTATGATACCGGCCGAGAGTGTCGCCGCATTCACCCTTAAAGAGATTTTTTTAACCAATATAGTGGAATCGGACTTTTCGTTAACTTAGCTCAGTAGCACGTGGATTGTGAAAAAAAGCTTGATATGGAAATGATATAATCTTAGCCTGTATAAAATGTAGGCTAATTAAATGTTACCAAAACTGGTTCCAAGACTAATATTTGAAGTCAACAAAAAAAAATCAATTCTTACACTAAGGGCAATCATTATATTGTATTCTATTCTTAAAGAGAATAATTATAATAAGAGTAGACTAGTTGAAGAAATTTTGTTTTTCCCTGATTCATCTCTGTCTAAGAAATAGTACCTACCGATTTTTTTACTTTCATTCGAGTAAATGATGAAACCATCCATTTAATGGTAATCACTGTTTTACTTGCCCAGTGCCCGTGCAGATAAATGGGATTGTATCCAAACGGTCACCTATACTGCCGTTCTTATGAAAAGTGCAATAAGTAGTTCCAGATACTTTCGAAATAATTGTGATTAAAGATTTAATTTTAGTTTTTTATGTATCATCGTAACTATAATAGCTATTGACTTGAAACTATTACTATACGACTATAAAATGAAGCGGAATTTTATGTAGTATATTATATTTGTACACACATTTGTACGTAAGACAATTTGCCCAAAAACTCGACATATTGCACTTATCGTAATGACGGCAGTATAACAGAATAAAGAGTGCATCATTGCAATAGCCAGACTTTTTCACTCGCCGTCAACAATACAGTTAAACTATTTTGTATAAATTCAATTTTTAAAATTCCTTTTTTTTCTTCATCCATTGAATCTTCACCATTTCAATGATGTGACATTCATTCATATCACCTGTATATGCAAGTAAAAGTTAATAGCTTTACAACATATAATACAAGCCGTCTCCATGCTAACCTAACAACGGTTCCATTGCTAAGGCGATCGCCTTTTTCGCCCCTTCGAAAAAATAGGGGAGATTCCTATCTTGTCGCTTCTAATTTACTTATTCCTCTTTTAAAGACTTATTTACCTTCAAAATCCCATTGTGCTCCGACGGGCCAGTGATCTCGGTAATAACGAGCTCTCTCAACGTGTCAAACGACGTTTTTCTTAAAAAAGCTATAACAATTTACATAAACACCCAGTCCTAGTTAACAGTTAATAAAGGAAGATGTCGCAATAGACAGCGTCTTTTTTAAACGCCTTTTAGATGGAAATGGAGACGCATTGTTTTACAAGGCAATTCGGACTTTGTTACCTCTTAAAAACTGCTATCGGATTAACCATTTTTACGATTATCTTTCCTTAAAAATTGAATTGCTTCGAAGTAGTCCTAAATGTTAGTATCAGATATACCGTAAACTTTCAAAACTAACGCTATACTTTTGTTGTAAATTATTATTATAAATAAATTAAGTAAAGAGTTAAAGTTTGAGTATATGTAGGAACTTTAATGCGTTGTTTGCGTTTTGTTCCATAGCAAATAAAGAATACTGTAATCAAGTTACTTTAATAACCCAATGAGTACCTGATTCCTGAAAGTGAAATAATATTTGGAATAATTTGAAATCTTTTCATGACGTAATAGAGCCTAAAAAAGACAAAGATATATTTCCCTTCATCATTATCATATCAATAATTATAATACCACCACGTAAAAACAACGTACGGGTAATTTAATTGGAAATATGAAAGGACCATGCGGACCCAGTTTATATATAAGCTATTATTATAGACGGGTCTAGTTATTGATAATAATAGTATCCTTTTATTCACATTTCCTAAATACAAGAAATTCAATTTTAAATTTCTTAGGTTATGTATGAAATTGCTTTATCTATCACTAGCGACCCGCCCCGGCTTCGCAAGGATGCAATGCTCTACTATATTATGCATGTATTATACATATAAACCTTCCTCTTGAATTACTCTGTCTATTAAAAAAAACCGCATCAAAATCCGTTGCGTAGTTTTAAAGATTTAAGCATACATAGGGATATAGGGACAGAGAAAGCGACTTTGTTTTATACTATGTAGTGAATCAACATTACAATTTTCTCTGAAAGCAAAATATTATTAACAAAAATAATTATACTACACAGTGATAATAAGAGATGGTCGTCGTTGTCAGTTGTAGTAGTAAAGAAATCATATATGTGTTTCAGTTTATTTGCTAAGTTGTTTTTGAGTTAAGAACAGACATATTGTTTCGACCACGATTTTAATAACTTGCTTTCGTACCTGTCCGTCCTGTCTGTCCGCAAAATTTTCTAATCATAGAGCTCAAAATTAGACCACTTCTGATGATCCTAAACAGCTCAAAATTTTACCACGCTTAGATCATGGATGACAGTTCATTATTCAGTCATCACCAACATAAAGTTAATAGTAAGATAAGCCACATTAAATTAATTAAAACACCTATATAATCCTTGAAGAAATTTATTTAATCCTCGGATTGATCCTTGGATTTACGTTAAAAAAATTACATCCTCTCGGAAATCCCGAATTTTATAAGACCGTTAGTTTTACATTAGAAAAATATTGAAAAAAAAAAACTGGTTGGTTGCCTGTAAAGTCGGTATACGGGCGAAAGTTTTACGTGACAACGACTTTGAGTGGTAAAATAATTTTAATGTGAATATTCATTCGTATAGTAGGAAGAAGGATGAAATAATAGTAACAATTTAAAACATTTATTTATACAAAGAATTATATTTAAAACATTAATTTATAGGCACGCGTCCCTTCCACTTTTTATGTCTGTCTCTCTCGCTCTTAGGCGGGCTAACCATGCCCGAGTGGAAGGGACGCGTGCCTCTCACTCGCTCTCATTGTAAGCGCATAACGTGAGCGGAGCGTAACGCAGTTTCTTGAAGTGTCACCCGGCAAACCAATTTATAAGACGTTGTCACGTCAAAATAATTTTATTTTTTTTAAATTTAATAAAGTAATGAAATTTTATCAATTTGCTTTTATCATTTTACACTAAGACTAAAAAAAATAAAATAAATGGATTTAAAAAAAAAACCCACGTTTTTGAAAGGACTGAAAAGAAGAAAATATTTTTTTTTCCAGAATTGTGATGGAATATTCTTTTCCCGGAATGATATATGTTCAAGTACTATGATGAAATATGACTAAAAACGAGGGGCGAGCGGTTTTCAGGCTTAACTAATTTAATTCACTCATTTTCTAACTTGTTATTTGTAAATATCAAAGATCTCAGCCAAACGCCTGAACACGAATTCACCAAGTGAATTTGAATTAGTTAGGTCTGAAAACCGCCCGTCCCACGTTTTTAGACATATTACATCATAATATTTGAACATACATCTTTGAATTTTTTATCATTCCGGGGAAAAAAAATCCATCACAATTGTGGGAAAAAAAATATTTTCTTCCTTTTAGTCCGCTTTTAAAACGTGGGTTTCAAAAAGTTATTTCATTGATTTTATTTTTGTTATACTTTTTTTTCTATTTGTTATATGCTAGTCACCATCGTTCCATCTGTGCAAGCGTACCAAGCCTGTAACAAATGCTCTAACCGGAGCTATGAATACCATACAAACTTTAGGGCATACAATTGGCGATGCGTGTACATTAGCTCACGTTATACGTGTTATGCACAATGACCCAAATTCGGCGGGCTAGCTCGTCGGAATTGTTTCATTAAAACGGACCCAAAACTTTCGCGGCTACTGTACGATCGATTGGATCCCGGGCACGCACCGAAGATGGGGGTGAGACCCGCAAAAATATCCCCATCACATCTCCGGTTAATGACTCCTTCGCATATTACCCCTTGCCCATTAAAAAGTTCCACTCGTGAAATGCACTAATAGTAATCTGAAACAAAGTTCGCCCGGTTCAAGGTCGCAATTTAAAGTTTTTCGAAAACTTCCCTTCCCGTCTCACTTTTTTATAAGTATATAAATCTTTTTGCCGGCGGAGTTTCACGAAGTTTTTGACCCAGATTGTCATCGATTTTTGTTTGAAGAGTTTGTTTTTTCATTGTTCTTCTTTACTTGTTTGACGGTTAATTCATAGAAACTTTGCCGCCTGCAATCGATAGCGGCGCGGTCTGTTTGTAAACAAACCTGTCTGCACACACACTGATAATACACGTTATTAATTTATAAATAAAACTAAAATAATTCACAATTTATTACATCGCTATGCAAAACAACGGCAGCACCATCTCCGCGCCCGCAGCGCGCATTCCCCGCGTGAATAGCTACGCTTTCAGTCGCTCTTCATAAATATTGCGTTTTCGCGCCAACTGTAAATATTTTCCCCATCATAAAGGCCACGCATGAAAGTCGCCCGGAGGGCTCTCATCACCTCGGCCCTGAATATTTTTGCGTGTATTGAAAGGACCCTCTGTCTCGACTTATGTAAATGCTGCCCTAACACTTTCTCCGTTTTTCTCGCGTTTGAAGCACAATGCACAGCAATTTGATGCCAGATCCCAACATTATCGCATGGGGGCTCACCTCGCGACACAGGGATATCCAAATGGGAACAGTGATTTAGACTTTATTTCGGGGATCTCGATGCGAAATGTGTTGAATCTTATTGACTCTATTTTGTTCTTGACGGTAACTGCTCACGGTGTGCAATGAAGCGAGTTGAATTTTTATTAAGGAAAAATACAAGAGGGAAAATACCAAGTAATATTTTTTTTTACATTAATTGCTACTTGCGTAGACAAAGAAGGCATAATGAATAGCCGTCCCCACTGTCCGTCTCGGCTGATTTATTTCATGACTTTTTGGATATGCAAATAACATTAACATTCAAAGATGTAGGTATTTTGCCCCCCTAAAAGAAATCCGTGGCGACCGCAGAATGATGCCAATCCAGGGTGAATCTTAATATTTTATGTTGTGTTATTTCCCTTTACACTTTCCTTCCTGATATTATTTATTTCCTCGCCGACAATGAGATTCCCACTTTGGCGCGTAATAAAAAAGAATTATTGTTCATCTTTTTACTGGATGCGTTTTGTTAGATTTATATTTTTAGCTTTGATTGAAATGGTAGCGATTTTTACTATAAACGTTTTTCACATAGTAAACCAATAAATTCGTTGTACTAACTTTTATTTTTACCATAAATTTAAAAGGAGTTTCTATACTTTAAACATTAATTAACGTATAAAATTTATTGAAATGCATCGTGAGAGACTTAAATATATCACATTTTAAAAGAAAGTAAAATAGAGTACCTTTGAATACAAGAATGGAAGTTTCCACTAGGCATTTACGAGACGAGGGTGATTAAAAACTCCCCAGTGGGTCTGTTACAAGAGAGTGGGAAAAAATCATGTAGGTGTGTGGCCTGGGGAGTGATCGGCGGGATGATTGATCGCCAGGCTAATTGGCTGATGGATGGCCAACACGCCGCGTTGTAAAATATCACTCGCACTGTGTTACGATACTGTATTGCGATTATTGCGTGAAACGTTAAGATGGGGCTTCTAACTTTCCTCTCTTATATGATATATGTGTGAAAGCTTTTGAACTTGTAATTGTTTCAAACCTGAATTCAGAATGTAGGTACGAGCAATTATTTTATACACTATTAAAGTTATATGTAGTAAAAATTTTTGATGTTCATAAAACGTACCTGATATCCGTAAATCAAATATTACATCCATAGATATAAGTAATTTATTTAACTATTATAAGAACGTATTAAAACTAGTAAATTGCAAAAAAGTATTTATGTTAAAATTGTTACTTATTAATAATCTGGTTGATAATATAAATTATTATAATAGAAAAATACTAGAAAAAATCGACTTGGGTCGAAATTTTCTAGTACCTTTCTTATTTTACGCTGTAGGCCAGCGTTGTTTCATCAATGAGAGGAACATCCTCTCGTATTCGAAAGAAACATTTTTACAAATGTTTGGGCATTCAATTAAGAAGAAACAGCCATTTAGTATTATTTTTTTATATATGATAAACTATTATAATAGAAAAATACTACAAAAAAATCGACTCAGGTCACAAGTGAATTATCAGGTGAGAATCGAACCCGCAACCTTTGGAAATCAATTGGGAGAGCATTGGATCGGATTTCCAAAAGTCGCGGGTTCGATTCCCGCCTGAGAATTCACTTGTGACTCGAGTCGATTTTTTCTAATATTTTTCCATTATAATAATTTATCTTAAAAGATTGCATTAAAAAATGCATAAAACATATAAAAATTAAAAAACTGGTTGATAATGTTAAATACCAATAAAAAGAAATGACAGAGTAGCTACATGACTAAAATGTAGTAAAGGATAAATCTATTTAAGGAGCAGAACAAATTAAACATCAATAACATGTTACGCAAGCGATCTCGGGTAATATTTGGAAATAGTAATTAAATTCCACATTAGCGATACAAAGCAGAAGATACGCGGCGGAACCTAATTTTCATAGCTGATTAGACTCACCCCACATGGGATCAGGTGATTACTCTGTGTCCTTATTCCATACAATTATGCAAAGATTTTTCATCTAGTTTCACTTTAATTTTTAATTAAATTACACGTTTCAGTTTTGTAGAAACATTTGATATGTTGTTGTCCATACTTACAGCTATGAGAATCTCGTCTGTGATTAAATTTTTTAACAAGAAAATAAATTAATAATGCAAAGTTATTAGGGTTCTATCACTGACATAACCCTGCATTATTCAGAATACGGCCACGCGTTTCATGTTGATGCTACCCCCATCAAGCGTCGGATGCAGCCCCATCGGTGACGTCACATTTGACGTCTTAACTACCAAAATAAATACAAAAATTCAATCCCAAAAGCTTAAATTATTGAATTGATCAAGTTTATTTTGAAGTATTACTGGCACTGGCGTATTTTAACTGCGGGCAATATATTCCATTTGCTTTGCTTAAGATCCTGGTTTGGTAACTGTACATACAAAACCTTTTTTATATTTTCCATTTTTCATTAAATATCTTTGGAAAATATGGAAAAATATAGACTCTACGGGTTTGTGCACTGGTATATTTGGACAAACAGAAATTAAATAAACAAGAAATGACAGGCAATTAAATAACTGTTATGCTTATTTCAAATTTAAATTTCTTATAGTTATAAATTACAATAATTTTAGACCATTTCCAGTGTTGTATATATAGAAAATATTATCGCCTTGATATTCAATAGGTGACCCTATTACTTATCAATATACAAACATTTTTTTTAAAGTTAAGAAAATTTTGTTATTCTTATTCAAACTCGAAATAAGCAACGCGAACATAACAAGGCGCATTTGATCGAACGCTTGCTGTATACTTACAGGGTAAAGAGTCGGTGCATATAAAAGCTGTCTAGAAAGTTTTCTGTCGCTCCGTGCGATCGATACCGCGGTGAGGTGCGCCGGGAATTACGCTCGTAATGAACCTAACAACAGCTAGTTGAGTTTAATTTGGGTTATTATGTCATTTCGGTTGTTAGTCTTTTGACTGGTGAATTTGAATTTCGAATTCAAAAGGCCTCATCCATTTGAAAAGAATATGACAACACTATGCGATCCGTTTTTGTTTTAATGGTCAAATCTGTTTCGATTTTTTTATCAATCGGTAAATTTATCTGTCGTTATTGTTTTCTGTTCGTACAATTTTATTCGTATAATATACGTCCCTTACATTATTAAATCGCTGCCGGGAACACTTGTATAAGAAATAGAAAAACTAGGGTGGAGCTACTACTCTGTTCGCTAAACCAATAATCATCACGCACATTCACAACATTGTATTAACGTTGACATTCTCCCTTACTTTCTTAGGTATATTCGCTTACAATTTACCTTGTGTCAGTTAATTTCATTAATTTGGTCTGAACACGCGGGTCCCTTCCCGGGTTCCAATAGGGATTTGGTCCCAATTATATATTAGGCGAAACTTAGCAATATCGAGACGCACGCGAGCCCGTCGGGGATTACTGACTTAGCACATAGTGAAGTAAGATTATATACGCTGATCCTTGCTTATGCGGAAAATGTCTTATTTAAACAATATTTAATAATCTGTCATTACCTTCACAATATACCAGTTTGGCCAACCATGCTGCCAAATTCAGCGTATAAATTTTTACGTCTTTTTAATAGATACTATTCCATATTTCTAGTGTATCGAATATAAGTCAAACTCATAAGTTAAAGCTAAAGATCAATAGGCTTCAGAATTTATTTTATTGGCCACAAACATATTTTATATAAATACAGCCGAGATAACGTACTGTCTTACTTAAACCGTTTTTTATAATCTATCTTTGTTTATCTTTGTATGTGCGGTAATAAGTTTATATAGTTTATTATTAGTTGTCTATTTTACCGCATTCAGTAATATCGTTTTTCCCAAAGGTAGAAAATAATTTCAACATTAAGTCCGCCTACTGTACTAATGTTATAATGTGTCCAATAAATTTTAATAAGTAAATAAAATAAATTTTAGTAAAACGGTTTGAAAAACCTACGCACTTATAGAAGCTCTATACATCTCACATAGTCCTTTGCTTAATTAAATTAAAAAAAAAATCTGTATTTTGTTCATTAGATATAACCGTGTATTTTGACATCCTAATGAGATAATAATTGGTTTTCTTTTAATTATACAGACGCTATAAAGATTTAATAGACTCTATGTTAATTAAAACCACATCAATAGCTTTTCATTTTAAAGTAATAGTGAGAGAGCAAATATTCAACTCATACCACCTAAATCATTTCCGTTCTAAAGCAAACAGCCCTTTCATACTCGAATAGACGTCCAACTCAAACTACGTTTTGCTTACGCTCGTTCACCTCAATAGCCGAACAGGTTCTTTTCTCCCAAACTAAACTGAGTTCAGTGCGCTTCTGTTTTCGTTTCGCAATTAAACTGCTGTTAAACTTCTTGCAGCGGTGTTTGCAGAGCACCTGAGCGGTCGCGGAACTTGCTAGTCTTGTTTGCCTGCTAATTATCCGCTGCGGACTCAGCGGGAAATGCTGACCCGCTCCAAATGGTCAAACGGGGCTAAAAGCCTTTCACTTCACCCCCGATACGGCTTCTGTCCCTCCGTCTCCATAGAAACCGCCAGCGTGCTATTATTTCATTGTATCAACATCCATATCGACCTCACGTGCAGCTCGATTAAACGAGGGGCCCGAAGCCAGATTTGACAAGTCTCCTTTCAAATTAGACGCCACGGTCCACCATTGGCACTTCACGCGAATCAAAAGCGCAAAAGGGTTACGTAATCCGGACCTTTTTGACTTGTATTTGTGTGCATGTCTCGTCTTTTGTCACGTATTCTTAATTAAGGCTTGGCGACCCCACTCATCACGGTTTAATATCGATTGCGAGACTCTCGCCGACAATGAGAATTTAATTTTTTGCCAAAAGGGTACATCAAAAATGAATCCGGTAACGGCCCCTCTGTTTGCAAATCGGAAGTGGAGCCTAATAAACCAGCGCTTAACCTCGCGACAAAGCCGATACAAAGTGAGTGACATCCCGCCTCTAAAGAGATCTCGCGAAAAAATCCGTCGACGTGTCAAAGACACCACTGAGAGGAGGGGCTCTTTGTTGCCTATCGTAATATTTTTAAAGCTTAACTCCTTAGTGAATTGAGAGATTAAGTCCTCTTTGAAGAGGCAACCGGTCCCGGGGGTCGGCGCGATCATTCCTTCAGATCTCATTTCCGTGGATGCTCTATTTGATTGTTATTTTTGTTACTTTTCCCATTTCACTGGAACGTTGGGATTTGAAGTGACAGTCAACGATTTGCACTCGAGCGCGATAAGTGTTTTTCAACATTTTTATAAGCAGCTTTGTTAGTGTTCTGTTATTTTCTGACCTTTTTATTGTTGACATAACAAGATGGACATCAATTATTTGTTTCTTAAACAGCAAAAAATGTAACGTATTTATTGTTTTGTTGCAACACTTGAGCCTCTGCTCTTCAAGGCGAAATAACTTGTTATGATGTTTCAAATCACACAAACATAATGTCGTTTTATTTTGGTATATAAACAATATCTGAAATTGAATACCATTAGCATCCTATAATAATTTTCGACCCAATTTCGATTGTGCATGCATCATGAAATCCAGTTGAATATTCGGGTTACACCTCACGAGCCACATAAAGCCACGAGAAAATATGCAAATCGCCATAAGGCAGTAGGTAAGCGCTCATAAGCCGTGTAATTATTCACATTGGATCCGCTCCGGGCGCATTACTGACCCGCGCATTTGAATCAAAACATGTGCTGAGTGCGACCGGCTTAGTCCACTGATTTTCTGGAAGTTCCCCTTTTTGTCCCTTCGATTCCTTGGATGATCGATACCCACCCCCGCCTCCGGCCCTCTTAATTAGGCCTCCAAATCTGCGGCGGACGCACACATACACCGCCGTAATGTTAATCAACTTTCATTATGCACTAAGGAATTATATGGGAACGCCTGAGGAGTGATTATCCCGCGTCCCCGCTAAGGAATCCTACTTTATTATGATCGCGGTTACAGCGCCTCGCGGACGTTGTTGTTACGAAGCACATATATCACTGACTTGTGTACAGAAGCATAATTAGCTTTTGTTATGTGCGTCGCAAAAAGATATATTGAGGGTCCTAAGATGGTGTTGCTGGTGTTACTTGTTATAACAAGAACAAATTAATAACTTTTTTGGATTTTCCAAAATTCTATCTTTTCCATTATTTTTTGAAATAATAAAAAAATATAATGTTCTTTTAATTAAGCATAATTATCTCAACCAAAAGACATTACCTGCTGAACGGTACCAAAAATGATGGGGGTTTTGCCAAAATCTCCACATTAGGCCGGTAAATTGAAGATCGCAGTAAAATACCATGATCTAAAAACTGCTGCTGTCTATACATACTCTACGGGATGTGTATGTATCCTACTTTTTGAACTAGCATATTATATAAATATTTTAGTTTGTTACACAAAACTGACATTTACGTAACTGCGGAAGCGAATTAAATTTTTAGTTAACACTTTTATTAGAAATACATAAAGCCAACATGTTTACAATATTAAATTCGTATGCATATGATTTCGCAAATTAACTGAAGGGCAGAGTCGTTGTTTATATGGCGAGAGATTAGTCCGCGACTAGTGGACCCGTAATATCCGCCGAGTAAGCGTTTATGCTCAGATTAGTTTCACCCGCTCGCGTGTGTAATGAAACGCCCTGGGCACATTCTGAGAGATACTGTTAGTTAAAGGTTTGTATAATTTGAAACGTTTTTGAATGAAATATTCTGACCGCGCGTAGATGTAATACAATATGTTGTGAATTTTATTCATAATCTAGGTACGTGTTATTGATTAAATCAGGTTTTCACTTTGAGTTTTACTATTTAATTCTACATATAGAATTGAAACAGGGTAAAAAACCCGGATTATAAAAACTAAAAAAACAGGTCATCTATATGTTTGATCTGCTACAAAATGATTATTAATAGATTGGTTTCGCTTAATTTGAAAAAGAAAATATTTATTTTTTTGGCGACAACACTGAAGTCCCTTTAAAACAACTAAGCAAAGAAAAAAGAAAATTGTTTGACAAATAGAGAAGAAACGGGAGTTGAGCTGTTTTGTCTTTTTATTTTTACCACTAGTCCCAGTAATTTGTCTTTTTTCTAGTGCTAAACTATTGCTTGTTTTTAATCTCATTAATTCAGTTATAACGTGAAACTGAACTAGTGACACTTGTTCCATAGTAAGGTTAATAGTGCGGTGCATAGCCAAGCTTTAATGTATCGATTATGAAGAATAAAAAACTAGTTAACTCTTCGTAGTAAGCTAAATGCTTGATTTACGAGTAGATCCACTTCCGTAATATAATCGAAAGGATCCGTTTGGGTTATAGCTGACATCTCAACTCAATATGATACGCCGCCTTAATGATGTGTGTCTATTTTTATAGAGATGTATTTTTCTAGCAAAATACTAATGAGTATTGGCTCACTAAACCTTATTTGTGAAATTTATAAATTTACTAGCGGCCCGTCCCGGCTTCGCACGGGTGGACAAAATTCTTTAAATTTTTTCTAGCATTCAATATAGCCTATGACACTCAGCAATAATATGCCTTTCTAATGGTGAAAGAATTTTTAAAATCGGTTCAGTAGATCCCGAGATTACCCCTTACAGTTTAACAAATATACAAACACACAAACTTTGCTTCTTTATAATATTAGTATAGATGACCCTATAATGTGTAAATAGACAAAGCTGAACTTCATCGCTTTCTATATAGAGGAACAGGATATTTTTACAAAAAAGAATGAGATAAAAAATATCCTCTATTTCAGTAATAATAATGATCCCGCCTGAGAATTCACTTGTGGCCCGAGTCGATTTTTTCTAGTATTTTTCTATTATAATAATTTAATTTATAAGATCGCATTGAAAAATGCATAAAATATATAAAAATAATAATGATGTTTGACGTGCATAAAATGCACTGAGGATCTCGGTGGAACAATTGTAAGCGCGTTCTACTGACGATTACGGAGATTAAGTAACTATCGCAATGGCATATCATCCGATGGGTGACCAAAAATGAATATCTGAAACTCCTTCTTGCGTCAGAAAGTAGGCACGATGAGGCAGCGGTTTTGGCTGCATTTGATGTCTTAAGCACCCACCAACCTGCATGCCAGCTCGCGTAGCAGATTATAAGCCTATTCTTCCTACAACCACAGTCGGGAGTCTTGGGCCCCAACAATTGGGCTGACGGCGATGTTTTAATGAACAAAGCTGTCATGAGTTCATTAGATTTTAGAAAACATTTAAATTGTTCCATACTATATTTGTCATAATTATATTCTTCTAAATTTATTGCAAATGATCTCTAGAATGAAATCAATACCCTTTTCGAAAAATATGTTTATTTATTTATTTATAAGAACCGCCAACAAAACATACATTATAACATTAAAAAAAAACATACTATTTTATCATAGAGCTAAGTGCTGTCTTAATTAATGTAAAATATTCAGTATGTTTATCTATCCACAATGATAAAAATATCTTTCACATAACATTTCTTAAAACCCGTTTCGATTATACTCAACCAGCCTGATTGATTATGTTCATGCGTCTAAGGGTAGCCTTTGACTAATACCGTTTAAGCTCCGGTTATGACGATAAACCTCCAATAAATCTTTCACTTAGGCCACCCTTTAATTAAGGCATGTAATAAAATGTAATTGATCAAAGTGTAGTAAGCAATGCGCCCTTCAATTTTGAAACTATCTATTTTACTATCGAATATTTCGAGGTGCATATTAAACGAATAGCTTATGTAAGCTATATTTTTATTTACAATACTAAAATCTTCTTGTTGTTTTCTTAAATTTGTCGTTTATGCCCTGTATGTTATTGCAATGTTCAGGGATACTTAGTTAAAAGAGATACTTGTTGACTTTGTTGTAATCAACGAAATAATGATATCATAACACTATTAGTATTGTAATAACAATTTTTTTTTGTGGATTATGTATGGTGACGACGTATTATATTGTAAATGTCGTTACTTCTGTTAAAGCTGACGTGTTTCTTGCGCCCATTCTTTTTGTCAGTTAAGAGACGTCCTAATTAGGTGGCAGGTAAAAATGTTGGACGATTCAAAACAACTTATTTAAGTGCATTTGAATAAAGTTATTTTCATTTTCATTTTTCCAAAGCTCACTCAGATAGATTATATCAAATAGACTTGAATCTGCGCCTATTGAGAGATACATTTTCACCTAATAATACTAATAATAATAAGTATAAGATACAGAATGTCACTCAAATTATTTATCAAACTAAGAACTCGTACTTTCACAATAATATACAATGAAAATAAAATAAATAAATATTAAACAACATCAAATGCATTGCTCTGAACCCAAGGTAAGTAGCTAAAGCACTTGTGTTATGGAATTCAGAAACAACGACGGTACCTCAACTCCCAGACCAGAGCCAATATAGAAAAGGTCTTTTTCTACGTTGGCCCGGCCGGAGATCGAACCCGGGACCTCGGAGTGGCGTTACCATGAAAACCCGTATGCGAGCCACTCGGCCACGAACGTCTTCCCATAGCATTTCAGTTACAATATCAATCTACTGATATACCAACTATATTGTAATCTATAGTTATAAATAAAATTGGAGTGTCTGTTTGTAATATTAAAATAACCGTTTTTTACTACATGCATATGAATATATATACGGTACATACACCAAAATAACATTTTTTACAATTTTTGTCTGTCTGTTTGGTCCGCTTAATCTCTGAAATGGCTGGACCGATTTTGACGGGACTTTTATTGGCAGGTAGCTGATGTAATAGGGAGTAACTTAGACTATTGCTGATTTTTAATAAAAAAAGTATATTGCAAATTATAATAACTGAGCCACGGCAACGTGTGGCCGGGTCAGCTAGTTATATATAAAATTCAAATGTTGACCAGTTATTAAGTTGCGGTAAGCTTACATTGATGCAGTTTTATGTATTGTTAAGTCACTATCCATTTAATTAGGAAGTGATTTAATTAGACGAGCGTCCTGCCAGTTTATCGATGTAGAACAGATCGGTTAGGTATTTTTGAGAGGCTAACACAGGCATACAGCGTGGGTAATTAGGCAACCCCAAACCCAATTCCGACTAAATCAATCAAACCTCTTACATTACATTAGCTTTTGATAAATGAATTTTCTTGCTTCGTTTCTTCACGGGCAATTTATTTATTGTGTTAAGTCTGTATGACATCCGACCAATAAGTTAAGACCTCTGGCTTACAAGCTTCGAATCCTCTGACTCTTGTAAATCGGGTAGTGGGAGGTGTCTAATGCAACTGGTTTTTCTTCCATACGTGTATTTTCTCGGGCCCTTCGACTAATTTAATAGATGAGGTGTTCACATTAATTACAAAGAACGTCGGATGCAGGTCGCCACGGGTAGCTGCGAACAAATTAATAAGATTATTAACTCCTTCCGACAAATCATTCTTTCTCACACTCGCTTCGTACACCTCTCTGAGTTGGGTGTTAAGTTTACATTGGTATACTTTATCAGTAGATTAATAAAATTTGACCTTAATTTAACAAGATATTAAATATATTATTATTAAAATTAAATATATTAAGAAATGAAACTTAAAATAATAATAAACAAATAATAATTGGCGCTTTAAAAAAGGTAATTTTATTATTATATATATGAATAAATAATAGTTAAAATAAATAAAATATGCAACATCGTTCCATAATATAAATAAGTAAAATTTTAATTAATTATTAATCCCAGCTTAAGATACACATAAAATATGGCCAAAATACAACTGGCCAATTTTTTTGTTGATCTATGTCTGTACAGTTAATGCTAAACCTAAGATATAAAATTAAATTTCAAATGAAATATATTTTACGTATATTGTAAACTGAAAAACAGCCTGTGAAAACGGTTATATAACAAGAGTTGAAATCTACGGATTAATAAAACGTAAAAAAAACAAACGCGTTTCATGTTTCCGTCATAGTTTAATTTAGTTACTTTTGTTTTTCACACAAAGTAAATAAAATGAGACTTCATTATTTACACACATTGTTCTGAACACGCGGTATGGCGCTCATTTTTGGATTATCGTAACAACATCGGTACCGTAACACCCAGATCCGCGCTAATACATAAAAGTGTATTTTTTTACATTGAGCTGAAAGGGACCAAACCAGGACCTCGGGAGGGCGTCCATGTAAAACAGTATGCAAGCCAATTGACCACGGAGATTATCGATGTATTTTTGTTGGTTGATACCAATAAAAAATCTAAATAAGAGGTAAATATCTGATCTAAAATCACGATTAAATGCGACACGTAGCATCGTAGTTCTGCTACGACAGTGTAAATCTCCCGTAGCAAGTAGTACTACGATGCTACACTGTGAAGATATTGAATCGAATAATTAATTGTAAAACAAATTGATGTATTTCGAAAAATAATCTTATAAATTATAAGAAAAACTACGAAACAACGGATACGTCTTCCCCTAAAACTATGAAACAAAAACAAAAATTAATCTACCGCCCAAAAAATCGGCTGTCGTCCCCAAAGACCTTCGAGATTGATCGTAAATGAGTGGGTTAGTTATAATTAATGGCGTGTGACCCCGCCCGCACTTTTATTCGCCATTGCCCATTGGATGTGATGCGTCATACATCATAGATCGTATCAATCAATTTTGCGAATTACATCCCTTCGTTTTGTTTATGAAGATTGAGGTGTTTATTATAAAACCAATGTACACAAATATTTCCCATATATATGTATATATTTTATATTAACCTTGATTAGTGAGTTCTCCCACGGTAGCTCTTTTGTTTCAAAGATATTTTATTTAATGTAAGAAAATATATTCAACACTTTATATTTATTAAGGACAAGATGAATAACTTAAATAAAAATACTAGTAATAAATGCTTAGAGGCTAAACTATTAAACATAATTATCACAGACGAATGTATGAAGTTTTCCTAATAGTTTGTATATTTAATGTAAATCCAACGAATTTGTTCTCTATTTATCCCTACCGATCATACATCATACAGTTTATCAATCAATTTGGCAAATTATACCACTATTACAACCCTTCGTTTTGCAACAGATGGCTTTGGTGGGAAAGAAATCTAATAGTTTCTTATGATTATTAAGAATTTTAAGATAAAACAGAAAATTAAATTAATTGTCGACCACTGTTTTGTGCAACGGTAGCAATTCAGCCTTTCACACCGACGATTCTGGATTCGAATCCCGTCAGGGGTAAATGATTGTGTGATTAATATAAGCATACGTACGTACGAACGTAGAGTTGTGGATATTTAAATGTTTCTATGAATTTACATATCTAAGTATCATAGACATACATTGTCTATCCATTAACCTAGTATCCATAACACAAACCTTACAGTGCCTACTTTGGGCTGGGCTAATTGATGTGAATGTAAGAAATATTAGTATTAAATATGTCAAATTACTTTCTGCACATTACATTTAATATCTTGCCAATAAGTTTTAGGGGAAGCATCTGTCTAGTTGTGATTTTGTGGCTGAGATAATGACAATCTTATATAGTATGATAGATGCTAAATATTATTTATTGACACGTGATTTATAATAGATTGATAATAGTATGATTTTAGTATCAAAATTTTAATCGAATTTAGAAAATTAGATGATCTTTTTTTCATTTTTGCAATACCAAATAGTACCCTGTTAATTAAAAATTTGTGTTTTTATTTACCCATTCTTACATATAACGTAGGATAACTCTTTAAAACAGAAACAGTAAACAGCGTCACTTTTTCACTCGGTAATTTCGATGCGCTGTTTCGCTATGGTATAAAAGAAGAACAAACCTGTTGGTTTGGACTCCTTTGTATTATTTATAGTCATAAGAATTATTTCGCAATATTTGTCTATTAATATATATGTAGTCAATAATCAGCATGTTTTGAAAACAGATTTCTAATCAGCCGTCCCCAATGTGGCTTGCAGCAATCTGAAATTAAAATAACCACGGATTGCTGGCAAATCTAAATCGCCCAGGAACCATGAAAAGGGTTTTGTTTTATTTCAATTAAGCCACAATCACAAAGAGTTTTCAGCCAGCGTCACTCCATCGACGATTTAAACAGATGTCGTGTTAAGGAGGTCCTCACCGAATATTCGTTTGGAATTTAAATTGCAAATTCGTGCGGTGGCAGGTGCAGCCTCACGATTGAACATCCTCCTCCCTTTCTGACTCTCACAAGAAATCACCCCTCCCTATCGCGCATCGGCGTCGTACCGAAATCAACGAATAATGAACGTCAACAAATAAAACTCGAGCGTTACTAATTACTAAGCCCACTCAAACGAAGAGAGGTAATTTTTGCACTCTATTTCGAAGAGGAAAATCTCTGAGCTAATGGCGTTAATTTAAAAAGAGGCCGATGACTGTGATTTTTTTGGAAGCAACTTTTCGACTTGTGATTTATTGATGCCTTGGCATTCATCGCTGGAAGGCCATCGTATTTTACTTATGCTTATGTAAAGACAGCTTAAAGTTGTGCAATCATCCGAGAGATATTAAATATCCATTACCATGGATTACTATCAATTTATTTCTTAATTTATTTTCTTCGTCGTTTGGTCTCTATTCACATTATGTATACTTTTCTTAATTATTAAATAATTATGTACCTATTTGTCAGCTTCATCCACAAGGATATCAAACGTATCCTTGAGTAGTCTCTTAATAAAATTATCGTGTCCATGTGGTCGTCCATATAATGCACTTCATTTGTGCCAAATTACAACTGCACCTATGTAATAAGTTAGCTTAATTAAAAAAAATCAAACAACATGATGTTACAAGATCATTTGCAGCTATTTCATTTGTTTTTGGGATCACGATGGTTTCATTTTTCAAAATTCTCAAAATATTTCTATACGGTAAAATTGAGCTTATATAAAGCTTACATTATCAGCATTATCACTTTGGAAATAGTTAAAAGACAGAGGTCAAACATAGTTTATTTAAACCTCAACAGCGGTATATAAAATGTCAGTCACACACTGAAGGTCTGGAAACTAAACAGAGGGTGGATTCATTATGAATGGCCCGACTTAGGGCTGGCTCTAATAACAAGACATTCTTCAATATTTACCTAGTTGTTATTCCCTAAATAAATTTATATACAAATAGCCTTTATTTCAAAACAGGAGCGTACTAATAGTATTATTTATTACATAATATAAATAATTTTATAGATTAGTATAGTTACGGAAATAGAGAAAAAGGTAGATTAGGAGATAACTATAAATATGGGATAGCTAAAATAATAACAAAAAAAATAACTGTTTTGTAACTATTCAATCATAATTACTGTTTATATTTAAGACTATATTTAGTTAAACTAAATTTGTAGTTTATATTTAATCGTTGATGTTATTCTAAATATTTTTTCTGAAACAGTAAAATACTAAATGATTAGTAAAGTAAAGAATTCTTATTGGCAACCCTGGAACAATGGGTGCAGGTATGTACAGTGGCCTAAATTAAAGTTTCGCTCATCCACACAGTGGAGTCGTTCAGCAGGCCAGTCACGAGTCGCGCGCTTAATGAATGAAGAAACAGTGACCCTCGCGTGCCCCGTACACTCTAAACTGGAGAGCTCACCACCAGTCCCCATTTCTAACTAAATAAACAACTTTAGCACAATATATTACACAAAAAAATAAAGTAGTTGTTTTGAAGGCTTTATCTGAAAAAAGTGTTCAGTTAATTTTATAATTCGAAATTAAAACACATAACGATGATATTGTGAAAATGAAATTTAAATTGTTTATAAAGAACAAAATTACCTGCTTTATTCAAACGTCGTTTATAAACTAGTTAACCAAGTCTCGCAACCAAGTTAACACCTTTTATGTGACTAAAAGCAAAGTTCGTAATTAATTCAAATCAGAGTAAAAACCGTACTTATAAAGGAAATAATTAAATGTCCCACTAATCTGGCGGTATCCCCGGCGCGGTTCCTTCGTACTCTAGTAATTAGCTTTCCAATTTTAAAGAGCGGCTCCACGCTCCACGCCTACGTCAATCCACCCCACCGCATTGAATCGATAATAATTAATTATTTTTGACATAATCACAACCAAAATCCATTCTCTTTTTGCTAATTCACGTCCTTGTTCAAAACGAAAGTCGCCTTTAAGACTCGTTCGGGTGAAATTGATAAAAAATAAATAAGACTCCCTAGAAGTTTCGGCAAGTCAAACAAAATCCGGCGTTAGCGCTAGCACCACTCAGCGGCCGATGATTAATAACTTTTCTCGATTTATCTAGCCCAAGTCAAATTCTGACTAAAGCGTGCCTAATGGTTTACCGTTTGCCTAAGAATATCTACGTTCAATAGACAAGATCATATCAAGCCGATATTCGTGCACAATTCAGCCGAGCTGACGAGGGATCTTTGTCAGCTGCGCACAATCGGCGGGACACTGTGTCAATATTGGACACGTCGCATAATGGGAACCAAGATTTGGATGTGGGCGAATGTCGGATACAACACCGCTAATAGACGTTCAAGGACCTTCGACTCGATACTGCAACTTTAACATGCCAAGATCAATCGTCTATTCTGCCGTAACATCACAAACAAAAAGCAGTTGTGGAACAATTTTAATTTCAGTTTTAACTGTTATTCTATTTATTTGTTTATTGTTTGTTATTTAAGATTTTAGCTGTTGGATTTTTAATAAACTAAGTATATCATTCGATTTTGTAGGTATGTAGCTCGAACATGAAGAGATGACGCTGATATTCGGCTGAGAAACATTTAGGAAAATTCAACGTGTCTTTTAAGGTCCCGGTAACTCAATTCTAATAATACGATCTTGGAAAGAAATAGGATCTGGATTCGTGTCTCGCCTGACCCCTGACACAGGTTAAATAATATTTAGTAAAACTTGTCATTGTATTTTTTATAAGAAGGGAGGAAAGAAATGCATTTATCGGACACACACACAATAACAAATTAACAATAATAATACTTTCAAGAAAAAAATACCCTGTCTCTGGTTATGGTAGTGGTAACTGTCATTTGCCAGTGTGGTCCAATTACTCCAGCTCGACGTACTGTTGCAGACAAGCCGCAGCATCGATTTTCAGCTGGCACCGTCTATAATAATAAGAACACAATGACCGTCCTGAATGCAGGAAAGTTACCGGTACTTAAAAAATACATAGTGAAAACATTAGCTTCGCCTGAGGCGTGCCTGCCCGTGATTAAACCCAGCGAAGCATGCATAACGAGGCCGGTATGTTTGAACGCTAGCGAATACTTTCCGAGTTGACCCGGACAACCAACGGTTTGGTATTACACCTGCGCTTGTTTAGATCCGGCCAAGATTGCGCCATCGAGCAATGCGCTGTTTGTTTAGGAACGAGTCTGCCCTACTTATAATACAATAATAACAACCTTTAATAAATCAATATCCATCTTATACGAGAAGCAACATACAAAAACAAACTCTTAATCCTAAAAATGAACGTGCGTTTAATAAAATCTTTTTCGTTGGCATTACGTACGGATAATACCGCTCCAAAATTAAATAATATTTTGAAGGGATTAGTATCATGATTGGGCGGACACATGCTAATGCAAGAAGTTTTTAATTAAAACCGTCGGCCGTTAAGAGGCTGCGTAATAGCTGATCCTCAAGAGGGGCGATATTGGGTGTGTGTACGGAGAAGCCGAAATACAAACATATTTAGGTCCGGTGCGTTTCAGTGTGCTGCGGCTAATCACTACCCGGATGCGAAGGATGCTTGTGTACGCAACGCCTTAGATACCCCCTTTATTCGAGCTTCTAATATTTGGATTCCAACAATACATTTTACATCTATATTTCACATATATTTATATTCTTCACTCACTTTTTTCATTGATATGTAAAATAATCGACAAAATTATTTCGTTACAGATGCACCTGATTACGATGGTGATCCTAAAAAGGTAAATAATATTATAATAGTTTATATTATTTTTGATCAAACAGTTGTGATATAAAGGAAATGTTATACCCACTACAGAGTTCCATATATTTACCTTTCATATTAACGAGAAGATTGGATATTTTATTGTAAGCCGACCTCTAACACAACAGTCAAAAAAAAAATAACCAACAAAGCTATATCGCACTATGTAGGCAAGAACTATTGGGAAATAACGTGTTTCAGCCACAAATTCAGATAAACTGTTTAAAGAGTTAAGATAAATTAAATTACAGAAACATAATATATAGCAATTATGTTTACGCTAACAAGCCAACGCAGCTACGATAATCTCTTTTCTTCCTTCGTAAATAAACATTGTTACAATAGAAACTGCGTTATACAGCTTACAATTACAAAGCTATCAAAATGATTCTCTTTCAATAGAAGCACTCGGTCGCACGCCCTAAAGCAATCGAAACTCCGGCGTCGAGTTTATGGCCTGTGTGACCGCCAAAAGTCGCCGAGCAAAAGTGCAACCGTGTTTACTCATATATCACTCGGTACCGGTTTTCTTTCCGATAAGCGCCCCCGCTGCCAATAAAGTGATTAAGTCACAAATCGTAGCGGCATGGCGCCTTGCTCCTTCGTGATATATTCGGGTAGCGGGGTTCCGAAATTGGCCTTTAATTCATTTTTTACCGACATCGTGCCGCTTTCTCTACTTGTGTTACTTCGAAACTGCATGCTGCATGTTTAGTCATTTGGAATGTGATGTGTTTTTAAAACTTGATTTCTATAACAGTTACATGCTATTAGCGTGCAACTACGTTACCACAAATAACTAATGCATTGCATTAGTATTGTTGGACTAAGAACGTTAAAATTTTGGGGATAGCTTCCCAATAAATTAACGCCCTTCTTTGATATCTACACTTTGACAGTGATATTTGATTTGAGTCAATATTTTCATAATTTTTAAACTTAAAATACCTATGTTACTGATCGGTCCTGAGAAACCAGACATGATAATCAACCTTCACACATAAATTCCAAAATCATGAAAAGCATACCTCATCACTTAAATATTTTGCAATCAACTATCATGAGCTACAATAGTTTTTTATCTACAGTAACTATTTCACATACCCAATATTGGTTCTACTAGCTCACGCACCGAGTGGTTCGTCGATCCCCACGTCTTTCTCTATTACAAATAAATTGCCCCCGAATTGTTCCGCCCGTTATAAATTTCATACGTGCTGAGAAATGACATAAGGTATTATTTATTACGTACAGTTTTTTCGTGGAAAACAGAAAGAAGACATTGCTACGTAATTGAGCTCTTTTTATAGAAACACGCCACATCGCTGACAATTTTCCCCATGACATTATTTCACTTATCTACGCTTTAATTTTTAGTAAATGTAATGTAATATCGTTTTCATGAATTCACATAGCTTGGTATTTTTTAAGAAACAGATCGTCATCATATCGTCATCATCATACATCCTAATGCTATACAAAATTGTAACTGAGAATCCATTAAATTATACTGCTCTTATAATTTGTTCAATCTTGAGATTACTTGTATGACTATTAAAGTAATTTTAAATAATATAAAACTTTATAATACACTACTATTAAACCATGCTACAATATTTATCCAGGCCAGGCTTTTCAATATATCACAAGTTTTATCCAAATCGCTGCAAAGCTACGTAAATGAATATTTGTTTACTTTCAGTAAATTATCTCTAAATCATCATTAACATCTGTCAGCAAATCGAAAACTCGTTCCCACAATCCACCCTAATGTTTACAGATTTCGTTTTCACAAGCATTAGTCGCAGGCGCCATTAACTCTACAAATGACACTAAAATGAAATCTATTCATTTCCTTCAAGCCGAGTCAATCGTCGGTAGATATTGTTCAATTTCACGCGATCTAAGCATTACCACTGTATCCTCGCCGTCACTTTCCACATTTGTGACTACCGTGAGCTATTTTTTCTTTTTATTTTGGGATCGTAAAGTGCTACCATTTAAAGCTTGAATTCGGATCTATGTTAAATCTAAATAAAGTTCGGTAGTATAACATTTAGCAAAATTATTTTGTTTATCGTTCTTACCTATACTGCTGTATAAATATGTAGGTTTTGTCTGTAAATTTTATTTTTTGGACAAATTTTATAACAAATATTAGTTTTGACTCACTGATACCAATTTTCCTATTTTTAATGCTTGTCTGTCTGTATGTTCTTTTATAAGTCAAGAACGGGTTAACGGATTTCGATGAAATTCAGTATATGGTAAGATCATGTGATCGCGCAAATGATAGACTATATATCATATCGGTGGAAACTTTATAGTCCTAACTTATATCATAAATACGTAAGTGAGTTTGTTTGTAACACTTTCACGCCTTAACTACTCAATCGATCATCATGAAATTTTGCATTAACTTTGCCAGGTATATAGAATAGTACATAGGGTACCTTTTATCCAGAAAAAGTACCGTTCCCTAGGGATAGAAATATAACTTTCCATCGGTAGTTTATATTAACGCGAGCGAATTATTATTATGAACTGCCTTTTATTATTTTAGTTTGATTCAGGTTCAGATTCTTTATTTATAGAGATAATTGATATTGAAGCAAATATCTTTACTTTTATTTTTATGTATTAATCAAACCATTACATACATCTATTTATCTCCATCCAAACGTTGATAGTATTGAGTGGAATGAAAGGAAGTACACTTATAAAATTTATTTACATTAATTGCCTCATAACTCTTAATATTTCCCATATTTTAACCCAAATTCCATTAAATTATACAGCGATTATTTGATACTATACATAGCCTTTTATATTTTGTTCAATCTTGAGATTACTCGCATGATTATTCTACTAAATTCTACTGGAATTTTATTTAATGCTGCTGCAGATGTCGCACTACGTGCATACAGTCCGGGTTAATTTGTTACGCCGATGTTATCGGCCGCATCAATCGTTGCCGGTGTCGCCGATACGAGGATGACTGGTGCGCTTAATTTTGTCAATGTCGATGAATATCTAAGGGATGTTCCGGAAAACATTTGGTTGTCAAAAGTTGCCAGACTATAATTGACTTTAATAGAAGTTTAAAAAATTACAGTGGTTGCTTTATTCTAATATCCAATAATGTGATTTGACGAAATTATAAAATGGCTCTAGAAATGAAATTCACATTTTTCCAATTCACAATTCATCATGACTGTGGCTTTTAATTTTTATTAGCGCTCGTGAATATTAAAATTACATGGCAAAAATGGGTATAAAGTTTGACACTCTGTCACGAGGTACCTATGAGAATATTAGACAACTAGATATGGTCAAATAGCAGCGAACACTACTTCAAAAGACAGTTATAAAAAGAAGTTTTAGAAGGATGAAACTAAGTTGTCATATCCATAATATATAATTCTCTAATTCGCAATCTGATCATTAACAATTTAAGCTATTTTCATATAACTTATAGTATAATAATAATAATTTTATTTCGAACAACAGTGGCTGATAGAGGTTAGTAGATTACAATTTTCACTTATAACTATGTTAGTAGGTATGATAATTATAATGAAATTATACTAGATTTAAAAAATCTAAAAATCCCACGTTTTTCAATGTCCTAAAAAGAATAAAATAACCCTGCGCGGCAAAGCGAGGGGCCACTCAAAACGTGGGGGCGCATATTACTAAGAGGAGATTTTAAAGAGATGAATGACATGCATTGATGCCGATTATTGTAAAGATGCGCCCCCACGTTTTGAGTGGCCCCTCGCTTTGCCCCGCAGGGTTATTTTATTCTTTTTAGGACATTGAAAAACGTGGGATTTTTAGATTTTTTAAATCTAGTATAATTATTTTATTCTTTTTAATTATTAACTCAACGAAGTAACCATGTGTTACGCAACAATCGGATAAGCCCCATACAAAAGTGAAAGTTGCCGAAAGTGGACCTGAAAGTGCATCTGGAAAGTTGAAAGTTGCTTTAGAGTGCATTGTCGTCGGGTTCTGAACTATCCTGAAAGTTTCAGCTTTCTAGCTTATCGGAAAGTGCCTCAAATTTAAGTTGCAAGATTTTGCCCGGACAGACAAACAAATAAGAAAAGTGAGATAAGAAAAACGTGGTAAAATACACAGGTTAAATACACATTTATCTTATGTATTATCTTATGCAGACATTTTTCTTTGTGAATATATACTGTGTCCCGTCACCAGTGTCAGAGCCTTTAATAGTGTGAAATATGGCATTTTTTTATCGACAAATTGCCCCTAAAATTTGTTTTTTTTTTCAAAAAGCTAATAATTAAAAAAATACACAAAAAAGAATCTGTTTTTCTTTAATTAATTTTTCTATTTTTTATTCCATGACAATCGAAACATGATGGCTGTGTAACTTTTGTTTACATGTTCAGCTATCAAATGACACCTTTTTAATGTTGATAGGACATTTACATGAGTAGTGGTGGTCGAATTAGTATGAGAGCCCAGGTCTTGGTTACCAAGAAAAACAAAATTTGGGCAATTTGTCGATAAAAAATGCCATATTTCACACCATTAAAGGCTCCGACACTGGTGACGGGACACATTGTATATAACACAATAGCATATCGTACACTACGCAGTCCCAAAAACATGTTAAATTCATACATATTTAAAACTTAAATTAGTAAAGTATTAGCTCAAGTTGAATTTTAAATTACATTATAATTTGACCCGATCATCTTTATCAGGAACTTTGTATTTCAATACTAGATTTTTGAGCACTATATACCTCCGAACAATATGAGGATGAGCTATGCACGTTCAAGTTCACACGACACAAACACGTAAGACTTCTAAGAGCAACGTTCTTTCGGCCCGCGCGCCGCTCTTACCCTGTTCCGTGCCTATAGTTCCGCGCATTCGAAGATATACAGTATGTAAGCGAACTGACCTGAATACGTGCGCCGCCGGGCGGGCCTAATCTCACGCAAAGCTAGCACTGAGGGTGCATTATGGCGTGTCTTCTGTTTGCTTTAATACTGTGTTGATGCCTAGCTTGTAGTGCCGGCGTGAGGTGACGTTCCTTGTGCCCGCGCCGTTCGCACTCGGCGATTAGTTTTGCGTGTGAGCTAGCGGGCAAATAAAAGCAGCAAGATCGTAAGCAAATCAAAGTTTTGAGCATAAGAATAACGGAAATAAAAAAAGTAAAAAATAATAAGAATGCTTATCTAAATGTCTTGAATTTTTCTAGCGACGTTTATACTATCTAAATACTCTGTTCTCCATTATTTTCGTTCCTTGACCTTGGTGGATGGGCGCTAAAGATTAATGGTATTTTCAGCTTCTTGTTAGCGGCCGTTGTAGACCATCGATTATTTAATCAAAGACGTCGAGATAGATTATCGCTCCCACAGTGTGAATCAGCTTCCCAGAATAAAACTTTTTACTTAAGCATAAATCAACTGAGAATTCCACCTACGCGGTTTGTAAAGTTTGTTATTTAAAGCGTGTGTATAAGATTAATTAATTTGTGATCTTAGTTATATAAATTTATACACTCAGTTAAATTTAATAAATAATATAACGTAGGTACTGTTTGTTCCACAAGAATAATTTTGTTGGTTTTTGTATATAAGTATATATCACATAAAAGAAAAATGATAAAAAAAATATTATTAGGCACGGCTTATTTCAAATAATTCACCAAATAATATACTATAGATTTATTTTTATTGCAAAATGTAGACAATATTGTAGCATAATGCAGTTTTAATCGGGTATCGTGTAATTTTTTTTAATTAATTGCGATTAATTAATAATATTAATTGCGAAAAGATACATTGCTTTTGATATAAAGAAAATCACTTTGCAAAGAAGTGGTAGAAGATATTTTAGGTAGAACATTCATTAAATTCTGTGGAGACATTTACTTCTTTTGAGTCAACAGCCGATTAAATAGCAAATAAATGCATATTTTATCGACAATTATCAAATTACTTTAATATGCACATTCACATCTAGTGATCGTACAGTACCTATTGACTATAGTATTACAGTCATTTCAATACCTCATCAAACTTCCTGGCAGTCCCTAACAAGCTCATTACATGCGAAATCAAGTCGACCAACCGCACATTCTTTAAATAAATAAACAGCACTAAAAGGTAAAACGAGATAATTCGTCGGCTATCAAATGAATCTCCAATTGCTTACTAAATAATACGTCTAGAACGTTAATACCAAGAAAGTACCATACCGAAACATGCGGTGTGGTATTAACAAAAAAATTGGCCTTATTACGGAACCGTATGTAACTATAAGGTAATCTCGACCGTATAAAAAATTTACGTGTGAGGGTGACCACGTCGTGCGGGACAAATTGGCCGATCGTTCATCAGACCCGGGGCATGGTGTATGCTATTAATTCGATACTGACGTTTTTATCAGGCTAATAAAGTGGGTTTTGACGGTGGATTGATGACGCAGTTAAACCAATTTTATTGCACAAAATGGAGATACGGAGGTTATTAAACGTATGTGTTTAGCAGTCGATATTCAGGAGCAGATAAAAGCGGGTTATTGGAGTCACTGTTTTTATACCATAGATATTTTATTTTAATAAAACTTGGCGAAAACAATTATAATAATAAAAAAAACAATTTTTAAAAGTAAATTGCTGTTGTAACCAAAAAAATATGATAAACAATTGTACCTGTAATATTCCACTCCACCATTTCGAATCACACGAATTTTCAATATTGCTTAAACAGGATCGTTTTTACAATCGTATTCCGCATAATTTATTATAATCGCTTCTGGCGCCGATTTAGCCATTTCAATAAAATTATACAAGTCTATGAAAATAAAAATGAAGCGGCCGTCTACTAAACTTGCTGTTCTCTGCTTTATAGTTAAGCGAAATCGGCTCTTGTTTCTGAGGCTGTAAGGATGAAATAATGATTTTTTTTCTTTACAAAATTGCAGCTATTATGTGGTTACAATAGGGGCATCCGTCTCTACGTGTCGAACGACGTCGTGCCACGAATGGAAATGTTATCTCTTCGAATTTCCCTCAAATTATAAAATCAATTAGGCCGCTTTGTCTTGGGGGATTGATATTTTTATGATTTTAATGGCAGAATATAATTTTGTTAATGTAGATACAGGTTTTACCTTTTCAAAACTACCAATTCGTTTTTGATACTTACAAATGTTTATTACCTGAAAGTTTGATTAACTTTATTTAAAATAATTGATTGAAATAACATTAGTCGTATATAACTTCATTCAAATTTGTATAAATAAATATTAATAAGCAGGTACTAATAATTATTTTATTGAATTCTATGAAAAGTTGCACTCTCAAATTTGATTTGAAAAAGGTCCTAAATTCATGTTATAGTCGTAAACTTGAAACCAAAAGCATTCCTGATTTCGACAATTATTTTCCAACTTAGTTACTATAGTGCCCGCGCGCACTAAGTAACAAAATTGTTTATTCATGAACTAGGTCATATATTTCAACTCGTGACATTACAATTTTTGTTGAAGAAATACGAGAGATATATATTGTATACTCTAATGTTAATGCAAACGTTAAAAAAATTATAATCACCTTTTATTTGAAATAGAAATTTTAGAGAGTAGCAGAATAACGCAAAGAATAATAGAAAATTGAATAAACTTCGTTAAAACAAAATTATTCATCGTCGAGATTTTAAAATTGGGCGTCACGCTCGAGCAGTCAAAAACAATACTTATTCAAATGAAACAAAAAGCAATTAGCAGAGGAGATATCCCTCCGTCCTCTGAGATGTAGGAGGTAAGATTATTGAAAAAATAATTAATAAATATTTATGGGTGGCCACCTGAGGAAGCGACAGATCCATTTTTATCCAGTACCCGACACGCATCTGCAGTGGGGAAAGCGGTTTATTACGAATGCAAAATTTGCCATTCATATTCAAAATTTTATATCCGATGTGACGGAGAGAGCTAATTTATGCGGGGAGCAAGGAGACGGGCCGGCGCCTTCTTGGGGGGATTAGGAAGGGTTGAGCTCTGCGAAATTGACAGGTGCCTGTCAAAAATTACAATTAATAATTGAGACAGTTGCGACCGCGGTCTCACCTTGAACAGTGCTTGGTGCCTACTTCATTTTTACGTAAATAGTTAATGTACATATTTACTTAAAGATAGCTAACGATATTGAAGAAGGAAGTTATATGCATGAATTCAAAGAACTTCAAACATTAAATGTTTTCAAAAACATACTATTTTTTAATAATAGCGTACGATTTTTTACCTCACTCTTCACATATAATCTATCGACTATGAATATCCTTTATTTATATTTGTTCTATGTTAACAGATAACAAACCTTTATGATAATATTATATATTACTGATAGAATTGTAAATTCTTTTTTCATTTAAAAAAAAAAATAATGCAAAAAATTCACCTTATGACGGGGATTCAAACCTGAGTCTTCTGATAAGCAGGACCAGCCACCATACTTCTAACAAGACGCTTACCTTACTTGGTGATTATTTAACACTATCTGATTCACATTTCTTGTTAAGGTGCCTCATAATTTCTAATTAGCTATGTTACATCATACCTTTACAAGTATTCTAATCGTAATGTAAGACTGATTTTATTAGTTACTGTGATGTGTAATTGTTGGCTTTAAAATAATATTTTTAATAAATATAAGAACAATGTGTTTTTAAAGTAAGCTTTAACGATGAATACACGAGTACAGTAATTACTATGTTATTTAACATAAAAACAAACAATTAATTAAATTTGTTGTTATATTTAACGCCTTTGTTTCTCTCACTACACATCTCATGACTATTGCAATATTTAAATAACCTCCAGCTTAGAATTGATTTTATTAAAATACACAGTGCAGAAAAATCATGTGGCAAGAAAGAGACTTTAGTTACGTGTAAAAGCTAGTATTAAATAAAGTTACCTTCTCACGCGTCCGAAAGATGAATGCTACTCCATATATAATCGTGTACGTCTGTACCCATTTGTTGAGTCGTAACAGGGCAGTAAACCGCCGTTAGTGGTGGATTACCGCCATTAACCGTCCGTCAGTCGGCAGCTGTAAAACGGTGATCGATGCGCCGGTTATTATGTGGACGGGGGACAAAACTGAGATTTGTTTAGGGAATTACCGACTACCTACCGATTTATCTTGAGTTCGTAGTTTCTTCATTTACTATAATTTATATCATACAATAACAGCGACAAATAATATCATGCGTCATTCTTTTTTTTTATTGTAGCTCAAACTCTGATTCTATGCTAAAATAAAATGGCATGCCATTAATTATTTTCCTGAAAGGTTACTTTCGCTGTTGACAGTATTTCAACAAAGTGCAATCTAGTTAAGTCTAAAGGTATATCACTACATAGTATAAAACAAAGTCGCTTTCTCTGTCCCTATATCCCTATGTATGCTTAAATCTTTAAAACTACGCAACGGAATTTGATGCGGTTTTGTTTGATAGATAAAGTAATTCAAGAGGAAGGTTTATATGTATAATACATGCATAATATAGTAGAGCATGGTATCCGTGCGAAGCCGGGACAGGTCGCTAGTAAAATTATAATAAAAGATAATATACTAATCTAAAATCTAAGATCACAAATTTGTTGTTTGTGTGTTTGTCTGTCCACTCCTTTTCCCACTCTTTTTCCTTTGTATACGCGTTACCATAGCTACGCGTTACCGGATCAGCTAGTATATATATTTGTTTAATAAAGAGTCTTAATAAAGAACTCATTTTCGTTATCATAACATTAGATCATATTTACATAACAATATTGAAATGGCTTAAGTTTGGAAACTTTGTTATCTATTAACTTTGAAATCTATATGTGCCTATCTATGCTAATAAAGTACATAAGTAATTTACGAGCCGTTACATACAGTAAAATTTCGTTTAAAAATCGGTTCACTTTTCGCTGTAATCAGAAGATTAGACTTAAAATAATTTTATTTTTATTAAAAACTTTATTGTTGTTTTATTTTTTTCGCAACCAAATATAGATTTTTTTAAGTTCGTTAGTTTGTTCATCTATTTATCGGATAAAACTTGTCAGACAGCTCATTATAACTCGTTGGTGCTACTGACATTTTTTTTTAAATCTTCAAAATATATATTTTTTAATATAGAGATAAAGAAGTGATAAAAAAATAAATGTAATGTCAATAATTGGTCTGCACAAGATCTCAAGAAGCTGAAATAAATTATTGAATTACTACAATACTCTCGTTCCATTTGGCGCTTTGTTATTAAATTTCATTCAACATAATAAAATATAATACCACGGTTTACAGTCATCACTAAATGTGATAAAATACACTAACTAGTTAAAAAAAACTGCGATAACATAAATAACTAGAAAATCAGAAAATTCAATACAAAACAAATCGACCAAAAACGAGCCATTTCACGCAAAGAACACGTGAAATAAGCCAAAAGCCTATGCAAATTAACACAATGCATCAAACACCACTGTGAATCATATTGTTTTGATGCATTCGAGGTACGCCACTCTATCAGCGGATGAACTGTAAATAGCTCAATAAACATCCGATTTGCCAGTGTTGCACCACTTTTAAATGTAGATTGTCGATTGTTTACATAAAAAAAATATTTACTTATAATTCAAACGGTTTTAGTTAACAATATAATTAGATGATAAGAAAAGATATTGCGATAATTACAAGTACTGTTAGGTCGATGCAGCTGTTAAGCATAAAGCTTCGCTACCACCATATATTGGAGCGGAGCGTAATACCAACACAATAAAAAATTCAATAATGTTTAGTATATTTTAAAATTCCATAAGAATGAAAACTTTCAAAAAGCGCGATCCAATACAGGCCCATATTTATTGGTCATAACTTTTTTATATTTGCGAATTTCAAAATTCGAGCTCCGTCATGATCTAGTCCTGAACCTGTTGGTTCGATTCATTACAAAAAATACGAAAATTAGCAAAGAACTCATACAGTTATGGCGTCACATACATTTCGTCATTGAAGCTGATCCATGGTAGCTTCGCTCGCTCCGCTTCAAAAATACATTCAGCAACTGAATGTTCATTTTAAAGCTTTAATCTCTTTGTATTGGTAGGTCTTCATTTGGTTATGATTTTGATGTCTCAAATAAATTCTTAGCAGCATCTTCCTCTGTCCCTCAATCAAGTAAGGTACGTTGTGGATTTCCGCTAGCTCAGGTCATGCACCTATGATTTAGACCTATATCTGAGAGCAAAATTAAAAAGTGTATTGTGAAGAGAATAACGAAGTGAATGGTCGAAGGATAATATTTCTTGGTTCTGTTTATCTTCTTCCTGTACTTTGTCACAGTATTCAACTTCTCAACTATATACCAGTACGATTTTGAACTCCTGGCGTCGGTCAGCAGTCCTGCCCATCCACAAGACTTCTAATACGTTCTTGCCTTCTTTTTCATTCTTCCGTTTCTGTCCAAAATCGTTTATCACCAGATCATTGTTTTTCAATTCCAACAATATCCTTAGACCCATTTTAATCGGTTTTAACCCTGGGCATAGCACTGCTGCACAGACTAAGTGTGCTCAAGTCAAAAAACAATAATTTGCTGAAAGCGTCTTATACACGCTCGGATTATTGTAAACAATCCTTTAACCGTTTGAAAACCGTTTCTGTATGCTCCTTGGCTATACAAGGCTTCCAAGGCTCCTTGAATATCTTGGCCCTGGACCTTGGACCTGGACTAGCGTCCAGGTCTGCAGCATCTATGTACAGTTAAGTGGGAGATTATTATTTTGCTGTATAGGTATGTGGATGTATTCAACTACCTCTTAGTACAACGTTAGCGATCCTGCCTTTCGCCTAGCCTAGATTCACCATATTCAACAGACCTTAACTCATAGTGATTCTTAATATTTAATCCAGTATTACGAATTGCTGTCAGGGCAATATACGTGCGTTATCGATATAAAACAACACGGCTGATGCCAGCATTCTACGACAAAGTTGAACAGTATGCAACAGTTATAATTGTTCGTTTCGGCAACTAATCAATATAACATATGACTTCATAATCCTATAACATTGACGCCATAACTTTGTCAGCGGTCGGAACAACACGGTTTTTTTTCATCGCCAGACAAAATGTCGTTTTCAAGATATTCTTTGCTTTTTTGTTTCACGTTACGTTAAGTCCCTCATGCCTACTGAATATCTCAAAAAAGTCTTTTGTAACCATTGACTTGATCAACTTGTTAACCATAAAGTAAAAATGGAAAGACGAAATAAACTGAATCTTAATATAAATACTGTGAAATCTTGTGAGATCCTAGATGCTGTTACACATTAAAATAAAAAAGAAATAGCATCAAAACATTTATAACAGCGATATTATTCTTATTTCAGTTGACAAACCCCCTCGGTATACATATAAGCTTTAATTATTGTAATAACGTTGCTTTTAAAAGTTATTAGTTTATGAGGAAATAGAAAAAGCACCATTCCCCGGTTATTAAGTTAAAAAGGTAAGTTTTCTGTCTCATTGATAATGAAAATGAAGGTAATGCTTGGGAAAGAAAACATTTTCAATTACGTAAGTGTAACCAACAAAGTTTAACACAACAATTGATTTTTATTTGTAATGAAAATATTTTTAAGTACTATTTTTTTTATTTCAAAAATTTATTGTTCATAAATATAAAATGGTAGATATATCTCCATTGGAACCGCTTTTAAGTTTCTTTTTCCCAAAGGTTGACTGGGAGAGAATGCAATTAGCATTAAGTATATACTTAAACTAATCATTTTAACATACATATTACATTATATACAATTCATACAATACGTATATAATTATATTACACTACATATATAAACCAAATGTATATGTATGTATACACAACTAAATACATTAAATAAGTTACAATAATGTGATGATTCCATTTTACTATAAACCTTCAGTAAGAAAAACGTGAACTTTCTTTTTAAACGTAATCCTACTGGGAGAGCTACGAATAGAGTCTGGGGGGCCATTCCAGAGACTTACTATTGAAGTACTTGAGAAATAATCATCATCCAATTTAAGCAATAAAAATCAGTGTTTATCTAGTTTAGAGAGGGAAAAGCTATTGCGTATACATAGATCAAACCTAACTGATAAATCAAACATAGCCGTAAATCATATTGCTTCGGTGACCGAGCGCAATGGAGCCCACTCGACACGCGACAAATGACGCCACTCTATCAAACAGCACCAATGAATGTCCGATACATAGTGATGCACTTTATTCAAGTTATCGATATCGATACTGTATGATAAATACTATTTCGATATTTCCTATCTAACCCAGGTTTTAAGGCAATTATTAAGGTTTATTAAGGCAATTAATTTTAGAACGAACTGATTATGTTCTCTTGGAATTTGTCTTGGAACATTCCATTATAATCTTTCAAATTGCCTAAAATACCACCATTTATGTAAGACGGGTTGATACGGCTATAAATATGAACGAACGAACTCGTTAATTCCACTTAGTTCTAAGGATTCATTTTAGACTCAAGGCTACAAGTGAATTCCTTATAACGATGTTTTATCGGGAAGATTTCGTTCCGCCCATATGTTGTTAAAAATAACGCTAATGACTTATATTGAAATGAAATTAAAGCAAGAACGGCTTTTTTAACTTATTTTCATAGTATAATGATTTATGGGTTTTTGGTGTGGAGCTCAACTTACGTTAATTTAGAGCTCTTCCGTGCTTAGGAAGATGCATTAATTTCGAGCTTTTCTTTGGTTAGGAAAGTACTTTAGTTTCGAGCTCTTCCCAGCTTAGGAATACACTTTTGTTTTGAGCTCTCCCATGTTAAGGAAGGCTTGTTAATTCCGAGCTCTTCCCTCCTTAAAAAGACACTTTAATTTTGAGCTCTTTCGTATTTATGAAAGCACGTTAATTTCGAGCTCTTCTTTGCTTAGGAAGCTACATTAATTTTGAGCTTTTTCCCTCCCTGGTTAGGAAAGCACTTTAGTTTCTAGCTCTTCCCTGCTTAGGAAATGACTTTTATTATGAGCTATCCCGTGTTAAGGAAGGCTTGTTAATTTCGAGCTCTGCACTCATGAAAAAGACACTTAAATTTTGAGTTCTTCTTTCTTCTTCTCGAGCTATATTTATGAATGCACGGTAGTTTTGAGCACTTCTTTGCTTTGGAAGTCACGTTAATTTCGAGTTTGTCCGTATTTAGGAAGGTTGTTAATTTCGAGCTCTTCCGTGCTTCTGAAAGCACGTCAAGCCGATTGTATCAGCAGTCATTAGCACACTTCAATAGCACTGGTCCCGCGTGGTAAACACATGGCCCATTATTTTAACAGTGTTGTCATCTATAGGGTGCTAAGTGCCCCGGTGAGGATATTTGAGGATACCTGATGATAATAAATATATACAAATGTTATTTTGGTTAACCGGACCATTAACTGAACTACTCAAATATTTTTATACAATAGGGGGCCGCTCGACTGATCCGTCAATTCAAAACAAAATTAATTATATTTATTGTGATAAAATAATCTCATTTATTTACAGTATTTATTTACAGTATCCGTTTGACATAATTAAGTCAAACGGATAGCTAATAAATGGAAAACCAGTAAATGTAAACCAGTACTAATAGAATTGTACGCATATTGTATTGGCATAAATACATTGTTTTTTGTTGTTTACAGCTTCAATCATTGTAAAAAAATAGTAAACGTAGAAATGCGCGCATATGAGTATTCGGCGCAGTTTTTTTCTTCTTGTTGCTTCAACAAACAAAAAAACCAACGTTCATCTGGGTTATGATTATTATTTGCGCTTGTTACGTTGTTCTTTATTAAGTGTTAATGATCCTTCAAATTTGCTTTTGCTATATATGCTTACCGTATTTCCATTTTAACATCATAAATATTTGGTCCGATAAACCGTTCGTTCGACAGCCGCGAAGCGTAAGAAAATGTTAATTAACGAATCCATTGTTTTCCCGCCCGGCGGCTCCAAGATGGTGCCGCTTCCGTTTCTGGCGGGCCTTTCTTTATGTGCGTTTCCCTATTTTTACTTCGAATGGCGAATGGCGGCATTGTGGCGGGCGAGACGCGCCGGGGTATAATGATTTTAATTTCCTCTAATCAAGAGCCTTCGGCGCGGCTTAAGAATTCTAATCATGCGCACGGCACCGCATCGCCATCGCGTGGCCACAGTTTACTAAGTGTAAGCAGTACACAATTAGGAAATAGCGTTGTCTCCACAGGTGATATCTCAAGTTTTCACCAACCATAATGAATGTTTGAAAAATTCTAGCACTTATATCTTGCTATATGTTTTATTTAAAAAAATAAGCAAAGACAGGGAAGTTTAAAAAATATAGAAAATACTGTATAGATTTACATGTTGTTAATATACTTTTATTTTTTTTCTAGTGAAGTTTAAAAACCTCTAATGACCTATTTTGCAGTTGGTTGTAATGTAGACCACTTTTTAAGAAACGAAGTTTTCCTACCGGCCACCAGTTGACATCGTAGCGGGTGACAGAAACATCACCACTTATTCTGATTGCGTCGAGTGTGGTGCTGAATAATTAATTCGCCTTTATTTTGTGTCATACTCCTGCAAAAACAAATCACCGCATTAATTAACGAATTGTACCACATTTCCTTTTGAATGCGCCTCGTCAAAATATTGTGCATATATTTTTATAAAAATTAAATGCGTTTTTCACATTATGTGAAACTAGCCGACACTCCTATTATTGTCTTGTTCATATTAAGATATAGTATTGAGTTCATCAATAAAAATATCAATTAAAAAAGAAAAATATATAGTTCTTAGGCATTCCCTAATTTTTCAACACTGAACATAATCCTATTTCTGCAGAATCTAATACTACAAGTGATGATACATAGGAAGACAAACGTGGAAGAAGATAGGCAACATTTAAACAATGCAGACAAAAAACATACATACTCTAGTAACGCTAAACAGGTCAATTAATCTAATGTGTCAGGCACAGGGTGTAGTCTTTCTTTTTCAATCCACTCCTAGATTTTTTCTACTACAGCCACTAAACAGCAGTTAGTTAGGCAATATTAAAATGTGATAATCTCCAATCATAAATAATTATATAAATTGTAAATTCCTTATATGTGATTTAAGCAGTTTATAAATGTATGACTAAGTAACATATTATAAAAGCTTAAAAAGATATTTGTTACCAATTTTGTTTTATTTTTGCAATTGTCAATTCTATAATGCTATTAAACTACTATAAGGATTGATTAAATATTATAAAGAATATATATTTGCATTTATTACTTCAGAAAACGCCCTTACCAGTTTCAAATTTCTGACTACATCATTCAGTGAACGCCTCAGTCAATCCGGGAACACTAAATCATTTTCGTGAACACCACGTTTTTTGGTTTTTCATTAGTAATTTCAAATATTTTTGAACAGATAATTTTTTACATATAAATAAAATAAAGTTCTTGTTATGATCATAACCAAGTTTACGTTTTAAGTCATTGGTATTTTCTAATATAATAACTATAATGCATGAAATTTGGAACTTATGGTCATTTTGAATTTCATTAAATTTTTTGGGGAAATAGGCTCATATTTCTACAAAATTTTCTTTTGCACTTAGTTTACTGTAATAAGTTACTGTAAAAAATAAAAAATAATTAATGGTTTTAAGAAAGCTTTGATTTATAAAAAGAAAAATAATATCGTTCCCGGTATGACGAATTTTACTGAGGAATTAGCCTAAAATCGCTATAATAAAAAAAATAAAAAAAACTGTGCGCGCTCCTTTTAAATCTTTTAAGATCAATAATGAAGTAATTACTTTCAGTGTTTAATTTTGCTATTCCTTTTATAATTTTACGTGCAAATTACTTTAGAAATTTACAAGCATTTACAGTACTTATTTTGGGCTACGCTAATTGATATGAATGTAAGAAATATAATTATGTATCAATATGACGACCATGACGACCGTTTGGTGCAACGATAGTGATCCTGCCTTTCGTACCGACGGTCCTGGACTCGAATCCCGGAAAGATCAGATGTTTGTGTGATGAATACGAGCATCTGTACCTGAGTTATATTTCTATAAATATTATATCATATATGTATGTCTATCCGTTACCTTAGTATTAAAATAAGATAATCTCGAACCAAAAATAATTAAATACATTTTAAAGTCTTTATCTGTGATTTAGGCAGTTAAATAAGGCAGTTGTTATGAACGTTTGGTGCAACGGTGACGATCCTGCTTTCGTACTGACGGTCCTGGGTTCGAATAGCGGAAGGGTCTTGTGTGAATGTGTGAACGGGAATGTGTGATAAATACGAGTATTTTTACCTAAGTTATGGGTCTATCTATATCTATATATATTTCTATAATTACATATGTTTATATCATATATGTATGTCTATTCATCACCCTAGTATCCATAACATAAGCCTTATAATGCTTACTTTGGGATAGGCTAATTAGCATGAAAGTAAAAAATATATTAAAATATTATTTATATTTACAATAGCGTTATAAATTCTGAGATCTTACCTAAAATCATGAAGTTGCAGTCTTTTTCATTTCCTTGATTATTTATTTATATGTCAGTAATTTACGAAATAGATGGAAACTTTCAAAACTCCTTTAGCGCAATATTCCAGCGTTAACCAATAACGTTGGCAATATTATATTCAAAGAGACAGACAAGTTAATGTCACACTACATACTATTATATGTTTTAGTGCACTTATATAAAAATGTAGAAATTGTATGTTCTCATTCAAAGCGATTCTCTCTATAAAAGTATTCATAAAAAGGTCTTCTTTAAGGACTCAACAAGACCGCACAATTAACAGCACCCTTCTCTAACACACTTAGCATTTTAATCAGTCGACCGCCGCGGGCCACAATACAGATATAATGCCAAGGAATTAACTGATATAACAGCACTGATTTATAAGACATATTAGAATGGCACATTAAGCAGTCATAATACTTAACTCTTTGTAAAGGGTTTACGAAATAGTTTGCACTTTTCTTCACATACCACATTTTAAATTTCATGAGGATAAAATAAAATTAATGTACTAAAAGATTCAAAACCTTAGCTCACCGCCGCAAAGTTGCCTGTCTGCCGGTCTTCTACAGATTGTATTTTGGAGAGTGTGCTCAGGAGCTACATATGCTCATACCGTCATCACCTTTCTACCATCGGACATCCAGACGCACTGCGGGCTACCACCGTTTCTTGGTCGCTATTCCTACCTGTCGCACCAAGCGCTTCTCGACTTCTTTTATAATGCGCACAGCAAAGGAGTGGAACTCCCTCCCTGCGTCTGTATTTCAGAGTACTTTTAACCCGCCTGTTTTTAAAGCCAGGGTGAATAGGCACCTTCTGGGTTAGCTCGTTCCATCGTGGATTCTGTCTTTGCCCCCGGGCTTGATTGGGATCGAGAGCGAACCCGTTCTGAATAAAAAAAAAATCTTATAGGCAGAATCGGACAGCAGAAACAAGTTGATATTTTTCTTTTCTTTGTCGATAGCTGGATACTTATAAAATAATTGCATTCGATGTTATATGAAGAAAAACCTTGAACATGAAATGTTGGCGCTAGCGTAGAAGAAAACTCTTCACTAACATTTTCATTAAAAGTGAATAAAACATCAAGAGTGTTAAACTTGTAACAAGTTTATGAATTGGACTATATAAAATGTAATTATTTTAAAAAATTGTAATTGTGAAAGTTCAGTCCAAAATCTAACTTTCTTTTACAAACATAAACTCAGATTAAACAAAATAAAACAGTAAAACGCGCCACTGACACCGAATGAGGCTTCAATCTCAATTAAATTCGTCTAATTTCCAGTACGATACACGATCGCGCACTCATAACCCCCAGCACTCAGTCAGTAGTAAAAAAGCTAAAACGATTACTGTTCAATGAAGCGTACCTTCCCCGCGCAAATAAAGCCAAGTACACACTTCAAATATGCTTTTCTTAATCGTTCTCATAAAACAAAGATCAGTTGCGATCTCCCCCGCGCGCGGTGGGAAGTTAAAAATAAAAAATACTCATATCGCAAATCGTAGCGGCTTTTTGCCGCAAATTGTTTTCTAGAACCCTCCAAATCGATATTGTTAGAAACGGAATTCACTTCGGAAATTATGATTGGTATTACATTGAAACCAATTTGAGTTATGCGAATCATTTGGAACACTTGATTCTCGTTTTGGTTAATGTCTTAAGTCGTCTTTAAGCGGAAAACTCGCGTTTAGAAAAGATTATACAAACTTGAAGTGTCTGTCTGCGATAGGTGCGTGTGTATGTGTTTGTATGTTTGTGTGTGAGCGTGTGTGTGTGTGAGCGTGTGTGTGTGTGTGTGTGTGTGCGCGTGGGAAGGTGCATGTGTGTGTGTGTGTGTGCGCGTGGGAAGGTGCATGTGTGTGTGTGTGTCCTGTGTTGGTCAAATCCTAATATTCTTCATCGAAGTATCTACATTAAATATAACCTCTATATTTCTGTCCAATTCACCCAGATTATCGGGAGTGCTCAAGTTGGATTGGCTTAAAACCTCCCCCGGATGTGTCATTATAATTTCCTAGGGAGAGATGACGGATCCGCCCCGGGCACGGAATTTATACCGTAAGCTATTTTAATCTTAACTTAGTTAAAAATCTTGCGTCCGACATTAGCATTAATCATTTTTGACAGCATTTGTAATGGATATAGTGTAATTAGCGTAGCAAGGTATTATTGTGGTGATTTAAGAGGTGATGCGAAAGTCATTATAGTATATATTTTTTGTTCTTATTATGTTTAAGAAACGGATCGAACATGAGACAGGTACTTTTTGTACAAATATAAAATTAAACTAATCAAGGGAGCCGTAAGCCTTATATTGTAATGTAAGCTTCAAACACAAGTTAATGTACTACGAACATGGAACCACTCGTAGCATAGTTAACGGAAATATTAATAAATATCTTTGACGCATTCTTAATAAGTATTCTTTACAAATAAATTATGTACATACCGTGTATACACGGTATAGTACAAATTAAAAAAAAAACAAAGTAATAAAAAGCACTACATTAGCTTATCCTCAATTAGTTCGTTATAATTCGTTTTCGAATAAAATTTGTTATTCTAAACTCCTTTCTTGAAATTTAGCTAATAAAATTTTACATTTCAATCCAAAGTGAATAAAAGGACTTCACGTAAATTAAATTATTATTTTCAAAGAAACAAAGGAAATGCCTTCATCAAGCACAAAATCTAAAGCTTAATTGAACGTCGACATTGAGAGATTTCAATTCAATTACTAAACCATATTTAACGAAATCCAATCCCCTTTCCCTTGAGAAATAATATTATTTATTCACAAAAAATAATACAAAACGCGGTTACGGCGAACGCTCTGTTGGTTCAACGGGATCATTCGTAGTCTGAGGCGAGGACCGAGACAGGAAGAAAACTTGGATAAGCGAAACCCTCTAAAAATGATTGATGCCATAGCGGGCGGGGGCGATCGCTCAGCCACCCGAACGTTTTAAAACGAATAAACGTCGAACTCGAATTCTAGAGCGGAGATCATTAGCGCACATCGGCATCTAGCTCCCGGGCGATTCATTATTACCCAATGAATTTCCACGTTTTTGAACGACCCCTCAATATTATTGGCTTACCGTCAATCATGGTTAAATGGTAAAATTCGAAAATCGAAGCCGTCCTCGATACTCCTTTCGCAACAAAGGCGTTCGAGTCGCTTTGGAATTGCGTATAACCAATTTCCTAACGTATTGCAAGCGTTCAACAATTGTTTGAAGACATGTTATTACATGAGCGTTTAGCCCTAGAAGCTAACAAGCGCTGACATCGTTTGTTTCTGTGGCTCTTTGTTGGGAATATAACAATTAGGGAGAGAAAGCGTCCGGTGGCGGAGGCTGTTATCGTGTGATTCTCGCCAGGCGGAGCTGCACAATGCGCGCACGACAATGCACGTTCAATATCTTTATGCTTCTTGCTGTTGAAGGCCGATGCACCCATTTTGAGAGCCATCTTGTATACGTTTAAGGGAACCTAACTTTTTGGTCAAAGATTATTTTAGATGCAGAATGAACACATGTCTTTTTTCAAATCCAATTCAATGTCTTTATTGTGAAATGTAGGTTAATTGTTAGACAAAGATTGTTACGAGGTTTAAAATGTCTCGCTACATTTCCACCTTTTACAAGGTATGCAATAATGTTATGTTAAAAATTTTGTTAAATAAACAATCAATATCATAAAAAAATAGAAAAGAGTAGATATACAATGACAAAATATATTAATGTCAGATTAATCAAAATATTATATTAAATGTCATTAGTAATTTAGGAATATTAATCAATTAAATTGTGCTATAATAGGTCATAAGTTAATAAGTCATGTAAATCAATAATTATGACGTCATATCCATTTCATTTAAGGAAGTCTACCGTTGCGTAATATTCTTTTACACAGTATTTCAGTATGAGATTTCCAATCCATTTGATAATCAATTTGGACACCTATAAATTTTATATCAGAAACTGAATCTGTTACATCATCATTAGCTTTTAAAATAACATCTGACAGAAGTGTCCTCTGTCTAAAATGCATAATTTTTGTTTTATTAGTATAAAGTATCAAGTTGTTTGTTTTTAACCAATCACTGAGATTTGTCATAACTTTGTTTATTTCTTCTCCATAAGTGAGATTTTCACCACATCTCATTAAAGCAGTGCTGTCATACTATTACATATCACATTACTATTACAAGCATATTAGAAATGAAAAATAAAGGTCCCAATACACTACCTTGTGGTACGTACGTACGTGGATACGATATTAACCTATCTATTATTATTTTTGATTATCACCAGAAACTTCCTATAATTTGTATGACTATTAGTGAGAGGGTACATAAATTCTCGCTGTCAATAGAAAATGCGAGCGTATGTTCGCCAGGAATTTTGTCGGTGTTGTAATTTCTGTAAATAGTCACTATAAATTTAGAATAATATGTTTTAAATTTACTTATGTTTTAAAACATATTATTCTTCTTCTTTTAATCTTAAACTAATCAGTACCACTTTCAATTTCAAATTAATATTTGAAAGAAATAATTTAAATAATATTAATAATTGAGCTTTCTAATGAAATCTATTACAATTGGTTCGCTGCTCCTCACAGATGCTGCAATTAACGACCTATAACACTTTGTTTTTCATCTCTGTTAGTCCACCCTAATGACAGGCGAGTGGCGTACGCGTCTCTTTTGTCCCGTTTGCACACCTCCACTGCCGTCAAGGCTTTGTGCGCCACTTCCTTAGACCGTCTCTCACGATGTCCTGAATGCACATTTGGTTCTCCATACGCTAGATAACGGTGGGGTGCAATAAAGGAGTTGTTTTGGCACTACCGTTGCTTTATAGACAGTCTACTGGTTGAAATTAATTATATTTTGTGTTACTTAAACAAAAGTGTAAGCACTTCGGTTTTGGTAGATTATAAAAGTTGAAATATTTAATATGAAACACAAGAAAACATAACAAATCTTTATGCATTTAGATAAATACAATCTCTGATTCCTATGAGCTATATTTTATGTATTTTAGACGAAGTAAGACTCACAATCTATTCTAGACAAAAAAACAGCATATTTTTATATGCAGTATTAAAATGAATTTTATGCAACACAAAATTGAATTTTATTAGGAATTAAATGGACCTTAATTAAGAAAATGGCTGCCAAAATTTATGGCCAAGACCTTTGGCTATAGACTACCTCATACCGAAGTAAAATACGAAAAACTTAAACACTTCTACTTCACAATAAAATGCCAAATAGCACGCTAATTCCCCGTAAGCTGCCTTGTCGCCACCTGCGGATGTGAGCGAATGTTAATCGCATAAAGAGCTAATTGTCTGTACGGATTCCACAGGTAAACACTACAACCACCTCCATTTACACACTGCCACACATTCAGTGAAGCTAGTAACTGTCGCAGATGTGGTAAATTGGAAAAACTGATACAAAATGAACAATTATCTTATTTTCTGTAGATTTTTTATTCACTAGTCTCTAATACTGAAAATACTTAAAGAGTGAAACACTGTTAAACTTTAAGCCAACTTTGGATAGACTTTTTTTATCGTTAAAAGAGAGAAGAGACTTTGAACTGCTTCGAAAATGCATGATTCTAACCTGGTGCCCCTTTGAGTTATAGACAAGATCGCTACCGTTACACCAACCGGCTATTTCATTACAATACATTTATTACAACATTTCAATCCTTCCCTTCTGAATGATAAGTGTGTAGCATATTTCTGCTTAGAGCGTATATATTAAAGTATTTTTAATCGTAATTACCTCCTCCAAAAGCAGAGTTCGCTTCGTGGCTCATCGTTCCACTATTACACGTGCGCGATTACTCTAACCATCCTGTACACGTTACACGGCCTGATTTAATTCCAACCGATATTTATTATGCGAGCGCTTGCGTTTGACGACAATTTCACTTAATTGCCTGAGGGCTCCGATGACATGTGATTTGCTTAATTTACATTCTAACCTCGCATTAAAATTATGGGAATACGAATGTGTGGTAGTTTAAACGTTTGCGCTTTAAGTTTACATTCAGATTAGTTGAAGTTCATTACGTATTGGGCGTTTTAAATGTCATTTGGTATCGATTGTTGTAGGGAGAAATGTAAGGAACTTTCATGGTCAAATAAACTAGGGAACTGAAATCTGCTATTTAAAATGCAGCTAGCTGCTGATTTTCGTATCACTATTTCGATTTGAGACACATTTTAATTTAAAAAAAAATGTTTTTATTTAATTTTTTGCATTCACAATGCAATATTTCTATAAGATATAAAATACGTGTGTAAAAAACAACCACGCCTCCGAGCCCTCAGATGGGATTCGAACCCACGACCTTTCGCAATCCGGGCGACTGCTCTGACCGCTGAGCTACCGAGACGCTGGCAAACGTGTCGAATTTTCCAAACGTATTCCAACTTCTACTATGAGCTAGTATCGTTCCACCAATGTTGAACGCTAACTACCTTCAACATTGAAAGTAATATTTTTACAAATATTAAACAATCAATTAAGATGGAACCAGCTATAATTATGTTTTTATTTAATTTTTTGCATTCACAATGCAATATTTCTATAAGATATAAAATACGTGTGTAAAAAACAACCACGCCTCCGAGCCCTCAGATGGGATTCGAACCCACGACCTTTCGCAATCCGGGCGACTGCTCTGACCGCTGAGCTACCGAGACGCTGGCAAACGTGTCGAATTTTACAAACGTATTCCAACTTCTACTATGAGCTAGTATCGTTCCACCCATGTTGAACGCTAACTACCTTCAACATTGAAAGTAATATTTTTACAAATATTAAACAATCAATTAAGATGGAACCAGCTATAATTATGTTTTTATTTAATTTTTTGCATTCACAATGCAATATTTATATAAGATATAAAATACGTGTGTAAAAAACAACCACGCCTCCGAGCCCTCAGATGGGATTCGAACCCACGACCTTTCGCAATCCGGGCGACTGCTCTGACCGCTGAGCTACCGAGACGCTGGCAAACGTGTCGAATTTTCCAAACGTATTCCAACTTCTACTATGAGCTAGTATCGTTCCACCAATGTTGAACGCTAACTACCTTCAACATTGAAAGTAATATTTTTACAAATTTTAAACAATCAATTAAGATGGAACCAGCTATAATTATGTTTTTATTTAATTTTTTGCATTCACAATGCAATATTTCTATAAGATATAAAATACGTGTGTAAAAAACAACCACGCCTCCGAGCCCTCAGATGGGATTCGTACCCACGACCTTTCGCAATCCGGGCGACTGCTCTGACCGCTGAGCTACCGAGACGCTGGCAAACGTGTCGAATTTTACAAACGTATTCCAACTTCTACTATGAGCTAGTATCGTTCCACCAATGTTGAACGCTAACTACCTTCAACATTGAAAGTAATATTTTTACAAAAATTAAACAATCAATTAAGATGGAACCAGCTATAATTATGTTTTTATTTAATTTTTTGCATTCACAATGCAATATTTCTATAAGATATAAAATACGTGTGTAAAAAACAACCACGCCTCCGAGCCCTCAGATGGGATTCGAACCCACGACCTTTCGCAATCCGGGCGACTGCTCTGACCGCTGAGCTACCGAGACGCTGGCAAACGTGTCGAATTTTACAAACGTATTCCAACTTCTACTATGAGCTAGTATCGTTCCACCCATGTTGAACGCTAACTACCTTCAACATTGAAAGTAATATTTTTACAAATATTAAACAATCAATTAAGATGGAACCAGCTATAATTATGTTTTTATTTAATTTTTTGCATTCACAATGCAATATTTCTATAAGATATAAAATACGTGTGTAAAAAACAACCACGCCTCCGAGCCCTCAGATGGGATTCGAACCCACGACCTTTCGCAATCCGGGCGACTGCTCTGACCGCTGAGCTACCGAGACGCTGGCAAACGTGTCGAATTTTACAAACGTATTCCAACTTCTACTATGAGCTAGTATCGTTCCACCAATGTTGAACGCTAACTACCTTCAACATTGAAAGTAATATTTTTACAAAAATTAAACAATCAATTAAGATGGAACCAGCTATAATTATGTTTTTATTTAATTTTTTGCATTCACAATGCAATATTTCTATAAGATATAAAATACGTGTGTAAAAAACAACCACGCCTCCGAGCCCTCAGATGGGATTCGAACCCACGACCTTTCGCAATCCGGGCGACTGCTCTGACCACTGAGCTACCGAGACGCTGGCAAACGTGTCGAATTTTACAAACGTATTCCAACTTCTACTATGAGCTAGTATCGTTCCACCAATGTTGAACGCTAACTACCTTCAACATTGAAAGTAATATTTTTACAAATATTAAACAATCAATTAAGATGGAACCAGCTATAATTATGTTTTTATTTAATTTTTTGCATTCACAATGCAATATTTCTATAAGATATAAAATACGTGTGTAAAAAACAACCACGCCTCCGAGCCCTCAGATGGGATTCGAACCCACGACCTTTCGCAATCCGGGCGACTGCTCTGACCGCTGAGCTACCGACACGCTGGCAAACGTGTCGAATTTTACAAACGTATTCCAACTTCTACTATGAGCTAGTATCGTTCCACCCATGTTGAACGCTAACTACCTTCAACATTGAAAGTAATATTTTTACAAATATTAAACAATCAATTAAGATGGAACCAGCTATAATTATGTTTTTATTTAATTTTTTGCATTCACAATGCAATATTTCTATAAAATATAAAATACGTGTGTAAAAAACAACCACGCCTCCGAGCCCTCAGATGGGATTCGAACCCACGACCTTTCGCAATCCGGGCGACTGCTCTGACCGCTGAGCTACCGAGACGCTGGCAAACGTGTCGATTTTTACAAACGTATTCCAACTTCTACTATGAGCTAGTATCGTTCCACCAATGTTGAACGCTAACTACCTTCAACATTGAAAGTAATATTTTTACAAATTTTAAACAATCAATTAAGATGGAACCAGCTATAATTATGTTTTTATTTAATTTTTTGCATTCACAATGCAATATTTCTATAAGATATAAAATACGTGTGTAAAAAACAACCACGCCTCCGAGCCCTCAGATGGGATTCGAACCCACGACCTTTCGCAATCCGGGCGACTGCTCTGACCGCTGAGCTACCGAGACGCTGGCAAACGTGTCGAATTTTACAAACGTATTCCAACTTCTACTATGAGCTAGTATCGTTCCACCAATGTTGAACGCTAACTACCTTCAACATTGAAAGTAATATTTTTACAAATATTAAACAATCAATTAAGATGGAACCAGCTATAATTATGTTTTTATTTAATTTTTTGCATTCACAATGCAATATTTCTATAAGATATAAAATACGTGTGTAAAAAACAACCACGCCTCCGAGCCCTCAGATGGGATTCGAACCCACGACCTTTCGCAATCCGGGCGACTGCTCTGACCGCTGAGCTACCGAGACGCTGGCAAACGTGTCGAATTTTACAAACGTATTCCAACTTCTACTATGAGCTAGTATCGTTCCACCCATGTTGAACGCTAACTACCTTCAACATTGAAAGTAATATTTTTACAAATATTAAACAATCAATTAAGATGGAACCAGCTATAATTATGTTTTTATTTAATTTTTTGCATTCACAATGCAATATTTCTATAAGATATAAAATACGTGTGTAAAAAACAACCACGCCTCCGAGCCCTCAGATGGGATTCGAACCCACGACCTTTCGCAATCCGGGCGACTGCTCTGACCGCTGAGCTACCGAGACGCTGGCAAACGTGTCGAATTTTACAAACGTATTCCAACTTCTACTATGAGCTAGTATCGTTCCACCAATGTTGAACGCTAACTACCTTCAACATTGAAAGTAATATTTTTACAAATATTAAACAATCAATTAAGATGGAACCAGCTATAATTATGTTTTTATTTAATTTTTTGCATTCACAATGCAATATTTCTATAAGATATAAAATACGTGTGTAAAAAACAACCACGCCTCCGAGCCCTCAGATGGGATTCGAACCCACGACCTTTCGCAATCCGGGCGACTGCTCTGACCGCTGAGCTACCGAGACGCTGGCAAACGTGTCGAATTTTACAAACGTATTCCAACTTCTACTATGAGCTAGTATCGTTCCACCAATGTTGAACGCTAACTACCTTCAACATTGAAAGTAATATTTTTACAAATATTAAACAATCAATTAAGATGGAACCAGCTATAATTATGTTTTTATTTAATTTTTTGCATTCACAATGCAATATTTCTATAAGATATAAAATACGTGTGTAAAAAACAACCACGCCTCCGAGCCCTCAGATGGGATTCGAACCCACGACCTTTCGCAATCCGGGCGACTGCTCTGACCGCTGAGCTACCGAGACGCTGGCAAACGTGTCGAATTTTACAAACGTATTCCAACTTCTACTATGAGCTAGTATCGTTCCACCAATGTTGAACGCTAACTACCTTCAACATTGACAGTAATATTTTTACAAATATTAAACAATCAATTAAGATGGAACCAGCTATAATTATGTTTTTATTTATTTTTTTGCATTCACAATGCAATATTTCTATAAGATATAAAATACGTGTGTAAAAAACAACCACGCCTCCGTAAAATCGTAAAAACATTTTTTTTTTAAATATAAATATATATTATTTAAAAAAAAAATGTTTTTACGATTTTTAAAACAATTGTGATTGATTATTTTAGAAATTTAGTTGGTCAAGAGTCAACGGCTCTTAAGCGATTTTACTAAGGCATCTTAAATTGGTCTCAAATGACAATAATTCGTAATTATTTTTCTTAATAATAATTTTTTATTCGACATTTTATAGTTTTACCACTTTTTATTCATTAGTAGACAATAATTACATGGTTACTGCCATTATTACCAAAGCCAATTATTGCCAAAATTACCAAAATTTAGTTTCCCTTTAGGTAATAGCTTGTGTTGATAAAATTAACACAGACGGGAATGACTCGTAGTAATCTATCAGTTTGGTTTGCTGGAGAGATATTGTTTCTACCACTACCCACCACTTGGTAAGCTTTTTAATTATATTTTTATAGTAAAATTTACTCCGTTCATAGGGTTAAATATAATAATATTAAAACCAAAATAATTCTTGACAAGTCTTAATTACATTTAATAGAGTTGTCTATTCAGAAACTTTTTTCCAAATTATGGCAAATCAGATTTCGAAATAAAAGTAAAATTGATCTATTCAAGATTATTGAAGACTTTTGTATACATTTGGTACGTTACTGAACGTACGAGTAGTTTAAATATTCAGTGTATTCATTTTAAGAGTCAATATGGTACTACTTAAACTACAGATAACTATAAAATATTGCCGCTGATGATAATAAAGCAGAAATGTCAATAGTGTTGAAAAGCAAAGAACAGTTATTCCAACATAACGTTTTACAGCCGTTTGGGGTATTTTTATGTGACAAAGGGGAAGCTGTTTAACAGAATGAAAACTCAAGGACTGTACGAGTCTGTATGAAAATCCGAGTTATGTTTTATAGTGGACGTGGGATGAATAAGAATGGCGTTAAGGGCGGGTTTATGTTAGGTGTGGGTTCACAGTGACGATTTTTAAAGTTAAAAATAAATAATTATTATTTTACCACTTATTCGTGCAACGATAACTATCCTGCCTATGCGATGAGAATAAAATTAATTATTTCAAGCTATGACATATGACCACAGTTTTAATATTGAATGCTTAAAAAACTGGTAAAAGTATTTGGATGCACAAATTGTAGCGATATTTTTCGCTCAATTCTTAGTTTATCCCAAACAATAAAAAAGTATTTCCTCCATGTGTAAACCGCAACTAGTAGGTACGCATTTTTATGCCATCTCTTTGTTTTTTGCTAATAATTTGCTATGTTACAAATTAATGTATCTTTTCTTTTATATTAAAAGTTTTAAGTACAAAATATAAGGCGCATTGTTATTTAATTTAATCAATAAAATCAAAACCATTAAACGTAAAATTACACTTGTTTGCAGTCGCTACGAACTACTTTATGCTACACGCAACGTATCGGCTGCTACGAAATAACCCAACATCGTAACACATTGAAGTAATGCCGTCATGCCTTTATTAGTAATAAATAATTAATTTTAATAATTATGAACAAAATCTATTACAGAATTGATGATTTTTTTAAATACAAGATCACGTGGAATTAATAGCCTTATTCTTTTCTTGTAATGACAGTATTGTATAAGTATCCAACATGTACCTGAGTGATTATTAACATAATATATTTGTATACATATTTATATTTATGTTTATCCTATCCTTTCTATTGTGCTTTCTATAGTGTAAATGTAATGAATATTATATTATTAATAGTCAAGAAATACTAACAAATTTTTCTTATTATTTAATTTGATGTAAAAATTATAAAGGGATAAAAAAAAGTTGCCAACTTTCTTGCGGTTTCCTATCGCTACAAGATCGCTCCACGTATGTCTTACGAAGCAATGGTTTTGCTGTTGACGTTCAATACATTAAATAAAAAGCATATTATCTTTATTATTTAAACCGCAATTGACAAATTTTAATCTTTTTTTTACTTTTTATTATTCTACTATGGTAGGTTGTAAATTACATTGTGTTCGTCATTGCTAACCCGCACCGTTTGATGCGTCGCGTCGACGGCGTTTCGCAATTCTTTATTATTCATGGGGCGATCTTGCTCGCAGAGTGTTTTATATGAGCGACGATCGAGTATCAATTTGTACCGAACGGCCCCGTATTAGCATACCCCGTGTGAGTCTACATTGTCCCACGGATCCCCAGAGAGGGTGGCACTTTTCTCTCTTTTGGCTCCTTAATAATTCTTTCTAAGTAATACTGATGACTTTTGTACATGTAGTAGTTAAAATACATACCTACCTTTTAGTTTGTAAATAATATCGTACAAACTTAATATTAGGTATTGACCGTTACACGAAATATTAAACGAGAGACAGAACATAATCATTAGTATCGTATAATTAACTATTATATTTCAGAATCAAATTCTAATTTAAAATTTTGTATTTATATTCTCGGCTCGATGGCACGTTTGACCTATGATTTCGGAGGGCCAGCGATCTGCATCATCAGCAGCGTCTGGAATCGGTAACACCCACTGATCCGCACTGGGCCCACTGAGGAATATACTCCCTACGGTCCTTACCCAGCAATTTGAAAAGACTGATTGTAACTTTATCATTCTAATATGGCAAAAGGTGCAAGATATCAGGGTGGAATTGCATGTGCATTTAGTCAATATTATTTATAAATTGCGATTTGTTTATAAAACTATTCAAACTCATTCTAAAATATCACACTCAAAAGGCGACTTTCATCAATAACCACTAAATAAAATTACTATTAAACGTATTTAAAACATCGTTCTGTCGCTTTCAACTTCAAATAATTGAGAGAAATGCAATGACATTTTAAATTTGTTTAATGCTAGTCGTAATTAGTGACTGTTGGTGAAAGTCACTCTTAGCATCGAAATTCCAGTAATTAAGTGCAACTCGCCCAGTTATCGCGCTCTACAAAACGCAAACCCCACAAAGCTCGGTTACGTCACTCTGCAATATGTTAAGCAGCGCTTATGAGTGTTCATTAAAGATACGATAAAGACGGCGGATGAGAGGCGCTCCCGCCCTAGACGTTGGCTTCCAACAGCATAAATGCTAGACTAGACTAACAGCTAGTACTTAGCTCTTTACCGGCTTATTATGGCTTTTACTTTCGCCTCATGCCTAACAACTGTGTAGTATTGAAATGTGAATGAGATATTTTCAGTCACAACCTTTAATTTGGAATCCATTACCTTGAAAATATTCTTGGATCACTTTGAGTGCAATAACGTTGAAAATTTTAAATAATAGTGATTATTATGTTGCATGTTTTATGAAATTTAAGCATTTAAGTGATAAATTTGTGTATCTGAAAAATATATTACTAGAAAAACTTTACTTACCAATCGCGGTGTTAAAATGATGAAGTGAAAACGTCTGTTATCTAAATTAAGATGATTTTGAAATGAAAACTTCTTTGAACAAGGTTATTATTTATGTTTTTCTCATTAGGCACATCCGTCGGTGTCAGTCAAGAAAATCTCAGTAGTTTTTACGACATGGGTCATAAAATTATAACACAAAAATGAAAAAGTATAATTATGGATAACTATTTTATTAACTGATTTGGAACATTTCTTTTGAGTTTTCTAACTCGATAGATGTGTAACGAAAAATACGCATACATCAAAAGTAACATAACTATTGGAATGCTGAATGATTTTTCTAATATATTAATTAAAAGCAACAACAACAACTTAGGACTAGGTATACCTCGCACTATTGCTTGCTTGTTTCATAAAGCTCATTAAAAAGTGACGATTCTGCCAATGTCCGAGTTAAAAGAGACAAGTTACGTTAGATACTGTACAGTTATGACGAGAATTAAAAAAATTAAAAGTTGTCCTATTTACGTCTTAATGTCTATTTTATTTATAAATTAATAAAATAACAGTAAATACCGCCTACATCCAAACTTACAAGCATTACCTACGTGTTTATAAAACACAAATTTTCTATACCTCTTCTTAATATAAAAAGATATCATCATATTATAAATTATACCTTTTTATATAATTATAAATTTCGATAAGTTGCATATATTCTACATTCCTTTATTTTTTTTGTATTTTTTATTTGTTTTAGGATGGTTTTGGATGATCCCTGAAATTTTATCTGCAGTAGGTACCTAATTGAACTTCATTAATGTTAAAACAATCCCAATAAATGCCATTTCACTCCAGCCTATAAAATATATGTCGTGTGTTGTACATTTCGTGAACTGACTGTGAAAGAAATTGAAAACATACCTCATGGCAAAGATATTTAACATTCGAATCTCGTAGTGAAAGAGTTACATTTTTACTAACTGAACCCTCGATAAAGACTTGTTCAGTTTTTATAAAAAAAGAATTCTATCCGCCACGAATAGAACTATCCCATCATATAGTTTTTATTTTATAGATGAACTAAGCTGACCTTCATATACAGATTTCTTATTCATGTGATTCGAATATCACTTTCATGAAATATGTATTTCGTGGATTCGGATACTTTCAACTAACTCCTTATTCGTGAACTATAGTGAAAGCGTCGAGTCTCCATTTTAGCTTACCAAATGAACATCACCATTGTAACGAGGGGCTGTTAATTTAAATTTAGTATCTTAGCTCGCGTAATGAACGGGAAGATGATTGTCATAATGGGATTGTAGTGCAGTCTCCGCCATGTGCTGAGATAGTGTGCCTTCATTAACCGAGATTGAAAATGCGAGCATTGATCTGTTTGACGCTGTCAACATCTCTGTTTGATTCTCATTTCTCTCTTGTGAAGTTTAAAGTTTTGTTTTATTATAGACCACTATTGTTGAAATAAACGGATATTGTGCGTTATGCCAACCGAAAAGCAATTAAATAACTATGGGCCCATATAAGCAAATACAATTAATTTATATTTGTACATTAATACTAAATTTCATTTGAGGTTCGTAAACAAAATCCTACGCAAATACTCTTAAGCTTATTCTTTATTGATAAAAGAGAGAATAAGTTTTTAAGAATCGCTCATCATATCATCATGAACTGATAGCAATGTTATTACTAACAACTAATTATTTCCAACAAAATTCATGCTTCGAAAAGAAACACGTATATAGACATTAATTTGAGTTTCTAATGACAAAGAAACTTCTTCAATCACATATACATATATAAATTTTGGGCAATATCGTACTATTTGTATGGCAAACACACAAAGACTATCTGATAAGATAAAGTAAGGTATTAAAGGACAAAAGAAAATCATTCTTATTTCCAGTTCTTTTAAAGAAGTTAGTCTGGAATATCACATAGAAGAAAAAGAGAATTGTACGATTATAAAGATTCTAAAATTACAATGTTAGGGTATAAACTTAGCCACCAATTCGTCGCACGTCGTTCATGCAAATTTATGAGGCGGTAGCAATTTTTAATTACCACTGTGTCTGAGCATCTGTCTGGAGACGGCTCGAATTGCCTGAGTAGCTGTGCCGAAGCAACGGCCCAAGTGTGTAGCTAACACAGAACCTTATATTAAAACTTCTTATACAAATATTTTTATTGAGGAAGAAAACCTCAATGAAAAGAAATTCAAAATAGAAGGGTTAAAGTGATATTTATTTTACTTGATAAATACTTGACAATTTCTTATCTTTTCTGATAGTATGCTTACAGACATACTATGACTTTTAGTTATTGTTTTACAAAACACTGGTCTTTCAAATATATACGTTTTGATAGAAAATTCCGAGGTAAGAAGAAAAGGGATATTGAGCCTAGTAGAAGAAAAGCACGAGAAAAGTAGTGTCAGTAAATAAAATTTCAAATTAAAGTAATAACAGCAATTTATAATCTAAGAACACAAATTTGTTTTTTGTGTTTGTCTGGCCGCTCTTTTTCCCGCTCTTTTTCCATTGTATCAATTAATGTTACCATAACAACGCGTTACCATAGCAACGCATTACCGGGTCAGCTAGTAGATACAATTTAGACGACTGTTTGGTGCAACAGTAGCGATCCTGCCTTTAGCACCGACGGTCCTGCGTTCGAGTCCAGGATATGGGTATTGGGTATTGATATACATATATTTCTATGAATATTACATATCTATGTATCAAATATGTATGTCTACCCGATACCCTAGTATCCGTAACACAAGCTTTACAGATCTTACTTTGGGCTAGGCTAAATGGTGTGAGTATAAGAAATATTATAATTATTTATTACTTTTGCTTGAATGCTTGGGTCGCTTCAATTCATTGTCGAATTAGAACTTAAAGTACTGCCCGCCTTATATATTAGATTCCTTCCAAACATGCAGGTGACAACGCCGCGAGGCGTCGGGGAGCGGTTAAGTGCGGCATTTTACGGCTTTTATGCATATTTGATGGCGCCTCCATAATCTCTGCGGCAAGGGGAGCCAGGAACACTTCACCTGTATTGGATATGAATCGCAGTTAACTTATGTCGACGGCACGGAATTCATCTTACGGTAACGGATTATCTTGAGTGCTGCCTCAAAAGGACTGCGGTATGTCGGCAGCTAGCAATTCATAAAAGGTTTTGACTCGCTCATGTTAAGAGTTCGCAAGAGAAATTGTGGGGAATGCTACTTAATTATATTGCAATATTATAATTATAATTACATATTGTTATATATAATACACATTGTCAAATTGACAGTGCGTATTCGGTGTTAGAAATAACAGTACCGTATATATAAATTGCTATCAATGTGAAGAAATTTTATACATTATAAATAAATTACTTTTAATAAGAGTACACATTAGGCCATATAGCAATAAACTATGGATTTTGCCTGACTCTTGAAATAAAAAAAAATTATCTCGTAAAATTTTCTTCAGATAGAAAAATCTAAATCATAAGGATTTAATATCATCTTCTGGCGTATAACCATAACCACGTGTTTCCGGAATCATGATTATTACCTATCCCAGATCTTTCAAACCTGCACTGCGATAGAAGTTATTAAAGAAATTGCTTAGAGCACAACCCGAGAAATTATCCTTACAATCTATCCATCAGGTTCAAAGTTTTCATCCAAACAATGTCGAGGATTTAAAAGGAAGGCTTAAAATAATCCAACGTGTAGACGCCGAAGTCGATGAATTTGAAAATAATGATGGGTATTAGACGTACGCCAAGGGCCGTATCAATTACTGCTGGAATGGGCTTTATGGAATGTATATTAAAATCAAATTTATGGGCCAGTTACTCGCGTATATATGAATTTTAACATGTGTTGATACAGTAACTGTGAGGTGGACAGCAAAAAAATCATTTTGTTTTTTACACCTATTTCAATAAAATGAATTATTTATATTTATTGCACACATAAAAACAATAATAAAGTAACTTAAAATAATACTTTAAGTACACTTAAATAGGAGTAAATAATAAATATCCCCCAAATCTTTGCTCGTATGTAATGTGCCCACAAGACTGATAGCTTTATCTCTGAGTAAAGTATAAAACAGCCTTTCGATAATTTGTTACAATGACTATATACCTAACTATGTAAAATATATGATATGGTTGTTTACTCTTTCAATGTTTTGTCTAATTGTAATAAACAAACTTTAAATGTGGTGGCGTAATTCGTTTAATGACTAATTACCCCATCGAAACGGTCGTGTTTTTCAATACCTTTGTATATTAAAAATGGACTCACACCCGAATCATTCATATTTATTTCCAAAGAATCGACTTTTGAAATACATTAATTTCTTTGTATTGTGCTATGACGGGGGCACGCCGCTAATTCTATCTCCTTTGTTATTTAATTTACTTATTTACGTTTTCGTATCTATTATTCAGATATATTTCATATAATATATCTTATCTTTGTTTATTTAATAGTTACGCATTATTATAATAATAATGCGTAGTAAATAATCGTAGTTTTTAATTAATACTTTTACGGGAAACTATGTAGGTTTTCCGTCCGTACTAAACAAAATTTTGTGCTAACTGTACTTTTTAAATAGTTTGGTGACCGCTTGCGTTCGATCAATTAAAATCGCATTTCGAAACGTTCGGAAACACGTAAACATAATTTGACGACACTAAACCAGCGCTTATATTATTACGGCTTTGTTGCCCTCAGTTTGTCAATATTGAATAACAAAGCCCCATCGAAATATGGATTATGGATTTGTGTTCCGAAATAAAATATTCGGTTCATTTTATAATTTTGTTTTCTGGCAATTACTATGAACGACTTTCTCCTTAGTTAAAAAGTATTTTACACAAAAGAACAAACAAATGTAAATAAAAAGGTAGTATGTAAAGTCAAAATCACCTTAACCTGTATACAAATGAAAAATGAGTCTAACAAATCTTAGCTTAAATACATACAGTTCAATATCAATTGATGACATGTGACAGGATGTAATGATGAAACAAACTTTCATCATAATTAGCCTTACGATGCCCACTGCTAGGTATAGGATATCAATAATGATCCGTCCTTCAGTGCCCAAATATAATGGCTTCCCGCGACCTTGACCATTGGTCGATCACAACAAACCATTTAAAAAAACTGTAAGTCCAAGCGTCATAACGCAAAGCTCGATATTCTGTCGACTATACAAAAGGATTTGAATTAACATTCACAAACAATTGTACAATCTACGCGATGAAACGTTACTTTTCTATTTAGATCACGTTTTAATTTTAATTTATTTTAATGAGTTGTTTTTTTGTTGCAGGATCGTGATAATGGAGAGATAACACACAAACTATTCCGTCCTTCGACTTCAAAAGCGTAAGTACATAAGTATCGAACGCCATCAGATATTACCAACCACAATCAGAATATCGTTAACTCAAGAGCTTTTCAAGACGACGTCAAATAAAAATATTAAACAAGCACAGAACCAAAGAATAGAAACAGAGATCGTAAACCATTTCTCGTTTATTAAACAAATAAAATGTACAATGCATTGCTCGCTATCTCAAGCAACTTGAAACGCGCAGCCTGCGGCACCGATTACCGTCGGCCGTAACACTGCAATTGTCGCGAACTCTACATATTTACGCTTATATTTATGAATTTATGGAGCTCACATAAATATGTGCGGGGGAGCGTGATCCCGCGCGCGTAATTATTGTCTGACTTATTGGCGAACCAAGATAACACGTACTCCGCGACCAGATATTTCAGACCCCTATGTCTTCTCACTGCGACCCCTCTATCCCTTAATTTGACATAATAAAAAGGGGAGAGGTATATCAAGTTGTATTTGTGGTATCGTGAACCGCTTGGAGGCTAGCAGCTTTATCGGCGCTGGCTGTTGATCGTGACTTTCCGACGAGATTTTGGTAATTACACTGATTATGAGCATAGATCGTTCTTCGCCGTTTTCTAAAGGTTCCCTTGGGAGAAATAAGCGATAGAAATAATGTTAAGATCGCAATTGGCTTGCCGTCATTTGTCATTGCAACATGTGCCTTGCGGGTGTACAATTTCAGTCAAGATTATAAACATTCTAACAAACATTCTAGAAATCATTCAACTGTATTTAACTGTAAGGCGGCCGTAACTAATCAGTTGAACCCAAGCGGGTCGAGTTCAATCCTCGCTGATGTACTACCGACATGGATCCAATCATAACACAAGCATTTTTTGCAACACAAGAAGTTACCGGGAATAATAATAATGTGTGTTATATCTTCACATATATATTGGTACAAGCTAATTAATTTATAACACTGTGTAAGTATAATTTTATTTCCCAATTTTACTTTTTATACTACAGAACAACCAAAAATCTTAACTTTCAATCCTTCTTAAAACCTAAGAGAGTATTGAATTAATGATAGGATATAGAGAATACCACAATGTCTTTAACTCATTCTTATGATTATTTAAAACTAGCTAACCCGGCCACGCGTTGCTATGGTAACGTTAATTGATTATAACAACTGTTATTCTTAGGCTTATGGTAACTATGGTAACTATATATAGTAAAAAACCCACAAAGTCCTTCATTTATATAGTAGAGATAAATAACACACAAACCTTAAAACGCTCTAACCTTAAAAATACTTCTCCGAGCCCTCAGGTAAGATGCTCGAATCTCGGAGACGTAGTTGTTTTTTACAAGCATATTTTATATCATATCGAAATTGGGTATTACGAATGTGAGTGCATAAATAAAATAAATACCTTAATTTGCTTTTTGTGGTGGAAAAATTGAAAAGTCAATTTATCCTAGAAATTTATTAAAATCCTAACAAACATCATCATCAGCCATCACCGTAGGGAAACATGGCTAGGAATGAAACCACGGTACAAAAATTGACCTTATAATCGCGGGCCCAGTGTGAATTGTTGAGAGCTAACAGCAGCAACGGCTTAACGTGCTTCCAAAAGCACAGAATAACTCGAGGTAAAATTTTTTTACCCATCCCATGATACAAAAGCTGCAACTAACAAAGACGTAAAACAAACGCGCTGAATGTACTTTTTCTCAGTGTAATGTATTTATTCATGCTATCCATATTTAGCTTTTCTTTCGATTTCTTGAAAAATATTAAAGTGAAAACTCTATAGCGTGTATGTATATATTTTGTTTAGTTTCCCCTTAAATTCAATCTCCAAATCGTAGAACTACAATATTGATATTTTTAAATTAAATGAACAGCTACATTTATCTTACTGAAGTTTCAACATTCAAAGCAACATTAAAAACATAAAAAGCACCGTACGTTGCTCAAACACGAAAACTTTATAATTAAAAAAATATTCAAGGTCAAATAACTTGCATGTGTCAAAATACCATTTAGACAGTGTTTCCATTGCAATCGATTTAGATTCTTTATTACAACTTGTATTAATGGATGTTAATGATTAAAACCCCTTCTTCTTGAATATAGCAAATTTTAATGGCTTTAGAATATTAGATTATTTTAAATTATATTGTTTCAAATTTAATCAATAAATGACAAATTTAAGAGGGTAGAATTGTTTAATTATGCACCCAATAAAATTTTCACATCCAATGCAGTGTTATTATATTTATTTAGAAGACAAAGTACATATAATTCACAATTATGTGTTTTAAACTAAATATGAAACTCAAAAGTAGAAGGAATAAGTAGATATTGACATGTGAACTCCGCGAATGTCACAAAAGTAAAGTTATCATCGATTTTTTCTACTTGAAATTAGTCAAGTTCATAAACATGACCGCAATACGCCGAAACCAAGTCGTAGCGTTTAATAACTGTGAGTAAATGAAGATACTTAACCTTGTTGCGAAGTTTGGTCTAATAAAACAAAGTTTGGAACAAACGAATGCATTAAAGTCACCCGCGAAGTGATCCAATCGTAATATCGCACTCGCAGACATCGAAAGTTAGTATGCATTGACTTTGAAAAGTCGTCCAAAACTAAGTTGGGTTATGTTTATGAAACTATTCGGATGCTAGTGTGTGCCGCCGATACACATGCAAGAACTCGCGCCCAACTCGAGGCATAGTTCGCTAAGTGGAACAGCTGTAAAACAAAGTAGCGAAGGGTCTAGGAACTTACTGTGTACGTTGGCAACTATTGGGCGAACATGTGTCCTCCGCTCGCGGCCAGCTGGCTAGTCACTTTGACAGTTGTACTAGGTCCACTACTGGCGGACTCACGTCCTCTATTTATAAATAAACCAAACTAGGCTTCAAGTAAACTGTTGCGGCAACATGATAACGAACCCAGTGCCTACGCTCCACCGCCCCTCCGACCGCGCCGCTCGCTCCCGCGTGCAGATAAACTTTTAAAATGACTTTGGAAGCTTTTGAGCTTTTAATCGGTAAAGTTGTACAGACAGACAGTTCGGGCACAATCCTTGAACCGCTTGCGCCGGCGACGGCGGCCGCAAAACTTTGTTTTACAGGACTACTTTTCTTCTTGTTTCAAGGTTGGACTCTTAAAACAAACTCCGGTTCGACGGAGTTCGCGAACTCGGGCGCCAACAATTTACAAATTTCTCTCTTTCATAACAACTAACTGCCGCTCGGCGCGCCGGCGAAAGTTGTCCTGCGTAGATCTTAATCGCATTGTCTGTTGCGCTCGCGGCTCGAACAGCTGATTGTGACGACACAGTTTATTGAACTTTTGTTTTAACTCGCAGTGCGATTGCTGTTCCTTTGAGTGTACGTAAAAATAGAAACAGCCGATGTTATAAACAGGATTATATACACAAAGTTTATAAATAAAGAAAAATTGCGACATCTTGCTGTCAAGTCAAAATAAAAAACGGGTTGCCAAAATACATAGGCACCGCGACCTGTTTATTCAGTTTATTTAAACATAGAATGTTGTTGAAAAAAATATTCAAGTCTTACATCACCCTCCAGGCGACCGGTGGTGGTGATATCTTTTTTATCGATTGATGCCTCACTACCCTTGATAACACAAATTGATATTTAATAAAGACATGTCTATACATAGACATACAAAAACTCTTAAAAGCTTTTATATGAATGCTCTCCGGAGGGCGTCGATGCGTTGTATATGTCTGAAAAGCAATAACGAATCGTGTGGTTTTTATACGATTGGGCGGTGCTTTTGAGATTTAGAGATTTTGTACTGGGTTGAAAAACGTTATTCAATATATTTAATCCAAATGTACTGTAATTACATGCAGTGGTAGTAACATAAGCTAAATGCAGTATCGGGTATTGCGCGTAAATTTTACGTAACTAGAAATAAATAGGTTGCGGGTGTGTGGGGCGGGGCGGGTGGGCGTTCGCATGCGCGCGCAGCCTCGGCCCGCGCCCGCTGGCGCTCCTCGGCCTCCGCATAGTCCGCGAATCGCGCCCTGCTCGCTCGCACTGCGACGCTCGCTCCGGACATCGGCATCGTTCCTTACCGCCGCCGACAAACTTTCCCAAACCTGCTACGAACCCGCGCAGCGCTACGGTCGAAATGCGTTACGTTTGCACGCGATAAACCAGTGCTCTCCAAAAGTGCTGTGTCGTTATTAAGTGAGAGCGTGTTTTAAAAATTAATTGTAGTGCGCGATGTGGACTCGTCTCATTTTATAGCGATGTCGACCCTAGTCCGACCTGTGTGGTAAGTCGACACTTTTAACGACTTTGCAAATTGTTTCGACAATTTTTTTTTGTCCGTGAAGAATAGTTCGACGAGTGTTTGCGTTTTTTATTTTGTATGGTGTTTTCCCGTTTGTAAAACGTATGCGGACGTTTATTTCAGCAGTGTATTCGTCGTGAAAAAGTCAAGAAATTTCAAGATGATAATAATAATAATACGTCTACGCACAAATCCCACGCTCGTAAAACCATTTCACGAAATGCTTTCAATTATCTGATTGAACACAATAAATCAGGATATTGTGTGCTTGAAACGAATTTGTAGCGGGTGAATTGCATGTGTGCATCTTGTGTTTGAGTTTTTTAATAAAATATTCGTCCGATTTTTACTAAAAACAATCAACGATAATTTTAACTAATTGGGATATAGTATTTCCTTAACATTAACAGAATTTGCTTTACACAACTGGCTATTTAAAATTTTGCGTATTGCAAAGATTATAATTTTTCATTTTTACACATTGTCTGTTTTAATTAATAATAACATATTATATTCATAAAAACCTAAAATTAAAAAAAAAATTACTAGAGACGTGATCCAAATATATTTTACGAAACTTAAGTATAAACACTAAATCAAATCACAAGTCTTTAAATAACTACCATAACAACTTCTAATTTACTTTAAGTATATAATATTTTCGCAAAATAAAATGAGTTCCTTATTGTTTGTACATTACGAATTTATCTACATTGGTATGGGCATGATTTTTTTTTATAAAACATACAAACAGTCGTAAAGACACAGGCATAAAATGTTTTAGCACCACTCGCACATGCAAAAGCTAATTCGTTACCTTTCGAGTTTTAACTTACCCTGACTATAATTATTAAAGACGTTTTGGATCGCTTTATACCATATTAACTTTTATCCACTGATTTTGATTGACTGATTTAAAAACTACTTTATTTGAGTAATAATAAAGACTCTTTGGAATAAATTAAGTATAAGAAAAAAGTTTAGATATCTATTTAAATTTAATTTAATGCAGTCGTAAAATACACACGTTTATAGTAGGTATTGGAGTTGTTAGTACACTTCTGAAGTAAAGCAGTGGTATAACGACTATAGAAGATTATAGAACCACTTGCGACCAAATTTACTGTCTATTTGTGACCACATTAAAATGATTTTTCTAAAAATATCTATATATAATTTATAAACGCAATATCTAGCTTCAGTTGACTCTTTTAAACACAGAGCCCGTTAAATAAGTTTTTGAACTTGCAAACGTAAGAGGAGTTAGGAGATAATTTCAAAGAAATTATTAACCCAACATTTTCACATTAAAAAATGTACAATACAGCTTAAGAACTATAAATATTTAATGAAGTCCTTCGCGTATTTCGATTCGGTTACGGAAACTCGGGGTAGGAATAAGTAAATGTTTATCCATTTTCCACGTAACACCTGCAGTCGAGGCTTGGACGAGCCCATCAGATAAAGCTTCAAATTGTTTCCACTCAACCACAGCGCGTTATCTGATGGGACAAAATTATTTATTACCCAGTACAGAATACGAAATGATTTATACGATATAGCTGACTTACTTATCTTCCCTAATTCTTAATCTTGAAGATATATTTTTTGTCTAAGAGAACAAAAACAAACGTATAATCCAAGTAAAGTTATGTAATGCAAAAGTTAATATTTCTGTGAAAAATTAAGGTAATTAAATGTTACTTTGAAAAAATAAAACAATAATAAAATAATAGAATTTAGAAAAATAAGTTATAGTAAAAGTGTATAGTTTAGTCAGCTTTAGAATTAAAAGACCATATTGCGATTTATAAAAATATCATACATCTATATCGCTACAAAAAGTTAAATAGCTATGAATGTTTAAATTTTGTCAAATGAGCACAAAATCTATTTTAAAACTAACTTTAGGCTTTTATATTAAAGCATTTATAATTTATAATGCAATAAATAAACGAACTTAATACGTCACCTAATTCATCATTAGATGTTTTGTTCCGACAAGTCGTAAAAAGTTGTTGAACGAGGAAATATGAGGAAAGGGTAAATAAAATATAAGTTGTAAGAAATGTAAGCCTCTTACGGAAGGTCGTGGGAGCATAATACGTGTATAATACGTATAATACGTGGCGTAGTTCCGCATGCCTCACGCGGCCGACACTGTGAGGGCGCCTCGCCATGGGACCCTTTCGCCGTAGGGCTGACACAACTTTTTTACAGCAAAATAAGAAAATATCCTTACTAATAAAAAGGCTGTGTTTAATGCTTAAAGAAACGAATGTAAGATGTATTGACATTTATTTATTACATTAAATACAGCAAAAAGTTTGCTTAATGCCTTAACCAAACAATAAAACAAGAAAAAACAATTTTAAAAATACAATATTTGTGCCCAATGTGTGTTTGAAACTATATTTAAAAATAATTAGTAGTACAAATATTCACATACCAGTCTCTTAAAAACAAAGATATAAAGTTCGAGAGTCGAATTGCACTGAACACAAAAGGTTTTTAGATAAAATCGGTATCATGAGTAGAATCGGTAGAGCGAAGATCAAATTACTAAAGGCGCCCAAAAAAACTGAAAAAGACTTCAAGTATTACGAGTCAAAGAAAATGTTGAATATAACATTAATTAACTTTAACTATTTGTTGAACGCTGGTACAATGATAAAAGTGATTTTTTATTTTTTTGACATTTTGATTTTAAACATATCAAGTGCAGTAAATGTTTAAGTAATGGCTCTCAAGCAATATATTCACTAAAATATTCAAATAAATAAATCTATATAATAACAAGAATTAACAAGGCTTATTAGTTCTATTATTGTATACTTTTTTTTTCTTGTTACAGTATGATTAAATCTAAAATAATAATATTCAGCTAACGTAGTTTAGTTAATTTCTTTTATAAATAAAAGTAAATCAACGTTTTTGTAAATATTTACGCGAGTTTACGATCTCACGAATTAAATTCTTAATTTAAAACAAGAAACGCTGAGTAATAGAGTGTAATGGGTAAAATATACAAGACAGTGCTTCCGCAGGCCCAAACGGAGGGCTGTACCACGCCAAAACCCTCGTGTTGAGTGACTGGCCTGTTAAGGGCTGCACATAGTTTTGCTTACTTATTTATTTATAAAAAATCTTAGAACTGAAATAAGCAAGCTTTTTAACACTAAATATATTGTTTTATTTTCTTTAATGTACTATTTTCAATTAAAATTTATTTAATAAACAATCAGAATTGATATTTGACTGACGGACATCATTCCATTCAAACTTTAATATTTTTCTTTTGTTACAGTTTTCTTAATTTGTTAAAAACTATAAGATAACGGCAAAAATCATTAAAGAAAATGTGACAATACATAACTAAATATTGCGATAAAAAAACAAAAAAAAACAAATAATTTCGCATAACCTAAATATAATTGTCAACCACAGTCAGAGAAATTGAAATTTAAAGGATCTTTTCATTAAAATGAAAATTTTAAGGGGGTACATAATTTCAACATAAAAGACAAAACAGTACGTATTTATCAAATTTCAAAATGTTTCTGGAAGCTCTAGTTTTTACTCCATTAAAATAGACAAATCGGTTTAGCCTTACTCAAATGCCAAATTGCCAGGTAATTTTAAATTTTTGTTTCTATAGATATCAACACAAAATTTGCAGAGCAACTTGTTAAAGATCTGAATTTTAGGACGCTTAGATGGATTACTTTTGTAGAGTAACTTTTATTTAAATACATATTTCTTTCATACAACTTTATATCTATAAAATAATTATCATAAAATAAATCTGAATGATTATTTATCAAAATGTTACTTAATAAAAACTAAATTTTAACCATAGATAGGTCACAACGAATAATGCACAAATAGCCCTATTGCTTGCAGCGTTCTGTTAACCCTATCTAGCTCGCGAGGGCGCAACTGGGCCTCGCTGTCGGCTGCAAACAATACGCGATGCGCTGTCGCTGTAATCCCACATACGAAACTCGGTTAAACTATGGAACTATTGATTTTTAAGTAGAGCTCTATAAGATAAAAACGTCTTGTAACCTTAAATTCGTTATACTTTTTATCTATCAATGCATTTATTATTAAAGTTTACTACGATTAAAATAATTGGTATTTATAGTGTCAATAAAACATATTTTAACTAAAAATACAAGTTTGTTTAAACCATAGACCATTGTCAAACACGCTATATTATACATATCTAGTTAAGGTTTTGAGTTCATACAGAAATCCCATTGAAAAAAATACACATCAATAATTTACAATTGTTCCTATTTCGCCATTTACATCGCTCAAAATGTGCTCAAATAATGTTTTGAAAAAAATCATCCCATTTTCCGCAACGACAGATGGTATATTCGATATTGAATTTCGACATACTAAGTTTTCCTTGTTAATTCGGATTCTCTCGATAACTTATTAATAAACTTTTTTTCATTATATACCTTATTTCGAATAATTACAACGTCAAATAAATCTGTCCAGTTGTAAATATTCCTACAATGACCGGGCTGACCGCGTGGAATAATCCAACCTTCGACGCTAAGCGGTCCCAGATTTCAGTCCCGAAAGGGGCAGATGTTTGTATTATGAAGACTAGGATTTGTACCTGAGTCATGAATATTTATATATATAATTTAATTAGTATTACTTATGTAAAATATGTTTTTGTCTATCCGTTAGCCCAGTATTCATGACATAAGCCTTACTCACAATTAGGTTTAAGTTTATTGGTGTGAGTATACAAAACATTATTATTTTTAATATAATAAACCACTGGTGAATCTATGCGTATTTTTTTCGATATCGACCTTTAAACCGATTGGCTAACACGTGTCTTTTTTTGTGGCAATAGTTTTAATTCTCATAAAATTACATATCTTTATAACGACAATTATTTAAACGCAAAATGTCTGATTAAATGAATTACTAAAACAAAAACTTAATTATTAAATGAATGATTAAATGAATTACTAACCTTTTGACAACCCTATACTAGCCTAGGGTAGCGCGCGGGCAGTACGTGTGCGCCTTGTACAATGCACGCGGTACAATTACCCCACTTATTTTAAACCAACTCTGTTGCGATATTGATTTTATAAAAGAGGGCGAAATAAAAACATCCCTCCTAAGTTTTAAGAAAATCAATATTATAGGAGCTGCGAACACAGCTGATTCATAATATTTATACTTATCTTATTTTCTGGTAGGTTTTTACTTTATAATGTTTCACGTAACATATTAAATTTCAAATAAAGTTGAAAAGAATATTCTTCACTTTACATTACTTAGTATATTTTTAATCTAGCCACTTGTCAGTCCACGGTAGCAATTACTACCTATAGCCAATACCCTTCGTTAGTCCCTGGTAGCAATTGCTAACATATTCAAATTTCCGCGTGGCCTGCTGTTTTTTTTAGAATTACGATTAATCTTTGAGTTACAGAGATCTAAATATTCTGTTGTGGATTCTTTACTTAATCGGTTATATTTTTTTGTTTGGTCGTAGATTCATTATTTAGCGAGAAAATGGTTTTTTTTTCTAAGTGTCTGACATTTTTTTTTACAATTCTCGCAGCATTGGGACTGTTGAGAAATTTGGGCGCGCGGTAGTGGACTGACAAATAGCTAGATAAACAAAACCAAATTAGAAGTTATATATTTTCCACAACTACTCCCCACGACTACTTTTATAATTCTACTCATGTTATGTGCAAATATTATTTCCGGAAGACAATATAATAATATGTTACGGTCAATATTATAACCTATGTAAACTATCTACGTTATTTGGATATTAAATTAAGTTATTTAAATTACTAAAATTATACTACCGATAAGTGAGCCGTAGTAACCGATGGGCGGTTAAATTTCGCCTTTAAACCAAGCAGACCAAGTTACAACTTTACCTGCACACAAGCATTTAGCGACCCACAAGGATTTAACGAGAATATTAATAATATGTTTTACTCATTATTAATACTATTAAGAGAGGTAGGGCATAGTGAACTATTTCGCTCAAATTGGAGCAGCCCTACTGGTGAAATACCTCCACCTTACAGAAGACCGCAGCCAAACAACAATCACTTTTGTGTTGTTGTATTCCTGTGAGTGAGTAAGGTTTCTAAAGCTCCTGGGGGGTGCTACATTAGTAGCAGAGGTCAGGCCTTCATGGTGAGCGTGACAAGCCCATTTTCTAGGCAAACGCGTCGTATCGTCGCTTACCTACCATAAGGCGAGATAGCGGTCAGTGCCTGCCTATTTAGTTAAAAAAAAAACTCTTTTAAGTTTATTAAATGTATTTTTCACATTAGTTACATGAGACCCAAGAATATAAAAGTTTTGATTTAAATATTACATTATTTTCTACGAGTAGGTATAATAATTTCAAGATATCTTAATATATGTTCGCGATTTGAAACTCTTTTGGCAAATTCAGTCACACGGAGAACGTTGGCCTACCCAGGCTAATGACAGTCTTTTAATTAACATTTACTGCCTGAGAAAGAAATATCTGACAGTAAAACTCTTCTTAATCTTCGAAATTATTTTTATTTTTAGTAAAATCTGGTTTTAGTTAAATTTTTATTAAGATTTACTCTATTTCTTAACTTTTGTCGCTTTGTATATTCTAAAATAATCTTAATAAGTTACAGAAACATAATATAGGTAAAATCTTACCAACGGCCGTGTTATATACGTAAAATCTTATTTCTACTACATACTTGCACTATGTTCTGTGATCTGAGCTATATTCCAAAGCTTGACGTAAGTATAAACTAATCTGCAAAATTATCAATTAGTAATTAGCTTAGATATAGTACTACAAATTGATAACTCCGTCATCGGAAATCAAATAATACCTCTAAAATTGACAAATGTTCTGTGTAATGCCTGTGTTTTAATACATCATTTGCTGATAAAATTATTCACAAAGTAACATTTCGCTAATGTAGATATTGAATTACAGTTTTGTAAATTTTTTTCCAAAAATTATTTAAATATAAGAAACTAGTAATTATCCCTAGCTTTATATCACAGCGGTGTCGGTCTAAAATAACAGAGGTAAGGCTGCATTCGTAAGGATCTTTGACTAGATTTGTGTTAACAAAGTAACTACCTCTTGCAAAAGGTACACTAATATAATCCTTAACATCTGCAATCGTCAGTACCCTTCGAAACACACTGAATCCGTGCGTTTTATAAATAAAACTTAAGAATATTTAAAAGCTATTAAAATTATGATCTATAATCATACTTAGATAATGAACGCAACAAATGATATTGTAGTTCACTGTGATGTGATGTCGTAGCATCTACGTAAATATCTACGCCGTAGCTGAAAATGAAGTCCGTTCTTATACTTGTACTTTGATATGCCATGTTTCTTCTCACATTTTACTTATATGTAAGAAACTACTATTCTATGTCATTTCTTCTGCCTGTTCAGTTTGCTAGCGGGAAATTCCTTGAAACAAATTACTCCAGATAATTCAATAAAAAATCGACGCGTACCTTTAAATCAAGTGTTGTGCTAACTCATTTTTCTAATCTGAAATTTGAACCCGTCAAATGTAAAAAAAACATCTGATATTTTTGTGATGACTTCAATCATAAAATAAGTTTCACTCAGATAACATAAGTATTATATTTTAAGAAAATACCAATGTTAAATATTTGTATGGACACCATCAAATTTACAATTCAATGAGAAACATTGATTAAGAAAATGTATAACATAGCATATGGACACTACTTTTAATACCATGGGTGATAGTGTACCTTAGGTACAGGTTTGGAATACCCTATTTAATCAATACGATCAATCAAAGTGAAATTAATTAACGAGAGTAATTTTACGAATATGATAAACCTTTTATATTTGCATTAAAATTTTTACATTAAACGTTAAATTTCATCTCATTTTGACTTAGTATACTTAGCTATATTCATCGACATTATAGCATAAAAAAATTACAATAACAACCCTTTTTTAAATAACACTATAATTTCCAGTTTACGATACATAAAATACCTTAGTGTGGTAAAATTATGGGGCGTAGTATATGTTTGTAACTACTTATCAGTTAACCGATTCGTTGCTACATACAATTACAAAAACGAAGGCTACGAGCTTGATTTACGTGAAAAATGAAGATAGTTTCATTCTGGGTTGATTTCCCTAAAACTTGATTTGAAGGAGTTATCATCGATTTGAAAATGACACGGTTTCAGTGGCTAGCGCCACACGTAAAAAAGTACATCAGCAACGAATCGGTTAAGTAATCTGAAATATAATTAAAACTCTTGGGAATGCTCCAAATCAGAAATACATGTAATTTACGCGTTAACGAATAAGTAAACGAAATAAATTTAAGCTAAAACTAGACCATCGATTTAAGTTTATCGACGTCACATCATTTTATTATGCTGTGTCAATCCTGACAACAACTTTGAACTTAACTGAGTATTTATAAACTTTTAATATATTTACAACTAAAATAAAAACACGTTGCCTTATTTAAAACTAATTTTACTGATGAGTTGAAAAAAGAAAGAGTTAACATTAATATTACATATTCACTAACAGATTTTAGAATTAACTTGGTGCCTATTTAGTTCTTACACTTCCGCGCACATTACACATCAGAATAAAACACTTTTTTACGGATTTTTGCGCATGTTTTATTTTATTTTATATTTAATCCTGACGTTTCGACTCCTTTACAGGAGCCGTGATCACAGGATGACTAAGATGATGGTTGTCATGTATTTTCTACTACCTTCACAATATTTTAATCGGGCACGTTCCTAATTATTAAATTATTTTATATAAATCAAGTTGTTTTATTTTATATTAAAACATTATTTAGTTATTTAATTAATTCTCACTACGATTACATTGTATACTACTGAGTCTACTACCAGTTCGGAAATTGGGAGGGCCTTCCGAGAAGAACTGGCGAAAGAAACTCGGGCAGGGGGACCGACCTCCATCTTACTGTTTAATTATTTGCAAAAAGAGCTAACTACATCATCAGGTCTTGCAGTGTGTGTTTTTGTAGGTATTAATTTATTAATTATGGGGTCCCAAGCAGGTGGAACGCTCCAACCTTCGTCTCTATTGAAATTAGGATGTTTCTTAATTTCAATAGCCTCGCGTAGCATCCTAGGAACAAATCTTTGTTCTCTAGCGAGAATTTGTGGTTTATCAAAACGAATATAGTGGTTTGGCCCCTTAAAAGCATGCTCACACACTGCAGACCTATTATCGCGCCTATGTTTCATGTCAGCTACGTGTTCTTTAATGCGCGTCCCTATACTTCTCTTTGTTTGCCCGATGTATGAGAGCCCACAGTCACAATCGATTTTGTAGACACCCGCTGCCTGAAGGGGTATATTACACTTGACCGATCGTAAGAATTGGTCAATCTTCCTGGCTGGTTTAAAGTAAGTTTTAATAGAAACCCGCTTCAGAATATTCCCAATCTTGTCAGTGACCCCCTTCATGTAGGGAAGGACAGCAGGTTGGCGCTCTACTGTGGCTGGTTTGGCGCGGCTTCTGTGACGCAGTCTTGGTACTCGCAACTTGTTATTTTGTAGTACTTGCTTGACATGCTGAAGCTCAGCAGTCAGATGTTGTTGGTCACAGATGCCGCGAGCTCTCTGAAACAAAGATTTCCCTACGGTAGCTAACTGTATAGGATGGTGGTGAGAGTCACCATTTAAATATCTATCGGTATGAGTTGCCTTTCTGTACACTGTATGACTAAGGGTTTGATTTATAAAGGAGTCGAAACGTCAGGATTAAATATAAAATAAAATAAAACATGCGCAAAAATCCGTAAAAAAGTGTTTTATTCTTAACTTGGTGCCGATAAGAAGCAAGTTTACCATACCCCCACCTTCTTAACTGATGATCTCAGTAATCATTTTTATCAGTTGCTGTACCTGCTCCCTGATGCAGTCAAACAAGTTACTTCTTTTAATAGTTCTTACACGGTTCTCTTCTATTTAATTAAGTTCTCTTTCACTCCTTTGACTGGGGTTGTCTGTTCCATTAAGTCAGGGTCGGTTGGATATGATAACCTTAACATTAGATTATGTACTTCCTTTTCTTTAATTTTTACCCATTGGAAATTCTATATGGATTTAATAAGCCACAGATTGATGCCGAGTATATGTAAGACTCTTTCTACCAACTACTACGCATACGCAGGCTCCCTGTATTCTTCCGTAGATACTGTGAGTGCGTAGGTTGCCACTATGAAAATCATGTACTTTCTATGTTAACTTATATCATCAACCAGTCTCTCGTAACTGGTGTCTGTATTGGTACTTTATCTTCGTGGCTTAAGTTCCAGATCTCTAGGTCCATTTTGTAGAAGTAGCTGTCCAAAAGCAGATGTCTTCATTCGGTTTCTGTATTTGAATACTTGCGGCTCTTTGTGTTAGTTTTTATTAACTTTTCTAACGCCTATAATGCAGTGAATCATGATTTATTCGCTATTCTTTTCCTACCTTGGGTTCACTTCTTAAGCAGAGACGTGGTTCTTTTACCTAAATTCGTGGTCTCCAGCAAAGGGTGCGCATCTATTACACCCTACATATCTTCATACATGACCTACCTACCTTACATACACATATTTTCTCCAGTCTTTTTACTAGTTTTTATTTATTTCGTTTATCTTACTATTAGTATGCCGGTGATCTACAACAATGAGTACAGGAGAATGTGTCTAATTTAAACAAAACTATCGCACTGCTCAATGAAGTCCTGCATAATATTTGTGATTGGTCAGGCGAGTTGCGGGATATCGATAAATGCGGATAAGTATCAGGAGATTATTGTAGGCAGCTCTCGCCACTTGTCGCGTTTAAATCTGGATACTGTCGCTTCCATAACTTACAATGGCGTTCTTGTACCGTATCAATTCAGACTTGGTTCTGATAATAGACTCTCTTTGTCTTGGGGTATCAAATCGATGACATTCGCTCTAGGAGCCGTCTTATTCTTGAAACTCCTGCTCATCAGACAAATTCCGTCACTAAATTTCTCACTCTTACCATAATTCGATTCTAAAACTCTTTACCTTCGGATATGCAAAAGGTACTTGACTAATTTTAAGTCTGCATGAGTGTGTCATTTACTATATCACGATTAAATATCTGTTTAACCTATAATTTTTTTATTTACATATATAAATTGTGTACCTACATTTTATCTGTAAACTTTTCTTGTAATTTAAATTGTTATTAGTTATGTATATATTTTCATACGCTTATTGGTCACAAACTTTGTCTTAGTATAAAATGTATAGGTGTATATTTAAATTAATATAATTATTGCTTTTTATTGCATTACTCATTTTTTTATATACTCTTACTGCTAAATAGGCAGAGAATGCCGCAAGCCTGCCTTTTGCTGTATTTATTGCAATAAGTAATAAATAAAAAGAATAAAATTTTATTTTATTTTTCATTATCTCTTCAACATCGACGCAGAAATAGAAACATTTTAAACATATTCGAAATCAGGAAACAAACTTAGTCGAATGCTCCAAGTTGCGCGACGCAGGTTTTTTTAATATAGCATTAAATTTTCATATCAACATTACATTAACTTTAGCTTTAAGCAACAAAAAAACTTATTTAATGATTTCTGTTTATACCAATTCTAACTTGGCAAAAAATTTGATTAGTGCGGGTTACAACGTTTTGCATATAAAAACTAATTAATGCACTGCTTAGAAACATTTAATAGGCATTACTTAATAATATAAAATCGTTGAAGACTTATTAATAAGATGTTTGAAGCACGAGGTTTTTAATTAATTCAGTTTTGAAATATTAATTTAATTTTATAAAGAAATTTTATCTTCTTTATATTGTTATTCATCATTAACAGACTATAGATGTTCTCTCTGTTGGGGCAGGCCATCGTATGAACGACGCAGACCCAATGCTTTTGATGGGTTTTAAAGATGCAAATACAGCAAGAATTTAACATGCCATCCAACCCTTGGAAAAGTTCAAAATAAGTTTGGTTACCTTTTTTGTCTCTGATAGCTATGAAACTATTTACAATAAAAATAAAGTTATAAAACTTATTTTAAAAGGTAATTAAAAGCAACTTCATTTAAATAAAAAAAGGTTAAAATGGAGTTTTTTTAATGGATTCGCTTTTCATCCCATTTTTATTTACAGCACTTATGCAGTATGTACAAAAATGTTATGTTACTCTTATCAGACGTAGTCACTCTGAACGCTTATTCCAAAAGAAAATTATTCTTAAATATGGTATTTGCTAGTTAATAATAAAAAATGATATCTTAATTTTTTGCATTGGTGTAAAGTTGTATTTCGTGGAATACGACATTTCTGTTTTTTTTTTGTGTCGACATTAAAACTTTCATTCTTTACTAGGAACTACTGCTAAATATTTATTTTTATCAAATCCGGAATCTCAAATTAATAATTAACAAATGCAATAATTTCACCTTAAATAAATGAAAATTAAATATTGAAGATACTAAACAGACTATTAAAATACTTTTAATATTTACTTAATTTTAACAGACGGCTAAAAGTTTACATACTACTTACCTAACAATTTTTAAAAACAATCACAACCAATGTTAAAATTACTTTTCCGGAAATTTAAATAGCTGTCTAGTCTGTTTAACTAAGGTATTAGAATACAAAATATTTATCTGCAGCAAATTTCGATTTCCTCAATGTGCTTTATACGTTCAATGCATTTCCTTTGTGAAATCGTTTGTCTCGTACTCTCAGAAGTTCATAAATTGTGCAGACAAAAGCTCGGTTGCATGCTTTGTGGTCTCAACAGAATGCATGATAACTACAAATGTATTATAAATATGTTCGATTGAAATAATTCTGTGTATTTAGAATATTATCTATATGAAATGTTGCATATTATAATAAACAGACTTTAATGAATAATAAAAGATTTAAAAAACAGCTTCTCCATGAAATACATAAAAAAATAGAGTCGATCTCGAGTTTTTAATAGCTTAAACATTTCCGCTGCGACAATCTATTCACATACTTGTACTTATACTTGATTTGATATTTAGTAAATTTCTACACGTAGATTTTATGTAACTAAAATTGGTGAAACCAAGCAAAAGTTAAAAAATAATAAACATTGGCACAATTTTAGTAAATTTGACATCTCTTACGAGTTTTGAGTGAAGATCTAATTGAATTATGTATAATAAGGGAGATAATGCGAAACAGCATTCTGTTTTATAGCTTAAACTTTGCTAAAACACATTAAGCTTGTTGTATTGAGCGTTAAGTTTCTATCTTTTATAAATATCAGGGTAATATTATTTAACTTGTCTTTAATGTTTAATAGGACAGGCACGTTCTCTGTTATTTATAACAAAACAATAATGAGGAGCCAAGTAAATATATATATTAGGTTCGACGTGTTATAAAAAGCCCAACAAATAAAAAAATATAGCAATATTGGTTTAGCTATTTATCTAACTAGCGAATGTAGCCACTTCTATTTCAGAGAAAAAGAAGTAGCTACATCTACAAATACATCCATTATATACAGCAGGGAGTAATCAGGATATACCTAATGAACTTCTAATATTAATATTTCGTTTTGTTACCCACAAAAGCCCGCAATTTCATTTATCATGTATTTTCTGTTGTAATTGAAGTACACAAAAATTACATCGTTTTAGTAAAAAAATTGTCCGAATAAACCTCCAAATAATCTTTTCTTGTACGTAAATGGTCTATACATCTGTTGGTGTTCGTTTACAGAATACGATGAGAAATTAATAGGTACAGTGAGATAAAATTCGTTTGCCTGCTTTTGTGATTACAAACATTTGATAAAAAAATTATAGATTAGAAAATTATATTATAAGCGCATACAAACGTCACAGCATTCATTTTGAAGCGAGTAATTTTAATGGTATCAGTACCTTAAAGTTATGTGTTGATTTCGATATCTTAAATAATCGAGAAACTTTGTATTTTCTTTGAAATTTCTAGTTTATAAAGTAAAGCGACACCTTCCGTTCTCCGATAAGAAACAACAGTTCCAAGCTTCGTCCCACGACAATGTCCGGCTATCAGTTCGTGTCAGTTGTTATTCGCTGTAAACTCAGAACTTCCAAAGCCATTTAAACTCAATCCGGGCCAAGCTGTAGGAGTATTTATCTTCAGGGAGTCAATTTAAAAGCAAAATCACGCGAGCACACGATGCCATTATCGGGAGGCACGCTCCGCAGGCCGCGGCAACTCTATGAATCTAATCCGGAGGATTTAGCCTGATTTACAGCCAGCCGAGGGCACGGCTGCTTGAAAGAAAAGTGATAATGTCTTAATCCCACCACACTCGAGTTTCTCCCGTCTCCAAATTTTATGGGCTCTCGCCCAGACGGCACGTTTTGATTTATGATTCCAATAATTAAGAATTCTAAGGTGCAATTTGAATTTGCGATCTTGAGGGGCTGCGGGAGGCCGACGCGTGTTTGTTATTGCTCCCGGACGAAAGGGTCCAGGTTTTACGGCTTACCTTTCATTTTCCGAGGAATTACGCAGTCTTGCGGAACGATGATTTGTGTTTTACCTATTTAAATTTACCTCTACGTTACTTTATAATAAATCAAAAAGAAAACACCAAGATGTGCTGATATATTACTTACTTATTACCTAAGTAAGCTCTTATGTTTTTGTGAGATGGTATATTTAATACAGATTCAAGAACCGAATGTCAAATTGAATAAAACAACAAACAAACTAAACATAACACGTAGGTAAGTTCGGAACCTAATCAAACGTACACCAATTACCATATGCATGTCTACAAGACGAGTTCGGAATACAAAGCAGTCACGACCCGTCTTCCCATAATCCAATGGGTATCCTTATATCGCGGCCTAATCTGGGCATTACAATTAACGCGGCCCCAGATAACCCGCCACTCGCCACCCGGCGAGGCCCATGAGCACTGCTTAAATCGGTTAAGCATCCAACGCCCTCAGGGTTTATCTAATTACCCTACGCCAACACAAACCAAAACGCGTGCTCAAATTATAGTGATGTAACGTCAGTACTTCTATTTTGCCAAGAATATTCGGTAATATCTGTCACCTTAGATGTGGAGCAAAAGCATACAAATAAAGTAGAGATTAGTGCGGCTGCAGCGAGCGGTTACATAGCAATAACAAAAATAATCAAACTTAATTCATGTAGGAACAGTCTCAGTTGTAGCCACCTAGAAATCTTAATAAAAACGATGTTTTGTCATATTTAATTTCCCGGTCTACAATAGTACTTTTTGGTGATCTTTATTTTTTTTAAACACCAATGTATAAAATTACTAAGTGACATCTATATTAGATTTAAGATTTAGTTTTATTACTTAATACCGAAGATGTCATAGAATTGACCAATTAGGGATTTTTTTATTGAGCGAAGCTCTCTTTTAGGCAACTCACAAATTTCGCTTGTCTCCCTCCTGCTACTTAACGATTCAACCGATTTAAACTAATTTTGGCATGAACATACATGATTATAACCTGACGGACATAGGCTATCTATAAGAAATATAGACTTTACCATGGAGGAATAATCACCGAAAGAAAAATTCAAAAGCTGATCAAGCCAAACCGCTGATTCTACATTGATGAAATTTGGCGCCAAAACTCACATCGTAGTTGTCACTAATGTGCAAAAAAAGTTTTGAAATCGGACATACCATCGAGGAATAATCATCCTTAAAAAATCTTATTGCTTCGCTCAGTATTTGCAAACAGCAGCATGTATTGCAGACCTAGTTTATTTATGTCCGTTTCAACCGCGCGGCCACCTCATAATATTTGATGAAACTTTGCCAGGAATTAGTGCTAATTTGTTACTTTATACACCTCTTTTCGTGAATTTGTTACAAAAAAAACTAAGACGCTATGACAAATAATAGTTGGCCGCTAGAACCGCCACTTGCCGTAGTCATCGTCCGTGATTACACAGAAACTATATAATGCAGATAGACGAAAGATGCATCAAAAGAAAGGTCTTAATTTGTTCAATTTGTTACAAAAATAAAAAACGTGAAAACGTAAATAAACAAAAAGTTATGCAATATTTAGTTTTCAGGTTATGAGTAGGTAGGTATGTCACCATAAATATCAAATTAATAGAGGCTAATGTGTATGGATAATTAGTTACTAATTTGTTACAGCGAATAAACGTAAAAAAAAACTATAAAGTGGGTTCAATAATTTGTTAGAGTCGATTTTAGTTGGCCGCTCGGACGGCAATATGCCTAAAATACAATGGCATTTATCTCGTTATTAAAAGTAGGTTTAAGCTTAGTTAGATTACTAGTCGACGGGTAACGTAACCTAGTTTAGATAAATATGGCGAATATAACTGCAGCATTTATATTTTAGAAAATATTTGCAAAAAACCGTAATATGAAACCGTATGAGAGTAGGGTGACTATGATTATTGGCATGTTCGATATTCATATCTTATTTTTTTAGGGAGAGTGCTTATATAAATACATTTTAAGTTAAGGCATACTTTATACCACCATTTTTGATATTTGCTTTAAAATATGCTTATAGTATTTCTGTTAATAATGTTAGTGGAGTAAGAAATTAAGCTGTTATCTATCTATCCTATGTATACAATGTGTCCCGTCACCAGTGTCGGAGCCTTTAATGGTGTGAAATCATTTTTGGCTCTTACGGCCGCCATTTTGTTTTCTTGATAACCAAGACCTGGGCTCTCAAAATAATTCGACCACCAATACCCATGTAAATGTCCTATCAACATTAAAAAGGTGTCATTTGATAGCTCAACATGTAGACAACAGTTACACAGCGGTCATGTTTCAATTGTCATGGAATAAAAAATAGAAAAAAATAATGAAAGAAAAACAAATATGTATATGCAAGCAACATTTAAATAACGCGGGCGTTTACGGCCGGCTGATATTGAAGGAGAAATATTACGATTAGTTACATCCAAAGGAATAGAAATCCACACACAATCACAGTGAGCGCGTGGGGGCACGGGCCAGTCGCGGCGCAACGGCATCGGCTTGGATCGCACGGCTACTGCCGCCCGCCACCTCGCTCGAAACTGCTATCCTCCTGAGATCTATCACAACGAAAAACATGGAAACTTACGTCGAAATACTCACGGTCATAAAAATTATCATTTAGCCAAGTCTTAGTTAAGCAAATAAGGTCGTAATTGGACAATGCTACTTGAGAAAAAAATTCTTGCGACTTAGTTCGAAGACCCCTCACATTTTGGTAGTAAATATTAAAGTTTCTTACAATCATAAATATGGTAACAGATATTTATGTATTTAAAAACTCCAGGGAAAGCACGCAAATGCAAGCTCAATGAATATATACGTATATTTAAGAATGTAATAACAAAAGTGTTTAGTCGAATTATTTTAAATTTAAAATTCTCTTTTATTAAGGCACCAATATGTTAACAAAAACATATAATTGGACGTATTTACATGGTAAAGGTCCAACCCACAACTTCACTTAAATTGACGTAAGTATATCAAAATGGCTTTAATGTCATATACTTTCACGTCACGAGAACAGCTGTAGCAATAAAGTAATAACTTTATTCAAGTCATCATAAAATTGTAAAAATTAAACTTAACGCAGTCAATTTGGATCCCTCTGCAATACATTTTTTGGTGGTGACTTCTATATTAACAAATCATATAAGTGGGCACAACTCATAGCTAAGCACTTTTAGACACTTCTGGATTTACTTTCTTAATTGTCTCAGTAACTTAGTAGTATGAAAATCACGGGAATTAAATACGTACGAGCACACACTTCAAAATCCAGCACAATAATGACAATATTCACAACGGACAATAATCGCTTTTTAAAACCCTTCCGACAAATATTTTTAACAATAATTTGGAAACAAAAGAGATCCTTTTTCGGGAATCCCATCATAAAACACCTGCGGAATGTCAATGAAACGAAAATCTTATCAGTAAATACTTTAAAGAATTAAGAACAATAGACATCAATATTGCTGCAAAACGAACTGCATATTCCTTCAAACAGAGTACAACATTAAAAACATGCCTTTGTACTAATGTATTCATAGTCACCCTACTCTCATACGGTTTCATATTACGGTTTTTTGCAAATATTTTCTAAAATATGAATGCTGCAGTTATATTCGCCATATTTATCTAAACTAGGTTACGTTACCCGTCGACTAGTACTCTAACTAAGCTTAAACCTACTTTTAATAACGAGATAAATGCCATTGTATTTTAGGCATATTGCCGTCCGAGCGGCCAACTAAAATCGACTCTAACAAATTATTGAACCCACTTTCTAGTATTTTTTTACGTTTATTCGCTGTAACAAATTAGTAACTAATTATCCATACACATTAGCCTCTATTAATTTGATATTTATGGTGACATACCTACCTACTCATAACCTGGAAACTAAATATTGCATAACTTTTTGTTTATATACGTTTTCACGTTTTTTATTTTTGTAACAAATTGAACAAATTAAGACCTTTCTTTTGATGCATCATTCGTCTATCTGCATTATATAGTTTCTGTGTAATCACGGACGATGACTACGGCAAGTGGCGGTTCTAGCGGCCAACTATTATTTGTCATAGCGTCTTAGTTTTTTTTGTAACAAATTCACGAAAAGAGGTGTGTAAAGTAACAAATTAGCACTAATTCCTGGCAAAGTTTCATCAAATATTATGAGGTGGCCGCGCGGTTGAAACGGACATGTTTATTTAGTATTGGAGATTAAAAGCTATGAATCATCAAAAACATTTTATTAGTTTAATATATTTTTTGTGTTAATGCATAAATTATGCACTTGTACTGGCACATAAAATAAAGCTTATAAATATTACTTAAACATTATTATTTCTCTTGTGATAAAATGGCGCAATCTATTATTATTAAAATTAATGAGATATCGTCTTGATACCCGTAAATAAGGTAAATGAGAGATTAAAATACTGGCAATTATTATTATTGTTCTTTTCAGACTATGATTTAAAGATACTTACGATACGTAAATCTACTAACTTTCAACGTTCCTTAAAGGCTAAATCGATTAATTTTAATTCCACAATTGGCTCTAAGCCAATTGAACACACATATTTATATCTTCGAAGTTACTGTGTCAATAAAAATCTTTTGACCGTTACAATGTCAATTTTTGCTATAGAACGCGAAAGACGCTTTATACCTACCAATAAAAGACAATCATAGAGCAGATTTCTTAAAAAAAAAACAAACATTTTCAACAGTTTGTTACCAAAAATATGTATTATTAACATATTATTGATATTATTAAATTGTACTTTATGGTTATTTTATTTTTCATTTGAATTAATATAAACTATATTTAACCTTTATTTAAAGTAAAGGTCTCTACGAGGCAATTATTAATTATGACTATGTACTATATGACACGACAAATATTTTATTGTTTTATTTTTTAATTGTTTGAAATCAAAAAAGAAAAGTATATAAAAATCATGATTCTTAAAAAAATGCTTATGCTCTTCACTCAAACATAAATCTCAATCAAGTTTGGGATGCCATACAGGTTGTATAGCTAACGTTGCACCAATCTAAGTATAACTCTCACATAATATATGAAAATTTGGCCAATTAAGTTTATAGAAAAGTATTTATTTTCATAACTACATTTTTACACACAATTCGTTAGCTTTGTTTCATCATTTCATCATTTTTTGTCCTCATATTACACATCTAATTAAAATTTTAATCACAAGTTTTTATCTTTTATTATAAAATGTACTAAAATAATTTAAATAGAAAAGACTTTGATGCATTCTAGAATAATCGTATAAATATATGGTCGTTATTTAAAAAAAAGGAATTAAATATCAAACATCATAAATAGTACAAACTTTCAACTATTCATAATAATAATTTATTTAATATTATCAACAACCTTAAATTAGTGACATTATGTGTAAAATACTATTAATAATTTGCACGAGGTTGGTTCTTTAGACAATATGGGTGGCTTGTAGAGTTCAGTGTATGACGAGATGTCTCCCCATTTTATAATGCATAGTTATTTCTATTTCATAAAAGCTTTTAATCCACAAAAGTGACTGTACTTACTTTTAAGTATTGTCAATTTAACTAACATTTCAAATTTTTGAATAGAATATTCGGTTCCAGTCGTATATATTGTTTAATATAAAATTTAAAAAACTTTTGTCTGTTGTAAAATAGTTATACAAAATAAAGTAATATTTATCTTACCTTATTTCATGTAACAAATTTATTTCTATTCAGCGGTTAAAAAATTAACAACAAAGTTCCTTGAAAAATAATCACGGTTGCATTTTTAGATAGGTAATTTTTGTCAGAAGTCGCTTGGATTTTGAAAGAAGTTAGGTTCAAAGCTTTGTCATGGGAATATGTTTTTTAAATATATTTATATACATTACAAATTATACTACCAAAACTTGTCATAATATATGTACCTAGTAAACTAGGTTTTTTTACATCAATTTAAAGAAATATATGTTGCTAAGTAATGTACTATGTAAAAAATAGTATACACATATAGTACACTAAGATACTATACATATAATACTCTTGTGATGATTTTAAGAGGTTGTTTACACTTTGTTATTTTTATGTGTATTTAGGGATATAGCCTTTACTATATATTTAAAGAATTGTTAAAGAATATCCTTAGTTTGGGAAATCTGAAAGATATCGCTAGTTAGATAAATGAATCCACGTGAAATGAACCAGTAATTTTATTTCCTAATTATTCCACTCATTCAAGATTACCATAAATTTACTTTGAATATGCATTTGATATACGTGTTAGAAGAAACTTGGATGTATGCCAAAAGACGTAATAATCGCATCCCATCCCTAGCTGCTAGCGTTTGCCTTACATCCAGTACAGCGGCCGTGACTCAATAGGGTGAGTCACGTATATACATAAATGTTTACCGCACTATCGGTATTTCGGCCTTCCGGTAGACCCCCTACCTCCGTCAAGGACCATCGATTACTATCTAAAGTCGAGTTGGGCGCATATTGCACAACTTTCGTAGAGGGTATCGATAAATCTGACTCAATTGCTTGTAGGTTCGATAAGGTACTTACAGATTTCTAACAAACCATTATTGATATCCACATCTTTTTTGGTTATAACAATAAGTTTTATGACTATTTGTGCGTATGCGTGTGTTTGTTTGTGTGTATGTACTTTGGATTAATATGATCGTAGCAAAATTTGTAATAACAGATTTTCTTATAAAAAAATATTTTAAATTTAAACCAATAATTTTCGAAATTCTCAGCAACTACTATGCCTACGTCGTTAATACATAATATTATCTATGTATAATCTTATTTTAGTACTACTGCGTTACAAAAACTGTTTTTACCCGTAATAATAAAAAAGTCGGTTTTTTTTTTTTTTTTTTTTTGCCTGTAAAGTCGGTTTTACGGGCGAAGATTTTACGTGACAACGTCTTTTTCTCGGTAGAATATTTATTGATATGAATATAATTAAATTGCACAATGCGCGCGGCAGACCGATCATAGTTGAGTGGGAGAGAGACGCAAGGCATTCGGCGGGCCTCTCTCTCGTTCGGTGACTCATCGTAACGTTACCGAGCGTTACACTTTTTCATAAGTGACTCCCAGCCGCAACCAATTTATAAGACGTTATCACGTCAAAATATATTTAAAATCATACCAATCATTGTAAAAAAGATAAATGTGTTTTTTATTCAAATTTCTTACAACCATAAATAGATGTCGTTGAGAAAGTTTATTTATTTTCAGCAATCAAAATAATGTATTACTTACTTTCTTTCCTTTAATTAAAAAAAATCCTTTCTATGAACTAAATTAATGAAATAAATCAACCTTATATAAAAAAAAGTAATTTCATTCGCGTTAAACATCTTATCAACAAAATATGTTTATCCTCTTTGGACAAGTCAGCTATAAATAAAGTATAAACATAAATTTCAAAAAGAAATAAAATGTAGGTAGTCAGTTTGACAGTATAAACTTCTAAAAAAGTTTTTGAAGAAGTTTATTTACCATATTATTTCTAACTTGAATAAGGCTTAAAAGTTTTCCGTATTTGCTTTGATTGTTTTGTTTACAATTTATACATCCGAAAAATTATGTAGAAAATGCGTGGTGAGAAAGCAATGGAAAGTGCTGGTAATTATAATAGATAAATAACAAAAACTCAACTTTCACGTATAACTTACTACATATTACATTATCTTCTAAAATTTATCAAGATCCACCTCCACATAAAATTATTAGACGTTACACGAAAATTTCAATCCATGGCGCTTTTTGTTAATTTTAATTTTAAATTTATTTTGAACATTTACAAACTTTTAAGATATGTTCCTGCATTCACCATTGTCTAAATTACTTATGTCTGAAAGCTCTTGAGTGAAATGGTTTTTACGTGGGAACGATTTTTGTGCAACTTATTATAAAGAAAACAAGTGCTCTAATTGTGTCGACGTGGATTGAAAACGCCGAGAATCATTTCCGCGTAAAAATATTCTGATTGTGGATGGAAATTCGAATCGCAAGTACTAATTTCTATTTTATTGATGTATTTGTACGTTTTATTAGATTACATACTTGTTATATTTTTCTCATTAAGGTATTTGTTACAGGACGGTGCCGATAAATGCGCAGTCGTCATTGTCACAGATAAGTAAAAGAAGGCTAGACTTTGGAGTGGATGTAGAGACATTCAGATTGGAGGACAGACGAGTAGAGCGAACTGGCAGCATCAGTTCTATGGAAGACGAGGAAGTGATTGGCAAGAGGCGACGGCGGCTTCTCGATGATGAGCGGCGTGATGACTCTGACTTCCACCGACGCGCGCTACCACACCGGCCGCATGCCATACGGCAACCAGATGACGACGACGAATCACTTATACGGAAAACTCAAGCCGCTCTTAAAACTCTCTCTGGCAGTTGGAATCGTGAACATTCCTCTGGACAAAGCGCCGATGAAAATGATGACGCAAATGGCTTCGAAAATCTCTTCGGCGATAAGCGTTCAGATAAAATGTTACCGTCTTCCCCATCACCGTCTTCCGAAAGCGCGGATGCTTCACAAAAAAGTTTCAACCATCACCAATCCGATGACCAAAATTTAAACGGTACCAGTGAAAATGAGGAACACTCGAGAAAATCACACAGATCAGACCGAGAAAGGAGTTTAGAAGATGCGAGACAAAATAAGTATTCGAACAATTATGATGCCCCAGGCTTTGATGAGCTCGTGGATTCGTCTTCCAATGAACTAGAAATAGATATGTCGGATCGACACGATGAAAAATATGATGACGATAGAGATATGAAACATAAACGTAAGAGTGAAATAGTGTCTGTAAATAAACAGTCTCTTTATAACGCTTATAAAGCTGCTACGGCAGCGTTGCCCTATTCGACACAATCCGCATTTAAGCCGCCTGCGGAGGTTAAGCATAGAATCCATGGAGTTACACTCCCGAGCGAGCCATTCGGAGGTTACTCTAATGACCATGAGAAAAGTTCGATTCACAAGGGTTCCAAGCAATATACCGTACTGCAGCCAGCAGGGCTGGGCTCACGCGCGGCAACAGCACTGCAGGAAGCGCGAGCAGTGCCCTCGGCGCAGCCATCACGAGACTCACGACCTCTCTCCGCGCTTTCCCCGCCGGTCGTCAGAGGTACCGGTCCCACTCACCTCAAACAACAGTCAAACTTTCTTAACGACATGGCTATAACATAGAACTTCGGTTCATGCTATGAACTAAGTCAAAGTTTGTTTCAAGGTTGTCCCGCGATATCTCAAACTGTAGCTGTCGGGTCGATACCCGCCTGTTTGTTGTTGTACAGTATTACATATTATTTTGCTAATAATATAATAATATTTTAAATACATGTTACCAATAATATATCTAGTTAGTCGTTCTACTCATTTACAATAAGAATTTGAAACAGTAAGTGCATAATTTAAATATGTTCTCGTCCCAGCAGACGTAAGCTATAATAAAACTAGTCACAAATTATTTCGCATTTGTAGTTGTCCGTCGTAATTTAGTCAGGGACATAGCGAGGTGAGACTCCACCTACGTCGTATATAAGGTACCTATCGTTTTCCTTGTATTGCTTGATATAGCTGGGTCTACACCAGGCGATGCGCAATAAAAACAGGTCAGAACCAGAGGGCGGGGCGGGCGTGCGCCGCCCCGTATTCCTGAAAGAAAAATTCGCGCAGCCGCTTGACGTTCTTTATTTTTTCTTTGAAGTTGTGCGTTAGGACGCGGGGCGGGGCTGCGCAGGTACGCCCCGCCGCGCGCCCGCCCCTATCGATCGCCGCACGCCCCCACCCAATAAGGAAAATACTAATTTGTACACCGGTCGATTTGTTTCAGAAGGCAACAAGTGTCCTACTCCTGGTTGCAATGGGCAGGGCCACGTCACCGGCCTCTATACTCACCATCGGAGGTGAGTGTCGAGGCTTTCATGCTTTTCAGTAATCTAAAATCTACGGACGAAAGGCGTGACCGTGGATGTTATTTTTTAACTGCTCACGTATTCGCGTCAGAACATTTTTATATAAGGTTATTTCGACTACGATATACATTAATGAGATTTACTCAAACTGCTCAGTAAAACTGTGACTAAGTGACAGTTCATAATCCAAGTACCTTTTTCAAATTGATAAATGTCTTATTTACAACCTGTATATTATCATGTAGCAGTTTTCATTATAAATGTTCAGTTGTTGATTCTGAAATCACCGTATAACGAAATTTATTGTTTATTCCTATAGTCTGTCAGGATGCCCAAGAAAGGATAAAGTCACACCTGAAAGTGAGTAAATCACTTTTGCCGGACATTTTACGTTGTAGTATTTTTTTACTTTATAACTTTTATAAAAATCTGAAACCCATTACTCTCGGTTTAAAATTGGTTAAACAGCTGATTATTTTATAGAAAATTAGTTTTTGTTGTCTTAGAAGGTTTCAGATTTGAATATAAAGCTTTACTTATTTTATGTTTGCTATTTAACGTTGTTTCATTTCATATTTAGAGTATGTAGGTTTTAGATTTTTTGTCTGCCTTCGTTTGGATGAGTAGTAGCCAGTAGTTTAAGATTATTTTTATATTGTGGTCGTTCTTTTAGTTTTAAAACACATCACTGTCAAAGTAAACGTTATTTGTTTGTGATATCTAGTATTGGCGTTGCACGAGACGATATTGAAGTGCCCCACACCGGGGTGCAACGGCCGCGGTCACGTCAGCTCGAACCGCAGCACGCACCGCTCGCTATCCGGGTGTCCGACAGCAGCAGCACGCAAGGCTGCTGCAAGGTCACAGCGTGCCAGACCAGCAGGTCAGTTAAATTTAAACTTTTCTTAAAACATAATCATATGTTAATTAAAGTAATAATCACATATAGCTTGTTCATCTGGGTCACATTGCCACAGTTCTTAAAACATAGTCATATGTTAATTAAAGCAATAGTCACATATAGCTCGATCTTCTTTGTCACATTGCCATAGCACTCGAAAATTACAAATAAGTTTGTATATATACCATATTAAAATAACCTCAATAAACAAGACGAAACCGCCGCAAAGACCCAGTTCTCGTATCTATAAGATTTTTAAAGTCATCTTTGCAGTGATTATGGATACGTTTAGTTAAACTGTATAATTCCAGGCATTGCAAACACACAATATCATGTACATTTAAATCTAAAGATCTAAATGCTTAGATCGATCTAAGAGGAGCTTAATGGCGCAGTGGTTTGCGAGTGCAGCCTATGATTGTTTAAGTAACTTTCGCAAGAATGGGTAACCAAAGATTTACGATTGAAAGATCCTCCGTGCTTCGGAAAGCACGTTTAGCCGTAAGTCCCGGCTACATATGGAATCATTAGCATCCACCAATCCACAGTTGGCCTGTGTGATGGATTATGACCCAATGTTATAGAGTCCTGACACACTCCATGGTGTTTCCTACTATTAAAAAACTTGTGCCCGTGTAATGGGGAATAATCAGATAAATGTATCTAGACGTGACGAAATCCATGCATATACAGTCAATGAAATCGCAATAATGACAATCGGTTAATGCAATAGAAAACTCTTAAACAGTTCCAATTCAAACTCCGATCACCACGTCTACGACTGAGAGTGTGGCAGTGAACATAAGCACGCAGCGCGAACGCGAAGCGGCGTCGCCGCGGAGTCCCGCGGTGAAGCGAGAAGCGCCCGAACTGCTGGTGCCAAAGAGAGAGGCCGCCGAGCCCGAGCGCGACTCTCCCGCTATGGAGACGCGCCACGCCGGCTACGGCGCGCCACCAGACCAGCGATCGCCGTACGAGCGACCACCCGATGACCACGTTCGATCTTATAGGTAATAATAACAATATTGCTCACATACATACATAAAATCTCGTATTTTTGTAGGGGACGGTTTTCACTTTCTACGATATTGGCTGACATCTCTCGTTTCTTCTACTCTTATCACACTTTTCGTACAAACTCTTCGGTAAAGGGTGCTTTTGATTTGGCCTAGTTAGCAACAAACTAACAAGTGAAACATAAATAACAAGAAATATCTAAATTGACTTATGGTAAATTCCCCACAGTCAAATGAATGAAACCCGGTATGGATATGAAAGTCGGTGCTACGAAGGCGCGCCCGCCTTCGAGCGGTACGACCCAGCGCAGTGTCCACAGCGGCCCTACGGATGGGAAGATGAACGATACCACGAGCCCCACTTACCTACGCCTATGAAAACTGACCAGTCGGAAGAGACCAGCTCAGGCCCCATTTACCCTAGGTGCGTATTATATGTCTTTCATCTCACGTTTTTTAAAATTATTATGCCTCATCTTATGTGGTAAACGAGACAACGGTCAAATAAATACTAGGATATTATTTGTGTGGAGTAAAGAAATGGTGATTTTTTATATCAACTATTCCACTTACTCTTACGATTAGTAATAGCAAATCTTCAACGGGTTCGTATCTCCTTAGACCAATGTACCACTACGAAACGAGTAGCGGAGTAGGTGGAGTGGGCGGCGTGGCATCCATGGGTCCCGGGGTCCCACCAGGCTTCTCTGCCATCAACCTGTCTGTGAAAATAGCAGCGGCGCAAGCCCAGCGGCCGCGAAGTCCCACTCCACGAGACCCGAGAGACCCTCGTCCAGCTATTGACCTTTCCACGTCTAGTGGGAGTCCACAGGTGAGACTAAATTTATCCAGACCTCCATTTTACTATACTTAACTTAGACTTAATTAACCTGAATAAAAACAACAATAAAGTAAAAAAAATCTACTACTACGTAAATGAAGCCTTTTTCTTTATTTATGATAATCATATTTCTGAATGGGTAGGTGCTTATTGTAAGTTCTAAGACGTTACTGACCGTGGGTTATCAATCTTGTACCTGGCCTGTACCCAACAGTGGGAACAATAGGCTGATATTGATGTGGTGCGATTTTAAATCTTTACAATTTTGACAACAGGGTCCATACGCGTCTCCGGTGTATACTAGCGCCGGTGGCGGCAGCGGAGGCGCGCGGGGTAGCCCGCAGCCCGGTGCGTCGCCGCAGCTCACGGCCAGCCCACAGGTGCCCAGCCCACAAGGGCAGACCCTGGACCTTAGCGTGTCCCGTTTACCACATAGGTGAGGCATTTCGTAGGAAATCATTGCTTTGTTTTAAATAATTTATATGTTTTTGCTTGATTTATGTCCTAGTTTATTTATATTTTATTGTTTTGTGTTGATTTACATATGTAAGGTACCGATGTATATCAAAATACTGTAAATGTTGTTACTACTGTCCAAGCTGACGAGTTTCGTGCCCCTGTTCATAATATCACTTAAAAGATGTCCCTGAATGGATTATGTGTGAAGACATATCGAAGATTCAATAGAATTATTTGAAAGGTTACTTATATTTCATTTTCATTTGTTTTTATTATTTAGAACTTTTGATTGATAAAAGACATGTTTCAAACAGTCGCGGCTTCCCTGGTGGAGTGTCGTACAGTCGAGAATCAACACCAGATAGTGGCGGGAGCCATCCTTACTTAGAAGCATACCATAGAGATACAGCTGGTAAGTTAATTACGTTTTTTTTAATAATAATTACATATCGTAATTTAAATGTTTCGTAAAATATAATAATAATAAATCCATATAATATGTATAATATAATATAATTTGGAACAATGAGCACCAATTGTTTCATCTCAAATTAAGTCAAACTGGTGCTATAGATGCCTCATAAAGGACTCGGAAACAAATGGTTATATCCGTTCGATACACAAATATAGATTATACCTATATTATATTGAAACCTTAAGTTTTGCACTTACCGACTATTATCAAAAATAAATACAACATTAATAGCCATAGATAGTAAAATCCGTGATGTCTCAATTTCTTTATTAACGCCTGTGAAATATAATCTAGCAAACACACAATAAGTCCCTTTCAAAGGGTGTTTTCACACAGCACGCGAGACGCTGTAAAACATGGCGCGCAAATTAAGGAGAGACCGCGATAATCGGTCCTCTGCGGCTTTTGTCTCAACAGCCTTAGTGCGGTACCTAATCCGGGCTGCGGTTTCACGTCAGTTAAGTACATGGGAAATGTTTAGAAATAACGTCACATTTCAAAGGAAACGACCGAACCTGTACATTAATCTTCAAATATTTATTTCTAATGCTACAATTTCATAATTTTTTTTATGAATAAAAAGCAATCTATCGACTTTACCGGGATTAAAAAACATACAAAATATAGCTTATGATCACGTAGAACAAAGTGCCTTTCAGATAGTAGATATATAATAGTTTAAACTATTCCCATGAAATGTATGAAACTTGTCACCACAACTTGAAGCATACAAAATGATATACCTTGCCAATCACTCCGCCCCGTGACACGATTAATAAAAATAATATTTCTTACATTCACACCAATTAGCCTAGCCCAAAGTAAGTAATTAAAATTGTGGTGTGTACCTACTGGAGATTTGCTTGTTCCCGTTTATGAATACCAAATAGTTTTATAACAGCAACTATCGATGTAAATAAAATTAATACACTGTTCTTTGGGAAGCGTATCATTTGAGAGTGGATAGACCGACGTTTGGACCGACCTGGACGTTTTTCATTGTCTTTGATTATAGCGAATAAAGTTGGAAGGAAAAAATTTAAAAGTTATTCGACAAAACACCCCTTAGAGTAATCATTTATGTGATGCGTTTTAAATAATCGGAGTTTTTGTATGGAGTATTATTTTATCCGTTAGGCCCTGGAAAGGCTTTTCCGTAAAAGTGGGAAATAACAAAGAAATGTCGAAAAACTCAGAAAACTTTAAACTTTAACTCTTGCACGATCGAAAATCATGTATTTTATATAAATTACTGATGACATGACCAATAAAGTTGCTTCGTTCGTTATGTTTCTAGGTAATAAAAACTCAGTGAAATTACGTATAAATCAGTAATATTTTTACAAATATTAAACAATCGATTAGCCAGCTGTAATTATGTTTATCTACTCTAATACTATAATACAAAGATTCTAAAACTGAAAACAAAATGCTTATGACAAACATTACGTACAGGCCAAAAATAATAAAAAAAAAGTTTCATTACGATACAGGTCTTGTATGGACACTTGTAACATAATATAACTTTTTTATCATAACGATACACCTATACAACCTCCATCTGGACCAAGGAGGTTGAACCTCTACTTTAAAAAGGTTTCAATGAACGAGTCCGTGACGACGCAACACGCATGCGCAATCGATATTTGCACCTTGGCGCCAACATTTGACATTTAAAAATTTGTTGTTATATTCAGCGTTTCATTTGCAATATTGTTTTACGTATTATAGTATGAAAGTAGATAAAGTAGTGTATGACACTGTACATAACTTGGTCTTATAACACTCGTGTGATACTATAAAAAAACTCGCCTACGGCTCGTTTTTTTAAAACACACTCATGTTATAAGAACCCTTATTATGCAACAGTATCATAAACTACTATTTTTTATTTAATTTTTTGCATTCACAATGCAATATTTGTATAAGTATTGTATAAATAGTTTCAAATAAAAAGATAATAGAATAAATAGAGTGACTAATCAGGAAAAACGTATCAAAAGTTGTTTTAATTTATCTGTTTTATTACCCATGTGTTGTTTCGAAATATTGTCCAACAACTTTTTTAACGTTTTGTTAAATTTATCATGTTTTCACAAAATGGTTATTACTAATAATCCTTGAATAAAATTTTATGTGTAAAATTGTCTGTACCAAATGTAAGACAGGTGAATACGGCAATAAACGTAAACGGCGAAACAATAGAAATATTGTTAGAAACCCCAAAATTTTTGGGATCACGTTAGAGTCTAAAATGTGCCTTGTCTATTATACTTAGTTCCGCCGCCAATGCTGATCAGAAAATAACAACAAAAATAAGCATTCAGTTCCCAGCTTCAGATTGCAAAACTCAGGAGGCTCATTTTTGAGTAGATGTAGGTATCCATTGCATTTTATAAAAAGGTGCCACACCATGTAACTAAGGTCATTTTATCTTTCTTTTTTATGTAGAAAGGTAATAAATAAAACAGCATTGTTTGATTTTGCTTTTTACCAATATTATAAACACTTATTTGATCCTAAGAAGGTATTGTTATATGTTGCTCGGTGATGTCATTCATTAGTCGGAAACCTCACCTCGCTCCAAGGTCAGTAGATTAAACTAACAATGCTTAATTCGTAGAGGTGCTTCTATTCCATACAAAGGGATGTAAAATACCTTTTGTCGGCGCACTTCTATTCACTAAACTCTCCATTCTGCGACTATTCACAACCAAAACAAAGCCAAGACTTTGAGGTATACTTTCTACACTATACGAGTATTAGAAAAATCTAGGACTTATTTTAATTTCTAAGTATGACCGAATAACTGACTGGGCATCAAAAATCTACTTAAGCATTTACTATAATAATCGACAGAAGTCAGTATAATCAGATTAACTATTATCCATCATAGTTTAGAGTTGCACGTCGTTACTTGGCAAACAATTGAATATCCTACTACCGATCTTTTCTTAACTGACCCAAAAATATAATACGCTATCAAATAAGGAGGACGAGCCCAGTGGTGGGCGCAGTGTTAGAGCGTACGGCCAATCTATGGATTAAGCAACTTTTGCAAGGGCTAGTAAATTAGTAATCGAATGGGGGCCAAACATCATTTTATAGAACTCCTTCGGAAAGCACATAAAACACGTTGGTCTCGCTTGCAATTGCAACTGTTAGATCCCATCAATCCACGCCGAGTTTATATGGTTGGTTATGGGCCCTTCTCCCTACGATGTCTTCATCTATAAAAATATCTTGTGATTCAAAGTTTTTGCACACGAAAGAGTTTTAGACCCATTTTCTGGCCGACTTTTATCATCGATTTTATAAACGACTCAACGCACTCTTCCGATTGGCCGCATTGGAAACAGGAATTACGAAACTGTCTATAGTTCACTGTAAATTCATGATGCGCATACTCCCTCGAGAACTACCGAAGGTAATTCAGACGTAAGCTTTGACTATTTTAACAAATCAGATAAAATCGGTTTTAAGGTCTGTCGTGCGCGGGAACGATAAGAGATTGATGGTGACTATCAAGAACCTTAGTTATGTATTGAAAAGACTGATTAATTAAATCTTCTATTTAGGTTACGGAGGAGTTAGCCCCCACCCGGTTGCCGGGTATGGTCTCGCACAACCGGACTACGCAGCGGCAGCGGCGGCGGCAGGATACGGAGGGTACCAGTACCAGTGCGGCGCGTACCCTCCGCCGCCCGCGTACCCACCACATGCGCCTCCATACTCGCCACCTTGCTATATGCCGCCACCACACGCACCACACGACAAGCCGAAAGATAGCAGGTGAATATACATATTACTCAAGTGTAACAATGTTGAAATGTTACAGAGGATAAAAGAGAAATAGACCTATATGACGCCATTGTATTAATAATAATTTAAGTTTTAGAGTTTTTAACTTGTAAAACTACTACTGAACTACATCTACTTACACTTTTTACCGAAAACAGCTTACTCAATTGTTCTATTTAATAAAAAAGTGGGTAATGTTGATAAGGTGTTTTATGACGACCATTATTTGTTATCCGTTAGAGGTTTTAAAAATTAAAAGAGTTATGATAAATAAATAACCACGCTATGAGTAACGTGGTTATTTAAAATTTACCATGGCTGGTTACCGAGTATACGAGTACTCACTATAAAAAGCAGTGTTTGGAAGCACTGTTTATTGAAGAGTTTTGATTTATACGTCATAACAATTTTATCACAGTAGTTTCGTATAAACGATACTTTTTGCCCGTACTGGATTGATAATGGTCAGTATCCCCATGTTATCCGTATATGGCTAAGCCAGTGTAAATCTTAGATGAAATATATTTATTCCCCTGCAAGAACACGTACAATTTACCGTTCTCTGTAAGTACTAAAATAAGTTTCTATAAATCGATCTTTGAATTTTACTGTGTACGATATCCAATATGACTTTGCGCTTTAACCTAGATAGTGAATGAATGGAGTAAGTGCGACTCCTGTGTGAGAATGACGATTAACTTCAACGTTACATTATCACCTATTTAAACATACCTATTTAAAACTTTCTGAACAAAACTATATAAAATTCATGAAACAATTTTAGACAATTTACCGAATGTTTTTTGTACAACCATAATAAAACTTGATGGCGAAGAGTTCGCTTGGCATGTTCAGCCTGATTGTGAAGGTGAAGCAACATTCGCAAAGGTCGAGAGTCGCATGGGTGACTAATAATAAAGGTAGTGGAATTACCTACTTCGAGCTTCTCCGTGCATCTGCAATCGTCAACACCACAAAACGGTACTAATTGCTAATTACATCCACCAAAGTTGTGGAGGCACAAAGCATCTGGGTCCACCCCTGACAAATGTCACATTAAATTTGACATAGAATTAAAGTATATAGGGCGACTGGGTACATTTGAATCCTATTGAGCACGTGTGGGATGAACTGAAGAAGTGGGTTCGTTCCAGAAATCCTGCTCCTTTAAGTGTGAATGAGTTGAAAGCGGCTTTGATAGAGGAGTGGGAAGGTATCCCGCAAGAATCGATTCAGAAGCTGATTAGGATAAATAATCGTCTTAGAGCAGTTATTAGGGCTAGGAGAGGGAACACAAAATATTGACACTTAATTTTAGACCAAAAATTTTTTCATTTCTGTCAATAGTTACAAACAAATTTTCTTGCCTAATTTTTTTTAATACTGTGAAAAATCTTTTTTTAATATTTTTTTTTTTCAAATTGCAATTAATGAAACAGGGATCAATTATTTAAATAAAAATATTATTTAGTGTATATTTCGATGCGATTTAAATAAACGTGATAAAAATAAACATTTCTTCCAAAAATAACTCTACGAAATAATGAGAAAAACTCTTGAAAACCGAAATATTAACAAAGCTATTAAACTCTGAATAAATCGAGTTCCAAAACCATGAAAATATATTTATTATTTAATCTTTTTTATAGTTATTTCGAATTTCTCATTAAAATATTTCCATCAGGGAAGTTTGTATATCTATACATATAAATAAAATTGGAGTATCTGTTTGTAATATTAAAATAACCGTTTTTTACTACATGCATATGAATACATATACGGTACATACACCAAAATAACATTTTTTACAATTTTTGTCTGTCTGTCTGTCTGTTTGTTCCGGCTAATCTCTGAAATGGCTGGACCGATTTTAACAAGACTTTTATTGGCAGATAGCTGATGTGATAAGGAGTAACTTAGGCTACTTTTATTTTAGAAAAATAAAATTACAGTGCCTCAGCAACGCGTGGCTGGGTCAGCTAGTAATTTATAAATAACTGGCAAACCCGGCCACGCGTTGCTGTGTAATAAATTAAAATAAAACCCATCACATTTCGGAACAAATCTAGCCAATAAAAAAAGTCATCAAAATCGATTGAGTAGTTTCGGAATTCATCGCGGTCAAACACTGTGACAGGGACTTTTTATATATATTTTTACGCCATTTTATATTTCTTTGCAAGTTGTGTTTAATTTTTTATATTAATGTTAATATGATAATGTTGATGTCGTGGGCTTATTTTATCACTGCTCTGTTACTGTTACCGGTGATGCGTGAACAAATAACACTTTTCGTTTTCATTTTTCAACCGTAAAAATACATAGTAGGTACCTAAGCTTAGGAATTATTTTTTGTCAAAAAAGTGTAATGCCAAAATGTTTTGAGAGGATGGTGGCCCAGGGCACAGGACCCGTGCAGTGCTGCCAAGTTAGCATATTTTTGGCTAAATTTAGCATATTTTTAAGCTATTTAGCATGAATAAAATCATTTTAGCATGAAGCATATTTATTAGCATATTTTCTTGTTTACTTATTAAAAATGAAGAAATGAAATGCTGCGTTATTAAATTACGTTTAAATTTTTACCGCGACCGCTCCCCAATCGGCGCACTGTTTTATCAACTTTTGTTTGTTCAGCCATCTAACGATACAATCAAGTTAGCAAACGTGTCCTGGCAGAAAACTGTATAGCTTGTTTTGCAGCGCTCGCAAGCGCTTTTTTCTGCCAAACACACGGATTATATCTATTACTAGCGGCTGCCCGCGACTTCGCCCGCGTGGAATATTGCAACATTATTTTTCTAAAATAAAAGTAGCCTAAGTTACTCCTTATTACATCAGCTACCTGCCAATAAAAGTACCATCAAAATCGGTCCAGCCGTTTCAGAGATTAGCCGGAACAAACAGACAGACAGACAGACAAAAATTGAAAAAAAAATGTTATTTTGGTGTATGTACCGTATATATATTCATATGCATGTAGTAAAAAACGGGTATTTCAATATTAAAAACAGACACTCCAATTTTATTTATATGTATAGATAATAATTGTGTTGTTACTTACTGACACTAATATATTATACTCTATCACATACAATACAGTTACATTCTTATATTAAAAATATCGGTAATGGACATTAGTGGTTAGCATTATCTTTTGGCATCTTTTATAAAATTTAGCATATTTTTGGCATTTTTTTAACGTCGATTTAGCATGAAATATTTTTTGGAGTTGGCAGCACTGGACCCGTGTGCCCTTATGGTAAAGACGGTATTGATTATTGCTTTTATACGTGAGTATGAGTTACCAGTTCTACCAAAAATATTATTCATAACCTCATAAAACTTGAGAAAGTATCATTAAGATCTTATTCAAAGTCAAATTCGTCACCAATCCACCGTTTAATAACGTATGACTGTCTTATAGAAAGAAAAATTGTAGTTGTTATTACCATTTATAAACCTAATATTCTTTAGTTTTTCATTAAATATCATTTTTCACAAAATTATTAAGAAAACGGAAGAAAAAATCTGGAATAAATACATTATGTTTGAGTTTGACCCAATTCCCACCTTTCTAGATGTTGTTTCCATAGCTAACTTATTTTAATTTAAAAAATTAAATATCATTTGATTGTACATCGACGACACAAACAACAAAACCTAACATTAATCGATTTTGATGTATTATTAAAGTATACTGAGCCATATATATTTTAATGGTACACATAATAAGTTCTTTATTTATCATATTATTGTTATTACCCTTCGATCAAAAACGTTTTATAATATATAAATAATGTAGTAGTACCTTGTAATATAATTTTAGAACAGTCATGTGTTAATCACAATCACAATTCATATGACATTCACCTCATGAACACAGATTATTGTATTTAGATTTACGTACACAGAGGACTACACATCATTTGTTGCGAGTTAAAAACGTCAATTTTGTAGTGTGTTGCCCATGGTTGCCCGTGAATGCTATGACGTCATTCGAATACATACGACAACGACGCCATCTTGCTGTGCTTATACTAAGCCAATGCAGCAAGGGCGTTCAGAAATAAGTTCTTAGAATGATTTAAATTGTAGAAGTTTTTAAATTCCACTGCAATAATTAAAATAAGGTTTTTGTTATTATTTGACTATAAATGCTGTAGTAGTATAACAACTTTTAGAATTTAAATAAGAAGATTCTACTTAACACTAGTGATACATTTTTAAACGACTACCTACCTTGTTAAAGATGTGTTGGAAAAAAAAAACTTTCAAACTCAATAATATATTATAAGGCAAAAACTTTTAAAATTACACTTGGTTTCATCTCATTGGAGCAAAGAATTATTGTTTATGATGGATACTTCAAATCTCATGGAAATATATGGAGCAAATCCTGATTTATGCGAGTAAGTTTAAAAGTTTAACAAAAAACAAAATAGTCAATACGAATGGCACAAAGCGTCCTTCAGTCGATCTCAGGTACTTGCTTAATATATGTACCTCACATTCAATTACTATGAAACAGAAAGAGAGAAAAGATTTCATTCAACCAACCCCTGGTAAACAACGGACACCCCTCCCTCCACCAAAGAAAGAAGCGAACGGCCAAAACTTTTTATACTCGTAAAGTTATGAACAACATCGTCCGGACACTAGATAGTCGTATATTATCTTAATATTTATAACTTCCCGAAAAGTTAACTAAGTTTATGTGTAAATAAAAATAGTTTGAAATACTTTTTGTAGTCATATAACCTAGTTATAAAAAGTAATTGAGGTTAGAATTTGTTGCGCGATACGGATTGTTTTCGAACGGCAGCAGTGACATAGTGGATCAGTCTAAATATACATGCGCCCGCGCAGGCGCGTTTCGTGACCAGTGCTAACCGAAGACGCTAGATAAACTTTTTTTATGATAAGATATAAGCATTATTACAATATCAGTGCGTTTTAGTGTGTTTACCATTGTTAGAAAACTGAAATGTTTCGATCTGGGTGAGTTGAAAAAGTTTTACAAAGTTTTGTCCGCGTCGACCGTTCTAGGCGTAAACAACGCAAGAGCAGAAGTGTATATTTAATAATAATTTCAACAAGTTTATAAACTCTTTGCAAAGTTAGTTTCTTGCCAAATACCTTAGTTCTATAAACTTTGATGAAGCACAATACATTTATTTAGTGTGTGAATTTAACAAATCAGTGTTTTTTATAATATCATGGTCGAGTTTTCAACGGTGGCATAACTTTTCCAATGTTATTTATGAAACTAGTGCGCTCGGATACTGCTTCGCCTTTGGTTTTATTTTATTTTTTGTTTCTTTGTTTTAACTTTTTCTTTTATTTTGTTTTTGTTTATTTGCGATAGCTACAGCATTCGTGAAGACCTTTTTGGGAAACTGGAATACCGTCTGAAGGAGTCCACGACATCGAGGGAGCTGATACAATGTCCTGTGTACAATTGTGATGGCTCCGGGCATATATCCGGGAACTTCGCGTCGCACCGCAGGCAAGCGGCAATATTCGCACAGAATGTCGGCTATGCTCGACATAATGTTATGTTTATGATGCAATAGGGTTGATAGCATGATTCAAAAATAACATGGAGAAAATTTACTAACAATAATGAAGATTATTAACGCGTCACAAAACTTTTAAAGTCGTTTTGCACTCGGTAGAACTAATTAAAAGTTTTGATTTTTTTTTACGTTTACAGTGCCCAAAATATATATATACTCATCAGTTTTGTTAATATTCTCTATTAATAAAATTTTACCCGCAAAATAACGAGTTATCAACTACTCCTACAAGGTGTAAAAAATCTAACACTATGTGGACAAACTTTCATATTGAAAATTTTAGAGTTAAATGTGCTGTTGACTATATATGTACAAATGTATGCATGTAGAGTCATTATTCATGGTATTTTTACACTTTCTGAATAATAGTTTATTAAATCAACAATCTTTTTACATTAATACTAGAGCTATTTATAATAACTTCTTATCTTATCAATCTAGATGGTAATACATACCGAGTTATTAAATTCCAATAAATAAAAAAGTAATTATTTTTATATTACTAAACAAAAAGGAAAGCTGTGTGATTTTTTTACGGTTTTTTCTTTTGCATTTTTTGGTGATCAGATCACTTATCTTTCATCTAAGTCATTACACTATCTAGTTTAATGCATGCAAATGCAAGGCTTTGGTGGAGTGGAATTAACATTTAAGTTACTCTTACTACGTATTTGAAGTTAATCACTGTACAAATAAGTGATACAATAGATGACTAAGATGACATAAAAACTTTTTATAAGTACTTTCAATTTTTATATACTAAGCAGCTGAGATCCGTAAAGTTTAGATGGTTATCAACCTTTTTATATAATATTTAGGGAATAATATAATTAATAACTGACTATGACAGTTATTAATTATGAAATGATATAAAAAACAGTTATTTATGTTTTTGAAATCGTGTCCTAATATTTTGCAATAACGTAAAAAACAATTAAACATTGACATTCACTCATGTCATGCTGCATATGACTTTTTATGTATTCATAAACAATATAAATAAAATATTATTATTAAACATTAACAAAACGGTAGATAGATGGGAATGAACTGGCGTGGGATGCACTATTTATAACATAGGTATATAATATTATAATCAGTAATGTCATTATTACTATCGTTTTTTGCCAACCCTACATTACACTTGTTTTTAACGCAGCAGCAGTAGGCTAGGTGCAGTGACTGATCGCCCTGGTTGGATAACAATTTGCGCTTTCCGAGCTCATTCATTGGCCTCTTCCCACAGTCTTAAACAGTAAATTCTAAACGTACTCAAGACGTGTAGAAGAGACATAACGCGCTCTTTTCAGACGTTTTGTTTACAAAACCGAGAGTTTCACGTCATACATATTTGATGAACTTACATAAATCTCCATACAAAATACTATATAACAAACATTTTATTAAGCTTGTATATGAAACATTCATTTTTATTTCATTGGTTCAAAATTGTATGCACGGAAAACAGCACCGCAGATCTAAGCTCCTAGTCAAAATGTCAATTTCTATGTATTAAACTTGAAGTTCGTACAATTGATCGAATTAAGGAAGTTTAATATTTTTGTGCAGGTTTATTTTGGTGCTGTTGACTGTTCCTGTAGCTAATAATTACAAGTTTGCGATAACAGTAGAATAATAATACAATTATCCTTAACCTTTTTTATTAGATCTGTTCAAATCACCACAGAATAAATAACAGTTATTCATCACACGTACACAGTTTACCAACAATGAGTATTGCAATTTGTTTTGATCATTATCATAACATCTAACGTCACCCATCCCTCTTACTCTCATTGTCTATTTCTACGTTTCTAATAAACAATTAATGTAATCATTTTTAACGTTTCTTAATTTGAATTCTTTCTTAACGTTTCATAATAAAATAATTTTATTGTAAACAACTATTTGTTAACAAGAATTAGTACCTGCTGACTCAATACATTCTGTTATTACATAAATATGAAAAAAATATGATTATATTTATTTAATTTTCTAATTATTTTTTAAATACCGCCTTTTTTACCTTAATGCTTTCATATTGTAATACTAGGCACGTAAGTAGGTACCTACTTAAATAAACTTAACCCGGATGTGAGTTACGCCAAGATATAGAACAATAAACACATGCACCATACCGTGGCTATTTTTAAACGATAATCATAAAAACACTTTTAAACTAAAAAGGTGCTCGAAAATCCACGTGGATTTTTAATTTCGTGAGTTTACTTTACTTCTAAACAATTGGCTTCACACAATGGTTTATAAAATGCAGGTGCATTTAACAACAGGCACTTAAGTAGTCTTTCTATTATTAAATATGTTTAACATAACTGTTCTCCATTTAGTTAAAAATACAAGGTAAAAAAAGTTTGTTTGTAACCACAATTCTTTAGAAAAATCATAATAAAGAACCATAACATAATTAGTAGTAGAAGTTCTATTGCCACTGTAATTCTTCGCATATTGTTTGTCTCAGCTTCTCTGCGAGGGTTTAAAAATGCTATTTTCTTTCCCCAAACTATGCAATTAATAGAAACCTATATAGTTAGGTACTAACTCTTAGCAGAGATCACTGTAAGAAGTATGACCTCTATCTTAGCTACGTAGACATCGTTATTACAATGTGTATGTAGTGTGTTAATTAATATGCGCTGCAAGGCTGACAAGTGGTAACCAACAATGTAATTGAGATTTGAAATATGCCTGTAAAAACCGTTTTGTATTCACAGTGCTATATTTCTATGAGATTTAAAATACGACTGTAAAAAACAAATACATCTCCAAGCCCTTAAGTAGGATTCCTACCTTTCGCTATCTGGGCGAGTGCTCTGACCGCTTAGCAACCGAGACGAGACTTAAAATCTCATAGAAATATGGCATTGTGAATACAAAGAAAATAAAATAATACATTTTTGTCTGGTTCCATCTTAATCGAATGGTAGATATTTGTACAGGCGTTCTTTAAATCTTTAAATCGCATAGAAAAATAGCATAGTGAATGCAAAAAATACACAAAAATGTAATTGTATATCGGATCATTACTAAGATGCACTCGCAAATCGCGCAAAAGAATCCCATTAACTTACACACTATAAAACTTGTTTTAAAATTTTTGTGTAGTCCAAAACAATACGCTACCCCGCCACGTCATTGTAAGCAGTTTGTATATGTGCAGCCTCTCTGGGTGCCCGCGTGCTGATCGCTCACAACTCCAGCCACACTCCCAGGAGCTCAAGTGTCCGACACCAGGTTGCGATGGCTCTGGACATGTCACCGGCAACTACTCGTCGCACCGCTCACTTTCTGGCTGCCCGAGGGCCAACAAACCCAAGAGCAAGCCTAGAGACGGACAAGACTCGGAACCACTCAGGTATGTTCACGATCTCTGGAATATTTATTGGATCGGGGATGGTATGGAGCTTGCAATCAAAACTTCCTATCAATTTAGGGATAAGATTTCTATAATTTACTTATTATAATATCAGAAAATTATCTTTATAATCGTCAAAATCAATACATGGAAATTATTAACTATTTGTTACCATAACGTCAATCATAATAGCAACACATTGTACACACGCAAGAGTCGTGTAAACATAGTTCCACAACCACGCACCTTTGAATAAAATAACCTGTTTGTTTCTCTTTTCTTCCACACTGGTTGCTTTTGTAATTGTTACAATAAGTTTCTTGATTATTTGCACGCTGCTTAGATGCCCTATACCGGGCTGTGACGGATCTGGACACGCCACAGGGAAATTCCTGTCGCATCGAAGGTAAGATTTGAGTATGGAAAAGTGTAGTTTGTGGTAGTTAACTGTAGTTAATGTATCTGGTATGAATCCTCAAAGGGATTATCCGTTATTTTTGTTTTGACACCGTATCTAGGAACGAAGATATTATTTTACTAAGATTAATGTTTCTTTATCTCAGTGCCTCTGGCTGCCCGATTGCAAACCGCAACAAGATGCGCGTATTAGAAAGCGGTGGAACAGTTGAGCAGCACAAAGCAGCAGTAGCAGCGGCCGCGTCAGCTATCAAGTTTGATGGTGTGAACTGCCCCACACCGGGCTGTGATGGCTCGGGACACCTCAACGGGTCTTTTTTGACCCATCGTTCTTTGTCGGGGTGTCCTATAGCGGGTGCGTCAACACCAACCCCGCAGCCCAAGAAACCGAAATACCCCGATGACATAACGCCGCTTTACCCTAAACCATATTCAGGTAAATATCGCTCATACGCTAAATTAATCACGTAAAATACTGGAGAAATATTGTGATCATAAGGCAAAATCATGATCAACGTGTTGCTTTGTAGGTCCATAAAAATTGAAAACTGCCCGTCGATTTTAATAAATACCTTTGTTAAGTAAAAAAATGTTAGTAAAATTATTATTAGAGTTACGGAAGAACTGTTTGTTTTTTGCGGTGATGTCATGGATAAACCATACCTATCAGTCTACCCTTCGTCGTAGACTTTTATAAAATACTAGCTGCCCCGGCCACGCGTTGCTGTGTTATAAATTAAAATCAAATCTATCCTATCTTTTAAGTTGGATCAAATAACAGATAGTTACGAAGTTTGATCAAAATTGGTTAAGTAGTTTAGGAGTCCATTGAGGACAAACATTGTGACACGAGATTTATATATATTAAGATTAAAAGCACGGTACTACTGTTACGGATAGTATTTGAGTTAATATTTATATAATTATAAAAAATATTGTTATTAAATGTTTTCCAGGTATGGACATGAACATGCAGACGGGAAACGGAGAAGATCTGATGACCCTAGAACAAGAAATCACGGAGTTGCAGCGCGAGAATGCACGCGTCGAATCGCAGATGATGCGCCTCAAATCGGATATCAATGCTATGGAGACGCATCTTAGCCACGGCGAAAGAGTAAGGACATTTTATATATTCACCTTGCTGAATAAATGTTTTAATAAACTAAAATCGTGGATGAGCCCAGCCAGGAAAACCACCTTGTGCTACTTTTCTTAAATATAAAAAATCGTTTGTCTCGCAAAAGACGGAAAGCAGTCGATGGATTACGGTGGAACTTTGGTAAGTTGTTCTACGCAAGACAGAGATTTACATATACCTAGCCAGCAAAAACACAGCGTTGCAAACGCGCCGGGCGCAGCCTGTATGATTAATAATTTAGGATTGATTGGGCATGCTAGATCGATCGAAAAGTGTTTTTTTTTTATATATAACTAGGCCTTATTCTTGTTGATCTAGATTACCTATGTGTTGTCTTGTAATCGAAATTATCTTTGTCTTATAACATAGATGGTTCAGTCATGGCTTCAAACATCCAACTTTGAGTGCTACTGACACATCACATGAACATAAAGTGAGTACCACCCGTTACTTACTTTATGGTACTTTCGATAGATTTATAGGTTTTGACATGACTGTTCCACAATCGTATTATTTGATTCTAAAATAACCAATGAATAATATTTCATATGACAAAGGTTATTTGACAAATACTTTAATCGGTTGCCGCAGTTTATATCAGGTATATAATCGGTACCTACATTGCCCTGACTTGAATTCTGAGTGAGTTGCTACTCCGGCGCTCAATTCTGTTTCGCTCCGGAAAAATCTGCTTTTTCTGCTATGGCAAGGTTTAACCGCCAATGTTGTATTTCCAGGAGAACCAGTTGATATCGCAGCGCAACAACAACCTGAATGAGTACTATGAGAGTTTGCGCAACAACGTGATCACGCTGCTGGAACATGTGAGGATTCCGGGCGGGGGCGCAGCGCCTGCGAGCGCAGCGGGGGGTGCCCCTGGCGCGCCTCCGCCCCCTGCCCCCGGTGAAAAGCCGGCCCACGACAACTTCGACTCCTACCTCACCAAACTCCAGACACTCTGTTCCCCCGACGGCTACTGCCCCGAAGAGAACCGACCCATCTACGAAACCGTCAAAAACGCGCTCCAGGACTTCACAGTGCTCCCTACGCCCATTTAAGGCTCACAGAACCCCGCCGAGTCTGAGCGGCACTGAGCCCGCACTCGGCGGGGCTGAAAACATTTGTGTGAATTTAACGTTCTGCTGTACAGTGCGACACACGTTTATGTGTTCTAAAATAGTTAACGATGTCTGTTTTGTATACGATGTGTGACTTCTTTACGACATCACGCCAGCAACTGATGGTTCGTTCGTTGTAAAATTAAGATGGACTTGCGTAATTAGGACCTAAATAAATTTTAAACACTGTTACTCGTATGCTTAAAATTAATGTACCTAATTGTTAGGGGAGTTTATACTATTGTATGTAAGCGATTTTAGCCCCACCGCGGACACTCAAAATGTTTTATGTAAATATTGTACCTACCGTACGATCGAATGTCGACGCCGTCTGGCTACGGCACAGTTTTAGTGAATTCCTCAAATGCACCCAGATATGTATCGACCGACTAAATTATAATAGTGCATAAGTGGATACTATTAATGATTAAGTTCTTACACTGGGAATGTGCCAAATGCTTCTGAGTCACAGCAGCTATCATTCGCTGATATAATAAGTCTAACATAATGTCATAGTAATAATAAACGATGTAACAAAATTAAACTCCTTATAGGAAACTCTAGTCAGTTTTGTAAATAATTGTGAATAAAAATAGTTGTCACGTCGTAGGGACGTTTTTATTTGTATTAGGAAATAAAAAGATCTCATTAGATCAAGTAAGTTAATGATTCACTCATAAATTGATAACCAATTTTAGAGAATAAAATTGAAACCTTCTTTGTTAGCCAATGTTCACTTCGCTGTGATTATGTTACGTGTTACTTATTTATTGTTAACTTTACTGATTGTGATAGCTTACTCTAAACTCAAGTTAATGTTAGTTTGCAATACTTTTAGTTATGGCGCATCACGCGCTGCATGTGCTACCTATGATTATGTTGGAGATCCTGATTTCGTTAAATTATGCCCTTATTCCGTTTAATGATATTGTACACAGATTAAAGTATTCACAATTTAAATACTAAATCATTTTACTATGTTACTACTCTGATTGTCATATACGTTTCTGTAAAATATTGAGTATGTGTTGTTAAAGAGAATAAAAATAATAAATACCGAAATCGTAGTCATTACTTACAAAATATGTCTTATTGTTTATTAAATAGGCAGCGGGTCTCACGTACATATTCCTCACACAAATTATCTTTGTAAGAGTACCACTCTTACCTAAATTGTTACCGCACGATTTAACTTGTGTTACGAAAATCGGAAATAACGACGCTATAATATATCTATCCAAATCCAAAATAGAAAGTTCGTTTAGAAGATAGTTTCTCATTTCCTTATTATGCAATATGTATGGTACAAGAATACGTAGCTAATAAGTAATTTTAAAAAATGTCACAATCCACCCGAACTTTTCTTTAAAATATGTAATATATATAATGTTCTCTTGTTTATTGAACTCTTCGACCACCAATCAAATGTAAGGGTATAGTTTACGATGTATTGTGGTAATAATACTTCCACGATAAAAAAATATCGATCGATATGGTACGGTCGACAGCACATCAAACCTGGGCGACCGAGGTTTACTTAATATCATAAAGTTACTAAGTCCCAGCACTGTTTAGGGTTGAACAATATCGGGTAGGATCTCAGAACTATATTAATTATTGTTCTGAGGATAGGATCCTTTTCTGATGCTCAAATGACAATGCCATTCATTACATAGAGCAAGAAAGATAGGCGTGCTGCCGAGTGCATTGGGAAAAGTACGACCTAGTAATATCTGATCTATGGCATAGGTATGGGATGGTATTTGTTCGTCTAGTTATTGGCGGAAGCGTGAGTCCTAATTTTTGTAATTTGATTTTCTTGTTAAATATTGTGTTTTGCTAGAAATTATAATGTAATAATGGTGAGTGCTAACCAATAAGTGTTCGTGATCATGCATCATCATAAGTGAATCGTTATTTAAAAAACACGTTTAATTTAAATGGAAACCGTACCTACATACTTTGTTATACGGCGGTGACTATACTTATCGTATCGAATTTCGTAAATATTATAAGGCTTTCTGAGAAAAGTGAAATCATCACGGATAATTCTGCCTGCGCGTGACTGGCGCAGTGTTCTCTGGATATCGTTTGTCAAGCAATAATATCGATAAGCTATCGAAAGGCTCCAAATCACGTTTACAATCAAGAGTATCCATGCTATCGATATGATCAATACTATTGATTAAGTACCTACGCTATCGATTTTATGGGTGATTTCGGGTGGAAACTATCGATAATTGATAGTCGGTGATTGTGCAACACTGGACTGGTCTCAGAACAATACTATTGTTCTGAGGGACTGGTTTATTAAATGTGGCCAAATATGAAAAAAATGAAGTATAAAAATATCTTAGCAAGTGTTTGTTAAAACTGAATATCTTTTTTATACTAGCTGTTATATGGTTTTTGCATTTTTTCAATGCAATAATTATTTTAATAGAAAAATACTAGAAAAATCGAGTCGGTAAAAGTGAATTCCGCCTGAGAATTCACTTGTGAGCCGAGGTTTTACGCTATAATAGTGGCTAAAATGTTCGCAGAATACTTAATTTTCTTGATAAAATATTGTAAAATGCTCATAATAAACAACTGGAAACTATTAGTAAACATAGGAATTAATTAAATCCCTCATATAGTCCCATATATAGACGTCAGCTGTTTTCTAAATTGAGATACAAAATTCTTCAAAGTAGTGGCAGATATCATACGTTGCCCCTGTAGTTATAGACTTGGTATTTAGAGAGCGAAATGCGCACATTTTTTCCAGGCCACGGTGTTAAATGTTACAACGGTGTAACAATGTGGGTTTAAAAAATGATACGGTTTATACAGGATCTCCGTTGTGACTTTTTGTCATCGTTCAGTCATTTATCTGTGGTTTAATCAAGTAAGCTTCAAATTAATCAAAACTGTCTCTTGGCAGCGGTTTGAATGTTCGGGTGGATTAACAAAAAATATGCTAGTAGGAATAACAATTTTAAGTTGGAAATGATATTTTTATTAACCCAACGCATATATTTACAATATAAATACCTCAAATAGAAGTAAAGTATCACGCAATGTAACCCAAAAAAGTACCATAAAAAATCAACACAACTATTTTTTGTAAAATGGGATTATTCGCCAATTAATTAATAAAATGAATGTCCCATTCAGCCTCTCAAGATCAATTTACCTTCAAAGTAATATCTCGTCTGGTATTTATAATAATTTAATTACCCGTTTAAGTTATTTAAAACGAACTAAAACATATACCTATTAATAAAGAAGCGGTGTGGTGTGGAAGAAGATATAGTGACGAAGATAGAAAAAAGGATGCTTAGATGGTTTGGAAATGTAGAGAGGATGGACGAATGAAGATTGATAAGACAGTATATGAGGCAAATGTGCGAGTCGGTAAAGGGAGACCATGATGAACTTTCAGGGACCATATAGAAGATGTCCTGATAAAAGGCTAGGCCATAAGTACCCTTAACCGACGAACTTGTATTAAAGATCTAATGAGAGTTGTAGAAGCGAGAGATGTATGTCAGGATCGTGGAGAGTGAAAAAAAAATACAATGGAAGGTGACATTTCACGCTCACTGAACAAGTTCACGGAAGTTTCAGTAAATCCCCACGTAATTATAACAGTAGAATGAAAGGAGTTATCTAATTATTTATTCTTCACTTATTAATCATCCAATATTCATCATTTTTAATACGATAAAAAATAAATTATTGAAGACTTGGCTGTATGGGCTTTGTATCTTTTGCGCTTATTTATGGGAAAACAAAAAAAGAATATTTTGTTTCATTCAGTCATTTTAATTTCGTTTCGTAAACAAAGCGTTTCACAAGTTCACATGTCTATTTAAAAATCGAGAAGGATTAAATAAATCGTAATGAAAGTACGAAAAGAGGTAACTTCAGTGCAGTTTGCACCGTTTTTACTATAAACTTTAAATAATACAAGTGCTTTAATATTACAGAAACGCTATTTTGAAAGGAAAGAAGATGAAAAAGAGGTGTCTCAATCTGAAGATAGTGTAGAAATTTATAATATTAAAATATCTCCAAATTTTAATAAACAGAAACCTTCCAATTTTGTAAGTAACCTACATTATTAATCGATAATAAAAAAGAAAAGTACCTATTTTTTAAGTGACTAAAATTGTTGCAGAGAACTAAAAATGAGGTTAAGGAATTGAAAAGAAAGTTTCCAGGCAAAGCTCCTATAGACCCAAAAAAATTGGAACAACATGCTCGTGGTGAGGGTTTACAACCCAAAAATGTAAAACACCCATTTCATTCAGTTAAATTGAAGAAAAGAGAGCGCAAATTAAACTATGCTCAGAAACAGGCTGCAAGAACTGAAATATTGCTCACTGAAGAACAAGGGTAACCCGAAAATAACTAAATGAAAATATATTTTTTTTTATTTTATCATTAAACTGTTACAGTTTTACATCTAAATAATTTTTGTAATTTCATCAAATATTTTTTTTTCCTAATCTGAGATCAGATCAATGTATGTAATGATGTCTATTCATTATCTATTTACATTGTGAATATTATTTCAGTTCCCTACAAGTTGACGACAATGTCAAAACCACTTCTATTACACAAAAAGTTATCAAAGAAAGTGTGGATATATCAGCGGCTACTAAAATATTTGAGCTTAACCTAGACTTTGGTCCATACAGAGCAAAATACTCAAGAAATGGGAGACATTTACTTCTAGGCAGTCAGAAAGGTCACTTAGCTGCTTTTGACTGGGTCACCAAAAAATTACATTTTGAGATCAATGTAATGGAATCTGTACATGATGTGAGGTACAACTTCCATTTTTTAAAATTAAATCCACTAAAATCCTCAATGAACCATTCAGAAATGTGTCTGTTAGCTACTCACATAGATGTTAACATTTTTCTTATTGTCTCTATTTATTCATTAAATTATGGATTAATTCTCTTCTTTTACGGTTATAGACCACAAACTACTATCATGTATGATTCGACATTTAATTTAAACATTTCAACAAATTAAATCAAACTTAATCTGTCATTAAAGTTGGTTGCATGTTGAGACGATGATTGCTGCTGCACAAAAGGAATGGCTGTATATTTATGATAATACAGGAACAGAACTGCATTGTGTGAAAAGGATGGATAAAATTTTGAGAATGGAGTTTCTACCCTATCACTTCTTACTTGCAGCTGTTGTAAGTATTCAGTGCAGATATATATGTTTTTCTCAACCATTTATTCTTATTAATTAATTCCTAATGTAAGGACGTCAATTTGATTCGAAATCAGATTCCCTTTGGGAGCATAGGTTCGTATCCTACCGGCTGCACCATGTAAGGACGTCAATCAAACCATGCGATCGAGTATAGACTGGTTTTATTCATCATGCCTTCCTACCCACATAATAACAATTATACAAATACCTTACACCTAAAACATTCTTTCTTTTACAGAATGAATATGGTTTTATGTCCTGGCTGGACATATCTATTGGTGAAATAGTGGGCCACTACAACAATCGCCTAGGTAGGACATCAGTAATGACCCACAATCCTTATAATGCTACTTTGTGCTTAGGAAATTCAAAGGGAGTTGTGTCATTATGGGCTCCTACAGTAAAAGGTCCATTAGCAAAGATACTGTGCCATAAGACTCCTGTAACAGCGATAGCTGTAGACAACAGAGGAATGTAAGACTTTTTATAATAATACATTGTGTATTTTGGTAATAAGGTAACTACAAAAAAACTACAAATTTACTATACTCATAGGTACATGGCCACATCGGGAGTAGATCGTAGTATGAAGATATGGGATATAAGAAATTTAGATGGACCGTTACAGGATTACAGATTAAGGAGTGCACCAGTAGATTTAGAGTTCTCACAAAAAGACATGCTTGCTGTTGGATTAGGTGAAGTTGTGGAAATATATAGGTAATTATGTGTTATTTTGTGGTATATCTGGTGTTATGTATCACTGAGGACTTTTGAAAATACTACATCACAACAAGCTTGTCATTTTTAATAAATAGTGTTATTAATGGTTAATAACATTAAAAATATGTAACTTCGATAATGATAATTTGAATGTAATAAATAAGTGCAAAAGCTGCACTTAGGAGTAAATAAATTAAGTCATCTCTGTTTTTTTACATTCCATCATTATTTTTGGTATCATGGTTTGTGAGTTATCTTTTGATGGGTTATTTTTATTTATCCACCTTTACAGTGCAGTAGGATTAGCTTTATAACAATAATATTCCTTACCTTCACACTAATAAGCCAAGCCCAAAGTAAGCACTGAAAGACTTTTGTTATGGATACTAGGGTAACGGAGAGGCATGAAAAGTAAAATGGAGGGTGGCTTTGCTCTCTAGTATATATGGACACTGTATTTATATGTATACTGACAACTATTTTCTTATTCAGTGATTGTTGTTCACGAGCCGTAGACAGACCTTACATGAGACACAGGATGGCAAATAGCATTAATAATTTTAAATTCTGTCCATATGAGGATGTTTTAGGCATTGGAACTACTAATGGATTTAGTAGTATCATTGTACCAGGTAATTGAAAGTGTATTTTATATTTTATTCTGATATTTTTGATATAATTTAAAATGACCTGTGCTTGATAATTATAATAACAAATTACAGGTAGTGGTGAGCCTAACTTTGATGCATTGGAAAGCAATCCATTCCAGACCAAGAAGCAAAGAAAAGAAGCTGAAGTTAAGGCTTTATTGGAAAAGATACCTGCAGAGATGATAACTCTCAATCCATTTGAAATAACTGAAGTAGATGTGCCCTCAATGAAAGAGCAAATGGAAGCGAAAAAGAAACTTTTGGTAATTATCAGACTTAAAATAGCTTAATGTGTGCATGACTATTTTGGTCTTAAATAACAATTGATAAATTTTCACACATGCTAAGATATGGAATCAAAGTAGAGCGAGTCTCCAATGTAGATTTTTCTCTCTATCGGTTTTTCTTTATAAAAGACGAGAAATTAAAAATAAATTGACAATTTGTAAGTTCATATTATCCCTTGGTTATTCTTAAACTAAAGACCAACTAAAAGTATAATATAAAACCAAAACTTGTCAATTCCTTGCTTGTGTGAGTAGTATATTTCTTAGGTAGCTATTGCTCATCTTGTATTATTGGCAACTTTCTTCAATTCATTATATGTTCCTACTTACAGACACTTGTCTCATTCTCACAATCATTGTGCATTAGGTTATATATTTATTTAATGAAAACCAACTTGTTAAGTAACAGGAGAAAATAAATGTATCCAATTATTATATTACTGATTGTGGTTAAAGTGGAAACTTGCTGTATTACATAAGACAATAGTGCACCTAAAAGTAAGAGGAATGTTTAGCAGTGACCTGGGACAATAAGTCCATAGGCCAAACCACTGTTCTCTCCTATCCCCCACCTTCTTGGATGTATTTCAGGCCCACTTGGTCAAGAGATTTTTTTTACAAAACATCTTTAATTTTACAGTATCTGAAGCCAAAGAAGATAGACTACACTCCAAGGTATAAGAACAAGGGCAAAACAAATATCGCAAGAAAGAAGATAATAAAGGATGCTTCTAGAAAGGTATTAGTGTGTTTTTATTAGTTTAAAGAGTTACTGGGGAGCATTAGTATCTGTAAAATACACAAAGTAACATTTCACACACAATACTCAAGTGATTTGAATAGAAAAGACAAAAATTTGTATCTTGCAATGGCTGGAATAAACAAGTAAACATCCACTAGAAGCCAAACAGGCGCTTGTAGTCGAGTAACGGATACCCGTATTGGATAAAGAAGAAGACCTGTGTGTTTTAAAACACTTTGATCATCTTTTTGAATGCAATCAAATTTTTACTCTCCATTCTTACATAACATATCAATGTAATAAGGGTATATATATACATTTTCATATACATGTATCCATAAAACAGCTTGCTTACTGTAATTAATGTAAATAATTGGATTATTTTTCTGTTACAGGAACACATTCAACAAACCATTGAAGCCAAGAAACTGCTTGATTTATCATTAAATCTGAATGCTCCAAAACAGTCATTTGGGGTATTGGATCGTTTTGTTCCAAAGTCTAAAACTAAGAAATAAAATAAAGTTTTTTTTGACACTTATTTATTATTTTTAAGTTCATCTTAATTTCTTTAAAGTTTTAGTAAAGGCCTGATAATATTTACATGATTTGTTTTTACAACTCGAAAACTCAAAAACTCTAAACATGATAAAGAAAACAATTTTAAATATCTTAAAAAATATATGAAAAAAAGTAACTAGTGCAAAAAGTGATTCTTACTCTTAACAAGGGATGTCAAATAAATCACATAAACCTTCTGAACCACATAGTGAGAATGAAAAGTCATCTTTGGTAGGCGGTGGGCTCAATCTCAATAAAGAATCTGAAATAAAGTATTAAATACTATTAATATAAAAAAGAAGATAAATCTAGAAAATAATAGAGGGAATTGCCATTTCTGCCCCATTAGTGCTAACAGTCTTCGCAAATATTGAGATCTATTAGTGTTATTCTTTGCCCAAGTCAAATATTCATGAGACGGGGTACAAGGGATTATATCAAATTGTAAGAGAAAACTGGTGTTATTACAGATAAGGTCAATAACTTTTTTAAAACTATTATAAACAAATTTTTATCCTGACTGGGTTTTCGACGACCGTTTGGTGCAACGGTAGTGATCCTGCCTTTCGCACCGACGGTCCTGGGTTCAAATCCCGGAAGGGGCAGATGTTTTTATGATAAATAATGTATCAAATATGTATGTCTATCTGTTACCCTAGTATCCATAACACAAGCCTTACAGTGCTTACTTTGGGCTAGGCTAATTGGTGTGAATGTAAGAAATATTTATTTATTTTATTATTTTTACTGTACCAACGGTCCTGGGTTCGAATCCAGGTAGGGGGGCATATATTTGTGTGATGAACTTAAGCATTTATTCCCGAGTTGTGGTTGTTATTTACTCATGTATTATTTCTGCTATTTACAATTGCATAACTCATTGTCAAGCTATGCTCTGCCTAATTATAAAACACATGAACTTACTGGCATTATTTTCTTCCCCTATGTCATTTTCTAATGATTTTTCAACTTCATTATTCATTTCTTCATCTCCTATGTCCTAAAATAAAATAATTTATAGTTCAATAATGTGTGGAAAAGAGCACATTGAAACATGTACAAATTTATGATAATAGTTCTTAAAAACCAGTAAAATTGGACAATGGACAGAAATGCAAATGCACATTCATAATAGAAATTTGGCAACATTTTAACTAATTACAGCTTTAGTTAGGCTGTTTATCAGATTGTTTCATTGATTCGGGCGAGTGACCAAAAGATGCATTATCTTTAATAAGCACCATCATGCTTCAAAAGGGATTTTTAGCTGTTTGTGCTGTTTACATTTACAGTTTTCTCACATTCTCCTCCATGTCACATATATGTCACACATGTCACTGAACTTATTACCTTAAAAAAATGAAACATTTTAACATGTTTTAAAACTGTTTAGTATACAAACCTTAAGTTCTTCCTTGTCACAAAGTAATATAACCCCTATTTTACTTTGTGATTTCACATGAAGGGTATAATTTGGCTCCTTATCCTGTAATCAAACTTTTTATTATACCTTAAGTGACAGAATGAAAGATGGTTAAGCTCTCCCGATTAGTAGGGACTACTGTTTATTAATCTGCTTTAATTTTATTATGATCTTGCTTTTAGAATTAAATAAAGTATATATATTTTCTCAATATAAAATAAATATTTAAAATAAGATTAAAATCTATTTTGAGGTGAATTATGAACATATTTTTTAATGTTTACAGAATGTTTTAATTTCATATTTACCTTGTTTGGCACTATTCCTGCTGAAAATTCTGTACCTAGAGGAGCTTCTAAAACGAATACCTGCTGATCATCTTCATAACATTTTTTTATATCATCTTCTGTGACATAGAGTAATTCTTGACTATCAGTATCATCCATTACATTTTTAATACTTTGTTTAATCCAATGCAATTGCCTGAAAATTTAAGTGTGAATTGTAAGGTAGTTTAAAAAACAGAAAAAAATCAGATTAGAAAATAAAAACATGCAAATTTACATGTCAATTTAGCAGTTATTGCACACAATTATGGATACACAACAGTTTAAATAGTTTATATTATTCGAAATTTATATATCTAGTATTATTAGAAAATTTCAAGGCCAACCGAAAAAAAAACTTCACTTTTTCTGTGACTAAGAGGCATGCAGCTATGACTAAACCTCAGCCTCGGACAAAAAACATGGTTAAAATGCAGTTTTAAAAATACTATTAATAATTTAAAAAAAAATGGTTTGATTAAGGGGTGTATCTATAAGTAAATTTAGATGAGCCTGAATAACTTTTTTTTATATTTAGTATATTAGTTTGGTTAAATAGGCATTAGATAATGTGTAAAAATATTTAAAAAACTTTGCTGAAATGTTTTCTAAACATTCCTTTTGTTACTAATGTCTATAATCACATATTTCATAAACAAATATATCAACATCTTAATGCAAGTTAACCAAATTTTTATATTTGAGGTGATAACACATACTTTCTTTACCGCTTAGGACACCAGATAATAATCGTTATAAATGAAGGTATGTTGAAATAATTTTTTATTAGGTGACCTATATGTTGGACAGCATGCTTATTTGAGTTAAAATGCAGGCTTCAATGCAAATCCGAGATAATCACTTTATCAACAACACCTTTTACAACAAAACCTTAACTTTCTGTTACTTACTTGTCAAGTAGTTGTTCGTGTTCATCTAATTTTCCAATTTGCCAGCGAAGCAATGTGACTTTTTCACCAATACTGCTTGTAGTTCCATCCGGACCAACTCCCCTTAGAAAAATAAAAATTTAATTTAAATAAATAATAGAATATAGACAAACAGTAATGAATATTGAACGTAATTACAAATATATTAAAAATGTAACTCACTTCCACTGTATGCTGTTTTTACTTTTCTTCTCTATTAACCCAATACCTTCCAGAACATTCGTTATATCATATATTCTTCTTTTTTGTTTCACGGCTAACAGATTAGTAGCCTGAAATAAAAAAACGCATGAAAATTAATTCAAATAATTCATAATTTGGTGACCAAATTTCATTGACAGTTCAACTTAAAGCAAAGCTTACAACTTTCAAATCTAAAACTCCATCCTTAGCCTTTTGTAACAGAGATACAAATCTTGTTGTCAGTAAACCGAGTGATTTTTCATATCTCTTATAAATATCAGCCATTGTAGTAAAATAATTTGATTTAGATGTAAAATATCACTGTTGATTTCTGCAAAATTTGCGTCGCGGCGGGACATAATGTTGGTAGTCCTGCCTAAACTGATCAGTGTTGCCAATAATAATTAAAATTTCTGCTAAGCAAGTTTGTATTTTACGTCAAAAATTCCTTGTGGTCATTTTTTTTTCTGACAATAAAATCCGTTAAATAAAACAGGTGAGTCATAATTTTAGAATTATTGATTTTAATTATAAAACCAAGATTTTACTAAAATACGAAGTCCCAATTATTTTCACTAGGTACCCGTTTGAATTTGAGTACCCGGTGTTGTTGTAGATATAATGGAAGGAAGTCGGTCAATACCCAATACTTCATCATGTAAGTCGTATTGACCCAACAACAACGTTTAAATTACATAATAGTAATATAGCCTTTATTTTCCGGATACTGATATATGATACAAGTTTCATTTGTTTGCTGTTTATAGTATATCCCTCAGTTCAGTATGCACCTTGGTAGGCCTTCTCCCACTCTTTCCACTGTAATCTATCATCTGCAACCCTTGTCCGATAAGGTCCCTCTGTGAGACGTGGTTGGGTGTCCTTGTTTCCTTACACCAGCTCTTAGATACCATAACTTCCTACCATAGCAACTGGTTTCTGAATGTAATCGTGATCCATCTGATTATGTCTAAACTTAACCTCAACTTTAAAGCAAAGTGTCGTTCTTAGACAAATTCTAAATTTTGCCGCTAGAGGCAGGCGGAAAATCTTTGCATCGTCAATTGCGAATCTGTTAGAAATTCCAATTAGCTACCGATTATTACTTTTTAACTATTGTTTTATCAGAAAATACTGTCCCTGATTTATCCCATAAAGCGACGGCTTCGCACGGGTGCAATGATCTACTATACATATAGTGCCTGTATTATACAATATATAAACCATCCTCTTGAATCACTCTATCTATTTAAAAAAACTGCATCAAAATCCGTTGCGTGGTTTTAAATATCTAAGCATATAAAAGGACAGACAGCAGTAAGCGACTTTGTTTTATACTCTGTAGTGATAATAGTGTTACTTAGTACTCCTTTTTTGCTAGTAGGGGTCTAGAAAGCTCAGAACAATAACTAAAGCTATAGAAGCCGCGCTAAAATAACAACACAATACGTTCGTTCGTACTATTTTTACTTATACAGTTGCAAATGTGTAAGAAAGAAATAAGTATACAGATTTTGTATCGTATTTGACAAGGTCGTCACTAGTTTCCTTTACGTCAGTGATGCAATGGCATCGATATTACTATCGATAAAAATAAAATCAAAAACATACTGAACATTTTTCTTATGCTGTTGGTATGTCAATGACACTAGAACGGATGGTAATGTGTCATAATAAACACGTGTAGAATCTTCAATATGAACATTTTATAATGCAGTATTCATGGGTAGAATTTTTGACCCATACCAATTTATTTATTAGAATTTGCGTGTATTTATTAGAAACCAGGTAGGTACAGTTAAAAAATTGCACCTTGTATAGGCATATCCTATTAGGCTACATGTTTATATTTTAAGTTAGACCTCTAGCTCTAGTACATTGGTGAACACTGCATTTAAAATTATATTTTTTATAGGTATAGATAAAAAAAGAGGAAAAAAAAGAAAATTAAATTAAATTAACAAACTATTATTTTTTACATATTTACTTATTGTTTACCTATTTTTATATACCACTCTGTCGAGAAAGTATCGGGAAAAGATCAATAATATACAAAATGTTTGTTATTCATCCAAATTTATTTCATCAAAGTATGCTCCTTACAGAAACGAAACACTTACGCCAACGAATAATCTAATCAACATAACATTTTTTAAACGCTGTTTCCGGAATTGACTTCAATTCTCGCCGCAAATTTTTGTCATTTTTGTTTACACACTCTAAAAGTGCAAGGTGTTCGGCTTGAACATATTCTTGTTTCAGTTTTTCTATCAATATGTTATAGAGTTGAGATTTCTTCGCGTTGCTCCTTAATGTTCTCATTGTTAAAGTGTTTATTTTGCGAAGACGTCACTTGCTGGTCTTTTTAACCCTTTCTAACTCTTTTTTTAATATTCCAATTTGGTTTTTATAATCTGCCACAATTTTCTGTAAATTAGACATCAGTTCAGAGATATCGGAATCAATATTTGTTTCAACTGTGGTCATAGATTTGGGGCGTTTACTTGGTGGTTCATAATTCCTTCTGAATGCGATAGTGGTTTCTGAAACACAAAAATATTATTGTAAATAATCTATCGTTATTATTTGGGATACACGCTGCCAAAATGTTATTTAAAAATCTAAATATTTATTCGTAGGATCGAAATAATTATATGACAAAGCAAGACTAAGATAATGTTTGGAATAAAAAAAGGAGCAATTGCATGTTCTGTAAATGTAATGTGGGTATAGCATTTGCTTTCAGCCGCCAAAATTTAATGTTTTCATCTGACTCAAATGACTGCAGTCTAAAATGTTTCGAACAAATGTGACTGTGCGCTTTCGGTGTCCAATTGATCCTTGATATACGGCATATTCAGTTCTAATAGGTTCATCTTTGGGAAAACTAAAGCAAAAAGTAAAAACCAAAAATGTTGACATCGATAACAAAAAACACATCACTATCATACTATCATATACAAAACAAAAGGCATGAAAATAAGACAATTTAAACCAAAACTCATGGAGAAATCTATTTCTAATATGAATTTACTACAATTTTCTGAATATACCGTTGTTATATTGTCAAAATATGAGAATTTAGAAACAAAACTCACCGATGAAATGATAACACCTCATCCGTATTTTCTTTTCGTGATGTATGAGACTTACAGTCTGGAACCACACAAGCCATCCTGGACGCGGACTCTAAGATGTCTGAAGCGTCTTTACGCACACTTTCCTGTTATTTTTCACGAACTTCCTTGCAAAATAATAAAATTTCACGCTAGCCGCTCACAAAGCTGTTCGGCCACTGTAATACGACCGCATTGAATTTGGTCTTACTTCAGAAACAACGTTCATCAAAGACGTACTTTTAATTTGGTAGTATAATATACAACCAAATTACAACCATTTGACATTTGTACTTTGAGAGTTTGTGACAATGAAGTGGAAATAAAACCTTACAATTGTTGTCTATTTCGCTCTTACCCATGTATGTTAGATTACTTTAAGTGAATACGAGAGCTGTTATACAGTTTTTATTTTAGCGCTCCTTCTATAGCTTTAGTTATTGTTCTGAGCTAGAAAAAATGACGACCCCAACGGTGCAGACATATATATGTCTGTCTCCCTCATTTAAACTTTGAACGTTGTGCGCATGTACATGTTTGAGAGATGAGGGCTTTCCCTCAGAACAATAACTAAAGCTAGCTTTCCCCACTACTGTCGCAACGCATGCGCATAACTCGTTATGTATAAACGAGTTAGAAAAGGTATGTAGACTACTAATGTAGTAATGCAGTTGCTGTCTCTTTTGCTCGGCAACGCTGCCACTTAAAGGGACTAGCAATATAAGGTATATGATTTATCCAATATTCCCCATTTTCTGTCAAGCTTGCCCCTAAAGATAGGCAAAGCGGATTAATTTTGTTATTTGTATAACAAACAGCTTAGTTTTTATTTGTTTTATTAATTAAGTGCATGATGAGAGTCGGGATATGAATGACAGATGAGCAGTGATGATTATATAGTAGATATAAAAATAAGTCGGGTTTTCCTTCCTGACGCTATAACTCCAGAACGCACGAACCGATTTCCACGGTTTTTACATTCGTTGGAAAGGTCTCGGGCTCCGTGAGGTTTATAGCAAAGAAAATTCAGGAAAAATTTCAACAGAAAAGCGGGAAAATCTTTTTTCACATACAGCGCCATCTCTGATATATATCATGTACTACAAACCAATATTTTCAGTAGATGGCTCCGGTGCGTGATACATTGTTTGACAGCTACTCATTGTTCTCTGCTCAGTTAATTTCATGTGACAAACCGGAATGGCAGAAGCGTGGACTACCGCATGCTCATATCCAAATTTGGTTGCTGAACAATTTACATTCAAATGAAGTGGATGACATCATATCAGCTAAAATTCCTGATCCAGTCACTGATCCCCATCTACACGACATTGTGACGACCCAGATGGTGCATGGACCGTGCGGTGCATTAAATCCATTATCGCCTTGCATGGCTGATGGAAAGTGCACAAAACGATATCCGCGACCGTTAGTTGCTGAAACAGTCACAGGGAACGATGGATATCCAGTTTATCGTCGGCGTTCAAAAGAAGATAATGGTTGAACTATCAAAGTTAAAGTTCAAAATCAAGAGATTGAGATCGGAAATGAATTTATTGTACTTTATTGGCCGCTGCTATCACGAATTTTCGAAACATATGCAAACGTTGAGAGATGTCATTCGGCCAAATCAATCAAATATTTGTGCAAGTACATCACAAAAGGCAGCGACATGGCTGTGATTGGTATTGCGTCGGAAAATGCGAATGACGAAATCAGCAACTTCCAAATGGGCAGATACGTCAGTACTAATGAAGCACTGTGGCGATTATTGTCATTTCAAATTTATGAAAGATATCCCACAGTTGTACATTTAGCAGTGCATTTGGAAAATGGCCAAAGAGTTTACTTCACTGAGGCTAATGCGGCACAACAAGCTGAGAGACCACCATCGAAAACATTGACTAGCTTCTTTGCAATGTGTGAAGCAGATCCATCCGCAGCGACGCTGATGTACGTTGAAATGCCTAAGTATTACACTTGGAATCAATCAACAAAGAAATTCCAACGTCGCAAAGAAGGAACCCCAGTTCCAGATTGGCCACAGGTGTTTTCCACTGATGCACTAGGTCGCATGTATACTGTTCATCCTAGAAATGATGAATGTTTTTATTTGCGACTGCTGTTGGTAAATGTACGTGGAACAAAATCATTTGCGCATTTGAAAACTGTGAATGGCTTCCAATGCCAAACATATCGAGAAGCATGTCAACTATTGGGTTTGCTGGAGAACGATTCTCATTGGGATTTAACACTTGCGGATTCAGTTGTTTCATCAAATGCGTACCAAATACGAACGCTGTTCGCAATTATCATCACCACATGTTTTCCTTCACAACCAATTCAGTAATGGAACAAATACAAAGACGACATATGTGAAGATATCTTGCATCGCTTGCGCATTCAAACGAATAATCCTGACATCCAAATAACCGATAAAATCTACAATGAAGGATTGATTCTGACTGAGGATCAATGCTTGACTATTGCAAACAAGCTATTGATTGAAGTAGGAATGATTGCGCCAAATCGATCGATGCACGATGCATTCAACCAAGAATTAAATCGAGAGCTGAAATACAATGTTGATACATTGCAGGAATTTGTTCGAAATAATGTGCCGTTGCTGAATGAACAGCAAAAACAAGTATACGAAACATTAATGCAAGCGGTGGACAATAATACTGGTGGTCTATTCTTCCTGGACGCACATGGAGGAACAGGGAAAACATTTGTCATTTCATTGATTTTGGCCACTATTCGATCAAGTTGTGACATAGCTTTGGCGTTAGCATCATCTGGAATTGCGGCGACTCTTCTAGATGGCGGTCGTACTGCACATTCTGCGCTTAAGTTGCCACTCAATTTAAACACAATTGATACTCCAACATGCAATATTTCCCGATCCAGTGCAATGGGAAAATTGTTGATGCAATGCAAGCTCATTGTTTGGGATGAGTACACAATGGCACATAAGAAATCACTTGAAGCACTTAACTTCACACTGGATCTTCGGTGAAATAACAACACTTTTGGCGGCTTGATGATATTGTTGGCAGGCGATTTCAGGCAGACGTTGCCAGTTATTCCCCTGGAACGCCTGCAGATGAATTGAATGCTTGCCTGAAGGCATCACCTTTATGGAATAACGTAAAAACATTATCACTAACCACTAATATGAGAGTTCAACTTCAAAATGATCAAAGTTCTGCACAATCTTCCAAACAATTGTTAGCTTTTGGAAATGGAAAAGTCCCAGTTGATGCGACATCTGGATTAATTACTCTTACCAACGACTTTTGCCGATTTGTAGACTCTCAATAAGCTCTTATTGAAAATGTTTTCCCAAACATTAGTGAGAATTATCAGAATTATGCTTGGTTAAGTCAACGAGCAATTCTTGCCGCAAAGAATAATGATGTACACGCACTGAATTTCACCATTCAATCAAAAATTGCTGGCGATTTGGTGTCATACAAATCCGTTGATTCCATAACAAATCCCGATGATGTAGTAAATTATCCAACGGAGTTTTTGAACTCTCTGGAGTTACCAGGATTTCCACCACATAACTTGCAACTCAAAGTTGGTACAGTTATTATGATATTGCGTAATTTGAATCTACCGCGACTTTGCTTTTCACTTTCATTTACTTAAGTTCAACTAAATAACACTTCATTTTTGTAATCGAAATGAATTCATTACTGTTGTGAAATGAAATAATTTTTTTCCTTTTCAAATATAAAACAAAAAAAATATATTTTCTTCTTCTATTAATCACCAAACGAAATGTTACATAAAACGAAGCCATCTGGTGGCGAAACGGAGTTCGCCGGGTTTGCTAGTAGTAAATAAAATTAGCCCTTTCTCCAGGTTACCATTAAGATGTGGGGCCATAGTGAATCTTCCGTGGACTTCTTTGCCATTGTTATATTGAATATCATAAATATTTACATGCATATTTACGACCACATTATTATTGCATCATTAACATGCATTCATTTACAGGATTGACTATAACCCTTCCTTTGGTATATTTGTCTTTCTCTATGCTGTAACCGTAGTGAACGTGTTTTTTCAATCATCGTTACATTAAAGGAATTAAGTGAAGACGACGTTGTATGGACTTTGTATCCTTTGCATTTCTCACACGTTGGAATTATTGTCAGTGATGTTTTTCTGAGACAAAGGAAAAAAATGACTATGCCTTACGATCAGAAAGTTTATAATTTAAATATAAAATAAACTAATAAGAACAGGTATTAATAATAACAAATTGTAGTCAACAGCACAGATAACTATAAAAAAAACTCAATAGAGTTTGTGCTATTTTATTTCATACAAAATGTTAATTTTTATGAACAGGGTGGCGCAAATAGAAATAATAAAATGTAAACTCCGCCCACACGAGTAATGCTTGTATGGAAGTCAAAAGAGAATTTTTTCCCAATCACCGTGATTTCACGTTTCGGCGAACTGGCCTTCACGCTCGCCAAATCTTTCGCCGTGCGACTTCTTGTTGGGTCACCTGAAATTCAAAGCGTACTGTCGAAAACCTCGTTCCATCGAAGAGTTACATTGACAAATGTTATGGAGAACTTTGAAGAGAGACTTTTAAATGTGTATGAATGCAGAAAGACGCCACCTGTTGTTATTTTTAAAAATTTGGAATTCACAATGACCAATTCTTAAAATGGGTTGATTGCTGATTGTTTTGGTATTAAAAGAAATGTTGTATGATTATAATAAACAAACTTATAACATTTTAAAATCAATGCGTTCTTTTTGCGCCATCTTGTAGAAAGATAAAGCATCCTTAATTTAGGACTTGTAAAAACATTATTCTTGTATTCTATGTAACAAATGCTGGGATATTAATCACTTCACATTGAATGCAAGTATTGGCAAGTAAAACTAGTTAACTGTGTCTATTCACATTGATACTTTTCGGATATTCCAGTAAATAGCTACAAATTAAAAGTGGAGTTTTTGTCTTTTCTTCATAATAATCCATTTATGTATTATGATCCATTTAAAATGAAGTACAAAATTGTACTTTAATTATTATCATTTAATTTGTAGCACTACTGTTGACAACCGTTTGGTGCAACGGTAATGATCCTGCCTTTCGCAACGATGGTCCTGGATTTGAATCCTGGAAGGGGCAGATGTTTGTGTGATCAATACGAACATTTGTACATGAGTCATGGATATCTATATATATTTCTATAAATATAATATATAAAAAAAATTTTTGCTTTGCTTGCTTTATATAGAGCTTACTTTGGGCTAGGCTAATTGGTGTTAATGTAAGAAATATTACTATTATATGTACAATATTTTATTATATTGTAAATCCATAAAATAGCACTTGCCATTTAACATTAATATAAGACTGAAGAGGTAACATGTTTGTTAAGTCCCTATAAATGGAGAAACTAAACCAAAATATATAAACTATATTAAAATAAGTTTTATATTCTCTGTCATATTCAACTCAGATCAAGAAACAGTATAAACTTTTGGCTGTAGTTTTGATAATAAATATGTAACTCATGATAAAATAAAACTTTTTTTTTCTTACACAATAATATTGTTTTTCTTAAGTCTTACTTTCTATATTAACAAAGCTGTACAAAATATTAAAATGTGTTAGCAAATATCTGTTTCAATAGTTCACACTTTTCACTTTCAACCTGTAAATATTCATCCAAATCTCTTTCCTCAATTTGTATTTTCTTCAACTCAATAGATTGTTTTAGGTCCATTTCTCTCCTCCGTAGTTGTAATTCTTGTTCCTTTATATCTAACCATTTGTCCGTGATTTCCTCTCTCTGTAGCCTTAGACATTCCTGTCTTTGTAAATAGTCAATCCATTGTCTCTCTAAATTGATTTTTGCCTGGTATATGTCGCCATCTATTCTATTTGCTAGTCTAATTTTTCTTATTTTTATTGATTGTTTACTTTCTTGTTGCCTTTTCATATTATGATTATTTTTACTTAGTGTATTGTTTTTTAATCTTAAGTCTCCCATGAGTTCTGATATAAGATATGCATCAGAGTCCACATTATACAATGAGTAAATATTATCCATTTCTTTAAAGTACTTAAATTTATTATGACATTCATTTTCAATGCATTTCTTGTACTTTTTTGTTAGTGCATTAATTTTCCATCTGACTTGATCTGGAGTCACCTAAAACAAATTTAAGCTAAGCTTAAGAATGTACATGGTAACAATCCCGTAAATAACTTATATTACTATAATGTTAGTGACTATGAAAGTTTAAAACAATATAAGCTTAAGAAGTTTTCAATAAGCAGTTTTTTTTTTATATTTGGACCTACTTCAATATTATAATCCTTCAAATTTTCTGATATTGCTAACCAGATTCTCTTCTTTTTTTTGGGAGTTTCAAGCATTTTTAAATTGGTTTCATAAAGTTTTAAAAGTATTAATGTAGCACCAGATGTCCATACAGCACCTTAAAAAAATTATAACATGATACTTTTTTATTATCTTCATTATAATCAATAAATTTCATATAGATCTCATCTTACTCTGTTTTGCAGTATTTTCAATTATGTGTGAATTCTCCATTTCTATTCAGACGAAAATTTTGTGGGTGAAATAACCCGAACCATTTTAAATTCAATAAACAGTTCAGATTTTTTTAAATTCAGTAATAGTATAATTGTAAATAATTAAAAGATGATAGCTATATTATTATGATACTGAGGAATATCTACAATTCCATTCAACAATTCAACGTTTTAGATAAGTTTTCTCTCCAGTCGAGAATAATATTATCAAAATGCACTCAACTACTCAATCAACCTCTGAGCAATCAACACAACTAAGTTAAGAGTACCTCACGTACCATAGAATACATCTAGGTCCAAGAACGTCAACTTCATACAAAAAAATTGCAAACATGGAAACTCACTAGCGCTCCAGTTTGTTCCACCAGAACTAAAATAGGGCGCGAATTTTAAATACTATTTAATTTCTTGGTTAGGTACAAAAATTAATGTAGTTTCTATTTCGCAACCAATTTTATGTAAAATTGGTTGCGAAATAGAAACTACATATAGGGGTACATACCAAGCTAGGTACAGTCAAAATTAGCTGCAAAACAAAAACTGCAATATTGAAAAAAGAAATAAAACAAGATTTTAAAATTTACACATGTTTTAATAAATTAATTTTGTTCATGAGAGTTAATTTGGAGGGTTCCTCAACAAACTGTAAGTTCTTTAATCTGCAGAAACGTTTTAGGCATACATTACATTTCATTAAAAATCAATTTCATTTTTTTGAAAATCTTCAAATGCAAACTATTTTCGGATAAATTTGTAAGAAATGGTTGCCTCTTTTTCTATCTGCTGTATTTCCATTGACAGCACCAAAGAGCTTGTCCATGTTGGAAGCTATAATTCCTGTGCCAATAGCTTCTTGAGGTAAGGACTCTGAAAAGAATCCAAACTTATGAATTAAATCAACTAACTAATAACAACTCCAGTACAAAAATGATTGTGCTATCCTGTATTAGGGTATTAAGGAATGATTCAAAATCTTACTCGTGTTACTTCTACTTGGTGGTTTGCTTTTAATTGTTCCTCTGGTAACTGGGACAGTATATTTTCAGCTCCAGTTGGTAAGCAAATTTATGCAAACTTTTCATATTGCCGCTGGTATATGATGTTGCATCGAAATGCTTGCTGCAGAGCACCTTATACTGTGCATATAGCCTTGACAATGATTCTTCAGTGGACCAATCTTGATTAAGAAAACAGGATGTGGCCCATACTTTAGCCCTAAAACAAAACAAGTATTATGCATCATATTTTTATTCAACCCAATTTTTGGGATTGCCAGTAATGTCAAAAATACCTGTATACCTGTGAATCTCAATTTTATGCCAAATTATAGTTAAACATAAACTATAGGGTTTGAAACTACACGCACAAACACACCAGCGACAGCCCATTGTTGTTCAATGGGAGGTGGGGTGAGTTGATTTGGCAGTATCATAAAATTATGTAGTATAGATAGGTACTTACTTGAGTGACCCATGCATTGACGGGCGAGGAAATCTATGAAAGTTTAAGGGAGTATCTTCTTTAGAAATTATGCCGCACTTACAGCATTTTTTTTCGCAACCATTGCAAAAAAGTTCTACTTCTTTTTTTGGATTAATAGCTCTGTTGCAATTCTGCCAATTTCGCGTAAGAGGCCAATACACAGTCAGGGATTTAAAGAAAAACAATAATCATAACAATTGCGTAAAAACAGGTAGCCATTTTATTTCTTTTTTTTTATTCCTTTAATTTTAGGGAAAGCAAAGAGGTGATCATATACAGCCAAAAAGTTAAAGGTAACATTTTTTTCCGAATAGGGCATACTCAAAAGAGCCTTTGGATTGCAAGTGGATTACAATGGGGCCTCATATATTGAACGCCTATCGGGCAGACTTAATTCTGCAGCATTTGACTAACGTTATGAAGAAACTATAACTAAGGATTTGGCTGTATGGAGGCCGTGGTCTTGTCATTATTCTTATTGTCAGATACATTGCTCTATCTCTTTCTTTCACATAAACCCATCTCTATTTGCAAATCGTTCCATATGTTTGCATTGGCTCCTAAGGAAGTTGTGAAAGAAGTGAAAAAGAATGTTCAACGGTCAAGTCACACAACATTAACTATAATAATAAAGAAATCGCAGTAATGCACCTTGGGCTTGGCACGACTTTGTCTAGATTTCATTACTTTTTAGAGATAAACAAGCAGCTCCATCGAGACTTGGCTAGTTTTTACAGAATGTTTTTGGTGGGATTTTACTTCTTTTTGTAGAAACGTAAGCATATTGATTTATTTTATTAGATTTTCTTATTTGACACATTTTTTTAGGAGTAGTTTTTTAATTATTACAAATCTTTCTTTTCTTTATTTCCGGTTCTGATTCTTGTACAGTAGCAACAGTTTTTCGTATTGCCCATTTGCGTTCGTTATTTATTCTTTTAGACGGTTTAGATGGTTTAATTTCTGAAAGATCGGCGCGGTATTTACGACTTCGACTATTTCTTCTCATAAACTTGTAAGTATAAGCATAAAAGCCAGTCTAGTCTTATTATCCAGAGTTTTCCTTATATTTTATTTATATGCGTATTAAAAGCAGAAGGGGAGGTATTCGCCCAACAGTGGGACGCTATAGGGTAGATTAAAAATTAGAAGATGTGTCCCACTATGCTGGATTTTTCCAATGACAGTCGATTTTTGTATGTACCAATAGTAGAAGGGGGCATTGCCATATCTCTAATACAGCTGAGACCAGCTAAGGGTTCTTCATCGGATACTTCAGACCTTCGATTTTTGACATCAAATAAAGCGGCCCATCAAGTTGAATATTTTTTTTAAGGGCGGTATGTCGATCTCTTATAGTTTGGTTGGGCTCTTGTGTTTTCTAATCATGGTCACCCGGTACTCCAGATCTTCGATTATCCTTGTTTTTATAGTTTTCCCTTTAGGTGGCCATTAAACCCTAACTCTGTACCAAATTTCAGCTTTCTGAGTTTATGGGAAGTACTAGTTCTATTTTGATGATCATAAGTGAGTGTCGTAAATGCGAAACTTTGCTTTCGCTTAACTTCGGAACTAAATGACCTACAGACTTGAAATTTTTGATTTAAAGGATGTGATTATAGCTTAGTGGATGACGAAAATTTCTGCGTTCTAGTCTTATCTAGAGGTTATCAAATAGGGGCCTGAAAATGCGGCGAAATGATTCCGGTAAAGGATGGTACGGCAGTGTTTGCTTCGCGCTCGATTTGACGGGGGCACTGCCGTGCCCCCCGATTTATTTTTTGCTTTTTAGTTTACTTTTTGAAGTCGGTTTTTTTTTGTTAATTATACTGAAAGTCAAACAAAAAGTACTCGATACTTTTGATGCAAGTACAATACTGGTATCGATTACCTTTTTTGCTATTGTACTCATGAGTATAGTATCGATACTTTGGTTTCGATACCATATCCCTATGTGTTGATTGAGTAGAGTAGAGTATAATAAATTAGGCTTGTTGAAAAAGTATCGATATATTGATACATCGATATTTTTATTTCATTATATCGATATTTTTAAGCGATATATATTGTTCTGATATATCGATACATCGATACATCGAAACAAAATATCCAATACCGAAAATTGTATCTAAAACGATATTTTTTGAAGTAAAACATCTTTACGCAAGCTTGACTTAGGTAGTAACCTGGTGAATCCTTGACGAGAGCATTACGAAAAGTGTGATCGGGCGCAACGAACGGAAGTTAAGAGGAACACATATACATATATATATACATACATATACAGTGGACCCCCGGTAATCCGACAAACGTTTTGCAGGGCAGTGTCGGACTATCGAATTTGTCGGATTATAGAGTACTGCCAAAGATCCCCTATAATCAGGATTTTTTGGAAACAGAGTCTCTTGTAATCTGGCAAATTACAGATCAAAATGATAATATTATCTCTAAACTAGTAAACTATCAACGCATGTTAGGCCGATCCGCTATCATATCCGCTATCAGAATTAGAAGTTGCTACCTATTCAATCATGCATTGCCTATATTCGTGAAGATTTGCCAAAATATTGTTAGTGTACCTAGGTAGGTTTTTTTATGTAGGTACATATAACAGTGATAGGAGTGTCGGATTACAGGGGGCGTCGGATTAGACAGGGGCCGGATTACCGGAGTTCCACTGTATATATATACACATAGATGGAGCAAAAGAAGTTTTACTTCGGTCATGTGGTCTAAAGTACACTCGTTTTATTTTATTTATGTAACCAAAATCTAGCATCTCGAACAAACAGAATGCCGGACGAGTTGAAGCAATTCCTAGATGCTCCAAATCTATCTCGTAACGAAAACCCGATAAAGTTTTCGATAGACACGAGACATTTCACCCCAGTTCTTTCAAATCTTGCACTTAAATACTTGACACCCACGGCTTCCTCTGTACCTTCAGAGAGAGTGGCTTCTGCAGAGAATTTAACGGTTCCTAACAATAGGAGCCGGCTAACAGCGGAGCATATAAAGAGCAGAGTTTTTCTGCTTTCGCTACCGGACAAATACTGGTTCGCCTGATTATATTTTTGTAATAATTGCCTAATAAAAAGGAATACTTATTAAAATAGTTTCATTTTTATTGAGATTATTAATAAGTATAATAATTACTATTAATAATATTGAGCTCAATACACCATTAATCAGCCCCAATCAGCGAAAATCAAATTTTTTGGTTGTAAAATCACACTTTCCCAATTCGCGGAAGTAACACTATCACAAGCTTCTTGCAACAATGACAGCATTTTGTTTGCAGTAAATGGTGGGCTGGTATTTTTACGAGCTGCATAACCTAAAATAAAGGTTTGCGTGTCAATATAGCAACGCATACAATTTTAAAATAGGTAAAATAAATTATAAAAAAGATTTGTTTAAATTCTTACCTTTAATTTGCGCCCAAATCAATTCAATGGCATTGTATTGACAATGGTAGGGTGGAAGGTGTATAACATTGTGTCCGGCTTCCTTAGCCATTTCGTCCAATACATATTTTGGTCTAGCTGGCTTATTTATAGCAACCAAATGCAGCAGCTCAACTTTTAACATGGACATGTCAGCAACAATATTATTGTCATTCATTCAATATTGTGCTCGCAAACAGAGAGGCAAATAAACTTGCTTTCTCAGCTGCAGAATGAGCCAGTGACCCGTCAGGTTTCAGCAAAGGACGACAGTAATTCGCTTCGACTCATTGCGAGAGGGACCAGAACTGTTTACTTCCATTCGGTTCGAATTACAGTTTGGTCCCTATTTGGCTTGCGTGCCTTGGGGGCCGAATCATAGGCTCTATTTTTCGCTCGGATTCACCGTGCATGGTCCTTGCATTCGCAGATATGCACCCAAGCTTGGTAAGCAGACTGTTTTCTCTGTGTGGTAATCTATGACCGAGTCGTCTCCAGGTCACCGCTATACGATTGGATCGGATTCGATAACGCAAAACCCTGATTTTTCAAAGCACCGGTGACGCCTACAGCAAATGTCATTGCGGACATGTGTACACATCGACACACAGACTTCTGTACACATCGTGAACTTATGCTTATGTGTGTAACCAGGGCAGTGGAGGTACGCTTCATCCGACGAGGTTGCTATCTGAGTCTCCATTAAGAAGAATAGGTGCGGCTTCTCGGTCTCCAGGTGGTGATGATGGACCGGATTAAGATTTGAGTGCAGTCCTGTGATATTCGCGAGGTATACTTTTAATGGGAGGAAGTGTTGCCGTTGTTTTAAATTTCTCTTGTGCTTTTTGATCACAGTGGTGAATGTTGGGGGGTAGGATTTTCAGTCGAGACGCTACTCCATTAAAGTTCTCTTAGGCTAAGCTAACCAAAAAAGGAAAATCACCTGGAGACTGCGGGGACGCCCGAACCTCCTCGGTAAAATAGTACAGTGCGTTCTTTGACATCTAAAGTTTGATTTCGTACATGAATTACTGTTTTGAAAGCGCAAAAAAGATGCAAACGTAGAGATTCAGATGACGTTAATGTAATTTTGATATAACTGGAGCTTCGGGTTTCGGTCTATATGTCGGGGTTGCAACGTTTTTTTAAATGTTCGATAAAAATAAATCGATATTTTCATAATCGATTATTTTACATTCCTACTGTTTTGTTTATCTCCTCTCCGATTATACTGAATTTATATTGAAGTTGTTATCAATTATTATGGAAGCGCGAAAGTTATTGATTTTGCTGGCAGAAACTACTACGATTAGTTCAGATGAAACAGATACAAGTTGGAGCGATAACACTACCATAAAATACGAATCTGATTTAGAAGAGGACGATGACACAAACGATAGGCTTTTCTTTCCACTAATGCAATACTTGATTAGATTGAGACGAAAGCGAGTTGATGATTATTTACATATTGTTGAGTCTTGGTCTGATTCAGAATTTAAAACCCGTTTGCGAATGTCTAGAAAAACTGTTTATAGATTGATAGGTAAGTGACTAAAATAGTTTTACATTACATTTAAGTTTGCCGATTCGTTGCTGATTGACTTTTTTTGCGTGTGGCATTAGCCACTGAAACCGTGCCTTTTTTTAAATCGATGATAACTCCTTCAAATCAAGTTTTAGGGAAATCAACCCAGAATAAAAAAAAATAAAAAACTATCTTCATTTATCACGTAAATCAAGCGTAGCCTTCGTTTCTGTAATTGTATGTAGCAATGAATTGGTTAATGAAATAAGCATTATTCATAATAATTATGAATAACTTTTTATTTTGATATAATAAACAAAGATTTTTATTTTTCAGATGAATTGGAAAAGTCTGGATTCATTGCTTCCCATACTTTTGGATTAAAACCATTGGAGCCTAGGTTATGTTTTTATATATTTCTGTCATTCATAGGGACAACTGAAACATTGACTCCGATTGCAAGTAGATTTGATATATCAATATCCTCCACATTTAGAGTAGTACGCAGAGTTATTGCGTGGATTTTAACAAAATTGAATGATGCAATTAAATGGCCCAGTGAATATAATGAGATTATGTCTATATGTGACTTGTTTCATACTAAGACTGGCATTTCAGATATTTTAGGTGTCATTGATACCACTCACATCAAAATTGAGAAACCTAAGAATGGAAGAGAATATTGTAATAATAAAGGATATTATTCTATAATTTTGCAAGCTACAGTAGACTCCACTTTTAAGTTTACAAATGTTTACTGTGGGGAGCCTGGGTCAGTTAATAGTGCTAGAGTTCTAAAAAAATCACCTCTATATGTTACAGCATCACAAAGTAAAACAATGTTGTTTCCACAAAATACATTTTTAGTTGGTCATTCAGGATATCCAACTTTGCCTTGGCTTATTCCACCTTTCAGAGAAAATAAAAGATTAACTACACACCAAAGGAAATTTAATTCTAAACATATATTAACTCGAAAAATAAGTGAAAAAGCTTTTAATATGTTAAAGGGAAGATTTCGAAGGGTTCGAGTTTTTAATATATATAGGAATATAGCCTTTATCACAGATGCTGTTGTAGCTGCTTGTATTTTACACAACTATTGCCTAATGGAAAATGATTACCTAGAAATACATGAATAAATTTCAATCTATGAAACCCTTTTAAAGCATAGATGTTTCTTATTTAGATAGAGAGTAATGATAATAATAGTATTTTTAAATACATTTATGATGATGACTATTAAATGTTACATGGTAACAGATTTGTAAAAAGAAAATCCAAAATATCTACTGACTATCCAATAACTTTCTTAGTAAAAGACATTTTTCTCTTTCAATTTTGAGCAATTCCTCTTGTTTTCTCTCTTTTAACTGCAATTTCTTTAAAGCTAATGACTGTTTTATTTCTAATTCCTTTCTTTTTAATTGTAATTCTTCTTCTCTTAGTCTTAAACTTTTTTCATATCTTTCATCTCTTATTTGCTTTTGTGCATCTTGTTTTTGTATATATTCAATCCATTGTTTATCTAGCTCTATCTTAGCTCTCCGCTCAGCTCGTAATCTTCTAAATGGAGTTGTTTTTTGTATTGAACCAAGTCTTCTTTTGTGTTCTTTCTCTAAAGTTTCTTGGGTTAGCACACCGGATGCTAGCCTGTAGGACCCATTGGTATTATTGTACTGTCCAAGTATTTGATGCATTTCATTAAAGTACTTAAATCCCACAGACCCATGTCCATTGTCTATGCAATCTCTATATTTCTTTGTAAGAGCATTTATCTTCCATCTAACTTGATCTGAAGTAACCTAAAAAAAAACTATCTAATTTGGAGAGTGTTTTAAATTTCTAAAGTTCAACAAGTTCATATTTATATTTGTAGAATAATACCTCAATACCCATGGCTTTTAATTCTTCTGCTATAGATGTCCACATTTTTGACTTTTTCTTGGGATTGTCGCACATACTCATTTTTGCTTCATACAAACTTAAAAGTGTTACTGTGGAATTTTTGGTCCACAAGATGCCTGTAATAAAATAAAAAGTATGACCACACCTCATAGAACTTCTTTTTGTTATTAGTCTCGAATTACTCACTTTGTTTATTGGTATCAATGTTATTCTCTATTTCCTGATGAGTAGTGACTTGGTCTTGAATATGAGAATGATTAATGTTTTGAGCATGGTTAGAATTATGGTAATTTGCCATGCTTAAATTTGACTTATATACTGATGCCGATGTTGAACCTTAAATAAAAATAGTAGCAAAATTTATGAATAAATACAACAGAAAACTGTGGTATGTACAGGCAATAGCACACAAATCAATCCATAAATTCCAAATTTCCTCAATTTAATTGAAATTCAAAAGTTCAAAAACTGAAATTGTAAGTTTATCAACTGAGTTTTTACATTTTCTTAATGTTGATTGTTGTTATTAATAGCTACAATGTACACTGCAAAAAATGTAAGCCAATATCAACTGCCTCATACAATTGTTGAATTAAGTTCATTCAACTTGCATGTTTACTTACATTGATCATCTAAAATAGTCAACACAGAGACGTTATTGTCAATGTTTTCCTCCATGTTTCTAGTTAAATGTACACAACGCAAGGTACAGTCATAACGACGTAATAAAACTTACGAATATTATAACAGTATAACTCGACTCTTACAAGACCAAGAGTGAATTATTATAAAACAGGGAAGTAATTCAAAATAGACATACAAAAACATTTAATCACAGAGTAGTTAGTTGAAATTGAAAAATGGCTTAATCTGGGCTAGTGTTGCCTGAAAATGAAATTTCTATCGACAGGCGTTCCAAGGGCTCCAAACATAAAGTTATAGGTAAAGGTGCTGAAAATTAATATCATTTTTAGTATGTACCTATTCTCATGATACTAACGATCGGGATTGATAATATGAGTGATTTGGAGCCATAAAATTATAGGTGAAGGTGGAGACAACACTCTTAATCAGGGTTGCCACCTTTAGGGGAAAAAAATCGGGACAATCGGGCATCCATCAAAGACGTTCGGAGTTTGGTCTTATCAAAATATGACCCATGTGAGACAGTCTAAGGAAAATGAAACTTTATTTTGTGTTTTTATTTGTATTTATTTTATATAATTATTTTTTCCATACGTATTTCTTGTTGTTACGAGCCGCTTTTAATAATCCTACATCATTTTTGCATTTATTTATGAAGTCTGAACAAGACATGTGTATGTTCAAAGAAATTAATATTTCTACTTTTATCAAATCTACCGAGCAACAATTTCTGGCATCAGACCTTTTCATGGTCATTAGTGAAAATACGCGCTCAACATATGCATTTGAAGGAGGTATGCTCAAAGCACGAGAAACAACAATAAATAATGCGTTCAACTTCTGCTCCTTTGCGGCTTTAAATACTTCTACCCATTTTTTATCAACGCTTTGCTTTTGCTCGATCTGTGGTAGTATATTCTTCACCACACTGTAGTCTTCAAATAACTCGTCCGTAGAAAATCCTTCTTCGGAATCGAATCCCATAATTGAAGTAGCATCACAAAGTTCTATAAAATTTAAATTCCCATCAAGCGACAATGGAGCGCGGTACATGCGGCGCGCGGTAGATGGCGCGGTGGCGCGTGACTGGGTTGGGTACCCGTGAATGAATTGATTAAGCCTATCGCATATTGGGTGCGTACAGACGAAGCAATCGCTTACTAAATGCGAGTATATGTTTCACGGTATACTAAACTACAGCATTAAGTCAGCGCTTCATAGCTATATTCTAGTATACGTCTAAGAGTGCACTAGACTATTGCACTTAGCAAGCGATTGCTTCGGCTGTACGCACCCATTGTCAAAAATCGGGACAAAATCGAAAGGCCGTCGGGACGCGGGACAATGTCTTCGAAATCGGGACTGTCCCGGCAAAATCGGGACGGGTGGCAACCCTGCTCTTAATACCTATTTGGTCCAAAAACCTACATAGCGTTGTCCTGCTCTCTGAAGACCCCTTTTCTCTTTCTAGTACTATCTAACAAACGCAAAACTGAAAGTGGAGATAAATAAACTGAAGACCCTCTTAGACGGTATTGACAAACTTTCGTGTAATTGAAACATCGAAATTCAAGTTGTACCAGAACATAAAAATGTGATATAATTAAGGTGCCTATTCACTCCAATCTTAGAGTTGCAAAACAGAATAAAGCATCTAAAAGGCCGCGCTATATCATTGTTACATTCTCCACGCCATGATTTAGGGACCTGTTATTGTCTGCTTCGTTCAAATATAACAAAGCCTATACCGACCGGGCGTTAGCGTCTTCTGGCATACCTTGGCATCACCGGCGAATCCAATTAAATTTTCTTTACAGAAAACGTGTTGCCTGAAAAGAAAACTTTGCTCGTGATAGCAAGATGGGCCTAGGAGAAGAATTATAAGTATGTGTGGATAAGATGGTTTATATCTACATGCAAAATGCTGAGTCCGGTGCGGTGTAGGAATATTTATAAGAGATTTGGATCCCATAAGCAAACTACGCTAGATACAGCACTTATAGTTGTAGCTTTTTTATTTGTAAATATGGACTTTAATGTGTAATGAGGGTGCAAATGCCCCGGGCATCTACGGTAAAAAGATAAGGCACGTGATACTCGTGGTTTAGGATCCCAAAAACTATACCCTGTGCTGCTATATCCTACAATTCTACATTCACATGCTCTTTCTAAAAAATTATTAGGCTTTGGTAAAATACATGCGCATGTTTTATTTTACACCAAAAGCACGAAGTTTGTTCAAGTCTCTTGTCCCGTACAAAATATCGCAAAGAGGTTTAAAATTTGTAGCCGTAATGTGGTGTACATTGGTTTACCTGATAAGCTGCACATTTTACTGCTTCACCCTACAAATTTTTCGGTAATTTAGATTCTAAGAGCATAGTTATTGCTTTATTGTATAAATTTCTGTTCATTCTTTCTGCGACTACATTACTAGCCGGTGAATATGGTAGGCATTGGAAACGTGCTGGGCACATAACCTGTTAGAATGCTAATAATCTTATTTTATTTTATTAGAGAAAATTACAAATATTTTTCAAATTATTATATATTACAAAAACACTTAAAACAAAAACAAAACAATATGACATGTACCTAAAGAGAAATAACAAGGAAATAAAAACTCTATATTTATAGTAACTCAACATTTCGAATTTACCTGGAACTTCTATTGAGGGTCACGTAGCTATACCTTAGTGTCATGTAGACTCTCATCATCTAGCATATTCCATATATATTAATATGAGACCAACACTTAGCAATTTACTGGAATTCAAGAATTATCTTTGGCAGAATTTTACTACGGATGGTCAGATCGACTCAATTTACCTTGATTTTAGTAAGACTTTTGATAAATTGATTCTTCGCCGTTATATCATACATATAAATAAGGCGTATTATATTGATCGAAAACAAATACTCGTTGTAAAAGTTTTGTTTGATTAGCAGTTATCTTTTCTTTCTTATTATATTCAAAATGTAGTCACATTATTAAAAAAACTCTAACGCTTTTAGATTTCTTAATGAGGACAAGCAAGAATTTCAAGGAAACTTGCTCAACATCATTAGAAATAATCTTGAGTACTACAGTCCAATCTGCTCCCCCTATTACATGGTTCACATAAATAGTATCGAAGCGATACTTAGTTTCCTGACCCTTAAATTTAGCAATGGTCGATCACTTACTATTAAAACGATAGGCTGTCTAAATAATGTGCGATTCTTTTGCATGCTCGTCATGAAAAGTACGACTTTTTGTGCCTTCACAAAATATTGCACTCGTCCACTGACGAAGCTTATCTATTCTCGGCGATAAATATTAATATTAGATACAGATCCCGCTATCCTAATACCTTTGCAATACAATCATACAAGAACAATACGTATTTTTACAATATAATGGATGTGTCCGACTTTTAATAAATATACTCGCGGTAACATGAACATGGATATTGATGTTTTAATGGAAGGTTTAGTCAAACAGTAGTTTCCAGAATTATAAAAGGCAGGCCCTTAACCTAATGCCACCAAAAAAGCAGACAGTTCCTTTTTGTATTTTTTTCTTTGTGTATGATTGGCCTTTTTTATTAATCTTTTTTTATTGTAATTAATCTTAAGCTTTAGCATGCTGTTAAATATTTTTGTCCATGTTGTGTACACAATTTAAAGATTATTGTAAATAATAATGATGATGAAATGATAATTTAAAAAATTAGTTGTTTACTTGTAAACAAGTATACAACTAATTTTTTAACATGTTTTGATTCTAATCTGTATGTGTTCCTAACATAAACAAATAATAAAACTATATTAGTAAAAATTCTGCCAGTATTAAATATTTTTATTTTCTTACATCTTCCTTTAATAAACCTAAGTATATAATAAAAATAAAATAGCCATACCTTTGAACATTATACACAAATACAGGGTGTTTGGTGCATCGTTTTACAAATTAAATTGGCAAAAACGATAGGTCATTTACTATCTCTTCAGGCCCTATAACTCATTCCATGCCACACCGGTTTTTTGTTTGATTTTTTAATTTATATTTTAAAAAATCCAGAATATTGCGTTAAAAATTACATAAAAAATTTAGTTGTTACCAAACAGCCTGTATATCCAATAAACAAAATTAATGAAACAGTATCTTGTAAGTTATTGGGAAGGGTAGATTTTTCCACTTGAAGCTTGAAAGTAGATATTGACACGTCTGATTGCAACTGGAAAGAAATTCCAGTGACTAAGTTAATATTAAAATCGACTGGTTTCATTTCGCACAAAATGTTAATGTTAATGTTCGTTGTTAATGGTTGCCATATTCACATAAGTGATACTGTGAAAAATCTCGTTAGACGCATGATAGACACCTGTCTTGGACTCCCCAGTACAAATTAGTCGTAAATTTTTAAAGGTTCTTGCCAAGAGCCATCAAAATTGCACTTGATCTTTCTCTTCTTTATTGGAGCGGAGCGAGCGAAGCTCCCATGGATCAGCTTCAATGGCGCAATGTCTGTTACGCCATAACTTCCCGAGTTCTTAATCAATTTTAATATTTTTGTGTGGAATCGAATCAACAGGTTTAGGACCAGATTGTGACGGAGCGCGAATTTTGAAATTCGCATAAATTCCCATCAAAACAAAAAAAAAAATCTTTTTTTAAGTATTACGCTCCGCTCCAATATATGGTGCTAGAGTAGCTTTATGCTTAGCGACTGCGTCGCCTAGTATTCTTGGTTATGCTTATCAGATTTAAATAAAACACTTTTTTGCGGATTTTGCACATATTATATTTTATATTTGATCTTGACGTGATCACAAGATGGCAGAGTTAGGTACGATTCAGATCGACTGGCCCGCATCGTATCGGGCCGGAACGGATGCGGACGCATGCCGCGGCAGCCGTACGGGTGCCGCGAGCGCCGTATGCATGCTGCGGCAGCCGACAGCGCCTGCGGCATGCGTAAACATTCCGAACGACCAGAAGTGCTGCTTGCATTACACTGTGTAGACGCCAAAGACACAAATACAAATGACTCGTCTCACAGCACACAGTACCATAATGGTTGTCATGTATTTTCCATTACCTTCAAAATATTTTAATTGGGCACGTTCCTTATTATTAATTTTTTATATAAATACATTGTATACTATAGTCTCCGGCAAATAAGTTGAACATGATTTTGAAATCACGTGACATGCGCAGTAGCAACTTTAGGTACATTATTCACTACTGCGCATGTCACGTGATTTCAAAATCATGTTCAACTTATTTGCCGGGGACAATACCGAGTCTACTACCAGTTCGGAAATTGGGAGGCCCTTCCGAGAAGAAGTGTCGAAAGAAACTCAGGCAGGGGGACAGACCTCTACCTAAAGATTACTATTTGCAATGTGTGTCTTTGGAGTTATTAAGTTTCAATATTGAATCGAATTTAATCAAGCTATTAGATAGCTATTTTTACCAACTATGGAAGTATTTGGAATCTTATCTAGTTGGAAATAAAACGTGTACCTAATGCATGGACATATACAGCCGAAAAACGAGGCGAGTGAGATATAAACAACAGACATTTGTTTTATCTAACAGGTTGACAAAATTATTGACGTTGTAATTAATTAATGATTTTAAAATCCGGTCACAGATCGCATGAGTATTTTGATGTTTTAGCATGAATGTTTTAACAGTTCGCTATGAACAGTTATAATATCTTTTTAATTAGAATCAGATTACGTGGTATCAGAGTAACTGCTATGCCTTCTCTTACGGGAACACTTTACAAAAAAAAATGTCGTAAACAAAAGTACTCTGTGATGAGTTAATCGTGAATTAATGACGTTTCCAACAAGGATATTCGGGTTTTTTGTTGGTTCGTGAAAATAAATGGTCAGAAATTAACAGACGCTCTTGGTTATTACCAAGTTTATTCATATAATTATGGCAAGCTGTGGTGACTTTATCAAAAGTCAGTTCCCACTTATTGACGATGAGCTGAAAAAATATGTTGAAGGTAAGATAGGTTATAACATAGGGGTATGTCGAATATAGAAGTGTTATTTAATAAAACTTGGTAAATAATACTTTAGGAACAATACGTAACTATAAAGTTATAAATAAAGATGACGAGTAACTTGTAGTCGAATAATTGGACATCTGATTATGTGTAGTAACACCGAAAACGAAAGAAACGAATTTCTCTTTCAACTGAGTATATACTCGGCTAAAACAGTTATTTCTTTCGTTATACCGAGCGTTGAGGTAAAGTTCACCATATTTCAAGATAATTCTCTATTATTAAACATGACTATATAACGATTTCCAGATATACTAGATGGTAGTGCTGGAGAGTTTGAGGACACAGAAGAGGTATATGAAGCTGTAGGAGAAGTATTGCAAGGTATATCTGAAAAGTCTGAAAAAGATATCAGGTAATTTTTGCATACCTTATTACAAACTTGCTGAATCGTTATCATTTCGATCTGTAAAATTGATTTCAGTAGTTGATAAGTTAATCATACTAAAAAGTCTTTGTAACAAATAAAAAAGGCACTTCTTTAAATTCCTTTAATATTTTTCAGAGATATTTGTGAGAAGTTACTACATATGCTACAACCAGATAAGACTAATAGCACTAATGGAATCCGAAAAGTATTGGATGCCCCGATTCATTTAGCTTCAATGACATCAGTTGTGCCTGAAAACGATGATCTCAAAAGTATATGGCTACAGACAAGAGATGATAGTTTAGTAAGTGATTATTTAACTTCCTTCTCATCATAATTAGCTTATCACGATTATAGCAATTATTATCATATAGTTTTAGATTAAATAGATAATTTTTTTGTTTATAGAAAGTAGATGCAAGAAAACTAGAAAAAGCAGAAGCAAAGTTGCAGCAAAAGCAACAAAAGCAAAAGGACAACAAGGTACCACTGGCTGCCCCAGTTCTTCAAACAGCAACAGCTTCACAAGTCACTTCAAAGAAGGACAATAAATTAGAAGCTAAAGGTACCAACAGGACTCAGGATATTAGGATAGAAAATTTTGACATTGCATATGGTGACAGGTAAGTTTTTATTTCAGATTAATTTATAAACACATACAGCTAGTGCGTAATCATGGCACACCATAAAGTATCTGTTCTTATAACATGATACAGACACATATTATCACTCTTTTTATCTTACTTGGTTATATTGAATATCAATCTATTATTTAAGTATGTCCCCTGTAAGTTGCCTTGTGCAATATATAAGGTAAGATATATATTGACTTATCCATAGAACAGAGTTTGATGTGATCATGTGATCATGACTAGTTTTTTAGCTAAATGAGACCTTATCTCATTTAGCTGAAAAAACTAGTTTTTGCATTATGATCACATCGAACTCTGTTCTATGAATAAGTCAATTTTTTTTATTTATTTTAATGAGATAAGGTCTCTTTTAGCTAAAAAACTAGTCATGATCACATGATCACATTGAACTGTGTTCTATGGATAAGTCGATATATATATACAATGTGGATATTATTTCATTTAATTAGATTAACTTCTGAAAGAAAAAATGTTATAGAATTTTATTAGCATCTGAAGTCTAATACATTCTAATTGTCTAATACATTATCATATTTTTTATTACAGTTAACAATATTGTTGTCAAAATTGTTTGGTAATAAAATTTATTATAAAAAATGTTTGTTTAGAAAGCTTAGGGAGCGTTCAAGTATTACGTAACGCAATTTTTGAAGATTTTTGACCCTCCCTCCCCCCCTTGTAACGCGCCGTAACGTTTCACTGTACCCCCCCCCCCCCCCCTCTTTAAATGTTACGTAACACTCAAGTGACCATTTTCGTTGTTATAGTTTTAATCGACTTTGCGGTAGTAATACTAAATAAAACAAAAAAATTTAACCCGCAATACATGCGTAGGTATTTTGTTTATTTTTTTTTAGAAATTTTTGCCTTTATACACAATTATTTTTTTCCTGTTTTAGCTTTTTTTACTAATAAACTCTTTAAAAAAGACATTTATTCTAGCCTTTCGCAATGCAATTATAAACAGAAAACTGACTGAAATTAAACATTTTAGTCAAAATACAAGCGTATTCTTAACAAAATTAAAAAAAATCGTATTATTAACAAAATTAAAATCGTTTTCTTAACAAAACAAAAAAGCAACTATTAACCAAGTAAGTAGGTCTATAGAAAAAAAATAGGTTTCTTGAATGTCTTTTTAAAAAATCTAATATTTATTTAAATATTTTTCAAATATGTAATAAACTAACGGCATTCGTTAAAATCGATAATTTCTATTATTTTTTTCGGAATAATTTTTTTTCGGTAAAAAATTATGCATAATCGTAAGTAAATTTCAAAACAAACTGAGCGCTTTCCCATTTGTTGTGACGTCCGATGACATGAAGCCATGCGTTTGCTGGCAACATATATCATTACAATGTATGGCGTGTCATGTCATGTGACGTCATTCAAAGAGCGTGAAAATGGCGGCTGTTTAAATTACGATTAATGTACTGACTCAAGAAAATATTTTTTTTTACAAAAAACAATTCTACCACAAATTGTTTTAAAGTATTTTTCTATTAAAAATTACTTGATTTAACGATTTATACAGTAAAAAAATCATGCAAGAAACCTATTCGATTGAAATTACTGCTGCTCTATCCACGGGTTTGCTAGTCACTCAGATCCTTTCATCACTGGCTTCAGTAAGAACATTTATTCTCTGTTGCAGTAGGCCAAATTTCTTCATAAGATTTTCTTGAGTCAGTTTACTAGGAACATTTTTAGTGATGTCCGAAACAATCGAAGTCGTGTTTAGTTCCGTAGACGGGGTCTCCGCAGTTTCCTCATCAGTATTCTCACTTCGTTCATCGTGGGTATCGCTCATCTTTCATTTGACGGCAGTGCTTTCTCGTCCAGCGAATCCGACAATCGATTCCTTAAGAGATGAATAATTGGATGAAGCTACAGCATCCGAATCCGAAACCAAGTGAAAATAAATTAAGAATATGTATTATTGAGACATGCGATGAAAAATAACATAATATACACATATACAAGCAGATGCACCTGGTTTTGTTGAAGAGCACGTGAAGTCGAGGGGGCATTGGGCCTTAGTATTGCTGGCGTACTTGATGTTTTCATTGGTAGCTATACTTATGACCAGTTCTGTTATGAAAAATCTAGGTTTTACAATTACATATTACTAGGCGATGCAGTCGCTAAGCATAAAGCTACGCTGGCACCATATATTGGAGCGGAGCGTAATACCCAAAAAAATAAAAAATAAAATGTTTCGATGAGAATTTTTGTGAATTTAAAAATTCGGGCACCGTCACAATCTTGTCCTAAACCTCTTGCTTCAATTTCACACAAAAAATATTAAAATCGGTTAAGAGCTCTGGAAGTAATGGCATAACAGACATTGCGCCATTGAAGCTATGTCATTAATACATTTTAGCAGTAAACTTACCCGTGTAAAATAACTAAGCATTGTTGCTTTCTTCTTCGTGGCCTTCACCTTCAACTCTCGAATAACATCATTTATATGTTCTGTTAACTTTTCTTTAGTTTTTCTTAAGGCGTTTTCCAAATTTCGGCCGCATTTTTTGACACAGTTGCGCTGGTAAGTCGACATGAGAGCCTTTATAGGCCAAGAACAGCTGATGATACAAATCTCCTTCTTTTGAGGACATTACAGTATGAACACTATGAACTCACTTTAATAACACCGACTACAGCAATGTGCTTCTGGATAAACACTAACGAATACTGACAACGAAAACAACATTAAATGACGTATAATACAATCGAGGGATTCCCCGTAAAACATAAACGAAAAGGGTTGCCAACTTGCGAGAACAAAATAAAAATGACGACAAGACGTATTCAATCCAGAGATTCCCCGTAAAATGAGAACGAAAAGGGTTGTCCAATTGGGAGTTTTAATTCCCTAATTTTTAAATGTTACGTAACGTTTTGTAAGATAGACCCCCTCCCGCCCCTGTAACGCATCGTAACGTTTTACGAGACCCCCCCCTCCCCCCAAATTGCGTTACGTAATACTTGAACGCCCCCTTAAAGTTTTCAACAATTTGTAGATGTCATAACGGGAATATTTTGTTTTTAGAGTGTTATTACAAGGGGCAGATCTGGTTCTTGCATTTGGCCGACGTTATGGACTTGTTGGCAGAAACGGCTTGGGAAAAACAACACTTCTTAGAATGATTTCTGCTAAACAACTAAAAATTCCATCTCACATTTCCATTCTTCATGTAGAACAGGAAGTAGTGGGCGATGACACAATAGCTTTACAAAGTGTTCTTGAGTGTGATACAGTTAGAGAAAGTTTGTTAAAAAGAGAAAAAGAAATTACTGCTGCTATAAATAATGGGTAAGTTTTCACCACCATCAGCAAATTAAAAAAATCATATTATAGGAATTACTAGGGAGAATCTAATATTAACACAATTTAATATTAAAAGAGAACCAAACAAATTTTTATGATTTTCCGAGACAATCCGATAGTACAGAGTGTTTATATGCAATGATTTTTGTCCATGGCAGTGGCTCTTGGAGTCAATTTGTCTATTTATTACGTACAATATGTTTATTATATTACGGGTTCTAAGTAGTTGAAGCATATAATCTGTATTAGCCTATGCAATGCAGAAAAGCATTACAGTGGAGCAGTACCTGAAATTTTTGACATCCTTCAAATTAAACCAGCTATATAATAGGCATGAAATGTCACTTCAAATGCGAGAACTTCATTCACTCCAGCAATAGCACCAGTGCTGAGTAACAAGGGCAAGCATTAAATGTCCTGTTGCATGTTTCAGGCACATATAGGAGCGAATACTTCGTGCACCTGCTGGAGTTTTATGCTTTGTCCAATGTAGGATGATACTTTTGACAGTTGACACCTATATAGAGGGTATAAAGTTGCTATTGCAATGTCAAGCCAAACATAAGGAAACAAATGCAACCTTAGTACGTAGCAATAAGGAAGTAACACCTGTCAAAGTATCATCCTACATTGGACAAAGTATAGTCTACACCCTCCGAATTAAACTTCCTTGGCTATCCTTATAGGTCTGGAAAAAGCGTAATTGTACTAGACTGAGTTCAGAAACACTTTTTTGTTGACCAACCAACAAGAAAAATATTATTTTATTTATATCCCAAATGAATCTTTATTCGCGTTGAAATTTAACTCCTATGTATTATTTTAATTGTTTTGTACAGAAATATTTGTTTCCTATATTTCAGGTCGACAGACACAAATCTGTCATCGGAACTTAGCGAAATTTATGTTCAGTTAGAGAATATAGAAGCGGACAAAGCTCCTGCTCGCGCTTCGATTATCCTGAGTGGTCTGGGCTTCACGCCTGAGATGCAGGCGAGGGCTACAAGAACCTTCTCTGGTGGTTGGAGGATGAGACTAGCCCTTGCTAGGGCCTTGTTTTCCAAGTCAGTATCTAACTGCCTAATCTTAAATGTGCCTAATCTTAAATGTACCTAATCTCAATAAGTGGTGATTGATGATAAATTTAATTATGAGGAAAGTTAAGTAACCTTTTTCCATAAAACCTTTATGAATTTAGTTAGATTATTTCCAACACCCTTGTACAGTTGACAGCACATCAAGCCATATATTCTAAAAATAAACTGATTTCTATTACAATGACATTATGTAGGTCAAAATGACAAAGCCACAGTGTGATGCAGATTTTTTGATAATAATGCAGCTAAATGATTGTGTAACAACCAATGTGTTGTCTACTGTAATATAAATAAATATATATAAGTAGCAATGACTTGGATACAAATAAGCACACAAACATCTACCCCTTCCGGGACTTAACCCAGGCTCGTCAGTGCAAAAGCCAGGATGGCTACCATTGCATCAAAATTGTCATCATCAAAAATTTACTAATTCTACATCAACATCCCTGGGTTCAAATATTGGTAGGGGTAATATGTTCATGTGACGAGCATAAGCATTTGTTTCCGGGTCATAGTTGTTTTATTTGTATGTATTAACTATGACCATTATTTAGTACCCATAATAAAAGCTCTACTTACTATATCCACATATAGTTGGTACGCATTGATCACAATTTAATATATGTGTAAAAAGGCATTTAAAGTTTTCTGCCTCAAAATTGGCTGTAAGTTGGTTAGATTTTTAATTTATGTATTAATTTAGATATTATTTTTATCAATAGACCTGATCTTCTACTTCTGGACGAGCCTACGAACATGTTGGATATAAAGGCTATAATATGGTTAGAGAATTACCTTCAAAATTGGCCTACGACGTTACTGGTAGTTTCTCACGACCGGAATTTCTTGGACACAGTGCCTACAGATATTCTACACTTGCACACACAGAGAATAGACACATACAGGTAAGTGTTTTATCCATTAGAATCTTCGTTTATTGATATATTAATAAAACTATACATATTAAAAATTCAAGGTTAGTTGATTTTTTTATTTATAATTTTTAATTTAAGTTGCCTTTCTGAAAAATTGTGATATATGCTGCGTTTTCGTTTTTCTCAAGTTCTTCATATTAACGTTATAGTCATAGAAGTGTCTAGAAGGATTTTCATTCGGTAGAAAAAAATACATAGTGTACTTAACAAAAAGAGAATTGTTTATATGATGTAAACAAATAACTCTGAAAAGTAACAAAATGGCTTGATGACATATTGAACCAATGCCTTACTCGCGTTAATTGCGAGAAAGATGAGCCCACGGCTTTAAATTGTGTGAATTTAAATAGCCGTCCATCAAATTATATAATCTGTACATGCCCAGATAAAATGTTAGTTATTACATGCACGACGTAGTTCTTATCAATCAAAAGTTAAAGTTGTAAAAGAAATATAGCTACAGTTTTATGACTAACTAAGTGACCCCGTCACGCGGTGCTGTGACTCAGTTATTATAATTTGCAATATTTTTTATGTCCCTGCATTTTAAATCTGTAATATCTTCGAAAATATTCCTTTAAATTACATGCTGTAAATGGCTATATTCGTCTATATTAAATGCACAATATATTTTAGGTACTTAATTGGACAAGGATTAATGCTGTATTGCTTAAAATCGCTTCGTAAATAAAGCATTATTTCTCGTAAAAAGTAAAGGATAAAAAATTGTTATTGTGGGTTATCCCTAAGAGATAGACATATACCATTGCGGACTTTTTTGAAGACTTTTTAAGGTGTACAATACTGTAGTACATGATTTTGATCTATCTCTTAGGGTTCAGCCAGTGTTTGCAATGTAAGCGCAAAAAATGTGTTTATTTACAACATCACATTAGAAACCTCTAAAATTAACAGTGTTTATCTACTATATTATTCTTGTATGTATTATACATAAATAAACCTTTCTCTTGAATCACTCTTAACTATTAAAAAAATCGCATCAGTCATTAATCTAATCTAAGTCCATTGAGTCATTTTAAAAATTTAAGCATACATAGGGACAGACAGCAGGAAGTGATTTTGTTTTATACTATGTAGTGAAACGCATAAAATGAATGCCTAAAGCTATTGAAACATAAAAAAACATTGCAGTTTGATAAGATATTTGTTTGACTTGTAAAGTTGAGCTTATATTCCCATTCCGTGTGCAATGTATAAGTTTTTCTTTTTTACTTTTATAGGGGCAATTATGACCAGTTCCACAAGACGAAAACAGAGAAGCTGAAGAACCAACAGCGGGAGTACGAAGCGCAACAGCAGCATCGCGCACATACGCAGGAGTTCATCGACCGATTTAGATACAATGCCAACCGGGCTTCCTCTGTACAGAGCAAAATCAAAATGCTGGATAAGCTGTAAGTATTATAATATAAGGCACATAATGAAATAGGTTTATATTTTACAGAATATTATAGTACCTGAATGCTATAATAAATAAAACATTGAATAAATTATTTTAATACAAAAATAATAAAAAGATCGACTCGACTCACAAGTTATAGAGATTTTTTTGTAGTATTTTTCAATTGAAATAATTTATCATATAAGATAGCATTGAAAAATGCAATAAATATATAAAGTGGGGAGAAAGTGGCCGTTTACTGACGAGGGCGCGTTTATAAGCCCGACCCTTAAGCGACACCTTTAATAGTCCCCGACAATAGTAATTTTCACTGGATTGAAGCATAATACTATATACTACATATAAACAGACAAAATAATTCTTATAAGTTTAATTATTTCAACTTTCATGGTTACTTACATTAGTATTAATTATCACGGGATTATTACCATGTTTTATATGTTGGAGAATCCGATATTATTTAGTTTATTTAAAAATTAATGTTTATTTTCCCACTTTTCCAGTGCATGCAATCACGATAATTACTTAATAACTTCTAGACTTCTTAGGAAGTAAATTCACTGGCATCTTTTTGTCGTTATTATCACCACTAGATAAAGTCTTGGATTATATTAAGGTTCTGCATTACCATTGCGTACTGCAATTTTGTATGAAATTACTACAACAACTATTTGACGACTACGTAAATTATCGAATCTGTTGAGGAACTGTGTTAAGAAGTATTTAATATGTGTAAAAAATAAATCCGGATTAAATAAATTATTTGTATTATAACTATCCAATACCAACAGCACTATTATAAATACAATTTTATATTTAAATAAGATTACATTGCAACAAGGAGTCTAAAACAAAGTATTCTTTTAAATATGTGACATTTTATTACCAACAGCAACCAGCTAGTTAGATCGTCCAAAATGTGTTTCAATTTTCTTTCATATCTACTTGTCAGTCCACGGTAGCAATCGCTACCCATAGCCCTCCTCAGTCCCTGGTAGCAGTTGCTACCATATTCAAATTTCCGCGTGGCCTGCTGTCTTTTTTAAAATTACAATTAATTTTTGAGTTACAGAGATACAAATATTTTGTGATTGATTATTTATTAAATAATTTTTACGGTAGTATTTATTGTTTGGTTCTAGCTTCATTATTTAGCGAGAAAATATATTTTATAGCGAGTTAACAGCATTTTTATCTAAGAGTAGTAGCGGACTGGCAAGTGGTTATAGGGCACAATATCACTGCATATTATTCATGTATTTTTATTGTGTTCCGACGAATGTTTTCTTCCAGTCCTGAGTTAAGACCAGTGGAGAAAGAGGTGGAAGTGGTTCTCCGTTTCCCGGAGACGGAGCCACTGTCGCCACCCATCCTGCAGTTGAACGAAGTTGGCTTCTATTACTCTAAAGACAAGGTCATATTCTCCAATGTCAACCTCGGCGCCACACTCGAGTCAAGAATATGTATCGTGAGTAATATAATATATTACTGCTAAAGTAGAGTTGGCCATTTGATGCATTGGTAGCAATCCTACCTTCTGAACTAAAGATCCCGGATTCGAATCCTGGTGAGGTTGTATATTGTATTACGTATTCTACCGTTAAGTAGAATGGCAAATTGGGAGCCCTGTCTTCTACTTCAAATACTAGAAAGTTTCAAAATTTGGGTTTGTTATACTTAAAGTTTAATATATACTATAACTATAAGGGCAATGTTAATTCAAGGTCGTAATTAGTTTAGTGTTCTAATAGAAGTTGAGAATAATTAGGGGCCATTCATTTATTACGTTAGACTAATTTCGCTAGTATTTGACCCCCTCCCTATTATAAGAAAAAATAAGAATAGGCTGACCCCCTGCCCCTTGTTTAATTTTTATTATGTAAGAATCTAAAGGGTAAATGAAAACACGTTTGGTTTGTTTTAATGTTTTAAAGCTATTTCAAAGTATAATTTTAACTTTGCGCATTTTTGTGATCTTACGTAAGACCTATTGAGACTCCCTCCCACCCCCTTGTAAGAAAAAATAAGACATGGTCGACCCCCTCCCCCCCCCTAAATCGTCTTACGTAATAAATGAATGGCCCCTTAGAAGAAAATATTTGGAGCATGATTCTTTTGTTTAAACATTAGCGGCCCGTCCCGGCTTCGCACGGGTGGACAAAATTCTTAAAATTTTTCTATTATTAAATATTTTTCCGTTAGCGCCATCTAGCGTCCGGTAGACGAACTACTTGCGGTTAACGCGTTGCTATGGTAACGCGTATACAATGGAAAAAGAGCGGACAGACAAACACACAAACCACTGTGATCTTAGATTATAGATTTTGTTTTGACAGTGTGTTGCATTGGTGTACAGGATACTTGTATATCACTGACGACAAAGATGTGTGTTGCCTGTGGTGTTACATAAGAATAACTGTATCATAACATTTCTAATTACCTATTTTATCACATCAATAAATACCAAGCAAATTTCCTAAATCACTTTAACAACCAAGGTGCAAAGCAGTCAAGCAAACAATACACTTAAATAGTTATGAAGTTATAATTCTGCCGCAAAGCAGCAGTGCTTGCATTGCTGTGTTCCGGTTTGAAGGGTAAGATATGGCAGTGAAATTACTGGGTACAGCGACTTTACATCTTATGTCACATGTTGGCAACGTACACTGTGGTTCTTGTGGGGGTTGCAGTTTTGCTGCGAATCTTACAAGAGCCACATGTATTATAGGTGACTGTTACCACTTACCATCAGGTGGGCAGTTTGCTTGTTTGCCAATAAAAAAAAAAATCGGTTCCCAAAGTGCCTAACTACGACATTTATGTTGAGGTTAGGTTTTAAAATCCATTTATTAAGCCCAATTTAGAAGTATAGCTTACCATTACATGTTTTATTAAGCTTTATCTTATGAAAAGCTAAACCTTTGTGTGGATCTGAAAATATACTTATAGGATTCTGCAATTCTTCTTTGGTGGAAGCTGTAAAGTTGGCTGTACTATTTGAATTTCCAAACTTTTGCTATTAATAATACCGATTCCCAAAAGTTTACTATGAATGCTGTAAAATCGGGTAACCACAAGGGAAATGTCATTATTTGTTGTTCCATAATTTTTTGCCTTATATTTCATTGCTTAAAGTTCAGTTATGCTTGAGGGCAAAGTTGTCTACTGTAGACAATATTGTCTGGTTTGAAGAAATCACATATAATGTATTACCCCATAACTCATAATGTTATGTTACGTTCCTAACAAAAACAGACCCCAGGATTCGAATTATTTTAGAGAGTTTGATAAGATTATTATAATTATACGAATTAAAATCGGCATCAATGCATGTCATTCATTTCTTTAAAATCTCCTCTTAGTAATATGCGCCCCCACGTTTTGAGTGGCCCCTCGCTTTGCCCCGCAGGGTTATTTTATTCTTTTTAGGACATTGAAAAACGTGGGATTTTTAGATTTTTTAAATCTAGTATAATTTTCAAGTTAAGAATCGTTTCTTCAAGTCATTGTAGTACCATTTTGTTGAGCGCAAACGATTTGGCGTGGGAAAAAACAAAGAATTCTCGACGATTTACGTGATATTCTTGCTGATATAATGATTATGAATTATGTTTTTTTTAATATAGAATTAGCTACATCCTATTAAATATAAACGTTTACTGATGTTGTGGTGTGCGGCAGATTAAGATAACACAAACCCGTGACAGTAAAAAATGTCGTTAAAAAAGCGACTTATAATTCTGAAGGTTATCCACCATACACCTGCCATAAATCACAGCGGTTTTCATAGAATGACAATTTCCAAGCCTAGAAGATTATGGCCAAACCCCCTAATTTTTTGAAAGGACAGTCCAGTAGTTTAGATATTATGAGAGATATTGTTTAAAACGTAACTGTATAAGAATTAGGTCTTGTTTTGAGTAAACAGACGGGTTATTGATTGAGTGTGATTTGTATGTGTTAGTTTCATTAAGTAAAAATGTCTCCTATTTTATTTAAACTACTCAGCGATACCTATACAACAATTCTCTTATAGATATTAGTAGCATTAGTCAGTTCAAGATTTTAATAATAGGCTTGTTTCCACTAAGAATGAATCGGATGGCTTAGAGTTTCTAATGATTAATCATGATTTGTAGTAAACAAAAAAACAACTTTTTTATTAAAATAATATAAGATTACTAATATTTTTGGAAATTAAAATCGGCAAAATTACTTATTTAATCACGTGACATTAAATACCAATCAAAGAAGCGTGACGTCACGCCTCGCAAAACACCGGTCGTAGCTGTACACATAGAATACATCTAGGTCCAAGAACGTCAACTTCATACAAAAAAATTGCAAACATGGAAACTCACTAGCGCTCCAGTTTGTTCCACCAGGACTAAAATAGGGCGCGAATTTTAAATACTATTTAATTTCTTGGTTAGGTACAAAAATTAATGTAGTTTCTATTTCGCAACCAATTTTATGTAAAATTGGTTGCGAAATAGAAACTACATATAGGGGTACATACCAAGCTAGGTACAGTCAAAATTAGCTGCAAAACAAAAACTGCAATATTGAAAAAAGAAATAAAACAAGATTTTAAAATTTACACATGTTTTAATAAATTAATTTTGTTCATGAGAGTTAATTTGGAGGGTTCCTCAACAAACTGTAAGTTCTTTAATCTGCAGAAACGTTTTAGGCATACATTACATTTCATTAAAAAACAATTTCATTTTTTTGAAAATCTTCAAATGCAAACTATTTTCGGATAAATTTGTAAGAAATGGTTGCCTCTTTTTCTATCTGCTGTATTTCCATTGACAGCACCAAAGAGCTTGTCCATGTTGGAAGCTATAATTCCTGTGCCAATAGCTTCTTGAGGTAAGGACTCTGAAAAGAATCCAAACTTATGAATTAAATCAACTAACTAATAACAACTCCAGTACAAAAATGATTGTGCTATCCTGTATTAGGGTATTAAGGAATGATTCAAAATCTTACTCGTGTTACTTCTACTTGGTGGTTTGCTTTTAATTGTTCCTCTGGTAACTGGGACAGTATATTTTCAGCTCCAGTTGGTAAGCAAATTTATGCAAACTTTTCATATTGCCGCTGGTATATGATGTTGCATCGAAATGCTTGCTGCAGAGCACCTTATACTGTGCATATAGCCTTGACAATGATTCTTCAGTGGACCAATCTTGATTAAGAAAACAGGATGTGGCCCATACTTTAGCCCTAAAACAAAACAAGTATTATGCATCATATTTTTATTCAACCCAATTTTTGGGATTGCCAGTAATGTCAAAAATACCTGTATACCTGTGAATCTCAATTTTATGCCAAATTATAGTTAAACATAAACTATAGGGTTTGAAACTACACGCACAAACACACCAGCGACAGCCCATTGTTGTTCAATGGGAGGTGGGGTGAGTTGATTTGGTAGTATCATAAAATTATGTAGTATAGATAGGTACTTACTTGAGTGACCCATGCATTGACGGGCGAGGAAATCTATGAAAGTTTTAGGGAGTATCTTCTTTAGAAATTATGCCGCACTTACAGCATTTTTTTTCGCAACCATTGCAAAAAAGTTCTACTTCTTCTTTTGGATTAATAGCTCTGTTGCAATTCTGCCAATTTCGCGTAAGAGGCCAATACACAGTCAGGGATTTAAAGAAAAACAATAATGATAACAATTGCGTAAAAACAGGTAGCCATTTTATTTCTTTTTTTTTATTCCTTTAATTTTAGGGAAAGCAAAGAGGTGATCATATACAGCCAAAAAGTTAAAGGTAACATTTTTTTCCGAATAGGGCATACTCAAAAGAGCCTTTGGATTGCAAGTGGATTACAATGGGGCCTCATATATTGAACGCCTATCGGGCAGACTTAATTCTGCAGCATTTGACTAACGTTATGAAGAAACTATAACTAAGGATTTGGCTGTATGGAGGCCGTGGTCTTGTCATTATTCTTATTGTCAGATACATTGCTCTATCTCTTTCTTTCACATAAACCCATCTCTATTTGCAAATCGTTCCATATGTTTGCATTGGCTCCTAAGGAAGTTGACCCCCCCTGGCTGTACATCATCTATCTCATCTGTGCTGTTTTATCTACTTAATTGTTTCGCGAGGAGTGACGTCATTCAAGACGCCATGACAGTCTTGGCCTTTTTCGAAGTCAATTATAAGTTCATTTCTAAAAAAGCAAAATACTTATGAAAAAGACCAATTTTTCTAAAAATAATATATATTTGGGGTAAAATAGGTACTAAACTATAGTTTTAAACGAATTTCCAAATTTTGTCAACTAGCCTATTAAGCAGATGGAATGCTTCTCATTTACTCGTTATTATATTTATAATTTTTATTCAAAAAACGTAGTATGTTACATATATTGTGTTGTGGTTTGTACAGTAATAATTATAGTAAGATTTCCGACATTGAGTTTACAAAGTAGGGTACAGAACACTGTTTACAGGGCTACCAACGCGTTACTGTGTTTATGCTTAACTGTCTCTCGCTATTGTTTGAAATGTGTAACTATAGATTTAAGACTATTATAATATTAGGGATGCATAATGCATAACATTTTTTACTCTTATCTCGAATGTATTTTTGTACATAGGTGGGTGATAACGGAGCTGGGAAAACTACTTTACTGAAAATAATAATGGGCTTACTCTCTCCTACGGGTGGCATAAGAAGTGTACACAGAGGTCTTAAGTTCGGCTACTTCTCCCAGCATCACGTCGACCAATTAGAGATGAATGTAAACTCGGTGGAACTGCTCCAAAAAAGTTATCCAGGTAAATTTGATGAATTCCGTTAGGATTTAATAATTTAGTGAATTTGGTGCGATTTGGTTTCTTGAGCATTATATTTGGGCTTCAATTCGTTCACAAAGTTATTAGTTGATAAAAATAAAACTTGTTTGATGATAAATAAGACATAGTTCAAAATATTCTTTATAAGTAGTGAAGTAACAAAAAAAGCAATGTATGGTTATTATTTTTTGTTGTTTAAGCATCTAACTGCTAGAATTTTATATGTAAAGAAAATTATTGGTAGGAAACTTTGTCTCACCTTTTATGATACTACCATGTTTGTTTTCTCTGTAATAACTTGTTTGCTGTAATCTATTGTAAAACTTCACTATCAGATAAGAGAGTAGGCTATTATTTTGTTTTTTTTTATTAATTATTTTATATTTTTTTTGCTATCTTATAAGATAAATTATAGAAAAATACTGGAAAAAATCGACTCGGTTTAAAGTGAATTTTCAGGCCGCATTTCCCGCCTGAGAATTTGCCTGTGAGCCGAGTCAGTTTTTCCAGTATTTTTCTATTAACATAATTTATCAAAAAATATTTCTAATAGGCACGGTATTTCTTTCTAAATGGGTTGAATGCAAAACTGGAGAAATGACAAATTACTTAGGTATTTCTAATATTTCTCGCTATTCATTAAAATCTTATACAATTGAGGAAGCGTCTATTTGTTAATATGTTTGAGAATTTAATGTAAACCTATTTTACACTGTTAACCTATTTTACTTGTCTTTGCCGCGGGCAAGTAGCGTACCCTTTGCCCGCGGAAAAGAAATAATCTGTCACGTGTTTAACATACTGACTTGATGTCTAGTTTTCGGGACTCTGGTGACCTGTGGTCATGGTGATATAAAATGTAAAAAATGCATAATCCATTACTATGTCAATTATATGAAAACCGTAGTGGTCAGTTAAAAAAGAAAGTATTGTCTAATCGTTTTTTTTCTATATAGGTATATAAACTTTTTTTAAACAGCATTTACCATTGTGATATTCAAGCCATTTACTTGTAATTTTTTTTCGTATTTGTAAGATTTTTTATATTTCACTTTATTATTAAATTGTAGGATTTTAACATTTATTAAATAGGGTCTCGTATTGTGCAGGTAAAACAATAGAAGAGTACAGACGACAACTCGGCAGCTTTGGTGTCAGCGGCGACCTTGCGCTGCAGACCATTGCGAGTCTCTCAGGAGGGCAAAAGTCAAGGGTGGCATTTGCCACCATGTGTATGGGAAACCCGAACTTCTTGGTGCTCGACGAACCTACGAACCATTTGGATATCGAGACGATAGAAGCATTAGGGAAGGCTATCAATAAGTATACGGTATGTTTAATTTGGATGTTGTTATTCTAATGAGTAAACCACAAAGATACACTCTTGCGTAACAACAGGTTTTGTTGAAAATTGCTCTATTCAAAATTAGTGTGGTAACTTCAATATATAAATATAGTACGTTTAAAGGTTTTTTTTTTATATTCGTTCTAAGTTAGAAACTCAGTTTGAAACTACGTCCTTATATGAAAATTAGTAAGATAGTAACATATTGATTTATAGATTTTGTACCCATATTAGCACTAATAGGTTGGTGTTCTATTAACTGTGGTTATTGTTGGCAAGAAACATTTAGTTAGAGGTACGTTATGATTTATGTTTTGAAAAATATCTAGTTATTGTATTATTCATACACACTTAACATTGATGCTTTTTAATAGATATTACCTTTCTTGAGATAGGATTTGGAATTTAGTATAGTTTAGGTAACATTTATTTGATACTAGCTCAGCCCGAGCTTGCCTATTCGAAACACTTATATTTTAACACGAACTCGTTGTCTTTGCCAATAGTCAGAGTTTCGGACCTACTAGCTTAACCATCCAAACATACTTTATCTATTTATCAAAGAGATATGAGTTTGAGTTTCGTAAAGATTATCAATTTTCAAACAGTCCTAACTTTAACCATTTTTAATTCTAGGGAGGTGTTATACTAGTATCTCACGACGAAAGGTTAATACGAATGGTGTGCAAAGAGCTTTGGATCTGTGGCAATGGTTCCGTAGCGAGTATAGAGGGCGGCTTCGACGAGTACCGCAAGATCGTCGAGCGGGAACTCGAGGCGCAAAACAAGTAGACAAATACGCAATATACATATATATACATATACACAACACAATCTAATATATGTGTAAAAAGTAACCATAAATTATATTGTTGTAATATATTTCTAGCGTTTCATTATTTAATTTAACCTTAATTTTATTATCTTAATCATTTTGTATTCGAACAGGAGAAAATGAAAAACTTATACTTTTGAATGCAAATTTTATTTATACCTTCAACCTTCCTCTTTCTGCATTAAATAATTTTAGCATACAATTCCGTACAAAACATTGAGTACTCGCAATTATCCATGGCAATGTAAAAAATATAATTAACTTAAAATCATATTTACAAATTAAAATTCAAAATACATAATATACAATTATAATAGTGACTAAAACAATGACAGAATAGTTAGCGAATAAGTCATAAAATCAAATTGTTTTCTGATAAATCCAAATCGCTTTTCAGTGCAGTACTCAATTCTACTGATGCCTGCGTAGGACATGTTTCACAATTAAATGCAATTTGTGTTTTAAAAGAAGTGGTCCGTTTTCTATTATCGGAGGGAATTTACAAATAATTTAATTTGTGTTTCGAACTGTTTCAATGAATACATACATATACGACATATAACACTATACCAGTTCATATTATGGCAATTATTCTGAATTACGTAGTTAGGTACAAATTAAAAAGTATCGCTAGCAGATCACAAATACATACTTCTAATCTAAAGTACTTATGTCCAGTTGGCAAAGACAAATGGCGTTTGGATCACACGTCTCTCACTTAAGAGCGAGAGGGGTCGAAATTTAAAATTTTATTTATTGATGTTTCTTGCGCCTTGTTTTAGTTTTGTCAGCATTTCTTAATACTTCGGCGTAGGAAAGTTCTAGCTTCCTCAGTTTGTGTATTTCCTGGGACGCAGTGCTCTGTTTAATGTCCCAGGAATCTGTCTCCGGATTCCAGCCTTGGTATATTTTACCGGTCCGGCCGCTCGAGCTGGGGGTTGGAGTATTCATATTCCTGTTGTAGAACTGCAGCGTCGAACCGTTCCATTCAGTCTCTGTTCTGACGAGGGGGCTCACTTCTATAGGTCTGTAGTCTCGCCTCTTCTTATTCGATGCTTTCTGGTAGGTAATTTTGGGCGGTGACGGGAACACTGGGGAGTCAGCGCCTTGCCTGTCTTGGCTGTGCTTGCGATTGCGATGTCTGGACTTCTTTCTAGTGGCCGCGATGTATTCCAGAGGCTGCCGCACCAGAGGAGTCAACACGCGCTCCTTATCTTTCTCCTTCTCCTTTTCTTTTTCACTTTCCTTCTCTTTCGGGTTCTCTTCTTGTGCGGTGATTTGTTCCACTGGTTTATTCTCCTTATTACTTACGGTTTGTTGCTTCCTGATGGGTTCAGGAACAGGTTTTTCCTTTTCCGTCAGAGTTGGAGACTCTGGCGCTGTAATGTCGGACACTGGAATCGATTGTTCAGACATCACAGACGACAATACGCTCTGGGTGTCATCAGTAAAATTGCCTGGAGGTTCTTCCGTAGCGGGCGTGACGGGTGGCACTTTCCCTGCTGTCGTGTCGTCGAGTAAGGGCAGTTGTTCACCCTCATCTTTGTTCTCGGCTGCTTTCTTGAGAATGGTAAAGATTTCTTTGAATAGCTCTCTATATTCAGGCCTGTTACGGAAGCGGCTGTCCATGGGACTGACATCATCATAAATGCTGAAACGGTAATCTTCTCCGTCAGCTATGGTGCAGAGGAAAGAACCAGGCCTTTCGCGCTCCGTCTGCGTAGCTTTGTTGCTCGTCTCATCTGAGAATCCAGAGCTGGACGTCTCCGCTTCCGAAAAGTCTGGGGTTTGTATAATCTTCTTCCGGGATGTTGTATCGGCTTTCTTTTGTTGTGTGTTCTCCTTTTGGGCCTCTTCACCGTGTCCACTCTCTTCGTCGGTGTCCTTGACGCTAAAGTGACTGTAGTCACCAGAAGTCTGTAGTTCGTCTTGGAGGGACAGAGGCCCGGACTGAGTCTGTGTGCTGGGCAGAGCATTCTGCTTATTCTTCCTAATGTTTTTCACTTGTGACAGTTGAACTTCAAGAAGAGCTTCATACTTTTGCACCAATTCCCTGTAGGGGTTGTCATGGCCATCTTCTTTATTAGCCCATACACCCTGAAGCAGTTTCTCCTTGGCATTCTGAAAAACAATGTTTATTAAATATAATATTTTATACCTTTTTTCTCCACGTATTATAAATTTGAGTTAAATAGATGTGAACGATTGCTATGACGTTTTTTTAAAGAAAATTATGTGAATGACCTTTAAGAAATTAAATTAATGGAATATTAATAAAAACAAATAGTGACAAAAAGTTATTTTTACTTGAAGATTATTAAGATGGATTTTGATTCAGATTATGGTCGAAGTTTATTGATGGGGAAGACATGAATATTAAATATTGAGAATATTATCATTAGTCAAAAATACACCCATTACTCCACAGTCAATAATATCATATAAAGTACGTAAATATAAAAATATTGTAGGAAACAAATATATTCCAGATACATACTATACTAAACAAAATAGGTATTGTTTGTAAACAACGTTAAACACGGTATTGTTAGTGTTAGTGTGATTGTCTCCTCGTCCCCAATATAAACAGAAAAATATAAATAATTTCTTATCCAATGTTAAATCTAATTTATATATCACCCATAAGTTCACCACGTATTATGATCCAATGACCATCACCACTTTTAGAAAACGTGCACTGACCGCGCTTACATTCATAACGTGTCAGTAATGGACGTACCTTCGACTACATACGATATATCCAAAGAAAACTACTGCAAATGCGCTTCATAATGCATATGCAAAGCGTGATCAACAACATCAGGGGCAGTTGTAAAAGCATTGTCGCCTAGAAACGAGTGAAATATTCACATAAGACAAAGGATAAATCTTATGCCATAAGTTATTTATAACTGGCATTGGATACTAATCGGAAAAATTTTATGAAGATATCTAAAGGTCGTCATAACTAAAGGAATGGTTTCTGTTGCAAAATTTCTGAAAGTCACGTAGATACAGTTAGAGATTAGTTTAGCCAGAGTTAGTATTGTTAATAAACTTGCACTTGCACATAACGAAAATGTGAGTTAATATAGTTAATTCATTCATTAACGAATAAACTGCTGATTTGTTAATAAATAGCTTTTGTATAAGTACAGAAGAAGAGCTTTTTTAAGCAATTATTGTTGCTATCAAATAGTGTAGCGTGCATTTAGTTTTTAGAACACTTACGTCGAATTTGACAAGTTTGTTAGTAACACGGTCCTCTCTAGGACTGTCGTGTCCTGAAGGTGTGAGTATCAGTGAGCTGATGGCGCTCCTGTCATCGTCATCGCCATCAAGTATCGACGACATGTCGTCGCCCCGCTCGGCGCCTCTGAGGCATCTGATGCAGAGTTGTCCTTGTCTGAAATTCGAAACAATATTCGTCAACAGGTTAAGAAATAACTATCATAATGATTATTACTTTAATATTTATGTCAAAACTGTTATTGCTTTAATCGAAATTTGAATACCTACAATAGCCATTGTTTTCCGGCTCATATTTTAAACGAAATTTCGAAATCAGTCAAAATCTTTTTAAGGTTAAGTTAGGTTTTTTAGATATTCTTTTAAATTTCTATTAATTGGAACAATAGCTCGTATTATGAAGAAAGCTTTTAACAAGCTTTAATTATGATTCACTTACCTGACTTCTTCAAGGATGGACAACTCCTCGTGCATAGATTTGGGTTCATCTTCTCTCTGATGCCAATTTCTTAATTGGTCCTGTAATCTGTTGTTTTCTTGTACCATAGAAGCTAGTTGTTCCTCAAGTTCTGTAACTCGCCTTTGTTCTTGTGCAAAAGCGACTTTGCTCTCCCTCAGTTCATCGCTTAGCCTTAGTAAGTCTTCATCCTCTTTAGTCAGTTCTGGGAGAGGTGCTACTGTTTTTATAGGCGTACTGGTCACTTCGGGTTTCTTCGAATTGGGGGTGGTAGGTTCCAGTTTTGTTTCTTTTTCTTTGGGTTTTTCGCTCTCTGGCTTCTTTTCGGCCCTTCGCCTGGCGATTTCTAGTTGGGCGTTTAAGTCATCGACAGTTTTTTGTAATTCCTCACATTTACTTTCCAAAGCTTCGATGTTAGCGCATAAACTGTAATGAAAAAATCAGATTATATAAAAGGAAGCTATAATTACGTTACTTTATTTCGTATACGTATTAAAGATAATTTGAGTGTCAATTATTTTAAATGTAAATCTAAGTTGTGTGAATGTTGCTTCGGAAGTTCGGAACAATGGATGTGGATTGAAAAAGATTAAAGCCCGCCCATGCGTTGAATTAAAATACAACGATACCATGAGAGTTATTGCTATAATAAATCGTACAGAAACTTATGCCCTTGAGTGTCTAAAATTCTTAAAACATTACTACTTAAACAAATATATGTTTGAAATGACTCAAGATTACTTAAGCTAAACAAGTATTTATAGACCGTTTGCAGTTATTTCTTCATGTACATATATTATAAATTATTAGCAACCCGCCCCGGCTTCGCATGGATGCAATGCTCTACTATACCTATTATGCATGTATTATACATATAAACCATCCTCTTGAATTACTCTATCTAAAAAAAAACAGCATCAAAATCCGTTGCGTAGTTTTAAAGATTTAAGCATACATAAGGATTAAGGGACAGAGAAAGCTACTTTTTTATACTATGTAGTGAAGCAATGCATTTCCATCAATAGTACCTATTCAAAGCACCCGGTCACAAGACTATGAATAAAAATTTCTTTAATAGTATTTTGTGATCTAGACGGGAATCAAACACGAAACTTCAGAGTACTCCGAACCACAGAGGTCTAAACTCAAATCTTAATCGTTATATATGTAACTGTTTTAAATAACATGATTAAGAGAACACCGAAAACATGGTATATACCAGGGATGTTGCGAATATTCGCATCCGCATCCGCATATGCGGAACATCCGCATCGTTTTAGACATCCGCATCTGCATCCGCATCCGTATAAATCGATGCGGAGCTGATGCGGATGCGGATGTGCAGCAGGTCGCGACAAGAAAGAAAGGGGAGGGGCCGGCGAGTGGCGCGTGTCGACCGAGTAAAAGATTAAAGAAGATGTATTGAAGATTAGCAGAAACACCGAAGACATCTTGGCTTCTCGAACAATATCTCCAAGTACCGAAAGAGCGAAGAAAATGAGAAACAGATACAGAACGACCAGGGAGCTCAGGTACAGGACGTCAGTCCTGTTTAATTAGTGATCTTGCCATGATGCTCGATTCATCAAGTGACGTTGAGGAGAGTCAGGAAACACCAGAAATCGTCAGCCCTGACGCAATTCTCAAGAAGGAATTACTTACTTTCCGCAATAAAAAGTGAATTAATTTAAATGAGATTCCTCCTAAATGATGGAGTGTTAATCAAAGTAAATTTAAACTGTTATCTAAAAAAAGCGAGCAAATTCTTATCAGCGCCACCAGCCAGTGGTCCTAGTGAACAGTTATTTAGTAGCGCAGGTTTAATATACGAACCCTTGCGAAACAGACTGGAGTCCGAAAAGGCGGCAATTCTACTTTTCATTAAATACAAGGTGTCCCGAAACTCAACGTCAAGCCGAAACGAGGTGTCAAGATTAGTTGTAACCATCATGAGAAAAATAAAAAAAAATCTATCCTATGTAGTTTAAAAATTATAGGCATTTAAGAAAAACCTAGAAATTTGGTCAAACTGTATCCATTTTTCTGTTATTGCGGTTAATTTTTATTATTTTTGTTCATTTAAACTTTGAAACCGTAACCCTAAATAACATTTCTAGAACCACAGTCAAAATAATGACACAATTGCCCCAAGATTTCTAGAATTATGACTAATTGGTAAACTATGAATTTAAACTTTGTCGAATTTGAAAGGCCCTTCTTTAAAAAAATGTACTCATGTGCCTTGGCAAGTGCCATCAAAAGTTCGCGCATTTAATCAGGATTGTAAAATGGTACAATACTAGTTAGTTTCATATTAAATAAAACGAGTAAAATAATAAAAACCTCAAGTAACCCGATTTTTGCTAACCCATTTTACTCAGTTCAAATGTTTACTATTCGCACAAGCTCTTGGTAGGTTCTTAATTTTACGGCAAAATGATGAGAGAGATGGATAGTGGAGATGTTTGCCATGAGCGAGCGAGACAGATAGTGACGCCACACAGTGAGACGGAGATGCGTCATTTAAACGCTTTACTTTATTATTAAATAAAGAAAGGATAAATATTCCTGGGTTTTTTTACCCTACCAAACCAACACTTAGGTTTTTGTACAGATCCGCATCCGCATCCGCAGATGTGAGCCTCTTAAAATCCGCATCCGCATCCGCGGATGTGTAAAAAAAACGCATCCGCAACATCCCTGGTATATACTCTTTCAATCGATCGTTATAAAAACGACCGAAAACTGTTGGTTTTTAGAAAGAAGATTTTTCTAGGTAGACAAATGTAGCGATTAGCTAGGTAACAACCAATAACCATCCGGAAAGAAGCTTCATTTGTTCTCATATAATCTGTAGAGGCAGAGAGTGAGGTTGACCTAGTTATTTTTCATGCGCGAAGCTTATGTTTTTATAACTTTGTATTAGGTATGACGACCGTTTGGTGCAACGGTAGCGATCCTGCCTTTCGCAGCGACGGTCCCGGGTACAAATCCCGGAAGGGGCAAATGTTTGTATGATGAATTCGAGCATTTGTACCTGAGTTATGGGTGTTTTTATATATTTCTATGAATATTACATATCTATGTATCATATATGTATGTCTATCCGTTAACCTAGTATCCATAATACAAGCCTTACAGTGCTTACTTTGGGCTAGGCTAATTGGTGTGAATGTAAGAAATATTTATTTATTTATTTAGGTTTGGTGCTTTATCATTTCCTATATATAGTTGACAGAATTTTTAATAATCTTATGGTTTCATTCTTCGTGTTATGTTTTGATACAAAATCGTAACTTATAATGAAACCAAATTTTTGTGTTATTAAATTATGATGCCGCAAAGACACTGATCTCTCGGTATACTATTGATCTATTAATGCTATGACAAGCAAGGCACATCTGCTTTTCCGTTTTTACATAGCTGATAGCATATTACTTAGGTATACTATAGTAAAAGTTAAAGTACCACAGCTAGAAGCATGGTGTAGTTTTAAGTGTGCAAAAGTTACTATCGCATTTGAGTCGATACTACGAAAAAAAGTGCTCATTTTTAAATCTTAATTGGCGTAATAGAAACTTTGACATATAAGGAACAACCAGCCCTTTGATTTTAGTGGCGCTAAGAACTTATCAACCAAAAAATATTTGTCACAAAATTTTAAGATGGTTAATGGTAGTTTCAGATACCTAATGAGGAAAAACATGGACGATTTTTTGCTTTGGCCCACTAATGTTGTCTAATTCGTCTTATCACTACTTCACTACTGTTTTTTCCATATTGACTTGTTTTTACGACTTTCCAACGTACATTAGTTTTTCTTACATTCATCTCTATTTTTAGACACGACACGACATAAAAAATGACCTAATCTAAGGCAAATAAACAAATCCGGTAAGTTTTCACGTGTTAGTAACTTTTTTACACATAATCAGCGTCAAGAGTCTAGGTATGCGAAAAAGAAACTCACGTTTTAATGTGTTTCTTCTCAGCTGCATGGTCGACGGCTAGCCGGTGGTTGGCACGCTCCAGATCCTGGATGCTCACCTCCAGCTGTTCGTAGATCCTCAGTCTTGAGTCGTTGACCTCGCGCAGCGCGACTGTTTGCTTCGTTAAGTACTGGAATGTCAATTTTTCTATTTTTAATAACGGTACTTTAATTTAATCAGCGGTGGTTAAATGGCGAATATAATGACGTAACTATTTGGTATTAAATACTTCACGATATTTAGAAACTTAATATTTCTTTACTAACAACTAACTGATTCGACAGATGCCCTTTTCAAAACTAGTTAGGGTATTGAATTAAACAAGAATGTCATAGAAAGAAGCAATTTCTTTTGAATGTCAAAAAAGGCGAAAACAGTGCTCTTATGCAGATTATAACATTCATACAGATTTCACCAGCGCTTTTCTGTACTTATATTGTGGGTACCATTTTGTACTTAGTATTTTTTTTTAACAATTTACGTTCATTCATCTGCCTGCTTACTCCTGACGATGGCGGCATCATGGCTAGACATCAAAATTACTAAACATTTTATTAAATTAAAAAATCTTCGATTTTGTACCCCATGTGCCTATAAACATATATCATAGTTTATCACGTTAGAATGCATTTTTTTAAATTCTATTACCAAATTTAGAAAGAATGTTTATACGAACTCCTGACTGTGAATCCGACCTATATTTCTTCGGAATGAATAATAAAATATAATAAAATAATAAAATAAAAAAAAGATAACTATGGAGTCACAATGTTAATACTACGAATTATTTTTTAGCTCGTAAGTTATCCAACTTTGTATCGGTTTTACGGCAAATTTTGTTTTACCGTTTGGCTTAATAACCGCACAGCTTAAAAAGAGACGTTTCTAACGTAATGCTTTGCAATAAAATTACAAATGATTTTGAATTTTCAAATATTACCTATACTTTTGTTTTATTACCTATACTTATGTTTTTAGTACTTATTACTTACTGCTGCAAAGACAAGTAAAGGCAGAGCAAATTGACCATCGTCAAGTGTAGGTACCTATATATAAATTACGAGAGAAAATGAATTAACGAAACTGTGCGTGTTATGAAATATTATACTGCTGTGACTGGGTAATAATATAGCTGCCATATCTCTCAGATTAGTTAGCTACAATCACCACGATAGTATTAACTACACGCGATATCCTCTTTGCAGAAATGTCTGTGAAAACGATAGGAATCACAGGGGGTACTACTAGTCTAGAACCTTATCACAATCAATCCATTGTGACATGTTCTTGTCAACAAAATTAAACGTTCTAGGATTGCCTAGGAAATAAATAAAGAAAATATGTAACCTACTTCGATTTCCTGAGTTTGATCCTCGATGACATTTTGGTGCTGACGTAGTGCAGTTTCCAGTTCCTTATTCCTTTCCAAGAGGGTCTTCCCGAGTTCGGCTGCCAATTGCAAATCTGTAACAAATATTTTTTTCCATTAGTATTTATTTAGTTGCTTAGAAACAATGCAAGTAGACCGGCAACATTGAATGAGGTAAAAAATAACGCGCGCAGATGGAACAAAAACTGGGTAATTACTCGAAATACCATCGGCATGAGAGCACTGTAAGTTGCGACAGCCATGGACGGGCAATTGACCGCACGCTGGTACAACCACGCTCTACCAATACGAGAGCCTCCTCGACTCTGTTTAACAGCGCGCGACACATTGCTCGTCTTATTACTGTAGATCTACTTCTACTTGAACGACAAAAGCATAGCATCTCGATCAAAGCTATAACTACGTGAAAGGCAGTCGCAAGTGTCTAACCTTGTCGAAGACAGAACAAAACGCTAAAATCATTATAAATTGAGGTCAATGAATATGAAGGCGTTTATAAGATGAAAGTTTGTACGTCGGTTGAGGTGAAATTTGCAATTTATCATTGTACAGCAATAAAGTAGAACTATACATCTCAATTGTAATACTGCATAATGACGTGAAAACAAGTGTCGACGTTATCTTTCTGTGGTACAACCACAAGTTATAATGTACTGATTAAGTTTCGTGTCCATTGTTTAAAGAAGCCGTTATATTTTAATCATAAATTAAAACAATTGCATGTTAACTTGTAATAAGTTGTACATGTTTTTGTAAAAGAATCTAACATTTTTCGGTCTAAAAAGCACAGCGACAGCTGTTGAACGATTTAAATAACTAACAACGAATTGTTTACTTACATGACATAGTGTTTTTTGCACACTGAACGATCAGAATGTGCAAACATCTAGCTAAGCTCTGTTATAAATAATAAAATATTGTTGCTTGAGTTAGGTAAGTACAAATTGCAAATTTTGACTTTTAAGGTCATGGTTGTGCGAGCAGTAGTTATTTCTTTATTTGTTATATTAAACTAAATAACGGCTCCAATTAAGTATAATATAAACAGTAGGTGGGTAGGTAGTTATAGGTAGGTAATCTTTTATGACGTTTGTTTTTAATTTTAATAAACACTACTTACATTGTTTGTCTGTTTTTTGTATTATCACACGATGACGGATGACCATTACTTGTGGTTTTTAAGTGTATGAATAGATCACATGTATTATACATAGTTATGTAGGAGCCTTATCATGCTTAAAACTCACGTTTCGGTGAGAGAAATATCTATACTGGTACCTTAAGACTAGGAATAAGTTATCGGCCTTCAGACGCAACAGAGACTTACGTTTGAACCGAACGCATCAAAGTACGAAGTATTGAGATCCTTATTACATTTTTGTTTACCCATCGTTTGATATAAATGAAGAAGTTTTCTTCTATATTGAAAAAGAATATTGTTATTTCAGATTTTTTTCAAATATTACCGCTTTTTTAGTTACGTGCTAAATTAACATAGTTGGCTAAGTTTCAGTCGAAAAACTTGATGTCTATTAGCTATGCCTCAGTGAAGAGTGAGGAAAATAACCGCATATTACGAGCAAAGTTATAAAAAACTCGATTTATATCTTGTGCGATATGTTGTAGATACTTAAGTTGATATGTCATTGCAAATATATTGATTTTGACGACTAATTTGACTAATAATTTTGACGACCGTTTGGTGCAACGGTAGCGATCTTGCCTTTCGCACCGGCGGTCCGGGTTCGAATCCCGGTAGGGGCAGATGTTTGTATGATGAATACGACCATTTGTACCTGAGTCATGGATATTTATATATATTTATATGAATATTACATATCTATGTATTATATATGTATGTTTATCCGTTACCCTAGCATCCATAACACAAGCCTTACAGTGCTTACTTTGGGCTAGGCTAATTGGTGTGAATGTTAAAAAAAAATATTTATTTATTTATTATTTATTAAATAGGTGCCGGCAACGGCGAAGAATCAATATCTCGTAACAGGGGTCAAATAAGTATACTTATTTCTGTAAAACGTAAATTAGTTGTTCAACTTATTTAATTTAATAAACTTAAGCTGTTGTAAATCAAATAAGTGCCTAATTTTTCGAGTTTTTGGTACTTAATTACGCTAAATTCCTAAAATCGATAAACTAATCATTTTCTGCGTAGCTTTTTAAAGCAACACCCTCATAATAAGGTCCCTATTTATAATGTCAGTATTAGATTATTAAAAGATGGTTGACTTAACCTGAGAAATACTTAAATGCTAAGCTACGTGAACTGCCAGTCTCGCCGATCACTCTGTTGATTAAGGCTCAAGCTTCATAATTTGTGGGAAAAAGTAGCAAGTCAAATAAGTATGTTGGATTTCTGTACTTGCACTCTAGGCGAGAGGTATCCCTAGCCTCAACCCTAGTTTGCAACTACACTCAATAACAAACCCCTTATACAATAACCTAAGAACAATTTCTTTGAATCAGTTTCACTATATTTGAATAAATAAGATATAAAAAAAAAAAAAAAAAAAAAAAAAAAAAAAAAAAAAAAACCTAACCTAACCTAACCTAACCTAACCAACCAACCAAAATTGCTACTAAATACTTCCCAACTTTTCCCAAAAAATTCCCAAGCATAGCTCTCGACCTCCTCTATCGACCCCCCTTTGACCCCAAATTGATCCCTCCAATAGTTTTCCCAAAATAAATTCCCAAAAATTTTCACCCATACAAAAGTCAATGTTGCCGAGTCAGCAGACCGAGCGTTGATGTCTTTTGTATGGGACCCTCTGAGCTTAGGTGGATTTTTGAGTGAAATCAGCCGACCCTAAATTTTTAGAAAATTCATAAAAAATTCATTTCTCATCCGATTTCCATTTTGTTTTCGATAGTAGATAGCAGAGCCCCTAAGGCATCTTTTATATATTTTTAATTGAAAATCCGTCTACAATTTTCTGAAAAATAAGCTTTTTCCCAAATTTTCCTCAAAAATCGACCTAAATTTCGTAGTTTTTCACTTATAACTTTTTTCCATTTCAACCGATTTCTTATTCCATAGTGTCTTTTTATAGATCTTATTGAACTCTAACTTTAATTTAAATACATTTTCTCTCGATTCTTTATAGTTTCGGAGGAAAAAATTCCTGAAAATAGGCCAAAAAGCATCCATTTTCCACCAAAATTCAAAACCTTATTTCTCGAGATCCACTGAAGCTTTTTTCATTCTGTTTCGATATTTCTATAACCCTTAATACCCTTTCTATAATATTGTTGCACCAAAGCCAAACAACAAAAAATTAACTTTTTATCCCACGACAAACTTTGTCATTTTTGCTTATTTTAATTTATACTTTTAAACCATAGATTTTCGTTATATTCTTCCAATTAAACTTCAAATTTATAGTTTTATTTTAAAGAACTTACTAAAACCTAACTTTTATCTTAGTAACTATTTTTCCGATTTTGTTTAGTTTCGGAGAAAATAAGCCCTAAATATCAACCTAAACACACCAAATTTCAACCAAAATATAAAACCTTATATTCTGAGATCCATAATAGATAATTTCATTTTATTTAATTTTTTGAGTAGTTCTCTTTTAGTATTACAATATATCTTTGCACCAAATTATTCCACTTGTAAATAAATTTTTTATCGATCATCGTACTTTTGTTGTTTTTTACTTAAAAATTCAAAATTAAAAATCATATAAAACTCTGCATATATAAGTTTATAAACCTTCATTTATATCGTTTAAGTTAGTCCTTAGGTTTCTTAATATATTAGTTTAGCACATCTTTGTTATAAATATTATAGTTTTTAAGATAGATTAGTTTGAAAAATTTTCATTTCCTTAAAATTTGTAAAATTAATATTTAAATTTAATATTTCTCTTTCGTGTATAATTTCAAATTGTGTCAAATATGGATCCCAAATCACTTAGCGCAAATGATAGAGCTCTTCTTGATTATATTGGCGACCCAGATTCCGACGATTTTGATGATATAATCAACCCAAGCAACTCTTCTTATGTACGTCTGCAATACGACGACTCCTTCACTCAACAAACTCCACGAATCGCATCTTCACAGGAACCTGTAATGTTCCAAGATCCCATACCTCTATCACAAACCCTTGTTACACCTCGAACTGAACCACCCTCACTTTCTTTAAACCAACCACAAACTTCGCAAATAATTAATGCAGAAACATCTTGTGATATAAGTATGACTCCCTCCCAATCCGGAAACCTCAGGAAAACAAAGGGTAAGACGACCACTCAAACCTTTGCCCCACCTTTGGAGTCGATGTTCCCGGACATCGATAGCAATCCATTAAGGGATGCTATCCGAAACATCTACAACACCTTCGCCGAAATACCTAAAATCCTTCAAAGTGCTCCTAGTCTGACTCGCGATAATCGCACCAAAGCCATTAATAATGTAATAAAGGGCATGGAATCAGTCTTTGAAGTATTTAAAGGCTCAAATTCTGGCCCCATTAAAACCCCAACTCACGACCAATTACAAACCCAACATCACTGCTGTATTAAACCTGATTTAATCACCGAGGAGGTCAAGAAAATAGTCCAACAAACAGTCAGGACGGAATTAGGAAGGGCGGTTCAGACGCGCGTACAACCCACAACGGTTATGCCGTCCTACGCGCAAATTGCCGCTTCATCTAAACGGTCCCAACCTCATCGTACACCTGACCCTCCTCGACCTGCCTTAATTATAGCCTGTAACAATGAGGGCGCCCCTCGTGAGCAGGCCGTCGCCGCATTAAAACAAATTATAAATTTTAGGGAAACCAAGTACACCGTCGCCAAGGTCACGAATCTGTCGAAGGGCAAGACCAAAGTCGAGTTCGACAATAGGTCAAACATGGAAGATGCCCTTCAAAGATTCAACAACGCCCCGTCTTCTCTTGGGGTGACAGCGGCGGTGGAAAAGAAACTTAAGCCCATGGTCATCATAAAGGGTATCTCTTCAGAAATAAACAAGGACGATCTCGTGTCTTCTATCCTTCTCTACAATCCAGAACTGGAAAATTCTAACGAAGCTGACATTAACCTCCGTTTCACTACGCAAAACCGTAACCCCAAATTGTTTAACGCGGTTTTGTCAGTCTCTCCTCACATCTGGAGAATATTGACAAAAATGGGCCGCGTGAGAATCGAATTCCAAAGGATCCACGTTGAGAATTTCTCCACCTTCAAACAGTGCCGTGGCTGCCATGGCTTCGGCCACACTCAGGCCCATTGCAAGAGTGAAAGGCGCTGCGACCACTGCGGCTGCAACACTCACGCTGATGGGAACTGTCCCCACAAAAACGAATCTCCCATATGTAATAATTGCGTAGCACACAACACTAAATACAAACTCTCACAGGATACAAAACACTCACCCCTATCACAAATCTGCCCCAGAGTACGAGCCATGCAGCGCCGTATTGAGGCAAAAGTCGATTATGGCTGCGACAACTAAATATAAGAACACCTGCTCTCTCTATTCAACTCTTCTGGTCAAACTACTATTACAATTTATTCACCATATTTCACAAATAAATAGGTTCTCTCTCAATAGTAACAAAATCTCCAGCAATTTAATAGTTATACTTAAGAACGTCGAAAGTTTTACAATAACTCATACTTCCAAAGAAGCATAATATTAGCTTCAGCTGAAGCTGCCTTCTGTTCTATTTCCTTCTTATTTCTCTTTCTTTTCTGTCATTCTGTCCCTCATTCTTTCTAACCTCTCTTTCTTTCCCTGTCTTTGCTTTAGGGCGAAGCGTATCTCTGGCGCTGACCCCTGAAACACTGACATCAGAATAAATATCTACCAGAAATTCAAAAATATGTACACTTGTGAAACAGTAGTCCCAAAATTACTAAAAATCAGATTTAAAAAAAAAAAAAAAAAAAAATAAGTATGTTGTGATATCATTGCATATGTACCTACCTAACTACCTGTCTTAACACTGAAGCTGAACGCATAAAACAACATTTGTAGATATTATAATTATGCATAAGTTCTAAAAAAGTTAATTTAGCTATAATAACTTTGATATATATTTGAATATTTCAAGCCTTCACTTATTTTTAATTATCGTTATTAGCAGAACCATACAAGAAATAACTCACTTTATCTTTTTGTTTTTAAACATACGACTGTATCGATAGAAATTCAGATTAAATAGAGTGCGGCATTCATTATACAGCTTCACGTCACGTTTTCACTCACGACACGTGTTTTTACTTATTGTACCTATAGGTAGAATATATCTTGTCACTTTAGGCACATGTAGTCAAAACTTTTTCTATATAATAAGCAAGTAGGAAATATTTATTATATAATTTATTGCATTCACACCAATTAGCCTAGCCCAAAGTAAGCACTGTAAGGCTTGTATTATGAATACTAGGGTAATGGAAAGACATACATATATGATAAATAAATATGTGATATACATAGAAATATATATAAATACTCATAACTTAGGTACAAACGCTCGTATTCATCATACAAATATCGGCCCTTTCCGGGACTCGAACCCAGGACTGTCATTGCGAAAAGCAAGATCGCTACCGTTGCACCAAACGGTCGTCTCTATATCACACGGATCCTTAAGGATTAATTTTTACTTAACTTTTCACATTTCTGATCAATCACATAAATATTGTAAGTATTCACTGAATAATAAAGGACGGCTAGGTACATGGATTTTAGTTTAAACATGATGTATGGGGATAGGATCACTAGCAAACTTTGTGAAGAGAAAGCTTAATATAATATATAAAACCTAATAAGGGGTCATCTATGAATAACGTCACACGAATTTTAGGACTTTAACCCCTCCCCGTCTTTGTCACAGGTTGTCACATTATATTATATTATCACTAAAATAAACTTGTATGTTTTGGTTGAACTGACACTGTTTTATAGTTCTTTCGTGAGAATTGCGCATGAAACTGCGCTGAAATATCGGATCCACAACGATAATAGAGAACATACTAAACCACTTTTGTAACTAATGTTTCTGAACATTAAAGTTTAATGCAATATGTAACACTAAAAATAAATAGGGGTTCAGTACAATTCCTGCTAATTGTACCCAGTGCCGGATTTACCATAAAAGCTGAAAAAGCTGAAGCTTAGGGCGGCAAAATTGGCCCAGAAAATTGGCCCAGAAAATTGGTACAGAAAAAAAGTAAGTAATAGTGCAGTAAAAACAAAGCTTTGCTTTTCTTAGCTTAAAAATATACCCAAAAAGTTGTAAAAATAATCTTGAAACTAGATTATTCCCTAAAAAAGGAAATAACGTTATTGTGAACAGTGAATCTAATTTTAGAGGTCAGTAGGGATGGCAAAAATTTTATAGCTTTGGGGCGGCAAATGTGTAAATTCAGCACTGATTGTACCCAAACTGCAGTCGTTAAATTGCATGGCTTCGGCACCGCGCTGTTCACAAGTCAAAACGCGATGCTGTCTACATGGATGCAATTACAAAATCACAGATCGCCGCTGTAAGTGGCGTCTGGCGAATGGTATGCGATGGATATATGTCGCCCATGTTCCGCATGCTAGTATATCGCTAAAATGGCGATGCCGAGAGACGTGAAAGTGTATGTGCGTTGCGAACATTATAGTAATAACTGCAATTATAATACTTAGGCATTCACTCACCGGGGTCTTAGGCCATTGAGGTGATATTCGCGCGAGAAACTATCATACATTGTCTGCCAGTACAATATCGTTAAGAAGGCCAAGTAGTCATAAATAGCCAATATTTGCCATTACATATATACTTCTTCATATAATAAACGCCTTTGTTGTATTGTTGGATGGCCGTTGAAAACCACATTACGGTTTTTTCCATATTTTATTTGGCTTCTCCTTAGTCTAGCCTGCGGCGCTGCTAGCTGCGCCTAGCAGCTGAAATGAATTTACTTGTTATAGGATAACTGATACGTTTAATTAAATGTTCATTTTTTCTTTCTACCCTATATGGGAGTCGAGTTGCAAGAAACGCTTCAAGTGATTTAGTTAATGAGTAAACACGAAAGAAAACGTAAAGTACTTAGCTATTTATATTGACATAGTAAAGAGATAATTTAATTTTTCAAATATAACGGACTAATTAACACGGTACTAATATTATTTGTAGCTTATTTCCAAAATTTTCCGTAGAAAGTGATTCCTCATGGAGTTTGTGAGAACTATATAATCTTTTATTATAGGGACAAATAAACTATACAAATAAGTCCCTAAAGTGTTCCAGTTTACATTACTAATGTAAATTCATTTCATATTTTGAGAACAGACTAATTTGTTTCCATAATGGCCCGTGTACGACGTTTTTGGGAATGATTAAGGTAACGAGGGTCGCAGGGGAACAAATTTCCCATTCCTACCTTCCAACCTTCCAACCAATATTATTACATAAAAAAATCTCTACAAGTATATTGGATTAAGTAATCCAGCTAGTAGAGTTCAGCTTGGAAGCTCCTAGTAAAATTAATGTTTTTTATTGTTCGTATTAGGATATCTACTTAACTGAATATTGGCACCGTTTTATGGGCGGCGGTGGCAGTGATCGGATCAATTTGAACCTTAAATGCTCAATAAGTGTCTATTCATGATTGTTTCCATTTTGCTAAAGAATAGGGAAGTTAATTACATGATGAGAATGCTGGTTTTGATAGATATTCGGTAAGTCATCGTGAATTTGTCAGTCCATAAGTGTCTTATAAAAAACAAAGATATCAATTACACAATTTTGTTTATATGTCCACATGTTTCGTATAGATAAGTGCCTATTTAGATAGTAACAAGCCATGACGCCGCTTCTTGTGGCTGGTTTCTAGAGCACATTTAGTTGAGTCGTAACATTAATTTTCTATGATAGATACGCAGGAAAGTCATACAAAGTTAATCAAATAGATAAATAAATTAATACAACTTAGAGACCTAAGTTCAAGTAGAGAGTTTAATTAATGAAAAGTACATAAAGTTAAGATTAAGGAAAAGACGTCTTTTGTGTTATTCGTCTTAACGGCTAATTATAAAATATTGATTTAATATCTCAATATTAATTGGTTAAATTGATTGAACCAGTATGTATTACTTTGTCTCATCTGACTTGGTTCTTAATAAATAACAGCTTTGAGCACTATCCAACAACAAGCAAGTTAAGCAACTTTGAACCTACTTGCATATTTACCTAGAGTTTAACTTAAATACCTATGCATTAATATTATATATGCATTAATGCATTTATCTAAATGTATGTAGTTCTTCATTATATAAGTTATGTGTAATACAGTGTAATAAAAATCCAAAGAACAACAGCATAAGTAAGTCCATGAATCTTTAAGAAAATGTCAAATAGCTCTGACCGTTTTTCAGCCTTAAATCCAAGTGTATAGAGTTCACCGTCAAATGTGAAAATTTGATAGTAGGGTTGAGGTAGATTGATGTGCTGTTGTACGTACAATTACAATGTGTATGTAACTGTTTATTACAATAAAACGCAGACGTAAATGAATTACAAAACAGGAAACTAAAAAACCGGTTTCGTAAAACTTCACCATGATGACTTGATGACGGAGACCTTGCTCGTTAAGACTACAAAAAGGAAAATTAATATGGAGACTGAGCACTGTAGCAAAGGGCAAAGATGCGTCAATATTTTGTTCTTCATATACAACTAAATTTATCATTGCAATAACAAGCCGCCGCAACACATTTGTTTCTTGTTATCAAATCGGAATGAAAATATTTGATACGTAAAGAATTGCTAATAGTCGCAACTAGTGTTACCATTGCCAAGGGTATCTTATCGATCCTTCAACGTGGACCTTAATGGCCGCACTTCCTAAGGAATACGATTTAAGATTAAAAGCATCGATACTATAGTCAAAAGTAAAATCGAATAAAAAAATCACACTCATAAATATATAAAAACAAATATCCTCTACCTATGATTTTAATCAATTATCTAGTTATAATGTAAGATATGTTAATAATGCTAATTTTATATTCTGTGTCGTTGCACAGAAAGAAATTTTTAACTCCCTACATTTCGCTATACTATCACCAAAAAACATTTTTTTTAAGTTGTGCCAACAACCTGTTTAACTTTTTCAAAATGGTACCTTTATCCTGATTTTAATAAGAAACATAGCTAAGTACCTTATTGGAGCGGAGCGACCGAAGCGAGGGTAGCTCCTATGGATCAGCTTCAATGACGCAATGTCTGTTACGCCATAACTTCGCGAATTCTTAACCGATTTCAATAATTTTTGTGTGGTATAGAATGAACACATTTAGGACCAGATTGTCACAGAGCCCAATTTAGAAATTCGCAATATTAACAAAGTTATGACCAAAAAAATTGGCTCTATGAGATTTCCCATTAAAACAAAAAGTGCGCACTTTTTGAAAATTTCCATTCTTATGGAATTTTAAAATTTACTAAATGTTATTGATTTTTTAGTATTACGCTCCGTTAAAATATATGGCGTTAGCGAAGATTTATGCTTAGCCACAGAATCGACCTAGTTATTTCCACTACTTAATTAGAAATCAAATCAAAAAACTTAAAGGTAGTGCTACCATGTTGTAAAAAAGTTCTAAAATTTGAAAAGTATGAAATAGAAAGAACCAAGTACAGAAATATTACTTTCCTTCGACATCCATCATGCCAACAATAAAAAATATAATATCCATAACAAATTATGGCTTTAAGTGACTGTATTTAATTATTTTATCTTATCATCATCTGCTTATTAATCCCCACTGTTGAGACACAGAAGGCCAGTAGAGAAGGTCACTTTGTTTAAATACACTGTAGGGAATAACTATTTTTTATCGATTGAATTACAAAACATTAATGAAAGGAAACAAGTATATTGCGGACTAGACTATGCATTTCTAAGCGTGTTTTAAAATCACAAGTTTTTAATCTAGTAAACGCGTGAATAGCTATGGAACAAACAGTAATATGAATTTTAACGAATCCATCTTGCAGTTACATTACGTATTAGTTTTAAGATAACTACGTTTTGGAGACTGATAGATATTTTTAGTAATAATTTGTATAAAATCACATAATATTGATCGAATTGAAAGTTGAGTTACTAAAAGACTTATATTATGGGCATCGGAAGCAATGACTTTATAATCATTTCTAGGTTTGCCATTTGAAAGTACCACGGCTCTAAATCAAAGTTGTGAGTTACGAGAATAGAAATATTCGAGTTGTGATGCTGGATACATGGTGTCTTAAATAAAATCTTGAAATTTCTACCTTTTTAGGACTCTTTTCTTTCAATCTCCTAAGTAGCTAATCTGTCAGAGAGACAGCTTTGGTACATTTAATCCAAATGCATTTATCACCTACAAATAATACAATAAGATAACGATGTAAAATTACGAAGGAACATAAATTACATTATATGACCAAACAGTTTCATGAAATTATTTTAAATCTTTAGCTATTCGTGTAATAACCATAAGTTTACTAATGTGCTAATGATTTTAATAAAGAATAACAAAATACTATCGCTACGCTTACGAGAGCGCATTAGAGCATAATAATGGTGTAATTTATACAGCTTATCTGTGTTGTTAAAGTTATAAGGAAACAAAATTGCATTAAAATATTAAAACATATTTATCGAACTGAAAACAATTGATGTTTTTTTCAATATTTAAGTATCAATGAATCCACCATTTTACTTTAGGTACATATTAGGTATAATAGGTATATATTTCTTATGCGATCTTGCATCTGCGTCGACGTAAATTTGCTATTTCATAAAGTCTGGTGAATATAATACTTTTTGCGCGGACTTAACAGCGTTGACTTCTACTTTCATGTAATAAGACATTTATATATATTTCAAGTAACGTATTTAATCCACAACATCCAACAACAACCACATAGGCCTCAATGTGAGTTTACAAATATGCAAATGATGATACAAGTATAGACCTTACTGCTATGAAAATAAGGTCTTCATTTAAAATCTAAACAATTACGCGATAGTGACGTTAGCATATTTGAAAACTTACACTGAGGCCGCTCCTATTGGATCAATTCTAATATTACTGAAGTAAAATGGTTAATATTTGACAATATCTATCTATATTTTAATATTAATTTGAGATAGAGAAAGCTTTGATGCATTTTTTTTTTTCAAGATTTTTTCAAGAGCGTTAGTAATTTAATGGCCTACGAAAATCGGTCGGTTGTTTAAGTTATTCTGGTTTTAGTTAGATCATGAAATCTAATTTTTTATCTGTTGTTCTGATCAAACTATTGATGCATGTCCTTTTTACGGACAATACACGAATACAGTACAAACTAAGAAATCTGTTATATTTAACAATGGCGTGGACCTATAATGCTGTTGCGCAATTTATCTTTTCACTTTTATAAGGTGACAACAAAAGTTAAGCACCACATGTAAAAATAAATAAAATAAGAACATATAAAAAAGCAAGTTTAAGTTAAATGTAGAGACGCCCCATATTATTTGTTTTACAAATAGCTATTAAAACTTATTTTATTATAGCTGAAAGTACTGCCGAAGTTAATTCTTTCAATACTTTTGTAACTAATGCAATAGTATGTAATACAAACAATACATAGGTAAGACCTACAAAACATAATGATTGGATATAAATTATACCAACACCAAGATCAAAGATAAAGAAAGACATTCCATTACGGTTATCATCAGGTATCACGCATTAAGTTTTTCTAAAATAGTTTCATATAATATGTAAGCTTATCTTGAATATTCGCTTCTGCATAGAAAAAGTTATGGTGAGAGGAAAACTATGCAACAAACATTCGCGCACCATTACAATCGAACAAGGTAAAACCTAAAATCCGGTTGTGTTTAAAAAAAAACGCAACGAACTTTAACCAAATAATTCCATGGTTTTCAATACAATTTACTTCAGTTTATGCATTGCGAATCGAGCGCAGTCGTGCCTCTCAAACAGCATTGATATTACGAAACTAACCTTCGGTTCCTTGCAGGCATTCCAGTTCAACGGTATAGTCCCAGAGGTCCAGGGAGTTCAATCCGTTCAGTTCCCAAGAGTTGAACGAATCACATTGTTCTTGCTCTTCCCCCATTTTAGAGGCACAAAGTCCAAAGAGGTCACTGTTGAAGGAGGCGCTGTCGTTTTCTATGTGTTCATGATTGCAGGCATTTTTTTTGTCTGTGACGGTAGAGACGCGCGGCGTGGCCACCACTGCGGTGGCGTTACACGGACTGACGGTGCCGATGACGGCGCTCCGAGTGGAGCGGCAATTACCGCGCCAACGGCAGTCCACAACACTCTAATTTCAATCTCATTTCTTTCGATTACTCACCGATAGCAAATGTAATTAACGAATGTTATCGCACTACAGATGTAACGCGAATAATTCTATAAAAAGTATAGGCAATCTCTGGAGAAAGTGTTTTAGCCGGTTGGCCTGCAGCTATCAATCAAGAGTTCGTTATGGAAATTCGCAGTGCCAAAAACGATCTATGAAGAAAGTGATCTTATCACAATGATCATTCCTTTGTTTATTCTTTATGTGTCTTTTTCCAATTTGTATGTGATGAACAATGAGAACCAATTCAATACGTCATCTAAAATATCTGCATCTTAAAGCATTTACTACATATACGTGATTACAACATTTACATGCTTGTTCTTTTTTGAGTTCCTACGATTTGCTAAACAACTTTCTTGTAACTACTAAAATATTATAAAAAAACAGAGTCTAGTCGCAATCATAAGATCGAAAATCGTGAGTTTATCAATGTTAGTTAAAATTCTATTTGTAATATTTGCCTCTTTCCATTTCATATATTATGATGTATTCATGAGTGAAATTTTACAGCACGCATAGATAAACATTCTGTGTATTTCTGACATCATATTTTAAGACTTCAGAAAGTCTGTCTGTCTGATCACCTATACTATACTGTATAAGAGAGAAAGTATTAAATTCAATTGTTTTTTTGCAATACCTATACTAAACGCAGTGTTAAAAATATGGCCAACACTATCTATCATTATCTGGCTATTTATATATAAGTTTTCCGTTGGGTTACCGAGATATAAAGTATCCATGATTACTTCGTATAACTTACAAACATTATCTCTTATAATATTAGTATGGAATTGGAATTCAGAAAGGCTACAAATATTTGCCATTACAATCGGAACAAGTGCTCATAGTTCACGACCTTATCAAGTGGTTGGGCTGGGTATAATGTTGATTGACATTAAGATGAAGATGTGTTTTTTGTAATACTAAGTATTAGAACCTTTTATTTCTTGCCGATTATCATTAAAGTCATCATCCAGGTGTGTTGACAGGAAAAGTTGGTGTCATTTACCTTATTAATCAAGTTCTTTTTATAAAACTGTGTCGAATGATCGTTTAAGGTCTGGTATGGTGCGTTCACCAGACCGTGACAGCTGAGCTCGTCGCAATAACAGTTCAATCAAACATTGCACTAAAATGTCATTAAGGCGCCTTATACACAAGAAAGAAAGAAAGATACATATTTTCTAAAAAACACGAGATCGAAGGTTGAGTAAATTAAATGAAAAGCATTTTTTATTTTCTTTTAATTGAACAAAAAAGAATCAAAGGAATCTAGATTTCATACTATCATTTAAGTTATATTACTCGTACATTGTTTTATTGAAAGAATGAACGATAGAAGGAAACGTCAATATTTTTTTGAAATTTAAATATTTTCCAATATTGTATATATCTCTTGGGTAGTGTTTGTTATTAACGTTTTATTTTTAAATATTTGCGCTTCCACAAAAGGTTTCTTTTATATAACTACATTTCTTTTGAGAAAGTTATTTTTCAGGATTAATGTTACTCTTCCATCTGGTTATATATAATATCATGAATTATTAGTGATACGATTAAAACTGACGAAATTATAATACTGGGTGAATTTTTTTTCTAAAACTTTCACAGTTAAGTACTATAAATATCCTGATTGATATTCTAAGAACACCTGTCTTTTCTATATTAGGCATAACATCATTTGATAACTAATTATCTTACAGATTTCATCAAGCATGTCTAATATTCAATCTCGAATCTTGAGAAGTTTACATTGGCTGTCAGACAAACTGCAGGCATTATTAATCTCTTCAAATTCCTTGTAGACAAGCTTTCTTACATGTCGCACCTTTGTGAATAGATGACATGCACTGACGACGACTATTATAAGATTAATAGAGGCCGTTGGTGACATGTTATTGCTTCATAACTTGTCGGTGCTGATTTTGGTCTTTTGAAATTGTTAGCATACAAAGGCAGAGCTCAATACCAAATAAATAATTCTTAAAAATGTGTAAACCGAATCACTTAGTGCAAAAAATTTAGAATTCAAAACGATTTAGAATCGCTATTTCGTACTATATTCTGTGCTAAGCAGTGATGTATTGGTAAAATAAGAAGTAAGGGAACACACATTGGGAGCAAAATAAAATCCTATTTTCAGCAAACTATTTTTTTCCATGTAGGTTTTTATTTTTCTTATTCTTACTTTACAAAGATAATTACTCTGTTAGTGAACATATTTTTTGAAATATTTTTCGAATTTGCCAATTTAAAATATAATGTTAATTTGTAATAAATTATTATAATAGAAAAATACTAGAAAAAATCGACTCGGGTCACAAGTGAATTCTCAGGCGGGAATCGAACCCGCAACCTTTGGAAATCCGGTCCAATGCTCTCCCAATTGAGCTACCGAGCCTTGCGAACACTCGTCGAAATTTTCTAGTACCTTCCTGATTTTACGCTGTAGGCCAGCGTTGTTTCATCAATGAGAGGAACATCCTCTCGTATTCGAAAGAAACATTTTTACAAATGTTTGGTCAATCGATTAAGATGAAACAGCCATGTGGGATTTATAATTTTTGTATTTTATGCATTTTCAATGCGATCTTAAAATATAAATTATTATAATAGAAAAATACTAGAAAAAATCGACTCGGGTCACAAGTGAATTCTCAGGCGGGAATCGAACCCGCAACCTTTGGAAATCCGGTCCAATGCTCTCCCAATTGAGCTACCGAGCCTTGCGAACACTCGTCGAAATTTTCTAGTACCTTCCTGATTTTACGCTGTAGGCCAGCGTTGTTTCATCAATGAGAGGAACATCCTCTCGTATTCGAAAGAAACATTTTTACAAATGTTTGGTCAATCGATTAAGATGAAACAGCCATGTGGGATTTATAATTTTTGTATTTTATGCATTTTCAATGCGATCTTAAAAGATAAATTATTATAATAGAAAAATACTAGAAAAAATCGACTCGGGTCACAAGTGAATTCTCAGGCGGGAATCGAACCCGCAACCTTTGGAAATCCGGTCCAATGCTCTCCCAATTGAGCTACCGAGCCTTGCGAACACTCGTCGAAATTTTCTAGTACCTTCCTGATTTTACGCTGTAGGCCAGCGTTGTTTCATCAATGAGAGGAACATCCTCTCGTATTCGAAAGAAACATTTTTACAAATGTTTGGTCAATCGATTAAGATGAAACAGCCATGTGGGATTTATAATTTTTGTATTTTATGCATTTTCAATGCGATCTTAAAAGATAAATTATTATAATAGAAAAATACTAGAAAAAATCGACTCGGGTCACAAGTGAATTCTCAGGCGGGAATCGAACCCGCAACCTTTGGAAATCCGGTCCAATGCTCTCCCAATTGAGCTACCGAGCCTTGCGAACACTCGTCGAAATTTTCTAGTACCTTCCTGATTTTACGCTGTAGGCCAGCGTTGTTTCATCAATGAGAGGAACATCCTCTCGTATTCGAAAGAAACATTTTTACAAATGTTTGGTCAATCGATTAAGATGAAACAGCCATGTGGGATTTATAATTTTTGTATTTTATGCATTTTCAATGCGATCTTAAAAGATAAATTATTATAATAGAAAAATACTAGAAAAAATCGACTCGGGTCACAAGTGAATTCTCAGGCGGGAATCGAACCCGCAACCTTTGGAAATCCGGTCCAATGCTCTCCCAATTGAGCTACCGAGCCTTGCGAACACTCGTCGAAATTTTCTAGTACCTTCCTGATTTTACGCTGTAGGCCAGCGTTGTTTCATCAATGAGAGGAACATCCTCGTATTCGAAAGAAACATTTTTACAAATGTTTGGTCAATCGATTAAGATGAAACAGCCATGTGGGATTTATAATTTTTGTATTTTATGCATTTTCAATGCGATCTTAAAAGATAAATTATTATAATAGAAAAATACTAGAAAAAATCGACTCGGGTCACAAGTGAATTCTCAGGCGGGAATCGAACCCGCAACCTTTGGAAATCCGGTCCAATGCTCTCCCAATTGAGCTACCGAGCCTTGCGAACACTCGTCGAAATTTTCTAGTACCTTCCTGATTTTACGCTGTAGGCCAGCGTTGTTTCATCAATGAGAGGAACATCCTCTCGTATTCGAAAGAAACATTTTTACAAATGTTTGGTCAATCGATTAAGATGAAACAGCCATGTGGGATTTATAATTTTTGTATTTTATGCATTTTCAATGCGATCTTAAAAGATAAATTATTATAATAGAAAAATACTAGAAAAAATCGACTCGGGTCACAAGTGAATTCTCAGGCGGGAATCGAACCCGCAACCTTTGGAAATCCGGTCCAATGCTCTCCCAATTGAGCTACCGAGCCTTGCGAACACTCGTCGAAATTTTCTAGTACCTTCCTGATTTTACGCTGTAGGCCAGCGTTGTTTCATCAATGAGAGGAACATCCTCTCGTATTCGAAAGAAACATTTTTACAAATGTTTGGTCAATCGATTAAGATGAAACAGCCATGTGGGATTTATAATTTTTGTATTTTATGCATTTTCAATGCGATCTTAAAAGATAAATTATTATAATAGAAATTATAATAATGAACTATAATAATGATTAATTTGTAATTAAAAAAGTACTCGAACGTGTTCAGGTTCTAAAAAAGGTAAGGCAACGTCGTTCCACCGCGTTCCCCTCCCAATACACTACTAGTGCTAAGTAAAGAAATAAAATAGACGTAATCGCGTCTCCTCTTTTTTGCAGTGCTTGTAAGAATAATTTGCCGGATTTTTATTATTATTAGTATTAATTATTTGCTAATGGGGCATTCGCAGTGCCCTATTATACTGTTTGTATTGAAGTAAATAGTTACTGATATAGATCTCATCTTATCACATTTTCACAAATATAATATTAATTTATTTAAAGACACTTTACTCGGTAAACAAAGTTATCGAATGTTCTTCTAATTACAAATAATATCGTTATTAACTTAACGGCCTATTGTTAAAAAAATAGACATTCAGAATTAAAATAATCAAGATTAGTTAGTTTATTTAAAGCAAATAAACTAATTACGACTTGAAACGATAATATTTTAGTGTTGTACTACATACCTATATTGGTAAAGTAAGAATGCGGGTGCGAGAACGGGTGAGAGAGATACTGGAAGTAAAATTTAATGAAAATCGATTACTACTCGGCTAGCGTGAGCGGTAAATAAATGAAAATCATTTACTTTAAAATAATAAGAAGAAAACATTAATTTCTATAACCAAAAAAGTTCTTATTTCCAAATTCAAAGAAATTATATTGTTCGCTTTGTTATTCTATTCTAAATTAAAAACGAGTAAGTAATTGATAATTTCGCTCGGTATACAATGTAACTATGGTGTTAACGCGTTTAAGGAATCAGTTAATGCATTTGCTCATACCGCTATCTCCTTTTTCATCGGACATCCAGACGCACTAGGAGGTTACCACCCTTTCCTGGTTGCTATTCCTACCTGTCGCACCAAGCGCTTTGCAACATCCTTCATAATGCGCACAGCAAAAGAGTGGAACGCTCCTTGCGTCTGTAATTCCGAGAACTTTGCAAAGCCATGTTGAATAGGCACCTTCTGGGCTAGCTCGTTTCATCGTGGATCATGTGTTGGCCCCTGGGCTTGATTGGGATCAAGAGCGTACCCATTCTAAATAAAAAAAAACTTTTCTTATGAATTTATTTTTATTTATGTATAGTCCAACAACATATCAAGCTTATACACTTTGACGACCGACCTACCTTATGCCATTGTAAAATAGAGACCATTTCATTTATCAAAGAATACCCGAGTACTGTCGACGGTAGGCATTATGTTTTAGCAGATAATTTCAACAATTATATAGCATAAATTTAAACGACTGTAATATTTTTGAAAACATAATACAATAGCAATATTTGCATCGTATTGATGATTTTAATATAGGGTCAAGGCGGCAACAGTGGGTCACTTTTTTTTTCCAGTGATGTAACTTGATGTGGGTGAGTGTTGGAAAGATGTAAAAGGGTTAGTATTATAGCGTAACTAATGTATATTGATTATTCCAATCGATTTAGTTAAACAAGGTAATATTTTAGAAAATAAACAGTATTTAAAAAAAAATCTCATTTGAGCCACTGTGTACTGGGGGTGGGATACAGTGAATCGGCCCTCAGTTTACAGTGAATCAGGCAAGTTCACAGTGGATCATCTATAATATAACTCAAATAAAAAAGTTTTTTTTTTGCTTTTTATTGATCTTTATTTTTTGTTTTAATCAAACAATAAGTTTTACATAGAAAAAGAGTTTTTTTTTACTACTTCACTTCAAAGTGACTGTTCAGTCTTACACATTTAAAATTTACTAAATTATCTTATTTTTTTTGACTTAGTTAATCATCAACAGAAAACTTTTTCTATATCTTGCATAAACTATCAAACAAAATGATTTTTTATCCTTAAAATGAATAATCAGGTAACTTTTTGACTACTTCAGTCTCAAAGTGACTTTTCATTCGCACATAAGAAATATAATTTTGCTTTTTTTCATGTTAGCTATGTGTTTCCCTATTTTACGGGGCCTTGATGGTCAAGTCATCCTAAAAGGGAAAATTAAGAAAAAATATTACGTCTTGATTTTTGCTAAACTAATGTCTGGGTAGTTATTATCCAGTACCAGTAATACACAGTGGATCCTGAACCACTGTGAACTCAAATGATTTGAGCCACTGTGTACAAAACTGCCATTTTGGATTTAACTCATTCCACGTGAGATGGTTTTACGTAAATCGAGGTGCAGTATACGCCAAAATGACCTCAATGAAGTTTGTTACTTAGCAAAAATATAAGTCCATTGGTGAAACAAAAGGTTTGTGAAAAAATACCAAGTATATCTCACCTGAAAATTCACTTTTTCTTTCGTCAAAACAAAGAAAACACTTAAACACGGGTTTGTTACATGGTTGACCCAGGGAAACTGGTTGTGACCAGTATCTATCAGGAGACCTTCCGAAGAGTGAGAGATAGAAAAAGATACCTATAATACTTTAGATACAACGACCAGTGCGCCACTGTTGCCGCTATGACCACTGTTGCCGCCTTGACCCTACGTTAATTGGACCCTCATTATTTTTCCGATTTTCATAAACGTCACCATGAGACTGCTATTCTGTATTTAATATTTGATACACGTATACATAAAGTTAATAACCTATAATTTAACCACAGTTAAACACAGAAACGATAACTGTCTATCAAAGTTTATTCATTTAATGCGAGAAGTGTTCAGCATTATCTGTTAAAGACAATTTGTAAAGCTTTTGTGGTGTGTCTACAGGGCCAACTGTTTATAAAAGAATAGATAACAAAATCATTTATCATTTATTTACTTAAGACAAGATACTTTTAGTTCTATAAATATTACATATTTCATGATTTGTGGCTGTTTTTGTCAATTCATCATCCATCTCAGCATAAAAACGTCCATTGTTGATGGAAGCTTCCCCTAAAAATCTGTTTTGCCATAATCTCTATACTTGGCATGCGTCCATTTTGTGGTCAAGGAGGAGGGGTGAATTGCAATTATCTTAGTATCATTAGTCGTCTTTACGACACCCTAAGTGTTGTAAACCACGTTGAAAATTAGGCAATGTGTGCTTCATATACATTAGATGTAATACTACATGGTATCTTAATGGTACTTTATTAGGTTATCTACGTACGATCAAGAGCATAGATATGTTCCAACGAAAGACAACGAAAAAAGTCTTTGACAAAAGTCAACATTATGTCTTTGAATTCTAGGTGCACTTTTCATTAATGATTAAAGATATTTTGTCAAATAGATACGTTTTTAAAATTTCAGAACACAACACACAAATTATACAGTTACTGATAATGTGATTTCTAGTTAATAATGACCTTTCTACTTCTTTTCAAAATCCGTGTTTATAGGATGACAAAGGCAGAGGTCGTCATTTATTATATAAAATTTTAAATAAATAAATTTATTAAAATGAACGTTTGTTTAGATTAACTGATTAAAGTTTTTATACGTAGAAGTATTGAGGTAAGTTTTATGCTGCTACCGTTACATAAGACGCTTTCAAAATATTTTGCTCAACACATATATCAGTGCGAAGTATAATAGTTCATTGCGAAAATGGTACAATTGCCGGTTTTGATACAACAATACCGTTTATTAAGAAAAAAAAAAAACAAAATTCTAGTCTAGTTTTATCTTGTATTTAATTTAGTATAGCTTAAAAAGTATCCAAGTAGAGTTGAATGTCTCTTATGTTCTTTGGTTGGACTTTTTGGCGGGAGCGGGAAGCGTAACGTTGATGGTTTTGTTTCTCTTGTTAAAATTTCTGTTGCTGTGGATAGTGGTGCGTAATAATGGTGGATTATTAACCACTAAATGTTTGTAAACATACAAGAGTGTTGGCAAGTGTAACACAGCAGCAGAAATTGTCTTTTCCTACTCTCTCAAGAAGTCCACGGGGAGGTTTCAGTAAAACCCCACACATTTACTGAAACCTAAGGGGGGGGGGGGTATATTTTATTGTTCATTCATCATCATCAAATAAGAGAAGAAATAACTCAAGAACTGGCAATTATACTTACTTGACACTGGCTAAATGCACAAATCGTGCAAGCCACAAATAAAGAAAAAGATCTTTGGTTGGTAATTTTATGGCAAGAGTGTTAAAGGTTACTTATATCACGTCAGTGTTAAGGTCTTTTAACCTTTCGTTGAATAGATAATGTTATTGTTGTCCAACGGTGAATTATTACATGACTTACAATACAATAATTGATTATCTAAGTAGCGGTATACTTACAATTGTTACGATAAATAAATTATACACTTCTAAGCTTTCGAGCTGGTGCTTAAGTTTTGTACTAACATTTTAGATCGAGTTAATAGCGTTCATAAATAAGGAAGATAATATGTTATGAAAAGCTACTTAAATTGTTAGTGGTTGTTAAGATAACGCAACAAACATCAATTAATTATACACAGGGCCGCATTTGGGGAAGGGTAGGCAGAGCTACTGCCCTGGGGCCTCCAAAAGAGAGGGGCCCCCACAATAAAGATAAAAAAAATGTACGGGTCAGCATCGATCACATTTTTTTTCATGTAGTTTTTTTAATGCATTCCTAGATGGACATATATAGAAAAGCTTTTAACATTGTTATAACAACTATATATTGACGAATGATTTAAATTATAAATCTTTATTCGGAATTAATCAGGGGCCTCCGTTGCCCCAGGCCCTCAGACCTTCAAATCCGACCCTGATTATACAGTTTATACAATAAGGATATCGCAGTTTAAAACTAGACTAAACGTCCTAATAGGTGTATATGAATAATACAATACTCTCAACGTTAGAACTCACAGCACATATAATAAGGGAGGTCAAATAATACTAATGGACTGGGACAGTAATTGCGTTAAATACTATATAAATATATAACTTATTTAAAACTTGGTGACGATTATTCGGAAGAGGAAAAGCGTAAAATGTACGTCTAGGATTAAAGATATTAAAATTTACATTAATTACATATATAATGACAAATAAAGACGAATCAGGATACCACAATTTAAAGCTTGTTATGAAATCATGATTTTTATTCAAGATGCACACTCACTCATCATATTCCATAAATAAACACTTTATCAAAATATTTTACATTTAATTACACTTCGAAATTAAATATATTCATGTAATTTAATCAGGAAGAAATACGTGAACAATAGAATATAAACTGATACTCAATTGAAAACGTGCATATGCAATATGCACCGTTAGGTGTTTACAATGCATAACGATTAGATAAAACAAAAGAAACACTTTGTATCCTCCACAATTATAACATAAAAATGAAGTAATGCATCAATGACAGAGGTTGCGTGGTTTATTCTCCGAGTTCTGAATAGTGTTGCTTCCTGCAACAGTCGATAATTCCCAGCCGAAATCACTCATAATATTGATAGAGTTATCGATAGTAGCGATACTTTCGATATAGATCTATAGTATCGATACCGCGTGGGAATAGTCCCACGATACCATCCTTAGCAAGAATATTTATGACACAAATATTTGCATAAATCGCCTTCCCGTAAACTTAATCAGGCCCTTGGATTTTCGCTACTCGAGAATCTTCCCTTTGATTCTATACTATAAGAACTTCTTCGATGACAGTCCTTATGAGAATACGCCCTCTTTATGGTTCTTTATTACATCAGCCTTACAGTATTATGCAGAGGCCACTTCCTCGGATGAATTTTATTATGGATGCAAACCATGCAAATAATATAGCTCTCCATGGCTTGATGCATGACTCTAAACATGTTTAAAAGGATAACAGTCTACATAAAAATACTATGTAACTTTCCTTATCTTAAATAGTTTATCGAAGGTAACCATCAACAACTATCAAAGAAAACTTTATCAGAAGTAAGTAATTATCGGATGACCTGTTCCTGCTGCTGCACACAGTATCTACAGTAGCAGGATTTTGTTTTTCTTTCCTAAAGGCTATGTATTTGTGTCTACCAATGGAATTTAAACGATTTTATCTCTACCTATCATTCCACGTACCCAACTAACTTTGGCCGTATAAACACGATGAAACCTAAGAAGGTCATTATTAATAATCATTATATTATTCATTATTAAAAGACCTACTTCTTAATTGAATCGGCATGCATGTTGCATGCAACGAGCATGTTATAAGGAAAAAGTTTGCTGGTTGTATCCATTATGGACGTTGATTCCAAGTCCTTCGTAATTCGAGCACTGGAAAATGTCTTTCAGATGGTCCTTCATGTCATGCCATGCTGCAATGGGTTTGTTTTTCAACATGATTTGAGTTTTCAACACTTCTAAACATATATCTACAGTATAAATGAAATTGCTGAAGTTTTAATTGAATCGGCTTTCTCTCAATAAACGAACGCGTAACATAATAAACCCGAAAGTTTTTTTGCGGAGGTGCAAGGAGGTTATTAAATGGACAATTTACGGGGAAAACTTCGCAAGCGAGAAATCGCCCCACATTGCATTTATTGAACAAGAACAGGAAGAGCATAGTTGCGGCTGCAAATGTCAGTCCATCGTCTGCGAGCACTGCCGCAATTTATTGAAAGTCAAATCAATTTGTTTTAGAAAGTAGACTACTACGGCAAAATCGCCTTTACGAATTCACCTAGCGAAATTCGGCTAAGATTTCATAGTGCACGTGGAAATGCTATATAAAAATGAGTAAAGGTATGTAAAACATTACTTACTACTATAATAGAAAGTTCGGAAAGATGGAATTAGCGTTACTTTCTAAATATATTACAAAATTGAAGTCATGATAACTTTTTCCTAGTGAGTTGTAATTGAGGCAAAATCTTTATAAGGTTAATCTGTACGTGTAAATGGATGAAAAATATTTCAAAAATAAAGTTCTAATTTGTATACTAAACACCCGTCTTTACTGCATACGAAAGGCAATAAGCTTACTTGCAGATTGTAGAATTGATCGTATCTTAAACTATTGATAAACACTTTTATCTGTCAACTAATTATGTCGTTTAATATGTTAATTATATAAGTCGTTTGAGCCATATATTTAATAAAGAGCTTCCATTTTGATATTAAGTTATGTGGTATTCATAAGTATAAAATAAAGAATTTTTGGAATGCAATTTAATTTTAATAGCGAGAGGTTCGACGATAAAAACGTCGGCACCGCTGTGAATCAACTCAAAACAACATATAAACGCGTTAACAACGCCACCCGCTACCCGCTAGTGATGAAAAATGTAGGAGAAGGGGACGTCAAATGAATGTAGCGGGCAGAGCAAACCATATCTATTATTTTCGTATTAGATCGATACATTAACATTAACGTCTACTAACATCTTGAGATAGTAGCCTGCAAACACTACTAGTGTTCACATTATAGGCGGCTATCGACCTATCGATATAATAGGAAAATTAGATCAATTTGTTTGGCCTACTATAATACTAATAACATCTCTAATATTTACACTAATAAGCCTAACATAAGCACGTCAAGACTTGTGTTATGAATACTAGAGTAGACATTATGAGTGTTCGTATTCGTCAGACAGACATCTAGGTAAGTGTTCGACATGTTCCGGAATCAAACCTAGCACCGTTCGGTGCAAAAGGGAGGATCGCCAGCTCCCTCCCTCCTTCCCTTAACCCTTTTACGATATGATGAAATGTTCATACATTTTGTTTGACGATAAACATCGTCAAACGTTAGTACGTAGGTAGATATAATTATCGTAAAACAAAGTTAAACCTTAAAAACTACCATTTTAAGCGAGAACGACATGGGCACTGTTTATAAGTAACTAGGTGGACTACAATGGACGAAGCTTGGATCGATTTATTTACGATTTTTCCTGTCGTTTTGCACACTATGCACACTTTTTTTTCTTAAAGCAAGGAAGTTTACATTATCTTGTCACTTTGATTTTCTTGCATCACTATGACACATGTTTCTAATTAGAAAATTATAAATAATAACCTTTTTCAAAGAGGTTATCATTACGAAACCTTCTTTTAATTATATCTATACATATAAATAAAATTGGAGTGTCTGTTTGTAATAATGAAATAACTGTTTCTTACTACATGCATATGAATATATATACGGTACATACACCAAAATAACATGTTTTTAAATTTTTGTCTGTCTGTTTGTTCCATTCTTCCATCTCTCCATTTCAGAGATTTTCTAATCTCTGAAATGGCTGGACCGATTTTGACAGGACTTTTATTGGCAGGTAGTTGATATAATAAGGAGTAACTTAGGCTACTTTTATTTTAGAAAAATAAAATACTGTGCCACAGCCACGCGTGGCTGGGTCAGCTAGTAAGACATATAAATGTACTGACGTGACGTTTATTTAAAATTTCCAACTGTATTGCATTTTGAATGTTCTAAGAAAATACCAATAAAATTACTCCCAAATGGTCCCAAACTAAAGTTTGTGATTACTTTTTATGATTTTGACCTTATCATGAAATGGCTAACATAATTAAATAACGTGAGTTTTAAAATACCACTATTTCATAAAATATTCGACTATTTAAAGATATGATTAATTACAAAAAATGGATACGAACGTCATCTTCGACTTCATTCAAATATGCTTTCCCTTTTTTTCACATGTGTTTCACAAAATGTGTTACGCATACTCCACTGCGGGTAGACGGCGAAGTTATGTGGAACTCTTCTCTATGACCACCCGGCCTAGCGATTTTGCCTAGGCCGGGTAGGCTTGGAAGCATACCCACTAAAATCCCAAGTATGTACCTCAACTCTACCATGGGTCCGGTGAGTGCAGAGTAGTACCCACCAGCATAGGGGAATATGCTGATATGAGCCATAACTGACTCGGGCTCAACGAGGGTCGGTAGGTGCTAACGTCAGATGCAGTTGGGACTAACGGTGGAATGTGACTTCCGAATCTGGAAGGAACTCTAAATAATTTTTTTAATCACCCAATCGATAATAGACCTATCTGAAAGTCATTTCTCGCCTGAATTCATAGGCCGAACGTGATAATCCAGTGGATATTGAGAACCTCTATGTCATACATGCGATATACATTTAAGTAATATCTACAATCTCCTAGTACCAACATCTTAAAATTTTGAGAGAGTTATTACGAAATAAGCCTTGCATGTCCACGGTATTGTTTCTAAAATTTATGCGATGACCTAGAAATAAACTACTTACATTTTCAACTGCTCTCAAGCTTATTTATTTTAGTTTGTTTACAAAGAGAGCCATGTGTTCTGCGAGGTCACGTTAAAAAATTATACGCATATTTACATGGCTTTCGTACTCGTAACACTTTTAGATCACCCTTCTTTTTGCATTATAGAAATCATATTAGGGTAACAATAATGTGTAGGTATACGTACGAGTACATGAATAAAAAAAAAAATTCCATTTAGACACAATAAATGAAAATTATGTAGATACAAAACGCATCCTTAAAATTAAAAGGACCTATATAATGTTGGAAACTGGCTGGTGTAAAAAGAAAAGTATTAAAAAAGTATGGGTCTGGTGCCCTTTTTATACTTTTTTTTTGTAAATTCTGTTTGATTATTATTTTCGGGATTCTTTTGTTCTCTTTTGCGGTCTTAGTATACTCGTTGAACTAGTTTTGCCAAATTATATTTTAACTCTTTTAAGTTTCTGCGTTTCCATCAATTGCCCATACCGTCCTTTTTTCTCTCACTAACGAAAATTCGGTTAATGTGGTTTAATATACGAGTATATAAAGGACAGTTAATTAGAATTATATTGATTGGAAAGTAAACTAGGTCAATGCAGTAGCTAATCATAAAGCTTCGCTAGCATCATATATTGGAGCGAAGCGAAATATTAAAAAAGAAATAAAAAAAAACCAATAATGTTTAGTAAATTTTAAATTCCATAAGAATGAAAACTTTCATAAAGCGCGCGCTTTTTGTTTCAATGTGAAATCCCATAGAGCCAATGTTATTGTTTTTAACTTTTTTATTTTTGCGAATTTTAAAATGCGGTCTCTCCGTCATGATCTAGTCCTAAATCTGTTGATACGATTTCACACACAAAAATATTAAAATCGGTTAAGAACTCGGGAAGTTATGGCGTAACAGACATTGCGTCATTGAAGCTGATCCATGGGAGCTCCGTTCATTTCGCTCGCTCCGCTCCAATTGAATCTATTTTTCCAGACTTTTAGTACAATGGATACATTTTGATATAAACCCAGGATAATAAAATGTAATTGAATACGTCATTCATTTTCAGAAGTTGCTTTTGTGTGATAGTTTTATGTAGGAAACTAAAAGTTTGTAATTTTTTTGATTAGTGAAATTTACTTCTAAGCGAAAAGATTCTAGTATATTATATTCTATTTTTCTATTACATTATTTTTATTATTACTAAATTATTATTTATTTAATTGAGTTAGCTTTAAATAACTTTGGGATCAAATTAGTTTTTAATATTTATATCCAAAAATCGTCAAAACCCGTACTCTTGGTATAGTTTTTGAAAGTTTTGTAAAGGGTATAATGCGATTATATTCAAGAAAACATCTTCCAATTTTTCACTAGCCCGAGCGCCACGTTATGACCCATTCTCCACACGTTAACTTCATTCATAGGAAAATGTGCATGTTGTTCGAAGAAAAGAGATATAACATATGAACTGAATGACAAATAAAAGCCTATATAAATCTTTCTATAATAAAGAAAACATCAAGCTTACTTCCGCTAAAACCAGCAAGGTGAGTGCGAGAATGCGCTGGATATTGCACGGTATAAAAACTCCTGCTGATGCTTCGAGTAGGGGTGAAACATGCTAGATTATTATATCTAAAGATATTATCACAAGAAAAAATCAACAAGTGAAGTATCAGGCGGGAATCAAACCCACATCGTCTCGCTATCTGGGCGAGTACTCTTCAAATTGAGCTACCAGCCAGCCAGTACCATCTCTCATGTTCAAAGTTTAAGTCCTACTACCCACAACATCAGGTAAAATATTTTTACAAGTATCGATAAAGAAGAAACAAATATGTAATTATTATATTTTTTTGTGTTATGTGGGTCGTGTAGAGTTGGTGAAGGTGTGTCGCTGCCCTGGTATCTGCGGGTATTTGATTATTTACAGGCCGGCGCAGGCGGCGGGCGATGCATCTTCCTTGTATTTGCGGAAGTTAACTAGATATTTATGTTTGCATAGATAGATATGGATTTCCGCCAAGTGACGACCGATTCCATAAAATAATTAGATAATTCTATTTATTTGTAAGAATCTTAAACTATTACGCGCATTATGTTTAGAAGATAATCATCGCTATGATAACATATTTTTACTTTTCCGCTATAAGCTTAATGTTTCACAAGACTGGAATGAGGGCGGACTTGTTATACGTTTATTAATGCCCATTTAACTTAAAGTAGGGTCTATGACTAATTGACAATCCTATTTATTAATTTAACACTTATTGCTAGGACATAAAGTTTAAATTCATACTGTAATGACTAATACAAATTGTCGATGAAACATTAGACATAAGGCCATGTATGCAATGACCCGTTGATTGTTGATCAACTTAGAGCTCTTTCACAAAGGTTTATGAATTCTCTTGTGCGTTCATTAAAAGTATTCACAGAGTTTAGGCCGTCGATGTAACGTCATGATGAATTTAACGTACACTTTTGACAATATGTCAAATTGAAAATATATCAATTGTACATTTTGAAGTGTCGATCTACTTTTAATGTAAAAATATGAACGTTGCGGTGGCGGTGTTCTTGCTATTTATAAGTTGTTGAGATCTCACGGTAGTTCTAGATAAACTGTTTGTAATGGAGATCATATACTGTAATTTAAGCTTCGTATCAACTTTTGTATCCTACGCACCAGTTTTTGTAGTTGAATCGAATTCAAGTTTTCTCAGTTACTCGTTTATTATATCGTCGACCTGCCTCGATTCCAAGAAACTATTTTTTATACCAGATAAAAGTTCAGTCAGACTACCTTCTATTGCTACTGTAACAAATAATGACTATCTATCATAATAAGATATATCTATAAAATTTGCTTTCTTACAAACATACAATCTTCAAGAAGAAATCCTGTTAAATAATTTTGGGAGAGGCGCATTGACAAGTTATGAATTAATAAACCGAATTCAAATATGTCATTTTTGGAAAAATACCTATTTATTATTTTAGGTAAACTAAAAGCTTTTTGGTCCTAAACTTAGGGTGAGGATAAAGGTAAGCCCTAAAAGTATAAAAGCTTTATGCGGTAAAAAATCTATTACAGGTCAAATTAATCCGACCTGTTTCTTGAGAATGTTCTGCTAATCCAGCCGGCATAGGTTTATATTCAGATAAAGTAAGTTATAGTTAGTTTTAAGTTTTATATATTTTACAAAATAAATCGCTTAAGTTGGTTTGGATCCATTTCTAAACATACTTTTAAATAGAGAGGCTACGTTTCGTAGAAATAGCACCTTACTTTTGGATTTGAAATTAAAATACATAAATATCTTATTTTGTTTATTAGAACAATATATATTCAGGCTGTAATAAAAATGTAATTAAATTAAAGTTCTTTTTACTGTACACATAATTGAAAAAACTTATTACAAAATAACAAAAATCGTTTATTTGTTTATTCATTACGATGATCTCTAAAAAGATGAGTGATGATTTTACAAGAACATATGAATATGAAAATTTAGCAGTCAACTTTAATATCATCAAATATATGAAGTACATGATTTCCGTTTCGCATCTACATTAAAACACGAAATAACCAAGGTGAGGTAGCAAATAATATTATGACGGTACCGGTTCTCTCGGAAACTAAAGGTTCAAGGGCGGTGAATCGGTCTTTTATGCACTTAATTCGTGGGTATAAATAAAGCCAATTACTAAAGCCGATTAAAAATCTTCAACATTAAAATACAATGAAGAAGACATGCACTACGTCATACCAATTACTTTCTCACTCATTTCTTTGAAGCCTCCCGTGGACAATGTCGCGTGGAAAGCGTTTTAATGTTTAATAAATGCAGCCTTGAAACTTATTTCGCATAATATAAATCACGTTCTATACGATCAATATCATGAGTCGATTGCCAAATACATTATGCTAATAAGTATTAGTTTGCTCAAGCCAACTTTTACAATAGTTGGACAGTTAACTTTGGACTATGACGATGCATAGTTTTTATATCTATCAGCATTGTATGATGTTTATTACAGTCCGTTTTTAGAGTGTTTCCATCTAATGAAGGACTGCACCCCAGTAGTTGATATTGTTGTTGAAGCTGATGATGTGACTTACAGTTAAAGTTTATTATTCGAACATTCTATCTCTCTTAACCATAACGAAGTGCACACTGTAACTTTTTTAATTTTCTAAATTTAACAATATTAACTTAAGTTTTCACTTCGCCTTTAAAATCTTTTATCACTTTTATCACCATCTGTAATTAACAATTATATACTATTGAAAGTGAATAATTACATCTCGCTAGCAGTATGTTAGTTGTATTAATATTTTACATATCTTGATATTTTTATTATATACCTATATCATTTATTATAAGACATAGTTAATTATAATCTTTCTAATATTTTAGGAGGTAAAATAAAGTGTTTGCATTAGACTTCAAAATCTTGTAATAGAAATATCTAAGGACAAAATATGTTTTTTTTGACGAGTTAACTGAAACAAATGAATTAAACTGTTTTATGCCAGCTTTGAATTAAATGGAATGAGGTCGAACATTGACCGCTAGGCGACAACTGGTTAATAAAACACATAATAAGGTCCTTGACTCTTCTAACCGCCTTTTGGAGGTTTTTATTAATGATAAGATATCTTAATGCCGTAGTAATTATTATTAATAAAACTAAGTATAATTACCTTACCTACGTACATTCACGTATGTAATTGATTGCAAGCGTATCTATAAAAAAATCGGTCTGGAAGTTTTTGTGACATGAGTGTACCGAAGTGTGGAATGACGCAAATTGTCATCGAACTTAAGGTTGTAAACATTCTTTAATATCACATTAAAAATTCTAAGTACGTTTTATAATAATCGATGGTAAAACAGATTTATAACAAAACCCATTGTTTGTTAGTAACAAAGCAAACGTAAAATCATCGTAATGATTGATGTCATGTTTAATATAGATATTATGTTATATGTAATTTTGCCGGTACCTACATAATTCTATTTGCATATTTATTTAGTTTTGTGATTTAAATTATTCAAAATGATAAGTGGAATAATAAATCCTTACCTAACCACATACAAAAGAACACCTAGAACACAGATGAAATATAAATGATCTTTTTGTGTAATTTGTTCATAATGAAATTCTTATCTATAGAGAAAAAAGTTTTCATTTTTAATAGGAATAGCTACCGCTTTTGTCCTAAATTCTTAATGCAAATCGTGAGTCAAGTATCCGAGAGAGGTGGGACTGTACTGTCATGGATTAGTACGTCACTTATTCATAATACATGTTATAATGATATGATACGTATATCATATGTTACCATTATGCTATAGGTACAACACAATGTTTTAGTTGTACTAAACAATTCATATCACATGTCTGTGCCAATCGTAATGTGAAACTGTAGTGAATAGTACTGAGTCTCTATCATGACTAAATAATGTGTTATAGATAAGTAGTTAAACTAAAACTGATATGGTAAGTTGATAAGGTAGCTATAATTTAGTGGATTTCGATTAGTTTCGTGTATAATTTACAAGGATTATTGATAGATGAATCCGACTTAAGATTAATAGTATGATTAGTCGATAATATAATAACAAAGTATCGGATAAACATGATTAAATTTGTGTTTCTTAATATCTGTATGATATTTTTAAATAAACATTTTGTCCATAGTCTACGTTGAGGGGAGCTTGGTATTGATTTCAAAGCCCTATAAAGTTTGAATCCGAGGGGAGACACGAGACACTAGGGTGAACGCTCTTGATGGCACGCCATGCTGAGCCCACAATGCATGCCAAAACAGGATACCATCTGTCTGCAACCCTGACTGGCCACTTGAAACCCAATCTTTTTGTTCGATTCCGAATTTAAAAAAGAAAGATTTAGTTAATCTAATAAAAATAATAAAAAAATCAGCTTAATATTCTACATCTAAGCATATAATAAGATAATTAATCTGACAAAGAAGCTGAGTAAGAATGCTATTAATTTAGATGTAGTTGTCTTGCTAAGAACTAGGAAGTAGTTTTTGTACTTGGTCTCATTGTTTTGTAGAAAACAACCAAAACATACAATTCTTTTGAAACAAAAATAATAACTTGGTATTGTCAAGAGGCCTAATATTTCAAACGTTGTATGTAAACACGTCGTCATCTGAGAAAATTTAATATATTAATTTTAAAATCAGTTTTAGCCCTTGACGCGTCTTACATAGTAAGCGGATGTGATCTTTGACCATCGTAAATGAGATTGTTACTTATAAACAAGGCATTACAATTGTCCAAGGCGCAACTATTTAACTCACCGTCGAGCATGCAGCGACGCGATGCCACTTCATCTCCTTCGAATTCTTCAAGTCCGGCTAGTTTTTCCTTCGCAATATCCATGGTTGTGCCTAACCACAAGACATTAGGTTCACAATTTACGATATCACAGAAAACACCATCGATTCTTCACAATTCGCACTGACCAGGGCCATGTTACGCCAATGGGGAGGGGGGGACTACCAGCTGATCAAAGTTCCATGAGATGATCTTATCCGCGAAAACGCGTTATCGCGGGAGTTGTGAGCAAATAACTGGCTGTAATTTACCGGTCAGCCGCTGTGCACCGGCCGTTCAATGTCAGTATCGAATGGACAATCAATTATGCGACAGCGCCACGTAAAGAGGAGCTGTGTGTGTCGTGTAGCAACTTTACGATTCGAACGACAGTCTCGCGAGTGGGCGCACATGCGTTGCCGTTGTTTCGACACTTTATTTTGTGCACGCATGCGCGGACGGGTGCTGGGAAATTATCGATATTGACGCGGCGGACGCGGGATGGCAGCATTAATGGCGACGACTAGACGCCTCTATAGCGTGGTAAAGCAGGCATTAGTGTTTGCCTGACTGCCCTAATGAGATCTGTGATGAATTAATAATATGTTTTAAGCGCGATTATTCATTATACATTCCGAGAAGTATCTACTTTAATACTAAGTTCAGTTAGAAAAAAAAGGAATGTTAAATGATCTGTGTTGGTTAATTTTAATGTAAATCACTCTTCTGTATTAATTTAATACCATTTTTATTCATTTAATTTGAATTAAATTAATTATTACATGATAAATCTACCAAAAAAGTACCGTTTTGTAAGATGCACGTTTCACTACAATAATATGCAGTTCGAATTTACCAATCATCAATTTTGCTAGTGATTCTTGATAAGGCGCTTACATGAAAGAAAGCTATTCGTGACTGTTATGATTTTATGAATTAGTGCACCTCTACTAAATGTGTATTATGAATTTTATCGACAATATCTATGGTCCAATGGCTACCATGATGGTTCAGTTACTATATTTTTATTCCCGTAGTGGCAATATAGAACACGAACATTTTTACCCAATGTAATGAGTATTTGCGCTTGCGGTACACGTTGTAATGCAAATGTTTGTACTTGTTATTCGATTATATTGTTGTAGTTATTTGTATATATATTTTTGACTCCCTTGAGCTTTATATGTGTGTCGATTGTCATCATAAATTAAACTACAATTTATTTTAATATAACGGATTTTTAAATTTAAAGTTTGTTACCTTTTGTACAATTTTCTATCTACGTATAAATAAAAAAATAAACTTTTGTGGGTGTTTATTACACTAAGTTTCCTCAATGGAAGCAAAATTACGTATTTTTTATATTAATACTTTATGTAATGGAAAAAACGAAATTTAGAAAACTGTTTTTTATAAGACAATAAATTCATTTAACATTGTGCACATAACCTGCCTAATGGCAAACGGTTACCCACGAGCATCCCAATATTTTTTTAAATTATTAAGTGTTTGTCCGAGGATAATACTAATTTTATACAAATTAACAATAAAATGTTACAGAGAATTCTGAATAAGTTGGTTTTTACTACTAATTCTTGGTTGCAAAATATTGTGTGTATTTAATGGTTGTTTTCTAGGCATGTATGGCAGTCAGTTACTAAGATTTTTTTTAAATATTTATCAATAAATTATAACTGTAAAAATAAATAAATTATATATTTTGTTTGGTAGAGATATCTTCCGAATCCCAAATTAATTACACAAAAACTTATTGCCTTACATGAGTATTCACTTTCGAAAGTGACAAAGTATTTAAATGCTTTAAATATTTAATTCTTTGACTTAGATGTTGTAAATACAACGATGAAATCTGTAATTTTTGGGTAGGCTGTTGAGCTGTTGACAGTAATACCGTAGGACTCAAGACACTTATGTATTGTAAGCCAGGAGCCAATCAAATTGATTTCAAAATGAGCTGTACATGATTCTGACATTTTCAGTGTAAATAATTATTATATTTTTGTTATTTAAACACTTAGCTGCTAGATTTTTATAACTATAACTATAAAGCAATTGCCAGGCGTCAGTTGGGACACCTGAGAAATGTTAATTTCTTCTTAAAATATTCTTCTTTAAATACCTAAAGGATAACTCACGTTAATTTTTCCGTAACAAATTAACGTAAATTTTGATGATTATACCATCAACCATGATTCACAAACAGATGCTTATGCTCGTCTCAGAGATATACTCATACTACTACCAAGATTTGAATTCGGGACGTAACTTACACTTAATCTTTACATCTACCTTATTGAGCTACTAAGAGTAATGAGCTACTAAGTACCAATGGAAATGTCTAAAAATTTACAAGTTTTATGACATCAATCGGAATAAAAAACTTCTTTCCAGTTAAATTTACTTTTTTTTGAACAATTAGTTAGAGCTATTTTTATATATTTTCGGTGCTGTTGTATCCACCTGTTTCTTTTTTCATACCATAATAACCTAAGCTGAAATTTAATACTAACGTTATAAATGTTTAAAAATCTGACCGAACGAGTTAGCAATAAGCGCGAAACTATAAAATTTCCTATGGGTTAGATTTACAGTACCCCTTTTTATTACCTAAAAAAACGATGAATGGTCGTCGTCTTTTTACGTCAAAATTTAATATCAAAGAGTCTAAAACTTGCATTGTATATTCCGGTATAAGGCATGGGGAATAATATTATAAACTCCGGGCCGGAGCAATCAAACCTATAGTTTAACCAATAATTTCGTATAAACGTCTACCATCATCTTAAGACAATAGCTTTCGAACAGTAATAGCGATCGTGTTCTTATTAGCCATTCGTATTAGCTATTGAAACGATTCAAATGTAGAAATTGAGAATTTGTTTCGTTTCTATCCTTTATTCCTTCATATTGACCATAATAGGTATATTATATAAACATAGTATATACTTTGGTATTTCTTATATAGACCCTGTCTCAAGTTAAAGATTTTGATATAATCTTCCATGAATTTTACAACATAAAGGTCATCATCTATGTTTCTCACACGACAATCGATGACATCATGCATTATCTACCTGCCTCTATGTAATAATATCGATGACCCCTTCACTTATTCAGAGATGACATCAATTTGATTTATAAATCTACCTTGTGACGTCTTTAAACTTGCTCGTTGGCTTTACCAGGACTTTGCTACTCGTTTATTAATTTTGGCAATAAATAATACGATCTGACATCAGTGCCTAAAATTGTAAAGAGAATTTATGTGTATTTTTGTCAAAAGTCTCAGTCAGCAATAGTAACAACAGTTTGTGAGATGAATTTGGAATTAAGAACTTTTTAATTATTTCAACAAATACAATCACTTATTTCTAATGTTAAATATTGTAAAATACTTTTATATGGGTTTTTGTTTTCGCAGAACGGATGCTGTGATTTATCGTAACTTTGTAAATACGTGCCTAACCTTGAACTAAAAGAACCAGTACTTTGAAGGTAGTAAGAAAACGAAACTTTTGAGAAAATATGTATTCCATACAAATAAGTTTCATAAGTATTAGCAACTTATGATTTACATACAATTTTATACATGTTTATATATATAATTCTACTGTACGTGTGTATGTCACTGAACTCCTCCTAAAAGGCTTGACCGAATTGAATGATTTTTTTTGTATGCGTTTGGGTGGCGACCTGGATGGTTTAGGTTCACAAATCAGCCCGACAGCCCGTCAGCTAGTAATATTTATAATAGGCCAGTCATCCTGGCATTTTTCATGCTTTTTTTTCCGGTAGCCGATTTTTAACTATACTTATGTATTTTTCACCGCTGATTACGATGGTGAGGTCCAAATCTGTCCAAAACCTGTGCTTAAAAAGTTATGGACATTTTTTGGACACAAAAATAGCGAAAAATGAGTTTTTTGGTAAATAACTCGAAAAATAAGCCTTTATCCAAAAAAATCCAAGAAAGAAAATTTGTTTTAAATCAAATTTCCCATCGATATAGGTTGATAGTAGATTTAGTTAATTTGAGTTTGATAATAAACCCTAAAAATATGCTGTTTTGGAGCGCAATCAGTTGGTGGGAGACTTGCCAAAACAATGATTTTTGTGCTTTGTTGCGAAAACAAAAATTCCGCAACTCACCAAGAGTCATTTTTCTTTTAATTTTGAAGCATATACATCTGCGATGATTGACTTTCCATTATTCACCAACTTTTCTCTATCTGGCGTATTTTTATAAAATTCTTCTATATCATACGCTAAAAATTTGGTATTAAAAAATTTTTTTTTCCCATACGGTAGAAAGCGCTTGTGGTATCGCATCCACTTAACGCATGAAAGAAGCACAAAAATGGCATCAATTTTGGATTTGTAAATGAGTCTTTAAAAGCACTTTATGTATGGATTTTAAGATCCCTCTGAATGAAAGCCCTTTTTATGCCCTCTGCCAGTATCTTCTTGACTTCTTTTTTATCCTCTACTGACTTGAAAAGTGCTTTACAATTGTGTATTGTATATTGATACACTTATCCATTTTGAATTTGACTCCTTCAAATTGGACACATAATTGACACAACAATATTCAGAATACACGTATTTTTTTATATGGATTTTTTTAATGCTTGATCACTAACCTTCTTGGTTGATATATAATAATTTTTGAGCCCAATTTGAAACTAAAAATAAAACCTTTCGAGTACCTACAATGGAAGAATAAATAAGAAATCGCGGAAAATATTTTTTTGGTAATTAGACAATAATTTTGGCCAAAAGACCTATAGGAGTTTGAAGGTTCAATCCCAGCTATTTGAAAGGGTCTTCTTTCATGTCGCGCAGGATTTTTCTCGATAAGGGCCAAAGTGGACCCTGTAGGACCCAAAACACATTTTTCGAGTAATAAGCCTTTATTTTCGAGCATTTCAACGATATCTGCAATTTGGGCCCACTCAAACTTTCCTAACCCCAAAATTACCTGATTTGGATAAGGCGCAAAATTTAAAATGCGTCTTAAAATTTTTCTAGCAAAAAACTTTTTTTTTTTCATTTAGGACCGGAAAAAAAGTGAAATATGGCCACTTTATGAGCCAGGATGACTGAACTGTAATGCTAAATAGGAGTATTGATTACAACCAAGTTATATTCTTATAAGTGTGTATTTTGTTGAATAGGTAAAACAATGTTTCTTTTAGAAAAAATGTCTATATTTAATAATTATTTTGTCTTCAACCACCCAGTTGTTCGGTTTTGTAACTATTTGATATACCTATACGTGATATAATATAGTAAGTACATTTTTTGTTCAATTCCCATTTCATTAGAAGTAGGAAATTAAATTTATAATCTATCGACTACGACAGATAAGATCGCTAGCAAATCTATTATAAAATGGACATAATAGTACTATCTATACATTTTAAACTAGATAATACGTAATTATAAAGCGCCGATTACGCTCACAATCGGATACAGCTATTAATCTAACGAAAGTGTTTTTTTTGCGCAGTGGAACTATTTGTAACGTCCCACAATAAAGCTTCATTCACAGTGTCCAACAATGAGAACATTATTTTATGGCGCGCCAGCGAAAGCACCTTGCGCAAGAGCATAAACGAAGAGGAAATATAATTAATGGCTCAACTTAATGACACATCAGGGCTGTAATCAACTGTGACTACGATGACATTTGAACTTTATATTTATTTGTATTCTAATTAATTGTATTACACCTGGCTATTGTCAGGGATATTAAAACTTTTTTGTGTCACATTTACTGAAAAGTTTTTCTGCATGACTCTACTTAAAAATGACGTAACTTACGATAGTTTGGGGATTCTTAAAATTGAGGTATCGCTTTTTAAGCACCGAGCGTCCAGGTATATATAACAGTGCTTCCCTTTTTTGAAGCAAACATGTTTATAAGAGTTAAAATGTTACACAGCCCTGAATTACATCACATTCTTTTCAGCTGTTCGGTGATAACAAGAGGCTGTTTGTAAAAATCGTCACATCAATAGAGCAATTGATGTTGTAACTATTATAAGATCAGCATTTACTTTTGTGATGTTTTAGTTTAGTCGTCGGTAGTTTGTCTTTTATTACCGACAAAGAGTTATTGTCTTAGAAATGGAATTTGACGTAAACTGACCATATATTCCTAACCGGGGAAGAATAGAAAATTCTATGTTTTTTAACTTGTAATATATATGTAATACACTGCACATTTTATTGCGCATATTAAAATAATGGCTTGTAAAAGTATGGGTGACCCATTTTTTGTTTATTTTAAGAAAAACGCGTTTTTATCTATTTTATACACTTCAATTTATAACAACGAAAAAAATATATCTGGCTGATCAATTATTATATCTCTATTAAATTATGAATCTGTCAACAAAAAAATACCTGACCGAAATCATATTTAGGTTTATGCGTGTGATCCCTATCGGTCTCCCACTAATACTCGAACGTCGCGTCGTCGTGACGAAATGCTACAGGAAACATCAATTACGCGGAATTAAATTCTTAAATTCCGTTCATAGTTATTTAACCTGTGACGCCTGTCAAGAACTTTTTTTAATTATGTTGACCGGAAATAAAGTTAGCCTTTTTTAAAGTACTTAAAATATTTTTATATTACGTACTGTTTTCGATTTGACTTTGTGCCCAAAAAAAATCAAGAAAAATTAAATAATTACACGTGTGTATCGTTCATTTTCTTTGCAAAAATCGGACACGTAAGTTGCGTTTAAAAATACAGCTTAATAGTACTTTTTAACCCAACAAGTACTATTTTAATAATTTGTTCACAACCATTTACACAAGCTTTATTTCTTTATAAAATTAAACTATTTTTCAAAATTTTTACAAAGTTTCTATTTTTTTAGTTTTTGTACTGTACTTTGAATGCTGTATTTTTACAAATATTGCATCCGATGATGATGTTGATGTTGACCTTTGATTGAATAAACTTCGTTAGCCTCATTATTTCCATTGCCTTTTACTTTTTATAACATTTTGTATGTGATTAATACTTGTAAAAGTAAAATTGTTCACATTCACAACACCTAGCCTAACCTAAAATAAGCACTGTAACCGTAACGGCTTGCGTTACGGATACAAGGGTAAGGATAGATATACAAATGTTATATAAATAAGTTATTTTCATATAAATATTTACACAAACAGCTATGACTCGCGTACATTTGCTCGTAATAAACATACAAGCTTCTGGCCATTTTTGGAGTCTCACCCAAGACCGTTCGACATCGATCGTAAGGTGTCCCCACTCGGCTAAAGCGGTAGTCAAATAATAACTAAAATAAGAAGAATATCAATTGAGAAAATGACTCTACCATTTTGTTTCATTAACTTGTATATTAGGCTCGAGGCATAGAATTTTAACATATTAAACAGTAGCACAAGAAAGTCTAAAGAGTAAATGCCTTAACAAAACACCAAAGTGGCTCCAATCAACCAATCGGCTCAGTGATCCGTCTAGAAATCAGGCGGTGACATAACATTCAAATTTGTAATGTTCGTAGTTTTGTACACTGGTAAGATGTGCTAAGCCTAAAATTACGACATTTGAATAATATCACACAGGAATGATTACGATTATAAATGCAATCCCCTGAGTCGTAAGATAACATCTATCTTTTTGCCGTCTCCCGTCGCGTGCCTATCTATCTAGAAACCGTCATTGTGCCACTTTTGAGAGTTCTCACGTTATTTGACATGTAAATTGTAGCTTGTATCTTGTATGTAAAGAAAAGCGAAGTTTGGTTTCACTTGGAAAGCCGATTTTCATTAGGAGGCTGGTTAGACGTTTTAAGCAATGTCTTTAAGGGGCATAAAGTGATACTTACTACGATTCGTGTAATTATACAATAGGTACTTATATGATAAATATTTAAAAGTAATGATAATACTCAGGACTAGTTAATTATATATCAAGAAATAAAATAATTGTAAATAAATATTTGTATTAAAAAAAACAAATTTTATACTAACACGTATTCATTTAATGAGATAAATCATCAATTGAAATAATTTAAATTGATCGAAGTTTCTGTTTCGGTCCAAAAGCAGCCGGCCGCGGCCGTGACGAAACTTACTGTTCGTGAGTGAGTGCGGCGTTCCTTAACTATGGGTGAATTCGTGTTTCTTTGGTTACTTTGTCACTAACTGAGATAAAAGTTTCTTATAAGAATGTTATGAAAAAAATAATTGGCTGTAATGACTTATGAATCATAATTGCATGTTTTTGTGATTTACGTAGAAGAGATAATAATTAATATATTAAGTATGTTTCGTCTCGTCTGAACCATACTCTTATGTACATACCTATACATAAAATCCAATTACTTAATAATTACAATATTTAATTAAGGACTTTTTATGCGAGTGTTGATATTTGACAACGTTTATTTACGAGAGAAAGTCTTGAACATATTAATGGTCTCCATTCAATATTATCTTCTTGTTTTGTGAAACATTAATTTCGGTTTCGGCTTAAAATCCTATATCTACCGGACTCTAGTAGGTAGGTAGGTATATCCATCTCAACACTACGCCAAGTATCTAAAAATATTGATTTGGATTTTTTCTTTAAATATTTCTTATTAATAAAATATTGTTTAGTAATAAAAAAGTTAATTTCTCGTCTACTAAACGAATGCATTATTAAACTTAAACCGAATTGACTTCAGTGATGCATGTTTATTGCTTAATAACCGTGTTGCTCAATTTATACCCAAACATTCTGCAAAACTAATAGTTTGTAAGCAAACATGTATCGTGGTGTAGGTAGTAGTTTTTGTTAGAAACGCCCTATCAATCATCTGTTTAAGAAGGTCAGTCATTCACAATTAATCGTTATGATTGTTATGTAATAAAATGAGCATGATTTATATATATAGAACATTGAATAATAGAACTTATTAAATAATTTGATTTTTAAGTTTATTATTAATAGTTAATAGATTATGGACAGTATAATTAATACATGAATAAGTATTCGTGACATTCTTGTTTTGGCTAATTCCTTTCGTGCGATAAATGTAAAACTATTGCATTCTATGTTGTAAGTAGTCTTTTCTAGATGGCGCTGGTAGTTCAGCATAAGAGATACTTTGAAAATGTTTACTGGTCTCAAGGTTGCGGTAGCTCAACTGGAAGTACGCTTGTCCGTATAGCGAGACGTTATGGCCAGAACCCATAACTTCTCGCTATACGGACCTGCTTGACCTGAGAAAAGTTGTATGAATATTACATATTTGTAGTGTGTGTACGAATATGTCGAACACACACATCTCTCCTCATATATAAACTCAGGACAGTACTCCAATAAATGAGTTCTTGATCGCAGTCAGACTTATCATTTACACCCCGAACCGGCCACATTGCATGGCGACCCTGCCAGTGCTGCCTATCGGCGGCGCTGCGCAGACGGTTATTTTATAGGAATAATGTTAAATATATTTAAATAATTTTTTTTGGACAATAAAGGTGATGTGGGTGAAATATATAAAGGACTAAAATATAAACTATAATAAAAAATAATGTTAAGTTAAATATCAATTAATAGTATGTAACAAATAAATTCTTCAAATTACCAGATGGATAAATAATTTTATGAACAATTAATAAAATATACATAAACTCTAAATTAATAAATGTGAAATAATTCTTCGTTGCCGCGTACTGTGTTGCTGCTGTGATGCTGATAAGGTTGGAGATGAAAAGCAGGGTGCCGGGAGACGATGGTGTCGGATGTGGACCAGCCGGCAGATGATGGTGTCAAAGGAGGTCGATGCAGCAGGGAGCTGAAGAGTTAACCAACAGAAAGTGGCCAACCAGAGGACTTCGGACACGATTTAAAGTTTTTAAACATTATGTGAAATTTTGGAATTTTAATTTACTTGTGGATAGAGTTTCATTTAAAAATTTTGGTCTTTGAAAAATTAATTATTACTTATATATTTTTGTTACGGTTTTACTTTAAAAGTTTTGAAGAATTTATTTTAAATTGATTGAGATTTTATTAAGTATTTACTCTTTTTTTTCAACATGTTTAGGCATAATTATTATTTCAATAAGGAAAGATGATTTCTAAAAGTTCATAATGTTTTACGGCTTGTTTTTATTTATTTATGTAACTTAGTTTCTCATTCATATAAAGGTAAGATTGATTGCACAGATTATTTCCTCGTCCATGACAAATTTCTAAATTGTGTTGGTATTTATTTTTGTTTTTATTTTATTTTACAGTAAGTTTTCCGGATGAAAACTTATTTTCGTTGATGAAGGTAACTCTTATTTTGCATTTATAAAGTTGTTCCCTTTTCTTAAATACATTTTTATAAATAATTATTTTATCGATGTCATTTAATTAGCTTCATGTAAGATACAAAGTTTGGATTTCGTAATTGATATATACATAGCATTCAATGTAAACGACATCGAAATTGCTGACATAGCAACACGTGTGATATTGTAGCAACGAACTAAATAGGTATCATTTTTATTATATTTCTAAATAAATATTTCTTACATTCACATTAATTAGCCTAGCCCAAAATAAACACTGTACGGCTTGTGTTATGAATATTAAGGTAACGGATAGACATACATATATGATACATGTATATATATAATATTCATATAAATATTATATACATAACTCCCATGACTCAGGTACAAATTCTAGTAATCATCATACAAACATCTGCCCATTCTGGGATTCGAACCCAGGACCGTCGGTGCGAAAGGCAGGATCGCTACCCTTGCACCAAACGGTAAAAAAATATTATTAATATCTTTTTATAATTATGATTTTGTTAATTTTTCTTACAATATCAAAATACCGTGTTATATCCAGTAGGTAAAAGCACCAACTCTACACACTTTAGAGTTTCGTCAAAGGCGACTTAATAGTAGCTACTGATGATAATCACTCAACGTAAATCATAAAATGGGCACGCGATACAGATTACAATATTTTAGTATCATATCCAACTTGTCTAGCAGCATAACCTCCATTATGCTCAAACCTCCATTTTCGGGGGAAGTTTTCGTTCAACACTGGGCCTCGCTTTGCTAAAGTGATTATGATGAAATTGTCTTTATTTTTATATAATTTATCTAACCATTCTGTTTCAAAACTCATTGGATATAACATACAAGAAATATTTTGTAACGGATGTTATTTGCGGCCGGATGTGTCATGTCATACTTGATGGCATATCTACTTGATGTGATTTGATTAATTTTATAAGTTCAACAGATTGACATGTGGTGCTTCGAAGTGTGTGAATGTTATAATAACACACAAACTTAATTTTACATTTCAGTGCAAGCTATTTATTTTATTATACGTAACTCTGTATTTTTTATTTAATGAAAAACCAACTTCTTGCATTTAAATATTTGATTTTGAAATTTAATTTATTCCACTACATTTCTTCCTAATTATTGCACAGCTGTATTGCAGTAATATTTTCAGTCAAAATTAATTCTGACAAGATGATTTTGGTTTTGTCAAGAAATAAATTCTTAAAGAAAAAGAAAATATATTAACCTAATAGTTCCATTTTGTTAATAGGTACTAATAAAAAATAATTATTATGTTTTATGTATAATCGTAACAATAATATATAACTTTATTATTTATCTAGTAGATATTTATACGAGTAGACCCTAAAGATAATTATTATTAAAACTAACATTTTATATTTTCTATTAAATAAAGTTTAAAATATTTTTGTTGGACATTTTACTGAATGTGTATATGTCTATAATATAATATAGGTATATTAACTAGTATATTAACCTATATATAATATAGGTATATTAAATTGACTTTATAATATACTTTTTGTGATTTTACTTAAACAAAAAACTATTTTTTTGTGATTCAATAGTTATTTATTATACAAGAGTGGAAAGTTCCTTTTTAACCGCGTGCTCGATTTGGATGACCGAGCAAGCGAAGGATTCTAAAGTTGAATCACGAGCGCAGCGAGTGATTCTAAATTAGAATCCTGAGCGTCAGCGAGGGAAACAAACGAGCACAAGGTGAAAAATCTTTCCACTCGAGTGCAATACGTAACTTTTCATCCCACCTCAGCGAGGAAATGACAAAATGAAAAAGAAAACAATTTATAATGACAAAATATTTTTATTTCAATTAAAACACATTAAGATAATCTATAAATTGAAGAAAATAATAAGAAGTAGAAAATAATTAGGAAATATTAAATGTAACGTTGCTACAGTTACTTATGTTAAGTTTAATATTTTTGTTAGGTAATGTTATGTTGGTGTTTGTGAATTGTGCGCTGTTTTGTGGTAAACTATCAGTAATTTTAAATAGTTGTGCCGATTCATTGGATTCTATTGGCGTAAATGTTGGCGAGAGAGGGCTATTGTTTCCAATCTTATGGGGGCTCATTTTAGATGTAGAAGGGCGAGACCAAGAATCTGACAGAGGTTCTTTCAGCGTTATGGCCTCCACGATACTATTACAAATTTTTGATTTACTTTGGATTGAATCCTCTATGTATCCCTCTACAACCGAATTAGACTTCCAGCCTCCATGGCGCTTAAGCGATAGAAGATCAGCCCCTGATTCGGCCAAAAGTGTGGCTGAGGTTCTTCTAAAACAGTGACCGGTGTATAACGGGGGTTCTAAAAGTCCGAGAAAAGTTGCTATTTCTCGTGGAATACTGCCAATTTTATTCTGACCCATAGGTTGTCGGATACACTTTCCGTTGCGATATTGTAGAAAAAATCGTTCAATTGGGGTGTTAGAAGGACGTAAAGCTTGATATTTCTGAACAATGTTTACATATTCCTTGCGAATAACGAAGTTGCGGTCTTTTTTTGTCTTGGTATTTAGTACATTAATTAATAGCAATTCATCAGAATTATGAGAATATTTTGATACGTTATTGACATTAAGTAGTGTAAGTTCATTTGTTCGACATGCTCCGGTTATACCAATAATAAGAACAACCTGTAACAAAAGAAGTATTTATAATCGTAAATAAATTAATCAAATTAAAAATATTGTAAGTACTATGTACAATTTTATCAACAACAAAAAATTACACGTATTGACTTACTTTTGCCGCTAAATATACGGAATCAGGTGCTTTATTAATAAACTTTGCAATTTCAGATGCTGTGAAAACCTTCGATTTTTTTGGCTTATAACCAGATGAGGCTCTTTTTAAAAATGCCACTAATTTATGATAGGTGTCGATATGAACGTCTTTCTTCATCTTAATTGTTAATTTTAGCATTGAATACGTACTCCATAGCGTGCTTGCTTTCTTGGTCTCAGATAATTCTATAAAATATGCCAGCAAAACGTTTTCGGAGAAAGTTTTTGCTCCTTTAGCTAGTCGCCACATGTTAAATATATCGTACTGTTTCAAATACTTCTCTCGTGATTGCTGAGGGAGAAGGCTCATTTGCGCATTATTAACTGTTTCAGTTAACTCAGTTGGCGTTAGATAAACTTCATCGTCGCTAATGTCACTCATTTTAGTTGATTTTTTTGTACAGTTTTTAGGTTATGTTAATTATATTAAGCAATAAAACGTGAAAAACTAGAATGGCGCGAAGCACGCAAATAAAACAAAGAAACCAAGAAGGTTCCAAATTTAAATTTTTTCACAATTTAAAAAGTTCTTATCATAAATTTGGCACCATAGAGGTTACATTAAATAGGTTTAATGACGTTTTGAATTTACAATTATATTGAGTACTCATTATATGTGATGTTCTAAATTCAAATCTACTTTGCCGCTCAAGCGAATAAAATAGAATTTTCCAGCCAGATTTCGAAGCGCAAAATTACACTTTCCGAGGTGGTGGGATGAAAAATTCTTTTCGGGTTTGTTATTACCCAGTAAAAAGGCCTTTTCACAATTGGTCGCCTATTTTACATGTATAATAAAGTCAACGAAAAGTCCTAACTTTGCTTTTTATACAATATTGTTATCTTAAATACTTTATACATGTAGAAAGTAACACTAACAATTTGTGAGGACTAAATCACGCAACAAAAACTACACAACAGATTTGGATTTTTTTTTTTGTAATAATGTTTTAACATATTTTTTAGTTTAATTATCTATTAAGTTACATGGAAGACCAACAGCTATAACAAAAAAGAGAAGGCGGGCAACCATTTAGAGGTCCTTGCGGATATACAACAGAATTACTCTTAAGTAATTCTGTTGTATATGGGGAAAGCGGAATGTTTAAAAACTTTGTGGTATCACAAACATGTCGATAGATGGCACTGTTGGGTAAAGACTGTTTTTTAAATACTGTTTTCTTAAACGCACTAACAAGATTATTTGAACTGTTATATCGACGATTAAGAGATACGAGAAAAATGAGGAAAGTGTCAGAATTTTAAATTCTCACACGCGTGCGAAGCCCCCCGCGGCTCCATAACTAAATATGCAATTGTTGTTTTTTCATAGAAGTGGATTACAAAAGATTAGTTAAATTATATTTTGTGAAATTTCACAAAGCGTGAATGCACAGTAAAATGATTACCGCTAATAAAAATATGTTACAAAAAATACAAACGGAAAAATGTCTGATGTTATTTTCATTCTCATGCTTAAGTTTTAAACTTTTGTCTTTTAACTAACTTTTTAACAATAGATACTTAAAATCGAACGTTCAGAAACAATTATTTTTAAAGAAAACAATAAAAATTACTGACATGTATGTATGTATATACCTACGTCGATTTATTTAATTGTTTAAAGGTAATAAAAAATAACTTTAATTACTCTTTAAAAATAATGATTAATGTATAGTGTTCAAGTGTTTCATGTAACAACTGTTTATTGCTGAGAGAAAGTACATAATTAATCATGGGATTACCTAACCCGAAGTTTGTACGTTATGAGTTTACTGGCATGTTTTGAGTTGCAACGACCAGAGGCTAAAACAAGAATTCGAGAATTGATGTAGTGGCACCGGAAAAGGATATTTGTTTTCAAAGTATATTCAGTAACCTGAAATAAATAAGACCTGCTTTCATAGGCAGCAATGTCACATGAAACAAAAATACTTGGAGCTGCTTTTCAACTAGAGATATACGAGGTGCCTAAGCGGTGCGGTTAGGATTACATAGGATTACTTTATTTTCTTAGCCTCTTAGTCTTCTCCCTTTTAGCTTAGCTATCCTGAACATATCTGGTGAAAAAGTACCATAAACGTTCTTAATCGTGACGCGTAAGTTTGAAAAATAAATGCATATAACTTTATAATTAATATAAAAAACAATATATTAGAAAATAGTTTTTCAGGGGATAAAGTGGTACCTATGGAAAATTTTCATGGATATTTTAAGGAGTCGTGAACAAGAATGAATAAAGTTACTGAGTTAATTTTGAAACGCTCGATAATGGCTCGTATGCGAAATATTTGAACCGTCTTTTTTATTCCCTACACCGCAAGAAAGCGATGGTGCTTACTCCTCGCATGCGAACATGGGCTCAAGAGTTAAGACTCTAGAAGCCTTATTTTTAAAACCCTTGAGCTCGACTCGCATGCAAATTTCGCGTGCCATTTTATTCCCTGCAACATGCTGGAGGGCCTGTGTGTTACTACCGTCCTATATTTGAATCGTCCTATATTATTATTAAAGCGAAGTAAATGATCTAAATAGTACAATATGAATTAATATTATTAACATACACACATACATACAGTGGTATACAGCAGAGCAGAGCTACATTCCATTCTTGGGTATCTTCAAGGGTATCTTAGGTACTTTTAAGATACCTATACGTTTTAAGACAGGCGTATCTTATCTTATCTTTATAGTGGAGTGAATTACCATACCACCATACATTGTAGACCACAAAGATCGTACTGTAATCAGCGACTTGCCAGCCAGGTCTGGGAATGATGGCAACACCCTCAATTTTTTATAAAGGCATTTCATTATAGTGGTGATGGTGATCATTATAAGTAATATTCTATCGATTGTGAAAAATGACATCTGAATCATTCATGAGATTGAATTCGTTATTCGAAAAGAGAAAAGTGATTGTTACAAAGACTTACAGATGTTGGTATTAAAAGGATAAATAGTTGTCAGTTATCTTTTAACCTAAATCTCAGACACTTTATTTTATATAAGCAATGCGTATTAATTAGAATGACATGTATTCAAAAAGCACCGATTATGTAGTTAGTAACGTAACTTAATCGATTTGGCGTGACTCGATAACAATCGATGTTGGAAGTATCTGTCATGTCAATCGATATGAATGATGCGGCGATCACAGCGGAAGTTCGAACAAGAATGAACAAAGGCGTACCTACTCTATTTATATTAATGGAATTCTTGGGGTTCCTGAATTATTATAATAAGTCAGTATAGTTTTATCTTCAAAAATTTGTTATGAAATGACTGCATACCTAACTTTTGTAAACTGGCAGATTCTCAGCCAAATAGTCAATAGAAAAGGCTAGATGCCTTTTCGATTTGTTTCAATATATCGAAAGAACCGTAAGGTTATTTAGGTATTTAATCTCTTTTTTTGATTGTTCATTGAAACATCTACCTACTTTAAAAAACTATAAAGTATGTATTCTAACGTTTTCTGTCACTCACTAATCGTATAAAACTAAGAAATAGATAATTTTACTTTATAACATCGATTCTAAAGTTGTTAGATACATAAATCATAAAGTATTCAACATTATTCATATCAAATATATATTATACTAGCACCCCGTCCCGGCTTCGCACGGATGGATTAAATTCTTTTAAATTTTTTAAAATTAGCATTAAATATAGCCTATGTTACTCAGCCTGAATGTAGCTTTCCAATGGTGAAAGAATTTTTGAAGTCGGCTTATTAGTTTTTGAGTTTATTTATTGCAAAAATACAAAAATACAAATCTTTCCTCTTTATAATATTAGTGTAGATTACTTTATTATGTTCCCTAACATTCATATATCCTAAAAACAAATTCAGTTTTATGAGATACATTTCCTCATTTACTGTTCCTACATCAAAGTTAATTTTGTTATTTAAAGCAACGGCCACTTCCTTTGAAATCGAAGACTCCTAAGTGGAGAAACGGATTTTTTAGATTTACTTCCTGTCACTAATAGTGACTTTATTCTTGGATATCATTAATTTGAAAGTGACAGTGTTAATTAAATGGCGGCTGATTCCCCCATCGTATCTCGTAAAATAATATTTGTCGATTTAGTATCCATCATATCGAGATTATTACTGTTTTTTTTTTTATTTTGACGTTCCGATATTTCGGCGCCGTTGGATGAACCATCGTCACGGAAGATCTGAAGTTTTTTTCGGGTGGAGGTTATGGACAGACGTATTGGTCTACCCTAGAACTTACTCTTTTATTTCACTCGATAACGGTATTACTGTCCGTAAACTAACTATTCTCTCGAAACGGTACACGATGCGCACAGTATCGATTCGCAAATCGGCATTTTTTGTGTTGTTTTTTCACGAACAGAATACTGGATTCCAGATACTCGATAATTGAAACCCGTCTTACCGATTGAAATTATTTGTGTTTGGTAATTTCGCTTCCCTCACTATTCTTGGTATATAGTGTAGCTCTGTTGAAGTAATGTGAGGGTTATGAAACTCGATCCAATGATTTGAGTTGGTTGGATTTAATGTTCAGCGATGGCTGACTTTTGTGTGTCGTTGCTTTTGACCGCTTTAATGTGCTTCTTCATGCGTCTGCCCATAAAATCCACACGCACAAAAAACCTTGGTCAGGCTTTACAAATAAAATCGCAACCACCATTTTTAATTAACTTTATTAATAATTATTATGTTGAACCGTGACAAGCCTGAAACTGTTATTCATTTTAGTAACTACTTAAGTACTTGAATTACTGTTGAGTTTTTTGCTGCGCCTATTGTTACGCATAAAACTACATACTATTACAAAGTATTTCAGACATTTAGCGACAAATCTGTACATTAGTATAATTAAGTAATTAAAGTTATTAGGCGAACGATGCTACCTTTTGAATATTCATCGTTTAGCTTTAAATTGTTTCGTGTTTCCGGTCTGAGCTTTGACTACTATTTCTTTGAATTTTTTTACGATTACAATTTTATTTTAAATTGTATGTTGTAACAGACATAATTTTAACTTATTCATAAGTTGTGTAAACTAGTCTTCGATTTTTTTGTATTTATATTCAATCATTGTTGAAAGCTGCGAAACGATCAGTTTAGTTTATTAAGGAGAACATATTCCAAAACTAATCCCCATTAGGCCCACAGGCCCAAAGTAGTGACACGTTTCTCTCTCTCTTTATAATTGTGAAATTAGTTATGAAAATGTTGCTATAGTTCCAGAATTTTATTTATTAAGTGAAGATGTATTATTTTTGTTTTGTGGGGATGTTGCGTACCAGACGTTATATTATGTACAAGTAAGATGGGCAATAGTACAAAAAGAAGTTTTACCTAATAATTTGAAAGCACCTAGAAATTTAAAAAGTTCGAAAAGTAAGAAAGGAAGAGAGGAATCTAAGGAAGTTTACCTACTTTGTCCAATGTAGGATGATACGTTTGACAGGTGTCACTTCCTTATTGCTACGTAGGTACTAAGGTTGCGTTTGTTTCCTTATGTTTGGCTCTATAACTGTTTGGTGCAAACCGACGACTGTTTGGTGCAACGGTAGCGATCCTGCCTTTCGCACCGACTTTCCTGGGTTCGAATCCCGGAAGGGGCAGATGTTTGTATGATGAATACGAGTATTTGTACCTGAGTCATGGATGTTTGTATATATTTCTATAAATATATCTTATTTATGTATGATATATGTATGTCTATCCGTTACCCTAGTATCCATAACACAAGCCTTAAAAGTGCTTACTTTGGGCTAGGTTAATTGGTGTGAATGTAGGAAATATTTATTTATTATTTATTTATTTGTATAGGTGTCAACTATCAAAAGTATCATCCTACATTGTACAAAGTATAAGAATTGACATATACATATCGTGTCTTTATACTCTGATCCGATGTGTGACTTCATCAGTCATGCATTAATCAAACAAAACATTATTTCATGGTTCGTATCTAGTTGCACAAAAAAAGGAATGTAAATAATGAAAAGCTTCTGATAATTCGGTTGTGTAAGTGTGTCACCTTTTGCTCATTGAATAATGGTTATATAATGGATGGTAATGTAACTTTATACAGGAAAAGTAACCGTACACGACATGTTTAAATATTTTTGTGAGGTCAAGAACTAGAGTAGGTTAAGATGAGCGAATAAAGGAAGGATGATAAGATGTAATATCTTGGGTATTGTAATGTTGTTTCAGTTACATAGTACTAAAACCTCATTAGCGCATTGGTTAGAGAATCTAATTTGCGATTGCAGAGTTAAGCAACGTTTGCAAGCGGTTGACATTGGATGGTTAAAAATTTATTATCTCGAGCTCCTCCATGTTCTGGAACGCAAGTTGTCAACTAAAAACTGAGTAAATTCCTGGACATAACTAGTTATTAATTCTCATCCGCCCTGGTATTCATTGCGATCACAGCCAAAATATCCATTAAAACATTAGTCATGCTAGCGCACAGTGACAGATACTAAGTTCCAGTAATGCTTCCAACAATGTAGATAAAACAGCCTGTAGGGATTTAACATCCGTATATTTCGAAATATCTCTAACAGTCATTGATTGGTTTCATAGTTACGTGCTGCCTGCAATAAATACTCATTGATGATTATACTTTCATCTTGGTGCTATTTATCATACAGTGTGCCTGAAGGTGGTGTGCTTCCACTTTCGTTATTTTTGTAACGAAATAAATTTAAAATACAATACATATACCTACTTATATAAATACGAAGGAAACCATATAGAAATAATACATGTTTAGATTATTCTGATAAATATTGAAACTGCTTCTTATGTCTGATTTTAAAAGATGTAATGGATGGGCTTTCTTCTAACTCTTAAGGGAGTTTGTTTTAGAGCTGCGCAGTTCGGAGAGATGGAATTGAAATAAAGTTTGTGCTACTACTGGGGACCTCCAACACTTTAAAGACCGCCAGGAACCTAGAGGAGGATGAAGTTATCGGAAACGAGAACGATCTTCGTTTAGAAGAGAAAATGATTGCATTAAGCATACTTTGTGTATATCACGGCCGAATAGGAAGCCAGCTTCATGCAAAAATGGGATATGCGTTACAATTTTTGAAGTTCACAAATAAAGCGAATTGCCTAGTTTTTTTACAGCTCAAGTTCTGTTCCAAACGGATAGAATAAGCTACATGAACGTACTATAAATAGTGTATTTCTTAACATTTTAATCATAAAGTTACCACCGGTTCATGAACCATAAAGAATAAAAATTACGTTTAAAATGCGAAACCTACGTTCGCATTTTAACGTTCAGATACTTACACATACCGTATATAGGACAGAACTGATGTCATTTCTTAGGTAACTATCGGTACTTAAGGTATCAAAGTAATCATTAAGAAAATTGAAAATAGGTCGACAAGAATACCAAAAACTCTTTGAGTTCCCATGCGCAGTGGGCTGAGGATTTTTTGCAATCGTCCGCTACTTGCATAATTAGCCCCGTTACGTTTACCATATTAAATTTCGTTTATAAAAAGATACGGAAGTCGTTTAACGGTAATGATAGATTACTGTAATTCCTCGATGTTCTGATAATATTCTTTAATATAACATGTCATCTCGTTTTGTCATTTGGTAATTGCTATAAAACAGCAATTATAATGTTTTAACAAAAACTAGCATTGCTAAGAATATCATCAAGCATCGTCAGCAGATATAATTAAAAATATGTTTTTTAGGTTGAAGTGTATTTGAACGCTCAAATGTACATTTGAATTTGCGCCAAGGTTTAACTAACTAACTTAGAACTTATTTGATCGTCGAGCAAAGAATTTAGTAACACAAGGTTACTAAAACAAATCATAGCAATTTGGGTTGGAAATAGTTACAGGTTGTGAGGTTGTTAATAGTAGCATATCAAAATTCTTTTGTTGTGTTTGATGACTTTTGGGGGATGCTAACGATTATGATAATAATATAAATAACTTGAGAAGAAATGAGGCGTTTTCTCGTAGTATGTGATTGTGAGATACCACATTTAAGATTAGAAAAAAATGTCTCATGTAAGTGAATTTAGATATATTGTTATGTGAAAATAAAGATTTTTAACCGAGACATAATGAACTTAGGGCAACTTACACCAGTGATTTACTACTACTATTAAATAACAGAAATAATAAGGCCACAGACAATCACTACTAAACTAAAAGTTACACTCCTCATCTAAACATATGTATCTACCAAGTTTGAACCTGGGACCTTTGCTTCCTAAGTGAGATCACTAAATAAGTTAATCTATTCACGAACTTTTACCCGCGGCTTCGCTCGCGTTACTGCGTTAGCACAAATATTCACGTCTTTTATACGCGCCGTCGACGTCCGCTTGTGTCAATACAAACGAGATACTCACGTGAGTCAAACGCAGCTTAACTATGAATTTACGTAGGTGTTTAAAGTTCTACCTTTGAATATCAGCACAAATTCAGTCGCGTGTTTGTATCGGTATCTTTATAGATATTTTATTGATACAAATGCATTAGACTTGCAAAAAATTGCTCTGTGGAATAATGGAATAAAGTAACTTCTCCGTTTCTAAAATGCGCGTCGACAGAGCGTTAAAAAAGACAGCGTGCAAAGGCCCTTAATGTAGAATACCGACTAAAAATATATTTGTTTCCGAGGGAAACAGTAGTTTTTTCTGAATGAAAGGTACTCTATGTCCTTTTTGTACCCCTGACAAATTATACGCAAAATTTCATGATTGATCCGCTGAATAGTCAAGGCGTAAAGGTGTAACAAACAAACTCTCTTTCGTATTTGTAATATTAGTTTGGGTTATTTAAGATGAGCACGAAAGTAATTAAAAAACCAATACTAAAAGTATATTTTACAAAAAACGTAAGAAATACAATAAGTACGTTATAAATCATTCAAACAGGTGTGTCCAGTTATTTTACATTCGTCTTTAACTTAATTTTGTAACATAACATTCGGGTATTATTTTTCGAACCTCAGATGAAACTTATTTCTCCGATATCGTATGACACACAAAGTCAAACAGGTTCTCATTTGTTATTGTTTTTATTAGTGATATTTGCATTCTTCTGTGTAATAATAAATTTGATTGATAACTTTTGTCCGTAGAAAAAACAACCCTGACACTCATAAGTCCATATTACTACAATTTCCATACACAATGTCAACAATAATAATGACTTTACTAGCTAATAATTTATGATCCTTATATGGGGCACTGGTGTTAACATGTTAAATAGGTATGTACTCATAGGCAATAGCAATTTATCTTTAAGATAGATTTGACCAAATCTAGTTGATAGTGAATGCAATTCTCAAGGTACTACTTCTGTAAAAGGAATAAGAATTTTCAATAAGACTCACAAAAACAGCCACTCCTTAACTGACAACAAACCTAAAACGGTACTCAAGTCAACGAGTTTACTGACACGAATTTCTCAAAGTAATGAAATGAAAAGACACAGTGCAATGTTAATTTTTATTATATACTTAAAGCCATAAGTTTTTATCATGTATAATTGTGTGTGTATTAATAATAATTTATCTATTTCCTATATTTTAACTTACTGTCATATGAAAAAACATATTTGGTCTTAAATAATTATGCAATCAACAGATCATATTACTAAAGGCAAGAATCTTCTTTAGTATGTGATTTTCTTTATTTTTTGACTCACAAGTTTTTTCCGCCTGAGAATCACTAGTAAGCGGAGTCCATTTTTCAAGTATTTTTCTATTGAAATTTATTCTTTTAAATATTTCAATATAAGAATGTCATCAAAGATATTGGAAGGATAATAAAATATTCAACTTCATGAGCGTATCAAGGTCCTCACTACTTTCCATATAAATGAAAGCATTGAGGATCAGGCACATATCTTACTTATGAATGAATGGACCATTACCCACAATTATCACGCTCATTGCGTGTTGCTGAGTGCAGATGCCTGAACAAACAGCTTAATGTCCTTTCGAATTACGGAGGTGCTCAAGATATTTAAGTGTTGATGGCCGGTGACCGACTTTGCGTAAATTGGTCCCGACTGATTCGTAGTCACTCTTAATTATAATATAACATTTTATGTATCCGTATTTAATTCGTAATTAATTTTATTTTTAATTTGTTAAATGAGGCAAACAAATAATTTTGAATTTGAACTTGTTTTGCTAGTATGATGAAAAGTCACACTGGTGCGGCAATTTGGCGTAACAACGGATCGGTCAGGAAATAGCTTAGCCTAGGCCGTAGGCCGCTAGGTACAAATCTATACCAACTTATTTGGCGTTTTTATATTAAACACAACATAATGTTTTCAAATAATTATTATAAATAAGTGCAAAACAAACTGCAGCCGTAAGTCTTAACTTACCCGAATTGCCGCATTTATGATTTTATAATCAGTAAACTGTTACCAGTTAATAAAATTATTTTCATGTATCATAAGCACACAATGACGTTCTGACCTACCTATGCGATTGTCAGTTACGAACCGTTCAATTTTTTAGTTGGTATTACAAACCCATTGGTTGACTTGAAAGCGGGAATACCACACCACAATCACTTAACCACGGAAGTCTTCAAATTGTTCTTTTGAATCAGAATATGTTTAAATTAAGAATTTGTTATTCAGATAATAAGTAAAATAGGTATTCGGATTAAGTATGGCCTTTTACTGCGATCTCCAACACACCTGCAAAGTGTTGAGAGAGTTTGGGAGAGCCTCCTTCGAGCAGTAGACTTCTTTTGGCTGAGATGGTGAATTATTCCAATAATTTATTAATATTATTCATTATCTTAAAATTGTTAAATATAAATTTATTATGGACTAGCGGCCCGTCCCAGCTTCGCACGGGTGGAGAAAATTCTTTAATTTTTCTCTAGCATTAAATATAGCCTTAGTTACTCAGCGTGAATTTAGCTTTCCAATGGTGAAAGAAGTTTTGAAATCGGCTTAGTAGTTTTTGAGTTTATTCATTGCAAACATACAAAAATACAAATCTTTCCTCTTTATAATATTAGTGTAGATAAAACAATTTAAGCAATGATATTAATTAATAAAAACGAACAAAATATTTTTTCAAAAGGAAGTTAGTCCTGTTCGCCTTAATGTAATAATCTCATGAGAGGCTGGTCTCACGTTACCCGTATATGGGAAAAAGGCCAGTAGCGAGTATTTTCTCGTCGCAAAGATTAATACAACATTTCACAAACACTTTAATGCTGTAATTACATTCGAAGCTACTTCCTATTTCATTTTGTAATTCCATCACGAGTTTTAAATGAAAATATTCTTTTTTAATAAATTGCTTATTACGCCCGATCATTAAAGCGCCATAAGAACCTTGTAACAAACTAAAAGAACTTTAATTCCCAAGGAAAGGAGTATTTAATTAATAAATTTAGTAGCCATATAAAGTTAAAATTGTTGTAGAGTTATAAAATAAGTCTTATAAATGTAATTAATGATTCACAGACCTCATACGAACACCGGAAGCTAATGTGCACTTCTAAATTTTTTATTACGCATCATCTACGAAAGTTTAAATCATATATTATGGTAGTAGTAGGTAGTGGTATGGTAGCAAATATAACGTAGATAAATATTATTGTTATTATCAATCAAGTTATTTCCGAGTCAATAATAAAAAAGCAACTTAAGGGTCCTTTAATAAAGACCCATAAAGTTTAATAAATATAAAACTTTTAGTTATTCACGAGTATAATTATAAGTATAGTTTAAATATAATAGTCTTTATGACATTATACAGTTTTTTCTAGAGACATAACAGTCTATGACAGGCTATAAACGTCAAGGTAATCATACGGGTAAAAGACACTCAATTGAACGATTACATTGTTCGAATTCTTCAGCTACGATCTCGAGTTTTTGCTATTGAATAATTTACTGTCATTACAATTACCAATTACGTATGTGATTGATGAAGTCATCTGTTTTTATAACTTACGTTTTATATATCCGAAAGATGTCAACTTTGAGGTTACAAGTCAACGATAAAGTGTTTTGTGCAATAATTATATAAAATTTTATCTTTTGTGTTTTGATACAAAGACTTTTCTTAATTAACATAAATGAAATCACAGGTCCTGATGAAAATTATAAGGTTTTTCCGTATGATACTACCGATTTATCCTATACACTATTATCAGAATAATTTCTTTAAGGCAATCGTATCTTTATTTTGTGTAATAATGTTGGTATTTAAACCACATTTTAAGGTAATTCCACAAACATAATCCAGTTATTATTTAAGATTGATTCGTTATATATACGGATTTTCTCTTTATTTCTGAATGAATGAATGAGGTGGATATCTTTTCAAACTCGTTGAACTTGTTTAAGAAAAAAGTAGGTATGCTTTTATTTTAAATACTTAAGAATTTCCCAATTAGGTATTAAACAAATAGGTATTAATTAAGGCTTATTTTTTTTTCTGCATTGTTTCTTATTTATTAGTTTTTATTATTTTCGGTATATTATAAAATATGATAGCAATAGAAACAATTTCGTACCACTATATTATTGATAGTTTTAATTTATGGTACTTTAAGGTCTGTTTGTTTTCAATTATACTTTGTAAGAATCTCTATATGACTGTTTGTTACCTAAATAAATAAATAAATTTCCTTTTGCTACACGGGGCTAGATAAAGACCAATAAAATAATCAAAATTTCGTGACGAATGGTAATTTAATTACTAATAATTCCTCTCTGTATGTCAATTCGTTGTTGAGTTGGGCAACACAGGTGTCAGCTGTTCGATTGACGATCTTGGTGTCAACAGTATCAGTTACGATATGTTGTTGTTAAAGCCAATCAATCGCGCTCAGAAAGTTAATAGGTGTGGTGTGTGAAAGGTATGCGAGGCAACACCGACTCCAGTAAATGGTTAAAAAAGTAAAGATTTGGTTTGTTAAGCTATCTGACAAATGTAGCACCAGTGCTGTTAATGGCGTCACTATAAATAGTTTGATACATTTTGAATGTCTTGGCCATATAGTTATAACCAATCAAGACTTAAACGTTGATGTACAGAGTACGGGGCAGCATCAACACCCTCACGCAGTGTTGCCAGCCCGAATTTTAGAAAATTAGTAGATTATGTGCCAAATGTTGGTAGAAGTTGGTAGAATGTAAATTGCAAAATTGGTAGATCTACCACCTCAATTACGAAGATTTTTCAAGATTAAAAATGCATGAACTGTTCTTAACATGTATATTTTTGGAAATTACACATATTTTTATTGAAAATCTTTTAGTACGCAACAATTCCTCTAGAGTCTCTGTGCAAATTCTATTTCTCTGGAAGGTTTTCATATTATTAATTGCAGAAAACAATCTCTCAACGTTGGCGTGTGGAAGTATGTGGAAGTGCAGAGTTCCTTCTTTCCTGCAAATTCCTTGTCATTCTCCCATAATTTCGAATATTTTTGGTCATAGTGCCTTTTTCTAGCTTTTCGTGGAGGAGTTCCTAACCTACAAAGGCTACATAGAACTCTGTGCATCGCTTTCGCTGCTGTCAGAATCCATTATATATATATATATATATATATAAATGCATGCAGCACAGAAAAAACAGAAATCAGCACTGTTAATACGTAGTTATTTAGTTTTAACAACAAAACAACACAAAACAGGAGCAAAGATTCACCATTGATTCCGCAACAAACCAACCGGGAATAGGACACAGAACAGTATAATAATGTCTATGGGCGCGAACGACGAGCTGTTGCTGACGTTTTTTTGTGGTTTATAGCCTGGACTCTTATGTATGCTTGACGCATCGTCGCATGGCTCACGCAACACATCGTAACGTCGCTCATCGATATAAAAATAATTCAAAGTGGTGATATGTCAAACTAATTAAAAAATTGGTAGTTTTTAGGTCTAAGGTGGTAGATAGGTAGACTGAAGAGAAAATTGGTAGATCTACCAAAAAGTTGGTAGATATGACATCACTGCCCTCACGAGACATTACACTTGCAAATGCCTGGAGTCCCAGACAATTATAGGTATCTGAATTAAGTTTAAATGATAAGAAATATAATAAGTTACAATTATTCTAATTAGTTAAGTTTATTAATTATATTATAAATTAATATACAAAAGCATTAGGTCAAATAGTAAAGCTTGATCTACTGTTGTCGACTGTATCTAGCGTAGTTAAATTGTATTATGTACTATGGAATGTTTTTTATTTTTACTTTCAAATAGTTTGCATTGCATTGTATTATATTTAATAAAGTATGAAAAAGTATATATTTATTTTAAAATAAAATTAAAATTAATTTAAATTCCAATAAATTAAATGGATTGGTTTATATATAATCGATTAAAAGTTAGTGTGTTAGTCTAACTAATAAATCAAACTTAGTCAAAGTTTGATTTATTGGGTAGACTAACAAAACCTAACAGAAAACATTAATACAATCAGCAACGTCCTAAAAGCACCAACCTAAAAGTTTATCAATGTTTGTTTTAAAGTAAACAAAAGAAAAACGATTTGTAGTTTGAGATAATGAACCACTGGTCGTGTTAATGTGCTCCCGCGCGCCTGAGGATGGAAAGCGACGACAGGAAATTCAATTGACCACAATCGCACGCCTCGCTCTCAATCGGAGCACACGCCAATCCATTGAGCTACATCGCGATGCATAGTGGTATCGACGTAAACACAACACATCATCGAACCTGGCTAAGAAGCTAAAAAACAGAGTTTATTACGGTAGGAGTTTGATTTATGATTACGGCAAAAAATTAAACAAATTTTGCTAGAGCCAATCGCCTAATAGGCGACCAAATGCCTGCCTGCGGCTTGCGGCGTGAATCATAGAACATTTTCCACAGAATGCTTCAGGTGTCAACGTTAAAAGGCTGATAATGACATTAGAATATAGATACTTGCCTCCTTATTATAGACGATAAGTTTAAACTGTAACCAGGTCTAACTTAAGTCCAAGTTTTGTAATAAGGGGAAACATGTTTGAGTACGGGGTATAATATGGATGAATCAAGATAGATCGATGGACTAATCGTACTCAACAATTTAAAATGACTATGTTAGAAGCTATTTCGGTCAAGAGTTTAAAGTTTACCAATAACATTTACGGCAGACGGGACTTTTTGTGTCAGCCTTCGTATAAATGTAAATTAGCAATAAACTATACGACTGCATAATTTAGTCACAAACGTACATTTTTGACCTAGCTTTTCCCCACAAGTTGGCGAATAGCTAGGTATCTCAAGTGTCCCCCACTATTGCGGAAATTTAACTGTATTATTCCTCCTTAATATACATACTTCCTTGTTGGTCACGATATTCTTTGTCCTTACCACAATCGCACGCCTTGTCACACGGTCGCACGGTCATTCAAATTTAACTCAGGTCTCCACTCTTTTATTAATAAGATATAAATTCAGTGGAATTCAACCAGTAAAAATAAAAACCGACGTTTCTGAATGCTTAGGATCTTGTAAGATCCTGTTTTCTTTGTTGTTTTTCTCGTGGAAACTTTTTTGCATTCATCACATATAGTTTTAAGTATTTTTATGTATTTGTATATATATTTATATCGGTTTGCCACAGGAACATCGGCGTTTTTAAAGTGATATATTAAATATGGTACTGGAGTTATAAGTTTGGCTGGAAGATTGGCCTTTGAGATTTCGTTGCATAACGTCAAAGATGAATGCATATTTAGCTAGTTTTGTAGAACTCACTGAACTAAGAGATGTTTTTTTTTTCCAATTTATTTACCTATTTATTATACTTTCCATGGCAGCCCATATTAAGGCAACACCTAATTTGTAAGTTGCGTATGTTATTTTTGATGCCCTAGTTAATAAAAAGAATCAAATACATAACTTATTTTAAGGTGAGCGGAAAAATATAAGTTATGTTCGGTTATACATATTACAACCAGGCTTTGCTAAAGTTAATTTTATACTAATAATTATATAATTAACACCTACTATTTTTCTAAAAATTCCTCGGAACTTCAGTGTCCTTTTAAAAAAGAGTTTATTGCAAATCGCAATCACAAAAAAAAATTGATAGGTTTTTTTAATTATTTAAAGGAATTCAAAACCTATTTCGGAAAAAGTTTTATTTTATAAGTTTTTTATATTTTGAATATTATAACTGGCTTAGAAACTCTTTTAGTAAATCTGTGAATATTTGTATACCATAATATGATTGTATAACACATATCACATTACACAGCAGACAGTCGTCAAATTAAATAAAATGACAGCAAAAGCATTGTTTTCAACTTTGAACCTTATCCCTTTATAGTAGAACACATTAGCGTGTAATTTTTTATTACTTGAGTGGGTGTCGGTGCAGCGAGCCCTCTTGCACAAGGTGCGTACAATGTTAACGACCTCTCAAAAAAAGGCGCAAGTGTGATCGATTTTTGACTGTATTTTTCTGACAAACCTCTATTTAGAAATTAAAAGAAAGGGTCCATGAATTATAAAAAAAAACTAAAAAATTTAATAATCTTGGAGTAAATCATAGAAAAAATTGATGAAGTAAAAATTGAAAAACATTGGGCTAAGTAAGTACCAATAATATTTACATTTATTAACATTTTTTGGATTTTTTTCTTGATTTTTATTATTTTAATAGCTACAAAGCTATTGTCTATACATATTGCTACATATTTCACTGTAACAATTCACTCTTTCCAAAAAACAACTAACTATATCTGGGACAGTTTTTGTGATATTACAAAAATCGATTACTTATTCATAACGGAACAAATAGAATGTGATGAGCGATTGACACGTAATGAAGCTTTTTTGCTCTAATCTGTATCTTGCTTGACATACAATGGCAATTTTCACCTGTTCTTTGCGTATCTAAATGCCCATTAAGTCTTACGTAAAAGTAATCATTGCTGCATAATGGGTTATAAATTTCAGTAGCGATTAATGTAAGCGTTCTAGGGCTTGATTTGTGCTCTAGCACGCCACGAAAGCTGTCGCCGACTTATAACAAGATAAATGGTCTCACATTCGAAAGGTAAGCAATTTGTAAGGCGTGAAAGCGAAATCATTTATTTGACAGCTATGCTATCAACTCAAAGCTAATACGAATCAGGAATTCATGAAATTCCCATGGAAAACATGATCGGCAATTTATTTACTCATTATATATTAAACTTCGTTTCTATTATCTCAATACCTTTAAGAAAAGTATCTTTAATTAACAACAATTTGATAATTTTACAAAATTTCCAAGTATAGAAAATCGAAATGGTAGTCACAGAAGGAAGGAAGTCCGTTAAAATACCTGGACTTATTTTAAGATTTGTTGCTTTATACAAGTTACGTAAGGATAGCTAACAATTTTTGAAAATAACTTTATTATAACATAAGACTTGATTAAGCTTTGTGATGGAATGTAAATAATGAAGAACTCGCTGCTTAATTGCACCAGTTTCTCAGAAACCATCAGGAAGTTTGGTGCAAGTCGTCAGTAGTATAATTGTATGTGTTACAGCATTGACGATGTACTGAGGCACATACGCTTATGCGGTACCGTATCGAGATTGATAGATGCCAGATCTGATGAACACGTATATGCCTCGCTTTATGCTTAGTTGAATCTTTATGTAAGGAGTCATGAACACATGATCGGCTGATGATTGGTCTTTCATTTCTTTACTATTTATTATGTTTGCTGATGCAAGTAAATTAATCTCAGGTAAAGCGGAAGTTTGAGTGCTTACTCAATGTAATAAGATAAGGCGTATTACATTTTATTATTGTCTCTAAACAACGCATTACAAAACCTGTGAATGCGAGTGTTGTATTGAGTTCTTATTACGATAGTGATGAAACTGGTATTTTTTTTTTGTAATTTTTTATAAGCAGACAAAAGTACGTCGACATATTAGACTAGTGTCTTCTGGATATAGCCTAGCTTAACTAATTAACACTGAAACAATTGTTTAAAAAAGGAAAATAAAACGGATAAGTACGCCATCTATGAGCTTGGTCACTTGCCAGAAAAAGCTGGTTCTATTCCTGAAGTTAATTATGACATTACGTTTTTCCGTATTAAAAATTAATATTTGCCTAAAGTATAGTTTGTTAAAGTAACATGAAAATAAATTTAATATTTTTTTCATAATCACTTGAAATAAGTTCTTTTGAATTGTCCATAATTTATATTATTCGATGTTTTTTAATAATTACTTACAATTTTCATATTATGTAAATATTGTAGTTCGCTATATGAATCAATGGTTGGAGAATAATAATATTTGTTTTTATATCTTAATCTCTATATTTGATAATCTTGTTCCAGGCGTTAATCTTTACAATTAAAACGTATTACATCATGAAGAAAACTATCGTTACCCATTTCCTCAACTGTAAAAATATACTTAACATAGTGAAATTAAACAAAGAAAAGCCTTCAGAATCAAATGAATCAAAATCTAATCGTACTTAAAACATTCCCTTAAATACATAATAGTAGACCATGTAGCAGCCACGATTCCATCAACGTGGAATGAGAAGAAAGTCATGAATATATTTTCCGCGGCATTTCGTATGCGGGCGCAGCACGTTCCCACTACTTTCCCTGCTGTTATCGCCCAGAATTGGAGAGCCATCCACCGAAGCAGGATCTAAACAGTCACGATTAGGGTATACTACACGGTTTCTGCGGAACTCTGGTATTCAAAACAGATTAAGTTTATATAATTGTTATAATCATCTTACAAACAAATATTTCCAGTTATTTCAATATCTTAAAATATCACAAATTTAAATAAAAACACATTAACCGGATTATAATCGTGACGTTTCGACTCCTTTACAGGAGCCGTGATCACAGGACGTCTTAGGTAATGGTCGCCATACACATGTATTACTAACTTCCAATATTCTAATTAATGTAAATAGTTCATTAACGCGTATACCCAGATTAAGATTGCCACAAGTCAAAAATTAGGGATATTTAGTTTTAAATGCCAACTGATAGTATGATATGTGTTGAACATGGTGAAAAAGTGCCACAAGTCTAAAACGAATGTTTACAAAATGGAAGATACATATGGCACTCTAGGTTGGAAAAAATACTGAAAACTTAAAAATTTCAACTCTGGTTTTCTCAGTTTGACACTTTTGGACATGTAGCAGTCTTAATCTCGGTGTACGAACGGAATGTGTTTCACTTTCATAAAAACGAAGGAATTAGAGAGTTTTGAAGAAGTACGGCAATGTTATTTAGTGGGTTCGGCGGCTGACCCGTTTAGTAAAAAGGATTCGCTTCGATTCGATTCTCACATGAGAAGAATTTTGTGGTCGTAATTGTATAAAATTGTAATTGACTACAATTATTTAATTATTATTGAATTGAAAAAAAAAATAACTTGTGAAATACTTAAATGTGCTTTGTACACGTTCCCATGATGTCACAAGGAATTGATTAATTTCTATTTTTGTGTCTTGAATTCATTAAAACAATGAGGAATAAATCCTTTTTTTTTTGGAAATTAGAAACATTGGATCTTGTCTCCAGGAATTGAAGTTTAAGAAATTCAAATTTGATAATTGTAAAATTAAACTTATATGTTACAATGTTAAGGGTACGTACACAGCTTTTTAGTGGGTACGCCTTCAAACCATTACCGGGCATTAGGCCGGGATGGAGGACACTCCAACATAACTTGGCTGTTTACCCGCGGCGGAGTATGCGTCAAGCATTTATCCATGTATAAAAAAGGAAAAGCATATTCCTCAGGAGTGAGGACATAAGTAGACCAATGAAGATGACGTTCGTAGCCATATTGAATATCATATCTTAGTCGAATATTTAATGAAATAGTGATTCCTTTTTCATATTACATAGTAATGAGTTAATGACAAACAATCTGGGAATCTCAATATTGACTACAATACGGAAATATGTTCTACATATTTCGTGTTAAAGTATGTTAAAACAGGTTTATAAATGCATATATTTGATATAGCATAAGAACAAAATACCATATTTATTTCGAAAAAGCAAAAAATGCGATTCATTGCATTATTACATCATACAAAATTATTCAATGGCACTTTTAATGCTAAACAAGTTCTATTAATATGAAACACGCTAGATATTAAAAAAAACGGCGGAGAGTGTGGGTTGGGTTTCCGCAGAGATATGGGATTATTCGACGCTTATATAATCAGTATCGCTGCCCGAAATATACTAAAATAATCAATAATTAATCGATTTATTGATTATTTTAGTAAATTTTGAGCGACGTAAACCCAAAAATTTTAAAATTCTATGTATAATATTTATGACTTAAGCCTCTCGTAATTATACCGCCAAGGAATAATTTCTTAGCGTCAACATCATTCGTTCGTACGCTCCAATCTAATAGTGGCAACCATAATGGGCTATCTCACGACACGACCGAGCCAGCCATCGTGATGGCCCGCCACGGTTACAGATCGATTTGACACACTCAAGAATAATTTTAGTCTCCTAGTGAATCGAATGCATTCCACGGAATAGTAGAGAAACAAAAACGCATCCTACATTCCAAAGGTACAAGAAGAGATATTTGAGTTTTTTTGTATTGAATGTAGAGACAGTGCAATCGAAAATCAAAGCCAACAGGGTGGCTATTAACCCTTTTAGTGCTATACATATTTTACCAATATATGCTAAAAATGCCAGTAAAAAAGTGCATTTTTATCGATAATTTATATGAACAGGAGTTATATGAATGATGTTTATATAAATAATATGCGATCGAAGATAGAATGCAATATAATGAATAAAAATACGAACACGATAACACGGGCGTCACCTGCGTGCGCGCGCGCCAAAAGTGAACTGTCAAAAGGAGCGCTATCGCGACGCTAGCATTTTTCACAACTAGCGAGAGCAGCGCGACGGCGCTCTTTGGCACTAAAAGGGTTACGTTAATTAATAGGCTTTAAAGACAAAAAAATATAGGTTATGGTATGGTATGGAGAGGTATGGGGAGTACCTCCAGTATTATCTTTCGCACCTTTACAATACTCTTAAATTGCTATTGTACTCTGCCGGACACTATACTGCATATTATACAAAATCATTTAATCAAAGAAGCTACAGCAGTTGTTGGTGAAACAACCTTTCTAAGTTTACGACAAAGTGCATGGTTTGTCTATTTATTATCCATAAGAAGAGAAAACTTAGATTCTACTATACATGTATTTTACTCCTGCTTACTGCTAGTCATAAGAAAAATCAAAGTTAGGTTAGTCATTTACCTTGGAAGTTTATAATATAGTTTTGAAACATTTTGTTATGTCCTTTTAGTTTTTTAAATACATACAAACATAAATAAAAATTATTATTTTCCAGTGGGGGTAGGCAGAGAGCACGGATTCCCACTTTCTACGATCCTGTTATACATCTTCCGCTTCTTCAACTGTCATTAGACCTTTCATATAAGCTCGTCGTTTATTTCATTGTTAAACCATAATTGTGATATTAATAATTTATTAGCTGACTCGGTAACGCGTTGCTATGGTAACGCGTATACAATGGAAAAAGAGCGGACAGACAAACACACAAACAACAAATTTGTGTTCTTAGATTATAGACTAGCGGCCCGTCCCGGCTTCGCACGGGTGGAAAAAATTCTTTAAATTTTTTCTATTATTTAATAGTTTTCCGTTAGCGCTATCTAGCGTCCGGTAGACGAAGTACTTGCGGTTAACGCGTTGCTATGGTAACGTTAATTGATACAATGGAAAGAGAGCGGGAAAAAGAGCGGACAGACAAACACACAAACCACTGTGATCTTAGATTATAGATTGTACAGTTTAAAATACATACACTCCTATAACAAACATCTCCTTTTGATAGCTAATTATATTACATATCACACACACCAAGGAATTATCACCCCTTGCTTAAATGTACCGAGACAGGCCGAAGCCGTTACGATGCTGATTATTCGTTGTAGTGAGGAATTAAATAACAAGAGTACTGAACGACCCGAGTCGGAGCGTGTGATGATCCGTTTCTAAGTTGATATGTATACTGTAACCTTAATCACGAAATAAATAGAAAGGTGAGTTGAAGTAACAACCTTGATTGAAGCCCGAAGTTGAGATGCTGTAGAACTATTTCACATTGAATACGTACTCGCTCAGTGTCTCGACCCTCAGACGTGGGAAACTTTCGCGACTCAGTTTATTGAAAGTCAGCTCAGATGTAATCCTCGTCATTTGTTAACAAATAGCCGCGATTAATAACCACGATACACGTTGTTAATTCCTGTTGGTTTCAATAAAATTTAACAACCTGATTTACCAATGTAAATGAGTGTAGATGTATTAGAAAGATTACGTTAGAACATAGTTATTGGGTAAATGATAAACCATTCCGCTATCAGTATGAATCTAACGAACGTTTTGATTTCGAACGAAGAGAATAATTTTGTTTATTTATGTAATAGAATGACCTAACAGCCCTTAAAAAAACACAATACATGTATAGTCAATTTTAATACTTAGTACGAAAATTTTCTTTACAATGTCAATTTTACAGAAAGTAATCGTACAAATGCATATTAATATTTATCATGAGTCATGTTATAAACTTGCAAACGCAAAAAAGTGCATACTTTATGCGAATTGACACTAATAGAAAATAAATCATAAGAAAAGAAATATAACACAAGCTGTTGAAAATTATGGATAGCATGTGTGCTAATAGTGTGAACAGAAATAAAATTATTTCTCAGAGATTTAGAGAAAATAGAATGAACTCTCAATGATATTTGAAGTAAATTGTAAGAGAATTACTACAAATGAATTGTTGTCTACTAACTAATGAGTGTCTAATATTTAAATGTTACATTTTATATTAAACTTACTAACAGTGGTTTTTAAGATTCAAAATCGTTACTGACAAGTTATGGACACTGTCTGAAATAAAGTTTTTTTTTACACAAATCAAATTTTTGTTTAGGAATTTGATTGCATAATGGTTGGTACGTGCGTTATGCGTAAGTTAAGTGACTTTGTAAAATAAAAATTTTCAGATGGGTGACCATAAATTTATAATATAAGTAAGGTAAGTTAAGCCATTGATATTACCATAAAATCTTGAATTTCTATTAGATGCATTGATAATTAATGGTCTTTTCTATTTGCCCCAGCTAGGGGGGCAGTAGGCTGTTAATGGTGATATATTATTATAAAAATAACCATTATGTAAGGCGTGGAATACTTCGTCTTCTAACACTATTAATTACTCTTTGTATTTCGAACTATGAAAGGTCTAAAATATCAAAGTACAGTATTAATTACTTAATAGGTGATGAAACGATGACTTTAACGGGATATTTATAATAAGCGCCGACTTTGTGTGGTTTCTCAATAAGTATTTTTTAAGCTTCTCAAATTACTATAAGTCGCTCACACCCGGGGCTTTGTCATTTAATATTTCGCTTTAAAATTATTGTCATAAAACATTTCCTCAATGTTTCTATACAGCTTTTATACCACGTGAATTACTGTATAATTTGTAAATACAGTTTACCTAACTTTCATTCGAAAACGATTTACCTAAATCTCTCACGATTCATAGCCAATTACTAAAACAAATAAAGTCGCACGAGGTTGTATAACCGCATTCGACTAATGAGTCTTTTATTCAAAATGTATCAGACTGAAGTGTGTTTATTTAATCGGAAGCTTTGAGCCCTTTAGCTTTCAACTTTCTCTGAAAATCAATTACGTACGAGCTGTATTTGTTATTTATTTTGGAAAACTGTATTATCTCGAAAGTAAACAGTTCAAGTGAATTGACATTTTATTGCTCTCATTAAAAGACTTTTACTACATCACATTTAAACTCACGAGCAAGTTTACTCAGCACGTGATTTCTAGCTAACATTACTGTGTTAGTAGTTCTGTCTAGTATTTTTTTAAACACGATATTGTTTTTATGTTGATTTAATTAATGTACGTTTTTTGTAGAAATAAACTTCAGGCTAATTGGTACACTCGTCAGCTGGAGATCAGGGTTTGTATAGTTGAAAATTATCTTTTTCGGCTTTCTTGGTTGTAACCTAACAGCTAACCTTATTAATTCACAACTCTCATAAAATATGAAAAAAGAATAAGTACTTTTAACGTACACATAATAAGATTCGAAAATTCGCTTCCATGGGTGAGGTTCTCCTAACATAGAAAATAGAAATTGATCGTTAAAAATACCTTATATATTTTCTTTTAAATCTATAATCTAAGAACACAAATTTGTTGTTTGTGTGTTTGTCTGTCCGCTCTTTTTCCATTGTATACGTGTTACCATAGCAACGCGTTACCGGGTCAGCAAGTAATACCAATTATGTTGACATTACAAACACTTGTATAGCTCGAGCAACAACACGTCGACTTACCACAAACTGTTAGTGCTGTCGATGTCATGTTCAATGTACATATTTCGTTACAAAAACGCATAATACTTACATTCAGATACAAGATGGTACCGTAAGGGTCATACGGCAAACATAGACTTTCCCTGGCTTGTATTCATGCAAACAAGTCCACTGACTGTAAATCTTCTTGCCTCATACATAAAATGCAACTCGTGTCTATTAAGCATCAAGCTTTACCGCAAAGACCAGTTAATTGGCTTGTGAAGACAATCTATAACATTAGAAGAAGTAATTAGTTTCATAAGTGACTATTATATGACTGACATACTGCTGTAGGTTTCATATTTAAATCATCAGGGATTATTTGGTGATTTTACAATTAAGACTTTATGTGGGTATAAGATATCTTCAGTGGTTGTATATTTTATAAGGTGTGGTGATGGCTATTTTGTGTTTCATCTTGCTTTAGAAAATGTAGACTTAGTACGGTCACTGAAGAAAACGAATAATAGTTGTCGTCGCCGCCGTTACCGTTCTAATCGCGATGTACTTACATAAAAAAACACCTCAGATAATCAAAACATGATTGCTTACATCCATTCCAACCTGTAATACTAGATAAGAATTATTTAAAGATATTCGCCACTTAGTACAAATATCTTAATATTGCTTTTAACATTGAATGATATGTCAAGTCACATATAAGGTATTAACTATAATAGAAAAACTATTCACACAAACACTCGACTTAATTGTTACTTATTTTCTGACTGACTTATTTTTTCAATACTTGTATTTTTCAATACTTCAATACTTTGTATTGTTTTGAAATAGTAATAATGCTTTATTGACTGAAACGTGATACAATGTGTGCTTGATTCCCCTGTATTCCAAAATAGGCTAATCACTGTAGTATGGAATTCAGTGTCCATTCTTCCATTTGATACATACATTTGTACTTTTTGCATTAGTACATATATTTGGTTGGTTTGGTGCGTAAATTGGTCTCTTATTTGTTTATTTAGAAAACAACAGCTTTTTACATAAAACATAAATACTTAATAAAGAAAAAAAAGAGTTTGCACATTAGCCTAACAGTTTCCACCTCTAGTTGGTACAGATAAAGTTATGTTGAGTGACAAAAGTGCCAATAAACTATTAACTATTTAGTGAAAACTAATACATTTGATAAAAAAATAAAAACAACAAATACATACTTATATAAACGAAATCTACAAAAAATAATTAAATGATACTAATCAATGCCCCACAGAAGGCTTCGAAAACAAATAAGTTTTTCGTGATATATGTCGACGTGATTAATTTTTCATTGAACTCGTTTGCGGCTCTTATTATAAAACTGTTTTTGTAGGCATACGAATATATTTGATGTTTTATAACTTTTATAAGTTATAAGCCTTACATGAACAACGGCACATCAACATATCCAAAAGATATTGAAATTATGACCACTAAAATTTCATTATTTAAAGTTATTGTGGATCTTGGTTATCCGAGCAATTGTTGGTTTCTGGATTTTTTTTCTGGAAACACTATTTTAAAATAATAACTTTAGAATATTAAATATCTTTATAATTATGAGATATTAGGTATATGAATATGTTTTTTTAAAGTCCAGCACAGACAGTATTCGGTCAAAACGCTATATATTATAAAGTTGATAGCTATAGCTAAACAGTAGATAGCTTTCCGACCTTATTTATTTGTATTGTCTGAAGAAATAAAATATATGCATCTGGTCAAACACAACCTCACTTCGTGAAAATTATTTATACGTTTTCACATGCAAAGTTAGTATCAATTTTATGGCACGTGTTAATTGCTCCGCGATGTGGAAAGAAACCTTAGTACCTACGTAACATGTGTTGTATTGTGTTGTGTCACCTGCCTGCTGGTCATTATACACTGCGTTGGACAAGTTGACCTTGTCACCCACGTAATGTTTGAAAACATTTTCTAAAATATGTTTTTGAGTTGTAATATTCTTAAGGAGAATTTGTTTTTTATTGCTTCCGAGCTTTATTATAAAGAGAAAAAAAATCTTCAGAGCATTATCTAATTAAGAAAGCACACTTTATTTTTTAACTTCTTTATGTAATTAGTGACTATAATTATGCATACAAAAATTGTGGAAAAAGCAAGTGGTGAAGGATAGAATATATTTTAAAGCTTTAATTTAAATCGCAAGTGTTTTTGTGTTTAAAAAAAGTAAAATAAATTACAACACGTTAACTCTACAGAACATTGATTAATTATTGGCTTTTACTTAGTGACAGTTAGTCGTGAATCCTTGCAAAGATATCCGGTCAATCGAGTTTCTAATGTGATTGGTGACGCAATGATTCACGAAATCTAAATTTTAAAAGATAGTAAGCCTCCGTTCCCAAGGGAAGGCCAGACGAGTTGTATACAGTTAGGTTAAAAAGTGAGCGGTCATTAGAGTGTCACGTACAACTTAAAGCAATGTCAACACGCTTTCTACTGTAAACAATACTTCTTTCATATGGTAGGTTTATTAATATTTGCGACAGTACGATATTACTCATGTGAGATCACTGAACTTATGAACTTCACAAAACATCCACAAATTTTAATGCACAAATCTAAACTATTAGGAGTAAATAGTCAATAATTTTAAGCAACATTTGGGGGTGAATTTGAGTGACACACATTAAAAGAAATACTTAAGGTTCACATCAAAAATAAAATAACAATGTAATTTCCAAATGAACAAAAATATTCACCTGTAACTTTAGTAATTGTGACGAATAGTTAAAACTTTCCAGTTCCTCAAATGCTGAGTAATAAATAACTAAGTATACAATAGGTTAATATAAGTAATAACCTCGGACTTATTATGAATATTTATAGAAAGTCTCCTTTCTATGTGGTTTCATCCGCAGTATGTGTATGAGTATTGTTCGATTATTTCCGCTGTCAGCATCTGACCGAGTGACGAGCTGATGAACTTGACAGGTAATGACATACATTCGGGTATTACGGAGAGCGGAATGTTGCATTCATTATATCTATGATATTTCAAGAAAAATGGGTACATAACGTTTACTCTATCGAAAGTAGTTCCTTTTAAAGATGACTAATATTTACACAGAGTTGTCTTTCAGGTTATTAATGTAAAAGATTCTAAGAAGGTTAAGTATTATGACAGATATTTCTTTTGCAAAACAATGGGTTAGGTCACTTTATATTAGAAATCTCAAAAAACAATTTTGTCGTTTGTGCGTACCGTCCGATCGTGCGGAATAAAGACAGAAAAATTATGAAAGAACAAAGCTACAGAGATGTTGTATTTCCAATGTTATTATAAATGAAACGACTGTCCGAAGGATTACAAAATCAAAGAATGACTGTTTTTTATCCGACTGCGCTAGAAGAAGGGATTATTTAAATTATAAATTGACAAAAGACGACTTGGGTTGTGTAATTCTATATAGAGATATAGATAGAGAATTCTAGATATCCTTAAGCAAAAACTTACCCAACTCAATATATTTTGTAAGGTAATACAGCTATCGACGCTTACCTGAAACAAAATTATATATTAGTATATGCAAGATGGTTTATGCAATAAACTATTGAGTATAAGATTGCGAAAGAGCAATCGGTCAAAACCACATATTATCAAAAAGGAACAATCAAGTTTAATCAGATCAACATGTTTATATAAGTCAAAATAAAGATTTTTTTGTGATTTTCTAAATAAAAAACTCGGTATATGCCTAACGCTTAAAAAGACTCGCACGCCATGTTTAATTCTGTTATAGGTTCCTTGTATAAGACAGAGAATTGCGATTCCCAATTGAGAGTTATTGTTCCAAGTTAACAATTGTTCCCGTATAAACTGAACAAATCTGAGAGAAATGACTTTTACTCGCCCACTCGAAACCATAAATCTTTAACGTCGATTTAAGATCTGTTTGAGTTATGGCCCTTTGGGTATGTTGTTCCTAGACTTTCCTTCCCATTTTAGGTTTGGTCAAAGACCTGACCACAAACGACCGTTTGCTTTGGTATTTAGAATGGTATGTTTTAGAAAGTAATTGGGGAAAGGTTTGCCCATCAAATGGTATGGGAGGAGTGGATAATGTAGTTTTCTTGAACTTATAGCTCGTTAAAGAGATTAAATAAAGGAGGTTAATCCAAATACAATTTAATCAATTTAAGCTTAGATGTAATAGACATGTAATTTATATTACTGTTATTTATCCATTTAATACTTCATTTTTATGTCAAAAGCCTCGCTTGACGCCCGAGTTTCGTTCAATTTTTCGGTTAAAAAATTGTTTAAATGTACAATTTAAAAACATTAGGACAATGTACACAATTTGTTTTAAAAACAAAGAGTGTGTAAATACTATAATTATAAACGAATAAGCAACACATAAATATGTCTGTTAAACAAACGTATAAAGTTCGTTATAAAAAGATATACTTTACAATGACTACTCAACTTTTGACATTTCAGCCGCATCAATCACCATAACTCCAATCAGCTGTCGTATTTACTATTATAATATTAATATACAGTAATAGTGCAAAGTCATCGCTACAATAATAATCCAAAAGTGATAGTTTTGGATCAATAGTGCCAAATGTAGAATATTAATTGATTTTCAGTGACAACAGGATATTTGAATACAATGAAAATATGGATCAAACATTTTTCAAACCAATTTAGCGCACAAATTATTTTAAAATATATGTCAATTTTATAAGAAATAATTAATAAAATAGTTAAATGTGTTTTTTATTTAATTTTTTGCATTCACAATGCAATATTTCTATAAGATATAAAATACGTGTGTCAAAAACAACTACACCTCCGAGCCCTCAGGTTGGATTCGAACCCACGACCTTTCGCTATCCGGGCGAGTGCTCTGACCGCTGAGCTACCGAGATGCTGGCAAACGTGTCGAATTTTACAAACGTATTTCTACTTCTACTATGAGCTAGTATCGTTCCACCGTGGGTTCGAATCCCACTTGATTTATACAAGGATTAACATAATCACAGTTCTTTTATATGACCACAATGTTAAATAGTCAATTTTTGATTAGATATCTTCCTTTTGGAATTTTTTGGTTTTGTTTATAAAGCTAAGAAAGTATATGCTATTCTGTGTTTGTCGTAAGTCCCATTATTGGTGACTGAAAATTTACGAGTCGTGCCACCGACGTAACATTTGTTACACTTATTTGCGTTTTATGACATTATTTATTACGCACTATCCCGACTAAGGATGACTTACAAACAACTGTGGACACAATTTATAAATTTGCTGCATTCACGTAATTTAGGAAATACCAGATACTTACAAAAACTAATTATTTATGTTACTAGGAATGTGGTTGCAATTGTACCATCTCTTAGATATCTCTAATACCTAAGCGTTAAGTACCTAGTTAAATTTATAATAACTATTTATTCATTAATTTTTATCTTCACTGCACTTCATAAAATAGAACATAGTTGAAATAGAAATTGCTTTCTAGTTGTTGTATAAAATTTTCTAGTAAAAAGTGTATTAATGCGAAATATACAGACCAATGTACTTAGAACATTATTCTTGATCAGTTAGCGTCTACACCGATAAAAGACATGTCATCTTTATAAAAGTGACGAGTCAATATTGCGCATATTGCAACAATATTTCATAGTCGAGATCGACCGACTTATCGACACTACGTAAAAGCCTGACAACACTTTAATGGAATGCCTGTAACCCGTGTGTTAGTGAACGTCATTACGAAGTTAACAAATTGTATAGTTGATCACGTAAGCCAAAAATTCTTATACGTTAAAAAATATTTTGCACACCTTTAGGCACCTCTTTTTGTTTCTGAAAACTAATGCGTAAATAATTCAGAATATCATTGCTCTTGAAGTGTGAACATTTTAAACGTCTTGCAATAAACTTATACCACTAATTTGTAAATACTTTCAACCTTATGCAAAGTTACTCAGTGACATTTTACTACATAAAAATCGTTATGAGAAAATTTGACAATTTTTATATTGAATAAAAAGAAAGTTTGAATAAATAAAGCGTTTGTCTCTGATATATCATACATCATTTGTCAAATATACACACTTTGTTTAAAAGTCAACGCCAAAACTGCTAGTCATGAGAGATTAGATTGTTTATGATGGTATTTAAGAGGAAAACCGTTTAACTATTTATGTAATATTTTAACTAATTTTAAAATTCAACAAAAGACACTCTTGTACGTACGTATCTACATAAGTTTATTTTTTTTATAGTAAGATTTTTCTTACTCGATTGAAAAAAAATAGGATACAATTAGGTTTCTGTTTTATCATCCAGTAATTCATATGACCAACTGAATAATTGGATGATTTTATTAACATAATTATTCTTATAAAATTATAGCCGTTATAGAGGTGTTCTGTTCTGTTATTACTGAGAACATATAGGTTGAGGATGACAATGGAGAAGGTGTTATTTTGCTGAATCCAATAGGTAGCCTATTTCTTACACTTCTGCACCTATCACACTTTTGAAACCAGGATGATTAAGGTAATTCATGTGCTACGTCCTACCTTCAAATATTTTAATTGGTCACGTTCCTAACTGCTAAATTTATACAAATAAAATTGTTTATTTCATTAGCACTGAATATAAAAAAAACGAGCGAGCCTTACAGTAGTCGCAAATTATGTGTAACATTTGACATCTCACCTTAGTAATAAGCAATTTTAAAATAAGATTCTGAAATTAAAAAAGCTAAATACTGAAATACTTTATTCGAATAATTATTACTTACTTGAATTTTTTCCAATGATCTGCACTTTATTGAGACTTATTATCAACAGTCAATGTTTGTTTATGTAGTTGAAGTATATAAATTGGTTTATATAACAGCAAACTTTAAACACCGTATTGACACTTACAACACTGTAACTTAAGTGCACAGATGATGGCTGACAGTAACGACCTTTCAGAAAATTGGTAGGTACTATCTGACGGTCAACTCTAAAACCGACTTCCTGTTACACACTTCCGTCCCATTTCACGAAATCACTCCCAAAAATTGCAGGAAAGCGAGAGGAAAGATGTTACACATCAAAAAAACAAGAAAGATCACGTTGTTTATTCGGTAGAAGTGGTTTCATTAGAATGTCCAATAGGTAGTGTTTAAATAAACTCTTTCACTTTTAGTAATGTAGTGTAGCGAAATTCAAAACAATGAGCTAAATTGAAGCTCAAACTTTACAATAACGTACGAGTAATAACGTGGCTATTTGTGTTAAGAGCATAGAAGAAAGTGGAATTCGAACATAATGGATAGGTAGGTGAAATGCGTAGCATACATTTTTGTTATTCCGAAAATAAGTGCACTTGTGTTCATTAAAAAATAAATTGCTGCAACACCTATAACATACATATATTTTGCATGTTTGTTTTGTGTAGAGAAGTCAACACACAAAAATGTTTTTAATACGTATCCAAAAGACTCTTACAGTTTTGGAGTAGTGAAATCTAGAAAATTGGTCTTCCTCCTAAATGCAAATTTCTACGAAAAAACTTTATGTTTTGTTGTTAACAAATTCTTTATGATTATTAATTTATCAGTTTTTGGAGTTGAGATATCTTTTTGCTTATCGTGGCTCTAATACGCCTTTATTATAAATGAAATAATGAAATAAATGCATCGTTTTGATTCAAACATTTATTTACGCGGCCAGATAATTCTTAGAGTATCCGATGGATGTTTAAATCCATGAAATGTATCTTAATTTCGTAAATTTTCTAGACGAATGGCATTTCCTGAAAAGAAGTATGTTTATACTTCTTTACTTCAAAGGACTTGGACTTTAAAATGATACGTCATAGTGTATCGTGTCATAGATGGGAATTTCAATTCGTTTACTATCACTGTTTAATTCAAATAGTTTGGTTCCAAAATTTACCATACGTTATATAGGTAATTACAAAACACGCTTGATATAAGCCTGTTTAGTTGTTGTAATAATTAAGGTAGGTATTTGTTATTCAATGTCATGTAACCTACATTCTTCTACTAAATATTGTGTTTAAAGATCAAGTGGTACCTCATAAGTCATTGACGTAACTATATATTTAGATGACACACCAATACGCAAAGTGTATGTCTGCTTCTCCAACCGTAACACTGTTTATGTAACAACATATTGACACAAATTGTTTCATCTATTTCTAACAAAGCATGTGATCGACAGTAAACGGTCTTGGTTAGTAACAGCCTTGGATGTTAGGCTCTTCGAAGGAAAAATAATTAAATTGCAAAGGGTCATTGTTACGTTCCAAATATTTCAATTCCAAATTTTACTAATATTTCATTGGGCAATTAAAACATTATTAAGGTTTTAATTGCCCAACATTATATACCTTACGGAAAGTTTTAAATTACTTTATTAAGCGAATGGAGTTGGGAAACATTATTGTTTATTTATAATATACTAGCAACCCGCCCCGGCTTCGCACTAGTGCTATGCTGATACCAAATGTTCTACAGAATATCTTTATATTCAACGTTCACAGCTTGTTTGTCATTAGACAATACAAATATGTTTTCTTTAATTTACGACATCACATTAGGAACTTCTAATATTATCAGTGTTTCTCTACTATATTATGCATGTATCTATTATACATATAATTGATGAATCAATCTTGAATCACTATTTATTAAAAAAAACCTCATCAAATACGTTGTGTAGTTTTAAAGATCTAAGCATGCATTGGGACAGATAGTGAACAGGAAGCGACTTTGTTTTATACTATGTAGTGATAAAGATCTTTTATCAATTTGAAATGTATTTGACGGCATACCGATGGGCATAATCAATTTATAATCAGAAAAGACTCTCTGTAAATAAGTTTTATTTTAATTCCGGTTACCGTGGCGGAAGGCGGCCAGCGCATGTAGGGTTCGGATAATTGGGCGCAAGCTATCACGTAGGTAGTTCGTATGCGCCGCAGTGTGGGTGTCATTACTCTACATTCATCGTGGGAGTACGCGATAACGACAACTTCTTGATCAATGAGCCTTCTGATTGTATCGCCAAACAATTAGCGAGTTTCTCTGCAATCGCGTAACCATGCATTAATTAACGGTTATGTAAAACCATCTATTAGGACAATCGGAAGACTTTTCTGCTTTCGATTTTAGACGACCTCCGTGGCTCGCATACCGGGTTTTTCTATGGTAACGCCTCTACGCCATTCGGGTTCGATCCTTGGTCGAGTCAATTTATAAAACGAACTTTTCTATATTGACGTGTGGCTGATTTGATACCGTCGTTGTTCCTAAATGCCATAATACAAGTGTTTTAGCTTCTTGGGTTCAAAGCAATACATGTGATGTTGTCATATATTTATTGTTTAATTTGGTGGTAAACTTTTTAATAACGAGGGTTGTGCGTTTGGTAATTCTATAATTATTGGAGCGGAACTCCTATGGATCAGCTTTAATGACGCAAAGTTTGTATGTATACGCCATAACTTCCCGAAAACCTAATCGATTTTAATAATTTTTGTGTGGAATCGAATCAACACATTGAGGATTAGGACCATTAGGATTCTGACGGAGCCCGAATTTGAAATTCACAAAAATAATAAAGTTATGACCAAAAACATTGGCTCTATAGGATTTCCCATTGATACAAAAAGGATTATGGTATTTTAAAATTTACTAAACATTATTGATTTTTTTTTGTTGGTATTACGCTCTGCTCCAATATATGGTGCTAGCGAAGCTTTATGCTTAGTTACTGCATCGACTTAGTTTTAATTGCATGTGTTGATTACAATCCACAATATCTCCTCAAGAATAAAGAGTTATTTGCAGATTTTAAACATGACATTTATTATTAAGCGATAATCATTTAAAGGTGATTCGGGTTGTGGCAACGTTACTCACCGACAGACCGCTTGCCACATCTGTTTTAGACATCGCAGCCGCCTTTCACGTGTGAAGTGTGGGGAATTAAAAATCGTTAACGTAATTTTATTAGATTGACGAAATACACATTACATACTTCTACTGGGATAAGGTAAATTTAATAAAAGATTTAACTGTTTAAAGCATTTCGTAACGGGGAAGCTTTTTTATAAATATAGAGACTACTAGCTGTGCCCGTTGTTCTTTGCAAAACAATTTTGGAAGACAGACAGAAAAAAATGTTTCATGTACTATATTTAGGGTAGACTGGGTACGGTTGTGCCAGGGGTCGGTTGTGCCAGGGGTCGGTTGTGCCAGGGGTCGGTTGTGACAGTCGTAATAATAGCGAAACTATAAGGAATACCGCGGCGAGTGCAAGGGCACAGGGGAGGGGCAGTCTGTCTGAACTTGTTTCACAGTATTGCGTCAGCCGTAGCGCAACGTTAACGCTTGCAGAGGAGTACATTGTTTTTTAACTATCAAAAGTAAGTATTTCTGATTGATTTGATTGAGTAATTGTTCTTTTATGTGTACAGATATATTAATGACTATGTTCCCTCGTTATAAGTTAGATATTAGTAGTTAAATAGCAATGATTACTTTGAACGTAGACTATTGGGTATTGTCATGGCGATTGTTCTTTTGCGAATGCATGTGTTGGGGACGGTTGTGACATATTTCCTGGGTACGGTTGTGACACAAGTAAAATTAGTTTCTTTGTTTTTAGATGCCTAGAAAACGTTTGAGGAAGACCGAAAGAGGGCAGTGTGATATTACAAAGTATCAAGAAGCTTATAAAGAAGTGAAACGTGGAACGTCTTTACGGAGAGCTGCGGAAATGCACGAAGTTAATCGCATGTCTTTATTATGATACATTAGTAAACGCGATGAATCCGGCGAGGACCACAATGAAGACTACGTCAGCATGGGATATGTTGCTCATAATAAAGTATTTTCTGAAGAGTAAGAACAGCAGCTGTCAAAATATAAAATACGTTGCGCGGAAATATATTATGGCCTTTCTCCAAAAGATAAAAAAATTAGCTTTTGCCCTTACTACCATATACAATATGACGCGACCTGCTACTAGGCTTGAGAATGAGATGGCGGGTGAGGAATGGTTTCGGTCATTCATGAATAGAAACCCTGAATTGTCTGTTCGTGTAGCTCAAGCTATTAGTCTTTCAAGAGCGATTAAATTGTAATATGAAACTGTTATAATTGTGGATGCTGCAGTACCTTATTACTTATAAGCGATTAAACTTCCATATTTTGTTTCATTTGTTACGTTATTGTTATTTTTTATAAGAAGATGATATAACATTAAGTATGTTACATATTACTTGCAATAGAAGTGATTTAAGAACATTTTGTTGTATTTTTTAACCTGTCACTACCGACCCCAAGTACTGTCACAACCGCCCCTGGGATGTGGTCGGTTGTGACATTTTTTTCTTTTTTTTCTAATTTGCTCTTATGAGTTAGCCATAGTACTTGGAAACAAAATAGTAATAATTATACGTAGACAAATGTACATTTAACTATAAAAAATACATTTCTTCAAGCTAACTGGTTTAATATCAGAATTGTGGACGATCAAATAAAAATTGTCACAACCGTACCCAGTCTACCTACTATCATATACATAAAATTTCTTTATCTCAATAAAGTCATATATCTCAATTGTTGATCGTGTGTTTCCGATAGGTTCAAGCGAAAATAGTAAAGAAGGGATTAAATGTAAAAATGAAGCTGTAGTAGTGTATGCAAGCATGTAAGCGTTTCATCTCTGTATCGTCTACACAATTTGATATATTACTTAAGGTATATAGTAAAAAGCTGTTATTTCGACATAACGAACAGGAAATTCAATTTAATTTGTTTGTATAGATTATGCCAACGTGTGTCGACCGTCAGTGAAGAATGGCACTTAAGGGGACAAATTATACTGGAGGCTATCACAGTACACCACATGTTGAACATAAAATGGGGCAGCAGAATTTTCTGAACTATAGGTCTTTTACTGCGATCTCCAACCCGCTTGTCCAGCGTGGATATTATGGCAAAACCTTTCTTTAAGTCTGCGAAATCTTCTGTCCAGCAGTGAATGTCCTTAGCTAAGATAATGGTACATCTATTATAGTGAGCTCGACGGTGCCAGACTTAAATTTCTGTAGCGAAGCGGTTACGAGTGGCGGCTGGCATGGTTTGGCAGATTTTGATAAATCATTTTTAATTTAAATTTGATATTTTATTTATTAATGAATACCAAATAAATCTCATTAACTCTTTCCTTAAGTGAAGTAAAAACAACTAAGGAGTTAAATTTAATAAGGCACTTGTTTAAAACCATTTTACGATTTACCATTCCTCACTATTACTAAATTGTCATTTACTTGGGTTTAAATTTTGAAACATATAAATGATTATATACTTATATATATTGCCCATATCTGCGTATTTTTTTTCCTAAATATATGACTTATCTCAACGAAAGCAGAAGACAGTATATCCGGCACAATTTATTGATCCCCAAACGAGTGATACAATCCAATTTGTTGTAATATTTGTAATATTTCTTCGGATCTGATAATATCCATGCATTTATGGATAATATGTTATTGAAATTCATTATTATTACATAATAATTATAAATACTAAATATACAGCAGACTATCATAAAAGCTGAAGTGAATATTATTATTTGTGAGATAACTTGACACTTTCTATTATGTCTAAGATCAAAGTTTGTTATACTATGCTATAAATTTATGTTATTACTGTACATACTTTAAGTTTATTACACGGTAATAAACCGAGAAGGTATAACCACAGCAATGCCCTTTTAATGTTGACGGAAATATTGAGATCTCGATATATTGATAAATTAGAGGCAATTAAAGATTTTATGGTCCATTGCAATGAACACTTAGATTTGTGAGACTTTCTTTTTGTTTATGACTTGTTTCGGTGAGTTGAAGCTAGCCTGTAATTTTATAAAACGGATAGAGAGACTTTTGAGTAATGATTTTAAATTCTGAACTCACTTTTGTAGCAATAAAGTCTATCATACAATAATTTAATTCAATGCGGTAATATTTACACATTTAAAAAAATACCATCAGGCTTCTACAGTGTTTTTTACCAACGGGCACTTAATAATTCAGCAGGAGAATAGATCATGGTCCAGTGATATAGAAACATAAAATCACACGTACTCTTAATGTAGTTTATCTCAATTAATTTGCTTCTAGATTCAAAATGAATGTTCACTCAGTCTTCTTCTACTTGCTTAAGTAATTATGTTTATCAAGAAATATGTACATATTAGGGATGTTGCGGATGTGTTTTTTTTTTAAAAGCAGTAATATTTATCCTTTGTTTATCTATACATATAAATAAAATTGGACTTTTATTGACAGATAGCTGATGTAATAAGGAGTAACTTAGGCTACTTTTATTTTATTTTTTATATTTTACTTTAGAAAAATAAAGTAATGTTTCTATGTCAAAGTACTGTCCAGTACAGCGCGCAGCTCACGCGCATGCCACCACTGTTTATGCCGTCACGTCGGGCACGTCGGGTCAATATCACAAAGGCTGCCTATCGCGAGGGCTCAGAACGCGACAGCGGGCTATTGCTGGCTTTTAATAAAAAAAATTTTTGCAAATTATAATAACTGGGCCACGGCAACGTGTGGCCGGGTCAGCTACTTTAATAATAAAGTAGTGAGTGAATTACTATTACTGATTAATTGTTTTAGTAATGAAATTGAAATATTGGAGCATTATATTTAATGATTATATTTAAAGTAGAATGACCGCCTTTTCGGACTCCGGTCTGTTTCGCAAGGGTTCGTGTATTAATCCTGCGCTACTAAATAACTGTTCACTTGGAACACTGGCTGGTGGCGCTGATAAGAATTTGCGTGCTTTTTTAGGTAACAGTTTGAACTAACTTTGATTCCATTCCAACACTCCACCATTAAAGAGGACTCACATTTAAATTAACTCACTTTTTATTACGGAAAGTAAGTAACTGCTTCTTGTGAATTGTGTCAGGGCTGACAATTTCTGGTGTAGCATCATGGTAAGATCACTAATTAAACAGGACTGACGTCCTATACCTGAGGTCTCTAGTCGTTCCGTTCTGTTTCCATGAAATCTGTCATTCTCATTTTCTTCACTCTTTCGGTACTTGGAGATATTCTTCGAGAAGCCAAGATGTCTTCGGTGTTTCTGCTAATCTTTAATATATCATCTTTAATCTTTTCCTCGGTCGACACTCGCCACTCGCCGGCCCCTTCCCTTTCTTTCTTGTCGCATCCGCATCCGCATCAGCTCCGCATCGATTTATATGCGGATGCGGATGCAGATGCGGATGTCTAAATCGATGCGGATGTTCCGCATATGCGGATGCGGATGCGAATATTCGCAACATCCCTGGTACATATTACGAATTATCGAGTGTTTGAAATATCAAATGGTTCGAAATTTGTGAGAAAAAATAAATAAAACTTCGAATTATTAAGTGTTGATCAATTATTATTTATTAACTGCTATTCTATAACAATGTCAAAAGTTTAGAGGTACATTCGTGTACATCAATGTATTCCTAATGTGAATTAATTAATCTGTGCCTGAAATGCTTTGTCATCAAATACAAAGGCTCGTGTACGTTGATACAAGTGTGAACTTGTCGCGAAATGTACTTACAATCTTTCCGCCTCTTTCTCTCTGCAACTTTGAATTGTCGAGTGTTGGACGCCTATGAGTTTGAATTAACGCGTCGTTTTGTTATATAGCAATGATTTTTTATTGTTTTTATTATATTATATGATTTTTTCGTTCGAATTACCAAGTGCATAAAAATGTATTGATTTAGTTCGAAATATCAAGAATTATAGAGAGGTTCGAATTATCGCAGGTTTGAATTAACGAGAGACGACTGTAATTCACAATTGAGTGCACTGCTTTACAATAGTAGTAGATGAGTAATACGATCTATTTTGCAGACGGTTGAAGACAAACATCGCATGCAATGCAACGCAACACCCCAGTATCTCCAGATCAATTGCACCTGTTTCAGAACAATGGCAGTCGTTCACTTTCCTAGGTAGCTCGCCATTAAATCGTGACTAAGTTCCCTTTCGACCGTTCGACCGTCACGAACTTTCCACAGATAAATAAGAACATCTATTAGTAGAATATCAATGGCGTTACAGATAGAAGCTCTGTAAATGTCAGTTATTATGCCAAAAGTCGAGGTAACACATTTTTGATTTATCTAACTACATCGACTCGGTGGGTTTAGCAAAAACGATGAAAGTAAAGTGTATTACGAACTGTAATATTTTTCTAAGATAACAAAAAGTAAGTTTTAAACAAGACATTTATTTGTCTATAAAACTTAATTTATTTTCATAAAACTTGTTACAACGACAAACAATTATCTACATTCTATTTGATGACAGCTGAATGTTTTCCTGAAGTTCGGCATACAGGAAGAGCATAATTTAAATATACACATAACATTCCTGTATCCCTGTAAAAAGTCAAAAGCCATGAAAATCGATCGATAAACAGTAGGTATTTCAGCGTGAAGGATTTTATTACCCGACTGCGCCAGAAGGAGGTTCACGCTCTGCGGCCTGAACGATTCGATGGATTTTAGCTTGAGAGGTGTCACTAGATTCGCATTTACTGTGAGAGTGACACTGGGTATATCGAATTACAAAAAAAACAAAATGGCGGATTTTTGGCGCCAAGTTCAAATGTTTGGCACGCTCTGCAGCTTGAACGGCTCGATTGATTCAATAATGAAACTTAATAAAATAACGGTCATTTAAAAAACTATAAAACCCGACTGCGTTTCTGTGTAATTTGAAATGTTTTTCATTTCACGAAAAATCCTCAAACAAGAAGAAAAATCAAAAACCGATTTTTATTAATCTACAAACTTTATTATAAGTTTAGAACTATATATCTAAAATTATCTAAATTGTATTGTATTTGTAAGAAATGCATTCACTGTTATATGATGTCTATAACGTTATTTAATCTTGTACCTGACCTGAGGACATAAAACAGCTCACATCTGATAGATTTAAATATGAATTACGTATATTGCTGATTGGGTAAGGTTTTAATACTATTAATAAATATTTACAAGCGATATTTTGACAGGACTTTATATTATTATGCGTTTTGTTGATGATAATAATTTATTATGATTGTTTCTATAGAAATATTTTTAGTTTTATGAAATTTCATTGTATAGGTATGTTAAAATATTTGCATGCCGTTGTACAATTATGTGCGTGAATACACAGATATCTACTACTACAAATACACATTTGTAACCCCTTATAAAGCATTAAAACAATTTTGAACAGAATTTTGTCTATATTACTAGTACTTACATAGTACTTGCAATCCTGAGGTGTTGAAAAACGGGAAATATTTTTAAGTTGTTATCTGTGTTGTACGCGACCAAATATAGGAAACTACTTTGTCGAGTTTTGCTAGTTATAAATAAAATGTATTTGAAATACTTTTGTGGTTTGGATATAGAATACAGTATAAAAAATAAAACAATTATATAAAATTAAAAATATATATTTCATTTAACTTTGAGATGTCTTTGTTTTATTTTCATATTTTCTTGTAATAATGATATAATCAAAGTTTAGTTATGTTGTGGCTTTGGTTATCGAAAAACTGGGAAATATTCTCCTTTCTCAAAATTGGCCAAAAATGAAAATACCTGTAAATAAAGGATTACTGATCAAAACTTGAAGAGACATTTCTTACCTACTATATTTTCATTTTGTAACACATCTTTTCCCCAAACATTTCTTTAAATTACCCAATTATATTATAGAATGTAACTAATATAAAATGTGTATCGTTTCTCATCTGTTTCGACGGTAAGTTAGTACGTTGCACCACCGTTCAATTTAAAAGGTGGGCAAGCAAAATTTAAAAGGTGGGAATAGAAACATAAAAATAAAGATTTATTAAATTAAAGTACATAATAAAAAAATAAATTCTTACATTCACACCAATTAGCCTAGCCCAAAGTAAGCACTTAGAGGCTTGTGTTATGGATACTAGGGTAACGGATACATAGATATGTAAGATTTATAGAAATATATAAACACCCATGACTTAAGTACAAATGCTCGTATTCATAATACAAACATCTGCCCCTTCCGGGATTCGAACCCAGGACCCTCGGTGCGAAAGATAGGATTGCCACCGTTGCACCAAACGGTCGTCAAATAATAAATTGAATGAAAGAGTTTTTAACTATTTGAAAATTACGGTATTCCAGATGGATATAGGCTTATCTCAACAAAGAGTATATGACATGTTATTATCTTAATATATATAAATTACGTGTCACGTCGTTTGTCTGCGATGGACTCCTAAACTACTTAACTGATTTTAATCAAACTTCGTAACTATCTGTTATTTGATCTAACTTAAAAGATAGGATAGGTTTTATTTTAAATTATAACACAGCAACGCATGGCTGGGTCAGTTAGTTTAATATAATAATCAAGGGCGAGTAAGCTAGTTCTAACTAGATATTAAGGTATAAAAACTGTGATTTTAGAACGTCGCGACGCATTCTCTCTTTGACTTCTGATGGCTTTACAAACTATTTTGATTATTACATACATAGGAAGAAACGTATAGGCAATACAGGCAGACAGATTACCGATTTTGTCTACAATGTGTCAAGTCTCAGTTTCGTCAGTAGGCTTAGATTTATTTTTATTTAGTTATAGTAATCTACTCTAAAACATGTATCCATCACTTTAATAAAATGGGGGTTTGAGCGATAGCAAAGAATTATTATTACATTTTAAATAAGTATCGCTCCTACTTTACAGTATAGCATCGGTGGGTGTTGTACAATTTTGAAACAAAACGATCTCATATCTTTTATTACAGTTGTTTGCATTTAAGATATCCGTGGTCTTTAAAGGCTAGCCGCAAAGGTTGTATAACATTATGCCTTTTATAAAGCATGACCCAAACTACATTTCGTAATGTTGCGCGTCTGTAACATTTAAAGGGATATTTAATAGTTAAACTACATAATACTGTGTGTCGACATAAATTCAAACATACTTTTTTGTATTACATATTTATTTTATCGAAATTATAAATGAATTCAACAACAGATAGTATATCAATTTGGGTTAGTAGAAATATCGTATTCGCATTAATAAATTTTAAATTTTTGACTATAAAAGTGTAGATAATAAATATGTTTCTCGTAATCTAAACGACTTATGTACCCACAGTAATTATGCGCAAAAACCGTGTAAAAGTTGTTTTATTTAAATGTGTAATGTGCGCGGAAGTATAAGAACCAAATATATAGGTATTTAATTTTGAATCCGTTCATTTGGAGTCTATAGATATTCTGACTCCAAAACGGTGGATCCAAAATATTTAGATTTTCTTATATCGATTATAAGAAAATCTAAATATTTTTCACCCATTGTTGATTCTGAAATAAAGTCAAAAGTTCAAAGTCTCTTAGAGAGCCATGAAGATTATCATGTTATAGGTATCGTGATAAGAGATATTCGATACTAGCATATTCGTTATAGGGTGAAAGTTATTGCCTGAAGGATTCGAAGAAGTGACAGTAAGTTGGTTATGTCTGCCATAGAACTGACCATCGGAGCAGAAGAGTCCTAGGGTGCGGACCGTGTTTAGGGAAACGTAGCGTAATGCGATATGACAAGACGGTAAATCTAAAAACAGATCGTAATGACTTATGAATAATTTTAAAATCGTATCTTCTGAGCCTTACTTTATATTGGTCGCCAGTTTTGTTGCGGGTTTTTTTTGTTTCCTTTTTTTTCCGCCATTAACACCTTTAAAACCTCTAAATTGTCGGTCATAGTTCACAGCACTGTTGAATCTCTTGTATCGTAAAATAGGGCTACACACACCCACTTGGAAGAGTGTTAGACTTCTGTCAGCGATCTTTGCCTCACGAAAGTGGCAGATTGACAGGTAAGTGCGACCGTTGTTGCCGCATACTGGCCCATTCGATTCACACGGAAAACTGTAGATTTCAGCTGCTGTCGTGATTATCAGATTTGCGGTACCAAAGAGTAGAACAGCATAAACTGTATTAAGAAACCATACAATTTAATAATTGATACAAATGTTTATTAAACAGTAGTTTAGTAAACATTTAGAGGCAGTCGTGGCTTCAATGCTAATATTTCCTCTTTGAGCCAAGTTCAAACCTAGCTGATGTCGTGACCTAAATGCTAATATTTCCGCATTGAGCCAAGTTACCTAGCTGATGTGAAACCACTCGTTAACCCATAAAGAGGATATTAATATTATGTGTCGTTCGTTACAATGCAGACACGCTGTTAATTTTCGTAGTACTTATATGTTACTAGCTGCACCTAGCACGCCTACATAGATTGTCGCATTAAACAAATTTTTTATCAAGTAAAATGCTGTTAAGTATAAACGATGCAAAAATCATAAATATTTTTTAAATATAACGTGAAATAATTATTTTTATGAAATTGTATTCTTTTGATGAATGTTGTAAGATAAGCACTTACCTAAATACGGATTGTTTACCAATGGAAAGATAATAAAATAAAAATTTCATTTAACATTATTTTAATTGATTGTTTTTTGAGTAAATGACTTCCTACGATGGACATTTTAAAATAAGTTATAGCTAACAGCTGAGTAATAACTAGTGGTTTTTAGGATTTTTTTATAGGGCAAGTAATTGTGAACTGCCGTATCACACTTTGCACAGCGTTTACTACATCCTATAATAAGACAATATTATCAAGAAACTAACGAGTTTCTGGTTTTATGTATTTCGATTACATGCATTAATTATCAATTTCCTTCAGATTATGTACCTTTTTGTCATTTTATTCTTTTATCAGTTTATGATACATCTCTGAAGATACTGAATAGATTTTAATATTTCTTTCTATTCTACGTTATATATTAATTGAGGAAGATTCAATCACGTTTTGTTAAATATTTCTTAATCAAATAGGTTCCGTTTTATTGAGTATTATACCTTATTTAAAAGCCTGTAAGTATATTTGGCAACAAACAGTCAATCATACTATTTATGCTTAACAGCCATAAAAAGGATACTTATTTTATTATTTTTTACTTTATATACCTATGATCCATTTAACTCTTAACCTTTGTTTTGTATTGAATTAGATTATTTATAAGGCGGACAAAAGTATGAAATTTAAAACCTAAAATGAACCTTTTACCAGCTAAATTAGGCGTTTATTAAATAAAAATAGTATTTAAGTTTAGTAAATTTAGTAAGTTTAGTAAAGAATAATCAAGTCGTTTACCCGATCCGTTTTTTTTTAAATTATGCGACAGGAGTGGAAGTCTAAGAATTAAGTAATTTACAATGAGTAAACTATTTACAGTTATTTATTCACATTATTACATTTATGTTACTCATAAATTTGACAGATGCTGCAGCACCGCCAGCCCTAATTTCTGCAATATCGATGATAAAATGACAAGGTGTCCAAGCGCTACTACGACGGCGATAGAAGGTACCACTAAACATATTTTTCTGACACGACGCTGCTCATGATTTATTTCAATGCTATAGTTATTTGAAAGAAACACTAGTAAAACACAAGACTTACAAATACGTAAAGTTTAAAGTTATATTATATGGTAAAACTTTAAGTTTCCCACTCTTTTTCATAAGTTTTAAACGTTTACCAGTAATCACTCAGTAAATCTTAGGTTACATTACAGTAACGTACTAATCACATCTGAAGTTCTCGTACGGTACCTACACTTTAACCGAGGCTACTACTATTAAGTAACAAAAAACTATAGGCAGATGAGTAGAAAGACTTTATGGTACACAGCAATTAACATTTTGTGTCTCTTTTCCGGAGAAAAGTGATTTATTATTGTAACATACGTTTGTTGCTTATTTCAAACCCAACATCGCTGGTGACAATTTATTAATGATTCCTCATGTTATATACCAAATTGGCAAATCATCTAATAAATTATTACATCCAATTGATAGAATGGCCACAGGCCAATAAGTACAGCTAATATATGAAATCTGTAACCTGACTTCAGAATTTTATTTCTTTTCTACCCAGCCCATGCGGTGCTTCTGTATGGCGTGCTGCGATGGCCTTCGACCTCTTTGTGCTACACCCAGGAGGAATTGAACAATTGCGGTTCATCTTCTCCTGTCTGCGGCACAGACGGCAACAGTTACAAATCTATCTGCCATCTCCATTTGGCCCAGATTGAAGATCACGACTTACTGCTTTTTCATCGAGGAAGCTGTCGAGAAACATTATCCTTAAGTAATCCACGCAATCTTACTATTATATATAAGAAACGAAAACCTCTGTTCTCAAAAATGTTTGAAAAGCGTATAAAAACTCTTATGAAATCTAAACCAAAGGCATTCTTGCAAGGGAAAAAATATTGCCCTAATCAATGGACACCACTATGCGGTTCAGATGGACGTACTTATCCTAGCAAGTGTCATTTGTTGTACCAAACATTGTACAATGAGAAACTTGCCGTTGTTCACGAAGGGGAATGCCAGAAAAACAGTTCTGAGAGAATTCGTGGGAGAAATTATAAGAAAAAGAAGACAAAAGTGAACAAGGGATACCAACATTCCAGAAAGAGGAAGAAGACGTCCGGTTTTTTTCGAAAAATGTTCGGTACCATAAAGCACAATTTATATATTGTTACGTAATTAAAAGTAAAACTGTGACCCTTTTTTATTTTCTGACACCTCTTTTGATTAATTTGTGAAATAGATAAGAGCAACAAACAATCTTCTTAAATGGGATTTGTCTCTATTATTATTTCTTGTTTCTTTTGTTCGATAATAAACTTATTTTACTGGCTTATCATAACTTTATTAAGGAAAAGTGTTTATAATAAGACATTATAATTTTTTTTTATTATACATATATTTTCACTTGGCGGTAACTATCATCATCAATATTCTTTAGTCTTATTAAGAACGATCCGTTGAATATTAACAACACTTCAGAATACAACTATAGAACTACAAAATAAAAAATATATGACAAGTAATAAAAATTTATACTTTAATCTCTTGTACGAAAAAGAACATACTATGTTTAATATTTAAAGAATACATATTGTATTACTGTACAATACTCCTGTCCGGAAACTGAAATTCCAGCAACTGTGATCTGTTAAAATCAATTATTAAATATATTAGTAAATATGATTATAAAAAAAATCCGCTATCTAAACAAGACCGGCAAAAATCACCGAATTATATTTTACAAAGTCGTTGACTATAAAGTTTACAAACGCACGGTTTTCAAAGACCGGAATAAAACAGATAATTTATTTTTAAATTTCAAATAATTGGCTGAACGAGACGCTTTGTATTGTGAAAACTAAACGTTGAAGTATTTACTATAGCCACGCATTTTATTTACTAATTAGGTTATATAGCAAATACACTGATATCATAAGTGATTTACCTGTATAGGCAGAAACTCGTTTACTTTCCTAACCATTATGACTGTATTGATTATTATTACTATATTATTATCACTGACTGTATTCCATATTTCAGATCAGATAAATGAGTTTGAAGTCTCAGTTAGTGTCATAGACACTAAAAATTATCACGACAATGATGACTTATGGCGATATTGGTATTACTAATTCCCGTAACCCACTGAATATATTAGTACATTTTTGGAACAGAGCGAGCGAAGCTCCCATGGATCAGCTTCAATGGCGCAGTGTCTGTTACGCCATAACTTCCCGAGTTCTTAACCGATTTTAATATTTTTTGTTTGGAATCGAATCAACAGGTTTAGAACCAGATTGTGACGGATTTTGAAATTTGCAAAAATTCCCATCGAAACAAAAATTGTTTTTTTCTTTTTTAGGTATTACGCTCCGATCCAATATATGGTGCTAGCGTAGCTTTATGCTTAGCGACTGCATCGCCTATAAGATTAACATACGCCTGTGAAAACAAACACATATCCTTTTATTAATTTTTTAATCTTACAAGTATTTGTATTTCATTGCCGCTAATATTCTGACACTTAAACATTGTTTCATACAAAATTACGTGCAAATTCAATGCAATATTATTTTTTTTACCGCAGTAAGTGCCACTGCAACAGAAATGTGTATTGAATGTAACAAAATGGTTAAGCTGTACGCTGTAGTATTATTTATAGAGATATCCTTAAAAAAGTATTCGTGTCTCGTATTCCGTATATTCTTAAATTATAAGAGAAAATAATTTTTCCCTTATCATGACAGATAATGTATGACATCGATTAGTCATAGTATGGTGCATTCTCCACAATTAATATGATTGAATCAGTTACTCGTCGCTGATCAAACTGTAATGGTGTTTTGTAAGTAGAATATTTTTTATAATCTATAATCCGCTCTTTTTCCCCGCTCTTTTTCCATTGTATCAATAACGTTACCATAGCAACGCGTTAACCGCAAGTAGTTCGTCTACTTGACGCTAGATGGCGCTAACGGAAAAATATTTAATAATGGAAAAAATAAAAAAAAATTGTCCACCCGTGCGAAGCCGGGACGGGCCGCTAGTAATCAATAATTATCATAGTTGTTTTTGTGAGTTGCAAAGAATTTATCATTATTATTCTGCAATGCAATCTTAAGCCACAATTTTGTATTACTTATGGCTACTTCCTAGCATGTTAGTAACTTCATTATCACTTCATCGTAACTTAACATTTACATAACATAGAAAAAAAGTAATCTTCCGTATAATCTTTAGTAATTTTATTCATTATTTAACTCTAGTTTCAGCATACGCGGTACTCCTCTGCGGGTTATTGAAATGGCACAGCGTTGTAGGGGCTGCCGTGCCGTGTGTGTCAAACGAGCCCGTGTGTGGCAACGATGGGCGGACTTACGCCACCATATGTCACCTTAGTCTCGCCAGAGTAAAAAATGAGAACCTACTACCTTTCCACGAGGGATATTGCCAATTCATACCTTCTAATTTTAACGAACTTTTATACGACAATTCTAATTTATACGAAAATAGTGAACGGAAGCGAAAACACCATAAAAGAAGCAAGCAACGTAAATCAAAGAAGTCTTCGTCTGTGCCTGCTAAACATTATATACTTAGGACAAATATTAACGTATCCTAATACATGTCATGTCCATGCTAATCCATTTCTTTACATAAAACACGACGGTGTATGTGAGGGAGATGAAGGCTTATATGAAATAAACTATACAGTTTAATACATTAATATGGCAATAAGTTTTTCAAGACTTACTTGAACGGTGACTTTGTAATAATTACTTACATTAAGTAACCAATATACGTATATATTTAATAAAAAATCCATAGGTCTATTCAAAAGTTTTTCTAAATTGTTATACGTGCATTAGTATATACTAATATTTAAAAAACAACATATATTTATGTTATTCTAATTAATTGGAAAGTGCGATTTTATTCTGTAATTCATATTTTTTTTGATAATGTATAATAAAAAAACAGAATCGATAACAGAATTTTTATAACTTACCTCAGTTGATAATATTTCATATAAAAAATGTAAAAATATAGTTACCCATATTTTTAATATAATTGTTTTATTTTTTTATAGATCGTAAAGCAGAATCTGGGCATCTTTTTACTTTTTGATAGAAACAAACAAAATCTGTAATTTGTTTTTAATTATACATTTTTAAATACATTAAAAACAAACGGTTCGAAATATGGAATGCTGTAAAATTACCAAACAATAGTAACATCACATAATAGGACAAGTTCACGATTACGTCTAAATAATTAGGTACAACCAAACAGACGATAACGTTTATATCACGTTTAATACATACCGTTCATTTTGAGAACTATACGAAGTGCCTTTGTCAATTCAAACACGTTGGCTGCATGGCCTATATTTTGGATATCTACAAAACAATATTTGACGTTGAATATATCACTGTTTCATTGATTTTATCTGCACCTTTACAGCGCGTTGTGAATTGCAAGTATATTGATAAACTGTGTAACCTTCAGTAGTGGGTCGCAGGTTTAAGTCTTACAAGAGACAAATGTGTGTGTCATAAGTATACATAGATCAGATATGGATACGTATATTTTCGTAATTCACATTTTGAGATATTTACCACGTTTTTCTTATCTCACTTTTCTTATTTGTTTGTCTGTCCGGGCAAAATCTTGCAACTTAAATTTGAGGCACTTTCCGATAAGCTAGAAAGCTGAAACTTTCAGGATAGTTCAGAACCCGATGACAATGCACTCTAAAGCAACTTTCAACTTTCCAGATGCACTTTCAGGTCCACTTTCGGCAACTTTCACTTTTGTATGGGGCTTATCCGATTGTTGCGTAACACATGGTTACTTCGTTGAGTTAATAATTAAAAAGAATAAAATAATTATACTAGATTTAAAAAATCTAAAAATCCCACGTTTTTCAATATCCTAAAAAGAATAAAATAACCCTGCGGGGCAAAGCGAGGGGCCACTCAAAACGTGGGGGCGCATCTTTACAATAATCGGCATCAATGCATGTCATTCATCTCTTTAAAATCTCCTCTTAGTAATATGCGCCCCCACGTTTTGAGTGGCCCCTCGCTTTGCCCCGCAGGTTTTTGATAAAGTTTAAGACTATTACAAAGTGAAATAAAAAAAAAATGGTACAGTTTTAATATTTAATTATTTGCAAGAATGTATATTAAAATTATTTACGTTTTTGTTAAAAAATATTTTAACCAAAAAACTACTTTCTTAACTAAAGCAAACTTACCATTTTTAATTTTATTATTGAAAGTTACATACGTATATATACAAACATACTTACCTAATAGTAATATAAGTTATTTACGTGATTGTTACCATGTACCTTGTTATTGAGTTTCCGATATTTCGGCACTGTTGCAAGTGCCATGATCACGGAGTGACTGAAGTAATTGCGGGTAGGATGTTATTGTATCAGTCACTCCGTGATCATCGCACTTGCAACAGTGCCAAAATATCGGAAACTCAATAACAAGGTACATGGTAACAATCCCGTAAATAACTTATATTACTATAATGTTAGTGACCATGAAAGTTTAAAACAATATATACTTACCTAAGTCTATATTTGAAGCATGGTTTGCTGCCTCACTGTATACCATGATGTTCTTACTGGACTTCAGAAATAAAGACTGCTTGGACGTATCTATATAGCCCAGTATGGTATTAGTATCATCAAGGTAAGTAGTAGCATACCGGAGTCATGAATGGTGTAAAATGACACATGTATTCTAATGCTATACTACGAGTCCGTATTTATATTTGCTGATTTATTAGTAACCATATTTTAAGCGTCGCTCAGTTTAGAATTCCTAAATAATTAATACATAAATTATTTTAATTATATCACTGCACTTTTTTATAACTATTTTTAATGTGGTAAATTATCTCTAATTGAAATTTTAAAAAAACACCAAGGAAAATTAGTCACACTTTAACGAATCTTTAAGTCAGATATTTCGTCTTTATCACATATTCTATCGAGCTCAGCTCATTCAATATTTTTTGCAACAAGTCTTTTGTTTTAGAAAAGGTTGTTAATTATCAAGTTATTTCAAAAACTTGTATGCAATCTCTTGTAGTCATGTACTTTTAACTACTTTTTGTAGAAACTCTAAGTACAGAAATTGATTTTTCTAATAGTAGAACTTCAATTAAACTTCTGGGTAGATTTTAGCGTTAGCTACATTTCCAAGTAAATTATTAAGTTTAGGCATCTGCCTCGTAATATTATGCAGATTTCAGTGAGTAAGTATTAAATGCAACAATAATAACTTCGCGAAACACTTATATCAATATTTAATTTATTTCAGTCCCAAAATAGAAATATATGCATACGCACGTCAAACAAGGATTACACTGTGGGTATTAAAATATAATAATAGATAATTGTTTTTTTTTTATTTAAATAGGCTTTAAGAGCTTATTATATACAATTATACAATATTGTGAGCTGATGATTCGCCTACAACTAATTAAATAAATAAATACTATAAATCCGACCTAGAAATGGACAACCGATTAGTACAACGGCTACGGAACAGCAGGTTCTGCTGCTCATTTAGTATATTTCAGGTGTATGTTAGAGTGATGAGACTGTTAGAGTGATGAGATTGTTAGAGTGATGTGGCTGTTAGAGTGATGTTGAATGATAAATCATATTTAAATAAAAACTTTTAAATGGATATTTGTGTATAATTAATAATTAATCCTAACGTTTAACTCCTTTACAGGATTCACAGGATTGTGTTCACAGGATGTGAAGGAATCGAAACGTCGGGATTAAAAATGCAGTAAGGACAAATATCCATTTAAAAATTGTTTTATTTAAATGTGTAATATGCGCGGCAGTGTAAGAACTAAACATGATAATCATATAGACATCCACAACACAAGCTAGTTAATGTCTACATTATTAGTAAGAACTAGCGGCCCGTCCCGGCTTCGCACGGGTGGAAAAAATTCTTGAATGTTTTTCTATTATTAAATATTTTTCCGTTAGCGCCATCTAGCGTCCGGTAGACGAACTACTTGCGGTTAACGCGTTGCTATGGTAACGTTATTGATACAATGGAAAAAGAGCGGACAGACAAACACATAAACTACTGTGATCTTAAATTATAGATTGAACGGAATCATATCTTTACATAAATATATTTTGTTGCAGGAATTTTGTTTTTTCTGACGAATGTGTTACTGCCATGTTACATGCCATGTCCCTTAAAAGGTACATTACAAATATGCGGTACAGACGGAACGACATACGCTACCTATTGTGATTTCAAAGACGCCCAGAGGTATAATACTAATCTTGACATTCATCATAAAGGACAGTTTTCGAAAGTGAAACTTACAGTACAGCAAAAGTCTTGTAAAGCTTCGTGCTGGGGTTGGAGTTGGTGGGGTAAATAAAGAATACAGTATTCGTGCTAACTCAATACAATTGTTGTTTTCATACTTCTATTAAATAAATTAATCATATAAACAGATATTTCAAAATATAAGCCTTCCTATTCTTAAATCTTTAACACTTCCTTATATGTTTACAACGACGACCGTTTGGTGCAACTGTAGCGATTCTGCCTTTCGCACCGACGGTCCTGGGTTCGAATCCCGGAATGGGCAGATGTTTGTATGATGAATACGAGCATTTGTACCTAAGTTATGGGTGTTTATATATATTTCTGTGAATATTACATATCTATGTATCATATATGTCTATCCGTTACCCTAGTATCCACAATACAAGCCTTAGTGCTTATTTTGGGCTAGGCTAATTGGTGTGCGTGTAAGAAATATTTATTTATTTATATATTTACATGCTAAGCATTATTAGGACAAGGTTGAAATTAGTACGATGAACGTTTGAATAATTAGAAATAATATCGAGTCTTCTCATTTGAGACTTTATGTCTTAAATAATAATAATATTTCTTATATTCACACCAATTAGATTAACCCAAAGTAACCACTATAAGGCCATTGTTATGGATACTAGATATTTATATAAAAATACCCATGACTGAGGTATAAATGCTATACAAAAAAAATAAAACTTACAAAAATCGACTCAGCCCACTAGTTATTCTCAAGCGGGACCTAAACCCTCAACCTTTGGATGCCCGGTCCAATGCTATTTCAATGAGCTATCGAGCTTTGTGATCGCTTCTAGTTCTCTTTTACGCCAGCGTAATATCTTCGCATTCGAAAGAATCATTTTTATAAATGTTTGACAATGTATTATGATGAAGCAAACATTTAATTTAATTTTATATTCTCAGACGGGAATAAATTGTGAGAGATAAAACTCTCCTTATTAGCTGATGAAAGGAAGAAAGCATGTTCTACAGCTCGAAACCTGTATTAGTATTAACTAACACAAAAAAAGTCTTGAAAGAACTGAAGTTCTGCTCATGCGTAGGTGCCGAAATACCGGAGCTTCTAAAATAAACAAAAAACATGGCAATGATCTCTTTTAATTAATACTAGTGACAGGGAAAGTTAAAATTGGTATGTATATTATTAAATGAATGAATAAAAATTACTGATATGGTATAGTACGGCTAGTAAGGTGCTGAACATAATAAGGGGGAAATGAACAATATCGTGAGAAACGATTAAATGAACTTCAGTTGATCAAATATTATAATGATCTTTATTGCTCATAAAAGTAAAGATGGCGGACTTAATGCCTGCCTGCGGCTGCCTCAATAAAAAGGCATTATCTACCAGTTAAATGAGTTAAGAATAAAAACCATTTAAAAGCGCAGACAGAGAAAAGAAAACAAGGATACGACCAAAAGCTGCTAATATGTAAAATAATTTATTTAGGTATCCGCTCATAAAGTTACAAGTAATAATATTTACACGCAGACATCTTGTCGTGTCACAAGATCGCTATGTAAAGGTATAAAAACAGAAAATAACAATCGTTTAGCCTTAGTCTAAACAATGTTGAGTTGAGGTTTCTTTTTTGTTTTTATTCTTTTTTTCTATCAGGCAAAAGCCGCAATTTTCTTTACATTCTGTCTCATGCATGACTGAAAGAGTTTATTTTAGTTTTTCAATCGAGATATGAGCTGGATAGAGACCGATAAATCTTTAATCTTTACTATGCGCGACACTCAATATATAGTGTTCTACTATTACTACATTCAAAAATATGTAATACAAATGGTCTCAACATCGTAATTTTAACACAAAGAATACAGAACGACTACTTGGCCCTAAAAGTAAAACAGTCTTCTATTGAAAAAAACTTCTTTCCAATGATAATAAAAATATATAATAAATTACTAAATGAATTCAAGCAACATCTGCTTAAAATTTTTAAACAGAAACTAATGACATGGCTTATTTATCAATGCTTTTACTGTAAATGACTATCTCATGGACAAAAACATTAATTCGGTACTTCGGCTCTTAATAAATTAACTAATTTTATTTAATTCCAAAAAAATATTGAATATGTGCATTGTAAATGTGTTTAAATTAAAATATTTGTTTAATTTTAAATAATATCAAAATAAAATGGTATTTCGTGTAATATTTAATTTGTGACATTTTACATGCTGAACAGGCAAGATATGATAAGCAACTTAATTCTAATTTACCATCATGTAAAACCATATCTTTTGAAAATAAATAAATTTCATTTCAGTAAATTAAAAATAACTGTTCCATTTAAATAACTACTCGCAAAAACTGAAGAACAATTTCAACTCTTCATATTGTATTGGTTTTAATTAGCTATAGAGTTACCTTGGCTAATTGTTATATCGACCAATTGTGTAACTATAAATAGCGTTATGTTGAGCACTTCAACGTGGAAATTAATTTGCATTTTCAATAGCAGACTGAATTAACCATTAAAACTCCTTACTTAGTTTCTCACCTTACGTTTAACATAGAGGTTATACCATGGGAATTAATTCTATAGGTGAGCCATGGTTATTGAAGTCGTCCTTATAATTGAATTTTATAAAACTAATATATTTATATAACATTTTATCATTAGTGTAAAAGACTCGATTATTAGGATGTAGTTGTTCGTTATGGACGAAATCACCATAAGAAAACTATTTATTTCATACTATAATAAGCTACAACAAAGGTCATAAGCGGATTGGTGGTGTTTAGCGATTACTAAGACCCAAAGGCCCAAGATCGTCGGCGTCGTAAGGCTGATATAATGATTATGAACGATCAACTATATGACCATAGAGTGTATTCAGCCTTTTGATGGCAGTTACTTTAATTTTTTTAAATATTATAACATCAAACATCGTTTACTTGTCGGATTGAAATTGCGATAATTAGATAATTTTTATTTGGGCACATAATATAAATGATAAAATAGAAAAATCATTTAATATTAAGACAATCACAGATGTAGTGCTGTCAAGTGGATTTTAACGAACAAAGTAACTAAGAAAAAAAATTAAACAAACGGTTAACTTAACAATCTAACTACTTTACATTCGTAATTTCTATTAATAGCAATTTCATATTGACATGTATAATGTCACTATACTATAATATCACAACTACGAAACTCTCTTTTGAAAATGTTAAGTATTTTTAATACAAAAATCACGGAGATATTGTTGATAAATACTTTTCTTTTTCAGGATTTTTACTTTGGATGCTAATAGTGCAATCATATGGGAATTTCTGGCCCTATGATTGTCCTTATAAACCTAGCAGCTTAGATCACATATGCGGATCTGATGGGAATACGTACAGATCGATTTGTACGTTTAAAACAGCTCAATTCCATACTCCATCACTCTTTGTAATGCATAGAGGAAAATGCAAAGGATCTTCCGGTGATAAAACAACAATATCCCCACGATGGATAGATCCTTTTTATCCATTTGAAAAACCTAAATTTACTACGCTGTACCCAAAAAAATCGAAAACACCAAAACCAAAATATCCTATCTATCCGTTCGAGGATTCTACAGAAACCTTTTTTCTACCACCAGAAGAATCAGATTTCCCAGACTCTTATTATCATTCATTATTTGAAGGATCACCGCACTCTGGAGAAACGGACCCGGAGTCGGTCGGGTCTGAACAAATTGACCATGAAAAACCCGCTGACGATAGTTCAGAACACGGGTTATCGAAAGAGACCAACTTTGACGCTGAGGAAAAACCGTCCAAACATCCTTTTTATACTAAAAAGAGACTAAAAATAAATAAGAATAAAATAAATACTATAAAATATATATCATAAATATTTATTAAAATGCATCCCGATTATAACTGTACCTTGTTGTAAATCCTATTGGAGATGATGGATAATAAAATATGTACTAAACCAAGCTTTTTATTTATGTTCATTAAAATTACTTATTTGAAAATTGTTATTTATTTCAAAATATATGAAATTTTCGGTAAGAGCCAAAATAGCTCAAATCTTTTTCCAGTCTACATTTATAAATGATGGTGGTCAGATCAACACGTGGCTCCTGATGCGAATGATTATATCAGAATGTCAAATAATGTGCTATTTAGCCTTGACTTGATAAATTCAAACCCATTTCGGTTTCTAAAGAACTAGTGGTAGTAATATAAGATTAATAATATAGTACTATAATTTGCCATATAGTCCGATAGACTAGAATAGCACCAATACTTTAAACTCAAGAGTGTCATCTAAGGCATCAATGGTGCAAGAGATGATCACGAAACCGTTTTCCGAATTATGGTCTTTAAGTACGATCTCCAACCGGTCTGCAATTCGTGGATATATAAGAAATATTTCTTCTATTCTTTGGAGAGATCTCTGTCCACGGATTTTGACTGAGATGATGATTATGAATTAGGTATAACTTTCCTATACGCTCAGGCAGATGCAGCTATTATATATATATATATCTTCTGAGGGACTTTTACTTTGCTAAAATTTAGAGAATGAATAAGCTTGAATGGAAAAATAGCATCGTATGCCATGCTGAGATTATTAACTCTATGTTAAGCTTAAGTATATTATACTTAGGTGTAAGTAATATAGGCATATGTTTCACAATCGTCTCGTTTTAAGAGAATAAATTTAGATGAAAATATTGTTTATAAGTCAGAGCGCAGCAACACAAACGTCTCGTACTTGTTGAAACTGATCAATTTTGAAATTGTTAAGTAAAGCGCGATCTTTCACATTTATCACAACAAACAATTTATTAATTTTGGATGGAACCGTGTCTGGATATTCGAAACACTAAGTCGTTAACGACTTGAAATATAATATTTGATGAACCATATATATTTTTTGAACGTTATAAGAACGCGCGTAGGCATGAAGGATACCTGAGTAACAGTGCCGAGAGACAACCACGCTTCGGGGTAGAAAGAATTTCAGTTCGCAACACGTACATTATTTGTCTCTTCATTGAGAAAATGGAGAAAATCTTCATCGAAAATTTCCTGCTTTTCGTCGATTACCTCCCAGTCTCAAGTCTTCATATTTAGTATTCTTTTGCCCACAGCTCTGGTTAATCTCAATTTAGGAACTAGGATTTTTGTTGGCAGATTCGTTGGTTGCACACGCATCGCGCACTACTTTTTTCTGATTTACTAAACTGTACGAGAATGGTCACTCATATTACGCTCTTCAAATCTTGATTGTTCATATTAGCGTAAATAATCTTCAAAATTATTTTATAATTTAGTAGAAATAAAAAACTCAGTTGACGCCTAGTCGAGCGTTGAAGTATTTTAGCCAGAATCAATCGGAAAGTATTTCTTACCACTATTTGAAATTTATTTTAAATTTGGATGTGGAAATACTAAAATGATCCGATCGAAAAGTCAATTATTCATACTTATAAAAACGTTAATTTGATCAAAGGTTAGCCTTCCTTCAATAAAAGCTTTAATAACGATATACCTTAATATAATTTGATAACGTCGCGTTTAATCGATTATTATGGTGAATTTACAGGAAATAATAAATTTCCCCACATGTAAAATAAAATTCTATTAACATAAAATTATGAAGTCAATTTTAAAAACAAACTTTAATTTGTATATTTTAATGAAACATGAATATACATGCGTAATAAAAACCGTAATTTCATTTACCATAAATAGCAGAGTTTTGCCTTGAATTAATTAGTCCGTCCCGTAGGGCTGTCATATCTGGAAAAATGGCCGGAAAATGTTTAGGTATGTACCGGCGTACGTGGCATTTTTATTATCATAAAAACTGCGTACATATTTATTAGGTTCATTTATTACATTCACTTTTCTCTTCTCTGTATTTATTATAATAACTAATTAAAACAAGCTTTATCATATAAGATAATGATATACCTATTTATTTTTCAATATTGCATTTGATGTACAATCAACAGCAATTCAACCTACACAAAACAGGACCAATTTCCAATACATAAAGTTCAATATCAATTGAGCCAATTTTACAGTTCCTCGTAGCTTGACATGCATTTGTCTGCCCTGCAAACGATCAACTATTCATAATTTAAAAATGTCAGTTTATAGTTGAATTAAATGAGTAATTTAAGCAGCTACAATTTTCTTTAATTTTACAGGTTTACTTCTTTTGGGGCTGTTATCACAAACGTACGCATTCTTGTGGTTGGGTGGTTATCAAGCAACACATGTACCACCTTTTAGCCCCGAGACCGGACCCACAGAGAATGTACAACCCTACAACCCCACATTCGGGGCCTGCCCTGGTTTCATGAAACCATTATTGATATGCGCATCGAATGGGGTGACATACACTAACATATGTGAATTGCTAACGGAACAACTCTTCAATCCTAACATACACGCTTTGTATCAAGGCCCTTGTTACCAACAACAAAATAATTACCCATTACCTACTACTGGCCATTATGATTGGTATCAAGGCCTATACACCCCTCCGAAAAGTGTCGAATGGGATAAACTAAAAGGACCAATGTATACAAATGATTTAACAACGTCACTTCAGACTACTGTTAAACCGAAGACAGAAGCACGATCGTATTTCTCATACCAGGAACAACCATATACAGCGTCCGTCTATCGTGGCCGTGAAGGTGATTTAAAAAGATACCCCTATAGGAGTTCTAATAAAGTCCATAGATACAAACAAAGCAAACTACGTTCCTCTCGTAACGATGATTCTGTACAGTAATCAGAATGCAGGGAAGAAATGAATAGATACGGGAAGAAGTGAATAACAATGGGTTTACTTAAAAACTAATTCTTTATATAAATTTATGAGAAGTTATATCTGAATAAAAAAAAATCACATTATCCGATAGATTTTATTTTACAGAGAAGTCTCTATAAAATTATGTTTTTGATATTGATTACAGTTCGTAATACATATTTATAAATATTATATAATAAAAACTTAAAAGTTTTAAAAACTATCCATCCCTTTTAGATTCAAATAGATATTTTTGTTATTACTTATGTATTGAAATACGTACGTTAATTAATGTATTTTGTTTGTTTTCTTATATAATACTGTATAAAACGTTGTAAATCATGGTACACATGTTAACATAACTTAAAACTATTATATCTATTTATAATAAATAGTGTAAATACAATAATATTTTTATTTTTTTCATTTCATTCTTTTACTCAGTAAAGATGCAACGAATCGATAAGATGTCTTGCACAAATAAATTTACGATTAAGAGAAAATATATATGTAGGTATATATTCTCTCCAAAACGATAATTATTATTTAATTAATTTATTTTATTATTGGGAAGGCTTAGTTCCAGCAGTAGACATTTAACGGCTGTAATTATAAATGTAGGTATATATTATGCAACTTTTCCTTTTAAATACGGACTTCTTATCAGTTAAACCTGCAATGTTTTTATCAGAAAGCCTAATATAAGAACACCGTGAAGGTTATTAAGGCAGCATCGTCTTAAGGCCCTTGTTATCAGCAACTACATAATTACCCTCTGCCCACTGTCAGTGCTTTTTTTGCGCCCCTGGCAACTTGGGCGCCCTCCGGCAGGTGGTGATTCCTCATGGATACTCTAGCCCGGCTTTGAAGTTATGTCAGACTTGTACTGACTAAACACTTCCTGAGGCTGGCCTGTATCCGTGAAGGGTCGGAAGCCTTCATCGGAAGTGACCGCCACCTGAAGAGAGGGAGGGTGCGAGAGTTTATCACCTAGGTGAGGTTGCGCATACGAACCGACCGTTGTCGACCGGCTCCCAGAAGAGGGGTCAGTCGACAGTAGAGTGAGCTGGGGTTGACCTGAATAGTAAATTGAGGATTAATTTTTGGCACCTGAGTTTCTTGCCCGATTCTTCTCATGTTAGCCCCTACGTTCGGAATCGGGCCGCTCGTGGCGATTACATGCGCGGCATCAACTCCGCGGATGTACTTGCCGCTAGCGCACGGGCTATCTTTATTATAGAAGAATATTATCTTGATTTTGTAAAATGGCGATTTTAAGTGCCCGCAAGGGCCTATGAAATAAAGTTATTTTGATTTTGGCGGATTCGTATGCTACTAAGAGGAGGTTCAGGTCAATGATTGATTAGGTTATTCGGTCGGGACGACCTTAGGTCGTCTGGAGAGTGGATCTGAGGAATTGTTAGTCCGGATAAGTTGGTTTAAGTGGCTCTCTGCCGTTTCGAAAACCTACTGGAGAATTGTTGGATAGTAGGGAGTGTTGAAGAGTAGGAAAGTGTAAATGCTGCCGTCTTTAGTCAAAAGTTCGTTCAGCCTCAGGATTTCCATTTTAGTCTTAAATAAGAATCTTTTTTGATCTCTCTAGTAATAATATTTCTAATATATTTAGTTTTTGAAATAATTTTAGCAAAATCATCAATTTAAAAAAAAACATGTTTTTCGCCTATATCTCAAAAACTTATTCTTTGGCTCAGTGACGTTTAACTAACGGACGGTAGAGTGATAATTATGAATGGTGACATGGCCAGCAAACCCCTGTCAGCTAGAACGGTTGTGAAAGACTTCAATAATACAATGAAAGATACGGGATCTATTTAGCTGGGATTACGGTGTTAGTTAGTTCAAGCTGGATTAGACTCTTATAGTATATTAGCAGAAACACGATGCTACATCGAGGCGTTAATTTTGGAAGTTATTCAACCGGTCATTGGATGACCTAAAAATTATTTTCTTGAGCTGTCTCATGTTGCCGAAGGCACTTTAGCATTTGTGCTTGGTGCTTCTGTAGCAGCCAACATTTTCCACCGGGCCCGTGTGGTCACAGACCATTTTTTTTTAAGATGTCTACATCCAGATATTTTACTGGTTATTTGAGATGGCAAGCAGCCATTCTCAAGCTTACTTACGATATCGAGGTACATTATGAATAGTTTTTTTGCGTAGCTTTTATAATAAAAATGAAAACCATCCTATATCCTAAGTCGAAACAAATCCAGTAAAATGAAAAAAGAATCATCCAAAATCGGTTGAGTAGTTTCGGAGTTCATCGCCGTCAAACACTGTGACACGAGTTTTTATATATACACTAGCTGACCCAGCCACGCGTTGCTGTGGCACAGTAAATTTATTTTTCTAAAATAAAAGTAGCCTATGTTACTCCTTATCACATCAGCTATCTGCCAATAAAAGTCCCGTCAAAATTGGTCCAGCCATTTCAGAGATTAGCCGGAACAAACAGACAGACAGACAGACAGACAGACAAAAATTGTAAAAAATGTTATTTTGGTGTATGTACCGTATATATATTCATATGCATGTAGTTAAAACGGTTATTTCAATATTACAAACAGACACTCCAATTTTATTTATATGTATAGATATAGATAGAAAGATATAACTAGCCGGCACATTATTACAATTTCTCTTTATTAGCACATGTTTTGTTCAATAATTAATTTGATTGTTATTAATCAACCCATATTTTCAGATGTTTTTGCAAAAATTTACCCCCAGCGAAGCGGGCGGGTGACAACTAGTCAGCATTTAAACATAAAGTCTCTACACTTTACTGTTGGACTGACATCTTCAGTTTTCTTATTAAACTTTTTACGTTCTTATTTTACGTCAAAGAATTAGTTATTTAGGTTAAATACAGAAAAATAATGACTGAAACCGTTACCATAGCAACCCACCGAATAAAATAAACTCTGGAAAAAGTTTATAAAAGTAAATCGAAAGAAAAGACAAAGGGTCCATCGAGTCCAAAAAATAAGTAGCCATCCTCGGATGTAACCGATGGATAAGTAACCATCTTCGGATTTTCCCACGTCGGTTGGTCATAGTCTCAATAGCTTCAGCAGTTTTGACGTTTTTGCGTGACAACGAAAAGCATTTTCATTATATTATGTATATAAGTACCTATAGATCACCATAGGTACTTATCTATGAAATGCTTTTCTATTATATATTATATAATATTTATCAATATTAATAGGCTCTTACAATTATGTTAATATATATATGATGAAAAATCATTAATAAAGCATAGACACGTCAAAAATAATAATAGAGGAGCTCATTGGCTTATAGACTCAGCGGTAAGTGCGTTCGGCCGATTGCAGAAGTTAAGCAACATTCGCACAGGCTGGTCAGCGAATGGATTTCCGAAAACATATTACCTCACTGTGCTTCGGAGGGTGCATTAAGCCCTTGTCGGTATCGACTTCTTTTGCAGTTAGTTTCAATAAGTACATCATATTAAGGGGAAATATATGCCCCATACATCACCATTTTCAACGTGATGCATAGATAGAAAACATGAAATTTTCAGGTTTCACATAGTAGTGGCTCAGAGTTTTATAATTACAAGAAAACATTTAGTGTTGTGTGGTTAGCTCTGGTAGACAGTAACTACTGTTTTATGTTCACTGGTATTGGTTGTCAAGACAGAATAATAATATTGTAATAGTGATGTTTTCAAAAATTCTACCTTGTTGTACAAAATGGAAAAAACTACCTACACCAGTAACAAATGGAAACATTGTTCTCATCTCTGTTTTCTTGGGTAATGAGGCTTTCATGCTACCTAAAACCTTAATGAAACCATACGCAGAAGAACATCTATAAGGAATTTCTCAGCTAGAGATATTGTTGAAAATACAACTGCTACTTCATCTAGAACCATAAATAAAGGTAGTAATGGCACGTGTAGTTTTTGTAAAGGAGTCATAATTCAACAGCTTCATAAGCTCCATTAGTTACATTTGATACATATTCTGCCAGTACTTTAATCTATAAATTAATTAAGTGTTGTGACAATGCTTCAGAATATTCAGCTTTAAGTGATATGCTTAGTGTTCCAAGGATGTTTCTGAAGACGGTAGTAAAAGTAAGGAATGCATTTTGTCTTCGGATTGCAAGTCGCAAATAAAAGAAACCATAGAATTGACAAAGATAGACAAGACTTTTTTTTACTTATCTTTGTATTCATATATGAATTGCATTTGTAACTTCCTGATAAAAACAGTACATAAACTCTTAGGCAACTTTTAGATGTACTACACCGGATACTTTGTACATCTCAGTCCGGGCATCGCTAACTTTAGATTTTCTTCTATTACCACCATTTTTGGGTACCAGACGCAAGTCAGAATTTCATAAAACTCCAATAAATTTTAAACTTTTTTATCCCACTTCATTTACGAACCAACCAACAACATCGTACATGACGAGTCGCAACCGCTGCAAGAAAGCAAATGAGCAAACGAAGTGTGGGCAGTTCATACGCGTAAGTATAAGACTTCTTCGCATTATTTTATGCGTGCTAGAAACCGTTCGGTAGACGCATAGGCGTATTCGTTATTCGCACTTTTAATTTATGCGCGTGAATATGGTAAATATAGACGAGTACATCCTCCACACTTCGTTGTAGGATGAATGAGCCGCATAACGCATAACGGTGTGTGGTTTTGGCTTTACAGGTGAATTTCATCACATACATACATAGTTAACACACTAAACTATTTAGATCCAAGCGCGCTATTTTAGATTCACCCGACCCGGTGTGCAAACGAGGACCGCACGCTATCATTTTCTCACGATACAGGGATAAAAAAGACTACATGCGAGTCAAGACAAGACAAGAACATTTCGAAAATAGGACCTCAAAAAAGCCAACTTTGTACTGTGATCGGAACATAGTCTATATACGAGTAATAATAAATTTACTGCTCAAATAGATTTTCTCAATTGTAATCCACATTTACTTAGTGGAATATTTGGTATGTTGTATATGTGTGTCGCTTGTGTTAATAAAATAAAAATAAAATATACTTCAAAAGAGAATACTGCAACTTCATTTTATAGCCAATTCAAAGTTAATTCAAAATAAATAAACGAACTAATCATTTTCGCGTTTCATTGAAACTTTAACATTTTGATAGCGAATTCATTATTGATAACAAAACGTTATTTGTTATTTTTAATCAAACATTAATAGATTCAAAGAGAGTAATATAAGTAGTGTGGATTCACGGTTTTGTCTTAATCCATTTCTTGCATCGGCGATATGTTGGCGAAATTTGTTGGTGTGTATTACTTTATTTTCATTTTTATATTGGCTTTTTCGGAGCTGTTACATAATTTCCAATAACATCAAAAAGATAAAACATATAACTTCTTAGATTACGTATAAGTTGTTAAAGTACTAAATTGTTTCTGCTCTTCCAGATTTGCTATTTTTAGGATTGGTAACCCAGACATACAGTTATACGTATTCATGGCCACCGACTGATCCGTCTAACTTTCCCTTTTATCCCCCTACTACTACGTGCCCCCCTCACTATCCTCCTTATCCCACTCAACCCCCCACAATTCCAACGCCTTACCCTCCTCAACCCCCATTCTATCCACCAAGACCGACATACATATGCGCATCAGATGGGCATACGTACACTTCAATATGTGATCTACAAACAGCACAAATCTTTAACCCCAATATAAAACCTCTTCATCCGGGGCCATGTCAACCATATTACCCACCTGTTACAACTCCTACACCGCCTCCTTATGGACACGATTGGTACTTACCCAATGATAACAACGACAATTGGAATAAACATCATTATGGAGAATCTCAAACCACTACTAAACAACCGACCAGAACATATTACGAACGATCTCTTCTAGACATTGATGCGGAACCGGTATCAATTTTACGTCGAGACAACAACCAAGACCGATTTTTAGATGGAAAGAAATTATTAAGAAGTTCTAATTAAATACAAAGATACAGACAAGACGATGCCGTAAACAGAAAATATGGATAAGTAAGGAAGAAACCAAACAGATGCTAAAGCTCGCAAAAAAATTGGATGCTCGCAATGGATTCTATAAGCCAAACAGAATTTAAATATCAAATATGTATTATGAAATAAAAGATGCTCTCTGAAATTTATTTATTAAATATAATTAGTTATAATATTAATTTCAGACTTGCCCAACTCAATCGTAATCGTTGGAAAAAAAACCTTATGTATTATTCTTTACATTATATTATTATATACCTACATTAAATATGAAAATTTGGCAAGAACACATCTGTATGTATATACTGTCATTATATTAGTTATAATATAATATGGTTATAATAAAAATCGTGTAAAATATTGCTTGTACTTTTACATCCCGAGATGATATTATTTATATCGCTTCGTATCTCTACTGAGACTAAGTCTAGCCTAAAGTAAGCACTGTAAGGCTTATGTAGGTAATTTGCTACCAATGCACCAAAAGTTATATGAAACCTATGTTGAATAAATCACCTTAAAATAATTTATCTATTATGCTCTTTACTGTACCAAAATCGTTTTATAATGTGATATTATAAAACTAATGTCTGGGCAGTGGTGCATTTGTCTATAAGAATGATTTCTTCCAGCCAACTAAAGAATTGTGTACTGGTCACAAAAGTAAGCAGGTGACACAGAATGTAAAGAGGTGAAGTTGATAATGATGAAAAACAAAACAATAACATAGACACATATAAAAACAAACAACAAACACAAAATAATATGCATATAATAATAATCTATGCCTCATGTGAGATTCGAACTCACGACTCTCTGGCATAGGGCAAGATACCCAAACCGTCAGGCTATTGAAATGCTAACCATCAAGGGAACTTTTACACCTATTTTCCTATATTCAGAGTTTATTGCATATTTTCATGACAATATTCCAAGAATATTAGAATAATAAAAGGTACGAAAATATATTTTAACAAGAGACTATGTAATTATGAATAGCAAGACCAGATGAATTAAAAAATGAGGCATATTATTTTGAATAAGTTCGTACGTTTTTGAATTTCAATTTACCACTTGTAGGAATGATACACGTACCTTCTGAACACGTATTTCAGTAGGTGCGTCTTTTGTCAATACCTTTCATTTCCAAAAATAATTTCTTAAAATTATTTCTCTAAAAAATAACTCACACATGATTCTCATTCAAATTTATTTCAAATTAGAACAACCTCACTACATTTATTAAAATTGGTTTGGTAGCTTTCATCAACTCTGTTATTAAAATAAATATTCACAAATTCTATTAAATAAAGATAGAGAAAACATTTTTCCTCTGAGATACATATGGACATAGTCATGAAACAAAATCAACCTCTAAACTTAACTTCCCAATTTTTTTGTAAAATAATTTATTGTGTTCCACAATCTATATATTCTTGTATTAAACGTTTAAGTTAAAGATAATATTTTTTTGCTATCCTAAAATAACCAATTTCTACTTAGGCCAGAAAGCTTCTCAGGCGACGCATTCTAACACTCGAGTTTTCTCGGCATAACAGTGTCCTAATGCATAAGCTCAGCATAACTAATAATATTGTGGAGTTATAGAATGATAGCGACTGTGGTTTAGAGATAGTCTTCAAGTTTCTAATTTATAAAATAACAATTGCTAAAAGATATATTCATTCATTCAGAAGAAACAAAATAAATCTGATATTTAATTCTTTAGATTACAAAGACTGGCAGCCTTTCGATAACTTAAAAAGTCGAAAAGGAAAAATCGTTTAAAAATTGGAAAAGTAAATTAATAAAGGAGACGACAAGATTGAATAAAAAATATTAATAGACGAATGTTTATTTTGTATGATTTTTTTTGATAAAAAATATATAAAAACATAACACAAGCTTTTTATAGGAAAAACCATGAAAATGTATTAAAGTATTTTATTCTTATTACCTATTGCATCAAACATCTGAGCACAGATTTTAATCATTGGGAAGAAATATATTAAAGTTCCTTTCTAACAGCTACATGAAAACAAAAAAAAGACATTTATTGTCAGTCATTTGTTTATGTTTCTTTGTATCAATAAAACTAATATTATTTGGAACAAATTGAGTATGATTGTTATTTCAAATTCAACTAAGAATTTATTCACCAAGTAAATGCTCTATGACGGAACGTCTATGATCACTATCATCTGAGCCAAAAGTCGTAAACTGTTGAGCAGAAGCCTTCCTCAAAAATGTAGGGCTCTCTAAGTTTGGCATACAGTCGTATATAAAAATACCTTTAGTGTCATTGTCGACACCCGGACACCACACGGATGGTTTATCGTTGACTAAATAGCAATACGAAGCTACATCACATAGGTATTGCATCTATCTAAATCATTTTGAAAAAAGAACATGAGATCTTTGCAGAGCCTTTACATAAGCTGCCCAAAATTGTACAGGGAAAGCGTGAAGTAATTATGCATATCTAAAACATGATCCCGCCTTATCGGTTAATATTTTATTTGGTAAAATATACGATGCATTCATTAATGCGAAGTAAATTCCAATAATAAGTTCCTTTTGTTTAACAAAATTCAATTTGTTTATTTTAATTAAACATTAATAGACTTATATTCGAGGGCCTGTGAATATTAGGTACAAGCAGTATAAATAGTACGAGTTCAAAGTACCTATACTTGTCAATCGGTCCAGTAGTCCATCGGCAATATGCCCCGAACATTTTTGGGTATGTACTTGACCCTTATTTTTATTTTTTTTCGTACAAAGATTTGCCCTCATCTTAAGCAGATTTTATCTTTATTCTGTATTTAATAAAACTATAAAGTTTCTAAAGAGTTTCTTACATATGTATTATTATACATTTACAACTTCCCTTTACACTCTATTGATTTTCAATATGTTGATTTTAATAGAGCCACCCCAAATTGTGATACAATAGTATAACGATTGTTTAGTCTTTAGAATACCAAAAAAACAAAGATAACCTTTAAGACTTCATATGCGCTCTTCCTGTCTTTACTACGACTACTCTACCCTTCTGGCTGTAAGATATGTTATATATCTATTAGTATTATATATAGCGTAGCTACATTTAACTTATGCGCAAATATTTAAAATATTGCATCAGGGTTCAGCATAGTTCCAATGAATTTCAATATTCAAAAGCTAAATATTCTTGGTAGTAACAATTTAATGACATTTTAAAAGGCACTGTTTATGAAATGAATAGTTTTTTCTACTCATTCTAACTAGTTTAGAAACATAGTAAGGTACTCAGTAATTAATTTTGTTTCTATATTTCAAAAAAGTATACAACGTAAATCAACAAGACAAGATTATTTATCTTTTGAACAATATAAATTGAAATGGACTATACAGAAATAACTAGCCGTGTGATGTCCGGTAGAGACGAATAACACCAATCTTTTACACTTAGGGTCGTACAAGGCGACTAACAATACTGAAGGTACTTTTTTACTACAATCTCCAACGCCCGTACGCCAAGCATGGAGATATGGTACGAGATAATGACACTGTAGGTAACACACCCAATTGACAAAATTTCTAATAATTGTTTTTTACTGTGATCTTCAAGCCGTCAAGCGTGGAGATCACAGCAAAACCCCTTTATTTCAGGGGGAGGCTTCCCTCCTGTATTGCACCTTTTTATCTTAGATGATTATTATACAGAAATTTGTTGTATCTTATGTTTTATGTCATACTAGCTAACCCGGCCCCGCGTTGCTATGGTAACGCTAATTGATTATGAAAACTGTTATTCTAAGGTTTACTATGGTAACTATATATGGTCACAAACCCACAAAGTCCTTCTTTTATATAGTAGAGATTATTGACATAAAACATTTTTTTTTATTTGTTGTCAAGCCGTCTTCAATGATAAATCATTATGATAAGAGAGTGTTTTAATTGCTATTTTCTTATATTTGTTACAGGTTTCGTATTATTAGGGTTAGCGTATGGCCAGTTTTCGATACCACGGGTGCCCTGCTATGAACTTGCACCTGTGACAGTATGTGCATCAAATTGGATCACTTACGAAACTATATGTGATTTGCAAGCGGCACAAATGTTTGACCCTAGCATAACAGCTGTTCACCCGGGCCCTTGTTCACCGAACCCTTACTTTACATTGCCGCCACCAACTATGCCGTCACCCAATGTGTGGGAACAGAGTTGGCGACCAGTCCAGAACAGACCAGATGGGAAACGGCAGGTTTTAAAGGCTGTTAAAGCTACAATACCGTCAACTGTTCCAGAGCCTGAAACATCACCTACTAAGCCACCGGCTACTTATAGGATTCCAGAATATTTTTCACAGGAGTCATCTGATGATAATTCAAATAGATTAGAACCTTACCCTTCTAGAAGCTGGAATAGAGTACAAAGATACTACCCTCGTTATTTAAGAGATTCCTCTGTTGATATTGAGGAGTAAAGCAAACCACCCTTTGGTACTATAATTGCATTATATCGGGACGTTATATCCAGTCTGCTACATATTTTGTATTACTAGCCATATAAAGTTGAACTTAGTCAATTCATTCAATCAAAAGAATCATACAAAATAGTTCAACCTTACTGTCCTAGGGAAGGGATCATGTCGCCGATAGGATCGCCCAAAAACTTGTCTTTGAGTAAACACATAGAGCAACAGATTTGTAAAAAATATAAGGCGTACTGTTAAATTTTGTTATAATTTTCAAAATGTATTATTTTTTATCAATTTGTAAATACATTTACAATAAAGTCACTTATTACATAATTGGATTATTTTATTTTCATAAGAAATAAACCATGTCATACGCTTAACAATAAATTTTTGTTTTGTCAAGTATACGATAGGTATATACCTAAAGATGATGATTATAAAATAATGAAGTACGGAGCGTGTGTTTTTGTCGGTAATTTGTCGTAGTTTTTTATTTAAATAAATTTTATTACTTAGATGGAAACACCGTAAAAAGAATAACCCAAATAAACTACCAACGACTAAATAGTAAACTAATTTTTATGGCCACCCATTTGAATAGTTGCTTAACCGTCTCCAGCCGCAGGCTTTAAGCATTAGTCCAACGAGCTCCTATTAAGGTAATTAAATTGATAGAATGTAACTTATTGAGATCACGAAATGCATAACGCTCTATATTTAGTCTTATTGCATCTTACATTTTTTACTGTTGTGTTTTTCTTCTCCTGTAATTGTTGCTCTTATAACATTCGACAAATAGAACACAAGCTTTTAGCGACCTTTAGTGAAACGTGACAGAGGCGGTATTAACGTGACATGTATTCGGTAACATCGCGGCATGGTGTACACCCAATCTTTTTCACGTAAAGGGAATTCTTGGGCCTTATTACTGAGGATGTTAATAGGTTCAGTTTATGATTTAACCTTACGTACACTGCAATTAGTAGCCTTAAGTTACAACTTTTTTTTTTTATTAAATGTAAAGAGTATAATTATTTTTAGTTTTGTTTTAATTCTCTGACACTGTGCACCGTGTTTTTGTTCCTAAAGTTGTCGTTGTTGCCGATGTGGTAGTTATTTGTTTCAGTGGTGAGGTGGTTAGATTTTTGTAAGAGTCATAAGATATTAATTGACATTAATTACTAATCACTGGGTGACCACAGTTAATGTATGTGAATGTTGATTCAAAATAATTGATTAAACTCATAATTATCTTTTAGACTATGACATTGACTTAACACAGGCGAAAATTATTCGTTCAAAATCTGAACTGAAATTCGACTATTTCAACCAAACTTTTACAAAATCTATACATATAAATAAAATTGAAGTGTCTGTTTGTGATATTGAAATAACCGTTTTTTACTACATGCATATTAATATATATACGGTACATACACCAAAATAACATTTTTTACAATTTTTGTCTGTCTGTCTGTCTGTTTGTTCCAGGTAATCTCTGAAATGGCTGGACCGATTTTAACGAGACTTTTATTGGCGGTAGCTAATGTAATAAGGCTACTTTTATTTAAGAAAAAATCTTTTATTTTAGAAAAATAAAATTACTGTGCCACAGCAACGCGTGGCTGGGTCAGCTAGTGTTTAATAAAGTCAAATAAATGTTGTAACTAACGATTCTCATTTAACCTGCATTTTATCCTACCTTCCTCTACTTGTCCCAATCATTGTTATGTATATGATAAAAATAATTATGCATTAATATTAAAGCATAACATATTAAACCACTACTAAGACTACCATAACAATTGAAAATCATAATACGAGTTATATTAAGCATAATATTATGTAGGTATATAAAGACATCAATATTTTTATGGCATACAAATAACATCTCCAAAAAAAATAGCTTCTAACATGTTAAAATTTGCAGTTGCTAAATTTTGCTCTTACAACTTATTTATACTATGTAAGTCGCATATAAGTGTGTTTTTCAATGTTGAGTCACTTTGTTACAAAAATTATCATTTTGTTTATTCTAAAATAAGTTTATTCGCTAATTCGGGATGGGCCAAGGACACACTGTAAGTACGTTTTACCGTCAGCTAATCATATAATAAAAAAAACTCATAAGATGACATCGCCTATGATTTTGTCTTATGGTTATATCGCAACACAAACCATTAGTACTGTAAGAAAATATTCTGTTCTGATCAACTGTTTATCGACTTCAAGTTATCAATATCCAAACAGCTACAGCTCAGATTTTCCCTAGGAATAAGAAAAAACTTAGAAGAATACACCAGAAGCCATTAGGAGAGCCTCTATTATTAAAATCTTTTGGTACAAAGGTAGCAATCCTGTCATACACGCCAACGGTCACGATTCAGAGTTCCTGAAAACGTAGATGTTTGTGGAATGAATGGAGCATATGTACCAGTTGTTTATTTTGTGTATTTATGCGTTATCCTGTCACGCAAGCCTTACTTGGGCTAATTAGTGTAAGTATAAGAAATATTGTTTTTATTATATGGATTAGTAACCACTACATACAGCGGGACAACCGACTACCCAAGTAGCCGCTTCATCGAAGAAAGCAGGGACTGATGCATCAGCCGTGTAAAATCATAATGTCCGAAAGCATGTATCCCTTGCACGCAATTAAATTTTTGTTTTCTTTGATGTGGAGACTATCAGGTGGCCTGAAAGCAAAGCTCTATTTCAAGAAAATGTCGGACTATTTAAGTGAAGTGACTGGCAATAAAAGAGCTTTTTCGGCCAATGTGGTATAAGCATACAAAGAGGAAACGCTGCTAAAGTAATTTTTCAAATTTATTTTTTCTTCTGTTTTAGTTTAGGTTCCTATTCTATCTTTTCTGCTGTACAGTGTATACATAACATATAACTTCTATATATCATATTAAAAGTCATTCTAATTTATTTGTAGTACATTTCATGGCTTATTGATAAATACGGTATACAGATTACTACGTAAATAATCAAGTAAGTAGGTTTATATTCTTATGGGCAGTTCTTTCGTTTATCGCTTCATAACTCCTATTTATTAAACGCCATGTAATAATTTTGTAAGCAATTATTACATAGCACTTAAAATAAATTAAAAACACTAATAACATTTTATTTAAGGATATTTTCGCAAGATTGTTCTCAATCACTTTAAGAATGGATTGTTTAATATGTGAGTAAAATAATTTAAATGATAAAATTGTGATATAAACCGTTTAGTTTCTTAAAATGAAATTAATGTTAAGGATACCAAAAAGTATAAATAATTTATATATTTTAATTTAATCGCGAGGTTTCGACTCCTTTTCAAGAGTCATATTTAGAAAAATGTCATTCTGTATGTGACTAGTCTCGTATCAAGGATGACATCCTAGTTAATATATTATATCAACCAGCATATTGTGATAGCAAATAAATACTTTCTGTATTCTTTTCTGTGAGTAGAAACGAATGCAAAAACTTAATATTGTTTAGTTTATATTGAAAACAGATAAAATTTCGTACAATCTTCACTAATAGTGCAATTCCAAATTGAGCAGAACTTGTTCTATTAATAGTAAATAACGGAGAGATTACATAAATAAGTAGAATCACTGCCACAATATCAGATCTAGACCTTATAATTTTCAGCTTTGTGACCTAATTGATATACCATTATACTTTAAGAAATCATTTAATTTAAGTTGTTATCCAGTTTTGTGACTATTGGCAAGTAGATAACCTATAGTATCTTTAAATCATTACAGGTATTTGGCTGTTCGTAATAATTTGTAAAATACGTTCAACGTACGGTACCTTCTCCGTAACCTGTGCTCAGACATTTAACTACGAAGAGCCTGAAGAACTATGCTCAACCTCAGGATTAACTTATGGCAATATTTGCCAGTACAAACTTGCAAAAATGCTAAATCCAACATTACAGTTAGCTTACGCTGGAAGATGTGAACCAACTGAGGATGACTACGAGAATAGTTACGAAGAACTGTCTACTAAGGGTAAGGGTAAAAAACCCAAAAGCGATGATAAGCAAGATAAACGTGGTAAAGGCAAAAAGAACAAGAAAAATCAAACGGAGTCCAAAATAAAAATGAGAAACCAAAAAGAAACAGTTATGGTCCCGACAAGGAGACGAGGATCACACATGGGAAATTTGTTATTTGTGAGAAAAATAATATTAATATTGGTATGATCTGCCCTGATTGGGTCTTTGTTATAATTATCTGTTTTATTAGAGTAAAATTATTTTCTATAATTTGTGAAATTATTATTAAAACCTCAGTAGATAAATAAAGTTGAAAAGCTCACTTGGTTGTGCCAATAAGCCCCTTATTAGCAAAACCATAAGAGGACACTTTTCAAATTCAAAAGCACATTAAAGTACTAATTTTACTTAATTATTTACTTAAAAAAATAAAAGAATCCTGCCATCGTCTCGCAGTGCAAATAGTTTTTCGATACGATTGGTATCTAAACACCAATATTAATATATAATATTATTGTGTTAAAAATAAAATAGTACAACTATAATATTCTTCACATTTTAATCAGTGTCAAAGCTAGCGAAACCCCTTAGCTTTTTTTTCTTTATTCGTGGCTTGCACGATTTGTGCATTTAGCCAGTGTCAAGTAAGCATAATTGTAAGTTCTTGAGTAATTTCTTTTTTAATTTGATGATGATGGATGAACAGTAAAATAGATTTTTCCCCCCAGGTTTCAGTAAATGTGTGGGGTTTTACTGAAACCTACCATGGACTTCTTGAGAGAGCAGGAAAAGACAACTTGTATGTTCACAAACACAACCACCCCAATGTTACTAATACTATACTTTTATATATTAATTTTATTTTATATATAAATTTTAATACAGGTATACAATTATAAATTGTATACCTAAAATTTATATACAAGTAGTGTTTAAAGCACTATATTGTTTTAATTGGACCCAAATATTACTAGTTTTACTTTTGTAAGTTAAGCCAAATCTTCCATAACATACACGATACTATATCCATCAAAAGGCAATCTGGTAGAAATGGCTTTAAACAATAAGACCGCCCATGGTTTTTTATTGAACACTATAGGCATAAGAAAAAAAATACAAAGTAAGTATTCAAAAGTTTTTAATACGTTAGTTACTCATTTGGATTCATATAATTTTTTATTTACGGACAACAGCACATGAACACGACGCCAACTGCCAACTTTTGTCATTCAATATTTAATTTATAAATAACATAATATAACAATTTTAATAAATACATAAACTAGAATATTAGCAAAATTAATATAACTGTGCAAATATCAAATTGAAGTGATAATATTTGTCAAATGATGATATTTTTAAACCTTTATAAATTTACAGAGAAACCAAACTTAATATTATTATTATATTTAAAATCTAATCCTCATTACTTTTACTTATCATCGGCATTAAAATATATTATTAAAAATGAATTGTCAAATTGAACTTTATTAACTGTTTACGAAATGCAGCTGTTTTTATTGTATCGATACGTCAATGTCACATTCACAAGACAAGATACGTAAATATATGTTTATATAAACAATGATTTCATTACTTTTATATTTCAAATATATATCGATAACAGAGCAACGAAATGATTTTATTAAAACTAATTTGAATGCAATAAATCTCCTCTTTCCTCTCTTCTAATTTTCTGTTCCCTACTATGTGCTGTTACTTGTACTTAATAATAAAAAGAACTATACACATTTTTATGAAAAGAATTAGAGCTAGCAACATGGACATTCAGGTAGAAAGCCGGAATATAGGTTTTATTTGAAATGTGGGTGAGTGTGTGTACATGGCTGTCGACTTGCCGAATCTTAAGACCGTCGTGATTTCTCAAACGGATAAAATGGATCATACCACCTAGGTAAATTTTTAAAAGGGATAGGTATTAATTGATCGCTGCAGGCTCCATTATTCATGATCATAATGCGTGGTTTGTATATTTGAGCTGCTTTAAACGAGCAGTATGAGGTATACGTCTTTCCGTCGGACGCACATATAGTTGTCTTCGAATCCTTGAACGCGCATTTATATGGCCAGAATGACTCATACGATGATATTGCCAACGCCCAAACTATTAATCCTAAAAGAAGATATTACGACTCATGATAAGCAATTAAGAAATGTTACATTTTCTGGAGTATATTCCTTAAGAATAGATATTCATATAAGGCGCCCTGTATGTAAAAAATAAAGAGTATTAGTGAGCGAATAACAACGTTACGTTTTTTGCGCGCAACCTATGGTGCGCACCTTTCATTTTTGTTTTGAAGTTTGTGTTATTATTTTCTGTGCCTGTTCATAGACAATCGTTCTCAAGGAATAAATACCAGTCGTGCGATGGATCTGACACATACACTTTTTTATAGTAATAAAGTCATTACAATATTTTAGTTTTAATTCTTTTGCGTGGACTTTAAAATTTTTGACGTGACAACGTCTTAAATTAGGTTGCGGCTGGGAGTCACTTATGAAAAAGTGTAACGCTCGGTAACGTTACGATGAGTCACCGAACGAGAGAGAGGCCCGCCGAATGCCTTGCGTCTCTCTCCCACTCAACTATGATCGGTCTGCCGCGCGCATTGTGCAATTTAATTATATTCATATCAATAAATATTCTACCGAGAAAAAGACGTTGTCACGTAAAATCTTCGCCCGTAAAACCGACTTTACAGGCAAAAAAAAAAAAAAAAAAAAAAAAAAAAAAAAAAAAAAAAAAAAAAAAAAAATGGTTTTTTGTCTACTTTTTCAAGTATAACAACTGTCCCATATTTTAATTGTCAATATATAAATTTCGTAAATATTTTAATGAGTCAGTTAAACATATATTTAAATATTAAACATCGTTATTCATTAATTTTTCATTTGAAACTTATTTTTCTATTTTCAAGTAATACCGCAGGGTATTACTTGAAAATGCTACTTGAAATGCTTAAACATCATCTGAGAAAAGAAGATGATGTTTGAGCAAAAATTTAAGTGTGAATTTTTATAAAATTACTTTTTTATACTCTTCAAACATCTAACAAAAAAGCTTATGTTACTTTTGGACCCACATGTATAGTTTATCTACATAGTACACAATGTGTCCCGTCACCAGTGTCGAAACCTTTAATGGTGTGAAATATGGCATTTTTTTATCGACAAATTGCCCCTTAAATTTTGTTTTTCTCTTACGGCCGCCATTTTGTTTTCTTGGTAACCAAAACCTGGGCTCTCCTACTAATTCGACCACCACTACTCATGTAAATGTCCTATCAACATTAAAAAGGTGTCATTTGATAGCTAAACATGTAGACAACAGTTACACAGCATCATGTTTTTATTGTCATGGAATAAAAAAGAAAAAGAAAAAGTAATTAAAGAAAAACAAATAAATTATTTTAAGTGTATTTTTTAATTATTGGCTTTTTGAGAAAAACCAAATTTGAGGGGCAATTTGTCGATAAAAAATGCTATATTTCACACCATTAACTAACACTGGATACGGGACAAATTGTATAATAAGGGGCGATTTGTTGCTACACTGCACAATGAAAATTACCAACTTAATAAATACACTTTCTCATTTATAAATTACAGCAGAAAATATTATAATGCAATAGTTTTTCGCGTAATATACCGAGTAGTAACAAATTTTAAACAAGCTGTACTATATAAAAAAAATAAGATTTTGTGATTGCAAACATAGGTGCTGCGTATTATTTTCAGAAATAACTGATTAAACAATCGACGAAGGCACAGCTTACCTACCAATAAGAAACATTTCTCATGGTACGTCCTAACAACTACGATTTGTATGGAATAATTAAAAAACCTCGAAAGTAATTGTGAATTACAATTGCAATAACATTCTTTGCGATAAAAAAGGAAATATACCAACAAAATAGTCTTAGCGTGATCTATTAGCACGTAGCAATTATCTATGGAGATGGTATAACCATAGAAAACATGAAATAAAACGAACTTGAGCACATTGTTTGTTAAGAGCTGTCGGTGCCTACAGTTAACGAAATACTCAGTGGTTTCGTTATTTTTCATAAATTCTTAGCGTTTAAATAAAATTTTCTAAAAACAAATATAATAACGCCTCAAAGTAAATAGTCAATTAAATTATAACTCTCGCGAGTTTACCAAATAATTTATTGTATTATAATTTAACTCATTTAAAATTCGTCGTGTTATAAAATATTTAGTTTGTCAAATTAATAACAAATTTCAAAATTTCCTTAAAGATTAACACAAAGATTGCAAAACGAAAATATTTATAGCTTTAGATAGTACCAGTTAAAAAAACATATTTGTGAAAATTTTATTGAATTATAAGCACTTTTTCTATCAGAATATCACTCAACTTATATCAGACTTATATATACATAATATATATATACATATAAGATCATTGTCGCATATAATCAAACGCATGCATTAAGGATATCGGAATATTATTTCATATTTTGTTTTCAGTTCATTTCAATTGCATTTATTAGATAATATTAATATAATGCGCTGTTTTCATTTCAATTAATTAATAGTACGAAATGATATCACTAATGCTATCTGTAGCTATTTTTACAGAATGAGTTATTTAATAGTTCATTAAATATTGGTCTTGGGAAGATGTTTATGCTAGAATCCAGATAAGTGTCCTACTGCCAAGCGAAGCTCGCGATCTTAGCTCGCGGCGGCGCTTTCAGATGTTGACCAAAAGATGTTATGTGTGACTGTGACGATAACATCATTATGTATATACTATTATGTTAATATGGTTAGTTGCCACATACAAATTTTGCAACCTTACGAAGCCTAGAATCTTAATAATAATTAATAGATTATAATGTATGAATTTATTAACAGTCAACCTGTAGAAACTATGCGACTCACTCAATCTTTTACAATGTTTATCAATCTGAATTTATTGTCGCTACATTTGAAACATTTAAGATTTTATTAAAGAAATTAACTATTATCATTATGGTTTTACGATTAAATTGCTGTCAAATCTAGTAAGTAAAATCTTGAACTTAATAAGTATGAATATATATAACGAAATATTAAAAACCTGTCTAATAGTTTCTTTAACATAATATTAATAAAAAATAAGTAAATCGTAACCTTTATTGTTATTAGTCTGAGTGTAAGAAAAGAACCCAATTTTTTACGATTTATTCTTCAACAACAACAAACAAATCCTTTTAGTTTGTTTGTTGTTGGCAAGTGTAGTAGAACTTGACTAGCAGCAACATAGCAACCATTATGCAAAAAAACAGCGGTTATAACGGTATCATTTAAATTACATCACAAGAACTATAACAATTAAGCTCTATACAATGATGAGAAAAATTAATTAAACAAAGGGGTATTTAAACAATTGAGCCATTTTAGTATTATGTCACTTAGATCAACCCATTTATAGGAGATAATAGCTATCTGTTAAAGTTTTGTGAGCCACTTGTAGCTTGTATTTTAAAAGTACCAAAAATTGGCTTACGGCTTGGCAACACTCCTTTATAAATCTATAATGTAAGAACACAAATTTGTTGTTTGTGTGTTTGTCTGTCCGCTCTTTTTCACGCTCTTTTTCCATTGTATCAATTAACGTTACCATAGTAACGCGTTACCATAGCAACGGGAACTAAAAATCATTAATTTAAAAAATAGACTGATTAGGATAGACTAACTCTCAACCTATAAAACTATTTGGCAAATCTTGAAGACTGGTGTTTGTTTTAAAAATATCATTTATAGTTTGTGTGTACATGTAAATTACATTGGATTTTTTTAAGTAATACTAAATATACTTAAAAGAAAGTTTGCGAATACTAATTTGGGATAAAATTAGTATTCGGTTAGTTTTTTAAATCACTTCGAAAATACACGAGTTTGATATAAAATATAAATTGTGTGTCGATTCACTTATCAGTTACAATAAAAGAAACCCTAACAGACGAGATACTATTGGTAGAAAGAAGTTAAAGCATATGAAAATCGTACTAGATATTCCATGGGTCAATGTGATGATAAAAAGAAATAAATTTAAGAAATGCTAACATTATTTTCGGTTGGCGAGTAGGAATTTTCAATGGGTCAATGTGAGATTTCCATTCCCAATTTTAAAAATAAAACTAAATGCCAAGAATACAGGAAAAGTTGCAATAGTTCTTAGTTGATTTTTTCTCATTTAACACGTAAATATAAAATGTTAGTAGCGGAACTAAGCGATTTTAAGCGAAGAGCTATAGAAATGAGGTTTTAAAGCATAAAACGTTTAAAGTAGCTCAGGAAAAAAATTAGAACTTGCGCACGTGAGGGAAATCACAGATAAATTCAACTATATTTAAATAATTTATAGATAAATTTCGATTTGATGACCTCCATATTCAGCGCTATCACAAGCGAAAGGTTCTAGGGAGGACTGATCTTTTATAACGCTCTAGATTATCGATCAGATGCCTTAGTGTTCTTAAATGTTCAAACATAATATTACTACTATAGACTTTAACACTTTGAAAATAAGGTCAACTCTCATCAGATCTTTCATGCAAGCTCGTCAGTTAAGAATAAGTACGTAACTAAAAAAATCCCTAAATTAGTAAAAAAACAACTGTATTTGTAAATGTTCCTTCAGCTATGTCATCAGAGAGTTAACGTACGATAGATATGGAAAAAGAGGATACTCAGATATGTTTTTCTAACACATACCACCATTTTATAGCGATATGTAAATAGTAAGTCTAAAAACCTTATAACGTATAATGGTCATATTGAATGTAATGTATTAATTGAATAGTTCAAATGTCAGATATTACGATAACATAATAACTCTGCCAAGACCACAAATCAGTCTCTTACAACATTCTAGAAGTCTTCCAATTGTGAATATTTTGCATTTGAATTATAACATTCTAAATCGATCGTGGTCGATCTTGGTCGACATCTTAACTTTTTTGACTGATTTCTTGACTTTGGACTCCGACCCTGCTCATTATGTTCAACTTGTGTTTGTCTTCTTGGCGAATTAATATAAATGTATAGTAAGAAAAAGAACATTAGGTTGCTCAGCCCAGTGGCGGATTTACCAGGAAGCAAAGGAAGCAATTGCTCGGGGCCCCGCTTGGAGAGGGGCCCCAAAATTTGCAAATTTTTTAAAACTTATTTGAAAATGTAAAAATAATTAAAAATATTTTTTTTTTTGAAATAAAATAAATATGACATTGACATTTTCAATTCTTCGATGGGCTAAGAAAAAGTCAGTGATTTAAGCCTACTGTTTATCGAAAAAGACAACTTCGAGAACTTGACTTTGATGATATTATTAATCTATTTGCGACAGAAAAAAGGTAGAAAGAAGTTGTAATGGAGATGGTTCAAATAATATATTGATTTTGCAAAATTGATCTGTTTTGTTGTTATTTAAAAAGAAGGGGGGGGGGGGGGGTTATATTAAAACGAGGGCCTCAAAGATCAGTTGTTCCTTGGGGCCCCGTTTGAGGTAAATCCGGCATTGGCTCAGCCTACAGCAGAGAATCAGAGAATTCACTTATGACCCGAGTCGGTTTTTGTCAGTATTTTTCTATTAAAATAACTTAATAAATATAGTTTTTCTTTAGTACATATCGAGCTATTTAACATCATTTTCTATTCATTTATTTAATATACCTAGTTTTGTTGAGCAAAATAGATTAATTGCTCATTTATAGTCTTATGTTAGTATTTATTGAACAGCGCCAAGTCCATTATGCCTCTTGTAAATTTACAAGCTAAGTAATTGAAATTCTAATCATTATCGTGTATGAAAACCAATTAAAACTGTAGACTTTGTATAGTTATTCAGTGATATATACCTAGAGATGCTTTTTAAATGTCTCTGACAACGGGTAAGTTTTTCTTCTAAACGTTTATAATAAAATTTCTACCACTGCACATAATACTTTAGTAAACAAAAATTTAATGTCGTTAACCTAAAAACTGAATATTGAAACTTATATTAAATGAATTAATTCGTAACTCGCTTTGATCGTAACTCAAGGTCATTGGAGTTATAGAAAATGGTATCATTTACAGTAACACTGTCACAAAGTCAAAATTTGGTAGTATCATGTCAAAACATTTAAAAAGTGGATAAACACATAAAACTGAAGAAAAAATGAAAACAAAGTTTTCAGTACCATAAACCGGTATTTCGTTTTGGGTGATTATATCCGAAGATTATTTTATAGTATGTACCAATTATGGGGCTTTTGTAACAATAAATTAAACTTTGTTGTTTAATTTGTTTTAGACACTTATTTTAATCGAAATATAATGTCAAATCTCAGTATGTTTAAAAGAATACCAATAAAGTTGCCTGCCATGACGTGTACAATTAACAGAATATAAGGCTCTTTGATAATACAAAGAAAATAGATGGCGTTGAAATATACTAAGGTAAGGTGGAGAAGAGGCGTTACGGCGCACTATGTGGAGGTGCCTAAGAGAGCTTGGCCATAAATACATTTTGTAAAAATCGGCGCAGGTACTTGTATTATACCTCAAACTATAGCTAAGAAGTTGATCTACTATATTATGTATAAATTATGTATGTAACTAGTACTTTTTTATAGTAAAGAGCATCTAAATACGATGATTGAAAAATTATCACGAAAACATCATAATTTGTATTTTTTTCAGGATGATTTTCTAGTAAGCTAGCAATGAAAATTATACAAGTATTATACCATTTTAGAAAGCTTATAATATATACTTTTTTTTTGGTATACACAAATATGCTATATATTTATAAATATATTTACTAGAAATATTTATCTCATGACATATCATTTTTGAGTATCTGAAACTTTCAATTAGAGTTTTGACAGTTGCCGAAATTTGCCGAAGGTCTGTAAATGATGTTATTTGATAGGAAATTTAATATTTTTATACAGGAAGAAAAAAAAAGTTGCAACTTCATTGCACAACATAATGCTATCTATCATAACATGAAATAGTAATAATTTCTTAAAAATACGTGGGCGAATCTATCTGTTTTATTAGTTGATATAGGTTACACTTGTGATATATTATTAATTGCGGTTTATGTTTTGATAATGTATCGAGTATTTCTCACCATTTTTAGTTCGCCTACAAAATAAATTATCAATAAAACACATAGGAAACCGAGTAACCACATAATGATAAATAGTTTTTATTCCCATACTTTGCACACGTTTCAAATCAGTTATTTAATATAAAATAGAGCATCTGCATACTGAATAATTACATACTGTTTTTCGTTCGTTATTGTCGTTATTAAAAGTGTATCTAACCACCTACTCTCTCGCAATGAGTGAATTCCAATGTACCAGACGCGACCTATGTCTTGTTTTGATTGAAAGTGACGGGAATTATGTTGTTGCTTTAACAAGTTATATACGGAATAATTTTATCAACTTTTCTGAGGCAAATATCGCTAAAATTGTCGCGAGTGTACAAAAAAATCTTATTACGAACTTTCGTCAACGCTACACTAAATCTGGCAGAAATAAAGAATTTTTTTTAAATCAGAATAGCATGTGGTTGAATGCCACATTCACAGTAAATCTGGAAGATCCTACTTGTGAATCTGAACCTTCGACATCGACAGGGAAGCGAGGACGCCCTTCTAAAACCTACGAAGACAGTTCCGATAGAACACAAAGACGAAAAAACAAGGAGTTGCTTGAAACATGTGGCCTTGATTTTATACTGAATTCATATCTTCAAGGATTGAGATCTCAAGGGGAAACGGAAGAAGCATTCATTGTCGAAATTTTACGAGTATTACCCATAGATAAAAAAAGTGAAATACGTCAAAATCTTTTAAATGAACCGGCACATTTAACAGCGTACTCTAAAGATGAAGCTCTCAGTATTTTTATAGAGTTGGACCTTAACATGGCACAGTATGAAAACATGAGAAATTGCTTAATTGCGAAGAACTGCGTATTATTTCCGTCATATAAATCAATTCAGGAAGCTAAAGGAATGTGCTACCCACCAAGATCAAGCATAGAAATTAATAATATTACAGCAAAAATAAAACTGCAAGATCTGCTGGATCACACTATTGCAAGAATTTTGAAAATCAATGGTGTATACAAAGCTGGCAAAAATGCTGTATTCGAAATGGGGCTGTGATGGCTCAAGCGGACAAAGTGAATACAAGCAAGTCTTAACTGAAGAAGATGAGTTAATTTCTGACACAAATTTATTTATATCTTCATTAGTACCTCTGAAACTTGTTGATATTAATACAAATGAAACTTTGTGGGAAAACCCTGTTCCATCATCAGTAAGATTTTGTAGGCCCATTTTAATAGAATTTTCAAAAGAGACACCAGAGAAAACTACAAGTGTAGTTAATGAAATTATAGCTCAAAGAAACGCTCTCACAACAAGCTTAATCAATAAAAATGGTGAAAGTATTGAAATCAAACACACATTATTTTTGACAATGGTTGACGGGAAAGTGGCTCAAGTTTTGTCAGAAACTTCATCAGGTGCTGTATGTACTATTTGTGGTGCAAGACCTACAGAGATGAACAATTTAGAAAAAGTACAAAATAAACCTGTTGACGAAAATTCTTATCAATATGGGCTTTCGACTTTACATTGCTGGATTAGATTTATGGAACTAATTTTACATATATCTTATAATGTAGGCTTTGAAAAATGGTCTTCTACAACGACAGAAAATAAAGATTTGAAAAAACAAAAGAAGACATATGTACAAAGAAGGTTCAGAGAAGAACTTGGTTTAAATATAGATAAACCTAAGCAAGGTTCTGGTAACAGTAATGACGGTAATACAGCTATACGATTTTTTCAAAATTATCAGTGCACTGCAGAAATTACCGGTGTGGATGAGGAATTGATAAAACGATTTTATGTTTTACTTCAAGTTATGTCTAGCGGAAAAGTAATTAATGCTACGAAATTTGGACAGTATGCTTTCGATACAGCACAACGATATGTTAGTAAATATATGTGGTATTATATGCCATCATCTGTCCATAAAGTCCTCATTCATGGGGAAAGTGTAATTCGGCATTATTCAGTGTTACCTCTTGGACAGCTCTCCGAAGATGCCCAGGAATCAAGGAACAAAGACTATAAACGATTCAGACTTCATCATGCTAGAAAATGCTCTAGAGTAGCTACAAATGAAGACGTTTTACATACACTTTTGTACACTTCAGACCCTTACATAACAAGTTTAAGAAAACCTTCCAATAAAAAGTCTATGGAACTTATAGATGAAGCTGTAGAGCTAGTAGAATAATATAATTCTATGTTATTTTCTTTTTCTTATTATATTTAATTAATAAGAGTAATTTTATGTGTTTATTTTGTATTAATTATAACATTTAGGTCACATTGTTTAAAATTAGTCGTAAATTTATGATAATTTTTCAATATTTCATGTTTTGTATTTTTTTACAATTATTAAATATATTTTTATATGTATATTATTTTAAAGTACGTTTATCTCAGATTACCTAAAAAAAAAATCAGCTGTATATCTATAAAAACATGGAAGTTATAGATTTATGACCCGAAACCGACTCGATCTCCACATAGTGCGGCGTTCGACCCGGTTATTTGCCCTGCCCAACTTAGCAACAAAACATTATCTCTTATTTGTTGTTATTTTATTAGCTATAATTCCAGTTTGAAGTTTTATTGAAATTAAACCAATTTTTTATGGATAGATGTTTATAGATATATAACAGTTGTGCTGGTCTTGGTGGCTAGCCTTCATCATCAGTTGAATGTCGTAATTCGTTGTAGATAATTGAACAACTTTGACAAAAGTATTGGATCTAACAAGCTATGTTATTAACCTACCCGGTTCCCACTGCTAATATTAGTTTGCAAGATCTCTAATTGGCACTATCGATTGGCAAACAAATGTTCAATCTTAAGCTGCAACAATGCCCTGTAGCTAATTGCGGGGCAATATAAAGTATAAGGTCGTGTGAAATTCAATGCATTATTTTATTAGGTCTGTTATGGTTTAAACATTAGGCTTGGAAAAATAAAAAAATATACAGGACTTTATACTCTTTTATTATGATCGAGTGTACATTAAATCAACATATTTTAAATGTTATATTTAAATGTAAAAACGGTAAAAAATAAATAATAATAATTAAAATTACGTAAGTAATGTTGATCGAAGCTGAATTACGAACAATGCGGTTATTCAATTTCCACTTCACAGTCAAATATTTATAACGTAGATAGATAAAATAGATAACGTATATGCATGGTTCATGCAAAACCACTATTTACAAGGACTAAACCCATGTTGGGTTCCTACAACCATAAAGGTATTATATGCCTCACATAAGAAAATTTGAAAATGAACTCCAAGACTTATTATTTACACCAGATAAACAAAGTTGAAAGAAATAAGATTGGCAAGTAAACTAGGAAGTACTACAACTATTTCGCATAAAGACGTAAGCCGAAATGGAGATATTTCTATAATTGTTATAAAAACGTGTTTTTTCTGAACCGGAAGGGGCTAACAAAATTTCTTGTGAAAATTTACTCATATCATTAATTTGTCATTGTAAATATGATTCTGAAATATAAAAATAAAAACTACTCTGCGGAAATAAAAAAAAGAGCTTCGGTTCAATACTGCAAGTAAGCTCAACTAATTAATTAAATAAACGAAAAAAAAATCTTTTTCTAAGTGGTTATTACATATTTAAAAATAAGGAATGGAAATTATCCAGATTAAATACGATTAAATTTTACTTATAGAAAGCCATATAAGGCCTTGTGACATAAGTGGCTCAGAGAGCTTGGGTAATGTGGTGTAGGCTTATATATGGTTGCTCAACATTTATGGCAGTCATAATCTAAATTATCATGATAGATTGTGTGCACTTCCCTCATCTTTGGTAAGTAAAGCATCATAATACAATCTTTTAATTACAGAACTATTCGCAATAAGTGTTAGGTCGTTATTGAAGTTATACTTCTTTAGGCGCGTTATGAAAAAATGAAGAGAGTGAAATTTTAAGATGCGCGCGCATCACTGTGACACAAAATTATCATGTTGAAGTTGCCCGCAAAGGCGACATAGAATAAACTAGCAGGGTGGAGTTGGCCGCTAATTATGAATGTGTGTGTGTGCGTGATTTGAAATTATATATGGTAGTTAACAATAATTTATATAAAATTATAATTAGAATTTTATATTATATAATAAAAATATAACAATTTTATTTAAAAGTGATTTTTATTTTATATACTTTTTTTAAGTGCGTTTATTGATTTGAGGTTAACTGTCGATATGTATTCTTTTTATTAGTTTATAATATAAATTATTAATATTTTTACATTACTATTGGTTAAACAGTTTATTTTAATGGTTTTTGATATATCACTTGATTCTGTGTACAGATGTATAGAAAATCTGTTAGTCTTTTGATGCTTCTTACTGATCACTATATAATTTATAAATTTATCTTTCTTTTCACAAACAAAGAGTACGAGCAAACGGGAGGAAATTTTCAGTTAACTTTGTTTTTTTTTATTTTTTATACCTAATAATATCTAATAGCTTAATTAGATCAGTTATTTCCGTTTGACATTATGTTATCCCTGTTTATAATACAGTCCAGATTACTCGAAGACAAAAGAAGATAAATAAAAGAAGATAGAATATGAATTTTTGATGCCTGATTTATTAAATAACACATTTTGTTGAACAAAAGACATCAACGACATTTAAATAAAACACTTTTACCGGATTTACGTCGCGTTTATACTTTTTTATATTTAATCTTGAAGTTTTAACTCCTTCACCAGCCATTCGGAGCCATAATCACACGATGACTAAGGTTATTTTCGTCATACACGTTCCATTCAATATTTTAATTACGAACCTTCCTAATTGTTTAAGTTATACAAATGAAGTTGTTATATTTTGCATTTAATTTAGTTATTTTATCATATCTACGATTACTGTAAACTACTGAGTCTACCACCAATTTTGCAATTGGGAGGAATCTAAAAACGAGTGAGGTGTTGGATGCACAAGGTTTCCATCATTGGCAGAATGAAAGTCAGATTTGGGCTTTCAGTTAAAGACGTAGTCACAGAGAATCAAAGCATCAACATTTAGGTATGTTCAGTTTTAATTGGGTTAGATACCAATTAAAATTCACCATGTTTTAATTGGTATCTAACCCAATTAAAAGTCACCTGGATTTTTAGGAATTTAAGACATGTTGCTCCCAAATAGGTACTACTGAAATACATCTATTGTGCCTTAGTATAATCTATAATTACGTATTGTATCCCTATCTGGGGTCAAGCATCTAAAGACAAACTTATGGAAGTCGAAATAGCACAATGAATACTACTAAAAGTTATGTTATTTAATAAAATTAGATATCCCACACATATTTCATAACTTGTAAAACGTACTTAAAAGGATATAGATCTGCAAATTGATCTAGTTTCTAAACATAAGTGCCTAGTATTGGAAAACGAGCACGATGGAATGTGGTCCCTATTACCGAGGTGTCGTTGCCTGCGCCCGCGCAGTCACACAGCAACTACCGTCGCGTCCTGCCTGTGTTGCAAGGTTGCCAGTTAATATCAGTATTTTATCGTTGATACAGTGGAAGATCAGACATTTTAATTTGACCCGGCCACGCGTTGCCATGTTTAATTTATAATTATAATGAAACCTATCCTATGTTCTAAGTTGAAATAAATTCAGCAAAAAGAAAAAAAATCATAAAAAATAGGTTGAGTATCTTCGGGGTTTTTCGCGGTCAAACACAGTGACATGAAATTGTTATAAATATATAGTAGCTGAATCGGCCACGTGTCGCTGTGGCTCATTTTTTTTAGGTTATAAATAAAATTAAACATATCCTTTATCCTAATTTGGAATAAATCAAGCAAAATGAAGAAAAAAATCATTAAAATCGATCGAGTAGTTTCGGAGTTCATTGCGGTCAAACACTGTGGCACGAAATTTTTATATAATATATAGATAAATGGCAAATAAGAAAATAACTACCATTTGTTTGTTTGTTTATTCCAATATTGATATTTTACTCTAAATATTTAGAAACTATAAAATACACATTAAGAAGCAAAATATTTACTATTTCATGCTCAACTTTGGGTTGTGGATTTTACTCGAATTGCAAAACCATTAACCTTTATTATCGCTGTCTTTGCCGTGTGATGTCCGACAGAATGAATAGCACCGATCCTTCACGTTTAAGAATGTCATCTAAGTGAACTAATGATCCAGTATCATACATCTTCCATAGATAACATGATGGGCAGCAGTGTTTTCCAAATTATGGTCTTTTATTGCGATCTTTAACCCACAAAGCGCAGTATTTATGGCAAATTCCCCAAAAGCACGGAAGGCACCTGTCTAGCAGTGGACATCTCTCGGCTGTGATAAAGTTGTATAGGATAAAGGCTGAAATGAAATACGTTTCATTGCAAGATATTAATTGGTTTGAATTGTTGTGAATTATTGTTTAATTCTATTGAAATATATTTTAATCATTACGAAGTTGCAATCTGATAACGTGACTTTCATAAAATAGTTTACCAAAAAATCTTTACTCAACAGACTAAATGGAGTCAAGACACATCAAGATTTAGTAAGCAAAAAGTTTGTTCACGTATGTGTTCTGGGTTAGGAATATTTATATTGCTTGTATGTATCTACTGTTTAAACAATTCTTTTTAAAAGTTATTTAATTATCTTATGCTTACAGATTCAAAGAATGTACCTTATTGCTTTGCGTTAAGTAAAAAAAATATAAGACAAGGTGTTCCTCTACATAAGATTTTATACAAACATACTGTTCAAGTTCCTTGTATACACTAAGCCAGGTTAATGTTAGCATATGAAACCAAACTAAAAAACATTAAGAATCATTGATTTGCAGTGTGCAATCATCATTTTAAAGTATTTGTCGCGATAACACAACTTATTGTTTATAAGGCAGATTGGAATATTAATGCAACATTTGGCTACTTTACAAATGTATAAAGCAGTTCATAAAAGATGAGGAAAGGCGACAGGACATCAGATGTAAATAGAAGCTTGATGAGTCTGTAAAAAGTTGTTAGTATTACAATCCAACCCCGGCCCGGCTAGTGTAGGTAGGTGTAATTTCAAATATGCAACTATAAGTACAGGTTTAGCAAGCCTTCATCAGGTATACGGCCCTATTATGGTGAAATAGGGCTGAAGTCGTTTAGGAAAATCTCATCAGGAAGTTCATTTAAGGAATAGTACTAGTATTATTTGATTCTAATATGATAATGGAAACTCTGTCACTCGCAAAAAAACAAATTGTTGATTCAGGTTTGTCTAGCCTACTGTAACGTCTTTATCTAAGTTAACAGTGGCCATTGACACGTGTGTGACTTCACGCAGCGCAGTCGCGACGCGGTCCGTCGCCTGCAACCCTGGATCCCACGAGATAGCACCAGAAAGACTCAAGTTACTCCCACTCATATATTCTCCGGCATTTTCTAAAAATAGGCAACGCTTGGACCAAGACTTTTTTGCGATACGATACTTTTTTTAGTCACACTGAGTGGATTCGGACTATTGTGTTACTAGAGACGATTGTGTGTTTTCATTAGCACCTGAATTGTATTCTGCGAAATAAAGTACGGAGAAATTTTTACAAGCCTTCATATATGTTGGAATGGCTATATACTTAACTATGTATTCTTTATCAATTCGTTTAAAATGTTTCAACGACAATAATCGTGCGGCTTCTGGTGAATACATTATTGAGTTGTTGGGGTCATTGCCTAATCAAGTCTATCCAAAGAAACAGTTTTAGATCTTTTTGATTTCCATGCCATATGCGGTTCGGATTGAAACGTTTATGGAATTAAAGAATTTGTCTATGCCGTTCCTCGATATGTAGGTTTTTTTTATTTAAAATGCTATACTCCTTGATATGAGCTAATTAAAAAATATTCATTAAGGTCAGAAATATTCATATCTCATTGAAGCCGTTGCATAATTCGTGAAGTCTTTGAATAATTACAGTTAATTGGTTGTTTTACATGATACATTTTATTTATATTTTTTATTATGCTCAGAGGGATTTTTTATTACGTAATTTTAAGTATCATATGAATGTAATGGACACAGGATGAAGCCAACAATAGGAAGACAATTTGTTGACAGTTAAATGACATATTTTTTATAGACATGCGATACTTCATCATTAAGGTCACAGTGAGTGGCCAAATAACATATCACACGAAATATCAAACCACTACAATGGTACAAACAAATGATTAATTAAGACTGTATAAAGACAAGTTTCTTAACTAATCTCAGTAAACAATGGCCAGTTCAATGGTAATTATATTTTTTTGATGTTGAAACACATATCACTATATTTTGACACAGGCATATTGCAAATCCATATTCAAATCTTAAGACTAATGATTTTTTTTCAACAGCATGTAAGTCACGACGAATTGTAATTTTAATTCTAATTAATAATGAGTAACTATATATAAATACCTGTACTATACATAGAAGTAGGTACGCAAAATATTTCCATACTGATATAGAATAAAAAAAAAAAAAGTCGTGTGGTTTCGTGGGACACCGGATAGGAACGAAGTTCCTTATTATAAAAAAATAATTTTAAGTTCTATTCGAAAAGAAAGAAAATTATTATTCGGGTATACATTTTTTATTATGATTTTTTTATCGATAAGAAGCAAAGAAACTACTTTACAAAATTATCTTAACATTTTTATTTCACTTACAATGATTTGTAAAAATATATAATAATAATAACAGTCATCACGTAGACTATACATTAGACACCGATAGCCATCCCACATAGACTATAGATGAAAATCTTACGCTTTTTTTAACGCTACGGACATTTTATCCCGGCTAGGGTACCCCTCCGCAACGCCTCATGAGGAACTTCGTTCCAAATATATGGATAAAATTACAAATACAAACTGAACCTACGTATATTCTAATGCAGTAGAATAGACTATATGACCAAAGAAAAAGAAAAGTTACATAAATATTGAACAATGAATAAAACCTAACCTAACCCAACTTCTGAATGAATTCTGGTAAAATATCTGAATAATTCGAAAATTGTTAAAAATATGTTGAGGCTTGAAAAAGAAACATAATAATTTATTTTTCATTTATTTATTTACCAACTTTTTGTACATTTTTATACAAACAATAACTAAAATTATACAATGAATATATGCAAAGACACTTAAAAGTTAATACAGCATGCTATCCTCTTATAAAGACTTAATTTAAATTTATCTATTAAATAACTACATGTTAAAATGAAAATTTTAAATTTTCATTTTTAAACTATTTTGATTAAATATAAGTATCATCACTGGAAAAAATAAACCAGCCCCCTAGCTAAGTAGCAACCTAAACTATAGATTAAAATAATAAAACATTATGCTTTACATTATGCTATGCAAGCTTATATCAATCTTAAACATTGATATTGTATGGATTTGGAAAGCTTACGACATGTTATTCAATCGTTTACTAATTGTTTTTAAACTTTGAAGATAGCCGTATGGTCTAATTAGTGGGTATACAATAAAGTTATGTAACGCTTATTTATTTGACAATTCAAGATTGTGTGGATTTATGTGTGATAGCTGAGGATAGCTTATGATTCTCGTAAACCATTAAGAATACATAAAGCTTCCATAAAAACAATCATCATGTCCATAGATGAATCCGCCATCAACGCCGCCATAGAAAAGTATGTTTAACATCATAATAGCGAACTTTTTCTCATAATTGTTCATATTTTTTTGTAAATGGTCTATAAATTAACTGAAAAGTACATTATGCTATAAAACTGTTATTACTTTCTATTATGATATAATTTATATGGAATGGGATTTGATAAATTGTCGGGTTTCAAAGCATGATGTAAAGAACTGTCGTTTTTTCATTAGGTTGATAGGCTGGTTCTCCGCTAATTTGTAAATCCCGCAACGGATTTTGATATGGATTTCATTACCAATTAGGGAAATTGTTCCGAAAGATTTATAAATAATACTTGTATATTATAGTGGCAAAGTGGCAAGTTAGTGTAGTTTAAAAAAAGTATTTATTGTTATCCAATTATCTGTTATATATGCGTTGTTCATTTAATGATAATCAAAATTGATTTTTATAGCATATCTTAAAAATGAATATTTTTTTACGAAATATCGTTATAATTTTCAATTTGGATTTGGAATACCAGATCATGTACGTACAACGAATTCGTAGCCCTTTCGCATGTAACATCGAACAAAAATCTTTTTATACTGTCTAAAATACTCTAAACATATACGTTTAAAGACCTATATTAACCATATATGTATATAAATACATTTATATTTATTCGATCTCAAGCTGCTTTATGACATCAATCTCGATGCATATTAAAGGCGTGATTTACTAGATTGTGCGGTAGCAATAAACGACGCATTCCGTGGCAGGCATTTGTTTTACAAATGTTTTACACGAGTAATTTTATTTTCGTTTTTAACATAAAAAGTGTTATAAGTATCAATTTCGTATGTTGCGATAAAATTTAATTGTTATAAGTAAAAAAAGTATTATTACAAGCATTCGATTGTCAATATTTAAAAATGTCTACGAACAATTCAAATTTATGTGGCCTATGTAGAGTTTACAGTTCTTGTTCCCTAGTAATAATAAGTAAATGATTGTAAAGGATAAACAGTTTTTTATCTTTATTTATTGAGAAGCTTTTATCTTCTGACACTCAAGCTCCATCGAACTATATTTAAATTATTACATATCGTATGCATCTACCAATAAGTTACATAAACATAGAGCTGCCGCAGATTGGGGGATACTCAGAATGCTCTGAACAATCCCCACAGCCAGCCTATTAATTCTAAATGTACTTAAAAACACTTTTCTTTCAGCTTGGTTCTGCTCACATTCCATCAAAAGATGATGCACATCCTCAATTTGTCCACATATTTCACAATTAGGTGAATTTATTTTGTTCATCACGTATGTAAACTTCCTCGATGGAATATGACCAGACCTAATTCTTAATATAAGCTTAATTTGTTGCCTACTTAAACTACTATTTACAAACCACGGTATTCGAGGAAGCATAAACATTTTTTTAAATAAATTTGAGTCTGTCAGTGTGTCATATCTTATTCAATCACATAAATTTTCATCGGAAAACTAAATCCGAATAGAAATAATGTAATTTGGATTGAATCGGAGATCACGAAAATGCCAATATCTCGCGAGATCATAATTTATAGTTTCGCAAAATTGCCACTTCCGACCTCGATTCAAGATTGCATTACATAGCAGCAACGTTTCTCGAATTATACTTAGCCTTTTATCAGATCTTTAACCCGCCTGTCAAGCCTGTAGGTGGACTTATTTTAACAGATATGATGATGATGACAGTGTAAAAATTTAATCTATGAAAATTCCGGTAAATATTGTTGGTGAGGTCCCGTTTAAATTAGTTACTAAGCCCAATTGGTAATGTCTATACAATTTACTTACTCAACTTCAACCCATTAACTACTTGTACGTTTCAAATGGTGGCTGTTCGTAGAACATTTGAATACATACGAAGCACAACAAACCGTTGCCTAGTAGGTCAAGCGGGCCAAGAATTCGGAAGCTCGTAACGGTGACAAACTATATAAATACCACACTTGCTATTCAAGTGACACTGGTGGTCCCTTTTAAACGTTCCAATGCCTTATCATATAAAATTTATAACACCACGCCCATGATATACGACTCAATAATATTATCTTCATAACACTAAAAAAACCGTAAAAGACCGTAAAACGTCACTTGAATGTGACAAGTAACATCGTTATTTTATTGCATTCCGCTGTCCCGTTTTAAGCGATGGCACCGTAACTTTGTAATGTAACAAAACAAACACAAATTATAGGTGTGACAGCCTTGATAGTTCAAGATGTGTGCTTCAACAAATAAAAGAATAACATTACAAAAACGTGAAGTTTATCAATTAAATCAATTATTTTTTATTCCGTGATATTTGTTATATTATTATGCCAAAATTGTTCGATAACTATATATTATGACCGAAACAAATTCACAGTGAGGTAACTCCACGCAACCCGAGGTCAATGACAAATAACAATTGAACATCACCGTGAGAACTTAGTGGGGTACAGTACAACTAAATGACTTAAATGTTCATTTAAATCATTTAACTAGAACAATAATTGGCACGAGAGTGATACGGCGTTACCACATTTTAATTATACCTTTGAGGTGAAAAATGAAAGTGGAGAAGAATCGCTTTCGGTAATGACGTAGTGTTAGAGATGCAATGAGAATAAATCACATATCGTAAAGATTTGTATTGTTGAATGCGGAGTATCGTATTTATTCGTTTGGAACTCTTTCCGAAAACAATTTCCGAGAAAATAGCGAAACCAATACGAATATGCCTATTGTTTGATGTTATAACTTTTTCTGCCGTTAAAATAATAATATAATTCTGTTTAGAGTTGAATGTGTGACTGCAGTTATTAAATTAAAAAAAATAAGAATGTTTAATGCAAAAGATTTCTCTCGAAGAAGCAATTAAATACTTATACTTAATTTCAAGCGCAGATGCGACTGCTTGGGAATCGTGAAGATATGACCGTAGCATGTCGAATTCACGTTTTTTTTTTACCTTTTTGTTAGTTTATCTGTCTATCTGTATGTATGTATTTAGTATGATGTATGTTTGAAGTAATAAAGATGTGTAATCATCCATGATTCTAGCTTAAGCGGACATGCTAGAAAGCATAACTACGTTTATAAGTGGAACAAATATTATGTGTTATCTTAAATCAGAATAGGTAGAGAGAGCTCGTAGCGCAGTAGTTAGTGAGTATAAATGTAACTTACTTGTTATGTATAAAAATCGGTAATCGAATGACTGATTAAATATTTGTTATGACTAAAGCATTCGTACTTCGGAATGCAGTCGATTGCATCTTCTGACGTTAACAACCACTTACCCGCATTGGGACTGCGGGTTTATCATCTCTAGAAAAGACCTTTACCCCCAAACAGACGATTACACACGTTGTATATGTGTTTCTTCTTCAATAGCGATTACATTGTAAGTTATTATATATTGTTTGCATTTTTCAATGCTACCCTATGTAGCATTAATGTGTGTAATTATTATTTTCATAAAAAAATACTAAATAAAATCGACTCGGCTCGGCGGGCGGCTCGACTCCCGCCTAAGATCAAGTCGTGAACCGAGTCGATTTTTCTAATAATATTATATGAAAATAACTTAAAATCAGAAATGTTTAACTTTCATTATATATTATTTTGAACTATATTATATTGTTTTGTACTATATTGTTTTGAACCATATTGTTTTGAACTACCATGGTCCCTTATATTAGTATTGTTTAAAACGGGATTGTTTTACCACGTTTTTTATTTTAGATCAGCAGTTCCCTAAAAAACATTATTGGCTTGTGAAAATCAAGCACTTAAATGCTTAAATTATTGTATGTGTGTGTGTGTGTGTGAGTGTAATTATAAAATAACAGTTTCTTTGAACATGAATAAATATCACCGGTATTCTGTTTCAGAAACACTAGTAAAAATTCGAATAGTCTATTATTATCTCGGTAGCGATACGTCATGGGTTCAAGTTCCGCTTGACTTCTGAACCAATTTGAATTTTTTCTAATACATTTCTTCGGATAACATAATTTTAAACTTTTAACTGGTCGTTTTTTGCTGGCTGAGGCCTGAATATTCAAATATGCAAATGTTACCGTTTGGGTCAAGATTCTAGTAGATTATTTTCATAGTAATAAGATCTATGTTATGAATGTTAACTCAAACGCAATATTAAGGTTTGCACATTTTTGAAGGTCAATGAATGGAGAATTATTGAACAGCAACCACCACAGCGCTAGCTTAAAATCAACGTTGCGGCTAGTCTGCATCGGTCAACACACTAGCAAGGGACTGTTGCTCTAATTTGTTTTTTTTTTATTGTGTGACTCGCCATTAAATATATTTTCTTACCTTCTTTCTTTCTAATTATTTTGAAATCTTAGTTAACCTAACCGTACTCAAATGTATGTCGCTACCTACAGTAATTATGATTTAGCTGTATCAACTACATTGTATTAGCGATAATAGAATGATTAAACATAAGTTATATTAGGGTAGAATATTGTTATCAAAACCAAAATCTAAAATGATTGTTTCTGTTTACTTTAAAGTCATGTCGATTAGCTTTACAATACCAAATCATAATATAATTTGTTGCGTCTGTAATTTCCAAGGAACCTATACATCAGGCAATACCACATCGAATTTCATTCATAATCTATTTTTATACTAAATGTAAATTTGAGCCTAAATGTAAAAATATTTTTCATTTAAAATTTTATTTATTATTTGAGTTAAACCCAATCCGCAATCTAGGGAAAGGGAAAGAATACAAAAGATTACACCTACGATCTTGGTAGTCTATATGTCGCTAAACAGATTGTTCTATTTTAATATAGCTGAAATACTGAAACATGTATCTAAACGCTTGAATATTGACTAACAATCATCCTAAGATATATAGCTTATTAGATTATTACTTAATTATACTTACTTAGATGCTAAAAAACACATATTTTGAAAGCTTGAACAAAAATGTCATAATTTCTTTTGACTGTGTGCTTTGATTGCGTTAATAAGTATTTCATACGAACTGTAATGCGTGAAAAAAAGTTATATGAATAAAGAACATACTTATTTTCATAGGTTTGCTTTAAAAAGAATAAGTTGATGTAGCGTAAGTTTTTAATAATATCACTTTTTTAATTTGTTTCTCAGTTCACAGATTGTCAAAATCAGCCAAGAAATAATTGATTCTAAACTAACTCTTTTATTTTGGCCCATATTTGTAAGGACCCATTCGCGATTGATCAAAAGAAAGTATTTCCGAAATCCTTTATTTTTATGCATAATTTTGGTAACATAAAATCATCGCTGCACAATATTATAATTTTACATTTTGCTCGCAGATCGTTTAAGAAAATAAAAAAAAACAAGTAGCTTCATTTAATGACTTTAGTAATGGTTATGCAGACATATACCACCCATAATACTATTTGACGACCTCCGTGTCTATTTATTTAATGTATGTGCCGGTTCGATCCCCGGCTGAGGTTAATGTAAAAAATAAATAATTTTACATTGGCTCGTGTCTGAATATCAAGGTACCGTCGTTGTTTCTTACGGTTGGGTTAACTAAGATTTCAAAATAATTAGAAAGAAAGAAGGTAAGAAAATATATTTAATGGCTTTAGCACTTAACTTGGGTTCAGAACAATGTGTGAGGTTGTCTAATATTTATTTATTGATAACTAGTTTTCCGCCCGCGGCTTCGCCCGCGTGGAATTCGGTTATATTGCGGTATAAAGCTCAACTATAATAAAACTTCTTATTCCCACGGCAAAATCTAAGAAGCGCGATGTAACGCTGGATACAAAATTCATATAATTCATTCCACTTCTTACGTATCTTAAAAAACACATCGTTACCATGTTTTTAAAAAACATGGTAACGATCCCAGCAACATCTATCGCATACCGCAAGAACTAAATAACGTAACTAATACTTATACCAATTAGTAATTCGTTGACTTTAGTGATTTTAGGATAAGTAGATGTAAAAAAAACAATTTAGATGATAAAACAAATTGTACGTCATCCCTCGAGAATTCCTCATTTTCGAGGATGAATTTTCGTATCATTTAGCTTCAAAATTTACATGTTCATATTCGTTTGCAACATATAAGTAGATGTAAAAAAAAACAGTTTAGACGATAAAACAAATTGAACGTCATCCCTCGGGAATTCCTCATTTGTCGGGGATTCATTATCGTATCATTTAGCTTCGAAATTTACATGTTTATATTCGTTTGCAATATTTTACGTTGTTTTAAACGACACACAGCGCCATCTACAATCCATCCATCAAGCAAACAATATTTTTGTTTTTCCTCGGGAATATCAATTTTTCCAGGATAAAAAGTACCCTATTATTTAATCCGGACTTTTATCTTTACGTCTGCAAAATTTCAAAGCAATCGGTTCAGTAGTTACGGCGTGAAAGCGGAACAAACAAACAAACTCACTTTCCGATTTATAATATTGGTAAGGATTAAAAAAAAAATAACCAAAGGAGGTGAAATAGGGGTTGAAAGTTGAAAGTCGCCCTGAGAGTGGGAGCCTGATGACCTGTAACACAGGCTTTTTCCTAGCACAGGCATCAGTCTCGCACAAACATTAAATACACTAAGAAATGCATAATACCCTAAATCATGTAAGTTTGTGATAAGAAAGAAATAAATTACTATTATTATTATTAACGTTTTTTGTAAAATATTAAACATTGTTGCATCTCGGCACTAGGTGATGACTGTAAAATGTCAACTACTCTACCAACTGAAAACATGAATGGCTATCGCTACTAGATGGTTATATAGGACATCAAGTTATAACATATGGGTTTAATAAACCGCTTTGAAAATCGATGTAAACAGAAATTTGAAAACAGAGAATATTATGAAGTTATAACTCGCCAAAAAACATAGGCAGGGACAACGTCTGCCGGATCATTTACCTAATATTAATATAATTTGATAATAATTATTTTACATATGAGTCTCCATGTTTGTTTAAGGCTAGGCCATTCTGTAATTCTATTACAGGACCCTTACTATCATAAAGTTGAGGATGATACTGCTAAATACTTCGCCAGTGATATATCAAAAACATGCTTTAAGTAATACATCAGTTTCATATTATCTCATTATTTATGATTAAACATATTCTTATAATTAATACTTTACCACAGCAATAAAACTCAACAGTAGTTATATATGCAAGATACGTAGATTAATTATCAATTTAAAACTTCAGCGCACGCAAAAATGGACAATTAATCATGACTCACGCTATTTAGTTACGTATGATAATAATTGTTTAACAAGATCAACAATTGTGATATCACTTTATAAAATCTATTTGATCTATTCATGCAGAAAGAAAACTCTTCAAATATAAAAAGAAACTCCGTATTTCCAATAGAAGACGTGTACATATATTACAAGTTACAAATTACATATTTCAGAGTGTTGAAACAAAATCCCATTAAAAAACCTTTTGATGAGCTTTAAGCTTTAGATTATCCGGTATGCGACGGAGTGAGATTCCTTAAGTGTTTGAGGTCGTCACCTTTCAACGTTGGCACGTCGTAGCTACTAGTACAATTTTAGTTGTGTCAACATTTAGAATTAAGAGCGCCTTACGGGTTGAACTTATCGGTTAGTTCGTTCTATTCTATTCGGTAGTTTCCGAATTATTCTTTCACTGCAGTCAATAGATAAACGTCTTAAATAGTCCTAAATCTTGGACTATTAAAAATACTTATTTTAAGTACATTTGAATAAATTTATTTTCATTTTATAGGTAAATAACGGTATCCTTTAAAGTTACTATAATGAAAAATACACGAAAGCTAGATACATTAAATAGATTAAACATAGGTCAGGGTTGGCAATGTTATACTTGATGTCACAATCAGACTATCTGCGGTTATAAAGCTTTTCAAAGAAATAAAATGTACCTAAATTAAATTTTAAATTGTCATATCAGCTATAGATGATTGTAATGAATAAAATGACAATAATGTTCACTTTTTGTTTTATTTGTTTTATTTGACTAAATAATAGTTTGAATAAAAAATTCAAAAAGTGGGTAAAATATGAGTAATATAAACATTTCTTAGCATTTGAGTTATAAGGAATTACTCTTAGTTTATTAGCTTTTCAAATATTTTCTCTCTATGCTTCACCTGTGTCCACTGATAACACCGAAAAGGCTTGCATCATGTTATGTGAAGCTAGCGCCGTTAGCGCAGCGACGACGGTCATGTCGGACAAAATAATGTCGTATTTGAGTCGCATCGCTGCACTTTCTACGTGTCGCACAAACATGCATTCGAACTATTGTTTTTCGCACAAAGGAACAAGGTACAATCGTTTATCTTAATAGTTGTCTTAAAGCACTTGTTAAAAACTGTAGGCACAGTTTTTTTTAATAATCCAATAGGGTCACTTGCATTACTCGTAAGGTATCTAATTACGTTTGTGCTACTTTTATCAGTGATGTTATTATGATTGATAGCGTATTACTTTCAAAATATCAATTTATTTTTTAACTTATTACTAGCTGACCCAGCCACGCGTTGCTGTGGCAGTAATATTATTTTTCTAAAATAAGAGATTTTTTCTAAAATAAAAGTAGCCTAAGTTACTCCTTATTACATCAGCTACCTGCCCGTCAAAATCGATCCAGTCATTTCAGAGATTAGCCGGAACAAACAGACAGACAGACAGACAAAAATTTTTAAACATGTTATTTTGGTGTATGTACCGTATATATATTCATATGCATGTAGTAAAAAACGGTTATTTCAATATTACAAACAGACACTCCAATTTTATTTATATGTATAGACTACGCAACGATCAGCAGTTTACCTCTTAATTCGCTGTGACACCCCAGTAACATTCGATGAAGAAACCTTTTGATAACTAATCTACCCACTAAGTCCATGTCATAAAATTCCATTTTTTTTGTATTTGTAATGGTGAAAACAGGAGGGGATTGCATATAAGATTAGACTTTATGAAAACCGTAACAAATTTACCGGTAAAATATATAAATAATATATACATAATAAGAAGTAGGCACCTAAATTACAAAAATGAAATGAACGTTAATCAATATCGATATTTATTTTTCAGATAAAATGCTTTCATTCGGCAATCCCGCACCTGAATCTAATTTCTTTCTATACATACTACAAACATTATTACATTTAAAAGCAGCATGTGACAGAGAGATTACTTCCAAAAGATACCCACACACGTAGATTTTAATATCACCATTCCAAGTACTTCTTTTTCCCGAGTCTGGATGGTAAAAGTACAATCGTGCTTTCCAATTTCCTAACTTAATAATTGCTCTAGTAACTTACCGTGCAAAGATAAGTAATTGTTATTGTATTATAAACAACGCTGAAAAGAAAATTATATATTCACCACATCTGGCAATAGTAACCTCAAAACTATTCAGTCAGTTAAAATACACGATTTGTGTACCTAATTGACAAATTGTGATTGGATATTTATGCCATATAGGTATATATTGTTTATTATAACAAATAATATCAGAAACATAATGAAACTCATTTATTCAAGACTCTTTTAACATAAAAAAATATTCTCATCAATTAGTTAATTATTTTACAGTTCGGCATCTACATATAACCAGGTAAATACATTTCAGGAAATCAATACTGAGAATTCGAAAACAATTTTATAAGGGAGTGTAAAGAAGATTCCGAAAAATTAAGAATCGCTTCCCTTTTCAAAGTATGTTAGTAAATAACAATACATTATTTATTCCATTCACAAGGGTTTTGCTGTTATTTAACGGATATGCCCAGCTCTGAGTTTTCCTTCAAAATATTTATTGCGATTGACGAAGTATTGTCACAACAATAATTGTTTTCTATCGAGGAATGAATACAAAGCCTATATGGACTGTTACAGCAGGTCGAACGTAAACTCAGCTCATATGAAAGCATTTACAACATACCCTACTTGCAACATGGAATGCAATACATTCATAATGTGTTAATGAAACTAGGTAATTAGAGATAGGCAGTGCAGTACATAAGTGCAGGGCATAAAAAGCTAAATTCGTAAACGTAAACATAAATTCTTCGAAACCTGTCGAAAAATATGGATATAGACTTCGATATCGTAGCACTCACCACTTATTGTGTATAAATATCTATATTGAGGGTAGTCTTAAATAAGAAAATTGTTGCGAATAGAATGTATAACATCCATCAACGCTCTGTTTAATTAAAATACAAGAATGGTAAACATTTCTGTAAGATTACGTCAGTGCGAGACGTATGACCGATGGTTAGCGAGGACATCACGCAAGGTCACTCACCTGACTCCGTCCAGCACTCGGTGCACTCCTGGCATAACGACGACCAGTCGAAGGCGAGATCCTCGAAACTCGCCATGATTACAGCCTAATGGGCAAGTCCACTACACAGCATGCTACCAAGAAGCTGCACAACACTCGAACAGTTCTCATTTGATAAGAAATGTTGTGTAAGATACTAAGCACTATTAATCCGCACTAATGCTGTTTAAATAGGTTATCATTCGTATGTCCGCGGCAGATGTTTCCCGCGTTACGTTCGTTAGTTGCGCGCGAGCACGCAGGTGAGCGACCGGTGGAGCACTGCGCGGCGAGCTTGCGGCCGACGCGGGATGTCGCCGGGCACCTCGGAACCTGTTCCTCGGCGCCTACCTACGAAACTATGCATATAATTGCAGAAAGTCTAGTCGTAAACGAGGCCTTCATGTCCACATGACGAGGAAGTCAAATACAGTTTAAATAATCAAATCTCCAAATTATGTTAACAAACATGTTATCAAAGTAAAATGACCGTGTTGATTTTTGAGGACACACTATACTTATATGAAGAATAATATTTATATTTGATTAATATTCATTATTCATGTTCAAATAATGTAATTCTGCTGCTAAATACAAATAATTTTTGTTGCGTCTGGTGCACTTATGAATAGGAAAAAATGTCTGCGAAAAACTCTTCAGATATGACAAAATTATGAAATTTTATTAACACCATATATATCGCCAAACTTACTCGTACTTATTGCATACTTATATAGGTACTTGTTATCTGTGTATTGAAATAATATTCATTTCATAAAAAAAATCTAGATTTAAAGAAAAATATTACCGTACAATAAATCTATTCATCGTCACATTCTATTGACAACTTTACACAATAAAGCTGTCCTTCTGCAGCAAAAATTTCGCGACCGAACACCAAACGTTCACTCAGCGGGTTGCTCTTTCGATTTCAATGAACCGTTAACGTATTTTCTTGCTAGGTGTGTCTTATCACACGACATCACGTAACGCAGGTATCTGCATCGATTTCGTACAATTACATGCAAGTGTGTTGCAAGTGTTATGATATATGAGCGATTCATAGCTTACAAACTCCAACAAGATGTTGCCAAATTGACTAGGAGATATAACAAGTTTGTCCTCCCGCCTATACATAGGTTGTCAAATCTTCGAAACCATATCAACAACCTTCAGAACTGGTTGGATACCCACGTCTGATTGTTATGCTTGGTACAGTTGCATTATCATTATAACAATTTGTTGTTTGTCAAACGAGTCATTGGGCAAATCTTATTTTGAAACATTTGTTTCAATTTATTTTTTGTTCTGATCAGTTAATTTTATTATGTAAAATTACTTAAGCTTTTAATATCAATTTTGAAACTGAAACTACTACAATTGCAACTAAATACTACCCTACAATTTCTCACTTCGAAGTATTATTTATGCTTGGCGCATTAATTTAATTTACAATGAATCCCAAATTACCGTAATTAATATCAAAAACAAACCTCATAAATAATAAAGTGCACTAAGTACCTGTGTGTCAGGTCACGTTTACACTCGAAAACGAAATTAGGAAAGCAAAACTTTATACATTATTATTAAGTTAAAGCGACGCTTCCTCTTCTATTATTTTGATGCTTACCTAATTTACTTCGCATAAAATTGGCATAATTGCAGAGAAGTTTCTTCGTTTTATAAACTCGGCGTCAAAAAAATCGCACCTTATAAAAATCTTATTCAAAAATTCCTAAACCTTATATAGAGGATAGTGTTAGGTATCATTAGAAAGGTAACAAAAAGGAGCATCAAACAACAATTAAGTGCAATCTTTTTTTTAATTAAAATTATACAAAAAGCATAAAAATTTGAAAAATAATAAAAAATCTTAATTAAGTCCTAATTAATAATCGATAATTTACAAAAAAAATGTACAAAAAGTGTCTTAAAATTAACTCAAAATCTAGTGTTACCCCCCCTTGCCCTGATGACGGCTTCCATACGGTCCCTCATAGACCTCACCAACTTCAGGAGCTCTTCTTGAGGGATAAGACCCCATTCTTCAATCACCGCGGTTTGGAGTTCCTCTAGAGTCGAAGGAGCCGGATCCCGAGATCGAACCTTACGTTTAAGATGGTCCCAGAGGTGCTCTATCGGATTCAGATCAGGACTTCTCGCTGGCCACTGCATCACAGGAATTTGGGACCTCCGCAGGAAGTCGTTCACGATGGCTGCAGTGTGTGCGCGAGCGTTGTCGTGCATTAATGTGAACCCCTCGCCAAAAGATTCGGCAAAAGGGACCACATGCACATCCAGGATCTCTGTGATATAGCGGCGCGCAGTCAGCGACCCTTGTCCGCGAGCACCTCCGGTCCGGGAGACGCAGACCAGGTCGGTTTTGCCGGCAGCCGACATACCGCCCCAGAACATGCAGGATCCGCCTCCATATTCCACCGTCTCCTGGATGCAGGCTTGAGCGAAACGTTCACCCTGCCTCCGGTATACTCTTCTTCGTCGGTCGTTGCAGAAAAGACACACTCGTGTCTCGTCTGAGAAGAGAACAGCTCCCCACTGCTCAATGGTCCAATCGACGTGGTCGCGAGCAAACTGCAAGCGGGCTCGTCGGTGCGCTGCAGTCAATTTTGGACCTGTAGCAGCTCTGCGGGCTGCTATGTTCTTCTCCTTCAGTCTTCTTCTAACCGTGGATACACTCACGGTGCGTCTGCGAACTGCCTGGAGCTCCTGTTGCAGCTGAACAGCGTTTGAGAAGCGATTTCTCAAAGAGTACGACACAACGAACCGGTCGTCTCTTTCCGAAGTGCAGCGACGTCTACCGGACCCATGTCGCCGGATATAGCCACCGGTCTCTAAAAAGCGCTGGTAGACTCTACGAACCGAAAAACGGCTCAGATTCAGTTGCCGGGCGACATCACACTGCCGCACCCCTGCTTGCAGTAGTGCAACCACTTGAGCGGCCTCATCAGCTGTAGTGTCCATTTTCCAGATGTTCTTTCTTCAGTAAAATCAGTGCGTGTGTCCCCTTCAACGGTTTAATAGCGAATGACCCACATTGAACCCGTGTTGACCTCTTTATACCCACAAAGTTAGCGCAACTCGCGACTCTCCCGAGCAGCAAAATTTCCTTAGAATTTTTGTGACCCTTTATTTGTTGCTTTAGGTTTTATTTGATAATGAAAAATAATGTTTTTTTATTAAGTTAATTAAGTAACCTTTTAAATAAAATTATAATTAATACGACTGCATGTGCATATCCAGAGTTAATGCCATTTGAACGTGATTTTCTTAGAGGTGCGATTTTTTTGACGCCGAGTGTAGTTATTACAACAGAAAGCGTAGACGCAGTTCCTAACATTGATCGTTAAATTGCATTAACATTCTACAAAACATTTTAAAGATTATTATAATTATCTACTGTTTGTGACTTTTTAGAAAATAGTATATACCCTATTTTAAAAAAATAATTGAGGTAAAAAAATGCAAAGAGAAAGGGCTATTATTAAAATGGAAATACCGAAAATTATAAAAATAAACAACAGTACAATATATAAATACCTATTAAAAACAAAAAAAGAAATTGCTCGCATCGTCTATGTCCAAATGGATTCCTTTTTAATTAGCACCCTCTCAGTGTCTAAATATGACACACTGTCGATTGTAGTCGCTTCACTAAGGGAATTGGTCTTTAACTAACGCTCGTTCTAATTATATTTATGCTCATTCGAAACCTAATTAAAGATTTGTCCCTAGAATAACAGATATTGGTGAAACCAATATCGAATCACAAAAAAATATCAAAACGCTTACCTAAAAATCATATAACAAAATCAATGATCAAAGAATTATTTTAGTACAAATAATAATTAATGTTTTTGTTTACATGTGTACTTTTTATGTACAAAAATGGGCCAGTTGCGATTTAATAGACAAATTTTCCCCTTAGTGCTGCCTGTGCATTAACAAAAGTATGTTAATATACCTACCTACACATTACTAAAAATGCAGTGGTTAATGATGTGTACGATATGCATCTTTAAGCAGAAAGTTAGTAGAGCTTTTAATACGGTCTAACATATAGGTACTTGCATGAAACATTTATGAACCTATCGGCGGTTGCTTCAACAGCGCCGCCCGTCGCCCTTGATGTGACGCCACACAAACAAACTGTTACGTTACCCACGCTAAATTAATTCGTTGTTTGTATGTACCCGCCTTAATCCGTTACGCAGCCATTAAAAAATTCAACGTAACACGTCGTCCTTGAACTGAAGTAACACGGCGTGCAGCACAGAACTACAGTGACTTGTAGTTTGAATAATTAGGTATTGCATGTTAGTTTATACAAGTGAAATAGAGCAAACTTACGATGCATTTCAATGGCCACAATAAAGTCCATTTCCAATTATGCTGAGAGCGTTTCTTGAAAGCCGGCGTATGATACAGAACCTTACGTACCTACATTCAGTGGCTCGATCGGTGGCAACTATCTTTCTTTCGTTTTATACCAGAAATCCCCAACAGGTCTGCTAGAAGTGAATGTTTTTTTTTGTTTTCATTCAGCAATATTTTTTTCTTTTTATTTTGGCAACAAACAGTTATATACAAGAATTATTGATAAAAACAGTACAAAAATAAAAGACCTACAGTGCCCAAAATTTTGATTAATTTTGAATAATTCCTACGTGATCAGAACGTAACTAGTTACATACCTACTTATTAAAAAATAAAAATTAAAAAAATTAAAATTAGTGCGATCATTTCTATCAGTGACAATAATGTGTCTTTTCATAATATAACACATTGTTTATAGGGTTGGATAGTGTACCTCATCTTTGCCAAAAATATGTACGCTTAGAAGCTATTTGAAAACAATTTAGATTTCAAATGCATCTATCACATCAACTATAATATAGTGTTTCAATTATTTTTTAAAAAGTACCATGTAATTCTAAAGTTTTGCAAAAAATGATTCCCTGGCCGATTAATACCTATTTAAAAAAATGTAATCACATATAAAAGTATAAAAGGTAGTTCAAATCTTCTTCAACATTTTTTGATAACTTAAGAATAATTGTAAAATGGATCTACATCGAGAACATTTTTGTGCTATGATTTTATATGATTTCAAATGGTGCCTAAAACAAGACGAGCCGTTTTTTTAATTGCATTCCTTTCTAAGATCGAATCGAAGGACGATTCCTTCCATTGCTATTACCGAAGAAAACGTCCTAGCAATGAAAAATTAAATTCAAAAACACAGGCGAGTCACGTACGCAGAGATTCAGCGTATATTGCAGATTAGATCGGGAATCGTTTAAGAGTACCTTCGTGTGAGAAAGATACGAGTATTTTCGCACTGGGTACCCCACAACCTCACCGAAGCTCAGAAGCACGCCCGGTGTGGAATGATGACATGGTTAATAAATTTGAACTAGGCTTTTCTCGGCGCGTTGAATACATTCTCACAGGTGACGAATACTGGATTTATCAATACGATCCAGAAACAAAGCGTCAATCGACAGTTAGGCTCTTTCAAAACGACCCAACGCCTACCAAAGATAAGCTATCTAGAAGCGCAGAAAAAATGTTGATCGTAAGTTTATTTACTTTGTCGGGGTTTCTGATGTCGATTCCATTACAAAATCAAAGTAGTTTTAACGCCGAATGGTATTATACGAAGCTTTCATTGCAATGAGCAACAAGCGACTGAACGCGGGATCCGCCGGTTACTGCTTGACCACAACGCGTTCGGCGCTCAAAACCAGGAACTTCCTGGAAACTACATCGGTCAAACTCTTGGGTCACCCTCCTTCCGGCCCCTATCTGGAACCAAGTGATTTCTTTTTGTTCTCTTAAATACTAAATCAACCGAAGGGGATACAGTTTTCTGCACGAGAAAATGCGCTAACAGCTTTGAGAAGGCCATCGGTGTCTCTGGCAGACTGGAAACAGTGTTACAAAAATTGGTTCAGGCGCATTAAACTTAGTATAGAGGACAAAATATACTACAAAACAATATTTAACAATATACTGTAAAAGAAAAACGTGGGAAAAACTGGTGGTGAATTCTTTGAAAATATTTAATAAAAATATTTTATCCATATAAGTTGGTGTTTTATTTTCTTAAAACTTTCCGAGTTATTAACGATTTTTTTTAGCTTTTACTACTACAATAATAATATTTTTTACATTCACACCAATTAGCCTAGCTCAAAGTAAGCACTTGTAAGGCTTGTTATGGATACTAGGGTAACGGATAGACATACATATATGATAAATAGATATGTAATATTTATAGTGATATATATAAATACCCATGATTCAGCTATAAATGGTCGTATTCATCACACAAACATTTGCCCAGTCCGAGACTCGAACCCAGGACCATCGGTGCGAAAGACAGGAAGCGGCTCATTTTATTGTGAATTTAATCATCAGTCACTTTTTATTATGTATTTATGTACTAACTGTTCAGTGTAGAATTTAGTTTTTTTTTTTGGCGGATGTTGCCACGTGTTAAGCGTGGTTGTGGTGTTCCAGCTCACCTTTGCTGGAAATAAATTTTATAGCTTTTGCTGATTATCTGCTATAATTCCGTTATGTGCAACTTATAAATGTTTCTTTATCATTTTTGTCATCACATGTCTTGTCACATGTCTTTTTATCACATATTATTATTAATCATACAAACAAAATTATTGAGCGAAGCTCTCTTTTAGGCAACTCACAAATTTCGCTTGTCTCCTTCCTGCTACTTAACGGTTCAACCGATTCGAACGAATTTTGGCATGAACATACATGATTATAACCTTACGGGCATAGGCTATGTTAAAAAAAATAGACTTTACCATGGAGGAATAATCACCGAAAGAAAAATTCAAAAGCTGATCACAGCCAAACCGCTGATACAACATTGATGAAATTTGGCGCCAAAACTCACATCGTGGTTGTGACTAATGTGCAAAAAAATTTTTTGAAATCGGACATACCATGGAGGAATAATCACCATTCAAAAATGTAATTGCTTCGCTCAGTATTTGCAAAAAGCAGCATGTATTGCAGACCTAGTTTAAAAATAATCAATATATTTTTAAAGTTTTGTGTGAAGCCAAAACGAACAGAATATGTGTGGGTATACATAAATAATTAACCCGTGGCATACCCCAAACATTCGGACCTCTTTTTTTTTACGACTTTTTTTTTCTTTTTGTTATACGTTAGGACCTTGTGAGTTGTATTTTCGAGAAACTAATGAAACAAATGCTATCCGGACTTAACGTATCGGTTACGAGAATGTATACATGCTCTCGGGTTTTAAGGGGTAAGAGGTAATATATTTATAGAAATATATATAAATATCCATGGCTCTGGTACCAATGTTCGTTTTCATCACACAAACGTCCGTCCATTTATAACACGTAGTCATTACATAATCATATCAGTGGTCTAAAGATAATGCAAAATACTGCAATTATTTAGCAATTTGTAGTCTCTTATCCTATTGCATCGATCATTTAACAAAACTTCCGATAGCTTTAATTGACTTACAGAAAATGATTTCAAGCGGAATATTAAGTTGTGTGAAATGCACAGATAAATTAAATAATCGAATTTTGTGATTATATTGTAACAAATTAATTAGAACAAATGAAAATGTATTTTTTTATTAAGTAATGTAATATTACTCAAAATTATATGTACATGACTCAGAAACAAATTAAAAAATATTCTATTCGAAATGGCCACCTTTGACTTTTACATAGGCCTTTAATGTCTGGCCACGAATCTATGGATTTACGCACTGTTTCCATGGGAAATTTCTCCTCTGCTTGCTCCAGAGGTTTTTTAAGAGACTCGATGTCGCCGTGTCGTTTAGAGTAGGCCATGTCCTCTAAAACTGACTATAATTTGTAGTCTAAAGGGTTGAGGTCTAGGCTAAATGCTAGATCTAGTTTTATGTAACAGTATTTATAGCCAGACTAGTTACAAGAACAAAAATCACCTGAGGAAATTTTAAATTTTTAAGTAAACCGGAGGAACAGCTTAATAAGCTTGAGCGTCTTCAAAATTTTTGTGTTCGATTCATATTTGGCCTACGCAAATATGATCACATATCTCAGTTTCGTTCTCAGCTCAAATGGCTTCCCATTCGTCTTCGCCGGAATACTCACATACTTACTCTGCTCTACAACATACTATTTAATCCTTCAGCCCCTCACTATCTTAAAGAACGTTTTAAGTTTCTTCATACATCAAACACGTTTTCCTTGAGGTCATCAGATAATCTTGGCCTTTATATTCCCGCACATAGTTCCACGTTCTATGACTCTTCCTTTACTGTTCAAGCAGCTCGTCTTTGGAACTCCCTCCCGGTTTCTATAAGGCGTGCACAATCCATTGGCGTCTTTAAGAATCTCGTAAGGGAATATTTTCTGTCAATTTAGGCGAGCAACGTATGGATGATGTATCCTACTAACTAGACGTTATGTATGTGTATTAAATACGTATGTATGTATTTTTAATTTAGGTATATGTGTTTGTATGCTATGTATTTATGTGTATGTGTGTATATGTATGTATGTATACGTATGTATGTATATGTGAATATATATTTATCGTTTACACCGCCGCCTCTTACGCTTCCTTCCAGTCCTATCCATCCAAAGGTTGTCTGGAAGAGATCGCTCTGAGCGATAAGACCGCCCATTGTAACACTATTTTAAGTTTTCTCTTGTTATCTTATTATTTCAATGTGGTGTTATCAATAAAGTGTTTTGTATTGTATTGTATTGTAAACCGTTGTTTTTAACTGTACTTAACAATTAAATAATCTCTTAATGAAGTATTTCATAACACAATTATATTCAAACAAAAAATATAATTATATTAAAAAGTAAAAGTGCGGATAGTATTATTTAATACGATGTTTTAAGAAACTGCGGAGTCGCTTGAAACAGCTACGTAGCTCTTAGTGATGCCACGAGATTTTACAATTTATTACTTAATCCATGGGCGAGTGGTGAGAATTAATGATATTTTTATCATTTATAACATACAGAGAGTTTATGTTTGAACATGTTTTAGTGAAAGTTGTTACAATTAAAAGTCTGACATAATATGTGACCCTTTTACAGTAATTTTTGTTCCGTTTATAAATCTTTTCAATAAATAAGCTTATCATATAACTATTTTCCTAAATTTTAGTAATTATTGTGATATCAAGATATAAAGATTCTCCCGGTTACGTAATATTTGATGCTAACTGTACCTAAAATATATTAAAAAAAAACTAAAACGCAAATATTTCTAGTAATTACTCGTGCTACATTAATGGATATTAACGAGTTTAATTTACATATAAATACTACATAAAATACTAATTGCTATATGCTTGAAAAGGACAGCACAAAGCTAAAAAGGGACCGAATACACCAAGCTAATCAGACCAGTAAGTGTATAGAATTCTATTGAAACCTATCGTAGCAAGTAAATGAAAACGGTACATTATTAAAGCTCGCTAGAAGATCGATAAAGCATTTAATTTGCAACTCAGAACCAACGCAGATACCGGAACAACCGCCAACGGTGGGTGGCTGCCAGTATAATGTTAAACTATTGTATTCAAGTTGCTCAGAGATGGTTGACTAACCGATAACGCGTAAGCTCATTATTTATTACGTGCACAACTTATACTTGGCACATTATTATTATTAAAAAAAATGTAAAAGTACTAGATATAATAGGGAGGAATGACGGAATGTTGCTTTCGCGTGTGCCAATGTATTTAGTAACATGAAGACGGCCAGTGCATCTCAATTTGCGCAATTCAGATTTGAAACACAAGGAAATGCCAGATGTGGAACGGTAAACAGATTTTCTAATATTGGAATGTTAATCAAACAATGAACGGAGCTACGAAGATTTACGGAATTATAGTAGTTGACAGAGGAAAGGAATTCTTGTTGAAACGTATTAACAGCATTACAAGGAACTCACTTTGTCAAGAAAAGAATTATAGATGAGGTGTGTATAGGCATCAATAGACGCTGAAAATCTGTGTCTAGAAACGTAACATTTACGTCGCATTTAAAGCTAACGTTATAAAAACGGGTTTGTATTCGTTTTTTTGTTGTAAACAAAAAAGTGTAAATTCTTTAATATCCTTAATATTTATATTGCCTAAACTGGTCTTTAGCCCCCTGCTATTACCGAAAAATAAGTGTTTATCAGAACATTTTTAACTTTGAAAGTTGAGATTGCAAGAAACGATTACATAATTTATTTTTCTTTTAGTAAACAATTTTCACGTGTCTTTCATTTTGTTCGTGCAACTTGTTATACACGGTATTTCAGCTAAAAGTTAAACTTAAATGGTTAGCTAAATAGGATAAGTAAAGAAAAACTGGAGCGAATTTTGCGGTCGACGAAATTACTGCAAAACAAATGAACTGTTCAACAACGTTCGGAGAAATGTGTTCAAGTCCAAAAACTAGTACGGCAATGCGACTCACGTTATAGTTGTTCAGGTTTTGTTATATCAATTTGTTAGAAAAATACAACTTTTTTACAAGTCAATAGTTTAGTAAATTAACTGCACCTCCGAGTATTTCTCGAGCAGGGCGTAGCGAATGTGGGTGCGGTCTCGTTCCACAAGTATGATAACAACTGACAGAAATGCCTTCAAGAAGTGATAATTATTACCTGATAGCATCCTGTTACACAGCTATTCAATAAGATTCAAATACTCTTGCTGTTCACGATATGTTTCCAACTAATTAAAATAAATATTACATATTTCATCCATGTCAAACTTAATAAAATAAAAAGGGGATATCCGATTATAATCCACTATCAATAAATATAAGCATAACACCGCATCACTTACAATTCGTGACATTACGGAACTATTTTCAGTTTAAACGAATTCACACCGCAAAAAATATAAACCTCATTTTGTAGAGCACCAAGACGTGGCACGTCTTTAGTCAGCTCGGCGTAATCCATCTCAAGTAAGTGAAATCGTACCACGTGTGGACACGGTTGCGTTTATCTTGGTCAACTTTCCGGCACACTGGCTATAAACGAGCTAAATTAAAAACAAAAACTTATGCACTAATTCTTTATTTCAAACATCGACAATCACAGCGCGTAGTCAGTTGTACATACATTCATGTTAAATTGAATCCTAACACACACACATTGAACGATTAATATTGTAATTATGTTGTTTTCTTTCCAACTGACAGGAACCCTGACGTGTTCGAAAAATATTTTGCATTTGCCTCGTTAACTCTTGTCTCGGCTGCTTGAGGATTTACTATTTCCAAACCCTGCAACAAAATAAGTACTTTAAATATGACGGAGCCGCAAACAAACTGTAATCATCAATCACATATACAGCATTTTTGCCATAAATCTTTTTCCTGAAAAGGACTAGACACGTCGCGGCTCTTGAACCGTGTTCACAGGGTGACTAAGGTATTAATAAATTATCCGTGTTTTCGGAAAAAAAATGTATTCATTAGACGCGAAAAAAAAAGAACAAAAATAATCGTTAACATCTGATCAGTCAATAGACTATGCTCAGAAAATAATAACATATTTGAGTATAACACGAGATTAAATATGTATTTTTATAACATGCTGAATATTTAATTAGACGCGTGATTTTATTCTTATTGGTAACTTGAAGCCATCGTAGGTTGTAGATATGTATATAAACGATTGTATTAATGTTTGTAAGTATAAATAACTTGGGAGTTGTTGTTTTTGTTCGAATTTCATCATTATTGTCCTTAATTTCCTGCTATGCTGTACTTATCTCTTAATACTTATGACGAGAGAATAAATGCTTCCTATTTTCACTATTCAAGCACTTGAATAGCCAATATTAACTGTTTATTCAAAAGTTTTCTTACGCAACCCTTATCAATAACAGCCATTTAATAAATCAAGTTCCGAACGAGTAATATCGGTGAGTACGAGAAAGTGTATTTAATAATGCGTCAAGTACACTAAGGAAAAGCACACACGCTTTGATTTCTTTTATTCCATATAAATGGTTGAATTATCAAAGTCAACAAACCAGGTGCTTGGTAATGATAAGTGCTAGTGCTGTGTGCACTTTATCGAAAGCTCAAAATTTTTAAATCACTACTTAGTCACCAATTAAACATCCTTAGAGTTCTCTTAATTATATACATTTGAAGGACTCTAATCGTTCTTATGAAAAGTATTTTTTTTTTCACGAAACATATAATATAGTTAAACTGTAACAAAAATAGTCAATTTTAGATAGATGTTATTTTTTGTACAGAGTGAAGCTTAATGTGAATGTTGACAACAACGAAGTTCTGTCTGTTACTTTATCGTAGATTGGGCAAATTAGCAGTGAAAACATTCTTAAAAATTTTACTCCTGAGAAATGAAAGTGTAATGTTCACATGTGTGACATGACAAAGGTTTTTTCCTTTCCATAATACCACAGTAAACTATCATATGATTTTTTATTATTTAGTTTTTTTATTTTTTACAAACTTAGTTACAGTGAAAAAATCACGTTTGTTGTATGGTTGTATATATTTTATTTTAATTTTGCAATTTATTATTATGTATTAACTGAGTATTTTGTGGATATTTCAAGTGCCTACCTGTTGCCATTAATGATATCGAGCAAAAAGTGCAAAAAAATGCTTTTGTTATATAGGAGTCCCCCTTAAATATTTATTTTATTTGTTGTTATAGCGGCAACAGAAATATATAATTTGTAAAAATGTCAACTGTCTAATTATCGCACTTCTTGAGATACAGCTTTGTGACAGACAGACGGACAGACAGCGAAGTCTTAGTTTTTACCCTTTGGGTACGGAACCCGAAAAATAAAAATATCTTAAAAGTCAACTGAATATAGAAGTAGTCTAAGAAAATAATATTAGCTCAGATAAAGGTCCTTTTCAGTATCACACTATACTTTCCGTGCGTGTACCTAAGGCAGTAAACTTTCGCCCTTAGGAAAAGGGTAATACCGTTAAGGAAACTTCATAGCCTTTCCGAGCGACCATATGATAATGTAACACGCCTATCTTGCCACTTCAAGTGACCATTAAAAGGCATCATAATTATGGGAAAAACTGATACTACATCATTAGTAGTATTTACTAAGTAACTTTGATAAAGCAAAGAAAGTTGTAGTGTTAATTAAATTCATCAAGATTTATTAGAACCATATAAGTAAGTAATTAATTTATTGCCACTATATTTAAAGAAAATTATCGCTTGAATCCGAATGAAGAGAATGCTAGTTGAGTCAGATAGTGTATTTTAGATTTTATATACGAAAAACATATTTCATATCATCATTTGGTATCTCGTTCGCAAGAGGTCCACTGATTAACGGTAACCTCTCCCTAAAATAGGGGAATCCTGTAATGACTCCACGCTTGGCTGGCGGGATCGCAGTGAAAGATCATAATTCGGAAAATTCTGTGCTATTCCACTATGCCGAACACTAGTAAAAATAATATTTAATCTTGTGAATAATACTCATATTTCACAGATTTAGTGTTATTTAAAACGTCATCATCGGCCCATCAGTGTGATCAATTGCCGAGTGCTATCGACTGAAGATGCAGCCAAGACTAACCTTTTTAATCATGCTAGTTAGCCTTTTTAATCATAGACCTAACGCGTTTATCACTGTGCCATCGAAGTCTAAAAAGGTGGTCCAAGTAATACAAATAGTAAGCAAATGATCCAATTACTCTTTTGGAACTTGAAATGTGTCCATAATGAATGAAGACATTTACAAAGTCGACAGCACTCTGTTACTAAAGACTGGTAATCAGAGGCGGTTGGCTGTTCGTCTTAATACAGTGATACTTGCATTGATGCAGCGGATACTGTCATACTTAGCCACTCAAGTAAGCCAATGGCCAAATGACCATTAATTACTTCCACCTCGGCACGATTCTCGCGCTCACAAAGCTAGATCTTCCTTTAATTATCGTGTTATTATGAAAAACGAATGGAAATAATTCGATCAAATTAATTTAAGCCATAGCGTGATTAGATTTAACGAGCCATAAGAAACATTAATTTACTTTAATTTCCTCAAACTCATACTAATGCAGGAATGCGTACAATCATGAACGGGTATATGGCCACAAATCTAATGGCGGTACCTCCAGTACAGTTTGATCATTTTGCAACATCAAATAAAGTGCTACGAATAGGTGAAATTGTATGCAATTTCCATCTCTTTACCTCATTTGTTCAGTTTGACGTAGGTATCTATTTATAATTTAACGTTATTTAGGGCGAACACACACATCTATATTGCAAAAGACGTACGTGAGGCAGTCAACTAGACACAGGTCCGAGTCGAGTCGTGGGACGCTCCAGGGGATTTTTACAAAGTAGTACGACTGGTACGGATCCTGCCGTGCAGATAGATGTTGATTTGTGCAATAGACAGTAGTATCAAATGACGTTCTTCAAATGATACCAAATTATGTGCTAGGTATTCTAAATAACATTAAGCCTTGAACAACAAGTAATACAAACAATGTCTGACCGCGTTTAACATGTAGAATTACCAACAATAAAAAACATTTATTAGAACATTTTAATTTCCATCTCTCTTTCTCTCTCTCTCTCTTTCACACACACACACACACACACATAATCACACGATCTGACAATGGCACCAGATACGCTGCGTTACGCAGAGCAACGGAGATTTGTTTTTATGTGATTATTAGTCTCCGCGCGTAAGTGCGCTATCTGCCAGCACAGACGTAGAGACATTATCAAACTAAAATACTGACTATCAATAATAAAAAAATGCAACCTAGCTTTGCGACAATCATTGTGAGATTCGCATTAAATCTATATTTACATAAAATAATATTCTAATAACATCGTCGATCTACAGTGCATGGTATTAACGGTGTATACATCGGACTGCATTATAAACCAGGTTGGAATATTCTCGCTGATTGCTATCAAGTATTCTAACGGTTCTGGGTGGCAGGTTAACGCTAGTCGGGAGGGCACGCCCGTAATAACCCTTGCTAAGTAGCAAAATAAATGAGGATAGCAGAGTAGATTAGCACCATACTATAAGGATTGTGCATTTATCTTTCGTTTTTTAAGTGTTTCGTTTGAATTCGGTTGTATAATCTCATTGTGTGGTTTTTTTTAATACTGAAAGAATCAAAGTAATAAAAATAGATAACAAAGATATTGTGGCTGAAATTATGTTTCTAGGTTACATCTCTTTGATTAATCTGACTACAGAACTAATGACAAAAACGACATCCAAAGAAACGTGACCAACATTTCTAACGAAAGCGACATTCCTACAGTAACAAAAATATCGTCATCATTGAACGAAATGAGTCCTGAACTTGTGATCCATCAGCGATAAGAACTAAATTTGATCTAGCTGTATCGTATCCCGATATGGAATCTTATATCGTTGGCCATTATCTTTAAACCATAAAGTTCATATTCTCATAGCGAGAATACCAACCTACCCTATACCAACAGAGAAAGTTCTCAACAGATCGCCTTAAATACCACCAGGCAATTACTTTTGCTTATATGTTTAATAACGATGACACTATATGTCTACAATCGCGGCTAAAATAAAGACGCCGAGAGATAAACTTAATATTTCTACTTTCCCTTACCATCGGGGCAGTTATATGGTTCGATAGAACGAAACTCGGCTTTTACTACATCTCGTTAACAAGATTTGTTTGAAAGCCTTTGTGCTTGTTTATTGTAATGAACAGACTATTTGTAAGAGTTACGTTTCTAAAGTCATTTGAGTTTTATGCTAATTATAAAATGCAGTCGTGAGATCCAATATAGGTTAGTTTTAACTGAATGTTCAGACCAGAATTTTTAAAACAGTCTGGCAACGTCACTCTTTTTAATAAATAAATTTGTCTTTTATCACAAAAGAAATTGCTAATACTAAACTGTGTGGGCTTTGTTCCCTTTGCCTTAGGAGAAAAACTTTACAAAAAAAAATGTCGAAGACAGTATAGGTATTAATGCCGTTAAATATGGCGTTGATAGCTGATTTTACACAAGCCCTTACAACTAACGATCCGATACCAAAATGTTTGTCGATACTGATATAAGGGCTAGATAGACTTTGTTCGGCGCACTAAATAAGGCTTACCAATAACACTTTGAAACGTAAAACGTACGCAAACACTTTGTACTTTTAATGAAATTCTAAAACAGTTGGCAACCCTGGCAATTAACGACTACAGTACAGTGTGACAACGTTTAATACTAAATTAATTACTTTATTAACCTGTTCGCACACTATACTTATCGGCCTTTGTGACAATGGTGTTCATTATTTTGTGTTAATTATCACGATAGTTAATAACATTAATAACGCTCCGGGCAGTTTCGGGCATTCGTCTCGCCAACAGTCGTCTCGTAAAAATCAATGTTGAATCAATAATGTATAATAAAAAAAAAACTTCCGATAGCGGAAATATTGAGTGATCACTACCGTTTGGATAAGGAATTTTGATCACGAAACATCAGTTAAATTGCAACGGCCATTGGCAGCTAGAATCGCGCAAGGGCGAGATTGAACGGCGATACGATGGTAATATAATGACGCCTTACAGCGCAGGCGCATACTATACGATGTTCGAAAGCGATAAATTTTACGCAAACTATCAGATTTAATAGACATTGAAGAACAACGATTGCCGTGCTGTTAGAAAGGGGGCGTTTATGCGCCGCTACTACTAATGGCTTAAAGTCTGCAGTTTATTTTTCGTATTGTAATGGTCGATTTGTTTTCTAGAGCACGATGGTGCTGCGGTTAACACGTTCGACCCGTGATTGTGGCAAAGGCCAGTTTATCAGAAGAGTACATAATATCTGAAAATCACAAACATAAATGTTTCGAAACCCTATTAAAATCACAGCGCTAATTGTTATTTGTCATTTCGCCAATTCTCTTATAAGTATGTATATGTGATTTTATAATTTATTTTGAAATGCTAATTAAATGTTAATTTATATAAATACATATAATGTACACATATAATACATATAATGTAATATAAATACATACATTTATATGTAAATTTATATGTATTAAATTCTCCTATGTATAAAATTGTAAAAAAGATGATAGAAGAATTAAAAATAAACTATTTATACAGTAATGTGTGGTATACCATGTAACTTTTTTACCGCTATCATGAGTTTCATTTTTCTTTAAATTAGCGGCAGAGAATGCTTTTAGTATTAAGTCTTCCTATTGTTTCATTGTTATATTGTGATCAATAAAGCTTTTTAAATAATGGTAAAGTTTATCATAGTCAGTATTAATATTTCCAGTGTAGAGGCACACGCTTATAGATGAAAATACCGTAGGAAGGCCTATTCTTCCTTAACCAATCACGCGATCTCAATGTAGATTGGCCAGTGCCCAAAAATTATTATGTAGAGTTCTTTCATGTTTCGAAAGATCAGCCGTGCATGTGCTGTCGTTACCCACTAACAGTTAAATAACCTTCTAGGTATAGGGATGGGCAAACTACGGCACGCGGGCCACCTCCGGCCTTCTAGCATTAAAATGCGGCCCGCAACCTAATTAAACAAAAGCGACGTCTACTTTACATAGGCAAATTGGAAATTTATTAGTCCTAATCTAGGATACAATACCCAATAAGAAACGCGCTAAAAATGGCTAGGTTTAGTACAAGATATTTGTAGAAACAAACAACTTAATGAAATGAAGAAAAAATTGTCTTCGCAATAAGTTTTTGGACGTTTTTTACTGCAAAAAGTTCAGCATCACAAATGGAGCCGTCTTATGATGTAACAAGGAAAAACGTGCCACACGTCTCCATAAAGACCATCGCTACTCAAGGTACTACTTCGCAGGGTACCTAAAATTTAATTGCACTCAACTATTTCAATAGTAAGTTTCTACCAGTACTTTTTTCAGTCAAGCCAAAAACTCAACATCATGGCACGCCATATCTTTCGTTAGTAAATATTGGTACGCGAAAAGTTTCCTCATGCCTGCTTGAATAATGAAGAACGAATTTTGGCAAAATGTGGTACTTAAAATGTGTAAATGGCTTAACCGATTCGTTGCGGATGGCACGTCTGTCGTGCCGTCACTTTCATTTGCGTGTGGCGTTAGCCACTGGAGCCGTGTCATTTTTAAATCGATGATAACTCCTTCAAGTTTTACTTTTAGGGAAATCTACCCAGAATAAAACTATCTTCATTTTTCACGTAAATCAAGCTCCTAGCCTCCGTTTCTAGTAATTTTATGAAGCAACGAATTGGTTAGAAATGGTCAACAAAGACATACTGTTGCAGAGCACGCCCAGCACAGATAGTCTTAAATAGATTATCAAAAATCACGTACGCTACATCGATCTCAAGCTGAGTAGCTAAAGCAGTTTTGCTATGAAAATCTAAAATAACTACCATCACTCACGCGCGAGATAATTTTTTTATGCATTTTCTATATGCGACTGGACCCAAGACCCAATGTTTGTACAAATGGAGACACTATGAAGTCTGCTAGCAAGCCAGTAGATTTATAAGATATGTAATAATTTAAATATAGTTCGATGGAGCTGGCATGTAAGAAGACAAAAGCTCCTAAATAAATAAAGATAAAAAAAGAGAAAAGAAAAAGTCTGCGGGCAATCCAGCCAGTACAACAGAGGTAGACTGTTTACAAGTGTATAGAGAATGTTCTGAAGAGCCAGATGGCTTAGTAACTAGCACATTCTGCCACGACTGCGGAAGTAAACAACTTTGGCAATGGTTTCACATGGGATGGAACCTTATTTCTTCTAGAAACTCTATTTTAAATCCCCAGGGGTGTCCATAGATATTCACTATTAATTTGGTTAATATTAATTAAGTTCCCTTTGGGAACTCACGAATACTTAATATTACTCTTCGGCCCTCAGTCCCCTCAGCATACAATCTCAGCAGTATAGATCTAAGAGTTTGATTACTAAATCTCTGGGTGATTATAAATCGGTTCAATTATCTAAATCACCAATAACACTTATGTTGCAGACAATTGGAAAGGACGATTAGCGGACCGGAAATATCATTTAAACTTACCAGTAGTCTACTCACAATAAACAAGGTGAATAATTTTCATTGCTTCTCACACCTGTCCACGATGAAGAAATCAACCGCACAGAAAAAAAGTGTCGCTTAGTCAGCACTCATTGTTTACACACGGCAACAGTATTTGGCGATGACGAGTTCATTATCATAAGAATTTGCCCGCGAGTTTTGGAAGTAGAGAAGAATTCGAAAAGCTATTTTGATTTTGTCTGCCAAAACAAACGTTTCTAAATGACAGGAGAAGATACATAAGATAAGGTTCTATTTTAATTAGGATTTCACTGATAAACTCTAACTTGGGCCGCAGACCATATTCACCATAACACGAAGATCCTACTTCCATTAATTATAGATAAAAACTGTTTGCAAAACCAGATTGCATTGTTGTGTTTTGGGGAAGAGATTAGCCTATTGTTCGTCTATAATTATACTGATAATATGCAAACAAAAATTAGTTCGCCATCACAACTAACGTCTGCAATCTATTGATAAAATTAGACACACCGGTAGTTTCAGTCGTAACATCAGATTAATCTATAATCTAAGAACACAAATTTGTCTGTCCGCTCTTTTTCCCACTCTTTTTCCATTGTTTACGCGTTATCATAGCAACGCGTTACCGGGTCAGCTAGTTTATAATCTAAAAACACAAATTTGTTGTTTGTTTGTCTGACCGCTCGTTTTCCATTGTATCAATTAACGTTACCATAGCAACGCGTTACCGGGTCAGCTAGTATATACTCTAAGAACACAAATTTGTTGTTTGTGTGTTCGTGTGTTCGTCTGTCCGCTCTTTTAACGTTACCATAGCAACGCGTTTATTCATATAAACACTAAGAAAAGGGAATATTATAACTGCTTCAAATGCGTGCTAAAATCTGATTGTACAGTCACATAAAATAACAATGCCTCATGTCAGTACATCGGCACAATTTTTTTACCACATAACAAACCCCGCGTTTATATAATTTCACAGCGTACATATCTGCATTATACATGGCCGCAACAAGTATTTAACCGCATGCGGGTTGAAATCAGTGAACTAGTAAAAAGCCTGCTAAACGTAATTATATTCTTAAGCTACGTTTATTCAGATTCTTCCAATTTTTTTCTATTATTAAATATTTTTCCGTTAGCGCCACCTAGCGTCCGGTAGACGAACTACTTGCGGTTAACGCGTTGCTATAATAACGTTTTTAATACAATGGGAAAAGAGCGGACAGACAAACACACAAACCACTGTGATCTTAGATTATAGATTAAAAAAAAATCAATTATATGTTTGTAACAACGGTTGTTACGTAGAGTTCTTTTAAGATGAAATCATGATGTCGTCAATTGTTTACGGGGTTAACGGGAGTATTATAGTTAGGCCACATCTGTCAGTACGAAATCTTTTATGCTCTAACTTTTTCTGACACTCGGGAATGTCATTAACTTGAGCAAGAAAGATAGGGGGCTGTTGAGCGTATCGTTCATGCTAACGCGTGAGATTGCCGTCACCTTGTCTTTCTCGTCCTAGAAGATGATGTTCCTGAGTGACAGAGATGGATAGAGTATAAACATATGCTGACCGATATGGGTCAAGAAATTAGCTTTAAATTGCGATGTCTTCTCACAAGTCAAACCAGACAGAAACCCTAATCATCAAATTATCGAACCTTCGACCCGCCTTCTCAATTACTTTATAAACAATATCCTTTCTTTGTCTTGCCAAAGTAAACAGCCGTACTGCTAGTAAACGTATGACGCTTTCCTCTATTATTTAAATTTTCATGATAATAAATATCATCTCAATTTACTGCAACAAATTGCTAGTTTAAAATACTCAAACTCAAATTGACTACTCTATTTTAGAGGAGGAGACGGAGGTACCTAAGCAGACGACCCTGGTACAGAGTCTCCCTCCAGTAAAAGTTTATGTGGAGTGGTGTCTTAATATGTTTGTTTTTGGCATAAAAATGGTATAAAAACATATAGGTAATAATACATGTCGTCCCTTAGCTTACAACACCGCTTAAGTCGATTTCACATTTCAATGCTTTTAGATGGAGTTGGTAATATGACTTACGCGGTGTTGTTAGCTAAGGGACGATATGTCCCTTAGAAAATTAGAAGTATACCAACCTGCAGTGGCGTAAAAGCAACAGAAGACGCAGTACCGGACACCTGCCTTCTGATACTAGTGGCGCCACCATATTGTTGATTCTGCTTCTGCAAGTTCTTCTGCAGCGTTTTGCTGATACGGACTTTTGTCTTCTCGTCTATTTGCGGTAACCGGACGCGTCCAGTGCTGGACTTGCCTATTGTGCCACGAGTGTAGCCGAGATCTTCTTGGTACGCATCATCTTCAATCTGTGAAAATTATCTTTTGTATTTTTATTCTAAAATATATCACACGTTGTATTAATATGGAAACGCTGTTTTGTTATCTAAAAGTCAAATTTTTAACACAATTCATAACAAGCTTTTTTTATTACTATTCGATAATTTCTAGAATTGATGGTTCATTAAATTTGATTCCACGCTACGTTATCAAAAAAGTGGTCCACTTTTATGTACGCGAAATTCTTATTATGCACCTCAGAATAAGTATCACACAGGTGGTGTAAACTGCGGCCGCTTATGTGGCATTAACACACTTTATCATTTCGCGATCATCAAACAATTATGTACGCTCGCCTTTAGTCTATCTGCGGCTTTTACACTCAGCGTGACACACAGACGGATATTATATCAATTATGGATTATCAGTTTCAAACAAAGTATGACTAAGAAATATTATGTTCGACAATCTTTATGTTATATGTAACATACTATTATCATCTCCTGAAGGGGTATTTTATTTTTTTGGGGAAATCGTCAATTGCACAAGGTTTTTACTTTTTAAGGTTCTGAAATATACTTTATTATGCGTTGGTAAATTGTTTTGATGTTTTAGTTACAGCCCTGCAGTCCACAGTAAATCATGATTAAGATTTTTTTTTTTTATTTATCGTGATACACTTTAGAATCAGCGTGTTTAAAAAAATGTACTTCTTATTTAAAATAAGATATTTGAAGTTAAGATACGTAGAAATTATTTGTTTGATTGCCAAATCAGGTGCTGTTGGTTCAGATCCTGCTAGAAATAATAGTATTTGTACTCGTTATGATTATTTATATAGAACTTTTTTATATTCAATATTTAGGCACCTGTAGTAGTATTCTACTCAACGAGAAACTAAAATGGTGTGAGTTGATTATAAATTGAATATTTATTTGCTTGTATCAAATTAAAAGATATATTATGTCGAACCACTTGTTGTACCGTATGTCAGCTTTATTCGCAGACGGCGCATGCGCATAAAACAACGGTCTCCGCACGGACGTCCGCGCGCTCCAACAGGTCGGGTTCCGGTCTATTTGAACCCCGCGAAAAAACCCATTCTGACGAACAATTTGAAATTCAACGAAGCCGCGGCCCGACGATCGTCACGTGATCGATCATTTATCCCACAACACTACGCCGGACAAACGTTACTACCCCGCAATAAAGTCTAAAATACAGCAACACAAACATACAGCTATTTTATTTTGGTTCTTGTATACGAATGCGGTTAGCGATGCTCACGGGATATACAGCGAAAGCAATTACTACTATATTGTGAATCATAACTATCATGAATCTATTAAAGTCATTTTATATTATTGATACGGCAAATAAATATTTTTTAATATATTTGTTTATGATTGAACACTCATTATATGTATGACGGCCAGTGTGTGAGAAAGGAAAGGAGAACGGGCATTTTGGGTCAAAGTGTAACAAGATATGTTTTATTTAAAACCTTTTTTGTAAGTAATGTAAAATTCAAAAAAAAAATAATCTGCAGTCTGAAGAAAGGGAAACTAAAATTATAAGTCAATAACTGATACAATTGAATATACCAAAAATAATCCTATTATACTGCTATTTTGGTTTGCTTCTACTTGTATTTTAATGTAGATGAAATACTGAAAGATGTAACTACCACTAACTACTTGAATGTTTACTAACATTCGATTTTTTTATTTTTTTTTAATAATTCTTATATGCCGGGACCATAGATTAACATATTTTGATAGCTTGAAGAAAAATGTCATCCACTTTTGCTTGCTACGTTTCCTACGCTTTGTGTGTTAAGTGTTTTTAATTTGTTTTTCCTACGGATATCTATTTAACTAGAGAAGTTTAAGGCATAAATTAATAAATACAAATATTAGCCAAAATCACATACATTGTTCCGAACCTAAGTAGCTAAAGCACTTGTGTTATGGAATTCAGAAACAACGACGGTACCTACCACAATAGCCAGACTTAGAAGATTTTATTTCGATTGACATGTAAAAATAGAAAACTGTATAAGTAAAAAAATGAGCTTAATGCTCGTGACAAATTATCGCTGTTTCTCATTGAACATTGATTAACTAAGTAAAGCAAAGTAATTATTGAACTAAGTTTGCCAAGCTGTTTATTTGAATGGCTGAATGTAATTTGGGCCCTTCGCTGAACTGAACCGTTTCGTTACGAAGCTAAGTTATTAATTAAAATTCTGATAAAGTTACTTTCCCTCTGATAAAGCTGCGACACATACATTATAATCTATATAAAATCTTGTCAAAATCAAAGAAGTTTAAAACGAAATAAAAACGGAGATTAAAATCAGTTTGAGTTATTTTCATCTTGGGGCAAAACAAAAACATCTCTTAAAATCTCTCTCAGTCGTAATTTTCCAAAATCTAAGGAAAATTTATCTTTTCCGAGTAATCTTTATAATGTTTCATTGGAGGACTTTCGCACAGTTTGATGGTTTAGTTATGTTAATGTCAGTCAAGGTTTTTAACCTTGACTGACATTAACATAACTAACTACTGTTACTACTGTTCCCATTAATACAATAATGAAGGCGCAAATATTATTTAGCTTAGTGGCTAATCATAAATAAAGTGCTCATCACTTAATTACATGACAATTTATAACCACATCTCTTTCTACACAGGTAGTACCTATATAGAAATCGGGTCTTTACTTGCCCAAGCCTCTGACATCTTACAAGGATCTCTTAGCGTGATGCATATCTATTTGAGGCACCGCTAATACGCAATCTATAGCGATCGGATTTATTTTAACGCTAAATAGAAGTCGGCCGCTTCCGCTAGTATTTAATATAATTGTTGTTAAAAAAAGCTATAATATAATATAGTTGAACGTTACACTCACGTCAGCGAAATTGAGCCTGTTTGCGTTCTTCCTGAACTCCGTCATGGCGTACCGCTCCTTCATCTTGCGCACTCGCTTCCCACCGCGTTTCTTGCGACTTTGTTCTATCGGTTTCGGAAGTGGCTTAACAAATTTCACTGGGGGCGGTTCCTGTTCATACAAATTAATTTAAAATTTTGACTATTGTTTCTAAAACAGAAATTTGTTAGTTACATTACTCGCTAGTATCAAGCCATTACAGAAATATGCATAACACTTATAGCAAAGTTAGTCAACATCAATTAATGACAAATATGACCCCTTTTGGGCACTATTAAAAACGCAATTAAAGTTATTACCTGTAATTTGTCTAGCTTTTTTTCAATTTCTTCTCGAAGCTGTCGACCTATGTGCCCGTCGGTAGAATCATGGCAAGCATCGACCCTAGACGCCAAAGTTAGTTTTGTAGACACTAACTTGGCCGCTTTGAACCTTAATTCCTAGGATACAAGATATAATGCATGTTGTTAGATTTCATGTAAATAGAAGTGGAATTTACGAATAACAAGTTTTCAACACATTCACATGTTTGGCGTATTTTTGATACATACAAGATTGTATTTAAATCCCTTTTAATACACATTAAATGTAATGATATATATTAAATTATTTCAGCCACATGTACTGTGCCTGTATGTCTGGGGAAGGGCAAGTTAAGGCATATGTTAGATATTAAAACAAGCTTGACCCATTCAAAAGGAAACCAAATTTATCTAAGGATGTTTGTTGATATTATTTTAAGACAATTATTACTAAAAACCACTAAAAATTAAACAATTATGTCATCAAAAATATAATGTTAGGAATCTACTTACAGGAGGTGTGTCTTGAACTATTTGTGAGAAATAAATAAATCCAGTGTGAGGTAATGCTGCTGCTTGTGAAAATCCTGAAAGTGTTTTTTTCTGTTGTCCAAGTGTTAAAACATTGCATGCCGGCATTTTTGATAACTTCGAGAGACCACCAGCAATTCCTAATATTTTTGCAGCTGTTGATGCTCCTATAAAGAAAGTTATTTTATCTATAATGCTAAGGGTTTAATGTTTTGTTTTTTATATATCTTATATAATATGATTTATAAATATAAAGAAAAATTTGCTAGGAAAAAAGCCTTTACATTTGATGTGTTGATTTAATTGAAGTTAAGATTTTGGTATGACTTTCACAATTTCAATTTGCCTTTTATATACATATGAATAAGTAAGTGTATACTTACCGACTATTGCAGTAATATTTGGTGCAATAAAAGTCATTCTGCTCTCGACATACTCGTAAATCTTTGATTTGAAAGTATTTAGTTCTGCTGCCATGTCACAAGCTTCAAATATTTCTGCCAGTTCATTGTCTGTCAATAATTTTCTGAAATAAATGCAAAATAAATATGCGCATATTTTATGCTTAATTAATTAATCACTTGGTTATCTATAGTTATTGCCCCACTCCTGACAATGAACTTTATCACATATGAACAAGTAACACTTACCCTTGAGTAGTTGATGCAGTTACAGAGACTATCATAATTGTAGCCTGAGTCAGGAAACTTTGTAGAATCTCATTATTTTTAGCTCTATCTAAATCATTTCCCAGTTCCTTCACTGAACGAATATACTCAAGCGGTGTTACGATCAGGGATTCTAACTCGGGAAATCTTTTCTGATATTTGTCGCGAACAAATCTGTGGATAATAGCTGGAAAGTGATATTAAGGGTACCTGTTTACATTAACCTACCACTTAAAGTGAACCATATACAAAAGACTAGACAAATATTCATGAATGTCAAGTCAACTATATTTTTATAATTGTATTCATAATTTTAGGTGAGAAATTCAATGCTATAAACACAGATCTGTGGTAAAGGTGTATTAAGATTATGACGCAAGTCATAGGTAGGTATGTAATACCATTTTTTTTTGTATATCTAAGAAAAGGCATCAATAGTTAAGCAAAACCATTTAGTAATTTTACTAGGTTTTACATGCAGTAATATACATATACATACAGTTTATAAAGCTGTTAGTTATTTAATAAATCATATTTTAGTACAAAAAAAATAAATATTGGGGAACAACATTATTTACTTTTTCTTTTGAGCAATTTTGCTTAACTGTTCTAATAACCTAATTTTGATTTAAATACACTCTCTATTATGCTGAAAATGTTTTTATGGAACATACTTATTAAACAAAAAATCAATTATCAAAAACTAAGAACAATATATGAAATATCCAGAAAAAGAATTAAAGGTGTCTTTTATGTTTCTTTTATTCCAATTATGTGCTAAAATGTTAAATACATTACCACGGTTTTCGAGAATTGCAATCAGACATCAGACGCGAAATTAAGTTATGAAAAAAGTATGAAAGCTGGATAAAGCTCAGAAATTATAAAGACAAATGGCAAATGTTTTATTTTTTAAATTATGGACACAAAAACACTACCACCCATTTCTTTAAAATATCATTATGCCTGTGATATTTTCTCATTCTGTTCTACTTCGAAACTAAGAACACTATTTGTATACACTGCAAACCATTACTGTGTTCTTTCCCATCTCCCCAACTGTGTAATTAGTAGCTCATGTGGTCATGCCCTGTAGTTTTTCTTAATAATCAATATCAGCTTGCAAATAATAAGCCTTATGAAAGATACTAACCAATTTCTCCATCAATTTCAACAGCAATATTGTTAGCCTCCACAATCAGTTGATACTCTGGATCAGACTCCATTAACCCCATAACATCAATTTTCTTTCTATCATTTCCTACATTTTGTTCAATTTCTGTCATGACCTAGAAGAAAATTTATATTATTTCATTCATAATGATCTAGACAATATTTTAACTTTATAAAAAAATAATCAATTAACTATTAATTTAACTAAAAAAAGGATTTCGAATAATGCAAATGTAAAAAAATTAAATGAAGTAGAGCAATGAGTATGCAAGGCTCAAGAGATTTTAAATTGAAAAAATATTCTTATTAAGACACCCTTACGTTTGTGTATGACAAAGTAAAATGGTGATATTTTAATGTTAAGAGATCAAAATGTTAAATAATCTCAAAATCTAATTTACTTACTCGTTTTAAGCGATTAGAATCTCTCAGTTTCGCTAGTTCACGAATTGAAACATTTTTTATTTCCTCTTCTTTTGGAATGACAGGGTATGGTACAGCAAACTCGTGAGATGATTCGACAGATGATTTGCTTTCAATAACAGCTTCAAGTTCACAATCGTCGTTTTCTTCTAAATCTGCTAATAATTCATCTGCAAGAGACATATCGCTTTGCTATTTCTTTTCAAAACTTCGAATAATTCAACACAATTTTAATAAGTTATTATTAAGCACAGATTATTGTATTTATAAGCGTGAAGTGTGACCACTTCTAAATAGCGATGTGCCGAGTACGGCTTGACTCGAGTCAGACTCGATTCCAGCTTGGGACTCGCCAATTCGAATACCAATTTATTTTGATTCGAGTACGCCGGACTCGATTCCGGTACTCGAGTCAGGAAGAATCGATCTTGTACTCGCTGTCTCGAAACTATTATGCGAGTCCAACTGACTCGAGTCTAGTATTCGAGTTAGCTCGACTCGCTCGTACTCGATTTCTGTTTACTTAAGCAATGAAGTGACACCTAAAATATAAGTACATTAGTAAAACAAATAGAACTTGATCTCATTTACAGAAATTTTCTGGTTCCTAGATATCTCCTTAGTTTTCTATGTTTATTTGTTATGTTTAATGTTTAAAAATATTTTTCATTAAAATGTTCATAGTCTTATTATGCTAAACCTAGATACTGTTTGAAGTTTACTTCTTTCTAATTTTTCCTTTTGTACTTAAATCGGTAACAGACTCGAATTCCCAGATTGCGGTTCTAGACTCGAGTCCAGGACTCGAGTCAAGATTCGAATACCAAACATAGAACTCGAGTACTGGACTCGAATCGCGGAATCGAGTCATGATTCGAATACCGTACAAACTGACTCGAGTCGACTCGATCCTAAAAAACAACGACTTGGCACATCACTACTTCTAAACTTTTTTGATAAGTCGCCCGTCCCTCCCCCCCACCATTAAGGTAAGCAAAGGGTACAAAGCCCACACAGCCTAGTCTTTAGTAATTTTTTTCTTCGTGAGATAAAGATGAATGATGGTGAGAGCCAATCCTTGAATAACAGATAGAGATGGGTAATGGGTTATTACCCATTCCACCCATTTGGGTTATATCTGGGTGATTTGGGTTTTAACCCGGTTTTAACCCATTATCACCCATTTTAGTGGGTGAAAATGAACAGTGTAAATATTTGTATGTATTTTAAGGTAGCAAATAACATAAAATGAAAATCCTAATACAAATCAAATCATTTATTTGGTATTTACAAAATTAAACGAGTAAACATACAAATTAACATCTTGGTAGTTTAATCATCATAATCATTTGAATCAGATAGCTCTTCACAATCTACAAAATCTAAATTATTCGTATTTGATGTTGACGGTTCGGGACTGACACTATGTAATGGCATGGTATTTTCCGATATTTCATGCAGTGTAGTATCACAATCCTCAGAAATGACACACGTCTGATTCCTACTCTTATTTAATAAATTCCAGTTATAAGTAATAAATGTCAGTTTAGCTGCCCTTTCTGTAGTGAGCCTGTTTCTCTTTTTGCTGTGGACTTTGCCATGAGCACTAAAAGAACGCTCTACAGCAGCAGAAGTGCAAGGTGCGGTCAAAATTCGGACCGCGACTTTGCTTAATGCAGTGGAACCACAAATACCCTTCCACCATGTTATTGCACTTACATCGCTTATATTTGCCCACAGAAATCCATGACTCCAAAAACCTTCTCTTGCCCGGTGACTCGCTAAGTTAGTCATAACATTTATTCCCATACTCTCGCCTACTTTATATATGTATTCCCTGGCGTCGACTTCCTGATCTTCCTCAAGTTCACTTCCTTGAACTGTAGGGTCCAATAAATACGCCGCATAGACGATGGCTTTTAAACACATTTTAATTCTCTTGTCAACATTGCTCATTAGTTGTTCTTTTTAATCATTTTCTAATATAGTTAAATCTGGTAAAATAAACAGCAATTCGGATTTCATGTTTTGCGGTAAATTGGTCTTTAACTGTTGTTTGTAATTTTCAGGACAATTAATACACTTCAGTAAAAATTTTGCCATTTTCTGTAAATTTGCGACTTTGTATTTTGTTTCGCAATATTTGCACATAGCTGATTTGTTTTCGCTTTCACGGTAATGTGCCCATATTAACTGGTTTTTTGGTCTCACCATACTGACCTTAAAGCATAAAAGAACACAATGTTAACCAAAGGTGTTTCTAATTTACGGATTATTAAACAAAGAATCTACTGTCACAAGACTACAATGAATGCCTGTTATCTGACTGAATCTTTCTTTAAGTAAATATATATGCCACATATTTGTACCTACTTTATGTACGATTAGGTGAAATATGATTTGATACAAATGAAAACCGAAATGACAATATTACTTCTTCAATATATTGAAAAATAATTGTTATTATATATTCTTTTTATTATTCTAATATATTAGCAGAAAGGATTAAATGTTAGATTTATTTTCGTTTTGAAATACAGTCATAATTTATTGGACTTAGGTTCTTTATTCTACCGGCAAAGGTTCAAATATTCCGATCACTAAATATGCCGTCTATTGTTTTCAACATTTATGTCTAAAAACTTTAGGTTCATGGTAAAAGTTAGTATATTGTGTTATTGAGTTTTATTTTCTATACGATGACCTCATTACTCTTTCGGCAGATTAAATATTGCTCTAATTTCCTGTATCAATGTTAAGATATTACAAATTTATTTAAATTTTCGAAATAACTTTTTAGGTACCTGTTTCAAAACTTTACAGTATCAGTTTAAAAAATATAAAATACTTAGGTACACTTGTTTACATTTTAATGCACAAGATGGCCGACACACAAACTAGCAATAATTAAATCTATAAAATCATATACATGTTATATATATCATCAAAATCATATATATGTTGGTAACACGAATCGAGTTATAATTTATCAAAATAAATTAAGAATATACTTACTTGTAAAGTTTTTTCGAATCGATAAGTCCAGTTCACAAGCAAATCGTAGTCAATATATTCAAGCCAAGGTCATTCAGGTAAAAGCAGGATCAAATCACAATGGAAAAGTGCCGGGTCGTAAATTAAACAATAAAATCACATCAAACACGTGTACTCTAACTATGATAGGACTATACTAAGATATGTTAAGGACGAGTGAGGTACGAGGGGAAAGAAGACGCGGAGTATTTGCGCGGGGGCAGATAATACGTGTAACCCTGTCCCGCGCATCCCTGTCCCTCCCGTTGCTAGCCATACGTCAACATGTAACAGAATTTGTTTTCACCCACGTAAATGGGTTATAACTGGGTGGAAATGGGTGATAATTGGGTTTTAACCTACCCGAGGGTTATTACCCGGGTGGAAACCCATCACTAATAACAGATGCTCAATGAATGATGAATGAACAGTGAAGTTCCTAGGTCTCAGAAAAGGTATGCGGTTTTAATAAAACCTCCCCGTAAACTTCTTGAAAAACAGCCTCTGCTGTTTTGATTTTAGATAAAATCTCACATCTTTATTAAAACGTAGGAAAAGGGGATATTTCATTGTTTGATCATTTAACATTCATTGATCTATATTATTCACAAATCACTTTCATCATCATCATCTAATTTAAAAAATACTGTAGACTAGCTTGTGTGGGTTTTGTACTTTTTGCAATGATGTCCGGGAAAGCTTAAGAAACATCAGTTTTTAGTTTCTTTGTGGTTTGGTGGTTCATTAACCATTGAACGTTGGTGAATATGCATGAGTGTTGGCAATTAAATCCAAATAGGGAAAGGTGTTGTCCGGCGTTCCCTGAATAATTCCATGGAAGTTTCAGTAAATCTCCACACCTTTGTGGAATGTATTCTTTTACTCTATTTAGGTCGATGCAGTCGCTAAGCATAAAGCTTCTTTAGCAAGCTAAAAAAAAGAATCAATAATGTTTAGTCAATTTTAAAATTTCATAAGAATGAATGGCTAAGATATCGGCTAAGAACTCAAAGAGTTATGGCGTCACATATATTTCGACACTGAAGCTGGTCTATTTGAGCTCTTGTCCTTATTCGTCATCATCACAAGAAAATAGATTACTGACAAAGAGGCTTGCTTTTTTTTAGCTTTGCATTTCTTTGTTAGGTTTTCCCACAAAAGATGTTGTGAAAAAACCTAACAAAAAAAGTGGGTCTCTTTGGCAGGAGCGGGAAGCGTCACTATGGTGGTTTAGTTTTTCTTGTAAAAATTTGCGTTGTAGTCGATATTAAAGCGAAATAATGGTGGATTACCTATATAAACCACTAAGTCTATGTAAACATGCAAGAGTTTTGGCAACTAAAACAAAGCAGCGGAAGTTGTCTTTTCCTGCTCTCCTAAGAACTCCACGGGGAGGTTTCAGTGAAACCCTACAACTTAACTGAAACCTAGAAAAAGGGATATTTCACTATTCATTCATGGCTCGGCTCTCATCATCGTTCGTCATAATCCACGGTCATAATCTATCTAATGAAGAATTGCCCTTTGCCTTGATTTATGGGAAAAACAAGAGACAAAAAGTGCACTATGTCTGTGCACCAGTATTTAATACCTAACCAGTGATGTCATATGTACCAAGTTTTTGGTAGATCTACCAATTTTTACTTCAGTCTACCTATCTACCACCTTAGACCTAAAAACTACCTATTTTTTTAATTAGTTTGATATATCACCACCCTGAATTATTTTTATATCGACGAGCGACGTTGCGATGTGTTGCGTGAGCCATGCGACGATGCGTCAAGCATACATAGAGTCCAGGCTATAAACCACAAAAAAAAAACGTCAGCAACAGCTCGTCGTTCGCGCCATTTCGCGCCCATAGACGTTATTATACTGTTCTGTGGCCTATTCCCGGTTGGTTTGTTGCGGAATCAATGGTGAATCTTTGCTCCTGTTTTGTATTGTTTTGTGGTTAAAACTAAATAACTACGTATTAACAGTGCTGATTTCTGTTTGTTCTGTGTTGCGTGAATTTATATATATAATAGATTCTGACAGCAGCGAAAGCGATGCACAGAGTTCTAAGTTAGGAACTCCGCCACGAAAAGCTAGAAAAAGGCACTATGACCAAAAATATTCGAAATTATGGGAGAATGACAAGGAATTTGCAAGTTGGCTTCAAGAAAGTACCTTAATGTATGATATTTCTGTTGAAAATCATGTAGGTGTGATCTTAAGTGTGCTGGTGGAAGATTCAAAGATTTTGAATAAAAATATGTATTATTTCCAAAAATAAACATTTTAAGAACAGTTCATGCATTTTTAATCTTAAAAAATCTTCTAAATTGAGGTGGTAGATCTACCAATTTTACATTTTACATTCTACCAACTTCTACCAACATTTGGCACATAATCTATTAATTTTCTAAAATTCGCGTTGGCAACACTGTACCTAACTAATCTGTGCTGTGCATTTTAGCAATCTGTGCTGGTGAGTGAACTCTGCAAAGGGTTTACAAGACCCATAAGCCCAAGTTTTGTAAAGTTTACCGTATTCTGATCGTTTTAGTGTTATTTTAATTATTTAAACGTCTAAATGGCGCTAAATCCTCAATATGATGCGATTGGAAAAGGTTTCGTTCAGCAATATTACACACTGTTTGACGATCCGGCTTCGCGACCAACCCTGGCAAATATGTATAACGTAAGTATTTATCGTTAAAAGCTATACATTTTATAAATTATGCAAATATCTTATCAATAGGCTATTTAAAATCGATTTGCATTTTCATAGGTTTTTAGGTTATGTTACAATATCCACACAAAACACCTACTTGCTTGTTTACTGCCACTACTAGTTAGCAGTATAGTAGCATTTAACTAAATGCCATATAGAATTAATCTCAAGAGTATAGCAAAGAAATGCACAAACTTCGCCTTTCCATTAAACACTGATTTTTTGTTACTTTTTCAGGTTGAAACATCTTTCATGACATTTGAAGGAGTTCAACTTCAAGGTGCCGTTAAAATTATGGAAAAATTAAATGTACGGTTTGCCCTTACTTGTTCAGTACCAGTAAACAAAAATAAAGTGCCCTGAATTTTAATTTAATTTTTTTAATACCTTATCTGGTTATAAAAAAAATACTAAAGAATGTGTGTCATTTTATTAACAGTATTTCTAAATAGTAAACAATAATTGTTTTTTTTTTCTTTTCAGAGTTTGGCATTTCAAAAGATTGGTAGATTAATAACATCGGTTGATTCCCAGCCTATGTTTGATGGGGGTGTTCTAATAAATGTTCTCGGGAGACTCCAGGTATGTTAATGAAATTAATTTGTGTTATTAAGTCAATTGTCAAAATTAGATAATAATAGTTTATTGTTACATTTGTAACAGACAGATGATGACCAACCACATGCATATCTACAAACATTTGTCTTGAAACCAATAGGGAATTCGTTCTATGTAGAGCACGACATATTCAGGCTGGCACTTCATGACGTTTAAGAGTATTCTTAAAACTACAAAGACAAAGTAAGAAAGCATTAAAATAGTTTAGTGCCTTCATGTACCATGTAATCATGCTTCCACTTGATTTTACTGACAATCTTTAATTTCTAACCAGATGTCAATATGTTAAATGTTACTGACTGTTTAACTGTCACTGATCATTAACTTGTTTGAATGAGACTAATCCATATTGATACTAAACCAATTAAAATAAGAGGCAAATAATAAGCCTTATGAAAGGCAGTATTCTTTAGATATTTAGGATGTAGAATAAACAGAAAATTATAGTTTTTGTTTGACTTTGTTTTTAGCTTTATATAATCCAAAAACTTAGCGATGGCTAGTGAGACAATTGTTTTATATTTGTGTAATAGAGAAAATGTACATCCTATGAAAAAAAAACTCAGTTGGGCAGATAGCCACTGAATATTACTCCATTGCAATTTTTTTCTTACTTAATACATAATCAGTTTTTTCTAAAGTTAATAGGTATGAACTTAAGTGCCAGTAGTACTATTAAAAATTATTAAGTTAAACTCTTAATTGGTATTTATATAATCCATTTCTTATTTATCTAACAGTCTAATAATGATGTGCTTTATGTAGTAATTGAACTATAGTTTGTATAAGAATTATTTCTGATTCCATTTAATCATAACAATCAAGGGCTTTGCAAGACCGTAAATAATAAATGCCTTATCACCTTGCTTGAATGCACAATTTTTGTTTTTGTAAATATGTTATTGTTACACAAGCACATTTTACTTTTTTATGCTAGAGATTTGATCTCAAGTTAATGGTATGCGCATTCAACTACTTGATTACAGCATCATGTTTCATGCATAAGTTTTGAATAACTTGCACTGACAATCTGTTTCCAATATGCCTGCGTTCAGTGAACTTGAAGCAGGTTTCAAGCAAAGTTACAAAATAACAAAGATTTTTTGATATGTGTATGAATTTGAAAGAATCTAAGAATAACTTTATAGAGCTCTATAAAGTTATTAGAATACAAAGATATAAAAAAGTGCAATAGAGCTCTATTGCACTTTTTTAGATCTTTATTTGTATAGCATATTGACAATTTACTTTGTGGTTGAAACTAGCAGTTTTATTCAAGCAACATGGTGCAACAGTAGTGATCCAGCCTACTCCATCAACAGTCCTGGGTTTGAATCCTAGTAGGGTATTTATTTGTGTGATACCCTACTAGGATTCAAACCCAGGAGTGTTGTGTGAGCACTAGCATTTGTTCTTGAGTCATGTTTGTTTTATTATAATCTATCTATATATACAAGTTTTGTATAGTTTAATTTTTTTATTAATTTAAACATTGACTTTCTTTTTCAGTGTGACGATGACCCTCCGCATCCATATATGCAAACGTTCGTCTTAAAACCACTCGGAGAGTCATTCTTTGTTCAACACGATATATTCCGTCTAGGTATTCACGACTCCGCTTAATTTAACTACCAAGTAATCAATCACCTTCCAATAATGAACAAGGTCATCATAATAATATATGGTCGACGCATCATTTTACTCTTGTTTGGTTAACTAGGTGTAAGTAATTGTACAATCTAATGTCTATTTGTAAATTCAACAGAAAACTAAGATGATTTTTAATATAAGTTTTGGGTCGAAAGATAAATTAATGGATTATGAATTTACTTTCTTTCAAATACATTTTTCATCTATAACTTTATCTATTGATCCGAAATTTGTTGTGCTAGGTCTATTAAAATATTGGCATTGGATTTGGCTTGCTTATTTTTAAGACAGCTTCAGTCAAAGTAATGGCATACTTTTCAGTTACATGTATACAATTTATAAATAAATAACATATAATTTTTGTAAATTTCTAGTTTTATTCCTGAATATTAAGGTTCTACTCACCATATTATTGCCTCTAAGTTGAAGATTGTAAATAATACACAATAATTAGATGCTAAGACAATCATGTATTAAGTTATAAATAGTCAAAAATTAACAAAAGAACCACTGAAAACAGGTACATGTTTACCAATCTCGAAATTTAACTTGCCTCTCATTAAATCCTTAGACGCTACGAACACTTAACAAGTTTATGCATGCACTACTATACGAAATACACACCAGGGCAGGGTGAGCCCGACTTGTCTAAGTGAATGACTAGGTTGCAATCGGAGGCTAGTGCGCCGTTTTATTGACTCGTGTTGTCCCGAATGAAAGGAAGAAGGCGCGGTTTCCTCTCCTCTAAATATAGCTGCTTTATGTTTCCTTCCATAAAGTAGAACACTCCTACATTTATAAAATTCGAGCTCTGTCAACACTTGAACTAGTCTCTAATGTTTCAGATTTTTTTATTCCAATGTGACTCCATCACATTTAATCTTTAACAAATCGTTTTAAACGGTACAACGTTCAAAAATTGTAAATTTATTTTGGAAAATTTTTTAATCACCACACAATGTTCATTCATGAGGTGAAGAAGACTACATAGCAGAGATCAAATTAGACATGGCAAGACCGAATATGGTCAGTTTTACAAAGAATATTTGTACATTAGCCTCAGTATGGTACTGTTCCATTGAATTGAAGTCAATTAATAATAACACAACCAGCCAACTTTGTCATAGCATCATGAATAAGTATAATAAATTTTAATCACAACACAATATATTTCAACTCAATAAGGTAAGAAATTAGTTAATGCCGATTTATTTGCAATATATCTGTATTTTTCACAAGATTCCATTTGTGATTAACTGGCAAATTTGTTTTAAATAAAAAAGTAAAAAATTCTAACTTGTTCTTCTGTTTGACAATTATTAATCAATGTATAATTATTCAAAGATTCTGTCTTTTATAGTAAATATTCTTGTACTATTCTATGTACATATTATATGTGCATAGGAAAAAATTGTTCGATATTAATGTAACAATATGTTACAAATAAAATGGAACAGTACCACAATATATTTTCATTCGCAGGCAATAAAGGCGAATTTATAAAAATCATTTAGATCTATTGACATCACGCGTAATTTGCATTATTTAAGCGACAAATTTTATAACTTGTTCATATTTTAAAGGCCTGAGTTTAAAATCTTGCAAATTCATGTTAAGATTGAAATTACAAATACTAGTTTTCCTTACAAAAAAAAACTAACTAAAGAACATATTCTCCAGTAATAATATAATGACAATAAATTCATTTCTTAATAAAGAGTGCTTACACATTATCTGTCGTTTAAGAACTGGCTGGATTTATAGATGTAAAAATTTAACGTTACATTATAAAATTGTGGTTTGAATGACTTTCAGTTTAAGTTGTAATTTTGGTGTGAGTTATGTAAAAAGTACTTGCAGAGATCGAAAACTCAGGCGTAGATGGATTGCGTTTAGTTTCCCCCTTTCTTGCGGCTTCGAGAGCCAGGCAGTGTGACGCCTCGCAGAGAACGCATCGCCATTGCTCTGTTGAAGTGGCGTTGTGTCTTGTGTTCTTCCACTTCATTGCCGCTGTCCACTGATGACAGTATCACTAATAGAACTCCCATCACCTGTGTTTATTGGATAATAGAAATGCCCAATTTTAAATACGTAATTGATACTTAGATTTTTTATTTCGAAACTTAAAATATTCTGAAAACATTCTAATTTAATTAAATTAATCCGATCTGGTGACCTTCATTAACCAAGTTCAACTTTACACGTCTGCTTAGGTCCTTACTGTCTATATCTATAACAGTACAGGGGCGGGAAGGACAGAGCGAGCTCTGCTCTCTCCAATGCCATCCACCTACTTTTAAAATAAATCGTTAATCTACCATTTGTAAACGTTATTTATGAATGGATTCAATGTCATTAGCGTAAATAATAAAATAATTGTACAATATTAGGTCTCAATTCAAAGGTCTTAGGGGTATCAAAAAGTCAAGCTTTATTAAAAACCTTGAGACGCTCCCAGTGTTGTAAGCGGTTGAGTGTAGGTAGTTAAACGTGGGTTGTAATTAGAAGAATTTTAATAGAGTAGGTATGTTAAAATAGGTTCAAAACTTACCAAACAAACGATAATAAGTAATGTGTAGACATGCACCGAGGCCTCCGGTATGTTTTCAATGTCTTTCAAGGCAGCAAGCGCCGGTTCAAAATCCGGTCTCAAATCGAGTGCGTGTCTTAGATGAACTGCCGCTTCCTGTAACAATAATAAGTAGAAATATAACACGAGTAACGGTGACAGAATAAAAGTTTATTCTTAACTCTCTCTGTAGTTCTTAATAAAGTTAACAACAAGTATATATAGTAGGATTACTTCACGAAGAAATCGCGTGTTTACCAATAATACTATTTTGTGTCTACGGCACAGATACCAATAACAGTCAGAATTCGTAAACATTTTTTTTACCACTGACTGTATACTATGTTAGTGCATACATTCTTGATTCATGCTATTTATACAGGAAACACACAGTATATGAATTGTTGTAGGTACTTCGTAGTAGGTACCATGTTATACATCATATTGACAAAGGTGTTTTAGAATATTTGATGTTGCTTATTTACACTAATATTATTTTTGCAATGAACAAACTCAAAAACTACTAAGCCGACTTAAAAAATTATTTCACCATTGGAAAGGTACATTCGAGCTAAGTAACATAGGCTATATTTAATGCTAGAAAATTATAAATATAGTCTTTCAAACATTATAATTAATTTATCTTAAATTCGTAAATAAAACTTCTTCATATATAATTTTTTTGAATTTCTAACTACGTGGTCTACGATAAAAGTAAATATTTTAACCAACTGCCACGTGGATTATCGCAAATTATGTAAGAATCTTGACCATGGCCCGGTTATTATTAACGATGCCTATGATATGTAAACCGCGAACAACTTTAGGTCCTATAAAGGTCATATCTTTTTTTTTTATTAAAAAACAAACGGTCATGAAATAAATGATTATGAACAAATAATTTTAAATAGACCTAAAATTCCATTAACTACCAAAAGAAATCAGTAACTGAATGCAAAAACATATTAGTTTCAAACATTTTGTCTAAGAATAAGCTAATGAGTTAAGCCAATTGAAGAGACTTATATCGATAAAAAATATGATGTAACTTGAAGTAACTAGTATATACACAAGCAATTTTACACAAAAAAAAATAATCATACTGATATCTTTATCATACGTTATTCGAGCGAAGGACGACCACGTGCGTACATTAATTAATCCAACGTCAAAGTCTGATTATATACACTCGCGAGAAACCAAATCGACTCAAGCCCTAACTCTGAGTATAGACTCTGTTTTCAAGAAAGTTATAGGAGATATTTTTAAAAACTATATATCATCTGAAAGCTCCAAACTGCAGCTTTAATAAGATATCACCATTATCAATATCCGTTCATTATCTTTGTAATTAATGATATCTAAACATAAATACAGGAAAAACAGGAATTTGTGAGAAGATGTTTTGGTGGGTTTTTTAGAAATAAAAGAAAATTGATTAAGAAAATACATAACAATTTAATAAATCAATACTTGGTATTCCCCCCCCTAGCCCTAATCACCGCTTGAAGTCGATTCTTCATTGATCTGATCAACTTTTTGACGTCCTCTTGAGGTATGTTAACCCACTCTTCCAACAATGCTGCCTTCAACTCTTCCACCGTCGAAGGGGCTTGATTTCTGGCTCGTACTCTTCGTTTTAACTGGTCCCATAAATGCTCGATCGGATTCAAGTCTGGACTGAGCGCAGGCCAGTCCATTGTACGCATCTGGACTTCATCCAAAAACTGCTGGGTAATGCGCGCTGTATGACAACGAGCATTGTCGTGCATTAAGACGAAGTCCTCGCCGACAAATCCTTCATAGGGAACAACGTGTTCCAGGAGAATATCGGTGATGTACCGATCAGCTGTAAGCCCGCCTCCTCGGCCTCCACCAGGCACGAAAACGAGCTCCGTCTTTCCCTCTAAAGAGATGCCGGCCCACATCATACAGGAACCACCGCCATATGCTACTGTTTCAGCGAAACAGCATTGGGCAAATCGTTCGCCCGGACGCCTGTAGACTCGGCCTCTTCTGTCGTTGCCATGCAGACACATTCTGCACTCGTCAGTAAAGAGAACCGACTGCCATTGGGCAATGGTCCAATTGACATGCTCTCGAGCAAACTGAAGACGCGCTTGTCGGTGGGCTGCAGTCAATTTGGGCCCCGTCGCAGCCCTTTTTGGAGTGAGATTGGCTGCTCTCAGTCGTCTTCTTATTGTCCACTCGCTTACAGCTACACCACGAACGTGCCTGAGTTCTTGTTGAACATCAACACTCGTCAGATGCCGATTGCGCAGCGATGTTGAGACAATGAAACGGTCGTCTCTGTCAGAAGTACACCGGTGGCGGCTGGTTCTTGGTCTTCGATTGAAGGCACCGGTCTCTCGAAATCGTCTGTAGACCCGGGACACAGCCGACTGGCTCAAGCGAAGCTGGGCAGCGACTACTCGCTGGCTAAGTCCTTGTTCCAACAAGGCAACAACTTGAGCGGCTTCTTCAGGTGTGGTATCCATGGTAACGTGGAAAAAATGATTGCAATTCTCGGAGATGTGTACATGTCAACTTGTGATAAGCGACTGATAAGGTGTGCCGGTTGCGAGAGCTTTTATAGGGGTGGCAGTTAGCGCAAGTTGTTTTATGAAAGCTTGTATATTGAGCTTTCTAATGACAGTCTTTTTTTATAAATACCTTGTATACTTTACGTAAAAACAAAGTTTGTAAGCAGAATGAGGGCTTGAGTCGATTTGGTTGCTCGCGAGTGTATAAGACAACTAATTTCCGAGTACTATCGTTGATTTTTACTTTCCCATACTACATGAACTTGTCAAATCGCAAGTTGAGGCAAATCTCAATACATCTAAATAATAAAGTGTGGTTCACTTGACTTGACATACTATTTTACGTGGTTTTATTTTTGTAAAAACAAATCTCTTTCGTGACCGATAACAAGTGATTTTTTACTTTGTTATCTAATGCCGTAACGCCAATGTCAAATATACATACAGTGGAGCCCCGGTAATCCGGCCTCTGGCTAATGCGGCACCCCCTATAATCCGACATCGTCTATTACAATACAAGGATTCGCTAGTTCACGATTGAACAAGTTACAACTTGTACGCACCATCACTATTGTGCTCGACGCGTACGGTATTGATTTATTCTGATTGCTTAGTTTGACTCCATACATACATGCGAGAGGATAGCATTATATAGCATTAATGACGTTACTTTTATAATAAAACGTAATCTTTTACACAATAGTGTTGTTTAATTTACTAAATTTGACATACATAACGAAGTATGATTTGTAATCTTATCATTGGATCTGTAGTTTATCGAATTACAAGGTACTCTTTTGTAAAAAAATTCTGACTATAGGGGGTCTTAGGCAGTACTCTATAATACGACAAATTCGATAGTTCGACACTGCCCTGCAAAATGTTTGTCGGACTACCGGGGATCCACTGTATAAGACAGACAATGATGTTACCAATATAAAAAGACCGTATGTAACGATTGCAATATTTTTTTATTTTTTATTTAAGGAAATTGAACAACCAAAGAAATCTCTTTATCTAATTATCTATGCGATGATTATCTATGCCTTTAACCCCTTGAAACCCAGCTTTGTGTAAAATGCGTTATTTCTCTCTTTATCGGGGAAAAAATATCATTCAATCAAAAAGAACCATTACCAAAGCCGTAATAAGGATTAAATCAGACTGCGCGCTATAGAGCATTATATAATGCTCGCGGATTTTAGGTATCGTTGTCGCGCGCATGCTATAATGCTCTCGGGTTTTAAGGGGTTAAGTGATGTAATAAGATTTTGTTTTATTTTTAATTTCACCGTTTTAGCCAACATTTTGTTGATGTTTTCCTTTACTAAATGACATCAGAGACGATAGAAATTTTCAGAAAGTTTCATGAATGAAAGTATTCTTAAAATATTTATGGACTTTACTATCTCAACTTATTAGTCTAGCTTTATTTACGTGCTATTCGTGGGACCAAAATAACTATCACCGATGAATTAATTCAAATTTTAGAGGGAGATGACGAAAGCGTAATTAAAAGTGGTGATTAAAATGTAAATATTGCATTCAGTTCAAAGTTGAACAGTAAGTTTAAATGCGCTATTAACCGTTTTTGCTACCATTGAAACATCCATTACAAAGATCTAGTAAATAATTAACAAACTTCAAAGAAATCTAAGAGGTAAAAAGATATTTTTTGAGGGGTACAAACTTGAACACACACAAAAAAAAAACCATTCAAATCGGTCCAGCCGTTTAGGAGGAGTTCAGTGACATACACACTCACAGAAGAATTATATATGTAAAGATATTCAATTGTAGAATTTTTCGAGTATCATACTCACAGTCGGCCAGCAGTACATTATTGATTCTACGTTTGAAACTACCTTATGCCATGGTTAAAAAGGTAATTTTATTTTTAGAGTGTATAGTTCAATATACAGCATATTCAGCCGTAGGACTACAGTACAGTCGCCAGTACATGAAGCTATTTACTCTAAAAATGAAATGATTTCTATTACAATATCATAAAGTAGGTATTACCGTCCTAGGCATAGCTCGTTGTGCTGAACAATAAATATTATTCGTCATAATTATCTCTAATCAAAATCTTATTTTACTACATACGTAATTATACTTTCTTAATTTATCAATCATTAAATAATCAAACAAGCTCAATGGCATAGTCGTTGACCTATCAATGCAGTGGTAAAACTTCAGATCGGATGAGTAACCAAATAATATAATTTCTAAAACAAAAATACGTAGCTTACTTCCGCAAAAAACAAGCAAGATGCAGCACTAAGTGCTTGGTATTGCACGGTCTAACAGCCACTAATGATGCTACGTGTGTAGGACAAACACGCGTTAAGTAGGTGGTGAGGGAGCAGGGCGGGCGGGCAGTACTTCTTGCTTGTTTTTTGCGGAATTAAGCTACATATTTTTGTTTTACTAATGGATATGGTCTTCCGCCAAGTAACGCCCGATTCTATCAAATAAATAATATAATATTGAGCTCCTCCATACTTTGAAAGGCACGTTAATCCGTTGGTTCTTGTTACATTGGCAGTTGTTAGCCATTTCAGTGTTCAACTACTATACTAGCTCTCGCTAATATAACCAGCTTAGATAAAATACTATAAGTAAATATATTTATAATCTTAATATATATAAATTACGTGTCACGTTGTTTGTCCGCGATGGACTCCTAAACTACTTAACCGATTTTGATCAAACTTCGTAACTATCTGTTATTTGATCTAACTTAAAAGATAGGATAGATTTTAATTTATAACACAGCAACGCGTGGCTGGGTCAGCTAGTATACAATATAATACATATTAAACATCATATACATTGTTCTGAAGTCAAGTAACTAAAGAACTTACGTAATTAAAAAACAACGACGGTACCATAACACCCAGACCCGAGACAATATAGAAAAGTTCTGGAATCGAATCAGATCCTCTGAGTAGAATTACCACGAATACCGAACGAGCCACTCGATTACAGAGGTCGTCAAATAAAATCCATTAAGTATTCGTTGATTGCGAAATACTATTGTCACGCGCTCTGCAGTCTGGCGATCATTCCCGAACGGGCACCGCGTTAGTTAATCTCTGTGCTATCACCATCACAATCATTGTACCTTTGTACCAGATAATGTTCATACAAAATTTAAAAAATCTCGCCGAGGGTGAATTAGCATTCTGCTTCAGATTCAAATTGAGAGTTTGTCCAGCAGAATTAATAGTTACTGTGCAACGAACTAAAATGCCTGATTCTATACTTTAGAGTAAGCTAATATACCTGATAATGTCCATACGCCTTGAAAATCTCTCCTAGTGTGAAGTACTGTTGCCACGCACTACGGTCTGGAGGCTGTACCTCGAGCGATCGCCGCGTCAGGTAGATTGCGTCGTCGAGATATTGCAGCGTAAAAAGTACCCGTGCGAGGTTCAATAACACCTAGTTTGAGTAGAAGAAAATCCTAGATTAGAAGTTTAAAACATAGTACATATTATTAATAACCACACATAAAGAAGGCGGCCAAAGCCCAATGGTTGAGTTGTCAACTTAGTCTCGTCAGGAATACTAATAATGTGTTTAACACATTGTAAATATTTTTTAAAACAATAATCAATCAGTGAAAGCCAAAAATCAAGGGGACATAATTAAATACAGAATATTAAGTGCGAGGCCACACGATGCGTTAACGGTGCGGTGCGGTTCGGCTGCGTCATCCTACATACAAATCACCATATATGTATGTATGTACCTTGTCACACGACGCGTTATTTCGCCGTCCGCCGTCGCACCGCAGCGCGCCGGACTTGGAACCTGAGAGACGAAGCATGGAGGGGTAATGCACGCGCAGCGCAACGCTGTTCACCGCGGTGCAGTGCGGCGCCGTGTGGCACCCTATACCTCGAATTCATTACGATGCGGTGCCGCACCGCGTCGTGTGGCCTCGCACTAATTGATGATGGATAATAAGTCAGTGCACACTTTCTTATTGCCAATAAATATTTATTGTTATAGAACTATTACCTCTGCATTGTATGGAGACACTGCAAGTGCTCTTCTGAAGCACTCAATGGACTGCCGTGTGTCCCCTTTGATTCTCCAGAAATTACCAATTTGATTGTACAACTGTACTGACTTTGGTTTCTCTCTTTTTGCTTTTTTCAACCGTTTCTCTAATGCGTTTATGTCTAACTCTGTTACCCCATTTTTATATGATTTCTTTTTTGTAAATATAAGGGCAACCTGTGGATAAAATTTTATTAAAGGACAACTTATGATTTTTTATTTAATTAAAACACATAAATTTTGCATTCCAATATAGTATTGAACTATTTTTATAGCAGTTAAAATAAAAAAGGCAATAATTATTGAAATAATCATACCATGGTTGTTTTGATTGTATAATTAATGTATTACATCTGTTAGTTACTATCCCTAATAGAGTTTGTGCTTAATTTGGAACTAAATAATTGATGTGAATTCTGTGAAATTTTATTTTTATATTTTTTGTTGAATAAATGTTATTCTTTAGATACCTAATCCTTAATTTATTTTTTACCTAATCAATGGATTACAGGATATTTGACATCACTGCATTTTAAGAGACTGGTTCTAGTTTAAGATTTCCAAAAGTATAATTGAGAGCTCAAGGGATGTACATATCATGAATTTACAGTGAATTACAGTGTGCATACAATATTTTATGTATGTTGTGTCTACATATCAAGTACATACACATATAGTCAATTTAAACAAAAATATTCATAAGTTTATAACAATAATTTAGTGCATTTTTGAGAGATATAGTTTTTTATTCTAAAAACAAGATTATTCACTATGCCATATTTTTTTCAAACAAGCGTAACAAGAACAATGACATTTCATAAACAGTGCCTTTGATGAAATTCATTAAAGAGGACTACTACTGTTTACTTTTTGAACAATTTTGATTGTTATGTAATGGACTTTTAACACAGTCTTTACAAATGTAAAAGTGTTACATTAGATTAGATGTGTGTAAATATTATTGTCTATGTTGTGTTTGTGTAAAAAGACCTGTGCTGGACATTTGGAAAAAAAAGAAGAGAAGCATAGATGCAATTTTTTTTGTGTAATGAAAAAGGTGAATTATATCAATGAAGAAAACAAAAACAGTGTCTTATTAATGTTTTATATATTACCTGTGGCTCAGGTACATTAGGATGTCTGTGGCGTCGTGCCACACCAACTAAGTTATCATAGTAAGTGAAGTTTACTGCTTTACCACAATCCAAATATTCATCATCTACATCCCCATTGACTTCTGTTGAGGATATCTCATCATTGTTTTCGCTACCAGCCCTAAAGGAAAAAGTAATAAAAGTAAAAATAAAGCAACACATCAATCTGTACTAAAAAACCTACTATTTCCCAAATTAATTTTTATGCTTAGGAAACATTAGTTTCCTGCTCATAACTTTTAATTTGTGAATGAAATTGATTCCTATTGAATGAAAGCTTAAATAAACAGAACCACATTCTAAGAATCAAGATTTTTTTACAAAATATGAAGAAATAAAAGGTTTTTTTGTGAATATATACTTTAAATTTAAATAATAATAAAGTGTTGGTTAGTATATTACGATAAAATTAATATTATATAAAAGAAGGACTAATCATTTGTTAAATTGTACAAAAATGTTATTAAGGCAAGCTAACAGATAATAATTTATGAATACCTCTGTTGTTCATATATTTGACAATCTGTGCAAAACATATCAAAACCATGTTTACTCCAAGTGTTTCCATAATAAACTGTTGAAGTGATAATATTGAAGATAGAATCTTCTTCACTCATTTTAGTTTTATCAGATTCATCCTAAAATAAGTAAAATTAAATACAATACAGCTGGTAAATACAAACTTGATATAGAAAAAAATATAATAATTTATTCGATAGATAGGTACTTAGTTAATACTTTAGACTTCGACTTCAATAAAAGATATGTTAAATAAGTGAAGAAAGGATTGTGCTAAGATAGACTGATTATATAAAATAAAATTACACAAAGCTTACGTTACCTGCGGCAAAGTATTTCCGTCAACAATTATATCTTCTTCGACATTCAGTTTCCAAATATTAGATGTGCGCGAATTGGTCACAATAATTTGGAAAGAAAATATATACAAAACCAAACACGTTAAGTATGGAGAGTCCCACATTTTTATCACTACTTAAGCCACAAAAAAGACATCAAAACACACTTTTCCATACAAATTTGTAAATGATTTTAGTAAATGAAAATCGAACATAACATTCACGAATATTAAATTTACAATTTTATCGTTCGCAATCACAATAATAATGATCTTTTTCTTCCTTCTCTGTCTTATCTTTTTTTGAAGTTTTCTCATAAAAAGTAGCAAAGAGAACAAAGACCATGCAGCTTATTCGTCATTTTTTTTTAATTAGATGTTGATTAAAGCGCTAGATAAATCAGAAAAAGTGTGGGGTTCCACTTTTTGGGACAGCATGAATACTAGGTGATGCGGTCGCTAAGCATCAGTGATGTATAAGATACCCTATACAAAGTATCTGAAATAATAGATGCAAAATACTTTAAAAAAAAGTATTTCAGTTACAAGATACAAATAATTTTCTGAAAAAGTATCTGAAATACTAGATACAAAATACCTATCTTTCAAATACTTTTTAAAGATAAAATACTTTTGTAAGAAAGCAACATTTAATTGAATTTAAGTTTATTTGTCCGAGAAAACAATTTTCGAATAGATCGCGTTGATAACAAGGTTCAGGAAAATGTGACAAGAAAAAATATGAAGGTATTAAAATTGAGACTTTTTATGTTTTAGTTGACATTTGAGTAAAACTAATTCCTCATACATATTGTCGCTCATCTTCCTTCGATGAGGCCTCATTATCATGCCCCCAAAGGAGAAGAGTCGCTCCCCAGGGGCAGAGCTGGGTAAACAGGTGTTATATTTTAGAAATATATTTTTAATTGTAGGATAAGCGTCTTTATTGTTGAGGTACTGGAGTGTCTCTAAATCACTGGTGCTACTTGTGTTTTCGCCACTAGCAATAGAGGAATCGGAGTCCTCTAGAAACATATAATAAGAGTCATCTTTTTTTTTTATATCACCTTCAATGTTGTTTAAAACCTCCGATTTTTGTTTTTCAGATCGATTGATCTTTCTTGTTTCAAACAGGACAAGTTCTTTTATATATTCCTTTCCCGCTTTTGGTACCCATTTCAGTTTAAACATGGGATGGGACACTGAGGATACAGTCAGGTCCCAGGTCACAGGTACAGATATACCTGGAAAGTAGGAGTTAGGTGGAAGGAATTCCTTTTTGCCGTGAAAAGACACGCTTGTGATTTAGAGGTGTTGAAATTAACGAGGTTACTGTCGCCCCACCGGGAAACGTAGTTTAGCCTCTGGTTTATTCGCTAAACCATGGCCTCTCTCATGAACATCACGTCGTCACCGCTGGCTTTTGCGCTAGACAGGTATCTCTCAACAACAGTACTGTCGTCTGCATACCCATTAACAGGTCATTGATGTGTAGCAGGAAAAGCTTCGCAGAAAGAACAGACCCCTGAGGAACTCTGGCATCAATAGCCACTGAGTCAGAGGAGCAGCCATCGACAACTATTCTGATCGATCGTTCAGTCATGAAATCGGCTATCAAACTACAAAAGTCAGCGGGGATACCGTACGAAGGAAGCTTGCGCAACAGACTTGCGTGCCAGACCCTGTCAAAAGCGTTCATGATGTCAAGTGATACCAAGACCGAGGTCAGACAGGACCAACAGGAGTGACGGTGGGTGGCCGATGACATTTGTAGAAAGATAGTGTCGCCATCTGTCATTAAGTTCCCGAAAATATCGACTATTTTCTTTATTTATGATTTCCGAGGTTTCAGTAAAGAAGTGGGTTTTACTGAAACCTCCTCGTGGCCTTCTTGAGAGAGAGCGAACCTTTCAACCTTTTTAGTAAAAGTATCTTATGGAACAAAGTATCTTCAAAATACAAAGATACCAGGAAAATGTATCTAAATATAAGATACAAAATCAAATATTCAGAAAGTACTTATTTCAAATACAAGATGCAAATACGTATTTTGTATCTTGTATCTGTATTTCAGATACTTTTATCTAAGATAAGTCACATCACTGCTAAGCATAAAGCTACGCTAGCACCATATATTGGAGCGGAGCGTAATACTTAAAAATATATTTTTTTTTGGTTCGATGGGAATTTTTGCGAATTTCAAAATTCGGGCTCCGTTACCACCTGGTCCTAAACCTGTTGATTTGATTCACCATAAAAATATTAAAATCGGTTAAGAACTCGGGAAGTTATGGCGTAGCAGACATTGCGCCATGGAAGCTGATCCATGGGAGCTTCGCTTCGCTCCGCTCCAATAAACCTTCCTTATTTTATTTAATATATAACGATTAACTCACTAATATCTTTACATTTGTAAACCAAAACCACTGAACTAAGGCATCCCGTTCTCACCAAAAAGTCCTTAAATGGTACTTGTATTGTTACTACTAGCTAATTTTGCCTGGGTGATTATGGTGAGTCAAAAACATTTGGCGTAAACTGATTAAGCGACTGTGGCAGCCTAGTGACACAGATAAAACATATTTGTGAAAATTTAAACGGAGTTGGGTGAAGTGGTTCATAAATGGTTCTGTAGTAAAATACATCTATGTATAGGACAATTAACAGAGGAACCCAACCGTAAAAGGCAATAATTTTGTTTTTTTTCTTAACTGTGTATCAAGATTTCATAAGCAGTTGTGAGATCCGGTTTCCAAAACGTATACGTAAGATAGCTTAAATAATATAGTTTATTAATAAATATATTATGCTTATTTATAGTTTATTGATAAAATTTAAGTCACTTCTGTCATAGAATTATGCACCAAAAACAAAAAAAAAATATCCAGTCGTTTAGACGTAGTACAGTGGGCAGTTTTCAACTCAGGTTTTCAAGACGTGTTGTATTAGAATTGGGGTTCGATTTTTGAGGCCGTGGGGCACGTGTGGTCACAAGTGGTTGTGGAGATGGGAATTTGATCAACCTGCCTTGTTTGTTGGGTTCAGTGGATCTGTGACATTTTTTCAATTCTTAAGCTGCCGCATTATACCGCATTATAAATTGGCGCATTAAGTGTGAAAATTTTTCATGTACCTAACTTAAGATGCGCATGCAGCATGCAATGAAAACCTTTCGAGATTTCAAGGTTCAGATGGCTGTTAAAGAGAATAGACAAACTTCAATGTCTCATTTAAAAATTTAATAAAAAAGTATAACTTCTGCCGCCATAAGTACACGCACTCTTTTTTCATTTTTTTTTTTTTTTTTTTTGTGGTTGAATAAAGCTCTCTTTTAGGCAACTCACAAATTTCGCTTGTGTCCCTCCTGCTACTTAACGGTCAATCGATTCGAGCGAATTTTGGCATATTGGCGGAATCCATAAGGACAGCGCCATTTAAATAAAGAAGAAGAAGAATTTTGGCATGAACATACATGATTATAACCTGACGGACATAGGCTATGTAAAAAAAAAATGACTTTACTATGGAGGAATAATCACCGAAAGAAAAATTCAAAAGCTGATCACAACCAAACCGCTGATACTACATTGATGAAATTTGGCGCCAAAACTCACATCGTGGTCGTGCTTAATGTGCAAAAAAAGTTTTGAAATCGGACATACCATGGAGGAATAATCACCGAAAGGAAAATTCAAAAGCTGATCACAGCCAAACCGCTGAGACTACATTGATGAAATTTGGCGCCAAAATTCACAAACGAAGGTAAGGTAGTGCTAATTACATAGCATATATAATTATGTTACTAAGTGAAGCTACTCAGCCTCGACCATTGCAACAATCCGAGATGCAGAGTCAGCGCAACGTGCCAGTGCAACGTGCCGTGGCCTACGTGACCTGCCGGCATCATTTTCCCCAGTCACACGTTTTTTATGTGAACTATGGCACTCGGCTTCTAACATCGAACCGGTCAATTACTTTTAAATAGTTTTAATTATATTGTAATTTCCTTTAATAAATAAGTGAATATTTTTTCGTTTTTTTCAAATCCTCCGGCTGTAGCTTTCGTAATTTGCTTGGCTCAGTATTTGCAAACAGAAGCATGCATTGCAGACCTAGTTTTTTTACTGTTACAATGTCTATACTGACTGGTACAGTCTGTTAAGAACCAGTGTCAGGTTTAACATCATTGTTGATATCATCCATTAGTACAATATTAGTAGCTGATTTATGTATGAATAAAAGTTTATCACATGAGTTTATAAAAAGGTCGGTGTTCCTTAAAGATGGAGTTCTATAGAGTCCCAATATGAAGATATTAGTTTTTTTTTATTTGTATATTAGGAGTATTTGCATTTCAGGTTTCTGTTAGAATACATCGATTGTGAAATCGATGTTTATTTCAGCAATTATTATTTTGAATCCATCAATGTTGCGATGAATACTCCAGATATTCTCAGCGACAATTATAAATGATTAGAGTATTAGGCGAAATCTTATAACTGATTCACACGGTTCTGGATTACGTAAGTGAGATTTTTCTATGGGTATGTTTTAAATTTCAACGATAATTTATCATTACCGCTAATGCAGCCCTTGATATAAATATTTAAGCTCTTGCTCTTCTTTTCAAATTAGTAAATACAAAATTTTGATGGCGTGCTGCTAAACAAACATAATCTTTGCCTACGGTTTAATTTGTTTGTCATCAACTGTCCATGTCTATTTGACTCTTGTGATTTCCTTGTTAGAGTTTATATTTTGGGATATATTCATATTATATATGTGAAACGATGGATTGTTCATATTCAGTGCTCCTGAACATACATTAGGAGGTATCATTTTGCGTTTTGCCATGAAATATCCACAGATTTAATAAACCCAAGGGCAATTCATAACACATTAATCAGCTGTATCACCATCATTATCATTATTGAAGACGAACAGGGCTATATATTATTTGTCGTTTGTTTTGGTTAAACTTAACAAAAAAAAGGAATAGTTGTCGATCTGGATCACTGATAAATTGTATATGTCCAAAAAACATGAATGGACATAATACGAAGAAAGGGCTCAAAGATCTTTGCAACCAAGCCATAATCCCTTATAAAAAAAAGTATACGTCCAATCTCGGTGACGTATGTCAGCCATACATGTCATGTGTCATTTATTTGACTCAAAGACGCGTCTTTACGCGTTTGGTTATGTATGGCTAATTTAAAATTGTTTTTAACTTATTATAATGATTGATTTAGAGACAAAACAACGTCGTTAAAATGAAGAAAGAACGCACAGGCGACAATTGTCGCCCATTTAAATTATAAGTATCATAATTAGTAACTGAACTTGTTTTCTTAGTGTTTACGATAAATTAATTTGAATTTACAATTTTTTACAGCTCATCAAATTTTAAGCTTGACGGGCATTAGCTTTGAAAGAAGAAGCATAATTGTAAGTAGCAACTATTTTTAAACTCGAAGTATAATATTGTATCATTCAGATTAGTAAAGATATTGCTCCATTTCAGGGATTTGTAGAGCTTACGGTCGTACCACTGAAAGACAACTTGCGATACATACGTCTAAATGCTAAGCAATGTCGTATTTACCGCGTTTGCTTGAATGACCAGTATGAAGCAAATTTTCAGTATTGTGATCCTTTCCTGGATATATGCCAATCAGATCCAAATACGTAAGTATAATTTACATCATATTACAAAATAAAGAAAAGAAAAATGAAATCCATTTAAAAATTATTACTTTTCTTTTTTTAATAGGAGATCATTGGAAGTTTTCTCTCAATATCACTTATCAGCAGCACAAAAGATTGACCCTGATCATAATTCTGGTGAACTTCACATACAAGTGCCAGATGAGGCAGCTCATTTGGTAGGGGAAGGACGGGGTTTACGTATTGGTATTGAATTTTCCTTAGAATCCCCTCAGGGGGGTATTCATTTTGTGGTGCCTGAAGGGGAAGGGTCTTTGGTTGAGGTAATTAATTTGATATTCTAAACAGAGGTTTACTGTGGAGATATTATGTACCCCTTGTAATATTTCTGTGTTCTATTGTGTAATAAGAAATAAAAAAAAACTATAATACTAAACTAATATACCCTCTCATGTTGCTGTGGATTGGTTTAATCTTCATTAGAGTTTTTTTTGTAATGGTCTAGGCGGTGCATATTTATATGTCTCACTATAAATATATTTGATTTTAGATATTTTATCAAAGTTTTTTAGAATAAGAATTCATAAAATTTATTCACAGTTGAACACAACTGGGAATTCATTAGATTAAACGTAGGTAGAATGGGAACTATTTATTTTTGTATACATCAATCTTCAGTTAGGACAATTAACATATTTCTAATGTTGTAGAAATCAGCTCACATGTTTACATATGGACACTCAGCACGTCTTTGGTTTCCCTGTGTGGATAGCTATGCTGAACCTTGCACATGGAAGTTGGAGTTTACTGTTGATGAATGTTTAACAGCAGTATCATGCGGAGAACTTGTTGATGTTGTGTACACACCGGATCACAGAAGAAAGACTTTCCACTACATAGTTAACACACCGGCATGTGCTCCGAATATAGCTTTGGCAATTGGGTGAGTATTTAGTCTTAGAGATATTCAAAAGAAGTCTTACTAAGATTGGTGTGTAATAATCAGGGAATTATTTATATTTCAGCCCCTTCGAGACTTATGTAGATCCACAAATGAATGAAGTGACTCATTATTGTTTGCCCAACTTAATGCAAATTTTGAAAAATACTGTTCGATACTTACATGAAGCATTTGGATTCTATGAAGAAACCCTTAATACCAGATATCCATATCCATGTTATAAACAAGTGTTTGTTGATGAGGTGAGTTTGTTGTTGTGATGGTCAGAGTGGTGAGTTGATACTTAATAATTCCCTAAATCTCAAAGATTGACTGTGTTATGGTGCATTGTAACAACACACCTTAACTAACCCAAAAGGAGGGAGCATTGTTACAGGCTTTTTTTTTTACACCAATTAGCCTAGCCCAAAGTAAGCACTGAAAGGCTTGTGTTATGGATACTAGGTTAACGGATAGACATACATATATGATACAAAGATAAGTAATATTAATAGAAATATATATAAACATCCATGACTCAGGTACAAATGCTCAAATTCATCATCAAAACATTTGCACCTTCCTGGATTCGAACCCAGGACTATTGGTGCAAAAGGCAGGATCACTACCGTTGCACCAAACAGTCATCAACCCACATACTTATCCTAATATGCTGTAGAGATTGCAGAATCACACAGCATAGTACTATATGGCATGACATGGCATATAGTTCTAATTTTATAATTTATCACTATTCAAATAATCACTGTATACTTAAGTTTAATGGCAATTGTCTATTGATGGTAATTAAAATGATATGTTATGTCGATATATATTCTGTCTAATTTTCGTAATATGTAACAAAACTAAAATATCCTACAGTTTTAAAGCTAATACTTAAAAAGCAAATTAATTAAATCTAGTTCTTACATGTTGCTCTTCTCATGTTTTTGAATAAAATTAGGATCCTGGGAACTCGTCTCGTGGAAAGGTGTATCATCAAATTAAAAACTATAATAAACACACAGTCAATATTTAGATAATTGTTAATTTTTCAGACTGAAGATGATGTAACTGCTTATACAACAATGTCCATATTAAGCACTCACCTGCTCCATTCTATTGCGATAATTGATCAAACTTACATCAGTCGTAAGGCAATGGCCCAGGCAGTAGCGGAGCAGTTCTTTGGCTGCTTCATCACCATGCAGAATTGGTCAGATTTGTGGTTGGCTAAGGGAATACCGGACTATATGTGTGGTTTATATGCTAAGAAATGTTTTGGTAATAATGAATACAGATATTGGATACATCAAGAGCTAACAGAGGTAAAGTTTCCGAAGTTGATGTTTGACTTAATACCCACTCGCACTAGCAAATCATATTTATCTGTTAACAAAGTTATATAAATAGTGCATACATATGAAGGTTTTGTGACTATGCGTTTAGGGCGTTCTGCTGATCGCCTTTTGAAAATGTTAACTTCTTGTGTCCAGCTTAATAAAATATCTTTGTTTATAAAAATGTAGCGGATTTCAATGCTAGCTATATCTAGCTTAAACAATAAAAACTGTATTCATTGGTACTTGTAAAAGTATTACATTTTGTGTTAGCACATGAAGGGGTCTGGTGTTTATTCAGCTTAAAGACATTAGCAAAAATTCAAAGGGTGCTAAGGATTGGACTGGCTCGCATAGTGAGAGGGCGTGTGCGAGATCCGCCCTAAGAATTATTAACAATTTTGGATATAGAAGTTTCAGTTTATTACCTTAATAACACAAAAATAAAGTTAACAGACATTTTTAACTGTTTTCAGGTTGTAAGCTATGAAGAACAGTATGGTGGGATAGTGCTAGACCCTTGGCAGCCTCCTGCGAGTGGTGCTAGGGTTGAACCTAAAGACATGTTCTATTTTCCTGTAAGAAATGTACACACTATGTCACCAAGATACATTGAGGTAATTTATTAATATAATTGTCTTTTATATATTTAACACAATTTCTACAAAAGTTCATTTGTTATTTGTTATTCTCTAAAACCACAAATATGAAACATACATTTTGTGTGTTATATATATGTAAAATAAGCATCAATCTTCTAGGCAAGTGAGATATCCAGGCTTACCATCAGGCACTTACCTATTTGGCTAAAAAAATTAAATGTCTGATAGTGATAAGGTTAAATATCCAGAGCACTTCAACTTTTTTCTATTTAGATAAGAGTCTGTGTAAAACTTAAGTTTTAATGCAATTCTTTTGGAATGTAAATAAATAGTGCATAATAACACATTGGACCCACTTTATAACTATTATTTTAATATAATTACTAGTGGCCCGTCCCGGCTTCGCACGGGTGGACAAAATTCTTTAATTTTTTTCTATTTTTAAATATTTTTTCCGTTAGCGCCGTCTAGCGTCCGGTAGACGAACTACTTGCGGTTAACGTGTTGCTAGGGTAACGTTATTGATACAATGGAAAAAGAGCGGACAGACAAACACACAAAACACTGTGATTTTAGATTATAGATATAACTAATAATTTTCTTTTTACTAGGTAATGAGGAAGAAGTCACATTTAGTGTTGCGCATGTTGGAGCAACGTATCGGCCAAGAGTTGCTTCTCCAAGTTTTCAATAAGCAATTGTCACTGGCTACAACCGCTGCTAACACAAAAATAGGTAGCGGGTTATGGGGACAACTGTTGCTCTCTACCAACTCTTTTGTAAAGGCAATATTTACAGTGACAGGTAAACATATGGCAGTGTTTGTGGATCAGTGGGTACGCACTGGAGGGCACGCCAAGTTTCAACTGACATCTGTTTTCAATAGAAAGAGGTAAGTAGCATAATAATGGAAAAGAGTATTTTAACATCTTGCTTGTAGTTTTTTTTATATATACCTAGCTGTTGTTTTATTGTTTAAAATCCTGCAGTTTTTTGTCTATATAAAAACAAAATCTCTAAATTTCATTAAAAAATCCAGGTACTGCAAAATACGAAAACAGAAAATTACTGAAAAAATTTGTTGTCTGTAAAGTCGGTTTACGGACGATAATTTTACGTGATAACGTCATAAGAAACATTGATAAAAAGTTGCATACTTTTACGAATTGAATTGAATTATTATCACTGAATTATCATTATTTTGTATAATACAAAGAAAGAGTTAATTGAAAATTACAAGTTTTTCGATAAATTAACATTTAGTTGCACTTCTTATTTCATTTTTTTTCTTAAATTATAAAGATTAATTATAAGTAACAATGTACTAATAACAATTTAATTACAACTTATATAAGCAGAATTTATTTATACCGATTAAAAGCAGTTGAATTTATATACGATATTAAAAAAACGTTTATAAAAGTCATAATAATTTTATTACTTAAAATTGTAACATAACCTATTATTTTGACGTGACAACGTCTTATAAATTGGTTTGCCGGGTGACACTTCAAGAAACTGCGTTACGCTCCGCTCACGTTATGCGCTTACAATGAGAGCGAGTGAGAGGCACGCGTCCCTTCCACTCGGGCATGGTTAGCCCGCCTAAGAGCGAGAGAGACAGACATAAAAAGTGGAAGGGACGCGTGCCTATAAATTAATGTTTTAAATATAATTCTTTGTATAAATAAATGTTTTAAATTGTTACTATTATTTCATCCTTCTTCCTACTATACGAATGAATATTCACATTAAAATTATTTTACCACTCAAAGTCGTTGTCACGTAAAACTTTCGCCCGTATACCGACTTTACAGGCAACCAACCAGTTTTTTTATTTTGAAACCACTTTTTTTCATAATCAAAGTACAAATATATGACATTATATCGCTAATCAAATTCTTAAAATGCAAGAATGAATTACCTTTTCTGCCGCTATTGTTATTGTAATAAACAATGGAAATCACATCAATTTTTCACTTCACTTTATAAATAGTTGTCACGTATAGGTTGTGTGCTACAGCTGTCTCTCTTCTACTCGGATACATCGGTCGATTGAGTGGAAGAGAGGTAGATGCGTAACAAGCCCAACGCTTAGGCCGATCGTGCCTCTCTATCGCTTGTTCTGCGCTCTTGCTTACACACGTGAACGTGACCATGAGTCATGCTTTTTCGTGCGTGCAACCGGCGTTCACTGATTTATAAGAGGTTAAGAGAGGAAGAAAACGAACCTTATGGTGACATGTCAATAAATTTTCTAATCGAGCATCTGACTGTTAATATGGTAATCATTTAAATCTTGTCGTGGCAATTTGCTATAGTGTGACGTATTTCAGCCATATTGTTCAGAATGACGTTTCAGAGGGTTGTTTAACGATGCACTTTTATTTGTTATTTGTGTCAATAAATAAACAAAATAATTTTAAATTATTTTTGTGGGCGAATAATGGTATTGTAAGACTAAATAAAGTTATTTATGTGTAGGATTTGTGTTTCATAGTTATTACATTTTCGGGTCTATCCATCTATCATTGGCGCGGGCTGCTATCCTGTCTCGAATGCAAGGGCGAATAAAGATACTTGTTCTTTCTATGTTACAAACTTTACAATAATTAATATATTTAAAGATAGGACAAATAAAGCTTAGAATCACAGCTTATCGTTAAAAGGAATGCTGTATTTTCCCAATGCCAATTCCACGCTCATAACGGGTTCTTTATAAGTAATAATTTTGATCTATTTACAGGAACACAGTCGAACTAGAAATCCGTCAGGATTGCGTGCATGAACGCGGTATTCGAAAGTACGTAGGTCCATTGTTAGTGCAATTGCAAGAGTTGGACGGGCCGTTTAAACACACACTACAAATAGAGAACACGGTAGTGAAGGCCGATATAACCTGCCACAGCAAGAGTAGGAGAAACAAGAAGAAGAAAATCCCCCTTTGCACTGGGGAGGAGGTCGACATGGATCTGTCTGCTATGGAGTAAGTATTCTTTTTGTAATATTGATAGCATAGAGAACATTGTTAAGGTCGACTTCGTGTGTCGCATACAGCAAGGAAGTCAATAATTCGAAAATCATGGATTATTTTATTTAATGTTGGTTCGTTATAAGACAGCACTATGCTTTCAGTTACTCGTTAAATAATAGACACTGTCTTTCACTGCCACAATGCTATTATAAGTATAGGTGTAAAGTAATTTATGTATGTATAATACAAAGCTCTTATATTTTTATAGAATTCTGTTAATATTAGGGGTTAAAGTATGAAATTGCCGATTTGTACTGAAAATCTATATTGTTTATTTTTTAAATTTTTAACAAATTTATTTAATCAAAATAGTTGCCATTATTATCTATACATTGCTGCCATCTAATGGGAAGGTCATTAATGCCTTTGCGATAGAATTCCGACGATCTAGACTGCACAAACTGTGTGAAAGCATTTTGTACTGCCTCCTGGGAAGAAAACTTCTTGTCACGTAGATAATTGTCCAAATCACGAAAAAAATGGTAGTCCGTTGGAGCAAGGTCTGGTGAATACGGAGGATGACGAATGGTTTCTAACTGCAGTTCCTGAAGGGTCAAAATGGTTTCTCGTGCTGTGTGAGGTCTCGCGTTGTCGTGGAGCAATAATGGTGAAGATCGATTCATGAGTCGGGGCTGTTTTACTGCTAGTTTTGTCAACATGGTTCGGAGTTCGGCACAATAGACATCTGCCGTTATTGCTTGACCAGATCGGAGAAAACTATAGTGAATAACACCATGCTGAGACCACCAAACAGTTACCATTACCTTTTTATTGGTAAGTTTTGCTTTAGGACACTGTTGTGGCATTTGACCTGGGGTCAGCCATTGCATTTTTCTTTTCCGGTTATCATAAAGAATCCACTTTTCATCACATGTTACAATTCGATCCAATATTCCTTCATTTCTGTACCGGTTCAACAAGGCAACACAAGTTTCAACACGCGTTTCTTTCTGCAGATCAGTCAAATCATGAGGCACCCATTTTTCGTATTTTTTTATTTTATTGATTTGACGCAAGTGAGTCAATATTGTGGGTAAGGTAACGTTAAACCATGCCGCTAATTCCTGGGTACTTTGACTAGGATCGGCTTCCACTATCTCTCTTAATTCATCGTTATTTACCTGTGTGGGCGGTCTTCCTCGTGGCTCGTTCTTTAAGTCGAAATTTCCATCACGAAAGCGTTTAAACCAAAATCGCACGGTGCGTTCATTAGTAGACCCCTCTCCAAACGCAGCATTGATATTGCGGGCTGTTTCTGCCGCGTTAGTTCCGCGTCGGAACTCGTATTCAAAAATAACTCGAATTTTCGCAGTATCCATCTTTCTTGTCTAAATTGAATAACAAAAACAATTGAAAGTCGATATTCAAATGTTTTACATTTTTTAAAAAAAGAACATCATAGAAACCATTTAAAAAAAGTTTCATTCGAAAACCTCAAACCATGAAGATTCTATGTCAATTCAAAGAACCTATTGCAATAAAACGGCAATTTCATACTTTAACCCCTATTATTTTTTCAAATATTCAAATAGCTAAAAACTCATAAAATAGAGATAATAATGTTCAAAATGTTCCACTCAGTTGAGATTAGAATCCATGACTTTTATGCCTCCCCGGGCCAGACGCAGTAATTTCTAGGCTACTTAGGCAATTACTCAATTTGGAGAATTACTTTACACTATATTCTAATTGAATCTGCCGCTCATATTACTGCTAATGAATTATGTCTCAGCAGATGTTTTGAATGCCTTTGTAGGCATTATATTTACATGTTATTTGATTATTAAATTGCTAATTTTAAGAAACTTTTATAAAAAGAACGATTTTAAGTTCCACGTCTTGAATCTAAAATCTCTCGCCATCCGAGCGAGTGCTGTTCCAATGTACTACCGATTCCTTGACCGACCCATTGAATTTTTCCTTGTGTTTCCTAAGTTGACTACCAGCGCCATCTCTTGACGTTCTAGGTAACTACCTACAACAACGAATGTACCTTAACAAGTGTCGAATAATCGACCAAGAAGAAAGATCTGTGTAAATATTATAATTTTATGATGTTAAACCATTGATCTGCTAGATTTTTGTATGTAAAGTTTGTAAAATACAAATACGAGACCAACTCATTAAAAAAAAAAATCTTTCCCAACTCGGACTGGCAAGCCAGAAAGGCATGTATTCTAATCATACCTGAGGATCTTTTCAATATTGTTATGGTGTTCTAATTTAGTGATTCACCCGTCCTATGGATCCGGCTCGACCCCGAAATGTCGCTCTTGCGGAGCACGGTGATATCGCAGCCTGACTACCAGTGGCAATACCAGTTACGCCACGAGCGTGATGTCACGGCGCAGAGCGAGGCCATAGACGCGTTGCACAACTATCCAGAGACAGCCACCAGGAAGGCGCTCACTGACACCATAGAGAATGAACAGACTTTTTACAGGATCAGATGTAGGGCGGCACATTGTTTAACGAAGGTGAGATTGCCTTTTTATTTGTTTTTAATATTCGATAAGTTCGTAACCGTGTCGGTCGAGAGCAGTGTTCACAAAAGTAATGATCTTTGACCATGAAGAAGAAACGCGTCAAGACTATAAAGCAATTTGGACTGGTCAGTGCCTTCCTCGTTAGCTAGTGTAAATTAAATATAGTTTAACACAACATACTGTTACAAATGAAAATAAAATACTGGTGTATTTAGTATATAAATATAAATTGCAGGTGGCAAACTCGATGATAAGCTCTTGGGCCGGTCCTCCGGCGATGCTTACGATATTTCGTAAGATGTTTGGCTCATTTTCTGCGCCGCATATAATAAAACAAAACAATTTTGACAATCTGCAGCATTACTTCCTGCAGAAAACTATACCGGTTGCAATGGCGGGTAAGAAAATAAGCACTTAAATAAACAAATTAATTATCCCATATTAAGATTTTTATTCCAATATAACTAAGAAATAAAAAATACTTTATAATTACTATTACAACTACTAGCGTGCATGTCTATATTAACTCATATGGATATATTTAAATAGTAAAAACTAAATAATTTTTAATTTTTATTTATAGGGTTGAGAAATATCCACGGAATTTGTCCTCCAGAAGTAGTAAGGTTCTTATTGGATTTGTTTAAATATAATGATAACTCGAAAAACCATTTCTCGGATAACTATTACAAGGCGGCATTAGTAGATGCTCTCGCTGCTACAATCACTCCTGTTATATCAGTTTTACAGCCGGTGAGTATACCGCTATCATCAAAATTAATTTGTACTTTATAAGTGCCATCTTGGCTTGCGTACTTATATTATTTCTTTCCCAGGGTGCACCAATAACAGTAGATTCACTGTCAGCCGATACGAAGTTAGTTCTCGAAGAAATTACGAGGGTTCTGAATTTGGAGAAAGTGTTGCCTTGTTATAAAAACACAGTGTCCGTAAGCTGCTTGCGGGCGATAAGAAGGTTGCAACAATGCGGCCATCTACCTAGCATTCCGACTATTTTTAGAGCTTACGCTCAATATGGCCAGTACATAGGTAAATAGTCTCGAAATATGTGACAATAATAATAATACAAATCGATTACTAATTAGTTGGTTTATTAAATTAAGAAATATTTTTTGCATTTTTAGTTCAAAATTTGATAACTTATTTATTTGAATGTACTTATTATAAGTATTGTATTCCAATATTATTGGTGGGCTGATTTAGGTCTACATTTCAGGAGTATTATTTGTAATTTGTATGGTTTGCTCATATTGCATGAGCACCTCCAAGGATAATTATTAAGACTCCTTGTTGGTTTTACTGAACACCTAATTTAGTTTGTATAGCCAGTCATCGCTTATAGAATTATTTATAAGCGTGTAACATATGATTTGTGTATAAACAGTTCTCTTGAAGATTATGCGATGAAAAAACGTATAGCCTTCTATATAATTTATATGAATTTTATTACAGTTGGGTAGTTTTAGAAGCCTTGTAAGTAACATGCAGTTAGGTTAAAACACAGTTTTATACATCACATCTTAAATTATTTTAATGGAAAAGAGGCAGGATTCTGTCATGAGAATAACTCGTTAGCCGAGTCGATATTTTCTAGTATTGTTCTATTAAAATAATTCATCATATACGATAGCAATGAAAAATGCAAAAAAAAAAACATCGATATCATAAAACCACATATAAAGTATATAGGTAAACTGTATATCTCCGTTTCTTTTATAGATGTAAGACTAGCCGCATTCGAGTGTTTAGTTGACTTTGTACGTGTGGATGGCAAGCCTGAAGACCTGTCCTCCTTACTAACAACAGTGGAGAGCGACCCAGATCCTTGCGTCAGGCACGGCTTAGCAAGGCTATTGATCAGTAACCCGCCGTTCGAACGAGCCCAAAGACATCGTCTGGACACCGAAGCTGTGGTGCATAGGTTAGCTTCTATAACTCATATTAAATATTGAGGGAGTTGTGTAAAAATAAGTAATCCGCCATTTTGCGGCGGCCATCTTGGCTCGATAGTCTTTAAACATAACTATACTTTGTCCAATGTAGGATGATACTTTTGCCAGTTGACACCTATATACAGGGTATAAGGTTGCTATTGCAATGTCAAGCCAAACATAAGGAAACAAAGGCAACCTTAGTACGTAGCAATAAGGAAGTGACACCTGTCAAAAGTATTATCCTACATTGGAGAAAGTAAAAGATCATTACCGACTAATTCACCTATAAAAAAAACCAGATGACAATCAGTTTATCCGTTCGGGAGCTACGCTGCGACAGAGCGACGCGCACACAGATACGTCAAGCTTATAACACCCCGTCTTTTTTGCGGCGGGGTTTAAAAGAGACAGACATGTTTGTAAGTTTTAGTTTAAATGTGAAGAGTAATCTTAGAAACCACTGAGTATTTCCAACATTCTTTCACCATTTTAAAAGCAGATACATAAGACACTTCTGATGGACATAGACTATATATTATTGCTATCAGAGTTTAGGAACTTTATTTCATTCCATTTCCTATTTAAATGACCACCAATTGGATTGAAAATAGATAAATCTCCTTCTGATATTTTTGAATTGAATGATTTGGTTTTCTTTGTGTTTTATCGCGCGAAATTTAGCTACTACCGAGTAGCGTAAGTTAGATTTATACAATCACTTTGGAGTTCTAGACAAGTGGTTTTGGCCAAGTCCAAAATTACGGAATATTATGTTATAATATAATGTACCTTCAAAATTCTGTCTTAACATTATTTTTTTTAAGTTTACTAAGAAAATTTACTTTATTTATTGTCTACAATTTTTTATGGTTTAAATGACATAAAAATATTAATTAAATTTCAGACTATGGAATAACATGAACAGTCACCTATCAAATGATGCCCGACTTCGATGTGACCTTGTAGATCTGTATTACACCTTATATGGTCCGAAGCGGCCTATATGTGTGCCACTGCCGGAAATTCAGGCCATGATGAAGCAGATGCATCATAAAGAACGAGACCGACTCGAAAGAGAGCGAGAGAGAGAAAAGGAGAAAGAAAGACAAAAAGAGTTGGAGTTGAAACCTGTGATCAAACAGGAGATTGAAGATGTAAGTGTTATGTCAATCACAGATGTTCAAGTCGTTAATATTTATGTCTTTTGAACGAAAGTAGAGACACGCGCCTTTATTATAGATGAAAATACACAGGGAGAATGAGACATAACATAACGCATCATGCGGGTCAATTGCGAATTAGCATGGGTCTTTCGAATCTCGGTGGATAGCGAAACCAAAAATTTATTTTAGTTGCCCATTCGATTTTTCAATGCCCTAGTGAAAGTTGCTGAGTTTACACGAATCAATCCCTACTATAATATTATAAATGCGAATGTAAGTTTGTTTGTTATGCTTTCACGCAAAAACTACTAATTTAATCATCATGAAACTTCGTACATATATTCTTGGAGGTATTAGAAGTAACATAGGATACTTTTTATTGAAAAAAAATTGTTTGTCAAGAAATCTCAAAATCTAGCTACTTCAACGCCAATTAGCATTCCAGTAATGAAGTTCTAACCCTGAGTACTACATCACGTACTATCGAGGCCTCTGGCGCCTTATCAGTCCTAAGTCGAAAGTCGCTAGCACACTGCACGATGCCTATTGCTTCAGGCCACACGGCCCGCGATCAGTTCAAACGAATATTTCTACAAAGTGGTAAGGCGCGAGAGACCTCGATAGTACATAGTCTTGAATCCAAGTTAAGGAGTTGAACCACTTATACAGAATTCAGAAAAAACGACGGTACTACAACACCCAGACGCGACCTAATATAGAAAAATTCGTTTTCTACATTGCCCTGGCCGGGGATCAAATCCAAGTCCGAAGGTGTGGTGTTACCATGAAAACCGCTACACAAGCCACTCGACCAAGGTCGTCAAAATATTCGCTTTCAACTGCTATTCAGTAGACATGAATTAATAAAAATTGAAAGATGGTAAACGTTTACCGATTTTTGTTACTTCGACTTTGAAAGTTCGCTTAGCAGTTGATCAACTAAAATCGCTCTGTAAATCACGGCACCTTCTTCGTCCGTATATTGTTAATACTAGCTGACCCGGTAACGCGTTGCTACGGTAACGCGCTGCTATGGTAACGCGTTGCTATGATAAGGCGTATACAATGGAAAAAGAGCGGAAAAAAGAGCGGACAGACAAACACAAACAGCACATTTGAGTTCTTAGAGTATATACTAGCTAACCTGGTAAAGTGTTGCTATGGTAACGCGTATACAATGGAAAAAGAGCGGACAGACAAACACAGATTTTTAGATTATAGATGTTAATGTAACGTTAACTTTTTTTGCTTCTTATGTCTTGTAAATTAATAATAGTACATTACGATATTAGTGCGTTATGATGGATGTTATAACTTATAACCTATACGCGCGTATATCGTACGACGTTTTTTAACACATTTGCGAGGAAACAGAAAAAAAACATTTTATATTTTTTCATTTTTAATTATTGAAACAGTTAGTGAAATTACAATTATTAAAGTGATACGTAGTTGTAGTTGGTTTTTTAATTATGTTAATATTATTAAATAAACTCAATCTGTGAATGTACACTGCGATTTTATCGAGCGGAGATTAGTTCAAAATTCGAATAGCAACAGCACGCGAAATGGCAAATAATACTGTTATGGAATTGGCATGGACTATAACTTAACTATTTGCTTTGGTAACACACGAGTTTTTTATGACCCGCTTTACATATTTTAAACCGGTGGAATTACATCAGCTTGACGAGCAAAGGTGTTATAAAGGTCTTAATTATATATTTTTTTTCGTTGTTGTTGAAATTAAAGTTGTAGGATAGTAAAACTTCAAATATTTATTAGGTATTCAAAATATACCGTTCACTGCCGTTCTCATTCGATATTTGTGTTATCAGATAAAAATGGAGACGGACATAGTCCCATTGCAAGAGCCTCAGTTGCCGTTAGTTCCGGAAAGAAGAGATGATCTGTTACCTGTTCCCGTATCCAGTATCAAAGAGGAAGATGTCAAGATCGACATCACGACCGAGCACGATACACCATCTGACTTTGGCGTAAGTTACTGGCGACAATTTGATCAACAAGAACTTTTTTAACTTTTTTTTTTTGTTTTTTTACAATGCTATCTTATAAGGTAAATAAGATGACGACCGTTTGGTGCAACGGTAGAGGTCCTTTCGCACAGATGGTCTTGGGTTCGAGTCCCGGAAGTGGAAATTGTTCATTGAATCATGGGTATTTTTTATATATATTTCTATAAATATTACATATCTATGTATCATATAAGTCTGTCTGTCTGTTACCCTATAGTATCCATAACAAGCCTTAAAGTGCTTACTTTGGGCTAGGCTAATTGGTGTGAATGTAAGAATTATTATTATTTTAATAGAAAAATACTAGAAAATATCGACTCGGCTCACAAGTGAATTCTCAGGTGGGAATCGAACCCGCAACCTTTGGCAGTCCGGTCTCCCAATCGAGCTACCGAACCTTATGAACACCAGTCGAAATTTTCTAGTACCTTTTCGGTTTTACGCTGTAAGCTAGCGTACTAAGAAGGCGGTGTAATCTGCACTGAGATTTCCTGAGTCATTAACAAAGTGGCTATTTTAATCGAGCCACCTAGAATTCTATCTGTAGCAAAACAATTTCAGCTATAAGGCGACCGTTAGCTGCTACTTTAGCGATTCTGCTTTTCGCACCGATAGTCCTGGGTTCAAATTCCGGGAGGGGCAGATTTTTGTGTGATGAATACAAGCATTTGTATCTTAGTCATGGGTGTTTATATATACTAGTTGTAAACGGCCACACGTTGCTGTGTTATAAATTAAAATGTTATCTATCTTATGTCCTACGTCAGAACAATTCCAGTAAAAAACCATCAAAATCGGTTGAATAGTTTTGGAGTTCATCGCGATCAAACAGGGAATATATGAATCGCTAACTGCAGAAAGGCAACATGTCCACTTTTCCATTTTTTACAGGAGAGCCAAAAAACTCAATAAAACCACACTTTAAGTTCCCTGTCCGCAGTAAACGGCTATTTCAAGACGTTGCCATGCCAATGCTTTTTAGTGGGACATGATTCCTTTCTACAGTATACGATGTGTCCCGCATATATCAGCTGTTATAGTGAAAAAATAAAACAATTTTTGAAGAAGTTGGACATGTTTCCTTTCTGCAGTTAGCGATTCACATATATGTTAAATCGATATCTACCTTATATGTATGTCTATCCATTACCCTAATATCGATAACACAAGCCTTACAGTGCTTACTTTGGGCTAGGCGAATTGGTGTGAATGTAATAAATATTATTATTATAAGTCCAGCAGTTAGAGTTCTGTATCTATTGATCGACCTCTATTTAAAGTGAAGACACTTATAATTGAGTTATTGCAACAAATAGGCAACAAAGTTTATTTCTGGGCTATTTTTGCAATTGACATCATTGATTTAGAAGCTTTAAACAAGTGAATAGTTTTTTGCATTTTTAACAGTCGAAAATTTAAAACACTGTTTTACATTTTTTTTTTTAAAAGTATAAATAACAATTTTTTATAACAATTTAAAATTAAAAAATTACTTAAACTATTCATGACATGGTTGTCCTCGCTAAATAAATTAATGACACTACATAAATGTTTACCCGCTTAGCTTAGCTCAATGATTTCATAACACAATTTTGGAGTTGGTATAAATTGTATGTACGTGTTTACTTAAAAATTAAACCAATAATTGGTTGTCTGTAAAGTCGGTTTACGGACGGAAATTTTACGTGTTAAGGTCATAAGAAAAGTAAATAAATATTTTATGAATAACGTTGTTCTGTTTCAATGCACTATATTTGCCATCACATTCTTATCTATCTTAAGGGGGAAAGCCACTGTTGACGGTCGAAAATTTAGTGATTTTTAATTTTTTTTTTGACCAAGTAAGTAGAGGAATTTTTGGATCAGGTTTTTTTTATTTTATTAAGTACACATCTAATAATTTTTTCACAAATTTTTATTAAAAATTTTGAAATAGTTTTGATAATATAAACGATGCCGTAGCGCCTGAAAAAAATTCCCCTCCATGGTCGCATCGATTTTTCAAAAGTTGGTACTCCGACAAAAAAAAAAGAAGAAAATTTTTTTGTAATCTGGCTGAATGTAGTTATCGTTGTACGTAGCCGTTTTTTTATTTTGATTTTTCACATAATGGCGACCGATTGACAATATTTTAATTTTTTCGACCAACCACTAATCGGTTAATAATTGTTCGAGTTATTGATGCGACCAGTTCAAAAAAAGTCGTTACGAGAAAATGCGTTTAAAGATTTTAGTCCATTTCTCTCTTAATTAAATCATGTATCTTTTAAATTTTTTCATACCTATATTAATAAAATAAAAAAACCGCTACAAATATTCCTCTACTTGGTAAAAAAAAATCTGGAAAACGGTTGACCCTAAAGGCCATCCCTGTAACTTCCCGCTATTTCTATGCTTTTGCGCTCCAAATTCCACCCAATACAATGTTTCTGAGCTCTTGCAGCTAAAAATATAATTTATGTGTTATTTTGAGCTCTCGAGCTCAAGAAGTAGCTATTCTATGATTTTGAGCTCTTCGAGCTCAAAAGGCCAATAAAAATTTGGTGAAACACGATTTTTAAATTTTCAAACTGCCATAACTTTTGAATGAATCAACCGATTTTTACGCGGTTGGCGGCAATTGATGTAGATTTTCAAACTTCAGACAGAATTTTGATCAAAAAAAAATTATCAGATGAAAAATTTCGGAGTTATTACAAAAAAACACTTTTTTCGATTTATTTCGTCAACGATATCTCAGGAACGAATCAACTGATTTTGACGCACTTGGGCGCGATCAACGTGGTTTTTTTGAGGTTAAGAGCTGATTAGTTTTTTGAATTGATCGGTAAAGCCGTTCAAAAGTTATTTCAAAAAAACCACATTTAAAAAAGTTTCTTTTCGAATATTTTTAAAGTTTTTTTTTACTTTTGTCGAAATCTTCTGGTCTGAATCGGTTAAAATTTTCAGGAAATCTAAGTTTGATGAAACTCCTTGGAACGCATTTGGTTTGATTCGATTCGGTCATACCGTTCAAAAGTATAAAGTAAGAGGTTTACATACACACACACACACACACACATACATACAGACACCATCGCGGGAAGGGTCAGGGAAGATTCCTAAGGCCTCAAAACGTCGAGATCTGTTGAAAACTCGATTTTTGCAAAACGGGGTAAAAACAATAACTTCCCGATTTTTCGAAAATCTTCGATTTTCTTAGCGGAAAGTTAAAAAATTAAAAATCACTAAATTTTCGGCCGTCAACAGTGGCTATCACCCTTAACATTGCAATCTAAATCTTCTGACACTAAATGTGGTCTGAAGTAAATATTATGCATCTTATCACCTGAAGGATTTCTTAATAATATATAATCCCCTTATTTATATAGTATTTCGTCATAATATATTTTACTTTTTATTTACTACGTAATTTAGTAGGTATATAACATAATTTATCGAACACTTATTCATATCATTTCCGAGTGTACATTATTGTTGTAATAATAACACCAAAAAGATACCCATTCGTTACATGAATTAATGTGGTTTTGGCAATTTATTCCTAAATACGCAACCGCGTGCTTCTATGAGTTTTCCATGACTTCTAAGCTCTCACGACGGTAAGCTGTACCCTACCCCAACTAATATAGTAAAGTTCGCCCGGCCAGGAATCGAACTTTGGAGAGGCTTTATCATAAAAACTTCGACCACGGAGGCCTTTTTCTTTTTACAAGTTATTGTGCTTTTTACATAAATTCAAATCTCTTATCATTAAGATAATAACGACGAATAAGTATTTAAATTAAAATAAACAAATGATCTACCGTATACACGTAATAAAATATCTCGAGTAAATCCATCACTATATTTTGCCTACGCAGCTTATTTAAATGTTTTATACAAACTAAAGATGGCCCGGCCCGGTGGCTCAGTTAATATCACCAAACCCAGAGAAAAAGCTTCTCTTTGCCACTTAGTTTTTACATAAGAATTCTATTACTAGCAAGACTTATACAATGTGTCCCGTCACCAGTGTCGGAGTCTCATATAGTCCCGTCACGTATAGCGGTGTCTCACTTTGACAATCGAACTTGAATCGAGCGAAAAGATGATGGTAGGCCCTCAGGTCTTGGTTACCAAGAAAACAAAATGGCGGCCATTTCATAACTGTAAGAGAAAAACCAAATTTGAGGGGCAATTTGTCGATAAAAATGCCATATTTCACACCATTAAAGGCTCCGAAACTGGTGACGGGACACAGTGTATAGTATAAAACTGTTTTAAAACATGTTTTTCTTTTGGAAAAGCGCTTAAGGTCCCGGCTAATCTTGGATTATATAAACTGGGGCAGATTTGTTTGTGTGAATAAATAGCACAAGTATTTGCGACTAATGGTCGTCTTTATGTATTACATAAATAATTATGTATTTTACATTTTATTGAGTACCCATAGTACATGGTTTGGCACTACATAATTGTTATGGTTTGTCCAGAATTTATTTATTTTATTAATTTATTTATTTTTAATTAGGATGATACCAAGCGGGAGTTCCTGACTGATAACGCGGCACCGCTACCTGGGATTCCCGGCTCCTCAGGTCCCATTGGCTTTGAACCAGGCATGTTCCGGCACGACATTAAGGATGACATGGGCGCGCCAAAGGTAATTTGTTCGCACTGTCTTTACCTCAAACAGGTTAACGCAGTTTTTTGTTCAGTTATAGATAAAACTTTAAATCGGAAGCACGATTCGAGTCGACACTCTCAAATCATCATCGCAGTAGCTATGCATGATGGTGTTTTTAAATTATATATGTTAAGCTATTGCTTAATCCCATCAATAATAAAAAATGTTGCAAACATTGCTTATAATTTTATTTCTGAATATTTTCTTTATATAATGAGTGATGTTATGATGTATCATATATTTAGTCGACCTTCTGAGGAAATAAAAGTATGAAAATAAAGGAATAACGTTAACTTCCGGATACAGTTTTTTTTTTAACTTTGAAGTAGTTTACGTTGTAGTTACCGTTAGATAGAGATGGCGTTGGTAATAACCTTAAGTAACACTTGAAAAAAGTTGGTTGGAGATCAATTTAAAGAGCTTTCGCCCGGATAGCGAGAGACAGTGGATTCGAGTCTCACCTGTTTCGACCTGAATTTATTTAGTTATAACCTAACTTGTTAAAGAAATAAAGCATTTTGTATTTGCATTGATATTAATATGATTTGTTACAGGCCAAAAAGAAGAAGAAGGACAAAAAGAAGCACAAACATAAACATAAGCACAAGCATAGCAGTAAAGACAAATCGAAAGATAAAGAACACAAGGACAAAGATAGATCTTTACCATCGCGACCCTCTTCCAGTACGGAACAACTTAAAATCAAAGAGGAAACCAGAGAGACACTTAGTTCGTTCAGTTCCAGTCAAAGTCCCTCTGAAGATATCTCTACTATGCCAACCAATATGAGTTTCTGAAGCGATCTCTTTTGACAATTTATATTTTATTAGTTATGTAAGAAGAAATGAGGGAGAAATGTTTTTAGTAAATAGAATATGAATATACGAAAACTTTTATTTAATTTCCTCATATTTTTATAAATAAAATTATTTAACAGTATTATTCTGTATCATTATTTATTTATAGAAATTGAGACATCCAATACAAAAAGACATAGTGACTAAAACCCAATTAGGTTTGTCCAGTTACACGCATTCGTCAAAGTAGGTGGTACATAAACTTATACACTTGTAGGTCAGTAGTGAGAGTATTACAACATGCTTCATTCTGAGAAATAAACTTAAAAAACTTTTTTTTTAATAATAAAACATCAAAATCGTGCTTGAAATTTGGACCGTATCCTATTAGAGCAAAAAGCCACGGACCTAGATTATGATCTAGATGCCCATGGTTGGCGTCAGTCATTTTCATAAAAAAATTGCCACTTTGCTGCCACGGCGGTACTCGTACTCCATAATTACTCGAATTTTTAACTTATCCATGTCGACGAAAAATGTTCGAATGCGTTGAAAACAAAACACTAACTATTAATCAAATAACGATTTTCGGAAATAGAATTCCATGTTTTTAAAATAAAATTAATTTGAAATTATAATTATCAGCCAAAAAAAATATTATGATTTGTAATGACCAGTACGGCAGAACGACAATTTCATAGGTAAACCTATTATTATGAGTATTTTATTAAAAAACAAAGTAGCAAAAAAATATTAAACTGCCGTTTATGGAGCGAACACTAGAAACGAACGCACCACCCGTTATTGGTTTGCCCGCTTCCGTACTGGAAATATTGGCCCGAAAAATAAACCCCGTGGTCGTCCGAAAACTTTGGTCGACAATGACGAATTAAAGGCGATTGTGGAAGCTGATGAAACTCAATCTACGGCTGAATTAGCAGCATCGACGTTAGCATCGAAACAATATTGGCCCATTTGCGTCAAATTGGCAAGGTAAACAAGCTTGACAAATGGGTACCCCACGAACTCAATGATCGCCAGCGCGAAGTATGCGTCGAGACGTGCCTTGCACTGCTCAACAGGCATACAAATGAAGGAATTCTGAGCCGCACTATTACTTGTGACGAGAAATGGATCCTGTTCAACAATCGTAAGCGCTCAGCAAGTTAGTTGGATCCTGGTTCAGCACCCAAACAATGCCCTAAACGAAAACTTACTCCTAGAAAAGTGATGGTCACTGTTTGGTGGTCTAACGCGAGTGTATTTCATCACAGCTTCTTACCAAACGGGACGAGCATTACTGCAGATGTGCACTATGAAGAACTGAACACAATGATGGAGAAGCTAGCACGCTCCATTCAGCTTTGGTCAATCGTTCAGCACCACTGCTCCTGCACGACAACGCGCGACCTCATACTGCACAGCAGACGGTCTCCAAGCTACAAGAGGAAAATGACCAGAGTAGAGCGCAATGACAGCAACGAGGCGCCAATATAGCTATGACGCCTCGTTACAGGCTTATCAGGAACCAACCAGTCGAAGAGTTTCAAGCGTGGAGCCTTTGTTGTAAACATAAGTTCACTTCATCTTCAAGTTTTCGCTAACTAAAACTCATCACTATCAAGTAAGGTATATTGTCCCCGGCCACAATGCGCCCGAAATCTTATTAGCAGCCTTCCAGCCTTGATAAAAGTCAAAAGAGCAGATAGAGAGTACCACACTATGCGAGAACTTATACATCAACGCTCACAAGTGTCTTATCACAGCAAAAGCTCCTCAGCTTTAAAGTTTCGCCAGAAAAGGTAAAGGTATCATTACAGGTGTTAGCACTAAGGACAGTGACTGTACAGGAATAAAAAAATCAACAGCAGTTCACTAATTGGAAACTGAATGTTTAGGTACCTAATACAGATGTTAACATTATAAAGACTGACTCGAAATTTACCAAAGATTAATTCATCAGACCATTATTGGGCCTTATAATTGAAAGAAAGAGAGTTAACAGACTCCGAATCAAATAAAAGCAAGCCTATTGATATTTTATTGAGAGCCGATATCTATTCAAACATAATTAATCGAAAATATCAAGTTGAAAGTACTACACCCAGAAAACACGACTTGTGTGGATTCTGCACGGGAAGGTGCAGAATTTTCAATGCAACGTTTTTCGCGATAACATTATATACAAAAATTATATGAAATTAAAGATGTGTCTAAAAATCATTCTTATTCAACAGAGGAAATTGATTTTTACGAGTCTACAACAATAAGATCATAGGAGGGAAAATATACAGTACCCCTTTAATTCAAACATTGATCGATTGGGGCACTCTAAGATCAAGTCGATGGCATAGTTTTATCAACTGGAACGAAAACTGAATTAAAAAGAGAACTAAAAATAGACTACAAGTCGTTTATTCCCACGTTTTTCTTAGGTCGCTTTCTTGTCTGTTTGCTAGTCTGTCGTCTTGTCTGTCCGGTTGGAATCTTGTATCTCAATTTTGAGGCACTTCCCGACCACCTAGCGAGTTGAAACTTTCAGGGTAGCTCAGAACCCGACGACAATGCACGCTTAAACAACTTTCAACTTTCTAGGTGCACTTTCAGGTCAACTTTCGGCAACTTTCACTTTTTATGGGGCTTATCCGATTGTTGCGTAACACATGGTTACTTCATTGAGTTAATAATTAAAAAGAATAAAATAATAATACTAGATTTAAAAATCTAAAAATCCCACGTTTTTCAGTGACCAAAAAAGAATAAAATAACCCGGCGGGGCCAAGCGAGGGGCCACTCAAAACGTGGGGGCGCATTTTACTTATGGAGATGTAATAAGATGTATGATATGCATAGATGTTGAGAGTATTTGTAAAGATGCGCCCCCACGTTTTGAGTGGCCCCTCGCTTGGCCCCGCCGGGTTATTTTATTCTTTTTTGGTCACTGAAAAACGTGGGATTTTTAGATTTTTAAATATAGTATCATTATTAATGAATATCAAAAAAATTGGCCATATGCCCGACGACGGAGCCCAGCTGCTACTTACTGCACCATTGCGTGATATGGCACGATGCAAGTACTAGGAAACTACGCGTAATTTTCAATGCATCCGATATGTATAACAACGAACGGGCAAAGTATTAATGATTGGATATTTTTACACTTATTTTGGAGTGGAGACAGTATCAAGTAGCCTTGACCGCTGATTGTCAGAAGCTGATTGTTTGGGGCTATATAGATACATGATCATTACTAATCTCTTTAAAGAATAACACGGTGAGATAGGTCACAAGGAAATTTACAAGACTATTAACTCGTCACGGTAACCTACTACGGTACCAAGGCCGCGCCTTATCTCGAAATAATGACTTTACGTCATTATGTGTTGATGATGTATGATTATGTTAACCGCCATCTCACAACTATTTAACCAGTTGGGATGGTTGACACCCTTCCTTTAAAAAAAAATGAAGCTGTTGGTTTAACAAGTATGAAAAACAAAATTGGCTTGGGATGACAAGCTTTTACAAGTTATTTTCCAAGAGACAATTAAAAATTATATTATTAACATAAATAAAGTTGAAATACCACGATGGGTGGGCTTTGACGTCATGTTTGAGCTTGTATTCTACGGTTTATGCAACGTGTAACAAAAGGCGGATGCGTCGTTTATAGCAAGTTCAAAACAAGGTCAAGCTGGAATCAATCTGCAATGTAACACTGGGATCAATGAGAACACGTGTTGATAGTAAAGCGCAACTTTGATTACTGTCTTATTAGTAGGTACGTGAAAAATATATACCTATGTATTAAGTGGGATTGGGTGAAGTGAGTCATTCATTCATCACACTACACCTCTTCCGTTTTTTGTAAAACATTTATGCGACTGAACAGAAATTTCAAGACTTTTTAAAAATTAAATATTATAATTACCAAAATCAAACTTGTCTTACGGTGAACTCTCGTTTACACTATTTTTTATTTTTATTTTATTTAGTTAAGACACACCAACAGTGAACACATTAAGAAATCAATGTGAAAACAACCATATTATAAAATCTGATATGAACACCAATAACAGGCGTGTACAACATTCACATAACAAAAGTCACTATGATACTATGATCGAATGAAAGGATTCGTCTCTTCATATACCATAACTACATTATTTGTACATGTACATTATATTAGAGAATGTTCACATACTTTTTGTATGAAAAACAAGGAAAAAAGTTACCTTTCCAAAAATGAATATTTAGGTGTATCGAATAGAAAGAAAATAAAATTTACAACACGAGTAATTTTCGACCATTTATTTATAGTATGAACAAAGTTAATTTATTGAACAAAACTTGCTATGATATTATAAAACTTTAGAGTCTGTTCTGTCTGTATCTGTTTTAAATTAAACACTTTGATGAATGACACGTTTATTTGGATAAGGATTAATATCTTGTTTATGAAAACACCTTCCTAAATAATGCATTAATTTAGAACAAAGGTTAGCATAAAAAAGGTGATAGTGAGCCAACCTTAAAAGATAGACGTAGGCTGTCGCGGACTCTTTTTTAGAACTTTTAAAGGGGAACAATTCTGTAATACATGATTTTTGAGAAACTTTAACCGTTTACGCAGCGCACGCAGCAGAAGCTCTCAAAAGGAAATAAAACCCTTCATTTTGAAACATTCTTCATCGGTGCTCCGCTCCTATTGATCTTAGCGTAATTATATATATCCTATAGCCTTTCTTTATAAATGGGCTATCTAACACTGAAAGAATTATTCAAATCGGACCAGGAATTTCTGGGATTAGCGCGTTAAAACAAACAAACTGTTTAGCCTAATAATATTAGTATAGATAATAATTCAATACGTAGGTAATCAAATCATTGGTATTCCCATTCATATATATCAACCTTCTAATTCAAAAATAAATAAATATGAAAATTCAATTGATAAAAATTATAAAACCCCTATATTTTATAACTTACACTTTAAATCGTAACGACAAGTAAATATCGTAAAAGATGTTTACTGGGTTAAATTACTGAATTTTTCGTTAAAATGGTTTCTTTGAAATAAATTTTACATTGCTTTTATAATATTTTTTTACGTAAAACGAAATTTCAATACCTTTATTGAGACATTTTTATTTTTTTCTAACAGTGTCTTCATTAAAATATCATACATATATTTATATATTTTTTTAGGAACTTTAATGACATAGAAAAAGTTATTCATAAATCATATAAACCCTAATGATAACAAAGTCAATAAAATAACCTAATGTAAAAGTGATTAATAAAATCAAATGATGTAATGAATTATCGTTATATTTATCTATTGAAATTTTAAGTCTGTCAGTATTAAGAAACGGCATTTCTTTAAGAAGGCAGACTGAAACCTAACAGTCGTATGATTTACTTTAATTAAGTCTTAATAATAATAATATTTATTTATTTGCTTAATAATATGTTTCTTTTATTTAAGCAAGTAGGAACATCAACGTTGCAGGTAGCTTTATTTTGCAACGGCAATAGATACGGAAACTACAATTAGTGGGGTACATTTTAAAATTATTTTTGAATTAATCAGTCATGCGAAGGATGATATAACTATTTTGCTAGTTGGGTACCTATTAGGAGTGTTCGATCTTGCTTACCCAGATCGGAGCATGTCTGAACTCAAGATCGTTGTGCTCTTTTTTTGTTTTCGAGGGGAAATTTTGTTATCTTGTACTGCCGAGTGGGTATCTCGAACAATGACTTTGTGCCACAACTGGCGCTACAGGAATCTTCCACTAAAGATGAGTCGTGTAGTGCAAGCAAGGAGCCTAGAGACCGTTGTACCAAAAAACCAGATGATTTAATTTTTATTTCTATTCGGAACCAATGTTCAGCAAAATATCTAGGTAATACAACTGAAGGTCAAAGGGGAAAAAAATCAAAAGAAAATATTAGTATCGACATGGTTTTAGTTCATGAAGACAAATAAAATAGATTATGGGTACCGGGAAAATGAGTGTACGAGAAAAACCCAGGGTTTCGTCGAAGAAGTCGTTTCATACCACGAAGAGAGATATAAAACAACCGGTCATCTACGACGGTAAACGCGATATGATGCAATAGTAGGTACCTACTCCAGTTACGTCACGGCTGCAATGAACTTGAGCATTGTAGTAAAATTGATAAAAAATATTTTTAAAACAAATGCTCGAATTCTTCACTCAAACATCGGCCTCTTCCGGGATTCCAGGACCGTAGGTGGGAAAGGCAAGATCGTTATCGTTCCGCGAAACGGTCGCCGAAAATGTAAGAAATATTACTATTTTTATCTATCTTCTATTCAAGATAAAAGTATCACGTATCAGCAGAATTATTTAAATTTTCAATATAATTTCGATCAATAAATATCCAGAAAACCACACTTTTACAAAAACGCCGGTATCAGATGACGTGGAGTGAATATTAATGACTGCTTCGTACATCACTCATACTACTGTCTCAGTTACAGACTCGAATATAGTCTCAGGCAAATAAGTTGAACATGATTTTGAAATCACGTGACATGCGCAGTAGCAAGTTTAGGTACATTATTCACTACTTATTTGCCGGAGACAATACCAGATGAAAAGTGTCAAAAAATTGTGACTACATATTAATCAATAATGCATCCCGGAAGAAATTTTATGTGAAACTACTTGGCAAGAAAGTTATATTAGGAACACATTTAAATAATAGGGGTTAAAGTATGAAATTGCCGTTTTATTGCAATAGGTTCTTTGAATTGACATAGAATCTTCATGGTTTGAGGTTTTCGAATGAAACTTTTTTTAAATGGTTTCTATGATGTTCTTTTTTTAAAAAATGTAAAACATTTGAATATCGACTTTCAATTGTTTTTGTTATTCAATTTAGACAAGAAAGATGGATACTGCGAAAATTCGAGTTATTTTTGAATACGAGTTCCGACGCGGAACTAACGCGGCAGAAACAGCCCGCAATATCAATGCTGCGTTTGGAGAGGGGTCTACTAATGAACGCACCGTGCGATTTTGGTTTAAACGCTTTCGTGATGGAAATTTCGACTTAAAGAACGAGCCACGAGGAAGACCGCCCACACAGGTAAATAACGATGAATTAAGAGAGATAGTGGAAGCCGATCCTAGTCAAAGTACCCAGGAATTAGCGGCATGGTTTAACGTTACCTTACCCACAATATTGACTCACTTGCGTCAAATCAATAAAATAAAAAAATACGAAAAATGGGTGCCTCATGATTTGACTGATCTGCAGAAAGAAACGCGTGTTGAAACTTGTGTTGCCTTGTTGAACCGGTACAGAAATGAAGGAATATTGGATCGAATTGTAACATGTGATGAAAAGTGGATTCTTTATGATAACCGGAAAAGAAAAATGCAATGGCTGACCCCAGGTCAAATGCCACAACAGTGTCCTAAAGCAAAACTTACCAATAAAAAGGTAATGGTAACTGTTTGGTGGTCTCAGCATGGTGTTATTCACTATAGTTTTCTCCGATCTGGTCAAGCAATAACGGCAGATGTCTATTGTGCCGAACTCCGAACCATGTTGACAAAACTAGCAGTAAAACAGCCCCGACTCATGAATCGATCTTCACCATTATTGCTCCACGACAACGCGAGACCTCACACAGCACGAGAAACCATTTTGACCCTTCAGGAACTGCAGTTAGAAACCATTCGTCATCCTCCGTATTCACCAGACCTTGCTCCAACGGACTACCATTTTTTTCGTGATTTGGACAATTATCTACGTGACAAGAAGTTTTCTTCCCAGGAGGCAGTACAAAATGCTTTCACACAGTTTGTGCAGTCTAGATCGTCGGAATTCTATCGCAAAGGCATTAATGACCTTCCCATTAGATGGCAGCAATGTATAGATAATAATGGCAACTATTTTGATTAAATAAATTTGTTAAAAATTTAAAAAATAAACAATATAGATTTTCAGTACAAATCGGCAATTTCATACTTTAACCCCTAATATTTTACAAACAATTCAATATACGAACAATGTGCGAAAATCAAATTGCCGCTTACCAACTGAAGGGCACTTGACTCATACCGTAGGTCATGGTTGCTTTATAAATATTTACACTCGTAATACAAGCATATCACCACCCAGTTCCTACGAGGGGTTAACGTTAAAATAAATAATAAGTTTAACGCGCTGTTATTATTTGTGCAAAAAATGTGGGGGTTTGGAGATCGCAGTAAAATATTTGAAAACCAGCAGAAACATTAGTTGCCTTTTACGACATCCGTAAGTGTGTAAGTTTGGTGTTGTTCCACTCTGCCGGACACTAAACCTAGATTTTAACACAGGATACTATTTATGCCTATGTTAGGTTCCTGTGGGATAATCAAAAAACGACCGACAGGACGTATCCACTTGAAATTTTCCAAAGTCAACGCTTCCGCTATTTGAGCGGTTTATTTAATTCGACTAACTTGAGTACTAATTTGAGTAATTTGAATCAAGTATCGAATCGATTCAATCAAGCGACTAGAATTTATAACGGAACGCAGCGTAGCCACAGGGGCTAGTTTGAGAACGCGTCTTAACATATATCAGCAATAGCCATTTTGTGTGTTTTTATATTAATTCTTCCCGCTGTTACTGTATCGTCTGTGATTTAATCATTTGTTCGAGCTATTGCTTTGCTCGACGATCGAACTTGCATCGATGAAGAGTGGAATGTTTAAGTGTAACCATAGGTCCTACTTGGCAATGTAACTTTTTTTAAATATTTTTTTTTATAACGTTATTTATGTATTTATCTCATTTTATTACATTCAGAGAGTGATATTCAAATGCTTGTGGCCGGCATCTTAATATATCAAATCAATCGATACTTACTCATATCGATACTTTAGTTTAGATACTTCTACTCATTAGAAACTTTGGTTTTGATAATTTTTGCGAATTTCAAAATTCGGGCTCCGTCACAATCTGGTCCTAAACCTGCTGATTCGATTCGACACAAAAAAATATTAAAATCGGTTAAGAACTCGGGAAGTTATGGCGTAACAGACATTGCGTCATTGAAGCTGATCTATGGGAGCTTCGCTCGCTTCGCTCCAAAAATGTTATTCCAAATGTTTGAATAATTCTTATTCATAAAATGACATTATATTTTAACTTTAAGTCAGATTAGCAATGAAGATGTATAGCATATCTTATATTGACAGAAATATGCGCTATGCAAAGGAAAAATAGAAATAAGCAGTCTTGCTTGCGACACATTAGGTTCTTATGAAAATGGTGTCTACATACTATAGGTACATATTATATATGTTTCATATACACAAGGCAATGGTAACTTCAGTTTGTGTAATTAATTTTAAATCCGGACCATACCATTAATTAATTTTAAATCCGGACCATAGAGGGAAGAGATAGAGGGCGCCTCTCGCACGTAAATAATACAGCTCCGTATTTTTTGATCTTAAAAAATAATTAAATAGTGTTTTCGCTGTAAATATACTGTGCTTCGATTCACAGTAAAGTGACTCACATGTGAGAGTGTTATTTCTAGTAAAAACAAAGGATTTATTGGTAAAATAGTGAAAACAAGACTAATGTAAATAAAGTGTAAATCATTTAAAAATAGCTATTTTAACTGTGAAAACGATTATAAAAAGTGCCTTTAAAAGTATAATACAAATTAATTTTAATAAACAACAATAAAAAGTGACTTTATACAGTGCTTGACGAAAAATATAAACAATTTAATACCCCGTTACAATTTCAAATATACCTACGCCAACTGAATAGTTTTCGCAGTGCTGCTATTCGATACTAGATGGCGTTACATGTTTAAAACTGCTTTGAAAATAGAAAAACATAATACTTTAAAGAAGTAAATAATAAATACAAATATATCTCGAATTCACAAGAAAAATATTTTTATATCAAAATGTCGTGTGCGGGATGTCACCAAAAGCTCCCTGAATATGAATTTTTAATTTGTTCGCTATGCAGCGATACTTATGATTTGCAGTGCGCTAATGTATCCACTCAGCGTTTCTACAATACATTAACGGGTGATCATAGAAGGCATTGGAAATGCCAAGCTTGCCATTGTAAGATGCCGAAAACTGGTAATGTGGATACACCAGTGCGCACAAAAGAAAATCATGTAGAAGAAAAATCTTCATCTTCTGAAACCGACAATGTGACCATGAGGAAACGACCAACACAATCGATGAATAATTCTTCACTATCCTCTCCAGACATAAGCTTGTTGGGCCAAACTATTGAGACTGAGCACCCAGGCGACATAGTGCAAAAAGACATAACAATACATTTACTTAGTGATATGATAATGTCAAGACTGAAAGAGAACAATAAGTCCATTGTAAGTGAGCTGCAGACCGCTATCCAATTTGAGGTGACAAGAGCTATTTCAAAATTGAAAGAGGATATGAAACTAGAATTAACTGTACATACACAAGAAAATAACGAAAGAAAATGTGAGATTAAAAAAATATGTGTGGAAATGGAAAAACTAAAAGAAGAAAATGAGAAACTTAAGAAAGAAATAATTGATATAGGAACAAAAATAAAGACTACTGAAAAACAATCTATACCTGAAAGTAATAACAGAAAAATTGTCATCTATGGCTTTCCTGAATACCATAAAGAACCAGACTTTCATCTACATAATAGACTTATAGATATGTTTCAAGAAATATTGGGTATGGACCTTTCCAGTGCAATAGAAGACACATACAGACTTGGCAAGACCTACAATAATAAAAGTAGACCTCTGGTATTGGAGTTATTAAGTAAAAGAATGACAAAGTACATAATAGAAAACAGTTCCTTCTTTCAAGGGACCTACATATATGTATCAGAATTTTTAGATGAAAACGCAAGGATAAATAGAAAAAAAATGCAAGATAAAATGTTCACAGCTAGAAAACAAGGGTTTTATGCAGTTATTCGAAATAATCAGCTTTTTATTGATGGAAAAAAGATTAACATTGAAGACTGCCAACCCGATTTAACCACCTCTCTAGAAAGAAGCTACTCATACAAGCCTAAGGGTATACGATCTAATAAAAAAGAGCAAGTTAACGAACAAATTAATACATTTCGAAAACATCAATCGCAAACAAACTAAAAGTAGAAGACCTAGTAAAGAATGCAAAGCTGGCTTATCTATCACCTGTCAAAACATACAAAGTTTAGGAAACAAATTAGACTTATTAGAACAGTTGCTTGAAGAACAAAATATAGATATATTCTCGGTGTCAGAGACGTGGAAAGATAAAAATTACTGTGACTTAGTAAACCTATCTGGGTATAGAGTTGCATCCTGTTTCTGTCGCAAGAATTACGAAGGTGGAGGAGTGTGCATATTTGGGAAAAGTAACATAGACAGTATTGAAAGAAAAGACATTGTCGAATTTTCTAGAGAATATATTATTGAATTTAGTGCAATTGAAATACCAAAAATTAATACTATTATTGTTAGTTTATATAGACCTGATCGTAATATTGATATTTTTTACGAGCAAATGAACAAAATGCTGAAAACATTAATAATAAAAAATAAAAATAAAAAAATTCTGGTTCTAGGGGATTTTAATATAAATATTCTTACTAAGGATAAACAAACCGAAAAACTACTAAATTTTATGCATTCTTTTAACTTTAAACAACTAATTAATGAGCCAACTAGAGTAACAAAGAACTCTGCTACATGCATTGATTTAATTTTTACTAGTTGTACAGAACACATACAAGAATCATTTGTGTATGATTATGGCCTATCAGATCATAAATCAATTAATATAACATTAAAACAGAATTTAAATAACATTAACATATGGCATAAAAAGAAAAGAATATTTAACAGTGACAATATTACTAATTTTGAAAATAGTTTAAAAAATACTAATTGGTCAAAAATTATTTATGAAAGCAAAAATATTAATCAAAACTACATTTCTTTTTTAGAGGCTATTCAAACATGTTTAAATAAAAATATACCAATAGTTAAAATTAAAATAAATAATAAACCCAAAAAATTTTGGCTAACAACTGGCTTAAGAAAATCTTGTAAGCACAAAAGACTGCTAAAAATTCTTTTGAATCAATCCTACGACAAAACTCTAAGGAAATATTTTAAAAAATATTTGTAAGTATTAAAAAGAAGCATTAGAATATCCAAGAAAAAAGAATACATTAGACGAATCAACAAATCTGATAACAAGTATAGAACTATGTGGCGCATAGTTAATGAAAAGACCGGTAAAAATAAAAATAAAATAAATAAAAATATAATCCTTCGACATAATAATACAAATATCAAATGCCCATTCAAAGTATCCAATATATTTAATGAACATTTCTCAAATATCGGCAAACCAGCAAATAACGAGCATTTGGTTGACCATCCAGTCATAAATCCCCCATTATCCTCTATGTACTTGCGCTCAGTAACAATCGACGATACGCTCAAAATTATAAAATCAATTAAAAATAAACATAGTTGTGGCATAGATGACATTCCCCCTATACTTATTAAGCAATGTGCTCATGAATTGGCCGAACCTTTAACAATTTTAATTAACCAAAGTTTTAAAGAAGGTCGTTTTCCAGACTTACTGAAAATTGCAATCATTATACCAATCCATAAAAAAGATGATACAACTCAACCAAATAATTATAGACCAATAGCCCAATTACCTACATTTTCAAAAATTTTTGAAAAAGCAATGTACCTTCAGTTAGTATCATTTTTAGAAAAATACAATATTTTAGATGACTGTCAAAACGGCTTTAGAAAATCGAGATCCACTACACTGGCAGTTTACAATTATATTCAAACAGCGCTGCAACTTATAAACGATAAGAAAGTTGCAATAGGTATATTACTTGACATGAAAAAAGCATATGAAAAAGTTTCTTATCGTATACTTTTATCAAAATTATACGGTTCGGGAATTCGTGGTTACACCTTTGAATGGTTTAAATCATATTTAACGAATAGGAAACAACTCGTACAAATAGAACACTATGAAGATAACTTAAGTGAAATAAAAATTATACGTTCCGAACAAACTACCATAAATTGGTCCATTCCTCAAGAAGCGTCTTAGGATGTATATTATTTTTAATATACATCAACGACCTTCCAAAAATTTTTGACAATTCAGCTAAGCCAGTTCTGTTCGCCGATGATTTGTCCGTCCTACTAAAATGTGAAAGAAATGAAAACTACTCAAATCTGTTAAACAAAACCTTAAATGACATCACTAGTTGGCTTAATGACCACAATTTAGAAGTAAATTTCCTAAAAACAAAACTTATTCAATTTAAATCACATAAAACTCCCCCATTAAATATAGACCTCAGTTATCATAATGTAAATATAGAAATGGTTGCTGAATTTAATCTCCTTGGAATTAAAATTGACACAAATATAAATTGGAAAAAAACATATAGCTCATATAAAAGCAAAATTGGCTAAATTCAGCTATGCCTTATTTCAAATAAAAGTCAGCACAGACACAGCTACTGCAATCTCTGCCTACTATGCCTACGCCTACTCCTGGCTACGGTACGGTGTGCTGCTGTGGGGAAATAGTGTGGATGCTGAACAATTATTTATAATGCAAAAACGATTAATTAGAATCATTGCCCAAATAGATAACACAGACAGCTGTAAACCTCATTTTAAAAAGCATGGAATTCTTACCTTACCTTCCCTATATATCTATGATGTTTGTATATTTGTTTTTAAAAATAGTAAAAAATTCCAAAAAATCAGCGAAATTCACCCTATTAACACTCGGCACAAAAACAGGCTTCACCTACCTCAGTCTAGAATAAAAATGCTAAACTGCAGTCCATACTACATGGCTATTAAAATCTATAATAAATTACCACCACATGTTAAAAATATAAGAACCCTTAATGCATTCCAAAACAGATTGAAAGATTATTTAATTGATAAATGCCTCTATTCTATCAATGAATACCTAAATTAAATGTTTATGAATTTTCCCTCTTAATTTTATATTGATGCTACGATCAGCCCAATTTGAAATATATATACCTAATATAATGTGATATTTTTCTACTTTGTAATTGAAAATAAAATATAATTAAATTTTATAATTTATAAGTAATCAAAAAGTGAGCAGTCCTCGTCTTATTTGCTGTGTCCGAAAAGGGCGACTAAGTTTAAGTTCTATTTATATTTTAAGACCAGTGTACACTTGGTTGGCAATAAAGATTTGATTTGATTTGATTTGATACTTTAATGCCATATAAATAACGGGTTTGGATTATAGTAATACTCCCATAAACTGGGTTTTGAAACTCCTATAATCAAAACCCAGTTATGTATATGGCTTCTTTTTGATTTGGAAGAACTAATGCAGTGGAGCGAGAACCCTTAACGGACATGACGGAAGGTGCTGCGGTGCAAATGGGTAGATCTACCGTCAAGCGCTATCCGGTGAGTGTCGGATGATGCCTGATTTGTACTATAGGCATCGTCAGACGGAAAAGGGGTTCGTAGCAGGCTGGCTGTTCAGCTGAAGTTGTGCTTCCGACAAAGGGACAAGGCTGCATGACAGTGTGGAGGCACAACGAAGAGTTTTATTTGGTATGCCTTCCTTGTTGCCGGGTGGGCGCGCGAAGAAGAGCTCCACATAACTTCGCTGTCAACTCAAACAGCGGAGTATGAATAACGAGCATTTCTCATCGAAAAAAAAACCTTTCTCAACAGCAGTGGTGAGGCAGATTTTCACTTTTTCAATGTTTTTTATATATTTCTTTTGTCTAACTCAAATTTTAGTTTACTCTTTCTTTTATTTCATATCAAGTTTTAGTTTATTACAATTATGATATCTGAATGAATGAATGAAATCAATGAACAAATACTTAGGTATTGTTATATGAATTGAAAAGGCTATCTTTTAATCTGATATCTAAGACTCTGTGAAAGGTATTTATATCACAATCCATTTTATATTACCTTTTTGTAGGCTTACTGGCGGTCGTCGTCAATGGTAAGACGAGACTGCGGCTTCGGTTCAAATAACTTGAAAAGATCGAATTTCCATAGTGCTTATTGATCGATATGGCGTGTGCTGTGGCCGCATTAAGAAGTATTAGAACCTTGATTTTATTTCAGAAATATTTGAGGAAATACTCTCTAATAAAAGTGGTAATTATTGGCTATAGAGCGTCGTCCTCTGATTCTTCAGGATTAAAAACTGGTAAACCATTTACCGAAAAAATAAAAGTTCATATATATACTAGATATGAATACCGGAAAATATGCTCTTGTGTGTTGTATAATGTGTGGAAATAATAAATTTTCCATTTACCGTTTCAGTGTGATTGCGTTATATACAGATACCCATACTCTCGTATCAAGATTAATAACTTACTAGACTAGACTATCGGTCTAAGTAAATATCACGAAGTCATAAACTTGAATAAAATGTTACGTATTAGAAGATAAATATGAGTGAAGTTGAAAAAATATTAATTTAGTTATAACTATATATAGTTATAACTTCGACGACCGTTTGGTGCAACGGTAGCGATCCTGCCTTTCGCACCGACGGTCCTGGGTTCAAATCCCGTAAGGGGCAGATGTTTGTATGATGAATACGAGCATTTCTACCAGAGTCATGGGTGTGTATATATATTTCTATGAATATTATGTATGTATCATATATGTATGTCTATCCGTTACCCTAGTATCCATAACACAAGCCTTACAGTGCTTACTTTGGGCTAGGCTAATTGGTGTGGATGTAAGAAATATTTATTTATTTATTATTTGTTATAATTATATATGATACTAGCTGACCCGGCCACGCGTTGCTGTGTTATAAATTAAAATAAAATCTATCCTATATCCTAAGTTACAACAAATCCAGTAAAATTAAATAAAAATCAGGAAAATCGGTTGAGTAGTTTCGGAGTTCACCGCGGTCAAACACTGTGACAACAAAAACAACATTATAAAAAAATACTAGCTGACCCAACCACGCGTTGCTGTATAATAAATTAAAATAAAACCTATCCTATCTCTTAAGTTAGATCAAATAACAGATAGTTACGAAGTTTGATCAAAATCATTTAAGTAGTTTAGGAGTCCATCGCGGACAAACAACGTGACACGTAATTTATATATATTACTAGCGACCCGCCCCGGCTTCGCACAGATGCAATGCTCTTCTATATTATGCATGTATTATACATATAAACCTTCCTCTTGAATTACTCTAACTATAAAAGAACCGCATCTAAATCCGTAGCGTAGTTTTAAAGATTTAAGCATACATAGGGATATAGGGACAGAGAAAGCGACTTTGTTTTATACTATGTAGTGAAGATTAAAAATATGAAAAGACTTCGAAATAATTTTTTTGTAAGTTATAATATTTTAACTAAATACCAATAGAACTCCAGTTATTACCATGCGCAGACAATTTGTATCCAATGTAGGTAGCAGATAGGAGCCGCGACAGTATAAAGTAGGGATGAATAAGTGCCTTCATTCTTAGTATTATTTGTGGCTCCAACCGGTTGGCATGCCAAATAACCTTCTGTCGTATGTTAATTTGTATTATAGTGCAACCGATATAATAGCAAAGATACTACATTCTTATTACGTAGTCAGTAGTTTGATAATTAAGTGAAATAATGGCCATAATACAGAATGAACATTCCAAGAAGAAATTGAATATTGCTGTTGTCGGTGGGGGATTGGTAAGTCTTCAGTGATTATATCTTCGCGTAGGAAGGTAAAATGAAACACTTTCTAAGGATATAGAAAACCCGCTTATTTAATTTTAACGTTTCGTCCCATTTTACGGAGGATGCAAATTCAAGGAGTAAGAGTACTTAGACGAAAAAGTATAGAATACAATTTTTTTGTGATCATGTGTCGGTTGTTGGAATTATATTTATATATTTTTCAGAATTGTTATGTACAACTACAAAGTAGTTTTATACGATTAGATTTTTGGAATCAATTACAATATTACATAAATATTACGTCAATCAATAATTAGAATTAAATATCCGTTTATTTCATTTTATAAATAACTATATCAAACTATAGTAGTTAGTAAAGATATAAGTTGGGTGTTAACAGGGTTCGAAATGTCTGATATACATTGTGATAGGGATTTATATATATATACCTATATATAGAATATCTAAATTTCTGATGTATATAATTAAACTTATCTGATTAATTATTGTAAAAAGTTTGGTAAAAATTCAGTACTAAAATTTAAGATTTTATTTAATTGGTCTTAATTTTAATATATGACATATGACAAAAAACACATTTATCGTATTTAATTTAATTTTTAAAGTGCGGATACGGTGAGTTCGAGAGATCAAGTTCAATCAATCCAATGTTTTAGTCAAAACAAAATGATCCATTTTACGTCAGCGTTTTGCAAAATATGAGTTAAAGCGAGATTTAATGCGTGTATTTATATTAATAAATTGATAATATCTCTGAAATGTGTTATGAAGTCCTGATTGTTAAGAAATGTTTAATGTTTCACGTGTATATTAATAATATGTCTGTACAAGATGAAATATTTTGTGTGAGATTTATTATACTATGATGAGAAGATAACTACAGTGACCTACTTCAATGTAAAATTAAGTGTTATGGAGTAACTTGTACATATTATTTTTTTGTAAAAGTAGCATTAACAAATCGAAAAACATTAAATTATGCGATAAGTGCTTTAAAGATTATCAACGTGAAAAATCTTTATATTTGTTCTGATAATTTAAATACAGGGTAAACTAAATAAAATTAATACAAAATCTTCGGTTTTAGCTTTAAATAAAACAACGCATTTTATGAATGCTGTGACTAGTTAAATAGTAATCTATACTAATATTATAAAGCTGAGGAGTTTGTTTGTTTGCTTAAACGCGTTAATCTCAGGAACTACTGAGCACCAACGAAGAATGTGTCAAAATCGTGGTTTTTTTTTCTTTTGTGAGCTGCCGCTGGGTGCGCTGAGTAAACGGTTAGTTTCGCAAAAATCATATAAGACAGAATTGATCCCCTTCAAAAGTTCCAAAAAAAAGTCTGCGACAGCATATATCTATAATTTAAGGTTGGCTCACTATAACCTTTTTTATGCTAACCAAATTTGTTCTAAAATAATGCGTTATTTGTGAAGGTGTTTTTATAAAAATGATATTAATCTTTATCCAAATAAATAAGTTATTCATCACAAGTATTTGATTTAAAATAAAATTACCCTTTACATCATTCGATTTCAATATCTTAGGAGATATAGCAGTTTTAAAATAACATCGTAGTAAATATGCATTATTTTGGAACAAAGGTTTACATAAAAAAGGTTATAGTGAGCCAACCTTAAAAGATAGACATATGTATACACGCGGACGAAGTCGCGGACAGAAACTAGTATATAATAAGCTTAGTTATTTAATGTCTTTTGCTATTTAAGGCTCATTAACATGACAAATAAAAAAGAAGGTAGTGTTTTATAAAAAGGCGAGCATGAACTTCGATAGCTTACCAGTTACGACTTCTAATGCTATTTCTTTGAAGACGCGGGCAAGGGTTCACACCTGGGTCAATTTTTCATTTAGTTTTTTTTTATATTATAAATAATATAAGAAAAACTTTCACAAAATAAATTTTGTAAAAAATTACAAAACAATAATATTACAATGACACGTCTTATTTCTGATTGAAAATATAAAAGATAAGGTGGTTAAATTAATTTCTGATAAATCAAACAATTGTGTTACCTCTATTCGATATATTGTTAGTTTTCTAATAAATTCGAGTTCAAATTACTAATTTTATGTTTATGGCTTTAATAAATAACTGTATCAAATAATTTGATATAAATCTATTATATCTATGTAAACTATGACGAAAGCTACTATGACGAAATTACCTACTTTAAAAAATTATATTTCACTAACATAATTACCTAATATATAATTTTTAACCGCACTTTATCTTTATTCAGCAGTTTTATCAATTTAGTTTAAATAAAAATTTAGGATTAGTGTTATTTAAAAAAAGAAAAGAAAAATTATGGGGTCAACATTGTGCGTGTGAATCTTATTGGTTTACAGCGGTAGTGTGTGGTGCGTTCGGGTCCAAAATGCGTGACGACGACGAGAGAAAACTGTAATTTCCACGCAACATAGGTATTGCAGTTGAATGTCACCAAGTCTACTTGATTGAGCTTTGTTAATTAATACAAAAAAGTGTTCAAAGCGGTCAGGCGGTTTTCTAAGAGCAATAATGAAGTTTTTTCACGGATTAAATTGGGAAATAGGTCTGCTTTAACCTTCAGTATTATTGACTAATACTAAACATAAATCTTGTTGCTTTCTTAAATTTGTCGTTTATTCCCTGTATGTTATTGCAATGTTCAGGGATACTTACTTTAAGTCAGTACAGATACTTGTTGACTTTGTTGTAATCAACGAAATAATGATATCATAACACTATTAGTATTGTCATAACAAAATAATTTTGTTTTTTTTTTGTGGATTCTGTATGGTGACGACGTATTATATTTTAAATGTCGTTACTTCTGTTAAAGCTGACGAGTTTCTTGCGCCCATTCTTCTTCTCAGTTAAAAGACGTCCTGAATGGGTGGTAGGTAAAAATGTTGGACGATTCAAAACTACTTATTTTTAAGTGCATTTGAATAAAGTGATTTTCATTTTCTTTTTTTTTCATTTAAATTCGATCAAATTTATTTACGTGCAAATGATAAAACATACGCAATAATAATAATCAGATAATTGAAAAATTAAGACATGTTGAAATCTTTAAGGTGATTATTATGTTTAATTAGTCTCGATTATCATGGTTCAGTAATATTACCACGTTTTTCTTATCTCACTTTTCTTATTTGTTTGTTTGTCTGTCCGGGCAAAATCTTGCAACTTAAATTTGAGGCACTTTCCGATAAGCTAGAAAGCTGAAACTTTCAGGATAGTTCAGAACCCGATGACAATGCACTCTAAAGCAACTTTCAACTTTCCAGATGCACTTTCAGGTCCACTTTCGGCAACTTTCACTTTTGTATGGGGCTTATCCGATTGTTGCGTAACACATGGTTACTTCGTTGAGTTAATAATTAAAAAGAATAAAATAATTATACTAGATTTAAAAAATCTAAAAATCCCACGTTTTTCAATGTCCTAAAAAGAATAAAATAACCCTGCGGGGCAAAGCGAGGGGCCACTCAAAACGTGGGGGCGCATCTTTACAATAATCGGCATCAATGCATGTCATTCATCTCTTTAAAATCTCCTCTTAGTAATATGCGAAGATTTTTAGATTTTTTAAATCTAGTATAATTTTTTCTTGTTTTATAGCGATGTCTTTTAAAATATCGCTAGTTTGCGAGAATAGAAAAACTTTCGATTTTATAGAATAAGGTTGTCAATTTTCTTATTAAATCTTTTATCGCATACCAAAAAATGTAATTGTATCTCTTTCGAGCAAAAGGTGGCGCAATATCTGCGTTGCGTCTCTGTTCACGATAAAATATCAAATAGGGTCACTTCGCCGGTTTGCGACCAGTTAGTCAAACTCGTAACTTCAAGACCAAAGATTGCTATGTATTCTCAATACTTTGTCACTGGTGTTGACACAAAATGAAGTTTCATAATGATATTTCGATTCATTAATTTTAAAAGAAAACAAGTTGAAAAAATGAACGATTTCGCTAGTTTACGACCACTTTATCCAGTTAACGACCAAAGAACACCCAGTTTCCGACCGTAATATTCGTACAATGAAATTGGATCTACAGGTGTTGAAAATAAGGTACATTTTGTAGTATCAACTTTATTTTAAAATCAGAAACATCTAATATAGAAACATTTGTTTAAAAATATTATTTTGTGATATATTTTTGTTTAATACAATTTTGTTCTAAATTATATATTCACCTCTGCTATCTACTAAAGAAAATATCTTGTGTTAATACTAAACATATTGATTAATTGCCAAGAAAACTACTGGTTGTAGATATTCAAAACATCTCGTCTGGCGCATTCCGCATGTTTACAAAAATTACAAATAAAGTCAGCCTCCGCTGCAGTGCTATAAGAAAAATGTTTTAGTTCTGTACATTTAAAATGATACCATCGGATGCAACCATCACATCCAATGTTTTTGCATCCTTCGTCTTCAGTGTCGCTATTGAGATCTTCTTGACAAGCGAAGCACCGCAATTTAAGTAGCGGTGGTTCCAGTTCAGTATATTCCATTTCCGGGCGTTCACTTATATTTTTTTTGTTACTCTCTTCTTTTTCACTATCTCTCTTTTTCCGTCGTCTTTCGCCAATTTTCTTTTTCTCGTACTAATTCTAACATTATCATTCTTTGCTTCTTCCTTTTTATTATACATCTCTTTCTTCTTCGCTGCTTTTTCTATTTTTTTAGCTTCTCTTTCCAATTTCTTCTTTCTTATAGATTCTTCCTTTGCCTTTTTTTCTTCATCTTTCCTTGAATAGTAATCTCTCCAAGCTTGACTTGATATAGACTTAGGGCTGTCACGGCAGCTGAGCTTTAAATCATGTTTGGTATCTTTAATGTCTATATGATATCTCAAATGTTTCTTAAATGGGTCGAATTCATGTTTATTTATATTTCCATTGGTAGCATTATCTTTGAAAGTAATATCTTTTAGGAAGGAATCAACTTCTGTGGTTTTATTAACATCTTGTATCGCAGCAGTATGTAAATTCGAATCAAAGCTTGTTATATTTTCTTTTTCTATTATTATTGTAGGATTTGGTGACATTTCTTTTGGATTTACGGTTGATATTGTGTCAGTAACAGATCTTAAGGCGATGAAGTCACATGTAAGATTATCAACTGATATATTTTTAGGTATAATCAATGTTTCGTCAGTAGAAATTAGCGCGTCATCCGTGTTAATAATTGATGTGTTATCTGTAGCAATTGTTGGTTCATCATCAGTATTAACACCGTTGTCAATCTGTGTTAGATTTTCAGCACAAGTGTTGTCAGTCGAACCTTTTGATGTAATCTCGGGAACCTCGGAAAAAGAAATCTGTTGCGAAAATACAGACAAATTTATATCTGACGCCGAAACGCCTTCAAACGGTAAAATAGATACATCATTTAACGAAATTAAAGATCCAAGTTCAGGTACAGAGTTATCAACGATTTCTACTAGTGGGTTATTTGTCGGTGTATTGTTGTCTGCTACTATTTTGGATTTTGTGTTACAGTACTCTTTGGATGACGCCCGAGGTGATTTAGCTGCCGTTTTCCCAGGTGCTTTAGTTGCCGAATTCCGAGGTGTTTTTGATTTGCGCAGTACATCTGATCCTGAATCCTGTGTTAGTTGTGTTATTGAGCTATGCGGAGATTTTGATGTCGAATTGCGTGGTGTTTTTGATTTTGAATGGCGTTTATAATTTTTGCTGGCTTTATCTAATTCTCTCTCAATGATTCGTGGATCTATTCCTTGTTTAGCTAGATTAACACTGATAAGTGAAAACACTTCTTTGGCGATCTCGAAATGTCTTTTAGTGAAATCTGTTCCAGACTGCCTTTTTTGAACTTTAATTTGTGCATCTTTCACGCATTTCGTGAAGTCGACTGATTCTACGTTAAACGGGTATAGGCCGCATTTTCTAAATCCATTTTTTATTGCATCCGTCATTTCTAAGTCTAACGTTTCTTTAAAAACTCTGCAGAAGTTAGTCTTTGTGACAGTTTTGTTAAAATTTTCAGGTCTATTTTGCCAATTCTTTACATTTTTTTTCCAATGCTGCTTTAAAGGTCGAAAAACACTCACGTCAGCAGGTTGTAAAATGTGTGTTGTGTTAGGCGGAAGCGCGTACAATATGATACCGTTGTCTTCACAAAACTTGCTGAGAGACATCGACATATGCGACTTATGTCCATCGACAAAAAGTATCACAGGCTTTCGAATGTCTTTTTCTGTTAGCCATTTATTAAAATCATTAGCAATGTATTCATAAAATACACCGCCTCTCATCCACCCAGTCTCACTTCGACCAATGGACCAGTCTGCTGGTGTACCTTCTACAACTGCCCTTGGCGGCCGTATATAGGGATACACCACCAGAGGAGGACATATTTTCCCGGAAGCAGTCATAACAATTAATACTGTAAGTGTTTCTTTCTCATTGCCTTTTTTAACACTATAAACATTTTTGAATCCTTTTGGAGCTAAAACCTTTCCGGTTTTAGGGCACAAAGATATACCAGTTTCATCTGCATTTAAAATCCTTTCTGGGTCATTAATAATATCGAGTAAGTTATTTTCTGTTAAATACATCTCCAGATCTGAAAACCATTTACGAATTGTGACCTCTTTCACAGCTTCTCGGGCTTTGTTTATGGATTCCGCTTCTCGAATACTAATTTCAGGATGTCGTCTTAGAAAACCTTGGTACCATTTCTGACCAGGCTTTCCACCCGAGAAGCAATACTCCTTTTTTATATCTTTAACAATAGCCGCTACTGTGTCCAACAAATCTTCTTTTTTTATTGGGATGCCGCATTTCGCCGAGTCTATAATCCAATCTACAATTTTTTGCTCACCATCAAATCCTAGAATTGGGTCGGGCCCAACTTTTATTGGCTTTTCCTGCGTTCTTCCACTTAGTCGGTCCCGCAATGTCGTTCTTGGAATGCCGTAGGCGCGACATGACTTTCGAATTCCTTTCCCTTCTCTTATATCTTTAAGCGCATTTGATAAATTCTCTTCGGTGTATCCAAAGTTATATCTTTTTTCTTTTTTTGTAGTGTTTTTCTTATGTAGAGGCATCTGAAACAAAGAAGCGGCATTCTCACCCCCAAAGAAAGCAAAACAACACCTCATGCATCCAATAAATAATTATTTAGGACCAAGCAAATATAATAATATGTCGAAATAAAATGTTATTTATTTGAAAACGAAAAAGCGTTCAAGACAGTATATATAGATAAAGGTGTATATCTTCGACATGGTAGACACAATTTTAGTTATGGTCATCAATAAGAACCATGTGAACTACTCCAGGAACACTTAACTGTAAGTGGTTGCAAATAAGAATAGTTTAAGCCAGTGCACGACCGTTAAATTTACTAGTGGTCGCAAGTTAGGTGGGTGTCGACTAGTTCTCGTCATCTAGTTTTAGAAGTGGTCGGAAATTAGGTTAAAAATAACCAAATTACGGCCAACAAAACATATGTTGGTCGGAAACTAGACGACACAAAACTAGTTTGCGGCCGTATCCAATTCATATTTTAAAATTGTATTAACTTTTAATTTATCAAAAATTAAACGGCAGGCTGTTGGACGCAATACTCAATTCTAAAAGTTCTTGCGAGAAAATGAGACACAAGCTTTTATCGGACTCAATTTACACTAAAAATATTTTTATTAGAATGTTGTAAATTCACCATCTTACGACCACATGGTCGGCTTTTGATTTACGTCGGATTTCATTATCCATCTTGCCGGCCAGCTTATTTATACCCAAAAAGAATTGCAAATGTATGATTTATTAATGAAAACGTAAATTTCACACATAAGTCTTGTTTTTATAGTTAGTCACACCACTAAGAAACTGTAAGAAAATGTAAAACTTACCTTTCAAAATATGTATGTGCACTAATTTTTTGCTATGATTTGTGACACGTTAACACAGTAATGTTTTGAATCGCAACTGACAGTGATCTAAGAATGATCATAGACTATAGATTTAATAACATAGAAAAGATATCCGTACGAGTCAAATGGTGTGTTTTTTTATATTAACTAGCGGTGTTACCATTTCTAATATTTAGGTAGAATAGATAAATGGTCGCAATTTGGCGGTGGTCGGCGAACCGGCGAAGTCACTTTAAGACCGTTTGGCATATTTAGTTCAATTTGACAGTATTTTGAGTTGCATCGATATTCTCGCAAACCAGCGAAATATTATTATCGAGTTATGATCGCCTATATACTTATTTTTATATTATAAAGGCCTATATGGGTAAAGTGTACGTCATCGTTATAGGCGTATTTTTTATTAACAATACATAATCTTGAAAAGACCGAATAATCGCAAAAAAGCGCCGAGTTAATACTTTGTATTAAGCAAAACATTATAAAAAATAGTCGCCGGTGATCACAACAACATTTTTAGTTTCAATTGATCCTACCCATGACATTAAACAACTTAATCTACTACAATAATTTAGGTACCAAAAGTTTAAAGATTTGTGTTTTTTGTTTTTTTTTAAATCTTTTGTAATAAAGTTTGTCATTTTTTTTTAGGTGGGGTCTCTAGAAGCTCTGTATTTAGCTAAAAGGGGTCATAGAGTCCGACTTTATGAATACCGAGAAGGTGAGAAAGGAATCAGTTGATTTGTTCATAGCCGAGAATTCCTTTGACTTTATCTTTTCATAATTAATTTCGATTTAATTTATAATTAGTGGTTAATGTCCGCGAGTCGATTAACAATAAATTAAAATACAATATCCATAACTTATAATATATTGTTTCATAATTGAGTGAATTGTTATATTCTTTTTCACATTTTTTTTTTGTAATTTAGTTATGTTAATACAATATTAAATCGATTGTCTTTCTAATTCTGATTCATAACGATTGTATAGGTATAATCAATTTTTTTTATATTCCTGAGAACCTTGTCTTTTTTATAATCTTTAACTAAAATTAGATAGGTGCGGAGCGGGACAGCTGATAATAACTAGGTCTGCAATACATGCTGCTGTTTTCAAATACTGAGCGAAGCAATTAGATTTTTGAAGGGTGATTATTCCTCCATAGTATGTCCGATTTCAAAACTTTATTTGCACATTAGTCACAACCACGGTGTGAGTTTTGGCGCCAAATTTCATCAATGTAGTATTAGCGGTTTGGCTGTGATCAGCTTTTGAAGTTTTCTTTCGGTGATTATCCCTCCATGGTAAAGTCTATATTTTTTTACATAGCCAAATGCCATGCCAAAATTAGTTCGAATCAGTTAAGTAGCAGGAGGGAGACACGCGAAATTTGTGAGTTGCCTAAAAGAGAGCTTCGCTCAATAATCTATTGTTTTTTTTAAGATATTAGAAAAACTCCTCAAGTACGTGGGAGATCAATTAATTTGGCACTATCGCTACGTGGCAGGAGGGCGCTGAAGGATGTTGGTCTTGAAGAGCACATGATCGAAAATCACGGAATCCCTATGATGGGAAGGATGATCCACAGACTCGACGGTTCCACATACGCCATACCTTACGATGCGAGAACCAACCAGGTAAATATTATTTTTAGGATCGCATTAAAATCACTGACAAATATGTTTATATTTTTTATATAATATCCAATATTTTCTTATTTGCAGTGCATTTATTCTGTTGGTAGAAACTATCTCAATGGCCTTCTTCTTAAAGGTGAGTATTTCATAAATAATGATAACACATTTAAGCTGTGCCATTGTTTGTACAGTACAAAATAACTTTCAACTTAAAGGTCGTCATTATAAGCCTTATTAATCTAACCGCCGTTGAGGTACTGGTCTATCCAATGGATGAAAGGGATATTGGGCTATGACCCATCACGTGGACCTATTGCGGAATTGTGTGTGATAAAGTCAGTACATGCAGCCGGGACCAACGGCTTAACGTACCATCCAGCACAGGGGAGCTGATAACATACATTTAGTTACCGACTCTCCCGAAAGTAGGTTAACCTCCTAAATCATGAGTTTACGCCATTGATTTCCTCACTTGCAAGTCTCTCTCCAATTTAACACCTTCATCTTAAACCCCTTATTTACTACACAAATTTTCCTCCTTAATGGTTTGATGTAATCTAATTCATGTCTTTCCCCTCTTCGACTTAAGGGTCGACATAGATTAATTTAATTTCAATTAAGAATTTGTTCGGTTGGCGTACTGCTGTACGTTCTTCGCATTAAAAATCATCTTCCATAAAGTGGACAGAAAACAGGAAGTCAATTTAATGGATTGATTTAAAACCTTTACACAACTTTTCATTTTTATATAAATTTATCGGAATGCGAACTAGCTTAATAATAAATATTCATATTTAGTAATTATAACTATGTATAATATGTATAATAAAACCACTTTTAGTGGACAAACAACACTAAACTTAGTGTACGTGTCGTCTTGGCTGTGGCTTAGTTTAATATTTATTGAAATAAAAATAAATATTCAACTGAGCTACATTGAAGCTTGACTTGGTTAGTAACAGTAGGTATTATACTTAATTATATGATAAAGCAAGATTATGATTAGGTACCACAAATAAAAGGTAGAAGTAAATAATATTTAATCGAAATGAAAAGTTTTTTCTTCTGATAACGTAATCTACTTCTTTTAAGATACCTACGTTCACATGATCACTAAAAACTAACAATTTTATTGTCCGGTAATAAGTATTTCATTTCAATACCGATACGAGAGTGTATAAAATGTAATATTTGATGGCATACTAGCTGACCCGGTAACGCGTTGCTATGGTAGCGCGTATACAATAGAAAAAGAGCGGACAGACAAACACACAAACAACAAATTTGTGTTCTTAGAGTATATACTAGCTAACCCGGTAACGCGTTGCTATGGTAACGCGATGCTATGGTAACGCGTTGCTATGGTAACGCGTTGCTATGGTAACGCGTTGCTATGGTAACGCGTTGCTATGGTAACGCGTTGCTATGGTAACGTGTATACAATGGAAAAAGAGCGGGAAAAAGAGTGGACGGACAAACACATAAACAACAAATTTGTGTTCTTAGATTATAGATTAACAACAGTTCATGTTAGTGAAATGGAAAACTTTTATTACAGAATCAGAAAACTACGATAATGTAGAAAGGCATTTCAATCACAAGATGATAGAAGCGAATTTGAAGAAAGGCTCATTAACGTTTATGAAGTAAGTTTAAAAGTAACTTAGTAATTTATAAGTAAAAAAAAACATTCTGTGGAAGTTAGTGATGATATACATGGGCATCAAAAAAGATGACACTGGGAATTTCGGGAATAAAATTAGTTATTAATAATATCATCATAAACAGGTATTCCTTATGAATATGCAAGCAAAGTAGTGAGAATAGTAACAATAACATACTTAGCGAATATATTTTTATCGAAATTAAGTATTAGAAAACTAAGCTTAAAATTAACGTTGAAGATGCAAACAAGGAGATCCAAATAAAACGGGTTATGAACGTTTGAAATCTCATTATATATCTATAAATAAAAAACTTGATTGTCTAAAGATTTATTTAATCATATGATTACAATACGGTGATTTAAAGACTTGATGCATACACAATAATGTGGAATTACACCCTAGATGACATTTCAATTTCTTGCGTTATCCATACTAATATTATAAATGGGAAAGTGTGTCTGTCTGTTTGTCTTTCTTTCACGGTAAAACGGAGCGACGAATTGACGTGATTTTTTAAGTGGAGTTAGTTGAAGGGATGGAGAGTAACATAGGCTACTTTTTGCCCCTTTCTAACCCCCCACTTCCCAAAAATAGGGGGTGGAAGTTTGTATGGAGCATTCCGCAATTTTCAAGGAAGAAAGCTAAAAATTGGTATGCTGACTATTTATGACTACCAAAAAAATCGCCCATAATTTTTTTTTGAAATCTGCACCCAACCCGTTAAAAGAGGGGGTGAAATTTTATATGAGACCTTTCGCAGTTTTCAAGGCAGGAAGCTAAAATCGGCACACAGACTCCTTGTTACTAACGAAAATACCTGCCATTTTTTAGAAATCCTCCCCCAGCCCCTAAAATAGGGGGTGGACTCCGCAAAATTAGAACAGGTTCTTTAATACAAACGAATAATAAAATAATTTAATTAAAACGAATTAAATAAAACAATATTAAAAACATTAAATCTTACCATAAATCAATTAGCTTTTGAGAAAATAAACATTATAAACATAAATAAGTGTAACTCATGGATTCCGATAGATGGCGCTGATATGTTTATTGTATATTATGTTCACGATAGGTTTAATTGTTTAGTTCAAAAATTAATAACAGATGGCAGAGTTGAAATAAAATAAATAACGTGCAAAATTCTGTTCCGAGTTCTCTTCTGTGTTCAGGAAAGGGGGACAGTGCTATCCCGAATTTAACGCGAGCGAAGCCGCGGGCAAAAGCTAGTAAATTATATACAAAACCTCTCTAATGAATGAGTCGGTTCTTTTCGTAAAATTCGTTAATTATTTAGTAATTAATAAATCAGTTGAACCGACAGGTTATATAAAATATATATAGTATATTTAAATATAATAATTAACAAAGATCACTGAAGAAACAAAACAAAACGAGTGTGATAATAATTAATATATTTTCATCACTTGTTTCCAGGACAGATACAAAAGAGAAAATCACCGTAAATGCTGATCTGGTAATCGGAGCCGACGGCGCCTTCTCATCAGTTCGTAAAGCCATGATGAAACAGCCTTTATTTCACTATAGCCAGCAATACATAGAACATGGATATCTGGAGTTATGCATACCAGCTGGAGAAAATGGAGGTGTAAGTAACCACAACTGATTGTTCACGCGTTAAGCTTCTACCATCTCAAGCAATGACATCACTGCTTTCATCATAATTGCTATATCCCTTTATCAGGCGCTTACTCAAGGATAAAGGATACCCTCAAGCCTTTTGAAGATTATGACGACAAGGCATCACCCTAATTTTAACTGTCTCCAAAATATTTATAAAATTTTGTAAAGATAGTCATAAATTGTATTCGCATCACAAGCAGTTTTTACTACAATACATCAGCAAAACCACTGATAAAAGTTAAGAAAATCCAATATTTCTGGCAAATATTGTGGGATATGTAATAAGTTATTAGTGAAGGCAAGTCACATATAATTGGTACCTAAGCTTCAATTATTTAATCTATAGAAACATTTTTTTACTTTTTTTATACGTTCTTCAAATAGTCGAATAGAAAAGAAAAACTGGTGTAATAAATTCATCATAGCCGTGATACTAATTATTTTTTAAACTTTGCATATTTTATACCAACCTAATTCTTTCTTTCTGTGCAACGTAATTTATTAACAGTTCGGCAATAAAACACAATACAGATATAGTCACACCGAAAATTAGCACAAAATAATGATTACTTAAATCTTTTAAGAAAATTTTCTTGAACGTATTCTTCTTCCTGTGTATAGCAGACTTTGTTTGGTACAGTTTGTCTTCGAGATAGTGATTTAATATACCACTCTCTGATATATGCATAGATTTTTTCCAAAATTTTTTTCTCAATGGATATCCACGGGCTAAATATAATGTGAGTATATGGTCAGTAGAAAAGCCCCAGGCTTCCAGTTTGTTATTTCCTTCATTGTCTATAAATTCGTTTTGTCTTATGGTGTAACTGTAAGACATTTCGATTGCAAAGAGATCTTTTCTAGAAGCCACCACATCTAATGAAGTTTCTGTATATCTACATGCAGCGATAGGTATATTATCAGGCAAACTTTGACGATACGCGAATTGAAAAAAAGTACGAATCGGGTCGCTTATACAAGCTTTCAAAGGTAAATTTTCCAAATGCTCTGGTATTAAGCATGATGTCTGCTTAGCACGCGATGTCACTAAGCTATATAGAGCTGTGGTATAAAAATTACTCAGAAAAAATGTCAACCAAATCCAGCAAGCTAGAATAGGGCGCAATTTCAAATTTCGTAAAAGATTGGTATTACTATTTCCGATGTACAAAAAGCCCCATAACTTTAGAATCAAATCCGTATACTCGTTAAATGTGTTTTTCGTTAAAAATAAACATATGGCTAACACAACGATAGAAAACAGAAGCAGCAAAATCCAAGTAGTTTTATCGAACTCTTTGTAAAGTTTTTTCCATATTGGTTCTCTTACAGATGCGGAATATATCTCAAAACGTCCATAACTGTATCCAATGTATTCAAATACATCAGCACGGTTTTTTATTAAGATATATCCTCCTGCTGCAATATCTGCTTTGTTTTCATAGACATGATTAAGCAAGCCTGTCACTGTACGGTTGGGTAATACGACTCCGAAGCTTTTATCAGCGCCATGTACTTCAAATTCCAAATTGAGGCCTGTAGATTCAGCCAAGATTTCTAAAAGGCATTGCTCTACTCCACTTACTTTATAACCGTTTTTAGATGTATGGTCTGGTTCAATTATTATATTCGGTGTATCTTCAGAAACTATTACTCTTACTGTACAATTTCTAAGCTGATTTAAGTCTTCTATCGGAAAATAATCTTCCTCGGTTGCAAAGTTACATTCCGACAATTTTTCGGCTTTCCAATACTTTTTGCCACAGTTTCCATTTTCGAAAGGGAAATAGGTGTATATATCAGCATTATTTACGTTTTGGTTTACTAAGACTACAAAATAGATTCTATGTTTCAATAATAAATCAAAAACGATTATTAATTCTTCGTTCGTAAAATTATTTGAAACTATAATGAGAGGCGCTCTTGGGTTCCAGAGAATACTTTGTGTGGCAATGGCCATTAGTTTCGGTAGTTCTGCCGAGCTTTCAGTTACAACTACGTATGCTGTGGTATGTTCTAACCAGTCGTAATATACTCTGGATCTCACTATCACTGTAAAACATTCATCATTATTCATAATCTTGACGAAACTGTTGATGTCTGTCTGTGAATAAATCAAGGTTATAATGGAATCACATGAAATATGATTTTTTATAATTTTTAAAATACACTCGTTTAAGTATTTTGAATTCTCTTCATTTTTAATAAAAACTGGTGTCTTGCGTAATTCTGTAAAAGCAACAGATGACTTACAAGTAACACCAAGAACAAAAACAAATATTGTAACATATTTTAGAATCATTGTTGTCGAGTACTGATTTGAAACTGCTAAGAAGCAGTTTTATTTTCCATACCTATTGGTTTTGTGAAAAGTAAATTGTATGATAAATTATCTATTCGGTTGAAATTATTAGTCTTCGATCCTATATATGACACTAATGAAGAAGAATTTATTTTGAAATTGCCATGGGGCGGGGTAATTTACATTTGTATCTAAACGATACCTTTTTGCCTTGAAACAAAGCCAAGTTGCAATGTGGTTTTGTTTGTATGGGATTAAGTCAGGTTTCTTTTATGCATTCTACTTTTTTTTGTGTAATTTATAGTTTCAGATGCTCCCTAATTACTTGCACATTTGGCCCAGAGGTACTTTTATGATGATTGCGCTCCCAAATCAAGACTGTTCATGGACAGTGACGCTGTTTATGCCATTTACTAACTTCAAGAATTTAGATTCCGAAAAGAGTCTTTTGGAGTTCTTTGAAAAATACTTTCCAGATTCCATTTCATTAATTGGGCAAAAGAGATTGGTTGAAGATTTCTTTGGTGGTTCGCCATCGCCTTTAGTGGCTGTAAAGGTGAGTTAAAGTTCAAATTTTAAAAGTTTAATTAAATGTAAAAATAGTAATAATACGTCCTAGATCGAATCATCGCTTAACATCAGGCGAGATGGTGGTCATGCGCTATTTCCTAATCTATTTACTATAAAAATGGTAGGAAGTATACTTGCACTCGTTTGTGTGTAAGAATCCAATTTTGGAAATAGGACGTAGACAAGATATAGCCAAGCAGCTTTTCGTGATTATCACGCCGTAGTAGATTAAGTTGTAGATATTTCTTGGTTATCATTTGAGTGGTCAGGGATTTGCGATTTATATTATTTCCTTTTTTAGTTTACTTGTACCGGAAAATCAGATAATTGTCGTATTACAACTATTCTAACGAGTGAACGGATAAAAACGATTACCTGTTGCATTTATGCTGTTAAATAAGGTTAAATATAAGTAGTAATTGTACTATAATCACACTAACTACAATATTTATTTCTATTTTATAAGTATTAAAACCTTATGTAATCTTGTTAACAAATTATCGCCCACTTTAAATCCTATTTTTTTTCAGTGTCGTCCTTACAACATAGATGACAAAGCACTGATCATTGGGGATGCTGCACATGCCGTGGTCCCATTTTATGGGCAAGGAATGAATGCTGGTTTCGAAGATTGCACATTGTTAGACTTACTACTCCAAAAATACAACGATGACTGGTCATTGGTTCTCAAAGAGTTTTCAGATACTAGGTGGAAAGACACCTATGCAATCAGCGATTTAGCAATGTACAATTATATAGAGGTGAGGACAATTTAAATATCGGTGCTATTAAAATAACTCTGGGACTTTTAAATCTATAAGAAAAGCAGAATCTTACGTGAATAACATTTTGACATATAAATTTTATATTTAATTTTATAACTATGCTGAAAAATAATTCACAACTAATAATTAATAATTCAAAACCATTCCAAGTATTTAATAAAACCATTTTATGGCAGCAATAAAATGAGTAACATATTTAGTTTATAAAAGAATGATTTGAATATCTTACTAATGATGGTTATATGACAATAAGTTTGTATTGTATTTCAGATGAGAGATCTCGTGACCCGTCCGTCGTTCAGAATTCGTAAGGCATTCGACGATCTCATATTTTGGGCATTCCCCAACTTTTGGGTGCCACTGTACAACTCTGTGACGTTCACCACGATGCCTTATAGCCAGTGTGTTGAAAATAGAAATTGGCAAAACAAAGTATGTGACTATGTTATAGTTAAGATTATGATTATTAGAGGCACTTTCGGGTTCGATTTCTGGCTGGGTCAAAGTAGAAAACGGACTCTTATATTGGCTCGAGTCTGATTGAGTTATTTTTGATTTCAATAACACAAGTGCATTAACAAGATCATTGATAATTTGAGCATTGCCAAGTAATTAAAAGAGAATTTTCAGTTAGTTCTGTAAAAAGAGTAGATAATATTATTGTACTCACCTCATCCTCTAGAATTTTCTCAATTAGTTATCGAATGACAAAATTGGTAAACCTTTCTGTATAATGATGGGCTGTGGACTGCACATACATTAGGGGTTAAAATTAATACTATTATCCTTTTATGATTATTGTATCTGCTTATTTTAATTCTTACACTTTAGCGCCTTTTTTATAAAACCATTCAAAATGGATTAACTCCGCGTTTTAAGTGGATCTATTTAGATTGTGTTTTCTATTTCTAATGTGTTTTTTTTTTACAGATTTTATTCCTTCTGATCGTAGCTTTTGTGATATTCAACGCTGTTGGACTGTTTTATATGAGGCATTGAAGTAACATATATAATATTGGCGAGACCCACATTTGATTTTGCCCTAAACCATTTGTCACTTTTGGTACGCAACACAACATACAAGGGTTATATAAAATTTAATAAAATGTAAATAATATATCTCTTTTGAATTTAAGTCTGTAAGTTTAACTTAAAAAAATATAAAGTATATGTACTCGTATTTTATTGGTGATTTTTATGTTTTACATAATTGTTGCTTGTATTTGTGTCAAATAGATTTCATAATAATAGAATGATAATTTGTCGATTTACAATACTCGTAGCATGGTTAGTTTCGTAGGTAATAAGTTATAATTATATGTATAGTCACATGCATGATAGAAGTAGTGAATAACTTAATTTGTGGAGAATTGAGATACGTTTATTTACATTATAGCCACTTATGGAATAATTTGATGTAAATTTAAATATTGCTTATTTAAAATAATAATTAAAAACTTAATAAAATTATTAGAACATGTTTGCTTTTTTTGGCTTACAACTTAGCCACTTTGCACCTGGTATTGTCCGTTATTTAATTTAACCTAATGGGTAATTTTCAACAAAGTTTATTTTTGCCTAATTTTGGTGGATTTTTTTGTCTTTGAATTTAAAGTTATTTTATAGTTTTGAACTTTAGAGAAACTCCTAAAATTTTATTACAAGTATTAAGACATTGTTCATGCCTGTTAGTTTTTTATTAAATGGCGACACCCAAATTAATGAACCACCAAAAGAACAATGGCGAACTCCCATACATCATTTTCTTTCACCTAAAATTGTTGCGTCTTTAGATTAAAAAATACTAAAATGATGAACCGTTAATTCCTGAAACTGCGTGTCTTAGAATTTTTTATTTAAGAGGCCAGGAAAAAAAGATATTAAGCTTCGAAAATTTTAAGATTAAGTCACGGTAGTGTTGTCACAAAATCGATTATATCAATCGATAACATTCACTCTGATTAATAAACAAATAGATATTATCACAACCAACGTGTTTGAAAAGGTATCTATTATAATCTGTTATATATGTAGGTAATTAGGTATGCAATGTTGTTGAAATTAATAGGTACATATCGTTTAAGTCGCTGCTGAAGTGTTACCTACTATCGATTTATCGCCTTAATCGATATATCTAGACAATTATGGTAACCTTTTTCTTTTAAATTCAATCAACATCTGTTAGAATATCTAACCACATATTTAACCACATTTTAGCAATGTTATCGTTAATAAAAGGTCGCTTAAAATCGAGTGTATGCCATCTTATTTCTGCCTGTTGGTAGCTACTTAAATAATAAGTAGAATTATAATATACTCATTAAGTAGGTGAGTATGTTGCACCGTATGTATGTGAAGAAAACACTACATATTTCTTAATATCAGTACTTGATTTATTTTTCAATAACACAAAGTATAGTAGAGATTATATCAGTAAACAATTAAATGAACTTATCAGGATATCATGAAACCGATTTTTACATAACTCGAACAATTATAATAAAATGGCAACACGAAAGAAAATGGTACCTAGCGAAATTTCGATGTTTCATTTAACAATCAATGATATGTTCCAAAAAACAGTGTTTTTTATTCTGGCTCTTACTATTTATAAGCTTTTGATGTAAAAATGTAGAAAATTATTTCATTTCGTTCTGTAGAAAGAATATTTCAAGACGTTTAAAAAATATCTCAAAGAATATTTCGCCATTGTTCTTTATAAAGGCCAGCAAAATTAGCAATCCCGGATTATGTGTCAAAATGAGGAAAAAAAATCCTTTTTTGTTAAAATACCCTCTAAAAAGTAAAAAATATTACTTATATTAAACTATATACCGTTACTTATGTATATTGAACTTAAAGGTCAAGATACGTATAAACAATTGTTTTTAGAGAGTATTTTATATATTTTTATGGAATGCCTTATATTTTGACCGTTTTCCTTAAAACTTTGTATCCGCAACAAAATCACAATCAATCTATTACTTATTAATTGAGACTATTTCATCCATTTAGCCACTATCTGATACAACAACTGCTGTAAGTCCGTCAGGAGTTGGCTACCCTGCAGATGGACGAGACTTGTGGAATTTTCTCATATTCCGATATTAACTATAAGAGAGATGACGGTTTTCAAACTGCTGACCAGATTTTCATGATTCAAAGCTCATGTGCCTAGTTTTGTATTAAAAGTTAAAAATAAGTTAGTGCAAAGATTCTATGTTATAATTCGTAAAACAAAAGTCTTAATTATGGTAATCTTAAATATTTTTTTTGTATTTAAAATAAACTTCTGAGTGGCAAACTTAAAACCTGATATTTACTCACTTATAAAAATTCTACAAATCTACCTCAACATAATTAACGACTTAGAACAATAAAACGAATAGTTAAAATATTTTTCAATTGCATGCCCAGCTGGGTCAATGTGTATTGCAATTTTGTATTATAGTACTATCGTCTACCATCTTTAAATGTACCACATTTTTATTAAATAAATTCTATTCTATACTACACTACTGGAAAAAATTAAGGGATCAAAAAATATTCCAGATTTTTGGGCAATTTTCAACAGGCCGTAATTTCGAGAGAAATGGTCGTGCAGGAAATAAAAAAAAAATGAAATTGTAGCTCCAAGTGTCTAGTTTTTGGATAAGAATTTTAAAGTTTTGTTGCCTGCGCGGTTTTTAAGTAATCTTAGAAAAACCAGCACCAAAAAATTTTCAAAAATTTTTTGGTATACGGACGTGGAAATTTTTTCTTTGCTTAACCACTATAAGGGTCAAATACTTTGTTTATGTAGCTTTAATTTATTTTTGATAGACCGTGATACGTCCGCTTCTCGCCGAAATATCGGTCTTCAAATGGAAAAGGATCCTTTTGTCTTTGATTATTGATATCTCAGCAACCAATGATTGCACAGAAAGTCAAAGATGGGTTTTCAGAACTTGAATGAAATGTTTTTAACGATTAGCCATTGCTTTTCCGAAAATTTTTTTTCTTATTGTCACATGAATTTGAAAATGCAACAAAAAAAGAGTTTTTGGTGGCTTTTTGGAAAATTAAGCGCTGGATCGAAATTATTGAGGAAACCGCTAATGTTAAGTGTGCCTTTTATAGTTCAATATATCCACAAAAACCCTACAAAGAACCAAATTAATCCAGCCAGCCGTTTTTTTGTTTTACTTGATCGAATTTATGCAAAAAATAAAGGATCACGTATTTTGCTCTGAAAAGCTCATAATTTTAAAAAATGGGAAAAAAATGCTTTTCCGAGCTCTTTCAAATACATCTACTACTAATAATACAATCTCTAATACTCTGATAAACACAATTCAGGAGTCATCAACTCACAAACGAATAGGTATCTTCAAAGCAGGTGTGTTACTTTCTAGATCGCATCGTCGTTTAGTTACAGCGGTCAAGCGCAATTCAAGATTAAAAAAAAAACAAAAAGTGTTTGAGCTCAACAATGATTGAAGATCGATTAAATGGGCTTCGTATACTGTAGTATACGAAGCCCATTTAATCGCTCGTATACTATACTTCGTATAGTGTACATAAAAAACTTGTAAATAATATGGGTGATTTTTACAAGGGAGACGTCATTAACAGTTTTACAGAAGATCATCAAAAATTAATTTTAAAATAAAAGTCGAATTTAATAATCGAAAGAAAATGAAAATGCATATTTAACTTTGTTTAATTATTTGACTACCTTTAAATACGCTCTCTTGCGTTCCCCCGAGTCCAGAGGGTGCATTTGGCATAAAAAAGGGTGTTTCCCCTACACACTTATAGCACAGTAAATACAGAACAGTAGGTTATCTAAGGCCGCCCGCCGAGTTATTAGCCTACTCTTGCGTTGATCCCCAGGGTTGTCACTTTTACTTTTAGTTAATATTTTCGAACAAGCAGCACTTGATCTAAATTTATGAAATAAAAAGCATATTATGATTGAATATTTTACCAGTTTATAAATTTATTAAAAATAAAAAGCCTCTTTTCACATAACATTTATTATATTAAGTTACAAATTTAATACCGAGACAATTTTTCTCCGGTTTCTGCACGTCCGGAACGCTTTATTATTATTTCTTAATGTAAAGTAAATTCGCGAGCGGTCATGTGACGTACGCGCATGCTCACAGTCGCGCGGCACAGCCCGTACTCCCGCCACCTTATTCCCCCATATATTATGCTAGCGTGTGCGTAAAATCGCGTGCCGACACGGCGCGCGGCGCGCACGCACACATTCAAACCGAGAGCGGCACGTTTGTATGAAGATATTTTACTGTTCTTTACTGTGCTTATAGCTTATGTATGCGCGGGGGATCCGACCTAAAAAATGTCATTGCCCTCCCTGGGTCAGAAGCTGGGTACACCCATGCCCAAATATAACATCCCCGAAGTGGAAATACCTAAATATTATTAAAAATTCCGTAGAGAAGGAAGAACTATTTTATGTCTTGACGGAACTTATGTAAATGCGTCATAACGTTTCAAAATGTTGCCAATCAAAGGATGAACGTGGCGTTCTTTCCCATATCAGTAAAGGTCCACTTTTGACTGGTGATTATCACAATGTAGTGAATTTGGAGATCTTCAGTAAATGGGCTCTTGCCTAATATAACACCAAATTCTGTCAAAATAATGGTTAACGCGGCTTACCATTCGGTTCCCGAAGATAACCAAGCCAACTATGTCGTCTACCAAGCCATGATTACGACGACAAAACGTGTCATTGACGATAATCTTAGAAAATGTCTCTTACTGCAATTAATTAAAAGGCAGTTCACAGGAGATATTTACAAAATTGACGAGTTATTAAAGAAAAACATTAAAGGACAACACGCACAAAAAGTATCGCACCAAATTTGTGTAACAATATTACATTAGAGGGATTATTTGCTGAATATACCACAGAGAAGTCGAAGCACTTTGTCAATCATGTAATTAAAATCGAGGACAAATACATGACAGAAGAATCAAGTTCAAGTGATATTGATATAACTGATTGATTTATAATTTATAAATCACTTTCGAAGTTGTCATCATCAGAAACGTATTTAAATATTATTATAAACTAGCTTTCCGCCCGCGGCTTCGCCCGCGTGGAATTCGGTTATATTGCGGTATAAAGCACAACTATAAGAAAACTTCTCATTCCGACGGAAAAATCTAAGAAGCGCGATGTAACGCTGGATACTATTAGTTGTTAAACCAAAACTGAATGGTACACTATATTATATGTTTTCCCTTGTGGAGCAAAAACATGCAGATTTTGGACACCCAGCGCCATCTATCGCTTACCTCAAGAACTAAATGGCGTAAGCTATCATTCCACTTCTTATTTATTTTAAAAAACACATCGTTACCATGCTTTAAAAAACACCCAGCGCCATCTATCGCATACCTCAAGAACTAAATAACGTAACTAATACTTATACCAATTAGTAATTCGTTGACTTTAGTGATTTCAGGATAAGTAGATGTAAAAAAAAACAATTTAGACGATAAAAAAAATTGTACGTCATCCCTCGAGAATTCCTCATTTTCGAGGATTCATTTTCGTATCATTTAGCTTCATAATTTACATGTTCATATTCGTTTGCAACATATAAGTAGATGTAAAAAAAAACCGTTTAGACGATAAAACAAATTCTACGTCATCCCTCGGGAATTCCTCATTTACGGGGATTCATCATCATATCGTTTGCAATATTTTACCTTGTTTTAAACGACACACAGCGCCATCTACAATCCATCCATCAAGCAAACAATATTTTTGTTTTTCCTCGGGAATATCATTTTTTTCCAGGATAAAAAGTACCCTATTATTTAATCCGGACTTTTATCTTTACATCTGCAAAATTTCAAAGCAATTGGTGCAGTAGTTACGGCGTGAAAGCGGAACAAACAAACAAACAAACAAACAAACAAACAAACTCACTTTCCCATTTATAATATTAGTATAGTATAAGGATTATAATATTCATAAATTGTAATAAATAAAAGTACAAAAGTTAATTGAGTACCTACTGTTTTGTTATGTTTCTTTCTTGTTTCATTATATTTTTATTAAAATTATCGTCTTTATTTTTTTCATTAAAAATAAATTGTTAACCGCTATAACGTCACATATCTCAAAACCTGTCCAGTGCCAATTCTACCTCTTGTGTATCACAATAATCACACTATGCGCGCCTGGCCCTGTACCGCGCAGGCGAAGACTCATTTCAACGGTCTTCCTATAAGGATTACTAAGAAAATTAAAAAAGTTTGTTAAAAAAATAACTTTTCAGGAAATATCCATAGCAATCGGTAATTTTGTAACCGAACACCTAATATGAATCGTTCAATCGATAAGATATCTATAGTCTATAAAACGTAACATGATTAGAATGACAGCTGCCAAAACGTCGTGGCTAGTGCGGGACAGAATTCGCCAGTTAATGTTCATCGATAACGATAAATAATATTAAAATATTGGATCGGTTGTAGAATATGCCTTTTAAAGTAACTTTAGTAGAAGGAGACATTTCATATTTATAAGGGTTAATAAAGTTAAACACATGTAATAAATAATACACATTTATTGACGGAATGGTGTACATCCCAAATCTATTTCATCATCATCAGAATCTGATTCGCTAGAAAATTCTTGGAAGGTTTATTATAAGTTCATGGTCACATATGGAATCGAATCGCAGGTCGCGTTCCCAATCATCTGCAATTATCTTTCTTGTTTTGTTAATAACTTTCTTCCAATCGTCCGACGTAATATGCTCACATGCAGATGTTAATAAATTGTAACATTTTATTTGCTGTGAAGAGTGGGGTGATATTATGTCTTGTTGCGTAACCTGACATAAAAAAGCAGCTTAAAAACAAGTTATTTGATTGTCAAACATTTTGTTTATTATTCCACATTGAAACGCATTGCGCCTTTATTTAAATGCAAATACATCCTAATCAGTAATTGAATTTTTCATATACCTAAGTAAGGTAGACCACTTTATGTGAAAGTATATTTTTAAAGATTTAGAGCAAAACATGTAAATTTTCGTGAATAGATATAATCATCACTGGTTTAGCGTAACTTAATGTACACTAATTAAAAGATACTTAGGTTCGTTACGTACATATACTTGCCTTTTACTTGAGCCCATATCAATTAACAACAACATTCAACAATTATTGAAATGATTATCACAATAATTAATTAATTAACCTCTATCGATGTGTCTCATCTCTAAGATTTTCGTGACGCGACGTAACCTTGTAAAGACGTCATAAATAATAAAGCTATTTTCTGATAACTGATTTTTTAGAGATTTTCTTTGTTTTGGAAACTTGAATAGCATTAGAAAATATGTTTAATGAAAACACTGTACTAAAAATATTTTTACTCCATTATAAACTTATGAATTTCGTGTGTCAAAATCAATTAAATTCGAAACGTCCTTACAAGGTTCTATCATGAGTTTTGCCGACAGCTGTCATTCTAATCAAGTTATGTTTTAAGAACTATAGTTCTTTTTTTAAAACAAGGAATCACTAAAATATATTTACCGACCGACGATAAATTAATATCTAGGGACCCGTCAATAAGACATTGATTATGATGGACACGTACAACTTTCAGGGACTGAGACAAAGATTAATGTTTTTAATGATCGTAAAATGGTTTCAAATAATATACTTTTGATAAAATTTTACCGTGTTTGATTTGTTTGGTAGATGTTTAAAATGAGGGTATAATCTATGGTGCTTACATATTTGTTTTACTTATACATGATATATTCGCTGATATCGACGCCCTAGTGGATCCAGTGAAGAGGAGGCGTAAGAATACATCCTTAAGTCTTTTATAATATACGGGCCAAAATAGGTAATGATTTTTTATGTCAATACGATTTCAGCAAATATTTGCCCTATGTTAGATGACTTGGACTTTCTAATGCTTTTTGTTCAACGTTCTTTGATTTTACGGTAGTGTGCGTGTTTTATTCCAGCTTGTGTTCTCTGGTCAAATATATTAACTACAACACATCAAGACATTTTTGTTAAGTATGTTCAGTAATTATACATTTGCAAGTCCTATGGATACTTTTTAATAAATTGAAAAGGGTATAGTTTCTGAATTTCCGTCAAAAAGATAAAAACGTTTTGTTGAGTCTCGTGAGATAAATCGACTTTAGACACACTGCTGTATCATTGGAAACGTGGCAGAGTTACATGGAGGACGAGTTCGTATCACCACATGCAGACAAGATCGTTACATGAAATTACTGCTTGATGAAATTGTACACGAAAATATTGTTGACGAGGTTAATAAGCGATCGAATCACGAGAATACTCTTGCAGAAAGTCCGTCTCTGTTCCTAAAGGCTGCTACAGTTACCACCTATTGAGCTTTACAACTGTAGAACCCCTTTGTCAATAGATGGCACTACTAGTCGGCTAAATCGCGCCATCGTTCACCAACGGTCGTTGATAGGGACTGGAGTCCATTAAATTTTGTTTCTTCCACGTCATACTTATAATTGTGATTTGAATATATTGTGCTAGTACAAAGAATCACGTGGTTTCATTTCCGTCGGCTGAAAATTACAACTTCAAGCTGAACATGGTCCAAACGAGCCGGATGTATTGACCAGTCAGGTTTCCTTGAGATTTTAACGTATCCAAAAGGTAGTGTATTGCTGTTAAAGTGGTACGTTAGGTGGCTGTGGTGGCGTGCAGATTAACGCTGCACCCCCGCGATCGCCCGTGGAAGCAATAAACACCCTCTGGAGGTAGTTTTCAGTAAGAAGATCAGTGACGTCTTTCTGGGAGCGTTTTTGCTGCTCTACGAGCGCGGCTTGAAAGGCTTGTTAGGTTTGAAAGTTTTGTAAAGTGTCATTGTGTTTGTGTTGTGAACATGGACGTGTAAGTGACGAATAAATAAATAAAATTAACTTTGGAATAAATAGAAATAAGAACCGAAAATTAAGAAAAAGATTAGTCTCAATTTAGAAATAATATTACTAAATACATTGTCACAAAAATATTCACTAGAATTTAGTGGCAGGGTTTGTAACAACCAATCATGTTGCTTCTTCCATTGTAAGGTTACCATTTCAATACCTACCTTTTTTGGTAAATGTTCGTAGTAGGCTACGTTCCGCTATTTATTTATATCTTGTTCATAAAAACCATTCGCTTGATAAAAATTACATAATTTGAAAAGCCATCTTACGGGGGAAACGGAGCAATTAATTAGTATATACCCGTAACAGATAATGATTATAAACAATTTTGGGAGAAATAAGAGAACAGATACAACAATAATAAGTACTTAGTTAATAGTATTTTGATCCGATTTTTGAAAGCGTGTAAATGTTGATTCTGCGAATTAATTAAAGAAAATTTTAGATACAACTTCGAATTGTATGAATGTTTTGCGAAATTTACAAATTGATGTGAGTACTTGGGATATAATAGTGGTTTATGTTGTTGCTTCAAAACTCGACTCAGAGATCCGTAAACAGTGGGAAATCACCGATTCTTTTGATTATTCAGGAGTTATACCAACATTTAATTAGTTCATGGCTTTCCTTGAAAGTTCTCAGGTCAGCACAATGTTTCTGACACTCATCAAACCAATCCTAAGGCCATGTTAGCTACTCATTACAATATATGCTGCGAGTATTGAAGTTGAGGTCACAAGCTATATTTTTGCAAGAAAATTATAGAACTAGATTGGCACGGCGTGCATTCGTTGCTAATAATAAGATTTGTTTTAATTGCTTGGGAGGGAATCATATGGTAAATAAATGTCAAAAAGATGATCAATAACATCATACTTTTGTAGACTGATGCAGGAACTCGTGGAAATTAAACTCCCTATTTCACTTATTTTGCGTTTATTGACCAAAGAATACAGTAAGTAGTTGTTCACTCTCCAAAATTCCGAAAGCAAAAGAGACATAATTACTAAAACATCTGCTTTTTATTAACACCAAGATGGCGGCAAAATGCCGCCACCGGAAGTTCCAGTTTTAAGTCGTTATTACATTATATATTATTAAAAATGTCATGTTATATATTATTATTATAGTGCTTAAATTTTTAGAGTTATTAATTATACAATATTAAATTAAGATCCAATTGAATTTGCGTTAATATACTATAGAATAGGATTCAAACGACTTTGGCTAAAATTACAATATACCAATCAATACTCATTAATGCTAATAAATTGAAATCGTTACAAACAAAATTACAGGTATATTATAGAAATTAAATAATATTTACTACATTGATTTATGTATTTAATAAACTATAGAATAAATTTTAAAACACTTGCCAAAAATTACAATATACCAATCAATACTCTTTAATGCTAATAAATTGAAATCATTTCAAAGAAATTACAGGAATAGGATATAAATGAATTAAAATTTACTACATTTATTTATGTATTTAACAACTCGGCCGTCCTTTAAAAGACGTGTCCTCATGTCTTAAGTATAGTAATACATTACATTTTGATAAATTTTATGGATACCTAATTGTAGAGAATAAATTCAATTAATATAATTACAAATCCACATGTTAAACTGTCTTCCTTTCTTTTCTTTAAATTAAATATAAAAAATAATTGCAAATAAATGGGGTTCTCAAATTTGTTCCTTTTTTTTTTATTTCCTTAACTACTTATAACATGAAATACATTTATCATCATTTACACCCCGATAATCATGCAAATAGTAAATTAATTATCTCATACTAATATTATTTACACCCTGAATATTATGTAAATAATAAATCAATAATTTCATATTTATAATATTTACATTCTGTGAATTATCTAACTACTGAGTAAATAACCTAACGCACATATTTACACCCTGAAAATCGTGTAAAATAGTAAATTAATTATCTCATACTGATATTATTTACACCCTGAAAATCATGTAAATAATAAATTAATTCTCTCATACTGATATTATTTACACCCTGAAAATCATGTAAATAATAAACTACTGAGTAAATAACCTGACGCACGTATTATTTACACCCTGAAAATCATGTAAAAAATAGCAGCGTGGGGTATTTCAATTTTGTGCTTATATTATTTACACCCTGAATCTTATGTAAATAATTCTTAGGTCATTAAGCGCACCCTGAATTTTGTGCACATGTATATATTTAATTTATATGCCCTTCAATACCCTATTCCTACTTAACCTCATCCTCAGACCCCTCGTTAATATCACTTTGCCCACTACTGGTACAATCGTCATAAGCAGCACTAAAACTAAGCCAAGGGAATATTTTATCAGATGCAATGACTGCTTCATATTGCTTTCCTTTTCTAGTCAGCGGTGTATCTTCTACTACATACCTATCGTTAGTAAGAACACGTTTAATTCTATAAGGACCTTTAATTTTCGGTTCTAGCTTTCGGGACTGCCCTTCCATGCCTGGTATGGCTCTTATAATACGCACTAGATCACCCTCCTTAAAAACTTTATTGCACAGGGCCCGGGCTTTATGTCTTCGTATATCTTTTTCTTGTTGTTCGTCCAGGAGACGTTTAGCCTCTTGACGAATAGCACTCAGATCATTAGCATGTGTAATTATCTCGACGTCTTCCAAGACAGCGTTTAGAATGCCATCACTGGGGTTCGTTACTCGTCGACCAAATAAAAGTTCTCTTGGGGTTCGCTTAGTGGTAGAATGGACACTAGTGTTTATGCCTAATTGGACATCGAGCAAGTAGTCGTCCCAAGCACCTTTTGGTTTTTCGTGTGACATTGCTCCTAACGCAGATAATATGGTGCGATTATAACGCTCCGCTTGCCCGTTAGCGCGGGGAGTAGCGACAGCGTTAAAAACGTGTTTTATTCCGATACTTTTCACGAATTCTTTAAATCTTTTGCTCGTAAAACTTGTACCCTGGTCTGTTATAAGCCTTATAGGTAAACCAAAATAACTAAAATGTTCTTTAAATACTTTAATAGATGTAATAGATTTCGTATTTCGTATGGCAGTTAGATTTACAAACTTCGTGAATGCATCGACAATGACTAGAATGTAGGTGTTACCTCGTTTACTCTTATTAAACGGTCCAAGGTGATCTGCATGAATGGTATGGAACGGAATGTCCACCTTTGGAATCGGATGTAAAGGACCCGTGTTGCTACCCCCCGGCTGCTTGTGGTGTGCGCACTCTAGACAAGAATCTACGAATTTACGAACCTACGCATTTTAGGAAACCAATATCGAGAGCGAATGCGTTCGAGGGTCTTATCAAACCCAAAATGTCCGATGTTATCATGGTTACTTTTTAAGATCTGCCACCGCGCGCCTTTTGGTACAACCCATCTTAAAGTATCTGCTCCTACTACACGGTATACTCGACAGTTTTTTATTTTATAGTTAGCGATGATATCCATTACCTTTTCCGAATCGGGGTTAGTAAGTACCTCTTTAATATGCCTAATCTCATCGTCACTATCTTGCATGGTCGCGATCCAGTCATCAGAATCAATTGACAGTATTTCCAAGACTCTTCCCTCGTCACTGACATCTGATATAGGGTGTCTGCTTAAGGCATCCACGTGTGACATTTTCTCCCCGGGGCGATATTCAATATTACAATCGAATTCCTGGAACTGAATCCACCATCTAGCAATTCTGGGGACCAGATCGCGTTTCGTGAGAGTTGTACGCAACGCGTTACAATCCGTGAATATAGTAAATTTGATACCTAATAAGTATACTCGAAATTTTTTTAGTGAAACTATAACGGCTAAAGTCTCAAGTTCAAAAGAATGAAGCTTCTGCTCATCTGCTGTAGTTTGCCTGCTATAATAAGCTACTGGTTGGAAACCTGAATTTTCATTTCTTTGCAACAATATACCTGCAACGCCTAGTTTGCTTGCATCAGTATGAAGATGTGTCTCAGCTCCCCTGTCATATAACGCCAGTAAAGGTCGCTTTGTGAGTTTATTTTTAAGGCTGTCAAAGGATTTTTGTTCATCAGTCGCCCACTTCCACTTGGAATCTTTCTTAAGCAAAGAGGTTAAAGGTTTCGCAATCATAGCAAAATCTTTGACAAAACGTCTAAAAAAACTTGCAAGACCTATAAATCTACGGACATCGTGCTGATTGGCGGGAGTTGGAAACTTTGAAACGGCGTCAGTTTTAGAAGAACCTGGTCTTATTCCATCCCATCTAACTTCAAACCCCAGATAATCAATTTTATTAAAACAAAAACGACACTTGCTTAATTTTAGGGTCAACCCACCATCGCTCAGAAACTTCAACACTTCCTCGAGCCGTTCAATGCTTTCATCAAACGAACGAGCAGGGATCAGTACATCGTCCATATATACTAATGCATAATTAATTCTTGACTTATTAAGGATGTGATTGACCGTTCGCTGGAAAACGGACGGTGCGTTGACTAAACCAAAAGGCATCCGGTTATACTCATATTGTCCGTCGGGTGTCACAAATGCTGTTTTGCTACGTGATTCTTCAGCTATTGGTATTTAATAATAACCCGATGCTAAATCTAAGGTAGTAAAAATTTGGTTGCCTGATAAAAGGTCCAATTGGTCTTCAATTCTAGGTAACGGGAAATGTTCTTTATGGGTTTTATTATTTAATGCGCGATAATCTACGCAGAGTCTCTTTTCCCCAGTTTTCTTTTGGACCAAAACAATTGGACTTGCATAAGGCGAACAGGAGTCACGAATAATGCCATTATCGCGCATTTTCTGTACCATTTGACGTACTAGCTGTCTATCAGGGGCGGAGAGACGGTATGGTCTATAAACTACCGGTTCGTTGTCTTTAAGTTGGATCACCATTTCTGTAGCAGTGGTGAAACCAAGGTCATGAAGACTAGATGAAAAACGAGTTTTATACTTTTTCAAGATACCAAGCAATTGGGATTTTTGTTCTGGCGTAATAGAACCACAACACAAGTTTTCTTCGTCTGAACTAGTGATGTCCATCACTTGAGGGGTATAACCTGAATCGTTCAAGATTTTCGCACGTCTAATCAAACTATTAGGTGCTATTACAATATCTTGGTCGGAAAGATTTTGTACCAACAATTTGCTTGTGCCCTCCCTAAGTTCATACTCGCCAGGTAATAGGAAGTGTTCTCGGCCAGGTGGACCACGAACTTCTCCCCTGACATATATCTTACTCGTGATATTTTCGTCAGATATGACAGTTATAAGAGATAAGTGATCCGTTTTTAGAGTGGTTTCTTCAAAAGATTTTAAATGACATCTCAAAGAAGCTTCTAGTGGTAAAGATTGGCGTCCGACAATTACGTCAGTAGGGGTTTTTATTATCTTTATGGAAGGGCGTTCAGTATATGTATGTCCTAATAAAACAGGATAGTTAATCATATTATTATCCACGATAAGTACCTGAACATCGTGTTCAACTATCCCTTGTACATCGATAGAGACATGAGTTATACCGATTGGATGGTACGGTATATTTCCTAACCCTTTTAAAACTATACCAGTTTCAGCAACAGGCTGCCATTTAAGGCCTAAGATCAACGCGTCACTAAGGCGAATCAATGTGCAATCGCTACCTAAATCAATATGCGACAAAATAGTATGACCATTAACCTTAATTGGTAACCTATATTTAGTATTCACGTCGCTCCGAGTACAAACTTCCATGACAGATTTAATATTTTCTAAATTTTTATTCCGACTTTGTTTCGGGCAATTCTCAGCTAAATGACCACGCCAATTGCAAAGTTTACATTTAATTGTGGGTTTAGGGCACTGGTAGAAGGTGTGGCCGGTCTCATTGCAATTATAACAAGTAAATAATTTATCTTTACGTGTAATCTCAATTGTGCCTCTATGAAACTTTCTATCCTTCTCCCTATCTTTCTTGTCGCTTTCTTTTAACGGTATTGTCTTAACGGTTTTAAAGAATTTTAAAATGTCTTCAGGTTCCAAAAATTGAGCCGCTTGTGCACCTACACGTATACCGCGATCATCGATACCAAATACAATGCAGTCTACTGCCTTTTTCCGGATAAACCACACCGATTAAGTAAATTCAATTTCTCATAAAAATAAATTTCCAATGACTCACCAAACCTAACTCTTTTATTAAGCATTTCTGTAAGTAATTCAGCATAATTATCACGAGATGGGAAAGCTCCTAATAATTTTTCTTTCCATTCTGCCCAAGTATACATTACGGAAGGAAGACCCTGGTACCAAGTTCTAGCTATACCACCTAGCTTAGGTAACGCATAGTGAATTGTTTGTTTATCATTCCACTCATAAATCTGAGCACATTCTTCTACCTTATGAATCCAGGAATCAATTGTCTGTCCTTTAGAAATAGGATCAAAATCAGGCAACACGTTCATTACTGGGAATCTATCCTTATCAGATTTCTAGTCTTTCATCGCGTCCAAAAATTTTTCTAACATGTCAAAACTAATGGACGACTTTCTTTTCTTTATTAAAGGGCGCTCTAAACTAGTGTCTGAGGACGAAGAACTATAGGAATGGCTATTGACTGTCATTGACAACCGCGTTCGGTGACTGTAATGACGATCTACTTCAGCCTGTTGACGCCGGCGCCGACTTTGTTGTGGCGATCGATCCCTCGAAACACGCACCGGCGTAAGAAATCTCTTTCCAGACAGCTCCTGTCCCGAAGCTGCCTTTCCATTGCTCGGCCGCGGAGGAGTTCTAGTCTGTCTGGATTCTCGGCGACGCTTACTGGTGTGCCTGGGGCGTCGCCCCCTTGTTTCCAGTTCGAAAATCTCATTATTCGAATTGGACATCTGAAACTTTCATTTGTATTAGTAAATGTTCACGGCACTAAAACATAACCCTTATTAAGGTACATCCAGGTGTTTCAAAGTAAAATTTAATATTTTGACGTTATGGAAAAAAACTGCACTAATCGAAACAAAAGTAAGAAAGCTTTTTACATCACAGTGGACATAAAAACAAGAAATAAAGAATTAAAGTTCAATATTACGATAATATTACGATTAAAGTTCAAGATTGACGAATGTAAATTACATAACCAATCGTTGCATTATTTATTTTATAATATAATTTTGAGTGATAATGAACATACTTTCAAGAAATACTAAAAAGAAACTTAAGTTCTTTATTCGAAAAAAAAGATAAATTTTGTGGGTGCATTAAAAAAAAAGGAAAAGAAAAAAAATCTACAATTCTATTCATTTACATGCTCAAATCTTCAATTCAGAATCAATATTGAAATATCTATTACAATAAAGTGTATATATTTTACTTACGTTATAAATGTGGGCTGCGTAAAGCAAATTTTCCGTTGTGTTAACGATTTTTGCTCCTTATCCCGCTTCTGATTTGTAGACTGATGCAGGAACTCGTGGAAATTAAACTCCCTATTTCACTTATTTTGCGTTTATTGACCAAAGAATACAGTAAGTAGTTGTTCACTCTCCAAAATTCCGAAAGCAAAAGAGACATAATTACTAAAACATCTGCTTTTTATTAACACCAAGATGGCGGCAAAATGCCGCCACCGGAAGTTCTAGTTTTAATTCGTTATTACATTATACATTATTAAAAATGTCATGTTATATATTATCATTATAGTGCTTAAATTTTTAGAGTTATTAATTATACAATATTAAATTAAGATCCAATTGAATTTGCGTTAATATACTATAGAATAGGATTCAAACGACTTTGGCTAAAATTACAATATACCAATCAATACTCATTAATGCTAATAAATTGAAATCGTTACAAAGAAATTACAGGTATATTATATAAATTAAATAATATTTACTACATTGATTTATGTATTTAATAAACTATAGAATAAATTTTAAAACACTTGCCAAAAATTACAATAGACCAATCAACACTCTTTAATGCTAATAAATTGAAATCATTACAAAGAAATTATAGGAATAGGATATAAATGAATTAAAATTTACTACATTTATTAATGTATTTAACACTTTTTACATAATAATAGCTTTGGTTCATATCATACTGAAGTTCACTAGGTCACACCTACGAGTAGTACCCATTCAGAAGGTACCAGTACATCAAACGTGCATTAATGAATCCACGATAGGTCTTACTAGCCACTGCGTTAGTAAAGGCTCTGTCAAATGAGGATGACTTACAAGTTATCTGAGCCTTACTGTCTAGAAATTCCTTACGCCATATAGAATCTTATCTTATCTTGTTGTGAGAATACAAAAAGTTGTTGTTGGCAATTCTAGGTCTTCTGGAACACCCATAACTATGGGCGTGTTACAGGGGTCAATATTGGGTCCATTATTCTTTCTTGTTTACATTATGACCTCTCTTATTTTACAAAGAACTATTGTGAGACAGCATGGTTCGCTGATTGTACTTACCTCTTTTTATTTTAAAACTAATAGAAGTAATATGTGATCTGACGATGTAAACGATTCTCTCTCCAAGGTATTACACTGGTTTACTAGTAATAATTGAAAGCTTAACTGAGTCAAAAACGTCTTCACTACGAGACTAGGTAAGTATAAGGACTTACCTAGTCACTTTATTATTGTCCGCTATGTTCTTCTCTTCTGTCTGATTTTCATTTTTTTTTCTTTTGAATATTACTGCATTCATAACATACTCTTTAGCACTTTTATCTTCCTGTTCCTTAATTTTATTATTCTCTTTTATTTGTTATATCTAAAAGACCTTTATTGTTGATATCCTTTTTCTATAGTAAAACATTCCATCAGCAGCTCGTCGATGAGATTAGAGCAAGTAGAACAAGTGAGTATTCAAAGGTATCTTTGAATACTCGCTGCTTCATTCATCGCTACTTGGAAAATAGTTTGTAAAGCTAAGCAAGGGCGGACGATGCACTAAAGAAAAGTAAAACTAGCTCATAATCCATTATGTGATCGCGAGGATTGTCTCTCCAAATGATTGTTTGATATACATATCTTATGTTACTCCTATATAGCGATACGTACAGAAGAGAGCCTATAATTCGGCCGCCAATTCATGCAAAAGGGGCTTACTTAAGGCGAGATGTGACCACATGAACCGAACGGGGAAGAAACTTTCTTCCTACCCGAATGAAGCTAAACAATTGAGATCCCTCTCGAAGTCATTCGAAGCGAATTTCTACCGCCCTATGCTAGCGCCTTTGCTGAAGGTCACTGGCTCATTCTGCAGCTAAGAAAGCATTATTATTCGCCTCTCTGTTTGAATTCCCGTCTACTGTCACCGGATTTCAATAACCACCAAACATACCTCGCTCTCTAAAGAAGAGCTCTACTTAAAATGGATGCCAAACGTAACCCAGAAAATCACATTCGCCTGTAACAAGGGATGTGGGAGGCTATTCCGCAACGTGATTTGGATAACCTCGCTGGCTCGCTAAAAATCGCTGCGATTGTGTTATAAGCGTTAACGGCAGTAAAAAGTTTTTTATTTTTATCTTTTGATCATAAATATAATGTCAAGGCTAAGGTGATAAAATTCCTTTAAGGAGAAATCGCAAAGTCTTTATTTATGCAAAAACATGAGGCAAAGCAAACATATTATGTAATGAATCTAAATAGACATTTTTATATAACATCAAGAAAGCACTTAATTTTTTTTATAAATACCTTGATCCCTAGTATGTATTTGTCTTCTCTTTGTATTTTTCAACCAGGAAGGCAATTGAAGATATCACATACCCTACAAATAGAACACCAAAATGTATTCTAAAGTCACGTAATACGAACTTCCTGAATGTTTTCTTGTTCCGGTTGTCTACAGTTTTTGGAGGGCTTAACCATCTTTGATAAACATCTGCTAAACCAAATTCAAACATGTACTGAGCGTGCCTTTGCAGCTGATCTCTAAGAATTAACCCTTTATATACATAGAAACAAAGGACAACATCACTTGAAAAATCCCAAGAGTCCAATTTGCGGTTTCCATATGCATCTATGAAATCTCTTTCCCTAGATGTGTAGGATGATTTTAATTGCACGGTGTATAAGTTGGTGCTGGAAGCTACAGTTTCTAAGGCTCCGTCTATGGAACTACACGAAGGCATGTCAATACCTTTCGGTAGATCTTCATTGTAAGCAAAAAAAAAGAATATTCGAATGACTCTACTCATGCAGGGTTTATATGGGATAGCAGATAGTTTCTCGTGATTTATTTGCCGCTTGTAATGACTATGACTTGCTACCAGGCTATACATATTGGACATGTAAAAACTGCTAATGAGGAATGTGAACCAAATCCATGTTATCATGACTGTTTGTAGTCGTTTTGTCTTAGCAGCAGGTTCCACACCGTTTCCTACGAAGAATCCGTAAAGATTTACGAATAAGTGAACACGGCTGTAAGGTATTTTCGGCGATAGATTAAGCAGTAACATGCACACAATTGACATAAAACAAAAGAAAATCACTATCAGTAACCAAATTGTTTCATCAAATTCAGCGTAAACCGTTTTCCATCGTTCGTCGCCAACAGCAGAAGAGTATAGTTTAAAAGAAGCAAAATTAAAGCCATAGATAAATTCATATAAATTTGCTCGATTTTTTATTAAAACAGTTGACCCTATTGCTATATCAGCTTCGTTTTTTTGCAAATAGCTTAAAAGACCAGTGGAAGTACCATTTGGCAGAACTACACCAAAATTTTTTTCTCCTTTCAGTTTTTCATATGTTACAGAAAAGTTAGCATGTTCAGCAAAGCTATCTAGAATATGTTGCTCCAGTATTTGTATATCTGACTTTTCAATATATGACACTACCCTGAAGTTGCAGTTTTGAAAATTATTGATAAATTTTCTTTCGAAAAAGGTTGATCTTTTTGCAACATCCTGGCATTTTCCGAGATGAACGGCAAGTGCATTATCTCCACACTGTCCATTATCAAAAGGAAAGTAGGTATACACATATGTGTTCATATTTCCTTGAATAAGTAATAACACGTCATATACTTTGAAGGTACGAAGTATCTCAAATATTGCATTAATTTCAAAGTCTGCGCAATTTTCTATCGAGATTATAAAGCGAGCTCGAGGGTTCCAAAATGTTTCTGCTTTCAATTCCAACATAACTTCTTGCACATAATTGTGTGTTATCATAATTATATACATTTGGTTATACACAATCCAATAATTTTTGTGATAACTCCTGGTGAGTATGCTGTAACAATTTGTTTCATGTATTTTTTCGAGTAATTTTACATCATCGTATCTGTTGTATATGACTGTCATATGTTCATAGCAAGGCAAGTGTTGATCTAGTATTCCTAATAAGCAAGAAGTTTTTGAATCCGTGTCATCTTGAACATTCAACAAAGTGTATTGATCTTGACAAAGTGTTGGTTTCCAAGTTTTGTAAATAAATATTTGTAAAATTAAAAACAATTCAGCGGTCAGTATCTTTCTCGGTTTCATATTTCCGAGTGATGTTTTTCATTTAGAGAATGTTTTTAAATACCTACTCTGACATAATAATAATTTCAACAGAAAATGATGGTGTCCCAACTGTATGTAATCTAATCGCGTGACTAACGGACGGTGGTAATTAACGGTGACATATATTAACACTAGCTTTACCCGTGGTTTTGGTTTAGAATACGTAGACCAGAAATAAGATTAGTATCCATACAAGATAAAGAAACATATTGCTTTAAATGAAAATATTTCGTTAAATTGTAAAAGTTACTGACTTGAATATTCCGCCAGTTTTAAACTGAATGGTCGCACGTGTTTGCTGCTCCGATGGATTACGGCGCCGGATGTGCACACTGCAAGTTGTTATTTTCGCGTACATAATATGCAGTAATTTCTTGAACGATATGTAGCATTTTGGGTATACGATTTTCCTGCGCTCTTTCTCCACATGCTGGTTACACATATATTTGGCATACCGCGATAGCGTGGATCGCTATCCACAGCACGATTCAATGAAGCTTTAAAGTTTAATGCGCGTAATAGGTACATAATATTATTGAAGAAGTGACATCATTCCTTTTGTAACAACCATGTGTTTCTGACACCTATTTTAAGCTTTTATTTTGTTTTAAGTTGAAATATTTTTAATGACAGTTTCTTGGAAATTTAAAAAAATATTAAGTCGATGCAGTCGCTAAGCATAAAGCTTCGCTAGCACCATATATTGGAGTAGAGCGTAATACTAAAAAAATATATAAAAAAAAACAACATTTCAATCAATAATGTTTAGTAAATTTTAAAATTCCATAAGAAAGAAAATTTTTAAAGATCGTGCGCTTTTTGTTTCAATGGAAAATCCTATAGAGTCAATGTTTTTTGGTCATAACAGTTTTATTTTTGCGAATTTCAAAAGTCGGGCATCACAATCTAGTTCTAAAAATGTTGATTCGATTACACACAAAGATTATTAAAATCGGTTAAGGAATCGGGAAGTTATGGCGTAACAGACATTGCGTCAATGAAGCTGATTCAGTAAGTATATTTTAAATATATAATAACAATATGTGTATAGCCTTTGTCCACCTGTAATAATTACAAGATCAAAAATATGATTTAAAAAATGAAAAATTTTATCAACTAAATTCAGTGCTTTCAAATCTTTATTATTATTACACTAGATGTGGCAGACAATAATAGACAGATATTTTTGCATATGCATGTTGCATTAAAGTTTATTGATAGCACCAGAAATTAAATTGCACTTTAAATAAATAAAGTGACATTTATGTTTTAACTCCGGTTGTCCGTTAAGCCTTTTTCACATGTTTTATGCACAAGTTTTAAAAGCAAGCAGGCATTACTGCGATTATATACAAACTAAAAAATCGTCCATTCAGTTAATAATGCAGCGTAACAGCTAACCATTTAAAATATACTAAACATTCTACGTTTAGCTTGTTCAGGCAGTGTATAACAGCGGCTCTTTCGGCTTTGAGCTCATTCAATATGCAAGCCCGTACAGTGCAGTGCAAGATAAGTAGCGTGCACCATTTGTGGTTGACCTTTGGTCTGTGTGTTTTTCAATGTGAAGTTAATCTTTGCAATCCTAGTAATGTTCAGAAGACTCAAGACTTTACAAAAAGTGGTGTTATAGAGTAATTTCATTATTTGTTGAAAACTTGTCCCTATTCAAATATTGAGTAACTGCATTGCTTTAAATATGCGTTCATTGTTGAATATTTTTATTACTATTTTACAGTTCTTTTGTCCTTGAAATATCGCCTCCAAGACTAAATTAAATAAAATCGTATGTCTTCTTTCTTTTCGGTAATGATTTGTAGTTCGGATGTAGGAATGCGCATTTTATCCACTATTTTATTCTGAATAAGAATAAATATGATTACAAAGCTAACTTTAGCAGCTATATTCAATGACTAAAGTGAGAGTACAAGGCTATGTTATCTGATGATGAAATATGGCACAAAATTTCGGTCGATTGGCAATCAATATATTTGTACGATATATGATCTGTAGTGATGATGATGATGATGATGACTCAATCCTTACAGTGCTTACTTTGGGCTAGGTTAATTGGTGTGAATGTGAGAAATACTTTTTATATATATTTATTTATTTACTTTTATCCAGGCTTTGTGTGCTCAGCAGTAATGCATACAATAGTGTCTAAAGTACAAACATAAAGCATTATGTATATATGTGTATTATACTATGTATAAGTATATACGAGGGGAGGTCAAAAAGATCGCGGAATGGAGGGGGATGAGGATTGAGCATCTCACCATTAGTATATATTCTAAATTGAGGCCGTCCATTAATCACGTGATGTTTTATTTTGGCATTTTTAACCCCCCTTCCCCATTGGTGATACATGGTGAGGTTTAAGACTAACCCCCCCGCCCCCCCCCCTATCACGTGTATTTTGTAGTACCTACCTACAAAGAATCTTATTTTTTTTTTCAATATTTCTAAACTACAGGTATAAGTATCATCTAATTTTATTATAGAACATTAGCGCGCCGTCCCGGCTTCGCACGGGTGGACAAAATTCTTTAATTTTTTTTCTATTATTAAATATTTTTCCGTAAGCGCCATCTAGCGTCCGCTAGACGAACTACTTGCGGTAACGCGTTGCTATGGTAACGTTATTGATACAATGGAAAAAGAGCGGACAGACAAAGACACAAACCACTGTGATATTAGATTAAAGACTTAGTACAGTCAATCTGCAATTTTGGCTCCGAAAAATGACAAATCGGGATTTGACGACGCGAATCGTTAGGGGGGCAAGTAATAAAAAGTATAAGCGCTAGAACTTATACTTGCTGAGATAAATGCATTTCATTTTTTTTTTGGATTTTCTCAAAAACAGCATGTGGGAGGGCTTCGGAAATCTTACATTAAGTTTATTACTTGCCTCCCTAACGATTCGCGTCGTCAAATCCCGGTTTGTCATTTTTCGGAGAGTTCGAATTTTTTTCTTACTTATTGACTGTACTAACTACAATAATAACGTTTAGAGGTAGACAGAAAGATTGCAGTTTGTTTTTGACTGACATAAAAACTAGGCGATGCAGTTACTAAGCATAAAGCTACGCTAGCACCATATATTGGAGCGGAGCGTAATACCTAAAAGAAGAAACAATTTTTTTGTTTCGATGGGAATTTTTAGGAATTTCATAATTTGTGTCACAATCTGGCCCTAAACCTATAGATTCGATTCCAAACAAACAATATTAAAATCGGTTAAGAACTCGGGAAGTTATGGCGTAACAGACATTGCGCCATTGAAGCTGATCCATGGGAGCTTCGCTCGCTCCGCTCCAATAATGAAAGAAATGCGAAAAACTTTTTTGTACTAATACATGAACATACATTTAATTTCATTCCAATACCGACACGAGAGTGTATAAAATGTAATATTTGGTTGCATATTAACAAAAGTTCATATTAGTAAAATGGAAAACTTTTATAACATAATCAGAAAACTACGATATTGTAGAAAGGCATTTCAATTACAAGTTGATAGAAGCGAATTTGAAGAAAGGCTCATTAACGTTTATGAAGTAAGTTTAAAAGTAACTTAGTAATTTCTTAGTAAAAAAAATCATTCTGTTGAAGTAGTGGAAGCGCTAAGGAGTGGAACTCTTTGTCTGAGTCTGTGTTTCCTGACAAATACAATTTAGGGGTCTTCAAGTCACGAGTAAATAGGTACCTTCTAGGCAAGCGCGTCACATCCTAGATCACATCGACGCTTACCATCAGGCGAGATGGTGGTCAAGCGCATGCCTATTTTCTAAAAAAAAAAAAAGTAAGTGATATACATGGGCATCAAAAAAGATGACACTGGGAATTTCTGAAATAAAATTAGTTATTAATAATATCATCATAAACAGGTATTCCTTATGAATATGCAAGCAGCGTAGGGAGAATTTAGCCATACGCTATCATACGGGCCCAGTGAGAATAGTAACAATAACATACTTAGCGAATATATTTTTATCGAAATTAAGTATTAGAAAACTAAGCTTGAAATTAACGTTGAAAATCTGCAAACAAGGAGATCCAAATAAAACGGGTTATGAACGTTTGAAATCTCATTATATATCTATAAATAAAAAACTTGATTGTCTAAAGATTTACTTAATCATATGATTACAATACGGTGATTTAAAGACTTGATGCATACACAATAATGTGGAATTACATCCTAGATGACATTTCAATTTCTTGCGTTATAAATTATATACAACACCTCTCTAATTAATGAGTCGGTTCTTTTCGTAAAATTCGTTAATTATTAATTAATAAATCAGTTGAACCGACAGGTTATATAAAATCTATATAGTATATTTAAATATAATAATTAACAAAGATCACTGAAGAAACAAAACGAGTGTGATAATAATTAATATATTTTCATCACTTGTTTCCAGGACAGATACAAAAGAGAAAATCGCCGTAAATGCTGATCTGGTAATCGGAGCCGACGATGCCTTCTCATCAGTTCGTAAAGCCATGATGAAGAAGCCTTTATTTGACTATAGCCAGCAATACATAGAACATGGATATCTGGAGTTATGCATACCAGCTGGAGAAAATGGAGGTGTAAGTAACCACTAACTGATTGTTTACGCGTTAAGCTTCTACCATCTCAAGCAACGACATCACTGCTTTCGTCATAATTGCTATATCCCTTTATCAGGCGCTTATTTAAGGATAAAGGGTACCCTCAAGCCTTTTGAAGATTATGACGACAAGGCATAATTTTAATTGTCTCCAAAGTATTTATAAAATTTTGTTAAGATAGTCATAAATTGTATTCGCATCACAAGCAGTTTATACTGATGTATTGCATCAGCAAAAACACTGATAAAAGTTAAGAAAATCCAATATTTCTGGCAAATATTGTGAGATATGTAATAAGTAATTAGTGAAGGCAAGTCACATAATATTTGTGAGCTTCAGTTATTTAATTTATTTAATCTATAGAAATAGTTTTTTACTTTTGTATACATACTTCAAATAGTCGAATAGAAAAAAAATACTGGTGTAATAAATTCATCATAGCCGTGATATATACACGTAATGAACCTGAAAAAACTCGAATGAAGAACTAATTATTTTGTGAACTTTGCATATCTTATATCAACCTACTTCTTTCTTTCTGTACAACGTAATTTATGAACAGTTCGGCAATAAAACACAATACAGAAATAGTCACACCGAAAATTAGCACAAAATAGTGATTACTTAAATCTTTTAAGAAAATTTTTTTGAACGTATTCTTCTTCCTGTGTATAGCAGACTTTGTTTGGTACAGTTTGTCTTCGAGATAATGATTTAATATACCACTCTCTGATATATGCATAGATTTTTCCCAAAATTTTTTTCTCAATGGATATCCAGGGGCTATATATAGTGTGAGTATCTGATCAGTAGAAAAGCCCCAGGCTTCCAGTTTGTTATTTCCTTCATTGTCTATAAATTCGTTTTGTCTTATGGTGTAACTGTAAGACAATTCGATTGCAAAAAGATCTTTTCTAGAAGCCACCACATGTAATGAAGTTTCTGTATATTTACATGCAGCGATAGGTATATTATCAGGCAAACATTGACTAAACGCGAATTGAAAAAAAGTATGAATCGAGTCGCTTATACAAGCTTTCAAAGGTAAATTTTCCAAATGCTCTGGTATTAAGTATGATGTTTGCTTAGCACGTGATGTCACTAAGCTATATAGAGCTGTGGTATAAAAATTACTCAGAAAAAATGTCAACCAAATCCAGCAAGCTAGAATAGGGCGTAATTTCAAATTTCGTAAAAGATTGGTGTTACTATTTCCGATGTACAAAAAGCCCCATAACTTTAGAATCAAATCCGTATACTCGTTAAATGTGGTCTTTTTCGTTAAAAATAAACATATGGCTAACACGACGATAGAAAACAGAAGCAGCAAAATCCAAGTAGTTTTATCGAACTCTTTGTAAAGTTTCTTCCATATTGGTTCTCTTACAGATGCGGAATATATCTCAAAACGTCCATAACTGTATCCAATGTATTCAAATACATCAGCACGGTTTTTTATTAAGATATATCCTCCTGCTGCAATATCTGCTTTGTTTTCATAGACATGATTAAGCAAGCCTGTCACTGTACGGTTGGGTAATACGACTCCGAAGCTTTTATCAGCGCCATGTACTTCAAATTCTAAATTGAGGCCTGTAGATTCAGCCAAGATTTCCAAAAGGCATTGTTCTACTCCACTTACTTTATAACCGTTTTTAGATGTATGGTCTGGTTCAATTATTATATGCGGTGTATTTTCAGAAACGATTACTCTTACTGTACAATTTCTAAGTTGATTTAAGTCTTCTATCGGAAAATAATCTTCCTCGGTGGTAAAGTTACATTCCGACAATTTTTCGGCTTTCCAATACTTTTTGCCACAGTTTCCATTTTCAAAAGGGAAATAAGTGTATATATCAGCATTATTTACGTTTTGGTTTACTAAGACTACAAAATAGATTCTATGTTTCAATAATAAATCAAAAGCGATTATTAATTCTTCGTTCGTAAAATTATTTGAAACTATAATGAGAGGCGCTCTTGGGTTCCAGAGAATACTTTGTGTGGCAATGGCCATTAGTTTCGGTAGTTCTGCCGAGCTCTCAGTTACAACTACGTATGCTGTGGTATGTTCTAACCAGTCGTAATATACTCTGGATCTCACTATTACTGTAAAACATTCATCATTATTCAGAATCTTGACGAAACCGTTGATGTCTGTCTGTGAATGAATCAAGGTTATAATGGAATCACATGAAATATGATTTTTTATAATTTTTAAAATACACTCGTTTAAGTATTTTGAACTCTCTTCATTATTAATAAAAACTGGTGTCTTGCGTAATTCTGTAAAAGCAACGGATGACTTACAAGTAACACCAAGAACAAAAACAAATATTGTAACATATTTTAGAATCATTGTTGTCGAGTACTGATTTAACACTGCTAAGAAGCAGTTTTATTTTCCATACCGATTAGTTTTGTGAAAAGTAAATTGTATGATAAATTATCTATTCGGTTGAAATTATTAGTCTTCGATCCTATATATGACACTAATGAAGAAGAATTTATTTTGAAATTGCCATGGGGCGGGGTAATTTACATTTGTATCTAAACGATACCTTTTTACCTTGAAACAAAGCCAAGTTGCAATGTGGTTTTGCTTGTATGGGATTAAGTCAGGTTTCTTTTATGCATTCTATTTTTTTGTGTAATTTATAGTTTCAGATGCTCCCCAATTACTTGCACATTTGGCCCAGAGGTACTTTTATGATGATTGCGCTCCCAAATCAAGACTGTTCATGGACAGCGACGCTGTTTATGCCATTTACTAACTTCAAGAATTTAGATTCCGAAAAGAGTCTTTTGGAGTTCTTTGAAAAATACTTTCCAGATTCCATTTCATTAATTGGGCAAAAGAGATTGTTTGAAGATTTCTTTGGTGGTTCGCCATCGCCTTTAGTGGCTGTAAAGGTGAGTTCGAGTTCAAATTTTTAAAGTTTGATTAAATGTAAAAATAGTAATAATACGTCCTAGATCGAATCATCGCTTAACATCAAGCGAGATGGTGGTCATGCGCTAATCTATTTACTATACAAATGGTAAGAAGAATACTTGTACTCGTTTGCGTGTAAGAATTTTGGATATAGGACGTAGACAAGATATAGCCAAGCATCTTTTCGTGATTATCACGCCGTAATAGATCACGTTATAGATATTTCTTGGTTATCATTTGAGTGGTCAGGGATCTGCGGTTGATATAGCTTACTTGTACCGGAAAATCAGATAATTGTCGTATTACAACTATTCTAACGAGTGAACGGATAAAAACGATTACTTGTTGCATTTATGCTGTTAAATAAGGAAAACCTTACTAATGTTAAATTTATCGATTGATTTTGAATTCGATACATAGATAAAAAAAATGAACTATAATCACACTAACTACAATATTTATTGCTTGTCGTCCTTAGTCGTCCTTACAACATAGATGACAAAGCACTGATCATTGGGGATGCTGCACATGCCGTGGTCCCTTTTTATGGGTAAGGAATGAATGCTGGTGCGAAGATTGCACATTGTTAGACTTACTACTCCAAAAATACAACGATGACTAGTCATTGCTTCTCAAAGAGTTGTCAGATACTAGGTGGAAAGACACCTATGCAATCAGCGATTCAGCAATGTACAATATTATAGAGGTGAGGGCAATTTAAATATCGGTGCTATTAAAATAACTCTGTCACTTTTAAATCTATAAGAAAAGCAGAATCTTACGTGAATAACATTTGAACGTATAAATTTTATATTTAATTTTATAACTGTGCTGAAAAATAATTCACAAATAATAATTAATAATTCAAAACCATTCAAAGTATTTAATAAAACCATTTTATGGCAGCAATAAAATGAGTAAAATATTTAGTTTATAAAAGAACGATTTGAATATCTTACTAATGATGGTTATATGACAATAAGTTTGTATTGTATTTCAGATGAGAGATCTTGTGACCCGTCCGTCGTTCAGAATTCGTAAGGCATTCGGCGATCTCATGTTTTGGGCATTCCCCATCTTTTGGGTGCCACTGTACAACTCTGTGACGTTCACCACGATGCCTTATAGCCAGTGTTTTGAAAATAGAAATTGGCAAAACAAAGTATGTGACTATGTTATAGTTAAGATTATGATTATTAGGGGCACTTTCGGGTTCGATTCCTGGCTGGGTGAAAGTAGAAAACGAACTCTTATATTGGCTCGAGTCTGATTGAGTTATTTTTGTTTTAATAACACAAGTGCATGCAAATCCTGTTAGGATTATTGATCATTTGAGCATTGTCAAGTAATTAAAAGAGAATTCACAGAGTTAGTTCTGTGTGTAAATAGTATGTATGTACTTACCTCATATTTTAGAATTTTCTCAATTAGTTACCTATTATTGAACTCTCAAAGTTGAAAATCCGATGACATAATTGGTACCTTTCTATATAATGATGGGCTGTGGACTGCACATGCATTAGGGGTTAAAATTAATTCTTTTATCTTTTTATAATTATTGTATCTGCTTATTTTATTTGTTACACTTTAGCGCCTTTCAGACATTTTAATAAAACCATTCAAAAAGGATAAACTCCGCGTTTAAATTAGGTCTATTTAGATTGTGTTTTCTATTTCTAATGTGTTTTTTTGTTACAGATTTTATTCTTTGTGATCGTAGCTTTTGTGATATTCAACGCTGTTGGACTGTTTTATATGAGGCATTAAAGTAACATATATAATATTGGCAAGACCCACATTTGATTTTGCCCGAAACCATTTTTCACTTTTGGTACGCAAACAACAACATACAAGGGTTATATAAAATTTAATAAAATGTAATTATTATATCTCTTTTGAATTTAAGTCTGTAAGTTTAACTTAAAAAATATTAAATATATGTACTCGTATTTTATTGGTAATTTTTATGTTTTACATAATTGTTGCTTGTATTTGTGTCAAATAGATTTCATAATAATAGAATGATAATTTGTCGATTTACTATACTCGTAGCATGGTTAGTTTCGTAGGTAATAAATTATAATTATATGCATAGTCACATGCATGATAGAAGTAGTGCATAACTTAATTTGTGGCGAATTGAGATACGTTCATTTACATTATAGTCACTTATGGAATAATTTGATGTAAATTTAAATATTGCTTATTTCAAATAATAATTAAAAACTTCATAAAATTATTAGAACATGTTTGCTTTTTTTTGGCTTACAACTTAGCCACTTTGCACCTGGTATTGTCTTATTTCATTTAAGCTAATAGGTAATTTTCAACAAGAGTTTTTTTTTGCCTAATTTTGGTAGATTTTTTGTCTTTGAATTTTTAAGTTATTTAATAGTTTTGAACTTTAGAGAAACTCCTAAAATTTTATTACAAGTATCAAGAAATTGTTCATGCCTCTTAGTTTTTTATTAAATGGCGACACCCAAATTAATGAACCACCAAAATTTATAAAGGCCAACAAAATTAGCAATCCCGGATTATGTGTCAAAATGAAGAAAAAAAATTTTTTATTGTTAAAATACCCTCTAAAAAGTAAAAAATATTACTTATATTAAACTATATACCGTTACTCATGTATATTGAACTTAAAGGTCAAGATACGTATAATCAATTGTTTTTAGAGAGTATTTTTTATATTTTTATGGAATGTTTTATATTTTGACCGTTTTCCTCTCAGATTATAAAACAAAAGGCAGATAGACCGCACGGAACAATAATGTGAAGCCACTCTTGTAGACATGTGTGCGTGACAGCACTATAAAAACACGTAGCCTCGGTGTGCGTTACGGTTGCCAGGATAATAACAAAATTACTTGGTTACAGTTACAGAGTTGGTTTTGATTTTTTTTTAACTAACCGACGACCTTTTTCGATGAAGTAAACATCATCTTCTTTGAAATGCCTTGAACAGACAACACAAAATTTTGATGGTAGCCAACCGTTATCTTGTCTGCTATCACGTACGATAGAAATCCAATCGTTACGTAGAACAGGATCAGTTGGGAATCTGTATGAAAAGAAATATTTTGTGGATTTATAGCAGCCGTTAGTAAAGTCGTGATGAGTCTGTATTGTTTTTGGCTATATATATACTTACTTTATGTTGGCGAATCGACGGATGTACATCATTATTATTAGAGACAAAATATTCAGTAGTTTTAGTAACGAAGTCACATAGAAACGGACACACATACATACAAACATACCAACCAACAAGCGAGACAAACAAAACACTATTATCGAAAAAAATATTTGTATAAATCGATAATCCTGTTTCCAATACATATTTCCCAACTTAAGGGCAAATGTTTCAAAATAAACTAGCAACACCGGCAGATTTTTGTTAAGGTTTTGTGTTCCAAGATTTCACTAAAAATAATCACGTAAAATAATATCCAAATAGACAAATAATTAACATTTACATATGAAAAGGTACTCCATCTTCTTACTTTTGTTTTTGGGAACAATTTTTGCAATGTTTGAAAACATAAGACGGCATTATTCTCAAAAATATGAATATTATCTGTGACGTACTAACGATGCAACGCTTCGTGACGTACTGACTCGAGATTGTATTTGCTTTTGAATTTGTATTTGCTTTGTTGGCTTCACTTTCGGTGTTCCGCACGGTCTATCTGCCTTTTGTTTTATAATCTGAGGTTTTCCTTAAAACTTTGTATCCGCAACAAAATCACAATCAATCTATTACTTATTTATTGAGACTATTTCATCCATTTAGGCACTATCTGATACAACAACTGCTGTAAATCGGTCAGGAGTTGGCTACCCTGCAGATGGACGAGACTTGTGGAATTTTCTCATATTCCGATATTAACTATAAGAGAGATGACGGTTTTCAAACTGCTGACCAGATTTTCATGATTCAAAGCTAATGTGCCTAATTTTGTATTAAAGTTAAAACAGTTCTTATTTAAACAAGTTAAAAATAAGTTAGTGCAAAAATTCTAACTAAATTATAACATAAATTCTTAAAACAAAAGTCTTAATTATGGTAATCTTAAATATTTTTTTTTGTATTTAAAATGAACTTCTGAGTGGCAAACTTAAAACATGATATTTACTCACTTATAAAAATTCAACAAATCTACCTCAACATAATTAACGACTTAGAACAATACAACGAATAGTTAAATTATTTTTCAATTGCATGCCCAGCTGGGTCAATGTGTATTGCAATTTTGTATTATAGTACTATCGTCTACCATCTTTAAATGTACCACATTTTTATTAAATAAATTCTATTCTATACTACACTACTGGAAAAAAATAAGGGATCAAAAAATATTCCAGATTTTTGGGCAATTTTCAACAGGCCGTAATTTCGAGAGAAATGGTCGTGCAGGAAATAAAAAAAAAGGAAATTGTAGCTCCAAGTGTCTAGTTTTTGGATTAAAACTTTAAATTATTGTAGCCTCCGCGGTTTTAAGTAATCTTAGAAAACCAGCAACAAAAAAATTTTATTTTTTTTTTCAGTTTTATTTTTTGGTCTACGGACGAGGAAAATTATTTTTTTTGTCAAGTTTGCAAGAAAAAAAAAAATTTGGTGGCTTTTTGGAAAATCAAGCGCTGGATCGAAATTATTGAGGAAACCACTAATGTTAAGTGTGCCTTTTATAGTTCAATATATCCACAAAAAAAGAACCAAATTAATCCAGCCAGCCGTTTTTTTGTTTTACTTGATCAAATTTTTGAAAAAAATAAAGGTTCACGTATTTTGCTCTGAAAATCTCATAATTTTAAAAAATGGGAAAAAATGTTTTTCCGAGCACTTTCCACATTATTATTCCAGAAAGTGCTAAATTTTATTGACGAAAGGTGATCGTCGAACTTCTCTAACAATTGCCCGATCATCGCGGGCATTAGAGACTCAATATTAACTTTTTTTAAAATTTAATTAAAAGGAGATCAGTTAGAATCAAGGCATGCATAGGCGGAAACGCGTTAAAAATGATTGGGCGATAGTTTCTTGAATTTCCTTAACTTTCTGGAACAAAAATGTGAAAAAGCTCAAAAAAAATTTTTTTTTCCGATCTATCTGTGCGGTTGCTTAGATATCGATAATCAAAAACAAAAGGATCCTTTTCCATTTGAAGACCGATATCACGGGGAGAAGGAGACGTATCAAGGTCTATAAAAAAATAAATTAAAGCTGAATGGACAAAGTATTTGACCCTTATAGTGGTTTAGCAAAAAAAAAAAATTCCACGTCCGTAGTCCAAAAAATAAAATTTGAAAAATATTTTGAAAATTTTTTGTTGTTGGTTTTTCTCGCGGAGGCTGCAAAACTTTAAAGTTCATATTCAAAAACTACACATTTGGAGCTGCAATTTCCTTTTTTTTTATTTCCTGTACGACCATTTCTCTCGAAGTTACGGTCTGTTGAAAATTGCCCAACAATTTGAAATATTTTTTTGATCCCTTAATTTTTTCCAGTAGTGTATTATTTAAACTCTCATTAGAATCTTCATCATAATTATCTTTAATAATTTGGTAAGGGTCATCTCTTGTTCGTATATATTTTTCCATAATTTCGTTTTAAATATTTTCAAATAGTGCTATTATTTTGCTCCAATTTTGTAATCCGTACCGCTAAAGAGTGGAACTCTTTGCCTGAGTATGTGTTTTCTGATAAATACAATTCAGGGGTTTTCAACTCACAAGCGAATAGGTATCTTCAAAGCAGGCGTGTTACTTCCTAGATCGCATCGTCGTTTATACAGCGGTCAAGCGCAATTCAAGATTTTATTTTACTCAACAATGATTGAAGATCGATTAAATGGGCTTTGTATACTTAGTGTACATAAAAAACTTGTAAATAATATGGGTGATTTTTACAAGGGAGACGTCATTAACAGTTTTACCGAAGATCATCAAAAGTTAATTTTAAAATAAAAGTCGAATTTAATAATCGAAAGAAAATGAAAATGCATATTTAACTTTGTTTAATTATTTGACTACCTATAAATACGCTCTCTTGCGTTCCCCCGAGTCCAGAGGGTGCATTTGGCATAAAAAAGGGTGTTTCCCCTATACACTAATAGCTTATGTATGCGCGGGGGATCCGACCTAAAAAATGTCATTGCCCTCCCTGGGTCAGAAGCTGGGTACACCCATGCCTAAATATAACATCCTCGAAGTGGAAATACCTAAATACTATTAAAAATTCCGTAGAGAAGGAAGAACTATTTTATGTCTTGACGGAACTTATGTAAATGCGTCATAACGTTTCAAAATGTTGCCAATCAAAGGATGAACGTGGCGTACTTTCCCATATCAGTAAAGATCCACTTTTGACTGGTGATTATCACAATGTAGTGAATTTGGAGATCTTCAGTAAATGGGCTCTTGCCTAATATAACACCAAATTCTGTCAAAATAATGGTTAACGCGGCTTACCATTCGGTTCCCGAAGATAACCAAGCCAACAATGGCGTCTACCAAGCCATGATTACGACGACAAAACTTGTCATTGACGATAATCTTAGCAAATGTCTCTTACTGCAATTAATTAAAAGGCAGTTTACAGGAGATATTTACAAAATTGACGAGTTATTAAAGAAAAACATTAAAGGACAACACGCACAAAAAGTATCGCACCAAATTTGTGTAACAATATTACATTAGAGGGATTATTTGCTGAATATTCCACAGAGAAGTCGAAGCACTTTGTCAATCATGTAATTAAAATCGAGGACAAATATATGACAGAAGAATCAAGTTCAAGTGATATTGATATAAGTGATTGATTTATAATTTATATCACTTTCGAAGTTGTCATCATCAGAAACGTATTTAAATATTATTATAAATTATAATATTCATAAATTGTAATAAATAAAAGTACAAAAGTTAATTGAGTACCTACTGTTTTGTTATGTTTCTTTCTTGTTTCATTATATTTTTATTAAAATTATCGTCTTAATTTTTTTTCATTAAATACACCCCTGCCCCTGTACAGCGCAGGCGAAGACATATTTCAGCGGTCTTTCTATAAGGATTACTGAGAAATTTAAAAAAGTTTGTTAAAAAAAATAACTTTTCAGGAAATATCCATAGCAATCGGAAATTTTGTAGCCGAACACTCATATGAATCGTTCAATCGACATGATATCTACTCTTCTTTTTCTTAAAATAAGGAATTACTAAAACTGATTTACCGACCGATGATAAATTGATATCTAGGGACCCGTCAATAAGTCATTGATTATGATGGACACGTACAACTTTCAGGGACTGAGACAAAGATTAATGTTTTTAATGATCGTAAAATAGTTTCAAATAATATACTTTTGATAAAATTTTACCGTGTTTGATTTGTTTGGCAGATGTTTAAAATGAGGGTACAATCTATGGTGCTTACATATTTGTTTTACTAATACATGATATATTCGCTGATATCGACGCCCTAGTGGATCCAGTGAAGAGGAGACGTAAGAATACATCCTTAAAGTCTTTTATAACATACGGGACAAAATGGGTAATGATTTTTTATGTCAATACGGTTTCAGCAAATATTTGCCTTATGTTAGATGACTTGGAATTTCTTTTGCTTTTGGTTCGACGTTCTTTGATTTTACGGTAGTGTGCGTGTTTTATTCTAGGTTGTGTTCTCTGGTCAAATATATTACATTTGTTTTTGTGCATACATTTTTGTTAAATATGTTCAGTAATTTTACATTTATAAGTCCTATGGATGCTATTTAATAAATTGAAAAGGGTATATTTTCTGAATTTCCTTCAAAAAGATAAAAACTTTTTGTTGAGTCGTATTCCTATATATTCCTGCAAATTGGTGATATAAGTCGACTTTAGACACACTACTGTATCATTGGATGCGTGGCAGAGTTACATGGAGGACGAGCTCATATCACCACAGGCAGACAAGATCGTTACATAAAATTACTGCTTGATGAAATTGTACACGAAAATATTGGTGACGAGGTTAATAAGCGATCAAATCACGAAAAAACTTTTGCAGAGAGTCCGTCTCCGTTCCTGAAGGCTGCTACAGTTACCAGCTATTGAGCTTTACAATTGTAGAACCCCTGTGTTAATAGCTGACACTACTAGTCGGCTAAATCGCGCTATCGTTTACCAACGGGCGTTGATAGTCTCAATTTAGAAATAATAATACTAAATAAATTAAAATATCGCCTGCTAAAGAAATGTTAGAATTACATATAGTAAGACGTTTTTGGTTACGTTTACTGTCACCGGATTTCAATAGCCACCAAACATAACCTCGCTCTCTAAAGAAGAGCTCTACTTAATATGGATGCCAAACGTAACCCAGAAAATCACATTCGCCTGTAACAAGGGATGTGGGAGGCTATTCCGCTACGTGATTTGGATAACCTCGCTGGCTCCCTAAGAATCGCTGCGATTGTGTTATAAGCGTTAACGGCAATAAAAACTTTTTATTTTCATCTTTTGATCACAAATTTAATGTCAAGGCTAAGGTGATAAAATATCTTTAAGGAAAAATCGCAAAGTCTTTATTTATGCAAAAACATGAAGCAAAGCAAAACATAGTATGTAATCAATCTAAATAGACATTTTTATATAACATCAAGAGAGCACAATTTTTTTTATAAATACCTTGATCCCTAGTATGTATTTGTCTTCTTTTTGTATTTTTCAACCAGGAAGGCAATTGAAGATATCACATACCCTACAAATAGAACACCAAAATGTATTCTAAAGTCACGTAATACGAACTTCCTGAATGTTTTCTTGTTCCGGTTGTCTACAGTTTTTGGAGGGCTTAACCATCTTTGATAAACATCTGCTAAACCAAATTCAAACATGTACTGAGCGTGTTTTTGCAGCTGATCTCTAAGAATTAATCCTTTATATACATAGAAACAAAGGACAACATCACTTGAAAAATCCCAAGAGTCCAATTTGCGGTTTCCATAAGCATCTATGAAATCTCTTTCCCTAGATGTGTAGGATGATTTTAATTGCACGGTGTATAAGTCGGTGCTGGAAGCTACAGTTTCTAAGGCTCCGTCTATGGAACTACACGAAGGCAGGTCAAGTCCTTTCGGTAGATCTTCATTGTAAGCAAAAAAAAAGAATATTCGAATGACTCTACTCATGCAGGGTTTATATGGGATACTAGATAGTTTCTCGTGACTTATTTGCCGCTTGTAATGACTATGACTTGCTACCAGGCTATACATATCAGACATGTAAAAACTGCTTATGAGGAATGTGAACCAAATCCATGTTATCATGACTGTTTGTAGGCGTTTTGTCTTAGCAGCAGGTTCCACACCGTTTCCTACGAAGAATCCGTAAAGATTTACGAATAAGTGAACACGGCTGTAAGGTATTTTCGGCGATAGATTAAGCAGTAACATGCACACAATTGACATGAAACAAAAGAAAATCACTATCAGTAACCAAATTGTTTCATCAAATTCAGCGTAAACCGTTTTCCATCGTTCGTCGCCAACAGCAGAAGAGTATAGTTTAAAAGAAGCAAAATTAAAGCCATAGATAAATTCATATAAATTTGCTCGATTTTTTATCAAAACTGTTGATCCTATTGCTATATCAGCTTCGTTTTTTTGCAAATAGCTTAAAAGACCAGTGGTAGTACCATTTGGCAGAACTACACCAAAATTTTTTTCTCCTTTCAGTTTTTCATATGTTACAGAAAAGTTAGCATGTTCAGCAAAGCTATCTAGAATATGTTGCTCCAGTATTTGTTTATCTGACTTTTCAATAAATGACACTACCCTGAAGTTGCAGTTTTGAAAATTATTGATAAATTTTCTTTCGAAAAAGGTTGATCTATTTGCAACATCCTGGCATTTTCCGAGATGAACGGCAAGTGCATTATCTCCACACTGTCCATTATCAAAAGGAAAGTAGGTATACACATATGTGTTCATATTTCCTTGAATAAGTAATAACACGTCATATACTTTGAAGGTACGAAGTATCTCAAATATTGCATTAATTTCAAAGTCTGCGCAATTTTCTATCGAGATTATAAAGCGAGCTCGAGGGTTCCAAAATGCTTCTGCTTTCAATTCCAACATAACTTCTTGCACATGATTGTGTGTTAGCATAATTATATACATTTGGTTATACACAATCCAATAATTTTTGTGATAACTCCTGGTGAGTATGCTGTAACAATTTGTTTCATGTATTTTTTCGAGTAATTTTATATCATCGTATTTGTTGTATATGACTGTCATATGTTCATAGCAAGGCAAATGTTGATCTAGTATTCTTAATATGCAAGAAGTTTTTGAAACCGTGTCATCTTGAACATTCAACAAAGTGTATTGATCTTGACAAAGTGTTGGTTTCAAAGTTTTGTAAATAAATATTTGTAAAATTAAAAACAATTCAGCGGTCAGTATCTTTCTCGGTTTCATATTTCCGAGTGATGTTTTTCATTTAGAGAATGTTTTTAAATACCTACTCTGACATAATAATAATTTCAACAGAAAATGATGGTGTCCCAACTGTATGTAATCTAATCGCGTGACTAACGGACGGTGGTAATTAACGGTGACATATATGTACACTAGCTTTACCCGTGGTTTTGGTTTAGAATACGTAGACCAGAAATTAGATTAGTAACCATACAAGATAAAGAAACATATTGCTTTAAATGAAAATATTTCGTTAAATTGTAAAAGTTACTTACTTGAATATTCCGCCAGTTTGAAACTGAATGGTCGCACGTGTTTGCTGCTCCGATGGATTGCGGCGCCGCATGTACATACTGCAAGTTGTTGTGTTCGCGTACATAATATGCACTAATTTCTTGAACGATATGTAGCATTTTGGGTCTACGATTTTCCTGCGCTCTTTCTCCACATGCCGGTTACACATATATTTGGCATACCGCGATGTATGCCAAATATATGTGTATTATGCGAGTACCAGGTACACTTATTGAAGAAGTAACATCATTCCTTTTGTAATAACCATGTTTTTCGGACACCTATTTTAAGCTTTTATTTTCTATTAAGTTGTAATATTTTTAATAACAGTTTCTTGGAAATGTAAAAAAATACTAGATCGACGCAGTCGCTAAGCATAAAGCTTCGATAGCACCATATATTGGAGTAGAGCGTAACACTAAAAAAAATAATAATAATAATGTTTAGTAAATTTTAAAATTCCATAAGAATGACAACTTTCAAAAAGCGTGCGCTTTTTGTTTGTCATAACAGTTTTATTTTTGCGAATTTCAAAAGTCGGGCGTCACAATCTAGTCCTAAACCTGTTGATTCGATTCCACACAAAGATTATTAAAATCGGTTAAGAACTCGGGAAGTTATGGCGTAACAGACATTGCGTCAATGAAGCTGATTCAGTAAGTATATTTTAAATATATAATAACAATATGTGTATAGCCTTTGTCCACCTGTAATAATTACAAGATCAAAAATATGATTAAAAAAAAAAGAAAAATTTTATCAACTAAATTCAGTGCTTCCAAATCTTTATTATTATTACACTAGATGTGGCAGACAACAATAGACAGATATTTTTGCATATGCATGTTGCATTAAAGTTTATTGATAGCACCAGAAATTAAATTGCACTTTAAATAAATAAAGTGACATTTATGTTTTAACTCCGGTTGTCCGTTAAGCCTTTTTCACATGTTTTATGCACAAGTTTTAAAAGCAAGCAGGCATTACTGCGATTATATACAAACTAAAAAATCGTCCATTCAGTTAATAATGCAGCGTAACCGGAGTGGTTGCAACCGACCACAGCTAACCATTTAAAATATACTAAACATTCTACGTTTAGCTTGTTCAGGCAGTGTATAACAGCGGATCTTTCGGCTTTGAGCTCATTCAATATGCAAGTCCGTACAGTGCAGTGCAAGATAAGTAGCGTGCACCATTTGTGGTTGACCTTTGGTCTGTGTGATTTTCAATGTGAAATTAATCTTTGCAATCCTAGTAATGTTCAGAAGACTCAATACTTTACAAAAAGTGGTGTTATAGAGTAATTTCGTTATTTGTTGAAAACTTGTCCCTATTAAAATATTGAGTAACGGCATTGCTTTAAATATGCGTTCATTGCTGACTTCTTGTATTACAATTTTACAGTGTTTTTTGTCCTTGAAACATCGCCTCCAAAACTAAATTAAACAAAAACGTACGTTTTCGTTCTTTTCGGTAATGATTTGTAGTTCGGATGTAGGTATGCGCATTGTATCCCATATTTTATTCTAAAAAGATGAAATATGATTAATAGCGTTTACAAAGCTAACTTTAGCAGCTATATTCAATGACTAAAGTAAAAGAACTACGGAGTTCAAGGCTATGTTATCTTATGATAAAATATGGCTCAACATTTCAGTCGATTAGCAATCAATATATTTGTACGATATATGATGAATCGATAATAATGAACATGGATAAAGAATAGATTTTATAGATTTTATATTTAAAATTAAACCATGTTCTGGTTAACGGAAATGCGTCAGCCGCGCATTTTAAATGTATACCTAAGTCTATATTATAACTGCCATATAGCAACAAAATCTTCTCACAGTCTTGTCAAAAAGAGCAAAATGTTGTTCAGCTTTGGGCGTTCTTATACCACATTCCGTATATTCAACGACGAATCCTGTGTCCCGAATGTATTAATTGGGTCCTTTGACGAGGACAGGGGAACAGTACTATGCCAAACCTAATGAGAATTTATAGCTTTAGAAGTTATATAGACGTTTGTGGGAGGACAGAATGACGGGCACAGTGCTGTAATTATTTTTGTAATATTTTATTACAATGGATCATTATTCCCAAATTACACGGCACGTTTTTTGACATTTATATACCGTGAACAAACTGTTACGTTCAAGATCAAATCTAGTGTAATTGTTGTTTGAGGATTATTATGAAATAACAGAAAATTATAGTGTTATTTATAATGACAAGCTGTTTCAAAAAAATAGGGTTGTTGTTTTTGATTTATGCTTTATGTTTTTTTACAAACCTTAATTTACAACAGATTTTTGGTCACAGAGATATCAACTATTAAGAAAAGTACTTGATTTTTATCTAATATAGGTGAGTAACATAATTTGTATAAACAAATATGGTACAAATAATGGTTAAGCTTAAACAAATTATACCATCACGCCACAAAAATATTACTCATGCTTGAAAAACCTAAATTTCCAAAATTTGCGAGAGCGTTTTGCAAGATCGAAAACTATGAAAAATCGCATAACAAATATGGGGATGATGTGGGTAGCCCTAGTGATAATCTACCTCTGCACTTCCGTTTGACCTTATTTTTTAGGATACCCATTTTTAGGGATTTCCATTTGAAAAAAAAAAAGAAAAATACTAACTACATTTGGCTATCCATAACTTTAAACTAAAATTAGTAAAATTAGTTTGTTTGTGCAAATTATAGTTGTTTTCCTTTTTCTGCGACAGTTTGCACTTGTTTTAATATTGTGATAGTTATTGTTGTTAAGTATAAGTTATAACACATAAGTTTATAACTTATAGTATTATTACATTTTTTGTTTAAGTTTTTTTTGTACATTTTATAGCTAAATCAATTTAATTTAATAATAATTTCTCATAGTCAAAAACAGAAATACGAGTTATGCAAAAGTTTAATATTATTTTCATATTTGGTTACTTATGACAAGCGGTCTAGTATTTCTCTGGGGCATTTTCATCTATTCTTGGATCCTTGTGTCCGTAGCGGGACTATTAAAAAAGTGGACGTAGTAGCAAAAAGAAATATTACAGTTTTAGTGAGTTATACAACTAAGGACTGTTGTTGTTTGTCGTTTATGTAAACGACATCGATGAATGTTTTGAGAGAGTACTGCGCTTATTAATTAATTATATATTATATTTTTGCATTTATTCAATCTTTATTTTAATAAAGATTGAATAAATGCAAAAATATAACATTAACCAAAACGAAATCATTTTCACGATGATCAACGAAATAATTAATAATGACACTTCAAAATTTGCTGCAACCACAACTTCCGAATGAAATGCACACAACATAAAATAATATTCTCTATAGTTCAATAGATCCATCAAATCATATCAAAATCTTAATCTTTTTCTTAAAAGATGTGGAATTTTCAAAAAGATGTGGAATTTTCAAAAATATGTCAATTTACCTTATTTATGTAGGTAATCATTAAGTAATACGTATTATGAAATTATTTGTTTAACTCCAATAAATTTAAAAAGAGGAACAAAGTATGTTAATTATACCTACTCATGTAGGTAAAAATTTTTAAAGGAAACAAAAAAAAAACTGACGACTTCTAAGTAAAATGAGTTATCAAAGGGTATTTACTAATGAGCGGCAAATACTTTTATTTTGCAAACGAAATTGTGTCTTTTTAGTCAGGTCTGGTATTTTAATTGGAGAATGATATAAAATGTTAATTTATGTTTGGATATTTTAGGAATTTGTGAATGTAACGATTACTTATCTACGAAATTATGCCATATAAGAGACATAGTTTACTTTATTACAATAGGCATAGAGACACATTTTATTCCATTCATAAACCTTTAAAAAAAGAACATTTAGGTAAAGAGAAATTTAACTCGAATAAATACAAATAAATTTATGTTAAAAATTAAAATTTGCGAAACTCTTGGTTCATTCCTTTTTATTTAAAGTCACTTGAATATAAAATATAAAATTATAGGAGCTTGATGTCTTACAGATTATTGGGCCCACGATTAGAGGAGTTAAGTAACTTTCTCGGTCAGCTTTTCAGATCTGTGACCAAAAAAATGTTCGAGAACTCTTGCTCTTCCCGATAGATCATTCAACCTTTTATAGTATAATTATCGTTAGAGGAAGCCCGTGTCTTTAGTTAAAGGAACATTAATAGACCGATGATCGATAACAAATGTGATATTTAGCCAATAAATTCTATATTAACGCCTATTATTATATGCGGCTTTGCATTAAAGCCAAATTGCACCTAGTAAATTACTAGGCGTGAGAAAGAGGCTATAAAAAATTAACTTTACTTGAAGAGTTTAGAATTTATTTTATTTAAATTAGATTTCGCCATATAACTGTGTGATAACTTAGTATTTAACCTATTATTATTTTTGTAATAATAGTACAGGTAAGTGAATACTTATATGTCAAGAAGTCAAATACAGGAAGATATTGTTTTGATTTGTGAGGGGTTTATTGAGATTGTAAAGGTTTAGTTTAGTTATGCCAGCTACTGATAGATGGCGCTGTACTCTTTTAGACCGCGCTTTGGTTTCGTGTCGTCGGATACATAAAGCGTATCAATATAGAAGTATTAAAAATTTTGTCTATTTCCAAACTTGAGTTTTATTCAAATAGCTTAGTGCCTCGATGGTGAAATAGTACTACCACAAGGGAGCGGCCATAGTTTGTTCATGGTCCTTCGAGCCGGATGCCAGTGGCGTCTAGGATTTTTGGATTCTTCATCACTACGGGCAGTGGATCGCTGCCGCAAACGTGGTGATCAACAGGGGTCAATTGGATGACCTCGGATGACGTTTGGCTTTGGTGAAGTCGACGCGCGTCAGGATACGGAGCGGAGCTGGTGGAAATACCGGCACAAGGTACAAGTGTCAGTGTGGTGATGTGTTTAGTAACAGTGCTAAAAACGTAAGTAAATTTGAACCTTATTGTCAAGAAGATTTCAACTTAGAAAATTTCGTAATTATTGAGACTTTCAAAGTAAATTCAACTTAGTATAAAATTGTATGTTGTAGTTAGGACTTAGAATAATTTGTGTAAAAAGGTTAATACGGGGAACCTATGCCCGATTTATAAGCGAATTATTTAAAGTTCAAACACTTAGAAAAATTTTGCTTTTTGAAATTCAACTAATCTGACTTTTTATTTGAATTGTAATTTAATTTTAAAAAAATGGAGGCTTTGTTAAATTTTCAAATGGAACTATACGAACGAATTTGTAAAGCTCAAATTAATTTTAAAAAGAGCCCTAAGGATCGTATCACCAAACAATATTTAGAGGGAAGATTAGAATTAATAGAGCAAACATGGGTCGAATTTTTATCAGGGCATAAAGAGTTAAAGCGTAACGCAGATCAGAAATTATTGCCAATTTCTAACTATGTAAAAGATGAGATTTTTGATAAAGCTGAAGATACTTATTTGAACTATAAATGCGATTTAAAAACAGCTTTAGAAAAGTTTAACATAGTGAATTCACCCTGTACTTCAGATAACAATACTCAATTTAATGCAAAGTCATCGTCATTTATAAGGTTACCGAAAATTAATATTCCTAACTTTTCTGGAAAATATACTGAGTGGTCTGCTTTTCGAGATTTGTATACTGCGCTGGTCCATTCTAACCAAGATTTAAATAATGTTGAAAAATTGCATTATTTAAAAAGTTATTTGACAGGAGAGGCGGAACAATATTTGAGGCATATCCCTATTGCAAATGAAAATTATAATAGATGTTGGAAATTGTTGGAAGAAAGATATAATAATAAAAAATACATTTGTCATTTAACATTGAAAAGATTCTTTAGTCAAAGAAACATAGTAAACGAATCAGCTACTGCTTTAAAAGATTTGATCGATACCACTAATGACTGTCTTTCTTCCTTAAGCAATATAGGAGTTGATATAGGTAGTTGGGATGTTATTGTTATACACATCTTGACTCTCAAGTTAGATCCAGAAACCAAACGGCAGGGGGAATTTGACGTTAGTAATAACAGCTCAGCAGATGAGTTGCCAACATATGACAAATTCAAAGAATTTTTAACGAATAGATATCGCGCTATGGAATTCTTGGACTCTGGATCCAACTCGGCATAAAAGAATGTCCCTAGTGGTTCTTACCCTCCTGTAAATAAAATAAAAACCCTTCATGTAACTAATGTTAAATGTTTATATTGTTCGGAAGCACACTCACTTTCATTTTGTAAAGGCTTTGCTAAGGAAACTGTCGATGCTCGTAGAAAGTTTGTAGAGGATAACAACGTATGTTTTAATTGTTTGGGTGGCAATCATTTTGCCAAATTTTGTCGTACTAACCTAAGGTGTCGCGTTTGCAAAAGAAAACATCATTCGCTTTTGCACCCTAGTGGGAAAGCTATTTCTGAGACCATCGAGGTTAAGGAACAGAACATGCCAGAAGAAGCGGTTGCATCTTCTTCAAACCAAGCAGCAGGTTCCAAGGTTGAGGAAACGTCAATATCTTGTTTTTCGTCAGGTAGAGTTTACAATCAGGCTCTTCTAGCAACTGCACTAGTGAGAGTCAGATCGAAAACAGGTTGTGACACTGTTCGAGCCCTACTTGACCAGGGCTCGCAATCTTCCTTCATAACGGAGTCTACTGTACAGCGTTTGGGATTGAGAAAAACTCCAATGGTGGGACAAATATCTGGATTGGGCGAGCAAGAATCAACTTCTAAGGCTATGGTTATATTAGAACTTCAGTCACGAATTGACTCTAACTTCAAAATCAAAGTAGAAGCCTTTGTTTTAAAGTCCATAACGGCTCCATTGCCAACATGTCAGATTGATCCATCAGAATGGATTCAACTAAAAGGCCTAGTATTGGCAGATCCAGAGTATCATACTCCAAGTCGTATTGATGTGTTACTTGGGGTAGGTGTTTATAATCAGATACTTTTGGAAGGAATAAAAAGGGGTCCAGAGGGAGCGCCATTGGCGCAGGCTACGACGTTAGGGTGGATACTCTCAGGACAAATAAATGCGGTTGTACGACCGACATACAAAATAAATGCTCTGCATTGTCGTACAGATGATAATGATCTTCTTAAAAAGTTCTGGGAGCTAGAAGCGGAACCTGAAAGAAATAAAGAGAAATTATTTACAGATGAAGAAAAGCAATGTGAAGAAATATTTTCTAAAACAACTAAAAGAGATGAGGATGGCAGGTATGTTGTCAGACTTCTTTTGAAGAACGATCCTCCTCGTGTAGTCGATTCCAGGGAGATATCTGAAAAGAGATTTCATGCGTTAGAATATAAACTTACTAAAAATAAATACCTGAAAGATAAATATTCTGAAGTCATCAAAGAATACATAGATCTCAATCACATGGAGCTCGTGCCAAAGGAACAGTTGGATAATCCAATGGCAATATACTTACCTCATCACGCAGTAGTACGAGAAGACAGAGATACGACGAAAGTCAGGGTAGTGTACGATGCTTCTTGCAAAAGAAAAAAAAAATATGTCTCTAAATGACAACCTTCTAGTAGGACCTAAGTTACAACCGGAGTTGCGACACTTGGTCATGCGTTGGCGTATTCCACCCATCTGTCTCACTGCCGATATTGCAAAAATGTATCGACAAGTGAAGATCTCTGATTCAGATGAATGAATGAAATGAATGAAAAATACTTTATTGTTACACACACAGATATAAAAATAGCTAAGCACAATATATATAGAACGAAAGGGTGCTACAATAGGCGGTCTTATCGCTTAGAGCGATCTCTACCAGACAACCTTTGGGTGGAGGGAAATAAAGCTATTAAGGACAGGGGTGTGATGCAACAAAAGAAAAGAATATAAATATATATAGAGGATTTTGCAAATAACGATAAAAAAAATACAATATCTAAAAAATACATAAATAAATACCTAAGTACATAAATCAGAACAAATAATAATAAATACACAAATATCCAATAAGCTAAATTTACAAACAAGCAGCTTAGCCGTTATTGGGAAAGATAGAACTTTTTAACTTGATCTTTGAAATTAGTTATTGACTGAGCTCGCCTGATCGCAACTGGAAGTGAATTCCAGAGACGAATAGCTTGCACAGTAAAAGAACAGTTATAAAAGGTAGTACTATGTGATGGGGTTAGGAGGCTTAGATTTTCTGATGACCGAAGGAGATAAGAGTTTGCACACTGAAGGAAATGGAAGCGTTCTTTAAGATAACGAGGGTAAGTAGGATTAAACAGTATATTGTAGAGGAGTGAAAGTATATGAGTGTTCCGGCGAAGTCGAATAGGAAGCCACTTGAGCTGATAGCGATACTGAGAGACATGATCATATTTACGCAAGCCAAATATGAACCTTATACAAAAATTCTGAAGACGCTCAAGCTTGTTTAGCTGGTCCTCCGTTAAGTCAAGGTAACTGGCGTCAGCATAATCAAGGACAGGGAGTAACAGAGATTGTGCGAGCGCAATTTTAGTGGCAGTCGGTAAAAAGTTACGTAGTCTCCGCAAAGATGACGCAGATGCATACAACTTACGGGTAATGGCTTGGAGTTGCGGTCCCCAACTCAGTGTACTGTCTATAATTATTCCTAGGTTTTTGGCAGTTGGACTGTAAGGAATGACAACACCTCCAAAATTCACGTTAGGGAGTGAATGCCAATCGATCCGGGAGAGTAGTCTCGAGCTACCAACAATCATGACTTGGGTTTTGACTGGGTTTACGCAAAGACCAAAGAGTTTACTCCATTCAACAATTTTCAGTAAGTCAGCATTGGTGGTCGAAATAGCTTCAGACAGTTCTGTTAGCGGAAATTGACAGTAAATCTGCAAATCGTCTGCATACAGGTGGTAGGACGAAGAAAGGTCTCGGGATATAGAATTAATGAAGATAGCAAAGAGAAGAGGAGATAATACGCCGCCTTGAGGAACGCCGGCAGTAGTGTTACACCATGAAGAGTAACTTTCGTCATGGCGAACACGCTGCCTGCGCCCATGCAGATAACTGCGAAACCAGTCAACCACAGTAGGAGATATGTTAAGAGAATGCAGCAACGCGAGGAGTATGTCGAAATCGACAGTGTTGAACGCGTTGCTGAAGTCCAGTAATGTTAATACCGTTAAGAGGCCATTATCCATTCCAAGACGAATGTCATCAGTAACTTTTACCAACGTTGTAACTGTACTGTGGCCGGGACGGAAGCCTGATTGAAGAGGATTCAGGAGATTGTATCGGGAAAGGAACTGACTTATTTGATTGTGGATAAGGCGCTCGAGGACTTTGGATAAAAAGGGAAGAATGGATATGGGACGAAATTCAGTAAGCGTCTTAGGATTACGAACCTTAGGTAAGGGGATGATTTGCGCATCTTTCCAAGTTGAAGGAAAAACTCCACTAGAAATGGAGCGATTGAAGAGGAAAGTGAGAATAGGAAGGATGATGTCAAGGATTGGTAGTAACATTTTGCGACTTATACCGTCGACACCCACCACATTCGAGGTGATTGACAGCACACTCTTCTTAACATCACAGTCTGATAGTTGAGCAAAAATAAAGGGAGGGTGATCGGGTATCGGTGAGTTAAAGATTTTATTTAAGGTAAAAATTTTATCTGCGTTAGTAATGCCAGATGATGAAGAGAATCAATATTAATACTCTGAGGAATACTATTTTCACGTGATTTACCAATCCCGAGTGAACGGAGAAATTTCCAGACATTAGCTGGGTTGCTATTTTCGACAGAGTTGTGAATGTGGCGACGTAGTGCATCTCTACACACTGTATTGCAACGATTGCGAAATTTAACATAAATCTCCTTATTGTGATCATTTGGCCGTCGTTTGTATTTGCTTTTAGCAAGAACTTTTTTGTGCATAAGTATTTTTATCTCGTCCGTGAGCCAACGTGCGGGAAGATGATTTAATTTAATGGCACGGTAAGGAGCATGCTTGTCATATAAATGATTAATGCTGGTATTGAATAATTCCACTTGCGTATCCACTGAATCGGCATTAATGACAGGAGACCAGTCAATACTACGTGCGTCATAAAGAAATGCTTCGCGATCCATGCCGCTAAAATTGCGCTGAAGAATGATTTTAGCCTTATTTTTTGGAGGACGAACTTTATAAGATAAATAGATGAGATCATGATATGAAAAAGCATCGGCTGGGCATTGACCGTGCCTGGCAACGTGCTGGGGCGATGATATTAGTAATACAAGGTGCTTCAAAAGAAAGTTCACATTTAAATCTTTTTTTTAAAGAAAAGTCTTAGCTTTATTGAAAAATTTTTTATTTTATATTGAAGTACACTGTTTGGGAATTAATTTTTTAAAAATAACATCGTCCAAATGTAAACCGTTGCGCTCTCGGCATTCATTTAGTCGGGCACTAAAATTGCCTATGACAGCTCGGCAGGTAGTCTCCGTGATGGCTGCCATTTCATGACGGATATTTTCTTTTAATTGTGCCAGGGAAGTCGGTTTATTAGCGTAAACTTTTGATTTGACATAACCCCACAGGAAAAAATCCATAGGCGTTAAATCGGGACTCCGTGGAGGCCAATTTATGTCACCTCGCCTGGAGATTAATTTGTTCGGAAAAATTTCTCGAACTCGAGGCAGAGATCTGTTGGACGTGTGTGAAGTTGCCCCATCCTGCTGGAACCATGTTCTTTGGTTGTAACCAGGAAAGTTTTGCAGTTGGGGTACGAAAAACTCGTCTAACATCTTCACATAACGCTCTGAATTCACTGTGAGTGTGCGTCCCCTTGCATCTTCAAAAAAGTAAGGGCCGATAATTCCTCGCGCCGACATCGCTGCCCATACGGTGACTTTGGGTGAATGTAGCGGTTTCTGATGTTTTTGTTTTGGGTTGGTTGCACTCCAGTAACGACAATTTTGCTTGTTTACATGCCCATTCAGGTGAAAATGGGCTTCATCGGAAAACAAGATGTTGGTGAACGTTGGAAAGCGCTCAATCATCTGATTTACAAAGGCAAGCCTCTGACCAGCATCTTGAGGCTTCAGTTCTTGCACTAACTGAATTTTGTACGGGTGCAGCTTTAAATCTTTGTGTAAAATGCGGCATAATGAAGATCTGTGCACATTTAAAGCAACAGCACGCTTCCGAATCGAGAGGTTTGGATCATCTCGAATAGACTGAGTAACACTGTCCACGTTTTCGGCTGTTCTTGATGTTCTTGGCCGCCCAGATTTTGGTTTCTCCAGAGTTGACCCAGTCTCTTCAAACTTCTTAACCCATTTTGCAATGAGTCGAGTGCTAAGCGCATCATTTAAGTGACGAATATGTCGAATACTGCAGAATTTTCTACGCGCTACAGTCGCCGAATTACCGTTTTTGTAAAACTCACGTACGCACAACGCACGGTCCGCACCAGAGAAACGCTCCATAGCGACTAAATTCCCAAGAGCCAGACTACCGACTGACATACCCCCCGCGCCCCTCAGAATAGTTGCTTTCGCGTAATAAAATAAGCAAATGTGAACTTACTTTTGAGACACCTTGTAGATCAAGAAGAGATGGAACAGAATTTGGAAAATGATGGGTGGCATTAAGTGGAAGGATGTGCATGTTGCCTGAATTAACGACGGATTGTAAAGACGTGGTGCGATGATCATTTTTGAGAAGACAAGTATTGAAGTCACCCATGATAATGGAGTGATTGTATGAAGGAATAAGACTGTCAAAAAGATTTTCAAGGGAAGCAAAATAATTAACACGCATGGATGGACTATAATATACTCCGAGAAGGATTTTAGTGTGCGAGAGAAGGACTTCCACCAGCAGATGCTCGCCAGCATTTGAGGGAGGTGGTTGAGTGGAGGTGCTAACAATGGTGAAAGGAATGTGATCACGAAGATAAATAGCAACTCCGCCACCTCCGGAGCCTAAGCGGTCATTTCGTATGAGACGAAAGCCTGGCAGAGCGTAAGCGGAAGAAGGCAAGCATGGTTTTAACCACGACTCAGAGATTAAAATAGCATGGAGATATTTATGTGTGAATGACGCCAACATATCAGTATAATGAGCAGGAACACTCTGAGCGTTAATGTGGACTACATTGAAGTTCTTCGGAACATCAGAAAATACACCCTCAAGGAACTCAAAAAGCGACGGGATACTGACAAAACTGCTGTTACTGCTGCTGCAATCAACAGAGGACATAGTTAAATACGGTTCATCATCACTACTGACATCTGAACCTGACATAAAAATCGTAAATATATACTATAGGTATTAATTAAACCGAAAATAAAATATATACAAAAATAATATATGTGTACTAAATAAATATACTAACTAATCAATATACGAAATTTAAAAGTTCAATGTAAATAAAAATAATGGTCTCCACCTGCCGGTTGAGGTCTCCAGCCTTAGATCACTTAACATAACAAACACAAAATAACAATAATAAAACAGTGTAACTAATAATTTAGGAAAAAGTAGCAGAAGGCATTACTAAGGCTTCAGAATCGACACCATTTGTTGCAATTCGGAACGCAGATGGATGAACAATGAATAAAAAAAAAAAAAAGCAAAAGTGTCAATGTCAATCTGAGATAACAAATTGAACTATCATAGGTTAAATAAATGCGTTCTGTGCACCAAAAATAAAATTATAAGCGGGTAACCTCAACATTAAACATGGATATGATAATAATATACGTTGAAAACCAATAAAAGCAACACAAAAGGACAAAACAAGACATTACAATGCCAGTCGTTGCCGCCACCGTCGCTACTTCTTGCTTGAAACCGCCGCACGTCTAGGTTTCGACTGGATGGCTGTGGCCTCACGAGCCGCAACAGGCTTCGCGTTCGCATTTTGCACGGGGATCTTTTCAAGCTCTGCAGTGGAGGCTATGCGCACACGCTTTCCGTCGGCGCCGATCACAATGACGGTCCCCTGTTGCGTGAAACATTTGTTCACACCAAACCTATGTCGTGCCGTCATAAAAATGTCATGTCTCGACTTAGTCAGGGACTCTGATATTGTTATTCCGGACCCCTTAAGAGCCGTCTTGGCGTACCAGATCCTATCACGCATCTCGAGGTCACGGCATTTAAATAAAATTGGGCGTGGTTTATCAAGACTAGGAGTGCGGCCCATTCGATGACAACGGCTTATGTCCTTTGATGAAAACCCTGCCAACTTGAGACGCTCAACAACAGCTTTAGCTAACACCGCAGAAGTATCTTCATCCTTGAGGTCTGGCAGGCCATGACACATCAGCATCTTCCGTCGACTCCGCATCTCCATAGTGTCAATTTGATGTGCAATGACACTTACTTGTTTCTCCAAAGTTTGAAGTGCAGTCATAATGAACGACCGAAAAGCCACAAAATCAGTCTTCAAATTAGAAATACTGGTGCTTGTAGATGGCGACGCTGCTTCAAGCTCACCCTGATAGGCATCCATGCGTTGGGTAAACATCTCTTGAAGCTTAACAATGGAGTCTTGAATTGCTAGTGCATCCATTTCAGGTAGTGACTAAGTGATTGATTGTGAACTATATAGTTGTAGTGGAGTAATTATGTGGATAACACTCACCGGCAGATACAGTGTACACCTTATTAATATTTCATTAAAACTTTGCAGTTATATCTTCTTATTTATTTATTTTAATTAATTTAAAATTGCACTTAAGAAAAGAAGACTTTTTTACACACCTACCCACAAAGAACTAGTCAGATGTAGACTTTCAGAGGATTATTTGGAGAGATAATATTGAAACTGAGGTAAAACACTATAGAATGCTGCGGGTGACGTTCGGAACTTCCTCCGCACCTTACCTAGCAATAGAAACGTTGCAACAACTGGCTCTTGATGATGGTGGTAGCTATCCTATGGCAGCTGAAAGAGTTTTAACAGATTATTACGTGGATGACCTATTAACAGGATGTCAAAATAAAGAAGAAGGGTTGAGAATATTTCGGGAAATGAATGAATTATTAGGTAAAGGAGGATTTGAGTTAATGAAATGGACAAGTAATTGTGAAGAACTAGTAGAAGATATGAAAAGGGAAAAGGGAGTGAAAGATGATCAAGAAGGTTTAAAAATTAAATCAGATGAAACATTAAAAATGGTTGGACTCGTCTGGAACCGCTGTAACGACTCCTTCCGCTATGCTGTTAATCTCCCGACGCTGGAACAACCTGTAACAAAAAGAAAAATAATGAGTGATATTTCGCGTTTCTATGACCCATTGGGCTGGGTTGGACCTAGCATAATAAAATCAAAAATATTAATACAAAAGCTGTGGTTGGCATGTATTGATTGGGATGAATCCGTACCAAAAACCGTACTAGACGAGTGGCTTACTTACCGAAAAGAGCTTAAACTGTTGGAGATGGTTAGCATACGAAGATGGGTTCACACTAAAGATGGTGATACAGTCGAATTACACGGCTTCTGCGATGCCTCTAAGGTTGCATACGCAGCGGTTATTTACATCCGTGTGATCGACTCCAGTGGGAATATTCACGTAAGTCTGCTTACGGCTAAAACAAAAGTCGCTCCAGTGAAGCAAGTTTTGCAGAATGCAGAATTAGTTGATAACAACTTGTGATTTACCGGTCCTGAGTTTTTGCGACATACAAATATCAATTATGAGAAGCCCAAAGCAGTAACCACAGATTTAGAAAAGGTTAAATCTCATTGTGCTGTACTGGAAGAAAGCATATGGGAAAGGTTTTCATCTTTCACGCGGTTAAAACGAGTTATTGCTTACTGTAAACGTTTTATAAATAACTTAAGATTGATACCTTGTAACAGAGTCAAAAGCTACTTAACCACGCAAGAACTAATTGAAGCACAGAATACATGTATTAAGCAATATCAAGCATTTTATTTTAAAGACGAGATTTCTCTTATAAAACAGAAAAGAAACTTACCTCAAAACAGCATACTCCGATCGTTAAACCCAATGTTGGATAGTGACTGTATATTAAGAGTGGGAGGAAGATTGGAACATTCTGGTTTAAGGTACAATCAGAAACATCCCATCTTAATACCCAAAAAATGTCATTTAGCTAATTTAATTGTGGCTGATGCCCACGAGCGTACACTTCATGGAGGTCCCCAACTAATGATTTGCTTCATTCAGGCTAAGTACTGGATCCCGAGAGTAAAACAGTTAGTCAGATCTTATTATAGAAAATGTGTGACGTGCGCAAAAAATTCGGCAAATACTCAGACCCAACTGATGGGACAGTTACCAACAGCGAGGGTGAATCCAACGCGTCCCTTCAAATGTAGCGGCGTAGATTATGCGGAACCTATACAGATCCGAACAGCTAAGGGGCGTGGCCATAAATCATACAAGGGTTATATATGCATCTTTGTGTGTATGCCAACGAAAGCCATACATCTAGAACTTGTCACTGATCTCAGTTCTCAAGGGTTTCTGCAGGCATTTAAGCGTTTTGTCTCCAGACGCGGTCACTGCTCGGATATATGGAGCGACAACGCTACAAATTTTACTGGAGCAGCCATCGAGTTAAAAAGACTTTTTCTTACAGAAAACGGATCTATGCTACAAGAAGTGGCTTCATCGGTAGCTAGTAACGACTGCAACTGGCATTTTATCCCTGCTCGATCGCCCAATTTTGGCGGCTTATGGGAAGCAGGGGTAAAATCAGTTAAATATCACCTAAAAAGGATAATTGGGCTATCGACATTGACATTTGAGGAGATGTCAACGGTTCTAGCACAAGTGGAGGCTTGTCTTAATTCCAGACCGCTGTCAGTTATTGCAGGTGACTCAGAAGATGTTACTGTTTTAACTCCTAGTCACTTTCTTGTGGGTGAGCCTATTGTAACTCCTCCTGACCAAAATTACGAATCTCACAATGTTAGTTCTTTAAGGCGATGGCAGTACACCAAAAAAATAATGCAAGACTTTTGGAAGATATGGTCTCGGGAGTACTTAACTAAATTTTTGCATCGGTACAAGTGGTCATCACAACAACCGCAGCCACAGGTGGGCGATATTGTTTTGGTGAAAGAATACGGGCTGCCACCCTGCCGATGGCTATATGGCAGAGTGATTGCAATCCATCCCGGGCAAGACAACTCAGTGAGAGTAATTACTTTAAAAACAAAGAATGGAACGTTTAAGCGTCCCGTTTCTAAATTATGTATGCTTCCTGTTGCATCGTAATAATGTATCAAATAATAAAATATAAATGTTAATTAAGTTTCTAGTACGTATTATAGTCGATTTTGTTATTGTATATATTTTTATTGTTTAAGGACAAAGTTCATATTTGTCCTTGGTGGGCGATAATGTAAAGGTTTAGTTTAGTTATGCCAGCTACTGATAGATGGCGCTGTACTCTTTTAGATCGCGCTTTGGTTTCGTGTCGTCGGATACATAAAGCGTATCAATATAGAAGTATTAAAAATTTTGTCTATTTCCAAACTTGAGTTTTATTCAAGTAGCTTAGTGCCTCGATGGTGAAATAGTACTACCACAAGGGAGCGGCCATAGTTTGTTCAGAGATTATCGCGTTTCCTGTACAGGAAAGTTACTAAGAGAAATGATATACCCACTAGATATTTTAGTGATTTAAAGGAATTATAAAGTTATAACTTTTATTACATTTATATATTAAAATATTATGTTTTAATTGCCCTATAAACGGATCAAGTATTGTTTTTAAAGTGAAAGATACAAATGTAATTTCACTTGAATTCCTTATTTCGTATTGTGTCGTGGTCATAATTTCGACAACCCAGTTATTAAAGCAGTTTTAATTTCGCAGTATTGACTAATTTTTTTATCGGCATTTGCACGTAGATAAATAACACTGGTCAACAAAAATTTTACCCAGAGACGTGAGTATACTTTTCCGAAGGATTTTGGTGTGCTGAACCCAAATCCCATAGCAGAATTGCTCTATCACGTCAGGTTTTTGAGATATTCTAACCTAAAAGTGCAAAAAACGCCGTTTTCGCCCATTTTTGAGGTTATGTGATCCTTCAGTTTTTAGTATGCCTAAAAAACTACAGGAGTCTTCTTAAAGTACAAGTCTTGAACTTTCAAATGGCGTTGAGTTTGTTTACAAATTCTTCTTTTTTTTTTTGCTGAGATATCGTATTTTGAAGTTAATTTTTCTCAATTTTGCTTCATGCTACCTACACTGTCATAAGTTTAGTTTAGATCAGTTTCAGTGACGTGATAGAGCAATTCTGCGACCGGATTTGGATTCAAGATCAAGCACACCAAGATCCTTCGGGAAAATATACTCAGGTGTCTGGGTAAGAAACTTTGTCAAATTTTGTTGGCTTGTGATTGAAAAACTAGATGTTTCGTCATAATTTTAAAGTCTATAGATAAGCTTAAAGATATTTAGTTCTTACACTTCCGATAAATGAATACCTAAAAAACACACATTGCAAGACCTGATGATGTAGTTAGCTCTTTTTGAGAAAATAAAACAATTGATTTATTTAGAACAATTTTAACAATTAAGAACGTGCCCGATAAAAATATTGTGAAGGTAGTAGAAAATACATGACCACCATTATCTTAGTCATCCTGTGATCACGGTTCCTGTAAAGGAGTCGAAACGTCAGGATTAAATATAACGATACATAGCCCATACAGCCTAGTATAAGGTGAATTCACAGATTGGCTGAACTTTAATTTATGGTTTTTGTTTCTTATCATTTTTAATTTTTTTTTCTATTAGTTGTCTTTTTTTTTTTTTTTAGCTCCAACATTCAGCCGGCAGATGGGATATTTAATTTGTTGATAAAACTAACCATTTTTTTTTGTTTGTTTATATAAAGTATATATATATATCTATTCTTTTTATGTCTAGTTCTAGTCATTATAGTGATGATGAACACTTTCAATCATTATCGTCAGAAAATGACTCTAGTTTTGACAGTTTACCGTCCCTTTCTGATTCTCTTCATAACCAATTTTCGAATATGCCTCAAAATTTTAATGTCGTTCACATCAACGCACAGAGTATTCCGGCCCACTACTCAGATATGCTGGTATCTTTTGATGTCAAAAATCTCCATGCTGTTTTAATCTCCGAATCCTGGCTTAAGCCCTGTTTACCCTCTTCTTCCTATGCGATACCAGGCTTCAATCTCATAAGGAATGACCGCACTAGCTCTGGGGGAGGTGGAGTTGCTATTTATTTGCGATCTAATATTTCCTACACGATAATTAGCTCCTCGGCCCAACCTTCTTCACTTATTGCCGGTGAACATCTGTTTCTTGAAGTCCTGCTATCACATAACAAGGTGTTGCTTAGAGTTTATTATAGCCCCTCCCTACGAGTAAATTTCTTTAATTCTTTTGAAAAACTTCTAGATGACCTAATACCATCATACGCTCACTCTATAATAATGGGGGATTTCAATACCTGCCTTTTAAAGGATGATTCTCGAGCTCAGACTTTTAAATCCATCGTCGGATCTAGTAATTTGCATATTCTTTCACTCAATGCCACCCATCATTTCCCAAATGCTACCCCCTCACTTCTAGATTTATTAATAGTTTCGGCTCCTCAACATGTTATAAAATATGGTCAATGTCCGGCCGATTCCTTTTCTTATCATGACCTTGTATTTTTATCTTACAAAATTCGTCCTCCTAAAGCTAAACCAAAAGTCATTCTTCAGCGCAGCTTTGGTAGCATAAATCAGGAAGCCTTTATCACTGATGCTCAGAGCATTGATTGGTCGTTGGTGATAAACGCTGAAACTGTCAATGAACAGGTTGCTGCTTTCAATACTCTCATAACTAAACTTTATGACAAGCATGCACCTTTTAGATCCATAAAGTTGAAGCATCTCCCGGCTCCCTGGATTACAAATGATATCAGGGCATTAATGCACAAAAAAGCTGTTGCAAAAAATAAATATAAACGGTGTCCAAACGATATTAATAAAAATAAGTATACCAAGGCTCGTAATCGCTGCAACACGGTGTGTAGGGATGCCTTACGCCGCCACATTCATGTTTCTGTCGCAGACAAAGACCCGACAAAGGTCTGGAGTTTCCTTAGGTCAATTGGAATTGAAAAATCACATCTGCACTCTATTCCTAAAAACCTAAACATTGATTCACTTAATACACATTTCTGTGCCTCTTCCAGCCTCACTGATTCGGATAAGAATCTTACTTTGAATTATCTTTCTTCTTTACCAATTCCAGACTATTCTCCTTTTCTTTTTACTCAGTTTTCGGAATGTGATGTTAAGAGGAGCATGCTATCGATCTCTTCCAACGCGGTCGGTGACGATGGCATTAGTCGCAACATGTTGATTCCTATCCTTGATATCATCCTTCCTATTCTGACCTTTACTTTTAATAGCTCTGTATCACAAGCTGTCTTCCCAGAAGGTTGGAAGTACGCTCAGGTGATTCCACTGCCTAAAAAACCGACTCCTCAGTTATTCTCTGATTTTCGACCCATTTCTATCCTCCCCTTTCTATCCAAAGTTTTTGAACGTCTTGTCCTCAATCAATTGAATTGTTCCCTAGCCCGTCATACTCTTTTCAATCCTTTTCAATCCGGCTTCCGTTCAGGATACAGCACTACGACTACTTTGCTTAAAATTACAGATGACATTCGTTCTGGAATGGAAGCTGGTCACGGTTTTAACACTATTGGACTTTAGTAATGCTTTTAATACTGTCAATTTTGATATTCTTTTGGCATTACTGCGCTCTCTTAACATATCTCCATCGGCAACTGAATGGTTCCACAGTTATCTTAGCGGACGCAAGCAGCGGGTTCGTCTGGAGGACAGTATCTCTTCCTGGAGTCCCACGATTGCTGGTGTTCCGCAGGGCGGTGTCCTCTCTCCACTTCTCTTTGCTATTTTTATCAACTCTATCTCAAATAATTTATCTTCTTCCTATCACCTGTATGCAGACGACCTTCAAATTTACTGTCAGGCTCCTGTCACTGAATTGCATAATGCAGTCCGTGCTATAAACAATGATCTCTGTCGAATTGCAGAGTGGAGCAAATCCTATGGCCTCGATGTTAATCCCAACAAAAGTACCGCAATTATCGTGGGAAGTTCCAGGATGATTGCTAGAGTGGACTGGCAATTGCTGCCAAATATAAACTTTGCTGGCACCGATATTCCTTTTAGCTCGTCAGTGAAAAACTTGGGATTAATTTTTGATAATAATTTGAGTTGGCGACCTCAGTTAGAGGCCGTCAGTCGTAAATTATATGCTTCAGCAGCTGCGCTGAGAAGACTGCGTAATTTTTTACCCACTTCCACCAAAATTGCACTAACGCAATCTCTGTTGCTCCCTATTCTAGACTATGCCGACGTCTGCTATCTTGACATCACGGAGGAACAGCTTAATAAGCTTGAGCGTCTTCAAAATTTTTGTGTTCGATTCATATTTGGCCTACGCAAATATGATTACATATCTCAGTTTCGTTCTCAGCTCAAATGACTTCCCATTCGTCTTCGCCGGAATACTCACATACTTACTCTGCTCTACAACATACTATTTAATCCTTCAGCCCCTCACTATCTTAAAGAACGTTTTAAGTTTCTTCATACATCAAACACGTTTTCCTTGAGGTCATCAGATAATCTTGGCCTTTATATTCCCGCACATAGTTCCACGTTCTATGACTCTTCCTTTACTGTTCAAGCAGCTCGTCTTTGGAACTCCCTCCCGGTTTCTATAAGGCGTGCACAATCCATTGGCGTCTTTAAGAATCTTGTAAGGGAATATTTTCTGTCAATTTAGGCGAGCAACGTATGGATGATGTATCCTACTAACTAGACGTTATGTATGTGTATTATATACGTATGTATGTATTTTTAATTTAGGTATATGTGTATATGTGTATGTAGCATACAATGCTATGTATTTATGTGTATGTGTGTATATGTATGTATGTATACGTATGTATGTATATGTGGATATATATTTATCGTTTACACCGCCGCCTCTTACGCTTCCTTCCAGTCCTATCCATCCAAAGGTTGTCTGGAAGAGATCGCTCTGAGCGATAAGACCGCCCATTGTAACACTATTTTAAGTTTTCTCTTGTTATCTTATTATTTCAATGTGGTGTTATCAATAAAGTGTTTTGTATTGTATTGTATATGCGCAAAGCCGTAAATAGGTGTTTATTTAAAGATATTTGTTTATCACGACGCATAGATACCGGTTTTCATGGTAATACCATTCTGAGGTCACAGGTTCGATTCTAGGCCGGGTCAATGTAGAAATCAAAATTTTCCATATTGGCTCGAGTCTGGATGTTGTGGTCGTTATTTATGAATTCCTTTAGCTACTTAACTTGGGTATATATTTTTATTTATTTATTTATGTTGTATTTATATATTGAATGGTCAAAATGAATTTTAACTATGACAAATTATTATTATTTTTATATATTTTATGCATTTTTCAACTTATTTCATTTCATCATTATGACTCGATTCGAGTTGATTTTTTCTATTATAATAATTTATCTTATAAGATCGCATTGAAAAATGCATAAAATATATAAAAATTATAAAACTAAATGGCTGTTTCATCTTAGTCGATTGCCCAAACATTTGTAAAAATGTTTCTTTCGAATACGAGAGGATGTTCCTCTCATTGATGAAACAACGCTAGCCTACAGCGTTAAATCAGAAAAGTACTAGAAAATTTCGACGAGTGTTCACAAGGCTCCGTAGCTCAGTTGAGAGAGCATTGGACCGGATTTCCAAAGGTTGCGGGTTTGTTTTCCGCCTGAGAATTTACTTGTGACCCGAGTAAATTTTTTCTAGTATTTTTCGATTATAATAATTTATCTTATAATTATAGTATTAGTTGCGATTTGATTTTGAAAATACATTTAAGTTCAAATAAGTTCTTATTTGCTTTGGAAGTGACAGTCGTTTTAATCTATATCCAGTGGTGTTTTTCATGCTGTAACACTACGAGGATAAAATAGAGATGACGTATAAATAGGTAGGTATTGAAAAGTTAGTGGACGCTGAAGATAATCCCCAAAACCTCAATTAGGCTGTCCTGCTTTTTGCGGGTCAGTGGCTCAATGTTAAGCGTTGAAACAAAAAGAGGGCTTACGTAGGAGAACGTAATTTAGCAGAAAATTTACTAATTTACTAGTGGCGAAGCGTCATGAGAAACGAACGGAGCGGGAAGCGGCACAGTTCATCTCTTTAATTCTTGCGTCGAAATATCCCGCCTTAAAGAAACTAATAACAAATTTTAGATTTTATTACTTTCACAGTATTTTATTGTTACAGAATAATCTTATTGGTTTTTGATTCGATAATATTAGGTAATTACTTAGAAAAAGGCGTAATAATAGTGAACAAGAAAATATGGACCATGGAATTATGGTCATGAGCACATGATGATGACTGAAGCTATCCTTAGCTAACCATTTTTTTAGTTTTAAGCGTTCTTAATGTTCACCGAAAACATTTGATTTGCAATTTTTAATATTTCTAGCAAGCTTAAAGTAGCCATTTATATTTCATACAAGTCATAGTATTTATAGCTAAGCGACCCTAATCAATTACGGAACGATTTAAAAGAGAGTATCTCTTTGTCCATTTACGACCAACCCACTGATTTAATTTGTCAAAATTAGTCTAAAACACATACAGTCTAGAGAACTGAATGTGCCAATAACTTAAACATTCTTTGTGTTTAAGTTATTGACACAAACAATTTAAAAATTTTTTTAAAGGGATTTGCGTTGGGAACATTTTGCCCAACAGTCACTCTACAATTAGTTATGAATAGCATATGATATGGTTGACGGTAAAATTGATCTATTTAATTAAGGGTGCATCGCATTCTATTCGATTTATTTTGAATTTTAAGTCCATAACAATTTTCTAATTGTAATGTTGATTGTCAGTGAAAAAAGGTTTGTCATCACAAAAAGAACCACAGATATGAAACAATCACTTGTCTATGGAAATCATGACATATATAGAATTTATAAGTACTACGTGTACGTATGTGTGGGAACAATCATAAAAATACCATAAAGTGCGTATCACGGAAGTGTTACTTCTTTAGTGTTTGTAAAAAGTTTCGCTAAACCGAATTAACTGAATTAATTTCCGGAAACTGCGAACGTAATACTATGGAATAGTGACCGTCTCATCCGTCCAGTCTCAGTCACAGTAAAAAAGTTTTACTTCAAAACAATAAAAAAGATAAATACATAACAAATGGAGAAAAATATGAAAACTTTTTTATCTGACGGGTTTAAAAATTGTAGGTGGTGTGTACTTATAGCATTATAATTCGAAATTAAGATTTTTACATTCTATTTTTGTAGATTAAAAAAAGACAATTACATCAAAAGTGTCACAACCATAAATACCTCCCTGGTAGGCTTAGTAAGTATTCCAAAATAGAAATTTATCAAAAGTGTTTAGTTTTTTTCATTAAAGATTTCGGTGAGGATTATCTAGCTTTCTAATCTTGCTGATTTTACTTATATCATTATTGCGTAGTTTTTATTAAGTCTATGCTAATATTAATGTACCAAATCACTTGCTGTGACTTAATTTACTTATAGTAGACAAACAACATGTTGATTAAATTCACCAAGTGAATCTCAGTAAAAGGTAATGTTTTTGCCCTAGTTTGACGGAAGGCATGGCTTCCATTCTCGTCTTATCTTTTTCCACATTATTGCAGTAATTTTTACATTGAAATGGGTAGTATGAATTCGACATATATTTTAAGGGCTGACAAAGGAAGCTCGATGGAAATTATTTACAACTGGAATGCGATATCCGAGGTAGTCTTTTGACTTATCTTTTTCTTGTTTCCGTCGCAATAATGTATCTGTCAGTCAGTTACGAGCTCGGCATTTTTGTCTTTCTAAGATATACGAGTTGCAAAATAATGATAGATCGTAATATACATTTTTTAAGATCTTTATTTTCTTTTTCTTTCTTGTATGCAATTTTGGATATTAGTGAGGCACTTCCGAGAAGAACTGGCGAAAGAAACTCGGGCAGGGGGACCGACCTCCATCTTACTGTTATTATTTGCAAAAAGAGTTAACTACATCATCAGGTCTTAAATATAAAATAAAACATGCGCAAAAATCCGTAAAAAAGTGTTTTATTCTAATGTGTAATGTGCGCGGAAGTGTAAGAACTAAATATGCAACACACACACATATATATATATATATATATTCTACTGCAAAAACAATAGTTATTTATTATACAAGAGTGGAAAGTTCCTTTTTAACCGCGTGCTCGATTTGGATGACCGAGCAAGCGAAGGATTCTAAAGTTGAATCACGAGCGCAGCGAGTGATTCTAAATTAGAATCCTGAGCGTCAGCGAGGGAAACAAACGAGCACAAGGTGAAAAATCTTTCCACTCGAGTGCAATACGTAACTTTTCATCCCACCTCAGCGAGGAAATGACAAAATGAAAAAGAAAACAATTTATAATGACAAAATATTTTTATTTCAATTAAAACACATTAAGATAATCTATAAATTGAAGAAAATAATAAGAAGTAGAAAATAATTAGGAAATATTAAATGTAACGTTGCTACAGTTACTTATGTTAAGTTTAATATTTTTGTTAGGTAATGTTATGTTGGTGTTTGTGAATTGTGCGCTGTTTTGTGGTAAACTATCAGTAATTTTAAATAGTTGTGCCGATTCATTGGATTCTATTGGCGTAAATGTTGGCGAGAGAGGGCTATTGTTTCCAATCTTATGGGGGCTCATTTTAGATGTAGAAGGGCGAGACCAAGAATCTGACAGAGGTTCTTTCAGCGTTATGGCCTCCACGATACTATTACAAATTTTTGATTTACTTTGGATTGAATCCTCTATGTATCCCTCTACAACCGAATTAGACTTCCAGCCTCCATGGCGCTTAAGCGATAGAAGATCAGCCCCTGATTCGGCCAAAAGTGTGGCTGAGGTTCTTCTAAAACAGTGACCGGTGTATAACGGGGGTTCTAAAAGTCCGAGAAAAGTTGCTATTTCTCGTGGAATACTGCCAATTTTATTCTGACCCATAGGTTGTCGGATACACTTTCCGTTGCGATATTGTAGAAAAAATCGTTCAATTGGGGTGTTAGAAGGACGTAAAGCTTGATATTTCTGAACAATGTTTACATATTCCTTGCGAATAACGAAGTTGCGGTCTTTTTTTGTCTTGGTATTTAGTACATTAATTAATAGCAATTCATCAGAATTATGAGAATATTTTGATACGTTATTGACATTAAGTAGTGTAAGTTCATTTGTTCGACATGCTCCGGTTATACCAATAATAAGAACAACCTGTAACAAAAGAAGTATTTATAATCGTAAATAAATTAATCAAATTAAAAATATTGTAAGTACTATGTACAATTTTATCAACAACAAAAAATTACACGTATTGACTTACTTTTGCCGCTAAATATACGGAATCAGGTGCTTTATTAATAAACTTTGCAATTTCAGATGCTGTGAAAACCTTCGATTTTTTTGGCTTATAACCAGATGAGGCTCTTTTTAAAAATGCCACTAATTTATGATAGGTGTCGATATGAACGTCTTTCTTCATCTTAATTGTTAATTTTAGCATTGAATACGTACTCCATAGCGTGCTTGCTTTCTTGGTCTCAGATAATTCTATAAAATATGCCAGCAAAACGTTTTCGGAGAAAGTTTTTGCTCCTTTAGCTAGTCGCCACATGTTAAATATATCGTACTGTTTCAAATACTTCTCTCGTGATTGCTGAGGGAGAAGGCTCATTTGCGCATTATTAACTGTTTCAGTTAACTCAGTTGGCGTTAGATAAACTTCATCGTCGCTAATGTCACTCATTTTAGTTGATTTTTTTGTACAGTTTTTAGGTTATGTTAATTATATTAAGCAATAAAACGTGAAAAACTAGAATGGCGCGAAGCACGCAAATAAAACAAAGAAACCAAGAAGGTTCCAAATTTAAATTTTTTCACAATTTAAAAAGTTCTTATCATAAATTTGGCACCATAGAGGTTACATTAAATAGGTTTAATGACGTTTTGAATTTACAATTATATTGAGTACTCATTATATGTGATGTTCTAAATTCAAATCTACTTTGCCGCTCAAGCGAATAAAATAGAATTTTCCAGCCAGATTTCGAAGCGCAAAATTACACTTTCCGAGGTGGTGGAATGAAAAATAAATTGGTCCAGAGGAATGGATTTGATGGTCTCATAAGTCACAGGTTTAAGAGGATCCGTTTAGAACATAGCTTTGAAATTTCACATGTTAATATCATGTCAACTGCAATGTTGAATATAGAATGGTATCAACGATAAAATTAACGCGTTTTTAGGGCGTTGATAATTTATGCTGCAAGTGCTACTTATCTGCTAATAGCTATTAGAGTGGGAACCAGAACAGTGTTCTGTACACACGTTTACATCACAAGTTTGTAAGAATCGATAATGAATACGGAACCGACTTGTAATCAGGGCTGGAAAAGAAACAGATTAAAAAAAACAAAACCTGTTTAAAAAAAAACTTTTCATAAAAGTTTCAATTGAAATATTTTAAACATGTTTTAAATATCGTTTTACATACTTTTGAAAATCGAATTCTTTTGTGATTGGGATAAGTAAGAGGAAGGAAGAAATGTTTAAAAAAATGTTTTAAAACGTGTATTAAACAGGTATGTATTTTTTCCAGTGTTTTAAAGATTTGTTTTAAATATTGCCAACCCTGCTTGTAATCAGATCATTGAACTATTTGTTTTGTTCTGTACATTTTGTGGTGTTCTTGATTCTTTCAATTTTCAATAATTTGTTTAGTGACAAGGATTTACTAGTAATATTTTGCTATCATAGACTTTCATTTATTGTTAGAACTTATTTGATTTATTTTAATATTTTATTTTATCGGCACATGTGTATGCGGATAAATTAAAATATAAATATTAAAGTAGAATAATAGATATGAATTTCAAAAGTCAAGGTTCACCTTTTGCTACGGATGGAAAAGCCTTCGAACATGACTACGGATGAAGCTTCAGTTTCATACAAGAGCAATCCTTTTATTGATCGGCGTATTATTAAGTGATATCTTTGTTGAAATGATAATGAAAATAACTTTATTTAAATCCACTTAAAATAAGTTGTTTTGAATCGTCGTTCGTATTACCTACCACCCATTCAGGACGTCTTTTAACTGAGAAGAAGAATGGGCGCAAGAAACTCGTCAGCTTTAACAGAAGTAACGACATTTACAATATAATACGTCGTCACCATACATAATCCACAAAAAAAAATACAAAAATATTTTGTTATGACAATACTAACAGTGTTATGATATCATTATTTCGTTGATTACAACAAAGTCAACAAGTATCTGTACTTACTTAAGTATCCTTGAACATTGCATTGCAATAACATACACGGATATGTTGATATGTGATTGTTGTTGATATGAAATCTAGACCATGCAAGGTACTATTAGTTTGGTGGGTAGCAGAGTACAAAATTTTTCGATTGTTAAATGCAAGTTTTCTACGCCATATCGAAACCCTTTTTTTAGAAAGACGTTTCCCCAACGCCGTTTAACTAGATCTGTCAAATAAACATTTCTTACACTCACACCAATTAGCCTAGCTCAAAGTAAGTACTGTAAGGCTTGTGTTATAGACACTCGGGTCACGGATAGACACATAGATAGTTAATATTTATAGAATTTATAGAAACATATCCTATGTCCTATGTCGGAACGAATCCAGCAAATTGAAAAAAAATCAACAAATTCGTAGAGTCGTTTCGGAGTTCATCGTGGTTAAATACTGGCAAGGAATTTTTATATATCTAATTTATTAGCAAGTCACGAACCCAAGACGATCTATATAAATACCCAGGATTCGAACCCACTATCGTCGCCCTGTCACCCTCATACTAAGCTGGTATAGCCTTCCCAGGCTTAAGGCACCTTCAGCTGGTGTTTAGTGAGTACGAGTCTGACATAACCTCTCGGCCGGCCGATGTATCCATATAGGATTTACCACCTCCCTCCCTCGGGTCCGGAGGGGAACAAAAACAAGACCCAGTAACTGTCGTCGGGGCGAAAGGCAGGATCGCTACCGTTACACCAAACGATCTACATTTCTTCGAAAGTTGATTACCTCGTAAGTTGATTGCCTACCGTCATCGTCATTGGTAAAAATAGGCTCGAGCTAATCTGTATGTGAAAAAAAAATGTAAAAGGAAAAAGGAAAAATGTAAAGACGATTACAAATACGTGTTTGGACATAGCGAAGGTAACCCGTAAAATAATACGTACTCCTATAATACAGAATATAGTGATCGTCAAAGTCAAGATAATAGGCCACCTTATGCCAAGATATTTGTGTAATGTGCCTTATTGAGCCAATACCTAAACTCAATCATTTCTAGAAAAGGGTCAAGGTAACGTCAAAGGCCAACTAGTTCTTTTATATTTCCTTATCAAACCATTTATACTTCTAACTAGCTAGTAAGAACGGTGGTGGCGACTCAGCTAAGTCGCCAGACTTTATCCTATCCTATTGATTGGATTCCTAGAAATATCCCATAGGTATAGTAATATAAGTTATTTACGGGATTGTTACCATGTACCTTGTTATTGAGTTTCCGATATTTATCCCGTAAATAACTTATATTACTATAATGTTAGTGACCATGAAAGTTTAAAACAATATATTATCCCATAGGTAGTAAAAAACCCGATTATACACTTTTTCATTTTATGAAATCAAAAGTTTTAGATATAATTTAATTCAAATTTATTTAACATTTTAATTAAGATGCCATAATAGCCAAGAAAACAAAGCGCAGAATATGCATACCGAAGCAAATGACACTGACACAGTTCAAATGAAAGTAAGCTGTCAGTCCCTGAGGGTTTTTTACTCCTGGCAGCTGCTGAACCGATTGGCACGATACCTGTTAGATGGGCAATAATAGACTTTATAAACAAAGGTCATAAATAAATAGATTTTCGAGGAGCTCCACAGGAAAGCAACTTATTAAAGGTCATTGAATGGGTGATCAGAAATTTACAATTTGAACCGGCAGGAGTCTGGGAGGAACAGGGTCAGAATTGTTGGCAGGATTACCCGCTAAAACTCCTTGCTGTATCCTCTTTTCCGCCTTGGTGCAGTGGGGCCGTATAATTTTTTAATGTCAGAAAATTTTGGTGAATTTTGTAAAAAATAATATTGCGTTGTTGTAATTATTGTATTTTTCAAGACATTGTGATTTTGTCACTAATATCCTAAGTGGAGCGTAACATTCTATGTATATAATATAAGGAAAATATTCTTGCTAATAAATTAACTTGATAAACAACAACTATTAAGACTGAAAATTTCTCCCTCGTAATTCGATAGACAATATCTGTACTTAAGAGAAAGGCAGAGCACAGTTGCTGCGTCGCGTGCGCAGGTCGTTAACACGTAATAAGATAGAATACTATCTTAGGCTCTGCTGTGTACGTGCGCCTAAATCAGGGATAGACAACATTGAACGAAAAAGTATGTTATAAACGATTTTAAAAGTAATTGGATAGTTTAACGCTATAATAAACTAGGCGATGCAGTCGCTAAGCATAAAGCTACGCTAGCACCATATATTGGAGCGGAGCGTAATAGCTAAAAAAAAAGAAAAGATTTTTTTTTTGGTGCGAATTTTTGCGATTTTCAAAATTCGGGCTCCGTCACAATCTGGTCCTAAACCTGTTGATTCGATTCCACATAAAAAATATTGAAATCGTTTAAGAACTTGGGAAGTTTTGGCGTAACAGACATTGCGCCATTAAAGCTGATCCATGGGAGCTTCACTCGCTTCGCTCGCTCCGCTCCAATCAAGACATAATTACATTACTTCCTTTTTTATTAACTTTCGTTTCTTGTCACATGCTATTTTTAATGATAATATTTTTAAATCGACTCCATTTAACCTAGCCCAAGGTGGCACTATAATTCTTGTGTTATAAATATTAGGGTAACGGATAGATATACACATATGATATATAAATAAATAGTATTGCTATAAATATATACAGTTAAAGTATTAAATATATTTAATTAAAATATTTCTTTATGTGATAATAAAAAAATAATAAAGTTATTTCAGTCTCAAAATTATTGCTGCTAATATAAATAGACGTTTTGTTCTTAAGGCCGAACAGACAGACATAAGAACGCATGACTGCTATAGTCTACCTTCGCTAAATTATATGTTTTCATTCATAAATATTTACATTAAACAGTTATGGCACCCTATTATATTATATCCTTAATTGTAATAATGTCTTTTTTATCCAGCAACATAGTAGTTTATTCATTACTCTAACAACCATCTAATTTGTTCAATTTGTTGTTGTGAAGTAAACTGTTGAAATTAGAGATTTGAGCAAAAGGTTCTCGATCTCTGACAAAGGTGCTGCCCTATCGTGTTACATATTCCTAGCAGAATTCCTTCAGGTATTATTACAGAGAAAGAGCATAGCAAACAAGCGTTAGTTTTATCTTTATCGCACCTACAGTGCTTATATTGCTGTCTTATGTCACGGCTAGGGTTTGCAATTCGCGTATAACTATATTCGAATATTAAGTATTCAAAGTTTCTTTGAACAGTAAAACTTAAAGTATAATCACTGCATAAAGAACGGACAACAGCTACCCACTACAAACTCTTATATTCGGTCCATTAATGTGGAGTTCAACTTAAAACTAAAAGTTGATGAAGAGTTAAATATTTACGCAAATCTTTAAAATTCTACGAAGAATTATTTGTGTCGTAAATCTATAATCTAAGATCACATTGGTTTATGTGTTTTCCTGTCCGCTCTTTTTCCCGCTCTGTTTCCATTGTATCAAAATAACGTTACCATAGCAACGCGTTAACCGCAAATAGTTTGTCTACCGGACGCTAGATGGCGCTAACGGAAAAATATATAATTATATAAAAAAATTAAAGAATTTTGTCCACCCGTGCGAAGCCGGGACGGGCAGCTAGTTGTGAATAAAAAACAGAAGAATATCCTTTTTGCCTGCAGTTGACTAGCTCTGGCGTTTGGTAAAATCTTTGTCTTATTAAAGGTGCATATACCGGCTTTGTTGAGTTAAAGCTATATCACTAAGTTTAATAAAAAGTTATCGCATTATTTGATAGGATTTTCTTATTTTCATTGTTACGATATAATCTCTCTGACCTTAAATAAGCCACAATTTGAGTCATGAAAAAGAAATGTTATAATTTAAAGAGTTGTTACATGTTTCTATCATGAATTTATATATCTGTGAAAGTTACGTAAGTTGTTGAATTTAGCTTAGCAATCTAGTATCTAGTCAATCTACCCAAATAACAAGTAAACAAAAGGACACTCGGAAAGGTTAAAGCTTTTTTACCGTTGATTTAATTTTTTCAATAATAATAATAATCCATAGGTATTCCAATCATGTCAAATAAAAAACGATTCATTTAAAGTTTCATATCCGTAGCCGCGAACATCGGCAATCTGATTATTACGAAATACGAAGTGAGCATACGTTTTGCGAACCATTTTCATGTCCAATTCACACGATTCAGTTATCAGGTTGATTAATATTGCTGTAAATGGAAAATGAAGAACTGAAATGTAAACCTCATTTTATAATTATTGGATTAGTCTCTTACAAATGTCATTATGAAATTCAATCGACAAATTCTGTTATTAATTTAATAATTCGTACAAAATGTATTTTCTGCTTTATATTTCATGGTGGCTTGCCCGTTTTTGTAATATTGATATGTTTGGTTTAAAATTACGTGTTATGGATAATTATTAATGAACAAAAAAAGAACAAAGATGTATACCTAAAAGGAATTAAAAGTGAAGAATTTTTTAAATTTGCCACTTATTCTAAAAAAAAAGTAAAAACTTTTCCACGTTTAGAAGGTACCTATCGCAGATCCTTTTTAAGCAGATTTGATGAATTAACACTAGTAAAAAAATCTAGATTTTTTTTGTTGAGCTTGTAGATATTATTATAATTTTATTTTTCGTAATTTTGTGATTCCTATTAGGTATCTATAACCTGAGAAGTAAAAGAATAGCATTTGTACACCCAGTTGCAAAAAGGGCGGGTTGTAATTTTTTTACTACGTAAAAATACAAAAGAAAATGGTTTTCATCTTTTGTTCTTGTTACCGGGTAAAAGATAGTACATTCTAAATTTAAATATTTGATTGAGGTTGGGTTTAAAAAATAACAAAATTTTACTACATTTTAATGCGCAAATTCCAGGAAGTTCATGTTAGTTTAGAAGTTTCAGACAATTATTATTGAATTATCTCGTTTTCTTCAGATTTCAAAGTAATGTCATTCATGTTTAGCGGTCTCAAATATGGTAGATAATATGATAAAAACCAGAAAAAATATTCCGTTATTTAAGGAAGATTACAGCCAATATTGTAACGATTCACATTTAGCTTCTGAGCCACACTCAGTGTTCGTTTGACAATCCAAAGGACAATCCGATGTTTATAAAGGACAACCAGATGTTTATAAGATAACATCGTATATTGGCAGTGAGAGGCATCCTCCAGATTATTCATAAGCAAATTTGCACATTTCTTACTTCTTCAAGGTACACTTGACTCGCCAAAAAACGACCATCCCGTTTCAGTACATGGCTTTATTTAAGAACCAGGCATTCTCTTGATGGAAATGGTTTCTTTATAGCACAAAGCACTGGTTGCAACCCTACTGAGATATGAAATAAGTTTGCTGGCTTTCATCCCTTTATTTACCATTTTGGAGCAAACAGCAACAACAAATAAAGAAAAAATTCAATAAAAAATTAACTTAGAGTAGCTTTTAACTTTCGGGAATTTGCACCACAAAATGTAGGTACTACATTTAGTTGGTTATTTTTAAAAGCTAGGCTCGGTAAAAAATTAAATTTGTTACGTACTTTTTTGAACATCACAGCAAATTTATATCCAGCTAGTAATATTTTCAAATAATTAAAACCTTTTTCGTAGTATATTTTTCAGGCAGGCAACAAATCGATTCGACCTTTTTTTGCAAATTAGTGTATATGTGTACAAATAAGGAAACAGAACAAATGAACGGAAAAGTTCACCTTAGGTGGGATTCGAATCGTAGTATTATGTTCTATATAAAAGTGTTTTTTTTTAAATTAAGTTGCAGTGTTTATGCAAAAAAGAATATTATTTAAATTGATTAGGAATTTAAAAAGGGATCATGAACTCAAATATGTGTCCCCGCATTTGTCATTTGTTCTCGTTTAACAGAGTAACAATAGAAACGCATGTCTTTTGTTCCGCGATCGAGAAGTGGATTGTTCCCACAGGAAACATTTCATACCATGGGAATAACCCGTGGCAATTTGGCGAATAGGAAAAAGTTCACACCAATTCGTAGTGCTTTGAAAGAGGTTGTTAGCAAATCTCCCAAGTAATCAAACTTTTAAAATCTCTCTTTTGTTATCATGACGATATATCTATACTAATATAAAGTGAAGGAGAGAAATGTATATGTATTTGACATAGCTATATAAAAAATAAGTTACATAAAATATATATTCTTTGTGACAATATTCTTGAATTTCTTAATGGTTTCATTTGCTAATTTTGTACCAAATTAGATAATTACATTCCTTTATTTAACAGCACAACAACCTATACAACCTCATCCAATTAGGGTTGATTCTCCATTTGATTTCAAGTTTTTAACCCAACATATATTATTCAATTGAGAAACCCTAACAGTAGGTTTCCAACAAACCAACAATCTCGTGTTAATATTTTAGTATGAAATTAAAGTACGTTTTATTACCTAATTATTGTTGTTACTTTAAGCTCATCAAGCAATTATCGAAAAATACAGTATAAATATATAGTTAATGTTATCTCCCCACTTTATTTCCTGTAATTAAATTAAACGATTTTTACGGATATCCGAAAACGGATTTTAAATTTCATGTTCCCTTGAAAAGCCTATTAAGAAAAAGGGTTACTAATAATATAAACCTTATTATAAATACGGAAAACAATTTAATAAATCTAAGCAGACTTTGAAGTTTCCATCAGGAAAACCTTTTTTTAATATTCACTTCAAGGGAGTGGTCCGTTTAGGGAGCCAAACGGTCCCAAAGGTTCCGAAAGGGCTCCTCTCAAGGGCCGAGGAGCCCATCAGTAACATCTTTTCTTAATATGCCCCTCAAGGGGTTCATCCATGGGACTCAGCGGTTCGTTGTCATATTCTGAACGCCAAAGTGAAAGAATAATGTATGAAATACATTGTCGTAAAGTCAAGTCATTACTTCGGTTTATCTATACAAATAATTAAAATTGAAGTGCCTTTGTATTATTTCAAAACAAAAGCTTTTTACTAATCGAATATAAAAGTATATACGGAAGTTAACGTAAAAGTATGAAGTTATTTTATACTAGCTGACCCGGTAACGCGTTGCTATGGTAACGTTAAAAAAAGCGGGAAAAAGAGCGGACAGACAAACACACAAACAACAAATTTGTCTACTTAGATTATAGACTAGCTGACCCGGTAACGCGTTGCTATGGTAACGCGTATACAATGGAAGAAGAGCGGGAAAAGGAGCGGACAGACAAACACACAAATAACAAATTTGTGTTCTTAATTTATAGATTAGGAAGTTATATGCTGTTTTTATAAAAAGGAGGATAAATATTTTACTAAAGCTACTTTTATTGTATAGTCAGCAAAGAAAAGAGTGTTGCAAAGCCCGCTGGGTAAAGCTAGTGTCAAAATAAAACGTTAATAATCGACGTCTTAAAAGTTACGATTGATGTCGTAACTTTTAACGTAACTTTTAGCACGAATATCTATAGTTACTAAGGTGGTATGTGGTGGTTAGGTGGCTTAGTTGTACTAACATTGAATCACAAATAGGGTAAGTGTGAAGCTACCATCAGAGTTAAGCAACTTACATCAAATTACAACCTTATAACATGGTAACAAGGGTTAGGATGTCCGGTCATTCATGTCTGACGTATATATGCAAAGTTATTCTAAAGAGAGTGCCATTGGTTAGCAAAGCAGCCTAATTTATGTACATTCTGATCTACGCTTAGTATTCTTGGAACGTTTCTAAATATAACAAATCAAAAATCAACAAGCGGCTTTATGGGATTCGTTTTATTTGATACTTTTGCAATTTTTACTGGGAGAAAAGGAGTACGCCTGCAGTAGTTCACTTATTCGATACGCTTGCTGCAAAATAATTTGGTGGACAGCTTCTGAAGCACGGAGAAATTTATTAGGTATTTAGGGATAATAAATTTTTGGTCTGATTCATTCGATGACCAGCCTTACTTTTGCAATTAAAGGGCTAACAGGCTAAAAGGTAAACTAATTGTTTATTTTGTGAATATTCACGTTACCGTTGTGGTTAGAATTAATATGTATCATGAAGGAAAGTTGGTTCCAAACAGCTTTCATATTTCAAGGGTTCGAATGATATTCACAGGATCAGAATAATTTATTACTTGGGAAATGGTTACAAATGTCGGTGTAAGAATCAGATTTACGTATGCCAGAATTGGCGTTGAAATTACAGCGTAGATATGTTCAACATTTCAAATTGCAGTTTTAATATTTACCTCTTCCACTTTTGCAGTATTCTCCAATCGAAATCAAATGAAATGTCGAAAAACAGAAATTGTCGCGTTTAGTGGTCCATTTTTTTTCAATTTAAAGTTTACAGTTATCTACAACTTGCACAATTACTTTTTAACTATCTTTAAATTAAGCTTAATTTAATTGCATTCAATAGTATTATCAGAATTTATATATAACGTCTTTTTGTCAGTGAGCATAGATTAATGGCAGAATCGTAGAATATATATTTTTTAACTTTTCATTAAATTACCATGTTAAATGACTGTAATCGCAGGCATATCTGTAAAAATTAATACACTCATATATCTTTCATAAATGATATATGTTCTATAATTTTTGTATATTTTATGCATTTTTCAATGCTATTTTATAAGATAAATTATTATAATAGAAAATACTAGAAAAAATCGACTAGGGTCACAAGTGAATTCTCCCGCCTGAGAATTCACTTGATTTTTTCTAGTATTTTTCTATTATAATAATTTATGGTATATCTTCGTTTCGAATCAGTGTAAGAACTAATCAATTTTTTTATAACTTTATATATACTCGAGGAACTCCCAATAAATTTGAGTGGCCGACCTAAAATGAACAATGGGTTGCCTATTCATAGTTCTGTTGAATTCGCGCCCAGAATGGTTGTGTCTGATTCTATAGAGGTGTGAAATATAGGGTACTATTTTTATTTAAGTGTTTTTTTGCCTAAGGTTACCCTTTGTCTACTGAATTAACGTTGTGTTAGAAAATATGAAAAAATATGGAACTCGAAATCATAATTAAATTTTTATTTCAATTACTTTAGTAACTTAAGTTACTTAATCTCTAATATTTATTTATTCATTTATATAAAAAAAATGTTATTAGTCTACAAAAATAAAGATCGCGTAACTCTGGCTTAAAATGATAAGGAAAGTAACTTTTTAATTGTATGAAAAGGGTGCCTCAAAAAAGAAATGTTCTCAATTAACTGAAAATTGAGAGTCAAATTTTGTTTTATTCGGCATTAAAATTATCAAGTTTGAAAGAGAATTTGTTGAAATAAGTAGAGGAAGTTTCACGTTTAATATAATAGACAAAAGCAAATCAATCTAATTTATTATCCTACTTTAACGGTAGGTTCCAGCTCGCTACTAACGCGAACATACACTGAGTTGTAGTTACAAAAACAAACAAACTACAGTTTGTTAGAAAGTTATTGTCTCAAAATGTTAATAAACGTTTATGTGTCGAGATATTTGGCAAAATCATTGATCTCCACCTTCCCATACTTCTTTTACTATCTTAATATTAAATGTGTTTAAAGAACATCGACAAATTTCATACTAGTTGGACTTGATTTTCAGTGATAATAAGCATTATTTATTTTATATTTATCTGATATGAGATTATTTTAAATATTGCTCAAAATTTAATAAAGGCCCTCATAGATAGCCTTCATAGAGATATATTGTTTCAATACTTTTAGTAACAATATTTTAAACATTTAACATATGAAAACCTTTATTTTTTAGTATTTATAAACTTCCTCATATTGATTAGAAAAATCTATGTAATAGAATATGACATAAAGAATAAAGGGCTTGTTTATTAATAAAACACTAAGATTTATATAATAAATAATTATATCGAAAGAATCTGCTGATGCAGATATTATAATGTATGTATTGATGCCTGGCCTTCTCAAGATACGATACAATGGTTTTCGTTACAAGAAGATGATATTGAAGTTGGTAAAAATGAAACATCATGATTATCGAAAGCAGCATATATCTCTATCTCTAATATTATAAAACTAATAAAAACAAATCAAGGTATTTATTTTTATAATTGCATATATCTAAGGAAATGCATAGATCGACTACAAAAGAAATTGATTTAGAAATATGTTTATTTTTTTTATCACGTGATCTATTAGTTAATCATTTTAATCACAGACATTTTTTATATACTACACCGATTCAATTAATTGAAAGTAGCTTTTATAAAATTAATTAATGTTTCTGTAAGTACAACGACCAGATTTAGCAAGCCTGAAGTGTTGGTATGTTATATTAAACCGTGAAATGGAATTTGGCATATTATGCAAAATGGGAGAGAAAATTTCACACTATATGAATATGGTATTTTTTTTTCATACCACAATAGTTTGTGAAAAAAACTTATCTTTTAATAATAAGATATAATAAAGGTTAATACAAGAGTATATTTATGTTATTAAATCATACATTCAGGAGAGCATTTATTAGTAAGAGTATTATACTGAATAAATAAATTAAACAATACCGTTTTCAACGAAGCTCGGGCTGCTTCACATTAAATTTGCCTTTCCAAGTTCATGAGCAATAAAAGTATCCTTTACGATGAAAGCCATATAAAATAATTATTAATAGTTAAATCATCGATCAAGTTACTATTGCACACTGGAAATAAACGAAGAAATTTATACTATAGGTCTATTTGAATCGTACGTCGTTTAATGAAAGGCACTTAGGGCAATAACCGCCTTTGAGGTTGGTCCATAGAACGCGAGATTTAACCAATTTCACAATGCATACCTAGCTCCACAGTATAGCATCAATCTAGAGCCCCTCCAGGCAACTATTATTGCGCTCCTAGTTTGAATGACGGGCGAGGCACCGACCATTCTGGGTGTAGAGAGGTGTGAATTTTTGATGTAAGCATATATATGATGCTGATTTCTATCAATTGTCTTAGTAGTTCATCTTCCAAAAATGAAAATAAGCAGGGAAATAAGTAAAAGACAGACATCCAAGAAGTTGTTGAATATTCAACGGGATGTAAAAAAGAAGTTGTTTGAATCTGATGAATCTATAATCTAAGATCACAGTGGTTTGTGTGTTTGTCTGTCCGCTCTTTTTCTCGCTCTTTTTCCATTGTATCAATAACGTTACCATAGCAACGCGTTAACCACAAGTAGTTCGTCTACCGGACGCTGGATGGCGCTGAAGGAAAAATATTTAATTATAGAAAAAAATTAAAGAATTTAGTCCACCCGTGCGAAGCCGGGAAGGGCCGCTAGAATATACTGTAAGAACACAAATTTGTTTTTTGTGTGTTTGTCTGTCCGCTCTTTTTCCATTGTAAACGCGTTACCATAGCAACGCGTTACCATAACAACGCGTTACCGGGTCAGCTAGTTTATTTATAAAAACTTAAAAATTATTTGTTAAAATTTAACTTTTGAAAAAAGTAAAAGAGAAATGTAGAAGTTCGTATTGTTGATTTTGTCAGTGATTGAAATGATCGTAATGATATTTTTTTAAATTTTTCCATAAGTATGTAACTAGTCACGATTTGATTACGTAGGAATTATTCAAAATTATGCAAAATTTTGGGCACTGCAGGTCTTTTATTTTTGTAACTGTTTTTATCATTAATTATTGTAATTATGTATGACTGTTTGTTGCCAAAATAAAAAGAAGATGACAAAGAAGACAACTTTATTGTCCACAATATTAAATGGATATAGTAGCCGGGGTTAATGCTAAAACATTATATGATACTCAATTTTTAAGAAAAACGAAAGTACTAATGCACTGAAATCGATAATAAAAGATACCACATAAACGGATTATTATAAATGAGAGATAATTTAATAAGTATCTACAAAGAGTAAGGTAAATTATTATTCGTTTAATTTTCCGTTGGAAGTTCGTTTTGTTTGAGTTTTTGTAATTATCTATCAAAACGAAGACAAATTTTCTTTCAAGATTATGAAAAAGTTTTTGTTTTGGTTCTACCTATAGATGTTTTAGCTTAATGATGTTATATTTAAATGTCAGTGGGGCAATTTGATTAAAAAATATAAACGATTGAAACAGAAATGCAGCTGCAACTTTTTTTACAACATAATTAATGACCTTAAGTACCTACTTAATTTGTCGGATAAAATAAATGACTATTCAACTATTTGTTGAAACTATCAACCTGATGCAATCTAAGGTTGGGATTTTTTTTGTGTTAAAATAATTTTATGCTACAGGAAATTTTTCATCAGCAAACAGGACAGACAAAAATTACTTTCCACATTTTCACCGCACACCCACCGTGCCGTGCTTAATTATCTTTCTGGTATATTTATTACACAAAGCCGTATTAAAAGGTTCCCATACATTCATATTACATACATATACATACTGTTTGCCAAAGGAATCATTTATAATGATTTAAGTTTCTTCATGAAATAGAAGATTCTTCCATTATTGACTGCTATACTTTCTTGCAAAGGTTTTAATTATAATCTTATCTTGTTTAGTAAAACGTGGCATTTTTTGGAGAGCCCTGATTTACAATTGGATTCCACTAAGCGGCTGCAAATTAGTCTTGCTGATTCTTTTCGAAGGTAAAAACATCCTTTCGGATTATGCGATTATGCGCTCCTATAACTAAAGGGTCTCTTTAGTTATAGGAGTTATACGTATATCCTCACGGGGTATAGTTTTTCTTCCTCGAAATTTATTACGTAGGTGCTTTGGCTGTAGTTCCGTGTGATTTATAAAGCGAAATAGCTTTAAATAGCATTTTTATAGAATATTCTAAAGGGCATTTGTGATTTAAATGTAAATAACATTACACTGATTACAGAAGCATAACAACTACTTTGTGCTGCCTTCGATTTGACCTGACGTTAACCACCTTTAAATATTTATGTTTATTCTATGTAGTTATAATATAAACAAATTAAATAAGCACTGATTTCAATTTGTAATTCTGATGATACAACTATTTACTGACAAATATAACAACACACGATTTGATAAACAGTAAATAGCTGATTTAATCTGCTACAATGTGAAGTAATGATTTTTAGTTATAAACTACGGAATGAACGGAAGTGGACATAATATTTGGGTTTTATTGATTGAAAAGAATGGAAACATGCAACATAGGTTTTGGATAAGTGTTGACCCAATTAACTTTTGTAATGTGTTGCTGTGAAGAAAGCTAAACCTTAATTTACATTATCCACTTGTCAGGCCGCGGTAGCAATTGTTATCGATAGCCAAGACTCCTTTTCAGTCTCTGGTAGCAATTGCTACCATATTCAAATTTCCGCGTGGCAAGCTGTTTTTTTTTAATTACCATTGTTTTTTGAATTACAGAGATCCCAATATTCTGTGGTGGATTCTTTATTTAATCAGCTTTACGGTAGTATTTTTTGTATGATCCTAGCTTCATTATTTAGGGGAGTGACAAGCTGTTATGTAAAAAAAAATTGAGGGGCTTATGTAATTTGTGAATAAATTTTGAAAGATGCTAGATGTGATAAGTCTATCTTGAAAGCTATCGTGGTCGACTAGCTCGCATACCGGTTTTCATGGTAAAGTAATTCCAAGGTCCAAGGTTCGATCCCCGGAAGCGTCAATGTTGAAAATCTGAATACTATAACACAAGTGCTATAGTTACTTAATTTGGGTTCAGCACAATGTATTATTTATTTATAACTAGCGACCCGCCCCGGCTTCGCATGGATGCAAAAAATGTTATTATACATATAAACCTTCCTCTTGAATTACTCTATCTATTAAAAAAACCGCATCACAATCCGTTGCGTAGTTTTAAAGATTTAAGCATACATAGGGATATAGGGACAGAGAAAGCGACTTTGTTTTATACTATGTAGTGAAAAGTATCTAGGTACATCGTTATTAAGACTAGACTTCGCCTACAGGTTGATATTCCGACGCAACTCCTTTAATTCGAAAGTTGGAAAGAATACTGTTTTAAACTTTTTTATTAGAAGATAGATGGACAATAAAACTCGTCAATGGCTACTAAAAAAGAGATTATAAACGGACGAGAAAAAAAGACTTGAACCGTTTTGTCTTTATCTAAGTATATATAAACATAATTACGTCATTTAAAATCCTTTTAGCAAGTTTTTGTGTCAGTAGACGAGGAAAGGAGGAAAATGTTCAAAAAAGAAGATACACGTGACTTTCTTTCAAATGCAATTTTAGAACGGAAACAAAATATGAGTAAAATATGATGAATACGGGCATTTGTACCTGAGTTATGGATGCTTGTATATATTTCTATGAATATTATTTATTTACGTATGATATATGTATGTCTATCCGTTACTCTAGTATCCAGGAGACAAGCCTCGGTGCCTACTTTGAGCTAGACCAATTGACGCTTTTTCTTTTTTTTTTTTTTTTCCTTTGTCGTAAAGTACCCATTTGGGTGTTTTTTAATTGGAATGTTTAACAATAAAATTATCAATTCAAAAACGTAACTAAAAAGGCTAACTGAGTAGTTGATTTGATCTTCAATGACTTCCATGCTCTATCTATCATAATATTTAACTGTTTCCCAGGATTTCTATAAAGAATCTTTGTAATTATCAAAAGAATCGGTGGAAAAAAACAGTCTTATTTAGGTGTTTTCGGCCATTTTGTCTTATCCACTTATCCTGCAGGCTTATCCACTAAGTTTTTTAAATAAATTTTTTAAATATTTTTTTTAAATCAATAAGTATTTTTGGTTTCACATGCTTCCCATACATCGGCCCATACCCTTCATTAGTTCGCAACTTGAGGATCCTAAGAGAACAGTAGACAGAACGTTTTGTATTTTTACTCCGCAGCAAAGAGTGGCCAATGTTACGGGACCTCTCAACTTTGAGGACATGCCTTTTAATCGCATATTTTAAAGAAGCTTTGAAGAGGGAGGGAAGGTCAAGGAATGTTGGTTCTGTTAAACTAATGATGCCTGTGAAAGATGAGTGTCATTTGTTAACGGTCGGTGGTATTTGCATGAGCACTGAGGTTTATATGCCTGCGTTCCAAACTTATGTCCAGATTTTTCTGTACGAATAGCTAGACTTTAATGTTTAGATAATGTGTTTTTCGGATTTTAAGAACATTGAAATTGATAAGTTTTATGGCTAGAAATATATATGAATACTCGACATAGAAATATACATGATAAATAGAAATAAAATACAAATAAAGATTGTTTTTAGCACAAAACCATTTGCCCCTACCGGGACTCGAACACTGGATTGTTTCGAAAGTAGCCAACGCTCCCTGCACGAAGTTGTGGGAGAGTCCTACATATCCCCGCCGTCAATCTACGGAAGGACGAATCCATAAAGGATTTTCCAGTGGGTTAAAAAAAGGGTCACTTCCGCTCGACTTAATAGTTCGTCAAATGCAAGAAAATTGGGAACCTATATTGGGTCCTCTAATACTTCTCTATAATGGAATAAATGAATTATAAGTCACCCATCGTTTTTAAAAATCCTCAAAGCCTCATGTAATACTAATAACAAATTTATAGGTCAGTGTTCTCATCCAAACCCGACGTTTTTAATGTAACATAATACAGTAGAAAAAAAATATCACTCGCTCTCTCTTTACATCCAAAAACGTTCGAAGGAAATAAATAATAAATATTTCTTACATTCACACCAATTAGCCTAGCCCAAAGTAAGCACTGTAAGGCTTGTGTTATGAATACTAGGGTAAAGGATAGACATACATATATTATACATAAATATGTAATATTCATAGAAATATATAAAAACACCCATGACTTAGGTACAAATGCTCGTATTCATCATACAAACATCTGCCCCTTCCGGGATTTGAACCCGGGACCGTCGGTGCGAAAGGCAGGATCCGTTGCCCAAACGGTCCTCAAAAAGGAAAAAAGGCACATCGCTACCATCAAATCCTTTTATTAAATCATCACTTTAAAATTGCTTACACCAATTACAAAATAAAGAATAGGAATTGATCAAAGCCGGCCTGTTTTTCCATACAGTTTTTCAAATATGCGGTTTTTGAAGTGAAAACTTCTTTAGCATCGTTGTGATTGGAAAGCCGATGAAACGAAAAAGCGACAGTAAAAAGAGACAGACACATAAATTCATAAGATTTAACTTAGCAGAAACTGAGATAGGAAGCATTATGTACGTGTGTTAATACGTGTTTGTGCGTGCGTGCGCGTGTGCATGCGTAGTACAAAGCTTGAGAGAAGGCATCACAACAATCATGATATTTTGTATACGTGTACGTATTATTTTTGAAGGTTTCACTTCTACCACGTGTGAATTGCACACATGTTTTTTTTTTAATTAAAGTTATTTACGACATTTTTTTGAATTCTAAACTTTTTAAAGATAGGTAGGTACTCTTCAATAGAAAATGTTAACAGTAAAAACCAAATATGAATACATTTGTGTCACTGATCATACTTAAGGTGTCAAGGCTTATAAGGACAAGTTTATTCCTAACACTTGTATTAATAATGAATAAAATATTCGATATTATCGCCGCGGGAACCTCTAAGGCGTCTAACTTTTATAGCCTCTGTTCTAAAAATACCTCTAACTTTTTCTTTATGAATTTGTGTTGATGACGTATGCATTATTCAACAGTCGAATTACGTGATTTTCTCGTTTCTAATAATATAGTAATGTTTTCTAGGTTTGTTTTACGAAGAATCCAAGCTTTAGTATTGATGGGAAAGGTAAAAATAATTAATGCAGTTCTACTCCAAAATGAGCAAGGGTCGAAGTAATCAAGGAATTTTCAAGTAGTAGATCTCGACTTGTTTTTTTATTAAAGTATAATATTATTACCGTCGTGTTGTCTTCCACCAATGTTTAACCATTGCTGGTTTAACGAGTTTTATAGTACTTTACAATGAATTTTGAATATGATCTTAGCACAACGAAGGCAGAGAATATAGTGGACAAATAGTCTCATTTTTCCAAATGAACAACAGAGTGATGCATCGCACCAACGCTAACACTAGTACTGTACTAACTCAAGATATAGACGTTTATATGTCGGGTTAATTGATAAAATTATAGGTCTACTTCATCTTGACGACGACGGGTTTGGCGGCGAAGGAGTGATCCTACCTTCGAAATCAAATGTTCCCGAGCCCCGTAAGGAGCAGATGTTTGGGGTTAATTATACAAACATCTGCAATATTTAAGTGAGTTATGTTAACTTCTATATACTTTTATGAATATGATTTATATCCACTACTCACATGTATTACACTAGTCACAAAATGGGGTAAAATCTACTTTGGGCTAGTCTAATTGGTGTGAAAATGTGAAATATTATTATTATCATGCTATATTTACTTTGCCCTCTCATTCCCAAACCCAACACGTTCTGAAGAGTTTTTAGTTCCAACAAGACTAGAAGAGTTTCCTGTTGAAATCTTTTTTGTTAGCTTATGATTCTGCATGGCTTATTCTCCTAGAAATGTTTTTCGCATGATTCTATATCTACTGTATCTTTAGCTTTGATTTCATTTTTTTTTATTAAACAACATCACATTGTTCTGAACCCAAGTTAAGTAGCTAAAACACTTTTGAATTTAGAAACAACGATGGTACTACAACACCCAGACCCGAGTTCGCTTTCTTTATTGACTCGGCCGGAGGTCGAACCCGGGGCCTCGGAGTGGCGTTACTATGAAAACCGGTATACGAGCCACTCACCCAAGGAGGCTGTCAAAACATTAACACAATAACACAAACCAGCCAGCAAATAACACCAATTGATGCTTGTTTTGAATTCGGCCTCTGAAAATGCTTTTACTTAATAACTGCTTAAGTGTAGGGTTTTAAAATGTTATTTTTTAACAAAATGCCTAGTAGTTAATACTAGTACTAGTACTAGATTATATTATGACAATACTTTGTGTTTGTTACCATATTCACCGCAAGTAGTTCGTCTACGGGACGCTAGATGGCGCTAACGGAAAAATATTTAATAAAAGAAAAAATTTAAAGAATTTTGTCCACCTGTGCGAAGCCGGGACGGACCGCTAGTACTAGATAACGAACATAAATAAGTATATAAATCACTGTGACTCCATAAGAAATGTTCAGTTAGTCTGGGAGCTTTTGTGCATTGACAAGACTACCGCTGAGCGCTGTCGCTCAACCAATGTCACCCCAGTTTAATTTTAAGCACGATACTAATATTGCGTCTTAGTATTCTTAATATATAATTTGCTTAATTAAGCAAAGCACCACTGTTGTCGTTTCAACATTTGATTTACAAGCATGCATAATTATCGTCGTTTAATGCATCAAAACGGGCGTGCCAAGTGTCACAGCCGCTTAAAAGTTATTAAGCCTTAGGGAGTAATTATAGTCGAGGAGCGAGCATTCAACGTTACCTAGTAAATGTTGGCCTGAGGCAACGTCCAAAACTTAGAAGTGTAGCGTTGTGTCTTTAATTTTTGTCTATTATATTAGACACGCTTTGTGAGGTCACCATAAATAATAGTGCTCTGATGGAGACCGTTTAGTTTTGTTTTCATAGATTAAAAAACACAGTGTTATTTATCATTAAATTTAATATCAATATGGCATCACAGTCATAAGTAAGTCAGTGAGGTTTTGATGATATAGATTATTGGATTCAAAGCTCCTGCGGATCCTTTACCAATATTTAAATAATTTAAAACTTTTACATGGAAATTTATGAGGTCTACAACTGTCCTATAACCCTAAAAGATATTAAAAAATCTTGGTCTCATAAAAGATGATACTCAGTTATCAAACTATGCATACATTTTATAAAAGTCCGTAGACTTATTTCGATGTTTAAAGAACTTCAATTATTTCACCATTTTCAGTCTATAGCTGCTGGAATAAAGACCTTTTCAAATTATTAAAATAAGTACCGTAGAAAGAACCAACCATAAAGATTCGGTACAGTGTGCATTGAAGAACCAAGAGCTCATGTGTCTACAAAAAAGATCAATTAAAAAATACTTTGGCATGTTCCCTAAATGGGTTTTGCGAACGTTTCCGTATTCAAATATCACAATTCAATAATTCATTTTTTTGGGGTGGAGTACTAAAAACTATTTTGTCACATCTAGAAATAGCGCGCAAAGTAATATTGAAACTTACCCTATTCTCTCTATCTACTAGATGCTTTTTTTTCTCACTAATACAATATATTAATAATCCATAATCTGTTTTGTTTTATGAAATTGCTATCAACACAGCACCGCATAAATATAAAACAAAAGACCTTTCGTTATGAACATCAAAGTGGATTTTATACCTTCTCAACATACAAAAAATAATAAATATTATAAAGTAATATTATGTTTGTGATTAAGAGGTATTATTTACTGTGGCATGCCTTTCATTTGAAAGCTGTAATCTCAAGCAGTGAATTATTATCCCCTGCAAATTTTACAAAACAAAATGTCTGCCGAAAAGCTATTGAAAGTGGGAAAGGGAAGGAAGATTTGAATCTATAGTTATGATAAAAAAATAGATTTATTCGTTATGCTTACAATACGAATATATATCTATACTAGCTTTTACCAGCGGCTTCGCCAGTAATTTTTTTTTAAATAAAAGGTATCCTATTTTACTTCTAATACCTCCAAAAATATATGTACTAAGTTTCATGATGACCGGTTTAGTAGTTTTTGCGTGAAAGCATAACAAACAAACTTACATTCACATTTATAATATTAGGGATTCCTTCCCTTAGTTTTCAAATCGAAGTAGCTGTAAGAACAGAAAGTTCTCGTCGATATTAGACAGCGGAATGTGTACAAGAAAGGCAACTAATTGCTGCCTTATCTGATCCGATTCAGTGCTGACGGGAAAGTGGTGAGACCGTTTAAGACTTTCACCCTGAGATATAGTTGTCAGTGCAGTTATTCTACTTGCGGGCAGATTCTGGGCCCAGATCGAGTTGTATATCGTTATTTCAGTACTAGTACATTCAGATATATTTTTTTATGTTATACATGATACATGCTATTATAATAATCGCTATTTCAATATTTTTACATTTTATCTTATACCGAATTTTGTCTAACCTTTTAAAACATTCTGTGGTGGTTCGTTTCGCCATTTGAAAAGTAAAGATATTCCATTTTTATTAACCTCCGCGATTCAAAGAGAGAGGTGGTTAAAAGTTTGACGTCTGCTTTGTATATGCTTTTTCTGGCGTTGTAGTTCCCAAAGTAATAAAGCGATTAAGATGAGGGTTTTTCAACGATTTATTTTAGTTGTGTGTTATGAAGGCGAAGGAATGAAGTGAAAGAATGAAGGATGAGTTTTAGTTTCAGTTGGAAAAGTTTTCACTTTTACTCATTTCGTAGACTACAAAATACGTACCTACATCATGATTTGCAGCACTCGTCAGAATAAATTCCTCAAGATATCTTGAGAATATCAAGGTCGGTAAGACTATACAGTCTTATATAGTAGTTGCGTTCTCTTGGAATGCCAGTCAATGAAATTGTCATAAATGGATTACAAAAAGTGAATCTAATCGAAGGCTGATGCAGAAGTTAAGCAGAAAAGCGGTTGCAGAAACTTACTCAACACTTATGTACACTATTTATTTATTTATAAAAAAATATTTTTTATATTAAATTGAAATTATTACAATGAATACTCTTGTAATAATTGTTTACAATAAAATTTAATGTTTACACTTTTTAATTATTACCGGTTTTTGTAAAGCCAAATCTTCCAGGATAGTTTTTTTTTATCCATAGCGGGGCCGTGTTTGGCCCTTATCACAACTGATGTTAAGCGATGATAAGGACGAAAGATGGAAACGCGCTTTACCCGTAATCCTCAATCTCGGAGGAACTGGCTATCTCATTTGTTACTGCCGAAATACAATTATGTTCTAAATCGTTGCTATGGCTGCAGACTTAGATAAGATGGTGGTAACTAGCCATTCAAACCTAGCACAAATATGTTCTGACCCCTTGGGATTGATTCAGGGACCTCTGACAGTAAAATAGGTGAGCAATAGCCGCTAAAACTTAGAAGTTAAAAGAGATTAACAGTGGGACATGTGTAGGGTTTCTGGTTTCTCGGCCTTTTTTTATTTCTGGAGGCACGACAATTCTCCACCAGAATTTAATTTATAAATAACACTAAGTTATTTATATTTTTTACAAATTAGCTTGACAGGGAATCAATTATAACAAATCCAAATAAGAAAAATAATTACCCCACAGCAATGTGGGGTAACTTATTAATTAACAAATCAACAACATACAATAAATTAAACGGACTATACTCGGCGGTCTATATATATAAAAAGTAAAGGTAAAAAAGAGGATAGTACTTAACTTTTTTATAATTGTTGGGTCCCTACCAGTTCCCATATGTACAACAGTCTTGATTTATTGATAAATTAATAATGAACATTCAATATATTTTTTTTATTTGAGCTTAGTAAACAAAACCCATATCCGCAAAATATCAACAATAAATCTTATATTATTAAATATTAGTCTTAAATAAAGATGATAACGATAATCAAAATTGCCTTGCAATTGCAACTTAATAAAAGTATGCCTGTCTTTTAGGACCATTTCCAATAACTTATCCTCAATAAAAGTTAAATTAGGTTATGTTATTTCCATTTATCTAATTAAAAGGCAACAGAATAGATTTCTCGAGTATTCGAGGCATTGTGTTTTTTCCTGTCTCGACTAAAGACAAATTTTTCGAGAATTTTCGTCTCGAGAATCCTTGAGTAGATACCCTGGATAGATGGGTTCAAATTGGTGTGAGTATGCTCACCTATGTTTGCGTGAAGAGCTTAAGCATTAGCATTTATTCCCACTTGTTTATATCCGTAATTTGTCGCATATTCTGCCTAAAGTAATATTTATCCGCAGGAAAGGTTAAATCAGGAGCTTATGATGATGTTCGTTATTAAAAATAAAAAGTAATTTGCGACTTCCATAAAGTAAATACTACGTAAGCCCTGAATGTTGAATGTCAATTGTCTGGAATTTATTTACTTTACCAGGGATTGTCTTGATGTATTTAAGAATATTATTTTATTCGCATATTTGTTCATGTAGCTATTAAAATATTATTCTTAAAATTGGAAGGTTATGAAAAGAAAAAAAATAATTCTAACAAAAATTTTAACATTATTTGTATGTATAGATAATAGATATGGTCCGAACGTTATATGTTAATCTCAGAAAAAGCTGTTTTCTGTTGTTTTGAATAATGTTGCACCTGTTTCATAAACTGCAGACAAACTCGGCTCTACCACTTTAAATAAACTAAGCTGGTCATGAAAGTAGTAACTCGCTTGCCGGTTGGCTGCGATATAACTGCGATTCATTTAAATTACACTACACCATCTGTTTTATTCGCTCTAGGGTGCTATAGTAAATAGTTAGGTCGAGAATGCTTATGTTAATCGTAAACTTAGAACTGTGGGCAATATTACTAGTATAACACGTTAAGTATTTATTTATTTATTTTGTTTACGCAAGAACGTCATACTAATTTCTTGCAAAACCGTAGAATTGTACTACAAGAGCATAGCTCTCAAATATCTTCTGGTTACGAATTCTTCAGGCAGACGACATGAACGAGGAATGAATAAGAGGCGAACTCTGAGTTGTGAAAAGACAATTTGAGCATGGACTTAAAGTGGGATCTGCTTACATCAGGAGAGTAAGCGAAAGAAAAAAGTTCACGTATGTTAGACGAGTAGGAGGATGATGTAAAGAAGAATACTGTAAAAGAGACAAATGATTCTAATATTCCTGCGCAGATGTACTTTGTAACTACTTGCGAAATTGAATCGAATTGTGATCGAACTTGCGGAGGCCAAAGATGAAGCAGATAGCAAAGTTTTGCTTACGCTTATGTTTAATCAATACTGCTTCTGTGGTATCTAAGTAGCAAGCATAAGTATCATCGAGAAGATATAGTAATAGTAGGAGGAGGTAGTAGTAATGGAGCAAATGAGATTAAATGTGTGGTTGGAAATTTAAATGAAATTTCAGGGAAAGGAAAGAAATATACACTACCGTCCAAAAGTTTGGAAACACCATGGTAATTGAAATAAAAACAACAATAAAACACATAAGTCATGATTTATTACTATGAAATCTTAATCAAACGTTAGATTAACATTAAGTAAGAAATATTCAGTACAATTAAGTGCAAAAATAATGTAATTTTCATTAAATTTTGGCCTCATCAAAATGACCACCCTTGTTTTTAATTATTTCTTCACAAATTTTATTCATTCTTTTGATTAATTTTGCGAAGTATTCGGGGTCCAGTGACTTCCATTCATTTTGTAAATGTTGCCACAACTGTGCTGAGCTCGATGGACACCGACTTTTAACTCTTCTATCAAGCTCATCCCATACTAATTCTATAGGCGAGAGATCTGGCGATTGTGATGGCCATTTCATAACTTGCAAAAATTTTTCGTTTTGTTTTTGCTGTAAGAACTCCTGACATAATTTTGATGAATGCTTTGGGTCGTTATCTTGCTGAAAAATAAAATTTCGGCCAATCAGATTCATTCCAGAAGAAATTGCATTTTCTTGCAGTATTTTCAGATAGCCTTCTTTATTCAGTTTTCCGTCAATTTTAATCAAATGACCGGGCTTATTGTTACCGAAGCACCCCCAAACCATTACACTACCACCACCATGCTTAACGGACTGCACAGTACACGCTTCTAAAGCCCGTTCGTCTTTTGATCGGCGCACAAAAACACGTCTATTAGATCCAAAAATTTGAAACTTAGACTCATCCGTCCAAAGGACTTTTTTCCAGTCTTCTTCCGTCCAGTTTTTATGTGCTTTAGCCCACTCTAGTCTATTTTTCTTATGGGTAATAGTTAGTCTTGGTTTTTTGGCTGCAACGCATCCTCTTAAGCCAGCAGACAGTAAACGTCTCTTTACAGTTGTGATTGAAACTGGCTTTTCTCGTGTTTTATTTAAAGTAGCAGCAATTTGTGGCGCAGTTAAACGTCGATCTCGTTTCGATAACACTTGAATAAACTGATCTTCCTGCTTTGTTGTGGATTTGGGACGTCCAGATCTCTTCCTGTCTCGATTTTCTCCCGTAGCTCGCTTTCGTGTAAGAGTATAATGTACACCTTTACATGAAACTCCAACCTTTCTTGTGATTTGGCGTATAGAATATCCTTCTTTGTTCAAAGTACAAATAACACTTCGCTCTTCAAGAGAAATCTGTTTCCTTTTTGCCATTTTATGCAGTTATCGACTGATGTTACTATCACATAAACCTCACAAAGTACACTGAACTCTAAACTAGATACTTAATGGAATTATATACTTATTTTAAAAAACTGATCTCTATTCAAAACAAAAACAATGTTTGTATCTACCAATTCTAAGAAATTAACAATTGGCAGTGCAGCAACTTTTGTGGTAATAAAACACGTGTGCCGGTCTTTTGTCAAAGTACGGAATAACTGATAAGAAATAAGTAGTTTTCTTCATTATTGTTATAAGCACGATTGTAAAAATAAATGAACTTTAACAAGAACTTGTATATTTAAAGATTTATTTGCGGTAATTTGTTTTATCTAATGAAAATAGGGTGTTTCCAAACTTTTGGACGGTAGTGTATATTGTACGGCTAACATTTGGAATATGGGTTGGAATGTATGGTAATTCCCTAAGTTTTTAACAGTATCAGTATGGTGATGATAATTTCGTCTAATGTCATAGGAGCAATATGAAGGGAAAAAGCAGCGTTACACATGTTTTTATTACTATGATGATGGCTTTAGATTTGCTTGGATTAGATTTGTTTTAGGAGACCGTCACATTAAGGGTAAGAGCTGATACGACTGAGATCATCATACACGATTGCTAAAGCAAAGACCGCTATGTCTATTTTAAAGATGGCAAATAGGAGACAGAACATCTCTCTGGGGTACATTAGTATTAGACTCAGTCAGAAATTGAAATATCTAGGCGGACACATTGCGAGTGATTGCGTGTATATTTTAGCTAGTTGGATTCCAAGTAAATCAGGATTTTGAATGTGCATTAGAGGTACTTGCACTCAAATTATTGAGTTTGTGAATTTGTTTCTTTCTTAGAATTAAGTAATAAAAAAAGCTTTTCGTAAAGTTAATGAATTAGTAAGGCCTAAAACAAAAGGTATCACAACACAATATTACATTTTCCAGTTGGTTTTTTGTATTTCCTGCTGTTGCTTATGGAATTTATCTTCATTTATTTCATAATAGTTGTTGATTGCCTTAATTCTGAAGAGTTTCTCTGGCCCATTCTCCTCGTAAGTTAATTTCATATTCATATTCATAAATCAACCTAGAGGGCTAGACCTAATATTGTAATGTGATTTCTAGGTCTCTTAAGTATGGACAATAACCAAAGACATATCAAACACTTGTAAATATTTAATTCCACGTGCAAACTTTAATAAATTATAAACTAATGTTTAAATTAACATACTAACTGCTACATGTTCAGTTAAATTGTTTACTCTTACATTTCATGTCATTTGTAATATATACATGCCTACTCTAAGTACTTTTGATATAGGCAATATGGTAAGTTTTCGTTTATATAACGGCGTAGCTGGGTTCAGTGGCAACACCGCAGGTGTTGTCCCGCGAGGAGATGTGCATGTACCCATTTATGCCCCACTCTGGGCCCCAGGAGTTCTTAAGAATCCAGAAAGTGTCACCATCTTGCTGCCCATAACCGACCAAAGCGACTTCATGGTTCAAAAGTTTTGGATCGCTGGAAAAGTTTCAGTATTAATACACATATTGGACAACATCAATGACCCCGATGAGAATAAGGCAGTGATCAGAGCCTTCAGCTTGCGATTGAGAAAGCTAACCAACTTTTTTGAGGCTAGCTCACGGGATGGGAGATAAAACAATGTTATCATAAGCACTTCCGTAGTTCAGAAGGAATGTAAAGACAGTGGTCTTATCTGCACCCGAAATCATTAGCTTAGCACCTACCAAGTCCTTCCATTAATAAGGATGCTCCAGCAGTGGGGAGGTTTATAGGTTGACGAGGCTGCTTATCAATCTCAACCAGCGGGCCAATAAAATATATGGTAGGCATTATAAGCTGACTTGAGTAATAGTCGAACTCAGATCAATAAATTACACAATTAAGTGACAACTTACCAATCCTTGTCATAAAATACTCCGCTGGTATAACTTTGGAATTGTGCATTAACGCTTACAGAGACTGACAGAGGACCATGGTTGATTAAAGCCACCTGGAATAAGAAGAAATATTTTTGTTTGATCTGTGTCTTTTCCAGTGCGTTAACAGAATTTCGCTTTATTATACAAAACAATTATGAGCCATGGACACGTGCGTTTAGTTTAGCTCTAGAATGACGTTAGCCGCCACCAAACTGGTTTGGTAAGAAGCCACCAACCACCATCAATTAGAACCTGCGTGGTGGGTTATGGCCCTTTATTTATTAAACTTGACTGCAATATAACATTAGTACAATGGGCGGGGTCAATGCAAAAAGCATTCTCTACCAGTCAGTCTTTAAACGGTGGCGGTAAAATACGAGTATTACAATACAAATTATTCAAAAGGTCTTCTCTACTATGCTTCCTCTGTCCCTCTCCAATCTCTATATGAAGATTTTATCCCGTGACAAAATCTGTACTCTAGCTGTAGGGACATTAAAGGTTGATGATGATGATGAGTAGCGGGTGTTGGAGGGAGGGCTTAGGAGCTAAAGCCCTCCAAATGCATCTAATTCCATTTGTGACAGATGTCAAATTAAACTTGTTATTGACCTTAACTTTTTACTTGAATACTTTATGATTATGTCAACTAAAATGCGTATGTGTTATCAACATAGGACAAAAAAGTTATGCGAATTTATAAGTAACTCATAAGACCTTCTTTATCAAGATCAATCCCCAAAACGAAATTCAGGATTCGTTACGGATAATCATGATATTGATTTCGAATGACATGTTTGTGTTTGTGACACGTCTAGCCATGTAATATTGTATTCATGACTACATTGAGAGCACACAGACTCACGCACAACCACAACAAACTATATGCTCAGTGACTCATATTCACATCCAAGACCAACCGTCCGTCTTGACCTGAGATAGAAAAGTCTTAAAATTAACTACTAGTGCTGAACTCTTCTGATCGTATTACTTACTTTCAAAGCGTCCACGCTGTTGGGAGCAACGTCAACGAAACCTTTGATTGAGTAGAGCGTCGTCATATTTTTAATGTGGCAGAAACCATCCTGAAAACATAAAAAATTTGTTAACTAAGTTCTTTGCGCTATTGAAAAAAAATATTTTGGCCATAATACATTAATAAATGGAGCATTTTAAAAGCAACAAACTTTATTTTATTACTTTCCGAAAAACCGAAAAGTCATATCCTTTCGGATTTTGCTCGAAGGAGGCCAAGTCAATTTAATTTGGTTTGAAAATTATATTGTAAATGAAACATCTGGGATAAGCATTTGATACGGCAAATTAAGGAACGCTAAACATTTAACTTGATCGAACTCAAATCACAGGATTAAGTTTCAAAACTTCCAGATTATCTCAACAGAATGCCAATGAGCATGACCAACGCCCAAGTCATGGTAATGATTGAAATTATTAATTACAACAATTTTATCGTTGGAAACCAGTAACCCATTTGTGTAAAAACAACAAAATATAAAAAGTGCCGTTTCGTGATCAGTTATAGTGATTGTCATTTGTCGAGAACAGGTTCGAGTGAGTAGTGAGTTTGTAGACAGTGGTGCAGTTATCGAGAGTAAAACGTCGGTGGGGGACCGATACGTTTGCTCATAAAATCCACCCGCAAATGAATTTGATTTTGTCTATGACAATAACGCATGCAAATGCGCCGAAATAAAAAAAAGCTTAAAAAATAAGAAAAGACACGGTAAAATTTAATTGAAGGGGCTAACCCAGCAGTTTTAATTTTAAAGAATGCTTGGTGTGAATTATTTGTTACCTTTGTTTTAAAGAGATTGTTCATAAAAATGATATGTTAATAAGCCAATACAGAAATTATTAATCCTTGGAACACTGATATAAAATTTTTGCGCTAAAAATTTTTGATTTATGTATGTAAGCATTAGCAAAACTCGCATTAATTGTCTTGTTTTTTATATATAAATAAAGCATGTACTTTGGACGACTTTTTTGAAGATTACGAAGAAATATTGCACCAAATCTCCATCTCTCAAACATTCGTCGTAACTACTCTGCAGTGCTAACCGAGTATGATAGATAACTTGGCTGGTTCACTTCGTAATAGCCGTCTGTTTGGTTACCTGTGATTCAACAGCCAACGCCACTCAAATCGGATCACATGCAAATTGCAAGCTGCTAAATTAGCACTCAAAAGAGAGTACAATATCTCAGGATTATATTGGCCAGCTGGCTTACCAGACTTAAACTCGATTGTGTACGTAAACAAGCGGTTTGGAGTGGCCAATTTTATTTTTTACTTTAGATCAAGGATCTGCTTCTGATGATTGTTTGACGGATCTCTTTTGCTGATTGTTTGACGGATAGACTATCCGGCGTAAAAGCTAGCAGAGTGGAAGTTAGTCCTTTGAAACAGGCCATGGTTAAGAAAACAATCTTGACCTTAGATCTTGTTTTCTAATGGGGTGTCAACAATTTAGTAAACTTCAACACTACCAAAACGTAGGCGTGTTTCTTCACAGCAAAAATGAGACCTTTTTCTTATACTTCACTTCTAATTTCTGGGAAAATACTGTAACGATTACCGACAATTCTTTGCATCAAGTTGACTTCCGACCTTAACTTCGGCGACGACATTGATTGTACGAATCAAATTGCGGTCTAAAATGTGGGTATCCCCTGAAAGCGATATTTCAGCTTTTGACTCTACATTAAGTGCTCGTCCGATCTTACAAGTAGGGATGTTATATTAATGGAAAAGAGTAGATTTAATAAAAATCGATTTTTCTTTATTAAATATTAATCGATTTGTCAATAATCGATTTTACTATAAATAAATAATCGATTTTGCGAAAAAACTATTTTTATCTATTATGTATTTAAAATCCTAAAAGCTTTTCATATTCCAATAATAAACCCAAGAGATTCATATTAACAATTAATCAGTTATATATTATATTATAAACAAATAAAAAGAATACATACCGACAGTTAACCTTAAATCAATAAACGCACTTAATAAAGTTTATAAGATAAAAACCATTTTTAAATAAAATTGTTATTTTTTAATATAAAATAGTTATTATAATTTAATATAAACTTTTGTTAACTGCCATACATAATTTAAAATTACACACACACAATCATAATTAGCGGCCAACTTCATCCTGCTCGTTTAAACTATGTCGCTTTTGCGGCCAACTTTAACATGATAATTTTGTGTCACAGTGATGCGCGCGCATCTTAAAATTTCACTCTCATAATTTTTTCATAACGCGCCTGACGAAGTATAACTTCAAATAATGTCACAAATGTCCAGTCCTATTTTCCATTGACTAGTATTAAAATTAAATACTTAAAAAACTAAACGACGACGTTATGGTCTCAAAACAAAAATATAAAGCAATTCTTCGAGTTTTTTCATTCGGCGCATAGATGGTTCTATTTATGAAAAACTATTTAATCACGTAATTTATTTAATCGATTTATTAAAAATCGATTAATATGACTTTCAAAATCGATTATAAACAATCGATTATACGAAAATAATAATCGAATAAAAGAAAAATCGATTGTTTTTTAACACCCCTACTTGCAAGGAGTATTGATCTCACCTAAGGGTTTCAAATAGCACTTAGGTTTATATGCGACATATGCGATAGGCTGCTTCTGGGAAAAATCGCTCCATCGTTGGCTTCCTCTTAACGAAAGGGTTCATAGTGTAACTGAGAGCTAACCCATCTTATAAAAATACTATCCCCGTAGATCCGGTCAGCGAACACAGAAGCCGCTATTCGCGAATACGACAGGATACCGTAAGAGTTACGGGGTGACTTGATTTTCATAGTGCAAGATTTCTGCATGTCATCGAGCTATAGGAGGAGTTATTTAGTGTTTAAGTGAAAAAAAACTCTTCTGAAAATTAATTAACTGACTTCAGCTATATCTTTGTCTTTATATAATTGTTTCATAGTATTGTTTGAATCAATTTCATTAAAATATATAAACTAATATCAAGTTATTTTGCAGTTCAAATGGTACATATTTAAACAAGGTTTAAAGAAAACAATTTATTAATACGCTTTTTTATGTATTTTATCATAAACTTCTTAAATTTCAAAAGTGAACGCAAACTATTTTGTCTGTTATACCTGTTTATATTCTTACAAAACTTACTTTGCTCTAAGAAATGTTACCTCTTACTGCAAATTTATTTATTTCATTGCGAAACCAAATTTAAATTTCAATACCTTAGTTACTACGGTTTTATTGAAATTATACCTGATCAGTGTAGTCACCGTACTCTGCTTGCGTTGGCATACCATTGTCTATCATCCAACCATAAGCAGCGGTGTCCGAACCGCCGTCGCATCCACCGGCTCCGTAACTAGAAAATGTGTAATGGGAGCTTTAAATTACAAATTAAGTAACATTATAGAATAGTGTAAAGTAAGTATATAGTGTGACAAGCCTATTGTTACGACCTGTAGTTTGTTTTTAAAATCTAACGAAAAAGTAGTCGCGGTGAATGAACTTTTTTAGAGAAATGTGGGTAGGTATAAAATAGTAGTAGCGCATGAATGAAAGTTATAGACACGCAGGCGTATGAGCGAGACTGCTCTCGAACGCTCTCGAGATATATGTAGACTCGACGCGGAGATTTTGGAACATTCATGACTGCGTGGTCTTAGCTTCCACGTTTAAATCGGAGTGCGACTGTCTTATAGTGTAGCCCTGACATTGGAAACGATCAAAGCCACTTGCAGGAAACCTTGAGAGCGAATTAAAGAGCGACCTCAGCGCGTAATTGGACTAGGAACTGTGACAGTGGTATACGCACGCGATTGGGATATTCTGTGACAGAATTTGAAAGTTAATTTCATTTAACTGGATAACTGATTTAATTGGCGGACTTGTTTGGGAATTTTGGAAGATTTTATACTGTATGTAAATTATTTAGCTAATTGAATCAGGGAATAATTTTTTTATTTTATTTTACCTGCTATCCAATACATGTGTGTAACAATATCGAAATCAAGTGATGTGATAAGATCTCTGCCAATACTGGAACTATGCCCGTGTTACAAGTAAAAACATAGCTATGTTATATTCGACGAGTTATCTCTCTAATTTAAGAGTAAAGCTCCTGTCGATGTAGCTCTCTTCTCCGTGGTCGAGCCAAGGTTATTTATATTTACTATTTTTATTACAAATATTGCAATAATATAGTTTTAATTAATACTAATGTGAGAGACCGTCAAAGTAAAGTATCATCAAAAAAATATTAATGAAATAAAATTACTGCCTTATGGCAGCAGATAGATAAATTTTAACGAATTTTTTATAACATTGTTCTTGGCTAAAATTTCCAATATGGACCGTTGATTTAAATGCCCATATTTTTTTTGTAGTTAGTACTCACTAAAAGAAAGCATTTTGCAAAGTATTAGGTTACGAAAACTTATGGTTCATGAGATATATTTTTTTAAACTTTCCGTACAAATTGGCAAATAACACGCAATTACACAATAAATTTGACAAATAATAGATGTCAAATGTCAATCACTTCACGTACTAGCATGTATTCATTACTATGACAATTAGTTTTCGTTACTATCATATTGTTAATCCTTACTTCAGTTACTGAGTATCTTATAACATGCTATGTTATGTATATTAGAACAACGTACTGCGTACGCGTACAGTATGACGTCGCGGCGTTCCAACATTCGTGATTTGTAGAAAACATACTTATACATTACATACCCAGCTGCGTCAGATATTTTTTTTCACTTTTCTTTATTTTGAACCAGACTTTTAATAATTAACAGCTTTTGTTAACCAAGAAACAATTAAATCTCATTAGAGCTCATTTAGACACATCTCTTTTAAGATAAGAACGAAAAAACCGTGAAAATACGCGATAATAAAAAAAAACATATTTCTAATTTGTAAAAATTACTTTCTTACCTTGTTTCTGTTACAATCTCAAACTTTGTATACATACATAATACTACAATAGTAATCAGTATTATATACATTAATTTTGGTTTGGTTAGGTTAGGTTAGAACTGTGACCACAACGCACGAGCCGAGCGAGCGAAGCGAGCGTGCCGCGGCAGCGGCCGGCGAAGTGCCAGAACCGAATGGGTCCTATAGTTATTGGTTTAGGTACGGTTAAAACTAAATAGCGCTATTCTAACCTTAAAACTTTAACCATGAATATCTCAATAACCATGGGGTTCCGCAGGGTGGGGATGGCACGGGGGGATAGCCCTAACCCCCCCTCCCACCTTCAACCCCTCAAACCTCATATATTGACGGTCCATATTGTGTTATTTGCCAATTTGTACGAAAAGTTTAAAAAAATATATCTCATGAACCGTAAATTTTCGTAACCTAATACTTTGCAAAACGCTTTCTTTTAGTGAGTACCATCTACAAAAAAAATATGGGCATTTAAATCGACGGTCCATATTGGAAATTTTAACCTTGTTCTTTCATATACTATTATTACATTTTAATCATAGCTATAATGACAATTGTTGGTATACAACAATGAGATTTGATTGCTTACGGCCAGGCGCAGTCCACGAGAGCTTGATTTGCAAGAGTTACGAATTTTCCGCCATAGGCACGGGCTACTGCTCCTTCCATTGCAGCTGTAGTTCCAAATGTCCAACAAGAACCGCATTCTTCTTGATCTTTAAAAATGGAAAAGTTATATAAGATTGTTATATTTTTACTAGCTGCTATCATCAAATTTATCGGTGTTAAATAAAATAAAATCAAATGGGACCCAAAAGAACGTAACCTTTTCCAGGATAAAACTATCATGGTAATAAACAACTTTTGTGCTAACATTTAGTCCAATCCGTTCATTCCTTTTGATGACAGAGTAACGAACATGCATACATACAAACTTTTATATTAATAATATGAGTAGGATGTGAGTTAAATCCCTGAAAGGTGATAAAAAATAATAAATCAGGGTTTCTAAACTCCTTACAAATTGCGGCCCATTAATTATTTTTTACCGAAAGATAATAAGAAAATATTGTCTAATTATTTTATACGAGCAATTCTTGAATATAAATTAATTTCTCGTATCTTGGAGAAGAGTTAAACCGATTTTGTATTTAGATAAAGTTTTGTTATTTAAGTTTGTTTTATGTTACTCGGTAAAACGAAATATTACGAAAAAATGTTTTTAAATTATGAATTATACTAATATATTCTACTACTTTGATTCAGTTGCGAGGCAACTTTGATTATTTCCCGTATTTTTTGTCAAAATTTTCTAGTGCTTTTTACTTAAATTTCAAAAATTCTCCTTAGATAAAATTTTACAAGGCTCGGTAACTCAATTGGAAGAGAATTGGACCAGACATCCAAGGATTGCAGGTTCGGGTTTCACCTGAGGCTAAAATGTGAGCTGCTTCGATTTTTTCTAGTATATTTCTATTAAAATATATTACAGAGTAACATATACAGAGTAACGTTTATTTACATACAGAGAAATTATATACAGAGTAACGTTTATTAATAAGCGCCAAAAAATTCGTCCACTCTCATTCGTCTATACGTCAACTAGTTCTATCATTTTCTTTTATAGTATGGTAAATGCTTTTTGTCCAGGGTTTTCATAATATTTGTCGAATTTCGGCGAACAAACTATATAAAATTCTAAGTATCTCTATGCAATAGACAATGCAATATACTCTTTGTTTAAGCGTATATTATATATATGTAAAGTAAAAAAAAAAATGCAAAAAGAATCATCACAAATATCTGCCATATTTTCCTGTGACTTAGTATACCGACTGACGTGTGTGTAGATTAAGCAGTGTTGTAAATTAATTCGTGTCTTCATCCGTCTTCTTTAGTATGTTATAGAAGCTTAACATCGGCGATTAATATAGCGGCAAAGCAGTCGGTAAAGTAAGTAATCCTAAATAATCGTATGAGTTATATTGTATTTCTATTATGCAGTACCGTAATCTTGCGTATTCCTATAAATTTAAACAGTAATTAAGACGTTTTCAGTTTCGAATATTTTATTTTCGGTGAAGTTTCCTAAAATTTGCTCTCTTTGATAACTTATTAGGCTTTTTTTTACCTGAATTCAGCCAGACTTTAAATTTTACCAAAAACTAATCAAATCAAAAATATCTTTATTATTTTTACAAGTAGTTTTTACCATGTGTGGGTCTCTTCTTTTAAGTTTAAAAAAAGTTGTATTAGAAGAGACCCCTCTCTTACTGTGCTATGAAATATCCTAGTATCTATTTGACACCAAGTATAGAAATGCATGCATACTTATAATAAACTTATCAGTTAAATATATATATTTATATATGTAAGGGTCATTAAGAGTGTAATGTTGAGTGGAATGTAGAAATAATGCATACATACTTTTGACAGTTCCAACAAGGCCGTACAGCCTTGCGTCGTATTCTTCAGGCAGGTTTTCAGCCAGTTCCTTAAGTTTTTCCGGGGTGTAGGGGAAGCGGATTGTGCCTTTTTTGCCTACCGGGCGTCTAAGCAGGCCAGTGTACTTGATCTTCTCTGATGGGGTGCGGTCGGCGAACTTATTGATGGAAAGCTTATAGCCTAAGTTCTGACGGTTTATCATTGTCACGAGCCTACGAAATAAAGTAGAAAGGGTAATTTACTAAATAGGTTTATTCTTTTTCTTGTGCTACTGTTCTCACGAGGACATTTTAATGCCGGAGTTAGCATTTAGCATATCTTGAATATGCATGCAATTATGGATCCGCATATGTTAAATATAGGTAGATGAAAATTATATATACTCTTTTAAAAGAAACATGTAGTTATGTGAGCATTCTCTAACAATAATATTAAATGTTATGCCTATCTTTGATATAAAAAAATTAAGTATTAAGAAGTTGCACACATTAAACATTACAATAATAAAAAAAATTAAGTATACTGATTTCTAAAAAGAAAATAAAAAGAATGTAAATACCTCATGGTGTTTCTAAAGATACTTCTCCTCATCTCATGTTCCCCGTTGAATGCATACTTTCTATTGTGCCTTTTCTTGAAACTACGATATTAAATGTATGTGTTAATATTAAAAAAAAACTAAGTTTTGTGATATTTCATTGGTATACATATATTATTTGTATAAGGAATCAGAAGCTGCATCTTATTTCTGAATGTTTTTTATGACTGCTATTACGTACCTTTTGAATACGTGATTGACATGCTTATCATTTTCTGGGTCCATAAACAGCAAATCTTTCGTGACGGCATCATCTTTCATAGAAATCTCAGTCACTTCTTCGCAGTCTGACAATAAAGAGGTATGTATGATTAATAAATGAATGGAAAATTCAATAAAAATTTAAATTAATTTCTCTAATATTAAATTCTCGATTGATCGAATTGATCGAACGAATTCTTTTAAAAGATTGATTGAAATATGATTTAAAGTAGGCTAAATTTAAAGTCAGGCTGATTCCCTGAAGATAAATTGAGTTTCCAAAATACAGAGTTTCCAAATTCCAAATTTCGGAGTTAATTTTATACATTAACTCATATAGAAAAAACAGCTTTCGTAAAATATGTTTTTATATGACGTATAAAGATATCGTCCACAAAACTAAAAAAAAAAAACAGTTTTGAAACATTTTATTTTTATATAAATGTTGTCGCCATCTTATGTCTGTCATATGCTAATGTTGCTTAGCTTACATTAAACAAATATGAGGACGGAACGTGCTAACCATTGCGCCATCGAACTCATTCTGGATAAAAGTTACTTATACGCTAGATTGAAATGAGCTTTTCAGGAAAGACCATTTAGTAATTCTTATGCGTTGAACTCTTACGGACGTATATAGAAAATCTTTTGTTTGTCATGCCACTAGGCTTTCAAAGGCTAAACAAACAAATATCACTGAGACTATGCTGTGATGATGAGTTATTTACATTTTCCAGTGTCAAATGAATCATTTTTGACGTTAGTGTCCACGTTGCTGAACTCCCAAATTTCATGTTTGTCCGTAGAACCAATCCAAGTGTTATATTCTTCAACTTCGTATCTGTGAATATAATAGAATTAGTTAAAATTCACGTATTTCTATGTATCTTTAGATTCGAGTCTGTTATACAATACTAAATTTTACTTACTTCTTTGGCAACCAGACTTTTTCGTCTGATTTGTAAATGGCCCACAAAGTTTTCTTGGACTGAATATTTTCTGATATTTCTTGATTAAAGAATTTTTTTGTTTGTGTGTCAGATATTATTTCAGAGCCTGAAATAAAAACGTCTATACTTAAAACCTAGACGCGAAATACTCGAAGCCGATTTTAACAATAATGATAATTGTTCGTTTAGATACAATATACTTATGAATGTGCATTCTGTGGATATGTTGTGTTTATAAAAAATATTGTTTACAGTCAATGAGGGTGAAAGTACCGGAGCGATAGTTTTTACTATATTTATACTAGACTCTTTGATATGATGCTGGTGTAGGTATAACCTAACCTAACCTAACCTATTGAGGTTATTAAGAAGTATGTAGTTTTTTTGGAAATTTGGTTTAAACTATTATGAAAAGTCGTAGCGACGTTTAATTAGGTAACTGATGATAAAATATACTGAGTTCTAATTATATATTAATTATTTCCAAAATGATTAAATAAACTAATTTTATATTTATATTAAAATATTTTATTTACACATTTACTAATAACTCTATCGAGGATAATCTATTTATTTTAAAAATAATCTTAAACTTATACACTAGTGTGAAAATTATTTTTAATTTAATTTAATTATTTATTGATTTGATTTGATTTAAATTTAATGTGTATTATTATTTATTGATCAGAGTAGATTAAAATTAATATTTTTTTGTTATTTATAATTATGATGAAACAATACTCTAATCCTTACCTTAAAATTTTTAAGTACTTTGTTATGGAAATATGCTAAAACGTAATACAAAAAATTTATATTATTATGGTACCAAGAAGAGTACAAAGGCAATAAAAAACAATATTTTCTGTATTGATCTGATAAGGTGAGGATATCAAATATAGTCGTCTGAGGATGATTTTAATTGTTACTATCAATTGTATTTACCTATTTCCTCGAAATCACTTGTATCTGGTAACAAATCTTCGAGTTGAACTCTGTTAAAAAATCCTCCTCTTACTTTTACACATACATATTTCGAGTCACCATTTTCATCAGCCTCTGGATGAATCTAAGACAGATCAATTTTAGAATTGGTTTTAACTTGTTATGTAAGTAACCTTATTCTATTACATTTTCCGAATAAAAAACTGTATTTTAGTAACTATTTATTTATATCAAGATGAGGGTAATTCATGATCATTATTCTCGGCTATAGTTTTTAACTGTCAGGTGGGCATACATGATTGGTTGGCTGAATACACGACTCTCAATTTGTTTCAGAAAACTGCAATTCTGATCACAAATCGGTAACACAGTAGTACAGGATACAATACAGTTCCTAGGGAACATCTGATTGTCGATCGATAGTGGACTATCGATGATAAATCGATAGTCTATCGATAATAAATCGATAGTCTATCGATAGGGGATAGATAGCAGGACTTTCGATCATAGTATCGATACTATCGATATTGTAGATAGCTGCTCTTTAACCTATAAACTTTCATTCTACGCAATTAACACTTTCCGTTACAATACAAAAACTATTTATAGCAGCACATTAGGAAAACAATAGAAGAAAGAACTAAAAAATACAGCTGAAAAGCAACCTCTTCGAAACAATCTTTGGAAAGATAACTAGAAGAAAGCGTAAGACATGACAGATTAAAGCTGCATAACTTTAAGCATATAAAACTAAAAACATAAATAGAAATGACAATTTATTATAATAGAAAAATACTAGAAAAAATCGACTCGGGTCACAAGTGAATTCTCAGGCGGACAATCGATTTTACTTGTGACCCGAGTCGATTTTTCTAGTAGTTTTCTATTATAATAAATTGTCATTTGTATTTATGTTTTTAGTTTTATATGCTAAAAGTTATGCAGCTTTAATCTGTCATGTCTCACTTTTATAATACTATTATACTATTATAATAATTTATCTTATAAGATCGCATTGAAAATGCATAAAATATATAAAAAATTATAAAACAAATGACAATTTCTTACTACGATATAAATAAATATTATGTCCACTTAAATCTATTATCTAAAATCACAGTTGTTTGTGTGTTTGTCCGCCCGCTCTTTTCCCCGCTCTTTTTCCATTGTATATGTGTTACCATAGCAACGCGTTTACCACAAGTAGTTCGTCTACCGGACGCTAGATGGCGCTAACGGAAAAATATTTAATAATAGAAAAAAATTAAAGAATTTGGGCCGCTAGTATTTTCTAAAATCCTATGATATCATTGGGTGTAATTTTTTGTATAATTACGGATTAATTGAGTGAGTAGAAAACTTTGTTAATCGTCAAATTAAATCTGTTAGGAGATAAATAATTTAATGAATACCTTGTACTTCACTCCGAGCCGTTTTGTTATGACAACAATCGATTTCACAGCGCCGTCGTTGTAGTCAATCCTCGACTTGCTGGGCGTTCGCCTAGAAAATATTAATTGCTTATAAAATTTCGTCATGAATATTAAAATAGGAAAACTTTAAGCCCAGTTTGTGATTGTAAACTTAAAATGTTAATTAAGAAGAAATAATGATATTTATTCATGGTTCCGTACCGTACCTCCAAAGGAGAAAAAGGGAAGTTTGATGGACTTGTGGTTGGTGTATTCGGCCTAGGATTGCGCAGTTAAGCTTTGCTAACTTTGCGAGGGCCACTCGTTGGAATTTATTATTCAGTGTGCTAGTAGTCTTGTTGTTCCTCTGTGCACTCTTTTTAGGCGGTCTATAGCGGAAGGCATCTTTCCGGATATGTGGAAATTGGCTTTTGTTTCCCCAGTTCATAAGGGTGGTGATGTGTGAGATGTAAAAAATTACCGCCCTATTTCTAAATTATGTTTGTTTGCAAAGATTTTAGAAAGAACTGTTCATAAGCAACTTTACGCATCTTAAAAATGTAGTTTTAATGACGAACAACACGGCTTTCTAAAAAATAGATCAACAGTTTCCAATTCAATCCTTGCAAATGATTACAGCGGGCATGGAGGGTGGGTCTCAGGTCGATGTCATTTATACTGACTATCGAAAATGCTTTGACAGAGTTGACCATAGAATGCTGCTATTAAAACTGTATGCAGCCGGAGTGCACGGGGATTTACTTCGTTGGCTCGCCTCCTATATTGATCGACGTTCGCAGGCCGTGGTAATACAAGGATACTCCTCAGATTGGATTGGTATACCTTCTGGTGTGCCCCAAGGGTCCATTTTGGGGCCATTATTGTTCACTGTCTTCATAATGGACATAGCTCAGTGCTTTCACTATTCAAAAATCTTACTATTTGCTGATGATATGAAAATTCTCAAAATTTTTTTAAGCTTATCTGATGTTCAGGACTTACAAGCTGATTTAAATAGGTTTCAATTGTACTGCAGTGCTAAAAAATTAGATTTAAATGTTTCTAAATGCTTTTACATCACATTCTCTCGCAAATTATCAGTTATAGATGTAGGTTACCATTTATTGAACGAAAAGCTTAAAAAAGTAAAAGAAGTTAAAGATTTAGGAGTTATTCACGACAGCAAACTTATTTTCGACAAAAACGTAGATTCTATTGCACGAAAAGCATCAAAATCACTGGGTTTTATTATGAGGACTTCAGTAGATTTTCGATCTTTAAAAACGTTGAAAATTTTGTATTGTGCGTTCGTTCGCAGCCATTTAGAATATGCATCGCAGGTGTGGAACCCTCAGTACGCTGTATACACTAATCGTATTGAAAGCATTCAGAAACGATTTCTACGTTACTTAGATTACAAAGCTCACGTGAAGAGTACCAGCTATCAACATCGGTGTATGCGGTACCATTTTCTGCCTCTTGAGATAAGGCGCAGCGTTAGTGACATTTGTTTCTTAGCACAAATCATCACAGGTTGTATATATAGTCCAGAGTTGCTATCAAAAATTTCTTTTAACACAAATTTACTTAAGTTTCGTGCGCGCTCGGTTTTAAGCGTACCCTTTGCAAATACCAACTACAAGCAGAATACTTTCTTAACTCGCAGTTGTCGTAGCCTTTCCAAACTTTCAATTGATATTGACCTATTCTTTACCAGTATTGCCTCGATCAAACGACTTATGACTAAATCATACTTTGAGATTCTCGAACTTTAATAACACGATTTATTGATATCATGTTACTTTTGTGGATACCGATTGTAGTTGCCGCATTTGGACTTTTTGTTTTTCCTATCTGAATACTCAAAGGTGGAGATTTGTAATTGGTATTGTTATTATTTATTGTTGCTACCTAACCTGATTGTTAAAACTGTAAATCTTCCTAAAATAAATAAATAAATAAGGGTGGCTAAATAAATGATTATTTCGAGGGATGTCTTGCTTGAAAGTTACGTTAAAGCATTGGTCTCTAATGCATCTTTTTTTAAAGGGACTAGCTTTACGCATACTACGCCGCGAGTGAAAGGCGAAGTTATGTAGGAGTCTCCTCCTTGCCCTTAACCGGCTTGTGTCCATTAAAGGCTTGAAGGCATACGCCATTAAAAAACCATGTATGTACCTTCAACTGCATCTGTAGTCGTTACCAACTCTAATCCGCACTGGTTCGCGTGTTTGGTTATGGCTAGTGAGCCAGAACAAAACACGCGAACCAGTGCGGCCAAGCGTTTTTCTATTTAGTGCCTGAGGCATAGTCTTTGGGATCACTATTCCAAAGACTATGCCTAAGGCACTAAATATGAGACTCTCGAATCTTTTATAGGACTGGCCTACAGAAAAACGCTTTAAAGAGTTTATTCCTAGAAAGCCTACAGCCTTTTACAGCTTAAAATAAGTTTTAGGTTTTAAGTAGTGTTTTAGGCTTCAAATTTTTCAAAAGTCTTAAATATTTATTTGACAAAGTTAAATATCTCGAGAGCCAGGCTTACCTATAACTAAACAAAGACCTCATAGGCTTTCAACCATCTAGTTACCTTTTTAACAAGGCTAAAACGGTTTTTTTGGATCAACATTAACGGGTAACTCTCTTTACAGGCAGTCTTCTCCGTTTGTATATATAGACTATTCCTTCTTTTTTTATACTACTGAAAATGCTTTACCATTCTCCCCCATTCCCCACCCGGCTTACTGCCCGATGGAGGATTGGAGGCCTATCCACTAAAAACCCTAGTATGCATCCTCATACTGCCATTGGTCCCACGGGGCCGTTTTTGGCAATCACCGCGGGATGTATAGACCATTCGTGTCAGAAGGGCATGGTATCATTTTTTTTAATACAGACTTTGCGGGAATCACGTCTTTAATATTTATATATAGGTTATATATAGGTTAGTGCTACATCTAGCTTGCTCATAAATCTTGTTGTTTTCTTAAATTTGTCGTTTATTCCCTGTATGTTATTGCAATGTTTAGGGATACTTACTTTAAGTAAGTACAGATACTTGTTGACTTTGTTGTAATCAACGAAACAACGAAATAATGATATCATAACACTATTAGTATTGTCATAACAAAATAATTTTGTTTTTTTTTTTTTTGTGGATTGTATATGGTGACGACGTATTATATTGTAAATGTCGTTACTTCTGTTAAAGCTGACGAGTTTCTTGCGCCCATTCTTCTTGTCAGTTAAAAGACGTCCTGAATGGGTGGTAGGAAAAAATGTTGGACGATTCAAAACTACTTATTTTTAAGTGCATTTGAATAAAGTTATTTTCATTTTCATTTTCATTTTCATTTTCATATCTCGAGGGCCACCCCCCCCCCCCCCCCCCCCCCTATAGAATGTTAAAGCTATTTCTCGAAGTGAATCGGTTAAAAGAGGAGAATAAGGTTTGTCTATATCTGGTTATATCTATATGAAACTTATTGTAAAAACGAAGGGAAAGTGACTGAGGTTAAAGTCTATAGATAATTGAATAGAACGACCTGTTTAATCTTTTCGGTGTACAAATATATGGGAGAAAAAAATGAAATAAATACAATTAACTGTAATTCATATCTTAAAAAAGTAGTTTCAATTATTTTTGTTCTAAAATGCACTTATCAAACTAATACTATAGAGTAAAGAAATACCATGCCATGTAGTAAAATGTTAAGCAAGTCCTAAGAAGTGTAAAATATGAAGATATTGATTTTCGAGTGTGAATTTATTTGAATTATTATACCTTTGTCTAAAAAGTGTGTTTGTCAGCTCTGAAGCACGACTGGAGTTTACTCTTTAAGAAGTTGTCTAGTTTTCTCTCCATGTTTTTGAACAGGCATATAAAATAATAAAACAAAACTTCAAAATAAAAGTGGAAGGTTGCGCACAAAAAACGTAACGTTGTCATCCGATCACTAAAGTTTACTTTTCATATATTTTTCATACCGGGCGCCTATATTGTTATGAAAATCAATTCTTAAGGAGTAAATAAAAAAATTATATCTTCCTCCTTACCACATTTGATAGTCTTCCGTTATACCTGCACTTAAATAAATACGTAAAGCTTGAAAGGTGTAGGATTCTGGCCAATTGAGATCACTCTCGTCATCATAATCTTTGACTGTTAAACAGAAAATTTATGGTGATTTTCAAATATTGTATGATTTTAAAGTTATATTTATTTAGAAAAATAAGGACACGCAATTCTTTAATATAATGGGTTAAAATAATTATCTCAATAAAACGCTAGTATGTAAAATGGAGTTGGAAATTAAAATTAACAATAAGAGAGCGTACCATTGAAAAAGTCAGTTTGAATGGGTTCCGAACTTGGACATCCAAGGTTCCGAACCTGCGACTTTTGGCATTTTAGTTCGGGCACAATGATCAATCTAACTGAAATCTGACTCTTTAATTTTTCTATTCCTTCTTACGTATTTTTAAAATAATTTTATTTACATCCATTAAATAGGAAAGAAGATAACTTAAGATACAAATATAGTTGGAAAATAATTAAATATTTAGCAAATGCCTGCACCTTAAATATTTCTGTTTTTTATTAAGCATTCTTTATATAAAAAAAGCAAAATATCTCACCACTTTTTCCATTAACGAGCAATATGGCACTCAGAATTAAAACATTTAAAACCCACATCATTCTCAATTGACTCAGTTAACCGGTAAACTATGAATGTGACGGTAAGTACCGTAGTTTTTATATTCATTCCTACTGTACAATCAGAACGTTTTAATTAATTATTTGTATTTTAATTAAAACAACAATAGAATGATATGGATATGCTAATTTCAAAGAAGAAAATTCGGGGAAACTAATCCCGTATGTGCAGTTATACTTCACATCTGTTTACGCAAAATGATAGCAATATTTAATATATTTTCTGTGATGAGTCTTTTATCAGATTGTAGATATTTTGTAATATAACAATAAAAGACAACAAATTTTTGAAACCATAACAAACAATCTTTATAAGGACCGAATATGCGCTACAGATATTTTATACAAAAAAACCTCAATAATGATAAAAAATGCTTCGTAAAAGTGCTTGGAAAGGAACCGAAAAAATTGTGGATATCCCATAATATTATCGACATAGCTTTTCCTTGTTATACCGAAACACGGAACATAAAATTAATGAACTCGCGTAAAAATGGTCGCTCATTTATTTTGTAAAAGATAAAGTTTATGTCGATGTCATTAGTATTGTCAGATTAATATAAACAATAAATTAAATAACTTTTTGTAATTCTTTAAAGAACGAAATTTTTAATAGTGTTGATTTCTGATATGTGTGCTGTGTCTAATAAACTATTATTATTATATTAAAAAAAAGCTTTTTTCTGAGGCAATGGTGGACGTAACTTCAAGAGAGATCTTTTCCAGCCTACTAAAGAATTCAGTGTAGAGATCAAAGTAAGCAAGTCAAACAAGAGTACAGAGAGTACAGAGTGAAACTTTGGGATAATATAGGTACCGGTTTACTGAAAAAGACCTCGCTTGCGGTGAATTTTCGAACGACACCTAGAATAATCCAATTTTCATTGATGTTAATATGTGTGGAGTGCGATGGCGCAGTGGTTCACGATGAATGGTTGATCAAAAATTATTATAAAGAATTCGTCTGTCGTTTGGGAGGCGTATCGATCGTTGATTCCGACTGCATCTATAGCCATTAGCTCCCACGAATACGCGCTAGGCCGGCATGGTGGGTTATGTGTCATTTTTTTTTTACGGCGTTTTTCTCCATGTGGCAAGTTTATGCCTTTGCATTGTATTAATTGATTCAAATAAATCTATTTTTACCGGATTTTAGACATAGTTTTTTTAGTTATTTATATTTAATACTGACGTTTCGACGCCTATGTAAGAGCCGTAGTTACATGATAATGGATTAAATATAAAAAATTAAAAATAAAACGCATCTTGAATCCAGTATAAGTGTTTTTTATTAAAAGTGCGTAAGGCGCGGAAGCGTTAAAATTTAATAATAAAAACTTACCAAAGTTTATATATTATAATAAATACTGTAGTAATAATTATGTATAATGCGTATTGTTAATATATTTAATATGTTTTGTATTTTAGGTTTAGATGTAGTGAAACAAGGGGTTGTCACTCATCAGCATTTACAAATAGGGGCTGCCGCTATTTGCATATTTGATTTGTTGAATCTAGAGAGTTATTGTTGTAAAATTATTATTCAGTCAAACTACTCGTATTTAAATAATTTAAAATAATTTGTTCTGAAAGTAAAAATACAGTACTACTGACACGAACGGAACTGCAATTTTGTTAAAAACATCCACAACCATAAAATTTTATAATTCTGCTAAAATTATAAATATCAATGATGTTTAAATGTTTTGGAAACAGATGGTTTATTTCCTTGACGACATAATTAAAGAATATTTTTCACCCCGGAATAAGGTAAGCTTTTTACAGGAATATCAAAAAATGAAGTACGGACGTGTTCACTTAAAATTTTGAAAAGTCAACGATACTTTGAATGTAACATATTTTTAATTAGGAAATGCGGATGGTATTTGTAACACTATTGAACATTGTTGTTGTGACCTAAAAATATCCGTATTTTTTCAAGTTAGAACCGCAAACTCTAGAAAACTCTTGAAAATATATAACGATGAAAAACCGGAGAAGAGCATAATTCTTGCTATAGAGCTTTCTACACGTGGACGTCACAATAAAATAAGTATAATACAATCCTCTGCACATTTAAGGTCCTGTGCACAACGACAATCGTCTCGCGACCAAAGGTGTGGGCCGATGTCAGGAACATCGTACTGCAAGTCGGTAAATATTTCTCGATTTGTTAAAAGTCGCCGCATCGCCTCAGACGAGACACAAGAACAGCTAACTTAAATGCAGCCGTCAACGTATCTCGCTATGTAGTTTGATATTAAGTTAAAGATTGGCCATTATTACACAATATCAATTGTTATAAAATCTGTTATTTTGTCATATTATTTGTTATTTTGTTATATTATCTGTTATTTTGTTATTCTGTCATAAAATCTATTATTTTGAATGTAGGTGTTAAAATATGAAGTGAACACTAAGAAATAATTAGTATTTACTTTTGAAATCACTGAAGACGCTTTCTTGTTGTTCCTATATTTTAAACAACACCATTTTTCAATTTTTGGTCTGATTTAAACATTGATATGATTCTCATGTCTTATGTTATTATTTATAGTTTTGAGACAACCAACAAACAAGCAACCAGCCATTTTTTTATTATTGTAAAAAGGTAAGCGCTTGAACGCTATCTCGCCTAATGGTAAGAGATGAGGCGATCTAGTATGTGACGCGGTTGCCTAAAAGATACCTTTTCACTCGTGACTTGAAGACCCCTAAATTCAATTTATCAGGAAACCCAGACTCAGGCAAAGAGTTCCACTCTTTAGCGGCATTTATTACAAAATTGGAACCAAAAGGTTAGTCTGACTCTTTGGTATATCAACCATATAACGGTGGCGCCTATTTGTAAGTCTGGTTGTCCGATGAAAAATGGGGACGGCGGAAAAAGGTTGTGCAAATCTGCTGTACACTCTCAGAAAAGTATCCTATAAAAAAACGGATAGGCTAGCCACCTTCCGTCTATGTTGAAGGCTTTCAGCTTGCTATGAAAAAGACCGTCATTGATGATGAGCTTCTTGGCCCTCCTCTCAATGGACTCAAGCGTCTGGAGTTGGTATTGGGTGAAACCGTCCCTAAGATGAGAACAGTACTCCATACACGATCGAAGCCATTAAACAATACTGAAGTAGCGTATAATCTATTTCAATCAAAAATATTCAAATGATTTTCAATGAAAAATCTTTAATGTAAATATTTTAAAGACGCCGTTTGGAAAATGTAATTCATAGTTCTAAACATAATACTGGTATGAAAACATGAATTATTAAGTGAATAGTTTTAAAAAAACTTTATTCGGTAAAAACCTTTTACACATTTTTAATTGGATAGCATTTTTTGTTTATTATCATGAATTTTTAACATTTAGCAACACAGTAACTTTATATTGGCAGTAACTTTCTTATTTACTGATAAAATGTTTAACGAAGTTTCTAGATCGTATTCCAAAATGATTTGGGATTGTATCTCAAATATTTGTAGTATCAATAAGTTGTTATTTTATGTATTGATTTTACTTCTCTTCTTTCATCGGATGTTTCTTATTGTTAACTAATGCTCTTGAACATGTGGTGTAAGACATCTTAACCCCGTAACCAAATACCATAGATGCGACAGTGCGAAATAAGTAATTTTTATTATTTCGTAAACCAGCAGTGTCATAGGAAATTGGTTAGTTAATAAAAAGCAATATTTTCGTTTTCTGATTAGGTAGTTATTGGTTTCTATTTAACAGAGATATACATATAATATGGAAAGGACGCATTTAACATAGCTCAAAGAGATAGACGTGTTCGAATTCTTAAAACGCCCTTACTGGACTCAAATAGCAGTTATAACTGCTATTTGAGTCCAGTAAGGGCGTAGTGAGTGCAGGGCGCCAAATATAAAGTATTAAGTATAATAGAGACTCTGTGTCTTCATTATACTTGATATTTCATATTTGGCCACTATCTTTGAGCGCTTAATTAGGCCCACGCGCTAAGCTAAAGCGGAATAGTTTTATAAATATAAATAAAAAAATAAAAAAAAATTCCATCTCTGTATAATAACACATTAAGGGCAGAATCTATTTAGATTCTACTCGCGACTTCGACCGCGTTGATTTTTCAAAACTTTAAGTGAACACGTCCGTACTTCATTTTTTGATATTCCTGTAAAAAGCTAACCTTATTCCGGTTCCTTAGCAATTCTTTTAAAGAGAATACAAGTTATGATAGCATTTTTTTGTCACGAGATTGTTGTACAGTCAACCGCTCAATAATACCACAAAATGAAACGTTTTCGCAAAAGAAATTATAATCTATGCGGTACAGCTTAAGTCTAAAATCAGATGAGGAATAAAATGTGTAGGTTAACTGAATAATAGGAGAATATCAAAGACGAAATTTTTCACACGGACTTAATTAAACAAGGACTTGTGAGATATAATCTTAAAATCGAACAATATTCAAATAAATTGCCTTAGGACAATATTAATATGAAAAAAACCAGAAGGTCGTCAAACAAAATCTAGTTCTATCTGCCTCCAGGGTATAAACGATAGTGAAAAGAAAAAAACGTATGTTTCATTTTAAATAAAATATTACGTTTCTTGATATAAAATGTTACCTGTTGACTGGTTAATTGGCCATTGTAATTTCGTATTGTTGCATTGTTCAGACTTTTACATTGAGGAGTGTTCCATTTTAATTACTGCAGTGTATATTTGATACCGCTCATTCGTCTCAGACATTCGCCACACTTAATGACATAATGATATAATAAAGCACCCATTTATATTTCGACGCACCTGAACGGAAGCAATTTATTTGGTATTCATTTGTGGAGCAGGTTTACTTCGTCACTCAATGATTAATTATAAATATTGTGACTATATGTAGTCGGATCTTGACATAACGCTTTTTACACTTGAGACGTTTATATTACTTATCCTAATAAGAGTCTCTAATCGTTAAGAGTCAATATATTTTTGAGTCTGTTTCATAACTATGTTGATATAATTTTCTGTTTTTAGTTGAAAATATAAAAACAATCATTCAATTGCAATAAAAACCGATTTATTGCAGTCCATCCTAAGTTTTTATAAAACAACAGCCAACATACTTCGTATGATATACTTTTGGCAAAATAAGTGGAGATAAATTGTTAAAATATAAAATAAACATTTGAAAAAATATAAAAAGGATAGCTAACGAAATTAGTTCGTTTCTCGCATGATTGAAAATAGTAAACAAAAATATTAATATTTGATAAATCTGTAAAATAGAAAATATTTTTTTCTATTATAATAATTTATGCTCTAAAATCGCATTGAAAAATGCATAAAATGTATGAAAATTATAAAACTCCTAATTATTCAATCCCAAACTAAGCCGAGCTTGTACTGTGGATACTAAATAATAAATATAATACATAAATAAAGACAGATATATTCTCTTTAGATAATAAATACAATATAAAAATAATATTAGACAATCACATACAATGTTTTGAATCCCAGGGCCTCAGAGTGGCTTAACCATGAAAACCGGTATCATCCGTCAAAATTAAAATAACAAACCAGCAATCTACATCAAATCATTTAATTTAATTATGTCTTTGAAAATAATGAAAAATAATGGTATCCCTTAGAGAACCACTTATCCCCTTTTAGTTGATCCAGTAGGCGGGATTACTACCCTACCAACCGGGGTAGTAATCCCGTCATCCGTCAATAATAAATCGATTATGCCTGAAGTGCGACAAGGATTGCAATGAGTGTGAAAGAGGACGCAATCGTCACTTTGTCACAGAACAATTAAATCAGACTTTATATCCAGCATTACTGGAACTATTTGTAGCCTTCATGGAGCGTAATGGAAGCGATTCCATTTGGACTATTTTTGGCGTTGTTACTTTCTTCGGTTTCGATTCGGTAACCGGATAAATAATTCCAATCGGTTAATTAAGCGAACACAGAACAATAGACATTAATCTCAAGAGAAACCGTTTCTAGATTACAAATTGCTTATTATGGTAATCTATAAGTATATCAAGAGATATAAAATGGTTTAACATTAATTATCGTTAATTAGTGTTAAATCCTTTATGTTTGAAATGTTAAGCGAATAATGAGCTTAACAATTTTACGTATCTTAGTTACATACTTAGTTATAATAGCAAGTATGATACAAAACATTGGCAGAACTATACAAACCTACATGCCTGGAATTCCTCTTCGAATCGTACTTATAGGCCTCTATTAACTTTCCAGTACACAGTAAATCGTGTTCTCTATGATATATGTATGTATCGTTCTTACTGTTATAATAGTTGCATGGTTTGTATTTCCAACAAAACATCTTTCATACCACAAAAAGGTAAAAAAAAAAAAAGATTTTTGATAGTCCATAGTTATATATGATTTTGTTATCTTAATTTTCTGCGTTTTTTAAAATAATCAATCCTATATCATATAATAACTTCTGCGATTGCCATATATCCTAACGAATAAGTTAAGTTTATCTTTTAATAATTAGTTTATCTTTTTATTTTTTCAAGTCAGTTGATATTCGCTTCTTTTCCTTCGATCTTATCGTCAAGTATTAATTTTTAATTACATATTTATTATTTCTATATAAGTGACTTAAGAATGCAGTCTTTTCATAAATTTGATTAGTTCTTCAATTTTTAAGTACGTCTTAAAATTATTAAAGTATTAGTTATAGTTTTATTAATCGAGGATATTCCAGCAGTATAGCCGCTTTTCTAATACATTCATTTTATTATCCATAGCTTTATCCAGGTTCTGTCATAAGGAGAACTATCATTTTTCTAGAAAAATAATCAAACATTTCAGCTTCCCTTTATTATATCTTAAAAAAATATTAAAGTAATATTATATTCAGCCATTTCTATGGCTTCCTTATATCGTCTTGCTGGTCTTGGCATAGATTTATGCGTCTTTTCCGGCGATAAATTTAATTCAATGCGATTTTCGTTATCAATAATTCAATTGACAGCATTAAATCCTATTGATGTGAATATTATTATCAAGTAGATTGGTGGAACTGTTTTGTTAAACAAATTCGCGTATTAAAGATGTTTGGTTGTGATAAAGAATACATACTATTTATATAGCTATACGAGTATGTATGCTTCACTAAATAAAAACAAAAATATAATGAAACAATTTTTTACACTTGCGCGTCTTCTCATTGGAGTAAATCAAAATATATGTTTTTCAATATGTTTCCTTAAAATTGTGAATTTTGATTTTTCAATGCTGCGTAGGTGCAGTCATGAGCATATCAACATTTATAAAGTTTTTGAAGTGAATGAAGATTTTCAGCAAAAAGTCCACAAGGTAGATTTCAATAGGATCATTCACCAGAATTATTATATTAAAAACATAAAATACTACGTGGCATTTTGATCTGAATCATGGTTGCTTATTTATTGAATGTGTATTATCTCCTTTAAATAGTGTCTTTAGTACAATTGGTACATAATTCGGAACTTAACAAAATCAGTCATTTGCCAGAAATGTTATTTAAATTGGCTGCTGTAATTCGTAGGCTCTCGTTGACTAGGCAAAGAGCTTAAGGCATATTGGGATCTTGTTACACTTTGGTTTCCCAAAGGTTGGCACAAGATCCCAATAAATTTACTTTTAAATAGAAACACAGAATGAAACAGTAAAATAGATCTTTTACATGTAATCTCGTCATCTGCCGTTACGAGTCCACTGCTGGACATATACTGCCTTTAACACGTTAAACGCCGTGTCGGACAATGCTGGGTGACACCTAACTATCCATATGAAGGGTGAAAAAAAAGAAAAAATGCCTAAAAAAGACATATTTTTTTAACTGTTGTATGTTTAAATAAGGTATTTTGAACCACTGAAACAATAATTAAATCGTTGATATCTAAATATTTTTTCAAATAAACGCCGTCACCCAGTATTGGCCGACACGGCCCTGCGCAAACGATAAGTGTAAATGCCTCCGTTTAAGCCACGCGGGTCAGTAATCGGCCGGTCGGTCGGTAGGATGTTTTAACTGCCAAACTTAAAAAAGGACAGTATTCTGCTGCGGAAAGCTTTGATGGCATAACTTGTAGTAAGTGGAAGGACAAGCGTGATGTCTACGTTTTGTCTACGAAACATTCAGTTCAGTTTCATAATATAAATAAGAGGGGAAAAACTGTATCAAAGCCCAAGATTGTCGCGGACTATAACAAAGTAAAAGGTGCAGTTGATGTAGCAGATCAACTTGCAGCCTATTCTTCTCGCTTGCGAAAAAGCATAAAGTGGTATAAAAAACTAGCTATCAATCTACTGCTCAATACATCTTTGGTCAATCCTTTAATTCTCTATCAAAAAGTAACGGGTAAAAAAATTTCTATGGTTGATTTCAGAAAAGAAATCATCCGTGATTATTATTCAGAACCAAAATCACTAGTGACTATTGAAACATGACCAAAGAGGTTGAAGCATAGATTGATAAAGAAAGAGGGAAAAAGTAATATAAGAAGGGCTTGTTCTGAATGCCATAAAGAAAAAGTTAAGATCTTGGGAAGAATTGAAGCGAGTAATAAAGTAAAAAAAACCTACTGTGACGATTGCCCAAAAAAACTATTTCTATGCTTAGATTGCTATAATACGAATATAATGCGAAAATTATTTTTCCTTCTCAATGTATTCCCCCTTAACTCTAATACATTTATTAGACCTATCAATAAATTTATTAATACCTTCGAAAAAAAATGATTTCTCTTTGTCGTCAAAATAGGCCGAAATTGCGCTCTTTACTTCTTCATCGCTGGAAAATTTCTTCCCTCGAAGCTCTTTTTTGGGAACAAATAATAACTAAATCTGGGCTATATAATAATAGCTAAATCACTTGGGGCTAAATCTGGGCTATAGGGAGGATGTTCCAGGATTTCGAAGCCCACTCTTTGAACAGCAGCCATCGCAACTTGCGCCTTGTGCACTGGTGCATTGTCGTGCAAAAGGAGCACACCTTTAGTCAATTTTCCCAGTCTTTTTTCTCTCACTGCATCTCGCAGACGTTCTAATAGTGCAGCGTAGTATTTTCCAGTGACAGGGACACCCTTTTCTTTATAATCAATAAGGAGGACTCCCTCTGAATCCCAGAAAACATAAGTTTTTGGCCTGGATCATCTTCAATAGAATCCCTGCCTTGCTTAAACAGGTTGTGCCACTTGTAAACCATGGTTTTACCAGGGCAAGAGTCCCCGTAAACAGAAGACATCTCTTCCAGAATAGTCTGGGGAGGTTTTCCTTGTTTGGTGAGGAACTTGATGACTGCGCGAAACTCAATTTTCTCCATGTTGCAAATTTTCTTCCGGATTGACTTGTTGATTGATGTGTAGCTCAGGTAATTATGACCTATTTTTTTTTGAAACTTAGCATTTATACTCTTAATGAGTGTCACAACTAGTGCAGGTAGTAAAAAGTCACCTTTCCCCCCTTCATGCCCCTCATTCCGCGAACTTTTTGACCCGCCCTCGTATTTCCCACCGATCTATTTAAAATAATCTTTTGGACGTATTTAGTATTCGTATTTGTTTCTACTTAATATTAATAATGATTTTTTAAATAAGTACATATTTAAAATAACTGGCTAATCCATTTATAAAGACACAACAATACATCACATTTTATTTTCCCAGTTTTGTCATCACTATCACTACATAGTATAAAGCGATGTCGCTTTCCGTCTGTCTATCCCTATGTATGCTTAGATCTTTAAACTAGGCAACAGATTTTGATACGGTTTTTTTATAGACAGAATGATTCAAGAGGAAGGTTTAAATGTAGAATACATGTATTTATATACTAGAAACACACAAATACAAGAACAATCTATCGTCAGGTGAAACGAAGTTCGCGGACACAGCTAGTTCACAAAAAACCCCTCAAATTTTCGCAAAAAACTTAAATATTTGAGCGCTGGCGTAGTTGCATTAGTCTAGGGGGCCGCGCGGGTCTAATAGAAGGCAAAAACGCCTTGTTAGATTGACCGACGCGGAGAATTGGACGTTCAAATATAACTCTGAGTGTCGGACACCATTGTCTGACATGGCCTATATGGAACAGGTTAGTGTCGGACACCATTGTCTGACATGGCCTGAATGATATGGTATTACTTTATGCTCTGGCGTTTAACGTGTTAAGAGCGCCACGGGGAGCGGCTATTAGCTATTTGTAGCCATCTTCTTCCCGCAACCTTCACCGGGTTATCGGTCCACCTATTGGAGGGCCTCGCCGCGCTGCGTGGTCACCCACTCCAAAATCTTTCTTCCCCAATTGTCATTAGTACTACGTGTGAAGTGGCCTGCCCCGGTAACTCTGGTTCTCTTGGGTATGTCCTCATCACGTATTTTATAACACAGGGAAATACCAAGTATAGCTCTCTCCATAGCACTGGGTGACTCTGAGCTTGTTTAAGGCCATGTAACTTTACACATTACATGTAACCACAAACCTAATTCTATTGGTTGAATTTCTGTGTTATAAACTGTATCACAAATGAAAGACAATTGACAACCTGTTTTAAGGTATACTGACATTAGTACCCAATCGTCGAGATCTATTGTTCGGAACGCGCTGTCCGAGGGCTCCTGTTAGCATTAGAAAGGTTGATAACGAGAGTCCGGGCAGCTGTTACAATCGTTCCAAGGTATAAGCGAAAACCGATTTTAGGTTAACCATATAGGAAATAAAAATACGTTTTTTTCCAAAATGATTTAAGACTTCCATGTTTTTAACTGATATCAATTTTAAAACCTAAAGTTGTCATTTTTAGTTCAATTCGAATCAAAGCTTCAAAGCTGTTGTCAATTCATTTGTTTAACGATATTGAAAAATATTAAAAATATCGATTTCGCCTCTACCCGTTTAAATACACTTTATAATTTAAATTTATCCATGAGTTTTCGAACCCTCCGTATTAAAAGAAAGAACTTTGAATACCTACCTAAATTCATAGTTAAGCTGCGTTTGACTCGCGTGAGTATCGCGTTTATGACGACTCAAGCGCCCGTGAGTTGCGATTTAAAAAAGTGGTGTGTAAAGGCTCTTACAGTTTTGAAAGTTTCAATTAAAACTAAAAACCTTTTAGTTTTTTTCCATTATAGGTATACCGCACAGCACAAATCTCTCCTATTTTGACTGCCTAATTATTTCGTTAAATAAACTGTACTTTTGCCCGCTATATTTAACTTATTACTACGTAGTCATGGTCATCTTCAGAAATAAGATAAAGCTTTTGTGGAATAAGCTAGTACTTACACCTCGTGCCGCTGCCTTAACAGTGAGCCCTATTTAAATCAGCACTAGCCGGCGGGCGGTCTGGGCACGCAAATGCAAATTTTATCTAGATTGGGAGAGAAACTGTCCTCGCAACATTTTCACCGCACTGAATCGGATCCATCTTTTATAGCCACCTTTCTAATAAGAGACATTAAATTATAGACATTACTTTCTTCGATTCAGTCTTGTGTTAGTATATGTTAATGAAGTTTTTTATTTAAGTACATTTATTAACAGTCATATAACATTTCATATTTGCGAAATTTCTTATTCTCATCACCCATTATATGCTTGCAAACAAAGTGTACACAACATTCGATTTAAAAAAAAGAATAATTTTTTATTTTTGATCATACTTTTTTATTATTAAAATGCTATTTACAATACATCCGCTTTTTGAAATAATTAATTATACCTTTGTATTTTTAAGGCACCCATATTTCGGTGTAGTTGCATGCGCCGTCGTTACGGAACAAAGTGAAGTTTTTTGCGAGTGGATTTTATGGGCAGACGTAGCGGTCTACCCTCCGCCGCAGTCTTTTATTACACTCGATACCGACGCGACAGAGGGTAGGCAGTTCTTCCGTGACGATGGCGCATGCAAATGGGCCGAAATATCGGAGTCCCAAAAAAATGGTTATAATCTCAATTAAATGAATACTAATGAAGGGGAGTCTTGAACAATATCTGATTTTCCTATGTTATGTCACATAAATTTTATCAGTGCCGCTTAGTTTAAAGTATTTGAATATGAATCGTTAAAATATTTGATCGACATTAGTGTTAAATAATTATGATTAAATTTATATCCAAGTTATCCAAAATAGCGAAATCCACACGGGGTTAACGTAATATATTTAGCTTATTTTAATAATTAATCATTTTTCAATGGATATGGCGAATCTATTCTTATTCATTAATTATTATTTTATGCTATTTAAGTATGATACTGCTCGATGTTCACATTGGCATGAAAATGCTGGAAATTATGGTAAAACCTAGGTAGCTTTCTACCATGCTGTAAAAAATGTTGTTATTTTTCTTAAATTGGTAAATTTATAAAAACGATATATTTAAAAAGAGAAATGCCTACATGCAATTTATTTGTCCAACCAATGTTTTTGCAATTGACACGTTACCAAAAATTTAAAAACAAGTGTCTTAAAGAATAATGTTCACGTAAAGTAGCATGGCAACCAACAATTAGTAGAACCAAATTGATCTCTTGGGCCATGTGATCCTTCATGTCCTACTTGAAGCGTCTTAACTAATAAACTGTATCCAATTGAGCCCATCAGGCCAATTGCTCTTAATACAGGGATTGCTCATAAGCGTTACGCAAAACAAAAATTCTTAATTGTTCTCAACATTATTTTAATTAATTGTGCATCAATACCAACCAGTCTGCTTTTATTGGAGTTATTAAAAATTTTCACGTACATCTCTTGGTATAAATCAATGATATGGGTATCATAATATATGTTTATTACGAACTAAGGTAATGGGATGAATATGGACAACAACACAAGTTATAAAATTTATAAATATGTGATTTCTATAAACGATTTACTTGCCGTACTTCTTTTAATCCGTAAAACGTAATCACACTACTTCAGATGAGCGGGGCGACACATAATTATTAAAAAAAAAACTTTTATATTTAGAATTACTTAAGAAAATCCTAATCTCATTTGAAATGCTAACAATGTGACGGTCTGTTGTCAATGTACTGTCCCAAAAGTAATTAAAGGGTATTGTAATACTGAAATATATTGATAATTTCACCTTTTAAAGGTGCATATCGTTATGAAACTACTTTTATAAAATTTAAAGCATGTAAAAAATAGTATTGTTTTATTCTTAGTTTGATCATCTAACTTAAATTTATATGTTTTGAACAACGACAAAATTTACTTCAAAAGTTGCTTTGACGTATGAAAGATCTGTTCTGATGAAATCGCCGGTGCCTTTCTGGCTAGTGTGCAGGTAATTATATTTTTTATTTTTAATACAAAAGCAAACTAAAAATAAACTTAACATACGGGTCCCTTATTATTGTTTTTCCATTTTATTTTTTCATAAATAGTGGCGCTTTAAAAACGAAATATTGTCAATTGAAATATTGGATTTCAAGTTTAGAGACGATCTTGGTAATTTGGCATTTTTGGAAAGCTTGACGTGTTGCTCACTGTACATTGTGGTTTCGAACACATAATGCCATTGTCTGGCAGTAGTTCCTTCCAAGTCACGTTTGTAACTACAAATTAAGCTCCTCCTCTGAAATTAGGAATGGTTGGCTGAAGTCCAGCTCACAGATCCTGTAACAAGCCTAGGGCTTTCCACTAATGTTTTTGCTAACGATATCTAATGAGCTTTACTCTGTGGAGTTTCCAGTCAGCAGATATTTAGAAAAGTTAATTATCGTACTATCTAAGCTTGGCATTTACGTTCTTACTACAGAATTCGTCCCAAATTTGCGGTCGATTTCTGTGGTCCATTTTGTGTGAAAATCAACTTAAGAGTATAACTCAAAAATGTTTAACATATATACTACCAATATAAAGTATATAAGAACCATTTCTCTAAGTTGATGGTACCAACTATCGACATATACTAATGGACATGCCCTAGCTATGAGAATTGTGGCACTACGAAAGAAAGAGATAAAACTAAGTATTGAACTATCTTTATCTCTCTCAAAATATATGCTGTACCTGTCATGAAAATTAAGAGCCAATCGCCTATAAGGAAAGAGATAGCGTTAGTCCGAAAGCATATGCCGTCTTCGTCACTCTTCTCAAACCAAGAAATTAATGCACGTAACACGGGTACGGAATGTCCATTAGTATATGTCGATGGTACCAGCATGCCTTAGTATCAAAATGTTTTATTTCGAATTTTTGTCAAAAATCTTATCGCCGTTTGAAAAAACTATTCTAATTCTGACAAAAATTACACAAACGTAAAATGCGGATATATTATTCATAAAATAAACTGAATAATATGACAAAGAAAAATTTCTTTAAATTAAACCACGTTTACTGAATGATGTGCGCGGAAATGTACGAGCTAAATATTATACATATTCATTAATGCAATTTGAAGTAAATTTTAAACAGATCTGGCACTTCACATATGCAAAAAGCTTGCGCATCGAGTTTTGTCTGAAAGTTAAGTTTTTAGTGAAATTACTTATCATATAAAAGTGTATCAGCTAAATATAATAATTACATAGTAATTTCTTCTTTATCGATTGCTCAGTAGTATTTATTTAGATACTCTATTATACTCGTAAAGTATCTATCGTGTTTGTAAGTAGTTTCCTTAAATATGAAAAGATGGCGCTGGTACTCTTTTTCTTTATTTGTGGCTTGCACGATTTGTGCATTTAGCCAGTGCCAAGTAAGTATAATTGCCAATTCTTGAGTAATTTCTTAATTTGATGATGATGAATGAACAGTAAAATACATTTTTCCCTAGGTTTCAGTAAATGTGTGGGGTTTTACTGAAACCTCCCCGTGGACTTCTTGAGAGAGCAGGAAAAGACAACTTCCGCTGCTTTGTTAAACTTGAAAACACTATTGTATGTTTACAAATACTCAGTGGTTAATAATCCACCATTATTACGCACTAATATCCACAACAACACAAATTTTAACAAGAGAAACAAAACCACTAACGTGACGCTTCCCGCTCCCGCCAAAAAGTTGCGCTGGTACGCAGATTTAGAAATACTTGAAAAACTGCAACGGATTTTAAAAGCTTTGATACCCTAATGGGTACCGATCGGTACAAGCCTCGAAGAGTTCAAATTCCGGCCTGTCATTTAAGACATATTGAATTTTTTATTCTTGGAAGTTGAAAAATTACTTTTGGTATAAAATCAATAATGTTAATCAATAAAAAAGTAGTACGATTGAGTTTTATTTTTATATATTTGTTTTTAGCATTAACATGCGAAATCATATTTACTTAAAAAAGTTTTTAATTATAATAAGACTTTTTTAACTCGTCCAAATTCTTTGAACCTAATGTTGGGAAATTTAAGTTCAAGTCTATTAAAAGCAAAGACCATATATTCTTATTAGTGTCAGATAACGCCGTCGTTTTTATTTTCCTTATCGAAATCGCAAGCCATTTATTTAATTAAGGCATTCCTCAACGCCGCTATAGATTCCAATATCTACCGAAACATTTCCGAAATATTTGTTCTACTCCTTTTGTTTGGAAATCTGTTTCACAGTCAATATCACTACGGTGTGAAAACAACCTGTTTATCCAGTATTATTGGTTTAAAAAAATAAGTTGTTCTTAGATTAGTTGTCTTAAGAATTATATATTGTTTTAATACTTTTGTTTACAGTATGTAATATACGGCAATAAAATAATAATTTTATTTCACATTGTAACTGATGAGTTATAATAAGTTGAATGTATTGAGTAATATATATTTTAATTAAGCAATCTTGTGAAATGCAGCAACGACACAGTATCTCGATGTGCAGAATTAATGAATAATTGCATTCAGATTAAAAAAGAATCACATAAACTCAAGTGTCTTATGATGACAAATAACTATAGTAATTATAAGTAGAAATACAATCCTGGATAACTGTAGAAATCAATTAAAAATGTAGTGTAATATTAGAACACTTAGATTGGAAAGGATTTAGATATTAAATGTAGTCGAATAAGAAAAGTGACTAAAAGATACTGTTACCCTAATACAATCTATTTAGGGGTTTACTATTCTTTATTTAAAAATAAAGTGTACTCTGCCTCAAAAATATCTATTAATATCTAACAATTTGTCGTGAATTGTAAACGGTTCTTTAAAAGTCTCAGATTGTGGCTGTTGGGAGGCTGAGGTGATTTTTTTTTATAAGATCGCGATTATCGTTTATATCCGCAGAGATTTAATCAATAGATTCGTAGTGAGATAGGTTTATTAAAAACGATAAATGATGATCTGATAAATATTTAAGACAAGAACATGAGAACCCACTTCCTAATTAACATAATATTATGGTTAATATTAGCATGTTAAAGAGTCAAATATATAGGTAGTTTATTCGGACAAAATATCTAAAATGGAACATTCCTAAAATATGCACAAGTGATTCAATTTAAAATAATTAAATGACTTTTTCATTATTATTATTTTATTGATAATGTTTTTCCAAGAAGGTAAAAAAAAAAATTAACGATTCAAATAAAGTTTAGATTAGTAGTAGTAGTTAGGATTGTATTTACTTTATGTTGTCCCAAATAGCCTTTTTTAATTTCTATTTTTACTTCAAATTGTAACAGCCTATTTATATTCGGAACCACATAAAGGCTTAATGTTTTATGAAAAATAAGTGTCTTAAGCGATATTATCGCTTTTGTCGATAGTCCTTATAAATTTTATTTAATATAATAAAAATATTAATTATAGTAGCAGAAGCTTTGCCTGCTGCGTTTTAGAGTAATTAATTCTTTTCCAATTATTTTGATATAAAAAAAATAAATTATTTCATCGGCAGGCAGATTAAAATAATTTTATTGAAATTATGTTGTAAGAGATAAAAATAATTACTTGTGCAATTATGATGGTGTTTCATTAATAATCTGTATTGTTGAAAAAAAAAATTAAAACATCGTTTCTGCCTTCAAGTCTCAAAACTATTGTTTTTACTATAGTAATCCTGTCTGTAAGGGAATACAAATATATACTCACTGATATTATTTGTGAATATTATATTTGTAAGCATAGAAAAGAACGACGTTTTGAAAACACAATATATAACTTTGATACCTCTAACTTTCGACCACGCGAAAGTGAATTTAACAACAATTTCTTCGAGCTGTATATACATACATATTAGCGAATTAAAGAAGTTGTCATACTTAAAAGATCCAACAGAAGGCTGTGATCCAATTAATTATGGCTGGATACAAATAAATGATCATTTAAATTTCAACTGGTTTGAAGGAGAGCAATTACCATCGTCATACAGCGACATAATTCAGGAGCTAGTAGTGGATGAGCAATCAACTGATGAAGGACAGTCAGATAATTTTTTTGTAGTTTTTAATTTACTTACATTATGTTCAATGAAGATTCATATTTTAATGGATGTTTATTTTCAGATGAAGGAGAGATAATGGATGAAAGCGCAGTAACAAAAGAACTCTGTATGAAAATGATGACGAAGAAAGCAATGACTGGTTTATATGTATTTATTTATTTGCATATTCTGATATACAAATAAATAAATACATATTAACAAATAAATAAATACATATATATTGGTTTTATTTGTATATTCTGATAATAATTTTAGCTATAATTTATAAAAATTATAAATATTAATATTTATAATGACAATAACTTTATTTAAATAAAACATTAAAAATTAATCAAAAAGAAATAAAATAAATGTCATATTTGTTTTCTATATTACATCTAAAATCAGAGTTGTAGATGTCTGCCATCTTTTTCTTATATTTACAAATACTTTACAAAACATAAAAATAATTCATCAGCATCACTATATAGTATAAAACAAAGTCGCTTCCAGTCCTGTTGTCTGTCCCTATGTATGCTTAGATCTTTATAACTAAGCAACGGATTTTGATGCGGTTTTTTTTTATATATAGAGTGATTCAAGAGAAAAGTTTATATGTATAATATATGCATAATATAGTAAAGAAACACTGATAATTTTAGAGGTTTCTAATATGATGTCATAACATAAAAAAAAACATGTTTGTATTGCCTTATGACAAAAAAGCTGTGAACATTGTATTGCCTTATGACAAAAAAGCTGTGAACATTGTATTGCCTTATGACAAAAAAGCTGTGAACATCCTTACTAATATTATAAATCGGAAAGTGAGTTTGTTTGTTTGTTCCGCTTTCACGCCGTAACTACTGAACCGATTACTTTGAAATTTTGCAGACGTAAAGATAAAAGTCCGGATTAAATAATAGGGTACTTTTTATCCTGGAAAAAAATTGATATTCCCGAGGAAAAACAAAAATATTGTTTGCTTGATGGATGGATTGTAGATGGCGCTGTGTGTCGTTTAAAACAACGTAAAATATTGCAAACGAATATAAACATGTAAATTTAGAAGCTAAATGATACGATAATGAATCCCCGAAAATGAGAAATTCCCGAGGGATGACGTACAATTTGTTTTATCGTCTAAACTGTTTTTTTTACATCTACTTATATGTTGCAAAAGAATATGAACATGTAAATTTTGAAGCTAAATGATACGAAAATGAATTCTAGAAAATGAGGAATTCTCGAGGGATGACGTACAATTTGTTTTATCGTCTAAATTGTTTTTTTTACATCTACTTATCCTGAAATCACTAAAGTCACTAAAAGGTATGCGATAGATGGCGCTGGGTGTTTTTTAAAACATGGTAACGAAAGCTAGTTAAAATATAAAACAAATTAAGAGGATAGGGAAGTGTCAGACGAAACATCGGCCTATGAAGATTAAGTTTATCAATCCTATTGCAATGCACCTTAATTACTTCCAAAATTTACGAACATTTCAGTCCTATTTTACCTAGATTCCACTTTTTGCGAACCAATCCTCTTTCCATGATCTCAGGTAAATAACTGCCATATCAAAAACAAAAAACATTCGAACTTCATAAAGAAAGTTCCGCTCTTTGCGATACTAATAAAAAGAGCCTTTTATAAACCCATAAATATACCATGTACAAGCCTGTAACAAAATTTAAAATATTTATAACACACGTTATCAATTACATGCGATTATTCATGCGAGTTTTCAATCACAGACGAATGTTTATGCAATAACAAGTTAGCCAATACTACCTTTCTTTCGGAAATCTGTAATGCACCTAAGCTTTTTTATGTTTTAGACATTAAAAAAAGACTGACGTTATTATAATTTATATTATTAAACTACTAGTTTTTTATATTTTTTATATAAAATGGTTAGAAAATATTTAACTTGTCTCAGGAGTTTGGTTTGAATTAGACAAGTGCTTAAATAACATAAAGTATAATAATCAAGTATAATATCAATTGTTTGATACTTGTTCAGAATTATATTCGGTGTTGTAGGTAGTAGTTACCAAGAACATGAAAAGATGGCGCTGGTCGTCGGCTTAAGAAGTACTGGATACAATTTTAAAGGGTCTCTTAAGGTAACTCAAATTTAGGAGCACTCGCCAGATAGGTTTAGATTTTTGAATTCCATCTGGTTTACTACTAATCATATCAATAATGGTATAAAGTGTAGTCAAAGGGATAAGTTGTAGTGCCAAAAATAACAATAGATAAACTTTTGTATTGCGTACGTGGAAAACCCAGTAAGTCTTGAGAAATGGATCAAACCTTTCAAAAACCCACTTTTCAGTCTGCCCCAGACAGGCAGACAGACCTTTTCTACGTCATTCACGAACGTTGTTAAAACATCTTTCGGCGATGAAAATTGTATCCCTTTTAGATGATTTTTTATTTTAGGAAATAAAAAGAAGTCACAATCCAGGCCAAGACTGTGAGAAGGTTGACCCAAGACTTTAACCAGTATGGTGTTCAACAAGTTCTACGTTTTGAGCTTAATGATCGAATTCAGCTTTTTTAAACGTTCCACTTAAAATAAAATAAAACGTAAAAATTATTGAAAGCTGACTAAACTTATTCATTTTTTTATATTGCATTATATATGGATTACTCTTAATAACGCGTTAAATAGTATAAGAAAACCGCTATTATATAAGTAAGACGTAACCATTACTAATTATAAATAATTTATTTGCAGTGGAACAAGACTTTAATCGCTTTATTGTAGATCAAAAGTAATGATAAAGCTACTACCGATGTAATGGTGGTTTTAAGTTATATAAGAACATTTTATTAGGCTTTAGCAATTCAAAAATGCGTAATTAAACAGTCTAATTATTGTGAAAAAATGTAGTAAAACCTTATTTTAAGGACAAAAATGTAAATATAATAATGTAAAACATATTAGCAACTGGTGAAACTCTACTGGCAACCATTCACTGCGCTCGATGTCAGACTGTAGACGGAATGTTAATTAATTTAAACTCTTATAAGAATTTGAAGATAAGAATGTGTGTAGGTTCTTAATTGGGTGACCTAACTGAATCGGGTGACTTCATTGTCGGTACGGAGGATCCCTTATTCATCACGGCGACAGCTAAAAAGTGACATGCTGAATACTTTAAAATTATGATAAATTAATCTCTTCCATTAGGTTTAATTAAATTTAAAAGGTATTGTGCTGTATTTTATCCCCACTGCTTATTCTTCGGTCATTGCTATGTTTTTTCTCTATTCATATTTTTTGCAAAATATTTCATTTGAACAGTAATGTAAGGACGTGACTTATTTATTGTTACAAAATTGTTCATACAATATTCCTTATATGTTTAACACAGGGAAAGTTACTACACTGACAAGCAAATATAACTTATGACATAGAAGGTATTTTCTTTTAAAAAGTAAAAAATAATAATTGTTTTCAATTACGCTTAAAAGGTTTCGATGTGTAATAATTATACTAGATTTAAAAAATCTAAAAATCCCACGTTTTTCAATGTCCTAAAAAGAATAAAATAACCCTGCGGGGCAAAGCGAGGGGCCACTCAAAACGTGGGGGCGCATATTACTAAGAGGAGATTTTAAAGAGATGAATGACATGCATTGATGCCGATTATTGTAAAGATGCGCCCCCACGTTTTGAGTGGCCCCTCGCTTTGCCCCGCAGGGTTATTTTATTCTTTTTAGGACATTGAAAAACGTGGGATTTTTAGATTTTTTAAATCTAGTATAATTATTTTATTCTTTTTAATTATTAACTCAACGAAGTAACCATGTGTTACGCAACAATCGGATAAGCCCCATACAAAAGTGAAAGTTGCCGAAAGTGGACCTGAAAGTGCATCTGGAAAGTTGAAAGTTGCTTTAGAGTGCATTGTCATCGGGTTCTGAACTATCCTGAAAGTTTCAGCTTTCTAGCTTATCGGAAAGTGCCTCAAATTTAAGTTGCAAGATTTTGCCCGGACAGACAAACAAATAAGAAAAGTGAGATAAGAAAAACGTGGTAAAATATATAACTTACTTTATTTGTGTTTAAAAAATACTTTTTTAGATGTTTATAAACATTTGAATTATTTAAGTAATTATTAATAATATCGTTAGGTAAACTATTCAAAATTTTCGGTAATATATATTTATAATTTCTTGCACCATAAAGGTTATTGTATTTAAACATTTTAAATTGATCTTTCTTACATAGGTTTCTGAGTCTTTTATCTCGTATCAATATTTCTAAGTTTTTTACATTGTGATGTTCTTCTTTTAAAATTGCTAATTGAACTTTATTTTGTATAGGTAACAACATATAATATTTGAAAAGTTCAGAGTAATCACGGCTATAGCTAGATTTAATATTTTTTGGTACAATAGCTTTTAATATTCTTATTTGTAGATTATATATTGATTCCAGATAGCTGTTATAGGTTCTACCATAGCTACATAGGCCATAGTTGATAACAGAGTCTGCTAAGGCAAGATATAACAACCTTAGAGTACTGTAAGGCAATTTATATTTCAGAACATATATTTTACATAGAATAGATCTAAGTTTGTCGCATATGTAGTTTATATGTGGACCCCAATTAAATCTGTTATCTATTATTAAACCTAGATACATATGTTTCTCGACCAGTTCTATTTGCTGACATGTACATGTCGGGCCGTACAGCCTATGTAAACAATCGTGTTGGTGCGCAATAATAGCAACTTGGTGGTCTGTTTTGTTATGTGCTGTGCATATGTGCATCACTTTAGTTTTTTTGGCGTTTATCACCAGTCCAACGTCGTGCGCCCACTTACATAACCTATTGAAGTTATCCTGCATTATGCGCTCCGCTTTGACCACATCACGGTCGGCCGTAACTACACATGTATCGTCTGCAAATTGGTAGACAGAGCCCTGTTCTATGAGGTTGCACATATTATTTACGTAACACAAATACTCTGTAGGGCCAATTATCGAGCCCTGTGCTGTGCCTTTTACCGTTGCTATGTGATCACTATACGTTTTATTAACTTTGACAGTAGTGTTCCTATTAATATGATAATTTTTTAACCATTCTAGAAGAGGGCCCTGTATTCCACACTGTTCAAGTTTATGATAAAGCTTTTCATAAATTAACATCTCAAATGCTTTGCTGAAATCAATGAAGACAACGAGCACATGCTTTTTATAATTCAGGTGCTCGTTGACCTCATTGGTAAATTGGCAAAGTAGTTGCGAAGTACTTTTATTTTTTTGAAAACCAAACTGTTTTGCTTTTATTATTTTATTTTTTTGTAAGAAAGTATTTATTTCATTACTCAAGTACCTCTCAACCACCTTGTCCACACATGACAAAATCGTTATTGGTCTATAATTGTTGAAGTCAGTGTGACTTCCATGTTTATAAACAGGACGAATTATTCCAATCTTCAGATCGTCAGGGTATCTACCAGTGGCAATACAGGTATTAATCAAATGCGTCAATAAGGGCGTTATTTGTATATTTATACTTTTTATATCCGCAGCACGGATCCCATTATACCCTGGGCTCTTATTGTCTTTTATACTATTGATAATTTTGGATACCTCGCTGCACGTTGCTTTTTTATACCTCATCGCCATCTCCGGCACCCTGTCCATCACAGAGTGGTCTAGAATCTCTGAGTTACAATTTAAGGAAATGTCATCCACATTTTTATGAAAAGCTTTTGCAAATCTATTACATAATTCTTTATTTTGTAATTTAAAGTATTTTGACACAATTTCATCTATTGACTTAGTACATTTACCACATAACTCATTTATCAATTTCCAAAGTGATTTTGAATTCTTAAAATTTTTGATAATTTCTGACCTAATAAATCTGTTTTTTGTCGAATTAATATATTTATTTGTTTTGTTCCGATACTTGTTGTACAAAATTCTATTTTCTATATTATTGGGGTCCTTTTTCCATATTTTGTATAATTTATTCCTTTTTTTACACATCATTATTACTTTTTTATTCATCCATTTACATTTAATTTTACTATTATTTCTATATTTCACAATATTTTTACAGTTTTCATGAACATGTTTGAATTTTAGTTTAATAAAATCGAAAATCATATCCGGACAATCGAATGCAAGCGCCGTATCCCAATCGATCTGCTGCAAAGCAGACTGTATTTTTTTATTATCAAATACAGTAACAAGAGGCGTGCGGCTTGAGTTCGCCGTGTCGTCAGCTGACGTAGTCATCAATGTGCAACCCGTTATGTAATGGTCCGCTATAGCTATGTTTATAGTTGCCGTATGCACTGCCTGGCAGTCCATGGCGCGAACGAAGATATGATCAATGCAAGATCTCGTTATTATATTACCTTTTTTTTCTACTCTTGTGTATTGATTTATCCCACAGTTTAATCCATATTCACATAACTTATTTATATATCTGTTCCTACAATTATTTAGCTTTTTAATATCGATATTAACATCTCCCATAAGCAGCATAACATTTTTTTTTTGGAAACTGGTGAATTATTCTACCTATTTCTTCTATAAAAAGGTTTTTACATTTATCAGGCGGTCGGTATACGGCGCATATACTACATTTATAATATGTAATTTAATTACATTTACACTGATTTAATATTATTTTTTTCCTGTCGCATTTAGGAATCTTTATCATCAGTCGATTCGAATAACCACTTCTTTACGAAGAACCCAGTTACTTTAATTAAATATCAATGTCAATGGATCTTTTGGTGAGTTCAATTTCTAAGGAGAAATTTAATTCGATTCAGAATACTTGGTGTTACTCTGATGTCACTTATTATTCATTCATGTGAGTAGACGCCCAAGTACGTAAAGGGTATCAATCGTATATCATCAGACGAATACAAACAATTTTAATTCAAATCGTTTATCGTTCGATTTAATTTAGATTTTATATATTATAGAATTAAGATTCGTATTTCTTGACTGCACTAGTTATAATATGTCTATCTGCTTAAGATTTAAAGGAACAAAAAAAAGTTCTTGATCATTCTTATATTCAACCAAACAGAAACCAGTGCTACCGGTCGCAAGGTGCAAGCAAAACCAGGCGCCATGAAAAAAGAGTAAATTAATAGCTCATCCAGACTGCTACAGAAATAAAATAAAATAATGTGACTTAACAAGTATTGCAATAAGGTTACACTGACTGATTTTTTATTAATTTTATGTACTTTGTGTATTGTTTTTATTCATAATATGCGAGTGCTTTCAAACTATGTAACTTCGAATGGATTTATAGTATAATTTTACAGGAATTTATAAATGCATTTTTGTTGTAACACATTCATTGCGTAAATACCAGATTAGGGCATGATATTTTGTTACATTTCATTTTATATTATTTATATCACAGATTTACCGACCACATTTTGTAGTAGAGTACAAGTAAAAATTTTTAATTGATGATAACATAAGGCAATGAACATTAAAAGGAAATTAAAATTACTGTGGAATTATTTGTGACCTCTTTTTTCCAGTAGTGACATTGTTACGAAAGCAACATGGCATATAATCTTTTTAATCTATACTAATATTATAAAGCTGCAGAGTTTGTTTGTTTATTTGAACGCGCTAATCTCTGGAACTACTGGTCCGATTTGAATTATTCTTTCAGTGTTGAGTAGTCCATTTATCGAGGAAGGCTATAGGCTATATTCTTTTAATTTCAAAATTAGGGATCCGTAATAAAATTGCTATTTTGTAACACATGGTGTAAAATCGAAATCTTACACACGTTATTAAGAGTTGGTACCTATTAATGAGTTATGGGCCATAGAGTTTTTTATTTGTTGATTTTAGAGTTTTTCGAAATATATTTGTTGATGATTGTAAGTATGAGATCTTTGAAGAATAAATACATCTCTAAAATAACTCTGCTAAGGAAATCTTGATGCAAGCAAGACAAGACGCATGCAAAAGTGTCGGGATCTCGTTGTTATCTACACTAATATTATAAGGAGGAAAGATTTGTATTTTTGTATTTTTGAAATAAACTCAAAAACTACTAAGCCGATTTAAAAAATTCTTTCACCAGTGGAAAGCTACATTCACGCTGAGTAACATAGGCTATATTTAATGCCAGAAAAATTTAAAGAATTTTGTCCACCCGTGCGAAGCCGGGACGGGCCGCTAGTTTGATTATATTCCAAGTTATTTAGTTCTTAAACTTTCGGGTATTTTTGTTGAAGTTTGAATTTGAATCAAAATAACGAAATATTCCTGTCTCATTGGGAATTCTAGATTAATTTCTATTAAATTCAAACTACTCATTTGCGTACATAGAATATGACAGGTGTATCAAAGTATCGGTAATAACGCTCGGATAGCAAGATGATGGATTCGAGTCCTGGCTGAAACGAGTAGAGATTTTCTATTAAATTTTTCTTTAGATATAAAAATCTAGTATCTAATCTTAGTTGAATGTTTATATAATAACTACATATTTAAGTTGTACCACTTAACGCTTCACCATTAATTTGGTCCATGGATTAATGCACGCTCGAAAATGTTTAACTAAATGATAAATAATTTTGAATAATAATAGTGAAGATTTTATAAGCTTGTCGCTTTAATTACTTCCTTTCATCAGAAGATGCAATTATGTTTCTTATTTTGACGTACCTATATTATTGTATGGTTGCCGAATTATTGTTTTTTATTATGGCTAATTTACGATATCAATGTCTAATACGATATACGATTGAGATTGTAGTTATGAAAACAATAGTATCGCTAGTTGCCAATATTAATGGGTATAGTTTTAAAAGCCGTTTGATAAGATAAGGACCAATGTAAGACATGACGTTTTAATTATGTAGGTACGTCGATCCTTGCAATTTGTAAACTATAGTATCCCATCGCAAAATGTTCCATTGCCAATAAAGTGTTATAAAACTACAATTGTATCGATACAATATGTTTTAAAGGCAGCAATACTATCGGCTCTATTGATCTCTAAATTAGTATTGTATCATCCTAAACCATTGACAGCATCGAAACTATATCGTACTAAAACTTTTACTTTCGGTCACTTAATTATTAAGCGACATCACTAGTTTTAGTATTTGTCTGCTATCCTGATTACGACTACCGATTCTGAACCGATAATTGAAATTTGATACTCAGCATTGTTACTTAACGTGAAAAATAAATTTAACTTTTGTTTTATGGCGCTGAAAATGCCTTTATTTTAGTTTAAAAAAAGTGGCGAAAAAACACTTCTCAGTCGAGATTTGACCTCACCTCTTTTTTGACAAACCGAGTCAGACACCGGTAGAGTACTGGGCTCTCAATTTTTTACATGTGGGTTTAAATCTCATCTATGGAGAGTTTATTCAACATATTTTCTATAGAAAAAATAATATTAAAACTTTGTATTAAAGGAACAATTGACTGCCACAACTCGACGCAGTCGCGCTCTTCTTAACGACTATGGATTTATTCACGAGAAAGTAAAAGGTTTGTAACTTTTAGTATGGGCTCCGAAGCAGGATATCTATTAATCGAAAATAATTTGTTGTTTTATAGTTAATGCTTAGCATATTGTAAAGTTAATAGTATTTGTAAACTATAGTATCCCATCGCAAAATGTTCCATTGCCAATAAAGTGTTATAAAACTACAATTGTATCGATACAATATGTTTTAAAGGCAGCAATACTATCGGCTCTATTGATCTCTAAATTAGTATTGTATCATCCTAAACCATTGACAGCATCGAAACTATATCGTACTAAAACTTTTACTTTCGGTCACTTAATTATTAAGCGACATCACTAGTTTTAGTATTTGTCTGCTATCCTGATTACGACTACCGATTCTGAACCGATAATTGAAATTTGATACTCAGCATTGTTACTTAACGTGAAAAATAAATTTAACTTTTGTTTTATGGCGCTGAAAATGCCTTTATTTTAGTTTAAAAAAAGTGGCGAAAAAACACTTCTCAGTCGAGATTTGACCTCACCTCTTTTTTGACAAACCGAGTCAGACACCGGTAGAGTACTGGGCTCTCAATTTTTTACATGTGGGTTTAAATCTCATCTATGGAGAGTTTATTCAACATATTTTCTATAGAAAAAATAATATTAAAACTTTGTATTAAAGGAACAATTGACTGCCACAACTCGACGCAGTCGCGCTCTTCTTAACGACTATGGATTTATTCACGAGAAAGTAAAAGGTTTGTAACTTTTAGTATGGGCTCCGAAGCAGGATATCTATTAATCGAAAATAATTTGTTGTTTTATAGTTAATGCTTAGCATATTGTAAAGTTAAAAGACACGAAGCGTAAGCTTATTACAGCAACGAGTACTTGGTAACATCTGGTTCTGGTCTTGTGAAGCATCGAGATAGAGATGTCGAGAGCTTCCCACGCTCATTGAAGCTGTCTTTTTCTACAATGACCCTTTTAGCTTCAATTTAAAAAGTAATCCAGACCAGACATTTAAATGTTCAACAGTGTTTGTCGGTCACTTGTAATGTATGGTATTGATATTAGAGACAACATAATATTCAATTCAATTTATTTTACTTTGAGAAACAAAGTCTCATAATCTGTTAGTAACAAAGAAACTTCAAAGCTATGTTAGTATGTATATTCTATTTTACTTTCAATTATTAATTTTTAAATCATAAATTGCCAAAAAAATAAAAATATGAAAATCAAATTATCCAATCATTAAAATAAAATTATTAAAAATTAAATTACTGAAATCAAATAATAATAAAAAAAATATTGAACTAGTATGGACAAAATTAATACATATAAATTAAGCTTAAATAAATTAATTATTCTTGAGCATTTCAATCTTCACACAAGGTGATATTTTTGGACAATTTAATAGGAATCGCTGTTGCATAATTAGTTCTGAGAACAATCGTTGGAAGACGAGTGGACTCGATTTTTTATATAAGACCGAGTCAATTTGTATTCAATTAAACGAGGTTAATCAACCTTCTTTAAAAAATAAATTTAATTCTTAATAATAAAGACAACGACCATTGCTACTAACATTTTGAGATGTAATGTTATAAAAAAATATAAAAAATAATGTAAATAATTAAAAAAATGTATTATCTAAAGCACGACATTAAGATTCTAGTTAACTAGTAGTGGTAAATTATTTAGGTAATGCATTATTCAGTAGAAGAGATCAAAATCAAAGTTGGTAGAGCATTTGGCCCATGATGAACTGATGATAAAAAAAGTTGAGTTGAGTTGATCCGTGTTTCCGAAGACACGTTAAACACGTCACCAGTTCCAGTTGCTTCTATGAACCTTAACATCTACCAAGATCCTTCGCATTATCGTGCTGATTGATCCAACTTTTATTCATTTACTTATTTAATAATTTCTGGCCACTGAAATTTTTTTGGGTGGAATTTTTATATCATCGTCATATATGGCTGGTCGCTTTCGGGAAATTGCGCGATATTTTTTCATCCTGAATCCTCCAGAGTCTGAAGACTAAGATCTACGAGTAATTTGTGTTGTCAGTGATGAAAAACGGCACGGAAAGATGGTTCCTACTTGTTGGCCTCTTTAACAAGCTCAGAGTTACACAGCGTGCTCTGGAAAGAACTATGCTCGGTATTTCCTTGCGAAATTCGTAATTGAGATATCTGCAAGAGAACCAAAGTTACTGATATAGGTCGAGTCCCTAAGCTGAAATGACAATGCCGCATTGCTCGCAGAACTGATGACCGTTCGGGAAGAAAGGTTTTTGAGTTCTTCTGGAGAGGCCCTTTACTAGGTGAACCGATGACCTGGTGAAGGTCGCTCTTTGTGGTCTAAAGAGTAGGTCTATCTTGTAACGGGTAGTGAAGATGATCTTCGTGACCTAAGTAAGGACATTACAGATATAATACGGTTATAATTTTTATTATAAAGTAAACCAGCAATGGTTTCCATTACCCAGAGGAAAACGAGTTAAATTTTGTTAAGCTATCTTGTTATTTTGTTTATTATTATTTCATCACAGAATGTGTCAGGGATAAGTGAACTAAACATCCATACAAAATCAGATTAATCGTTTGAGTAGCTAAGCCTCTGTGCCTCATTGGTACGCACGTACATGTCTCCGCTTATCTCCATAGCGTCAGGCAAACATATCTTTACCCGTCGTATTTCTTATAAGTGCAATTAAAACTCAAAGTCCCGAAGATCATATGCTTTTGGTTGATGAAAAACCGTTTTAGACACGTGCATAATATCATGGTCATATCACAGTGGATCTAAGCGGTTGATCTCAATGTTGTCTTGAGAGACGTTAGATCTATTACGATATCTAATGGTGATCGTGAAAGGCTATTGTTTTCGATTCAAATCATGATATATAATACGTACGATTGACTGATCCGCTGTTCATAATAACTATGAAAGTTAAAGATAAAGTGTCTTTAGATTGCTACTTTCCATTACGACCATCGTGGTCGAATGGCTTATAAGGCCTTATTGTGTCATCATCTGAGAGATCCCCGTTCAGATTCTCAATTAAGCAACGTAGATACTATTAGCACTTACATGCTCATTACTGTAATATTCTTAGTTATTTTGTTATATTACAATAAATTAATAGCATTTTCCTAAAGAAGATTAAAAATAAATATTAGCTAGCTACAAACAGTATTATTATTTTTTTTTGTATTTTTGTATCTAGAAGTAGTGATCAACACTAGCCATTTGCATTAAGTAAGCTAAAGTTTAAAATATATAAACCCTCTTCCATTGCATACACAGGAAAAGATCTTTTCAATTAAATTTAAGACAATATAATATACTTTGTGTATTATTTTCAATAGAAGCGATATTAGCGAATGCATGCAAAAGAAGCGTTTAACATAAACACGTATTAGTTCAGATAATAATTAATTAATTTACAAAATATGCACGAAATATTTAATGTCTCTATAAATAAAACTAGCTGACCCGGTAACGCGTTGCTATGGTAACGTTAATTGATACAATGGAAAAAGAGCGGACAGACAAACACACAAACAACAAATTTGTGTTCTTAGAGTATGTACTATACTCTGATTTTTAATTAGATGGACTAAAGTGACAGCCGCCCGGGCACTATATTTTTTTTAATGTTGCCAACTGAAGAGCATAATGTTGTAACGCGAGTAATTTTACCAATTGAATTGAATAATCGTGTCATTGACATGATTGTTAATAGGTATAATAAAATGTTTTTGTTGTATTTTTCCTTGTGCTCTTATTTTTATTACATATTTAGTAGGTTTTCGATGTATTGTTTTTATTTGAAAATGTCGTTAAGTAGTGATGAATTAATTAATTTTTATTTATTTTCTCACAAATATGTTATAAAACGTCGTATGACATAAAAAAAAACAACAAACAGTAACAACAACACTTAAAAGCAACGTAACAAAGAAAGATGTAACAAAAACTTAGTCCGAAAATATTTTAAGTCACATGATGGTTTAAGAGTTTACAGGAAAACCACTTTATCATAAAAAAATATTTAAGCTGGGGTGGGGTGACTGCATCATTCGATTAATTTTCAATCACAAGTATTTTGGTACATACATATTTTAACAGACAAAATCGATTAAAACAATTAATTTAAATCAGTTTCTGTAAATGATTTTTCTAAAATGAATAGTCGAAAGATAACTGGGTTTTATTTTGTGTTCTAATTAAGTAGTTTTTTATAAAGAAAATAAAAAATGTGCGAAATTGAACAAATATTTGAATTTCAATTGGATAAGGCGACAACACTATTTTTTATTTTCCTTTATGTGGTATAATTACTAATGTCACTTTAGTCCATCTAACTAAAAATCAGAGTATAATAACAAATTTGTGTACTTAGATTATAGATTTACTCACTTTTAAACCATATCTTAATTGTAATGTAACCTTTTTAATAGCTCTAATTCTTCGATTTCATGGGCAAATAACTTTCATCTATTTACGACGGAGGTGATTGTACGCAACAATGATGAGACACAAACCTTACACAAAGCATGTACGGCCCCCGCGACAAATGTTTGGAACGAACTATCTGGTTCCTGTCATTGTGTGCTACCTAACTACCGTGAATCACCTGATTTAGCTTGAACCTCAAGTGCAGTAAGGCAACAATTCCCACGGTAATCTTTGCAAATGATAATAAAACTACAAGAAAAATTAGAAAAGTACGGTAGGATAAACAACTTCCTGATAGTAGTTGCGACAAACAACAAACAAGCTAAAAGCCAATATCGTTGGTTCTGTAGCAAATATTATTGTTTTTCGTGAGACAACAAAAACATAGGCCGGGGCATCAATGACTTTGAGAAACGACGAAACCATGGTATCTGTCTTTATGAAAACAGTGTCATAGTTATACCTCACGACCTATGTTTCTTCTTATTCGATGAATGTTGTAAGTAAAATAAAATGGTTTTTTCTTATTTAACATATTTATAACAAAAGATATGTTTCAATATAACTTATTTCCTAAATATTGTAAATTGTACAAATTACACAAACTTTTAATTAATAAATTTGGATTCTTGTAGTTTTCGTACTAATACTTATTACCTATTTATGGTTATTTAGTTAGTAGAGATAGAAGCTTTGCTTTGTTTACAAAATTTAGTATTTTGTCCATTTTGTTATTGTTATAAAATAGGGAGTTATTAAGAAGGACTGAGTACCATTTATAGAGATAATGCACCGGTTTATTATCGAGTTGAGTGCATACTTGTTTATCAGAATAAATCTATTTTCGGGCGGTTTTTAATATATACAAACAGAATTTATTAGCGAGGTAAATTATTACCTAATCAAAAGGAAATGTTACAAAATTCAAGAGAAAACATAAAATATAACGAATAATGCCTACGTTTGTATTCGTTTCAATAATATAATATCTGAATAATAAGTTTTATTTAGGGATGGTAAAATAAGCATTGGGCGATATTTATATTTATTGCAAACTGTAAAATTTTCCAAATTGAAATTGAACTTTATCAGTTAGATTTTAAATTGAATATGGATTGGAGAAAATTAACAGTTTTTCATAGGTTGTTGTGCCACATATAGTACAATTCTTTACTACTTCTATGCTCGTCACACTAACCTATGCCTATCCGATCTCAACATAGGACCAAAACGCGACAAAGGTAGGGATCGATACCGTTGTATCAAACGGCTGTGAATTCCATTTCTTTTGCACTGGACATATAAGCAACGGTCACTTTTCTATTTTAGTACAGTCCTTTATTAAATCCAGTTCAGTCCATTGGTAATAGTATTTTCTATTTATTTAATTTAACAACACAGAAACACGTTTCGATTGTACGGTATGATTCCCATCTTGTATAAAAGGTTCTTCATATATTTATCTATATTAATAAAAATGTTTTGTTATTTAAGGCTAAACCAAAAATAACACTGACAACATTGTACCATATAAAATAAAACTTTATGATATTAAGAGAATTTAAATACAAATTGTATAGCCCGTAGGCGGTATTTAAAAATATTTCTTTCATAAATATAATGTTTTAGCAGAATGTGATTTTATCGTATTACGAAATCAATTGTTTTTTTATTGTTTGAAAAGTTTGTTTTGCATTAAATACACAAAGAACCAAACGAAATTTATAAATTCTGGTGATTAAAAAAAAAGTACGGTTCATCTATTTTTAACAAAACAAAGCTCTGTTCAGTAACAGTCCAGGCTTCACTCTTTGTTTATGTTACGACAGAACGTTTATTTTCGTCACATGCCCAACAACACGTCACGTTAAAGCTTCTATCTGAAATAAAACGAGAAAATTTTGAACTCCCGTAAGCACAGCGACAAATTTGGCCTTTTCATTGTGTCATTATATTTAAATGCAGCGGGGTGCTGGAGCGTTTTTACACAAAAAATATAAAATCACCTGTCGAATATAACTACATACAAAAATAGATTTTACTTCAACACCTTTAAGGAGCAGTTTTGAAGAGCATTGAGAAAGCTCAGCTTAAGTTCCGCTTAAATAGAGAGATAATTTGAAGGAGTTCTCGGAGTATAAATTTAGATCGTGACGTCTTGGCTATAAAGTTTCTTTTAGGTGTTCTTAAAAGTTGATTTTTGCCGGACAATAGGGTAAGTAGTTGGATTAGGGATAGGGGAAACACGGTGTCAGCGCCTACCGTTTTGTGTTGTATTGTCCTCGGTCGCAAGAAGGGGCTAAAGTCTTGAAGCCACTTGATTTTTTTTATGCAAGCGTCCTTGCTCTTTATTTGCACAACCTGTGGGATTTACTATAGGAAGCTTGAGATTGTGTTGGGAGTAAGGGATTTTTGAAATGGGATTCTGGCTATTTACGTATTCGTTCCATTTGTTTTGTTACTTTTATCTATTTTATTTCATTGGAAAACTATATAAATTGTGTTGTTAGCGCTTAGGAACGAAATTCATGGAATCAATTGCCTGTCCATATGCAGCAGGTGGCAACAAAACGTAATATTTAAATGTAACGATATCTCCGGTATTTTTAATATCCTCATTGCTGGGAAGGGAGCTTTTCTTGTGTCTGAAACAATTATATAAACTGTCATTAGAATTATTAATACTAATTGATTACTAGTTTTTTTGTTCTGCAAACTCCCCAGATTTACAAAAATGATATTTGGGCCGCAAAAATGAGTTATAACAAAATGTTTAATACGATTAACAAAATCCCATGTTATATAGTCTTCTATAGGTTGTTTTTTGCTTATTCACTTAATTTATTATAAATATTTTTGTATTCTAATATGTTATTGTAGCATGGAACGAGACTGCATCATCTGCTATGGTGATTATCACCGGTCACGAATTCAATAAAAACACCCATTATGAGGACAAATTGTATGTGAGCAAGAAAGCTAATAACGGAAGTGTGGGAATAACAACTCATTTTGTGACTTTGAATTTGAAGAGGGGTGGGTGTTGTAATCTTATTAACACCGTGTTTATTAAACTATCACTTTACAAGATAAATTATTATAATAGAAAAATACTAGAAAAAATCGACTCGGGTCACAAGTGAATCTCAGGCGGGAATCGAACCCGCAACCTTTGGAAATCCGGTCCAATGCTCTCCCAATTGAGCTACCGAGCCTTGCGAACACTCGTCGAAGTTTTCTAGTACATTCCTGATTTTACGCTGTAGGCCAGCGTTGTTTCATCAATGAGAGGAAACATCCTCTCGTATTCGAAAGAAACATTTTTACAAATGTTTGGCAATCGATTAAGATGAAACAGCCATGTTAGATTTATAATTTTTATATATTTTATGCATTTTCAATGCGATCTTATAAGATAAATTATTATAATAGAAAAATACTAGAAAAAATCGACTCGGGTCACAAGTGAATCTCAGGCGGGAATCGAACCCGCAACCTTTGGAAATCCGGTCCAATGCTCTCCCAATTGAGCTACCGAGCCTTGCGAACACTCGTCGTTTTTCTATTATAATAATTTATCTTATAAGATCGCATTGAAAATGCATAAAATATATAAAAATTATAAATCTAACATGGCTGTTTCATCTTAATCGATTGCCAAACATTTGTAAAAATGTTTCTTTCGAATACGAGAGGATGTTTCCTCTCATTGATGAAACAACGCTGGCCTACAGCGTAAAATCAGGAATGTACTAGAAAACTTCGACGAGTGTTCGCAAGGCTCGGTAGCTCAATTGGGAGAGCATTGGACCGGATTTCCAAAGGTTGCGGGTTCGATTCCCGCCTGAGATTCACTTGTGACCCGAGTCGATTTTTTCTAGTATTTTTCTATTATAATAATTTATCTTATAAGATCGCATTGAAAATGCATAAAATATATAAAAATTATATATCTATCACTTTACATCCAAATAACATTTAGTGAAATGAAATAAGTACCAATAGATTGAAATTTAAGTCAAAGTGACTTAAATGTCAATCTATTGGTACTTATGAAATGATATTTTGGATTCCATACCTTCGATAATAACTGCATTTGATGAAACACATCCTCTTTGTTTAATTCTTTTTATGTTTTTGTTCGTATAATTAAATTGTGAATAAGATTTTCATAAGCACTAGTGATGTCAGAAGATACCTATTCTTAAAACTGATAGTCGAATAAATTCTTTGTATTTGAAGAAGCTTTTAAACTACACTCAATTTCCAAATGACACCTATTAGCTGGGCGGAGTGATTATCGTCTCTTGTAATTATTGTTCATTTGTGATCGAACGCTCTTTCTAACGCAAAAACTCAATTGCTGATAATTATTCTTAATTGCAAGATGGAGCGAATCGGCTCATCCGCAATAAAGCGCGCGTGAGAAAGCCGACCGTTTTTTAATACAGTACTTTGTTACTTATGGGAGTTCTTCGTTTTCTATAAAATATTTTCGATATCGTATTATCTGAGACGAAATATGGTGTCATCTCATACAAAGTAAAAAGTTCAAAAGAAAGTGCTGTTAATCTTTGAAATAGCTGATATAGACACTGTTAAGGGAACCGACTATTACCAAGTGGTTGGTTATCAAATAGTGATTAAAAGATTGCAAAAACGTGCTCTTACTACGGGAAAGCCGTAATATTATTGACAGCAAATTCCGCCTTCTAAAGATAGAACTCCCATAAGAGCTATATAATTTCTGAAAATATTATTTATGACCATAACAACAACAGTTAAAGTTAAATGATTAATTTACAATTTAACATATCATCATGATTAAAACAGTTATTCCTGTTGTGGAAAGTTTATTATCTGAAAGACGTCCACTGCAGGGTTTTGCAGCAATCTCCTCGCATCACCGTAATTTGGAATACGTTGCTGCTTATATTGTGGTCTACGGATTGTGTATGGTGTAAACCTTAAGTGTCACATGAGTCGCATCCTTAAATATGAAGGGTTGGTTATACACTGGCGAAAACCACACGACAGAAAAACAAAAGAGTGATCGCTGTTGAGAACATTATAATACTATCTGCAACTTCTGAACATCGTATTATCAAGTATATATATTGATGCATTGATGACTGTTAATAAAGAGCTATTTTACCTGCATTGTAAACAAGTCGGTGGACATGATCGTTTATTTTCACCGCTAGTTCGACTCGCTCTTCAAAGGGCAACATGCATCGGTGAAGCTATTTATAAACGCTTCGTTTAGTAATCAGGGTTCCGTGACTGGAGGCTTCGCTTTGTTATCCTGTAGACTGACTTTGATAGGCCCTTTTGTACAAGGATTTTTCACAATTTAAACGCTATCAAAACATTTATTTCTATTTCCTTCCGTTTAAGTGTATGTAACTTGCTTTTTAGAAGTAAATTCTTGTTTGAAAGCGATAAAGAAAAAAGTTAACATTAACAAGGAAAAAAATATGTAATATAAAATAAAATTATGTATACCACTAACGATAGTGTCAGCGGATTGTAAAGTCTGTCATTGCCACAGTGGTTTGTTTTCTAAGGATAAAAATGTTTTTTCAAGATACTATGGAGATTTTTAATATTTCTTTTTGTGCCTTTATCAGTAGTATTTAAATTAGGTTTTTGGTGTAAAGAATGCACTTATAAAAGCAACAAAAATATTTTGCTTGAATATAACTAAAAAAAAGGACTGTCCAAACAAATTAAAAGGGACATTTTTATATAAGTTGATGACCGTCGTGGTGGAGTGGCTCGTATAGCGTATAGTAACGGTACACGCTACTTTACACCTGGATTTAATCTCCGTCTGGGTTAAATTAGAAACTAACTTTTTTATATTAGCTCGGAAATATGTGTATGCTTTAGATACTCAAGTTGGTTTCAGAATTTTATGTGATCTATAAATATTTATTTCAAACGTTCTTCTTAATACTGAACCCTGTTATTCGACTCGAGTGAATATTTCAATCGCGTTATTTTTTGCTCTCGTCTTGCTCCTGCGCATCGCGCGCACCTGCGCATGCGGCGCGGTTGATTGGTTGGCGGGCGCGAGTCAACAACATCTAACTTAGGCCACCCTCCGCTATTTTAACCCTTATCATGCTTGCAAGTAATTGAGTTGTGAGTTCTTTGTTACAGATGGTAAAATAAGTTATAAAAATAAGTGGTAAATAGTTCTTTGACATATTAAATTTATGGAAATGAATTACATATTGAAATTATATAGCTTAAGCTTAATTATAAAAAAAATTTTAAAGAAAAACATGTATTCATGAGAACTATTAGCTTAGTCATCCTGAAATTGTATGTGTCTTAATTGAGGAGTCGAAACATACAAATATTTAATAAAAAAAGACATTAAAATAAATGGGTAATAACTGGTTAATTTTAAATACACAGTTTGATTGTTAAGGCAGTACTTTAGAATCTCGTTATGTACCTACTGAAAAAGTACTAGGTTGAAATGGCTTGACAAGTTGGATACATGTCACACAACCATTAATTTATTATGATGAGGTTATATCTGGATCCTCCATAATTATCAATTAAAAAAAAATAATTATTAAAAAAAAACCATGTAATAACAAGACATGTGAATTTCTCCACAATTTATAACGATTTTTGTAGATTGGGACAATGTTTGATGGGAAATACAAATAGAAAATTGACATTCGTTTCTGCAGAGGCTGAACACGACAATACAAAACAGAGTGTGTTGCACTTGAATTTGCCCTTGGTTAACATACAAGAACATTTTGAAAGATGTGATACACAACACAACGTTGTGATACGGATACGGAGAAGCAACTCAACGACTGTCGAAATGTATGAATATAAAGAATGGTTCGAATAAATTATTTTGGCCATCGTTGGATAATAAAAAAAAAGGTCAATATATATCAAAATATACGTATGTTCATACATTCCTATATAAATCTAATTGAGATTTATGATAACCGTAATTCAGGACCTATATATAGTTCTGCTTAAACATATTCACTTCTCAGAAATCGAATCTAGGAACTTTTGCGTATAGGTATGATCGCTGCCCCGTTGCCGCCTATGGATGAGTTTTAATAAAATGTAACGTAAATAAGTTAACAGTAAATTATTGTGTAGTTTAATGATTTCTATTCATTAATAAGATAAATAACCAAACTTTTTTTATTTTTGTTATGATCTTCTTATAGTATAAGGTGTCGAAAAACTGCAAAAAATTATAATAGAATGAGAGGCCGGAGTATATGTTTTCAGATATATGCTAAAGTTTCTATCGCATTTGAGATTTTGAATTCTGACCTTATTACCTTAGTGTTAATGTCTTTAATTCAAAAATTAAAACATCCACAGTTGCACCTATTCAAACATAAGTAATTGTTTAAGCCAAATGAAAAATTGTCTTTAACAATTCAAAGACATTTCAAAGAAAACTTATACTTATTTATTATACTAGCTTCAGATATCCGAGATATCACCACAATACCAGGCAAAGAGCCTTATATCAAAACATTTATTGTGGCTAACACATTAGTCTTCTTTCTGCTCTCCGGTGGCAATCATGCTGGTTTGATCTCTTAGTTCGGTTTCGGTAAGTACAAATGGAATGGCATGTATTAAAAATACGGTAATTTCCTAATACGTGGTACGTTTTGCCACAAACCTGCGACAATCCTTATTAAAAAGAGCCATTATATTGAGTATACATCAACATAAATTTTATAATCTGGTACCCTCTGCGGATATGCAGTAAGACTCAAAATTGTGTAACAGAACCTTTAGCTCTCTAGAGTTTCATTGCAGCTTAGTAGACGATACTCCGTTTGATTAAACGCACCACAATCAGTAACGGCAATTTGTAAAACTCTTTGCATAAGATGCATGCAAATTTAGGAATTAATCGATCAATTACTGCTTCAATGCATAAGAAAGGCGACGAAAGACATTAGTTTACTTAGCAGCATCTTAGACGTCGTCAGCAGTATGCGTTCCTGACAAGCTGAACTGACTTAACCGGGCTAATATTTAGAAACGTGCATCCATAAAATGGTTACGTTGCACAAGCAGTGAAAACGAGCTGATTAAACAGTTCGGGTAGGGTCTAGACGTTTATGTGCTGTTCATGTGCTGGGCACCAGATGCTATGGCATAGAGTAGGTATAGTCTTTACTGTTCGATATATAACTCTATTATTATTTTATTTTGCCAAAATTATTGTCGGTCGTAAAAAATCGTTTCAGCACAACCATGGCCTAAGACAATAAATTCTTGAGTTATTACTGAAAAATTAGATAAAAATGTGTAGAGTGAATGTTCGTAACATTTGTCTACGGGAGAAAAGAAAGCAGCCTCTTCGGTACCTTGCTACTTTTCAGTAACATGCAGGGCCTTCTCATGAAGAAATTACAGGCCATAGTGTAGGTATTGATGTTTACAAATAAATAAATTGTAGATTTATTTAATTATTAACGGTTTGGATTATTAAGTAGTAGTGTGGAGATGTCAATACGTTAAAATAAATTCACTTATAATAAAAAGTTCGAAATAACAAAAACCAACGTGAAGAAGGGAAAAAGATTATTGTTTGAATGATCTCCTTTGGATTATGTAATATTGTTATTAAATTTTAATATTATTATTGGTATTTATCACCCTTTCCAATAGGTATTTAAAATAATCGTATATAATCAAATAAACAAATTTAAAAAGTAACTCGTAAAATGTCTTTTGTTAAGTATGTATATACCATTTCTGGCTTAGAACCAAATAGAACGCATCGTTGTGGCATTTCAAGTATAGTTCATTCAGAATATAGACGGCTGCTTTATAAACTCATAGATTGACAACTACAGATAACATTTAGCTGCTATCCTGTCTATAGTGAACCATTAAACAAATGGACAGTTATAAGAAAGCAAATTGAGCACTCTGATAAATCATTAAGATTTTGTAATAATTGAAATTAAAAATATAACTTGATTTATTAAACACAATGATTAAACTTCTTAATCAAAAAAATATGTTTAATTGATTGTTTTTACTAAATAACCTATTAAACAACAAAGTTTAATAAAGTTGTTTTATTTATAAACAAAAAATAGTTTTTTGCTATTTCCTTCGAAATCATATTTATAGTGTGTGACTTTGACATGTAGGAATTATATATTAATTTAGTTAAAGAGTTCTCAACAATAATTTTGAGAAAAGAAATAAAGTATCTGTTATTTAACTATCTTTGTTCTTTAGAATTTAAACATTGATAAGATTGTCAGCACTACTTAAATAATGTCTAGACTACAAATGATTTCCTAATACCTAAAGTATTTGGAAATCTGTCTACCATGTATTTACACACCCTCGCCTCTTCCCCATATATAAAGTAATGTATTGAGACATTAAATGCGCAGAACTACTGCTAATATTTAGTTTAAATAGTAATTCCGTCTTGTTCGTCATTGCATGGTGACCCAAGGGTGAGAAGAAGCGTTTTGAGGTTCGGCAAGGTGAGGGCGGTTAGTGTAGTGCGTTCCGGCTTTACTAGGTGTCTTCGCATTTGAATTCTGCTGTCATATAACACCAGGTGACACAGATTCATTTGCCATCTTTTGTTTAGTAAAAAAAGTTGAAAAGGATTCAACATATTTATGAGATATTAAGCAAAAATTTAACTGAGAAAATCATATAAAATTTTACAATATTATTCGACAACATATTAATAGGATTTGCTCCCTCAAGTGTTTCTTTTACCAGATACCGAAACATACATTGGAAATGATTCCAGCTCTTAAATATCGACTATCTTGAATATCGACAAGGAATTCCCTATCTTCTAACCGCACCAATAGAATTTATAAACATAAAAACACCGTGGACATTCCTTGTGCGGCGTTGCTCTGCCATTTTCGCCTGACAGAAGATACCATCACTAAAGCTTTGGCACTCAAAGAAGGCTTGACTAGTAGCGGTGCTGCTCGGAGTATATAGATATTAACCCTGATAAGAAATATAAAAAGCTTTTTGAAAGCTTGAATATTAATGAGGAACAAAATATTTGTACTTGTTATTTAGAATTTTTAGAGAATGTGAGATTTGTAGAGCATCATTGTGGTATTACATTATTGGTCAAATATTTTTCGACCTATAATGTTCCCGAGTAGCGTTCGGAATTCGAAAAATGAGAAGCTATTCATTGCGTACTTAAGCTGACTTTTGTACCTGAACTTACTACATCAAAACAAAGAACACTTGCAGCCATTGCCCAAGTCTATTTGTTTTATCTATAAATTGAATTTCACGATGGTTTTCTCAATTTTGCAATTATTTTTTTTAATATTACATTGTTGCTAAAGTTATTCCACTGATATACGAGTATTGTTGATAAAGTTACAATCTTTAAGTCATTCGATTATTTTATTGCAATCGAATCATTTTGAAGTGTTAAAAATATAATCACATCGATTTCGAACGAACTAGTTATCGTAATAAACGAAGATTGACATTTCATAATGCAGTACATAGACATAATAAAGGTGTAACTTTCTTGCGATTTATTTAAAAGTGTGTCAGGCTAATTTACGCGTCCTTGACAAGGGTGGACTACACTAAACTTGAAAAAACCATCTGTAAGAAACTTAAATATTTAATCGTATCTCTAAATGTTTGGTTTGTTTCTAGAAAGACATACTATATGAATGAAAAAGTAATTTAAAGGTGATTATCGATTTGGTGAAAGCTAACTGAAGACAAATCATGAAATATTCAATCATACCCTTAGGCGCTTCTCGACACCGGCTTATTGTTGTTTACCAAGAATACAATAAATCATTTCATTTGTAATGTCGTTTGTAGGGATGTTCTGTCACAAATTAACTCGACATCGATATCGATGGATTGGGTAAAGTTACCATCTTTTATATTGTAGTTTGCTTGCTGCAATTTTAACTACACACGCGGTAAACGAAAAGGTGCGCCAAATCTTTCAGCTTTATAAAATCGTACTGTGAACGATAATATGATTTCAAATAAAGTTGTTTTTTATTTTCTCTTGGAACAAGCTAGTAAGCAGATTTAAGTTTTATGCTGTATTATATAAACTTCCGTCGATAGTAGTGCATGAACGTGATTATGCGTAGAGATCATCAATTTCTATGTTACAGATTACTGTGCATTCTTTTATAGTAGGTACACATTTATCATATCACAGAACATTATTATTGTATTACAACGATAGAGGTTGTCTTACTTTTCCATTGTTTCATTCAGTTCTATTGTTCAACTTTTTGCTCAGTTCTTAACACGTGTTGAGTGTGGGGAAATCAATACAAGTCATCGACACCGATGTTTATAGTTTATTAAATTAAATGAAATATGTCAATGGTTTCAATTAAAGAACTTAGATGTTAGGAATAAGATACCGATTGTATATAACTAATTCACTTACGCCAGATAGAACACAAGAGCGCCAATCGCATGGTATTTATTTGGTAAAGAATTCCTTCAATTAAATATTTATTTATATCTACTTATTATTCGATTATTTTTTGAGTTTCGAGTGTTAGTGTTTTTCCTAGTTTTTATGTAATTATATTTACTTATCGGGATCAAGAAGGGTTGCCAATTATAGTTTATTTTAGATAAATATTATCCATCTCAAACAGTGCAATATTTATTGACACTAAAAATTTGTTTGTTATTGTTTTGTGTGTTTTATGTCAAGTATTACCTTGACATAAGTTTAGTTGAAAATAAAACATATTATACGTACTCGTATTTCTTTTTACAGTATCTTTTAAATTACTACAGTCTAGTCTACAAGTGCTCAAGCTAACTCACTTGTTTCAACAAGCGTTGAAAAAAAAAATAACAAAAACTTAGCCATCCAGATTCGAGCCAACTCTATTTCGTCCTGGAATACAGGATATATTGTATAGTATGGAAGCAACCTTAGGCTATGGTCACACTCTTTTTGTGCTCTTGGGACTGGTGTGTGCTCGCACTTATGATGTGGAGAAGTGGTTTAACTTTCTATAGAACACAAAATTATTATTAGTCAATTACATTGATTTCACAGTGTTTTGCGTAAAACCTGATCGGAATCAATTATACGGAGTTTAATACAATTCCCTCTGCATCTGCTTACAAAAGTTTTACAAAAAATTGAACTTACTTAAGAAAATTTAATCCTAAATACTCGAAGTCTTGTATTTTTAAACAATATCACCTTCAGGTCCAAAATGGGTGACGGATTGTAGTCACCCGATATACTATTGATTTCTTTCTTTACCGCTTGAGTAAAATAGAGGTCGAAAGAGTTTTCGATGACTAACATAAACGATTTTAGTTGGGTCTTATCTTGAGCATAAAATCATCAAGTTGGGTATTTCAATTCTTTACAACCACGGCCAAGATAAGATCAGTGCAAATATCCGTACCCATATAAACTACTCATTTTAGCCGGCAACTGACTCAGATAAGAGAATTCAGACGGCTTATTATTTCATAGGTCATAAATAACTCGCAAATTGCTTTCTTAATTAGTCCAGAACCGGTCCGTACCATTCCAATTTAGTTCTTTTAAAAATACGTTTAACATAATAAGAATTTTAATGAACGCCATAACTTTAAACCATATCTGTTAGCGGACGTTAAATAAAAAAAAATATCTGTATCAAAACTGATTGATTCAATTAAATCGTGATATTTGATAATTTAATTTTAATTAATTATGTGATGGTGTGACAGTTTTAGAGATAAATTCCACGTAAATGAGATGAGATGGAAGTTGATACATTTTATCAATGAAATGAAAAATTGGCTTCTGATAAGGTCATGGCATAAGTGAGTTTCGTTGTATATTTAGATAATGTCTTTAAAATTTCAAATCATCTTTATTGATTACTGTAATTAATTTAATATATATTTATTGGGACTATTAATGTTTATACTTCTAAAGTTCTATAGTAAAGACCAATCAAGTATCTTGATACTTGATATATTGCGACATTTTGACGTATGTTGATAAAATAAATTATATATATTGGGGAAAACATATCAGACTGAATTCATTTCATGAGTAAGACGTAAGCTGACGTAATCTTCTTTGTAAGAAAATCCTAAAATGGTTCACTAAGTGACTTGATATTATTCGAAATTGCTATAAAAATAATATACAACTTGAAAGAAAGGATTGATTCCTCTTTCTGGAAATTAGTACGTAACTCCTTGTGAAAAAAAATTAAAAAATATAATTTCTTGATAAATCAATGCATATTCATGTAATAGAATGAATTGCAAACTATATATTTTATTGTTACACCATTGAAAAGAAAGTAATTTAAAAAGGTGTTACATTAAAGTCGCTTACAAGTAAACTTAATTTGAAAATTCCGATGGCTTACCTTGTAATTATTACGTACTGCGTCTCTGAATAGAAGTTATATAGTCCGTTACATTTTTTCTTAGAGATTGACTCGCCTTTTTTACTCCTGCATCTGTTTTTGCCGGCGGTCGACAATGCTCAGCGCGTGACAGCTCGCGGGTGCTCTTTGCGCCTATCTACAAGAACCCATGAACGCAAAAACAATCATATGGAACTACAAACAAATATCAACCCTAATGTTAGGTGAAAACGAACAGTATTCCTTACCTGCTCTCTAAAGTAACATCAAATAAATCGCTCCCAGCGCATAAAGCCCTAACCCTTATCGTGCTTAATTTAGACGCTAGTTTCGAACACGGCAAGTTTAAGGATTTGTTTTGGCGTAACGAAACGCTTGGGCGCTTAGCTCTCGCTCGGCAATAAAACGACACAATGGAACGGTCAATGTGTCTCGTGCCACAATTTTTGTAGCCGAACAGAAAGCGGTGTTTTTTAGAGCGTCAGCATTTTTAGAGTACGTCGAAATCACGTAGCTGGATGATTTATAATATGACAGCCAGAGACTCAGATATTGTGTTTTCCTTCCCTATTCGTTTAGATATCAAAGAGAGATTTCAACAAAAGCTCGGTCCGTGTACTCTCGTTGTTTGAAATCTATGGAAGAGATTTCAATGATTAGTTAGAGATTTGTTATTTTACTATCTAATCTAAGGGTATATTGTTAGAACAAATTTACGTGTGATGCTTTGATCTAAAATGATGTCAATGTTATTATTAAAATGTATTGTTCATTGAAAAGAAAGCTGTCATATCATACGTATAGTATCGGTATTATAAGTATAGTCCCCGGCATATAAGTTGAAGCTCGTTTTGAAATCAGGTTCAACTTATATGCCGGGAACTATAAGTATGTGTTTTAGTTTATCGATTTTTTAAATGTTTTTATCTATATTTTTTTTTATCGTCAATATCCTATAATAATGTTCCCATAGCTTGGGCACAGACTTTCACTATTTCCAAATCCAACATTCTGTTGCTTTAAATTTCGTACAAAGTATAAATCAACTGTTAACATGATATCTGGCAAAAATTACCTACTTACTTAGTAAAGAAAAATATTTTATGTTACATAATAAAGTTTATACCTGAGTAAATTTGAAAATTTATTCTCTTGCATCTCTATGTGATCAACAAAGCAGTTTCTACAATCCGTTTGTGTACTATAATTTCATTCTTCTTTTATATAACTTTTTTATAATTATTTATACACAGGTGATGTATCTTATCAAGTTTACGTAGTATTTTCCTGAACCCTTACATATTTCAACCAAAAATTCAAACCATCAAAAAATATGCACGTTGCTTATCTTACGAATAAAGCGGTAAAGTCAACCAAATTCCTTAGTCACTTAAGAAATTTATCACAAAATGTAGGCTCCTGACATGACACCCCCTGAGAGAGACAGGACGGAGCCAAGGCGGCAACATAATTCAGGTGATTGGTTCAGCCACCGAGTTCCTATGACTATGCATGCAGACTACGAATTCCTATAACATGAATAACCATCGTGATTTCCATTCCCAATAATTTATCAACGGTTAGATTATACTTTAGTTTAGTTCTATACAACCTGTACTTCTCGTCCTTTAATAGGGACTTTTCAGCAATAAAATTTTAGCCCTATCTGTTACTGGCGATAAGCTATTCGATTCGACCGTAAAACATTATCACTATTTCAGTACATTTGAAAATTTACATATCTCTATGTACAAAAATACAACTAGCCAAACAAAAGTCACAATTAGGAGGTTAATCTAGTAGCCCATAAATTTAATATTATATTACAAAGCTCGGTGGCAGCCATTTTTAATAAACAGTTTAATTAAATTTTGGGTGCGTTGGCGGTAAATATAAAAGAGTAAAAGCGTTCAGGAGGCGCAACTGGCCTCAATGTCATGCTTTTTTGTTTATTGTATTATGTTGAATTTGATTTTTAAAAATCTGATTTACAAATTACTAAAATTGTAATGTTCTTTTCGTTCACCCACAATAATTGAAATTAAATAAGTATGCATCACGTTTTTTTCTGTCCACTTGTACGGTTTTGTGTCAAATAAAGTATAAATAAATAAAATAACTAAGTAGACACCTGTATTTTTTAGTAGTTCATGTTTAGTAGTTCAACTTAGTAATAAATAATTTGGGCCGTGTAGTCAGTCAATTACTCTCTTATTCGTTAAGATAAAAGAGCTAAGTGCACCTTCCACATTAAATGTTTTACGATCGAACATGCTTAAACTATCTTTGTGCTACTCTAATTGACACTCAATGGGCATATAAATCTATCACATTTTTTTTTTACTTCACATTAATTCTTTATTTGTAATGAACAACATAATGCATCGTTTTTTCCATTGTATCATGTACTAGCGGCCCGTCCCGGCTTCGCACAGGTGGACAAATTATTAAAATTTATTTCTAGCATTAAATGAAGCCTATGTTACTCAGCGTGAATGTAGCTTTCCAATGGTGAAAGAATTTTTGAAATTGGCTTAGTAGTTTTTGAGTTTATTCATTAAAACATACAAAAATACAAATCTTTCCTCTTTATAATATTAGTGTATAAAAACAAAAGGAAAGAGTGAAAGATTCTTAACGGTATATTGTTATCGGACTGGTAAAAACACATAAACCATACCAGAAACTCACTGGGCATCGATCGATCCACAAGGTGTGGGTTTATAAGGAGAGGGGTAACTCACACTTTTATATTTACCTCACATTAATGATTCCATCTCAATCGGAGAGGACATTCATAGGTGTGTGAAGATTATTTTGTCTCTCATACATTGATATATCGTTCATTTGGTGCAACATTGACGTAATTGTAAATATTGTTTTTTATTAAGAGAGAAACAAATTTAATTTTATTTTATTTTCAAACGTATTCTTTTCTTAGGTTCATATAGCTTCTAGCGAAAACTATAAGAATTGTATTTCTTTTTTTTCTGTCGATGTTTTTCAGAAATGTAATTTTTACAAAAAGTGTAATTGCGTCATTGTTGCACCAAATGAGCGAATATCAAAACACTAAAACTCCCCTCAATTGGCCGGGTATGTTAATTCTGAATTGAGTTTGTCTTTGATTGTGATGTGCTGTCTTTTATAGTTACTGGTAGCTATTTGTGTATGATGTAATACAGTCAATTGGTTGATTCATTCTAAGAATCATAAGATAAAATTGTTCAACGAGCTAAAGACTTGTTATTATGACGAATGTGAGAGAGTTAGGATATCTTGAAATAAAAAAAATCTTGGATTAATGTTATTCTTTTATGACGTAACAATGTTTTGTAATTTTTAAATATTTCTTACATTCACACCAATTAGCCTAGCCCAAAGTAAGCACTGTAAGGCTTGTGTTATGGATACTAGAATAACGGATATACATACATATATGACACATAGATATGTAATATTCATAGAAATATATATAAACACCCATGACTCAGGTACAAATGTACAAATTCATCATACAAACATCTGCTCCTTCCGGGATTCGACCCCAAGACCGTCGGTGGAAAAGGCAAGATCGCTACCGTTGCACCAAACGAGCAAAAGTCAAGAACACCAAAATTAGACGTAACGAGCAACGTTTGAACTACACATTTGTATTAAACTATAGGATAAAAGCCAAGTCTAAATCTTTATTTTCGAAAGTAACATAATTCATTTATTATCGGCGTACAATGTCAAGGTTTCCAAGATAGTTTAAAGATAACCGATTAAAAATGAGCAACTTTGTGATTTTCAAATTACTAATTGGGTCGGTTGGTATCAGACGAGTTTTCGCCTCGGTGGACGTATCGAACATGATGGATGACGATGAAAAGCAATAACAATTGAAGGGAAATCTTTTACTTTATAACACAATTTCATGAGTTTTACCCGTTAGTTGATCTGCTTGGTGCAAATATTTGATAAACTCGTGTTTTAATGAATTTTTCCTTAGGATAGTGGGAAGTACGTTTATTAATTCATTCTGTTATTAATTCTTATTTTGTTAACTTCTTATAGAATGATATTTAAGCGGAATATTTACTTCCGGACTATTCCATCATTGCCGGAGGATAGCATTCCAATATCGCTCGCTTGTATATTATGTATATAGTTGATTTATTAATTTTATCTGCGCAATTTCGTCTTCCATATTAATATGATGTAGAATTAGCACCACAAAGATTTTGCTATGTGCACAGTTACGTGCGGCGGTATATAGTTATTGCGGTTTCCGCCACATTTAATTTTTCCTTAAGTATAAGAAATAATTTTATATATTATGTAACATGTAGTTTATTTCCTTTTATCAAATTAACACTCATAGCTCATAATTTACTATTCTTCTTTCGTATTGCAATTAAACTGCAGAAATTGTTTTCTATGCTCAAAGTCAAAGTTATATTTTGACAAAGGTAACCTGTCTTTCGCACCCACAGTCTTGGGTTGGAGTTCCTGAAAAGGCAGATTTTTATGTGATAAATACGAGCATTTGTATAATAGCAATATTACATATCTATGCATCATAACTTACAGTGCTTACTTTGGGCTAGGCTAATTGGCGTAAATGTAAGAAATATCATATTATAGATGAGATTATATAAAAATTGATGATATGTTGTGCTGACAGAACACACGATGTACTGCAATCTACATTACTTATACATTAATGCTGTCCCAGGTATATGAATAGTAAACTAAAAGTATATGGACGACGGACGAAGAAGTCGAGCTTAGGGTTATCTTCCAACTTTTTAGAAGTTCCCTATGGTTAGGATAGAATTGTAAATGACTTTGGGTTTAAATATTTTTTAAGAAGTCTTCAAACTGCCTATATACTACATCGAATAAATAATCTTTGCGAAACCTGGTATTTCCAATTGGTTTGAATCATTCTTGAATCGAAAATGCCTGTTAGTAAGTGCGAATCTGTATTCCTAATGCGTCACACCGCAACGACACTCAAAAAAGATTTTAAGCCATAGGAATACGTTTTGCTCACTGCTTTGAAACCATAGCATAATGTAGATAAGAATTCGGTGAAGTAATTGCAACCTTGAACCTTGAAATGAGAAAAAATAAAGTAGCAGTGTTCAATCGATTGTAAGTGAGCAGTATGTAAAATATGTCTGTATAAATGAATAATATCGCGTCGTTAGTACGTTCGGATTGAAATTGCGGAGTTGAATCACTCAAAATTCGGGCAGGAAGCAACATGACAAATGTCAAGTGCCTCATTAGTGGCAGTCTATAGCAAAAGCAGTGAATAAGTCCAGAATGACGTTTATATATTCTCTGTGTTGATACTACTTAAAAAATTATTGCCTTTGAACTAAACTTATTTATAGAAAAGTATTATATAACAGAAGGAATTAGAGCTTAAAGTAGTCTTTGCGCGTAAAACGCCAGCGTTCTATTGAACCTTTCGGTAAAAAACAGAGAGAACCCCAGCTATCTTATCATCCTGATTCGGTTAAACAGCTGTCGCATGGTTAGGATATCGGGTGGGTGACCTTAAATTATTGTTTCGAGCTCCTCCGTACACGTTGTATTTGTAGCCATTCGTATTCACCTATCAGCTTTGAGCCCACGTGGTAGATTATGACCCATTGATGTGAAATGATATACACGAGGATGGCCTGTGGCCCATCAGTGGGGCATTAAAGAGCTGGTGATAATGACACTACAGAGTAATAAATTTAAAACGTTATTGCTGTGAACGATACCATTTAGTCTTTTCTACGAAAACCAGTTTAATATGTCTACAACATATCATTTCTAACTATTGAGAAGTCAATATTGGTTCTGTGAATTAAATTGATGGAATAATTACATCATAGTTTAATATTCTCTTACAAAATGAATCTATCTATTCCAATATGACAGCTGATAAAAAATTCATTTCCGTCAATTTGCTGTTAATCTTTTATTTAAAAAAAAATTAAGCAAGTTTCAAAGTGATTGTAAAAAAGTATACTAGATTTTCCTTATTAGTTCTTTTCCTCACTAAAAATGTAGGTGAGAATGTATGCAATTACTCGTTCCAGATAAAATGATTAAGTTACCCATGAATCTAAATAGTTGTTAGTAGAAAGTAATACTTTTTATTAATGACTAGATGGCGCTGTAGCGCATAGAAACACGCTATCGTATTGTTTTTGCGGGAGTATGTAAGGCACGTTTACTTTTAAGAGGTGACCTCAAACGAAGGCTTTTGACCTTTCCCGGGTACAAGCCAATCTCAGATGGTGTTTAGTCTGTACGAGTCTGACATAACTCTCGGGCCGGCCCGAAGTATCCATCGAGGATTCACCACCTCCCTCCCCCGTGTCCGGAGGGTGCATTTTGCATTAAAAAAAATTGCAATGTTAGGATAGCGAGAAAATATGGTAACAAACACACACAAAGTATTGTCATAATATAATTAAGATAATTTTAAGTGATCGTCAATTTGTATATCGCAAGCTATGATTCAATAAAAAAGAAACTTAAAATTCATTATTATATTGTAAATAATATCCCCTTTTAGTAAAAGAAATAAAAGTAAATCAATAAAAATGTGAACAATATTAATTTTATTCCGATTTAAACTTTGCTGCCCATAAAACGATAGTTTTATAATCACCATTTGATGAACAGAACCCTCGTCTCATTACCATACCATAAACATACTACTTATAATTGTACTGTGCCGATGCGCTTGAATCAATCTGATGGAAACCAATCCCGAGCATCAATTTTCATTATTAAGAGATTTAAAGGGAATCGTTTCGTTACGAGTCTGCTGACGTGCTAACGTAAACGATTTTATCTTGTTGTTTCAGACGGGGATGTATTGCCAGGAAAGAAAATGTTAGGGAAAGTATAACCTTTATTTTATTTCCATATAAACCTTATTTAAAATTTAGACTAGTTACAACATTTTGAAACAAAAATATTTTATTATTATTTGTAGATTGACGACCATTTGGTGGAGTTGTAGCGATCCTGCTCTTCGTGTCGAACGGTCCTGAGTTCGAATCACGGAATAGGCATTTATTTGTGTGATGAGAAAACTTCTTCGTGAGTCATGGGTGTGATTAAATATTATTTATCCTATATAATATTTCTATCAAATATTAAAAAGTAAACGAATTTTTAAAATTTAAATACCTTATAATTACTTTTGCTGTACACCAATTTCCACTTATTTCCTTAATAAGTAGGGCCAATCATTCTTAAATCAATTAAAAGCTATTTGAAGTATTTCACGAAAATGCGTTTTGAACGAAGATTCAACCCGTATTTTCTGTACAAATTACGAGAGGAGAAATGAAATTTTAATTATATAATTAAGAGATTTACAAACGCGGTCTCGTTAATCGTACCTTATTACACTCATAGGAGTTATCAAGAAATACGTGGAGTATAAAGGAAGGTCGTAACCCAACAAAAGGTTCTTGTGATAATGTAAACAAAGAAAGGGTAATTTCAAATTATAATTTTATTAATTAATATTTAAAGAACTGTTACTTTCTTACCTGTAGTCGTTAGCAGCTTTGTGAAACTATTCGAGACTTAATTTTAAGCTAATTTCAATGAGGTTTCATTGAATTTCAACTGGTAAAATTGGTATTAAAAGTTTGTGTGGAGAAATAATATTGTATATGGACATTTCGACTGGATACTTCATTGGAGTACTGAATATTCTAAAAACAAATAATGAATTACGTGTTTCGCAATTTTCGATTATAATACATGAAACTTCCGAAAATATTATCACTTTAAGGTATCAAAAAGGTTCCAATGCGTTAGCGAAGCCTCATTTAAAAACTTGTATAATATTAGATAATTTGCTGTCTTGAGTAATTTTCTTTATATAAATACCCATAACGCAGATACATATGCTCGTATTTATCACACAAGCACATACCCCCTCCGGAAATAGAACTCGGGCCCGTTTGGCTTTGAATGTAGGGTTACCCCCGCTCGGTCATCAAAGTTATAAAGTACCAAAATATCCGAAAAAAGAGTCATATACGTGTTTTCTTCAATATCCTTTAATATGTGGTCTCTTTCGAAGTATAAAAGGATATTTCTTTATGTGATTGAAAGACATAAAGAAATTGAAGACCCAAAATTTTCTATGATAAACAAAGTAGGCGTTACTTAAGTAAAAAATAATTATACTAGATTTAAAAAATCTAAAAATCCCACGTTTTTCAATGTCCTAAAAAGAATAAAATAACCCTGCGGGGCAAAGCGAGGGGCCACTCAAAACGTGGGGGCGCATATTACTAAGAGAAGATTTTAAAGAGATGAATGACATGCATTGATGCCGATTATTGTAAAGATGCGCCCCCACGTTTTGAGTGGCCCCTCGCTTTGCCCCGCAGGGTTATTTTATTCTTTTTAGGACATTGAAAAACGTGGGATTTTTAGATTTTTTAAATCTAGTATAATTATTTTATTCTTTTTAATTATTAACTCAACGAAGTAACCATGTGTTACGCAACAATCGGATAAGCCCCATACAAAAGTGAAAGTTGCCGAAAGTGGACCTGAAAGTGCATCTGGAAAGTTGAAAGTTGCTTTAGAGTGCATTGTCATCGGGTTCTGAACTATCCTGAAAGTTTCAGCTTTCTAGCTTATCGGAAAGTGCCTCAAATTTAAGTTGCAAGATTTTGCCCGGACAGACAAACAAATAAGAAAAGTGAGATAAGAAAAACGTGGTAAAAAAACTGAAAAGGTCCCCAATTTATAAAACTTACTGTCACTTCTTATCCTTTTTATTATTAAATATTGTTGGAAACGCTTACAGAATTATGTCATTAGAGTTCCAAATTGCGTGTATCTTATGTGTTGAACGTGACCACCTCATTAATTATTTTAATTCCTAAAATTAGAGGATTCATATAGGGTAAAGGCACCAGTGGTCAGCCTCATAACGACTTTTTGAAGTTTGAACAGTTGCCATTTCTGCAGCATATGTCAGATAGTGAAATGTACAACATAATTGGATTTATTGTTTATTATAGTTTTTAAAAAATATATGTTAAAAACAAGAATTTTCCTAATAAAATATATAATTAAGCCTATAAAAACCAGTAAACAGCCTCGATGAACCCAGTGCTCAGCCCTTGTAAGTATGAAATAGTTATAAAATGTATGTTTATAATCATTGATTATAAATATACATTTTATAACTCTTTCAGGTAAAACTTAAGTATTGCTTATAGATTCTCATACAAATAACCACATTCGTCCCTAAAAATACCAATTAAATAAGATCGTGGCTGAGTACTGGATCTTCAACACCCAGTGATCAGCCGCATAAAAAATTAATTTAAAATGTGGCTGTTCAGTGGGTTTTTGACCATTAGGAAATGTTTGTCGTACTAAATTTGAAAATTTATATTTATCGGTTCTAATGGTCGTCTTGTAATTTCAAAAATAATCGAAAAACTCAGTTTTCAGCCCCGGGGCTGTCCATTGGATCTTTTGTAAAAAAGTGGTATCCAATGGTCAGCCCCCTCAATTTATACGTTAAAAAGCGATATTTTTTATCAAAATTTAATATAATTTAATACATGAACTAATGTATAAAGCTACCATTTAGAAAACACAATCACATTTCATAATAAAATAGGTTATTTCTTACCTGTTAGGAGAACACTACGTGTAATAAAAAATATGGCAGACTTGACACTATTGCTCTTGTCGTTGGACAGCACCGATATGAACGAGTTTATTTCTACCCCCTGATCCCCTGCCTCTCCTGTCGCGTGACACATTAACCAATGAGGAATCAGAGCGTCTATTTAAGTGCAAGTGATTTGTTTATTTTGATTATAGCGATATTTATGGCCAATAAACGATGTAAAAGGCTGAACACTGGTGCCTGGCTGGCCACTGGTGCCTTTACCCTATACGTGTTATTCGTATATTAGTGCGATTTGAATGTAAATGCTGAGGTATCAAATCTCATCACGAGTAATCGAAGAAGTTAAAACGTATTTATTAGTGATAAATAAGTTTGTATGGGGGATATGTCGATGTTTATTACCCCGGGGAAAGATTATGAGGCTTGACACTCACTTGGCTATTCAACTATGAGTGTGTCATCTTTTTCGGTCATGATACTGGTTACAATTTGGGGATGTGACGGCGAATAACTATAGCGCCATATTTGAAGAATGTAAATTTTTGAATGGAAAAAAGTAATAATGCAATGGTTCTGAGGCTTACGGTGTAAGTACGACAAACCGGAAACTTTAGTGGAACCTACGCAAAGTGTAAACAGTTAGTATTTAGAATATTATCTATTGAAATGCGCTTTTGCCGGTAAGTATTTGTTTTTTTAATTTTCAAACGTCAGTCGGTTGACTTCAATTCCATTTACACGTTCTTTAAATGAAATAGTCTCCATAACATTGGCAAAAGTCGTAGGCTATACACGTTAAAGTATTTAGCTTGATGTGTGGTACACTGTACGTAAAGAACTCTTTATGTCTTTTTTTATAGTGAATAGATATTTAACAGCCAATTAATTGTTTGTTATCCAAAGGGTTTTTTAACTGAGTATACACAGAAAAGAAATTAGGTAAGCCTGTTAAGATTTGTTGGGCGATATAAAGTAATGAAGATTTAATCAAAGGCTACAAACTTAAAGCAAGTTGCAGAAGTAATGAATTTTGGCCATCTATCCTAAAGTCTGTTTTTGCTTTGATTGACATATTGACATTCGTAATCATAGATCGTGCTAACTACTGCGTGCTTCTTTGAGCATCTTTAAACTGTAAATAAGTGTAAATTTAATGATGAAAAATATCTTATATAGTGTGCGACTTGAATAAAAATATGAAATTTACCGATATCAGTAATAAATATTTTAGTTCAATAAATGGACGAAAAACTATAAGAAATAAATATAAAACATACGTTAAGTCATAATAGCTCCTAATAAGGTTGTGAGCCTGAAATTCTGCAGTTTATGTCCAATGCGGGCGAAAACGGTTGGTCGTAACATTCGTACCGCAATTTCCGGCTTCATAACTCATAATGTATTTGAAATAAAACTGCGCTCTCTTAGCTCTTGCACTGCGGCCGCCACCGAGAGAATGCATTATGTCTTCAAAAGAAAATTATGTCCAAGTCAAGGGCTCAAAGCCACATTTGCTGATCTTTATTCCCCTAACATAAGCAACATTTTGTTTAGCAGTTGTTTGCTGTGAAAATCGCATTCGTTAGGCAGTCGCGTTAAGAATACGCAAAAAAAAGTATCTAATTCACATATGTAGCGATATAAAAGAGTTTCCCGGAAATTTATTTAAATTTATTTTTGAGTGTAATATTTAAATGTGTGAACGTCACCATCGCGTTCGACTTACTATTGCTATGATAAACTTAAATACTACAAAAATAAGTTCTTAATTTTAAATCTTCATTCGAACGCATATAGCTTGCATATATATGAGAACTTACACTCCTTCCTATATAAGACAAAACACATAAGTAAGAGAAACTTACTTTCTACGAGTATTAATAATTTTGTTTACAAGGATGACCCTTTAGTAAAAGCAAAATAATTTTATTTAATTTTGACGTGTACCTATATAGCTGAAATATCTCTTTATAAATAAAAAAAAACTTTATACTGTGTCTTTTCAAGGTTCCATTTATAAGAGTAATCCAAAGTTTGTTCCCAGACATGACAACACCGGGGGGCCTACTCCGAAAGCTAAACGCGTTGATGATAAATTCAGCTGTTGTTTGTGTGTTTAATTTGACAGCTGGCGAAAAGTTTAATTACGATTAATCAGAGTTCATAAAAGAGCCTTGCAAAATAAATTAAGTGAGAAAACGTAAAATTTTGTTTAAAATTAATGTTGTCATTAAAAAGTAAATATTTCACAAAAAATGGCTATTTGAATAAAAAGAGCTTTCATTCCGTAATCTTTAGAGATATTTTCTGTAAACTTATATGTTACTAACTTAAAGTCAATTACTATATTATGTCACTGATTGTTGCGCAGATTAATAAAATGGGAAAACTTAAAGGTAACAATGGAACAACAAAAACAATAGTTGCGGCTATTGGGTGTGAAACGGGATTGTCTAAGATTTATTTGCAATGCTTCTAGAGACTACTTAGTTTGGAATTAAATAATTGATGTGAGTTGTGCGAGAATTATTTATTAACTACCGTTAGTTTGCAGTAAGTTTACTAGAATTTGGCAGTATCGTCTATACTATTGGTTACCATCTAAGTAGCATAAAAATGCGGACAAAATATTGGAAGCGTGGGTCTTCACCGGATGGGGGGATTCCTCTAGTAGAATATGAGTGAAAGAAGGATAGTGGAAAGCCAAATTATGCAAAGCTTCAAAGCTTTAGGGATGTCTATTCCAATATGAATGGCAACTGAGGCGACCGTGAAAATATATTGGATTTATCAAAATAAAAAAGTATGTTGAATAATATTTCGTCCAGAAACTTTGTTAGATAGATCTAAAATTAAACTATAAAACTTAATTAAAAAAAATGATTGAGTTTCTATATTTAGTTAATGGTTAGCTATATGATAAAGTCGTGAAAATCATAAATTAAATTCCACATGTCGACTAAACTTGAGACCTCGATGCTATCGTAAAAGCAGCTTTCTCTAGAACAGCTGGCGTTCGCAATCGATATTTAATGTCTGAAGCCGATAGCGTTGTTACTGTCGTCGATCTATGCCAGCTGATAAGGCAACCACGCGCGTTCAGCTTATCGGGCAATGAACTGCTTAGAGAAAACCGTTATAAGATAGCAACTGGATTGATAACTTTACACAGCTGCCGCAGACAGGCGGACAGAACTGACAGCCGCCGTTTTACAGATTAAATGCTCAGACGTCCAAAACTAAATAGTAAAAGATTTTCTCAAATACTAGGATTACTTATTGACTATTTAATAGATTTATGAATGATTTTGTGCTCAAAACTAGTGACAGTTTAGGGTTGTAGCGTCTGCTTTAACCAGTTACCTGTCAAAACGAATTACCTGTCAACTTTTGGTACCTATGTTATCAAAACAAAACCTAGGAGATTAAAATAATATATATTTAAGTTCAATTCTACAAATTCGGTAGTTAAAGAGGTGACCCCATAAAAACTGCTTTTTAGATCATTTCATTTTAAAACTGTAAAGCTAGATGAGCTGTCTCACGTACATACAATTATGTTATATTTTTCACTAAGTAAGTACATATAGCTTCGGTTTAACTAATTTTAATCACTTTTGGATGTTTTAGACTCTGTTCTAAAATTAATAGGTCGGTAGAAAGAAGTCAACTCAGTTTATTGTCATCGGATGTCAAAATAATAGATTTATACGCATTGTAAGAACTATGGCGTAAATATTCGGTTCTGCCAATAATTGACAGACAGAATATTGACTACAGTGATTAAAATATAATAACATTCAATAAAGCGTAATATATTTTTTATAACCAGTGCGTGCAGAAAATAAATCTAAATATGCTTGAAGGTTTAAGACGAAACATATTACGCGTTATCGTTTTAGGTTACTATAAAAATAAATTAAAGATTATTTCTAGTGAATCTTTGAACATGTGTTGCAGACATATTAAAATTATGTCAAGGAATTTAAGTCTTGATATTTTAGGGTTCCTTTTGAATACAAAAAGATGCTTTTTAGTTATACCAAGACCTACTCCATCAGTCTAATCGCAGTTTAACTCAAGAACTCTTGTATTAAATAACTTGGCATAGAAGTAAGTTATGATATAAAATCTTTGTTGTTGCCCGTTTTACACGTAAAAGGGGGATGATTTATTATACTCGTCTATTCCATTGCATAGGGCGTCGTTGGATAAGTAGTTCAAATATATTGGGTCTATGTGATGAACATTTTTTCCAGCTTAGAAATGTTTGCGAAATGTTAATCTTTAAAGTGGCCATTTTTAGTAGTCACGAATGTTTCCCTTTCTACCGAAATCGTTTTTGTGAGTTCATAATGAGAGTAATGGTGAGTACTTTCTGCAACATAAATTTGAATCTGTAGCAATAAAGTAGTTTTAAGAGGTTAAATTATATTTGTCGACCAGTTGATTATGTTCTTAAATGTGGTTTATTTTCAAATATATCGTATAGCAAGATACCTGACCCTAAGTTCGCTATTATGTGATGTGCTGTTAAAAAACTAAGCTCAGAGAACACTACAGATATCATCGAAAATGTCAAAATATTTGAATTTCAATTTTAAACCCTACCGATAAATATTTTTTTACTGAATTTAACGAAAATATTGACTTAAATCACAATTTATTATCAGGGGCTCGAACCGGCAACCTTTGAATTACTCAATTGAGTTACTGAACATTTTGAAATTTTCTAGTGCTCTTTATTTTTTTACGCTGTATGCCAGCATTTGTCATCAGTGAAAGGAACGAGGATTTTTTCCAGCCATCCCAGTTCCACCAGGAACGCTCCAAGTTCCTTCACCTTGGTGAGAACCTCCCGAAGATTGCACAGCGAGCAGAGATGTTTTGCCAGATAGTGTGCCACTCCTTCACATTCCATTATAACTTGGATGGCTGTTTCTTCCACTTCCATGCATCCTCTGCATAGAGAGCTGTTGGTGATACCTAAATAAAAAGGTGGCTGATAAAGTTGCCATGACCAATAATGGCGCCTGTAACTAGGCGCAGCTCTGATCTATTTAGCTGTAGTAAGGCTCTGGAGACACGAGCGTCCACCCGTGTGTCCACACCCACACGAGTGTACAGCTTATATTGACTATATTCACAATATAAGTGACAACTACGGAACTTATACTGCACGTGCCACGACACACACAATTGACCGTTTTTAGTAGGTAATACCCTATAAAAACCATGTGTCATGAAGGTCGTACTGTGTATGTGTCTTCATAGCTTTATTTTGTACGCCATTGATTTCGTTCACCATACTTAGGTATACGATAGTCGTTTCTGGGTTATTCCGGTTTTTATCGTTAAACTGTTTTTGTTAACGCGTAATTTTATTGGAATATTATATGTGGATAAGTATTGAAGAAAAATATATATATATCCAGTCCAAAATCCATGTGACAGTTCTTCTCCACTACGTGTATACGGTAGGCTAGATCTTCATTTTAATCCATTTCGATCTTAAAGTTATTCGTTTATTTTAAATTTACTCGGATTATTACTTATTAAGTTACTCTGATGCAATTTCGTAGGAAACTTTGGTATAAACATTCAAATAGCGTAAATGTGGAGTAGAATTGAAGGTTTTGCTGATTCGCAGTAGATAATCATCCATCAACTTTGGGACATCAATCTTACCATTAGGCTTAACGATATCTGAATTGATCTTTCGAGTTCGTTCATTTTTTCGGGAAAAAGAGTTTATTACATTTTCTGTGGTACCCAATTATATTCATTCAGTGTATGTATCAGCAAGCGAGTCACAACACAAAGACAAAATAATTTACTTCATACATTTTTGTAATTTTCGGCAAGACGAGTGAACTCCAAGAGATCTTGAATATCTGCCATTTCTTCGGTTCAATAAGAAATGTTACTTGTACAATAAGCTACTGATATGTCATATTAATGTTCTTCATACTGACAAAGTGAAATTGAATATCAAAGTTTTGATCTGAGAATATTCGGTTGTCAAATTAAATCAGTGGAAAACCAATAAAAATCGTATGGAATGTGAAGAGACATGACAGGTGTTCAACAAAACAACGTTTACAAGCTTTTATAACCGAATATAACAATCATTAAACTCAATTTGGCAGTCATATATGTTACTGGTATATGTTCATGTCCAAAACAAAAGTTACAGTTGGTATTCACCGGGAGCAAAAAGTCTGCATCGTAATATTTTAATATCAAACGAGTTCAGAGACCATACTAGCTTGTTATACGTGCTTTGGTAACTGATCGTATTGAAAACTTTTTGGTCATACGATAAGATGTATAGCTAGAAAGGACAATTCGTGCTTTTTAGTTTGGCAGTTGATGTTTTTATCTATCGTCAATAACGTATGAATGCTATTAAACCTACTTCAACAGTTACAAGGTTTTGTACTCAAAAAATTAAGATTATATAATACAGATTATGAAGAAAGCCAGATTGTACAAAATTATAAAATACTGATAAAAGAATCGTATAAGAAATTAAACAGAGTTCTATGTAGTTGCGACAGTTTCGCTCCAATTTCCAAGAGTAATAATCTGAGTTATAAGTTATGGTATAACTTGAGACATTAAGAGGAACAAAATTTAATTTAATTTCGAAAATTGAAAAGCAAATATTGAATGTTAGTTATTTATTTTTATAATTTTTATATATTATATGCATTTTTCAATACGATCTTATAAGATAAATTATTGTAATAGATTTTTCTATTTTCAAGAACCTTTCTGATTTTACGCTCTTTGTGTGCATAAAATATATAAAAATTATAAAAGTAAATGGCTGTTTCATCTTAATCGATTGCCCAACATTTGTAAAAATGTTTCTTTCGAATACGAGAGGATGTTCCCCTCATAGATGAAACAACGCTGGCCTACAACGTAAAATCAGAAAGGTTCTAGAAAATTTCGACGAGAGTTCACAAGGCTCGGTAGTTCAATTGGACCGGATTTCCAAAGGTTGCGGGTTCGATTCCCGCCTGAGAATTCACTTTTGACTAGAGTAGATTTTTTCTAGTACTTTTCTATTATAATAATTTACATTTTATTTTTTTTACCCATTTACTAAATAGGTGGTCACCTATCTATTGGTGAACATCAAATTCGACTAATCAATAAAACTGTACTTTCATTGTATATGTTAGGTTTTAGTCTTGTAGACATTAAAAAGCCTGTAAATTGTTTAGTTAATATATATATATATAAGTTAAGATAGTCTCAAACCCATTTTGTATGCATTGACAACAGAACGAAAGGCAATGTATGTTGCATTGCCCTTAGCAAACTGTGATACTTATCCAATTGATATAGAATTTTTAGTCGAAGATTACTAAACAGTTTTACTAAAAATTATGTAATGAAGTCTACTTTTTTATCGATAATAACATATAGCGCTGCTAAGACAAAATATAAGAAGGTTAGAAGGTATGTAAGGTGCAGGTACTTATCTATATAGAATAAGAACACTTGCTCCTGATATTCGATCAGAATTCGATTGACTTTATGAGTTACGTTGTGACAAAAAACGCGTGAATATGGGTGTCGATGTGTACGCTCTGAACAAACAGCACATCAATTTACGCCAAAACTTAAACTTATCCAATATATTTTCAGAGAATTTCAGAATATTGGCAAGCGAATAGAAACAGAATTGATTTCTCTTTTACCCATAGTAATTTTTAAAAGTCTTCTAGTGAACAGTAGTATACTTTGGGCGCAGCGAAAGTGGAATGGAAAGATTATGCGAGTCATATACTCGTAGATGGATACTCATACGGCATTTTGAATGCGAAATTATTTTCAACTCAGTTATTTTGTTTGAAGTTGTGTTTATAGTTTTAAGACGCATCGAAAGTATTGGTAATATGAATTTCTATCTAAACGCTATCACGGCAACTCGTTTTTCAAAATAAAGTCTCAATTAATATTGTTAGGGGTAAAATAAAATGATAGTTGCTTTAATTTTTGAAGTGATATATAAGTACAATTTTACTCAGTAAAAAAAAAAAACTAGATAGGATATTAGTATCGTCCTCAATACAAGAGCAATAAAAAGGATGTATGATGTTTAGTGATAGGCATCAAATGATTTCAAGCTTTTTGATCCCGTCAAACTAGTAATTAGTGCTTTTTGGGTTATCTAAAAGCATCTCCGTTTTTCCGTTACGGTGGCACATGCACCTGCGCCGAAATATCAAAACCTGTAAAATGAAAAACATGTTTTAATCCCGTTTTAATTAATGCTTACTTAAGTGACCATGAAAGTTAAGTTTTATTATTTTTATTTAAGTCAATTATCAATTTTATAATTTTTGCATGCCATACTTTCGCAGAATAATGGCTTAATTTACTGCACCTTAAAATATCTAAACATGATTGTATTTCTCAGATTTACCATATTCCATGCAAATAAAGACTATTCTATCCTATTCTCAAACCATTTTAATCTTTATACTAATTAATTGTATTAAATGTTTACCTTTGATATAATGTTGTTTATATAGTTTCTAAAAAGGTTCATTTCCTTACTCAAATCTTTTTGCTCATCTTACATCATTTTCTTCATAAAATGATACAAACAATATTTTGAGTCTTTTATTGGTTTTTATTTAGACACGTATAGAAAAGAAAATAAAAAAAAGCTGTGTGATTTAAATATTATAAAGAAACATAACAACCATTCTGCGAAACCAAGAAGCCACAAATGTCTATTTCTACTATCTATACATATAAATAAAATTGAAGTGTCTGTTTGTAATATTGATATAACCGTTTTTTACTATATGCATATGAATATATATATATATACGGTACATACACCAAAATAACATTTTTTACAATTTTTTTCTGTCTGTCTGTTTGTTCCGGCTAATCTCCGAAATGGCTGAACCGATTTTGACGGGACTTTTATTGGCAGGTAGCTGATGTAATAAAGAGTAATTTAGGCTACTTTTATTTAAGAAAAATAAAGTAATGTTGCAATGTCGAAGTACTGCCCAGTACCGCACGCAGCTCAATCGCATGCCACCACTGTGCTGTCACGTCGGTCAGTATCACAAAGGCTGCCTATCGCGCGGGCTCAGAACGCGCGAGCGGGCTATTGCTGATTTAAAAAAAAAATTATTGCAAATTATAATAACTGAGCCACGGCCACACGCCTGACCCGGGTCAGCTAGTAATAAATATATAACAACTGGATTATGTATTATTTTGTAGCAATTACTAAAACATAATATTCGTGTTGACAAAAAAGGGCAATTTATAGCGACTTAACAACCGAATTATATTATTTTTCGATACTTATTTCTTTCTTTATTTCTAAACCTTTATGGAGATAACAATATTTTTCATAACTTTATAAGGTTTCGATTATATTATTAACGAGGTTATAGCTATCCGAAATAGGCTGTTAATATCGTCATTCACCCTCCACGGAGCGATCTTGTTTATCGAACCTTCTGCGCGTTTAGATTTTTGGTAACACGTGTGCAGAGAAATTTATTTAAAGTTTATATTTTAGAAACACTAACATTAAGTTCACAATAAAAAAAAAATATAATTGATTTTATTTATTTTATTCTAGAAACCTTCAGCTTGTATCGTAGTTTTTATTTTATTTCTTAGTATTGGTTCAGTTCTAGTAGAAGAAATAATCACAAACGAAACTATCGATCGATGAACCAATTATTGACGAATCGTTCTGTCGGCGAATGGTTTATAGATAAAAGATTTTAACGTTCTGTCGGTGATTAATCCAACGGGGAAGTAACTGTCGGAGACCGGTTGCGTTTTCTCTGTTGAAGTATTTAACTAATTTTGTTTATTATATGGCTCATTTTTCTTATTTATTTTTGTAATTATAATATTTACTTGAAAATATTTAATCTAATAATAAATTATATTAAAAAATAACAATTACTGAGGGTCAAAACGTTTTTACGAATCTTGTAAAATCTTATTGGTACGTTCTTCACTTACATTATACTTGTTGGAAACAGTATTTGAATAGCAGTGTTAAGTATTTGGTATGGTGTCACGGTTTCCAAAAACATCTTCCTCTTCGACAAACCACTGTATTACTCATTTAAGCATAGATCTAATGCAAACATGTTAAAACATTCCTTGAGGCCATAAACAACCACATATATTTACATGCACTACATCTTGCAGCAAGGGTGGATATCTAAACAATGGGCCGTTTGCATCGTGTTCACACGAGGGACAGGCGAACACGTGTTCCAAGTTCCCACCGATATTACTTATGACGTATTCTCATGCGGGAACATTCTCCAAGCAAAGAGCTGCTGATAGGGAATATGACGATCGAATTTCCGCTAGTAATGGACGATTTTGTTTTGTTCTTGAAGACCGACAAAGTGTGACACTCATTTGTTTTCGTTTCATAAAAATACTTACATTTGAAGTTTATGTCAAGTAGAGTCTGCTTAACGCATGTGAGCCGGGAATTTGAAATGATGGCGGCAATCCATTTCGTTACAGTTGTAATTAATGTAATGTAATGATTTAACCTTAAACCAAAATGATGGTATTGTAGTGTACGTTAGAGACCATATCCAATGCACTATTGAGGAACCTGATCCAATTGGTGCAAATTTGTTAGTGTTAAAAATAGTTCCGAATATAGTAATAATTTGTACCTATAGATCTCCATCTATACATAATATCGATGGTTTCTTAAATTCTTTAGAAAACTTGATTAGTCCCCTTAATTCAAATAACGTGATATTGATGGGAGACGTAAACATAGATATTAAAGCTGATAATAGTGATAGACACAGCTCTTCCTATCTTAATATGACGGCCGAGCTGGGACTCCTACCAGGTCACTATCTTCCAACACGGTTAAACAACTGTTTAGATCATGTTTTAATGAAAACCAGTTACTCTGCCAATATTTTTGTTACCGACGCCATTATTACTGACCATTCACCAGTCTTCTTAAATTTAGGTTTAAGTCGACCTAGTAAAAACAAAGACTTTATTATTACCAAAATTGATTTTGATAACGCTGTAGAATTGATTAAACAAACGGATTTTTCCTTTATAACTTTGGCTTCTAGCGCTAATGACGTAGCTCTTGCTTTTGTTAATAAATTATCATTTGCAGTGACCAGTAGTACCAAAGATGTCAAAATTCCAAGAAGAAAAAGAGTCATCAAACCTTGGTTAACCCCCGGTCTTCTTAGGTGTATACGTCACCGTGATAAACTTCACAAAAGACTAAAGGCTGATCCTACAAATGCAGAAATGGAAACCGTTTATAAAAGATATCGAAATTTCTGCAATTCTCTTATAAAAAAAATCAAGTCTCAACACGATAGGTCTTTAATTCAGAGCTCTAAAAACAACAAAGAAACATGGTCAGCGGTTAGGTCTGTAATAGATACTCCAAAAAAAACGGCTTCCGCTGAAGAACTTCTGAAACTGTCAGCTGATGCCGGTTGTGCTGTTAATTTGGTGAATCATTATTTTGCTAATATAGGCAAGCAGCTTGCACACGACATCAAGAATCCAATTGACACTTCGGATTTTGAGGGCAACATTCCATATTTTCCTAATTCTATCGTGTTACTCCCTCCTGATGAGGCTGAAATTAAATCAACGATTATGAACCTCAAAACTGATTGCGCTACTGGATGGGACTTTATTCCAAGTAAACTGTTAAAACTAGTAAAAGACACCATAGTACCGCCTTTAACTCTCATTATTAAATTGTGTTTTGAACAGGGCATTTTCCCCGAAGTATTTAAGAAGGCACTCATCACTCCAGTCCACAAGGGTGGGAGTCGGGACAATATTACAAATTACCGTCCGATTTCAGTATTGTCTTCGTTATCTAAAATCTTAGAAACGGTAATAAACAGAAGACTTATATCATTTTTAGAAAAATTCAAAATTTTGTCCGAAAACCAATTTGGTTTTAGACCAAAAATATGTACTGAAGACGCCGTTCGTAAACTAACTGATTATGTTGTCCAAAACTTAGATTCAAGGCAGAAATGTATTGGTATTTTCCTAGATCTCGCTAAAGCATTTGATACTGTCTCGATTCCTACTCTCGCGAATAAGCTAGGGAGGATTGGAATTAGAGATACTGCCTTGTCTCTTATCTCAAGTTTCCTGAGCGATCGAGTTCAGCAGGTCAAGATCGGTAAATATATCAGTGACATAGAACATGTAACCTTTGGAGTTCCACAAGGGAGTATCCTTGGCCCTAGTTTATTTTTGATATATATAAATGACCTGTGTCAGATGCCCCTTGATTCTGGCAAAATTTTCACTTATGCAGATGATACTGCACTTATTTTTCATGACGTGACATGGGATGAGGTGCAGTGCAGAGCTGAAAAGGGGTTACAAAAAATTACTAAATGGCTAAATCAAAACTTATTAACCTTAAATTTCTCAAAAACAACTTTTTTGCAATTTACATCCAGTAGGTTACAGTCATCTCATCTAGAAATCAGGGCACATATATGTGACACGAAAAAAGATGAAGGTTGCTCTTGTCCTATTATAGTTCAATCTACTTTTGTAAGGTATCTAGGTCTTTTGGTGGATGAAAACTTAAGTTGGAAACCGCATATACAATTATTAACATCACGAACGCGAAAACTAGTTTGGATCTTTAAGAAGCTTAGATATGTAGCTGATTTGGATCTTCTCCGTAAAGTGTACATCTCACTTGTGCAATCTATTTTAAGCTACTGTGTGGTTATCTGGGGAGGTGCCTGCAAGACTCATATGATCCAAACTGAAAGGGCCCAACGATCACTTCTAAAAACTATGACCTTTAGTCCTTACAGGTGTCCGACTGTGGAATTGTACAAAAAGAGTTCTGTACTTACAGTGCGTCAATTATATATATTGCGTAGTATTGTCTGGCAGCACCAGCATACTTCTTTTGATAAAGCCAAGTATTCTTCGCAACGAAGGTCCAAAAATGTAATAAATTTACCTAAATGTCGTACTACATTAGCAAGCCGACATAGTGATTTTAAAGCTAAATATCTTTATAACAAAGCTAATAGAATCCTTAATTTGTATCCACTATCTTCACGCGAATGCAAAATAATGGTTTCTGGTTGGTTATCTAGTTTAGATTACAAAGAAACGGAGGAACTGCTACAACCCCTCAAATAGACACACACGCATGTGCACACACATACACGCACACACAGAAGACACACACACATACACTCACGATACGACCACACACACACATACACTCACGATACGACCACACACACACACATACACTCACGACACGACCACACACACATACACACCACGCACACATTTTACTCTAACTTTAAAAACAAAATACGTTTTCTTTCTGTTAAGTATGTTTATTTTGTACATAGGTTAAGGAAGAAGGGAACTGATTTCCGAAATACAGGTTTTAAACCTAGTTCGGAGTCAGCGACTTCATTATGATTGTAAAACTTATTCTATAAATAAAGATTATTATTATTATTATTATTATTATTGATTAGAAATTGAATTTTAATATAGTTAAGTATTGATATCGAAACATATCTGGAGAATTGTAATTTTAAGTTTAAGAAGATTTAATGTATGAACTTTCAATGCAACATTCATAAAATGAGGGTTTTCCAAAAATTTGGAAACTTATCGCTCATATCGGTGTTAAATAAAAAGTTTGTTAATTATACCAAAATACTAAAGAAGATGTAACATCTTGTGGAGTTATTTGTACTCAGTGTGATTTGTGAATGTTCTTATAGTCATTCATTAAGCGAACAATGCGTAGAAAGAGCTTTGATGTTTAGAAACCTGTGCTCATTTAATTAATTAATGATGTCAATTGAATTAATGCGACGTTTGAGATAGTATACGATTGCATGGCACATGTTGACATGTCACAAATTAAGAAAAAATTATCAAAAAAACCAGGAAATGTACAGAGGTAAATATGGCTTGAGATGAAACGCCTTTTGAGAATATCATACTATGAGCCTATTAATATTCCTACTGTTGGGGGACAGTTTTACCCTTTAGATACAAACACTGTAGGAATGGACCATAACTCACCACGTGGACCAAAATGCCGATGCTAAAGGACTGGAAGCAATTTACCTCCCGAAGACCACAAAATGGGCAGCATCGATGTCGCAGTAAAAGATAATGATTCAGAATTCATGATCTTTAACTATGATCTCCAACCTGCACGCTCAGCGTTGTGATTGCGGCAAAAATTAGGGGGGATCTCTTTTGGGGAAGGGTTCCATCCAGAATTAATAGTTTTTTGGCCTCAGATGATAACGGTGAGTGTCTCCATTACCAGAAAGGTCTTTTACAAGAAGCAGCACCTGGGATACAGTTACGGAAACTCTATGCAACACACCTAGTTTATAACGTGTGTACACATTCGTATATTACTTTTAATGAATGTCTTTTTTCAATGAATTATAATAAAAGTCAATTCATATTAATAATTGAATGGATGAACAGACAACAAGCTTGGTGGACTACTTTCCTTTTTGTTTAGTCAAAAGCATAATATTTCTACAATTACTAACCATCAATGATTTGTGAGCATAATTAAAATAAAATTATTAAGAGGGAATACTAAAACCTCAAAATCTAAGTACAGGCATTTGAGAAAGTGTGAAAGGTGATAAGGTAATTATTATTGAATACATTATAATTTAATTCACGAGAGGCATTGAGAATAATAGGCAAGAAATTAAGCAAGGACTATAATATTTGTTTTATATCATTTATAGCGGAGAACTGATGGGGAATACGCCATCATGTATGGGTATTATGAGGTAATGTTTATTGCAGTATGCACGGTCAAGTGGGCTTTGAGTGTGGGTTGGGTATCTCTGTTCTTAGGTCAATGGGCTAACTTGGTACGCTTATCTGCACTGCGCTTTCTAGCGGGCGGTTGAAAAAAATCCCTTAGGATGGCAGAAGTAGTATGTGCACTCCATGATGGGCTTACTCTGGTGTCCAGTGAATGCTACTGATATTCTAAGACCAAGGCAGTATTCAGGCATGAGGTTGTTTTTAGTAAGTAGGCCTGCCAGAAGAGCTGGCAGGAGAATTCCTCATAACTTTTTCGTTAAGAAGTCTGCGAAATGCATTTTCCGCCCGAGAAAAAACAGGAACTAGCCTTGTTTACTGCCATTGTGTTGTAAAGCGTGCCACCTTATCACAGACAGAGTAAATTTATAGGGAGCTTGATTGTTCCTCGTAGGAACGTTCCTACGGTCTTGCTAGATCTATGTTCTTTGAAAAGGTAAAATCTCGTCTTAATCTTAATTAATGTAAATTTAACGTGATATAGAGTTGTTTCGAAGTTGTTTGTAATTTGAAAGCTGTTACTCTTCATTATAAAAGAACTTTAAAAAAGTTTCGAACAAGAAAAAAATATCTTTATTTTTTAATTAATTAATTTGTCGTAAATATAGTTATGTAGTGCAGTTAACTATACTGTTATTAAATTTAAAAAATATTAATTTACCTTAAAATAGTATGTTAAGTTATTGTCCTTTAGTGACAGGTTGTAATAATTGGTGGACAAAAGCATACAAGCATGCCAGCCAGGATTATAGCTCCATATCTCTGAATTATCAATGAAATCATTTTATAGCATAAACGTGTTACATAAATTCAACTTGGAATTGATATTTCAGTAGATATTACACATAAAGTAAACGGCGAAATGTAAAGAAAACAAACAAACATCAGAATAATGGTGTCGGATATTAAAAACAGCCCACCATTTTACGCAAATGCCGCGTATCGCAAGAAAAAATATTACGCTACGACCTGTAAAATATCATCTGCCAGTGTGATATATAATGTGGTGCAGTTTTATTATAGCCCGCTTCTCTGCCAGTTAATACAGCGTGAAATGCCTGGCTTCATTATAACAGTTTGATTTCATGGTAATTAATCTTCACACAGCAGACGAGTTCAATCTAATAAATATTATAGTACATTCATCTTTCCTAGAATTGTGAATAATAAAAAAGTTAATAAATTTAGTAAATAATAGAGCAATAAGCTCTTTGCTTACATTAATTATGTGAGCTTTTATTTGCCAAGAGCCTTACAGTCTATTCATCCTAACTTGTCCTATTTGGTAAACAATCTTGGCACTCCTTTTTATTGAAAATGCAGCATTAAAAATCAACTGATAACTAGATTCAGTAGGTTTCAGTCTATAATAACGATTTATTGTAATAGATTATTGACTTTATTATTACTTTATTTTTAAATGGGTGATTTTGTTAAAAAGTTGTGCCAAGATTGTTTACAAAATAGGACAAGTTAAAATGAACAGACTTAACCATATACTTTTTAATCGATTAAAAACCTATGCCTTTTGGTTTAGATTACTAAAGCTATTCGTATAAGGTTCCTTAACTGAATGGTTTTATTTCATACCATGAGCTATGTATAATAAATCAAAATCGCAGTTGAAAAGTTCATTTTAAATTAATGAACGATACCACTTCGGGCAGTTTTATTCTGCCATCTTTCTATTTAATCACCAAGTTGCTACGAAAACTTTTTCTTGTTAAAATATATGCTTGTTTGAGTTATAAGTGTATATTGGTGAATTGTTAACCATTAAGTGTTCGTGAATATGGATGATTGTCGGTTTGTGAAACAAAAGAGCGAAAGGTGTCTTGTAGTGCTTACTCGAGAAGGTCTCAGAGGTTTCAGTAAATCCTAATACCTTAACTTAGTGAAAGGGGAATCTTTTATTATTTATCCATTGATATTGATTCATAAACAACTAATTGATTAAAACAGTTATGCCCTTTGTCTTACCTTATGGGAAAATTTAAAAAAAAAACCGGCATTTCATAAAATTTTCTGTACGACTAAAAGTTACGATTGCCCAAGCAGTTTGTATTAGTCATGTGCCGCTTAAACTTTGTTTGTAAAAACTAAAAAGAAATTCATAACCGATAATAAAAAAAGAAATAAAAATAACAACTCCGTATATGTATGAATCTCCACTTAAATGTCCGCATTATCCCCAGTGTTGTGTAGGTAAGCTTAACAAGATTATCCAACGTGTGGTTTTGTTTCTGAATCATTAGATTGTGATAGAAAGGGTAGGTATTTTTGAAATTTTCTGATTTCACCATGAATACCTTCCGTGAAGTGGCTAACGACGTGAATTTGGAAGAAGAAATTTACATGAAAAGTGAAATTGAGTCATTGCAACAGCAGATAAAAAAATGAGTGTATATTGTCAATTAATATTGAACTGCTTTCTACGAAACAGTTAAGGTCCTGAATTGTCCTGTCCAGAACTTCTAGACCTTTTTGCCGAAATCTATGGAAACCAAGTTTTAGCCTACAGGGAAACCAAGTTTTAGCCTCGTTGTTGTATTACGGACCTGAACGCAATCGTAACAAAAATCTTTGACTACTAAAGTTATGCTTAATTTAGTTTAGTTTTAACGACTCCAGATGCACGCATAACAAAGCCATTTTCTATCTTATGAAGCACGAAGGAGGTCTATCACATTTTTTGGCCACCCATCCAGTGATTTGCACCCTCCGGCTGTTGAAGTCCTTAGTGCGTTCTTTAGCGACATTAGTAGATTTTATTATATTCCTAAGTATTGTTAAAAAGCTTTATTATCACGGATTCTATTTCCTGCTTCCAATTTGTGTATAAAAGTGACGCAACTTCTTTCTCAAAAATCTCCAACAAATGAGGCAGAATAAGATCTACTTGGTTCATATTTATTGTTGATGACGAAATGCGAGTGACGTGTGATATTGCCAGGTTGTTATCTCGTACGGTCCTTGTTATCTCAGACATTGAATAAGTTTCAGATCCTGAACAAATCGAACCAATGTGTTGTTTGCTACGCCTTCATCAGTCATATAAGGCATCTACAGATATATCAATGATAATAAAATTTCGTATTTTAACATATATTAGCTTAGGCAAAAGTAAGCCCTTTAAGGTTTGTGTTATGGCTACTAGGGTAATAAAATGAAATTTAAGTTTCGATTTCCCCAAAGGTTGACTGGGAGAGAATGCAATAAACATTAAGTTCGCCTCTTGTACCATTTTATTTTTATGGTCAATAAAGTTTTTAAAATAAATAAAAAATGTAATACTAATAGAAATATTTATATATATACCTACGATTCAGGTAGAAATGCTCGCATTCATCACACAAACATCTGCCCCTTCCTGGACTCGAAACTAGGACCGTCGGTGCTAAAGGTAGTATAGCTATTGTTGCACCAAACGATCGTCGTTTGCACTGAATAATCCAAAGATATAATAATTATTATGAGTAGAATTCTCGATTTGCGGTTATCCTTGAAACTCTAATTCCAAACGCATAATTACAAAAAGTTTCAAATTTATTTACAAACTTTCTTCCCTACTGCTAGGCACATTATTTCCCTAAGGAGAAAAACAACAAATGTAAGAATGGTAAATTCATATATGCTAACAATTATATAAAAGGATAGTAAAGTAAGCAAATCTATGTTTTTTATTACAAATTTTACTAACTTTATCAGATATAGTGTAATGTATTGTCATGTTAGCAAAAGTTTATTTGGTTCTATATAAATATTTTTAACTTCATTTGGGGAAGTGGTTTTCGAACAAGAAGCAAATATATGAACTTATATTAAATTACAAGTAAATAAATAAATAATAAATAAATATTTAATACATTCACACCAATTAACCTAGCCCAAAGTAAGCACTTTTTAAGGCTTGTGTTATGGATACTAGGGTAACGGATAGACATACATATATCATACATAAATAAGTTATATTCATAGAAATATATACAAACATCCATGACTCAGGTACAAATGCTCGAATTCATCATTAAAACATCTGCCCCTTCCGGGATTCGAACCCAGGACCGTCGGTGCGAAAGGCAGGAACGCTACCGTTGCACCAAACGGTCGTAATAATAAATAATAAGTTGTGTTTACTTATTCTATACCAGTTTTGATTCATATTATTCATTGAAGTTGAGAGCTTTTTGTTAACCCATTAATCCGCAATGGGCTTCAACGGTGGCTTAAAGTTCCTTCTGTTTACGGTATTTTATCAATAGGAAAGGCCTGAGTCATAGCAGAGGGACCATAAATAGGTTAACCATAACTTTCAGGGAGCTAAATATCTGAATTTAAATATGTTAACTTTATATTCGGATTATAGTTGCAATTTGTAAATGCAGAACTTATTTCTATAGTTATTCATACTAAGTTACTAAATGAAGTCAAACACGATAGTAATGTTAATATTTAAAAAAAAAATACACATAGGATTCTTAATGTGTAAACTAGCTATTGTCAACGTTGAATGTTTTAGAGAATTTCTTAGAACTCACTAAAATTATCAAAAAGAAGTAATGTGAAAGGTGAAAAAGCGCATATTTTGCCAAACATTATTTGACTACTTCATAATTCACTTCGACTGTACAAGTTTGACTTATGGAGTAGGTCTGCAGATGATGCAAAACATTAAACAGCCCATTGTATGGCTTTGGACGTCGTTAGAACGAATGGAGAGAAATAGTCATAAATTCACATACGTTAAAGATAAATAAATGTATGATTTTTAATATGCAAACGTTATTATTATGAATCTTGGTTCTGAATTTTAATAGTTTAAGTTAATGTTTAACACAATAATTATTCTTATTTTATAAGTTATGATTATTTTATTGTTCGCGCTCGTGAACGCGATGCGATTTGATCCGTTCCGTTCCATTTCCTCTTTTTTAATAAGTAACTTAAATGCGGGTGTCCGCAATAAGTTTTATATTCACTCACTCCCAATTTTTACGCCTTACTACGCAACAACGCGCACCGCTATATATTGTTACAAGATACATTAATATTTGGAAATCTATTTGAAGAAGACTCACATCAACTTCTTGCCCAAACATTTATATTTAAATTCATAGACAGTATTTTTTATTATCCGACCAATTCTCATCATTTGCGAAAGTTAGTTAAATCTATAAAATGGTATTTCTGCACCTTTGAACATTTTTTTTTTTGAACTTTTGGTTATTTACTAATTTTAACGCCGAACAACTGTCATTACGAATATAATTCATAATTTTTATTTGGCTCCGTCCGTTGATCTTCGAGAGTTAAAAGTATTATCGCATCGTTTGGTACTTTTTTATGACCGCCAATGTAATTTCATTCCGTATAAACGTAATAAAATCACCATAAAAATCGTCGATTGAAAAAAATCTGCTTTGTTTGGAAAGCCGCCTTCCTAAGTAATTTTATGGCCGCAATAATTTTTACCAAGTATTATGAGCGGTCAGTTCGTATCGTTTTTTATTAAAATCATTGTGAAACTGTTAATGTGAATGGTTTAATTATTTCGTTGTGTAACTAATAGATGTATCGTAAAGAAGAATTAATTAATGCCACTTTCCTTGGCAATTATGATTATGAACCTATTTGTCTATACTACTCCAAAAAAAAAATCCCTTTAAGTAAAAAACATCGAAGCCACAGTGGGTCAAAAACAATAATGCGAGTCTAATCTATATTAGTGGGTGATAAAGACTGTAAAAGTAGTCGGGGCCAACGACTCAACGTGCTTTTGTGCACGGAAGAGCAGACCCCTCTTTTCCCACTGGGCATTCTGGGCAAGAGGCCAGGGCCTCGTGCTCGTTCCTACCAGATCGGAAAACGATAACCAAACTATTACTGAAAACCTTATTTTATTCGAATAAATCAAACTTAAATAACTGATTACAATACCAATTTCGCAGCTTTTGTATGGGTGAAGTTACTCTACTCTTGCCAAAAAATTAGGATTACCGATTTGAGCACGCTTAGCTAAATTAATTTTATAAAAATGCAATTTAATTGTATGCTAGATATGTTCATTGTGTTAAAGAGTAGAGTCAGTCAGTGCACTTATCAGTATGGGTTGAGCCGTTCAAATTAAAAACTATCTATTCCTTTATTGCCAATAAAAATAAATAAGAACCTTGTTTATTTACTTTCTTTGTCTATTCTAACAAAATAGTGTTCTGTCAAAGTCATAGGGGTCCCATTATCCTAATATGGCCACGGCCCCTAATTGGTTCAAGAAGACCCTGCGGAGATATTTTCGACACCCATCCTATTAGCGGGCCTTGTGAAAGTTGCTTGACTTGTGCATTAATAAAGCTCGTACAGCTTATCATCGTGCCAATGAGCTCCTTATGATACCAGATGTCTTCAAATCGATATGATGTTGAAAAAATGATCAATCAAAATTATAGTTCATCTTATAAAGTTTCTGCAAGAATAAAAAATACGATACTGGACCACCGGGCTAAATAACTTGAGCGTTATGAAATATAATCACTTAACGACATTGTAAACTTGCTCATAAACTGGTTTTAAGATGTTACGTTATATTCGCTGAAATAAGATTGTTACTAAATTTTATTTAACACTGGCATACAAAGTTAAGCTACGGATATTTTTTTACTAAAATTGTAAAATGCTAATCTATAATCTAAGAACACAAATTTGTTGTTTGTATGTTTGTCTGTCCACTCTTTTACCCGCTTTTTCCATTGTATACGCGTTACCATAGCAACGCGTTACCGGGTCAGCTAGTGTTATATAATTATCTCTTTAAGTCAAAGGACTTTTCGTTGGCGTTTATTTTAATTTATGAGGAAATATTAAATAGACTTGTCATGTATTTGTAAATAATTAATTAATCAATAGAAACTAATGTCTTCTGACATAAATTTGCAATTAAACTTTTTGCGACTAATTTATGAGGTCTCGGTTTTTAGAGGGGTTAGGGTCATAGAAATATTATAATTTGAAGTGGTTTTGAAATTTATTAGTGACATGCATATATTTAGAGAGAGACTGAGAGAGAGGAGAAGAGGGACATCCGGAATCTATTTAAAAAAAAAATCCATTTAAAGAGATATTATCTTAAATGTAAATAGGCTATTTAGTAATTTACATTATTTTCAAGATATAATGACATCAATTAAAATGATAAATATTAAAAATAGTTAATACAGAAAGTAAATTGACGCATCAGATAAGACTTGAACCTTCGTATTCTGGTACACCATTTTAGACACGATACCATAAGCCAAGGAGTCGATTTAGCAATCACTTAATCTACCATCACTTTACAATTTACAATTTTGGAGACGAGTTAATATTAAGGAATTTCAATAAAGAAGACAGAACTTTAATGTAGCTTAATGACTCTGAGACTCGTATTCGTGCGGAAACTTACTGTTTATCGCTTACGTTAAGCTCTGATATTTAAATGCAAACACTATTACTTTAATGGGAGCTAGCAAATAGCCATTATCACAGTAATGTCGAGGTTCCAACACTAACTACAAATTCTAGAATGTATGAGAAATTCTGTTAAAGTTCCTTAAAAAATAGAGCCTTATTAAAAGGAAAAAGGAACCTAAAAAAGCAAAAAATAACTGTTATAGTATCATTTCGATATCCATTTCACCGTCTGTTTGTCTGTCTGTCTGTTTGATCCGTCCATCTATTCAAAAGATAAAATATCGTGAAATTTTTGTAATTAAATCCATATAAGATTGAAAGGAGCTACTTATAATTTCTCGTAATAAGTTACGTAGCGAACTGGCCGCATTTTAAAGAAATAATACTTAATATAAGTAATAATGAAAACTAAATTAATAATATACTAAAGCTTGGAAAAATAAATGTTTCTATAGTGATCTAGACACATTTTTCGATTTGGAAATGATTGACGTTTTGAGACCCTAAAGCTGGGATAGTTCAAGAATGAATTACATCTGTTGCAGTCACTAAAATTCGAATTTGATTATTTATGGGTAAAACAACTCGGTTATCAACATCTAATAATCGAAAATTGATATTTTTTATTTCATTAGATGGAATTATATAAGAGACAAATTCAATATTATTAAAATCGGAGTATCTACTCATATCTTCACAAAGAAATTTAATCTGGTACTTACATATCCGCGCCACTGGCACAATAAAATAAAATCACTTTTACCGGATTTAGGGCATGTTTTCTTTTGTTTTTTTATTTAATCCTGCTGTTTCCACTGCTTCGATGACTCCTATAGTCATGATCACATAATAGCTGTCCTAAATTTGGTTTTGTTTAAAAATCTAATTGGTTGAAAAAGGCTTTTTAGTACTACTGATGCTATTTTCAGTATAAACATACAAAGTTTTGTAATCGTGCGAACTGTGTCGATACAATGATCATAATTTTACATTTCCACTCTCTTGTAAGAGTTACATTCACAGGATGAGCAAAGTTATATTTCTCATAATCATAAAAAATGTAGTTGACCCTTAAAATAATTTATTTACATAGAAGTGCATGGAAGTAAATAATAAATTCCGGATTCTTAATCAATGGGATGGAATACACATATAGCAAATTTTGCTAGAATAAATTCTACTTGGCTCAGAGTTTGACTGCACTGTTGAAACTAGTTGGATTTTTTCTAGTGAAAAATTGTAAAGATATAAAAAATCAGTTAAATGCAAATACATACATACAAGCACGCCTTTTTCCCGCAGGGGTAGGCAGAGATCACAGATTTTCACTTACTATGATTCCAGCTTCTTCAACTCTCATCAGCCTTTTCATACAAGCTCGTCGGTTAAGGGTAGTTTAGACCTGGCCTTTTTTTAGGACATCTATATTTGATTCGCCTTGGGGATGTAAGGGGATGTAAGGGAAAGTCGGTAACGGCAAACGTTACCGACTTCCCCTTTTACATTTGCCTTATATATCTGTCTTGTTAATCTTCTTTCATTCATCCTCCCTATATGTCCAAACCATCTAAGCATCTCTTTTTCTATTTTTGTCACTATATCTTCCTCCACACCACACCACTCTCTTATAACATCCTTCCTTATTTTAACCATCAAATTCACTCCAGACATATTTCTTAAAGCTCTCGTATTCACTGCATTGATCATAAATTCGAGCTTCTTCTGCCAAACCCAAGATTCACTTCTGTATATTAGAGTTGGTACTAACACGTCTGTATGCCTTCCATTCGGGCCCTTTTTGATACCTTCTGTCACTCTTCTTTCAATATTACTTTCATATCTTCTATCCCTTGCAAATATTTACCCAGGGTAGGTATATAAACTCTTCCACTTGATCTACTTTTTCTCTTCCTATCGTAATTGTACATTCACTCACAGTTTCTTCTCTTTCAAAAATCATTATTTTCGTCTTCCTTGCATTCACTTTCATGCCTTTCCTTTCACCATAACCTGCAATCCCTCGGCCGACGATGCAAGTGTAACTTGATGAAAAAACGTAAATGGAAAGAATATTATTATTTTATAATTGTTTATTGATATTCTTTGACTTGAAAATTATTTTTTATGATTTTTTTACGGTCGATTATTTATAAGTAGAAAGATTATGTACCTAATAAAAATGCACTTGTATTTTTTTAAGTAATTTGATATCATTTTTGTCATAAAGATCCTGTTATTCTATTATTTTATACGACTCTTGCTAATAAACAAGAAAAATTAAAACATAAGTGTTACGAACTGGTTGTTACTACTTATAATTTTGTCTATGATTTTTGATTTGTCATTATTGTCATTGTTTTTCGTTTATAAAAACTCTCATATTTCACTAATACCAGCTTTTATTTATAACATCGATTAACAACATATTTTTTGGTCCTTCTCCGCGTTTTCAAATTAGTGAAGTATGGAGACTCGCTCGAAATCGGCGAACAAAAGTGTACCCCAAACGTCGACCGCACTCGACCTCACGCAGGATTCAGCTCAACAGGAACTACAAGCGTCACCTACGAATGGCAGCCGCAATACCATCGTAGACGCAGCTTCTGCAACGGCTCATTCTGAGGAAGGGCGCACATATAGGTCTTCACGGTCTTCATCGGTGAAAGCAAAAATACTTGCCGCTGAAGCTGAACACGCTCGTCGGATTTTCGAAATGGAGAGAAAAACTGCAGAAATAGAGCTGCAGGCTAAGCTCGCAGAAATTAAAGCCAACAACAGTTTTCGAGCTAGCCCCGCTAGTAGCTTGAAATCTGCTGACCATAGTGGGACACAGCAGCGCCTTGTAAAATGGCTACACAGCGTACCAATGGCCGATCGAACAAGACGTTTCCCACCCGTAGATAATTTACCTAATACTCATTCTAATTTTCAGGAACAGCTTGTACCCAAAGCTCATAATGCGTCAAACGATGACTGTCGCCTTATTCAAGCGTTAGAAGCCTTGGTGAATAAGCCGAGGAGTTCCAATATACAACTACCAACTTTCGACGGAAAGTCACCTACAGAGTGGTTAGCATTTAAACGTTCTTTCCTTGACACTCGATCATCGTATACGGTCACAGAAAACCTAGCACGTCTGAACGGCTCACTTTTTGGAGCCGCACGTGAGGCTGTATACAGGTTACTAATAGCCGCACGAGATCCAATGGAGGTCATAGATGTTCTTGACATGAAGTATGGGCACGTTGAAAATATAGTGTTACAGGAGATCAACTCCGTGCGTGGCTTACCTAGAGTTAGTCCTGAGGGAAAAGATTTAGCGAATTTTGCATGTAAAATAAAAAACTGTGTAGAGATTATTCGTTTATTAGACCATACCGACTATCTACGATCACCCGAACTTTTCAACGTCCTCATAAGTAAATTGTCACCACTTATTCGTATCCACTGGTATCATTATGCTGCTAAAAATGTAGGCGGAGGTAGCCGTTTAGAGATCCTTGCTGAATTCTTGATGAAAGAAGTAGAGCTGCAAACCAAATATGGAGCGCTTCAATACGATACGCCTTCTACTTCAAACTGGCTGTCCAAAAAAAACCCGATGCAGTGTAACGTGGTCGCTGAAAAACAATTTGAAAATATTAATGTAAATAAAAGTGTAAATAAATGTATTTTTTGCAACAATTTCCACAATATAAACAAATGTGACAAATTCGCATCACTGTCAGTAAGTGACAGATGGCTATGGGTCAAAAACAATAAAGTCTGCCATAGATGTCTATCAAATAATTCACATAGGTTTAATTTTTGCAAAGTCAAAACACTTTGTGGCGAAAAAGGTTGCACGTATAGACACCATAAACTCTTACATAACTCCAATATGGAACAAAACGTTTTAGCGCATACAGACTTACAGTATGATTCAGATCAAGAGACTCCTCACTCGAACAACTGTGACGAAGGGTCTAACATTAAGGATCTAATTCAGGATGAGCTCAAGTGTGAAACGTCAGCTTACACCGCAGCAGATACACCATTTGATATCCCTTCGTTATCTTCGTCTAGACCCCTTTTGAAAGTCATCGCGGTCACGGTGTCAGGTCCTAAAGGCTGTGTCAACACGCATGCACTACTAGATGACGGTTGCACAGCCACATTCATAGATTCTAAGTTATCAAAACAAATTGGCGCTGTAGGGCCTACAAAACCTGTTCGAATCGATTGTGTAGGGGGCCTCTCACGACAGTGCAACGTAGAGTATGTAGATATGGAAATTAGAGGCCAACATTGTACAAAGTCTTACAAATTAAATAATGTTCGTTCTGTAGATAATCTAGGAGTAAGTCACCGCCGAGCTGTAAATAAACAAGATATCAGCAAATGTAGTCACCTTAAGGATATATCCGACGTATTGTGCTATGATGATGTACAACCTATGATGATTATTGGAGTTGATTACTGGTACTTGACTGTTTCAACCTCAACACGTGCCGGCAAATCGTCCGAACCCGTTGCTGTGTGTACAGCATTAGGTTGGGTTTTGTATGGATTTTGTTGTAGTAGGACTACCCAATTTGATGCTATTAACCACACCAACATTCACGAAACTGAAAATAGTACTGCGTTGATGGATTCTGCAATAAAAGAATATTTTAAGCTAGATTCGATTGGAATATGTAAAAATGACTATCGCGGTACCTCTGATACTCACGCTCTTAAAATTTTGAACGAAACAACGCGCCGCTTACCGAGCGGTCGGTTCGAAACCGGCCTCCTATGGCGGCCTGATATTACTAAAATCCCTAACAATTTCAAGTCGGCTCTGTCACGATTTTTATCACTTGAAAATAAAATGAAGGGCGATAAATCTTACGCTGACCTTTACAGGCTAAATATACACGCTACTTTAGATAAAGGTTACGCGGAGAAATGTACATCGCCCCCAGCGGGCATCACGTGGTATCTCCCCCATTTTGGTGTTACTCACGAACATAAGCCTGGTAAATTGAGAATAGTACATGATGCGGCTGCAAAGTGCGATGGTGTTAGCCTTAACTCACTCCTTTTGCCCGGTCCAGACTTGTTACAACCGCTTCTGTCTATTCTCATGCGATTTCGAGAAGATCGTATAGCATTGACCGCAGACATTAGGGAAATGTTCCCCCAAGTACGTATTAGGGAGCAAGATCGGGATGCTCAACGGTTCATATGGCGGGACAGCCCCAATGAACCTTTAGGCCATTATCGTATGTCTTCGATGATATTTGGCGCATGTTCGAGCCCGTGTACCGCTCTATTCGTTAAAAACTTAAATGCCCATGATCTCGAACATGAATTTCCCGATGCTGCTCTCGCGACCATCAACGATGTCTACATGGACGATTATATAAGTTCCCTAAAGGATGTAGACCAGGCTGCACAGCTTGCCCTTGATATTGTAGAGCTCAATAGAAAAGCCAGTTTCGAAATGAGAGACTGGATCTCTAATGAACCAGAAGCTCTTCACCTTTTACCGAAAGAACTACGTTCTCAGAAACATCACGACGTAGAGTTAGGAACTAACACTGACACAACGTCTCGAGTCCTCGGCCTAAAATGGCAACCATTACGAGACATAATTAGTTTTAGCCATGGACTAGAAAAATCTGACCCGCCAATTCGACTTACGAAGCGTGACGCGCTTTCATACTTGATGCGTATTTACGATCCTTTGGGAATTTTGGGTCCCATAGTATCACGAGGACGCGTCATGTTTCAGTCTATTTGGCGACAAGGCATCAAATGGGACAACGAACTTACCCAAGCTGATCAAATGGTATGGGACGTTTGGTTCAAAGATCTCAAAGCAACCTCAAATCTCCAACTTCCTAGATGGTACAGCTTGAGTAAGGTCGAATCATCGAAGCGGGAACTACATTTATTTTCTGATGCGAGTGAAATGGCCTATTGCGCCGTAGCGTATTGGCGTTTCATTTTCCCAGATGGGACAGTGAAACTTGCCCTTATCGGTAGTAAGACTAGAGTTGCTCCACTAAAACCACAATCCATACCTCGCTTAGAGCTACAGGCAGCCCTTATCGCCGCACGCTTCGCATCATTTATCTGTAGCTCTCATAAGTATAAACCCACCCGACGCGTATTTTGGTGTGACTCACTTAACGTTCTTGGCTGGCTGCGGAGTGACGCAAGGTCTTATAAGCCTTTCGTCGCTCATAGAATTGGCGAAATTCTGGAGCTCAGTGAAACCCACGAGTGGCGTTGGGTTCCTACGCTTGAGAACGTCGCCGACGACGCTACACGTACGAAGCGTATCGTAGTTACCTCAGAATCACGTTGGATTGTAGGACCCTTATTCCTGTATGCTTCTGAAGATAAGTGGCCATCATTCCCATCCGTATCCACGGCCGATAGCGCTAAATGTAGTTTAGAATTGAAATCATCTCCGAAACATTCATGTCACTTCATATCATTAGAGACCTCACCAGGCACCTTAGTTGCAGATTCATATCGACTAAATTCTTACTTAAAATTACTAAGAGCTACAGCCATAGCCCACAAATTCATTAAATTATTGAAGGATAAAAACGCCCAGAAAGAACTCAGTGCTGAAGATTTACAAACAGCGGAAACACACGTCTTACGTCAGAGCCAAAGAGATTCCTTCGCCGAAGAGATTTCTTGCCTCATAAATCGACAGCCCATCTCCAAAAAGAGTAGACTGTATAATTTGTCACTCGAAATTGACGAATCCCACTTGTTGAGATTAAGCAGTAGAATACACCGTGCTCCCGATGTCCATCAAGCCATGAAACACCCAATCGTTCTCGACCCCAAGCACCAAATTGTTAAGCTACTTATATATCACCACCATAAGCGAGCGGCTCATGGTAATACAGAAACGGTAGTGAATGAAATCAGACAGCGATACTGGGTTATCAATCTCCGAAGCGCCGTCAGATCCACAGCCCACAATTGTGCGTTCTGTAAGTTGAGACACGCAAAAGCTTGGAAGCCACCAATGGGCGACCTTCCGTTAGCTCGGTTGATACATCACAGACGACCATTTAGCTTCACCGGTTTGGATTATTTCGGGCCCATAAGCGTTACTATCGGCCGACGAAGTGAGAAGCGTTATGTTGCCCTGTATACTTGCCTCGTGGTACGGGCTGTTCATTTGGAAGTGGTACACGACCTCACGACGGATGCTGCTTTGATGAGTTTACGTCGTTTCTGCGCTCGACGTGGAACTCCATCCGAGATTTGGTCAGACAACGGCACGGCCTTTGTAGGGGCAAACAGGGTACTAAGAGAACTCTACGGTGACGCCGTTACAAATTTTGCTGCCAATGAGATGATAACGTGGAAGTTCACTCCCCCATCTTCACCTTTCATGGGAGGTGCTTGGGAAAGACTTGTCAGATCGGTCAAAATTGCGCTCAAGGTAACATTGAAAGATCGGGCTCCGTCTGAAGAAGTTTTAGCTACCTTGCTAGTGGAAGCAGAGAGTCTAGTGAACAGTCGTCCTTTAACACATGTCCCGGCTGAACCCAATAGCCCAGAGGCTTTGACGCCGTTTCATTTTCTAATTGGGTCCTCTTCCGGACGAGCTATCCCGACGACCGTGACTGACAGAGACCTCATCAGTAGGGCCAGTTGGAGAAAAGCAGTGAGGCTTTTAGACTTTTTTTGGAATAGGTGGGTACGAGAATACCTTCCCACTCTAGTTCCACGGCGAGGAGGTGGTAAGATTCCGCTAATCAAAGAAGGAGACGTGGTACTCGTGATCGATGGTCAGTTGCCAAGAGGCTTTTGGCCCAAGGGCAGAGTGACCCGCATTTATTTAGGTCATGATGGCATAGCGCGTGTGGCAGATGTAGACACTGAAGCTGGGCTCTTCAAAAGACCGTTAAGGAAATTGATTCCGCTTATTTGACTCCGCTCTTTTTTAAAAAAAATGGGACCATGTTACGAACTGGTTGTTACTACTTATAATTTTGTCTATGATTTTTGATTTGTCATTATTGTCATTGTTTTTCGTTTATAAAAACTCTCATATTTCACTAATACCAGCTTTTATTTATAACATCGATTAACAACAATAAGCTCGCGGTAAGTAAGTAATAAATATATAAAGTCTTGCCGTTTGGTCGGATTATAGCTTGACATCTTAGTTGGGGCAGGCGCATTTGAGCGGGCTCCTGCTATATACATTATTAAGATTCCCCTTCCGTAAATTCTTTTCTTACGTGGCATGCGGCAGAGTAATTTTATTTTTATTCAAATAGCAATAAGGTCGAATGTTATGTGTGTGATAGGGATTCCTATGACGTGGTTAGAGTTTCAATTCTCGACAATGCTCAGAATGCGAAAATTGTTGTTGACCTTTAAACATGAACGACTCGGGTGGGTCGTCACCGTGTTGTCTTTGACGCTTTAGAATTCAATTTTCCTTCTTAATAGAGTAACTAGAGATGATTGAGTTAAAACAAGTGGGTAAGTTAATTTTGGAGGACTCTATGTAATCCTTTTCGGCAAATTAAAATTAAGGATAACGATAGTTAATTCTATGTTCTACATATAAATTTTAAACCTTACTTTTTGAAAGTTTCTCTTTTAACTATATCAGTAATTAAAATTGTAAAATCTCATTGGAATGATTCCAGTTTTGTGCTTATGCAGAAATGTCAATAATAAAGGATTTTTATATTTGTTTAAAAATATTAACGTAAATTATTTTAAAGGTTTTGAAATGACGTTTACAAGCAGTATATGTAAAAGGCACTTTCACAAGACAAATGATGTTGATAGTGATGATTCAACTTTGAAAAATAGAGTTTCCAGAAGAGTCTGGCTTGAGTGGAATTTTTGGACGAATATTACATTTTAATCCAAATAATTGAAGCGACGCTTTCACCGCTTAATGGCTGTCTGCGTCATTAGAAATGAAAAGTAATGCTTTTTTAATAGGGTCTTTATAATACTACTCTTAAAATGTCTATTCGGAATTAGTAATTTATTAAAGTGTTAATTAATCATCATAATGTTTTTTACTAGTGTGTGGGTGTGTTTTCATTTTTACATAGCAATATGTCTATGTGGTATATCATCTATATAAATAATGAAGGTAGATTTAAAAAAATACTTTTCGTTGGTATTTGCAATACTTGACAATAGTTGAGAATAGATTTGCCTATAACTATTTTACTCAGTATCCTTTTTCTCTATAAGATTTTTCACATACACACTCACACAAACACACACACCCACCCGCATAAACACACGCACTCACACAGGCACGCATGCACGCACGCACACACACACACATTTCTTGAAATAAAATGAAATAGGTACGTTTATTGACCAACAGGTACTGAGCAGATTAAACTTAATTGAATATTGGGCATATAAAATAAATCGAATTGGAACTTACTTTTACGACATTTAATTGATGATGTTTTTATTCTAATAAATCTGAATTAAACAGAACCTGTTGTTGTAAGTGATGACAAACTAAAATTAAAAAGAATAAATATATAATTCATGAAACAAAGTGTCTACAGATATTAGGGCTAAAAAATACTTTATAAAAAAAAAACTTTAAAAAAAACACGTTTTACTACGGGTTATAGATATACTAAAAAGGAGAAAATAAATTTTTACAAATGGACTAAAAAGATAAAAATATTTTTTTTGTAATAATGAAAATTTACGATACAAATATTCTAAAATTTGTTGAATATTATGTATTGTTCTGAACATTCATACGCAGAATTTGAAAATATTCCAAAAAATTAAAACGTGGTGCGCATTATACTTGAAAAACTATTCAATGCCATCCACAGCATTACTATTGCAAATGAAATTGTTAGGTGAAACAAGCCTGTATACAAAATTTCAGCCAAATCGGATAAGAGGAAGATGTCGAAATAAGGATCTCAAATTTTGACGACAAACCAACAGACAAACCAACAGACAGACAAGTGAAGTTAAGTAAAACGTGGTAATAAAAAGGATATGTCTCAGCAAGTATAAAACTCTCCTAACCCATTCCTAGATGGGAAATAAGGCCATAGTGCGGTGATTCGGAGTATAAAATATGTAGGTATAAGTTCTTTTCGGATATCTTCTGCGTTCCTCGCCCACACAATTTTTCAGATAAATAGTGTGACAATATTGAATCACAATGGTTCTGAATGAAAACTTCTACAAACTTCTATATTGCTGTTTGCTACATTGACGAAAGGAGTAACATATGAGCGTGTACGTTGGAATAGCTCGATAATCTGTTAGAGAAGACATGGTTCATTTACTATATCACAATTGTACTTCAATACCTCAAATAGGCGAATTTTGAGTTCTTCACAAAAATATGATTTTATATTGTTTAACAATTTAAGGTGTTAAAATAGTAACGACAATATTTACCTACATGAGATTCGAAATTATGTTCTTGTATGTTTTATGCTGGCTAACATAAACAAAAACCTGTTTCCTACCATCCCCAACTGATTGAAACCTCTTTGTTTTTGACGTGATAACGTCTTATAAATCGATGAACACCGGCTGCATGCACGAAAAAGTGTAACGTTCCGTCTGAGCCGTGCGTGCAAGCGAGAGCGCGGTACAAGCGATAGAGAGGCACGATCGGCCTAAGCGTTCGACTTGTGGCGCATCTATCTCTCTTCCACTTCATGAAGTGAAAAGTTAATGTGGTTTCCATTGTTTATTACAACAACTCAATGTTAATTTATCGAAAAAAAAAGTCCTTCTTTGTATTATACAAAATAATAATAATTTAGTGATAATAATTTAATTCAATCCATATAATTATGCAATTTTTCATCAATGTTTTCTTATGGCGCTATCACGTAAAATTATCGTCCGTAAATTGACTTTACAGACAACCAATTTTTTCTTATTTGTTTCGTTTCCCGCGATCGTCATTCGAATTGTGATTGTGTTTTTAGGTTATAGTCATAACGAGCATTTTAGCGGTTTACTGCCGACAGAGTTCATCTCGTATACAATTTTTTTCATTCGGTATGTACGATAATACATTGAATGATCTCTTAAAAGTACGTTAATTTTCCTTTTACCAATAGCATAATTATTGGATGCACAAAGACACAAAACTGTCACAAAGATTTTATTGAAATTTAGACTGGACAAAATACGCACATACGGTGCTATTACTTATACCAATCTGTCACTGATACAAATGGTGTAATATTTCAGGGGAAGCATTTGGAAATTCAACATCCTATTACAACGTAAAGTTCTCGACTAATCCAATAAAATGATAATAATTAAATTGCAACTTTGAATTTCATTTTAAAGTAAAACAAACAGTAAAGAGGTAGATTAGGCGTATTTTCTCATACTCAATTCAGTTTTGACAAAAACTAAGTGACGTATATGCGATGTGTAGGGTCATATAGTTTGTAAGAATTATTTTCCGCATTCATGAGATTTTTTTTTTCTAAGAGATGATTTGTAAAGAAAGCTTGTAGCATTGAATTCGTCTGCTGTACCTATCGTACATTGCGGTCAATAAAATATTATTAGTCGTCTATTGGCGCAAATATTTCAAAAGAGATAAACGATAATTGTGTTAACAAGTAATAAAAATACTGTACGCATCCTCAGCACTGCAGGGCGCCTGGCAGTATAGCTACATAATCTCGGAAACAAAATTTTATTTACGCCCCATTTCCTATCTCCCCGTTCGCAGACGGAGACAAATAATAGCGTCATTGTCTTTTGCACTCATCAATCTTATGACCATTAAGTGATTAGATAGATCGTTTTTGTAAAATAAAAATCGATATCTTCGCCACCCACGTCAATCATACACGATAGATTAGCTTATGGATTAAGTACGAACGAGTGTGTGGGGAGCTTGATTTACAGTGTAAGACTGATTTGACTGCCTGACATTAATGAGCCTAGTTAAGTAATAGTATATTATGTCAACTCAAAAATTTTAAAGTGATAAGATAATATGGAAAATATTGAAAAGTGATAAGATATTTTTTTTTATGAACTTAAGAAACAAATTTGTAGATATCTGGAGCTTATTTTTGGGATTATTTAGAGGTTGCGTAACCTAAATTACTTGTGCCAAATTACAAAAAGAAAGTTTGTAATTTTCTGATAATACTGGAATATACCTAACCTAAAACTACTTTTTTATTTCTTGGTTTTATAATGTAATATTGTGACTATTTTACTACGTTTTCCAACTTTGAAATATGAAGTTTTTCTTTGTAAAAATTTGTATATTTCTACCGTACTGACAATAAATGTGTGATAAAACTATAAGCCTTAATATAAAGAATATCTGATTAATTTATCGCAGTTAATAAATTTACACAAATATAGGTATATTAGAAGAATATACATAATTTCACAGCAGACCACAAGCAGTATAAAATTTTAATATGGCAAAGAAAGTAGATATAAAAGGAGATTGCTCAGCTTCCATACATGTTTGGCCTAAAGACCAATGATTATGAAAACTTATTTCCTAGAATCGAAATTATGTATAAATGACTGTAGAAACAAATATTATTGACGGACACCCCTGAGAACTTCTATAAACCATATACACTGAATGATTTTGAGGTTATGTTTGCAAACCTAAAAAGGTACCTCACCTGCATAGGTATCAAAATAATAAAAAAACAAATAAGTAAACTAGGGAAATCAAGCCAAAGGTACCGTAATTACGTGGGTGGGTATTAGATTATATTTAGAGCATGTAGATTAACAGATAGTTGCCTGTTTTTGAAATTAATGCACAAGGGTAACATTTAAAATCAGGTAAGTATGTCATGTGATTGCGACTTCCAGAAGCAATCTTGCTTGTTTCATTTAGAAATTGTGATTAGATAGAGCAAATTGTATAGAAGTGTCTAACAAAAAATGCATGTCAAGGAACTAGTAGGTACCTACCTATGAAATGTGAAACTGGAACTGTTGTCATAATTTTATAAAAAAACAATAGTAATAATTCGGTTTATAATGGTAAAAGGTAATTCTAATGCTTTGTTCTAATGTGAAATATATTCCTGATATACTTTAAATATTCTGATAAGGTAGATTAATGAAATAAAACAACTTAAGTACTATTATGTTGTGTTTAATATTACATATCATCTACATCTACAGAATTTTTAATAAACTCTCGTTAACCAAAGAAAGCTAAGAGATTTAGGCTATAGAGCCATATCTACAGTAGCTTAATTATTTTTGTTATGTTTCTATTAGAACTATATTTTACATTTTTAGTGTATTATACCTTATAATGTGTTTATGAAGGTGTTTGGCGAACAATGTATGGCAATAGACTTTATGATGTCGCCTACCATCTATAATAATTGTCTTAGCACATTTGCATGTAGTGAAAATGATAATATAGTTGAGTATATTAATACCACAGTGTAATATTAAAAAATATTTTATCTTACTGATCTGTACAAAATAGATTTGTTTTTATTTTATATAAACAACTTCGATCAGTCTTTGGCTGTATGTTACTACACCCATAGCCATCAAAAATGATTCGTTCGTATGTTTTCCAAACCGGTAAAGTGAAATTCCTTTTTAAAATGAATATATTATACAGAAGTGTCCGTTAAAATCTAATGACTGGATAATAAAATATAAATTACGCCAAGAATTACCGTATAAGTCAATTTTTTTTTTTCATTTGGGCCAATTTGAGCAATCTCCTTTCTATCTTGATCCAAAGGTTGTGTGGTAAAATCGGTATTTGTATTGTGTAGTAATTAAAGTAAGACTGATAAGAGATTTATTTCTGACACATTATTTAAAGAAAAACATAATACATAATAACGTCACAATTAAATTTTTGGTTTATAGAATATAGAACTCTGACTATGGAACTTTGGATGATTGCATTCAGGGGGCTATTGTGTCCAAGTATTATGAAATTAGGCTAGTTAGAAGAATGTATTATATATAATATTTGATTATAAGCAGCAGCATTAAGATTTTTGTAATATATATACGCATCGAGTATGGTATCAATCTCTAATATTTTTAAGTTATAAATGTCAATCAATAAAAATGAAAGAAAAATATGATACAGTTTCAGAAAGCATCAAACATGTGTACGATGAATTACCCAGCTTGATTTAGTCGGCGAGATTACTCGCGTCAGCATCGATCATTTCGTACAGTTCGTGTATCGGGTTTTGATTCTTCTATCAATATTAATTGGCGCAGATCGTGCTTTTGACTGATCATAAATCTGTTGAGAGTAGAATGTGAGCGATTATCGCATCGATTAGCGAGTCAGTTCGCCTAACCCCGGAGCAGCAGGAGGCATCTAAAACCATTTGATGTGTCTTTTTTAGTTAACGACTTCAATTGATTAAAAGATATAAACGTCACAATGAACATAGTAATTGTTTTTTGTTATATTTGAATGTGTTTTTTGTGAATACCTATTTGATTAAATGTGAATTTTAAGAAATACATTGCGCATAAATTTTGAAAACAGACTAAATACCACCACATCTACCTTTCGATTCGCTCTCTCTTATCCAGGCATCTCGCTATCCGGGCGAGTATTCTTCTAATTGAGCTATCGAGATGTTGACAGACCCGTCGATTTTTTCTGGTATTTCTTAAAACGTTCGCTGCGGCAGTAACTTTCCAATACTTCCCATTCCTTTGGTACAAGGCCAATACACCTGGTAATAAAACTTACACTGTGGAGGCACACGGCTTATAGACCCTGTATCATTTCATAAACTTAAATCTTTTTTTGGCTTCCGTGCGGTGCCAGGTTTCTAAACCTGGTATTAAGGTAGTTACACCATTCTATTTTAATAATACATTTTAGATATATATTCAACTTTTTTCTACACCGAACCAAATTGAAGTTATGCCTTCCGCACGACAAGGAATGCTATACTTTTCTTAGCCGCACTGTAAGCGAGACATATACCAGATGTTTTGACCTGGTTTCGCACTCAAGGTGTTAAGCCGACGCCAGTCCCATTTTTTTATTTTGTAGTAACAGTACTTGTTGTAAATAAGTAATAATGTAATGTATTATTTTTACAAGTAACTAATAACCGACAACGAAAACGAAAATTAAGAAATAAGAAATAACAGCAGATATCAGGCGAGTCACCTCAGACAAGTTGATTTTTTCTAGTTATAGTTTTTTAAGATACAAAAATCTAACACATAAATGCTTAGATTACTGATTTGCTGATTTAAAGTAGGAATAAATTAAAATGAAGAGGATATGTAATGCGGATCTAGATTAGACATTGTAGAATCAACTTTGTGATAAACATTAGGGAAACAAAGACATAATCTTTCCACTCGCTTAGTTACACAATTTTTCCTCTGGCAGATTTCTTTTCTTAACAAAATGAGGGCATCTGGCGCATTGGCATCCTAACAGGATTATATACCGTTTTCCGTCTTAGTCGCCGTACGAACGGCGAAATGGACACTTTCTTAGGACCTTTTTATTAAGTTAAGGTCTGGAGTTATTATTATGGTTGTATGAATCAGGAATTTTGAAAAATAAGGAAGAGACGAAAATATAAAAAAAAACATTTTAGTGGTTATGGATACAGTGGTTTATTAAAGACATTTTTTATACTTCAACCAATATAATATTTTAAAGAATTAGTAATATTCCTGTTATCCGTCATGGTAAGGCAAATGTGGGTCTATTTCTGCAGTACATGAGCGAGGGTTGAACCGATCCGCTTGGGTCAAAGCTGGTATCTCAACCGATGGGCCACAGTCACTCAAAATGTAATCTTTGTAAACTTAATTTTCTATTTTTTACAATTATCGATAATAGATTATATCGAAGTCCTATCAAATTCTGCTGCAAGCAAAATCTTTTTAAGATTTAGGAACGTTACTTTTTTGTGAGTAAATCGTTATAGAACAACTAGCTGACCCGGTAACGAGTTACTATGGTAACGTTATTGATACAATGGAAAAGAGCGAGAAAAAGAGCGGACACGCTAACAACAAATTTGTGTTCTTAGATTATAGACTAGCTGACCCGGTAACGCGTTGCTATGGTAACGTTAATTGATACAATGGAAAAAGAGCGGGAAAAAAGCGGACAGACAAACACACAAACAACAAATTTGTTTTAGAGTATATATTAATTTAGAACTACGTAGTTACACCAGATAGAACTGTCGTCTATATATTGGTACATATATTATTAATCTATTCTAAATCAGGATTAATTTACATCATGCTTGGTAAAGACATAAGGTTGCCTTAGGTTAATTTTGGTTAATAAAGTAATTAAGATTAGAATGACTATAATATGAGCTATAGTATATCTGATTGTTATTTTAGTTACTAAATAGTAATAATTATGTTATTTATCATTCAGCAGTAAGGGCGTGTCTTTGTTTCTTTTTAATATTAAAGTTTGTCACTGGCTTTTACATTAGCGTCAAAATTAATTAAAGATTTTTAAGTACAAAATGGAAGTGATAGCACTGTCTGATCGACAAACACATTACATGGTATCGCACGACTTCACCGGCCCGGTCCACCTCGAACAACTCCGTCTCCTTGGAAACGATGCCTTATCAGCAGCTCACAGTAAGCATGGTCAAAGTCAGTGATTCATTATACAATGACTTCAACTCGCACTAATGCAGCATAACTATAAATGATAATTTGAATAAGGTAGAACTGCGGAGAGGCTTCTGAGACAGTACGATTCTGTGACAGCTCACATCATCAAAGCAAAATAAGCCAATATTTGTTGATTTCGATGCCGATTATAAGCAAAAATTTGTTTTAAAGTTGCTAGCTGTCACGTTTTGTCTTGTCGGCTGCACTTCAATTAAAAAATATGTGATATTCAAAACAAATGCCTTAGTTATGCGTTAAAAACTTTTGATAACGGAAATATTCTATAAACTCTGTATTCTACACTCACTGACTAGATATCAATGTTGTAGTTATACGATTTAGTAATTGATTTTGTGGGATAGCCTAAAATAAACGAGGAAAAAAGGGTCGGGATTGCCGAAACCCTCTTTATGTGATGTATGAACTATTTATATATAAGTTTGAGTTTGACTATTAGTGTGCGAATCAAGGATGTATTTGAGCCGATCTTAAATTCCTTCTAGAGCTGCTGCAGTGTGTATTATCTTCTCAATTTCAGCCGATACCTGTGGTTCGATAAAAAGTTATACTTTTGAAATAAATTTAGTGACTGGAAAGATGCGCCAAGAATTAGCACGTATGTACATATATAAGGTAACCTATAAATCAGCGGTTGTTTATGACGAAAGGTCAAACTAGACTTAATATATCTAAGCATATTACTTACAGAGATAACTTCTCATTAACCCTACTTGGTAAACTAAAAAAATTTTGAGATTATTTGTCTCTAACTTGAAATCACTGATTTAGTTAATGCTAATTATAAGCTCTTATAAAGATCAAAAGTCTTAGCAACAGGTTTGTTACGGCAGTAAATTTTGAATTCAGAACAAAAAGGGATGTTTTATTTCTCTCGTATATTTTACAACCTCGGCAAAAGGTGCCTTTAATGTTCATATGCAGTAAAACCAGTTTTCATTATATACAAAATTTAATTAGTAATACTTTGATATTTTTATTTGTTAAGCATTAAATTATCATCAAAGCTCCTTTTCCTTAGAGCCTTAACAACCTGATAGTATCAATAATGTTTAGCGCTTTCGGCTAACGATCGTGGAGAGGCTGGTCATCGGATGAGCGACTAAAAAAATTCTAATTTCGGATTTCCCTGTGCACCACCGATTTCAACTGTGTAATTTACTAGTTCCATTATAGTCCGGCTCAATAGTGTCTAGTACTAACTTAAGTTTTTATGATGGAATTTCAGGGAAGGCGCGCTAAGTCATCAGCATCATTCTCTTGTTTTAGGGCAAAACAATTATGACAGAATATTAAAAGGCGTAATTTTAAAAGGTATAATTTGATATAACTTGCTGACTGGTAATGCATAAAAATATATATTAACTAACCTAACCCGTAATGTATATGGAATTATGCTTTTTGATTTGTTGTCAAGGTATATTTTACATTATGTGATCCCGTCAGTAGTCGTTAGCAACCAACAATTCGCAATGGGTTCGCGTGGGGTCAATATTTGGGTGATGATGATGACGTGTTATACAGAAATAAAAAAAAATGGTGATATATTTGGTTAATATTAAGATCGACTCTTGCCTCGCCCTTTGCTGGATACAGCTATAGCTAAATGCGAATCTGTAGGCAGATCACAAGTAGCCACAGGCTGGGTCGCACGTCGTGAGCGGCCACGCCCGGGCGATCTACGGTAAATAAGCGGCGCGCGCGGCGCCCTGGGCGCGCAGCTGCGTAACTTGATTTATATCTGATTGTTCCGTAAATTATGAACTGAAACAGTTCAAGGATGTGGCCATATCTGCGATTAATGCTGTGCTGTCGCTGTAAACAGTGGTACTTTACAACACATATTAAAATATTGTATTTAGCATTCTTTATATGTGAAACAATAAAAAAATTATCGCAAGCCACGACTCCCGACATCCATAACTAGTAACCTATTAAAGGTTACATTTTCTAACTTTATTACTGAAATACATAATTTTATTAGCTATTTTTAATTACTCAAGCATGATTTTACAATTCTTTAATAGAACCATTGACATACTTTAGTAGATGTAAGGAGTTATTTTATATCTTTTACTAACATAGTAAGTTTGTTTTGTTACTAACAAGAATGGATCTTTGTTATTTGAATAAATAAATATTATTATATCGTAAAGTAACAGTATTTAATGTTCACGTTGGCATAGTCACGAGCAACCATATTATCACCATGGGTACAACGTTTAAACTAACAGTTGTAATAAAGAGAGAAAGAGACAATTTTTTTTAAGTTTGTTAATACGTGGGTGAATCTCCGAAACGACTCGATCTACTGAAAAAAGTCTTTCATTGTTTTAGAGGTAAGGTTGTGTCGGTTTGATAGTAATAAAATAAGGAACATATTATAATCCATAACATAATGTATTCATACTTGCATTTAGCCTCAGTTCTTCTGCTCATGGACTAAATGATATCACAAGGAAACATCCGTTTCTTTTTCCTTAACTAAAAGTGTGTGTTAGATTAGATAACATAGAATAGACCTAACTTCAAAAAAAAAATCTAGAAAACGAGTTCTATTGAGAATAAGTTTCGAGTAAAAAGAATAATCTGTCAATATTGTATGGCTTATTTCGCTTTGCATATGAAAATTTCCATTTTGTACTCACATAGTCGAAGTTATAATTGCTGTCTGACCACTCGTTACTTCGTCGGCATGCTGGAGCTTCACGTTAGTGCAATTTTGAGGTTAAAAAATATCCTTTCAGCCTCCGGTAATGACAAGAGAAGAAAAAATTTGACTTAAGCGAATTGTCTTGAATACTTTATTGATGAAACCTGATTTAGTGTTTGAATTTGTATTCTCCTTCAATTTCGTCATTATAAGATTATTTATATCTCCAGTGCTACACGGGTTGAGTGCTAAAGACTGCTGCTGGCTTAACATGCCTTTCCAGAAATGCCATAATGAAAAATTTATTTAGTTCCATGGAACTATTGGGATAGAGAAATCAAAAAAGTTTTATGATGGAACTAGTAAATGAAACAGCTAGGATCAGAGGAGAGTGGAAGTTCGAGACAGACAGGTAACAAATAAATAAAACCTATAAAAGGGTGTTTTTTTTAGTTTTATAATATGGAACTTTTATTTTTTATCAATCTAGTTTAAGTCTTTCTGGTCAACACGCTCAGACGCCATAACCATTAGGCTGTTGAAGCTCTTAGGAGTTGGAGATTTTAATAATAATAACAAACAATGTAAAGGTATTATTAATAGGGTACAGGCTTTCCCTATTTATGGAAATACCGCAGAAAGTACCCATTTTCCCTGCAGTATCCTCCTCGTATAAAATATACAGTCCAAGTAAAGACTGATGGGTAACAACTGTCAATGCAGCCCGAAACAACGACTTAGTGTGCCTCTTGAAGCATTAAAAAGAAGAGATAATATTTTTTCGGTATTACTATAATCAATATCAAACGACAAAATATCTGTGCCGAAAATAGGTAAAATAAAAGCACACAGCCAAGTCCTAGGTACTGTGGTGACCTCCTTGCATCTATGACACCGCATTCCACCTCTTTACGTATATTTGCTTTATGGCAAGGAATGTCACCCTTTTAAATATAGAATATTCCAGAAGGCTAGGAAACATAAGAGAATCACCAGTAGTATCTGAGAGTGTAACCTGAGGCGTTGTATTGAACAGTTATAAAATAAATCGAAATAAATGATAAAGTGAAATAATCCGTTTGAATATAGTGAGATAAAGATCCCGGAGCGCGCGTAGGGCGCTACAGTACCGTACCTAGGAAGAGGTTGATATGGACTTGCGTGAGCTCTACGCAGATGACTGGCAGGAAGTGGTGCAGGACAGATTCAGATGGAACCTCTTATTTATCGGAAGCCAAGGCTCACTATGAGTCGCTGCGCCAACTAAGTGTAGTTTTTATCCAATAACCAACCCCTGTTGAAGTTTTTTTAACCTCCGCAATTAACTAGTAGAGTTAGTCTCCTCCTCCAGTGAAGTGAAGGGAAGTAGCTCCTTCATCATATTAGACGTTAGACGGAGGTATCACTAAAAAAAACGCATGACAAGAGCATAATTCTGAAAACGCTACTGCCCATTTTCTGGCATACGGGAGGTAATATGGTAATTACTCTGCAGAACAACTGCACTTTAGACTGCTTTATAATTGGCATATTATTTAATAGGCTGAAATCGCTATTCGTAAAATAGTATTGTATTAATTATTGTAGATTAAAAGTACTGTAGAAGACATTTTAAAGTTACTCTGAAAACATAGATAGTTTATAGGACGACCGTTTGGTGCAAAGGTAGCGATCCTGCCTTTCGCATCGACGGTTCGGATTCAAATCCCGGAAGTGCCAGATGTTTGTATGGTGAATGCGAGCATTTGCATCTGAGTCATGGATATTTATATATATTTATATGAATATTACATATCTATGTATTATATATTTATGTATATCCGTTACCCTAGTATCCATAAAACAAGCCTTACAGTGCTTATTTTGGGCTAGGCTAATTGGTGTTAATGTAAGAAATATTTATTTATTTATTTATATTTTCCAATAAGATAATTGAAGCCGTGATATAATTACATAGCTAGTTTTCCTAACGTTTCTGAATCTCAATCAGAATGTATGTGTTTTAAGCGTAAAATGATACAGTAAGAACTAAACTTTCTATAATGAATTTCCGTTGACAAATGTAAAGTCAATAAATGCGATAAAATCCTTAGAGCATTTCTTCTGCGATCACAATAACTCAAATGAAAAATGGTAGAATGCATCACGGGAATCTCAATGCCGATTCTCAGGGTGATATTGAATGGTTCAAATCGGAATGCCTTTGTGTTTGAGCTCTAAAAAACGAAACAACAAAAGAAATGCACTTTTGGTGGATACATTGACAATATTATTTTTTCCAAAACAAAAAAATCCCATGTTGTTTCATAGCATAATTAATGAATTATCAAATACATATAATATTAGAGCTCTTATACACGGGCGACACGTTTCCAACGACAGCGCCAACTGCAGACAGGGAGAGGACCCCTGTCCTGTGGTCCTGTCATTGTGGGTTGGCCTAGCTCCCTAGCTAGGCCAACCCACAATGAACGCGTTCCTCTTTTTCGTTTTTGTCGGCGACGATGGAGTAAAGGTAATAACAGTGTTTCTTCTTTCGAATCCATTTTGAAACTGGCCTAGCTCCTTGTCTATAGCGTCAGTGCCTGCCGCCGACGCGTGTCAACGGCTGCCGCCGATGCGTGTCGACGTCTGCAGTTGGCACTATCGTCGGAAACGTGCCGCCCGTGTATAAGAGCTCTTAGGGTTATACGTAGTCAGCAATTTGCTAACTTATGAGGCTAAACTTAAATAAGTCTATAACTTATCATGCTTAATTAAAATGTTAAATTTTCTTAAATTATATTGGTAAGCCTTATTCTGTTAACCACGATCTTTGTACCAGAGACTGTTTTACCAACCTAGTACTCAAATTATGTTTCTATTGATATGTACGATTGAAAATAAAGAAAAATTAGCAGGACAGGTGTAGTTTCACAAAAACCTTTTTACGTTACAATCATCAAGTCATTGCCAGTTCCTTGTGAATACTAATTTATATTAAATACTAGCTGCCCCGGCCACGCGTTGCTGTGTTATAAATTAAAATCAAATCTATCCTATCTTTCAAGTTAGATCAAATAACAGATAGTTACGAAGTTTGATCAAAATTGGTTAAGTAGTTTAGGAGTCCATCGCGGACAAACAACGTGACACGTAATTTATATATATTAAGATTAAGGCAAACAACATCTATAACCGAAAAATTTTGGGGGTGTCACGAGCATTACAATATAATTTGTGTACACGCATTTAGGTTTTGCCTATGGAGTTTGGCAGCACTGTTTTCCGCCCAATTTAAAAAAGAAGCCGCGCCGGCGCCGGCGCTAGAGCGAATGACATAAATTCGTTCGTTAGTTATAATAAATTGGATATGTATGATTGTAAATTTTAAGCGTTTTGCAAAAATTTACAAGTCTTTTAAGTTATAAATTCCAATTCCTGCTCTCGACGAGCTTCAATTTTGTGCCAAAATCGCAAGAGGCCGATTTGAGTTCAGTGTGTTGCAGCAAATCCTGTAACATTAAAATTTTCAGTTCCCTTTGAAATGCACACATACATTTGGAAAGGCACTCTAAAGGTGCTAGTTTAATAAACGCTCAGTATTGCAGCATCGGAAGTCTTCCATTTTGAAGTTCCACAGAGAAACTTCTAATTGCCGTTTGTTCGACATTGGTATTTGAGCTTCGTTTGAGCGGATTTAATAATGGTGGAGTGAAGTTTTTGTTATATTTTTCAAAAAGGTGTAAAATTAAAATGGTAACATGTGCGGCTCTTTCTGGAATTATGTTACATAGTATCAGGGCTTTGAAAATTTAAGTTATTAAATGTTGCTCTAAAAAATGTATACATGCCAATAATAATTAATAAAAGGATTGGAATTATAAATAATTAGAATATAAGAATTATATTATATATATATTATCATAGTACATACATAAGTATCATAAAAAAATATTTTCATCATAAAAAATGTAATATCAATTTTTATGTTCTAAATTTTAAGGTTTTAGATTTATGTATAATTCGATTAAAATAATTACCATTTAGCCATTCTGTTATATCTTTTAAACATTACCAGTTTTATTATTATTAGCTTCGAGTAGTTTTTTATCTAGTTATGAATGGGGAACCATACCCGTGTTGTACGAGTACTAGATATTCGCACTTTAAGTGCATGTCCGTACTGAGAGGAGATAGGGATTAACTGTGGGGAAGGGAGAGAAAGTTGGGTGTTACTTGCAAAACAAATGAATGTTAAGACATTTCCAATTACATTGATCGATCTACTTGACCAGGGATAATTGCGTACCTTACAATGGTTTATTGTTTTAAACTTTCATGATCACTTACATAATATTAATTAAAACTACAATAATTAAAATTACTTCATTAAATCGAGCTTCGATAGTTCGAGTTTATAATATTTTTATAGATCCATTGATTCGCTGTGAACATAATGTCACAATGACTTTAAAAGTAGCCAGTGATGGATAGTTTAATGGCTAAAATCTGATAAGCTAAAATTCGATAGTTTAATGGCTAAGATTCGTAATGTACAGTCTCATTGTACTGTACATTACAGAATCGATAGGCAATTTGCTACGTTATTGTGAAAAGTAAATGACATTAACATGTTTTGAAATGTTTGTAAGGGAACGATACTTTATATTCGTCGTGTCTTTGGTCACCGGTCAGCCGATGAAAACTTTGAAAAATATGTCTCATTTAGTTTTCATGTATATTTTATGTTTATGGTTGCACAATACTTTATTTTTCAAGTAAAACCACCAGTCAGCCTTTATTAGAGTCAGTTAATCGGCGACCACGTTTGTGGTAAACAAATATACAAATATCTAACTACTATTTTCCTCGCCTGTAAATACACCCGGTCAAACAAACTTTATTACAAAATTAATTATTTCATTCATCTTTTACATATGTATTGTATCTTTTGAATTTAAATTATGTGTTAATTCCCATATTAACTTATCATGGTTTAAATTAAGAGAGTTTCATCCTTTCAAGATATTATTATCTTCAATTAAAATATCAAAGTAATTTATAGTGTTACATTTAAATGAAGCTACTGACTCTATATTATTACATAAGTACGAGCTCACTGTATCGAGTTTTAGCTATAAATTCGTTAAATTACATGTATCAAGATCGTTTCTATAGATTATAGCCTTCGGCAACACAGTAAGTAAGCGATGAATGCAAGATCTATTTATTACGTTTCTCAATTTCCTACTTAATTGACGCGTGAGTACGCATATATAATCAATAAAATTAAATGTAACAGTAAGTAGATAAATTGAAGTATTTGTTATGACAATAAAATGTTTTTTTATTTATTTAGAACTCCTTATAAATTATAATATATCCATTTGTACTTGTTGTGTAGTTTGAATTTAGAATATACGTAAAAAGGCCCTAAACGAAACCGCAACATGTAAGCTAAATCTTGCTTGTTTTCTTATGCACAGTGCAAAACAAAGAACGGTTACAAAAAATTGTTGCTGGGAATGGACCTCCATTTTCATAAATTTTTATTCATTCGCAATTTTTACAGTAAAGTGGCAGATTTATATGGGCACACAATATTTTGTCGTTTTTGAGAAAATAGATAAATAAAATATAGGTTACTGTGTACGATTACGAACAGTTATATGAGCCAGTCATAGAATTTTATTGAATGAGCTTGAACGGATTGTTATCTAATGATTAAGCAATGTAGGTAATACGATATTGAAAAGGAGCATTGCGAGTGTGTATGATACGTAATTTAATGCATTAGACTGCGTGTATATCTTTAAGCATCAAGGTTGATAATTCAGAATATTAAATGATCATATTTCGAATGCGATTTTATAACAAAGACGTAATAAAGGACGAAAAAAACTTCGTAAAAGAAGACCTTACTTCAGTTTTAGATAAAGATCTTTTCTACCTAGTGTTATAGAGGTTTTAATACGAATAGGTTTTGTATTTTCATAAATAGTTACGAATTATACATCACATACGTTATGGCTCTTTTAATCTTCAAGGACTATGATAACAGTTACTTACTACAAATAAAAATAAGTACAACGTTTTTCTTGCAACTCATACAACTTTAGTACGACTACTGATATATAGTGAACAGTATGAATATTATAATTTATTATATAGCTTCTAACTTTTAAAATAAAAGTTTGCAACAAAAAGTATTTTCGAATAAGGAAATATCCTATGGAATTGACTTTGTCATTTGCACTAATTATACGCAAAATATCTGCTTAAATGATAATTTATTGTTATCAATGAAATTTAAGATGGTTTTAACATACATTTAAAGGAGATTAGTATCTAACGACGGGATATAACGTTACACAAGCGAATAGGAAACCATGGTTACCATTTCAAAATCACCTCTAAATATGATAATTTGATTTGAAGGCGTGACAAATGAGTGGGCGGGTTTTCGTAGCAATGGTTTTTTATACCGCTATAAGCAAACCTATTTCCATATTAACGATTCCGATACGGACATACTTATCACTAAATGTCTATAACTCAGTATTTCTTTAAATTTACGGCCGGTAGAATTTGTTCTAAAATTTCGTACATATCGTATCATATAAAAAGAGGCATAACTTATAAGCAGCAGATGATTTTTTCCCTATAAATTATCTAAACAACATTAGGGTTAAATATAAAATCAATTGGCATTGGACCGGCCTGAGAATTCACTTGTGAGCCGAGTTGATTTTTTCTAGTATTTTTCTATTAAAATAATTTATCTTATAAGATATATAAGTTAAATTATTAGGAAAAATGCAAAAAACATATAAAAGTAAAAAAAAACATTACTTATTTTGAAGCATTATTAAATAAAATATTTTGTAATCAATACATATTTCGCAGAGGTCGATGGCTAAGTATTAGCGTTCGGCTTGTGGTTGCGGTGATTAAAAAAAACACAAGATTCTATCATTAGATGGATGAAAAAAGGTTTATTATCCTTGGCTCCTTCATGTTTGACAAGTCAAGTGCCGCCGTTAGTCGCGTTAGCACCCATCAGTGTAAGTTTCATACTATTCACCTGGAGTACCATCACCAGGGGGTCTGTGGCCCTGTCTGTTAAAAAATTTGATGATGGTTCTTACTATAATACTACTTCTCATGATAGTATATTCACTCTAACATTGTTTAACATGAGGACCTCCGTGGTCAGGTGGCTTGCATGCCAATTTCTATGGTGACGCCACTCCGTAGTCGAATCCCGAACTTTTCATATAGGTGTATTGCGGCACCGTTCTTATTTCTGATTTTAATAACACAAGTACTGTAACTACTTAACTTGGGTTGAGAAAAATATCTGTGATGGTGACTCATAATTATTTATTTAATATCTTTAAGGTCTTTCGTCATTCCATCTTTTACAAAGTGAGCTTAGTAAATTATTATTGTTTTAATAATACATAAGATTAATAGCATCTCAAATCTGTTTAGGTTAATATAAAGTTTCTTTCTTATACTAGGTTCACGACAAGCACATTGTACACAAGCACGAATATATGAAATTATTGACAAAAGTGTCGTTTAGACACTATCGTTTTATTAAAACAAATATAATTTGGTATAATATAACGATAGCTACATAGATACCATTTTAAGTTGAAGCGTGCGATTTTTATCGTTCGATATTATAATTTTTTTACAAGAAGTCCATTTAGAAAGTGCATTTCGGAGCTATCAACTCTTATGTGGCTTTATCGACTATTAAATACATGTTATTTAGTATATTTTCGTATATTTAGACATTTTAAAGCTGGATTGTTATGTCTTAAGAAATGATTACTAGAAGGAAACGCATGATATTTTACAACATGATATGTTACTAGTATGTACTAGTACCTGGAAAATGAAGAGATTGCTCTCGTGTCAGCTTAAGAAATACTTGGAAAGATACGACGTGTCTTTCAAAGTCACGGTAGCTCAATTCAAGGAGTACTCGTCCGGATAACAAGGAGAACCACATTTCTTCGAATTGCGAATTTTACCCAGTAATATTTTTTTTTACCTGTTAATTAATTTAGTTTTGAATCTCCTTCGTTATGCGAAGTAGATAAATCTAGTTTTTTTAAGTATATAATAAAGATAAATGTATGAAAAGTGAAGTGTTTTATTTATTTTCTCTTCAATATAAACACTTCTTGACTTTTTACTTTCGAGCTTGTAAATTTTTGTAAGTACCATATTTTTTAAAGTTTTTCTTAGAACAAAGCTTCTCATTTGCTTAGCAAACTTACTTGAAAAACACTAAAGTCAAAACAATCACGTGGCCTTCCGAAGGCATAATGGTTTTTTGAGTGTAGAGTTAATATTTTCTCTACTTCGTCGCTCTGGTGTTTATTGTGTACTGTAGATTTTTAGCGGCAAAAATATGTGCTTATTCAAATTAGCTGTTTGTTTAGTATTATTTGTAAAGAAATACTACCTGATCGTTCTATTTTATACGTCCGGTTAAAGGTAAATAGAAAATAGTACGTAATAACAGACAGTAAAAACATTTGAGTGTTAGCGATATATATATTCGATCACTAGAACAACTTTTTCTGAGTCATGGTAGCATAGCTAAGATGGGTAGGTAATAGATCTGCAGACGAAGATTTTTCAAGTTTACCTGATATTATAATTAAATGTTACAATGAATTCTCGATATTATTCTTATTACGCATTACTAATAAATATTTTGTTAGCAATTAATAATTGTTAAAAAGAATACTTATATAGGGATGACTCAGTAATCACCCTAATCATCAAGAAGCTAAAAAACTGTAGACTCAACAGCATACGGTCGCATATTTACAATTTTTTATAGTGATTCTAGTCAAGAGACTCAACAACTAGAATTTAAACTAGAATTCCTTTAAAAACAGAGTATCCAGAACACCTACAGGCAGAGTTTTCCTCAGGCTTCAACATCAACCACCACCTCCAAACTCTAAAACCATGAAAATAAGGTATAAACATGTACCCAACTAGTGCGGGAAAGCACTTATACTAGCCTTGGTAAAAACCGCTCACACCATAGTGTACCACACTATGGTGAAGTACCACAGCATCGATGAAAGGTATTTAAAAATCCTCAGTTACATCCATCAGACTGCTACTGACTGTATTTCCCTGCTCCAGAAAATCAAGAAATTCTGTCTGCTGTTTATCTTATCACAAGAGTGGACATTCTGACATCTATACTAATATTATAAAGACGTAAAGTTTGTGTGTTTGTATATTTGTTAAATTGTTAGGGGTAATCTCGGGATCTATTAAATCGATTTTGAAAATTCTTTCACCAATAGAAAGGCACATTATTGCTGAGTGTCATAGGCTATATTGAATGCTAGAAGAAATTTAAAGAATTTTGTCCACCCGTGCGAAGTCGGGACGGGCCGCTAGTATGTTATAATAAACTGGAAAAGTTTTGATGGAGTCTGATGTACCAACCTGAGGTTTGCCGACGTTCTGGTTTTAGTTTCGAAGAACATCCAGGATATGAGGACGATACTGTACTAAACGTGAAAATTAATATCGGTAAAACAATAATGACTAAAATTTATAAAGTGTATGCCAGCTTCCAGTGGAGAGAGTGACCAAATCCAGTCAGGGTTGGACTGAATGTGTTATACACAAGATCGCCATTAATAGTAAAAAAGGAAAGAGGCCTATAAACCAGATTTTATTACCAAAAGGCCACTAAGACGATAATGAAGAATGAATTATAAAACCATCTATTGTGACACTATAAAATCAACAAGTTTTGCTTTCTCCTGTAGAGTTCACTTAAAAAGACTTACGCAGTCTGATAAGTAGGCTGACGATATCTTGATTGCATTCCTATTTGAAAAAAATATTTAGTTCTTACACATCCGTGCACATAAACAAAACTTTTTTACGGATTTTAGCGCATAATTTATTTTATAAATAATAACATTAAAATGGAGGTCGGTCCCCCTGTCCGAGTTTCTTCTGCCAGTTCTTCTCGGAAGGGCCTTCCAATTTTCGACTCTGTAGTTGTGGACATTGCAATAGTAGTGAAAATTTAATAATTAAATCAAATGTAAAATAAAACAATTTGATTTATATAAAATTTTAACAATTAGGAATGTGCCCGAATAAAATATTGTGAAGGTAGTAGAAAATTTATGAACACCATTACATTAGTCATCCTGTGATCACGACTCCTGTAAAGGAGTCGAAACGTCAGGACTAATTATAAAATAAATTATGCGCAAAAATCCTTAAAAAAGGTTTGCGTTATTCAAGATGAAAAAAAATGTTTATCTATTATTATATTGTTATCATCATATTATACTACCTTGTTTTTTTTTGAATAAATAATACTTATATATACATAGTAGTATTCTAAGCTGGGACTGAACCAAAAAGTTACTAATCTAAAATTTAAAGTCATCCAGCAGTATTTTGTAAACTTATTTTTTTTACATTTACAACAATTAGCTTAGTTCAAAGTAAACACTGTAATACTTGTTTTAATGGATACAGGGTAATGGATAGACATTTATTAATGATATATGGAAATGTAAAATTTAAAGAATTATCAGTTCACAAGAATATGCCCCTTCGTAGACTGGAACTCAGGACCGTCAGTACGAAAGCCAGGATCGCTATCGTCGCACGAAATGACCGTCAAGATTTCCTATATTGTTTATTTGTATAGTCTTCTATTTTATTCACTTATTATTATTTTTACTTATTATTATTTCTATATTATTTTATTCATTTAAATAGTTAGTAATATTCGGACATTATACGGAGAATATATACATATCGTATTCTGTGAAAGGGAGTTTAACAAAAAGCCTTTTCTTGTTTGTCTAATTGATATTAATTATTTCTGCGATGGTATAACTAGATGGTCACGGTTGCGTGGCGTGAGAAAGGTTTCTTTTGTTTCGATATGGAAATAGCAGCAGATACAACTTGAAGTAAATCAGATAATTATATATTAAGTTTTATTGACTATTTATTACGAAAAAAGACGAAATATAAAGACTCCATGAAAATAGCTTAAGTTGTTTACCTTAAGTTAAAGTAGATAAGTACAGAAAAAAGGAAATAGTTTCATTGTAACTCGCCTTTTTGAACAGCGCTTAGTAGTCACTGAGCTTAATCTATACTAATATTATAAAGAAGTAAAGTTTGTGTGTTTGTATATTTGTTAAATTGTAAGGGGTAATCTCGGGATCTACTGAACCGATTTTAAAAATTCTTTCACCAATAGAAAGGCACATTATTGCTGAGATAGTGAATAATAAAAGTGTTTATTATCGATGTAATGTAAGATATTTTTTTTACATTACACTATATTTCTTAAACGCAGTTTAACGAATGACGTCATGATTTGGAAATAGCAAATCACCATGTTGATTAAATCTGAATTCATGGTGGGCACAAAGAGGCTTGATAACATCAATATAATTAGCGCGCTTTGTCTTACATCAAATGTTGGTGATAATTAGAATTCTAATGAGTTCCATTATTAGCCATTGTGGGAATCCAGCTGCTTTTCGTATATCACAGAAGGAGCCTCAAGTTCATTACGATTCTAATGACAAGTATAGCACGGAGAGAGAATTACAAAGTAATTCTCTGTTTTTACTTAAATGAAAGAAAAGATATTGTTTATTAATTTCAACAGGATCTATGGGTCTACTTCTGAGGTCTACTTGTGTGATTTATATCCTGCGTATTGTGGTGGTTATTTTAAATAATTTGTTAATTGGACAAATATTGGAAGAAAGTTATTTTCATTTTAATTAACAACTTCCTATAAGCATTATAATATTTCAAAACATACACCATTTAGCCTAGACCAAAGTTGTAAGGCTTGTATTATGGAGAGTAGGGTGTAACATTTATTTTATCTATCCGTTAGGATTCGTTAGGAACAAATAAATAAGAACACATCACTTTCGTGCTATAAATTGTTAAATTGTTTTATAAGACTAGAAAATAATTATAGAAAATCAGGTGATCAAATAATTTGAAAGCACTTATAATTATATAAATAAATTATCTACATACGAGCTGTATAAGATTTAAACTGGACATTAGTAATATTTTCTGTTGGTATTGTAGGTACAAAAAATCAAGCGTTAATTTTAATAAGGCTATATAAAGATCCAATTAAAAATAAATAAAATCAAAGAAAGAGTCAACATTAACAAGAAATGACTGAGAAAAATCACCGTTTTGGACCTAGTTGGATACATCAACAACCTTTTAAGATTACTAGCTACATTTCCGACCCTAATACCAAAGGATTAGAGCGAAATAAAGCTTCGTTGACCCTTAACGAACTTAATGCCTCGCTAAACGATACAGCGGCATCATTGATGTGGAAAAGATTAATTTATCATCAATCTATTAGTATTAATGGCATCATTTGTGGTAGCCCGGCACCAACTAGAATTGGCACAGAATACTGGTTAATGACACATAAAATAGCAGCAGATTCAAGTTGAAGAAAATAAGATAGTTATATATTTAGCCTTATTGCCTACGTATTACGAAAAATAACGTAATAGCAAGTCTTCATGATAACAGTGCAAGTTGTTTACCATTAATAATAGTGGGTACCTATGTGAAAAAAAAGCAAGCAGTTTTGAGTTTTCTTCTTGTAGCGACTAAAAATTTCCTTTTTTAACTTTGTTGAATATCCCATTTGCAATATTTCACATTAGACTATATATTTTAAATATAATTTCACGAATGACAACCTGATTTGATTTTGAATAATTTATGGCAACGTTAAATAACATTGGTTAAGATAACACTAAGTTATGTTGTTAAAGACGATTATAATTTATTTTACTAAAATATGTTACTATACCTATGTTTATCTTTTGAAAGACAGTAAATGTATCGAGTAATGATAATAATAACAATAATATTTTCGCATAATCACACCAATTAGCCTAGCCCAAAGTAAGCACCTTAAGGCTTGTGGTATGGATACTAGGGTAACTGATAGACGTACTTATACGATACATAGATATATATAATATTCAGAGAAATATACATAAATATCCATGACTCAGGTACAAATGCTCTTATTCATATACAAACATCTGCTCATCACCGTTGGCGCGAAAGATAGGATCGCTACCGTTGCACCAAACGGTCGTCAAACGTAATTTTGAAAACAACATGATCGTCAAACCCCTTAAAAAGACAAAGGTTCTTTAATGTTCATTAGCTTAAAAACATAAATCTATGAACAAAATTAAGGACATTTAGTAAGTCATCTTAATATACTTTTTTACAAAAATAACAATTTTCGCTGTACCCAACTATATTAATATTACATTTCTTTTGCAATGTGTAAGTTTGTCTTATAATTATATTGTCATTTAGGATAAAGGCATCAGTGGTCAGCCTTCTAACGACTTTTTAAAGTTTTTGCTTGAAAGCTGTAGAAATACCAACTGTTGGATTAATTGTTTATTATAGTTTTTAAACAATTTATGTCAAAAATAATCATTCTCTTAATAAAAATATTTTTTAAACTTTAAATAAAAATGGGCACAATTTCCCATTGGATGGCCTCTAAAACTGAATAAACAGCTTCGCTTGTAACGAGGCGCCATAGCTATATTGGTGACTCGTTGCTTTCATTGCGCTCTTCTCTGGCCATTTTTCATATTTTATTTTCTCTTCGTTTCCTATTTTAAATTTACTGTCTGTCTCTGTTTCCTATTTTAAATTTACTGTCTGTCTCTGTTTATTTGTTTTGTTCGAAGTTTATTCTTACTAGAGTCAGCGCGTAGAGCGGTTGACTCACCGAAAATAAATTATTTAAATATATTTATAGTGCTGAGCAGTTATAATAAGCTCACAAGTATATAATAAGCTCATAAGCATAATTCACAAGTTTCCTGTATATATGTATATTCTGTACCACCAGTTCCTGTTTATAAGTCTATAAGTTTCTTTAAGGCACTATTGTAAGTAGCCCTACCTTTTATAAAATGTTTTTAGTGATAAATGTGAAATTGTTTTTGTATTCAGTGTAATTTACCTTTTTTTATATAATTGTTTCAGTTGTGCCTTAATTCCTTAAATATAAAAACAAGTGACCTTTTTGTGTGAGCTTTTATTTCTCCGGCTGCTCCCCGTCACACGCTGAACCCAGTGTTCAGCCGTTGTTATATTATAATTAAAATGAAATCAAAATGAGCAATATTTATATCAAAACCACCGATGTTATATAGGTATGTATTTCTTATATTTCAGTAGCTTCTTCTGTTTTATTTACAACAGTATTTGGTCCCATCTTCTTGGGCCTTATTATCTTGGCGGTATTTTTAACTGAAAAAAGTAAAAAGAAGAAAATTATTGAGTCAGGTACCTACATAAGAATCAATTATTTAAATATTAAGTTCTTATACATATTTTGCAAGTTATTCAGTAAAACCTTAAATATTGTTATCAGATAACCGTACAAATATAAAAATCCCTAAAAAAATCCACTTAAATTTGGTACTCAACAAGATCGTGGCTGAATAGTAGATCCGCAATACCCAGTGACCAGCCGCGTTAGAAAATAATTTAAAATTCGGCCGACAACTAGGTTTTTCGACAATAAGTTAAAGACTTGTCTTACTAAATATGTAAATAAAAATTTAACGGTGCAAACGGTCGCTATTTTTCGTAATTTAAAAAAATATTTAAGAACCCAATGTCCAGCCTGTAGTTTGTCCATTGGATCTTTTGTAAAAAAATAGTATCCAAAGCTCTCTTAATTGACATATAAATCAGAGATATTTTTATCCAAATATAATATTATTCAATACATGTAATAATGCATAAAGCCACCCTGTATAATATAATCACATTTAATAATAAAAAGTGTTCTTTTTTACCTGTTAAGGGAACACTACGTGTAGTAGAAAATATTGCGTACATAACACTACTGCTCTCGTCGATAGACAGCACCTGTATGACCGAGTTTATTTCTCCTCCGTTATTCCCTGCCGCTCCTGTCACGTGACATATTAACCAATGAGGAATTATAGCTTTTATTGAAGTAAACGTGATTTGTTTTGACTCATTATAGTGATATTTATGACCATTAACGGTGCAAAAGACTAAACACTGGTTCTTGGATGGCTGACGGATCATAACGTTTTAATTGAGAAATGAATCTAGTTTCTCAGTTTCGATCAATTGTTAAAGCTTTATTTGAAATAGCGTAACATGGATATCGCAGGGCACGATTGTGCCCTTTGATTTCGTACTTTTATAACTGTCAACAATGACAAAATACATGTCGTGTCTTACTGTTCTGAATGGAATAAGTTCATTGTAAGGTACTATAGAACTATACCATAGAATGAAAGCCTTTTCTAAGCTAGTAATAAATCTTAGTGAGGCAGACCTTTCGAGTAAGCGAAACAAACACTGTCCACTGTTTAATTGCTAGTGAGGTGCATTATCGCCTCTTTAATGTTAAAAAAAGGCGAAATTGGATTAAAACAGAGAAATATAACAATGTTTTAAGAATTAAAAAAAAAAAATTTGTTAAATATAAAACATAACATCAATTCTTTACAAATAATAACTAATTTTTTTAGAAAAACAAGTAAAGAATTTAGTTATCAGAATTGCAAAAGGACTACCCTAATACAGATAAAGTATCATCCGATTGTGGCGATCCAATTTTCGTTGTAGACACCCTGGGGTCAAATATTACCGCAATAGTCAGCTGAATAAAGGTTTTTTTTTGTGAAACGAACTTATAAATAGAACGATATTTTTTACTCTACTCAGCCTGTCAAAACAGCTCATCACTATGCTAACACCGCACTAGCTGAGGTCGTTGTTTCGATCCACCCTCGATTTATGCGGCGTAATTGCTACTTGCCTGCGAGCTGCGGTCGCGCGCCGCCACGTTTTCATTAAACCGCTCTCCAGCATTAAATTGTTTAGCTATATCTGCTGTTGCGTCGATAATACGCTGACCGGCTTTTGTTTTCAATTACAATATTAAAAAAATAATAACATCGTGTTCCTCAATTTGCATAACTCTTCTGCTATTTGAAACGAACAACAATACAATTCTCAAAGTTCGTGGGCCAGCTGACGTCTGAATAGAATCTGAGCACCCACGCATAAACTATTATTTCCCAGTGTTTGACGTGACCGCACTAAATCGTGTGAAAGAGAACTTAATTGCCTATTAGACTTAAAACTAAGCGTCGTTTAAGAAATATCAAATGGTGTTTATTCCATTTCCAAGCTCATTATGTTGTCATAATTTATAGTGTTACATGGAAAGGTAATTAGGTATAAATTAGTAATTGGAAACCGTCCGGCGACGGTTGTCAGCGTGCCCAGTCTTAAATAACTGAAACATATATTTTATAGCTCTGTTAATTGGATAAATGGCACCCGAAGCTAACTTCGACAGTTACCGCATCCACCGAAATTAGATGCAAGCGTGTAGATGCCAATCATTTGGTGTTTATTAACACCTGAATGTCGATAATAAATTGTAGACTTCCCTGATTATTTCGTCTTTTTGCTACGGTGTTAATATATAAGTACGTTAGAAAAAGATTTCTTCTTCTTCTTAATTAACTTCACCAGCCTTAGTTACTACTGGCAACAGCCTTATGATAACATAATATATGGGTGTGAATACATGTTTAGCTACGTTGTTTACACGGATTTTGAGTGATTACTCGAGTCATAAAGTAAATCGAGAGTAGGAGTTAAATCATTTTTGCAAAGATCTGCTCCAATAATATATTAGTTGATCGGCATACCAACAGACCTTTTTTATTTTTAATGTTTTTTCTATCATCTATATCTACACTACTATACAAATATGTAGGATCATCTGTAATCTTTACTGGAGGGACTCTGTACCAGGGTCGTCTGCTTAGGTACCTCCGTCTTACTTATTTCTGCCGCAAAGCAGCAGTGCTTGCGTTGCTGTGTTCCGGTTTGAAGGGTAAGATATGGCAGTGAAATTACTGGGTACAGTGATTTTACATCTTGTGTCACAAGTTGGCAACGTACACTGTGGTTCTTGTGGGGGTTGCAGTTTTGCTGCGAATCTCACAAGAGCCACATGTATTATAGGCGACTGTTATCACTTACCATCAGGTGGACAGTTTGCTTGTTTGACAACTTTCTGCAATAAATAAAAAAAAAAATATTTTTATGACATATATTCGATTTATGACTCGCTGATACTTTTTTACTCTACTATTTTTAATTTTTTGTATGTCTGTCTGTCTGTATCTGTATGTCTTTCTATAAGTCAAGAACGGGTTTACAAATTTAGTTTATGGTAAGAACATGTGATTGCGCCAACGATAGATTATATATCTCGGTTACGCCAGAAATAAATTCAAATGTGTCGCGTTATTTATTTGAATGTTTTTGTAATTTTAATTAGTTTGGTCAACACTCCGAGCCTCACCTCCATTTACTCCATTTCCCTTTCGCATATACCTTATCTCGCATATGGAAGAGAGAGACGACTGCGCCATCTATTGGTGGCAAATCATACCGAATGTGGCCTACATGCGGACAAAAAAGAAAAAGTCAACTGATGGCCACTCGAGCACGTCGGTGTACGCGTGCGAGCGGAGATCCGCAATATTAAATTGAGCTAGTGATCTACCCGCAAACTTCTATAACAAACTACACTTTTATGTGACGGTGTCTTCGTGTGCGTAATAATAAGGAACAGCAAAGCCCACGGCAGCCCCCAGCATCTTACACCACGTGGCGGTCAAGGTATCGTGTCCCCTTGATATTCTTCTCATATTAATTATCGACATTAATTTTGTCATACTACAATTCAGTCGACTAATTTTGAATCGCCCGCACAATCATATCGTATCGGTAAAAACTTTATAGCTCCATCTAATATTATAGACACGAAAATGAGTTTTTTTTATTACACTTTCACGACTTAACTATTCTATCGATCATCATGAAATTTTGCATACACTTTATCAGGGGTACATAAAAGGACAAAGGACCTTGAAAAAAGCACTGTTCCAGCAAGATAGAAATATCACTTTTAATCGGTAGTCTAAATTAACGCGAGCAAAGCAAACGGTAAAAAAAAGGTAAAATAAATAATAAATACATTCCGTTTAACTCACAACTAATATTTAGTCGTAAACTAAATTGAGCTTGAACTATGGGTACGAAACAATGTATATAATATATAAATCAATATATAAACGACCATGACTCGGAAACAAATACTTATGTTCATCACACAAACATATACCCCTATCGGGATTTGAACCCGTGACCTTTAGCGCAGAAGGTAGGACCGCTATCATAGCACCAAACGGCCGTCGAATAATAACATAAAATCCCCTACAGTCTTCTTGATTCTCTTTGTTTTTTTTGGGCGCAACTCTTCGGACGCGGGGGAGCAAGGTGGTGAATTCTCTATGGATACTCCAGCCCGGCTTCGAAGATATGTCAGACTCCTACTGACTAAACACCACCTAGAAAGTGCTATAGCTAAAGAGGGCTGTATAGACTTCATTTAAGCGACCGCCTCCGGGGGAACCACGGAGGCGCAGTTCTTCCCGTTTTAGGCGAAGGATAACAACAATATTTCTTACATTCACACCAATAAACCTAGCCCAAAGTAAGCACTGTAAGGCTTGTGTTATGGATACTGGGGTGACGGATAGACATACATATATGTTACATAGATATGTAATATTTATAGAAATATATATCAATACCCATGAGTCAGGTACAAATGCTGGTATTCATCACACAGCGCACCCAGAACCATCAATGCGAAAGGCAGAATCGCTACCGTGCACCAAACGGTTGCACCAAAGGTGAAAATTTGAAATATATATTATGAATTTTGTATTATCGCAATCGTATTCGAAATGAAATCATAGCACTTACTGATAAAATATTCCGTCCATTAATATGTACTTCAGAAAAAAAGATAAAAATAATTTTGATGTACTTCTTCGCTGCGGGAAACAGCATTAGCCTGTATGTTCGAATCATTGTTCCCCATTATTCATTGTTAACGACGAAGGCCTTTCACGTTAGCGGTAATCATTTTAATGATGAAACGTACTAATTCGGAGCTTTCATCATTCGTTATCATTACAACTCAGCGTGATATCAGCTGATTAATAGAACGCATTCAATTTAAAATTAATTATTTATAAGCTTGCGAGCTGTTATTGTTTATAGACAAAAGGGTTGAAATATTGAACTTAAAGCTCTTGTGAAAATGTCGGTTGATATTCAGATTGATCAATGTACAAATGTAATAATTTGATATTAATGAAACTGAATCTGATGCCGTCGGTCGAGCGGTGAGGTGCGGTCATTAATAATTAATTATTTGAAATTTTATTGACTGGAGATATTTATTGAGAATGAAATAATGTTTAATAGCCTAAGGTTGGTAGCTTGAACTCATCAAAACTATTAACCTTTGTGAAGATAGAGCTTTGATTGTTTCCAGTGCATTTTGAAATGGTGTTATTGTAAGAACTTCTATCTATAACTGGCTCTTAGAAGTATTTTATATATTATTGTATTTGGGAATAAATAAATTATTTTAGACTTTCGTGGGTTAAGAACTAGAATAGTGTAAGGTAAAGAAATAAAAAAATATTTTTTTTGACCATTCCTTTTTAATCTAAATATTGTTATGTGCCAAAAACTGGAGCGATGTAGTGTGTAGATTGTTTAGTACAAAAATAACATATTAAAAAACATTATTTTTTTACTGCCAAAATGAAGTGTTTCTATTTACAATAATCTTGACGTTATTTTGTCAAAAAAGTAATGAGCACAACGATCGAAACTCGATTTACAGAGCGAATAGGGCACCGAAGATTGAAAGTAATCGCTTAAATAACGTATCTTGTCATACGTTTTTAACGCAGAAAGTTTGATTATGTAGCCTGGGTTTGTTTTGTGCCAAATAAGCGTAAAGTACTGTTACTGCTACTGGGACCTTGTTATTATAACTGTCAAAATGACGTATGTCAACCATTTTTGAAAAATAAACTTTATTAAAATTAAAACGTTTTTTGATTGCCTAAAGAGTTACACTGTTCTGTAGCCGATAAATAAAGCTTTATCATAAGTAAAAATCGGATATCTAATTACTATAGATTATGCCATAAAAGAGCTATAAGATAACGGTAGGTAAATTTGAGTTGTTTTTCGGTTCTCCAGTGAAGTTGTCAGTTTGCCTTTATGCTACTCTAGTTCTTAACCAACGCCTTCTTCTTTGCCTGCAATTTAACTACTACGCCCTGTATGTTACTACTATGTAAATGTTAAATGTTGGATACTCTTTTATTCTCAAATTATTCTCAAAACAAAACGGCAGACACGTTTTGTTTTGTTTTTGTGTTGTTTCCTTATTGTATGTTATTTACCTCATTTTTTATTTAATTATTTCCTCCCTCTTTATCCAAATGATAAATGTATGCCTGTTATGTAAATAATAAATTACTGTATAAAAATAGCTAAACCTATGCAAGTTCTTTTCTCAAGATCTGATTATGTAAATGGACATATTGTATATACATTCTTATTTTTAGCTTTTAGATAAAACTGTCGGTAATGCATTGCATAGAGTGCACCGCTTTTAAATAAATGGCCAATCGGAGACAAGGCCCCACACGTCGACCAGCGTTTATTATTCATGCATTACGTTTTGTCGACAAGAAAGAGTATTCTTGCATAATAGTGTGATAAAATTTCTATTTTTTATTTGTTTTGAGAAATACATCTATCCTAATGTGCAGTTTCATGTGTTGTTAAATACAGATTAGATAGGCAAAACACACCACACATCATTATTTATTTAAAAGATGTCTCGTAAATGTTACAATAATTATCATGCCTCTTTGGCAATCGTGTCTTTGGTCTATCATGCTGAAAAATCGATACTTGTTCGGAGCAAATGGAATAAAATCAAATCATTATTTATTTACATGATAACATGTAAATAAATGATGATTTCATTTGGTTCAGAGTTTCTCTTAATAAAATCGGTCGGTACATATTGTATTGGTACATACTTTATTAATACTAGTGTTGTAACGAATATAAATTTTTAATTATTCGCATATTCAATATCAAATTTGGCGCTTTTTGAATGCGCTTCACTTGTTTGTTTACTTGTGGAAAGTTTGTTAGTAAACCATTTTGAGGATAACATGAGATTATTGATGTTTAACATTAATAAACGAGTTACTAGTGAAATATGAACCTATTTTACAGTTTGCGCCGCTGAACGAGCTAGATATGCAAACTTTGTAACAATTACTACTCTCAAGAACGAAGAACTACGTCTATGAGAAACCATTTGAACTCAATGCGAAAATACGAAAAATAAAGTTATAATGAAATTAGTAATTACTGGTAGAAGTTGAAGAATTGAATTCGTTTTTGTTTGTTTCTTCCTTAGGAATGTCTAATTGATGAATTTATAATTCAAAATCGATACTGAATTTTACGATAACGCCTGATTACTATTAATATAATTGCAAGAGTGAGAAGTTATAACGATAATAGTTTTATAATGAAATACATAAGAAAATCATATTTCTTTTTTAATTTACCTAAAGTTTTTTTTTTCAAATTTCATATTTGCAAAATATTCGCATAAATTTACGGATTACGAATACGAATATTTAAAAATATACGAATACTCGCGAATGGGGATGCGAGTGCGAATATTCGTTACATCACTAATTGATATGGATTAAATATGTGTGTCAGTTTTAATGTAACAAACCATAAAGTTTATATATAGTAGCTTATTGCATTAGCATTTCCCTTTGAAATTTTGGTAACGAAACATCTACTTAATCCGGTGTAGATCTTCACATATTATTCAAAAAGTTTTTATATGTGAAACGTTTGCTTTTATATGGCGTGTTACCATTCGCACATTAAGAATCCAAACGTTCAATTCTGGGTGTTCACTCCAACACTCAGTAGGCGGCCCGTGCATATATAAACATATAATCTCACACGAGATATGTGTCAACCACAAGATAAGCGTAACGCACTTACAAATGAGCTTTTACGCGCAGAAATAAAACGCTAATCTGGAAAGGTCCTATGGATTATCTTTAAGACCGTCTGTAGTTGCCATTCATGTCTATAATATGGCATACAAATATGTGATGATATTCTAAATCCAATGTTAAATTTCGAGTTTGCTATCGATGTCTTCATGGTTCTGGATTGATTCTTTGTCATACACAGGCAGATGAATGTTATTAAATAATGAGTGTCATCATGTTAACATGTTCCTGATAACGATTAAGTAAAATTATATAAATAAACGAGTTTTTGGCATCTATATTGAAAATTAAAATAAAATATGGTTCTTATTGATTTTAGGTTAGGGAGGTTTTTATAACACAATAACTTTTTATTTGTCTTGAAAATATTTTTGTTTATTCTTTTTTTTAAATAATAGTATAGTCCGTACAACTCGTACGTATAATTTAATTCCAAACTAACTAGAGATTGTGCAATGGATACTAAATAAAGAACAGAATACGTAAACAAATACATGCGACCATGACTCAGAAAGGAGTGCCCATGTTCATGACACAAATATATGCCACTATCAGAATAAGAAACCAGGGCCTTTTATTCAAAGGCAGGATCGCTACCGTTCCATTAACCGGTCGCCATTAGTATGTACTAAGTTTAAAGAAAAAAAAATTAAATTCGCTCAATATTATTTGAGTTAATGGATTCTTTAACTTAGCTTTTGAAAGGGTGACCGCACGTTTTTGTTAGATTTTGACTTCAGAAAGCACTCTGTAAACTTTTAATGTCGTATAATTTTCATTGAAAGCAATCTTGTTTAAAAATCTTTTTTCAGTATCACACAACCGCGAAGGAACAACATTTACAAAATTGCCTTGGCATTACTCAGTGAAATAGCGAAGTTTTCGAAACCGCATCGCCTATTAGTGGTTTTTATAGGGGAACTTTCAAAGATGCGGTTAGAGATAAAAAGTTTTAAATAAAAGAGGTTTGAATGGAACAAGTTCTGTGGTTTTCGAATGTCGCACCGTTGGAACTCGTAACGATAGTAAAATAATTGTCGGTTGATGTTATTGCGTCTCTTTTTGTCCATTTAAATAAAAAAAGGAAGTAAAATGCAGAGTTACCATTTCAGTGAAGTTTTAATGTTGAGCTTTTTGTTTGAATTTTTAAACTGAGGACGTTTAACACAGTTTGCAGCAATTGTTGTTGGTAAAAGAGAATGCTGAATTGGGAACTATGTCTTCTAATTTAAATAGTTTGTTCGTTTTAATAATTTAAAACAATCTCAGTTTGTACATTTAAAGGTCATGAGATAATTTCGTGGCTTAAATGTTCTTATAGAAATTGAGGATAGTTAGAAAAGAAATATTTTGAGTATCCTCCTTTTGATGAAACGAAATCTAATCTAAACATTGACGATGACGATCATGTGGTGTTATTATGGAATAATCGTTTCATGACATTTTTCATATTACGGATATTTTCACATTTATTAACTGAGCACAATGACTAAATCACTTTAATAAATCCTACCAAGGAGCAAAGCATTCCAACAAGGGAATTTACTTAAACAGTTATGTTGTAACCCAATTTACGTTGAACTGTTTCATTGTTATCTTTTAAAAGTAACTTATTATTCACAACTCATGGGTACATCTTATCATTACATAATTTATTAAGCTTTATTATAGTATTGAAATCCTTACATTCACTTCATGAAACGCTAAGCTTCTTGCCATTTTCCTTTCTTTCATTTCGTGCAAGCGAGAAAATACATTTAAGGCAAACTTTTAGGCGTATTGTTTGGACCATTTACACTGACAATCAAATTTGTTTTAAAATATATCTCGTCAGTAAAAATCTTTATAGTCAGGGTTGTGTTATCAGCAAAACTTTTTGCTATTGTTGTATTTTGTCTAAGCAATAAATACTAACAAACAAAATAATTTTATAATAAAGTATACATATGATTATTGGAGCGGAGCGAGCGAAGCGAGCGAAGCTCCCATGGATCAGCTTCAATGGCGCAATGTCTGTTACTTGTTGTTGTTGATTTAAATATTTTTTGTGTGGAATCGAATCAACAGGTTTTGGTGACGGAGCCCGAATTTTGAAATTCGCAAAAATTACCATCGAAACAATAAAAAATTTTTTTTAGGAATTATGCTCCGCTCCAATATATGGTGCTAGCGTAGCTTTATGCTTAGCGACTGCATCGTCTAGTATTATACAATCATAACAATGAAAAGTGTTGCAGTAAAGAGTTGAAATAAAGTTTGTTTTTATCCGATAATATGTCACAACAAGAAAAAAGATTATCATTGAAACTCAAATAGGCAAAGGTCTTAAAGGATCATGAGCTCTTTGTGTGGGATCCATTCCATACTAACCCGTCAGCCGCATCGTCATCACGTGATCCAGTGCGACCCATTGAGAAGTAATTTGGTGTCTCTTTCATATAAACGACATAATCATATTTATATTGCGGCTTGGTGTAACTCTACAGCCATCTCGGAATTTGTAAGACCGTTCGTGAAATACAATTAAAAAAAGCTACTTTTTTCGAATAAGAAAGGCCTTTAACCTAAGTTAGGGAGATTAGTAGTAAAGTGATCTATAAACAAACGAATTTAACTACTAAAGAGTCGTTTAATAAGTTTATTTAGTAGACCAATTAGCTTCATAGCTGGCGGAGACTATAATATAGTCCTAATAGGTGGATTATTTCAGTTTTCGCCTGCATAATTAAATTTCAAAATGCTCAGCGCTGGCATTCGTGTTTATGTAAATGTGCGGAATGCCATTTTACTGAAATTGCTTAGCGGACAAAGTAAACGCGACGGTTGCGTTATGAGACTACAAACATGATTACATTGCAAGGAATAGCTGTTTTGGTTTTGCTAATGTAAAGTTTGTAAAACAAAAAACTAAGGAAAGGATTTTGCTGATTATATTAAAATATTTAAAATTTAGTCAATTAAAATACAAACTAATTATACTGATTAGTATGTTTATAATCCGATGGTACACAGAAGTGGAACAAGGACCTCAGTCCTTAGTGCGAGTTCAGGCAGTCGACACTCGCTATTCGTTGATAAGCACTCATCGTTACATACAAATTTCTATAAAGATCCGTAATTCCATGCAGAGATTTTGTTAGACGGTATTTGAATTTGTTAAATATGTTATATGACATTGACTCTCTGCGTCTAAAAACTTGTTTGTTAAAAAAACTTAAAATTTTGAGATATCGCTTTTACATTCCAAGAATTAAATTTAGATATTGGTTCATTTATTGTTTTATACTGAGGGCAAAATACAATTTTTTATGATTTTGACATGAAAAGAACACTGTCTCGAATGGAAAATAAACCATTCAACTCCCTGTTCTTTTCGAATAATATTCCATCTTAACGAAGAAAACTAAACTTGATACCTGTCTCCTAGGCAAGATTCTCACCAATGACCAATTAAGTTATAGACGCTTTTCCATATGCGCCCTCACTAGGTTTAATCGAGATCTGATAGAAAGGAGAGGAGGAGCAACCATGGAATTTTCATAGATTAACGGGCAGACCGATTGACGGTGGTTCTCATAGAACTTTGTGATACCTATGGCTAGGCATGCACCAAGGCTGGTGGAAATCCCTTACAAATCTCAGGTGTACTGGTGGTCAGCGGATTTCCCTAAGGAGGTGACAAGTGGGATGTTTCAAGATTCTTCACAAAAGTGTTGCCTCCTCTAGCGCCAATGCAGAGACCCACATTCGCCGTCGGCACTACTCAGCTGCCATAAGCTTACAACAGAATTTCTCTCGTCAAAAAATAAGAAGTTTATAGAGGCTCCATCTTTAGTTCATTTGGTTTGTTTGTCAATTTTTCGGCTTTAAGTTAAGACACCTTGACTTGCCAGGAAACGCTCTAGTTAGTTAGTTAAATTATTGAACACTTTTATGATTTCTTAAAAGTTTTGGTATGGTGGTAAAACATCAGATAATAAAAAAAACTGGTTGGTTGCCTGTAAAGTCGGTATACGGGCGAAAGTTTTACGTGACAAGGACTTTGAGTGGTAAAATAATTTTAATGTGAATATTCATTCGTATAGTAGGAAGAAGGATGAAATAATAGTAACAATTTAAAACATTTATTTATACAAAGAATTATATTTAAAACATTAATTTATAGGCACGCGTCCCTTCCACTTTTTATGTCTGCTCTTAGGCGGGCTAACCATGCCCGAGTGGAAGGGACGCGTGCCTCTCACTCGCTCTCATTGTAAGCGCATAACGTGAGCGGAGCGTAACGCAGTTTCTTGAAGTGTCACCCGGCAAACCAATTTATAAGACGTTGTCACGTCAATATATTTTCAAAGCTCTAACAGATTGTAAACAATTGCAAATTACCGAGCCACGCATATCCCGGACCTTAACATAGCGTGGATCGTGTCACGTTAAAACTAACGCGTTCAATAATTTCCGCAGCCGTGGAACTCGCCATTACCATATCGACGGTAAGAGCTACCACGATAATGTCCCAAGTAGTTAACGAAGATTAAAGGGCGATGTTCCAGTTAGGTGGTACACGCCTTTAAGATTAGCTTGCGACTGCTCTTGACAAAGAAGTGGTTCAACCTTCTGATATTGCTCTTAATGTGTTGTTTCACCGGTCTTTTCCTTATTGGTATAACATCACATTCTTGATCTTTTTGTCATTTATTTATTTTTTACTTTACAACAGCGTAAAATTGTTTTGTAAAAAGACAACTCTTACATTTAGCAGAGGTTTCCAAAATAAGATATCAAAATTTTGAGTCTCAAATGATTTATTAAGAACAAAATCGATAATAATGTGCCAGGAAATGTCTTGAATGCAAATATTGTATATTGTCTGTTTAGCAGAGTAGAATAGCAACAACAAAGAAGTCGTAAAATGTAATCATCATGTATATATCTACTGGGCACAAAATGGGCATCAGCGTTTTCCCAATTATCGTCTTGCATGGAGATTGAAATATATCCCTCCAATTATTATGGAGGACTTCCATCTAGCAGTTGACGTTTTTCGGCTATGCTGATAATGATAACATCGCTTTGGCGATTACAATAACTTATTTATTAAGTTTGCCTAGTTTCAAACCTGAATCTAAACCGATTACTCCTTTAGGTAATAGGGAGGATACAATGTTACGAATCGTTTCTAGTAGTATTAACTAAAGAACTATTTGACAATGCTGTAATAATCTTATATTAATGTTTCGCGCTATGCAAATCTCAATATGCCATTTACATAATGATTTGTCATACCCAACTTATAGTTTTTCTTAGTAAAACTTGGTTGAACTTGGCCAGTTCTCGTGAGAAACTTGTACATCTCTAGTATTTTATTTATTAAATTATTTAATTGACTCCTTTATATTACTTTTATGTAAATTTTATAACGTTTGACATTTAAGCTAATTTTACAAATTACATTTGGCATTTTGATAGTGGGCAAATCTGTCACAGTTTATCATTTTACAAATATGTTAGCATGGAATAATTTTCCTCAATAGATGATATGTATGTATGTATATTTGTATAACTTAAAGCCGTTTGTTATTCCCTAAAGGAATTCTGAAGTACCAATAAATTGTACAAGTAATGACGGGGAAACGCTTTTGCATTTGGCACTGCGAATCAATCTGATTAAAATATATTATGTATATTGATTTACATTTGGCAATAAGTTGTCACCCATTATCATTTACGATCACGATTCTCTTGATGTATGGCGACATATTTGATCTATTGACACCATATCTATAAAATTAGGAGTATATCTATATAAATTAGATTTATCTTTGTTTTAATTTCAGAATAAATAAACTGGTCTCGCTTTTTGCGAGTACAAGTTCGACATCCATGATAAATTATAGATTAGTCTAATTAATTCATAAAAAACTTACATTTTTAATCAAAATTATAATATGAGACTGTTATTGTATTTTTCGTGTAAAAGATGTCAGCACCTTTTCTATTTTTAACATCAAACAAAAAATAAACTAGGAATTGTACCAAACAGCAAGCGAAACAATGACTCTGGGTCTACAGAGGAGGGTTTATTTTAGGTGAACAAAGCAGTAAGGGTATTTTATTTGTGAATGATATTCAAAATGGGGGTGACAGTCCTTTCTGACTCAATATTTTTCATTATATACATTTGTGATTTAGAAAATGTATAGTATTTTACTTAATTGTTAGCTTATGTCATGTTCTTAATTTTAATTTAGGAAATTCAAAATGAAATCGAGCGAACTCTACATTTTTAGAAATATTAATAACTATATTTTTTCAGCACAATTATCTTTTAATTAAACAACAGTCGTCGTTTTTAGACTGTGTCTTAACGAGATTTTAACTATTATACACCTTTAAAGAGTTTTTTCATAGAAACAAAAAATAAAAAAATAAAAATGTTACACAACTGTCTCGGCGATAATAACTAACTTAGTATTCTTACTTACATAAAGATAGAATTACGTAATTCAATTGCGAAAGCTTTAATTGGCATTATGCCACGCAAGTTAAGACCAGAATTCTGATAGTGCTTTTAATTGAACAAGTGTACCGAACCACTAATAGCGGCCACGCCCAAGTTTCTCTGCATTAAATTTGATCGCTATTTGCATGCTTATTGCCGGTGGGACAAGTAAGAAGGGCAGTGATTTAGAAAGTGACAATTATTGTGTAACAAATACTGCTTTCATAGCGGAAATATGTACTTAATTAAGTTTCGATCAATCAATCAATGGAAGTTATCAATAACGAATATTATTTTAAAATAGTTTTGTTTTGAAATCTTATCTCGATTGGAGCTATTTTTTATATTAACTATGGTTGTTATAATACCATATGTTATATATTTTTCATTAGTGCCTTTATGCAGATTCAAATCCAAATTATATTATGACAATACTTTGTGTGTGTATTTGTTACCATACTGTCAGTAATAAGAATAAATTTAAACATAGATTTTCCACGCTTTCGCATTTCTATGAAAACAAAACACTATCCGCAATTGATACACTCCTGATGCGAGTGGCAAATTAGAATCGGTTGATGCTCCATATCGCATTACGGAACTCGGGGCGCACATAGGGCTAGTAGGTAATAAAAGTTAATATTAATGCAATTTAATATATGTTCTGATATATAAGAAAAATCTGAACGTGAAGGCTTACTCTCTAAAATAAAATTTTAAATCATTTGAAGTATATAAATATTTTATTGCATTTTCTTACTTAAATGAAATAGTGACGAGAGTTTCAGAGAAGCTCATGTCACTAATAGTTTACGCTATGCTACAATCTTCTTTGCTTTAATAATCTTATATAAATAGTTTTTGACTCATCCAAAAGCATATTAGTAATCTAACTCAATATAGAGAATCTTTACTTCTTTTAGCATTGAGAGATGCAAAAAAACTTTTTTTATTTTAGATATCGTATCACTATTTTAATGGAAATCATGTTAGGTATGTACAACCTCACACCTTTCCAGATGCTTGCTATTTAACCACTGTAACAAATTAGTTATATAATAAACCTACGTTTTAATTGTATATATTTGGGTCGTTTATATAGGTTCAAAGCAATCAAAACTGAATTAAACGATTAGCAAATTTAGGGTGGGAGAACTCGAAAAATCGACAATGTATGTTATCAAGCATTTATATATTAATTAATCCGTCTCGGTATATCAGTATGTGTATATTAATGTGTAGTAATGTAGACTATTATAACAAATATTTAAAAAGAATCAGCGAGTATATTAAAAAGCTAGTTTCAAATATTTTCGCTTAGAGTTCCTTAATTGCGCTTTCAAAAGTTATATGACGTACTTAACTACAGTTCTATTAGAAATTTACATCTTTCATACTAGTAACGGTTAAGTGCTGACCCAATCCACTGCAGTGCTATAGTGTTCGTTAGGGATTATAACTTTATTGCCTACTTGAGCTCGAGGGTTTTGAATATTAATTCTAAAATCTTACGGTTTGTATTGCGCATAAACCGCTAAATGTTTACTTTGCAAAATGAGATAATTGTTAATAACTTAAGTGCTTTGAAATGTTATAACTATAGATTAGTGTATTTCTAGACTTTTTAAGTGACATTCGTGGAGTTTGCGGTCTCTCAAAACCTGTAAAATAAATTATTTTGACATCCTTACTACATATCCCTTCGTCTTTCGTTTTTAGCCAAATGTCATCCATTACTGGACAATGCCCTCCCCCAAAGAGGGCGCTGCCCGCATCTAGGTGTTTCCAGTGACCTTCACCAGATCGTAGTTCCACCGAGTGGGCGGCCTGCCTACACTACGTTTTCCGCTCGCACTCGAAAACTTTTCTGCCACAACGGTCATAATTTCTACAAGCTTTATGCCCCACCCACTACCACTTAAGTTGGCAATGCTACGGGTTATGTTGGTTACTTCGATTCTTCCACGAATCTTCTCATTTCGATTCATTTACGTAGGGAAACTCCGAACATAGCACGCTCCATCGCCCTTTGGGTGACCTTGGGCCTTCTTATGAGCCTCATATTAAGGGAGTTTCCCGAACGTTGCCCAGCCGAGTTAAATTCGAAGATTGACCACTCTCTCGAAATTGAACCTATATAATTGGACTATTTGTCCCTTTGACTTTAGGAACTCACTTAATACTTCTACTGGTGGGTCTTCGATAACTGACAGGTCTCCAAGGACTCACTGATTAGCAGAATATATGCTTAATGTATTAAACCCATTGTAAGAAACGTTAAAAACTAGTCAACTAAGGCTACGACTAAAGATATAAAACTAAAATAAAACAATTAGAAAAGAGGGGTGATGAAAAGAGATTTATTATGATGATGAAGTATAAAAAAGAGGATTACAATGACGTAATATAATGTCATATTAAAATATGCTATGAAAAATAATATGTGTGTGGCTAGAGGTGTAAAAAGGATTAAAATGCTTAAGATATCGTTTGATATGTTTAATGCCGTGGTGAGATAATCAGTTTTTTTACTCTCCAGTATATACAAGCAGTAACCACCTACTCAGATCTAAAATAACATAAAATTTAATATCAGATTTTATTACATATAAATACTTACAGATGTCATTACTTACCGTTAATCAGAATTGAAAGGGTACAACCGGTCTTTTGCAGTAAATATATTGGTACGCTTAATAGAAATTGTTATGTTTGAGATAAGACTACGAGTGTAAACCGTAATAAATAGGTCTGCTCACCCCTTTTCTATACGATAAAGGGGTGGGATTTATTATCTATTGTGAATGTTGTTCAGAGGTCTAATTGATATACGATGTTTTTATCGAAAATTATATTGGATACTCAGATTTTTCTAAATGAAAACAGGCGTTTTTGTATTTAAAGAATAATTAAATAGATATAATGTTATTTTTAGTATACATCAACGTATTTTTTTATTTATCAACTATTTAATAATTCGTACATTTAGTATCTCGTGTTTACGAGCGCAAAATTATGTGTTAGTATACAAAAAATTATAAAATCAGTTTTGATTACTATCAAATGAAACACGGGCGAATAATTTGTTACTAGCAAAGGCTTGTGTCACTGTGTAATTGTATCTACTAGGCAAGGTCAACTGTCCAACTTATTATTAAAAAAGGCACAAAGTATTATGGCTTTCAAAACACGTAATGAAATCTCCGAGGGGAACATTTGAATGTCGGTGTCACGCGAGCATCAAGTCGTTTGTATTCAAAGCTGGGCAAAGCGACACAATACGCAGTTTAGGGACAACAGTGATACAATGTGAAAAAGTTTAAATCATAAAACTGCATTTAAAAACGCGAATATAACATTTATTTTTATAATTGAGTAAAAACGCCCCAATATTGACTTTTTTCCGAGAGTCATCAAATATCCTTTTACAATAAATGTTATTTTCGTTGGTATTACGATCTTTAGAAAAACTTTTTGTTTATAGATCAATTGTAAAAAGTTGGAATAACAACTCCTAGTTACAATAATTATTTTTTAATATTTATGAATATAAATATAAAGTATTATATTTATATTCATAAATAATAATATAAGTGTTTTTATGATGAATACGAACATTTGTACCTGAGTCATGGGTGTTTTTATAATATCTATGAATATTACATATCTATGTATAAAATATGTATGTCTATCCGTTACCCTAGTATCCATAACACAAGCCTTACAGTGCTTACTTTGGGCTAGGCTAATTGGTGTGAATGTAAGAAATATTTATTTATTTTTTGAAAACATTGTGAAAAAAATACAGTTAACAGTATTTGATTAGTATAATAATAAGTGAGGAATTATAAATTATGTTTCGGTACACAAAACAAATTGATACAATACGTCTTAACAAGATAAAAATAAATACAAAGATAATAATGTCAAACTGTTGTGATGACAATTACAAACCGCACAATATTGCGCACCGACTATCCACGAAGCCAATTATTGGCAGATAAATTAGAACGTGTTCTAAACGCATAAATAAGCTTATAATTTAAATCATTTGTTTCCTTTCACCGCATATTGCCGGACAAAGAGGCGTGCGCCTGCTCAAGGGTGCAGCCGATATACAGTACTGCCAACCGTGGATGTTGTAAGTAGGTACAGTGGACAGCATATCGAGCTCTACATTCTGATGTTTAAACCTTCTTTATGCCACTGTATTTATATTTTTATTTCCCACGGTGTTTAATTTTGAAAATTAGATTTATAGTATAATTGTATGGGTCAATGCAAACATCGTATTTTGATAGTATAAAAGTTTCTTTATGTCACACCTGACTGGCTAAACTTATAGGAATTTAATTTGTTATAGTTATTAATTGATACTTATGAACTAAGTATTTGATCTTCTTTCGCCATGGATAGGAAGGCAGGTGCGTCACGGAGTAACGGAAATTGAGTGTAAATTTTTTTATTATTTGCATCAATCTATTATTTTATCTATTAAGTACTACCACAAGACTTATATTATCATAATTGAATATATTTAACAAAGGTTGCAAGAATTCTGATGTATGTCACAATAACGGCGTACATAACATTCGCCAAAATTATATTAAATTAGCAAAAAAAAAGAAAAGGTGATAACAAAATCAAACCAAACAAATTTAAATTGGTCCAAAGATTATAAAAGAAATTTAAGATATATCCGGCATATATTTGATAAAAAGTTATTAAATTTGTATTTAATCGTAATTACAACTGTCAAACTAAGGGAATTTTCGTGAATGGTAAGGTAACCATTTTACTGCAAATCAAATATGCAACTATATAAGCTTCAAAAGATTAAAATTGCCATTTGTAGCATTTCTTTAAAATGTTTATTATCGCAAGTAGAAATAAGTGAGAGAAACAAACTCATTTTATCACTTACCAATTTTTTTTAAGCGTTACGACCTTAAACAAAGGCTGTGGAAAACACAAAATGTTACACGAACGAGATAAGGGACACAATTGCCTGGGAATGTCACCTAATAACTTAACTCTGGAAAGTAGAGTTTCAAAGTTGGCAACACTTGACGCTGGCACCACGTAATGTCGTGACCCACCACACCCGTTCCATTGAACTACCGGCATAGATCGCCATCTCGCCCGGCGCCATATTGCTTTTGATATGATAATACGAGGCAGAATTTCAAAACAATAGGCACGCCTGTAATTGTGATTGTATCACGACGATAAAAGACAACTTTTTGAGCTAATAGTTTTTATCTGATATTCAAACAGCAGTAAAAACTATACAAAGAATTGTATACGTAGAGTATAAATTTTTTATATTTAAACAAAACGACTTTTTTATGATAAAAATGCCCAAAAACCGTAAAAAAGTAATTTTATTTAAAAGTGTAATGTGCGCCGAACTGTAAACTAATAATTTTTTAAAATGAAGAGATAAAATAAAAAGGGAAAGTATATAAAGCAGAAATAATAAACCAGATGATTACAAAATTTAAAGAGACCCATAAAAATAAAATAGATTTAGGAGCTATAATTCAGAGGATAATATTTTCTTTTTATTATTTACTTATTGGTCAAGTCGTGTGGTATCTAGCAAAAAAGAATAGCACCAATCCGTTCACACTCAAGAGTGACGTATAAAAAATCGAATAACAATACTGGACGAATCACTGTACACCTGCCGTAGATTACAAAATAGGCAAGAGCGTATAACAAACAAACCCTTTGAACGAAGCCCCCACCTAGCAGTAGACACCTTATGGCTATGACAACGATGATGATTTATTAAATACAACGATATGACTAAGTTACTCCTTGATCAAATATTCACTTAATCATATTAAAGCTTGGGAGTTTTAATTCTCCAAACTTTATTATCGTAAACGACATCCTTTTATTATTTCATGTTCCACTGTATTTGTAAAATACACTTTATTTTATTCCTAAAAACTTTGGAACTACATAGTGGTAGATATGACAATTTTTTAAGAAATCTTTGCTATTAAAGTTCAGATTAAAAACCTACCTCTAATATTATTGCATAGACGACCGGTTAGACTGAGTGGGAGATTCCTTACCTTCGAAGTCAAACTATAATAAAGCGCGTAAGACCGATTTGTTGGGACGATGACATCAAAAGGACAATTGGAGAGTAATGTCTCCAGATCGCACGAGAGCGTGACGGGTGACGCAGATCGAAGGATCTGTAAGGTCGGAACAGTCTGAATAGACAGAGGGAGAGAGTGAGACAGAGAAAGAGAAATACTTTATTGAATAATTAATTATGATAAACTCAATTGCGATAGTAAATTTGCCTCTGATGTCATTTTATTCTATTTTTTTTTTTAATTAGTTTTTTTTGAATCAAGACCAGGACCCAAGGTAGGATCTGCGATGAAGCGAGCTAGATAATATTTTTTTCATTGTAAATAAAATTGTTGTCTTACGTGATGATGTTGTTTATATCTTATAGATATCTGATATAATCATAGTACAAGTGATGTTGTAACAGAAAATTTGCTGCCAGATTCTGAGGTACATCTACAACTAAAATACATTTTTATTATCATTTATGATCCTACTGCTGGGGCACTGGCCTTCCCATCTAGTTGAAAACATCGTAGACCAGATGTAGATGTATCTACCCACTTAGCGGACCCAGAGTGGATTGGCAAATGGTAATGATCGCAGATGCAGCAGGCTTAATAGCTTAATTCGCCTTCCGAAGCATAAAAGAAATCAAGATAATTAAATCTTTGGTCATTCATTAGATCACTGTATCTACCGGATGTTGATAAGCTTCAGAATCATATGTTGAACACGCTTTTCACTGCTCTATCCAGCTTTTTTACAGTTATTATTGTGCAAAAACCAGACTTTAAAAAACAGTGACTCTATAAATTTCACTTTCGATCGGACGAGTTTTATTAAGTTTTTGGCCACTCGGCTTATCCGCTAATCTTTGCGCCAACGAGCATCTCGATGATAAACTATATTTGGCTTTCATTAAACGATTAGGTATTTGTATAATGGTATTTTAGAAAGAATAACGACCATTTGGTGCAACGGTAGTGAGCTTGCCTTACGCACCGACAGTCCTGGGTTCGGGTCTCGTAAAAGGGCAGATATTTTTTGTGATGAATACAAGTATTTGTACCTAAGTCGTGTTTATTTATTATAGGCTAAATAATGTTTAAATATTACTTATTTTATTTTTATTATGATTTCTAGTTTCTAAAAGCAGATTTTTGAGAACTAAAGCCTTCGTTGTCTATTATATTTGTATTTATATTATTTCTTAATTCCTTGTTGTTTGCTGTCAATTGTTGTCATGAGAATTGTCATTGTGAAACACGTAAAATTTATTAAATATTTTTGATGACTTAAGTGAGAATCTTTTTAATTGGAAGAGTGGAGCTATTCCCAACACTGATGATAAATTATATGAGCTTATCAGTACAGTTTCGCTCAACATGGTCTTTATGCTTCAATACGGGGCCAATATTAATGAGTTTAAACTGGTCCTCGTCCGAGCTACTAAAGGCATAAACTGTTATTAACTGCACTGCCGATTATAAGGTAGTGCTATGCAAGTGAATAATTTAGCTTTATCTCGACGCTAACTGTAAGCACAGGATATTTAGATATTCTACACTATATTTAGGTGTAGAAGTTATAAGTGTTAAATATACAGATAAAATATATGAAATGTATAAACGTTCGTCAAAAAATTAACTGATCCATAGTTGTACTTTATTGATTTATGTAATCATTTTCTGTAAGAGGATTATAACGTCAATTTTAAACGAATTAATATATATAAATAAATAAATAATAAATAAATATTTCTTACATTCACACCAATTAGCCTAGCCCAAAGTAAGCACAGTAAGGCTTGTGTTATGGATACTAGGCTAACGGATAGACTTACATATATGATACATAGATATGTAATATTCATAGAAATATATATAAACACCCATGACTTAGGTACAAATGCTCGTATTCATCATAAAAACATCTGCCCCTTCCGGGATTCGAACCCAGGACCGTCGGTGCGAAAGGCAGGATCGCTACCGTTGCACCAAACGGTCGTCAATAAATAAAAATAAATAAAAATCAATATTTGCATGTTTGTTCTCTGTGTTGCGAAACCATTAATCATATTGTAATGAAATTTTATTAAGCTGTTGTTTATATGACAGGGAAGGTTTACATGTATAATAAGCAAAAAAAAAATGACATAAAAGAGCATTAAGAGCATGCCGAGTGTACCTAGTTTTAATTTTTTTTTTGTACTTTTATAATTTAAATATTGCTAGATTTTTGTCTCAGTCGCGACTCCAATCCACCCACCAAGAAAAAGAAAATTAAGCATTGGCGCTGGTATTCACACTGGTTTAACGAGGTCTCGGTAAAGTAGGCTTAGTAAAACATTCAGATAAGTTAGAGTTTGAGTATCGCCTGATGCCTGAGAAGTAGACTTTGACAGAGCCGTCGAGTTATCAAGTATTGCTTATGGTGACGCCAGCGCCGTCTTCTCATGGTCTACGTATCATATAGTGGGAATCTTATACATGCACCGAACAATCGATAAAGAAGAAACAGTAATATAACCTAACACAAGTTGAGATTTTTCTTGTAATATTTTATTTAGATAAAAAACCCAGCATTTAATAGCTTAAATAACAAAAAATATTTTGATAATATAATAGTTTTAATTTGTAGCTTTGCACCCGTTACGCCTGACTATTCTTCTTTTGTAGTTTGTACAATTTTTTTACTATAATAGTACCGGAACACAAAAAAAGACATTATTTTTCATAATATTTCATAAAAGACTGGTCAGTTATGTCACTTTTTTTTAAACTTTAATTTAAAAATAAAACATAAGGCGATAGTCATTTTTTTTTCCTTCGATACGTTTCTGGTTCGCGATAATACCGATTTGTTAGTGGTTCAAGTTCAGTCTGAGGAGAAATTTTAATGTTTTATAAGTTTTTACATTAAGATAACATAATTCGCAGCATGCTCAGATAGATGAAAACGTTAGAGCAGGAGGGGGGAAACACACGTCATTAGCCTTTCATTTAATTAATGTTAAAACTTTAGTAATCTTTAATTTATAACATTGAAAGTTGCCTACAAAGTAGACAAAAAAGTGTTTTTTTTTTTTTGAATAATTAAAAAAAAAACATTAAAAACTTCTCAAAGACGATGTACAAAGATGTTTATCAATTTGTTACTTAATGTCTGATTAATATTTATTTTTATACTCTGCTTTTTTTAATGATTCGCTTATTGTATCTGTGTGTGTAAAATAAGGGAAAGGTTAATAGCATTTAGTATGTAGTAATAATAATGAAATATATATTTTTTCACGTACTAATACACAGTGGGCCTGTGTTATTTCATCCATAGAAAAGGCATTCATTAATTTTGCTGTTTGTTGGCGTAAGTAATTAAGCGGTTTACAATACGTATTTCATAAATGAAACATGACTTGGAATGAAAATCAAATGACAATAATATTTCAACAAGTATGAAATTATTCACGACCCACAATCAGCTTATATTAAGTTATTTTAATTAACAGCATGAGTAAATAAAAGGCATCTCGTTGAATACAAAATATTGTAATGCTTTTATGTGGGCAACAACTTCCACCTGTTTGGTGGAAAGTAATTAATTGTGTACAGGATATATCCAGCACCATTTATGTAATTAAATACTTAACATGTTTGAATACGGATTTAAATTAAATTAATTTTCATTCGATTATGACATAATAAGTTTTTGTACTTTTATATATTTACTTTTAGGAAAGATTTTTTGTTTAATAAATCTTAATATATATAAATTACGTGTCACGTTGTTTGTCCGCGATAGACTCCTAAACTACTAAACCGATTTTGATCAAACTTCGTAACTATCTGTTATTTGATCTAACTAAAAAGATAGGATAGGTATTATTTTAATTTATAACACAGCAACGCGGGGCTGGTTCAGCTAGTAGTATATATAAAACATCCAAAATCTCTTTTTCTCGGTTAATCTATTAGTAATTAATCAATTATAAATTGTCAAATAATCTTTTCTTTCATATGTCGTCATCATCTAATTTTCATTCAATGATAACTCTATTACAGAGGTTCCTCTCAGATTAGTAGATACAATACCTACTAAAGGTACAGCAGGGACGTACAATATTAAAAAAGAACTCAAAATAATAAATTTTACGGTCACCCACCTAATACTAGGCCCTATCAAAAGTTGCTTAGCCAGCACAATCTCAGAACAAATACACTAAAAATGGCGCCATCGAGCTTTCCATATACATTTGGTTTAAACTTCAAAACAAAAGAACGATGCTGACCGACCAGCAAGCCATCAGAATAAATTAAAACAAAATCGAAGTCCATAACGTCATTCGTAAAAGCACCCACTCGCGCTCGGTTGCATAGAATAAAAACTGAACAACTAAACTGTACGCCGACTGTGAAACAAATGGCCCCCGTATTTAATTGAGTGTCATTTCCAAACTAATGGGGCAAAGATCAATCGGCTTTCTTTGAAAGCTTAATTATGTTTATTCGATACCATTAATTCGTAGACCAGTTAGGTTATCGTTCCGCTTTGATCCAGTTAAGCCAATTCGAAAGTTTTTTTGTGAGATACCAAACATTTACGAGTGCTACTGGCCCTTACAAAATAATGACGTTTCTCTTGATAAGTAGTAAAATTTTGAATATAAAGAGACCCACCAAGTTGATCTGTTGTTCATCCAGAGATAAAAGGAACACGTGTGGAAATAATTAAGAACTTTCAAATGACGAACAGTATGGCAGTATGGCTTTACCGATTAATAACATGAATATTCAAGAACCCTCAACGAGACAAGATATCTCCCTAAAAGGCTTAATCAATTGAAATTCCGCTTCAAGCTGCAACAGAGCCTTCCTTATTGCGCCAGAACAAATTTGGGCGGAACCCAATTACGTGAAGTGACTCTGCAGTAATAATCGATCAAAAAGAAGACCAGATTATAGCCAGGTGCTTCCGAATGAAAACTGTGGGGACCCTCCGCCGTGGAACGAATGGAGCATGTCAATCACTTTAATTAATCATTCAAACTGTTTCAAAAGAAATTTAATTCCATAAAATCAGCTAAAACGTTCTCACGAACTGTTCTGAGCACACCTCGTCATTTGAGTCGACAATGATGCTATTTAATGCATTATTAACGCGTTGCTGCGACCTTTAACTCTTAAATTCGGCGTCACCTGATACGCTGCTTGTCACACTAAACGGTCTTTAGAACGTCTTAGGTTGACATACCTTATTGTGTTACATGGCCAAGCCAAGACAGAGAGCTTTTAACGTGTTATCAAGAAAGATGGGTAATGGATGTCTGAAGCTGTTCTAATTCTAAAACATGAACCTTTATATCCCTTTAGAGACTGGAAGATACTAATACGTTGCCAGGTGTTCTATTTCAATGCTCCATTCATATGTCATTCACTAGTAGGCAAGTATTTCGCTTGTCAAAGGAGTGTGAATTTATTGAAGACATTTGTTAATGAATAGGGGCTTATTTCAAACTAGACTGACTGTCAGATAGGAAAGGAATGTACTTTTAAATTGAACTTTACAGTGTTTGAGATATGATTGGAATTGGATCGGGTGGTAAGAAGGGCGTTAACCCTGCATTCCTTGGAAGTAGTGTAAGCGGTTACCTTGTAAGGTGACGCCCAGACAAGCGGTGACGATTCGCGACACCCACGTTCTTGGTGGTAGACTCCATTGGAAATTTATTTACAAATATTGCGAAGTCCACTGTCAATGTTATGAAAACCATTTTTAATAGATATTATTTTATTTGTATAATTTTTTGGATGTCATTAGTTCCACTTTGTAATTATGCTGAATTTTTTTTATATAAAATCACTTTAATATAAAAAAAATTCAGCACCGAATACCGAATAAACGACGGAATTTTCTTGATTTTTTTTTTATATTTAATCCTCCTTAGCTTTTCTTGTCTAATCTAGTAATCGTGATCACAGGATGACTCAATGTAACATTTGTCTTAACACGTTGTTTATCTGGTAAAGATTTTATTTAGAATTTTAGATATGCGGTAGGCGCGGAAGTAAAAAAGTAAATGTTATAATTTTTATTAAATGCAAAAAGGTTTTCTCTAATACAATTGTATCGTCGAAATATAAGTGTCGGTTATTATATATTTTTTTGTAAAAAGTGAAGCTACTTTGTTATCTGTGGTCAAGTAACTCACGTAGGTACCGGTTTCCATAGTAAAGCCACTTCGAGTAATCAATGTAGAAAACGACCTTTTTCTTTATTATTTCGATTCTGGGTGTTGTGGTTCCGTCTTTTTTTCTGAATCCCATAACACAAGTGAGTTAAGTTGCAAATTGCCTGTCTGTCGGACTTCTACAGATTGTATTTTGGAGAGTGTGCTCACGTGCTCATGATCATCACCACCGCCATCACCTTTCTTCCATCGGACATCTAGACGCACTGCGGGCTAACATCCTTTCTTGGTTGCTATTCCTACCTGTCTAACCTAGTGCTTCTCAATTTCTTTTATAATGAGCACAGCAAAGGAGTGGAACTCCCTCCCTGCGTCTGTATTTCCGAGTACTTTTTACCCGTCTGTTTTTAAAGCCAGGCACCTTCTGGGTTAGCTCGTTCCATCGTGGATTCTGTCTTTGCCCCGGGGCTTGATTGGGATCAAGAGCGAACCCATTCTAAATAAATAAAATAATAATAATTTGTTTCTTAACTTGTATTTAAAACAATATGTGTGCCTTTATTTAATACTAGCTTTCCGCCCGCGGCTTCGCCCGCGTGGAATTCGGTTATATTGAGGTATAAAGCACAACTATAAGAAAACTTCTCATTTCCACGGAAAAATCTAAGTAGCGCGATGTAACGCTGGATACAATTAGTTGTTAAACCAAAACTGAATGGTACACTATATTATATGTTTTCCCTTGTGGAGCAAAAACATGCAGATCTTGGGCACTAGAAACTCGGGAACACGCTACATAGAGCTGCCCATGCGAAAAACAATGTTTGTCCAAGCTATCATTCCACTTCTTATGTATTTTAAAAAACACATCGTTACCATGTTTTAAAAAACACCCAGCGCCATCTATCGCATACCTCAAGAACTAAATAACGTAACTAATACTTATACCAATTAGTAATTCGTTGACTTTAGTGATTTCAGGATAAGTAGATGTAAAAAAAAAACAGTTTAGACGATAAAACAAATTGTACGTCATCCCTCGGGAATTCCTCATTTTCGGGGATTCATTATCGTATCATTTAGCTTCTAAATTTACATGTTTATATTCGTTTGCAATATTTTACGTTGTTTTAAACGACACACAGCGCCATCTACAATCCATCCATCAAGCAAATAATATTTTTGTTTTTCCTCGGGAATATCAATTTTTTTCCAGGATAAAAAGTACCCTATTATTTAATCCGGACTTTTATCTTTACGTCTGCAAAATTTCAAAGCAATCGGTTCAGTAGTTACGGCGTGAAAGCGGAACAAACAAACAAACAAACTCACTTTCCGATTTATAATATTAGTAAGGATAAGGATTTATATTTAATAACATTACAAAATGTTATATTTTCTTGCTAAGAAGAAAATACAGAGGTATCTATTATAAATAGTAAAGTTCGACTAGTGTATAATACAGAGAAGGAAAAAAATTATAACACCATTAGGTGCTATAAAACAGAAAATATGTGGGCAGTAACCAATTTGTTACGGATATTATTGTTGGGTTGTAATAAACGACCAATTAAATGTTGTAATTGTTTATTTCATAAACAACTTAGATTATAAACAACGTCTTTCTGACTTCATAATTCATTCGTGCGTTCAATATCCTTATTTACATATTTATATTAAAATATATACTCTAATATCACAGATTAGTTAATATAACAAATAAACTTAAATGATAAATAAATGAAACATTATAAAATTATATCTTTAAATGATTTTTTTCAATTAATGTACTTATTTATTATATATTTTGCGTTGGGACAAAGTCTGATTTTGTAGGATTTATTATTTATCTATACAATTTCATTGTAAAAAGGAAATTTTGATTGGTTTTGAACTAACGTATAAGATTAATACGCAAAAATTTGTTTTTTATCTTAAATACATATGGGAATCTTTGTTTTACTTGCAAACTAACTTAAATGGAATACAATTTTAATATCACAACCTACCACACCATAACAAAAACGATAAAAACAAATTACATAATGTATTATTATGATTCCATCAAAAGCAGTTTTCCTTTTGCCGACTTATAATTATTGCACCAATTTCGATTGTCGATTACATGATTATGTTCCATTTGAAAGATCGTTAAAATATACTGTTGTGCAATAAAATATTTCTCAAGAAATACCGCGGTATAAAATATTTAAATAAATGCAATTAAAATTGTTGATTTCTTAGTTTTTTTGGAAATGTCATGACGACTATGACTTTTTATCATACGTTTCAGATGATAATTTACAATTTAAACGTGTTTTCAATTCAACTTTTTAAGGCATTTAAGTTTTTCACTTTTATTTAATTTATAGCTATATCAGATTTCACTAACGGCAGATTAACTATCAAATGGACTACTTAAATCAGTTTCTGTGTAGAGCTCTTCGCTATCTCGGGCAGAACTTGAAATGTGGGAATAGGAAACAATGCAGCGATAGGAATCTGTAACAAATATAACTTGTTAAAACCTTGTGCTACACTGTAATCAATTTTGTAGATTGTTTCAAAACACTTGTGAGATGTAATACAACACGTACTGAATGTATTAAAATAATTTTAAATAAATCACTAAACTCGTATAATTTCAGGTTTTTATTTATTTAATCTTGATGTTTCAGTAGTCATTTTATGAAAATGGCTCTTGAAAAAAAGTATTAAAAGAATATTTAATGTAAGGCATAAAAACGTGAAAAGGCAATGTTGCCCTACTTCAAGGTCTTTGAATTTATTTATTTATTGAGATTACTACAGTTTTTGAGGTTTAAAATTAATGCCATCGGTTCATAGTGATCTTGTAATGCGGCAAAAAACTCCACACCTATTTGGTTTTATACAGGCTGGTGATATCGTAGATATTGCTAACAATTATTTTTTTATGTTAAAAAAGTTCTTACCGACTAGGATCATATCTGGTGTCAAAACCAGGCACGTCAATAACGTTCCACTCGTCTTTCACTTTAGAATAGCTGAACGAAATTTGTTCTCTGAACGATTCTTGAGGTAATAGTTTCATTTGTTCCAAGTGAGAATGGAACTCGGGCACTAATGTTAGATTCTTCTTCATCAGGCGTTCTAAAGAAATAAAAAAAACATTTTTATTAGTAAGAGTATGATAGGGTCGACAACGGCAAATCAAACTCGCCCTTATTAGAGATTACTGCTTTAATCTAACGTCACCAATTACGCTTATTTCTATTTGCTACTGTTTCTATAATTATCATAAATAGCTTAGTAACGTAAGGTTAGGTTAGGTTAGATAAAAAAAATAAAAATTTTGGGCGATTGTGCTTTGTACAAAGTAATTGGTGAACAAAAAATATAAGGATCGACATTTTATTATAATGATTTTTGGACTAAGTCTTAAAAAGAAAGAGTTGCCTTACCAATAATGAAACCCATTGTAACGTCATCTGGTAATCGTATTGTTTCGCAGATACTGATGAATCTACCACCGCTGAAAAAAACATGACAGTTAGAATGCTGCATGTACAACTAAAAGTTGAGACACTCTTAACAAGCCTCACCTTGCAACAGGTAACATTTTCAACGCCAAACTCCGGCTTATGCAAAATCCAGCGCCGCCGGTAGCAAACCAAAATGAAAACATCAACTGAAACACATTGAAACTGTTAATAGAAAGTAAGAATGTTTTATTTTATTTATAACAAAAAAATCGCTCTTTAACTACGCTGTTTTGCTTTATTTATCAAATATCTGATCAATACGGTTTTTCAAAATAGGAATTATAATAATGTTACGTGAAATATAAATACCTTATTTGTAGGTTTCAAATAAATATGTACTGGTTCATTGACCGATGTTCGACCAAGGTACCAATCTTCTTGATGATTATATTTCTGGAGTGCAGCGACCAAACGGGGCACGTTCACATAGTTGTCGTCATCGAAGTGGCAAAACCATCTGGTAAGAAAAAAGTTTATTACCGTGTGACCAATGGAAAATATTAATCACGAAAATAAAAGTAAAAATACATGAAATTGCCCACCGTCAGACGACCATTAATTTCAACTGTCTTCCCCAAAAGTACATATAAAAACCTGAAAAGTTATCAGCTGTCTTCTTCGATGTGTGTATTAAAGAAAATAATTGCAACTTTGTACAGAGCGGTTAGACAGCCGCTTGTGTTGTTCGAACCGCTACAGTTGGTGGTAATTGACGTCGCAGTATAATTTTGTGGTATTACTCTCGGCGCAAATAACAGGAGCTGCGCCCGCACAATCCTTGATCACAGGAGGAAATACGGACAGAGTCAAAACTATGCTTTACAAATACATTATTACAATGTCAACGTCGTGATATGCATGCTTTGTGGCTTTCACGTGTTACTGTCCAACCAATCCATATTTGGAAGGCAGAACTTATAGTGTAAACGTTATTTATCTTATAACCTCGGTTCAAGCGACAGCCTTTTTGTGTTATGAGGTAGTGATATGATTTTCATTCCTTTTATTTGGCCCGCTATCAAAAGTTCACCTTACATAGCTAGCGATAAGACAGTAGCGGCGTAGCTACTGTCTTATCACAAGCTGGATCGAATAGCAAACGACCTGACCCTGATACCTTCGACTGTTAGAATGTGTCTGATATTGGTTTAATGACCATAATTAATAGAATCTTTTTACAAATAAAACTATATCCCAAATTGAATTGTGTAGCTGAAAAAAAAGAAGATCAGTTTATGTGTATTGCTGATTTTGATATTTTTTCATAGTATAGTGCCACTATTTCTGTTGTACTTTTGACTCTGTTCGCTTTGTTTATTCCTGCAACGTGACCACATATTGCAATATGGCGTGCGACAAATGGTTCTACGATGCTGATATACTGGGTCAGGTTTCTGCATATCAAGATTGCGTTTGCGCAATTATATCGGCAACTAATGGGTTTTGTGGACAGCTGGCTTTATCAAAACATTTAATGCTCGATTATGTGAAGCAATCAATTCCTTACAGTACTAAATTTGTATGCTATTATCATGTAATACAAAGTTCATTTTTGCAAATATAATACTATTTATATTTTGCGTAAATTAATACATATAGAAACCTATTTTGTTATATAAAGGTTAAAGTAACTTTAAACTTTAGCAAAGTAATACTTGAGCTACGTTTGCTATTTCGACCTGTCCATACGTTAAGCGCTCCATATAATGTAAGTTAACGAATGACAATATAAATGTTAAGTTGCGTTGGGGGTTATTTTTTCGACTACCTGTTTACTCAGTTAAAAGCTAAAAATAAATTAATTGAGATAATTACCAATTCTTTCTTTTCATTTTTAATATCTTAAAGTTAAAGGCACTGATATAACTGTGTTATATTAAGTTCTTACAGGTTTAAGCCTATCACTCATTTCAATAAATAAAATTGGATTAATGACGCGTTTAATTTTGTTTTATTTCTTATATAAAATAGAGTTTTATTTAATTTTGTGAAAATGCTTGGTGTAGTTTCAAATTGATTTGGAAGCTCTAAATCATTTAAAAAATGATTAACTAACAAACTGAAACTTCTGATAAGTTTAGAGTTGATTTTTGTAGAATAATAACTACAGGCAATATAGTATATATAGAGTTTTAAGCATTTAATTACTGAGGAAATGGTACTAAAAAAAATTCATTCTCTCGCAGTCGTCGTTTATACGAAAAATTTGAAATTAGCTTTTTACTTATTCCTATGTTAAGCTATTGAAATTATAAAGAATTTTGCTAATATGTATTGAATTTAATAAAAGTAACTTCATGACGATGTGGTAAGTTATTATTGCTGATAGAATTGGACACTAATTTAGGTCATGGTAGGTTGTTTATCGTAATTACGATGAAAAAGGTAATACTCGATTACTCGTTTCTTGATTGAGCCTTTCGTATAAGCCGTCTCGACAACCAGATAATCACATAAGGGCAACAAGATAGCCAGTGACTTCTCAAATTATTGTCGACATATTCTTTGATGGAACAAAGTAATTTCATCATGTTTTATTAAGGAAAAACTAAAAGGAGAAATTGTTTTTGCAACTTTGTTTTCACTCTATATTTTATTTTAATCTGCAATGCGATAAACTTATTTATTAATTTCGCAGTCATTTGATGTGATTATACTTTAAATTGATTTATTAAATGGACAATCAACCAAACCGTCACTTATTATAGGCATATACATAATTCTAGTAGGTACATTTCCAAGTGACGCCCTAACTGAGGCTGCTTCGACATTCACGAAAATGGTTGGCTAACATAGAATTCAAAAAGAGACTTTAAACTTACTGATTTATAAAGTGCCAAGTGACAACATATAGTAAACAAAGTGACTTGAACTGACCCATGGCAGCTGCACAACTTTGCGATGCAGTCATCTTGGGATCAAGGTAAACTCATAAACGTAATGTCGTATTTTTACAGCATAGGTTCTTATAACTGAAGTGATACAAAGTTGGAAGAAATTCCGTCTTTGTCAAATAGGTTAATATCTCCACCTATAGAGATTTGATTGTACAATTTTGCAAACGATCGTAGATTACTTTTGAAATGACGAGCTCGATGATGCAATGGTTAGGGCGTTTGGTTTACGATGGTAAAAGTTAAGCGACATTGGAAAAAAGCTTGTCTTCATGTGGGTAACCAAAAAACTTTTATCTAGAGTTCCTTCGTGTTTTGAAAGGCACGTTTAGTAGAAGGTGCTGGATGCATCTTCAGCTAGCTGAGTCCACTTTGTGTGTAACCCAAAGTACGACTTTACTTCAGTAGGGATATTAGTAGACCGATGTTGATCATACGCATCAAAATACGCAAAAATGTTTAGAAATGTTTCTATTACATATGTAAGCAGTATTCGAGAGTAACGTCTCCTGGCGACTATTTCTATGGTATAGGAAAACTTGTACTATTAGCTCCCTGGGCCGTAGAGAATTAAAAGTACTTTACTTTTTAAAGTTGTATATTGTAATTGCATTGTTCTATTTCTTGTCATTAATGTGTATTTACATTATCTAGAATAACAGGTTCACAAAACGCTAAAAATATATCTAATTGTAATCAAACCTAACGATACTCACCTGCGCTGAAATATTCAAAATATTCATTAGTAAAACAAAAATATGTAGCTTACTTCCGCAAAACTCAACAGTGTGCAAATTACGCCCGCCCGCCCGCAAATAAATGCAGAAACCACAGACACCGGCACCTTCACTAACTACTCTACACGTGTTTAGCCCCCACATAGAGCATCATATTTTACATTACATATTTTACATTTTTGTATAGACTGATTTGTCTGTATTTTGTGATAAAAATCTGTTGGAGCTCTTTTATATAAATTCCAATATCATCCTACGCTAATAAGCTATGAAATAATTTTGGAAGATAATGAATAATAAACTTTTAAGTAAAAGAGTTGGCATGAATTGAAATAATTGGCCGCGAAAAAGTGCCAAGTTAGCTAAACGATTAATATTATTAATATAAAATTACAAACATATATGGACATCGTCTAAGCTTTGAATAGGAGCTAAAGTGTAAAAAAGCACAGAAAATACTTATAATAAAAATGATTTTTGTTTTAAGTCATATGTGTGCTTTTTTAACTTACCACTTTTAAGATTTCATTATTTCCTATATTGTAAATACAGTAATTTATACCTACAATAATTCTATGAATTAGCGCGGAGGTGGCTACTAAATTAAGAGTATTCATTTAGTGCAATCCTAAATTCAATTACCTGTTATTTATTAAGCTATCTCTGTTTGTTGATCTCAGAAATACAACCCCCGTTTGGAAGCGAGTCAAAACATAATTTCTCTGGGGAAAAAAACAAGAGAGCTCCAACAAAAACATTCGTCGTTGCTGTGTAAACGCGTGAAAATCATTGTTGGGCCAACATAATATTGGAGTAGCTCTCGAGGAACCCATTACGTTTGTTGTGTCTCTGTGTTCGACCGGTGTCCACAGATTAAAAAGGGTTTTGACTCGACAAATTCCCGTGTAGGTTAGAACTTTTGCATTTTTTAAAATTCTCAGAACCACTTATATATGTATGACTAGAAACCTTTGAGACTTTTTGGCGGGAGCGAGTAGCGTCATTTTGGTGTAGCGTCATTTTGGTGTTTTGGTTTTTTTGTTAATTTTTTTTTGGTGAATATTAGTGTGTCAAAATGGTGTTTATTTGCCACTAATTGTTTGTGTACATGTAAGAGTTGTCTTTTCATGTTTTCTCAAGAAGTCCACGGGAAAGTATCAATAAACCCCTACACCATTACAAAAACCTTTATCATCCAGTGATCATTTATCATTCATAAATAAGCTCATATCATCATTCATCATAATCTAGTTAGAAAAAGAAATAACTGAATACCAACATGACTTAAAAGACACTAAACTAAGCCATAAATATCATCTTATTTAAAAATGAATGAAAATTTGATTTTGTTAGACTTAAGAATACTTACGTTCTTATAATACACAATTTAAAAATTCAGGTCTTATGGGGACAGGGTCAGTTACAAGCATGGAACTAAGTAGTACTATTGTACGTAGTATTAATTAATTCCATTGTCACAAGCAGTTATGACACAATTTTTACTTACTGATGAAATTTTAATTGCAAATTGAAAAATATAAACATTCAGCTTCCATTAAAAACGAGTATTTGGAAAGGGTGTATAAAATGTCAACAGTTACACTATGGTCTCGTAAGTCGGGAGAAACTCTGAAAGATTAGATTTTTTCTCCCTAATTTGGTGTAAAATATAACTTCTAAACTTAAAGATGTAAATATAGAATTCAATATCACTCAATAAAGTAACTTTCTGGGGATTGCTATGATTTAAGTCAACAAAGAAAATAACGATAATAAATTTAAAAATCAAAACTAAAATGTTCATTTACACACTTCATTTTTTAAGGACAACCAGTCTACCCCGACTTCGCTCAGGTTTAACGTAATATTAAATAAACTAAATAATTCTGCCAAAAAATCCTGAAACCCACTCGTAAAGCCACTAGTTAATTGTAAATAATCATCCACCTGCGTTCAAAAGGTCAGTGACATACCTACACAGTAACATAAGACTTATATATAAAGAGTTATTCATTCGTTAGCTTTGAAACGCTTGACTAAATAAATAAATAAATGCAACTTAAAATTGCTATATAAAAAAAAAAAAACATTTATTTCAGATCATAAAATCATAGTATACAATTCATTAAAATCCATTATAATTATTAATTCTTAACTAATTGCATATTATACAGCAATATTCGGTGAAGTGAAATTATATATTATTTTATAATATTGTATACGGCTGAAAGGGTTAACCATATCAAAAGGATATGGATAAGCTTCAAATTACACGGCGGTATTTCAAAATTTTAATATTCGTAGGTATATCAAAGATTTCAAAAATGATATGATAATTATATTTCAAAAATATATCGTAACGAAAGAATACAAACCAACAAAAACACGTCCAAAATATTGAATATCATAATGATGGAAATAAGAGAACGAAAACGTAAAGCTGTTCAAACAAAATATCTGTGTTCACACAATTTTGTGTGACCCATAATATGATCATTAAATGTTTAAACAAAAATACCGAACAAATATTTGAACAGTCAAGTTTCTAAAAACAGGAGTTAAGAGCATCTTGTTTTTAATGAAAACAGACCGCGTACAGAACGTGTATGGTTAGTTTTGACTAATATCATCTAAGACCTGTCATTAAATACTTTAAAGCAAATATTTCAAAACATCCAACAAAACAGTAAAATTTAGTGCCTCATTTTAGTCAATATACAGCAGACCGAGCTATACATAACTGTCCAATTTCGTTATCCGATTTTCAGTTTATAATCTGACTCTTAGAGTTCAATATCGATCGATAAAAAGTAGAAGGCAACGTGGTAGGTTGTTCGTACTTTGAGGTTCATACGCATTGATACGAAAAGCTTTCTTGACGTAAAAGTAATAATATGAATAAATACAGCGTAACACCGATGAGTTTACGTCCCCAGTCAATGTTTCGAACGCATTACCCATTAGTAATGTATTTCAATATGATGTATCTGGGGGCACGGCAGTGCCCCCGCCAAGTCAAGCAAAAAAGCGGCACGGACGTACCATCCTTTTCTCGAAGCAATTCAGGCCATTTTCGACCCCCTGTAACTTCGTTGTGGATAAAACTAGTAGACTGAATTTTCAGTTACCATGCAGGCATTGTAAAGACACGGTATATTTCAAATTTCATTCAATTTGAACTAGTAGTTTAAGAATTATAACGGGTCAAATTTCTTAATTTTGTCACTCACTGACTCACCGATCATCAAAATTCTAAGACACTTCTAGCAGACCTAGAAGCTTCAAATTTGGAATATAAATAGTGTTTGGTGTATGAATCAAGGAAAAACTAAAAAAACCTACAAAAGTAATAAAAGTTCATAAGTCAGAGAGAGGGCTTTAAGAAAATTCGTTGCTGGTAGATATACATACATATATACAATAAGTAGAAGGTACCGAAAAGGAAAAAAACTGGTTGGTTGCCTGTAAAGTCGGTATACGGGCGAAAGTTTTACGTGACAACGACTTTGAGTGGTAAAATAATTTTAATGTGAATATTCATTCGTATAGTAGGAAGAAGGATGAAATAATAGTAACAATTTAAAACATTTATTTATACAAAGAATTATATTTAAAACATTAATTTATAGGCACGCGTCCCTTCCACTTTTTATGTCTGTCTCTCTCGCTCTTAGGCGGGCTAACCATGCCCGAGTGGAAGGGACGCGTGCCTCTCACTCGCTCTCATTGTAAGCGCATAACGTGAGCGGAGCGTAACGCAGTTTCTTGAAGTGTCACCCGGCAAACCAATTTATAAGACGTTGTCACGTCAAAAAGTAGACTGTCTACAAAATACAAAAAGCAATGAGATCCCATCAAAAACAATACTTGTCAAAAAAACCAAGTCTCGCAACTCAGTAGTTCTACGGTAAAAAGTTGTGAGATCCATGTAATACCAAGTCGGTTATTAATTTATTCAGTCCCTACTTAAGCGAATTTCTGTCTTAATACGTCCAGTCCCTAAGACCACGATCGTGGTCCATAACAATTGAAAATCAATTGTGTCTGGAATCTCCGTACTCGAAGCATTAAGTTGTTACGTAATAATTAACAGCATCTTATAGTGACGCAAATCAATATTAAAAAACTTTATTGTTTTATATAAATATATTGACTCGGCCATCGCATGAAAACACGTGTAAATTAAATTATTTAGTGCGAGGGCCGAGTCAATATATTTATATTAAACAATAAAGATTTTTAATATTGATATGCGTCACTATAAGATGCTGTTAATTATTACGTAACAACTTAATGCTTCGAGTACGGAGATTCCAGACACAATTGATTTTCAATTGTTATGGACCACGATCGTGGTCTTAGGGACTGGACGTATTAAGACAGAAATTCGCTTAAGTAGGGACTGAATAAATTAATAACCGACTTGGTATTACATGGATCTCACAACTTTTTACCGTAGAACTACTGAGTTGCGAGACTTGGTTTTTTTGACAAGTATTGTTTTTGATGGGATACGATATATCAGTATAAAATGTGTATATGGATACGATACTAAAAGGAAGGATCTGTCTCCAAGAATACAGGTTAAGCTTTGTACTTTAAATTATTTCTCTAAGTTTATTGTTTTTTAGCTGTTGTTGGACAAAAAATGATTAATTATTTATTTATTTTAAATTCTGTGTACCCCCCGATGTAGCATTAAGTGAAGACTGATTGCTGACGTGAATTCCGTCTTATAATATAAATAGTATGTATGATTTACATTTGCATCTGACACCTAGTGACGATAATCAAGAAATTAATTGAATGTCTATACTTTTATTAATCTTACTTATATGTATAGGAGGAAATTTTAATATTGCTATGTATACAAAAACAGTCTTAATAGATTGTGAGTTGGAAGACGCAGACAGTTGTGACACATTTAATACTAAAACAGCTGCTAACGTTGACCTTCAAATATCTTTTAAAATATGGCTCTTCTTAAGTAAACAATAAACTTATAACTTTAATTTTAGCCACATGATGACTTATTTAATGCTTTCTCAATTAGCCCCCATTATTATTTATTATCAGCAATAATATTATTTTGATTATATATAAAATAAGCCATCAAATTATCCATAGGAATATAGTTCCATTCTGTAAGCTTATCTCATAAAAAAGGCCTAATTGTGAATATGAATGTTCTTTGAAACTGATTTTGTTTTATCGAAATTGAGCTTGTGATAAGAGTTAAGGTCATAGTTTAAGAATAACATTACTTAAAGATGTAATTTTACAAAGAATAAGATAAGGTGATGATGACTCACGGATAATTTCGGGTATCCCATGTATTATTATCACATATTTCAACACATCACTAGTAAAACCAATCGAGGTTTTAACGGATATTCTCAATTTTGGAATTATCTGTTTTTATCGTTATGTTAAACAACCGAAAACCTTTTGTAAGCAGTTTAGTTTAAACATTTGCGATGTTCATCAACCTCGGTATTTTGAATCATATGTGCAATTTACAAACGATTTTTACTCAACAAAAAATGTTATCGAATGCACGTCAAATTATGAAAGTGCTAGCTTTTACGCGGGGGTTCGGTCGCATTAGTGTAGACTACCGACAAAAAGTTATAACTTTATCTCTTGGGAACAGCACTTTTTTTTGGACGAAAGGTACTCTTTATCTATTTGACCTCAGGCAAAATTTACATGATGATGGGTTGACAGTTTAGCAAGTTCAGTTTTCGTATTTATAATATTACTTATGATAGGATTCTTTACTACAATAACACTAGGTGTAAAAAGTTTAAAAACATCTTGATGTGCTGTTGACTGTACTGGACGTTTTTTTTAATTATCTTTAGTAACTTACATAAAAAGGTCACAAACTTTATGACTTACTGATATTTTATTACAAAAATCACTAACATTATGACTGCTATATAGCTCACAAGAGTTTAAATGATATCGAAATCAAAACTTCCTCCTACTTTATCAGCAAGTTTAATTTTTAATATCAAATCCTTATTTTCGATAAGAGACAATGTGACTTTAGTACACCCATAACTTTTTATATATGTCAGAAATAAATGTCATATAAAATAGGGGATTTCAATGTGATATCAGGAAGTTGATTGGAAGTTCAGCTTGTGAAAATAATAAAGGTAAGCGAATCCAATCTACTGCTTTGTCCCTACTAAGCGTATGGAAAGTTCTTTCAGAGGTGACAAAAGATTATCAGCTTACGAATTTTACAACGAGAACCGGATCGTCTTATTAAGAATTAAACATCATGTACGAATTAGTGAATGATTTATTCAAAAGACTTTTTATTAGTATATTGAGTTTAGTGGAAATCAATCCGCAGATTAGTATGATGCATCCGAAACTTTAAACAGCGTCTTTACCGGTCTTCGCAAGAGAAAACATCTAAAATACTTAAGGTTTCTTTTTCAAACCCACTATAAGATCAGTCAGATTAATTTCTGGTACACTTTTTTGGTGTTTTTTGAATTATGAGTATACTTATATTAATTTATTAGGGATGTTATTTAGGTATCTAATGGTTTTTGACTGAGTAATAATTTATCGTACTGATGAAAATGGCAATAATATTCGAAATTTTTTTAGAGAGAACATAACCGACAAAACGTTGTGTCGTCATCAAATAAAAAATGTGAGATATATTGTCTTGTTAATTTAACATGGGGCTTAATTACATGATAGGTAGACTTCAAAGTTTGTCTACAATACCGTTCTTTAAGCTTAATTGTAGACTCCAGGTTAGTCAGTCCTAATAACAGAGTGGAATTATAAACATCCATCATTTCATATGTAACAAACTTACTTTGATTGCGTTATAATTGTTGAGATCTGTCATTTTGATGGACTTGGTAACGCGATAGAGTTAGTAATTATGCAGCATCAGAATTTCGCCCCGATTGCTTATTATACTCATTGCTTGATATTTTAAATTACGTGATGTTTTATGGCTATTAAAAGCTGCTTATTTCTGATAAAATAGAACTGGTAATTGTAGCATTTTCAAAGGTAAACAAATTTAATGTTATTAGATGTTTAGATATAAATTATTTAAATGAAAAATGCACTAAAAATAAAACAGAAAAAATGGTTAGCTCATCTGACCCCAAATTAAATTTTACTTCCCGAATTAATTTATCTGTGTTTATTCAAAATTAATGGTGATCGATGTAATGATCGAAATGGTCAGCTATTAAGACCACATGGAGTTTTGCTTTTTCATTATAAACATTATACTTTCGTTTTTTGTGTCCACTAAACTTAACAACTAGGCGATGGATTGACTTAAAATTTCAGGCAATTTTAATATATATAGCTACCTAAACTCTCTGATTTATTAAATCTTTTATAATTTTTTTACCCAGAAATTCCCACGGGAACGGGTGTTTCTTGTTAAAATAATATGACTGAGCCTTAGCGAAGCGTGGCCAGGCCTAGCTAGCAATTTAGAGTTGCGACGTGTTTAATTTTTCCATGACTTTTGCTAAAAGCGTTATATTTGGGCTCTAAAATTGTCATACAATCTATTTTTAACTACTAATTTATTACGATGTCTTGCATTATTTATTATTCTTTATCTTAATAAATTTTAATTAATAATATAATTCCAATAATATATTATATGTTTCGTTTCGGGGAAGACAGCACGTCTTGGTCATTCATGTAAAAAGTAAAATATATGTCATTATAAGTTATTAGCATGTTCTATGATCGTTCCAAAGTATATGAAACACACTCTGAATATGAAAACGAGTATTACTGTTTGATGTGTTGTCGACTGTCCTTGAGTAATATCTATTAAATGTAAATACTTACTTCTTGCCACTTTCTAAGAAGTGATCATATTCCACAGACGTTTTGCAGCAAAGATGTTTACGTTGGTGAGATGCTGAACAATTGGTATTCACCATGTGGCCATCTGGTGAAAAAAATACAGATTATAGTGCAATACTTAGAAGATGTATTTAGGCCCTTATATTTATAAGCATAACAGTTTCAGTTGCCTTCGAGATCTTTTTTGCATATAAATTTATAATGTAAATCTGGTTATTTTGGCGCATGCTAACATTTCGGCTAAAGTTTATTAGGCACTGTTTTAGTTGGCGTATTTACTTCTTAATACTAATACGCATTGCCGATTTTAAAAAGACTTCAAGAAACGTCATAGAGTATTAAATTGCATAGATATATATTAAGGCATTTTAACAGACAAAAAACGACCTTAACAACCGTTTGGGATAAACTACAGTGCAACTTAAAGTTTCAACATATTAACAGTAGAGGTATATGCCAAGACTCGTTTTGTTCGCTAACTTCATATTGCTTTAAATATAATTTAAAGTATTTTACCAAATGAAGTATGTTAACAAATGGTTATGAAAAAATGTTTATTCTCAAAAATATGTGATCCTACCAGGATTCAAACTAGAAAACTTTGGTGCATACAGGTCGCAACCGTTGCAAGAGCCGGCCGTTAATTTATAGAGGTGTGCCTTCAGTCCAATGGCGCCACATTTAGTAAATTAATTTAATTATAGAAAAGAAGTTTGTAATCGTAAAGCATTGAAGCCAATTAAATATAACTCTGAATTAATTTAAATGTCAGCAAGTTACTAATGATCGTAATTATTTTTTATTATACATTCTCTAAAATCGTGGTTTCAAAGTCATATCTTTGATAGAAATCTTAATTTATGGAATGAGGGCTAGACTTAATCTTTCAAATCACTGGACTAATTACTTTACCTTTAACATGATTGCTACCAAATAAAGTTATTCTAAAAACTTAGTTACCTATTATTTAAATTGACACAAGGAAAGAGATCAAAATATTTGTGAACATTGTCAAATGAAATGGTAGACGAACAATGAAAGTTTAACAAACTTACTTGTTTGGATTTGGTGCTGACGGTTCTCGGTGTCTGTAAAGAACCAGATCTGAAACAAGAACAGTGAAAATTAGCATCTTGTCCACAGCTGGCTTAACACGTCCAAAGTATTATAACAAAATAATTTTCCATTTTATTTCAACGTATAAACAATGGAAAAATGGTTTTTCATTCACGAGTTCCTTATAAATCTATTTAACTATTAGGTAGTTATAAAATTGCCAATTTGTATGGATATTTTTGGAAAGTTTTATTTTTGTAGGTTTCATATTGTGTGTTTCTTGGTAACAATTTTGTTTTGATTTATTGGTTCTAGGAAACTACATCAAAAGGAAATAGAGAGAAATACTTGCGTATTTTTTAAAAGTTATAAAATATCAAAGTATCTATTCTTATAAATGGCAAACAAGTTTTTATTTTATTTTTCAATGTGAATCAATGTTAAATAACAGGATTTTTTGTAGAAATATTTTATAAATATGGTCTATAGTCCAAAGTTACTATTGCCTTATAAGAATTAAGGCGTATTATAATGTTATAAAGGAAAAGTTGACATTATATAAATCAGAGGACCGAATGTATGAAGTCAAATATGCAAACACTACTACGCGTTTGAGTGACGATTTTAAATTTAAAGTTAAAGTCTTATTTTCATAATGTTATCACAAAAACTCAAACGCGTTACTATCGTACTTTTAAAAACTTACACTCAAACCAAATGGATGTGATAGCACTCGTTTTAAGAAATAGTAAGAGACTGGTAGATTTATTACATACTGGTTTAATGGTAGTCTTTGTTTAATTTGGATACATTAACAACAGTGAATATTACATACAGCTATTTTGCCGTGCGTGACCCTTATATCGGGCAGAGGCAGTGGGCTATAAACGTGTTAAATAAGGAAGTAAAATATTAGGCAAGTCGTTCCGTTAACGAGAGCTTTCACTATTTTATTATAGTAGTAATATTTTATATTGGAGTTGAATGTTTCATAGTTAATAGTTAAAATTAGGTCTGTTCTGTAACTCGTTCTGATTGTGATCAGCACTAAAAGAAACTATCAACTTAAGTGTAGTATAGATATTGCTGGGAACATTGCTAACCCTTTGGAATAATGTATTTCTAATGCATTTATTCTTTATTACTTATATAGAAAATATTTTAAATAATATAATATAAGTTAATATTTTGTAATTATTATCACACATAAGGTTAAGTAAGTTATTGTCTTGTCGACAATTAGTTGTTTCTTTACAATAATCTATAATCTAAGATCACAAATTTGTTGTTTGTCTGTCCGCTCTTTTCCCCGCTCTTTTTCAATCAATTTTTCATCGCAAGTAGTACGTCTACCGGACGCTAGATGGCGCTAATGGAAAAATATTTAATAATTGACTAATTTTTTGAAGATTTTTTTCCACCCGTGCGAAGCCAGGACGGGCCGCTAGTAAGATAAAAAAATGACTCAGTTTTAGAAAGAAGTACAGGTTATTCACTAAAACTGCGCTTGATATTTATATTCATAAAAAAAGAGGATGTTCTCCGTACATTTTACCCACCTAACATTCAAAACGAAACTTCATTTCGCAGGTAAAAACTTTTAGTTTTTCTTCGAGCGTCTTCATATCGTCACGTCTATGAAATATCAAGTGGGTTCGTATTTCATATCCCGACAAATGCGAAATGAAATTGCATTAAAATCTACCATACCATATCAGGTACAAAATTTTCTCGTCGGATGTTCTATCTAATGTGGAGGTTTTTAGACGCTTGTGAATATTTCTCGTTATCAATGTTTCACCAATGTTTTTAGCACGATTTGTCATTTGGCACAAAATTTTTTGGCATAATTGATATAACGTCCTGACTGGTACTGGATAAAAATATATTTAACTTAAACTGCCATTATAGCTAAATGATTAGAATGCCAAACGAAATAAGGAAAACAAAATGGCTAATTGAAGGACACCACATGTAGTTTAGAATTGAGATATCAAATCTGTTAGTCGTTACTGTGAAATATTAAAATAATGATGATAAATCTATAATATAAGATCACAGTGGTTTGTGTGTTTGTCTGTCCGCTCTTTTCCCGCTCTTTTTTCCATTGCATCAATAAAGTTACCATAGCAACGCGTTAACCACAAGTAGTTCGTCTACCGGACGCTAGATTGCGCTAACGAAAAAATATTTAATAATAGAAATAATTTCAAGAATTTTATCCACCCGTGCAAAGGCGGGACGGGCCGCTAGTAGGTACATATAGACGACCTCATGACCATCGTCGGTGTGAAAAGCAGGATCGCTACCGTTACACCAAACGGTCGTCAAATAATTGAATTTTGATCGTTATTTGATGAAACTCAAAAAAATGTTTATCTAACAATATTTTGATTTAAATATGGTTAAAAGCTAAAATTTTCGATGGAGTTACAGATTTTATATTATTTGTTTAAAAAAGATAAGCAAGGTAGAATAGATTTTAGAGGTACTAGCTGACCCGGCAAACGTTGTTTTGCCATGTATATAATTTGTAGTAAAATTTTAATTAATAAATAAAAAATAGTGGTTGATCGTAGAGGGGTAAAATTTAGGGTTGTTTTTTTTTGTATGTTGTATCATAAAAAAATAAAAACAAAAAATTTTGTTCAAAAAAAATTTAAGTATGGAACATCCTTAACATTTGGGGGGATGAAAAATAGAAGTTGTCCGATTCTCCACCCTAGCCGATATGCACGCTAAGATTCACGAAAATCGGTCGAGCCGTTTTGGAGTAATTCAATTACGCACACCGTGACACGGGAATTTTATATATTAGATATATTTGTCAAAGAACCTTAAAACTTTTAAACTTAAAAATCTAAATAAAAATTAACCAGACTAAATGTTTTTATCTTCATTTATTTTATCTTGAAGTATAAAAATAAATATATGAAAACATCACATAGATTGTTCTGAATCAAAGTAGCTTAAGCACTTGCATTATAGCATTCAATAATAACGATCGTACTACAACATCCAGACCCGAACCAATATATATGGTTCGCTTTCTACATTGTCGCGGCCGGGGATCGAATCAAGGACCCCGCAGTGGTGTTACCATGAAAACCGGTACGAGAGCCACTCGACCACGGAGGTCGTTGAGACTTTCTTGCAATAAACTGGAAAAGGGGGACTTATTCTAGTAGACTTGTCCACCAGTCGTGGCGCCGCAATAAAAAGATGAAAAGTGAAATATAAAATTGAAAAGACTATAATATATGTTTTTAACTTTATTTTAAATTTTTATTTTAATAAGAAATTCAAAAATTATTTACTTGAACAACAACTCAAATAAAGTATCTACCCATTTGTTTAGCAGCAAATTTTTAATGAAAATTACCGTAATCATCTTAAGTCTAAATCATTGTAATTTTATTCTATCCTAATTTAAAGTCCATGCTACTAATCACATAAAATGTGAGAAATATATAATTTATTTTATTTAGCCACTTGTCAGTCCGCTACCGTGCGCCCCACCCCTCTTAACAGTCCCAATGCTGCGCGAATTGTAAAAAAATGTCGGACTCTTAGATAAAAATGCCATTTTCTCGCTAAATAATGAAGCTAGGACAAAACAAAACACTACCGTAAAGCTGATTAAATAAAGAATCCACCACAGAGTATTTGGATCTCAGTAACTTAAAAATTAATCGTAATTAAAAAAAAATAGCAGGCAATGTGGAAATTTGAATATGGTAGCAATTGCTACCAGGGACTGACACGCGGTTTAGTTATAACAATTATTTATTAATACTTCTAATATATTATTTAAGTTATATGTTGGCTACATAAATTTTGTAACATATGCTGAGTGGAGATCTTTTCGGTAGATATAAAGTCTGTTCATTCTAACTTGTCCTATTTTGTAAACAATCTTGGCACAACTTTTTAACAAAATCACCCATTTAAAAATAAAATAAAAACAAAGTCAATAATCTATTACAATAAATCGTTATTATAGATTGAAACCTATTGAATCTAGTTATCAGTTGATTTTTAATGCTGCATTTTCAATAAAAAGAAGTGCCAAGATTGTTTACCAAATAGGACGGGTTAGGATGAATAGACTGTAAGTTATATAGTTTAAGGCAAAATTTTATTTCAGAGTATTTTTTTGTATGAGACCGAATAAATATACCTACTTGAATTTGAATTGAATTGAATTTGAATATTAAAATTTCCTTTCAGCTGTATTATTCAAGATTGTAGCATACTTTGCGCCAACGCGATAAACCTAATAATTTTATCTGTTGCTCATTTGTGGAGTGCATCCTTCAAGAAAATCTTTTCATTATATTAACGCTGTCCTCTCGTTCATTCATTCTACTGCTTCAACGATACTTCTCAGAAACAGTTTTTCAAGTGCCTTAAAGACAGCATATTCGAAAGGATATTTTTTCTTTTCAGCACGTACCTTTTTATAGAAGACTTTTATATAATTTGTTATTAAAATCGTACATAAGAGAGAGGAGAACATCTATTTTTTTATGAAAGTCATAATGAAATATCTAATCTATAATCTAAGATCACAAATTTGTTGTTTGTCTGTCCGCTCTTTTTCCATTGTATATGCGTTACCATAGCAACGCGTTAACCGCAAGTAGTTCGTCTACCGGACGCTAGATGGCGCTAACGGAAAAATATTTAATAATAGAAAAAAATTAAACAATTTTGTCCACCCGTGCGAAGCTGGGACAGGCAGCTAGTGTTAACAAAAGAATATTGCTTGAAAGGATTGTTTCCTCGTGCTAATTAAAATAAAGAAACGGTTATTGTTTTAATGGATTGATATGAAGTTATCGACTTTCAACATTTGAACTTTATTCCTCCATCACATTTAAAATGTAGGTTTATTCTGTTCCGGAACCGTGAATAAATTTGTCCTTTAAAACAGGCTAAGTTACTCATCCGTGTTGACAATTTCTGACTTATTTTCACAAACTTTGTAATAATTCATCGGAACCGTGTAAGATCATAAAATCATTGTTTTAATACTTAAGTCTTAAAAAAAGGCTTCGTTAATGTTCTTTTAAAAATGGAATGATATTTTAATATCAACAACGGGTTTTGGGATAAGTAAAATACATATCGTAAGTATTTTTAAGTCTTCTGTTACTTCGTTGATGTAATTTTGTCATGAAGCAACAATAAAATGTCGATTATTGCAGTTTTATCAATAATGTATTTAGTTTTGTAAAACACAGTTTGTTATGTATTCAAAAGATTTATTTGTTCCTAAAGAGTTATTAAATAAAGTTGTTTGATCTTACTTTAAACAAGTGATAATAACCTATTTTTAGAAAACGGTCCAATAAGCGTTTTGACACGTTACCGACTTTGAAACCGATTTTATAGCTATATTATTTTCATTGACTTTATCATCAAAACTTCTTTGGGAGCTTTTGACGGACGCGCACGTTATGACTTAACAATGGATGAAGTACAAATCGTGTGAGTTTGATAAGTCGCCAGACAAATCGGTCGATAAGTCGTTTGTATGCGGCTAATGAAGATCGTGTAGTGATAAGCTTCATAACAAAGAATAATAGAATATAAACAGATGCTACTCTGCTGCGACAAGAAAATAAACTTAACATAGAAACCTATTACGTGAAATTGGTTCCAAAAAGGATTCCAAAATGTAATAATTCCGTAATTGATAAAACTAGTCAGTTATAAAGGAAAAAGTGTTTGCCTTTAATAAAAGAGATCGAAGTGAAAGCTTTTTTTTAAAAAAACAATACTCCTACTTTGTTTCTTTTATTGAATTGCCTTTTATAATTTGTATAGTAGATATAGAGCGTATAGTAATAATAATGCTTACAGTTTTAGCAGCGGGAGGGAAACTACCGCAATCATGACGTTTGTTGTCACAACACACCCTCCTATAAGTCATACCTGCGTAACATAGGTAAACATCACAGGCAACATAGCCTTTGGAAAGTACTAAAGATGACTTAGTAATCCCAATCTTTACGTATAACTCTTTTACTTAAATTGATAATTATTAAAAAGATTTTATTTTCTTATTTTTTTTAATAACAACAGGATAATTTGTAATAAAATTTTATGTTTTTACATATTTTATGCATTTTTCAATGCGATCTTATAAGATTAATTATTATAATAGACAAATACTAGAAAAAACTCGACTCGGGTCACAAGTCACGGGCCTGAGAATTAATTTGTGACTCGTGTCGTTTTTTTTCTGGTATTTTTCTATTATAAGAAATTTTATGTGTTTTCTGTTGTTATTATCTATTATTTGGTGATTTTAGGCGCCAATATAATATAGCTAAGAGAATAATAAATATTTCCGCCTGTTGTTTATACGTTAATTTTAAATGTATTGTGCAATATTAATAAATGTAAAATTATTGGGGTTATGTTATTTTTTTATTTATTTAGGATGGGTTCGCTATTGTTCCAATCAAGCCCGGGGGTGAAGACAGGATCCACGTTGAAACGAGCTAACCCAGAAGGTGCCTATTCACCCTGGCTATTGTTTAAGGAAATACTAAAAATATGTGGTGTTATTCCAGATAATTTTAAAACATATCATTTTACCTAATGTCCCACCTTATTTAAGATTGCATGCGGTTAAATACATCAAACGGTGTACAAATCATTCGCAACACACCACGACAATATGCAATTTTTGCCTTACAAGTAATGTGTTCGCGTGCATACTAAAACAGCTGGGTGTTCACGAAAACGTAAAGACGTATGCAAAATGTTGCATTGTATATTGCATTGCATTGTTGCGTTGTACGTGATTTAATGCATTGGGCCTCAGATAAGGTTTTGTCTTACCTGAGACATTGATAGAGAGACAAAAAAAGTTGGTAATTGCAAATTTTAGAGAAGAAAATATTTATGGTTTTTTATTAGGTTGTATTAGGGTTTACCAAACTCATAATGAGTATATTTTACGGTAATAATCCGGTAAAAGCGACTTACCAAAACGATACATGAAATATTTTATGATTTTTTGTTTTGGTAAGAAAAACTACTAATATGTATTCCAGTCTGCAAATTCCGATTTCGTCAAAACAGTAAAAAGTCTATAAAAGCTCTTTACCGACTAATCGCTTGGGGACATCGCTATCCTGTAGCTACTAATCTTCTTTTTATCGGTTTAAGTTAGTGAGATTCAAAGATCGGTTATCAAAATATGTATATAACGTAGTAAATTTTAAAACTATAGGTATGCGATGTCTATCTCAGTACAAATGTTGTCGAAGCCGCTTTAAGCGATATGACCTCCAGACCTGGCAATTCGTTATAATTTTTCGTTGTACTGTTTTTATTTGTATTATAAGTGTACCATTAAGTATGTATGTATTTTATAGGAAAAAGTAGCTTATAATTTCACAACTTTGAAACACTTTTCACCAAATATATTTTTATATGAAGAGCTTGATGGTGCAGCGGTCACCATGTCCGTTCTATGATAGCGGTGGTTAATCGATTTTGCATGGGTCAGTTGCTCGAACTCCTACGTACTGCGGACGGCATGTTTATATGTCGGTCCCGACAGTGGTCCCGGTCATTTGCAATAGTTAAATCCCACAAACCTGCGAGTTGGGTTCTTCAGATGTTTATAATAATAATAAATAATTTTTTCATACATTCACACCAATTAGCCTAGCCCAAAGTAAGTAAGCAAGGCAGGATCACTATCGTTGCACCATAGGTGATTGATAATGAAATAATTGTTATAAACTGAATAACATTATTAGGTTTTTTATTGCCTTTAAAAATATAACTTATCACCTCTATATGTTTCTAAGTTAGACACTGAACAAATAGCGTTAGATACACCTAACACAACCCAGTTCGTTTCTGGCATGTTTGGATTGCGTGAGGGTTGATTAGGAGCTAAATCGCTTTCCTATTTGTAAGAGAAGTAAAACAGTAAATGTTTATTATCATTTAATAAGTAAACTTCTACTTAGTATAACAATATAAAAGAATATGTAGGAATTAGGCCTGTTTTGTTATAAAAAATAATATGTTCATAAAACACACTTCTGTTTGTTGAGCCGAAACATTAAAAAACGACTGTATTTTGTTATTCTAAGGATTCCATCATCGTGTTTAGTCTCATTAGAATTATTGTGATCGGTTCTATACATTATGGTTGGTAAGCAATGCTTAACACAGGAGCTAAAGGCTGAAATATCAAAGCTATTTCTTTTTTCACCCTTATAATTCTGAATATCTGACAATTGTATTGCTATAGACAAACTAATATTATCTCCAATGCATGCTTATAACCGTCGACAAACAAAAAAGGCTGCCTTCTAAATGAGTATGTACAGGTAACATTCTTTGATTTTAAGGCTTAGTTACAATAAATAATACGCGTTAGACTAGACTCTTAACGAGGACCAGGAAAAAACCAGAAACCTTAATCCATTATCTATTAGCCAATTTCATAAACAGATTCTAAGGGTTTCATCATCATCTGTAAGCTGCGAAATTAGATCCTCACTAACAAATAAAATTGAAAGGATCCATCACTAAAATTATTATAACACTGAAACAAGATGCTGCTATAAAAACTATGCCTAAACTGAGATAAGTAATTTATTGTTAAAAAAATGGAAAAACTTGAATAAAAATAAATTGAATATAATTAATCAAGTGTTTATTAGAATGCTGTTTTCTCGGTTAATTTGATTTTATTACTGTAAAATTATTACATAATAGGTACTCTTGCCTATAAGTCAATTTATAAAATAATCCTTTTATTAAAAAATATAGGATAAAGTTTATTGAGTCACGTTCTATCAAAAAAAATAATACTACACCTTTTTAAATAAGACATTTTTATTTCATTTTAAGGGCATAATTATCTTGTATATTCCAGCAATGATATATATATATATATATATATATATATTGTTTAATAAAGGAAAACGGAGTTATACACACAAACAACCGTAAGGTAGAAAAATCATTTTGTATATTCTGTTCAAATGACAATTAGTAAAGCGTTTGTTACATCTATAATTCTTGTAGTAAGTAACCTTACCTAAGTGTGCATTTTAAAAATCGCAACACCAAACATTATTCCAAACATCTTCATTTTATTTTGTCAATCTATCTTGTATGAACATTTTCAATCGTTTGGTGCAACGGTAGCGGTTCTGCCTTTCGTACCGAACGGTCCTGTGTTCGAATCACAAAAGGGGCAGATATTTGTGTGATGAATCGAGATGAAACGAGAATTTGTACCTGAAGTATTGATATTTATATATCCCTACTAATATTATAAATGTGAATGTAAATTTGGTTGTTATGCTTTAACGCAAAAACTACTAAACCGATCATCATGAAACTTCGTACATATATTCTTGGAGGTATTAGAAGTAACATAGGATACTTTTTATTGAAAAAAAAATTGCGGGCTAAGCCGCGGGTAAAAGCTAGTATATCTATCTATAAATATTCCATTTTTATACATCATACATGTATGTCAATCCGTTACCCTAGTATCCATAACACAAGCCTTAAAGTGCTTACTTTGGGCCAGGCTAATTAGTGTGAATGTAAGACATATGATATTTCAAGTTGAACAAAATCGTATTCATTGATGCGTACATCAAAGAAGATAATCTAAAGAACATGTATAACGAAAATCAGTAGCACAGAGTACATCCATCTGAATCAGATAATAAAGCATAATTCTATTTCTATATGATTCTATCTCGGAACTAAAATGTATCCTCACTGGAATCAGCGTGCTAAACATTCGACCATGAAGGTCGTCACTCACTAGGCTTTTGTTTGGTGTTTCCAAATGATTCTTAATTATATAGTTATGTTTAAAAAGCCATAAAAATAAGTTGTTTATCTATACTAATATTACTAGGTCTGCAATGCTGCTGCTGTTTGCAAATACTGAGCGAAGCACTACCTTACCTAACCTCACCTAAATTTCATCATTGTAGTCTCAGCGGTTTGGCTGTGATCAGCTTTTGAATTTTTCTTTCGGTAATTATTCCTCCGTGGTATGTCCGATTTCAAAACTTTTTTTTGCACATTAGTCACGACCACGATGTGAGTTGTGGCGCCAAATTTCGTCAATGTAGTCTCAGCGGTTTGGCTGTGATCAGCTTTTGAATTTTTCTTTTGGTGATTATTCCTCCATGGTAAAGTCTATATTTTTTTTACATAGCCTATGTCCGTCAGGTTATAATCATGTATGTTCATGAAAAAATTCGTTCGAATCGGTTGAACCCTTAAGTAGCAGGAGGGAGACAAGTGAAATTTGTGAGTTGCCTAAAAGAGAGCTTCGCTCAATAAAGAAGTAAAGTTTGTGTGTTTGTATATTTGTTAAATTGTAAGGGGTAATCTCGGGATCTACTGAACCGATTTTAAAAATTCTTTCACCAATAGAAAGGCACATTGTTGCTGAGTGTCATAGGCTATATTTAATGCTAGAAAAAAATTAAAGAATTTGGGCCACCCGTGCGAAGCCGGAACGGGCCGCTAGTAGTTTACAAAGTAATTACACAAATGACAATTAAAACGCCACATTGAATAATATAGAGCACACTGTGTTGAGATAAATCACAAAGCAGTAAATAAACATTACCATCATACGAGTATTTTTGGTTATTTACAATTAATAAGGTTAATTTCTTTATCTTGTGAAACTTTTCAGACACAGTTATGTCTTAGAATTGTCTTTTATATTGCTTGTCATATTTTGTAAAATTTATTAATGTCTTTAAAGTGCTAATATATTGTTTACTGAAAATAACTAAATAACCAATGTTGAATTAATAAATTTCTCCTCCTCTCATTCCTTTTTAATCATAAAATTGCATAAAATATTCGACCTATTTAAATGAAAGTAATTTTTATACTGTTCACTTTTTACTATTGTTTCTAATGGCATCTATTTATGGTATACTTCATGACGTCAATAGCGACCTCATTGAAGTAATAATAGTAAATGCAGTCTGTGATCCAATAAATCTATGCCATGTCCTTTTTTTAAGTTTATAGGAAACATCTTTGTTAATAGTTTCTATTCGCCATGGCTTTTAAGAACATTTTTTTTTTGTTAAGAGTCACATCCTGTTTGTCGGATGTCAATGCTTGTTATTGCTTTAGCTTATCATAACTATCGATACGACACGAAAAGTGCTGGATTTCAGAGCAAACTTTGACAAAGCCATTGACTTCTAAGAAGCGTGTTCTTGTACTAACAACTCGGAATAGCGAAGATAAGTTTCGGGATATATGATACCAGTAAAAACTTGTTTCGTAGAACAGCTTGTTATAAATGAAAATAAAAACAAAACAAAGAAAAAGACAGTACTAGAACAATTATAACAGTTCAAGAAAGTGTTTTCTAAAATTTATCTAGAATATCTAGAATCTCTTTTTATTACCAAAGAAACTATTGTCAACCAACAAAAATATATTGAGATACTGACTCATAATCGGGTTTTAATCCCGAAAGAGTGTTAGCAAAATATGTCTTCTTTGATATACCTAACAAGGTAATAATACTTTTAGAACACAATTAAAAGCTCAATTCTCCCTTGTGAATGTTATACTCACATGGGAACTCAAAAAAATCTCTCGGGAAGAACTTTGACCACAAATCAAAGTCGAGCAAACCTTTTCACAAAAGGGCCAAGTCAGCCACGTGACCGGCGCGCGCCCATAACAGAACCGCGCGTGCGCACAGCGCGCATACAATAGCCATTTATGCTGGTCCTTCGAGCCGGATTAACGGTTGATTATGCACGCTCCAGATTCAGGAAATGTTCAAACAGGCAGTACGGGCACGGCTCGGTATTGTTTGCTTTTATACGATTTATGTTTGTAGCAGATAGATAGTTCAACGACTAGTTTGACCAAGTAAGCCATTCGCATTTCAATTCTGTGCTTACTTAGTGAGATTGAGGTTTAGATTTTTTGTTGTAGTCTTTTATTGTGGATATAGGTTGATATTTTGATAAAAGAGCTAGCGCTAGTCCTAAAGCAATATTTGATTTTTGAGTAAACAATTTTTGTTAGTTATATCCGTACCAAGCTCAACGCTAAATCTGTCCAAGTTTGTAAAAATACAATGGTATTTGTCAAGTAAGTTCCAGTGTAAAAGCACCTAAATCACAGGTCGTATAAAGTTTTAGCCTCTGTTCAAAGAGTTACCGCAACAATTTACAATGTTGCGACTGAATATAGTTTACATCGAATTTGCTCTCGTACTTTGGAATTCTTCGCGCGATTTTAATCAACAACTAGTTTGGTATTTATTCAAATAACGCCATAAAAGAATTCGTTGAACATTCGCACAGCATAATCTTAAAAATTGTTATGAGCAACATCTCAATTTTTATTTTATTCAAATGACTCCTTATACAGGTAACATATATTTTTATAAAAGTTATGTTTCATATCTTTAAAATTGTTGCTGTAGTATTCATTTAATTTAATGAGTATAATAAATTAAAATTAAACCACATTTATTACTTTAAAAATATAATTTATTCGTTTAGAAAACAATATGAAAACATCATTTTGATTTACTAACAGCTTTAAAACTGGATATCTTACAGAATAAAGAAAATGTGTATCGCTTTTTACGATTACATTATTTACTTTTGTCTTAACGGACGCAAAATTAAATCCTAAAAACAGTAATTCACATTCACTTTGTCAAGTTTATATTCCAACTCGAATATATAAAAACTTAATTGTATCCAGTAAGTTGGTAACCTGAATTTAAATTCTTAGTTGGGATACATTGCGGTACGCTGCATTCTAAGTAGCCAAGACTAGAACAATAAATGTAAAGGGGACGAAACTGGAGTCAACGACCCTCATTATGTTTTTTATGGTTAAATAAAGACGGTGGTTTTATTTAGCATTGAAAGAGTTAAAATTTACAAAAATAAAATTGTTATTTCTCTTATTTGAGTTTAAAATCTACACTAATATTATAAAGAGGAAAGATTTGTATTTTTGTATGTTTGCAATGAATAAACTCAAAAACGACTAAACCGATTTCAAAAATTCTTTCACCATTGGAAAGCTACATTTACGCTGAGTAACATATATTTTGTCTAAAGAATTTTTTCTACCCGTGCGAAGCCGGGACGGGCCGCTAGTATTAAATAAAGGCTGTGTGATAACAGTAAAGTATAATCGCTTCAGAAAGTTATAAATACAAACAAATTGATTAATCGTCCTTTTTTATTTTCCTTTGAATTATCTTAGACTCTTTTATAAGATGTTATAAAAAATAAACCATACGAATATAATTTTTTAATAAAATATCCCAGAGATCATCTCTGATTTAGGTTAGGTTAGGTTAGGTTTTAGGGATCAAAAACGGGATCTTATAGATGGCAATGTGACTGAAACAGGCGGCGTTACCATGTAAAATATGTCAACAAGAACAATTTAATTTGTGTAATTGCCTGATTGCGTAGTAGCCAGATGTTCATAAACTAGTAACACGATATACTCGTATATCCTTTGATATGGGTACTGATCAATGTTTGTCATTGAGACCATCTTGTTGTATAACCCGAAGTGACTAATATCTGTATTGACCTTATGGAGATATACGTTCCCCGCTGTGAACATTTCCAGGGCGTTCATCACCGTTCTATTAAAACAGAGCTCTGCGGGTTCCCTGTTTATGGGACCATGCTTTATTGTTATGGCTTTATGTTAAAAAATACACACGACACAATTATAATATAAATGCAAATCGTTAGAGTTCTACGTGAACAAATTTAAAAATAAAAAGGTTTATACAGTTATAGATAGGTAGGTACCAATTATTAAAATCGAAATCCAATAACAGATTAATTGGAAAGGTTTTACTTTTAGTTTTCGTCTTTTTTTCTATATAAAATTTCTCTTGTGTTTTACTACGGACTGTCATAGGAAAGTTGATCTTATGTACTCGCTTAGCTGATAATAGAAAAATGTATTGGTCTCCAAATTAAGTAATTTAACCAATTTTGAGATAAAATAGGCGTTAATGATACTTTAATTATACTACTTAGATAATTTTGTTTTATCAACTCTAAAAGCTTGTCGTAATAATGATTAAGATTTTTGAATAAACAATTTTATTATATTTATCAAAGGAATAGATACTATTTTAGATTTCTATTTTGTGTGAGAATTTTTCTTGACCTTCGTTAATATCATAGAAACTCGTTTATCTTCATCGCGTGTTAAGATAACGTAAGTCAACTTTCTTACAGCTTTTTGGACACAAACCGCCAACAACGACACTTTGTTATTCAAATAAAGAATTAATGACTTCAATACTTTACCTGTTCCTTTGCTAATTGGAACCATGTCTTCAATATGATAGGTAGCCTTGTGTATTGATAATGTTTGGTTGTTTTAACACTAATAAAAATGTCATCTAAACTAATGTTTTTATTTTGTACACTCTCGTCTGTGCTTGTTTTTGTCACAGGTTCGATAGAAAGATCAGACACTTGCACTGTTCCAGGGCGATTTTCTTGCGAGTTGAAAGTTACTCCACCTTGGTATACTAACAAACTGCAGTAGCCTAAAGCAATCAGCACAGCTGCTGCTTTAAACATTTTGCGCCCTCCCATGCCGGAGCTGGGTGGCGCCGGAGCACCGATAAGCTTCCAAAAGTCTTAACGCTTTCTCACACATCTGTTGAACTTTTACAATCAAAACACTACTGATAAACAGCGTAAATATAACGTCGGAGCATGCGCAGTGCGCACACGAAAGAGAACGGTTACATACTAAATAAAAATGTAGCACAGGCGGCAAACATACGCCCGCGCGGCGTTCGCGGCCACCCCCACCACGTGGTGTGAGAGAGAGGTCCGTTGATGCCCTTCTCTTTTGACAGCAGGTCCTACCTGCGCGTGCGACGGTCTGCCGCCTGCATCATCGCCGGCAGCGACACTCGTGTCAATGGCTCACGTAATTGTTCCCTACAACTTTGAATAAGAATGTTGTCGCTTTTATCATATCCTTTTTTTAAATACCAACTCCTTTTTTTAATTCACAAATAGGACACTGTTTAGTTATAAATCAAATAACAATTTACTCATTACTTTATTTTACGTACTTTTGTACTATATGCAACATACACAAAATTTTAGTTCAGTTACATACACAGTTCCAGAAGAATTATATATTTACTCTCTTATTGCTTTCCTGCATAATATCTTAATTACTCAAATTCTCTTTTGTCAAAATGAAGTAAATAACTTACGTACGACGACATTTGAGAGAAATATTTCCCATCATTGGCCACATTTTAAACCAGAAAAAGTCGCATCATTATATTCAGCTCCTGTGGATTTGTAACCAATTAAGCCGAAAATTTTCCCTTATTAACCAAAGAGCCGTGATATCTACTTCCCGTCAATTCACCATCGCATTTCACTCAGTCATCGTCTTAATTTGTTTCCATTGGTGGACAATACACTTTTGTTGGCGGACCAACGGCGGCTCCATAGTTGCGGAGGTCTCCAGCAGTGGGTGGTAATGAAATTAAGAGCCAGTCATTGTTGCATTAAATTCCACTTAAATTAGATAATAAGAGATGAAATTGCTTCCCCGACCAGATTAATAGCGTTATTTTGAATTACGCCGAAAGAGAAATTATTTCTACTGACTGTTTTTGTTTTTTTATTTAAGTGGGATTTGAGATCTTTTCTGAAAATGGGAATATTATACATAGTTCTCAATTCCTTCGATTTATTTATATTATTTATTTCGGACAACATAATATATCCATTATTTATCAATACGTAGCTTGAAAACGAAGAAAAACAAAAACTGCACAAAAACTCATTTTCAACTTAATACTTTATCGTTATAAAAATAAAGTATTAATGGTAAATTAAAGGATGAATGATATAGATTCATCGAGAAGAGTTGACATTTTTGTAGGCTGCTCATTAGATAGTTTCGTGATCAGTTTGGGCTGTGCGTTGTTCTTCATTCGAAATTTTTTTTAGTCGATTCAATTTTTGGTAATATAACAATTTGTCTTAATAGTGATTCCCTAGCTGTTAATTATATTTGATAAATACACATAACATGTACATACAATTTACATTATATGCTTCAAAATATATTGATGTTCTTCGTTTTTCTTGATCCAGTTTGAGCGTTTATTTGAAAGATATTTTAAGGTTTTTTTAAATGGCTAATAATTGTTTAAATTCAATGTATATATTATCATCAAAACTTAAATTCTAATGTAGACCGTAAGGTTTTTATCGTAGGATATACCTACATAAAAATATAAAATGGCAGCAAAATAAGGTGTGGCAATTGGCCGCACCCCATCGGCTAACTTTCCGCTTTGAATCTATACGTAACACAAATGTTCAGCTTACGGTTGGGGAGTCAACGAGCATATTAATAATGTGTTTGACATATTGTTTCCTTTGTGATGCTTTTCAACTGGACTTGGCCTAGGACAAGTCTGTCTGGCCGCGATCGACTGGGTAGGTAAGGTTATGCGTAAATCCACAGACCAATTACTTTCGCTGCTTTCACTAGAAAGTGTAATTTTTTGAGCACTCAATGATGTATTTTTTGCAGATTAGAGAAAGGTTTTATAGGTACACAAAATTGCCTTCTCTGGTATCAAAAGACTTACCACAACGTTAAACAACGATTGAATAGTTTAAGAACTATTTCTGTAAATATTTACATATTTCTTTTAATGTCGTATCTCTTAATTATAATTCAAAATGACATTTAAAAGATGTGCATAAAACGCCACTAATTATCGAATTCTCTTAATTGATATTGAACTCTATTGGATTTGACGCTTTGAACTGAATCGAGTTTAAATACAATTTTGAATAGATTGATGTCCTTGTTGACGACAATGATCATAAGAAGAGCTACGGTAATAGAAGAGCATTACCACTATACGTTGCTATAACTTCTTGTCAGTCCGCTACCACGCGCCCCAACCCTCACATCAGTCCCAATGCTGCGCGTATTGTGATAAAAATGTCGGACTCTTAGATAAAAATGCAATTTTCTCGCTAAATATTGAAGCTAGGACCAAACAAAAAATACTAGCGTAAAGCTGATTAAAAAAGAAATCCACCACAGAATATTTGAACCTCTGTAACTCAAAAATTAATCGTAATTAAAAAAACAACAGTCCGCGCGGAAATTTGAATATGGTAACATTATTGTTACCAGGTATTGACGAGTGATGTTGGCTATCGGTAGCAATTGCTACCGTGGACTGTCAAGTGGGCAAATAGCAAATATTTAATAAGGGTTATTCAACCTAAATTAATTTACTTTCATGAAAATTATGTACGAGATTAACAGGAAGTCTATATAGTACGCATGCAATGAATGTGGTAATAAAAATAAAACAACAACATCTGAAAAATACATATACGTGTATGTAGTAAAATTCTTAATAGACGAAAAATAAAGGAAAACAGAAAGCTCCTTTGATTTGGCAGGCAGGTAACCAAAAGTCTTTGTCAACAGAATTCGACAAAACAATAAATAGTTTCGAAAGGTGGTAGGGTAATGCGGTTTATTCACAGAGCATTAAACAGAAGTAATTACTACTTCCACGTATATTCATGGCGAATCACGGTTACTACTAAGTAAAAGCTTTTGGTATCTAAAGAAAATATTATTAAAAAATATTCAACTTGTTTTCGGTTCCAGGTGGCACACAAATCCACATCATTCTCTCGCTGTCCAGGCAGACATGTAATCTATACATCTATACATATAAATAAAATTGGAGTGTCTGTTTGTAATATTAAAATAACCGTTTTTTACTACATGCATATGAATATATACGGTACATACACCAAAATATTTTTTTTTACAATTTTTGTCTGTCTGTCTGTTTGTTTGTTCCGGCTAATCTCTGAAATGGCTAGACCGATTTTGACGGGACTTTTATTGGCAGGTAGCTGATTTGATAAGGAGTAATTAAGGCTACTTTTATTTTAGATAAATTATTTTATTTTAGAAAAATAAACTAATATTTCAATATTCTACGCGGACGAAGTCGCAAGCGGCCGCTAGTACAAAATAAAAATATAAATCACAAAATTATGATAAGATCCACTTTGATAAGCTCATGTTATGACATGATTGTATATTATTATTTATAATTGATTTATATTGACTGGGACTTATGGTAAATTGGTTATAAAATGTAGAACTATTGCGCCGTCTACATTGTCCCTTAATATATCGCCTACGGTTTTAGCTAAAATCATAATTTTATAAACAATATAATCTATTAAAAATACATTTTCGAGTGCCCAGAAATCTTAAAGAGTCCAGGAAGTATTTGTTTTAATTTTGATTATTATAATAGATATTGCCATTACGTATTCTTACACAATCTATTTATTAAATATTCACGAAGTTTATATAGCCATTTGGCTACAAAAATTAAAAGCAATTTAACAAACCAGATCGACACCCGCTGAGCCAACGTAAGGTTAATATCTGCTAAGTACCTTGTATATGGTAGCTAATATCGAGTGTTGGTAGCGAGAAAGCTAAACCGTATCGTCTAATTGCGGAAGCATGAAGTAATGGGGATTGCACACGCCAATACCTAGACCGTGGGAACAATGAGCGTGGGGTCGAGAGCTTGTTTGTCTAAAAATTATATTCCCCAAACGTGTTTGATGCTTCCAATAGCAGCTATTGTGTAAGCTGTAAGCCTGCTTATTAATTCGATACGTTAAAGAAATTATACAGTTTCACAAGTTTCTCTATTTTGCTTTCCTTTACAGTTTTCTTACAAAAATGGTTATATAAAAAAAAGAATTTGAAAGTGTAGATAGGTAAATGTTCTACTATTTTTCCTTCGAAAGCTACTATTTTCTACCCATGAATATTAGTATGCATTTACTGTTCTCAAGCCTTTTAAAGCGATTTAGTCTAAAAACAACTATGTTTATTTGGTTCGCCTCACCATCCTTGTTGAGACTATTAATTGTCAGTTCTTTTGCAACCTACATTCTGTGACCCCTATGTACTTATATAATTGCCAACAACTTACAGCTTAAACATGGAATTGAAACCAAGTTTGGTAAACAAAAAGTAGAGCATCTTAAAGTACTCAGATAGAAATCAATTAAAGAACTTCTTATAAAACCAATTTGTTTTATTTTTCGACTCCAACTGTTGAAATGTTTTTATATGTGAATGTCACGTTTAATTAATGTATCGTTGTAAGTTGGTGTAAGACACGAGTCAAAACCGCTACATTGTGGGTCAGTGGTGCGTGGTGAAGCCAACTGATGCGTTCGCGGACGTTCTTAAATGTTACGTTAAAGCTTACGTAATTATTTAAATTTCATTCTTATCTGTTAGCAATTAAGCTCTAAATTTAAACTTCGATGCACGATAGTTTCATTTACATACTTAAACATACAACACAACCACTGGATGCGTTATCCAATGCCAAATTATTACTTTTAGTTTCTCCTTATCTCCATAAGTACTTATTTTATGGTTTTACGATCCTTCTGAATGCATAAAGTTTCAGCGAATCGATCTAATTACACAATCACACGACTCACCCTGTTAATTGTTTCTGCAAACCATCATTCTCATCTCATGTTCTACACATTTGCTTTGAATTTTGTCTAATAAAAATTCTCTACTTACAAGTTAATCTGAGTTTTAGATTTCATTTGAACAAAAAGTAACTGCAATGTTAAATGAACACAAGTATAACTCAGAAAAAATATTGTTTTCCTATTCTCTGTATACGGCATAGATTCTGTAGTTTTTAGAATTTTAGTGATGTATAAAACTAACAAAAGAAAAGTGAAACAAAACGAACCCGTAATTATTTCATAATGAAATTATACTGCTCTATAAAATATTAAGACATATGGAAACCATTGCCTTAGTTATCCTGCGAATACGGCTGCTAAAATATACGAAATATCAGGCTTAAAAAATGGATATAAATGTGTTTCAGTATGTAGTAAGAGTGTTACATTTCAACGACTGCACGAGACAATATAACATAACAACATAACATAACAATTGCAAAAATAAATATCATTAGGCAAATTTTTTTTTGTCTTTGTTTCTGTCAAAAAAGCAAGAATAAGGCCAGTCAAAAACCAATTTCTATAAAAAAAAGAAACAATAGGACAAACATTAAAACGTTAAAATATGTGTTTATTACCTATTATTTGCTATATGTATTTATAAAATAGGCAATAAAAGTAGGGGATCAAACTTTTAAATCTCGTGAATTTTTAATTCTATGACCCATACTATATTTTGTAAACAACATACCGCAAAACAAATATAAACCAAATTCAAACTTACCGACCTAACTTAGTATACTGCCCTATACTAACCTATAATATATTTGTCTCTCTGTCTCAAAAGAGAGGTTCTTCTGTTATTCGAGTTGTGAATCTGATCCAGAAAGAGGTGTGATTCAGGATATATGGGCCAATGGGGGTTGGTAATAAGTCAGTTGCGCAGCTTAGGACCGGTCTTGGTATCTTGGCTATGCTGTACCTGGTAACTCATTCTGGAGGGTAGCGGGATCCGAAGCACGGTTTAAGCCGCTGGCCGACCGCAGTTAGTAGGGGGCCCAACTAGCGCGCTAGCTACGCGTGAAAGGCTGCCCCGCCAACTCGCGAAAAATCCCGAAATGCTCCACCGTGCCAGTTGGCGACTGGACGGGAGGACCCGGTGGCCATTTCGGGGGGGTTCGGGCGTCCCCGCAGTCTCCAGATGAGTTCCCTTTTTTGGTCAGCTTAGCCCAAGAAAACTTCCTTTGGTCGACTAAGTAGCGTCTCGACTAAAATCCTACCCCCCAACATTCACCATTATGAAAAAAAAAAAGAATAAGAAGAATCTCAAACAGCGGCTGCACTTCCTCCCATTTAAAGTGCACCTTGCGAACATTAGAGGACTGCACTCAAATCTCCATCCGGTCCATCACCATCTGGAGACCGAGAAGCCGCACCTATTCTTCTTGACGGAGACTCAGATAGCAACCCCGTCGGACGTGGCGTACCTCAACTACCCTGCTTACACACTTGAGCATAAGTTTAAGATGTGTGCAGGGGTCTGTGTGTTCGTCCGCAATGACATATGCTATAGGCGTCTCCGTTGCTTTGAAAAATCCGGGTTTTCTGTTATCTGGCTTCTGGTGGACACAGGGGTAGAGAAGATGCTCTACATCTGTGTCTACCGATCGCACAGCGGTGACCGGGAGACGACTCGGCTCATAGATTACCTCACAGAGACGGCAGACTTGGCAGCTCAGCGATATCCAGCGGCGGAGCTTGTTTTTCTGGGCGACTTCAACGCTCACCACAAAGAGTGGCTGTTCCAATACCAGAAAACTGACCATGCTGGGAGAGAAGCGCGACGATTTGCCCTAGCGCTAAATCTTACCCAGCTGGTGGATCAAGCGACGCGAATTCCAGATATTGCTGGCCACACACCCAATTGTCTTGACCTACTGCTGACAACTGATCCACACAAACATTCGGTATCGGTCTCAGCTCCACTGGGATCGTCCGACCACTGTGTGGTGAAATCCGTATCAATCTGCTCTCCTCCAGATGATAGCCCTAAGGGCATGAGGCGAGTATGGCGTTACGAGTCAGCAGATTGGGACGAGATGCGTATTTTCTTTGCTTCTTACCCCTGGCGGCAAACTTGCTTCTCTTCAAGCGACCCTTCGTGCACCGCTGATGCGATCGCGGATGTAATTCGGCAGGGAATGGAGTATTTTATTCCATTCTCCGACATCCCGCTCGGTTACAAGTCCCGACCTTGGTATAATGCGGCCTGTGCTCGTGCTGAGGCCCGAAAACAATCTGCTTACCAAGCCTGGGTGCTAATCCGCGATCGCAGGGTTCGTGCACGGAGAATTCGAGCTAAGAAGAGAGCCTATAATTCGGCCGCCAAGTCATGCAAAAGGGTGTTACTAAAGGCGAGATACGACCACATCAGCAGAATAGGGATGAAACTGTCTTCCTATCCAAATGGAAGTAAACAGTTCTGGTCCCTCTCGAAGTCAGTCGAAACGAATTTCTGCCGTCCTATGCTGCCGCCATTGCTGAAATCTGACGGGTCACTGGCCCATTCTGCAGCTGAGAAAGCAAGTTTATTTGCCTCTCTGTTTGCGAGCAATTCCCGTCTTGACACCGGCTCTCAACAACCACCAATCATACCTCGCTGTGATTCTTCGATGTCGGAGATCACAATACACAATAAACAGGTCCGTAGAGTCTTACTTAGTCTGGACGTGAATAAGGCCAGTGGTCCTGATGGCATACCAGCAGGAGTGCTGAGGTACTGTGCGCCTGAGTTGTCTCCTGTGCTAACACGCTTGTATCGCCTCTCTCTCAACACAAAAACCGTCCCAAAATCCTGGAAGCTTGCCAATGTGCAACCAATACCCAAAAAGGGTAGTCGTGCCGACCCATGCAATTACCGACCGATCGCCATCACTTCCATACTCTGTAAGGTTATGGAAAGAGTGCTGAACAGCAAGTTGCTCTCATACCTAGAAGACAACGATCTCCTCAGTGACCGTCAATATGGCTTTCGCCGAGGACGCTCAACTGGGGATCTTCTAGTCTATGTCACGCATTGCTGGGGAGAGGCCCTCGAGATGCACGGCGAAGCACTTGCCGTGTCACTTGACATCTCGAAGGCTTATGACAGGGTCTGGCACGCAAGTCTGCTCCGCAAGCTTCCTGCGTACGGTATCCCCGCTGACTTTTGCAGTTGGATAGCCGACTTCCTGACTGAACGATCGATCAGAGTTGTTGTTGATGGCTGCTCCTCTGACTCAGTGCCTATTGATGCCGGAGTTCCTTAGGGGTCTGTTCTTTCTGCGACGCTTTTCCTGCTGCACATCAATGACCTGTTAATACCAGGAGTTGTTGGGTATGCAGACGACAGTACTGTTGTAGAGAGATACCTGTCTAGCGCAAAAGCCAGCGGCGACGACGTGATGTTCATGAGAGAGGCCATGGTTGAGCGAATAAACCAGAGGCTAAACTACGTTTCCCAGTGGGGCGATAGTAACCTCGTAAATTTCAACGCCTCCAAAACACAAGCGTGTCTTTTCACGGCAAAAAGGAGTTCCTTCCACCTCACTCCTACTTTCCGAGGTACATCTGTACCTGTGACCGACAGCCTCGAGCTTCTTGGCATGGAGTTGTCTTCAGACCTTAACTTCGGCGCCAACATCGAATCCAAAGCTCAAATTGCAGCCAGAATGCTGGGCGTCCTAAATAAGGTCAAGCGATATTTCACGCCAGGACAGCTTTTAACACTCTATAAAGCTCAAGTCCGATCTTGCATGGAATATTGCTGCCACCTTTGGGATGGCTCAGCAAAATACCAACTTGCTGCACTGGACACGATTCAGCGCAGAGCTGAGAGGCTCATCGGGGACAACAAATTGGTGAAGAGCAAGCTTCACACCTTAGCTCATCGCCGCAAAGTTGCCTGTCTGGCGGTCTTCTACAGACTGTACTTTGAAGAGTGTGCTCAAGAGCTGCATCTGCTCATACCGCCATCTCCTTTTTTCCATCGGACATCCAGACGCACTGCAGGCTACCACCCTTTCTTGGTTGATATTCCCACCTGTCGTACCAAGCGCTTTTCAACATCCTTCATAACGCGCACAGCAAAGGAGTGGAATTCCCTCCCTGCGTCTGTATTTCCGAGAACTTATAACCCGTCTATTTTCAAGGCCAGGGTGAATAGGCACCTTCTGGGTTAGCTCGTTCCATCGTGGATTCTGTCATGGCCCCCGGGCTTGATTGGGATCAAGAGCAAACCCATCCTAAAATAAAAAAAAAAATAAAAAAATCTAAATTCAAGAAATTACAGGAATAGCACAATGCCGTTTTCTTAGCATAGACAGGACCAAATGAATTATCATAAAACACTATTTCAATTTATTTTCTTAGTTTTTTATATTATAAACTGCTTTATATGTAATAACTAGCTGTCCCGGCCACGCGTAGCTGGGATTCAGTTATTATAATTTGCATATATCAAAAGACAAATAAGTAGGTCTAGGTTTAATACCGTTAGGTTATACCATCGTTTTAAAATTTAAGGATCTGGAGATATAAAAATTAAAATTCAAGAAAAAGTTCCTCACACGAAGAAAACTTCGGTATAACACACATATAAATATGTTAACAACTTTCCTGGCACCATATTTATCAAGCAGACATAGAATCGCTTTCAAGACACGAAACATTGAGTGATAAAGAAACCACATGCGTATTGGTGCAGTCTAAATATACTCATTTCCCAACCCCACTCGGAAGACTTCCATTAGATGGTTAAGGAGTACATTACACCCGCATTTATCGCCACTTGCGACCACGCACAGATTGGTTGCGTCCGGTACGGGCGCAAGCGTCGCGCCATCATCCAATTCACGGGATGAGTGACGTCATTTAACAATAAAAAGGAAAATGGGTGCGGTTTGAAGAAGTATTCAACGCGAAAGAATACTTCTTCAAACTTCAAATATGAAGAACATTATATCACTTTCATTATCGTCTATAAACGTTCAAATTGATGGGGTTTAAGAATTTACTATGATTGAATAGGTGCACTCAGTACGTAATGCCTCGCGAGCGGAATGCGCTTGAGGAGGACCCTCGGGAACGGCTTCCCCGAGGGTAGGAGCCTCACTCGGAAACTACGGGTGATACCGGAGTTTTCTCCGTTATCGCCCGGCGTGGCCGAGAGGGGGTCCGATGGGATGGCGACCGCGGAAGCCCTCCGGGAACTTTTGTTTCCGGGGGACTTCCGCGGACGCACATTCATATGAGGTGGGGGGGGGAAGGCCGTTAGCACACCTCGGCCGCCTCCGGCCTGCACTGGGCGGGGCAACCGCGCCGCCTGCGGTGGCGCCCGGGAACTTGTTCTTGAGACTTGTTCTTGGGTGATCATCGCGGGCGCGGGAGTCTCGTCCTGTGTGGGTCGGGGTCGGTCGGGGGGTGTGGTTTATTCCTTTCCTCACCGAAAGGGGGCCAGCGGCTGTCGGAGCGGGAGACCGGCAGTCGCATTGCACTTGGCCCTCAGGCGTGCGGGGTGTTCAGGGCGTCACGGTTCACCCCGTTGCTCCGTCCCTCACGGAGCATAGGCGAGGTCCGCCCACGAGCGCGGACCCACACTGGTCCGGGCCGCGGTCGAGTCCGACAAGGGACCCCGCGACCCGCACCACTGTGTATTGGGACGCCGTAGTTTTTAGTGGGTAGGCCTCCAAGCCTTTACCGGGCACTCGGCCGGGTAGGGGCATGGAGGAGAGTCCCACATATCCACCGTGTTCTCCCGACACGGTGTGAATGCCTAATGCCATTTTCTACGAAAACAAAAAAAAAAAAAAAAAGGTGCACTCAGTACGTACGTACCTTAAGCCTGGATGCCTAATCTTGTGATTTTGTATCTTTTGAAGTACGGCGGAACTTAAGGTAAAAATTTTTTGTTCATTTAATTAAGTACCACCTCCTTTGACGTGAATACGTCTTTAAAATGCTCCCGTAGGGACGCAATTAAAAAAACGAGTGATAATAAAATCGGGGGATACAGTTTAGTATTGTAGTTACATATCTATTACACCATTTCACAAATTTCAATTACACCATTGGATAGCTAAAGAATCAAAGAATTTATTACGCCGAGTAAATCCCCCCGATCCCCGCCATTTTGAAGGCAATTTTGCTGCGTATCGAGATTTCCATTTAGTATAGTCTCTGGCAAATAAGTTGAACATGATTTTGAAATCACGTGACATGCGCAGTAGCAAGTTTAGGTACACCGTAATCACGTACTGAACTTGCTAACCACTACGCCGTCAGTAACTGTAATAGTTTTAACTAATAACTAGACGTGTGTAACTTCTGAGTGAATTGGTCCATAAATGTATATATGCATACAAATGTATTCAACCTCTACAACTCCCAATTGTAGATGTAATTGGTTACATCTTCAACTCTATAACTTATTTGGTTCATACGGCGTTAGATTAGATCGGCTATTGCGGAATTATTATGAATCACAAGATACAAGTGGTTGGGATTGAAATGGATCTAACGGAGGCGCATGACTGTGGGCAGTTTGTTGATTGCAATAGTTGTTATTACATTGATTAATTAGTTCTTTTGATTTTGCTTCATAAATTGAATAGTCTGCTTACTCTCTTAAAAATGTGTCCATCAGAATTGTATTAAACGCTGGTCATTCAATGCGCCTATTAAACTGTAAAATTTTTTTACAAAAGCACACCATAATAATAGCTAGTTGCTCTTTATGATAATTTGCTATAATATATGAATATACTTAGGTGTAATAAAAGATAGATAACCTTTTTATTTTATTAAAAAGGAATATTTTTTTACATATTTAATTTTACGGTTTGAAAGTGTAATTCAACTCTTTACTACTTAACTACCACTAAAATCGCCGAAAAAAATTAGCTCAACGTATTTTCTTTCTGTTTGATTAGGCTGTTAGAGTTCATGCAATTTTGTATATGCCTCTAACGATGACAGTGCAAAGATAGATAAAGGACAGTTTTATTAAGCTATTCAAGAAAATTTCTCAATCTCAGGGTTAAACGCTTGTCGCATACGTTTTAGTTCTCTTACTGTTCATAATAATAAAAATTAAGTGTGTAGTATCATAGCGTGTTACACGTAAGACTACTTTTACTACTAGTTTTGACTTACTTAATTTCTTTAATTTTTATTTATTCAATTAGTATTTCCACCTTAATTATTAAATGAGTTTCAGTTCCGTAAAGTATTTTAATGATGTTGTTTACTAACAAATTCCTAAGAAACGATTGGAATTTTAGATTCCTAAATTCCATTCTAGAGATTATAAAATTTCAAAATTTGAAGTACCACGAACTACATTAAGAAGGACGGCAAGCAAGAACGTGATGAAATCTGCTTACTTCCAACGGTCAGTTTACTATCCATAAGTCTATACTCGTAAATATACTACCGTCCGTACACTATTACATCGTCACGAGTTATTGTATTATCACAAGTCAGTCAATTACTTTAAGACAGTACATTTCTTCTGTCTTGTTTAAGACAAACAGTTATTTTTACAATTTATCTGTCTTAAAGAAGCGTGTATATCTAAAAATACGACTTTTACAATTTACTTAAATTAGGTTAGTAACAGTCTAATGATAATAATAGCGAAGCTTCGATCTTTGTTTTACTTAAAATTTCTGTCAATAGATATTTTAATAATTATACTAGATTTAAAAAATCTAAAAATCCCACGTTTTTCAATGTCCTAAAAAGAATAAAATAACCCTGCGGGGCAAAGCGAGGGGCCACTCAAAACGTGGGGGCGCATATTACTAAGAGGAGATTTTAAAGAGATGAATGACATGCATTGATGCCGATTATTGTAAAGATGCGCCCCCACGTTTTGAGTGGCCCCTCGCTTTGCCCCGCAGGGTTATTTTATTCTTTTTAGGACATTGAAAAACGTGGGATTTTTAGATTTTTTAAATCTAGTATAATTATTTTATTCTTTTTAATTATTAACTCAACGAAGTAACCATGTGTTACGCAACAATCGGATAAGCCCCATACAAAAGTGAAAGTTACCGAAAGTGGACCTGAAAGTGCATCTGGAAAGTTGAAAGTTGCTTTAGAGTGCATTGTCATCGGGTTCTGAACTATCCTGAAAGTTTCAGCTTTCTAGCTTATCGGAAAGTGCCTCAAATTTAAGTTGCAAGATTTTGCCCGGACAGACAAACAAACAAATAAGAAAAGTGAGATAAGAAAAACGTGGTAAAATAGAGCACGTTATATCTTATATTACTGTTCATTATATTATTTTTCTTACTAGTGATGTTTAAATTCTTAATTTCATACTTATTATTTAAAAGTTGCTTATATATTAGTTTTTAAATTCGAAATTCAAATAAACAGATTATCCATTGTTAACAACATAAAGATTACGGTAAAAAAATTAAATTATGAGCTCTACGTTTATAGTTCCTCTATACTACGAAGAAGAATTTTACCAAATTAAACTCTACTCAGTAGTCTTATGAATGTATAACCGCGAACAAAGCGCACGATTGGAGCTAACCAAATAAGTAACAGTGCGTGCTTTGCCGCCCAAAGCGTGGGCTACAACATATGTTTATAATTTACTATAGATATTATAATAAATAGTTGCAATGACGCAGCAAACGTTACCTCACTATGACTACTATTAAACCACTGACGCCTATCAAAGGTTTGACAAGAATTATTTTAATCTTATTAGATGAAATCCTGTTTCGTCTTGATAAGAAATTGAGCCCGATATCCGAGCATTGTGGTGAACGCGACGGTAATACGACATTTGTTTGACGGCTGATGTGACTGCAGCTTTTAAATGAAATTAGACGGACTTAATTCACTTATTTCGATATGCGTGACCCATTAAGAAGTTTTGAGATCTCCTGTCAGCTTGTTAAGAAAAAGGTTTAACGGGTTTCCATTATAGAGCTTTGGAAGATTAAAAGGAAAGTTCTTTAGTTATTTTTAGATTGATTGGATCCATTGAAACTGGATTGATTTAAACTAAGTCAATGATAAGTTGTGGGTTATTAAAAGGTATTTATCTTACGTATTTATGTATTTATCTACACGAAATCGTTTTTCAATATTTAATGATGTCTCATAAAGCAAAATCTTTTATGTTCTTTCTATCTTTTTCTAAAAGAAAATCTAGCGGTACGGAAGGTATTATTGCGATAACCATACCGTAAAAAACAAAACGTGAGGACACAATAAAACAAAATAAAAATGAAAATAAACGTGAGTAGTTTCATATATTTTTGTAATAAATGAAATTACTTCAGAAAAGATCTACTGTATTACTCTGTACTGTTTCCACGAGTTCATGTCTTTTCGACCTCAAAATTAATTCAACCGTGCCTTAACAGAATCAAAACAATAGTCTTTAATAACAATATATAATCAGAAACAAAACATTTTCCGTCGTATATTAATTGGAATCACAGAGAAAGGTGACTTTAACTTGATATCCCACTGAGTTCCTTGAGGCGAGTCAATTAGACATTCGCACAGCGGGATCTTCCCGTGGTTTTAGTATACAACCACGAACATAAATAAGAAAAACTAAATTCGTGCAGTTATGACGACATTCACGTGGGTTTTATAGATGTTTCGTTAGGTTTGGATATGGACAAAATTAGAGGACGCCCGAAGAATTGGGATATTTTAACACAAAAGTACATTTTCTGTACTAATATTTTAAGAGTTTTCTTAGTATTAGAGCTTAATTATTTTATTTTTGTAATATAATCATTTAAATACTACATTTTTTATATCCAAATATTTTTATTCTTGTAATCATTTTTTTGAAATTAATTAAAGGGTATAATTTGATAACACAGACAAGGATTAGGCATTTGGACAGAAAAACATAATCTATCCAAATTATTTTTATTCCACTGGCAACAAAGAGACTCATTTTTAAGATTTTTTTTCAGTAGAAATTATATAAAAATACTAGTGGACCCGACAGACGTTGTCCTGCCTGTTATTTTTGCAGTATAGATAAATAACCTAGATACCGTCTGCAGCGCCATCTGCCGGGCTGATTTGTGAATCTAAACCATTCTCAGATCCCCTTGAACACACACAAAAAAATCATTCAAATCGGTCCAGCCGTTTAGGAGGAGTTCAGTGACATACACACTCACAGAAGAATTATATATATAAAGATTGATCTGAGATCGGAATATTAACCGGACTAACTGCGCATTTAATTAGATATTCATATTTAATCCTCATGTTTCGAATAGCTTTGCCGGAATCATTCTGTATAAAGAAGTCGACACGGTAGGATTAAAGAAATAAAAACAATAATTTAATCAGGTTAAGTGTTATAATTAAAAATATTATTTCGATTTATAGTTCTTTCAAATTTTTTATTCAGTGATGAAAAAATTTAAGCAGCAATTGAAAATACATTGTTTTCGTTTTAATAGTGTGTGTAACTTGTAATTTTATGGTCAAAGAACTAATATTATTGATTATAATTTGAAATGTTTTCATATAATCTCAGTTTGAATTTGGTAAACGTAATCATTGTAATCAGCATATCTCCTATCTGTTGGAGTATTGGCGTTCCTTATTCGCACGGGTCCAACGCTAATAAATCATCAGTGTTAATGTAAATGCAACCAGCTTTAATGGGACTTCCCAAGTATGGATTTTGATCACTCAATCTTCAGTCATTGCTTTTAATTTGCATATAACCGACCACGTAAATAATTTTTGTTTATCTTCTTTTTATTTTAGTATCATTTTCTATCAAAACTTGATATTTTTGTCTTCATCACCATCGCAACCGAAAGATGTCCACTACTTAACGAAAGCCATAATCTTCAAGCTTGGTGGGAGGGTTGGAGATTTCAGTAAAATACCATAATTCGGAAAAGGCTGCTGTATAGATTGAGAGATGAAGATTACGTAAAATATCAATAGTCTTGCTATACGACAACTTTTTGTATGAAGGGTTAATAATTTTTTATTTTGCTTTCTATAAATTGTCTTGCTTAGTTGATTATAATAATGTATTATTATACTTACTATGTTTACATGGTTTTGTAATTTACAGCAATTTTCATTTCCAAATTAAAAGCTTTGGATTGATGTATTTCATAATAAATAGATACTTTTGAAAAGAAAACCATTTGGTTAATGTGGATATATCGAGTATACTAGATGACATATATACCTACATACATATATCAGCAGATGCTAATATAATTGGGATTCAATAATTACCCTTCCCAAGCATACAGGAGTTTATAATTATAAATGTGATTATCCATCCATTTAGTTAATATTATTATCTACAATGGCGCCGAGCGTTATACTAAAAAATAATATTGAAAAAAAATCCAATAATGTTTAGCGAATTGTAAAATTCAATAAGAACGAAAACGTTCAAAGAGCACGCGCTTTTTGTTTTATTTTTTATTTTTGCGAATTTCAAAATTCACGATCTAGACCTAAACCGAACTTGATGCGATTGCGATTGAAATTATTAAAATCGGTGAAGTTATGGCGAAACACTGCGTCATTGAAGCTGATCCATGGTATCCTAAAATTAAAGTAAGGCTAGAAATCACAAAATGAGCAGCAGAGCTTTCTGGAAAAAACAGACAGAAGCCTCTCCCATATATAAGGAGTTGTTGCCATATACTCTATGATTGGTAGGCGGGTTGGAGATAGCAGTAAAAGATCATAATTTGAAATTGTTGCTGCTGCCAATTTAGTGGTCCATGAAGGTGTACGGCGACTACCCCCAGTACATGAGTCAACTTTAACTATCTTTGATTCCTAATACTTCACTGCATAATCTGCCGGACACTACATTACATATATAAACGACAAGTATACCTGAGATCATAATTTATAAACAGCACGCACTTCTCTTTTTTAAGAATATAGATATTTTCATTATGACCGTTGACCCTGCAGTAAAAAAACATAGGACATTACAACGTATCTATTATTATAAATAAAAAAAATTAAATAAGCTATACTTTTCTTACACCATATTTTAAAATGACAGCTACTTGATCGCAGCAGGGAAAAGTATAGACGCTAATTCGACAAGACCAGAGGTATCTATGTGAATAGGATTGTTAAACTAGCTAATTGACGTGGGCGAGATAAAGAATTTAAGTTTAGAAAGAAATTTAAGATCAATATGAGAACTCGGAAGCACATAGAAGTAATCTATGTAATTTCATTTTATAAGCAAAATATAACTGGATAGCTCACACTACTTTACAATTGGATGAAAATAGAATCGTGAACATTTTATAAAAAAATATATGATAAATAAATAAATATTTCTTACATTCACACCAATTAGCCTAGCCCAAAGTAAGCACTGTAAGGTTTGTGTTATGGATACTAGGGTAACGGATAGACATACATATATGATACATAAATATGTAATATTCATAGAAATATATAAAAACACCCATGACTTAGGTACAAATGCTCGTATTCATCATACAAACCTCTGCCCCTTCCGGGATTTGAACCCAGGACCGCCGGCGCGAAAGGCAGGATCGCTACCGTTTTGTGCCAAACGGTCTTGAAAAAAAAAATAAACTCGGCGTCAAAAAAATCGCACCTTATAAAAATCTTATTCAAAAATTCCTAAACCTTATATAGAGGATAGTGTTAGGTATCATTAGAAAGGTAACAAAAAGGAGCATCAAACAACAATTAAGTGCAATCTTTTTTTTAATTAAAATTATACAAAAAGCATAAAAATTTGAAAAATAATAAAAAATCTTAATTAAGTCCTAATTAATAATCGATAATTTACAAAAAAAATGTACAAAAAGTGTCTTAAAATTAACTCAAAATCTAGTGTTACCCCCCCTTGCCCTGATGACGGCTTCCATACGGTCCCTCATAGACCTCACCAACTTCAGGAGCTCTTCTTGAGGGATAAGACCCCATTCTTCAATCACCGCGGTTTGGAGTTCCTCTAGAGTCGAAGGAGCCGGATCCCGAGATCGAACCTTACGTTTAAGATGGTCCCAGAGGTGCTCTATCGGATTCAGATCAGGACTTCTCGCTGGCCACTGCATCACAGGAATTTGGGACCTCCGCAGGAAGTCGTTCACGATGGCTGCAGTGTGTGCGCGAGCGTTGTCGTGCATTAATGTGAACCCCTCGCCAAAAGATTCGGCAAAAGGGACCACATGCACATCCAGGATCTCTGTGATATAGCGGCGCGCAGTCAGCGACCCTTGTCCGCGAGCACCTCCGGTCCGGGAGACGCAGACCAGGTCGGTTTTGCCGGCAGCCGACATACCGCCCCAGAACATGCAGGATCCGCCTCCATATTCCACCGTCTCCTGGATGCAGGCTTGAGCGAAACGTTCACCCTGCCTCCGGTATACTCTTCTTCGTCGGTCGTTGCAGAAAAGACACACTCGTGTCTCGTCTGAGAAGAGAACAGCTCCCCACTGCTCAATGGTCCAATCGACGTGGTCGCGAGCAAACTGCAAGCGGGCTCGTCGGTGCGCTGCAGTCAATTTTGGACCTGTAGCAGCTCTGCGGGCTGCTATGTTCTTCTCCTTCAGTCTTCTTCTAACCGTGGATACACTCACGGTGCGTCTGCGAACTGCCTGGAGCTCCTGTTGCAGCTGAACAGCGTTTGAGAAGCGATTTCTCAAAGAGTACGACACAACGAACCGGTCGTCTCTTTCCGAAGTGCAGCGACGTCTACCGGACCCATGTCGCCGGATATAGCCACCGGTCTCTAAAAAGCGCTGGTAGACTCTACGAACCGAAAAACGGCTCAGATTCAGTTGCCGGGCGACATCACACTGCCGCACCCCTGCTTGCAGTAGTGCAACCACTTGAGCGGCCTCATCAGCTGTAGTGTCCATTTTCCAGATGTTCTTTCTTCAGTAAAATCAGTGCATGTGTCCCCTTCAACGGTTTAATAGCGAATGACCCACATTGAACCCGTGTTGACCTCTTTATACCCACAAAGTTAGCGCAACTCGCGACTCTCCCGAGCAGCAAAATTTCCTTAGAATTTTTGTGACCCTTTATTTGTTGCTTTAGGTTTTATTTGATAATGAAAAATAATGTTTTTTTATTAAGTTAATTAAGTAACCTTTTAAATAAAATTATAATTAATACGACTGCATGTGCATATCCAGAGTTAATGCCATTTGAACGTGATTTTCTTAGAGGTGCGATTTTTTTGACGCCGAGTGTATATATATACATATACTATTGCATGTTAATGTTTAGTTTTATGTTATACTATGTAGTTATATTTATAACCAAATACTAATCTCTAATCTAATCTTTCCGACTTATTTAGAAAAGATATCATTCAAACAACACGACGTTGAATGTCTCCTGCTGTTAAAATTAATTGTTTTTTAAACACAGATTTATGAGCTTGATGAAGTTAATGTTATTATTTGGTACAAAAATAACCACTAAAACATAAAACTAAACGCTTAGATGTAAAATGAGTCTTGTTACTCACGCATAAAACCTAGTGTCAGTTACAATATTTATTAAAACGTAATTAATTTGATTAATTAAAGGATCTCTATATTTTTAATAGAATATTCTGGGTAATGTACTCGATTTTATAGTGCTTAATCTTAATTACTTCTTACTGTATGTTTCATTAAAAAAATATATATTTAATTATTATAAGTACTTATGAAAGGGTCTAAACGTCTACTACAGTATTACTAGGATTTAAAATGAGTTTTTATCTTCATAGATGTAGTGTTCCACTGCACCAAATCAACTTGATTGAGGCACCATAGAAAGAATAGTCCAAAACGCATCATGCAAAGCCAATGTGGTTCTAATTTTATAGAAGTAGACATTTTTTTAGATTTTACCTATTCATTTATGTTTTCTATACGGTAGACTTGTAAATAGGCATATTCGACTTTAGGGAAAGAGAAACTTGACCATATTCGAAAAACGAAATCAACTTACCTCCCCACTAAGCGAACATTTTTCTTTTTCTAAAGATACTATATCAGTCGTATTAGACGTTCATGCATCGAGTTATTTGGTGAAATAATATATTTGAATGTTACTGCCCTTCCCATAATAATAAAGCATAGTTTTCCGCAATCCAGTCCAGCGAGAGCATTTGTTTAGCTAGATCACGACTACCAAACGTCTCGGATTCTAGGCCCGTCCCGCCTACTCGCGTTCCGCAGATGGGTACTTAGGAATCTGGTCGCGGAATCCATTCTGATTGGGTGGACGTTTGGGGTCCTCATTATAGCAGTGCCTAATAACAATAAAAATAAAAAAGGCAGGAGACCTCTTTTGCTCCATTTTAGTAAGCTGGTTGCTACTTATTTTTCCTGGACTATAAAAAAATATTGTACTTTTACTTATAGGCTATAAAAAGGGAAAGTTTTTTTTCGTGAAGAATATCAAGATAATATTTTTACTCTTACAGTGTGTAGCTACAAGTTATTCTTATATTCCACGAACTGCTTATTTGTACACATTGCTATACTTAACTACGAACAATCACCATAATCTTCTTAGTGGATGGAAACACTTGGTTGGATGATAACGATTGCAGATGCTCTGAATAATAAATGTTTCAGGTCATTCATCCAATAATTGTGAATTTTACTTAACAGGTTGAATGCGATAACTAGCGCTTTCGACCTCCTGGTAATAATATTATTTATAAAATATTGCGTGGCTATTGACGCTTGTCTCTAAGTAGGTAAGTTTCTTTCACCGGTTCTCGGAAGGACCTCCCAATTTCCGAACTGTTGGTAGACTTTGTAGTGTACCCTGTAATCGTAGTGATAGTTTAATAACTAAATAAAAAGTAAAATAAAATAATAATTATTATAAAGATTTATATTTAACAGAAAATAATGTGTCCGATTGAAATTTTGTAAAGGTAGTTGATTATATATAAAGACCATTGCCTGAGTCATCTTGTGATCACGGTCCTGTAAAGGAATCGAAACGTTTGGATTATAAATATAAATAAATTATCCGCAAAAACCGTAAAAAAGTTATTTTATTTAAATGTATGATGTGCGCGGAAGTGTAAGAACTGAAAATATTAGTTTTTCTCGGCTAAAGGAGCCTTTCTTTCTTCCATATAACTAAGGCTAAACATGTACCTAAGATTCAAAGATACCAAAAAATTGAAAAAAAAATTGTATATTCCGAAAAAAATACTTATTTATTTTTAAATACATTTTTGTACCACTAAAAAAAATCAATCAAAAATATACATTACTTGCAACAAATGTTTTTTTTAGCTGGCAAGCACAATTGTTTTGATTTTGAAGCGTTTTGTACCTTAAGGTATATAAACATTTTTCGATATTCAGTCTTAAACATAAAATGTATACAAGTTTATCAGCAACATACTGCTTTATGAATTCTTCTGTTTTTAATATATACAGTAGGATCAAGAGGAAAAATAGATATTTCTTGCTATTGCGAATCATTCTAAGCGTTTAGTTATTTTATCAGCCTACGAACTTTACTAAAATACCGTGTTCCAGAGCCGCGAAAAACTTGTTAAAATCTAACCGACAGTCACACACACTCAAGTGCCACATTAGCGTTTCGTTCTACGCAGTTGTGATTTATTAACTTTATAAAAATCTAATTTATGGGTATATTATTTATGAAATAAGTGTTTGTACATTATTATGAATATTTTCAAATAACTTGTACCAAGGTTCGAAGTACAAGGAGACCTTTCTTTTGGCTCGAAAAGAAAGGTCTCCTTTAGATAAAACTACATAACTTCAAAGATTATCTCTTTTTGTAAAGACAAATGTTTTTTTCTACCACACATTAAAAGAAGTTTTTTTCTAGCACACATTTTCTTTGATTCATTTTTCGAATTGATTATCAAACTCTTTTTATAATCAAGAATATTTTTCTTATTTTTATTGTTGAAAAATTTTACTCATATCATCAATTAATTAAGTGCTGTTTAATTCCTTAAATAAATAATGACATTTGTTGCTTGTTACCTCTGCGTAGCCGAGACCGACTATTCATTTCTTGTTAGGTTGATTTAAAAATACACATCATCCAAAATATTAGTATAATTAATGTACTTTTGTTAATACATTATTGTAGTTGCATATTCAAACAGGAAGTCAACTAATCACCGAGCCATAAGTAGGGAAAAGTTATTTTTTTATGGAGGCTGGACTTTTATTTGAAACTACTGTAAACCGAGAAGAAAATATATTTAAATGAAATTGAATGAAAAAAGTCATTCTGTAAATAATTTTGTCTTTTTAAAAGCCATTATAATTTTTAAATTTTTTTAAGTTTTAAAAATAAAACTTCAACCCTGAGTAATTATTAATACTGGCATCCCTGTTCTGGCGGATTTCATTGTCAGCGACAATCAAGTGTCAAATTCAGTTCATTCGTTATAGGTATCTTTTATGCGTTATATTTTTTTAGAATTCACAATGCAATTTAGATCTTGTAATGAGTATATTCCTATGGGATTAAAGTACATATCATAACTTTCCCATAAAGTTAAATATTCACTTCTTCATCATCCTTAGCTTATAATGTCCATAATGATGGGATCAGACTGTTCCAAGCAGGATAGAGGCTGTGCAGATTGGTGGGGAACAACTTTACGCATCTTCCGAGGCACCAAAAAGTTGCGAAAGTTGCTTTTTTTCCACAATCTTGTTATGAACACGCCAACCATTTACACCATCTAGCTCAATGATATTTGTGAATATCCACATTAGCATAATTCTTACGCGTCAGCAAACAACATAAATCACATATTCTTGTCCATTAGTCCAATAATACTTATTAAAATTCCCAATGCTCTATCCTCACTATTCATGATGTAAGTAGGTAAATAAATTGTGACAGCTATACATCTATAATATTAGCTTTAAATTTATGATAGATTCGGGGTTCCATTTTAGGAAAATCTCATCGGGAAATCAAATACGATTAAATTCGAATTTCACAATGCTATACTAATATAGATGTCAGTGACTATTAGTTGAATTGCAATCGGAGAGGGTGCCATAATGGATATTGTAATGCCTCTCCGATTTAATAGCGAACTTAATAACGGAATGGACACAATTTCGATTGTGGTAATTAAATTTGGTAGAAATACGTAAGTTATCCGATGGGTCGATATCGGCCAAATTAAATTTTGAAGTTTTACCGGATTAATGTCATAGTCAATTATTTTATTTATATTTAATCTTGCCGCTTCGACTCCCTTACATCACGGCTCCTCCTCCTCGAAAACCCAGAATTATATATAAAAAGAACAAAATTAAACCCGTGATTTAATTTTCACCTTTTTTCACAAATTACGTTTATTTCTATAATATTTATTACGATAAGAACAAAACCCTTGATTGTGTCAGGTAAGAACTGTAACCAGCAAATATAAATATTCATTTTGGGCGATTTTCATTTGGACGTTATTACCCCAATGCGTATTCGTGGGTGCTGACGTAATTGCAAATGCAGCCGGAACTTACAGCTTAACATGTTTCCGAAGTAAAGAGCTCGTACTGAGACCGCACCTGTCCACGTAAACTTTGCAATAAATTTAATTAAAATAACTGACTATTAAATAAATGGAACGTGTACAAATTATTTGTATTAAACTCGAGCGACAGAGCCACGCAGATTATCAGACATTATTTACAACAGCGAAGTAAGTCAACGTTTGGTACAATGATTTATAGGAACAATTGACTCAACAAATATTTACTGTTTGGTCGAAAAAGAAAAATATTTTCCAATATTCGGTTTATATATTAAAACACAAAAAATATTTACACTCACAAATAGATAAGGTAACCTATTCGTGAGTTTAAATATTTTTTTGTGTTTTAAACACACTATTTTAAAAACCCAAAAATTATTATTTATGTGTTATTTATTCATTACAGCGTCCAAAGGTTGTATTTATAAATTTTTTAGACTGTAAAGCAAATGAAAATAAGTAATACGTTTTGAAAAACAACTCAAAGGAAAACTGTACGTTTTCTTTATACTAAAATCTTTGCGACGTTTCGCGGTCGTTTGTTGAATTCAAAGCTTTATGAAAATAGTCTTATGAATGAATAAGCGTGTACGGTGAGCAATGCGAGTTTCGGCAGACTGAACGATTTGTTATTCGAGTTCATTCAGATAAAACGTTGTTTTGTTTATGAACAAGACGCCTTTGTTGACGGGAACAGTGAGATTGACTCAGCTTTCGTGGTGAGCGTTGGAAATGTTCGTAACAAAAATATTTTCAAAGCACATTGGTATCAAGTTCGTATAATTCGATTAGTTGCAAGAATTACATTTGTTGAAAAGTTACAATAATAAAGAATAATGATTGCTCTTAATTACTCCAAAATTGTTTTACAAAGTGATATAACAAAACTGTGTCTAGGTAATGGTGTACTCATATCTAAGAGAGGTAATAATAATAACCAATCATTAAAAAGAAACAAATACATACACTAAATATGTACTGAAACAAATTGCATACCAGGCCTTTGAGAAAGTTTTGCGAAAAAACGTTTTTATGTATGAGGATCAGACCGATAATATTGATTTTTAAAAATCATCATTTACATGTTAAATAACCATCGGTCGAATTTCGAAAAACTCCCCACATTTTTTGAGGGCTAAATTGAATGATAGTGTTTCATTGAAAAATGGACCTGCGTCGGTAACATTTTCGTCAGATGATATTTTTTTATGATTTCAAATATAGCCTAAAACCGGACGAGTCGTTTGATCGATTTGGCTTTGGCTAATGGCATTTATGGATGAAGGTTGCGACTTTTGGTCGTATCTCGCGTAGCTATGTATGTCTTCGGCATGAGCCACGGAGTAGGGAATTTAAACAAATAGGGTGAAATGCAACAATCAAAATATTTAAAAGTACCGATGCGAAACTCTTAATTCAGGAACATTGAAGGCCAGTATATATATACGTCTCACGTCCTCCAAATGTCGGTATTAATATGCTAAAAGTTGCGTAGAAAACGAATTTTGTGTTTAATCTTTAGGAGACGCGCCTTGTACTTTAGGAAAGTGAGATCATACCAGTTGAGGAGGATGTAATCAGAAAGTCTATAAGAAAATACTTTCATTTTATGGCATAATGGGTAAAGAGGAAAAATATTAGCTTTTTTACCAGTTTCCTGTTCTTACTTTTCATACTTTGAGTAAACGAAGGTATGGACGGAAGTAGTTGATTGCGAGCCTATTGATATGCGACAGAGCTACACACCATGGGATAGCCAAACCGGAATCCGCGGGGACGCCTGAGCCCCTCCAAGGGTGTGCATCGAGTCCTGTCGTCCGGGCGCAAACCGGCAGGATTTTTCACGAGATGGCGGGGCTATCGATGTTCATAAGTGCCTAGCTCACTATTTGGGCCCCCAACTATCTGCGGTCGGCCAGCGGAAGAACCGTGCCTTGGATCCCGCTGCCCTCCGAATTTGGATATTCGATCAGTTGGGACCGTTTGGCAGTGTTGTCTTAGTCTGGTGGGTGGTAACACGCCGCGGCCGAAACGCACCACCCAGGGCCCACGTGTGGGACATCGAGGGCTAAATCCCACGGACGCTTTTAATACTCATTGCAGCACTTTTTTACAAATAGTAAAAAAGCCCATAAGCCGAGGGGTGGAGGGTGACTACTGCTTCGAATATCGTCAAATAACCTACATTCAGAAATCGGTCTTAGATATAAAAATAGTCATCGCATTTTGTTATGTGTATTGATTTCCGATTATTGTCGCTAACGTTACTCAGACTTCGATATTTATAAGAAAGGACACAGGTGGCTGTACAAACACTTAAATAATAATAGAAATTCTCAGACTTTTCCAGTAAGTTATATAAACTAGTTAATAAAATACAACGTAAATACAATACTAAATATGATGCACATATACTAGGTCTGCAATACATGCTGCTGTTTGCAAATACTGAGCGAAGCAATTAGATTTTAGAAGGGTGATTATTCCTCTATGGTATGTCCGATTTCAAAACTTTTTTTTGCACATTAGTCACGACCACGATGTAAGTTTTGGCTCCAAATTTCATCAATGTGGTATCAGCGGTTTGGCTGTGATCAGCTTTTGAATTTTTCTTTCGGTGATTATTCCTCCATGGTAAAGTCTATATTTTTTTTACATAGCCTATGTCCGTCAGGTTATAATTATGTATGTTCATGCCCAAATTTGTTCGAATCGGTTGAACCGTTAAGTAGCAGGCGGGAGACAAGCGAAATTTGTGAGTTGCCTAAAAGAGAGTTTCACTCTTTCAGAGCTTCACTCAATTAGAACAAAATGACAAGATAGTAAGGCAATGAATATTTGAATTCATTGTTTTTATGAAGACAATTCATGACTACCACTGCATTATATTGTTTTAAACTTTCATGGTCACTTACATTATGGTAATATAAGTTATATTCGGAACTTATACCATGTACCTTGTTTTTATTGAGTTTCCGATATTTCGGCACTGTTGCAAGTGCCATCATCAGTTACTCCGTGATCATGGCACTTATAACAGTGCTGAAATACCGGAAACTCAATAAAAACAAGGTACATGGTATAAATCCCGAATATAACTTATATTACGACAACCTCTGCATTCTTCTTATATTTCAAATTTACTGTCACTCTACAGCATTTTTCTCCTATTCCTTTTTTGAGCACATTGTCTAACCGTGGAACTTACTGCTATAATATATTACAAGAACCCAAGATTAAGGATTCTTAAGACATTCATTAAAAAAAATGTTTCCTTTTTACTACTTAAGACTTCTAATTTTTAAGTAATTTTTTTTATCAAATTAATAGCTGACCAATAGTGGTTACAATTGTGATTCTTTGGAGGATTAATTCAGGAAACTACTGAAATATTCACATATATGCATATTAAAATTAGTTCAGCCTTCACACGACACTTGACATACGTACAGAAACATATATACGTACATATAATATGTATATATCAAGATTAAAATATTTTAACTTTCATTCCCTGTAGTATTTATTATACCTACATTTTGAATTTTTATTGTCGCTTGGAAGAAATAGTTGCTTCGTTATAATTTCACCTTGAGTCCGACTAATTCCTAATTTTGTTTTCTATAAAATGCTCCTTTGTGTGCATCAAAGAACATTTATTATATTTTTTTAGAACAGAAATAAAATTTCTTTTATGTCTTTTCTGTAACTTTATCACTACTGGTTCTTGTTATTATTAAAATATCTCTGGTTAAATCTATTGCGCTTATTCAAGTTCACTAGTACGAGAAAATCAATGAGTAACAGCATAATTAATTAGTGTGTCTGAATATCATTAGCATATGATGCTGTTATTAATTAAGAGCGATACAATCTTTGGATAATATCCAACTATGAGGTAAAACTAAAGATATAAGTTAAGATTAGTAAACAGTTAACTATTTGTTTATTGCTAGTAATAAGATAAGTATCTTCGTTTCTTTAATTGGATTTTAGTGGCTGTTTGGTGTGTTTAAGATTGTGAAGTGAAAGTTAACAAGCATTATTAAATAGCTTATATTTCAATGTAATTTTAAACTACAATGGTATGAGTGGCTTAAATAAAATTGATATCAATTTGTTTACTAAAACATTTTATCTTAAATAGCCGTTTTGGCATCTATATATTTCGATGATAAGTTATGTGTTCCATAATTTCAGTTTCGTTTTGTTTCTAGAAAACAAAATTTCACTACATTTCTATTTTAAATATGATTATTTTGCAGTGTTTATTATGAAATGATATGTTTTCAAAAAGTTTCGTTATAAAGCAAAGAAATATTTTTTTTTGTTATATTTTCAAAATAAAATAATATATTATTACCTATAAGGAACACATTTAAAATGTAAATTAAATATATATAAACAATAAGATTTTCCAACTTTTCATAGAAATAATACTTAAATTTATAAATCGAACATGCCATTGCTTACTTTCATACTACAATTGTCACATAATATATACTAATGTGGAGATAAAGAAATAAATAAAAGAATTATACATCTCCAAAAATCCTTCTGACATATTTCTTCATAAGGTTTACAGCACAATAGTAAATTCACTGATCAATAATTAAAAAGGGTGATCCGAAGATGCATGAAGCCATTGATTCTGCTTAGAAGCAATAAAATTTAATTATTGAATCAAATCCCGACTGAGTGTCGGCTAATCTGTTATTTATAGAAGTCAGAAGACGCGTGGGTGACCATAAACGACCTATTAAATTACGGGGCCGTTCGGCTTACCTACGTTACTGAACAGATTCAAATAGTTGAAGAAATTTATAACTTTACGAATATGGAAGATGTTTAGCTTATACACCCGATGATGAGTTGACAGAAACAGTATCATATCAAAAAGTTTGTTAAGGACAACGTAATAAACATGTTTCAATGGTATTGCTTTAAAAACTGTTTTGTTACTCAAATACAAAAATAATAAATATTTTAACATATTTTTTTTTTGATATGTAAATGCATTTCTTACTTTCTATTTTAGTAACAATAGCTATGACAAAAAGCATTGGGTGCCATTGAAACAGCATGAAGACACGATTATTCAACATGATCAATATTGGCAGAATTGAGGATTACGTTGTTTTTATTAAGAATTTTGTGTGAATTGCTGATTGTTGTTGAGTTTCCATAGATTTGTAAAGGTTATATCACTTAGACATGTTTTTTCTTATTTTTTCTTAATTCGCATCAACTTGGTGTCTCATAAACCAGGCAAGATGGTATTTTTATTGTGTGAAAAGTACTTAATTGAGGAGTGTTTATAGTCGATAAGTCTTATGTTATTTTGTAAACAGTAGCAAGTTAGAAGTGATAAGGCAGTTGTATACCAATTAAAAGTGTTGCAAAAGTAAAACGTGGCATCTTTTCATAAAGTCGACTTCCAAATGCATTGAACGTAACTGTAAATTATATGACGTCAGAGCTTTCTTCAACGGCTCAAAATAAGTCGGTTCTGTAACTATAGCTGGAATTTATAAACAACTTAGAAGTAAAAGTGTGAGAGACATCAAGACATTGTTAAAAATGTGTAACAAACAAGAAAACTTGCTAAGCTTCTTCCATATTTGTCAAAATATGGATCATGAGAATAAGTACCTTTAGTAGTTGAAATTAAGTTGAGTTGAGTTTGAGTGCCTATATTTTTTTTATAATTTTTATATATTTTACGCATATTTCAATATGATCTTATAAGATTAATTGTTATAATAAAAAAAATCGACTCAGGTCGCAAGTGAATTCCCGCCTGAAAATTCACTTGTGATCCGAGTCGATTTTTTCTAGTATTTTTCTATTATAATAATTTGCCTATATTATTGCATGATTATTAGTTATTGAATGTGTTTATTTTTACGAACATTTGTACGTTGAAGTTATAGTTTCTTTATTCATAAGAAGTGTTTCTAATTATATGACAACCACTGTTTATATATCACCAAAAATACGTTTTTGACGTCTTCTTTGATAAAAAATGAAAAGAAACAATGATAAACAAGGAAACTCTCAAAAGGAAAGGGGCTCATTTCCGTAGAAAATTCAACGACTGCTGCCAATACTCGTGAAAAAGGACTAGGACATCTCAGAAGAAAATGTCGCAGAGGGTTTGTCTTTGAGACTAGTTTACAGTAGAGACGAACTACTACTGTTCTTTTTCGGTCACCTTACTGATGACGACCTTTGTGAAAGTTACTTAACCTCCACAATCTTAGGCCAAACACAATAACCACTGCGCCATCATATCTTTCTGACATTCACACCAAATATTTATAAATAATCACGACCCAGGTACTATTATTATTATTTTATGTCAATAACCATTTTAAATGATGATTACATGAGTACACAAATAATTGTAAATCTAAATTATTATAATAGAAAAATACTAGAAAACATCGACTAGGGTCACAAGTGAATTCTCAGGCGGGAATCGAAACTGCAAACTTTGGATATCCGGTCCAATACTCTCCCAATTGAGCTACCGAGCTTTGTGAACACTTGTTGAAATTTTAAGTACCTCTCTGATTTTACGCTGTAGGTCAACGTTGTTTTCATCAATGAGAGGAACATCCTCTCGTATTCACTTGTGACCCGAGTCAATTTTTTATAGTTTTTTTTCTATTATAATAATTTATCTTATTAGATATCATTGAATAATGCATAAAATATGTAAAAATTATTAAACTGTAAATCCATTGAACTATATAAGATAATATTTATACTTAGAAGAATAAAGGTTTTTTTTTTATTTTTGACTAAAATTTATAAATAAAATATTTATCGAATAGCATAAAGAACTTCGTTTCCTATCGGATGTCCCACGACACCACACGGTTTAATATTTAAAATATAACACTACACTCATTTACTTGATACCAAGATAACTTTCATAAATACGTTTGAGTGATATTTTACATTGTTACTTGCTTTTTCCACTTTTGTAACTATAAATTATAATGCTCTGTCAAAAAAGTACCAGGAAAAGGTAATTAAAACACAAAATGTTAATTATTCTTCTAAATTATATTCTCTTTCTTTTAAAAATATCACCTTCAAAATTTAACATCGCCCCTTCCGAAATTTTACATTTACGCTAACGAATAATACGATTATCAAAACCTTTTTAATCGCATTTTCCTAAATCCACTTCAGTATCGCTGCGATTTCTCTTTTATGTTCTCTATTCACTGAAAACGGGTGCCCCGAAGTGGTAATTTGAGTTTCGGTAAAAGCAAACTTGACCGGACCCATATTTGAAGAATATGATGGCTTTTGAAAATATAAAAAAAAATTGTTTACAATAATAATTATGTTTTTATGCTATGGCGTACTGTCGTGATGCGTTATCCAAGAATTTTGTTTTCTCAAATTTGGCCTTTTCCAACAAATTACTTACCCCAAACGCCGAATAACGTTCACATAATATTCTATATTTACCACCCGATCTTCTGGCAAAAATATGGAGTGCACAACACCGTTAAAGCCATGTAAACAGTTCAATGACAATTAAATGAGTTTTATGAATAGAGGGTGGGAATTGACTCGTTTTAACGCTTCTTCGCTTGACATTGACATTTTGCCTCCATTCTGAATTATAGTCGAAGAGCATGAAATAAATTAAAGCAGCTAGTCGTTTTCCATGTGGATAGGATCTCTGGAAGAATAGTAGAATCATAACACGCAATCCGGAATGATGGCTTAACTCCATCATTCCAGTTATGAGTATATTCTAAAACTATAGTAAACTAAAACTTCTATACCTAAAAATGAGATATTAGAAATCTAAAGTAGAAGATTTGAGTTTCAGTTCTGCCTGACACTTGAGATAAGTTGAATTTTACCAAAAACTTTATTAATTACATTGCTGTTATCTTTATAGTTTGTTTAATAATTGTAAAAAATGTAATACTAGTTGTTGTAGGTAAGTAGTACACTTAGAACGTGAAGAAATATTTAGAAATATTTAACGGTCTGTCATTGTCTCAGAAGCTTGATAGGAAGAGTACTTGCCCGGATGGCGAGAGAATATATGTAGGTGCGAGTCCCGCAGTGGCGTAGCGAGGAGGGGGCAAGGGGGTGGGGGCATTATGCCCCCGGGCACTGCTCACAAAGGACCGGCAAATACTACGCAAAACAAAAAATTGCTGGATATATTTTTTATTTTAATTAAAATTTATTTCAGGAAAATATATTTTAAATTTAGTGCCAGTGTAATATAATAAATGTTAATTCGTAAATAAAAAGGAAGAAAAGAACACTAATAGTCTAAATCAAACTATTCATAATAGAAATGGCACGTCTTTTCTACGCTGTGTGATTACTTAAATTATCTGATTTCTTGATTTGTCTGATAATATACTAGATTTAAAAAATCTAAAAATCCCACGTTTTTCAATGTCCTAAAAAGAATAAAATAACCCTGCGGGGCAAAGCGAGGGGCCACTCAAAACGTGGGGGCGCATAACTAAGAGGAGATTTTAAAGAGATGAATGACATGCATTGATGCCGATTATTGTAAAGATGCGCCCCCACGTTTTGAGTGGCCCCTCGCTTTGCCCCGCAGGGTTATTTTATTCTTTTTAGGACATTGAAAAACGTGGGATTTTTAGATTTTTTAAATCTAGTATAATTATTTTATTCTTTTTAATTATTAACTCAACGAAGTAACCATGTGTTACGCAACAATCGGATAAGCCCCATACAAAAGTGAAAGTTGCCGAAAGTGGACCTGAAAGTGCATCTGGAAAGTTGAAAGTTGCTTTAGAGTGCATTGTCATCGGGTTCTGAACTATCCTGAAAGTTTCAGCTTTCTAGCTTATCGGAAAGTGCCTCAAATTTAAGTTGCAAGATTTTGCCCGGACAGACAAACAAATAAGAAAAGTGAGATAAGAAAAACGTGGTAAAATTGTATGTTATAATAAATATTTGCAGTTTACAAAGTACAAACATTCTTTCTTTCAGAACACTAATCAGCGTTTTGTCGATTCTAGAAGAGGACACAAACGCTGTATTTCTTGTGTGTCTTATAAATATCTATAATAAAAAATAGACGATCCTTTAGTTGTTATTTTCCGGATACTTTTTTCAGTGACTGTACATATCCGTGACATTTACGACAGGTTGTCGAAGTCCGCAACAAACTAGGGAAATATCCGAAATATTAACGTTTAAGTTATATTTGTGCGTGTATTTTTCAGTTTTGTGTCCTTGTCATCGCTGCTCTGCTTAAAATAAAAATTAATTGTTATTAAATAATAAATGTTATAAGTATATTGTAAGCATAAATTATATTGTATATTTCACTGTGTTACTTACCTTTGAACTTTTAGGCATTCTTGGTAATTAATAAAACAAATAAGATTAGTTACTACATCTATTCGACGATTGCATTATTCAGTGAACAGGGTATTCAAGTAAATTGTTAACAGTGTTCAATAAAACAATTGAAGAAATAGATAATATTCAATTGTTATTACAAACTAGCTAATCCGGCCACGCGTTGCTAGTATAACCCGACCACGCGTTGCTATGGTAACGTTAAATGATTATAAAAACTGTTATTCTTAGGCTTATGGTAAATATGGTAACTATATATGGTAACAAACCTAAAAAGTCCTTTTTATATAGCAGAGATTAAAGTAATAAAAATTAAGAATTCTTTATTTACTTATAATATATACCGTAAATATGGCTATCTGGGGGACAACCTAAAACCAGCAACTTTTTTCTACGCTTGTCAAAACCATCACAATTATTAGCATTGAATTTTGACGTCTCTTAAAGCCAATTTAAACAACCTACTTGGAATTTTCGGCGAGAGCGGGAAGTGTCATATTGGTGGTTTTGTTTCTCTTGTTAAAATTTGTGTTGTTGTGGATATTAGTGTGGAATAATGGTGGATTATCAAACACTAAGTGTTTGTGAATATACAAAAGTGTTTCCAAGTGTAACAAAGCAGCGGAAGTTGTCTTTTCCCGCTCTCTCAAGAAGTTCACGGGGAGGTTTCAGCAAAACCGCACACATTTACTGAAACCTAGGGGGGGAGGAGGGGATATATTTTACTGTTCAGTCATCATCGTGAAATTAGAAAATAAATTACTCAAGAACTGGCAATTATACTTACTTGACACCGGCTAAATGCACAAATCGTGCAAGCCACAAATAAAAAAAAAGAAAAAGACAACCTACCTTAGTTTCATTTTAAATTCAAAAAAAGATCGTTTTCCAACTCTATGAAAAATTAAGATATAACTAGCTAAACTTAACTCTTTCTTTTACATTGTACCGTTTTTCCAAGTATAGTTTATAGTTAAGCAGAGCTTATCTAAATTGGGGTTTACAGTAAGTTGGAATGTATATAAAACCTTAGTTTCAAGCTTTTGCTGGTTGAAAATTAGTTTTGTACTTAGATTTAAAACGTATAGATTTAAAAACACCAGTATTTTTTCACCCTCTTTTCTTTCTCAAATAAGCTGCATTCTGTTCTATTTTTGCATTTTATTCAATGATGTTTTATTTAACAGTGACCTCTTAATTCATTTAATAAAAAATATTTTTTATTTAGACCATTAGCAAATACATAATGGGTATCTTTTGAACTAATTCTAGATGATCATTGATCATATACATTTCAAAATCTAGCCTAGCTTAAGCCTATGGTTTTATTTATTTTACTTCGTTTTTTTCAATAATTATTTAATTAATAATATGGTTTTTGAATTGCGCTAAAAAGGTATTGTGCCCCGGGCGCGAGTTAAGCTCGCTACGCCACTGGAGTCCCGCTTCACACTTGAGACAAGTAGATATTTTTAGTAACAATTCCTTAACATATAATAATATAGCAGTTAAATGTTAAAATGCCAAAAAATATAATAATTACAACGCTTTTCTATCTTTAATTCTATCTTGGATTGTAGACTACGCCCGGATAGCGAAAATGTCTCTGTGATTGATGATGTAAATATCTTCTTCTTATCACTATCACTACATAGTATAAAACAAAGTCGCTTTCTCTGTCCCTATATCCCTATGTATGCTTAAATCTTTAAAATTACGCAACGGATATTGATGCGGTTTTTTTTAATAGATAGAGTAATTCAAGCAGGAGGTTTATATGTATAATACATGGATAATATTGTAGAGCATTACGTCCGTGCGAAGCCGGGGCGGGTCGCTAGTAAGTAAATAATTCAGGGATTCATTTATTTTAATGAATTACTATACTTAGGAATTCTTAAAGTCAAAGAGAAAAGATAAAGTAATCACCGTAGACAATAGTTTTTATTATATAGAGTTGTGGAAGGTTTTTTATTGTAATGGTGATGTACATCACAACTTTGTTCACACTAGCTCGTCTAACACCCGTTAAGCATTGATCTATGATTTATTGCAGTTATTGTAAAAACAACAAACTCTCTGAGGTCGAGTATATCTACACTAATATTATAAAGAGGAAAGATTTGTATTTTTATATGTTTGCAATGAATAAACTCAAAAACTACTAAGCCGATTTCAAAAATTCTTTCACCATTGGATAGCTTCATTCACGCTGAGTAACATATATTTAATGCTCGAAAAAAATTGAAGAACTTTGTACACCCTTGCGAAGCCGGGACGGGCTGTTAGTCATTTTATAAATTACTTTATTATAATTAAGATTTATTATTATTCCCTTATTTTCTCTTGTCTTTATTATAACGACAGTTTATATTTCGAAAAAACAACAATTAAAAAACATAACTAAGTTAAAGTTGAGTTAATTTATATTCCTTGGCGTTTTCAATGAAAAACTAACTGCTTTCTCAAGTAGTTCTGATTAATGGTAAAGCGTCTAGACCATTTGTCAATGGTATCAAACAAACAGATCCACTCAGTCGATATGCCGATGTATGCAGAGATTAACGAAGACTAATAGCACGCCTTAAAACCAGTCACTAGATTGACACCCAGTGATAATATTCAAGTTGAATAATGCTGCAGTAATTGAAACAAACAATCTAACAACAATCACTTTTCTATGCGTCGAATTCAATCACTTAGACTTTGTTTTTAATTTAAAGCTACATCAGTTCGATTTATTACAAATCGTTTTTAGATTGAATGTGAGATAGTATTTAGCTGTTTTTGAAATTATTTTTCTATATAACAAGTGTGGGTGTAAGAGATTTGTATCGCCAAAATGAATATTAGGAAAAATATAATCATCATTTTCAAAAAATGTGCCTTTGCAATTTCGTAGGTATCTCAATCAATGAAATACACTGAATAAGTATCGCACATACGGTGCTATTACGTCACTTATGCAAATGGTGTAATATTTCAGGGGGAGCATTTAAAAATTGAACATCCTTACAACATATAGTTTTTCTCCGCTAAACAAATAAAATAATTAAGTTACAACTTTGAACTTCATTTTAGAGTAAAAGCAAGCAAAGTAAAGAGGTAGAGTAGAGGTAGGAATATTTTCTCATAATCAGTTCAGTTTAGTCTAAAATTACATAAGTGACGTTATAGCACCGTATGTGCGGTATGGCTTTGTAGGTGTTGACGACTGATATATAACTGTCATTCTATGTCACGTAGCTTTTTAGTAGTTTGTAGTATTAAGAAGTAAGTTTACACAGAAGTCAGTAATATGTGGTTTCCACAAATAAAGAGGTTAAAGTTTAATTTCTTTTTAATAATTTACTTACTTCTCCATTTCATGAATGTTTGGTTTTTTATACACATAGTTCCTTAGCTATTTATAAATACCCCTTAGTTCTGTCTGCTGTCTAAACGAATTGTTTTGCATTTCCTGCAGAATGTTTCTTCGTGCCAAATATGACCCTGCCAAATGAGCACCTACATAAGACGGCAAAATAAAAATATTTGTCTAATTTACCGAAACAGCGAAAATTTTAACTTGAACAGTATTTGACTAAAGTTTTCATTTTCAAAGCGTTTGGATGATAATGATTTAATTTCTCTTTTTGTATGATTTTTTTTTATTGTGTTATATAATTATGTAACAGATGACTTTGAGTTTACCTGAATTTTAGTTCCCCTAAAGTTTTTCTTTTACTTTTAGATAATGTAAAGAAGTGGGACATTGCTATGAATTTTGTGTAGGCGCTAATGATGTAATAATCGCAATTGACTTCCTTTGTCACCACTGTCCACAATTCATGGTCCCCACGGGGGACTGGGTCCCAAAACTGGGGAGACCGGGATTATGATGTTAACTCAATTAACAGCCTGCCCATTTGAAATTATTATTATTATTTAATGTAAAATGCGATTTCTTAGATAATTTTATACGATACTAACTGTGCCCAGTGTGCTTCGCAATATTCTTCTTATTTTTCTTTTTTAACCTTCTCAACTAGTCCTATTACCTTCATGCATTTTGCAAGCTATAAGTTTTTTATATATCATATTAAAAACTATTGAGTTATGTATATTGTTCTATAATAGCCATGGTCCTCTGAACAAACATCTATTTACCATAGGTGCGACAGACAGCCCTCTATGCAGAGGCTGCATGGAGGCGGAAGAAACGCCACATCACGTACTCTTGGAGTGCAGGAGCGTGGTAGATCAACGGGCACAAATTCTCCAGTCTCCAAAATCACTATCGGAAGCGTGTAGAACCCTGAAAAGGCTACTCGTTTTCTGGGATGGGCTGGGATGGCTGTAGTAAAAGAAGAAAACCCAATCACTTACAATGGCCCAATCAAGAGGCTTAGTGCCGAAAATGCCCCGTAAAACTAACTAACTATAATTGCCATTAACGTCATGAATTTTTTTATGTGAAAGTGCAAAAGATTTAATCAGTCATGTAAATGTGCCATCAGAATAATGAAACTATTTTCTTGCAGTTATCATTAAAAAATTCTCAGCGAACGTACTAAAAAAACTCAACTTCAACGCTATCAAGATTTTTACTATGTAACTGAAGTTATGTAACTTTATTTCCAGAGTGAATCTTAGTAACTTTCCTTGAATAAAACTGTCGGAAACTGGGAGCGAGCAAAAGCAGAGAAAAACGATTCACCACACTTGCACAACCCACCGAGTTAGCTGGTTAAGCATAGAAAGGATTTAATGTAGTAGCATTATTTTAGACACAGTCAATAGCTCATCTCTTTCGTTATGGAACCAGCTATAATTATGGCACTCGCCCGAATAGCGAAAGGTCGTGGGTTCGAATCCCATCTGAGGGCTCGGAGGTGTAGTTGTTTTTTGCACACGTATTTTATACCTTATACAAATATTGCATTAAAAAATTAAATAATAACAATATTCCATACGTGTCGAATAATCTCCTATTAATGAAGTCGGTTACAAAGCCTAACTTTCAGTCCACAAAATTGATTTCACAGCGCCAATTCTTGTCGAGAATTCAATTCCTCTGTCTAAACACTCTACTTGAAATCACTAATCTCCAACAAAACATTATCGAAGCTGAATATTAACAGGTTGCGGTCCCGGTGATGTTGATTCCAAGAATATCCCTCATTCCTGTTAGCCTCAGGGCGAGACATTAATTGTTGCGAGGGTAGACCTCAATATTGGTTGCTTTTCTCGTGAACAACTCCATGCGGCTCTTACGTATGCAAACAACCCCAGCAACCTATTTGTGTTCGCTCCGGATGATTTAAAAATAATTTCATTTACGAGGAAGCATTGCCTTATACATTTTAACGATACGTAATGTGACCTAAAAATCGAAAAGGCATATATTTGTAAGAATAATGAACAAAAGATACAGCAAAACAGAGTACAGTCAACGGGAAATGTTGTGTATTAGTTCGCTGCTGTACCTAGAAGTTCAGAATTTAATAATACGCTATCCTAATCTTCATTCGCCATCATAAGCATTTATACGACAGGCAGCAGGCAACAATGAGTATTTAAGTAAAAAAATATTACAAAGCCTCAATTGTACAATTATATCCCAATAATTACGTATCACAGCAGTGTGTGGTCCGGTGGAATAGAATAGCGCAAACATTTCAATTATTCTTGTTTATACTAGCGGCCCGCCCCGGCTTCACACGGGTGAACAAAATTCTTCAATTTTTTTCTATTATTAAATATTTTTCCGTTAGCGCCATCTAGCGTCCGGTAGACGAACTGCTTGCGTATAACGCGTTGCTATGATAACGTTAATTGATACAATGAAAAAAGAGCGAGAAAAAGAGCGGACAGACAAACACACAAACCACTGTGATCTTAGATTACAGATTTTCATGCGATCATCGGGAATGAACTTCGTATAAGTAAGTTTATATTTTTAAGTTAATTCTACTTTTATTTTTCCGACCAGTATTTTTAGGCGGAAGTGACCAAACGGGGGGACCGTTTGACTTCGTATGGTCTCTCCCGCTTTAGATCGAGACCTCAAAGTATCAGACATTATGTAATGAATACGAGCATCCCCGAGTCTTGGTTATTTATATATTACTAGCTTTCCGCCCGCGGCTTCCCCCGAGTGGAATTCGGTTATATTGCGATATAAAGCACAACTATAAGAAAACTTCTCATTCCCACGGAAAAATCTAAGAAGCGCGATGTAACACTGGATAGTAAAAGTACCCTATTATTTACTCCGGACTTTTATCTTTACGTCTGCAAAATTTCAAAGCAATCGGTTCAGTAGTTACGGCGTGAAAGCGGAACAAAGAAACAAACTCACTTGCCGATTTATAATATTTGTAAGGATATGGAAGTCTATCCGTTACTCCATTCATAACACAAGCCTTATAATGCTTGTTTGGGTCAACATGTAAATAAACATGTGAGAAATTAGCTTTGTGCTCTCATATTTAGATTTCACACTTCCACTCCTATCATACATTGAAATAAAACTTTTACCGGAGTAACGACGCGTTTAATTTTGTTCTTTATTATTAAGCCTGATATTTCGACTCTTTTATATCAGCTGTGATCCTTCTCTCACTAAATTTGTAGAGAAGATAATATGAATGTATTTATTAAAAAATATTGTGAAAAATTTGTGAAACACGTAAAAACAGTTTCTCATACTTCAGCATACTTTAACTAGATGAAACTGTAATGACCAGCTCCATTGAAAACTTTAACTTAAGGAATGTTATCTGTGCTTTTTACAGATTTTAACTTGGATAATTTAAATTTTCATCGTTATAGTATAAATACAAGCAGTTCCAGAGAAAAAAATATTATAAGTGCTGTATTTCGGAGTTATATATTCCTTACAGTTTACATTGCAATTATAGAAAAGCTCGTACTATGAATACTTGTAGCGGGTTTTAGGATTTTTAGTTTTGGGGATTTGTATCGATGAATGAGATATTATCATGTTAACTATAGAGTGGCATTCCTTTCTAAGTTTTAAACTTATAACACTTACCTTTAACTGTCATAGTTTTAAAACTTATCTAAAATAAAAAGTTTTATTAATTGATTATAAAGTCCAGTTTTAGATTTCTCTAAAACAAAACTAAACAAGATTTATGTTTAGTATTTTGACTAATACTAAACATAAATCTTGTTGCTTTCTTAAATTTGTCGTTTATTCCCTGTATGTTATTGCAATGTTCAGGGATACTTACTTTAAGTAAGAACAGATACTTGTTGACTTTGTTGTAATCAACGAAATAATGATATCAAAACACTGTTAGTATTGTCATAACAAAATAATTTTGTTTTTTTTTGTGGATTGTGTATGGTGACGACGTATTATATCCTAAATGTCGTTACTTCTGTTAAAGCTGATAAGTTTCTTGCGCCCATTCTTCTTGTCAGTTAAAAGACGTCCTGAATGGGTGGTAGAAATGTTGGACGATTCAAAACTACTTATTTTTAAGTGCATTTGAATAAAGTTATTTTCATTTTCATTTTCTCACGGCTAGATTCAACCCCCCTATACCATTCATCTCGCCTGGAACAGCTTGTGTATACTAGTGTTGCCCAAATGCAAGAACAAGACGAGACTTAGCCAGTCTTGGTCTTGGTCTTGCGCCAATACACCTGGTCTTGGTCTTGGTCTTGGTCTTGCGCTTGCAGTCTTGGTCTTGGTCTTGGTCTTGCAGCAAGAGTCTTGCAAGTCTTGCAATTACCTATTAGTCTATTGCTATTTATTAAAGTTTACTTTAAATCTTAGAAAAACGTATTAGAATTGGAACATTGTGAGCTTGAATTAACATAGCCATAGTAAAGATCAATCAGATTAATAAATAACTGAAGATTTGATAAGAAAGTCGAAAAATCAACTGACCTATATGTCGTTTTCCATGGAAGTAACTGTTTCTTAATAAACATTTATGATTTATAAGCTTACATTTGCTAAAACATGTAAAAAAACAAATTAATTACAATAACTTGACTGTATTTTAAATAACAATGTCTGTCTAGAAAGAGATTGAACCCTCAACTTGCATGAAATTTAATAAAAGAGTTTTATGATTTATCATTTATTTCAATCAAAAATAAAATACAACACAAATCAAACATAACAGTACACAACAGCTTTATCATTAGGTTATGTTACTTTATATCAATTCTTTTGACCAAGAATTAATACAAAGTAACCATCTGGCTGACTCATCACTTAACCTATTTCTATGTTTTCTAATTACTAATGATGCTTTAGAAAATAATCTCTCAGCAGGTACTGAAGTTGCAGGTATTGAGAGAAAATCACGGGCCATCTTCGATAAAGTCGGATACTCTGTCTCATGCGTCCTCCACCAATCTAAAATGTCTTCCGAGCTGGCAGTTCTTGGTTTTCTCAGGTACTCCTCCAACTCGTCTATCACTAAGCCTTGAAGACAAGATCCAGATGACGTCGAGGGACATTCATAGAGTTTATCAAAGTCTATAATGTCTTCATCTTCATCACATACTTTATTTTCTTTTCTTGGCAATTCCAGAGATTTGTTCAGTGAGTGTAGACTTTTATATTCTTCATAAAGTTCATTGAACTTGCGCAGACTTTCTGTTTTAAGTTGCTTCCCCCACATTGTCAGGTCAAAAGTCTGAGCCTTATGCCTTGGGTCTAAAATTAAAGAAGTACAATAAATCCAGTTGCTCTTCTTATAATGTTTAAGCATTTTGTCTCGAGCTGCTTGGAAAGCTAGAATGAGCCTTTCATCCACTTCAGATCGATTAGGTTTCTCATCTAACTGTTTTACCATGGATTCAATTTTATCTAGCAAGAGATTGAATGATACAATGACTAGCGGTAATGTAACATATTTGTCTCCACCAAGTTTTGTACTTAAAAGTTTAAAGTTTATTAGAAATTTATGTAATTTTTCGAGTACCTGCCATTCACTAGCTGTGATTTGAAAATCATTCAATTCGGTGACAGAACTGCACAATATGTTAATGCCCGCTCTCACTTTTAAACCAAATCCAATCATATCATGTGTGGAATTCCATCTTGTTGGACAGTCAAGAATGGCATTTAGATTTGATGGCACGCCAGCTGCTTCACAAGCAGACTGAAACTTCTTCTTCACTATCTCACTTCTTTTTATTTTACTGGAAATACTGCGTAACTTTGTTACAGATGTACGCGAGTCAGCAATATTTGGTGCATATTCTTCATCTTCCTCAGTTTCGTCTGCATAGTCTTCATACTGCTGATCTTGCGCGTTAGTGTCAGACTCACAGTGTAATGCTAAGGTCTCTAATAAATCTTGTACACCAAGGTTTAAAATGTGAGCAAAGCACCGGAAATGTTGATTGTCTGAATCAAAGTGTGGCAACTGTTTGCCCAGTTCATACATAAATTTGGTATTTGCAGTTGCGTTGTCGACCGTGATACCTTGTATTTTATCAATTATGCCATATTCCAATAAACATTCATGGAAAATCGTTGCAATATCTTCCCCAGTATGTCGACCGCGTGATGGTATAAAATCAAGAACTACAGATCGATACTTCCATTCGTTGTCTATATAATGCATAGTAACCCCGTAGTAACTCCTACCAGCAATTGACGTCCACCCATCAATGGTAAATGACATTTTAGATGATAATTGTTGAAGTCGTTCCTTGAGATTAAATTGGAGCTCTTCAAATCGCTCTTTGACTTTCCTTCTAAGTGTAGACCTTTTAGGAAACTCCATATTAGGGCAAATACGTCGAAAATATACTTGTGTAGCTTCGTCATCGAAAAATGAGAAGGGAAGATATTTTTTCACTACCCAATCAACTGTAGCTGTCGTGATGTTGTCACTGCTGTTTTCCGACTGAAATAAAACAATAAATCTTGTGTTATTATTTAAAACATACTAGGTTTGAGCGTTTAGGAGGAGGAGGTTTGTTGTTGTTAAATCGAGAAAATCGTTAAATTGACATTTGTTATATTAAGGTTGCACTGTACTGTAATTTACCAAAATAAAGTACTTAGTTGTTACTGGCCGATTATGAAAACAAATGAAAATATAGGTGTTTATAAAAATATTTAAGACGATAATTACATACTTAATATGTCGCACCCCTAGATGAAAACACCACTAACTCAAAAATACTTACGTAAGTTAATGGCGTTTTTGAAAGTATCGCATGAACAGCTACGCGGAGTTAAAATTCCCGTAGCGACAATTTCGACCATTGTTAAAAATGACGCGAAATATGTACCTATGTATTACTATTTTATCAATATCTATAAAATATTCCGAAGTCAGTTTAAAGTCATTTGTTCAAAAAAGACTTTTTTGAGTTCCTGGAGTTTTCATATAAAAAAAATATATTCTTACCTGTCCACTTCTTCCAGCGGTTACTAAAAAGCTTGTGATATCTCCACTTAATTTTGGTTTAACAGGAAGAAATATTTGTGATTCCTTTTTGTGGAAAGATATTAGATGTTTCCTTAAGCCTGAAGTGTTTCTGTTTTTCATTTTTATTTCAGTCTTTTTATGTTGGCACAATTTACACAAGGCAGTTTGGGATGCATGAATTATTTCGAAAAACTCCTCAAATTTGCTTTTGGGTCTTTTAGATCTGTGACTCAAACTCTCGTTACTCGGACTAGAATAATTTGAATCTTCGTCACTCATATTAGTACACGTGATACGTTTTTAGAAAACAACAAGAATTAGTAAAAACAATTATTAAGTTAGACTCGAAGCACAGCTCAATTGGAAATGACTGGAATTAAAATAATTCCTTTGTTTATAGTACGTTTCCTTGCTTTCTACCGCGCCGCCTCGCCACGTGCCGGCTCTATTAAAAGGATGCCGCCGCAAATCAAACGATGCCGCGTGCGGCGTACAAACACAGATTATTACCTACTTGTACAGACGCGACGCGTGAATAAAATATATGTAAAGAATTAGTGCCAATCACTATTCTTTACATATAAGTGAATGTTTTGGCGTACATCTATACTAATATATACTAATATTATAAAGCTGAAGAGTTTGTTTGTATGTTTGATGACAGAAGTTTTAAAATAAATAAATAAATCCTGAACGTCACTATACCTCCAAAGTTACTATTCTTCGTGGGCGAAGTCGCGGGCACTGCTTGTAAATACTTTTTTTTTTTTTTTATTTTTTTTTTTTTATTTATTTATTTCATATACAAGAAAAAAAAATACAAAGATACAATTTAGTCCCACAAAACCGACTTGTCGGTTTGACTGAGGGATCTTTAGTCTCTTAGCTTATAATTATAATTATGTAGGTATATAATACAACTATAACTGTATCAGGTAAAGTTAAGTGCACAATAATTGGATTTAGACTGAATTACAACAAACTGAAGGAAAATTTAGCGGTGATAATAATAAGATACAATTGTTGTAAGATATAAAATACGTGTGTAAAAAACAACCACGCCTCCGAGCCCTCAGATGGGCTCGGAGGCGTGGTTGTTTTTTACACACGTATTTTATATCTTATAGAAATATTGCATTGTGAATGCAAAAAAATAAATAAAAACATACAATTGTTGTGTTAAATAGTAGTCATCAGATAATCTTTTAATATTTTTTTAAATTTATTTTTATCCGTTTCACATCTAATAGTTTCGGGCAACGAATTAAGAAGATATGGTATACGCTTCTGTAAAGTTCTGTCACCAAAATAATTTTGAACCCTAGGAATTACAAATTTCTTTTTTGAAGTGGCTCTAGTGATCTGGTTATGATTTATGTATTCAAAAGTGGAGACACACTCTCGGCTGCCGTGATTATTTACTAATAATAAATCGCAGGCTTTTTATTTTATTAGTAGGTAAGTACCTACGCTTTTTATATTATTTTATTAATTATGTAGAATTTTTTTACACGTTTCAAGTATATTTAAAAGTGGCTACAATATTTATCAAACGGGTGATATTTGAACACTTTTTTGCTATTTTTTCTTGTAAAAACTTAAGAAATATAATGACTAAATGTACAATAATAGTACCTAAGTAATTAGTTTAAAACCATATAATCAATATTATAATATATACTTACTAGAATAAATTATTATGACATCTACTACCTATCCTTACCATTTTATTCTAATCATAATACTACTTGCGTGATCAGTATAATGTATTCATTTTCATTATAAGCACTCTGAAACTTATTTATTCTTTGGAACACCTGTAGGTACTCTTAAAATTCGAAATTATTTTGCATGAGTATACCTACGCCTACGCCCTGTGGCGGCAATCAAATAGTGTCAAATGTTGTGATTTCGGCGCGGCGGCAACGATTGTTGTATATGATTTCAAAAGAAGCCGCCGGCGCGTGTATTATAACCATGTGCTTCCGAAAAGCAGCAAATTTCTTTGAGAAGTAAGTACAAAACCTTTGATGCCGCATTATCAAAGTGCCGATGGTTAAAACATAACTATGCATGCACTCAGTTTGATTTTAATGGATATTTTTTTATTCGCTATGTAGGTATGTTTATGGTATTAGTCGTAATGCGCATAGATCCAGTTTTTCATATTCTTTGATACAGTTTTTTGCGTCTCATAGAATTCCTAAGCGTACCTATACACCGAACTGTTACACCTAACTACTCCGTGAAATAGCGCTAAGTCCTAGCTGCAAGACGCAAGAGTCTTGCAGGCTTAGTCTTGTTCTTGCTCAAGTCTTGCACGGTCAGTCTTGGTCTTGGTCTTGCTAAAAATACGCGGTCTTGTTCTTGGTCTTGGTCTTGCAAAAACGCAAGAACAAGACCAAGACTGCAAGACCAAGACTGAATTTGGGCAACACTAGTGTATACTAAATAGCGAATATAATATTTAAACAACGAAGGGTTGGGACAGATGTTTATGTTCATATCAGATTCATATGCCAACAAGGATTCCCTTGAGTTAATGGAGTCATTAGCCCATTAGCTAGGTTCAAGTCCAAGTAATTACTTAAAAAGATCGTGTCGCAATAGGAATGAAAAAAAAATATGTCGTCAAGAATAATAGTGGAAATTGTTGGCATGGATAACTTATTAAACACCTAATCTTTGATATGTTTCCACTAAACTGATTTGCATAAATTTTGAATCTTACTATTAATTATTTTAGCTTCAAACTAAGAACTTCTAAGACCATGCAATATATAATATATTAATCAAAATATAGCCAAAGAGTTGATCAAATGCGGTAAAAACGTGAATAAAGGAAGGCGCACGCAACATCACGCTTTGATCTTTAGAATTGAGCTAGTCAAACCACGAAGCACACATAGTATGCTATTTAATAAATGCTCATACAAATATTAAAAAAATATATATTATAACTTGGCTACAATTGCTTTTATGTTTCAAACACACTATTAAGAATTTGATATGAATTACATTAGCTGCAAGACCGTGATGGTTGCTCTGTCAAAGATACTTATCATAATACTATTATTACAAAAAAAAATAAATGAGAAAAATGAAGTGAACGCAAATAAAATGTATAATCCTGCTAAATTTTAGATGAAAAACTTATTCTATTTCAACATGGTTATTTAATAGAAAACGAGTTTTTTTTTCATTTTTGCCTGCAATAATATTTCTCTGATTTCGCTGATCCATTAACATTCTTCGATTAATTAAAGTTGTAAAAGATTTATTGCTAACCTGAGGAATCTGAAGTATTAATACCTATCTAAATATTTTCTGCATTTGTAATTTTTAAGTGAAAGCACGTTGAAATGACAGACTTCCCTTAGCATGCGAAGAACTGCTTAAAATCAAAGTATAAAGACGGTTGAAATATTGTACATTTCAACGCCTCCGCCTAACCTTAATATAAAACACCTTCCTTATCCCCAGAGCGTCATTTATATGAAACAAAAGAACGCCACTGAAATTCCGCGTGAGGAAGCGCGAATTCAAACTGTTGAGAGCCTACATGGGACGAATATTCAAAACAATCTTCCATACCGCCTCCATCGGGATTAAGAAAGGAGATTTGTATTTTTCTTTTTAAGGATAATGGAAGAAGCAAAAGCAACGATAAAGATGCGTATGTAAGAAGAAAAGCTATAATGTACCTTTTCACCAAGGGCATTAAATGCTTAGACTATGCCTTTAAATTGGGTAACCTCTGAGATAAGAAAACACTCTGCAACCTCCCGAATATCCTCATTAGGCTCATGAGATGTTTTTGTTTCGCTCGGTTACCTCATACATTTGTGTACAAGTTTGACGTCACGTTACGTCCTCGATTTTTCTATCAAGCGGGGGGCGTCGGGTCAGATCGAGTCCCGCCGGATCACGAATGCACAGCGCATGCGTTGAAATTGCGCCAATTTTGCGAGCGGCGGCCTCTGCCGGCAGTTCCAGTCGATTGGAGCTCGGAGGAGGGATGTTGCAGCGCGGGAATCGTCACATCGCGAACGGGACGTCAAAAATTTGAAAATGGAATAGTTTAAAAGTGGTGAACGGGGGTGAGCGCGTCGCTCGTATCGATGTGTTTGCGATTTTTGACGTTAGCGAAACAGTGTTGTGTATAGGTTAAGTAGATTATAAATTATAGACAGTACCGAGTTGTAGATTTGAATATAGAGTCAATTTGTGTTTGGGGTGGTTAGTGCGGTTTGATTGCAGTGTTCGACGCGCTTTCATTCAAGTGCCAGCTTAGGCAACCTTGACACCATTTCCCGCGCCAGCGTTTCCACCTTGTTTTCCGTTGCACTCTCTCTTGACATTTACCGCAAAGGAGTGCTCTTTTACTAATTAACGCTGGTTTTAAAATTAGTAAGCAAACTCTGTGAAAAACTTTGAAATAAAAGTGAAAATTTCTTGACAAACATACAGGTTGCACTTGCGAAAATGAAATGCTTGTTTATTTTTGTAAGCTCTAAAGAGAAATTAGAAAATCTCCTTTTGGCGACAATTAAAAATTAATTGGCTTAAAAATTTTGTGAACACGATGATCTTGTGACCGCTTCGCTGAAATCACTGGAGCTGCAAAATGAAAGTTTCAAGGGGTAAGTGATCTTGTTATGAGAATATAAATAAATAATAATGATAACAAATATCAATGTAATAATTGACGATTTTTTAATTTTTTATTAAATTACCTCTTTCGGTCTGAATTAGAATTATACAAGACGAGAGTATCCTACCTATATCCACATCGTCACTGTAAAAGGCAAAACTGATATAAACGTAGCTCGATGACGAAAGTGGTCAACGCATACAGCCATAGCTTAAGGAGGTTCAGCATCTTAAATTAAGTAGGCCAGATGTCTGACCAAAAAATATCTCTATGCCCGTTAAGTCGTTGGTCATTTTATCTGCAGTCTTTAGCACTCACCAATGAGCAGAGAGACAGTATGGTTGGTTACGTTTTCTACTTTTTACAATAATTTTGTTATACACAGCCTGTTCCCCAGCAGTTTGGCGTAAATAGGCTGATGATGTATTGAACTAACGTAAGTTAATTTTTTTTGTCTCTTTATATTAATCTCATAAGCTATGGGGTTATGCTTATCCGTCAGCGCAAGCAGCTGAAACTGCTATGCACACTCTTCTCTATTCTCGATCCTCACTCTCTTTAATACTTCAGATGTAAATTTCCTTAACACTGTAACGCTCGTACTCGTCAACTTCGATCTGTCAATTAATCAGTACTGTCCACTCCTCTATTTCCATCTGGCTTTATGTCTAATTCCTTTTCCGTCCATGCTATTCGAGTCTCGAACAGCCTCCCCAAATCGATCAGAAAGTCTCCAAATAAATTTTCTATCAAAAGGCAAGTTAGTCCGGATCTCCTAGAAAGCTAATCCTTATTGTCACTTACTAGTGCATGTATATGTAATTTTATAATTTATGAAATTATGTATATAGTTTGAAGAACGTTAGTGCAATGGTAGCTATTCTACTTTTTGCATCAAGGGTCCTAGATTCGAGTCCCGGAAGGGGGAGATGTTTTTGTGATGAAAACGAGCATTTGTACTTGAGTCATGGGTATTTATAATGTATCATATGCATGTCTATTCGTTACCGTAGCAGCAATAACACAAGCCTTATAGTGCTTACTTTGGGTTAGGCTAATTGGTGTGAATATAAGGAATATTATTAATTATGTATATATGTTTATATATATGTATTGATGTAGTATAATTATTTTGCAGCATTTTTGAGTTTCCTTTTTTCCTAAAGATTGATGGTTGATAATATTATTAGCACTAAGCTCGTTTATTAAGCAGTTATTAAATTGTAGTCAATAAAGTTTTATAAACACACACACATACACACACACTTATATATATATATTGTTATGTATTTTATGTATATTTGCAACTTTAAGTTTTTTGTTTGGATGTTGGAGATGAACTCTGTAACTACTCTAACTCATATTATGAATGGACTTTTAGGACCGACATAGGCTATATTCTTTAAACAAATTAGGAGCCCTTACGAAAATTCCAGTAATGTTTGAATATATTAGTAATGATCGCGTCACCATATCGTTACATATATTTAGATTATGATTATATGTAGACCTGACTTACTATTTTAATGCTATGAGGAAACTTGAACTATATAAAGCTGCACGAAGCTAAGAATTTTTCTGTGGAAATATAGAATTTTACGAGCTACAGACTTGAAAACTTAGATTTTGAATTTTCACCACAAATAAACTAAGACGCATTTCAAAATTTTTGGAAAAGCAACCTCAAACTCAAATAATTTGTTAAAATTTCTATGAAAATTCTGTAAATTTATTTTTTGAGATCTGAAATATTAATTTATGTATTAACTAAATCAAAATAATATCATGTATTTTTGTGGTGACCAATTTTACAACGAAAGTCGACCAAAACTGGCTGACTGTTAAAATATATTTAGATACTTTTTAAAAGGTTACGTAAAATACATTTACAATCAATCTACATCATTGGCTCGTCATCAAATCAAGTGGTGAGTCAAATAGTTTAGATGCTGTGATCGTTTTGTTGGATACCAAATTCAAATTCAAATTTTGGTTGTAGCGGGCCGTAGCGTAAACTCGTGTGTGACGCCTTTAAAAATTTGTGTTATTTTTTTAAAGTATATTTATTGATATTTTAAATTTATTGTTGATATTGTTATAGTCACAAAGCTACAAAAACATAAAATATAAATATCGTTTATGTAATTTATTTCCTTGGGGGAGGCCTATGTCTAGCAGTGGGCGTCGTACGGCTGATATGATGATGTAATTTTTGTAAATAATACCACTTATTTGAGGTCATGTATAATTTTGTGTATTTTTCTTCACTCCAATTCTATTAATATTAAGAAGGTTAAAGTTTCTGAGGATGGATGGTTGTATTGAAAGGTTGCATGATTTTTGCAGTATTATTAATTCATTTATTTAATAACATGAAAGAACCAACAGTTATAACTTTAGAGATTAACAAAACAGATAACAATCATACACTGGGTCCTCACACTCTTCGAAGATAGACATAAAATTATACTAGATTTAAAAAATCTAAAAATCCCACGTTTTTCAATGTCCTAAAAAGAATAAAATAACCCTGCGGGGCAAAGCGAGGGGCCACTCAAAACGTGGGGGCGCATATTACTAAGAGGAGATTTTAAAGAGATGAATGACATGCATTGATGCCGATTATTGTAAAGATGCGCCCCCACGTTTTGAGTGGCCCCTCGCTTTGCCCCGCAGGGTTATTTTATTCTTTTTAGGACATTGAAAAACGTGGGATTTTTAGATTTTTTAAATCTAGTATAATTATTTTATTCTTTTTAATTATTAACTCAACGAAGTAACCATGTGTTACGCAACAATCGGATAAGCCCCATACAAAAGTGAAAGTTGCCGAAAGTGGACCTGAAAGTGCATCTGGAAAGTTGAAAGTTGCTTTAGAGTGCATTATCATCGGGTTCTGAACTATCCTGAAAGTTTCAGCTTTCTAGCTTATCGGAAAGTGCCTCAAATTTAAGTTGCAAGATTTTGCCCGGACAGACAAACAAATAAGAAAAGTGAGATAAGAAAAACGTGGTAAAATAACACATATAGGGGATAACAGGAAAAATTAAAAAAACGTGATGCTTAAAAACTAGATACTATTAATTATCAACAGTTTCTAAAATGAGCAAACAATAATGTTTGAGCTGTGTTTGATATGTGGTGTCAGGTATAGTTAAGAATAGCAGCAACCCTCCGAACTTAGGTATCGTCAAGGCGAATAATGATACTGGGTGTAAGTACCACACACCTCCGCATTTTCCAACAACGCAGCAGCGTTTTACAAGTTACGATCTCTTACTGCGATTTCCTATCCGCCTGCCACGCATAGAGATAAAGGCAAACCCTTATTTTAGGTGCGGTTTCTTTCTACCAGGAGACGTTTTTACGCTGAACTAATGTTTATATAAGTCGATCTTACCCATAAATCGCCTTCAACATAGAATTTATGTGAAAAGAGTTTAATTTTTTCTGCAAGCAGGCACGAAAAAATGTGGAAGATGAGAAAAAAATCCACAGATTTCGTGCATCACACGACTATCGAGCACATTGGAAATGAATCTACAAAATTTGAAAATATATTGTCGCTGAGCTACGGGACATCGGGATAAGGAATAAAGTTACAAATAAAACTACATCGTTCAATGATAATTATTTTATTCTTAGATTACATAAATATCCTCGACATAACGCATGTGAACAAACAAATTGCAAAATTTCCACATACGTATCGAAGTTAGAATAGCCGTAGCCGTGTAGCCGTGGCACATAAGTATACATATTTTTTTTTTTCGATTAATAAACAGCTCTTGTAAATGCGCTTCTTTTGAGCCTTTTTTGAATACATATTACTGTAACATACGTTACAGTCAAAACTCATAACCAGTCAAAACCACTTTTGACTGCAAACATTAGGCAAAAGTATTTTTGACAGCGGCCCTTAGTTAAAAACATTTTTGACTGATTTTCGCAGTCAAAAGTGGTTTTAACTAGTGGTTCTAACTTTAAAGATTGTCAGTCAAAACTCCTAAAAAGTTGAGGTGGTTAGTGAAAATTACAGGAAAATTATCAAAATACTGTTATGAAACAATTTTAAAGTTTAAGGTTTACGTGCTTGGAAATTCCATCGGCATTGTACGTTACCTGTGAATTGCAAATACTCAAAAATACGAGCTCAAAATTTCTATTAGAGCCAGAAATGTTTCTGTTTTATTCTTATTTTTAACAAAAACCTTTTGTTTAGTTTAGACTGTGGAAACAAATAGCAACTACCTTAAGTATCATTGTAATTTTTTAGTTACTTTTCGTAAGTGTTTTTTTTCTAGTTTTTAATAAAATCTTTTTTATTCGTCATAGATAAGTAGAATATTAATTTGTTTGATTTTGATATCTTCACAACTCTCTGAGATTTACGTGAAATCGGAGCCTATACTGAAGCGAACGAAAAGACATTTCCAATGTAAAAATCAACACGTGGGACGTCTCGTGAGAAAGCTAAGTTAAATAGTCAGCTGAAGTAATATATAAAGGCTTTGTCGTTTGTAACTGTCTGACAACGTACAGCCTAAACCACTAAACTTAGAAACTTGAAAATGGAGGGTTTGTTTATTTAATAAAAGCGTTTACTAAGAAAGAGAGTTCTGCCCCAATGGGAATTAAATAGGATATTAACTGTTGAATGTAAATCTATTATATTCAAAGGCATTTACATACAAACACATACTTTTGGTAAAAAAATAAATGTACATGGGCATCAGCTTTAAGAAAACTACTTGAAACATGTATTTCGTTGCTTTCAGACTGGATTTCGTTGCTTTTACACTGGATTTCGTTGCTTTTAGAAATGCTACTTAGATCCGGTATAAAGGTTATTCTGTTTTTAAACGAAAATGTGTAGCAAGTGTGCTAATGGTGGGGCAGGAAAACTTAAGCCGTGTTCGCTGGAATTCAATAAAAGGCAACTATAATGATGCATAACATACGTTTATGTGCGTGGTAGCGCCCTACGCGCGCTCCGGGATCTTTATAAACTTGGGACGTATATTCAAACCGCTTATAGGTATTTCAGGATTTATTCTATTACTTTTTAATATATCAACTCAGATTACACTGCAGACACTACTGGTGATTCTCTTATGTTTGTCCAGCCTTCTGGAATATTCTACATTTAAAAGGGTGACATTCCTTGCCATAAAACAAATATACGTAAAGAGGTGGAATGCGGTGTCATAGATGCAAGGAGGTCACCACAGTACTCACATTACATAATCTTTATATATATAATTCTTCTGTGAGTGTGTATGTCACTGAACTCCTCCTAAACGGCTGGACCGATTTGAATGAATTTTTTTGTGTGTGTTCAAGGGGATCTGAGAATGGCTTAGATTCACAAATCAGTCCGGCAGATGGCACTGCAGTCGGCACAGCAACGCGTGGCCGGGACAGCTAGTATACAATAAAATACGAGATCAGTGATTGCACGAAAATTTACTACAAACTACTTTAATTGAAAAACGCGTACATATTGGAAAAATTCAATCCAATTACTTTTAAAAATTCCAGATCATTTTACTACGGAATTGTGGTACGTTCAACTTTATCTCGAGATATAGGTACATTTTACTAAAGTATTATTCAAATTAAATCGTAACCATAAAAACTTCTGAGAGACTGCTTCAGTTATAACTGGTCATCGTATCGTTGTATTATAATACTATTGTTTTCTTGTTCTGATTAACTATTCATGACAGCAATTGAATTACTTTCTCTAAAAAGAGACAGTCTTTTTGGTGAAAAAGTTATTTGAATATGAGTTTTCATTTTTAACTTTTATGTTTTGTGCATTTTCAATGATATCGTATAAGACAAATTATTTCAATAGCAAAATCGACTCGGCTCACAAGTGAATTCTCAGGCGGGAATCGAACCCGCAACCTTTGGAAATTCGGTCCAATGCTCTCCCAATTAAGCTACCGAGCCTTATAAATACCCGTCGAAATTTTCTAGTACCTTTCCAGTTTACGCTGTAGCCCAGCGTAAAAGCGGATTGAGTTTTCATTGTCAATTCAATTTAATCATAGCCTAATATAAAATTAAGGTTATTACAGCTGATATAAAAATATTTTTGCCATAATCAAGCCCAGTTTACTATCATCGTCATTTAAGAAAATATACAAAATTGCAAGAAACCTTTCTTCTAATATTGAAATTTATAGGTACTTTTGAGCATTAAAACATAAAAATATTATGCATGATTCATAATAACTGCTTTTTTTTCGAAAAATATTAGAAAAAGCCTAATATCAAAGCCCTTTTGGACTGCAGAGAGCGCTTTAAACCATTCCCCCCGTGTTCTATCGTAAGGTTTTAGTCGTTATAACATCGAAAGAGCTTGTGAAGAGGCTTAAGGGCTGAACTTCTTCCAAATCGGTGAAAGCTTATATCTCGAGTTCCCTTAGTAATTTACTGTATTGAATATTAAAGGTAACATCAGTTCTTTAAAAGAAAATTTTATATTTTTTCTCAAGACCAAATTCAATAAATATTCTAGTTTAAGAATATTACCCAAATTCCACCTTTACGAATCGCTTCTTTAAAACTTTCCCTAAATATAACATTTGCATCTTGGAGATTCGTTCAATCTTTATTATAGGTTCATACTTAAGTCTCTGGAATTGTCACCAGAAAGATGATGACCTTAGGAAAACAAATACCTAGTTTTTTTTATTTATAGGCCATTAGTAGTAATACCCCAGTACTTCTATTTACGAATTCTCGTAAATGATTTGATAAAACGCAAGATCTCGGTATTCAGTGCAGACTGGGTGCAGCCTCTGAGAGTTATACCTAATACTTAATATCCTTCCAAAAAATGAACGGCGACCGTTGCAACATTAGGCTGAACGCGATAATAACTGCGTCATCGAGTTGCTCTTGTATCACAGTTAACGGAAAACATAAATTTTATGAAGTATCTCGCTTTATCACTTTTTCCTTCAGCGGTTGCAGGTGATTTTAAATACTCTCCTTTAATCGCTGTTATCGCTATTTTAACTGAACCCTTTGACTGTCTGTAGATCCTTTACAATAATAAAATAGGTACAAAATTTATGAAAGTAATAATCGAATCGTAAAGCGAAAAATACGGAGACTGCTTTAATCCTCCGTGCTCAAACAAAAAAATAATAAGAATAACTTCCATGTCCTGAATACCCATCATGTTCTGAACAGATTTTAGGCAGGTGATATGATAACAATAAAAAATAAATAAATGCGTACCTAGATTGTCATCGTCGCTCTCTGCTGGGCACAGAGTTCCCTAAGGATTTTCATAACGTTCAGTCCTGCGTTATCCGCATCCAACGGCTTCCCGCGACCTTCACTAGATGGCGGGTCCACTACTCAACAAGCTTTATGTCCCAAAGGCCATGTTCTGCTCTTTATGTGTCTCGCCTACTGCCACTTCAGCAGTCCTTCTAACAATATCGGTTACTTAAGTTCTACTACGGATTTGCTCATTTCTGAACCTATCACGGAGGAAAATACCACGCATCGCTTTCGATTGCTTGAGCAATGAGAAGGAGAGAGATTGAACTTTCTTATGAGACCCATAGTCAGCGATCACGTCCCACTCCCGTATCTCGTCTCTGGCTGCGCACATTGTTCAAAGACTTTCTTACTGGGTTCTTTCTTACATCTTACTTACTTAATCTTACTTAATTAATTTTGTTATAAATATGGCTCAATTATCATTTCGTAAGTAACGATATTTTTAATATCTTCTGCAACATTTTTACACTTTAATAAATATAGTAGATAATTAAGTTGCGACCTCTATGAACAGCAAACAAAGGGACAAAGGGACAAATGCACGTCTGGGTTCTCGACCCCGCTGCATCACCTTTAGGTAACCTTTGAAAGTGCTTTTAAAGTCTGGCTCTTGTCTGTGAAAATAAATATATAACAGACTAGCTTTAGCTAGTTTATAATTTGTGCAAAGTTTTTTATATTCTTAAAGAGCAATCAAATAAGAGATACCACTTAAACGGACACTGATTGAATGAAACGTGGGTCATTTCAATTTTGTTCTATTGTGGCAGATTATGCCACGGCATAACAAAAGAAAAAAATAATAGTTGTATTAATACTTTTTTATTGCTTTAACATGGTTACAAACACAATTATAAGAATTATCTTTTGAAGGTTTCCGGAAAGATTTACAGAAAGTAATCAGTCAACAGTACATAAAGCTGAAGGTTTTCACGTGTAGTTTATATCTTGATGTGCTCTCGACCGTTCCCTGAATATAAAATAAACGTGTATAAATTATAATAGTTCTGGAAGAAAGCAATTTAAGTAAATTTATTGATTATTAGCGGCCCGTCCCGGCTTCGCACGGGTGTACAAAATTCTTTAATATTTTTCTAGAAATAAATATAGCCTATGTTACTCAGCGTGAATGTAGCCTTCTAATGGTAAAAGAATTTTTGAAATCCGCTTTAGTATTTTTTGAATTTACTCATTGCAAACATACAAAAATACAAATCTTTCCTCTTTATAATATTAGTGTAGATTATATTACATTTATTAAAAAGACGAATTTATATTTCACAGCATTTTAGTTAGGAATAGAAAAGGAGCGGCTTCTTGATCAATCCAGCAGATACCCAAAGTACGAGCGCCCTTATAAAACCTAAAACTGCATAAAGCCCTTTTATATCGACTTCATTTTACTTTGATCTTATTGCCACTAACACAGCTGTCGTGCATGAAAATGTAAATATCAGTAATGTTTTGTATAAAGATATTTATTTAGACAATACGGACGTAAATAGTTTGTAATGTGTGCAATATTGTGTATATTATTTTTATTGTTTATGAATCAAATAATTTAATCCAAACCTACTACTATTTTGCTAAAATTAACTAAAGTTAGACCTTATCTTCCTTGTAGTAAACAAAAGTGACACGTAAACAAGTGATAGAAGTGGCAAGAGAGTACAAACTTTAATGACAGTGTATTTTATAGAATAGGTATCTATTTTGAACATAAAGAATGGTATACAATTTAATCGGTTAGCTATGTCCTGCTATGGTAGCATACAATACAATAGAAAAACTAAAACAATAATAATAAAATCAATTCATGCAATTAAATAAAAGTTCTGAAAATGATTACCAATCATTTTACAGAACTGATTACAGAACTGATTACAGAGATAGTGGGATATCACTTATTACACGATGGTTGTGATTGAATATTAAAGAAAAATTAAATAATGTAGTACAATACTCGCAGTTTCTTACATCCATTTTTGTACGATGATTCTCGTTACTAAAGCGAATGCTTCTAGAACATTAAGTAGAGCTCGTAAAATATCGTATTTTACAATGTTCCATTACGCGTGATTGTTCCTGAGGAATTCTCATTATAATAATACAACAAGTGTTGCCCAGAGTAACCCGAAACGTTGCTAAACCTTATCGTAGAATAATTTATTGTTATAAATATCAAATAATCCTTTATACCAGAACAATTATAAAACATCCAGCTCTAGAGAACAATACAGAAAGTGTTATTCAACTGAAAGTCCCATGAATTATGAAACGGATTTAGACCCTAGCAATCCATATTCATGAGTGGTATGCCACGTAGAAGACTTTAATGTTTTTAAGTGAAATGTCATGGAGCACCTATTGTTCTCGTTTCGCTTAAAATATTACTCAGTTTTATTACTGAATGATGGTGATGAAATGAGGAAGGTCCCATTACGTAAAATGTTGTCTGTGGTGATATTGTGACTCATTTTTTACTGACAGCTTTAGCCGTGTGAGCAAATTATAAGAATTAATAAGACTTTAACGATTTCTATGAAATTATTGGGGACTACAATGGAAATTTTGTCATCTTTTATAGATAAGTATTGTAGCATACACAACTTCACAGCAGGGCTAAAATAAATTATTCTAAAATGCTTGTTCAAAGATAATCTTATGCAAATTTATAATTTTGATCATTCACCTCCCAAAGTTTTGTTTCTTTTTATTGGGTTACAAAAAAAAAATAACAGCTATACAAAATAGAAGTAGCTAGATTGTTTACCATAGGTCTCGAGCAGAACATTATAAGCTCAATTTCTCAAACGCTGTATTAACAAGTAGCACTTAGAAGAACACACTAAGTATCAAATACAAGCAATTTGAATTCTATTCCACTCTTGGAACACTATTCGAATTTAATCATAAAAGGTCATACCGTAGTTAAGGCTTTTTCATAATCAGAATCCTTTACTTAGCGAAGTATCTATCGCGATATAACGATTTATTTATTTATTTATCTATTAAGAACTACCACATAACTAACATTATCACAATTGCATAGATTTAACAAAGGTTGCATGAATTCTGATGTACCTACCAATGTCACAATAACGGCGTACATAACATTCGCCAAAATTATATTAAATTAGCAAAAAAAAAGATGATAACGAAATCAAACCAAACAAATATAAATTGATCTAAAGATTTTGAAAGAAATTTAACATTTAATTTAATTATATTGATAAAACGATAATAATATTATTACACTGGGGAACACAAGATTGTCAAAGTTATTAGTGAAAAATAATATTCATTCAATCAAATAAAATAGAAAAACATAAGAAAATTATAATTTAAGTTACAAGCATATAAATATAAATCACATTAAATATTCTGAAAAAGGCTGACAAGCTTTTGCTTAAAACTGTCTCCAAATATATCGAGGTCTTATATTTTATTGCAAATTTAGTTATAATCCCTACAAATTCGTGCTAGGGGAGACTGGCAATGATGTACATATAATGTTAACTTTCATAAAAAAAATAGATATGAAAAAAGCTACAGTTGTATTTTTGAAATAGTTTGCTTTAGTGAATAGTTAGGTCCACGAGAGCGCTAAAATTTAATGCTTTTGTGCATAAAGTACATTACAATAGTGCCAATCCAACGTAATTACCTAGGTCTATACACTATTGTAACTGCTCGAAGCGCCGCACAAATTGCGGACGTAACAAACTTTTTACATTAACACGCTCAACAACCGATTCAGTTCTTTCGACAACGTTAGACAGGTGAAAGTTCTGTTTTAAGGCTTTGTTCCGTTTCAACAATGTTGTTACTCAAGAATGAAGTGATAAAACTAATGTAAACTGAGAAATCTATTTAGAACATATTTTAAACAATGTTACTTTGTGAAATTCAAAACTCACATTTTTTTAGTGATTTAGTTCTAATGTCGTTATGGCTTAGGTACTAGCCGCTGGACCCCAGGGGAGAACCTTGAATTTCCAGTCGGGCTACCCATGCGATGGAAGTTAGTATGCAGAGGTCCCCTTGCCGAAAAGGCTACTGGACTTTAGTATAGTTCACCTGAAATTAAATGAAAATAAACAGTATTTAAATGCATTTATAATAAGTTTTAAATCGTTAAAAATATACATACGTACTACTATTTTTTTTAAAAGTAAAACCTTAAAAGTAAAGTAAAAAGTAAATACATATTTTTACATTAAAAGCAAGCATTACATTTAAATGCATAAATATAGCATATTAAATAAAAAAATCACTCATTTTTCAATCGATTCAGACAAATTTCTGTCGATTTTTTCTTTGACACTAGAACTATAAATACAGCATGGTTTGTTTGTTCCTAAAATAGACGTTTTGAAACTGCTATAACGCATTATTATTTTTTGTTGTAAAATAACTTTGTATATGATGAAAAAACAATTAATATGAGTTGCAAGTTAGGTTAGTTTAGATATTTTTAATGAATTACCAGCCAGCAAGCTATATAATCCAATAATGATTTTAAAAACAATGATAAATAATATTAGATGCAAATATGAATACAGTTTAAACTATATTTGAAGAAAATCTTAAAAATCTTATCTTAAAAAGGTTTTCTTTTAAATACGTTGGACATGATTCTAAGAATCCTGTATCAAAATTCACCTTGGTAATATAATATTTAATTCTTCCTTCCTTTTAAATTTATACCTTGTACCTAATAAATTTATTTAGTTAAACAAACTAAATGGAAGCCTTAGCAAAACTTTGGGGCTTCAAAAAGCTTTTTTCATTGCTCATTAAAATGTATTTAACTTTCAATGTTGGGTTCTGTTTAACTTCTGTAATATTTTGGAAGGGAAATACCTGCCTACTGTTTCAGTTAATAGCAAAGAGCAAGGGTCACTAGAGGCTCGCATTAAACGGGTGCGATTGTTACCTATCTTTGTTTGCACAATTGAGCTCTTCAAACTTGGTCAATGTATACAGGGTTGGGCTTATCATAATTGCTGTTGTGTGGGAAACGTGTTTTCATTTTTGTATAATCCTTAAAATATATGAATAAGAAGAATTGTACAAGGACACAGATTACAAAACAATAATAGACGTTCTGTTTTTAATACAGAAACAATCTATAAAATACTTTGTTATAAGATATAAAATATGTATTATATATATATTCTGAATTTATACTTTGTTATAAATTCAGAATACTAGCTACTCATTTTATTGTTTCGATGAGGTGTATCGCCTCCAATATTATAAGTCACTTTTGACAAAACCTGTAAGTATGATAGGTCAGTGCTATTCTTCTCTCCTGGAAATCACACGGCATACTAAAAGGTGTAAATGGTACAGAGTATTTTAAGATTACTGTGCAGACTTATTGGAAAAGAAGTCAGAAACGTGTTGATACTCGCATACGCATATTATTCGTGAGGAACGGGTGTAATTTTTAAATAATGCGAATTTGGTGTGCTAGAAATATTATTGACGTTTTGCACTCTTCTTGGCCTATATTCTAAGGAGAAATGGCTAGTTCTTTCGGCCTAATATTACGCAAGTTAAACTACTTCCTTAAGGGGTGATCATCGGTACTTGATCAATAATTTACTATGTCGAACTCTTCTGTACTTCACGTTATGCAATTAGTCCCGATTGAATCTACAGTTGTTATAAAACTCCAATTCGCACCCACGTTGTGGATTATGGCCTATTCTCCCTTTACTGGACAAGGGGAAACCCTATTTATAAGCCCACTGGGCGGGTGAAGCCGACATGAGTCCAAGACTCACCCAGCGCTATCTGCATACATCCCGCCGATGTATCCCCCAAGGCTATGCAACACCAGCGGTCAGATGCACCCAGCAAGCGTAGGTAGACAGACCTGGGCATATAATCATCCAAAACTAAAAGACCGTTGGGGTCCACCGTGGTCCGAGCGATTCTCCTGACTAGAGAGATGGAAATCAGCCTTTCGATGGTTTGGGGTCATCCTAAAACGTACCCTCCTTCATTGGCGTGGGCTTTGGCTCATGATGTGTGGCTCCGGTAACACCTGCGCCCTACAGGTTAAGTGTCTCCAGTGGTCACATAAATCGAATGATAAGAATGATGATGTTAATCCTTTTCTAAAAATATGTTTTTGTATTGCCGCAGTGATTACGAATTATTTTCCTTAAAAATAGGTTGCAGTACATTAGTTAAATTTTTTTTCTACTGTGATTTTGTCTGAGATTTAATGGAGTTTTACAAGAAAATTCAACAGTGCGTATTTATATTCGTATATTATGCATAAGCTGTATTAAATAACAGTTTTATAAAGTAGCAATAATAAGTCATTAATATTCCGTGAAATACTGGCTAGCTTTAAATTATATTTGTATTCAGATCAGCCTCAGCTGCCAGACGGATAAGTTATTTGAATTAACCATTTAGTTGCAAACTACAATTAAATTGGAAAGTTATTTATTCTGTTCCTACTGGTATTAGACACGAAATTTTAAAAGATGTATAATGATATATTTTTTTATTATATTTCTTAAAGTCGGTGAAAATGATGATTTGTTCAGCATTAACAAGTAGGAGATAAATATGCTAAGCCTTATAGTATGTTTTGAAACAGTATATAGTTTTTATTTATTACCTTTACACTACATAGCTTGGCACAACATATAATAAGGTACCTAACGAAAACTGAACTTATAAATCTTATCATATTAACGTATTTTTTTAAGATCAAACCTGGAAAATGGAGCCTGTTTAGGGAGATATTTCGATCACATTCTAATTGTAGCACCTGGTGCTGTCTCATAAGAATTCTTTAGGCAGTGTCAGGTTAACATAAAGAGAGGACTGCCAAAACTACTTGTTGCGTTTTTTTAATCAGAAGTCCCGGGATCATGTCTCTACCTACAAGATGGCAGAAAGTCTACGAACAAAATGGCATATATATACTGTATTTAAATGTTAATTAACTTTGTTAAAAAAAATCTTTAATTTTATATAAAATAATCATAACAATATAGGATTATCTAATTAAATTCATACCAAAACATTCTATTAGTTAGTACGACTTGTAATTAAATACAAAATAGTATGCCACAGAGTTTCCTATTGTTATCCGGAGCTCTTGTGGTTTTGTAGCCACGACCTGTAAAGAGTATTTACACATGATTCAAATTCAGTTCGCAATGTTGCACCTCTTACAATGTGCCATACAATCCGAGTATGTCAATATATGAATACGTAAATATGTGAATAGATAAGAAAGGACATTTGACTGTAGCAAAATCCCCTTGAAAGCGAGCTAATACATTAATTTTTTTTCTAAAATTGAGATGTCCATTGGCATACCTTTCAAAACACTTATTTGCCCAAAGCCTCCCGTAACTTCTCAAGGGACTTGCTTTAAAATGTCTACCTTGCAGGGTACTGATTTATGATAGAAGAGGGCGCACGTAAATTCTCGAAACTCGGCAAAATTTTAATCTTGTAATGTCAGCATACCGTTGGGTAAAACTCCAGATGGATTTGAAAGCAATTTTTTCCTTAATCTATTTCTGGTTTAAATTCATTTAATTCTGTAGTTACAAACTTAATGATTGGACTTTTAACACGATGAGACCAAGTATACATAGTGACAAAAATAGACAGGAAACAACTTTGTTATTTCCAAATTGTTCCAAAGCTGACCATTGGCTTTATCTCTTTCCCGCATAGAACTACATTAATGTATGGCTTGGTACGATACTCAGGTAATTCTACATCATTTCTTTTATTTATACGTTTTAATTTACTAATGTAAGTTTCAAGTAATAAAGAACAGTATTATGAATGAAAAGCAAGAATGATGACTTTTGTTACGGCTACCGAGAGAAAATAATGTGAGGCATTTATTTTGGACGCAGATAGGATCAGACTGCGTGTGGTTCGTCAAATACCTATGTTTTCTATATATTATATTATATACTTCATACTCAATACACAAAATATGCAAAAAAAATCTTTATTTTTAGCATTTATCAAGAATAGAGTAGTATTTGTATCTAAATTCTAAAGGTTTGGTACAATTTACAAGTACCTTATATTTCATAGCCAATATATCTTCTTTTGTGAAGAATTTTGGAAGAAAAGGACCATTATTTTTCAAACATAGCAGAAAAGTATCTTCGAAGATTTATATCATTCTTACCTCTTTGTGTTAAGACGTACTTTTGTGAAGAACACTCTCAAACATTTTTTTGTTTTATATTCAAGACACGTGGCATGTTACGTAGGTAGTAGTGTAGATAAAAGAACCCAACAGACATTGTATTAAATGAGTTTTATTCAGTTGAGGAAGATGAATATTTAAAATTTTATCAGTGGTTATACAGGTATTTTGACTATTTCATTGTCTTGTTATGAGAAATTATTTCTATAATGAAATCTTCCTTGTCATGGACAAGATTACAAACTAAATATTCATTTGAATTGTCAATGACACCCAAAGCAAAGCAAGTTTTAGCATTGAAAGGTAAAAAGATTAAAATTATAGCAACTGCATTCGACCTTATTAGCATCGACAATCAGAGTCAGAAGCCTAAGCGTAAGTTTTGAAATTGGGTGTTGTTAAATCTTCTGAATATAAAGCTATGATTTAAACCCGACGAGCGAGATAATAACGTCTGCGTGTTTGAAAACTTACTCAGCACTCTTTTGTTTTTGACTACTGTAATGTGGAGTATCTTGAATTAAAGAAACAGAAAAACATTGTATTAAGTTTAATATAAGATTCATAATACTTAAATAGAGCCACTCTAAACACGCGGTGCAATTGTGTTTGAAATTTGCTGGACTGTGCTCTTGTGTAGCGCCTGCCAATCTCAGAGGCTGTAAATCTGCGATTATATAATTATGTACCAAAATTAAGACCCATAAGATCTATATTTCATTGCCAAATTACAAAGCGTTCTACACCGTACTCTGTAACATCACCGCTTATGTTATTGTGTATATTCAAAAGCGTGTCTCGTTGCTTGTCTTCAGTGACTCATATTCTGCAGGTATGCTTAGTTCTTTTACTTTCCAAGCTAGTACAAATCATAAAAGTACAATATTTAAAACTTTTAGTGATAAATTTTATAGCGTTGGATATTTTACAGTAAACAATTGATAGGTCGGTATATTATTGGGCAGGTTATACAACTTTTGCAAGAGTTGGTAGGGTAGTATTGGTCCCCGATAATTATAGTGTCACAAGCTCCTCTGTGCTTCAGAAGGTTATAAACAGTTGACAATGCTCACCAATCTGTACTGGGCACAAGAAGTAATGACTCTGGATACATATGAAGCAGGGAATCTACAATTATTGTTTAGCTAGCAGTTAAATCGCGTCTCCTATGTTCTAAATCAAATCAAAATATTTATTTGCATAGAATATGGGTACAAAAACGCAGATGACTTAAATAAAATTAACGCCATAGCTAACCCTCACGGATGTGCCAATTAAAAACATAAAAAGGATAATATTATAGAAACATAAATGGTTTAAATTTATACATAAAAAAAACATTAAAAAGCAAACTATCAATTCATATAAAAATAGTAATAAATGTCAGTTACTAAAGTAAATTATACATGCTATAGAAAATTAAATGTCAACATTTTATAAATTAATTACCTTACACTTTGTCATCAATATACTCGTCAATCGAGTAGTATGCTTTGTTAGAAATTTATTCAGTCGTGCCTTAAAATGTGAGCAACCTCAATTTCTTTTTTAAATTGCGGAATGCAAATTATTTTTGAATCTCTTTGCTGACGTACGATTGTATACTTTAACACCGACTGAGAAAACAGTCTTGTTATAAACACTGATCTATTCAGTCTCTACGGCACAGGTGGCAAACACCAGACAGTCGACCACTACTCGTCTGAATACCATATCATTATTCTGTGTAGTGTAAGATAGACTAGTATAGCACCGACCCTTCAGTCACTCTTCAGGGCGTCGCAAAAGGCGACTAATTACACTGAAGGTAATCGCCATCCGTAGATCGCCATCCCGTAGACTACAAATGGACAGCAGTGATTTTTAAATTATGATGTTTTAACGAAATCTCTGCCAAGCGTGGAGGTTATGGCAAAACTATCCCATTTCAAGGAGAGGTCTCTGTCTAGCATGGAACGCGTTTGGCTGATAATGAATAAGCCAAAAAGATTTGGTGCGAATGAGAAGCGACTTGCCTACAGCTAGAAGCTGACTATATTATATTTTGTGCGAAGGCAACCTTACATAAAGGTTCGAATCACCTAGATGACTTGGAACTTTTGAATTATGCTCATTTCGAGTTTAGAACATCCGAGTTATTCGCAGAATAGCGTTGGAGAATGTCATGAATACAGAGCGTCGTCAACGAGAGTAATCTAAATAATGTGGACCGGTACAATGCCAATATTTTGACTTGCACTGCATGGACGTGACTTGTTTGCAAAATATCTAAGTGAATTATTTTTTAAGACCTATTGGATTTTGTTTCAAGGTTGTCCAATAAAAAATGAGTCCAAATAAAATACAATTTAAATAGAATCTAATTTTGAAAGGTTTGATATTTGATGTTAGGATAAAAATATTGAAATAAACAGAATCTCAATTGCTATTACGAAAGTCAGCGCATGTTTATGAATAAGTTATTACTGATTGCTAAGTAACTTCATGGAGAATTCCGTTTTTCGCCAGTTAAGCACATTTTAAATATGGAATGCCAATAATTTCTTGAACTCTTTGCTGGCGTACACACTTATCTTACTGAAATAAATGTTCAGAATCATTTTTGTGAGATAATATGAAAGTGGGCATGTAATTGAAATTCCTATTATTCATAATAATATCATAGGTCAGTCGAATAGTATTTTTAACTGAACTCAAAAAAGGAGGAGGTTTCTCAGTTTGACCGTATATATGTTTTTTTTATGTTTGTTCGCGGATAACTTCGTCGTTTATGACCCGATTTTGATGATTCTTTTTTTGTTGGAAAGAAAATATTTCAAAGGTGGTCCCATTATAAGGAAATTATTATTGTTGTTTATAACACAACTAGCTGGTGCCCGCGACTTCGTCTGCGCAGGATTAGTATTTCGAACAATATGTTTATAAATTGTAGCCTATGTGTTATATATGTTTATAAATTGTAGCCTATGTGTTATTCTGATGTATAAGCTATATTGTGGTAAAGTTTCATTCAAATCCATTCAGTAGTTTTTACGTGAAAGAGAAACAAACATCCATACATCCATACTTACAAACTTTCGCCTTTATAATAGTAGTATTTATAAAACAATAAATGGGATTGGGCAGAGTGTGATTTTTCTCAAGTGACTGTACTTTTTTGGACATGTAACAGTTAGAACATAGATAGAAGGGCTCGGAGGCGTGATCGTTTTTACAGATATATTTGATATCTTTTAAAAAATATGCCTTTGTTAATGCAAAAAAAATACATAGAAAGAAGAGTTCATACAGCCATAAGCAAAGTAAGCCATCGTCATTTTGAAGAAATCTACAAGTTATCTTAACGCCGTATAGAAATGTATTGCTCTTTTTTCCATCCCTGAGCAATAGAATGTAAATCTATTATCTAAGAACACAAATTTGTTGTTTTGGTTGTTCGTCTGTCCGCTCTTTTCCCGCTCTTTTTCCATTGTATACGCGTTACCATAGCAACGCGTTACCGGGTCAGCTAGTCTGAATAAAGATATTAAACACGTGTCTTATTAAGTATTTCTTACGTTCGTTTGCATACATATATGTGGTTATTTCTAAGTTTTTAATGAAATAGATTATTCCCATTTTATCGATCAAATGCTTTGAATGTTTGAACCAGTTCTCTGTTGCGTTCACTAGTTTCATACATTAATAACATTCCTTGGGTTTCGTTGGTTAAATTGTCTTCAAGTTTGACCTCTTTCTTGCCGTTTCACTAAGCTTACAAAGTCCTCTTTTGATCGCCTAAGTTCTTAGTTTCACTTCAGTTTAAACCTTTACCGCATGTAGACCACATGTATCTTATGTATTTGAGAGGCACGGTTCAAACAGATAGTGTGATTAGTTCTGTATTTTGTTTTAAACAGTTTAAACACGGCATGTATTTTGTTACTAATATAATTACCTATTTATTACGGTACGGTATTACTATACCTAATTATTACGGTAGTTTATGACTTATTGAAGAACTTGATCATATCAATCAAATCGAAAACTGATTATTAAATAGTTATTTCAATTGCTCAATACATAAAATCAAACCGTAAAACAATTAATTAATAAAAAAAAATATTGTGTATGTAACTTACTAAAACCAAACTAAAGATCAACTAAAGAAAATTACATTAAAAAATTGGGCATATATAATATAGAGGTATCATAAAGTCACACGTTAAGTATATGTATTTTACTTTCACGAATATAAATATTGGAAACGCAGCTATTAAAATAAAAATATATAAGATGGGCCTACTGTGGGATACTTATTTTTGACGTAATTATTGACTACGGACATGGATTTAGTCTGATAGACACCAGCAACACATGCCAAAGACGAATTGCCTGTATTAACCTTAAAACAGAGAAGTATATCTTCAGCTTGAGAGTATAGGTGGAGCTCAAATGACGAGGGTTTGAAAGGTGTAGGAATTAAAACGTTCCTTGAAAAAAGATGTAGTGACGAAAAAACAAAATATTTATATAGATAGAGAAAGACGAAAAAAAGCCATTCCAGCACTTTACTATAAACAGAAATATGATTATATTTACTAAAAAAGTTTTGTAGACGTTTTAATTTCTCGGTAATAAGAAAGTAAGCATAAATAAGAATAGGGAATGTAGAAGAAAACATCAATTGCAATTTTAGTGGCACTTAGCAAGAAATTTCGCAACCCACATAATGAAGTCGCAAATTTGAATAATTTACAATTGATTTGTGCTAACTGCGGCGTCCAGACAGGTGTTTGTCAGTGAGTGTACCAAGGATTTTATGATACCAATTATATGAATATGGTAAATATTAAGAATTATTTGCAGTAGATAAAATCAGTCGATTTTTGATACTGTTATAAAACTACCGATCACTGTAGCTTGAGTTTTCTGAGCTTTAAAACAAAAGCCATACTGACGATGCGATATGGCAATCTGACTCAAATGGCAGTTGATTACTTCAACAGCATCGAAAAAGCGTTCTTATGGCGCGTGTGTGTAAATTTACATGTCAACGGCAAACAAGTGGTAGAACAAAGAAAAGGTTGTGAGAGATCGAATTAATAAATATCGGAAAAAGAAAAGAAGGAAAACGCCACCCTGAGTGACACCACCCTCGATATTACACCATTTAGAGAAATTCCCGCCAATATGCGCCCTTACAGATAAAATACACAAGTGTATAAATTATCATGACTCGCCATTTTTTTGTTTCTCATATAAGTCTCTAAAAGGATTTAAATTCGAGACCTTTAGCTAAAAGGTATGTTTAGTATTTATATATAAATAAAATCTAAACAACTATCGTTAATAGTTAAGTTCAAAATTATTATAATAATGATACTAATATGTCCTTTTCCTGGTGAGCTCATCCAAAAAAATTCTGCATTTGTAGCCAATATTGCTATCTCTTTCTCAAAAGCGACACTCGTGGCACTAAGGCGCCTGAGAAAAACTACAGTAATATGGCTGGGCTATGTATATTGCCCATGCAAGAATTCTAGGTGAGTTTTTAAATGAGTGATAAAACAATATTATAGTGTTGAATATCTTAATATATATAAATTACGTGTCACGTTGTTTGTCCGCCATGGACTCTTAAACTACTTAACCGATTTTGATCAAACTTTCTAAATATCTGTTATTTGGTCTAACTTAAAAGATAGGATAGGTTTTATTTTAATTTATAACACAGCAACGCGTGGCTGGGTCAGCTAGTTTATTATAATAATTCATATTTATCTAGTATGAAAAGGAATTTAATTAACGTGTATTTTCTGCACTTACGTACATCAAAATGAGTTAGTGTTAAGGTAAGATGTCCCTATTGCCGAAAACGTAAATAGGAATAAAACTAATAATTTAAGAACTAGATTAAATTACTTATACGCTCATGTAAATTTCAGTTTTGTAACAAATTTGAACGTAGCAGACTTACAAAGTCAGCAGAGTTCAAAAACGGATACTGGGACGTTTACCTTATCAAGGTTTTAGGGAATTATATTGAATTTAATTGTGTTCACAACTTTAATTAAACATTTTTAACAGTGTTACATATTTATAGTTATCATGGAAATAACGAAACCATCAAAGTTATAACTTTCAATATAGGCTACCCCGTGCGATTTATTAAGGAGCTGTCACGGCGCGCCCACTTTATTAATAAGATCCTTTTGAACTGAGCAGCATTTCAGTATTAATTCAAAACAGTCACTGATATTAATATACCTGTAAGTTCAAATATATTTTATGCGAAGTATTTAAACTCATCTATAGTTATAGGCGGCGAGAACCCATTAGTCAAGATATCAACTTTGAACCAAACGGACTGAGTTCAATCCACTCTGTACTACGGCCATGGATATGGACATCGTAACACAAACATTTAGTTTACCAGAAGAAGTTAACGGAAATACTTATTAATCATTATACCAGCCTATATGACTGCCAAGTACAGATTGGATGTCTTTCAGATAGCCAGACTCTTGCGAGAGTTGCCTAACCTCCACAATTTTCAGATATTCAAATTGAAAAATTTGTATGCTATGAAACTTAAAAATGTAATAAGAACAATATTATTTTATAAAATGTTCATAATTTGATGCCTACTAGTAATAATCATCAATGAATCGAGGAATGAGATGTGGTAAGTTATCTATCGTTTTTAATAAGTTACTAGGGTACCAACATAAAAATATTAAAATAATTAGTAATAATAACTGCAACATCATAAATGGCAAATACATCTATTACAATTTCTATTATAATCTGACAGCGCTAATAACTGCAACTTTAAGCTCCTCGGTAACAATAATATTACAGTTGCCAGATTTCGAATAAATATAATTTAATTTAATATTAATTGACGAGACAACTTAATAACTTCATAGTGCCTTCTACGAATCGCGATCATATAAGTGATACTATCAGGCTATCGGATTAGGTTAGCCTGGTTTGACCCTCTCATTTCTTGTCAAATTCGTCTGAAGTCGGGTGATTTTTAAGATTAAATTTGCTACCAGTTTTATCAGTTTTCTATATTCTGACTTAAAATAGCCGTCCAAATATAGTTTATACATAATATTAAGAAAAAAAATATGTGTTTGTGTCTTTATTATAAAACATGTTTATTTCATTGTATACATTACCTTTATAGCCACTTAAAGAAATAAAAACACAGTGTAACACAACTACGTAGTACTCAACCTAATACAAAATGGCGAAAGATTTCCTTTGATATTAAACTCCGTCTGTTAGACTTTAGGTAATTTCAATAATCACCCAAATATGTATACATGTTTTTTATTTTATTATTATATGAATATAAACTGTCGGAATCAATGAATAAATATATGAAACATTGAAAAAGCATCTGGTCTCAGGCGGAAACTGAACCCGCGCCTATCTCTATTTGGTCAGCTGCGCAGAGCGAGAGCGAGAGCTACCGAATACTTTGTTTTACCAGGTAAAATTCAACAACAATTCTTATTTATGTTTTGATGCCACATCATCTCATAAAAATGTTTCAAATCCTAAAAATGTAGTCTAAATGTTGCCAACATTTTATGCACGTGATTGTTTTGGATGTAAAAATGTGAAAAATTATAAATTTATTACGAGATATTCGTACCCGTAAGAAATATTTAACTACTTACTATGTTGCAAAAATATTTTGCAAGGAAAGAAAATTGAGGTTTCATACTATATGAAAAGTTTTGAAATAGGTAGATATTATTTCTAATAACCTTGTGCTTAATTTAAATATCTCTTCAGTAATATCGTGTTAAACTATTATTGTGAAATTATTCCTTCGTAACGTCAACTACAGTATCTCAATCCGGCTCCAGATAGCAGTTAACTGTCCATAGCAGGATAGTCGGTGCATAACGTAACGACCTATTAAGCATCTCGGTCATTATAAGGGTCCGTCTAAATCGCTTCCAGCAAGTGTCCCAAGTCGCTTTATAGCTCATCAAAGGAAATCCGAGAATTAATACCCACTGTTAAATATTTACCCTCAATTTCAAAACAGACTTGTGCTATGTAAAAATGAAATTTCTGATAAAAATCGGTCCAATTTCCTCTATCCTGGAGGCTGTGGAGTCAACATTGCTACCAAGACCTTGGTTAAAAATATAATTCTCCATACCCAACGAAAAACGGTTTATTGCCGTGCACAACTGTATAATAAAACATCCTTTGGGGGTAGGACGTAACACATTTAATATTATTTACTCAGTTAAATCAAAGCCAAGCGTCAGGTTTTTATATCAACATCGTCTTATCAAATCTATACAGACTGATAGCGCTAGGTATGAGTTTGAAATCCAATGTTATTTTATGTTTGTATATTGTGAGAATTATAAGACTTTTTATAATGACATTTTAATAGCGATTTAAATCAGCTGATACTGGGTAATCTAGAAGTCTTACTTTTTAGTTTTGATAAAGCCTTTTGTGCTTTTTTATAGACTATAGTTTACAGCCAAGTACTGGATCTGCAGATCTGCCATTATTCTACCAGTTAAGAGCAGGAATTCATAGGAAAAATAGTAGTTCTTATTACTTTGATTATTATAGTACTTGTTACCATCTAATAGTTATAGTAATTTAAGAAAATTGAAATAATTATTGAGAGAATATTTGAAGATAGAGATTAATATATTATTTGATTATACCAGGACTGAAATTACACTTAACGTAGCCTTGACACATGAATAATTTAAATGTATGGGTAACCTGCAGTCGATAATTTCGATTAGCGCTAAACATATTTGAAACTTCGTTGTGTCCTTTTCAACTTCAATTACTTGACAGAAATGAAACTTAAATTTCGTTTAGTGGTAATTATAATTAGTGACTGTTGATGAAGATCGGAAAAGTTAATAAGTAACTTCTATTTATTTTCTATTGAAGTGCAACATAACTTAAACGCATATTTAGCACTTCGAGAATTTGAGTACTACAAAAGTTTTGCTATGAATTTTCGAGGTTATACAACCCGTATCACGTTTGACGTAGCCAATTTAAAGTTTTTTTGGACTTCTTACGTTATTACACATTGCTTAGGCGCGAAACTTTGATTTTGATCGTTACCAATGAAAAAAAGTTGAAATTTGTCATTTTTCTTTTTATACGATACAGAATCAATACAATTATTTAAGGTACCCTAATGTTCAAGTGGAAACAACTTTGTTTTATCAATCAACGAGGAAATGTTTGGTAATATTATAAACTTGTGAAATTCTGCCTTCGAAAAGCTTTGGAATGTTCCCTTTAGATAATATTCGGATCAAAACTTTATCTCGAAAACACGATTTTGGAAGTTCGATATGCTAAAATATCTTTTACAAACAAACAACTGATCGAATTTTGTTCATAAAGCTGGTAACGAATGTTCCAGTCAGTTTCGAAAATAATATTAAACTATTGAACTTAAAACACCATGCCACTGGTAATAAAATAATGAATACAGCTTCCTTCCAAAACGTCATAGTAGTTCACATCGTTAAATGAAGTACCAAATTGCGTAAAGTTTACAGGCCTTTTTCTTGAAATAACAAAAAAGAATATTAGTGGTCCCAAATCTTAGTATACATATTTTTTAAAGTTACGTTAAAAATGTTACAACGATAATCTATCATAGCATGAGATGAAGTCACAAAGGTTAACTGAGAATTTTATATATGTAGCAATTTTTATTAAAATCAACTTATCTCCGGTGTCAGAAAAGGTTAGTTAAGAACTAAGCTTCAGAGATCTTGGCGGAGCTGCTGAATTGTATCTTAAGCAACTGTATCTTAAGATGAAATACACTACAATTTGATTCAATGAATATAAATGATTTCAATTACAAGATGAATATAATTACAATTATTTATAGAGCAGACAATCAATAAAGAGCAATCCCGGAGCCTGAATAAGTTGAAGTTGTGATGGCCGTGTAAAGAGACAATTTGAATTTTTTATAGTTAAAAAAATCATATTTATTTTGTTTTGCTTTGTAGTTGACTGTATTTGTTTGTACGTAGTTTCGCACTGATCAACCAGCCGTCTAATTTGAGCTCAATTTAAGGGTCATCACGTATGTAAGAATGGGGTAGGTACATTCGCTTTGTAAAGGTGTCTATTAACAAGGTTTTTTAGGTTTTGTTTTATTCAAAATTAATCGTGGCTTTATATTTTCTGCTCACCGTGAATGAAATTGATATAGAAACCCGTTTAGATATTTTGAAAGAGCATTTTCATTTGTCTCCTTCAGTAAATCAATCCATCTTGTTCTTAACAGCTCGCCTAGTTACAACAATTGCCACTCAAAGTTATTATATCATTCATTCTTCGGGTGACGTTGTCAAGCCATACGTTACTGCAAAGTATTTACTCACGTACGATATTATTAAGGTGGTGACAGCTTTATATACGGAGGATGTTTAAGAGGAGCTATACTGTTACTGCTTGTTTACTGGATGTAAAACGACACTCGTAATAAAGTCACAACATATTGTATAATTTACATGTAACGAATCACATTACGAAAAATATTTGATGGGAAGCAATTTTAATTTTAATTTATTAACTGAAGCAGTATTATAAATGGTAACCAATGTAATGCATATAGTTACAGTCTTCAAGTGTAACGTATAGAGTGTGTGTTTATTAATAAGCATTACTCAACAGTAATGATACTTGAAACGTGTAATGATGTAAAAACTGCGTAATAATATTCGAAATAATTTTCAACTTACTTTGATTATTGACTGTTTCATGTATAACAGAATTTCGACACACAAGATATCGACGAATGCTAAAATGAGGTGCTAAATTGCGATCTTTCGTGGTAACATGTTACCACGAAAGATCTTTACTGCGAAGCGGCAAGACTTCGATGCACGTTACCACGATATATCTTTACTACAAAACCGTGCACGTTATCGCAAAAGGTCTCTACAACGAAGCCAATATATTTCTATACAGCGTAACTTTGTTTTTGAAGTTTAGAATTGATTTTCATATAAGACGCCCGGTATGAAAAGAATATGAAAGGTAATTGTGGTCGTGCGCACTTTTTACTTTTATTTTGAAGTTTAAGTTTATTATTTTCCTAGCCTGTTCAAAGACAACCGTTCTTAAGGAGTAAACTCCAGTCGTGCGTCAGAGTTGACACGCACACTTTTTATCTTTTTACTATAGGAAATATTTTCGTAAATATAAATAAGTAATTGTGTTTTTGTTTTTAATTATAGCAATAACGGTTTGTCGCTGTACCCTGCTATATACATTAGGGTGGAGTGAAAATGTATGGAGAATATTGTTTTTTGTATTTTTGTAATAGGATAGTGGTAAAAAGTTGCCTTTGGATGAGTAAATGAACTATGTTAAATAAAATTTAACATATTATAACGGTTTGAGGTGCCGCAGCATAAAATAATTTTGATAAAAAATATTATTTCGTCTATTTTTGACAGCCTTAATAAGATCTATAAAAACATTATTAATCTATTGGAATAGTATTTTTAATGTTATTTGAACTAAATAAAAGAAATAATAAATAAAAATAAAAAGCCTTTTATTTCCAGTGTTTACATTTCTTAAAATCTATGTATGTGTTAGTTTTGTTTAGTTTATTCTATGTTTTTTATTTGTCTCTTACTTAATTTGTATTGTAATTTGTATCCTATGTATTATATCACAGTATTAATAGTTACTTTTCTTTTTTTTTTCTTTTTTTTTATTATTTAATCTACCGGAACCCCAGAATGGGTGAAGGCCTCCTCCAGTGATGCCCATTTTACTCTGTCTATAGCTACTTGTTTCCAGTTTGGACCAGCTATTGCTTTTATATCATCTTCCCATCTTGTAAAAGGTCTACCTCTTGTTCTCTTGCCTAGTGGGCCGTTCCAGAATGTTACTTTTTGGGTCCATCTTTGATCTGTTAACCGCGCAACATGTCCTGCCCACTTCCATTTCAATTTTTGTGCGTAACTCAGAGCGTTTGTTGCTTTAGTTATTTTCTTTATTTTAGTGTGTCGTATTTTATTCAGTTTCCTTATCTTTAGCATAGTTCGTTCGAGTCCTCTCTGGCAGACGCTTATATTTTTTCTTGTTTCAGCAGTGAATTTCCACGTTTGGCAACCATATGTCAAACATGGCAAGAGGCTCGAGTTCATTACTTTTGTTTTAATTGCTTGTGGTAAATTACTTTTAAAAATGTCCTTGAGACCCCAGTTTTTGTTCCATGTACTTTTTATTCTTTTCTCTATTTCCATGTTCTTATTTTTCCTGTCAAAGCTTATAGTTTTTCCCAGATAGACATAAGTTTCAACGTATTCTAATGGTTTGCTATTGACTATTATTGGTCTTTCCAAGCTATTTGTCATTGTCTTTGTCTTCGTAATATTCATTTCTAGTCCCACCTTTACACTAGCTAGGTGTAGGGTTTCTATCATGTTCTGTAGTTGGGAGGATGACTCGGATAGCAGTGCTAGGTCGTCCGCGAATCTCAGGCTTAAGTAGGTGTCATTTATGTATATTCCTCGTTTGCTCCAGTCTAGCTTGCTTATGATCGCCTCAAGGACAGCTATAAATATTATTGGAGACAGCGGATCGCCTTGTCTGACTCCCCTTTCTATTGGGAAGCTAGGGCCTAAGGTTTCGAGCTTAATTCTACCCTTATTATTGTTATATATGGATTTGGTGATTTTTACGTATATTTCCTCCACTCCTTATTCCTTCAGGCTTTCCCAGATACTTGTGTGTCTTACCGTATCAAAGGCTTTCTGGTAGTCGATGAACGTTATATAAAGTGTTCTTTGGTTTTCCTGATACTTTTCCATTATCATTTCAATGGTATGGATGTGGTCAACCGTTGAAAATCCCTTTCTGAAGCCTGCTTGCTCCACCGGTTGCTTTTTTTCCAATGTGTCACGAATCCTAGTATTGATGATTACGGAGAATAATTTGTATAGACTCGGAAGCAAGCTAATTGGTCGGTAATTTCCGATTTCCTTCGGGTCACCTTTTTTATATATTAATATGATGTTAGATTCTGACCATTGGGACGGTGTTTCAGAGTTTTGCAGAATCGTGTTAAATAGTTCAGCTAATGGTACAGCCAAAATTATGGTTCCTTTTTTCAGTGCTTCGTTCGAAATATTATCTGAACCAGGACACTTGTCTAGCTTCAGTTTCTTTATTGCGTCAATTATTTCTGTTGCGTCTATTGGTTTAATGTTTCTTTCTTGTGTGTTATACGTTTCTGTGTTGGAATTTATAGTTTTTGTGCCTCTGTTGCTGTATAGATTTCTGTAAAAGTCTGTTGCGGTAGCAATGATATCGCCTCTAGTGTACAGTTCTGTATCTTTTTTTCTCAGTCCTTCTATCCATGTTGTGTTAGTCCTGAGTTTCTTAAAAGCCTTCTTTGTACTTCCAGTGCTTTGTAGATGTTCTTTTATTGTGTCTTGTCTATATTTTGCATAATCTGATTTTATGTATTTATTGACTACTTTATATAGTGCGGTCAGTTCATTTTTTTCACTTCGTGATTTGTTTTTAGTTCTCTGTAATTCCTTTCTTCTCTTTAATAGCCTTACTGTACTTGCCGATAGTATTTTGTGTTGTTTATTTTCTTCTCTCTTCAGGCGGGCTTGTTTTAAACTAAAAGTGATAGCCTTTTCTATCCTGTCGTAGTAATACTGTACCGAGGTGTTTTCGCAGATAGTTGGAGCTGCAGATAACTGTGTTATTAGGCTTTCATTGTACTTGCTTATTTCGTCTTCGCTCTTAAGTTGACTGATTTGGCCATTTATAAATTTGGCTCTAGATATTTTTCGCTTCGTTAGTGGTATTGTTGATCTTACTATTCTATGGTCCGAATTGTAGTTCAGGTTCAAAGTCTCGATATTTTGGAATATTCCTGGTTGGTTTGACAAGATAAAATCGATTTCATTTTTGTATTTTCCGTCATAATATTTATTTGAAATACATATTTTTATGTTATAATAAAAAAAATAGGGTTTATGGTGCCCCGAAACCTCTTAAAAATAAATCAAGAAATTTACAATAAAAACACGACTCATATTCATGAAATATTTATTAAAAATTATTATAAAATGAGCAAATTAAATAGAAAATTCACTTTTGGTATTATAAAAGGCATCATCTGACGTGATGACAGTCTGGCATCACGTTTTTCCTCTCCACATACAGCAGTTACGAGCTTTGTCCTAATGTGACACCTTTAAATGTGAATCTAAATAAAACATTTTATCGCATTTGCTTATTGTGCCCATCACGCAGCTTCCTGCGGGTATGCCATAGTAAAATTTAAAAAAAAATCACTCCACCCTAATGTGCATATATAAGAATGATAGAGATTTAGATTTGTTGTGACGTAGGTATCATAAATATAACCGGATAAAATCAAAAGTCAGAGTGATTAATTACTTCACGTCATCCCTACTACATATTACGTCGGAAGCTATAAGTTAAAGAGTATGTTATATATGTCTTGTATACTGCTAGTGGATAGACCTAAATGTTTTATTAAAACAACAAATATTTATCTTTTTCATATATTTGCGTTGAAAATGCTAAAAATATACTCAAAGGAAATGCTGAGAAAATATTCCGTTACATATTAACTTGGGTGTCGGAGAGTGTAATAAATGTAATAAAATGTAAATAATATTAAATAATAAATAAAATCTGTGATAAAATATTTCTGAAAAATGGCTGATTCAGGTAATAAGAGATAGCAGATTATGAAAAAGAGAGGTTATGAATAGCTTTAGCTGAAACGGAAACACCTTAAATGCGCTTTCAACACGCAAACGCACGAAAGGAAGTAAGTGAAGGCGAGTGACGTTTATCTTCCTACTGTCAACGCCTGTTTTTTTTAATGGCCCAGACATCATCTATACATATAAATAAAATTGAAGTGTCTGTTTGTAATATTGAAATAACCGTTTTTTACTACATATATATGAATATATATACTGTACATACACCAAAATAACATTTTTTACAATTTTTGTCTGTCTGTCTGTCTGTTTGTTCCGGGTAATCTCTGAAATGGCTAGACCGATTTTGACCAGACTTTTATTGGCAGGTAGCTGATGTAATAAGGAGTAACTTAGGCTACTTTTATTAATGAAAAAATCTTTTATTTTAGAAAAATAAAATTACTGTGCCACAGCAACGCGTGGCTGTGTCAGCTAGTATATAATAAAAATTAATAGAATAATTAATTCCAGTTAGATAATTTATTGAAATCACACATATGTATTTCATTAATTTTTATTAAAATAGAGTTATGTGTTTACAATGCTGATGGTGTCGTCAGACATTAAAACTAAGTGATAGTAGTGTGTTCGATAGTATACGATTGTATCAAGATTGTGACTTCTTATTTAAATTGATTTTCTTCAGATTTCGGATTAGCCGAAACGAAAAAGTTTTAAAATAAAAATTATGAATAAATAAAAAATTAAATGGTTTCGTGGTCATCAATTGCATTTAAACTTTTCACACATCTTTAAATTCGAAATTGATCATAGAAGTAACAAAACGTCACAGAATTGCTCTGCGGTACGTAAAGTATATATCTTGTGTGTTGTAATTACATGACAAAACTTGATCTCGATCAACAAGTTGAATAAAGATCTGTATCGACTGAGTTAATTTAACAAGTGGATGGCTGTACCATTATTGTTTCCTATTATAATAGCAACATGTTAACGTTTGAAAATATTCATCCATTGTTCTGCATGATTATCCTATAAAAACTGGTCTATAGAATATGCCAATCCGACTGTAAAACTTATTTTCATCGTTATTAGGTTTTCTCTCCTTAGTTTACTGAAATTTTGAACGGCCATTATGAAATATTTAAGTAGATGTGTACCATAGTAAAATAAATGCTCAAGAATTTAGCGATTCTTTTAGTCATTGAGCGAAGCAATATCTAAGTATTATAAAATAAATTAACACTACTTCAGCGTGGCAGCAATCTCACAATTATCGAAAGTGCTAGTTTTATCTTATTAAAAGTAATTTCATTCTGCAGCTTATGGCAATATCTAAAATAAAACGCTTTTTACTGGAGCTTGAAATGCTTTTAAATTCACGTTTTTATGAAATCTTGCCGTTTCGGCTTTTCTCGGCTACGAAAAAAGCAATGATCAAAATAAATTATAGTGGAGTAAAAAGTATTTTTTACATTGCGATTTATTGACGGAAAGTTTATGAACCTCTGGAAAGGTTCTTTACTTAAACTAAAACCTAAAGTCGGAAGCACAGGTTAAAGCTTATGGGATTCCAAATGCGTGCACATTCTATCGGTCCAACATCGTCGTTAGGGGACGATCCCTCCCATTAAAAGGAACATCCTTAACTTCGGGAAGTAAACGCTAAAGGTTCTCCGTACATGTCCATTGGGATACTCCAATTAGGGCCTGCAATTGAACTGCTTTTGTAGGATAAAGTTTAATATAAGATTAAGAAAGTTTAAGATAAGCTTAAGATAAAGTTATAGTAAAATTGAAACAAAAACATATATTTCCGTCCTTTAAACATTTTTACAGTTATTCTGAAAAACGGATATAAAACACTTTTATAATATACTAGCGCACCCGGCCACGCGTCGCGCTGGCTCAGTATTATAATTTTCATATTTTTTGTTTATGAATTAAAATGAAACCTATCCTACACACCTATTTTTTATTTTGCTGGATTTGTTCCTAAGTTGAAACAAATTGAAAAAAAAACATCAAAATCGGTTGAGTAATTTCGGAGTTCATCGCGGTGGTTGGAAATTTTTATATACAAAGATTAGTTTAATGATTTCTGTTAAAAATGAATATATTCAATACTTAATAAATACTTACTTACCAATTTACTTACTGAACACTAAATACTTGAATAACTTACATACTAATATTACAAGGTCTCGAGCTTGAATGGAACAGTTCTCAGTCGGATAGCGAGGGAATTTATTCCCGTCTGACATATGAGACAATTATTTTTAATAATAACTAGCTGACCCGGTAACACATTGCTATGGTAAGGCGTTGCTACGGTAACGTAAAAGATCGGAAAAAAAGAGCGGACAGACAAACACACAAACAACAAATTTGTGTTCTTAGATTATAGATTTACCTCATGGTAATCTAAATGCTTGTGTTACGAGTGGGTCCACGTCCGTAGTATATCGAGGAAAATCGGAGCTGACATCTTAACCAATAACCTACGACCGCCTCCTTTGTAGTTTCGTTTTCACCATTAAAGTGCAAAAAATCTAATTATAGTAAAATAAAATATAATTCTATTAATGAGATGACATTTGGTAAAAGGTTCCGGCAAAAAAAACTCTGAGGACACACACTATCGCATCGTAGTTTTTGAAATGTGGTACTACGGAGTTACCGTTCGTAGCTACGTCAGCTGAAAGCAGATATCAAACGTAATGGCGCTCAAGTTGGAAAACCTACAGATTATTACAAACTATTAAGCTTAAGCATTTTAGGTATCTTTCGCATGTAATGTGATACGAAAGGAACTCGCTACTCTAACTCATAATGTTGGGCAAAATTACTGATAAACCTTGCGTTGGAAAAGGAAGTCTTAAATGTGAAACATTAAGGTATGGATGGGTGTTGCCGAAAATCGACATAGCAAAATTTACTGAACTGGCGGCTAATCTCTAGTTAGTAGTAAAGAACATTGGTTCTTGAACATTTAAGAAAAATGGCTAGATTAAGTATGTTTCTGGTTGAAAATATTTGTGTATCAAATCGTCAAATGAAAACTTTAGGTGAGATGTTAATCAAGCGTCCCTTGTAGTAGTGAGGATAGAAATAACAAATGGATTTAAGTATTTAAACATATAAAAAGCGATTTCATTTCAACCAAAACTGACGTGGAAGATACGTCCGCATGAAATGAAGAAAATATATGGAGCTTCTAACGCATTGATAGCTAATCTTGCGTGGAGTTAATAAGGTTCATATTTCACTGTCGACAGCCTCATCGTTTCGAGATCAAAATCTATCTTGATTAACTTTGCAGAAATTGGTGCACATTTTTTTAGTGAGTTTAACATGAATAACCATGTGAAACTAATTATGTTTAAATACGTTTTGCGCTCAAAGCTGTCTTTAGAACTGTGTAAATATCATTCGCTTAGAATATAGTTGGCGTGATTGTTAACTTCAAATCTACTTGGGAGAAAATAAAACGAGCCAGCCACATTTTTCACTGAGTTAATGAGATTCTAACGATTCAATAATACACACACATAATCTAATCATTAGCTATAACTACATCAATTAGTCTTGAAATTATCGAGCCCAAAGGCATAGCAAATAGTTTATTATAATATGGTAGTATATTGAAAACAACGCTCAGGTCTTTTCAATACAGTAACAAGGAAACAGCGTTAGTACCACCCGTAGCCAAGAAACCCTTCGGCTTTATAGGATCATATAAATTGTGAGGAAGTAAATGGAAAATAAATCTGCATTGAACCTATTACTCCTCCTGCTAGTATCAGACGATATATGGTTATCGAAATAAGACTTTAATATATGGACAAGAGCATATTAACTTACTACAAAATATCAAAGTTCGTCAATTGGAGTTAAACTCTATGCTTTAATCGTTAAGTTGAATATTAATTGAAGAATCTTGGGTTTACATTTATTTTGATCTGTTGACTATTCTTGGATTATTTTGTATTTACTGGTATTGCCGCTTATAGAAAATTTTAAAGCCTTTTTATTTACATAGTAAGTGAGATTCAAAGAAAGTTATAAATTAGGTTATAGAATGAGATTAATTCAGAAATTGATATACGCAATAGAAAAAATATTTTTTGAACTTTATACATTATAGTTTTTCCACAAAATGTATTAGACCAGGTCATGCATAGGAGCAGCATATTGGGAGAGACAATTTCAGTGTGTTCTGATTAAAACAAAACCTAATTAAAAATTGATAAATATATTTTTACAAAACGATGAGGGCGTTTTGTAATACCGATATAATTCCGAATCGGGTATCTTATACCTGAAAATGGCCACATGGCTATTTATACGGAAAACGGCAAAGTGACAACTAATACATAAATGGACTATTATTATGAAAAACTCTAGTCCATCCATTCCATTATGCATGGGCGGCACTATTCATTTGTAATAAAAGGAAACACATACCTATTTATAGTCCTAAGGGTATAAATATATTAATACCTATTTATACCCTTTATAAAAACATTACTTAGTTTTGTGCATATGCATGGTATGGCATATGCATGCTGCCTGCATGTTCATAGGGCATATGCATGCATGTTCATAGGGCAGCATGCATGTGCCTGTATGCCTATACATATGTCCATAGGTTCATACCTTTTCATGCACCCATGAGTTGACGCTGTATAATCCCTTATACAGGTATTACCAAAGACCGTGTATACACATGTTATAAAACCAGATTCAAGAGTTTATAGTCCAATATAAAAGCGTACTTACGTACATACGTAAAAGCGTACGTATATACTAACACGACGTATTTTAAGGGAATCGTGAATTTAACAAATAATTAATGAACCCTTACTTTAGCGGAATCGAAGCGATATATCTTTGTTTCGCGTGCTTATAAAGGATTTACAAACAAAGCCTCTACTATATTCTCAAGAATAGCGATTTGTAGGTGACAATTTTCGAGATAATTCCAAGGTGGCTAACCAAGATATTATTGATAGAACGGTTACAGAATCTTTAACACGTTAAATTCATTAATTCACAGTTCTATACCACTTAACATTTATCATGAATCACAGAGTGGATACAGACAGTGAGCGATTCATTAAATAGTTTCACGCTGCCATAACTTTAGCATTTGTTATCCAAAGTAATGCTTTCGTACGTACAAGTTCCTTGATTTCTATTATCTATGAACTTTTGGATTATACAACGGTATATTTGTATTCTGACAAGTATGTTTTTTGTTTGTTTTCGTTATTATTGCTTTAAAATTTATTGTGTATTTATATGTATGCTATCTTTTGTAAGCATTTGTTTTTCTGGCTATTATATGCCTTCTACTATATTTTTGACTGGTGAAAACATCGGTTAAGCATATGTCGACTATATGCATATTTTATGAATTGTGCTCAATAAATTGAAATAAAATTTGTTTGCCGTGGACTATATTGGTTATAGGATGATTGTAAAATAAGACTTGACGCGAAATTGTATCCTCAAACGACTAACCACATATCATTTGTTATTAATTCGACTTCACAATACCAGTTATTATTTATTCGTTGAACATGCATCCAAGCCTCTAAGTAAACTGAAATAGATAAATAGGCAAAGAATGATACTGCATAAAAGTGGAGATGGGAGGAAACAATTTGTGCAATTTCACCAATCCTTACTCTACCCCTCTACTCGTTTGGAACTTTTGGATAAACCCTCAATTGTGATTGTATATAAATACACATTGGCACACGCAACAAAGTAGTACGTTATAGTTAATATAAAACGAGTTTGCCGAATACTCCGACCTTCTTCTCTTTCATATTCTTACAAAATAGCTACATTAAATAGATACTACGTATAGGAAACAAGTAAAGACATCCACGGCAGTCATTGAAGTTTTAGTGGGAAAAGTTTTATATAAAACTCAGTAACTCTTAGATATTCTTACCGGTGAAACTACTAATCAAATGAACTCAACTACCGAGAAACAATTGTGATTTTTCTATTTTCTGAAAATTACTTCGCCATTCACTTCGACACTTACTTCAGACAGTTCTTACGTGGCAACTTATAAAATATTGACCGGCGTTCATGATAGAACGGAGCGAGATCAAAATGGCGTGCTAAGATAAACAACTATCCATTCCGCTAGTTTTTTAAAAAGATCCATAGTTCATAAAAGCTATGTATGTGTTGTGTATGTATACTAAAGAAGGGACATTTTAGGCGATAATGTATGAAGATGTAGTAGCTATCTTTTAGGAATGTAAAATATTTTGTATAAATCCAATCCGCTATCTGGAAAAAGAAAGAAATATAAAATAATATAATCGAATATTACCTAATACAATTTAAGCACGCAAAAATATCTGCTAGTTTTAATGTCGTTGGATACATTTCATTGGAGATAGTTCATTTTTAGTTTAAGTAAATGAAACTCACTGTTGCTTGCTATTTCGTCTAACTTTGAGTACCGTTATTTCCTACGATCTTTAGCCAAGAGCATCAAAAAAATATAATTCATCGTAAGTACAAAATTCTTTTTTTTTATTACTATTTTTCGGATTGCCAGAGGAATAATTTTCTATTGTACCTTTTAAATAATACTATTTTTACACCCCAGAACCAATTTAGTATAGAAGTCACTCCGTCTCCTTTCTAAATTGAGTGACAAGCATAATTCAAATAACTGTGCGACTTCATTTTGCGAATATATTTTGCTATTCGAATGCCGCTCTTGGTCTCGGGATTATTCAAATGTCATGCTATTTGGTCTGTGTAGTTTCTGCGGTTTTAATACTCGAGGCACGTAATATAACTTTGTTGTTCTATGTTAAGCTCCGAGATCTTATCATGAGCTGTTAAACGGTACGAAAACCCAAGAATATTTATGTAAATTAAAAAAACATGTGTGTTTCTTTGAAAAGTGGAAGCATGTATATTTTTAGTTGATTTCAGTACTGTCAAACCACATTTGAATTTTAGCATTTACTTAACTACTGACAAACATGTCTCTTTTAAATCCTTTTACACCTGTTTTTATCCCTCATCACAGATATATTTTTTTATTACAAAGAAATTGTATATTTTTATCAATACTTCATGAAATCACGTTTGCCCCGGAACGGATCACAATTAGAAAATGCTATATTTTGTCCAATGTAGGATGATACTTCTGACAGTTGACACCTATATAGAAGGTATAAAGTTGCTATTGCAATATCAAGCCAAACATAAGTAAACAAACGCAACCTTAGTACGTAGCAATAAGGAAGTGACCCCTGTCAAAAGTATCATCCTACATTGGACAAAGTATAGTTGTGTTTGGAATCATTCATACATTTTCATTTGTCATTTTCGATACACGAACAAGCGTAGAAACCGTAGTTTCACACTAAATATAATATATTTTGAGATAATAATTGTAAAGTACTATGTACTATTATATACTTAGTACTATTAGCTACTTAAATAATATGAATCAATGCAATTAATGAAAGTAAAAAGAATAATAAGTAGGTACCTACTTACCTTCATTTATGAGTATAGATAGTATCAGATCACCTGGGTATGTATTATAATTTGATTTTTATGAAATAGAATGTATAGCCAACTTTTTCTGTACCTGCATAATATTATAGGTACCTGGTTAGCATATGATTTCTATCAAGTAATGATAAATAAATAAATATTATATGGGAGTAAAAATTGTCTATACTTATAAAATGTCATAAAATATATATAAATACCATTACTATTATTAATAAGGTATGTAGTCCAATGTATGGTTTTGCAAGAAATCAATTCCGTAAGAAAAGCCAAGTTAATAAAGTAATCCGAAAATAGAGGTAAGTAAGTGAGTAACAAAACAATTAGGGAAATAACACACTTTCGCTTCTGTAGATTCGATACCGTTAATTGAACTAATGAATCGAGAATTATTTTTGTTCAATATCGGTCGAAACGCTTTTATTACGCTTTGTGCAAATTATGGTATACCTAAAATGTATCTTCATAAGAAAAATATACATATTAACATAAGAATAACACAATTCAATTTCGTTAAAAAAAGCTTTCGACATAGCAGCAATATATATGACAGACAATTTGTCCAATAGTTAAAAGTATTTTAATTATCTTTGTCATTTATCAACAACCATTATCTTAGTCATCCTGTGATCACGGCTCCTGTAAAGGAGTCGAAACGTCAGGATTAAATATTAAATAAAATATGCGCAAAATCCGTAAAAAAAGTGTTTTATTCAATATTTTAATTATTCATTTGGAACCTATGCTTGTCAGTTTACTAATGATAATTGCAATTAATATAAAAATATAAAAGAAAAATTATAATGAAGGACATTTGCTTGCCTATATTGGGGCATATTTCGTCGGTGTTCTTTCAAAGAACAAAATCGCAGTATCTATACATCTATTGTGTTTAGTACTTGCTTCCGACTGTTTTTATCGATATTTATACACCGATTATACACGCAGGCATTTTAATTTTATTAATAAGTAAAAGTAACAGGATTGTATAAGATTGTTTTATTACAAATAAGTAGTAAGTTCATATTCAGTATAGAAAAGTAAGAGTGACAGATCAAATTATTATAAATAGTGGTGACACACATATGTGATACAAAAAAATATTCAAGATAATGTAGAACCTCCACTTAAATGAAATTAGGCATGTTGTGATACTCTGTAGTAAGCTTAAGAGTTACTGAAGTATGTTATTTGCACATGTTAAAGTTAGTAAGCGTCTGCGTTTCGAAATAAATAAATAAGAGTAATATTTAAAGTTAAGTTAATATGCAATTACATCAAGTGACGTCTGAATGAGGGATAAGGATCTCGGTGGTGCGATGGTTCAAGAGATTGGTATTTCCCTAATTACATTTAAGTAAACCAACCAATGGAAATTGAATTACCTTTTTTTCTCAACAACTCTACTATTTGGTAGATTGGTGAGGAAAAAACCTTTTACTAGTGGGATAACTATAGTAGATCTATTAGTAATTTCAATTCTGAAATGATTGCCATATTGAATTTTGGTGAATTAATGAATATTAAGTTTGTTACCACCTTAAGCAACTTTTGCTTATTGTCTCGTAAGGTTAACCTATGGCTCCAATATCTGTACAGTTGTTACCATCTACCCAGTACTCATTAAACCTTCGTAGAATATAGCATATTCTCCTCATTGTGTTTTCAGAACTAAGCCAGGACCCCAGATTAGCTTCGGGGGCTGAATAGGTTTATGATGACAATGTCTGAAGAATACCTGCAAACAAAATAGATATTATATCACTTGACACTTCGCTTGGCGGAAGTACATATATATATGAAAACAGAAATATGTAGCTTAGTTTCGCAATAGCAGGCAAGGTGCAAAGCCCGCCCGCAAATAATTGTGCTGTCGCTATCTTGGTATCTGCGGGTATCTGCATTTATTTGTGGGCGGGCGGGTGTTGCATCTAACAAGTTTTTGCCGAAGTAAGTAAGATTTTTTGTTGTGTTTTTTAATTAAACTAGAGTAAATTATAATTAAGGATGTATCCTTAAAAAGTATAATGTAACACAAGAGTCTAAGATGTTCATACTATTTTATAATTCGTTTGTTCATCCAACTCAATATACATTTCATAATTTTCCCGTTTAACCTTATCATAAGCTAAATGCATAGAGTTTTTTATGCACACAACTTCAGCGATATCTGTCTCTCGTAATCCTGTGGTGAAATAGGCAGAGGGTTGAAAAATAAAAACTTTCGATATCGTATCTTTTTTAATAAATTAAAAATGTTAGGCTCTGCTAAAAGTACCAATCTTACAACACGCGTTTATTTGGCATTCATAAATAAACTTCAGAAGAGAAAACTTTAATTCGAGATTTTGAGATCCATCTAAACTAGGTCGACGAAGCGTCGGCGACAGATGTTTCATAAAACGGACATTTCTGCGCTATTCTACTAACGTTGACAAGTTACCAATAAGGGGCCTCGACATTTTTTTATGTAATCGATACAGTATCTTATAAAAGGGATGGAGTAAGGAATTCCGCGTACGCCTAAATCATGAAAAACCCTTTTCCGAGCGTCAATATATTTCTTCAAGACGGCCATCTTGGCTCTGTTTAAGCTTTTGCTAGTAATCTATCTAAATTTGATTCGTGTAATACTTTTGCACTTATAATAAGATAAAGATAGAAAATAAAGCTGAGGCTTTGATACTACAATTGTATTTCAATAAGTAAGAATATAATTTCTCTTAGAACTGTATCGGATGAATTATTATTCAATTCCATATAAATAACAATACATATTTAGAAAACGCAGTGAAATTTTACTCTGATATGATCGATAAACATCATATTTTTTAAGTATTTCTCAATTTAAACTAATAAGTATTAGTAATGAAAGTTTATTTATAAAAACAAATCTAACGGATAAAATATGTTATACAGTCTATAAGACTGAATCCATCGAATTTAACGTATGATGATAACAATTGAAGTAATTACTCACCTTTGTTGAGTTATCGTTTTCTTTGATCTCTGAAATTTACACGTTAAAATAAACTTAAGTTTATTGATCATTAAACGCGCTAGTGTGAGATTATATAAGTTAGAATTTAGCAGATTCTACAATTGAAGTAATGTCATGAAATCTTGTAACATATATAAAAAGGGTAACTTACATCAACTAGCATAAATGAATAGAATTTTAGTAATTCGTGTTTTTGACGTGACAACGTCTTATAAATTGGTTTGCCGGTGCCGGTGACACTTCAAGAAACTGCGTTACGCTCCGCTCACGTTATGCGCTTACAATGAGAGCGAGTGAGAGGCACGCGTCCCTTCCACTCGGGCATGGTTAGCCCGCCTAAGAGCGAGAGAGACAGACATAAAAAGTGGAAGGGACGCGTGCCTATAAATTAATGTTTTAAATATAATTCTTTGTATAAATAAATGTTTTAAATTGTTACTATTATTTCATCCTTCTTCCTACTATACGAATGAATATTCACATTAAAATTATTTTACCACTCAAAGTCGTTGTCACGTAAAACTTTCGCCCGTATACCGACTTTACAGGCAACCAACCAGTTTTTTTTTACATATTTTTCATCAATTTTCTTTCAATCAATTAGTTGTTTCAAATGTCCAATTTTATAGAAACTACTTAAACCTACCTGCCCTTTTTCAGTACTCAACGAGACAAGATTGTGAAGCTGTAAAAAAAACCCCAACTAGAGTTCTTACTCTGTTTTTTTCCAATCAAAATAATATAATTTTTATTTTGTTGAAAATGTTGCACGTTAGGTTGACGGTAAATATAAAATACGACACATTTTACCCTCGTCATTAGCGTGGCAATCTTTCTAATTAAATTTAAATGCCTACAACCATTATACAATTAATTAGATATAAAATATAATGCTCCTAATTGTTTCTTGGATAAATCGCAAAAGTCAAGTGCAATCCTTCGCGATCCCTCTGAGACAGCAAATACATGCGACAAAAGCTTAATACCGGTATCAGTCGTAAAGCCAAATCTTAATCTTAGTAAATCCAACTTATTTACTTTGTAATCACATTAAAAGTGAGAATTATTGAACGTTTCCTAAAATGTTTCTTAGTGTCGACATTTCTAATATTGGTTGCGATTCCTAGGGTCATTAACTTAAATCTTTACTATATTTATTAATGTTTTTCTTAATGTTTGGAACAATACGCTGATTAAAAAATCAGCAAAATAAGAAGCATTTATTGGTATACCTGTAAATATTATAAATATATTTTATGCCTCGTAGGTCACTGATGTTTTTCTTGAGTGTTTTGAAAGCATTTAATATTGTTTACGAGGTAATGTTTTTACAATTAAATTATAATAATAACCCCCTTGAACTAAATTTTTAGAAAAATATTTTTTAACATAATTCACTATTTCCATTAATATAAATAATAATAACTATAATATGGTAATAATAAAAAGTAACGTCAAATGAAATTTAATCGCCGCTTTCGTAATTTATTTCATCTAAAATAATATCCGAGGTCAAATATAGTGATTGAATATGGTCAATACAGTTTGTTTCCCTAGAAATATTACGAAAAAATAATTGCAATTAGAGTGACAATAACTTTTAAATTTGTTTAATTCAGCTGTCTTATTTAAAAGGAATTTATAAAATAATCCATGAGTGCCAATACTGACCGTGTCCGATTTTAAGGATCAAAAAATCAAATTTAAAATGCTATGTAAACAGTTTCATATGACCAAGGTATAAAAGTTGATTGAGACGTAAATAAAGTTTTTTTTATATTTTTATATACATATTTTATGCATTTTGCAATGCTGTCTTATAAGATAAATGATTATAATAGAAATAGTTCGATTCCCGCCTAAGAATTCACTTGTGATCCGAGTCGATTTTTTCTAGTATTTTTCTATTATAATACGTTATCTTAAAAGTTCTTCTTTTCATACTGCCCACTTAAAATCTCTTTAGCATGTCATACAAGATAAGATAAGTTTTACCTATTTTTGTTGCATATTTAACTGGTACTGAAATAAATTATTTTTATTTTATGTTAATAAAGAAAAGTGAAAAAAGTTCCGTATTTGTTATAATGCTAACAAAACTTTGAGAATCCCTTCAGCAGGCACTTTTAGTATGAAATCGCGTGCCACACTTTAATAATCATTTGCCTGATTTCTTTAATAATTTGTTCCGTCATAAAGTACTTTCGTTTCATCAAAGTTTTAAGTGTTTCAGAAATAAAAGTAATCAAGAAAGTTTTTATTACGATTTGATGACTAAGATTACCATTAATGTTTACCAGAACGTGGTTAAATAAAATAAAAAAATGACTTAGTTTGCTATACCACCGGTATTAAATGTCCCCGTTTGTTTTGAAGTTAGAATATCATAGTGAACAACCGACTCAAATTAATAAAATAAGTAAAATTAGTTAAAAAATAAACAAAAAACATAACAACAGTAGGTATATCTACACTAATACTATAAAGAGGAAAGATTTGTATTTTGGTATGTTTGCAATGAATAAACTCAAAAACTACGAATCCGATTTCTAAAATTCTCTCACCATTGGAAAGCTACCGTTACGCTGAGTAACATAGGCTATATTTAATGTAGAAAAAATTTAAAGAATTTTGTCCACCTGTGCGAAGCCGGAACGGGCCGCTAGTGTAAAATAAGTAAGAAAAGATGGTATATAACAATTTCTTTGAAGGTACAACCAAAGTTTAGGTTTCATCATCATTTTACATACGACTAACACACGGATAACTCAAAGGTAGAAATGAGAATATTATCTTTAGAAATACCAGCTGTATATAGAAGTTCGAATGGTGAGTAAATTAATTAAAGACATCGATTCCGAGAATTCAACACGCAGATAGATAATATAGTAAAATATATTTACTAACCTATTAAATCAATTCAGGTATTTCTATTTATAGCAAGTATTTTTATATTATTAGCCTTTCGGCTGTTTTGTACTTAAACTAAGTGCCCGTACTATTTCACCCATAATGTACTAATACATATTACAGTGTACATTTTCAAGTAGTAAAAGATGTTTTATTGTTACTAATATACATCTTTTACTACTTGAAAATGTACACTGTAATATGTATTAGTACATTACATTACATTACTAATATATTTAGTTGTTCTGGAGGTCAACCGCGACATATAAAAAAAATTATAAAATCCGGTCTTTAGATATATAATACTGGTACAAATTATTTCTATATTTGTTTTAGATGTTTGGTAGAAATAAATAAATAATGACTTCAATATCTTATACTAATTGCTTGGCAAGGTGTTATCCGTCTCACTGCAAACCTTCCTCAACTGCTAAGCTTAGGGGATTAATTGATGATGATTTTGTAAGTATATAGCAATATTTGAACTATATAGTTCAATAGTTGAATAATAGTTGAATATTCAACTATTAGAATAAAACACTTTTTTACGGATTTTTGCGCATGTTTTATTTTATTACTCAGGATGACTGTGATCCTGTGATCAGGGCTCCTGTAAAGGAGTCAAAACGTCAGGTTTAAATATAAAATAAAACATGCGCAAAAATCCGTAAAAAAGTGTTTTATTCTAATGTGTAATGTGCGCGGAAGTGTAAGAACTAAATATATTTAACTAATTTGAAGTTGAAATTGACGATTTTTTGTTTATATTCTATGAAATTCCTTTTTTATAATGCAGAGGAAGCTAAAATTATAATAACATTTCCTGTACGTTTCCCGTACGCCAAGCATACGTAATTTACGGAACGTACTTAAATTACCATCCAATTTGGTTAATGGGAGCTAATACGAGCCAACCTGTTAAATTTAACTCGTTACACTGGAACCTCACTTTTTAAAGGACCCATTTACTAGTTACACTACACGAGTCCTCAGCGCTCACATTGAAGTTTAACTAATTTCTCGTGACCTCTTTTAAAGAAACTAAATGATCCTCTTGGATCACGTGGAATTAATTATTGTAATCTAAGTTCCACGGCTAATACAAGGAGAAGAAAGTTAATGGAATAATTAAAAGTCTCTAAGTTTATTCTTTAGAAGTCTTCAAACTTGTATTATATACAGCATTTTTATATTTACTAGCTAACCCGGCCACGCGTTACTGGTATGGTAACAAACACACACACACACACACACACACATACACACACACTGTTATTTTATTAAACATTATTAAGAGTATATTTTTAAGAAGTGTCAAACTAACTTTATAAAAGTAAGCTTTACACAAAACGGAAAAACTTAAAGTACTAGATAGCTTTATAGTTTTTTAATGGGAAGGTTTCCTTTAATGGATGCAGTCGTTAAGATAGGAGGTTATTACGATTTAAGAATTGACATAATTTCGCACATGTTAGAGGATGACAATACTCATATCGTTCCAGTATTTAAATTAAGGGAGTTTTATAGCAATAGAAAATAACGTTTTCTTATATCAAAGTTTTTTTTTAAGTCATACCAAAAAAAATATTTAGGGGATATCGAATTTCGTAGTAGATATATATCACTCTAAGAAAAACTCCTGTTCCAATGTCTTATGAAGTCCAATTTTAAACTGCTCAAGATTTATATCTTTGTATTATCCCATTTACATTTAAAAAGCAAATCATCTGAATGTGTCCATGTGTCGCACTAAAAATATTCTTAAAATTTTGTGAATTCATAAAGTGAAATGTAACGTTGGCTGAACAAAGCATTTGTGAGAGGCATTCGGGTCAGTGGCTCTACGTAACCTGTGCTCACATTGTATGAGCTTTTCAAGAATGTAACATTGTGAATTGGCCTGTTGAGAGTTTCAAGAGTATTTAAACAGTGGTTTGACAATCGAATGAAGAGGAAAGCGTTTTCACTCATTCATATGCGTATATTTATTTATTGACGACGTGATACCAGCATAAATAATATTTATATTTTTGTTTGATTTACTCGTAAAATATAGTTGATACTTTTACCGGATAAACGACTCATTTATTCTTGTTCTTTTTTTCATTCTAACGTTTAAAAGAACCGTAATCACAGAATGACAAAAAATAATAATGATTTTCCAATATTTTAATTAAGCACGTTTATATAAATAAATAAAATTGTATTATTTTGCTTTTGAATTAGTTATTTTATTATATCTCCGATCACTGTAAACTACTTCGAAACGAACTGGCGGAGGAATTCAGACAGGGGGCAACCTCCATCTTTAATTTATTATTTAAAAAGAAAGAGCTCACTACATTACTAGGTCTCGCAGTGTGAGTCTTTATTAATTAATTATATGAGATCTCCAGTAGGTGGAACGTTCAAAGTTCATCTCTATTAAAATTAAGGTGTTTATGATCTGAGCTGATCTTAGTAGTCTCATTCGGTGCAGTTTGGTATGGTTTCTATAACGTAGGTATAGTACTTCACTAGGCCTCAGTAAAACATCAACCTGTTGTCCGTCTTTCTACGAAGGGTATCACTGACAAGATTGATATCCTACTTCTAAATCAATACCTCACTTTTAACTAGCGAGGAAGATTTACAAATTTTTAAGACCTGTCAAGTATGATATGACATAAATTAGTGTCCAGGAAACAGGTGTCTAAAAATTTCTTGTGCCTCCGGTCTCTTCTATATCTGGTAAAGAAAGAGAAGTAAAGTGACGCGCCGACTTAAAACTTAGACGCAATAATAAGTCTGATAGTATGTAAGTATTTTTTTGAAGGGCCCAACCCTTGATAAAACGAACCAACCATCCTGTTATCATAGCTCCTGTAACGAAGTCGAAACGTCAGGATTAAATATAAAAAAAATAATAAACGCTTTGTTTATCCTGTAAAAGTTATTTAAAAGAACGATTAGCGGGGAAGTATAAGAACTGGGTCTTTTATATAAGTTTTGTATGTGTTTAATAAATACGAATTAACTGAAATTCTTATTTTCTTTGGCTTGTCAAGTCGGACACGTTTCTCACAAATTATTAGTGTACTACGTCAGAGGCAACCTTAGTTTCCAGTTTCGAAATCAAGTCTGATTCAATTGACGTAACACAGTCTCATAAGACATGGCCTGAATCAAACTTCATCGAGCCATCTTGCTGAAGCAACCGGTGTATAGCGAAGTTTCCTTTATTATTTGATAAGCAGCTGTCTTCACGTGAATAGATTTCCCTCCGGACGTGGTGGGTTGAGTTATCGGACTGAGATCAAGGTCCGCTGACGAGGGTTCGTAAACAAGTTCTTATTTGACAACTCCTATCTTCAACCTATTGTAGCATAGGTGAGAGTAGATGAATGGGATCTGCGGCATTTAGCAGAGCTTCTAGTTAATTCAATGTTTTGTTCTGATTATTTGTATTCTGACCTTATAAATACGCGTTTCTTAAACCAGCAAAAAATGCGCAATAGTGCATTCTCTACGCGTTTTCAGCGCCACGCAGACAAACGTTTTGTACCCGTTCTGCCGCTTCAGAATCTGCTTGCGACATCTTGTTTTCTTAGAAGTTATGGTAATTAGATTTTATGCTCATTACAAATAGTTGATTCTGAAATAGTGCGGGTGCTCAGCAGAGACCACTCGAGTTCTGACGCTGAGCGTTTGCTGATCGGTGACTGCTGACGTTTATATTAACATTTCATATTTCGTTTCAAAATGTAAGCTGTTATATAATTGGAAAACCCTTAATAATTAAAGAAGGTCAATATTTACTTATAAATAACCTTCGTTATTTTCCCGGAAATAAAGCCAGGTGTATTTAATTAAAACTTGCCTATAGTAATTACAAGCCCATTTAAGTAAAAATGATTGAAAGGGATAACATGGCAAGACCTTTTAGTGTGTACGCTCTTTAGAATTTTCCTGTTATAAATTTATTAGTAGCTCCATTTAAGTGAGCTCAATACAGGAAGACGGAAAGCATGAAAAGATGTCATTCGGGACAGGACCCAGGAAGATTGATGACGGGTTCACCTCGACTCTATTCAGTTAAAAGATGGTTACATAAAAAGTTTGGTAGTTTTTTGAGACGAAGGCGTTGAATATTAAAAAAAATAATTAATATTTTTTTCAAGGTAATATTAACATCTTTTTTCTGTATTATTTATTTATTTTAAAATAAAGTAGATAAGACAAAACTTAGTCAAAAGTCACTATAGGCATGTCGCAGTTAAATGGTTGAAGTCGCGAAATAGTTATAATTTTTCACTAGTGGAATAGCTATATATCGTAATAGTTATAGAAAAGCGACTATATTAGAATTAATATAAATATCACTATAAAGTGATCTCGATCTGGTAATATATTGTAGCTAATTTGTTACTTCTTTGAAATAAAACGGTCTCTACAAATAACTTATTTTAATATATAATTCTTATAACAATTTATGCTATAAGAAGTTAGTAGTCAACGAAAATTGGGAAATTCGCATTTAGAGTAATATCATAAAGTACAAATAAACAATATAAAAAGGGACAAACCGTCATTCATAGAATTATAACAATTTCGGTGGATATTTTGCGGAGCTTTACTCCTCTAGCGCGTTTTTGTGCTCTCATATTTTGGATTGCCAACTTTTAAACCGACTCACTAAGATCGTCAAGGTCCCTATAAGTCTCATTTTATCAAGAAAAATTTAACACTTATAGCATAATGAACTCAAAAGCTGTTCTAGAGTCAAGCAAATCTCTTCCGTCAATATTGTAGCTGGGCATACATCTCCGCCATTGGTCAACCCGCTTTATTAGACTAGGGAAAATCTTTTGAGAAGAAACTTAATGGTAATGCTCATAAATTTTATCGCACGATTTAAACACGTCGTGCCTATTAAAATCATTTTGAATGTAAAATTAGTTTCATATAATTTGGTAACATCTAATTCCGTCCAAAATGCATTTTTGCTTTATCATCATTATCATCTCGGCTGAAATTCGTCCACAGCTTGACATAAGCCTCTCCCTAAAATGGGGGACGTTTTGTCATAATTTCCACGCTTGGTAGACGGGTGGGTAATCGCAGCAATAGGAAGTATATTCGAAATACGCTGCTTCTTATTTCGCTGATTACCCCTATCTTTTTAGTAACACTGGCTGACCCGGTAACGTGTTGCTATGGTAACTTTAATTGATACAATGGAAAAAGAGCGGGAAAAAGAGCGGACAGACTAACACACAAGCAACGAATTTGTGTTCTTAGATTATAGACTAGCTGACCGGTAACGCGTTGCTATAGTAACGTGTTGCTATGGTAACGTTAATTGATACAATGGAAAAAGAGCGGGAAAAAGAGTGGACAGACAACAAACAACAGATTTGTGTTCTTAGATTATAGATTTACAACATCCTTAAGGTTAGAGTTATTCTACTCTGCTGAACAGTAATGCCTTAGCCATTATGGCTTTTTCCTTGAAACGTTACAATTATAGTAAATTACTATATAATGATGAACTAGGTAAGTAGGCCACTGTAAAGAGAATTCACAAAGAAATAACCAAAAAAACTACACTAAGTTCAACACGATAGCGAGAAGTTTACTTTTTTCTCTAATCAACTTGGAGCTTTCGCTAAGGTATATTTGTAGTTGGATTAATTACTTTTCCAGCAAATATAGAGCCAAAAGCGATACGTGCAAACATATCGATAGTTTTTCAGCTCTGCATAGAATAGTATTTTTTTAACGTTGATACATATTTGGATATACATTGACTTATCGTTCTTATTTCGCTTTTAGTCATGAAAACATGCAAAACTTGGTATTATTTAGTCATTGCATTATAAACGCGAACAATATGAAATAAATCGTAAAATCCATATCCACATACACTTCCCATTATGTCTGAGGTTTTGAATTGTATGACATTATACCATACTTATATATGGAAATAAGATGTCATTTATCCTATTAATTCTCTAATCAATAACCATACAAAACACAATAAAAAGTAAATCATTACTGTTTTATATGATATATTCTAGTATTTTATTTGTTATTTTCCGAAACTTCACTCAATTACATATTTGTGTAGTGTCGTTTTGGGTATTTTATACTGAGTACTTAGGATATTTTTATGTATATCGAGAGTAATCGCTAGAAGAGATGGACTAGATAATATTGAAACTAAATTTTTTACGTAAATTTAGTTTCAATATTATCTAGTAAATTCACGTAATATCGCACATTTTAAAGATACTCATTTTTGTAATGAGCCCAGAAAACGATTTCTTTTTCGTAAAAATACTTAATTCTTTGGGCGATGAAGAGATATATTACGTAAAATATATTTATTAACCGATTACTTTTCTTTTGTTCACAGATTTCGGCAACCTGTTCACTGATATTTGCTTCCTCACCATAGCAATACTTCATCTGACTGATTGTGATATAGTCACTGACACTCCAAAAAGAAAAACAGTTGAAATCTACCAGAGAGATGGATTGTCAAATGCTATTCCTGAGCCAGAGTTACTGCCGGTAATGCACGGTAACGATACGAGATGTCGAATATCGGAATATTTATGTACAAATAAAAAATGCATTCCGATAAATAGATTTTGTGATGGCAATAACGACTGCGGGGACTCCTCCGATGAACCAAGGCATTGCACTCGTGAGTAGACTTTTGCTACCTGAATTTTTAAAATATCTTATATGACAAAGCATTATGAACGATTTGAATAAGATTACAGTTATATTTTTATTAAAAACTGGAGTTGATATTATTGAAGATATTTTAATTTATTGAAATAAAAACCGGCCAAGTGCCAGTCGGACTCGCCCACCGAGGGTTCCGTACAAAAATTATTAAAAATATTTTTATTATATGATGTAACTAAAAAAATACGGTTTTTGCAATTTTTCCTTTATCTGTACTATAAGACGTACTTCGTACCAAATTTCAAGGTTCTAAGTCTACGAGAAGTACCCTGTAGGTTTTGATTCCCGTGCGAGTTTCGAAAATTTGCGGCATAAACATCTGTATCTTTTGATTGCTTTGGCTTAGGAGTTTGATTTTTTCACAGCTCCAAGGGACAGTAGGCCTGAGTATTGGATATAAATTTTATTTTGATACCTCCACGCGTTCCTGATAAAAATGGTCTTGACAGACGGACAGACGGACAAAAAAGTGATCCTATAAGGGTTCCGTTTCGGCCTTTTGAGGTACGGAACCCTAAAAATGGGAAATGTTACGAAAACTATTTTTTTCTCAGAGTGCCATGGAAGCAAGATTGCATGGTTGACTGGTTTTCGGCTGAGTCATATGTTATATAAAAGTTATGCAAATTGTTCCATACTGTTCTTAATAAAATAGTTCAGATGTAGACAAAAATACCAAAATATATTTCTTCATACGTACTAAAAGCTATAAAAGTAAGCCCTTTAAAACAAAATCTTTTTTTATAATACCAAAAAACTGATTGTCAATTGTTTTTTTATTTATTACGGCTACGTTTTTAACGAGAAGCTTTCATATTTCAGTTATTGCTATTCCGAAGGACTAGCATAGCCATTTCGACCGACCAATAGTATTTAAGCGTACTTCTTACACCTCTAGTACCCGAGAAATCCTTTACTAATCAAAAAAACTATATCAATCTTCCTAGTTCTAAATGCGCAACTTTAAGTCCACTTAAATATCCACATTATTTATATCTCTTGTACGTGAGCAACATAAAATGAATATATTATTCCTCACTAGATTTTACTGTACCAATGAAAATGTCGTAACTTTACCGGGTTCATAATCTTTTCCTTTTATAAAATCATATATTTCAGTGTAACAGCTGTGCCGAAGGTAGCGTAGGTCAGTGTCGACTTGAAAAAAAATTATGATGCATGGGTGTTTCATAAGGGTCTATTTGACAGAACGGAGATTAGCGAATGTTCTAAATACCGATATAATTGTTATTTATTCCTTAGATTTTTTATCTGTTATTTAATTTTTATTATTTATTATTTTGTGATTTAAGTTTAAAGCAAAAGATAAACGTTAAAGCTTACCTTACTTACCTTGCACCTTACTAGAAACCTTTGACTAAAAAGTTCAGATTTCATTATTTGTGTTGTGTGTTTCTTATAAAATATGTCGCCCAAGCAGTAATTGAGAATTTACTTCCTAAAGTCTTGTAGTATAAACATGATAAAGTAGTAAGTACCATAATTTAATGTCTAAATTAAATAAATTAACCCTTTTATTTTCTTCGTAGGAGTAGTGTAATAATAATATTTTTTCTTACTTATTCATTACGAGCGGCCGCCCGCGACTTCGGCCACGTGGCACATTGCAACATTACTTTATTTTTCTAAAATAAAAGTAGCCTTAGTTACTCCTTATTATATCAGCTACCTGCCAAAAAAAGTCCCGTCAAAAGGCGTCCAACCATTACAGAGATTAGCCGGAACAAATAGACAGACAGACAGACAAAAATTGTAAGAAATATTATTTTGGTCTATGTACCATATATATATTTATATGCATGGAGTAAAAAACTTGTAGTAAAGTTATTTCGATATTACAAACAGACCCTCCAATTTTATTTGTATGTATAGATAAAGTATTAGTTATCACTGGAACAAAAGTGCGGCTTTCATTGAACGCCCTTGTCAGTAATCGATCATCTTCTTTCAATGAACAATGTACTATTTTCGGTTTCATGCAAAATCATCACGATAAAATGGCATTTTTTTATGCGCTCAATACCATATTTCCTTATATTACTAGTTTCTGAGAAAGGTGTGGTTTCAATGAGATTCAAGTTCCTCGTTTTCTAATTTAAAAAAAAAAAATTAAGAAAAATAATTTCAGACGCAACATGAAAGATAACAAAGGTAACAACACATTGTATTCTATTTTTCGTAAGATAATGTCTGAACGACTGAGCTTCGCTTCTTTGTTGCTAAGATACTTTTATTCAATGACGGGAAAAGACAAAGGTAATTAACACAAAGTAGGGTTATGTTTAAAAATATTAAGTTAAATTATTACGTTAAGCAACCACACGAATAAACTTAAGAAGCGAAACCTTAACCTAATACAATATTTGCTGGAGTTGATGGTAACTACCAATCCATTCAGCAGGCTACTTACGTAAGTCTGTTGCTAACAATTCTTGTTTGAAATCAATGAAATTTATTACGACTAGTCTAGTCCTAAATTCTGTTACACAAAACCTTTTCATTTCTTTATAATTATTTTGAATTTAGAACTATAACTCAGTGTTATGAATGTTATTCTTAAGCCGGAATTACATTATTGTGTCGGGGTCTGTAGTGGCGCCTTCTGGTGGCATCTGGCGCGTATCTAAAGTATCAATTTTGAATGTGTAGAATTACATTAATCTCGTGTGGTATGTCGTGACGCACTCTGGCGCGTTAACGATCTGGCGATTTAGATCGGAGACACAACGGTGGAGAGGATATGTCGCGACACAACACACGAGAATAGTACGCTCGGCTATCTGTCGTGGCGCTCGTTCTTCATCATAATATAATTAGGATTATGACAGTTCGATTTGACAGTTTCATTTGCTAAGGTTGCTAACAGAGGCACTCTGAAACTGGTTAATAGTTCATCCACAGTTAAAGTAACAATGTCATTGATTTTAAACAAGAACTGTTAGCAACAGAGATACTCGTAATATTATCTCTAATCTGCATACTGGGCTCACGAGGCGTAATGTTCCACTCGAACTTCCTAGTCTATTTAATTCTTAGAGACAACTTATGCAGTGGGATAATAAAGTAAACCTCAAGTACTACTTATTAAATACTTTATACTGATGCGCCAAATACGTTACAGAATAAAGTGAAATAAAAAAGAGTGAATATATTATTGGATCAAATCCAATTTGCCAACTATTTTGATTTCTGTTTGCTAGTCACAGTTCTAACCTAGTTAGGTTGGGCAGTTAGGTTTATTTTGTACACTAATATTATCAATAAAAATGTATGGGCAATATTGAAACTGTACTATAAAATTCAAGTAAAAATTAACTAAATAAGACGCCTTTGTGGTAATACGAACTAAAAAGTAAAAAATAAATTTCGATATAAGCAATTAAGTAATTAACAAGAAAATCATCGTCATTGTAAGAAAATTGTGAGGCGCTCGATGTTTTTTATCATTTTTTTCATTTATTACCAACATACCTTATTATTTTGTAATTCCAATTGTTAGTGTAAGAAGAATGTCGTACAAAGCACCGGATGTTTTTCTTACAATGAATTTAATTTTCTCTTCATTTACTCAATTGTTATTTTGAAAATTTATTATTATTTTTTAATTTGTTTATCATAAAAGCGTATTTTTCGTACTTTGATATACTATAGGAGCGTGATTTACGTCATTTATTATAATTTTTTGGTTCTCCGTATGTTGAATCTTTTTTCGAAATTTTTGAAAATTATTGTATTGTATTCGGTCTCTGACAAGTGTATATAGTTCTTACACTTGCGCGCAAATTACACATTTGAATAAAACACTTTTTTTACGGATTTTGCGCATATTTTATTTTATTTTATATTTAATCCTGAAGTTTCGACTCCTTTACAGGGGCCGTGATCACCATATCTAATCATCCTGTGATCTTAATTTTATTCAACTCTGATAAGTGTGCAAAATTATCGACGTGGGTAAAAATTGTGTTAGAAGATTCCGTTCCAAGCGAATATTCAGGGGAAGTTAATAATAGCATGTTAAAAAGGTCGAATTCGTGGGTTAGCTATATCAAAACCATCCTATTTGTTTATAAACAGATTGGATAATTTATGTAGTTCAATTTCCAACAAAGGAGGAAAATGTTTGCACCGTTTCTGTACTAAGATTAATGGGCCGAAGTGAATACAACAATGTTTATTTGGACTCTTTCTATTCCAAGGCTATTGTGGTAAAAATGCCATTGTACCTGAGATACTCCGTTCTTTTCATTAGTTTTCTATTTCAAATACTACTGTCAATCGCAGTTTAATAAAAAAGAAAGTTGAAACTTTAAGTGATTGTTGTTGTTCCTGCATAATCATTGATAGAAATACAACTGCAACGTTAAAAATAGAATTGGGAATATGTGAGATAAATAAAAAACGCGAGTGGAAACATATATTTATTATATTTATGAATCGCAAACGGGCAGACTATTATGACTCATTTTCCATGTGAGTATATTAGTCATAATAATACCAATACAAATAAAATTAAACATTAGAAATAAAATATAATTAAAATTAGATAAGTACAATTACATAACCTAAGTCAACACTTACGATTTTTGACGCTTTGTATAATTACAAATTTGCAGCTGAAAGTTTAAAGTTCATTTTGTTGGACTGCTTCCACAGATTACTTAATAGTTACTACGTCTGTTATTCACAATTACGATAGCACTGACATGTAAAACCGTTTACATGTGTCCCTTTTCTAAATGTAGGAAAAAAACGGTTCAAATTATGTAAATTTACCCAGAACTAATTTACACGTCTACGGAATAAATAGTCTTCCATGTTACTTTGTTAGGGACAGCAACTAGCATTCTTTAAGAACACAAGCTTGTATTATTTTATGTCTGATTTTCTGATGTCAGTATCGAAATATTCGGAGTAATTTCTTACAAAACTCAATAAAACAATTGGCACTAAAACCGTGAGAATAGAGTAGGAAGTTTATAACTTTAACAAATTGTTAATATTAAATTTCAAATATATTTTTGATACCAAAATACGTCCCAACCTTAATTACATGTACATTAACGTTTTTAGTTCCCCCCCCCCTTTTTATTTCTCGAGTCATAAGAATTTTCCACCGGGATTTTTCAAGTGTCTCGTAAAATTTTGAATTTCGAATAAAACAGGAAGTTATTTTTAAATATTTGCTGAATCAAGCAAAATGTTAATAAATCTGGTGCATAAGATCAATTTAAACAAAAAGTTAATGTTAATTTCCCTAAATTGCACATATTTATTAACAAATCGACAACAAAGAATAAATTAAACTAACTATACTCGGTTAGTCTGTATTAAAAAAGAGTAGGATGAAACTTATTTAATTATTTATTAGTATTTCGAATACAAGAGGATGTTCCTCTCATTGATGAAACAACGCTGGCCTACAGAGTAAAATCAGAATTATTATAATAGAAAAATACTAGAAAATTTCGACGAGTGTTCACAAGGCTCGGTAGCTCAATTGGGAGAGCATTTGACCGGATTTCCAAAGGTTGCGGGTTCGATTCCCGCCTGAGAAAACTTGTGACCCCAGTCGATTTTTTCTAGTATTTTTCTATTATAATAATTTATCCTATTTATTATTTTCTAAATGTACAACAGTCTTCAAAGGAATAAAAAATTGTCAAATTAAATCGACAAAATTACTTGTAACATTTGAGATAACAACAAAAACGTATTTAACGAACAAATATTTTTCTATTGACCTAAACTAAAATGATTTTTATTATAAACTATTATGGTTTTAACATCACAGTCTTTTGATTAAATTCGTCACATGTTATATGCGTGTTTCAGTTACTTAGCGTACGGGGTTGGTTTCTTATGTTTTCGAGACTTTTTCTCTTCCCATCTCGCCTAAAGATAAATTTCTCGAAAATTCAAGAGCATAAACCCTGTACATTTTCTAATCCTTTTAAATGCGGTACATCGATTCTTTCCTTTTTTAAGTCTAAACTTAGTGCATCGCCATTACGTACCAAGGTACTTCACTAACTAGTTCAGTACTAACACATCACAAACAGTGCTCATACCGTGAAATCTTCCAATGCTTCTATACTTATCTTTACTACTTTCAGCAAATGAAACTTGGACAACATCATTTTCTTGAGGGGTTTCCTAGACTCGTTTGCTTTCGAACAGTTTTACGATTAGTGCCTCAAGAAACTACATACCAAGTATTTTACAATAGGTTTCGGTTGCTTGCAACTGTGATTCCTATACTTTGATAATTATAGCATATGATAGACACTTTCACGTTAGTTTTTGATATGAATCGTTATCTCAATTTCTTGTCAGTTTTATTATTCACCATAATATTATTAGAGCTCTTATAGTGGTATGAGTCTTTATGTTAATCTGTTTGACTTCCGTCATAAAATTTGATCGCCTTGAAAAATGCTAATACATCTTCGGGCTTATCGAATTGGCTGCTTGAGTGCTTCCTGGATTCCCCTTTTATCAATGCCATAGAGTAAGCAATCTACTGCTTGCTTACCAAATATGTACATATTAATTGTAGACCTTATTTTATTTAACTCAGGGTATGATTTTCCCTTGCTTAAATATATTTTAAGGTTGTATGCTTACAACGAAGCGTTTTGATATATACTCGCCGTGAGAAGACATAAGAATAAATAACATATATTAGACAACTCAAAAAACCATTCTCGAAATTTAAATTGTACATATCAGCTCCCCATATATAACCACTTAACCAATAACATGAAATGTATAAAAGAATTTAAAAAGTTCGAAGCGTATCTCGTATGTTAATAAATGTTATTACAGTATTACAGAATTTTATAAAAATCAAATAAACTAAAGTAAATTAATTTAAATTACTACATAATTGATTTACTATCTTTTTAATAAGCAAAAGCATCGAATTCAAGTTAATTTAGTAAAGTAATGTATAAACTAATAAAATGTATAAAAATAATTGTAAAGTCAGTTGTTACAGTATATAATAAGTCATTAATTCTTCCAACACCCTTTCAGGGTGTCACATATACTATTTAATTCAAATATTTTCAACTTCATAACATGTGACTGTGCTACAGAAGTATAGAATAAATAATTTAATAGGTTTATATTTACAAAATTATTTTGTATGTTAAAATTAATTTAATTACTACATATTTTGCAAGTTCTTGATATTAATAATTATAATTTAGGCTCATTTAATTTTGGTTTAAATTACTTTGACCTGTGTCAATTTTTGTTTAACAATTTTATTTAATAATTAGAAAGATAGATAAAAGCTTTATTTTCCACTCCACACAAAAATGTACAAAAACACTATAATAATCTAAACAATGAATAATTCGTATATATTTGATAATAAACATTATTTAACTAATTAATGTATAAATTTAATTTGACTTGATATTGTTCAATTACAGTTCTAATTTCAATCAGTTTTATTTCATTCTGTAGTAGTATAGGTAATATGTTACTTACTCCCAAGAGACTCGTTCGTGACTGTTCGCAAAATGGCGGGCTAATAAACACCTAATTTATATATGAGGCATAAGGCCAAAAAAGTGCGAATAAAATGACAGTCAAACTATCAACAAACCCCAAAAATTAAATTTTCTCGACTTATATTAATCTATTTATTGAATATATTTATTTGATAATCCGATAATACACTTATTCATTATTTATGTAATTGTTCTCATAAACAGGCAGACATAGAACATAACTACAGTGTGTCATTCGAAAAGAATTTTTCATGATGTAAGATTTACTAACACTCAGATTTATTATCCTGATAAGTTCAACTCACTTGAAGTGAATCAATTTCATAGAGATATTGGAGGAAATGGCAAAAGAGTTCTTATAACATTCGCCCATTTTATATTAAATCAGCTTCGTCCTTCAAAGCCTGGTAACTATTACACCTGACCGGGTTTGACCTCCATTCGATCTGAAACGAATCGCCTCTGGAGAAATAGTCTCTTGGCCTTTTATTGAAAATACCCGCAGATGCCTAGCGCTATTCCAATGATTTATCATGTACTTTTATGCTTTGTTGTATTGTTGGTCTAATTCATGGAGCGGTATTTTCAATATTTTCGATACCTCCAACTGTTAAAGATGGATAGTAAACGCAAAAAGCAAGAATAATGCCAGGACTGGTATGAGAAGTTAAGTAAAGAAATTCATAATAAACTGCTTTTCGCTTGTCATATCCGAGTAATGCCTGACAATTGTACATAATTCTGACAATTCTTTGGATGCCAATTAGTTGTCGCCGGAATGCACACATATTTTCCTGCTTTACTGCATATTATCAACCCCTGACCTCCCTATGTGTGTGTCTATGACACCATTAATCTTAAAGGGATCGAACCGTTTTGGATGCGGTTTTTTGGCGGTACCCCGTCACGACATTATAGCGCCATTTCAACGAACAAACCTGATCGTGTCATCTATCAATTAATTGAATTTAAATAGTTATTATAACCTATATATAACAGGTAGGTATGTACATACTTATATAAAAAAAACGTGTTATTTCAACGTAGTTGTTCGTTGTTGGCTCAACGACAAGTATTTAATTTGACTTTTTATATGTTCACATTTTTGCGTTAGGAGTTTTATAATTATTTTAAGAATAAACCTTTTTTAATCTTGTTCATCTGATTACTTTAGGGTATTTTTATTGTTTTTATTATTCAGTCCATCCTACGCTTGCCTGGGAGGCATTTATTTTAGCGATAAGGCCGTCAACTGTACCATTACATTAAATAATTAAAACATTCTTTCTCTTTTAATACTTTCGTGACTTCTGTGATATTGGCATGACACTACAACGTGTGTGTATTGTAGAGTGCCCGAAATATTTAGTACTCACATGGTAAATGTCATATTACGAAAAGAAAGTAAAATAATATTTAATTGATTTAGTTAATTGAATTAAATTAATTAAATAACTCCATAATTTTATCCCATGTTTAACTTTTCGTTAAGTAGTAAACGTAACTTAAATATTTCCATCTCGTATATAGACAGAACATACAAAACCTTTGCAGGCCAATCAAACAAAATGAAACAAAGTTAATTCTTAAAATCCCATTCGCGATCTTTGCTTCGGCCACCGGGGTCTCAAATAAATGCCGCTCGTCGGCTCGCTAGAGTAGCGCAGATAATTGAGTTTGGGAATGCGACGACACGAACTTTGCCCCAATTCGATTGCGCGCCCATTTCGGGTTGTAGATTTGTTTCAACGTCTTTGTATTTTAGAGTAAGACCATTGTGTTGTGCACATTAGCTAGTAGATCTCGTCCTTTGATTAAATACTCATAGTATTATTGTTTGGAGTTATGCTAAATATGCTTTATACAGTTTTAAGTGCTTTTGTTTTATTAGGTGAACTCAGATATTTGTTGAATCTCTAGACATTGTGTTGGATCCCAGCCTATGGTACTTTTTGTTTTATCGACAGTTTTTCTGTACTGTGTATGACCAACTACGTTTTTTTATTTATAAACTCTAAACCTTATTTCCAATTGAAACCGAAAGTTGATTAAGGTGGTAAAATCAATATAATTATGGGAAGCGAACTGTCAACAATAGTCTATTTTCTTCTGGCCTATCACTCTATCACACATAGTTAATAGATAATGAAAAGGTTAGTACTGCGGACTTAGTTTTATAATTATCTTCTCCTATACGTGATACAGCATACTTGTCAAACGTCCTCTTGAATTATCGGAGTAAATATTGCAAAACTTATTTTCTCTTCAGTTTTCCTTATCTCAGGAATGTCCAAGGGAATAAATATTACACGGCTGTTAATAACATACCTGTAATATATTCTCTTTTTTTGTCTGTTAGGAAATAAAGTCATATGGGATTACATTATGGCTTCATCTTATTGTAGTTGTAACACGTGTTGATCATTTATTTCATTACTTTCGACTTTCTCGATTGATTGGAAAAGTTAGTACATAAAAGGAACTTGAAATAGAAGACCAGATATACATCTGGACAAGGCATTACCAAAATGTAAACCCAAACAACAATGTTGGATGCAAAAAAAACCTTCTTATATACTATTGTAATAACAAATGATTTTATAAACCCTAATTGTTGAAATAAATCTTATTATTACTATTACAATTAGTTTTATTACTAATATTAATTTTGCTTATCACCAATAAGCAAAATTATAGTGTATATCTGACATTTCAAAATAAATACCAAAATTAAGGTAAAAGCTGCTATTATTTGATGCAATCATATATGACGATTTTATTTATAAATTTTTCACACAAAAACAATGAACTAGGCGTAATGCAAATAGGCATTTTCTACCAGCCTTTTTAATTATTTCAATAGCAATCTACTAATATTTTTTTTATAGAAAATAGGCATGCCCTTGACCTCTATCACGCCTGATGGTAAGCGACGATGTGATCTAGGATGTGATGCTCTTGCCTAGAAGATACGTATATACTCGTGACTTGAAAGACCCCTAAATTGTATTTGTCAGGAAACAGATTCAGGCAAAGAGTTCCATTTTTCAGCGTTACGTATCACGAAATTAGAACTAAAACGGTTAGTGCGACTCTTTGGTATATCTACCATATAATGGGGTCGCTAATAAGCGACAATACAAATATGTAAGTCTGGTTGTCCGATGAAAAAATGGGGACAGCGGAACAAGGTTGTGTAATTCTGCTGCACACTCTCCGAAATGTATCCTATAAAAAGCTACATAAAAGTTTGTGTCTTATATTTTATATGTCCAAAAGGGTTTAATGGATTTTAATGAAGAAATCGAACGGATTGAAAAAACTTATTATACTCGGATAGATCAAACTGTACTATAGAACAAAGTGTCAAGGAGGGTTTATTATTAAAAGTTCGGAAGAAATAGTTGGGACTTTCTAAAGCAGGATAATTTGATTAAAGAACGGAATTTAAATACTCAAAAGTTTTTTTTTTACATCAGACAACACTCACACGTATTTCTTAATTTTGCAGTATATAGCAGGGGAAGAAAGAGTTAAACAAATAAAACAAACATGAAAAAGAATTATTAAATATTTACTTGTTACCTTGATATTTAAACGTCTTGTAAAATAGGTTGATAGATTAAATGGCGGTAGGACTATTAAGAAATGTATAAGACCGATTCCGTTTAGCCGTTAAATCAAAACTATTCAAGTGTGAAATCGAAACACATTTACATGGGGGCCATGGTGAAATTGCGTCGCTCTTAAGGGGGGTGCTATCTGTGCAGAAAATCACTACTCGTTACTCGTGATCTAAATTTCAATTTCGAGATTTAGTTGCTTCAAACTTTGCGTTAAAACTCGTACGTTCTGTTCTGAAACATTCTATTATGAAAGCTATTTAAGTTACTTCTGGGTTGTACTGTGGGAAATCATACTACCAGTGCATAAGTGAAAGTTGATGAGATCAGATAATTATTTACAAAATTACCCAATTCTTTAACTTTTATTATTAATATTAATGGTGTCAGTGTGAACTAATATTCGACTATCAAATTTAACCTATTATTTTATTTTACCGTCCCAAAACTCCTTGTTTGTTTTGAAAGTTCTTATAGAACGTTGTGGAGCTTGTGGAAATCATACGCTGTTGCGAAATCAAATGTCTGAAAATATTTTGTTTGGACAGCGACATATTGTCTCCATACCCACGGCGAATTTCCCTTTTTATATCTTGGCATTAATCCTGATGCTTTAAGTTTTCAAAGGCAGGGCGAAGTACTCTACGTCGTGGTTTTTCGAAGCCCAAAAGCAACAACTTTGACACCGCTCCTATGTTGTCTTTAGAATTGCAAAGCTTAAGAAAGAGTTCGGGAACTTTATAAAGTGGTCGATGACGCAGTGTTTAGCGCTTTTTCAGATTCGACTTTTGATTGATAGAGGATTGCTTCGGAAGACATGTTAAGCCTTCGGCTGCATCTGTAGCCGTTAGCAGTATTAGATCGCATGGTAGGTTAAGTAGTGTAGAGGATGCGTTGTTTCCACCTTCGGCCTGCAGCCGAGCAGGCCTTTCCTATTGATGATGAAACTTTATAAATACGAAATCTATATTATCTATGGTAAACATAGAAATCATATTTTCCCATGCATAAAATACTTTGAAATTTCTAGGGCGAGTGGTTTCCGCAGAGTACAATAGCATTTACGCTTCACTAACCTTAAATGTGCCTTAAAGGTAGCTAATGATACCAGCACACACCTCCCGAATACCACAAAACAGACGAAATTACGATGGTCTTGCCAAATGTGGAGATTATGTCGGAACCCTCTTAATTTTTTGGGGGAAGCTAGGATGAGTTGCAAACATCATTTTATTTTGCTACACATTTTAAAGACACGATAACAAGCCTAGAAAAGGTAAAAAAATGAACTTTCTTGAATGAAGCCGCTCTACTTTGCTGAAATTGCACTGCTGTCAATAGGGGGAGAGTACAAACTAATTTCAACTTCCCCCATCAGTTACGTGCTAGCTCACAAACTTCAGAAGTTTATTTCATTTTTAAAAATCCCGTAGTTCCTTTTATATTAAGAGAACTTTTGTTTTTTTAAAGAACTGTTATCGAAGCGGTCGGAGTGTTATTTGTGAAGTTCCCTTTGATATGAAACTCAATTGAAGCTGTAAATATTTGTGTTGTTTTGTTCCAATTACGCTTTCAGCGCGGAATTTAATTTATATAACTGAAATGGATCTTATAAAGACTCACTGTTTGCATGTGTATTTGCTTACAAATGGTATAAATTATTTTATTAAATTATAAAACTTTACAACTAAAAGCGTTTTTTTCTGATCTGTATTTAAAATGGCTATGTTCGCCTTTTTTATTTTACTAAAAATTATTTTAGTCTTTTTTAGTTATTATTAATTTATTTTTACTTTGTTTATGGGTAGATAGCAAAATACGGACAACTGCACGTCAACCTACCACAAACTGTCACACTTTCTCAATTGATATTAAACTCTAAACGTAGGACTTAAAACCGATAATAACTTGGGGCTATTCGACAATATTGTTAAGGTTCATGTAATGTTGCATGTACGGATTTATACCAATATACTTTGTAGTAAATGTCAAGCATATTATTTAATTTCAATACTCTTTATTTGTAACTTTAGGTTCTCAAAACATATTTATTTCTGATTTAGTTAACTGCGTAGATTGGGGTTTGGGTAAAAAAAAAAGGTTTGTTACTTATGATATTTTACAGATTTCTTATAAAATATGATTATGTACTTTGATTATGACTCGTTATGTACTATGTGATGTAAGGTTATCACAAACATGTTTATTTTTCATCGCTAAGATTTTACGGTTCTCTTTGTTTTTTAAAGCGAGCGGCCTCTAGAATGGCGCATCTGCTGCACTGCGACATAACGGTTTAAAATCCCGAACGGGATTAACTTCAAGCCGACTGGATAGAATGATATATAAGAAAATTCCTCGGAGTGACATTCTTTGCAGAATATTGGTCCAATTTGTTTGTCTAGTGAACGAAACTGATTATGTAAGACTCTACTTAAAGAAGCTAGCTCAGGACGATGAATTTAGAGATAGACTTTAAGGAGTTTTTGGTTCCCACACTTCCACATCCATGACACATTTTAATATTTGGTGTCAACTGGATATGCCACGCTTTTATTCTTTTTTTCATAATCAATTCTAACGTCTCGACTCCTTTGCAGGAGCTGTCATCACAGAATCACGGCGGATTATTTACTGGATGACCGTCTTAAAATATAAGATTAGACCGTATTTGAGCGAAGACCTCAGGATAAGGCTGTGTGATTCACTAGTCTTATCTAAATTAAATTATTGTGACACTGCTTATGTCTTCTGATAGGACCTGCAATTTGATTCAGCGCATGCAGAATGCTTGTGCCCGGTTTTGCTTTCACGTGCCGCCGCTATCTCATATGACTCCATTTCTAAACGCTGCTAGTATACTCAAAATGAAGGCTCACAGAAACTACATCTTGCGTCCTTGTTGTTTAATATTATTAACACAGGCAAACTGCAGTATCTTTATGACAAGTTTGTATGGGCGCAAGAACACAGTAAATATCCAAAGAGAGTCAGTACTCACATATTTTCTATTCCTAAGTATTGTACTATGACTTTCCGCGGATCCTTTAGATATGCTGCCTCTTGGTGCTGGAACGATTTACCGCCGCCTATGCGTGACCTTAAAAGAAAATCACGTTTAAAAAACATTTAAAAAACCATCTATTGTTACTATAAATATAATAATGTATGAGTCACTTAATTTTGGGGTTTTTCACATGCTATATCCTGTATATAGGTTTTCTCGTTCTCAGCTGTGCGAAGTGTTCAGGGCGTCATGGCTCACTCCGTTGCTCCGACCCCTACGGAGCATAGGCGACGTCCGCCCAAGAGGCGGACCCACACTGGTCCGGGTCGCGGAAGAGTCCGATAAGGGGCCACGTGACCCCCACCAATGTAGGCTGCTGCAGGTTTTAGTGGGTAGGCCTCCAAGCCTTTACCGGGCGCAAGCCGGGTGGGGAGCATGGAGGAGAGTCCCACATACCGTCTCGTGCGCTCCCAGCACGAGTGAATTCCTAATGCATTTACTGCGATAACAAACAAAAAATAATGTTTTTTCGCCCAGCCGCCGCGTAGGCAAGCAACTTCTCACTTGTCTAAATTCGTGCGTCCATATTATTAAACTAACAACAAACCATGCCTGCCATGCGGTTGATATGTGGTATTAAGTGGCAATATTGACTTCAGCTGGCTTGTGTCACTTATATACGTATAAAGTCACTTATGTCACTTTATACGTACTTTTTTTTTTACCTAAAAAAAATCCTTCATTCTCCCGTCACACGCTCTTCGCATAGTAGGTTTAAATTCGCGTTTTGTCTTTTTGTTTCTGTTTGTGAATTCGTTGTTTCTCTTTTGTGTTACTTAAATGCATTTATATTTTTCATGTTATGTGGTAGTTACCACATACTGAGTTTATAATAGTAATTGATGTTGTGTATGTAATTTGTTTTGTTATAGTATATTTTATTCTTTATTTTGTAGAACTTTACTGTGGCGTCAAGTCTAAGGCCCTGTCAGAACAACAGAGTTTCTGTGTTCGTTCTTTCCATTTCGAATTACGCAGAGGCTTTCATACTAGAGAGAGTGTATTTTGGGCCTCAGACGCACCATATTTGATATTGTGGTAACAATTAACACATCTACGGTGTCATTAACGCCATTATGACACCGTAGATGTGTTAATTTGTACCAAAATTAAAAAAAAATCATTACGAATCATTGAAACAAGAAGTTGTCATTACGTTATATCAGCATCTACAGTTCCTTTCAACTTCATTCATATTTAATCCCACCGCGCCAGATTACATTCCAACTGAACACCAGATTGCTTGCCGAGTTATTTATCTTATTACGAGCGACGTAGCGTCCATTATCCTTTGTTTATAGCTTCTAGGGTTACGGTGGCGAACCTTGTCATTCAAACTTAATAATGGTGGATTCAATCCGCCCGCCGTGAGTAACGTCCGCTGGCTGTGTGATTATTGTAGCAGAATGGGGACACTTTTTATATCTGGTATTCAGATTTTCAGGGTTTCAGACCCATGGAATGAATGTAGTGTATGAAATGAATACTGAAGAACGTCATCAGTGGAGTCAGTGTGCCATATACTATTAATAATAATAAATAGTAGTAGTAGTAGGAAAATTGTGTGTAGGGAATTAGACTCCATATTTTGATTGATGATTGATTTTAATGTAAATCAATATTACCGAGGTGTGTTAAAAACATTTATTCTTACAATTTTTCGTATTTATTTCAAAAGAAAAATAACGTTCGTAAATTTTTCTTAAGAGGTCTAAACGTGTTTTGTTACTGAAATTTTGTTTTATTTTCATACAGATAACAATGACTTCTACATTTCCTTTATTTCGTTTACGTAGGCTCGGTACGGACGGCACGTAATTAATTGAGTTTAATGTCTCCAGTGTTTATTGGGTAGGTACCCACCCACTTTTTATGGACTCGATTTATTTTATTCGCAGCATTTGGGTGTGATTATAAATTCATTCTGAGATTTATTTGGCGTGTTATTCCAACCCAAATTTTTAAATAAATAATAGGGGTTAAAGTATGAAATTGCCGTTTTATTGCAATAGGTTCTTTGAATTGACATAGAATCTTCATGGTTTGAGGTTTTCGAATGAAACTTTTTTAAAATGGTTTCTATGATGTTCTTTTTTTAAAAAATGTAAAACATTTGAATATCGACTTTCAATTGTTTTTGTTATTCAATTTAGACAAGAAAGATGGATACTGCGAAAATTCGAGTTATTTTTGAATACGAGTTCCGACGCGGAACTAACGCGGCAGAAACAGCCCGCAATATCAATGCTGCGTTTGGAGAGGGGTCTACTAATGAACGCACCGTGCGATTTTGGTTTAAACGCTTTCGTGATGGAAATTTCGACTTAAAGAACGAGCCACGAGGAAGACCGCCCACACAGGTAAATAACGATGAATTAAGAGAGATAGTGGAAGCCGATCCTAGTCAAAGTACCCAGGAATTAGCGGCATGGTTTAACGTTACCTTACCCACAATATTGACTCACTTGCGTCAAATCAATAAAATAAAAAAATACGAAAAATGGGTGCCTCATGATTTGACTGATCTGCAGAAAGAAACGCGTGTTGAAACTTGTGTTGCCTTGTTGAACCGGTACAGAAATGAAGGAATATTGGATCGAATTGTAACATGTGATGAAAAGTGGATTCTTTATGATAACCGGAAAAGAAAAATGCAATGGCTGACCCCAGGTCAAATGCCACAACAGTGTCCTAAAGCAAAACTTACCAATAAAAAGGTAATGGTAACTGTTTGGTGGTCTCAGCATGGTGTTATTCACTATAGTTTTCTCCGATCTGGTCAAGCAATAACGGCAGATGTCTATTGTGCCGAACTCCGAACCATGTTGACAAAACTAGCAGTAAAACAGCCCCGACTCATGAATCGATCTTCACCATTATTGCTCCACGACAACGCGAGACCTCACACAGCACGAGAAACCATTTTGACCCTTCAGGAACTGCAGTTAGAAACCATTCGTCATCCTCCGTATTCACCAGACCTTGCTCCAACGGACTACCATTTTTTTCGTGATTTGGACAATTATCTACGTGACAAGAAGTTTTCTTCCCAGGAGGCAGTACAAAATGCTTTCACACAGTTTGTGCAGTCTAGATCGTCGGAATTCTATCGCAAAGGCATTAATGACCTTCCCATTAGATGGCAGCAATGTATAGATAATAATGGCAACTATTTTGATTAAATAAATTTGTTAAAAATTTAAAAAATAAACAATATAGATTTTCAGTACAAATCGGCAATTTCATACTTTAACCCCTAATACACAAGTAAAAACAATACTTAATTTAGAGAAAAGATTGTTATTTTAAATAAAACTTCAACAACAAATAATGAGTGAAAAAGATATCTAACTTTGGTTAATACGATCGTTTAAAATTGTAGGTGAGGCAAAAACAATAACTTTTTTATCAATTAACCTTGTTCATAAAAACTTTATGAAGCTATAAGAAAATGTGTTAAGGCGTATCTTAAAATAGCTTTATTAACCTTTATTTATATCTTAAAAATCTTTAATTGGTCTATTCCAGACGCGAAATCACGAAAGAGCTTGAAAGTTTATTATATCATTTAAAGTTCAGCCTACCTTTTGGTAAATTGGTGAGGCAAGCAGGGCCAAATTAACGAACCACGTGATCTTATTAGCCGCTTCGCTCAAGCCATTAGGCGTTTCTCGCGCCGAGCCACATTGAGCTTTAGCTGTTCAAATTTAATAACGCCTTGCTTGGGAGTAAGGGTTAATAGCACCGTCTAAAGGTGTGCCATCAATTCTGCCCGCTTCTGATGTAATACCTCATGAATATCAATTCATCGATACTGTGTAAGAGTAGAGATTAATTGTACTTTTCGGAAACCTTTATGATCCAGGTACTAGTCATCACACCACTCTCCTCATCAATCTAGAAAATTGATCAGACTGAATGAAATCGTGGGGCGTAAAACAACCGGAGTAAATATGTAAATGATCATCTTGTGATTTACTTTTACACGCATTTTGCAAGGGTTGTCTTTTAGAAGCTGCATTCAAAGCATCTAATGATGTGAGCTCATAACAATAACTAAGTTATTTTTCTGAGGATGTGAGTGTATATGATAGAATTTTTACACTACCTGAGTCATTATCATGATTCTCTACAATAAATCCTTTTTATTATTATTTTTTTAATTATTTTAATTTGAAGTATAAACTTTATGTTGGCATTTCTACACCGATTTTAACTCAATGCGATGGTCAATTTTAATTTTAGTGATTATACCATTTTAAGGATAAATTCATAATATATGTATGACTCACTGAAGAGAATGGTACTAAATAAAGCCGTATTTTAGTTGAGAAGATGAAAACAACTGAATTTCCCCACGTTTATCTTAGGTAGCTTTCTTGTCTGTTTGCTTGTCTGTCCGGTCGGAATCTTGTATCTCAATTTTGAGGCACTTCCCGACCACCGCGAGTTGAAACTTTCAGGGTAGCTCAGAACCCGATGACAATGCACGCTTAAACAACTTTCAGCTTTCTAGGTGCACTTTCAGGTCAACTTTCGGCAACTTTCACTTTTTTATGGGGCTTATCCGATTGTTGCGTAACACATGGTTAATTCGTTTAGTTAATAATTAAAAAGAATAAAATAATAATACTAGATTTAAAAATCTAAAAATCCCACGTTTAAAAAAAAAGAATAAAATAACCCGGCGGGGCCAAGCGAGGGACCACTCAAAACGTGTGGGCGAATCTTTACAACCTGACCCAAAAATTTCGGAATACAGCTTACTTAGCCACAAAGGTCACAAAAACTAGCAACAAACTCCCACGTCCACTGTCATTGATAGCTATGTACACGCAGCTTGTGACAATTCAAGATAATAAAAAAAACTTGATAGCTCGAAAAGTTAGCGTTGTGTAAAGTGATAAGTGACACACAACGAAAGTATTACCTCTGAATACAGATTAACTTATGGGACATCAGTCCATATTGCTTAGTCTAATATCTATGCAGGAGACTGTACCTTTTTCAATGTAGGAATTTATTCAGTTTTGAGTATAATACGACATAGTCTTTAATACCACCGACAGATCAGATTTTAAATTACAAAAGAAAGTATTGCAGCTAATCCACTCAAAAACAATGTAGTATGTGTAATTGTTAGCTCTTTTCTTATCATAACCAAATTTCTCCCTAATTATCATTCTCCTTTAGAGGTATATTCACTTGTCAGTTCGCTACCTCACGCCCCACCCCTCTCTACGGTCTCAATGCACTGTGGGACATCCATAGGTCATAAATCTTAAAAACCTGCTTTCTAGTTTTACATTTTATTCCTTGTCGTTACATTGGATTGTTGCGGTACCTTCTGAAACTATAAATAGGTCAGTAATTAGAGTGCGCCTTCATTATCTATTGTGCATTCAAAGAGAGCGCATCGCCAATAGTAAATACTGTTATCAGTGAGTCATTAAAAAGCGTGACGTCATTTGTTGTCATTGCGGGACCTGTGAGTGCTGTGTGTGTTTTTTCTGAAATGGATATCTAAGAACAGGGTATGTAATAATTAATATTTTTATTTTAATTGTATCTTAGTATATATTTTCTTTAGTATGTCATTGCTACGAGGCGACTTTTCTTGGAGTATTATATTTTAATATTCAAAGTTTGAATAAACTTTTAAATATGTTCCCACTCGCTCCGACTATGGAGGTATATTGCACCATAATCTTTAGACTTTCTTATCTTAGGAAAATTAAAACTTGGCTGCCCTTATCTGCCCTTTTGGCGATGACAAGGGTGCTACGGTTGCCAGATTATCTCGTAGCATTTGCTACGAAATTAGTTTATTTAGTCTTAGTGCTTTGTGTAGGTTTTGTGACTGAATTTTAACCGTTTTTTTTTTGTTTTAGGTAATTTATATATATGCTCGTTTTCAAGAATGCATATTCTTGAAATATGGCTAACTGTCAATACCGATAATGACTCGGAAAAGTGTCGTCAAGTCCTACAAAGTTTGTTGACTACTCTGAACGATGCTGAGAACATTGATATTCATTATTTAGAGAAAATTGTTAATAATTTATGTAAAGCTATTGCTCGATTCTGGGAAATGTAATAGGGATAAAACCAGGCTTTTATATAAGAATTCCGATTGGTTTAATGTTATTGAAAAAATTCAACTTGTGAAAAACAATAAGCAATGTACTCCGTCTGAAACGTCGCCGTGTCATTCACGTGGTCGTCCTCGAAAACCTTTTACGCAATGTAGTAAAAGGACTAAACGTCGGAGAGTAGCTGATTTGTCAAAGTCTGATGATTCTACTGTGAGTGCATTGCTTGATGTTTCAGACTGTTCATTCGATTCGTGTATATCTAGAGTTAGCACTGATGATGTCTTGTCACTTGTGACTGATGCTCAGTTGACAAAACATCAGTATTTATTAATTAAAAAATTTGTTAATAGTAAGATTTCTCCTAATGTATTACCATGTTACCAACAAATTACTAAAGCGAAACAGAGATGTTACCCTTCTAATATAACTGTTTCCGAGTCTTCAGCTGAAGTTGAATTACAAAGTCTTTTTGATCACACAGCTTCTCGAATCCTTGAATCTCAAAAAGAGGTCTTAGATCAGATTCCTGATGATTGTTTGTCTAATATCTCTTTACTTCGGAAATGGGGATTCGATGGCAGCACTGGACATAGTGAATAAAAACATTTTTTTTCAGGTTCAACTTTAGAAGATAGTAGTTTGTTTGTAACATCTTATGTACCCCTTCAAATTATATTAAAATTAGCTGAAGATAATTGTAAAATTTTATGGAAAAATCCTCGACCCTCTTCCACTAGGTACTGCCGTCCTATTCGATTTCAATTTTTGAAAGAAAGCACAGCAGTGTCTTTGCAAGAGGAAGCTTATTTTAAGGATAAAATTGAAAGTTTGCAACCTACTTTTATTCAGATCGACAATCGTGAATTGGTCGTTTCTCATAAGTTGCAGCTTTCAATGGTAGATGGTAAAATTTGTAGTGCTTTAAGTGAAACATCTACAAGTAGATGTTATATATGTAATGCTACCCCTAAAGAGATGAATAAAATAGACGAATGTTTACAAAAACCTGTAATAGAGAGTAGATACCAATTTGGATTATCACCACTAAATTCTTGGATACGTTCCTTCGAATATTTTATTCATCTTTCATATAGATTAGACATAAAAAATGACAAGTTAGGCTAGATAGTGATAAACAATTGTTATCAAATAAAAAACAATATGTACAGTCCCAGTTTAGGGAACGATTAGGTTTAATAGTTGACAAGCCGCGTATTGGTGGAAGCGGGACGTCTAACGACGGAAACACGGCCAGGAAGTTTTTTTTGGAATCAGCTGTATCTGCTGAAATTACAGGTTTGAATAAGGATCTCATAGATCGTTGTTGTGTTATATTACAAACGTTATCTTCTGGACATAAAATTAATGAATGCAAGTTTAAAGACTATGCATTACAAACAGCATACAGCCTGCCCGCCTTGAATACGCAACACGACAAAATTTTGTCTACCCATTTTCTCGTGTTTTAGTCATTTGTCGTCAGTCGTCTCTAACATGGCTGCGCTTAGAAGTCGATTTCTTATGTCAAACGTGTTTTTTTACTTAGCCGCGGATTTTTGTCTTCAAACTCTAACATGGCAATTGTGTTTTGTCGACATTTTAACCGATATTGTCGACATATATCTCGTCTTAGTGTCAGCACGTAGAGAAGAGACGACAAGTGGTTTGTGTGCTATTTCGATTGGAGCGATGGCGGTGTTTTATTACAATTATGTACTCAAAGTATATTAAGGGCGAACAAAACGTAAAAATATGTTTTATAGTTATATATTTTATTTATGCACATATAAATATATTGGCAAAGCTATATTTCTATAAGTATAAATATATTCCTATAATTATAAGTAGATATGTATTTATACATACATATATATATATATATATATATAACTATATTTATAATCATAGAAATATAATATACTTATAATTATAGGAATTTATTTGTATGTGCATAAATAAAATATATAAGTATATAACCATAAAACATATTTTTACATATATAGTATATATATATTACGTATATTTATATAATTATATACAAGGTTATTTTATAAACACCATCCAAATTTTTTCTAGGCATTAGATATCATTCAAACACTTCATTTATGAAAAAAAATTGGTAGGTTAAATTTCCGCAAAAAAAATTTTGTCCGAGCGAATTATTACAACAGTTGGTTACTGGCAAAATAGGTACTTACAGTTGAACGACCGACCGCCCGAAGCGCCTCACCGAGCTGCGCGCGCAAGTTGTAACTACATCGGCGCAATGAAATCAGTCAGCCGCGGGCTTTCCGCGATGTACAATGTTGCGTTCACGCATTTACGTCGCATAATTATCTACCTAACGAAATGTGTTCACATTCGCAATTGAGATCGAGGGCGAAATTGAACGACGGGTTTATGTGAAGAAGGCCCAAAGCCTCGAGAACTTAATATAAATATAATCCGTGCATTTAACGAAGTGACAAAGTGAAAAAACAAGTAATACAATAAAAGACAATGTTCATAAACGTGCAAGACTGTTTAGAGAGAAATTACCTACACTTTAAGGTAAAGTGATTGTTTTCAAACTTCATGTAAGTGTATTTTTTTTGGATTTTTAATTAATTATTTTGTTGGAGTAAAGCAAAATGTGTGCAGGGCGGCTAAGACTTGTGAAATTTTTCACAAAAATATAGAACTATTAATTATACATTTCTTTATCCTATCGTGTAAAATAGACAAAAATAACTTAGGTAGGTAGGTACTAAGGTTTTGGCACTGCATTTGTTTTTGCGATTTTCGAATTGCCTTTGCGATCCCTGTGTTTTTTTAGATTCTGTGGTTAATAAACACCCTTTGCTTTACTCCAACCAATTATTCTACATAAGTTGATTAAATTTAAAAAAATGCGACGTAAGTGCCTAAGGTGTGGTTTACTTTTATGTTCATTTTTTATTTATTAAAAGTGTTATCGATTAATATTGTTATAATCAAAGAACAAATCAACTTATCTCTTCTTCAATTTGACGTTCCTATTTTTTTTCGTTTAAATTTGCAACTTATGAAAATCATTGTAATGTATCAATGAAATACGGGAGGGCGGGGCGGGGGTCGTGTAATCATCTGCTACAACACCGTGCGTAGCGTGACTGTGACAGCAATCGGTAGTTTTCCTCGGATAACTTTGTGTAGGCTTAACTTAATATTTTAGTACTGAGTGATATTAAAAGAAAAAAATCTTGTTTCGTTATTTTCTTCAAAGAATATAATATATAAATTTGGATGGTGTTTATAAAATGACCTTGTATATATATATAACAATAAAGGTACCTTTTGTTCATCGGAAGCATTTTGGGAAGTGAATTAAACTTATAATAAGATATGAATACGTGAATTTGGTTATGAATAACCATAAATAATGTATCTTACTTTATTGAAAGTTAATGTTATCGCTGGGAAATGGCAGCAAGACTGTCTTTTTGAAGAAAAAAGATTGGAGTGCAGGGACCACCGTAGTCGCATACAAGAGAAATTTAACCTTTATACAATTTCTGATATTGAACTTGTAGGTAACTACAGACTTAGTCTAAATATTAGGGTTCTTTTTGGGAGTAGGTACTTTAAGGATGGATCATGCTATAGGTACCATGCTTAATTGCATTGGAATTTAATTGCACTACAATGAAAGAAAATTGTAATATTAGAAATTTTATATAATCAGTCCCATTTTACAAATACTCTTATTATCTCATTAATAATAAGCCTTCACAAATGTTTGAAATAAATGTATCCAAGTAACAACTCTTATGATTCTTTAACACAAGTATGAAACAATGCATTCTTTATATTCAAAAGAATGAATTACTAAGCAATCAAGTCAAAACATTTTGCTAAGTTGAAATATGTTTATGGAATTTTATATTTATTATCGATTATCAACTTGATAATTGAGATGCAAAATACACAAAAAGTCTTGATTACTAACTTAAAAATATCCAGAACTTTACAAATAACAATAAAATCAATATGTTATTACATTAGTTTCAAATTGTATTTAAAAGTAAGCATGACACATATAATTTCATTAGATTTATAAGGATGAATAATAAAATATATTGAACCAAATACTAAAAACATAAATGGAAAAAGTATATTTAAAGGAATGACAGAAAAGTTATTCTTTTAATGCTCCCTATACAGTGTTATCAAATTGTGTGAGGGCAGCTCTTATCCCGGGAAAACTCTTCACTCCTCCTCTTCTTTAATGCCACACATACCTCTTCAAGATGAAAAATCACATTCTAACTGAGTCATCAGTGCTACATGGCCTCCTTCTTTCTTGTCTTGTATTTGTAGCTAAAAACATTAAATTAATTCAACCATTATTACAAATATATTTAAAACTTTATCATAATTGCATTATTAAAATAAGAATAAATTAAAATAAGAATCAAAGAATTTAAATAGATTTCTATCATTTCTCCTTTTAATTAATCTAATTCTGACAATAATAAAAATGCTTCTGAGTATAGCAAGCTGATTTTGATTATTCTCACTTATTACCAATATTTGTCTGTTAAAATCTTATTTGTGATGTATTTATTGTAATTACAAGCTTGTACTTACATCTCTGTCTGTGAGAAGGTGTTCATTTGAAGTCGTTTGCACTGACATGCTCCTAGTTCTAGTGGGTTCCAGTGTTTCTGTAAAATTTAATTTAGCAAATTAGGTATATAATACTATAAAATATTTGTTTATTGTTTTAAAACACAATAAAGTTTTGAAAGAATTGTTATTGAATTATTGTGTTGAAACTTACCCATTGCCACTGACTGTTGCAGTCTTTGTGCAATCGCCCAACGTATTGAATGTTGTACATATTTCGCCCCAAAGGCTCACGATGCTCGTCTAAGAAATAAGGCAGCGATTTCATTTGCTCCGAAGTTGGGGCGACATTGCTCCAGTTACTATTTACTCAAACTATCAAAACTATACACAAACTTAAACAAACCTAAAAAATCATGATTACGAACAAAAAATGGAATCTGTCAACACTTGAATAGCTTTCGAACAGGGATAAGAGTTTGAAATCGGCCACTTAAATTTAACAAACTTAGATGTAGAACGTTTGTGAAAAAATATCTAACCTAATAAACTTCTTCATAAACGATTTGTTTACAAACACGAACTATGATATAATAACTCAATATAGGCAAAGACAATAACATACGGCCATGCATAAAATAGTTTTCTTTACAAAACATTAAGGAAATAAACTTTTCTATGGCTTTTGCACATACTTAGGTCATTTTAGAGCTACATTTAAATATTTTACATAACACAAAAGCGTAAATCTTTTAAAATATTAACAAGAGATAAAAACCGGAACCGAGGAGTAAGATTTCATAGTTGGCCGCACTAATCATTCGCTTATTGTTCGTTCACGATAATTGTCACGTGACTCCGATCTAACTTCTCGAGCCCGATTCAGTTTCGTTAATAAGTTTCTCTACTTATTGACCATCTACCTATCAAAATCAATTTCAATCTAATAATATGAAAACTGTAACAATATTTTATATAACAATCGGATTAGTAATAGTAACAATATTTTTTTTTGTGTAGTAACATTTATCAATCTACTTGTAAAACTCGTTGCATTTTTTATAAATCTTAGTCGCTTAATTATACTTTTTAAAATTTTAGATTGTAAAAAGAATAAACTTATATTTAAAGAATAAATAGGAAAAACTTTCGGAGATTAAAAAAAAAAACAAACACCGTTGACTTAGCGAGAAACTTAGCGCGAAACGATCAACCACAGATCATGTCAGACAACGTCACATTGATGTAATCCACATTTCCAAAAAGTAAATATATGGTAAAACACGCAACACAAATTAAATGAACGATATCGGTGTTGCTATGTTATATAATAAAGTAGTTAATAATCATATATCAAGAGGCAACATCCGTTTGTCTACAACGAGATATTATGTCGATGTCGACAAACTTCTCTTCAATCGTGCGCGAGATAGCTCGAGTAGCGCATGCTGGGCGGGCAGGTCGAGGAATATCCGTGGTATAGTCTTCCTGCTTCTGTCCACAAGGTGCTCGTACATGGATCAGATATTATAAGTTATGCATTGTTATCTATAGGAGAACTTTCCGAAGAAGCTGCTGAAGCGACAAATAAGTATATCAAAATTAATAGACGAAGTCACACTCGAAAAATGTCACGTGAAGTTACCAATCAAGATTTAATACAACGACTATTATTACATTCAGATCCTTATATTACAAGTCTTCGGAAACTTCCCCCTAAAAAGAAAAATACTCTGTCACAAAGTGTAATAGAATTGTTACATGTTTAATATTGTTAGAATAAGAATAATTTATTTGTATTTTGTTAGTTGTTTTGTTTTTTTTTGTATTTAATTAATTTTTAATTTATTTATTTCTATTATTTTATTATAATTAAATAATGTTATCAATGTTTTGACTCTTATTTTATTTAAAATATATGTTTTACATTCCAATTTTTAAGTGTTTGTTCATGATAAATTTAGGTAAAAGTATGTTATTGTTTATATTTGTTTTTTACTGAAGTAAACGTTTTTTATTCCGTAAATACATGAACTTCTTTCATTTTAATGTTCCTAAAACACTTTTACAACTATAAGTCACTAAAATAATACAATGTATTGATAGTAACAGGACTTTAACTATTTATGACCGCCCTTGTATGGAGCGTGTCCCTCCGTGCAATGCTGCGAATTGTTAAATAAAATCTCGGACTCTTAGATGAAAATGCCATTTTCTTGCTAAATAATGAAGCTAGGACCAAACAAAAAATACTACCGTAGGGCTGATTAAATAAAGAAACCACCACAGTATAGTTGGATTTCTGTAACTCAAAAATTAATCATAATTTTAAAAAAAAACAGCAGGCCACGCGGAAATTGGATATGGTTGCAATTGCTATCAGGGACTGACGAGGGGTGTTGGCTATCGGTAGCAATTGCTACCGTGGAATGAAAAGTCACCAATACACCACGGATGTTAGAATTGCAATTTTGAGAAAAAATTTAATGCGAGGATGTTTTCGCCCATAAGGAAACCTGTGCCCAGCAGTGAAGACATAAAAAGGTTCATGAAAATGAATGTCGCGAATTTTACTTATAAAAACTAATTCTATCGTCGGCAGTAAGAGACACTTCAATGGCTTCAGCCAATTTCTAAGAAACTTATTTGAAATCCTAGAGAGGGTACCTACTATTATTTCCAATTCATTCAATTCATTAGAATGCTATTGTCGTTTTTTATAAGGCTTCCTACTTTATTATAGAAACGAAGTTTTCTGGTTGAATTATTTTAGACATTATAACTTGCCGTAATTTCTATCTCATCGGATTTCCATTACAACCATCAAGCCGGATATTTCGGTTAAACAATGAAAACTTCTTGGAACTTGCAAACAGGCATTTAAGCGTTTTCTTGATTGCCACACTGCGGTGAATTTCGGCAAATTCCAAAATGAATGCTTTTAGCTGACGATGGGAACTTGCACTAAATACTTATTAAAATAGAAACCAAATAAATATCCTAAGCTGAATAGCTAATATCCCAAATTTAGTAACTGCAAATAGCTAGTTTCTATATTAACCATAGATCCTCTTAACCATAATTGGGTATGTGCAAGATATATTAGTAATCGAAATAAAAAATAATGTTAATTTGATAATTCTTGATAATAATGGAGTGATTCAGAGTGCCCTCATGATGCTCGATCTCTGTACTTCCTCTTGACCCTCATTTAGACAACCTTGTAATCACAATCACCTTCCGTCCTAGTCGATAAAACTATAACAATAGTCGATAGACGAAAGAAAAATTTTAAAATGCATTTCTATATGAGGTAGTTATATGTACTTTATAATTAAAATTAAATTCAGCCACCAAAGCGTGACTGGGTTTCGATATTTCGGTAACACGTATTTGGGTCGTTCTACTTTTTTACCGATAATGGTCGGTCCTTGGTCTTATTATGGCATCTCGTTGGAGTATTGATATTTACGGTTTTTTTAATTCGGTTCGAATAAACGTCCATATTTTTGTTATCTATTAATATTATGTCATTTTATTTTCTCCAACCAACATATTTTTTCGTTTGTTTTCCGTACTCAGAGTAAACAGGACTGGAGTAGCCATTAGTCAAAATCTCGTACATATTTTTCTGCCATTTTTTGCGGGGGGTGAGGTTACTACTACATTCAATGCCAGCACACAGGAACAAAAACTCTTTGCGTGTTTACAAACGCACACATGCATAATACGACAAACTTATTTAAAATACACGCACCCGTGCTTAAAATAGTGTGTTAACGTTCTATTCAAACACACGAATGTCATTGTGTGAGAAGTGACATGACATAGCACGAGAATATCGATATCGATAAATCAGTTTCGTTCAATGAATGAATTTATTAACTTTGCGTTAGTATTCCTACAAATACAAATTGAAACTTGATAGTTTATTGCATTTAAAAGATATTTACAATAGGTGTTATTATATATATAGAATTCACTGTGGACCCTTTTGCGTATACCCATAATGGAAAGGAGGAACTCTGAAACATTATTTTTAACAAAGCAATAGTGAATATAGTTATATTTCTCAGATTTTTACTTTGACCGATTGATTATTTGTATTTTTTTGCGATTTGCTTACATCACTTTTTGCAGGTATTTCCTTTTCAACTTATTTTTTAACCTAAAATTAATACATATAAATGTAATAAACTAAAACTGTTATAATATTACATGTTAATATCTATTTGAAGCATAACTAGTTATATAATAAACTAAGAGGATCATTCAAGAATAACGTTGGCACAGCATGGGCAACTAATCTTCTTCTATTGTTAGATAATTTTTGAAACTGAGACGGCTCAATATGTATGGAACATATAGTACTTGTTCTTGAAGATGCCCAAGATGCCCTATTACCTATTACAAGCATGAATCCATTTTTTTCGTATGCTGTATTCTTTAGGAAAACTGAATATGAAAAATTAGATGTTTCCGGGCATATCAAAGCTTAAAGTATAAATACCAACAATTAGTATACCGCCTAGGGGCAGAGTATATTTGCCTGAACTACACATACCGATCATTTCTAATTTTAATACTGCAATACTATCTTCCAATAGCTTTCATTTATGTACAAATGACTTTTGGTACCACATACCTTACTCCTAGTATCTTGAAGTATTGCAGTTGGACAAGCCGGTTTTTAAAAGGAGCTATAAATGCTACAATATTAATGAAAAACTTAACTTAAATGTTGACGATGACATTTAGCTATTACCATACTAAAATGTCATCAAAATCCGTCGCGTAGTTTTTGGGTGATGCGTGCTCAAACATACATACAGACAGACAAAATGTTCAAAAATTAGTGATTTCGCTTCCTCTACTCTCATTACTAGCCTTGGTTTAAGGTGGACTTGACCTGTTTTATTCTATATCTTTACAGTTTTATTCTCGTATGTATAATATTGCAGGTAAATAGTAGAATTCCGCACTTTACATACGGCGTCATCAGTTCAAAATCACATACCTTATTCTTATTTGAAATCATCATTAATACCTGGTAATAATTACTGAAACAAACTGTAATTTATCTAAGCTGTGTTTTATTATCGTTAAGAAAAAGAACTAAGAAAAGGGTATGTGTTTTTTAAACTGATGACGCCGAATGTAAACTGCGGAATTATACAATTTCCCTGCGACATACAGATTTAAATTAAAAATACATATTTCCAATTTAAGTATGTTACTTGCATTCATTCATTCATTACTCACTCGTAAAATCACAATATCGATGAAGTTGACATCACTATTGTGCAAATTAATATTGTACAAATTAATAAGGGTTGCTGATTACAAAATAAAAACAATTTGACCTGTGGCTCGAAAAAAAATTTTGGTTTCTCGGAAATGATCGGGTGTGCTGGTTAGACGATGGTACCCTTTTAACCGTGTCTTTTTTATGAAGTCAGGGACACTGGAAGTATATACAGCATTAGTACTCTTAATGTTTATGAGCACCGCCCAGCATGAATAAAAGGACAAATAGTTTGATTATTATTTTAATTAATTATTTTATTTATTATTTTATATTTCCATGTTGTGTGGCAAAGAATAGGCTTCAAGCAGCCGCAAAAGTGTAGGTATGTACTTAATACTAAACTAAAAATAAACACGCAACGTACATTGTTAAAACGAAATTATAATTGGTAATTAATTAATACAAAATTACAGTTATTTATTACCAACAAACTTTTTCTAATTTTTGTCTTAATTAATTGAAATGCGATAATGGTCAACCCTAGGTAGTCTCGTGGGGAGTGCAGCCGTGACGTCATCAAAAGAACTTTGAGCGCGAAATTTGAAATTGTAGTCTGCTAAAACATGAAATTATGAATTAAATAATAATCAAAACCTAAAAATTATGCTTACAAATGAAAGGTGACACCATCTTTTTGCATACTAGATATTTTCGAATTTTTTTTACAGTAGAAAACAGCACAGGCAGGCATTTTCGTGGGAGCTCTGCACGGTAAGACGTTCTGATTATTGTGGTTTTAAAATGGCGGCTCAACTAGTTTTATATAACGCACAGGATTCCGATGCTTGTGCATTTGGCAGAGGGGTAATGTTAGGCAAAGGCTACTCCAGTCCTGTTTACTCTGAGTTTCCGTAGAATGCCATGACATGAACCGAAATGTGGTCTCCACAGAAAAAGGCCACTGTGTCACATATTTTTTTTGAAAACCAATATTAAAACAGAATTAATATTTGCCGCAAAGGAAACTTTAATTAGTCCTAATGACAACACAGATGCAATTTCTTTTAAATTCCACACAGAAACCACAATTGTGGATAGTCCAAAAACCAAAAAAACAGAAAAACGTCGTTTCACTGTCGGTAAAAACGACCCATTTATCAAGACATATGCAGACATATTTTTTATTAAATACACAATATCATTTGACAGCAGTTCACGGGGGCTGAGGTTGTTAGTGGGAAAGTGACTATTAAACAAATGGAAACTAACGCGATTAAACATTTAAAAGTCCAATGCTCCTTGTACTATATCACGTAGCTTTTATAAGTAATGTTAAAGAGGCATTGCATTAACTATGTGCATGAGTTGGTTGTAATCTGAAAATTATTTGTCTACATCATTAGCTCGGTATTAATCGCTAGGTGACAGCAATGCGCCATTTCAATTTGAAATCATTCAACCAGTGAAAATCGGATTTCATATGCATTACTTTATTAGTACTTCATTTTATGATACCAATGGAAATAAATTTTATAACTTAGTAACTGTTCGATTTTATTCTCATAAAACTGAACAAAACTAAAACTATCAAATGACAATACTCTTAAAAAATTAAGTGCCCCTCTGATTTCCTCCACAGACAGGCCAGACATAAAATCAATATATGCACACTCACTAATCATAATTTTGCACACTCATCATACATTATCATCATCATCATCACACTATAGTACATCGGATCCGTAGGTCTAGTCCACATGTACTATTTAATATCTGAATGCTTCTTGTCCACAATGCGATTATCGTTAATGTTGCTGAGTTTAATGTTAAGCGTTTAGAAGTAAAACTTTCCCCGAAAAGGAATTATTAATTTTTCTTAAATTCAGCGTCTTTATTACTTAAGTTTAATCTAATTATTAGCTTCGTAACTGGCTATTCGACTTAGCGTGAAAAACGTTCAAGCAATTTCTTTCCAGACGTTAAATACTGTTCAAAGAGTACTACACCCACTTACCTAGAGTTTTCGAGTATTTTTATCACAATATTTCACTTAAATACTTCCGTTCCGTAAAAACGAACTTTTTACAGCTATTCAACAAGAATAAATTTGGTTTGCTGTAAAATATTTATAATAAATTAGAGATGTCATCAAGTGCGGTTGGTAGCGGCCGTGATAGTGCACATGAATTATGTCAATGTATTTTCTCTGTCTAATGCATAAATATGTGTTGAAATTTGTTAATAATTTTTTGTAGTAATTTCTAAAGCTGGTTTAGAAACAATCCTTGTGATTTAACATAACTTAACTTCAGAAGTGCGGTTTTGTTTACATTCAACCAAAGAAGACACCTAACTTAAAACTTATGGGTAGTAGTAAAGTAATTTTCACAAACTAAAAGAAATACTCAAGCAGTTTTAAAGAACTAAAATAACCGGGAAAAGTACACATGTTTACATTAGTGACTACAAAGTCAATCCTTGTCAAACCAAAATCAGTGATTTTATAATGTAATTATAAATAATATCAAAAATTAGTACATTTCCCCTATCCTACATTATTTCTCTCTTAGGACGTGTTTTTTCTGGAACCCTTTGAATTTATCGTAAATGGGTTTTACTATATATCCCATGCCAAGAACATAACAATTAGTAAACAAGTAGAAACAATTGTTAGGTAGATTATAAAAACTAAAAAACGTTGACTAAAGTTAGGCGTAATTTGTAAACGATGCTGTCTCTGCCTTTTCACCAAATCAAGGTTTGAATCCAGGTTTAATTTTAGTTCCTATCTTTTGTTAAGTGGGAGAATTCAAATATAGACCATAGTTAATCAGTTTCTACACTTATGTTTATCTTGACATATTGTTAATTAATTCTACATATGAATTAATTCAAACCTCCCTTATCACTGATACCCCGCTAACATGTTAGTTAATCGTCAATCAGATTTGTGGTCCAAGCGTAAGCTACATTCGCCTGATTGGGTTCGAAACTAGCTTCGTGTGAACTCGATAACGTCAGAACTTTGTTTAGCCAAACTGGTATCTGAGGTACTGAGCGCCCGTCGACGTGCCCTACTTCAGATTTACAACACAATGCACACTGAAACAGAATCAAATCCACCGTTTCAGTGCCAATTATCCTGGAAAGCTTTCTAAGAGAAACTAAATGGATTTGTCTTTCCTTTATACGTGTAAGAACGAACAAACAGTTCTAACTGATAATATTGATGATGCTTAGTATTATTTGATGTTACAAATGAAAGAGCTAGATGGTGCAGTGGTTAGTGTGTTAAGCCTGTGATTTCAGAGGTTAACTTTCGTTTATTAAACCGGTCTATAGATTGGTGATCAAGAATTTATCATCATCAGCAAATAACAACCCGGACAGCTGGTATTCAGCTAAGATATGCTTGGAAAAAACAAAGGGTCTGTTAACGTCACAATAGTTCAATAATTAGAGCACACGACGAGACGATGTGGGTTCAGGGTTTTTATTGCCAAAATCATAGTTTTTACACTGCGCGGCACATTTAAATGTATGAATTTAAATTCTATGAAAAACAGTTAATTCTTGGGTTTAATGCACTTTATAAATGAGCCATCTGCATTAGACTTCTAATGCAGACATGGCTCACTATCGCTTGCACTAAAAGCCATAAAACTCGACTAGGGTGTAGGTCGGGTCAGTTCTCGTATTAAGTTCGGCGATAAAGGTATTAAAGAATAATAGCTCTTAGCTGCAGCGTTGGCCCACAGCCAGGCCGTTGTGCGGGAACGATTACTCTCGTTCTGACTTAAATCCAAGCCTTGATAACGATTTAATATTTCCATTTGAAGTGTGAAAAGGAATATAACGCATTTTGTCATGTACCTTGTTTAATAATTTTACATAAGTTTTAATGTTTGCTACTTAAAAAAATGGGCCTGGAAAGGGGTTGTACAATTTGCTATCGGTTTAAGGTAATTTTATAAGCTATGATTATTAAGGTAAACATTGTTTTTACGCTCAAGGAAAAATCAACTGTACATCAACTTTCGCAAAGAGTAAATAACATTATACATTATTCTAATATATTATAATACTAACCTATATTTACCCGAGTTTGCATAATTTATAATTAGAAAACGATTGTAGTAATTGAAAGTCCAAAATTTTTTTTTTATGTATTCAACTGATAGATTTTTATATATAAAGAAAATATTACTAGAAGAAGTTATTGCAGGTGTCGTTTCTATCCGGGCGAGTACTCTCTAGTGAGCTACATAAATCTTGAGAGCTTTTAAAACTTAAAATACTGGTTATTTAAAAACGTCACAAACCTAGATAGTTTAATCAAATAATCTGTGATTTTTAATTTTATCTAAAGGGCGATTTGATAAGTCAGTCAAATTTTATTTCTTCGCTCCATCACAGCAGAATTTTTATCCCCTGTAATTTAATTAACACTTAAAAGTCAGTTAATCATTACTATATCAAAATAAAATCTCACCATCAATACGAGAAGAGACAGAAACCTGATAACTCATAATCTATTTTGAAATTAGTTAGTGATATAAATCTAACGTATAAACATTTTTTCGAAAGAACAAAAGAAAGAAGCAGTTAGAAGAATAATTAAAGAACATTGAAATGCTGCTCAAGAAGGATCGTTGTGGTAAGCTAAGTATGTGTAAAATTAAATTTTAACTAGCTACCAAGCCTTTCGTAGTAAGTGCCTCAAAGACTTGTTTGCAGCAGTTCAAGTTTTTGAAATCAAATTTCGCCGCCCTCTTCTAGAAATTATTTTGACCTAGTATATATCCTTGTAATAAATTAGGATCCGCATGTTAATTAAAATTAAAAGCATTTTTCTGGCAGATTAAGGAGGGTCAGCCTTTTTGTATTTTAATATTACACTGTCTTTGTCTCGTAGCATGTGGATAATTTAGTAGCTGTATTTTCAAGTGGTTTTCACCATCATTCATTCATTGATTATCATCATCATTGAAATCATTTCAATAAGCAACAGAGCAAAAAATTTCGTATTTTTTTTCCCTTTAATTAAAGAATAAGTTACAAAGTATAAAAGTTTTTATGTGCTACAAAAATAATTTACCAACTCAATTGATAAATCTTTTATATCAAAAATGGACATGAAATAGGCTAAGTTACAGAGAGTATTTGACTTAGACTTATAAACTATAAAAATACTATAAAAGGTCAATATTAAAAAAAAAGAAGAATTAATGAAAAATATTAACTAATTTTATATAATCACTAGCGGAACCAGCAATCTTTGTCAACGGAGATTTAATAAAATTTGGTCCCGTCGTTTGTTAGAATATAAATTATAAAGATCGAAATATTGGGGTTAAAGTATGAAATTGCCGATTTGTACTGAAAATCTATATTGTTTATTTTTTAAATTTTTAACAAATTTATTTAATCAAAATAGTTGCCATTATTATCTATACATTGCTGCCATCTAATGGGAAGGTCATTAATGCCTTTGCGATAGAATTCCGACGATCTAGACTGCACAAACTGTGTGAAAGCATTTTGTACTGCCTCCTGGGAAGAAAACTTCTTGTCACGTAGATAATTGTCCAAATCACGAAAAAAATGGTAGTCCGTTGGAGCAAGGTCTGGTGAATACGGAGGATGACGAATGGTTTCTAACTGCAGTTCCTGAAGGGTCAAAATGGTTTCTCGTGCTGTGTGAGGTCTCGCGTTGTCGTGGAGCAATAATGGTGAAGATCGATTCATGAGTCGGGGCTGTTTTACTGCTAGTTTTGTCAACATGGTTCGGAGTTCGGCACAATAGACATCTGCCGTTATTGCTTGACCAGATCGGAGAAAACTATAGTGAATAACACCATGCTGAGACCACCAAACAGTTACCATTACCTTTTTATTGGTAAGTTTTGCTTTAGGACACTGTTGTGGCATTTGACCTGGGGTCAGCCATTGCATTTTTCTTTTCCGGTTATCATAAAGAATCCACTTTTCATCACATGTTACAATTCGATCCAATATTCCTTCATTTCTGTACCGGTTCAACAAGGCAACACAAGTTTCAACACGCGTTTCTTTCTGCAGATCAGTCAAATCATGAGGCACCCATTTTTCGTATTTTTTTATTTTATTGATTTGACGCAAGTGAGTCAATATTGTGGGTAAGGTAACGTTAAACCATGCCGCTAATTCCTGGGTACTTTGACTAGGATCGGCTTCCACTATCTCTCTTAATTCATCGTTATTTACCTGTGTGGGCGGTCTTCCTCGTGGCTCGTTCTTTAAGTCGAAATTTCCATCACGAAAGCGTTTAAACCAAAATCGCACGGTGCGTTCATTAGTGGACCCCTCTCCAAACGCAGCATTGATATTGCGGGCTGTTTCTGCCGCGTTAGTTCCGCGTCGGAACTCGTATTCAAAAATAACTCGAATTTTCGCAGTATCCATCTTTCTTGTCTAAATTGAATAACAAAAACAATTGAAAGTCGATATTCAAATGTTTTACATTTTTTAAAAAAAGAACATCATAGAAACCATTTAAAAAAAGTTTCATTCGAAAACCTCAAACCATGAAGATTCTATGTCAATTCAAAGAACCTATTGCAATAAAACGGCAATTTCATACTTTAACCCCTATTACTTTAACGTTGAATATTTTTATTAATTTTTCTTATATTCAGGTTTAACTGAAAATTTACCTCTATTTTTATGTTTATCATCACCAAGCTCTTAACGATCCTAATGGAGCGGCGGCTCAGCGCGTGTTGGTAGTTGCTTACATATCTTACGAAACACGAAGTAGATAAAGACATATTTTTTTGGCCACCCATCCATTGATAAGCCCTAGCGAAAGTAGCTTAACCTTTGTAATCGTGGGCTGACCATGTAAACCACTAAGACATCGAGCATATTATCATTATATTATATGATAATATTGTATAAAGTTAGTGTTATTATAAATCTTATGTCTACGTATCGTTCAGTGCGTGTGTGATTGTTTATGTGTTTTTAAGTACCCATAAAAAGGACAAATAGAATTCTAGATTTTAAACATAATTATTTTTTTATGTAACTTAGTTTTATTGATGTATTTTGTCAAATATTCTTACTTGTTGTTACATACGCACTAACGATATATTAAAATTATAGCTCTCATATTTGATAATTATTCAGCTGTATTCAGCTTTTGCCCATATAAAACCCAATGTTTTCTATGTAGATACTTACACCTCTTAAGTTGATATATAAAAATACCGGATCTTGTATCGACAAAAGCCAGCTGAATAAGTGAGATTAGACGATTTATTCGGAATAACTACTTGCACGTTCTTTATCCAAACGGTTCCTTTTTTGTTTTGACAGAGAGCATGTTATAGGATCGACTTTGAGTGAGAGTCTTTCACTAAAAAACATAATTCACATTGATTTAAAAAGTATTTATTTAAAGTAGCTAAAGTATATTGATAAATACCTTAAAATAGACTTTTTTATTGACATGGTATGAACAAATGTCTTCAGGTTTAGGTAAATAAGTTAAAATGCTCAAAATAACTAAAATACGCATCTGTAATATCCTAATTAATTGCATTATAACTTTATGGGAATATTACTTGGGTTATTGCCTACATTTTATAATTTGAGAAATGACAACACGACCTTCTTTTTTTAAAGTTTATAATTAATCCTTCAGATCATAATTATGTTCTGAGAACTCATAAAGCCTCAGTCGGAAAACAGAAATATTCTGAAAGGGCAACTTTATACTTTACGACCCAGCGCGGTCTTTGAAATCCTTTGGGAAGTGTTTTTTTACGATTCAAGGTTATTTTTGTTGCTCTATTATTTCTGGAGTTAAATCCTTGAAAGCTTTGAGGAGACCATTCTCTAGTGATTTTATGACAACTGGGGCAATGTGTTGAATTCTAAGTAATGAAAATAATTCAATTCTTTTGTAATCAAAATCAACGGATGGACTTAACACGGAAATGGTTGAATAATATTTCTTTATCGGTCTGTTGATAACTCCACAGCTGGGTGGGCCTTCTATATGGATAAAACACCGTAGATGTTTCCTAACAACTACAAATGCAGGCGGTACTATCTGTTTAAAGTAAGTACGTAAACATGGAGGAGTTGGTAATAATACATTTTTAGTCACCCGGCAGATGACCTTTGCATTCGTTAATCACTGCGCCAACGAACTTTTCAAGATTAATATCAGAAATATTATATTTCGTGTGACAGACAAACTAGACAAGACACCAACTGGTTTGACGGAGAACGAATCAAGGCATAAGACGTAGTATGTTGCCTTTTTTTAACCCAGAGAAATCCTTCATGGATTAGACCTACCGGGTAGGCGGCAAGGGTAAGTGAAACCCTAACGTCCCTTGCGCACGGAACGTAGGCGGAGTAAACCCGAAAACTAAAACCTAAGGGATGTAGGCTCCATTTCATCGGGATTCCGTGGGTCTGTTGTAGCAGTTAACACTTGTAGGCATGCTTGCCTATACTATACATGTAAGTAAGTATACTTATACCATATCGCATATTGAACATGACCGGTACCGATGTCATTTATCCATAAAACTAAGAAAAATCAGTTTTTATTTAAAGACTCCGTCGTGACAAAAACAAGTAAAAAATGCACCAATCCTTTGCTTATTTATAATTGACAATGCCAACATGACCTAGGGACTTTCTTCATCTCAGCCAAGAGGCGTCAAATGTTGGACGAAGACCTCGCTCAAAAATGGAGGGGTTTGGAGATTGCTGTTAAAGGCCGTAATTTAGTAAACGCCGCTTTTTCAGGTTTTTAGTCTACAGGAGAAGTATGGTAATTAGTATAATAAGTTTATTTTCGACACCCTTGTGTGGGAAGGGTTATGCTATTGTACTCTACTAGACACCACTCGGCTTTTTTTATAAATTAGGATGATTCTCAAAAATAAAAAAAGAAAATACAAAAGAAAGTTTTCAATAACACGTTATACTAGTGATGAGCTTGGTAATACTACTGATGAGTAATGAAAAATATGCAACTTTATATTCCAAAAATGATATTATCCTAACACATTAGCTGTTCTAATTTGCTCAACCGATCAGCAACAATATCATAAGAACGTGTCCTGTAAGATATACGAAAAGGGCTGGCGTAATAGGCAGGTACGTGAGCGTTTGTCTGAGCAAAAGGCCAAAGTTCAATGACTATACATATAAACTTAACGCAAAAGTAACAAAGAAACATTTTTTAGCAGTTATTAGTAGTGCCTTTTTATTTTTAAAGACCACGTGGAAAAGTAAAAGAATCTAGTTATCGATTATGAAAAATAATAAATTTGCACCAAGACACAACTAAAATAGTAAATTAAAAAAAAATAACAAAACGGCGGCCCCAGGAAAAAAAATTCTCGATTTTTGGGAAAATATCAATAGTTAACTGTTTATATAAAAAAAAATCTAAATTAAAAAAGACTTTCGATCAGGCACTAGTTTTTGATGTTTTATAAAAGTTTTATAAATTTCATTGTAATCTCCTGAGCGGTTTTCGAGTTACAGTGGTCAAAAAACATAGTTTTGAGAAAAACGCATTTAAAGTTTTACACTCGATTTATGTAATAGGGTATTTCTAGACCCTATAATATATTAAGGTATATACATCAAAGTTGAAATTCATGCATGACAGTAGAACCCGAGAAAACGGTTACTTGAAGCTGCCGCTAGCTACCTGCTCGCGACCGTTTTGGAGTGCCCGAGAGCCTTTGTTAATTATCGAATAACTCGAAAAGTATTTGTGGGATTCACTTCAAATTATCAGAGAATATTTTTAAGATAATTTACTTAAAGAAAATGCAAATGTATACTTGCGAGTACTAATATCTGCTGTGGTACAAAATAAAGTCATCAATTTGTATGTAACGAGTTACGTGAGATGTTAACATTTCCACCTGGCTATGAAGAATTTGTATTCTACTTGAAATCTAGTAATGTGCAAATCACTGCTAAAAGTTGGAAAGAACAACAACAAAGTTTATCCCTCTCGTGGTAATGTTTGCTTGTTTGTTTGTTTTAATGCTTGTGTTATAAGAGAAGGTCAACATTCGGTTATTGAAATTTGGTATCCGTACTCTTTACCAATGCTGCGACTTTAAAATCATTAAAAAACTGAGATATATAAGACCAGCATTATTTACAAGATTCATTGTACTCATATCGAGCATACAGTATTTTTTTTTCTTCATAACTTTTTGTGGTTTTAGTCAACGCTTTAATACGTAAACAGAAGGCGCATTAGGTCATCGTTAGGTATCATAATTGAATTAGCAGGTAACACGCCACCAACCAGCTACAAAGCGTTCTCCAGAACCTTCACAATCGGATTACTCTCGCGGATTTGAACCTGTGACCTGAATAGGGAGCTACGCAGTTATTCGATGCCGGGCGGTGGAAATATATGAAAAAGGATTATCAGGGTTATACTAGAAGATCTTATTTGGCGATAAAATCTCGAAATGGTACGAAATATTCCCTTTTTATGATGAATGACTAACGTAATGCGTTTACATAGAGGCCAATATAATAACTTTTTAGTGAAGGTGCTCAATGGCGCAGTGTTGATCGGGTTTGGTCTTGATTACAAGGTCAAATTTCGTATGGCTCATACGAACCACAACTAGTTAGTCAATAGGCCCCTAAAAATGTATTACTTCAAATAAAAAATTGGGAACGTACGTTAAACCCATGTTCCTAGCTGCATATGTGATCATTAGTACTCAAGAAAGCGCATCGATCACACTGGATGGGATTGGCCTTTCCTATGACCCATACCATAGAAAAGACCGTTTCCCCTAGAGTAGGGGCTTTAACACTAAACCTCGGTAGGTTTACTACTTCATGTAATTCTATTACTAAAGCGGGTCAAATGACCCGTCTTTAAAAGGTTACATATATTACTACGTCTAGCGAATAATATATCAGTTAAGCAATTTGGTACATGAATAAATTTTTTTTTTTTTTTCAAATAACGAATAAAAATAGTTTATATATTAAATTAAAAAAAACAAAAAATAATACAAGAAAAAAAATAGTTTATAATTAAGCTTAAAATGGCTCATTTGACCCGTCATGGTATGTTTAGTGTTAAAAGGCTGATCATTATGACGTATTTGACGTGAAAAACACGGATGTATAAAACACTTTAAGTGCATGATTCGGATTGATTAGTCATGTCATGAGTTCCCTTACTTTAGTAACTAAAGGTCGGCTAGTGATTTAATGTGGGCAAGAAACAAAACAAACAATTTGTTCACGAAATAAACTACTATCTTATATCGCATTCATTAAGGCGAAAACCTAACATTTATCTCGTGTAGGTAGTGAGTAGGTGAGGTGAAGGTAGGGCAGTGTTATCTTGTTGCCATTAGAAAATTAATTAAGGTATATAGCAGTTGCTATTTTATTAATGGAAATTAGGGCTGAATTCTATATATTTAATTCAGTATGTTTCATTTCGTTCTTCATAGATTACTTACTTGTGATGAATTGTTAAATAATCCAGTTAATTTAAGTCAGGAGTTTTGCATATGGGCTATGACTATGATCATGAACTAAATATGAACATTGTTGCAAACCTTCTAGAATTGATAACAATGACTTAGGTCGTATATTTCATCAAGATATAAGTCCTGTAGCAAAAAAAAATACAAAAATCTAAAATGGGTAAAAAAGCCACAGTGTAACAACCTCTTTTATAACGACCTCACGCTATAAAACCTTATTGAAAAAAGGAAAATCGAAAAAGAAAATAAAACAAAAGACTAGAGACCGAACGTACATAAAAGCGACGAAAGAAAAAAGAAATCAAAGACAAATGACAATGAAGTAATTGACAGCGAAGGTGAAGTTGAAACCCTCTTTGATACCGAACCAGATACCATATTTGAGTACCTTTTTCATATTTAGCGTCCATTTTGTAATTCTGTTTGGTAGTAAATTTTGTGAAAACATTTTATGAAGACTGTTACTTTGCTGTCTAAAATATATTTTTTTTTATATTTTTTATTTTTTTTTTATTTTTTTTTATTTTATTTTACAGGCGAATCAACAGTTAACAAAATATGGATAACATTTAAACTAGCAACAGTACACCAATTACAGATTCACACAACTAAACACAGACTATTAAAAATATTGAACATGCACATATCTGGATTTACATCTAGGGAGGCAGGATTATTTTATTTATTAAAAAGCACTTAAAATCACGGGTTCCGTGGTGACTCAACATAATAGAAAATTAGTACTCGATGGTTAACAGTTTTGTAAGGTTACGTCTAATACTGCCACAGCTAGAATTGAATTGATCCATATCAAGTTTTTCGCTCAACGCATTGAAACACTTGCTCGCACGTAATATAAAAGAGTTTTGCCTATAGTTGGTATTGGAATGGGCGATGTAGAACGCATTAAAATGGCGGAGAGTTTTTTTGGGAACATTAAAATTTAAAAGAGAGAGAAGCTCGGGACAATTAATAACTCTTGATGGTAATTTGATTAGGTATGTTATATCCGCTATGAGTCTACGATTTTCTAATGAAAGGAGATGATGTTTCACACAAAGTTTATTGTAATCGCTGGAATCATAATGTATTTTAGTTCGGTAACAAATATATCTCATAAACTTTCTCTGGATATTCTCAAGCCTATCAATGTAAACGGAGTATCTGGGGTTCCAAATTTGAGAAGCATATTCCAAATTACTGCGTACAAGGGAACAGTATAGTATCCTAAACGTTTTAATATCCGTGAAATCCTTGCAATTTCGTATTAAAAATCCGAGCATATTCATGGCTTTAGAAACTATGCCGTTCACATGCACATCAAAGAGTAATTCTGAATCATGCGTCACGCCGAGGTCTCGCATGGAGTATACGCGCTGAAGGCACTGTTGTTCAAGAGTGTAATCAAACTGTATTATATTCTTCTTACGACTGAAGGACATGACTGAGCACTTAGCAGAATTGAGGTCTAATTTATTATTATAACAGTACGTTTCCAGTCGCTTTAGGTCCTGTTGCAATAAGTCAGCATCAGCCTGGCAACGAATCCTGGCAAATATTTTCATATCATCCGCGAAGCAGAGAAGATTCGCTGCTTGGAAGCAGATGTCGATATCATTTATGAAAATGACAAACATCAGAGGACCGAGCAACGAACCCTGCGGGACACCACTAGGGACTGGAACCCAACTAGAGATGTAATTGTTGGTCACAACAGCTTGGCAACGATTCTCGACATATGATGCAAACCAACGCAGCAAGTCTCCATGTATACCGATCAGTCTTAGCTTGTCCATAAGGATACAATGCGGAATTCGATCAAATGCTTTACTGTAATCGGTGTAGATGACGTCAACTTGGCATCTTTCATCCATCGCTGCTGTAAGGTATTCATTTAGTAAGACCAAGTTGGAAACCGTAGAGCGTCCCTTCAAGAAGCCATGCTGAAATCGGCCGAAACTGGGTGAGAGAGCTGAATACACCTGACTGTGGACTATTTTCTCCAAGATTTTGGCCACAATACACAGCTTAGAGATAGGTCTATAATTCACTACCTCTGACCTAGGGCCTTTCTTGTGGACAGGGGTGATAAAAGCGCGCTTCCAGATGTCAGGTACATGACATTGATCAACAGATTTCCCGAATAAGAGGGCTAAAGGTTTTACAAGACTTTCACAGCAGCTGATGAGGAAACTAGATGGCAATTTATCAGGGCCAGCAGACTTAGATGGGTCCAGGCTTCGTAGTAAACGACGCACCTCCTTCTCATATATAGCAACAGAAGAAATAGCTGTGGTATTACGACATGAGAGATCGTCCATTCTAGGTGCTTGCGACTGATTATTATCGAGAAAGGATGATTTGAAAAAGTTTGAAAAAGCATGTCAGATTGACTCGCCGTCGTTATATTCAACGGAATTATATTTAAGATTACGAGGCAACCCTGAAGACTTGGATCTAGTTTTAGTATGAGACCAAAAACGCTTAGGGTCTTTCCTTATTGAAGCTTCAACTGATTGCATATAGGCGGTGTAGCAAGTACTTTCTAACGTCTTAAATCTCTCACGAAGTAACTTGTAGGTATATTCGTCAGCTCTATTGCCGTATATATTAAACTTGCGTAAGTACTTAGCTTTTTCTTTGAGAAGCTTTTTCAACGGCGCAGTGTACCATGATGGATAGGTATTATCCGAAACTAGCTTACTCGGTATATGATTTTTTATAAGCTCATTGATAGTAAAATAAAAGAAATCAACTGACTCATCCAAGTTCCGGCATGAAAACTCCCTGTCCCAATCAATGTCGCAAATTCCCTTATTTATTAAGTTGTAGTCACCTCGTTGAAACAAAAATTTTGTACGCGGCGCAGAGTTGAGGAATTTATTATTCAAACGAGGAACACTAAGATTTAAAGCACCATGATGGTTATCTATTGGCACCAGTGCATCGCTACTGCAGTCAGTTACGCTGATTGGAATATTAGAGAAAACTAAATCAAGGATTCTGCCAAAACTATTTAAAACACCATTATATTGGCGCAAACCCAATAGATTAGCTTCGTCAATGAGTGAAATTTCATCAAAAGAGGTATAACAACCCGGTTCAAAAGCCAGATCATTCGTCAAACTCGGGGTCCAAGTAATGTTACTTAAATTAAAATCACCCAGTATTATATAATTATGGAGTGGATTTGAAATTACTATATTATTTAAAGACGATAAAAAATTTGTCAATTGTTGAGAGAAAGATAGACCTAAACTTTCTTTACACAGATACAAAACACACAAGTCAATAGAATATTCGGACTGATGCCGCTTTCCTATGTTGATTGATAACCATAGATCTTCAGCTGTAGAATGATAATTCAATCGCGGCGCAGCATTAAGATTACGATGTACAGCTATTAAAACACCACCTCCCCTCGTCTGGTCCGTGGCCACATAATCACGATCACGCCGGAAAACTATATACCGACTGTCAAACAACTCCGTGTCCAGTATACCATCCAAAAGCCATGTTTCCGTAATCACTGTAATAGCATAAGAACTTGAACATACATTGCGGTAAAAAATATTTGTTTTTAAACGAAGTCCACGAGCATTCTGATAATAAATACTTAAATTATTATTATCTGAGAACATTAGAGGAATAGATAATAAAACAAAATAGTACATATACCATCAATATTTTTAGCAAAGTACAATAATGTTCCCAAAAACAATTCCCGTGTAGTTATTATGCAAAGAAAATTATAAGTAGCTAAACCTACCACTAAAATAAAACTAACAATCCAATCATTATTCGAATATTCTAAGTAAATCAGTCTTTTTAAACGAGAAAATAGATAACAAAAGCGACATATGCGGGCAGTTACAATAATTACCAAATACCAGTGTGAGCAAGTAGCAAAGCAAATATCACAGCACTTGCGCGCGAGCAGGTAAGAAGTCCTATTCAAAGCGAGCGAACTTATCGATAATGAACAAAAGAAATTCCAATATAAGATAATCAAGATAGTGGCTCTCAAACTTTTAAATTTATTTACGTTCATAGACGTGTTTGCCAAACAAGTATCATAATGTATAATAATAACTTTTAGTAGGAAATATATTAGTTTAATTTGTTTAAATCACTTAATTTGGAGATAATATAGACTGGCGATGTGTCATTTCTGCGAATATGAATTTTGGCATGTTTTACCCAAACATAAAGAAAGTTCTTGTCCTTAGCCGCTGTTTTTACTTTTGAAAGTAGTTCCTTATTTTCGGATGTGAGATGATCGTTGATGTAGATTTTCAACGAAGAATCACCAAAGCCAAGATCAGCTGCAGTAATAATTTTCTTGGATCGCGCCGCCGCTACAAACTCTTCCTTAATATAGCGATTTATAAAGCTCACTATTATATTTTTTCTCCCAGAGTCGTAAGTCCGGAATTTTTTATAATTACATTGAACAAAATATAGTTTCTTAATAGTAATTTATATGTCATCCAAAAACAATATAATTAAACCATATTTAATTTCTATGCTGTTGTTATTTTTATAATTTCTTAATCGATTATCATGTCTACAGAAGTTATTACTAGAAAAATATCAAGAATTGGAAGAGCACTCCCCTAATAGCGAAAGGCGTACCCCGCCTCACACCTGACAAGTAAATAAATAAAATAAATAATAGATAATTCCGCACAACCCACAACAATTATTAAGTTCTAAACTAAGCTGAGCTTGCACTATGGGTACAGTACATAAGCAAGTTGATTTTTCCTAGTTAATAACTTAAATTTTTAAATTCTCTTAAAACTTCTTAAATTATAGAATTCTTGATGATTGCTTAGGTACCTAACTTATATAAAAAGTATAGTTAAATGTTTTTTTTTATTAAAGTTATTCAATTTGCCTTAATTTCATTGAAATATTGGTGAAATAAAGCCTATAAAGATTTATTTGAAGACCATGACAAACAAATACTCCCTATATCAATATTGTATAATATAATATTTATTATATACACACCGGTTAACTTATCCCAAAATAAGCACTGTGAGACCTGTGTTATGGATACAAGGGTAATGGATAGATATAAATATAACATAGATATGTAATAAACAAAGAAAAATTTATAAATAATTCTTAATAAACAAAATTCTTTAAACTTTTTCTATTATTAAATATTTTTCCGTTAGCGCCATCTAGCGTCCGGTAGACGAACTATTTGCGGTTAACGCATTGCTATGGTAACGCATATACAATGGAAAAAGAGCGGACAGACAAACAACAAATTTGTGATCTTAGATTATAGACTAGCTGACCCGGTAACGCGTTGCTATGGTAAAGTTAATTGATACAATGAAAAAAGAGCGGGATAAAGAGCGGACAGACAAACACACAAATAACAAATTTGTGTTCTTAGATTATAGCTTATTTGTATCTAACGTGACTCCCATATACCACGCCCTTAATATCCGTGTAACTAATAATTTGGTTTAGAAATAAAACGTAAAAGTTTGAGTGTAGGTATAATGTTATGAATATCTATTGCCGATAACTAGGGTCTATAGCCTAACTTGGTTTATAATATTTCAATTTGGTTCAATCCAGAGTGGGTTTTTATTAAAAATTCTCTATAAGACTACCTTGCGTAATGGACGAGAGGCTTTCATAAAAATGAGATTACGCGCGTATTTAAGGTACATAAACTTTTCCCTCCATACTGCTACTCGCACATAAGCCTGACGAGTCCCATAAAACATTACTTTTCAAATTACGTCAGAGGGGCTGAAGCGAAATTGAATGAATCGCAGTTTCAAACTTACTTAAAACACGAGGCAGAAAACCAACGCTACGTATCGTATCTGATTAATGAAGACAGATATACATACATTACATATATATACAAAGCATGTATTTGCTTAAGTAAGGGAAGAAAAAATTACCAGTAATTTTATTCTAGAAAACTGTACATATTCTTTTACGTTTGAAAAAGTAGAAATATTGCAGTAAATGTAATTTTCCATTTCAATAACTTTGAAAAGTTATATGTTTAGATGTTTGTTATTTAATCGCACAAGAAAAGCTGGACGGATTAAGATGAAAAGGCTAGTTTATGACCTTGTCACATATAACAATTTTTATCCCGGAAAAATGTTAGATTCACATTTCAAGAAATGGCCTACACTACCTATCCACTTGGGTCTAAAGCATTTGGGCATAAGCTAGTTAAGAATATGTCATTTTCGTAATCACTTAATTAATGTATTATTTAAACAAAAGAATATTTTTTATTGAAAAAAATATTTGGGGTTATTTTATCATAAATCTATAATAAATATCAAAGAAAGAGACAACTTTAATGATTAAGTTTTAGATATTTTATTTATATACTTTTGTAGTCTTTGTGAAAATGGCTTCTTGCATAATTAGCTGCCGAAAACATCTTACTTATATGGTTTACTTTGTTTTGATAGGATTAAAGGATCGGTACCTAATATGTCAACTACACTCCCAAGGTTTATAACGACGCTTAACGATTACAAAAACCACGTTTTCGTCCTATAGCCCTTCCACCATTACGAAGGCTTTTCTTGTGTAAGACGATACGTGGGTAATGGATAGTAATGGAATTTTTGAACGTCAAATTTACCTATCTTTAGCATTTTTCATGAATTTTTATGCTTGAAAGCATAACACACATAGGTTTTTTTAAATAGATAATATATGTTTCGTATGTTGCTATTAGCGTTACATTACGAGTCATAAATAATAGAATAATTATTATATTATTATATAATTAATTATTTAATTTCTGTGTAAACATAATACGTCATGTACGCTATCCATATGTTATATTGGATAGTTAAGGTCTTTTCTTAAATGATACTTAAAAATTCTATAATTATTAGGACAAGCTTCTTCTTCTTTCGATTTATCGAAATTATTGTATTGAGTAGCGGCTGGCAAATGTAGTATGAAAAGTCTGTCTTGTAAATAAAAAATCGAATGCACTTTTTCACCGAAACACTGCTAATAAGGAAAACAAAAGTGTCGCGCAAATAATCATTACTCCTCGCTAAACAGTGATTTTGGTACCTATTAATTTAACAAAATAATAAGTTATTATGTACTTTTTTTTTTTTTTGTCCATTAATAGTTGCTTGAGGAAATTACGTGCAATGATTATTCATTTAAAAACAAAACTATTTAGCTTTCTTCCACAAATAACAAACAAGTGAAACCTGGTGTTCAGTCGCAAACAAATGAAGATACCGCAGACACAAATACATTAATTATATATGAGACATTCTATAAGCCATCACTAGGCTACCGAGGCATAAAACTATATTTCTAAAATAGGATGACTGTTAAAGATATAGATAAATACAATAAAAGCGATTGCTACTCACTTTAGTCCAGCGGTGACTATTACGATGGCCTATACATTTATGCAAGTACTTAATTGAAACCAAGAATAGTCGACTTATTGAAACCTCGATAATTTGAAGCGACAGAGGGCTCTAGAGATGTAAGAACAGACCTTTTCACTCAAGTAAATGTCATCTCATTTTTCATTGTGAATTTTATGATACTCTGATATCCCATTTTCCGAGATGTACGGTTTTATGCCTCGGAGCCTCAAAGCTCGTGGCGCCTATCGAGATTTAAGTAAATTTGCACAGATAAAAGGATTCAGAGATTATAAGAAGCTTCCATTTCATGTGCTCCAATTTTAACTTTCATATTGGTCGAAAGTGAAAAGGAATACTTAAAATTTTTACAAAAATCATATAAATATAACATCTAGCTTTTAAATGCTTAAAAATATATATAAATAGAATACTCACGTATTTGAAATCGAAATTTAATATGAATAACGTTAATATACTAAACATGAATATTAATTCCTTATTTATAAAATTCGTAATTTTTTTATACGCACTATTATACGCATAAGTCCTATATTACATTAGTTACTTCACTTTATGTAATAAATTTGAAATTCAGATAATATTTTTAAAGTATTTCTACAAACAATAAATGTTTCAGTTATTTTAAATTGATCTTTGCTTGATTGATAATAAAATTAATATTCTGCTAAATTATTGCTGCGATATTTTGTATGTTTAGATATAAGGTTTTTCTGTTTGTCTGCTTTTCCTATACAAGCTTAATTGAATTTTTGATGTTGAACTCTTGTGAAAGTCGATTGAGGAAATCGCGTGCATTTGATTATTCATTTTAAAAACAAAACTATTTAGCTTACTTCCGCAGAAAAACAAACAAGTTGAACTGGTGCCTAGTCGCAAATAAATGAAGATACTGCAGACACAAATACATTAATTACATATGAGACATTCTATTAGCCATCACTAGGCTACCAAGACTTAAAACTATATTTCTAAAAAAGGATAAATTTAAAAGACTGGCAACACTAAAATCAAAAACTGGATTCGTTATCTCGAAGGTGAAGATTTTTATTATAATAATTATATAGAAAAAAATATGATTTAAAAATACAATATATCCGCTCGCTGTCCGGGCGAGTACTCTTCCTTCTTTCTGTTGAGCTACTAAGACCTTGACAGAATCGCAAAATATATATGTTTCCTGACACTTAAGGCCAGTTGATTTTTTTCTTAATATATACAAACCAACAGGTAAATAAGTAACAAAAAAAATAATTCATACAAAAAAGTTATTTTTAATTGTGTATTTCAGCTTAAATCAGAAACAATAAAAATACATTCATTTGTTCAGTCAATCAACCGAGGCATACATCCCCGATTAATCTGACTAATTGCACGTGTCTGGTAGATTTATTATATCAAATGTAGGTTTTAATTCTTAAACTATTTTAAAATACTCGACAATAATTATCATAATTGCTGATATATGTACATGCAAACGTGCATTATAACATTCATGGGTATTTATATATGTTTATTTTTATAAATAATAAAGATCTATATTTCATATATGTATGTCTATCCGTTGCCCCAGTGTCCATAACACAAGCCTTAGTGTGCTTACTTTGGGCTTGGCTAAATGGTTTGAATGTAAGAAATATTATTAAAAAATATAATTGTAAGAAATGAGAATATTATTTGTTCCCATGTCATGGTCACCTGTATATTTATCTCGCTTTGATTATTGTCATCCTATGATCACGATTTCTGTAAAGAAGTCGAAAGGTCAGGTTTAAATATAAGAAAACAAGAATAAACCCGCCCTAGATACGGTTAAAGTGGTTTTATTTTAATATGCGATTGGCACGGAAATATAAAAACTAAGTATATTTTATTACAATGGATTACAGTATCTTATTTGATAGAGGTTAATTATAGAAGTATCTTGAAAGTTGAGTTAACTATAGAAAATCACACTATGTGATAGATATAAATCTAAATAGTAAATAAACATGCTTTCATTTGTAGTCTCCAATGGAATTAGAAGCGAAGCGTGTCGAAGTACAAAGTATTGTGAACTTGTGCTAGCGATACGAACTCTGTTACGAAGAAGACGTAGTTTGGTACGAGTTCGTCGGTTTATTGAGTGAAGTTCCTCAGAGCTGTTATCTGGGTAGTCCACTGGGATAAATAGTTCATATGCTGTTACCAAATACGCTGGCGAAGAAATGACAATTTCTTTTATACTATCCCAGATTTTACTCACACTGTATTTTTTGTTTTTCCACTAATATAATGAGATTGCGCGTGTGATCATAAAAGTAACGTGTGGTAAATGTAATGGGCTTTCCGCGACTGTTTACATAAAATGTGCGGAGCCAAATATCTATGGCTCTGTGGTTCTTTATACATTAGCTTTAACTACCAATGATATTGAAGGGAAATATATGTATATGCAATATGTTGCTATAGACCGGGACAAATACCGACCGTAGAAGTTAACCCAGCGATTATATAATATTGATACTGCATCAATATTTATTCTTCTCTTAAGTTTGAATCGAAATTTTGTTACTCTAATTGATTGATCGACGACTCTTTGGTGCAACGGTAGAGATCCTGCTTTTCTCACCTACGGTCCTGGGTTCGAATCCCGAAAGGGGCAGATTTTTGAATGATGAATACGAGCATTTGTACCTGAGTCATGAATGTTTGTATATATTTCTATGAATATTACTTATATATGTATATCTATCCGTTACCCAAGTATCCATAACACAAGCCTTAAAAGTGCTTTCTTTGGGCTAGGTTAATGAGTGTGAATGTAGCAAATATTTATTTTTTTATTTATTTATTTATAACTTTTAATTTGATATATTAAACAGGGCCATAGTACTAAGTTCCACTTAATTCGGGGTCGAGTATATACTCCATAGTTGGAGTTCGAAGGTCCTGTTTTTAGCGCGTTAAGCCTTTAATCGTAGAGGGTAAGAAACATTAACAAGGATAAGGTTTATGTCGACTAGAAGCGTGTTATTTCAATCTACTTTACGCTTCGGAAGGGATATTTAGTCGTTCGTCCCGGTTACATCTGCAGGCGTTACCACTTACCAATCCGAACTACATTCACTAGGTTCTATGTCTAGAACATATTTCATCGATGTTTATTATTTAACTTCTACATAACATAAGCGATTAATATTCTCTAAAATTTTTCAACAAAAGATTTCTTGATAATATCAGGATGTTCAAAGTTAAATAAACGCTCATATTATGAAGGTTTACACTAACAAGGAGGTGGTAAACTGAATTTCGTGGTTTTATCACCAACTTAAGCACTTAAGCATCATTTAATGAGCCGTTATGTCGTAAGTTGCGAGTAAGGAACCACGGAAATATTACTTAATGAAACTTCACTTAATTTTCTCATAAAACATTTTATTATTGAAATGCTTTAAGTTAAAAAGGAAATAGTGTAATTTTAACATTATATCGCCAATAAAGTTTTTTTTTAGTATAGCGTTTATCTTTTTTTTTTATATAATGTAAAGATTGCTACACATTCACAGGCGTGAAATCTTCATTGAACGATTTTTACAAGCATACTTATAATATTTAAAATAAACCAGAAAGTTAAAAGCGCATAAGTAAATGCTCACGGTTGTGATATGCCCGAAAGGGTGTTGAAAGCTGGAGAGTGGGAATTTAAATGGAAAATTCCAAATGGAGCAACAGTAAAACAAAAGGTGGCTGTGCGGACTGGCACAGTTTTGTGCAAACGGACAGAGCTGCGAACAAAACCCGACCTAAATTTAAACACAGGGGGTTTGCTCTCGCCGAAAATTTGATTGCAGAAAGATGGGATGTTCTAACAGGGATATTCAAAATTTATGTTGTTACCCATCCGCTAAACATAATAAGCGAAGTAATTCTGCGTTCGTGAAAAGTAAACGTGCTTCAAAAACTTTTTGATCATGAATAAAATGGAATGTATTATTAACTCGTATTCGTATCCTAATGATATGATATTGCGGTTTTAAAGTCTTATGTAATTAGGTAACGAAAGTAAATATCGTTTATTAACATATCTGCAATACTTTTCTAGGCTCTGTTTGTAGCTATCCGACTAAATACATGTTCAAAAAGAAAGTGAACCCTTTTCTTACGTTTATAATAAAATTAGTGTATAGTAAATTAGTACATATTAATAGTTTGTTAAATATGTAAGTTCAATTCGTTGAAAATATTTCCATTGATTACCGTTTTTACCAAAAGATGACTGGTAGATAATGTTATAAGCATTTAGTCAACCTGTTTTGCCAATGTTATATGTATGGTCAATAAAACATTTAAGATAAATAAATTTATAGGTATCACTACTTACCAAAAGGCTTGATTTAGTGTTGCTCCATGAGATGCATTTTTTAATAATTATTACAAAGAGTTGTTGAGTTTTTTACTAAAATTGGTGAAACCAGGGGCTTTTAAATCTTTGTTGAGCTTGAACAAAATGTTAATGCGTTATGGAGAGAAGCACGTCCAAAATATATTTTTAGATATATATAAAAATAAACTCTTTACCAAACGTTTGCAGCCCGCAGTCGGACAATTGTAGAAATTTAAGGTGTGTGATTGCTCAGATATAATTGAATTTTTAGCAAAAAAAAGCATGTGTGCAATTCACACGTGGTAGAAGTGAAACCTCCAAAAATAATACGTACACGTATACAAAATACCACGCTGGCGTTCTTACTAAAAGTGCAATAAGTCGAGTTTTTGGGCAAATTGACTTACGTACAAATGTATGTACAAATATAATTTACAACATAAAAATTCCGCTTCATTTTATAGTCGTATAGTATAAGATTCAAGTCAATAGCTATTTTAGTTACCATGATACACAAAAAAACAAAAATTAAATCTTTAGTCGCAATTATTTCGAAAGTAGCTGAAACTACTTATTGCACTTATCGTAAGGACGGCAGCACTGTTGTTGTGATGCCTCCTCTCAAGCTTTATACTACGCATGCGCACACAAACACGTATTAACACACGTACATAATGCTTCCTATCTTAATTTCTCCCACGTTAAATCTTATGAATTTATGTGTCTGTCTCTTTTTACTGTCGCTTTTTCGTTTCAAAGAGACACTGTATAATGCTTCCTATCTCATTTTCTCCTACATTAAATCTTGTGAATTTATGTGTCTGTCGCTTTTCCGTTTCATCGATATTCAAAGTACAATGATGCTAAAGAAGTTTTCACTAAATACAAAAATACTGAAAAATCATTTGTTTTACCCATCGCGGCAATAATAATGAAGATAAACATAATAAAATAAATTATGCGAAGTGCTACAGTGATAGAAAAGCCCCCGGCTTAGCATATGTCACAGCGGAGATGTTGCAGCTGTGACGCTGTTTTTCAGATGAAGATTATATATTATATGAACCACCAGTGCCGGTCTGCCTATACTTTAATAATAAATAAAATAAAAAAGTAATAATGTGTTAAAATAATAAAATAATTACAAGCTATAAATTCAAATTAATATGAGTGAGAGGTATATAAGATAAATTATATTTAGACAGGAAAAAAAAGTAAGAACTAAATAAATCAAGTCTTAAAAATGTTTAACGTTTTCCAATATATTATTCAGAAACCTCATCGGGTATTGTGCTGACTAGTGAGCAGATACTAGATAGGCTAGTTCTAATCTTAGCCTGCCTAATAACCAGTGGGAGGTTATTCCAATATTTCGTTTCTAAATACCGTTGCTAAATATATAAAATGTCGACGTTACATTACAAAAATACAAAGAATTCAACATCCCACGTAGTCCAAGTTGCAAAAAAAGCCATTAGTCTCATCTGCGCACACTTTTTGCCGTTCCCAGCAATTTCCATTGTCTATGGTGATTCAATTACAGTGTTGCAAATAACTAGTTACGATTTCGCACAAATTTAGTTTAAAGTTTCGGTAGTTTTTCAAAATTTGTACTGAAAATTAGGTGTTATGAAATTCTAAAAATGGCGCTTTATAATATCAATATACTTCACTACAACATCTTTAAACTTAAAAATCAACCTATCGTTTACTATATACATTAAAAGTATATTGTTAAATGAAAAGGGCGTCCTCTGTTGGCTTTAAATTACTAGTAATAATTTTATCTTATCCAAAACCTTATTGGCCTGAATTCTTAACAAAATATAGAATTTACGTTTTAAGTGAAAAATGTCATAAATTATTGTTTAATTATTCAAAGCCTTCCAGAATATTTATAGAACATGTATTTTCTTCGTACCAGGTGGGTAAAAATTAAATTCATTTGTTCAAATCGAAATACATAAAATTTTTATATCCCACAATTCGTTAAAAGGTTATAAATATATTTCTATTGCTATTATAAAGATTTCAATTTATTCTATCATTAAATTTTTCACATGGCGGAAATTGTGGGCAAAATTACAATTTAAAAAATGACTACATATTAAAAGAGAAAGGGACCTACGCTTTTTAATGTTAGGGAAAATGCGTTACACATATCTCGGTGCGGGTAAACGGCGGGCGGTGTTATGTAGAACTTCTCCAGCCGGCAGGCATACCCACTACAAAAGCCGAATGCCTTTGTACTCTTTGTTCCGACAAAAAGTCAGCATCTCTAATTTTATTAACACAAGTTATGCAGCTACAGAACTTGGATCCAAACAATTTCAATTTCCAAGCATTTATTATGGGAGAGGAGCGAGCGAAGCTCCAATGGATCAGCTTCAATGACGCAATGTCTGTTACGCCATTATTTCCCGAGTTCTTAACCGATTTGAATAATTTTTGTGTGGAATCGAATCAAAACATTTGGGACGTGACATCGTGACGTGAGATCGCGACGGAGCCCGAATTTAAAAAAAAATAATGACCAAAAGTCATTGGCTATATGGGATTTCCCATTGAAACAAAAAGCGCGTGTTTTTATAATATTTTCATTGTTATGGAATTATTGGATTTCTTTTTATTTATTTTAGTATTACGCCTCTCTCCAATATATGGTGCCAGCGAAGCTTTATGCGTAGCGACTGCATCGGCCTAGTTGGTCATTGAAACTATAGATGTTTTTTTATTAAAAACAGTTTACTTATACACATTTGAATAAAGCGTCTATTATAGCGCAAAATAATATGCTGGTTTATTGTGACGTGCTGCTTTTAGTCGTGCTCATCTATTTCCTTCTGAACAGCTGTGATTTTCGTTATCGATCCTGGCAACATTGGGGCTGCATTATTGGGCCAAGGACGTAACTGTATGTATGAACTTATGAAACATGTCCGGCTAACAGTGGGTTGGCAACTACGTCTCTTGGTATTAAAGGACAATTTTAGGTAGAGAAATTCTTTATAAATAAAAATCAAGGTTGTTCGTTAGGTGTACTTCAGAATGATTACACTCACACTCTCTTACATACACACACACACACGCGCGCGCACACACACACACACACACACACACGCGCGCGCGCACACACACACGCGCGCGCGCACACACACGCGCGCACACACACACGCGCACACACACACACACACACACACACACATTGATACGTCCGATGAGTTCTTAGTTTATAGCTACAAGATAGTGCTATGTGCTAATGCAATACGATGTTAGAGGGAAGGATCTATCTCCTAGAATACTGACCTAACCTAGGGGGCAGAGTAATATTGTTTATGTTTAGAAATTTACTTCGACTTGTTTTTGTGCTATTGTTGGACAATAAACTATTATTATTATTAACGATTGTCCTGTTTAATTTGCATTATTTTATTATATGTAGTTAATGGTCCAAAAAGGTTGTAGAGAAAGAAAGAAAGAAAGAACGGTGTTTTTGTGGCAAAATAAATAAATTAGGAAAACGCTGAAATGCTGTTTTCTATGGGAATTTCATATGAACTTCAATTTTTGCTCACGTTGGATAGAATATTGTCTGTTGGTTTGATAGTACTTACTTAGTATTTTTATTTTGGTGTTGTTATGACGGCCGTTTGGTGCTACGGTAGCGATTCTGCCTTTAGCACCGATGGTCCTGGGTTAAAATCCCGGAAGGGGTAAATGTTTGTATGATGAATACGAGCATTTGAACCTGAGTCATGGGTGTTTACATATATTTCTTTGAATATTACATGTCTGTGTATCATATCATGTATATCCGTTACTCTAGTATTCATAACACAAGCCTTACAGTGCTTACTTTGGGCTAGGCTAATTGATGTTAGTGTAAGAAATATTTATTTATGAGTTAAGTTTATATTAGGTACTTTATATGTAACTTTTATATCACTTTGAATTCACTTTTTAGTAATATACTCGGCAATGGGCTTTTACAACAGTTGTTTTAAAATAACAGTTTTAGTTTACTAGCAATGAAAAAATGCATTTTTTTATAAGAAAAGCATGTAAGTTTTTTCTTTTAGATTACCAGTGCAAGATCGCTTATGGTCCTCGACATCCCCGGCTTCAAAATATTATATTTCCCTCTCTTTTCTTAAAATCTATTGCAACAAGGAGAATTTATTTCGGAGTTAATTTCGACAACTTGCTAAACTTCTTACAAGTTAAATTGAAATTCGGAAAGACCTACGCCTATTCTACTTCGAGAGGAAAAAACTCGATACGAACAAACTGCTCGTAAAGTTATGAACCCGTCTGAATCACATTTTACTTAAGAAATTGGTAAGGGATTTTACCAGTATTCACATTTTTAATACTTAAACATATTCCTAAGATTTTTGTTACGTGATTTTGTGATAAAAACTGTTAGTTATACTAACTTCTCTTACGTGATCTTTGTCTTTTTCTTAAATCTCGTTTATTATTTTGGCTTTATCATGTAAATCATGTTTTTTATACGTAGCCACATGTCTGTCCACGGTAGCAATTGCTACCGATAGCCAACACCCCTCGTCAGTCCCTGGTAGCAATTGCTACCATATCCAATATACGCGTGGACTGCAGGTTTTTTTTTAATTGCGATTAATTTTTGAGTTAATATTCTCTGGTGGTTTCTTTATTTAATCAGCTTTACGGTAGTATTTTTTGTTTGGTCCTAGCTTCATTGTTTAGCAAGAAAATGGTATTTTTATCTGAGAGTTCGACATTTTTTTTCACAATTCGCGCAGCATTGGCACTGTTGAGAGGGGTGGGGCGCGCTGCACTGTGGGACATCCATAGGTCATAAATCTTAAAAACCTGCTTTCTAGTTTTACATTTCATTCCTTGTCGTTACATTGGATAGTTGCGGTACCTTCTGAAACTATAAATAGGTCAGTAATTAGAGTGCGCCTTCATTATCTATTGTGCATTCAAAGAGAGCGCATCGCCAATCGTAAATACTGTTATCAGTGAGTCATTAAAAAGCGTGACGTCATTTGTTGTCATTGCGGGACCTGTGAGTGCTGTGCTGTGTGTGTTTTTTCTGAAATGGATATCCAAGAACAGGGTATGTAATAATTAATATTTTTATTTTAATTGTATCTTAGTATATATTTTCTTTAGTATGTCATTGCTACGAGGCGACTTTTCTTGGAGTATTATATTTTAATATTCAAAGTTTGAATAAACTTTTAAATATGTTCCCACTCGCTCCGACTATGGAGGTATATTGCACCATAATCTTTAGACTTTCTTATCTTAGGAAAATTAAAACTTGGCTGCCCTTATCTGCCCTTTTGGCGATGACAAGGGTGCTACGGTTGCCAGATTATCTCGTAGCATTTGCTACGAAATTAGTTTATTTAGTCTTAGTGCTTTGTGTAGGTTTTGTGACTGAATTTTAACCGTTTTTTTTTTGTTTTAGGTAATTTATATATATGCTCGTTTTCAAGAATGCATATTCTTGAAATATGGCTAACTGTCAATACCGATAATGACTCGGAAAAGTGTCGTCAAGTCCTACAAAGTTTGTTGACTACTCTGAACGATGCTGAGAACATTGATATTCATTATTTAGAGAAAATTGTTAATAATTTATGTAAAGCTATTGCTCGATTCTGGAAAAAATGTAATAGGGATAAAACCAAGCTTTTATATAAGAATTCCGATTGGTTTAATGTTATTGAAAAAATCAACATGTGAAAAACAATAAGCAATGTACTCCGTCTGAAACGTCGCCGTGTCATTCGTGTGGTCGTCCACGAAAACCTTTTACGCAATGTAGTAAAAGGACTAAACGTCGGAGAGTAGCTGATTTGTCAAAGTCTGATGATTCTACTGTGAGTGCATTGCTTGATAATAAAAAGACATGACAAACACTTGTTAGGTAGTAATAGAAAGAGAAAAGGGGTCTCCAGAGAGCAGGACAACGCTATAAAGGTTTTTGGATCATATAGGTATTATAAGTGTTGTCTCCATCTTTACCTATAACTCTGTGGTTTAAGATTTATGTCGACTCGACGCGCTGTAGCGAACTGATAAGTGGTTAGGTAATAATATTTCAACCTTGAATATTAATGGTTTTAAAGTCTATGTACACATTAGATACATTGGAGTCACTGCATTCACGTACCTATCAAGCTGATAACGATATACTAAAAATATTACGCCTATATGTAGGCAAAAGCTTCTTGAGTCAAAAGTTAGATGGCGCAGTTAGTAGCGCCTTTAGCTTATGATTGTGGAGGTTAAGTAATATTCGCTAAGGACAGGCACCGGATAGGTGATCAATAAATTTTTATCACGGGATTATTCTTGCTTTGGAAGGCAATTTTAGCCGTTGATTTCACTTGCATCTAGAGTCATTAGTTCTGCCCAGTCTGTACTGTGTCCGCATTGTGAATCTTATTTGACAGATCTGAGCCTTCGAAACTTCTTATCTCATTTACATAAATAGATAGAAGGATATGATCCATCCTCCTTATGGATGAAGAAGTCAAAAGATTATTGTCATTATCTATTTATGTTAATAAGACAAGAAGTTTTTGAGGTAGCTAAATTTGGTATTGGCATATAATATTCACGCGATGACCAAAAATAATATATGCTAATTAAAGTTCAAGATGCGATTGTGTATTCGTTTTGATAACTATTCTAATATTAATACAGTTCTTACTTTAACTTTATATCAATTATTTTTATGGCTCACAATAGATTGCTTTTTATTTATACATACTAGCTGTTTCCCGCGACTTTGTACGCGTGATTAGAGCTACGACCCATTCTCAGACATAACAAATGTAAGGTTGATATAATGTCAAGCCGATTCGGAAGATTATGATAATAAACACTGTGACACGAAATTTATATATATGAGATTAATAATAAATACGACTTGTATAAATTGACTAAATCTTGCATACCAATCCATTCTATTTGTTTTTTGAAAAGTCATTGCTTTTTGTAGTGCAAAACTTTTTTGGCATTGTTGTGATCGACTTTCAAGTCGATGAAACGAAAAAGCGACAGCAAAAAGAGACAAACACATAAATTTATAAGATTTAAAGTAAGAGAAAATGAGATAGGAAGCATTATGTACGTGTGTTAATACATGTACGTATTATTTTTGAAGGTTTCACAACTACTACGTGTGAATTGCACACACGCTTTCTTTTTTTCAGTATAAAAAAGTTTATTAATGTAATTAAGGTAATGGGAGTAAGATGGAGCTTGATGTTTCATCGAAAAGTACGTTCAGTTTGAAATTGTAAGCAAACCTATGTCAAAATTTTGAACCAGTTTTCTTTTCTTATATAATATGCTTTATAGATAACGTTATGGTATGAAAATGTTGTGCAAAGTATAAAAATATATTAAGTCGGTTATCAATCTACATTTTGAATTTTAAATCAACATATTTACTTGCTTCATAAGGTAATATTCTAAAACACTTACTAACTAGTTTAGAATTTATGCAACCAATCTTTGTTTATAGCACGGCTCGTTAATCTGCATTAATTATTCCACGATACTTTACCAACGATATGCCAACAAAACAGAATATCCACCAATAGTCCTGATCAAACTCGTAAAGCGTTTTGCCGCTGAAATAGCGTTGTTTGTACGTTTACATATTACGGCACATTCCGATGTTTGATTATTAGTAGATAGCAGGATAGATTATCACAAATTCTGATATGCGTAAATTAAAACCTTAATTTGATATTGTTTTGGTTTTTGTCATACAGTCTTTATTATTATTAATTACTAGATGTCGCTGTACCGAAATGAATCGCGCTAACGTTTCGGTTCTACGACTACACATTTAGCTAACCGTTCTTAGCCTTCTTGAATGTTATTCTTAGTCTTTTACTGACAATATGGTAACAAACACACACACACACAAAGTGTTGTCATAATATAATTGGGATCATAATTATATTCTTGGTAGGTAGAACTTTAATAAAATTCACTTTAATAAAAACTAAAATTCTGTTTTATTAACAATGTTCCATTTAATGCTGTATGTTTTCCAAATAAATAAATAAATCATATGCTGCGATTCAGGCAAGAGACGTAAATAGTCCCAAAAAGTATACGCTTACAATGAGATTGAGATGTAATAAACTCGATTGAAATCACAACGAGCGTATATGGAAAAGCACACAGTGAGCACTCTTATCCATTTCTTTCCCATAATTTTTCTATGTCCAGTTTATTTTGGCGAAAATCTTAAGGAATAAATTGGTATACATTGGAGGTGAGGTTAGATATATTTTATCCATTAACAGCCAGAATTTTAAATTAAATATCTTTATATCTTTTAAAATTCTGTCAAAATCATATGCTAAAACAATGACCAAATGTCGTGAACCGCCAGCCTGTGAATTTAAGCTTTTTTCAGGTTTTAGAGAATTTAAAGACTATAAACAGAAATTTAACTTATTCAATTAAACATATATTACGAAAAGCAATTCTTTAATATGTGCTCCTTAATAGTAGTAGTGTCATGTGGTACGCCCAAGTGGTAGATGGTAGGTTAGGTATTGCAAGTACTCAATATATAATGTGTCAAGCCATTTGCTCGTCTAAGGTTGGCAAAAAGGTTGCATTATAAAACAAGTACGAGTATTACTCATGCATTGAGGATTCCGTAAAAGCATGTAGATGTAGATGTACGTCCATCATGATAATCGATATTTTCCCCGACACGTAAGTACAACTAAACTAAAGCGAAAGTGAGTTATACAATGTTTTTTTATAGAATAATGTCTCTATTTTTTGCGTTTAAAACCCTCAACTTACAATCCGTAATATTGACTCTACGATAACGGAATCAAGAGAATGAATAAAAATAAATATTAGACATTACATACATTATTCTGAACCCAAATAAAGTAGCAAAGGCACTTGTGTTATGGAATCCAAGAACAATGATGATACCACAGCACTCAGACCCCCAGCCGGGGTTCGAACCTGGCACCTCTAAGTGGTGTTACCATGAAAACCGGTGGGTGTGCCACTCGACTACGGCGGTCCTCAAATATCATCACCAGGTTTCTATCTTGAATAGATAGAATTTTTCTTTACCATGCCGATTTCCATACAAATCTTATAAATATGATAAACTTCAGGGTAACCGAGGGGTTTTGAAACAGAGGTGAGTTGAAACAAAAGTCATATTTACGGACTTTTAAATATTCAATACTAGTTTTCCAATTTCAATAGTTATTGTTATTGAAATTGTTATAGTTATTGAAATTGGAAAACTAGTATTGAATATTTAAAATTCCGTAAAATTGACTTTGTTTCAACTCACCTCTGTTTCAAAACTCCTCAGTCTCCCCTATACCATAGAGAAGAGAAGACAAAGGCACATACTCATTTTATTTACAAAGACTCGCCTGGTTCAAATGGAAATATTTTATTTTAAAGTGAATGCATTAGAATATATAGCGATGAAGTTACATCGATTGTCGAAACGGAAGACCACAAACAAGATTCGGTAACGTATCATCGCGTGCTGAGCTAGCGTACTAAATAAATCCTTCGTACCTACAACAATTTTACCTTATCCGCCTCGGCCAACTTCGATTACATAAACACTGGTGTATTCCTGGTTGTTTAAAACGGAAATTAGGATCACTCGTAAACTCATAAATAAATAAAAAATATGAAAAATAAAAAATAGCCTGAAATATTTAGTTTCTTTGACTGTTGAACTGTGAATCAAAGAACGACCAAAATTTTTAACTCAATTCCCTATCGTGAGACCCTATGACTTTTCTCTTATTTGTGTAAGTGTGTAAGCTTACCATGCCTGGAATAGAATCAACCCCTTTCGTCTCGTTGGTATCGTAAAATACGACATAAGTACCACAAACAACAGGAGATGGGTTAATATTTTAATATTTTGTGACATACTATGAGACTCAATTCCTAGATCTTGCCTAATAGTTTTTTTTTTATATCGACGGCCATTAAAAGGACGTGAAAACGGTATCTTGACATTCCAGCTCTCTCATAAAATCTATACTCATCGAAGCGTATATTAATAAACGAAATATATCCAGAAACAACACAGACTTCTGTTATATCTAGATCAAAAATTCAACCTGTAAAATGGTTATTACTTGAACATTACGAATTCATAAAGTTTTACTAACATTATTTTTATGTTTCAAATAAATAGAAACTGCCATGCACAAACTCTACGATACACGAATCGATCAGAAACTTCAATAAATGATACGCAAAGCCGTATCTAGCATGATTACTTTGCGAATCAATCATACTTAAAAGTCCAATATGATTGCAAAAGCGACCATAACAAAAGAATATCGAGCGATATCGAATAAAACTGTCACGCTAGAACAAAATAAACGAGACAGGAAACGAAAATACTTTACAAATAAATAAATAAATAAAATCCGCCTCCATGAGCCTGGATAACAGCTCTCGTTTGGTAAACACCATTACAGGTCCCCTATAAACCCGCCAAGATAAGATGAATAGGGACCGTGACCGTAAAATGGATATCAAGTATTTTCTTTACGTTCCTGTGTAAAACCGTATGAGTTGCTTGTAGCATTTATGACATCTTTTTAAGCTCCCGATATAAGGCTTGTTTACTTTGGAGGCTTTATTTATGTATATAAGAGATTTAATCTTCTGATATCTAATTCGATTATTTGAAGAAATGGTATAGAAAAAACGATTACAAAGCAAGATACTTTCAATTACTCAAGTAAAAATAAAGTACTTATAAGATATAACGATGTTTTACTTAAATGTATTTTATTCTGTAAAATATATTTAAAGGAATATAATCTTAATAAGAAACCATCTAATATAAAAAAAAAGCGTGGAAGAAATTCTCGCTTTTGACTAACCAGGCCATACGCCGTAACCGCTACGTTACTGTGAATAATAAGTATCTGCTGTACTGTTTAAGTAATTCCTTCGTTTTACCAAAGTGCTTTGTCTACCTACTGCTAATAACTACGCTACATAAGATTATTTCTATCTTTACAATTTTCGCGTTTTTAAAGAACTACCAATTATAAATTATTTTAATTATAAATACCAATGATTCAGATTCAAATGTTTGTATTCATCACACAAATAACTGCCCCTTCCGGAACTCGAACTTAGGATCGTCGGTGCGAAATGCATTTTTATTATAAGGCATATTAGGTTTGGTTATATATTTTTAACTATCACCAGCGAGAAAGTTATGTAAAATAATGCCTTTCAATATTCTGCAAATAAAGTCTATGCCGAAATAAGGGGAACTTAAAATATTATATCAAGTAAATATTAAATTTCTATTCTTCAAAATACCCGTAAAGGCGTTGAAATCGGCTGTCATGACGAAAAATATTTTCACTCAATATAACTCAATACTTTTTACTCAAAAGAATACTGCTGATATATACGACAGCCAAACGAACTAATATCAAAAACTCTTTTGTGACTGCTATCAAGCACAATTCAGCGCTCACTGCAGCAAAAATGTTCAATAAAACTCCCAGAGAATACTTCACAAAGTAACAATGTTGCCGAAGGTGCCCGTCATACGTATTGCGCTGAGGTATTGTGTTTGATTCGAGATCTGTTGACTGGTAAACACGGCATTCCGACTCAACACATATTCGTAGTTCTGAACTTTGAAACCGAAATACACACTGAACAGGTATTGACAATGTTCATGATGTTGGTACCTATTGTTTGGCAAATATCTGAATTTTAGTGATGTAACTTGCTAACATGTACCAAGTAATTATTTTATCACTTATGTTGTTTTGAAGGCTTAACAATAATAATTGCTTTGTGATAGTATTATGGACTAAACCTAATTATTACACATCATTAAATTGTGAGTGTAAGAAATAACTGAATTCAAGTAATATCTAAATTTCAATCATATGTATATAAAAATAACACTTAATTTCGCTTTATCATATACACTTGACTTTATAATGCAACTATGTTCTCAATACAGCTGAATGTTTTCTTTACCACTTAATAACAACAGGAACATTACCTATATAAACTACCGATAAACGGGTCATGAGGACAAGAAGATGCTTCAACTTACTCTGCTATAAACAGTTACGTAAAGCGGCGAAAGTACGGAATGGTATTCGAGCACCAAAATGCATCATCAACTACGTCCCTTCCGCTGCCAAGTGGCGCATCCCACAAAACTACAAACATGCTACGATACTTCGTAGCAGTGACGTACGCCATAGCAGTGATATCAAAGTAATACTGCTCCGACACTCCGAAGTATCATATCGTTGCAATCAAACTGAGAGCTTTTAGATCTTTGTGTGCTGAAAGTTACCATGTCTTTGTTTTAAGATGTCACAATACAATGGGGACACCGATGTTTATCTACTGCAATCCAATTAAGAGTAATATACTAAATTGATCGAAGGGAACTAAGCTACTATTTGATTAAAATTCCAAGTTATTCCTAACTTAACATTGGAATTTAACAGATTAAAATAGTTATTATAGGGTTTTCTTGGAACATATACTATGACATTAATTTGATAGTTTTACTGGGATAAATTATTATAATAGAAAAATACTAGAAAAAATCGACTCGGGTCACAAGTGAATTCTCAGGCGGGAATCGAACCCGCAACCTTTGGAAATCCGGTCCAATGCTCTCCCAATTGAGCTACCGAGCCTTGTGAACACTCGTCGAAATTTTCTAGTACCTTCCCGATTTTACGCTGTAGGCCAGCGTTGTTTCATCAATGAGAGGAACGTCCTCTCGTATTCGAAAGAAACATTTTTACAAATGTTTGGTCAATCGATTAAGATGAAACAGCCATTTAAGTTTTTTTTTATAATTTTTATATTTTATGCTTTTTCATTGCGATATTATAATATAAATTATTATAATATAAAAATACTATAAAAAATCGACTCGGGTCACAAGTGAATTCTCAGGCGGGAATCGAACCCGCAACCTTTGGAAATCCGGTCCAATGCTCTCCCAATTGAGCTACCGAGCCTTGTGAACACTCGTCGAAATTTTCTAGTACCTTCCCGATTTTACGCTGTAGGCCAGCGTTGTTTCATCAATGAGAGGAACGTCCTCTCGTATTCGAAAGAAACATTTTTACAAATGTTTGGTCAATCGATTAAGATGAAACAGCCATTTAAGTTTTTTTTTATAATTTTTATATTTTATGCATTTTCAATGCGATCTTATAAGATAAATTATTATAATAGAAAAATACTAGAAAAAATCGACTCGGGTCACAAGTGAATTCTCAGGCGGGAATCGAACCCGCAACCTTTGGAAATCCGGTCCAATGCTCTCCCAATTGAGCTACCGAGCCTTGTGAACACTCGTCGAAATTTTCTAGTACCTTCCCGATTTTACGCTGTAGGCCAGCGTTGTTTCATCAATGAGAGGAACGTCCTCTCGTATTCGAAAGAAACATTTTTACAAATGTTTGGTCAATCGATTAAGATGAAACAGCCATTTAAGTTTTTTTTTATAATTTTTATATTTTATGCATTTTCAATGCGATCTTATAAGATAAATTATTATAATAGAAAAATACTAGAAAAAATCGACTCGGGTCACAAGTGAATTCTCAGGCGGGAATCGAACCCGCAACCTTTGGAAATCCGGTCCAATGCTCTCCCAATTGAGCTACCGAGCCTTGTGAACACTCGTCGAAATTTTCTAGTACCTTCCCGATTTTACGCTGTAGGCCAGCGTTGTTTCATCAATGAGAGGAACGTCCTCTCGTATTCGAAAGAAACATTTTTACAAATGTTTGGTCAATCGATTAAGATGAAACAGCCATTTAAGTTTTTTTTTATAATTTTTATATTTTATGCATTTTCAATGCGATCTTATAAGATAAATTATTATAATAGAAAAATACTAGAAAAAATCGACTCGGGTCACAAGTGAATTCTCAGGCGGGAATCGAACCCGCAACCTTTGGAAATCCGGTCCAATGCTCTCCCAATTGAGCTACCGAGCCTTGTGAACACTCGTCGAAATTTTCTAGTACCTTCCCGATTTTACGCTGTAGGCCAGCGTTGTTTCATCAATGAGAGGAACGTCCTCTCGTATTCGAAAGAAACATTTTTACAAATGTTTGGTCAATCGATTAAGATGAAACAGCCATTTAAGTTTTTTTTTTATAATTTTTATATTTTATGCATTTTCAATGCGATCTTATAAGATAAATTATTATAATAGAAAAATACTAGAAAAAATCGACTCGGGTCACAAGTGAATTCTCAGGCGGGAATCGAACCCGCAACCTTTGGAAATCCGGTCCAATGCTCTCCCAATTGAGCTACCGAGCCTTGTGAACACTCGTCGAAATTTTCTAGTACCTTCCCGATTTTACGCTGTAGGCCAGCGTTGTTTCATCAATGAGAGGAACGTCCTCTCGTATTCGAAAGAAACATTTTTACAAATGTTTGGTCAATCGATTAAGATGAAACAGCCATTTAAGTTTTTTTTTATAATTTTTATATTTTATGCATTTTCAATGCGATCTTATAAGATAAATTATTATAATAGAAAAATACTAGAAAAAATCGACTCGGGTCACAAGTGAATTCTCAGGCGGGAATCGAACCCGCAACCTTTGGAAATCCGGTCCAATGCTCTCCCAATTGAGCTACCGAGCCTTGTGAACACTCGTCGAAATTTTCTAGTACCTTCCCGATTTTACGCTGTAGGCCAGCGTTGTTTCATCAATGAGAGGAACGTCCTCTCGTATTCGAAAGAAACATTTTTACAAATGTTTGGTCAATCGATTAAGATGAAACAGCCATTTAAGTTTTTTTTTTATAATTTTTATATTTTATGCATTTTCAATGCGATCTTATAAGATAAATTATTATAATAGAAAAATACTAGAAAAAATCGACTCGGGTCACAAGTGAATTCTTAGGCGGGAATCGAACCCGCAACCTTTGGAAATCCGGTCCAATGCTCTCCCAATTGAGCTACCGAGCCTTGTGAACACTCGTCGAAATTTTCTAGTACCTTCCCGATTTTACGCTGTAGGTTACGATACGAGAGGACGTTCCTCTCATTGATGAAACAACGCTGGCCTACAGCGTAAAATCGGGAAGGTACTAGAAAATTTCGACGAGTGTTCACAAGGCTCGGTAGCTCAATTGGGAGAGCATTGGACCGGATTTCCAAAGGTTGCGGGTTCGATTCCCGCCTGAGAATTCACTTGTGACCCGAGTCGATTTTTTCTAGTATTTTTCTATTATAATAATTTATCTTATAAGATCGCATTGAAAATGCATAAAATAAAAAAATTATAAAAAAAAACTTAAATGGCTGTTTCATCTTAATCGATTGACCAAACATTTGTAAAAATGTTTCTTTCGAATACGAGAGGACGTTCCTCTCATTGATGAAACAACGCTGGCCTACAGCGTAAAATCGGGAAGGTACTAGAAAATTTCGACGAGTGTTCACAAGGCTCGGTAGCTCAATTGGGAGAGCATTGGACCGGATTTCCAAAGGTTGCGGGTTCGATTCCCGCCTGAGAATTCACTTGTGACCCGAGTCGATTTTTTCTAGTATTTTTCTATTATAATAATTTATCTTATAAGATCGCATTGAAAATGCATAAAATATAAAAATTATAAAAAAAAACTTAAATGGCTGTTTCATCTTAATCGATTGACCAAACATTTGTAAAAATGTTTCTTTCGAATACGAGAGGACGTTCCTCTCATTGATGAAACAACGCTGGCCTACAGCGTAAAATCGGGAAGGTACTAGAAAATTTCGACGAGTGTTCACAAGGCTCGGTAGCTCAATTGGGAGAGCATTGGACCGGATTTCCAAAGGTTGCGGGTTCGATTCCCGCCTGAGAATTCACTTGTGACCCGAGTCGATTTTTTCTAGTATTTTTCTATTATAATAATTTATCTTATAAGATCGCATTGAAAATGCATAAAATATAAAAATTATAAAAAAAAACTTAAAAGGCTGTTTCATCTTAATCGATTGACCAAACATTTGTAAAAATGTTTCTTTCGAATACGAGAGGACGTTCCTCTCATTGATGAAACAACGCTGGCCTACAGCGTAAAATCGGGAAGGTACTAGAAAATTTCGACGAGTGTTCACAAGGCTCGGTAGCTCAATTGGGAGAGCATTGGACCGGATTTCCAAAGGTTGCGGGTTCGATTCCCGCCTGTGAATTCACTTGTGACCCGAGTCGATTTTTTCTAGTATTTTTCTATTATAATAATTTATCTTATAAGATCGCATTGAAAATGCATAAAATATAAAAATTATAAAAAAAAAACTTAAATGGCTGTTTCATCTTAATCGATTGACCAAACATTTGTAAAAATGTTTCTTTCGAATACGAGAGGACGTTCCTCTCATTGATGAAACAACGCTGGCCTACAGCGTAAAATCGGGAAGGTACTAGAAAATTTCGACGAGTGTTCACAAGGCTCGGTAGCTCAATTGGGAGAGCATTGGACCGGATTTCCAAAGGTTGCGGGTTCGATTCCCGCCTGAGAATTCACTTGTGACCCGAGTCGATTTTTTCTAGTATTTTTCTATTATAATAATTTATCTTATAAGATCGCATTGAAAATGCATAAAATATAAAAATTATAAAAAAAAAAAAGTTTTACTGGGTTTAATGCGTTCAATACTTTTATGGAATGTATTTCATTATTAAGTTTCCAAAATATCTATTTAGTGGCTTTAGATATAGTGCTTTCAAACAAAACATTTTTATGTTTATTTAAAGAATTTCCAGTACTTACCGAAAGAACAATAACAGTTCGCAGACGTTTTACTGTCAGATACTAGCACGTCACCCATTACTGAAAATGTTCAACAATTTTGCTTCACACTCAGTTCGGGATGGAATTCCGTTTGTACTAGCTATACAGGTTTACGGGTAGCAAGTGTAGTATTCTCGAGTTGAATGCCATTATGGATATGAAATACCTGTTGGTAATATGAATTTCTGTACCAAGTTTATTAACTGAAAATTGAATTATTGAAAATTGTAGTGGTGAGAATCTAAAAAGTTTTAAATATTGAATGTCCTGAAACCAGTGACAGATTAGGAGGATAAGCTTATTCTATTTACATTGTCACGATACTTAAAACCAAGTATAGTATAGAATTTTTAGTTGAGATTGTTTTCTTAACATCTGTATTAAATAAGCATGTAACAAAAAACTGCCTTATTATATGCCTAGCATATTTATTACAAACTGTAAACTATCGAATAACATATTGTAAAGAGAGAATACACTCTCGTATAATGGTCTAGTCATTATATGGACTAGAGTAATATTCCGTCATCGTCACTTAGTAATTCTGTATATATGCCTATACCAAGAATACAAAAGAAAGGTTTTACCTGGCTGTATATGGCGTATGTTTGCAAATATACTAATAAAGAATACGGTACTTATTCTCAAGAAATAAAAAGAAATTTCTTTCATTTTTAGCATTTCCATTTGTCTGTTTGTTGATTTGTCTCTGTGTGTTGAGATCGTATCAATCCAAAATAACTAAATGAAATCAAAGGAATCGAAAATTTATATTCAGTATCTTGAGGTGATTTTAGTCTTTCTTTTATCAAAGTTGACCTAATCTATCGATAGCGAGGAATAAATACTTACTTTATATAAAGGAGTTGCTTGTGTGAAGCCACTTCAAACAAAATTCTATTATTTTAGATATGATCAGTTTTTTTTGAGGATTCAAGTCGATAAATTATTCTTTCAGTGCAGTTTATAATTTTCATAATTTGTCACCAAACTTTATTCCTCTCTACCTGGTTCTCCCTCAGAATGCGCCATAAATTTCACCGTCGGTACTGTTTGCTGGGTAATTAAATAATTTAATTAACACGCTTACAAATAACACAACTCCGCCTAATTTGTTACGCAATTCATTACCAGTCAACGACGCCTGCATGGAACAATACAATAATTCCTGTGTCCCCGACTCGTGACGGAGCATGCGGTATTTGGTAATGAGGACGCGGTGCAGATAATTGCAACTGGGCTACTGCGCTGACGAATAAATTGGTCGAGATCGTTAAATTAAACCGGCTTGGCGTTCACTCATTAAGTCATTAGGTACGAGTGTTGTTAAGTACAGGAGTTTAAAGTTCACCCTTTGAAATGATAGAACAATATTTATGTTGCATAAGTACATTAATGATGGCGTAAAATGCTACTATTTAATGATACTGGAGGTAATTCATGTAAACCTTGCGTATTATTATAATTAATTATTATAGTAATTTTTAACCCAACTGCGGGTTGAAAAAATCTAAATTTTCAACTAAATTCTTACAAGAAAAGCAATAAGGACAATTTATTCTTTTCTTCCCCCTTAAAAACAGTAACAGTTATTACGTAATAGAAAATGTTTCACTTTCTTTTAATGGATTTAGAAAATTTACATTTTTTCTTAATGAATTCATTGCAATACCCTTTCTTTATTTTGCCTTTATTAAATTCAAAGCTTTGACTGGATTTCGTTTGTTAAGGTTTATTTCATTAAAGATTTTTTTGGAACTTGTTCTATTACAATGTTTTAAATAATAGTGTTTTAATCATTTCTGATTAGAAATATTAAGATTTTAAATTAAAATAAAGTAAGGGTATTTATTTTTTAATTTCAATAAATACACACCATTTTATGTTTTTTATATTTGCATTTTTAATACTATATTAAATGATATATCTTTCTATAAAAAAATAAATTCACACTTTTGTGGGACTAGAGCGCGGGACCGTTAGGCTTCGAAGGTAGAATTAATCACTTTTGCCACCAAATCGGTCTTATCAGGTCTTACTATATGCCCTTGGTGATGAGAGAGAAATATTAAAATGAAATTGCTATTTGGAATTCTTTAATCTTATGTAATGGAACATACATAAGCCTTCTGTGTGGATAAATTTAATAAGCTTTCTATGTGTAATGAAATCTGCTCCTCTACTTCATTTCTTTATAAGTTTTGCTAAGGATGATGAATTATATCGTACCGTTGTAAAACTGCCAAATTTGATGATGCAGCTATGATGGAGCTGGAGATGAAAAAGGGAGTTTTGTGATGAAACGACGCAAGTCCATGTGATCGGGTCCACTCGGGTGATCAGGTTCTAGATGATTTTAGATCTGAACTTTTGGTTCTTTTGTTGTTAACAAATAATAAAATCTTGTTTAAAAAATAACTAGTTTTGGTTATCATTCCTATCCTATCAGATCCATGAGCAAATTTTGTAGTGGCCTTGCAAAGCTTCTTAATTTCCGAAATATAATTGTTAGGCCGAAAAACTACAACATTAAATGTTCGTAAGATCACCACTTACCATCAAGACTAATTGGTTAATCATAAGGTTTTAATATAAAACTCATTAATACTATCAATGGCCGTATAAGACAAGAGAAAATATGAAATAAGTTGCTACAACACACGTTTACAATATAAAAGAGCATTTCGTTGAAAATTATTGCACGTCAACGAAGCTTTTACTTTGAAAATTTGATTTATTACAAAACAAGTCTACTGAGTTATAAATGTTAGTTATGAGTTAAAATATAAAATGTTTGACAAGTATTTTTTTCTCTTTTGTCACGGGTTCAAGTATATTAAGTACGTCATTGTTTCTGGTTTTTTAAACACAAGTATTTTCGGGACAATAATTGAAATAACGATAATCGAGAAAGTTTGTGTTCCAATATAAGCCGAACCACGGATAAGCTAGAGATAATAAAGTTTTGGTCAGCCATCACATAGGCAGCAATTCAGAAAGATGCTGAACGCGCTATTAGCTAATAGTTCCCTCCTTTCCTATACTTATACTTGACTCTAAACTGGAGAAATACTTATCATTATAGATACTGGAAAGCAGCAACAAACGTTTGATACAAGTAGCAAAAGCGTTAAGCTTGTTACGGGAATATCAATCATAAAGCATTTAAATTCAAAAACTCTAAGCGACAATCTGCCTGTGAAGTAACTGGTTTTGACAAATAAAAAAACATAATTTCATTCTATTCTTCTAGTCAATTGACAAAAACAATACGTTGATTTAAAATAGTCAGCTGTTAAAAGCACATTCGTGAGGTGTACAACCGCGCTCATATCTAAAAAATCTCACTTAAAAGGAACTCTATCAAATAAATTATAACAAGATTCTTTACTTTTGTCATTTTTTGAAAGATTGACTTTTGTTGACTGTCTAACTTTCGCATTTTCTCTCGCTTAGAACCTGTTTTACGTAAGAAAACAGGACAAAGTTTCAAGGAATTGGTACAAACCTTAGTCTCAGACGTGTATTTATTGTTTGGGCAATCAAGTTGAAAGCTCTAGTTGAGAAGTTTCGTCTACAAGTAAAGCTGCGTTCGAGCGGGGAAGTTCGCATTGTCTGTATAATACATGCCGTTTGAAACTGTAACAAATATTTTACGGAATAGTTACACTGATACTGTGCTATAATTTGTGCATAAAGTTGTGACATATACTTTGTTGGAAGATCTTATTTTGATATTATCCTTTTTAGTTTAGTTTGTACGAGTATAATAAAGACAACATTTGAAAAACATCCAACTCAGACGAAATGTAAGATCTAAAAAAACTCCAATTGTAAGCAGTAAAAAAAGACATGAAAATGAACAATATTTTTACATTTTAAAGTTACTTCTATACAGTGTGTAAATACGTCGATGCTTAGAAATAAGTACCTTTAAACAAAATTAGTCATCGATATGTTTGTTACGACAGACAATTATTAAGTTTGATATAATTTCTTAGTAAAGCGACATAGTTGGACAGAGATTCTGTCTCTAGAAATCCACAACCGAAATCTGTACTGTTTAATCCGTTTGTTTCAAACTCTTCCACCAAAATAAATCGTTCTGTGTCAAACATGTCTGAGAGCGGATTTCGACGTATTTTGACGGAACAACTGATCTGCCTCATAATATGCTCGATAGAAGTCAATTGTATGATACACACATGACAAGGCGTAGATGAATGGAGAGCAATATTAATATAGCCTTGCCGTTTGTTGTTCGGCAGGGACCAGCAGGGCAGGCAACCAGTCCTCCACACTTAGGGCTATATTGTAATACTGGAGGCATAAATAAATAATACTGGAAGAGCTAAAAATAAGAAAAAGTGGAGGTAATCCCCATAAAGCTTCCCGAAACGAAGTGAAGCAGCATTCTCGAAAAATGGTATTTTCATGTGATCTCTAACTCATTTGCCAAGTGTGAAGATTATGGTAAAACCTTCCCAATATTAGGAGAGGCTTCCGTCCAGTATTGGTCGTTTTTCGGCTAAGATGATGGATGATAGATGAATATAGCGGGAAAAGTTAATCAAATCTATTACTATACCATATAACTCAATACATAAACCTCAAACCATATTTTGGTTACATTTGTGACAGCCACGGACTTAGTAAGATTGATTCGTTTTGCCCAGTATTCAATTTGCCGTCTCTTTCCCTATAGTATAACAGATTAATGTAGCATCGGTTCCAGGATTGTCTTTTTATTTAAGCAATGTTTAGTTTGTTGTTATTCAATATTACTAGTATAAATACATAACGTGATGTATATTTATTATCTTTTGTATGAAGTAGAGATAATTTGACGGAGATAAATAGGCAGTTTAAATAAAATGCAGAAAACTAAAAATTATAGTCTCTTTATAAATCATAGACATCTATTTTACAACCAGTAACAATTCTGTACAAAATGACTACTGATCAAATAAGTGGAGATAAATACCTATCGATAAATTCGGCAAATTCGAAACAGCGAGGCACATCCAAATTAACGTCCGTTAGCGGGGACAGTCGGCAAACGAACTCCGCAGTCCACACTTTCCCGCTTAATGAAAATGTCAAGCTTTCCGGAGTTGTCATGTCTAATATCGAGTTAATCCAAGTGATTCACTTTACTTTTCCGTTATTAGTTATATCTAAGCTCAACAGATGGCGTTAGGAGTTTAAACAATCAATTTAGGCGTGACTGAGAGTAGCAATATGCTGACTTTCCGAAATATTTACATTGAACAGCCAAAAAAAACTATTTATTTATCAACTGTGAATTTGTTTATAAAGTATCGTTGAATGTGTGTTTTTTTATCAACAGGATGTAATAGGACGTACTATGGAGACATCGGTCGGACCTACGAGCTGGAACTTCATCGTCCCAGGGAAGACATGGTCCCGTATGTTTGTCTTATCACAATCACTGCAGCTGGTGGTATCCACGGAGATTTAGTTCAGGTTAGTACCAAAACACTTAAACCATTTAACATAAATATGAAGTTTATTTACTGTCTTTCCTTTCTACACTAACATTATAAAGAGGAGAGATTTGTATTTTTTGTATGTTTGCAATGAATAAACTCAAAAACTACTAAGCCGATTTCAAAAATTCTTTCACCATTGGAAAGCTAAATTCACGCTGAGTAACATAGGCTATATTTAATGCTAGAAAAAAATTTAAAGAATTTTGTCCACCCGTGCGAAGCCGGGACGGGCCTTTAGTATTAAATATTTTGGAACAAAATAACATAAGTAGTGGTTCAGAAGAAATTTTATACGATCCATCAATCTTTAAGTGCGAGTTATAACTGAAAGGATACTTTTATATCATGCTTATCTACTATCTCCATGCCATTACTTTATTCAATAAATATGTAATTTTCTATTTAAACCCGAAGTCTTTCTTTAATAGCACATTTAAATCCGCAAACACGTGATGACGTAGAAATCATTAGAGAATAATATTAAGACGAAACTGTTTAATAATGTGTACCAATATTTAGAACAGGATTCTGAAAGAATTCGAAATGTGAAATATTACATGAATTTGTAAAATAAGTTTTAATAGTTTTATATTATAAACAATATTTTAATGCGGTATGGTAAATAATTTTTCGTATAAACAGAGTCGATGCCTCCTAGTCACGTTTTAGCTGACAACTCGTGTAAATAGTACAAAAAGCACTTACAGATTTTTCCTACCTTTAATTATGTATAACATTGTAAAAAATTTTAAAAATACTTTACTACTACCACTAAAAGTACTCCTAAGGACAATTTACTAATACAATAAATTTATATGTACAGTACTGTAATAAAAAACAAAAAGGCCATTAACTCTATCCATTCTTGTCTTTTGAATTATTATCGATTTTTTGAGATCAAAATCGGGATCAAATTACCAAAATAATTAAAAAATAATAATCACCTTTTTGATGGTTTCGAACCAGTTCTAGTTCTTAGTCCAGTGTTTTTTTTCACAAATCTTAATAACGAAGCTATGTAAGGATTAAAAAATAAATTCTCACACGCACCTTCAAAAGTTATTGTCTCTCTTGGTATAGATTTAGTTTAAGCTTCATATAATTCGTCTTTCAAGATTTTAGATTCACTATTAATCACTTAGAAAACATTTTCTACAATTTGTTAAGTAATATAGCTTCTGAGATAGATATCCAAATATTAACATATAATATTGGTTATCAACAGAAGAGCTCAAACAAACACGTCTAATCAATTCAACAAGTTACCGCAAAAAAATACCTCTTCCCAAAAATAAGCCTGTTATTTTTTGTAGCGTGAATATAGGAATAGCAAGTTAATTTTTGTTTCTTGTATTTATTGTGTGGGTGTCGCTCTTTTTTATAAAAGTATCGTAAAACTTCGAAAAATACATAATATTTGCATAGAATTAAATATTTAAATTTCCTCAGATAGCGAAAAAAATTGGATCATAAGTTGAATAGCGCGTACCATTTTATTTTGATGAATAAATATATCATCAATATTGGCAGCCGCACCATAACAACCCATAAGTCATTATAATATGTAAATGACTTAATTAAACCATTGTTACTCTTTCCACATAATATTTTTAGTCTTATTTTCTTAACAGCATAAGCCCCGGAAGTAAGTTTGCCTGATAAGTCATGGATATAATGGTTCCATTGTTAGACAATGCCTAAAACTTAGCAGAAGTAACAAGTTCCACTGCTTTAACGTTCACATTAATTTTGTTGACCTGCCCCACGTAAGGTAAAGTTACCTTTACACACTAAGTTTTATATGAGTTAACCCTTAAGTTCTTAATAATGAACCAGTGCATGCAGTTTAGAGAGAAAACTGTTTTACATAATCCAAAGACAAACTACCTTTGTTAGCTTTATAAACTAAAGAGGTATCATCTGCAAACAGTACCGTTTCACACAAGTTTTTTTTAGATAAAGGAGGCCATTAATATAAATAAGGAATAGTAATGGCTGCAATATCGATCCCTGGAGTACGCCTATAATGTTTATTGCTCCACAAGACTTGGTCTTGCCAATGTCTACTTGAACTATTGACATTGTTTTTATGAATCTTGAACATTATATTATTATATCTGTCAAATTTACAAACCAGAAAAATATCAGATCACTCTGTAAATTATATTTTCTATTAATATCTATGTAACTGAAATTTAATATTATGATCGGGACAAACAAGCGAATGTATAAAAAAATATAAATTCAAGCTTTCAAAATTCAAGAAAGTAGAAAGCATATTTATTAATATTGCGATATCAACAAGTTTTCAGTTCCACATAACTAATTATTATCGAGGCTCGTAAACTGCAATAGGAATTCTAATATTAATCTTAATACAAGACACTAATTTAAATATATTAGGGGTTAAAGTATGAAATTGCCGATTTGTACTGAAAATCTATATTGTTTATTTTTTAAATTTTTAACAAATTTATTTAATCAAAATAGTTGCCATTATTATCTATACATTGCTGCCATCTAATGGGAAGGTCATTAATGCCTTTGCGATAGAATTCCGACGATCTAGACTGCACAAACTGTGTGAAAGCATTTTGTACTGCCTCCTGGGAAGAAAACTTCTTGTCACGTAGATAATTGTCCAAATCACGAAAAAAATGGTAGTCCGTTGGAGCAAGGTCTGGTGAATACGGAGGATGACGAATGGTTTCTAACTGCAGTTCCTGAAGGGTCAAAATGGTTTCTCGTGCTGTGTGAGGTCTCGCGTTGTCGTGGAGCAATAATGGTGAAGATCGATTCATGAGTCGGGGCTGTTTTACTGCTAGTTTTGTCAACATGGTTCGGAGTTCGGCACAATAGACATCTGCCGTTATTGCTTGACCAGATCGGAGAAAACTATAGTGAATAACACCATGCTGAGACCACCAAACAGTTACCATTACCTTTTTATTGGTAAGTTTTGCTTTAGGACACTGTTGTGGCATTTGACCTGGGGTCAGCCATTGCATTTTTCTTTTCCGGTTATCATAAAGAATCCACTTTTCATCACATGTTACAATTCGATCCAATATTCCTTCATTTCTGTACCGGTTCAACAAGGCAACACAAGTTTCAACACGCGTTTCTTTCTGCAGATCAGTCAAATCATGAGGCACCCATTTTTCGTATTTTTTTATTTTATTGATTTGACGCAAGTGAGTCAATATTGTGGGTAAGGTAACGTTAAACCATGCCGCTAATTCCTGGGTACTTTGACTAGGATCGGCTTCCACTATCTCTCTTAATTCATCGTTATTTACCTGTGTGGGCGGTCTTCCTCGTGGCTCGTTCTTTAAGTCGAAATTTCCATCACGAAAGCGTTTAAACCAAAATCGCACGGTGCGTTCATTAGTAGACCCCTCTCCAAACGCAGCATTGATATTGCGGGCTGTTTCTGCCGCGTTAGTTCCGCGTCGGAACTCGTATTCAAAAATAACTCGAATTTTCGCAGTATCCATCTTTCTTGTCTAAATTGAATAACAAAAACAATTGAAAGTCGATATTCAAATGTTTTACATTTTTTAAAAAAAGAACATCATAGAAACCATTTAAAAAAAGTTTCATTCGAAAACCTCAAACCATGAAGATTCTATGTCAATTCAAAGAACCTATTGCAATAAAACGGCAATTTCATACTTTAACCCCTATTATTCGAAAGCTCACTGCAGAGGATTATTCATGCCACTAATACTGATAGATAATCCAGCGATTTCGTAATTGCACCACTGAGTTATCGGAAATGTAACCCAATATCGATGTATAACTTCTCCTACTTCTAAGTCTGCTTAATGTGATTAAACGATGGAAGTGGAGTATTCGAGTCATAAGTTTTTATGGTGATTGGACATATGAACTAACGGAAATAAAGGAAGTGTAAAGTTCTCTTCTTAGGTATCTTCTTTTGATATTCAACAGGACAGACTTTTATTAATAAGACGTCATATTATTGATCAAATAGATGTCAATCGCAGAACGGCTACGAAACTATTTATCGCAATAGTATATTTGATTTGTTCTGGCCTGCTATGTTCATATTGCCTCCTCCTCTTCCCTTGCCTTAATTAAACACAATAGGACCACTTTGTGGGTCACTAGAAATATATTGAAAGAGAACAATTATTTATCTCATTAACTATATATAGGAACACATTTTATTAAAAACAATAATACCAAAAATATTGTGTATTGTTCAGTGCCTACACATTTGTTACATTTAAACCAATTAGCCTAGCTCAAAGTGAGCACTTTAAGGCTTGTGTTATGGATACTAGGGTAACGGATAGACATACATATATGATACATAGATATGTAATATGTATAGAAATACATATATAAACACTTATGACTCAGGTACTAATCCTTGTATTCAACACACAAACGTCATACTCTCCAGTGAATCGACCCCAGAACCTTTGGTGCGAAAGGCACCTTTGCAGCAAACGGTAACAAAGTTCTTACACCTTCACGTTCATTCATTAAAATTATGAACTATACATAATGGTACACAGACATTCCGTAAACACGGCCTCTGAAAAGCTTTCGAAAGGATTATATCAATTATGAAAATTATTAGATTTTCAGTTCAATTTATAATGACTTTCATGTATATGTTATATCTTAAATTGTTTCAAGTATTTTAGAATAAAACGAATAACATTTTTTATATTAAATTGAAAACGAAGGAGCAACGAAAGCGAATTCAACCGAAAGCGCCCCTAGATTTACTGTGCTCTCTTAAGAATTATTCCACTCCATAGCATTGGCGAGTGCCAAGGAAAATATAGTTGAGCCATTCTGGCCTAGTATGTATGGAATATGAAAAATGCTCTGTCAGAGAGTGGTTTCATTTCTACCTTTGAGTTGTAGGTAAGATCCTTAAAGAAAAACCGAGCTAAAGGTCGTTATTTAGTGGAGCTGCTTATGGAAGCCCTTTGTAAGGTTGCTTTCAGGCACAAATGTTTGATTCGTGTATCTGAGAAAATTCGATTTTGAAGTTTTTTTGTGGCTGGGTAATTTTATATTTCTAAATTAAGATTTTATAATGTTTGTAAGTAAATACTTTTTTCCTCTCTCTAAAGCAATTAGTCAACTACTGTATAGAGCAAAAATAATAACATACCCAAAATCTGTTTAAGTCGTTAGCCAATGTAGAAAGGTTCATTTTTATGTTCATTGGCCGGGGATCGAAGCTAGACTATGGAGTGGCGTAACCTTTGCCTACGGTGTTTTCAAGGTAAGGATTATTCTTCAACAGTAGAATCAGTAAAAGGACGAGTATCATGTTCACTAAAACTTTCCTTAATAACTATTACTTTATAAATATAATAATTATCTATCGATTGATTTACAAGACCTCTAATGTTATTTATATAATTATCTTTTTCATTGAACTCACCCTGTTCTATAGTGCTAACACCTGCCCTAAAAAAGATTACATTTATCTCCACAAATATAATTCGCATTATTTATGAGGTGTATGACATCATTTATTCTTCTGAGCTAATACGATTTTCACGAGCTTAATTTTAAATTCTGCGGTATTTTGCCTTTTATATATATTTCAAAAATAAACATCAATTATGCTGAAAGACTATTTATATCGGCCTCACACACATTTTTATGCCTTTGATATGTACTAGTAATCGCCTGAAGGTAGCATTCGATTGCATTTCTTTTAATTAGAAGATAAGGAATAACTGTTACTAATGTTTTAATAATTACAGTATAGGGGGCCGTAGCCCATCGGTTGAGATGCCAGCTTTGAACCAGACCAAACATTGACAAATTTAATCATTGTGTTTTATGTCCAACACACAGAGTTCATTGTTGGTAATTTTTTTTTTGGGATATTGCTATTATTCGTATTACGTGGATCTACTCGTGACACAAGCATTAGCCTTTGTTAACAAGTTAACGAGACAACCAACACACCACATTTCAATCTAAAATATTTTTTGCTGAAGAATTTTATATCGTCTAAACGGCATCATATTGAGTTTACTGTGACATCACATAGTTTATAAACACCGAGAAACCATACATTAAAATACTACATTCACGAAAATCAGCTTACTGGTTTTTGAGGTACGATCCAACATCCATATAAACACACATACAAAGACGAAGTCGGGTTTAGGAAAATCGATTACCAAACAGAAGAAAAAAAGTCCTGTACTGTTTTCCCTATTTATATGTTTATTATGTAACTTTATTAGTAAGTGTGAAGTAGCAATTTGTGTTGAGGCAAGTCCAATAAATAACAAACTTTTATGTTTCGACACACGAAACAGTGTAGTAATGGGTTTTTAATCGTTTCGTAATGGCTACCAACATGTTGCCTAGTGTTGAACGGATTCTATTGTATTTATGTGTTATTCCTAGCAGTTCTAATTTTTATATTCATTCAGAAACATGATATAGGAATGTAATATTAAAAGACAGACCAGACGCACCCTGTGCTTTGGTGGTAAATTATCTATTCGCCAACTCGGTCACAATTTTATTTTTATTAGAACGAATACAATAAGAGGTGAATTAAATACGTTGCGGCATTCTTTTACTAGTCAACCTCAAATTTTATGTATTTATTTGCTGGTCACATTTCTTACTGAATCATACCGAGTTTAATTTCGATGACTAAGCTTTTTTAACTATGGCAAGATAGACAAGATACGAACTGTAAATAAAGGATCTTTTTATTTACTTCGCTTTAATTATCTTCCGTTCTTATTTTGGGTACTTACAATAGAATGATTATGTAAATATAAATTTATCTTTAATCCTTACGAAATGAATTTCTCACTCGTTATTTGAAAATAATGTGCATTCTTCACTTTAACTTGAAAATTAAATTTGAAATTTTTAAAATTGTTGTACCATAGCGGTATTATATTTAGCTCGGCAAATGCAGTGTGCTTTATATCACCGAAGCGCCTGAATGCATTTCCCATATCTCCAGGCAAAATGTTCAATAACCAGTAGAGGACGTCTGCCGTTGAATGTTCTCGCCGCGGCGCCGACGTCTCGTCAGCGTCACGTTCAAAATACAGAACGTGTCTGTTACCCTCGAGGCAATTTCATTTTTCTTTGCTGCGGTCTATAGCGCGTGCTAAAAAATGTCAAAGAATTTCTTAGCGTAAAACGCTTAAAATATACATATAGGAGTCAGGCCGTTCATCATCAACAGCCTGTATGAGAAGATTAATAAAGGCTTGCTCCATAGAAATCGGTGCTAAGTAATTTTTATTAAGTCCACGATTTTTTAATAATATATATTTTATAATATAAGAATAACCAATGGTCAATGAACTCCAAAACTACTAAACCGATTTTGATGATTCGATTGGAATATTATTTGATTTATTCAGTTTCAGCTTAGGATAGGTTTATAATCAAAAATATAGTTATTTTTTGCGAATTATACTGAGCCACAGCTATGCATGCCCAAGTCAGCTAGTATATTTATTTATTAATTTTTGAAAATAAATAAATATATTTATATATATTATAAGTTCTGCTAGCAATATATTTCATATTATAAAATAAATAATAAAAGCTTCAAACATATTAAGGCAGTAAAAACTTTCGTAACATTTTAATGTACCCATTATTTTTCTATTCAATCTTTTTGATATTTGCGCAAGTATAGCGTGTGTCACGACATTATGAGTAAGCACTTTTTAGATGTATGAAACATGCAAATGTATATCATAATCATTATTATGGTAAATAAAGTATTCACGTCAAATTTAACATTAATATCCGGATATTGAAACAATGCAATGACGAACTCTAATAAAAAAAAACAATTATAAAAAAGCATTTAAGTAGGAAAGAACAATAGAAAATGTATCTAATAAGATTCTATATAAGTCAATGGCCTTTTCAAAAAAAATCAAACTAAAATTGTCCTCTATTTCATTTCAGTTCAAATGTAACTCGATTAAAATAGGTTTCATTACATAAAGGAGGTTTCGGATATGTTTAAAAACGCCTTGGTATGGTTGATTCTGAGGTCGATTTCAATAGTTTCTGTTTACGATCAAAATTAATTCCACTGGATAATGAAGTGAAATATCAATGTTGGTGGATCTATGGATTTTATCATCATTATTATCTATGTCGAAGGACGTCCACGCCTCCTCCAAAAAAGTCTCTACAGCCATAATCTAAATCTATTGCCTACTAGAAGAAGATGAGGTGTGATTACCTCCAGTATTATTTCGCCTTTAATGCCAACTTTAAGTGTATAGGGTTGACGCTGTACCACTCTACCAGACAGCACACGATCATGGAATTTACAAAATACATAATATTGATTTTACAATTTGAGCTATCGAGTAAACTTTACAACAAATTTGAATTAAGTATTAATATAACATTGTGTCAACCTGCTTATAAAATGATTGATGGGGAAGTTGCTACTTCCAAAAGTTTTGACGTTAAACTGATGGGAGCAGAGTTTCAATAGAAAAGTTGGTTTATTAGTAACAGAGTTTTCGTGTGAAATACTTCAATCACTTCAAGAATTGTTACTTAATAAAATTCTCATATCGGCCTAATAGTTTATTGCCGACATGAACGATTACTTGCCTTTGTAGAAATTAAAAATACCTTATTTTATACGCAACAGCCAATTATAGTAAAGTAGGTTCCTTTTAAGGTGCCACACAAATCACCGAACGAATACTTTACGTTTAACCAACTCATTATTTTTGGCGTTTAGATTTTTGCGTTTTGCAGACACTATTGTAAATAATAGCTATTAAAGTATCGATATCATAAGACCTGCAAAGTTTCATAACAGCTTTTTTTTAATAACTTAGCTCCGAATGAAACAAAATGTACGTAATGATTAAGAAAGATTATTTAACATACTTTTTAATTATTTAATTTGAGACATTAACGAACGCGAATTTGTTTTCTGTTCTCTTATTCCATCCTTAACTACGGAGTCATTTGTAAAGGTGACACCCTTTAATTTGCATGTAATTACAAGACGTGCTTTCCTGATTAGACATTCTGGTCTTTAACCTTCTGTTCTACTAATTTGTGTGGCTTGTCTTATTATTACCAGTTTTACAAAATGAACGGTGGAATTTTGTGGAAATCTTCTAATGAACGTTTGAAGGTTTTCAGTTAGCAAGGACGCTTGGATGCATGTTTGTTGCGCGGTGGATTTTGGTATTTTTTTAAACAGTAATATAGCAATTCCCTGTTTAGAAAACAAAAGAAATAGGTATGATGACATAGTAGTTGTAGAGCTTTAAATAGAAAAGAAACATTTTGGGATTGACCACAGTATTTCTTTTTCTTTATTTGTGGCTTGCACGATTTGTGCATTTAGCCAGTGTCAAGTAAGTATAATTGCCAGTTCTTAAGTAATTTCTTTTCTTAATTTCATGATGATGACTGAAGAGTAAAATATATTTCCCCCCCTCAGTAAATGTGTGGGGTTTTACTGAACCCTCCCCGTGGACTTCTTGAGAGATCAGGAAAAGACAACTTCCGCTGCTTTGTTACACTTGGCAACACTTTTGTATGTTCACAAACACTTAGTGGTAAATAATCCACCATTATTACACACTAATATCCACAAAAACACAAATTTAAACAAGAGAAACAAAACCACCAACATGACGCTTCCCGCTTCCGCCAAAAAGTCGACCATAGTATAAAAATATACTTTACCTATGTTATGACAATAATTCATAGTCTACTTCAATAAATAACGGTGGTTAGATGCTTAATTTTTGGTTCTACCTTTATTCGCAGAAAATTAAAATGCATAATATTAGAACGCATACTAATAATTTGGCATAATTTGAAACAGCTTGCTGGCTCGTAATGAATAAAAACCTAACCTAACCTAACCTAACCCGCAATGTATGTCAATTTATGCCTTTTGATTAGTATGCCAAGTGACTTTATGTCAATCTAAATTATGCGTTACGAATGGCGTCGTAATTTTTTTTATATATAAAGAAATTTTACTAAAAAACTTCAACTTGCTTTAGGCTTCTTTAAAATTTACAATTTAATTTACAATAGGTATTTCATATTCATGTTTTTTTCTGTTAGGTTTTTTTTTGTTGTTGGGTTTTTATTGTTATAAAACGATAATTTATTCTTTATTTCAAAATATTGAAATAGCAAAAGTACGTAAATCGAAATATTTCTATGTAAGTTATTGATTTTTATAACTTTGAATATTTGTGCTACTGATGAAATATTCATCTACTGAATTTTCTTTGTATCAGATATTATCTAATTACATTGTTTATGTTGTTAAGTACTAGCTCAATGTTGTCTCAATGTCAACTGAACACCCGTTAGGTATAAATTCGGGTCGATGACGACACACCTTCTATAAAGGGTGAGTTATTTAATAGATACCTATTTCATTTAAATCTGGAAAGGCAATCAGTTTTTTATGTTATTGGTTCCTATTATCAAAGTAATGATAAAGTGAATATTTATATTAAAGTAACTATCATACAAGTGTTCTCAAAGTATTTAAAAATTGCACACAATAATGTGAAAACCGCTTTCAAGCTAATTGTGCGTATGAGTACTTATCTGATGTATATATACCTTGTGTAAATTTTCTGGTTTATTTGTTTCGCTATTCATTTATTATATTTGCATTTTTATATTTGCATTTCTTGCTCGTTATATATTAGTTCTGAATTTAGAATGTAAAATAAGACAAATATCTTTTTTTTAACTAAACAAAATATGAAAATAATGTGTAAAATTATTTAATCATTTTACTGCTATAATTGTTCTAAAGTTATTCTACGTAAAAATTGCTCTGGATAAAGTCGTGTTATATGATATCTTAATTATACTTACATTCTCTTTGATCTTCAAGAATTTACGAGTCAACAAACTCAGGCTTTAAGATCACACAAAACTGTATTGTTTTAGTAAACCTTTGTCGTTCTAGATTTAATTTCATCACGCTAAAGCTAACAATAGCTGGAGGCAACATGAACCGAGCTAGGATGAAATTAGGTCGAGCGCAGGGACGCCGGTGGTCGAATCTTGTTTATTTTCTCCTCGATAAATATCAGCAAAGAATTTAATATCGCCCTTAGTGACTGCAGATAAGTTCACCGCAGTCAACGCGCACTTTCCGTTCAAACATTCAAGTCCAAATACTTTTACATCAGGAAATGAATTCTTATGCGAAATTATACACCTTTAAAGAGCATTTAAGTCTACAAAGATTCAACATTTTTGATTGTTAAAAATATAAAATATTGAAAATTGCTCCAGTAAGAGGCGTTTCGGAGACTAAACGAAACGGACATTTATTAAAAAGCTGTAATTTTGCCATTACAAACAAACGATTCAATTTTATTCGTTCGTATCGATGGGCCTTCGAAATATTTTGTGCCCATTCACTGAAATAAAACTTTTTACGGATATTGAAAACACTTTTATTATCTTTTTATTTATTGAAAAAGTCATGTTTTGAAAATGGCTGTAGAAAAGGGGTTGACACATCAAGTTTAACGATATTACTAAATGGATCGTGGCTTCGGTATTCGCGAAAGAGGGACTAGTCAATTAATCCAATGTCATATTTTATAAGTATGTAGTTGATTACAACAATATTGTTATTACAGTCATTAATCAATGTGAAAAGAGTACCATTTTTCAGATTCAAAACTATAAATAATATAAGGGGTGCGACTCATCATGTCCTAATTGGATGTTCTTGTAAATGGACTGTAGTCCATTTACCTGCTGTTGCTGCTTTTGATTTTTCGTGTTTTTCGCAACAACGTCTCTGTTTATATGTGCTTTCCCATAATGCATATTTGTTTACTATCAGTTTTCAAAAATAATACTGTTTGACTGGAAAATTCTCTGAAACGTTAAGTTTCATTTACATACAAAGCGGGCCCGATTAGCCATAAAGACGTAAGTCTCTTATCCGAGACGAATGTTTTAACCCATTTTTTCTACATTACACCAACAAGATTATTTATAATTTCAAAATAAAATAATTCAGACCTACAATACTCAATTATTTATTGCATTCCACAATGTTAACAAAAGATGGTGAACATAAATATAAGATCATTATGGACCCTGAGGGGCACGCAATACAGTTCTAGAAGAGAGGAGGCGCTATAAATAAAGTTAAGGTTACAATGCAAATTATATAAATCTAATAATAAGAAGTAAAATGTATTTTAGGTGAGAGATTAAAATACTTTTAAATTAAATATTAATAATGGTGTCATTGAAATATTCATTTAGATTGTAATAACATTTATTTATTAGAATTTTTTTTAATTGATTCACAAACAAAGAATATTTATTTTCATTAATTATAGATCGGGGTAATTTATTATAAATATTAATAGACGAATATAATGTACTTTTAGATGTTAGCATTAGTCTTGAACTGGGCAATATCAATTTGTTCTTATATCGCGATGAATATTTAGTGGGCATATCTTGTCGTTTCGTATAAAATTCACTGTGCCTGCGTACAAATTTACAAACTTCTAGAATATACAAACAAGTAACATTTGGTAAAAGTTAAAGGAGAAGAATAATAGATAATAAATTAACAATTGATTCGGGTTTTTCTTAAAAACATTTGAAATAATGCTATACTACAAATGACATTAAAGAACTGTTATTTTCAGGTTCTTTTAAAGTCCTTTTAAATATTTTCTTAAATTCTTAAACAGTTGTTGTATAAGCTATGAATATGTAGAAGGATACCGAAAACAATGTTTAAAGAAATTTACAAGGAAAGGGATAGATGCACAATGTGAACAAAACGAATGAGGTATTTTCCAATATCTCCAGTTGTTCGTAAAAGTTTAGGTACAGTTATGTAATTTATTAGAGTAGAAAGGTCGGATTCGTTCTACTAGTTCGTAGTGGCGGCAGACGCTGTCCTGTCTAAACCCTTTTCATTTTTGCTAAATATTTTCTCAAAAAGAACAAATTCGGAACTAATTAAAGCGCTACCTAATGGATTTAAGTAGCATTTTTGGTATCGACGAAGGACATGATTTTTTTATCACAAGCCTCGATACTTAGTTTCACGCTTCTAATCTTAGGGGAGTATAGGATATAGGATAATAGGATGGAAATATTAGGAGCATATTTTATGCATGCCTCTTACTTTGAAAATAACAGACATCTATACAATAAGAAGTAATTGTACTTGCATGGTCTCAGCCCCTGAATACAAAGGCTCGAAATTTGGAAGGTATTTTTACTACTGCTCAATAGTAGTATTTGTACTACTGGTCTGTATTTTTGGTCTTTCAGTCAATCAGTCAGTCATTCAGAGCAAAGCCATTTTTTGTTTACCCGTCCCTATCTTACTTATATTAAGGAGAGACACCATTTTAATCTGAGAGATCTTAGAGTTACATTCGGTTTGCGTACAGCCACAGCACGTTCTGGATTCAATTTATGTACTGCAGTGCAGCTTTTCTGTAAACTAAGAAATTCACACCAGCATTTCAGTAAATAACATAAGTAGAGACATTATTTAGTTGCGACTGATTCGAATACAAATTTAACAAAATTCTTTCAATCTCTCAATTTAATAAACTTACGCCATTTTTTACTGCTAAGGAAGTAGATTGTGAGTATTTCTGATCCTCTAGCAAACCACGTTCGGTTGGCCGTGGGGAAACAGAGCTTTGGTTGACACTAACAGCATTTAGGGTCTGCCCCAGGGACTTATTTTATCATGACTAAGCAAGCAGCTATGGCAAATTGTACGTACTTGAACTGGAGTGGAAAATTATTGGGAAAACTGTGTTCATAATAAACACAGTTTCTCCTAAACCACATCCAATGAGAACGTCAATTGCTATGGAGTTCCTCTAAATTAGTTACAAGTTGAGTTCCATTGCAAAATTTAGGTAAAGTAAGATTTTTGAAAAGCATTATTAAAACGTTGAGTTTTGATAATGCCACTGTAATTTAGTGTACAATAAGATTAAAACATGCTTGTATACAAATCTATATTTTATAAATCATAAGAGCAAAGTAAGTAGAACCCTATTTACATAAGCAAGTCTCAAAACTAAAATATTATTTCTTAAACCTGAAATTATCAACTTTATCCTTAATTTATTGTTATTCCTAGTAATCAGTAAAAATTAATCAAGTCAATTAGTTTTCTCAGTAAGAAATCTGTATTCTATGAATTTAACAATCTGAACAGTGTCGTATAGTGATTAAATACATACTATTTTTTTAATTTAAGTATGATTTGAATAAAGACATTTACATTCTATCGTAGTCTAGTTTAGTCAAATAAACCGCCTCGAGAAGTCGTCGGTGTGAAGATACTCATAATGTTGCCCGCGTTCGCCACACTGAATGACACCGAACAGCCTTTGTGCAAATTAAAAAAAATATATATTTAAAAAAAAAAATATTACAAAACAAAATCACAGTACATTATGTTTGGACTGTCTTTGAATACAAAATGCTTGTGTCTGTGTTCGTTTTTTTATGTTTTCCTACCTAAATCATGGATTTTATATTTTGCCAATTCAAACAGTTTTTATTACATCATAGGTACAAAAGTTGATTTCCTAGGACGGGGCATAAAGATTTTATGTTTAACCAAAGCTTAGTATGTTATTCGTTTCTTCTTTTAAAATTAACTTTTCAGTTGGCTAGAAGTTTGCAACATTAGTGTCGACTTTTATGTCAACTATATTTTTGAGAAATAGCCGAAACATTTTTAAAAATTTTTGGGCAATCGATGAATATATATATATATATATATATATATATATATATATATATATATATATATATATATATATATATATATATATATATATATATATATATATACTTTCAATATATATATATATATATATATAAATGTAAATCATGTTTTCACATTTGTTTTTAGGAGAAACAAATTCTTTGAACTTACTTTGTATTGTAGCTAGACAATTTGATATGCATTTTAACAGATGGGCGGCGAATTGAATATTGTATATGGTAGCTATAGAATATTCTAGAAAAAAAAATCAACTTGTCTTAAGAGTCAGGCGGAAACCGAACCTACAAACCTCTCGATATTCGGACGAGTGCTCTTTCAATAGAGCTACTAAAACCTTGACAGACCCCATGAATGACCCAAGTGTCCCTTTATTTAAACGAAACCACCTTCACTGGATCCACGAAGTGTTTATTCTTGTTTTTATATTTAATCCTGACATTTCAAATCCTACTCATTCATGGGGTTCTACATTCCAGTATTCCGGGCATGTTTCTAACAACTCAAATTAACATCATAAAATTGTTCTGTAGCAAGAAAATTTGGTTTATCAAATCTTATGTAGTGGTTTCTATTATTTGAAATCAAGACTGGGGGCCAAGACAGGATCCACGATGGAACGAACTAACCCAGAGGGTGCCTATTCACCTGGCTTTGAAAATGGACGGGTTATCAGTTTTCGGAAATACATACGCAGGGAGGGAGTGGGAATGGACTGTTTGGGCCCTTCAAATGAATGCTCACACACTGCAGACTTATTATCGCTTTTATGTTTGTTATTTATCGCGCATATGTATTTAACCATTACCGCAATCATCCTCTGACCACTGCTCCTGCAAAGGAGCCGAAACGACAGGATTAAATTTAAGAAAAGTAGAATAATCGCTTCATGGTTCCAGTTAATGTGGTTTTGTTTAAATTTGCTATAGACAGATATACTGTCGGGCAGTATAAAAACTAAACAGTATAAAAACTAAAAGTATCCCTTAAACAGGTTACCAGCGTTGTATTTTCATGTTCTAGGTAACTACTGAATACAACATCGTACGTAAAACTTTTACAAGTATTAAACAATCGACAAACAAGAAACTTCTATGATTTTTTATATTTAAGAATATTAATGAATTCAACTCTTCTCAGGTATCAGGCAGGCAGTTCTATTAATAACGTTTGATAAAAGAATGGTAAATTTTTTAATTGCCATTCGATTTTAATTAAACAAAGTCTAATTAATACTTTTCTTTCTTGTAGTTAAACTTATTAGCCAAACTAATTTATTCAACAAGAAAGTTTTTCCTCGTGATCTATTCGTCCCAAATGACGAAAAAGACAGAAATTCTGAAAGTTATTTCTCGGTTAAAAATCAAAATTTAATTTTTCAATATATTTCTATTTTACACAATTTATTCCAATTCAATCTGAGCTTAATCTGACTGTGAAAACCGCCAGAAAATCCATCCAGCAGTTTCGGAGATTAGCATATACATACAGACGTGAAGACAAAAAATGGGTTCTGCTACACTTTTTTATCGCCCACACTCATTGTTTGGAATATTTATACAATGTACACGGTTGGTACTGTTTAATTATAAATAGATTGAACTTCAAATTATTTATGCCCTCAACTGTTGGATAGCGTGAAAATGCTTCCAGGTTTTTGGAAACCTTTCTCAAGAGCAGCGGTGAGGTTGATTTTCATTTGTTTTTAAGATACTTCGTATTATTCTCTATTTTTAAGTTTGGATTCATACTCATTTCTGTTTTGTTATATCTAACGTAAATATTATATATCCTAATTATATTATGACAATACTTTGTATGTGTTTGTTACCACATTACCGCAAGTAGTTCGTCTACTTACTACATACTAGGGATGCTAGATGGCGCTAACGGAAAAATATTTAATGATAGAAAAAAATTAAAGAATTTTGTCCACCCGTGCGAAGCCGGGACGGGCCGCTTGTATTATATAACGAATTAATATAGGCAAAAAGATACGGAAATAGCAGAAAGTATTATTGACATATAGTGTTGTTGAAGTAAATGAATCAAATGATTGAAGGCATGGTGACATGTAAGAGAAATCGGTATTGCACACTTTATTGATGACCACAATTCGTCATGGTCACAAGTTCGATAGCGATATGTTTTAACGTCAGTTGATATCAGAATGAAACACTTTTTTACGGATTTTTGCGCATGTTTTATTTTATTTTATATTTAATCCTGACGTTTCGTAAAAAAGTGTTTTATTCTGATGTGTAATGTGCGCGGAAGTGTAAGAACTAAATATGTCAGTTGATATATTTTGTATTTCGATATCAATAAAAATTCACGAACTGACAAATAGACGCTGTTAAGCATTCGTGTGTTAACCCACACCGAGCTAGTTTTGAGTAATCAGCTGTTAAATTTTTTTGAGAACAATCTTCTTTTTCCGCTTATGTTAAGCAAAAAAATAATGTTATGCGGCATCATTTTTTTTGTTGAAATGTGTAGATTAATAAAATAACTTTATATATTATAATAAATTAATTTTTAAATAAAAAGAGCTTAAAAATGGTTGATGCTTAAATTGCTGAAGGGTTTATTATATTTAGCATTCATGTGTTATGTGCCTTAACACATTAATGCAAAATTCTGATTTGTTATTTTAAAATGAATAAGTGTACTCATTTTTAGAAAATGTAATAAAATAAACTTCTAGCATATTAAAATTTTAATGAACTTATTTATTTAAATTTTTATTGCTATAATATGCTTTGATTTACATTATAAGTACTGCTTAAAATGAGAAATCCAATAAGTAAACACTTATATTATTTCAATTATTTCAAAATTTTAAAGAAATATGTTAACTTATTTTTTATTATTATTTCAATTATATTAAATAAAATCAATATAATTATACTTTTTTTGTATACATCAGATGGTACAAATCTATTATAATTAGTAACTGTAAGTCTTATTCTCTTGCTCTATTGCTTACTTTTATAACTTAAAACTTCTCCTAAGAACATTACGTTCTACTTAAATAAAAAAAAAAACAAAATAAAACTTTTCCATTTCTTTTCTTCATTATAAAGGTATAATATAGGTATAATGAAGCCCGTGTGCAGTTGCTGGAACTGCCATCGGGCGCGGTCCCCCGGGTGGCGGATTGGGTGGCCTCCAGATATGGGGGCCACCGGCTTAGCCGGCGCGGACCAAAATCAGCAGGGGTGAGCTCGGCTGGCGTCCTGGGTATCCCGGGTAGCGGTAGCCGAGCTACGGGAGTTTTAGGCAATGCCAGTCCTGGTGTCGCCGAAGGAGCTCGTAACCCTGTACGTAGTGCAGGGCCGAGGGCCGCCATCTTCGGGTGGGGGCCGCGGGGAAGACAACCCCTCTAAAAAATCACCCATGGGGGGCCTTCGGGCCAACAAGGGGAGCTCGGCTGGCGTCCTGGGTATCCCGGGTAGCGGTAGCCGAGCCAGGGGAGTCCTAGGCGATGCCAGTTCCGCCTGGTGTCGTCGCAGGAGCTCGTAACCCTGTACGTAGTGCAGGGCCGAGGGCCGCCACCTTCTGGTGGGAGCCGCGGGGAAGACAACCCCTTTAAAAAATCACCCGTAGGGGCCTTTGAGTCCTGCTTGCGCTAGCGATGTGTCTGGTCTAAAGACCAGCTCTGGCCAACCCGCAGCCCTGTACGTGGTGCAGGGAGTGGGGGCCGCCACTTCGGTGGGGGCTGCGTGGAGATAACCACTATAAAAAATCCTCGAAGGCGCGGCACTGGTGTAACGCGGTGTCGGGCGCCCGTGCGCGGGTGGTTGGTGGAGTGCATCAACCCGTTAGCGACCCCCCTCGGGTACCTCCCCCCCCCGAGGTGTAGTAGGGTTGCCCAGGTATCGCGGGATCTCTGCCTGGGTGGACCATTTGATCTCCCGCTCTCGTGGGTTCAGAATGATGTCAAAGAATAAAAACAAAAACATGAATAAAAAAGGAGGGAGAAAGGACGAAGCACTGTGTCCGGGCAAAAACAGCTGCGAAATGGAGACGGAAACGATGGAGGAATCCAGAAGGGATTTGGCGCAAGGATCGCCGGCAACCGCCGAGCAATCCCGAGACCGCAAACGCCAAAAGTTGGAACCTAAGGAGGAGCATCAGCCATTCGCAAAACCAGCTGTGAAGGCGCTGACGTTAAAGTTCCCGGTTGCGTGCAGACCGGAGAGTAACGGAGATGAGTGCGAAACGGATGACGACTCTACGGCTGCGAATATCCGCCAGATCAACGAAGAGCAGGTGGATGAGTTGAAACGTTACCGTGCGAAAGCACGTGAAACTTACGAGCGACTAAAGACCGAACTCGAGGCCGCTGGACTATCCGGGGACTCGAGAAGAAAAATCGCAGAGATAGGCCGAGAACAAGTGTCTTTGCTGAGCGACTTTAGGGCATTTACCGCCAGAGCCCTCGAGGACGATCCCGAGTATTTTGAACTCGAAGAGGAGAATAGGCGCCTAAGAGAGACTTGCGACAGATGATCGACCAGGTAATGGAGGAGAAGTTTAAGACGATGGCGGAACGCTTTGCCGTACCCTCCAAACCATCGCACCAGGGGACGATCACGGAAAAAGGGGCGGTCCCAGGCCCCAGCTCCGGTAGAAGAGTGGTGAATGCACTGCCCCCTACCCCCCCCCCCCCCCCCAGGAGAATCCCTGAAAGGTGGCAGGGAGCAGAAAGAAGGAACGCGCTAACAGAGAGCGTGCTGCTGAGAAGGCGGTCAAGGCTGTGGAGCCGATCTCGGCAGAAAGCCGGAACGGCAAGAGGAAGAAGAGGCGAGGGAGGCTCATCCCACCACGAACGACGGCCGTGACAATAACAATCCGGCCGGAAGCTGAGGAGTGCGGTGAGACATATGCCCACATTATAAAGAGGGCCAGGACGGTGGTGTCCCTCTCCGAGGTTGGGATTGAATCCGGAGTGACGGTGACGAGCACAGCGACGGGGGCGCGCATCATTAAGGTGCCGGAGACAGATGGTGCAAAGGCGGACGCACTCGCCGAAATCTTGAGGAGCCGACTAGGAGATGTCGTGATGATTGGCAGGCCTGAGAGGACAGTGGATGTGCGGGTCTCAGGCCTGGACGACTCGGTTGATTTACAAGAGGTGATCGAGGCGGTGTCGGCCAAGACGAGCTGTGCCAGAGGCGCCATTAAGGCGCAACCAATTGGGCGCTCCCCAAGCGGAATTGGGCATACCCTTATGAGGCTGCCGATTGTAGCAGCGAAGGCCTTAGAGGATGGTGGAGGGAAGCTCCGCGTGGGATGGAGCACTGCAGAGATTAGGGTCCTTGGACCCCGGCCCCTGCGGTGCTACAGGTGTATGGGGGCCGGGCACACGAGACCCAAGTGCCCTGCAGCGGAGGACAGGAGCGGCTTGTGCTTCAGGTGTGGAGCACCAGGTCACACAGCCGCCACCTGTAATCGGGAGCCAGCGTGCTCGGTGTGCGCCGCCTTCGGGCGGCCGGCCGACCACGCCATGGGGAGTCGCAGATGCGACCCACCGGTGGTGAAGGGGAGGCGCCCTCCACCACTGGTGGACCCCATTGAGGTAGGGGCACCCACCCCATCGGGTGCCCAACCCCCTCCGTAAAAACGCTCGGGGAGGAGAGAGCCTCTTCCACCCTTCCCTCGCGGGAGGGGCGTGAAGACGCCGGAAGCGCGGGCGCGGGCGAGTGGTGCGGCAGTTCTTCTCCCCACCAAAAGTGGGCCAGCGGGTGTCGGAGTGGGAGACCGGCAGCTGCATTGCACTTGGCCCTCAGGCGTGCGGGGTGTTCAGGGCGTCACGGCTCACCCCGTTGCTCCGTCCCTCGCAGAGCATAGGCGAGGTCCGCCCACGAGCGCGGACCCACACTGGTTCGGGTCGCGGAAGAAGCCGTAAGGGGCCACGCGACCCCCACCACTGTGTTGCGGGACGCCGCAGGGTTTTAGTGGGTAGGCCTCCAAGCCTTTACCGGGCGCTAGGCCGGGTAGGGGCATGGAGGAGAGTCCCACATATCATCTCGTGCTCTCCCGGCACGAGCGAATGCGTAACGCATTTACTGCGAAAACAAAACAAAAAAAAAAGGTATAATGAAGAAAAGAAATGAAGAAATTCTAAATATTTAATAGGTTAAATTTTAAATATTTAATACGTTCATATAATTCATATTTGTCGTGTGGGAGTTGAACCCATAACCTCCGACATTGGCGTCCACCAACTAAAAGCAAATGTAAAAATGAACACGTTTAAAATTATAACCCTCCTTTTTATCTTTGCCGTACCTGGATAAAATGGTTTTAAATGAAAGTATCCAAGCACTTACGAATTAAAATTGCCTACTTTCTAAAAACTCACTTTAAGTGTGTGTGTAATCTAACCTCAAACTCAAAATGTGTTTTGAGGTTAGATTAGCCGAAATTGTTTTTCGTTGAATTTAGAGCTGAAATGATCAAAACTTTTCTTTCCACTACATCATTTCGTCATTATAATAAGAATTTAATGAATTTCTTAACACATCTAATTAGATTTATGTCAAAAATTAATAAAAAGCTTGTGTTGGTGTGGTCAACAAGTCCGCGCAATCCTTACCGCCCTCAGCTACCCGCGCTCGAACAATTTTGGATTTATGTTTAAAACCACAATCCGACATACGTATTTTTATGTTAACTGCAGTATAACACATTATTGCCTTTTTGTTGTGGTCTCATTAGATTTTGGCATTAATAATGTAAGGCACTTATGACATAAACGCTAAATACAAATCTTAATTTAGAAAATAAGCAATAACGATTTTTGGACTCTAGAATATTCTGCGATTTTTTTTCAATAAAATGGATTTCACTATCGTAAACCTTATGATCTAAAGAATAAAACTGCATTCATAACTCAAAACCCGATTTTCTGTGGGTTAACACACGAATGCTTAACAGCGTCCAAATATAAGATAGAGTGTAGATATGAAATGATAATAAAAACCCAACTTTCTGGCTAGAGATGATTAAGATTTTTTTTCATACTTACTGCTAGGCTTTTATAACTTCAGAAATTTTATTATGAACTCAAACCTGTTACATTTTTTGTTAAAATTTCTTTTCTGTAAGTTTTACATCTAAAATAATTTGGGCAAACAAACATATTATGCTAAACTAAAGTGACCAAAAGTATTTATTTTCGGATTTAAGTATGAAACAACTTATAAATATTTTTTAAATATTTCTTTCAGTTTTAAGTATTACAAATGCAAGGAAATAGTCATCGGGTGGATTAGAAATGACATCATTTATAGAATTGGGCCAGCCAGAAAAATCACTAAACTACTGTACAAGGAATGAAATTTTGTGAAAGCGCCCATAATACTGCTAATGATCAACGTCATAGCAGTCGATTTGAATTCTGTTACAGGTATTTTAAAAACCAAAGTTTGAGAACCCATAAAAATTAAAAGCTAATTGATCAAAGAAGGTTATTAGTTAAAACTCGTATACTACTAAATAAATCTGTAGGTTCTATCTGTAAATTTATTTTTTTTGGACAAATTTTATGATAAATATTCGTTCTATGATCAAATCTACTAATTTTAATTCTTGTCTGTTTATCTGTATTTCCTACTATAAGTCAAGAACGGGTTGACCGATTTCGATGAAATTTTGTTTCTGGTAAGAACATGACGTGATTGTGCAAATGATAGACAGTTCTAACTTATTGGAAAGTGAATTTGTTTGTTACACTTTCACAACTTAACTAACTCAATCGATCATCGTTTAATTTTATATCCTCTTTGGCAGGGATACAGAAAAGTACATAGTAACTTTTATTCAGTAACTTTAAAATACTGTTGCCGAAGGAAAGAAATATAACTTTCAATCGGTAGTCTACCGTGGATAAAAGCTAGTAACGCAAAATATTGACGAATACAATATAGTGTCAATTGTAATTGTCCTTACGTTACTGTTTTTTAATAAGCCCTAACTGCCAGGCTATTGAATGAATTTGATTTAAGTAGATATTGTGTAAGCATAATTATAACGAAATCTTCATAATTATAACGAAATCTGTTTATCATAAATTCTTATTCCTGTGTTCGCCATTCTTTTCATGTCCAACTGGGTTGTTTTTAGTACCATCATAAACACACACGTAAAAAAAAATGTGACAAATCCAAAAACTGTTTCTAAATATGAACCTCTGGTATACACCATTATTTAAATGTAGACTTAACAATTTCTTTTACGTGTGAATAATCGAGTTTAACTCAAATTTCAATATTGCTGTAAATAAAAAATATCTAGGAAAAGCACTTTTCAATCAGCGCTGTGTTTCAAAAGAATGTTTCGAAAAACATATTATTAAATAAATAGATACAGATTTCTCTTAATCACGTTTAATACTTAAAGACATTGCGTTAAAGCCTTCAGAAATATTTTTACTGATATCCACAGGCGGTTTATCTTCAGCTATCATCCACGTCGAGCCACTTTCCCCGCGGCTTATGACTTGAATTATGCCCTTTGCTGCGGATGTCACTCTGAAATAATTTACATTCACATTTTATATCAGCTTATTTATATTCCCAACTTATAGGGTAAAAGATTTATTTACGGGTAGAAAGACCATAGGGAGAACAAGACACAACGAACCAAGCAGATTTAATTCTAATTAATTGGGTGGATGCCAAAGACTCTAAAGCAACTTTAATAATAACTAAATTAAAATACGAAAATGAACTTTATTCAAAACAAGTTCCTTTCAATCTCCAAAAAAAATTGTTTCACCGTTCGGGACTTTTAATTAACATTCTTGTCAGTCAGCACAAGAAAGTCGTCAGGTTTTAATAGAAATGTTTTATTCGCGATATTATATTATTACAATACTTTATATAAATTTCCCAAATATAATACACCAGTTCTCATTAATTATATAACAAGCGGTGTAATAACATGTAATTTAGTTAGATAACAAACAAGCCCTTCAGATTATCTTAAGCATATGATAAAACGAACAGGAATTAGCTTTTTAAAAAATATTTTTTACACTGTATACATTTAATATATATAAATCAACTTTCTGGACTCATCTGGATATAATTTCATGGCCCATACATATTTTTTAGTCTCGTCTTCCAACTACTATTAACCATGGGCAAGGAATTATGAAATAATCAATGAAAAAGAATTAAAAAAGGCTAAGATGGTTGTCGAATACCTACTATAATTTGCGGAGCCAAAAAATTTTTATTCTATTCGTTTTGTGGCTAATTTATACTTTAATGTAGGTATATGTTTTCTACACAAATGAACATCTGAACACCATATTTAGCAAAGACTTATTAACTAGCGTAGGTACTAAACATTGTGGCAGGCGGGAACTTAAACTATAACTTTAAATTCTAGGTTTTGTGCTGAGGCAAGTTTCCCCAACATCATAGTTGTTAACTATGTAATCTTTGTAACGGTGATATTCGCCTGAAATTCTTTTCTTATTACTTCAGAAAAGCTGTTATTCATCTTTATTTTATTTATAAACTTCATCTACCACAATATTGTTCTTTTCATCAAAGGATGCCTAAAGAAACATTTTCTTTCATCTTTTATTCATCAATACTGAAATTTTATAAGCCGAGTGCCCTCGTATGTAAAACATCCACGCCTCTGTCAAATTTAATTTTACTTTCTAATTTCATTGGGTACGATCTCAATTATGATGCTTTAAAAGGGTTGAAAATAACATATAAGAATACCATTAAGAAATCATATTTGTTTTGTGGAACTCGGCAGTGCACGGCAATTGGCATATTCGTCATATGATTTCAGAAGTTAAGCCGCTTTTGTATAAACAAGACCTTGCTTGGCTAGTCTTGGTGACTCTTTTAGCTTCTCTGTGCTTCCGAAAGCACGTTAAAACAGTGCCGCATATGCAGTCATGGCAAAACAAGGTACATGGTAACAATCCCGTAAATAACTTATATTACTAATTACTATAATGTTAGTGACCATGAAAGTTTAAAACAATCCATCAATACTTCATCACCACCAATACAACCCACACTACATCATTCCATATGCCATTTCACCCCACTAACTATACAGAAAACTCGGTACTCACAATATTCACTCTTTTATTGGAAGTAAAAATTTATTTATATATAAAATTAGAATATTTATTTCGGCCTTGAATAATAATTGTAAGTAGCATTTTTATTGAATTTTTTTTTTTTTCTTTTACTTAAAAGTCTACTGTTAATCTATAACCATAGGTAGGTACTTATTTTATGTAGGAAATATAGGTTATGTAGGTAATACATTGTCTAATAACTAAATAAACTAAATGTAATTAGAAAACATATGTCTATATGTAGTAGTATGTGTACCTATTCATAGTAGGTACCTAAATTTGCATTGTCAATAGAGTGTATGAAAATAAATTTAAACGGATAAATACATATTTTTTTAGCCCTTGATAATTGGTTAACAAGTTTGTAGTTTTTTGTGTTTACTAATAGTAAAATGCTGTAATTAGCTCTAAAAAATAAATAAATAGGCATTAGGCCCGTGCGGTTGGTTATGCTTCATTCTCCCTATGGTATTGACCAGAGGAAAGACCCGGTAAATAGGATGCCGATATGAAACATGCGTTTTTTGTATTATTATCATATATTTCGCATCTCCACTGCAATAAGCGCACTTTTGCATTATTTGCGGATTTTTTGATTTATTTATATAAAATATATTATCGCTCATAGTAAATAGCTTTGATGTTATAAATATTCTTTCATGAAATAAGAATATTTTTTGTAGTTAACGCTTTTTCAAAGTGTTTTGTCACAGTTTATTTCGATATCTGACAAGCATTGCTCCGCTATTATTACAATTTTATTTATTTAAAAAGTCGTAATTCACAGCCATCAACGAAATTTTTTATTAAAGTTTCCTTTGTGATGCCGACAAGGACCAAGCAAAGAATATTACGAATTATGAAAGGTCAAATTGTGGTTTGAAGTGTGTAGAGAGAAATAATAATAATTAGACTTATTTATGATCGTGGGATAATTCCCAAAAACCAATAGCATAGAGAATATTTCGAAAGAATATAAACAATGCGTACATTTATTATTATTTCTGTTAACCTCGTAGTAAGCTAAATGAGTTGATCGATGGGAATCGAACGAGATACGCTGAGTTAACCGATTCGTTGCTACATACAATTACCAGAAACGAAGGCTACGAGCTTGATTTACGTGAAAAATGAAGATAGTTTTATTCTGGGTAGATTTCCCTAAAACTTAATTTGAAGGAGTTATCATCGATTTAAAAATGACACGGCTCCAATGGCTAGAGCCACACGCAAAAGAAAGTGATGGCACGCCAGACGACCATCCGCAACAAATCGGTTAAAGCTCACATCCAAACTGATGGGTTACGGCCGCCTTAAATTTATTATGAAGTAAATAAACAAGTCACAAAGATTTAAAAAACGAAAAGTTAAGTTACAAAACTAATAGTTTTGTATTAGTCATGAATAGTTAGCAACGTTTATTGTTACAAAATAATTTCTTTTACATTAAAAAAATAACAAAAGAAATGTCAATTCTCCACAACAAATAACAAGACTTCTAGACATTTTTCCAAACTAAAGGTTCTGATTGGCAGTTTTGTAATTATATATATAGCGGTTCTATAGAGAATTTAAATAACTAAATAGAAAAAAAATATTTTTATTAACTTTCATAGTGGTACATACCTTTGTCTATCTTGCTCATGCGAAGTGAGGTTTTGTGTTAAATCTTTGTTGAATTTGGATAGAGAATGTTTTTGTAGAATAGCAGTGTCTGTAGGCCCCAAGCATACTGTCAAAACTCGAACTTTGCTCTTTGAGTAGAACAGTTCCGCCTAAATGAATAAATAGTAAACTTAAATTTCACCTCTGTATTTTTTTTTATTGGCTTACCACATTTGTTTGAAATGAGGTCCATTTCTAGTGATTTTGTACACAAACATAAAACAATGGATTTTGTTAATTTTTAAATTCGTTGTAAGCGACAATAAATACCATCAGCAAAGATAAATACATATAGATACTATACTCACGCCAAGAGAATTGCTGAATTGAAGCACTGCAATTTTCGTAGCGGCATATACAGGGAGATGTGGTTTCGGTTTAAGAGCTAATAACGTTGATACGTTCACTACTGTGCCTCCGATTCCACCTCTGTCCATACCCATAATCTCTATGGCCTTTAGTGTACTGCTTATCGTTGCTGTCTGAAAAGGAAGAGGATGGTTAGGGCCTAAAATAAACTATCAGACGCAACCAAAGCCCATGGAAACTATCGTAATAGAGTCCATGTTCAGACGGAACATAAAAGTATCTAGCGCAAAACCTTTATACCTTGTCCAATGTAGGATGATACTTTTGACAGTTGACACCTATATAGAGGGTATAAAGTTGCTATTGCAATGTCAAGCCAAACATAAGGAAACAAACGCAACCTTAGAACGTAGCAATAAGGAAGTGACATCTGTCAAAAATATCATCCTACATTGGACAAAGTATAGCAGGCTTATCATTAAACTTTATCATACTTGAAATGTGAGCCAAATTAGTAATTAGTTTATTGATAACTGACTGACGCGCGATTGAATTGTATTCTATTCTGTCTTCTTAACCATCACTGTATAAAAATCAATGAACGACATAGGTTTACGACTCATTTTACTTTATGATTTGACGTTATAACGCTGCACGCCGCTGACGTCACTGAATCTGGTCGTCAGTAAAATATCGCGGTACAAATTCTTTTCTTTTTTTCCTAATATTGCAAATATTTTATAAGCATAAACATATTCACGGTATTTAATTATTGACTTAATTTGTTGTTGTTTAATTTTTTTGGTATTTATTAATAACTGAAATTATTTCAACTATTTGTTTAATTTTATTCAAGATTTTTTTTTATTTTGTAATAAAAATTTATTTTTGATTTTATTTTCTGTTACTAAACTAACCTAACCTAACCTACATATCACAAATAAAGATTCTGGTTCTAAGTAAGTTTTGTTTAGGCGATTAATATAATGCACCTGCACAATGCAGATCACTCAAATGCAAATTTTGATAGAAAAAAAAATTGATACAAATCGACTTTATCAACTTATTTCCGCCTAGTACGGAACTGATGCGCTAAAATATTCTTCACTCTTCTTTACATTACAGCCTTTTAAGCCAAATATCACTTTTGTTAACCACATATAATCGAGATATATTGCTTTAAATTTAAATAAGATGATTATTATATCAGAGACATAGAAAAGACTATAATATCTGTTAACTCCGCCTGTCATGTTATGAATCACTTTTGGTACTTAGTTTTTATACAGGGTAAGTTTGCCCTGAGTACAAAATCTTGTCTACTTCAAAATGGAAAAAAGAGTTATGTATTAGAAAGAAAGCTCTCTTCGTTTCTTAATTACACTCGTCACTTCAAATAGAAACCCTATTCAACGACTTTCGCAATATTAAAAATGTTGTTACGTAAGTGCTGAAGTTGGTACTTTTTAAAAATACAACTACTATTCAGAATGCTTCTTTTATTTTTGGCTGAAAGCCATTTAAACATTTAGGTCGTTGTGCTGTTTGAATAAAATTAGAATGACTCGTTTTTGTTGAGTAACTATGTAAGTTGATTTTTGTTCCTTATCAAAAATACAATACATAATAGAGAAGTACTTTAAAAGCTTGTGGTCAGCGCACAGATTGCGATTACGGAGATATTAGAACTTTTGCACGATGAAATAATTGGATGGGTGATCAAGTAATTTATTATTTTGACCTCCTTCGTACTTCTGAGGGCACATTAAGGTCGCTGTTTCATTTATAGTTGATAGCATCCACTAATCCACACTCGATCCACGTTGCCTAATTTTGCCCATTCTATATTAGTAAAGCCATAGATAGACAAAACTGCCATTTATCTGGTATTGTGACCAACACCGCGTCTAAGCCGGATGATATGGAAAGTTTTTAGAAACCGTTTTAACTCCAATAGTATGAAATATTCGTCGTTATCAATTTTTAGGTTAGACACAATTTCAATTGATTAAGGTGTATTACCAGAGGCGGATTATCCCTAAGGCAAAGTAGGCACGTGCCTAGGGCGCGAGGTTAGAAAGGGGCGCGCACGCCAAATTTAAAAAAAAATGTGTCGGAGAGTACCTATTCACCTACTCACAATATAAATACGCACACACACACACATGCATATTGACATATACACATATATATGCTTTCTAGTAAGCTATATTTTTTTAAGAAGTGCTAGTTGTAATTTTAGTGTATGGCCGCTAGAGGGGCGACTATGATTAGCTTGCCTAGGGCGATCTCGACCTTTAATCCACCTCTGTCTATTACTATTAGTTTGAAGTGAAAAAGGCCGGATAAAACTGACTGCAATAACTGTATTACCGAACACTGGTTCGGCAGAGTAGAATGGCCTACTACCCTACAACCCTTAAATCGACTACTGATAGCGGCGGTAATAACCATACACCTTCATAGAGATTATATATGGAAAGACGTCCCATTTTTGAGAGAGGCCACCGTACTTGTCACTGTCATTAGCTGAGATGCTGAAAACCGATAGCATTTTTATGGAATATTTCAATAAGCTCAAGACCGTAACTCAAATTGGACGGGACAATGTCCGTTGGGTTGACTATTAAATATTATGTAACTAGTCTGACCATAAATACTGTTACATAAAACTTTTTCTCAACTTTTGATTATTTTGAATGTGGAATACGTTTATTATTTAAAAAACTTCTTTCAATTTCGCGCCATTTCACATACATACTTTTTCGTGTTAATTATCAAATTACAATCGGTCATATTGCAGACACTTCAAAAGCTTGGTATCAGCTGTATGTTCGTATATCGTACTATCAACAGATACAACAACACTTCCTCTGTCGAAGAACATAAAAGATTGGGGCGACCGCGTGCTGCTAGAACTGCAAAGGCTGTTAATGCTGTTAAAGCCAGAATTCGTCGAAACCCCATTAGGAAGCAAAACATCTTATCGCGAGAAATGAAGATTCCCGCAAGGACTCTGTTGCGTATTGTATTATAAAACAAGATCTGAAGCTCCTTGCTTATCGTTGATATACAGGACATGCCCTAAATCAATCTTTACAATTAAAGAGAGTGGATCGATCAAAATGCCTTCCGTCACGATACGCACGTGAAAGGCACAGAAATATCCTGTTTACCGATGAAAAAAGTTTCACGATTGAAGAGCTCTACAATGAGCAAAATGATAAAGTGTACGCTCACAGCTCTAAAGAAGCTGCTTAAGTGGTCGGAAAGGTACAACGTGGTTATCATCCTGCGTCAACAATGATGGTTTGGTGCGGCATGGCTTATCAAGGCGTCACAAAGCTACATGTTTGTGAAAAAGGAGTGAAAACTTCAGCCAATATTTATCAAGATACAGTCTTGGATCGTGTTGTGAAATCTCACAGCAATACACATTTTAAAATGTACCATGGACTTCCCAGCAGGACTCTGCAAAGCCCGGCTTGAAACCGTTCCGGACTTTATAAGAGCTGAAGACTGGCCCTCATCTAGCTCAAACCTTTAGACTACAAATTACGCACAGTTTTAGTGGACACGCCCTGCTTTTAACAATACGGTGACATCGAGTCTCAAATCTCTAGAGCAAGCAGTAGCGAAATTTCCTATGGAAACAATGCGTAATTCCATAGATTCGTGGCCAGACAGTTGAAAGGCCTGTATAAAAGCCAAAGGTGGCCATTTCCAATAGATTTTTTTTTTCTGAGACTTTAATAAATATGTACATTTAAGTTTTAGTAATATTACGTAACTTCAAAAAAATGCATTTTTATTTGTAACAGAACTTGTGGCCGAACTAGGTACAAGGTTACCCTGCATTCATTGCAATGCCATAGTTGATATATAGACATATGTCGAAGATGTTATATATAGATTTTTTGGCTTAGGAACTGTTGCGGAGAACCCAAGAATATTCTGTCAAAGTTTCATCACAATCTAACCAATGGTTTCGGAATGCATGGGGACAAACATACAAACATTGATATTTTTTACATAGTTTTTTACTTGAAGCAGAAACATAAATTCATACTTTGGCATACAACATAGAAAACTTTTAATTTTATCAGGGAAATACCTATATTAATCCTCATCGTATTATTAAAATATGAACTTCACTTACAATATTCCCTTTGATGTAGGAAACTCAATTTGTTTCGTATCCATCTCTTGGATGTAAATATTGCTCACTTCACGTAGTTACTTCTAACGGGAAACTCATAATTAAATTACCGTACCTACTGATATGAGCTTAACTTCGCAAAGTTGTTCAAAGCTAAAGTATTTACAGCTGAGACATTAATAATAATAGGGGTTAAAGTATGAAATTGCCGTTTTATTGCAATAGGTTCTTTGAATTGACATAGAATCTTCATGGTTTGAGGTTTTCGAATGAAACTTTTTTTAAATGGTTTCTATGATGTTCTTTTTTTAAAAAATGTAAAACATTTGAATATCGACTTTCAATTGTTTTTGTTATTCAATTTAGACAAGAAAGATGGATACTGCGAAAATTCGAGTTATTTTTGAATACGAGTTCCGACGCGGAACTAACGCGGCAGAAACAGCCCGCAATATCAATGCTGCGTTTGGAGAGGGGTCTACTAATGAACGCACCGTGCGATTTTGGTTTAAACGCTTTCGTGATGGAAATTTCGACTTAAAGAACGAGCCACGAGGAAGACCGCCCACACAGGTAAATAACGATGAATTAAGAGAGATAGTGGAAGCCGATCCTAGTCAAAGTACCCAGGAATTAGCGGCATGGTTTAACGTTACCTTACCCACAATATTGACTCACTTGCGTCAAATCAATAAAATAAAAAAATACGAAAAATGGGTGCCTCATGATTTGACTGATCTGCAGAAAGAAACGCGTGTTGAAACTTGTGTTGCCTTGTTGAACCGGTACAGAAATGAAGGAATATTGGATCGAATTGTAACATGTGATGAAAAGTGGATTCTTTATGATAACCGGAAAAGAAAAATGCAATGGCTGACCCCAGGTCAAATGCCACAACAGTGTCCTAAAGCAAAACTTACCAATAAAAAGGTAATGGTAACTGTTTGGTGGTCTCAGCATGGTGTTATTCACTATAGTTTTCTCCGATCTGGTCAAGCAATAACGGCAGATGTCTATTGTGCCGAACTCCGAACCATGTTGACAAAACTAGCAGTAAAACAGCCCCGACTCATGAATCGATCTTCACCATTATTGCTCCACGACAACGCGAGACCTCACACAGCACGAGAAACCATTTTGACCCTTCAGGAACTGCAGTTAGAAACCATTCGTCATCCTCCGTATTCACCAGACCTTGCTCCAACGGACTACCATTTTTTTCGTGATTTGGACAATTATCTACGTGACAAGAAGTTTTCTTCCCAGGAGGCAGTACAAAATGCTTTCACACAGTTTGTGCAGTCTAGATCGTCGGAATTCTATCGCAAAGGCATTAATGACCTTCCCATTAGATGGCAGCAATGTATAGATAATAATGGCAACTATTTTGATTAAATAAATTTGTTAAAAATTTAAAAAATAAACAATATAGATTTTCAGTACAAATCGGCAATTTCATACTTTAACCCCTAATATGAAGATTTTTTACCCAACCTCGTGAAACTGAGACCAGAATATAAGTTTTGGGTATTTTATCTGGGTCTTTCATATCTTGGGTAAATTAGTTAATCACAAGAATTGTATGGTTTTTTGTAGTGCCAAGAACTTATTGGATCTACATTGATACGATCGGTATTGATCAGAAAAGGCAATGATATTATTCTGTAGTACCATATGTTTAATAAAATAACTACAGTTTTTGCCAGCCGCTTTCGAAAAGATATTAAAGTTAGTTCAACTACATGACTCACTATTTCAGATGAGTTTAGATAAAGACTAACAAAAATTGCTAACATAAAATGGAAGATATACACTGATCCGATTCCAATCTTAATTTGGGTCATGAATGTCGAAAATAACAAGGATACAGCAACCAACAATCACAAAACAAGAAAACCTAAGAAGTTATTTTTCTACATTTATGAATTCAACCAACCAATCCAAAACATAACTATAGTTTGAGTCAATATGACATCATAACAGAAAAGAAACAAGGTCTGAATTTATAATATTGACTCAAACGCGATAGTAACGTTTGCATATCTGAAAATTTACACTCTGGTTTAAATCTGGCGCATCATATAATACGCTACGCATAAAGCTACGCTAGCACCATATATTGGAGCGTAACGTAATACATAAAAAAAGAAAAAACTGTTTTTTTGTTTCGATGGGATGTTTTGCGAATTACAAATTTCAAAAATTGATTCTTTCCACACAAAAAATATTAAAATCGGTTAATAACTCGGGAAGTTATGGCGTAACAGACATTGCGCCATTGAAGCTGATCCATGGGAGAAACCAGACCAACCAGAAACAGAATCCGTAGCTATAGCACTTGAATTACAACCACGGAGCAGTTTTACTAAACTTTTTCTTGAATATACTAATAAGTTTTCGATAGAAAGTTTCACAAAAATGTTTAATGGACAGAAAGGACTAGTTTTGTTGTTTCTAAGTTTTTTTCTTTATATAATACTAGCGGCCCTTCCCGGCTTCGCACGAGTGGACAAAATTCTTTAAATTTTTTCTAGCATTAAATATAGCCTATATTACTCAGCGTGAATGTAGCTTTCCAATGGTCAAAGAATTTTTGAAATCGGCTGAGTAGTTTTTGAGTTTATTCATTGTAAACATACAAAAATACAAATCTTTCCTCTTTATAATATTAGTGTAGACTTACCAAATTGACATCGACTATTCTCTTATAATCACTGTCATCAGCACTCACAATTCCCGCGTTGTTTATAATGACGTCCAACCTCCGGTATTTGTCGAAGGCTTGTTTGTACGCGGCAACCAGCTGCGATTCATCTGAGATGTCGCATTTTATAAACTTAGCTCTCAACGCGCCGAACTTCCTTAGAAGTTCTGTTTCCAGCTGTGAACCTTCTCGTTCAGCGATGTCGAGGAAGGCTACAAACTGAAACAATAAATGAAAATTACAGTAACTAAATTTAAATAAATTATTTTATTATAAAGTACCTCCTTTCACACCGGTGGTCCTGGGTTCGAGTCCCCAATGTTTGTGTGATAAATACAAGCATTTGTACCTGAGTCATGGGTATTTATATATATTTCTATAAATATTACATATCTATGTATCATAAATGTATGTCTATCCTAACGGATAGACATACATACTAAGCTAACGCTTAGTATCCGTAACACAAGCCTTAAAGTGCTTACTTTGAGCTAGACTAATTGATGTGAATGTAAAAAAGAATTATTATTATTATTAACAGTGGAACTGATATATAAAAATATATAAATATTTATAACTTCAATTATACGAGTATCCTAACAGTTACAAACATCCGCAACATGTAAACTCTGGTTTTGTTAGAACTTTAGATGTAGGTTCGTAGGTAAGTCATTAGCCGTTGTTTGACCCGGTCCTCAATAAGGCTTATTTTGAGATTACGCCCTAATTGTACTAAGTTATCACTAAGAGATGGATATTTTTAGAGTTTATCTTTATCAGCTCTTTCAATTAAATAATCTTATCAGTGTCTTATTAACGAAAAAGATCCAAACGTAAATAATCACGTACGCCATATAATAACTTTACTGTTGAGAGATTCGAATCACGGGCTTGGCACTTGTATTGCATAATCATTTCTTTCTGTAATTTTAAATAATAATTCTTACTCGAGCATTCTCCAAAAGCAGAGCTCTTACTAAACCGGCACCGACACCGGCTGCTCCTCCAGTCACCAAAAACACTTTTTCCTCTATTCCATCAATACTTTTACTCGGCGAATCACCTAAAGGCATTGTAACGAGTTCACTTGACAACTACTTTTCACGAAAAATAACACAAAAATGAATCAATGATCGACTAAATCGCTTAAAAAACTGATCGTGTTGTTCCGAGAACCGGTTCTCACGTTTCGATAGGCGAAAATAATGTGTTGATATCGCTTATCGCTTTTTTGATAAACAGAATATACGTATATGACAGCGCTTTGTTAAACTGAGAATATATGAAAACACCTGTTTTACTGTTTTTGTGGTGGGGATTTTCATTATGTCATTGGTAATTAGCAATTGGAAACAACGTGATGACGTAAGTATGCATATTCAGGTCGTCTTTTGACATTTATTTTAATAATCATTGTCATTATAATTTGCTACTTACTTATAATACAAATAAGGTACATATTATGTACTTACATTCTTCAACATACTGTTATGTTTTTTACAAAATAGAAAATTTAATTAGTTAAAGCGAAAAATATCTTAAAAACCAAGAATGTATTGTTTTTCGTAAACGTACACCGTAAACAATTGGCTTTCAGATAAAAATAGATCGCACGTTGTTGAAGTCTAGACAATGACGTCGATCTCATGGGTGGGGTTTGATAAAAGCATAATTGAAATGTTCTACAATAAATTGAACTAAAATATATTCAGTAAAGATAGTCTTTATTATAAAACTGTAAATAAGCAGTGTCTGTACATTCCAGACCATTTACAATAATAGTTGGGTTCCCTATCTCACTGGTACAGGGTCTTTTTTCTTTTGTCGGACATCTGTCTGTGCGCGTATCACGCAAAAATCGCTAAAAAAAATTTGATACAGTTTACAAAGATTAGTAGTTTGACGGTCCAACCTAAAATTTCAGCCATATTGCATCTCATCCGACTGGAGATACAGCTTGACCTCTCCGCAATACTTATTTACATACTTTTTACATTTAAAATGGACGTCGCGTGCAAAGGTCACCTTTATTCCGATTATACCCTGCTGCATATCAACAACATAAGCTGAGAGCATCTCCACGTAGTGAAGGTGAAGGTGATAACAGTGTAAGTTGGCTCAAAGTCCAGTGTTCCTTGAGGAAGCGCGATAAAGACTTTCATTGCTAAACCGAACACCACACAGGTAAAACTGCGGGGGGAAGCTGGTAAATCGTAAAAATAACAAAACTTATAGCAGATATATTTCACCAAAGGGTCAGTCTTTTGTTCAATGCAAACGAAATTTATCCATAAATATATTTAACATAATTGTGAGATTTTTTACTAACCATATTATTAACATTGTTAATATATTTAGTTCTTACACTTCCGCGCACAATACACATCAGAATAAAACACTTTTTTACGGATTTTTGCGCATGTTTTATTTTATATTTAATCCTGACGTTTCGACTCCTTTACAGGAGTCGTGATCACAGGATGACTAAGATGAGTCTTAGTCATCCTGTCGAAACGTCAGGATTAAATATAAAATAAAATAAAACATGCGCAAAAATCCGTAAAAAAAGTGTTTTATTCTGATTGTTAATATAGATACAAGTATCAACAATCAAATACGTAAAAATTGTAGAGACTGAGAGTTGAAATTCTAAAAATGTTTTACGAATATATGGAATAATAATAATATTTCTAATATTCACACCAATTCCCCTAGCCCAGAGTAAGCGCTGTAAGGCTTGTGTTATGGATACTACGGTAACTATATCCGTTACCGTAGTATCCATAACACATTATGATACATGAATAAATAATATTTATAGATACTAAGGTACAAATGCACGTATTCATCATACAAACATCTGCCCCTTCCGGGACTCGAACCCAGGACCGTTGCACCAAACAGTCGTCAAATATATACACTATACTTTACACTAATAATATACACTATACTCAATTTATTCTTTTGATAGCTTGAGCATAAGAACGACTCACAGTTACACAAGTGTAAAATGATTAAGTCAATAATTCTTATCACGGCTAATACGTCATTTTATAAATAGAGTAGCACGCAGCAAAATAAAAAAATATCAACAAATTTTTCATACAACACGGGTGGCTGAACTTAATATTTACCTCATGATATCTGACTTCGATTCTGGAATGGAATTCATATATCAAAGGTGCGAAATCTGAGTCGGCGATATAGATTCTCAACTGGAGTTCGAATGTAATTTTTTATTATATTTGTCACTTACACTTGACACTTGTATATCCCGACTAGCTTATACCCGCGGCTCCACTTACGTTTATGTAGACTACCTATAAAAAAAATTCCCTCGGGAACAGGACTATTATTCTGGATAAAAGGTACCGTATGTAGTTTTCTGTATCCCTAGCATAATTAATGCAAAATTTCGTAATGTTCGATTGAGCAGTTAAGGCGTGAAAGTGTTACAAACAAACTTTCGTATTTATATTATTAGTTCAGATTAAAATTATAAATTTTATAATATTATAAAGTTTTAACCGATATGATATATAGCCTATCATTTGCGCAATCACACGTTTACATGTGCACACAAACAAATAGACAGACGGACAATAATAAAAAAACATAGTAGAATTGGTATCAGTGAGTAAGAAATGTACAGACACAACCTACAAATAAATATATATATTTGTACGTTGTGTCTGTACATTTATACATATATATAGAGGTAAAAATAAAGGGGTATAGATTTCTCATTTTAAATAAAACATCATATTAAAGTAAATGTAAGGTAAAAAATAATAAAAAAAATCTATATGAATAACATTCTCTCCAAATATCACATAACATTTCGTTTTAAATGTATTGAGTCATCTTGACAACCACAACCTACACAAATATTATTCAGTCTTCTAATATGGAATTGAAATAAGTGTTCAACAGTATAATATAATTTGCGTTTCCACTATGTCTACTCGCTTGTGCTTCTGTATATATATGTATACTGTTATGTAAGAGTAGAATAAGACTATGTTTAAATTGCTACTTCATTTTCATTTTATGCTCTATCAAGATTAATATACGTGACATTGAAAAATCACTAAACATTCAAAAAGTAATAAATTATAAGTCGACGCTTCTTATTTAGTGACGACCGTTTGGTGCACCGTAGCGATCCTGCGTTTCCCACCAACGATCCTGGGTTCGAATCCCGGAAGGGGCAGATGTTTGTGTGATAAATACAAACATTAGAAACATTTGTATCTGAGTCATAAGTATTTGTATATATATATCTATTAATATTACTTATTTATGTAGAATATATGTTTGTCTATACGTTCTAGTATCCATAACACAAGCCTTATAGTGCTTACTTTGGGCTAGGCTATTTGGTTAGAATGTAAGAAATATTGTTATTGTTATTATAGTTTTAACAACCGGTATTAAATAAAATCTGCTTCATTTTCTTGATCGCCTTATTTATTGTATCTGCTATTCAATGTGAGGATGAGGATACATGTTTCCTAAGAATGTTCTTGTTTCGTAAAAATTATAAGGATTCTATTTTTAGCAATTACCTATACAACTATTTGTGTCAAGTGTTCAAATCGACTTGAACCCGTAGCCTCTTCCAATCGAGATACCGAGACCTCGACGAACCCGTCTACCACCTGAGATAAGTTTTTTATTGAGTGAAATTGCTAAAGATATAAAAATTGAGCAATTTAATACAAAATAATATAATAATTAGGTTCCTTATTTAGGCGGTCAACACACTGCACCGCGCCCCGTCGCGTAGCGCGTGGCCGCAGATTTTATTGTTGTATGCAAGTATCTTTTTTTTTTTTTTTTTTTTTTTTATAGATAATAGGCATGCGCTTGACCACTCTCTCGCCTGATGGTAAGCGTCGATGCGATCTAGGATGTGACGCGCCTGCCTAGAAGATACCTATTTACTCGTGACTTGAAGACCTCCAAATTGTATTTGTCAGGAAACACAGACTCAGGCAAAGAGTTCCACTCCTTAGCGGTACGCATCATAAAATTGAAACCAAAACGCTTAGTGCGACTCTTTGGTGTATCCACCATATAACGGTGTCGCCAATTTGTTAGTCTGGTTGTCCGATGAAAAAATGGGGATGGCGGAACAAGGTTGTGCAATTCAGCTGCACACTCTCCGAAATGTATCCTATAAAATACTGATAGGCTTGCAACTTTCCGCCTATGCTCAAGGCTTTTGAGCTTTTTACAGAAAAGATCTTCATTGCCGATGAGCCTCTTGGCCCTCCTCTCGATGGACTCAAGCGTCTGGAGCTGGTATCGGGCGGAACCGTCCCAAAGATGAGAACAATACTCCATACACGATCGAACTTGTGCTTGGTAAAGGGTGAGCAACTGTTCCGGTGTGAAGTATTTTCTCACCTTCGCCAGAATGCCAAGTTTTTTTGAAGCCACTTGAGCCTTGCTCTCAATGAAAGAGCCAAAATTGAGCGTCGGTGACAAAGACATACCGAGAAGCTCAAGATGGTCAGTGATCGGCAAGGATACACCTCGGAAAGTAGGAGTCAAGTTGAAAGGACTCCTTTTAGCGGAGAAAAGACACGCCTGGGTCTTTGACGGATTGAACCCCACTAGATTGGCATCGCCCCATTCAGAGACAGCCTGCAGAGATAGGTTCATACGGCTAACCATCGCCTCTCTATGACACTGGATCTGTTCAGCACTGGCTCGTGCATCAGACATATAGGTCTCTACAACAGTGCTGTCATCTGCGTACCCCAAAATACCGGGCAAAAGCAGGTCATTTATATGCAGCAGAAAAAGAGTTGCAGAGAGAACGGAACCCTGAGGGACGCCGGCATTGATAGCCAAATGGTCAGACGAGCTACCGTCAATGACAACTCGTATTGACCGATCCCTCAGGAAGTCCGATATCCAGACACACAAACCAGTGGGAAGACCATATGACGGAAGCTTGCTAATAAGGCCCTCATGCCACACCCTATCAAAAGCCTTCGAGATATCAAGAGAGACGGCAAGCGCCTCACCATGCCTCTCGATGGCTTCGCTCCATTTGTAAGTGGCGTATGCTAGAAGATCTCCGGCAGACCGGTTCCTGCGAAACCCATATTGCCGGTCACTAAGGAGGTCATTTTCTTCTAGATACGACAGGAGCCTGTGGTTCAGTACACGTTCCATTATCTTGCAGAGAATGGACGTGACCGAGATGGGCCTATAATTGATAGGATCAGCACGACTGCCCTTTTTAGGCACAGGTTGCACGTTGGCCAGCTTCCAGGACTTTGGCACTTGTCCTTTAGCCAAAGATAAACGATATAGGCGTGTCAATACCGGAGCTAACTCAGGAGCGCAAGTCCTTAGTACTATGGCTGGTATACCATCCGGACCACTGGCTTTATTCAAGTCCAGTTCCCGCAATGCCTTTCTGACTTCGGTTTGTCTTATACGAATTTCAGACATAAAAGTCCCACAACTTGACAAACCGGAAGGTACAGCATTGCCAGGATCCAAACGCGAACTTTCGGCAAATAATTCGGCAAATAAATCGGCCTTTTCCTTGGCCGTGTGTGCCAATGATCCGTCAGGTTTCAGCAAGGGAGGCACTGAAGTACGGCAGAAGTTGCCCTCGATCGACTTAGCCAGGGACCAAAACGCTTTACTACCCGAGGGGTAAGAGGCAAGCTTCTTCCCAATGCGGCCTATGTGATCGAAGCGAGCTGTCTTTACAACCTTCTTGCAGGACTTGGCGGCTTTATTAAAGGCTTTCTTCTTTTCGCGCGTATTACTAGCTTTGCGGGATCGAGCTTCAACCCAGGCCAAATATGCTTTGTATTTTGATGCCACCGCATCACGACATTTGGCATTATACCACGGGCGAGCTTTGCCGGCCAGTGATATGTCAGAGAAGGGAATAAAATACTCCATACCCTGACGAAGCACATTGGTCACAGCATCCGCGCAAACTGAGGGGTCGCTAGAAGAAAAGCAAACCTGCCGCCAAGGATAAGATGCAAAAAAACAACGCATCTCATCCCAATCTGCTGATTTAAAACGCCAAATCCGCCGGGAGCCTTTTGGGCTTGGGTCGGGCGGAGAATACATCGACATAGATTCCACCACACAATGGTCAGAACTGCCAAGGGGTGGTGCAACCGACACCGAGTAACTGTCGGGATTTGTCGTCAGCAGAAGGTCCAAGCAATTGGCTGTTTGTCCGTCAGAGTCTGGCACTCTAGTGGCTTCCTGGACCAGTTGGGTGAGATCAAGTGTCAAGGCTAGCTTTCGCGCTTCTCGACCAGCGTGGTCGGTTTTCTCGAAAGGGAACAGCCAGTCCTCGTGGTGTGCGTTGAAATCACCAAGAACCACCAGTTGAGCGGACGGGTATCGCTGTAGGGCCATGTCTGCCTTCTCAATGAGTTGGTCGATAAGCCTGGTAGTCTCCGCGTCTCCACTATGCGAACGGTAGACACAAGCATAGATGATTTTCTCTAAACCTGTATCCACCAGAACCCAAATGATAGAAAGGGTGGGGTCTTCAAGATCACGGAGACGCAAATAACAGATGTCATCGCGTGCATACATGCAAACACCCGCATGAGCCCTAAAACAATGTTCAAGGACATAACCCGGGTAAGCCAGGTACGCTGCGTCAGTTGGACGTTTTATTTGCGTCTCCGTGAGAAAGAACAGGTGCGGTTTTCTAGTCTCAAGATGGTGATGGACGGGGTCGAGATTAGAGTCTCAATTAATATAGAAAACACGCCTATGACAACACACTGCCGACGCGGGAACGCGCGGGTAGGCGCCCCGCGCGCAGATTCTGCGCGGGAGCGCGGGGCGTGAAGAAGTAAGGTCAACTTGTATTGAAAATCTGCGCGGGGAAGCAGATTAACCGCTAAGTTAGGCAGATCTGCGCCTCCGCGCGGGGGCGCGTTTTTCTGTCGCTACGCGCACCGCGGCGGGACGCAGTTCTAGTGTGTGAACCGCCTTAGTGTATATGTTACAGTCAAAACTCATAACTAGTCAAAACCACTTTTGACTGCAAAAATAAGGCAAAAGTACTTTTGACCAACGACCTTAGTTAAAACCACTTTTAACTGATTTTCGCAGTCAAAAGTGGTTTTAACTGAGGACGTTGGTCAAAAGTACTTTAACTGCGAAATATTGGGTAATAGTGTTTGTGACCAAATTGTTTTAGTTAAAAGTGGTTCTGACTAAGAATATTTGTCAAAACCGCTTGGAGTGGGAATTTTTAATTTTTTCTTTTTTTCCGCAAATTTTGCGTCTTCCACCTCAATTACAAATTCTTTTTTTGCCATTACATTATAATGACTAAGTATTCTTTATTTCTTCTAACGTTTGAAGCCTTAATAAAAAGCGTTCATTCTTTTCGTTTCCACTCATTTTCTTTGAATTCTAATTTTTGCTACAATATTTTAGGTTACAGTGTAACGTATTAGTCTCTTTTGTACGTGTTGCAAAATTCATGCATCAACCACTAAGGGGTTGTATTTTATGTGTTTAATAACTTTTTCAAAAACTAGCATCAATATTTACAAATAACATATTTTCATTAGATTGAGATTTTAATTTAGATCAATAATAAAAAGAGAATAACCTAACCTAAACACCTCACTATTTATGAGTTTTGACTGACAATCTAAATTTTAAAACAGGCAATACCACTTTTGACTGTTTTTTGCAGTTAAAAGTACCTTTGACCGATGCCCTTAGTTAAAACCACTTTTGACGGCGAAAATCAGTCAAAAATGTTATTAACTAAGGTCGTTGGTCAAAAGTACTTTTGCCTATTTTTTGCAGTCAAAAGTGGTTTTGACTGGTTATGAGTTTTGACTGTAACATATATTCCACAACAAAATTACATCATATTTCTATTTTTGGTCATAGAGGATTATTTTAGAAATTCCCCAACGACTCTTTAAAGGTTATATGAAAATATGAAAACATCACTTTAACCTACACTAAAATGTCAGATTTCTTCAATCAATATTTAACTTTAAATCATTCATTCAGTTCAGTTCATAAACGAGTAGGGAAAATTACAAAGTAGGTATTTGGTTTTTGTGACAGTGCTCACAAAAGGTAAAAGTACGATCGACAGCACTCCAAGCTAATTGCTTTAAAATAAATGGCCTTTATTACAATGGCATAAATTACCTATATCTATGCTGCATGGTGTCCGGCAAAGTTAAATAGCACTACCACACCATATTTAAAGGTGTCTTTCAAGGTGACAGATGATACTGGAGAAAAATCACCCGTAGACCACAAATAGACAGCGGCGTCTTTCGAATCACGGTCTTGTAATCCGATCTCTCTAGTGTCTAATTGTTATTTATAAAGTATTAATTAAGAAGAGTACCTCATCATGAGTCTATATCCCTAAAACTGGAGACTTCCCTATGCGATATAGCACGGTAGAGAGTGGAACACATCCAGAACACGGGCTCTTCACGATTTAGTGGAAGTGATCAAAGACTTATCGTTAAATGAGATGTCAAAAATTTGTGAAATTTGAAATTTACATCCGCAACACACGCAATACCAAATTCGCTAACCACTTCGCATTCAAAGATGATTAAGTTATTTAGTAGATTTAAAGTCATTTATTAAGCATCGGACGCATATTACTTATTTGACAAACAAGTGTTATTTACGATTACGATGTTTACTTATACGATGATAAAGAGTAAAATGTTGATATAATTTTCCTTGCTCCGGGTCATGACTGAGTAAATTGTTACTGCAAAGGAATTTGCCCTTTGACACATTATCCTGTACTCTGAAAGGGATGATGTATGACATTGGAGGATACTTGCCAGAAAATATTATATAGTCAGGCGGTTGATGACTAGTTATTCGCGTAAAGATAACGAATTTAGACTTATATCATGGGGTTGTATTTTTATATTGTTGTCACCTCAAGAACGGTGTTTGTTATAGTAATTTAAATTATAAGACAGCCGCCAGAATCATAGGTATATTGTTCAATTAGAGGATAATATTTTTTCTTGGAAATTTATAAAAAACGAAACATAGCAAATAAACAAAGATAATTAAATATCAAAAAACCTTAACGTTAAATATTAAAGTTTTTGATATTTTGAGTCATTTTAAGTAGTGTAGTTTTATGCAGTCTTCTGCATATAAAAGAGTATAATGATTGGTATAATTCCGAAGAGTATAATTTGCCACTTTGTTTGTCGTTCGTGGATAATGTGAAGGCTGTAGATTCAATTAACTTGGACGGTGCTGCAGCCTTTTCAAAGGTGGCAAGTAAATTGCAGGTATATCGTGGGACAGCGAGAAGTTGTATCTCTGAAACTATTCACTGCTACGCTAAAGGAGACTTTAAAGGGGTTTCCTTTGATTCACCTAAAATAATTGGTCATAATTAATACTAATCAGTTCGCATAATTTGGTATTCATTGCAGGTTAGGTAAGGTTAGTCATTGCCAGCAAGCTATATCAATTATGGCAAGAGTTTGTGTGCCATTGACAAAAAAGGCTAAAAGCAAAGCGTCCCACTATATATCCTATTTTTAAGCTTACACCAAGAGATCATAGTAGTATTTCCTAAAGAGCTGGTCTTAAGAACATGTAAAACAAAAAAATCGTTTGGAATTCCCATATTATATTCACTTCAGTCAAAATTGAAATCATTACGCCTAAAGTTGTTGACCAATACGTATACCTAGGACAGACGGTACAATTAGTTCATTCGGGAAACTACGAAAATCTTTACGTCCAAATCACCTCCGTGTCTCCAGACTAAAGTCATTAACCTATGTGCGCTTCCAGTGATAACATATGGGAGTGAGACGTGGTCGCTAACTAGATCTCATAATAAGGGTTGATGTCAGCCAAGGAGCAATGCTTTTTATGAAATAAATAGCCCATCCACGGCATAACGCCCATTTTTCCTTTTTTCCTCTAATATAAATTTTCCCTTTCTTTTCTTTTCTATTCTTCATTTTTGTTTCAAGTTTCCTTGTTTTGTGATGTAAATATTTATGATGTCCTTACTATTCTGTTGCTTATACCGTATTCATTCATTCATTGCCCATTTTATTATTCAAAAAGTAACGCAAATGAGAACGGCAAACTGGATAAAATAATAATTTTACATCTTTCTAGTAGTAAATATGCTAACTATGTATGCAAAAAATGTAGTGATGAGAGGGTACTATCGGTTTAAGGATATTTCAAAATGGTATGGCAAATGTGATGTATTCACTTTTATTTACTTTATTAAAATTAAAAACACATTTGACAAAGTAAACCATTACATAGAGGTAAAACTGAAAATAATTATAAATTGTCCTTAGGTATGGTATCAAATACAAATATTCAATATAAAAAATACACGAAGATTCTAAGAGTGGAGGATTGCCAGGTTATATGCATCTGTAGTTCTGTGGATATTACGCCTATTTCAGCAGCCAAATCTTACGCAGGAAGAACTTCTTCAAGACTTTTTGTTATTAAGTATTAAAGCATTACATTATCATTTGAAAAAATATCAAAATAACATATCAAACAATCAAAAAATACAAACATAAAATAGGCTTTTATATTAAAGAATTGCTTCCTATTTCACTTTCTCCTACGTTAAATCTTATGAGTTTCAGGTCTGTCATTTTTTACTGTCGCTTTTTCGTTTCATCAACTTACAAATCACAACGATATTAAAGAAGTTTTCACTTCAAAAACAGTTATCGAAACATTAGTCAATGTGTAGTAGTAAAAACTGCTGGTGATGCGAATACAATTTATTACTATTTAACAAAATTTTATAACTATTTTGCAGACAATAAAAATTAGGGTGATGACTTGTGTGCGACCAAGATTCGAAAGCCACGACTTCGAACGGTTATCCAACGATGGCGGCATAATGTTCCAAAAGGCTTGAGGGTATCATTCATCCTTAAGTAAGCTCCTGATAAAAGGATATAGCAATTTTTGAGATGGTAGAAGCTTAATGCGTGAACAGTCAATATTAATTTTGTTTTTAACTTAATTTTTTGCATTCACAATGCAATATTTCTATAAGATATAACATACGTGTGTAAAAAACAACTATGCCTCCGAGCCCTCAGGTAGGATGTTAATGTTTATTCATTAACCATTATTATAAATATTTATCCAACCGTATATTCATTTATTATTTCCATAAATATGTCAATCTCATTCCATAGCATTAAATATAATATTATTTAATGCTATGGAACGTAAAATTATCATAATATCAAATTAATAAAACGTGAAACCTTAAAATGTCATAAAGATTGCCTGCCAGTACAATGCCAATTTAATTCGACATTAAAAAATATATTACAGTTTATGTCCTAGGAATTCATTAACTGAATACTAACATTTATCTAAATGGATATTTATCAATTTATTTTTAGATTTGTTAGTAAGCTATTCTTTTATGGCAGCATATTATAGAACCTGATCGCGTTACAAAACGTAACATTTCCATATATTTTCAATTTCTGAGATGGGATCTGTAATTTATGCTGATACTTATGTTTAGTGTTTGTTTTTTATGGTTCCGTACCCAAAGGGTAAAACGGGACCCTATTACTAACACTTCGCTGTCTGTCTCTCACCAGGCTTTATCTCAAGAACCGTGATAGGTAGACAGTTGAAATTTTCACAAATTATATATTTCTGTTGCCGCTATAACAAAAAATACTATAAAAAAAATAAAAAAAAATATTTAGGCATCTTTTTTGCTCGAATAATGACAACAGGTAGGCACTTGAAATATTCATAAAATACTTCGTTGTATTTTTGCTTTTATTATAAATAATAAAATTAAAATAAAATAAATACTTAAGGGGGGCTCCCATACAACAAACGTAATTTTTTACTTAACTAAAAGTTTGTACGGAGTCCTTCGTGCGCGAGTCCGGCTCTCACTTGGCCGGTTTTTTTATATTCCGTGTAAGACAAGGGAAAGAACATATTTATTTTGTGTGTGCACATCCATTGATATTCCCCAAATAATGAGAACGTAAGGCAAAAGAGACGAGACATGTCCATGATATGCTGCTAAAGTGGTTTCTCGGTTTGCAACTTCTCTTAGATGTCTCCTTAAGTGTAATTGAGGCTGTGTACAATTTCTTTAAGCTGAAGACAACGTACGAAATTCTAACAGCAGAGTTTTGCCTTATAAAATCACATTTGACAGCATACATAGCTTGTTTGTAGCAGCATCATTTTAGTCTAATTTTTGAAAATCTCCAAATTGTAATCTAAGTTCTAAAACTTTCGAAGATGTAAAGACAAACAGCTAGTAAGACATATTCATGGGGCATGTGCGATTGCAGCTTTAGAAGTAAATATTCCCTAAAGTGAACTAAAAACTTTCACCGTCCTGAAATTGAATTCTAAGTGCCTAAACTTTAATCAGTGTACCGCACTCCCACACAGCGGTAACAAGCTTGTGCAAATAGCCCGGCTACTATGAGCTCTGTGCAAATACTGCAGTGGATATGGTCCCTAAAAGAGATGCGACGTTATGCTATTTGCATTTAATTTTGAATATTCTAATGAAATTGAGCTTTATATACTGCTGGTTAACTACGATATCGCAGCGGTTTTTCTATAAAGATAATGACGTTTATAAAAGTTTGAAGTTTAGTAATTTGATTTCAATATATTTTACCAATATTTAAAATCTGTTGGGACATTAACAGTCAACAACCTCTCGCTATTCAGAAGAGTAATTAGTTTTCTAAATAATCTTTTAACTTGCTGGGCGTGTGACCACACATTTGTTTCTTTTTTTATGGTATTTCATTTTATGTCAGACTTGGAGTTGAAAATTAGCTGACGAAAATTGTAATTTTTGTGGGATCCACTTGGCTGTGCTGTTAAATTAATGAATCATCATCGTCCTATATTTAAAATCCAGTCTTACTACGTGATATAAAAACAACCAATAAAAATATAACGAGGACCAAATCTTGTGTTCTTCCCACCATTCTATTTAATTATTTATTTATTGAAGATCAAATCGAATCATTTCGTGGAAACACTTACAAATGTCATTATTGTACATTTCCGATAAAAAAAACATGTCTTTTCTACGATACACTCACGTTTTGTTGCTATATGCGTTACATTGCTTATTATACAGAATACTATTAATAGGCTTAAAATAGTAATTCTGTTAAAATAAAAGTATTTTTTCGTTACTAATTTTTAATCAATTAAGCTTACCGATTTTATATACAGTATTTGTAGTGACTTTTGTCTTTTTATACCTATATTTTATCCTTTTTAAATTTTTAACAGCAAAGGCTCAAGTCAAGTGGCATGAGGACACAGAATTGACAATAAAAGCACAGAAGATTAAAGACATCTCTCTTTCATCTTTTGTTTCTATCATCTACAATAAGATTTCATAAAAATTCAAACAAAGCTTCACGACTCGCACCTAGTGCTCACAAACAAACCTCGCGGTCTCTCTGAAGGATCCTTTCTCCTTTTGTCCTTTTCTAAGTGAGACATGGATACAAACGAAAACGACCCGGCTCTTTATTGCGCTGTTTAGATAAAGAAACGGCGAAGTGTATTTGCACTACCATGAATAAAAAGTTAGGTCCGATTGGGGTGAATTATAACTTCTATTTTAACTAAAATTTAAAACATTTATTTATATCCTTTAGTGAAAGTGAAACTATATATTTAGGCTTGACGACAATGTCAATCTATAATCTAAGATCACAGTGGTTTGTGTGTTTGTCTGTCCGCTCTTTTTTCATTGTATCAATAACGTTACCATAACAACGCGTTAACCGCAAGTAGTTCGTCTACCGGACGCTAGATGGCGCTAACGGAAAAATATTTAATAATAGAAAACAAATTAAGAATTTTGTAAACCCGTGCGGAGCCGAGACGGGCCACTAGTATATACACATAGCACATCTCTAAATCCATTTTTTTATAGAATTTTAGCAATGTGTCAAACTCGTTTTTAATATTCCCGTTGACCCCTTATGGTAAGCTAAATGACAATGTTACGAATGGGTCTGCGTTCGTAGTACATTAGCGAGAATCTAATTCAAACAGCTTGTGTTGAAGTTGATATCACAACCAATGCGCTAAGGCCGCTTTAGTTTGGTAAAATTGAGAAATCTTCATTCTTTGATCGTTAATCGTTTTAGATTATCATTTTATACATTCATTTAATTCATAACCTATCTATTCCAGTTGTAAATGAAAATTCTAAAAACAAAATATTTCTAGCAATAGAAATAACATATTTTTTTACAAAATCGTTTCATCATTTGTCTCACTCGCTGCTTTACCTGTACTTCTCTGTACATCTGTACATGTGTATATCTAATAATATTTTTTGCCAACAGTGAAAAGACAATAGCCTCTTATCTGTAGCTAAATTGCCAGATTGCAAGCTGCTTATAATCAGCAAGACAGTTTATAGAAGCCAAATGTGGTTAGATAATTGAAGTTGTCATTCCAGTCGCGCGTTATTGTTAAAAATGGGTTGTACAATTGATGATAATTCAAAGGACAAAATAGTGTGGGGTTAATGATCTTTCCTTTTTATATACATGTAGCGTAAGAAACAAAACGAAAACTTCATGGGGATCGTTTTTAACCGCATGTTTTCTGCTCCTTAATAGCTTGTATATGTCTACTGGTTTATTACTGACTCTGGTATTTTACCTGTCATTTTCTCTCACTACTTTACACACATATATATAGAAGAATTATATAAAAAATAAAAAGAAAGATATATAATCTTACTGTGAGTGTTTACGGCGAGTATATCGAAACTTATATATTTTTGGCCGCTCACATACACGTACACAGAAATTTACTTACAAATGTACACAAACATAACTTATGGCAGTTCTAAACTAATAATAATAAATAGAAGAAAAATAGAACTAAAGAAGTTTACATTCAAGACTATGAAACAGTGTTACGGGTAAACCTTTTCCAAAACCATGAACCACATCAATTATTACTGCTTAAACTGGGCGTAGATTATAAGAACAAGAAAGAATGTGTAACAAGCGCAAATAAATATTGCGAATCTTAACTCGGAAATAACCACTTTAATAAAATCTAAGAAACATAATAACATTTTGAATCCAGGGCCACACATTAAACAGTAATATATGTTCATATAAATAAAAATAGAGAGAATAAAAATACAGCATTTATTGCTTCAAATCACCTTTGATTGCAATGTTATAATATGACACACTTAAAAATATGTACTCTTATATGAGGAACTCACATTTCCGTCAAATAAATTGAAATGCCACAACACGTTCTGGCGGGGGCGTCACATTTAAATTTCATCAAGAAACCCCGGAGTTGTCCCAGCGAGACGGAATTGCGTTTTCTACGCGGGTGAATCCGGCAGGAGAGAATATGCCAGGATTTTAGTTTCTATTTTCACTCGTATGAAATTTTAACTTAATTAAATATGAGTTTACGCTCCCTTATGCAGTCCCATGACAATACGAGAACATTACGGCAAAATTTTAAACGAAATAAAATATTAAATTATTTTAAATAATCAATTTAAGTAATCTCTACCACAAGAATTGTACACCATCAAACTGCAATACATAAAACAATGTTTGTTTAATGCAGAGGTGTTGAAAATTAATTATTTTTATATTATTTTTCATTTTCGCCAGGGGTAGAGCATCAGTAAGACTACTCGAATCACCTCTATGCATGTTCCACGATTTTTCTTTAACTTTAATTTTCTCATTATATTGATATTTACAATGACATCAATCTTAATAACTACTTAATTTTCCTCTTTATTAGTTGAATAATATGTAGTGCCTTAACAAAACAATTATGATTAAGTTTGATTGGCGCAATTATTTGCACTACAAAGAATGTTGAAACTCACGCTTAGCAAAAATTTCAAAGCTACAAAATGTTTGATGTCACAAAAAAAATTCCTTCAAAACTATTTTTAATTCCAAAAAATCTGAAGTCATACTTATTCTTTTTTGCAATATATTTTTTTCATAAACATCATGTTCAATTCTGCTCAATTTAAATTTTATTTTTTAACGAAGTTTTCATTATCAGAATTTCTTAGAGAATTACTTTTGCTATAAAGAGAATGACAATTATAAGGACTTGTTCAATAGAGCAATTAGGGATCGGTTGATCATAAAACAATGATATACTTAACCATTTGTATCTGCATATTATTCAGGTATAAAACTGTTTTTTTTTGCACGACAAAAAAATCATATTACGTAAAAACGTATTATAAATTATTTAATATGTTATTAATATTTATTTAACATATAAATGAAGACTTTCCGTAAAGGCAGAATTGATTTAAGGGTTCTGGCCTAGTTCAATCTCCAAAACATGTATTTACATTTTTTTGTAATATGCGACATACTTGACCTCGGAATTCAAATCCCGATTTTTCCTACTCCAAAAGGATTGGATCCAGATTTAGAGCAATGTGATAAAAATATTACAATGACAAAATAACCTTTTCTTCGAGCCTTATATCGTTTATTGTGTGATGCAAAAAATAGAAATCCAGTTTAAGTTATAAATACAACTATTTTCTCCTCTAACGGATAAAGTATAACGACTTATCCATAGAACAGAGTTCGATGTGATCATGACGCAAAAACTAGTTTTTTAGCTAAATGAGATAAGGTCTCTCTGTTCTATGGATAAGTTAATTTTTTTATTTAATTTAATGAGATAAGGTCTCAATTAGCTAATAAACTAGTTTTGCGTCATGATCACATCAAACTCTGTTCTATGGATAAGTCGATAACATCATTATTATTAAGTAAAAAGGAATATGCAGTTTAATATAAGTAATGCCGTTTAGTTTATTTTATAAACCTTATTATTTTAAGTTAATGCAAGCTAGCTACACGAAGCTAGCGTAGAACGAAATGAATATAGCGTACTCGTACAACAAGTACACAAATTTTGAGATTTTGTAAGCATGTTAATACAATCAGTAAAATCAAAAATATTTGTCTCAGCTTTTCAAAGTTTGTATAGCGAAGCTGTTTTTCGTTTATCAATATAGTGCATCATTAAATGGACACTGATCTGATTGTCTTCCGATATTGAGAAAACCACGATTCATATGTCTTCTATGAAAAGGAATATGATACTCAATCTTATTCATATTAGAATTAATATTTATTTTCTTATTCATCCGCTACAATTGTCCATTCGATCGGTATTAATCCATCAAAGCAGATGATTTTCGCTTCGGAATAATGTTATTACTATTCCATTTCCGCAGTCGGACCACATTTTGTTCTGTAAGTGAAATGTCACTCCACTCGTAGAGGATCTTTTCGGTCAGTTGATTTGTGAAGTCCAATAGTGTGAGAGCCCTTTCGCACCTTATTAGCTTCAATAAACTTACTTTTAAACGTTCGTTGCTGACTTTCTTTTGCGTGTGGCGTTAGCCACTGAAACCGTGTCATTTTTAAATCGATGATAACTCCTTCAAATCAAGTTTTAGGGAAATCAACCCAGCATAAAACTATCTTAATTTTTCACGTAAATCAAGCTCGTAGCCTTCGTTTCTGTATTTGTTGTAGCAACGAATTGGTTAGTTTTAATTTCAACCTTTAATTTGTATCGTGGGCAATAGAATTACCCCACTGTGTATTTTTATCTGTATGCTCCGTTATTACATCTATAACACAGCGCAAATGTGTTGTATCAAATAGTCTCTTATCATTTCATTCCCCAGCAGTAATTACACTTGTGACACTGTTATATTTGTATATTGCGAGTTTATTTTACATAATTAATTCCACACAAACTGTTATGTGTTTTTATTTAGAGTATAATTGTCAAAAACGAATCAAATGTTTGTTTTAATTTTGAATTTATCTAGATGGTTATATAAAACTGAACAATTTTGTTTCTTAAAAGATTCTTGTTATTTCATAAAAAATCCAACTCCAATATCAATTGTGTTCGTCAAATTAAGAATACCAGCTAACGGTTATAAGCAAAACGCAATTTTTGCTTATGCCAAATAACAAATGAAGCGATAAACAACGTTAAACTTATTATATCAATCATGACATGAGAGCTTTTTATTATTTTAAATACATCTAAATTTTTACATTTTTTTTTTATTTTGTCCAAAGGTGCTTTTCGATAGTTTCACACTTGGCCGATTTACGTCCTTCACGGAAGACGGATGTCCTGATGGTTACATGCAGATCCAAGAAGCAAGCAGACCTCAAGTAGGAGGATCTTGGTGTGGAACATCATGGGGTCCATCAATATACTACAGCGAGACAAAGTCAATAACGCTCATAATAAGACTGCTACATCTATCAAAAGACCAAAACAACTACAATTTCAATTTTCGAATGGCATACAAAGTTTTGAGGAGAGATTTCGCGACAGTTCGATATGGAGGGAACCCACCATCGGGTATGTAAATCAGATAAAATGTAGCGAATGATTCCCTATTGGATTCCTCCTTCGCATACATTATGTGCTGTCGATACTCCCGATACCGTGCATAGATTTTGTATTTTATTTCATCTTTATTTTCAAGCCGTTATTACTTTAAAGTGTCTAATAAGATATTTCTTTTTATCGATAAATGTAAGCATTTTTATAAGATTGTGCTTTAAAAGTAAAACAACCAAGGGTTATTAATGACATTTAGTTATCCGATAAAAAGTGTTTAGTTGCATAAATATAATTCACATAATAATTACCTCTGGTGACAATTTTTGTAACATTATATTATGTATATTTATACTTTGTATCGTCATTTTTTGGAACAAAAACCTCTGAAAAATAGAATTATAGATTGTTTTTTATAAAAAAAATCATATCAGCCAATAGAGGTCTAACTGCTGAAAGGGACTATTGGGCATCCCAGAAAATGGGGCATTATTCCATAATCCTCATTTTAGACAGGCGAGCTCTAGCTCGCTCTAGATCGCAGTAGAAGATTATAATTAGAAAACGCCCATTCTGTGGTTTGTGAGAGATATGTGTTACACATATAATTACTTGCCTTTACGACAACCTTTAAAATTAAGGGTTTATATTATTCTACGAGTACTATGCCAGACACTACATAGCAACATACGAGTGTTACAATACAGTATGAAAAATGAATCTTAACAAATCCAAAATATATGTCTAGTGTATATGAAACCAAGTAAATCCGTTTAAGGCGGCTGTATTCAATCGATTGGTTTGCAAACCGATGTCGATCCTTGCTGATGTTATGCATGTGAGCCTACTGGTCACAAGCTATTAGCTTATCACGAGAAGTTAACAGGGATATTAATTTTGTGTTTAACTCATTATTAATATTTTCATAAAGACGAGTGTAATACAATTATAATTAAGGGAAATTAGTTAACTTGTAAGCATTGAATAGAATAATATTATGTTAGTGTCAGATATATAACTCACGTAGCAACAAACTGGTATCGTACTCATGTAAATTTTGAATGAAATAAATTTTAAACGTAATTTCAGAGTCAAAAGTATTTGTAATTTGATCTCTAATACTATCATAAGTATTTACAGTTGTAATATTCTCGAACAAACGCCTAGGTAATAAAAGAATACGTGATATAAAGTTACGTTAAGAATCTTGTTATACTTTCGGCACCGGTACGAATAGGATTCAAATCATAAAATACTTTTCTTCGTACTTTCAGAACGCCCTTTTTTTAAAATGAGGCCACCGCTATTTCCCGTAAACATGTCACGTGGAGAAGATACAAATGTAGCGAGAACAACAAAAACTGGCGAGTATTATCTCGGGGATTTGATTTCCGGGACATACTGTTCGCGGATCTTCAGTGACTGTGATCGTAAAAACTGCAGGTTACAATCGCCAAATTTCCCAGGCGTTTACCCGAGAAATTTGACATGTTACTATGCTGTAAGACAACACGAAGTGCCTCAAGGGAAACACGCCTTAATCGTAGTAAAACAACCTAATGGCCAACTAGTTTCGATAAGGAGTCAGAAGACGTTTTATGCGGCGCAACAAGAAAGGGGTAATGGCGGAAGAGAATTGAAATTTTGGCAACAATGTGACGAAGTTCAAGACTACGTAACGGTTTATGATGGATATACAACCAGGGATCCGGTTGTCTTAAGATTCTGCGGCGGTGGTGTCTCAGTTCCAGAAGCTATCTCGAGTGGCCCTGAGTTATTAGTGGAGTTCACAACTTCGCCTTTTGGGACGTTCTTACAGCCGGCGACATCGCAATCGTTACACGGATTCCAACTAGAAGTTGAGGTGAGATTGTTTAACGTTTTATAATTACTTTTCACTTCTGTATAATGATATCCGTCAGATAATTAATGCAGTTGTAAACTTTGTTCGGGATCGTCTCAAAAGCTGACTAAAACTCGTTGGGTTCTGCTGTAGGTAGTATCATTAGCATACGAAAATAGGATTATGATAAAATTGCCGTGAGCGCCATGAAACTTTAATTTTATTATGAGCACTCAAAGCATACGATTAAAGGAATTTTTAAATATTGTTTAATATAATTTTAATATATTTTTAACAGTTTAATCAGCATATTTAAATACAATATAAAAATTGATTTAACTTTCCATTGAAACTTAACTTAATATTCTTCTGGATGTCTGAATTTCTTCCGGAGTAGTAGAGAAAATTTATTATCATTAAAGCGGGGGATGTGCGAGGCACCGTTTATTGCTACGCTTTATATTGCTGATGTAGCAATTTTGTCGTAAAATCCTTTAGTGATACCTTATTCTGCCTCTTTATTATACGCTGAATGCTTTTTCGTATGGTGAAAAACAGAAATCTTCTTGAGAGTTATAAATGAAGAGAAAACAATGCATATATGTTCAAGGCGATAATTATGCGCTTAGCTTTAACCAAATCATTATACTTTATCTTGAATTTGGGTTAATGGAGTCATATATCATCGTGAAGTGTTATTTAAAGTGTTTCATTCGCGGTTAACAATAATAAATCAAGTAGTGCCCCGGAGGCCTCACTTGGGCCCCTGCCAAAGCATAATTAGTACCGTAGACTTGTACTGTACGGTCAAAATAATAGAGAAACCAAACTGAAGCCTTCATTGTTGCAAGTTACGAAATTGGGACGCGACCCCTTTTTGTCTCCAATTTTGACAACAGCCTAAAAAAAATGCGTATCGCAACAAAATTGTATTAATGAAAATACCTTTATCGTTTAAGCAGTTTTAGAAATATTATATTTGAATATGATCTTACCTTCATTTTAACGAGAACAATGAGTAAAGTCCCTCCCTTGATTAGCTTTGATTAACGTTCTTGGGAATTACACTAGGGTTATCTCATAATTAATCAATTTCAGGTCAGGTTTGTGGATCAACAGTCTCCCACATACGCTAAGAACAAAAGGGCTTGCGAATTTTGGATAAGGGGAACTGGCAGGGGTATTTTAGAACATCCGCAACATTCCTTACCTCCAAATATAACTTGTTTGTACCACATGCAAGGAATCGATACTTCCGGACCATCGGGAAGGAACATTATGTACAGGCGACCGTCGTTCTCAGCCCCGCGATTCAGAGTGTGGTTTTCGGTATTGAAATTTTATGTAACAAATGCCCTTAATCCTAATTTACCAGAGGACGAGTATTGTGGAAGTCATTTAAATATATGGGATGGTCCGATGCGAATATCCCCTGGTTGCAGTGACATATTTTGGTAAGTCGGCAGTTTCGTTTTATAATTATCTGTGTTCTTTATATTTACCAAACCAAATTTTAGAATAATGTGTTTCAACGTTACAATTAGGATGTACGTACTATGACAAATCCGGAAAATATGTTACACCAGAGGTTCATTAGGTACCCAGCGTAAGTAGCGTATGCTTGTAAATTACACATCAAAGGAGTGTACTCATATACTATTATTATTCTTAATACTTGTTGCGTTTATTTGATCCTATCTTTTACATTGTAATTTAATCGTTGAAATTTTTATGTATTACACTTCTCTTTTCGGTCAACGATAAATTGTCGCACAAACTACAGATGAAATATTTGAACTGGTTATATAAAACAGTTTATAAAGTTCTATAAAATCCACAATGCTTAATAGCGGGTGTGATAAAATAGATTTTCGCTTTGGACAGAGTTTTGTATGTGCTAACGAGGTGGTAGAATCATTACATTATATCATGGGTTATATAAAATTTAAAGGTAATTAGTTGGGAAATGACTGGACTGATTTATCTGTTTTTTAATATTCATAATAATAAGAATTAAGGTTTTTAGGGAATTGGAAAAGTTACCCGGAATATTGGAAAATTCAGAGAACCGCAAGTGCTTTTTTCTATATGAGCTTTGTATGGACACCAGCCTTATTAAATCAAATTGATTTGTATAATTTTATTTTGTTTGCTAGTAAAAGAGAAAATAGAGAGATTAACTATCCACATTTCTGATCTTTTTTTATTTTACAACTTTTTGCATTTAATTTCAGTGACAAAGAAAGGTCAGTGCAGATGTCTAGAGCGACGTCCCCACAGTCGGTAATTGTTGGTCGTCCACCCACAAACGCAACACTCGTAGCTAGGTTTTGTAGAGAAAGAGCCCCCAGGACCTGCGAGCACGCTTTACTGAGGAAATCTAGAGCTTGCGCGCGGACAGAAAGCTTTTTATCAAAAGGAGACTCTTTGACTTTGGAACTGAAGCTCACACAAGGAACTGCACTCAAGTAAGGGTTGATTTTGCAGTTAGAAAGTATTCGAAGATTCATTATAAAATTATAATTTCAAAGCTAACAACTATTAGTCCCAACCACTGTCTTATGCTTATACTTGTTAATATCTAGAAATTTATTTCAGACCTGTTTTTTTCAAAGCTCTATATGAGTTTGTTGATCTTCATCAAGATGGTGAACCGTGGGGACGAGGTTCATGTTCCAGAAGATTTGCTTCTCGATCGTTCCCCGAAGCACCACCAGATCCACCTGTTACCTTTTCATCTCCAAGGGACGTATTTCTATATGGTCGAGGTGGTTCAAGAAATATAAGGTACTAGAATAGTTATCTTAATGTATATCATTTACGTAAACGAAGTCCTTACACAAAAAGATATATATTATTTTTCACATAAAATTTACTTACGTACGCATTTCTTATTAACCTCTGTTAAGATTTTTTTTCCTACAGATTAGGACATTAATTTTTATAACTAATTCCTATCAAATGTCATGATAAACATGTAACATGCTTAAAAATCTTTTTTGTTTTTCAGTTGCACATACCGTTTTGAAGCAAATCCTGGAGAAGTGGTGCGACTCCGTGTTTGGGGAGTTCGAAGTGGTGGCCGGCTCTGTAGATCTGTGCATTCGGCTCACTCTCCCTGGTTTCGATGTGCTGGTGATATCACGGCTGCAGTTAGAGTCTTTGACAGACCTTGGAAGAACAGCGGGCCAAATATTCCCAGAGATTGTTTGTGCAGGTAGACTTATTCATTCAATTGTATATTTAAAGTTAAAGTTCACACATTAAAAACTGAATATGGTCTCAAAAGGCTCTAAAGGCTAATTTTGCTTTTTATTTACAAGAAAGTTCTTTTCACCTCACTTGCTTGGAAAAGTTTGGTTTGTCATTCAATTTCTGCTTGGTAAATTGCGTTTTATCCGCTAGCGTGGAAAAGTGTTTTAAAATTAGAGCTTTTATATTCAAACAAAAACACTATTGGCACATTTTTTTTTTCGCAGTTTAGTCTCTATAAGTTACATTTTATTCTTATTTAAATTAATACTAAATTACTCCGTTTTGGTTTCATTGAATTAGTTCGGTTCCTTAAATCACAAAAACAACGAGAGTAACTAATATTTAGAATATACTATCGGTATTTATACTATATGATATTTGATTACATGTCATTGGATTTCGGGCCGCACCCGAAAAAGAACTGTCAAAGAGATCTTATGGTACTTTTAGTATCTGGAAGAAACCAATTTAAGTTTTAGAATTATTGCAAAAAATGTCCAGCAGAGACAAAGATACCAATTTACCATGTTATTTAAGCTGTTTTTCTTGTACCTAAAAATTTTCCTATAGTGAGGTGAAAAATTGTGCGTTTGGCTCAGCAACAAATTTTTTAGCGTCTCGTACCTTTGAAACCCTCGCTGCGCTTATAATTCAATCCTTGAAACACTCACTACACTCGTAGTTCAATCCTAGAATCCTTCGCTTTGCAATAGAGGTAACTCGCGTCCAAATCTCGACTTTCCATCCCTGCATAACAAATAACTATTGGAATTTTTTGGAATTTGGAATTCAACTATCTCTTTATTGATTTTTAGTGATGTCGGCGATTACGAATTTACATCAACGTCAACAGTTGCCGAATTGAAATTCGATGTCGTAAACATGTCGGCAACGGATGACTTTAGATCTTTTGGCTTCGAAGCCTCGGTGGAGTTTGTCAGACTGGATACCACATGTGACAGCTCTCATAAAGTATACGGTGCTAGTGGAGAATTGAGATTGTCTAACTCAATGCCCGTATCATCGGACGCCGTAAGTTTTTTAAACCGAAATTATGTGTGGTATTTCATTAAAAAAGCCATCGTATTTATAATCTAGTGGATATTTTTTTCCGCCTAAGAAAATATTCAAAATACTCCTACTTGTAAAAATAACTTATTGTTAGTAAAGACATTTTGATATACATATTTTAAAAAGTTTTAATATAAATCCTGAATTTTACAGGATCGATGTGAACGACGACCGTGGCTTATTGATCCTTCACCGGGCCATTACTTATACCTTCAAATTCGTGGCAACATCATTAAAGAACCTGAGCTGGACAACTTCACACTCCTTAATAATATCACCGTCGCACCAGATTTGAGACATCTTTGTAGAACGCAGAATAGACTAGCAGTATATACGGGAGGACTATCTCCAGTTTTTATTTGTCCAGACCCTCCTGATGAACAGGTATGATTAATAAAGTTTTTATACAAATTTTCTCACATGGAAGATTTATCAACCCTATTATTTGCCTAAAATGAATCAAATATTAACTGTTCATACTAAATACGATGCCTATGAATTTGTGCGATAAAACTTCCTAGTCTCCTTAGAACTTAGTGTTGCATTAGTAAGGAAGTATCGAAATCATATTCACAATAACTAATACTCCATATAGTTATATTGGCGTTATTAAAATTATTTTTCTCATCAGTTCCGCAAATGCTTTCAGAATGACGATGTAGTGGAAGTTTTTTCCGATGGCTGGCTCAAGGAAGTAGACCCACTCGCTCGACATGTGATGGCTCCACCCCCTTCGCCTGATCGTTTTGATCTCGACTGGCCGAGGTCGCTGTCGGTTGAACTCATTCCAATCGATACTGGCAGTTACTATGTTACGTGGTTGGAACTTTCTAGAAGGTGAGGTTGAACATATTTTATTACATTATCGGCACTTTAGTAAACTGAAAATTTTACTCCAATCATAAAACAAAAATCCTTTGATCATTTTAAGGAAATTTGAACGTTTTTAATATTGATACCGATACTGATATTTGACGACCCTTTTTTCTCACTGACGGTCCCGGGTTCGGATACCGCAAGGAACAGATGTTTGTGTGATGAATACAAGCCTTTGTACCTAAGTCCTGGGTTTTTTCATATGTTTCTACGAATTTTACATATCTATGTATATCTATCCTATAACCTAGTGTCAATAGCGCAAGCCTTACAGTGCTTTGCTTAGTTTAGCTTAGGCTAATTGTTATGAATGTAATAATAATTATTATTACGAACAAAGCTGGTCAGGAAAGTTATAGGCGATTTATTCAAATCAACTTTAGGACCCGGTCAGAAAGAAAGCTAGGCTCAAACGATGCTATAAAACCTAATTTAGCACTGTTTCTTACTAAAAAGGTAAAATATGTTCTGAAATCGTTATTTCTTGTGGTCTTTTAATCTATACACTTTGTGTTAGGTACATTAATATGGACATAGACCATAAAAACGATAATCCGTCTTTCTCGGCTGCATCTGTAGTTGTCACCACCCACTAATCCCCACCGGTCCCGCGTGGTAGGTTATGGCTCATTTAGGAAAGCAATTGGGCATATTAACGCCATAATGATGATTATCTACAGACAATTTCATTGGAGAAATCTTAAGAAAAACATAATGTAAAAAACCTTGCCAGTAACTAAATTCACATCATTTGCAGACCATCTAATGATTGATCAAATGAACTCTTACTATTTCGAATTCTTTCATATTTCTGAGGCACGCTATTTGATTGACGTTTGTCCTGGCTGCAGTTGTTAGCCCACCAATCGGTATTTAGAGATGGATATATTCACAGAGACGGCATGTGCCATGGGACAGAAAGATGATGATGCCGTTCACGACACAGAAATAGATCTTCTAAATAGTAAAATTGCAATGACCAACAAAATAGTATGGAGGGTCTGTTCACCATATTCATCGTTATTTAATTTTAATTACAGGCATCCGAGTCCCCGTGGGGGTGTATTCGCACTGTCAGGGGAGTGCGAATACCGCTGTTCGTCGTTAGACGCGTGTATATCGTCCGCCCTATGGTGCGATGGGGTGGCGCAGTGCCCACATGGCGAAGACGAGCGCCTAGCACAGTGCTCCGCGCTGTTACGAATGCCCGCACATTACGCGGCCGCCATGCTGGCGTTCACTATTCTCACTGCTTTCGCGGTGGTAAGTAACTCCACTTTACAGTCTTGATAAATCCTCATCATCTCAAACAAAAATTGTTTACTGCAGGAGGATTCTCTTAAAAGAAAGTGTGATTTTGCCTTTGCATAATCTTCAAGCTTGTAAGGAGGGTTGGAAATCGTAGTAAAAGACTATATTGCAGAAAACATTGCTACCCATTTTTGATCCACGGAAGGTGTGTGGTGATTACATTCAGAATCATTAGCCCTAGGTTATAACACCTTTAAGTGTGAAGAATTCGTTGAACTGGTTATTCTACTTTGACGAATACCACTCCACTGTGTATACCTAGCTTATTATGAAGAAATCACAACACAATGACCAACGTGCGCTGGAATCTATTAATTGATTGCGCTGATAATTTTATTTATTTATTGTAGTATTACATGCACATTAAAATAATAATAAATAATACGAAACAGAGTGACACTGGTTTGCCCATTCAAGCTCAGTTTAATTTGGAACTACATAATTTGTGAGAGTTGTCTGAAATTTATTATATGGTTAATAATGAGTAATTGCCGTTATCATTCCAGATTGCGGTAGCGCGTTCCTGTCGTAGAAGACGCTCAGCGTTGCAGCAGCGTCTCAAAAGCCTTTCCTCAGACACTGCCATATTTGATGAGAAAGAGGTGATTTGCTGACCCAGCGAGGACTCCGTGCGTTACGTCGAAATCGATCGCGTCACCACAGTGTGACCAGTCCTTCGCACGGGGTCCCTATACTTACATTTTACTGTTGGAAATTAAACAAGTTATACTAGTAATAAGCCGTGGGATTTTCTGACATATTGTTGAAGTGTAACAAGCCCGTCGTAAAGCTACTTCACATGTTCATGTTGAATTTTAGTAGGAATTGAATCTTTTGAATGAAGTGGCGTGACTTGTTGCTATTGATGATACTGTATGTCCGTTAGTTGTGACGAAGAAATCTAAAAATTCTTGATGTAGTTTAAAAGATTTTGTCACTCATCATCGTCATCATCATCGCAATACAATAAATTGTATATGACGATGACTCGTTCATAGTGTATATACAATTGTGATTGTAGAAAAATTAAATCGAGGATGATAATTTACGGACCAAGTGCAGTCGATCGGTGGCCAAATTCAATCATTGAGAATTTGATATATTTATTGGATGATTTGAAATTTATTTAACTATCCTGTAAATTATAGGTAATAGAAACGATAATTTACTGTTTGATGAGGTGAATGAATACTTGGACATTGAATATAAGTTAATCAGACATTATACTATAAGTGTTTAAATAAAATTTCCTATATTACCTTCGTATTTTGTCTTTGGAGTCTTATCTCAAATTACAATAACTAACTTTGGTAATCATCCTGACTAGAAAATGTAAAATCCAAATTCTAAGAAAAAACTGGATAAATTATGAATTCATCTAAACAAAATATTTAAACAAAATAATTAATAACTGCATTTATATTTGTGAGAACCAACTTCTGTTTCTTCAATAGTAATAAGTATAGACATAAAAGAGAAATTAAAAACTGATGCAATTTCACCTGAGTCAAACAAACTATTTTCAAAACCTATGAAATCATAAGAATTTTATTTGTTACAATATTTAAGCGCACAATATAACACCAAGTATGTTTGACCGATCGACTTGAGGCACAAATTTAATAACATTTGATTGTGATTGGACATGATGTAAATAATTAAGATATTGTAGACTCTTACCATTGGTTCATTACCAGAATTAATAATTATAGGTGTTAGTGATTATGACGCGGCAATAAATTTGTTTGAAATAATGAAAAAGTTCTTGTAAATCTCTTATGGAACTCCCATTTTGTTAATTACTTCTCATTATATATGACGAGCTTAGTGGATCATTATACCCTGTTTTTATTTTAATAGCTTTTAAGTGTTTTTTATTTTAAAATATTTTATATAAAATAATCATCTATAATAACCTTTTATTGTTTGTTATTTTTCGTAATAACCAAAATGAAAATATTAATAATTTTAAAATATTCCTATCAAGAGATACTAATTTTCATGTTAGACATAAAGACTTTAGTAAGGAAACATCCTAACATAAAAACAGCATTGTAAATAGAACTAAAACTATTCATATCTTAGATGTGTATTAAAGTGATACCTATATGTTTGTTTCCCAAGGAAATTATTAAAGTTTATATTATCGCGTTAACTATTAGTGAAAGAGTAGATAATTGATGTTAAATGAGAACAACTTGTTGTATTATTGATGATAAAAGAGCGATAGTGTGAATACTATCAGTGAATGTCGTTAGTGAAAATGATAAATACCACGATATTCCGGCAGAAAATCTCTCAATAAAGGTCTATTAGACCGATAATTCATTTGAAATAAAAACATATATATTAACTTCTTAGGATAATGAATAACTATGTAATAAAACTTATGAGAAAAACTATTATGAAATAGAATATCAACAGTTATGTTAGCCCTATATAAGAATTATTAATCTGACAGAGACACAAATACAAGCTCTCTTTAAAGTTAGAACATTATATTAAAAAAAATTATCCATTTTATTTTCTTAAGCCAAAAGAAAACTATAATTCCAATAAAGTCTGTCTGACAACCAACAGAGTAAACATTGAACTTTGAAAACAAGTTTCAGATTTCACTTCTGTAGGAATACACGTGGTATACCTATAAAGATGTCTGTTGCTGCCAAATGAACAAATGAAACGAACACTGCCAAGATGATGATTATAAAAAGTCAAAGAAAGGAAAGAAGCAACTTAGGTGATACTAGAGCTATTACTGAAAATAGAAATATATGTATTATGTAAATAAATAATATAAATATAAAATTGGAAACATAGTTGTATCTCATTTAACTCAAAATAGAAACTAGTTGTCAAGTATTTGAATTTATAGATAGGCAATATGAAGAAATACTAAATTAGGATAATGATGAAGTGGATGTGTTCTTTACGGTTATTTTGACTTACGAAAGGTTGATTCTGATAGGTTGTTTTGTGATGACAATTTCAGATGTTGTTGTCATGAATATGTCGTTTATAGGCGCAATTATTGAATTTTGTTATTATTATAAGAATTGTATGTAATTTAGTCACACTGGGTAGTTAAAGTTTGTCTTCCATTACGTACGATAATTCCAGATTTCGTTTCCTCAGATATTATGTCATATCAAAAGATTACGGATTCAAACGGAAATTATTAAATACACAAACACGAGTTATCCTGGAAGACAATAATGATGGATAAATAGCTGTTTAAGCAGAGAAACCTAATTTCAAATTGAAAACAATGATAACGAAGATTTATGATGATATAAGATTTTTTTTAATAAAAAGATATATAACGCGGATACCTTGTTTTATTTTATATCTTTTCGCAGCAAAACTAAAAGAAATGTAAAAGAGATACACAGAGAAGATAGATCTAAAACGGCTTTAAAGTAAAGAGTATTTACGATGGTATGAGTACCCATCTAGTTCTCAAATCTTGAACCTTTTCACTATGTTCACTGAATTGATATTACACATCTGTCTTTATGATAATTGAAAGATCTTAGAACGAATCGCGCACCCACATTATACTGTTGGTCATTTCTCTAAACTGTATTATTATAATGAGGAGCGATATAATCTTCCGGTAACTTTTTAAACCTTTTGTTACGTAATCGGTAATGTCTAACAGAGGTTTATCTGCATCCACTATGTGGAACTACTATGCCCATGTGGTTAAATTGCCCAGTTGAATCGATCAAGCCTTGAGTATCACAAATTATTTGTGGTTCGATTATTTGTGAACTATGCGGACCTTTGGTACTCAAGTGTTTATAATTCGAGCCATAGAACCTTATTAAAATAACTAGTAGTTAAATTACAACTCGGCTGTCTATGTAGTGTGAAGACGAAAACAAAAGACAAACTTATTGTACCAACTGTAAACGCTTCTGCTTACACATAATCATGGGCGTATCATATAAACGTATTGCACTTAATATTTACCTACCGATTTATGGCGGTTGTCTTTGTTACAAAATTAAATGTTTCTCGAATTATTAAGTACAATTATTCTAAGATCTATACTGCTATATGAATCGGTAGGTTCTGTCTGTACATTTATTTTCTGGACAAATTTTATTATAAATATTCGATTTATGAATCACTGATACTATTCAACTATTTTTAAAATTTTCTATCTATTTATCTGTATGTACTTCTATCAGTCAAAAACAGGTTGAGTAATTTCGATGACATTTGGTATATGGTAACAACATGTGATTGTTAATGATAGGCTAGATATAGTATCAGTAAAAACTTTATAGTCCTAACTTATATTATAAATACGTCAATGAGTTTGTTTGTTACACTTTTACGCCTTGACTACTCAATGGATCATCATTAAAATTTGCATACACTTTGCCTGGGATACAGTCAAGTACATAGGGTACCTTTTGTATAAGAAAGAATTACTGTTCCCGAGGGATAGAAATAAAACTTTTTAGTCTACAAGCCACGGGTAAAAAATAGTAAAATTATAAAAATAATTCATCGATGCGTATGCGAAATGTATGTAAAAGTAGTGATTGCTTAATGCCGTATACCTGTGTTCTTTAAGATTTAAGAAAAAATAATGAAATAATTTATTACTGCGAGGTATTGTTAGATATTTATCTGATTGTCTTTTAAACAAAACAACTTTAACTAAGGTTGAGTAGAGTTAAATACCTTTTGTATGATAATACAGTACCTTACGAGCTATATACTTTATAACTAAGATTTTGACTTTTTACTTCAAATAAAATAATATTACGAATATCAACATTTTTGGAAAATCGAGCTGAATTGGGTTAAAAATTCTATGGGAATTATTAGTTAGTCGTAGTTTGTGTTTTAGATCTTAAATATTATTCTGTATAATGTTTTACAATATCATCCCTTTAAAATAAAAGTGCATTGCTTGGTGTTCTTATTACAACGTAAAAACGTTGATCTAATGAAAAAAAAATATCATTAATAATATTAATATATAGCAGATATTGAAATACTTTCTATGGAAAAATAATAGAACTGGAAAATTTTCATAAAAAATTCCACAGCGAAATATATGTATATACAAAAACTGAAAAATATGGCTCAAAGTAATATTTAACGTTTCTTTTTATCTATCACGGGGTATATAAATAGATTTTTTAGGTTACGCTTAAATCCCTATCAATATATTATATTTTTTATCATTGAGAAATTTACACATTATTTAGATAAGTAGATCCTGGATTGAACGCTTTTTTCGAAAAATAATAAAAAAAATTTTTGGTCAGTATTGGCAGCAGCGTAATCATGTGGTTCGCTAGATTTGACAATTTTATCTGATTTAAGATAGTAATACTCATGGTATTTTGGATTTTTATTAATACAAAAACATAGAAAAATAATTAAATAAAATAAAAATGTAAAAAATATAAATAAAAAATTATGCGATTTAAAAAAAATACTTGTTTGAGATAATTGATTTATTTCTTTAATGATACCCTTCCTACTATTAAGGTAAAAGTTTGTGAGGATGAATGGATGTTTAATTTTTTCTTTCACTAAAAAACTATAGAGCTATAGAGATTTTAATGAAAATTTACAGTAATATGAATCTCTTAATTTAGTTACATGGCAGACCAACAGAAAGAACTTAACAGATTAGCAAAATATAACGACCGACAGCTATTGACACAGGCTGGTAATTCGCGCATTTTGATATTATAATAACATAATGTAGGCGATATGGCGGAAGAATAAAAAAGTAGAAAATTTGGACATTTAAAAACAATGTACTATTGTAAACATGTCAATGGATGGCGCTGTTAGGTAAACACTGTTTTATAAATTGCCCTAACAAGATTCTTTGAACTTTTGCTTTTGAAGATCACAAACGGAAGAGATCCCTTATTCAAAATCAAACGTTGGAACGTTTTTGAACGGCTTTGAGTTCCAGAAGGGGCAGTTTGTGTGTGATAAGTACAGGTATTTGAATAATACGCATTATGTATTATGTATCTGTGGTGTCCTCGATTACTGTCAGGGTATCCATTAAATGAAAGCAGTCAATAGTTTCACCAAGCAGTACACGCACGTCCGCACCGGCCGACGGTCGAGCGAGCAATGCCCCTCTACCGCTGTAGGCCGTGCGTACGGGCGTGTGTCGCTTGCACTTTATTAATACGTCACACCTCTTCCTTTTCAACTGATTCGGATAATTTGAGACAAGGAAAAAAAATAATATACATTTATGTAATTAATATTCTTAAATAGTATATCTTGAATTGTTATTTAACTAAGAAGTTTTTTTTTTGAAATTATGTTTTATTACTTGCAGCCAAATACTCTAATCTTACGTGTCCTCTATTTTTCTTTGAATACGCCACTCTCCTTTTACCTTTTTTTAGGTGTATCAGTTTTTTTTACATTAATTTATTTAGTTTTCGTCGAATCGTCAGCTTAAAATATTTTTTTATTACAAGCTATATAACTTAAAAAGCTAACAAAGGATTCACACGGAAAAATTGGTCTAGGTATTACTAAAGTGAGCTCACTCAGTGTGTGAACCCACGAACCCCTATTGTAGTATCTGAATGCCAACTACCCTATTAAGATAAATGATTGTGAATGATAAAATGTCGTTTTATTCGGTTATCTCCTAATTAGGGAGTCACAAATTAATAAAACAATATATAATTATATATTTATAGCATCATGCAGTGCATATGCAGGAGATGACAATTTTGTTTTATTTAAGTTTCTCTCTAAGTTATCTTCAATTAACCAATTAAGGGTTTTATTCAATATATTGTTACGTCATCAACGAACAAAATACACGGTTCACTCATAACCTTCGGCAGGTCTATTATGTAAACTAAAAACAAGAGAGTCTTAGGCACTCCCTTGTGATGTTAAGGCATTATTATTTTTAATATCATATGTACTCTATAAACTTTTCTACTCATATGATTATAATATTCGATTTGAACATATTGCTGTCTATCTTTTAAATAAGAGATAAACCATTTGTGAGCTATATTTGGGATACAATCAGTTTATTTATATTTATGTTGCACACGGTCATACGCCTTGTACAAACATATGTAGCAATATTCGAATAGCATATTTTTAATGTCCAATTACTTATTATCTTTTGAATGTATTTGAGAAAATCTAATAAAGTTGACTGACTGTAATTATTTAGGTCACTCTTTTGGTTATTCTCATGTAATGGTAATCACTGTTGTTTTTTAATGAGTCAGGATAAACTTCTACTTGCAAAGATTGATTGACAGTGAAAGAGAAGGTAAGTTCGACCACACATTCACAATCAAATGTGAACGTAGTTCATCAACAATTCAATATTTTTATTTAGTTATTAAATTCTCACTACGATTACATTGTACACTACTGAGTCTACTACCAGTTCGGAAAAGGGGAGGCCCTTCCGAGAAGAACTGGCGGAAGAAACTCGGGCAGGGGACCGACCTCCATCTTACTGTTATTATTTGCAAAGAGAGCTAACTACATCCTCAGGTCTTGCAATGTGTGTTTTTGTAGGCATTAATTTATTAATTATTGGATCCCAAGCAGGTGGAACGCTCCAACCATCGTCTCTATTGAAATTTGGATGTTTCCTGATTTCAAAGCCTCGCGTAGTGTCCTTGGAACAAGTCTTTGTTCTCTAGCGAGAATTTAAGGTTTATCGATACGAATGTAGTTGTTTGGCCCCTCAAAAGCATGCTCACACTCACACACTGCAGACCTAATATCGCGCCTATGTTTTATGTCAGCTACGTGTTCTATAATGCGCGTCCCTATACTTCTCTTTGGTTGTCCGAAGTATGGGAGAACACAGTCACAATCGATTTTGTAGACACCTGCCGCCTGGAGGGGTATAATGCATTTGACCGGTCGCAAGAATTGGTTAATCTTCCTGGCTGGTTTAAAGTAAGTATTAATCGAAACCCGCTTCAGAATGTTCCCAATCTTGTCAGTGACCCCCTTCATGTAGGGAAGGACAGCAGGTTGACGTTCTACTGTGGCTGGTTGGTGCGGCTTCTGTGTCGTAATTTTGGTACTCGCAACTTTTTATCTTGTAGTACTCGCTTGTCATGCTGAAGCTCAGTAGTCAGATATTGTTAGGCACAGATGTCGCGAGTTCTCTGAAACAAAGATTTCCCAACGGTAGCCAACTGTATAGGATGGTGGTGAGAGTCACCATTTAAATATCTATCTGTATGGGTTGCCTTTCTATACACTGTATGACTAAGGGTTTGATTTAACATCAAAGCTAACCATAGTTTCATCATTAGTGAGATGTAGATCTCACTAACAAAATGGTAGGTATGGTGCCTTACTTTGTTTCGATAACAGAAACTCGTCAAGCTTATTGCTTACTATTTTATAAACATCAAAAGTAGCTGTTACTCATTATCATCACATAAAGAGAAGAGTAGCTCTTTTCTTTACTGTTGTATCTACCCCCGTTGTCAAAAGATATATTCCCAGGGTCGTCATCCATTTGTCCCAGCATAACCCCAGTGACATCGAATTGTCATCGCATTGCAATGGCTCTACGATGGCATGCTGAACATTTTAGGCGACCCAGAACAATGTCTGTACGCCTTCATTTTGCGCCCTTGGCGCCATTGAATATGGTGTGTCACATTTATACCTATGCATTATAACAAATTTAACGGTAACACGCCCAAGTTTCTTTTTAACATGTTGTCAGCAGTCTGTACTTGTAACTTGACTTCTATGCATACTGGTATTCTATTATTTATTGTTTGGTTTTGTGTTTCACAACAAGATACCTATTTTACTATAATAAATGTCATCTCACATCAATAACTCTTTTTCCTTCTTGTACCTACTTCTTATAAATTCCAAAATTTGTATAGTGTATAAATACAAATTGTATGTAATTTTTCAATACATTAATATATTTTTGAAGCCACATAAAAACAATATTTGGTAAAAGTTGCCTTTATTTTATATGTGTTTTCCTACTGGAAATTATTTTATTAATAATAATGTCTGATGCTAATAAATAAAATGTTATATCCTGGAGCTTTATGCCACTCCGGATATATATCTAATCATTCCATTTAAAATTCTTAGCATATCCAGTATATCCAATCCAATCACATGGGTCAATTCCAAATCATTTGGTCAAATACTGACTGGCTAACTACATAACAGATATCGACAGCGAAAGCGTCGAACAAAAGACTTAGAGCGCCGAAAACGCTTTTTGTGTTTTCTGTGTTTTCCGATGAACGGTAAAATTCTTAAAAACGCAGTACTGCTGATGCTGCGTTCGCTCTGACTGAGGTGGCAAGCGTCATTATAAGCGAAATAAGCGCTGCATAAAGTTTTGTTTTTATAAAACGGTAGCAAATTTGAAGCGCTTATTTTGCGAAATCTTATTAGTCCGGATTTAATAAACAGATGCGGATATTGATAAATATATATAATAACACGTCAGTTGGATTATTGGTATGATTTGATATGGTTTCAAAGAATTAAACTACTAGTCCGGATATATTTGGTGGATATGGATAATCACTGGATCTATATCTTTTTAGCAAGAATATAGGATAACTCCGATCTATTTCCGGAGTCAACTTAGGCATGTCCAGTCCCTTACCCCGTACGGTTAAGAGTGTATTCAGAAATAAATTAACCAGCGAATATTCATTTTATACCATTTCCAAATTACATACTTTGCCGATAACATTAAATCATCTAGATTGAATGTAATTCGATAACTTTTAACTAGTATACAATATTATTTACATATATGACGGCGAGGCCTCACGCCGGTCATCAGAATGCTCTTTATAATCCAAAAAGAGTTGCAGCGATCTTTAAAATAATAACGTGTATGGATGTAGGATAGACTTCTTTATTATTTAAAACCACTTGCAGTCTAAAATCGCAAATGATGCACGAGATTTCAATGGATGAAAAACGTGGTGATCCCCGAGACGGCGTGACAACCTCCCTGCGTTGTGGTCCAACGAAAAGTAACGTTCTCGCTCGGTATAAGCTATGAAGTAAAAGTAATACCCTTATAGCGTGCTAACGGTCACTATAAACTAACCGTTTTACGCTTATTGTATTCTAACTAAACGTTTACACTTATAGCACACTGACAGTCTGTGCTTCTCAAGTCATCTTAGAAACGTTTAGTGTTGCCAACTTGCAACGCCTCTTTAAGGTCACGCCATCTAGGATTTCACCCAGGTACTAACCTGACGTTTTCCATTTGATAAAATCGTACCTTGTACACAAATCCTTACTGACAAACATTATTTTAGGCGTAACCTCTAGAGTTTAATTTCATCTAATTGAAATAATCGAATGCTTCAACATATATAATATTACTAACCTAACCTATTATCCAATGAATATCAAATTCAGAAATAACATTACGTATAATTCCGAAAATATTATTTGTTTATGTCAGTCATAAGTGTAAAATACTAATGTCTTTTAATATCACTATAAAAGACGAGATAGTTATCGTAGGTAATTATGTTTGAATGTCTTTACAACGATTTAATTCTTAATCGATGCCCCTTAGCAAAGTCACACCTTTGTGCACCTTGTTACCATTGTTGCACTTCGGCAAAATCACACTTTTTTGCACCTTGTTACCATTGTTGCACCTTGGCAAAATCACACCTTTGTGCACCTTGGCACTATTGTTGCACCTTGGCAATATATTCTTGTACCCCTTGGTACATGTCTTTTCAAATTAATGTATTGTAGTATATCCACTTGTCTGTATAACCTTTATATAAGTTTTGCCGTAATAACCATTGAAATTCAAATCGTTGTTTCAGGAATATAAGAAACTACTTAAAAATCTATTTTTTTTAGTATCATGGTATGTTTTATTTAACCCGTGTAATGCAATGTAATATTTAACCCGTACAGGGTTACTATTAACTGAATTAAAATCTCGATCGATTTAAATCGTAAGTAACATTAGGTTTGGTGTGGGTAGGTAGCACAAGCCAGAATTATTAAAAGCAAGAACAAGACATTCATTACTAGAATAACATGGCAGAAATAACCGTGAAGGTAATAATAATCGCAACACATACATTATTCAATGGAGTGCTTATTACAAGGTTATAAAGATTTTCTTTATAGCAAAATAGGATGACTTCATATATTTTCTTTTCTTAAAATAAAATAGTTATCAATAATTTACACAAGTTCTTTAGAATTGCAATTAACACTGCCGTTATTCAAGTTGATATTTACATTGCTATAATCAATGATTTTTGAACTCTTCTTAGAATCAAGTGGATAAACTATTTAACATTTTTTTTTGTCTCAATACTATGAGACAGCCTTTTTTGCAGATGGGTTCGTTATCTCCCTCCTTTAATTTGATTTTCACGAGCTAATTTTTCTATATACCACTTACTTGAAGGCTCGTCGCCACGTGTGGTGTCCTCGATTACTGTCAGGGTATCCATTAAATGAAAGCAGTCAATAGTTTCACCAAGCAACACACGCACGTCCGCACCGGCCGACGGTAGAGCGAGCAATGCCCCTCTACCGCTGTAGGCCGTGCGTACGGGCGTGTGTCGCTTGCACTTTATTAATACGTCACAGTATCTATTATTGTATGTCTATCCGTTATCCTACCATCCCAACACGAGCTTCAGAGTGCTTACTTTGAGCTAAGCTAATAAGTGTGAATGTAGGAAATATTATTTACTTATCTCTCTTACCTACAATTAAAGGTGTCGTAAAAAGTGACTGAATTTTGGTAGAAGCTTTTTAAAAAATATGGCCTTATAACATTTTACGTCAAATTCGCACTTGTATATTTTTAACATCTTTTTAATCAGAACATTTCTTTTATAATAAATACACAATATAACTTTGCCACTTTAATATCTGATAAAGATAGACCAAATCACCAGAAAACTAATGTATTTGTTTTATTTTTTGCATTCACAATGCCTTATTTCTGTATGATATAATATACGCCTGCAAAAAAACAGTCTCCGAAGATTCGGAGACGTGGTTGTTTTTTTACAGGCGTTTTATGTATCACCAGAAAACTGAGTACACGATACTGATATTTCTGCTACTAAAAACTAATAGATATAATAACTCAACAAATACAAATAAATGTCTACAATAATTTTGCTACAGCAACATATTAAGCTTAATTCTTTTATTGATGTAAACTTAGATGACATTGACAATGCCATTAAACAATAAAATGTCAACAAAAACATCATTAATGAATTCGATTCTTAAATTTCTCTAATACATAGTTTATCATAAATCTTATATTTTTTTACAACTCAATTTATACACCTCACGAAGCAAATATACAAATTACTTGGCGTTCTAATACTTAATAAGGCGAATAAAAGACGCCAATGTTCCGAAAGGTTTACCTATTTCCGTGCGTGCATATATTTCATTACATGAAAACGATTAAGAAATAACATTAAGACTTACATTAATTTGCATGCACCCTGTAAGGGTAAGGCATAGGTAGAAAATATTAGTTATTCATATTATAACTCCTTAATCTATGCGCACAATATAATTCTACTCATTAAAAAAAGCTCTTCCGAAATATAATAACATTTTTCTCTTAATAATGATCTTATTTTCTTACCAAATAGTTTCGTCTCTTTTTTTTCGGTTGTTGACGCAGGTAATTTATTAAATATTAGGATAGACTTATAATAAGAGCTATTTTTAACCCCTTGATGCTCAGCTTTGTGTTAAATGCGTTGTTTCCCTCTCTATCGGGGAAAAAATAGCATTCAATCAAAAAGAACCATTACCAAAGCCGTACTAAGACTGCGCGCTATAGAACATTATATAATGCTCACGGATTTTAAGGGGTTAAACAATTCTCATTTTGTTCTAGGTATAAAAGTTTATTTTTCCTGTGGTCGTTTATCGTTTTGGCAAAATATTTTATTTTTATGGACAAATATAGCTATTTCCAATATATATGTAGATATCAGGCTAAGTAAGCAGTGTTTTACAAAATAATTTCTACAGTTCTCTCTTTGTCGGATATTTGAAATGAAGCGAAGACATTTTTCTGCATTATTAATAAATAATTATCCTCGCTACAATTTCCCCACAAAATCACTTCGTAATTTTGATACGCATAGGCATACGCATAATATGCGGATAGAGTGAATTTAGTGTCTGTTATATTTAAGGATACTTAAACCGTAAATGAATTGAGACAGTTTAGTTTTAATTTTATCTACGTGATTTTTTCAATTTAGATTTGAGTTGATTGTTAGGTCTAGAAAGTTAAAATTAGCTAGGTGAAAACCTATGTTTAACGTTTTAGCTGTTTCTTTGTAATTTTCTTACTAAAAAATCCTTCTTCTTAAAAAAATAAGCTTTTAATTTTACTCGTTATTAAAACGAACTTAAAATGGGGTTGCATACGGATATTATCTAGGACCAAAATACTCATCAAGATGAATCAAACGAGCTTAAACTCAATGGGGTTGTGTCGTTTTATTGCGAAGTTCCTATGGCCACTTTCCAGCTCCTGCATAAGACCATAATTACCATATAGGATCAAAGTACTCGTCAATGTAAATCAAACGAGCCCAAACTCAATGGACTTGTGTCGTTTCATTACGGAGTTCTTATGTTTCCTTCCAACTCCATATGCATGCAAAATTTTAGGTCAATCGGAAATCGGGAAGTGGGTCAAATTTAACTTGCAAAATTTCATTACAGACACTGGGACAGGTGAAAGTGAGTGAAAGCTTGTAAAAATTGCAATTATAGCCGTACAAGAGACAAGCTGTTGGTTACTTAAAAATTCAAAATTAGAACTGTCAAATCCACTAATATCCTCCTGCCGTAAAATTAAACCGCAATTAACAAAATGAGATATAAATATAACATAATATTATGCATTCCTATGAGATTGACTCATAATTCTGTATGCTTCAGTAATATTAGCAGTGATATCTTCCGCAGGCTTATCTGCTGTTACCAACCAAGTGGATGCACTCGCCCCCTTTTTATATGCCTCAACCAATCCGTCCACGGCAGATTCGGGTCTGAAAATACGTAAAAACTAGTTATTTTATAATTAAAAACTTTTTGGGGTGCACCCACAACTTTGTAACTGGTCCCAATTCATATACAATGGAAGTAAATAATTCGAATTTCAGAGCGTTCATAAAGCAACTTCTAGAATTTTCGATTTTGAAAAAATATTGAAAATCGTATTCTTTTCCGATCATGTTAAAATGAATATTTGGTTATAATACCAATTATATATGTAATTCCAAGAAAGTGATTTTCTCAACAGAACATTTAAAGCAAATATTTCATTTGAAGCTATAAATTTATACGTTATAGGGAAGAAGTGGCAAAATTAAAAAGACTAGTGAAGAAAAAAGTTTTGATTTTATAGGTTAGATAGTCCTAGATTATCAAGATTTATGCAGACGAACAAAGGAGCAAAATTCCTGGTTCTTACTTTTGCATAGGCGCTCTTTTGAGATATTCCATCAAAGCTTCCCATTGTTTAGAATCAAATACACCAGCCTTGTTGCTGTCGAACAATGTAGTGCTCGTACACCCAAAACATACGGTTAACACGCGTACACCGGTTCTTAAATACGTTGGTTCTATCTGTAAAATCGCAAAATATATTAAAGTCATCGGATCGGAGACTACTTTTACCAAAAAACCTTTATTATCTCGCTAGAATTTTTTTTCCTGGCTGCATTCGTAATTAGCACCCAACAATCGGCACAGTTTGAGCGTCAGTTATGGTCATAATCTTTTTACTGTATTTTAATCCACTTCTTACGGAACTAAACTGCTCTATAACATATAAAATACGCGTGTAAAAAACAACTATGCCTCGGAGCCTTTAGGTGGGATTCGAACCCACGACCTTTCGCTATCGGGGCGAGTGCTCTGACTGCTGAGCTACTGAGACGCTGGCAAACGTCTCGAATTTTACAAACGTATTTCAAGTATAGCTAGTATCGTTCCACCAATGTTGAACGCTAATTACCTTCAACATCGAAAGTAATATTTTTACAAATATTAAACAATCTTAATCGATTGTTTACCAGTTTATAAAACATTAAATAATAAAATAAACTGCTCTTTTTTTGTTTGTTGTGTAGTCAAAAATCAATATAATGTTATAGTTGAGCTAATGTTACTATGCCTTCCACGCCAGCTGCACCCATCAATCAACACATAACCTAGCTCTTTCCTCTTAAGCTATTTTCATTCATAGGAAAAGCTTGTGCCACTTTATACTTACACCAAGGGAATTACTGAAGAGCAGTACAGCACCTTTAGTGGCGTTATAGACAGGAAGATACGGGCTCGGTACCAACGCTGCAATGGACGATATGTTGATGATTGTTCCTCCTTTTCCAGTACAATCTTTGCGCATCAACTCATATGCTTTTAGAGAACTGTTTATTAGAGCTGTCTGAAAAGTTTAATCCAATTTATTTAATAATGTTTATATTTTTAGCATTTTTTTTAATTATAACTAAGCTTGGAACACGAAAATGGAAAATGGAACAGATAAATGTTTACACCATTTACATTATTTAAATGCGATTAGTAACTAACTTCTTGCTGTTTTTTTACTAAATTTGGTAGATACCAAGAGATTTTAAAATACATATAAAATCCATACCTTGGTATTGATTTTAGAAATGGACACTGGGTTCGAGTTAAGTACCAAGGTAGCGTTCCTTGCATGCATAGCATCAGCTGTAATTGGTTCATATGGGTTGCTGTAACGGACATGCTTACTTTTAAGCGCTAAAATCATTGTAGTTTTCGTGTCAAATGATATTTTTAGAATTAAGTGTATCATAAGAAAAAATGGACATATCGATTAAGGATTTCTTTAAATTTTGAGGCAAATGAACAAAGTCTGCGAGATTCCTATGAAAGATCAGTTATCGAAATAAAAAATTTATAGATACGGAATATACTGAGCGCTCAGAGTCGCATTTGTCCGAATTTTATTTCATCATTACGAGATCTGATTATCGCGTTATTTATAATCGCGAGTTATAATTATCGCGTCAAGTGTTGTATAATATGAAAGATAACACACACAACCTTATCATTAACTATTTGAGCAAACACAATGTTAGCCTATTTATTTATAAAGTTGTATTTGGAATTCAGTACTTATTGGTGTCTAATTAACGTCTTTATTACTGTGCAATAGTATTTTTAACTAAATTGTTTGCTTTAAGATATTAATAGGACAATAAAATTTAAGATTAGATACCATTTGTGATAAAACTTGTAGGAAGGAAATTCTCATATTAGATATTATATATATTAATATATATTTTTCTTATATTCTTATATTAGAATTCGAATATAAGGCTACCTTTTAATTTATGAAATATAATAATAAAATAAATTCAATAATTTCTGGTTTCTATAATTTATTATGCAAATTTAACCGTAATAAAGCAGATTTCATACGAAATTTGTTATATCAAATGTAAGATAATTAGTTTTAATAGATAATTAGAAGAATATAGTTATAAAGAAGAATGTATAACTTATTAAATTTGAAAATACTTAACAGCGCCTTTTTTTAATAGCTCGAAATACCACCAGTTACTTTATTTTCTATAATTGTTAATTACACTTAAACACGATTTAACCCGAAAAACGATAAATTTTCTGTTGTATCGGGAGGTCTACTGGGGACGTAAATAGTCAAAGTTTCGGCCGATTAATTGGACCGTTTCGTACTCTGAAACACATTCGTTCCGAAGCTCGTCCCGACCGAACTTCAAATGAAATTTCCCGTACCGAAGGTTACTCTGAACGCACGAAACACGACCGAAATTTTGAGTTTGACACAAGGAGCGATAGCTAGCATCTTTGTATGATGCGTTTATAATTTTATCATATTTTGAATCTATTTTTATGTCTGAGACCGACGGCGTTCAAACTTTTTAATGAAATATTTATTAACTCTGTGCTTTTACCAAAGATATTTTCTCTACGTAATAGTTATGTCTTTGAATCCTCGGAGTTCATACAAATATCGTGTATAAAATAAATAATAAATAAATAATTCTTACGTTCACACCAATTAGCCTAGCCCAAAGTAAGCATAGCAAGGCTTGCTTATGGATACTAGGGTAACGGATAGACATACATATATGATACATAGATATGTAATATTTATAGAAATATATAAATATATATAAACACCCATGACTCAGGTACAAATGCTCGTATTCATCATACAAATATCTACCCCTACCGGGATTCGAACCCAGGACCATCGGTGCGAAAGGCAGGATCGCTACCGTTGCACTAAACCGTCGTCTTAAACTAAACTCCGTTCGAGTCTTATTTTGAAACAGTTATTTGTAAATAAAATTCAAACAAAAAGGAACATCCTTTTTAACAAATTTAAGAGTGGATTTAAAGAAAATACTTACCACATTAACAGCAATAGACTTCACGTAAGCATTCGGACTGTCATTTAAAATACCGGCACAGTTGACTACGACATCAATATATCCGTAAGTATCAACCACGTCATCGTATGCGGCGACCAGATCATCTGTAGTAACGTCACATTTGTAGAACTTTACACAATTTTTCCCATATTTTACTGATAAGTCGGATTCCAGTGCCCTCCCACAGGTCTCATTTAAATCTAAAACGGCGATATGCTGAAAATTTTTATTTGAACATGAGTGAACAGCTAATTTTCAAATGTTTCTAAGGAAGTATCAGTTTGAAGAAGTTACAAGGTTACAAATATTTGATATTAAAATAGACGCAGACGTGCAACAATTATAAATACAATATATTTATTTATTAAAAGGGTCGCCAACAGAAGTTACAGTTTTACTATGCATATTAAAAAACTAATCAGTTAAGGCTTACTGCACTTACAATTATAGGTGCATTTATTAATTACAGCATGCATTATAACAACTCAAAATCAAGTACATTAAAATGAACTAAAATTATTAAAAAACTTGGAACAATATTGAGGAAAATAAAGAAAAAGGTCATCGTTAAAAATTTTAAAAATATAAATTACTCATTTGAAGTATCTATAGTACATCAATCATCAATTTTATAGTTTAATAAACGTGAAAATCATTAAACATACAAAATAAAATGAAGAATAATATAATAATATAATAAATGTCTAGGGTACGCCTCGGTTTGAATCAACTTCATAAATTAAGGAAGGCTTTGAAAATGATTTTCAAGGTCAGGGAATTTCTCACTTCAAACGTTAGAATTACCTACTAAATTGTCCATACGTATGGATAGTTTTGTTTTTCTTGTTAACATTTTTTAAATTTACTTGTAACAAATTATATTATCCTTTGTTACAAAATTTTGTGTGTTTTATTGGTTTATTTATCTAATATTTGTTATCTAATCTATTTTTGCGCACATAGCAAAAGGAAATAAAATGAATAGGTACTGCATATTTAATTTTCAAGCATCAATTCTGGGAAAGCAAAAGATCGCACAACGATCGACATACATTAATAAATAATATAAGTTCGATTAAAAATTATTAAAACACAAACTGAAATAAAAAATGCAATTTTATGAGTAGCAACTTTATAACACCTATTAATGATATAAAAAACAAATATTCTACAATGAAAATAAATATATAAAATAATAAAAAATAATTAAGTTGGATACCTATCCTAAGTATTACTTTTTTTCATGCGTTGTTTTACGTCAGAAGTGGTATTCCTTAAAATATCAATTAATTTAGTCACTTAAATGAAATGCTAAAATAATTTTACCGAAATATTTTTTTCCTTACTTTAGCACCTTCTTTGAGAAAGGCCCGTACAACTCCTTCACCGATTCCAGCCGCTCCTCCGGTAATTAAAAACACTTTGTCCTTCATTTCATACATTTTCTCTTCACAACACGACTGCTTTTGTGCCTTACCTAATGCACAGTGAATATATCTGAGTTAAACAACGCTATTATTAAGTTATTAAGATAAATTTCCAGTTGTCACGTATGTTAAAAAATTTATGACCACCTTGTTATAAAGAAAGGAAAGATGTGGTACAGTATTAGCTTTTTTGATTTCAATTATCTAATTAGTTATATAAAAATATTTATTATTTTTCTTTATAATAAAATCTTAGAACTTTACACAAAGTTTTCGTTCTGCCCGTTTGATTATCTTGTGAACTAGGTAATTAATGAAATTTGAAATTAATATAGCTGCCAAATTGAATTACTGTTGTGTATTTTTCCTTTAACATCATAGAAATTCTTCCGAATAATTTTAATAGATTTTTACAAATCTATCAGTAGCACAGCTTTTTGTTTCTTAAACCTATTCCAGGTACCTAGAAGTCTTTTAAAATTGGAACACTGTCAATAGTGGTATTATGGACTTTATAAGTATTACTAATTTACTAGTAGTATAATAATATCTATATCATTATAAAAGTGTAAAAAGCCTGTGATATTCCATAAAAAATATATAACGTTGGAAAAAAAAGAATTTTCGTCCGTATGTTTTAAATTACCTATTTCGAAGAAATTTAAATTTAAGTGATAGTAATTTTGGTTTGTTTACAGATTCTAAGCGACTTTTAAAAATCAGACTTATCTTTATTATCATAAAAGAGTTTTCTTAAAAATGTAGGGAGTACTTTCCAACCACGATTATACACTTACGTTCTGATTTGTTTACAGATTCTAAGCGACTTTTAAAAAATCAGACTTGTCTTTATTATCATAGAAGAGTTTTCTTAAAAATGTAGGGAGTGCTTTCCAACCACGATTATACACTTACGTTCTGATCTGCTACTGATACTAAATGCTGTAACTTTCTTCTGGACTGTGAACTTGTCATCGAAAAGCAACAGTTAGGTAAGCGATTGAAATCAAGGTTCTGGAGATCCCGGTTAATTTAACAAAATTAAGGCAGTAACCTTAAAACAAAAACACTCTTTTATTAGGTATTAAAACATCCAATACAAAAATAGTGATAGTAAAAAAATACAATGATAAAAAAAACAACCAAAAAAAATAAATCACAATAGACTAAACAACTAAAACTTACTTTTTCCCACGTTTGTACTAAAAGGGTGACCAATTCAGCTTATGTCAGCTTGAGAATTGACATTTATTTTTAATTGGCAATTCCCATTTAATATTGTCCAAAACAAGAAGGGCTTTATTTGGGCAATATTAAATTGGGAGAAATATTAAATTATAATTAAACTACGTACAATTATTGCTTCACACAAGGAAATTTATAATATTTTGTGCTTTCGGATGGGGAATTCATTGGATTCCCGCTTTTATCTTTTAAATGAGCTTGTGTCCTAACACTAGTAAGTACTCTCATTATACGGTCGCCAAAGTTCAAATCTCCTTTATACAATGCAATAATAAACTGCAATTTAAAATCCCTAATTATATGAAAAAAAAATCTTTTACTTTTTTAGTTGAATATTGCGAAAATGCTTTTTTCAATAATTATGACTCGTAGCATTTTGGCAAGTATTCTAATTCGAAATAGAATACAGATGTGATAGAACTTATAACTCATACTAGTTGACCTGGCCACGCGTTGCTGTGCAGCCTGCAGCGTCATCTGCCGGACTGATTTGTGAATCTAAACCATTCTCAGATCCCCTTGAACACACACAAAAAATTTCATTCAAATCGGACCAGCCGTTTAGGAGGAGTTCAGTGACATACACACTCACAGAAGAATTATATATATAAAGATATATATATCCAACTTTAGGGTTCCGTTCCTCGAAAGTTAAAAACGGAACCCTTATAGGATCACTTTGTTGTCCGTCCGTCCGTCTGTCAAGACCCTTTTTCTTAGGAACACGTGGACGTATCAAGCTGAAATTTATATCAAATACTCAGGTCTACTGTCCCTTGGAGCTGTGAAAAACTCAAACTTCTAAGCCAACGCAATCAAAAGAGACAGCCGTTTATGCCGCAAAATTCCGCAAATTTTCGACACTCGCAAGGAAATTAAAACCTACAGGGTACTTCCCGTGAACTCAGAATCTTGAAATTTGGTACAAAGCAACGTCTTATAGCACAGATAAAGAAAAAATTGCGAAAATCATAAATTTTCAGTTACATAATATAATAAAAATATTTTACGGAACACTCGGTGCGCGAGTCCGACTCGCACTTGGCCGGTTTATAATTCGTGTTTTAGATATAGTTATTACTTTAACCCGCGGTTACACTCACTTTAGTGTAGAATACCGATTAAAAGTTATATATTAGTCCGAATCAGTACTTTTTCTGGATGAAAGATATCCTACATCCTTTCCTGTGCTCCTGACAAAGTATATGCAAAATTTTATGATGATTGGTTGAGTAGTTAAGGCGCAAAAGTGTAACAAACTAACAAACTCACTTTCGTATTTATTATATTAGTTAGAATTTTTACTAATACGAATTCATGCAAATACTAACAATATCGTATTGTGCACATATGATAGCACACTATGCCAAGGACATAAGATGCGTTTTCGTTTCCTTTCATTAGCTAATGTTCTTTGCATTATTTGAACAACAGTAATGGTCACGCAAGGGTTAATTATTAAATCAATGTTTAGGCTGTGTTCACACCAATCGCATTTGTCAATAGCTAACAGTAAGCTAGTGCTAACTCAGTTTAATTTCCTCAATACTTTTGAGTCTCAAATAATAAACCATTACGACTAATGACGACAAAGAGCTAAACATGCATTGTCATCCAAACTAAACGTTTATACGTAAATTAATTTAATCGGTTAAAATTATCTGCTTCTAAATTGAGTTGCAAAATTCCATATCAAACAAACATAGTTACAATCATTGCAAGTTAGCAAGAGCTAATATTTTCTAAGCCTTACTTAAATATTTGTAGAGCTTGTTAGTGCAATCTAGCAGGTATCATGATAAACATACGCGGCAAAGACGTATGGACTGAAAAATCTCGAGTTCAAACACTTTTATCTCATTCAACCTGTTTTGACGGTGCCATCTTTTGATAAAGCTTTACAAGAAAGAAAGACGAGAATAGAAAAGAAAGACTAAGTAAAATAAGCAGGGTTCTTTTTCTGTCTGATTGTGCTTGTGTTGTGCCGGAGTGAGGCCAGGAAATAATGAAAGGCGCTGGGTCGTCACTTATGTGTTTATATTATGGAAATTAAGGCACAAAATAGTGCCTTAAAGAAACTTATAGACTTTGTTATATATCAGGAACTGGTGATACTGAATCTTGTGGGTTGTTGTAACTTTTAGTATAAACTTATTATGACTGATCAGCACTTTATAAATATATTAAAATAATTGTTAGCTGTAAGTCAACCGCTCTACGCGCTGACTCTGGTAAGAATCCAACTCGAGAACAAAACAAATAACAAGAGACAGACAGTAAATTTAAAAACGGAAACCAAGAGAAAAATGGCCAGAGAAAAGCGCAATGACAGCAACGAGTTGCTAATATAGCTATGGCGCCTCGTTACAGTGTTACATCGCGATAGTATGCTAACTCCTAAGAATATTGTTATCTATATATATAAAAATGAAACCCGTTTTCCGTTGTCACGACATAACATGAAAACGGCTTGACCGATTTGGCTGATTTTTTTTTTGTATATTTCTAATACTCTGTACAAGGTTCTTACGGAAAAAAATATAAAGAAAATCTCTCAGAAAGATTGAAAAATATAACGTAACGAATGTCAACGTCATTCAATTTAAATCAAAAATCTGTGGTAATCTGTGACACCACATCGATAACCGCGCTGACAAATGTCAACGTCATTCAATTGAAAGCTACGCTAAGGCGGTACGAAGTTCGCTGGGTCAGCTAGTATTTCATAAAAAGAAACAAAAAATAAATAAGTGAAAGCTGAAATTAACATATTGATATTTATTGGCAGAAAATAGCTCCAAGCGTTGCTATTTAAAAAATTTCAACCACCTATTGTTAAGGTGAGAAAGTAAAACAATACCCTTGGTTTAAGTAAATTCAAATTAATTGTTTACATCTGTAACAATAACGACACATTCATATTAATATATAAAATATCCCTCTTTATAAGTAATATTCTTTACCAATGGTCAAAATACAGGTCACCCTCCCTACAGTCTTTGTCTGGCACTGTGTGACTTCTTATGATTCACTAAAATTCAACTGAAAGGGATACAGTTTTCATAGCAGAAAAATGCTTTTGAGTGGGTTGTAGCAGATGTGTCCGCGGCCGAATAGAAGTAGTTTCGGAAAATGGTTCAGACGCATGAAACTGTATAAAGGCTAGTGAAGAGTCCTCTGAAAAGATTTAATAAAAAAAATTTACCCATATATCTTGGTTTTTCATTGTTCAAAAAAAAATTAAGTGTCCCACGAATTACAAAGATGAAATGATTGGAAAAAAAGTGTTTGAACATAATTATAATTATATATAAAAATATTTTTTAACATTCACACCAATTAGCCTAGCCCAAAGTAAGCACTATGAGGCTTGTGTTATGCTAGGGCTGGGATGGCGAACCAATGGCACGCGTGCCACTAATGGCACGCGACGCAATATTTTGGGCACGTCATTGATAACAAAATTCATTAGGCAGTTTGAAAAAAAAGTGTGAAGAAGATTTTATATGACGATCGACCGCGAGTGATACCTACGCTTTTAACAATATTTTCATCTACCTTTGCCTGCGAGTCATTATTTTCAGAGATTAATAACATTAAAGACTCAGTTAGAAACCGTTTGACAGATGATTCCAGTTCAGCATGCATTCTGCTAAAAGTAACATCTTACAACCCTTTGTAAGATGTTACTTTTAGCAGAAGTTGTTAGGGAACATATGTTATTTATCATCTAATCTGCGACAATAGAAGTCATACTAATTTTTTAAATTACGAGTACTATGTAATTACATTGCAAAATGTACATCTTTTTTATAGTAAATAAAGAGTTTTGAATTGATTTTATTCATTATTATTATTGTGCCAATAATCACAAACTCAACATTATTTGATGGCACGTCTATGACCTAATTAAACTTTTCTTTAGAAAAATGGCACGTTAATATGTAAAGGTTCGCCATCCCCGTGCTAGGGTAAGGGATAGACATACATATATCATACTTAATTTAATAGATCGCGATGCATGGAAGTAATATGTTTCGTTTCAACATGACACTATTTATTACAGGTTGTGTCATACAACATTCATTAGCATTTGTTTATTTTTAAAACTAATTTATTACTGGTAGTTGACAGTAATAAATTATGACATGCTCTCTTAATACATTTCTTGGGTGGTGGCATGTGGTGCGGGTCGTTACGTTCCCTAACATATGGTTTAGCGAAGCGATGGCTGTATCATGCGTCATGCTCGTGAACGGGTGCTGCCTTGGGAAATGGGTCTGCTTTAGCCTTCAGTATTATTGACTAATACTAAACATAAATCTTGTTGCTTTCTTAAATTTGTCGTTTATCCCCTGTATGTTATTGCAATGTTCAGGGATACTTACAAGTAAGTACAGATACTTGTTGACTTTGTTGTAATCAGCGAAGTAATGATGTCATAACACTATTAGTATTGTCATAACAAAATAATTTTGTTTTTTGTGGATTGTGTATGGTGACGACATATTATATTGTAAATGTCGTTACTTCTGTTATAGCTGACGAGTTTCTTGCGTCCATTTTTCTTCTCAGTTAAAAGACGTCCTGAATGGGTGGTAGATAAAAATGTTGAACGATTCAAAACTACTTATTTTTAAGTGCATTTGAATAAAGTTATTTTCATTTTCATTTAAATACGTAATATTAATAGAAATATATATAAATACCCACGACTCAGGTACCAATGCTCGTATTCATCACACAAACATCTGCCTCTGCCGGGACTCTAATCTAGGACCGTCGGTACGAAATGCAGGATCGCTACCGTTCCACCAAACATGATCATAAACAGGATAGTTTCCGTATGTGAAACGGTGAAACGACACAATCTCAGCTGAAAGACAACTGCTAGATGGAGGCGGTGACGCTGTTGGCAGGCGGGTTGTAGATCGCAGATATTCAATAATCTGAAAACTATCGCTGCCCATTTCGTGCTCTATGGAATGTGTATGGTGACATTCTCCAGTATCATTAATTAGTTGCCTTTCCCTATTAACTTTGGTGCTATTTCAGTCTGGTCGACGCCAAAATACTGAATAGTTTTGCGCAGACGGCCTGGAGCAGGAAGTCCGGAAGCCGCGATCACGGCCGCTTGGAATGGATGAAAAAAATAACTACCTAAACAGTAGTTACACGAGCTAAATTCCTGATTAAATGATAAAATGGTTTCAAAATAAAACGCAAAAGTTTAAAATTGTCCATTTGTTCGACATTTTTATCTTGTATCTTGGATAAATGTTACAACAATTAACGGTTCAAAAAATGTAATCTTAAAAATATGAATAAAAACAAATTTGGTCAAAAATTCAAACCCATTTAATTGACTAGAGATTATCAAAAACTAAGTTAGTAAAAGCATCAAAGGCTTTCTTCACGACATTGGTTATTTCTTGTATTGGTTTCTCCGATGTGGACAGCCATATACTTCCATTTTCACCACGCTTGTAAGCTTCTACCATAGCCTTCGCAGCATTGTCCACCCTAAAAAAAGGTATTCTTATTACATTCCACTTGGGGAGCGATAACGCAACGGTTAAGGCATTCCGCCAACGATATTAAGCAATTTTTGTACCAGTCGGTCCACCGATCGATGACCAAAAATAAAAAATCTTCGGATAAGTATCAACAATATATTTAGTCCCAAATTAAGCATAGTCACGTCCTATTACATCATATATACATAATTAGCGTCGTCGTACGCAAGTGAATTTTTAATTATGGCGTTTCTTCTACGGTTTAGTTCTTATATCTTAAAAAAGTAGTCGAAAGCTCATCAAAGCTAGTAAAAGACAGGTGTAGTCAATGAACTACAGTAAGTGCTTCCACTAAAACTCCCAGCGCCTTTTAAGACTTTCATCTGTACTCTTTTTAATTTTGAAGGATATTTCTGTTAAGATATTTTTTTAATAATTAATTTAAGGTAGATAGTTGGAAAGTATAACTTACTTTTGAGTAGGATATCTTGATAAGTATTCTGGAAAACTTGGTTGGACGTGTTTATCGAAGCACAGCATTGTATCGTAAAGCGCCGTCTCAGTGACTCCAAAGCATAATGTTAAAATGCGTACTCCTGTATTGTCGTAGTAGAGTTCAGACTAAAACACAATTAACTTCTTAATAATCCATGAATTTGAGTGTAGTTGTTTTAAGAAAAATCTTAGGTTATTCGTTAAATACTAACTTAAAATAAATATACTTCTGATAATATTTTTTAATAAAAATATCTTTCATTCATGTTTTCTGTACGTCGATAGCTTCAAGATGACTTACACTTAAGCAGTTGTTAAACTGAAGTACAGCACTCTTCGTTGCGAAATAAACAGGTAAAATAGGCGCTGAATGCAACGCGGCTATTGACGAAACGTTGATTATAGTACCACCTTTGCCGCCCTCATCTTTGCGCATCAACTCCAAAGCCTTATATGTACTGGTGATTAAAGCTACCTGAAATTTATATCAATATAAATTAAAATAATATTTTAATTATTATTATAATAACCCTAGCCCAAAGTAAGCATTGTAAAGCTTGTCTTATGGATACTAGGTTAAAGGTGTATAATGATAGATAGGTAATATTTATAGAAATATATATAAAAACCAATGACTCAGGTGCAAATGCTCGTATTCATCACACAATCATTTGTCACTTCCTTGACTCGAACCCAGGAGGAGGTTTTCTGATAACCTCCTCACTTGGCAGGAGGGTTGGAGATCGTTACCATTGATGACATTGCAGTCACCTTATTGTCTGTAGTTATGTCTGACTGTACTCGGGCATCCCCGATCCGTGGAGGGGCCAACCACCGGACCAGAGTGGTAAATCCTAAAAAGGGTCCCACAAGGTGTAGTGAAGTACAGCGGGGAAGTGGTTGTAGATTGCAGTTACGATCGCAGATCATAATTCTGAAAACGTTGCTGACCACTTTGTAGTGTACGGAAGATACCTACATGGTGATTACCTCCAGTATTAACAGCCTCTTACATAATCCTTAACTGTGAAGGGTTAGTGCTATTCTATTTTCCGAACATCACAAGATATTTATGTGCTTATACTATAAGTAAAGGAATGAACTACCCTCTTTTAATTCTGACCTCTTAAGTTTGTTGTACTTACTTATTTACTATTCAATGTGTTATGAAGTTTAATTTTCGCATCAGTTTAAAAAACAAGTCAATCAAAACGTGACGATACATAGTTTAGTTGTAAAATTGGAAGTTATTTATAATGTAAACAAACAAGGTCAAAGATCAAGTTCGTAGTTCCTTATCACTGAACTTAAATTCGTTTTATTTATCTCTACTAAATAACAATTCTGTCGATATGTCACCGTAAATTTGTAATTACTGTTTGTAAAGATTGTGAACCGTAACTTACAACTTAGTGCTTACAATTTAACGCATCATTTTTCGGTAGATTATAATCTATCGAAGTGAAACCGCCTAATTGTGCACGCAACGCACATCGCGCGCTGATTTTTTGTTTATTAATTCGTTTTTTATCGAAAATAAATATAAACTAACCTAACTCAATTGACACAAGGGCTTATTGCAAGACCAACCCATCAGGGCTAGCCATCGGACAGTTGAAAATTTAACGTGCGATAGATTTTAAACAGTTTCACTTCGAAAGATTATAATCTATCGAAAAATAATGCGTTAAATTGTAAGCTGTATGTTACGGTTCACAATCTTTCGACAGTTTACAATATCACGAGATAGATTATAATCTAACGGTATTTACAATTTTACGGTATTTTCTAATGCAACCAGTTCCCGAGTTTAGTTCTTACACTTCCGCGTCTATCACACATTTAAATCAATGATCACAGGATGACTCAAGAGTCATCAAGGCTGCTATAAAGAAGTGGAAATCTTAGGTTTCAATAAAAAAATATCGTGTCATCATTCCGGTAGTTTTATAAGATACTTTCACAAGGGTAAATTTTATAAGGCTGCCATTTTATGTGTAATATTAATAATAAATACTGGCACATTAATAATATATAAATAGTAATTCTGACGTAAAAAAACGGCTTCCCTTACCACATTAATTTGAATCTCCTTTTTGTACACCTCTTTATCATCGTTTAAAATTCCAGCATTATTTATAACGGTATCTATGTAGCCCTGGTCATCTTTTACTGCTTTGTAAACGTCAAATAGTTGTTCCTCATTCGTTACATCACATTTATAGAACTTTGTTTTGTTGGCACCAAACTTCGAGTTCAACTCATTTTGTATATTTACTCCTTTTTCTTCGGACACATCCAATATAGCCACATGCTGTAAAGAGGAAATAATATAATCGTCTTAATGGTATGTACAATAGAGGAAATTAAACCATGTTTAAGACCTAAAAAGAAAATGACGATGAACTGATATTTTAACAGTATTTATATTGTTCTGTGTGTTATATTTTGGGTGCTCAATACCTACAAGATTTCAACATTTTCTTGTAGTTATTAAGAACTGATAATCCCTATTGGATAAATCCTAATCGCTACTTTTTGAAATAGTTACTGCCTATAACATCTGAATATAACAGAATCTTTTTTAAATTAGGGTAATATCGGCTAATTGTTCATGTATAACAAAAAAAGTGAAAAATATCAGTTCATATAAATTCCTTCATATAAATTATTAATAATAATTCATATAAAAATCTACATGAGTATAAGAAGAAGATGAGCTTAGGTAGAGTATATATAAGTATAAAACTAGCAAAGACGGTCACGCGTTGCTGTTTTATAAACTAGGCGATGCAGTCACTAAGCATAAAGCTACGCTAGCACCATATATTGGAGCGGAGCGTAATACCTAAAAAAGATTTATTTTTTTGTTTCAATGGAAATTTTTGCGAATTTCAAAATTCGGGCTCCGTCACAATCTGGTCCTAAACCCGTTGATTCGATTCCACTAAAATAATATTAAAATCGGTTAAGAAACTCTGGAAGTTTTGGCGTTGACATTGCGCCATTGAAGCTGTTCCTAGGGAGTTCCTCCAATTAAAATAAAACCTATCCTATGTCCTAAGTCGAAACAAATCCATCAAAATGCGTTGAGTAGTTTCCGAGTTCATCGCGGTCACTGTGATAGAGATATTTTGTATACTTACAGAGCCATCTATTAATAATTTATGGAACTAACCCACAAATACACACTACTGTCGTATTATAAACACTTAATTTTCAATTACAAATATTGAAGTTAATAATTAAGATAAAACTATCCTATCTTTTAAGTAAGATAAAATAACAGATAGTTACGAAGTTTGATCAAAACGGTTTAGTAGTTTCAGAGTTTATACCGAACATAGATCGTGACACAAGATTTAATATACAATATATAAGATATGTAGAATATACGCAAATGTGACTTTATTAACTTAAGAAAATAATCAATCTTTAATCACAATAATGTTATTCCATAATTCCGTATTGAGATTGTTATTTAAAATTTATATCGTATTATTTAAATGGGCATAATATTAAATAAAGTACTAGCTGTTATTTTCTCACAGTAAAATTTACTGGATGGTAATTCTGGTGTAAGTGACTATTTATTTAGTTCTTACACTTCCGCGCACATTACACATCATAATAAAACACTTTTTTACGGATTATTGCGCATGTTTTATTTTATTTTATATTTAATCCTGACGTTTCGACTCCTTTACAGGAGCCGTGATCACAGGATGACTAAGATGATGGTTGTCATATATTTTCTACTACCTTCACAATATTTTAATCAGGAACGTTCCTAATTATTAAATTATTTTATATCAATCAAATTGTTTTATTTTGACACATTATCAACGTCAGGATTAAATATAAAATAAAATAAAACATGCGCAATAATCCGTAAAAAAGTGTTTTATTCTGAAGTGACTATTTGTTTGACTAAGAGTACTTTATTACAGATTAGATAATATATATTATGGTTAGCTTCGAGCTATATACTTAAAATACATGCTCATTAACACTTAATGTGACTATCCTTATCTTACAAAAGTTATGATGGAATCAACATGAAAAATATTTTTGTGTAAGAAAGTATGCAGTGTCAAAATTGTCATATTCATTTATAACTAAATTTAAATATGTATATGAAGACACGATTGGTTCTTAACCTTGGCTCAACAAACTAGGTATACAAAGTCTAAATTTATGTGTGTATGGAGATCCGATATGATAACCGCAAAAAACAGAAATCGTAAAGGGCAAGCCAACAATAATGATAAATCTTGCAATGTCCCATTGGCAACAATGAACTTAAAAACTTGTGTATAAGAGTTGATATCGCCTAAATACCCCAAAAAGTAGATAATGTTTTGTACGTTACAGTTCCAATCCAAGTTATAATTAGGATTATAGTGCAAAATACTAAAGAAATAAACGTTATTGACAAGGTGAGATTGATTATGATCTACGAAAATTAATAAAAATTTTGGCCGAGTTTCATTTAGGCCTAACCTAACCTAACCTAACCCTCCCATCGATTTTATTACCGACTTGTCGCTAAAGTTGCGAGAAAACATTGGATGAAAACAGTACGTTCTTTGAAAGAAGTTGATGACTAGCGATGGACTTTTACAATAAAATTGGCCAACGACCTTTATAACATTTTTTTATTATGTATGTTTTTTTTTAATGGGTTTATTCTTCGGCCCATAAATCCCCTTACTTTTACTGCTCTATATTTGGGTTCAGTAGTACAAGTTTCAAGTTTGTAGTTGTTTATTTTGTACGTAGCTTCCTTAATATCATAAAGTATAATAATAGTGGACTTTTCTATTATCAAGCTTGGAAGATATTGGATTGGATTAAGGAGATATTAATACACAATTAATTTTTTTTTTTATTATATTAAACTCCTTTACAGAAGTTGTAATCACAGGATAACTAAAGTAATGGTCTTCATATATATTCTATATAATATTCTAATGGTGCGCGTTACTAACTGATAAATTTATGCTAATAAATTCCCTCTTTAGGAGTAGAAACGTCAAGATTGAATAAATAAAAACAAAACTAAATGTGCAACTGATCAAGGTACACAGAACTATTTATGTTTTCTTTATTCACATTTTTTTAAATAATCTTATTTAATTTTAATGAAAAATAAAAGAATATTTTAAATGTGATTAAACTTTACCTTCGCTCCTTCTGCAGCCAAAATCCTGACTGTACTGGCACCGATGCCGTTTGCAGCACCAGTCACAAAGAAAACTTTGCCCTGAATGTCGTAAACCATCGTGGTCTCGAGGCGAGATCTTTATACGTAATGAGCGATTTCGTAGTTCAAACACTTTTATAACTATGTTTAACAATATTTGTTGCTTACCAATATTTACCAACGTTCAATTATCCCAAAGCCGAGTACTCACTGTCGATAATATTGCATCCATAGAATTTTAATGACCTTACTCAAAAAATCCATTTGATGGAAGTTAAGATTTCAAAAAGCACTTAAGATTTTTGAGTTCACTTTAATTGTGGGTCGTTTCTCTTATTTTTTTATTTAAATAAAGGTATACGAGGGTGAGTCAAATAGTTCGCGGAATGGAGGGTAAAAAGTAAGAAATAAAACACAAAATTATTTTTCCTTCTCAATGTATTCCCCCTTAACTCTAATACATTTATTAGACCTATCAATTAATTTATTAATACCTTCGAAAAAAAAAGATTTCTTTTCGTCGTCAAAATAGGCCCAAATTGCGCTCTTCGCTTCTTCATCGCTGGAAAATTTCTTCCCTCGAAGCTCTTTTTTCATTTTTGACTATTTTGATGTCAGACTATTTTGGAAGACATCTCTTCCAAAATAGTCTGGGGAGGTTTTCCTTGTTTGGTTAGGAACTTGATGACTGCGCAAAACTCAATTTTCTCCATGTTGCAAATTTTCTTCCAGATTGACTTGTTGATTGATATGTAGCTCAGGTAATTATGACCAATTTTTTTTTAAACTTAATATTTATACTCTTAATGAGTGTCACAATTAGTGCAGATAGTAAAAAGTGACCTTTCCCCCCTCCATGCCCATCATTCCGCGAACTTTTTGACCCGCCTTCGTATTATAAAGTAGGCATCAAGGTTAAACAACTTAAAAATTTAATTTGAACTCAGGTCATTGTAATTTTTATTTTGCGATATATAGGAAATATCTAGATTATTATACCCACTGCCTAGATAGGCACCTCTTACGATAAAAAATTCACTCAGCTCACAAGTAAATTCTCAGGCGGGAATCGAACCAGCAACATTTTGATGTCCGGTCCAACGCTCTCCCAATAGAGATACCGAGCTCGGTAGCATTTTTCAATTTAAATAATTTATCGTACAAAATATTTCTATAGTTTCTTCATAGAGTACCTAAACTATCCTTTTCACCTACAATCAACACCACGCTATAATAAAAACAAAAAATATACCTAAGAGTTTACTTTAATTCTTTGAACATGTGTTCAGAATCAGCTAATAGACTATTTCTAGGTGAGTGGGCCCCCTTTTCAGTACTAAACAATATAAATTTATTATGTGTTATAGTTTTAATACTATTTATATTTTATCAGTCACCCTGTAATAGATAATAAACTACATAAATATTTCGTAACTTCACATTTAGATAATAAATTTACAAACAACCCGATAAAAAGATCATTTCGGTCACTTAAAGCAATATTGTTTTAAATTTTCATGGTCTAGTGACCGTGTACTACCTATTATTGAAAATGGGATTTTTATGAGGCTCTGTTATTTGCTATGGGCATTTCTCTGATAGTCGCCACGAGCAGTCCAGTTAGCTCCAGTAATAGCCAACCTTTAGTTGGAGAAATTTGAAGGACAAGCCCTGCGACTGCCGAGATATAATTAGGGAAAATTGTACTTTTTTTTTTATTCTCCTTATTTTGGTACAAAACAGACACTACAATAATTACATAGAATTTTGACATATTTCATTTTAGACAAGGAGTACCGAAAGTTACTTCAGAATTTCGAACAATAATTTAATATGAAGCATTAGAATAATTTGAATTGGACAGTCAATAAAAACCTGATGTGTCGCCAAATGTGTAGCAAGTTAAGAACAAAAAAAAAACAAAACAATACAATACAAATGAGACAAAACCTAATTATCTGCCATTAGTGCATAATTCTTTCAATAATGCGCCTTTTAAACTTCTCAATGAGACACCGAATAAATCTATATGATTAAATTCCTTGTTGTATAATGTCAAAGAACGATAGATAAAACAGTTTCTGGTGTAATTTTTGTGAAGGGCTGGCGGCACGAAACATTTTAGTTTTCGGGTAGCACGTATGGGTAGCCTTGCTTTATTTATAAAATTAATTTTAGATAATAATAAGGGACTATCTATCGAACCATTTAAAATCTTGTGTAAAAACAAAATGTCAAATTGAATACGCCTATCATTTAAACTTAAGATTTTTAGGTTAGCGAGGGTTGTGTTATATGACTCCTGACAACCACAGCGAAAGTTTAATAGTTTTATAATTTTTTTTAACCTTCTCAACTCTGTCTATATATTTTTTACTAGCTGGTGCCCGCGACTTCGTCTGCGCAGGATTAGTATTTCGAACAATATGTTTATAAATTGTAGCCTATGTGTTATTCTGATGTATAAGCTATATTGTGGTAAAGTTTCATTCAAATCCATTCAGTAGTTTTTACGTGAAAGAGTAACAAACATCCATACATCCATACTTACAAACTTTCGCCTTTATAATAGTAGTAGGATAAAAAGGATTCCATCTTCAATGATATCTTCTGTAAAGAGAAGGTGTATGTGAATGAGGCATTTTTTTAAAGCATAGATAAGCTTTAAAACATTATTTTTATACGTATAGTTATACACCATAGACCTACAGTTTTGACTTACCGGTGAAAAAGTAATTTCATTTTAGAGTGTTTATACAAAAAAAATTGGTAGGTACCTTAATTTTTAATATATTTTTAAGTGAGCCGATATAAATAAAAGACTAGCTAAATGAAATATTGTTAATTGGCTACGCTGTTGCAAGAATTGACATAGATTAATACAGAATTTAAATTATTTAGAAAAACTAGATTCTCATCTACAAGACATTTTTTGCACATTGTCATGATCCATAGAATATGTTGGAATGTAATTTTATGAGATCCTCTAAAATCATGATCTGGTTCTGTACTGGGAAACAAATATATCGACGCGACGGTCCAGACGAATAAAGCCGTAAAGATTTTTACATGACTTTAAATTTTAATGCAGAAACGCTATCTAAATGTGTTATGACCTGAGGTTATGACGTTATGTATTTTTTTTATTTTATTGCCAGATTACATACTTTTATGTCATGAAGGTAGACGATTTATACTTCCCCTAAAGTACGATCTGTATAACGCTGTATAAAACCATAAGGAAATGTTACTTTATTTGTTCTTAGATCATACTTGTAGAATGATGGTGTTGAAATATGTTACGCCTTTTTTCAGCTAAAATTTTTAGTTTCTTTTGTTGTAATGTAACTTTCTTGCTTTTTCATCATAATTAATTTATAATTTATATACTTACGTAAAACGTATTACAGCGATCAACTTCAAAAAGGGAGGAGGCACTCAATAAAAATTTATTATTTTTTGCATATAATATGTTATGTGATATCTCCGTCAGTTGAACTGTTTTTCAATTTTGTTTTATTTAATTCGGTGGTCCATAAAATGGGTGGACTACGAGAATATAAACAGGAACTCTTCCAAGCATAATGGTATGTGCAGCAACTGTTATTATCATAACAAAGTAAGTGTACCTACGTATCGACGGTCAAATAATCATGAAATTTGAACTGCTAAACGGCACGGCGCAGAGAACACGCATCGCGATTCGCGAAAGGTAAAATAAAACAGAATTAAAACCTATTCAACAATCAACTTAATATGAAAATACTTAAATAATAAAAGTTATATAAAAATGAACAGTAATTCGTTCTGAACATTTATAAATTGAATAAAAAAAAATAATTAGACTTATATTTGTAATATTTACAATTACTTATTTTTGCAGTCGAGGCAAGCCGAGAATTGTTTAATGAACTTCTTATTACGGAGCCATTTTAGGGTTCTGTACCCAAAGGGTGGGTAAATACGGGACCCTATTACTAAGCTGTCTGTCCGTCTGTTTGTCACCAGGCTGTATCACAATAACCGCGATAGCTAGGCAGTTGAAATTTTCACAAATTATGTATTTATGTTGCCGCTATAACAACAAATACTAAAAACAAAATAAAATAAATATTTAAGGGGGCTCCCATATAACATCATCAGCTTGTCAAGAGAGGGGTCAATCATATTGCCAGTTTTCTTTCTCATTATATTTAGAAGAAGGAGGAGTCAGATACTGAAATAAAATATGTTTCTTTCTAATCTAATTTCTGCGCTGTGCAGAACAGAAAACATATAGGTAGTTTTGACCTATTTCAGTTAGCATGTAAAATATATTGTTTTAAACTTTCATGGTCACTAACATTATAGTAATATAAGTTATTTGCGGGATTGTTACCATGTACCTTGTTATTGAGTTTCCGATATTTCGGCACTGTTGCAAGTGCCATGATCACGGAGCGACTGTAGTAATTGCGGGTAGGCTGTTATTAGCAGAAATATCGGTCTACCCTCCGACGAAGTCTCTTATTGCGTTCATTACCCGTACCACTGTTCACATTCTCACTATTCGCTTGGGATTGTTCTCGACACACAACACTTACAGTATCGGATCGCGACACGACACATTTTTGATTTTTTCGGTTTTTACACATACGAACCACTGGATTCCAGACATTCGACAATTTAAACCCGTCCTCACGATTGAAATTTTCATGTTTTGTTATTTCAATCGCTTCCCTGACCAATCTTGGTATGTAGTGGCGTTCTGTCGAAATAATCTGTGGGTTATGAAACTCAATCCAGTGGTTAGGACCAGAATCAATCAAATGTTCCGCGATGGCCGATTTCTGCTTATCGTTGTTCTTGATTGCTTTTATGTGTTCCCTTATTCGGCATGCTACTGTTCGTTTTGTTTGGCCAATGTACGAACTGCCACAGCTGCAATCGATCTTATAGACACCAGGTTTCTCCAAGGGGAAGTTGTCTTTAGGAGACCGTAGGTATTGTGAAACCTTTCGTACAGGAGTGAAGACAGTATTTAGCGAGTACTTATTCAGTATGTTTGAGATCTTGTCAGTCACTCCTTTGACATATGGCAAATAAACCGGTTGTCTGTCTACTTTGTGTCTCTGGTGTCTTAATTTGTGTCTGGATGGAAAGTGTCCCTTGTATCCATTACTCTGTAAGACTCGTCGTACATGCTCCAACTCTTCTTGAAGATGTTCCTCATCACACAAGTCATATGCACGGTTCTTCAGTGAAGTCACTACAGAGTTAAGATGTTTAGGGTGGTGATGCGAGGACGCGTTGAAATAGCGGTCAGTGTGTGTGGGTTTGCGGTAAACGGAATGACCAAACGAACCGTCATTCCTCACCCGAATCTTCACATCCAGAAAGGCCAGACTTCTGTCTTCTTCCATCTCATAGGTGAAGTTAATTTTAGGATGGATGCCATTTATATTTGCCAGGTGAGACTTAACATCATCTTTGTTACCCCTTAATACACAGAAAACGTCATCGACATACCTCTTCCATAGTTTTATTTCTGTGGGTGCGGTGATGAAGGCTTTTTCTTCAAAATGCTCCATCCATACATTGGCAACCACAGAAGCCACGGGACTGCCCATTGCGACTCCATCTATTTGGAGGTAGTAGTGGCCCTGATATATGAAGAAATTCGTCGACAAACAATGATGCAACAGCTTGGCATATACCATCGGGATGTCATTTTCTTGTAACTTCACCTACCTTTCTGCCAATAACAGCCTACCCGCAATTACTTCAGTCGCTCCGTGATCATGGCACTTGCAACAGTGCCGAAATATCGGAAACTCAATAACAAGGTACATGGTAACAATCCCGCAAATAACTTATATTACTAGCATGTAAAATGTTTTCCATAGATAATTTTTTGGTAAGGCCAAAGACAATCTGAAGGCGGTATGATGTACAAGAGTACATTGCTTTGCATTGCTCTCGCAACAAGAGTATTGAGAGAGCAAAACAAGACAAATTTTTGACATCTCTCGTCAAATATGTTGCATTATTAATAATGCAAAAGATAATAAGCAGCAATTTTAATTGAAAGAGATGAGAACAATCCAATTTATTTTATTACGAGCTGGTCGTGAATTTATTCATTCAGTTTAAAGGGGGTTTGAAGTTTATTGTATGGAGCGTCGCCCTAACGTCGGCCGAAATTTTGTTTTTTTTTTTCAAAATCGCGGTGCACAACGAAAGTTATATATTTAGATGGAGGACACTTATACAAACAAAAAATGTTATGTAACATGATATCCTAAACAGTCAGGTTTCGGAGTTATTCACTAAAATAAAAGTATAGGTGATATAACAATTCTATATAAAATTAAGCACATTAATATCTCATTCCTATACTGAATTGTATTTAAAAGTTATTAATGAACAAAATCAATTATTAGTATTAAAATATTTGTTTTCATTCTTTGTTCGATTAAGATTAAAAGTAAAAACTGAAATAACATGAAATAAATACAAAATAAATAAATAAATTCGTTATAATAATTGTTATTTTTATCTTTGAATAACTCAGAAACGTGACGCTTTATGATGTTATGTTATATAACATTTTATGCTTGTATAAGTGTCCATCCCTATCCCTCCAAATATATGACACTAGCGGCCCATCCCGGCTTCGCACGGGTGGACAAAATACTTTAAATTTTTTCTAGCACTGAATCTCAGAATACAGAATAAACCAGAAGGAGCCTAGAGTCGATAACATATGCCACTCGCTGAGTCCAAAAACAAGTCACAACCCCCCGCATTCCTCATACTTCCCCCCCCGTAAAGTGGTGCTAGCTTAGGGAGAGTTCGCTTATTGTATGGTAAATGAAAATTCATATTTCAAAATAATGCAGTCCGAATAATATTTTTGTGTGAAAATATCACTATAACAATTATACTGTTAGATAAATATTAATATACTATTATGCATAAAAAACCCTTAAGTGAAATAAAACACGTAATTTCTAAAAATGTGTCTTTATTTACATATCTTTTATTAAGTTTTTGCCAAAGTTCAAAATCTCCGTATAAAAGTCTCGTCTGACAATCTGACGGGAGTGTTTTTACTACTTTGGTAAGTAACTGAGATTCACAAGAAGGATTAGAGATAGTTGAGTATTCATTTAAATTTTTGCATATAAAATGTTCTACTGATAGACTTTTACAATCATTTAAGATATCAAATTGTACATATGAGTGTTTGTTTGTGGTCATACCAACATAGCGTAAATTTGGTTGTACTAAAGCAAAGGTAAAACATGGAATAATTCATATTCGTTAGGATTAACTAATGGAATGTTAAGGATAAAAATAATCTTATGATTTATATAAAATACATTAAGAGTTGAGATATCGATTAAAAGATGAATATCCTCTAGATTTAATGGTAATGGCAATTCTTTGTTTTGTTTCAGGTAGTGGCGATCTGTTATTAATTCAGTATAAACTTGATTTGGTGTTATGATATAAGGATGTAAAACGTTTTGTTTTGCGAATAAAATAGAATTTAACAACATATCGATGTTTTCATAAATATCTTCCCCTAATGAGTTTAATATACTGAAATGGGTATTAAGGGTTGTTTTCATATCTAAGAGAGAAATGCTTGCATTTGTGCTAGTCACGAATTTATCTATGATCATAAAATTCTTTGTTATTAATTTATCATTATCGTTTAACTTTTTGATTGTTGCATTAAAGTTTTGTATGGCTCATTGTGTTACCTGAATTTGATTCTTCATAAGTTTGTAGATTTCTTTATCATCTTCTAAAACTTTATCAATTACATCATTATAATAAATAGCGTCATTAGCGTCCATTGTACCGAATATAGTTTTAAGAACTGATCCGATACCGTCGAACCATCCTCTTTTATTACGTTTGGAGCTAGTCAAATGAGAGAGATGAGTACATTGTATTTATTCTATCCATCTGTTTCTCTAAGTTCCTTAGTCGATTTCTACATTTTATTGGCACCTGATCAAGGAGTTTACATTTTTCAGTTGTAGTGCGATATTTGTCTTCTAAAAATTCTATAGCCTTTGGTAAGGATGAAAAATCTTTAAATGTTATTAATTTCCAGTCATCTATTAATATTTTTAATGTGCCTATGCGATCAAAATATAATCCTGCACCTTTCTCTATCGGCATGTTCTTCATCGCTGTCGCGGTCGCAATGTATATCCTGAAAAAGGTTTTGTTTTCTTTACAATTATCTTCTTAGTTTTATTTTCTTTCTTAGGTTGAGAATTATTATCACTATTTTTAATATTTACGTTGGCCAATTTTATTCTATTTACATGGACTTTTATTAGCTTTCCTTTTTCTGTTTTGATTACAACGTTTGCATTAGGTTTAAGAGCCGTTATGGTATACGGTCCTTTCCAATTTGGTATTAACTTATTGGCGCTTTTAAAATTTAAATAAATTTGATCGTTTATTTTATATTTGTGAATATTGTGTTTCTCATCGTATCTGATTTTAGATTTTTCTTTACTTTTTATTAAATTATCTTTTGCTATACTGAGGGTTTTAGTCAATTTATATTTGAGGTTTTTTATGTAATCATCATAGTTTGGTTCTGTTACCGTTTCAATCGAACTTGGTAAGTTTGGTTTTTGTCCAAAAACTAATTTATGTGGAGTAAATTTACTACTACAATGAATGCTAGTATTATAAGCGAACATTGCTAAGGGAACATAATCGTCCCTATCGTTTTTATCAGTTGAAACATATTGTTTAAGATAATCTTTTAATGTCGAATGGCTTCTTTCTAAAGCTCCATTCGTTTGAGGGTGGTAAGCTGTTGAAGTCAATCTCTTAATTTTAAAAAGATTTGCAATTTCTTTAAGTAAATTTGACATAAATTCTGTTCCTTGGTCGGTCAATATTGTTTTAGGTATACCGAAATAAGTCATAAATAATATAAGTTTTCCTGCTACCGTTTCTGCATCATGTGATGGAGTGCTGAAAGCTTGTGAAAATTTGGTTAGATCATCTTCATAAAGTAAGTATGTATTTATTTCCATTGGAGGTTTCCGGTAAAGGGCCTACAATGTCTAAAGCTACTCTTTCGAATGCATATGTTGAGGTTGTAGTTATAACCATTGGTGCTTTTATTTTTTTTCTAACTGTTTTATTTATTTGACACTGTTTGCAATTTCGTGCATAGTTTAAAATGTCTGACTTCATGTTTGGCCAGTTATAGTGACTTTTTATTCGTGAATACATTTTAATCATTCCGTTTTGACCGGACGAAGTACTGGTATGGTTTTCTTTTAATATAATAGGTATTTCATTAGGTTTTGGATTTTTTATCTTATTCGAGCACATTCTTATAGAAATGTCTAGGTTTCTGAAAATATAAAAGATAATTTGTTTTACTTTGTCTGGATGAAGTGAACTATAGGAATCCTTGAAACTTGGTAAGTATATTAGCTTGACTTGATCTTTTATGAGTTCATCGCGTAAGTTACGTAAAGTATAGAATAAATCCTTCGGGGTGAGAGTATTGTAATGATTGTATTTAGCAATACAATGATAAATAACTTGTTTATCTGATGAAGTTTTGTAAACTTTATAGATTTCTCTGGGTTCTGAGAGTAATATGTCAATATCATTTCCTCTCGAGAAGGTTTCAATTATATAAGGGTCTTCTTCATCTAAATTTATATTAGTAAGATAAGCCACATACTTATGTTTGCTGTCGAGAAGTCTTTCATTAACTTCTTGGAAATCCTTTATTGTAAATTCATTATTTTGTAAGAAAAAGTTTTGAAAATCAGTATAGGTTTCTGAAGTATCTAAGTAATTTATTTGAATACGAGATAAGCAATCTGCATTAGAATTTACTCTGCCTGATTTATGTATTATTTCATAATCGAATTCCTCTAACTGTAACCGCCATCTAATGAGTTTACTTCCTGGATCTTTTACACTGAAGAGCCAAGTTAATGGTTTATGATCCGTAACGATCTTAAAGTGTCTTCCATATAGATAAGGTCTAAAATGTTGAATTGCCCATTTAATGGCTAGAAGTTCCTTTTCGGTTGTATTATAATTTCTTTCCGTTTTATTTAAAATTCTTGATGCGTAAGCTACTGGTAAATCTTTACCTATTTCTCCTTGGCTTAGTACTGCACCAATTGCATAATTACTTGCATCAGTTGTAAGTATAAATTCCTTTGTAAAATCTGGATATTGTAATATTTTTGGTGATATTAATATATTACGCATTGTATCAAATGCATCTTGTTGTTCCTGGTTCCAGTCAAATGGGGTATCTTTCTTTAATAGTTTGGTTAAAGGTTTAGTTATTTTAGAAAAATTTTCAATGAACTTCCTGTAATATCCAACTAATCCTAAAAATGAATTTATCTCTTTTGGGTTTTTAGGTATGGGGAAATTTGTTATTACTTTTGTTTTTTCTGGGTCTGGTAAAACTCCTTTATTAGATATTACATGTCCTAGGTAGGCTACTTCATGTCGCATAAATTCGCATTTATCTGGTTGCAACTTTAAATTATGTTGTTGTATTTTTTAAATATGGATTCTAATCTTATCTCGTGATCTTTTATTGAATTTGCGTAAATTACTATATCATCAAGATATACAAAACAATAAATTCCTTGTAGTCCGCTGAGTACATTATTCATCAGTCTCTGGAATGTTGCTGGTGCGTTTTTTAAACCAAATGGCATACGGGTGTATTCATATAAACCGTTAGGTGTTGAAAAGGCTGTTTTAGGAATATCTTTAGGATGCATTTTAATTTTATGAAATCCACTTGCTAAGTCTAATGTTGTAAAGTAAGTTGAATTTCCTAGTTGATCTAATATATCACTGATATTTGGTAAAGGGTATGCATCGCCTACTGTTACGTTATTAAGTTTTCGATAATCAATAACTACACGCCATTTAATTTTTCCCGAGGCATCTTTCTTTTTTGGTACTACCCATAATGGTGAAGACCAAGGGCTGGTTGAAGGTCGTATGATACCTTGATTTAACATTTTATTAATCTGTGTTTTAACTTCCTCTTTATGAACTTCTGGGTAACGATAAGTTTTAGAGTTAATTGGATTTTGTGATTCCGTATTTATTTCATGAACTATAGAATTAGTGCTAGTCAGTTCATCTCCTTCTAAATAAAATATATTATTATATTTGTCACAAATTTTAAAGAGAGATTCCTTCTCTTCATTATTTAAATGAGAAATTCTAAGTTCATTTCTTATCCTCTGAAACCGAGGTAACTTATTATTACATATACTATTAGAATTATTACTACATTTATTTATTTTATTATAAGTGGCGGAATTTTTAAAATCGCCTATACGAAAACGCTTGACGAAATTTCCATCGTCATTTATAAAATTTATACATTTACTTTTATAAAAACTTTAAACCATTGGCGGAATTTTTATCATCGCCTACACAATTAAAACATTTGGCGGAATTATCTTCGCCTATACAATTACAATATTTGACGTAATTTTCATCGTCTATCGCGGAATTATCTTCGCGTAAATTAAAACATTTGGCGGAATTATCTTCGCCTATACAATTAAATGGTTCTAATTTTAATTTTAATTCTAATATATCTACCTTTTTATCTAAACAATTTAGGATTGATACGAAAGCTTGGTTGTTCTCATCAACTTTAGTAACACAACTTGACAAATATACTCCATCTATGATTGTTTTATTATTTATGTAACCTTCATTTAGTTCAGGGTTTAAAATATTAACTTTTACAAGGGTTTCTGTTCTTGCATCTAGTGTATATAATAGGGTTTTTGTTTCTTTATGCAATTTTATAGGAATATCAAACTCTTGGAAAGAAAGCACTTGATTACCATAGTCTATTTTTGCTTTTAATTTCGATAATATATCATGACCTATTATTCCGTCATATTTTAGAGTCGGCATTTGATCATTCCTTACAACATAAAATGTATGTTGAAACCGTGATTTATTTATATTTAAATGTAATGAAACGTATCCTAGAGTTTTACAGGGTATTTTCGATTCCGTAATTCCGTATATATTTAATATTTTATCTCTTTTTACAAGTAATTTAGGGTGTAAGCATTCTCCTTTTATTATAGAGATGCTGGCTCCTGTATCAATCAAGAATTTTAAGTATTTATTCTGTATAGTTTCTTCAATCGGTAAATTAACGTTTATCATATTTTTAAATTGGGTGTTGTAAAAATTGCAGTATCGTTTATTGTGGGAGTGCCTGCATCACTTCTTCCATACTCATGGTATCGGCACCATCCACGAGTTGGGTGGAGTTTAAATGATTCATGTTTGTATTTCTCCGCGTATAGCTGCGCGCATTATATGGTGTTCTTGAGTTTTGAAATTGGTTTTGATTTTGGTTTCGTTGGTTATTTTCTTGTTCGACACTGGGACGTCTTACTGGTCCTGGATAGTCGTTAACGTTACGTCTAACTTGTTGAGGGTTGTTATAGTTTATATTATTATTGTGTAGGAAATTAACTGGGGGAGCATAACAATATTCATGTCCTTCACGTTTACAAGTTTTACAAAATACCGTTTGTTTTAAATGGAACAATGGTTTTCTATAAGAGTTATTATGATTCCGTGGTTCTCTGTTGTTGTAATTACGATTAAAATTTTTATTATAGCTATTATTTCGACAATGGGCTGCAATGTGTCCTGGTTTGTGACACTTCATGCAAGTTTTATTCTTTGAACTTTGTAACAAGTGAAATTTTTCTTCTTCTAGGGCCATATTAAAAGCTTCATTTAAATTATTAGGTTCCCGTGAGCGAAGCATTTGTGAAATTTTAAGGATTAACACCTATCAAGAAAGTATGCAATGCTAATCTGTTAGTATGTTCAATTTCTCCTGGTAATAGTATATCATTATTACATGATTGTTTGATAGAAGATAATAATGTTCCCTGTGTTTGATGTTTCCTGTTACCGAACCTACTCTTAAGAAATTCTTTTAGATCTTCCCAATTATAAAATATCGTATTTGAACATACCGCTTGGGCTTTATCAGTTAATTTATTTTGTACAAATGCGAACAAAATTCTTTCTTGATCATCTGATGCTATTTGAAAAGCGCGATCACAATTAGTAGCCACGAACTAAGGTTGTCGCGATTGCCGTCATATGAATCAATGAACTTTAATAAGGTATCTATGGACACTCTTAGTTGAGGTTGATATTTGCCAGGTATATCGTATGATGGACTCTCATTCCTGTTGCGTTGGTTACCCGCTAAATCATTTGTAGAGCTAGGTGATGCCATTGTGATGTTCAAGCTTTCGTTTAATATAAATTTAGATTTTAACAATAAAAATATTTAAATTATTACTTTATTTTATTATTATTGTATTTCTTTCTTAATTATTAATTATTTTTAATTTTTATTATTATTATTATTAATTATTTTTTACTGTTGTTTCTGACTAAATAATTTTAGTTTATAAGAAACAATAATACAGTAAATAAAACTTACAGTAGGAACACTGTTGTTGAAGTCATTGGTGATGGTGATGATGATGATGATGTTGATGATGATGGTCGCTCTCGCCGCTGTATATAGGAAGCCGTTGCTGCTCTCGCCGCTCAGCTGTCTTCGTCGCTCCTCTTGTTTCAGGATTCAAAACACCGTCTTTTGTCGTCGCTGGACCAAACTGTCGTGTTGAACCTGTTGCTCGTCGCCGTCGTCGCCTGTCTCGCGTTTCTTCCGCTGCTTAGGCCAAAACCGTCGCGATTGAGCTGCTTACTCTTGCAGTCGTCGCCAGTCTTGCGTTTCTTCCGCTGATTTAGGCCAAAACCGTCGCAAGGAGTGTGCCACCAGAGTCGTTGGATTCTTCTTTGACTAAAGGCCTGGAGACCACCTTCTGTTGATTCTTCTCGAAGTGTTTCTTCCTTGAAGTTTCTGTCGAAGTGTCAGTGGAATCCCGCTTCTGACACCAAAATTTGTTATGTACCTGTGGATGCTGGTACATCGATCTCTTGATGGACTTTGGAATAAAAGTAGCCTTCGATGCTAATTCCCTTTATTGGCTTCTCAGGTACAGTTATTTACAATTAGGAGGACTATATACAGTTTAGAGGCGTAATCGGTGAGTGATATCGATGAATCACGTCTGAAGACTTGTATGAGAATGACTTGCTAAGTGAACAGGGATTAGGTTTTTATAGTAAGATGTAAACAACTCCCCAATTCCTGTTATTTTGCTCTCTGCTTCAAAGACATTAATTTTATTACAAGGTTATGGGGTTCACATTAATTGCCAAAACTTCTAATGATTTATTATTTGATAAAGCTCATTAGTGTAGGTTGACCCTGTAACCTTGCTAAAATTCTGCGTATTATCATATAATCAATTTAGAAAAATAGATTAATTACATTTGCTCTTTAACCTGGTAAGTAAATAATAAGTGCTTGGTCACGTACGCCGATCAATGGAAAAATACAATTATAGCTTATAAAAGTTATAGGAAAGTGCAGTGATTGCACTGGTATATAACACCGTATTAAAATTTTCAAAACCTGGATCTCGATATTTTGGTATTATTAAGGTATTTTTTAAATACAAAATCACCCAGTTATGAGCGATCAAGTTAAGATTAATTGAATAAGATTATGTATTTTTTTTTGTTAAAAGTAGTATCAAAAATTACAGGAACCAGTAAAGATAGATAATAATTAATCAACATGTTTATATTTTGTTAGTGTCACTATTTTTTAAATTTTTGTTTAAATTCTATTTATTTTTAAAGTTAGGTACGAAGATATTCAGTCTTTGTTTAAAAATGAAATTAGGTTAAGAGCTTTATTACTATAATATATTAAAAAAACCATTAAGCTTTTTATTGGGCAAAATTAACGAAAGATTACACAACATAAATAAACTCAATTTTAAAATCGTATTTTATAATGTGTTCTTCAAATGTCTAAAACGCCATTGGCCATCTTGGATTCTGAGGTGACGTTACTCCGATAGTACACAGTCATATTATGGAAGCCAAATCCAACCAAGTGTTTCTTATTTTGATATCATTTGGCAGTTGAATCCATTATTTATGAAGTATTATTAAACTCATATTTATGCATTCAGGCACAAGACACCAAAGATATATAAAAACCAATATTTTGAAAATAATGTGTTCTAGTACACATTATTTTCAAAATATTGGTTTTTCGCAAAATTGTATTGTTTAATGTCTGATGAAACATCATGGCGGCTAGCGTTTCCACGCATGATTTCAAAATCATAAATAAAAAAGGGATTTATGGCATTTTTCGGATTAATAAAATTAAAATAAAAAATGTACTGGGTCATAACGATTTTAGCATTGATTTTTATTAGTTTTCAAAAAAAGGTGTAATATCCTATTTATATCATAACTATTTTGACACTAAATTTATGAATATGGATTTATATATTTTGCAAAAAAATTAAACGTTAAATTATTTTGTAAACATTATTTTTTTTAACCTATTTAAAAATAAACCAGTGAAAGTAGGGAAAAATCCAGCAAAACTGACAACATTGATAAAATGGACTCGCCCAAATTGTTTACAATTTGTACTAAAATAAAATTAGATGCATATGCGCTATTAACACATGAAACGTGATCCCATCTTGTTTTTCTATTTTTCCAACTGCATTCTTGCAGGTGAGAATCGTACAAAACGGCATTATTAATTAAAAACTGAAAGAATTTTTCAGATATACGTCACACGGTGGTCACAGATAGACTAGTCTTCCAAATTTCAAACTACTCACTTTTAGAGTAGTTTGTGTGGCTTCAGTATAAGGCGCGTTCGCGGTTTCTGGTTTGTTCTGTATTCTGTGCATTCAATATAGCCTATAACACTCAGCAATAATGTGCCTTTCTATTGGTGAAAGAATTTTTAAAATCGGTTCAGTAGATCCCGAGATTACCCCTTACAATTTAACAAATATACAAACACACAAACTTTACTTCTTTATAATATTAGTATAGATTTATTGTGCACCGCGATTTTGAAAAAAAAAAAAAAATGGCGGCTGATATTAGGGCCAAAACAAGGGGTTTTGGCCCTAAGGTCAATCTTGATCCCCTCTGGACCAAGCTTTGGATTTGGGCTTAAAGTTAGACCCAACCAGTTCAATCTGGTTGTTACTTTCCATGAAATAAAATGAAATTAAAAAAATATATTAGAAACAAAAGTTTTGATAGCTCACAAATTTCTGTAATGCATATTGTAATATATAAAAAATACAATCTTCCCCAGTTTCTTCCCAGTATTTCGGCCATAGATCCAATGTGGTTGATGGTATAAGGTCCCCCAACGTAGGATTTACGATGCCGTGGCATAGATAGGGGCCCATTCAGTTATTACGTAAGACGATTTAGGGAGGAGGGGGGTCAACCATGTCTTATTTTTCTTACAAGGGGGTGGGAGGGAGTCTCTATAGTTCTTACGTAAGATCATAAAAATGCGCAAAGTTAAAATTATACGTCGTAAAAGCGCGGGCAACAGCGCGAGTGCCAAAGTTCGCTTGGATGCGTATAGGTAAATGATTTCCATTTCCATTGCAACGGAATGCGCCACCCGCACTACGCCTCCCGGGAACTTCCCGCTTGAGGACTAGTCGTCACTTGTTCGGTCCTTACCATTTTTACTGTCCATCAATACAAGATGCACTCATAAAAAGAATTTGTTTAGTATGCTCTAAATACATAACTTACTACTAATAAACATTTCTAAAAATTGTTACTATGAAAAATAAGATTAAAACGAACCAAACGTGTATTCATTTTTGCCTTTAGATTCTTACGTAATAAATATTAAATAGGGGGGGAGGGGGTCGGCCTAATCTTATTTTTTCTTATAATAGGGGAGGAGGGGGCCAAAAACTAGCGAAAATAGTCTTATGTAATAAATGAATGGCGCCTAGATAGATGGATAGATAGATAGATAGTTTATTCCGGTTGTACACACATAATACATTGCCATTATATAATCAAAGAAATAGTTGTTGACTTTACAATGCATTCATTGTAAATTTCCATATTGAAATATTTTTTATCTTTTATCATGGACTCCATTAATTAATTTAAAATACATAGATAACATTGGAGTTCGAAAACATAAAGTATGAATAACTACGTATTGTTTAGTTTATAATTATCCTGTTTCATACATATGGTCCCAGGTAATCATTCTAACTAACGTAGTGAATATCGACGCCGAATTAATGATTAATTTGGTTGTCCACCATTACCTGATGTTTATCTACTTTGAAAAACTGCAATTGTAAATTTAATATTGGTTTTGCATATTAGGTACTAAAATTGGGAATGTGTAAAATTTATAGCCACCACCCTATCCATAATATCCTTTGAGATCTTACCGTTAGCATTAGTTCGGTGATGTTTATGGACGGACGTCATACCCAATTGACCAATAACTATAAGGATCGAAACAAAAAAAAATCTTCTCCTCTATTATTATCACTGAAAAGGTAACGCTACACTGAAATAAATTGTCAACACATAACTTTCTGCTGTAGGTACTATTTATTTGTTAACAGAATATAATCATTTTGTATCTGTTTTTCATACATCTGCTATTAGTGACATCAGTCCTTGACTGCAGCTAATAAATTAACACTACTTCAAAATATTAAAAATGTGTTACACATTCTGTCTCATTTCATTGGTGCATAAATACTACCACATCACTAAAACTGTCAATGTCAATCACGCTGGCAATATCTAGAGGTGTACTAGATTAAGTATAATCTGTATCTGTTCCGCCTATTTTATATTTCAAAATAATTAACCCAAATACCCAACCCAAATATTTCTCCAACATGGCCCGTCACTGTTTACCGGTATCTCCATTGATATTAGTATGATAATATCCACTACTTCAAAATGTTAAAAATGTGTTACACATTCTGTCTCATTTCATTGCTGCAAGAGTACTACCACATCACTAAAACTGTCAATGTCAATCACGCTGGCAATATCTAGAGGTGTACTAGATTAAGTATAATCTGTACCTGTTCCGCCTATTTTTTATATTTCAAAATAATTAACCCAAATATTTCTCCAACATGGCCGGTCACTGTTTACCAGTATCTCCATTGATATTAGTATGATATTATCCACTAAGGTATTCAATAAATATTTAAAATGGGTAAGGCGCCATTCATTTATTACGTAAGACTATTTTCGCTAGCTTTTGACCCCCTCCCCCCCTATTATAAGAAAAAATAAGAGTAGGTCGACCCCCTCCCCCCCTGTTTAACATTTATTACGTAAGAATCCAAAGACAAAAATGAATACACGTTTGGTTTGTTTTGATGTTTATTTTTCAAACAAACAATATTTTAGAAAAGTTTATTTGTACTTACAAAGGTAATAATAATTTTTATTTTTTGGGAGAATAAACTTTGATTTTAATAATTAACCTTTACCTACCTAAGATTTTCAGTCCAGGGGCTCAAAACCCAGTCGGAAATTGAATCTGCCACTGGAACATCTTTAATAATAGGTGTTGCTTCTATAATGGTTATTCAGGATTATGACGTTGTCAACGTTCACCCATTCGACATCAGCCCTGATGCGGCACAAGACTTCTTTGCCTCGCCTTGAATATATGGCTAAAGCTTTTTCTCTTTCAATATTTGAAATACGGCCATGAAGTTTTTACACATACGCATCCGAGCGAACCTTAGAAAAACACGGGCAACGGGCCGTTTTTCAAAGTATCATTTTAACTTTGCGCATTTTTGTGATCTTACGTAAGAACTATCGAGACTCCCTCCCACCCCCTTGTAAGAAAAAATAAGACATGGTCGACCCCCCTCCCCCCCTAAATCGTCTTACGTAATAAATGAATGGCCCCTAAGTAGCATATTCCTGGAGTTTTCGTTCAGTCTGTGGATTCAACATAGAACACAATTTTTATTTCAGTAATCAAAAACAGCATATTGAGTTGATATTTTAATACATTCAACAAGATCTATATCTTCATAATAAGTTTAGTTATGCCAGCTGCTAATAGATGGGGCTGAGCTGTTTTCGTGTCGTCGGATACATAAACCATATCAATGAAGAAGAATAAAAAATGTTGTCTATTTCTGAACTTGAGTTTTATTCAATTACTTCAATGCCTTGATGGTAAATTAGTACCACCACAAGGGAGCGGTCATAGTTTGTTCAATACCTGTAAATATGTTTCTGACCTTTCTTTTTTATTTAAAAAACTCTCAAAATAATTTCCTACTATAAACAGAAGCCACATACCTAACATACAGTCAACAGCATACTAGGCGATGCAGTCGCTAAGCATAAAGCAACGCTAGCACCATGTATTGGAGCGGAGCGTTTCTAAAAAGAGTTTCTATTTTTGTTAAGATGGGAATTTTTGTAATATATAAAAAAGATTTTTTTTTTGTTTCGATGGGAAATTTTGTAATACCTAAAAGAAGGAAAAAAAAATTGTTCGACGGGAATTTTTTAATTCCTTTTGAAGTCGGGCTCCGACACAATCTGGTCCTAAACCTGTTGATTCGATTCCACACAAAAAATATTAAAATCGGTTAAGAACTCGGGAAGTTATGGCGTAACAGACATTGCGCCATTGAAACTGATCTGTGGGAACTTCGTTCGCTCCGCTTCAATAAACCTATACAAAATTGTAAAAAAATATTCCATTATATTTTCAGCTTAAGTCTTATTAGTTAATAGTTCCAGTTCAATAGCAATTAAGAAAATTTTAGAGTTAAATTTATTTCTTTCAAATTTTGTATTAAACTCTTAATTTTTAACCACGTTGTAAATCGCACCAACGGGATGGTAATCGGTTGTAAATCGTAATTATAATAACCTAAGCTATAGCCTAGAAAGCGTTTGGCGCCATATAATGAATCTGAAAAATAATTGCTCGACATAAAGATTATTTTTGTTTAATACAATTAGTACTATAAAGATATAATTTATCAATAAAATACCTAATCCTTGATACCATACATCACGTATGTACCAGTTTAAAAAATACCTAGTCCATGTGTCCTGATCCCATATTTATGTCTCGCCTCTAGTTTTTCCCCGTGAGTGAGTGACGTCACTAACCTTTCGAATTCGCGAACGCGATTGTTGTCACGTCAAACGAGTCCATTTATTTCTCTAGCTAGAATACGTACGTTCACCTTTAAAATACGAACTCAGCTCGGGAGTAATTTTTACCATTACCAATCAAACCAAAAAAACCCAACTGAGTCAGAAGCGTGTTCGTAGCTCAATTTGTCATCAGTTGTGTTGTGCCTATCTGTGAGAAGCTGCTGTTTCTGTGAATTAGTGAATTCAAGCCGCTTTAAAAATGAATCCCTACCAACAAGTAAGTTCAATAAAGACATTATTATTTTAACATACCTAGGTTGTTCCATGTCATTGTCCTGGCTTCATTGTTTTGTTTATCACATTAACAATTGAAAAATTACGATTGAAATCATTGTTGTAGGGCCAATCGGGTTACCCACAACAGCAGTACCTACACAATATCGGATTTGGAAACGCCGCACCCCAGTCCTTTGGCAATCCATTGCCTATGCCTGGTCTTCCGAATATGGGCTATCCACAGCCACAACCTGGTTATCCTAGTGCTTATCCCCAGGCTAATTCTGGCTACCCTACTCAGCCGCCTACAGGGTATCCTGCTCAAAGTTACCATTCCAATCAGGGTTATCCAACTTCAGCTCAAAGTTATCCATCCCAAAGTTATCCTACAGCTCATAGCCATCCTCAAGTAAGTTCAGGATACCCTCAACCAAGTCAAGGCTACCCTCAACCTGGCCATGGTTATTCACAACCTGGCCAAGGTCATCAACAACAGAACTCATACCAAGGATATCCAACAAGTCAGCCTTATGCTCAAACTCGGACATACAGTGTATCGAGTGGTCCAGTCACACAGCCCACCACACCTAAGGTATGTGTGTATATTTTTGTTCACCAAAAGTCAAACTCATCTGATTAATTTTTATTTCAATAAAAATATCACTGCTATTCTATATTCTTATCATATTTTATTTGTTTACTTTTTATTGGACATGAATCATTTTATTTTATGTTTTATTGTGATAACCAAAACATTGATGCTTTAAATATTCCCCTGGTTTGGTATTTTTTAGCTAGTATAAAGTAGGAAATTACAATACAATATAAGATTTTTTGTTTTCATTAAGGAGATTACTTAGTTTATATTATGGAAATTTAGGGCAACTACAAAAAAATGGGGCCAGGAACCGTCTTCCAAATAAAACCTTATTGCTGGTTTTATTTGGAAGATGGTAGGATGGTTTTGCAAAAAAAATATTTCTGGTGTGACTATAATTCTATAGTGTACTTGTACATGATATTACACCTGCCATGGGTTATGAAGACATTGTTTTAAATGAAAGATATTTAAATTTAACTTCTACTAGCGACCCGCCCCGGCTTCGCATGGATGCGATGCTGTACGATATTATGCATGTATTATACATATAAACTTTCCTCTTGAATAACTCTCTCTATTAAAAAAAACGCATCAAAATCTGTTGCGTAGTTTTAAAGCTTTAAGCATACATAGGGATATAGAGACAGAGAAAGCGACTTTGTGCTATACGATGTAGTGATCAACTAATACACATGATGACAGATGAATTAATTAGTTGGAAAATGTGAAAGAGTAAATATAAATAAGAATCTATAACAATTGACGACTTTTTGGTGCAACGGTAGCAATCCTGTATTGAGTGCCAACGGTCCTGGGTTCGAGTCCTGGAAGGGGCAAATGTTTGTGTGATGAATAGGAGCATTTGTACCTTAGTCATGGCTATTTATATATATTTCTATAAATATTACTTATTCGTGTATTATATATGTATGTATATCGTAGTAGTATCCATAACACAAGCCTTATGAAGTGCTTACTTTGGGCTAGGGTAATTGGTGTGTGTGTGTTCAAAATATTATTTATTATTATTATTATATAACTTTTAACTATAATTATTACTCAAAAATAAACATTAAAAGATAACAAAATTAATAGGATGTTTCTCATTGGGATCTGTTATTTCTGTTAAATATATGGTAAATGCACACTGTGTTCAAACATCTTAGACGGTCACTTAATTACTGCCTCAAGTGAATAAAAGGTAGTCAATATTTTACTAAAACAGTAATACCAACAAACTTAAACCCTTATTTTTTTTTTAATTCATTCTAATATTCTACGTATCTGGGTCTTCCAAAATATAAATTGCTCTGACTTGGAATCGTTGACAATCAATCTTTACTATAATTATATTCTGTAATTTTAGTAGCTATAAACGAATACTTTGTAGTGAATGATTTCCTTTTTATATATCGTCAGTCGGAAACAGTACTGGGACATTTCATAATGAGTTTTTCTCGGAAAATAAAAATGTCAATTTTATTTTTTTTTTTTTATTACAGTTTGTCATCTTTTATATTTATGATTTCTATACCTATAACAAATCGATAGTCTACATTTGGTAATTTTAATTTGCTTTAGAAATATCAGAAATTTTATGAAATGTTTCACTACTGTTTCCGACCGACAATATATTATCTTATGCTCAGTTAATCAATCAAAATTCTATAGTTTAATTTTTAACATTCTCATGCTTCTATCGCACCAGTATAAATATATTTAACAAGATGCTTTTTCGTCTTTATCTGGAACAAAGTTAGTCACTCGTCTCGATTCGGACATCAACCCTAAATTTGAATTTGATGTTTTGGGAATGAGAAACTTGACTGTTGTGAAATGTAATTTTATTTTATCATGCATAATGTATATTTTTTATATTTCCTCATTATTATTAAATTGATTCTACTTATTTGACAATCTTTTGTATCTTATTGAACATAATCTGTTTTAAGTTATTCGATGGAGTTATGAATGTAATGCATTGATTAAATTTTAAAAATAAATATTTTTTATAAATTGTTAAAATCATGTGCCTGATGAGAGAATTCACCCATATGTACACAGACCACAATTCCTTCAATGCTGGAAGTCCATTCTGGTTTACAGACATGTTCAAAATCGGTCAAAATAGCGCATCTTACGGCGATGAAAACTGTATCCCTTTCGGTAGATTTTTTATTTTTAGTGATAAAAAGAAATCACACGTTTTAAACGCTGATTGCACGGACTTGTTGTGGCGGTGAAACAGCAACACGCGTAGCCCTGTGCTTGTTGCTTATTGCAGTTAAAACTTCTGAAACGCATACGTAGTATACTATACGGCGTTGATGCTGCTTTGATTTTGAAAGAGAATCAATACCAGATACCCTGTCAAAGTGGAGGAACACTTTGGTAGGCGTAAAACGATTCGTTCTGAAACAGCCAAACTGCCGACTGACGCTTTGTTTCTAGGTCGTGATTATATATTCAGGATTCGTTACCTGTCACAATATCGTAAACGCGCCGTGACGAGCCTGCTTCAAATTTATTAATCATGTCACGGCACCATTCCACACGGGTGTGCTTCTGAGCTTCGATGAGGTGCGCACCTAGTGCGAAACTATCCTTTTTACGCGAAAGTACTCGTGTAGTTTTCTGACCGCTTCCCGATCTGATTTGAAGTGCTGAATCTTTTTATACGTAGTTACGTACGGTAACAGACGCTGAAGGACTATCACTCTTTTCTTAATCTCCAAAAGTTTGATGACTCTGCTGGAATTAGTTATACCAACGGTAGATGGATGCTTCAAAAGGGCCATCCATAAATCCCATTTGAAGTATATCATATGACCCGTTCGGTTTTGTACCACATTTGAAATCATAACACATAAATGCAAGAAAATACTTCCGACACAGATCCATACTTCGACGCTTAACGCAATAAACTCAAACGTCTTATCTTGAAAACTTTTGAAAGACTGCTTAGATAAACTGAATGAGCTGAGTCAAAGAAACGAAAGTTTTTCTAAAATGAGTACCAGGCAATTCAGGAATTATCGATAAAGAAAAACTGATGAACTCGTACGAACTGCAGCTCAGGGAAACAAATGGGCCCAGAGCTTTTCTGCGATACCCCGTGGAATCAAGCTGTTCAATTTATTAAGGACAACTTTAATCGAAAAAATTCTGGTCATAAATACCAATCAGGATTAGTACATGCTATGTCTCTGGTGGGTATCCGCAAAAATAAACAATTCAGGGCGAACATCAATGCGATTGTTAGAGCCTTAAGTAAACACTGCAGTCAAAGTAGACACCTACCTATTTAACAAAATTGAGTGACTGATGTTTGCAGATACTGTAAACAGAAGAAACTCAATCCTCTAACCCACAAACGTAGTATTCATCTGGAAAGATATATTATTAGTCCAGGAACTGAGATCTCTCAAGCCTAAAAAGATTCTGCAGGCGAGTCATAATAAATCCTTTAGGTCACAGTGATTTGACGACTTTGACGACCGTTTGGTGCAACGGTAGCGATCCTGCCTTTCGCACCGACGGTCCTGGGTTCGAATCCCGGTAGGGGCAGATGTTTTTATGATGAATACGAGCATTTGTACCTGAGTCATGGGTGTTTATATATATTTCTATGATTATTACATATCTATGTATCATATATGTACCTATGTCTATCCGTTACCCTAGTATCCATAACACAAGCCTTACAGTGCTTACTTTGGACTAGGTTAATTGGTGTGAATGTAAGAAATATTTTTTTATTATTATTATTATTTATTATTATTATAATAGTTCCACTTCAGCTGCATAACCCCAAAACTCACATATAACAATAACAAGGCTTACATCCCAGCATTAAGGAATATGAAATGGTTGAGTATGATTTATCCATTCTGCTTAAACACATCTGAAAAAAAGGTTAAGATTATGTAATTTCTGTAGTAAAAGTGTTATCATCGATAAATAAAAACAGATTGTTGAACTAGAAATGCACATCATCTGCGTAAAAGTATAAAGTAAAACCAGGTATTAGCATCTCAAAGCTTAATCTTATATGGTTTTGCTTTTAACAGCGCTTTTCTATCTAGTTTTGTATAGTGTGCATTCAAGCGATCGACAAGGCTAAATCGCTGACGTTAAAGAATGCTTAGTTAAGTAACTCTCGATACCCCATGTACTTGCCTGTAAGCTGTCATAGTTTAGAGCAACTTATCACGTTTATTCAACACAGATAATTATTGGCTTTTGGATTGTTTTCTTTTTTCTTTGCAAATGAAGAAAGTTCTCATGTAAAGGGTACGCAATACTTTAAGATTCTTCTCGTCTTTACACTCAAATTTCATCTTTTCCATTTTGTGACTGCAATGGATTTTTGATGCTATTTTGCCATCATTACAGTAAGAAGGTTATTGCTCATTTTAAAGTTATCGTTAATACAGTTCCTAGCCAAATACCTAATTGTATTTGAAAATCAGGAAATACTTCATTATTTGTTAACATATTACATCTTGCAATAACTATCGCTATAAAATCGCCGAAAATCAAGGGGTACATTCTAGGTCACTGTTATATTTGACTTCTAGAGAAATCATGACCTTGCTCTTGATACCTTAGTAATGACAGTGGAAGAAGATCGTAAGCCATGGTCATAAGTGTCCATACATTACATGAGTTATCGCTGTCGGTAACTGGGTAAATAATACTCCCAGCCCACTGACATAGGATAGCAGGTTCACTCGATACCTAAATGCACAGTGACTCTATTCAAGGAACAGTTTGAGGCAATTATATTGTTATGGTCACTTCGCCTCGTACATTTGTCGCAGTAACGATTCAGTCTTGGCATTGGTTCTCACTAAAATGGATGTGGTGTGCTTGGAAAAAACTTAAGTTTTCCACTTCGTATCGCTTTGAGTATTCCCCATGATATGATAGACGGTTATACAGTGATGTGATCGTGTTATTGCCGAAGAAATAAACCTTCTTTTTGGATTTTCGTTTGTATATAATTAATATGTCCTCTGTAACGTCAAATTCAAGTATGCGTAGTGCCTACAGAGCCACAATTGGTCTTCGGCGTGGGTTCAAATCGTTTCGTTATACGGTATATATGCTTCAAAGTTTATTTCTATGGGTTCCGTTGCTTATGCCTCTTAACCAGTTTTAATAATTTTTTAATAGTCGTAATAACACAACTCTTTGAGTATGGGTAGGTATGTATAACAAATCTTTGCATTTCTATCATACGTTGCTAAAGAGAAATGAGGATTGTATTTAATTGTTATTATATAAAATATAATTATTTTAAATCAGCTCATTATATACGACAGTTTCCGTTCTGTTCTGTATCTGACATGCAATTCTATGTAAATACAAATGACCGACAGCAGGATGTAGCTTTGTCCATTGTGTGAGTTTATGATAATATTTCTAATGGCACTTTTTATTATCCGACATAGTTTGGTCAATTAATTATAAAATTCTTTCATTGTTATACTTTACCGAATGGTTAAAGCCATTTGCTTAAATGTTAATTAGCTAGGGAGATGATCAAATGGGTTGAATTTCTCATTCAAATTTTAAACATCTAGTTACAATAATGTAATTAGTTAGACTAAACAGTTCAATGATCATTCAAAACTGAAGGGATGGACATCCTCATCAAAATTATACTTGACACTGCTTTTTTACATTTTACAGATTACCACTAGTAATCTTCAAAAGTCAGTAATTATCGTTGAAAGATCATCAACTGTTCGTTATGATCAATAATTAAAAACTCTTAGATCTACCTGACATTACTTATCAGTCATATGCACATAATTGTACTTATGCGGCTATTGCTATCGCATTAGCCGCATAAGTACAATTTGCAATGTGCATTAATTATTTCGCTACGATTCATCTACATCTTTTTGTTCCAGTCCAAACCCACTGTAGTGCCTGCAAACCCCTTCGACCCTCGTGACGATGCTGCCGTCCTCCGCAAGGCCATGAAGGGCTTCGGCACCAATGAGAAGGCAATCATCCAGGTCCTCACAAGGCGCAGTAATGAACAGCGTCTCAGGATCGCATTTGAGTTCAAAACTCTTTATGGAAAAGTAAGTAGCTGCCAACTTATATCTTTTTTTATATTTTTCTAATTAATATAACAACTCAGTAGCTATAAAGTTACCCCAAAACTGGTGCTATTCTTTTCTAGACTCCCAAGTTCACAAAATGGATAAATCATCATAAGACAGGAAACGCACAAACGAACACACTCGCACACACACACACACACACACACACGCACACACACACACACGCACACACACACGCACACGCACACACACGCACACACACACACGCACGCACACACATGCACGTACACCCACATACGCACGCACACAACCACACACACACGCACGTACACACACACACACACATACGCATGAACACACTCGTGCACACACACGCATGAGCACACACACACACACACAAACACACAAGTTATGTTGTGGATCTATGAGGTTAATGCAGGTTTGTTTCAGTTATTGTAATACAAGGATTTCAGTTCTTTCAACACCTATTTGAAGTGATTTAAGGGTAAACTAGAAATATTGAATGAATATCGAAATATTCAATGTTTTCCTCATTATGTATTCATTAAATCTCTGTCCTTATCATATATCTAAATTTAGTATTTAGTTTTCATTATGGTGTTTTATAAATAATGTGGTATAATGGGGAAAATATACCAGTTTTTGCAGCAATGTAGCTAATAAATGTTACTTCCTATGAGTTTTTATATTTTCACATATAGGTTGGTTGATGTTGTATACAACAAATAAAATATCGCTAATGTTATGGAATGAAATGTTGGGTATTGCCAGACAGGACCAGACCGGGACACTATATGTGCTTGTTAGTTCTGATACTACAGTATGTTTAAAACGCTACAACAATTTGATAAGGCTAATCAAGGTTTGTCTGTTTACTGTCTGTAATTCTCTGAGTAGAGTTACTATAGGACCTACCTATGTCAATATGTTTTGACACCTTGTATGCCAGTCACTATTGTATACTGTTTACGACATAGAATTTTATTGAAAACTTTTTTACTTAATTTGATTTTAATTTTACATTACAAATACATGTACAACTAAGTAGGAAATAACCTTAATAAAACTACACTATAAATATAAAAAAACAGTCGAATAACAAAGTATAACCCGAAATAAACCACAAAAATATTAATCATTTCATTTTAGTATTTATATACTACTTTTGAAAATAATTAAAGTTCAGTTTATGAATAAGTGTAGTGATAATAAATAAATATTCCTTTCATGGGCTCTTTTTTGTGTTTTCATATACTTATTATGTATAAGTACATGATTGTAAAAGGGATATTTGACGACAGATTAAAATAACAACCTGTTATCGTGTTTGCGTGTGGTTAAGTAGATGTCCCAGACTAAAAGGTCAAACCACAAGCGTATCATAACGTTTGTGATGATGCACTAATGAATTTGGTGCACACAAATATTACCAAAAAAAATTGATTCAAAAATTTTCATGTTTCTTTTTGATATAATTAATCTCGTTGAAAAGTTTATTTTGACTTTGTACAACATATATAAAATAATGAGAAGCCTTACTTAAAATGCTAATATTTTACTATGAGATCAAAGCTTTTAAAAAAATATTTGGAAGAAATGTAAATATCACCAGTTGCTTCTCAATATATCTGTTAAATATTATAATGTAAGAAAGTTAATACAATAAATACGAGATACAAAAATACACTTGCGGAAATAAATTTGCACACAAAGTCACTGCATTATCTTAAGAAAAGTTTAGAAATTTAGTTAATAATACACTCATAAACAAAGCTTAGGACCAAATTCGTTATAATTAAAAGACACGAACGCGAATACATGACAGTAGTTTATAAAATCCTTTCATAGTAATAGTAAATTTTTATTATACCTTATTAATTTATATTATACCTTAGCAGTAAAAAAAGGTTTTCTCAAATGTTTATTAACTATGTATTATATTTTATGTAACTTACAATAATATTTTTATGTCTAAGGTTCATCTCCTTTAAAATCTATTTACACAATGAAATAATAAAGTTATAAATGTTCATTGTTTCAACATTATAAAGAAACAACCTAAGATAGTAAATGTATTTCGTACTTAAAACAAAAAAAATAACTCATAGAAACGACCACTGGTAGAGTATGCACCGAAATGGCGTACTCGCGGTTAATTCGAGGTCATTTATATCCCTCATCTCTTGGCGTATGAATATTTCAATCATTAAAGTCCTCAAATATCACCACCACTCACGGACTAACGAGATTTAAAAACTTGTGGTTTATACTGATATTTCGAAGTCGGGTATAAGAGACATCGACCTTTTAACTTGTGTAAATACTATTATTAGAGTCGGAAATTTTATTCTTTATCCATTATTTAGAACTACATAACATATGCTAGCTTCCGGTCTAACGATGCCTTTAGTCTTCAGAGAAAGTTTGAGCACGCAAACGGTTTATAACTTCAACGTTTTTCTTAAAGAGATATTTTGTCAAAAAAAAAAGGATTATTTTTGTTTTTATGTCAGCACAGTTAGCTTATTAAAATCTTTGTTCAATAGGATCTGGTATCAGATTTGAAGAGCGAAACGAGCGGCAAATTCGAAGACCTCCTCGTTGCGCTGATGACACCACTTCCACAGTTTTACGCCAAGGAGTTACACGATGCCATTGCTGGCATCGGTACAGATGAAGATGTGCTGATCGAGGTCATGTGCACGATGTCCAACCACGAGATCCAAGTCATCAAGCAAGCGTATACTGCAAGTGAGTGACAGATATATAGTAAACGTAATAGAAAAAATGCGTGAGTAAAAGATATTATCGTAAGGGCCGCCAAGCCACAGTATTCTGTGGCTTGGTATCTGGCGACACGCACCGGCACGCTTACAATTACCTACGCAAATATGCAAGGGTTGGCACAAAAAACAACTGTAATCATTTTAATAATTACAGTACATTCTTTCACTTAAAAAAGCGTTTGATTTTCGTATTTAACCATGCTGTGTTCTCTCACACATAGCATATATAAATACAGTTAACATTAATTCAACCTGTCTAATAATATTATATTAATTTCTTGAACCAGTTTGGAATCAAAAGCTGATTTGGTTTGGAAAAAAGCAAAACAAATGCATGAAAATTAGGTATGTCAAGACATTTTCAATATGTTGATACGTCTAATACAAAACTCAACTTGCTTCACGAGAAGTTATGTGGAACTTTAAATACTTGTTGTGATATGATGTAGAATTACACCCGTATACTGCACAGGTATAAAGCAACATATTTTTTAATCAAAGCACGACCACTAGTTAAACGAACTACTCTCAGTTAGTAACAAGCATTCTGTGTTGTCCCATAATCCCTTCTTTTTTTAATGAGTTCACTCTGGATCCCAATCAAGTCCAGGGGCCAAGACAGGATTTAGGATGAAGCGAACCAACTCAGAAAGTGCCTATGCACCCTGGCTTTGAAAACACCGTAGGGAAATAAGGAAAATGGGCCATAACTCATCACGCTGACCCAATATAAGTGTTTGGTGAACTTTGAAGCACGGAGGAGCTGAAAATAATATTTTTTGGTCACACACACTTCCGAATACCAGCCCTTTCGATAGTCGCTTAACCTTAACCAAAATAGGTCAAACGAGCTCACCACTGCACCATCGAACTAATACTGTGATTACATAACTAACGCGGTTATAATGAAATAAAAACGGATCTGTGTCAAAACAAAAACATTTCAAATAGCAGATTCAATTTTATTCTATACTTCCTTAATCAAGTACCAATTATATAAATCGTCGTGTAGCCAATAGTAGGTATCTCTAATTTTATGGAAACGAAAGGAAAAAAGCTACATTATCAACAGTGTATTCATTTCTGGGTCATATAACTCTACCTACTATGTATATGCACATAATTTCATTTACCGGAACTGCTGTGTGTCATTTAGCCACACCTTTCCCAATTTTCCGGCCCTACTACGACCATAAATATCCCATTACTTTGCTGTATCGGCGTTACCCATTTCCACATTCATTAGAATATTGATAAGAGAAAACTAATAATAAAAACCCTCGGACAGGTAACGAATATATTTTTCATAAAATTAATAAGGGTATCCATTACCGTATTGTGTTTAAAATGATAGTAGAACAATTGCCGTGAAACAGTTAATTCTTGTTACTCACCACTAGTCCTTGGAGACATGATCTTGTTACCGACCAATGAATTATTTCCGACGATAACTCGTTATTTCAATCTGACATTGTTGGTAAAATTAATATTGTCGTGTGGGTAAAATAATACTCGCAAGCATTTAGCTTAACACGAGGGGTGTACGAGAATTATAATAATGTGTTAAGGTTAAAAATGAACTTTTTGTTCTTATTACAATTTTGCATCACTTTCAGAATTTAATCTCGAAATTTCTTCTCTGAAGTCTCGTAATTGTTTACGTTCAGCTAAAGGCGAAGAGTGATGTATTGTTTGATTTGAGTCTTCTTCTGCGATTTCACAGAAATATCGCTGATGTTCGCGTATTCAGATCATATAAAGTAATCACTACTCGTTAAGTATCGTATTTATAATTGATCAGTATTTTAATTAACTAATATTTCATAACGCCATCCATTTTGGATGCGTTCTACTGAAGTCAGTTAACTGGCTCAAAAAACAACGTAATCGACAATTGAATAGCTTCAATTTTACTGGCGTACAATGGTGACAATTTAAGGTCTTTCTTCTTGAAAAGTAAACATATACTTTGATGTATAAAAGTACACTAGTTGACCCCACCACACGTTGCTGTATTATAAACGCAACCTATCCTGTCCTAAGTTGGAACGAATCCAGCAAAATGCAAAAAACATTAAAATCGTTTTAGTAGTTTCGGAGTTCACCGCGGTCAAACACTGTGACACGGAGTTTTTATATATACCTATAGATAACGCGGTAAAACTTAATTAGTGGTACCTTGGTGGCACGTGGGTACTTTTGCTTTAATATTTGGCGTTATTTTGGCGTTACTTTGGTTAGTTCGATTATGTTTTCATTCTCTTGACCTGAAATCACTAGATCTGCACAATTCATGATGAAGAAAAAGCTTGAAATACTACTAAAATGACATTGAAGGCACTCGGAATCGAGCGTTGTAATGCATTAAAACAAAAGCTAATATTGTTCTTATCTGTCATAAGTGTAGTGGTGTATTAAAAATAACAGTAGAAATACTTGGAGTTACTACAAAAGGTCAAATTTTCTTGTTTCAGTTTATATAGTTTCATTTTTTTGTCTGGTCAAATTTGGTTGAGTTAAATGTTTCATGTGTACAATAATAAGCGTAATATTACGCAAATTTTCTCATAGTATTAGAATTTATGTACACACAACATAACCTTTTTATCCAGCAGTTGAAATTTATAATAACAGTGAGGAAAAAATACTTGTCAAAAATTGCTCTATATTTCCATCTACGACAAAATATCATATCAGTGATAATTTTATCATCTCTATGTAGTATTTTTCACAATCAGAAGTTGCCTTGACAAAAACAACGTAATTTTTACACATCCCGCCAAGATTTGGAACGTTGCCAAATCGATTCAATTTGATTTCTAACGTGACGTCAGCAGAGAACGCCTACTTTTGATTAGAAAACCAAAATAAAGAGACTTCTAATTAGGTATATGTTTTTTGAGTCTATAACGTTTGTGCAAAAAGTTAAGACTGTTTAGAGAAGTATCTACTTTGGACTTTATACCTAAGTTCGGTTTTGTTGCTCTCAGGGTCAATGTAAATGTCGCAAGTTTTTTTTTTTTTTTTTTTTTTTTTTTATAGAAAATAGGCATGCGCTTGACCACCATCTCGCCTGATGGTAAGCGTCGATGTGATCTAGGATGTGACGCGCTTGCCTAGAAGGTACCTATTTACTCGTGACTTGAAGACCCCTAAATTGTATTTGTCAGGAAACACAGACTCAGGCAAAAAGTTCCACTCCTTAGCGGTACGTATCACAAAATTGGAACCAAAACGCTTAGTGCGACTCTTTGGTATATCCACCATATAACGGTGTCGCCAGTTTGTAAGTCTGGTTGTCCGATGATAAAATGGGGACGGCGGAAGACGATTGTACAATTCAGCTGCACACTCTCCGAAATGTATCCTATAAAATACGGATAGGCTTGCTACCTTCCGTCTATGCTCAAGGCTTTTGAGCTTTTTATAGAAAAGATCTTCATTGCCGATGAGCCTCTTTGCCCTCCTCTCAATGGACTCAAGCGTCTGGAGCTGGTATCGGGCGGAACCGTCCCAAAGATGAGAATAATACTCCATGCACGATCGAACTTGTGCTTGGTAAAGGTTGAGCAACTGTTCCGGTGTGAAGTATTTTCTCACCTTCGCCAGAATGCCAAGTTTTTTTGAAGCCACTTGAGCCATGCTCTCAATGAAAGAGCCAAAATTGAGAGTTGGTGACAAAGACATACCTAAAAGCTCAAGATGGTCAGTGATCGGCACGGATACACCTCGGAAAGTAGGAGTCAAGTTGAAAGGACTCCTTTTAGCGGAGAAAAGACACGCCTGGGTCTTTGCCGGATTGAACCCTACTAGATTCGCATCGCCCCATTCGGAGACTGCCTGCAGAGATAGGTTCATGCGGCTAACCATCGCCTCTCTATGACGCTGGATCTGTTCAGCACTGGCTCGTGCATCAGACATATAGGTCTCTACAACAGTGCTGTCATCTGCGTACCCCAAAATACCGGGCAACAGCAGGTCATTTATATGCAGCAGAAAAAGTGTTGCAGAGAGAACGGAACCCTGAGGGACGCCGGTATTTTAATCTATTCACCTTTTTTACTGCTGTTAGCTATTTAATATTTTTTTATTCCTACACCTCTAACATTAAGGGAGAACTTTTTTATAATCTCATATACTCTTGCATGCTAGTTCTAGCTACCGCTCAGGTAATTTCATTAATCATACTCTAGCTTTCTTGCATTCGTCACGCAAGAAACCGCCGTATTCCTTTTTATTTATATGAGGAATATCTATATGAGGCATCTATATGAGGAATAATATATACATAATTAGCTGACCCGTCACCCGTTGCCTTGTTATAAACTAAAATGAAACCTACCCAATGTGCAAAGTCGCAACAGATCCAGCAAAATGAAAAAGAATCATCGAATTCTTTCTTCTATTTTTTTCTGTATAATCAGTTTTTATTGCGTTTTTATTTAATAAGAATTATTTACAATAATTTAATAAGAAGTTTTTTACCAACTTTGTATATGCAAAATTTTGCATGTGGAAACAATAATAGGCAATTAATTTTGCAACTTTGCGACAATGTTGCAAAAGGGTACTTTCTATGGAACTTGAGAAATCTCGCTCCGTCGATAATATTGCTGCTATTAGTGGTCTTTAATTAATATGCAATAATTTTATTGCTAGTGTCACTAGTTGATAATAATGGTTACCTCGATACTAGCAATTTTACTATTAATACTTATTTATAGAATATCCGTTTGTTAACGATTTTCCACTATTAAGAACTCTAAAAAACGTGGTAAAATGTTGTATCTTTCTTACAGTGTATGGTACATTCTTAGAAGATGACCTTCGCGGCGATACGTCAGGAAACTTTAAGCGTCTGATGACGTCATTGTGCGTGGTAAGTATTTTCCTGTTTGTTATGTCAGCCATTATTAATACGGGAGATAGTATAAAAAGATAAGCAATTTTACATTTTAAATATTTTAAAAATGCTTACTTGAATGCAATTTTTCTTACCGAATATCACTTTAAACAGTATAAATATCGACTGGATTCTCTACGTATACAAATAAATGTAGAAAGTTTAATTTTTAAACAAATTTTAAACGAGAAAACGGTTTATTTTTAAATATTTGTACTTAATACTTAGGAATATTAATTGTAATAACTATTCGGTCAAGCGTCTTAGAAAAATGACGTTGAACGTCAGTATGACTTTTTAAGTTCTTTTACATTAACGTTTAGACAGCTGGGAAAAGTACAATGGAAGAACTGTTAAAAAGTAGATCGATTGACTTTTCTCCCCACTCCCCCTATTGGCCTTCACCTATAACTAGTCTAATTGAGATTGATGGATGTTAACGACAGCTAAGAAAACGTTCAAACGGAGATCATCACGACACAGTGTCCTTCAAAACGCGGAATAAAATATTAACAATATTGTAATAATTTGTTGTTGGTAGTCTATATTTAATCGGTCTTTTTATACAGATTGGCTGTATATGTTTCTATTTAGTAATATCAGCGGGCAATTGCCTATTAGAGTTTATTTTTTGACAGTATTTTTTTTAATTTTCTTAAATACTACATGATCCTACACTGTGTTTTTATCGGTCGTTATCTAGTCTCGTAAGTAGGTATAGCAAAAGATAATAAGGCGAAAACAAACAAAACTAATCAACTGAAAGAAGCCCTATTAATGTATTTTTCAAGGTCGATACATTTTTAAATAACTGGATTTTATAGAAATACCTACCTTAATAATACGGTCCGATTTTGTGTAAAAAACAATCGAATTCTATAGGGGAAAGAGGTAAAGACTTCTTCATATTGCTTTCAAAGTGGCCGTTTTAGTTTATAAATAAATTATCCAGTATTCCTAGAGACGGCCGCGTGAGTGAACAATATCAAGCTATTTTGTTGTTTTGTACAGGAGTTGTACTACCTTACTCGATAATAAGAACCTTCGATAGCAGCGTCATATGACGCGCTGTGAGTAATAATTGTGAAACGTAATCATTGATTCATGGTCGCGTGAGACTGTTTGATGACTAGATAGTAGAACGGGAATGATTCAGTATGACGTATGTTAGATTGAGTTTGTTTGTGTATCATTTGTTTTGTGTATCATTGATATCGCCTTATACTTTGTCCAATGTAGGATGATACTTTTGACAGGTGTCACTTCCTTATTGCTACGTACTAAGGTTGCGTTTGTTTCCTTATGTTTGGCTTGACATTGTAATAGCAACTTTATACCCTCTATATAGGTGTCAACTGTCAAAAGTATCATCCTACATTGGAAAAAGTATAGGAATACTAGGATTGTAAATCTTAACCGATTCGTTGCTACATACAATTACAGAAACGAAGGCTACGAGCCTGATTTACGTGAAAAATGAAGATAGTTTTATTCTGGGTTGGTTTCTCTAAAACTTGATTTGAAGGAGTTATCATCGATTTAAAAATGACACGGTTTCAGTGGCTAACGCCACACGCAAAAAAAGTCATCAGCAACGAATCGGTTAACAAGACTGATGCGGCTCATAATGATAATATCCATTTCTTCTAAACTACCAATCATTTATCCGTGTCATTAAGAAATATGTTTATATTCTAGTGTCCTGATTAAAAAGTTGAATTTGACTCGTACCTACTTTTCATTACGAAATTGATTAAATTAATGAAGTCTAACATTTTCATTTTAGGGTAACAGAGCCGAAGATTTCCATGTGGATCAAGAAAAGGCTCGCGAAGATGCCAGAAGCCTACTTCAAGCTGGTAATGATAATATTTATTTTATTTAAAATATCATTTTATATAATTATAGTTTTTATAGCTTCTCGTTATGAAACCATTCATTGTAATGATAACACTTTTATGGATACAAAAACAGTTTTTTTATGTAATTGGTATGTCGAGTTGATATGATAATCATAAATAATTTTATCATTTTGTATTTTTACATATTTCTCAAATTCGTGAACTTTTTCTCAATAAATAAATTCGTTTCGAAGAAAATAAGAATATTTGGACGTTTATTTAAATAATAACTTTATTTTTGCATTCACTTACTATGCTAACGATACGCTACAATGTATGCTTTTCCAAATGATAAACAATAAACTATTGGAGTTCCATAGTTACGTCATCTCGCTTAACCCGCGTTGATGTGATTCATAGGTTTCGTTTTTGGCACATGATAAGAAATGAGCGCTACTATATATGAATCATTTGTTTTGTATATGCATTTTGCTTTAAATGAGTTGATTCATTTGTTACACTTTAAAACGGTTTGTGTTGCTCAATATTTATAAAGAAATATGTAAACTAATGATATTGTTCAATAAGCTCTATAAATAAATGTTTTGCTATTAGGTCATACGTGAAAGAATATTTTGATGATTGTGTTTGGGTCACAATAACGTGGTATCGATATTCTCATATTATTTACCACTACCTTCAAAATTGAAAGAACTTTAACGAATTTATGTTACATTAACCCAAGTGTGAAAGACCTTGATCGTTTTATTGTAGTAATCGGATTTGCATAAAATTAATTTTATCTTTCTTTTGTTTTATGTTATTAAAGCATATATCGCTGGTTTGCGAGAATATTGACGCAACTCAACATTCTATTAAATTGAACTAAATATGCCGAACGTTCTGGAATCTTTGATATATTATTATTATTATCGTGAACAGATATGAAACGCAGATATTATTCGCCAGAAAGAGATAGAATTATATTTTTTGGTTTGCGATAAAAGACTTAATAAAAAATTTGAAAACCTTACTCTATGAAATCAGAAGTTTTAGTTCCGTCCCTTTTCTCGCAAACCAGCGATTCTATGATTTTATCTTAATAAAAAAATTAAAAAACAATATTATTGAAAGCTTTTATATTTAAAGTAGTCCCATGCTTGCCACTGTGTGTGGTTAGCATTATGTAACTGTCTTTAAATCTATAATCTAAGATCACAGTGGTTTGTGTGTGTTGTCTGTCTACTCTTTTACCCGCTCTTTTTCCATTGTATCAATAACGTTACCATAGCAACGCGTTAACCGCAAATAGTTCGTCTACCGAACGCTAGACGGCGCTAACGGAAAAAATATTGAATAAAAGAAAAAAAATAAACAGGACGGGCCGCTAGTATAATTTTAATAACATAATAAATTTATTTTTCACGTTAAATTAACAAAACATATTACAGTTGTGGGTACTTTTAGTTTCTGTTAGACTGAGCTAGATATAAAGTATCTTTGTAACTTTTCCTTATTACTTTAATCTTCTTTTTTTCAACGCAGGTGAGCTGCGCTTGGGTACGGATGAGTCTGTCTTCAACGCGATCCTGTGTTCGCGCTCGTTCCCGCAGTTAGCGGCTATCTTCCAGGAATACCATTATCTGACCGGACATGACATCGATGATGCTATTAAAGCTGAGTTCTCTGGCGATGTCGAGAAGGCACTTCGAGCTATTGGTGAGTAGTAAAAGTATTGAATTGTTCCCACAACTTATAATCATCCGTCAGAAATAGCGTTTCCTCTTTGCACTGTGATCCAATTTAAGTTCTGTGGTAATCAAATGAATACCAAGCTGTCTGAGAATATTAGTATGTTAAAATCAAAATAAATAATTCGAAGATTTGAGCTGAGCTATTGATAGCAGCCATTTTTAATATGCTTTTATTAACTTCACCTGTATCGTTTTTTGCTTGTATGTGTGTTTTGCTTTGAACGACATTCTTCTTACACTAATTTTGCACTTCGAAATAAAATTAGTAAGGTATCCCAGTAATAAATGAATAAATAAATAAAAAATACAAAATTTTATATCGAGCACCCAATGCTTTTCTCACAATGACATTAATTTTCTTGTTAATTTCTTGATGGTTATATTGTAATATATTTTTTACTAGTTAGATTAGTTTACGATAAAAGTATGTGTTTTTTGTTTTTTAGCTTAGCCTTACTGGATAAAGCAACCAAAGAGTTCTCTGGAGATATTTTCAAAACACTCTTATCAATCATCGATAAGGAGTTTAGACATAAATGAATTGATAGTAGTAGATAAGCTTATTGTCGTTGTAAGCATCCATTTATCATGTGTACTTACCTGAGTAGACGATACGATGAGCGATGAACTCAGAGCAAGTACAATGAACTTGTCCTAGTATCGCTTTATTCAGGAATATCTCTAACTATGACAATTCCCATATATTCTGTGGCGACACTGCGACATCGATAAACTACTAAAAATTTCATCATGGAAATTGAAGTTAATGTATTAGTTAAAATAGGACCATTACCATATTTTATATTTTTATTACTCTGATAATGCGACGCAACTGCATATGCTACGTCACGTAAGGACTAAAGTTTCTGCGTAGCCTCAAAAAAATAACGAAAAATCAAAAACAACACATTGAAGTCAATGTGTTCGTTCTCGCAGTTGCAATCTCCCAAAAGTAACACTAAAATTCTTCTTTAAATTAAAAGAACTTTAACCATGCATGATGTATGTATTCGCTGTCTATATTTAAATGTTTTTTAATTATGTATTCCCTAATCAAGGGACAATTGTCTAATGAATAATATACTTTAGCGAAAAAACCATGTCTAAAACCATTAACAGTGTGATCGTCAAACTTTACTCAAATACATACATACATAAAATACGCCTCTTTCCCTTAAGAGTAATAATAATAATAACTTTATTGTCTCATTTCTTTCCTAATAACTAGACATAACATGTTATGAGAAATTAATTTCGGTTGTCGGCCACCCGACACCGAACTAGGAAGTCTTCTATGCGATGAAAGAAACGATAAAAACTATAGTAACATTTACATGCAGTAATTCCCAAACTAGAGTAAATCTTAATTACTTGGGAATTGTAATCTTACAAAACATTTGGATACAAAGCAAGCCTTAAATTTTATAACTGTTATTTAAGTGTCAGCTGCCAGATTTGCAAAAGTGTGAAGGTGTGTTCGTTGAAAGTATAGTTGTGTTTGTGATTCTCGCGTATCAAGTGTATGAGTTCTGTTTTGGTGAGTATGTAAAATATTGCTTGTTTGTACAAATGTATTCAAATGAGTTGTTAGGCTATCATTAATATGTAAGACCACTGAAGAGTAGGCAAAGCTTACAGATTTTCACTCAACTTTCATCAGACCTCTCATACAAATTTGTCGGTTAAGGCTATTTTTTACTCAAATATACAGATTTTAAAAAATCTTAATTTGCCTATCTTACAATTTCAGTGAAAGTGGTTCGCAACAAGCCACTGTTTTTCGCGGAACATCTCCACAAGTCTATGAAGGGTCTTGGCACTAACGATCGCCAACTCATCCGCATCGTGGTAACGCGCTGTGAGGTGGACCTGGGAGATATCGCTGACATGTTCCAGAGCAAGTACGGGGAATCTCTTCAAAGCTGGATAGAGGTGAAGAGAAATACTGGAAATCATATATAACCAACTTAATCTTTGTTCGGAATGCCTTTTCGGCATAGATTTGAACTTTACGAAATATATGTATAAATTTTTTATAATTAGTTTAAGGATGTTACACTATCACGCTTTAACTACTGAACCGAGCATCATGAAATTTTGCATACATTTTGTGAGGGGTCCAGAAAAGGATGTAGGATACCTTTCATCCAGAAAAGTAACTGTTTTCGCAAGGTTACATGAAAGGTAACTTAATCGGTAGTCTACATTAATGCAAGCGACGCCACGGGTAAAAGCTAGTTATGTTTATATATAATAATAGTTAGTATTAAATGACTAACTTGTCCTTAAAATGACTAGGTCAAGATGTTTAAAACGATTGATGCATTTTAGACATCATTTGTTCTTCTGTCACCCCGATTAACAAAGTAGTAACGAACCTCCATACTGAGTGAACAACCCTTTCTCATTTGTGACATACAAATGGCGTCAGGATATGACAGTAGAACTGTCAAACTATATGCAAGTTTAAAAATTTGTGATCATACTGCCAAAAAACAATTAGACAGCCGGTTATAGCAACTAGACGTGTTTACTGTGCTACAGTCTGAGCAAAACTCCCGCGTTTTTTGTCATAATTTCTACCTCAGCACATTTCTTTACGTTTTTGATTATGCTTGTTACAAGTAAACTTTTACCGATTATTTTAGACATTACAGAGGGCAGCACTGTGCTCAATCTGCGACTTATACTATTATTATTGCCATAGCTTGTATCTATTTGGTAACCAGATATTGATTATTCCGGCCGCCATTGCTTATTAAATAAATAAAGATTTTTCACATTCGCGCTATGTTAAAGAGAAGCGTAGTTTAAATAATCTCGACTAATGGTCATAGAATCTTTGGTGTCAAATTAATGAAAATATTTTAGGTGTAACGCCCGATGAGGAACCTTTGTATTTGCAAATAGCGTTGCTCAGTTTGTACTGAGTAATGGGACCATCCACTATTTCTTTTAAATATCTCTTTACTAGTAAATTACCACTAATGTACACGAAAATTTGTTTTGAATATATCTTAGACATTTTCGCGTAACTTTTTCGAAATTTGTCTCTTTGTCAAAAACTTTTTTACTCTACATAACTAACAGAATTGCGTTTGCGTGACTGTCGAAAGCTTAAATAAATAGATCTCTTTGCCTTGCGCCTCTTTCTTAACACTTTCAACAGCCGGCAGTTAGTGTCTAATGATTAGCTAATTTCCGCAAACGGCTAAATACGTATAATTCGCGTGATTTTATCAATCACAGTTTCCATTGATATAAGTAGTTGAGGATTTTGTTAAAGATTTGAAAAACGAGAGCAACTGTACTCGAAATTAAATAAAAAAATTACTTAAGATCTTATTTAAATCTACCTTGAAGACCACTACGATTCTTAAAGTGCGAGGGAGAGAATCTATAATCTGACTATGTAACGAACGAATTTACTTATATAAATACTTTGACAGTTAGTGAATTTGCATAAAGCGCTGACGCTACGCTTGAATCACGTTCAATTGCATATGTATACGATACGGACGCCCAACACACAACGAAAAAGAATGAAGAATGCGAATAGATTTTAAGTGGATTGACCTAAACGTACATCGAAAGCTGTACGTTTGTGAGCCACTAAAATATAGACAAAATATACTATAGCAAATGTGATTTGTTGTACGTACTCGACGTTTCATGTTTTCTATCCACTCATATGGCTAAATATTTTCGCTTTTGTCAATCGTCAGTGTCAATCACAGATATCTAGGGTAACCGCAAACATGCGACACGGAATTCAACCCTGTAACTATGTAGATATATTACTATAGGTAGTTTGTGTAGGTAATTTTATTTTATATTTATTATTATATGCTCATTCTATTGGTGTATTATCTTCATTGTTACACATAGGCTGTGTTAAAATATCAGTATTATAACGGCAAGAGTTTGTCATTGTATGTGTAGGTAAAGGTTAAATTTAATTAAACTTTAATTATCCTATACTCATATGTGATAGACTTACGGTGGAGTTTCGAGCAATGCAACTCCTGCGTTAATGACGCAGCGACTGGAAGTTGCTCCATAAATTGTCATATAGCATAATACTCTTGTTCTATCGCCGTGACGAAACGACACGCGTTAAAAACGTAATGCATTGTTCGGAACACCATCTTAAAATTGAATAATTATAATCATATCATATTTTTTACAGGATGATTGCTCCGGTCATTACAAGAAGTGTTTGGTGAGCCTGCTGGGCGTCTCATCGTCATCGTAAGATAGATTTTAATAATATGCTGAATATAAACAGCAAACATTGTATTTAGGATCCTGGTCTCTTTAAAACTTTATAAATACACCACCATACACTTTGTTAGGTTAAGAAGTGGATTTGTCGATTTAAGTACAGATTTTTATGTCATGTAACATGCGGCGAGATATATGCCATTGTTCTTTGATTAAATGCATTTTTTTCTATTCATTTTCTTGTCTATATTAAGTTTAATCATTTAACGAATACGTTTTAAATTAATGCTTCTAATCTTTGTCAATTGATTTTTAGTTTAGTGTGAAATAACGTCGCTGTTTCAAATTTAACGAATCTCACAATTATGAATCAAAATATAAAATTTATATGAGAGTAAATTTATTAAAATATAAATTTATATGAATCTTAGATCTGTGGTTATGAGACGACACCGTCCGTATATAATTAAGGTGAATTTGTAAAAGAAAACGCTGCATTGAATAAAACCAACTTCAATCCGCTTTAGAAACCGTCGCGTTTGTCAAACCTCAAAAGACAAAGCTTCTATTTATAATTCTCAACGATACTTGTAATCTCACTCGATAGTTAAGATTTTTACATATTTACATGGTCTTTCATTTATATCATATTCGTTCAAAAATTTAGACTGTCTGGGGCATCACATATTCACGTTACAAAGCTTAGTAAACGTACTGTAAAAAGCATTTCAAGTTCCATATGTTTTTACGCTCTGATGTAACCAGGGGATTTGAATTTCGGCTTTAACTCTTTTCTTCTTGACTTTTCATGTTTATAAAGTAGGTAGGAGAGATATACACACTAGAATCTCAAACTGTAATGTAAATGCGCCATTTTTATACGACTGATATATGTTACAGATATGGCATTAAAAATTACATTATATTCAATGTTACGCTGCTGAAACTTTATTTGTTCTTCTATGTTAATAATTTACAGTCACATGAAGTAACTTTGACCAGTTTTACAAAATTTACAAAAATACCTCTATATATTATAGACTTAGATAAATTGTGTGCAATTCTTTTTTGTATGCGATTGCTTTTTTAAAAAAGCCAATTAAGCTAAAATTGGAAAAACTACATAGAATTACATTTATAAAACTACAATTCACAACAAAAGGATCGTAATTTTGTTTAAAGCTTATAAACATACGATTAAGTTTAATTATTATTAAAAGATAACTACAAAATAGCAGTGTGCCTATCTTCGGCTTAGAGAGGTAGCTTACCAAGTATATACATGTTGCATAAACAACTATATTAAATAACTTTTATAGATTTTTAAAAATATTTCTTCTCTTGAAAAAAGATACGCGCAGTAAAATATTTCTCTTGCCAGCTCCCCCTGTCTCGCTGCCACTTTTTTAAATTTATTTCTAAGTGAAACTACTTAATACATCCAGTAATCTCATAACAAGATTTGAATCTTAAAGATATTTTCCGTGCCAATGTTTATACAAGGTCATTTTATAAACACCATCCAAATTTATATATTATATTCTTTGAAGAAAATAACGAAACAAGATTTTTTTCTTTTAATATCACTCAGTACTAAAATATTAAGTTAAGCCTACACAAAGTTATCCGAGGAAAACTACCGATTGCTGTCACAGTCACGCTACGCACGGTGTTGTAGCAGATGATTACACGACCCCCGCCCCGCCCTCCCGTATTTCATTGATACATTACAATGATTTTCATAAGTTGCAAATTTAAACGAAAAAAAATAGGAACGTCAAATTGAAGAAGAGATAAGTTGATTTGTTCTTTGATTATAACAATATTAATCGATAACACTTTTAATAAATAAAAAATGAACATAAAAGTAAACCACACCTTAGGCACTTACGTCGCATTTTTTAAAATTTAATCAACTTATGTAGAATAATTGGTTGGAGTAAAGCAAAGGGTGTTTATTAACCACAGAATCTAAAAAAACACAGGGATCGCAAAGGCAATTCGAAAATCGCAAAAACAAATGCAGTGCCAAAACCTTAGTACCTACCTACCTAAGTTATTTTTGTCTATTTTACACGATAGGATAAAGAAATGTATAATTAATAGTTCTATATTTTTGTGAAAAATTTCACAAGTCTTAGCCGCCCTGCACACATTTTGCTTTACTCCAACAAAATAATTAATTAAAAATCCAAAAAAAATACACTTACATGAAGTTTGAAAACAATCACTTTACCTTAAAGTGTAGGTAATTTCTCTCTAAACAGTCTTGCACGTTTATGAACATTGTCTTTTATTGTATTACTTGTTTTTTCACTTTGTCACTTCGTTAAATGCACGGATTATATTTATATTAAGTTCTCGAGGCTTTGGGCCTTCTTCACATAAACCCGTCGTTCAATTTCGCCCTCGATTTCAATTGCAAGTGTGAACACATTTCGTTAGGTAGATAATTATGCGACGTAAATGCGTGAACGCAACATTGTACATCGCGGAAAGCCCGCGGCTGACTGATTTCATTGCGCCGATGTAGTTACAACTTGCGCGCGCAGCTCGGTGAGGCGCTTCGGGCGGTCGGTCGTTCAACTGTAAGTACCTATTTTGCCAGTAACCAACTGTTGTACTAATTCGCTCGGACAAAATTTTTTTTTGCGGAAATTTTACCTACCAATTTTTTTTCATAAATGAAGTGTTTGAATGATATGTAATGCCTAGAAAAAATTTTGATGGTGTTTATAAAATAACCTTGTATATCTTGATAAGTAAGCTGTAATTTACGTCTGTACGTGCAGTTAACGAATACTAAATTAATTAATTAGATCCCGAGATTACATTGGAAAAGCTACTAATACTATTATAAGGCATTTAATAATTAATTATTCTATAAATTTTTTCGTCACCAACTCAAAATATTTGTAATAAGAAGTAAAAAAAGTACTGTTTTTCATTTGATTTTAGAGAACAAATAGCATGTTATTCCAATATTTATAATTTAGTGTTCGAAACACGTTAAAACGTTCTCAACCTTTTTCAATTTTTATTAATATAATTCAAAAAGTTTATTGTTTAAGCAAAATCTTTCAAATGATTCAATTTAGTATTAAGTAAGTAACACCTAAAATGGTTTTTAAATAAACTTAGTTGATATAAACATTTTTTTTTTGTAAGAATTGAGTATTTAAAGCAATTTGCTTTAAAGTCTAGACTATATTTTTTTTGCATTTTATAACTTCTCTTTGATTTAAATTACACTATATTTCAAAGCATAAAATGCTCAAGCTTCTGAATGTTGATCTTATCAAGCCTTAATTGAATATTTGCCCCATTTAAACCAATGTGTCTTATAAGGGCTTTAAATATTATTCATTATAAATATTGAAAGATATTTCATATATTGTTAAAAGTAAATAAAATAAATAAAATCGAATTTTATTATAATATATTGATATATATACATATATTTGCTTGGATTTAAGTACACATAGTCTAAAGTACAGTCGCTGTGTAGAACATTTCAAGTATGCAATCAAAATATTTAAGTAGATATCTATAATAATAGTTTTTTTTTTATAAATTAAGTTTTTAAAAAAGGTAATAGTCTATCTTTCGCTATTACCACAAACTCACGACAATTTTCGAACTGTATTTAAGAACTTTTTATTTTTATATCCTTAGATATTTTGACCATGCTGTGACTGTACTTTATTAATATAAAAAAAAAAACAAAACTAGAAATCTGCTTCGTAATGCCAAAAATTATACACAAATAAATATATTTATGGTGAAATGGTGTAAAACTAAGTAAGGCTACTCGCACTTCGATGGAGTTTATATAGTAACCGTCTCGCGTTTAGGGCATATGGTATTTACTCATTGCTTATCTCCACTTCGCTAACGCGACATGCTATGATTCCGGATTCACACTTAGACTTGAAGTTACTATCAAGTGCGAGTGGCCTAAATATGTTAAATGTAAGCCTTATGCTTGACATGGCTTTCAATAAACTAATAATAAGGAAAAATAGCTTTTATTACTATACAAGGTCATTTTATAAACACCATCCAAATTTATATATTATATTCTTTGAAGAAAATAACGAAACAAGATTTTTTTCTTTTAATATCACTCAGTACTAAAATATTAAGTTAAGCCTACACAAAGTTATCCGAGGAAAACTACCGATTGCTGTCACAGTCACGCTACGCACGGTGTTGTAGCAGATGATTACACGACCCCCGCCCCGCCCTCCCGTATTTCATTGATACATTACAATGATTTTCATAAGTTGCAAATTTAAACGAAAAAAAATAGGAACGTCAAATTGAAGAAGAGATAAGTTGATTTGTTCTTTGATTATAACAATATTAATCGATAACACTTTTAATAAATAAAAAATGAACATAAAAGTAAACCACACCTTAGGCACTTACGTCGCATTTTTTAAAATTTAATCAACTTATGTAGAATAATTGGTTGGAGTAAAGCAAAGGGTGTTTATTAACCACAGAATCTAAAAAAACACAGGGATCGCAAAGGCAATTCGAAAATCGCAAAAACAAATGCAGTGCCAAAACCTTAGTACCTACCTACCTAAGTTATTTTTGTCTATTTTACACGATAGGATAAAGAAATGTATAATTAATAGTTCTATATTTTTGTGAAAAATTTCACAAGTCTTAGCCGCCCTGCACACATTTTGCTTTACTCCAACAAAATAATTAATTAAAAATCCAAAAAAAATACACTTACATGAAGTTTGAAAACAATCACTTTACCTTAAAGTGTAGGTAATTTCTCTCTAAACAGTCTTGCACGTTTATGAACATTGTCTTTTATTGTATTACTTGTTTTTTCACTTTGTCACTTCGTTAAATGCACGGATTATATTTATATTAAGTTCTCGAGGCTTTGGGCCTTCTTCACATAAACCCGTCGTTCAATTTCGCCCTCGATTTCAATTGCAAGTGTGAACACATTTCGTTAGGTAGATAATTATGCGACGTAAATGCGTGAACGCAACATTGTACATCGCGGAAAGCCCGCGGCTGACTGATTTCATTGCGCCGATGTAGTTACAACTTGCGCGCGCAGCTCGGTGAGGCGCTTCGGGCGGTCGGTCGTTCAACTGTAAGTACCTATTTTGCCAGTAACCAACTGTTGTACTAATTCGCTCGGACAAAATTTTTTTTTGCGGAAATTTTACCTACCAATTTTTTTTCATAAATGAAGTGTTTGAATGATATGTAATGCCTAGAAAAAATTTTGATGGTGTTTATAAAATAACCTTGTATAATAGAGTGCTAATTATACAATGTTTCAAAACTTTCTGTGGCCAATTTAATAACTGTTGTAAGTATGATTGTTACGTTTTACTTTTAAGCGCTCATTACATGTTTTATTGTCGTTCTCACTGGGCGTATTAAATGGTTTATACTATATAAGTAATGTTGTTTTTATTTATCACACTATAATTTTATTGAAGGAGGAGATAAGATGGAGATAAGGTTGAAATGATAGGTTTATTAACAACACAGCACACATTTATTTATCAATATTTATTTACTTAAATGGCCAAATCTAATTCTCGTTCCTAACATATTTTTTTTACAACCCCGAGCCTTGTTTGCGTCTGCTCTGATAAAATGTAATTCGCAATATAAATTAAAGATTTTAAATGTGTATTTAGTAAAATGGTAAATTGGCAATTGAAACTAGAGAATTCGAGTAAGATACTCCTTTCAATCCCTTTTCATGGATTTGAAAGGAAGTTGTGTATAAATTTTACATAGATATTTAATAAAAAAGCAATAGCGAAAGTTTTGCCTTACTGAACGTTATTTAAATTTCTCAAGACGTTCTAGGAGCCAAAACGTCAGCGTCTTAGAGTATTTTGAATGTTTTTAAAGTTATTTTTAGTCATTGTCACTAGTCTGGCCATAAATAATGTTACATAAAAGCTTTTCAACTTTTTAATTATTTTGAATTTGGAATGCGCGCAATTTCACATATCATCATCAAATTACAATATGATTGCAGTGATTGCCTTGCACAAAGTGGATATGGAACCATTGGTTAAATTCCAGACACTTCAAAAGCTTGGTATCAGCCGTATGTTCGTATATCGTGCTATCAACAGATACAACAACAGTTCCTCTGTTGAAGACCATAGAAGATCAGGGTGGCCAGGGACTGTTAGAAATATACAGGCCGTTAATGCTGTTAAAGCCAGAATTCGTCGAAACCCCATTAGGAAGCAAAAAATCATATCGGGAGAAATGAATATTCCCGCTAGGAATCTGTCGCGTATTATAAAACAATACCTAAAGCTCGGTGCTTATCGTCGATGTTTAGGACATGCCCTAAATCAATCTTTACAATTAAAGAGAGTGGATCGATCAATATGCCTTCTGTCACTCTGTCATCTGTCACATACGCAGGTGAAAGGCACAGAAATATCCTCTTTACCGATGAAAAAGTTTTCACGCTTGAAGAGCATACAATAAGCAAAATGATAAACTATACGTTTTTAATTCTAAAGAAGCTGCTCAAGTGGTCGTAAAAGGTACAACGTGGTCATCTTGCTGCGTCAGTGATGTTTTGGTGGAGCGTGTCTTATCAAGGCGTCACAAAACTACATTTTTGTAAAAAAGGAGTGAAAACTTCAGCCAAAGTGTATCAAGAGACAGTCTTGGATCGTGTTGTGAAACCTCTCAGCAATACACTTTAAAAATGTACCGTGGACTTTCCAGCAGGGCTCTGCACCTGGTCACAAGGCACGAACTACCCAACCATGGCTTGAAACCAACGTTCCGGACTTAGTACTGAAGACTGGCCCTCATTTAGCTCAGCCCTCAACCCTTTAGACTACAAATTATGGTCAGTTTTAGAGGACATGGCCTGCTCTAAACAACACGGCAACATCGAGTCTCTTAAAAATCTCAGGAGCAAGCATTCCGGCCATAACTTCTGTTACATTTTCATTTGTAATAGAACTTATGGCCGGACTAGGTAATTGTTTCATATCGTGTCTGAGAATCGAATCGTTTAAGTAAATGTTAAATTATTCTTCAAAATATCATAAAATTAGACTGGTACTTTTTTGTATAACGAGCCAGCGCTTGACGTTTATATCGCTTAAGGTCTAACGGCTATGCAGTCTATGATGGAAATGGCCGTGTGATTTAACTACAGCTTTCTACAATAATTAAAAGAAAAAAAGCATCTTAACCGTGGAATGATATGCGAAAATTTTGTAGATTAATTTGAAAGTATAAGCTTTTATATTTTTTACGGTATACACTACATAATGGGTCCCCGTATCAAGTCGGAAAATGCATATATTATCTATATAATGCTGTTCCTTTAACTCGTTTAGGTACGATACTTTTTAAATCATTGAAATCGGTCCATTGGTTGCGAAGATATTACACATTTTGTACAAGCCGACCGCGGGGCGGCCGAATAACTTATGTGACGTCACGATTACCTTTTCGCCCGCGCGCGCACTCTCCGCAATTCATTTATTAAGATTCCCTCGATCTGCGCGGGTGATGTTGTGGTTTTGCAGTTTTTAAGTGAAAATATGCCGGATTTTAAGAACTGTATAATACCGAAATGTACTAATACTTCATTTAGTACACCTGAAAAACTGTTTTTCAATGTGCCAAAGGACTCAAAAGTACGCAAAAAATGGTGTACTGTCATGAAGAGGGATGACAAAATTCCGCTTTCGTGCCAAGCTTTAAGATTTTGTTGCGAGGATCATTTTGATGTAAATACCTCCCTACCAACCATTACCTTGTATACAACACAACAATTGTATACCAACTTTTATCATCATTACTCGTGTGGTAAACAAGTGGGTAGGTAACTTAGTTACAACTTGTTTACGAATCTTAAAAAAAATACAGGGTTGTATTATGTATATTTTAATGAGTAAATTAATGATAAAAAGTGTAAGTAGTGAAGTTTCTAATAACCCTTCCACGGGTAAAAACCAGGGTCTTACTAAGGTCTAACTACAATAAAATTGAAGCTCCCCGGAACATAGGGGAATATTCCCGCCTTAGGGAATAAATATATATCTATCTATACATGTAATTAAACTGTAGCCAAAGTGAATTCTGTACATTGAATATTTTTTTGAATAATCGTGTTAGGAGGGCTCCATACACGCAATAGAAACCAAAATCATTGTCATTGAATTTCTTGTCTGTCTGTCTGTTGTACGCTTTCCATGTGAAAACAGTTAGACGTATTTAAATAAAACTTTTTGCATTCGAGTGTGCTTCTGCCTCTTAAAAATAATTTTGTACAATAATCACGCCTTGACCCCAAGGGACTAGGAAGACCACAAGTGAAGTTTGTATGGAGAAGTAAGTTTTCTTGCTGCTATCACCACGAAACTTGCTGTAAATATAGTAGGTACTAAGATTATAATAAAAAAACCGGATTTAAGAAAGTAGTACCTACCTAGAAACAATACTAGGACTTAACCAAGCGATTTCGTTTATTCATAGCTCAAAATTACGTGTCCAAAGAACGTAGGTACATTCCTGTCAAATGAAGTATTTAACTCTAATTTTATTTATTGTATACATAATATTTTTGAACAGTAAAGTTTCTACATACTCATCTACATAACAATGTTAAAATAACGGCGTAGGTAGTTACAACAACAAACACAACTGCCCTGGCAGACTAACCTAAACCTTTTGGGTATTTTATAGGCTAGTCCAAGTACGTGTACCTACCTACTTATTATCCTGCTGTTTTGATTAGGTTGGTAATGAGATTTGCCTACCTCTGAGTCTCCAACCACGAATTTCAGAGCTTGTCTAGTTTAAATGATTACTAAGATAATCAAATACCATGAAGGTATCCACTTAAGGTAGATTATCGGATTGCGTTTGCTCAATACCGATATCTACCTTATTTCACTTATTTGTTACATTATAATAACAACCTTCTAATATTAAACAAATAAAATCAGTTATTAATCGATTGGGTATAAACTGGTGACGTTACGCTCCCTGTTGGACGTATATCGCAAACAGAATAAAACCGCGCAGAGGTTCGGCGGCATGCGCTGGGTCATTGTGACGTCATCGCATGCGTTCGCGCGGTCTGTGAACCTCGTTCGGTATTTTGCTCATAACTTTGTCAATTTTGGTCGTAGAACAAAAATTTTTGCACTTTATGTTTTAGTTTCTCAATGTCTATAGAACTGCGTTCATAACATAAAACGTGACTGGTCCCCATTACGTGGTTACTTAACCTTTCAACAGCTTTCAACAACTACGTGGAATATAATTAATACTACGTGGAATATAATTAATAAAGAAACAGGCAAAAGCAAATCTCAAATACAATCTTTTTCACTAGAAATTAACAAAAATATTGTAAATTCTGACAAAGTTGTTGCTGGTGTTTTTGAGGATTTTTTTTCTAGATTACCATTAGAAACTACAAGTTCCCTACGTTCGTGTCCTAATGTTGCTGCTGCCCTCCTAGAATCGAGTGTTGATAGGTGCAATGTAAAATTTAATTTTACACATATTAATACAGAAGATATTATTAAAGCATTCAAAAGTATTCGTATTAAAAAAACAGAAGATTTATGGGGTATGTCAACTAATAATATTAAATCAATAATTGACATAATTGCGCCTTACTTAGCTTATATTTTTAATAATAGTGTTGACGAGGGGGTATTCCCACGCTTAATGAAACATAGTAAATTAGTTCCCCTTTTCAAATCGGGAGAAAAAAATGATCCCGCTAACTTTCGACCTAAATCTATATTACCAGTGTTCAGTAAAATTTTTGAAAAAATTATCTATATGCAGTTATTGGCTCACTTTACCGATACTAAAATTTTTCATAAAAATCAATTCGGTTTTTCTAAAGGTAAAAGTACTACTGATGCTGGAGTTGCACTTATTAAACACATACTTGATGCTTGGGAGGGCAAGCAAGATGTAATTGGCATCTTTTGTGACCTTTATAAGGCGTTCGATTGCGTTGATTACCGCACGCTATTAAAAAAGTTGGAACATTATGGTGTCTCTGATATGTCAAAAAGCCTAATACAGTCGTATTTGTCAAATAGAATTCATAAAGTTGTCATTAATAAGAGTGAGTCTGCTGGAGCCCCCATAACTATGGGCGTGCCCCAAGGATCAATATTAGGGCCTTTACTTTTTTTGATCTATATTAATGGCCTTCCTTACTATGTTAAAAATCTATGTGAGACAGTACTATTTGCAGATGACACTTCCTTAGTTTTTAAAGTCTCTCGACACGATGATTGCTCTGACGATGTAAATAGTACGCTATCAAAAGTTTTACAATGGTTCACCAGTAACAATTTATCACTAAATTCAAAGAAAACAAAGTGCATACAATTTACGTTACCGAATGTAAGGAGGGTTGACCTACATATAAAGTTGAATGATGAAGTAGTCGAATTTGTTGAAAAGACAAAATTTCTGGGTATTACATTAGATTCACGACTACAATGGGACCCTCACATTGAGGCCTTGTCAAGTAGACTCAGTTCTGCGGCATATGCTGTAAAAAAAATAAGGATTTTAACTAATGTTGGAACGGCAAGGTTAATTTATTTTAGTTATTTTCATAGTGTAATGTCTTATGGGTTGTTGTTGTGGGGCTCAGCTGCTAATATTGAAAGCATTTTTGTATTACAGAAAAGAGCTGTCCGTGCAATATACAGCCTTCGGCCTCGGTATTCTCTCAGAGATTTCTTTAAGGAAATTAATATTCTTACTGTGGCGGGACAGTATATTTATGAGAATATAATTTATGTACGAAAACACTACAATACTTTTGTCAAAAATAGCGACGTACATTGCTTTAACACCAGAAATAAGAATAGACTTGCCGTTCCAAGATTTAGACTTCAAAAGACAGGAGGCTCTTTCTTGGGGAAAGGTATAGCACTGTTTAATAAAGTTCCACAAAGTATAGTAGATTTGCCTTATCATAAGTTTAAAATGTATGTTAAAAATAAGCTCATGTCCAAAGGTTATTACAAGGTCAACGACTATTTAATAGATCGCGATGCATGGAAGTAATATGTGTCATTTCAACATGACACTATTTATTACAGGTTGTAACATACAGCATTAGCATTTTTTAATTTTTTAAAACTAATTTATTACTGGTAGATAAGAGTATGACATGCTCTCTTAATACATTTCTTGGGTGGTGGCATGTGGTGCGGATCGTTACGTTCCCTAAGATATGGTTGAGCGAAGCGATGGCTGTATCATGCGTCATGCTCGTGAACGGGTGCTGCCTTGGGAAATGGGTCTGCTCTAACCTTCAGTATTCAGTATTGACTAAAACTAAACATAAATCTTGTTGTTTTCTTAAATTTGTCGTTTATTCCCTGTATGTTATTGCAATTTTCAGGGATACTTACTTTAAGTAAGTACAGATACTTGTTGACTTTGTTGTAATCAACGAAACAACGAAATAATGATATCATAACACTATTAGTATTGTCATAACAAAATAATTTTTTTTTTTTTTGTGGATTGTGTATGGTGACGACGTATTATATTTTAAATGTCGTTACTTCTGTTAAAGCTGACGAGTTTCTTGCGCCCATTCTTCTTGTCAGTTAAAAGACGTCCTGAATGGGTGGTAGGAAAAAATGTTGGACGATTCAAAACTACTTATTTTTAAGTGCATTTGAATAAAGTTATTTTCATTTTCATTTTCATTTTAGAGCAGATCAGCTCTAACACCTATTCAAGCTTAAGTGCAGATCTGCCCGCTCGTCACCTGTGTTGATTTTTTTGGAATTTTCGGTTTAAATACAATTTCATACAGTCTAACTTTGTTTATTTCTTATACCATAATAAATAAAAGGGCGCACTGTGGTCGCGCCATTGTGCGGCGGTACATAGACTCGGGCCTCAAAACATTTGAGGGATTAAATAATAGGGGTTAAAGTATGAAATTGCCGTTTTATTGCAATAGGTTCTTTGAATTGACATAGAATCTTCATGGTTTGAGGTTTTCGAATGAAACTTTTTTTAAATGGTTTCTATGATGTTCTTTTTTTAAAAAATGTAAAACATTTGAATATCGACTTTCAATTGTTTTTGTTATTCAATTTAGACAAGAAAGATGGATACTGCGAAAATTCGAGTTATTTTTGAATACGAGTTCCGACGCGGAACTAACGCGGCAGAAACAGCCCGCAATATCAATGCTGCGTTTGGAGAGGGGTCTACTAATGAACGCACCGTGCGATTTTGGTTTAAACGCTTTCGTGATGGAAATTTCGACTTAAAGAACGAGCCACGAGGAAGACCGCCCACACAGGTAAATAACGATGAATTAAGAGAGATAGTGGAAGCCGATCCTAGTCAAAGTACCCAGGAATTAGCGGCATGGTTTAACGTTACCTTACCCACAATATTGACTCACTTGCGTCAAATCAATAAAATAAAAAAATACGAAAAATGGGTGCCTCATGATTTGACTGATCTGCAGAAAGAAACGCGTGTTGAAACTTGTGTTGCCTTGTTGAACCGGTACAGAAATGAAGGAATATTGGATCGAATTGTAACATGTGATGAAAAGTGGATTCTTTATGATAACCGGAAAAGAAAAATGCAATGGCTGACCCCAGGTCAAATGCCACAACAGTGTCCTAAAGCAAAACTTACCAATAAAAAGGTAATGGTAACTGTTTGGTGGTCTCAGCATGGTGTTATTCACTATAGTTTTCTCCGATCTGGTCAAGCAATAACGGCAGATGTCTATTGTGCCGAACTCCGAACCATGTTGACAAAACTAGCAGTAAAACAGCCCCGACTCATGAATCGATCTTCACCATTATTGCTCCACGACAACGCGAGACCTCACACAGCACGAGAAACCATTTTGACCCTTCAGGAACTGCAGTTAGAAACCATTCGTCATCCTCCGTATTCACCAGACCTTGCTCCAACGGACTACCATTTTTTTCGTGATTTGGACAATTATCTACGTGACAAGAAGTTTTCTTCCCAGGAGGCAGTACAAAATGCTTTCACACAGTTTGTGCAGTCTAGATCGTCGGAATTCTATCGCAAAGGCATTAATGACCTTCCCATTAGATGGCAGCAATGTATAGATAATAATGGCAACTATTTTGATTAAATAAATTTGTTAAAAATTTAAAAAATAAACAATATAGATTTTCAGTACAAATCGGCAATTTCATACTTTAACCCCTAATATAATGAATAGAAGTCAGCAGTCGCAGGACCGCTACCTTTGCACCACTTTTCGGCGGTCTTAGGTTCGAGTCCCAGAACGGGTAGAAGTTTGTGTGATGAATACGAGTATTTGTACCAGAGTCATGGGTATTTATATATATGTTTGTATAAATATTAGATATCTATGTAAAATATTTGTATGTCTATCCCTTACTCTTGTATCCATAACACAAGCCTTTCTTGGCGTAATTGGCCTAATTGGTGTGAATGTAAGAAATATTATTATTATTAAATCGGACTGAACTCCCCAAATTTTTAAGCTGTAATATAGCAAGCAGGCAAACCGAGTCCTGATTCATACGCCTTGGGTTCCGTTCTTGTATATAAATAGCTTTTCAATTTATTAATAAAGTTTTTTTTTATCTTTATTTATCTAATAATGTTTATAGTCTGATAATGGATGAAAACAGGTTCCCCTTGTTTTGACATGAAATTATTTGGCTGAATATTGAAAGAAACCATTTTAAAAGACATATTTTGAAATAACTCTTACTGGTAATTGATAAAAAAATCAAACCTTAAATAAAACAACTTTTTTACAGTTTCTTTCGCCAGCTCTTCTCGGAAGGGCCTCCTAATTTCAGAACTGGTGGTAGACTCAGTGTACGCTGTAATCGTAGTGAAAATTTTATAACTAAATAAAATGTAAAATAAAACAATTTGATTTATATAAATTTTAATAGTTCGGAACGAGCTCGATTAAAATATTGTGAAGGTAGCAGAAAATATATGACCACCATTGCCTTAGTCATTCTGTGATCACGCCTACATTATTAAACATAAATAATACACAAAAATTAAGTGCGCGGAAGTGTAGGAATTAATATCTCACCTTAATGCTAAACTTGAAATTTATATTAATTATACCAATAGGTTTTATGCCAAAGTAAATTAGGAATAAAAACATTATGCGAAAGAATTATCCTGTAAAATTTAGTTAGTTACCTACCTGCAATCAGTTTATTCTGATAAATTATTTTAAAAGAAAAATAAGCGAAGATATCGACTCAGCCGACACGTAAATTCATAGGCGGGAATCGAACTTGTAACCTTTAAATGTCCGCTCTCCTAACTGAGCTACCGAGCGTTGTGTACACTTGTCGAAATTTTCTACTAATTTTCTTCTTTTTACGCTGTAGGCCAGCGTTGGCTCATCAATCAGTTTATTTTCTTTAAAATTATGCTAACAGGTAATATGCGTATTTAATTATTTACATCACTATATAACGGTACAAAATATTGAACACCGAAATGTTATAAAAAATATAAAAAAAATAAAAACAGCCTACCGAACCGGGCGCTTTAAGCGCCTACCATTTTGGCGCGCTTAATGTGACGTCATGGTCTATGACAACAAAGAAACAAGTGGAGAAGTTAGGTTGAAGAAGTATTGTGCTCTAATTATTTTCTGCCACATAGTAACAATTTTTTTGATTACACGTTTACTTAAAAAGAATTTTTCTAAGTTATTTTGAAACAATTTTTTTCTTAACAGTTTTTTTCTTGTACAAATTACTTTTGACACTTAAATTAAACAGTTCTGCTACTAAATCCCTACTGTCATCTTTTAGCTCGCATTATATGCGAGCTAAAAGACTCAACGCCGGATTTAGGGGAGGGCAACCTCAACGCCTGATTTAGGGGAGGGCAACCGGGGCTATAGCCCTGGGGCCTCCACAAAAGAGGGGCACCCACAATAGAGACCTCGGAAAAAAATAATTCAAATTCAGACTAGTAAACACTAGTAAACAACTTTTCCTTTCATATTTTTTTTCGCGTTTTACCTTTACCTACAGTACTTTGTACAAACATGATTACATTTGATTTGGGGCCAAGGGGCCTCCACTCCTTTGTTGCCCCGAGGCCTCCAGACCTCTAAATCCGGCCCTGTATAACCTAATCAAATTGTTTGTAACGGATATGAAATTTTCGTTTTATCTGATTTGTAACTAAGAAGCAAACTTCATACTGTATCGATTTCAAGCTATCCTAAGGTTAAAAAGTTCATAGCAAATATAAACCCGTTCAAAGTCTATAAATCACCACCAGTAGGTACGCATTGGGCCCGCATTTCTTGTGCAGATGCCCGAAACGCTTCTGCTTTGACACTAAATACAAAATTTGCAATTTATGGAGACGTTATAATCCCCGGCATATACGTTGAACCTGTGTTTTGAAATTATGTGACGTGCACAGTAGCGAATTCAGGTCCGTCATCCAACGTTTGCGCAAGTTTGTTTATGGTTTGACTCAAGTTACACGGCGCGGCCTATGCTTGGCAAACTTCTTACTCCATTTAGGATTCACAGTTGGTGCTTTAGAAAATTTTAAGTCCAAATACTTTGAAATAAGGAAATCGATTCTTATGAACTTTTATACACTTAAGGAAGATGCACTACAATTCTAAAAAGTTACTCAAATATTTTTTACAAGACAATTAAAACTACAAAACACCGCTAACTGCTCCCAGAAAATAACATTTATTTAGGTACTTTGTACAGCTGTCTACCTATTCGCTTTCGCTCCTTGGTGTATCGGTAGAAAAGTTCTTTCCATTTTTAAATTAAACGATAAATTGTTTATCAACAAACTAGGTCATCATATTAGTAGTTAGTGAGCTGATGTGATATAACTATTAATAATTGATTGTGGGATTAAAAGGTCTTACGCCTTAGGTTTTTATTATTTTAGGTAAACGGGAAGTTTCATTTCACTCGAGTATTCAAAAGTGTCTCAAAAATAGACATACTTTCCTTTTACGTTGACTTTTTTTCACCCAGAGACCGCATGCATGAATATTTGATATAAAAATCGCCTTTATGCCTCTGTGTTGACGCACGTTTCTTCCTGAGCATAAAATACAAACAGACAGACGGTAAAGAAGGTGATAAAGGATCCATTTTCTCCTTTTGAAGTACGGCACCTTAATAAGATAGGCACTATAGATAATTCAATTATAAGGCTGTTGTTGTGTGTTATTATGATGAAAATACCATTAGCGACATCACTTAAGAAACTTGCACCAGTGTTTAGTCAACATGTAGAGGCATTAAGGCGAAATTTATATCAAATACTGAATATTTTCGATCCCTGAGTGCAACTAGATAACGTAAAAGAAAAATATCTCCATTTGTGCCGCATTTTAAAACACAAAATCAACCTATCAAAGATTACATCAATATCAATTCCGGGAAATCTGACAGTTTATTTTAGACGGACATGTCATTCTTATGGAATTTTCGTTTAGCGAGAGTTTCTTCATATATATCTAAAGCTGTCGCAGGTGAACATACTACGAATGAGTCACTTTAACAAATTACGCCCTACCCTAAGGGGGCGTTTCATACTTCCTCAGTGTGATGTGAATTCAGCTGTATCTTTGGCGATAATTTGGAATCGCAACAGCTATACGGAAGTAACTAATAATCGGATCGAAATATAATACCAAGCATTGGAGAAGTGACCAGAAGTTTATTAATTTCGAATTTTCTGAAGTCACGTTATACTGGTAAAATTACAGCCGTCCTTACGATAAGGACAATAAGTCGAGTTTTTGGGCAAATTGACTTAAGTACAATTTACGTACAAAAATGTGTGTACAAATGTAATACTTACATAAATTCCGCTTCATTTTATAGTTGTATAGTAAAAGTTTCAAGTCAATAGCTATTATAGTTACGATGATACAAAAAAAACAAAAATTTAATCTTTAATCGCCATTATTTCGAAAGTAGCTGAAACTACTTATTGCACTTTTCATAAGAACGGCAGATTAGCAGTTGGTAAAGAACACCAATCAACTTTGGGCTAACGTTGCGACACGGACCGTAGATCCGTTCTTTCTGTACTGTTCACATTAATGAAGAAAGCTCGAGCGCCATGTGTGGAGTATTTGAAGGTTAATGTGATGCTGACCATTTCCTTGAAGATAAGTACTTAATGTTTACAATGGAGGTACGCTTGCGGGTACCAAAATACGAAAGTATAAAAAATAAAATAATATACTAAATATTATTGGTATTTACAGTTGTGGCTTATATTTTTTTCTCTTACGTAATGACTAAAAGTATATCGATTTGATTACTATGTACAACTACTTTTTGAGATACTTTACGAAAATATAAATAACTTTTTATTGTGTTATACGTTTAATTAAAAACTGGATTGGGTGCAACATTTGGTGGCAATTGAATCACTCCATTTAGGTATTATGTTGTTGTTGTTACGGGTTTTATATATAAAGCAGAACTTAACAAAATTTATTCAATTTCGATGGTTACAATTAACATTGTCAACTTTTGCTTTCGTGAGAAAGAAGACCTTACCACAAAAGAAATAATATTAAAATTAACAAATGAATGCATCGAGCATTTTTATGTCAGCTGTCAAAATAGAATATACATTCACACTTTTGTTCTGCTACTTTGAACTATAGCGTCATGCTTTTTTTATAAAACATCAGACTAATGTAAGACTAAACTTAAACAGAAATGTTTCATTAGATAGAAATATTATGTTGCAGATATCTTCAAATAACCCAGCATATATAGTTTTATTTATAGGAATAAATTAATAATGTTTTATAAGTACATGTATTGTAAAAAAATTAAAAAGTACTTATTTGTTAAATCACCGCATTACTTATCCTATAAGAGAAAAATGTTCTATTTTACTAAGTCCATTGTATTTTATTCAAGTACCTGAAAAATTTGTAAACAGTATGTATTACGTGAGTAAGCACGAACCCTTATTTCGGCACTTTGAAAAAGGATGTGCACATTTGACCCAACTCGTACAATACTCGTACAATATAAATGGAAGTAACCTAGTGTTATTGGTTCAGTAACAAATAACACTTACTTGAACTAATTCTATAGATATCCACACTAATATTATAAAGAGGAAAAATTTGTATTTTTATATGTTTGTATTTTTGTATGTTTGCAATGAATAAACTCAAAAACTACTAAGCCGATTTCAAAAATTCTTTCACCATTGGAAAGTTACATTCACGCTGAATAACATAGGCTATATATAATGCTAGAAAAAAAAATAAGAATTTTGTCCACCCGTGCGAAGCCGGGACAGGCCGCAAGTACACTATATTTTAAGTAAAAATGGGTTACATGATAGATTTGATAATAGATTTGAGATGGTAGTATGCCATCGGTTGATAAGTCAATTTTAAAGCGATAGTGGATATTCCACCATGATTTAGATTTGATTTTTAGGCCGTTAAATACCAAATCTCGTATTTAATCGTCGGCAACGTTATTATGTAAACTTATATCTGTCGTGTAATCTAAAAACGTTTAAAACTTCGCAAGCTATAGCTGCTTAACTGCAAACAGACATCGATGATCTGACGTAGGTATGTGTACTTTCGCTCATTTGTTTCGCCTGTTTCTCATGTAACTGCAGTAATGTAGGTACTAGATACTTATATTACATTACTATGAAAGCGTAGTTGAAAATCTAAAGGTCTTTCAGCATATCGTTGGCGCATATGTAATACAAAGTGAGAGAAATTTCTAAATACCATGTTTCACCAATATATTGATCGAATTCCTTTTATTCATAAGAAAATAAGTTTGTGTGTCAGCTCCGAGGCACGACTGGAGTTTACTCTTTAAGCACGATTGTCTTTGAATAGGCACAAAAAATAATAAAACAAAATCGATCACAAAATTTTACTCTTCATGTTTTTCTACTCCAATTTAAACTCCAATAAACTTCAAAAAAAGTAGAAAAAAATAACCTATCCTACGCAAACCGAACGCTGCGCCTCGATCTACTATTCTCTAAAAGATCAGCATAAATTAGACACAAACGATACCTCCATACCCCAAATTACAGTTACGGGATCGGACCGCTCTATAATTTCCCGCGATTACCAATTCAGTCTTTGGTGGCCACAGGCACAATTTATGACTTACCCCCCGAAGCCCTACTAAAAATAAATTTAAGTATGAAACTCGACTAACATTCGGAGGCAACTTTGATTATTCCCTTACTGTCTCAAAACATTAATCATTTTAGGCGGTGAAGCATTAAAACCGCCTTTAATAATTATTGTTAGCTTATAAAAATTGATTTTATAATTCGACATTTTGATAGGTAGTCATTTCATTAATTTATAACATAACCGCAACAAATATATTCTATAGTATTAATTTAAATAACAATAATAAACTTAACTAATACAATAAAATTGGGGCCGTTGGTTTGAAGAACAAGCTTATGTATACCATTTTAATTTGTCTATTTGTATATTTTATATAAATCGAAGGAAATCTACTCTTGAATGGAAGCAGAATACTGTACTGTGTGTGGGTTTTGTAATAATCTCCACGTTTGGCGGTCGGGTTGTAGACAGCAGTAAAGGACCGCTGAAGAAAAATAAAACGCTGGTCTGTGGAAGGTGGACGGTTATTTTTATTTTTATTGATTGTTAAGTTTCAGGGGTAACTGTTTCACATTACGTCCGACGGATGAAGCAAATGATACTTCTTGCCTAGGAGTAAAAACGAGAAAGAAAAAGAAGCTAGAAACAAAGAGAGACAGACAAAATAGAAAAGAAAGGGTGTGAAGAGGAAGTTGAGAAAAATATAATTGGTGGACGGTTATTAAGCCCCAGTATCATTTATCGCGATTTAGGTACGATAGCCTTAAGTGTGAAGGTATGGTAGGTACTAAAGTCTGTCGTACTTTACACGGCTTATACTTATTACTATATAATTAATTATAAATAGTACCTAGCTGTAAATATATTGTTTTTAACTATTTCCTTTTTTGTTTCTAAAACGGCCAGCAATTTCTTTATTAAACATCGTGCCTCTCATAAAAAGAGTTTCCCCACAAATATATCCTCTTCACGCTGTAAAATCTCCTTATGCATTTCCTGATATAAAATAAAAAGTCTTAACTAAAAAAAACAATATTGTATTGGTTGGTTCTACCAAATAATACGGACAAGCATTATGTTTATAATATAAAAGGAATTTCGAAAGATTTAACAGCAAACAATAAGAAAGATTATGATGTATTAAAGTAGTCATATGAATACGTCAGTGTGATGGATCTAGGAGGGAAATAATAAAATTTCGTTCCAAAACAAACGCTGAAAGAAAGCGGTGATGAATCGGGTATCAAATATGATAATAAACTGCAGCCAATCAGTTTTCTTAATGGGATATTGGAGATGTCTTTATAAGGGGACTCAACTAACAAGCTTTTGGCTATAGAAATTTGCTAAGAAAAAGATCTAAGTATAGATGTTATGAAGGATTTTTCGATTTTGATGTTTTAGCTGTACTTATTGATAGTGATTAGTTAAAACGCTTTAATAATAATAAATCACTTATAAATTTTATCAATCCCTTAGTACTAATCTAAGCAGAACTTGTACTATAGTTAGTATAAAGTGAAGAATACGTTAATAAGTACATAGACCCGGGACCTTTGGCACAGAAGGCACGACGTGCTTTAATTCTTGGATTTTTTATATATTTTTTTATAATAAATAGGCATGCGCTTGACCACTATCTCGTCTGATGGTAAGCGAGATGCGATCTAGGATGTGACGTGCTTGCTTAGAAGATATCTTTTCACTCGTGCCTTGAAGACCCCTAAATTATATTTGTCAGGAAACACATACTCAGGCAAAGAGTTCCACTCCTTAGCGGAACGTATCACAAAATTGGAACTAAAACGCTTAGTGCGACTCTTTGTTATATCTACCATATAATGGTGTCGCCTATTTGTAAGTCTGGTTATCCGATGAAAAAATGGTAAACAGGAATTGTTTTTATTTATGTTATCCTAATGTTATCGACCCTTTACAGGAGCCGTGATCGCAAGACGTGATTTCTGTGATCACGGCTCTTAGGAACGCCTAAAGTGTAAAGGAATCGAAACGTCAGGATTAAATATATTAAAAACAAGTCAACAACATAAACGCGTCGTGATCCGTGGATTCGGAATAAATGGTTTTATTTAAATCTTGGATAGTATATTAAATACCTTATTTAATCGCCATATCATATTAATTCTTACTTGGTTTATGCACTTTTTTAAATAAGGTACATTCTTCCAAAATCGAAATTAATAGTTTCAATATTTGTAGGTTATACTATTTTCAATCAACCACAAATTAAACTAAACCTCTATCTGTTTAAATCGCTACTTGGACTAACTGCGAGCGAATTTGAGCAATTGTATTCAAAGGGTTAAAACTTAGCAAGGCCGATCTTGGTCGGTGAACAAAAATTTGTAATTACTTAACTAGCGAAAGCTTTAAGTGGTGGTTGGATAGTAAACGACTTGTGCACAAGTTTGACCTTTATCATTGAAAGTTTACTATACATCTCTCTAGGGTTGGCATTATTTGTTATACATTCAATACGTATACATAGTGCCATATACATAGCAGGGAAATATGTATATGTCACCGTAAAATTGTAAATACCGTTAGATTATAATCTATCTCGTGATATTGTAAAGTGTCGAATGATTGTGAACCGTAACATAGAGCTTACATTTTAACGCATTATTTTTCGATAGGTTGTTTATATTTGATAGGTTTCTTTTTTTAAGATAGGTTAGGTAAGGTTAGTGAAATTTGGCGGTTTCACTTCGATAGATTATAATCTACCTGATAATGATGCGTTAAATTGAAACAACTATGTTACGGTTCATAATCTTTCGCCAGTTTACAATCTCGCGAGATAGATTATAATCTAACATTAATTACAATTTTACGGTGACATATACCAAGGATTCCGTGAAATGATAAAAATCTGACAAGACTGCATAATCTTTTGTGATACGTCGACTGAATATATTAATTACTTGGAAAAAAGAGGTAAATATTCGAACGTAAACGACTTAAAAAATTAAGAATACGCCGAATCTTGTTGTTATTTGTTAATTATGATATTAATTTGTTCAATCATTTTTGAAAACATTCCTTTAACGTGCAAAGAACGTGTAGATATGAGGAATTAAGGATCTGAGAAAACCGCAGTCTGCGTTATCTGTATTTACTTGCGGGCGAGCGCGCGGTACATTTTGATTGTTTTTTTTCGCGGAAGTAGGCTACATATCTTTGTTTCATTAATGTTTCTAGATTTTAGTTATAGTTGAAAATACAGTAGCTAAAATGTATCGTAATACACTACGCAATCTCGGAGTAAAAAAGTGCAGATCTAGTCGGTACCAACGGTTTCAATAGCTTTTTTATTTATTTAAAATTAGTTGCACACAAAAAAAATCATATATATATATGGTGGACATAATAATAATTATTATTATTATTACATTTAATTACATTTGACAATATTACATTTTGACAATATTAAATTTCAAGCCCCCACACTAGGCTCAGCCTGTCCTGTGGGGGAAGTGCACGATTTACAAAAAAGACAAACTAAACACAGCATCTTCTTACATAACAAAGTAATAAACAAGAGGCAATAACAATCAATACATTTCTATTACCTAATATTAACCTTAGGATTTTTCTGGTGGTGTGTGTGTGTGTGTGTGTGTGTGTGTGTGTGTGTGTGTGAGTGTGTGTCATGCAATGGTTTTTAACACATTTTCTGTTTCCATGTAATTCCATCTCATTACAGTGTAGGTGTACAACTCTTTTTGATTCTCGAACACTTAAATGTTTGAAATGACAAATATCTGCAAGTCTGTTATATATCAAAGGGAAAATAAAGGTTCCGAAACGATGTGCAAAAGTGGAGGCTGTGAGTATGGTAGGCAACTTAAAAATCCGTCTTTGCAACATATTGTCGTATTCATCCGAATTTAACACAGTTTTATGAACAGCCGAAACAACTCTAACAATGAACAGTCTCCGGACACTAAGGACCTCAGCCTCTTCGTAGAGAGCGTCAGTTGAATACCGAAAGGGTTTTTTGAGTGCTACTTTAAGCACTCCTCTTTGTGCTCTCTCGAGAGGAAGAAGTATCGAGGAAGATGAGCCTCCCCATGCCAGAATACAGAAATTCAATAGAGACTGACAAACTGCATCCCGTAGATTTTTCATCACGTAAATTAACTTTCTTACTCTTTTGCATGTTTCAGCTACGTGTGCTCTAAAAGTTAGCTTTTCGTCAAGAACCACGCCTAGATACTTTAAGGAATCTGAACGATTAATCTGCTCGCAAATACACGAGTTGTTTAGACTTTTAGAACCACAGTCTATCGAATGGATCTTCAAGGCATTTAGTGGCAAAGGGGCTGATGCAGCGGTCTTGTGAAAAGTCAGAAACGTTGTTTTCGAAGTGTTGAGAGACAGTAGGTTTTTATTTAACCAGCCTGAGACCGATGACATTCCGTCCTCTGCTTTCTGAGCGACATCGGGCCAGGTGTTGTCAAAATAGATTATAGCGGTGTCATCTGCATAACAAAATATTTCTGCGTTTTTATTAGAAGCGTCGCGATGTCATTCATGTAGAGCAGAAATAGAGTAGGCCCTAGAATGCTGCCTTGTGGTACGCCAAATGTCACCGGCCTAAAGCTGCTTTTCACCTCCGAGACTTTGACACACTGAGTCCGTTCCGACAGGTAATCTGTGAACCAATTAAGTGCTGTTCCTCTAATGCCGTAAGCCTCTATCTTCTTCAGAAGGATCGGAATTGATATTGAGTCGAATGCCCTGGCGAGATCTAGGAAGACGCCAATACATTTCGAGCCTTTATCTAGATGAGAAACTACGACATTAATGAGATGTGTAACAGCATCTTCTGAGGATCTGCCCCGTCGGAAGCCAAACTGGCGTTCAGTTATCACATTATTTGTCTCAAGAAATGATACCAGTCTTCTGTTTATTATGCGCTCCAACAACTTGGCAATACTCCCCAGCAGAGAAATTGGACGATAATTACAAGGATCATTCTTTTTTCCACCCTTAAATATAGGTACTACAGCCGCTGCTTTCCATGCTTTTGGAAAAGTGCCAGTTTCTATGCTCAAGTTGAATACGGTGGAAAGAGGTTCCGCCAGTATGTGTCCTATAGTTTTGAGTATTTTGTTACTGATATTGTCCAGACCAGGCGCACTGTCTGGTTTTAAGTTCTTTATAAGAGCTAAAATCTCTTTGGGGTCTGTAGGTGCAATAAATAATGAGCCACTAACTTTATTTTTGCCTTCCGCTTCCGCTGTGAGTGATTCATGAGTCTTGTTAAGTTTCCGCAGTATGTTACTTGCCAATTGATGGCCCACAGTTGAAAAATGTTGATTGCATATTTCTGAGGACTCATCCAGAGATCCCCCAATGCTTAAGAAATCTTCAGCAGAGCTGTTTGCCTTCTTCAGGGATCTATGAGATATTCTATTTACTGTTTGCCAGAGCTTTTTAGGTATCTTTTTGGTTTGGTTTATTTCTCTTCCCTCGTGTTCTGCTTTCAAATTTCTTAGAAGTCCTATATAGAAGTTTCTATATCTGCAATAAACCAATCTTTTAGCCATGTCGTCTGGGTGTTTTCTTGCATCTAAGTGGAGTTTGTCTCTATGTCGGGCACAGCGCAGTAAACCTGGGGTCATCCAGGGCTTAATGGTAAATTTTGAATGGCTGATTTTGACCGTATGGGAATGTTTTGAAACGGCTTTAGTGAGAATAATCGTTATATCAGATACCATCGTATTTAGGGAAGAACCATCCAAGAGTGACCAGTCTATTTGTTCCATTTCGGACTTGAGGCTATCATAGTCAATCTTTAGGCTCGTTCTTTCCACTGCTGGTTGCGTTTCAGAGGTAACTGTCATTATTCCCAGCATAGTGATGTCATGATCAGTAAGGTCTTGGGCGCATACAACAGATTCCGCTTGAGTTGTTAGTGTAGCAATAATATGGTCGATACAGGATTTCCCGTGGGTGGGCTTATTTACACACATAACCAGACCGTGTTCTGCCAGAATAGAAAGATAGTTTGATGTATGCTCCTCGTTTTGTGATGATCCTATGATGTCTATGTTTATATCTCCCAGCAAAATAAGACATGGGGTTTTTTTAAGAGATTCCAAATTGTAATCTAGCGAGGAAAGAAATCTTGAAGGGTCTTTAAAAGATGGTGAACGATATACGCCAACTAAGGTGAGAACGTTTGGAATTTCGATACTTAAACAGTTTGCATCATCAATGTTTATTTCAACAGCGTTAGCCAACCATTTCTTATTCACGTAAACGATAACTCCTCCCGCCCTATTTATATATTTCGTTGTATGAAAAACATTATATCCCTCAATATTTTTAATAATGGATAATTCATTTAACCAACATTCGCTCAGAACTATGAAATCGAAAGGTATGTTCAATTTTACGAGAGTGATCAAAAGATTGTCGAAGTTTTTCTGCATGCTGCGAATATTTACTTGAAAAACTTTAACTGCATATTTATTTAATACGTCCCCGCACTCTTCTGCGCAAGTTATAGTATGACATTCTACATTTAGGGACTTGTCCATATTGGATAAAAGGTCAAGGGTAGTCATAAATTTTCAGAAATAATAGGATAAGAACTGCTGTAAACTCCAGAATTATGAATGTCATACTACTGTCGAATAAAAAGAGTTCGAAAAATGCAGTACTGCGGTTGTTGTTAGTGACCAACACTAGTAAACAATATTGAGGGTTTAAAACTTTGCACTGTCTTTCATAAGTTCTGTGTGCTATTAGATGTGTAAATGTTGGTGTGTGTGATATAGAATGATGTTTTAGAACAACAAATTTAGTAACCACATAATATATAAAAATTTGGATACAATTCAAGAAAAGTAAGTTTAAAGATATATTAACGAGCCAAAGTAAGTTAAAGTTAATGCAAGTACAAGAGCCAAGAATTTTCTCACTTTTGTCCGCTCGATAGCTTCTCCAAGTCTGCTGGATCTTGTATTTGTATTTTTGGAGAACCTTCGCGACCTTCTCGTTTCCGGATGAACACGTTGCCATTTCGCACCCAGCAATATTTGTATCCGTGATCGTGGATCCAGCTTCGTGCGGCGCGAAAAAGGCGACGCGTCTCAAAGGTAAGACGTTCGTTCACAAAAACATTTCTCTGAGGCCCAGAGCCCATGATTTCTTGGCTTTCCAGCTTGCGGCGGGTTTTCGCTTCTTTAAGAAACTCCTCGCGTTTAAGTCTTCTTGTGAAAGAGACTACTAGTGGTCGTGGCAGTCGGTTATCCTTAGGGTCAGTCTTCCTTTGTGCGCCGACTCGAGAAACATAATCGAGGTCACGTTCATTTAGTTCAATACCAATTTTGGTGGCTGTCGTTAGAACCAAGTGGTAGGGATTTTCTCCTGGGCTTTCAGTTAAACCCAAAATTTCTATTTCATGCTGCAGTGAGTTGTGAGTGAGCTTGTTTACCTGGCCTTGTAGCTGGACGATTTGAGCCCTGAGGACATCATTCTCTCTTTCTTTTCCTTCAAGTAAATTTATACGTTCCTCGTACTCACTGAATTTCGATGTAAGGTCGTCGAATCGTTTACTAAAATCGGACTGCATGTTTACCAGATCTTGCCGAAGCGATCGTATTTCAGCGATAACTTCTAAATGAGATGTGTTCTTTTTGGGCGAAATCTGATCGAAACCTGTCGAAGTACTTGTTTTTTTGCGGATAGTGACATTTTCATTTGTACGTATTGGAGTGTTCGTATTATCTCCACCTTTCCTGGCACTGGCGCAGCAATCGGGACAAATCCAGCCGTCTTTATGAGAAGGTGTTAAATTAGACAGGTTTGCGCAAGAAGTATGCAACATCCTCGTACATGTTTTAGATGAACATGACACAGAATCTTCCTTAGCAGTAATATTTTTGAGGCATCCGGAACATTTCATGATGACTTTTACTATGAAACACTCGGTAGTAGCGGCCTTTGCGATATCACTTGTCGCTTATCGCTGCGTATCGTGGTAACAGCCCGAGACCGCTTGTCGCGTTCGACTTCAATGACTCACCGCTACCCGTGCTCACTGGCGACAGTTTGAATTTTATTTGCAACGGAATATGTATTAGCACGCGCACTTCTCACGATTGTATTTCTGCAGGTTCTAGGCGTAATGTTATTTTCTATTAAAAAATCAATTCCTTATGACTTAGGCTTTCTTTTGGTACCAAGAAACTAAATATTATTCTGCAATTTTAAGCGTTTAGAATTTTTAAACTCGGAGCACTAACGATAATGTGTTTACTGTTTGCCGTTCGGCCGGACGATCATGCCAATAGGCATTCTGTACCGATCAACCGGAACTATACCTACTACATAAACAGACATTTCAATACATAAAATGTCAAATATATGTAGTTCTCTAGATAAATTGGACTTATTTCCATGGTAAGGATCCAACCCACAACTTCACTTAAATTGACGTAAGTACATATACCAAAATGGCCTTAATGTCATATACTTTCACGTCACGAATACAGCTGTTGCAAATAGAAAGTAGCATAAGTAGAAAATGACCCTTCGCTCTGACATTTTGCTACAGCTGTTTTCGTGACGTGAAAGTATATGACATTAAGGCAATTTTGGTATACTTACGTCAATTTAAGTGATGTTGTGGGTTGGATCCTTACCATGGAAATACGTCCAATTGAAATCTAGTTATATCCTATTCAGAAAAAAAAAATGTTTCTTAGTATTGCGTAGCGTTAAAAAGAGTTCAAATTTCACGTGTTTCTAATAATAATAATTCGGTTACTCAGCTCTCCAGTTGACTGGTAGAGAGTCCGCCATTTGTACAGTTTTGTGCAATAAAGTTTAAATAAGTCATAAATTTTAATCACCCCTCCGATGAGCGGCCTTTGCGAAACTTGCTTAATCTGCCCAATCACAGGAAAAACTTGCTAATCACTTCGCCTTAAAGCTCTTCCAGTAAAAGAGTTTTATTGTAATTACCAATTTATATATACGAGCTTATTATTTTACAAAAGACATATTTAGCTACGCGTTTTACAAAAAATTAAATGGTAGCCAATAATTTAAATTTACCCTCAATAATATTGACGAGTGAAAATTGCTTCGTTGATATACATGAAACTTTCCGTCCGTAAATATTTTTAACACCTCTGTCAGTCTGTTTGCATGAGCAGAAGCAACGTCAGCATATGTGCGTTGCATGTTATTAAAATAAACGAGTGAATTCGTCATCAAATATTTACATACCGTTGCGTTTTGAATAAAGTAGTCATTTTGGTTGTGCTGCTCTCTACTGTAGAATGACGTCAGCGAGTTGAGATTCTTAGACTGCTGTTCTCTCTGTTTCGTTGCTGTGGGAAATTTTTTCGCCGTTACCAATAAGTAATCCGCACTGGACCTGCAAGTTTAGTAATAGATCATTTGCCCTATAATGTTTTACCCACCTCTTACCATAGAGAACCCATAGAGAGGGTCCGTTTCCCAGTAATCGTTTTTTTAATGGTAGAAATGAAGTAATCCGTAAATTTTGTTTTCATTGTTTACTGTTATGTATAATTGTCATAATTCAAGTACGATTATTTTTGTTATAAAAGCAATAAAGATTTAAAATTAAAAGTATTGGGCCGTTGGGGCGGAAAGGTTCTCGAATGGCGACAGCGTGCCGGACGACGCTCAGTGGGTAGGCCCGCTACAAGGTGGACCGACGATCTGGTTAAGGTCGCGGGAAAACGCTGGATGCGGGCAGCACAGGACCGATTGTTGTGGAGATCCTTGGGGGAGGCCTATGTCCAGCAGTGGGCGTAGTACGGCTGATATGATGATGATGATGATGAATTAGAATTTACACATCAAAATTGCGTTTTACTGACTAAGGCCCTAGGCTAAAATTCACGCGAGAGCATTCTCGCGGGTCTATATTGAAATATAGTATGAGTGGCGTTGACTAGCGCGGGTGCATGCGACGGAATTTTACACGGGCAGAGTTAGAGGAGACATATTGTCTATGGACTCAAAGAGTTGTTTCTCTAATTCAGTTGAGTAGCGGCCTTCGCGCCACGGCGGAAGGTATAGCTACGCATCTATTAATAATTGAAGTGCATTCTCCCCACGGACTAAGAGGAATGGTGAATAAATTATGCAAAGTTTATACAAAGAAATTTGGCTTGAAATTTGTTGAGAACTGTTGGAAAACTGACGCGTATGAAAAATAAATAGGTTTTTTACGAATAAGGAGCTCTCATGATTATTAATTTGTTATCGATATTTTTGTCTAATAATTAATAAGCAAATAAACCTGTGTTCGTTTTACACATGCTGGAGGCCAAAATTATACTAATGTCTATAGTAGCAGCTAGCGTAAGTGCTGTAAGAGGCAGGCGCTCGCGGTGTGTACTGTAGCGCCCTACGCGCGCTCCGGGATCTTTATATTCGTTATATTCAAAAGGGTGACATTCCTTGCCATAAAGCAAGATACGTAAAGAGGTGGAATGCAGTGTCATAGATGCAAGGAGGGCACCACATTCCCCCCGTACCGTTAAAAAAATAATTTATCTAACAGATAAATATTTTTTCCAAATCACCAGATAGTCCATCGAATCGTTCCATGATGACTTCTTTGCTTCTTTTCTTCAAAGTACGCCGTTAATATTGTATATACGCTATACGCTGTACTTTATATACGTTATATACTTTATACGTTATAATATTATATTTTATACGCTAATACCCGGCGCCTTCACCATGTAGCGCCCTACGCGCGCTCCGGGATCTTTATATTCGTTATATTCAAACGGCTTATTTCACTTTATCATTTTTTTCGATTTATTTTATAACTGTTCAATACAACGCCTCAGGTTACACTCTCAGACACTACTGGTGATTCTCTTATGTTTTCTAGCCTTCTGGAATATTCTATATTTAAAAGGGTGACATTCCTTGCCACAAAGCAAATATACGTAAAGAGGTGGAATGCGGTGTCATAGATGCAAGGAGGTCACCACAGTACCTACCGCCCACCAATCAGCATCAAAAATTAAATAAATATATTTATCAAAAAAGTATATGGGTATAAAAAAATATAGGGGCCACTTAATATTTATTATATTTTGATATGAATTAATAAAAAGTGAGGGCTTGAAAATTTCAATGTTATAATTTAATTAAAAAAATGTATAATTTGGTTAATTATTTAGAAATAATTAGGTCTATTTAGTTTCAAAGCTTGTACCTGTCCTATGTCAATTGGTCAACAGGTCATTTATAAAATTTACTAAACAAAAAGAGTGTCACTCCTTTCTCTACATGTAGGTTTTGAAAAGGGGCGGCCATTTTATTCCTGTCGGTACCAAGTTCCGAATTCCTGACAATGTCGTAACAAATGGTAACTTGTTACTTATAAACTTCTTTTAATTACAAGTTTTGTAATGTACTTTTAGTCAGTTTGAGCCGATTGTGCTAATGACTTGTAGTTGATTTATGTGCTAAAGATTGTTGTACTCGGAATGGAGTTGTATAATTTCAAGCTCAATATTTTAACTGTACCAAAGTGAGGTGTGTGGAGCTTTTACTAATTTACTCTATCTCTTATTTTTAATAAAATAACTTTATGAAATAACTCAGTTTAATCGTTAGAGACAACTTTTGTACTTCGTTTTCCCTATTGATTGAGAATGCTGCATGTCCTTTTGTTGTATTTTTTGCAATAAAAAAAATATATTATTTAATTCTCGAATCAGTTTGATTTCACTTATGTTACTAACAAAACGAAATTAAATACCAAGTATATACCTACCTTCGATGTAACGAATTAATTTGGTATGTAGAAAAAGAAATTAGATTAAAAAACAAAATTAATCTTTACGTGGACGTTTTCGTCTATTTTGTGGAACTGCTGGTTTTTTGGACAATCGGAAATGCATGACGTATTTTGGATATCGTACGTACGCGTTGAGTGGGTGACTAAGTCCGCAAAAAAGTATTATGCTGAAAAGCTAAATAAAAATGTTAAAAATTCAAAGTTTCATCAGCTTTAAATGTTATTTCACATACCGACAGACTAAGCCAGTGCATAGCGATTTGATGAATTTATATGCAATGGCCTTTTTAAAAATTCTCTTTAGTAGAACCGCTTTCAATTATTACACAAACATTTGACGGCACGGCAGGGGTTGAGGACGAAATGGCACAGATTAATCAATCAATTATTCATGTTTGTGATGGCATGAAAACAATTAGGTACGCGCGTGTATTTAGTAAATGTGGCAATAATGTCATACACTCTGTTCAATCGAATTGATGAATTTCAAAATTAGGATTCCGAAATTACTGACAGCAATTGAATAAGCTTAGGGATTCATTTCGTGGGTTAAAATAATTATTGGAAAACGTTTCCTGTATGAGCATTTCATTTGTTAATAGTCACTTGAAGTTCACGACCTACCTAAATACTATTGTTGCGTTATGTTTATCGTTATAATAATTAATTATAGTAAAAATTATTAGAAATATTTTATTTTTGTTTCAATTATTATTTAAATAGCTTTGTGCTCTACGACATTTAATTGAAATATGTCTTATTTTATCATTATGCACAATGCCCTGAGGTGCATAAAATGTTTTAAATGCTTTTCACATGCCTTATTATGCAATATGCCTGTAAAGAATCATCAAGATTATTAACTGATTAATATCAAGTTGCCTCCAAACTCATCGACGTGCTACAACATGGCAACATGAATAATACATTTTTATATTTAAATTTCATAATATCATTTTTAATGCTCATAAAAAAACATATATTGAAATCTCAAAAAAACCTAATATAATAAGTCTTTAACAATAAACAACATAAATTATTATTTTATTTTTATTTTCATTTAATTTTATAAGTTAATAAATTTTTAATATTTGATTATTTATTAATATAACAATTAAATCGTTTGTGCCCATAAACCCATAAATCGTTGAATTGATAATGCTGCTCTAGTTGTCTCTTATGGAAGCTTTATTTTTATAAAAAAGCTATATTGGTATTGCGTATGATTTTAAATAAGAGTGCGTTATTTAGATTTTAAGATTAAAAGAGTTTTTTTTATTCAATTATTTATTTAAATGTTTAATTGCAAGATAAGTAAAAAGGTTTTACGTTTTATCATCTATTGAAATTGTAATTGGTCTCGTTATGTTTTCTGTCTGTGTATTTGTTAACATCTTAATGTTAAAATGAATGTGCGGTGCGCCAAATTATTGTTCTAATTGTAAGTATTTATATAACCACTTGTCAGTCATCGTAGCAATTGTTACCGATAGCCAACACCCCTCATCAGTAGCAATTGCTACCATATTCAAATTACCGCGTGGCCTGCTGTTTTTTTTATTACGATTAATTTTTGAGTTACAGAGCTCAAATATTCTGTGGTGGATTCTGTATTTAATCAGCTTAACGGTTGTATTTCTTGTATGGTACCTTCATTATTTAGCGAGAAAATGGCATTTTTGTTTTAGAGTCCGACATTTTTTTTTTACAATTGGCGCAGCTTTGGGACTGTTGAGAGGGGTGGGGCACGCGGTAGCGGACTGACTGGATAATTTCATTTTAAGCGCACATATAAGTTCTTATGTAAATAAATGTCTTTAAATCTAAATCTCAATGCTTAACAATTATATCTTATGAAATTTACTTCATGAAAATTACTAGAAAAAAATCTGTTCCGGCTTTATTGGTCCTGATGAATTTGTCCACTCGCGTATCCTCAACCTTACTCATTCAAAAATTATAAAAAATTTAAATACATTTCTTTTTATAATTATGATTATCGCATATTACTGCCAGATTTTTATATGTTTAGCAATTTTTACTAGAAAACAATATCTTATCTCAGTCACTTGGGTGGGTTAGGTGGAGTCGCTATCCGGACCAGGGCTATTCTGATTGAGGACCTTCAATATTACTCTTGAGGAGTAAAAGTTAAAGAGTTCGTAGAATATAGCTCTGTATTAGATGCTTGAAAATCTAAATAGATTTTGAGGTTCAACTAGAAGACTTGAATTGACACATTCAAAACCTTCTATCCCTGTGAAATTCACACGCATTTAAGTGGTCCAGTTGCCATAACAAATGTACCGTGTATAACGAGAGTTGCCCCCAATTTTACGCTACGAATGAACAGCCAAATTTATTCAAGAGGCACCTTTTCAGATTTCAGTGAGACAGGTTTTATTCGTGGGTTGAACGCTTTTATTGACCTCTTGTGTATAGTTGCTTTGCCAATTTTCATTTAAATGGATATAAGGTCATTTCAGGTGACCATTTAGGGGCGTTTATACAAGTTTAATGTAAGATAATAAATAAAATGAATTTTATACAATACCCCCCGATTTGGTCATTTAGAAAGTAGGGGTGAAGATGAAAGCGCCAAGGGGCTTATATGAGTAAACCTGCAAGCCGTCTCTGATACCGATGATGTGTGGTAGTAGCGGTTCTTCGCGAGTTTTAAGCTAGCGACCGGCGAGAAACTGCACATGACCAGGACAAGTGGCTTTCTATCTTATCGCAGACTAAGACAAATTTTGGGTCGCTGAGCCAACGCAGTATGTCAGTAAAGCGATAAACACACTTCGGCACAAAGCTGCGCGGGTTATTATGGACAAAGTTTCGAACTTTTAGGTTTATTTTGGTTTTCCAATTTGAGTACATATGAAATATTTACATACATATATCTGATTGATAATATTACAGCAGCATATTGAATAATGCCTGTATTAATCATTGTTATGTGCTATCACTAGGACGATCGACTATGTAATATGGCTTGGGGTCGTTGTAGGTACTCCGCAGCCTCGCCCACATAGGCGAAGTAAATCGAGCGGAGACACATCTACTCCTCCATTCTGTAACGTTCAATATTTTTGTATTTACAATCGAATTCTTGACATTTTTTAAGAATATTACCTATGAGATAAACATGATGCGATAAATTACAGACGTGGACCCACTCGTAACACAGGAATTAACATTCCCATTAATCCCTCATGTTAAGATTCATACTTGTGTTATGAAAGGGTCCACATTGATAGCACATCGGCAAGAATAGAATTCGGTCCGCTTGGCTTAAAGATTTAAAGCTGACATTACAACCGATAGCTTACGGTCGCAAATGTCTTGACCAAATACTGGCTATTTTAAATTTCATTGTGATATTTATACTGTGTATATTTGACAAATTTATGAAAAAATCGATGTATTAAAAATCGATAGCGCTATTGTATGTTACAGAATTGAGGAACTGCGCGTATGATCTGTCGTCTCGCGTTTCACGACGGAATGAGTCGCCACTGTTTTATCGCTTAAAATGCGTATATTGGACGTCAAAAAATTCGCCACAATAAAACTATTAAGTAAAGAATTTGTTGATTTAATTAAATTTTGTTAATGTCTTAGTATTAAATATAGTTTGCTTAAGCATAAAAGTCTTGTACTAACCATTAATATTTTGTGAGCCCCTTTTATGAGAATATTGAATATTTAAATTTTTCTTGGCAATTTATTGGATAAAAAATCTCAGTACAGGCATTTAGTGTATACCTGAATAGTAGTATTGTACTTATTATTAAAACTCTAATTAACAGAACTGGTCAATCTCAAAAGTTTCAATTAAAAAAAAAAATATTTTGTTTTGCCGACGTGTGCTGATTTTACTATCGTAAATGAAAAATGTTACAAAATTGAGTTAAAGCCTATTTTTAAAATACACAGCTGACATTTTTCTAGTGTAATGCAATTTGATTAGTTTATACCTCTATTTAACTGCTTATCCAGCCCGTTACCGTGCGACCCACCCTTCTCAATAGTCCTAATATTGAACGAGTTGTGAAGAAAAATGTCGAACTCTTAGATAAAAATGCCATTTTCTCGCTAAGTAATGAAGCTAGGACCAAACAAAAAATACTACCGTAAAGCTGTTTAAATAAAGAATCCACCACAGTATTTTTGAATCTATATAACTCAAAAATTAATCGTAATAAAAAAAACACCAGGTCACGCGGTAATTTTAATATGGTAGCAATTGCTACCAAGGACTGACGAGGGGTTATCAAGCTTAAGTCAAAGCAATAAATTAATACAAACATCCAAGGCATCTGTATGCAAAGCGGTCTTAATTTTCTTTTGTTCAAATAAACTTTTTTATTAAACCATATCAATTCATTATAATTTACTTATAAGCTAGCTATTAGTCATTAAAGGAAACAACTTTGAGATGAAGCAAATACTGTGTTCTATTTGAAGTAACAAATAACACAGACATATAAATACACAGTGCTTTAAGTTTAAGACTATTGTTTGTCGGTAAAACTGTGGCGGCATACATTTTCCACAAGGATTGTACGCTGGTATATTAAAAGTTAGTTGGGAGTACTGAGTGACCATGCTTTGTTTCCCGCCGTTCGTGTTTGTTTCTAAAGCCTCTCTAGGGTTATCATCTTCTATGCCTTAATACATGATGTGTTTTACCTATATGAGAGTTGATGATAAAAAAGAAAAATAATCAAACATCTTTCGAAAATGTAGAGCCGGTTTTAAAAAGATATTAAAGTTTTTATTTTCTAAAACAAAAATGTCAGATAGAATCAATCATAAGTTATATGTCGACTAAAGGGATTTGAATTTGGTCTTTTTTCTAATTTAGAATAACTATTGATAGATATTTTATAATACGTTCCTTATATTCCAATTATTAAACAACAAAAAAAGAGAAACAAGGCAGCGAATTTCTGCTGCATAAAAATATGCTCTCTATGTTAACAACTTAGAGTATATCTTTGTGCACATAGAAACATCAAACCTACCTATACGTTTGGAATGACACCAAACCGATCACTATGATGCCGTACTGGAAGCACTATAGTCTATTAGCATGGTCGGAAAAGATAAGTTCAATACTAAATGGTAATTGCTCCTTATAAGGTTTAAGGGCATCCATTGTTAAAAAAAATAAATTCAAAATTACTACGAGTGAAGACTTTTTATTCACTTTTTCTTAACTCGTTAGTAAATTACAAAAAAGTTAGCTAGTTTTCTTAACCGATTATAAAAACGGATAAAATATACTTACTTTATAATCTGTTAGGAGAAACTGAATTAAAATAATCTTCTTTCTTAGATGGTCAAGAAAAATAGTTAAAAATGGAAAAGCTGTAGGTCCAACCACCTGTGGACTTCATCAATCATAAATATGTCAAATGGGCGCTGACTGTGGCACATTCGAGGTAAAAATAACTATATCAGTCATCCGAGAGCCCGTGAACGACACTTTCCTTAGAATTTCAATTTATTTATTGTACAAAAAAACACACACAAAAGTAATACTCGGGTAAGATGCAATTAAAAACTCGTACGAGTTTTTCCGTAAACCAAAGTCGTCGAAATTGATAATTTTATACATAACTACACAGATGAACACTATTACAATATGCAAGTATTTTAACACACAAATAATAGGTATACCTAGTCAGATATTGGTTATTAGTGGATTGCAGTAAAACTATTTGTCTCTCTCTAACATGTGGCAAACGCACATTCAAATTACTATTACCGGTTAAAGTTGATGTATAGAAAATAAAATGGAAAAGTTTCATAAATTTATGAAACTAGTTTCGACAGTATACGGGTTAAGTTTACCTATCAATATAAAATTTCCTCGGATTTCTGGAAATTCCTATAAACTTGGCCACAATAGTTAATGCAAATATAGGCATCCGAGTTAACATCGAATTGGTAGGTTTATTTGGTTTAGAAAATTCTATGTATCTATCTTGAATAGTTCGGAAAGCGTTCGTTAGTTATGTGAGTTAGTAACTTTCCAGTACTTAATTCGTTTAGCTTTTCTTTGTTTAAGACGATGGGTTAGTTTTTAACAATAGCAATTCTATAGAAAAAGTTACGAGAATATATCGACCATTTTTGCAGCATTAGAATATGGTTCATATATATATATATGGTAGGTACGTTGAAAGTTTCGGACAATGGTCAAAATGCGAATTGTTTGATTTTTAATTTTTCATTATTTAAATATGGGTAACAAAGTGTGTTTAAAATACTTTAAGATCAGTTTCATACATTTTAGATTTAGATTTATCACTTTTTATATTTTTTTATAAAAAAAGATACTATAGCATAATATAAAATTATTTTTTATATGATGCCATCTATATAAGTTATCAGAATTAGTTCTCTTAAGAGTCCAACTATGAATTCAAAATTATAGTAATAATTAAATACCGAATGATATTTATATGGCGTATTATCCTACTCACAGACGAACTAGTACATGCCTACGGTATGTCATACTATTATCAAATACACAAATAAGAGCGCTTGTAGAAGTCCATTTTCTTAAAGGATAACTGACCGTATTTTTACCGGATTCCTGGTTGTGTATGGCTTATAGTGAATGTGTGTACATGTACCGGACATCGGTTCGGCGAACAATTTACGCCGGATGCACCACCACTTCCCCTCGGCGCGACGGACGTAGCAAGAAATCCACGCCAGTGTATTGGTGCGTGTTGATGCTGCCGGACGTATTGCCGGTTTTCTGTAAATTGAGTGCCGTCTAGCTAAAACTAGCGCATATAGACGGCAGTCCAAGCTGATATCCATCCGATAAAAATAAAATATATTCAAGGATATCCGTTTAGTGACGATCTGTTATCCGGTGAAAAATACGGACGTCTACAAGCGCTCTAAGACTACAGAAGGTCTTTTAATTATTTTTAAATTGGTGTCCTTTTGTCTATTGTCCGTTTATTTTGTAATGTGCGCCTCTAATTTATTTGCAGCATTTTTGTGCAGTAATATCCTATAATAAATCTAATCACATCTGTCAATGTTTCCGGACAAAAATAATTGATGCGGCAGATGAAATGAGAAGGTGTTTAATGTGGTTAAAGGTATTGACTTTCTGTAAAAAGAGTAATCAAGTATATTATGTACCTATTTAGGTTGATTTTAGAGCTATTGTTGATTAGAGAGCGTTTCATCTTAGTTTTTTAAAATAATTTTGAAAATACCTATGCCAATCATGCGTTGTTGGTTAGCTAAAAAAACCTATTTTTAATAATAACTAAAATATAAATACCAATTTTTAAATATTCCTGAAACAAAAAATACTTCTTTTTTGTTATAAATCGTCTACTACAACATAGTTTGTTTAGTTGGAGCGGAGCGAGCGAAGCTTCCATAGATCAGCTTCAATGGCGCAATGTCTGTTACGCCATAACTTTCAGAGTTCTTAACCGATTTTAATATTTTTGTGTGGAATCGAATCAACAGGTTTAGGACCAAATTGTGACGGAGTTTTGAAATTCGCAAAACTTTCCATCGAAACAACAAAAAAAATTGTTTAGGTAGTACGCTTCGCTCCAATATATGGTGCTAGCGTAGCTTTATGCTTAGCGACTGCATCGCTAGTTACCTGTTTTTTTGGTGTTGAGAATAATCAAACAAGTTATCTACTAAACAAAACCTAGAAAAAGAAAAAATTAGAGGTACAAATAAAACATTCAACGAACAATAGACAAAATATCGTCAAATACAAACAATAAAAACTTAAAAGTTCTACATATTGCATACGGTTAATTTTGGGTTATGTTGTTTCATAATCAAATCAGTCGAGAATGTTGAAAATAACAATCCTTTTATGGATCTGGGTTAACTTAACATGTGACTCTCTATAGTATATAAATGGTAAGAGGGATAGACACTACAATTAAGCAAATTTTAATAATAAATTATTGTTCAAATTAAATAGTTTATATTATGAGATAGCATTGAAAAATGCAAACAATTTTTATCAAATTGAAAAACAATTTGATTTATATAAAAAGTTTTAACAATTAGGAACGTGCCCGATTAAAATGTTGTTAAGGTAATAGAAAATATGTGACAACCATTATCTTAGTCATCCTGTGATCACGGCTCCTGTAAAGGAGTCGAAACTTCAGGATTAAATATAAAATAAAATAACATATGCGCAAAATCCGTAAAAAAGCGTTATATTCCAATGCAATAAATATATAAAAATAAACCTTTTTTGTTAAATTAAAATTAAATGAGAGTGAAGAAAAAATTTGAAATCTTTGGTAAACATAATCTTGTTTTTAACTTTTTGTTGCGGATGGTTTCCATGTCGGTACCTACCACTTTAAAACTATCTAATTATACGTTTAAATATAATTATTTAAACGTAAAAGTTTAAAAGAAACCGTGCCATCTATCCTTGTTAGTTCAATCATAGTAATAATAATATACTAACATTTCTCACATTCACACCAATTAGCCTAGCCCAAAGTAAGCACTGTAAGGTTTATGTTATGGATACTAGGGTAACGGATAAACATGCATATAAGATACTTAGATATTTAATATTTATAGAAATATATACATATAAACACCCATGACTCACTTACAAATGCTCGTATTCATCAAACAAACATCTGCTCCTTCGGGGACTCGAACCCAGGATCGTCGGTGCGGAAGGTAGGATCACTACTGTTGCACCAAATGGTCGTCAAAATGATCAAAACGAACCATGTTGTGGTCACCACCCCGTCGCTCGTCGTCTTTGCGCGAGTTTCATAGAGGCATGAACCCTCTGGTTTATGTAGTACTAGCTTTCCGCCCGCGGCTTCGCCCGCGTGGAATTCGGTTATATTGCGGTATAAAGCGCAACTATAAGAAAACTTGTCATTCCCACGGAAAAATCTAAGAAGCGCGATGTAACGCTGGATACAATTAGTTGTTAAACCAAAACTGAATGGTGCACTATATTATATGTTTTCCCTTGTGGAGCAAAAACATGCAGATTTGGACACCCAGCGCCATACCTCAAGAACTAAATAGCGTAAGCTATCATTCCACTTCTTATGTATTTTAAAAAACACATCGTTACCATGTTTTAAAAAATACCCAGCGCCATCTATCACATACCTCAAAAACTAAATAACGTAACTAATACCTATACCAATTAGTAATTCGTTGAGTTTAGTGATTTCAGGATAAGTAGATGTAATAATAACAATTTAGACGATAAAACAAATTGTACGTCATCCCTCGAGAATTCCTCATTTTCGAGGATTCATTTTCGTATCATCTAGCTTTAAAATTTACATGTTCATATTCGTTTGCAACATATAAGTAGATGTAAAAAAACAGTTTAGACGATTAAACAAATTGTACGTCATCCCTCGGGAATTCCTCATTTTCGGGGATTCATTATCGTATCATTCAGCTTCTAAATTTACATGTTTATATTCGTTTGCAATATTTTACCTTGTTTTAAACGACACACAGTGCCATCTACAATCCATCCATCAAGCAAACAATATTTTTGTTTTTCCTCGGGAATATCAATTTTTTCCAGGATAAAAAGTACCCTATTATTTAATCCGGACTTTTATCTTTACGTCTGCAAAATTTCAAAGCAATCGGTTCAGTAGTTACGGCGTGAAAGCGGAACAAACAAACAAACAAACAAACTCAATTTCCGATTTATAATATTAGTAAGGATTTATTTATTTTATGGCAATGCTATCATCTCCGGATGTTAAAACTATCATCTCTCTATATGTGATTGTAAACATGTCATACGTTCATTATTATAACAGTATTTTTCCATTATAATTATTTATCTTATAAGATCGCATTGAAAAATGCTTAAAATATATAAAACATATTAAAACTAAATGGCTGTTTCATCTTAATCGATTTCTATCGAATACGAGAGGATGCTCCTCTTATTGATGAAACAACGCTGACCTACAGCGTAAAATCAGAAAGGTACTAGAAAATTTCAACGAGTATTCACAAGGCTCGGTAGCTCAATTGGGAGAGCATTGGACCGGATTTCCAAAGATTGCGGGTTTGCTTCCCGCCTGGGAATTTACTTGTGACCCGAGTCGATTTTTTCTAGTATTTTTCTGTTATAATAATTTATCTTAAAAGATCGCATATTCATAAAATATATAAAAGTTATAAAAAAAATATCATATCTTCATTTGAGCACTGTGTGCATTCGACTGGTACCCAGTTATTTCACCAGAAATAACTGGGTGCAGGTTTGTTTTGTGATTGTAAGGATGCCATGTGAAGTTGCAGCTGTATTAACCAACGTGTTTACTTCTCTCGACGCAACCAATATGGTGTCGCTAGCAGTAAACAATCCAGTCAATAGCAATATATGGGCTGGCAAAGCATTCAATAGGTACCACGATTAATTGAATGTAAGTTTAATTAAGTTACGGCTGAGAATGTACACATCGATTAATCTAACAAACAATAGTACATACATGTAATTATAAGGTTTATCTCTGAAATTGCCTATTAGTACGATTACTTTGGTTTCTCTTGATAGCAATTAAAAAAATGTACCTACACAATCCTTCATTGCGAAAATTAATGTCTCTGGTCTAATCTTAAGAATTATAACAAAAGTAAATAAATTTAGTTCTTACACTTCCGCGCACATTACACATCAGAATAAAACACTTTTTTACGGATAAAAAAAATTAAATAACTAAATAATGTTTTTAAAATAAAATAAAACAACTTGATTTATATAAAATAATTTAATAATTAGGAACGTGCCCGATTAAAATATTGTGAAGGTAGTAGAAAATACATGACAACCATCATCTTAGTCATCCTGTGATCACGGCTCCTGTAAAGGAGTCGAAACGTCAGGATTAAATATAAAATAAAATAAAACATGCGCAAAAATCCGTAAAAAAGTGTTTTATTTCAAAAGTAAATAAAGGGATAAACATAATAACAGAGAATAAAAGCATTAATTCCTCGAACCCAAAAAGTCAAATAAATGAGAAACATTAATACATTTGTGTTTATTAATCGCACATAACTGAATTAGTAAAGATATTAATAACTATATAACTATAACCATTAAATTATCACGCGCGCGCACACACATACACACGCACACACACACACACACATACAAACACACACACACACAGAGAGAGAACACAAATAGAGTGATTTCTCACAACTGTCACTCTAGTTAATGCAATCACTACAATGGAGAACGGTGTCTTTTCTATAAGTATTTATTCGCTTAAATGGAGTCCTCCATCAAGAACGAGATGTATAAAAATGGTATTCAATAAAGAATCGGTATTTGCATAACAGATGGTCGCATTGGAAAGTATGAGTGGCAGTAACAAAAAATATCTATAAACATATATTAAGCAAACACATGGTACCGATAACCACTACAATTAATTGTACCGACTCTTTACAAAAAGAATAATATTACACGAACAACTAAAGCTAAAAAAACGAAATTGTGTGGGATTGGTAGTACAAGTCTGTCAAACTTATAATTTTTACTTTTATTCGTCAACTAATTATTTGTGCGGATATTTTTTATACAGCTTTCGTTTTCTCTTATTCTTTTGTCCTTTTTTGAAACTACAAAGTAGTTCGTACGAAAAATATTTATAAACTTAGTAATAAAAAAAACAATGTATGTACTAGTAAATTAAGAGAAAAATAAATTATCTGATTTAATATTCATCAGTAGATAATAAAAAATAATATTTATATCATACTAGCTGACCCGGCCACTCGTTCCTGTGTAATAAATTAAAATGAAACGTATTCTATGTCCTAAGTCGAAACAAATCTAGCAAAATAAAAATAATATAACAAAATCGGTTGAATAGTTTCGAAGTTCAAGGCGGTCAAACACTGTGACGGGATTTTATATATACAGATATTATAATTCTTATTCTTATACAGGGTGTCCCAAAAACGACACGTCACAGTGACACTGGAGTTAGGCCAGCACAAGAGGCATCGAACAAGCCTAACATGACCTCAGTAAAAGTTGCTCGGTTTTCAAGATATTTCCAATTTAAACTTTTTCTAAATTTTCAAGTTTCTTAACATGTTCAGTGCTAGCATTATGTTAGATAGCCCTCAGGTTTCCATTTTTCTTTTGCACTCTTGTTGCGAATAGTTGCTTAAGATGATAGAAGTGTTATTTCGTTGACAACTTATGTAAAATGTGGAAAAATACTGGATTGAACTTGAAAAAAATTGAACAACGAAAAATAACTTTCAACTTTGATCACTTGCCGAGAAAAAAATTTCAAAGAAACTAAATGAGCAAATAACTTTAAAAACTTGCATGTGTTATGCCAATTCCAAAATGGTATAACACATGTATCTTATTGGTTTAATAAGTTTACAGTAAATGCTCGAACTGTCTCCCTTGAACTCTAATACATAAGTGACATCGCCTAATAAAATTACGGCTCAATGTTCTTAAGCTGATTTCTGATATGGTGCGAGCTGCATCGAATACACGTCGCCGTAACTCTTCTTCGGATCTTATTGGTTTCGCATAAACTTTGTCTTTTAGACAACCCCAATAAAAGAAATCTAAGGGATTTAGATCCGGGGAACGCGGTGGCCATGAAATTGGCCCCTGTCGCCCAATCCATCTTTCGGGGAATGCGTTGCTTAGGTACTGACGTACTGGTAAGGCATAGTGTGCTGGGCAGCCATCTTGTTGGAACCACATCCTTCGTCTCAGCGCCAACGGAGTATCTTCCAATAATACAGGAAGGTTGTTTCGCAAATGTTCTAAATAATTTTGTCCATTCAGAACAGGCGGCAACTCGACCGGTCCCAATATTTGACCGTTGAAAATTCCCGTCCACAGATTAATTTTAAATTGGTACTGTGATCGGTCTTCTCTTTTTTCATGTGGGTTGTCTAATTGCCAGCTATGGATGTTGTGCAAATTGATATACCCATCCCTTTTGCAGGCTGATTCGTCGCTCCATAACACTTCATTGAAGAAATTTGGATTTTCTCTCCATTTCTGAATCATTGTCCGGCAAAACTGGACACGCGCAGCGTAGTCCGCCGGAAGCAGTGTTTGGACGCGTTGGATATGGTAGGGATGGTATTTGTGGCGTTTTAAAATTCGATGTGCCGAAGATTTGGGAACACCAGTGCGGCGTTCAATAATTCGCACTGAAGTTCCTGGCTCCTCTCGTACTTGCTCTAACACCACGTTGTCGTCAACAGTCCGAGGTCTTCCTTCTGAGTGACTCACTCCAGGTAATCTGCCATCACGATAAGCGTTCACAACTCTTAAGATCACTTCGTAAGTCGTCGGATTACGGATTGGATATCTTTCGGAGTATAATCTTGCAGCCAATCTTGCGTTGTACGAAACATTGCCTCGATTGGAAACCTGCCTGGTTTCGCCGTAAATCAAGTGCATGTCCGAGTAGTCACGGTGAGTGTATTGGGTACCACGATTTGCCATCGTTAATAAGACAGTTCCGTAAAGCAATATCAGTGTCCAACAGAGCGCCGAGTTGTCGTTCAAAACAGAAATCAGAGTCCAGAGAAAAGCCAAGTCGATTTAAATTAAGGAATACACGGAAACAAGGAACGCAGAGATTAACACGGTTGTCGTACGAAACGCAAGGTAACGAACTGTCGTAACAACTTGATTTGCAGTGCAGGGCCATAAGAATTAAAACTACAACCCCTCTTTCTTCTCCATTTCTTTGAAAAGATGATAACGACACGTACGTCAAAAACAAAGCTATTTGCTTACAATATCTAGCCGACAAAAGGGTAATAAACTATCCTTATCTTTCATTCTCATGCATTTGACAAACAAAAAAGCTAATAGATAACAATAACAATGCCTTATCGTTGCGCGTGACATTATTTTTTTACCTGCTAGCGGTAGCTTCCGGGGTTCCTAGTATTAGTGAAGCATTAAAAAATCGTATAATATTAAAATAAGACACATGTGTTATACCATTTTGGAATAAGCATAAGACATGCAAGTTTTTAACGTTATTTGCTCATTTAGTTTCTTTGAATTTTTTTTCACGGCAAGTGATCAAAGTTGAAAGTAATTTTTCGTTGTTCAATTTTTTCAAGTTCAATCCAGTATTTTTCCACATTTTACATTAGTTATCAACGAAATAACACTTCTATCATCTTAAGCAACTATTCGCAACAAGAGTACAAAAGAAAAATCGAAACCTGAGGGCTATCTAACGTAATGCTAGCACTGAACACGTTAAAAAACGTGAAAATTTTGAAAAAGTTTAAATTGACAATATCTTGAAAACCGAGCAACTTTTACTGAGGTCATGTTAGGCTTATTCGATGCCTCTTGTGCTGGCCTAACCCCAGTGTCACTGTGACGTGTCGTTTTTGGGACACCCTGTATATCATTACATTCTTCATGTAATATGTCGGTATTAAATCTTAAATGTATCAAGGATTGTTTGTTATTTTATGCGCTGCTGTATAATGATACATTTTGCTAACTATAGTATGCATTTTACGTATGTCAGAAATAGACAGAAAAAAAGCACGCCGAGCGCAGTGTTCCATTCAATCTTACGTAAGTATTTTGCTCATAACTTCAACAAACTAGGTCGATATAGTCGCTAAGCATAAAGTTTCGCTAGCATCATATTTTGGTGCTGAGCGTAATACTAAAAAAAATAATTCAAAGACAATCAATAATGTTTAGTAAATATTAAAATTCCATAAGAATGAAAACTTTCAAAAAGAGCGCGCTTTTTGTTTTCATGGGACATTCCATAGAGCCAATATTTTTGGTCATAACTTTTTTATTTTTGCGAATTCCAAGATTTGGGCGAATTTCAAATTCCATCACGATGTAGTTCTAAGCCTGTTGATTCGATCCCACACAAAATTGATTAATATCGGTTAAGAACTCGGGAAGTTATGGCGTAACAGACGTTGCGTGATTGAAGCTGATCCATGGGAGCTCCGCTAGAATACTAGGCGATGCAGTCGTTAAGCATAAAGCTACGCTAGCACCATATATTGGAACGGAGCGTAATACCTAAAAAAAAAATTTGTTTCGATGGGAATTTTTGCGCATTTCAAAATTCGTCACAATCTGGCCCTAAACCTGTTGATTCGATTCCACACAAAATATATTAAAATCGGTTAAGACCTTGGGAAGTTATGGCGTAACAGACATTACGTCATTGAAGCTGATCCTTGGGTTTCGCTCGCTCCGCTCCAAAAAGGCATTAGCCTCATAAACGATTTAATAAATCAAACATTCTGTCGCAAGTTAAACTAACAACATTGTACCTGCAAACGTGCAGTTTTTGCAGAGAACATTGCCAGTTGCAGTTTGATGTATTCAGCAGTATAAAAGTTTTAACTGGAACGCAAATATGTCTCTTATAACAACAACATTGTATTTTAAATGTTTCGTAATATAAAATTAGAGGTATCACAGCTTTCTTAAAACGATATAGTAATAGTTAACATAGGTACTTATATGGTGATCTTGCCGATCTTAAAAACGAGAGACTGTAATGAGATCACTAGAATCTTGCACACAGCAATTTATCAAATGTCAACCCGCGTCTTTAGATTGGTTTTCTTTCAGTTTCACGAAGAACAATATTTTATTGCTTTAACAAGATCAAAATCTAAAAATAAATAAAATATTACTCAGGGAATGACAAATGATTTTATAACTACATAATACCTATATCAAGATTTTTTATTTATTTTTAATGTGCACCCATCGATGTTTCACACTGTTTTTAATTTCAGAATAAAACACTTTTTTACGGATTTTTGCGCATGTTTTATTTTATTTTATATTTAATCCTGACGTTTCGACTCCTTTACAGGAGCCGTGATCACAGGATCCTTTACAGGAGTCATCCTAAATATAAATTAAAATAAAACATGCGCAAAAATCCGTAAAAAAGTGTTTTATTCTGATGTGTAATGTGCGCGGAAGTGTAAGAACTAAATACTGTTTTTAATTGTTGTACTCTGTTGCAGTTTTATTTTGATAAGGAATGTTGATGAACAATTTTTCAATCGGCAGAGGCAGACAGTATTACAATTAGAACATACTTAGAACTCTTCCGTTTCTCACAAAGATTCCGCCATTGTTTTATAGTTATAGATACAAGAAGAACAGCGGTAAAAGTACACAAAGGATTATCTAAATTTTGACGGCTACTTTCTTTCTTAGATAAACATTTTCTGGGTCCTAAAATTAATAGAACACGTCGCAATATTAAAGAGTTATTAAAATTATTTACGTACTTACATATGCCTGTTACGAAAGACTATCCGGTTATGAAAAACTGTCTAATAAAATAAAAAAAACATACTTATGTGTAGAGAAATGTTAATAAATATTTATAAATACAGCTTGCAGAATTTAGCTAAAATTTTTTCAAACGGATGAAAATGTGTTGACACATTTGCTACCACACCGGATGTTGCTAAATATTGAGACATGATTTGAATTTTGATTTGGGATCGAAGACTTAAGTTGAAATAAAAAAATAACAAATTATTTTTTACACTTCAGCACCTATCACACATTTAAATAATTCTACTTTGAGCAGATTAGTTGTGCATTTAGTTTTTTTTATGTATATTTAATTGTTACGTTACGTCTCCTTTACAGAAACTGTGATCAACAAAATCAAATACGCAACTAGTATGGTAAAAGTGTTTTTAATTAAAAAACTTACAACTTAAAAATTAAACTTACAACAATCATCATCATCAACAAAGCAAAGTAATAAAGAGGACTTTGAGATAAAAAAATATTGATCCTCCGCAATCCCGAACACGCTAACCCTGTGTTCATCAAACTCTTGAACCATTTTAAACAATGTCGAAGGAAAACCTTCATGTTCAAGTTACATGCAAAAATATAGGAACAGTTATTTCTACACTTGTACATGGCCTAACTGCATCATATACAGTCCAAGATACAGCCTAGTCAAAGATAAATTCTTTTTAACAGGATGTATTTGTGGATTACCGAATTTACTTCACATACAGCAAGAACCATAATATTACATAACATTGATTCATTTCACCATTATGATTAACCTATAATGCCCCCCAATATGCAGACCACAGGATTTCCCCATGAATGAATACACCGTGGGAACAATGGGACAAATAGTGATCGGATAATTATGGAAAAGGCTTTTTGTAAATAGTTGAAGAAAATCCGTGATTGTTTAACTAATCAGTTGCGTATTTAATTAGAGTAGTTATTATGTTTTATCTCCGAAAGAAATCTGTGTGTATGTATTAAACTAAGTTTTTTTATACCGATAGACCAAAAATATTAGATCAGTTTCATTCACTGTCTAGTTTAGCTCACTGAAATCTGTGGTTGATATTTTTTTTATCTATTTCTGAGCTATCTTTAGAAGCTACGTTTCTATTTATATATTATTAAAGTTTCTATAATAAAAATACATAATTTACCAATTCCGGAATTACCGAATTTTTTTAATTATAAAATAAAATAACATCATAAAAAGTGCATTTCATATTTAGCCGACATCTGATGATTACAGGATCACTTTTCTTAATCTACCACGTAAACTAAATGCGGATAGATTGTACATCTTGTAGGGTATTATACGTAATTTCTTCAATTAAGCTCTTAGCTTGTAGCGTAAAATATCAATGTATTGTAGGTATAAATAATGTTGAATTACAATATAAATATTATATTTAGCGAAATTAAAGAGATTTACCAAATATGATAAGTACCTAATTAAAAGCAAAATGTTAAAAAGTGAGAAACGCTCAAATCAATAGAAAATTATTGCCACTATTTTTTGTTGTAGAGTTTCTCCTTCTTTGATCACGCGTAGCCAATGAACGCTCTCTGGTGCCGTGACATTTCGGTAGACGCAACCATTAATGGTTTTATATCCAGTTACCCGTTTAGTCAAGTTAAAAGTCTACTTATAAAAAAAAAACCGTGGGGACCAATTGCACGATATAAAATCAACAAGTTTCCTATGTACAAGGTGTGCAAATGGGTGCCACGATCCTAAGGGGCGCCGTGCACTTTAATTCACTTTAATGTCAATAAATGGCAATCGAAAAAAATTAACTCTCCATACAAATTGGCCGATCAGCTGATCGAGTGGGAACAGAAAGTCGCTTTGTTTACAATTTCCATTTTTTGACATTGATATGCCTAACATCTATTTTTGGCTCGTTAGGGTTGTTTACCCTGTATAATTCTTAATAAAGTCAGTCAGGCATCCAAAACTAGCAAATTACTTTAATCTATTTTCAATTACTCTTCAAACAATAGAGGTTATTATTACTGGGGAATTTTGACAGTTTGTGGTAATGTGCTATTATTTGTCTTCATTGCATTTTAACCACGCGATTGCTAAAGGGCACTAAGATAATAGAGAGACTAGAGACGCTTCTGAACAGTTACTAACTAACTTACTAACGTCAGGTCTCTTAAAAAACGTCTATGCCTGATTGCTAACAACATAATGACACCAGTGTTGTCAATAGGTGCGTTTAACCGACACAATGTCTTGGCATCACTAAAAGAAAAATGACGATTGCTGAGTAGCATAGGGTGAGGCGGCTGAGAAATGCTTAGTGGTGGAGCTGTAAAAGTAACGAAAACAAGCATACCCGTATTCGTTACTATAACAATTAGTATTCCTTACTATCGTATCGTTACTCGTTACTTCAGTTACCTTATAACATGCTATATTATTTTTTAATATTTTTTATGCATTTTCAATGCGATCTTATAAGATAAATTATTATAATAGAATTATAATAGAGGCGGGAATTCCCGCCTGAGAATTCTCTTGTGAACCGAGTCGATTTTTTCTAGTATTTTTCTATTATAATAATTATTGCTATGTTATGTATATTAGAACAACGTACTGCGTACACGTACAGTATGACGTCGCGGCGTCGCAACATTCATGATTTGTAGGAAGCATACTTATACATTACATACCAAGCTGCGTCAGGTAATTTTTTTCACAATTTCTGTATTTCGAACCAGACTTTTGATAATTAACAACTTTTGTTAACCAAGAAACTATTAAATCTCATTAGAGCTCATCTAGACACATTTCTTTTAAGATAAGAACAAAAACACTGTGAAAATACGCAATAATTAAAAAAACACATATTTCTAATTTGTAAAAAATACTTTCTTACCTTGTTTCTGTTACAATCTCAAGCTTTGTTTACACACACAGTACCTTTAATAAATAGTAACAAACTTGGACTACGAATTTCCAAATTATACTTTACTTAATAAACAAGCATCGTTCTTTGTAACGTACGTTTATAAATTCACTGAACAAGCACGCGCATACGTAAAACATACGATGTGCAAAGTTCAACTACACGCATCAACGGTACTTGCGTAAACTGAAATAGTGTAGGTACCCATAGTACGAAAAATGCGAGTAACAAAATGCATTAATGTGTAACGTTTCGTAACTCGGTACTAGATGGCGCACCCGTTACTCAGTACCTCTACTTAGTGGTAATATTCAGATTGGATAGACACGTGGTTTGAGCACGTGTACTTAGTGAGGAACATAACCTTAGAAAGATATTTGACAGGATTGATTGTATTGAATTTTTGTTTTTTAATGTCCATTGTACGACTTTATTGCAATAATTTTATCAATGCACTGATGTGAACAAACATTCAACTACCTGAATTGACAATCTCAAAAAGTAAAATGGCGGAATATTCAAGCGCTAGCTGCTAACTTAATTCTCGTCTCAACTCAGCATGGTTTCAGCCGATAATTTAGTCAGCATAGCTGAATGCTGTTCAGCATTTTCGATTTCTGTCCAGTCTTTCTGTCGGCTAAACGCACCCAATTATAGAGATAATTTTGTTATTTCCCACTAAAAGCGGCAAGCAGTTGGTAAACTTCCTCTTTGCCACCACTGGTGGCTTTATAATATAAGAATAGAGCTATAATAATAAATAGAGAGTGTGCCAGTAAAATCGAAAGAAGTGAAAAACTGTATTTAATGACTCTTGTTAAAGTTTTATTATTGCGATAATAGATCAAAAAATCCTGTTAGATAATTATGTAGTACTTTAGCTATGTACTTTCATCAAATCTTACCAGTTGTGAAAAGAAGTGCACGGGCTTATTATTACGGAATTAATGCTTCATTAAAATGTTTATAATTATGGCCATATGTAAAAAAATATAACTTAAATCTAACATTCTCATGTCCAATAAGAAACAGCTCTAGATATTGTATAAAAAGACATCCTACTGTTGTACCATCTCATACACATATACTGTACAGTCTGTATTGTCCATAACACTTAAACATATCAGGCTCAATCTGAAATTTAGTTATCTTTATTACAATGGTATAGGGTTGTATATAGCTTACAAACTAGTAATTACAAATGAATTCGTTCATTCAGTATATGTATTACGTTTACAACTATATTTCCTTTTAAGATTACATTAGTAAGTAAGTTATTCATTCAAATGGGAATAATAACTAATTTCAATGTTAGGTTAAATGGAAACTAATAGAAATTAAATTACTTCCATCCTGAGTATTATTACGGCAAACTCTTTGTTAGGGCTGGAGGACAATCTTACTATCAAATATTTGAGCAGCAATTCAGTGGCCGGTCTCTCTATTTATTGTAGGCTCAAGATGTGGTTTGTGCTAAATACGTTACGAGTAAGTATGTATAACGGTGAATAACCAACTGTTCCTTTTTTAAAACAGGTAAAATATACGTCTCTACAATATTGAAAGGATCACTATTACTTAAAGTAGCAAGTGCCATTAATTATTGCTCTGCCGGATTTGCTAGTATCTTTAAGTTTCTTTATAACACCTTTGCTCGTAAAGCTGATGTAATTCCAACGGTTTTAACTATGTAAAGCGGGTCATAAAAAACGCGTGTGTTACCAAAGCAAATAGTTAAGTTATGGTCCATACCATAGTACATTACGATATATGTGCGTTATGACGGTTATAACATGCGAGGCGGAATTTCAGCCCGAGCCGAAGGCGAGGGCGTAATTGAGCCGAGCATGTTATAACCAATACGCACGTATATCGTACGACGTTTTATAACACATTTGCGAGGAAACAAAAAAAAAATTATATATTTTTTTCATTTTTAATTATTGAAACAGTTATTGAAATAACAATCATTAAAATGATACGTCACTTTTTTTTTTACAAAATAAATAAATATTTCTTATATTCACACCAATTAGCCTAACCCAAAGTAAGCACAGTAGGGCTTGTGTTATGGATACTAGGCTAAAGGATAGACATACATATATGATACATAGATATGTAGGTAATATTCATAGAAATATATATAAACACCCATGACTTAGGTACAAATGCTCGTATTCATCATACAAATATCTGCCCCTTCCGGGATTCGAACCCAGGACCGTCGGTGCGAAAGGCAGGATCGCTACCGTTGCACAAAACGGTCGTCCAAATTTTTTAATTATGTTATTATTATTAAATAAACTCAATCTGTGAATGTACACTGTTGCTTTCCCGCGATAATAACGAGCGGGGATTAGTTCGAAATTTGAATAGCAACAGCGCGCGAAATGGCAAATAATACTGTTATGGAATTTGTATGGACTATAACTTAACTATTTGCTTTGGTAACACACGCGTTTGTTATGACCCGCTTTACATATTTAAAACAGGTGGAATTACATCAGCTTTACGAGCAAAGGTGTTATAAATTCCATAACAGTATTATTTGCCATTTCGCGCGCTGTTGCTATTCAAATTTCGAACTAATCCCCGCTCGTTAAAATCTCGGGAAAGCAACAGTGTTCATTCACAGATTAAGTTTATTTAATAATAATAACATAATTAAAAAACCAACTACGACTACGTATCATTTTAATAATTGTAATTTTACTAACTGTTTCAATAATTAAAAATGAAAAAAAATATAAAATGTTTTTTTTTTCTGTTTCCTCGCAAATGTGTTATAGAACGTCGTACGATATACGTGGTTAAACATGCTCGGCTCAATTACGCCCTCGCCTTCGGCTCGGGCTGAAATTCTGCCTCGCGTGATATAACCGTCATAACGCACTAATATCGTAACGTACTATTACTTTATTGACTTAGTTATTGATTGATTTAGTTATCGTGGCAAAGTTCATGATAACAATAAAATAATATATCAAAAGAACAGCCATTAATAAGATGTTTTTTATATATTCATACCTACATTTATAACACTAAAAATAATTTTATATACACATAACATTTATATATAAATAAAAAATTAACGTTAAAAATTATCCCAGTTAAGACTTTGCTAAATCGTTTCTCGTTTAAAACTATCTTGCTATATATTTAATTTTTACAAAAAAAACCGGCTAAGTGCGAGTCGGTCTCGCGCACCGAGGGTTCTGTACAAACCTGTAGGTATATAAATAAAAGTTCACCCATCACGATAATCGAGTCATAGTTATGGTATTTTTATTGCAAAATGAAGATATACCAAATTATTTAAGGTTTTCGGAATTTTTCCTTTATATGTGCTGTTAAACATTGCTTCATGCCAAATTTCAAGATTCTACATCGACTGGAAGTACCCTTTAGGTTTTGATTCCCTCGCGAGTAGTTGCGAGTTCGAAAATATGCGGCTTAAATTGCTATTTCTTTTGATTGCGTTGACATAAAAGTTTGATTTTGTTACAGCTCAAAGGTATTATAGACCTGAGTATTTGATATGAATTTCAATTTAATACCTCTACGCGTTCATGAGAAAAGAGGTAGTAACTTTAAAATTTCCAAAAATATTTTTTATTATGTGATGTAACTAAAAATTTACGGTTTTTGCAATTTTTCCTTTATATGTACTATAAGACGTTACTTCGTACCAAATTTCAAGGTTCTAAGTCTACGAGAAGTACCCTGTAGGTTTTGATTCCCGTGCGAGTTTCGAAAATTTGCGGCATAAACGTCTGTATCTTTTGATTGCTTTGGCTTAGGAGTTTGATTTTTGCACAGCTCCAAGGGACAGTAGGCCTGAGTATTGGATATAAATTTTAGTTTGATACCTTCACGCGTTCCTGAGAAAAACGGTCTTGACAGACGGACGGACGGACAACAAAGTGATCCTATAAGGGTTCCGTTTAGTCCTTTTGAGGTACGGAACCCTAAAAAGATCTTCTTCTCAAGAAAATGTAGGAAACAATGGATGTTCAAATCTTTAGAAAAAGTTGAACAAAGTTCGTGAAATGTGGACTTTAACATTTTTCAAGAGCGTGTTGAAAAATGGTCTTGGAACGAATTATCTCCAGACTTTCAGAGCACGCTTCTACGATATAGCAGTTCAATTTTCACTATTTTTATATTACACTTTGCGATAAACTTTTACCTTTTACACGTCTGCTCAAAAAGCTGATGAAATTAATGCTTCATTAAAATTTTAATAACTTTGATCATATTTGAAAAAGTATTACATAAAACTACCAGGAAGGTTTACTGCTGTCCAATAAGAAACAGCTCTAGACTTTATATAATAAATCCATCCTACAATTATACGACCTCCGATACATATACTGTATAGACACGAGCCATAAGGTGTATACACCGTAGAACCATGTCGAACTAAAACGGCCGTATACAAAGATACAACAGTATAGAAATAAGTAATTTATGTAATGTGACATAGTTCTACGGTACTTACAGCTTATTGCCCGTGACTATACACCCATACAGTAGTTTTCAATCTGGTACCACCCCGGCGCTACCAGCGCCATCATTTCATGTAACTTTTTCGGTAATTACTACCTACATCGGCGCGGTATACAGCTTAAGAAACACTTAAATAAGTTCGTAGGGTCTGTCAAAGTCTTAGTAGCTTAATTGGAGAGAACAACTATCGCCCGGATAGCTAGAGATTTTCAGTTTTAGTACTGCTTGATTTCTGAGATTTTTTTTTCAGTACAAGATGCTTGAAAAGACATTTTTCTTTATTTTACTGAGTCTGCATGCGTCCCCGGTAGTTTAAACCGTTAGACAATGAACGTAGAGTATACAGACTATACTGTAAGTATTAGGTGTAATGGAGCCAATCATTAATTGGAATGTTCCCACAAAGCGGTTGCGACGTGTCTGGGGATGCTACAGAGATAAATGCACAACGCGTAGCGTGGAAAGTCAGCAAAACCGTAGTTTTTCTTTCATTTCCATTTTGCTATTCCTGTCGAGATAATAAACAATTTTTGTACTTGTTTTTTTTTCTATATCTGGCAATAAGGCTATGAAAAAATTAAGCGTAATTAAATATTAGTTATCATTTAATAAAACAAAGAAGACATTTTTGTAACGAAGTACTACTGTAGTTACATGTACTGTACAAAAATTAAAATAAAAATGTTAGAAATACAATACAAAACTTTACGTTAAATGTATACACAAATCAACCATTTCATATGTATTAAAAATATTATCATTTATTTAAAAAAGATTTTTTAATTTTTTTTGTCGGATAATGCCATAATCTCCAAGCTTGGCTGGCGGGTTTGGGATCGCAGTAAAAAGCCTTAATTAGAAAAAGGCTACTGCACATTTTATCGTCGAGATATTTACCATACAACGGGAGTTGTATGGTAAATATCTGCAGTACGAAAGTCGCTTTTTTGACACTCTTGAATGTGAAGAGTTGGTACTATTCTAATATACATGCATAATTGACGCCCGTTTGGTGCAACGGTAGCGATCCTTCCTTTCGCACCGACGGTCCTGGGTTCGAATCCCAGACGTTTGTATGATGAATACGAGCATTGGTACCTGAGTCATGGATTTTTGAATATATTTCTATGAATATTACTTATTTATGTATGATGTATATACCTATGTCTATCCGTTACACTAGTATCCATAAGACAAGCCTTAAAAGTGCTTACTTTAATAGGGCTAGGTTAATTGGTGTGAATGTAGAAAATATTTATATATTTAAAGATACAAACACTAGTAAATAAACATTTCCGACTGCAAATGTGTAACTACATCTTTTCATTATTTATTTTGTTAACACATTCTTTTTGATGTGATAACGTCTTATAAATCACTAAACGCCGGCTGCATGCACGAAAAGGCATGACTCATTGCCACGTTCCATAATCGATGAACGCCGGCTGCACACACGAAAAAGCATATCTCATTATCACGTTCCGCCTAAGCTGAGCGTGCAAGCGAGACCGTGGAACAAGCGATAGAGAGGCACGATAATACGATAAGCGTTCGGCTTGTGACGCATCTATCTCTCTTCCACTCCATCGGCCAACGCGTCCGAGTAGAAGAGAGACAGCGGCAGCACACAACGTACACGTGAAATGTTTTGTCAACTATTTATAAATTGAAGTGAAAAGTGAATGTGGTTTCCAATGTTTATTAAAACAACAATTACGGCAAAAAGGTAATTCATTCATGCATTTTAAGAATTTGACGTGAACTGTTTTGTCAACTGTTTTTAAAGTGAATGTGGTAACCGTTGTTTATTAAAACAATAAATGCGGCAAAAAGGTAATTAATTCTTGCATTTTAAAATTTTGATTAGCTATATAATCTCATATATTTGTTCTCTGATTATAAAAAAAAATTGCATCGGTCGGCGAGTGCAGTAATAATAGGTTGTTACAATTTGGACTAAAAAAATATTATGACTCATATAAACGATCGTATAAAAAGTCAACTGCGGAGGATCTTAAATATCACACATATTTATAAGTTGTAAATAAATTGTAAATAGCACATTGTTACTTGTAATTAATCTGTATAATTTAAGCAAAAAATATTTGAATTAACGAATGCAAATAAATGTTAATTCTTCCTTCCTTTCCTTCCGTCCTCCTTTGTATTATACAAAATAGTGATAATTCACTAATAAAAATTCAATTCAATTCATAAAAGTATGTAAATTTTCATCAATGTTTTTTCATGTTTTAGCATCTATTATGCTAAATTCTATACAAAAAAACGCTATGTCTTAAGTACAATCTTATCCAACTAATATCTCATATATGTAACAAGAAAAACTATAGTTAATCCCTTGTTTTTTTGCATACTTCCGAGATATATTTTAATTTAATATGCTGCCATTACAGTTCTAGATCATGCTTTAGCTATAGCTCTATGGTCAGTTGATAGTTTTTATTTTGTTGTTTTCAAATAAAAAAAAAGTTGGTGTTATATGCATTACTATCAAAACGTTGTTTTACTCAAAAGATATTTAACTGCTTCAATAGGATAAATAGCAACGAATACATAAACTTTCTTACGCTGATAAACTCGCGAGCGAATGCCATTTTCATAATAGATACGGTTTAAATAAAGCCAACTTCTAAAACAAGTAGAATTTACTAAAATCCTCTCCTACGGGCTTTTTGCTTTTAGATCTACTGACACGCCCTCCTCTAATAGAACATCTCCGGTTTTTAAGATCTCACAATGGAATATCAACTCTTTATCGTTTCCATTAGTTTCAAAACGGCAAGCTGACTCTCCTATATGTTGTAGATATACTGATTAAACAATGCGTATTTAATGAAAGCTAAGAGTGGGTCCTGACGCATTATCTATTTGGCAGAACAATCCCGCTTTAAGGGAAATACTTAACACATACAATGATTATAGAAGGAGTGATGGATATTTGCCCTAAGATTAATCGAAAGAATTCCAAGCGCTTGATTAAAAAACTCTGAGTAAACGAGTCTAATCTAACAGGTCTTTGTTATAAATACTAATAAAATATTATAATGTATGTTGGTATATATAACTTACAATGTTATATTCTTAGATTATAAGTGAAGTATGTTTTTTTAATATTAGGGGTTAAAGTATGAAATTGCCGATTTGTACTGAAAATCTATATTGTTTATTTTTTAAATTTTTAACAAATTTATTTAATCAAAATAGTTGCCATTATTATCTATACATTGCTGCCATCTAATGGGAAGGTCATTAATGCCTTTGCGATAGAATTCCGACGATCTAGACTGCACAAACTGTGTGAAAGCATTTTGTACTGCCTCCTGGGAAGAAAACTTCTTGTCACGTAGATAATTGTCCAAATCACGAAAAAAATGGTAGTCCGTTGGAGCAAGGTCTGGTGAATACGGAGGATGACGAATGGTTTCTAACTGCAGTTCCTGAAGGGTCAAAATGGTTTCTCGTGCTGTGTGAGGTCTCGCGTTGTCGTGGAGCAATAATGGTGAAGATCGATTCATGAGTCGGGGCTGTTTTACTGCTAGTTTTGTCAACATGGTTCGGAGTTCGGCACAATAGACATCTGCCGTTATTGCTTGACCAGATCGGAGAAAACTATAGTGAATAACACCATGCTGAGACCACCAAACAGTTACCATTACCTTTTTATTGGTAAGTTTTGCTTTAGGACACTGTTGTGGCATTTGACCTGGGGTCAGCCATTGCATTTTTCTTTTCCGGTTATCATAAAGAATCCACTTTTCATCACATGTTACAATTCGATCCAATATTCCTTCATTTCTGTACCGGTTCAACAAGGCAACACAAGTTTCAACACGCGTTTCTTTCTGCAGATCAGTCAAATCATGAGGCACCCATTTTTCGTATTTTTTTATTTTATTGATTTGACGCAAGTGAGTCAATATTGTGGGTAAGGTAACGTTAAACCATGCCGCTAATTCCTGGGTACTTTGACTAGGATCGGCTTCCACTATCTCTCTTAATTCATCGTTATTTACCTGTGTGGGCGGTCTTCCTCGTGGCTCGTTCTTTAAGTCGAAATTTCCATCACGAAAGCGTTTAAACCAAAATCGCACGGTGCGTTCATTAGTAGACCCCTCTCCAAACGCAGCATTGATATTGCGGGCTGTTTCTGCCGCGTTAGTTCCGCGTCGGAACTCGTATTCAAAAATAACTCGAATTTTCGCAGTATCCATCTTTCTTGTCTAAATTGAATAACAAAAACAATTGAAAGTCGATATTCAAATGTTTTACATTTTTTAAAAAAAGAACATCATAGAAACCATTTAAAAAAAGTTTCATTCGAAAACCTCAAACCATGAAGATTCTATGTCAATTCAAAGAACCTATTGCAATAAAACGGCAATTTCATACTTTAACCCCTATTATTATTTTATGACAGATCTGGAACTCCAGGTTAGTACATATTTTAAACTACCTCTGTTTTCGCATCAGAGATAGTTATGAGTAAGGGCTTTTATTAAACCATTTTCTTCGTCTTAGATTTCCTTAGCGAGGCTTCAGGGAGGCGTGCCATGTTTCGTGAGCTTTTTGACGACTCCTATGTTTCCATATATAAATTCTTGAACACTGGTTGGTGCTTTAGGGTAGCCAAAGCCAGTCGGTTGAGATGTCCGTGCGGAGTTAACGGGAATATTAACAATGCGAGTTTCTACGATTTTTGCTATTCTTCACGGATTGTTAATGAAACAGCACTTTTGCTTGAGACACATAATCAGAAATTGAATAATTCTCTCTTTTGTGTATGGTTGGTACGTTGTCCTGTTTATAAGTAAATAAATACTATTCATGAATTAGGTAAACACTTCGACAATAACTACTATCTTTATAATAAATCTTTTCTTCTAATTTTGGAGCTGTCTTTGACATCAACCTTGGTGAGGGCAGACAAATAATATTGCTGCAATTAACTATTTCCCAAAAAAAAAACAAATGCTTCTCTCTTTTTGAGTTTCAGTCAGACAGCAATAAAATTTACATTACAGTAAATTTACTCAAAGGGTAGAAATATAACCTCTTATTTTTAGAAAAGCAAGATTACACGTCTCTGGAATAGTCTACCAGACTCTATTGGTAGCTCTCCCATTTTCTTTACGTTAAAAGAAAATAACGCTTTTCTTACTAAAAGTTTATAATTATAATGAAATTTAATCACCATCTCATTGTTATTTAATTAATAAATTTATATATATATATATATATATATATATATACATTACACACACAGTGGGTGTGTAATGATGTTATGTAACTATCGTAATTATTGCATATAATAGTTCCTTATATCTGTAAGTTTAATTATATTTATATCCGTTGTATACCGCTCTTAAGTCTTATTTTCACAAAGGCTGACTCGTAGAGAATTTTAATAGAATTAAGTCCGCCTGTTGTACCAATTTTATTTTTATGATCAATAATGATTTTTAAATTAAATTATTAAACTGACACTATACCCTTCCAGGAGTTCAAAAGAGTAATTTTTAGACACCCATCCTATATCCAGACTTTTACGAAATTGCTTGAATTTAGTAATATATAAGTAAACTTAATACATAGTAAATTATATGAAGAAATCGCTTACCAATGTTCTATCAATCTCTCTGCTATTAGCCACTAGAGCACAGATGTCCTCAAATAAAATAAAGGATCCTCAGCATAGTAACTTCATGTTGCGAATCCTTTATTTTTATAAAAGAAGGTTTTCACACATCCCAATTTACGGCGTGAGAGTTTCTGGCAAGAAAAATGATGCCTACGTAAATAATGAGAGCCTTATTTTATTACCGTTTAAAGCTACTACTTTTGTTTTTGTCCGAATTTGTAGATATTGCATTTTTTTCCGTAGAATCGTATTTGGTACAAGTGTGGGATTCTATAGGATTGATGGAATAAGGAACTAAGTACTATGAAAGATTTTGACTATTTCTAATTTATGATGAGAAAGTTCAAAGATATTTTTAATAGAGAATACTAATCTAGATGATAGAATTTTCAATGTACTTCCAGTGCTGGAACACACGGTGTTGCCAGAATGCTACTGTTGAAACTTTTTATGTTATTTTTGACCTTCTGGTGTTACCTCCATGTTACACAACTCTAAATGCTATATTTACATAACTATAAAAAATTCAAAAGGGGAAAAAAATAAACTAACATTTTTTATTTTACAGTTTTCTGTCTATCTATACTAATAATATTATAAAGAAGTAAAGTTTGTGTGTTTGTATATTTGTTAAATTATATATAAGGGGTAATCTCGGGATCTACTGAACCGATTTTAATAATTCTTTCACCAATAGAAAGGCACATTATTGCTGAGTGTCATAGGCTATATTGAATGCTAGAAAAAATTTGAAGAATTTTGTCCACCCGTGCGAAGCCGGGACGGGCCGCTAGTATAAAATAAGATAATGACTGAAATGTTACTTTTTAAACTGTTTTATGTTTCTTTGTATACTGGCAACACTGGGATGTAGGCTCAGTGCGGATTGGTCGACTATGATGCGGTCTGTAAATGAACTCATATAAATTATATATAAATTTGTGGCCCTCCATTTATGAACGTCAAACTAATCTCAATTGAGATTTAGATTTTAAAGTCTAACAAATAGAGGTAGAATAGAGTTAGACTTTCCTTAGATTTCGGCTGGAGAAAATTGTCAGTTTATTATAGGCTGATCAGCTGTAGACTGTTACTTAGATATGGGCGTAGGTAAATTTATCTTATCACTATTAAAATTGCCTTACACTTATTTTAAATACACCTTCTATCAAGTTAAACCACTCCAAAACCAATTGCGAATGTATGTAAATCTGTGAATGTTTAAGTATCACAACCAAATAAATCCCGAAATTGGCAACTAATATTCATCACGATGCAAGGTATTACCAAGCTAATTAAAGCTGAATAATTACTGTTTATACGGACGGTGACAAATGAATATGCGTTAATTAAGGTAGAGATGCAAATAATTAAGTTAAATGAACTCATCCAGGCTCCCACAAAAATGTTCATGATTTGATAATTCGGTTGATTCAGAGATAGGAAGTTTCTGTTGAGGGTTGTTAACGAGAGTATCTGAATGTACAACGTGGATCGTGCTCTATGCTTTTTGTTATTTTCCATTAATTTAATTATATTCACCTTTATGCACTAGCATAACTAGAGTAACGTTGAAATGAGAGACAATTGTATTTAAATGTACTTAATATTTGATCATTAGAGTCGTACGAAAATTTCATTTTTCTCTTTCAAGATGTTTATAAGATGATAAGAAGAATATGCGTACTAACATGGCCGCTTTCTTTTGATTTAGGCGGTAAAAGGTTTTCTACTACTGCTTGAGCCTCTTTTCATATGAAATCAGACTTTAAATCCATATCGAATCTGATGAACTCATCGTCTGCTATACGAAAGTATGAACAAACCTCAACAACTCAAAAAACATTTGAAGATCGAATTGCCGCTTTCCTATTTGTATATTTATTTCTGTGACCGCCCAGCTATTCAGCCATTATTTACATTTTCATCATTGAAAAAATGGTAAATATTTTACCCAAATCTATGTTATATTAAAAAAAAGTTGTTGAAAGTTAATTATACATAATAAAGTCATTTCAAAATTATAATCTTTAATTCATACTCATAATTATATTATTTCGATTTTAAATTGCGATATTGCGTTTAAAGTCATTAACAACTAATGCAATTTGCTACTACTTTAGTTTCATTACCTTAGAGTAAAAGCACGATATGTAGTTCTGAATGAATATTATCGATAGATATACATATATCTAAATGTAAACTGAAATTGAAGTGAGAATATGACAATAAAACACTGTTCTGTGCCAGAAAATAAAGTAAGTAAATAAATGTTACGTATACGTTTATATAATTATGATTTGATGAGTAACTAACATGAAAACTTTATCTATGAAGCTCCACTTTGAAGCTTGCTGAGAAGCTTAAAGTTTGTCGGCGTATGGTGTCTAAGTCGTTATTGCAACACAGATAAGAATTACTTTTCAGGAAATAATCCCCAATCTTCTAAAACTGTATACGATCTGTGAGTATTTAAAAAATTAACCTTAACTACGTTGGTAATTTAATAGCTGCTTTTATGAATACTAGTGGTTGCCCAATGGTCGAAATTCTACCGCTATTAATTTAATTTTAAAGATATTTAGGTTCTGTTATCAAATACTGTGCCTTTATAATCAAATAGCTAAATAGCTGATTTGTCTATATTTTTACAGGCTTTGTATTATTCGTATATATGTAAGTTGTCCGCTTCAAAACTTTTAAAATTATTTTTTAACAAATTCTTTGTATCCGATTGAGCTAAAATTTTATATACACCTTTAGTGATTAATCTATATATGTAAAAATTCCTTGTCACAATGTTTGACCGCGATGAACTTCCGAAACTACTCAACCGATTTCGAGGATTATTTTTCCATTGTGCTGGATTTGTTCCGATAAATATTAAAAAGATTGGGTCACAGCAACGCATGGCTGGGTCAACTAGTTATACTATAATAATTTAAATATGGCCGCTGTTCCTAGACGGCGGTTTTTTTTTTCAACCCACTTGATATGTCTACCCAATAAAAGGAATTTAAGCGTAGAAAAAATAAAAATAATCGCACTAAATTGGCTGCCTACCAGGCCTAGTTTAACAAAGTTGTTGTTCTAAAAACTGAAATTCCTATATGTACGAAAAATAGGAGATGTTAATAATTAACTTTATAGTTAAAAAGTAAAAACTAAAAAAAATTGGATAAAAAGTAAAAATAAGTTTCCTTATTAAAAAAGTGAAATAAAAGAAAAAAAACCCAAATTAAAGTGACAATATTCATATAGATATGTATATAGTATAGGTATATTCTAGGTTCACGATAACCTTCTTTTTAGTCCGCTTATAAAAACGTGGTTTTTTTACTTCTATTTTTTATTCACCCCACCCGCTGACAGACCCATGGAAAAGTCACTTAACGCTGACCACCCTGTTTACTCTGAGTGACCACTACATAATCTAGCTTAATATTAGGTATCTCAGTTTGAAAGTTAGTTTTGTAGTAGTCGATGTTACCGTACCCTTACGAGAATCTAAATCCATTTCAAAATCAAGGAGCACGTTCTGAAATTATTAGAATAATATAATCATATTATGCGTATTATGTCTATATGGTTTCTCTTATATTTATATGAGTAGGTATAAATATTGTATTTATTTGGATATTTAAGTATTTTTATTTTTATTTATCTGTTTATTTATGTATATTATAGATTATTAAATGATCTATTTTAGTTAACTGCTTGTTTGCACTTTATGAGACTTACTTATACGACTAACTTAACCTACCTATTGTGGTTTGACTGAAAGAAATCTTTGCGAACAATTTTACCTGTCTTAGCAACTTGTCAATTTATGTGCAACAAAAAATATAATTAGTTTTAATATTACCTTTAGTTGAAATTATTTCTTCCAGATCCAAATGTAATTTTGGTTAGCAGTTTGTATTACAACGATTTTATTTCTTTCTAATTAAAAAGTCGTGCCATTTGAAGTATCAAGCGAACCGCTCATAAAACGACAACTAGACGACCCGAATCTATGTAAAAAGGTTTTTTTCTATTATGTCCCGATCCGTCGACTTTGTGTACGCTTCTAAAGCTTTTGTTCAAACTAAAAAAACATTTATTACATTCGCGCATCAAATGGTGGAGAATTTGATTGCTTCTACAAGCCTTTTATATGCTCAACTGAACTTGCTATAAACGTTGGTTGTCTTCAACTATTCCGATATGAGAACAGAATCGTACTATCAGTTTTGTAGAGCTGATAAAACGGCTTTTAATTGATTGTCTTTTGATTATTTGATTGTCTTTTGAGCAATATCTAATTTAATTATGATTGCTTCTGTTTATGCAAGGCATTCATATAAATCAGTAGAAAATAATTAATTATTTTAATTATAAGTGTCTCTGTCATCAATAATCACTTTTAAATCATGGTTTTTTAAACATTAAAAAAATATAACTTTAACTATAAAAAATCTCGATGTCTATCAGAGTGATTCGGATGGCCCTAGAAATACTCTACCTCTGAAATTTCGCTTGATCCTTTTTTTTTGAGACATACTGTTTTTACTTGTCATTAAGTTTTGTTATCGTATAATCGTAAATTAAATAGAATATTTATTTGCTTACATAGATCAATATCCCACTCTGAGAAGAGATAGCAAATTTTAATGAATTTTAATTTGTAAGGTGTATATTTTTAACATTATTTCTAGACGATTAATTCAATTTCAGCAGTGAACAATAAATTCGTGTTATATTTAAGAATTTCATGATTTATTCTATATTTAAATACAAGTCAATAGGAATCTTGGTATTTAATTATTTAGCTCGTGGCACATTTTAGCAGAAAGATATTATTAGTCTTTTAAAAATGATCATTATAAATTGCGAGATTCAAATGAATAGTTCTACTATATTTTTTATTACGAGCTTATGATTGGCATCGAAAACATTGCCAGTCAATCATCAATTAACGTCAATCTGTTTTTTAAAATAGAATTTGAAACTAGAATATTATACTAGGTCTGCAATATATGCTGCTGTTTGAAAATACTGAGCGAAGCAATTAGATTTTTGAAGGGTGATTATTCCTCGATGGTATGTCCGATTTCAAAACTTTTTTTGCACATTAGTCAAGACCACGATCTGAGTTTTGGCGCCAAATTTCATCAATGTAGTATCAGTGGTTTTGCTGTGATCTGCTTTTAAATTTTTGTTTCGGTGATTATTCCTCCATGGTAAAGTCTATATTTTTTTATATAGCCTATGTCCGTCAGGTTATAATCATATATGTTCATACTAAAATACGTTCGAATCGGTTGAACCATTAAGTAGCAGGAGGGAGACAAGCGAAATTTGTGAGTTGCCTAAAAGAGAGCTTCGCTCAATAATAATAGAATATAAAACAGAATTTGGTGAACATTATATATAAACTAAATGTAACTAATGTAAAGTATTCGGAATAGTGTAGTTTTAACAAAACTCTACTTGATTTAACTGCCCAAGTAGAATGAGCTGGTAATTTAAATGCTGGAGTTGGTTTTTGGAGCCGCCGCACGTCCGGATTGCGACGACGTGGAATTGAGTCGACATTGGTTGTCGGCAACTGACTCTCTAAATTACAGTGCATAATGCAGACACAGATTAGTAGAAAGGCGCGTTGAAGTTTCTTAGGGAACTAGCTGGTACATTTGACTTAGTTTTTTCTAGTTTCATTCCACTTTTTGTCGACGAACGGCTTGTGAATGTTTTTTGTGTTTGCTCATCCAAAACTTTTCTGAAATATTTTCATTATTTCATTATATTTATTTTAAGCATTTTAACAAGATTATGTTTAATGTAGAAATTGTATTTTATATTTTTAAATACATATACAAACTTTACTTTTAAATTTTTTAATTAAAAAAGGTTCTGCCAAATGCGATAGCATTTTATAGTACACATAACATCACAACTTTTAATTAACCAATGCGATTTGTTTACTCTGTTGATCGTACTCAATCGACAAAACAGACTAACAGAAAGCTAGAGCTATTTCCAACGAATTGTCGAATAGTTACACAATATTATCAAGTTAACTGCAATCCGTGCGATCCGGGTGGGGTGGTCGTTCGCCACACGGTTGACTAATGAATGTTGATGCCCATCCGCTGCAATAGACTGCGGGGTCCACCGCACACAGTGTACCAACATAACGATATTAGCTTGAATTCGATTGAAATGCCATAAATTTTCAAAAAAACGCGAACGAAATTCTTAATTGAATAATGACAAACTATCGTGCTTGTTCATTTAAAAGACACGTGATAAAAAAGGTTTGGCCTATAGTTGAGGAAGTTAAGAAAATTTTATTATCACTTACCGAGCCATAGCACACCCACGTGGTGGGTTATAGATGATCTATTTTTCCTACGGTGTTGTATTTCTTAGCCCAATTTGTCCAAGCATTGGTGACACGTAGGCTGTGTTGGAATATACAACATTCACAATTATGTATTTTATGATGCTTAGTATCCGACCGAAACAGGATTTTCCGCCGAAACCAAATGTTTACTATTAATATCACTTTCGACCGAAACGAAATCTTATTTAAACATGTTTAAATAACGAGGAAGGTAATGAAAAACCTTACCGAGAAGGTTTATTCAGTTTCAGGAAGATTCGGGATGCTGTACCGAATCTAAAAGTCATTAACAAAAGACAGGATTGTAATAAAATTAACGGACAATTATTCTCTTTTCTCTCTTAAGAATTTACAGCAAATGGATTTGTCATTGTTGAATTTATCTTTACAAATTGAAATCTTTTATGCTCGTTGCTATTAAAAATTTTACCTTTTTTATTTGTTAAATTTATTGTCACGAATACCAACTTTTAAATGTACCTATTTAAAGAAATATAATTTAATTTTGTTGTTTGAGTATATATATGCAAGATTATTAAATAAATTTTTACTACGAAAAAATCTACCTACTTACCTCGGACCAACGGGACACGAACCAATAACCTTTCGCAATCCGGGCAAGTGCTCTTCTTATTGATCTACTGAAATCATGACGGACCCGATGATTTTTTCCAACTATTTTTAACTGAAGCGCTGTCTCTTCATGTTATAGGTAACTATAACTTACAATATTACAACAAATTATCGGACTTTCTTCTTTTAAAAAACGTTTTCTGCAATTTAGAAAGATTTGCGAAAAATTGTTTGTATGCGGCTGCCAGAGGCTGCTGCTGCTAGCTGCTTATAATTATTATAATTTTCCCCCAGATTTTTTGACAGTTTAGTTAAATTTTGGTCTCATTAAAAATTGATCTGCGTCGGGAACATTTTTCTGTGACGGTTTTTTATGGTTTCAAATGCGGCCTTCAGCCATCGAATGGCATTTCTGAATGAAAGTACTTTTAAACCAACCAGGAATTCGTTAAATTCCAGAGCGATCGTTTCACTTTGGGGGATGACGGAAGGAGTCGTTGTCACAGGATGAATCCTATCATACTCCGTAATATTCTCTGGAGTGGATGCGAAACGATAAAAACTTAGTTCGTAAGAACTTGTTAATTTCTATTGAGTATTGTGAGGTCACCCTATGTTTTTACATCCCATTCCATTGCCATTCGAATTCTGTTTGGATTCGGAAATTACCCAGTTGAAAGCTAATACTCGGCGGCTAATTGAGTGCGGGCATCTGTTAGTTTAGTGGTTATGTTGTTGGCCGACTGTGTGACGAACAACTGTTACGATTGCTTGGCTTTAATTGTGGGATTGTTTTATCACTATAATTTTCAAGAGTGCACGAAAATGTTCATCAACATTTTATTTTTGTAACCTTTTTTTATTCAACATATATGAATTCATTTAATTAATTTAGAAATAAAGTGTCCTATTTTTTTTGTTTTTGTAAGTATTGCATTCTTTATTCTTTATGATTATATATTTTTGAATATATTGTTTTAAACTTTCATGGTCACTAACATTATAGTAATATAAGTTATTTACGGGATTGCTACCATGTACCTTGTTTTTGAGTTTCAGATATTTCGGCACTGTTGCAAGTGCCATGATCACGGAGCGCTATATATTTTTGTCTCTATTTATCAGAATTGTCATTGTCACATCAAAGTGACAAAATAAATATAAGTGATTTTGTCTAAAGATCTTTATTATAATAGAAAAATACTAGAAAAAATCGACTCGGGTCACAAGTGAATCTCAGGCGGGCCGTTTTCTATTATAATAATTTATCTTATAAGATCGCATTCAAAATGCATAAAATATATAAAAATTATAAATCTAAAGATCTTTGTTATAGAATATGTTTAATAAAACCCGACTTATAAAAACATATAAAAAAGTGGGTCACTTTATAATGATTAAAATTATAATTGAACAAATAAAAACATGGAGTTATAAAAAAATTAATGTGCTTAACTGTTTTTTAACAATATAAAACCCCAACACCGAATTCATCTCTCTGACTTTATATGTAATCGAATAATAATATCGAATCGTCAATTATGTTCCATCTGCTGGAATTAATTATATGTATAAATTATCATGATGACAGACGGTGTTGTCAACGTAAGAAGAATGGCACACAACCGAGCCTAGAACGGTTTAGTAAATGAAACTCTACTGACTTACGGCTACGGCATAATGAGCATTACAAAGTTGAAAGAAGGTCGAAATTAATAATTTAGAGACCAATTTGATGACCACCTTTTGCGCCAAGTTGCTTCCTTCCGCAATCGCCGACCCAGTGAGCTAACCACTATGCCATCAAGCTTAACTAGACTATCGGCAACACAGGTTATCTAAAAATATTCAGCCGAGAAATTATTACCTCAAAATTCTTTAATAAAAAAATTGCGATTTGTTTTTACAAAAATTGTTATCTTAATTTCTTGTTTTAAGAGCAACTATTGGGAAAAGTACATAATATTTAGTAAAAAAAAACATTTATGTGGCAAGCAAGTTATATTTGGTGAAAATCAAATTAACTTCTTTTTTTTGTATTTTAAAGTTTAATTTTTTTATCTATTAGGAGTTAATTATCTAATAAAATGTTTACTAGAACATCTAATAATAGACAATCTTATAACAAATGGGACTCAAACCCAAATCCGCTCTCTATCAGGACGAGAGCTATTCCAATTGAGCTATGAGACCTTGACAGTTAGTTAAGCTGACGCCTGCGCATCATTTTCTATGTACTACTTCAACTTTTACACGTATCCATCTATCAATAAAAAAGAAACACCCATATATTTATTGCCATTAACTGATACATCATTATTAATGTTATGGCTGTAAAAATAATAAAAATATGCGTTTAGTGTAAATTGGAATTTAGTTCCCTTTGAAGTGAATGCCTTAACGGAGCTTGAACCGATACAAAGTATTTTGCCCCTCGTCTTCCTAAATTTGTCTACCAATTTAGTTGGGAAGACGATTGTTGCAAACGTAATATAAGCCGCTTAACTTATAATAAGATCAGTTTCACAGTTATTCATACAGTGATTTAATAATTTTGCTTTCATTATCTATTAAAGCAAATGTATATATAATATTCCTCCCTGCATTTATGTGTCACCGAAATCCTTCAATCCTCTGAGAGCCACTGAAAGCCTCTCAAACGGCTGTACTGCTTATAATTAAATTTTATGTGCATGGTTAAGATTTCCAATTGAATCCACTAGGTGGCTCTGCGATTGCGCTTATTTGTTATTATTTATTTTAAATCACAGTTGTAAGAGTTCGTTAGATATAATCTCAAAGATGAAGAAAATTAAAAAAAAATTCAACCGGATCTACCTTACATTGATTTCCTAATAATAAAAAAAATAACAACGGGCAACTTACACCAATCTAGTTAATATTTAGGTATGAAATGGTTGATAGAAGTTTACTTATTAAAAAAAAAATATTGCTGCCTCTAGCCCAGCGTCGAGACTTTGGGGGAGCTTTCCGTCCAGCTGCGGACGACTTTTATCCTAGGTGAAAAAAATGATTGCTGCCTCCAGTCCATGGTTGACACTTTAGGGGAGACTTCCAGCCAGTTATGGATGACTTTTGGTTTAAAATATGTACTTTTGTAGTTTTACTATTATAACATACTCATAGACCGTGATCGTTCTTAGTAGAAGCTTTCTGCCACGACCACTATAGATTTAAGGCATCCTTATCGAAGATAAAATTATATAAATTTATTTTACTAATACGTACTATATTTTATAGATAATTTTGAGCAGTATTTAACCCGATTTAAAGCGATTTTTTCTTAATATAAATGCTCGACGTCTTTATTATTTCTAAGTAGGCACAATACATAAAAAAAGAAAAAGAAAATTCACATTATTATATAGAATTTGCATGCAATAATGTCTGCCCCATTTGTATGCAGTATGGCATACTATTGAAATGCACAGGTAAATGTGCATTTAAGTAACAAGTTTATGTTAATATCCTCCACGATTACTTAGAAACGACCCATTTTATTACTTACCCATTACAAAATGTGTAGTAAAAATGATTAAATGTTATAGTTTTAAAAAACTGTCCAATATTTTTTGCTAATCTCTGAATTGATCAGTTTGTTAACATATTAACAAAAAGTTTTGTTTTTCTTACAAACGTTTTAAATATTATGGCTATGGTAGCTATAATGATCCGTCTCGTTTTTTATGGACATATTAATAAGACCCGCAAAAGGAAATAAACTAAAACAGGTGTATATTAAGTTATAAAAGTATCAAATCATCAATGTTTTAAACGAAAAAGGAGTCATGAATGTGTATTTTTTAATATTAATCAATATTGAATAACCATTATCTTTTAGTAGAAATACCTTAATATGGGCTGGGTTCCCAATTAATTACATACATCAAGTACCTACCAAATACGTTACAGAAGTCATGGCTCCAAATATTGTCAATTTTTAACTTTTAATAATATTTTGTATGTGACAAAAAATATTATTATAAGTTAAGAAAGCTTATTGTGTTATATTCAGTTATCATCATTAACAAAAATTGCCTTCTTTATTTAGACTTATTTTTATCTCTTTAAGAGTAAAACGTTTCATTGCAATGAAATGCCAAAATTTCTTTGGAAATAACAGATTTCCTTTATGTTTCTTTAATTTTATTTTATATTTTCATTCAATGTATTTAATATAGATTCTTATCTCTTGAAATAAATGAATTTTAATTTAAAATTAACCCTTATTGTGCCCCTTTTTAAAAATCTGTTCTTAGCGTGCGTTTGTTCTCTTTCACACGCTCTCCATATTTCAAGTCTCTATGTTCAATAGATAATGCAATGCGTTGTCTGACATTCAGTCAATTAATATTAAGCCTTATACATACTACTAGCGGCCCGTCCCGGCTTCGCACGGGGGGACAAAATTCTTTAAATTTTTTCTAGTATTAAATATAGCCTATGTTACTTAGCGTGGATGTAGCTTTCCAATGGCGAAAGAATTTTTGAAATCGGCTTAGTAGTTTTTGAGTTTATTTATTGCAAACATACAAAAATACAAATCTTTCTTCCTTATAATATTAGTGTAGATAGTTAGCCTTGAGATATAGATGTCCGGCAGAAATATATTGTTGGTTTGTATGTTGGTGATTGTAATGGTAGTAGCACACCTATGGGGACCAATAGTTTAGTCATCCCAGTAACACGAACTCTAAAAATGAGTTGTAATACCTGGATTCAATAGGTTATAAAATAAAACGATTATACGTTATACGTTAAAAGTGTTTCTTTTAGGGGATGCTTGAGTGTAAGAACTAAAAATATTGTTAACTATAACTGTTTACTAATGCCATTATATAGTATTAATTTATTCGGTGTCGTGTTCAGTTTTAACTTAACGTTAATTAATGTGGAGCTTATTGAAAAGAAGACAAAGTTTAATGTTAAAAACGACAATCATTTCTTAGTCTCTTTAAAATGTATAAAGAAGAAAGTATGGAAAGGATCACTTAAAAGTTATAGGACTCGACGTATTTTTAAATACCTTTTCTTTTGCTTTTTGCGTTATTTCTCTTGAAAACTATGCTTCGCCAGCTTTAGCGTACATTTGAAGTGAATTCAAAATTTGCTTTTACACACTTTTTCGTGTTTTAAAATTTTTAAGCAGCTCGGAAGTTATGCTTTTGGACGAATTCGTGCAGGTAGCTTAACTATGTTATTTAAAATAGTTATTTTTGTTTAACTTAGGAGTTGTTTTTGTATTAAATATAAAACCGTATGAAAACCGAATATGTATTTCTAAACCTGCAGATTGAGCCTCAGATATTATTTTTTATTTAAATAAATCTAGTTCGTAATTGAAAATTATGATACTGTATGTGTGATTATTATTATTACCCGTCCATTCGATAATTGTTTCCAAACAAAGACAAAGAGAATGGAAAACGTTAAAGTATAAGAGAATATTATTATTATTAGAAGTGCTTTTCATCGCATGATCGGGGGTAGGCGTATTCATTGCAGTCTCCAAGTCTAGAAACAAGCTACATTAGCGTCGGCTTGCCAATACCCCTACCATATATTTTATTGATTAGTAGAAAAATGTTCAGAATTAATAAGATAATTATATTTGTAAAGTAATAAAATTCATGATGGTAATGGTTTTGATTGCGTTTTTATTTATAATTAATGATTTGATTTTATTTATAGTTTATTAGCGGAACCAGCAGATGTTTCGTAACGGAACGATACCTGATAACAGATTCCGGTAAAAACAGAAAAATAATAGGATTTATTGGTGGATTGGCGGAGCGAGCGAAGCTCCCATGGATCAGCTTCAATGGCGCAATGTCTGTTACGCCATAACTTCCCGAGTTCTAAACCGATTTTAATATTTTTTTGTGTGGAATCGAATCAGGTTGTGATGGATGTGATGGTCCTAAACCTGATTCGAGCCCGAATTTTGAAATTCGCAAAAATTACCATCGAAAAAATTTTTTTTTCTTTTTTTTGGGATTACGCTCCGCTCCAATATATGGTGCTTGCGTAGCTTTATGCTTAGCGACTGCATCGCCTAGTTTAGCAAGTTTACGTATGCAAGCTGTCTTCTTGTAAAAAAAATTATGTCCAAACAAGGCGTTTCGACAATACTTCTTAGATATTATACTCCACAAACTCCACTCAAAGTAATTGCATTTGCTAAAGATGACTTGCCCATAATATGTAAATGGTATATATGTCGCCGTCATCTGGTAGATCTGCTATTTGATTGAATGACTAGCGCGTTCATTGAATGACGACATTTAATTAAATGACTAGGTCGAACGTTGATTGAACAAGCGTCACTCAACGTCCAACTAGTTAGCGGATTGTAACATAGCCCTTTGAACAGAGCGGACGTAAAATCAATCAGGTGATTGAAACTGATTGAACTGAATGAATACGAACAACAAAATCAAGATAAGTTGATTGTTATTGTTTAGTTTAACTTGTTTAGTTTGACCTAACCTTACTTAACTAAACATTTCAAAGTCGGCTATATCCCATTCAACGACTATGCTAAATGACGTTCCGTCAAGACGTTGAACGTTACATTAAACAACTTGACGAGTTGTCCTTTAGTCATTCGATTAAATATCGTCATTCAATGAACGCGCTAGTCATTCAATCAAATAGCAGATTCAACCAGATGACTGCGATATATATATGGTGACCAATGGGATCAGGTATCAAGATATGGGGAAGCGCAAGAATGCAGTTCTAAAAGTAGGTTAATCCAAACCATCTCCCATTAAGACTTTATACCTTAATTGATGATTAATTGAGTGTTCATTAATTTTATTTATTTTAGATAAATAATTATTTATTAAGAATAATTAATCCCGTATAAAAGCAACTCTCTTCAATTTGGTATGGTCCCTCTGTGATTGTAAAGAAGCAAACACAAAGTCTGTTTTTTTTTTATTTATTTTGAATGGGTTCGCTCTTGATTCTAATCAAGTCCGGGGGCCAAGACAAGATTTGCGATGGAACGAGCTAACCCAGAAGGTGCCTATTCGCACAGGCTTTAAAACAGATGGGTTATAAGTACTCGGAAATACAGATGCAGGGAGGGAGTTCCACTCCTTTGCTGTGCGCATTTTAAATGATGTTGCGAATCACTTGGTGCTACAGGTAGGAATAGCAACCAAGAAAGGGTAGTTGCCCGCAGTGCGTCTGGAAGTCCGATGGATGTAGGAGATGGTGGTATGAGCATATGCAGCTCCTGGGCACACTCTCCAAAATACAGTCTGTAGAAAACCAACAGACAGGCAACTTTGCGGCGGTTAGCTAAGGTCTCGGGGAATCTCGGGGAACTGAGCGACGTGGGTATAAGTGGCACCATTTAAGGTAAGCAAGATTTTGAGTAACTCCTATTAATTATAAGTTCACATTTTATATTTATTGTATTTATAACTTACTTTAGGACACCTCTCATAACCTCAAAATTGACAAGGAAGGCGTTTGGAAGAGAAGTACTCTTGTGGGTAGGTGTAAAACAAAACACAGTGATTAAAATATCTAGTTTTTAATTAAACCATTTCTATTTTAATTCTTGATAAACAATCCTATATTATATGTAATATTATTAGTTGTTGCACCATACCTGCCAGTGAGTGTTTTCATCTCTGTCACTGACCCACAACTCTGTTTTTACAACACTTCACCACACATTCACTGAAAATGGACGCCATCCAGGACTCAATATCTCAACTTCAACGATTATTCACTGAGAGAATGGATAAGTACCAAACAGAGCTTCAGGATGCTGCTCCATCGACGGGTGTTTCCAACCTAGCAGTGGACTTCACAGCATTTAGGACCTTTGTAATGGCCTCAATTGGCAGTCTTCAGGAACAAGTAAATCTGCTCCTACAACAGGTTGACAATCTAGAAATGCAGAGCCGTAGAAAAATACTGCTCTTCCATGGATTGCCCGAGTCTGCAGGGGAAGATCCTATTGCTGTGGTGGTGAAGACTGTTACTGGACGTCTACATATAACTAATTTCTCTGCCAAGGACATCAGTCGCTGCCATCGCATGGGTCGCTCTTCTGACAAGGATCGTCCACGGCCTCTTGTGGTTAAATTACGTGAGCTTGACGTCCGTAATAAGATTTGGTTTTCCAAAACTTCTCTGAAGGGCACAGGAATAACATTGTCGGAGTTTTTGACAAAAAGCAGACACGACGCCTTTATAGCTGCGCGTGAGAAGTATGGCGTCAATAAATGCTTCACGCGTATGGGCTACGTGTTTGTGATTGGAGGTGATGGGAAGCGCCACCGCATAAGCTCTTTAACTCAGCTAAACAAGATCCCCGTGCTGGTGGCGGCGAAACCTACTATTTCGAAATCTATGTCTCCGAAGCCTGTAATCTCGAAGGTGTCCACCAAGACAAGGCGTGCAGTTAATGCAGCGAGCAAGAAATAGTCTTATTTTCATTGTTATGCATGTTTTCCTTGTGTTTATTTGCTGCATACATTAGGAAATCTCTCTGTGGACCGACCCCCGACGTTAGGTGAATATTTTTTTCTTATGTTTGTTAATTGTAGGTACATTATGTCACAAGTTTATTTCCTTATCTTTATAGACTAATTTAAATTAATATCTAACCTCAATTTCTGTTTCTTAATTTGACAATTGACTGACTAGATATAAAACACCAATTTACGTTCCGTTTCATGGTTTTGTTTTTGTTAAGTTTTCCCATTAGGGAAGGCAAAGTGCACTCAGCTCATACAGCCTAGTCGCCTGCTTTTCCTTTTTATTTTTTTATTTTTTTTTTTATTGTTTTTTTTTTTTTTTCCTTTCATTCTGTGACAATATGTCGATTCGCAGACTAAGCTGGTTGTGTGTATTTATGCTTTTTTATTTTTTCTTTCATTTTTATAGTGTGTTTACTGTGATTTGTTGTCCCACTCAACTGGCGGGTGGAGCAAGCCGATAAGTTTAATTTTTTAATTTGTTAATTTATTTTTATTTATTTTTTAATATATATTTATTTTTAACTTTATTTATATTTTGTTTATTTTGTTATTATATTTGTAATGTTTAGCACTGAGGTTGATAGTGATGACGATCATTTCCAATCGTTATCATCTACCAGGAGCAGTAACAACGATAGTTTCGTCAGTTTGCCCTCTCTTTTAGATAATATCAATGTCCAATTTTCTGATGTACCTAAAAACTTTAATGCAGTTCACATTAATGCCCAAAGTATTCCGGCTCACTTCTTGGATATGCTGGCGTCACTTGACCACCAAAATCTTCATGCTGTTTTAGTCTCCGAATCCTGGCTTAAACCGTGTTTGCCCTCTTCTACTTATACTTTGCCCGGCTTCAAACTTATACGCAACGATCGTATTGGATCCCGAGGCGGTGGAGTTGCTATATACTTAAGAAGTCATATTCCATACCGTGTGATTAATTCCTCGCCTCAACCTCCTTTACCTACTGCTGGCGAGCATTTGTTTGTCGAGATACTACTATCAAACACCAAAGTCTTACTCGGAGTCTACTACAGCCCCTCCTCACACGTCAACTTCTTCAGTTCTTTTGAAACTCTCTTAGAAGATCTTGTCCCGTCTTACAGTCATTCCATAATAATGGGCGATTTCAATACTTGTCTTTTGAAAAACGATATCCGTAGCTCCTCTCTTCAATCCGTCGTCGGATCGTGTAATTTGCACATTCTCCCGCTCAATGCCACCCATCATTTTCCGAATGCTACTCCTTCATTACTTGACTTACTAATAGTCTCTTCCCCCCAGCATGCTGTGAAACATGGCCAATGTCCGGCTGAAGCCTTTTCATATCATGATTTAATTTTCCTATCCTATAAAATTCGTACCCCTAGAGCTAAAGCCAAAGTTATTCTTCAGCGCAATTTTGGTGGTATAGATCAAGAAGCGTTTCTACTCGACGCTCACAGCATTGATTGGACACTGGTGACCAATGCCGTGTCTGTGGATGATCAGGTTACTTCATTTAATAACCTGATTATTGGGCTTTATGACAGGCATGCCCCTTTTCGTCCCATAAAGCTGAAACACCTACCTGCACCTTGGCTCACAAAGGACATCAAAGCTCTGATGCAGAAAAAAGTTCTCGCCAAAAGCAAATATAAACGCAGACCGACAGATTTTAATAAAGAGAAATATGTAAGGGCTCGTAACCACTGCAATATGGTGTGTAGGGATGCAATGCGTCGCCACATTCACGATTCCGTCGAAAATAAAGATCCTGCTAAAGTATGGAAATTCCTCAGGACACTTGGAATTGGTAAATCACGCCAAGAATCTTCTTCTAGTAACATTAATATTGATTTACTTAACCTTCACTTCACTTCCTCTTCTAGTCTTTGTGACTCGGATAAAAACAAAACTTTAAATTTTCTTTCATCATTACCAGTTCCTGACTGGGCATAGTACTACAACCACTTTACTTAAGGTCACAGATGATATACGCCTAGGGATGGATCACGGACACCTTACCATATTAACATTGTTGGATTTCAGCAATGCATTTAACACCGTCAACTTTGATATCCTCTTGGCTTTGCTGCGCTCTCTTAACATATCTTCATCGGCAATTGAGTGGTTTCACAGTTATCTACACGGACGCAAGCAGCGGGTTCGCCTTGAGGATACTTTTTCTTCATGGAGCAATACGACTGCTGGTGTTCCGCAGGGTGGCGTCCTTTCTCCTCTTCTTTTCGCTATATTTATTAACTCCATCTCTCATAATCTTTCTTCTTCCTACCACCTATATGCAGACGACCTTCAAATCTATTCGCAAGCTCCTCTCGCTCAACTGGTTGATGCAGTGTTAACGACTAATAATGACTTACGTCGAATTGTAGAGTGGAGCAAGTCATTTGGTCTCGAGGTGAACCCCTCGAAGACAAGTTCTATTATAATAGGTTCCTCCAGAATGATTGCAAAAGTGAACTGGCAGTCCCTTCCCTGTGTTAATGTTGCTGGCACTGATATCCCCTACAGCGTATCGGTCAAAAATTTAGGGTTAATCTTTGACAACTGCTTGAGTTGGGGTCCGCAGTTGCAAGCTGTCAGTCGCAAATTATATGCTTCGGCTGGATCGATGAAAAGGCTCCGTAATTTCTTACCTACTACCACCAAAATTGCTCTAGCGCAATCTCTCTTGCTTCCTATTCTCGATTATGCCGACGCCTGCTATCTCAATCTCACAGAGGAACAGCTGAATAAACTTGAGCGACTTCAAAACTTTTGTATTCGTTTCATATTTGGCCTACGCAAATATGATCATGTTTCTCAATTTCGCTCTCAGCTCAATTGGCTTCCTATTCGCCTTCGCCGGAATACTCACATTCTAAGTCTTCTTTACAATGTTTTGTTCAATCCTTTGTCCCCACGCTATCTTAAAGAATTGTTTAATTACCTTCATAGTTCAAACACACTATCCCTGAGGTCATCAGAAAATCTGGCGCTCAAAATTCCCGCTCACAGTACGACCTTTTATAGCCGTTCCTTTGCGGTCCACGCTGTTTATCTTTGGAATTCTCTTCCAGTTTCCATAAGACGAGCACAATCTATTTCTCACTTTACTAATTTAGTTAAGACTCACTATCTCTCACAATAGCTGGGTAACTGCTCCCTATCAACTAGACAATTATGTTTATTGATATGTATACTGTTTATGTATGTATATTATACAATGAATATATATCATCATTTATATTTATAGTATGTATATATTTTAATGCATGTTTATTTATATTTAAGTTTTTTGTTCGTTCGTTATTGTTTTCAATATTATGTAGTATATCACCTTAATTATTTCCTTTTTAAGTTACACCGCCATAGCTCTAGCTTCCTTATTATCCTCTCCATCCTAAGGTTGTCTGGAAGAGATCGCTTTTAGCGATAAGGCCGCCGATTGTTACACGTTAGATTTAAGCAATTATCTGTGTTTGTGTATTGTTCTGTTTTGTGGTGTAATCAATAAAGTGTTTTTGTATTGTATTGTATTGTACTCATAAGGTTCGGTAGCTCTTATGAGCCAAATTGGTTTTTTTCTAGTATTATTCTATTAACATTGATTATATAACTTGGCATTGAAAACACAAAAACAAAAATCATTGTATTACTACCTAATAAAAATAAATATTTTCTTTAAAACGTTGTCTCATATGTTTTAATACATTCTTAGCTAACATTTAACTAAATTTTGTGATGATATGTTGACACACACACTAGAATGGACCTAGGAATTTCGGTCACAGACCCGGAGTTATACGTGTTATCTTATCTGATGCGGGTATAGGAAGGTCAATAACATTGTCTTCGAGTTTTAGTTTCTTAGTACCTAAAATATTGGCCGTCGACCGTAGCAACTGCTCTCCGTGGCGCAATCACGGACTATTGTAGCCTGCCAGTAGTAATAACGCGCCCGTTAGTCCACCGACCTCTTAAGCGTCAAGACATAATATCTTGTACTTTTGTATTTATTTGTTATTTCAACTAAATGCTAGCTAGATATTATAAAGATATATTATTATGTGTAAAGATTTTTTATTGTAGAGAAATAAATTATATTTTGAATTTGATTGACTTTAAAAGTTTTATATGCGATGTTTTAGGTGACTTTAGTTACCTAAAGATGAAGAGATGGCGCTGATAACAAAAGACACACTTGAAACGCTTCAATAAGTATGCTACGTCTTCATTAGCTCGTTTAGAAGAACAGATATAATACAAGTTAATAAGTAAATCACAACCAAGACTCGGGCACATAAGATTATGCTTAACCCCTACCAGGATTCGAATTTAGGACCGTTGGTGCAATATTCAGGATGGTTAGACCATTTCTCTAATAATCTCCAAAAGTACGTTAAGAACACAGTAAAAGAAATTATTAATAGAAAAAAAAATATCTTTGTTATCCGGGCGAGTACTCTGCCAATAGTTGTCCTTTGAACGCTTTAAGAGTCACCGTCGGCATTCTTTTCGAGCTCTGCAAAATATACAAGATGCTAAGTCTTTGTTTTACGTGACAAAGGGTCTTTTCGACCGAGTATGACAAAAAGGCAAACACGTCTAGGACCCCGTGATGTTTGCGTGTTTACAATAGAGAGAAAAACAATTCAGGGATAAACAACCTGCAACGAAGCGAGAAATAGATAGACATTTGTTAGCTTTGATGATGCGCACCTAATATTGTGTTTGAGTATTAGCTGAAGGTTGTCTAAAATATTTATCTAACTGCACACCACAGTAACCTTATCTTCTGTTCACCCAAATGAATGCCTGCATTCCGACAGATTCATAAAGAATTTACTGCAAGAAATTACTTGTTGGTAGACTTTGAGTCTATGCATCGATTCTTTTATTCCACAGACCAACTGTTTGCATGTCTAATGCGGTGTTTCGATGTCACACCGGCGCGTTGTCACTACGTTTGTAGTAAACATGGGCGAAATGTGTCATTCGAAAGAAAAGATTGATATGTATCTTTCGATCACTGGGATATGAATCACTCTTTTGTATCTTTGTATCCCTACGTATCAATAGCTCACGTAGTTCACGCACCACATTGCACAGCGTGGCTCTTACTCGTTTGTCTCAACCAACTCAATCCAATGTATCTGTGTGTCATATCAGTAAGAGATATGGATTGGATATAAATACTTAGCTTGAACGATTTTTCACTTTGCTTCTTGCTTGGTTATTATAATAACAATAACCTTTACTAATAATAAGTCTAGAAATGCCCGATCTGTACTGTATTTTTGTATGTCCGGATTTAACTAAAAAACTGCCTAACGGATTGACATGAAATTTGGTACAGGGATAGATTATAACACGGGGCAACTGATAGGCAAATTTTTTATCATAAATTGATCGCGCGAACGAAGTCGCGGGCAATAACTAGTCTAAAATATATACGGTTGTTATGTTATTAATATTAGGTATCTTTCCGATTTAGTAGTTCATGTTTAACTAAATTAATTTAGGCGGCCGCCAAGGCAGCCAACATCAAACAAGCTATGCGATGCGAATGCAACACAGATAGAAAACGACGCCGTGAGTGAGTTATGATTATAAGGATACACTGATACATTCGGACGTGAACGGATACAAAGATTCATAGATGTAAACGGAGTGATTCATATCTTTTTTATCTATCACTCCTGAGTTACCCATCTTTAGTTTGTAGCGATTTAAGCGTGAGAATAGGTGGAACTTTAAACACCTACATAAGTTAATACATAAGCTGATTTGACTCGCGTAAATATAGCGTTTGTATTGATACAAAAGCATGTCTAATAGCGTGTTTAAAAACGTGAATTGCACAGGCTCAAAGTCCACTAACAAATAAATCCTTGAAGTAAATTATTTATGAATCTGTCGGGATATAGGCATTAATTTGGGTGAACAGAAAAAAGGTTAAGTAGTATGGTGTGCAGATAGTTAAATTTTTTAGACATTACTACGCGCACGGATTTTAGGTATTTGAGTACCCGAAAACTAAAACCTCCAATCAATAACAAACATTTTTTTATAGAACCGGAAAGTCCTTTTCACATACCACTCTACGGATTACTGATGTGATATTGTAGGTTCCTCCATGGGCGGTTATAGGTCCCCAGTTGATGGATAGGTGCTACCCACTTAAAACCTCTTTATGTGTATCTGCCAGATAGTTTTGTAAGTCCGGTTGCATTTACGCCTAAGACCAACTTTTCATTTAGGTTTTTTTTCACATTTTAGGAGATGGCCGAGCGCATTTGTACATCTTGGCTTGGCATGTGCAATGCGAACGATGGATCAACCTATCCGTCGCCCGCAATTCCATACTAATCTCACAAAACCACTATGACTGCTTCTCTATTCGAGCTGGGTGTGCGAGGAAAGTATCCACCGAGAGTGCGATGATAATAAGCAATACTATTGGTAAATTTTTCCTTGCGTAATGCTTAGCTGTCTCGCACATCACTAGTAGAAAATGAAATACAAAAACTTAATTTTCTTTTCCTTATTTATTTTCTATAAAAATCTAAAACAATACGTAAACTCATTTTTCCATATTTATAAAAAAATATTTTCATGGAACGCTAAGAACGAAAATTTGTTATTGACAGGCCAATATAAAAAAAATCACACACCTGAGCCACATCGACCAGTGAAAATCAGTTATGTATTTGCGTAAAAAGATGTCGTAAATGTAAATAAATGTACAGGCAGTTCGTGGGCGTAAACATGAATTGCCTGTAACTTAATGTTCTTTGAAAGCTGATAATACGACGCCTCGTACCAATGACTACTTAAGATCAGCTATTGTTAGAGTGCCAAATGCAGCAAAACGAATACGAAAATAAGACGAGATTGTAATTACACTACGAAATAATTTATGTAGAACTAACCCGACATGATCCTTATTATTAGATGCGTAAAGATGAATTTGGCTGCGTATAAAGTAATAAAGAGAACATTTAATATATTATACTACTCGATTATACGAAAGTCCATCTGTGAATGTTCAGGTTAATCAACAATGAATCTTATATAAGGAAAAACTTTCGGTAATAAAAAATTACCTACCAAATTACCATAAAAAAGAAGGGTCTACGTGACTCTACTTCATAGTGAACGTAAAGTACCAATTTGTCGAAATTAAACGTATTTATTCATTTTAACGACTATGTTTACCATAAAAACAAAATAATTTTTTAGACATAGTAATTTGGCAACTTAACCAGTCATACTCATTCCACAAGCGCACACATAGTTTAAATAGTAAATAGATTATAATGTTGTTTATTTTTTTTAAACAAGTAAAATAGTTTCAATTAGAAAGGCGGTGTTTACATTGTAAAGCAAGCAGTGACTACTGTCGTCCGAGCTTACAAACAGAATACAAATACAGATACAGATTCAGATACAGATACATATACAGATACAGATACAGATACAGATACAGATACAAATACAAATATCTTTATTGCATGCCACAGTGAAATTAATCTAAATAGTACAGAGTTGGTAGAAATGTACATAAGTAACGATAACAACATCAAAACGCTAATAGATTTATATATTATGAAACTTTGTTTGGGAATTGATGGCTTAAGTGTGTTTAAAAAGGTCGTGTGAAGTTGTCGTTTTTAAACGTAATTATTTCTTTGGTGGAACTTTATTGGTGGGCTGTGGCAGGAGGGTGCGAGTGTCCTTCAGCCAGCACTGGACCAAGTGCTTGTTTGGTGAGGCCAAGTGTAATTTAAGAGTGAGTGTCGATTTTAATTTGTTATTTTTTTTTGACATGCTCTATTTAATTAATAATTTTCATGATATTTAATACATTTACTAACCTAGTTTTAAGTTTCCATTGCTACTAACCATTATGAGACTTTGATTCTTGCAAGAAATTGAATTATTATTATTATTATTCGGCGGACCAATTTTGTCATATTTGTTTATTAATAAACAATTTTGGCGCATAGTTATTGTAAGGCGACAGTAAATTAAGTTTGTGTATTTTTACACAACAAACAAATAGAAATTAGGAATCATGATCACATTTTATGGTATCTCTACAAAATGTAATTATTTTAAAATGATTTATATTGACAAATAAATTCACGAGTATATAGTTCCTTTCGGTTTCAAAGAATTAATACTTTGATACATTGCAACTCATTAAATACAAAATTTTTCACATTGTTTTCTTTTGCTATACGAACCTACAGAAGGATCATTACATAAAAATAGCAAATAAAATATTAACATGAACTATTTATGTAACATATCTTTAAATATTGGAGATAGAAATATAGTAATTAGTAAGAATTTAAACTGACATTTAGAAAATAACTATCTAAAATTGGAAGGCTTAAAAAAATACCAAAAATTCCTTTGCAGCCCGTAAAATTCTTAAACACAAACTTGACTAATTCTAGACTCTATTGAAAATTAGCTTTTGAGTAAAAGTTGCTTATAAGAGCTCTGATTAACGAGTCTCAGAGACAAGACGTCCTTTGAATAAGCTGATTTCAAAAGAACCAAAATACTGTCATAATCAACAGTAAAACTACAAAATTTAAATATGCAATTCCTAGCTTAAATCAAGGTGAAATATAGTAAGATTTATAAATTATTTGAATTTTGAGTTAGGATACATTTTCACTGTGATTTTCACAACTTTTATAACTTTATTTATTTTTGTGTTAATTCTGATGTTTCTGAGATTGTGTGCTTAATTTATATATTTTTTTTAATCCCTTATAAAGGTAGATGCTAACTTGCTACATTGGACACGATTCAGCGTAGAGCTGAGAGGATCATTAGTGACAGCAAATCGGTAAAGACCAAGATTCACACCTTAGCTCACCGCCCCAAAGTTATTTGTCTGTCGGTCTTCTACAAAATGTACTTTGGAGAGTATATCAGCTGCTACATGTGCATATACCGCGTTGTCGTATATGCTACGAGTACATATAACCCATCCGTTTTCAGAGCCAGGGTGAATATTAACCTTCTGGATTAGCTCATTCCATCGTGGATCTTGTGTTGTGAATATTATTATTTTTAAGTTTATCACCACTTTTTAGTACGGCTTTCTGAGCTGCAATAACTTTGTTGTCTTTTTTACATTATCATTGCTAACATCAAATATTTTCACTGCTTAATGTTAAAAACATGTCTTATCTTGATTGTTGAGTTTTAACGTAAATGCAATCAGACTTTAATGTACCTTCCAACACACACACTTCCACTGTCGATGTTTTGTGAAAGTCACTAAATCTTTGCAATCTAAGTCGAGCGTGTGTGTCATTAGACAGCAAATTGATTTCTTATTTTGTAAATATGTATTTGCAAAAGCATTTGTTCTTTTAAAAAAAAGCTCCTGATGCAAGAAGAAGTGTAATATGAATTTGATCGCTATGTGTGTATTTGTCTTTGCATCTTTCCGTGGCACCATATCTTTTAAACGGATCAACCGATGACGCGTTTATTAATTTACTTGAAAGTTAGTCGGTTTATGAAAATCAGTTAAACTATTTTAATATCATCGCCTCTTTTGTTAGCTGCGGTAGGGATCTTAAACATGTTATTGGAATACCTGATCTATCTCAATTATACTTTGCTTCGTCTTCGAGATTAGAACACTTGTAGTACACGAACCGTGTAGCCATTCATACACTAAAGTTGAGAAATACACATAAATAGTTATATTAAAACATTTAAAAAATAATGTCAACCTTGTATTTCTCATGTAGCAACATTGGGTGCTGGTATGACGTGCTTGTATCCGCCATTTTTCATTCGCGTTCTAGTGCCCGGCCGTTCAACACTTTACACGTTTAATTTTAAAGTTTTTACGTGTTTTAAGCTTAATTGGAAATGCCTAAGCGTAAGAATAAAGACGGTGAAGATTATATTACACGCACAATACGGAAGTTGGAAAAAAGTTACGAAAACGTTCACGTAAAATGTCGTCCAGTTCATCTTCGAATAATTCCGATATTGCGTTGTCATTACGAGAAGGTATGTGTATATTTCACAAATTTCTGTAAAACATTAAGGAATAAACCAGTGTCATTAGTGTTGAGTACACTTCATTTGAGAGTGTCACCTTCACAATAAAATACATTGAGGGTAGTTTAATAAGACTATCGCCTTTGTATCCACAACTTCAATGTGTTGAGTTCATCTATTAAGGATGATACCTTCACGACCTTGACGTGAGCTCAGGTTTCAAGCCTGTGACCTAATTACAAGCGCAGTCGTGCGTGAAGTAGCTAACGCTATTTATTTTTATTTTTTTCTGATTGTTTTAGATAACCAAAATGTGCACGTTCATGAACCCGTAATTGCCGACATTGTACATGACACAATATTAACTGAATCGCCTCCAACTGATGAACAAAACTCATCTTCACTGTTACTAGATTCTGAACAGCCACTAGTAGTGGATTCTGTTACATCTGATGTACCATCGACCTCTGCAGAGGCAAACGAAATTACTTTAGACAATAATATACTTGAGCTTTTGGGTGAAACTCCCTTAAAGAATAAAAAATATAGTCCAGCAATACAACCTGAACTAGCCGTCCGCTGGGAACATATTGCCGTGTCCGGTTTGTCAAAAGATGTTAAAAAAGACCTTCTTGATAAGTATTTTTTACCAGAAAATTGTTTAAAGATTGGTTCTCCTCAATTGAACCCCGAAGTAAAGGCGGCATTGTCAGATGCTTTAATAAAAAAGGTCAAAGCTATCGAAATAAAACAAAATCAAAATGCAGTTGCCATTAGCTGCATTAGTCATGCATTGACAAAAATGTTTGCTAGCCAAAACAAAGACACTGAAACTATTAAACTTTTATTAGACGCAGGTAAACTTTTATGTGACTCTCAATATATTGAAACTATATCTCGCCGAAGTTTTGTTACTTCTACAATAAAAAAAGACATTAAAGCTCAACTTTATACTACTGAGGTTGACAGCTACTTGTTTGGCGAAAAACTAGCTGATACTTTAAAAGCAGCTAAGGCGATCAATAAATCGGGAGCTGAAATGAAGAACATTCCTCAAGCCAAGACAGCAACTTTTTCACAGCCAAGATTTAGCCAACCGCGGTCTTTAAATGTGAGACCTCCCCTCCCGGTGGCGAGGCAGACGGGAGCTGGGAGGAGTACAATACAACAGCCTCGCAGATACCAGGCCCCTCCGCCACTGCCCCCACCAGCCACGTCGACCTACAAGGCACCGCCGCCGCTACCAGCGCCGTCGCAGCGCTCGCGCGGGCGCACGCAACTACGCCGCTAGACGAGGTACCTCACACTGCTGGTAGATTAGCCCTATTTCATAATAGGTGGCATATCATTACAAATGACACTTTTATCCTATCTTGGATTAGAGATGGTTATAAAATACCGTTTCACACAATTCCGAAGCAAGTTTATATGCCGTCCTCCAAAAAATATTCTAATAATGAAATGAATGAATTTCAAGGTTTCATTAATGATTTGCTGAACAGTAGTGCAATATCAGAATGTGTGCCCTGTGATACGCAATATGTATCAAGTATTTTCTTAGTGCCTAAATCAAATGGTAAAAAACGTTTTATTTTAAATCTCAAATCATTAAATAGGTTTATAACAACTAGTCATTTTAAAATGGAGGACTTAAGGACTACTTTAAAATTGATTTCGAAAGATTCATTTTTATGTACAATTGATTTAAAAGATGCCTACTTTTTATTGCCTATAAATCAGGAGCATAGAAAATATTTACGTTTTACTTTTAATGATAAATTATATGAATTTAATGTCCTTCCATTCGGACTTAATACGGCACCATTAGTTTTCACAAAACTAATGAAACCTGTAGTATCTTTATTAAGGTCATTAGGATATGTATCGTCCATTTATTTCGACGATTTATGTTTGATTGGAAATTCATTCAACAATTGTCAACATAATGTATCTCAAACAGTGACTATTTTGGAAACACTAGGTTTCATTATTAATTATGAAAAAAGTCAGTTAACACCAAGCAACGTGTGTAAATATTTGGGATTTATTATCGATACAAATAGTTTCAATATATCACTTCCTGATGAAAAAAGGTTTTTAATAAAACGAGAAATTTTATTGTTCACTAAACTGAAACGCTGTACCATTCGGCAGATTGCTCGACTGGCAGGCCTCCTAGCCTCATCCTGCCCGGCTATTCAATATGGTTGGGTCTATACCAAAAACATAGAACGATGCAAATATTATGCTTTAAAAAAAACAGACGATTATGATACTTACATGACAGTCCCTGAATATCTTTTACGTGATTTCGAGTAGTGGTTGTCACCTATTGATAGTTCCAAAAATCCAATTAGAGGCGATAATTATAGCATGGAAATCTTTTCCGATGCTAGCAAAACAGGGTGGGGGGCAGCATGCTGTATGGATAGAGCCAATGGAAAATGGAGTGATAGTGAAAAACATATGCATATTAATTACCTAGAAATCTTAGCAGCTTATTTTGGTCTAAGGGTGTTTGCAAATAATTTAAACGATTGTCAAATACTTCTTCGCGTCGATAATACGACTGCAATTTCTTATATTAATAAAATGGGAGGTGTGCGATTTCCTCATCTTACTAATATTACAAGACAATTGTGGGAATGGTGCGAACAAAGGAATATATTCGTTTATGCATCCTATATAAGCTCCCAAGACAACGAAGTTGCAGATGCGGAATCACGGCGTTTGCATCCTGATATTGAATGGGAACTAACCGATCACGCCTTCAGCAAGATCGTTAAATACTTTGGAAAACCAAAAATAGATTTATTTGCAACCAGATTAAATAAGAAATGTAATAGATACGTTTCATGGCACAGAGACCCAGGCGCTTTCGCAGTCAATTCATTTACTTTAGATTGGAATAAACTAAATTTTTATGCCTTTCCACCTTTATCAGTGATCTTAAAAATGATTCGCAAAATTATTACCGATAATGCTGAAGGTGTAGTGGTTGTTCCGTACTGGCCAAGTCAACCGTGGTTTCCTTTATTTAAATCGCTATGTTGTGACATGATTACTCTTGGAACCAATACAAATGTTTTGTTGTCTGTCCTAATAGCCACCTGCAACACAAGGTGAAGCTGGTAGCCGCGAAATTATCTGCAAGGCACTATCAAGAAGGGGCATACCACCAAGCGCACTGAACATCATGTGCGCTTCAATATCGGACAACTCAATTAAACAATATGGAGTTGCCTTTAAAAAATGGTTCCTGTATTGCAATAATCTTAACGTCAACGCTTATGAAGCTTCGATTCCGTATGTTATTTCATTGCTAACTGAAATATTTCATACTGGTGCTCAGTACAGCACATTGAACACTTACAGATCAGCTCTGTCTCTTATTGTTAGCTCTCGAATAGGATCCGATGACAGAGTTACAAGATTATTCAAGGGTTTTTACCGCCTTCGTCCACCTAAACCAAAATATAATTTTACCTGGAATCCTAAGATAGTTTTAGATTTTTTAGAGAACTGGTACCCAAATGAAGATATTTCTCTGGAGCAGCTAACTAAGAAGGTTGTGACTTTAATAGCATTAGTGACTGCTCATAGGGTGCAGACCTTAAGTAAAATTAAATTATGTAATATAGAAAATCTGAACAACCAAAAGATCATCATTAAAATACCAAACCTTATAAAAACCTCACGTCCTGGTTCACTTCAGCCTTGTCTCGTACTGCCTTTCTTCAGTGAAAAACCTCATATTTGTCCAGCAAATGCACTATCTGTATATATTAATAAAACTAATGGTAGGTATCAGAAAAGATGATACATTGTTTATAAGTTTCAAAAGTCCATACAAACCAGTCTGTTCTCAATCCATCAGTCGTTGGATTAAGGGAGTCACTAAATAAGAGTGGCGTAGACACTAATATCTTCTCTGCTCATTCGACAAGACATGCTTCCACGTCTTCTGCTCAGAGACATGGTGTTAACTTAGATCTGATACGTAAAACTGCTGGATGGTCAGATTCATCCCGTGTATTTGCTCGATTCTATCATAGATCTTTGATGACTGATGATAGTAATGATTTTGCAACATCCATTATAAATAATAATTCAAAATGAACCGACTTATTGCCAATAATGTTATGTTAGAACAAATATGTAATTGAGCTGATAAAGGTTGTAACTAAGTTAATAATTATATTATGTTTACCGATTGATTATACAAAGATGATTACAGTGTGTTGTATTCTGATATGGTTATTTTTCTTTAATTGTATTTTTTTTTTACAAATTTTTAAACTCTAAAGATCTACAAGTGTTCTAATCTCGAAGACGAAGCAAAGTATAATTGATGATTAAACGAACTTACCTGAAGTGACGTTCTATCATAATTATACGAAGGCTTCGTCTGAAGAGATTAGATCCCACCCTTCCCTTTGAGATCCCAAAATAAATTAGTAAAAAAAAAAGTACTCTCTCTCTACTCTGAACTAAATGAAAAATGGCGGATACAAGCACGTCATACCAGCACCCAATGTTGCTACATGAGAAATACAAGGTTGACATTATTTTTTAAATGTTTTAATATAACTATTTATGTGTATTTCTCAACTTTAGTGTATGAATGGCTACACGGTTCGTGTACTACAAGTGTTCTAATCTCTTCAGACGAAGCCTTCGTATAATTATGATAGAACGTCACTTCAGGTAAGTTCGTTTAATCATCAATTATACACGACTACAAACTATGTACGGTTGCTATATACAATAATAAACATTATAAAACACAACGTAAATGTTCGCTTTTTTATGTGCTGGCATTGTTTTTTAATTTTATTTAATTTTATGGTATATATAATTTTAAAATGTAATGAAAATGATTTTCTTCAAATCCACTTAAATTAAATTGTTTTGAATCGTTCAATATTGTTATATACCAATTCTTTATGTCTAGGAGTCTACTTCTAATCCCCTGTAATTTTATCCATAAGTATATTGTTATACCTATTGAAGTATCAGACAATTGAAAGAAAACCATCTACACACTTTGTTCATGTGAAAATGCATGCGCATATATTTCGCGGGGTATTTCGAAACTGCTTGGATATTACGATATTTATTCATGTTACGTTCTTTTCGTAGTCTTTGTGTCCTTTGAAATTTCTACGTCATAAATTCTAAGTGGGCAATAAAAATGCCAATATAACATGCATGATTTCAGCCGCAGCTGATACTTTGCTTATAAAAAAAATTGTGCCAAACAATATTGTATTCTCCGGAAATACCGAAATATGCAATATGTCTACGAATTGACAACTAAGTCAAGCGAAAGTGCTCAACAATCAAGGTGAACAATATTTTCTTGTCTTTTTACCGTTTACAATTTTTCATTAAGGAAACATTATTAATTTTGCTTTATAATTAATATTTTCAAAGTAGTTTAATGTGTAAAATAGGAAAAACTATTTTACCACGAAAACAAATTTAAATAAAAAATATAACATTATTATTATAAATAAAATATATCTCACACTACCTAACCTTTTAAATAAGTAATTATTTTTCATAATTTTACTTAACTATGTCAAGTATATGTAATAATTTTGTTAACTAATAAAATTGTTACGCAATGAAAAGTAAATAGCTGTAATGATGTTGAAAATACACTGTAATTAACACAAAATCCTTAGCATAGGAAGTAATATTTCCGACAAACATAGAACAAAAACCATTTCGGAAATTAAATATTCGGAACATCGGAGAGTAAATAAATAAAAAAGGCAAACATTTGCAGTTTTTCACGGAGAATCTGGAAAATCATTATTTTTACATCTTGCGGCCCTCAAGCTGTCAATAGAATTAATTGTAATCAGTGTCATTCTAGAGCAGCGTCGGCCATCTAAAATTAGGCAAAATGGAAAATTATGTGTCCAAAACAAAATAACAGCGACAATATTATCGATTTCATTTGTCGGTTTCATCGTATCTCTAGTAACTTAGAAATGAGGTTCATCATTGAAAGCTATGAACTTTACTGGTATGATTTTTAAGGTTAGTTTTGATACACGTATATATGTATAAATAACTTATAAATAGCCTAAAAATCTACGTTAAAATCATGGCAAGTAAAGAACAATTACACGTTAACCTACGTTTGCATTAGAACAATGTTCCTTTGTTTTATAGCAGCAGCTATCACTACAGAGAGTAAATTTTGAACAGTAGTTACAAATTGGAGATACTTTTTTAGTATTTCTCAACAATGAGACTGTTATGAATCCGTTCTGTATATTAGTAATTTTTCCTATACGTCTTGGTAGTACAGGACAAGTTTAGGTACTTAAATATTGTATAACTATGTATGTAATGTAACATATAAAAAGGGAGAAGAAAAATAAAGCCCTTGCTGAGTTTATTGCGACTTCTTCTTTTCGGTACAAGGTTTCCCGACACAGGATTTACGAAGCCATGGCGTAGCTTTGACTTTCAATAAGTTTTGTATTACATTTAAATATTACTATCTATTATTTTAAATTTATTACTATTATTACTAGTCGATGCAGTCACTAAGCTTAAAGCTACGCTAGCACCATATATGGAAGCGGAGCGTAATACCTAAAAAAATATTTTTTTTTTGTTTCTATGGGAATTTTTGCGAATTTCAAAATTCGGGCTCCGTCACAATTTGGTCCTAAACCTGTTGATTCGATTCCGCACAAAAAATATCAAAATCGGTTAAGAACTCCAATAAATACTCTTATTCCACCTTTTTGTAAAAGGTGTAAGAGAATATTAGGTTGGTATGGTTCCTTCTTATAATAGTTATTTGTACTGAATATTCTTAGAAAAGTTTTTCTCTCAACAGACGAGAAATGCCTTTGGGATATGTGCCTAAGGCACGATAGCTTGTAAGGAGGCGGAAGCTCGTGGTGAATGAGCTTTTGCATTTTAAACTAAACTGATTTAATACTTTATCGAGGGACTAGGAGATGTTTTGCGTATGTTAGATATTCTGTTCTACTCACACAGACTATTACAAATTATGATTACATCTTAAAATTTGCGGCCACCAATTATCAATTGGATTTTATTAAACAAATATTTATTTTACGATAAAATTCTTAAGTCCCAACATCATTCCACATTGATGAGTCTGGTCATTATTTCCTCATTGTAACCTTTTATATTTTGTGGTAAGATTGTGCTTACCCCAATACTTGTATTTTTTTATATTTTTACGCACTGATCGTTATTTGTCGATTGCCTGCCTATTACAATGATAAAATTTCTTAATACTATATTGATAAGACGTTTCAAACGTATAATAATACTGGGAGAATTTATATTTTTTTCCAGTAATTTTAAAATTAAGTTTAAGCTGTTTCATCTTAATCAATTGTTAAACATTTCTGTTTTGTTTCGAATATCTACGAGGGAGGATATTTGTCTCAATGATGATGATAAAGCAAAGCTGGACTACAGCGTAAAAAGTAGTAGAAAATTTAGTCGGATTTACAAAGCTCGGTAGTTCAATGGAAAGACCAGTATAAAAATCAGTAGCAACGGTCGTCTGTAACTCAAATATCTTTAATCTGTTCTATTGATAGCATTACCTACATAATACCTGGTATTGAAATAAAATTATTAGCTGATAACAACACTAAAACACCTCAAATCTCAGAAAGATCAATCCGTAAACTGCATAGTTTACAAATCCGTTCTACTACCAAATGACGAAACAAGTAAATATTATAATAAAAAAATTAAAGTGAGCATATTAACTGAACATAATAGGCTTTCACCAACGTATTTGGAGCGAACAGAGACCCTACCATCAGCTCTTATTGCGATTCAAGTTAAGCTGATGAAGAGAGACGCCACTATAGACCGCGTATAGCGCTGTCTCACTTTGACAATCGAACTTGTATCGCGCTAAAAGATCATGGGATGCCCCCAGCTCATGTTATTAGTTAACAATTGCATTAGTGTGTAATTTTTGTTTCCCATTCGGATTGTTCCCAATATATTAAAAAAGCTAATGTTATAAATTAATGCAAAATGGGTATAATAATGATAGCTTCAATTACAGAGCTTTATCAATAAAAATAACCTACCAATCACATAAATTGTTTATAGGTAGCAATATATATACTTAAATGAATTAGTCTGATCCACAGAATCGGGATATTTGGATCATTAAGTACGTTGCGAGGCGTGAAGAGTTCTCCTAAATATTGTGTTGGTTGACGATTGAAACGTTAAACGAAATCAAAGTTCAAGTGGCGAAATAAATTGCTCGTGAGTCCTGCAATACTTATATGCTACAACCTGTGCGCCGCTCAATTTAGCCCGCAATGCCAGGGGACTGTCGACGTCATAGAGCATTAAATATATGGAACATCTGTCGTTGCATCCTCAGAGTCGTATTTCTGACGTAAAATTTTGATAAATATTCCTTATCCTGTTGTACTCGCCTTTCACGTGCAGATTTTATAAATATTTTATTAAGTCGAGTAGAATTAGTTATGCATGCCGGTACTGTAATCAGGAGACAGAAACACCCAAAGACCTCCTATGTGAATGTGGATCTCTTCTTCTTTTTCTTCTTTACGGGCGATTTCCACAACTCTTTGTCTTGTGCTCCTGTTTTACCAACTAACTAATGCAGTATCAGCCATGGGGGAACTGAAATCTGTCAAAGTAACGAATATTCTGATCTTATTCAAAGCTTCCGGTCTGAAAGAGTTGCCCTTATTTGGAGGCGAGTCTCATTAGATCCTTTAGGTCGCTGTAACTATAAATTTATTTCTGCTGCAAAGCCTCAAAAAGTCATCTATGATAACAATAGTCTTCTTTCACATAGTTTAATGCCTATATTCGACGAATATATTTTGATTCTCTTGTGCGATATTTGACAGTAAATTGACTGGCTTTGTACAGTTTACCGAATCAATTTTTTTGTAATAGCGTAGGTTTTTATAAAAAATAAAATTGCATTAAGATACGGTAAGGTTACCTTAGAACATTAATAATAATAGACATTAGTGACTGTCAATAACCAGCATTAAAAGCTGAGTTCAAAAATATATACTTATAATAATATTTCATACATTCACACCAATCAGCCTAGCCCAAAGTAAGCACTGTATGGCTTCTGTTATGGATTCTAGGGTAACGGTTAGACACACATTTACGGATATATATAAATTTATAGAAATATATATAAATACCCATGACTCAGGTACAAATGCTCGTTTTCATCACACAAACACCTGCCCCTTCTGGGACTCGAACCCAGAACTGCCGGTGTAAAAGGCAAACGTTATAGATTTTGATTAACAAAAACCTTAAAATCGTTCGGAGTTCTACATAATGGATGTTCATCCTTAGCAAATCAAATCATCTATAATTCTATATCTTTAGGTCAAGTAGGTATTGAAATCTTGTGTAATCCTGTTGTTAGTTGTGAAATTTACTTTACATTAACCTTAGGTTTAATGTGTACTTTTTTTACACCCCGTAATTTAAAATGTATAGGAAGCTAAAACTCATTCTATTAAATCAGAAATTCTCTGCCAATTTCCAATACCAGTTCTGAGAACTCATAAGAATCGCCTTGCCCTTACGGTAAATTTATTTCCCTATTTCGCGAGTAATTTTTATACCAGGCAGACTGATTCTCATTTGCGGAGTGTGTTTAAACGAGACGACATTTTCCTTGAAGCAATTTTTAAATTACCTTATACTATAAACCGGGAAATATAACGTTTTATAGAAACAGTTTCCTTGTGTTTTATCTGTTCTTCCTACGTTTAGTCTATGGTTAATGGAACTATAGACTTCGGTAGTGTCAACAAAAAATGGTTATATAAAATTTTATGTGCCAAGATTTTGAAAAGCCAACAAAAATACTTTGCTTAAATGACACGCCAAAACACCATCATGAATTTTAATAAAGCATCGCACTTTTAATTAAATACAACCTTCTGGATATAACTCATCCCAATAATTGCACCAATTGTTAGCAACGAGTTGAAACAAATTCGTTCGTTTTTTATATATAATCATATTACGTGAGTCAAATTAAAAAGTATGCTTTTAAAATCCATTGTATTTGTTAATATATTTATTTAATTGTTGTTTATTTATAAAACAACATCTTTTTATAAATATATATAAACTAAATTAAGATAACAGATCGACACCTAAGCCAGCTAGCTATTACGCGAAGTGACAAAAGATCCTGAAAGGAAATAAAAAACGGTTCTTTACAAGGTCACAAAACGATTTGCAGTTTGTCTTTCCGGTTACGTCGAAACAAACATTTATCAATTATTAGTTATTATTATAATTATAGTTATTATAATTAAGAAACAATAGTATTGCATGCTACAAACTTTTATTTTCATATATCGAACAAATACGTATCAAGTTATCGATATGCACCTCTATTATTCTTACGCGTATCACTATAATACTCGATAAGACCTGAGGCACTACCATCAAGTCTTATAGCGATTCAAGTTTAGCTGTTGAAAAGAGACCCCACTATAGACCGTTTATAGCGGTGTCTCACTTTGACAATCGAACTTGCATCGCGCTAAGAGATCATGGTAGGCCCGCTGTACACTTTTGTTTTTATAATAGACTAGCGGCCCGACCCGGCTTCGAACGGGTGGACAAAATTTTTTATATTTTTTTTCTATTATTAAATATTTTACCGTTAGCGCCATCTAGCGTCCGGTAGACGAACTACTTGCGGTAAACGCGTTGCTATGGTAACGCGTATACAATGGAAAAAGAGCAGGAAAAAGAGCGGACAGACAAACAACAAATTTGTGATCTTAGATTATAGATTGAAGTTTCCGTTAAGTATTGTAAGCTGTGTTTAATTTTTTAAACTAAAAGCACCCAGCCATTGTTGAAATACATAGAGCTTCTCTAGACGATATTTTTGAAGTTTGTTAGAGTTTAATTCCTTAAAAATCGTTTCATATATAGCGCACGGTATGAAAAATAGATGAGTAGTAAAATCAAACGTTAACAAAAAGTGACGGGTCACATTTCCTCTGCGTGATATACTCGCACATGTTACTCGTATAGCGCTCCCCGCTTCTCAGTCCCAAGTACACATTAACTCTCTCTCTCTTTCTTTCTCGCTATAGCATTCAGTATACATGTAAAATATCATCTATACATATAAATAAAATTGGAGTGTCCGTTTGTAATATTGAAATAACCGTTTTTTACTACATGCATATGAATATATATACGGTACATACACCAAAATAACATTTTTTACAGTTTTTGTCTGTCTGTTTGTTCCGGCTAATCTCTGTAATGGCTGGACCGGTTTTGACGGGACTTTTATTGGCAGGGAACTGATGTAATAGGGAATTACTTAGGCTACTTTTGTTTTAGAAATAATCTTTTATTTTAGAAAAATAAAGAAATGTTGCAACGTCCAACTACTGTCCGCGTCTAGTACCGCGCGCAGCTCACGCGCATGCCACCACTGTGCCTCACGTTGATCGCCTCCCACCACTTCTCCCACCAACGAATCAATATCACAAAGGCTGCCTATCGCGCGGGCGGGCTATTGCTGATTTTTAATAAAAAAATATATTGCAAATTATAATAACTGAGCCACAGCAACGTGTGGCCGGGTCAGTTAGTAAATAAAAAAAAATACCATATCTTAAGTAATATTTTTTATCAAATTAATATGAATAAATATATTAATTCATTTACTTCCTTTGCCTATAATATATATTTTACGATAATTGTTTTTAAGGATTAAACTTCAATCACGCATCGGAGCTGACACGTACAATTTTTTTTCTCAGAATTCTTTATCGAAAATGAAAGTATCCTAAATTACTCCTTTTCACATCACTTATCTGCCCGTGAAGGTCCCGTCAGAATCGCTGTAGACATTTCAAAGATTACCCTTGATTATATTCTTTCGTATCGAACGTATATACTTTCATACGAATTAGATAAAATGCTATTATTCTACACCAGAGATTTTAGCGGTATCACTACACTACGACACTGTTTTTCATTTCTGTTTTAAAAGTTAAACAGAAAGAACACTGTAACATTTTGAATCTGTTTTAGAAAATACCGGTTCCAGTGTTAATATGTGTTACAGTCAATAAGGTTCACATTGGCATAACTATGCGACAGCTCACTAATTTGAATACTTTGAAATGCCTATGTTGGTGTACTGTGTATACACATAGATAGTTAAACATAAAACAGTTTCTAACAGATTGGTAACAGAAAACATTATATCTGTTACACTTTTATAAGTGTTCGACGCAAAACAGGTTCAAAACACCCAAATAAGTGATACAGGAATAATTCTGTAACAGATTCAATGTGTAACCCTTATGAAAGTTGTTTCCTTATAAAGGTGTTTTTGAATCCCTGTTCTACACATATACAAACATACACTTCAATTTAATTTCTTTGTTTATTGATATTTTTCTCGCTATTGAAAACCATGGCTGTATCGCTTCCACTTATTGATAATAAAAAGTTTATTCGAAATGTTTCCATTACAGAAATAATTTGCTTAGACTCAAACTAGATCTATCCACCTTTGGTTTCTTATTATTTTAATTATGAAAACATTCCTTTTCTTGAATTTCTTTCCTTTTATTTGACAAATCATGTTCTAATTTGGCGTGCCTTAAAGCTTTATTAGTATAGACACGATGATGACGAAGGCGACGACGGTTTTAAAACCACGTAATAGAATTTCCTTTTAATACACCTGTCCACGTAAAATGGAAAACCTAATTATACCTATTTCAATTTGATCGATCAACTGTAACAGCAAAAAAAAAGCTCTCCTTTTTTGTTAAGCGGGTGTGATTTTATTTACTATCTGATAATGCTCAAATAATTTATTATTTCTATCAATGAATACTCTGAAATGTGAACATTTTTTGTTGTTTCTTACAATATCCATTCACTTCATCCATTTACAAAATTGTTCTGTTAGTTTTGCATGAGCAATCTTTGTATTTCTGTTTAAATAACCTGTTTATTATCTTTTCGTCAAGATTTTAATTCTAGTTAAGAAATACACAAAGAAGTTGACTTTAAAGTCCTAAATAACAAGGATATCTGTAACTGATGCAAACACAAGGCACTTGTCTTTAAAGAAACCCACTCAACGTTTTATATGCCTCATGAATTATTCACTAATATTAAAATGATCGTTTTTAAAATAATTTGCATAAAAGCCAATCTGTATTAGTAAATTATAAGGATAATGATATTGATGATATTCATACTAGGTATTATAAAATCATGTAGTAATCAAAGTACACATTTGTTATATAATTTAAAAACATCAAGATTTTTTAAGTATTATCACTTTGTAAATAGTTGTATCCATGTTTAGAAGAAAATATCTTAAACTTTTGAAGATAAGGACTTGTATAAAAACTGTTTCGAAGACTGTAAAGGTGGGTATACACAACCTATATCAAAGGTACATTAAACATTTATTAGTACATCAAAATAATAAATAATAAGAGTTAATTAATTCATTATAACATTACACAAATTATGACTTATAGCTCACACAGATTTTGAAGGGTTTTGGTAATTTCAAAAATAAACGAAGGGATTGCCTCATTAGTCTCAATGTATATATTTAGCCTCCTTAATTATACCTACTTCAATCGATCGAATATCTCTACTATATAAAGATAATACTTTGTGTGTTTGTTACCATATATAGTTACCATAAGCCTAAGAATAACAGTTTTTATAATCAATTAACGTTACCATAGCAACGCGTGACCGGGTCATCAATTAACATAATAATAGAAAAAACCCTATATCATTATCAACACAGCTGAAAGACGTCCACGGAATAATCCCCTTTTTACCCCCGTAGAAAATCCTTTACAGATTCGACCCGCCAAGGGTTGATGGCGGGGATATGTGGGACTCTCCCACACCTTAGCGCGCGGAGCGTAGGCAGGGCATACCCGAAGTAGTATAAACCACTGGGGCACTGGTGACTTGGCTGCCTAGGCTCTGTGGGGTCGTTTGCGGCACTCACCACTACTAGCCGTGGCAGATGACATTTAGAAACCTCACCTAGGATAGTGGGGTTTTGCCATAACCTCCACGATTGGCAGGGAGTTGCAGATCGCAGTAAGATAGCGTTATTCAGAAAACATGCTGCCCAATTTAAAGTCTACGGGAGGTGGATAATGGTTACAAGGATGTGTTAGGGTTTGGTGCGATTCTACTCTGCCAGATACTACATAGCATATAGCGGCCTATTATTGACGGTAGATTGCTACCTTCTGCATCAATGATCCCAGGTTCGAATCCTGGTAGGGACATACGTTTAAAACACGATTTTGTGCATATTTTATTTTATATTTAATCCTAACGTTTCGACTCCTTTGCAGGAGCCGTGATCACAGGGTGATTTATATAAAATAATTTTAACAATTAGGAACGTGCCCGATTAAAACATTGTGAAGGTAGTATAAAATACATGACAACCATTATCTTAGTCATCCTGTGATCACGGCTCCTGTAAAGGAGTCGAAACGTCAGGATTAAATATAAAATAAAATATGCACAAAATCCGTAACAAAGTGTTTTATTCTAATGTGCGCGTAAGTTTAAGAACTAAATAGGGACATATGTTCTTTTAATGAACATAAGTATTAGTTCCCGAGTTATGGGATACATACATATACTTACTTATGTATTCTATACGTTATTTAGTACATAAGCTCTGCTTAGTTTGACATTAAATAACTGTTGTGCGTTGTCAGAAATTTATTATTATTATAATATTACTGAAATATAATTTAAATATATCTTGTACATATGTCCTTACAGTTAAGAGGCTTGCTCGCGAATGGTCGCCAACTTAAAGAGCTTTGTGGGTATAAAATGCTCCTTAAACCGTGGCTGTTCCTATTCGCAGCAAGAAAATACGTAGGTGACTAGGGAAACTGATTAAATTCCAAGTTTTTATACTAAATGGCAGCGTAAAGCTATGTAGTCAGATTCTCAATTCACTAGATTCGCAACTTAGCGGAGTCTCATCTTAAAAGATGTACAATTAAAACAAATTAAAATAAAGGAATTATAATTATTTTCAAGCAACACCAGAAAAACTGAAATTAAAAGGAAAAGAGAAATAAAATATGAGAGTCTTAGCTTGTAAACTGTTTTCATTCAAAAAGTTCGATACCAAAAAAAGTATAGGTTAAATAAAAACAAATTAATAATATAATTTTTTATTTCTTTTTCATCCATGATTCAAACTCACAAGTACTATCTCTACTATATAAAAGAAGGATTTTGTGGGTTTGTTACCATATACAGTTACTATAAGCCTAAGAATAACAGTTTTTATAATCAACTAGCTGTTGCCCGCGACTTCGTCCGCGCGTATTTGATTTTATCACGCGGTTCACTCTTTTACAGCAAAAATAAATAAAAACAAAATGTGAACAATTGGACATTTTTTTACACACCTATTTTATACATCATACAAATATTGCATTGTGAATGCAAAAAAATAATAAAAATATAATTGGACACAGATTATTTTCACACTTAACCTGGCTGGTGATTGCACCCGGATCCCTGCAGGCCAAAGGCACTTGCAGTACCATAAATGACCACTGTGCCACAGAGGTCGTTTGATTGACACGATCAGCAAAAATGAAACCGGCCAAGTGCGAGTAGAACTGGCACAGGAACGGTTACGTACCATATCTAGCTAGTACCTCATAATGCCTTTTTATAGACAACATTCGATGTGGTTTGGTTCGGAACATAAACAAACAGTTTGCTTGGTTGACTTACACGGGAGAAAGCCACATAGAGCTGACCGTGTGAGAAACAGCCGACGCTGAGGTCCACGCCGGCAACGCGTAGCGTCTGCCCTTGGGCTTTGTTTATAGTCATTGCATAACACAAACTCACTGGGAACTATATATACACTTTTGAAATGGGATGGGTAATTATTGGGAATCAGTGGAATTCGTGGTATAAAAACTCTTTCACCGACGCCACTCTATTATGTTACGCTGCAGAGAAGTAACTTTCAGTCTTGTCCTGTTGCATAATTTTGGGGGACTTAAATTTCTCAACAAAATAGGACGCCAGTTTTTAAATAAATCTTGTGTGGTGGAAGTCCAGGAGCGCTCAGAGAATTGAGAAATTCAACAGGATAATTGGTAACGTCATCTTGCTCCATTACTCTGTTGATAGAAGTATACTCAACTACTTCTCCTTCTACATTGTTGAGTATATCCAAGTTGGTTCTTGCTTCTTGGTCATTTCGCGGAGTCAAAATTTCACTTTCGCAAAGCCATGAGTTCTCATGATTTGTTATTTGATTTTGTTCACCATATACGGAAGAGATAAGTTCTTCAATTGAATTAACAGTGTGGCATAGATTTTCAAATAAAATAATTTGCCCTTCTTCTTTCGGATATGTCCCTTCGCCAATTTTTAGCAATAAATCAGAAAATTCCTGCGCATTTGTGTTGCCTCCTATTCGCACCCTCATGTTCACTGTTAAGTTCATCCTTGTGACGTGTCGCCAAAGGCTTGAGCTCTTTAAGCATGCTCTTATCTCGTCGGTTTTTGTTCCCCGTGGTACTGCTGGCAATGTTTGTCTAATACCCCACAAAACAGCATCATTATGCCACCCACAGGTTTGTCATTTTGACAGATATCTCTGAGAGTTCCATCAACTTCTTCTACTGTTTTTCGGTGTGCCATAGTGCACTCGTCCCAGATAATTAAACAGCAATCACGTAAAACCTTCGCTTTATCACTGCTTCTAGAGAATATTCACTTAAGTCCAAATCTATGGGGATTTATAACATCATATGATCAGTTTTACCGATGTGTAACAAAGTGGCTGCTATTCCAGACGACGCTACAGCAAGAGCTATTTTGGCTTGAGCTCGTAATTGTGGTAAGATTATTTTAGTGACAAAGCTTTTTCCCGTACCACCGGGTGCATCCAGAAATATAATTTCTCCTATAGCATTGTCAATACTGTGACATACACGGTCAAATACAGTGCGCTGTTCTACAGTAAGACTGTGGACTCCGGTTCGTAAAGTTTCAGCTAGTTCAGCTGGATCATAATTTATTTTCGCAGCGTATTCTCTATTAATACGTTCCCCTTTTATGGTCGGCGCTGGCAAACCATACTGAGGAAGAAAATCACCACCCATAGATATAAGTAAATCTTGTAACGCTACTAAGCATTGATTGAAAGCTATATTTCGTAATTTGTGGTTAAGGTCACCGTCAATATTTTGTCTTGTATTCCTAAAAAAGTCTTCCACTAATCTGTCATGATATTTTTGCCACAATTTCTCAGCACTCGAAAGACCACAAAATACCAGTAATACAGCAAATAAATGACGCAAGCGGTGTGGACTATCACTGACGCACGCATAGGCTAGGGCGTCATCCCAATACTGGTCATCGTCGAGTTAATGTCGGGTTGTTCAAGTTCAGCCGGCCAAGTGTATGTCAGGTCAAGCATTGAATAGGGATTCACAGCAATTTTTTTTCCCGCTGAATCCCGTCACTTTCATTGGATTTATACTTAATTCGAGCGGTAATATAAAGTATCAGCATAGGGTGAGTACATGTAAGTTGTGTGTACTAAAATGTCCAAGTTACTATGGTTATTTAACTTTCCCACGGGAACCCTTTAATTTTCCGGAATAAAAAGTATCTCATATGTTGACCAGGGATATAAGGTATTACCATGCAAAATTTCATTGAAATCGGTCCAGCCATTTCGTAGATTAGTCCGTACAAACAGATAAACAGACAAACAGACAGAGAAACAAAATTTTTTTCTAAAATAAAAGTAGCCTAAGTTACTCCTTATTACATTTGCTACCTGCCAGTAAAAGTCTCATCAAAATCGGTCCAGCCGTTTCAGAGATTAGCCGGAACAAACAGACTAATCTGTTTGTCTTTTTTTTTTTTTTAGACAGACAAAAATTGAAAAAAAAAATGTTATTTTGGTGTATGTACCGTATATATATTCATATGTATGTAGTAAAAAACGGGTATTTCAATATTAAAAACAGACACTCCAATTTTATTTATATGTATAGATTAACGTTACTATAGCAACGCGGGGCCGGGTCAGCTTGTTCTTATAAAATAAATTTTACAATGAAATATATTATTGGTTTATGTATGAAGGCTATGACGAATTTCAGACTATAGTTTATTTGTAGAATTTATCGACAAAGTAGCCATGATGAATGAATCGTTCTATAGAAATGTGCGTAACTATAAAATATTAGAAGTAGAGCGCAGGCAAATTCACAAAGTTAGACGACAGCTCGCGAACGTGGATTGAGGTTTATGTGGACTCAACGCGGCGAATCTGGAACGGTCACAACACTTGGTCACTGATTTCGATTTTAACCGTTCTTTTTTCTTATACATTTCTGCTTTGTGGTTCACTGGGGACAATACATAATATAAATATGTGTTATATGTGTAAGAAACCGATATACTTCGGATATACTGAAGGCCTAACTCATATATGTAATACTATATATTGCTACTAGTATCTGAGATAGGCCGAATTCACTACTGTACTCAATACTGCCGAATTCACTTATTATTTCAGTCAGTTTCAGTCTATAATAACGATTTATTGTAATAGATTATTAACTTTGTTATTATTTTATTTTTAAATGGGTGATTTTGTTAGAAAGTTGTGCCAAGATTGTTTACAAAATAAGACAAGTTAGAATGAACAGGCTTTACTGACGATATGTCTGTTTCACTCCAATCTGTGGAGTGTGAGCTTGATGCACATGCGCGAGCGTCTACACGCGCAGAACGCGCTTCTCTCCCTACTTTTGTAATTCGTCATCCCTACTCTGTTGGTCGCGCCTGCGTACAACGAACCAAGTTCCTGAGATATCTCACTCTAACAAAAGCCCTTCCACTTACAGGTACTATTTAACCGCCCGCTGTGAGTATATTCTTTAGGTAGGTATATCCTTTTATTACATTTAGTGTCATAGAGATTATATTCACCATAAATGTCAGTCAAAGTGATGCATAACAATAAAAGTGTTTTTAAAATATTTTTGATAAATTTTAAATTCTCACACTTTTTTCAATATTTATACAACAATTATATCGCATAATTTAATGCTAAATCAATAATTTGAAAATATTTTTTTAAATATATAATAACCAGCAATCATGGCGATGGCAGAGAAAAAAAACGAATACCCGGCAAGTGTGGAGGCAGACAGAAGGCTTTTGCCCTTTGATAACTGGGAAGAATATTTAGATTCTCTAATAGAAATCGCTGATTTGAGGAACTTGCGTAGTATCGCTTCTGCTCGAACAATCGCTGCATTTGGATATAGGTAAGCAGTGGATGTTAGCTGGCTTTTTTTATCGGATAAATAATGTTTTTGGCTAAAATTTCCAATATGGACCGTTGATTTAAATGCCCATATTTTTTTTGTAGTTAGTACTCACTAAAAGAAAGCATTTTGCAAAGTATTAGGTTACGAAAACTTATGGTTCTTGAGATATATTTTTTTAAACTTTTCGTACAAATTGGCAAATAACACGCAATTACACAATAAATTTGACAAATAATAGATGTCAAACGTCAATCACTTCATGTACTAGTATGTATTCATTACTATGACAATTAGTTCTCGTTACTATCATATTGTTACTCGTTACTTCAGTTACTGAGTATCTTATAACATGCTATGTTATGTATATTAGAACAACGTACTGCGTACGCGTACAGTATGACGTCGCGGCGTTCCAACATTCGTGATTTGTAGAAAACATACTTATACATTACATACCCAGCTGCGTCAGATATTTTTTTTCACTTTTCTTTATTTTGAACCAGACTTTTAATAATTAACAGCTTTTGTTAACCAAGAAACAATTAAATCTCATTTAGACACATCTCTTTTAAGATAAGAACGAAAAAACCGTGAAAATACGCGATAATAAAAAAAAAACATATTTCTAATTTGTAAAAATTACTTTCTTACCTTGTTTCTGTTACAATCTCAAACTTTGTATACATACATAATACTACAATAGTAATCAGTATTATATACATTAATTTTGGTTTGGTTAGGTTAGGTTAGAACTGTGACCACAACGCACGAGCCGAGCGAGCGAAGCGAGCGTGCCGCGGCAGCGGCCGGCGAAGTGCCAGAACCGAATCGGTCCTATAGTTATTGGTTTAGGTACGATTAAAACTAAATAGTGCTATTCTAACCTTAAAACTTTAACCATGAATATCTCAATAACCATGGGGTTCCGCAGGGTGGGGATGGCACGGGGGGATAGCCCTAACCCCCCCTCCTCCCTCCCATCCCTCAAACCTCATATATTGACGGTCCATATCGTGTTATTTGCCAATTTGTACGAAAAGTTTAAAAAAATATATCTCATGAACCGTAAATTTTCGTAACCTAATACTTTGCAAAACGCTTTCTTTTAGTGAGTACTATCTACAAAAAAAATATGGGCATTTAAATCGACGGTCCATATTGGAAATTTTAACCATGTTTTTATATACACTGAGACAAATTCAAATTGGAAAAAATATCACGTCAAAGAAGTTCTATTTGAATATACTTAAATAAAATGTTTATTTATTTTGTTTCTCTTAATCACGCTCTTTAGGGATGGGTGCCGCCTATCTACGACCTACCTAAACTGGTAAGTTAAGGTAGGTCGTAGATAGGCGGCGGTAGATAGGTGTGTGTGTGTGTGTGTATGTATGTACACATATATGTGTATATATAAGGTATACGAATTTGGTGTTATTGTATGGAATCGAATTTTTAAACTAATTAATGACTTTTAACCTCTGAACTATTATTGTTTTTATTCGGTTTTGTTCCAATTAGCTTTTTCTTTCCCGGGGGTTTTTGTATATTAATTAAAGGCAGTTTACTCTCGTTGAAGTGTCTGATTTGACTTTATAGTACATTGTCTTTTCTTGAGATAATGGTTGCCTTCTCCCACAAAATTATTAGCCTTGGTTTGTATCAAAACTACGTATGTATATTCAAACGATTGTGATTTAGTCTTGTAAAATAATTAAAAAAAATAGTTCATTACACATCCGCGCACATTACAAATTTGAATAAATTAGATCGTTTTAAAATATTTATAAATTTTTTATAAGTTAGGAACGTGCCCGGTTAAAATATTGAGAAGGTAGTAGAAAATATATGACGACCATTGCCTTAGTCATCCTGTGATCACGGCTCCTGTAAAGGAGTGGAAACGTCAGGATTAAATATGAAATAAATTATGCGCAAAATCCGCAATAAAAAGTTATTTTTTTAAAAAATATTATTTCCTTCTTAGTGCTGGCTTTATGACATACTAGCGGCCCGTGGACAAAATTCTTTAAAATTTTCTGGCGTTAAATATAGCCTATGTTACTAAACGTGAATGTAGCTTTCCAATGGTGAAAGAATTTTTGTAATCGGCTTAGTAGCTTTTGAGTTTATTTATTGCAAACAAACAAAAATACAAATCTTTCCTCTTTATAATATTAGTGTAGATAGTGTAGATTAATAAACACCCTACATGTATGACAGAAGTGGTAAATACGATAATTGTCAAAGTTTATATATAATTATATTATAGGAAAAATAATTATCTTTTAACTTTTCCTAATATTTAATGCCTGACAGTACTAGTATTATCTATAGTGGTGTCCATGGACCTATTGTTGCAGGGGAAAAATAAATTTATTGATTCGTTTTGCTCACTGTATTCAACTTGCCCTGCCTGTCGTATAATTAGGGCTCTGTTAGATTCCATCTAGGCCTTTGATCCACCTGTTGATAGATTTAGTCTAAGTTCGTGTCTCCGATTTAATTATTCTAATGTTCCATAAGATGTGAGATGTAAAGTAATTATCTAAAGTCTATTTTAATCGTGTGATAATCTATTGTGTTAAATATTAGTATAAGTGAAAGATGGATAATATAGTCATTTGTTTGATTTGTTGTATCTATATATCATTACGGTATTTTTATTATAAATGTATTTATCTGCTACTTCATTGAAGTAACATCCTTTACTAAATATAGCGGATTTGAGCCCTGTCTGACGCTTGAGACAAGTTGTTTTTTTTTCGTTCGTAGTTTACGTGTAGAAATAGTTTCTATATTTAACTAATCTATAATCTAAGATCACAGTTGTTTGTGTATTTGTCTGTCCGCTCTTTTTCCCCGCTCTTTTTCCATTGTATCAATAACGTTACCATATCAACACGTTAGCAAGTAGTTCGTCTACCGTACGCTAGATGGCGCTAACGGAAAAATATTTAATAAAAATTCAAGAATTTTGTCCACCCGTGCGAAGCCGGGACGGCCCGCTAGTTCTATTTTAATATCACTGATTCTAAAAAAAGGAATTGATATTAAAAAGATTAGTATCACAATCTTCTTTCTACTTCTAGAGCTAACGGGGATACACTCACAGAGAAAGAGTTTTATACACGACGCGCAGTGATTCATGATGTGGTATACCCCAAGGTGAAGGCTTACGTTCTAGTCAGCGAAGGTGCTCCCTTGGACGACCCCTTTAACAGAGAGCTGGCGATACGGGAAAGAGCTAACAGAGTGGGCATTTTGCAGGTATTAATTTTGTTTGATGCATTAATAATCTACTATCTTATTTAATACTGTACCAAGTGAATAGTTGCATTTAACAATATTTGTAACGTATCTCAAACGGAGTTGGTATATAAGGGCAACGACGGATTATTCTTTGAATTTAGTAAAAGACTATAGCTTTTTATTCGGTGGGATTATTAACCGGAGTACTGTTCGCAGTAAGCTCGTTTCACCAAAAGACGTAATTTTATTTTTTATAATTACTTAACATATCCGATAGATTTAGCTTAAAATAGAAATGGACAAAGTGTAAGTTCAATTGATAAGGTTAGATAAGGTTAGAAGATAGTTGTAAACATATAAAACAAACATTTTTTTTTATATCACGACACGACATTGTCTATCTAGAAGCACATAGTGATTTTGCATTCTCTTTCAGTGTTGATAAATGTCTTCACGATTCACGCGTGTATATATTTATATATACATTGCATTCAAGAATGGTTCACTCGCAATTTAATATTCTCTTGAATTGTAAGATAAAAAGTCATTTGGGGCCATTCATTTATTACGTAAGACGATTTAGGGGGGGAGGGGGGTCGACCTTGTCTTATTTTTTCTTACAAGGGGGTGGGAGGGGGTCTCAACAGTTCTTACGTAAGATCACAAAAATGCGCAAAGACAAAATTATACTTTAAAAAAGCGCGGACAACCGCGCAAGTGCCGAGGTTCGCTCGGATGCGTATAGGTAATAACTTCGGAATCTCTTTCTTCAACATAATGTATTTATTTCTAAAATAGTTTTGCATAACGAGTTTGGCATATTTCTTTATGCATAATATTACTTTTTCATATTTGATTTTCAGCAACATATGTACTGTGGCATAATTATAATTAGGTCTTATATGATTATGCATAATTATGATTTGCACAATGTTTTTAGGCACAGTGTACAGTCGCATAATAGTATTTTATAATATACTTTTATTTTATTAATGGTTCTTTGAATCTAAAAAATAAAAAAGGTACTTTAACCAGTATTTCCTATATTATATAGTGTCAAAGTAGGTTTAGGTGTGGTTCGGTGCGGCCAATCCTTAGGGAATGGTGTGGGAGAAAGAACGGGTCGGTGACTTACCGGCTGGCGCAGGTATTTTCCGGACACGGATGCTTTGAAAAGTACCTGCACCGCATTCAGAGGGAGCCGACCCCATCGTGCCACGAGTACAGCGCTGCGGAAGACACCGCGCAGCACACCTTGGAGGTGTGCCCAGCGTGAATCCTGCAGCGCGGCACTCTGGTGTCGGTGATTGGAAGGGACCTGTTGCTCGCCGGCGTGGCTAAGGCCATGCTGACGACCGAGAGGTCATGGTAGGCAGTAGTCTCCTTCTGCGAGAACATCATCTCGCAGAAGGAGGCTGTAGAAAGGATCCGGGAGGAAGCCCAAAATGCGGTCCTAATGAGGAGGAAGAGAGTCGGGAGACGGCGGCGCGTTTATGCCGCGCAAATCCTGATATAACTGGGAGAAGGCAGTGGGGTGACCATCAGCGGACCGGGTATCCGTTGGTGGCATTACACACACCTAGCTGGCCTATGGTGATGCCTGACTGTACTCAGGCATCACCGATTCGTGGAGGAGTCCAAAGGGACTAATCACCGGGCTGTAGTGGTGATTCCTAAAAAGGGTCCCACAGGGCCCACCGGTGATGTGAAGTACAGCGGGGGGTTTTAGTGGGTATGACTGTCAGCCTTTTACTAACGGGTGAGTAACCCCACCGTACACCCAACAGTGGGGCATTCGTAAAGCATTTCACCCCGGAAAAAAAAAGGTTTTGGTAAGGTTAGAGTAATATTTTCGAAAAAGTTATTGATGTGTGTCTATAATCTTAGGAGTTACTTAGTAAGATGATTATGATTTTATTCATTATGGTTTGATACCATTATGCCTTTATAAAGTAATGGTTGTGAATTTTATGCTTAAATATGATTGTGCTGATTGTATTCATGATTAAAACAATTATGCTAAATTTGTTATGAATAATAATATTATGCGTAAATATCATTAGTATGACTTACCATATGCTAACATATTTTATGGGTTAATTTTTATGCAAATGGATAGTGAACCAAAAACTTCATGGCCGTATTTTAAATATTGAAAAAGAAAAAGCTTTAGCCATATATTCCAGTTGAGGAGAAGTTTTGTGCCGCATAGGAGCTGATGTGGAATGGGTGAACGTTGACGACGTCACAATCCTGAATAACCAAATAGAAGCAACACCTATTATTAGAGATGTTCCAGTGTCAGATCCACTTTCCGAGTGGGTTTTGAGCCCCTGGACTGAAAATCTTATGTAGGTAAAGATGAATAATTAAAATCAAAGTTTATTCCCCAAAAAAATAAAAATTATTGGTACCTTTGTAAGTACAAATAAACATTTCTAAAAATTATTACTTTGAAAAATAAACATTAAAACAAACCAAACGTGTATTCATTTTTGCCTTTAGATTCTTACGTAATAAATATTAAACAGGGGGGGAGGGGGTCGGCCTAATCTTATTTTTTCTTACAATAGGGGGGGAGGGGGTCAAAAACTAGCGAAAATAGTCTTACGTAATAAATGAATGGCCCCTTTATTACATTTAACTTACACCGTAAACACTACTTTTAATTTTTTTTCTGAACACGACTCGTGAAAACGATTAAAAACGTCAATTAAAATATAAAAATCTATCTGTTTTTGATATGTATCTCTAAAAAGTATTACATTAAAAGAGTTAACCCTAAATTGTAAGAACTAAATAAGTCTAGACTTCTTGAGTCATTTATCGAACTTTTTTCATTGTCAAGGTACAAATATTTTTTACAGTCTATAATATTCGTCCGACACTTCACAAAAGGTGGGTTTGAAATTTCGGGCTACATAGACTACGCACATCGGCTGATCGCAGAGAATTGGGCGCCATTCTTCAAGTCAAACAAGATGCTGTGGCCCAGGGATACAGACCTTGGCTACTATCACTGGCGGCATGGCACTGTTAGGAGCAATATGAGCAGAAATTATAAGGTAACAATGCTTCTACTTGTAGTGGAACTAGTCTAAAGACTCATTCATATGCATGTATTTAAATCTGGAAGGGAATCTGCAGTCTCGACTTTAAAAACCTCATCTAAGTTGTAGTACGTTCAAGCATATTACATATCAAGTAATAAAGCATATTATATAGTCAGATATTTGAAAAAATCAATTTTTGCTGTGTCAAAAACTTTTAGCCTAATAGCGGATAGCTTTAAATGTTAATTAAAATAAATTAAATGTTAAGATCATAAAGACCGTTTGGTGCAACGGTAGCGATCCTGCCTTTCACACCGACGGTCCTGGGTTCGAATTCGGAAGGGGCAGATCTTTGTATGATGAATACGAGCATTTGTACCCGAGTCATGGATGTCTGTATATATTCCTATGAATGTTACTTATTTATGTATGATATATGTATGTCTATCCGTTACCCTAGTATCCATAACACGAGCCTTAAAGTGCTTACTTTGGGCTAGGGTAATTGGTGTGAATGTAGGAAATATTTATTTATTATTATTATTTATATGCTTTTCTCTTTTAATATATGGTGGTTTACTTAAAATTATCTTTCCTCAATATTATTAATAACAGGAAGTTTAAAAACTGAATAAGAATCAACTTCCTAAAATATGGTTGCCTCCTCTCGTAGCAGAACAATTTAATTACATTCTTTCAGACATACGAAAATGTTCAATATAAAAAGCAGCATCGCACTGATCCCGTGAAGCGCGAAATTATTCGAAACAATTTCAGTATCGATTCGTACAAAAGACTCTTAATCTCGCATAGTTGCTTGGTTGAGATTGCTATACGTAGTGTCATGTTGCAAAGGGGCCCGCAGTTTAACCAGTTCACCATACAATATCGGCCTGTCAGTCACAATTCACTATCCGTATTATATACACATAAAAAGTCAGAATTATATTTTTTGCTATTTATAAAATAAAACCAAAAGAAATGTTTACTAGAAAAAAAAACAATATTTTTCACTTATCGAGCAGGATACGAACTCACAGCCCGCTCACTATCGGGGCAAGTGCTCCAATTAAGCTACCGAGACTATGACATACCTATTAATTTTTTCCAATTGTTTCCAAACTGTCGATCAATAAGTAATCAGTTATGTTATTATTACTTTTTTCTTAAGCATTTGACTGGTAGAGTTTAAGCCAAAAGAAGTGTTTTACTAGGAAAATTCACCTTGTATGTAAGAGTTAGGCGGGAATCGAACCCATAACCTCTCGTTGCCCGGTCGAGTGCAACGAGATGCTCAATTCGAGATTTTTATAGACCTCCCCCTTGATTTTTCCAGATATTTTTTAAGCTGAATATATGAGTGCCATCTCTTCATGTTCTAGGTAACCACTACCTATAATATCACATATAATACAGAAATAATAAAGAAAAAATTGCTATGTATTATATTATTAGGTCTTAAATATTGACGTTTCAAACATGACCCTGTCATATATGTCTGTTAATAACTGTAAAAATATATTTAAAAGTAGCCATTACCAAAACGTCTTCGCTAGTTAGTGTACGTTGCTTTTAGTTTTACGAACTTAAACATGTATCCTACTCCCACTCCGCTTCATAAAACCATTTTTCGTAATTTTATATTACGTGGTGTGGTTGGAATTTAAAAAAATTGTCGGAGAAAATGACGCAATGACAACCAATGATGACTATGAACGAAATATCGTATTTTGGCTTTTTGATAATGACAATCCAATATCATTTTTTCAGCTGCACCGGGCGTGTTGGCGAACTTATTATCTGCTCACAATAGATGAGCATGCGTACAATAACTTAAGAAAGTTTCGTGGTAATTCTCGAAGAATTACTTTTCGACTTTGCGTGACTAACGAATGGCAACGAATTTTTATATATAGACTAAGATTTTTCAAATTTATTCGCAGCCGATAATGGATCCAGACAGGGGGCTACTGTTCCAGAATCGACACGATCACAAAATAATCTGTCCTGACCCACAACAAGATCCCGGACAGAACACAAACAAGCAAAGAATCTATTCGCCTCGATACACACAAATTGAAATTTATGACCACATTGTTAGACGCAAGAGCTGATAATGCCCAGATGACACTCAGACCCAAATTGAAAATTTATTTAGTAGGGCACAATTAAAATCAAGGTATTAAATTAATCATAAAAGCATTGATTGTTAAAATAAAACAACAAGAATGGAGATTCGGCAATGCATTTTGCATTTATTTTTACTTATTCATAAGAATATAAAATACTTTTATATACATTATTATCAATATTTGATCATAAAATAAAATAGTCTTCTAAAATTCATAATATATTGTCTTTTATTTTGATTTAAGAAGTGTCCTATATGTGTAATTTCTAATTTTCATTTTTATTACAATTAAATAATGTAGTTAACATTGAATAAACAGCTTCCGGTACTTAGCTAAATTATCTACTAAATGCAAAATATTAAAATTAATAGTTTTATCTAAATATACACACCTACATACGAAATCACCTCATGTATCAAACCCGCGTTTTCTGGTTAATCGAGTCAAACATCATAACCACTAGGATACCAAGCTCTAGCCAGTTTTAATGAAGAGAATTTCAGTGGACACAACAATTATTTGAATCAGCACTGTCTACTCTATTTGTTTTTTTTTTCAAAGTAACTACAGATTGCTAACAAACTAGGAATCGAATATTCTGAAAATCGTATTAAATAAAATGAAATGTTATGAATATGTTAACTTACTACAAATTCTCATGCGTTTTTAAGTCGTTTAGCATTTTTAAATTAAGAGCTCGTCAGCTTTTAAAAATGACAAAAGACTGACTTAATATTTTTATGTTTAGCTTTAAAAATATATCTCAAACCGGTTCCCACTTTCATCTTAATGGTTTTGCCTGGCATGGTTAATCTAAAGATGTGAGTTTAAGTACCAGTCGAGGTGAAGCCGTTCAACACATTCCCATTAAAAATATTTGCAAATTCTATTGCTAAGTATCAAAAATAGCATATAAAAAGTAGTCATATATTTCACAGTATTGCAGTCATCAATACATGACTAATGGTCCCGTAATTACACATTAATATATTTTCCGTGGATTTCATGCACTAGAGCATGATTCGAAATTAAAAAATTGTCATGTATGCTACAGTAATGCATTTATCAAAACATGACCAATGGTCGTATTTATATATCTCCGAATAAATTTTTCGCAAGTGCCGACCATGAATCCAAAGGAAAAATTTCGCCTATGATTTTTAATATTTGTATATTACAACTCATATCTTATTTCTTTTTGTTTTTTTTATGTATAGTAAGGATTATTGTACTCATTCGTTTTCCTTTTTTATCAAATTCTTTATGAGTTAGAACAACAAGGAATGGAATTTATGGATCTTTTTGGCTCAAACGCCACTTTACTCTTGAATTAGTTCTATTTATTCCCTAAAGTTGCGACTAGTTAAATTTATTTAATCAACTGCAACAATCAGTCAAGTTTATACAGTTCACCATTATTTGCGGGCGTTCCGTAATTTGGAACAGTTTCAGTGAAAATAATTCCACTCACAGCCTGATTCATTAAATAACTGATGCTCCAGGTGCAATGAAATCCAACAAATAATTTACTGTTATTTGTTCAGCGTAAATTACCTACTCGTTTTGATCATTGGTTAATTGAATTTAGGCTGTCGTTTGACAACTTAAGCACGTATTTGCGCACGTCTTACCCTCAATAAATTGAACTACATCGCCACAAATATGTGCCGATTATTACAACTCAATATACTTCATTATTATCTATATAAGAAGGTTTTGAACGTTCTTTAAACTTGAGATTGTGCAGATGCCAATCGAGTTTTCTTAGCAAATTCTCTAGATGCACTTTGTACTTCAGCAGTTCGTAAAGTTATACCGAATATATCTTCATGATATCTGTTTTCATCCTGCAAAAACACAAAAAATATATAATGAAAAGCTTATTTTAGAAATTCTGATAAAATTAAAAAAAATTACAATTACCATAAGTTCTATTAAAAAGTCTTCAATATCAGCATCAGACATGCCCGTATGTTTTTTGACAATTGCCTTGAGGGTTTGTTGAACTTCTTCTGCCATTTTGCAATCACCACAAACGTAAAAATGACCATCTTCGTCTAATAAAAGTCTTGTTACTTCTTCGCCCTCATCTTCTAACAATGCTTGAACATGTTTCTGTAAACGAAGATATAATTTTGACTTTTCATATTAGCTTTATCCAGCATTTGATTGTATTGGTTTTCGTAGAAAACTACCTTAACAGAATTTTCTTCTCGGGATAATGCTAACATGACTTTGCTTAACACTCCTTCTCGTAAAGCTTCTTCTTTTTCCTCTTTATACAAGTCCATACGTCTGCTTCTACATCCGAAAAACAACATTACAGGTCCATATTTATATTCTCCTGGAGTGAGATTTTTTATTTGTTCCCGCCTATGGTGCCAGAATCCTCTAAACGGTGCAATTCCAGAACCAGGACCGACTAAAATTAATGGTGCTGATATATCTTTAGGCAAGTGGAAGCTAGGTGCACTGCAATAAAATGTACATAGAAAGAATAAAAATCTATTAGCTTTTAAATATATTTTATAAACAATGTTGATATACATATAACATACCGACGTATAAATATTAAAATTTGATCGCCTGGCTTTGACTCTTTCAGATACGTCGAACTGACTCCATAATGTGTAGGTCCTTGGCCATCTGGAATAATATCCGAGATACTATTTTGTTCTTATGTTTAAGAATTAAATAATGTTATAAATATATAAAAACGTGACGACAGCAAAATAATAACCATGCAAAGAAAGTAGGTGGTATTGATTAAATTCACCGAGGTAGGGGAAGTCTTTGTCGCTTAGGGCTACTGTGGCTTTATTTAGGAATAGCTGACTCATTTAGTGTTAGTTTTTATTAGCTGCTGGTAAGCTTGGCACCAATTTAGGCTTGATTAAAAACGTCGTCTGGCCTTATACATTGTTTTACAAATGACCACCGACGTAGGTAACACCTTCACAAAATACTAATTTTCCAGTCCATGAGTATTACTCGGTGACTGACTTAGTTTGTTGACGTTTGTTGGATGAGTCACTCCCTGGCGGCGCCTGTGCGCTCGCTAGGGAGTGACTCATCCCGATCAGCTACTCGGTTGTTATTGCCACAGCTCGTTCGTATGTACTCGTAGATGACCATTTGGTTTATTCCGCTGCTTGGGTTACGTCTATCCTCGCAATGATAACTATTGACATTTCTATAAAGTAGATCATTTCAATTATTGTAATTTTTGTTTAATAAAATATGCACCTCTGGTCATGTTGATTTTTGCCGCCAAGAATTATGGTAAGATTTAAGTTGATTGTTTCATTAGCAGGCACTTACTTTTTACTTTTTCTAGTTGCAAATCAGTAACATAGGACGATTTGATAATATTTACCTCAATTTGTAATAGCACCTTTTCTGTCTTTTTAACAATTTAGATATATTAAGGTGATTGAAACACTAAGTAGTTTCACCAAATCTCGAGCAACAAAAAACGATACCACGTCTGGATTTTTAAACTTTGGAGACGCTGATGATATCTAAGATAGCACGGTTTTGCTTTTACTTTCCTTTGCGTATGGTTCTACGATACAGAATCAAACAGTAGTATTTTGACAATAGTTCCTCAATAACAATGTTACAATTATTGTACTTTACTAAACACGACATTCTTTGCGGACTTGACAGCCTCGCAGCCGAGAATGCTAAGATATATGGCTATACGATGTGGATCGAGACCCACTAAGGGAATATTTTACTCGACTTTTCACGAAAACGTTTTAAGGGATTTTGTCAAAACTTGACTTACTCTGTGTCTTATATGTCACGACAGCAACTGTAATATGTATTCTTTTCCGATCTGCTAAGGGCGAAGAAGATATCGAATAAAATCTTGGTTGTAGCTGTGGTAACAAGGCAGCCAGTAATGATGCTTGAGGTTGACACGACGGAAATTGTTCCAAAACTTCAGCCAGATGAGGATAATGAAAATGTTTCCAATCGTCATACTTGTTGGAATCCTGGAATGTATCAGCAAGTTAATTTTGCTTATTAAATGCCAAGTACGTTATTAAATAATGAATGTGACATTACCGTAACTAATTCTCTAATCTTGATTGCTTCATTTTCATCAATACATTTGTCTGCTAGATATTTTAAAACAGTCGTTGACGGTGGAGTTGTAATATCTAAAAATCTAGTGAATAAGTCTCTCACTGTAACTGTCGGTATACGCTCATGTCTTCCCCAACATTTTAAAACACCTGTGGAAATGATAGTATTATTAGTATTTGTTTTCACTCTAAAACAATACAAATGATTGACGACCTTTTCGTGCAACGGTAGCAATTCCTGCCTTTCGCACCGACGATCTTGGGTTCGAGTTTCGGTTGGAGCAGATGTTTGTCTGATGGATACAAGCATTTGTACCTGAATTATGGGTATTTATATATATTACTAAAAAGTATTACTTATTTATATTTGATATATGTATGTCTATTCGTTACCCTAATATCCATAACACAAGCCTTAAAGTAAAAGTTAAAAACATAGGTCCCGAACCCAGGACCTTTGACGCAAAAGGTAGGATCGCTACCGTTGCATCGAACGGCCACCTCTAAATAATAAAAGGTGTGCTTTTCTAAATCAAAACAGTAACCAATTAAAATTTTCATGAAATTTTCCTACCAGTTGGTGTAAGAGTTTCCTTCGCTACTTCTAATTGTACTGGTTCATCATAGTTATCCAAATTTAATCTATTTAAGACAGCCTCAACAATTTCTTTCCTGTTACATGCCATTATGCCTACATGATCACCAGGATCGTATTTTATTTCATGCTGTAAACCAAGTAATATGTTAAATTATTTCAAATTACATAGATTTTGTAGGTAAATTTTTCATTTCGTTAACTTCTCAACATTTTTGTGAACTTACTTCTGGTTCCATATTAACAAATATAGTTGCTCTATCAGCAGTAAAGTCACCCAAAATCTTATTTTCTTTTACAGTACACTGTATTAGTTGCTTCCTAAAGCCAGCTTCAAGGGCACACTTTAATTTTAAACTAGAATGAGGTTTTCCAAATCTGACAGTTTCTTCCATCAAAGGCATTGTTTCTAAGGCTTTCTTTGCATCTTTTACCATATCATTTTCATCTAAGCAAAATGTTTCACAAGCCACCTACAAAAATAATTGATATATATTTGTCAATGTGTTCAAACGAAAACCACTTGTTCAAAAAATACAGAATAAGATCCTAAAAATAATTAGTATTTTTTGTTGATAAATTCTTAACTATTTACAACTTTATATCGTATCTACATTTAATACATTGTAGTAATTTATTTCATTGAAACAATAAATATATTTTGATCTTACATGAAAAATGTTTGAGGACCAACTTCGAAATTGTTGCTCTTGTCCGTATATTTCATCGCCACAGGTTACTTCTAAGAGTCTCTCTCCGCCTAAATCGCCTAGTATATTGTCCACCCGTATCCCAAAATTACAGAACTTTGGGTAAGCACTAGATCCTAGAGCAAATACTGAAAAGCAGACGTTGCTAAGAGGACCCAAATGTTCGACCGAGGATGAGCCCGCAATGCTGCCTGTAACGAAAAAAAAAAAATATTTTAGATTTCTGTACGAAAATATAAATAACAGAAACAAATATTCAAGACTTACTTTTGTTTGATTCTAGTCTTGTCAACTGCCTTTTGTATTCAATACTTGGAGTCATAAGGCTGTTAGTTCGTATTAAAGATTTTGGTGTGGGAACCTTCATATTACTGCAAAACAATAACATCTCATTAGGAGTGGGTAAAAAACCTAAATCACAAGACGCAAACAAAATATTTATTAACGGAGCTATTATAATTATTATAATGTAAATAATCGGAAAATTAGTATTCTTAACCTGGGATTTATGGAGATGGTCTTAATTACCATGATCATAACGCATATTTTTAAAACATAAATATCTGTAAATATTTAAGCCTATAAAAAGTAGGTTAATAAGTTAAACATACCCAGAATTTATATCTCCGGTCTGATCGCCACGATGCTTCGCTTCATTGTAAAACATTTTGAAAAGATGATCGATAAAGTCCTGTAATTGAGCAGTTGATTAACACAACGAAGATTGTAAAGATTAAATTGGTACTATGCAGTAAAGGTCCATATTGTATGTCCATTCGTGTATTCAATAAGTTACCAGACAAATTTAAAAGTTTGCCATTGCATAAATTTAAATTTAGATTGCATTTTTTTTATTGAAAAATGTTATTATTCCTTTCAAGACTATTTTAATGACAAATTTTAATAAGATTGTAATATGTATTCGATATTTAACTTTATAATCAATTCTTTTTATTTTAATATTTTCAATAATAACTTAATAATATACTGGACAATAATAATGATAATGTAGAACTTTGACACCTTAATGATAAGATAACTTCTTTTGTATTTTAATATTTTTATAATATTGTAATAATTCACTTCTAATTTCGACGTAAATATTTGTACACCATTTATCTTATGGTAAACATGTGAAGGCACAAAATTTGTTAATGAATTTCTAAATGTTATATCACATGTTATTGCAAATAAATAAATGATTGATTGAGGATACAAGCATAGGTACAATCGGTGTCTAGACACAGTCAAGATGTCCAAGTAATGGAATACAATCAAAGTGGTAAAAAACCGGAACCGTTACTTTTAAAATTGACGATAATGTTCTTTTATTTTAGCTTTTTGACATACCTACTCAACAACGTGTTTTCCTCAACTTGGCTTTTGATGTTTGACCATTTTTATGTTTCTAAGTATAAAACTACTAATTGTCACATACTCGTAATATTTGACGTTGAACGTATTATATACAACAAGCAAATATGCGTAATGGGAAATGTTAATAACTAGACATACTGTTTTATACTTACTGTTCCATTTGCAGGTGGCTCTCCGTTTCCGAATGTTGAAGTAACTATTAATAGTAGAGTCTCGTGTTCTATTGAGAACATGTCATAATCTGCCATACAATGAACCTAAACAAGAAAGCCAGTATTTATAAAACAAAAGTAGATGTTTGGAATCTACAATGATAAAAAAAAAAAAACTATAATTATATTTGCATAAAAATGTGTGCAAAAGAAATAAAGGGATTTTTTGAGGAGGTTTAATAATTTTTAACTCTAAAGATATTAGAATTCCTCCTCTTACATACTTCTTCATTATAGCAATTAAAAAAAACTTCTCTTGTTAAAACTCCTTATATTGTGATTAAATGTTCCCAATAGGAAGTCGTATATCTTATGTTTTGTGTGTTATGAAATCTTATTGATTTAAACGAGTAGAATCACTGGAGGTAAAAAGTTTTGTGCGATGCTAACGACTTGTGAATCTTGTACAGCGTAATGGTTTAACGCTTCTCCGAGTTTTGGTTTCAGACTGACTTTGTTAACTTACGTGTACATTGAAGGCGTGACCGAAAATGGTTCCTAATTCCTTAGCGTATTGCTCAGATTTGCCTGTCTCTGTGGCATAGAGTATAGTGGCTTTTATGCGCTTGGAGAGAGCTCTGCCGTAGAGTTTGGAAGTGAACCGTATAGCCCGTGCAATTTCAATGAACCTTTTCTTCCCAGTCTTCTTTTTCAGGGTAGGTTCAGACCACTTATGCGTCTTCCATGCGGGTTCCTGTAGATTTTCATTATTTAGTTAGTAATAATTAACTTCAGATATAATTACCTGCCTCATAATTGGGGACATACCACTACAATCAATCGAAAGATAATCCGAGGTAGGATACATAATCCCGAAAACTATTCTGATTCTGCTGTTTCTAATGAATAACATTTTTAATAGTGTAATAATTTACTGCGGCCGGCACACTCAATGGATAGGTAGCGAGCGTAAGGTGCCAATATTTTTTAAATGATTTTCATATCTTTTTGATTTTTGGCATATTTGACCTACTGTCGAAATCAGATCAACCTGCACTAATTAAAAATGTATTGATCTCTACGGCAGTAAAATGATAATAAACTTTACCTATTGAAATGCATTTATAATAGGTTTTTGACTTGTTCAACATTATTTACCTACATAAGGTAAGCGTGGCATGGAGTAGTTCTCCAAACCTCAATGTGTAGTATTGGATGTTTTTGATAGATTAATTATAAAAGTTGGATAGATTGATTGCTATCATGAATTGCAAACCTGCCTAATTGTTTTCCAGCCAATAGTCCTATTTATATTAATTAAATGAGACGCTAGTTTCTCTTATAACTAAGGAATAAATACTTTTTGATGGTTAGGAAAAATGCTTTTACTTTTATATGTTTATTCCATCCTTAGGATGAGGTCATTAATAAGCTAATAATTATGACGATTCAGTGATTCGATGATGAAGTACAAACTAGGTCAAAGCAATGATTTTTAAGCAACATTTATTTATATTGTATTATACTTTCATTCAAACATTAGCATTGCTTAAAACAGGCTCCGACTTTTCAGCGCAGTTGTATGTACCATCGGTACGGAAGGATAAAAGTTTTTTGCGGGTACGTATTATATGCAGACGTATCGGTTTACCCTCAGATGCAGTCTTTTATTACACTTGATATCGGTAGCACTGTCTGCAAACTCACTACCTATTCGAAACTGTGACATACGTGATTTCTTCGTGTACTCATTGTTTCGCCCAGAAGTATCAGCGAGAGTAGAGTGCAATAAAAAAATGCAGCGGAGAAAAAACTGATACGTCTGTCTGGCTATAACATCCACTCATAAATAAAATCAAACCTTTCGAAAAGACGACGCATGCAACTGCGGTGAAATATCGCAGTCTCAAATAATAATATAAATTATTTTATTACTTGATAATCGTATGAAGGCCTGATGTAATATAAAGCCATTTCTTGGTGAAATACCGGTGTCAGTGACCCTGACATTGGGGGCACGATCCAGATCCAGTCTGCTGGGCACCCACCCCTACAACAAATATGCTATTTTAAACCATGTCTATTGATTTTCATAAACGGCTTAGAACATATAAAAAATCTGCTCTCAAATAGAAGTCAAAATAATGGAATTTTGACGTATAAAATCTTTGAATTTATTAAACGTGCCTGGGTTTATTTTATTTCATTTCCTTGGGTTCTAAATGTTTTTCGAAAAGAACTCATCTTTTTGCACTGAGAGTTCATTCTAAGGTTCAATTTTATTTAATAACTATTTAACATCATAAATCGATTAAGAGTTTACGCTTAATTTAAAGCCTTTCGAAAATAGGCATTATAATTAGAGGAGTTTCATTTTTAACCGTAACCGTTTATGCATATTTTTTGTTATAATATTTTTATAAAGACTTTCATTTTCATTAATAAAATACATTTTTGTTCTCTGCTCTGGACTCTGTTTCCGAAAATAAACACTTTTTATTTATTATTTACTTTTATTTACTTTATATGGCGTCGGCGCTAAACAAATGGTCCGAATTACTATCAAAAATCAGTATCAAAAATGTTGTTGTGCTCCTTCTGTGCTAACGTTTGTTTAAAATGAGTGCTAGAACAATCAGGGTTAACTTTATGAAAAATCCTAATGCGTGAGTGTGAGTAGTTTTTGATATGAGACAAGGAATGTTAACTAAAATTTATTAATGCTATTTTATTTGCATAAATGCAAATTTGAATTTAGAAATAAACTTTATAATTTTCAAAATGACAACTTTGGTTGTTAAATCATAAATTATTTCACTCTCATCAAGTTGTTTCGGAAAGTTGGATCATGAATATGTAGTCGCGACTGGAGTTAAATGTAATAAAATATCTCTAAATGTTCTCTAAATCTGAGGTATTCTAGTGTTCATAAATTTTCAGGAGTACCTCCTACGAATTCCTCTAAAGATAAATGCCACACACAAATAATACGCTTGCCTTTTTCAAGGACGTATGTCATGTATCATATTATACATGTTTATAATAGAAATAAATGACTTCAATATTTTAAGGTGCCAAATTTGTGACCATATCAACACTAAATTTATAACTAACCTGCTTCTTGAATATATTTATAAATTAAAAGCGTACTACTCAAAGTATTCACCAGAATTTAACAACCAGAATTTACAATAGAAATAAGAACGTTTTTCTATTTATATTTTGGTTAATAACATAAAGAAAATATAATGAACTCACGTTTTATATGTAGCCAAAGCATTATAGAAAAGAAAAAGAAAATAAACACTGTTACTGAAAATAGTCTTAAGTTGTATGAGATTTCCAGTTTAATGCCATATAAGCTATGCAACGATAAGCTATGTAGAGAAAAACGCATATTCCTCGCATATTTCTGGGAGCCTACCTGCTCTTATTCTCGTTGCCCAAGTGCTTTATGAACTGCTCAGAGGCTGAGTGATGGTCGACAATGGATACGTTATCCCGGAGAAAGCTGTGCAGTACGGCAATATTGACTTCGACGAGCGCCTTGTCCCGCCATAGGGATACGTACGAACTTGTGTCGAGATCCATTTTGGTAGCCACACTCTGTGAACAATGGACTTGCTAAAACTCCATTCACGGTCAACCATAAATTTATATGTAGATCAACATTCTATATTAGCCTTATAAGCAAAAGCTGTCAGAGAATTAATGATTTGGTATTTAAAAACAAAAAGGCCTGTGCTTTAATAACTATACTTCTTTTTGTAAAGTTCATTTTCTAATGCATTTTGCAAGCGCTAGAGAAGTTTCGCTAATCTATAATCTAAGATCACAAATTTGTTGTTTGTCTGTCCGCTCTTTTCCTCCGCTCTTTTTCCATTGTATATGCGTTACCATAGCAACGCGTTAACCGCAAGTAGTTCGTCTACCGGACGCTAGATGGCGCTAACGGAAAAATATTTAATAATAGAAAAAATTAAGAATTTTGTCCACCCGTGCGAAGCCGGGACGGGCCGCTAGTTTTATAATCTATAATCTGTATTTTGCTTATAGTTGTTGACTTTTAATAAATCCATTGTAAATTAAATAAACAGCATTTTCTTGTGTTATCTATTACCAAAGCCAAATTTTGTTTTCTTTATATTTTTATTGTTATGAGTATTACTTATTGTAATTAAATATAAAATAATTTAGAGAATATAAGTTTATTTGTAGCTAGTCTATTAAACAATGATTTGAAATAAAAATGGGAATACAAAAATTCTATTAAAATCTTACTTCAATAATGTTCAATCGACTTGCGTCGCCTAAGTTTCGACAGCCGATTTCTGTGCCCATGTACCACCCGTTGAAAGCAGTTCCAGTGAACTCCAAACCGCCGCAGTCAAGCATCATATTAGATACCGCTGGCAGTGCGTACCATCTCAGGCCCAGATCCTTAAACCAATTGTAACTGCAAAGGAAATGAAGTGTTTAATATGATGAAAAACTATTATTTCCCTATTATAAAGCTGTTACAAGACTAAACCAACGGTATCTATGAAGGAAATAGCGATGTTTCTAATGTTTTGAAATCAAAATATACTAGATTTATACAAATCACAACTATTAACTATCAAGAATTGATTAAAAATTGATAACAATCAAACAATTATGTGTGATTTAGATGCATTCTAATGTCACTAAATAAAGTTTTAACCACATAATATAGCAGTTTTATGGCTGCTTTTCCGCAGAACATATTTGAGGTAGATGAGCGGTACGAAGTTGTTAATTTTGCCAGCGATGCGCGAACAAGCGGAATGGTACAACAATGCGTAACGTATCTAATATCCGGTCACTACAAGAAATAGTCAATTAACTGACAGTTCCGCGCGCACAAATTTTTCCACGTTCACTTCGCTTATCTCTGGTGGAAAAACAGCTTAATCACTGCAATGATACACCTGAGTCATCAGTGTTATTGTCGCTTCAGGATTAAAAGTAAAATATTATTCTTAGTGGAAAAGTATACATAAAATGCGTTCGATTAGAAAAATGTCGTTGTTTGGAAGAATGCGGTTGTGAAAAATGAGAACACTTCGTTTGTTTACTTGGGGTGCTCCAAATGGACTTCCATTACTATTTCACGTGGAATGTCGAAATACTCTGGGTCTTTGCCGTCAGCTGACAACACCAAGGGCAAAATATCCCACTCCGTACGCGGTGGTTTCCAGCCAAGCTTCAGACAAATCTGTGAACAATCATTATCTAAGCTTAGAGATCAAATGTTAATCGACGTGTACAGGGCGTTACGTGATTTATCAAATTCAAATTGTTATTACCTTAAGCAAAGTGCGTTACAAGAAAAATTACTAAATTTAAAAAAAAATTGTCTAATAATGTTACAATACAAAAAACTCAAAAAATACGCAAATAATATAATGCAACTCCCACGTAGAGCTGCAACTTTAGCAAACAACTGACTGGCATAAGATCATGCATTGGCGTTATGATTGTTGATCGACGAAACTCGATTTCTCTGATGACATTACATGTGATATTTCACGAAAACGAAGTTTGATAATATAATATCTCTTCAAGAACCAAAAATGTGAAAGCTTCAAAAGTGATATTCAGTTGGTGATGCTATAGTGATCCTGCCTGCTGCATCAATGGGTCCTGGGTTAACATCTTGGTAGGCCATATGTGTGTGTGTGTGACTACCAAAAGCATTGACACACTTAGTTTTATAAACTTATTATTTATTCTATCCATTGTTTATTAGGTATTCATTTAACTACCTATGGTTAGTTTGGGAATTTTTTTTTTGATATGAGTTATTCAAAATATATTAGTAAATATGAAGTAGATGTGACAATGAGGTCAAATACTAGACAGGACATAACAAGACAGTTAAATATCTCTATTTGACGTTGAAGATAATATTTTTTTTTAAGGATGAATTTCTAAAAATGACATTGTTATTACACACGACCGTTTGGTGCAACGGTAGCGATCCTGCCTTTCGCACCGACGGTCCTGGGTTCAAATCCCGGAAGGGGCAGATGTTTGTATGATGAATACGAGCATTTGTACCTGAGTCATGGGTGTTTTTATATATTTCTATGAATATTAAATATTTATGTATCATATATGTATGTCTATCCGTTACCCTAGTATCCATAACACAAGCCTTACAGTGCTTACTTTGGGCTAGGCTAATTGGTGTGAATGTAAGAAATATTAAAAATTTCTTTCCAGTACAAGTACAAATTTTGGAGAAACTACGTATTTATATTATGATACAATGAATTTCCAATTTATATTTACATTTGTGAACGGAATAAATTGGATTCTGGATGTTTAATCTACGAATACATTGTACATGAAGCATTTTTCATAAGTCCATCTGCGTTCATCAAGTTTTAATAAATTACCTCAGTGAATTCAACTCGGCCAGGGTCCCCGAGCACGGTACCGTCTGTTTGTCTGTACCCGGCATAGCTGATTAGTTGCGGGTTCCATATCCTGTAGTCGCCCTTGCCTTGTGTTCGTTGAGGGAAAATTGTTATAGCTGACCTGGGTGAAGAGTATTGTTTAAATTAGATTGTACAAATTTACAAAATTACGCGTTGAAGGCGGTAACAGTGCAAACTGGCTAAAACTCCAGTCGAAGAGCGATAATGATTTTCTGTGAATACCATGCGGCTAAAACCACGAGCTAGCTTCCTAGTTTGATATAAAGAAGCATAAGAACAATATCTTTTTTTCATCATTTATATCTTCTGACTCTATTATTATCTTCTTAATTCATTCTTTTTTATACTTTTATTTATATTTCTGATGATGATTGTGTAATATAATGAATGTTATATACGCCTTTACTGCGGTGCATATCTAAACAAAAAACACAATGTATATTTAATTAACAATGAATTAATAGGTTCCATGTGGCAGTACTGATTAAATAAATAAATCATCTATTAATACCCATTGTAGAGGCAAAAGCCTTTCCTATGAATGAAAACATCAGGCAGAATAGATGTAAAGACCAAGAGGCCCCACTGCAAATTGCTGGGTGATAATGACGCATTCCACGGAAGAACCAACGGCTTAACAGTCATTTCTGTTCCTTATTATTGCTTAATTTGTCATTAATTGTAGGTTCTTAGTCATAACCATCGGAATGGTAAGGTTCATTGAATCAAGAATCTATTTTTATTTATATTTAATATATAAATTAAAGTCGTATAGTACTGGAATAACTATTTTAATAAAAGGGGAACAATTTTTAATGATGTTCTTCTCAAAAGGAAAAATTATGACGATAAACTACATTCCTAAGGATTATTATTTTTTCTAAGGAAGATAAATTATTTAAAAAAGGAATAACTTAGCAACGAAACTGTTTTGTGTAGAAGAATGAGACTTTTGTTTCTTTTTTAAATAGTGACTTATAAAACAGAGAACTTGAAAATATTTTAATACCATAATGAGTAGACTAAGACAAATAAATAATATTGATGGCACTAAAAACATAAATACGTTACATCAGCTAGTTTGATACGATTTTTAGACCAATGTACTTTAAAAAAAGTAATTTGCATTCATGGTTAACCTAATATTAGCATTTGTTTTATTCTTTGTTCAAAATCATTTTCATAATGTATGTATTGTAGAATAACCTGATATTTCCTTTGTTCGTGGCATATCTGATGTGGTTGCAGAGTGCCTCGAACATGCCTGTCGCGGTTGTAACTTCTCGGCAATCGAAAACCTGAAAAAAGTTTGAATATTATTTCTTCGTCATAGTTATATTAGAACTTATGACGTTTTCATGAAGTACCTAACAAAAGTTATTATTGTCATTTTTTCTAATTCGAATGTTCAATAAAATGAAACAAATATATATAATTAAAGTACATAAGGTAGTTGAATCAGCAGCAAACGAAAAGGGCTCATAATGTTATTAAGAATATCTAGCTGTAGCTTTAGTACTTATTTGGGAAATTTCGTAGGTTTAAACAATGACTTGGTGGTGGTTGCGGTATAGTAATCTGCACAGCTAAACGGGTGGAAGGTATGGGAATCCCGTCATAGAAAGGCGACTCTTAAAAGTTTATTTTTTGTACATTTAAAAAATTAATGCAAAGAAATTACAAATTTAAAAAATCCTCCAAAATCTCCACCAATCTAGCCGAGGAAAGTTAATTGAGAAGATAAATTTAGACGGATATAACAAACTGTACCCACGTCTAAATGACTTGCGTGTTCAGGCCAGCTTACTCAATTCTATGACCAGCAAAAAAGGACGCTAAAAGATGGGGCCTCATTACCGCTGGTACCCTGGAGAACACAATTGGGTTGCCTGCCGAGAAATCCTGTTAGGTTCCCATTTGGATGTAGAATTTAATCACGTTGGAATCGCAACCTTATTATATGTAACATCTGTGATAGGTACTTGAGAAACACATTGCGTTGTTTCTTGTGTGATAATTAATTTAAAACCCTTTTCAAAGTTAGTACTGGTTTGTTCATGTAAGTCACTTCTGTCTAAATCATAAACTTATTAAATTTAGCAGTATTCAATAGCAATATTGACCGCGATGAACTTCGAAGCTACTCAAGGGATTTTAATGATTTTGATTTTTGATTTTCATTTAGGATAGGATTCATTTATAACACAGCAACGCGTGCCCAGGTTAGCTAGTATATAAATACATTTACTAGAAATAAAATAACTTATCCCAAGTCTCAGATGGGGCTCGAACCCGAAATATCTCGTTATCCAGACGATGCTATTCCAATTAAGCTTACCAATCAATATTTTTTAAGATTTTTTTAAGCTGAGCATCAGCGCCATCTCTACATATTATAAGTACCAAAACATCGAATATCATTCTTAGAAAAGTATAAAACAATCAACAAAGAAAAAAATTGAAATATATTTATTTATTTCTTAGTTTAAATTTAGATGTTTAATCTAAACGTAAAATTGTTATTTTAGTAACAAAACATACAACAATAACTCAAATACTTTGAATTTCAATTTTAACAATACGGAGGCGGCGATTGAAGTGTTTTAACAGTTAGAAAATTGCTCGATACAATTATAGCCCAAGGGCGTACCCGTTGAAAGGTTATGATATATTTGCGCACACCACTTGTTTACATTTCTTTTAACCACAAGAACCACATCTGAAGTTTTAATTAGAGCCGTAAGCGGCGTTAACTTTATAACGAGACACAACGGGATGTCATTAGGCTCTTTCCTTGACTTTTGTGATATATTGTGGTTGTTAGCTTAAACGTTAGCACATGTTTTTAGATAGGCAGTTTAGGTTTTTTCATCAATATGTAAATATTCGAGGATATAAGTATCAAACTGAATTCTTTCACATTTTTAAAGAGACATTTTCTTCACAACAACCAGAAATAATAATTACATTTACAGAAGCCATTAATTCTTCTGCTATATCTATATACGTAAATAGTTATTGATTTTATGACTATAAATTCAACATTCCTGTGTTACTGTGATTGACTTAATTTTTTACACAAAGCTATAATTTTAAATAAGGGTATATTGTTATCACGAAGTCCCCACGGGTACGATTATTTCCCCTATAATCAAAACCCGATTGAGCCACAACGAAGCATTCCTAGGTTTAGCTAGCTAAGAATAAAAGATAATAATAAAAATTTAAAAGCAAAGCAGTTACACAAATTATAAACTAAAGTAGAAAAGAAGTACTTAAAAACTAAAGTACTTATATAAAAATCCTGTATTGACGTTTGATCATTAATCAATAAATCATTATTATTTCTCTCACACTTCTTATGAAATTACATTAGCAAAACCATAACGGGGTACCATTTGAAATCTCACATTAGAAGTTCTACGAATCGATTAATCAAAGCGTTTACCTGCAACTTCTTCCACTGTATTCGTCCAATGCACCTGGTTGCATTCCGCCATCCCAACTTCGCTCCGAACACCAGCTCTGAAGTTTTCAATTGGTATGTTCCAGTTTCTTTTAATTCCTGTTTTACTTTTGCTAATCTTGCCCTGTGAGCTTCTGTGTTTTCTCTGTAAATAATAAACACCGGTAAAACAAAATATCCTAACTATATTATGACAATAGTTTTGTGTGTTTGTGTGTTTGTGTGTGTGTGTTTGTTACCATATTGTCTCGCTATCCTAACATTGTAAAACTAAACTTGCCCTTACGTACTCCCGCAAAAACAATACGATATTGTGTTTCTACGCGCTACAGCGCCATCTAGTAAATATAATAATATTTTTTACACTTTTTCAGCCTATCCCAAGGTTTGCATTTGAGGCACTAGGGTAATAGTTCCATTTATGATGCATACATAACTAGTATCCAATATTATTTGATCATGTAGTACTCCGTTTGAACTACACGCTACTTTCCTATTCAGAAATCACTATTTATTATGTTTATAGAGTAAATTATTTGAACATATATGTATTATATTTTTTGATCTACAACTCATATTAAACCCCTGTATACGGCCAATTACTTGAAAATATTACTTTTCTATACAACCCAAGGTTACCTTAAGGAAAACTTTCGTAGCGATAAGGCTGCCATTTAAACGTCTAGTTGTGTTTATAAGGTCATTCATGTATAGGTATGTTATGTGTACAATAAAGAATATACATTCATTCATCATCATTATTAGCTTTTATCAATCCCCTGCTAGATATAAGCTTCCTCTTTAGAGTGTCACGAGGAGAGGTTGTTAATAATTTGCAGCTATCGCATTCTCGCTACCTTCATCAGATCCTCGAACCACCTAATAGGAGGCTTCCCTACGCTACGTGATTCAGTTCATGGTTACCAGTCAAAAACCTTTATTTTCCAAAGGTCATCAGTTTTGCGAGTGATGTGTGATGTGGCGTTATTGGTTCATTCATAGAAATACATATGACCTCAACACAGGAACAAATGATCGTGTTCATCATCTTTATCATCATTATCATTTTGGTTTCTTAGGTAAAGTCATTCCACCAGTTCAAATTTTACTTCACTGTCAGTTGTCGTAAGCTTAAAATCTTTAGTAGAAGTCTTTGAATAATATTATTCAAATTACAACAAATATGTATTATAATTCTTTGATTGTCTCCGCTTGCCATACTGCGGGGGCCGCAGAACAAAAAAGTAGCGAGAATGAATTTTTATAAGAGTACCCATGTAGCCAAGACTGTACACAACGTAAGGCACCCACACATGAGTAAAAGAATAACCGCATAAAAGAGTACGCATACACACAAACGTTCATACTAATCAGTCTCTTTAATGAAAGAGACGAATCACAAGACTCAGATCAAACCCCATTTAGAGTTTAGGTGAAGTCACTCAAACATGCTCAATAGTGTTTGGCACAATTATAACAACTATCGATAAAATATATAGTCAATAATTTTGTTATTAAAAGTTTATTTTATAGCTTTGTCGTATCCAAAATTATAAAGTATTGCAATAACTTCACTTAATTATATATAAAATATCAATTAGGTACAAGGTGAAAATCAGTTATACAGCTAAAGGTTTTAGTGACACAGGAGTGTTCAATTAGAAGAGGAAACGCCGTGATAGCGAGAGGTTATCGGCTCGAGTTCCGTCTGCCGTCTACACGTGATTTTTTGATAAAATTGCTTTTCTATTTAATAAAAATAATAATAAATAAATCAAATGTTTCTTACGTTCACACCAATTAGCCTAGCCAAGCCACAAGTCTTACAGTGCTTACTCTGAAGCACTGTAAGGCTTGTGTTATGGATACTAGAGTTACGGATAGACATACATATATGATACATAGATATGTAATAGTCATAGAAATATATATAAACACCCATGACTCAGGTGCATACCCTTCCAGGATTCGAACCCAAGGCCGTGCTAAACAAAAGATATTATTTACTGAAGTACTTCTTGTTTTTAATGATTCTAAATTTTTGTGTCCTAAATTGATGTTTTAACAAAATCTTACAAAGTTAAATTTCAAATGCAATACCAGTTATCGATCAGACACAGAAAATCATAGATCATATGTAGATAATTATTTTTAAAAATATTGTATTATTTACAAATAACACACCAAAACAGTAGAACCAAAAGTTTTCAGTACTAATACTAAGAAATATTAAGCATTAGTGTATATGTGTGTGTATGTACTAAAAATATTTAAAAAATCAAACTTTGTTAATTGGAGTCACCCGAATTTTGCTATTCGCAAAAATTCCCATCAAAACATTTTTTTTTTCTTTTTTAGGTATTACGCTCCGCTCCAATATATGGTGCCAGCATAGCTTTATACTTAGCGACTGCATCGCCTAGTACAAATTCTTCATTCAAAACATAATTGCAATATTATAATATATTACCTACACTTAACACACTGGCACAATTAGCGGATCACATAATTTTTTTTTCACAATATTACATAAAAGACTGGCCTGTCAAGATACCTTTTTAACTTTAATTTAATAATGGAATGTAATGCGACAGTCATTTTTTTCATCGATTTGTTTATATTCCCCGCTAAAACTGATTTGTTAGTGATGAATTTCAAAAGTTTTATTAATTCGATAATTTGTTATTTTTTTAGTAAAAGTTATTTTTTCGTGTCAATAGTAGGCACCTTAGTAGAAATAAACTAAAATGGCCGATTCAACATCACCAGTGGTTATAAGGGCAGATGAAATGCGAAGAATTGGTCATATCTACTGATCCATGTGCCTTGGGAGTACAACTAGAATTTTATGCACAGGTTTCCCCTTAACAAAAGGTAAGTTATTTTTTTCATTTGTGATAATATCTACATACATTAATTATCATTATATCTACATAGTTACGGCTAATTAAGAAAGAAGTAAAATATTATTTCTTTAAATTCACACGTTTTAATGCTTGGGTTTTCTTAATGCGGTCAATGTGGGAAAAACGATATAATAATTATATCCGTTTTGAGCCAAAGAAGCGGCAGTTAATTCACCATTTAAAAATGAATATTCCATGAACTTTTATCAGATCTTACCTCCATACCAACCAATTCTTTCTTCTTTCTGCTTAGAGATAAGTTTCGTACTTGATAGAGTCAATAAATAAATAAAAAAGTATTCTAAACCAAATATTATGTTTACACGGCTAGGTACCATATCTAACAGCAACAACCTACGCAGTAGCGACTTGAATAAATACCGATTAAGTAAGTATTCAAAAGTTTTTCTATAGTACTAATAAGTCACAAGTACTAATAAAACATATTTTATATTCAGGGTTTTTATTTTTTTATCTTTGACATTTCTTAAAAGCCCAAAAGTTTTATGAAGGGAAGTTATAATTTTTTAGAACACACTGAATATTGTAATATTTCTATGCAATCCGTAAATATGGATAAATAAGTAGGTATATAATAATATTATATCATCAATATTGTTATTTCAATTAAGTTATCTTTATATATATAATTCTTCTGTGAGTGTGTATGTCACTGAACTCCTCCTTAACGGATGGACCGATTTGAATGAATTTTTTTGTGTGTGTTCAAGGGGATCTGAGAATGGTTTAGATTCACAAATCAGTCCGGCAGATGACGCTGCAGTCGGCACAGCAACGCGTGGCTGGGTCAACTAAGTATTTATATATAACCAAGTTATAAGTTTAAAAAGTAATTGATCCAACTTTTAATTACTCGTACGCAGTATAAACTCTTTGTAGGTATGCCTCAATGGTTTATTTATTTTTTTATATCTCAGCTGCCGCAACAAAGCATGCCGGGCGGGTCCGGCGCGCTACGAAAAAATATACAATAAAGGTTGTATATTTGTTCTTGCTGGCTGCTTCTAGGAAATTTTGAATTCTCCGACCTTAAGCCTTGTGAGATCTCAGTTTCTCATGGCTGATAATATGTCCTCCTAAGTACGTTTGTGGATTAGAGATTAGCTCTGTGTTGTATTACTGACATTACTGAGCATAAAAAAATTTGGTAACCTAGCAACATGACAGGTCATGATGATATCATCACGATAATATGTTGAGTTTCCTGTCTTGTCCTGTATATATATATACATATATATAAATCTTATAGCTAACAGTTATCGTGTCTTTATCACTGTAAAAAGTAGCAGTTTTTAAAGGGCTTTGTTGACCGGATAGTTTTCGTATCTGTATTTTTCTATCGTATTTTTAACTGTTGATAAGATCCTTGAAGTATTTTAAGAATTATACACATCAAGATCAATCAAGCAACATTTATTACAGATAGATGAATACATCTATTCCAAAAAATGTTTTCCACTGAATCGCTTCATTTTTGAATCGTTTTTAAATGTTTGGTTTATAATTGATGCTGTGTTTTAGCATGGAAAAGGTTTGCCAAAGTCTACTTTCTTTAATACGAGTGATGGAATGTAATTTTGACACCACATACCTGTAAATGGAAGCGAAGTATTGCCCCAAAAAAGATTCTGCTTCTTTGTAAACTTCTTCTATTGTTCTTGATGTTTCTGCCCTGCTTGGGATGTCTATAATACTGGATTGGCAAATATTTTCCGTGCATTTTGTGTTCTGAAACAAAAAAGACTTAAAATGGATATGTTTCAATAAACTTCGTCCGTTACATGGGGCGCAAACCTTAATGAAACATAAATACCAAATCGGTTTATCATGTGGTATTTGGTAGAATAAAGTAGTATAAACCCTTCACAATCAAGGATGTCTTGAAAGGCGTCTTTTGATACTGGAGTCAATCACCATATACCTCCTGCAGACTAATTAATAGGCAGCAGCGTCTTCAGAGTTATGACATTTTACTGTAATCTCCAGTTTATGGCAAAACCCTCCATTTTTGGCGAGGCAGCCATCCACCAATAGACGTCTTTTGACTGAGATGATGACGTAAAACTAAAAGGAAACTACTTTCATTTTATTTATCTATTATTGTTCAGGCACTCTGTTTGTCTGTATATTAACAGTATTTATTTTGTATGACACACACACAGTACCTTTACAGAAATGTCTTGAATGGCTTATGTTTTCTAAAGAACTATAAAAAAAACCTTAGTACAATTAATCTACGCTAGGTGAGTCAGTTGTTGGTTCCCAATTGGTAAGATGTTTAACTGATTCTTGTTTTAATATTAAATCTTAAGTTTTGTTCACACTAGCGACTAGTTAATTTTTTCTACATTTTATTTTAACGAAAACAATACAATTGTATTGTATAATAACATACAATTTAATACGGTATGTTATTAATTTGTATGCCACAAAATTTGGCAAATCATGTATCACTTGAAAATATATGTAATAACTTTAGAAATCATGTTTAAACTAAAAAAAACGCATTATTCCTAGAACTATCTTAATTCGGAATATTTATTTCCCTTTAAATTGCTATTTCCATGTAGCATTATATTAAATTTATTTTTATATTAAAAAGTACTGAAGTGATGAAATTTCAATAAGTTAATTTTTATTGAATGTCCAAATCTTGAAAATGGCCTCTGATAAATGTAATGTCCTACGATTGGACTCTTTTGAAGGTAAGCGGTCAATTTTTGTTATCTTTAATTTTTATCTTAATATTACACGTTCGACTCTTTTGTAGAGTTAGAAATATCCTAACTGTACATCTTAAAGCAAGCCAGTAAACAAAAGATAAACATCTTACAACGTCATAAAACGCTGCCCAATAGATAATGAGACGAATTAGGATCATTACATCATCCTATTACGAAAAGATGATGAATCATAGTTTAAATTATATTAAAGAGGCGATGGTAAAAAACGTTACAAATGCATGTATTAATTTCTTATCAAACATCCGGGTATCAGAATCTATTCCATTTAAAAAATTAATAAGCCAGGTACGAGTTTTTATAAATAGAATCTTTATATATATCCAGCTACTTAAGAGGTTGAAATACTTCTTTTGAATTAGTTTTTTCTTCTAATCGGTTCATAATAATATGGTAGTACACTTGATTCTCCTTTAGTATAAATTAGTATTCAACTATTAAACCAGTACCTAACTAAATGAATACAAATACAAAAAACATAACCCCCTTTCTGACGTAGTCAGGTACAAATTTGTTGTCTCTGTTCTCTTACAAATATTTTAAATACATTGTTGAATCTTAGTAAGGTACGCAACGGTATTCGACTTTTTATTCAGCTTTTAGTTTTTTGCATTAGAAAAAATCCTCTATATCACAAAAAATAGAGTCGATAGGGTGTCCAGAGGTATATCACTAGGATTGCCGGTAATACACCCAGATAGTATCCGAGTTTTTTTTGAAAAACTTAGATTAACAAAGGGTTATTGGTCACAGAAACATCAATACTTAATTGTTTTGCTAAACTTTCATGGTTAAAATGCAACCCTAAAAAGGTTGAAGCTTTGGTTTAGCACAAAATCTTTAATACGAATCAATATTTTCGAAAACAATTAAGAAAATCGTAAGAGTTATTTTCTTTTTTGAAAACTTTCAAATGTAGCAGCTGTTTGCTGTCAATTTGATGCCCCTGTCTTTATAAAATCACAGTTAAATTTTGATCTAAAGCATAACTAGTCTAAAAAACTTCTTTGAAGTGGCGAGTTGCAATAAAACGAAATTATGTATATTTCTCTTGTTTATTGTGTTTTCATAAAACCTTTTCGTAATGACAAGGCTACGTCTTCACAAAAAAGTTTTCTTTAAGTTTGATTAATGTGATTCCATTGCTATATCGATGCTTTAACTCTGCCCTACTCTAGGGATACTCTACCTGTGGACTTGCCTCTGTTTTGGTTGAACACTTCTTAATTTGTAGGCGCTTGTACTAGTGCCGTGATCCTTTTTGTTGTTATTTAAGTCATTTTATCGTTTTTTAATATTTATCAGAATAAACCATGAAAATATTAGAAATATTAGTATTTTTATAGGTATTGTTTTGATAAATACAAATTTAAACAAAACTACTTTTACATGGTTCATTGCGCGTGAGATTTTGTGCTTTTATTTAATCCTGACGTTCGACTGGTTTAGAGGCGCCGAGATTACAGAACATTACCTTAGTCATCCTATGATCACGGTTCCTATTAAGTTATATAAATGTGTCAAAGGGGTGAAATTATGGACATATCATAGAAATTACTTACATTTTACAGTTTTCTTTTTCAATGTTGTTTAACTATTGACGTATTTGTTTATCCCCGCTTGTTGTGCCAATTACTTTTTGCCAGAATGTTGTGGAAAATAATTTATTTTATAAAAGTAATTCGTTTCTTTTGTGGCCATTTTTTACTTCACCACTACCTGAAACACGCTTTATGTACTTATCCATACAAAATCCGTTAATTATTATAAGAAATAAAAAACGAGTAATAAACATTTGAATCTTATGTAGTCTAGCATTGCGTAAAACGCAAATCAATCGTATTATCTCATTTAACATAATAAAGATACCTAAACAATGGTACAGTTAGCAAGCTATAAGATCCTGCTCCATGGTAACAATGGATAATTACTTGTGTTATTTACAGCGAAATCCATACCAATGACTTCGATGTATTCCATTTGCGCAATACGTTACTAGCTGTTTACTGGAAACATGGCTGGCAATCAAAGCCTCAGTAATTCAGTAATAATTGGTATAGATCTTTATTAGGTACCGCTATTAAGCGACTTATAACAATTAATACACTTAAAGCGCATTATTTAGAGATTTGAAAGTAATTTTTTTCCGTTGCTCATTTTAATTGTTTGTTTCGCTCATTAAGAATACAAAGTCAAAACTGTTACATTAAATACAATAGGGATTCAAAATCTATTAGTTAACTGAGCGATAAAAATTTTCAGGCAAGTTAACGTATAACAGACTTACTGAAGCAAGAGATCAGCACACGCAATAGTATCATATAAAGGAATATCACCATTTTATTTTGATTACATATTTGTATGCTTATTCTAGTTAGGTGTATTTCTATAAAAATATATTTTTACTAATGTGTTACAGTTATTACTAAAATATTATATTCTAGACTCAATATGTAATATGAATAAAGGAAAAGTGCCATTACGAAAACTGTGAATCAATTTAGACTAGCTAAAAATAAACAAGTTTTATGTTTCAAAAAATTCCCTTCCACCCGCCGTTTCCCAGCTTATGTTATTGTTATCAAGACTAACTGCAAAAACATAGGATATACAATTTTTTTTTTTATATTTCGTTCACCTAAATATTAACTTGATATTACTTCCCCTATTGAGAAAAACGATGAAATACGTGTTTGTTTATATTTGAACAAAAGCCTTAATACTTAATACCGGTCTTATCGTTTCAACATTATTAGATTTTTCAAAGAGTATTTCAACTTTTCATCCATATGCAGGTACAATTTTCTAAAATGCTGAAGCAAGTGTCGACTTATTTTTGACCAGAAACCTTTATAAGCGAGCGTATTCACCCTTTCATAAACACAAATTCTAAATTCCAAATATCCAGTTCTGCGGTGTAGGCTCCGCGTTGTCTGTCGACAGTCAGTCAATCACAAAGGACAAAGCCTTTTTTTTTAAATATATATATATAATATATATATATATATATATATATATATATATACAGATGTAGCGTCAATAAACTTGAATGGTTAGTATACAATTAGGAGGCTAATTAACTTGGCCAAGAAAACTATTTAGCTGGTCGTCCGTGACGTTTGCTCTAATTAAATAGGAATCTATTCACGAGAATATCAAGTGTATTGACGAAATTCTTACTACTTAGCCTGACGTAAAACTAAGAGTAAATTGAATTTATTGAGGAGTAAAATATTGATACAATTGACGGCCAGTTAGTACAAAAGGTAACAATTTTGTCTATGAACCAAAAGTCTTGGGTCCGAATATTGTTTATAATCCGAGCTGTTGGAGCGGAGCGAGCGAAGCTCCCATGGATCAGCTTCAATGGCGCAATGTCTGTTACGCCTTAACTTCCCGAGTTCTTAACCGATTTTAATATTTTTTATGTGAAATCGAATCAACAGGCTTAGGACCAGATTGTGACGGTGACCCGAATTTTGAAATTCGCAAAAACTCTCATCGAACCAAAAAAATAATAATCTTTTTTTAGATATTACGCTCCGCTCCAATATATGGTAGTAGCGTAGCTTTATGCTTAGCGACTGCATCGCCTAGTTATATTATGACAATACTTGGCCGGGTTATACCAGCAACGCGTGGCCGGGTTATACCAGCAATGCGAGGCCGGGTTATACCAGCAACGCGTGGCCGGGTTAGCTAGTAAATAATAAAAGATGATGATGATTTGCAAATTAGTTGTCACGATGTTGCAACTTCGTGGTCCCTTTGAATTGACATTTCTTTAGTAGGTCGGGCCTGGGTGTTGTGGTACCGCCGTTGCTTCTATTTTCCAAAACTCTACTGCACGAGACTACTTGACTGCAGAAGAATGTATGTGCTATTGTCTAATGCTTATTAACTAGCGACCCGCCCCAACTACGCCTGCTTTAAAAACAATGATTACATAATACATACCCTATATCAATCTGAAATAATGTGCTTATCCAATAGATTTAGTGGTTTTAAAGATCACCCTCAGCATATTAAACAAAATCTGTTTTTTATTATTGAAAAAAAATATTGAAAAAGCTTAAACACTGGTCCAAATAATGTTGTGTACACAACTTGTGTATACAATTTATATTTTTATAAAACGTTCACGATGATAATTAATGTACATTAATAAGAATTTAAGAATAAATTATTATTATATAACTTTGAACCAACCGGAAAAGCATAATTATTTTCACTAACAATCTATAATTATACAATTACCGTGAGATAGTTTAACGATCCTTTATAGAAAATGAGCATTAAATATTTAGACAGTTAATCCGACATAACGTATATACATATTTTTAAATATTTTGTTTTTAAAATTAATACTTGTAACTCGTACATTGTGTCGTATTCGGCAATACCGACTCTTCATCTTAAAGACGTCGTAAAAGACGATTTTCCGTATTATGGTCTTTCAATTCAATTTATAGCAAGAATCAAAGTCTCATAATGGTTAGTAATAATGGAAACTTAAAACTAACTTAGTACACATATTCAAAATGATGACAATTATTCATTAAATAGGGCATGTCAAAAATACTAATAAAAAATAACAAATTTAAACGATGCACACTTGGCCTCACCCAACAAGCACTTTGGTCCAGTGCTGGCTGAAAGGAGACTCGCACCCCTCTGCCACAGCCCTCAGGATGCTATTGCAGCTGCCGCAAGCCCTGTTCATGAGAGTGGCTACTTTTGTGCGCGCTGCAGCACCATGGCAGCCGCAACGGCATCCTGAATGCATTGTTATATTGCACATGCAGAGCGCTGTAGGCTTTCTGCGTATAATTCACCCATAGGCTGCCAGAATAAAACGATTGACAGAATGCTTAAAACATAGTTATAAATTAGTTATCTCTATCCCGCCCGCCAAGTATGAAGGTTTGAGCCCGAACCCCACTATTTTTGGTTTCTGTACAGCAGTAGACAATTTTAGGCTGAGGTAAGGTGAGGTGAGGTGATTCGTAGATGTTGAATAAAATTAGCTTAAGCGAGATCTTCTGGCAAGTTGAGCCAGAACCCATGCAAGTTTACCGAGCAAGGTGGGTAAGAACCCACCTGGGTGACGGGTGTAAATTATTATAATTGTTCTAAAGGGCTTATATCCTTGGCAAAACAATGGTTTTCACAACAGTTATAAAAAAAATGTTTTAGTGAGCTATTACTGGCCTTTACATGCGGTTCTCTTAAAAGGAAGTTAGTCCCAAGTACTGACATAACAACAACTTACAAATTCTTAAGAGGGTTAAAGTACCATCAAAATTATTTACAACACGAATAAAGGAAATTATGCATCTTTTATTTATATACCTTTTTGGTATTCTATAAAATTGTTAATAATGATAAAAGAAATGCATGGTAATGTGATAAAGCTGCATAGTTTGGTTTTTTTATCGTGCTTATCGCTAAAATTATGACGCGGATTAAAAAAAAAATTAATTTGATAGCCTAATTCTTGGAGTATGTTAAAGGTTAATAATTATTACGCTACAACTCTTAAGAGTGGAAAAAAAGAAAAACAATACAATAAGATCGCTTAGCTGAAACAAGGCAAATATGCGACGAGTTAGGACGGCAAAAGCCATAGCTTTACCACGTACTAAATGGCAAGTAAATGCAGTATTTATTATAAATTATTCATAAAAAATCATTAATACGGAATAATAAAAACTCAAGTTAGAGAAACAGCAATAAATACGAGAAATCCTTGACATTAAGCAATTTGCTAACAACAATCCTCATTCCACTAATTTCACAGTTAGTCTAACATATTTGCGCATGATGCTACATCGAATGGTGGGTTGGTATACTGGTAGTAATTACGGCTCGCTAACTGTTGATTGTTGGTGAAGTCTGAACCAGGAATTTAGTATTCGTAATGTGTTCCGCGCAAATCGTTCGATGTATTGATTATGACCATTGTCCGCGTAGCACTACCGACCGCAAGATATTACCATTAAAATCTATGTTGGTATGATTGTCCTTTCTTTACGCACATAGCTCTTCCCTCATGAACAACTAAAGTAATCTGGAAATTCTTCCTGATTTTGTCTTTCCTTTTAGACAGGTTATAAATTGGTTCTTTTTTACTTATTCCAATGGCGTGATGAGATCAATGACACAGTGGTTAACATTTTATACCTACTATTAAGGAGCTTAAGCAAATTTCGCAATAGTTGGTTATCAAATGGGTGACTAAAAACTTCTTATTTCGAGCTTCTTTTTGCTTCGAAAGGCGTAGTTAGCACCCATTAACTAACACATAAAAAAATATATTCCTGTTTAACTAATATTACCAATACGACATTGTCGTAGACTATGGCAAATTTATACGAAAATAGTATTACCAAGTTCAAATGCAGTGTAATTTCTAAATATGCTTTTGTATTGTTTTAACTTACTCGACAATCTCGCATGTAATTTATTATGTGGTGTGTAATTTTTTATTCTTTAGGAATACCAAACATAATTAGCGACGTTAGTTGAGAGCAAGGTTGAAGTCGTGGATAGGGTTTTTCAGATTAGTACAGCAGGTTGTGTCGGTGTGACCGGCGCCGTAAGCGTTTCGCTTTGTAATCGCTAATAGCCGCACGGTTTGGCTTAAGTTAAAAGAGGCTCTTTTGTAAAGGTTTTTTAAAAAAGGTTGACCATACAAAACCAATTCTTTTTTGTGTTCTCCTATCTATATTTTCGAAACATTGTCTTTATTTGAGGAAAGCCGAAATATATCATTGGTTGTTTGATTTGTATAGTGCAAACAAATCTCAGAGATAACAATACTGATAATCTATAACACCGTTATGCTATCACGGATGATTGCGATCAATACATTGATGTTAATAATGTAAATAATTCTAACATGCACATAGTGTGACTAAGCCTGATAATTCTAATCAGTCTATTATCAAAATTGTGGAACTCATGTGAGTAGTGTTGCTTATTAACTTTTAAACAAAGACCGTTTGAAAAAGCGCTTTCCATAGGCAGTACTATATTATTAAAATCTTGTATCAAAAGTAAATGTAGAAATTATCCCATTTTGTAGTTCGAAAAAATTTAAAAACAAAAGACTTTCAAATAGTAACTTTTACAAAGATTACGAGTACATATACTAATTAGTTACATACAAGTAAAAAATAAGCAATCAAAAGATACCACACGATACATATAAAGGTTGTCACGCATATGTTATGATAAAAATCATTTTTTGCGATTTTATAAATATACATTTTTGTTTTAAAGTGCAGCAGAAAAGCGCAAAAAGATAAATATAGACGAGACATGTCGAAAAAAACAGTGTTGAAGTTGTTTATTGAATATTTTTTTTATAAAGCTGAAGTGATTTAAATTGAAGTAATCAATTTAGAAGAAAAATGATGTTTATCCTGCCAAAGCAGACAATAACAATAAAGAGAAAACAACTTCACCAGAATTTAATCGCAATACTTTAGTGTGAAAAACTTTAATTATATCAATAAGCTTTCTTGCCTTAAAAGGTATTTACAAAAATATAATAAAGTCAAGAATGAATAAGAATATACTCGTGAAACTCAAATTTGCAATATTTTTATTGTCTGGGGTTCTAAGTTAGTAAGAAAATATTTGAATACAGAGTTTGTGCTAGAGAATAAAAACAAAATGAAACTAAAATTGTTCTTCATTTAGCGCTTAAGCAGCAAAACATAACCTTCTGACGTACTTCTATGTGATTCATAGTTTATTTTATTCGGCCGTTGATATTACAATGGCAGCTAAACCAGTTTTGAACGTTATAACTGAAGCAAATAATCATAGTTTTTTGCTCTTTATAACAGTAATGAAACGGATGCGGGAAATACGTGTCTGAAAGTCCCACCAGTGGACCCCGACCGCGGAACCGACAATGCCGTCACGAATTAGATGATGTGATAAAAAGTTCTTTATAAATGCGAGTCGAATCGCACTATCCAAGTTCCGTGCAGTACAAATGAGTTTTGTTAAATTAGATAAGGCTATACTTGGAAAACGAAAAAGGCTAAATCTTATTTAAACTACGTAACACTATTAGTTGAAGATTTTAAAAAAATTCTAGAATCTTTCATGTCCTTTTATAGGGGGCAAACCCACAATCACTTTCGTCAATACATACGAAGTGATATCGATTCTCAATATCGAATGTCATATAAAATATATTTTTTCATTGTCAGGACACTTTTTTCTTTACGCAGAAAATGGCATAAGGCATTCCATCGTGCCGGGAGAACACGATGGATATGTGGGACTCTCTTCCATGCCCCTACCCGGCCGAGTGCCCGGTAAAGGCTTGGAGGCCTACCCACTAAAAACTGCGGCGTCGCAATACACATTGGAGCGAGTCGCGTGGCCCCTTGCCAGACTCGGCCGCGAAGTCCCCCGGAAACAAAAGTTCCCGGAGGGCTTCCGCGGTCGCCATCCCACGGGCAGGCCACGCCGGGTTATAACGTGTCACGAAATGAAAAAAAGACTTCTGACACGATGACACGATTTAGTATAATAATATACGTTTGATCGAAATAACATGTTACCGAAGCACAATAACTCTAGCGTGTTTCGTCTTATATAGCAATATTTTATCGAAGCTCTGCACTTATGTTCTTTTTTCAAAAACCGTCCCTTAAAGACCGTGCCTTATTTGTTCTCTTCCGTATATAAATTATCTTTTGGATTTCATTTATTTACTTTTATTTTTTTATTTTATTGATAAAGAATACTTCGTTTTTTTTCAAATAATATCACGAAACACAGACAGCTCACGAAAACTTACTTTTGATCTTGTTTGCTAATGAGAAAAAAAATGGAACAGAATACAAACTGTTTTAATATTAACAAAATTTACTTGTCTATTTTATAACTATATTACTGAAGAGCGTATTTGAGCTGGCTGTACCAAACCAAAGGTACTAGCCCTTTACACTAATTAAAATACTATGGTTATTAAAAGGCCAGCGAAACGATCGCGATTGTTTACTTTTTAGGTAAACACCGTCATTCAATCTTCCTAAATCCGGTTTCGAATCATATGAATTCTTAATAAACTAATAATATTTAATTATCTACGTATTTTAATCGTTTAATTTATGACTTCTTTATGTCATTAATACAAAACATGACACTTATTACAAAATTTAACGTTTCAAACCTGTGGTAACGGTATAATTAAAGGCGATTCTATTAATTTATCATCAATAGCCAACTCTACTAATTTAACATCCATTCGAGTTGAATGAAACGGGTCGAAAGATTTTTTATAACAATGCGTTATTACTTTATTCAACACAATCCCACAGTCATAACAAAACACAAGTAAACAAAAAAGAAGCGCCTTCGAGTTCTTATTGAGGGCTGAGTCTTAGTTTTCAGAAGTTGAAACATAATTTACTTTTTAGTTAAGATTTTGAATTCAGAACTTAATTTCTTTGTAGGATAGACCATAACTCAAATACGTTAAACAAAAGAACGTTAGCAAATGTATGTAATTTACGCTTAAACATCAAGCAATAACGCAAAAAAATTACCAAAAAGTGGTGAGGTCCGAAATAGATTCGCTTGGTTTAGTATAAATATTGCAACCGATCCCTTTTTGCACGATACTAACCTCACTTTTTGTGTAATATGTATGTTAAATGGTTTTTATGGATCTAAAACAAATTCAAAATTATAATTAATTCTTACTATAGGACTGGACAACACACCAGAATATAATTTATATATGTATATAAATTATACTCTGGTATGTTTGCGCTTCGTCAAACAAAATTAAGTATCGTAGTAAATAAGTTGTCATTTCCTTATTCTTTAATTTTATTGTTTTCTTGTTAAATAAGGAAATAAATAAGGAACTATACTATCTTTTTGTGAAATAAAATTCAGTGATATAATTTATTACAATAAATCCTGTAACAATAATTTTAAAATTCGTATTCTTAAAATATATGTGATAATCGAACAATTAAATAGAGTACTCGTAGTTGTAATACTATATGCAGCGCATAATTTCGACATAATTCCAAACGTCTGCAAACCCTGTCGTCTTAGAGGTAATATATTCTCACCCAATTATTTTCTCGAAGAAAGAAAGAAGAGTTTATATATTGGTGCAGACGATTTTGAGGATCATGTGATGTTGGTAGATATCGTGAGTGTGTAAATTAGTAGAGGTTTAAGATACTGGTTTCTCACTTTGTCCGATATAGACGAGCCAAAATGATGCTTGTTGAGGCATGCTGTCACATATTTTAGGCGAGAATTCTATAGATTACTCAAAGAAAAGATTCAGTATAATAATATTTTAAAAATGTTATTGGATCTACTGCATTACAATGGAGTACATTAAGACAAAATCTTAACATCAGAAGGTCAGTTTATAAAGATTATAACCGTAAAACTTATACACCATGGAGGTATTTAATTTATTCTTTAATATATTATGTAATGTAATCTCTTGTGGACGTTAAGACTTCTCAGATTTTATATTATAATTTCCGACACTTTATCACTGCCGAAATAGCTCAGTTGGGAGAGCGTTAGACTGAAGATCTAAAGGTCCCCGGTTCAATCCCGGGTTTCGGCATATCTCTGTTTTTTTTGTTCTATTATTAAATATTAATTTACTCAACATTTTTTTACTTAGACTCAACTTATTACATTTGCTTAATCAACTTATTACTTGGGTCGCAAGCAGTCGGTGTCAGGTCAGAGTCCAGACATATTTGGATTAATACAGTATTCGAATAAAGATGGGTTAAATAAGAGCTCAACAAATATATATTAAAAAAATTAAAATCATATCTGATAACAGCTGGAGCGCTTATGTTATGGTTATAAAAAATAATGACACCAAGAACACTAGATATGTTTATTCTTATCATAATTTGGTTTCTTCATTCTCAAGTAAATTTATTCATTTCAAAAAGCTTTTATTGAATGACTTAATTTATTAAATAAAAGCATGTTTCATCCTATTTTTCTTTCTTGCTGTTAATATGTCACACGATTTTATTTGAAGCATTGAGGAAATTAAATTAAACCTTTTTTTTAAATATCGTTTAATTTTTTTTACTATTTAGTATATATCAGTGTAGATGCAATTAACTTATATAATAGTCGACCAACTATAAGATACTAGGTCATAAGATTCATGACCATTATAACCAGTATACTTGTCAATACGAATCATAACTAGTGAAATGTCCGCTTTTTAGCTCCATCATTATACTCAGGACATAATCAAGGGCCAGAGTCCTTGTCAAAACAAATCAAATGAGCCCAAACGTGAAAGGATTGTGTTGTTTTATCAAAGAGTTCCGTAGTGCACTTTCAGCTTTATCGTCTGATCGGCACTGTGTCATAATAATAATAATTAGTTGGAATATAAACCGGATATTTTTAATAGGTGCAGCACGAAAATGCTAGCAGTTATATAATATTTTAAATCTTTGTTTGCTCGCTTTACTTTTTAGATAATTTCATAGAAATCTATTCAAGGATAATAAAATGGTCAGAGGTGCTAAATTTAAAATACACGCAATTATGATGACATAACGACCTTTTATTTTTAATCGACTCGGCACTTATGTTTTTATTGAAGTAATAATTTATCAACAGTTTAAATTCACACCTAAAATGTTAGATGATTACCAATCAAATTGGGGATGAGTATGGATACTACCTGTAATATTAGGTATCTCTAATCTTTATTTAATTTTATTAGGAGTTACAGGAATTAGTATTTATCGAAACGGGATTTAAACCATGCTTTTTTTTGGGGTATTAATATTTTAGTGCAATTGATTTTGCCTAATTAATCATTGTCAGTCGTCAGATGTCATCGTCTTCGTTCTTCTGTAACAATGGTTTATGTAAATGCCCCGAAATATCGGAGCCTTTAAAAATTGTTAAAATCCAGTTTTAATTAATGCTAATGTAAGTGAATCTAAGTAATATTTAACAAAATATATATGTTTTAAAATAATATGTCCAACATAACAATTAATAAATAAATAAATAACTGGAGCGGAGCGAGCGAAACTCCCATGGATCAGCTTTAATGGCGCAATGTCTGTTACGCCATAACTTCCCGAGTTCTTAACCGATTTTAATATTTTCTGTGTGGAATCGAATCAAAAGGTTTAGGACCAGATTGTGATAGAGATTTTGAAATACGCAAAAATTCCTATCGAAACAAAAAACATATTCTTTTCTGTTTTTAGGTATTACGCTCCGCTCCATTATATGGTGCTAGCGTAGCTTTATGCTTAGCGACTGCATCGCCTAGTATATGAATTTTTTGCCTGTTTCATTAGTTGTTATTTAAGGCAAGTAATGTCAAACAGAAATAATTATAAAAATGTTTATTTTAAAAAAGTTACTTACTACTTACTTACAAAGTATCAAAACAACATTTCTGCAGTACCAAAAAAAAGGAACACAAACCCAAACACAAACCCTTAGTTATCCTGTGATCACGGATCTTGTAAAGGACAAAAGACATCAGAATTAAATGTAAAAACGAAAATTAACACGTTGTGAATACGGTAAAATTGCTTTTATTTAAAAATACTTAATTGTTTTTCAATATGAGTCAAATTTAAATAACTGGCTTATGACTGTAGAAATACCATATAAATATGATATAGCTTCCAAATAAGTTACGCAGACTGAAGTTATTATTTCCTTACAAGAGTTATGTGTATGGGAAAAAAATTACAGTTTATAAGTAAGGACCCAATAATGCGTTTAAAATTGTGTTTTTCTGTAGTAGTGTTAGTTTATCACATGTTACCTTAACTCAATATCATTTATTTGCGATAATTGATTAGCCTATAACTAGAAAAACTAGGCACATGATTCGTTGTAGAAGGCGAGATTTTGAAATGTTGACACAAACCTGTCAATAATATTGGGCCACCCAAGAATTAATGGGCTTATCTGGTTCAAATATCATTTAATGTCAGTTGTATCATTATTGCTAGTTTTAAAGTGTAACCACAGTTTTAAATTGGTTTGATCAGATAAGTATTAATGTAATTTAATTTTTACTACTATTTTTTTTCTAGATGTGAGAAGTTAGCCTACCTAGTATATGAATATCTGTTATATATTTTTCTAGTAAAATGCTTCACATATAATTTTGCTGGTAATTACTTAAAATAATAAAAAATACAATGGCTTGATAAAAAAATAAATGTTTATTATAAAAGAAGTAACAATGATTGGTTGGAAGCGCTTTACATTATATAAGCTTAATTTATTTTTTTAATGTTACCTGAATCAAATATTGACTATTAAAATAATAGAAAAATATTGATGTCAAGAATAAGGAAAGAGGTCTGTCCACAAATCGTGCGTGAAATATCGCAGCCTCAGAAATAAAAAAAAAACATGGGAGTGATCTTGTTTTAATTAATTCTAATATTATTGACATTTAAAGCGATAATATTCGTCGGTTTACTGTTAAAGGAACGGTGTTGCCAGAATTATGAATTGTGATGCGGACATCGCTTAACATCTGGTAACAGCATATTTTTTTAGAGATAAAATATTAAGTTCTCATACATCAATATTCCACCGTAATATTAGGTAACCTATGTGACCGATTTTTTCTAGTATTTTTCTATTATAATAATTTATCTTATAACATATGTGGTTAAGTTATATTTTTCTTATACATATTCAGACTTAGTTTTCAGTTAGTAGTTAAATGATTCCCTTTATAATTAGTAGTATTGTGAATCCGGTATTACGTACCGAGCACGAGTGAATACAAAGTCTTTACCCCAGCGATAAATTGGTTTCAACATCTTTTGTTCAGATGATAATTACTGCTTTTGATACTGAGAAGCGCTTTACATAATTGATTCTGATAGTTTACAAAGTTCTTCAATTGATATTTGCATAGTCTGATTGAGCTAAAACAGTCTTTTAAGAGGTTACGAAGTCAAATCATCTAAGGTCATGGGATACGAATGTAAAGATTACAACCTTAAACAACATAAAACACAATTCTCACGTAAAATGAAAGGTCACAGACTGACGTAACCCGAATTGTATATTAATAAATGAAATTTGGTCTAACAATTTTTTTATCATGTACAAATATCGTAATCTATCTATCTACATTATATTATGACAATACTTTGTGTGTGTGTGTGTGTGTGTGTGTGTGTTTGTTACCATACCAGCAACGCGAGGCCGGGTTATACCAGCGACGCGTGGCCGGGTTAGCTAGTTAAGATTAAATCAGAGATTCATCTATTGATAAAACAAAAGAAGGTCGAATACAATACCGCACAACATCGAAAGCAACACAGTGACGTCTAATATAAAACCTAACTGTATTACATACAAAACAGGTTTGCTTACGTAATCAACTATAAAGTTACAATAGACAAAAATGTTGGCACACAGAAAACATTAAAAAAAAACAGTCCAAGGTTGATTAGCTCGCGGTTAAACGGTAAGTCGCTCCATGCAAATGACTAGTGTAAACAATCTTATTTGAGTAGGCCCAATTACGGTAAAGTACGCCGGCACCAATGCGAATTCTTAGTAATAAATTAATAATTCCTTACTAACAAGCCTTCGAAATCGTTCTTTAGTAGCTACGAGTCGACAGGCTGGCTTTGTTGTTAAATTAACACATCATATTACTCAGTTCTCACGACCATAAGACGTGAGGCTGCTGGTATTCAGCCAGCATGGGATATGGCAAGGCTCAAGGCAATCCGTGAGAATTACCCTTTATTTCATTGCAACCATTATTAAATATACACATACCTTATTCGATTACCAAGCATTAGTGAAGTATTTTGACATTTTTTTTTTTAAAGAATTTATAACCGGTTAAAGATTACTTAACACAAAGCTTTTTAAACCTAGTCTGGTTTTTACGATGAATATTCGTTTACATATTTAAGTAATATTTGAATGTTGAACGGTAGGTAAAGAACAATACTATTGTATATAAGCATAAACTAGGTCTGCAATACATGCTGCTGTTTGCAAATACTAAGCGAAGCAATTAGATATTTGATGGGTGATTATTCCTCGATGGTATGTTCGATTTCAAAACTTTTATTGCACATTAGTCACAACCACGATGTGAGTTTTGGCGCCAAATTTCATCAATGTAGTATCAGCGGTTTGGCTGTGATCAGCTTTTGCATTTTTCTTTCGGTGATTATTCCTCCATGGTAGTCTATATTTTTTTTACATAGCCTATGTCCGTCAGGTTATAATCATGTATGTTCATGCCAAAATTCGTTCGAACCGGTTGAACCGTTAAGTAGCAGGAGGGAGACAAGCGAAATTTGTGAGTTGCCTAAAAGAGAGCTTCGCTCAATTATTGCATATAAAAATTTATGGAAAAAAACTCGTCTCTTACTTTTTATTATTTCTTAATACATTTACATAAATCTTTAAATTTTAAACAAGTGACTCTTCTTTTGTGTCTAGTAGTATATGGCAAAATACTAAGGAGGAGATATCTAATTTTAATCTATCAAACAAGTGCCCATCCCGCCTTCGCTCATTATAATAGTATTATATTTACATTCACACCAATTAACCTGATAGGCACTGTAAGGCTGGTGTTTTGGATACTAGAGTAACAGATAAACGGACTTGGGTACAAATTCTTGTATTAAACATACACCCCCCTGCCATACTAGCAGAGACAGGCAGGATCGCTGCCATCGCACCAAATGCTCGTCAAATTGTGCATAGTGAAAGAATTTCTAAAATACATTCAATTTCAAAACAATGATATCATTTAATTTGATTCGTTTGATCGTATTCGTTTTCGAAGAAAAACTATTCTACGATTCTCGTATGTAACAACTGTGTTTTAGTGTTCAGAAAAAATTAAACCCAATAGAAGCACGGATATTATTTTGTATATGTACTAGTATACGCCAACTCTCGTAGGGCAAAGTATATTTAGTTTGTGTAAATACATTAAAATAAAACCACACCACACTTTTTGTACTTTTTACAAAAAAACCCAGTCATTAATTGATATTGAAATATACATTAATTTGGTTTACTATTTGTTTCACAGGATTAATAATTTATAACTTTGAAATGCATAATTCTCCTCAATTTTATTTACATAACCAAAATAATGAAAAAGAAAACACTTAGCAAAGCAACAACAAGTATCTCTTTTAGATATAAATCCAGCATTGCTTACTAATATATCTTACTGTCTCACTACTTTGTGCAATAAGGATATAGCGGTCAAGCGCTTACATATTGCTGACAAAAAAGCTCTTCAGATAATATCAAAAAGCACAATGACTTCATACACCGACAACCCCATAATCAATCAAATTTTTACAATTGATAGTTGAGCGTTAGCCTACATTAATTTTATTGTCCCTCTATTCGGCAAAACATTTATTATCTCTGGCTATACTCTCAATGTCTGGGAACAAAGACCATACAGTTGACCGAGCAATACCTTGTAGCTATTCCGGTTCACTTCTAATTCATTGCTTGCTGTCATTTGCCTGTACGCATTTGATTGTATTGTTGTTTACTAATCAAACTCGACCTTAATTTATGTGGTTTAGGCTAATTATAATATCTATAAACATACCATTATGTTTATTGAAAGCTCTATGAAGCACGCAAGTTACGGTCATCGGATTATTTACTAAATTTACTATCTTGAATTTCTTTCATATTTGAGAATGCAAGCAATAAGATGCTGCATCATCGTCAGTACTTAAGTGCAGGTGGTAACTACCTCATGCTGCAGCATGTCGATGAAAATAATGTAGAGGTAAAAGATGACATTGTTTTTTTTTTCACTTAGAATAACAATAATATAGGGGTTATTTTAATCATCCGTAATAAAACTATCCCCACCCGTGGGGACATTATAAGCTGAGGGTGATTGTCTACGACCATGTTGTATTTTTATGGGTTAATTTATTTATTGACTAAACAGATATGATTGATACAGGAAAAAAAAATAAACTGCAGCTTCACAAAAAATGTGTGAACAGTTTTCGTCTTTTTATCAAAAACAAAACAGTTCAAGTATGTAGTACGATGAGAAAACACGTTTAGAAAAATACTTTGATAAATTAATTAAATTGAAAAACAAAAATTTGGCGATGCTGTTAAATATGCTTTTATTACCACGCAAAAAGTATTTATATTTAAAGTATGTAATCTAGAAAATTTTACACAACCAAATAAATTAAATACTAAAAAAAATTTTGGAATTAGCAACATACGTCCCATGAATGATATACTCGTATGTATACCACTAGGCTAGTATTTATATGCTAACGTTACTGTCGAGTTTGTATGAATATTTATATTCCCTCGTATGAAAATACTACGAAATTAAGTTCTTAATTAAAAATCTTAACTCAAACGCGACAAACCTTTGCATATTTAAAATACTTCAACCCTTTAAGAACCTTCTTTCACATTGAACAGAAGATAAAGGGTCCATTTTATTACCAATATATAAGGTGGAATCAAATTAACTGCCAGGACTTCGTGGAGTGGTTGGGTCAATTAATTGGATTAATTGCGCATTTAATTTTCTTTTTTTTTTTCAATATTTAATATTCATGTTTTGACTCCTTTACAAGAGCCGTGATCACAGGATAACTAAGGTAATGGTCGTCCTGCATGTGCTTCCTTACTGATCAATTTATACAAAAAAATATTTTTGTTTTTTTTTTTTTTATTATATCGATTACTATAAAACTAATGAGTTAACCACCAACTCCGCAATCGGGAGGCCCGTCGCAGAATAACTGGCGAAAGAAACTTGCATATGAGGGACCGAACTCCATCTTACTTATATCATTTACAAAAAGAGCTAACTATATCACTAGGTCTCGCAGTATATGTAATTTATAAATTGGATCATAGTAAAATGCACTTGTAAATTTCGACGCGTCTACCAGCGTCACGGTAGCTCAGCGGTCACCTAGATAGCGAGAGGTCGTGAGTTCGAAATCCACTTGAGGACACTGCGATGTTGTTTTTTATAGTCGTATTTTATTTCATAGAACTATGGCATTGTGAATGCTAATAAATAAATACAATAAAGTCCAAGCTATGTACCATTCAGCACAGTGGTAGAATTTGGTTTTGTTTTGCATTCTCTTTGCTACTAGACAAATTTAGCGAGTTTTAAGTATTACAGTTTTTTTTTCTAAATAAGATGTTACTTTTTTAGACGTCTCATGTTAGTTTTGACTATCGGCTACTGGCAACACTAGCGCACGCAGTTTGAAAATATGTCCTAATAATCATAATCATAACATAACATAATGATGTGTCTGTGAATGACTTAAAAATAGTAGTTTGATATTATAGCACTTTGTAATTGTGTCAAATGAAAAAGGAATACCATCTCGATTTCTGCGTATAGTGTATTTTGTGTACGGTATTAACAACCTAGATAAAAAATGCTTAATCTGTGATGTTTTGTGATAACTTGTTAAGACATACTTCCAACTTTAAGTATTTAAATTATACTAGATTTAAAAAATCTAAAAATCCCACGTTTTTCAATGTCCTAAAAAGAATAAAATAACCCTGCGGGGCAAAGCAAGGGGCCACTCAAAACGTGGGGGCGCATATTACTAAGAGGAGATTTTAAAGAGATGAATGACATGCATTGATGCCGATTATTGTAAAGATGCGCCCCCACGTTTTGAGTGGCCCCTCGCTTTGCCCCGCAGGGTTATTTTATTCTTTTTAGGACATTGAAAAACGTGGGATATTTAGATTTTTTAAATCTAGTATAATTATTTTATTCTTTTTAATTATTAACTCAACGAAGTAACCATGTGTTACGCAACAATCGGATAAGCCCCATACAAAAGTGAAAGTTGCCGAAAGTGGACCTGAAAGTGCATCTGGAAAGTTGAAAGTTGCTTTAGAGTGCATTGTCATCGGGTTCTGAACTATCCTGAAAGTTTCAGCTTTCTAGCTTATCGGAAAATGCCTCAAATTTAAGTTGCAAGATTTTGCCCGGACAGACAAACAAATAAGAAAAGTGAGATAAGAAAAACGTGGTAAAATACTTACGGTATCCAATAACATTTGTAAAAAAGCAATGAACTTTTAACGCCTAAAACTATAAACTAGGTTCTTTGTGCTGTGATGTGATGTGAGTGTATCGACTACCAAGACCAAATTCACCGAACTTGTAAGTGTTTCTATACAGTATAATAAATTAGATATTTATTTAATATCCACGCCAGTGTCACTGAATGTAGTATTTAGATTTGTGATAGTTTGTTTCTTTGCTTATGTAAGAGTTACGAATATATTATCCAAGAATCATTGAACTTGCCTACAATCGAACTATAAGGTACAGGTTTAACTACAGTACAGGCTTTACCTAATAGTGCGATCAGAGTATAGATAGTTATTTAATTAAGCAGCAATTCGGAAATTTTTAAGTTCAACGTTTTTTTTAAGTGTTGTAATAAAAGGAGCGCGCGCTGCGATCGCCGCGCTGCGGTTCATTGTACCGCACGCATCAGCTCTGCGCGATTATGCCTACTTTTAATTTGAAGATAGTTTGATTTATTTTATAGTTAATAGGTGAACTAAAAACAGATTAGGGTATAGGAAATGACAGTTAAAGTAATAAAATGAAGTCATGGTATGAAAAAAAACTAAAAAAGCTTTTATTTTTTTACAATATAAAATCCTAATTAAGCATATTCTTTACACTTGACCCAACCACTCCACGAAGTCCTGGCAGTTAATTTGATTCCATGTTATATACATCAACGTGTATTAGTATACGATTTTACATTATGATACCATCGTCAATATGCCAATTTTCAACGACTCGTTTTTGTAATATAGTTTAAATATTAGCCGCACATAACAAGAGAATACTGTTTCGGCAGTATTTACGTGTTAAATCAGCTGCCTAACATGTAGTTACGCGTTTTAATAGTAAAAAAATGTAGATTTTATTATTTAATTTGAAGAAAGAAATTAAATATTAGCAATAAAAAATGTTTATGTGTTGTGATGTGAATAACTGTTACAAAAGCTTGAATAATCTTAGCTAAGACAAGTTGTTCGGTTATAAGCTTTCAAATATTTGGATCAACAATTATATAATTAACCGTCATAACTCCGATGATCCCTCAAAAATGACAGAAATACTTAATCGAACTGTCATTTTAATGTTATAAATCAGTATCAAGTTCCTTATATGGCAATGATCTTATATGCTGTTTACCGACTCACTTATTAACTGGCATAATTAACTGGTTGCGGTGAGTTCCCGAATGCAATCTCGATGAATCGACGTAGGTACCTACCAATGCAAATTTAAGAAAGTAACCTTCGTTGCTTGCAAATCTCTCTCTCACACACCGAATACAACGCCTATTGATCAACGAAAATACCTCTCTAGAGGCAGCCTAAGGGTTGACAGCATATCTCTCAATTTTTAGATACGGGTTTTTCATCGCGCATCGCTTAGCTATCTCACACCCGTTTCTTTGGTGGAAAAACAGCCTAATACTGGCACGCTAGCAAAAGGAATAGAACTTTATATCAGCTCTTGATCTTAGCATTTATTCAATGAATTATTTAATATAAAACTCATGTAGAACTCTCATTGTTATATTACGGGATGTTCTGTGATCACACGCCATTTTTACGGCAGTCATTGTAAACTTGAGCTACTTACAAAAAAGTGTTTATTCTTACTTGATAAAAATTGAAACAAAATAGTTTACTGTATTTAATATAATGGATCTGGTTCGATAATCATCATCATTAGAAGTCATTACGAGTACGCTGCTGGAGATAAGCCTCCTTTTTAGAGCGCACCAAGGAATGATAGTTAAAAATTTGTAGCCTTCGGCTTCCCACAATCGTCACAAGGGTGGCCCCCACGCTGCGTCGCCACTTCACACGGTCAATAGATTTACGAGCGAGGTCGCCTGCGGATTGATAATTCCTTTCAGGTTAAAGGAAAATCACCAGCGAGGGATCTTAATGACCTGTTTGTGCAATGTAGTAATCCTGCTTACAGCACCAATAGCCTCCGGATTGAAATGGTCATAGTGTGGATATGTTTTGTGATGAGCATAGGTAACGCTTTTGCTCTCAAGCTATGGGTTAAAATAAGTAAGATTGAAGTCACGGTGCTAACACAGTATTCCAATGCTGATTAAAAAAACGGCATAGATTTTACTGAACACTGCTATTTACCATCTTTATATTTTAACATTACCATCTTTATATAAATTACGAATCTGTAATTTAGTGTCCATAGAAAAAGCTGTGCGCGGATTGGGACGAAATGATTTATTTATTCATTTAATTTATTGGCATACACAACAAGTAGCAATCTTATAAAAGTTAGAAGAAACAAATAAGCAGGTGTTATAAAAAAAACGATACGTATGTTAATTGAAGCTAGTAGGGAAAGCGATTAGATTGTTATGAGTTGGCCGTAATTTATTTATATTATCTCATGGGTATCTAACGAGAAAAAAATCTGTGTAAAAGCTTGTTGCTATAATCATAATCCATCTTTGCCGACAATATATTAGTGGGCGTCAAGGACACTCTCTTGAAACGCGCGGCCTCCGTGTATATTGTCTATTATTAACACGATGTCTAATCGTGGCGCACATTAAAATTATAAACAAGACTTCAATTTTCTAATTAAGGAAAATACTTATTACTCCAAGCTTTACTTTAATATAGTGAATAAACATTTATGTTTAATGCCATAAAACATTCCATGTGAATTGGAGTAGGTAGTAAAAATTCGCTATTAACAGAAGTAGGCACTTATAAATTGATATTAAATAGGAACTGCCAAGGGTAACGCACAAGTATCCATAGTATACACTTTTAATATAGTTACTAAAACTACACTAGCTTTACCATTAAGACGATCGATGGCTTATCATCATGATCACTATTTTTATTTTTTGTCAGAAAGTCGATACAGACAATCGAATCAATGGATTTTTAACTTAGGAATCTTTTACAAAAATTTTAACTTAAATGTTCAAGTATGTTCCATTTCGATATCTTGGAGAATTTAGAATCAATACACATCTATACTAATATTATAAAGAAGTAAAGTTTGTGTGTTTATATATTTGTTAAATTGTAAGGGGTAATCTCGGAATCTACTGAACCGATTTTAAAAATTCTTTCACCAATAGAAAGGCACATTATTGTTGAGTTATGACACTCAGTGGCTATAGTGAATGCTAGAAAAAATTTAAAGAATTTTGTCCACCCGTGCGAAGCCGGGACGGGCCGCTAGTATTATATAAAGTTATGTAGAGTTCGACATTCTTAGGAACTGAAACGCTTTTCATTTGTCCTGTTTTAGCGCTACTGTCGTATGAAGCTTGAAGATTTAATGTATTGTTATTAGATTAAATTGTGCAGAGTTAATATTTACTATACTTACAATATACTTTCGTATTTTGTCTCCTTTCTAATTGTGTTCTAGTACCTAACGACAATATTTTTAATTTATACGAGTATATCATGGAAATTTAAATGGATTTCATCACAAAGATACTGTTTAAGAAATTAAATATTTTAGATGCTTGTCTATCAGAGGAATATGTGTAATACTGCTAAACATTAATTTGTTTAAATTAAAACAATAATTAGAGAAACATATTTATGATAGTATTCAGTTAGGTAAACGGAGGTGAATTTAGTATACCCATTTTTCTCTCTGTATTTAATAAAATTCTATCGCTTCCTAACTGACGGCTTGGAGGCGTGGTCGGTTTTTTTACATGCGTATTTTATATCTTATCGCCTTTATTTACTTTATAAAAAAAAAATGTTCTTATACCTATTACTTAAAAAAATATTCGTAAATATAAACTCATACAATGGAGGTAAAATTGGCTAATTGGAATGACTCTGAATTCGCATTTGCTTGAAATACGAGTGATTTTGGAATTAGTGTATGGCCTGTTAATAAATATATTAGCACTAATAAATGTATTTAGTTCTTACACTTCCGCGCACATTACACATTAGAATAAAACACTTTATTACGGATTTTTGCGCATGTTTTATTTTATATTTAATCCTGACGTTTCGACTCCTTTACAGGAGCCGTGATCACAGGATGACTAAGATGATGGTTGTCATGTATTTTCTACTACCTTCACAATATTTTAATTTGGCACGTTCCCTCATTATTAAAATTATATAAATTATATAAATCAATTTTTTTTTTCAAATAAAACATGCGCAAAAATGCGTAAAAAAGTGATTTATTCTAACGACTAACAAATGTATTTATAAACTAAAAATACTTTGTATACTTAAAAAACGAAGTAATTAATTCAGTCTGCGAAAATTATAAATACCACATAAAATATTTCTTTCTCTTAATGAATAATAATGTATGCAAATATCAACCTTTTTAACACCTTAATCATTCTTTTTGTTTGTGAGTGGGCAGATGACTGTTAGTTTTTATGCGTCTCAAATTCTATTATATAATCCAATAAATTTAGAGACGATACGAGTTAATATTATGTATTTCTTTATTGATTTTCCCGAGTGAAAAAGAATCTTAAAAAGTGCCTTGTGGACCATGTAACACACAAAATATTAGAAGAGAGCTTTTGAGCAATCCATGGATTCACCGTCCGGATGCCAGGTCCATCGAGTCGCAGAGAGAAACTCCGAGCAGACGACTTGTGACACGGTTGAAGGTTTAAGGGGCCTCTTTTTGATGCACATCAACACTCAACAAATCCGGTATGAATCTACTAGTACCGATTAGGATATTCGTTCTAATATAGAACTAACTGCAGTTCTAGGCTCTTTCCTCTCACTCCCACTTCAACAGCGTATAGATTAACTACAATACCATTTTTTGTTTGTTCATCACTGAGATCTTAGTATTTATTTAGTTTTATTGCGTGATATTTAAGTATATTTCCCATGGGACCTTACGTTCTACAAGTATATATACTTTATGACACAATTCGTAACCACTAGTGTATTAGAATAAAACACTTTTTTACGGATTTTTGCGCATGTTTTATTTTATTTTATATTTAATCCTGACGTTTCGACTCCTTTACAGGAGCCGTGATCCCGTACTGGTTAACATATTTAGTGTAAGAACTAAATATGTTAACCAGTACGGGCTGGATATCGCCAACAAAATTCACTAGTGTATTTTTAAAATAAGGAGCTCAATAGTCCAGTGGTTAGCGATTCCGGTCTCAGATTACGGAAGTTACGCATTGTCACAAGTTCCTGGCAACGGATGGGTAAACAAGAAACTATTATCTCGACCCCGACTACCCCACCAAACTGCATTTGCCCGCCTGATTTGTGATGGCCATTCTCCCTATGTTGTTTTAATCCAAAGATGTTAAACAATTTCCGCATATTTCACCATCAGAACTGAGTCATTAATTAATCAGATATAATTGGTAGGATAACATAACAAAAACTAGAATATATATGACATTTTAAATTAATTAAAAAATATTTATACAATACAATTCATTAAAATAAATCATTATACAATTAAATTGCTTAAATTATTCCACAAATATATCACTAATTTCATATAATTTTTTATCCGTATGTCCTAAAGCCTTGGCACTCTGCTTATTAGTTTTCTCTTATGAAAGTTTACTTCTCTACCTAATTATATAAAAATGATCTCTTAACAGTCCCGAGTTCGTGTTTCAGAAGGGGCAGATATTTGTGTTATGAATACGAGCATCTGTACTAAACTCATAGGTATTTCTGTATATTGCTATGAATATTAGTTATTTGTTTATCATAGATGTATGTCTATCCACTACCCTAATATCCATAACTAAAGTCTTACAGTGCTTACTTTTGGCAAAGCTAATTGGTCTGAATGTAAGAAGTATCATTAACTATTATGTATATACAATTTCTATTTATTTGAGAATATATAAAAGTTGTATTTTGTGCTTTTTTGAAAGTATATCATTTAGGTAATTCCTGTATCGTGTAATAAAATTTCGATACGAGATTTTTTTTTACACAAAATTGTGTTGATTATAGTCTTTTAAATATTTAATTAATATTGACCAAGGGTTAATTTTTGTATTGTTATGTAATGGTTTGTATTTTATATAATCAGTGTGTATAATTCCCTAGCGAAAGCTCTTGATGCGGCATTAAAATCTGCAGAGATATAACATAACAATCCAATTTTTTTATTTTTACAGAATTGGACCAAATTAAGAAATGTACCTAGTTACCTAGAAGCTAAAATTTAAAATTTTATAACTATTATAATTTATCTCACACATATCATTTATCTTATCGTGTTATGATTTGTGATAAAAAATATCGACATGAATGTGGGAGTTATTTCTTTGGATCAGTATTTATTTTTGGTGGTATGTCACAATTTCTGTAATTATTTCGGGTACTCAAGTTAAAATATTTTCTATAATGGTTGGAATAATTATTTCGAAAAATGTGTATATTTACTTAATTAATTAATTATTTAATTGGACGATTGGAAAAAAACATAAAACAAAATCGGTTGAAAAATATTAGATATTAAAAAAAATCAGCACCTATTTGACAACTGACACTATAAGATTAGTTTTATTTGATTTGATGAATTACATTTTCTGTTTTGTCTTTTACCATCAAAAAACCGTATTTACTCTATCCATTAAAAATGAATCAGCTAATCAGTGGGGATCGTGTGGGAACTGAATTTTTTTACGCGTATTTTGAAAAAAAAAAAACAATTGCTAAATAGAACCTGTGTTCTATTAGATATTGTTCTATATCTTATATCTTATTCTATATTGGTTCAGTATAAGAGACTGAACCAAACAGTTAAATCCCTTTATGAACCGATTTACCCATTACATTATACACATATCCATTTAAGAATAACGCAAGCTTAAACAATACAGATATTATCTTGTTGTTGTTTGTATTATAAGTTCAGGTAACGAGAAAACTTTATGGAAATTCAAGTTGATCTCAATATTGTCGACTTCCTTAAGTAGGTGAATCTCGTCTATTTTTAAAAACTGGTTTGATAATAATAATACTTAATCGAGATGCTGAGTTGATTTTGGACCCAATCTCCGTTTTAATATATTATATATGTACGACAATAATACTTACAAAACTAGTGACTTCATCGATTTTGGAGTGTAACGTGTCGAAATTTTCTTCCTGTGACGAATAGTTTTTCAGGCGCAGCGCCTGCGGAACCTTTATACGAAGGTTCGGCTTTACTTGTTTATGGTTCTCCACTTTCACCTCACTATCACCATTGAAAGGACACTTAGAGTATCCATTCGTCTGTTCCATCTTAGTTAAATTCTCAGTCACCCCGTCCGGATCCTTGACGCAGCAAAAATTAAAAATATTTGACATCAGTTTTTAAAACAATAATATTTTTGAATTTCAAAGCGTTCGATCAACAGTAATATACAACAGATGCGGATGTACAAAACGCGCGCGAGCCGGTATGACTGAGCGTTGTGTTCTTACGCCATGGTTTATATGCATGCTCTTAGAAAGACGTTTGGACACTGAATGAACTCGCGATCGTATCGACAAGATACGTTGTCCGTAGAGTGCGCGTGAGATTCATGTGTATTTAGATGTAAATTGGACCTAATTTAAAAATGTTCATTATTTACATTACTGCTAAAAAAAATGATTCATCTTTTAAATGCGCTTTATATTTTTGCAAGCAGATATTACGTTATAAATCAGCTGAACTTACGTTGTCCTAATTTGTGAGCAACTGTAGAACACCGGTGACAGCTCGGACCGTGATAGCTGAGTGGGCATGAACTAATGGCGGATATTATCACAACAAGGTAGCTCGCCAAACACAATAATGAGCTTGTAATAAGATTAGAGGTCAGATAAGCAACGAGCTTTGTTGTTGATTGGTCTAAACAAGTTGTTCCTTTTAGACTGGTTTTGGAATTCCTGCTAATGTTGCAAAACCCGAAAACGTGTTACTTGGTTTATCATTTATTCGTGTGGCAATAGGGCTGATAATAGTATGATTTTTGTGTATACTTAAAACATAGACAATATGCTTTTATTTAATCTAGGAAAAGGGTATAATATCCTGCACACGTGTGTTACAAAATAACTAAAAAGATTTTAATGAAATTTAGTACGAAAATGTTTTAAGTCTTGCGATCACTTTTTACAAGTCTTGTGGTACCGTTGTCGTTACTGAGTTCAATAGCACAAGTATTTTAGCTACTTAACTATAATTCAGAACAATAATTGTCTATTTTTTTTTATTTTAAGATGATTTAACTTGATCACATGGAGTCTCGTAAACGCAGGCGTTTCTTACAAAAAATATGGCATAAGCCTGTTTAGTAGTATAATGTTTAGGTCACTGTTAATTACCAGTAGTCTTGCTCGCATACCTTTTGTATGAATGAAGTATAGAACACGTGGGTCATCAGTATAATAAGAAGCAGGTTATGGACTTAGCCGATTATTAAACATCATCAAGACAAATGCATAGCAACTCGCAGTATTTATAACAATCTCATGCTGATAATAATTAATCTTTTTATCATCGTTTCCCACATGGTTATAGTAATATAATGGATTTCTCCTTAATTATGAGTAGTGGAAACGCAAATCAGTTTTTACTGAACTTATATACAATGGTTCACTTTATGTTGAAAAGGCTCCGGTTATGTACTCCATCTAGTTATTATTTAATTACTTGGCTCGATAAAAAATTAACATCTGTTACAACAGAAATTGTATTCAATGAAAAATCATTAGTTGTATTCCTGCCTTCGTGATTTCCACACTTTCTTTTGTCACATCACAAGCCTTGGACTTAAAAAAACTTTAAGGTACTATAACCGTCCTGTAAACTAAGTGTATCTTTAAACACTCAGTGTAAGAGTCTTTATTTTATCACTACAACAAATTTACATTGTTCATACAATAAGATGACAAAAGATATAAATGGATAACTACTTTATTTTTAAGTATAAAACACATTGGGTAAATTATTTTAATATAAAAATACTAGAAAAAATCGACTCGGCTTACGAGTGAATTCTCAGGCGGGAATCGAACCCGAAATAAAACACATCATTAAAACCAAGAATGTCACATAATGTAACGCACTTAACGAAACTCTGGATAAAACATCCATGAAACGTACAGGTATTTAATTTATTTATATAAAATAAAAAAGGTGTTTTTATTGATTGTAATATTCTCTGTTAATACAATAAATTATTTTCATAAAATAAATTAATAATAAGCTATAAATTTTGCATGGATGGTGTTCCCATTCCCAAGGTATGGCCTTCAATTTTGGTAGAGTTATTCTTTTACACCTTGTACTCATGACATACATATGATGTTATCTGTGCCATTGTCGGATCTAACGACGATATCTAAGGAAAAGATCTGCCGCAAACGGAACAACCGATCTTTCACTCCCGTAACTTGTAAATTATAATATATTAATATATAGTACTACGAAGAAAAATTCACCTTACCTGAAATAGCACTACGGGGACGTTGCAAATGGCGCTTCAGTGGTCTACGATATGGGGATATAAAATTAAGATATCAATCCCTTAAGTAAAAAAACATATTTAGGTCTTACACTTCCGCGCACATTACACATTTTTTTTACAGTAAAGGAGTGGAAACGTCAGGATTAAATATAAAATAAAACATGTGCAAAAATCCGTAAAAAAAAAAATGGTTGCCTGTAAAGTCGGTTTTACGGGCGAAGATTTTACATGACAACGTCTTTTTCTCGGTAGAATATAATTAAATTGCACAATAGGAACAAGGAATTGAATGAAAATAAGAATTGCACAAATTTTAACTATAGAAATATATTTTGTTTACTAAAACATTGTACATGTAAACTTAAACTTAACTAATTCCTATTTGAGTGATTTTGTTGAGGATAAAAAAAACTATAAATCATTATGTAACAGGATGTTTAAATATAAATGCCTGTAATATATTTCGAAAATTAATAAATGAATAATTTGGGTTATATAGGAAATATATCTACTACTATTAAATATTTATATTATAAGTGATTTATACATTAATGATTTAAATGGAACAATCTTGGATGGTTATCAAAATTTATCGATATAAACAATTTTTTTGTATTATATATATCATAAAGAGTTTACAATTTCATATATATACTTATAATATTAAAAATCAATAAACTTTTAAATATTGAGAAAACATTCGGCGGGCCTCTCTCTCGTTCGGTGACTCATCGTAACGTTACCGAGCGTTACACTTTTTCATAAGTGACTCCCAGCCGCAACCAATTTATAAGACGTTGTCACGTCAAAAGTGTTTTATTCTAATGTAATAAGGGAACAAAAAATTCTTGTGCAATAGGATTTATATGAATCAATTTTATTACTCGTACCTGTACTTTACGTACTTTACGACAGCCAAACATTCTAGCCTCGAGACAATTTCCCGTCACGACGACACGACAGAGCACTTGGTGAGATGAGGACCAAATTAGATGATCAACTCACCAAATTTAGCCTTCGATATGGGTTAAATCCAAAGGTGGAAAGGTAATTCATAGGCGTCGTTCTGACACACAAGAGAATGGCCTAACAAACGACACAACTAATAGCAAAAATTTTGACACCAGTGGTAGCGCATGCTATAATTTGGACATCGGTTGTTAACAGACTGGTAATCTCACGTCATATTACGCACGCATGCTATAATTTGGACATCAGTTGTTAATAAACTGGTAATCTCATGTCAGATTACGCACGCATGTTATAATTTGGACACCAGTGGTTAACAAACTGGTAATCTCGTGTCACATTACGCAAGCATGTTAGGATTTGGACACCAGTGGTTAAGAGACTGGTAATCTTTTGTCAAATTACGCCCGCATGCTGTAATATTGAGACCAGTGGTTAAAAGACTGGCAATTTCTGGTCAGATTACGCACGCATGCTGTAATATGGACACCAGTGGTTAAGTGACTAGAATTCTCATTTCGCATTACATTGACTAAAGATAATTATACAAATATAATTATATTGCTCAATAGAGCAAGATGGTTATCTAATTTATCACCAATTTACTTAATTTTCATGTGCCTTGTAATGTCTCTGCTGCTGTATTAGTGTCGTGTCCATACTATGTGCCCATAGTCCACACTGTATTCGGATTATTCAAATGAGATTTAATCGAAATCAACGACCTACTGAAGAAAAGCAGCTCGAGATAATAACTTCTGGTCACCTATCTAATTATCGACTCTTGCATAAGTACTTAACTTTAGCAATTCTAAGCCGAATGATCTAACCACTACACCATTGGATCGTTTTCAGTTAAGTTATATTCGAACAGACATCTCGATTTATTAATCACCGAATGCGCGTATTTAAAGAAATAAACAGTTTGGCTATGGTATAAATAAGACAAATTAATGTAATAAAAAACACAATATTTACATAAACAGAAGAATAAAATAATACTAGCTAATGCAAGTATTACTATAAGTGCATACGGTACACAGCTGTAGTAGTATAGGAGTAGAAAGGTTATTCAAATATTGACGCATTTAACCAACTTAGCGTCTCATTAGTCATAAAAAATACCTTAACCTAAGCCACTAGTGATGGATACGAAACTAAAAGGTAGCCGAGACAGTCACGTATCTTCCAAAGTGACTTCATAATCGTCGTCTAGGCCCGTTGATATTAGTCAGCTTAAAACAATAAATTAAAACATCTTTTTGAGGGTTTTACCGAGGAATTACTTAGAATTTCATTTATTTTGCTCCATTGATGCTTTTTAAAAAAATATAGATCTAGTTTATCTTTTTTTGGGCGAATTTTTGGGTTCCAATTCGCTTTATTTTTTTTTATAATTTGTATATGCCACGTTAATGAGCTCTTATCTACATATTTAGATATTCATCTATAAAGATAAAATAATAAATTGAATTATCCAGTTCATAAAAAAAATTAAGTATTTTAAAAAAAACAACATTTAAATAAGACTATTACAAATTTTCAACTGAAAATACTTTCGTCTACTACGGCACGTGCAAAATGCTTCATTATTAATAGTTATATCATAAATCCTTATTTTAACGAATAGCACCATAAACAAACATGACCACTCGTTTCGACGTGGCACCCGCGATTGTCCGCACTTCGACGTCCGCTTAGGGGTTTTTTTGAGGTGTGCGTTCTTTTCGATCAATTGTACACAGTTATCTGACTACCATAGCTATATATTTTCTGTGCCCGTGCGGCACTGCACAAATGCTTCTCTATGAAACCAGATTGGATCACGTATCAATATTTTTTTGTATATTATGAATAAGTTATTATTTATGAAAAAGATTTTTTTTTCTTTTATCGTAAGTTACGCAGAGTATATTTGTAGAGATAGAAAAGATCTTGACTTAATAATAAAAAACAAAGTTATAAAAATGCTATGTTTATTTTCTTCTTATTTATTTTTCTATATTCTGTAATAAATAATAGTTTTAGAACCAGGAATGCTATTGTATCAAAAACTATTAATTCCAGCACGAATAAAGAGGAACCAATTACGGATAATGTTATTTATTAATTGAGTTTTATTGAGAGTAATTAAATATTGTAACATAGTTAAAAGATTAATAAGTTAATATTGTTTGATGATCGAAGCGATCGAATGCATTCATAAAGTTTATACCTACAGCATTATCGCGATTATTATTCGATTTATGTATGATGTGTATAATATCGACTGGTTGACATTTTGAAAACAAAATATATATTTTTGTAATTATAATTGTCCTCCTTTATCTCGGTCACATTATAAGGACAAGTTTTAGCTATTAATTACAATGTTCAATATAAAATTTGGCATACATAGCCTACTACACAGCCTACTGTAGCTGATTGTCAGATTAGTGAGTGCTGAAGACGGTGAGTATAGCAAAGTTCAACTGCCCCACCGGACATTTGGCAGAGTCGAGGATATATACATGGGCTTTTGGCAGTAGGGCGGGTAAGAAGGTGGAGGAGAGTCCCAAATAACTTCGCCGTCCACCCGCCACAGAGTATACGTAGCGCATTTTCAATGCTATAGGTAACATATACTTTGTATATATACTCATATATTTATTAAAGCGATGACGCAACTAAATAATAACAATGTCTTAAAAGCAATAAAATGTCGTCACTAGACAGTGGTCATATATAATACAACTAGACAGCAATTCTTATAAGTTGATGACAATACTTTAATTATTTCCAATAGTTATTATGAACTGCACCGGTCGAACAACCCAACTGGTACACAGAAATGAGGATGACGTATCATCGTTGTCACGTAGTTCTCTCATCGATACCTAACGAGTTCGTAATTTATCTGTAGTGAATTCCTAAACTTTAACTAGAACTACTAGAACTAGTCTTACTCACTTTTTCAAAAATGTATTTTCCCTTTTTGCATGCTGATCTATTCAGCGAACCATGTTGAACTTTATTAATTTTATGAAGACGACATTGTAACGTGTAATGGTATATATTGTACATTCAGTGACATATACAACACAAGGTCAAGATGTTCAAATGATTAGGTGCGACCAAAGTAATCAAAAGTATCGGGATATTGGACTTTTAAAAATTAATGGCAACACTTTATATTTTCAAGCATTTTGACAAACAACAAGATTTTTTCATCAATATAAAAATTTTAAACATTTAAATAGTAACAATACTTATATATTTCTTACATTTATACAACCTCAGCTCAAAGTATGTACTACTAGGCTTGTTATATTGATACCAGAGTATTGGAAAAACATACATATTTGTTACATAAATTAGTAATTTATACACCTAGGATACCACTACACTGCAGTTCTTAGAAACTGCGAGTGAGTAAGACTTTACCTGTTCACTCTTGGACTACGTGAGACGGTGCATATACCAACGATTTGTGAAGTCATAAGAATAATGGCGGTATACGACTTTTTTTACCTGACTGCGAATCAGTATAGACCGGGTTATGTTTTTCAATGTTCTATGTATGTAATTATTTCTCAAAATATCATATTCTAACTGATCTGATCTTAATTAAACATTACATTTGGTTTTATAATAACCAAGTCACGGGCCGTAGATATAAAATAGATGAGCTTAAAAATAAAAAAAACAATCAAATAAAAACCCGGTGAATGAAAAACTAACATTGTAGTCTACTAATTCAACGTGAATATTGGAAAAGATGGTAGACGGATAGTGGTATACATACTGGTTGTGCCTTTAATAAAAGTTATTTATGACTCTATCTATCTATGAGTCTTAAACAAATTTCTATTAGAAAACATCCATTTGTCGCAGGAGTCCGGTGGTATTTAAGCCTCACGCTATCACGACCAGTGAGTCTAATTGAGCTACCGACACGTTGAAAGACCCGTAAAATTTATCAGTGTTAAAAAAACTTTGATAATAGCTGAATAACAACGCCATCTCTTAGGGCTATTGCACAAATTAATTAAGTATACACTTAAGGGCGTGTGACTTTAGATGTGGCAAAAGATATACAAAAGGTATTATTTGAAGAGTTGATCACGTACAAACACATTCTGTGTATTTGAATATTCATTTGAGGAGTTACTAATGTTGTTTACTTTGGTTTAATGGATTGTCTTAGGTTTATGGTTATTTTTTACTAGTTTCCGAATATTTGAAACCATTATTGTTTAGGTTAAGTTCCAAAGTGGGATTACGTACTTTATAATTTTTGTAAGAAAGGGATGTTTTCAGGGTAGTAAAAATGTATTTTAATCATTTCTAAAATATTACTTTGATATGTATTTGTCAATTTTTATTACGAGTGAATTTATTCATATTCACTCGTAATAAAAATTGACAAACACACGATTTCGTGTGCAATAAAAATAACTGAAAAAAAATACAGATTCAAATAACCAGCCACAAACTGTCAAGTTGATATTTAACTCTATGTGATGGACATTAAGCTTGAAAACGAATGGAGACTTTTTACGGTTGTATAGAGCGATGTACTATTTAATTTTTAGCAGTATAAAATTTTCATAATCGATATTAAAGCATTTATGATAAAACACGAAAACGTATATAGATTTATTATAATTACATTTCGTTTTATTATTTTCTCTATAACTGTTTTGTGAGTGATGGGGCCTGATTTTCAACACCTATCTGAAAAAAAATTTCAGCCCATTATTTAAACTAGCTTTGTTAGTATTAAATAAATAGCCGTAAGAAGTAACAATAATAGGTTTATAATTGTAAATAACTTTTTGTATAAATAGATTTTTCTTTTTTATATACTTGCTGTGCCATTGTAGTGTTTCACATTTTTTTTCACGTTTTCACATTTCACGTTTCATTTTTCTATTTTTGTATAATAATTTCTATGTACAACATAAAAAATGCAATTACGACTTTGAACTTTAAATATCAAATATCTTTATAGAAGCTTAAAAAATGGTGAAACTTAAAGTTAAAACGTCCAAACAAAATTTAAAACCTACCCTTCATTACAAGTTTGAACGATATCATTTTATGAGGTCGATATTAAAGTTATGTCTGTATATGATATTCCGATACATCATAACTTGACAGATAGGCAGAACGAGGCCTCGAACGACTGATTACTCGTCTATCTGCTACGTCATCACTTTATCATCGAAAAGGTTCCGTTTGTAATGTACTTTTGCAAACTTTTATTACTTGGATAACCCTTCCACGATAGTTTTAATGATGTTAGGGATATGAATGAAGGAAATTGATAAGACATCAAAAAAGTAAGCTTTGAGTATTACTTTTAGCAATACTTCAATTTGAAGCCGTAGCCCATATCGGTTGAGATGTGATTAAGCTTTAATGCAAGCGGATCAAGTTCGATCCTCGCCGATATGTACCAAAGACGTAAATACAAGCATTTAGCTTACCTCGAACGTATTAACGAGAATATTAAACATACTAGCGGCCCGTCCTGGCTTCGCAAGTGTGGACAAAATTCTTAAAAAAATTCTAGCATAAAATATAGCCTATGTTACTCATCGTGAATGTAGCTTTCCAATGGTGAAAGAATTTTTGAAATCGGCTTAGTAGTTTTTGAGTTTATTCATTGCAAACATACAAAAATACAGATCTTTCCTGTTTATAATATTAGTGTAGATTAAATATATCTGTACGAACATATGACGGCCCTAGGACTACGCTTCTATTTAAAATAACAAATATAATATATCCAAAGTTTACATTAAAAGACTGGCAGTGTTGTCTGACGATAGTTTAGTCAATCCAACCCAACAACTTTTTACAGCTTTATTAATTTCTTACATTGTGTTAGACAATATTGAGATATATGTTTAATTTCATTTACTCAATTGAGAGAGTAGGCACTATCTTGACAATCATTTTACCGTGTGATATTGGGCAAAATAAAAAAGCACACAAACTATGTTTTTTTACTTCAATCTCCAATCGTATGCAAAGTGTGGAGATAGGGACAAAACCCTCTATTTTAAGAAAATCTTTTCAACCAGCAGCCTCGTTTTGGCTAGAATGATAATGATAACATCTATGTCATCCGATTCCAAAGTAAGCAACTTGTTTGCTTGATGAATACTTGGCTTATATGGTAAATCAACGTTTTTTTTTATTATTATTTGTAAGAGTTATCGAACAGTAATAATATTTTTTACATGTTAAGTCAATGACTTGCTTTTTAGATCACTTTAAATAATAATTAATATATTGTTATATTCACGTATAAAATAGTGTTATTACATACTTTAAGTGTGTGCATACCTGCTAGTTTGGGTCGAGCGCGAGGGCTCCAATTGGTCTGGCTGCTGACCAGGGGTGTGCAAATAGTTCCCTAAGTATCATATATAAAAATCAAGACTGAGACTTTGAGAAAAATGAGAACAGTATTTATCTACCTTTAGCACCTGGTACCTATGAATTGGCCGTCGACCTAAGCTAGCAGGTATGCACACACTCAAAGTATGTACTAACACTATTTTATCCTATTTCTATTATTTGTGAGAAAATAAGTAACGTCTGGGGGCCCTGGGATCTTGCTCTAGTACGGCTGCTTAGATATAGCATTATTATTTATAGCTACTAAGTAATAGAGACAGTGTTAGGGTCAAGAGGGTTCGCTCTTGATCCCAATCAAGCCCAGACGCCAAGACAGGATCCACGATGGAACAAGCAAACCGAGAATGTTTAGGTAATATCCACAGAAATATATAAAAATACGGAAAGACTACGGTAAATATGCTCGTATTTATCAGCCCCTACCGGGACTCGACTCAGCAGCCGTTTGGCTTCGCAGGGAGGATCATTCCCGCTCGGCCGTATTCGTCTGGACTCTTCTGAACGTTAAATGCCAATCAATTTCATTCAATAAAATTTAATTGTAAAGACTTAGAAATAGTTCTCATTTGGTTATATGTATCAAGATATATATTATAAAACTACAGCTATTTCGGTACTGCTTACGGCAGAAAAACAGAAGAGCTGAACATTTTATAAATACCTTACAAAAACTAACAGAAAATTATAAACTACATATTAAATATATCTACATATAAATGTTATGTCTATTGTAGTGAGGAAAAAGGAAAAAAGGAAATGCAAAGAAATAGATACATTTTCGAATATGAAGGAACTTTATTTGATCAATAACAGACAAATGCAGTTATGCAAGTTTCATAGACTTCTTCAAACAGGATTTTTTTCTTATTAGATGAAATGGTGCTTACTTAATAATATTCGTGTGATATGAATTCACTTATAACATTATTTCAATCACAAAGTGTGCATTTTAAATTTTAGAAGAAATTTATTAAAGTCCGTAATTTGTAAATATTTGGTAGAGACAGTTATTAAAGAATGATAACATTAATAGCTATAGAAATATTATGTATCAGAAAAGATTGTTGTATATTAAATTCTTGTAACATGAATAATAGAAAATATGAATACATTTCTTAAAACTAGTTAGATATAGAATCACAAATTCCACACTCATGCTAAAGTACGGTATCAGAATTGTCATGACCAAAACGGTGAAATCAAAACTGTATACGAACATTTTTGGAACTAATCAAAATTTCTCTAAATTTATACAAAATCGTACATGGAATAAAATTACTGTATATAGGAACAATAAATGTTTAAATATATACAAACAAACAGCTACCAGACTTAATAATTTTAAATTATATAATAGATATGCGGAAATCCGATTTTGAAAGAAACGCCAAAGCATTGTTTTACGCTGGTAAAAACTGCGTTAATAACCTTACAAGATATCAATGTTCCCAAGTGACAGATGTGAAACATGACAGATAGTTTATACCTGTCAGTCAACATCCGGGCTTCATGACACTAGTTTTAAACACTTACCAACAATAAAAAATATACCAAATTCATATTTGCGTTATCATTTTATTTGTTAAGTAAATAAAAAGATATATTTGTCACAATAAATTAGCAAACTAGCAAAAAACACAACATAAATACTTATTCTAGAAATAATTGTACAGTCAAGAATACTACTATAGAGTTTTTAATCCCATTGGTTAGTAATTTTCATTTTAAACTTTCATGCTTACTAACATTTATTACGGGACACTCAAAAACAGTAAAAAAAATCCAATTTTCAATTACAATTTAATATGAAAAATCATCGTTTTGGTCACAACGCAGTAAAACCTATTAAATGCAAACTTATTAAGCATATAAAATTTACACGATATATAAAAATCTCTTTGACAGGAAGATTTAATAATACATTTTAATTTGTGTTCAAATTGTGTAAGTCTCGGTTTTAGTGAGACTGTGTATAAATAAATTACAATAAAAATGCTTAAAGTAAGAGGTGGTTTATCAACAGAATTACAATTGCTTACAATATAATAATTAACTTAGAATTAAATATTATTTACATTAGCACAACGTAACCTAACTACACGACATACTGTACAAGAATCGGTAATAATAAAATATTTCACAAAAAACAACGTCGTTGTATTTACGATATAATTAATAAAATAAAAACTATTTTTATATTAAACTAAAAATAGCAGCTCTGCGTTTTTTACTTAACACCTAAGAAAAGTATTCTAATAATACATTATTAATAATAAATGGACAATATTTGATAATAATAATATTTTTAATATAGAATTTTTTATACAACTGCAATGGAATTTAATTACGCCTAGATTTACGTTATAAAGCAATTAATTGTAGTTTCAATAAAATTTAATATAACGCATCAATGTAGGTATATAAGCTTTAAGAAGATTTACTTAGATGCGTTTTGTGCGTTATTAATTTAAATCACCCTGCTTTATTTCCTTTTAAATAAACATCTAAATATTATAATATAGCTGCTCTTGAAGGCTCGATTAGAAAAATAATTATATTCTTAAAAGGAAGTTAGTTTATAGTTACTGTTTTGAGGCTGTTTCAGTACTATGTACAAAGGACCCACGTTATGCACAACCTCTGTATTGTTTGGCTCGCGACCAAGCTGAAATGAAATAGATAATTGACGGAGTTCACGAAAAATCCAAGATTTCTCTATGCCAAGTAAGTAAAATATGGCAGTAAAGTTTCACTACATGCAACTTCTTAAATGGTCGTCCAAGTTTAGCAGCAGTAAATATCGCAAACCTTAAAATAGTTACTTACCACGACCGGTGTAACCTGGCCAAAAAAACGAAAAATAAGGTGCAGTCATGGGTAAAAATACGTATACAACCAAATTACCAGTAATATATGCCCATTGCACAAAATTACACATAAGGTCTTTTTTAATTAAGGTTCTTTTTTCAAATTTTATATGTATCAATCAAAAAAAATATTTAGCAGACGTTGACTTAAGGTCAACTTTGCCAAATTAATACACGTTTTTGGACATTAGGTGTATCTTTAAGAAGATATCATTAATGGATAAATATAGTTTGTATTAAAATGGAACGCGGAAGTTTATAAGTCTATATTAGAATATTATTTTGAAAAGGTATTTCAACAAAAGTATGCATATTTATGACGAATTTGAGAAGAACAATAAAAAATTCACTGCAATAGATGTCTCAGTACAATCCTCTTCAACATTCAGCTAAATATTATTTTTTACAATATTGAGTTACACCAAAAAAATATAGACAAAGGAGGATAACTTTGATAAAATAGTCATACTTAATGGAAGAATGAAATGAAATATTACGATAGATCCATGCCCGAGTACTGTTCGAAAGTCACTATTATAAGACGCTAGTAGACGTTTATGTGATATAATCAAGCTACTTAGTACAAAAAGAATTCCTTTTTCCTTTTCCCAGCTATATTTCACCCTCTCTTCCCTTACTTATACATATATTTGCCTCATAAGTATTTTGGTGTCATTTGTTTTATTGAAACGCCTTAATAACATTAGGAACATAATATTCACATTTTTTGATTGGTACTATGACAAGAGATGCCAGTAAGTTAGCTAGCCTGACAATACTCCCAAGAAAACGATAGGATTGCTCTGGAAAAACGGTATAGCTCTTGACTTGGTACTTTTTAATACTAGAGTTGATATAAGTATGTAATTACTGCTTGCATTTACATACAGTTGCAATGAGAAGCATCGGTAAAAGAATATTATATGCTCAAAACAAATATTTAAATACCATCAATATTTTTATAAATTTTTGAATAGGAATATACAGAGTTTGCAAAACAGTTCGGTGTAGATTTGAAATTAAAATGAGTTATTTTTTATACGTAAGTAATTTTAACAAAATTTTCTTTAACAACTTCAACTGTGATATTGTTACTTCGACAATTGCGAATTTTTCTTCGTATATTTTCTTCGCTGGTAATAAAGGGAAACAATTATGATATTCTTTGGAGTATTATCGAAGTCGTGTCACTTATAGCCGGAAGTATCGGTGCTGTTGTTGTATAAGTTAGGCTAAATGAATGTATTAGAATGGACTCGCGAAGACCGGCGTCATGGTTGAGCGGCAACGCGGTTACGCCGAGCTGACTCACGGGAAGCATTATGAACTTCAGCCGTCCGAAGAGTGATGCCAAATATGTCCTCGTGGTAACGATTCTCCTCCTAGTTAAATTGAAAAAAAACTAAATAATTTTTAACATATAAAAGAAAGTTGCCTACATCAAAGCTGTCCCTTTACGACACTTTCGTCGAGCGTTGTAAGATGACAAAAGATTCATTTAGATTGAAAGAGACTTTTTGTATAGGTGCTAATAACTAACTGGCCCATGACGAATAATCAAAAAAAGACGCAAATATAATGAGACATGTGAAACTCACAAATCGCTTAGTAAATTAATTTATAAATAAAGTACATTGTTATGAAGATTAAAATATATATATTTTCAAACTAAATTCGGCAAATTCTGCCGAATCTAATATAATATAAGAAATAGTAAGTTTATGGAGAAACGAATTTTGAAGGAGCACTCGTAGTTTTAGGGGAAACAGGAAAAAGAATAAGATAGGTAAACAGAAAAAATCAAATCAGAGTAAAGAATGACTACGACGACAAAATATATGAATATATAAAACTGTTTGTTTCTTACCAAAGTCGAGTACAAATCGTACATGTTTTGAAGATACTAAAATTTTGCTCTATCTAAAAATATTTGAATTACTAATAAGCAAAGAAGAAAAAATACTCACCTTGAAAAACAGATAACTAACTTAGAAATTATGATCATAAAGCTATGATTAATAATGTAATTTCTTAAACAAACCTTTAGTACGAACATGAAGCTTTGCACTTGTTCATCAGTCATGTTCCCATGTTTCTTGATAATTCCTTTTAACTTTTGGTGCACGTCTTCTGCCATCTTGCAATCGCCACAAACATAAAAGTGAGCACCTCGATTTACCAGCAAATCATGGATTTCCCTTCCTTCTTTTTCCGCAAGCTCTTGAACGTACTTCTAGAATAAAGATTTTTTTTTTATAGTGAACTCCTTAATAGTCTAAAAAAGATTTAATTATTGAAGTTAAATCAATACCTTTGGTATATTATTTTCTCTCGATAACGCAAGGAATACTTTCGTGAGTACGCCATCTTTTATAGCTTGTTCCTTCTCTTCTCGATATAAGTCCATAGTCCTCGTTCGACAACCGAAAAATAGCCAAACAGTTCCAGCAGTTGACCGAGTACGGGCGTTCATAAGTGCCCGTCGGTGATGCCAGAAACCCCGGAATGGAGCGATACCTGTTCCAGGTCCTATCAGTATTAGAGGCACCGTAAGATCTTGTGGCAGGTGGAAATTTGGTGCGCTAAAATTTAATTGAAATTTGTTTTATTATAAAAAAATATTATGAATATTCAAAACCTAACTTAGGTTAAGGTTATCTATTAACAATTGAGAAATTTATAAGCGTGCAATGCAATTCTATTAAAAAAATACAATTCTATTGTGTTATTTTAGAATTACCAAAGCAATAAGCTGTTTCAACTGAACCAAAAAGTTTATCAACATTATTTTAATATGCCTTTACCGCTAGCTGCTTATGCATTAGCTACATATATATCACATATACCTTCTGATGAACAAATAAATCTCATCGCCTGGTTTACGATCCATCAGATAATTTGAGCAAACACCATAGTGGACTGGACCTTCCCCATCTGTTTGGACATGATATCATAGTATGTTACAAAATTGTTCCATTATTTACCGACTATTAACTCTGTTATACGGTCATCTTCAAATTAATCATAACAGAGTTTTGTTTTCTTTGGAACGTATGATATTATCACAATGGGATTTTACAATAATAAACAAGAAACATTTACAGCACATCTATCATCGTGTAATCTGTTTATTACTGGTTATGTATGATTATTTCAGTTATGGTGTTGATGACTAAACTTCCAGCTTTCTGGTGAGTAAATATAACTGTACGGATTAATTTAATTATACAGTAACAATTAAAATCGGTATTTCTTAGCTACAGCGCGTCTGTACCGCTGTATCTGCGCGTATACGCGCAGTATACGCGCGGTTCACGATCGCTCCGTGTGTTTAGGTTACAAGGTTGCGATCGAATCTCGCTTATACGCGCATCATCTGCGCGTTTAAAATACGTCGTGTGCTATAGGCCTTACTTTATATAATTCAACAGTAAGTATACTAATTACTAGTGTCAAAGAGGGACTTACCTTGGGTTCTATAATTAACTACAGCAACAGTCAAATGCAACCGCTTCGGATGAGCAATAGGCGATGATGATATTGAATAGAAACGTGGTTGCAGTGGAGAAAGGAGTGCAGCGAGGAGAGAAGCGCTAGGCCTTGCTGAAGTAAACTGTTCCAAGACCTCTGGTAAAGTCGGAAAATGGAAATGGCGCCAGTCTTCATACGCTCCAGGGTCCTGTAGAAATAAAATTTTATCAAATCTTGGTGTTACCTAGCCATCAGTCAACATACTTAAGCGTATTTAATGCTTGCTTTATGGAAATTTAATCTAAAACGTTGAATTCTAGATAAGGCGTAGTTTTATATAAGCAATGACTAAAAGAGACATCTTTCTTTCACAACTATTTTTGCAAATAGTTAACAGTTAGTTAACATTCGGTTCGAAATGTTCAAATGGAACTATATATTTACGTTTTTTCAACTCTTAAATAAACTGAAATGAAACGTTAAAAATAATTGATAGAAAATTGATCATTAATAAATGGTTTCAATTATTATATTTTAATTATTTTTTAATTATTTCTCATTCTACTTAATACAAATAAATAATATATCTATCTATCCATCTATCTAGATGGATAGATAGATATATTATTTATTTGCATCAAAGGCACACTCATACAATAAACACATGAAAACATCAAAGTGAATAAGAAAAAACTACAAATACAACTAATATACATAGCGCTCTACTGACAAAGGGTATTACAGCGATGCAAAAAGGACTAATCAGCGATATATTTGCTATAGAGATACTTATAGAGCAAAATGCTGGTTTTCAGCTTTTGCCCGTAGAAAGACGTGAGGACCGGGTAACGAAACCGGCCGTGCTCTCCACTATTATTTATATGTTAAAGAAAAATAAAGATATTTCAACTATTTAGCTTCATTTGGTATGGATAACCAGAAAGTTAAGTATAAAATATTAACATACATATGTATGTCTCGGAATATGAAACTTTATTGATCTAAGTATGAGAATAGGAAAACATGCACATAAATTGACTAAAATTGCATTGCAATCTAAACAGTTTAAATCTGAACAGAACATGTCAAAACTCCCTGCGACACTTCGCCAATGCTTTTCCAAGATGAGTTTTACAAATGCTGCGATTATTATTTCCTTTCCTAGGGAAAGGAAATAATAATCGCACCCGGGCGGAAATGGAAATTGAATTCAAACCCACCGTCGCCAAAATGCTTAGCTGCTTTTTTTCTTCTTCATTTTCACATGTCTTTGCCAGATATTGAAGTAATATGGTGGTCGGCGGTGTCGTGATGTCCAGAAATCTTGTAAATAATTCTCGTACACTCAACACTGGCAATCTTTCATGGGGTTCCCAAGACTTAACAGGTCCTATATAGACAATAGATGATTATTCTATAGCAAAGGAATAAAAATAAAAAAGGTGGAATTAATCTGTTCACCGTTTCAATTAATCCTCGAAAATATCTTTTCTAAATACCACATTAATACCGTTTCTCTTGTTTTATTACTATAAGTATACGTTGCTATGTATTAATTTTGGAAAAATATAATGTTCCTATGTGTAAATATAATTATAAAATCGGTTATCAAAACTCACCACTTGAAGTATGTGTCTCTTTCATAAGTTGTAGCTGAACCGGTTCGTCGTAATCTTCAACATCTTTAAGGCGAGCGAGCAAACTATCCACCAATTCCTTGCGGTTACAAGCAACTATTCCTACATGATCTCCTGGGTCGTACTTTATTTCATTCTACAAAATTAGCTGATCGTTAATGGAGATACTACGTAGACTAGTTTGCATATGAATTTAGTAAATAACAGTTAACTTCACTAGAAATTATTTGTACAAGTAATGAGAGTATTTGATGTATAAGAGATGAAGAGTTTTTAGTCAACATCAGTAACAAAATGTCAACTCTACACTTGACCTTGGCTTACACGATATTAGATACGACACTTTGACGTAATAAAATTGAAGCTTATCAGTCAAATCTCACCTTGGGTTCTAAGTCAATGAAAATCGTGGACCTCTCTGCGGAAGCATCGCCTAAGTCTTTGTTTGCCCTAATAATGCAAGTCACGAACTGTTTGTTGAGAGCAGACTGCAGAGCCGCTGGCAAGGAAAGAGGCCGGCCAACTGCTGTATTAAATCTAACTGTCTCTTCACTGAGAGCTACTGTACCCAAAGCCCTTTTAGCTTCTTGAAGAGTTTCGTCGTCATCTAAGCAAAAAGTTTCACATGCTACCTGTAATACAAAAAAAAAATAGTAGATTTTTAAATATTCTTAAATCTAAAGAATTTTTATAAAGAATAAAACAACTTGTCTCTCGCTATCCAGGCGATTGCTCTTCATGTCAAATTATTATTTTAAATATTTTGTATTAAACATCTGTTTTAGTTTGCAAGTTTAAATATTCGAGAGGCAAGCAGTAATTTGTCTTAACTTGGTAATGAAATGAGTAATTTGTCTAGCTTATCATGAACACAAATGTTGGAGAGTAGTAACTCTAACTTAATAAAACCAATTTTCATTAAATGATTGGTTAACTGAATTTCTATTAAGATGTCAATCACAGACTGATTTTGTTTGATATCGTAGAGATGAACCTTTCAAATATGATAAGGGATTTTGTGCTTCATTGTGGCAGTAATAGCTACGTCTTCTTGCTTGCTAATACCCTCATTTGTTTTTGTTTATCTGAATGATCATGATAGCCTTAGAATCAAACGAATATTTAAAATGAAATGGTATATACACAATACGAACGCGCCTTTATTTGACAACATCGTTTACTAACAAGAAAGCGATTATTCACGCAACAATCACAATAACTATGATTGTAGGCAGTGAGGCTTGAATCCTGAACTCCAATCAATTTACACTCTATTGAAAAAACTGGGATTACCTCCATAGTACAAAAAAGTTTTTGTTGCGTCCATTATAGCAGGCATAGACATGCTGCATTAAAGGACAAATATGTAATACAATTGAGTTCTCAGTTTAAATACCATGAAATTGCTTCAAGACGACACTTACATTAAAAACACTTGATGCCCATTTTCTGAAAGCTTGGTCTTGACCACACATTTCATCCCCGGTAGCCACGTCATGGATTCTCTCCCCGCCAAGTTCTCCAAGTAGCTTATCTACATATTTACCAAAATTGCAAAAGTTTGGATAAGCACTGGATCCTAATGCGAATACAGCAAATCGAACGTTGCTGAGAGGTCCAAAACTATCTATAGATGTTGCATCGGTTGCACTTCCTGAAATAAAACCTTTTTAAAATACAGCTTAGAATAACCAAAATAACTACAACTTTTAAGATTTGGTTCTTTTAATAAAAAATGACCTTTTAGTGATTCTAACCGACTCAACTTCCTTGGATTGCTGGAGTATCGCTGCAGTTCTATTTGGCTGTTTGCCTTTATGAAAGACTTCGGAGTCAGCATTTGATTCCTGAAATATTAAATATATTTGGTATGTTTATTACAAAAACATTTCAAACAAACATTAAGTGTTAGTTATATATGTATTTAATCTTACCCAGCTAATTCATCACCAACTTGGTCCGCGTACAAAATTTCACACAGATGTTCTCCGAAAGCCTAAATCCGCAAAAATCAGTAATATTACTCGTAATAATAAATTTTGGACAATTTGCAACAACTTAATAGAACTTGTAAAATAAACACAAAATAATATTAAAACTGATACTACATACCTAAGTAACATATCTGCAACGGGTCAAATACTTATGAAGCTAGTATGAGGCAGTGATTTCATTAACTCATACTAGCTTGACTAGCAGACCCTATTATCTTAAATACATTTATGATATGAATTAACTGTAAGCAAAACTGAATACATAAATACTCACAACGCCATTCTCTGGTGGATCACCATTTCCGAACGTAGAAGTTACAACTAGAAGTAGAGCCTCATGTTCTATTGACGTTATATCATAGTCTGCCATGCAATGAACCTTTGAAAGAAATGAATCATAAATCTTCATTACTTTTTTATCTTTATTATGAGAAAGACATTTAGAAAATTTCTATTTAAACATTTAACACTGCAAATTCATCAAATTACATAAAGAAAGATTCAGCATTAAGCATGACTTTACCTGAGCATTGAAAGCGTGTCCAAAAATAACCCCTAACTCCTTTGCATATTGCTCCGATTTGCCCGTTTCTGTGGCGTATAAAACTGTTGCTTTGATTCTCTTGGAGAGCGCTCGTCCAAATAGCTTTGAAGTGAATTTAACAGCACGGGCTATTTGCTTGAAATGGAACTTTCTGTTAATAGGCTTCTTGCCTGTGATTGGTTTAGACTTCTGCCACTGATGAGTTTTCCATGCAGGTTCCTATTTTGAAGCAACAGAAGTCACACTTTCTTTAGTAATACTCATTAATAGGGACAAGAAGAGGATAATTGGTGCTTGGTATAGCAACTAAATAGGGGGATTAGTATATACTTCAATATTATCCTAAGAAAATCGCAACGACCAATTTAGTACTATTATCAATTCACAATGAAAAACGTTCTAGAATGTAAATAAAATTTTATATTTTAGAATTGCTATGGAAATAAAAATAAAAATATAAATATAATGTCATACTGATAAACTGACCGTAATTGAAATACGTCCTTAACAATCACTTGGTTCTGAACGCCTTCTGGGTTTTTAATAAGTCAAATGTCGAGGAATTTGAGTTTTTAATTAAAACATGTAAGTACCTATAATGAGTCTTAGTAATGCTGACCTGGTATTCGTAAGCGGGTCTTAAGTAATACAGCGCCATCTCTTGATGAAATACTGGAGTGATAGAAGAGGACATTGGTGGTACAATCCATATCCAATCAGCAGGACATCCTGATCTGTAAAAAAAAAACTGTGAATAAATCTTATCTTTTTATTATAAAGCCTTGCTTTTATTTCCATGTTAACCAATTAAGTGAAGTCAACTCATAATATAATATAACCAATCACATTTTTTAATATGATTGGTTATATTTGCGTGAATATATTTAATAGTTTATGTATGACCGCTTTACGTATGATGCAAGAGCTAAAATTGATAATTTATAAACCACCAAGTGAAGCTTCAGACAAAAACAATCACACGCGGCCACTGTTTAATAATATGTGTACTTATTTTGTAACAAACCACTGCGAAGACGCAATCACAAACGTGATCATCGTTGATCCCTAATACATTACTGGCAGCGCTCCTCAGTTTTTAAGGACTCATCAGCATACGACGCAATGTATTTACAATTAATCAATATATCATTATTATCGCTTAGAATTTATGTATTTGCCCTAGACATCTGTCAAAACAAACTGCAAGGTTCTAGTGACGACATTATAATAACTCGTATCTGTTCCCAATTAACCCCTGGGTTCCCATATATGTTTACAGGACAATAACCATGAAAACAGGGATACTAAAAATTTATGTGTACGATGAGTGGCCGGAGCCACAGTTGGTTGTAAATTCTTTAGAAATTGTGTATATTTTATAATGCGATTCGATCAAAAACAGCTATTTTCTAAAATTTTAAAAGCTTTTTTTGTAGTAAGGTCAAGGTGGGTGCAACCGCTTGGAAATATTACATTTCCATAAGCTGTTATATATTTCAAACTATACTGACCAATATCTTACTATAGATAGTGCAATCTCAATATCTTAAATATTTTCCATAGTTGTTTTAAATTATGTTAATATTCAACCATAAAATCTCTTTAATTTATATATAAACCAAATTGTTGCTTATATGTTGTCATTTAAAGTACTATTTAGTAATGTTATTTTAATTATACAGACATTAAATTATTTCTTATTGGACTAAAATGTTTTCTATTTACAGTATCTAATAAGTATAACAGACTATAAAACAGTATAGAAATAAAGATTTAAAAGGAAAACTAACAACCTCAATGAAGTGCCTATGTGACATCAAACATGTTTTTGTTTTTTTATATAGCCTGATGGTAAGCGACGATGCGATCTAGGATGTGACGCGCTTGCCTAGAAGATACCTATTCACGTGTGACTTGAAGACCCCTAAGTTGTATTTGTCAGGAAACACGGACTCAGGCAAAGAGTTCCACTCCTTAGCGGCACTTATCACAAAATTGGAACTAAAACGCTTAGTGCGACTCTTTGGTATATCTACGATATAATATTGTAAAAATGTAAATTATCATTCAGATTCTAACCCAAATCTCAATCGAGATCTGATAAGAAGCTGATGCATAACAATCTTCCTCTTATGAAACTTCAAACCAGAGGTCATCATTCATGGATAGATCAGACTGTCTTGACGAAGTTTTTAGAAAATGCTCCGATGCAAGGAATTTCTTCGCAAAGGAAGCGAAAATTTACAATAATAATATTTCGTACATTCACAACAATGAAACTAGCTCAAATAAGCACTTTAACTCTTCTGTTATGAATACTAGGGTAAACATATAAGTACAAATTTGATACATAGATATGTAATATACATGACTCAGCTACAAATGCTCGTATTCATCCCACGAACATCAGCCCCCTCCGAGACTTGAACCCAGGGCCGTTGATGTGAAAAGCAATAGGTATCGCTCGTCAGTCGTCAAACCTACAAATGTAGCGTAAAAGGACTACTTATCATCAGATTCAATGTAAATTTACTTGTGTACTAAGTGCTGGCGAATCGATCTTCCAAAGTTTACATGTGAGTACAAAAATAGCCAAAATCTTCAAAAAACTCACCTCAGTCGGTTCTCATTATCGAGATGCTTGATGAAACTCTCAGAAGCAGTGTGGTGATCAACTATAGTAGCATTTTGTTGCTGAAAACTGTGCAGAACAGCTACGTTCACTTCAACCAAGGCTTTATCCTTCCAAAGATTTACTGGAGTCCGAGTATCGAGGCCCATCTTTTCAGCTACTTTCTGCAAAAAATATCTTGCTTTAAAAGTAAATCTAAGAATTAAGAGCGTGGTTTATTAATGTTGTTTTTTTTAAAACAAATAATAATATTTGGGTGATGGTTAAGAAGATCTCTCTCTTTTTCTAGTAGGTAATTTAATACAAAATCGAAAAACTGCTCCTTCTGTTGAAAAGCTATTCAAATGAATATAACCAGCATACAGAATCAATTTAATTAAATTTCCTATTTATATTTGTACGTTAGAAAAGTGGCTTAAGGTGTTTGGAGATGTTAATATATTGAAACAATTAATAAAATAAAATTTATTATTAATAAGCACTTTAGTTACACCAGTTATTTACATGTAATTTAAGGATCGTTGATCATCTGCAATATAACTTTAATTTATTTACGCATACTTTCATACCGAAATAAACTGATCATGATTCAACGCATATAAATGATATAATGTACTGCTAGGTTCTTGTTAAGAAAATTAACAAGTTCAAGTCCTACGATAAAGTATAAGATTTTAGAACATAATAAGATATTAGAATTTTTATGGCAGTTAATCAAAATTAAGGCTTTGTTATCACAATGACTCAAAATTGACTTCCTACCATAAAAATCTCGGCTGTTTGAAATAAGTGTAACTTTTTATTCCGACTGAAAAAAGAAACTGACCTCCAACATATTCAATCTGTTTGTATCACAGAAATTACGACATCCTATCTCTGTACTCATGTACCATCCGTTAAAGGCATTAGCTGTGAACTCTATCCCACCACAGTCAAATCTCATGTTGGATACCGCTGGTAAAGCGTACCAGCGAAGATCCAACTCTTCAAACCAGTCGTGCCTGTTAAACCAAACACATGAATTACTAACCTAATAAAACAGATTAATGACAACTTAAATGAGACCTAAGGGTTGTAGAACGAAGCCATATATCTGTGCTGACCGCATAGTTTGTTACACAACTAAGTTTCTTCTAAATTATACAGCTAAAGTTAGTACTATCTTAAAAGCTAACCCAACACTCGCACTTTATACTTTTACACCTTCAGGGTGAAGTAAATACGTAATAGCCATGGAATATTGACTGAACATTCAATTACGGGTTATTACGAACGTTTTATATCGCATTAACCCCTGTTAACATTATCAATACCGATACATTATTGAATAGAAAGAATTTATGGGCTGTAAACTCAGATTGGAGATCGCTGGACCACGTTTTTACGATAAGCAATTTAGACGACATGGTCGGACATACGGCTATTCGCAAGAGCTTACCTTTCGCAATATGCATTCCCCGCCTTTTTATGTCGCATAAATCTGTGATGGGAAAGAAACGCTATGTGAGGAGACTCATAGCGCGAGTGGGGTTTTCCTGAAAACCCTTTCCACTTCGTTTGGGAACGAAAAAATCGCATACTATCCAGCGGTTTATGCCCCTGCGAGTGTTGAGATTTTCTTTCAATATCACGTAGAGGCCAAGTTGGATTATAAAGTAAACCTTTCAAAAGTTGCTATTTCTTAGGTGAAGGAAAGATTTGTTTTATTCGCCTGAGGCACTTTAAAAAAATACCTTTCCTTTTTACGTTTAACCAATATTTTGACAAGATGATTTTTATATCCCGTTCTTACACTTACACCGCGACAATCACTTATTTTAATCAAACCACTTTTACTAAATTAACTAATCCTGATTGATGATTGATTAGTCCTGACATTTTGACTCCTTTTGCAGGAGCTGTTGTACGGTGCAATGCAACCGAACACCTTTGTAAGCACTTCACTTCAATCCATTCACCATTCACGTCAATCGCGTAAAAATATTTTAATTTACAAAATGTTTTTTTTTCAATTCCTTTAATAGTAAAAGAATAAAAACAATACTAATTTTTAAAATGCGCTTAAAATTTGCTGTACCTAATTTAGTTTAAATGTTTTTTTTTTTATAAACAATTAACAAGGTTTTATAAAGTTTTATCTTTTTATTTAAGTCCATGACTCTCTTTAACTTGATATACCAGAGTCCTTACTAAACACTGAAATATCCCTCATACGTCAAATACGACCCCCAGTTCAAACAATTACTTACGTGGGATGAGTCATATGTATCTCCATGACAAGTTCCCGGGGGATTTCAAAATAGTCCGGGTCCTTTCCATTGGCAGACAAAACCAGCGGCAGAATATCCCAAGCTGTGCGCGGTGGTTTCCACCCAAGTTTTAAACACAACTGTAAATAGATACCCTATTGTGTATTACATTGTCTTATATACAAACTAAAGTATGTGAATACACTGCTTGTAAAGTCAGCATCATCAAAGATATCATAGTTTGTTGAAATAAAACTTAACTTTTGATTAATACAGAATTTACAAAACAGTGTTTTGTCCCCTCCACTTAACTCACAATAAAATAAAATATCAATTTCGTGATAGATTCCCAAGTCTCTTTTTCTAGTAATAACTTCTTTAGAAATAAAAATCTAGTAATTTATTGCTTAAATAACAATTATAACATTTTTTTTAAATGATATTTGTGAAACTACTTTCATTATAATGTATCATAAAAAGGTATTATTTATGTTATCATACGCAATATAACGGAAATAGGTGTAACCTCGCGTTTCGTATCATTTAATAATTGTGTATGTGTGAAATGATCAGTAAAATACACTTTTAAGATTTCGCGTATGTTTTTATTTTTTATTATAATGAACATGGTATAAAGCCGTAGTTATCGCCACTCCGAAGTCCCGGGTACGACCCTCAGCAGGGTCAATGTAAAATTGAACTTTTCTATATCGGCTTAATTGGGTACAACGACTATACCACAACGGATCCATCGCTGTTTCTGACACAAACATAACAGAGCTTTAGCTACTTGGGTTCAGAAAAATGTACTGGTGTTAGCTTAAATATTTTTAATATGTATTTAATAAATTATTGGATATAATAAATATTTATTACATTGATGATTTTGTGACCATATCCGTTGAACCCTGAAATTTTTTTCGTATGCAGTTTTAAATATTTAACGACCGCGTAAAATGTCCTTTTGCGATAACATTCAGTACCGATATTCTAATCGAAGTTTTGTTGGAAACCAATCATGAAATGGTTAATTTGATCTTCAATAACTTCATAGCCATGTATTTTCCAGGTCTCATAAAAACCTTTCCTCTATTTTCTCATACAAAAAGGAACGAACACTAAAGCCACGTAATATTCCCATCATTATGTCAAGATTACCAAGCTTAAGTCTTTGTGGAGGGTTCTTTTACACCTTACACCTTGGAAACAAATTTGCACTTAAAAAACGATTAGTCTTTTTTCCCGATCCGGGCGCCTATGCTATCTTCTAAGTTATCGGTTTCCAAGTCGAAAGTAAATACATGGTACTGGCGACAAATAACAGGTGACTGGTAAGATTTTCTATCTTTTATCATTTGTTTCTTCATAATACTCAACTTTGGAGTTATTGGAATTTATCCAGCTGAAATTCTCCATATCAATTCATTGCCTTCAAAAGACAAGTTCCTGCATATCACCTAGCAAATTCAACAAAAAGCTAATCGCTATGCGTAAATTTCTTACCAGTGTTTAATAATAACATGTGATTTTATATATTATGCATTTTATCCCATGTATACAGTAATAATTTTATATAGTATACCAATTGTAAGTTTTTTTCCCGTATTTATAAATTTGGTTTTTGCTTATGTTTTACTGTGGTCAATCAACTTTTATAAATAAATAAGACTTTCAGATACCCAAATAATTAGTTATTTGGATAACCAATTATTTTAGTTATCGAATAACAGTTTGGTGTTGGAAATAATAAATTAAAGGCGGCTTGAAAAGCGCCTAGTTCTGTATATTCAAATCTACAGAAATAAGAAAATAACTTATCTCAGGTGGGATTGAGATTATATCATAAACTTACGTTTTTTTATAGTTTAAAGTGTCTTCTGTCGCGGGTGACGATTTTAATCGCGAGCGTAACGAAGGACTCTAGGTTAACTCCCGAGCGTAGCGAAGGATTTAAGTTCACCCAAGACTAAGACAGCTTTATCACCTAGGAAAATACTCTACTTTTCGTACCATTTGCGAAAAAATGAACACAATAATAATATGAGATAAGCATTTATTAAAAATAATGACAATTAAAAATAAAAGTTAACATTCGAAACATTGGTCCAATTATTGATAGAGAGAGTTACATTTTTGTTTGGTACATTTATTGTAGATGAGTTGATTTGAGTCTATTCCTTTTTCAAAAAGATGTGTAATGCTTTATATACAAACTCAATGGTGTAAACACAGATGTAGTTCAGTATAAATTTTGGTAAGTATTCCAAATTTAAATCACATTCTCCCCCTAGAGGATGAATGAAATTCAGTACAATTTTCTTTCCCTGTTTTTAACAGATTAAAAATGACTAAAAAAATTATACTGAATTTCATTCATCCTCTAGGGGGAGAATGTGATTTAAATTTGGAATACTTACCGAAATTTATACTGAACTACATCTGTGTTTACACCATTGAGTTTATATATAAAGCATTACACATCTTTTTGAAAAAGGAATACGCATTTATTATGCAGTTATGATTATTAAATAAAATTACGAAAACCGACGAGGCCGTATGAGCTTGATGCCTTTGCTTTTCCGACAAAAAAATATTAGTCTAGGAATTTGCCGCGTTTTTGCTTTCTTCAAATACATAAACGTTAAGTTTATTTTAAATTATTTTTATAAATAAGTTAATGTTCTAAATGCTTATCTCATATTATTATTGTGGTAATTTGTTCGCAAATGGTACGTAAAATAGAGTATTTTTCTAGGTGATAAAGCTGTCTTAGTCTTGGGTGAACTTAAATCCCTCGCTACACTCAGAACCCGTCTTAAATCCCTCGCTTCCCTCGTGATTTAAGTTTTTAACACCCTCGCTACGCTCGGGATTACTCCCGAGCGTAGCGAGGAAGGACTCTAGGTTTACACCTAGATTCCTTCGTTACGCTCGCGATTTAAATCGTCACCCGCGACAGAAGACACTGCTTTATCCCCTTGGTTAATAATCTACTATTAAAGTTGTTTTGGCTAGTGTAGTAAAATTTAGTGTAGTGTGAAGCTGCCATGGATCGGTTCAGTACACTTTGTTCACAATGTTTTTAATTTATTAATCAGTTTATGTTTTCAATTTGTTCTATGGTCTCTTATTTGAATTATATGTCAGTTTGCTAAACATTTTTGTGCATGTCGAGGCAGCCTTTAATTAAGGCGTCACTTTCTTCGCGGCGTCACGACATCACTTATAACGAACATCACTTATAAGAGGCATATGCATGATATACATCATGCATATGCCTGTTATAAGTGATGTTCTTGTTGATTGTCCAATAAATAAATTAATTTCTGTTATAAGACAAATAAATTCTAAACCTAAATTAAAACTTCAATATGTTCTCTTTTAAATATATCGCTTTACTTTATAAAACAAACCAGTCACGACTGAGACCAGGCAATGTAGGGTCTGATGTTATTTATTTTCTGGGAACTCATAAATTCTATATTGTTTGTTTTCACTCCATTCATTATTAGCTTAAACAAAGTCAAAAATATGTCAACTTCATTCCCAGTACCATAAAAGCTTACTCTAAGGGATACCAGTATCAATCAATTACTGACTAAACCTTGAATTATTTAAGGACAGCGTAGTTAATTGAAACGTGCTACCAAACTCTTTTACTCAAAAAATTTTGCTTTCATTTTGACGGCGAAGTGTTATCATCTTATAGCTGATTTTTTATATCTACTCTAACACCGGTCGCATCGCATAATAAAGCTCTTAAATTGAAATCTTCAATTTTAAGTAATGCAATAAAAAATAAAGAAATCATAATCTATCAAGCGATCGGATGGATGTATGTAAAAAGAAATTCCAAGCAGATAAAGTAATATTAGTGCCATCACAATAGTAATTTGTTATGCAAGGCTGGAAAGTTGAGATTTGGCCGCGAGTTACCGTAGCGAGGGTTTCAAAGGTACGAGATGCTAAAAACTTTGCTGCAGAGCGAAACAAATAATTTTTCAGCTCACTACAGCTAGGAATATTTTTAGGTGAAATATAAACAGCTTAAATAAAATGATAAAAGGGTTTATTTTAATAAAAAATTAAAAAATAAAATGCTGGAATTAGTAATGTTGGATATGTTTTTTTCATGTTTTTTTTTTATTCTTGTGAATTGACTAATAATACAGATCCCCTTGACAGTTATTTTTCAGGTGCGGTCCGAATTCCAATCATATGTTATGAAAACTCACACACCACATAATAAACTTTCTTATACTTAACAAATTTTATTATTTGTTAAGTCTAAATATTATTTTTTCTTGTTGTTTTAATGATTTAAGAAATTAAAATAATTTCTTAAAACCAAAACGCAGTAATATTAATTTAAATAAGAATAAAATGTAACTAATAAAGACTAAAATGACGATTTAGAACGTACCATGTGTGTTTTTCTTTGAATAGAAAAGTTCTAATTCTAAAACACTTTTCCACGCTAGCGGATAACACGTAATTTTCCACGCAGAAATTTAATGACAAACCAAACTTTCCGAGCGTGTAAGGTAAAAAATATATTAATGTATGTTCCTCATAAAAATAAACTTATCTCTGTTTGTAAGTATCTCACAAATATGTCTCGGTAAATCAGAAACCATAGTACCATAACATCCAAACCTGAGCCAAAAGAAAAAATTTCACATTCTACATTGATCCGGCCGCAGATCAAACTCGCAAGCCACTCAAGCACCTACATACATTAATAGGAAACAATTTTTCCAATTTATTAAAAATACTGTATTGCATATCATACAAAATGACCCAAGGAGCAACAATCTACAAGTGTATCGGAGTATCCATGTATGTTTATTAATTGAAATGTGCAATATTGACATCCAAACCCTGATTTCATGAAAAAAGACTAAAAACTCAATTGTTTTTTTCTTAAATAACTCAAAAAAAAACCATATCTTAAATATAATTTCATACTAAACTCATAATGATAGAAAGAATTCGTGTCTTTAGATCTTTTTTCCTTTAATATTTCAAAGAATTTCTAATAATGTAATTGAAAAATTATTGTATTTATAATAAAACACAAAGTTTAAATCTAATGCTGAATATTATTAAGTACCAAGTACAGTCTTTTCATCTACTCTACTTTTCATATTCACTATTAAGTTAACAATAATATGAGAAAAATAAGACAATTTTGATGATATATGGAAAATTTTGGATCTATATCCTTAGCCCTTTCTCTCTATCCCTTTCTCTTACACATAAACATGGTAGTTTAGAGTTAGCAACGGCTGATTTGTTACATTTCCGTACGACTCTATACGTATTTTACAATCTTTCTCTCACTAGAGTTCTGTGTTTTTATATAACAGAAAAAATGGAGCACCAAAGAAACGGCGACGAAAATAGAAGATATAATTCAACCTAAAATCAACTCGAGCATTCTCACCTTTCCTCTCTATCCCTTTCTCGTACACATAAACATCGTAGTTTAGAGTGAGTGACTTAGCAACGGCTGATTTGTTACATTTCCGTACGACTCTATACGTATTTTACAATCTTTCTCTCTCTAGAGTTCTGTGTTTTTATATAACAGAAAATAATGAAGCACCAACGAAAACAGTAGGTAAATATAACTCAACCAAAAATCAACTCGAGCATTCTCACCTCCGTAAATTCGCAATGCATCGGGTCACCAAGAACTGTTCCGTCTGGCTGTCGGTAACCTGCGTAGCTGATCAGCTGGCTATTCCATATTCTGTAGTCGTGCTTACCGTCAGTTCGCTGAGGAAATACTGTTATTGCTGACCTATCAAAGGAGAATAAATATCGTTTTGAGAATATAATAAGAAGAGACGAGTGAATCCACGTCTGTTATACATTGACGAGGATCAAACTTAGTTCATTTGCATTAAAGCTGACATATCAATCGATGAGCTACGGCTGCCTACAATATATAGTAATATTCTGCACAAAACTGATTCTGTATATTGATATATAGTATCAGTTTTGTGCAGAATATTAAAAAAAGAACTCGTCCATTATTACACTTTTATATATAGTGTAGGCAGCTGTAACCATTGTCTTTTGAATTTAAAATTATTTTAATTCAAACTAGACAAACGTCATTAACCCTTTGACACGATCTTCATCGTCATCTGTTTATTTATCAGCCTTTTAATTTTCCCTATTGCTATGTCCCCATAGGCCTTCAATAGAAATAAAAATACTGTAGGAGGACATAATCAATAAGGGGGCACAATGTGGATTGATGGATGTTAACGGCCACAAATGCATTTAAGGCCAATTTCTTAGCTTGTCTTCTAAAGCATGAATATACTCGTGGTAATAATTTTATGGTCACCAATCCAATGACCAATCCTCTTGGTAGTGTTGCAAATCACCTCTAATCATAAACCGAATGCTTACCTCGCTGCGTTATACAGCACCTCTTATAATCTCACTTACATTAAATATAAAATTATGCATTATTATCGTTAAACAACCAATTATACATTCAATATAAGTTACAAAACTGACCAGAAATAAATAAAAAAACCAACAGTATATATATTTAGTTCTTACACTTCCGCGCACATTACACATTAGAATAAAACACTTTTCTAAAGGCTTTTTTACGGCTCCTGTAAAGGAGTCGAAACGTCAGGATTAAATATAAAATAAAATAAAACATGCGCAAAAATCCGTAAAAAAGTGTTTTATTCCAACAGTATATATTTCAATAATAAATTATGGTGCGTTACAAACTATTCAAAGACAACTATCTTTTTAAGTTTATAAAATATGTATCTGCTAAGCTTTAGGTAGAACTGAAGTGCAGTTTTTTATATTGCACAATATGCAAGTATTAGTATTATTGTTTTAGTGGCCTGTACTTATATGAATAAATATTAAAAAGTTATAAAACAAAACAAACCTGATATTTCCTTTGTTTGTGCTATACTTGATATGATTGCAGAGGGCTTCGAACATGCCACTTGTGGTTGTAACTTGTCTGCAGTCGAACACCTACAAAAATGGAAAGTATATATTAATAATAAGTTAGAAATACTTTAGAATTACAAATAGAAATATTTATCTTTAAATTAATTTAATCTTGACCACATTGTATGATGGAAATTACGTAATATTACCATAACATATTTAATCGCTTTATTAATATGTAACACTTTATGATAGGTACTAGATAATAGTATAAGTTAAACATATATGTATATCTTCAATAATGTATAAACACTGTTTCTTCTTTGATTACTATATTAATTGTTATGATCGCAAATATCTATTTGTTGAATTGCTTACTATTTACTTTTTCCCACCATAATTATTACATGTTTAGTGCATCAGAAATGTCGACAAATATTCGTATGAAGTGCAAATCTCTTATTATGAAACTAATAACTCAAACTACACAAAACGAAGCAAGTAAATAATAAGTACAAGCGGCTCGTCCCGGCTATGCACAGGTGGACAAAATTCTTTAAATTTTTTCTTTTATTAAGTATTTTTTCCGTTAGCGCCATCTAGCGTTCGGTAGACGAACTACTTGCGGTTAACGCGTTCCTATGGTAACGCATATACAATAGAAAAAGAGCAGACAGACAAACAACAAATTTGTGATCTTAGAATCTTAAAAAATGCTATTAATATTTTGCTATATCCTAAATGTTTACGAAAACGCACTGGTTATATTTGAATGATACATTTTTTTTCAAGAATATTAACAACTATCTGTTGCCCACGACTTCGTCCGCGTCAATTTCTGTTATTGACGTGACAACGTCTTATAAATTGGTTTGCCGGGTGACACTTCAAGAAACTGCGTTACGCTCCGCTCACGTTATGCGCTTACAATGAGAGCGAGTGAGAGGCACGCGTCCCTTCCACTCGGGCATGGTTAGCCCGCCTAAGAGCGAGAGAGACAGACATAAAAAGTGGAAGGGACGCGTGCCTATAAATTAATGTTTTAAATATAATTCTTTGTATAAATAAATGTTTTAAATTGTTACTATTATTTCATCCTTCTTCCTACTATACGAATGAATATTCACATTAAAATTATTTTACCACTCAAAGTCGTTGTCACGTAAAACTTTCGCCCGTATACCGACTTTACAGGCAACCAACCAGTTTTTATGATTTTTCACTGATGCTTCGCTCTTATTGGTCGCAGCATGATGTTATATAGCCTAAAGCCTTCCTCGATAAATGGACTATCCAACACAAAAATATTTTTTTAATTCTAACCAGTATTTCCTGAGATTATCGCGTTCAAATAAACAAACTCTTCAGCTTTATAATATAAGTATAGATACGTTGAACACGTTATTAATATTCCCATTAACCCCTAGTGGTAAGCTAAATTACTCTTGTTACGAGTGGGACATTAAAAGCTTGGTTCACCTGGATCAAAAGCTGACATCTCAACCGATGAGCTACAGCTTATTTATTTAATAATAATTAATAATGCTTGAAAGACATTTTCAACAACCCTTCTTGTTATGCTTTTAAAGCTTATAATGCCTGGGGTGTACATCCTTAACACATTGGCGGGGATTCAACCCAATCTTTGGTTTGAAATAGGACAATTATTTTTGGGTGAATTTATTTTATTACTGCACATCCATTATGTCCTAATAAGTTTAAGTGTAAGTTTAGATAGATAGTATATTATAATGCATAATGCAATGAAATGCCTTCATTGAGTCCAGACAAGTCCTAGTTTCAGTAAGAGCCGTGTTCCTTAAGTGTATCCACATACAAACGAAGTAATGAGTTATTTTCTCATTAATTTTCTCACCGATTTTTTTACTGACTCAACGCACGTGTACGATTGTACAACATCCATTGTAAATTCATAACATGCACTTCCCTCGGCTGCAGACAAATAAAGATTTCTAACATTCACACTAATTAGCCTATCCCAAAGTAAGCACTGTAAGGCTTGTGTTATGGATACTAGGCTAACGGATAGACATACATATATGACTCATGGATATGTAATATTCGTAATATATATATAAACACTCACGACTCAGGTAAAAATGCTCGTATTCATCATACAAACATCTGCCCCTACCAGGATTCGAACCCAGGAACGTCGGTGCGAAAGGCAGGATCACTACCATTGCACCAAACGCTCGTCATTTGGTTAACACACACATTCAAAGTTTTGAACGTGTGCGATAAGTTCTTAACCTTTAATTAGTCGCGTGGGGTCCATTGGACCCCAAGCGAGTTAATTTGTGTCATAATTTAGCAAACATTACACTTACGCGACAGTGCGTTCTAGTAGCTTCCTAGTTCATTTGCCCCTCCCGCCTCAGTGTTCCACTAGCCGCGGCGTTCATTACACGTGCACGGAGGTGTTTGGGGTCCAACGGGCCCCACGCGACTAATAGTGTAGTACAATTTTGGTAAGTGTAATGATTACATTTTGCTTTTTAGTATCACATTTTCATGAAAACTTGTATTTTATAATTATTTACTTAAATTTACAGGTAAAAAATCACAATGGCACGCCGCCCTTTGAACATAGAATTAATATCAGCGATGCTGAATGAAGATGAAAAAGAGTTGGCCTACTGTATTTTTATTTCATCTTTTCAATGTAGCAGCTATAAACACATATATTATTTATAACATAAATAATAACAGTAAAATAAAATGAAGGGAATTTCTGAAAAAAACTTCAACAGAGCTTGTAAAAAGTTTTAAAACAAAGAGAGCTGAAATTACTACTCTGCCACGGCCCTTGAAAAGACGTCTTCAAAGTGACACCAAACCTTGTACTTCTGGAGGCAGTTCAAGTGATTCTAAAGGCCGTCGTCACCTATGTGCAAGGTCTAATGACAGAAAAACAAAAACCAAATATGGTAAATGTAATAAATTTATGTGTAATGAACACCTTATAAAAGTTTGCGATTTATGTGCCTAGTAATTTATGATAAATTTGATTAATGTTTAAGAAGTTTATAATTAGTTCTTTTTCTAGAAATCTTATAATGTTTCGTTAATTTAGATGTAACTCTTGAAGTTTCTTTATAAAATAAATATTTTTACTTATTCTTTTTGAATCTTTTTCAAAACTAAACCCTGAGGTCCGTACGGACCCCACGCGACCAACAGGGTAAGTATTTAGGCGCGACTAGTTAAAGGTTAATAAAATCGATGTAGATATTATTCGACGGTTAAAAATCGTTCAGAATGACGGTTAGATTTTGTCAAACGTACGTAGTATTCATAAAGGTAACACTTTACCAATACATTTGATTGAGTGGACACGAAAGTGTAAGGACTAAATATTATATTATGAATACTTCAAAAAAATTCAAACCAATAAAACGGTTCCCTCGATAAAAGAAACTCCCAAAGGTGCAGAGAGCTTCGGGCTATGCTATAATAAGGGGAAATTGAAAAACCTCTCGTACCGTCAGGATTTCCATAACAGATTCATGAGTTGTGTCCTTATTACTGCTTCTACGATTTACGCATGAGCTTTGCTTAGGTCTGGCAGAGTCAAGTAGGGTTAGCACCGCAATCATACACACTGCGGTTGTCACATAGTAAATTACCTCTGGTATTATAAAGATTAAGGTAATATGAAGCATGTGGGATTTTTCCTTTTTTGAACTGGTAATCGACCAAAATAACTTTTATTTAAGTATAGCGAATTTTTGTCTCTACATTTTGTGTGTTCTATATATCTATCCTAAAATAAAATAATATTTATACAAACGAGTTTCAAAAATGGAAGAAAATATTATACTTAATTTACCAAGCAGTTTTAATAGACTAAGAATTATTTGAAGTTGGGTTTTTACTGTAGAACTATTAAAATTAACCTCAAAATTTACGCTATAAATATCACATTAAAATATTGGTAAGGAAGCTACCACCTAACTTTTAATAAAATCAGTTTTATAAAAACCTGTTTTTTCAAAACTGTAAGCTTTACTATGTCCATTTACGTTACAACGTTCATTATTTGGAGTCTAAACAGTCGTATTAATATTTCCCAGTGAAACTGCATAGTTTAGTGTCATGTTTGAAGTCATAACTAAATACGAGGGCCATCCGGAAAGTGCAAATGGGAACTTCATTTATGCCGTGCGGAGCGCTGGCTAATAGATTAGCCACCGGACAAGTTCTAACACTATGTTGTTTAAGTGAGTGGTAAGTGAATGACCAAGAAAATAGAGAATACCGAAGTTGCGAAGTTAGAGCTGTAACCTAGTGGAGCTAAGACTGACATCGTTAACAAAACTAAAGGAGTTTTTGGAAAGAACTTTAAAACTGTTGAACAAGTGAATGAAGCTGTGACTACGTATTTCAATGTACAATGTGGTGGCGCATGAATATGAAGTTGTAATACAAAAAACGTCGTCACACGTTACGATAAATTCTTAAATTTGGAAGGTATCTTCATAGAGAAGTTTCAGATATATTTTTTATAAATAAAACGTTATATTTTGTAAATATATACTAGTTTTATTTATATTCCCAAACAGGTTCTGCTATATATATATATATATATATATATATATAACCCATGACTCAGGTACAAATGATCGTATTCATCACACAAACATCTGCCTCTTCCGTGAACAGGGTAATTACCGCATGTTAAATGTTGAATCGTCACCATCTCAGCTGAAAGACTATTGCTTGATGGAGGCGGTGGTACTCTTGGCAGGTGGGTTGTAGTTCGCAGATATATCATAATCTGGAAACCGTCTCTGCCCATTTCATGGTTTATGGAAGGAGTATGGTGATTTTCTCCAGTATCATTTATTAGTTGCCTTTCATCAGCTCTACAACTAGCAACATTCATCAGCATCTGCCAAGGACAATTGGTGATACTCGCGCGGTAGATTTTATCCCATAACTCCCTACTCTGTTTCCATCTATATGTTACCATATATCCTGTACTCCAGCAGTTGGGACATTGGCGATGACGAAAAACCACCATTCAGTCTTCTAATTACTGTATGTTGCCAACACAAAATATTTAAGGCTTCTAAAAGCCGTTTAATTACATACATTACTAATTAATAAAGCACTAATAAATACTGTTACTAATTAAATATTTTTCAGTTACTTTTTAATGTCAACGTAATTTGCGAATAGGTATTAATTGGTAGGAGTTCATCCAGGTTCCTAAAGATTATGCCAAACACTCTATAGAAAAGCAATTCATACCGATAATTTATTATTGTTTTATTTGTTTACAATCTGCCGATACAGGTGCTATACAGCGTGATACTATAAATGGAAATGTGTTGAATTAGCACACTGTGCTTAATATACGGTCGTAAATTTAAGCGTACGGTAAATTGGTATACTGTGAAATTGTAATGCAGCGTTTGGTTAAAGGGTGCTAGAGAAATTTAACGAATGGTTTTTTGCTTACTAAGCATTAAATAATGCGATAGCTTTATTATAAATTTTCTCAGCTCAGATGGCTAAAAAAAGACGTAAATATTTTTAATTCACAGTTTTGGCGTTGTTTCCTAGTAATAGTTATAATAATAATATTCCAAAATAATATTTATTACATTCACACCATATAGATTAGTCCAAAGTAAGCATTGTAAGGCTTGCGTTATGGATAGATATAGGTACATATATGATACATAGATAATTAACTCAGATCACAGCAACCAAGGGAGATAAGTTCTTAAAACAAATAAGTATTGGAACGGGGTGACGACACTATGGCACGTGCGTGTCAAAAATCACGCCCAATTGTGCGCACAGTAATATTCGCACACGTCGCCACGTAAAATCTAACGGGGTGATTGGCTCTCACACAAACTTAGAAATGACAATATTTACAAACACATTTGAACAAACCTTGTAAACGACCCACGCTGGGAAATTCAATATTTCTATTTTCGAAAAAAAAACAACAAAATAAATCATAAACAAAACACAATGGAGTATTTAATGTCTATAAAATTAGTATTATCTACCAACAGAATTATTATTTTTGTTACTTCAAGACTAAAAACATTATAAAAGTAATGAAAGTAAACACTTACATGTGAAATGAGATACCGTCTTTCACGTAGGTCATTTTGCTGCTTGTATTTTTGCAAACAATCACCGAATGTAGCAAGTAGGTATTATATCAGGTAGTGAATCAAGTAGGTAGTGAATCACGATTGGCGACGAAACATGCAACAAGTCAAATTATAGCCAGTCGTGTTTGTCCGCTTCGAGAAGTCTTAGCAAATTGTTTGCTGTAATCTGAGATATTTAATATTTATAGACATGAATTAGAGATGAATGACTTAGGTACAAATGCTCGTATTTATCACACAAAAATCTGCGCCTTCTGGGACTCGAACCCAGAACCGTCGGTGCGACAGGCAGGATACCAGACACCAAACGGCAAAAATTTAATATTGAATTTGCCAAGAATCTTGTTATGGTAATAGCCATCACGACTAGCTCAGTTTGCCGGAAAACACAGGTTCAAGTTACGCTTAAAGGGAATTTAATCCTTATGAACAACATCACAAAAATTTGATGCGAACATGAGTAGTTAAAGCAATTGCATTATAGAAATCAAAGGTAACGCTTCAAACGAATATTATGTAGTTTATATGTATCGCAACCACTAATAAACAATCAATTTTGGACACAAATTCTGTTGAAAATCAAACCCAGGAGTCAAGCAGTAACATCCTCCTTGACGTCTATAAGTAATTTTTAAATAACTATTTTAATTGTTTTACACGTATAAAACGGTACATATATCACAAAATTTGTAAATATCATAAGAAATTTTATTAAATTCTTTTTACTTTTACAAATTAATGTATGATAAAATTAGAAGAGATTGGCATTACACAATAAGGCCGCCTGTTTGTACGTGCACTTTTCTTTGTTGGTTTGACTTGTCCGAAATTAATCTATAATCCAAGATCACAAATTTGTTGTTTGTCTGTCCGCTCTTTTTCCCGCTCTTTTTCGATTGTATAAATTAACGTTACCATAGCAACGCATTAACCGCAGGTAGTTCGTCTACCGGACGCTAGATGGCGCTAACGGAAAAATATTTAATAATTAAAAAAATTAAGAATTTTTTCCACCCGTGCGAAGATGGGACGGGCCGCTTGTTTATTTCCAATTATTATAAGCTGACTCAAAACAGTTCTAAAAACATAAGTATTAAAGAAAACGGTAAACAAAGGTCCTTAGGATATCATTATAAAGGTTATCGCACGAAAATGATCGCGGCAGATTATGGGGTAAATATTTTTGTTATGTATCGTTTTCCATAGAATACTGATATTTTTACACGTGAAATTGCTACAGTCATGAAACGAAATGATTCTACGTGGGTCGTTTTGTATTGTTATGAAAAAGAGGGAAGGAAAACAACTACCATAAATATAAATATGTTATTTTAAATTAAAAATTACCTGTACATGTTACTAAAACTATGCATTTAATAATATATAGGTTTTTAAAAGGATTTTGTTAGCGTTTGACCGATTATCACGAAAGTTGACAGGTATTATTTTCATGGATAAAGTTTTGACCAATTTGTTGTCACTTGCCACTAGATACCGATAACCGATAAACCAAACACCGTGAAAATTTATTTACGTAGGTATTTAAGCACGAATAATATTTAAAAGCTATCGACTTTATCGTCTCTCGCCACAAGATGTCGTTGCAGAAAATCTATTAAACAATTGTTAAATTAATTGTTTCGCGTTGAAATACTCATGGTATTTCCTACACATTTTGTTTTAAACACATTATAATAGAAAAATTATTAGTTCAACCAAAGTTTTTTCTTTCCATTTTAAATCTTCGCCATTTATTTGTTTCGTTAGCAATTCTCTCTACTACTCGTACATGTCTACATGTAGAGAATGATTCTTTACAACTGAGCGCACCAATAGCGCCATTTTTATGCAATAAATAAATAAATGTTAGAAAACATCATAAAAGTCCCTTTTTACATTTATCCGACCGGCAATCGAACCCGGATCTTCAGAATGGCGTAACCATGAAGAACTAAGAGACTTAATAAAGAATGAAATAAAATAATGTGTGAAATGCCGTCGTTTATATAAAGTATATACTTTTACCATTCTTAGTTCTTAGTAGTGTTTACCATTCTTAGCGTGACTACGTCTTATAATGAAAATGACTGGCGTGTCAAGTAATGAAGTGGTATGAACAGAAGTTACGCTTTTCGCAGTATATTCTGTTTCGTATATGACTCACTCTACGATTACAGCATCACCAAATCATGATGAGCCCATTTAATTTGTTGCTAATGACGTAAGTTCAGTTTGCAAAGTAATTTTCCAAAAAATATTAAAGAAATAAAAAAAACAAATGATATTGGTTGCACAAAACAGAACAAGTGAAAGGGAAAAACTGAAAGCCACAATATAAAAACAGTTTTGTTAAATATTCAGTAGATTTTTGTATGTTCTTTAAAGACTTAATTTACTTCTAGATTACCGTCTCATAGTATAGAAAATATAAATAACTAGCAACCCGCCCCGGCTTCGCACGGATGTAATGCTCTGCTATATTATGCATGTTTTATTCATATAAACCTTTCTCATGAATTATTCTATCTATTAAAAAAACCGCATCAAAATTCGTTGCGTAGTTTTAAAAATTTAAGCATACATAGGGATATAGGGACAGAGAAAGCTACTTTGTTTTATACTATGTAGTGATTATATAATTCTAAAACAAAAATAAAGTGTAAGAACCACTTGTGATGTAGATAGATGCAAACCTTTGTTTGATAAAGAGTATGTAATTAACCTAAGAATGTATGTTTTGTTTTTAGACTGCACTCCCACACTCAATGAACCTAAAACAATATTCTTGAGTGTTATTTTAGGTTTATTGTGTTGATTTTAACCATGACTTCATCCATTTACAGGGTTAATTTATTATACGTTTTACTCAAATGTTAGATGTCGGAGCATTAAATGTAAGCTATGTCAGCAATTGTTCAGTGATTATTATAATCAAAACAAAATTATGAATATGAGTACAATTATTTAATGATTATCATGGTGTTTAAAAGTCACTAAGCGATTACGTGTAATTTGCCGATTGCAGCGATTGGTCGTGCACTGTGATTGGTTATTTGTCAAAGTAGGGCTTTTTCCCCCACCATTTGATGCTATAAATGGTTTGTCTTGCTGTCAATTTAGGCTGCGCCACAGCGGGTTTCCCCGAGGCGTTCGCTTCTATGAAGCCTATATAGCCTTTCTAGGCTATGGCACTTACTACGTGGTGTTTAGTCAGTACGAGTCTGACATAACCTCTCGGCCGCCCGATGTACCCATGATGGATTCACCACCTTCCTCCCCCGGTTCCGAAGAGTGCCCAGTTGCCCGCGGCACAAAAAAAAATAATTTAGGCATTATACTCCGGTTTGTGGACGAGAAATAACCTCTTGCTGTTGTTCTGCTAGTTTGACTTTGTGCATGCTTACATGTAATATATTACCAATAAATCATCAAATCAGTCATCAAATAACACAAGCCTTACAGTGCTTACTTTGAGCTGGGCTAATTATTATGATGCAGATTTATATATAGGTATATATATATATATATATATATATATATATATATATATATATATATATATATATATATATATATATATATATATATATATATATATATAAATACCGCCTTACACTTTCCAAAAAAGTAGTTAACTTATTTAATTAAAAACGGAGTAAACCCCGTATTCATGACTGCAAATTAAAACAAAATACTTTTGATAATTTTTTTTAAATAAGTATTATTAAAAACTGTTCTTTTAAGTAAGATAAAATAGTACTGTTATATGTTTTTCTAGATTGTAATATTTATAAACAATATCTTCCAAAGAATTTTTGGAATACCAACACCCGAAAGTTGCGAAATAAGGAACCGCAATTCATTATTTACTTGTCAGTACAACTGTATTACGTTAAGGCAGTCGTCACCGAGTGAAGTTACATCATTCAATGTCGAATTAACAAGTTGAGCTGTTAACGGGACGTATTTTGAATCCCTTTACTAAAGGCGTTCAAGACATTTTAATAGACTGACACAGAACTTAGCGTTAAATCATTACAATTCAACGAGTTGTTTATAAGTTTTCGTAAATTCACTTCTTAATAAACTTAGATTAAAATAAGCAAGTTGGTTTCATTATAATAATAACTTCATAAGTATTAATACTTCTTGTATTCTTAATATAAAATAATAATAGCACTAAACAGAACTTGTACTACGGATAACAAATAAGGGATAGAAAACAGAAATAAATATATCACCAGGATTCGAGCCTGAGAAAGGGAACTGTTGCACCGACCGACCGTCAACATTTGATTAAGCTTCTTTCTTAACTAATTTCCAAGCTAAAAATACTTCTCTAGGCGCGTTATGAAAAAATGATGACAGTGAAATTTAAAGATGCGCGCGCATCACTGTGACAAAAAATTATCATGTTGAAAAGGCCAACTTCAAAAGCGATATAGAGTAAACTAGCCGGATGAAGTAGGCCGATAATTATGAATGAGTGTGTGTGTGATTTTAAATTATATATGGTATATAAACTATAATTTATATAAAATTATCATAACAATATAACAATTTTATTTAAAAGTAGATTCAATTTTATAAACTATCATAATCAATATAACGTATTATTATTTGTACATTACTTAATAGTTTTTGATATATTAGTTGATTCTGTATACAGATATATAAAAAACTGTTAATCTTTTGATGCTCCTTACTGATCACTATATAATTTACTTATAGCGGCCCGACCCGGCTTCGCACGGGTGGCCAAAATTGTTTAAATTTTTTCTAGCATTCAATATAGCCTATGACAATCAGCAATAATGTGCCTTTCTATTGGTGAAAGAATTTTTACAATCGGTTCAGTATCATCGTCAAAATCCCGAGATTACCCCTTACAATTTAACAAATATACAAACACACAAACTTTACTTCTTTATAATATTAGTATAGATAAAGAAGTATATGCCTAGTAACTTCTTACATGCCTACGTAAACCTCCTCAAGTAAACACAACGGTTTTTGTTTATACTTGCCTGCATGAAGTTATCAAAGCACAAGTTTAGTTTTTCTTGCACTTAACATCTAAATAATAAGGTAAGCTTAAACAGACAGCATACTGTTACGTTTTTTTATAATAACAAACACCTTTCTTGGACTAAAACTGAAATGATTTTTCCTTGGTCAACGCTGAATTCTAATAATGTTATAAGACAAAGAGTGACGTTACCAAAACAAAAAGATTGTACCACTGATACAAAATATTCTTTACATTGTTTTTAAGTGTTAATAAGTAAAACAAAGAAAGAAATCTCTTCACCAGTTTATCTTTGTAGCAAAATTTAAAAAAAATTAGATTTTGCTTTATTTTTTTTGTTACCCGTTATCATATTGTTGCATTATTATATCAGCGTTTATGATTTATATTCTTGTATTTTAGATGCTATCTTTTTTCTCTATTAGAATTTATTAAATATCACTATATTTGTACACACACAATTAATATTTGCAATTTTGTGTCGTATGCATTCCGAAACCTCTAATCAGATTGTGAGGAAACTTTTCTGTTGTTTATGTTGTATGCATACCAGAGAAGACTGGACAAAAAAAAATTAGTAAAAAAACAGTATTGCAATGCATGCCAGGTGCAGTCGAACTACCTTTAATGTTTTGTTAAATTTTAAATTTAAATATTAACAGATTGTAATTTAAACCAATGCATATTTGACTTAGAAATACAGAAATACATTTGCAAATAAGTTTTTTACGCAATATCGATAAAAATAGTATCGCCTTTCTAGCATCTCCTGAGTCTCGACTGGCTCCGATGTCAGAGTTCAGTTAAATGTATTCTTAATATTTCATTTCATAAATTCAATTTATAAAAACATTAAAAAAATGAATAAAATTTAAGGCGAACATCGTACGTCATGCTCGTTAACGATTATCATCTATGACAATAATTGTATCCAAGATTGGCGCATAAAAACAGTTTAGTTTCTCCTTTAACAAACAGAGACAAAATATATATTAGTATTTTTTTTCTAATATTTTATGTATCTTGAACCAATTAATCTCCAATTCATTCAGTAACTTAGTTTAATTCAATAAGATTACCTCAAGCAATCTACTTAAGCCGCGTAATTACAAAATGTATTCGCGAACATCAACAAGCCTTAAAGGCGAAGGCCGGTAATGCCGATCTAAGTCACTCCCGCAACCGCGAGGAAACTGAATGGAAACGAACGAACGAATGAATGAATTAATGTCATCAAAGCCGCTGTGAACGCTTCTCTAATTCGATTTGAGAGTCTAATTAGAAAAATATTGAAATAAAACGCTGCAGAAGTATTCAGTTGTTTTTAATATGTTTAACAACACTTGACGGAACTTTAAAGCGCTTCACTGAAGAAGGACTAAAGGAATTGCTATTTGTTTAACCTTTGTAATAGTCCAAAAGAGATTTTTTATAATAATATAAAAATGATATTTCTTACATGCACACCGAAGCCAAGCCCAAAGTAAGCACTGTAAGGCTTGTGTTATGAATACTATGGTAACGGATAGACATACATGTATGATACATAGATGTAATATTTATATAAATATATATAAATAGCCATACCTCAGGTGCAAATGCATCACACAAACATCTGTCCCCTTCCGGGGCTTTAACCCGGTGCACCAAACGGTCGCTAGGTGAATTTTCTTGTAAATATTGTTTGAAATTTTTTCAATCATAAAATTTTTAAGGGATTTTCGTATGAAATAAACAGACATTACTAATACATTTTTTGAAACCGTAATTTGTACGATATTATGATAAGTGCATATTGTTTCCTACACACTATTATCCTGTAAGGCAATAGTTCAGTTTGTGTCAATAATTTGGAATACAAACTATATTTTCGAGGCATTTCTACAAGCAATATAATGGTATTGCCAATTTAATTCCTTGGCTATACGTGATTAGATAACGACCAATAAACATACAAAATAAACCACTAAACAAAAGAAGTATAATTAAAAAATACTTGCTGTCAGCTATAGTATCATAGTGTATTATCAAATCGCTTCTGCGAGACCCTTTGGTGTAAATTCTTAGAGACTTATTACTGTTAAGTTTGTCAATAGTCATCAGAGTCATGTCTGTATGTTAAAGTCAAACACATTAAATATCACGTGGAACATAAAATTACGTTGTCCAATCTCATTGGACCATTTATTTTACGTAAACAGGACTATAAACGAGGCTTCTGGCAATGTTTTTTATTTTTCTAAACTTGCTATAACGAATAAGTTAAGAATGCCACGCATGAAATGTATTAATAAAATAGTCGGAGTTTGTTATTTTTTACTACCAAACGTCATTTCATAGCAGGTTGGTCGGTTGGTCCGTCGGTAAATAGCAATGGCTACAAAGTCTACGGTCGTGGGTTAGATAGTTTTAATGGGCAAATATTTGTGGCTTACCCAAAATATTGAACTGTTTTTGATAACTCCAAATCAAGATAAAATAGATAAAAGCTTTCAAATTAATAATATATCTATTATTCATAATTATGTAATTTGGGTAAATCCATTTAATAATATTAAAAAAAATATATAATGAGTCTTATCATTTGTACCCTCCTCCGTATTTTATAATCTTTATTTAGATCGTTATTTGCAATTTTTAATGCAATGAAAAAACTATTTCAAAGCTAAAGTGCTGTAAATTGTTCGAGATATATTATTTTTTTCAATATAACAAAAAACATAATTTCAATGTATACTTGATTATATGTCGATATAACCAATCTACTAGCTAACATGTCTACATCAAAAACAAACAATTGCCTATCAATGAATGTATGTGAAATTCCTTTTCCGTGGAAAATTTGATTCCACGATACAAAAGCACTTTGACTACAAAGAAATTGGAAAGAATACCTCTCTATTATTCAGTAGGCTTTAACACGGGACAGAATAGGCCTATTGGTACGTATACATATTATAATCTCTAAGGACTTCCTTGAAAATCTTTTTATGAGTTCTTGCAACGTAATCGTGTCATTTGCCACCTTTTCTTACAAGTTATGATAAAATCACAACTATCTTGTAGCTACCCTACCTATATTATAAAATCATATTAATAGAACATTTTTGTTTACTTACAGTTCCATTTTTTTATTTTAATTTTAATACGTGGTATTAAAAAGAATTAACGTCATCCGAAATATTAGGCATATTTTGTTAAAATTAGACGCTGTCCACTATCGCATTAACAGATTTGCGGTGTATTATTTTAAAAGCTATGTTCAATGATAAAACTTTTAGTCGAATTTGTAAATTGTTACTTCTTATAATAAATTATGCCTTTGATCCATAGGCCCGACAAAACTTTAGTTTACTTCATTGCAGTTGGGATTCGCTCCCGCGTGTCCTTAAGCACGACCAAACACTGTGAGACCCTAAGTAATAACTTAGGTTCTTATCCGTTCTAGTTAAACAATATTTTCTATATTTCTTTCCATGGCTTGTCGAAGTACTTTCTAGTAGTTAACAAAATTACAAAAGTATTGTAATTAAATGAGGAAACTTAGAATATTGGACACCGTTTTGTGTATGTTGAATTAAATAAAGACTTATGCGTTTACATTTTTTAATCAATAAATTACTCTTCACATCTGCATGTGATGCCAAACCCATTTCAATATTTTCGACGTCAGGAATAAGGAAATGGAATTCCTACCACTCACGCCATTCCCTCCCTACGCTGTAAGAAACCAATTGGGGTTGTAAGATCGTTAATTGCTATTTTTTATCTATTACTGTGAAAACGGACACTTATATCTGTTAGTCTTGGGAAAAGTAAGAAAGGCACATTTATTGTCTTTCTTATTTTGACGACATTAGGTATGACGGCAGAGATCATGCCTTTCTAACTGACGGTTCTGGGTTCGAGGGGAAGATGATTGAATAATGAATATGAGCATTTGTACCTGGGTCATGGGTATTTATATATATATATATATATATATATATATATATATATATATATATATATATATATATATATATATTTGTGTAACTATTACACATCTATATATTACCCGTTAACCTTGAATCCATAATACAAGCCTTACAGTGATTACTTTAAGCTAGGCTAATTGGTGTGAATATAAAAATATTATAATTATTACTCATAATATAAAACACTTGTAATATCTATAAAAAATCTGCATAAACTATTATACTTTGAAAATATACCACATCAGTGATGATTATGACAGTATTGTACGTACATCTCGAGGTTGAGTTTTGATGAAGTATGTTACTTAAAGCTCATTCAAAAATGTTCAGTTTCGCTTTTTGAAGATCCGAGTCAGTGTACTTTGGATAAAAAGTACGCTATTATTTAATCTGGACTTTTATCTTTACGTCTGCAAAATTTCAAAGCAAACGGTTCAGTAGTTACGGCGTGAAAGCGGAACAAACAAACAAACTCACTTTCCGATTTATAATATTAGTAAGGATTCCGTATAGTATTGACATTAGAGAATCACTTTTTGGATTTTGCTATATCTGGGAGTGCTTTTTGTTCGTGCTGTTTATTTCATTTTAAATTTACTATTTTTCCAAATTTTCGTTTCACTTGCTCTAATGACCTGACTGTATTAACTTGGACTAACACTTTCGTGAATCGACTACTGTTAATAATTCTTTGATTCTCGACAACCTGTGCTTTCCTACTGAATTCTGATTCATAGGGCTTATTTCAATTGAATAAAAAAGTATAAATATGTACGGTTTTATTACAAGACCTTTATAGTTATTCAATAAACCTATGTAAGTGTAACTAAGAATAGCAATCTACTTTTAATAGATATTTATGCTATCTATTATGGTTCACAATAATATCACTCTAAATCATTAATAGGAACATAACCATATCAAAAATGCCCAACAAAAATATTATTTCTTGGTGTCAACGGAAATTACTTAAACGTAGATGGTAAATTAAATAACAATTAAGTAAGTGTCAAAATTATGGCCGAATACTATTAACATCCACATTTCTAAAATATCATTTCTGATTCTTAATAATAAACAAATCTAACAACGAAACGTCAATCGATGTGACAACTGTCACTGTTTATTTATGTCAGTCCGTCCCGTCAACGCCGCACTTATAGCGTTTCGTTCTCCACAGTTGTGATTTAGTGAATAATTTTTAATATTTTATTTTTTTATTTAAGTAAATGGTTTTCACTTATAAAAATAGTTCATAACGGTTGAGTAACAATTTACGTGCAGTGTCGATTACAGAAAAGAGAACGTGATATGTGCAAAACAACGATTCAAATATCTATTTCGATATTCCAATTTCTAAATAAATAATTATATGCAGTATGTGGTAAAAAATGTAATACAATTTAAGCATCAATTCAGTTTATAGCTAAATATATCGTTGTGACTATATTTAGAATTATAAGAATTCATAGCTCCAATCACAAACCTTTCCAATAATCTAATTTAAAATAAATATTTTTTTGTACAGATTTATGACTATTTTCAAATAACTTGTACCAAGAGACATTTTTGACCCGAAAAGAAACCCTCCTTTTGGCGCGAAAGAAACCCTATGATTTCCAATACGATGAAACTATGTTCCAAATGAAACATATTACTGATCCGGAACTTTGCACTGTTCCAGATGCAAATATTCCAATCTGTTTACTGATACATTATTGCCACGACTAGTTCAAAGGGTAAACAATTTATTAGATTCATTATCTCGTTAGGAATAATTCCCTGATGAGTATCTTAATTGAGTATGTACGTAATACAGGACAATGTGATTAAATGTTATATTTTATGTAACAAAATAGTTTTAATAGTTATTTCGTGAAATATTTACCAAGCAAAAGCATTGTGGTTATTTGGCCATTAATTTTTCTATATAGTTATAGAGATGAAAACCTTTTTAATTTTTGTTATTACTCTCCTACTTTCCACATGATATATTTAGAAGGATAGATTTTAAGGTTTTTTAGTTGGAAATAGATGATCTTTCTTTTTCTCATGATTGCATCAGTAGAACTTTTGATTTGTGTGCTATTTTCATATTATCGTACCTGCAGCTTAGACCATTGTATCCTGCCTATGCAGCGACTGGCGTTCCTCCAGGCAAGCTTGGCTCCGAACACGAGCTCTGTGGTGGTTAGTTGGTACGTTCCGGTTTTCGCTACCTCTTCTTGTACTGCCTTCCAGCGGGTCTCATGAGCTGGTGTGTTTGCTCTAAGAAAAACAAAGATTTTCATATTCTTTTAACACTTTTGTTTCTTGAACGGAGAGCAAAACTTGTATACTTGATGAGAATCGTGTAATTTGATAAGATCGGCAATGCATTTGCAACTTTATCTAAGCAAAATTTTTAAGGACAATTGTTTCTTTGACGGTGTGATATCTGTTACTGATTTTCGCCGGCAGAAAGGACGATTACCTAATGAGTGATCAGAAACTATTTCTGTGGGTCCTCCATTCTTGAAATATCATGTTTATAATTAATTTCAGCTACTTTCATTAAAATACTTGGTTACAAATATAAAGCTGAGGGCAACTTAACTTCGCAAACCCTAATAATTCACTATCTCGAATTCCTTCGTGCTTAGGAAGTCACTTCAAGAGCCTTAACGCGTACGAAATTTCACACATACTTTTAAAATCTAAATACTTTTGAACAAGGAAACGAACGAACGAACGAACTTCTGATAAAGGTTATAAAATTATGTACACATACAGTTTTATACAAATTATGTATCTTAAATGAGTCTCAATGGTTAGTAGAAAATATTTTCGATATGTTTTAAAAAATCTTCAACTATGCAAATATTAAAATTGCTCTGATGTATAGTATAATTTTATATTTGGTTATTACACTTCCGCAGCCTATCACATATTTAAAAAAACCTTTAGAGGAGCCATAATCACGTAAAAGATTGAAAACGTCAGAATAAAAATAAAAAAAGAATAAAAACTTCGTTTATCGGGTGGCTTTATATAAATATAATAATGTTACCCGAAATGTTTTGTAGTAACCTTTTAAACTTATGCAACTTCCTTAGGTGTGTAAAGTATGTAGTTTCCTCATTTTAAATAAGTTAGACTTGAAAGTCTGAGTGAAACATGATGAGGAATTAATGCTCTTAAGTCACTAATTAGTAATTATGGCTAATCCTCTTAACAATGTTTGACGACATAGACTGACAAACATAAAACAAAAAGTTTTAATCAAATATTATATTCAAAGTTCTTTTAAGTCGATTTAGTTATACCACATCGAATAGCCTTACCTTCTTATAGATGCGAAATATTGCCCAAAGAAGTCTTTTGCATCGCTGAGAACCTCCTCTGGGTCCCTCGGCACGTCCCCTCGACCAGGTATGGCCATGACACTCCCCAGACATGATTTTTCGTTGCATAGTGTGGGCTGTAAAGAACAATCAACTTAAATCAAAGGTATTAACCTATCATTGTTGAGTTGATACACACAAATAGGTCACTGATCGCTCTTTATTTATTTATAATCAATATGCAATAAAAAAAGAAAGCATGTGTGCAATTCAGACGTGATAGAAGTGAAACCTTAAAAAATAATACGTACACGTATACAAAATACCACGATTGTTGTGGTGCCTTCTCTCAAGCTTTGAACTACGCACACAAACACGTATGAACACACGTACTTTATGCTTTCTATCTCATTTTCTCCTACGTTAAATCTTATGAATTTATGTGACTGTCTCTTTTTACTGTAGCTTTTTCGTTTGATCGACTTTCAAATCACAACGATACTAAAGGAGTTTTCACTTCAATAATATGAAGTACGTAACTAGATATTACAAAACCATAAGACCAGTGTTATAGTATAGGCGCTGTCGGGCACGCAACATGGGGGCTAGGAGAGAGGAAGCGTATCCAACATTCAGACATTGTTGAAATTAAATTAAATTGAGAATAAATTATAACTAGCGGCCCGTCCCGGCTTCGCACGGGTGGACAAAATTCTTAAATTTTTTCTATTATTAAATATTTTTCCGTTAGCGCCATCTAGCGTCCGGTAGATGAACTACTTGCGGTTAACGCGTTGCTATGGTAAAGTTATTGATACAATGGAAAAAGAGCGGAAAAAGAGAGGACAGACAAACACACAAACCACTGTGATCTTAGATTATAGATTTCTTATAACCTAATATATTATCACAAAACTATTCATTAGTATTTTATTAGCATTTACTAGTTAGAAGTTGTTTTAATTTTTGTATAAATATAATATGATTGTTGCCATTTTTTATATGTCAGGTAATTTATTATGTTTTATAGAAGAACTGAAAGAACTTTAAGATTTTAGTTTTTGTCAATGTAAATAAATGATGTATGGAAATAATAACACTGTATCTGTTAATATAAACATATTCACTGTGGTAACAGGTCGCTGCTTCAATGGAGCCGTCTGACAAGTGACTATTTTGTGTGAACAAGCTCTTATAATCTAAATCAGACCTTTGAAATTTTCATAGTTCAAATGACTAACAATCAGAATAGTTCATGAAGGGGACTGAGTGTATGTTTGGAAATATGCAAACATTGTTTCGTTAAAGCTAATATTTGTACGATAGTCGTTATACTTAAGAATATAAGGTTTGAATTAACAATCTCAATTCAAACGCGATACCTAGTCATATTTACATATTCGAAAACTTAAACTCAGCCCTCAGGTTAGTAGGTGTATGTTCAATGAAACAAAATCGATTTGTCCTCAATTCAGGCTTAGATATTTTATTATTAATATGCTCAAACTAATATTGCAGTGAGCATATTCTTTTATACATGAATACACTTTATACAAATGCATCTAATATGATCCATTTATTTATTTGAAAACCAACAGCGTTATTTAAAAATTACATCAGCAGGTTAACATTCAGAAGTATAGTATTTAAAGCGTATCTTTACTGGCAAAATGTAAGGACGCAAAAACGGCGGCTTCTGGCCCGGATAGATGAAAAGATGTGTATATTATTATTCATACATAGGGATCAAATATTTCAGTAGTGAGTACGAAATCGAGTATATGCTGATGCAAACAACCTCAAATCAACTTAGAGTATGAGTTTTCAAACGTGCAAATTTTACTATGGGGTTTTAGTTAAATTATTGAATTCAGAAACCTGAGTGTGTTTCAAAGTATGTAAATGTAACTTCCTCGTTTGAGTTAATATTTTTCTGATACACCTTTATACTACGAAATTAATAACTACTTTTAAAGTCTTAACTCAAACGTGTTAGTCACGTTTTCACATTTAGAAACTTACGTTCTCAGAATGCAATTTCGTTGCTCTTACATAGAAATATTAACTCAGAATCAAGGTTACACGATTACTTAATGATTACAGTCTGTAACGTTCTCATGTTTTTCAAACCGAGATCAAAACAACCCAAATAAAAATAAAATGTTAATTTGACGTGAAAAAATTTTTCATTTGTTTTACATATCTTTTATTCTATACAATTTTGTGAAATTGTTAAACTTATTCGTTATTAAAAGGAGAACGTCTTGAAAAAATGTACGTTCATTTTTTGACGTGATAACGTCTTATAAATTGGTTGCGGCTGGGAGTCACTTATGAAAAAGTGTAACGCTCGGTAACGTTACGATGAGTCACCGAACGAGAGAGAGGCCCGCCGAATGCCTTGCGTCTCTCTCCCACTCAACTATGATCGGTCTGCCGCGCGCATTGTGCAATTTAATTATATTCATATCAATAAATATTCTACCGAGAAAAAGACGTTGTCACGTAAAATCTTCGCCCGTAAAACCGACTTTACAGGCAAAAAAAAAAAAAAAAAAAAAAAAAAAAAAAAAAAAAAACCGACTTTTTTTTTAATTTTACTTTCTGTCGGCACATACTCGAAGTTGCCAGTATTTCAAACATTGGTCTATATGTGATGTTCAAATCCTTTAAAATTACCTAAAGTATATTCAAGATTTTTAGCCGATAGACTAAATCTACTTCTGATTAGTTCTTTTAGCATCAAATATTTACTTTTAAATATTTTGTTCATAACTCATCACTTTCGATGCCCGTAAGTTGTCACCTCGCATAGCAGACATATCGTATGCGTAAATATGACAGACAGATCAAAATATTGTTGTAACGAATGAAAACATGGTGTCAGTCCTCCTATCAATGATAATGTTAACGTTTCACGACCCCATGATATTGAGGTCAATGGACGAGTTTTATAATTGCTGATGTCGAAATGTAACTACATTATTTTCAAGTAATAATGAAAAGAAAATCAAAGATCAATCAAAGAAATTAAAGAGTGTTTATAATAAATAATAAATTCCAACTCACAACAATTATTTACTCCTAAACTAAGTTTGTAGTTCAAGTACAATGTTAGTTATGCCTTCCATGTATTCGTGATTTAAGGTTCCTAGGGTAGGAAGCAGAGTTGCGTTTTCAAATCTATTGATGATGATGTAGTGGCTTGCTCATCGGTTTTAAGCTCTGAGAGAGCTCTCTTAGCAGAGGCTCGATTCCCTGAAGAAGTGCTATCGACCTGACTAGCTACCATCATCCTATGTATTGTGTGCCATTTTGTATGTCCATAACAATTTAAAACATAGTTGTGTCCCCGCAATGAAAAATGAGATGAGCAGTTTCTGTAGTTAAGGATTCCGGATAATGTGCGTTGCAATCTTTTTGCCTTATAATCACTTAACACCAGGTGAAATAAACGCTGAGCACCTCCCCGTTGTGAATAAAAATAGCAAAGCAATCTATTTCAAACTATATATTTTTTTCAATCGATTTTCAGCTTAAAGTCCAGGATAGAAAGTCAATCAATTACTAAAACTTTCCATTGTATTTTAAGTTTGGCATTTTTTTGCAAGTTGATGTATGGTTATCTAGAGATATTTTTTTTTGCGGCAAAATCTACTTTTCTCTCTACAGTCAAGCGGATAGCTGAGTACGAAAATAGTCAAAGGCGATGTATAATTATTTAATTAAAATAATTGTGAGTAAACAAATTCAAATACAAAAAACCAGAATCGTACGTCATTAAATATGATAATTTAAATAATTTAAATAATACCTCATATATCCCTCATGTCTACTTAGTAACATTGTTACGTTTGAATCCCATTACAAGAATTTCACTTAACATACGTTTAAAGGGAAAACCTAATAAAGTATTAAGTGAAGAATTGGAATAAAATTAAAATTAATCCACTTCATTTATTCCCGTACAAAGTGGCCCGAATACGATGAGAGAAGTGTCAGAATCAAAACTATGGTTGCCAACTGTATTCATTTGTTTTATATATTTTTCACCCATTAGTATTCATTCATCCTAGGAGAGAAAAATACAGTATTAATCTGATTACTGTTACCGACAATATTTATCATTTTATTTTTAAACTAGCAACCCAACCATGTCTTTGCTCTGATCAAACAGAATGTATGCTTAATACATAACCAATTATGATTTGGAATAATTTACTTTTTTAAGTAAAAGATATTTTCTGATAGATTTTCTAGTTCTGGAAGTTACTCTCCATATATAAACAAACTTACGTTTTAATTAGAAAACTACAATTGTAAAATGTAAACTACATTATCATACATAAATTTTCATTAATTATCATCTAAGATTACTTATGAATTACCCGTGATAAATTAAAAATGATTTTAAATATTTAGTAACTTTTAGTCACACTTTATCAATTTGTGTATTATCCTTACTTTTTATATTTAACCCACCGCCAACATTTTAAAGAACTTTTTGGAAAATATAGTACTCTACATCTAGAAATTCTATAAAAAGCATTGAAAGATGTCTTACCATAAAAGCAACGTTCGTAAAGAAACCCTTAGTTATACCATTTTTCCAGACTTTGGTTATGAAAAAAGTCATCACGAAAAACCTTTTTATTGTAAAGCAATAATAGATAAGCTTTGACAGTCCTAAAAGCCCATTCCAAATATTAGTGTAAGAATCTTTTTAATATAATGAACAGGTTCGGAGATTATCTTCTACATTCAAACATACAATCATTAATTCTTTACAATGTTATTGTAACTCGTTACGTTAAGAAATAACTTTATAACAAAAAATATTTACTTCTATTAGTAAATATATTCAAAGCAAGAATAAATTGAAATTAAACAATATATATTTAATCCTGACGTTTCACCTCGTTTTCAGAAAAGAGTTCAAAAGAGCGAATGAGTGAACAACACGAAAATGAAATATTATTTTTTTGTGGATTATCTTTAGTTTTTACAAGTCTTATAAGGTAATAGCAAAGGACTGATATGATACGTGTTTATTATTTTCACCGGAAAAGATCTCAATATTAATATTTTTGAAATATAGTAGTTGGCAACCCTTACGGAAGCATTTCCCGTCGCTCTGTCGCCGTTTCACGCCCTGGTTTGCATATAGGTTCAGCCTAATCTCTTTGCGATTGAAATGCGCCGTTGTTACTTCTCGGCTCAAGATAAACTAAAATATTAACACATTTGGCATGGTTTTAAAAAACATATAAGAACAGGTAATGGGTATAAAAGTTGGCACAGAAAGGCTTGTGTTATGCATCGCATATTTCGTTCTGAAACGTTAAGTTGTGTAAACACTTGTGTTATGGAATTCAGAAACAACGACGTTACTAAAATACCCAGATCAGAGTCGAGAAAAATTCGTTTTCAACATTGATCTGGCCGGGGATCCACTCGACCACAGAGGCCGTCATACACATATACAGGCTGGATTTTTGAGGTGGGATTTAAAGGGCAGGGACATTAACCGTTATAGTTACAAGAAAACATTGTTGGGCAACCATCCATAACTTTTTAAGATATTCTGATCTACATTCACAGATTTTTGAAAAAAGTTACAGTCAGCAAAAAAAATGCCAAGATAGCAAAAAAAAGAAATTTTATGCCTATCGATCCTGTTTCATGCAGGGATCAAAAACTCTATAGGGCCATTTAAGTACTAGAAATGACAGAAATTGCCAAAAACTTTTCTCATACATTTTGTATGGAAAATCCTCGGCTCCTATTTCTTACGGTGATCTCTTTATGAATCCTATGTAATGCTTTTAGGGGAAATGTAATTTAGATAAACCTGCTGTACTACTAATATTATAAAAGTGTAAGTTTGTATGTTTAGCTAAAAAATGTGGTTTCGAGTCCCGTTTAACCCCTTGGACGAGTTGAATTATTTCTTGTAATAATTTCTTTATATATAAAAAACTAGCTGTTTAATGATAATATAACAAAAAAAAATAACTCACAAATTTAATTTTGTTCACCATGAAGTTATCAATGTTTCTTTGCATATTGGAAGAATGTAACTTCGTACTTCTAAAATAGGTATTTCAATTTTCACAAAATCTATAATCTAAGATCACAGTGGTTTGTGTGTTTGTCTATCCGCTCTTTTACCCGCTCTTTTTCCATTGTATCAATAACGTTACCATAGCAACACGTTAACCGCAAGTAGTTCGTCAACCGGACGCTAGATGGCTCTAAAAATATTTAATAATAGAAAAAAATTAAAGAATTTTGCCCACCCGTGCGAAGCCGGGACGGGCCGCTAGTACTTATTAAGTATAGAGTCTACGTGAATACTCTACTGGTACTTTCAAGGCTAAAACTATTTCTACTGGGCACTGCGATTTGTAATTGTTGTCTAAGATCACACGAGTAATCCCACGCCTTGAAATACATTCAGTCAAAAAAGCATCGGGAATGGATGATTTGTTTATGGTTCCAAATTCAAATTTTTGTTTATTTTGTTGTTGTTAGATTGGCACATCTGTTTTCCATTTTGGCGCGGAGTTGGAGTTGCATCTGTTACTTATGTTAAATATAGTGCTGTTATATATCTTATCTTTATATATATAATTCTTCTGTGAGTGTGTATGTCACTGAACTCCTCCTAAACGGCTGGACCGATTTGAATGAATTTTTTTGTGTGTGTTCAAGGGGATCTGAGAATAGTTTAGATTCACAAATCAGTCCGGCAGATGACGCTGCAGTCGGCACAGCAGCGCGTGGCCGGGTCAACTAGTATTATATATATCTAGTGTATTTTGCTAATTTAAATTAGGTTTAATTAAAACCTTTCATTAGTCTAAGTGTGAAAATATGCATCGATTAACTTTTGCATTATATTCATATTTGTAACGACAAACTGGAAACTTGATGAATAGGCTCCATTATTTATTACTTCCGCCAAGCTTACATGGCTTCACACTTCCTTTTCCAACTTTCGAAATATGCTATCGTGTCAAGAATTTGGTAATTATTATTTTAGATAGATTTATTAAAAGGGGTGCTTGCATTGGCCAGAAAGTTATTTAACTTTAAAGGCTGGTGTAATAAATTTGTATGAAATTATGAGCAAAAAACCTTGGCTCTATGCGATTTCCCATTGAAACAAAAAGCGCACGCTTTTGGAAAGTTTTCATCTTTTGAGATCTCAAAATTTACTTAACATTATTGAATTTTATTTTTTTTGTATTCACTTAAAGAAATTATATTTAAAATAAACGAACAACATTCGCTTGGTACATACAATGTTCCAAATAGTTTATTCAGTGGTCTTTTACCTTATATTATTTTAGTATTTATAAAAAAATACTTATGAAAAAGCAAATAAGTACTATTTGTAAACAATGCATTAATACCACACTGAGAAAAAAAGGTAAGTCAATCACAAATATTCTATTCCTTGTTTGCTTTGTAATGAAAAGTGGACTCTAGTACACTCTAGTTTAAAGTCAATTCAGTCTAGTGTCGATCAAACGTTTCAGGGCTAAAATTGTTTGTAACAATTAGAAAACTGCCAAGTCGTTTGTTTATTTTGGTTTTCGGAAACTGTATCAGACTTTTTCCAGAAAAGTGTTTTAATCTGCATGTGTCATGCACAGGAACGGTATATACATTTTTACAGGAATTCAAAACAACAATGATTTACATGACTGCAGTTGTAAAGGTCTTACTATTATTTTTAATAATAAATTTATTATTTAAATATTAAATTAATGATAAATTATTTTTTATAGAAAAATACTAGAAAATTGGGAGAGCATTCGAACGAACATCCAAAAGTTGCGGGTTCGATTCCTGCCTGAGAGTTTACTTGTGAGTCAAGTCGATTTTTCTATTCAATACAATTTTTCATATTAGAAAATGCAAAAATATATAAAATAGTAAATCAAAATAATTTATTTTTACTCTTAATTATATTATGTCGTATAAATATATCAAAGGTATATTTATATATTTTACCAACATATACATAAGGGGTTATATACACATATCACTTCCCCGGTTTCAGTTTAAACTGCATTATTCCATATATCCCGTACGAAACACGAAGTTGATGTCGCAAGTTTGTATCGACGGGCCCTGGGGCTGTTTCACTACGAGCTAAGTTCTGTGCTACAAGTATATGTGAAATAAATATTGAAGTATTTCACAGACCTAAGTACGAATATATCGTTACGTAAGTTTTGTATGTTTAATTGCTTGCTACGGACAGGAGAGGTTTTACATCTGTTATAATTCAGGGTTTAGAAGGGAAAATCAGGTCTTTGTTTCAAAAGTAAATTAATCGTCAAATATGTTATTTGTATCACTTCAAGCTGAGGCTGCGAAAATTTTTTGAGTACCTACGTTAAATTTATTGACTAGCAGAAATTTTACCAAAGATGCTTAATAACGGGAAGAATACCTAAATAAGTATGTGTTAACATGACTCAGGAGCAAATGCTTAAAATCATCACATATACGAGTATACTAGGATTCGATCCTAGAGAGTAGATATAAATCTGTATGTATATATGAAATATCTAAGTATTAAATTTAAGTTCCTCTAATAGGTAATCATTGATATGAAATAATCGTTGTGACCTAAGAACGAAACGAACAAGAAATATAAAAAAGACTACCAACAATTCAAATGTGAAGAAAAGTAGATAAATATTAGTGACTTTAATATTTATTCACTGCACATAATAAATATTGATAACTCAAATATGTATAAATATAAATATGTACTTAAATGTACTTGAAAATATATAAAGATAAGATAAATAATAAAAATGAAAGGTAACCATAAACTATTGTAAGTTTTAGGGATGTTTCCCTTAATTACTACATCAAAATACCTACTACAAAAGTTCAAAACAAACTTGACATACCATTTATTATCTACATTTATTACAATAGTATATATCTTCATATTCATTTAAATAATTATGTGACACAATAATAAAAGTCAATAATTTTATATACCAAAACTAAAGACACATTATAAAAATTATAGATTTAAAGAAAACAACTTTTAATGGATGCTGCCGCTGGTATCCTCTCAAAAGTTATTTAAATGTGTAATGTGCGCCAAAGTGTAAGAATTAGATTTTAAAGATTATGATTTTAAAAGCCTTTTGGACTATGAATTTTTTTAAGGCCGATCCTGAGCAGTGTAATACTCTTGGTTAACGTTTGTAACGAACTGAAAGTGGGTTGATGGGGGTGATCCGGCTTGAAGGACTAAAACGAAACAACAATATGTTGTCAAATTATAATTTTCCATTATTTTGGCTATATTTGAAACAACTGATTTCAATGCCTATTTTAGAGATTTAAAGCAGAATTTTGAGTATGCGTATTTTTTCACATCTTGCAGGAAGAAGATAAACTTATTACTGCCATCTAAGGGGTGACTAACATGCTAGTTCAAAACTGGCTGGACTAGTTAATTCTCAGGGACTGTCAGATTTTATATATTTTGGCGTTAACCTCGTAGGAAACATTAACAGTCTGAGGTTTGATTTCTAACTTGTCATTTACAACATTTTACATAATGGGAAATTTGTATGAACGTATGACAATAACTCCATTTGAACCATACTAATCAGTTGTAATAAGAAAACAATTAAACCAGTCTCAGGTGTCAAGCGGAATTCGAATACGAAATATCCGGGCGAGAATACTTTTAAAAGTATTACATTAGATGTTATAGATAGAAATACCTAGAACGTGAAGAAATGGCGCTGGCGTCAGCTTAAGAAATACTTGGCAAAATTCGACGGAATTTCTGTCAAGGTCTTGGTAGCTCAATTGGAAGAGCACTTGCCCGAATAGTGAGAGGATGTAGGTTCTAATGCCTCCTGATTACTGAGATAACTTGATTGTTGCTTCTAGTAAAAAAAACTTTAGAAAAAATTAAAGCGGTTGAATGGTTAAATAATAAAAACAAAGACAAGATTTTAATATTCTGCCATCATAATAATTTACTGATTCTACGTACTTTTAATTTGCCCAAGGACATTTGATTTCAATATCTATGGTCTAAAAAAATAAAATTTAAACCTTTTTGTCGTTTTTCTTCTTTAAAGCTAGATAACACAAACATATTGTTAACACGTCGTGAAGAATGCAATTAGGGCTATTGGCATTATGTTTCTAAGTTATTTTCCTACTGGTCCTACGTAAGTATCAGTTATAGTCGGAACACACTTATCGCTCAGTAATAAAAATCAGAAACGCCTTCAAACGACATGATATCACTCCACAAATACTGTCTACAATGGTTTTCTTTTACTAGATACGACATCGAAGAAAGTTATTATTTTTGATATACGAATAAAATATTCTTTTATTTTATTTTAATGACACGTAATATGCGCCACAAGCATACTGTCTGCTAGACAGGAGACAGTCACGGCAACCACTACGTTACGATTGTACTTAATCTATAAGAAAATAATAGAAAAGTAACATTTAAAAAATCCAGTATCTGACTCCACTCCAATCCTAATCAACAATCAAATTATACTAGCGGCCCGTCCCGGCTTCGCACGGGTGGACAAAATTCTTTGAATTTTTTCTAGCATTCAATATAGCCTATGACACTCAGCAACAATGTGCCTTTCTATTGGTGAAAGAATTTTTAAAATCGGTTCAGTAGATCCCGAGATTACCCCTTACAATTTAACAAATATACAAACACACAAACTTTACTTCTTTATAATATTAGTATAGATTGTGTTAATATTCCACTTCATTTTTCTATTATGCTACTATTCTGTAGCAGAACGAGAGTTAGTAGTGCAAACACCATTATAGAATAAAAGTACTCGATGAACTCCGTGCCGATGTGCCGAGTAGATGTTTGCTACCAAACGATTGATTGTGAACAATTTTAACATGATATCTTTCAACTAAAGTTAATTCGTATGAATTAACTTTAGTTAAAATTATAAATTTCAATTATAAAATTAAATCACTTTGCACAAATAAGATCTCTAAAAGAGCTGTGAAATTATAAACGTCTGCCATACTTTTTTTTTAGGTTTTTAAAAGCCATTACCAAATAAATATAAGCTCGTAATGTGATCGGAAATTTTTACTTTAAAGTCCCACTAAAGTAACTTCTAAATTTAGGTAATACCATTTAAGTTTTCTAACACTTTTAGCGAGTGCCGATATTGCATTGCATTTTCAATAAATTCTTTAATCACATACCCCACGAATTCCTGAGCGTACATAATGCATACAACTATAAATACACAAAAATCATGATCCCATTGTAATAATCTTATCATCAAGCTTTCTTTACCGGTAAAATATTGTAATTTATCAATTGACAATGTTTGATTATCCATTATATTTCAATCACAGATGAACGGTTTTGAATAGAAGCGTGCTAAGCTTAATCATCTGACTAAACCTACGACGGCGATCGATCGTCAGGTAAGTTCCAAAAATATAAACAAAAACTAGTTAATAATAACAATAATTTTAAGTAAAATACAACATTTTCATATATGGATTGGCTCACATATTATTGTATTATCTCATATTTGTACATAATTAGTTCTATGCTACAAAGTGCCTGGGTTCGATTCCGAGGCATATGATAGTAGCATTTTTTCCTAACATTAAAAAAATCGTGATTGTTTAAATACTTATTAGTGAATTCAAGCAGTAATTTAACATCCATAGTACAAGATCTGCCTTATTTGAGACTATTTAGTACATAATAGATAAAGTAATTGGTTAAATTATTCTAAAGTCGTTTGAGAAGAACTGAGATTTTTTCTGGCATACTTAAATAAAATATATAATGCAAAATGAACCATTTTTGTCACGAAACGTTCAAAATTTCATACGGAACAATCCAATTATTGAACATGTACGAGGGGCGTTCAAAGTATTCTCGGTAAAAAGATAAAATCTTGAAAAAAAATATTTTACAATATAGTTTCCCATGATATCAATACATTTATTTAATCGCGAAAAAAGTTTTTGTATTCCCTTAAAAAAAAAATCTTCTTAGCCCGCAAAATGCTCATTTACAGCGGACTAGAGCTCATTATCGTCAGAAAATCGTTTTCCCCGGAGGTCTTTTTTTAAATTTGGGAATAAAAAGTAGTCACTGGGGTCTAGGTGTGGGCTGTAGGGTGGGTGGTTAATTAACTCGAACCCGCACTCTTGTACAGCAGCCTTGGAGAGCCGCGCAGTGTGAACCAGTGCGTTGTCGTAAAAAAGCAGTACATTCTTTTGAAGCTTTCCTCTCCTTTTTTCTTTTATTGCTTCTCTCAAACGGCGTTAAGTGGTTGAGTATTTTTCTGCGTTGATAGTTTCACCTTTTTTTGTGTACTCGATTAATAGTAGTCCTTTAGAATCCGAGAAAGCTGTGGCCATGGTTTTGCCAGCCGCTGGAGTGACTTTGAAATTCTTCGGAGGGTCTGATCCCTTTTTATGCCACTGCATAGACTCCTGTTTACTCTCAGGGTCATAGTGATGAACTCACATTTCATCACCTTCCTTTCGAAAACACTTGCTGGATGGTCGCTACACAGCTCTAAAAACCTTACAAGTGACAACCCGCGCCTGCTTTTGAAGCGCAGTGAGCATACGCTGCACCCATCTTGCACTGACTTTTGTAAGGTTGAGATAATCATGTAGTATAGCGTGTATAGTACCAACGGATATCTTAGTTATTTCTGCCAACATCTTGATTTTTACATGTGCATCTGCTAAAAAAAGTTTTTCGATAATTTTCACATTTTCTTCGGTAGCAGCCGTGATTGGTCCACCTGGGCGGAGGTCATCTTCAATACTTTCCCCGCCTTTTTTGACTTCTGTATGGTCGATAATGAAGGAGCATAGTCTTGATAAACGGCTACCATTTTTTCATGGATACTTTTTTGAGATTTTCCTTGTTTAGTGAGGAATTTAATCACCGCACGATGCTTGATTTTCTTCAACATTGTAGCGTCAGTCATTTTCGTCGTCTTCGACTGGACGTCGCAAACAAAGTAATGGAGTTATCGATATGAAATTATGTATGATTTCAACTACCCACAATAATATCAAATCACCACGATAACGAGAATACATTGAAAGCCCCTCGTATGAGTAGGCATTCTACGGCACAAACAATCTTAGTTAGGTCTCCTATCAATATTCTTTGTTATTTTACTTTATCAAACGAGTATTTAAGCGCAGTCTATTATATAAACCGTTCGCCATCCACCAAGACGAATAACGCATGATGACGTCACGTATGACATTAAAGAAAAAAATCCGTTTAACGGATTAAAATTAAACCCATCCAGATATTTATACATCTTTGTTACTTTATTTACGTATCGGTCGCGTGCTCACAAAGTTATACAAATATTAACAAAAAGATAAACGCTACATTTACTCTAGTGTCATAAGTGTATATACTTAAATGATCTTGTTATGTATAACGTTTCACATATTATAAAAACACCATCAAACCTGCCAATAAGTCTCAATGAGTATTGAATACTTCTGCATTTTCTGTGTTCACATTACTTCTTTAACAATCAATAGATTGCTTCTATTATAACTCGGTTCGGAAGCTACTCTGCTAAGCTAGTTAATTCCCTTCAATTCAAGATTTTCATGAGGTGTAAACAATATCTTCAATAAATCCATGATCAAGTTAATAAGTTTGCATGTTTTCTTATTCATTATGAGCTTTTACAATGCACATATCAAACGTCAATATTAATGCTATTTCAAAACTACGCTGTTTAACAATCATAGAATATCGATGGAATAATGGGGCAGCGCGTTTGGCTTATGATTAGGAAAGTAAAGCAAGTTTCGCACTGGCCAGTCCGTGGATGGGTGACCAAAATTTATTTTCTTAAGCTCCTACGTGCTTCGAAAGCCAAGTAAAACAATTGGTCGCGGCTATATCACCAGTCGCTAGTATCAACCAACAGCTTAGGGCAGATAAATAAAATCACCTTAGGAAGGACACATGTCGCGGGATGTGTGTCTACTCTATGCTTATTTGATCCATAGGAAGGGCCCGTACCCCAGCTGTAAGGTTAATCATGATTAATTTTTAAATTGATTATTTTTTGTTTTGTTTATTTATTGATTCGAATAAACCGCGTATCAATAACAATAGAAAAAACTATTATAAAAAAAATTGTACATAGACAGTAGACTCACCGTTTAGTGAATAATCTTGTAACCACCATATTATATTTATATCATTATATATTATATTTAAAGTGTAACACAAAAGGTCTTTCCCGAAAGTAAACGAGGTTGAAAGGTACATTAAGATAAGAGCTTTAACATTATAATAAGAGGTAGAAAAAATAGTAAGTAATATTAAGTTTCCAACTAGAAAACAATAATAATCATACATTTACGTTACTGTTAAAAGTTTAAGCAAAGAGCTATTATTATATGCTTATAAAATTAACATTAATATATTTTTAACATTTCAACCAAAAGTTAGAAAAATTCTCTGACTTGAATCAGAATTCACCAAGAAATTTATGCATTCCTGAATATAAGATAGTTTAATAACTTTTAACATACATTTACTAATTAAGGTTGTTAATAATATAGAATGTTTCAAAAGTTGCGTCAAGTGAGAGTACAGATATAGAGCACCTCTACTACCCTCGTGTTCCATAATTTTTCATAGTTTTTGAGTTTTGTTAGCTTTAGAGAACATTGGTAATAGAGACATCGTTTATTAAAATAAATACTTGATATTTTTTCTGAATAAAATTAATAACAAACTTTGCATTAATAATAACAATTATGGTTAAGCTGGGTAGCTCTTACTTATCAAATGTAAAAAAAAAATCAAAATTCAATTCAAAGTTGAAATAAATTTAAATATAATAAGGCCACTTACCATCTGAGGGCAGTCAGATTCATATAAACGATCGTAAAGATAGTTCCCAGATTCATAATTCTTCAACACTTTCGGCTTAACGACTTTTCGAACTGGTTTCTTAACTTTTAACTTCTCTGTTGCAATTGTTTCGGTCATTTGGTTACTATTCGTCGCATCACTGGAAAATTGAATACGATTGATAGGGCAGGTTTTGCTTCCCGATTGTTTTTCCAATAATACATTAATGAGTTCAAAATTTGGTCTTGTTGCAATGATATCGAGAGGGTTATTTATAATAGCCTCAGTATTTTGGATCACTCCTGGAGCCATAACGATTCTTTCGAAATGAGTTAAATTTTTAATGTAGCAGTAATAATTGTTTTGACAGTTTTGCGGATAAATCAGGTGAACGCGAGACGAGCGCACTAGATCACTATTTGGTGTGACTTTAGTTTTTATAAATGTAGGCGACTACTACCTACATAATTATTTATCTTCATATTCCTAGAGCCATAGTTCTTGCAGCATACATATTACTAATGCAATATTAGCTACTTAACGGTTAATCATTTAATAATAATTGTTCTTTTTTAATTTTTATGATAATGATTGTTATTGAAATAATTTAATAGCGCTCACAATGAAATTGAAATTACCTTCCACATTTTACATATATTTTCTATAAAATTTATGTCAGTGCGTTGTCTTATTTGATTTATATTACTGCATTGGCAAATGTCTTTTGGGTGATATTTTCTCGTCCCAAATCCTCTGAAGTAAATAGAATCAGAGCAATATGTGTTGATAGTGATGACATTCAGATCCTTAACTGTTGACCTCTTAAACAAGCTCAGAGTCGCCAATCAAGCTACGGAGATAGATATGCTCGGAATAGGACAATGCAGCACAGGGAGACCACCCATTAGGTGGACCTATGACCTGGTGTACGTTACAGGAAGCCGATGGCTATAATTTTCTAACAGTTACTCCTAGTAGCGCTTTAAAGAGGAAACCTTTTATTAGCAGCTTCCTCGTTGCAGCTGATAATTATAATGATAATGCGAAAACCAACAACCTAAAACAAGACTGCATATAATATACACAGACATGACGCTCTTGACTTTCCATAGGTAATTAAAGTATAATCATATTATTTTATTATTTAAGCATTAAGTTAAATAATTTGTAGCAATAGATTTTTTTTCCATCAAAAACATAACTTATTTTGGGTATCAGGTGAGACTCGAATTATATTTTTGTTATTTAAGGCAGTTTACTGCAAAATTTTCATAGAAAAAAAATCAGCATGTCTTAGTAATCAGGCTTGCATATCCGTTTCCAGAACTTTTCTATATTGGCTTAGGACTTGACGTTGTCCGCGGGGGCCTGCGGGGGCCAAGCTTGGGTGGTTCGACCTCTGCTTTGTACAGGCCTTGGCTGACGCCGAGCGTCCCAAATGTCTCGGGACACTCCGTCATTCTCCAATCCCCTGGAGGATACAGAAGGGTCCGCCTAGCACAGACATCCACCGGCGGGACCGCGGAAGTGTCCGCAAGGGTTCCCGTGACTCCGCCTGGTGTCATTGCTTCGTCGAACGACCTGTCGTCTGATGATGATGGTTGGTTCAACGAACCAATGGCACTAAGGTGAATGAGGGGACGTCGTGGAGTTTTTAGTGGGTAGGCCCCTGCGCAACGACCTGACGAGCTTTTATCGCCAGGTAGGTCCGCAGGGGAGGGTCCCACATAATCCCATCGTCCACCCAAATGCGGTATGCGTGACGCATTTCCTCCACGTAAAAAAAAAGGACTGGGCATTGTGGTATCGTCGTTGTGTCTGAATTCCATAACACAAATGCTTTAGCTACCTAACTTAGTTTCAGAACTTTGGCTAATGTTTATTTATTTATTTATCCGTGCAAGGGTGACCGAATCTATTTATACTTTATTCTTTTGTTAATCATTTAATACTCCTGCAAGCTAATCTCCGAGATATACATTTTTAAGAAGGTTGAAAATTTGACTTAACGCGTAACCAACAACATAACGTGAGAAACGGCGCTCAATATTTTCTTTATGGATACGCCTTTATAACAAAAAGAAAAAAAATGAAAACAATACGTTTAATACGTACTAATCCGAACGCAAAAAATTATGTGCGCCTTAGCTCCGACGAGTGATTGGAGCTTACACCTTAATTATTAAAATATATATAATAGACAAAGGAAGTAAATAGATTCTAATATTCATGTTATTTTGATAAAATATATATTTTTTATTATTTATGATATTTTACATGTATACTGAATGCTATAGTGAGAAAGATAGAGAGAATAAATGTGTACTTGGGGCTGAGGCGCAGGGACCGCTATAAGATGTGCGAGTATATTACGCAGAAGAAATGTAACCTTTCACTTTTTGTTAACGTTTGAATTTGCTATCCATCCATTTTTAATACCGTGCGCTACATATGAAACGATTCTTAAGGAGTTAAACTTCAAAAAAAAATTTTTTTTTTAATCAAACAGTTTGACAGAACTTATCATCAGATTACTTTCATAAATCATATAGCGTTTTATGTCAATTTGATTTAACTTTACTCAGTGGGTAACTAAGTTTATAATTGAAATATAATGTCTATAAATGAAATGAAAGTTATAATTTGGAAACTGTTCGACTCATACAAAGTTATTTTCCAGGAAGGAACTAATGTAGAGCCTTGTCAATTTTAATATTGCTAGTTTCTCCCGAACATAGTTTAAATTAAGTTTCAAGTTTGAAATGAGCATGTCTATGAAGATATTTTGTAATAAAAACATATATATATTTGTATGATTAAATGAATACTAGCCCTAGGTGTATTGTGACAGTTATTACAAAGCCCTGTCACTCTGTCACACAAGATGTTGATGAACTTTAAAAATTATGAATTTAATCTACTTATCTAAACGATGATTCGTACCCTATCTAAACCCTTAATCCACACTTTTAAAGTTTATACTAAACATAATGTATCTGTCACCGTAAAATAGTAATAACTGTTAGATTATAACAAATCTAGCGAGATTGTAAACTGTCGATAGATTGTGAACCGTAACATAATGCTTACAATTTAACTCATCATTTTTCGGTAGATTATAATCTATCGATGTAAAACCGCCATATTGTGATATAGCATGCTATGGAACGCACATCGCGTGCTGATTTTTTGTTTATTCATATGTTTGTTGTCGAATATAAATATAAACTAACCTTTTTTTTTGTCCAGGGGAAATGCCTTCGCATACCCCCCTGCCACGGGGAGACAGGGGGGTTATGTGGGGCTTGAACCCACTGAAACCCCCTGGGTGTTCCTCAGCCGTTATTGCGACAGGCCACGGGAAATAGGTACCCTTCCGCGGCCTACCGCCGGTCGTCCAATGGACCCAAACTTGATACGAGCTCTATAGCTCTCATCTACGGTGAGGCACACCGGAACACAAGGCGCGCCATTCCACCACGAGAACTCTGAAGTGGATGGCAGAAGCTCCCCATTTCCGCCAGCCAGTTCTCACTACAGCGAAGGACTTGGGCCTACTACCCCCTCCAGCCCTACAGTATCTTGACCACCTTGCATTTGGCACGTCCAGACACCTAAAACGTCTCATTTGTCTTGGTGGCAAAACAGTTATCACCGCCGACACCCAACCCACCAACAGTCTACGTTTTCCGTCTTCAGACAGCTTCTTCGCGGCCGCCACTGGACATCGTACTAGAGCCGTGCCGAGGCCAAGGCGACTAGGATGGATTTTTCCTACCGTCACTGTATCCTCTGTGCACCCTCCTTGTTTGGCTACGGCTGTTCTGATATCAGCCGCCATCACTGAGTCGTCCAAATCCGAAAGCCGAAACTCTGCAGTCCTGATTGTTCTCGCCCTGTACCACAATTAGGCGGGCACCCGACTGCGATGCGATGTGACTTTACAGGCAAGGCCTGATTTTCCCTTTTACACCTTCTAAAATCTTTGCGTAGCTGACTCCCTCTTGCACAGCCTCCGGTCGCAGCTTTACTACTACTGCGGCTGAACGGGGCACAAAATAAAAACTAACTCAATTGACACAGAAGGGCTTATTGCAAGACCAACTCATCGGCCTTCGGACAGTTGACAATTTAACGTGCGATTGATTGTGATTAAACATTTTCACTTCGGAAGATTATAATCTATCGAAAAATAATGCGTTAAATTGTAAGCTGTATGTTACGGTTCACAATCTTTCGACAGTTTACAATATCACTAGATAGATTATAACCTAACGGTATTTACAATTTTTCGGTGTCATATCTATATATTTATTATACAGGGTGTCCCAGAAGCCGACGTTAAGCCGAAAGTGGGTGACAGACTAACTCATATAAGTTATCAGATTATCTAAAGAATCTATATAAAAAGAAATTATAATACCTATAGAATCTAGCATTTTAAAAAAATCGATAATATTTACACCCTGTGACGGTTTTTACACTCTTGTGAAAACTCTGCTTCTGTATACTCTAATCTAAAATGTAAAGCCAGCTGCTCCAGATAAGAAGAATATGCCATTTTTATCTAAATTAAATATTCAAAATTAATTTTTCGCATAGCTTTAACAAGCTGTACTGGAAAAAAATGTACTATGCGAGTTTGACTAGTAACTGCAAAAGTTGGCGTATTTAATAATTATTCCAAAATGGTATGATACTTGTTAGACAATAGATTGTGTACATTTTTTTTTTCCAAAAACAGACAGTTTTAAACTATTTTTCTTAAACGAACTTAAAAATATTCTAGTGTACCCACGCAACTTTATATAAAATCCGTAATGTTTCTAATTTTTGCCATGTTTGGTCAAGGTGTAAAACAATTTCTAACTATATTGTTAAGAATTTTACACGGCATGCGCTGCTAAATCAATTAACGATAGAACAAAACAATGTATTGCAGTTTTTGAGAACGCGCTCCCATATTCCAAATCCTTGGACCTAGAAAGCTGAAATTGCAAATCTTCTGTGATGTAAGTAAGAGATAAGAAATGATTTCAGAATATTTGAGCTATGCTGAACATTTTTGTTTTTTAGAGATATTTAAATACTTTTTACAGAGAAGTTGTCAAACTCAAAAGTTCTATAAGCAAGTATGCGGCGATATACATCTATAAGACAAATAATACAACGAATGAAAGTTATATTAAAAAATTAAATTATTTTTTTCTAATTATCTGGAATTCTGTATACTGGATCGGATATTGAGTAGAATAACACTATCCGGTCACACTTATGTGTGTCATAAATGGCGTCAATTATAATAGAGATAATCACACATCTCCTGTAGACTACAATATCAAAAACCATAATTCGTATAATGCTGATAGCATTATACGAACTATGATTTTTATTATGACCTCCAAACCGCAAAACCACCAAATTTTAGGCAAGCTTCCATCCAACATTGGAAGTCTTTCGGCTGAGATGATAATTATAAAAATTTCGTTGACCTCACCCAAAATTCGCCTCTGATACTAGGTACACGTGGGTAAGCTAACAATTTTGATGCCACGTGACAAACAAAGTAACAAAGCAATGTTTTTTAAGTAAGCTGTAAATTTATTACTAGCTTTTATCAAATTTGCTGACTTTAAGACAATGTACTATAAGATACTTTGCAGTTTTCTAGTATAAAGGAAAGCAAAAATTTCTGTTTATCGTGTGGCCAAATATAAAATTCATATTGCATTTGATGCAGAGGCCACTCGAGCATCGTCGCACAGAAAACCTAGCTCTAACATAACATCATTACATTACCATTTGAAAGTGCAACGTTGGAATCTCATTTCAAACTTTGAAATTGTTTTCTACAATATTCAGGGGCCACGGAATACAATAATGTTTTCTCGAGTTCAATGTTGAAATCTTGAAAAGTTAGGAATTCCAATGTACTTTTAGTTTTTAATAAAAAAAACTTATGTTATATAAGACTGTACAAGAGAAAAAAATATAGATCCTGTATGTCCTCTTGAAATCTCTTTTTCAAGGTTTTACACTGATGCAAATCATTCACTCCTCACATGTATATTCACAATACACACGTATCCTGTCTACACATGTTAGTAGCATTATTTAAATAAGTTCCTAATCAAAATGAACCGCAATAGACCAAGCCATGGCCAGCAAGGTTGCAGTTTGATATGAGACAATTTTTATACAAAATAATAACGTGTAAATAAGATTCTAACAAATATATTATTACAAATTTAATAATAATAATATTTCTTACACACGTACATACTAATTAACCTAGCTCAAAGTAAGCACAGTAAGGCTTGTGTTATGGATACTAAAAGTAAGTTTTTTTTTATAGAATCAGGCGTTACTTGGCGGAAGTCCATATCCATTAGTAAAATAAAGATATGTAGCTTACTTTCGCAAAACTCAAGCACTGTGCACCGCCCGCCCGCCCGAAAATAAATGCAGAAACCACAGACACCAACTAATCTACACGTGTTTCGCCCCCACACGGAACATCATCAGGAGCTGTTAGTCCATGCAATAACGAGCACTTAGTTAGTGCTGTATTGTGCTTAATGTATAAAATTTTTTGTTTGTCACACTTTCAAGCCTCAACTACTCTGAAAGTTTGTATGCTATTTGTCAGGGGTGCAGAAAAGGATATCATAAATTACGTTTCATCCAGAAAAAAGAACTATAACCTTTATATAGAAATGTAACTTTTAATCAGTAGTTCACATTAACCCGAGTCATGTTGTAGGTGAAAGGTAGTAAAATAAAACGTTTTTTTTTATATTTAAATAATTTATAAACAGGCCGAACTTGGATGCGTATCCTAGAGGCCATTTTCGAATATATAGCACATGGTATCCACCTGACAAATAAGACTAGAATACGATGACATGCTGCACACGGCTCTATCCTATCATCTGCCACTTGTTAAGATAATATTTTCTGTAACAATGAAATAATTGCCCTTATAGAGTACCATGATGTTCCATCTAAAAGCAAAAGGACTTCTTGACCGATAGCAAAATAATGTATTTATAAATTTAGATACAATTTTTATACCAAAATTGGAACTCTACCAGTCCTCAATTTCAAAGCTAACAGTCTTTATGATCGTTTGAATCAAACAGTTGTTTACGGATTTTACGCATAATTTATGTTATATTTAATCCTGACGTTCGACTTCTTTACAGGAACCGTGATCACAGGATAAGATAATTGTCGTCATTTATTTCAGAAAATATTATAAAAAATTATTAGAAAATATTATAATATTATAAAACGTGGACTAAAGTTGATTGAACTGGTTTAAAGGTGATGGCGAGCGAACATATTGTATCTTGTCGGTAACTCATCTTTCTAAGATTATGTCCAGTAATACAATTTAATGCTGCAGTTGTAACCTAATAATGCGTGAGTTATTGGCTTTTATTAAAAACAAACTCAAAATTAAGCTTAATTTGCAGAGTGCCTACTCCACGCTCATGGGGTTTTGTATGCGTCTGCGCACTTTAGGACGACCCCTATCACGTGCGATCGGCAAGCGATTGAGTGCTGGGAGACCCGTACTACGGTTACGAACTATGCGTGGAGATGCGCGGATTCGAACGGATGCATCGTCACCTGCACTTGTACTATTATTTCGCATCATTGGTTGCGCTATAAGTGTAGGAACTGAGTGTATGCGATATCAAGCCACTTCTACACCGACGGGCGTAGCTAGCAAAACGTTTGCGAATTTATTCAACACGGAGCAGCAATGGGACGCCGAGAAGCCAAGGAACAGTGGAAAATAATTCACCAAAAGAATTTAGAAAACCTTCAGCACGCTGCAAGGAAAAGCACGATTTACAGGCAACTTAAAGGTTAAAGTTACAGTTATAAAAATTCCTGTGCGTAAATACATTTCGTGGCCTTCACTAAACATATTTGCTATCGGACAACATCTCTTACCTAGGAAAAATTGATCAACTTTTCGCGTACACGGAGAACAAAACTTAGATTATTTAGAACATAATTATAAAATCAAATCTTAAATCCCATTACAGGTATTTTTAATTGTCTTGTTCATTTTGTCTAGAGTGTCATAAAAAACTACAAGTGCCCTTCGTTCTTGTTAATGTTGCTAGATGAAATAAAACATTAAATTTATTCGCATATTGATATTGAATATCAGTAAAGCCTTCAAAACTATTCATAACGAAAAAAAGAAGATTTGTTCACATCATATACTATTGAACCAATTATCGATAAAAAATTGGGCCTGCCTTTCTGAAGCATTCGATTGCGTTGATCACCAACACTTATTAAAGAAGTTGGAACATGAAGGTGTCTGTGATAAATCAGCAAACTTTTCACAGTCATATTTGTCAAATAGAATTCAAACAGTCATTAATAAAAAGCATACTTCTAAAGCCCCCATAACTGTGGGAGTTCCCCAGGATATACTATGCCCTTTACTTATCTTGATCTCAATTAAAGAATTTCCTTACTTTGCTAAAAATATGAGTGTCAGTGCTATTTACAAATAATACTTCCTTAGTTTTTAAAGTTTCTAAAAGCAATAAATGGTATCTCGATGTAAATAGCGTTCTGTACTAAGTCTACCACAAATCCACAAATTTACCACAAAATTCACAGAAAACAATATGCATAAAATTTACGTTAAATTACTAATATACATCATGTAGCTAATGCCTTACAAGACAGGGTGACCTACGATTTAGGGTAGCCTTCAACAGACCGGGTATCCGTTGGAGGCATTGCACTCACCCCACTGTCTGGGTCGATGCCTGACCTGTACCCAGGCATCACCGAGCCGTGAAGGGGCCTAAAGCGGGCCAACCACCGGACCGCAGTGGTGACTCCTAAAAAGGGACCCACAAGGTCATACGGTGGAATGGAGTACAGCGGGGGGTTTTAGTGGGTATGCCCGTCAGCGTTCGTGACGGGTGAGTCCCACATAACCCCATCGCCCACCTAACGGTGGGGTGTGCGTAATGCATTTCCCCTCGAGAAAAAAAAGGTTGACCTACAATTAAACATAAATAATGATAAATTACTACAAAGTGTAATTGATTTTAATAGATCGCGATACATAAAAGGAAGTCATATATAAGTTATAGAAGTAATGCGTATCGACGGAGTATATAACACCTTTTTGAAGGGAAAACTTCTTTAGCATCGTTGTGATTTGAAAGTCGATGAAACGAAAAGCGACAGTAAAAAGAGACAGACATATATATTCATAAGATTTAACGTAGGAGAAAATATGATAGGAAGCATTATGTACGTGTGTTAATACGTGTTTGTGTGCGCATGCGTGGTATTTTGTATGCGTGTACGTATTATTTTTTAAGGTGACACTTCTACCAAGTGTGACTTGCACGCATGCTTTTTTAGTTTTCTTTAATACTAAATAGGCAGGCGCTTGACCGCTATCAAGCCTGATGGTAAGCGACGATGTGATCTAGGATGTAACGCGATTGCCTAGAAAATGGTCTTGTCACCTTCACCTTGAAGGCCGGACCTCTGCTACTAACGTAGCACCCCCCCAGGAGTTATTATTTTATAAGAATGTACGTTGCTTGTCAAGAGAAAGTGTATAAAACGTAAATATGTCAAATTGTCGAGATAAATTTGTAATATTCCGACCTTGACTAATACAAATTTTAGTTATTCAGTAGAGAGAACCTCGTCACCTGAAAACACGTGTTCTTTTACGTAATAACGCGCATACTGTTGTTTGCTGACTTGTATTTATAGAAACGACTAATTACTTCCATGTTTATCCATAAGTAAACTGTATGTTGTTATAAAATATCATGCGCATCATTTTGTAAATCATTACCTACCTAATACATACCCTACGAACATTTCCGGCATCACACCAATTTTGCAATATAATACTAGTGGTACTCCAAGTGCAATTAAAAAGAAAAAACTCCTTTTATTTAAACATGTACTTATTTGTACTTGTTCAGCACCCTGGCTAACCTGGCTAACCTGGCTAACCCTAAAATGTGAAAATATTTAGAAGTTTCGTTTTCGTACATTATCCGTTCAAAAACTAAAAATGTTTACATTTTACGTACAATTACGTTGGATTTGCTTTCGTGGATTTTATTTCTTATCATTTAATTAAAATGTAAGGATCGGCTTAGTACTGATACGTTGCATTATTGATTGTGTGAATATCACAATATATCGATATATAGGCTTTTGATATCGCATAGAATTTCAACGTTTCAGCTCATTTTTGACGATTTCTGTGGTCGATTGGCTCGCATACCGATTGTTATGGTAACGCTATTTCGAGGTCCCAGTTTCGATCCTCTTTTCTATATTGGCTCGTGTCTGGGTGTTGTGGTACCATCGTTGAATCAATACAATAACATAAGTGCTTTAGCTACTTAACTTTGGTTCTGGCATGGCCGCACTTAAATATAGTGGCCTAAGTCTAAGCTTTTAATGGAACAAAATTCTTAGACCTCTTTTGAATTATTAGTCAATGAAAACAATTATGCCAATTTGACGAAATTCCATCAGTGGGCAAGATAGTAAATATGAAAACATTTTTGCGCTTGCTGAATGCAGGTTCAGCATAATTGAATATCAAACACCGTATTTATCAAGAATCATTTAAATGCAACGATATTTAAAATAATTTCCATTCAATCCAATTTTCGTGTTAACAACCCACTAGAGTTGCATTTTTGAAACGAATAATATTCTATGAAATTAGTAATTAATTTATACATGCATTCTTAAAAAAACTAGACTATTACATAGGCTACTTGAATCACCGTTATATATTCTCTGGTATTTTTCATAATTAGCAAGTAATTGCACATTTTTTGTCGTTTTTTTTTCTTATAAAGTAAAAACATACTTTGCATAAACAAAAACAAATATATTTTTAACGTGCTATAGATTGTGATAAAACATTTTTAATTCAGAAGATTATAATCTTTCGAAAAATAATGCTTTAAATTGTAAGCTGTATGTTACAGTTCACAATCTTTCGACAGTTTACAATATCACGAGATAGATTATAATCTAAGTATTTACAATTTTACGGTGACATATATATTATAACATGATATTTCAAAACAACATGTGTTAGAAAATAAGAAACATTTTTTGTGATTTTTTTAGACGTCAACATTTTTGTGGTGCAATGGTGACCAACTTTACCATATTTACCTAATTTAGAAAAAAAAATAAATATAAGCATATTATCTCAATCTGAAACTTTTTGCTGTTTAAACGCTAAAACGTGAGCAAAACCTTCTTTCTATTAATAATAGTTGGTCCGCAATATATGCGGCGTCAGTATGAACTTTATATTCTAGGTCTACATATTGGAATGGGACGCACAAAAACAAAACGGTACGGTACAAACAATGAACTCATTTGCTTGTTTACCACACTTTGCACAGCAGTTAACAAAAAGACCGAAATTAAAAGCTGCGAGATAAATTGTTAATACATATGTTCCGGACTTGCAGGCTTCCGCAAAAACGTGAAATTGATTAAACTTCAAATGTACTTTTTTATCTATTTTTCGTACAATGGTTTACGAATGATAGAATATTGTTTAGTAGCTAAAATGGTTTTCCGGATAGCGCTAGACTAGAGGTTGGAATCCCAAACTAATATCTAAATTAATAATAAATCAGGTGCACTTAAACTTAACTCAATAAAACATATCCCCTAAAGGCTCGTCCACATGGATGTATCAATCGATATTATAGCAATGGAAAAATGCGTTATTACTTACGCATTCTTTTCACAATGTTGCTTTTTAATCGTCAGATTTGTCCTATGTGTGCGTGTACCCTTTATTACTTTATAAATACATCACCAGAATGTCAATCCTTCTGAAATGGGATAGATCTTTTTCTTACTAAAGAAACTCAACACTTCTACTAGCGTTATTAACGTAGGAATGTGTAAGATCATATGCGTTCTATCACAAATGTATTAAGAACAGTTTTTTTATGACTAAAATCACAGTAGTATGTAAAAACGCATGCGTCTATAGACAACATGTACTGAAAACAGATATTGCAGTAAGCAGAAGTTATAATGCACCAGTCCAGTGGTCGCTTTAAACTTTTACTCGCGGTTAAAACCTCAGAAAGCTCTTTTTATAAAAGAAATTATATATTTCTCTTCTATTCTATGTAATAGTTAATCACATACAATATAAAATGTAACACTTTATTAATAAACATAAATAAATAAACATTGAGGAAATACAGGAAATGAGAGTTACAATGGGCGATCTCTGCCGACCTTTGGATGGATAGGACTGGAAGGAAACGTAAGAGATGTTTGTACAAACGAGACCGTATCTTGTGTCGTGATAACAAGTGTTTTTATAAGCCTCTTCTTTGTATATAGATAAACCGTAAAAAGAATGTACCATAACCCACGTGCTCACACTGAGGGTACCTATCCTTAGGGCCTGCAGTAACGACTGCGGATGCAGCCAGGTTCAACGCCTAAACAAATTTTTCAAATTTCGGAGAAACTCGAGATTGTAAATTCTTGGTCACTTTGCTTCACTTCTATCATCGGCTAACTACTGTGCTAACAAACTCCTTAAGTCTATGTAAAATAGTAAATCCTGAATAAAAAGTTGCTGAAAATAGCCGTTACGCTTTCAGATGAGGCTAACTACGAGTGTGTCAGTTTAGGATTAACCGCAATCATCTCTTCGGATGGAACCGTTGAGTATTAATAAAAAAGTTAATCAACCGTGCAAAAGCCGACACACGCTGACCATAGAGCTATGTACTGACATTAAGAGAGCATAATTTATATTTACCCAAGTCTGTACATTGTGAACACACAAATTATACTTCCAATAAAAAAGTTTAGTAAGCTGCTTTTCATGCAAACTGCAAAATCTTATACATAAATCTATAAGCTCCTGTTTTATTGCTGGCTATGAACTCTATGAACAAAAACACAAAAATAAAATAAAAAACACTAGAATAATTTCAAAAAAATAGCTACTTAAACTTACAAACAGAACATAGTGCAAAAGTCAAATCAAAGACAAGTTATTTCAAAGGCAAAGACATCTCAACGACAAATGTAACCGCTGGCTTATTATATTTTATTTGACGATCGGTAGGTGCAACTGTAATGACCCCGCATATACGCCTGGGTGTTCGAATTCTTGTTGGGGTAAGTCTTTTTGTGTATAAATATAAACATTTGTTCCCCAGACATGGTTGTTTATATACGATATTTAATCTAGACATTTTATAAGCTCTCCTTACTTAAATAAAAGATGTGAGTTCTCATGAAGTTACTCGTATTTATTTTTACTATCGTATTAGCTACGTTTCGTTTTCGACTTCAGGTATTTTTATAAAAAGAATTGACTCCATACTAAAAACTAAATTCCTTATTGTCCGTGATGACGATGTTGTGCGTTATTATTTATTTTTAGAGGTTATTGCTGAAGGAAGCTCATCATACTTACTAATCAAAACTATGCAAATATTCAGTTAAGTTGAAAATCAGATATTTTAGGTATATTGATGACCAACGGGTAAGATGATGGAACCTTTAGAATCCTTATATAATAGCAGTCATTTAGCTTAACTAGGCTTCACATAGATTAACAAATTGATTTACTTAGGGCTGGTCACTTCTAACACCAATTTCCATCTTGTTACGAATTTAAGATAAGCTTGGAGACCCGTTCTTTGTGTCCTTTCGCCTGTTGCGGAGACAAGCGGGTTGATGCTCTCTGCTACCTATGTTGTATCTTATTCATAAATAAATCAATGTAATGACATTAATAATAGTGATAAAGTGAAATTTTTATTTCTAAAATATCGAAATATTTGATTTTTTTGACACTGATTAATTGATAAATAATGATTGGTTTATTGGTGTTCATGTCATTTAATTATTGACTTGCTTTTCGCTTTTATCTCGTGACATTGTAACTAAAAAATATGTATTAAAAATCAAAATTTTATGTATCGTATTAACATGCCTACAACTATATGGCGAATACTGTTGATTCACAAATCGATGTAACATTCCGTCATTGTAACTCAAGGTATTAGCAAATAAATATTCTTATTCTTATGTGTCACCTTTTCCAGACGCTGTCTAAAACACTATATTTATCAAGAATTAGAAACGCAGGGTTTATGTGACACTGCGTAATTCCTCAAAATCATATAGCGGAAACAGGCATAGTACACTCGAGAGCAATGAATCCGGGTCACTTAAAGAATCCTAAAAATCTCGGAAACTAAAAATGCTAGGTTAATGCAATAAATTGTATTTAATAGACAATGTAATACTCCTTAAATGAAGGTATTAAAACTTCTTAGTTATTGTAAAGTTATATCATAAAAAAATCAAATTTGAAAAAGGGCCACTTTCGAAGATGGAACTACGAAATTTCAGTATTTGGTTTTGCTTTTGTTTGTAATCTGTCATTTATGTGGGTACATAAACCATGTTGATAGTGCTCTATATTCATTATTCAAGCTGAAATTATGTCGCTTACGCCTGAAGAATGCACCAGAATACTTACAATGCTGGAAACCGGCCGGAGTCAGCGCGATACAGCCAGGACTGTCGGTGTGTCGCTGTCAACAGTACAAAGAGTTCTCCGACGTTACGAAGAAACTGGTTCTAACCTACGCAGACCAGGAACGGGCAGAACCAGAAGTACCACAGCACGAGAAGACCGATACTTGGTGAACACCATGCTTCGAAATCGCTTTTTCACAGGAACTGAACTCACCAATCAGTTTCGACGCCTCGGAGGAAGTATCCCAAGTGCATGGACAGTAAGACGTCGGCTTGCTGAATCTAACTTAAAACCCCTTAGACCTGCAAACGGCCCTAAACTGGAGCGTGGGCATCGTATTTCAAGACTAAGATATGCCCAGAGCCACGTAAATTGGAGTATTGAAGATTGGTCAAAAGTTATGTTCTCCGACGAATCAAAATTTATGCTCTACAAGCACGATGGAAGACACAGAGTGTATCGAAGACCAGGGGAAAGATTCAAGCAAGCATGCATCGAAGAAAAAGTAGCCTACGGTGGTGGGTCTGTACTTGTGTGGGCCGGAATTTCTTCTGAAAGTCGCACAGAGCTGGTGATCATAGAAAACGGCTCTTTAACTAGCGTAAGATATGTGGAAGAAATCCTCAATGATCACGTTGGTCCATTTATGGTCAATTTAGGTGAGGATGCTATATTTATGCATGACAATGCCCGACCTCATACAGGTAGGATTGTGAATGACTACCTTCAAGAGATGAACATTACTCGTATGGAGTGGCCAGCGCGCAGCCCGGATATCAACCCGATCGAGCATGCTTGGGACGAGCTAGGCAGATGCGTAAAACAACGAAACCCTCCCCCAATCACGCTTCGTGAGCTCAAAATTGCTCTCACAGAGGAATGGGAGAATATTCCCCAAAATCGTATAAGGAACTTGGTGTACAGCATGCCAAACCGCGTAAACGCAGTAATGGAAGCACGAGGAGGCAATACGAAGTATTAAAATTCAAGAAAATCGTAATAAAGTTCAAACATTTCATGTTTCCTATTTTTGTTTTAAGGAGAGATCAGCAGTTTTTTTCTTTATGTAATTTTGTGTTAATAAAATGTATGGTGACTCATATTTTTTTTACTTTCATTTAAGGAGTATTACATTGTCTATCAAATACAATTTATTGCATTAACCTATCATTTTTAGTTTCCGAGATTTTTAACATTCTTTAAGTGACCCGGATTCATTGCTCTCGAGTGTACATATATATGTTTGTAAGTTTTTATTATTCTTGTCGTAGTTCAACAGGCCAATAAATATTTCTCAGTTTCTTTATTTCAATTAAGATTGTATTTCAATCCAATAAGTTTCATTTCGTATAACAATAGCCATTTTTTGGACTATAACCGTTTTTTTATGAAAAAAAAAATTATTACTTTAAATTAGAAAAAGACCTTGGGATCAAAACCAGTTGATGCTGAGTAAATTTTAATTTTTGAAGATTAAATAAGATTACTATAAATTGCTTAAAATGTGAAAAATAATAATATGTTTATTTGCCAAAAAAGTTTTACATCTTCTATCAATGCAATGCAACAAATCTTGCAATGAATTACACTTTTTCCACTCTGCTCAACTAAACGGCATTGAATCCTTGATTAATATGAAATTAACACTGGTAGTTAAAGCCCAAACCACCACCATACCCTTTTATAATTTATTTACGATCTATCATTAATTAAAATAAATCACTTCTTACTTAAACACGTTTCATTTTGTTCCATGCCTTGTCACGAGCTTAAAACCAGTGTTTACTTTAAAAAATGTATTAATGACTACTTTTAGTATGAACTTAATAATCAAATTTACCTGCCGTTGGCACATCTTAACTTTTGTAGGCCTAGCCGCATCGCATCGTAATTAATATCTCGGCGAGTTATGCTCAAAGGTTGTCGATATAAATATTCATCCATCGCCTCCTCAGAGACGGTCTCCATTAACCAGCTGGTTAGTGATGTACATTCGTTACACCAGATTGAAGAAACATTACCATCAGACGGTGGTTAGAGAGCTATGTAAGCTACATAAAGTCGAAAATTAATACTGTAGTATAAATTAATTAAATGATACTCAAAACTATAGATGTTAAACAAAACGTATAAAAATCTTTATTTCTGACAATATAACAGGTGTTTTTTAAACTAATGGAACTTTAGCCACAGCCCTTTTATATCTACACTAATATTATTTTATTTTATACAGTGACAATGTTACATAAGTGTAAAATAATAAGTGTAAAAGACAATGCACCATTTACACGTTTTCGCATATAACAACTAAAGCTACGCTACACAGGAAAAAAAGGGAATCAAAGAAAACATGCATGTACACGATAAATAAAATAAATATAAATAAGTTATATAAGCAAATTACATAAATACAGTTAACAATCCGAACGGAGAGTTAAAGAACCGGCGAACCATCTCTGCACCACAAGTATTTGCTCATTTTGGGCGTTAGAATTAAATAAGTTTAAATCTGTAAAGTCTACAGTTCTATTGTATTCCATGGCCGATCTAATGAGGAATGAGTTACTACGATATTTTGTCGCGGACCGCGGCACGGCAAGAGATGCTGGTCGTCTTAATGTAGTTCTCGCCGGTACCTGAAGCTGAATATTCGAGAGAAGCTCTGAGGAGTGTAAATTATTTTGAGCAATATTCATTAGGGTTTTTAAATCTGCAACATTACGCCTGATTTTCAAAGGTAAAATATGATGCCTACGGCATCTATCTTCGTAGCTTGTATCAAATCTATCGCATTTATATTGCAGAAACTTAAGGAACCTGCGCTGGATTGATTCAAGTCTATTGATTGCATAATCATACTGTGGGTTCCAGACTTGCGAATAGTACTCGAGGACGCTGCGGACATATGAGCAGTAGAGTACCTTAATCACCTTAATGTTGCAGAACTGCGAGCTAGACCTGTGGACAAATCCTATGGCCTTATTAGCCTTTTTGACAACACTATCAACGTGCTTCTCATAAGTAAGAATGGAGTCATGAATAACACCTAGGTCACGGATTTCTTCAACCTGTTTTAACTCTACACTATTGAGCTGATATTTGGTCAAAATGTTTTTCGGCTTGCGACTAAAAATTATGAAGTAGCATTTATTAATATTGAGGCCCAATTTATTAAGTTTACCATTCCGCTCAAATGATAGTTAAACAAAGGAAAGATTTGTATATTTTTATGTTTGCAATGAATAAACTCAAAAACTACTAAGCCGATTTCAAAAATTCTTAAACCATTGGAAGGCTACATTCACGCTGAGTAACATAGGCTATATTTAATGCTAAAAATTTAAATAATTTTGTCCACCCGTGCGAAGCCGGGACGGACCGCTAGTTTTTATTTATAAATATAAAATTGATATTTTGAAACTGCAAAAGTGTCCGCTAGTGAATAATAGGCTCTTACCCGGCATAACTAACAAATAGGCGGAGTCAATTTACTGTTGTCTGGCAGAGATCGCTTTGAGCTATTTAAGCCTCCCATTGTAACACTGTTTAAGTTTCCTTTTGTTTTATTATTACTTCAATGTGGTGTAATCAATAAAGTGTTTTGTATTGTTTGTAAATGACTAGCGACCCGTTCCGGCTTTGCACGGGTGGACAAAATTCTTTAATTTTTTTCTATTATTAAATATTTTTCCGTTAGCGCCATCTAGCGTCCGGTAGACGAACTACTTGCTGTTAACGCGTTGCTATCGTAACGTTATTGATACAATGGAAAAAGATCAGGAAAAAGAGCGGACAGACAAACACACAAACCACTGTGATCTTAGATTATAGATTAAGTAGTTTATGTTTCGCTTATTAATCGAAACACTATTTAATAACTATAATAACTATTTGAACTTATATGGAGGTTTCAAATATAGGTAGATATCGTCTCAGAAATTAATTTTAGATAAAACTAAAGTATAAAAAATATAATATTTATTATAACTACTTAACATCCATTTCAGGAAGAAAATTTTTAAGTCATCTATTGTATGACCAAGCAGTCTATTTTAGTTCTCCGAAGCGAAATTTAAATGGTTTTTTTCAACAAAAAATGTGTGTGAATGCTATACGTTCTGAGGTATTTTAGTAAAATCGAATATTAAATTGTTTAATAAAACATGTCACGTCAGAAAGGGCAGTACAGCTGGCGTATATATTGGCGGCGAGACGCCAATAATTTTAATTACAAAAGCCTATTACATAATACGCAAATAAGAACTTTATTAGAATCATTCGTTTGTTTTAACTTACTACTGTCGTCAAAACAAATAAGTGATTTAAAACAGACTTAGCAATGTGAGCATTTAAAAAAATCACATGACAAACTTTGTTTCACAAAGAAAAACAACCAAGTTAGTACAGTCAATCTGTCGAAAAAAAGGTCGTTCCAGTGAAAAAATTACCCAATGGCTGATTCTTGTTTTTTCTGTTGCCAAATGACGTCACTAAGCTACCTTGGCGATGGGCATGTTCAACTCGTAGCGGTTTTTTGAAAAACTCAAAAAAGCGTCCAAAATATTTTTGAAATGCATTTTTCTCGATTTCTATGCATTTTACAAACTTTTTGTTTAGACAAAAATTGTAGAGGGCGTTGAGTACTACAATTTATGTCATTGATGCAATGTCGTACAACAAAAAGTGCGCATTGTAGGTGGCGCTAAAGTGTCCAAAAAAGTGTTTTTTCACATTTTCACCCTAAAAATATCATTTTAATGGAAAAGTTTAAATGGAAAAGTTGTTTCTTACGTAATTTTCAACAACTTTTGTCGAAACAATTTTTTTGTATTACTTACCGTTTTCAAGTTATAGGTGGCGCAGGTATGAAAAATCCAATAATGCGGTTTTGCGTAGTACAAGTACACATTTGCAGTGCATATTTCAATGTACTTTTTACTATTTTTTATTTTTTTTATGATTGTAATAACTGTGATTTGTTATTAACTTGAAATATCGACAATTAGAGCTTTGGATTTTTTGTTTTGCATGAATTAATTGCAGGAACAAAAGTAGTTGATAGAATAATGATTATTTTGTCGTACATAGGAGATAAATATTTTAAATTGTTATTAACTTATTCCCTGCTGTTAATGCGTTCTTGCAAGATTTGGAAAAAAGTTTTTATTTCAAATGTGCAAGTTGAATTAATACATGATAATCGCTTAAAAGTTTAATAATAAAGTTCAACTCTAAGAACGTCCCCAAAGGACCGAAAAAATTACCGTTAGTGGCACTGTGTTGTATACGTAGCGCTGTACAGCAGTGTAACTTGAAAACGGTAAGTAATACAAAAAAATTGTTTAGACAAAAGTTGTTGAAAATTACGTAAGAAACAACTTTTCCATTTAAACTTTTCCATTAAAATGATATTTTTAGGGTGAAAATGTGAAAAAACACTTTTTTGGACACTTTAGCGCCACCTACAATGCGCACTTTTTGTTGTACGACATTGCATCAATGACATAAATTGTAGTATTAAACGCCCTCTACAATTTTTGTCTAAACAAAAAGTTTGTAAAATGCATAGAAATCGAGAAAAATGCATTTCAAAAATATTTTGGACGTTTTTTTAAATTTTTCAAAAAACCGCTACGAGTTGAACATGCCCATCGCCAAGGTAGCTTAGTGACGTCATTTGGCAACAGAAAAAACAAGAATCAGCCATTGGGTAATTTTTTCATCACTCAACCTACAGATTGACTGTACTAAGTGTGTTTCAGGTAGTTACAATCGAGAATGCATCAAGCTACACACTTTAACGTTTGGACCTACCTTATACCGTTGTAATAGAGCTCATTTAATGTTATAAAATAATTATTCAATTGCAAGGTTTCAGATAAACACGTGACACGGTTCTACGTGACATGTATTTAATCAAACTTTTTATATGGAGCTGTGACAAGGGTAAAACCCTGTTGTATTACGTCATTACGATAGACGAAATCTCTATGAATGCAATTTTTCCTTACAATAGATTAACGTGAACGCAATTTTGCCGTCCAATCAAAATTATTTCATATTACCGACGATTTTAGAGCCATTTTTGAATAACAAAATATTTTCTTGCTACAAAAGGTGCCACTGTAGACGAATTTCTTTGCAAATGCCTAAATAGCTTCAAATGATGCCAGACTTTAATTAATTTAATGCAGCATTCTTAAGATTTTCGTGGATTAGGATCTAACACCAGTGCTGAAGCACGATTTGTTAAACCAAGGCTTAGGCTGAATTTTTAAAATTCTCATAATTGCTTTGTAGACCTATCCCACTTTTTGTATCGTGGTTGGATTGATAAGAAAACTTTTTATTTATTAATAAACATAAATAACTTTGATTTTTAATTTCAGTAGAAATACTGTTTTAATCGAAATGAGACTTTCCATATCTAACTAAAATCAGGCCCGACTCGAACCCATATCTTCTCGGTACCCTGGCATATGCTCTTCCGATTGAGGTACCGAGACCGTGATAAACCTGTTGAATTCCTGAGTTTTTTGATATAGAAAATAGGTATACGCTTGACCACTATCTTGCCTGATGGTAAGCGACGATGCGATCTAGGATGTGACGCGCTTGCCTAGAAGATATTTATTCACTTGTGACTTGAAGACCCCTAACTTCAATTTGTCAGGAACACAGCTTTAGGTAAAGAGTTCCACTCCTTAGAGTTACGTATCACAAAAGTGGAACTAAAATGCTAAGTGCGACTCTTTGACCTTTATATCTACCATATAATGGTGTCGCCTATTTGTAAGTCTGGTCGTCTGATGAAAAGATAGGGACGGCGGAACAAGGTTGTGCAATTCTGCTGCACACTCTCCGAATTGTATCCTATAAAAACGAATAGGCTTGTTACCTTCCGTCTATGCTCAAGGTTTTTGAGCTTTTTATAAAAAAGGTCGTCATTCCTGATGAGCCTCTTGGCCCTCTTCTCAATGGACTCAAGCGTCTGGAGCTGGTATCGGGCGGAACCTTCCCAAAGATGAGACCAATACGCCATACAGAATCGAACTTGTGCTTGGTTAAGGATGAACAACTGTTTCAGCGTGAAGTATCTTCTCACCTCTGCCACCCTTGAGCCTTGACTTGAGGCTTGCCTTGCCTTGAGTATTTCTTAAGTTGAATACCACCACTACCACTAGTACCACTACCACTACCACTTTTCAAGGTCCAGGTAATTACATACCTACTACAATAAATGTAAACTTTTACAAGTATGGAACAACCAATACAGAATTTCAAAAGTACTTGCCTGGATAGCGAGATGTGGATTTGAATTCCACTTGACCTATGGGACAAGTTGTTTTTTTCTAGTAAAAATAAATAACAAAATACCAAAGATTCGAATTATTTTTGAAAACATGAGCAAATGAATATAAGCATTGTATTATAGAAATGTTAGGACATATTGCAGCCGCTTAGAACAACGATAGCGTTTCTAACTTTGCAGCCTCAAGGCCCGGGTTCGTATCCCGGTAGGCATACATGTTTGTGTGATAAGTAGGTCTTTAGTTATAGGCGTTTATATACCTACCAATTTATTTATTCGAACGTTATTTAGTACTTTTAGTACAAGCTTTGCTTAGTTTGGAACTAAACAATTATTGTGTATGGTCCGGAATTTATTTATTTGTCTTCTTATAGAAATATTTCAATAAAACTTGTTTTCATTCATAAATGTTCGCTATTCATATATTTTTTGAATAATGATACAGTTTCGCTTAAGTTCAGTCTAAACGTTGTCTTACATTTAATCGCTACATCTATGGGACTCACACATTAATAAGCAATTTCAGGGAACGCAGGCACAGATCCACGATAAGGCACGCTGTCTTCGTTGGGAACAAAAACCTCGTCGTTACAATGCTTGCGGGCGATAACGACTCGAGGTGCCATCAAGAAAGCCAGACGTTTCTTTCTAGGCAATTTATAAAATGACTAAAACTCGCTTTGAGGTCCTTATCGAACGAGTAATGATTTTATAAAAACCATTGGTACCGTTCAATCTCTCATTTATTATCTACGTACTACTACGTTTATTATCTCAAACTCACTTTTCAACAAAGTCTTAGTAACATATTTCCATTTTGATTTTCTAATATTTAAGTATTCTCGACCATAATTAGTACTGATAGGACTTAAGTTGAACTTATTTAATTATTAAATAACAGGCCCTCTTCAAAATTGCATTCACTGTCTGGTTTATATGGCTGAAATTAATTTTTACGCTGAACTTAGATTAGCTTTATTGCACATGTGCCCATAAAATAGGTGAAGCCAAAAATATATTTTCGATGTGAAAGTCTCGATTTTATATAAAAAAAGTTATAAAAACTGATTTCTTTGTCCATATAAATCAAATTTTATGACATAAATCTAAAATGCAAAAAGAAATGTGGTTTTTCTAAAAGCTATGCTCTCGGCATCTTTAACTTAAAGCAGAATCTGTTATCTTTTTTATTACATGTAAGAAAATGGAAAGCTATTCATGTGTTTTTTAGTCATTCTGGGAATCATTAAAAAATAGCGTAACAGCGCGTTTAGATGCATCTCTGCTAAGGAGTTTTTAGGAGCTAATCTAACTAGTCGTCAATATGAATAACTTTCTCTAAGAAACTCTTCGATCATATTCGAAGAAGAAACTCATTAAATTTAAACGTAAATTATGGCATCGTTGTGCAAATTGTCAGATCAGCTGATTGTATTTTATAGGGGAGATAATTTTTTTTCCAATTTTGTGTGGGAAGTTATTCATAATATAAAATAAGTAGGATTGCTACCCTAAAGTTAGATAAGAATTCTCAAGAACACTCTGTTTGGGTATATTTAGTAGAGAACCTTGTTTTTACAATATTTTTTGTGCATACCATCTTTTGAATTTTTTTCTTATATTCTGTCAATTTCGTTTCTGGGAATAGAAACATTTATTTGCGAATACTTTGTGTACAAGTTGTTTGTAATAATTTATAATGTAGACATACAAATATTAAAGTAAAGCTAAGAAATATAATAAATAGTCCAATTATAAGCACTTAGCAACATCGCTTACCATCAGGCAAGATAGCGGTCAAGCGCTTACCTATTTACAATTAAAAAAATAATATATTCATTCATTTAATGAATTAAGAATTCGCAATTCGATGTTTAATATTCGATAGAATCAGGAGTTATTTCGCGGAATTGTCTATGTATAAATAAAATAAAAATATGTAGCTTACTTCAACAAAAACAAGCAAAATACCCGCATAAATGCAGACTCGCCTACTACTCTGCACGTGTTTCGCCTCCACACGAAGCATCAACAGAAGCTGTTAGACCATGCAATATCTAATACTATGTTCTTAGTTAGTTCGAAAAACAGAATAGTATTGCTATAGTTCTCGCTTTTTAAATAAGTCTCACTCATTTTTGCTTTCCACTGAACTTTTAAGTCCTAATTCTGGCAAGGCTCTATTCACCGCTGGTCTAGTCGTCTAGTCTAATTAGTATTACTTTAATTAAAAAATCTGATAATTTTACGCAACTGACTGCGCGGAGATTACGAAGGTACGCGGGTAGTTCAAGTTCACATGGGTACCTACCTACTCGGAGCCGAAGGTCACACGGAAGCATTTACACCGTTTGTATGCACCGTTTGTCTAATTTTATATCAGGTGATACAACAATATTTATCATTTTCCGATTCTTATGTGTTTTGACTACTTAAATCAGACACATATGAATCAGAATTATGCCTAAGATCTACCATAACCCATCATAAAGACTTTACTAAAAACAGTTTGTGAAGGAGGCATTTTAATCAGAACTCTACGTGAAGTAAGAACAGTTGCGGAAAATATTAACTGCTCGGGGGGACGCGGCCTGATTTGTTATAAACTTTTACTAATACAATTTATTTAAAATAGGATAATGTATATTTTGTGCCATACAGATTTATATTAATATATATTTTTTACCCAAGTACATAGAGCACTTGTATTATAGAAATCAGAAATAACGACAGTATCACGATACATAGTTTACGAGTCAATATAAAAAAAATGTTTCTACATTGAACAGATCGAGTATCGAACCCGGTATCTTGGAGTGACGTTATCAGTAAAACCGATATGTAAGCCATTTTATTACTAAGGTTATCCTAGTTAAATGCGAGTACCAAAAAATACTGACCTCTTTTTCAGTTAGTGACAGAAAAAAGACAACGGACATTGTAAATTTAAGGTCCTCGGAAATACCCATAACCAAACAAACCAAATGATTTTTTTCCAGCACTTTGCATTTTTTTTTCATAAAATCTTATTAGGCAGATTTGTCAAACTTGAGTGGAGGTTTCACCAACAAGAATTTTATTTTTATATAATATATCAATTAAAATACAATATAATTGTATTTAAGTAACATTAATAGCGCATATAAGAATATAACTGTTTTATGTGGACAATGTTTGTAGTTAGTTTATTTAAAGGAAAATTAAATTAAATGATTTATCTAGAAAATCGATTAAATAAGAGAACATTATATCTCATAAACATTCTTGGCCCCTTACTGCTTATGCGAATGCAAATTTACATTTATAATAAGATCGTCTTTAAATTACCAATAAACTACATATGATAGTATTTTATAGGTGGTGTGATAAAGCAAACAAACAAGACCTTACCGTAGAAAAATTCTGAAAAATATTATTAAGTTGCGTAATTACGTTAGGTTAAAACAGTTCACTAAAATAAAGTGCAAAAACCGATTTTCATAAGTTAAGATTGTTCACCTCGCCACATGTGTTGTGATTTCTTTGATTTCCTTTCGCATTTCCCTGTGATTGAAATCAAGTCCACCCATATTACCTCATACTATTTTCGCAACCCCTGTCTCGAATACCTTTTGATGTCGGCATATTAACCTTATTTTTCCTTTAGCCTATGTCTGTATATAGATTCTATTACTTACGGCTAAACAGATGTCAACCGCAAATGGTCGAATACAGCAAATATTTTTCGCGCAATTTCTTTTCAATCCTCGAAGTAAAGAAATTTCTTCTCGAAATAAAGACGTATCTTTTGATTAACGCTCACACTTAAAGCAACTAACTCTACTTGAAGATATCAATGGATTGACAAGCAAAGATTTGTAAAGTAGAGCTATGTAGCTATGTAGTGCCATTCCGTTTTATTGTAGTCACTCCCAAAACCTGGCTATTGTAATGTGTATTAAAGTCAGGCATCCTGGCATTAGATAGGAGAAGGGAAAGGTGCATTATTGCTAGTATAAAATTGTTTTATTATCTTACCCGTAGTTTACAAGGAAGTACAAAAGAGAAGTTAGAATTAACTTAAACACTGTAGAAGCTAATCTTCTGGCTAGTATGTGAAATTTTTTTTTTTTTTTAAATAAGTCAACACTCTAATGAATGTTCACTTGCCATGTTGGGCTCCGTTTGATTCCGTCACTGATAGAATAAAAACATTTTCAAATTATTAAATACTTTTGCTCATAAAGAAATAATAATATTATATCATGAACTTATCGTTATTATGGTAAATTCGAAATTATCATTCGAGCATCAAATCAGATTTAAAAAATGTATGAGCATAATGCTGGTACAACTACAAATTATGTAAAATTTATTTTTCATTGATAAAATAATTATTTTGAAAGATTAGAAGTATTATATTGACAGAAACTCCTTTTATCCGTCCATTTTGTTTACTTGTCTACGACTTGAAGTATGTACTTATCAGACAGATCCAAATTCATATTATATAATAAAATAACAACAATATTTTGTTCCTACGAACCCCTTCTAAAAATAAGAAAGAAATAAAATACATTGAAAATTAATGCAACAGTGCCTATTTTTATTTATAACAGTTTTTGACGCTTTTTTTATAGCAACTGAGCCTTTATTAATAGATTAAAACATTTAAAAAATAATGTGAAATATGTATATACATATATTATTAAACAAATCTATATTTATAGTAATATAAGTTATATACGGGATTTTTACCACATATCGGAAACTCAATAAAATCAAAATCAAGGTACATGGTAAAAGTCCCGTATATCACTTATATTACTATAATGTTAGTGACCATGAAAGTTTAAAACAAATCTATATTTTTTGCGAAATCAAGTTTTTATGTTTAAGGCTCTGGCTAATTATAGTTATTAAACAAATTTGTTTATTTACAGAATATCGAATTTCCCTCCACATTGAGAGTTAAACTGAAAGAATAAAATTAATTTATTGAAATTAAATAATTGACAGTTTAATTGACTTATCGTGTCTCATTGAAAATGCATCTGCGTCAGGAATATTATCGTCTATTTTTTTTGGTTTCTAATGTAGCTCAAAACCGGACTTGTTTGATTCGATGTAAAACGGCATTTATGGATGAAGGCCCTTCTAAAGAAAACCATCTATCGTTAGCATAACGAATTCAAGCGCGGTGGTCTAACTTTGGGCAATAAAGAAAGGAGTGGTCCATAAACGGCTGTCGACAAAGAATACTTGATGGCAGTGAAAATTTTCATTTTAGAATACAGGCGAATACGTACGAAGTGCTTCGGCATATATTGCAGTCGGAACGAGAAGCGTTCACAAGATTCTTTATGAGTACTTTTGGCGCTTGGTGCCGCACAATCTCACTAAGAGGAGAGATGAACAGGCCCATTTGCAATGGCGATGTTACATGATTAATATATTTCAAACAGCCTGGTCTTGGCGCATTCACTACATTGTGACAGGTGACCAATCCTGAATTAATCGATACGATCCAAAACAAAACTTCATTTGGTTTCAAAATGGACCAACGCCTACCAAAGTGAAGCGATTCGCTGATAGCTGCACTTCTTAGCAGGGTAAACTTTAATCGCTAGTTTATTCTGATGTCGTATCTGATATCGATTCCATAACATAATCAAAGCAGCGTCAGTGCCGAATGGTACGAAATGCCTGCTAGAAGATTTCACTGCAATCAGCACTTAGTGACATAACACCGGGCTCCGCGGTTACTTCTTCACCACGACAATGCGCCCGCGCACTCACCGCTATTAACCACCACCACACCGCTTAAAATGTAAAGACACAACGTAACTTCTTTTTGTACTACTACTAATTAAAAAAATCTACTGAAAGAGATACGGCTTTCATCGCCGGAAGATGCGTTAACAGTGTCTAGAAGGCCGTAGAGGAGATGTCTGCGGCGAACTGGAAAAAGAGTTTTTAAAAATTAATTTAGTTGCATAAAACTTTGTAAAGAGGCTTGTGGAGAGTTCATTAAAAACAAATAATTAAATTTTTTCATTCATATAAGTTGGTGTTCCAGTTACTTTAAACTTTCCGAGTGTCCAACATATTTAGATGCAAGCAGAATTAGATTGTTTACTTTTCCACGCATATTTTGCCTTTTTATGGCAACTTTGGTGTGACAAGTACAGTGGACAAGACATTTTTGTACGTTTTTTGTAAAAATCATATGACCATTTTTTTATTTTTGGAATAACATTAAAGCTATAAAAATATCGTGTAGCGTCATAACGCAAATAAACAGCATTATTGATACTACTCTAAATAAGTAAGTCTATAGCGAAGCGGAAAAACAAAATGAATCACAAATGTGCGAGAGACAGTAATTTACGAGATACTGCTCAATCTACTTAGTATAATAATAATAGGTATGTATTCGATTGTATTTGTGTCTGAGAAAAATTACAACGTATTATGGATAAAGGTTGGATACATACTACATAAAAATATTACTAAAAAATCTACCGAGCTCAACTAGCGAGTTGAATTTATTCAAGTGAACATTTCTCAATATATGGAAACGTTTATTGCTTAAATAACAAAATATTATAATTACACAGCTATTTCTTCTTTATCTTAATAAAATCGGGTGGCGCGTGTAAAGTTTTTCGACATTCAACGGCTCATATCATTATAAATACTATTCACATATTTACTCAAGTTTCGCACCGCCCCACGGTTTTATTTTTACGTTTAATCAAACCCCTATATTGATGAGGAGAATGGTAAGATGACTGGTGCCTGGAACCTACCTAATTATTTTTTATCTTTCAGTATAATTTCCACGTTTTCTTTATCTTTCTATTTAATAAAATCATTTTACATAAAAAGTACTTATTTATTAATGAGCCCTTACATTTGATACCCAAGTTGAGGTGGCTGAAAAAAATGTAATCTGCCATTTTGTGGTAGCGCCCATCGTTTGCGCCATTTTGTAGGTTCACAATAATAATAAAAATACATAATTGTATTGTCATCAGACCTAAAGATGTATACCAAGTTTCAGACCATTAATGTAAGTCAACAGGAGGAGGGTATATTTTTAATTTCTTAATTTGACCAAAACAGGACAAGCAAAATAAAACCGTTTAGAAACAGAATTTCCATTATAAATATTTTATAATAAAAACATTACTAAATAAAAAAAACGATATTTCTCAAAAATATCAAAGAAATCTCAAGGAAATCTAACGTTGAGTTATTTAAAAACGCATCCTCACTAAATTCTAGACTTCACAGACCCCCATAGACTTGTGCTAAAGGGAAAATCGAAGTCAGACAAGTATTTGAAGAGTATCTTAACAATATATTTTTAAATAAAACAAAATACCAAAAGAAATTAAAGAACAATACAAAATGTTATTAAGAAAGAAAAAAATGCATTGGCTCATTGTAAAATCATTTTATGACATAAAAGAGTTATTTGACGAAAGAATATAATTTGACACCTTAGGCGTTACGACATAATTAAATAATATGCTTTATTATTATTATTAATATGGATATAAATGATTAATTATTCTATAATCTAAGAACACAAAAAAAATGTTGTGTGTGTGTGTGCCTGACCGCTCTTTTTCCATTGCTTACGCGTTACCATAGCAACGCGTTACCGTGTCAGCTAGTGAGACTGAACAACATTGTATTTGCATGCTTTATATCATGAGCTCTTTACAATTGTACCTACCATGTTAACCAAGTTTTTAGCAAATAAAGTGTTATTTTTAACCGCCTTCAAAAAAAGGAGGAGATTCTCAATTCTTCTCTATTTTTTTTTTAATTATTATAAATGAAGGTCAAGAAGCGAGTCCATCAATTTGTAATTCAATGACAAAAGAGCTTACTAAGAAGAACTGACAAGAAATTCACCAAAGACTGTTTTCTTCAAAATGTTTCCAAAGCATTCTTGAAACATTTGCGGTTACTCTAGAAATGCTAATTTACAAGATACCCCTTTTATTTGATAATATAACTGGTTGTTGTATAAATATTTATGCTTAAGAAAATCGCCATGTATTTACCTTTGGGTTGCTACAGTAAAGTCAATTATTCAGATTATTTTTAAGAATATTAGCAATGCTTCTAATTATTCATATACCTGGTATCCCTTCGTGGTTAGATAAAACTTTGTATTATGAGTAGGTTCACATCTGTACATAAGCGAGAATGAATGTCAATTTAAAATAAACCATTCTTGGTTAAAGAGTTTATAAATGTTTATTATAAGAAACAGGTAAGCGCATGCCTGCTATCCGGCCTAATGGTAAGCAACTATGCAATCTAGGATGTAATGCGCTTGCCTAGAAGATACCACTCATAACGTGAAGTCACTCATGACTTGAATACCCCTAAATTTGAGGTGTCTGGAAACACAGACTCATGCATCCACTCTTTAGCGGTACAGATGATAAAATTAAAATGCTTAGTGCTTTTCTTTGGTATATTTGCCATATAATCGTGGCGCCTATTCATACGATGATGAATGGAATCAGGCTGTGCAATTTTGTTGCACACTCTTCGAAATGTTACCCATAAAAACGAATAAGCTAACAACCTTCCATCTATAATCAAGGCTTTTGAGCTTTTAGAAAATGGATCGTCACTGCTGATAGGCTTCCCGGCCCTCTTCTCAATGGACTCAACCGTCAGGAACTAAATTTGGAAAATCCTATCTCAAAGACGAAAACAGTACTCCATATAAGATAGAACTTGCACTTGATAAAGGTTGAGCAACTGTTCCGGCATGAAATACCTTCTCATCTCGGCCAGAAAAATAATAAAAGTAAATAAAAAAATAAATAAGTAAGAATGGCTAATGAAACCAATATTAACTTAACGCGTAATGGGTATGACGGGCAATGGTATTGATATACTAAAAAATAACATGGTAGCCGAATGAGTATTCGTTTCGTTTTGACTCAGGTTCTAGTATTAGTGTATCAAACTAACTTCAATATAAAAAAAACTATCGCTCTCTCCCATTCACTACAAGTTTATTTGCATTTGCTAGTTTAACTGAATTATCCACTCCCTTCTTCAACCATAAAAGAATTGTTTACATAATAACTTCTGGAGTCGTAGGAGTACAATTGAAATAGATCATACTTAAATTATTTACCTGCTTATCGTGCTCCCAAGATTCTCCTGAACAGTATCTCTGTAACATGATTGCAGGAGTAGGCCCGGGCAACCGACAAATCTAATAAAATCTATCAAGCATCAAAATCAATTTCAGACGATATGTAGGTTACCCGAGTCTACCAGGAAGTCAGCGCTAGTTAGTGTATGTATTTTATAATATTTCATCTAAATTTCCTAGAAAATAACTTAAAAACCGATAAAATTGAAAAAAAACAGTTTATTTATATTTTTAATATAAAAATCCTTTCTAAAAGTTTTACAACGAGGATTCGATCGACAAACCATTAGAAGTAATTCGTACGCCATGAGTACGCTTGCGATATTCGTTAACACCCTAAAACTGCCGCTTAACAATGAATAGAAATCTCCTTCGCATTGTTGAAATTGTGACACCTGTGTTTTAACAATTTATGTAACAAATGAAGTGAAAATAACTTTATTCAAATGCAATTAAAATATGTTGTTTTGGACGTCTAATATTTTTGCCAACCTTTTGACAACAAGAACGGGCGCAAGAAACTCTCAGCATTAACAAAAGTAACGACATTTACAATATTATACGTCTTCATTAGACATAATCCAAAAAAAGACAATGTTATTCTATTATCACAATACAACAAAGTCATCAAGTATCTGTTTTAAATAAGTATACTTATTAAACGTTGCTATGTTATAAACAGTATAAGGTGTAAGCTGAAATAAAGCTGAATTGGTCACTCATTTGGTACAGACGTGGGACATATTAAGTTTTTTTTTTTTTTTAAGTTTTAGGTTAATCATAATAGTCTTGTTTTGTTTTATTTCCTTTTAGTATATTTTTTTTTATTATTTTATTATGTACATTCTTTATGTTGTATGTTAAAGTCCTGTGTTAGGACCAAATAAAAAAATGTTTATGTTTATGTAAACGAAACATTCAAGAAAGCAACATTAAGACGAATGTTCAGTACATATTTGTCATTAAAACTGAAAATTGAATGAACTAAAATTCAGAACTAGCAATGCTAGCTGGTATTATTGTAATGATATTCGAGCAATTGCACACGAACTCAGGTTATTCAGATGATTGTAAATTTTTGTATTACCTAGAATCCAAAATTATCCGACGGTAAGGTAATTAAAAAAACGGAGAACCTATTTATTTACCAATCACCTCAATATATAAACCCTAATAACATTTCGAGAGAGAAGACTCGAATAGTACTGTATACACGAATAGTACTGTATACTCGAATAGTAGTATATAGTTATTTCAGCATAATTATTTTTGTATACTATGGTCAACTTTCTCTACCTTACTCAGACTCCGAAAGTTAAATTAACTCGTCATCATATTGACGTTCAAATGGCCAGCTGGCTATTTCGTTACGGTCAGCCACAACCGCAGGCCACAGTTGCGTTATCGGAATCCCTTAATGCGGTTAGTTGCAATCTTAACATTGTTTTGAAATATACCAGTACGCTTATCTACCTATCATGAAAACTAAAGCCAATTATGAATACTTTAAGTTAATAGTTATATTTTATTGTAAATGGGTTCAGAATGAATAGTTAAAAAGTGACATCAGTTCATATAAACAAAAAAATTTGTTAGTTACTAGCGGCCCGTCCCGGCTTCGCACGGGTGGACAAAATTCTTTGAATTGTTTCTATTATTAAATATTTTTCCGTTAGCGCCATCTAGCGTCCGGTAGACGAACTACTTGCGGTTAACGCGTTGCTATGGTAACGTTAATTGCTACAATGGAAAAGGAGCGGGAAAAAGAGCGGATAGACAAACAACAATTTTGTGATCTTAGATTATAGATTTAGTATATAAGTCAAATTGCGTACCTCCTCATTTTTGTACTCGATCAAAAGGTGAAAAATAACCTTGATTGTTTAAGAATTAGATTGTACGCTTGGTGGAATGGTAGTGATCCAACATTCTGCGCCAAAAGTCTTGGGTTCGGATCCCGGTAGGGGCATATTTTTTCATTGTAAATAGGTAGGCACTTGACCACTATGGTAAGCGACGATACGATCTAGTTGTGACGCGCTTGTCTAGAAGATACTTAGTCTCTCGTGACTAAATTATATTTGTCAGGAAACACTAACTCAGGCTAAAAGTTCCATTCCTTAGCGGTACGTATCACAAAATTGGAATATCAACCATATAATGGTGGCGCCTATTTGTAAGTTTGGTTGTCCGATTGAAAAAATGAGGACGGCGGAACGAGGTTAAGCAATTCTGCTGCACTCTCTCTGAAATGGATCCTATAAAAAACGGATAGTCTTTCGTCCGTTTCTGCTCAAGTATATTCCGTCTATGCTCAAAGTATTTGAGCTTTTAATAAGAAAAGTTTGTGTGATGGATATAAGCATTACTTCCCGAGTCATGGCCGTTCATATACTTCTTTATGTACTCTATACATTATTCAGTACCCATAGTACAAGCTCTGCTTAGTTAATAACTAAATAAACGTTGTAATTTGTCCGAAATTTCACAAAATAAGTGTTTAAAATTGTGTACAATTTAATAAATCTTGATGTCGCAATTGTAGGAATAATACACAGCTATAATTTTCTTTAAGCCTCTTTTGCATCTTGTTTATGTAAAAAAAAAACAAAACCCTGTCGTCACAATGAGGCCCCAAATAAAATAAAGTGTTTCTCATTTAGGGGTATGTGTTTTAAGCTGCTCTACAGAGAACATCTGCGCAAATTTAGTAAAGAGAGGAGCAAACAAAACGATCGCGAAGTTAATAAGGTTATATTGTTATTGGAACTTCTTGCAGCTTTCATTGCCTTAGAACTTACGATAAATGCAAGTTTTTAAACATTGAAGCAAATCCTATGAAAAATATGACTGTGATTTCCAGGTATGAATTTCTTAATAATTTAGTTGTTTTCCGGTCTCGCAGTCTACTCTTTATCATTTTAATTTTAAGATTAGATAGGTTTATTTGATCAACACCTGTATGAAAATCAAATTGGTATATACCAGATTGATAAAGATTTTCCATCCAAGTGATGAAATTCATCACACCAGTTTACTCAAAAATTCTAAGTAATTCTATTATGACTACAAATCCATGTTAATAGACATGAATAATTTCAAAACTCCCTTTAATTTTAAGTTTCAAATTTGGGATTGAGAATAAGTTTGACCAAGTATAAGCTAAAGGTTTAATCGTATGAAAATAAATGTTGAAGAACCTTGTAATGTTGTACAAAATTTCTATTTCAATTTGAAGTTATCTAAATCGTTTAGCTGAAGGTTATTTTGACATTTATAAATTACAATAAATGTATTTTCTGTTTGATTATTAAGCAAACAATTAAAATTTAGTAAGAAAATTTTGAATAACTATAAGATTTATTCAAAATTTTTGAAATTTTGGGAAAAGTTGAGGGCACCAGACCACGTCGTAGATCACAAATGAGACGGACAGACCTGATCAAGGCTGCAACTAAGTGCTCGGTTTATGAATGTACCCAGAAGGCTGCAGTCCGTGATGAATGGCGCCGTATAACTAAAATCGTCACTCATCGTGATTCATAATGGTGACCACGACCACTCTGGCAAGAGTGTACCGACTAAGAAGAAGTACATAAGATTTTAAGATTCTTTAATTTCCCATATATATCAAGAGAAGAAAATTGCATATTAATAATTTCTCGACGGTATATACTAAAACTGTATGCATTTAAACAGTTACTTCATTCAATTATTCAGTCTAATACACCCAAGGGGGACCGTTACTAAATTTTCTAATTTACTAATTTACTAATAAAAGTTCTCTGTAAGAGATCGCTAAGCAATAAGGCCAACAATTTAACATCAGTTCTCAGTTTTCTGAATATCGTTTAATTTTGTTGTATTATAATAAACTGTTACTGTTATATATACATGCAAATATCACATCAATAAAGTTATCGACATTATTGAAACAAAATATTACTACCAATTAATAGAATCCAACAAAATAGTTTCTACAACTAGTACTGTCGAAACTGTTACTAGAAAAAAAATCAACTTGTTTTCGGTGACAGACAGTATCCGAACCCAAATACTTTAGCTATCCGGGCGAGTACTCTTCCTATTGAGCTATCGAAAATTGATAAAGCGTCCAATTTCTTAAGCTAACGCCATTACCATCGCTTTATGTACTTCATGTTCAATCGGTCACTTATCCGGATAGCGAGGAGACATCTCCGGTTCAAGTCCCTTCAGACACTTAAGTTAATATAATAATATATAAAACTAGCTTTTACCCGCGGCTTCGCCCGCATTTTTTTTATTTTTTTTTCAATAAAAAGTATCCTATGTTACTTCTAATACCTCCAAAAATATATGTACGAAGTTTCATGATGATTGGTTTAGAAATTTTTGTGTAAAAGCATAACAAACAAACTTACATTCACATTTATAATATTAGTAGGGATAATAATAATTTCTGTTTTAAACTATCACGGTCACTAACATTATAGTAATATAAGTTATGTACGGGATTTTTACCATGTACCTTGTTTTTGTTTTTATTGAGTTTCCGATATTTGCAACAGTGTCGAAATATCGGAAACTCAATAAAAACAAAAACAAGGTACATAGTAAAAATCCCGTACATAACTTATATTACTATAATAATTTCTAGTAATAATTATTAAAAATATAAAAATCTAGCACTTCAATGCTTACATAACAAAAATACAATTATGACAACTAATGTCTTCATCATACATGTCCTGACATATAATGAAACATATCGCTGACTCGTCAAAGCTCGGAGCTTATAATGAAAACCTAATGATCACCATACCGTACCTTATATAGCGCTTAGTCAGCTTCTTCGAGTTAAAGAATACTACCGCTTAATTAATTTTGTGATCCGTGTCATAAAGATTGTCTCGTCATGAAATGTTTATAATCACAGAAGAGACGTTTTAACGTGCTTACTCTTCAAATTAACTGCGAGTTACGGATAATTATATTTAAAGCATTAAGTTGATTATTAGAATAAAAATATATAAGTTTTCTTGCATATTCGGTAATGAGTTAAAACGTTATATAGCAAAAAGAAAACATTAGATTTTTTTTTTAATAAAGGCGACAAGCGTGATTTATTTATTGATGGATTATATTTCCTTTTCTTTTACTCGTCAAAAACCGAATTTGGAGTAACATCTGATGTGTACTTAAGGACTATTTAGACGCTTCGTTTTCCAAAATATAGGTTTTGCTGCAACGCTCATCTGGAACCGACCGAAAAAGGTAATTAATATAAAGTTTCCCCATAATTTGTCCTATTTCCTTCTAACAGTCACCTTATATAGTTAATGAGAGCAACCAAGTAAACTTCTTACTATGATGAAAAAGCTCTCGGCTCAGCTGTCGATTCCCACGACTCGTCCACAAACTAGCCATCTCTCCGTCACATCTTCAAATACCTTTATTAAAACAAACAGTATTTTCTGTTTGCTCCGTTAATGAGAGACGATAAGAAAATTGCCAATATCCACTAATTGTTTCTATCGTTACGAAACACCAATTATCTATAGCAAACATTAGTTGAACCAATTTAATTACGGTTGTATCATTTCAAAAGTTAAACGATACAGATAAAATCTCGATCAATGCAACTACTGGCATACAGCCAGGAGACATAATCCTGCTGAACTAACAAGGGAGTCTCGTACGGAATAAGAAGTGTTTTTAAAGAAACGACGGCAACGAACTTTGACCATTTTAAAAACGAATCTTTGATAAATTTTGTGATAATTTATTCAGAAATTAGATCTGATAGGTTCTCAGATTATAGTACAGATTAAAATATGCGCTCATTTTTTAAGATATGACAATGTTTAATTTATGTAAGAAATAATTTTAGAAAACATTATAATTCCAGCATTTTAGTTATTTTTTCTTCATTGCCACTTCGTCGGCGATCGTTTTGGTAGAGATCCTGTCTTTCGCACCGACGATCCTGAGTTCGAGTTCCGGAAGGGGCGGATGTTTGTGTGATATAATAATAATAATTCTTACATTCACACCAATTAGCCTAGCCCAAAATAAACACTATATAAAGGCTTGTGTTATGGAAACTAGGGTAACGGATAGACATATATATGACACATAGTTATGTTATATTTATAGAAATATATATAAATATCCATGACTTAGGTATAAACGTTCTTATTTATCACACAATCATATGCCCCTTTCGGGATTCGAACCCAGGACCATCGGTGCGAAAAGCAGGATCGCTGCCGTTGCACCAAATGGTCTTCAAAATACGAGAGTTTGTACCTGATCATGATAAATACGAGCGTTGGTACCTAAGTCCCATGACTCTATAAATTTATGTATAGCCGTTACCCCAGTATCCAAAACACGAACCTTACAGTACTTACTTTAGGCTTAGCTAATTGGTATGTATATTAATACTGTGAAGTAATCTTATAGGATATGTATTTTTAGTTGTATGAGATTCAGTTTTCCCGCTTTTCTTAATGGATTCTTATGCCTTATTTGACTTCTAAAATGCCAATTCTTTCTGCAATTTATTAATATTTATACTTAATTAAATATAAAAATTAATTATAATTAAATTAATTTTTATACTTGTATCCTTGCTCATTAATTTTTGATATTGTAATCAATATGTTTAACCGCTACCATACATTGAATTTACTATATAAAAATAAATAAACAAACAAATGTGGCAAAGAAGTGGTAAACGATAAACCCTTTGAATAAAGAACATCCATATCGATAAAATCACATACGCTCTCGTATAAATCTGTCCCTTACCTGTCAAATTATCGTAAAATATACCAGATAAAATGCCATTTGTCACTCTTTTTGAGGAACAGTTCCATTTCTTACATTAACAACGATTTCCGATAAAATTTATTCTATTTTTTTGTAGGTGTAATCTTATTTACAAAAGAGGTCCTTTAATAGCTGTTATATTTCGATTATAACACTCTTATCTGATGGAAGTAATATTTCATAATATTAAGTTATTCTTTGGTTATATAAATATTAATTTAAATTTAACTTAACGACAAGCGAATTGTAGTTATTGCATTAAGAAGATATCTCAATTCTGACTTAAAGTCATTTTATGTTTAAATAATTAAAAAAAACAAGTATATTATTACAATAAAAGTATCATTTTAAAAGGTATATTCATGGCCTTGCTATAGCAGGGTTAAAGTTAAATTCAAAGAAGAATTAATATTAAATTTAAAAATAACAGTATTTATCATTTACCAGTGTGTTATTCACGCACATTTTCTGAGTTGTATTCGGCTTTGTACAAGGAATTTCAAACAAACTTTAAATCTAAGAAAACAGTTGTTTTATATGCCCCAATCCAAAATCCCAATCCTTGTATACAAAAAAAAAATACAAAGAACGATAAACTATGTTTCCAGGCTATATAGGTATGTATAATACCAACAAAAGCAAAAAAATACTTTTTTTTAATAACATCGCAACTGTCAAAACATCAACTTTTTTATCTAAAATGTTACAATCTAATTAGTAAAATAAAAATATGTAGCTTGCTTCCGCAAAACTCAAGCAGTGTGCACTGCCCGCCCGAGCACTGACTTAGTGCTCGTTATTGCACGGTCTAACAGCTCCTGATGATGCTCCGTGTGGGAGCGAAACACGTGTAGAGTAGTTGGTGAAGGTGCCGGTGTCTGCGGTTTCTGCATTTATTTGCGGGCGGGTGGGCAGTGAACACTGCTTGAATTTTGCGAAAGTAAGTTACATATTTTTATTTTACTAATGGATATGGACTTCCGCCAAGTAACGCCTGATTCTATCAAAAAAAATGTTACATTCCAATGTTTAAACCACTGACCACTACGTTTAAACGTGAAACTATGAGAAGCAAAAACAATTCAAAAGTTGTCACAACTAATAGCCTTATTGTTGTGGTTAAGACAAATTGATCACCTAAAAAATTAAAACCCTGCTACTTAGGAATGACAAATACATTTAATCTTTTTCTTTAATACCAAAAAAAAATCAAGTTTAATTGTGACGCACAAATTTTCACCCGCATTTCATTCAGTGACATATCAATCATACTAAATTCTTTTTAATACTAAAGTTGATTCTAATTTATCATTGTTTAGACTTTACAAATAGGAATGTTCAATAGAAAAATCCCACTATTAGATTAGTTAACATGAAGAATTACTTTTCAGATCCTCTTCAGGTATACATATAAATTATGATATCTGAAAAAAAATGTCGTAGTTGCTGAATAATGAGTAAAAAGGTATTGCGCAACTTCAAAGGTTAGTCACCGAAATAGACAGACGATTAGTTTTGTACTAATTTAAACTTATACATCTCATAAACAATAATTTGATTAGCACTTTGATTTAAACAGATCTCTGAACTCGATCTTATGTTCGATTTTCAGCCGAGCTAATGTAGACACCAGTTTTCTTTATATTGTATCTGGTATGATTATAATACCGTCGTTATTTGCGATTTCCGTAGTTCTAGTGCATTTGCGACATATGCAAGCAAAGTATTATAATAACCTAACCACAATTTAATTAAACTTCTATAAAATTATGATGTGTTATACAGCATGAATTATTTTTTATTAAAATCATATCAAGACAATATTTCATTGACAAAGTATATGTGACGTTCTTCAAACACTAAAATAATAATAATAATAACAATATTTCTTACAGCTACACCAAGCCTAAGCCAAAGTAAGCACTGTAAGGCTTGTGTTACTAATACTAGGACATAGGATAGACATACATAAATGATACATAGATATGTAATATTCATAGAAATATATACATTAGCACCCATCAATACTCGTATTCATCAATATCTACCCTTTCCGGGACTCAAAACCGGTACCGTTGGTGCGAAAAGAGAATCGCTACCGCTCCACCAAAGTATCGACAAAAACCTGTCTGTTTGTCTTACCAAGAATTTGATGGAATTGCTTGAAGCCAGCACCAAACTATAGCGTAACCGCACACGTGAAGCTGCTTTTCATCAGGGAAATGAAACGGGTGGTAATTGAGGTTTACGTTTTAACGTGTAATCGGTCTAAATGCTGAAACCACAATAAATATGCGACAACGTTATATACAAAGCTACAATACTTTCTTGAACCGTTATTATTCATTATTAACTTCTTAATTTTCCTACTGCATAGCCACAGACGTTCACTGTGGATGTAAACACGTGTATACGGAGAAAAAACCATACATCGGTGGAAAACAGTAGTGGAACATTAAAAATGAATAGTTCTCAGACAATAAGAAATATGAAGGACACGAGTAAGATAAAAGATGTAAAACAAAGAAAGTAAAATATAAATAAATATAATGTAACAACAAAATATATATTATATATCAAATTCAGATACAGCTTTGACCAATTAATCCCTACTAATATTATAAATGTGAATGTAATTTTGTTTGTTATGCTTTCACGCAAAAGCTACTAAATCGATCATCATGAAACTTCGTACATATATTCTTGGAGGTATTAGAAGTTATATAGGATACTTTTTATTGAAAAATAATTGCGGGTGAAGCCGCGGATAAAAGCTAGTACAATATATAAATAAATAATTCATATGTGTGTTGTTTGATTCAATAAGAACTTGTTTATTAACAATGTAAATATTCAAAATCGTGTAGGTATAAAAATATATATAAATTAATTAATAACACATTAAATTACATTAAAACAATTAAATTTAATTGTCATCCATAACAAATCAAAAATTGTGTCCTCCTCCCTTTCTACATAATCCATGATGTACGTTTATTAAATATAAGTAAAACCAAATATTAATTGTATTATTCATTGAGTAGCAATAAATTATTTAATTGAGAAAAGAGGCTACTCGTTAGTGTTTAATTAGTGAAAATACAATTGTATTTAGAGTAGGTAGGTATCTAAACTAGGCTGTACTTACAAAACCTCAATGCTATTACGACTTACTTTATCTAGAAAGTTACTTACGTAGGTTTTACTTCTTAACGATTAAATACCCAAATAATTAGTAAAATGGAAAAGCATTAATCGTCCAAGTTCTGAAAGAAATTAAAACTTATTAATCTACAAAGAGAAGTATTGTGTAAGTTTATAGACGTTATTACGAAAACCACTTTTAGCTGTAATAACAATACTTTAATATCACTCGTTCATTTAAATATTAATATTTATGACTGGTGTATTTGTTCAACAATTAATAATTTAAATAGACTGTTCAACTAACTTTTTATTTTAATTTGCCTTTATAGTGCGACTTAACGTTGTATGACATATAAAAAAATAAGAAACAAAAGCATATTTTCAGTAAAAATACAGAAAAAATTTATGGTGGGTACGTGTACTTATGTATGCGTGTGAGAAGTAATACTTTTTTGGCATCATCTCTACTATATAAAAGAAGGACTTTGTGTTACCATTATGTTACCATTGGGTTATACCAGCAATTAACGTTACCATAGCAACGCGTGGCCGGGTTATACCAACAATTAATTCGCTGGATTTGCCCCGACTTAGGACAGGATAGGTTTCATTTTAATTTATAATAAACCAGAAACTTGTGGCCGAGTCATCTAGTTAAATTAAAGAATTTATATTATAAACAAATAAAAAAAATACATAACGACAGTTAACTTCAAAGCAATAAATGCACTTTAAAAAGTTTAATATATAAAAACCACTTTGAAATGAAATTGTTAAAATGTTATTAAATGATATAAAATTGTTATTATAATATTACACACACGCGCATTCATAAATATTTGAGTAACTACCTTGAGCCAATTAGCGGCCAACTTCATCCTGCTGGTTTATTCCATGTCGCTTTTGCGGGCAACTTCAACCTTTACTTTACTTTACTTTTGTGTAACAGTGACTTTTATGTTACAGTGATGGGCGCGAATCTTAAAATTTCACTCTCATCATTTTTTCATAACGCGCCTAAAGAAGTATAACTTCAAAAATGCCAAGATTTTTCTTAATTAAGATCTTGATAATTGGACGGTTAAATTTTTATATTATCTCTAATCTGCGGATTGTGGTACTGTTTTAGGTATTATTAACTAAAAGATGAGATGATGTTTTGTTGTGACTGACTATCGTATGCACAAAAAATTCGATATTAGGAGGTTTCAGTTTTTGATTCTAACCTTTGATTATGAAGTATTGATAAAATTAAATCATATTGGTAATTATTTTAATAATTCGATTTATTATAGGATTTATTAAAAATAATTTTATAATAACATATGTGCTTATTATTGAATTTGGCATATGGCTTTATAGAGTATCATAAAAATTTGGATGATTATTAATATTTTAATATTTGTACAACTATATTTAATGTGTTAAGACAACATCATACACATCATAAACATCAACACTATTCTGAACCCAAATTAAGTTCTCTGGATAGGACCTGAAAATCAGTGCTTTGTTCTCAGAGTAAAGAAATAAAGAATTAAAGAAATTGCGTCGAGGAGGCACGAACGCTTAAATTTAAAATTGTATCTATCTTAAGTTTAAATACTTTTATTATGCAATTCAGAAACAAAGACAGCATCACAACACCCACTATTATTGATCGACTATCAACCGCAACATATATCCATAATCTTTCACCATATAAAAACCGTGTTCTTTGAAAGAGGATCAACTGTGCTAAGGGACACACATCAGAAGCGAGAAAATACAAGCAAGTAGCATCATGATTCCCTTGAGACTCCTAGACCTTTCAGTGCCTAACGCTATAACAAATAACGACAAAGGAACCTTCGATAAATCAACCAGAAAATTCAACAGCTCGCGTTCGATATGTATATTTACAAAAAAATAATGCTAATACTTTTTGCCTGAGAATATCAAAGACCTAGAATTCGAAACAGGATTTTTACTTATCCATAATTAGTTCTTTGTCATTTTTCTCATGTTTAAATTTTACACTGTCGACATATTTCAGTAAGATGTTGTACGAGTCACGTACATTGAACTTTCGCGCGCTGCGTATGAATTGAACTATAATTATATCAACCAGTAGTTACGCATTCATCGTCATACCAATCGTGTGTCCTCCATTACCATCCCAAAACCATTACAGTTTAGTTTAACGTCTCTATTTTAATATAACCATAGTTTACCATTCTTTTATTTATGTGATTGTGATTTATTTGATAATAAACTTTAGTGTTTTTTAGATTACTCTCGACTTTACTTATCTATCCCTTCTTTTTAAGTGTACGCGGCTATCCCGTACAGATTCCTTTACATCTGAAAGAGAGAAAGAGAGTATGTGAGTGTTTTCGCGCTAGTGTTGTAAAAAAATCGAGTGTTACAGTAAAAATGTATATACCAGGTTATTCAGTGTTGGGTCAACCTCCTTACCGTCTTTGATCTGGCAACGTGTTACTACTTCTGAATCCCTAAAATAAAAAGTCAATTTCGAAAATTGGTTTAGATGCAGGAAACTTTACATAGAGGCCGCTGGAGAGTTCTTTGAAAATATTTAATACATATAAGATTTTTCAGTTTCTCTAAACTTTCTGAGCGTCTCACATACTTGGCTCAGTTTAAAACCTTAATCGAATCTAGTCGAGGACGATACGTTTGAGTACCAAATCAGGAGACCGAGTTTGAAAAGCACAAAGAACGGAGTACTAAAAGCATGATTTTATTATGAGATTAATCTTTAGTCTGAGGTTTATTTAAGACTGATACTACATATCAATAAAAAAAAGAACTTTTTCAATCACTTATTTAACTTTTTGTAAACTTAGCATAGCATACCGACACCGCTAAGTAAGTACTTACTACATTCGAGCACATCTCTTTACATAAAAATTGTCAAGGGCGTGTGTCATTAGTTTTGAGCAGTTTTATCGAACTCAAATCTATTCAGAAACTACAAAAGGCTCGTAATATATGAAGCAGTATTCTTTGCCTTTATGATTCAAGTCTTGTAATAATATTTGAGTTGTAAAATGGAAACACCTAGACTTGTGTTTTCTAAAACATTATTTCAATCAGATCAACATGGTAGGATATCCTAAATATCGTTTAAAGGTGATATTATCTGTTATCAAGTAGTTATTTTAATTTAATTATCCCTAGGTAATACATAAATAAATAAACAAAGCATTTTTCAATATATGTCTTTTTACCATTTCTATTTAACAGTCATATAAACGATAATCCAACTATTATACTAAAACGATACTATCACCATTTCTTATAAACAAACTAGTCTGTATTCGATATTTCAATATTCCGAATTTGAGAACTTGCAATCGTTATTCCAAAAGTGATTTTCGTTTGTTTTGAATTTAAAAGTTCTTCAAGTTCAACTTTAGTCGTTGCATACAAAAAGACAAGTCCAGTATGGAATCGAGAGTTAAGCTATACCATTTAAATATCACTTGAAGCCCTTCTTTATCCATATTTAACTCCATAACTCAACTTATATAATTTCAGCAAGCTAATCACAGAAAGTGCACAAAGCAATAATATAAAAGCAAGCATTTTCTTGTAATCAACCACCTAATTTCTTGCACTCTCAATGCTGACTGCGACTGCAATGCAGCTCACGAAAATAGTTACTCTCTCGTTGTGATAAATAGCCAGAAAATCCCAGATCCCCTAAGGTAACCATTACTCGGACCACAATTAGTACAAATCCGGCCCGAACTCGTGACTAATTGGTCAGCGGACCCATACTTTACAACTGCTGTCTGGAGACGGTATAGTTAACATTCTGCTTCTACTCTTTAAGTCGATTAATCAAGCGCTAACTGCGCTTTTGATAGTTTCAACTCGGAATTTTTTGTTTGGGTTCTAATAAATTTTGCTTTTTGCAGTCTCACACGCCATCATTCTGTTTTCTAAGGTCATTAAAATAACATTATCTCCATATATATCAAACTATTACTCTCTGATACTATAAACAAAAATTGACAAAATGAAAAGATTCCACGAAATGTCAAGAATTCTTATTTCTTTCATACTATTTACTCAAAATATGCGTCCTAGTAAATGATCGAGTGCAACACCCGTGTCTTATCACCGTCGAAGTCACTATCTTTGGTTGGATCTTTATATTAACAAACTTTACTTATACCCTGACTAGATCCATGTTTGTGGATATGCAAAGAGAATATCAAATTCTCTGTATTTATAACAATGTTGTATCAAACAAAGTTATTGTTCAGTTTGAATTAAACAACTTTTTGCGGATTTTGCGCATAATTCATGTTATATTTAATCCTGACGATTCGACTCCTTTACAGGAGCCGTGATCACAGGATGACTGCGGTAATGGTCGTCGTATATTTTCTACTACCTTCATAATATTTTAAACGGGCACGTTTCTAATTGTTAAAATTTATATAAATCAAATTGTTTTAATTTACATTTTATTTAGTAGTTAAATTCACACTACAATTAGATTGTATACTACTGAGTCTACTACCAGTTCGGAAATTGGGGGACTTTTCCAAGAAGAACTGGCGAAAGAAACTCGGGCAGGGGACCCGACCTCCATATTATTTGCAAATAGAGCTAACTACACCAACAGGTCTTGCAATGTGTGTCTATGGAGGTATTAATTTTCTGATTATTGGATCCCAAACAGGTGGAACGCTTCAACCTTCGTATCTATTGAAATTAGGATGTTTCCTGATTTCAACAGCCTCGTGTAGCATTCTAAGAACAAATGTTTGTTCCCTGGCAAAAATTTGAGGTTTATCAAAGCGAATGAAGTGGTTTGGCCCCTCAAAAGCATTCTCACACGCTGCAGAATATATTGCAAGAATATTGTGACATGTGATTACGGCTCCTGTAAAGGAGTCGAAACGTCATAATTAAATATAAAATAAATTATGCGCAAAATCCGTAAAAAAATGTTTAATGTGCATGTGAAGTGTAAGAACTAAATTATTGTTCTGTGTTGTATTTAAACTGACTGATTTCATTGCAACTCTGCAAAATAATTGTCATATAAGTATTTAAATCTTCTACAAATATTAGAATAGCAATTGCGGTGGTACTTGTTAAGTTTTTTACTTATAAAATAATCCTTGGTCGGTCACGATATCAACAAAATATATAAAAACAGATAACGATATTTGGACAATTGTTTTTTTATCCATTTTATACACAATATAATCGAGGTTGCAGTTGTAGTAGTTGCAACGAAAGAATTTATTCAAATTATGATTTTATCTCGTTTTTAGTACAAGTATAAAATCAATATGTAAAAAAACTGTTTCAGTGTGATTTCATAAAAAGCTAAATAATATTTTATTACTCAATATACTCACTTCCCTAGGTTTGACTTTGAACAAAATATAAAATTTATAATGATAGGAATACTTTCGTATTTTCATGTGTCGATTTTCTAAGATATTTTTTTCAATTTGTAATGTAAATTTATATTTACAAATATACAAAATACCCTGTTGTTGTATTAAAATTGCTATCCATACACTGCAGACAAAGTCGCAGTGTTTGTGACATATGCGGTGGGTGATGTCCACCAAAATTAAAATCTAATGTAGAGCAATATTGGAGAGATGAAATGGCCGAAATGTCGACCAAATAAATATTTTTAGAGTTTATTCCTTAATAATTGATTTTCATATAAAGCGCCCGGTATGAAAAAATATGAAGAGTAATGTTTAATGATCGGATGACAGTGTTACGTTATTTTTGCGCAAGTATCGTGCGCACTTTTCACTTTTATTGTGAAGTTTTGTTTTATTGGTGTATACTACTTAGAATTGTTTTTCGTATAAGGCGCCCGGTATGAATGCCTGCTCATACCGGGCATCTATGCCTGTTCAAATAATATCTTTGTTAAGGACTAAACTCCAGTAGTAAGTCGGAGTTGACACATACTTTTTTTATTTTCTGTACTTGTTCCAAGACAATCGTTCTTAAGGATTAAACTACTTACTACTTCGTGCGTCGGAGCTAACAAACACATTTTTTTTCGTTTCAACATTATTTTCTTTGCAAGAGTATAGAAATATATAGGAAGCCACACTATTTAATCGCCCTCATATAATTTTATAATTCCGTAAAGCAATCAAGATAAATGAAAATAAGAAGATTCCATTGGTCTCAAAGTTTCTATAAATGATTAATACAAAGTGGTTGACAAAAGACACAAACAGTTAACCGTGAATTGAAAGAATGATCGACGTCAATTTTGTTAGAAAAACCTCAAACGGCGTTTGCCTTTCGTTAGCTACATTTACAAGTCACGCGAAAGAAGGACCCTTGAATATACAGAGTAATGAAAAGTCTGTATTTTCTTCAGATATTTTAGAAGTCTAATATCTTAACGCTTAACTAATTTATTGTAACTAGTTTTTAGACTGAGTTTCTTTACTTTTATTCACCATTTAGCATAAATAGGAAAATAGCACCAAAACCAAGGCGAATCGAATTTATTTCACTTAAAAAAGCATACAAAAGAAGAAAAATTTATGGAAAATAAGTTTTTGATTCTAGACAGCAAATTATACCAAACCTTCTTTCTGCTAGTACAAATATAATAAGGTTGATACTCAATCACATATAAATATATTAATTTTATTTTTTTCTTTCGATTCTTTTACTTATTAGTCTGTGTGTATTGAGCAATAAGGTAGCGTGCCAATCGAAGCGTTAGAGCGCTAACGAAATTAGGAATCGGAACGGAAAATCAAGATTGTCGTGGGGTTTGGCTTTCATCTCAATTCAAGGATCCATCTGATCATTGGGAAAAGACCATATACCGCTTCCCAGTTACCAAAATGTGGTCAAGTAAAGATAGGTAAATAGATATCTAAATATCGTTGTTGTTTGTAATTATTGTCACAGTTAGTCATTATTTTTGCACTGGAAGCCACTACATCGCTAGCTTGTGCTCAGCCGTGTCCTCCGCAGCGTCGCACTCATGACATGCAGGCGTCTCCACCTTCCTTATCCGGTACAGGTACCTTCTAAAGCAGCCATGCCAGGAAAGCAACTACACAAGACGGAATGTGAGGGACTCAAATTTCGTGTCTAGCCATCTCCTCCAAATGGGACGTATGGTATCGATAGTCCTTACATCGTAAACTGGAGTCTCCAGTTGACTTTGTCACCGCACCAGCATCTCCTCTTTTGCTTGGCGCCTATAACGAGCGAGCGCTTCGGGAGAAGGCCATTCGCCAGTCCACGCAGCGCTTCTGCGCTCCACGTAACCCTCTCTGAGGACCCTGGCTTCAAGGTCCCAAGGAGGTATGGCCGCTATAACGCATGCCGCTGCACATGCTATTGTTTTATACTCGTAAATTTATTGGTATTGTTTTATATTTGATATTTCTTTTTTTCTCATATTTTGTTTGACATTTCCCTTGCCTTTCTTAGGATATTTAAATGTAATAAAATCCCTTATCTGGATCATATAATATTTGGTAATTTGCCATATTTCCATATGGTAATTTAATAAAGAAAGTTAAGTTATTTTTTAGATATTACCTTTAATTAATTGCATTTATTTTTGGTTCTCAATTTAAAGAAATTGTCATAAAACTTTATCCCATTGTGTAACACAAAGCATCAAAGATGTTTCAACTGTCATTCCTAATTATATTCAGTTTCAGAGGAGAATTTTCATATTCAAATTTGTGCCATCATTAATATGTATGTCTCTTTCGGACCACAACAAACAACATTTGAATCATTTACTTCTCTAAACATTGTTATTCACTCCTGTTGTTTTCACGTGGAATAAGCAATTTTTCAATATTCCACCCTTCTGTTCATTTCTGATAATCAGTATAATGATGCGATTGAAACCTAAAACCAATAACTAAAAACTTCATGGATGCAGCATCCATCGATAAATGCTTATTGTCAATTGCCTTTGAACCGAGCTCTCAGTTAGTAAACCTTTGTACTGGTATAAATTTATTTTCAAATATATTGAACCAATTCCTTACGCCTTGAAATGAAAACGTCTACGCAGAGCCGTAACAAATTAAAAACCTATGCCTACATTTAAATTGAACGTCATAATCGTTGAAAACCGCAGCGCAGGGTTAGTTCCTCGGGTCAGACCGAGGAATAACTTATAGATTTCAACATCCAATCTGCTCTTCAAACACGTGGACTTTTTACAATGATCATTGTTGTGAACGACTGACTATGGACAATTTTGGACAAACAAATTCGAAATTTAATTCAATGCCCAGGAAGGCCTTCGTCACGTTTGTAATTAGAAACTTAATCTCGAGTTAGGCTGGCAACAGATAGGAAAACCTAATTCACGTATACCAAAAACACAGTCTAAATGAATTATGTCGTATTCGTCTCTATTTAACTTTTGGCAGGTATAAATTCAAATTTTACATTCCTTTACTTATTCGTATAAGATGCAACTAATAAGAGTTTAAGCTATTTAATTAGTGTTAATGCGTCACCCCTCATTCTTTTTATATGGCCAAAACTGTAAAAACAAAACATACATTGTTATTGGAACAGCTTCAATGAGGAAATGTATGTGACGCCATAAGTCTATGAATTCTTAGCCGATTTTTATATTTTTTTGTAATGAATCGAACCGTTAGGTTTAAAAATAGATTGTGGTGGAGCCCGAATTTTGAAATTCGCAAAAATAAAAAAGTTTTGATTAAAAAACATGGCTCTATGAGATTTCCCATTGCAACAAAAAGCGCACGCTTTTTGAACGTTTTCATTCTTATGGAATTTTAAAATTTACTAATCATATTTGAAATTTTTTTTATTGTTTTTTAGTAGTATGCTCCTCTCTAATATTTGGTGCTAGCGAAGCTTTATGCTTAGCGATTGATATCCACAAATGAGATAAATAATACCGTACACCTCCCGGTATCAACAAAATGAGCAGCGTTTTTTCAAATTGCAGCCTTGTACTGCGCTCTCCAATCCACTTGCCAACTGTGAAGACTATGGCAGGGATGAATGCGTAAACATATGCCATCGTCATCAGTCTGTTAATGTTCTCTACGTTGGGACAGATGACATTCCTAATTATAATAATAAATACACCACGTTCAGTTATATTTAGCGGGAAATACAAATTGATACTAATATCATGTAGATATTATGTTATTTTAAAAACAAGTACTTGTTATTTAACATTTTCTTCTATTTATTCATATATTTTCTTTTCATTAATATTACCTGTCCAACTTTTGAAATAAATAGAGAAAATCCCTATAAAATCTGCCGCTTTTTGCCCTAAGATAGTGACCGAAATAAATCAATTTATAAGAAAGGAAACTTTAATAATTCCTTAAATTTCCGAGCCTTGTCCCGCTTAGTCAGTATAGACTCGACTCATTTTTATTTTTCATTTGTATTCAAAGAAAAAGAAATATCACACATCCATGCTTACAATATAAATACGAAAGTAACTTTATGTTACGTGTCAACGAAGAAACAGCTGAATCGATCTGGATGAAATTGGGTATGAACATTGCTTGTGTTCTGGTAAATGGCATAGATTTTCTTACGAGCAGAAATAATTATACGTTTCTTTGGAGTCGCGTGCAATGGTTTGTAAAATTATACAAATTTAACTTAACTTTCAACATCTAAATTAAGATGGTAAGGATGAGCTCCGAAAATTGGGATTACATTATCCATCATACTTAAAAAAATGTTCTTAGGACACATTGTCTGACTAAATACTTTTTAGATATTTCGAACTGTATTCAAAGATTTTTTTTATATGTACAGTCAGCAAGTCGAAAAATAAAATAAATCCAAAATTAAGCCTACACCAATATTTTTTTATTCACGCCAATTAGCCTAGCCTATAGTTAGCACTGCAAAGCTTGCATTATGGATACTAAGGTAATGGATAGACAAAGAAATATATACCCATGATTTAGGTACAAATATTCGTATTCATCACACAAAGATCTGCCCTTTCCAGAACTGGAACCCAGAACCATCGATGTGAAAGGCAGGATCGCTACCGTTGCACCCAACAACGGTCGTTGAAAAGGTTCCTCAGGAGAATAAATAGTTCGTATTTATTGTATTTGAATCTACTAGCGGCCCGTCCCGGATTCGCACGGGTGGACAAAATTCTTTAAATTTTTTCTATTATTAAATATTTTTCCGTTAGCGCCATCTAGCGTCCGGTAGACGAACTACTTGCGGTTAACGCGTTGCTACGGTAACGCATATACAATGGAAAAAGAGCGGGAAAAATAGCGAATAGACAAACAACAAATTTGTGATCTTAGATAATAGATTTAGAAAAAGGGTGAGTAGATAATTGTTCCATTGTTCTGTTTCATTTTGTTTCCTTTTTCATATAACGGTACGGTTATAACACAGAGTAACTAAGTTACTTAATATATCCGGGAGTTACCTGGAGAACTGTCGTTAAATTCATTAATTAAGAGCCATTAAGCATGAGCATTTGAGCATACACTGATCTCCATTTACGTCCTCGTATACAACACAAGTACAGTTAACGATATAATTTCATTCAACGATCACTCACACCTTTCATGATCGTATACTCGTAATGTGCCTTTATTGTGCATTTTACATCCAAAATTGGACTGCGTGTATATTATAATTATATCGTGACTTCAGTCGTTTAATTGCTTTTTTATATAGTCGCATTGAAAAGTGTTTACATATAAACATTTCAGCACATCTCTACTACTATATAAATCTGTAGGTTCTGTCTATACATTTATTTTTTGAACATATGAGAAATATTCGTTTTATGCCTGAACAGATATGCATGTTGGTATTGGTGAGACATAAAACGAATATTTCTCATAAAATTCGTCCAAAAAACCAAATTCAAGTCGTCATTGACTTATAGAAGGACATTCTTCCGTAAGTAAAGAACGGCTTGAATTTAGTATAGGTATGGTAAGAACATGTGATCATGTGATGTGAAGACAGGCTACAGCTACACTAATATTATAAAGCTGAAGAGTTTGTTCGCTTGAACGCGCTAATCTTAGGAACTACTGGTCCGATTCAAAAAAAATATTTCAGTGTTAGATAGCCCATTTATCGAGGAAAGCTATAGGCTATATATCATTTAACATATAATAGCTGAGCCACAGCAACGTGTGGCCGGGTCAGCTAGTATACCATATATCATATCGGTAAAAATCTTATAGTCCTAACTAATGTTATAAATACGGAAGTGAGTTTGTTTGTTACACTTTCACGGTTTAACTACTCAATAGATCATAATGAAATTTTGCATTCACTTTGCGCCAATGATATGGAAATGTACATAGGGTTCCTTTTATCCAAAAAAAAGTACCCGAGGGATAGAAATATAACTTTTAATCGGTAATCTGTATTAACGCGAGCGAAGCCGTGCGTAAAAGCTAGTTAAGATATATTAATAAACTTAGTAACAAAAGAAAACCAATTATTCATCCTTATGTTACCCTAGATCGTATTGAAATATACAAGCACTTTAAAGTATCCATTCATTATATAATTTCCATCATATAAGCATTTAACTGCTGGAGACCCAGCTGGATAAGAAGTTGCGGTTCAGAGTCCCGTCTGCCTTGATACAATTGCTTTAGATAAAATGTTTAAATAACTAACTTTATTCCTATTAAAATATTGCTAAACCACACGAATAGCTGTTCGTAAAGCGTGAGGAAGTATTAAAAAAATTGACAATCGAACTCTAAATGACCAGAAAATACAAATACATTTATATCGCATTTGATACAAAAGGTCGATTTATGTTGCCATTATATCTATAAAGATAAACAAGCTTAATAATTCAAACTATATGTAAGTATCAATGTGTTAAAATACAAAAAAAAAGATACAGGACTGGGATACAATCAAAAGTTGTGAACAAGAACATTTTACAAGTTTAGTCGGGCGGAAGTGATTCTACCTCCAAATCCTGGAAGGTGAAGGAATATTGGTGCATCTAAAAGTATAAATTATCTGTGTATCATATATATGTATGTCTATCCGTCACCCTTGTATACATAATAGGAGACTCATAGTGCTAACTTTGGGCTAGGCTGATTGGTGTAAATATGGAAAAATTATTGTTATTGATTCTCTGACAAATAACAATTAAAAGTGGATCTGTTGAACTATATCAAAGGGCTTCACTTACAAAATAAAAGTATTTGTATATTCTTTAATATATCAAAATCTAACAAATCAAAGTATAAATGGCTGTTATATATATTTTTAAATTTGTTATATTATATTTATTAATAACCGTTTGGTGCAATGATAGCGATCCTGCCTTTTGCACCGACGGTCCTGGGTTCGAATTTCGGAAGGGACAGATGTTTGTATAATGAATACGAGCATTTGTACCTCAGTCAGTGTTTCTATATATTTCTAAGAATATTACATATTTATGTACCATATATGTATGTTTATCCATTACCTTAGTATCCATAACACAAGCCTTATAGTGCGTTCTTTGGGCTAGGCTAATTGGTGTGAATGTAAGAAATATATATTTATTTATGTATATTCTCCAGTACTACAAACCCAGATAATTATCACTTATGGAAAAATAAAACTTAATAAAAGTTAATTCTGATTTAAATTACGTTTTTTTATTTTTTTTCACACAGCACATCAATCAAACACACACTCAATTTTCATAAAACTTTACAACTTTCCGAAATAATAAAATTCAGTAACAAGTACGAAATATTGTTTAATGGTATTTGTACAACTTATTTAATAAAAAAATTAAGATGTTAAAATGCGCTAAAACAATTTTAGTGGGGCAACATTAAGACGGGTGAAAGCAATGTACAATAAAATTACGGTGAATCAATTTTACAAATCGGTTCTGTATTACTAACACAAGATACTTAACAAAATATAAAAACCATGCCATATGTACTACCCTCCGCCATGGCTCCAGTACCATGGAAAAGAACAAACATTATTACTTACTTATCCAATTTGATTCCAGTGGAACGGTTATCGCCGAGAGCACTTCACTTTTTCCAATTTCTGTTAATATTACACAACAAGTGAAAAAAAATTAAGGGTAACATTCAAGGAAGAAAGAAAAAAATTAAGGGTAACGTTCAAGGAAGTTGGGAATCATCCTACCGTCGCCGGTTTTAATACTCATGAATAATAAAGTCCAAGTGGTCCGCATTAAGCCCCATGGTTCTGGTAGATTTCTGAGTTGAAACGTTTTCTTTTTCATATCCTCACAGGTATGCACCTAAAAACGGACTAAACATTACACTGATTTATTGCGGCGATGTTCTTTTGTTGGGCCCTGGAATGCCGCCGTTCCAATTTTGAATTTAGAATCCTTTGTTGTGTTTGTGTAAAGATTTTTTTGACGATTGTACGATATACCTTGTGTGTATTTATTTTTAAGCTGTTAGCTTCCAGTCTTTTTTATTAATTTCACGTTTTTATGGCAGCTTCTATCCAATATGTCAAGAAAGTACTCATTACGACCACAATATTAATGCAATAAATCATTTAGTTGACAGAAACTAGATGGCTAAGTAAGACATTTCTTGTTCTCAAAATTTGCACACGAAATTAGGAAACAATTATTTAAAAAGGATTAATAATTAAGTCGCCTTGTATACTCAAAGAAAGTGCGATTCCCAATCTTAAGTGCTTTAAAAACATTTTTCCCTTCGGTAAATAATGTACTACTATAGTACATCTTGAGTAATAATTTAAGGACGTGCTGACAGCTGACCCGGTAACGCGTTGCTATGGTAACGTTATTGATACAATGGAAAAAGAGCGGACAGACAAACACACAAACAACAAATTTGTGTTCTTAGATTATAGACTAGCGGCCCGTCCCGGCTTCGCAGGGATGGACAAAATTCTTTAAATTATTTTTATTATTAAATATTTTCCGTTAGCGCCATCTAGCGTCCGGTAAACGAACTACTTGCGGTTAACGCGTTGCTCTGGTAACGCATATACAATGGAAAAAGAGCGGATAGACAAACAACAAATTTGTGATCTGAGATTATAGATTATGGTAGATAATACTTTTATTGATGGTAGTTCTATTTTAGAGGAATAGTTATCCAGATTAATCAATTTATTGTTCACTTCTCAAATTCGTCAAAAAATATTTATTAGAGTGCTAAAACTATGACCAGTTGGTGCAACGGTGTTGCGGGCCTGCCTACTGCACTAACGGTCCTAGGTTGGAATGCTGATAGGAATATATTAGGAGGTGACGTTCAAAAAGAGTTTAATCATAAGCCTAGAAATTTTCTGTATAAGTATAAAACTCTTTCTGTATTATAACACAGTTGAGCAACATATGTAATAATCCCACCTTCATGTTATTACAAGCATTAGGATTTCATAGGAAAATTATGATGTTTTCTGTTGCCTGAACAATAATCCACCTTTATCTGAATTTTTGATTTTTTGTGTTTAAACTCTTTTTGCACGTCACCTCCTCATATATTCAAGTAGTGAACATAAGTATCTGTTCCTGAATCATAGCTGTTATAAACTTGTTTAAATAATCTATCCGTCATTACATGCATTAAGAAGTTTAAAACTAAATAATTGAAATTGTTTTCAAAATTTATTTATTATTACTAGCTGACCCGGTAACGCGTTGCTATGATAACGCATATACAATGGAAAAAGAGCGGACAGACAAACACACAAACAATAAATTTGTGTTCTTAGATTATAGACTAGCGGCCTGTCCCGGCTTCGCACAGGTGGACAAAATTCTTTAATTTTTTTCTATTATTAAATATTTTCCATTAGCGCCATCAAGCGTCCGGTAGACGAACTACTTGCGGTTAACGCGTTGCTATGGTAACGCGTATACAATGGAAAAAGAGCGGGAAAAAGAGCGGACAGACTAACAACAAATTTGTGATTTTAGATTATCAATAATGAAAATTTATCAATAATGAAAATCTATTGAAATATTCTTTAAAGTAAACAAATGCTAATTCAAAATTATTTAAGCATCAGTATTTGAAAAAATATAATAAGATATTCAAGTCAGTAAATTTAATATCCATTAAAAGATCAGACTTGTCATCTTAGGTCTTACACAATAAAAGTAAACTGTTTGAAAATAAGTTTAATAACAGTTTCTTCTGCTATTGATTCAATAAGTAAAGAAATTATATTTTGTATTATTTTTATATCCAAAGAAAATTTTACTTATCTCACGTGTCCGGCCAAACTATTCCAATTTTTAAATACTTTGTAGTAGACGTCAGCGCCATCTCAACGCGTGGCCGGGTTATACCAGCAACGCGTGGCCGGGTTAGCTAGTAGTAGTTATAAATAAAAATACGTATATAAATTACAGGGCGACAAACTATCATAAGTTTATGTCCCATTTGCCAGTACGCCGATTTTTATTACAAACATTTATGACCGAATTAGGTATAAAGAGAGATGACAACGATTTTTAACACCACCACCTTCTACCATTAGTTTTCTGTGTTATTAATCGATTTTGTGATCTAAATATCCATCATCATCATCTCAGCGCTAGATGTCCAATGCTGACAGAAACCTCTCCAAAAATGGCAGTATTTTTCCATAATCTCCACTTTTGCCAGGAGTGGAGATAAAATACCAGAATTTAATGAACTCATTTACCCATTTTATGATCTACGAGAAGTATGGTGATTGATTCCCTTCAGTATGCAGACCCTTAAAGTGTGAAGAATTGTTGCTATTTGTTGCAGGTAACATTAGAAGTTTAATTTTTTATTATTAGGTGTAGCAACATTTTGTTCTCTCGTTCATTTCCTTCCTTGCAATTTCGTTGTACATGGTGTCGGTGAGTCAATAATATATTAATTTTACAAAATCAAGCCTTCACTGTTTGCGACCCTTAAACATCCATCCTTACAAAAAGTTTACCGGCTACCAGAAACTCTGCTGCGCTACACTATTCTAATCTTCTGGACAGCACACTTATAAGTTTCTGATCTAAATATTAAAACGTTTAAATTAATGTTGAAATATGATATTGTAAGTGCAATTTTGTAATATGGCTCGTAAGCTGTCTGTCATGACTGCTTTCAACTACCCTTGTATAGTGGCGAATATTACCGGGCGAATATTAATAGCGAATATCGCAAGTTTACAAATTAGCATGATCGCGCTTAAGCTCACGTGTCGTCGGCAACTACGAATAATCGATGTTAAGTGCTTATACGACCATAACTCAAAGCTTACACTGAACTATCGAAACGATGATAAAATGCGCTATGATTAAAGATGCGTAAAACAGATCATAAAAGTAGATTCGCTATTACTAATAATGAAGTTTCAACAAATATCTTGATCGAAAACTCTGAAAACCAATAACCTTTCCTAAAACCAGAGTTCGAAACTGGGCCGTAAAGTTAGCATAAAACCTTCTATAAAGTATCAAAATTTCCCAAATGATATTGAAATCCATGTATTTGGGTTTATAATCAGAATAAATTGTTTCTTTGTTATATGTTCAAAAAGTTAAATTAGGTAACCTACACATTTCGAAAAAGTAACTTACTATGAACTTAGGTTTGACATTTTGAACTTCCCTTGTATGTAACATATACTCTATACTATACTACTATATATATACTTGCAGTAATACTTTTAATCAGTTTAAAAAAAATTCAGGGACAAAATTCTTTTTGGATAGCTTTTGCGATTACTTATTATCCATTCCTCCACATTTATCATAAAATTTATGCAGTTATGCGTTTTCCGAATTATGGTCTTTTTAAGCATCCTAGTGTTGCCATAAAATAGATAGTATCGATTGCGCTATCGGTTTTGCAAGAAATTTCAGAAGGGAACTATTGATTATTTGATAGTAGAATCCGCCTGCTAAGCGTAGACATTATAGCATAACGCCTATCTTAGGGAGGCATTCATCCAGCAGTAGACGTCTTTAGACGATAAAGATTGTAGTGAAAGACTATTATTCGGAAAAGTGTACTGTCTATTTTGTGGTCTGCGGTAGGTATATCGACGGCGAAGTGCCAATAACACCTAACTGCTAATTTAGAATATTTCACAAGCTGAAGAAAACGCTTCATTTCTTGACAAATTTATAATTAGTTAAAAGATTTGTTGATTTATTTTTTAACATGATGCGGCTTGCAACTGAAAATACGCTTAGGTATTCATTAAAACGTGCAAATTACGAATTTTATTTCGAAATGACAAAAAAGTTAATTTCTCAACGATTTTCAGTTAGGAGGTCTTGGCACTTCGCCGTCGATATAGTGATTTCCTTCTATGTCATAAGTCGCCTTATATTTACACCTTCACCGATGTGGGTTGATGCTTTCTCCGTTTCTACTCTGCCGGATAACACACTAATAATTAACTTAACTAATTATTACATAGTAATAATTACAATAACTTTTTTCAAAAAGAGATAACCTTTTTGCATATTCGAGAACCTGCCCAATAGATTAATGAAAATTAATATGTTATCAAATCAGACAAATTATTTAATACAGTTATGACATCATAGTTCTTTCAAATTCTGTTGATCTGATGTTTTGAGCCCAGGGAATTATCTGGTAGATTTGTACAAGACATAAAAATGTGAGTACAAACATATTTCTTACATTAAAGTAGGATAAAATATAAAGTACAAATTTTAACAAAGAGACAGAAATTCAAAACTTCTCAGTCACTCAAATCTTTCAGCAAAAAATAAATGCTTACCTTACTTTTAAAATTTATTCAGTAAGTATCCGCGATATCCGGGATTACCTCTCGCAGGAGTTTGAGACTTTCGAAAAAATTCATTGTCATGAATTATAAGTTATTCATAAGGTATTATTGAGAATTCGTATAAATTCGATTCATTTGTGATAAATAGGTGAAATATAATACTTGACGTTTAGTGCGTTCGTTCAATTAAGACGAAAAATTGCACCAATTAAATAATCTAGGCACATCCGCGGCTTCCAAAGTCAATGATATTTATTAAATAAATGTATAATTCTTATTTTTAACTTGCTTGATTGAAGGAAAGGTACTTAAGGTAATTGTTATCAAATTTTAAAGGATCTCGATGGTCATTAAAAACTTTCACAGACTCCTAAGTGTTTTGGTAGGCACATTTAGCCACTCGACCCTATCCCCCAATCTAAACAAACATGTTGCCTTGTGCAAAAACTAAAAAATTTCATGACGATGATGTCATTATCATAGAAACGGTCAAATAGCAGATTAACGCGATTGCTAACAATAAGCTTTCCAAAGGTTGCGGGTTCGATTCCCGCCTGAGAATTCACTTGTGACCCGAGTCGATTTTTTCCAGTATTTTTTCTATTATAATAATTTATCTTAAAAAGATCGCATTGAAAATGCATAAAATATAAAAAATTATAAAACTAAAATGGCTGTTTCATCTTAATCGATTGACCAAACATTTGTAAAAATGTTTCTTTCGAATACGAGAGGATGTTCCTCTCATTGATGAAACAACGCTGGCCTACAGCGTAAAATCAGGAAGGTACTAGAAAATTTCGACGAGAGTTCGCAAGGCTCGGTAGCTCAATTGGGAGAGCATTGGACCGGATTTCCAAAGGATGCGGGTTCGATTCTCGCCTGAGAATTCACTTGTGACCCGAGTCGATTTTTTCTAGTATTTTTTCTATTATAATAATTTATCTTAAAATATAGGTATATGAATATGAATTTCATATGACTTTAAAGACCAACTTAAAACAAAAAAATCTTAATAACAGTTTAATATCGGCCTTATAATTTTTTATTATCTTCATGACTTTATGCGTGTGAAAAAAATGGCATGATATTATGGCATATAATCGATAAAATATTCATAGATACAGTCGATAAAATGTTGGCATTTTCTAGTCACAAAAAAGTAATCACACCTCCAATAGATCGCGCTATAAACGCTCAGGTAGACAACTTTAATTGGAGAATGCGGGAGTTCTGAGCGTCCGCCCGTCGTATTGGAGCGTTGCCCGACAACTATTTGAAAAGCGTAAAGTGTTCTAAGTTTTGGCTTTTTTTCTTAATTGAAACTTCACGTTTCTTTTTACGCATTTTCCATTATCTCATTATCAAGGCTAAGATAAAAAATAGACTATGCTGTAAAGTGGGTTACTTGAAGTTTAAATAAATTGGATAATAACAAAAAAATAAAATAAAAAAGGAATAAAAGTTTTTTCGTACCACTTGCTCAAAAAAGTGACATTCTATGCCACAAAAAGCGAACATAACAATACTCATTTTTAATCTGTTACAAACAGGGAAAGAAAATTGTACTGAATTTCATTCATCCTCTAGGGGGAAAATGTGATTTAAATTTGGAATACTTTCCGAAATTTATACTGAACTACATCTGTGTTTACACCATTGAGTTTGTATAAAAAGCATTACACATCTTTTTGTAAAAGGAATACGCATTTCTTATGCAGTTATGATTATTAAATCAAATCAACTCATCAACAATAAATGTACCAAACAAAAATGTAACTCTCTCCATCAATAATTGGACCAATGTTTCGAATGTTAACTTTTACTTTTAATTGTCATTGTTTTTAATAAATGCTTATCTCATATTATTATTGTGTTAATTTTTTCGCAAATGGTACGAAAAGTAGTGTATTTTCCTAGGTGATAAAGCTGTCTTAGTCTTGGGTGAACTTAAATCCCTTGCTACACTCAGGACTCGTCTTAAGTCCCTCGCTTCGCTCGCGATTTAAGTTTTTAACACCCTCGCTATGCTCGGGAGTAAACCTAGAGTCCTTCGTTACGCTCGCGATTTAAATCGTCACCCGCGACAGAAGACACTGCTTTATCCCCTCGGTTAATAATCTACTAATTTCATATTTTATAAAACATGTTATATGTTAATAATTTTCGCTCAACTCAGGCCAAGTATTTTGGTCCCAAACTAAACAGAGCTTAAGAACAGATAGTATATGTATATAAATAAGTATAAACCTTAACCATGGCCCACGTCGTGTGTGGTTAATACCATGACGTACCCACGATGGAACAGAGCTGTGGAATATAGACATACTTCTGCCTACGCTCCGTGTGTAACAGCAAGGGAAGTTCCACATATTCTCGAGTACAATCCGCGGCAGGTCGAATAAATGGAGGGTATCTTCTGGTTCAAAGAAATATTGCTACCATGCCTATAACAAAAGCTTATACACGTACAACAAACACCAGGATTTTAACACAAGACCATAGGGACTACTGCTGTTGCACCGACCGGTCGTCAGAAAAATTACATCCTTACAAAAGTTGTAGTTGAATTTAATCAAACGTAAATAAGCGTAAAAATCATCTGATTTGAAAATAATTGGGATATTTGAATGTACCAGCTGACCCGGTAACGCGCTACTATGATAACGCGTTGCTATGGTAACGCGTTGCTATGGTAACGCGTTGCTTTGGTAACGCGTTGCTATTGTAACGCGTTGCTGTGGTAACGCGTTGCTGTGGTAACGCGTTGCTATGGTAACGCTTATACAATGGAAAAAGAGCGGGGAAAAGAGCAGACAGACAAACACAAACAATAAAATTGTGTTCTTAGATTATATATTAAAATTTTGCTCGTTTTAGATAATGTTTTATTTTTTTCTAAATTATTGTAATTTTGTTTAAGTGCCATTTTGCGTATATAAGTTATTAGCTTTCACTCATATTTACTAATCGGATTCAATAAAATCGCAAAAGTTATAAATGACTTATTCATATGGCCCTGGCCAAATCATTTATTTGACTACCGTGATACAAATCCTTTACATACTTTATCGTTTAATTAAGTTATAAATCAAATCTGAATTCCACATAAATAGATAAGCATGAAGGTACAATACAATTACAATTTGAATCTCCATTTCTATTACCCTACTACGTGTTCACATATTTCAGTTTTCCCTGTTGGTTTAATTTCACAACGCATCTACCTGACAGTTTGGGTCCGATTCATTTACATCTCCGAAATTATGTCTTGGTATTCATAAAACAACGTTATTAACTCCGTAATTAAACTGTATGTTGTTGGATACATGAAATCTTTTTTATTTTTACTATTTGGTAGCTTTAATATAATTCCAATTCACCTCAAGCTGTGAGTGAAGTAGAATCTACTTAGTAACATCGTACTTCGAAGTAATGTCGACTTATTCAAAAAACGCAATTTTCTGAAAAAAATAAGAAAAGGGAATCGGAAAAATACAGGAATTAGACTTTTTGTCCAATGCTTTGTAAGCATGGAATGATTAAATGTGGAGTAGAATGTTAATTTATTGTACCTAATTAATATAATAAAAACCATAAGAGAACTGAATTAAGTCTTTTCTTGTAATAACCATTCATGTTTTTTTATATTGAAATATATACGGCGACTCTGTAAGTTTACTTAGCAAAGCAAATAATTTCAAATGAAAAACAAATTCTTAGCGGCCAAGATGACTACAACTCCTCATCTTGTAAATACAGTCCCTAAAAGATTTGGAACGACGAAAATTAATATAATATTTAAGTAAAAAGAAGTATTTTTTATATCATCTAGAGTAGCCTTGGTTAGTAGTTTTTGAGCTACGGTCGAGCATCCATACAAACACACACACATAATATACAGAAAATTAACTCATTACCCTTTTTAAGATCTACTGTAGTAAGATAAAAAGTAGGTAATGAACAACTGATATTACTGTCCAGCAGAGTAGAACTAGAATAACACCAACCCTTTGACACTTAAGGCTATCGTTTTTTTGTGTTTAGAATGGATTCACACTTGATCCCAATCAAGCCCGGGGCCAAGACAGGATCCACTATAGAACGAGCTAACCCAGAAGGTGCCTATTCACCCTGGCTTTGATAATGGACGGGTTATAAGTTCTCGGAAATACAGACGCAGAGAGGGAGTTCCACTCCATTGCTGTGCGCATTATGAAGGATGTTGCAAAGCGCTTGGCACGACAGGTAGGAATAGCAACCAAGAAAGGGTGGTAGCCCGCAGCGTGTTGTATGAGGCAACTAAATGTAAATAAATGATGATTTGATTTGATTTGATTTGATTTGACTAATCATAGGTACTGGAGACAATCACGAATTTGACGCAAAATCACAATACGAATGATGGTATTTTACTGCGATCTGCGTGGAGATTATGGTAATATCTCTAAAAAGACGGAGGCTTCCGTCCAGCAGTGAACTTCTTCCGGCTGAGATGATGATGATGAAAGGTATTTAAATTTGATAGTATTTTCAAAGGTATACAGACAGCAGCGTTTTGACAAAATAAAGAAACTTAAATATATACTATTCAATGATAATAATTCACAAAGGTGAGCAAGAATTAGTCTAGCGATTACATCATCATACCCGGTTAGCCTCAGAAATTTTGTTCGTATCTCATCATACGCACATTTTTCCAACACAGTCTTTTACTTATTTTAAGAGTGTTCTGACTATTATTTGTGTAACGTGTACACTTTGGAGGCATAGAAAATGCAACTTAAAATATTCTATTCTATTGAATTGAATTGAATTCTATATTCTGTCACTGGCAGATATAACACTGATCAATTTCCGTTTGTTGAATAAAAAAAGAACTTTGTTACATGTTCTAAATTATTTTTAACGTATAACAAACCCAAGTTGCTGATACGAACGGCCATTCCAAATTCAAAAATGTAGCGTAAAAAAGTTGGCACGGTTGAGGTAAACGGTTAAAACCCTTTCCTGTGCGTGATGATGACGTGTTTTACAAGAACATTTGCGAGATAACAACTGTCACTGGCGTGATGCCTCGTAACATACTGCCGAGTTTGTGCGCGCCAGAATAAACTCAGAGTTAAATAAATTGCGTGTTAGGTAGTATTCTCAAAATAAAATTGTCATTCTCGTACCAACATAAGTGTCAGACTAATCTTTAATCTAACAACACAAATTTGTTGTTTGTGTGTTTGTTTGTCCGCTCTTTTTCCCGCTCTTTTTCCATTGTATACGCGTTACCATAGCAACGCGTTACCGGGTCAGCTAGTTTTGTTACATAAATACATATAACCACGCCTTTTTCCCGTAGGGGTAGGCAGAGATCACAGAGTTCCAATTCCAATATCCTGACATACATCTCTCTCTTCTGTAACTTTCATTAGACCTTTTTATACAAGATCGTCTGTTTAGGGTACTTTGACCTGACCTTTTTTAAGGACATCTTCTATTGGATCCGTGAAGGTTCACCTTGGTCTGCCTTTACCGACTTGCCCATGCACATTTGCCTCATATGCTTTTCTTATCAATCTATTTTCATCCATCCTCTTAAGCGTAATATTTTCATCCATCCTCTTAAGCGTAATCACGCTTAAGCTTATTTGTCATGAAACTAAAACATAAACCGAGAGGACATTTTTGCGAAAAGATTTAGCAATATTCCTGTGATTAGACGAAAAGATTGAATATAAGGAAATATACATTTCTATGAAGCGGCCATCAATTGAGGAACTAAGTAGTTATACTTTATCCAAGATTCTAATGATTGTATGGATTATGTTAGTGATTTCGTTTGGAACTAAAAATATTTTGTTGGGATAATACCATCCTGATAATTTAAAATGTGATTTAGATCATATAACAAATAGTGGCAATGTTACACAAGGCTTGGTGTGGAATTTTTCCCAATAATTCATAACGTACAAACTTAATTAGAACTTTAACGTGACAGTAAAAAATTCGAAACCGGTCTAATTATTCTCAACTGATGCACTTACCAACTAATAGCAATTAAATTTCTTAAATATTATGTAAATTATAAGCACAAACAATAAAATGAAAATCAAATTATAACGGACAAAAATTAATTATAGCGACATTTTTATATAAACCCTGAGATCTCACAGGAACAAGTACTTCCTTATTAATACATAGCAAATTAAGCCAAAGCGAATTGGAGACAAGTTTAACTGGTAGATATTAAAAAGTATAACCTCCAAAAATGGCTTTTATACGGAAATTACAAAACAACATAACCTTTATTTGCGTTTAATAAAGTTTTCATTACGCCGTTAGATGTATCCCCAAGCGATGCGGGTCGGTAACTTGAAAAATCGGTTTATCTCTTTAGGAGGTGACCCTTTTTATCCTGTTATCCGAATGGACCCCTATTAAATAAATATGTATGTTGTACATGACATAGTAAACTAGTGGAATCAGTAAAACTCTATTGAAAAATAAGATCATGTAAGCCCAATGAGGTGGTACTCACATGAACGGGTAAACTAAAATTAAGCATATTATGAAATCTTTTAAAATATTTATATCTACTAAATGAGAGAAGTATATTTTTTGGATTCTTCGGAGATTCTTTCAGAGTATGTAAATAGTAGTGAACGAAGGAGTAATGCAAGATAAAAAAAAGACTATTTGCTACGAAGGCGTGACCAAACAAATGTAAACATAGCGCGTAGATATGACATAATTTGTGATGAGAAGACAACATAAAGGAATCCTGGAACATCCCTACAAAAGTTGGTTACGGGCATATACAAGCTCCAACGCAGAATAATTGGCCGCATCGATCCTGTTCCATAGGTGTGATCGCTTCTACAAAAACTATATAGTCCTTGAATAAACCACTATCTACTGATAAATGACGCGTTTATTCTTGTTTTTTGTATTTAATTCTGACGTTTTTGATTGAGTCATCCTGCGATCGCGGCACGAAGTCTTGTTTTAAATGTACTATAGACGCAGAAGTATAAGAACTAAATACTATATAGACTTCCCAGGTCTATGGTACAATCTAGATGATGTTTAGTCAGTAGGAATCTGATTGATATAACAGCGCAGCCAGCAGCGAGGTATCCACGCAAGATTCCCGATATCTCCTATACCCAACTCCTAAGGGTGCCAACTAAAATTGCTTTGGTCACAATAAAAACAGAATAGGCGGTACCGTGCTCTCCGAGCAAAGATACTTAGGTTTCGGTTCATGAAGTATTTTTGTTTGATTTGATGACGGCACCATAATGTTCCCCAAGGCTGCAAATTTAAGCAGTTAATCACTCAATCAATTATGATTTGATTCCTTTATTACATATTAATATTCCCCTTAATATGCTGTAGTATTAAAAGGCTGTGGTGTTAAGCTAAAGGCGAGGTTCGAACTTGATATTTCTAGCAGAGCCAGACGGTGAGTAAGTGGATCCTACCGTCAGCATTGTACAGATCTGGCATCCAGAGCATCTGCTCAGGATGTACTCGCCAGCCCCAACCAGTTCTGAAACCACACCACCATATAATCCTATGAGGTGTTAGTGTAATGCATTATGTAGTGTAAACAGTATTTGTAAAGACTGTAAGCCTGCAATTCCTAGTGAGGTAGACCAATATATAGTATAAGAAGTACAATTACAGATTTAAAGTGAGTGTATTTTTGTCCGATAAACTGCAGTTTGTAGCGGATGGCGATAATTTGAATTCCGTAATCTACTGTAAATTGTGTCAATAAAAAAATAACCGCACGATTTGCATTGGAATATATCCTTATTAGCTAATGAAAGTTTTTGAAATCTGCTTTGTTGTTCTACTTTTTGTAAGTTCACTGTTAAATGTTGTTCGGCAAAAATCCTGTTTTTTACAGTTATTATATGGTTAGCCGTGCACTTTATGATCTCACCTCGTATCATCTGTAGGAAAACGCGCTCCTGTGGGATAGACCACAATAAACCGGTCTACCAATCACCTTCAGCTACAAAAAGTTGGAAAAATGATTACGCAGTAAACCTGAGAGGTTTTCAATTATTCCCACTTTTATTGCTTTTTTGATACCCATAAAATGAGACTGTCCATGAAGAAACCCCACACTCACATGATTTATATTATGCTTCACGTAAGTATATTCTTAAAAATACCCCGCGAAAACTGTATTATAAATGCCATAACATGTGCAATTTAATTCGTCAAACAGTTTCGAATAAAACAAAAAATATTCACATACTTCGAAAACACACTTTTTAACACCTTTTTGTAGGATTTCACCGTTTTAATATACGTTTGTCGCCCCGGGCACTAAAGTTTCTGTATAAGCTTGAATAAAGATAATACAAAACTGAATAAAACTGTTACAGTCCAAGAGTATAATTGTAGTCATAAGAAACTGTCTCATATTATCATGAAACAAAAATAATTGTTATTCTTTACAATTCCTATTTATGAATGGTTAAACCCAATACATAATTAAAGTTATATTACAGTTTTTACAAAGGAAATAAATATAATTTCCTTTTATTTCATTTAGTAGTAAAACCTTAATTTATGTTTGCCTTTTGTATGTCACGCATAGTAGAATAGTATCAACCCTTTATATCCAAGGGTAATTTAAAAGGTGACTAAGAATAATGGACGCAATCATCATACACTTATAGAACACAAAATGAGCAGCAGCCTTTTTAGAGGTATGATCTTACGAGTATACTGCTATCTTCCACCCAAGCCAAGCAACGAGCTTTCCGCTATATTGGTTTCCGTCCAGCAAAAAAAGTCATCCGACTGATTGTTTCAGAAAAGTTTGAATCCACAAAAAATAATATAAAAGAGTTCTTTTTATGGATTGAAGAAAGATATAATAGCATAGATTTCTATGGAACCCGGAACAGGAAAATTTTGAAAAACTCCCAACACTAACTTGATTTTGATAAAATCTCAACTAGAAAATCTGCCTTCAAATAAAACAACCACATCTAAAACGATTTACCTTTTTATACACAATTATAGCGATAAATTAATCACAGCCCTCTTTTGGTATCGGGGGTAAAAAGTAAAACAACATATTGTTTTAAAATGGTTTATGATGACACGTAGCATTAGTCTAATGAAACAGAAATAACTAAGTATTGAAATAATTTATAATTTGATCTGATCTGGTTTTAAAAAATGTCGTTATTAAATAGGAATTATACCCATGCAAAATAACCAATTAGATTTTTTATAAAAGTATTCGTACGGCAAACGTCGAAATAAAAAAGGTTTTATGTTATAACTTCATAACGTCGGGTAGACATCTGTTGGAATTCCGTGTCCTTGGCAATTCGGCGAGGCGCGTGATCTGCGAGGACACCTTAGATTTACCGCTTTCATTTCAACACTAAACATCCGCTTTACGAGCCCATTGTCACACTTGCTACCCCGAAAATCGGCACTACGCCCAATGTGAATCACTGAATATTACGTGCCCTTGTTGGTCGTACCTTTGAATTATTAATAAATGCAGATCTCATCAAAAATGTTTGTCATTCAGTCACAAAACGTCATATTCCTGTAATGGGGTCGAGGAAGGAAGAGCTATTTGAATATAGCGGGCAAAAAAATAAGATTTATTTGCCAATTAACTGAATATACAAACGTCTGCTAATATCTTGAGCTAGTAACATTGAATCGTCCAAGAATAGAAAGATTAGTTCATTATTATGAAATTGATACTTTTTCCCTAGTACGTATATACATTTTGTGCTTCCTTTTATATTTCCTACGTAGGTTATTGCAGTATACATGCCGATACTAGCTTTATAAAGGGACCTTGTATTCATATTTTGTTATGTGCGATAAGTTTTTTTACACAAAAAACCTATTTAAAGTTCTTAAAGTTGCCGTAAATCTCACTTACTGGTCATGTAATGACAATACCAGGTCAGGCCAATGCCGGTCATGAAAATCAGACGAAGGGACCTGGCGACAGACGGCGCGGCGCGACGATGACTAGACATTCGCCTCACGACCGCTGTGGACTCCGCGCGCATATTTATTATCATGACATTTTATACAGTCCACGGTCTTTCATTCAATTTCACATTTTAAATGGTCCTTCGAGCCGGATATTAAGATTGTGTTTCGAACACACCCAATTGTCACCTATTTTGTTGCTGTCTCTTTTGCCCCAAAATCGACTCTATCGACCTAGAAGTTTTGTCTACCAACAAAGCTAAGAATTTGCTAGTTATAAGAATGCCATTTTCCAAGACAAAACTTGGCTGTTTCAAGTGCAGTGATTACGCTTCTACACAGCTCTATTGTTGACTCTATCATCTCTCCCCCACTGATATAATCGCCGATATAAAAATCGTGACAGATAGCTCTACTCACGGCTGGGTCAGGAGAGTCGTACCCTTATTGAGAGAGACATCTGGTAGCTACGTAAGGTGTGGATGCTGTCCAATATGTAACCGTGTAAGTTCTAAGAGGGTGCAAATAGAATAAAAACATTTATTTGTGAAGTACATGTAGGTGCACATTATTTTTACAATGTTAGTGTACGATATAAATATCTGTGTTACTAAAATAAAATCTTTAAAATATTTTAAATAATCATCATAACATAGAATAATAATAGTATTAAACAAAAGCACGGAGGAATCAATACTCCACAGTATGCATCGCAGCAATCGTTATTCCTCATTTATTTTAATTTGTCACACAATCCGCTGAAACGGTATACGGATATTGAAGAAACCGAATTTAAATAGTAATAATGTCGTCTTGTACTATTGATCAGACACGTTGTCCTTGAAGACGTGTTGGCCGAAGAATCAAAGACCACCTCAAATTAGGTGGTAGAGTTGTACTTTCTCTAAAATCCGTAATGAGGAAGAAAACAATATGGTGATGTGACGTTGTTTCATATGTTTTAACTCTATGCCTTCTCTCATGGAGTCTAAATATTTGTGCTCCAAAGTGCACACTTACCATTTTTTTCCGAATAACTCACACCTATTATTTAATCCAAAACTACCCATAGCTTGCACTGTGGATACTAAATAACTATGTACTATAAAAAGAATATTCTTATTTATATTCATTACTGTATATATAATAAAATCATGACTTGGAAACAAATGCTTATATGTTCATCACACAAACATATACCCCTGTCAGGATTAGAATCTAGGACAGTGAGCACGTAAGCAGGATCATTACCGTTGCACCAATCGGTCAACTTACTAAATAACAAAAAAATATTTAAATATATAAACAACAATGACTGACTAACAAAATACTCATTTCTATAACCAGGGTCTTATGGTGGATGAGCAAGATTGCTACTATTGCACCAACCCACCGTCAATTATATTCAGTAATAATAAAGTTTGATGATAAAGCCTGCAAATTAAATTTGGCTTTGACATCTGGAAACATTAACCTTAATCTAATTTAGAGTGGATCTTCTCAAAGTCTAATTCTATGAAATGGTTATCTCTATGCAAATCATTCAGGTAACCATCTGGTGCAGCCAAGTTCATATACCTACCCAAAACTATTGTAAATTACACACATAAGTTTAAAAGGTGATTCGCTTGTTTAATAACTACACTTTCGTGTCTACTGATTGAAATAAGAAAATAACCTGTTACCTAAATAGACCTTTTAGTTTTCTAAAGGTTGATTGGTGAAGAATGCTACTAGCATTAAGTCTGCCTATTGTACCAATTTTATATTTATTGCCAATGAAACTTATTAGATAATAAAATTTAAACAAGTTTATTTTTAATTCTTTTTATATTAAGATTATCATAACGTTTCTATTTACAGGATCACCTACTTCATCAGAATTTATTTTCCCGCCATACTAGATATATAATAATGTAATAGGTAAGTACATAAAACAAACTACTCGCCCCGAACTATCCCGAACAAACTGAATGTATGTAAACACTACCTATGTACATCTAAAATAATGAATTATAAGTCAAATAGCGAATTTTTATGTAATGTTGTTTTTGCAAAATACTATCGTAAAAATTAAACTACTTTTCCAAAACAATGTTGTATAAAAGATGATTCTCATCTACATTAAATTTACTAGATAAAAAGCAAATTTAAATACTCTTAAAAAGCTTTTATCAAAATCTGTATAAACCTTAACATAAAAATAAGTTTTCCTCATCATAACAAGAATATACTATATCCTTTGAAAAATACCAATCGAGAAATTATATCTTATATTATTATTCAGCTTCTGAATGTTCTATCATTAAAACTTTCAAAAGTAGCGAACAGGTTGACATATTTTTTCTACATAACGTTGCATTTCAAATAGGAGCATTTAATTATATACTTTATATTGCTTAGTTCCCATAAGAACGAGTCATGACGTCAACTGTAAGATGTCCACTGTTGCACGAAAGCCTCCACCAAAACTAGGGGGAGATCGCAGTTAAAGACCAAAAATGTTAAAACACTGCTGTCTAAAGGAGGTTTAGGGTAATTAACTTAAATGTATAGGTTTGGTACTCTATCAGATACCACACATCTTAATCATGAGTGATTATCATCATCTTCAGTCAATTGTCACTACTGTTCGTGTACATGCCTATTTAATGAATAAAACACCGCCATAGGGAGAATGAACTATATTTCACAACGCATGCTCTGTGAGTAGTGTTGGATACTAACAACTGCAAATGCATTCGTATCTAATGACTTAATGCACCTGCCTTTTTGCGGTATCCCGAAAAGCCTCGGAGACACGATGGATCAGTTTTACGACGTAAGTAAAATTTAGTTGATATTAAAATGGAGAAGCTAATTTATTTGAGGTATGAATTATAGTGTAATGTCCTATAGGTTGTACTAGGGCTCTACTGAAAATATTGAAAGCCTTTTGTGGTATAGAAAACAGCAGTCCACGTAATATGCAACTATATTCTCAGACATAAATTTAAGGAAATTAATATAATAAATACCTATAGTATTATAACATTCGTCAAGCATAGTGAAATAAACATAAATTTGCCGTTCCAAGTTTTAGATTAAGAACCGGATGCTCATTCTTGGTGGAAGGAATAGGTCTATGTGTAGTTGATTTGCCTATGCATTCATTTAAATTGTACCTTTGGGTAAAAAACGTTTATACCGAAATATTACTACAAAGTTAATAACTATTTAATAGATCGCGATGCATCTTGATGTGATACAGTATCTACACTTAATTTTAAATGCATTTAAATAAAGATGTTTTATTTTTATTTCAACTAAGCTTAACTTCTTAAGAACAACTTTCTAGACAATCGACAAAATACGAGTCAAATCAACCAGCCCCAATGCACGTTAAGTTTCTGATAGAAGGTTATTCGCAAAAAAAAACAGAAGAAACCATAAAACAGAGCGAACATCAGCGCAATTAACATGACAATTGACGTGCTTTAACTGGACATTGCAGACTAAACAGACGCCAAATAGAGCTAGAATTATAGTGAAGTTTAGTGACACTGGTGTTTGCAAGTACTTTAAATAGGAAAAACTAACACCCAAACACCTATTTAAGTCTGGATGGCATCTACAAAGGTAATGCCCAATTTTGGGCGAAGAAACTGATATTTCTCAAGACTAAAAAGATTTTAGTTTTGTGAACTTTCCCATGCTAAAAGAGTTACTCTATCTTGAAGATGAATCACAGTAGATCTTCTATTTCGCAGTGGCTAAAATTCCACTAAGCCTGCATTGCCACAAAACTTGTTAGAAAGCTAGAGATAATAATTTTTGGTCAGCCTTCCAATGAAAATTGCAACCCATTCGAAAGTTACTCAACTTTAGTATTAATAGTACAAACGAGCTTATCACTGAGTCATTTAGATTCTCATATTCTTGACCTGCCCGCCTAGCATGCGCTACTCGAGCTATCTCACGCACGATTGAAGAGAAGTTTGTCGACACCGAGATAATATCTCGTTGAAGACAAACGGATGTTGCCTCTTGATATATCATTATTAACTATTTTATTATCTAACATAGCAACACCGATATCGTTCATTTAATTTGTGTTGCGTGTTTTACCCTTTTATTTACTTTTTGGAAATGTGGATAACATCAATTTTGACGTTGTCTGACGACTTAGGTACATGATCTGTGGTTGATCGTTTCTCGCTAAGTCAACGGTGTTTGTTTCTTTTTTGAAATAGCCGAAAGTTTTTGCTGTTTATTCTTTTAATATAAGTTTATTCATTTTACAATCTAAAATTTTAAAGAGAATAAACGGGTACATTTAGTCGACGCAATATACTAAGCGACTAAGATTTGTAAAAAATGCAACGAGTTTTACAAGAAGATTGATAAATGTTACTACACAAAAAAAATATATTATTGTTACTTTTACTAATCCGATTGTTATATAAAATATTGTTACAGTTTTGATTTTATTAGGTTGAAATTGATTTTGATAGGTAGATCAATAAGTCGAGAAACTTATTAACGAAACTGGGTAGCCACTGGTACCTACGCTTGCCGTAGATGCGCAATTGCGTTTGCGCTGGACGGACTTACCTATATCTATATTATATTTTATTAGAATTTTGTACTCAAAGTGTATTAAGGGTGAACGAAACGTACACATATGTATTATATTTATATGTTTTATTTATATATTTTATTTATGCATATATAAATATATATATAAAATTATATACTTATAATTATAGGAATATATTTATATTTATATATATTCCTATAATTATGAATATAGTTATATATATATATATATATATATTTATACTTATAGCAATATACCTTTGCCAATATATTTATATGTGCATAAATATAATATATAAGTATATGACTATAAAACATATTTTTACGTTTCGTTCACCCTTAATATACTTTGAGTACATAATTGTAATAAAACACCGCCATCGCTCCAACCGAAATAGCACACAAACCACTTGTCGTCTCTTCTCTACGTACTGACACAAAGACGAGAAATATGTCGACAGTATCGGTTAAAATGTCGACAAAACGCAATTGCCATGTTAGAGTTTGAAGACAAAAATCCGCGGCTAAGTAAAAAAACACGTTTGACATAAGAAATCGACTTCTAAGCGCAGCCATGTTAGAGACGACTGACGACAAATGACTAAAACACGAGAAAATGGGTAGACAAAATTTTGTCGTGTTGCGTATGCTAGGCGGGCTGGGAACGGGTTCTTTTCCATTTTTTAATAATGTAGCCACATCGAAGCATGGCCAGGTTTGGCTAATATATTAATAAAAACTGTTCATTCCATTAAATTCAATTTAAAATATTTATTGCGATAAAACTGTATATTTTTACAGGTTATATTGCAGATTAGTAGTTAACAATAGTATAATCATAACAGACATGCAATGTTATCTAAAAACTAGTTTTTTTTAGGCTTTTAGAATTCCTACAACCCTTATTTATTGAGCGAAGCTCCTTTAGGCAACTCACAAATTTCGCTTGTCTCCCTCCTGCTACTTAACGGTTCAACCGATTCGAACGAATTTTGGCATGAACATACATGATTATAACCTGACGGACATAGGCTATGTAAAAAAAATATAGACTTTACCATGGAGGAATAATCACCGAAAGAAAAATTCAAGAGCTGATTACAGCCAAACCGCTGATACTACATTGATGAAATTTGGCGCCAAAACTCACATCGTGGTCGTGACTAATGTGCAAAAAAAGTTTTGAAATCGGACATTCCATGGAGGAATAATCACCAAAATAGAACTTCAAAAGCTGATCACAGCCAAACCGCTGATACTACATTGATGAAATTTGGCGCCAAAACTCACAAACGAAGGTAAGGTAGTGCTTCGCTCAGTATTTGCAAACAGAAGCATGCATTGCAGACCTAGTATTTATACACCCGTCTTTAGGACTAAAATCGTTTTTGAACCGAAACCAAAGCCGAAACAAGCCCCTTTCAACATTCCCTGCCAACATTCGTATTATACGTACAGAAAGAGAACAATTGTTTTCTGCCTTCTTTTGTTTTCAAATCTTTTAAATAAAATAAATGTCTCTGAAATTCGAAGCTAGCCAGTTATTAATTCTGTAACTGTTATTATTTTTAGGAATATTTCGTAAAACTAAATCAAACTCACTCTCTAGCACTTTGGCCATAGAAGGCATTACAAACATATAAAAGAGCACTTTATTTGAAATTATCTAATCGTTTTCATTCTTAATGTTTTTACAAAGTAGGTAGTTCTTCTAGATATTTAGTATATGAGTAATATCCAAACTAATATATATATATATATTGAATAGATGGGTGAAATTATTGTTAGAATAAAATAATGAATAAGCTATGCAAATAATAAACGTCAAAAATGCACTTACTAAACTAGACTTATCAGATTTAACAAAATTAGGAAACGATATATAAAACAATTGACATTGTCTCACTTAATTTATTTTCACTTATGAAAAAGGTATTTGAAGTGTATATGATAAAAATTGCATATTTTGAATGTTATTTTAATAAAAAAATGATATGATTTTTTACTTAAAAAAATCTTTAGATGTAAAAATCTAGCAATTAAATGAAAGCATCTCTAGTCAAAATTAGTCTCACCTCCAGTTCCTACGAAGGAAGACTAGACGATAGCCAAATTCAAGCAACTATATATCATTTTTTATTCTTATCAAAGTTAAAACATATTCTGCTAAAATACAAAGCTGTTCTGTTCGAAATACGAAACAAGGTTTGTAAACAAATTACATTCGATAATTGTAATTACATGTAAAGACATTTTTTATAAATACATAAACCTTTTTTGAGACAATCCTAATACCAATTATAACCTTGTTAAAAGCTATTGCTTGTCTTGTCTTAAATATCTACGGGAATTAAAACAAATAAAGGAAAGTTGTGCTAAGCTCTCGACCCATTGGCTTTTATGCTCGGTAGCTATAAAAGTGCCCAAGTTAAGCCATGTTTAGGTGTATATAGTGGTACAACCTCATAAATTGGCAATTCGATTAGGTTACAAAATAGAGTGACAAACATTAATCTTTCATCAATAATTTCCCACTTGAGACAAGCAATTTTATTCTACGTTTTATTTGTTGCAGTGTGTTTGAACGGTATACTATGTAATTAATTAGTCTGAAAAATAAATATGACATTTACTGATATTAACATTAAAAATGCTATATTTTTTTTCTTTTACTATCGGAACAAATATACGTTACACTTTTAACATAATTTAGGGGTTAAAATATGAAATTGCCGTTTAGTACTCAAAAATTCAAACAAAATTTGATTTAATCAAAGAATTTACCCTTTTTGTCTCTACATTTCTGCCATCTCATTGAAAGGTTATGTATGCCTTTGCGATAGAGCTCTGTTAACCTGGACTTAACAAATTGTGTGAAGGCATTTTGTACTGCTCCCTGGGAAGAAAATATTTTTCACCTCTCACGCTCGGAAAAATTTGGTTTTTCTTTCAATTTCTGCATGGAAAATTAGGTTCTATCCGCTAGCGTGGAAAAGTGTTTTAAAATTAGAAAATTTTTACTCAAAGAAAAACATATAATACATTCTGAATCGTCGATATAGTCTTTATAAAATATATTGTATTCCTATTTTAATTACTACTATAATACTTCGTTTTGGTTATACAAAATTATTTTAGTTCCTTAAATTATAAACACAAGAAAAATAAATATTATTTAAAATAATATATACTATTTATTATAAAAGTTTTAAATGTATGGTGGGTTGAGATTTCATAATATATAATTGGATTTCGGACCACACCCGAAAAAGAACGTGAAGAAAGTGATTATGATATTCTTAGTCCAATCACATTTAATACAAAACCAATTTGATAAAAAGATCGTTAATATAACTAATTGTAGCAATTTTACGTTTAATTTTTAATTTGATTAAACCAATTTACCATTTTATTTAAGCTGTTTTTTTATACCTAAAAATTTTACTTGCTGTAATGAGGTGAAAAATATTTTTCCATGCAGAAAAGTGTGCGAATTGCGGAAAAAATGGTGGTCGGTTGGAGCCAAGTCCGGCGAGTACAGAGTACGACGGATAGTTTCTAAGTGCAGGTTCTGTAATGTAAAAATGGTTTCCTAATAATGTCAAAATGGTGCGAGGTCTTACGTTATCATACAGCAATAATCGTGAAGCTCGATTGATGAGTCGGTGCTGCTTCGCTGCGAGTTGTATCATCATGGTTCGAAATTCTGCTCAGTAGATATTACCTGTTATTTATAGGGAAATTTTCACAACGAATAATTTCAATTCTCATAAAGACACTTGGCGTTAGGTAAGATATTTTTTACTCATTACCAGCCAGCATTTTATTACAAGTAACGCCTTTTAAGATTGTGCCTTTCAGTATGATGATTGATGACAAATAAACTTATGCTAAAAATAGAAAACCATATGGTTGTTCGGGGGATTCAAAATTAGTGGACTGTATTGCGGTATGAGAAAATTAATGTCTACATCAAATATGAAAGAAAGATGAAGGCAGCACGATACCTTGACCGCCATGTGGTGTTATATACTGGAGGTTGACGGGACGTCCCGTGGCTTTGCTGTTCCTTATTGTTACGCACACGAAGACACCGACATATAAAGCTATAGTTTGTTGTAGGGGTTTGCGGATAGGTCACTTGTTCAATTTAATATTGTGGAACTCGGTGCACGCGCGCGAGCGGTCATCAGTTGACATTTTTCTTCTTTTACCCGCATGTGGTATGATTTGCAACTGCTAGATGGTGTAGTCGTCTCGCTCTTCCATATGCAAGACAAGGTATGTGCGAAAGGAAAATGGAATAAATGGAGGTGGGGTTAGGAGTGTCGACCGAACTTATAAAAATTACAAAAACATACAAACAAATAACGCGGCAGATTTGAATTTAATACTGGTGCAACCATCATATCTTAATATATATAAATTACCTGTCACGTTGTTTGTCCGCGATGGACTCCTAAACTACTTAACCGATTTTGATCAAACTTCGTAACTATCTGTTATTTGATCTTACTTAAAAGATAGGATAGGTTTTATTTTAATTTATAACACAGCAACTCGTGGCTGTCAGCTAGTATAAATATATAAACATATGGGTATTAATATAGTAGTAAAGAATATCATCTCCACTCATATAGATAGAAACCTCGTAAAGAATATATTTTCCTCGATTTCTCTTCTCTACAAATTTACAGTTACACTGATAATAATCGGCACATTGTTCTATATTTCATAATGATAGCGGAATATTTTATCTTTATAATGCTTTTACATTCGTATTCTTTTGTTCATAAACTTATTAGTACCTCCGTGTCTTAATACGAACACGAATATAGGAAAACAATGTTATTTTTAAATATCGGTCAACCCGAGATATCTTATACTTTAACTTACCTAATAATCATAGACTCTAATATAAACCGTATATGAAGTGATTTATAATAACTATAGGAAAGCAATATGAATACGTTGATATGATGTCGTTCTCTTTAATAATTAACAATAAAACATTGAAAACACGCCGTATCCGGCAGAGTAGAATAATAGAAACGCTTTACACTTAAGGTGTCTTAAAAGGCATCTAATGATGCTGTTGGTGATTACGGTGTACCTCCTGTAGATCAAAAAATGGGCAGGCACGATTTACCGTTTACGCTTTAGTAAATTAACCAGTTATCTGAGTAGAAAAGTACTTTTATACTGCATTATTTTTTTGTCTCCTTTTATGATTCTCATATTTTTACTGAAAATAAAAATCATCTAAAGCCATAAAAACGTTAAGAGTAATAATTTTCATGAAACTAAAAAACTTCGATTTTCTCTCCTCACTTCAAAAATCTGCAAAATTAATGTCACAAACATTGAGATAAAGTCGGAAATAAACAACAAGCTCAAAGAAATAACATCTCGCTGAATCTTGATTAAGTTTCAACTTGAACTGATTTATTCAGCCTTTATTACATTAAAAACCAATGCCACAAAAAATATATCTGTCTAAATTATGTTTATAATAGTTCAAAGTTATTAGTGATACTAATAACTATTTATTTATAGTTACTAAATAAAAATATTATAATTACTAAATAAAATAAAGATAATACATAAAGATAACTAGTGTTATCCTATGTAAGTTTTTGCAAGTAATCAAGACCGTATGAAAAGCAAAGTAAAAAAAAAAATTAGAGACGTCACTCACTTTCACTTCTGTAGAATCGATATCGCTATTTGAAGTAACGAATCGAGAATCAATTTTATTCAATATCGATCGAAACGCTATTATTATGCCTTTTTCATATTATAATATACCTAAAATGTATTTGATAGTAAATATTAACACATATTAACATAAAAACATGGATCAATAATACGTGAACGAACTTAAATTATCATTGTATTACCGATTTTGTTAAAAACAAGTGGAACGTCTCTAAAATTTTCGACATAACAGTAATAATATGAGAGACAAATTATATAATAGTTACAAATCTTATGGATAATTGCAAACAATTTGAAATTATAGAAAAAAATTATAATACACTAGCGACCCGCCCCGGCCTCGCACGGATGCAATGCTCTACTATATTATGCATATATTATACATATAAACCTTTCTCTTGAATTACTATATCTATTAAAAAAAACCCCATCAAAATCTGTTGCGTAGTTTTAAACATTTAAGCATACATATGGACAGAGAAAGCGACTTTGTTTTATAATATGTAGTGATGACATTTGTTTGTCTGTATTGGGACACATTTCATCGATATCCTTTATCATGTAAGTTAGAATTGAAATTGCAAAATCAGTAATGTCGTTACTTCGCCTATTTAACTCTATTAGGTCAAATTTCAGTGATTTGTGGCATTTAAGTATTAGATTAAGAATGCAGGTACAGTTATCTTACTGTCATAAAGCCACTGATCCTCTACAGGGTATCTGTAAGAGTATATACCTAAACTTAATCAGGGATCTCTGCGCTCGTTCGACGTCTAGAAAACAGGTCTTGTAACCGTAATAGAGTAGTTAATAATGCATATGCCATAGCTACATAAATCTTATTTAAAAGCTCATTCTTCTAAAAGCTCAGTCTTTATTACATGCTTTAATTATTTAAATAACCAGATCAATTATCTAATTCTGTTCATACTTGATTCAATATGAGAAAGCCAGCTTTGTCTTTGGTCTACCATTATACCTAGGTATTTTTATAGTTTAACATTTGTAAACCTGAATAATTTAAAGATGTAACGTCTGAGCAACTATGAATCATGATGAAAAAGCTATCGCCAGGCTCAAGGCATTATTTGGAGTAAAGCAGATGTCATTTACTTTCGAGATGTTTAATGTTAGAAGATTATCGACAAGCTATTTCGAAACTATAGATAAACGCTTCTCAGCATAAGCCTTAACGTCGCTCCGAGTTTACTCGCAAAAACCATGGCCGTATCATCCGCATATAAAGAAATAGAGGAATGATTTTCAACCTCCCTCCAACAGTCTCCAGGTTACCTTCGTCATTAAAAATTTAATAAATGATTGGTTTTGCTCTTTATATGTTTATAAGTAAGTTGCAAATATAATAAATTATAAATATAAAGTTCATAAATTTAATATATAATAAATTTTTAACAAGTTGATGATATAACCAATACACATCAACCTTATACACTTTAAAGTTTGCACTTACCTTATATCACTGTAATAGAGACTATTTTATTTTTAGTGTGTAATACTTGAATTAAGTAAAGAAAAAACTTTTCAATACCTGTTTTAATGTATGGCAGCCAAACATGGACTTTAAAGCAAAATACGATGAAAACACTGGAAACCTACCAACATGCAATGGAAAGAAGTATGTTGAATGTGAAAAGGTCGGACCGAATAAGAAACCATGTCACCAGAAAAAAAAAGAAAGTTCATAGACATAACATCCAAAAACAGAAGACTCAAATGGCAATGGGCAGGGCACATGATAAGAGGCCAAGAAAAATGAAGCGAAATCGTGACATTATGGTAACCTAGAGAAAGGAAAAGGAAAAGGGGCAAACCACAGAAAAGGTGGGATGATGACATAAGGCAAGTAACAGGAGTAACGTGGAATAGAGTGGATAGACAGGAATGGAAAAGGTTGGAGAAGGCCTTAGCCGATTGGCAAACAGACCTACAAAAAATAACTAAGTACTAGAATAGAATAGATTAATATTAGATACTAAACTTAGCTACAAAAAAGATTTGTATATACATACCATAGTTTTTAGTTCTTAATACTTTGTAAATAGATACTAAGTTGGTCTGAATAAAGGGCTTTATTATTGTTATTATACATCTTGAGGTGCTGTCGGGGTTTTAAAAATAATAACAAGGAATTGTCCGTTTAATAATTTATTGCAATTGTTCAAAATTTCTGCAGTAACAGTTTACTTTTTAATGGAAATTACATAGATGTTATCTTTAATTTAGTTAACACATTTAATCTATATATATGAAAATTCCCGGTCACTGCGTTTGACCGCAATGAACTACTCAATCGATTTTGATGATTTTTTTTCTTTTGCCAGATTTACTGTGACAAAGGACATAGGATAGATTTATTATAATTTATAACATAGCGACGCAAAGCCATCAGCTAGTACCTCTATAAAAATATATATACACTGAAACATACAAGCGCCAGATTGTTTTACCATTTTAACGTCGTATCTTCAGGTAAGAAGAATAAACGGCCTGAAAATAAGCGGTCCTTCTTTTGGGGTTCATTTTGCATTCTGAAAGGTACAAAAATATCTATCCGCGTCAAAATTGAGCGAGAAAATACTACAAAATGAGTAAACACTGAGAAAACACGCCTCCGTTGCAATTTGTCCGAATTGAATTAAATAGGATCGAGTATTAGCCGTTGCAGTAGCACATCTAGCTATTGTTTGCTGAATAACACAGATACTATGAGAGACCGCAAAGCCAGAAATTAATTTACGGAACTTTTGAGTAACTTGTACTATTTACCCCGAAATGACGCTAATTTTTTTGCATCTCTCTTACAAATTGCTAGAACAACAGCAATACAATGTTAATAAAAGAAGTAATGAGACTATAGAATATAATAACCGTAAACAACTTAGAAAAGTATCTATAACACTATTGGCATCTTATACAGCTAGCACTCAGCCTTGTTCACGCAAAAGTCTTAATTGGTTTTGATTTCTAAATGTTTGCATTTCATCATGGAACTATTGTCGTATTTACTGCTTGGACCTTCTTTAAAGGTGAAAAAACCGATATACTGAAAGAATTATAATCACCACACTGTCACAGCGGATTGGTATGAGCTAACGAAAGCTGACGCAGCCAGCACTAATAGCTTAACGTGTATTATAAGGAAGGTGGAGCGTTAGATCATAAAGTTTTGGTTACCCATCAGAAGATCGGCATTAGCAAAACTTGTTTAACCTTTGCTATAGTAAATTTATTTATATATGAAATTCAAATCTCTATAAAAATAACTAAATGATGGTAAACGTATCATTTTTCTTTTTTATTCAGCTTTGCATACCAAAGCTATGAAAAGTTACTTTCCATTTTTATGCGACTTCTTGCTACGTACAAGTTCTCTCGAAATGGGACTCTTCCCTATTACGATATTCAAGAAATGTATTGTAAATTCTAGCATTGCAAAAAAAAAATATCTACTTAGAAATTCGGTCAGATAATGACTTGGCCACTTTTTATGTGTGTATTTCATGTTTTTGTACTAAAGTACCAATACGCGTACAAAGTTGCGGGCCACAGCTAGTGTATAGGAATAAATAAAATTAACATATCTGTTTGCAATATTTAAATAAAATCGTTTAACTAAATACATATAGAAGTATAAACTGTACTTACAATACAATAAAGAAATTTTGTTTTTCTGTTTGTTCCAGCTTATCATTGAAATCATAGATTTTGACGAGTCTGGCAGACAGCAGATGGTATAAGGAGTAACTTAAGCTACTTTTATTTGTATAGTCAACAAACAAAATATTACATGCCAGGCACAGCTGTGAATATAAATGAATTATTTTAAAGCTATTGATAAAACAGATTCCCTGGCAACTCCACGTGCGACACCGAATTATTAAAACTCAAACTAACATATTATTGATTTCTCAAACTTAAATTATGCTCAATATCTCTTCATGAATTCCATGAACTTAGTTAAGAAAGTGAACACCTCTTAACTGAGACGACATGCCAAAGAGAGCGGAAACAATCTCCGAAATGGACCGCGTCTCTCCCGACTGCACGTTGCATACTTTATATTCGACGCAAATTCACTACGTGACTTCGACCGTAATCTTGAAATATCGACATTCAGTGGGGTTGCCAGATTTTGATAATATACTGAAAACTATATTTCGACGATGTTAGTGCAGCGGTAGCGATCACACCTACTGCACCAAACTTTCAAATCCTTGTAGATTTTTGTGTGTTGAGCATAAATATTAGTTCCCGAGTCAGCATATTGACAGATTCTATTCTTTGTTTACTATCCATACTACCAAGCTCTGTTTAGTGTGAGACTGATCAATTTATGTCGGTTATACGATATAAATAAAATATTGATCATAATGAAAACTATGTTTATTTTTTTAAAACTCCGAGTTTCGGACTAGATATAATAAGTGACAAAAAAATAGAAGAAGTATTTTTTTTCTAATATAGGAGCCTAAAGATCCCAAGACCCCATTCCAAGATCCCAATTTCGGGATTGCTTTAATCAAGTTTATAAATGAACAACGTGTATATATACCTTGATCAATTATAAATTTCGGGATTGCATTGGGGTTTTTAGGCTTCTAGATTAGAAAAAAATTACTAGCTCTATTTTTTGTCACTTATTATGTCTAGTCCGAAACTCAACAGCAAAAGGTTAGGCCAATAAAATATCAAAATATCTGAAAAAGATATAGTTTGCATGAAGCTGAAGGACAAAAGGCTGTATTTCTACATTTGTTTTGATTTACATTGCTTTTTCATCATATAAGTGGCAGTTAAACAGATAAACAGGTTTATTATTATACAACAAAACGTAAGACGAATGACTTTATCTGTTACTGAAGGAAACGGATCCAAGTTCTTTGGTTTAAACTTATATTTCGTTTGGAAAACAACACGATTGCTTATTATTGTGGGTAGAAGTAATAACTCGTTGGTATTATTCTAAAAGAAATAATATCAGCATAAATATACACATTTTTGAAGTTATACTTCTTTAGGCGCGTTATGAAAAAATGATGAGAGTGCGCATCACTGTGACAAAAAATTATCATGTTGAAGTTGGCCGCAAAAGCGACATGGAATAAACCATCAGGATGAAGTTGGCTGCTAATTTAATGCAAATTGTGTAAATTGTAATTTATCGTGTCTGGGTGTTAAGGGTACCGTATTTGAGTGGTAAGGGTGGTAGAATTTTAATTATCTTTGTTTAGTAACAATAAAGAAGTATAACTTCTTACGTGCGTACATAAGTACACACAACGGTTTTTTATTGTTAATATTGTCATCTAATAAATACGCGGAAGTAAGTTTGTTTTACATTCCACTCTTTAAATACTCAATCAATCATCTTCAAATTTTGCATAGGCACACTATATCAGAATAAAGGTCAAGGATATATAATACCTTTCTTAGCGAGGAAAGCAGCAGGTAAAAGCTAGCATTGTAGTTTTATAAATACTAATTTAGTAATTTAATCTCTTTAATATTATTATGCACTATGTTGATGCGATTTCGGAACGTATTAAAAATATGGCGCTTCTGAATGCCATCATATATATTCAAATTTATATATACATACATATTTTAATATTTTACTTTTCAACTATACTGTTTCATTTATTATAAAAAATTGGTTGCCTGTAAAGTCGGTATACGGGCGAAAGTTTTACGTGACAACGACTTTGAGTGGTAAAATAATTTTAATGTGAATATTCATTCGTATAGTAGGAAGAAGGATGAAATAATAGTAACAATTTAAAACATTTATTTATACAAAGAATTATATTTAAAACATTAATTTATAGGCACGCGTCCCTTCCACTTTTTATGTCTGTCTCTCTCGCTCTTAGGCGGGCTAACCATGCCCGAGTGGAAGGGACGCGTGCCTCTCACTCGCTCTCATTGTGAGCGCATAACGTGAGCGGAGCGTAACGCAGTTTCTTGAAGTGTCACCCGGCAAACCAATTTATAAGACGTTGTCACGTCAAAACAACTGCATTAATATCTATTTGACAGTATATTGAATGGTATTGTAAACTCAAGTGTACTGAAATACTTAATCTATTGCAAATTGAATTCAAACAAACCTAATGTCCTATCGTCACCTCATTGAAGTATACCGTGTGAATAGGCTCGTTGAACACACCAATGGATGAAATTAATCTGTATACTAAATTAATCTCAACATAATCTGACTTAATGAAATTGATTAAGGCGTTGTAATTAAATTTATCATAAGTAATCCTTTACGAATTAACAGGATTAATCAGCGAAGTTACTTACGGCGAGATGTTGGTGAATAAAGTTCACATAGATCGCCGATAGACTATAAAGGCAAGAATTAGCCAATTAGATTCGTTATAGACTTGACTTCAATAACCACTTGTCAGTCCACGGTAGCAATTGCTACCGATAGTCAACACCCCTCGACAGTCCCTGCTAGCAATTGCTATCATATTCAAATTACGGCGTGGCCTGCTGTTTCTTTTTTAAATACGATTAATTTTTGAGTTCCAGAGATCCAAATATTCTGTGGTGGATTCTTTATTTAATCAGCTTTACGGTAGTATTTTTGTTTGGTCCTAGCTTCATTATTTAGCGAGAAATGGCATTTTTATCTAAGAGTCCGACATTTTTTGCACAATTCGCGCAGCATTAGAACTGTTGAGAGAGGTGGGGCGCGCGCGGTAGCGGACTGACAAGTGGCTAGAATAATATGGTAAAGAAACTATCGCCTGTTTAACTTTCCAAACAACTTCAACGTCACCAGTAGAAGTTATGCTTCAATTGATTCCATACTTAATTCAAAATAAATGAGAAGTATCTCTTATTTATACATATTTAAAAATAGAAACAAATAAAATTAATTTAAATAATAGTTTAATAGCCTAGTAGATTGTTTTGCCAGAATTGTAACCTCGTAAAAACGTAGATATCCCGATAATCTGGATCCCGGAATACCAACCGTGTTAAAATTCCGATTTTCTTCAGGATTGAGATTTCTTAATCCCGAGATGTTCAGGATGAGAATAATAAAAAAAGTTGTAAAATATTCTGCGTGATGAGAAACTCTTGGTGTTGCTAGAGCTCTAATCAGTAAAGGTTGCCTTTTAATGTAGTAATTTCAAAAAAGGTCTTGCTAATAACTCACTACACTGAGTAGCTTCTAACATACATATTGTCTATCCAGTCTATATAAAAGTGATTTCTATATGTCTATGTCTATTTTCGAAAACTAGGCGATGCAGTCGCTAAGTATAAAGTTACGCTAGCTCCATATATTGGAGCGGAGCGTAATAACAAAAAAAAAGAAAAAAAATCGTTTCGACGGGAATTTTAGCGAAATTCAAAATTCGTCCGTCACCATCTGGTCCTAAACCTGTTAATTCGATTTCACACAAAAAATATTAAAATCGATTAAGAACTAGATAAGTTTTACCGTAACAGACATTGCGCCATTGAAGCTGATTCATGGGAGCTTCGCTCGCTCCGCTCCAATTATATTAATGATTTTTATCAAATTATATAAGCTATCGCTTTACGTTACAGTGTTCGTGACTCAATTAGAAACATTGCTTATATCAAATTGAGACAGATTTGGATATGTTAATTAAAGTGATTTATATAAGAATCTCTATTGCTAACCCTCAGTACCATTTCTGGTTCCAGAAATTGTCAAAGTATAATCGCGAAATCCCGAGATATACTTAAGGCCTAAATCGAATTCCCTATCTACAGTAAATCAAACCATAGTTAAATGACCATTTCAACGGTTTACAAAGTATTGCGTTTCTATTAGTAATTAGGTTTAAGTTTAGATTTAAAGACTTTTATTGTCATAAGAACGTACGTGCTCTTAAAATGAGATTACATAAATCTATAATATAAGAACACAAATTTATTGTTTGTTTGTTTGTCTGTTCGCTCATTGTCCCACTCTTTTTCCATTGTATCAATAACGTTACCATTGCAACGCGTTACCTAATCTAAGAACACAAATTTGTTGTTTGTGTGTTTGTCTGTCCGCTCCTTTTCCCGCTCTTTTTCCTTTGTATCAATTAACGTTACCATAGCAACGCGTTACCATAGCAACGCGTTACCGGGTCAGCTAGTACTTACAATTGTAACAATAATTAGGAGCAGCGTACATTAATTTAATATTTTCAGCATTAGTAAAGACACAAACAGAAAACATAACAAGACTTAATCATTACAAATTCCATAGGTAGTAAACGTAAATTGAAACATATATACAAGAATTTTAAGAAGAAAGAAAACTCTTATCAGCACTGTACTTATAACAGCTCATCAACACATACATACACATTGAACCCTATTTTACAAACGGCAGATAAAAACAAAAATATAAAAAAATTAAATGGTGTCTATTACAATGACAAGAGTAGTTCAAACGATTAAGTGTATAGCTTGATGTGATTTCGATTGTTTTTCAAGGTAGGTCGGGATGTTTATTGTGGTATAAAAGTAAAAGGCTGTTAGTACGAAGATGGGGAGGGACTGGTCACCATATTATAGGAAATACTAGCATAGAAACCAGTTATCCTGTAATCTAGACTAAATCATGTCAATTCCTTTATTACTTCTTCACATCTAAGGAAGTAAACTCTCTTTCACCGCTTGGGCGGAATAATTTAATGTTGGCGGCGCGGCATTATTACAAAATCATTGCTATCACTGTTAGATTAACATATTGGATTTTTGTTTATTTATGTACTGCCGTTAGATAAACGAAAATAAATAAAAAAATTCAACCAACAAATAACAAATCTATTCGATTTTTTTTAATGTAGATAGAATCTAAACAGTTTTTCAGCATAACCAAGTTGACAATATTAATAGAGTTAAAAATCAGGCAAGTACCCTTACTTGTCCCCTTATCCCTATTTTACAGCAACGCTGTAATGCTTTTTTTACAATATTACCTTCAGCATATTTGTATGAAAGTAAAGATGTAAAGACTTTCTGACCAGTTCATGGACAAGAAACAGCAGTTGTAATATGAATTAATATTTAAGGGTCCACGTAAACACGTTCACACACATAATCTTATTTGCTACTGTAAATCCTTTTCCGAGACAAAATGCTTTCTAGTGAACAGTGCCGGGGATAGATGCTTATAAATAAATTCAGTGATACCCAGCGTTGCCAGATTTTTTTTTGGGAATTCGGGATTTTGAAACTTTTTGAGTGAAAAAAGCGGGATTCTTTCGTCGAAAGCGGGACATAGTGAAAAGACGTATAAAATCAGATGTTTTTAAATATATATCTTCTAATTTGAGTTTTTATTATTTTTACATAATGATAGATAGCAAAAATAGCCATCTTTGTCTTCTGAATAAAAAAATAATAAGAAACAAAAATCAAAGTCAAAAAATGTGGTGTTTTAAACAATAGTCTGAGAGTTATACTCCGGCCGAGTTATTTCCGAAAAGCAGGACTGAGCCTGACCCGCGCGGGACATTTAATTTTGATTTAAAAATCGGGACGTCCCGCCAAAATCGGGACGTTTGGCAACGCTGTGATACCCTAGATATCATACGCTACGATGATTCCCACTTAAGCTTGTTTGTCTTCCACGTTGTTTAAAATATTTTAAGTATGATTTACAACTATAAACAAAATTTACTGAATCTATATTACATTCGAGAACAACAAACACTGAATTAATTAATTAATTAATGAAAGTTTATTTGACACATTCAATATACAACACATTTACAAGACAATACAAAAGTATTAACAACAAAAAACATAAAAAACAAAAACATACGAGATAGTGCCAAATAGGCTTCTGCTCAGTATAAACCGTGACAATACAAGTTATCACGACACTGGTATTCTGCAGATGCCTTACTTGGGAGACTAGGTGACATTAACTGCTGGCTGTTGTAAAGTTAAATATTGTAAAAAATACAGTAACTAGCACATTAATAAACACTAGCAAAGTTGCTACAACTCATATTTAGTTCGTACACTTTTGTAAGTGTACGAACGAAATAAATATGAGTATGTACCTCTCCCTATAATATAAATGAGAGGTATGGACCTCTCCCGCATTTATAAAAAAACATATTTACTTAATAAATAACACGTTTATTTAAGAATAAACGCGCCGTTTGTTCGGTAAAAGTAAGCTACAACATATCAAAAACTAGCCGGACTTAACAAAAAATTGAAGCTTGTTGAATTGTATTTTTTTCAAATATTACAAAGCATTATTCATTCTTTGGAAACCAAGTTAAGTAGCCAAAACATTTGTGTTCCTGAATTCAGAAACAAAGTACCACAACACCCAGACGCGAGCCAATATAGAAAAGTTCGTTTTCTACATTGACCATAGAAAATGCATATGCATGCATAGAAAATAAAAAATAATCACAATAATAAGATAAATAATAAATATCAGGACTTTCTTATACAGATGACTTGTAAAAACCAGCTACCATAAAAAAAACAACTACCATAAAAATAACACAGAATACTAATTTCTAGATTACATATTTAAAACGGGTAGATAAATTAATCTGAAACCTACGTCACTGTGATATTATTTGTTTTATATATATATAAAAATTTGTATAACTAGCTGATTTTATGTCCCATTATTATAATGTTTTTCATCAAAACCAATTCAGCTTTCAAAAAGGTAGTAACACAATGTTAACATGCTCTAACCTAATCAAATTTACCAAAGGAAACCCATTAACTGGCATATTCATAGATATGACAAAAGCTTTTAACTTTGTTAACCACAAAAAGGTCCTGAATAAACTTTAATGTTACCGGGTGGAACAGCAAATGAATGGATAAAAAGTTATAAAAAGATAGAGAAACATGTCCCGAAATTTTGAATACAACAGCGTGGGAGAATCAAGTGTTAAAATTCGTTTATATGACACTACAATAATAAAATTAATGTGATGAAAGGAATTTTTTGCATTTTTCAATAATATCTTATGTGATAAATTATTTTAATACAAAACAATAATTTGACATACATTATTATTTGAAATAGAAATAAAAGATTCTTCATTAAAAGTTGATATTTGAGTTTAAATAACATAATAGGTATTTTTCATGATTATTTTATTTGTATAAATCGTTAATTCAAGTCATTTTTAATAAAAATAATACTTTAATTTTTTTTTTTGTAGAATAGGCTAGTTGCCTAAACTTTGAAAAGTGGCTAATATTATACCTGAATGTGTATTTTACCCGAAAAAAAAATATTTCGAATAAAATCATTACATTAACAATATGTATTTTGCATTTTACAAAACCAATTTAAATTTCCCTTGAAAACGCTCAAGACTGTCATGGCGTCTTGAATGACGTCACGCCGTGCAAAACAAACAATTCTCTGTACGACGATTGATGGAATTATTTAATTAAAAATGAATCCTTAGTATTACAAGTATTGTATAGTGCCCCAGTGATAAAGAATAAGCTTAAACACGCCAGACAAATTATTTATATAAGTATGTTAAGTAGAAACAATCCACAATTGCGGAAAAAATGAAAAACTTGCAAGGAATCCCTCCTTATTCTTATTCATTAGGTATTCATTGTTTATTAACAAATACAAGAATGTCTTTTTGTAAAGATTATTTTGATGTAAGTATTTTTTGTTTGTTTAACCTATAATTAACTCAAAACAATAAAAATATATAGGTACAAGATCTTGTCTTATCGAAAGGATCGTCAGGATTAAATATAAAATAAAATATGCGCAAAATCCGTAAAAAAGTGTTTTATTCAAATGTGTAATGTGCACGAAAGTATAAGAACTAAATAAGAACAAACTGGGTCCGATTGCGTTTCTCTCCAAACCTAATTAGTGATGGACTGAAATTTTACTAATTATGTCCATGTCTTTATCTAAGAGCTATTACGTTTCTGTTAAATTACGTCCATGTCACTAAATTTTAACGTACTGCTGTGTCTATGGTTTTGAACCTAATTTAGTTCGTTTCTACGCCGAAAATGACAATGGGTCCGATTGCGTTTCTTCGTCGCACTTATTTAATGCCGTATAATGTACTTAATTTAGTTTAAAATTCGTACTAAAATGTTTAGTTCACATACGTATTTCGTTTGTAGACGAATAAGGTTCACAACACTATTTATGACGATTTTGAACCTATTTTAGTCTACCGTATGTCTATTGCTATTCCGTTTCTGACAGTTTGACAGCTGGTCGGCGTTAAATGAACCTATTTTTTTAAACAGTGAACTTGTTTAAGGTCGCTCTTAATTAGTCCGTACGTAAATTAATTTCTAAAGTAAATAATAAGAAAGAAAGAAAAATCAGTAAATAACTTTTAATTTATATTTTAATCGACTGTTATAAAAAGTATACTAACTCAATATGTTTAAATAATTTTCAAAAATTATAAAATTAATATAAAGTTATGAAAAGAAAATTAATTTCATTGTAAAAAAGCTTGGGGTGCTCGATTTTGACTGTTGTAAATATATAATTAAAACATTTGTAAACATAAAGTTAGTATAGAAATTTGATATAAAAAGCACCCCACGCTTTTTTACAATGGGTCCGATTGCGTTTCGCTTCGCTTTCGTTATCGCGCGTGTGCATTGTTTGTGGAGAGAAAACTTGTGTTGTTTTATTTATTTAGGACTATCGGAACGTATAGTTTTATTGGATTGAAAATGGAGACATAAAATATTACTATCTACTAATAAAATATAGTTTAAAAATATGTTTAAATAATTTTCAAAAATTCTAAAATAAAAATAAAGTTATGAAAATAAAATTAATTTCATTGTAAAAAAGCGTGGGGTGCTTTTTATATCAAATTTCTATACTAACTTTATGTTTACAAATGTTTTAATTATATATTTACAACAGTCAATATCGAGCACCCCACGCTTTTTTACAATGAAATTAATTTTCCTTTCATAACTTTATATTTATTTTATAATTTTTGAAAATTATTTAAACATATTGAGTTAGTATACTTTTTATAACAGTCGATTAAAATATAAATTAAAAGTTATTTTCTGATTTTTCTTTCTTTCTTATTATTTACTTTAGAAATTAATTTACGTACGGACTAATTAGGAGCGACCTTAAACAAGTTCACATTTAACGCCGACCAGCTGTCAAACTGTCAGAAACGGAATAGCAGTAGACATACGGTAGACTAAAATAGGTTCAAAATCGTCATAAATAGTGTTGTCAACCTAATTCGTCTACAAAGGAAATACGTATGTGAACTAAACATTTTAGTACGAATTTTAAACTAAATTAAGTTCATTATACGGCATTAAATAAGTGCGACGAAGAAACGCAATCGGACCCACTGTTAAAATGTAGTGAAATAGAACTAGTAATAATATAAAAAATCTATGAAAACGTCAACAACAGCAGTAATGTTTTGCACGGCGTGACGTCACTCTTTCTAATTGGTGTTTACCATCACGTGACCTAATGCCTATTTTTTCCGAATTTATTAATAATAATCTTTAAGTATTATGACAAATATTTTTAGTTTTTATTATTTTTATATCATAATTCATAATTAGAAACTGTAACCCATCCGATTTATTGTTAGTAGATACAAGCCTATTATATCTTGTTAAAAACATATTTTCTTGGGCCAGTGCATTAATCGTAATTTAAACAGCCGCTTTTTGCGCGCTTTCAATGACGTCACATGACATGACTAACCACGTTACTATGGGTGAATCTACATACTTTGTATTGATATATGTTGCCGGCAAACGCATGGCTTCATGTCTTGTGACGTCACAACAAAAGGGAAGGCGCTCAGTTTATTTTAAAATTTACTTTCGTTTATGCATTATTTTTTAAAGAAAAAAAATATTTCTTTAAATATAACAGAAATTATCGATTTTAACGAATGCCGTCAGTTTATTACATATTTGAAGTATATTTAAAAAATATAAGATTTTTTTTTAATTACATGCAAGAAACTAATAATCGAGTTATTACTCGTATTTTGAAGGGCTGAATACTTTGTCTATATGATTTTATAGGATATTAAAATAATAAGTATTAATTTAAATATTGGTTTCATAACTCAAACCACACAGTATTTAATTTTGGTTAAGCTAACTGGTGTGAATGTAAGAAATCTTATTATTAAAAAAAAAACCGTCAAAATAAAGCTTCATTGTGATTCACCAAAGGATCTGTATGGGACCGGTAAAAGGTATATAGTGCTCATTTAAAAACACACGGACAAAGGATTGGCCGTCAGGTGTTCTGTTATTCTCACATGAACCCAGCGGCTGACCGGCGCGCTAGTGGCTATATTTTTGGACCGAAATTACAAATATTCCTGCAGACACGCATTTTACATGTAAAATTATTCAATTCAGTTATTTATTAATTCATTAACGGCCTCCATGGTCGATTGGCTCCCGTACCGCCTTTCATGGTAACGCTTCGAAGTCCCGGGTTCGATTCCCGTCCGGGTCAATGTTGAAAATTAATTCAGCCATATTGTCTCGAGTCTGGGTGTTGTAGTATCATCGTTGTTTCTGAATTCCATGTCCAAGTCCAACACAAGTGCTTGAACGACTTAACTTGGGTTCAAAACAGTAATAATATTAATAAATATTTCTTACATTCACACCAATAAGCCTAGCCCAAAATAAGCACTGTAAAGTTTGTGTTATGGCCTGGCTACATATGCAGGCGAATATTCGTGTCGCGTTGGCGCGCTAAAAACATCGTGTACGGGCATACGCGATGTTCTTGTCTACATTAGCGGGCGAATATTCGTGTCGCGGTGACGCGACACATCGTGCCGGGTTGTGTAGTGGTGTGCTGTACGGCTGAGAGGTAATTGTCGATAAATTATTATTTAGGTATTACTACTAGTACGAGTATCATTTGCAAAATATTAAAAAAAGAGAAGAAAGAGGAGATGGTTTATGACTAGCGATGTGCCGGATATCCGTATCCGTATCCGCGGATATCCGAGGCAGAAGAAAGATCCGTATCCGTGTCCGTATCCTTTACTTTTTAGCGGATCTTTTACGGATCTTTTTACCTTATTAATTTAAAATTTATAGATAAAATTCTTTAAAACGAAAGGGTAAGGCGCACTAGCGACGCCAATTGCCGAGATTTATGACGGTCCACAATTATTTAAAGCAATTGGCGTCGCTAGTGCGCCTTACTCTTTGCCTTAAATAGGTGATTAAGTAGCAATAATAAACTATTAAATTCAATAAAGATATTTTTTTATTTGTTATAATCAAATATTTGGCTCCTTTATGTTGCAAACTTTGCCGTAGTAAGTTATCATACCAATAGTATATAACTCCAAGGTGCTAAGCCAAATAGCTTTTTAATGAGATCAATATTTAAAAAAAGTTATAAGATCACTTTTTATCAAGAAAGCAAAACTGAGATCTTCGTAATATTTAAATTCGAATTAAATGATTTTTTAATCAAGTAAACTAATACTGCATGATACATACAGTGTTAATGTTAGATTAAAATCACAATAACAATAAGTGGAACTTAAAAAAAATAAGTCATAAATCATTAATAAAAAAAAAATAAAAAAAACCTTTGAAATTAGGTAATGGTAAATTATGTTTCAAAAAGAGTAACTTGGCAGCTTTGTCCCCCAAAGGTCTGTTACGATGAGGATCATAAACAATTCCTGCTGCACTGAAAAATTGTTCACTTAGAATACTTGTTGCAAGTGATGATAAATATGTACAAGCAATGTGACTAAGACCTCCGAACTTTTTACTGTTAATTTGCCAATAGGTACTTTAGTTTCGATCGAAAATCGCGCGCACCGACACCGATTGTGCAAGAAAGTTAAGATCCGTATCCGTATACGTATCTGCGGATCTTAACACCAAATATCCGTATTTAGATTCGTATCCGCGGATGTACATTTTTGACGATCCGACATATCACTAGTAAGCATACTGCACCATAATATAATGATAAAACCTATTTTCTTATTAATGTTAATATTTGGACTATTTATGCATGAAGAATTTAATTAAGGTTGATGAAGCAAGAGATATGTAAAAATAGGAGCCGGTGGAAAGAACTGATCTCTGCTAAACGAATGCAGATGAATATATGTATATCCGATGTTATATTGTTATATATAATAATTTGACTTTATTTTTCTTATTTTCGGAACAGGAATGGAAAGTAAGTTATCTGAGCTAACCGCCGAGTCTGGCATCGAATTCCCTCGATTTTTACGTATGTCGACGTCTGACTTTGAAATACTAATACAAAAGCTAGCACCATTAACCACTGACCACTCGACCAAGCGGGCCGTCCGAATAAATGTAAACAAACTGTGCACCGACCAACTGATCTAGCAGCGGGCGGCACGCTTTGTTTGTGCACTACCTACCCGATACATCAGTATTTTTACTAATGTTAGGTACCGGCATAATAAAATAAAATAATTTTCTTGTTGGCTTTATTGACAAGTCGTCTTTGTTTTAAGTAACACATCGTCGATAACTTTGCACACTATGCCGCCGCCATAAAAATCAAATATGTATGTGGTCATTTTTTATTAATACCGATGACGTTGTCAAGGCGGCGATAAACTGTGTCTAGCGAAAGTGAAAACTAAAAAATAAAACTACAAATCTAAGTACTCATTTGCAGCGATACAACAAGGAAACATTGGATAGCGATCAATGCTCAACATCGAAGTCCTTTAAAACTTTAGCATAACAGCAAGAAAGTAGATTTTGATTCGTTAAATTATTTTTCGATAAAAAATGTTTATTAATTATTGTTCCTTCCATTTAAACTTCCATTTTTTTAAAACAAAGTGTTTTTTACTGTTCGAACTAATACTTGTATTTTATTTTAACCTGTTTAAAAAATGGATGAATATCGTATGTATCGATACAAACGATTATTTTGGACATCTCTAATCCCTTTGATGCGCGCTACTTTACCGACACCGCCTCGAAGCGCGCCACTTTACCGACAGTGCACCGAATACATCGTCTTCGCCCGAATACTTCGCGCTAGAACGATCCACCCGGCCACACTTAAAGCGGTAACACGAATATTCGCCGTAGCCCGCTAATGTAGCCGCAGCATTATGGATACTAGGGTAACGGATAGACATACATATATGACACATAAATATGTAATATTCATAGAAATATATATAAACACCCATGACTCAGATACAAATGCTCGTATTCATCATACAAACATTTGCCCCTTCCGGGATTTGAACCCAGGACCGTCGGTGCGAAAGGCAGAATCGCTACCGTTGTACCAAAAGCTCGTCGATTTCAGTGTATTTGAGTTGTCTTATGTATTTTTTTATATACTTACGCGGGTTCCAAGAATATTGATACAATATATCGTACAGTGCAGCCATAATTGACCTTACAGTATATGGATATGCATAATTTTACCATGCTGAATTTACTATGGACAGATTCTACAATTATTACATTATCATTATTGTCACTATTGAATATCAAATTAATTTAAATTAATTTTGAATGTGAGTTTAATAAATATGTTACTTTAGCAGATAATGTTAGACCATTCCTTATATTGTATTAAAATATTTTATCATTTGTGTTCTTATGTCATCATAAACTTTTTTACCAAGGAAGCCATTGAGTGCAGACCTAATTCTATTATTGTTATCAATCGATCTAATAATCAACTTTAATATAGACTTAGCTGACCCGGACACGCGTTTCTGTGGCTCAGGAATAATATTAATATTATATTATATTAAAATTTATGCCGTTCACTAGGTTAACAACACAGCCAATTCATTTAACACGAGCGAAGAATCTACCAAACTGTTAATAATCTTATATTAAAATATTTGATTTTTGTGCTCTCGACGAACCAATAAAGATTCTATTCTATTGGATTTAAAATTCTTTAACAGTTTGTTTAATCGGTTGATAAATTTATTTCGAGTTCCTTCTAACATATCTATATACTTTTAAAAAATGGAAAGATGTAACACGCATATTACATTTATATATTTAATACATAAATAAGTTATATTTATAGAAATGTATAAAAATTCTCCCCTATCTGCCCCTTCGGAACTTATATCCGGAACCTTAAAGTCCTTAAACCTTAAAAATAGCTTATCTTTACAAGCTTCATTTTCAAAACAATTGAAAATCAAGCCTATTTTAAAAATGGGAAAAGACAACGTGAATAACTACAGACCCGTATTTGGTTTCAGTTATGTCTAAAAATATAGAAAAGATATGTATAACTGGCTGAGTTTATGTCACATTTTTATAATATTTTTCATCAAAACCAATTCAGCTTTCAAAAAGGTAGTAATACAATGTTAACATGCTATAACCTAATCAAATTTACCAAAGGAAACCCATTAACTGGCATATTCCTAGATGTGACAAAGCTTTTAACTTTGTTAACCACAAAAAGGTCCTGAATAAACTTTAATGTTACCGGGTGGAACAGCAAATGAATGGTTAAAAAGTTATAAAAAGATAGAGAAACATGTCCCGAAATGTTTAATACAATGTGGAAGAATCAAGTGCTAAAGTTCGTTTATTTGACATTACAATAATAATTAAATGTGACGAAAGGATTATTTTTGCATTTTTCAATTATATCTTAGATGATAAATTATTTTAATAGAAAACAAAAGTTATCAAGTTTATGAAATTGATTTTTTTTTCTTTGCAACTGTTAAATCATTTTTGACGCTTTAGTAATTTATTACAACTTCATTATACTGTGTTGGCGAACTTTTAGGTAAATGTACGCAAACAGTGCATACAGGGAAACCAATATTCGTTTTATATTGTGTTCCCCTGCGAGGACCTACGATTATAAATAGCTGCCCTTTGTCCACTTTTTTATTAATCTGTTAAATTGCAGCTGTTGTAAGGTGTCCTACACATAACTCATTAGGGTTAATACTAATAAGAATGATAAAATTGGTAAAGTATTGATATGAGTTTGGTAGACGAAAGGGTTAACTTTACAACAACCGATTCCGTAATGAGCACTGATTTTTTGCACAAATTTCATTTCTCTCAATATTTGTATTTATATAGGTAATATGATTACATAAAACTTCTAACGATGACTCATACAGATGTCGTTCTTACATGTCAGTACATAAAATATTATTTTAAATTAATTAAACAGCTGAATACATGTCGTCACCACCATCACATCAGCCCTACAACGACGCTGGACTTTCCCAATGAAAATGACAATAACTTTATTCAAATGCACTTAAAAATAAGTAGTTTTGAATCGCACAAAATTTTATTTATCTACCACCCATTCAGGACGTCTTTTAACTGACAAGAAGAATGGGCGCAAGAAACTCGTCAGCTTTAACAGAAGTAACGACATTTACAATATAATACGTCGTCACAATACACACAATCCACAAAAAAAACAAAATTATTTTGTTATGACAATACTAATAGTGTTATGATAGCAGTATTTCGTTGATTACAACAAAGTCAAGAAGTATCTGTACTTACTTAAGGTAAGTATCCCTGAACATTGCAATTTAACTGTAACTATGACTGAATTGGTAATAAAAAAGAAATGCTTTATTTATTTATTTATTTTATTTATTTATTTATTTAAGAAACCAACAGCGTCACAAATATTAAAGTACATATTACAAGCTTATTATATTGTAAGGCCAATAACAGGTTTCTATTATAGATAAAAAGCAATCCGAACAAATCTGTCTTTAATCATATTATTAATAGTTCCATAAATCCCTCGCGGTTAGCTACACTTGTGTTATAGGTTGATCCACGTCCGTAGTATCGTGACCGCCATTGAAGTTGAACCAGCCCGCCTAGCATACGCAACACGATAAAAATTTTGTCTACCCATTTTCTCGTGTTTTAGTCATTTGTCGTCAGTCGTCTCTAACATGGCTGCGTTTAGAAGTCGATTTCTTATGTCAAACGTGTTTTTTTTACTTAGCTGCGGATTTTTGTCTTCAAACTCTAACATGGCAATTGCGTTTTGTCGACATTTTAACCGATACTGTCGACATATTTCTCATCTTTGTGTCAGTACGTAGAGAAGAGACGACAAGTGGTTTGTGTGCTATTTCGATTGGAGCGATGGCGGTGTTTTATTACAATTATGTACTTAAAGTATATTAAGGGCGAACGTAAAAATATGTTTTATAGTTATATACTTATATATTTTATTTATGCACATATAAATATATTGGCAAAGGTATATTTATTTGAGTATAAATATATTCGCGGCGGGTCGAATCCATATAGGATTTTCCACTGGGTCACAAAAAAATGTACAATATCGATTTCATTAATTTTACAAGTACAGAACTATCAGCAAGAAGAAACAGCTGTGTAATTATTATATTTATTTGTTATTTAAGCTTTTAACTGCTATATTTTTACATCCAAATAAATTGTTGCTAGAAAAAAATAGAATATGTTTATTTTACGGTTTTTAATTATTTTATAATTTTAATCTTATACTAGCTGACCCGGTAACGCGTTGCTATGGTAACGCGTTGCTATGGTAAAGTTATTCATACAATGGAAAAAGAGCGGACAGACAAACATACAAACAACAAAGGAGACCTTTCTTTTCGGGCCAAAAATGTACCTTGGTACAAGTTATTTGAAAATATTCATAATAATGTACAAACACTTATTTCATATATAATATACCTATAAATTAGATTTATATAAAGATAATAAAACACAATAAATTATACACAAAATCACAACTGCGTAGAACGAAACGCTAATATGGCACTTGTGTGTGACAGTCGGTTAGATTTTAACAAGTATCTCGCGGCTCTGGAACACGGTATTTTAGTAAAGTCCGTAGGCTGATAAAATAACTAAACGCTTAGAATAATTCGCAATAGCAAGAAATATCTATTTTCGCTCTTGATCCTACTGTATATATTAAAAACAGAAGAATTCATAAAGCAGTGTTGCTGATAAACTTGTATACAATTTATGTTTAAGACTGAATATCGAAAAAGTTTATATAACTTTAAGCTACAAAACGCTTCAAACTCAAAACAATTGTGCTTGCCAGCTAAAAAAAAACATTTGTTGCAAGTAATGTATATTTTTGAATGATTTTTTTTAGTGGTACAAATGTATTTAAAAATAAATAAGTATTTTTTTCGGAATATACAATTTTTTAGCTATTTTTTGGTATCTTTGAATCTTAGGTACATATTTAGCCGAACTTATATGGAAGAAAGAAAGGCTCCTTTGTGTTCTTAGATTATAGACTAGCTGACCCGGTAACGCGTTGCTATGGTAACGCGTATACAATGGAAAAAGAGCGGACAGACAGACACACAAACAACAAATTTGTGTTCTTAGATTATAGATTGTACATTGATTCAAAATTCACACAATCGAATAATTGAGTTCTTAATGTGAATTTGCCTCTGAAATTAGTTGATCAAAACATTGTAGGGATGATTTATAACAATCTTCCAACTTGTAAATTTGGAATAGAACAATATTGTTACTTAAACCAAAGTAATAAGTTTCTAAGTCTGAATGCCCTAAATCATTTGAGTTCTCGCAGAAAGTAAAATTAAGCGTTTCGTATCCATTACGGTTTCTTCTAAGGTACAGTTTAACGATAGTATCGTTCGTTTGTTTGGGTTTTATTATTTGTTTTATGGGCAGCTTTGTTAGGGCTCAATCTGCTACTGAAGAAAGACTTTAACCCTTCGTCAGAGTAATGAAAACGAAGATTCATTGACGGATAACTTTCAACTATTGATTGAAGCGTAAGTGTGCTTATTATAGGCACGGCTCCTGAAAAGGAGAAGATATATAAGGATTTAATACAAAGAAAAATAAAAAGGCCAGCAGTAGCTTTCCACTTCAGAATTTGAGACGGCAACTTTGTACCAAACCATAAACAATAAACTTGCGCAGAAATTGGATCATTGGATTTCAATACCTGCCCGCCTAGCATACGCTACTCGAGCTATCTCGCGCACGATTGAAGAGAAGTTTGTCGACATCGACATAATATCTCGTTGTATACAAACGGATGTTGCCTCTTGATATATGATTATTAACTACTTTATTATATAACATAGCAACACCGATATCGTTCATTTAATTTGTGTTGCGTGTTTTACCCTTTTATTGACTTTTTGGAAATGTGGATTACATAAATTTTGACGTTGTCCGACGACTTACATGATCTGTGGTTGATCGTTTCTCGCTAACCGCCGGTTTCTATATTCAAAAAACTATCCGTTCTTGCTACGCATAGTAGTATATTATACGAAGCGTAAGCTAAAACCGTTCCTATAAAAAACGTCTCGTAGCGCAACTTACCGTTGGCTTGCTACTAACGGATGGGAGGGCTACTAGTAAGAGGTGGTAAGCATATTGTACGGAGATGACAGTTTATGCCGTTCCTATAAATATTTTAACCGTCAGTAGACTGTCAATATTACTATTCGTAATGTCATTCGGTTACCGGCCAATTTCAGTCGGTTAAAATGTATATTTCACTGTTTGCGCTCTGCCTGCAAGAAATATGAAGAAATGACGAGTTGAGATAGTGATACAGAAGTGTTCGATATTATATCGGAAAACAGTGAAACAGATTTAGAAGAAGATAAAGTGTCTAAAGAAAGAGCGAATTATATAGCGACACCGGATTCGTACAAATTTCAAGTGAAAGAAATTGTTGAACAGTAACTTCTTGAAATTTGTTCACACTTAGGAGTAACAGGAGCTAGGTTAGTATTTTGGAGGCCTTTGTATACTCTCAATATAACCTTAAGACATAACCTTCATAACATAACTGCCAAAACCCTATGATCATGAATTTATTGATGTACTTGCAGGAATCATGGGGTATATCCACTACATCCGCTATTATTGACATTAAGGTTTTATGCTTTAAGAACAATGCTCATATCAGTAGCAGACTTTGTGGGATTGATCTCAGAATATTTTAATAAGTGAGTATTGCTTATACTCGTAATCATTGAATAATGAATCATAATCCAATTATGTACGAGCATACATGTACTATCCTGAGTCCTGTCCTCATGAGACCATTTACTTCTAGTCTACAGGTGCTCGAGGGGAAATATTCTCGTTGTCATGTCAGGGATGACCATTCGTCCCATCCGTTGCCTTTAAACGTGTACTATGTGGGAAGCATTATTTCACTCCGGGGGATAGTGCTGGACGGGGCCAATGGGATCATTTGGTTAAAGCAAATATATATTTTTTTCAGTTTACATCTACCTATGGACCCACCTAGATCCAGTTTGTTTGTCGCAGTTTGTGCCTTTTATATCAAGAGTCGGAGAAAAAATTGCCTGCATCAAAACCGAATTAAAAAGTGGAAAAATAAAAAATTCAATTACTTTTAAAACTGTTTTATTTTACAATAACTGTAAGAAGCTCACACTAAAATGGGTTATTTTTTTGTTGTTTTGTTGCAATGTGGATCAATTTTGTTGTAATCAATGGATTGTTTTGTTTGAGATCCAAATGCAGGGCAACTTCATCCTTGCTTCTTTGATATAGCCTTCTTTGTTTTCTGTAACAAAAATATACCTGAATGAAGATTTGCCAATTCAAAATTATTGCAATATTTTAAGCGGTAGACACGTTGGTAAAGTTTGTTAGATATACGAGTAGATCAAATAGGTAATATCTGATACTCACCGGCGTAATTTCTTTTTTGCAAAAGATATAAGTAAAACACTATTGGAAACGGTATTATACTTTCCACTATAAAATTTGTAATAATTATTAGAGAATAACAGTTATAGATGAAGAACCTGGGTTTTTATTTTGGAAAAAATGATGGATGTCAATCTAATAAAACCACAAACAAACGTCTATTTGGTAAGAAAAAGGTTAAATAACACGCGGATTGCAAAATTATAATAATATTTTTACCATTGTAATTATTAACACAATTAATCTAAATTATGTGAATCTAATTTATTATGTTTTAAATTTTGTGCAATTTTGAAATTAAATTTTGCGTATAACTAAACGCACATATGTGAGGGCTCGGTATTTGAACGATCTACGGACGCTCGTTGACAGCAGGCATAGAAAGTGAATTGTGAAACGGTATCTACGACTCGTAGTCGGTAATAGAAAAACGGATAGTAACTTTTATACCATAACTATCAGTTGAATATAGGAACCGGCGGTAAGTCAACGGTGTTTGTTTTTTTTAAATCGCCGAAAGTTTTTGTTGTTCATTCTTTTAATATAAGTTTATTCTTTTTACAATCTAAAGTTTTAAAAAGAATAAACGAGTACATTTAGTCGACGCAATATACACTCATTTGCAAAAAAAACGGGCGGTTTTGATTTTCATTCATCTTTAAAAAGATACAATACAAAAAAGGTTTCAATCGTTTGTACACGTTACTGGCCGGTTTTAAAAATGCCGTGGTAATTAAAAAAGTACGTTATAAATTCACATTTTCATTTGATGCTCATTTTTACAGAAAACCCCTTTTTATCCTACATTTTTGGCGCGAAGTTCCAGAAGTTAACATCGACTTTTATAACTTTTATTCAATTTTCATCGATTAATTTCATATCCTTGACTGTCAAAGCTTTATTTATTGCTGTTTGGCTGTATCAAAAATGGTAGATAAAGTGGTAAAAGCTACCAAAATTATCGCGCTGCTTGAAGAGGGTTTCAGCCAATGCTTCGTGGCTAGGAGGCTAAATGTTAGTCGCTCGACAGTCCAAAGGACCTGGCAGCGATATCAGGAGACTGGTTCCGTCGAGAGAAGGCCTGGTTCTGGAAGAAAACCATGTACCCAACCACAGGATGATCGTTTTCTTGTGAGTCGCGCATTGAGAAATCGCAAATCTTCGAATGTGGATCTTAAGAACAACCTCCAAGAAGTAAGAAATGTGCATATTAGTCTATGGACGGTCAGGAAGAGGCTTCTCGCTGCCAATATACGCAGTCACCGCCCGGCCCACGGCCCAAAATTACTCCGTGAGCACCGTGTTCGCAGGCTTAGGTTCGCTAGAAAATGTGAATCATGGACTCAAGAAGATTGGCATAGGGTTTTGTTATCTGATGAAGCCAGGATATCTCTGTTCGGTGAAGATCGACGTCGGCGAGTGCTAAGAAGACAAGGAGAACGCTTTGCAGAGGCATGTTTCGAAGAAATCACACCTTATGGTGGGGTCTCTGTTATGTTTTGGGCAGGAATAAATTCAATGGATCATACAGAGTTAGTCTTCATTGAAAACGGCTCACTGACTGGGCATCGATACATAACGGAAGTTCTAATTCCTCATGCACAACCCGCATTATCCGCTCTAGGTGAAGACTCGATTTTTATGGACAACAATGCTCGCGCCCACCGATCTCGCGATGTTAAAGCGTATGTGCAAGAGGTCGGCATTCGTCGTTTGGATTGGCCAGCTCGAAGTCCCGACCTCGATCCCATAGAGCATGTCTGGGACGTTCTGAAACGGCGTGTGAGATCAGTACAACCGGCTCCGCAGACCATCAGAGAGCTGAAGAATGTGATTACTGCGGAGTGGGAACGTATTCCGCAAGCAAGTATCCGGAATATACTCGCTAGCATGCCCAGACGAATTCAAGCTGTGATTTTAGCTAGAGGGGGTCACACTCGATACTAAACATTTATCTGCTTTTACTTTATTAAAGAAAAACAAACAAAAAAAACTTTTTTATTTTTACTTCATGAGCATATGCACTACTAGCGAACATACACTACTAGTGAGGTTTAGCATTATTTCTCATAAATTGTATCAAAATTTTATGAAATACTGATGAAAACGATTATTTTCTTATTAATTTACCAAATTGTGAGGATAAAACTACTTATAATTATCAAACAATGCAATATTAACATTTAAAATGGTTCATTGCTTAGGTGCCCGTTTTTTTTGCAAATGAGTTTATTAAGCGACTAAGATTTGTAAAAAAATGCAACGAGTTTTACAAGTAGATTGATAAATGTTACTACACAAAAAAAATATATTATTGTAATATATTATTTTTTTTAGGGGGTAGGTGTAAAAGAAAGTAGTGAATTAAAACTCCTCATTAAATAAATTAATTAAAAGTCAATAATAGTTAATAATAAACATATTTTAATGGAATATTAATAGTTATTGCTCAATATCTGCCGGCAAGTGTTATCTTCACAGTTTCACATCCATAGCACTATTTTGTTTTTTTTTTCACAATTTCATTGAACCCAATGGAGGCCATACAAGAATCACTGACACAGCTGCAACGGTTATTCACTGAGCGGATGGACACCTACGAAAGTGAGCTGCAGGCTGCTGTTCCATCATCCAACATTTCCAGCCTAACTTCAGATTTTGCTTCATTCCGGAACTTTGTATTATCATCCATTCGCAGTCTTCAGGAACAGTTAAATCTACTTGCTCATCAGGTGGACAACATAGAGATGCATAGTCGGAGAAAGATACTGCTTCTTCATGGTGTGCCAGAAGCTACTGAAGAAGATCCTACGGAAGAAGTGGTAAAGACAATTACTGGAAAACTGAAGCTGGACGATTTCTCTGACAAGGATATTAGTCGATGCCATCGTATGGGCCGCCAGTCTGGTCACAGTCATCCACGTCCTCTTGTAATAAAGTTCCGAGAGCTTGATGTCCGCAACAAAATTTGGTACTCCAAAACGACTCTTAAAGGGACAGGACTGACCTTGTCAGAATTCTTGACAAAAGCAAGACACGACACTTTTATAGCCGCACGAGAGAGGTTTGGTTTAAATAAGTGTTTTACACGTATGGGATTTGTGTTTGTGATAGGTGGTGATGGGAAACGTCGGCGTATAAGTTCCATTGCCGAACTCAGTGAAATCTCGGATCCACCAATTATGAAGCCTAATTCTTCGAAGCCTTTATCATCAAAGCCTGCAAAGGGCAGGCGTGCGGCTACAGCTGGCAAGAAATAGATTGGGTTTCTGTTTGTGAAGTGCCCTGTAAATTTAACGCCTTTCTGTGGATCTTTTCATACAATTCTTTACTTTATATTTTCTTTTTTTTTATGTTAGTCATAACGGGTATTTTTATATTATTATTTAGTTAATTTCGTAGCTACTTGTATTGTAATATTATTGTTGACAGATTGACATCACAGTACTTTATTTTTTTTTTTGTCTTAGTTTAGTATTCCGTAACGCAAGGCAAACGATACATAGCCCATACAGCCTAGTATAAGGTGAATTCACAGATTGGCTGAACTTTAATTTATGGTTTTTGTTTCTTATCATTTTTAATTTTTTTTTTCTATTAGTTCTCTTTTTTTTTATTTTTTAGCTCCAACATTCAGCCGGCAGATGGGATATTTAATTTGTTGATAAAACTAACCATTTTTTTTTGTTTGTTTATATAAAGTATATATATATATATATATATATATCTATTTTTTATTTATTTTTATGTCTAGTTCTAGTCATTATAGTGATGATGAACACTCTCAATCATTATCGTCAGAAAATGACTCTAGTTTTGACAGTTTACCGTCCCTTTCTGATTCTCTTCATAACCAATTTTCGAATATGCCTCAAAATTTTAATGTCGTTCACATCAACGCACAGAGTATTCCGGCCCACTACTCAGATATGCTGGTATCTTTTGATGTCAAAAATCTCCATGCTGTTTTAATCTCCGAATCCTGGCTTAAGCCCTGTTTACCCTCTTCTTCCTATGCGATACCAGGCTTCAATCTCATAAGGAATGACCGCACTAGCTCTGGGGGAGGTGGAGTTGCTATTTATTTGCGATCTAATATTTCCTACACGATAATTAGCTCCTCGGCCCAACCTTCTTCACTTATTGCCGGTGAACATCTGTTTCTTGAAGTCCTGCTATCACATAACAAGGTGTTGCTTGGAGTTTATTATAGCCCCTCCCTACGAGTAAATTTCTTTAATTCTTTTGAAAAACTTCTAGATGACCTAATACCATCATACGCTCACTCTATAATAATGGGGGATTTCAATACCTGCCTTTTAAAGGATGATTCTCGAGCTCAGACTTTTAAATCCATCGTCGGATCTAGTAATTTGCATATTCTTTCACTCAATGCCACCCATCATTTCCCAAATGCTACCCCCTCACTTCTAGATTTATTAATAGTTTCGGCTCCTCAACATGTTATAAAATATGGTCAATGTCCGGCCGATTCCTTTTCTTATCATGACCTTGTATTTTTATCTTACAAAATTCGTCCTCCTAAAGCTAAACCAAAAGTCATTCTTCAGCGCAGCTTTGGTAGCATAAATCAGGAAGCCTTTATCATTGATGCTCAGAGCATTGGTTGGTGATAAACGCTGAAACTGTCAATGAACAGGTTGCTGCTTTCAATACTCTCATAACTAAACTTTATGACAAGCATGCACCTTATAGATCCATAAAGTTGAAGCATCTCCCGGCTCCCTGGATTACAAATGATATCAGGGCATTAATGCACAAAAAAGCTGTTGCAAAAAATAAATATAAACGTTGTCCAAACGATATTAATAAAAATAAGTATACCAAGGCTCGTAATCGCTGCAACACGGTGTGTAGGGATGCCTTACGCCGCCACATTCATGTTTCTGTCGCAGACAAAGACCCGACAAAGGTCTGGAGTTTCCTTAGGTCAATTGGAATTGGAAAATCACATCTGCACTCTATTCCTAAAAACCTTAACATCGATTCACTTAATACACATTTCTGTGCCTCTTCCAGCCTCACTGATTCGGATAAGAATCTTACTTTGAATTATCTTTCTTCTTTACCAATTCCAGACTATTCTCCTTTTCTTTTTACTCAGTTTTCGGAATGTGATGTTAAGAGGAGCATGCTATCAATCTCTTCCAACGCGGTCGGTGACGATGGCATTAGTCGCAACATGTTGATTCCTATCCTTGATATCATCCTTCCTATTCTGACCTTTATTTTTAATAGCTCTGTATCACAAGCTGTCTTCCCAGAAGGTTGGAAGTACGCTCAGGTGATTCCACTGCCTAAAAAACCCACTCCTCAGTTATTCTCTGATTTTCGACCCATTTCTATCCTTCCCTTTCTATCCAAAGTTTTTGAACGTCTTGTCCTCAATCAATTGAATTGTTTCCTAGCCCGTCATTCTCTTTTCAATCCTTTTCAATCCGGCTTCCGTTCAGGACACAGCACTACGACTACATTGCTTAAAATTACAGACGACATTCGTTCTGGAATGGAAGCTGGTCATGTCACGGTTTTAACACTATTGGACTTTAGTAATGCTTTTAATACTGTCAATTTTGATATTCTTTTGGCATTACTGCGCTCTCTTAACATATCTCCATCGGCAACTGAATGGTTCCACAGTTATCTTAGCGGACGCAAGCAGCGGGTTCGTCTGGAGGAGAGTATCTCTTCCTGGAGTCCCACGACTGCTGGTGTTCCGCAGGGCGGTGTCCTTTCTCCACTTCTCTTTGCTATTTTTATCAACTCTATCTCAAATAATTTATCTTCTTCCTATCACCTGTATGCAGACGACCTTCAAATTTACTGTCAGGCTCCTGTCACTGAATTGCATAATGCAGTCCGTGCTATAAACAATGATCTCTGTCGAATTGCAGAGTGGAGCAAATCCTATGGCCTCGATGTTAATCCCAACAAAAGTACCGCAATTATCGTGGGAAGTTCCAGGATGATTGCTAGAGTGGACTGGCAATTGCTGCCAAATATAAACTTTGCTGGCACCGATATTCCTTTTAGCTCGTCAGTGAAAAACTTGGGATTAATTTTTGATAATAATTTGAGTTGGCGACCTCAGTTAGAGGCTGTCAGTCGTAAATTATATGCTTCAGCAGCTGCGCTGAGAAGACTGCGTAATTTTTTACCCACTTCCACCAAAATTGCACTAACGCAATCTCTGTTGCTCCCTATTCTAGACTATGCCGACGTCTGCTATCTTGACATCACGGAGGAACAGCTTAATAAGCTTGAGCGTCTTCAAAATTTTTGTGTTCGATTCATATTTGGCCTACGCAAATATGATCACATATCTCAGTTTCGTTCTCAGCTCAAATGGCTTCCCATTCGTCTTCGCCGGAATACTCACATACTTACTCTGCTCTACAACATACTATTTAATCCTTCAGCCCCTCACTATCTTAAAGAACGTTTTAAGTTTCTTCATACATCAAACACGTTTTCCTTGAGGTCATCAGATAATCTTGGCCTTTATATTCCCGCACATAGTTCCACGTTCTATGACTCTTCCTTTACTGTTCAAGCAGCTCGTCTTTGGAACTCCCTCCCGGTTTCTATAAGGCGTGCACAATCCATTGGCGTCTTTAAGAATCTCGTAAGGGAATATTTTCTGTCAATTTAGGCGAGCAACGTATGGATGATGTATCCTACTAACTAGACGTTATGTATGTGTATTATATACGTATGTATGTATTTTTAATTTAGGTATATGTGTTTGTATGCTATGTATTTATGTGTATGTGTGTATATGTATGTATGTATACGTATGTATGTATATGTGAATATATATTTATCGTTTACACCGCCGCCTCTTACGCTTCCTTCCAGTCCTATCCATCCAAAGGTTGTCTGGAAGAGATCGCTCTGAGCGATAAGACCGCCCATTGTAACACTATTTTAAGTTTTCTCTTGTTATCTTATTATTTCAATGTGGTGTTATCAATAAAGTGTTTTGTATTGTATTGTATTGTATTGTATTGTATTGTTACTATAACTAATCCGATTGTTATATAAAATATTGTTACAGTTTTGATATTATTAGGTTGAAATTGATTTTGATAGGTAGATGGTCAATAAGTCGAGAAACTTATTAACGAAACTGGGTAGGCACTGGTACCTACGCTTGCCGTAGATGCGCATTGCGATTGCGCTGGCCCGACTTTCCTATATCTATATTATATTTTATTACAATTTTGTACTCAAAGTGTATTAAGGGTGAACGAAACGTAAACATTTGTATTATATTTATATATTTTATTTATGCATATATAAGTATATATATATATATATATATATATATATATATATATATATAAGGTGGAATCAAATTAACTTCTAGGACTTCGTGGAGTGATAGGGTCAAGTATAAAGAATATGCTTAATTAGGATTTATATTGTAAAAAAAATAAAAGCTTTTTTTCGTTTTTTTCGAACTGTGACTTCATTTAATCACTTTCACTGTCATTTCCTATACCTAATCCTTTTTTCAGTTCACCAATTAACTATAAAATTAAACAAACTATCTTCAATTAACAGTAGGCATAATCACGCACAGCTGATCCGCGCGGTACAATGAACCGCAGCGCGTCGATCGCAGCGCGCGCTCCTTTTATTACAACACTTATAAAAACGTTAAATTCTGAATTGCTGCTTCCTTGAATAATTATCTATACTCTGATAGCTATAACGGATTACCTAGGTACCTAATAGTTCGATTGTAGGCAAGTTCAATAATACTTGTATAATATTTTCGTTATTCTGCTAATGTAAGCAAAGAAACAAAGCAATATATCTTCTCCTTTTCAGGAGCCGTGCCTATAATAGGCACACTTACGCTTCAATCAATAGTTGAAAGTTATCCGTCAATGAATCTTCGTTTTCATTACTCTGACGAAGGAAGTCTTTCTTCAGTAGCAGATTGAGCCCTAACAAAGCTGCCCCTAAAACATATAATAAAACCCAAACAAACGAACGATACTATCGTTAAACTGTACCTTAGAAGAAACCGTAATGGATACGAAACGCTTAATTTTACTTTCTGCGAGAACTCAAATGATTTAGGGCATTCAGACTTAGAAACTTATTACTTTGGTTTAAGTAACAATTTTGTTCTATTCCAAATTTACAAGTTGGAAGATTGTTATAAATCATCCCTACAATGTTTTGATCAACTAATTTCAGAGGCAAATTCACATTAAGAACTCAATTATTCGATTGTGTGAATTTTGAATCAATGTACAATCTATAATCTAAGAACACAAATTTGTTGTTTGTGTGTCTGTCTGTCCGCTCTTTTTCCATTGTATACGCGTTACCATAGCAACGCGTTACCGGGTCAGCTAGTCTATAATCTAAGAACACAAATTTGTTGTTTGTATGTTTGTCTGTCCGCTCTTTTTCCATTGTATGAATAACTTTACCATAGCAACGCGTTACCATAGCAACGCGTTACCGGGTCAGCTAGTATAAGATTAAAATTATAAAATAATTAAAAACCGTAAAATAAACATATTCTATTTTTTTCTACCAACAATTTATTTGGATGTAAAAATATAGCAGTTAAAAGCTTAAATAACAAATAAATATAATAATTACATAGCTGTTTCTTCTTGCTGATAGTTCTGTACTTGTAAAATTAATGAAATCGATATTGTAAAATTTTTTGTGACCCAGTGGAAAATCCTATATGGATTCGACCCGCCGCGAGTTGACGGCGGGGATATGTGGCACTTTTCCTCACCTTAGTACACGGAGAGCAGGCAGGTAGCCTGAAGACCCTTCCGTAGTAGAGGATTTCCGTTACCGATAGGGACGCTTATACAAAAATCCATAGTAATATATTAAGCAGACGACAACGAGTATAGACGCGTAAACTCGCACTAAAACCTCTGCTCTCCCTATATACCATAGTTAGGAAAAAAATCAACTGGTTGCACACCGGGAGTGCCGGCAGAAGTGAAAAATGGAACATTAACGTTGTGCATTTTTGATATCTTAAAATGGTTAGGGAATCATTTCGCACGAATTGCTTTAATTATCAGCATAATAGTGCTATCATTTATGTGGTAAAATACAATATTCATTTATTGCGCTATCGTACACCAACATGAGAACAAACACACACGCACACTCGCGCAAGCGCCCTGCGCCGTTCAAACGAAAAAGCTGGAGCAGGCATACATTATCGTAGAGCAGGCATCATACATTAGCGGTAGAGAGAGAGGAGGATATTAATTCCTCTCCTACGCCGCGCCAACGGTCTACTCTCCCTCCGTCTTACGAATTTTCGATCAGGTCACGTGTCCTGACGCGAGTTTAAAATTTTTTACCCATCCCAAAAAGTGCAAAACGCCGCTAAAGAAGTTTTCACTTCATAAATTCTAAACTCCTTAAAGGCGGCATATACAACTGGGAGCAGAGTTTCAACGTGCATTCCGAAACTCAAAGCAGCTTGACATTTTTTATTAACCCTTAAGAATTTTGCCCCCTTCAATTCAATTCAATATTTTATTTGTACATCCATCTGATGATAGCCCTTGCGAAAGTCGTTTAACTTTCGCAATCGCAAGCCGAGTGCAACAAACATTGCGCCATCAAGCTCCCCATCCTATATCACTTAAGTACACACGTTACGCAGTGGCTCGGCATAGCCTGCCTGAAATGTGCGACGCTACATACAAAATGTATGAAAGTAACCAAAGAAGAATTTGCATTTGCGTCGTGAACCACCGTGTCTATCGCTGGGGTTTAAAAAGCGAAATACAATACTTTTCTAAAATGATGATACAATTACGGTGGGCAAATAGTTAAAAATAATTTAAAAAATAATTACTCTCTATGATAATCTATATCATAAAGTCTTTTAAATATCAAAACTATTTTTAATTAATAATTAAAATAGAAATAAATACAACCTCGACTAATATCAACCCAAAACTCTAATTTAAGTATTAGTTTTAAAATAATTCGACCATTTAGTGACAGTGTATATATTTACTTTACTTAAATATATTTAATACGTCGTAAAACTTTTTTTTTTAGTCTGTAACACATATCTTCTATAATCAACAAACAAAGACATGTTAAAAATAATTCTGCGTATTTCATCCCAGCATAATCTAATAAAATTAAAAAAAATCTATTGGCATTGAAGCGTAAATTATTTTTGGTTTATAATAACGCTCAACTATAATACGATATAATTCATTCAAACTTAAATTTAAGTCTTATATATAATAAAAGCATCTTGGACTTGTGGCTTTCAGTTTTTTTAATTACCAATAGTATGATGAAGCATATTAAAGAATTTTGTAATTTTTAAGGCACTTTCCCAAACTGATACATTCAATCAATTTGAACCGCAAAAAGGTACTGGCTGTTACTGGCAACGCAGGTGCGCAAATACCGACCGCTTCATAAATAGTCAAAGATATTCGTGTGGACATTATACCAGCGGTTTATTTAGGACCTCACAAACACTGCCCTCGACAAATTGTAGCATTGTACGGGAAAAAAACACAGAGTTATAACACGGAATAAAAGTGTTCAATTGTTTTGATTCATCATGATTACCTTCAACACAATTCTCAAAAAGGTATGTTCACAATTCTAACGTACTTTTTTGTATGTATGTGTTACGATTACCTACACCGGCAATGTGTTTAGCAATATTTTTAAAATTTTACTCGTTAAATTCAGATGAACGTTTCTACAATATTTTTTACAAAATAACGATTCCAATAAAATCTTATTATATCAACAAAATAATGTAATTTTGTTTTTTAGTTATGAGTTAGTGTCTGTACAATCGCACAGAATGTCTATAAAAACCAAATAATTATTTCTTTTGATAATAAATAAAAACCTAAGGACCCACTTTTATCTTGCAACCTTTCCTATCAACATATCTCTCCCATTAATTACTTTGACTATTTAAGTATTAATACTGTTCATAAAACTAACTTGATATTTACACCACCGCTAAAATATAGCATGAGATTTTAATGTTGTTTAGCAATATCTGATGTATACAGCCTCTAGTCCACTCACGAATTTCGAGGCTTCTACAAAAGCTTATCCACGATTTTAGCCTAAAATAGCAGACACAAATGCGCGTTCATGCACCACTATATAAAATAGTGCAGCGTCAGCAGACTTGTAGAGGCGCGTATTTCACAAAGCCCATGGCCCGCGAACTCGAAAATGCATTTTGGCGACATATTTTTGCAACTACAATGCATGACGATTGTCTGAGACGATGGCCCAGGAACTGCCTTTGGGATTCACGATGCGAGATTTAACTAAGATGGGGACGGAATTTTAAATTGCGGGCAGTAATTGTCACGTACTTTGATTTACTGTTTTGGCATCAACAACTTTTTAACAATGTTGTATTTGAAGTGAAATGATTTTTTTATATAAAGTTCTTCATATTTATAATTTAATTATAACTGTCAGTTTATACAAAATCAAATTTTAAACATTCAGACTCGTATTTTATGTTGAATTTATGTAAACGTGTAAAATGACCTGAATACCAACTATTAATACTAGAAAATGTGAATTGTTAGCTAAAAAAGTAAATATTAAATATTTAAATCGGTTTTAGATTCAAACCAAGTAATAAGGTTAAGTTTCTCTTCTTTTTATACATTTCACAGGTTTCGTACTGTATAGGCTGTAATAGGCTTACGACTTTCAGCTTACATAATTAATTACTCTCATTTTTTTACTTCGCTAAGAGTATGCAAATTCTTTTGTTTCTATTAACATCTGAGAACAGATGCCAGAAGTCCCAGGTGCATTCCTGTCTTAGATTGAATTTATCGAAAACGTAAAATAAAATTATCCATGAATATAAATTACTTTTAATGAAGGAATTAGCTCCCAGTCTGGTTTCGGTGGAGTGTGAAGGAATGCTTCAGAATTTACTCTAAGAAAATATGACGTTGGGAAATACTCAATTTCCTGCATTTATTTTTGGCAATGCTTCAAGTTATGAAGCTATGACCAATTTCGGTTTCAGTTTATATTTGAATGAAAGACCATTTTCTACAATGGATTTTCGAAAGGAACTTTTAAAGAAACATTGTAATCCTGTACTCTTATTCTAATAAGATTTGATTTAAAGTTCACTGGAAAACTTTCCGTTTGTTATTGCCAATATGCAAATGCAGATGAAAATGTAGTAGGTATCATACATACTTCGAACATGAGCTTCTTTTTTTGTCATAGCACAATTAGCAAGTATAATATTCTACCATAATAATATGCTATTACTCACATTCGTATCGAAGTATTTTGATGTTATATAAAGTTTAGAAACTTAGATAGCTACATAAATACGATTATTACAAAATAAATACTTGTGACTTGGGTGGATCAATTGTCTAGTCTAGTAAAAAAACACAATAAATAACGAAAAACTACAAAATATTAAATCTTGTTTTTTTGTTATTAAACAACTAGCTTTTACCCGCGGCTTCGCCCGCATTTAAGCCACAAAATTCTTTTTTTTTCAGAAGTTTCATGATGATCGGTTTAGTAGTTTTTGCGTGAAAGCATTTCAAACAAACTTACATTGACATTTATAATATTAATAGGGATTTGCGTTAATTTAAGTGTCAGCCGGAATTTCTTTCGCCAGTTCTTCTTCTCCTACTCGCAATTTCGGAACTGGTGGTATATTCAATAGTTTACAGCTATCGTAAAAATAGTAAAATAATAATAATAAAACACAAACTGAAATCATTTAAACTGTATAAATTTTATAGTAAAGAACGTGCCCGATTAAAATATTGGAAGGCATGTATGACGACCTACCTACCTACCTACTACCACAGTCACCCCATGATCACGGCTGCTATAAAGAAGTTGAAACGTCAGCAGAACCCAAGGATAAATTCGTCGTTTATCCGGTAAATGTGGTATTATTTATATTTCAGCACTCAAATATAACTCTTATATTAATTATTTATTGTTATTGGAACAGCAAAAGATTTATTGTTAACCACAAGATACCTATCAGTATTAATATAAAGTATGATCAGAACAATAATAGATATAAATTACGGAGCCGCGGAGTATTTCTAAACGAAAATAAGTAAGACAAGGCGCTTATCCTTTTGCTCGCAAACTTTGCTGATCGAACGTAAAAATTCTTATCATTCATATCGCAGCTTTCATACTATAGGGGCACAATTCGAAAAACATGATTATTGGGAAAACGCGCTTAAAGAATTTTGAGGCCCTGTATTTTCACAAAATCGGTCATAAATAAATTAAACTATTAATAGCAAGTAACTAGTGCTGGGATAAATTTAATATGCGATAAATATTTCATGCCTAATGTACATACTCTTATGATATATTGTTTTACACTTTCATGGTCACTAACATTATAGTAATATAAGTCATTTACGGGATTGTTACCATGTACCTCGATTTTAGCGAGTTTCCGATATTTCGCCACTGTTGCAAGCGCCATGATCACGGAGCAACTGAAGTATTTGCGGGTAGGCTGTTATTGGCAGATATTGTCTTATATTGTTTCGATACCCGTACCACTGTTCCCATTCTCACTATTCACTCGAAACTTTTCTTGACACACAACACTTAGGGCGCATTCACACGGGATACGACTTGACGATTCGTTAAAAAACATGATACGCCTTGACGAATAGATGTTCACAATACGGAATCGTGTTTTTTCACGATTCGTCAAAATATCCGAATTGATGTTCACATTTGTTTCGCGATTGAGTTCAGTTCAGAGTAACTACCAAACACAATGGACGTGAATCCTTTAATCTTGTATTGGTATTATCGTCGATCTTAAAACAGAAAAACAAGAGAAAGTCTTCGTGTGAACAAGCTCTTACAGTATCGGATCGCGACACGACTTGTTTTCATTATTTCGGTTTGCAATAGTGCCGAAATATCGGAAACTCGCTAAAAACAAGGTGCATGGTAACAATGCCGTAAATAACTTATATTACTATAATACTCTTATGATGTTTTATGATTTTGCTAATAATAGTTTAATTTATTTATGACCGATTCTTTAAACGCGACTTCCCAACAAACATGTTTTTCGATTTGTGTCCCTACAGTATGGAAGCTGCGATATATCGAGTTCACCTAGTGTTTGATGTTTCATTGACTGTTTATTTGTAAAGATATTATAACAAGAGAATATCAATTTCACTGAGGTGTCAGGTGACACTTGAACCTACATTCCTTCGCTATCCTGAAGAGTATACACTTCCTATTGAGATATCAGAAGCCTGAGACGGTGTTGTTACCACCTGGGACAATTGTTGTAATAATTTATTTACATAAAAAATAATTAAATTACAAAAATAATAAAAATTACTGTAAATTGGATGAATAATTATGAAGATTATTAAATTTTAATCTACATACTATAATACTTTATATAGGTATAAGGGTGGCCAAGGACAATTTATGTATTCGGTCACGTAGTGAAATATAGTATATTTGAAAAAATGTCCTACCTTCTATTAATCGCCTTAATCTATAATTTAAGATTACAAATTTGTTGTTTGTCAGTCCGCTCTTTTTGTATTGTATAATATGCGTTACCATAGCAACGCGTTAACCGCAAGTAGTTCGTCTACCGGACGCTAGATGGCGCTAACGGAAAATATTTAAAACCAGAAAAAAATTAAAGAATTTTGTCCACCCGTGCAAAGCCGGGACAGGCCGCTAGTTTTTATATATTTTTAAGTTTAGTTATTATTTATGAAAATGAAAATATATTTTAATGAAAAGCACTTAAAGTTCATTTACATCATCCAAAAAAAATTACGTACCACCCTATTCAAGACGTCTTTTAATTGACTAGAAAGCTGGCGCTAAAAATTCGTCAGCTTTAACAGAAATAGCGACATCATACAAAATTTACAACAACCCTATATATTTTCTATACAAAAAAAAATATCTATTGTCACGATAATAGCAGCTTTATACATTTGCTAATCGATCATAAAAACCATACTTAACCTTAAGTAAAGGTATAAGTTATAAGTTCAGAGTAAACCTATCTTACACTAGAGACTTGTAACTATCGCCGTATATCGAAAACTTATGAATGGAATTGGTTCCATATCAGATTCGCCCTCGATATGTCTATAATAACACTCGACAGAGGGCGTATTATAGCAAATTCTTTTGTGACGAAATTGCATTTGTATGTCGAAAATTTATTCGATACTCAACTTAGTCTAAAAAATATTCTTTCAATAAATTTCTACAATATTAGGTTTTAATATTTCGTCAACTAAAACACTAAAGTTTAAACCTTTTGGGTAATTCAAATGATACAAAGTCATAGCAAGTCTCTTGTGTTTTATAAAGCACGGTCATCTAAAATCTTATTAACCACATTCAATGCAAATTCTAGTTAAGAACAAGTTGTTATAAATTCTTTACTGCATCGAAAAAGAGTACAGTCTGGTCATCCTAACTTGTCCTATTTGGTAAACAATCTTGGCACTCCTTTCCATTGAAAATGCAGCATTAAAAATCAACTGATAACTAGATTCAATGGGTTTCAGTCTATAATAACGATTTACTGTAATAGATTATTGACTTTGCTATTTTTTTATTTTTAAATGGGTGATTTTGTTAAAAAGTTGTGCCAAGATTGTTTTCCAAATGGGACAAGTTAGAATGAATAGACTTTAAACAAAATTATGTTAAATGTATGTATCTAAGAGAATCTTGATAATTTTATAGGATTACAAAATGTTATGGCAGTAAAAATCACTTAACAACGTTATTAAGTTAGTTGAGTAAAGTTTTATAATGTTTGAATGTTAGGACTATTGCTTATCTACGAGAACCAACGTAACTACAGTTAGTTTGATGTTCCTCAACGTTAGTTAATCAAAACACAAACCCGCATGTCGGCTTTGACAAATCAACCGACAATAGGGCTTGCCGCGGTGGCTGAATTACTTATACAATTAATGCCAGCCAACGCAACGGCTCGAACAAGCAATTACTTGTAAATTATGTTTGTGGTACTAATTCGTTTACATAACAAGTATTGAAAACATATCCAACATTAAGGTTTCATTTGTATTAAGACCACTATAATACGTAATGACTTTCTATTAAGCAGCAATTTCATCAAGAAGCTCAATGCATTATTTTATTTATATATACTAAATAGGCAGGCGCTTGACCACTATCTCGCCTGATGGTAAGCGACGATTCACTTGTGACTTGAAGACCCCTAAACAGTATTTGTCAGGAAACACAGATTCAGGCAAAGAGTTCCACTCCTTAGCGGTACGTGTCACAAAATTGAAAACCAAACGCTTAGTGCGACTCTTTGGTATGTCTACCATATAACGGTAGAGCCTATTTGTAAGTCTGGTTGTCCGATGAAAGAAAGGGGACGGCGGAACAAGTTTGTGCAATTCTGCTGCACACTCTCCGAAATGTATCCTAAAGAACGGATAGGCTATGTTCGTCTACGCTCAAGGCTTTTGATCTTTTTATAAAAAAGATGGTCATTAACGATAATATATTTTTTTTTACTTGGACATATAGGTAAGTCAATAATAAGTATAATAAAAATCAATGTTTTTACGTTTGTTCCCTATGCGTTCCGAAATTATTGATCAGATTGGGATAATGCTTTGTTATAGTGTAGTACACATACCAGAAATGGTTTATATGTATAGTCAGCAAAAAAGTATCACCAAAAAAGAGTATTTCAAAGCATACAGGGTGTAGCAAGTTTATGAATAAAATTATTTTCATGGTCGATTGGCTGACATTCTGGATTAAATTGTCGTCTCTCAGCGTGTCGATATCAATTCTAACAAAGTCTTGGTAGAAAACTGACTTATCTATATTAACTCACGACTCGGTGACTTGTTAACTTATCACATAACTTGTAAAGTTGTCTTGAGATTGTAACCGTGGATGTAATTTTGAAAATATGAAACAAAGTTTTCAGCCCCCCTTAAATATGAAATAAATCATACATGTTCATTCAAAAATACACCGTCATTTAAAGTCAATTTATGTACATTTGTTTTTATTTACACAAATATATTAATATACATAATTATTTACGGAATAACTTACACATTTTATTTTGCATGATTTTGTATTTTGTGATTTATAAAAAAATCTTTTTACTATTTTACTTTAGAAATATTTTTTATAAATATAATTTGACGACCGTATTGTACTATGGTAGCGATCCTGCTTTTCGCACCGAGGCTCCTGTATAATCCCCGGCATATAAAATGAACATGATTTTGAAATCACGTGACATGCGCAGTAGCAAGTTTAGGTACATTATTCACTATTGCGCATGTCACGTGATTTCAAAATCATGTTCAACTTATTTGCCGGGGACTATACGAGGATTTATAACTGGGTTATAGGTATGTATACCTACTTCTTTCAATATTACATATCTATTTATCGCATATGTATGTCTATCCGTTAGCCTAGTATCTCTTACACAAACTTTCAATGTTTATTTCAGACTAGGCTATAGGTGTGGGTAAAAAAAATATTATTATGTTATAAAGTCTGGGTAATTTTTTATAATAAAGAAATATAAATGAAACTGGTGTACCCAGCAAACATTTCTCTGCACTATCGCAAGACTATCTACCGGATTCAATTGCGAAACTGAATAATCGAGAAATCCACTGGTCCAGCTATTTAGAAATTCAGTAACAACTACCCATGATATATAATATATAAAAATAACATTTTACAAAATAACTCAGTACTATTGTTGTAAATTTGTGAAGATTAAATGAATATTAATAACCATTTCCATTTTAACGGTTTTTCTTAATGGAATGATAAATTTAAATATAATTTAACATCTTATTTCAAGCTACAAATCATGTGTCTCGAAAATAATGGGGTCCAATTGAAAATCAACGTCAGCTATAATACTGACATAATGCTGAATTGAACGCTCGTTAGTTGTGCAGATTAGACACTGCAAAAATACTGTTATTTATCAATGAATTTTTATTTTATTAATTTTTTGGATTGTTTTTGATCTGTTTGTAACATTTACGTTATGTGTCAGTTAGCAAATAAATTATATTATATCTCACTATCTATATCTCTATACGTTAAAATAAACAAAATTTTAGTAGCAAATCTTTCAAAACATTATATTTTTCTAACGTTAAATAAATATCCGATTCCCTCCGTCGATACAAAATTAAATGATTAAACAAAAGTCGTAGACGTGACTGCCATATTAATATTCATAGAAAATAACTAGACACCGCTCGTTTGAATGTTGAGTACATTTGTGGACCCTAAACTTTGGACATAGTTAAAAAGGGTTTGATAATACGGTCGTTAACTGAACACCGTTAAATCTGGGGTTAGTTAGCTACGGAATGGCTCTTTGAGCAATATTAATTACGCAAACATGAAGGCTGGATAGCTAAGCGAACAGTGTCCTTAGCCTATTATGGAAGTTAAGCAATTATTGAAAAAGGTTGGTCTTCGGTTGGGGTACCAAAACACATCTTGGGCTATACCGTTCTTAAGAAGATAAGTGAGTCTTAGTTGCATCTGAAATCATACCAACCAAACAGTACCAGTACTCTGCGTGTGATGATCAGGATTAGTTCACAAAATTTCAGTTTTTTTTTAATAGAAAATAGGTATGCGCTTGACGGTCTAACAGCTTCTGATGATGCTCCGTGTGGAGGCAAAACACGTGCAACACGTGTAAACGTGTAACTGCGGTGTTTGCATTTGTTTACGGACGAGTAGGCGGTGCATAATGCTTGTTTTTTGCGAAAGTAAGCGTTTTGTAATAAAAACACAACGCTCAAACCTTTAGTTGACTTTAATTAAAAATAGGTCAACATGAATAACCCTTTTCTTTTAACGGGATAATTTATATAGCCTATGTCCACATAAATATTGATAAAACATATTTTAAAACACGGTCTTACGATGAGTTGTTCATAAATAGCTCTTTCATCCAAATCTGAATATATAGTCTTACAAACTTTACTAATAATAGTAGATACATTTTTATTCATTGGTAAATAATTACAATTTTATTTTTACGATCTTGTAGATCGTAGTAGGTATCGACAACTATTTTTTTGATAAAACAGATACCATTTGACAAACATTTATGAAACTGGAGCCTACAATTTTACATCAAAAATAATAATTAGCAATAATAAGCCAAAAAAATATTGTATCATGACACTATCCTACTAGGAGATTATGCGCAAAAGTCGTTAAGAAAATACTCAAGAAATGTTATTTTATGAGCACCATATTAACTTATTAGAGCGACGCCTTATTTTCCCAAGTTTACTTTATCACTTCAAGGAAAGTTTCTGTGGCCTATACGTCAATCACTCAATAGTATGGGTAAAGCGATGGCGCTATTAGAAGCAATGAGGCATACATGAAGGCGATAAATAATTTCTTGCAGTTAACATGAATATTTTTCATCAAAATAAGATTCTGCACCCCTCATGCATAAAAAATATTTTTAGTCGCTGCCGCATTTTTAGACATATTGATAGTTTTTGACAGTGATAACGTCTCATAAATCGATGAACACCGGCTGCATGCACGAAAAAGTGTAACGTTCCGCCTGAGCCGAGCGTGCAAGCGAGAGCGCGGAACAAGCGATAGAGACGCACGATCGGCCTAAGCGTTCGAATTGTGGCGCATCTATCTCTCTTCCACTTCATGAAGTGAAAAGTAAATGTGGTTTCCATTGTTTATTACAACAACTTAATGTTAATTTAAGAAAGAAAAAAAACATTTTTCAATTAACTCCTTCTTTGTATTATACAAAATAATTATAATTCAGTGATAATAATTCAATTCAATTCATAAAAGTATCAATGTTTTCTTATGACGCTATCACGCAAAATTATCGTCCGTAAACTGACTTTACAGACAACCATCTTTTTCATAATTTTTATATCAGCTTGCTGTGTGTGTAAAATAAAATATGATAATTCATATAAATTTCGAAATACTTCATGAAAGTTTATTATATTTAATAAACCTCCATATGACTCGAACATCTGATAAATTGAGCTACAGATGTTGGTGTTTAAAATTGCTAATGTCATCTTTCGTTGTATTTTCGAAAAAATTATCACTAACACTGAGCTTTATCACAACATTTGAAATAAACTCATGGATAAGAGACATGAAATGAGACTGCAAGACTCAGCGGATGCCCTACGTTATAGACAGCTTAATAGACACATCTCGAAGTCGCTGACGAGCGACCTTCGCCAATTTAATACCGAGCGTATTAAAGAGGCCATAGAGCGGAACAAAGGCTCCAAAGTGTTCGCTAGAGATCTGTCTATTGGGCAAAGTCAACTGACGAGGCTGAAAACTGAGGACGGCAGTATCATTTCATCGACTCCTGTAATCCAGAGAGAGATTGAGAGTATCTATAGGCAGCTGTATTCCAGTATCACACCAGGCCAAAGCAGAGCTCGAGATCTTAGAGCCAAGCTTACCCGACACTATATCGAAGATATCCCGGACGTCAGCCTGTACGAGATTAGAATGGCCCTCAAACAGCTAAAGAACAACAAGGCGGCGGGAGATGACGGAATAACAACAGAGCTTCTGAGAGCGGGCGACACGCCGATACTTAAAGTCCTCCAGAAGCTCTGCAATTCTGTCATCGTCCAGGGCAAAACGCCGAAGGCATGGAGCAGAAGCGAGGTGATTTTGTTCTTCAAAAAGGGCGATAAAACCCTACTGAAGAACTACAGACCCATCTCGCTTCTGAGCCATGTCTACAAGCTGTTTTCGAGGGTCATTACGAATCGTCTTGCTCGCAGGTTTGACGACTTTCAACCACCCGAACAAGCCGGTTTCCGAAAAGGCTTTAGCACCATAGACCACATTCATACGCTGCGGCAGGTTATACAGACCGAAGAAGACCGAAGAGAATAATCGGCCACTTTGCTTGGCGTTTGTGGACTATGAGAAGGCCTTTGATTCGATCGAGACTTGGGCGGTGCTGCAGTCTCTCCAGAGGTGCCAAGTGGACTACAGGTATACAGGTTAAGGTGCCTGTACCAAAACGCCACTATGTCGGTCCGAGTATAGAGCCAGAGCTCTAATCCTATCCAACTACAGCGAGGAGTGAGACAGGGAGACGTTATCTCTCCGAAACTGTTCTCTGCTGCGTTGGAGGATATTTTTAAGCTTCTGGACTGGAATGGACTTGGCATCAACATCAACGGCGAGTACCTGACGCATCTTCGGTTTGCCGATGATGTGGTCCTAATGTCTGAGACCTTGGAAGACCTGAGCACCATGCTCGAAGATCTCAGTAACGCATCCCAACGAGTGGGTCTTAAGATGAACATGGACAAGACGAAAATTATGTCCAACGCCCATGTTACACCCGCTCCAGTAAATGTTGGGAACGTTACACTCGAAGTTGTTGACCACTATGTTTACCTAGGACATACAATACAGTTAGGTAAGTCCAACTTCGAGAAAGAGATCTCTCGTCGAATCCAACTCGGGTGGGCAGCGTTCGGGAAGCTGCGATACATTTTCGCGTCCAAAATACCTCAGTGCCTTAAGACGAAAGTCTTTAACCAGTGTGTGTTGCCAGTGATGACTTATGGCACTGAAACGTGGTCGTTCACTATGGGTCTTGTAAGAAGGCTCAAAGTCGCCCAGCGGGCAATGGAGAGAGCTATGCTTGGTGTTTCCCTACGCAATCGAATCAGAAATGAGGAGATCCGTAGGAGAACAAAAACCGCCGTCATAGCTCAAAGAATTGCGAAGCTAAAATGGCAATGGGCAGGACACATAGCAAGGAGAACTGATGGCCGTTGGGGCGGAAAGGTTCTCGAATGGCGACCGCGTGTCGGACGACGCTCAGTGGGTAGGCCTGCTACGAGGTGGACCGACGATCTGGTTAAAGTCGCGGGAAAACGCTGGATGCGGGCAGCACAGGACCGATCGTTGTGGAGATCCTATGGGGAGGCCTATGTCCAGCAGTGGGCGTCGTACGGCTGATATGATGATGATTTGAAATGAGATATCTGACTTCAATGTTAGGACTATTAATGATGAACTTTAAATGGTAATTCGTATAGGTATAATTTACAAGTTTTTACGCAAACAACATGTGGCATGCATTGATGCAATGATAGCGATCCTGCCTTTCGCACGACGGTCCTGACTTTTAGTCTCGGAAAATGCTTGAGTGATGAATACGAGTATCTGAAAAATGGGTATTTATCACGGAACAGTATTTATATATATTTCTATAAATATTACGTATCTGTGTATCATATACGTCTTTTTGGTATCCATTACACAAGCCTTACAACGTTTACCTTGAGCAAGGCTAATTGGTGTGAATGTAAGAAATATTATAATAATTATTATACATACGTTGCTACCCAATTATTTTACAAGGCATTTGTCTTTAACAAATGTCTTGCAAAATAATTGGCTAGCAACTCACATAAGCTATTAAAAAACTGAAATCGTTAACATAAAAAAAAACTTTTGCTTTCAACATATTTAAGCAGGGCAAGTACTCGTATCTCACATAGACTGCTGTTTGTATGTGGTCAAGTTCCTCTGCGAAGAGTGTATTATTGATAATCTGTTACCAAATTCTGTACATGCCACCGTAAATTGTAAACCTGAAGCACATATGATAAATAACCGAGTAAGCACTTCACGTTATTGTATATTGGAGTTTCTTACATTTCAGCAAAACTGACAGTCTCCCATTGCAACATTGTTTGCTTTCAATTCGAAGACTTCAATGTTACGCTGTTCATCTATAGTTTTAATAAATTTTATAGTAAATTGATAAGTTATCAATTGAAATTATATCTATATATATTTTAAGCAACATGTTCACACTTAAAGAAATAAGTCGATCATGTTGCTGAAAAGTGCTAAAAATATAATCTATACATTGAATTTAAAGTTCAAAATCGTTTGAAGAAAGATATATGATGATGATATATATATTTTGACGACCGTTTGGTGCAACGGTAGCGATCCTACCTTTTACACCGACGGTCCTGGGTTCGAATCCCGGTAGGGGCAGATGTTTTTATGATGAATACGAGCATTTGTACCTGAGTCATGGGTGTTTATATATATTTCTATGAATATTACATATCTATGTATCATATAAGTATGTCTATCCGTTACCCTAGTATCCATAACACAAGCCTTATAGTGCTTACTTTGGGCTAGGCTAATTGGTGTGAATGTAGGAAATATTTATTTAATTATTTATTATTATTATTTATATATAAAATACGCGTGTAAAAAAACAACTACGCCTCCGAGCCCTCAGGTGGGATTATACGCGTATTTTATATATGTTACAGAAATATTGCATTGTGGATGCAAAAAATTAAAAAAAAAACCAAAGATATAATATGATTTTAAATTAACAATCAATAGCACATTAATTATATTGACTTGAGTGATCACAAATAATTACTTGTATTATGTTATAAATAACAAAATTTTGAACCTAATATTTCAATTTCTTTACAAAAAAAACTAAAAAAGTCTCACTAGGTTACTGATAGACCAAACACTAATCATTTTAGTTGGTATTTAAAAGTGGTTGATATTTCACGCAGACCACTTCTTAGTAAAATAAGGTCCAGCAATAATTAAAATTCGGGAACAATAACACTTGAGTCGCACTTGAGTCATCCCAATCTCATCTCAACCCTCACTTTGTTTGGTAGCGGTGTCTGACGGTTGCCAAAAACGTGGATTCTTATGACCGTGATGAATTTTTTGACACCATTTTTTTACAACCAATTAAAGAATAAAAATAAAAAGTTCTCTCATGTGTCCGTATCATTTTAATGCATACTATAAAATTACAACTCATATTCAAGTTCTCCTGATAAGTAGATACGGATGCGAGGATGCATATCAACAACTAAACTTTTATTAATATAAGCAAAGAGTAAAAAACTACCTCGTGGAAAAATAAGCTATTATCACGATAAGGTACTAACAGTGCGTTAAACACTATTTACCCCTCTATTATTAATATACTATTATTAATATTCCCATTTACCCCTCGTTGTAAGGGAAATGCTTGGACAATGGACATACATGAACGAGTGGGCTCACATCCGTAGTACATCGGCCATGTTCGAATTTCGAGTTTTCGGTCTGCCAACCCAACCCTTAAAGCTGGCATTTCAACTGTTGGAGTACGGTTGCATTACATTTCATTTATTGAAACAGTTTGTCAGACGAACATTAATTGCGGTCATATGTATTATACAAAGATTCTTAGGCAAGTGAGTTAAAGAGGAGTAAAATAAATCTTAGTGGAAACGCAGCGTGGCTAAATTGTAGTACATGAACAGATTTCAGGTATAAACGGAAACACTATAGGGAGAATAATAGAATCTCTTATATTCATACGAATTAGCCCAGCCCAAAGTAACTGCACGGCTTTATTAGGCTCCCAAGGCTTATGGATACCAAGATACGGGTAGACATACATATATGATACATATATTTGAAATATTTATAGGAATATAAATAAACACCCACGACTCAATTACAAACGCTCGTAAAACATCTACCCATTCAGGACTCGAACCCAGGACCATTTCTGTGAAAGGCAGGATAGTGAAGAATAACATCAACCTTTTACACGAAACAGTGTTGTAAAAGTCAACTTATGATAATACTTATGATAATACACCTCTTATATACCACGATATAGGCAGTAGCGTTTTACGAATCATGGCATTTTACTGCGGTTCCCCTTGTTTTAACATAAAATTAATCGCAGACTATTGAAAGGAATAATTTAAAAGATTAAATGTAACGTGCTAAAGTGCGAAGATAATCGATTAATGACTTACGATTTTATGCCACAGTAAATCCATACCAATATTACAGAGTTTTTTGTTTTTTACCCTTTCATGCCTAAACGGCTCAACTGATGATCATGAAAATTTTGCATACACTTTGTCAGGGCTACAGAAAAGGACATAAGGTATTTTACGATTATATTTTTTGTAAAATATCTTATTAATTATATTTTACAATATTAAAATTACTGTTCACGACGGATAGAAATATAACTTTTAATCGGTAGTCTACATCAACGTGAGCAAAGACGCGGATAAAAGCTAGTTAGGAATAAAAACATTATGAGAAAGAAATTTACAACGAAAGATCACTGCTTGCCAAGCACGAAGATTATGGAAAAACCCACAATTTTTACTTCTTTCGACGGATATGATAGACAACTGTAGTTGCAAACCAGACCAACATCTTCACCTGCCTCTTGAAGCACAGTGGAGATCGGGATAATAATTTTTGGTCATCCATCCGAAGACTGGCCTGTTTAGTATTGCTTTACAATTTAAAAAATATATCGCTTTCTCGCTCTATCCCTCTTCCGTCTCGTTCTTCAAACACCGAACGCACGCTTGCGCTATAATCATTTAATATAAAACGTTGTGAACAGTATTGTTTGAAATTACATTGTGAGACTACTTACAATAAAACAGTTGAAGTGAACAGTCTCATTGCTTTACTTAACAACAATCTTTAACACAGCCCTTGCGGAATTCGCTCAGCTCCAATTCTTGTTTATAATAGAGTAAAAATGATTTCTCGGTATTTCAAATATTACGTGACAAATTCGACCATTCCAAGGACATTCTAAAAACGCTAGAGGTCGGTTGTACTGGAGTTAATTAATTTACAAGGGACCAAAATTTTACCATAAATATATAGTAGAATAAAATCTTTGTAAAATAATCATTATGAAATTTCAATAGTTAATTAATTTTGTTGAATAGTTGATTAATAAAACTTGTGTAAAAACTATAATCTGAAAAGAAAGTTATGAGACATATAATAAGATGTATTGAACATCTTTTCTTTTTATGTAAAAACTGTATTGTCACCTGTTATCTATAGGGAAGACTTAAATATCAGCAGTGGAGATACAAGGGACCAAAATTTTACCATAAGGCCATAAGGCTGGTGATGGCAATAAAATATTATAAATTATTGTTGCGATCTTTACCTCGATTAATTAGAAAAAGTGGTTGAAGATCCCGCTAATATTATCATTTTACAAGGCACTTTATCCATACTATAAACAAAAATATTAAAAGTAGTCTTTCAAGCTTAGTTGGCTCACCTTTGATGAATCCAAAGATCTACGCACTCATGTATTTCAACGAAGTCTACGTTAACGCCTAATAAAATACGAAGGAGTAGAAATTGCTACAGCTTTTTAGCACGTGAATTATAACCAACAATATATATTTGAGCTTCAACTCGCTGAATATACTAATAACGCCATCACAACTTTCAAAGATATATTTCGTTTCTTTTGTAAATATATAGCTACAAAAGGGACCCTAGGAGCTCAATATATAGAAGGTTCACTATTTATATATTATTATTGCGTACAAACGACCCACCCGTTCGGTTCGTTTGACACAATTTTCTAGATCATAAACTGTTAGAGGTAGTCGGCTGATATTTTGACTAATTATACGCTGTGTTAAATGTTGACTGAAAATATAAAAATAATTAGCTAAAATATACGAGTAATGTCTTTAATAGACATCATATACTAGGCGTGAAGTAGGCACAAATATAATAAGGCAATATTATTATTAATAGTTGCATTTTTTTACAAATATATTTATCATTCATTTTCAGGAATGCACACTTTTAAAGTGTTAATGATACAATTTTACTATAAGAAAATAAATAAAATCGTAAGCCCTCGTCAACAGAATCCTACAGAAAGGTTATTAATGTTGGTAGACATTGTTATTTTTTATATTATCTGTATATATAAAAGGCTCTGTCCCGAGTGACTGACAGACAGACAGAAAACACGGCCTTGACACAGGTTGTATGTATGTAAGGGTAGAAACACTTGCTAAGAAAGGATTCTGGAATATTTAACCACTAATCGGGTGAAATAGGGGATAACTGTTATATGAAAATCTGTAATTTTTAAGGCATGAAAATCGAAATACGTAGCCTTGTTCAGAAAGAAATTTATGTACATCGGCGTCAGAGTTTTCATAAATTCTGCCCTTGAGAGTGTGAAAAGCGAGATGAAACTTTATATGACAGATTCGCAATCTTTAAAGTTATAAGCATGAAAACAGGTACTAAGCTTTTGATAAAAACTGACGATTTTAGAAATATGTGAAAGAGGGGAATTATTTTTTAGTGGATACACCTGTCAAGAAAGTAGTGGATATGTCCTTTAGAAATTTCGAAAATTTTTCCTCTAAAAGGATGTAAAACGGATTGCAAAATTTTACGAAAAGTTCATCAGTTTTGAAATAATACGCATAAAAGTAAGTATTAAGGCTGAGGATTAAACATAAACATAGACATATTTCATCAATTCTGGAAATATAACCCCTAAGAGACATTACAGACGATTATTTTTGTTTGCCCCTTTTTTTTTAATAGGGAGCATAAAGTTTAATACATAGGCTCCTGAGTAGAAATAAAATCTCCAGTCGAATTACATCATCATCAGACTTATCCTGCGCAAAAGGTGTACCCGTCATACTTCTTCGAAATCAGAGACCACTGAAATTATAACACCAGACTACAAGTGAAATCACTACCTAATAATTTGGTGGAGGCCATTTTGACTGGATGTGCTCAGGGTGAAACTGTTTGATTCACAGCGACTCGCCTTATGAATTTAAAAGACTCCAATTTCCGATCAAAGTTCGTTTTATATTAAGGATAAATAAGGCTTAGGGAAAAACTTTAAAATATGCTGGAGTTAAATAAGGGGACTGTTTTTCACATGTCAGTTTTATTTGACTTGCTCGGGAGTAATCTTCCCTAAGTGTTTGATTATCTCGGCAAATCGCGTCAAAAAAGTTAAAAGAAAAACTTGGTTTACTTGGAAATATTGTAGAAACTGTCGGATAATCATTGGAGTCATACATCCTGGATATAAGTATTAATCAATATGTGATACGATGATGTAAATCTCACTTACACTCACTCACTTTTCAAGCTCTTTCTGTATGTTCAATATCTATACACTTACCTAGAATTTGCGAAAATTAATCATCATTTAATAATACAAAAAAATAATCAGATAAGAGATATCTATTAAATTCTTTAGAAAAATTGGTACGAAAGGACTTTATAAGAAAGGCCATAATAAATATCTTTAGGGTTTTTTGTTTGTATGTTCTGTCGGTCTTCCTTTATATTTGTACGAGCGTCACGCAAAAAATCTACACTAAATAGGTTGGGATTTCCACAGTTTTACTTCTAGATGTCTGACTTAAAATCTGGGTCATGTGTCATCAACAGGTCGAGTTGTTTATAATAAATGTATCCATGCACCATGTACGATAAACTGTTTAATGGAGATTATATTTAATTTTTAAATAACATACGTACAGTGGTGGACGTATAAAATAAGAAACACTTTTTTTATTTTGAATTGGTTCGCTCTTGATCCCAATCAAGCCCGGGGGCCAAGACAGGATCCACGATTAAACGAGCTAATCCAGAAGGTGCCTATTCACCGTGACTTTAAAAACTGACGGGTTATAAGACGCAGGGAGGGAGTTCCACTCCTTGGCTGTGCGCATTATTGGAGCGAAGCGAGCGAAGCTCCCATAGATCAGCTTCAATGGCGCAATGTCTGTTACGCCATAACTTCCCGAATTCTTAACCGATTTAAATATTCTTTGTGTGGAATCGAATCAACAGGTTAAGGACCAGATTGTGACGGAGCCCGAATTTTGAAATTCGCAAAAATTCCCATCGAAACAAAAAAAAAACCTTTTTTAGGAATTACGCTCCGCTCCAATATATGGTGCTAGCGTAGCTTTATGCTTAGCGACTGCATCGCCTAGTAAATTATGTTGTGAAGCACTTGGTGCTACAGGTAGGAACAGCAACCAAGAAAAGGTAAAAAAAAAGGCAGTGCGTCCAACGGAATTCAACATTATATAAGATTTTCAGACGTATCACTTTTTATTGAGAAATGAAACAACAAATAACATAGAACAACAAAGAACATAAAATATGTTCAATTAATTATAATTTATCAGAATAACAACAAAAAGATCCGACTTAACAATTGCCGTTTGAATATTAAATTTTGTACAAACAACTAAACGTATCTTTTAAGGTATCAACAATAATGGAAAACTAATAAGAAAAAAAAAGTAAATATTTATATAATTTATTACTATATTTAATCAGTATTATATTATTTACGTAATATTGTTCACAGGCTTATAAATTAAGTTATAATTAATATTTAATTTCATAGCCATAGCACAGGTTTCCTATAGGGTTAAAATCTGACCATTTTTTAGGCCAGTCTAACACGGAAATACGCTGTTCTATAAGAAAGCATTTGACACTATTGGCCTTGTGTTAAGAGTCATTGTCATATAAAAGATCCAGGTTACAGGCAAATTATCATCAAAGAAGAGAGTCATTGCCTTTGTAAGATGGGTTCAACTCCGCATACTGTAAAACATCCCCATAGTTTAATATTTCTACGACTTTGCTTGACTATGCTTCTTTAGTATATCGCACATACCGTGCTATAACGTCACTTATGTAATTTTAGACAAAACTGAACTGAGTATGAGACAATACTCCTACCTCTACTCTACCTCTTAACTTTGCTTGCTTTTACTCTAAAATGAAGTTCAAAGTTGTAGCTTAATTATTTTATTTGTTAAGCCGAGAAAAACTATATGTTGTAAGAATATTCAATTTTTAAATGCTCCCCCTGAAATATTACACCATTTGCATAAGTGACGTTATAGCACCGTATGTGCGATATATAAAATCGAAAGCATAAATTATTAGACGTCTAAATTTCCGTTAAAATGTATCATGATTATTTTTATTTTATCTGACCAACCTTACCTAACTTAACCTTCTTACAAATTGAAACGCACGAAGTCGTGGGCAAATGCTATGGTATATTCACTGAAGCCGACTGGTTTATTAATAACAGTTCGTGGATTATATTTTATTTACTATACGTACGTGTCACTTGACAAAAGGTATGAAAAGATTTTTAAGTATTTTTACTTTAGCGCGAACAGTTCGTTCACTTGGAAAACTTAATATACACTCGGCGTCAAAAAAATCGCACCTCTAAGAAAATCACGTTCAAATGGCATTAACTCTGGATATGCACATGCAGTCGTATTAATTATAATTTTATTTAAAAGGTTACTTAATTAACTTAATAAAAAAACATTATTTTTCATTATCAAATAAAACCTAAAGCAACAAATAAAGGGTCACAAAAATTCTAAGGAAATTTTGCTGCTCGGGAGAGTCGCGAGTTGCGCTAACTTTGTGGGTATAAAGAGGTCAACACGGGTTCAATGTGGGTCATTCGCTATTAAACCGTTGAAGGGGACACACGCACTGATTTTACTGAAGAAAGAACATCTGGAAAATGGACACTACAGCTGATGAGGCCGCTCAAGTGGTTGCACTACTGCAAGCAGGGGTGCGGCAGTGTGATGTCGCCCGGCAACTGAATCTGAGCCGTTTTTCGGTTCGTAGAGTCTACCAGCGCTTTTTAGAGACCGGTGGCTATATCCGGCGACATGGGTCCGGTAGACGTCGCTGCACTTCGGAAAGAGACGACCGGTTCGTTGTGTCGTACTCTTTGAGAAATCGCTTCTCAAACGCTGTTCAGCTGCAACAGGAGCTCCAGGCAGTTCGCAGACGCACCGTGAGTGTATCCACGGTTAGAAGAAGACTGAAGGAGAAGAACATAGCAGCCCGCAGAGCTGCTACAGGTCCAAAATTGACTGCAGCGCACCGACGAGCCCGCTTGCAGTTTGCTCGCGACCACGTCGATTGGACCATTGAGCAGTGGGGAGCTGTTCTCTTCTCAGACGAGACACGAGTGTGTCTTTTCTGCAACGACCGACGAAGAAGAGTATACCGGAGGCAGGGTGAACGTTTCGCTCAAGCCTGCATCCAGGAGACGGTGGAATATGGAGGCGGATCCTGCATGTTCTGGGGCGGTATGTCGGCTGCCGGCAAAACCGACCTGGTCTGCGTCTCCCGGACCGGAGGTGCTCGCGGACAAGGGTCGCTGACTGCGCGCCGCTATATCACAGAGATCCTGGATGTGCATGTGGTCCCTTTTGCCGAATCTTTTGGCGAGGGGTTCACATTAATGCACGACAACGCTCGCGCACACACTGCAGCCATCGTGAACGACTTCCTGCGGAGGTCCCAAATTCCTGTGATGCAGTGGCCAGCGAGAAGTCCTGATCTGAATCCGATAGAGCACCTCTGGGACCATCTTAAACGTAAGGTTCGATCTCGGGATCCGGCTCCTTCGACTCTAGAGGAACTCCAAACCGCGGTGATTGAAGAATGGGGTCTTATCCCTCAAGAAGAGCTCCTGAAGTTGGTGAGGTCTATGAGGGACCGTATGGAAGCCGTCATCAGGGCAAGGGGGGGTAACACTAGATTTTGAGTTAATTTTAAGACACTTTTTGTACATTTTTTTTGTAAATTATCGATTATTAATTAGGACTTAATTAAGATTTTTTATTATTTTTCAAATTTTTATGCTTTTTGTATAATTTTAATTAAAAAAAAGATTGCACTTAATTGTTGTTTGATGCTCCTTTTTGTTACCTTTCTAATGATACCTAACACTATCCTCTATATAAGGTTTAGGAATTTTTGAATAAGATTTTTATAAGGTGCGATTTTTTTGACGCCGAGTTTATTCTATGTTTACGATAAAATATATAAAAAAAACTTTATAATAACACACTTTGTTTAAATACGTTGAAAACTTATCTGAGGTATTAATTTATTTAAGATATTTTTTGCATTCTATGAGACTTTACTCATTTTGATACTAAAAACATTTCACCTAGATTTTACTTTCGCACAGAAAGTACGTGCAAATGTTACATTTTTTTTTTTTTTTTCAGTTAATCAGCTACAAAATAAAATAATAATAAATTGTATTTTATTTTATTCAATAAAATAAAATTAAATAACACACACGGAAATTTTCCTTGGCAATCTGAAAATCTTGTTATTCAGTAAGTCTTGTGTTCTTTCCTCTGAACGGCGGCTTTCTTAATCGTTGGAACCCAACTCGCATGCGAAATCTACATACTCACAAGCAATAAGATGTATACACCGTAGAACCATGTCACATTACATCTATTATTTATTTCTATACTGTTCTCTTTGCTTTCGGCCGATTTATTGTGACACGGTTCTACTGTATATACAATTATACATATTATTTCTCGTGACTGTACCGTCCATCTTATTCAGATCACATACGAGTGGCTTGCGATTCAAAATCGGACTACAAGTCTGTGGGGAGTGGTTGGTGATTGCAAACCATTCAAAAAAGAGCATTCAATTCGTGCTCGATCAGGTTTTAATCAGGCGAGCCGGCCAGCCAATCTAATCATGAGACTTTGTAACCTTGGTGTTCACTCGTTAAGCTCGATGTGCAGGCAAATTTTTATCGACAGACACGAATCCATGTCCGTAATTTGTTCTAAACGGTCTGTAGTTCGCACATATTTGTTGTCATGGAAAATATGTGCGTTCCAGCTCTAATAATTATGCCAGCTCAAAGTACACTGATTTGCCGCCTAGTTGAACGATGCTCTGGCACCTCTGCAACGAGTTTTAGAGTGACAGAGACTCTATGCACTATATCTTTCTATAAGTGAAGCTATTATTCCTGATCGAAAAACTAGGATCATCCTCGTGATATTTGGAAATTATTGAGCGAAGCTCTCTTTTAGGCAACTCACAAAGTTCGCTTGTCTCCCTCCTGCTACTTAACGGGTCAACTGATTCGAACGAATTTTGGCATGAACATACATGATTATAACCTGACGGACATAGGCTATGTAAAAAAAAAATAGACTTTGCCATGGTGGAATAATCACCGAAAGAAAAATTCAAAAGTTGATCACAGCCAAACCGCTGATACTACATCGATGAAATTTGGCGCCAAAACTTACATCGTGGTCGTGACTAATCTGCAAAAAAGTTTTGAAATCGGACATACCATGGAGGAATAATCACCGAAAGAAAAAATCAAAAGCTGATCACAGCCAAACCGCTGAGACTACATTGATGAAATTTGGCGCCAAAACTCACATCGTGGTCGTGACTAATGTGCAAAAAAAAGTTTTGAAATTGGACATACCATCGAGGAATAATCACCCTTCAAAAATCTAATTGCTTCGCTCAGTATTTGCAAACAGCAGCATGTATTGCAGACCTAGTTTAGTTAAAAAAATTTCAGATACACGACTAAGATATCTTGCTGTCATGAAAGCTGCTGCTTTTTTAATTAAAAGTGTTGACATCATTTTTAAATGAAAATAGCAAAGGAGAAATAACGATTGTTTTTGTTTTAACGAGATATTTTAAACAAAGAACAAACGCTTCATAATAATGTTTAAAATTTCGCCATAAAAAGTTTCATATCATTTTTTCAAGTGAACGCCATCCTTTTTATGTGTAGGTTTAACCAATGTTTCGCTAACGTAGTTGTCAGATTGGCCGCACTGATAACGGAATGTGCTTCTTCTCCCGCTTACGGCAAATTATCTTTTCACCTTTCTTTATAACTTCTTTATACAATGCGTATTACACAGGTTTTATTTTCTTCTATTCTTAATTTTACTAAAATATATCTTATGACTGTAATAATATAATATATGTAAAGGAAATACCTAGACGAGCCTAGGATTCCTTCATATTTAATTATAGCGCGCTTTTCAAATTTCATTAACGTATTGTTATAGTGGGTCCAATAGATGGCGCCATCTAGTGAAGATTAGTGAAAAAGCATTTTCGGTTTTGACTCGATGTGGCTGTCATTGGAGTGATTGAAATATTAGAAAAGAATAATTAAATCTCTTTAATAGAAAAAGATCGACAAACTTTAAATGTCGTTTCTTTGTTTTACAGATAATGTTTGTAACTTTAAAAAAGTGTAATAAGTGTTTATGTTCCTAAATGTGAAAGCTAAAATAAAATCTCTGTTTTACAGAGCAACGCAATGTTTAATTTGTCATTTCAAATTGAAAGATAACAAATAATACTTATTATCTTATATATATACTAACCTTTATAATTTTGACACATTTTGAACTATATTTGATTTCAATAACATTAATTAGGACATAAAGCCAAAGGTTAATAAAAGCTTAGCTCAGAACTGAATAGAGCTAATTCTAGAAAGATATGGGTATGTCAGCTTAAACGATAGCCAATAAATTGACCGGCCGTAATCCCCTCCCGAATGATGTCTTGATGGAGCCAATATTGCTCGCTAAAATTATTATTTTGCACCAAACTGTTTATCGTAGTTTCGGGAAATTATTAACAAAGTTATTAATCTGTTAAATAAGTCGGGTTAAGTCATTACTAAGTTGCCCTTACTTCTCATCGCAGATTAAGTTTTCTTAGCGTGTTTCAGATCTGATAAAGCTTAAAATTCACAAACGAAAAAGATATGCACTTAAAGAGATTTTACCTTTTTTTAAAATAAACCGTTGCGAATGGGGCTTTTACTTTCTTTATGGAAAGAAAGAAAACTTTTTTGAAAATTTCCGATTCGATTTAAATATTTAAAGAAACTCACTGTCAACGTCCGGTCAAGGGATAGATACAACTGTTACTTTTAAATGTTCATAAATATTATCTTAGATATATAATTTTGGAGCTCAAGGGCTCAAGCGTTTGACCTGCGATTGCACAGGTTAAGCAACTTTCGAAAGGGTTAGTCATCGGATGGGTTACCAAAAATATATTATCTCAAACTCTATCGTGCTTCCGAAGTGTTCAACAAATCCTCACTGGACTCTCTTGATGGGTGTGTGTATGCCCCTTTCACTTTAAGGCGTTTTTATCGATGAAGAAGTGCTCTTGTAAATATTAATAATAACATCCAAAGATCTCTATTCGTTTGTTTGTCTCACATTATTGAGGAAAATAAAAAATATTTCTTGTCATTCCTTCATTAGTAACAAGGTATAATTACGTGTTGTTGTTTTTTATTTATTGGTTGTAATTTCAGTTTCCCTGTGGATTAAATGGACATTCTGTTACTCCAGATATAAACTATAAGTAAGAAAAACTTAAATACATCCACGCTGTTTTTTTTCTTCTTTTGTGTTGTCACTGAATCAAACGAACGTGTGAGGAAACTATGTCATCTGAGCCAAGATAGTCGTATAGGGGTGCTATGAGCGTTTATCTAAGATAGTTCATTGGCTATTAACAGGAAAATAATTGATTTTATTCTGCTTGCCAAGAAATTACATAGGTTTTGTATGTTAGGAATTAAAGTCATTTGAAGTAAGATGTTAAACTCTGTTACTGTATAGGAATAAGGGGTATCTTACTATTACTTTACGTAAATATTTATACAATACTGTGTGTGCTGTCAGTTTTTTTCTTTAGATTCACATGCTTAAAATATTTATAATATAACTCGAGTCATTTAAGTACAATTTTTCATTTATTTTAAGACTCACAAGCGTGATTTGCAGTCTCCTTTCCCGTTTTATATTGGCTGAGTCTCATAAACTCGATAGATTTGCCAGGCACATCAATCAATGCGTTAAATTGCAGCGAAGATCCAATCTTCCTCATATCGTCTTAGATATCCATTTTACACCCAAGCAAGCTCCACTCACTCAGATTCTTTTGAAATTGCCAAGAGTTTATAACTATGAAATAAACCTATGGTCGGTTTTTTCTCAATTATCAAAATGTTTTTTTCGTGCAACTTGAATTTTTAAATGTGTGCCCACCACAAGACTTGACCTGTAGACAAGATCTATGTCTTGGACTACTTTTACATGCCAACAGGAAGTGAGGGTGACGAAATCCTTAAGGATTACTTAAAGACTCCTTAGGAATATATGTAAACACGGACATTTGACCACGAGCCAGGAATAGGTCTTTAAGCAGTCTACTGCATTGCAAACTAATATCGGTGTACCTTATATAATATTTTCATATTTTTCTATCATTAAAGGCTTAAAACTCGATCACTATAATATCAATATAGCCTTAAACAATTTTTTTTAAATCTTTCATACAAATATTAACGTGATTGCTATAGAAACGTTTGAACATTTAGGAATATACACTCAGGTCTCTGATTTGACTATTTGTAACACCAAAGAGTAAAGAAAAAGTTATTATTTTGCCCATACTGGTAGTGAGATACTTAGGTCGCGGTAATTTCTCTACGAAATTTCAGCATTTGGTAAAATATAATGCAATAGATTATGAATATTAAAATATTCCATCACTTCCATTTATTGAAATCACTTTTCAGTATCTTTAATTATAATTATCATTACATCATTAGTTTTACGTACGTAGCGTTACTTCGAAAAAAAAATTGTAATCTAAAGATATGCGATACATGTTTAATACATTAGAAATTAACTTAAGAATTACGTGAACTCTAATAAATACTTTATATATTATAGAATAATTAAATTTTATTAAGAAAAATGTTGACAAACAAGGAACGCGAAGAAAGCATAAAAAGGTAGAGCTTTTCATCTGCGTTGTAAATAATTCTCTTATGAAAGTAGCGCTCGCTTCACTAAGCATCCAACATCCACAGAGCAAACAACTTACGACAAATAGGCTGCTGATTGAAGCGAATCGAAGATAGAAGAGCACAGGCTCCTTTTTATATTCTCTTACTTTACGGTATACGTTTCATCTCAACAATATCTCCAAGTCCCTAAAACGTAATTTGGATAATATTTCCTTATCGTATATTATATTTTTGAAGTCCTGAAACGAAAATAACTTTTTGAAAACCGGTATAAATTTCACTTAAATGTTAAATTAACTGATTCTTGTCTTCAAACTCATCGACTAAGACTTAACAGGATTTCAAAGACTAACTGCACTCTTCAAGTTAATTATCTAACTTTTGGAATTTCATTGCAGTTGCTTTAATACAAGGACATAGGAATAATATCTTCTATATAAGTAAAAATCAATGTTTGTATGTTTGTTCCGAAACTATTGATGAGATTATGACGAACCTTTGTTAAATTATGTTATGCATTCCAGAGAAGGTTTATATATTTAAGTAAGCAAAAAAGCTCAGGAAAAATGTTCATTACAAAGCATGATCGATGCAGCTAGTAAAATATCCAGATAAAATTGTTTTTACAGCAGATAAACGGTAGCTTTAGAATGGGTTTATTTATTTAGAATGGTCCCAATCAAGCCCGGGGACCAAGACATGATCCACGATGGAATGAGCTAGCCCAGAAGGTGCCTATTCACCCTGGCTTTGAAATCATGGAGGTAGTTCCTCTCCTTTGCTGTGTACATTATGAAGAACTTTGCGAAGCGCTTGGTGCGACATGTAGGAATAGCAACCAAGAAATGGTGGTAGCCCGTAGTTCGTCTGAATGTCCGATGGAAGAAAGGAGATGGCGGTATGAGCTAAGGTGTGTAACTTACTTTTCACCGATTTGCTGTCACTAACGAGCCTCTCAGCTCTACGCTGAATCGTGTCCAGTGCAGCAAGTTGATATTTTGCTAAGCCGTCACAGAGGTAGCTGCTATATTCCATACAAGATCGCACTTGAGCTTTATAGAGAGTTAAAAGCTGTCCCCAAAAGAAATATCGCTTTTTAGCTGCAGTTTGCCTTGGATTCGATGTTGGCGCTATGCTAAAATAAATTGTCCATTTTATTTTTAATCCACTGTCAGCAGTGCCTACAATAAAAATTTAATTTCTTTGCGTGTAATGAAAACCAACCAAATATTTCAGAAAGGGGTCGACTCTACGCCTTCCGCTATCCGGACGGCTGCGCAGCTTAATACTTGCTAGAATAGTGGTCTGATCAGGAACGCAAATTAAGGAAGGCGAGATACAAATTTCGCAACAAGGATTCATTTTACCCTTAAAATTAAAAAATAAAAAGCACTTTTGAACGTGCAGCCTTTAATTTATGAACCCCTTTTTTTAAACAGCTGATGCGCTTTGATATATATCTAGGATTTAAGAAATAAACAAATCGCTTTCGCATCGTTATCACAGATATTAAAGTCAATGCGTAAAGATTAAATTTACGGAACTAAAAAAACGCCTGGTAGAGGATCTAAATGCACCTTTTGACATGCTGCAGCCATCGGCTTTTAACATTTACCGTTACAAATAGTCTACTTCACAGCAAACATCAGTACGGAAACCTCTCAGAGACGACAAATTTCCTGATTCCAGAGTAACTCAAATAAAAATATTTAAGCCCGCTCTTGGTGCATCGAAGAGTTTGCTCTGCAAATCCCTTTAGGTATGCAAGCTCAGGCGCGCATGAATATTCACCTTGTTTCATGATGTAGTGAAAAGAAAGAACTAACATTTCCTTATCTAATACCTTCGTAAAGATAATTTGACTTACAAAACATAATTTTTAATAATTAACTAGTTTAACTAACTGACGGACTATTAAGAGCATTGAATTAAGCAGAGAGACAATATTAGCGCACTTATTCAATAACTTATAATTTTTGTTTTAAACATTTAAAATATCGAAGTGTGCTAAAATCGACTTAGTTAAGATGCGAACCCACGTCTTTTTTGCCGCCGTGTAACCTCTAATTAAGCTTTAATCGTCTTTGGCTGATTTCTTTCCCCCTTTCCTTGTATTGTTAAAACGTCTATTCTGCTCATGTACTGTATGCGTCATAGCAGGCGAATTTCATCTGAAAAACTGAAATACACCCATTAGACTTGATATTTTTTTTTATTGTATTAAAAAAGCAAAAACTGCATTCTACTTTCCTATCTATAGATCAGTGTTTAAAGACTTATTCTATTTATGTAGTATATTTTTAAGAATATAAAATTAATTTATTAATTTTAATTCGTACACCGTCTGTACAATGCCAATTATCCTATCATAGTATTATATTTGTTTTCTGTCCGTCACTGGAAGAAATCTCTCAAAGCGATGAGGCCATCATTTGCAGTTCTATAATCATTTATGTATTTCTCTGCATTGACCAAAAACATAAACTTATTACAGTCACTGAGGAAGACCCGAACTGAGGTTCGTATTGATATTATCTGGTAACTTAATAAATGTGACATCATAAATATATCGGGACCTTCGCTGACGCAGGAATATTAAATAATAATCAGACGAACGATTAACAGAACTTTCATTTATTCACTGACTCAATATACAATAAGTAGAATATAGGTAACATAGTATGAAGATTACAATAAGGTGATGAAAAATTAAACTTATAAGGTGTGGCTACTGCTAGAAATGTAACTTTTGTTAAAGCTGATTAGGTATTTGCGACCGTTCTCCGCGTTCTTAAGGCATCTTTTAATTGAACAATTCAAAAAAACTTAATCAAAGTGGATTTAAATATTCCTTATTTCATTGAAACATCTGGTTAGTAATAAATCATCTGCTCATCTTCCTAAAAAAATATAGCTCTCTTTTTTCCGCTAATAATAAGCAACAGACCACGCAGACTTAGTTAAAAGTTTATACTAGTTGAAGCTAAAACAAAAAATCTATTTGAAATAGGTGTCAGGTGGACTCGAAGTTACAACTTCCGGCTAACCGGGCGGGTGCTCTTCCTGTGAGTTAAGTCCAGCCTGACGCCTGAGATAACTTGAATTTTTAAAATCAGATATAATAGATCTCTAGTAATCTATCAGTTAAATGAGAAAAAAAATAATTTAAACTAACTTATAATTTGTTAGTGAGGTATTTTCAATAATTTCTCTTATTAATTTACTGTTTAATAAATATAATAATACACAGGACAGTACTTTCCTTTAAAATCAAAAGCAGTTATACCACCATAAAAATAAAGCTATTTTTAAACAATTTTTTGTCGTTACCTTTTACAACTCCAGACAATATGCTACGTAGAATATCTTTTCCTTTTCGGAAACAAAGATATTTTTTTGTTGAGAAGTTATTATATATTAAGAAACTTATTCAAATAGACGAAATTGAATGACTTAATTAAAGAGAAGGACAATGATAAAATATTTGAATAAGTGCCTGAAATTTTGTTATATTACGTCAGATGAAATATTGGGTTTATAAAATTTCTCTCTGAAAGTTTTTAAGCAATTTTTAATAGAACGAAGTCTACTTGTTTCCGGCGCCAGAAGCGTCTCTATCCAGGCGAGTGCTCTTCCATTTAAGCTATCGAGACCTTGAGAAATAGTGTTCGATTTTTCCAAGTGTCTCTTAAGCTGAATATCAGCGCCCTTTCGTCATGTTTTAGATACTCAATAGAAGACGTTGCATTATTTAATTATTTAAAGCATTTAACTGTTAGTCTTGTAATAAATATAATAATATTTCTTTCATTCACCACCAATTAACCTAGTCCAAAGTAAGCACTGTAAGGTTTGTGTTATGGATAGGTACTAGGGTAACGGATACATATGCATATATGATACATAAATAAGTAATATTCATAGAAATATGTATACCTATGCACCCACCTCATATTCATCACACGAACACCTGCCCCTTCCGCGAATAACATTATTATTTTTATTGTTGTATCTATAGTACAAGCAATGAATAGTTTACAAAAAAAATCCTAACGTTTCAACGTCTTTTCAGAAGCAGCGTTCACACGATAAAATAAAACTCGAAATTATAAGAACTTAACAGTACAAATTTTATTTAACAAGATAAGGGTAACGACAGCCTTTAACGTATTTCAGCCTATGTTTCGATCAACAAGTGTATCATTTTTTTTAAAGTAAAAATAAGGTCTATTTTTGCTTAAAAAAGGTTGAGTGATTTTTCCCATAAAAGTTTAAAGAGATTTCCAATAAGCTTGATTAAAACGACCCGTATGAGATAGAAGCTTGAAAAATTTCCCTATATTAGTCATGGTGAAACGGTGCCTGACCTCTTCACAGCTGTTACATATACATCGAAAAAGCAGGTGTTTTATGAGAATCATATCGATGATAGTGTTCATGATAATCTCTATGATTCATTAACGGTTACATACTATGATATATAAATTCAGTGTCCTAATTTAAGTTCAGGTATATTTCTACTAAATTAATTGAAAAAGATAGAGGCAATCATTATTTTATTAAGGTAACTTAAATAAATTGATGCAGTTATGCAGTTAATATATTGTTACCATTTCCGACAGTCGCTTTTACAGTGTACAATCTTGATTTTATGAAGTTTTATTTCGCAGTTTAATTGTTAAAACTATGTAGATGAACGAATTGTTTAAAGACACTGTATTAATTTCTATATTCTTAATAACTTACAAAAAATAATTGTCCTTTTTAATGAGATATAAGTTTTTTGTACACAAAAATATGTAAATTTTGGTAAATAGTATAATGGGTCAAGGGCGTTGCTTATTACAGACTGAAATTTGCTATTGCCATTCCAACTAGCCCGCGATGACTAAAAAAACATAGGGTGGTTTTACCGTTATACGGCAGATCTGTACGGGTCCCTCATACAGCTGTGAAACAAGCCTAAGATAAATCCTAAGATAATAGTCTAAGTGAATAGTGGTGTACCTCCAAAGTTTCTTAACATAATACTACCGCTCCATATTTCTTTAAAATATTCTGTAAAGGACAGATAAGTAAAAGATAACTAAGTCTTTTTCTACCTAAAATCATTCAATTCATATTCTGTATCTTAAATAGAAGGTCTATTTACAAACTTATTACAAAAATAAAAATCTAATATCATCTCCCCTAATTAAATCTGTTTTCCTCTGTACCATCCTTGTGTACCTATGTGACTAATAATGAATTAAAATATCTATTAAAATCTCTTTACACGACTAATCGACAAGCCATAAAACGTGTTGTCAGCAATCCAGATAAGAAAACTAAGCACAGTGCTTATATACAAGACGGAGTCTGGTGTAAGCTTGTGTTATGTTAACACATTATCTGCGGACCTCTGTCGCGAAGGATTTAGCTCTTTGTATTGCGGCTCACAGTTATCTCCCTCGAGGGCAGTGGCTTTATTATAGTCGCAACTAATCCGTTTAGAGACAATTGTATCGAATGTTAGTTGTTTTACCGCGAACGAGACAATACGAGAAATAAGAACTCTGCTCTAATTACAAGTCTGCAGAAGGCATGATGCGGAAACGAAACGCAATTGTTAAGAACTGAAAATGAAATCGTTATAAGTTCACAAGACTGCTGACAAGTTTTGAAAGAAAATTGCGCTGAACAACAATTATTTTATTATTAATAAATAAATATATAATAATTTTAAATAAATAATTGCAAACATATTCTTTTTTTTTCCTACAAAAAGTTATGAGGTTTTTGTTTTTGTTTGTTTGACTACTTTTATTTGTTTATGATTGTCACCTGACAAATAATAGGTTACCTGTTTCATCTTTCTGGAAGCTTTTCATGAGTTACATTAAACATTCAAAAAGAGAGAAAATACGAAAGTTCACAAGAGTAAAACTGGAAATCCTTCTACAAATATCCCTACCACCTACCTACATAATTATTCAACATTATATATGTTGAATTTTAAAGTTAGGTATATTGTATATAAAATGTCTTGACAAAAACTACAACATATTATAGGTTTGTAATGGACATGAAACTAAGTAAGATTATGAAAAATAATTCATGGGAAATTTCTTCTATTTACATATAAGAAATCTTTGAGACTTATAATCTACTTGACACATACAATGTAATATAACTTAGAATAAGACTAATGTGTGCGTATGAACGCGTGTGTGTGTCGAAGACTACCTGTTTATTAATTAATAAGAATAATCTTTTATGATAACTAAAACTAATTTCATGAGAAGCATCAATATGGTATGTCTTAATCTTATTCCTCACCATATATCTACGATTCCCTAATATTTTATTACACACGTTATTATTATTTTATATATAATTCATTACTAACAGATTAATTTCTTTTACTGTGCATATACAGAAATTCAACATTATTGCATACATTTATCTAATAATTATGCAAATAGTAACTAGCTTTGTAAGATGTATAACATTAACTGTAATTTACAGTCAAAAATTATGTTAACTATTTTTTATTGTTTGAAATCTAAATAGTTCTGTATAGTTAACGTCACTATCAATGCATTTCATTAATACCTCAATTAATTAATACTCAACCACAGCAGCGTTAATATGACAGGTACAAGCATAGCGAATAGACAAACAAATCCAGCTCAATTAGTCAATTATTTTATAATTGTACCATTCCCCAAATTCATGCAAAGCTCGTAAAAAAATATTATTACTTCAGCAACCTCTTTTGTTAGTTCTATAGAATCATAAAAAACTAAACATTGCATAGTAGGACCAGATATACAGAAGGGGAATACACCTTTATCATGTTGAAAGTGAAAGTGGACACAATATTGATAAACATTTTAATTGATTTTCATAATTTTATCTTTCAAAGTTCGATATGAATCGCGAAAAGACTTTGATAAGCTGTTATATGATTATCATGACAAAATGTGAGTTTATCGTCATTCGTAGTAGTTGGTTGAAAATTATTTTAATGTTATATAAAGTCTCAAATTTGTAACATACAAATTGATTGTCAAGCCTGATAGTTCGATTGTTTCCTAGTAATTAAATATCAATAACCAGTTAAATGTTATCTCTTTATTTTGTTTTATAATATAACAAGGCAATGCATCTTTGAAAATTGTAAAATATTTGGAGCACTGATGTTTCAAAATTACAATATTTGTCAAAGAATCAAAACTTTATGCCCATTTGGATTTTTTTCATTTGCTGTTAAGTAGCACTTTATCTTTATTGCCTTCACTCAAAAAGGTTTTAAAGAGAATTTAGTGGATTCAAAACATTTTTTTTATATACTATCATAAATCCATAAGTGATATAATTACGGATTTTTGCTTTATCTTGTTATGTTTTTATACTAGGCCACTAATTAACAGTTTTTTTAAAGAGGCTTTGGCCTCTTATTTAAAAAAATATATTATTTAAAAGTAAAAGTACCATTGTTCGAATTTCCAATTTCCCTCTACATTTTTTGAAAGCTAAACAGAATTATCGAGTCTCATTAAAAAATATATCTGCGTCTGCGTCAAACCGGCTGAGGCGTTTGATAACCGGACGAGGCATAACAAATTCAAACGTGATCTACGTTTGGGGGATCAAACAAGGACCTTCGGCCGAAGAAAAACGTGCTAGCAGTGAAAATGTTCATTCAAGAAAAGATACAAATGACTTACGAAGAGTTCACAAGATTCTACACTAGTACCTTCGCGTGAGAAGGATAGTTTCGCGCTGGATGCCGCATAACATCACTGAAGTTCAAACGCGGGCCCGTGTGGAATGTTGCCGTGATATAATTAATTAATATAAAGCAGGTTCGTCTCGGAGTGTTTACGAAATAGTTTTAGGTGACACATTCTTAATTTATTAATACAATCCAGGAACAAATCATTATTCGACAGTTTGACGAATCAATGCCTACAGTAAAGCGACTGAGAAATACAGGCAATTTTTTTTTTCTTTGGACGTTTTCTTTTGACCGGGCATCTGTTGTCTTTTCATCAATCAAAGCAACATCAACGTCAAATAACCTTTGAAATGCCTGCCAAAAGTTTTTACTGCAATGACCATCAAGTGGGCTCCGCAGGTTAATGCTATCCCACGACAACGCACTCAGGGCTCAAAACGAGGGGTTTTGAACCTGATGTTTTAAAATTGATTCAGCACATGAAACTTTGTATAAAGGCTGATGGAACGTTCTTTGAAAAGGTTATTAATTTTTTTATCCATATAAGTTAGTTTTTCAGTTTCTCAAAACTTTCCAAATGTCCCTAGTGTGTATTCGAAAATGTTAGACATAAACATTACACCCGAGTCACATAAAAGATGATTGCTCTTAAATATCGCTATATTGCAGACAAATAAAAGAGTCTTGTCTCGATTTATCATTCATCTGTAATGTTAACCGGGCATCAGAATTAAATGAGAAATAAGATTTGAATCCAGTCCTGAATAAGCAAAATATATATAATTATATGATAAATATTAATATAAATGGAAAAATATTAATTCGGCTAACAAGTTATTTTCAGGTGGGCTGATGGTGAGTGGGACGGGAGGGAGGACACAAGCTCAATTGGGAGAGCTATGAAGCGGACATCCAAAAGGTTACGGGTTCATGTTCCGCCTGTTAATAAATTATGAGCCAAGTCGATGTTTCTAGTATTTTTCTATTAAAGTTTATCAGGTAAGTGATATTTAAAATACATAATTTAGACAAGCCCTGAATTTGGTTGAAACTGAATAGAACCAACCGGGCTTACAACCTCGATAAATTCTCAGCCGGCTTTGCCTTGGCAACAAATAATTGTAACCTCCATCAATTTAAGAAAAAACAACATGTTTGCATGTTTCCCATTATACCCTTGACACAGCCATTACACGTACTCCAAAGAAAACTTTCGTCCTGTTTGCGAGAGCAATGGGTTAACAGCATCATGTCCAGGGCAAACGATGCCGTTCTGCGCGAAGTCACGTGACTAAACTACGTGCGAGAACATTCTTTATTTATTTTATTTCCAAATATTCCCGAACCTTTCAGTTCACTCCCGTGTAAGAACATATTTTACGATACAAAGGCGTGCGAAAGATTCTATTTTCTTACGAAGATCCAAAATTTTGATTTCCATCATAAAACGAGTAAAAAACGTAATCTGATAATTATCAACGTATCCTGAAGTGAATTAAGTCACATGTGATGTTATTTTATCGCACTGATAAGTGGCTAGGAATTGCAAAACCCTAAATTGATAACATTAAATGAGCTTTTTATAAGGCTTAAAATACATAATTATAAGCTATTATAAGCTAAATGAAGGGATAATATAGCAATTATAATTGTATTGTAATTTTGATTTTACAACAGATTTTGCAATCCCAACATAAATTTTTTTAACCTGAAAACATAAGAACCTACCGACGAATTAAAACTATTTTTATCATCACACATGAAAATCTAAATATAATTTGTTTCAAAATAAATTTTGGTTATTATTCGAAAACGTAATAAAGGTTTTAATGTGGCCTAATATCATTATTTTATCTCTGAGGCTCACCCAGATTGACTGAAAAATATTTAAATATTCTTTGCAGGCTCCCAGTGTACAGACAACAGCACGACAACTTTCAATAAATCGTTGACGGTTTCGTGTAAATAGATTGTTCTTGTTATAAGTGTGGTATTTCGTGCTCTTTCGTTCGCAAGGCCCTTTAGTCACTTATCTCGACTACTCGTACATCTGGAGTTGTTAGCGATGCCTGTACTCTATAGATATTCACTCAATATGCGTTATTAATTTAGATAAGAAGCATTTTTAATGCTATCTTATATAACATTTTTTTAATAAAAAAATACTAAATAATTGATTTGTCCTACAAGTTATTTTCAGAAGGGAGAATAACTTGTGTCCCGCTTGAGAATAACCGATCATCCGCGTCGATATTTTCTTTTTAAAATGTATCCGGACAATTGATTTTAATATTAAGGTAAAGAACCTTAAAGTTTACATTCGGTTAAAAAAATTGTGTAAATTTTGGACAGATTTTTATGCTGATGATTTAGATTTTAGAGAACACAATCTTATATCTAGACTTACCAAAGTGCTGTTCCCATAAAGCGTGTCATACGACTCCGCTTTGGAGGTAACATTTCTCAGCTTGCAAGGTTTCTTCAAGGGCGGCGGCGGCTGCTTATGTGGCGATGCCTGGTTACTGACATGGTTCGAATTTTTCTCCTTCACTAACTTGCTGTTCTGCAGGTTGTTTTTCGTAAAGTTACCGAGCTGTTCGAACATGCTCGAGAGATGTTGGGACATCATTTTGATTGTCTTTTGTTATATTTTATTCGAAATCACCCAAAGCCGAAGCGGTATTGCATTTTTCACGGACTACGAGAAATTTGTATGGCAGCCACATTCCTTTTTTGTAGTTTTGGTTCTGTAGTTTAAGAAATAAAAAGTCATCGCTTGATTCCGTATTTTTTTTTTATTCTGCAAATGCACTGAAGTAAGATCTTATTTTAGTATTCTAATAAGTTTAGGCAAAAAATGGTCTGTAGGTATAACATCTGGAGTTAATTGTCTTTTTACTTTCGAAAAACACGTTTAAAAATGAAATCTTAGAAATTCAATTTCATCGCCTATTGGTGGAGACATATAAGTAAGTTTTGTTTCAGAATGAGAGATAATAATTAGAAAACACCTTCATTTTTAAAAGTTATCTGAAGTTATTCAAGGCTCATAAATATAAGTTATCTCCATTAATTAGATTTCTATTCACATTAATAATAACAACTGAAGACCATACAATTTGTGACAAATTCAGGTCCAAATATTTTTTTACATGCTTAATCAATTTTACCTAGAGAGAAAATGCGTAGCGTGCAGCCATACATACTGCAATACAAGACCAACTGTGGATCTTGGTGAATAACTTATAAAAGGTTATTTATTTAATTATTATTTGTATTTTTATAATCATTATCAGAAAACTCGTATACCTGCACTACGAACATTCAGCTGCTTATATTTCTTTCCGAGGTTGACTTAGTCACTGCATTATACACTATTATATATTATTTATTTTGCACTCTTATTATGAAACGCCTTATTTTGATTTAAATAATGTTTTCTTTTTACATATTCAGTATTACACCAACTAAACACAATGCAAGTATTAAATTTTTTAACAAGGAGTCTATTCGTTTATTTGTGTTATACTTATATATTTTCTTTCTTGTGCATTACATTGCTAGATTCTATTACTTAAGCAATTTTTACTAATGATACTGAAGGTTATCACCATACACCTTCCATAGACCATAAAACGGGTAGAAGCGGTTTTTTGAGTTGTGGTCTTTTACTTCAACCCGGTCAAGCGTAGTTTGTAGCGAAACCCCTTATTTGCTAGGGAGATTACCGTCTAGCATTAAACGTCTTTTGTTCTACTAAACCCTTAACGTACTTACATCATACGCATCTTCTATGAGAATCCAAGTATAATTACCAAAGAATTTTGGTAACCGACTTTCAATACTGTGTATTAAATAAAAAATCTCACAATTAGACACAAAATGTATCGCAACAGCGCGTGTGTTTATTAATTTGAATTTGTAGTAATGACATATTAAATGTGTTATGAAATGATTACTTGTTTTGAATAGTTTATTTCATACGTATTTGGTCCAGATCAAACAAAATTCCAAAAGACTTCACATTAACCTAAGGCCTCGAGTCTTATTAGTCTTGATATTTTTATTCGAAACACTCACGTTGGAAAGTCGTATTGTGACGATTCCTAAGTCATTTTTAATAACAAAAAGACTTCAGTTCTCATTTTCGAGTCAAGTCCAGAAAAAGAGAGTTTAGTCTTTTCTTGCTCAAAAGACGCGAGCCCATCCCAAAACTAGTTACACCGGCTTAAATGTACGTAAAGCCTAATTTTTTAAATTCCCGTTTCTATAACGTTATATTATAGATTTAATTTAAATAAGACGACGTCAATCGGTTCAGGGTATTTTTTTTATTTAACAATTAATATAATTTCGATTTATTTAAAAACCTCTCTTTTCAAATATTAGTAACATGCCACTTGAATGTTTCAAGTGGCAATTACAATCATCCGTAACTTCAGTGATGCAAGTTTCCTAAATACCGTTGAAGCAACCAGTTGAACGGGGGCGCGTCACTCGAGACAATGGGGCGCCGTTCCGATACTGTCACACGGAACCGGCGCTCCGGCTGGCAAACTTAAAATAGGGCTACCCGCACTTCAGTTGCAGTTTGAACATTAACAAAAATTTTTTTATAGATTACATCGACTTTACTCACAAGTTATTCTCAGGTGGGACTCGAACCCGCAACGTTTGGATGTCCGGTCCACTGCTTTTTCAATTGAGCTACTGACCCTTCTGAGCCCGTCGAATTTTTTTGGTACTTTTTAAGTTGTAGTTGCTTCGTTGCTTCATCAATGAAAGGAATATCCTCACATTGAAAAAATCATTTTTACAAATGATTTAATATATTAGGCGATGCAGTCGCTTAGCATAAAGCTACACTAGCACCATATATTGAAGCGGAACGTAATGCCTAAAAAAAGAAAAAAAAAATTAAATGACCGACTGTAAATGGGAATTTTCACGAATTTCAAAATTCAAAATTCCGTCACCATCTGGTCCTAAACCTGTTGATTCGATTCCACACAAAAAATATTAAAATCGGTTAAGAACTCGGGAAGTTATGGCTTAACAGACATTGCGCCATTGAAGCTGATCCATCCAATAAATTTAAATAGATTTGCAATTTCAATGCTATCGTCTTTGATAAATTTCAATAGAAACAACAGTTAAGAGAGCAGTGGATCGGATATCCAAAAAATGCCCAGGATGGAGTCCTGCCTAAGAATAACTTGTGAGACAAATCGTTTTTTTCTAATATTTTTCTGATTTTTTTAATGAGTGTGCTCTTGATCCCGATCAGGCCCGGGGGTCAAGATAGGAGCTACGGTGGAAGGAGCTAACCCAGAACGTGCCTATTCACCGTAACTTTAATAACGGTCGGGTCATAAGGACTCGGAAATACAGACGCAGTTAGGAAATTCCACTCCTTTGCTGTGCGCATTATAAAAGTAGTTGAGAAGCGCTGGGTACGACAGGTAGGAATAGCGACCAAGAAAGGGTCGTAGCCCGCAGTGCGTCTGGATGTCCGATGCTAGAAGGCCGATGGCGGCATAAGCATATGCAGCTCCTGAGCACACTCTCCAAAATACAGTTTGTAGAAGACCGACAGACAGGCAACTTTGCGTCGGTGAGCTAAGGTGTGAAGCTTGCTCTTCTCCAATTTGATGTCACTAATGGGCCTCTCAGTTCTGCGTTGAATTGTGTCCAGTGCAGCAAGTTGGTATTTTGATAAGAAATGAAATCGATTTTTAAATAATATTAAATCCTAGTTAGGTAGTTAATATACACTTTACATCATATTATACACTATTACGATCAACTTGAGTTCAGATCACAAGTAGTGATAGTAATATTGTACCATGTCACACCAACTATTTCATCGCAATCATACTAAATCTACAAAAAAAAAAAATAATGTAACATAGTTCCAAAATATTAACTTTTAAGGCTGACCGACTGTCTGAAGAGTAAAAATCATTTTCACTCAGAATTGAAGGTTTTTTTCTTTAGAAAAACTTTGTTTGTTTTATTACGTTTGAGTGATTGATAAATTTTGTTTTCAATCGGTAGTAAATATTAGTTAAATATTTTTAAACAGAAACAGTGTACATTTGAGATAGCACTTAACATATTTTCCAAGTATCGACAACCCTCTGAGCTCATGAATAAACTTCGCAAGCCATTAGAAATATACAAATAGAAGATTGTTAACCAGATCTAAAGTATTCTGAAAGTTATATTCTTTGTCTATTGTGAATCATGCTATTGTCTTACTGGTTTATTTACGTTATGTAGTTTTATCTCTATTTTTTTAATCTATGTATAAATACTTAATACTTTTAACAGCAATTAATAATAAGAAGATTTTAGCAACAAAAATATGTCTTAATTTTCAATGGTCTTGCAGTGCTCAGTTCTTTTAAGAGCTGTATGTTACAAAGAAGCAATAGGGGATCCAAGATTTTGGTTTGTGGCTTGATCTTGGGAGGTTTTATCGGGTTAGCTCTCAATTAGCGAAACCACTTGTCTCAAAACTGATAACTCATTATTTTAATTATCGTTATCATGAAATAAAAATAAGTTCAATAATGAGTTTAATTTGCGATTTGGTATTGGTGAACTCAGGTGCTTCATCTCCTTCACTCTCCTCCTCGATGAAAGAAAAGCAAAGAAGATGCACCCGTCGAAATTTTTAGTACTTATTACTGTTTTGCGCTGTAAACCAAAGGTTACGGTTTCGAGTGCCGTCTGAGAATGATATGTGAGCTGCGACAATTTTTTTCAAGAATTTTTCTATGAAGAAATTATAAGTCTTGTTAACAATTAAACTTCCTTAATAGAAGAATAGGCACACAAAACGAACGGTCAAACTGTTGTTTACCTACTTATGTTAGTAAGGATTCAACACGGACTATTCTTAGCTTTAAGTACTATAGTGAGCAACTTTGGAACCTCGTTGCGCCATCTATGGAGGAGTTGTGGGTTGTTAGGAATCAACAAGTCGCCAACTTCTACCTAGTTTACACTACTTCGCTCGATGTATTTCCATTTGTATTGTTTGAATTTAATCTACGGCAAAGGAGATTTTGCCTTAGGTTTGATTACAATAAAGTTTGAAATAAATGCTTTGAAAAAGCCGATTGGACGTTGAAAGTTGATTCTTTTAGTGTATAATAAGTTAAGTTGTACTTCTATGACTTGAGTTTCCAAATTGTTTGATTTCATATTTGACAAATAAATGTTCTATCAGAAATATGTTGAAAAATTCACCTCATGTGAACTGTCAATTCAGCCGCTAAGACTCTGCGGCCCCCAACTTTGGCATATTTTTTTCATCACTCCTATTTTTTTTAAAGCGATAGTTGAGGAGCCATTGCCAATGAACTAAGTATTAACGTTAAAAATTATGGCTGAGGTTTTATATTACTTTAATATTTGATTAATTTTAAAATTTAGAAAATACATTAACGTATAAGACATTTCTTTAAAGAATACGAAAAGCTCCTACAATATAGCAAATCCATTTTCGATTTTCCTTACTGATTTAAATTGGTTGTTGTAACGTAATTAGCAGACATTAATGATATATACCACACAGTACAGAATATAGCTTCAGTAGCCTAGTCTTCGGAATGTTCAAATTCTCTCTAAGAGAATTTTCCACAAATATTAAGGTCAAAAAATCATTTCTCAATCTTAAAAAAAAACAACTCCAACGTAAATTATGGAAAAAAACAACTTTTCGATCTATCGGAGACAGTATAAAAAGGTTTTATCGCAAAAAAGAGAGAAATAATTTAATGAATCAATGTTTCAGAAGGAAGTGTTTAGGATAAAACAAAGCGTCCAGAAAATAGGGGACGAAGTTCCCACAAAGGGACAGATCTCAAGCAAAGTTGCTATTATCGGGCCCAAGTTCGCGGACACTTATCTACTTTTAGTTCGCTCATTGATAGCCGCGTTAACTTTCCATTCAGCCATATTATCCATTTCATAGAATATTGATAGCATTTTGATATGGCCTTCGAAGGTATATAACATACTGTCGGTTTTTGTATACTTGTATACTTAAAAATAATAAATGAAATAGTAAAAAACATAATTAATGAATATATCAAAGCCGAAAATAGCTCAACAAAACTATATTTTTTTGCTTTCCTGACCTGTAAATTAACCATTAAAAGGTCAAAATATCTAAATTTTCAGTTTCACACACTGTCTGATATCTAACCAATATTTTAATCACTCAAAATCAATATCGCTTTACCCATAGCTAACGAGTAAATGGTCATTAACAGGTCGTTTAAACTACCGACTATAATATTTACTCTCCTATCTACTATTAATTTTCTACTAAATTTTCGACAACGATTCAGTCACGAAATACGTAGTTTTTACGTGTACTTAAAACTTTTTACTTACTCTAAATGCAATTAACGTTAATTGTATTCGACTTTGGTCTTAATACAATATAATTAAGCGTTCCGAATTGTCTTCACACAACGCATATCAAATGTGGTTTGTTGAAAGTAACAGTGTAAATATATTACGAATGCCGACGTAAAATACAATTTTATACAAATTAAATGTGTCTTGTTTTCTGTTTTAATCTTGAAAAGCTACAATAAGATACTTTAAGGTATAATTTCATAAGTTTTAAAATAAATTTCAGATAAGATTCCGTCTAACGCTTAGCGCAATAAAATCTAACTCGTTACTTAAAGTACTAACTGTGCCGTTTGTGACGAAAATATAAATGATATTACGCAACAACAGTTAAGAAGCAGCTGAATCCTAACGTTAGGGTTCGTTGCAGACATGCATTTAATAGTAGAGTAAAAATGAGAAAAGATTTCTCATACAATGGTGCTACATGATCATCGTCACACTGCGCGCACGGGTGCGATGAACTAGAAAAACTTAAAATTACATTTCATCAGTGAATGTAACAATTGACATCCAACACTGTAGTGGAATCATGTTATATACAATGTGTCCCGTCACCAGTGTCGGAGCCTTTAATGGTGTGAAATATGGCATTTTTTATCGAAAATTGTCCCTCAAATTTGGTTTTTCTCAAAAAGCCAATAATTAAAAAATACACAAAAAAGAATCTATTTGTTTTTCTTTAATTATTTTTTTCTATTTTTTATTCCATGACAATTGAAACATGATGGCTGTGTAACTGTTGTCTACATGTTAAGCTATCAAATGTAACCTTTTTAATGTTGATAGGACATTTACATGAGTAGTGGTGGTCGAATTAGTATGAGAGCCCAGGTCTTGGTTACCAAGAAAACAAAAGGCGGCCATTTTATAACCGTAAGAGAAAAACTAAATTTGAGGGGCAATTTGTCGATAAATAATGCCATATATCACACCATTAAAGGCTCCGACATTGGTGACGGGACACATTGTATTAGTTTTATGAAATTCCTGTACATACCGTCATTTCTATATTGAATAACGATGATGCTACTAACATTAACAACAGTGTCGTATTGTTACTATAAACAACATGCAAATTAAGACAAACGCTTTCTTTGTTTTTTTAATTTTTAGTAGCAATCTCATATGTAAAGGAAAAATGTCTGCATGGATTGTTTTCGTATGTTTTAAAGTTTTATGTTCTTCAATTCAGACATTTAGATTGACGAGTTAATATAAATGGCACTGATTTAAAGAGGCAGTTGTAAATAGCTATGAAAAGTTAAAAAATATAAATGGCACGTTTAATAACGAGTTCAGCAGTTAAAACTAAGCAGTAAACAAAAATGAGAAATAAAAAACAATGAAATATAACCTAACCTAACCTAACCAACCCTATGATTGGTCGCTTCCGCCACCCGCGCTAATAACCTCCGCCCAACTAACGAACATTTACCTCTCTTTTCAATGAATTTGAGTTCGGGTGTCACCGCTCGCTATGATCTACCAAACTATTTGACGAACCGCTCCTTCCATCATTTTTACCGCTCATTCAGCTATTGGACTGCTCAATTATTTTTAGAATTGATGTTGTATGATAAAATAACCGACTAATTGATTTTTATTACTGTCCATGTTTTACTGTCGCAATAATTAATCAACCGCCATTAAAATAAATAACTGCTCAATATGAATTCCAACTGACCATAATAACATCTCGAATATTTAAACAACAGCTCAAAAATTAGTTCCCAATATAAATTACAGCATTTTTGTAACGCAATGAGCATTTCTACTTTCTAAATGCAAACAGAAGAAGGAATATGGTCAATCATAACTGGCAACGCATTCGTGACACTATTCAAAGTGTATATACGCTACAATGACAATTTTAATATGCAAGCCATGAATCTTTTTCCACTCATGTTGTAGACAGTCGAAGGATCTATGTGTACCATAGGGGATCCATTCGTAACTGAATATTTTTGAATGAGATAAAACGCTAAAACGAAACTAAAGCGTTTCGACGAAGTGTTGACGTTCAATAGAGAGAAAATTCTGTTCCATTGAAAATTTGCACGAGATGACGAAGCCCAAAGGAATCAGTAACATACAGCAACAATGGTCTGTCAATTTCAAATCACTAGAAATTGTAGTAAGAAAAACGATCGCTTTGTATTGTATGCGGTAAATAAACAAGTTTATTTACCCGTACAAAAACTTTTCGAAGGTCTCAGTGACTCGATTGGGAGAGTACTCGCCGGATAGCGAAGGCGAGACCCACTTCGCATTCGAGTCCCGCCGTATACGTGAGACAAGTTCATTTATCTTGTAGTAATTTCTTTAGATAAAAAATTCAATCAATTATATGCCTTAATAACAAAAAATATAATATTTCAATAATTCTATTTGGGTACGATACTTATTCATTAAGTATAAGGAGATCTTTTATTTTTTTTCACATACACACGTAATGTAATATGTACTTGATTTTTTTTTATTTAATTACTTATTGTGTTATGTGTGTTTTGTAAAGTGTTGTTTGTGGTAGTGTGTAGCATATTTATTTTTTTAATCTCTTCTATTTTATTCCATGTCAAATTTTAATGAAACTCACGTAGAAACTCGTATTATTTCTAAAGTAAGTAGTAACGTTTATGAACATAAATATTCAATTATTATTAATTCATTTCTTCTACAATTTTTAACTGTCACTTTACTAACTACTCAAATTATAAGTTTAAAGAAATTAAAATGTTACATCTTGGGTGCACACGTATGATAACCATATCTTAGCCATCCTGTAAACATGACTTTTGTGAGAGGGGTCGAAACGTTAGCCAATATAAAAACAAGAATAAAAATGCCACAAAATCGATTAAGTGTCTTTTTAATTGTACTATAGATACAGAAATGTAAGAACTCAATGAGAAGTGTCATTCTTTTCTTAACCTTATATTGCTTATATTATTTTAGCTGTAAATACATGAATAAATATTACTGTAAAGTTTCATTCTACTACCCTGTGAAAATCCATCCATTGGCACAAACTTTCGCTTTTATTATATTATTAGAAAAGTATTAGTAAAATAATTATAATATGTATGAAAATCGAATGTTAATTGTTTTTTCTTAATTTTTGTTACTATAAGTACATCAATAATAAATCCAAAATATCACTACCTACGCATATTTGTTCGGAAATTACTGGTCTACGTGCTGTAACAGTTCGACTATCTACTCCGCAGCCAGGTAAAACCAAAGCGTATTATTAAATATTTTCGTAAATAAATCTGTTGTAAAATAATTACTAATTGTTTTGGCGGACATCTTACTACTTATTGAAAGAATTTAAATGACTCTTACCGGTATGGCAACCTTTTTTTATAAATATTGAAAAATAAATCACCACATAGAAAGACTGTACAAAATAATATTTCAGATTATAAAGACATTAATATTTAAAATTGCATAATTTTGAAATGCGTGTTAGTTTATTTATGGTAAAAATCCTAAGTTCCTATTCTGTAACTCGTAAAATACTTTTTTTTTGCTTTGTTCAGCGTCTTAGTGCTCGAGTTTCCTGAAACCTAACTCTTTTTGCTTGCCTATATCACAAAAGAAATGTCACTGCAAAATTTCAGCTTTCTCGGTCCAAGGTTAAGGGTTAGTGAATGAGTCAGGACATTTATTTATAGCTATTTGTTTTTTTAAGTCATGATGTCTATTGAATGGACTTCAATTTATATTTTTTTTAAAGTAACCTACAATTAGTAAAATAGCCTTAATTACGAAGTAATTTATATGGATACGGATAAATAACAAGAATAACGCGATTCTTAGAACATTATAGGTAAGTTTTTGCATTTTTGTAATATTGAAACGGATCTCTCATTTCCCTAGAATTTCTATGACCATCCTATAAGTTCGTTTTATATATTGATAAAAAAAATCTGAATTTTGTGTTATTATTCGAGTTCTGAATTTAAATATAGATGTATTTTCACATCTGTATTAAATTAATTGTAAATTAATATATTATTATATATTATAAACAATTATTGATCATTATACTTATATATTACTAGCGGCCACCCGCGACTTCGTCCGCGTGGAATATTGCAACATTATTTTCTAAAATAAAAGTAGCCTAAGTTACTCCTTATTATATCAGTTACCTACCAATTAAAGTCGGTCCATACCCATCAAAATCGGTCCAGCCGTTTCAGAGATTAGCCGGAACAAACAGACAGACAGACAGACAAAAATTGAAAAAAAAAATGTTATTTTGGTGTATGTACCGTATATATATTCATATGCATGTAGTAAAAAACGGGTATTTCAATATTAAAAACAGACACTCCAATTTTATTTATATGTATAGATTATACTAATAAACATAAGTAATAAATAAATAATTAAAGAAGAGCATTGTAGAGCGGCAGTTATTTTTTTTTCTATAAAATCTCTTTATCTGTACCGAATGTAAACGACATATTATTTTCCTTTACTCTGTAAGAATCTATTTTGTTATTATTATGTTATTTGATAATGAAATGGCCTCCAAGCAGCACTTTTCTTTTGATCAAATACGAAATGAAGTTTTTCAAGTTCATCCAGTGCGTTCTCTGACTAAAGCTTAGATCTATCGAGTCATGTCCTTCATTAGAATTCTTTAAAAGAATTTGTAATTCGAAGCACAGGCCTCATTTAAGACTCGCAAGCTTTGCCAAAATGAGTTTAATCCTTAGGCTTAGAACGTTAAAGTCTCTAGTTCTTTACAATAATAACTGTTTTGAGTGGGACAAATATTTGTAAGTACTATTTAACTTATTATTAGGGTGTGTCGCGTTTTCTTTCTTGATGGATATAGCACAATACTTCAGCATAAAATAAACTAAATAAACTGTAACATCTTTAACACTGGCTTAATTTTATTTTTGAAATAAGATATAAATCGGTGTGATGTATTCTGAAGGCGTGCAGTACACCTGTTACGCTCTTGGCGAGAGATTATTAATTTCTACTTTGTTTAAAATTTAAATTACTTAGCCTTTGATGCTATATTTTCTACTTTGACAATTGACATTATTAAGGTCTCTGAAAATTATGACAACCCTTTCCATGAAGCCATAAAAATCTATACAAAAAATAAAAACTGTTCGTTAGTAAGCGCATCAAAGGAAGGGAAAAGGCTAGTTTTGTTACACAAAGTGATTAATTTTAGTTGAAATAAGATAGTTTGGTAAATTGAGAGTGAACATTTTAAATTCTTAAAAACAAAATGATCTCTCCTAGATAAAAACATATTTTTGTAGATAACTTAGGTTTGGTTGGTATGTGCTTCAGTTATAGAAAAAAAAAACAAAATTCGCTAATTTGTAGTTACCTGTTTTATTATCTATTAACTTTAAACTACTAAAGTTTTATTTTATTTTTAATACAATTTTTATAGCTTAAACCCTTGGCAAAAAATATTTAACTTTTTACAAAAATATCAAATGGTAATAAACATACTTAGTGCAAATAATTGGCACGAGAAAAAAGTTATAAAATAAAATAAAAAAATAAAAAGATATAAATGGTTAAATATTTCGTACCATAACAATTTAAAACAAAACACTGTCGTCCGTTTATCAAATCCAAAAAAAAAACAAATTTTAAATACCGAATGGTTCGAAAAACATTCACGTAGAGTGGTAATTTATTGCACAGATATAGAGACATGGTTAGGGAAGAGGAACGGATCCCTCGGGTGCAAGCGTCAGTTGACAAAATCAACGCCGTTCTTAATTCAAATCAAGAGTATAATACAATGACAAAAGGCTCTGTATGGCGCGCAAGATGGTTTAAAAGTCGTTTTGTACGGTTTCATACAATGAGGTACCAAAGTTTGTTATTAAGACATATTATTTTCAGAACTATTTCATTACATAGAAGATTTGTCAGCCACAATAAATGTCTTATATTTCAAGTAATATATCTTACAGATATAGACTTATAGATGTTTATGTTTGTAATGTACGAAATTTTTTTTTTAAATATATAAAGATTAAAATAGAAAAACATATATAATGCACTCCTTGTTAAGTTCGAAGCAGCTATGTCACATTTTTCTTCAATGAAACTTCTTAACATTCTCATAAATAACTAACGAGATTTATTAATTTAGTATCTCTAAATGCATCTTTAAAATAAACTTTTGAACAAGAGCTTTGGTGCATCTCCGAGTCTTCAGTAAAAAAAACTATCACATTCAATGCCTACAATCCTATTCTATTCATATGAATTATCGAATAGTTATAATATAAATAGTTTGAATTCTTTTGTTTTGACTACTTTCTACGATTTGTAGATTCGTGTCATAAAGTTATGTTATAAAATATGAATTATAGTGGCTAGTAGCAAACACCGATTCAAGACATGCAATCCGGAAATGGATTTCATTGACCATAATAAAATAGCTGTGAAGAGACATCGTAAACAATTTATGAAGAATGAAGTCGAGATACAAAATATTTACCGCTTTACCGATAATTAATGATCATGGCACAATGATATTTTCCTCATAATGTTACCTCACTGTATGTTACAACTTTAAATTCATACAATCTATAGACCACGTGATTTAAATATCTTTTTAAATTTTTATAATAGAGGCAAAACATAAATGCAACTATCAGTAACGAAGTAAATGAAATACGGTTGGAGAAGCTGCTTATTTTCAAGCCAATAATTTGAATGTACTAATTTTGCGATTTCATGTAAAGCTTTTTATTTTTGAATGAAACAAATCAGCTGGCTGAATTCACAGGCTATATTCATGTAGCAAAAATACTGTTTAAATGGCGGAAGTGTATTAATGGTTACATATTATCCTCTTTATTTAAACATTCTCAGAAAATCTGCGTTCTCTCTATGTATCATATAAATTTAGTATAGATATATAATAATGAAAACTTACATTATTTTAAATAAATATGATAAATATTGTAGGCTGATCGAAATACAATAGTGCACTAATAAGCGAAAACATGATACTTCTTCCGTATTTTAATTACTTGTCGGGGCCAGGATCGAAGCCCCGAATACACCCTGTTAAATTCCTAACTATTTTTATGAAGAAAGTTCAAAAACAAAAGGAAAGAAACAGTATTTTTTTCTTCACTTCGAAGATTATTGCATGAGAGTATAACTGAGAAACGAATAAATTTATCAAGAATCAAATCTATCATTTTTACGGTGTTTTCTTGAAATTACTATTAAATGCTTTTAACAAAATCTCTTTAACATGGATACTCAATACATAATCACATCTCGTGAATATAGTTACGCTATATTGAGTGTTATCCATATATTATATTCAATGAAACAAAAAAAACTCTAAACCGCTTTTTAAGAAATTTATGAGGACGGAAAAATGTGTAATTTGGCACATTTAAAGTTCTTATAAAGAAGGAGCGCAGAAAGTTAATATCTTTATATAATACGCAATATTTAAAATAAACATTAGACATAATACCACTTTTATGGTACACACACACACACATAATATACACCTATGTAACTTGTTTATGGTTAAACTCTGCAAAGTCTGTGGTCAAACTGAGAAGAGATTAATATGATCTTACTGAATGTCAAACATAATCGTGTGTTAATACCATAATCGTAGTTTATCCACCTATGTTTTGTCTCTGACAGGTCCGCATTCACTGTATATTATCAAGCGTGAAGCCTTCTTACCAGCCTTAAGTCATAATAAATATTTTAAATAATTACAATTGAATTTTATAAAGAGTATTTTGTAAATTTGTTTTAAGGTTAGCGTGCCCATCGGTTGAATTGACAGCTTTCACCAAAGCGGACCGAATTTTCTCCTAGTCAACTCAGTGCACATATAATACAGATCTTGCAGATACAGGCAGAATCTGCCTTAGCTTTACATAATCAGAAATAATCAATGCAATTTTTTTTCACAAATGACACCTTTTTAATATACCGTTTTTATTGTGAATAAGTAATTATTTAGATATCTAATTAAAATATGATATCCGTAATACCATTCCACTGCTTATTAGAAATTGTATAATCTGACATATGTGGCCAATACACTTTCTATACGTAAAATAAAAAAAGTTTCAAAACTATCCTTGGAAAAATGTGAAGGCATAATATTTTAAAGGTACGTGTTCAGCCCCTAATGGCGGCTCAGGCGTTTTACAAACGGCCGGATCATAGGGATTTAGCCGTCACCTACGTGATGCTCGCGACTGCACAATGAATGTTACAAATTCGGGCCCTATATGGGTGTGATGTCATAGAGACATTATTCTCATAATACTTCGATCCCTTACTACAAGTGTTATTCGATATTTTAAAATGCTGAACGAAAACGGGATTTTCTTAAACCTACAAGATAACATCCTACTAATATTATAAATGTGAATGTAAGTTTGTTTGTTATGCTTTCACGTAAAAACTACTGAACCGATCATCATGAAACTTCGTGCATATATTCTTGGAGGTATTAGAAGTAACATAGGATACTTTTTATTGAACAAAAATAAAAAAAAATGCGGGCGAAGCCGCGGGTAAAAGCTAGTAAAAAATAAACAACGAGGGCTTCGAAATTGATCGGATGGTTAAATGAAAAGTGATTTACAACATCTATTATTATATTGTGGAATGTGATGACAAATAGACATCCTAATTTATCTGCATAATTAGAGAATTATTATGGCATTTTATTTTAGGCATAATGTAAAACAAAATATTTTAAATTTGCAACCTACTAGCAGGCTATAAACGTTACATGTAACAATACTAAACATAAGATAATTTATGAACGAAATATCGCTGATAAATGATTAAATTAATTTGATTTATAATTTATCCGCACATAAAACCGAATCCTGATATCTACTACAATTGAAATGAAAGTACTCCTTCGGAGATTTAAGCCAAGTGAACTTTTAAAGCATAGAGAGTAGAACAATTTTAAAAAGTTGTAACAAAAAAGCTGCCTGTTATATTTATAGTGTTGTCAATATTTTCTTAGTCTATAAAGACTTCATAGAACTTTTTCGTGGAACAATAAACGAATACGTATTAACTCTACTCGATTTTTTGCCATAAAAAAGCAATAATACAAATGACAACACAACCAATTTGAAGATACAGTATATTATCATGGCTTATCTTATTGGTATATCCTTATCGAGCGTAATACCTATTTTGTACCTCTTCGAATGCTCTTACCGAATTGGCTGAATCTTCTTATTTTCCTTACATTTATTATGCTATGATAATTAAAAAATTAACACATTAGAATACTGTATTAGATTTTACTACAAATAATTTAAAATGGAATTGATAGAAATAAATATGATGATGAAAATAGCACCTATTGCTTCGTTTTTATTATATTTTTTAAATATCAAAGTGTGAAACAACTACTTATTAGAAAGAAAATTAAAAAAAAATATATGGATTGATTTCGTTTAAACCCTGAAACTATAATAAATAACGATTATAATAACATCATCAACTTAACCGAAAGATATCCAATGCTGATCGGAAACCTTCACAAATGGGGGGTTTTGCATTATCGCTACACTTGACAGCTGAGTTTGAGATCGCAATAAAAAAAACATAATTCGGATAGCGCTGGTTCTTGTGGTGAATGGTAATAACATCCAGAATCATCAGTCGCCTATTACACACATTTTAGTGTATAAGTTAGGTGCTATTCTACACTGCCGAATACGTGGCACCTGTTATAAGATTTGCTACGATATATATCTATACAGTAAAAGTTCCTTATCCACGGTTTCCTTATTCGCGTTTTCATTATTCGCGGGAGAAAAAATTGCAACCCAGTTCCTGTACTCGCGGCTAAAGATTTCATTATTGATGCAATCGGTAAACAGAAAGAGAATCGGTGTCATTTATTAACATAGCGGCGTCATTTGAGGGCTGGTACATGCCGAGGCAGCTTTTATGAAAGATTTTACCGAGTGGACTAATGTCAAACTAAATCAAACCTTACCCTCAATATATAAAGGCAAGTTTAAAAAAAAGAATATTTCCAATGCTTTACATTACTAATATCATTCCCGTTAAGTCTTCGTGGTAATCGAGTGGTTCTACGTAGTACATCGCCGAGGATCGAACTAGCTCCGCTTCGAAAAGAGAACATTTAACTTGTAAAATCTGAGTAAAGGTTAACGTATAGCAAATGAACTTTGTGATTTCTTCATGAAAGTTGATCAATCTACGGAAGGAAGCGTTATTTTTAAAAGGCAAATTATTACTGCTACAGGTCGATATTAATCTAAATTTAAAGACATTTTAAAAACGAAGAAGCAAAAAAAAATTTTCTAATTCTTTAAAGACTTGCTTGCTCCAATGGCGATTGGTTTCAATTGCGAATCAATTTCTGAATCAATTGATTTTATTTTGTTATATATTAGTTTAATTTTGGAACCTTGGAACGCATCCCCTATGATTCCGTACTAATTATCATTCCATATTCACGGTTTCGGTATTCGCGGCATATTTCCGAAACATATACCCCGCAAATAAAGATATTTTACTGTATATATTTCTGAATATTATATTTGTTAAAAACATCACAACATTTGTTAAAAATATACGATCTTACTAAGTTTTTTAAGAATGAATAAATCAATACATCGGAAAAATTAATGTGACATTATTTTGAAAATAAGTTGCATTTTTATATAATAAAGTGATATCATTTTATTTTATTTTATATGAGTTTTAACTTGCGTCATCTGTTTATATATAAATAGTTTAGTATAATAGTGATAAATAATTAACAAATATATCTTGTAAAAAGTTATTATTAGACTCTCGTCTAGATTATTATACTATTTACGTTTAAAGTTTTTTGTGCTACACTCAGAAATAGATGGATGCACATCGAAAACATGTAATAAAAACACGATCACGTCGTTTAATTATAACGTACAATTAAATAATAATAATACATTTTAATTGGATATTTCTAAAATAAATTACTTTTTAAATATACCTACTTTTTCACGTTTGCTGGCAGTTTATTTTTAGTGAGTCGTTAACATTGAAGGGACATCATTGACCACAATTTAGGGTCGTGCCAACAGCGTTATTGCGGTTTCGCAAACTGCAAACAGACCCGATAATAAGGCCCATTACAAAATAATAAGCGAGCATTTTATTCGGCGACCTTCGAACATACACTAAACAGTTTCCTCTAATAAGTTTGGAATCACCTTGTCTTTCTTTTTGATATGTATTTTCACAATTATTTCTTTTTAAGTAATAGGTTTTTATAATAGGTTTTTTATAGTTGCTGTGTTGTTATAATTTGTAATTATTGGGTTAATTGCAGTATTGATATGTTATATGAGATATAAAAAGACAATTAAATATATTTGCTGTGTAAAAAAAAATGTTTGTAAGCTGGGAGTAAGTGTATTTACGTGTTTTTGAGACCATAAATAACTTGTTATTTAATTGTTTACGAAAGAACATTTTAAAACTAAGATCTCTGTTACAATAAAAACCATAAAAGATGTATTTTCTTTATAAAAAGCTACTTACATATAGTATCATACATGTTTTAGTTTAAGCTTGATATTCGTTATCCGGCAAGAAACGTTGATTGATATTATTCTTAGTAATGTTTGTTTTATAAATTTATTTAATGATTCCTTCTACTCATATCGATTCTGGTGTTTAGTAATGACGTATGTTTTTAATTGCTATCGAAAAAAATAATGTCATAAATATATTAAATATTTCTTTTATATGAATTTTTAATACTCGTTTAATTTGATTATGTGTTTGTATTTAAACAGACCACTTTTTAAAGTTATTGTTAAAAAAGTTATAATAATAATACTTAAAAGTTTAAAGACAAACAATTATAATAATAGATATAGTAAAAATCCGTAGTTTACATACTGAAACAAGTGACGACTTTTTATCGATGCCGAAAAAACTTTTTTGTACTTCCTCAAAGTTTGCCGAGTTTACAAAAGTTCGGCAAAGTTTCTACAAAAAGTTATTTAGTTCGGTTATTTTGGTCGCGATACGATTATTCGGCGGATGCAGTTTTGCATATCGAATGCGTCCGTCAGACACGGAGGCTCCGCGACGACTGCCGTGCTTGGCCATCAAGAGCGGCCGTCGAAGACGAAGCATCTCTTCGGCGCACCAACCACGCATGCGCAGCATAGCTCCGCCTACAAAACTTTTCTTCTTTCGGAAACATGATCTCCTATCAAGTTTTATCCCGACATTACTTCTTATTATGCCCTTATATAGAATGGTATTATAAAGTTTTAATAAGTTTAGTCTGGGCCAGCTTAATTTGTGTGTACTTTGCATAAAGAGTATGCCGCTTGTAGAAAAAGATCGATGCTGATGTAAAATATTTAGCACAATTACTATGGCTCCGGAGACGTTTTGATGTGCCACCGAAAAAAACTAAACTACGAAATGGAGGTAGTGGTAGGTTTTGAAAAATTAAACTGATTCTCTCATGGTTTATCGCGGTCGTGCGTAATGGAAACCAAGAGATTTTAAATAGTGAGCTGAGCAGTGATTCTTAAATACTTTTTGCCATATTTGAAATATTGTTATAGTTGACTTTAGTTTGATTAAAACAAATATTAGTAGTTTAGAAATTTTTGTTTACTGAAAACAATTACGACTTTGGTAGTTAAAATTTCTGAGTTAGTATCCATAAGTATACTTTGTATATATATGTACATAGTACGTACCTACATACATAACAAATATCTTCAATTTACTTTTTTGCTGACCATTTGTTTTTAATATAATAATATGACATGGGACTTTTATATTAATGGTAAAGAAAATATTTATTATACAAAGTTTTTTTATATATAATCTTTATTATTACCGATATATTATAAAAAAGATTATGTAAAGTGAAAAAGTTAATTACCAAATGAGTCACTCGAGTCATTGTCATAAGAGGCAGCATTAAACTGGTAAAACTAGAAGTTAAAGGATTACGAGAAAATTACGAGAAGCTAGAGGATCTTTCAAGAGATGTGTGTTGAAGCCATTCACTAGTAATCATTGATTGTTTAAAATATTAAAGACTTCTTTATAAAATATTAGATAATATTTGAGCTGTGATTGTACCGAGAAAAAGCCGCAAGCTTTTTTTTTCTCCCAAGGGCCATTAGGATACCAATTAATATGGAACTAATACAGTCAGCCTGGGGCTGCTTACTCAGCGTACGGCCCAAATGCAAAGGCCCAAATTTAAAAATTCATATTTTATTATAGAGCCATTGAAAGATGGGGAAGTAATATAAGTTAAAGCAAGCCGTGAACCACCCAACACTATTGCTTGACACTTGCTTAGGTTTTAGGCTAGGGAGTGGGAATTTGGGAGAGGTGACAAAGGCATGATCAATCCATGGTGAGAAGTTAAAGAATTCGACCATTGCCCGAAAATTACGTGAAGCTATAGGATCTTACAGGAGATGTGTGTTCAAGCCATCCATTATTTAGCATATATCATTTGAAGATTTTTTATATTCTAAGACATTTTATGATTTTTGTTTGATTTGTAATAAAGTTATTTCTATGTATCATTTATAAAAACTAAATCGTAATTTTTATCATTATGTAAAACCCCTTTAATTTGATTCTATGAAGATTTCTACGATTAATAAATATTTTATGAATATGAATATAGTTATGTTATTATTTACACTAATAATCCCGCTCCAGATATCAATTCAAGTGAAAGGTTTTCTAATTACGGTGGTCCGTACTTAATTTTGGTGTCGTTTGATAACTTTAAATGCTAATATATCAAAAAGTAATCATAACATTTTGATCCCTACTTGACATCTAATCACGCCTTTCCCCAACTGTTAGTTTTACCATTAAAGTTTTTAGAAAAGTAGAGAAACTAAAATTTGCCATCGCAATTAGTGAACTTGTTAAAATCGAAGTTAAGTTATCATCAATAATCGAAAGTTAAGTTATCTATACTAATATTATAAAGAAATAAAGTTTGTGTGTTTGTATATTTGTTAAATTGTAAGGGGTAATCCCGGGATCTACTGAACCGATTTTAAAAATTCTTTCACCAATAGAAAGGCACATTATTGCTGAGTGTCATAGGCTATATTGAATGCTAGAAAAAAATTAAATAATTTTGTCCACCCGTGCGAAGCCAGGACGGGCCGCTAGTATCAAATATATACGCACTATATAATCGCGTTACATTTAATAAATCTCCAACAAACCTACAATCAATCTTTAGAATCTTTAGAATCAATCGGTAGAAAATTGACAGATAACCTGAACCACGCCTCCAGAAAATGAGTTGAAACTTTAGGATTATATAGAATAAAAAATGAAATGCGTTAACAATATCTTTTAAGTGTTTCGCTTCAATGAGTGAATTTCAAAGAACTACATAAATTTAGTGTAGTCTTTATCTGTCTACTTGGTTAACTGATAAAAGGATTGATATATTAATAACATAATATTACTTAACTACTAGTATTTAATTATAATTAATTATAAAATAATATCTCATTTGATCAGTCCCACAAGGTTCCCACTGTGTTTCTATTATGGAAATACATTTTATTTATTTATTCTTTATTTAAGATACAGCAAAATGCGTTGAGTCATTCTCTACCAATCAACCGGTAATATTATTTATTGTATATCAAAATATTTTATTGTTTTTAATGCATAAAAATATATATTTGTGTAAGTAAAGTAAACAAATGGCAGGTATTGAACAGCATTGGACTTTTCTATGCACTCAGTAAGTGTAACAACTTTGTTAGCGTGTTTCAGGTTTGTATTGCCTTCCCACAAAACATTGCGCTTCGTATACGTGCTATGTATGTTTACGGTTATACTTTTCGCTGATTCGGCGATATTCTTTACACACCATTACTAAGGTAGCGTTATGACTCGATTACTACAACCCTCACCAAAATAGACTTGTAAAAATAAAATAAGGCACATATAATATTTAAGGAAACATTTTCTCACTTGAATAAGTTTATTGTCGTTGTTTCTGATTAATTTTATTTATCGATTTTTATATTTCCTATTTATTTTTATACTTAATTGGACGTACGATTTTGCCGAAGTGGGAGCGACCCTACCTTCGAAGCCAAACGTCCCCAGGTTCGAGTTTCGGAAGGGGCATATTTATGTTACATGACTTTCCGTTACCCTAGAGTGCATAGTCCAAGCCATATACTGCTCATTTTGGCCTAGGCTAATTGGTGTGAAATATTTATTTATTTATGTTATTTAGTTTACAAATTCAAATGACCCTGATATTGCTTTAAATGACTTATTAAATATATAAGCTTTTATGTTACGACTGAAGTTTTCCGCTGTATCGCCGTTACGAAGGAACGACGTCAACGACTTAGTAATTCCCCAAGGACAAGCTATCCGACTGGAAAACAACTGCATTTTGTACGCTGTAACATTTTGCTACAGACAGTACTACTGTATCCGTAGTATTGTCTTATCTTATTAATGGTATGTAGTATTATATGAGGTGCATGCTAAGTGAAAACTTTCACACACAATGCTGAGAAAAATCTGTTATTGGCATTAACTTTTAACTCATATCGTTTATGTGTAAAACGTATTTAGGATTATGTAAATATAACGTAACACTTAAAAACTTGCGTGCCTCTATCATTATCAACAAATGAATGCCACTGTTTCATTATGTCATCAAATTAATTATATTGTCACTCTTAGAAATATAACTTGAATATATTGCTAATTTTAATTTTCTCAATAAATTAAACTTTAGTGTAATTTTCGCTTGAGCGATTAATAAAAATCATTGAAAATAATTTGACAGACGATAAATCTACTAATCTAAAACTAGAATAAATCCATCTTATTATGAAACGACAACAGCAATTAAAGCTTCACATTAATTTAACACGTTCGCTGCGGCAGTAACCTTCCAATACTTTCCATTCCTTCGGTACAAGGCCAATACACCTGGTAATAAAACTTCCATTGTGACGGCACGAGGCTTATAGACCGTGTATCATTTAAGAAACTTAAATCCTTTTTTTTTGCTTCCGTGCCGTGCCAGATGTCTTAACTTGATATTAATGTAGGTACACCATTGGATTCTATTTTTATAATACATCTTAGATATATATTCATCTTTTTCCTTCACCGAACCAAATTGAAGTTATGCCTTCCGCACGACAAGGAATGTTATACTTTTCTAAGCCGCACTGTAAGCGAGACATACAAGATGTTTAGACCTGGTTTCACACTCAAAGTGTTAAGAGTAATTACGCGTCTGTTAGGAGAAACTTACATAGTTAAATTTAAATTAAACTTAGAAATATGTGTGTGTTCGAAAGAGTAATCAGGAATGTTTCAAAGCTATCCAATTAGACTTTGAGTTAATTTACTTTGAAAGTGACTGAGGGCGCTGTCTACACCTCCTAATTTAGATAAACCGAAAGATGTGTAAAGTTTTATAAATATGAAATGCCACTCATGGTAAACCACACGTCCAAAGCAACTGACCCATCCCCTCCCTGCCTTAAAAATCCCCTGGAAAATGAATTAGGATTTTTCGTCCACGTGAGTAAACTATATATTTATTTAGTTCTTACACTTCCGCCACATTACAGTTTTAAATAAAATTATTTTTAATGGTTATTGCGCATACTATATAAAATTCAAAATAAAACAATTTTGATTGGTATAAATTTAACAGTTAAGAACGTGCCCAATCAAAATATTGTGTAGCATATTGAGTAGCACATGTATGGCGACCATTATCTTAGTCATCCTATGATCACGGCGCCTGTAAAGGAGTCAAGACGTCAGGATTACCTAAAAATATGCGTAAGTATCCGTTAAAAAGTAATTTGATTAAAAAACTATATAGGTTTTTTTTTTATTTAGGATGGGTTAGCTCTTGATCCCAATCAAGTCGGGGGGCCAAGACAGAATCCACGATGGAACGAGATAACCCAGAAGGTGCCTATTCACCGTGGCTCTGAAAATTGACGGGTTGTAATTTCTAAGTAAATATAATAGAAATATAATAAATTTATGATTTTTTTATTTTTTTTTACATTTTCCATGTTATTGTATGTAATAAATTATTTTAATAGAAAAATAGAAGAAAATAGACTCGGCTCAAATTATTCTCAGTATTCGATTCGGCAAGCTTTGGATGGCCGGTCCACTGCTCGCCCAATTAAGTTACCGAGCCTTGAGAACCCATTGAATTTTTTTAGTACTTTTATAATTTTTACGCATAAAGAAATATTTTTACAAATATTTGATAAACAATTAAGACGAAATAGCTATTTTATTATCGATAATTTTTACTTTCCTATTAAAATAATTTATAATATATTTACATATTTAACTTTTAAATGAACTTAAAATAATATTATACCAAACTACAAAAGAAACTGGAAGATTCGACCGGCAATAATAGTATAATAAATAACAATGTAACTTATATCGGGAATAACCAGAATTATCAACTTAATGATTCTAATCTTTCGTAATTTTACCTTGACATAACCAAACAAGGAGGCTTAAAAAACATCAGTGTGTCAGTAATTGGTGTTACGGTAGCAATCCTGCCTCCTGCAGAAACGGTCCTGGGTTATCATTACACAAACATATCCTGATAAGGATATGTTTGTGTAATGAGCAACAAACATTGGGGACATTGTACAACGAGTTCAAGTCCCGCCTGTCCCCCCCCGAGAATAACTTACCGAGTCGAATTTTCTAGTATGTTTTCTATTACAGTTTATACAGATATACAGATAGATATATTACAGATAAGACAGCATTAAAAATGCAAAGATATTAAAATCATAAACAAGTATTTATTCGCGATTACTGATTGTTATATCCGTACTAGCTCTTTTTAGTTTGCGCCAAATAATTGTTGAAATTGTTATTGTTGACGAAATTTTTTTTATTTATTATTTTCATTTTTCTATTTTACGTAATATGAATAAACTCGTAACTTTACACTATTTATAATTTATATGATTTATAGAAATAGTTCATAAGTGGGATGGTAATGGTGTATTCCCAATAAAATACTGTAATAAAAAAACCATTAAAAGCACTGGCATTCTGCGTTCAAATTTCTAGTTTTGAAATTGTGACCAAATTTGATTATTCCAAACTCCTTCGTGCTTCCAAAGACACATTAAATCATTAGTTCATCTACAGAGGTTAACACCCACTAATCAGCATCTCGACCCGCGTAATGACCCATTCTAGTTACATTGTTTTTCATCCATAGAGAAGACGCAGTACCCATTTCCAAAGCAGTACATTTTTTATTTTTTTGTCATTTTATACCAAAACATACTTACAATTTAAAGACTGTGGCGTGCTATAACCCAACTAGGGAAAACCTTAGGTTGTCAACCCTCCACCCTATACAATGATCAGACGAGTAGAGACAACAATGGTCTTACATCCCGCGGGAAAAAGAGTGGACAGACAAACACACAAACAACAAAGTGTTCTTAGATTATAGATTAGCCTAGCCCAAGGTAATCACTATAAGGATTGTGTTATATATACTAGGATAATACATAGACATATCTAATATTCATATAAATGTATATAAAAACCCATGACTCATGTTCAAATACTCGTATTCATCACACAAACATATCACGTGTCCGAGACTCGAACCCAAGACTGTTGGTGCGAAAGGCAGGATCGTCGAACCAAATGATCGTCAATTGATATTGACATTTTCGGTATCTGAACAAAATATGCAAACTGGAAATCCCTACATTTTAATGTCTACAATAATGTTCAAATATTTTATTACCACCCACAAAATGTTCAAAACATATGTCTCATTCCCGAAATTCCGACACAAGCAAGTGTTATTTATTATAAAGAGAAACATGGTTTGTAAAGAGCTAAAAAGCTGAACAGTATAAACCTCGTCTCCAGTGTCATTGTAACAGAAAACAATCAGAGACGAAGTAAGAGGAGACAGGTACAGTGTCAGTGGTAAAAGCGTGTTCGCGCGTAAAGCACAATATCTTTGGATATAAACCGTTTACAGATGGGCATAAAGGCGACGACGACCCCGCTCGAAATATTTACAATTTTATCATCAGACATGTAGGGGCCGCATATTAAAAAAAAATCAGGAGAGTATACGATACATTTTATGTAACATAAAATATATTATGAAATACAGGGTCCTCTCGACTATTCCGCTTTTCACTGACTAGTACAACAGCTTACACTTTTTTGGGTACACAGGATCTTATCAACGTTCATATTTAGATCCTCAACGAACATTTTAGTTACACGTCTATATTATTAATGTCATTTTATCAGCTTTTCTATTATTAGTTCACAGTATCTAAGTCATTTATTATCTAACTAGCTTTCCGCCCGCGGCTTCGCCCGCGTGGAATTCGGTTATATTGCGGTATAAAGAAAGCACAACTATAAGAAAACTTCTCAATCCCACGGAAAAATCTAAGAAGCGCGATGTAACGCTGGATACAATTAGTTGTTAAACCAAACTGAATGGTACACTATATTATATGTTTTCCCCTGTGCAAAAAGCGCAAAACAGTGAATAAAGATAAAACAGCAAGTAAGTAAATGAGTCGAAAAGTGCACCGAATAAGTGTATGAGCTACAGGTTAAAGAGCGAGATATCAATCCACTTCTTACGTATCTTAAAAAAACACTTCGTTACCACGTTTTAAACACCCAGCGCCATCTATCGCATACCTCAAGGACTAAATAACGTAACTAACACTTATACCAATTAGTAATTCGTTGACTTTAGTGATTTCAGGATAAGTAGATGTAAAATAAAACAATTTAGACGATAAAACAAATTGTACGTCATCCCTCGAGAATTCCTCATTTTCGAGGATTCATTTTCGTATCATTTAGCTTCAAAATTTACATGTTCATATTTGTTTGCAACATATAAGTAGATGTAAAAAAACAGTTTAGACGATAAAACAAATTGAACGTCATCCCTCGGGAATTCCTCATTTTCGGGGATTCATTATCGTATCATTTAGCTTCTAAATTTACATGTTTATATTCGTTTGCAATATTTTACCTTGTTTTAAACGACACACAGCGCCATCTACAATCCATCCATCAAGCAAACAGTATTTTTGTTTTTCCTCGGGAATATCAATTATTCCAGGATAAAAAGTACCCTATTATTTAATCCGGACTTTTATCTTTACGTCTGCAAAATTTCAAAGCAATCGGTTCAGTAGTTACGGCGTGAAAGCGGAACAAACAAACAAACAAACAAACAAACTCACTTTCCGATTTATAATATTAGTAAAGATTGATAATGCATTGCATTTAACAGGTAAAAGAGAAATAGTAAATTTCTCTTTTACCTGTTGGAAAAAAATGGCGACATTGTTATGTGACATGCCAATAACAACGAGATGAACTGTTCTAATATATATGTTTAAAATAATTTTTTAGCATCACTGCGAAGCTGGCTCTCCTTCTTGGTAACGCTAGAACGAAGCAGAAAATATGCCGGGTTAACTAGCCATAGGAATCCTCGTGTTTACTCCATCTTTAGTCTTGCAGCCTGTTTACGTCGAGAAGCAATGTGCGATACCCCAATCCTTGCACACGGTGGACGATATACCACGCCACTCCGAATGTTTTAATTTATAATTATTATAAAAATAGTATTAACAAGTAAAAGTTCTATTGTTCACATTTCCAATTTCCCTCAACATTTTTTGAGAATTAAATTGCATTATTGTGACTTATTGGAAAATGGATGTGCGTAGGGAACTTTTTCGGGATTTGATAAATGTGCCCTAAACCCGAACAATTCGTTTGATCAACTTTAAATGGCATTTATGGTTGAAGGCCTTCTAAAGCAATCATCAACTGTTGGCGTGAAAAAGTCTGTCTTTGGGGGTTAAAAAGGAGTGGTCGTCCTAATAGTGAAAATTTAAAAAACAGGCAAATTACTTACGAAAATATTGAGCATATATGGCAGATTGAGCTTGGAAGCGTTTACAAGACTACAAGAGGACCGCTCAATAAGTAAGATAGTTTCGCACTGGACAAATCAGCGAAGTTCAGAAACGAATAATTTTGGAAAGATAACGAAATATAGAATATTTCCATGACATGATTAATAAATTTAAAGCAGACTTATCTCGGCGCTTTTACGATATTATGACAACTAACAAATTCTGGGTTTATCAATGCGCTCGGCGAAGCATTTTTAAGCATCGGCAAAATTTTGAACGCTAGCTTTTTGACCATTACGAAGTATCTTGTGTCGATTTCATTACAAAATCAAAACAGCATCAGCGCCGACTGATTACTTCTTCACCACAACAGCACGCTTACGTACTCAGCTCTTAAAACTAGCCACTTCCCAGACACCACATCGGTCAAGATTTGGAGTCACCATCCTCACTGTTCTGAACTTCTTTTTATTTTGTAAAAAATCAACTGAAAGGGTTACAGTTTGTATTGCCATGAGATGCACTAACAGTGTTCGAGAAAGTATTTTAAAATTGTTTCCGACGCGTTAAACCTTGTATAGATGCTGGTTGAGAGTTCTTTGAAAAGATTTCTTAAAAATATTTTATTATTATAAGTTGTTTTTTTAGTTTCTCAAAGCTTTTTGAGTGTCCAACGTATATTGTGAGTGTGAGCTTAAGTAAAAAATGATACCTTTAAATATTTTGGAGATTTTTCAATTTACATTATTTCTAATATAGACCATACAACCTATGATTTTAGTATGAATTACTAAAAACCAATTTCATTATTTTGTGCAGGTTAAAATTACATCATCCCCATCACACTGAAATTTTATCCTACCCTTACTTTCTAGAAATAACACTTCCAAGAGTATAAATTAGAATTATGTAACTTTTCAAAAGAAGAATTTAACATTCAAACTCTAAAATTACTTGAATAACCAAACTTCAGACTTGATAAGGCTACCCTTCCCTTCATTTGCAAAATCATGGTAGCAGTACGCTTATAAAAGGTTATGCTTGCTACACAGAGGTAAGGCGGAGTTTATAATGAGTGTAGCTTTACTGCGCTGGTTTGATGGTGCGCACAGAGATTAAGGAGTTGTCAAAGGTTCGACAATATCAGTTTTAGTGCTACGTCTGGAGTTACGAACGACATGTAAGCTTCGAAAATGTTTCTATTTATAGATATCTTTTTGAATCTATGTCTTTATCAAATAACAAACTCATTTTTTTTCTAATTCTCATTTTTATACGGTTAATAAAGTTCCATCGCTTAACTTATGATTAAAATACAATTAGCTCGATACTTACAAAAATAGAGAAAATGTAAAATATTGTCTGATATTTCTTACGCTATAGCCCAAGACATGTTTGATATCCATATAAACTACTTAAAGAAGTTTGAAATAATTTAATGACAGAAATAAAACCTTTATGGCTCCTACTACACCACTCCCTTTAAACGATATATTGTAAGTAAAATACAAACAACACACACCGAAGCATTTTTGCAATATTATTTGTGAATGCACATTATTTTAGGACAATAATGTTTTGCTCTTTATTTAAATAAGCCAAAACAACTCAAGCCAAGACAATCTGCCAGCATGTGGAAAGATTGGAAGTGGACGGAGCTGCCAAAAGAGCGTATCTGGAACAGGCAACGGAGTAGGCGTCGTCCGGTGGGCTGTCCGAGATATCGTTGGAAGGATGAAGTCTGCAAAGTCTTGAATGAGATTAACATTCCTGAATAGCCGGAACTGGCACAAGGCCGAATGAAATGGCGTACTTTGACATCGGAGGCGAAGATTTGCTTTGGGTCACTGTGCCGGCGAAATCTCTAGTTTTTTAATCTCTATATATTAAAGACGAAACAGTTCAATACCTTTTTCTCCTCTGTTTCTTAATCGAATTGTCTTTATTTTTCTTGAGTAGCTTTTGACGCACTTTATTCCTGTCGTTAAAACAATTTTCTAAACAGTCCCTTTTCCATACACACTAGTAAATTATTTAAATAGAAAAATACTAAAAAAAATCGAATCGGTTTACAAGTGAATTCTCAGGCGGGAAACGAACCCGCCTGAGAAATCCGGTCCAATGCTCTCCCAATTGAGCTAGCGAGCCTTGTGAACACCCATCGAAATTTTGTGAGCATTTTTCTATTAAAATAATTTATCTTATAAGATAGCATTGAAAAATGCAAAAAAATATATAACATACACATTAGCAGATTAACATCTACAGTTAATCTAATAATTTACCTTAAGTAACAAAACCAATAAATGTTAGAATTATATTTAATTGTAGCATTAATTATACTTAAGTTGTTTGGAGCGAAACCATTTTAATGAAGTATTCACTTGGGCAGGATTAGAACCTGTGCCAGCCAGGTCAAACTCTAGTCTGGTTACGCTTTAATTACTATCACATTAAGAGAAATCCTTATTGCCTTTTTTTAAAAAAAGTCACATATATGAATCTGAACGCAAATTACTTAACTCAAGCACTTGTATTATAGAATTGCCTTTTTTATTTTCATTATCTTTCTAAAGTGTCTGGAATAAGTACTGTTAATAGTATATCCATTTTTTTCTATAAAAATCATTTGGCTCAAAAGAACTGGCGACCCGTAAATACGCATAACTTTACTAAAAGTTTTCACTCATGTTTATACGTATGAAATCAGACATGCAAAAGGGTTCACGTCGTTGTTCACAAATCCAGCGGCATCCCGCAACTGACAGCGGTGTCAAATAAAAGAGATCACGTGAACTCGTGCGATGTGAACTCTTGCCTCTGTCTGTAAGTCGCTTCGCTTGGGTAGATATTGACATTGCAGAAACCTTTAGATTGGTTTTAAGAAAACAAAAAAAATAATAAAAATCTCTTTTTTTTTCTCTACTTGTAATTTTTATTAAAAGTATTATTTTCTTATCGAGTTAAAAACCGGATAGTTACCTCAGTGGGGTACTACTCTGATTTTAAACACACTATAATAGGGAAGTTGGTGGCGTTAGCGCCTTAATATAATTGTAAGTGCCGATCCCGTAGGCCTCAGTGCCATGTAAACCATTGGTAAAGACGCACCGTTTCATCCGTGAGAACAAAAATCTTCCGCGACGAAAGTTTGACGGGCGTCGAAATTAAATTGATTAGTATTTTCTATTGAATATTATTATTACCGATTGTGGTTTTAATTTACTTTTTCTTTAAATTACACTGTTATTTTTTACGTTTTATTATTCGATACTTATTATTTATTTTGCAAATAAAAAGGGCAAGTATTAAAAAGGATAGTTGCCCTAGTTACTCTTGCGGATAGTCGCTCTAAGGGGCAACTATTTGAAATTATACATTGTTCAATGAACAAAGACACAGTGGTTCATTCATAAATCATAATTCATATTCATAAATACCTTATAGATGGTCCTGGGTTCGAATCCCAGAAGGGGCAGATGATGTTTGTGTGATGAATACGAATATTTGTACCCGAGTCATGGATATTTATATATATTTCTATAAATATAACATATCTATGTATGATATATGTATGTCTATCCGTTACCCTAGTATCCATAACACAAGCCTTTATAGTGCTTACTTTGGGCTAGGCTAATTGGTGTGAATGTAAGAAATATTATTATTATTATTATTATATATCTTTGATTAAGTACTTTGCAGTTTTGGCTACAGTAGTAGCAGTAGATTTTAGTGATAAATGTTTTTCTTAACTAGGTGAGCAAAATACCTCGCAAGTATAAGCGAAAATCAGACGTTTTGCCGCGCCACATAAGCTGGACAGAAGATAGAAGCATTCAAAATACTAGATTAAAAACAAAAAGGAATCAACGTAATATAATAAAGCTGATTGCCAGTTCTACCTCTAAGATAAATAATAACATTTTAACAATAATTTATAAAATATATTGCACTCAATTTTATTGTTTTTTTATAACTTGATTCTATAAAACTTAACATTATTGGATAATGTGATTAGTAATTCATTAAAGATTAAAGTAAATAAAGACTGATTACTTAAATTTATATAAATTTGTTTCTACAGGGTGGACCTGAATACCCGTAACATTTGAAACAACCATAAAAGCACAATAGGTACAAAAGAAAATAAATGTTCATTCTGGAGTAAGCTTACAAAAGAGGATATTTTTTTTTTGTATATGACATTATCCAAGTGAGATCCTCTATTGGTCTGCACTGCAGCAATCGAGACTTGAAATTGTCAATTACTGTTAGGCAAGTACGGAAATGAGTCGTATCTCTTCCCATATATTTTCTTTTAATTCTTCTATGGACTCAGGATTGCTCTAAATAACTTTACTTTTAAGGTTTCCACATAGGAAAAAATCCATAGGGGATAAATCCGCGTTCAAGCAGGCCATTTTATGTCACCTCTTTTTGAGATGACTTTTTGGCAATAAAATCTCTCACTGCTACCATTGAATCGTTTGAGTTATGACAAGTGGCCCCATCATGTTGAAACAAATTTAAACGTTAACCTGAAAATTCCTGTAAAGCTGGCGCAAAAAAGTTCTTGATCATTTCTATATATCGTTCAATATTTACTGTAACAGGACGGCCTCTATTATCCTCATAACAGTCCAATGATTCCTCGGGCGCATAGTCCGACCCAAACCGTCACTATTGGCGAGTGTAATGGAGTTCGGTGCTTGATTTGTGGGTTTGTGTCGCTCTAAAATCTACAGTTCTAGCGATTGACATGACCATTGCGGTGAAAATGTGCTTCATCTGAGGAAAATATATTATTAATCTGATGAACTTCTCGAGCATCTCATTAGCAAGCTGAAGCCTGTTAACATTGTCGTCGGGTCTTAGTTCCTGCACTATCCGCTATAGTAGGCAACTATCCCTTTTTTGAGAGGTTAAATCAAAGAGGATTTACTCGAAACGTATATTAATCATGTTTACATAAAAGGGCTGTTATGAAAGATTAAAGACCTATGTCTTGATATAAACGTCGAATTGTTCTTAATAAATATATGTTTTTTAATTATAGAACTTTTTTGAAAATTAGGGCAACTATCCGGATTTTACACTAATTGTTATATTGAAATATGTTTTAACTATTTAGTTTTAAAGCGTGTTCTTTAGTTTTTTTATCTATAATTTATTTTTTATTCAGTTAAATGCTGGAAAAGTAAATAATTAAAAAAAATTGAGTTTATCTAAAAACATTTATTAATAACGTAGGTATCGTTATATAAATAATTTTCACAATCAATTAATCATAACTTGAATTAAACTCCTGAGAATATAATCAAAATTTCATTCAATATTTGAAGGACATTCGAGATAAAACGGTATTAATATATCCCAATAGAGCTTGATCGTTTAACCGTCTCGTTTAATCTAAACAAAGCAAGTATTGGCATTTGGAGTGGGCCCTTAAAAGACCAATGGCAATAAAATTGATTGTTATCCGTCTCAATAATACAATTATCGGGGGCTTTTCAAAGAAAATTAGTGTTTCCTTTAATAATTCAAGTATCTGTGGGCGGAGCTTCGCTTGTTTGTTGCTACGATATTTCTGTTCAATTCAAAGATAAAAATTAAATTTTAACTAACCTGAATATAATACTCAAGGTACACTAAAATTAAGTAGATAATGTGGTATTACAAACTTATTTTCTGGACATAGTACAAACCAGCTTTCCTATCACTTAACTTATCGATATTTTTTAGGGTATTTGAATAATAAATAATATATAAATTGATATGTTATGTACACTAATATTATAAAGAGGAAAGATTTGTATTTTTGTATGTTTGCAATGAATAAACTCAAAAATACTAAGCCGATTTCAAAAATTCTTACACCATAGGAAAGCTACTTTCACCCCTTAGGGTGAAAGAGTAGCTTATGATACTCATATCATAAGCTATATTTAATGCTAAAAAAAATTTAAAGAATTTTGTCCACCCCATTTTGATACTACATTGATGAAATTTGGCGCCTAAACTCACATCGTGGTCGTGACTAATGTGCAATAAAAAGTTTTGAAATCGGAAAAACCATGGAGGAATAATCACTGAAAGAAAAATTCAAAAGCTGATCCCAGCCAAACCGCTGAGACTACATTGATGAAATTTAGGTAAGGTTAGGTAAGGTAGTGCTTCGCTCAGTATTTGCAAACAGCAGCAGCATTGCAGACCTAGTATATTATATGATGTTGATATGCCCTTAATGGGCGTCATGATATATCCACTTGTGTGCTATTTTCCATTTAAGAGCAGATATTCCCATTGTGGCATGAAATAAAGAAACATGAAATTTAAATTACAATATACAACGGTAAATATTATTGTCATTAAGAAGCGTTTCTCTAAATATGAATGTAAAAATATTTTTCATTAATACCTATCAGTGTCAGTATTTGTTTACAATGAACATGAAAAAGAGCTTCGCATGCTCACCGATTACTTTAAATACAATGCCACTACTCAACTACTAATTAACTGAATATTACTATAAATTCTAAGGGTTCATTTGAAATCCTCAGTCGGTCTGCCAGTATTGTTTGGTAATTTTGCAATGGATTTCTACGTAAGTTTTTTCTGTTGTCAAAATTTTTCCTTTGTAATTCAAAGCCTTTTATTAATTTTTTTGACGACCGTTTGGTGCAACGGTAGTGATCCTGCCTTTCGCACCGACGGTCCTGGGTTCAAATCCCGGAAGGGACAGATGTTTGTGTGATGAATACGAGCATTTGTACCTGAGTCATGGGTGTTTTTATATATTTCTATGAATATTACATATTTATGTATAATATATGTATGTCTATCCGTTACCCTAGTATTCATAACACAAGCCTTACAGTGCTTACTTTGGGCTAGGCTAATTGGTGTGAATGTAAGAAATATTTATTTATTTATTTAATTAATTTCTAATCGAAAAATTATAAGTGTTGTTTATACTTAACTATTGGAATAACTGAATGATTTTACATAATAATACAGATATAACGGTAAGTTAAAATTAAAAATGGGTATCGCAGATTTGGGAACGTAATTTTAAGTATTTAAAAGTAATCAACTGTAATTACCTTGGTAAAGATGTAAAGAACAATGGGTAATTTTGAATGTACTCTAGAACACACCGGGTGTCAAACTAATTGCATGAATACTTTCTTTACATTAAGTTAGTTTTGATTTCCTTCAGTGCGAGGATTTCATCCAACTGACGGTATCTTAGTGAAACCAAGATGTTTCTCACATCGTTGATGCAAAGAAGCTCTATCACCAGTTTTATTATTTGCAATTTATTTCATATTTTAACAAGAACACGGTGAGGTCAGGCGAATTATATTACCCTCTATTTGGCTTGTATACTAGTTCTGTTATTTCGTTGAATCTAACTCACCAGTTCTTATATTATTTTCTGTGCTCCAGCCGAAGTGTTAGTTCTATTTTCTCACCCAACACCAAAATTAACTCTTCGAATCAACGTTTTTCTGTATAACCAGATCAAATGCTGTAACCGATAGACGACTATTAAAGACAAAAAGACGTTTGATTCCCATCTGGAAAGAGTTATTAACGATTTTTTTTAATTCTTACGTTCACACCAATTCGCCTAGCCAAAATTAAGCATTTTAAGACGATGTAATGGACATACACAAATATGATAAATAAATAATAAATATTCATAAAATAAATAGAAATACTCATATCAAGTAAAAATGCTCACACAAACATCTTCCCTTTCCGGAACTCGAACCCCAGGACATGTTGGCTTTGAACACTCCCGATCATTGAAACTGGTTTATCCATACACATGAAAATGTCTAGGAAACAAGTTATCTTTCAGTACATTTTTTGAACTATTGAAATTAAACAAAATATCTGTTGAGGATCGTGGTATAATCCACATTAACTGATAGCTGGCCTATATTTTTTTTATATATTTTATGCATTTTCAATGCGATCTTATAAGATAAATTATTATAATAGAAAAATACTAGAAAAAATCGACTCGGGTCACAAGTGAATCTCAGGCAGGAATCGAACCCGCAACCTTTGGAAATCCGGTCCAATGCTCTCCCAATTGAGCTACCGAGCCTTGCGAACACTCGTCGAAATTGCGGGTTCGATTCCTGTCAAATTATAGATCTAACATGGCTGTTTCATCTTAATCGATTGACCAAACATTTGTAAAAATGTTTCTTTCGAATGCGAAAGGATGTTCCTCTCATTGATGAAACAACGCTGGTCTACAGCGTAAAATCAGGAATGTACTAGAAAATTTCGACGAGTGTTCGCAAGGCTCGGTAGCTCAATTGGGAGAGCATTGGACCGGATTTCCAAAGGTTGCGGGTTCGATTCCTGCCTGAGATTCACTTGTGACCCGAGTCGATTTTTTCTAGTATTTTTCTATTATAATAATTTATCTTATAAGATCGCATTGAAAATGCATAAAATATATAAAAAATTATAGATCTAACATAGCTGTTTCATCTTAATCGATTGACCAAACATTTGTAAAAATGTTTCTTTCGAATACGAGAGGATGTTCCTCTCATTGATGAAACAACGCTGGCCTACAGCGTAAAATCAGGAATGTACTAGAAAATTTCGACGAGTGTTCGCAAGGCTCGGTAGCTCAATTGGGAGAGCATTGGACCGGATTTCCAAAGGTTGCGGGTTCGATTCCTGCCTGAGATTCACTTGTGACCCGAGTCGATTTTTTCTAGTATTTTTCTATTATAATAATTTATCTGATAGCTGGCTACTAAACATCAGATTTGTATTTAGTTTTACTTATATGTGACAGCGTTATAATGGGGTATCCATCTGAAAATAAATCACTGAAAGAACTTCTGGTGCTTCAATGTCTACTTATTTTTTTTTTTAATAATATGGTTGATAAGTGTGCCTGATACTTAGGCACTTTTGTGGTTTAAAAAATGCATTAAAATCTTCTTAACTATTAAGAGTTTTCACATTTTATTGAACATAAATTTAAATTTGAAAAGAGATTTAATTGCAGATATTGCCTTTTATGCTTATTTAGAAAATTATATATTATCAAAATCTGTCTTCTCTATGACTTTAAGTGACAACGTGAAATCAACTTTCATTTCAATTATCAGGTTGAAAAGGTTTAATTTAACTAGAAAACTAGACATGTTGAATTTTTATTGTAATAATTTCTAATCTTATAGCTTAATGCTTAAATAACAAAAAATATTATAATAACTAGAATTTCAATAATAGAATACTAAAGATAAGTCAAATCTTTATTTTAGTAATAAGATCACTTAGAATGCACTTAATTCAGTTTGCACAAAACTATGAAAATACTATAACTTACTGTTCTTTATATGCAAATCATTGTAACTTCAAATTGGTTCGCTTGTTGTGGTGCATTTTAACGATTTCACTTTGTTGACACCACCCTTTGGTTTGTGCCAGAAACAGTTCATTCAAGATACTTTGGTTATGATACCATTACAATTATACTGTTAAACTGAAGTAATTTTCTCTTCGCTTCGAGATCTTTTTATCGCCTTACTTGTACATACTTGGTCTTCTTACTTCTTATAATAATAACAGAAATAAGTTGGATGGGATTATTCAGTAACAGTAATATAGTATTAAATAGTATTTATTAGACGTTCTAAATACTATATCTGTATAGAAATGATATACTGAGCCCATTTTGCTAAATTTTCTTCAAAACGTTAATTCTAGCGAATATTTTTGTGCATTTTTCTTTTGGAAAGTTAGGCTTAGAGCGCACGCAAAATTTGTATAATAAATAAACCATGGCCACATGCAAAAACGAAAAGAAAAACGGTTTTAAGGTACAAGTACGGCTTCCTTACTAAAACCTATTCCAGACGAAGCTTGCGGCAAAGAAAAGATATAATGAGGGAAACTTAATATGCCAGCGATGTTTGCACATTTTTATAAAATTCTAGCGATTAAGTACATAAATAGAAAAAATATAATTTTAAGTATTAAACAATATTTTTAAAAGGTATACCATAATTATCTATACCTACTATGTCGTTAAGTAACTATTTGTTTATATTTTTATGTTGTGTACAACATTCAAAATAAAAAAAATGATTAAATGATTGCTGTGCGTGATATATAAAACTTGTCAGACTTGTGTTATGGATACTAGTATCCATTACCTTAAGGTAACGGATATACATACATGTATGATACGTAAATCTATACTAATATTATAAAGAAGTAAAGTTTGTGTGTTTGTATATTTGTTAAATTGTAAGGGGTAATCTCGGGATCTACTGAACCGATTTTAAAAATTCTTTCACCAATAGTAAGGCACATTATTGCTGAGTGTCATAGGCTATATTGAATGCTAGAAAAAATTTAAAGAATTTTGTCCACCCGTGCGAAGCCGGGACGAGCCGCTAATATGTAATATTCATAGAGATATATAATATTCGGTACACAAACAGCAGCCCCTTTCGAGACTCAAACCATGACCGTCGGTGCTAAAGGCAGGATCGCTAACGTTGCACCAAAAATTCGTCAAATTTAAGTTAAAGATTCCACAATGGTCTATACAATGTTGCCTAAAACTATATTATACACAAACCGATGACGCAAATTTAACCGCAAGATTCGGTTTTAATACGCACACCTGTTTGATATTGATTTTAATATATAAAAGAGTTATTTTTATATATGATATGAACGATTATCTCTGCTGGCGCTGGAATAAACAGACAGAACCACGAGCAGCATTTTTCACCTTTTTTCACTGTCATTTGATTGTCATACACCAAAGTCCTTATTTTGCTCCAAGATGAGCTTTATTTTTCTATGAAAACCGCCTAAAAATCAGACAGAGTTCTTCATTTTGTTCTGTTACATTTTTAACGACCACGATTTTTTTAAATTTTTTCCAAATGTACCGTCACATTGTTTTTTGCTGCTTTATTATATGTGTAGATTTGCGTAATATATTTTTCGTATTAGTTTTTAGCATGTCATAATCTCAGATTATTATTTATATATAAACAATTAGCTGATACTATTTTTTATGTTCATGTAGCTTACATCGCGTTTAATATAGCATGATTCCGTAACCAATATTCACGAAGAATAAAAATCGAAATGCCTTGCTGTAATATCGGAAAACCAAAAAAAATTGAAGTCTGCAATTCTTTAAACAATGCTTCAGTAACCAATTTCCACAGCTCAATAAATCAATCTCTCGTATGATTGTTTCCTTTGAAAGGGTCTGTTTCATGCTTGTCGAGCTATCATTTAATCCCTTTATTGAAAAATCGCACCAGTCTGTTTTATTTAATAAAAAGATACAACGTGACTATCCCATGTCAGATTGGAACTTTTGAAATTTCCAAACACAATAATATGTGTTCGAATTTTAAATTCAATGTAACTTAATTATTACTTAGTTTATGCCTCTTTTGTTCAATGGAAAAGAATTATAAAACAAGGAAATCGTTCCTTTTTTAAACTGCATTTTTTTTTCTTTTTGAAAAGAGTTTACCTATTTATTTTTCGTAAGGAGTTAGTTTCACACATTAATCTATTTAACGAGGTGTCTATGGCCTGCAGTGGTTTGATGATAACGTACTAACTCAAACTTAATTAAACCTCACGCTGTCACGGTATCCTTGTGTATATCTTACTTAAGATTTTATTACAATTTATTACTAGGTGGTTTACTTGTATTTACATAACACAGTGAATTATTATTAGTTTTTTTTTTGCCCATTGGTCCTTCGCAGGATTTCTGTGAGACCAACACATATTTTTTGGAACTTTTTTGTTAAGTTTTCGGAGTGTCATTTTCATGCACCCTACAACTGTCGTTATATGCCTACATCCACTGAAATACTTTTCGAAACGAAACGTAAAATTGTGACACGATGGTCCATATATTCTATAAAAATTTGGTAATACCTCCCGAAATTTTGAAACGTGTAGAGTCAATCCCAGATCTCAAACGACATCCCAAAATTAAAACCAATAAATATAGAGTTGTTTGTATTCTTAAAGCAATGTCGAAGCGCATACAAGCAAATCTATTTGCTTTGTATAATATTTTTAAAATAACAAGTAAGTTTACCAATACCAACATTGTCATTCCAGTTTAAATGTTATGACCGTCAGCATTGGACTCAATATACTTTGTACACGATTTTAAATAAGCTATCCACCTGATGGTCTACGAATGATTTTATAATTTTATATTTTTTGCAATTCTTTTTTCAATGCCGTCTTATAAGATAAATTATTTTCAAAGCAAATACTAGAAAAGTCGATTCGGCTCCCGCCTGGGAATTCACTTGTGAGCCGAATCGATTTTTTTCAAGTATTTTTGTATTAAATTTTATCTTACGAATGATTTTTTATCTAACTTCCAAGAGAGGATAATGTTTAAATCGTCTGTATTTATTTGCATATAATATCAAAACACAATATATTTTACGTGTTGGAAAATAATTTTGCATGAATCCCAGTGCCGGATTTACCATAGCAGCTGAAAAAGCTGAAGCTTAGAGTGGCAACATTAGGGGGGGGGCAAAATTGGTACAGAAAAAAAGTAAGGCGTGGCGGGGCAGTAATTCTTTAGCCCTTAGCGGGCTATACCTATCTTCCTTAGCCCGCCACACCTTATAAGTAGTGCAGTAAAAACCAAGCCTTGCTTTTCTTAGCTTAAAAATATACCCAAAAAGTTATAAAAATAATCTTGAAACTAGATTATTCCCTAAAAAAGGAATAAACGTTATTGTGAACAGTGCATCTAATTTTAGAGGTCAGTAGGGGCGGCAAAAATTTTATAGTTTTGGGGCGACAAATTTGTACACCCAGCACTGATGAATCCTAAATGAAATCTTTGATCAAATTAGCAATTTCTCAGGGAAGCGAGTAAGGTTATCACTGATGAAGAAAACAATATGAGAAATGCATATACTATTAAATAATAGTAATTTAAATAAAAATGTAAATCTTCTAAGCGTTAAGATAGTTAAATAATTGACTGAGTAAAAAATATACCAGGTCATAAGAGAAAGTGTTTTAAGCATTTTTTATGATTTCGAGTAATAATTGTCATTTTTGTGCGTCATCGATAAAATCAGAAATCATTTTCCAATAATTAAAAGTGAATATGTAATTATAGATATAATCTCTCTTTTAGATATAAATATGAAGTTGAAAATTAATTTGTTTTTTCCAGAAAATCGTATTTGTAATGTTCCTCATCTACACCAGCTTTTGCCAAGGCGAGGCGAAGAAGATCAAAGTGGATCCATTTCGGCCTGTCCCTCCTCCAAATCCAGACAGACTGAGCAGCGTCTTCCTATTAGAAAGCATAAGGAATCCCTCCATCGCTAACCCTCTACTCCTGACCAACGGGAAGAAATAAATGTTAATATGTACTGATGTAGATATAAATATAAAAAAGAATAAAGTTATAATAAAAACAAATTAAATTGATCTTTAATAGGTTTTTATTAATTTCCGCATCAAAAAACCTGGCATAGACTTTTAAGTAAAATCCAGTCTTTTAGTGATAGTCACTTAGATTTTTCTACGTGATTTTTACGTGCCCACCTTCCTATTTCCAGATCCAGTGATAAATATCATGTCGCCAACTGTATCGCACAAAACCTCTGTCATATATATATACGCATATTAATGCGTAAGTTCATATATACGAGTACCTATCCAGCATGTTAAACTTACTTCTATAGAAATCATTACTAGTTCTGCTTGTTATTATTATTACATTATTAGTTAAAAAAACTTAAAATTGGAAAATTCGTATTGAAAAGTACACTGTCAAAACCGAAAAACGTACCTTAACTAAGAGTAAGGTAACACCTGATTCTAAAATAAGCATAAAATTTTGTTATTTATTTAATCTTATTAGAATGGAATACAATGTATTGAATTGAGTGTTAAGTAAACGTATTTTAAAAATCAGCGTGCGCACAAGCTTCGTGTTCTTTGCGTGACGTTGGTTTGACTGCGAAACGCAGAACAATTTATTTTGTGCTAATTCCTTAATTCGTTATTACTATTTTAAAGAAACGTTAAGAGCTTTTTGAATTTAGAATATGTAACTAATACATGACAGTGACACCAGTGTGTTAAATTAAACACAAGTTATCAGTCCAAAAATCTGTATAAGAGTTCTATAACTCACATCCATAATAAGTATATAAATAATATGAGTATGCATATAGGCACTTACTGTAGTAAATAAGCACGGGATGCTTATATTTCATTTCGATTCATGAAGTTCCCGAAGTTAAAAAGACATTTCGTCAAATAGATCAAGTTAATGAAAACTTCCTCGAAAAGCATTTATTTGACAATTCACTCAAAAGATGTGCTCGTATATGTCATCTCTCTTCAGTGAACACATCCATATTTTACATGCTTTAAAATTCTCTTCTGTTAACTTTCAAGTCGTTCAGACGTTGGAGTCATACGAATAAAGGAATGTCTACGAGCTTTCATTAATCATATGTCCCAGTTCAGAACACTGAATATTAAAGAAAATTATATAAAAGAGTATGTTGCAAGTGGGGCAAATGTATAAAAAGGAATTTAACGATCCGATTAAACTCAATCACCCAGTTTGATAAGCGCCAAAGTAAAATGGCGTCAAATTTGCAACATATTGAAATCGATTATCACATTATGCACCTTGGATAGAAATGTTATAATCAGAATATAAATACCTATATACTAATATATTGACGACTCCTTTGGTGCAACGGTAGCGATACTGCCTTTCGCACTGACGGTCCTTGGTTCAAATCCCGGAAGGGATGTTTGTATGATGAATACGAGCATATGTGTTTATATATATTCCTATGTATATTACATATTTATGTATCATATATATATATATATATATATATGTCTATCCGTTACCCTAGTATCCATAATACAAGCCTTACAGTGCTTACTTTGGGCTAGGCTAATTGGTGTGAATGTAAGAAATATTGATTATTATTTATATATGTGTGCTTACATACACAAACAAGGTATATTATTATAAAAACTAAGGCATCATGCTATCCGTAATTACAAACTTCTTGCGTGAAACTTTCCTGGGAAATAAATCTACATTCTGATTAAAGATCAAATTTGATAGTTATTATCGTTTTTTCACAATATAACGTTAAAGGTGTTATAAACGAATATTCTAAATTAATAAACAGTGTTACGTGCACTATATTGCGTGTCATATTTTCCTTCCCTTCATAAAATTGGGTTCCCTTCAATTGTTTTTCTGTCATTACTGTGTATTGTACAATTTTTAAGGCTTTTTTCATTATGACTGTCTATCAAACAGTGATTTGAAAGGATTTTAAAAGGCAGTAATTCTAATTCATATATTTTATTCCTTGGTGAAAAGCAAGAAGCAAAGAAAAAGCAAGAACCGAACAGTATTCACTTCGGTTTGGAATCCATCTTACAATGTACATTCTTACGTTTATTGGAAGAAGTACGAGAAAAATTGTAAAATTATTTTTTTAGATTTGGTCTGGTCGAGGCATAACAGCAAATAACCTCTGTGTGAGTCGTCAACAACATGACTGTTAAGTCCTAAACTTAACATAATAATGTAAGGTTGGTGCAGGCAAAAATTAAATAAACATTCGTTTGTCTGCATATGTTGCCAATAGGGTAAAATGTATTAATGAAAATACAAAAGGGTTTTCATGGTATTATATAAATACACATCTGAATCCAGCTGATTGTATTTCTAGAGGACTTGAGCCTGATATATTGAAAGAAAGTTTATTATGGTGGCATGGACCACAAGTTAAACATGATAAAATTTATTGTCATTGTTCTAATGATTTAATTGCAATTCATAAGTTACCAGACATTAAAAACAAACATGTTTAACAAATGTAAAACAAACACTTGATTTTATAAAGGATTTATTTTGTAAATATTTCTCATGGGGTAAATTACAAAGAATTGTTGCTTACATAATTAGATTTTATAAAAATTGCAAAGATTCAAAAAACAAAACAAATTATTTTCTAACTGTAAGTGAATTAAATTTTGCTATGATTGTTCTAATTAAGTGTGAACAAAGATTTCATTTTTCTTCTGAGATTAAATGTATAGCCAATGGTCAGCCAATAAAGGGTAGTTTATTGCAATTAAATCCATTTTTGGATGATAAGGGTGTTCTGCGGGTCGGAGGTAGACTGCAACACTCAGACATGTCATTTGATCAAAAACATCCTATTATTTTACCTAAAAGTTCCCATGTAACTAAGTTAATTATTACAAATGCTCACTTGATGTTACTGCATGCTGGGCCAAGGCTTATAATGAGTTATTTAAATCAAAAATATTGGCTGATCAATGGTTTACGAGAAATTAAAAATGTCACACATAGATGTATTGTATGTTTTAAACTTAAGGCAAACCAGGCTTCACAATTAATGGGTTCCTTGCCACATAGCAGAGTAACAGCTTCGCGACCTTTTGAAGTTGTAGGAGTCGATTATGGGGGTCCCTTCCAAATAAAACAATCGCGTGCTAGAAAGGTTCTGATATCAAAGGGATACCTTGTATTATTTATTTGTTTTTCAACTAAGGCTATACATGTTGAACTCGTGTCAGATATGACTACTGCGTGCTATTTGGCTGCATTGAAGAGGTTTATCTCCAGACGAAATAAACCATCTGTAATATATTCAGATAACGCTTCGACCTTCCGTGGGGCAAGGAACCAATTAAATGAAATGTATAAAATGCAGAATTCAAGTGAACATCAGGCAGCTATTCATAACTATACTAATTTATTAGGAATTTCATTTAAGCTCAGCTCAGCGGTCAGAGCAGTCGCCCGGATTGCGAAAGGTCGTGGGTTCGAATCCCATCTGAGGGCTCGGAGGCGTGGTTGTTTTTTACACACGTATTTTATATCTTATAGAAATATTGCATTGTGAATGCAAAAAAATTAAATAAAAACATAATTTCATTTAAATTTATTCCTGCATATGCACCGAATTTTGCGGGCATTTGGGAAGCTGGTATAAAGAGTATCAAGTACCACATAAAACGTGTAGTAGCTGATAAGTGTCTTACATATGAAGAATTGTATACTGTGATGGTTCAGATAGAAGGAATCTTAAATTCCAGGCCATTAATACCATTAATTAGGTCAGATGTTGATGACATGTCCTATCTCACTCCCGGCCATTTTATCACGGGTGCACCCTTGCAGTCATTTCCAGAAGAAGATGTGACTGATGTTCCAACAAACAGATTAAAGTTTTGGAGACAATGTGTGCAAATGCAGCAGTCATTTTGGAAACAGTGGCATAAACAGTATTTAGTGCAGCTGCAAAGTCGGCCTAAGTGGCAGCTCTGCAGGCCTAACCTGCAGGTTGGAACATTAGTCATCATCAAGGATGACAACACAGGTCCTCTTACATGGCCTATGGGTAGAATTATAGCGGTGCATCCGGGGAAGGATGGCAGGGTGCGAGCTTTAGATGTTAAAAACCAAAAAGGGTTTTGTAACAAGAACTAGTGTTTCTAAGGTTTGTGTTCTTCCTATAGAAGATAACAACGATGTATGTAGTACATAAGTTTTTTTTTAATTTAATTTAGAGTAATTAAAGTTTAATCTTTGTTTTTTTTGAGGCCGCAACTATGTTAAGTCCTAAACTTAACATAATAATGTAAGGTTGGTGCACCTTTCGCGCCATTCTAGTTTTTATTATTATGTTGGTGCGCCCCTCGCGCCATTGTCTTTCTCTTTGTCACTGATTGCCTTCGGGAATAAACGCGTATTTACGTGGTGTGGGCTATAGCCACAAATTTTATATAAAAACTTATTGTAAAGGTATTACATCGTCAAGGAAATAAATAAATTCTATGTTGTGTGCATGGGTTGTTTAAATTCTCACCAACCTGTCACCTACAATGACCTCGCAACACTCCATAAATTATTATTGCTGCAGTCTGCAATTGACACGTCTTTACTTCTTTCGTTACTTAGTTTTATATTTTGAGTATAATTCTAAACGTAGAATTATACTCAATTTCTTCTTCCTACTGATATAAACTTCTTCTTCAACTTCTTCTTCCTACTGATATAAATAATCTTTTAAAAATGCCATCGCTCGTTTGTGCACGATTTATAACGAGAAATAATAACAAAATATTTAGATTTTCTAACTCGATTTTTTTAACTTCACCTGTATGTTTGTTTGTATGTTTCTTTGTAACGGAATTTTATCCACTTCAAAATTTCAGATTTATTTGAAATTTTGCACACTTGTTGGAGACTGATGACAATACAATAATTCATTTTTTTTCCAATATCATCAGAAGAATTTTTGAAAACATTTCAAAAAACGAAGAACCGGAAAATTATATTAAAAGACATGAATTATGAAAAATTTCACGTTTCTATAGCAGACTGACCTGTAAAATCAAAAATAAATAATAATAAAAAAACTAAAAAACACTCTTTTATGGTAAAATGAACTAAAAAAAAAACAATAAATTTCAAAATTAATGTCATCGTAAGAAAAGCATTGGGGTGCTTTGTAAGACATTTTTCTTACAATAACTCTGCATTTCGAAAATAAAATAGTAAGGTATCTTAGTAATATAAAAATAAAAGAAACACAAAAATCGATATTGAGCACCCCACGTTTTCTTACAGTGACATTAATTTTCTCGTTAGTTACGTTTTATTTTTTAGTTCCGTTCACCATAAAAGCACGTTTTTAGTTTTTTCTAAACTATAATTTAATTGTCCCAGCTTATTCAAAAAAATGTAATACATATACTAAGTGTGTGCGCTATGTATCTTATATATAAAAATACTAGCGGCCCGTCCCGGCTTCGCACGGGTGGACAAATTTTTTTAAATTTTTTCTAGCATTCAATATAGCCTATGACACTCAGCAATAATGTGCCTTTCTATTGGTGAAAGAATTTTTAAAATCGGTTCAGTAGATCCCGAGATCCCGAGATTACCCCTTACAATTTAACAAATATACAAACACACAAACTTTACTTCTTTATAATATTAGTATAGATATCTATTTTGAGTTAGTGTTGTATAAGAAAAACTTTCTATGTTACCAGGCTTAAGACATTAGAAAGTATTAGTTTGCAACTGTAGAAGTACTTGTGCTTATTCTATTCTTTGTGTAATTAATTTAAGCCTGTTGTAATACCTAACAAAATTCATTAATAAACTCAAATATAAATATTGTTATTCATATATTTATATTAAGGTTTATTAATTGATTAAGTTTATAAATTTTAAACAACATTATAAACATAGTTTTGTATCCAAGTTAAATAGAAACCAGACTCGAGCCAGTATAGAAAATTTCATTTTCTACACCATGAAGGAAGGTCGTCACACGCAGAGGTCATACATTAAGTGTGTGGCTTTAGAAAGGGTATTTTGTATCCACTTCAATTACGCTCGTAAACATTTGTATCCGCAATACTATTACACCTGCAAGTGGTGGCAAATGCAATGCAAAATTGGTGATTATGACATTTTAACATAAAAATCGTGCCTTATAAACACTCGTCGACATTTTCTAGTACCTTTCTGATTTTACGCTGTAGGCCAGCGTTGTTTCATCAATGAGAGGAACATCCTCTTGTATTCGAAAAAAAACATTTTTACAAATGTTTGGACAATCGATTAAGATAAAACAGCCATTTAGTTTTATAATTTTTATATATTTTATCCATTTTTAAATGCGATGTTATAAGATACATTATTATAATAGAAAAATACTAGAAAAAATCGTCTCGGGTCACAAGGGAATTCTCAGGAGAGCATTAGACCGGATTTCCAAAGGTTGCGTCGCCTCGCGATCGCATTGAAAAATGTATAAAATATATAAAAAATATAAAAAAATAAAAATCGTGGTCATCAGCCTATTACTATCCTCACCCACCACGTAATGAGAACGCCATTGTGAGAATGGGGCTTTTATGGCACACCATTTCTGAGTGGTGTCCGATAAAGTATAATAGCACAAACCGTTCACATTCAAAAGTCAAGTAAAAAATATTTAATGATTTTGTTTCACTTTAAACCTCTCATATGCGACAAAATGGGTAGCATCGTTTTCCTAGTAACCAGTAATGGAATTTTACTGCCAGTTCACCTGCTTAAAGTAGATATTACAGAAAACCAACGATTTTCAGCTGGAATGGTAATAGCCCAGAGCGCATTCCCAGTGCGACTTGGAGAAAAGAAAACAAATGATTTCACTCTATATTTTAGAAATTAGGCATGATTTTGTTCACTGAAAATGGTTAGTTGGTTTAACATCAATAAGAGAAGCAGTGACTTTGGTGTATTATAAACAACTCGAGTTACAATTAAATATTAATTTCTCACGTTCTTAACGAATATTTAAGTTAAAAAGGTTATATGTAAGAAAATAAAACTCAATAATCTTAAACCAGTGTGAGTAGTATCAGCATTTTTCAATGATTCCCACGAAAGGTAACGTGTTACCTTGAACCAAGTTGATACTATGACAAAGTATTTGCCTCTATAATTATTAAGCACCGGTGCAATAACCATTCAAAGGGTGACCTATAAATACAATATTCATGAGCTGTCAATACCGCCATTATTAATGTTTCCATTATAAGAAAATGATTAATAGTAGAAGAAGTTTGAATACGAATACCAACAGAATATTTTAATGAAAAATAAAATCAGCTGATCCATGCTTTAAGGACAATTCTAGGTAGATATTTAGGTAGAGTTGAAAAATTGTTCCCATATACAAAAGTTGTAGGTATCACTGTGCAGTCCTGTCCATGAGAGGGCATAGGAACGATCCTGATGATGTGTCCATCATTTTTCATTTAATCTTACAAACATGAGAAGATTATTCCTCTTATTATTCTTATTTCGGAGAGTGTGCAGCTGAATTGTACAATCTTCTTCCGCCGTCCCCATTTTATCATCGGACAACCAGACTTACAAACTGGCGACACCGTTATATGGTGAATATACCAAAGAGTCGCATAATTTTGTGATACGTACCGCTAAGGAGTGGAACTCTTTGCCTGAGTCTGTGTTTCCTGACAAATACAATTTAGGGGTCTTCAAGACACGAGTGAATAGGTACCTTCTAGACAAGTGCGTCACATCCTAGATCACATCGACGCTTACCATCAGGCGAGATGGTGGTCAAGCGCATGCCTATTTTCTATAAAAAATATATATATATTTATCTACTCTAATACTATAATACAAAGATTCTAAAACTGAAAACAAAATGCTTATGACAAACATTACGTACAGGCCAAAAATAATAAAAAAAAAGTTTCATTACGATACAGGTCTTGTATGGACACCTGTAACATAATATAACTTTTTTATCATAACGATACACCTATACAACCTCCAGCTGGACCAAGGAGGTTGAACCTCTACTTTAAAAAGGTTTCAATGAACGAGTCCTCGACGACCGACGCAACACGCATGCGCAATTGATGTTTGCAACTTGGCGCCAACATTTGACATTTAAATAAATTTGTTGTTATATTCAGCGTTTTATTTGCAATATTGTTTTACATATTATAGTATGAGAGTAGATAAAGTAGTGTATGACACTGTACATAACTTGGTCTTATAACACTCGTGTGATGCTATAAAAAAACTCGCCTACGGCTCGTTTTTTTAAAACACACTCATGTTATAAGAACCCTTATTATGCAACAGTATCATAAACTACTATTATTAAACTTTTTATATTGTTCCTGTACATTAGTCCCCACTAAACCAAATGTTCGGTTTGACTGCAAAATCATTCAGTATCTTTAATATACATAGAGTATAATACTAGGCAGTTATACAATAATGCTTACAATCTGGTGGACAGTAAAAAGAAATTTAATATCTAGAGATAACCCTAGAAAAAGCTACTTAAAAAGATATATAAGTATATATCATAGAAGTCGCCAAGAGTTCACTCTATCATGAATAAAACGCTCAACATTTTGTTATTATTATTTTGTTAATGAAACATTCTTGACTAAAAACACAAATCTGTTGTACAAATGGGTTGAACTAAAACTCACCCGCAACCTCTAATAGTCAAACTGTGGGAAAAACAATAGAAAACCGCGCTACAGAATGGATAATTATTTAAAAAAACTCATGAGTGTTTTGAAATAATTCACATATAAAGAGAAGACGAATTCAGAAGGTCATTAATTTCCAGCAATTAATTTAGCTGTACACTAGAATTTTAGTTTATTAAGATACATTTCTTTTACAAGCTTTTATATCGACTTGGATTTTGAGTTGATAATGCTGTGATGTCGATAACACATGTATCACCTACTTAAAATATACGATGACAAGGGTTTATACAACCCCATATTACATTCGTTGTTCCTGATTTCCTAAGCATAATTAATGTAACTCCTAATAGTAACCGGTAGATAAGAATGTCTGACAGAATTTAAGGTATATTGTAATAATTTCCACATTCGGAATAATACAAGAAGAGGTTTAGATTCTATACAAACCCATCGTTTCTGATATATTACATCTACACACCTAAGACCTAACCATACGCAAAAACAACCTTTTAACAGATAAGTGATTTATTAATCTTTTCACTCAAATGATTTAAATTACTTTTGTACATCTTTGAATCCTAAATAATTCACTTTCTAAAAGAAAAGAAAATACTTCCATTTCACATCGCTGAATTGTCGTCAATAAATTGAGTCAATTCCATACGATATGATTTAGGTAAATACATAATACGCTTCCAGAAAATGAGGTGAGAGCAGTTTACATATAGATTGATGCTACAGTACAATACAACTTACACTCATAGTACGGCGAATATGCATTCAATTATGTGATTAATCTTGAACAAACTTTTGCAGAAAATATTTATAGATTAAAAAATGTTGTTGAGAACGGTGAGATTTACAGATTGAGTGAGTTCTTTTAAAAATTGTACGTTTTATTATCAATGTATACATGACTTAAACGTCCTTACTGAAAACTATCTCTAAAACGACTAAATCCCGATGTATTATTATAATAGAAAAATACTAGAAAATATCGACTCGGGTCACAAGTGAATTCTCAAGCGGGAACCCGCAACCTTTGGAAATCCTGTCCAATGCTCTCCCAATTGAGCTACCGAGCCTTGTGAACACTCGTCGAAATTTTCTAGTACCTTTCTGATTTTACGCTGCAAGCCAGCGTTGTTTCATCAATGCGAGGAACATCCTGTCGTAGGTATTCAAAATAAACATTATTACAAATGTTTGGGCAATCGATTAAGATGAAACAGTCATTTAATTTTATAATTTACATATATTTTATGCATTTTTCAATGCTATCTTATAAGATAAATTATTATAATAGAAAAATACTAGAAAAGACTTTCTGCCTGAGAATTCACTTGTGATCCGAGTCGAATTTTTCTAGTATTTTTCTATTATAATAATTTATCTTATAAGATAGCATCGTAAAATGCATAAAATATATAAAAATTATAAAACTAAATCCCGATGTGTTATATAAAGAATCTAGATTTTCATTTGTAATATTGGTATAAGTAGTAACCGACGGGCACAAGCTTCGACACCTAGTTTGCTTCCGTTCGCTACAATATCACTATTTTATATATTGACCGTCAGATGTTTCTATATAGGTCTGTTTGATATATATCCCAAATTCGATTTCATTCTTGTTATTGATGGATTACATCTTAGAAAATTTGGCATTCTGAAGGAGATTGAGGAACGGGGAAAATGTGAAAATTCTTATTCATGATTGACGTTAACTAGACAAGTGCTAAACGAGAACATACTGTACAAAAAGCCAATTGTATTTTTCTTGATAACTTCTTTTCGTTTATTCAACGGTAAAAAAACGAGGCAAGGTATAAAAATTATTTGATTGATATATAGACAAACAGTACACTATCTCATGTATTAGTAGAAGAAACCAACAAAAAAGAACTTATGTTACTACAGAATGGGATGACATTATGATATACACTAGGCCTCCTATAAAAACAACTTTTTTCACTTTTGTAAATGTTAAGTATTTACAACAACTTACCATCAGCGTCAAGTTACCACAAATCAGCAAATTTTATCCATTAATATTGAACTATATATATTAGTGGGACTTTAAGCTACATATTAAATGAAGAAATTTGACATACATATATTACACTGGCCGTCACCCGCGCGCTTCAAAATGCAAAATTTTCTGGAAAAAAAATGAGTTTATTAGTGACAACCAAATTAATTATTCAACAAAATATATACCAATGAAAAGAAATAATTATTAGCCCAGCGAACGGGTGACGGCTAGTCAGCATATAAATATGAAGTTTCTACACTTAACTGTTGGACTGTCATCTTCAGTTTTCTTATTCTACTTTTGCACGTTCTTATTTTGACGGCAAAGAATTAGTTATTTATATTAATAATCAGGAAAAAAATGACTGAAACCGTTTCCATAGCAACCCACAGAATAAAATGAATTCCGGAAAAAGTTAAATAAAGTAAATCGAAAAAAAGAATTTTTAGTCTGTAAAGTCAGTTTACGGACGATAATTTTACGTGATAGTTTCATAAGAAATCTTTGATGAAAAATTGCATACTGTTATGAATTATATTGAATTATTATCACTGAATTATCATTATCACTACATATTATAAAACAAAGTCGCTTTCTCTGTCCCTATATCCCTATGTATGCTTAAATCTTTAAAACTACGCAACGGATTTTGATGCGGTTTTTATTAATAGATAGAGTAATTCAAGAGGAAGGTTTATATGTATAATACATGCATAATATAGTAGAGCATTGCATCCGTGCGAAGCCGGGGCGGGTCGCTAGTTTTGTATAATACAAAGAATTGAAAATTAATTTCTTTTCGAGAAATTAACATTAAGTTGTTGTAATAAACAATGGAAACCACATAAACTTTTGACTTCATGAAGTGGAAGAGAAATAGGTGCACCGCAAGTCGAACGCTTAGGCGAATCGTGCCTCTTTATTGCTTGTTCCGCACTCTCGCTTGCACGCTCAACTCAGGGGAACGTTACAATTTTTCGTCAAAAGGCAAAAAGTCCTTCAAATCCAAAAAAGTAGCCTTAAACATCTGCAGATTTTCCCGTGTCGATTGGTCATGGTACCATACCGAAAGGTTCAGTAGTTTTGACATGATTGTGTGACAAAGAAAATCATCGTCATTTTATATATAGATGTTCATGTTTCCTGTTAATGTTATACTTTAACAAGCATTCCATAAAACAGGAACAGCTATTTAATTGTAATATTTTTATTATTTAATCATTTATTTGCTAGCTTTTTTTATCTAAACCAACTATTACTCGAAAAAAGTGCCCGCATAGTGATGGGATGTGTTCCTGTCCGGCCTGATAATTTCTTTTGAAACAAAAATCTAAAAGTTAAATAACAAATATATAAAATATGTTGTCTTTTCAGTTCAGTCATTCAGTTCATCAGTTAAAGCAGGATGTACTACAAACTATCAAAACTTGCAAGCTGTAAGTTGATCACTGATTAATCTGTTTCCAAAAAAGTATAATAAATATTTCTTAACCGATGCGTTCCAGAATTTCCTTCTATCCCGGAATATCCCGCTTTTCGGAGGTGATAATCCTGAGTTGCACCTAGAATCCTTATTTGATTGACATTAACGAGACGCGCCCTCGGGCAATGTGCTTGTGTTTTCCTATTAAATGTGACTTGTGTTACAGTAGGGATGAGTAATTTTTACCCTTTTTTGAGATGGCTAAATGTCGCATATTTATAAGAATAATAACTCCTATTTTTACATCAATTAATCTAGCCCAAAGTAAGCACAGTAAGTCTTGTATTATGGATACTGTGGTAACGGATAGATATAGGTACATATATGATACATAGATATAAAATAAAATAAAAAATAAATATTTATAATAATTCATGACTCAGGTACGAATGCTTCAATATAAGCATCACACAAACATCTGCCCGCCGAAAGGCAGGACCGCCTCCGTTGCACCCAATAGTCGTCATACGTTACAATGCGATCAGAATATAAGAAGGATCAGGATTTTGGCGGCAAAATCTTGGCAAGAACATCAATTATGTTAAAGAAAAATTGAAAAAAAATATCTAATTTTCTGTAAGCCTGAGTGATTTATATTTTTATCCATAGTCATATCTTGTAAGTATTTAGTCTAGTTTAGCCATAGATTAAATAAAAACAAAGTGTTAAATGTACTTAAATTGAAATAAACGCCCAGCATTTTTTATTTTTTAACAAAAGCACATGACCCAAAATATACATACATATGTTAGATAAATTATTATTGTATAAGCCATAATATATAATATTTATTATAAATGAAATGAATAAAATAAATTTAATTTGTATTGCTAAATGTATTGAAATATGTCTCTAAATTGTATTAAGAGATGGCGGTGTACTCCACTGAATCGCGGTGGCTAAAATTGTATTTCATATATATATAACCAAAAATGTTTATAAAAAAAGAGAATTTATTAAAAGAAATTGGTTCCATATTTAAAACTACTTGGCAGTTTCTTTTAGCACATATTACCTCGCCCAAAAAGTATTTATTCAAGCTTTGAGTTTGTACATGGTCCTTCGAGCCGGATAGTGGAATATAGTCCGTGGGTACTAGGTAATAGTGCAGGTTTTTGTACGGAATAAGTCACGGGCAGTGGATCGCTGTCGCAAACGTGACTAGTGGCTGGAGCAGCGCCTGTTGGAGCTGAAACCAGTCGACAGCCAAGGAGGCTGTCAGGACCACGAGCTGGTAACCCTAGCTGGTGGAGGGCACCAAGGTGGAAAATTGATGCAGTGGTGCTGCCTGGAGGAACCGGGCGGAGAAGTCGTGCTAGAAAAGGACGACAAGAATTCTTCTGGATATGTGTGTGAGTGAAACGGAAATATAACTGTGAGTACTTTTATTTTCAACCTTATATCTATGAAGATTTTAACTTTGTAAATTGTGAATAGTGTGAAATTAAAGTGAACAAATTTGAACTTTAAATGTTAGGTAGTATTAACTTAGAATAATTTCGATTGTAGATTTAGGGACTTAGAATAGTTTTAAGAAAAACGAAGGTACGGGGAACCTATGCCCGATTTTGACCAGAGGTTCAAAACTTCAAACACTTAGAAAATTTGTAAGATTTTTTCAATTTGTTTTATGTTCTTTCTAGTGCTTTAGCTTTAAGGAAGAAGTTTGTCTGCATTTAGTTTAATTGTCTTTTTGTTTCGTTTTCTTCTTATATTTTCACAATGGATAATCTTATTCATTCTCAAGAAGATCTGTATGCGCGAGTTAATAAGGCACATATTAATTTTAGAAAGACTCCAAAGACTCGGCTTAGTAAAGAGTATGTAGAAGGAAGAATGGAACTTCTTGAACAAATGTGGTCTGAGTTTTCAGCCGGACATAAAGAATTAATGCGTTCCGTATCTTCTTCGACTGAATTAGCAAATAAAAGTTATGTTCAAAATGATGTCTATGATAAAGGGGAAGATATTTATTTTGAATATAAGATGGAATTAAAATCTATGTTGTCGAAATTTGAAAAACAATGTACTGCAACAGATGCCGCAGCTTCGTGTCGTACAAATTCATATCAAGTAAAACTTCCTAAGGTCAATATTCCTAGCTTTTCAGGAAAGTATTCTGAATGGAATACCTTTCGAGACTTATTCTGTTCGTTGATACACAACAATAAGGACTTAGGAAATGTGCAAAAATTATTATATTTAAAGGGATATTTACAAGGGGAGGCTGAACAGCTGATAAATAATATTCCTATAACAGATATTAATTATGATAGGTGTTGGAAGTTACTTGAGGAAAGGTACAGTAACAAAAGGTACATTTGTAATTTTATTTTGAAAAAGTTATTGTCACAGAGAAACATTGCAAGTGAGTCAGCTAGTGCACTTAAAGAATTATTAGACACTACAAATGATTGTTTGTCGTCTTTGTCTAATATTGGTATATATACGAATAGTTGGGATGTACTTGTGATTCATATTATTACTCTAAAGTTGGATCTAGAATCTCGAAGGCAGTGGGAGTTCTTTGCCACTAGTAGTACTTCAGATGAGTTACCAACGTATAAGCAGTTTGAGGAATTTCTTAAAAATCGTTATCGTGCCATCGAGTTTTTAGAAGCCGAAACCAAACCTGTAAATAAATATCAAATGCATAAAGTAGGTGTCAATAAATTAAAAGCTTTGCATATTACCAAGGTCACTTGTCAATTTTGTGCAGAGGAGCATAGACTTAGTTACTGTAAAAGTTTTATGAATGAGTCTGTGGACTCGCGGCGTAACTTTGTATTAAATAATAATTTGTGTTTTTGTTGTCTGGGTAGCAATCATTCTGCCAAGAATGGCCGAAGTAATTTTAAATGTCGCATTTGTAGAAAACGGCATCATGTTCTTTTGCATCCTACTGGTATAAAAATGGAAGGTTATGTCTCTTCAAAGGACAAGGTCGCGTCGAACGGTACGTCTTCGCTTGTAAATAATTCGAAACCGGTTTTTTCCTCGTCAAATACTGATAGTGCTGAAACGGTTCCTGTAGTCTCCTGTATTTCGACAAGGCAAATTAAACATAATCGGGTGTTACTTGCAACAGCTTTAGTGAACACCATGTCGAAATGCGGTCAGATGTTCACAATTCGGGCACTGTTGGATCAGGGATCCCAGTCGTCTTTTGTGACGGAATCGATAGTGCAATTATTGGGTTTAAAGAAAATACCTGTCAAAGGTCAGATTTGTGGAGTCGGAGGTGAAAGTGGATTAATGTCCAAGGCAATGGTAAATATGAATATAACTTCACGAATTGATAAAAAGGTTGTAATTAATGTGAACGCTTATGTTTTAAAATCCATAACCACGTTATTACCAACAAATAAAATAAACGCAGTGGATTGGAAGGAATTATCTGAGATTGTTCTCGCGGACCCTGGTTACTATACATCAAATCGGATTGATATGTTGTTGGGATCAGACGTGTATAGTTTAATAATTCAAGATGGAGTAAAGAAAGGACCTCATGGTTCGCCGCTCGCACAATGCACGTCATTTGGGTGGATACTGTCAGGTGCGCTCGATGCATGCAATTCGCCTTCTGAAAAAATAAACGTTATGCATTGTAAAGTGGAGGAAAATGAACTTTTGAAAAAATTTTGGGAAATAGAAGATGATATTCCAATGTCAAAGGAGAAGTTGTTTACTGATGAAGAAAGACGGTGTGAACATTTGTTTACTGAAACAACACATAGAGATGAAACAGGTAGGTATATAGTACGGCTTCCTTTTAGGAGTGAAGATCCTGAAGTTACACATTCATTGCAGATTGCGGAAAAAAGATTATATTCATTAGAAAAGAGGTTGAAAACTGAAGATCTGAAACAAAAATACAAGGAGGTTATAAATGAATATATTGACATGGCTCATATGGAATTGGTACCAGAGGATGAAATAAAGAATCCTAAAGCAGTATACTTACCACATCACGCTATCATTCGAGAGGACAGAGATACTACGAAGATAAGGGTAGTCTACGACGCTTCCTGCAAAGGTAGCAATCACTTGTCATTAAATGATCATTTGCTGGTAGGTCCACGTCTACAATCAGATTTAAGACATATTATAATGCGCTGGCGAATGAAAGGTATATGTCTAGTGGCTGATATAATAAAAATGTATCGACAGGTGAAGGTTGACTGTAAAGATGTTAATTTTCAGAGGATTCTGTGGAGAGATGATACTAATGATAAAATCAAACACTACCGGTTAACTACGGTTACATTTGGTGTAGCATCTGCTCCTTACCTCGCTGTAAAGGCTCTACAACAAGTAGCTTTAGATGAAGGCCATAATTATCCTGTAGCGGCTGCAAAGGTTTTAACCGACTTCTATATGGACGATTTACTGGCAACCTGTGAAAATGTTGAACAAGGGATAGAGCTTTATAAAGAAATGAATGAGTTATTACAAAAGGGTGGATTTGAACTCCAGAAGTGGACAACTAATAATGGGGACTTATTGAAAGCAATGGAACAAGATGAAAATAAATTTTGTAAGCATGAACTATCTGGAAAGCCTAAAGAGAGCTTAAAGATCAAAACAGATGAAATAATAAAAATCGTTGGACTTTACTGGAATCGTAGTGAAGACGACTTCCGCTACAAGGTGGAAGTACCCACTTTTGACGAACCTTTAACAAAAAGGAAAATAATATCAGATATATCTCGTTTCTACGATCCCTTAGGATGGGCGGGGCCGAGTATTATTATAGCAAAAATATTTATTCAAAAGCTATGGTTAGCAGGTATCGGTTGGGACGAAGCAGTATCTAATGAACTTTTGAGAGAATGGGTTCATTACCGACAAGAGTTGACACATTTAAGCAACCTTACCATACAACGATGGATCGGAGCTGGAAACAACATAGAGTTGCATGGTTTCTGCGATGCTTCGAAGGATGCGTACGCAGCAGTTGTCTATGCAAGATTTGTTGGGTCCGAGGGGAAAATACACGTTGCTCTTATATCTGCAAAAACAAAGGTTTCACCGATAAAACAGGTCTCAATTCCGCGACTTGAGTTGTGTGGTGCCGTATTGCTTACGCGATTAATAGTAGAAATAGCATCGGTACTGAATATAGAAAAAACTCACCTACATGCCTGGACAGATTCGACGGTAGTCCTTGCTTGGTTGAATAGCACGCCAAATCGCTGGAAGGTTTTTGTGGCTAATCGGGTGTCTGAAATTATTACAAACTTAGATTCTCACCATTGGTCACACGTCGCGTCTAAATGTAATCCGGCAGATGTTGCGTCGCGAGGTTCGTATCCGTCAGAGTTAGTAAAAAATCAACTGTGGCTGTCAGGACCTGAGTTTCTGAAAAAAGAAAACATTAATTATGAAAAGCCTAAAAATAATAAAACTGAGTTAGAGATGGTAAAAATTAAGACTAACTTTACTACAGTAGAAAGATTAGAAGAAAGATTTTCATCGCTTACAAGACTAATACGTGTAGTAGCATATTGTAAGCGATTTATTTATAATGCAAGCAATAAACTAAATAGACATATTGGGTTTCTGTCAACCAAGGAGCTACATATTGCAATGAATAGTCTAATAAAGCAGTGTCAAGCCGATTGTTTCAAAGAAGAAATAGATGCTATAAACCAAAAACAAAACTTACCTAAACGTAGTCGCTTTAGATCTCTGAATCCATTTCTTGATGATCAAGGAATATTAAGAGTCGGGGGCAGACTTGCAAATTCACTCTTGGACGAACATCGCAAACATCCAATATTGATTCCAAAAGTGTCTCATTTGACAGATCTTCTCATATTAGATGCTCACAAGCAGACTCTCCACGGGGGCCCTCAGCTCATGATGTATTATTTGCAGTCAAAGTATTGGGTTTTAGGAATCAAACAATTAGCGAAGTCTTGCTATCACAAATGTGTAACTTGTACGAAGAACACGGGTAATATCCTACCACAGCTGATGGGACAGTTACCATCTGCTAGAGTCATTCCCACAAGACCTTTCAAATCTTGTGGCGTAGATTATGCAGGCCCCATACAACTAAGGACCGCGAAAGGACGCGGACATAAATCACACAAGGCATATATTTGCTTATTTGTATGCATGGTCACTCGTGCCATACATCTAGAGGTAGTGTCTGATCTTACCACGGAGGGATTTCTCCAGGCATTTAAACGATTTGTGGCAAGGCGAGGATACTGTTCTGATATTTGGAGCGACAATGCTACTAATTTTGTAGGAGCAGCTGGGGAATTGAACAAGCTGTTTGTTGCTGAAAAGAATACTATCATACAGGAAATGGCCGAAGCTTTAGCAACGAATGGATGCACATGGCATTTTATACCGTCTCACTCCCCCAACTTTGGTGGCCTATGGGAGGCGGGTGTCAAATCCGTAAAGTACCACCTGAAACGGGTTATCGGCCAGACGACCTTGACGTTCGAGGAGATGACGACAGTGTTGACGCAAATAGAAGCGTGTCTGAATTCCAGACCTCTATCTACACTTACGTGTAACGAAACCGATGACGTGAGAGTGCTGACACCTGGGCACTTTCTTGTGGGAGAGGCGTTGGTTATTCCGCCTGATAAAAATTACGAAACATCCAACATAAGTTCTTTGCGCAGATGGCAACATACTCAAAGAATGCTGCAAGATTTTTGGCGACAGTGGTCACGTCAATATCTGACTAGGTTTTATCAGAGGTATCGGTGGTCGTCACAACATCCACAGCCTAAGGTCGGTGATTTAGTTATAGTTAAGGAGGACAACTTACCTGCTGGGCGTTGGCTCTATGGTAAAGTGATTGCTACTCATCCTGGAGATGACAATATCGTTAGAGTTGTCACATTAAAAGTGAAGAACGGTATTTTAAAAAGATCAGTTTCTAAAATTTGTCTCCTTCCTATAACTGATTAAATATTTAGAAAATAAGTATATTTTGTATGTTATTTTGGTTATATGATTTGTTATGTTTTGTAGATTATTTTAATTTACCTGTTTTGTTACACTGCGTCATGGTGGGCGAAGTTGCCTTTTATTTTGTTTATTAAGGACAAATTAGATTTGTCCTTGGTGGGCGATATGTATAAGCCATAATATATAATATTTATTATAAATGAAATGAATAAAATAAATTTAATTTGTATTGCTAAATGTATTGAAATATGTCTCTAAATTGTATTAAGAGATGGCGGTGTACTCCACTGAATCGCGGTGGCTAAAATTGTATTTCATATATATATAACCAAAAATGTTTATAAAAAAAGAGAATTTATTAAAAGAAATTGGTTCCATATTTAAAACTACTTGGCAGTTTCTTTTAGCACATATTACCTCGCCCAAAAAGTATTTATTCAAGCTTTGAGTTTGTACAATTATAATAGAAAAATACTAGAAAAAATCGACTCGGGTCACAAGTGAATCTCAGACGGGACCCGAGTCGTCACTTGTGACCCGAGTCGATTTTTTCTAGTATTTTTCTATTATAATAATTTATCTTATAAGATCGCATTGAAAATGCATAAAATATATAAAAAATTATAAATCTACATATGTTAGTATTAAGTATTCAAAATTCGAAAGAGCAGACAAAATAGTTTCGTATTGAATTCTATCATACAAATACTCACAAATACAAATACTCACGCAGGTGCGATAGTAACGCATTGCACATTTAAAAGCTCATACTCTGTGGTAAGGTAATAAAACCTTTAAAAAAATCACCACTATAATTTTAATAGAAGTCAACAAACAAAGACAAGCAGGAAGGATAAGGACAGTAATAAAAAAAATAAAGAGAATAAAATTACAGCAAATTAACTATGCCAAAGAGGCTGCCAAAGCTGTCAGAAACACTTTTGATAAATGACAAACTCTGAGTGCCGTCTAGTCTTATAGCTACTTTTCACTTTTGAATTTGAATGCCAGCCGTTAGCTATGTCGATATAAAACCACTTTAATGATTTAAAAAATGAATTATTGACATTAATTAGGACTTCAAACATACATTCTAAGAGTTTATTTAGTACGAGCTTTCCGCCCGCGGCTTCGCCCGCGTGGAATTCGGTTATATTGCGGTATAAAGCAAAACTATAAGAAAACTTCTCATTCCCACGGAAAAATCTAAGAAGCGCGATGTAACGCTGGATACAATTAGTTGTTAAACCAAAACTGAATGGTACACTATATTATATGTTTTCCCTTGTGGAGCAAAAACATGCAGATTTTGGGGCACTGGAAACCCTACACAGACCCTAAACAGCTACATAGAGCTGATCATGCAAAAACAATGTTTTTCCAAGCTATCATTCCACTTCTTAAAACTACTATGTCTAAACTTAAAAACTAAAAACCTTAAAAAATATAATATAATATCTAAAATATATTACTAAAAGGAGTCCCTTTAGGCAAGGTTCCAAAGATACTGGCAGCATTCCCCCTTTGAATAGCTAAACTAATTCTTTGTCCGAGGTAGCTGCCAGCTCTTCGGTCTCCTGTGATGACTTATGTATTTAAAAAAACACATCGTTATCATGTTTTAAAAAACACCCAGCGCCATCTATCACATACCTCAAGAACTGAATAACGTAACTAATACTTAAACATATTAGTAATTCCTTGACTTTAGTGATTTCAGGATAAGTAGATGTAAAAAAAACAATATAGACGATAAAACAAATTGTACGTCATCCCTCGGGAATTCCTCATTTTCGGGGATTCATTATCGTATCATTAAGCTTCTAAATTTACATGTTTATATTCGTTTGCAATATTTTACGTTGTTTTAAACGACACACAGCGCCATCTACAATCCATCCATCAAGCAAACAATATTTTTGTTTTTCCTCGGGAATATCAATTTTTCCAGGATAAAATGTACCCTATTATTTAATCCGGACTTTTATCTTTACGTCTGCAAAATTTCAAAGCAATCGGTTCAGTAGTTACGGCGTGAAAGCGGAACAAACAAACAAACTCACTTTCCGATTTATAATATTAGTAAGGATATCATAGTGAGCTACCGAGTCTCTATCGTTCCGGCTTCCGTCCTTTTCACAGCATGGTAGGTGCTCTGCCAAATATCAGGTAAGACAATAATAATAATAATAATATTTATTGGTGCCATAAATAATTTACAAAAAAACATAGTTAACCTTAATAACCGCATTAGTCAAGGACTGTGTCGCAGTTATTAGCGCCCACCTCGAACTTGTACATCTCCATTAACACACTAAAAGACTATATAGTAAATTTTACCAAAATGGGTGTGTGTGTGTGTGTGTGTGTGTGATTGCGTGTGTGTTTGGGTGAATAAAATACATACAAATATCATTTATCTAAATTGCAATGGATAAAACACAGCTCACCTCACTGGTTTTACTTGACTTATTCTAGGCTCGTTTAATGTCTCTACTCAGCAGTTGACTGGGGATTGTTATTATCAATTAGTCCCAATCATACCTTCAAGATCAGCAACAGTGCGTCGTTTATAATGACTCTTTTTCTGATTGTGTACCCTGATTGTGTGACTTACCCTTGGGTAACACACAAACATACAAACCTTTGGTTGGCTGGAAAAGATCTCGCTTAGAGATAAACCCACCATTATCCAAATATTAGTTTTATATCACATAATAAAACGCCTTTGTTGCAATAAATATTATAAAGGTTTACATTTATAAGCAACATGTCTCAAAATGCTTTTAAAGGGCATTCATTTTCTTAATTTACCACAAATTTTTTGTTAATATTCTCTTGGCAATCCCAACGTCACAATAGTTTAGACATGCAGTATCCACACATTTCTCATTTCATACTCACGGTTTATGCGCGAACGTGCTCAATCGACTGTTTGCAATACTTGACCTGCAAATCTGTCTCGCCAATATATTGCGTTCAGTTTCGTAAGGCAGACAAACACCTCGCCCTCGGTACCTTATTGTTTTAAAGGGGAAACGGGACAATTCGCCACACGGCTCCTGCACCCTTTTATCTCCGTTGACAGTGACGAGATGTCGAAAAAGCGTTTTCACTTGACTGTGATCACTTCGCAACTTCTGCTTTCTCGCGTCTTTTGTTTCGTGCTCCACAAATACTACAACCCACAACATCGAATATAAGACTTTTAGAAGTATCCGACAATCGATAAAGCTATCAAGAAACAGCTGTTATTATTACATTCTTTTGTAAAATAAACATTGATTTAACTGCAAGATTTTAATATATTAAGAAATTATTACTAGAAATTTATTTTGAATTAGAATAAAACACTTTTTTACGGATTTTTGCGCATGTTTTATTTTATAATTAATCCTGACGTTTCGACTCATTTACAGGAGCCGTGATCACAGGATGATTCTAATGTGTAATGTGTGCGGAAGTGTAAGAACTAAAAATTACTTTTGAATACAGGTAACAAAGCCTAACTATGTAACAAAGAAATTTAAACCGTGTTTATTTATAGTCTTTTGATAGATTAAGGCATAAAGTTAAGTAGAACAGATCTTTGAGATAAGTAATCTACACTAATATTATAAAGAGGAAAGAATTGTATTTTTGTATGTTTGCAATGAATAAATTAAAAAACTACTAAGCCGATTTCAAAAATTCCTTCACCATTAGCAAGCTGCATTCACGCTGAGTAATATAGGCTTTATTTAGTGCAAGAAAAAATTAAAAGAATTTTGTCCACCCGTGCGAAGTTGGGACAGGCCGCTAGTGTATAATAACCGTCAAATTACAACTATTTTGCATTTACAATAAGTTTTATTTTAAAATCTTCCTTTGCTATTATTGTGTTTATTACGAAAATATCCGACATTTCCTTAAAAATTACTTATATCCCTAGGATTTATTCTTGGCTTCTCAAGAACCTGGCCTAGTTTAAGGAACTCTTGTAATACGATGAAGAAAGATCTGATAACCTCCTTTGAAGCCCAGTGACCTCCTGCAGTCAATTGCATGGCATAAACTTAACAGTTCGATACGAATGCTTTACGCTGCATGTTCAAGACAAATGGACCATATCTTGAAGTACGTAGCGGAAAATTGTCTCCTGGCTGCAAGCTATTGCTCTGTTTATATAAAACCATTTATAATAAATGTACCAAATAGTTTACGACCCCTGCGAAGACATGAAATGAATTGATTTATTGATTTATCATGTATCAATTTCTTATTATAAATTCTAACGAAAGGCATGGGAATAAATTTGGGTGAACTGTTTAAAATGTTTTGATACTTCTTTGCAGTGCTGTTGGAAATTCAAGATTAAAAGCGAATATAAAACAAAAGAATTACTAAAATATCGAATGTATCTATCTATTTTGTACTTACATACGGTGTTTTCATGGGCTATTTTAGCTTGAAGGGACAAAATACTACAACCCACCACGCGGATGTAGTGCGGACTAACTACAGCTGATGCAGCCCTGACAGACGGTTTAATTCGTGGCGGATACCCCTCGATGACACAAGCCTTTACGAATTTTACTTAACCTCTGCTATTGCATAAAAAACGTGCTAATCTGATGACGCCACATTCAGTCATTTATAATTATATGGTATTGTCAATCCTAATTATATTATGACAATACTTTGTGTGTGTGTGTAAGTGTGTGTGTTTGTTATCATACTATCAGTAAAAGCCTAAGAATAACATTCAAGAAGGCTTAGAATAGTTAGCTATGTGTGTAGTCGTAGAACCGAAACGTTAGCGCGATTCATTTCGGTCTATAATCTAAGTTCAATCTATAATCTAAGATCACAGTGGTTTGTGTGTTTGTCTGTCCGCTCTTTTTCCATTGTATCAATAACGTTACCATAGCAACGCGTTAACCACAAGTAGTTCGTCTACCGGACACTAGTTATTAGATAAGATTACATCACACGTTCTGAACCCAAATTAAGTAGCTACAGCATTTGTGTTATGGAATTCAGAAAAAACGAGGGTACCACAACACCTCGATCCGAGCCAATATAGAAACATTCGTTTTCTTAATTGTAGGTTAGTTAACAGTTAGTTGGTTGGACATTACGATAAAAACCAATGAACCAGAAGTTTTTATTTGAAATATAATAAGTTAGGTACCTTTGAATATTATCTTCCTCCATTTGAATGGTTATTTTTTCATTTGATGAAAAAAAAATAACAATTTGAAACTTATCAAGTCCATTGTAATATTTAATAGTCAGGTTATTTTATTTTATAGCAAGAATTATGTTTAGAACAGGTAAAGCTGCTGTGACCCCTCAATTGAAATGTCATGTTTGAACAAATGGACCGAGACCGCCGATGTACTAAAGATATAGACCCACTCGTAACTCGTACCACGACGGGTTAAAGGGAATATTAATAGAATGTTTGAAGAATTTATATTATTTTCAACAAGAATGAGAATAATCGAATCATATAAAAACTCTTGATTTACCAATTGTTATAGATTCGAACTTTGAACTTAAACTTAAAAAGATCTAGCTAGTTCTATTTTATTTGACGACCGTTTGGTGCAACGGTAGCGATCCTGCCTTTCGCACCGATGGTCCTGGCTTTGAATGCCGGAAGGGGAGGATGTTTGTGAGATGAATACAAACTCAATGTACAAAATACTCAGGTCGTCATGGACATTTATATATATTTCTACAAATATTATATTTCTATAAATTTTATATATCTATGTAATATATGTATGTCTATCCGTTACCCTAGTATCATAACACAAGCCTTATAGTGCTTAACTTCTAGTGCTTAGCTAGGCTAATTGGTGTGATTGTAACAATTATGACTATTACATTTGAAAAAAAAAATGTTTGCAACATGAGTGATGTGTGCACATCATTTATTAGTCCAGGGCAAGCGGTCCGGCTTATGCAAAAATAAGGAAAACTGGTTTGTGCAAAGCAATGCAAATCCGCGTAGTGACATATTTTATTGTAATCTTTGTTGCTGTTTATATAAAAATAATTGCATTGTTCACCGTTATTTAGTATCTAAACCACAATCTCTACTTAGTTTTGAACTTAATAATTGGTGCAGGTAGTTCGTCATTTGTTTATTATCTCATAGGTTTACTGTGAAGATAATATAGATGATATCGGTTGAGGCTCGGGCGAAGCCCGAGCCTCGTTGTCACTCCAACCTAGAACTCGACCCCCTGAGTCGAATGGTGGTGGTCCCGAGGCTTAAATCCCCCGTTTGGGGGGTCAAACGGGGGGTCAAAGTTCGGGTGGGGCAATGTGAGATTTTGACGGATTTGGACCGATCTCGACGAGTAGATCATTTTTGGTTTTACCCATAGGGGGTACCCCCCTCCCCCCAAAGGGGGGAGGGAGGGGGCAATGTGAGATTTTGACGGATTTGGACCGATCTCGACGAGAAGATCATTTTTGGTTTTTACCCCCCTCCCCAGGGGGTACCCCCAAGGAATGGGGAAGGTTAATTGACAATAATTATGATGTAATTAATTTGTAATTAATTTAACATAATACTATTGTAATCAGTATTATATACATTAATTTTGGTTTGGTTAGGTTAGGTTAGAACTGTGACCACAACGCACGAGCCGAGCGAGCGAAGCGAGCGTGCCGCGGCAGCGGCCGGCGAAGTGCCAGAACCGAATCGGTCCTATAGTTATTGGTTTAGGTACGATTAAAACTAAATAGCGCTATTCTAACCTTAAAACTTTAACCATGAATATCTCAATAACCATGGGGTTCCGCAGGGTGGGGATGGCACGGGGGGATAGCCCTAACCCCCCCTCCTCCCTCCCATCCCTCAAACCTCATATATTGACGGTCCATATCGTGTTATTTGCCAATTTGTACGAAAAGTTTAAAAAAATATATCTCATGAACCGTAAATTTTCGTAACCTAATACTTTGCAAAACGCTTTCTTTTAGTGAGTACTATCTACAAAAAAAATATGGGCATTTAAATCGACGGTCCATATTGGAAATTTTAACCGTTAGATGTTTTGATGATTTTTCTTGTTTTTTTTATATTTTATAATTTTTTTTGTTTTTTTTATTTTATATTTTTATAATTTTTTTTTGTTTTTTTTTATATTTTTATAATTTTTTTTTCGAGATCGGTCCAAATCCATCAAAATATCACATTGCCCCCTCCCTCCCCCCTTTGGGGGGAGGGGGGTACCCCCCATGGGGGGGGTAAAAACCAAAAATGATCTACTCGTCGAGATCGGTCCAAATCCGTCAAAATCTCACATTGCCCCACCCGAACTTTGACCCCCCGTTTGACCCCCCAAACGGGGGATTTAAGCCTCGGGACCACCACCATTCAACTCAGGGGGGCAAGGGGAACAATTCTATGTATGCAGTATTACCCCCCTTTCCGAGCCGTTTCGGTAAACTTAACCATGATATCTGTTCAGTCAGTTCGAAAACATAAAATAAATCACGTAAGTATCGTGGTGGAATACGGGCGTTGAACTTGCCCGAAGCAAGCAGCCCTTCCTCGACCTGCCCTCTCGGAGCGCTAAACAGCTATTTTTTCTGTGCTTTTCCACGTGGCCACACTTAATAGTCTGAGTATATCTTAGTCAAAGTATACAGAAACAATGAGGAATTCCTTGTTAAAAAATACGCAAAGCGTCACAAATTGTCCTATTCATCTTTCGTGGTAAGTTGTTTTCTGTGAAGAGAACTTAGTACTCGCAGTGATACATTGGCAGTATTTGAATCGGTATAGACTTTTCAACCAATAAGTAATCTTAATAACGAAGATGACACTAGATGTACTGTCTATGCGTGAAACATACAAAACGTTCATTTGCTAGTTCTAAACATGATATAAAAGATATTACAGAGATTTTCAGCCACATTTTTCGCAAATATTAATCTATAATCTAAGATCACAGTGGTTTGCGTGTTTGTCTGTCCGCTCTTTTTCCCTTTTTTTTGTATTGTATCAATAACGTTACCATAGCAACGCGTTAACCGCAAGTAGTTCGTCTACCGGACGCTAGATGGCACTAACGGAATAATATTAATTAATAGAAAAAAATTTAAGAATTTTTTCCACATGTGCGAAGCCGGGACGGGCCGCTAGTTAACATGAAAATCGCAATATGTTAACAATAATATTAGAAACAATAGAATAACCTCAAGTTAGAATAGCCGAGGATAGGATGAAACGTCTTATACAGATGAAAATCGGTTGTGATGTTCCACACACTCCTTTATAATTTGATTAAATATGTCCATTTCCTGAGAGTAAAAAGTGTAATTAACAAAAATGTTATCTTGTATTCCGTAGCCGCAAAAACAGATTCATTTAAGGTAAGTATCATAACGAACGAAAAAACATCTATGAAAAACATTTTTTTTTCAAACAAACGTCAGAGAAACAACAAGGGTTGGAATTTTAAACATCTTTACTTTTTTCTAGTCACTGTCCGTGATAAAAGGGACCCTCGTCGACTCCTTTCTTCGTGTATAAAGATATTTTTTATTTTCACAAGATATTTACTGTTGCAAATAAATATTATAATTTGTATACCTAAAAGAAATGTTAAAATTTGGTTGTTGTTATTCGGGAATATGTGTCATTGGATCTTTGTAAACTAAAGTGGTTATTCTTGACACCCTACAGTCGACTACGTTGAACGACATAAACCGTATTACTTTTATTATTCTACGCCCTATATGGTTGTAATACGGATCGGTGAATATTCTTTCCTTTATTGATGTTATGAAAACAATTGTGGCTCCTTGAGGCATTCCCTTGCTTCAGGAAGTGTGGGTATTCTAGTACACGTATGTGAGTAATATTTACACGATATTACTATCCTTATTCCTACTTTACAATTCTAAGATTGTTATTTTTTGCACCTGTGACGAATAAGTCAATACACTTATTAAGAATTAGTCTTTATTTAATTAGGGGAAGAGGGTGCAAATTACAAATAAAAGGCAAAACAAATATCAATATTATTATAAAATAATGTATTTAATTGTTATACAATTGTACCAACATTTCTTACTCTCACTTCAATAAACGTATTCCAAAGGATACTGGGGTAATAAATATACATACATAAAAGTGAATCCGTATTTGCTGTGGTACATTTAGACTCAGTCTTCCAAAAGGTTTATTATATGTTTGTAGATGTGCGTTTGAGTTAAGATTTTAATTATAACCTTTTTCATAGTATTAATGTCTACCGTACTAATATTAACTTAAATTGACGCTTTTGCAAAAAGCGCAATCGCATCGCATCGCAGGTACTCTGTACGGAGATTTTAAATATATTAACCCCTCATACTAACTTTACCATACTAAAATTGTTATTTTTAATAAGAATACTGTTTGAAATGGAGAATTTATAATCCACTCATGCTCACGGCTTTTCCTATCGCAGATTGAAAAAGTTTTTAGGTCTGCAACATAACTTTGTTAGTACATTTTGCTCACATGATTTTCGTAGGATTTACTCAGTGATGAATGGTGTACCTAAATCAGTACAGGCACCAACCAAAACTTTGTCTTTATTTTATTAGGGGGAAAAGGTTCAAACTTAATATACTGGAAATGTAAAACAAATATGAATCTTATTATTACAAGAAAACATATTTAGAAATATTTCATTGTTTCTACCTTTTTTTTCACTTCTTACATTCGCAACAATTAATCTAAGCCAAAAGTCTGCACTACACTGCTAATACACAAATAAGTAATAGTCATAGAAATATACTCATCCTATACGACGACCATTTGGTGCAACGATAGCGATCCTGCCTTTCGCACCGATGGTCCAGGGTTCCAATCCCGGAAGGAGCAGGTGTTTGTATGATGACTACGAGCAATTGTGCCTGAGTCATGGGTATTTGTATACATTTATATAAATGTAATTTATTTATGTATGATATATGTATGTCTATCCGTTAGCCTAGTATCCATAACACAAGCCTTATAGTGCTTACTTTGGGCTAGGATAAATTGGTGTGTAATTTTATTAATATAAATATTATTATACTTTTTTCCCAACAAACAAATTTTTAACAAAAGAATTCCTTTAATGTTTTTTTTTCTTAATACATTTTAACTGCATTATATTTGTTGATAAATACCTAACAGATCTTAACAAATTTATCAGTGTGATATTATATTTACGAGTTCCGTTTTAACCTTCCTCTATTCAAATGAATCCTCTGCTCAATGAAAAAAGCTTCCGATGTTCAGTGACCACTCTGATCGGCTTATCTATGGCAGATTTGGGAACAACGCAATGAATTTTGATGAAGTCACCTGCGCAAACTAAATTTCGGGCATTTCTGACCAAAATCGTGGCACTCGTTTGCCGACATCGATACTTTTTCACGATTCATCTCTATCACTATCGACTGCCCGCACGCCGGTAGTACCTTGAGCATCTATGAACTATCTTTACCATGTTTTAATAAAAGTTAATTAGTGAAGGGTGCAAACTTCTGGATAGCCATAACATCTTCCACCGGGCTCAGTAAGCTGCGCCCAGGAAGTGATCCAAACAATGTAGGTCGAATTTTGTACATTTATTATTATTGATATGCCTATGAAATTGTGATTGCGCAATGAAGGCTCCTATACTAATGCACTTTCTTGAAGCTAGTCCTTCTTTTCTTTTCTAGAATCGTTGATACGGAGTGTCAATCTAGTTGCTTCTTGAAGTAAGCGATGTTATAAGCATAGTCACACACTGTTACTATTCACAAACTACCATGTCGAGATAGACGCTTTTCTCGCGCTAATTGGTAAAACAGTTACTTCGTTTCGTTCTGCATCTTATTATCACTAATTTTGCTATTGCTCCCCATACATCACCAAATAAGTAACGTTCACCGTTCTTTTGGTATTCCTTACAATTTGGAAAGATTTTTTTTAGTTCTATGCGACACGATTCCTTTGCTTATTTTGATTTCATGATAATATTATTAATTTAATGATCAACATATATATAGTGTTACTTCTAATAAAACTGTTAAAATAATTATCATGGTAGTGCCTACTAAGGAAAAATAATTAAGCAAGACTGTAGAATGATTGAGTGCTTGTAACTGCAGCGTGTTCTGATTCGAATGGCCAGCTAAACAGTAAATCAGCGGTGATTGCCGGCAACCAACAGGTTGCTCCACATTGTGTAGGCGCCGTGCGTTATGGGGTTTTCGCAATCGATTGAATTTCTTATCGTGGCATAAGTTAGACACACTACAAATTTGAAACGTTCCAATAAGTAGTAGCTTATTCTTAATCTTTTTACAATAAGTGGAGTGATATCTCTAGACATCTTGTGTTGCGACCTTTTTCGTATTTCATCAATTCATCTGTGTCGCCCGAAAAGGTAGTGTTGTTAGCTGCATCTTACTTTTAAATCATACCAAAAGGCAACGCGGAAACAAGAAACAATCCGGGCAATGTTGCCAGAGTTGTCCCTCGACCTCACTCAACATATGTAGCGACACGTGTCACGGGATATTTGTCCCCTAGTGAATACGAGGCTTTAACACATACGGCCTACGATTGTGAAGGTTAACCGTTCACAATTCGGGCAGGAAGTAACATGTCAAATGTCAAGAGCCTCATTTATGCCCACCGATAACAAAAACAGTGAGAAAGTCCAGAATGACGTTTATACATAAGTATATTCTATGTTGATACTACTTAAAGAAAATTATTAACTTTGAACTGAACTTATTCATAAAACAATATAATGTAGCAGGAGGTGTTACAGTTTAAAATAGTTTGGATGCGTGAGAACGCCAGCATTCTTTTGAGCCTTGACTAAACTCTCGGTAAAAATAGAAAAAATTTCGACGCTCTTATGAACCTGACGCTAAGAGACTTTCCTAAGTCATTACAATGTCTTATCTTAATAAAGAAAAAATATAATGCCGAAAATAACTTTAGTTTTTACTCAAGAGGAACAACTCGCCGATGTACTACGGACGTGGATCTACTTGAAACCAAGTGTTTAGCGTACTTTGATAATTTTCTTTAAAAAAAACTGTAAGGACAGGACCCTTTCTCGCTTGTCACCTGAGGTAAGTTAATTTTTTTTAGTACTTAATTATTTCTTTAGTTTTAAAAATGTAGTAGCTATAACAAATGTGTGAAATAATAATCGCAGATTATACATGGGGGTGATTGGAGTAGCTATAGTGATTATCTACCTCTAGACTTCCGCTTGACCCTATTATTAGGAACCTAAAATGACCTATATATTTAAATGCTTCAAAGGCTCGATTTATTAAATTTTATCCTTAGTGATTGAGGAAAAATCTGCTTAAATTAAAAATTAACGATTTGTTACAGGATAGTATAAAGCTTGTCTGAGGTATCCCAAAAAAAACGGTGAAGCTGTCACTGCATTTTTTGTTTCAATTCATATTTTTATACATTTTATTCCCTTAGTTTTTATAATTCATTCTGCAGCCATTCTGACTTCAGGATGGCGGCTCAAATTAGTTTTTTACAGAAACATGTTCTAAGCATACGTTTGAGGATGAAAACTTTTATTTTATAAATTTGAGGACCATGCGTCCTCCTTTCTGACAGATATAATTAAATTATTGATTATCATATAAATATAATATATTCCCTTTCTTTGTGACTATTATTTTAAGCCTAGAGTCGCATTTTATAAGACGTACATTTTATAAGTTGCTTACCTTGTTTTAACATGCATCGTATACAACTCCAAAACAAGTTCTTTGAGTGAATAGCCGCTCTTTATTGCCTTTGTTTCATCTTCTTTATATGCCATCTAAGGCATTCATAATAAAGCAACAGCATACCAGCAGGTACCTACTTGATAAAACAGTTTTTAGAATAAATAAAAATGTTTTGCGGCTTTTTAGATATGACGAATACTACTCACAGTTCACAAGATATGTCTTTTTTCATTATAATTATAATAAACTTTAACTAAATAGAAAAAAAGGATAGAAAAAGAAGGAAAAAAGAAGGTGAATCTAAACTAAAACTTAATATGACAACAGAAATATTGGAAAAAATATATAAAAAAGGTTACTTACTTTATGTTTCATTTTTTCCTTTCGTTTATTTCATTTTTTTAACAAAAAATCATAATTTTGAACTATTTATTTAATTGGGAGTTCTTTGGCGCCAGTGGCTTGCGCGTTCGGCCTAAGGTTACAAAGGTTAACCACCTTTCACTAAAGCTGATGGGTGGCCAAAAAACCTCTATAGAACCGTGGTAGGTTACATATGGCCCATTCTTCCTATGGGCCGTATGTAACCTACCACGTTATTATATATATTCCTTCCTATTCATCAATAAAAAAGGTCTATGCCCCATCAGTTGGAAAATTAATAGGTACAACATTAGCCGAAGATGATGATTATTTGATTGATTGATAAAACAAAAGAAAATAGCTTTATTCCGCAAAAAGCAAGCATCATACAGCGTCCGGAAGCAGAAATGCAGGAACAGCAAACACCGACACACCTTGCACCGTCATTTACTATTCTTTTAACGTGTTCTTCACGTACCCCCACACGGAGCATCATCAGGAGCTGTCAGACTGTGCAATATCGAGCACTGAGTAAGAGGTAATTTAAGGCTTAAAAATTAGTTAACATACATTGTTCTGAACCCAAGTAGTTAAATCACTTGTTTAGTTCTTACACTTCCGCGCACATTACACATTTGAATAAAACACTTTTTTACGGATTTTGCGCATATTTTATTTTATATTTAATCCTGACGTTTCACGTGATCACAAATTATTTTATACTAGCTTTCCGCCCGCGGCTTCGCCCGCGTGGAATTCGGTTATATTGCGGTATAAAGCACAACTATAAGAAAACTTCTCATTCCCACGGAAAAATCTAAGAAGCGCGATGTAACGCTGGATACAATAAGCGTATGAGCTACAGGTTAAAGAGCGAGATATCATTCCACTTCTAACGTATCTTAAAAAAACACTTCGTTACCACGTTTTAAAAAACACCCAGCGCCATCTTTCGCATACCTCTAGAACTAAATAGCGTAGACTATCATTCCACTTCTTACTTATTTAAAAAAACACATCGTTACCATGTTTTAAAAAACACCCAGCGCCATCTATCGCATACCTCAAGAACTAAATAGCGTAAGCTATCATTCCACTTCTTATGTATTTTAAAAAACACATCGTTACCATGTTTTAAAAAACACCCAGCGCCATCTATCGCATACCTCAAGAACTAAATAGCGTAAGCTATCATTCCACTTCTTATGTATTTTAAAAAACACATCGTTACCATGTTTAAAAAAAACACCCAGCGCCATCTATCGCATACCTCAAGACCTAAATAACGTAACTAATACTTATACCAATTAGTAATTCGTTGACTTTAGTGATTTCAGGATAAGGAGATGTTAAAAAAACAATTTAGACGATAAAACAAATTGTACGTCATCCCTCGAGAATTCCTCATTTTCGAGGATTAATTTTCGTATCATTTAGCTTCAAAATTTACATGTTCATATTCGTTTGCAACATATAAGTAGATGTAAAAAAAACAGTTAAGACGATAAAACAAATTGTACGTCATCCCTCGGGAATTCCTCATTTTCGGGGATTCATTATCGTATCATTTAGCTTCTAAATTTACATGTTTATATTCGTTTGCAATGTTTTACCTTGTTTTAAACGACACACAGCGCCATCTACAATCCATCCATCAAGCAAACAATATTTTTGTTTTTCCTCGGGAATATCAATTTTTTTCCAGGATAAAAAGTACCCTATTATTTAATCCGGACTTTTATCTTTACGTCTGCAAAATTTCAAAGCAATCGGTTCAGTAGTTACGGCGTGAAAGCGGAACAAACAAACAAACAAACAAACTCACTTTCCGATTTATAATATTAGTAAGGATTAATCTATTTGATCTAATGATTTTAATCTAATGATTTATATCTTATCGTAGTGAGAATTTAATAACTAAATAAAACAATTTAATTTATATAAAAATTTTAACAATTAGGAACGTACCCGATTAAAATATTGTGAAGATAGTAGAAAATACATGACAACCATTATCTTAGTCATCCTGTGATCACGGCTCCTGTAGAGGAGTAGAAACGTCAGGATTAAATATAAAATAAAATATGCGCAAAATCCGTAAAAAAATGTTTTATTTAAATCACTTGTGTTAATGATTTCGCAAACAACGACGGTACCACAGCACTCAGACGTGAGCCAATATAGTAAAATTCATTTTCTACATAGAGCTGGCCAGGATCCGAACGTCGGACATCGAAGCGGCTTTACCATGAAAATCATTGTGCAAACCACTCGATCACGCAGGTCGTCAAAACATAGAATACATTTCATTTAAATTCAAATATATTTATCCGGTAGAATAAAGAAAAAAAATGGTCTGACATGAAATTATCCTTAAATTATTAACTTACATCTACCGAAATGGTCTCCACTCAGCATCAACAAACATTCATTTGCAATGCTGATCTTCCGTGGAGCCAACACGTAACTAAAATTATATAATATACTTATCGATAAATAATTATAATAAATAAAATAAATTATATACTTATATAGGAACTGTACTGAATATGTATTGTTTCTCATATTTATATTGTAAGTGGCATAGACTTTAAATTAGGATAGAATATGTTGGATGGAAGATGGTAAGTTTACAATGATTTAGATTCAAAATGGTTAAGATAATTATCATTGAAAATTGGCTGCTAAACAACTAGATAGGTATTTTGTTTGAGTTGTTCAAGTAAATTCTTTTTTACAGGAATCCTGTGTGAGCGGTGTTTAAATGTGTGAGAGGCACGAAAATTTAAAAATGAAATAAGTAAATCATAAATTAGAAACCGACGTAGGATACTTTTTAATATTATGGACAGTCTGTGTAGCCTACGGCCAAGCCAAGCAAATTATCTTTGAATGTTGAGGTATATCCTTCGTTATTCTGCCTGGAACAAATTATTTTAATTAAAAATATACCCAGGTTTTTATCATAATAATATTGAATCTTTTTATATAAATTACATAAAAAATCTGATTAAATTATTGCTCAATTACATTTAGGCGAGATGACTGATTTATTGGATGTTGTTAAACCAATATTTTCAGACGCTTACACTGCAGTTCCTTATTTAAATATTTATCTCACGTGAAATAATCTAAATACTCGTATATCAATACTGTTAGCGAGAATAACAATAAACATTTTAAATAATTTTGTTTTTATCATTCAAATAAATACCTTAAAAATAAATTAAAAAACGTAACAAAATAAAAACGGTAGACAAAATTTACGATCGCGACTCATTTAGAATTTTTCGTAGTACCTAAATAATTAACTACATACCTATAAATATTGTGATTCTAAGAAATTCGATGACAAACAAAGTTTAAAAATGATTCACTTGCGTCTTGTGGTAAATATCAATACAGGAAAATATTTTCCGTAAACATACGTATGTAATATTTGAAATTGACATATTTAAATAACTAATGCAAAAACAGTTCTATAATTTTTTCTCCTCTATTTTTCAACTTTCAACAACATCAAACAACTTTCTGTTTTTCAACAACAACATAGACCTCCTCCATTTTCTTCTACGACTCTCTATCTATAACCTTTTGCATCCAGTTAATTAACAAACCGTATTTTTTAAAGTATCTAATACTTTCTCTGCCTTTATTATATAATTCAGAAATCTGCAAATTTTTAGGGAAACATAACGTCTAAATATTCATCACGACACAAATATAAATTGATATTGGTAAGTTACAGACCAAAACTTTATTAATCTATATAAATATAAAATAAGTTACCCTATACAACAATTAATTAAGTGACATTATGTTTATAAATTAACTAAAACAATTTCTTATCAATAAATATATTTATATCTCCATTATTCAATTAGATATCTACTTGTCAGTCCGCTACCGCGTGCCCCATCCCTCTTAACAGTCCCAACGCTGCGCGAATTGTGACAAAAAATGACGGAATCTTGCATCAAATAATAAATACTACCTTAAAGCTGATTAAATACCACCACAGAATATTTGGACCACTGTATCTCAAAAATTAATCATAATTAAAATAAACATCAGAGACCCTAGTGCGAGTTTACGCGTCGAGACTCCATACAGTCTGCGTAAAATATCAGTATGGATTTTTGATGAGAGACCCTAGCGGTAACCTTCAGGAACTACAAATCTTCATAGAAATCTGTTTCGCGCTCGATATCGAGTTTCAAATGCGTAAACTCGCACTAAGGTCTCAGGCCACGCGGAATTTTGAATATGGTAGCAAATGCTACCGTGGACTGTCAAGTGGGTATTTGACAGTGAGAAGAGCTTCCTCTTTTCTTTCAACTGTTTCGGTGTTCAACGGCATCCATAATGATCTTGAATCATTTAAATTTATCGCCTTTAATTGTATACACATAAGTTTGTTGAAGGAATCATCATACAAAGAGACCAGTTTTAATTATTGTTCCTTGTTTATGGTACTTTACCGGCTTCGTGCGTAATACAAAAACAATATTACAACTACGCAATGAGTGTTCCGTGCAAGGCCTATCAATATGATATAGGGTTAGTGAATTCATGCTCCAGACCGTTTCGAATAAATGGCAGACCTTCAGAATAATAATTCTACCTCATTTGAAAATCTCCACACGTAAAGTATAAATAAAATACTCTAAAGACTGACATATAATATCTCAAAATGTTTTGTTGCTGTTAAAAAAATACTAAAATGTTCTTCGTGGTTTTTCCACACGACAACATTATCATGGATAATGACCGAAACATTTGTAGTTTTTGTTCTCGTTAAACTACACCTATACTAATAATAATAAGTTTTACATTACAGGAAATATATTAAAGTTATTATATAAACAACTATTATCTGTTGTCTTTGTTAGTGTTTTTTCCTGTCAAAAATATTAATGCCTTATAAAACCGTGTGGTAGCTATAGTAATAGCACCAACAATCCTTCACACTTTAGAACGTTAAAAAGGCGACATACTGGAGGAGATCACAAAAGAGTAGCAGGAGCGTTTTCCTAAATTGGTCTTTTACTACCCGCCAGGCAAACTTGGAGATAGTAAAACCCCCCATTTTTGAAGGAATGTACTGTTCAGCAGTGGACTTCTTTCGGCTGTGGTGAAAAATATTGATAACATGAGTTATGGTGTTTCATATAACTTAGAATAAATATTTATTAATAATTAATAGTTTCTTCGGTACAATAGTATGTGGTTTTTTAATTATATATTCAAGTACCGTGTTTTAAAATAAGGTTGATTATGTACTGAAGATATTTTGATCGTTTCCATTACTCGCTCCTTCTCGTGTCAAACTAAACGGTTGCTAAATTCTGGAGTACGGATAACAGCATGTCAACTTACCACAAACTGCCAAACTTTCTCAACTGATTGATATACGTCTCTCTGTACTGGACTTTAAGCTTAAAATCGAATGGAGAAATTTGACTGTACATCGATAAGGTTTAAACTCGGTTCTCTGGTGTGGTGTGAACTTCTCAATCGATGATGAGTCTTATTTAATTTTAAATGAAAGGAAAGTATGCGGGGCGCGAGACAGATGATATTTTTAGTTAAAGTTTTCCAAAAACGACAAAGGATACAAAATCACTCATTTCCTATTAAATACCAAAACTTATGTATATTCGCGCATATCTTAAATTTATTCATCATTACTATAACATTCGTCAAAACAACAGTTTAAACATGAAAATCAAAAACGCTAAAGTTACACCTTACAATGGGATGAACACAACTATCTTGAAATATAGATGTTTCGAAAACTTTTTTATAGTTTTTCTGTTCCGTTTTTATGACGCTTTATGCTCCCACTAAAAATTCCCTCCAGGAAAAGATCTTCCCTGAGCTTTAAATACAAAAAATAAAAAGCACAATTTTAAAACTTAAAAAATATACACTCGACTCGTATTTTCATACTCAAAAACGGCGGAAACCATATCACGTTTAAATTTTCTCATCAATATGCATTCGTTGTGACAGAATAAGATTATATCGTCATTCGATGAAAACGTCAAATATGCACATTTCCCCATAGGATAGCAATTTTGTTAAAAAACAAGAGATTTACCGCTTCGCTTTTATAAACAATTTGAGCCTAAATATTTCTCATTTAAAGCACTAAACATTTCTTGTTTTACTAGGCGATGCAGTCACTAAGCATAAAGCTACGCTAGCACCATATATTGGAGCGGAGCGTCATACCTAAAAAAAGAAAAAATGTTTTTTTTTTTGTTTCGATGGGAATTTTATTTCCTATTAAGCTTTGTAGGTACATATTACATAATATTAAAGCAGGTATATTAGATAAATTAGTGCGTGTATTCGTAGCGCCTTTAGCGTAGCAAAGAAAAAAATTAAAGTAGCCAAAATAATAAAATGATCAAAAAATAAAGGTTTGATTAAAGTATACACGTATATTAAGTGTTTTATGGGATACTTTAATAAATGAATAAATATTTCCTACATTCACACCAATTAACCTAGCCCAAAGTAAGCACTTTAAGGCTTGTGTTATGGATACTAGGGTAACGGATAGATAAACATATATTATACAAAGATATGCTATATTTATTGAAATATACATATAAACATCCATGACTCAGGTACAAATGCTCGTATTCATCATACACACATCTGCCCCTTCCGGGATTCGAACCCAGGACCGTCGGTGCGAAAGGCAGGATTCCTACCGTTGCACCAAACGGTCGTCGGATCTTGGACGGAACTTTGGATCTAGTCTGTATATGAGTTAACTTAGTGAATAAAAAAAATGTGTGTGTTTACTTCTTAAGATTGATTGTCTTTGAACAGACACAAAAAATAATAAAACAAAGGTTCAAAATAAAAGTAAGAGATACGCACGACTGGTTGCGCACAAAAGAGATAACGCTGTCAATCGGTCATAAAATGGCAATTTATATGAAAACTAATTCTTAAGGAGTAACACCAATAAATGTATACTTTTGATTATACTAAATGGTCAATTACTGAAGGATTGCCGTAACGGTCTGAGCGCGTCTCAATTTTATTCTAACCTAATAACGCCAAAAGAATTACATCTTCAAAAAGGGTCGTAATAGGGACTAATTTTTTTAATCAAATGAATGTATTTATTCCCACATGGGAATTTATATATATTCATATATATATACACACACACACACACACATATGTGTGTACAGTCGCAAACACTTCAAGCAATACACTAACTATGGAATGAACTAGAGATGTAATAGATTACAATCGCATAAGAAGGTCCAAATGTCAAAGATTATTGATGTGCTGTACTGCTTTAGTAGGATTTATTATAATTAAATTCACCACGGAACAGCTAGTAATATTATAAAGCAATATAAATACTAATTTACCACAACACCTCACGGTCTTCTTGTTCGAACCTACAATAGCTAAGTATATAAAAGGTTTTACCCTGACTGGCTGACTAACTGACTGATAATGTACAGCCTAAACAGTTGAGCTTACAAACTTGAAAATAAGATTGTTAACGCTCGTTAGCAAAGATTTTGGAAAAAATCAACCCTGCAAATAATACTGCCCGTAAGTGGCTGAAGATTGTGGGTTTTTTTAATAAGTCCTCCTTTTTAGACTGCTAGAGGCTTAAAATTCGATAAACAGGCTCCTTGTAACTATTCTGAAACATACAATCTCACTATCAGGCTTCGATCGGTCAATTCTTTCACAATTTTGAACATTCCATAACAGGCTACTTTAAAAGTCATTTGTGACATTTTACTCTGCAATGTCGCAATGGATATTTGACAAATGTCAAAAATTCGAACAATCAAAACTCTAGATATGTTACAGAAACAACACGCTGGTAAAAAAGTGTACACTTGCTTCAGCGTTTAGAAAAATTATACACTTAAAAATGCAAAAAAAGCTTTTGAAATATTGTATGAACTTTTAGACCACCGATTATAAAGTGAAAAGTAATAATAGAAGTATTAACCCTTTTGATAAAAAAAAAACATATGTGTACATATGCTACATTTCGTCGTTTGTGGAAATACTTATTGAATCTTGGAGGTAGCGCTGCGATCGAGTTCCAGATTTGCTCTACTGATAATTTTCTGTTTGAAATAAATTAAGCAGCAACTTTTTTTTACGGAAAGCAATATATTATAATTTTTCATTAACACATCAACAATAATTTTACTATGTCTATTTAAGCTACAATAAAGTATATTTTTGTAGGTCGCGTTTCATTTTAGCATATCAGATTGTTTGCGAAAGTATTCAGGATTCCTTAGACATAAGATATGGGTCTGATTCACAATAAACTACAACAACCAAAATTTTTCTCAATCTCTAATATACATTTTGTATAGTAACAAAATTGAAAATTTATTGTAAGTTAACTACAATTTTAAAAAATTTAATTAAACCTTAATTAGTTTATGTCTTAATTAATTTAAAATTGTTATTTTTTTTAAGAATAAGTTGTTATTTTTTAAATTCGAAAATATTATCATTAAGAGACAATGTAAGCTAACGCAAAGTTGAGTCCCACCGATATAAAGTTTACAAAGCAACATAAAATTATCTCCGCAACGGAACGCGCTCATCGCTTCTGGGATACTAAATGACGTGTGAATTCGTGCGCATTCTATGGAATATGCGTGACTGCAAGCGACCAGAGCTGAGCTCAATCGCCTACTACGCAACCCAAAGCCTCATCGTCAATTAACGTCCACAGGCCTTTGCACACTGAATTTTTTTAACAACTGTGCGTTTAAACGCGCGTCAGACGTACGTCGGCAACACGATTTTTTTTATTCCACAGAGCAATTTTTTGCATGGCTAAAGGGTTTGTGAAGTGTAAGTCCGAAGACGAAATGTAGGCAGGCCACCACTCGGTGGACCGATGATCTGGTGAAGGTCGTGGGAAGCACCTGGATGTGGCCAGCGCAGGTTCGGTCATTGGAGATCCTCGGGGAAAGCCTTTGTCCGTCGACGTCATTGTGGACATCATTTGGCTAAAACGTTCAATGCGTTTGTATATGTAGATACTATATCAATATCGTCAATGCTTACTTAAATTAAGTATTTAAATGTAGAACTTTGAACACTTACGTAAATTCATTCAAGCTGCGTTTGACTCACGTGAGTATCGCGTTTGTATCGATAAAAGTGAGCTTCGACGGTGCGTTTAAAAAGCGTGGTATGTAAAGGCAGTGTAGTCTTTACATACCACGCTTTTACAATTCCATTACTTATTTACCATACCATTATTCCACAACTATAAAACATTCGAAAGTGCAAATTCGCGTTTATTGTGGAGAACTTGACGATTGGATGTGCTTTGACTCTGCGCTAGCTTGAATTGACCCTAAGTCTATTATATAACCTATTTATACGTATGTTCCGTAAAGAAAGATGCAGACCACAAGATGTATTACACCATAAACTGTTTATTGTTAGCTGATTACCTTTCTAGCCTATCATGAGCGTTTTGGATAAACAACTATAAGTCGATTTACTTAAAGCTCAAAATCAAAAGGAATGATAAAAAGCAATGGTTTATTTATATGAAAAGTTCCATCTCTGCTTGATTCAGAACTTTCGTTGCACAATAGTGATTATAGTTTGTCCATTAGGTTCTAAGAAATTTTACACGTGTAATAAACTATTATAATATCCGCTTATAAGACTAACGTAACTATTGAAACTATTTATAATTATACGAGGTGAAAAAGCTTTATTAGTACTAAAGCCTTTTACTGTAATTACAATATCTAGGAAGTGGTTAGTTGTTTAGGAATTGAAATTATATAGAACATTTTTTTATGTTGTTTGTGTCAAAACTACTTTCAAAACAAACTGAACATTCCAAATAATAAACTCAGAATCGGTACTCCATAATAGGTTAGCCCAGTTTTGTGCTACGCTGCGTGTTATATGTATTTTAAAAAACATAAGTAAATTATAAGACACAAGACAAAGTAAATTCTCATCTATATTTTTAGTTAATTTTCATTAAACTACGTAATACGTTTTTTCAGTAGTTTGTTAGGAAATCTAACAGTATATTGGTAATATAAAAAATAACTGTTGCTTCGTTTTATGTTATACGAAAAATACTCGCTCCACGTGTCAAGGGATTCAAATTATCGATATTCGGTCAAGTGTTTTTACATTTGAATCACCGAAATTTTGTAGACCCGAGGAATTTTATAATTATTATTAAATAAACCATAAGCTTCACTAAAGTGTTATCTTATATGCGCTTATAGGAATGAAATTGTAAGGATGAGTTACTGATTTCCTTTTTTATATGGAATGTATTGGAAAAATAAATAAACTTTCAATTAATAAAAACAAAAAGTTTTGAATACATTAAAATATAAAAAAACAACATGTCACAAAATAAAAAAGAGAAAATATACTCTAGGCATTTGTAAGAAAAATTTACATCGACGCCTTAAAAATTGTTATAAAAATAAGATAACTAATTTAACCTTATTTAAACATAAATATTGTAAAAGATATTGAGGAGCGGACATTCTTATTTTTATTCCTGAATTTTTTAGAATCTTTTGTTGTTTTTAATTTTTTTATCAATAGAATCTATAGACTTCTATGTGGTGACTAGCACCTCTTGATAAATATAACAACGGTTTGATGTCTCAATTTTATAATTATGATAATATATCTTACCAAATATTCTAGCCAAAAGTAAGCACTGTAAAGTCTTGTGTTATGAATACTAGGGTAACGGATATACATAAATATATTATTCATAGATATGTAATAATCATAGAAATATATATAAACACCCATGATTCGAGTACAAATTCTAGTATTCATCACACAAACCGTCGGTGTAAAGGTAGGATCGCTACAGTTGCACCAAACTGGTTACCTCTTGACAAATTAAACAACAGTTTGATGTCTCCTTTTTCTCCGTTTTATTTCTGCAGATAAACTTTGTAATCCTTCTGGTATGTCGTACCTATATCTCATGAGCGTTTTTCTTTCTCACACTCTGCTGACGTACATTTTAGGTCCTAATTTAAATCCATCTTCTCCTTCTTACGACTCTGGAATCGCCTAGTATTTCTTCATTGCTTGTACCGTCCCTTTGTAGTATTCGCTGTCATCAGAGGTAGGGACTTGTTGCGGGATATCTCTATTAAAAACACGTGTAAAGGAAAATTTCTTACATTACATTTTGTATTTTCCACATTGGAAAATTTCGGTAAGTGAAGCTTGTTATTATTTAAAGCTTAAATTGAGTTAAGCTCAATCTATAACCTTAGATCACAGTATCAATAACGTTACCATAGCAACGCGTTAACCGCAAGTAGTTCGTCTACCGGACGCTAGATGGCCCTAACGGAAAATATGTAATAATAGAAAAAAATTAAAGAATTTTGTCCACCCGTGCGAAGCCGGGACGGGCCGCTAGTAAGCTTAAAGAATACTTTATTTTTTAAAGCCTTAATTTGTGCGCAGTGGTAATAAAATTGTTAGTCATTTCACACACGTACAAACACATTAGCATAAGGAATCGTTTCCAAATGTAGGTAATATTATCTATCTCGTCACGAACGGGCAGCCGATTTATTTACGAAGACTCCGTATCGAGTGAATCATGAAATTTTCATAGAGCAACTTAATATTCACTGACCTTCTCTTGGTGTTCAGTGGCGTACCCGTGTTTGCGTGTCATTATTAATACATATGTCGGTATACCCTATTAGTTAACTGAGATAAATGATTTCTCTGCAGATATAAAGGGCATGAAGTCGCATTAACTATATAGCTATTACTCTATTAATATTGTTTGAACAACTTATTCTCTGCTTCTTTTTTGCTACAAAAAGACATTGTTGTATATTATTTTCGGGATCGGGTTTTATTCCATTGATTTAAAAACATTTTTCGTAATAACTGTCTCTTTACCCCTGTACACAATGGTGACACTTGTATACATAAACAAATGGATCAATCCGGTATGGATTAGTATTATTGCTCCCATGGATCAGCTTCAATGACGCAATGTCTGTAACGTCATAACTCCCCTGAGTTCTTAACCGATATTAATATTTTTCGTGTGGAATCGAATCAACAAGTTTAGGACCAAATGGTGACGGCCCGAAGCCCGAATTTTGAAATTCGCAAAAAATCCCATCGAAAAAACTTTTTTGTTCTTTTTTTAGGTATTACGTTCCGCTCCAATATATGATGCTAGCGTAGCTTTATACTTAGCGACTGCATCGCCTAGTTCCTTTAAGTTGAATTTAAAATCTTTTTTCAATTTTTAAATGCAGATGATTTTCAGAAGTTGGATATATAATTGATATTAATGTCCATATTCATATAAATTGACATAATAGTAGTTTATCTACTCTAATACTAAAATACAAAGATTCTAAAACTGAAAACAAAATGCTTATGACAAACATTACGTACAGGCCAAAAATAATTAAAAAAAAGTTTCATTACGATACAGGTCTTGTATGGACACCTGTAACATAATATAACTTTTTTATCATAACGATACACCTATACAACCTCCATCTGGACCAAGGAGGTTGAACCTCTACTTTAAAAAGGTTTCAATGAACGAGTCCGTGACGACGCAACACGCATGTGCAATCGATATTTGCACCTTGGCGCCAACATTTGACATTTAAAAATTTGTTGTTATATTCAGCGTTTTATTTGCAATATTGTTTTACGTATTATAGTATGAAAGTAGATAAAGTAGTGTATGACACTATACATAACTTGGTCTTATAACACTCGTGTGATACTATAAAAAAATTCGCCTACGGCTCGTTTTTTTAAAACACACTCGTGTTATAAGAACCCTTATTATGCAACAGTATCATAAACTACTATTATGATACTGTTGCATAATAAGGGTTGCATATAATAAGAAAACAAATTACTGCAAAAGTAACTGTTTACAATCTTGCACCCTTAGCTTTTCCTTTAAATTTGCGACAGTAAAGCAAAGAACAGCATAATTATTCCATAATATATTTTATTTTTCTTATCAAATAAATATTTACAAAACTTTGTAGTCATCTTATAAATTATTCACATAGTATTTTCTCAAGAAATAACTTGCCGAAGGACCATTTTATAACTATTTAATGTAAATCAAAAAACACATTTCGATGTAAATATCAAATACAGAGTCACTCCTTGTGGTTCAATCGAGCATTTGAATTATTCGAAACTTAGCCAATTTTTATGTTAGGTATTTTCATAAGTACAACAAGCGCCAATTATGATAATTTTTGACATTATTCACAATCTTTAAGTCAATATCGCGTGTTCTAGGCAGTGCTTATCCGGCGATACATAAAAGAAACTATCATTAACTTATTTACATATGAAATAACTATCACAAGGTTATCACCTGAAGATAAACTCTTATCACACTTCAAAAACTATACAACACTAATGCAACAAACACGAGAATTTTCACTCACAACATTATTCTAGACTTAGTAAAACGTAGAAGATCTGCGACACCATTATTCTTAAAGAGAGTTAAATCTTAAACGGAATTATGTGATGTTTAAAAACTAAGAGATCTTCCTTTTACTCCTAGTTCCACTAAAATGTACTAGATATAATGACTTTTCAGAAAAGACTAGGTGAATCGTCAAAATATCTAACAGAGATAAAGTTCCTCTCTAATGATAGCACAAATGGTAGATTATCCCATCCTCATGATGTTGCGGCGTCGAAGCAGGCGCTCCATGGCGTAGAACACGCGATCCGACCCTCAGTACGGGCACACGATGCCGCCCGTCCCGGGGACGGCTGCTGCATCAGGGAAGTGGACTCTGCATATTTCCTTGTACGTCTTCCCTTGGCGCGGAGCCCGATCTACGTTTTTATACCCTCCATATCCATTGTACCCCCCATAGCCGCTGTAGTCGTAGTTCCCATATCCCCCATAGCCGTAGGACCTTCTCCCATTCCCACTCAATGCATCGTAAATGGCATCGAAGAACGGTTTGGCCTCACAAGCCACCAAGGACAGCAACATAACAGCGAGTATCAGACGCATGGAAATCATCGCGGAAGGGTTGAGAGCAATTGATCCAATCAATTGGCGGTCAGCGCGGCCTCGTTCTGCGGAAGCTCGCGGCGGTGGTTTAATAACGAGTGGTGCCGGGTGTTCGCGCAGATCGACTTATATACCGGCCTCGTATCATCCGACGGCGTATAAACATGCGTACTCGCAGGGTTCACGGTCCATACCCGGGAATCACATTGAAGTACTGATTACTGCGAATATTCGAAGGGTATATTTTGCAACGCAATCGTTTCGACATAAACAGGAAGCATTCAGTATTGTGGGATAACCTAGATACCACCATTCTGTTCACCGTTAACTGCAAATTGAAGTACCTATACAGTACAGCTTGCACCATAGTCAGTTAAACGCGCTAAACAGTAACCTAAATATTGTCTGGTATTGGATAATATTTGTTCACCAAGTAATTGGCACCAACCTAGCTGTCCATATGGTTTCGAAAACCAAACAAAGCGGAGGTAAAACGGAGTCAAGTTCATGCAGCGAATGTCGAGCGTTCACCTTTGCCCGCGAATGCATTCCTTGGCACTCAAGATAGTACAGGTGTAAGAGTGCCTGTCTTAACAAGATATAAAACGCATTAAAATTCAAAAACTAATAACTTTCACATACGTAATCTTGAATTTATATTTTTTGCAGCTAGTACGACATAATTGCAAATACCTAACTTTGAAATAGATAAACTGCGATCTTATGAACTCTACCTGTCTGCTACGCGTTTGTTAAAAATACTGAACTGCGTTTCTAGTTAATTAATGGCATTATATGACTGAAATTATTAAGCTTTTCCCGATAATTATGCCCATGATTGTGTAAATTCGTATTTGGCAGATAATTTTGAGTTTTATTTATACTCTTTTATATATAATATGTGTAAATATTGGAAATAATAATATATTTACGATGTTGTAGATGATACATACAATTCTTATGTTAAGCTAAGTTACATAAAAAATAAAATTTATAATTTTTTTCTTTTGAAAACTGTTTCACAAGGTAAAAAAGTTGTTTCCCTTAAGTCAAATATACAGTTTGTTTCTTAACGACTCAAAGTTCAAAGATTTTATTATATTTTTCTGTTTTTGGAATATTGTTCACATATTAGAATTTTGACATATTAAGTTGGCGTCCCAAGCTTTCTCAAATAATTCTATATTATTATATACATACCATACTCAAAGATATTGGAACTCTATGGTCATCAAAAGAAGTAAGTAGGTCTCCTGTGTGTGACTGTGTGTGTGCGTGCTTCCCGATCCCTATAGTAGACTTTTGTTATTTTCTTTTTTTTTCATTATTTTGATTTCCTGTAATTTTTGGATATACTTAAGATTTGGCTAGATACAATTACTTTGGATTAGAAGATTGTTAAAATATATTATAAAAACGGAATTTAAATAACGCTTTTATTTTGTGTTTATCCAAATTATTATTATACTCTGTCAATATGCCAAATATTCTTCAAAATTGGCTGAGCCGATTAAGTAACAAAATGCAATAAACAACTATAATTTAGTGGTTTAAATTTTATGACAATTCACACAAATACATTGCAATATTTATCAAACTGTAATAATGTTAACTTGCCTCTATAAAACCCTGAGAAAATCTGAGTATAAAAATTGACAAATCAAGACCAATTTATACTGCAGTATCGTTAAAAATGTTGCTATCTAAAAATAGCCGTGTATTAGACCAAAATGGTATGATAATGTTGGCCATTCACTGACCCGGTCTCGCCATGGCTCGGACGGCAGGATATCGCGTCCTTTGTCCTGGCTAACGGTGGACGCAACACGCTTTATCTGTTTTGTTATTGTAGCCATGACATAAGAAATGTTATTTAAATGTTAAGATAATATTCTAAACTCTGTTTACGTATTTTTAAAGGTGGTTTGATAAATAAAAAAAAATAAGCATAACCGTCAATTTCAAAATTGAGGATTATAAAACATTCCTATTACATAAATTGAAAAAATATAATTACGTCTTGATCTTTTTAGCCATAAAAACTGACAAATCGTATGTTCATATTACATTTAAAATAATAATGGGTCTCACTGAAGTAAGCAACAAATGAAATTGATATTGACGAAGTAAATAAATTACTATATTTTAAAGAATGAAAAAAACTTGAAGAAAGCTGCAAACAGAGTGCCTTTTAGCCATAAGTACTAAATACTCTTTAGTGGGGCAGTTTAATTCTTGCTAAAATTTAAGCAAAGCGTTTTATTATACAATCAATCGTTGCACATATTTATTACCACGCCCTTAACTATTGAATTGATCACAGTCTATTAATCAACAAATATTACGACTGGATTTCCTAAAGCCTGCACTAAGATAGCACTAAAATAAGCAAACTTCAGCTTAATAATGGCGTATTTAGGATTTTAAAATTTTTAGTCTAAGAAAAAATATATATAATAAACGTTTATTCACATGACCCACCACTATAACATATCAAAAGCGATCGCTATAAGAACTGCGCAGTCCGTTCCGCACTGAAATATAATGTTAAATATAATAAGCTGCGATTTTATCCCCTTTTTAATTTAACCCTGACGATGACGTTTCCACTCTTTTACAGGCGCCGTGATCATAGATTGGCTAATACATAGTATTTTACACTTTGACATAGTAGACAATGCCATAACCACATGATAGCATTCTAAGATATGCGGATGATATCAACCACATCAACCTCACAATCGAGCTACTGTGACCGTGTGTAACATAAGAAACAAAAGCTTGCAACGACGACACTTGTCACTGGAAATACTAATATATGTACTACTAACGGCCCGTCCCGGCTTCGCACGGGTGGACAAAATTCTTTAATTTTTTTCTATTATTAAATATTTTTCCGTTAGCGCCATCTAACGTCCGGTAGACGAACTAATTGTGGTTAACGCTTTGCTATGGTAACGTTATTGATGCAATGGAAAAAGAGCGGGGAAAAGAGCGGACAGACAAACACACAAACCACTGTGATCTTAGATTATAGATTTATTTCGTTTGATTTTGGCTTCTTCCATCTCGTAATGGCAAGAAAGGGATCTTTATTTTTGATATTTTAATTAAGTAACTGCATAATGGAGAAATTCAACGTAACTTTATCACAAAAAATAAATTTACAGAGATTTCATCCATAAAATCAAGTGCCTTTGGGCATAAATTCATTGGTAAAAAATAATAATAAACAAATCAGTGGGAAAACAGATAGACAACACTACTTAAACTGATCCTACATTTCACAAAATCCACTAATAAAGGGTTTTTATTATATTTTTGGATACATAAGAGCTCAAGTAATTAATTTTATTGCTTTCTTATCGAAATAGTCATCAATCTTGGTTGAATCGAACCATCATTAGCAAAATCATTTACAAAGCATTGGCTTTAATGTCGAATGGATGAAAGTTGCATCACACCGCAGATTAGGGCTACCGTTTAATAAGTTAGAAACTTTAGAAGAATAAAGATAAATCATAGTAGAAATACTTCTAGCCAAGTCAAGCCTATTAGAAAACCTATATGATGCGTATTAAATAATTTTTTATTTTCAATATTATTATGATGATGAACTTTATACATTTACAGTGTTAATTTTTTTATTTATTTTTAATGGGTTAACTCTTGATCCCAATCAAATCCGGGGCCCAAGACAAGACAAGCGAGCTAACCAAGAAGATGCCTCTGAAGATAGAAAAACTACTACGGTTTTACCCAGCACTGGTATCCATCCATGTCAATTCCAATTATTACTTAAAAAACCTGTGTAATCTCATAAGTATCGAAAAAAAATGCTGTAAGGTAAGGAGAAACTACTATACTTTTTTTTATTCTTGTACCTCCCATATTGTCGCGATGACAAAAATGTTAGCTTATGGACTACGAGTGGGTAGACACAGGCGGATTCTCACTCAGTAAATGCGATGTTTAAGTAACTTTTGCAGAAGCATAAAATCAGTGATAAAAAAATTCCATGGGAAAGCACCATTTCTCCCAACTACACCTGCAGTCACATCACCCAGAAGATGGATTTTAGACCCCCATGGGGCTTTAAGGCCAACTACCTCGGGCTTACGTGTCGAAAGCCAAAAATGACCCCATGACCCCAACGGCAGGATGAGGATGCATACGGAGATTTTTAGTGGGTATGCCTCCAATCCTTCATTGGGCACTAGGACGGGTAAGAGAATAAAGGAGAGTCGATATAAATGCGCTGCTAGCCTGGTGGCGCAGTATGCGTAACACATTTTCCTTAGTATAAATTAAAAAATAACACCTGCACTGAGCCAGCGTGGATTGTTATGGCCCATTCTTATTCCCAAACATAAAGAAGCTCTTTGCCCCAGCAGTTAATATCTTAGTAGGCTATGATAATGAGTGACTTTTATTAACTCTGCATTTGTACATGACAAACAACAACATGATTGTAGCCTTCCAATAGTATAACCATTTAACAGTCTAGCCTTTTATAAACATAGCTGCCATCAGCTGCCTCAATGACATTCAGCCAATTCATCTTATACTTAGTATAGGGCATCTTCTTTTAAAATCTTAATAACTTGATACTGTCATAATACAAATAATTCACATAGGTGCCACACTAAACCCTCGACACTCTTTAACTTACTTATCCTCTTGGTCTAGGACATGTATCTCAAAGGTGGTCTGGTAGAGATCGCTCTAAGCGATAAGACCGCCTATTGTAGTACTTATCGTTCTCTATTTATTAAGCTCTGTGTGTGCAAGAATAAAGTATTTTTCATTCATTCATTCAATGCCGAACGCATTGCTTAAACCTTTTATGGATCGTTTTTGATAAGTTGCAGTGATGGAACGTTTAGACCATATATAAAATAATATTATATTGAGAACACTTAGAATTTAAACTCACTAAAGTTAAGCCTAGTTACAGATAAACCGGCTCCAAGCTGAGAAAAAAATAAAAGAAAAATCTCCAAAAACATAGATGACGTTGATTTCAACTATGGGTTTTTATATTCCAAAAGTCAATTATTCTTATGTATACGACTTGAAAGGAGATAAAGGCAGTGACACTCAATTTTCCGTTTATCCTGTATTAACTCGAAAATCTTACAAACAGCTATTAATTGCTAAATGCCAGTACTCCAATTTCAGTAATTATAAATGAATGTCAGCTAGGAAGGTAAAATGGCAGCGGAAACAAAATGTTCCACAGTCGATTTTTAATCTTGTGGATAATAGCGACTCTGAAATCTATACGAGAGTAAAATGTTTATGTGTCCTTGCTTAATTAGTGCAGAACTGTAGATTTCTGTGTTGGACTGACACTTCTTCCCCACGTCTACAAAAGCATGCCCGTTCTAGTCCACAAGTTTCACAAGTTTTCCGACAAGACGAAAGAGAAAAAATATTTTATTATTTGAATAACGTTACTTTGACATAATAATGTGACATTAAGTATAACAATAAAATTATATTTCTTTTTTATAAGATTTGTAACAGCAATATTGTGAATATGCATGGGCAAGTCGATACAGGCAGACCAAGGCGAACTTTCAGAGCCCAAATAGAAGATGTCCTGAAAAAAAGGTCAGGTCAAAACTACCCTTAACACGTTCGCTGCGGTAGTAACTTTCCAATACTTTCTATTCCTTCTACAAGGCCAATACATCTATAATAAAACTTCCATTGTGGCGGCACAAGGCTTATAGAGCCTGTATAATTAAAGAAACTTAAATCTTTTTTTTGCTTCCGTGCGGTGCCAGGTGTCTAAACCTGTTATTAAGGTAGGTACACCATTGGATTCTATTTTAATAATACATCTTAGATATATATTCATCTTTTTCCTCCACCGAACCAAATTGAAGTTATGTCTGCCGCACGACAAGGAATGCTATACTTTTCTTAGCCTCACTGTAAGCGAGACATATACAAGAAGTTTAGACCTGGTTTCGCACCCAAGGTGTTAACCGAAGAGCTTGTAGTAGTAGTCCTGACTAGATCTTGACCACATTTTTTAAATGTGTGGTGTATTGAAGCCAGTTTATCTGTTATCTCTCTATTACTGCCAGGCCAGCCTTGCGCTTGTAAGTGGATGATAAGTATAATAAGGCTCACATAGGTGGAAGGTGTCAACCCTAGTTAGGTTAAGCAAATGAACCTTAAATTACGTGACCTAAGAGCCCGGGTGCATAACACTTCTATTGTAAACGCATGACCATGCAAATGTATGCTTAAGTTAAAGTTTAGAATCCGCATATTTAGAAATAAACAAGAAAGTTTCTTTAGCCAACCTACTGTTTGAAACATAAATACTCCTCTTATTATAAACATAAGAAGATAATATCTTTTTGTAGATTACTATTAAAGAATTAATTTATAATAAGGTGCCCGGTATGGAAAAATATGAAAATTAAAATTTAGTGTTCGAATGGCAGCGTTACGTTTTTTGTGAACAACCTATCGTGCGCACCTTTTATTTTAAAGTTTTGTTTTATTTTATATTATATTTATATTGTCTGTGCCTGTTCAAAGACAATTGTTCTTAAGGAGTAAACTACTAAGGAGTAAGCATTAAGTTGTTACGTAATAATTAACAACATCTTATAGTGACGATAAAGATTTTTAATATTGATATGCGTCACTATAAGATACTGTTAATTATTACGTAACAACTTAATGCTTCGAGTACGGCGATTCCAGACACAATTGATTTTCAATTGTTATGGACCACGATCGTGGTCTTAGGGACTGGACGTATTATGACAGAAATTCGCTTAAGTAGGGACTGAATAAATTAATAACCGACTTGGTATTACATGGATCTCATAACTTTTTACCGTAGAACTACTGAGTTGCGAGACTTGGTTTTTTTGACAAGTATTGTTTTTGATGGGATCTCATTGCTTTTTGTATTTTGTAGACAGTCTACTTTTTCCCTCTTCGGTACCTTCTACTTATTGTGTATATGTATGTATATCTACCAGCAACGAATTTTCTTAAAGCCCTCTCTCTAACTTATGAACTTTTCTTATTTTTGTAGGTTTTTTTAGTTTTTCCTTGATTCATACACCAAACACTATTTATATTCCAAATTTGAAGCTTCTAGTTCTGCTAGAAGTGTCTTAGAATTTTGATGATCGGTGAGTCAGTGAGTGACAAAATTAAGAAATTTGACCCGTTATAATTCTTAAACTACTAGTTCAAATTGAATGAAATTTGAAATATACCGTGTCTTTACAATGCCTGCATGGTTACTGAAAATTCAGTCTTCTAGTTTTATCCACAACGAAGTTACAGGGGGTCGAAAATGGCCTGAATTGCTTCGAGAAAAGGATGGTACGTCCGTGCCGCTTTTTTGCTTGACTTGGCGGGGGCACTGCCGTGCCCCCAGATTCATTGCACCTGTGTGAAGCTAGGGCGGCCAGTTAAAAAATAAAACAAGAATAAACGCGTTAATTCGTTTTATTTAAATATGCGATAGGTGTGGAAGTGTAAGAATTACATTATAAGTAGTTTTGTTTTTGAGTATGTATGAGTTATTACGATATGCCATCAACGTATCAGGAAAACGTCAGTGTTAGTATCGTCATAATCTTCCAATATGTACCATATTTAAGTAAATCATTTATTGGATCGATATTGCCAAAATTGATGAGTCCAAAATTTTGATTTAATTTTGAACTAGGTCCATTTATATCTATTTAGTTACTATGATCATTAGTTTCTTAGTTAGGTTAGATCTCTAATAAGCATAGAATCATCAAATTTTTAGGAAAATTTGATTTGGGCTATATCTACATATTATATCTACATTATTTCCACATAATATCTTTATTATATTTAACATTTTAACAGTTGATTGGTTTTTGTTAAAATGTGTTCATATATAAGCGTCGCGTACTAGACTTTTCCAGAATGTCAGCGCTGTTCTTATGGGTTTTTTGTCGTGTCGGAAGCTTTTTCTTAGTCAGAGTTCTTTGGGTACAATTATATGTCAAGGATTATTTGTATACTAGTATTTTTTACTTGTGCTTGATTTAAACTAATCTATACTAATATTATAAGGAAGTAAAGTTTGTGTGTTTGTATATTTGTTAAATTGTAAGGGGTAATCTCGGGATCTACTGAACCGGTTTTAAAATTTCTTTCACCAATAGAAAGGCACATTATTGCTGAGTGTCATGGGCTATATTGAAAGCTAGAAAAAATTTAAAGAATTTTGTCCACCCGTGCGAAGCCGGGCCGCTAGTTGGTATGTAAAGAGGTACTCTTCCAAATCAGTAACTTCTGTTTACATATATTATTGTCTAGTAACACTGACCTATTGATATGTAGGTTCATTAAGACAAATAACTATAGTTTACTTGACACAAATTTTATTTGGGTAATTATTTATGTATTAACGTAATTTAAAAATGTTTCTTACACGTATGTATTTTACACTCAAAACTGAGGTCGAAATAAGTAATTTTGCACCCTTCTTCTTATTTGTCTTCACATCACCTTAAGGTTGACTGGTAAGAAAGCCTAAGGTCCGCCTTTGTAGAATTTATGCATAAAGTAAGAAATAAATAAAAATATATTGATTTAGTAAAAAATTGTTTATTGCAAAATATGTACAGTAAATAATAATAATGAAGTTATAGCCATGTGGTGTCTGGCAAAGTAGAATCGCACTAACTCTTCATACTTAAGAGTGTTGTAACAGGCGACTAATGATTTTGATTGTGAATGCAACAGCGCAGAGCTGAGAGGCTTATTAGTGAATAAATTGGTAAAGAACAAACTTCACGCCTTTCCCGAGATTTATCAATAGCATTAAAAAAAAAGAGGTCCCGAATGGGTGGTAGGTAAAAATGTCAGATGATTCAATACAACTTAAGTGCATTTCGATTAAGTTATTTTCATTTTAATTACTCTTGTAATCAATTGTACATACACCAAATGTAATGATTGTCTTCTATAAACAAAGTTATAAATTCAATTCTCCAAACGAACCACGTTTCTGGTTAAATCACTAGTTAGGAATTGGAGTCAAACAAATGAAGGACAACTTCTATTTTAATTCCTCTGATTTACATGGACATCAAAATTCAGCACCAGTAAACTCATTTCAATAGTTATTGCCAACTATCCATCACTAACATACAGATAGGTATTTCCATATTAAAAACAATATAGTGAAACATCAGTCTTATATAGGGCGGATCCCACTATTTGTATTGTGTTATTTCATTGATTTATTTATTTACTAGCTTTTACCCGCGGCTTCGCTCACATTTTTTTTAATAAAAAGTATCCTATGTTGCTTTTAATACCTCCAAGAATATATGTACGAATTTTTATGATGATCGGTTCAGTAGTTTTTGCGTAAAAGCATAACAAACAAACTTACATTCACATTTATAATATTAGTAATGATTAGTTTCTTCGACAATAAATACCTTCATCAAACATTCCATAAAACGTATTCTAAATTTAATGCTTCCAATATTCCATCAAACACAAAAGAACACAACATTCGTCAATTTTTTTTATAATTGTAGAGGAAGAGAGAAAGAGATTTGAAATTAGATGAAGAATGAGATTGAAATGAACTGGAATTGAGTATAACTTAAGAAACACCGAATAAAATAACTTCGGTATGAAATAAAAAGTAAAGTCACAATAGAAAAATTACAAACTCAATGTTAAAATTAACAAATTACTCATCAACAAAGTCGTAACCTATTGATGCATCATTACTAAAATTGAATGTATATTTAATATGGAAAATTAATTAAAGCTAAATATGTATATTGAGTAATGTACAATACTGATGGAAATACTGGGATCGCTTGTACAGGATTAACTATATAACCATTATCTGTTTGGATAAATATGTACATTATTATTGCATGTTCCATCTTAATACGTAACTAAGATTCAATACTCCATTCAAGTTTCCACGTAGTTCTAAATACAATTTGTTTAAATTGAAATCTTTTAAAAGCAATCTGGGGCATTTTTTGTCTATTGACCGTATGCAAAAATTGTACAATAAAATCTCTAGAATTACAGATATTGACCTATTTGACAAGACCTGGATTTTTTTCTAAGTCTGTATCACTTAAGTTGTGAGTAGGCACGCTGTGGAACCATGACAGTTGCATTAGTGAGTTTAGTTCGATCCCAAGATGACTGCATCGTAGGGCTGTGCAGCTGCCATGGTTTGGTACACTTTGTTCACAGCGTTTTCAATTTATTAATCAGTTAATGTTTTCAATTTGCTTTATGATCTGTTATTTGTATTATATGTAAGCTTGCTAAACATTTTTGTGCATGTCGAGGCAGCCTTTAATTTAGGCGTCACTTTGAAATGTGTCTTATAAATATGATGATATGCCTGTTATAAGGGATGGTCTTGTTGATTGTCCAATAAATAAATAAATAATCGAATGTTAGATATATGTAAAAATACTACTTTTTTATTGAAGGTAGTTAACGTTCAACATTGACAGAACGGACGAAGCTCATCGTAAAATTTGAAATACGTTACTTAAATCACTTATTTTTGTTCCTCCTTTTTTTCTTATTGCGTAGGTGTACAATCAATAAGATCCACTACTCTCAACAAGTTAGTTAAATACAGTTAAATTAACAGCGGAAGTAATTTTACATATTTTAAATAAATTGCGCATATTGTAAATTCCGAATCATGAAATTTCTAACTGAACTATATTCACTGAGAGTCTTATGATACCATCCCTCACGGCGACAACACAAGACAGAATGTCCCAAGTATACTAATTTAAAAGGAGTCAAATACTTCAGGATTAATGGAATAAACGTACCATATAGTACTTAATTTTTAGACTCATTATTCATAAAATTCATTATGAAACTGACACGGTCTTAGGTTCGGAACAAAGCTAAAACTCCGGTACCATACTTACCAAAGGAGTGTTTACACAACATACGGTGTGCGTTTCACTCTAAGTGAAATATGGGGCTCCCTTTGTGTACGTACAATTAAGGTTTTTTCTCAAGTCACTTATTTACATACACAATATTCACATCGGGTCGGGTTTCCCTTAAACTTTGGTGCTTCTATATAATTGAATTCGCGGCGTAACTATTGTAATGTAAATTCGTGCTAACAACCCGTTTGCTGTCGCAGACGAGGGAGGCACTGTGCCGTAGGCTCTACAGGAACTGAATATTCTCTTGAAGGTACCTTTGTCCTAATTTTATTGAGGCTATGAGTACACGCGAACTCTTGCTTGAAGCCAAAACAATTTATAAATAGATATGGACGGCAGATTTGTTGTTTATGCTTGCTTAGGATGAAGTTATTTTAAGGAATGCATAACTAATTATGTACATCAGTTGGTGGAGCGTACTCTCAAAAAGAGGTATGATATCAACGAGTAGTACGATATTAACTATTAATTATCCTGATTATGTAGATCATTTGATCAGTTTGAGTTAAGTAACGAATTGGCTAAACTGACTTAATCGAATCAATTCAAGTTATATATATTCTTTACGCATATACAGAGGTATAAATTAAAGAAATCTCATTTCCGTTAGTGTCCAAATAGCAATTGCGATTTTGCGATATTTTATTTAAAAAAATTGCTATAAATTGTTTTTATAAACCAAAAATATATGAATAACATTATTGATTTTATTTCGATTCCATACAAAAATAAAAACAATATCAACTAGTAAGTTAGTAAAAATCCCAATTGAGCGTTGAAATTGATAGTGGGTAGTGACACAGTATCAAGACAGCAATTATTTCTTATTTAGTAACTGCTAATTAGTATTTTTATTATTAAACAATGATTTCAATATCTATTTAATCTGAGGCCCATCTCAATTGTTCTAAACCCAAGTTGAGTATATAAAGCAGTTGTGTTATGGAATTCAGAAATAGACTCAAGTAATTACAGAAAAGTTTGTTTTCTACACTGACCCGGCCGGGAATCGAACTTTGAACCTCGGAGTGGCGGAACCGTGAAAACTGGTATGCGAGCCACTCGACCACAAAGGAGATTATTAGTGTTAGGATGAAACAGCGATCTGCAAAAAAAAATTTTAGGAGTGTTTAATTAGAGCGCTATTGACTATTGGACTTTTCTATACTATATATTGTATTAAACTTTCATGGTCACTAACATTATAGTAATATAAGTTATTTACAACATTGTTACCAAGTACCTTGTTTTAAGCGAGTTTCCGATATTTCGGCATCGTTGCAAGCGCCATGATTCGGTTGCTCCGTGATCATGGCGCTTGCAACTGCTCTTGGAAGTCCTTTGGCGCCTTATCACTCCTAAGTCAAAAGTCGCTAGCACGCTGCACGATGCCTATCGCTTCAGGCCACGCCCCACTCCATTCATTCAACAATGGCGCGCGTGCGCAAACAAGCAAGTGAAAGCAGATTGACAGTTGACAGTACTGACATCAATGGCGATTTTAAAACTAGTTGTTTATGATCGGCCATAGTATAAATCGTAGTAAAATACGAAGCCAATTAGGAGTCGTGTGGGCGTGTCCGATGCGATCAGTTCAAACGAATATTTCTACAAAGTGGTAAGGCGCGAGAGACCTCGATAGTACATGGTAACAATCCCGTAAACAACTTATTTTCTATACTATACAGTGTGTAGAAAATATCCACTATATCCGAAATCTTTACTGATATAAACTTCTAATTGATTCTTAATATCACGCTGGAAAATAAGGGCTACAATAACTCGTTAAAAGATACACTTAATCTTTTACTTTCCGGATCCATTTATTGAGTACTCAAAAGGCCATGAAGGTAAAAGCAGTCATTGCTCCATTCTGCAGGTGCTGCATTACGCCGGCACTTGGCTCAGATGCTTTACAGCCTATTATTCCAGACCACGGTATAACAGCCTGCTGTTCATTAAATCTCATTTCTATTTTTACTTGCTGACCAGGGGCGGAACTAGTACGTTTATAAGAGTAATAGTTCATAAGACTGAACTCATAGACCGTGCACGCATCAAGACTAAAAAACTGTACACCTAACTTTTCTAAGCATAAAGCCACGCTAGCAGCATATATTGGAGCGGAGCGTAATACCTAAAAAAAAATTTTTTAGTACGATGGGAATTTTTGCGATTTTCAAAATTCGGGTCCTAAACCTGTTGATTCGATTCCACACAAAAAATATTAGAATCTATTAAGAACTCGGGAAGTTATGGCGTAATAGACATTGCGCCGTTGAAGCTGATCCATGGGAGACCATCCTCATCCGCTCCAATAAAAGTGTCAAAATTAAGTTTTCCTATTTTCCTTTGACTAATTCCGTAAAAAATACTTTCAGAGTAACTATTAGTTATTTTTGGTATTTTATTTAACTGCAAGATTTTTACATCTTAAGAAATGATTATTGGAAAAATTAACTTGTGTCAGGTATCAAGCTTGACTCAAACCCCACATCCCTTCACTATCCGGGCGATTACTATTCTTATTGAGTAACCGACACTTATTATTATTATTTATTTATTTTCTTTATTTATGGCTTGCACAATTTGTGCATTAAGCCAGTGTCAAGTAAGTATAATCTTTCTTCTAAGTTCTTGAATAATTTCCTAGGTTTCAGTAAAGAAGTGGGATTTTACTGAAACCTCCTCGTGGCCTTCTTGAGAGAGTGCGAAAGACACCTTCCAACCCGTTTTGTTTCACTTGCCAACACTCATGCATATTCATCACACTAATATCAACCACAACACAAAATTTAACAAGAAAACCAAAACCATAAAAGTGACGCTTCGCGCTCCCGCCAAAAAGTCCTAACCGACACTTTGACAGACCTGACAAATATTTCCAAGTATTTCTTAATCTGCTGCTTGCCATCTCATTACGTTCTAGCTATTTTATCCAACATTGGACTGGACTTCTAAAGGTTGCGGGTTCGATTCCAGCCTGAGAATTCAGTTGTGAGCCGAGTTGATTGTCTCTAGTATTTTTCTATTAAATACGTATCCAACAATAGATTAACATCCGTTAGATATGTCAATAACGGCCAGTGACAGCAACTATTTTCAGGGTTTATTATCTATATAAATGTTCAACGTTGACGACTGGTTGGTGGAACAGTAGAGATGCTTGTAAGCCAAAAGGTCCTAAATAAAAAAAAACCACATGTATATGCCCACATACGAGTATATTAAGTTTGTATGCTATGGTTGCTTATAGATTCTATCCGTTATTTGGTTAATGGTGTGAATTGTCCTGAATTCATTTTATTATTATTAGAAAAACCGAAAAAGATGTGATTTTATATATTCTAAAATCACTTAATAACTAAAAAAAGAGCGTCTATTATACGACACTTCTTACGTAGTAGGTAATTATACTTCAATTTTTCAAATTCTTTAAAAAAAATAAGTTGTTTTTTGATAAAAAATTATGTGAACGGTATTTGCTTTCAGTCAAATAGATAACATTTTATAAAAGAAAGAAAAGTGTTATTTTAAATGAAAGTTAAAATAAAAATATATTATAGACATTTGTAATAGCACCACTGGGGTCTCTGTTAACATGTAACTTTAATAATAGACAGGTACTTTAAAATACGTTTTTTTGAGGGATAAGAACTTAACAATATTAACACTTTGCAATTTTAAGATCTATTAAAACAATACTTACTAAAGATTAGCTCGCATTCAAACGATGAAGAAACTTTTTCCGTGTATGAGGCTCCAGTCCCACTCCTCCTACTATATCAATAATCCGAATTTCAATCAGACAACTGAAACTGACAACCAATCCAGTGTTAAAGCGAATCGTTTTAGTGAGACTTTAAGTTGAATTTCAACTCTTTACTGAAATAAATGTTTCCTACGTTTTATAATTTTTATATTTTATGCTATCTTATAAGATAAATTATTATAATAGAAAAATACTAGAAAAAATCGACTCGGCTCACGTGAATTCTCAGACGGGAAACGAACCCGTAACCTTTGGAAATCCATTCCAATGCTCTCCCAATTGAGCTGCCGAGCCTTGTGAACACTCGTCGAAAGTTTCTAGTACCTTTTCTATTTTACGCTGTAGGCCAGCGTTGTTTCATCAATGAGAGGAACATCCTACATTGTTTTATGGAAAGCTATTATGAACAGTTTTTATAATGAATTTATTTAATAATATTAATTTTATCCTCATAAGAAATAGCGTGTCTACAAAAAATATTAGCCAAGAAAGGACCTTTGTTCTGCGTGCATTTTAAAGTAAACGAAATAATAAACACTATGAAATCAATTATTATATCGAATTGTTATTTCTCTCAATTTTTATTTTATGAAATGGCCTTATTATACCTAATCCAGTCACAATGTGGGAGTTGTTTTAATAATTGCTATAATTTAAATTAACACATGTTTTGCCCTCAAATGGAGCATCATCAGCATTAGAAAAGTTGGTGGTGGTGCATTTTGTGCATGGTAATTGAATATAAAATAAATAAATAAATAAATTTTGCGTGTTTTATGCGAAAGTACGCTACATATTTTTATTTAATTAATGGATATGGATGTCTGCCGAATGACACAGGATTCTATCAAATATTAAAACGTTGTTGTCGTAAGAAGTTCATTGGCAGTTGAACTAGTGCTGACAGTTAAAAAGACGCTCTTTATTATTTTATCACGTCTTATCACCAAAGGAGCTCTATAGAGCAGTTGTAATGTATTTGACCTAAAGCGACCAAGGAATCCGCACTGTCGACTTTAATAAACAAAGAATGATGCATTCACACTTACTCCAATAATAACATATTCATTATTTATCAAACTACAATAACCTTGTCTGGTGCATACAGGTTGATGTTGCAATGTAATCGCGGCAGTACGACGTAAGTATTATTGGAAATTAATTAGGACAGCTTGAGGTGTCATATCGGTAATAATTAATCAGAATTATTTAGTACCGCGTAAACAATATATAATTTAATTGGCCACGTCATTGTGGTCTGTGTAACTATTGTAATAACAACAAATTGTCAATCTTTATTTGCATATAAACGTTTGATTTGGAACAACTTATATACAATGTGTCCGGTCACCAGTGTCGGAGCCTTTAATGGTGTGAAATATGGCATTTTTATCGACAAATTGCCCCTCATTGGTTTTTCTCAAAAAGCCAATAATGAAAAAATACACAAAGAAGAATCTATTTGTTTTTTTTAATTTTTTTTTTTCTATTTTTATTCCATGACAAGTGAAACACGATGGTTGTGTAACTGTTGTCTACATGTTTAGCTATCAAATGACACCTTTTTAATGTTGATAGGACATTTACATGAGTAGTGGTGGTCGAATTAGTATGAGAGCCCAGGTCTTGGTTACCAAGAAAACAAAATGGCGGCCATTTAATAACCGTAAGAGAAAAACAAAATTCGAGGAGCAATTTGTCGATGAAAATGAAAAATGCCATATTTCCCACCATTAAAGACTCCGACACTGGTGACGAGACACATTGTATATAAACTTCAACACATATTTCTAATACTGACACATTCTGTTCGTCTTATTCTACACACGTATATAAATAATTTTAATATTATCCGCGTGGTTTTTATTGATCACATTAACTTTGTTACATCTATGTGTTGGTGTCATAGATGAAAAAAATATACAGATTTGCATATAAAACGAGTTTCATAGAAGATGCGCATGGTAATATTTTATAACTCGATTGAGTATAATGATTACTCTTTTATGAATTTCATTAGCTAATGGACAAAGACACGCTTTGTGATCGTCACTTATATCCGTGTAAAATTCTGTGTTGATAAACAAAGTAAATGGCAAAAAAAATAAAAGAACTTAAATGTAATTAAATGAACAACAAAAAATGTTGTGCTTATAATGTTATTAAAATTTTCTTGACTAATTATTAACATCGCCTTGGATTTTGTGTTTTTTTTTTTTGTTTTAGAAAATAGGCATGCGCTTGTCCACTATCTCGCCTAATGGTAAGCGTCGATGCGATCTAGGATGTGACACGATTGCCTAGAAGATACCTATATGTATTATTTTATCCTTATATTTATTTTGATATTTCGAATATACAAGTTAATGTCTGGAGTGAAGCTATTTATTAAATTTTGAAGCAAAACATTCAATGTATAGTACTGCTACTAAGGAATCCATAGATCTTTGTTCCATTATAATCGCACTCCTTGCTCTCACAGAACACTTAAAACGAATTATGAATCCGCCAGCAATGATGATGCAAATCTATACATATATGAATTATCTTTCTTTATAGGGCATACATTTTTCAACACTTTTACAACATCATTAGTTAGATGTTACTATTGACCAGATGTTAATAAAAACCAGTGTTACTATCAGAATTTTAAATATTAGTTATTATTACCTAGGTACTAAACGTTTTATGTCTCTGGTCTAGATTATAATTCTAGATTTGCTCTCACGTCTTATTTGCATTGTTACATTTTATATCAAAAAATATTAGTAGTTTGTCATAAAATTGATAAGTTATTTTTTGAACCTCGTATTTGTATTGGTCATTTTATTTACAAAATATTTGTTTATAAAATAAACCTATATTTATTTGTTTTTGTTTTTTTTCTATTTTAAATGTACTTTTATCTTTGTCTCTATAAAAAAGTAAAAAAAAAAACAGTAATGATTATGGTCATCTCAAATTGTCGCTTCCCTAAAAAATCTTAAGATGTTGATTAAAAGAAAAATATGTAATGAGTCACCTAATTTTAACAATATTTTAAGTTACATTATGTAAGTTTTTGTGCGACAATTATATATAACTAATTTATTTTATTCATTTTGCAAATATAACTGAATTTCAAAATTCAATCTGACTTTATGATCTCTTTGGCATTGTACTCAGATAATATAAAAAAAATAGTTTACGTTTAAGAAGATTCTACTGCTTCTTTACATAATATTATAAGCTTTTTTTTTAACCATAATTTTATAAGCTTTTGTCTAATATTTTTAAGGTATATCCTTGAGAATAAAACACTATTTACGGATTTTTGCGCATGTTTTATTTTATATTTCCTGACGTTTCGACTTCTTTACAGGAGCCGTGATCACAGGATGACTTAGTCATCCTGTGATTAAATATAAAATAAAACATGCGCAAAAATCCGTAAAAAAAGTGTTTTATTCTGATGTGTAATGTGCGCGGAAGTGTAAGAACTAAATATGTATATCCTTGATGTAAACCTTTTTTGAAAAAGAAAACAATCCTATAAATACTAGTTATTTTTAGCTAATTTTCTAAACGTACCTATATTCGTTTTATATACTTTAGACATTCGTTTATCACTCATATCAACTCTCACTGGGTTCTTATGTTCTATACTCAATTTTATATTAATAAAGATAAAGGTCATATTTATAAGCTGATTTGTAAACTACCCGCGTAAGGCAGTCCTATACAAACACTTTAGCGCTCCCTAGGGAATAGTTTTGAAAATAGAAAACATAAAGAATCTATCGAAGACGACGCCGGTTTCTGGGGACATTATTATCCATTTTTAGTACTTTGACGCTCAAAAATCACTGAAAGCTCAATACCGCTTTAAGAAACTTTGTATTAGTTCATTTACATGTAAAAAAATGTTCCACGGAATATCAACCATAGTTAATATCCCATAAATATTTTTAAGTGAGTTTCCTTGAATTGTTTTTAAGAATATCCTTCAAATGCAAACCTTGATGATGTAATTTTTGTTATTTCTATATATTTAAAAACTCCTATATTTTAGTTTCTTTCGGAGACTGTGCGTGTGTCGTTTTAAAGCAAAGAATTTGTTTTCTCTAGATAGTTTCGTCTACAACTAAAGGCAAAACGCTAAAACACTGCTCTTTATAGTTAATGTGCACATTAAATATAAAAAACCAGCGTTGACAAAACTCACTTACATAGTTAGGAGCCTCAGAAACCTGGCTGCTCTGATTTGCAAATACATGAGTTCGATTCCTATAATCTAATACATATTGAATGCTAAAAACAAGAATATTTAAGATATACAACTTTAGTTTAAAAAGAAACACTAGTAAATCTGCTTCGTTTACCAAGAGTAATTAAGTATCCTGTCCGTAACACACTCAAACACGCACATAAGGTGCAAAAGGCGCAAATTTACAAGTAACAAACTGTACAATGAATCGGTAAATATCCGTTTAACTAGAGCATAAAACAAGAAACAATACACAATACAGCGCATATTAAGCTAAGTAATTACAAGTTTATACAGAGCGAGTTCACAAGAATAACTTGAATATTTTGAACTTGCTAACGTCAATTAATCAAAATACCAGGTAGGCCTTAGCGGCAGTTCTACCTTGATCTTAATACTCAGAATAAATCTAAGTGGATAACACATGTTTCAATACACGTATAAACGTTTTTATCTATAATGTAATGACCACCGCCATTAACTTTAACCTAGAAACGGGGGAAAAACTTATATAAAAACACTATTATTCAAAATGTCTGCCTACATTTATTAAAAGACTAGCGGCCCATCCCGGCTTCGCACGGGTGGACAAAATTCTTTAATTTTTTTCTAGCATTCAATATAGCCTATGACACTCAGCAAAAATGTGCCTTTCTGTTGGTGAAAGAATTTAAAAAATCGGTTTAGTAGATCCCGAGATTACCCCTTACAATTTAACAAATATACAAACACACAAACTTTACTTCTTTATAATATTAGTATAGATTATTTTACCTACCACCAATTCAGCTATAAAACCCATCACCTTTAACAGAAGTAACATTTACAATTATTATACATCGTCACCATACATAATCCGCGAAAAACAATGTTATCACAGCAATTGCACTGTTATGGTATCATTACATCGTAGATTACAATAACATAATTACAACGATGTCAACAAGTCAACTATCTGTTTTAAATTGCTATACTTATACATTGTTACAAGTTTAAAAAAGCAGCAAAGATATATTTTAAGTGATTGTCGTAAATACTGGGAGTTTAAAGCAGACACATCTACCGAGTCAGCACTCGTTCAGAAGCACGACACTTGAACCAGTCATCGCTTCACTCAACTATATGTCACCGTAAAATTGTAAATACCTTTAGATTATAATCTTTCTCGTGATATTGTATACTGTCGAAAGATTGTGAACCGTAACATAGAGCTTACAATTTAACGCATTATTTTTCGATGGATTATAATCTATCGAAGTGTAGGTTAGGTTAGGTTAGTGAAATTTGGCGGTTTCACTTCGATAGACCTTAATCTACCTGATTATGATGCGTTAAATTGTATCAACTATGTTACGGTTCACAATCTTTCGACAGTTCACAATCTCGCGAGTTAGATTATAATTTTATATTCTTAGGGGACGGAGCGACCCACCTCACTCGCCATTACCTAAAACATGTTTCAAGATAGCATACTGTGTATACTCCAGTAATAAATTCGTTTTTAAATTAAACTGTTGTATGACTCGACCTGGAATAATAAATACAAATTTATTTGAATGGGAGGGAACAGTAAAAGAAATTTTGGATATAGTAACTTTTTAATAGCATCAGATAGAGTACAGTAATTGATGAAAAATTCAGGAGAGATGGTGGAACAATTGTGAAGTTACGTTCAATATCTAGTGATCGAAGAAACCTACAGTTATCGACAAGAGTTGATTCTAAATAATGTTCGTTAATAAAGTTGCGTTTTTCTTCTCTTACCAGATGGTAAGAATCTGACGGTAACAACGATTCCTCTCGCATTTAAAAGTTTCCCAATGATCATCGGAAACTTTTAAAGACATGAAAAGCTCAGTCACTTTTCCTCATAGCAATGGGCACAACATAGCTAACCCAGGGTTCAGTTGGTCGACTGCACATTTTCGTGGAGCATGAGTATAAAACAATTTTAAAACAATGTCACTGAAAAATTTGCCATATGATCCAGTGAGGTGCACAAAGGATTGCACCGGTATTTGGGTTTTACTGAAATCACAAAAACAGAATAAACCAGGTTGATGACCATTTTCAAGAACTGGTTTAAATTTGGTAAAATAAAGTTTGTCAGTTTTATCGATTTTTTAAATGGTAAATACAAAATAATTAGTTATCTTAGATTCTTTTAGCACTTTTTATACAACTGATTAAAATTAGCAGAACCCAGAGCTGAGCAATTCATTAACCCAACTTACTTGCTTACGGGCAATTTAGGACAAGTTGCCAAAAATCAAAATAAATAATATTTTCATTCTGAAACTCGTCTCATTTTTTTTGTGTGGAACTTTAAACTTTGTGAACGCTTGGTACAGTTTAGTAAGACAAGATATAACATATTTTTTTAATAATGAATCAACAAATTAAAACAACAAAGGTCTAAATTATATTAATAACATAACTATGTATGTAATAATATCCTAAAGCTATTTAGGATAAAATACAAGCATACTTCTGCATTTATCTACTTAATATTTGACCGGCGTATCTGCAGTGATAAACGCCGACAAGCGACGTTCGAGTTACCGAATAACGACGTAATAAATTATACAATGCCTATGACATGAGGCAGCGGCGCGTACGCATATAAACACTAACCTTGCACAAGTTCATTGCCAGTGCGATGACAACGCAGTACTGATCACGACAGCTTCCGTGAGTGGGACATAATTCGCACATACGGTGCTATAACGTCAGTTATGCAAATGGTGTAATATTTCAGGGGGAGCATTTGAAAATTGAACATCCTTACAACGTATATATAGTTCTTCTCGGCTTAACAAATAAAATAATTAAGCTCCAACTTTGAACTTCATTTTAAAGTAAAAACAAACAAAGTAAAGACGTAGAGCAGAGGTAGGAGTATTTTCTCATACTCAGTTCAGTTTTGTCAAATTTACATAAGTGACGTTATAGTACCGTATGTGCAATATTCTCAGCTCATATTCTAGATAACAGTATCCCAAAAGAATACTGTAACTCTTCATAGAATACTGTTTTCTAGAACCCTTGTCTGACTCTTTGTACCTATCACAGAACGAAGAAATACTCCGTTCTCAACTATATAAATAATTAATCATACAACTACCCTCTTCATTCAGGGAATTTAAAAGAACTAAGGCCTGCGAAACTTATTGATTGATTTTCCATGTATTTCCTTCCTCTTTCTTTCTGTTCTCTTCTACCGTGGCTACTACTCCGTCGAGATCAGGAATTTGCATAATAGCTTTTTTGTTTTATTAACAATTAAAATAAAAGTTTTATGTCATTTGATATACGCCTGTAAAAAAACAATCACATATCCGAGCCCTCAGGCAGAATTCGAACCGACGACCTTTTGCTATGCGAGCAAGTGCTCGCTGCATAGCATCGCATTCTGACCGCTGAGCTAGCGAGATGCTGGCAGACGCGCATTGTGAATGAACAAAAATATAAAATAAATACATAAAAATATTTTTGTAATCAATCAAAAAAATAAAAAAACACGATAATTTGAAAGATAAAACAAGTATCTAAGTCAAAAATTGTTCTATTCTGTCTTAACTGTCTATAATATCTACCTATAATATTTTCCATTACTTAAGAAGTTCCGTTATTAAACTATTGCTACTCTAGTAGCAGCAATACGATAAATAAATTGGCATGTCCGATGCGATTACAATCATAGTATAATGTAGCTAATTAAATAGTTTTTTTAATTACCAGACGGCACCAGAAAGTATTACAAGATGCAGTGCAAAATACAATCACGAGCAATAGATCAATCTGGGTAATCAAAACTCCGTTTAATTTATACGCCATATATGCTTTTTCTACTCTACAGTACGCCTTAGAGTGAGCTAGTCACCCAACCACAGATTAAATAATAGTTACTGACTCAACATGCGATAATTTAGAAATGCCTCCTCAGTAATGGTGCCTGTGGTTTAATAAGTTTTGTAAGAAATATCCCAGATCACTATTTAATATTCACAACACAAATTCAATTGGCAATGTTGTCACAGAATGTATACTCCAAAGCATACAGAAATAAATTGTATTGAAATTATTAGGGTTTATTCCCCAAACTACTAAAAGATCTTTAATTGAAAGAAAAGCTCCCGTTATTTTATTTCTACTATATTTTCATATTTTTCGACAAAAACTTCAATTCAGAATCAACGAATCTTACTTTATACGTTTAACTATAATAAAAACTAACGTTTTCAACAATCCAAAAGTCATCTTATCAATCGCCATAATATATTACTTAGGCCTCACAAATCAAAACGATAACTATGTGCATAGTAACCCTTTCCTGTATGGAAAGTAAGGAACAGATTCATTGCCAAACAAATTATCCAATCAGTTCATTTCTCAGTATTCGGCCTTAGAATTGTGCCGAAATCAATCCTAATCTAACGAGCTGAGGCCATGTAGCGACAGACGAATTATTGTTAATACGGCTCAATGCCGGCAATGGGTGGAGGTCGCCGATAAAATGTTGCTCTACAAACAGATTGACTCATCGCAGATGTCACCTCATTATCTGGCTCCAGAAACAATGTATCCTTCATGCAAATATTGAACGAGGAAATATTTACAATATTGATATTAATTCTCATAAATTTTCCGAAGTATCCCGTAACATCCGCCTCTATAAATTAGTCGACGACAGTCATCGTCTTTTCTCCTGAACAGTGCGAAAACGTCTTCTGAGCAATTAACAACTTTTGTCTTACATTTCTTTTTTGTTTTTAACCTTAAAAAACAACATAAAATAAAAATATTGAAAAAAAATGGGTTGTCTCATCTTTCTGGCTAATTGAGCTAGAGGATTGGGAGCAGAGTCACGAGCACTAAGGTGTATACACCATAGAACCATCATCACACTACGAGTAAATCGGTCAAAAACAAGAGACAACAGTGTAAAAATAAATGATTGATGTAATGTGACATGGTTCTACGAGTATACATCTTAGTGCTCGTGGCTGTAAATCCCTCCTAGGTGAGGAAATATAGCACTAAATTCGCCGAAATGAGGAAAATTTGCGCACTAAGTCGGCTCGGAATGCGGTTTTTTGCATTCTGTTTGGTAGCTCATTTAGAAACTTTGTCCGCATTTTTATTTTTGCAACTCATGAAAACTGCATTCTTTCCAATGCATATTTTCGAGTGATGGGAAAAAATTTATATCTGCCACAACAATGGACCAAATTGTACGAAATTTTACATCCGGGGGTTTTTTGGGTCGTAGAATCTGAATACATTGCCCTCTAAACACCTGGAGGCAAGGATGGCGCTAGGAACGTCATCGCCTGAAGTTCGCGTCAAACTCATGGGTAAATCAAGAAAAATGCATGTCCTGGGGGTTTTTAGGGTCGCCCTTCACGAATTTGAATGTATTCAGATTCCGCGACCCAAAAAACCCCCGGATGTAAAATTTCGTACAATTCGGTCGTTTGTTGTGGCAGATATTAATTTCTTCCCATCACTCGAAAATACGTACTGGAAAGAATGTACTTTTCGATGCAGAAATGCAGTTTTCATGAGTTGCAAATAAAAATGCGGACAAAGTTTTTAAATGAGCTACCGAACAGGATGCAAAAAACCGCATAACGATCCGACTTAATGCGCAAATTTTCTTTGTCTATGGCACTAGATTTCCTCGCCTATCCTGACTGTTTTTCAATACACTTTTTCGATGTTACTGACATTTATTTTGTTCCTGCCTACTTTTTTGCCTTCCGTACCTCTATCTTGCAGTATACTCTGCGGTTGTTTTCTAATTTATGTTCCTGCATTTCTCTCCATACTGTACGTTTGTGGGACTGACATTCTAAAAGTCTCGAGACTCTTAGCTCCTTCAGCGATCAAGTTAGCAATTTTTCTGCTTTTTATTAGTAATTAAATATTAATATCTATATTAATAAAAATCTTTGTCTGTATTTTTGTTCCTTATGCATTCCAAAACCATTGATCAGAGGCCTTATTGCGAGTTAACGCATTCGATACTCCTTTTCGAGCGCACTACAGATTTCTATGATTATTCGTAGTTCCTGATGGTTACCACTAGGGGCGCTTATCCAAAAATCCATAGTAATATTTTACGCAGACGATATCGAGTATCGAAGTGTAAACTCTCACTAAGGACTCAGATCGTGATGAAACTTTGGTGATTTGTAATATGCATGCCAGGGAGGTTTATATGTATAGTCAGCAAAAAAGAGCCTTGCAAAGCATGCCGAATGCAGCTAGTAATAAATAAATAAGGACATCACATACACTGCTCTGAACCCAAATAGATAAAGCACTTGTGGTTTAGGAATTCTAAACAACGACACTACAATACCCAGATCCTATATAATAATATCAAAAAGTTCGTTTTCCACATTGACCCAACCAGTTATCGAACCCAGAACCTCGGAGTGGCTTTACCATGAAAACCTGTAGCGAGCTACTCGACCACGGAGATCGTCAAATAACTACAAGAATATATATACTCATCTTTTCATGTGTGTATAATGTTATCGATTGATGTATATTTTCACTATTTTCTTTCTGTGCAGGGTGCTTCCCCCTTTATCTATTTTTCAATTCTACTCTTTACTCAAGGTTTCCAGGAAAAGATTGCTATTAAGCAATGAGGCCGCCTCTTTTTGTAATTTGTTCTTCTGTTTAATTGTTTTTGCAATATTTGTTATAATAATAATATTTCTTACATTCAGACCAATCACCTTAGCCAAAAGTAAAGGCAAGGCTTGTGCTATGTATACGGATAGACATACGTATATAATACATATATTTTCATGAAAATATATATAAATATCCATGACTCAGATACAAATGCTTGTATTCATCACACAAACATCTGCCCCTTCCGGGATAATAAAATATAATTTTTACTACTATACAGTTTGCATTTTGTCGCTTGTTTTATAATATCTAAATAGAAAACTACAAAAATACTACAATATTCAACTCTCGAGAAACGCATACCACTCTTCCCCAGAGAGTAATAGAATATCTCTACATTTTCTCTCAAATAAACGAGAAATCTGGACCATAATAGAAGAATGGGTACTAAAAACAAAGAGCTGTCTGTAAATTCTGAATTGCACCCAGGTTACCAATACGCGGTTGCAATATTATCTAAAGTTTAGAATTTTCACATTTCTCGGTTGAACACTTTAAACTGGGGCATGTGTAAGTATACATTTTTCTAGTGTTTCTATACACATATCACATGTATATATATACAGTGATGTATAAGATACCCTATACAAAGTATCTGAAATACTAGATGCAAGATACTTTAAAAAAAAGTATTTCAGATATCAGATACCGATAACTTTCTAAAAAGGTATCTGAAATACAAGATACAAAATACCTATCTTTCAACTACTTTTTAAAGATAAAATACTTTTGTAAGAAAACAACATTTGATTGAATTTAAGTTTATTTATTCCTGAAAACAATTTTCGTGATAACAAGGATCAGGCAAATGTGGCAAGACAAAATATAAAGGTATTAAAATTTACACTTTTTATGCTTTAGTTGAGATTTGAGTAAAACTAATTCCTCAAACATATTATCGCTCACCTTCCTTCGATGAGGCCTCATTATCATGCCCTCAAAGGAGAAGAGTCGCTCCACAGGAGCAGAGCTGGGCAAACAGGTGTTGTATTTTAGAAATATTTTTTTATTTCTAGGATAAGCATCCAAGCTCTTAAAGTTCGCATCTTTCTTGTTGAGGTACTAGAGTGTCTCTAAATCACTGGTGCTGCTTGTGTTTTCGCCACTAGCAATAGAGGAATCGGAGTCCTCTAGAAACATATAATAAGAGTCATTTTTTGACTTTTTTTATATCACCTTCAATGTTGTTTAAAGCCTCCGATTTTTGTCCGACAGGTACAGATGTACCACGGAAAGTAGGAGTGAGGTGGAAGGAATTCCTTTTTGCCGTGAAAAGACACTTGTATTTTAGAGGCGTTGAAATTAACGAGGTTACTGTCGCCCCACTGGGAAACGTAGTTTAGCCTCTGGTTTATTCGCTCAACCATGGCCTCTCTCATGAACATCACGTCGTCACCGCTGGCTTATGCGCTAGTCAGGTATCTCTCTACAACAGTACTGTCGTCTGCATACCCAACAACCTGGTATTAACAGGTCATTGATGTGTAGCAGGAAAAGCGTCGCAGAAAGAACAGACCCCTGAGGAACTCCGGCATCAATAGCAACTAAGTCAGAGGAGCGGCCATCGACAACTACTCTGATCGATCGTTCAGTCATGAAATCGGCTATCCAACTGCAAAAGTCAGCGGGGATACCGTACGCAGGAAGCTTGTGCAGCAGACTTGCGTGCCAGACCCTGACAAAAGCCTTCGAGATGTCAAGTGACACGGCAAGTGCTTCGCTGTGCATCTCGAGGGCCTCGCCCCAGAAATATGTCACATAAACTAGAAGATCCCCAGTTGAGCGTCCTTGGCGAAAACCATATTGACGGTCACAGAGGAGATCGTTGTCTTCTAGGTATGAGAGGAACTTGCTGTTCAGCACTCTTTCCATAACCTTACAGAGTAGGAAAGTGATGGTGATCGGTCGGTAATTACATGGATCGGCACGACTACCCTTTTTGGCTACTGGTTGCACATTGGCAAACTTCAAGGATTTTAGGATGTCCATCAAAAAGAATAGGTATGGCTTCTCGGTCTACAGATGGTGATGGACCGTATGGACATTTGAGTGCAGTCCTCTAATATTCACAAGGTGCACTTTAAATGGGAGGAAGTGCAGCCGTTGTTTAAAATCCTTCCTACTCCTTCTTTTTATGATGGTAAATGTTGGGGGGTAGGATTTTTAGTCGAGACGCTACTCGACTAAGTCGACCAAAGGAAACTGGGCTAAACTGACCAAAAAAGGGAACTCACCTGGAGACTGCGGGGACGCTCGAACCCCCCCGAAATGGCTACCGGGTCCTCACGTCCAGTCGCCAACTGGCACGGTGGAGCATTTCGGGATTATTTGCGAGTTGGCGGGGCAGTCTTTCACGCGTGGCTAGCGCGCCAGTTGGGCTCCCACTAACTACGGTAGGCCAGCGGCTAAAACCGTTCTTCGGGTACCTCTACTCTCCAGAATGAGTTACCAGGTACAGCATAGCCAAGATACCAAGACCGAGGTCAGACAGGACCGACAGGAGTGACGGTGGTGGGACATCTTAGCCGATGACATTTGTAGAAAGATAGTGTCGCCATCTGTCATTTAGTTCCCGACAATATCGATTATTTTCTTTATTGATGGCTTGCACAATTTGTGCATTTAGCCAGTGTCAAGTAAGTATAATCTTTCTTCTATGTTCTTGAGTAATTTCCTAGGTTTCAGTAAAGAAGTGGGGTTTTACTGAAAGCTTCTCGTGGCCTTCTTGAGAGAGCGCGAAAAGACCCTCCAACCTGTTTTGTTTCACTTGCCAACACTCATGCATATTCAGAAACACTCAATGGTTAATAACACGCCATTATTACACACTTATATCAACTACAACACAAAATTTAACAAGAAAGCCAAAACCATTAAAGTGACACTTCGCACTCCCGTCAAAAAGTCCAATATCGGCTAAATAAGCGACGTGCTGCGTTCAGTTACGTTTGGAAAGAAAAACTGCGAAGTTCATTTTAGTACAAGTATCTTAGGGAACAAAGTATCTTCAAAATACTAAGATACCAGGAAAATGTATCTAAATATAAGATACAAAATACAAAATTTAAAAAGTATTTCAAATACAAGATGTAAATACGTATTTTGTATCTGTATTTCAGATACTTTTATCTAAGATAAGTCACATCACGGTATGTATATATATATATATATATATATATATATATATATATGTTATTTCATATTTTTTATAAATTGTATTTGCCTTGACATTATTAAGAATATAGAGGACGAAGATATAGCCATTCCGATCAAAAACGTTACGATTTCGATTACACAAGCTTTTTAGCAACTTGTGGCTTGGGTTAGAGCAATAAGTGGTCATATGTGAAGTCCTCTAAAATATAAATCTAAGATTTTAATGCTATTTATATATTAATATATTTTTCTTAATATTCCACAATATACATGGCGTAATAGTTTATTTGTAATTTAGGTATAACTAACTGAAAAAGATGATCTGATACTGTAAAACATACCGACAAGAGCTCATAAAAATTGCAATGATAGGAAAATAATTAAATATTCGTCTATTTCTGACATTATGGATCCATTGTTATGTTTACAACAACAAAGCAAACACAAAAGGAATAAAATAAAGCACCATTGGAGAGTGTGAACATCCCGGGAAGTCAAGACGTCAGGGTCAGCAATCAGGCGGCCTTCCCGGCGCGACAATCACGCGGCAAATACGCGCGCATTCCTTATGATCTCATTAGGAACCCAGACATCTTACAAACTGCCTATAGATGACTAAATAAGAGAAAAAGTTTTTTTTAATAATGATATAACGCGAACAAAACGTCTATGTTACCTTTATGACCACCTTCTGGTTTTGGATGCTGAACACTACCGACAAATTTGAAATTCAAGGACAAATTAACCTTAGCCTAAATGTAACTAATTTTACACCAAAATGGCATAGATATTAAAAAATACTCGAATGGCAAAACGTATAACAAAAATTTAATAAACTTATTGTAAATACTATAAATATACCTTACGTATTATTTGCACGTAATGCTTATCATAATCAACTACTGCTAAATGTAGGTCTCCTCTTTATGTGGCTATGTAAGCCATTTGTACCGGCTTTCTGCAACTTTTGACAAAGTAGTCAATATTTCTTCTCACTCTGCGTGGCAGCTACCTTATTTATAAAAACTCATCCGATCGGAATCAAACGAAACTACAATTAAATATGGTGAAAATGCAAGGTTCAAAGGCACCTTGAACTAACAACCTAGAGTATTTTTTAGTCAAGTTGAAGTCAACTTATACAAGAATATTAATTTCAACGATAATGTCACATTGAGAACGTATTATTTTTTTTCTACAAATAGCCTCTCGATATCTTTTCATCCCCAATAGTTTTCAGTTAAGTGAGATATGTTTACTGTACATTACAAATAATCATCTCACTTAAAATCCCAGTCACCTTTAGGATACATTATATTGCCTTCCGTTATATGATAGAAATGTCAATCGTCTTATTTACCCAGTACATGTCCTGGATTTTTAAGCATTTTAATAACCACATATGACGAAGGATGTTAGTGGAGTTAAATAAAAATATATATTATTATTTATTATTTTTTACTTTATTACACAAAATAGAACATAGACGGACTTAATGCCTTTAGGCATTCTCTACCAGTCAACCAGATAGCTGCTTACAGAAACAGAAAAAGGCGCAGCATACTTAGTTATTTAATTATTGTAAGTAACCGAATGCAAGTCAATACTAAGAAACTATATCGCTAAGGCTTAAAAAAATATACGGTACACAACACAAGTTACATATCAATAATCTAGCTGGAATTGTTAATTTTACAGGTAATTTAATAAATTGGAATGATTTACTTACATCAAATTTAATTGACATTTCATTATTTTATTTTCTTTTTTTTTAACTCATTTAAAAATATATTGAAAATTGTATGACTTATTTTCGTTTTAATTTTTACACTATTTGAATCGCCTTTTAAAAAAGAATAACTAAAACCCTTGTCTACTAATAACCTAGGAAGTTCAAATTATCTAACAATAATTGTTATCGAACGGCTATCATTTCAATATGCAAATAGTTTCAGGCACAAGTTTTGGTTGTGAAATGTAGAGTACACCTATTTCCAATTACTGAGGTGGCAATAAACGAGCTCCCTTCACAGAATAATGTTGATAAGCAGACAACATCTTCTGTTTTAATATGCGGTTCAAGTCCAGATGACATTAGGCATATTACGTGGTTGAAACAACATATAACTACCTATATTTTTGCGGCTAATGCAAAAATTAACGAAATTAGAACAAATCGCACCCTCAGTACCTACTACAAAGAGAGACCTGTAAAACTGAGTTAACCACGCTAGAATGCCTCAAAAAGTTTTCGGAAATTTTGAGTTCTATTTTTTTAGTGCGAATTTTCTTTAACAGGGATAGATTCGGCCCAGAACGAATCAGCGAATCCCTAACGCAGAGTAATATATACCTACACAGCAATAAATTATTTGCAGTTAATAACTCCAACAATAATCAAATTTAATCTGCGAAGATATATTTGTAGGTACGTTAACTGAACAAAGGTAACAATACAATAATTACACACTTCCGATCTACATTATTTTCAATTTCCGAACTGGTAATAGACTCAGTACCTAGTTTTCAGTAACGTAGATATAATAAATAAAAAATTGCAAAACACAACGAAATGCTAATTGTTAATATTATTCAAAAATGGATTAGTCATATTTTTTCTTTTAATGTTATAAAAAAACACGATAATAATCTCGTTTTGATTAATACTAATGTCATTGACCATGAAAGTTTAGAACGAAAATGTAACTGTTTTTAAAATATATAAAAAATAAGTAAAGATGTTTCCTAATAAAATGTTGAGAGGTAGTGGCACACCTATGACCATTCTTTATTCTTGAATTAAACTTCTTAGATATAAATGAATTTCTTTATATTTCAGTGATCAGTTTAAGTAGAACTGCTAAGAGAATGTTCAAACAGTCTTTAGCAGTGTGTTTTAATATTTAAGATGTGAGTGATAACTGATAAGTTACAAGCCGGGTTACATTCCCGAAATCAGGCCGAATCCGTTTGGATTTATTTTCCATATGACACGAAAACTTGTGAAACAGTATTATCAAGATTGAGGAGAGCTTTTCATTTTCTCGTAACAAAAGTTTTTATTTAACACAAATATACTGTAATGAATGCAGTGGTAAATGATACATATATTAACTTAAAGAAACATTTTAATTATATTTGTAACTCAGGAAATATGTTTAATACCTACTGCATCTTTTCTTTACTTTTACAAATCAGATTACTCAGTAGCACACATATTAAATTTCTTATTAATATACAAACTGCAAGGCAAATCCATACAAACAAAACAAATACCAACAGGACTATACTAATGACATCTAGTAGCATAGACTCGAAACAAGCGGTACTTTTTGAGTGAGGGCAGCGAGGGCGGCGCACCGCGGTGCCGCGCTACATACTCCGTCCCATAGAGGGCCCTGTCCGCAGCCGAGAGCGGCCGGTCATGCCACAGCCCTGACACCCTTTGTGCTTGCTGCTGCATTCTAAAGAAAGCTGGTTTTAATAGAGTAATGCCATTAAGCACATCTCATTCTACCATAAGAATAAAACATAAAAAAATAAACAAAAGTAGGATTTGCTAATACAATGTAACTAATTTTGAATAGCCGCCGAACAAACAAATTATTAGATAAAACATAACGCAATGGCCAAAACTCGTCGGTTATTTAATGGTCATTGTTGATTCTTTATGTGGCAGCGAATATACATGAACTTTTTTTTCTACCTACGTATAATAATTGTAGATTTATTTCAAGGTAAATCAAAAAAAAAATCATTGTAGACTACCCTGCGAAAAAGTAGGTGTGATGTATCCAAATCAAAAATTCAGGTGCCGACTTCAAAAATTGCTTCCTTTTTTAGGCCATAAAACATAAAATAAAAGAGATAAGTAATGGTGGCTTCGTAATTTCCTTTTTTATTTTTTTTCTGTCTTTGTTAATATTTTATTTCAAGCAGAAATGTTTTTGAGTACTACGGACCGGACGTACTATTCGGACCATAATGTGAACAGGTAAGTTATTTTAAAACTGATTTTATTTGAGGAACATGGAACTTACATAGAACATCCAGCTGCGGGAACCACTTCCTCGTGAGCACGTTGTCGTGTCCAGCGGGGAAGGCGTCGTTCTCCCACTTTAGCAGGACTCTCTGGGGGATTCTTTTTAACGGCAATAAGAATTTGTCCAACATGCGCGAAGACATCGAGCTAATTTTCAAGTTTGAACCAAAACTAACATAGATTGCACCGTGATCAGCTTTAGATAGAAACTCTTCGACATCCTGAAATTAGTCAATTTTGTATATTGAATCATGATTATTAACAGTATGTATTAAGGCTAGTATAAATATCGATCCTATTGATGATATTTCCCATTTTTCAGGGTCTCCGTGTAGTATATGGCACAGCAAATATACTACAGCTAAAGCAATACCGAAACAAGGCCTATTTGTTGAGTTAGATACCTACGTTCCATTAAAGCTTTAGGGTGACACTTTTAATTTATGTAAAATATTAAAATTATTATTTATTAATAAAAATAATGTTGGTTCTGCAACTATAATATAGTTAAATTGATCAACTGATAATTGAAGAAACACCAATTGTTACAAATGGGTTACTGAAAAATACTTTTCTTCGCTACGACACATGAGCGAATGACAGCACTTCGATGTTCGCTTAAGGGTCGTATAGAGGCGTGCATCTGCGTAAGTGCGTTCGTTTCGATCAATTGTAAGTATTAACTTTACTACTTTAGCTATATATCAACTGTATCTAATGGTGACTGACCCGGTTAGCCAGAAAGAGTTTCAAATTTCACATGATTGATTTTCACAGTTGGCGTGTTCGCCCTATATTTGGGAACGGTAGGTGAACATCCTCCATCCTCCGTGCTTCGAAGTATCCGTCGTTGGCACCCACCAATCCGCAATAGGTCTGCGCGGTGGGTTTTTGGCCCACCCTCCCATGCTTTTATCCATTGAGAAGGCCTGTGCCCCAGCGTGGAAATTTTCTGCGTGGTCCGTGACCATGTTAGCATATGTTACACTTTTTTCTAGGTACTAGAAGATTTTGACGAGTGTCCACAAGGCTCGGTAGCTCAATTGGGGGAGCATTGGACCTAATTTCCAAAGGTTGCGGGTTCGATTCCCGCCTGAGAATTCACTTGTGACCCGAGTCGATTTTTTCTAGTATATTTCTATTATAATAATTTATCTCACACATTCTTTTTAACATTCATACCTTACCTTTGGCAATGATTTTGGTTTAGTTAGGGGCCATTCATTTATTACGTAAGACGATTTAGGGGGGGAGGGGGGTCGACCATGTCTTATTTTTTCTTACAAGGGGGTAGAGGGGAGTCTCGATAGTTCTTACGTAAGATCACAAAAATGCGCAAAGTTGAAATTATATTTTGAAAAAGCACGGGCAACCGCGCGAGTGCTGAGGTTCGCTCGGATGCGTATGGGTAAAAACTTCATGGCTGTATTTAAATATTGAAAGAGAAAAAGCTTTAGCCATATATTCAAGGCGAGGCCAACAAGTCTTGTCGGCACAAGAGTCGGTTGAGTGGGTTTTGAGCCCCTGGACTGAAAATCTTATGTAGGTAAAGATTAATTATTAAAATCAAAGTTTATTCTACCAAAAAATAAAAATTATTAGTACCTTTGTAAGTACAAATAAAAATTTCTAAAAATTGTTACTTTGAAGAATAAACATTAAAAAAGCCAAACGTGTATTCATTTTTTCCTTTAGATTCTTACGTAATAAATATTAAACACGGGGGAGGGGGTCGACCTATTCTTATTTTTTCTTATAATAGGGGGGGAGGGGGTTAAAAACTAGCGAAAATAGTCTTACGTAATAAATGAATGGCGCCTTATATGCAATCCACCTATTTCCAGTAGTTGTGGCGCCAACAAACGAGCTCCTGTCATAGAATAGTGTTGATACGCGAATACCATTTTCATTCTATCTTTCGCTATATGATCAGTGTCTACAGAATTATTTGGAAGATGTCGCTTAAACACCTCCATTATATTTCGATGGAAGACATATCGATTGACGAGAGTATAACACAATTTCATAAAAGCCGCTTTAACTTTTGTAAACAGAGTCGGGTTGGGTCCTCCGTTGGTAAAGTAGAACGCATCAGCTGCTAGGTCAAACAGAATCCCTAATGCTCGGCAGCAAGACATGTGAAGTAACACCTATGATCGGAGCGTCGAAATGGGTTCCAGCATAAACTAGTGCACAATCACACACGAACAACTCCACAAACACAAGGTCATACTTATTGCCTTCAGTAAGATGCGATTTTGCTTTAACATTTGTTAATAAGCTTTCACAGTCAAGCCGCACAACTTGAGGTAGAAATGTGAAAACTTGAGAAAAAACATTCACATCTAACAAATATGTGTTCAAATCCTCATAAGCTTCCAATGCAGTGAACTCCATGCCCAAATCACGTTTTAAATCAAATATTCTATTATTTCACTATTAGGAAAGTTGTTAATTATAATAGTAACGTTATGTCCTCGGTCTGCTAGTTCTTGGAAGAACTTCTGGAAAATCATAAAGTGGCTTCGTAGTGGTAAAGAAAATATGGCAAGTATGTTGAGAGCTGACACATAGAGCAAAGTTGTCAATATTATAAAAAAAAATTCAGTCGCATGTTTTTTCGTGATGTAAATGCGGTTTTGAATCGGTAAACGTGTGTTGCCGTCAACCACAGACCGCGGTCCTGTCTTAACTGATTCGTAGCCTTGATGCTGAGACCGTTACATTGTACAGAAAATAAGCATCGATCTTTCCTACTAGGAAGTTTATAGACAAACGAAAAAGTTTACATGCAAAAAAAACACTACGCTCGCCACTTCAAACAAATTAAGCTATTCGTAGCATCTTTTCTTACCATACGAAGATAAAATAGGATTCAATCGCAAGATTATCCCAGCTGTTTGTTTAATAATGCAACCGAATCCTTATAATATTTTTATATGATATTGCCTAGATATCGTTAATTTCAAAGTAAGGTTAAAAGAATTTTTGCCTTTTTTTAAACTTAAAAAAGACCTACCAAAAATCTTTAACTTATTTAACGCATCTATGAAAAAATATTTTTGGCTTATTCAATCAGTATATGCCTAAATAAGTACACAGTGTCGATATCAGTTTAATAACCTACTAACCATTGCATCGAAAAACTAGCCGGGCTAGGAATACTCTGTATTATTACAAAAGCACGATCAAAAGAGAAACATAAGACGTCAGTCAAACAATTATTGTTGATTTGAAATTAAAAAAAAAATAATAGGATGAAATAAAACCACTAAATATATCAACATATCAACGAATAATTATAATACACACTAACTACTGGTATTTTTCCTTACTTCTACAAATCAATTTTCCTAGAAGAACACTTAAAACTTTTTTTATTAATTTATAAACTACAATACAAATCCATACAATCAAAAATAATATTAAAACTGCTATACTGATGACATCTAGCAGCATAGACTCAAACCAAGCGGTGCTTTTGGAGGGCAGCGAGGGCGGCGCGCCGCGGTGTCGTGCCACGTACTCCGTCCAGTAGATGGCGCTGTCCATGACCGGCTGTGGCCTGTCGTGCCACAGTTTCGACACCCTCTGTGCTTGCTGTTGCATTCTGAAAAATGTACAATATGAAAAAAATATATCTTATTCAGAAATAAGAAAAATACATCTCAGTGACATAATTACATATTTATTTGAAGTAGGTAATACATTCCTACATGCTTTATAACAACAGTTTACGAGAGTTCAAACTTTAAGGGAACTTAATATTATTTGCCTTAATAATGTTTTCACTGCGTGAATTAAAATAGATCATATCATAATACAGGGCGTCCCAAACTTATGGGACATGAAGGGGAAGTACCTTAAATATCGTAGATAGTGAAATTTGCTCAAAGAAGACTTTATGTTATTTTTAAAAGTTAGTAATTCTGCATTTATAGATTTTCTAAAAATTACTTGCTTCGTCTGGGAATCGAACCGACTTAAATGTCAAAAAAAATCACCCTACTTTTATGATGCCAATCGAAAGAATAGCTAAAAAATAATAACTATGCTTAAGATACATGGTTTTTTAAAAGAAAGGAACAACGTGAAATTAATATTTTAATCAAATTAAAAACATACATGAAACTGCCGTAGTCAATTAAGTAGGTATTTTTTTGTAAATTAATTAATTAAATGCTCAAAATGTGATCCCTCTTGTCTTACGCAAATCTCCAATCTTTTAATGAGTCCGCTGCCTGTTGATTTTCTTATCATTTTATGGTGAACACTCGATGTGATATGGCACAATTCTGTTTGCAACTCGCCCACGTTCTCGTATCGCTTTTTGTATAGCATATCTTTCACGTATCCCCAAAAGAAGAAATCTAATGGTGTAAGGTCCGGGGATCTGGCCGGCCATCTAATCGGTCCATTTGTACCAATCCATGTAGGAAAACATTCATTTAGAAAATCTGCTGCTCTCCGACTATTATGAGCCGGAGCTCCATCTTGTTGGAAAATTAAGTTTTCTTGCTCCGCCGCGGAAAGATTTCTTATCTTATCCCTTAAAATTTGAAGTATTCCTAAATACTTTTCCGTGTTCAAGGTTCCTTGGTAAAAATGGATTAAGAAAACCCGGTTTTTTAAAAGTCCGCACCAACAGTTGAGTGAAAAACGCACTTGGTTATTCGTTTCAGTGACTCGTAGGGGATTTTCTTTAGACCAAATACGATTATTGTTGCGGTTATACATACCGTTATTGCTAAAGTTAGATTCGTCTGTCCAAATAATATTATCCAAAAAATTTGGATTTTCGAGCAAGCGTGCCTGGATATCAAGACAGAAATTTCTTCTCCTTTCTGTATCGCCCGGAAGTAATTTTTGAACCAATCGTCCTTCAACATAACTCTTAAAACCGTGTTTTTTTAATACACGGTGTATTTTGCTTTTCGAAACTCCAATTTCATGTTCTCCTTCTCTCACCGATGCTTTCGGAAAAGCCGAAAAGTAAATTAAAATACCAAGTTCTTCGTCGTTGATCGTACGGTTTTCTTGCTGTGGTTCTCTTGGGCGTTTATCGAAACGTCCCAGAGTTTTCAAATTGTTCACAAGCCTTTTCAAAACTTTACGAGACGGTTATTGTCTATCAGGATATTTTACGCTATACCACCGCAAACTTCTAGAGATATCTTTATCATTCAAAAAATATGCTTCCATTAGATCAAAACTTACTTGATATGCCATGTTCGCAATAAATTAACACAATAACACTTGTGTAAGTGAATTAAGACTAAACAGATCAATATCCGAAAAATAAACGCTCGCACAGACTGTTCCATTTTCAAATTTAAGAACAACATTATTTTCGTTTTAAATTTGCCTTCAACGCTCGCACAGACTGTTCCATTTTCAAATTTTAGAACTACATTAATTTATTATTTTTAGCTATTCTTTCGATTGGCATCATAAAAGTAGGGTGATTTTTTTTTTGACATTTAAGTTGGTTCGATTCCCAGACGAAGCAAGTAATTTTTAGAAAATCTATGAATGCAGAATTACTAACTTTTAAAAATAACATAAAGTCTTCTTTGAGCAAAATTCACTATCTACGATATTTAAGGTACTTCCCCTTCATGTCCCATAAGTTTGGGACGCCCTGTATAGGTAAGTAGGTCTTAAGGTAGCGCACACTTAAACAATTTCTTGTTCATTTACTAAAGCATTTTCCTTTCAGCGATGCTAAATTGCAAAATATAATAGAAAAATGGAAAATATACCCAGGGTAGAATTAATTTATCGTTTTGAATTTAACCGCCATAAGAACCATTTATTATTCTTTTTTCTACACAAAATACTTACTCGGGTGTCGTAATCTTCATAATATTATCAGCTAAGTTCTCCGGTGTGACGCTGGCAAATATGAGAGTTTTTGCAAAGCCAATGGCTCTAAGGGATGCCGAATTCGCAAACTGATCTCCGAAGAACGGCATCGTCACCATCGGCTTGCCGCAATGCACAGCTTCTGAGGAACTCAACATTCCACTGTGGGAAATGAAACCTATAATCTTTGGGTGACCTGAAAAAAGTAGGATTAATGAAATGAAAAATCAATTTGGTATGTAATAGAATAATACTTATAAATATATTGTATTTAGGTCTTACACTTCCGCGCATATTGCGACGACCATTTGGTGCATCGGTAAAGATCCCGCGTTTCGCATCGAAGGGCCTGGGTTCGAGTCCCTTCCGAGGCAGATGTTTGTGTGATGAATACGAGCATTTTTACCTGAGTCATGTGTTTATATATATTTCTATAAATATGAAATACTTAAATATCGTAAATGTATGTTTATTTGTAACCGTAGTATCCATAACACAAGCCTTAGGTTGCTAGGTACAGTGCTTACTTTGGGTTAGACTAATGAGTGTGAATGTGAGAAATATTATTATTATTACACATTTAAATAAAACAACTTTTTCACGGATTTTGCGCATACTTTATATCCTGACGTTTATACTCCTTCACAGAAACCGTAAACACAATATGACTAAGGCAATGGTCGTCATACCTTCACAACATTGTAATCAGCCACGTTCCTAATTGTTAAAATTTATACAAATTAAATTTGTTTTATTTTGCATTTTATTTGATTATTTAATCGTCACTACGATTACTGTAAACTACTGAGTTTACCAACAGTTCGGAAATTGTCCTTCCGAAAAAAAATTGGGAAAGAAACTACTCATAGAAATTTTAAGAAAAATATCCTCATGCAACAATTCTCTCGTCACAATAGCGTAATGAAGCTAGAGCACAGGTCTACTGATACTTGTCTTCTCTTTACGTATGTACACGCTACAATCTTTGCTGTAGATCAAGTACAATAACCACAAATGTCCTTCACAAATGGAAAAAGCCAATGTGAGCACTTGTTATATGAGAATAATAAGATAAGGTTTCGCAGTTTAATATACCATTTAAATAAATATTACCGTATTATCTAAAATGTACGGGAAAGTAATTTTTCCTGTATTCAATTTCATATTTTTGAAAAATAAAAAATAATTTTGAAACTATTTTATATAATCTTAATATATATAAATTACGTGTCACGTTGTTTGTCCGCGATGAACTCCTTAACTACTTAACCGATTTTAATCAAATTTGTACACCGTGTACAGTTTGATCCAACTTGAAAGATAGGATAGGTTTCAATTTATAACACAGCAACGCGTCGCTGGGTCAGCTAGTTATATATAAGTTCTAACCAAGCAGAACAGAAATTGAGAAGTACCCCAGTACAGTGCATTAACGCTGTACTCAATAATCACTACTGTACGGCATATGTACAACTATGTGCTGTAATTAAATAATAAATAAATAAATATTTCTTACATTCACGCCAATTAGCCTAGCCCCAAGTAAGCACTGTAAGGCTTGTGTTATGGATACTAGGGTAACGGATAGACATACATACATATATGATACATAGATATGTAATATTCATTGAAATATACATATAAACATCTATGACTCAGGTATAAATGCTCGTATTCATCATACAAACATCTGCACTTTCCGGGATTCGAACCCAGGACCGTCGGTGCGAAAGGCAGGATCGCTGCCAGTTGATTGCTACTTTACTTATATAATTAATATTAGTAATGTAGCAATTAACCTTTTTTTTCATACTTGGTGTTATAATTTAACAATTTTCACTCAAGTCTTTTACACATTATACATATTTTTACTTACACGACGTAATAGTTAATTGTAGCAAGCCACCATAATAGTTTTTACGAACAACTCACATAGAACATCGAGCTGCGGAAACCATTTCCTCGTGAGCACGTTATCGTGTCCAGCGGGGAAGGTGTCATTCTCCCACTTGAACAAGACTCTTTGGGGGATTCTCTTGAATGCCATCAAGAAGTTGTGCAACATCGTTTCAGACATAAGACTGCTATTTAGATTTGAACCGAAGCTTACGTAAATAGCACCATGATCGGCTTTGGAAAGAAATACTTCGACATCCTGAAAATTAAGAATAATATAAAAAGTAATAATCGTTATTATATTTCTCGGTTTTTGTAATAGTTCTCTTTTTAATAACATAGCAGTTTGTTATTTTAACAGATAATTTACCTGCGGTAACGGTTTTGGTTTAGAAATATGAAGTCCACCTATTTCCAGTAGTTGTGGCGCCAACAAACGAGCTCCTGTCATAGAATAGTGTTGATAAGCAAACACCATTTTCATCCTATCCTTTGCTATGCGATCAACATCCAGTGAATTATTTGGCATGTATTGTCGAAACACCTCCAAAATATGATTTTGGAATACATAACGATTAAGGAAAAAGTAACATAAATCCATAACGGCTGCTTCAACTTTTGTGAAAAGAGTTGGGTTCGGTCCACCATTGCTAAAGAAGAACGTATCAGCGGCTAGATTGAACGGGATCCCCAATTCAGAATACCTGTCCGGCAACAAGACATGCGAAGTTATTCCAATAATAGGAGAGTCAAAATTAGCCGCGGCATACACCAGCGCACAGTCACTTATGAACAACTCAACGAATACAACATCATATTTATTGCCTTCTGCCAGGTGACTTTTTGCATATGGGTTTGTAAATAAACTTTCACAGTCCTGTCGAACAACTCCAGGTGAGATGGTTAAAAAATGATGAAAGTTCCGTATATGTAAGAAATTTGGATTCATTTCTTCATACATTTGTAGAGTTGTGAAATTTGTACCTAAATCTCTTTTTAAATCAACGAATCTCAAATTCGGGGAATGTTGCGGATCAGGGAAATTGTTGATAACGGTCACGGAATGTCCCCTGGCTGCTAACTCACGGAATAATGTTTGAAATGCCATATAATGGCTTTTTAGTGGTATGGATACTATAGCGAGTACGTTAAGAGCGCTCGCATACTGTAGGAGTATTAAAGTGATGACGAAAATTAATGTGGGACGCATGATTAAGAATCACGTGCAAAACTTGAATCGATAACTCGTCTCAGCGCTGCATGGCCGTCGACCGTGGCCGGCGCTCGGTCATTAACTGACGATCATAGGCTAGCCTCTGTCTCGTCCCGTTAGTTGCGAGTTTGCTTTGTAATAGGTATTTGACACCTAACATTATATAACAGAACCTATATTTTTTATCAACAATGATTTTATGAATACTACAAATACAGTTTTATAAAAGTTAATTATACTTCCTGAAAGTTTAATATTTAATAACTTATTTTCTAATTGAACTAGTTTTCACATAACGATGCGACATTAGATTGGCTTATCTCCTGTTTTTTTCCTCAAGACATATTTCAAGGAAAGGAAAATATAATGAAGTATTTTATAAAAGGAATTAGAAGCTCTAAGCGGTAACCTCATTTTAGAAAACATTACCATCAAATAATTAATGAGAAAACGTTACAGCAGCTAGGAAATATCTCTATTGCAAATAAGTACACTCTAATAAAATTCATAGTTACATTTATTTAATAATAAATATTATCGTTTAATTTAAATTAGTCATCATTACCACTTAATATAAAACGGCTTATTAAAACAGTCTCTTCTGCACAATATATAAGCAGACAGCCACGAAGAACAGAAATGCGAAGAACATTATTACTTTATCTGTGAATTCTCGTCGGCCATACTTAGTCAACAACTTGCTAGATTGAGATATAGTGCTCGCAGTATTTTGTAATTCAGATTTTGTTCCCTGTAACAACAACATGAATAATTAGCACTATGATAATATGTCTCATCTATTCCAAAATAGGACGATTATTTTACTGTATTTTAAGATTTACAGACCAATACAATTTGATGAGATTGAGCTCCCTTTGTACTTGTAGCTTTAATATAAACATACAATCATTCCAAAAACAAAATGCTATTTCTAATTTTGACGGCAAATTCCGTTACTAACTGGCCGAAACTTTGATCAACAGATTTGTTCAACCAAAAAACTCATATGGTTACTATGCTCTGAACACAACCGCTATACCGCGCCGTAGGTTTGCGAACGGCGAGACGGGGGGGCGAAACGGTTGCTCCATTTTGTCCTTCTGCCATCATCGCTCACGGCGGTAACTAGCCTTATTTGTTACGGACTGTCTGTGTCAGATGCATATGAGGTATGTATATCTAAAGATGGGACGTGCGATATCTCGAGATATCAAGCCATTTTCAAAGAGGCCGAATATTTATAAAACAAAAAAGCAGACAACGAAAGTTTTGAATATAGAAGTGACGCAGTTGCGGAGGCTACGGAATACTGCGAAAAAACTGTAAGAAATGTAATAACGGCGGGAAATTCACTAACTAATTTAGGCCGACTGAAATTTAGTTTACCAAAAACCCGAAATTTATACAGAAAAACATGTTATTGACGATTTTAATTTGGGAGTCATCAAAAGAAAAATTCATCAGTTTTATAAGATCGAAAAAACAGTGCCAAGTATTCGTAAATTAATGTCAATTTTACTAATTATTATTAATTATTAATTAATATTAATTAATTATTATTATTATTATATTATTTACTAATAATTATTACACACAGTATCTTCCTAGGAGGCGAGGAGAGACTACCTCTTTATATAAATATATAAGTCACTGCACAATTTTATTTATCGTTTCTACAAATTATTAATGCTTAAAATTTTGTATTAAACGTAAGACAAAATCAGTACGAATTTAAAATATTTACTATGGATGCAAATGCCGCTAACAGTGCCTCTGAATTTAACTTCGATATGGAGAACATAACCCAACGCGGACATCACCGGCATAGACCAACACCAAGATCTTCTTCACTAACAGACCTATCGAAAGAGTCTCTGTTTGACACCACTATGATGAGTTTACCAAATGGTTCTCTAAATGAATCGTTGAACATTACTGAACTATCCGACCGAGTGAAAATACTCACAGAACAATTAGACAATGCTAACGAGCAGCTGAAAAGTGCGCACCAAGAAATCGAAAACTTACATAGTGAAAATTATAGACTAAAGATAGATCTCAACAAAAGCCTAATTACTATTGACAATTATAAAAAAATAGGAATAGATCAACCAAATTGTACTCCATCATCAGGAAGAAATAAGAAGAAAAACAAGCGAAGTACTCCATCAACTGCATCAAAATATTATTTCAGGGAAGTTAAAACAGATTACGAAAACAATTTTAGCCCAAGAAAGAGCCTTTTTCTTCAAGAAACTATTATTAATGACTGCCGGTTGCCTCGCGAGATACCAACAGCGCGTCACACCAAATCTGGCAATATCAAAAACTCTTGTGAACCTAAATTATTTACCTCCCCTAGGAGGATACCTGAACAATCTAACTATTGTAAGAGAAAACTATGTATTTTAAGTAATAGACATTACACAGGTCCTCTTTACTCTATTGAGCATACATTTTCTAATGATTTTAATTTTTGTCGATATCTATTGCCTAACATAAGAATTGAGCAACTCCTAGCCAACCTAAAGAACAGATTGTTTAACTTTACTATGAACGACTACTGTATCATTGTATTAGGTGACGCCGATATAAAAAATAATAATTGTATTGAACTTATAAATACAATTGGAAATAAAATTAAAGAAATTTCTCACACTAACATTGTAATCTGTACACCTACATATGTACTAGGAGCACCCATACATAATTATAAAATTGAATTATTTAATAGTTTACTATATGTAGAATTACAAAATTATCAAAATGCATATTTTTATGACTCGAATGTAAATCTGACTTATGAAATGTTCTCAAATTTGACAGGTAGAGTAAATAACTTTGGGCTACGGACCATTTTTCAATCTATAATGAAACAAATGCGCATTGATTTTGTATTATTTCCTTTGACCATTTCTGAAATTGACTGCAATTTAGCCATTGAGAGTAATTCTAAATCTAATTACCCTTCATCTGAACATTTATTTCGTATTTAATTCATTATATATTCTTCATCAAAATATAGATGGCCTTATTACGAAATCAAATGAATTAATGGTTAATTTAGAAAACTTAAAGGATGCACGCACTCCAATAGACATTGTAGGTATTACTGAGCACAACATGATAGTAAGTGACGGGCCTCGACTTAACGTTACAAACTATAAATTAGCGTCTTACTACTGTAGAGAACAACGCAGGGGTGGCTCCTGTATTTTGATTAGGAATCACCATGAATATGAAAATGTAACAAGTGTAAGCAGTCAATCAATATCTGGTGTAATAGAGTGTACGGCAATAAAATTACCACAACATAAGCTCTACATAGTATGTATTTACAGACCTCCTCGATCGAAGTCAGAATTACTTACCTTATTTTTTTGTAGACTTGAAAAAATATTAAAATCCCTAAGTGACAAGATCAATTATAAATTAATTTTATGCGGCGACTTTAATATTGACATGTTAACAAATAATAAAACATCTAGAGACTTTAAACAGCTATTATCCAAATATAATATAAAATGCCAGTTTAATGAACCCACCAGACCCAAAAGTAAAACATGTTTAGATAATATTATACATAACATACGCGGTGCAAGGGGGGAGGTTGTAGAATTAGCATTTTCCGACCACTCTGCTCAAACGCTTAAGGTACCCATCAAAAAAGCATGTCGACTAAAATACTGGTTTACTTACCGGCGAGATTTCTCTCAAGATAATATAAGAAAATTTACTAACTGTATAAAAAGCCTGAGTTTTAATGAAGTTTATGAATCAAACTGTCCAAATATTGCATTTAAATTGTTTCACAACCTTTTTACACTTTTTTATAAGCTATGTTTCCCACAAGTCAGAGTAAAAGTTCCCACAACAAATAAACCTAAATGGATTTCAAAAGGTATTAAGTCCTGCAGTAAAAGACGTCGTTATCTCTTATGGAAATATCGTTTATCTCCAACAATAACTAATAAATCAACGTTTGACAACTATAGCAGACGCTACAAGAGAATAATAAATCTCACGCAAAAGGCACAAAACGACTATTTTATAACTCAGTCCAAAAATAAATCTAAAGCAACATGGAAAATAATTAATAAATATAATAATAGCTTACCAAGGCAGCACATTACCAGTGTGATAATTAACGATAACAGAGAGATAACTGAACCGACAGAAATTGCGAATGCATTTAACGATTTTTTCACAAAGTCAATAAAGACAGTTGATGATGAAAAACAAAAAATAAATTCTATTTTGCATAGTCAACCAAATTCCATGTTTCTTGCACCGATTGTTTCGTTTGATGTTCTCAAATCTATACATTCACTTAAAAATACTGATAGTGTGGGTTTTGACGATATTTCTACTAGGATTATTAAAGCAGTAGGAAATATAATAGCTCCTATCTTATGTCATATTATAAATTTATGTTTAGAGCAAGGAACATTTCCAGATATATTAAAATTGACAATAACTATTCCGGTATTTAAAAAAGATGATAAAAAGGTTTTAAAGAACTATCGCCCCATTGCGTTGATATCTATATTTTCAAAGATCATTGAATACATCATATATAAAAAAATTAACAATTACTTTGAAACTAATAATTTATTTACAAACCATCAATATGGCTTTCGGAAAGACAAATCGATAAACTTGGCATTACATTAATTTTTTGAAAAGATTGTGAGTAACGTTGATAAGCGAAATCCCACACTGGCTTTATTTATAGACATGACTAAAGCATTTGACAATATTCATCATAGAACATTACTCGCTAAACTAGAAAAATATGGTGTGAGAGGCAATGCCCTTAAACTTATTGAAAGTTATTTAAGTAATAGAAGACAAATTACGCACATAAACAGAATTGACACAGAAATTGGTGTCAATACTACTTATGCATCGAAAGAGAGGCCGGTATGCTACGGTGTACCACAAGGAAGTGTTTTAGGTCCTCTTCTTTTTATCATTTATATAAATGACTTTCCCAATGTTACCAATCATCACATGACTGTTTTTGCTGACGACAGTACTGTTTTATTTACCTATGACCATTTTAATAATATTCAATTTGACATAAATAATACATTGACATCTTTAATTAATTGGCTTGCAATAAATAATTTGACAATTAATTTGACGAAAACACATTTAATTAACTTTAAGCAAAGAAATAACTATCCATTAAATTTTGACATAAAATATTCTGATAACTCAGTGATGGAGGTAGAGACTACCAAATTCTTAGGTCTGACTATAGATAACAAGCTTACATGGAAACCTCACATTGACAATTTAATAAAGAAATTAAATCAATTTTCCTATGCTCTTCACAAATTGAGGAAAGTTGCCAGTGTTAAGACGCTTTTGACAGCCTATCACGGATATGTCGCATCAGCTTTGAGATATGGGATAATGTTCTGGGCCAATACTACTGATAAGCAAAGTGTCTTTAAAGCTCAAAAGAAATGTCTCAGATCCATGTTTGGTCTAATGCAATATGATTCATGTGAACCCTACTTTCGTAAACATAAAATTCTTACACTGCCTTCTATGTATATATCTGAGATAGCAAACTTTGTCCGTGAAAACCCAAACAATTTTGAAATTAATCCTATTGGTAGTCGTCGTGAAGGAACAGTTAAAGTAGCTCATGGGTGCAAAACTCTTCTCAGAAGAATGAGTGTCAATTGCATGGCACCTATAATCTATAATAAAATCCCATTAGCTATTAGAGCGATCAATCACAATAAAAGATTTAAAACTGCACTCAATGGCTTCCTTGCTGAAAAAGTTTATTATGACATAAACACTTTTTTAAATGATAAAATAGATAGAATATAAGTTTGACATGATCTGCTAATAATAGATATTTCTTGTATTGCCATTTATTTAATTAATTTGATATTCAAAATTGAAGATAATGATAATGTGATAATTATAAAATTCTTTTTTACTCATAATAAATGTAGTAATTAATTATATTAATGTTGATTAAATTGTTGATTAAATTAATTATATAAATGTAGTAATTAATTAATTAAATATAATGCATGTTCATATACCTGTAAGGTGAATCATGGCTGTACTATAATATACTCTGTATTTAAAAGCTTGTAATACCCATGTTTATGAACCAATAAATGATTGATTGATTGATTGATTGAAATTTTATTGGTAGTTCAGCTCATTGAGCAAACATTTATAAACGTAAAATGTCTGATCTTAAATGTACATTTGTAAAATTCTTGTACAGCCTACTCTTATAGCTCAAAGGGTTATAAGAATCATATTTACCGCCTCTATAATTATGAGACCCTAGTAGAAGTCTTTCCAACGGTTCCAAATTGACTAAAGGGTATCAAATCTATTGAAAGTTTACATTTTTCTCATTAAACTTGATTCAAATATTTTCACGATTCAATTTTTTCATTTATACTTTACATATACAATTTGGTAGATTAAACCCATGTGAAACCCTCAGGAGAATAAAAACTGCTGAAGGACACTTTGTTGGCAATAATTAAAATAATTATTACTTAGCAATGCTTCATAATGTACGCTAAGGTGGCTGGAAGTGTATAAAAACGTTCACCTATGCTAGATGGCTTCCCCAAAAATAGAGGTATTACCATAATCTCTACGGTTGGCAAGCGGGTTGAAGATCGCAGTAAAAGACCAAATTCGGGAAACGCTGCTATCTCAATTGCTGGCTACGAGAATCGCTTTAACAATACCCTTAAGCATTGATATGTGTCCTGACACCACACGGGTTGTTAAATATAACCAATAAATAAAAGGAGGTGAAATGCAATTCGAATTCCGGGTTATCAGTCAGAAGTCAAGCAGTGAGGCAACAAACAATGCTAGGTATAAAAAATATTGAAGCACAAAAACAGTCACATAATAATTACTAAGTGAAGTAAGAGACAGTTTTCTTTTTATTAACAAAATAGAATTGATTACAGTAAATATTGGGAGCTTTGGAAGCATGATATGTGGATACATCGAACTGATAGGTTAATAAAGAACTTTATTAATCAAAAACCATATATTGTATTTTAGTGATATTTTTCATGTAAGTATATAGTTTTTTTTACATGTATTTTCTTGGTTTTGGGATAAAGTTGAATACAGGAGGTATTCAACTTTAACCATTAAGAAACAAAATACTAACATTCTGGAAATACAATTTTAACTCCAACTGACAATAGTGATTATGTTGCATATAATTAATTAATATAATATAATATACAATATAATATAATATAATATAATATAATATAACAAGTTAAAGTGAATTAAGGTAAAGATAATTAATAAATTAATACCTACAAAAGCACACATTGCAAGACCTGATGATGTAGTTAGCTCTTTTAGCAAATAATAACAGTAAGTTGGAGGTTGGTCCCCCTGCCCGAGTTTCTTTAGCCAGTTCTTCTAGGAAGGGCCTCCCAATTTTCGAACTGGTAGTACTCAGTAGTATACAATGTAATCATAGTGAGAATTTAATAACTCAATAAAATGTAAAAATAAAACAGTTTGGTTATATAAAACAAATTTTAACAATTAGGAATGTTAGTTAGTGCTCGATTAAAATATTGTGAAGGTAGTAGAAAATACATGACAACCATTATCTTAGTCATCCTGTGATCACGGCTCCTGTAAAGGAGTCAAAACTATGTGAATGTGGCGTTCAAGAAGAGGGTACTACTGACCACATCTTTTTTAACTGCTTGAAATACCCATCCCTTTACGACCAACTTCCTACCAACATTCCCCGTCCAGTTAACCTTAACACTCTCCTATCCACCTCTAACAAATCAGGCTTTTTATGTGTAGGTATGTAAACATGTTAAAAAAAATATAATAAAACTCTAACCCATCCCCTATAGCCCTTTACTGTACCTACATTTATTAATAACCATAACAAAACATATTTTAATAACCCTTTGTGTTGTGACGTGTTGTATTGTGTTGTTTTTAGGACCCAGAAAGAGCTTACTCAAGAAAGAAAGTAGCCATCGAAAGTTAACCAATTCCTTGGATATTTTTAACGCAGTACTCCGTGTATCTCTCACTACAGGACATTGGCGAAATTTCTGTGAGAAACGGAAAAAGCCAGATACCAAAAAAAAAAAAAAAGGAGTCGAAACATCAGGATTAAAAATAAAATAATATAAAATATGCGCAAAATCCATAAAAAGTGTTTTATTCAAATGATAAAACACTTATCCTGATTAAAATAATAATTCCTTCAATTACACCAATACACCTAAACCCAAAGTGAACAATTTAATACTTGCGTTATAGAGAGACTATGGATACTATATAATACATAGATAAGCAATATTCAAAGAAATATAATATATATAAATGCCAATGAATAAGGTAGAAATGCTCATGTTGATCACAATAACATCTGCAATACAGGTCTCAAACATTTAGCTTCAGAAGTGGAATTACTCCTGTTTGACCAAACCAGTGGTCAAATGAGACAAAAACCAGCCAAACCCTAAACATTACCAGCATCATCAGTATATTAATGTCTTTACTGCTGGGACGCAGGTCTTCTGTATGAATGAAAATACTTAAGTGAGAATGGGCCACCACATACAAGGCCCAGCATGGTTTGCCATATACAAAAAAATATAGGTTTTTTTTTTATTTATATTGAGTTTGCTTACTAGCAAGCTAGAGAACTATTCAGTGAGATTAACGGAAATAATTTTCCCAAAACTACTTTCCATGCATAGAAAATTTTACTGGCCTAAAACAGTTCTAGTTTAACACGAGTTATTCAGAAAACAAATGATAACTTACATGAACTGTGGAACTAGAAGAAACTAGATTGTCAAGTGTATCCTGACTTCTTTGTGTAGTATCTGCCAACTGCCTGCTAATGGACATCAGTTGTTCAGTAACTCCTGAAAAAGAAGTAGTATGAACAAGACAAAAGACAAAAGTATTTAAAAGGTATAGTGATATTGTCATCGAATAAATAGTGATAAAGATATCTATCAAATAAAAATTATAAAATTATAATGGTTTGTAGCGAACCTTAAGTATGACAGGTAAGTGCTATTGTACTCTCCGGACTGGCAGTGGCTGAGGTGTATATAAAATATTATTTCAAAATACCAACAATACTGTACAATCACAAAATAAATAGTAAACCAAAGAAATGTGTTTGTGAAAATTCACAAATGCAATATAAGAAAGATACCTGATCCAAATTGTCAGGAAGCAAATATATTTTAAACTATGCATGTTTTACCAAGACTTTATCTAGGTAATAAGAAAAATTTATTACAATTATTAGAGCTCGTAAAATATAATTTTATACCTGTTGACATTTTGAGCAATGCGTCTCTATCTACTTTCTTTTTTCTTTGTTTGAGTCCAGACTCATCAGTTTCCACAGGTTTCAACAGTTCTTCTCTTTGAGCCTTCTCAATAGCAAACATAGTGCTTATGTTGGAATCTTTAAATTCTTTTAGTAAACTACATAAAAATAAACCAAAACATTTAATGTTGTGACAATAATATTACAGTAAAAAAAAGGTACATAAGTATCGCCAATAACTTACCCTGCCAACAGGTGCCTTTGTGACTCCAACTCTACAATATATTTCTGGTCACCGCTGTCTTTCCCATAAAGTTCTAAACTTTCTAATTCATCCCGTAGTTGGTTTATCATTGCTCTACCTTTTTCATTAAGTTCGTTTAGGGTATCCATTGAATCTCTACAATCTAAGATGTCCTGTCCATAAAAAAATATTTTGTAATTATGAAACAACAATAAAGTAAATCAAATAAAAACATAGCGTATAATAGAGATGCCAACACAATAATGAGCCGGTTTTTACCTGTATTATAGCTTTTACTTGAAAATGATATTTGGCCAATTTTTTAACGTAATTTTGGTATGTAACGTCTGGATTTTCCAGTTTTGTAAATAATTTTTGGTACGTCTCTGTACTGTTTATGTCCGTTTTAATATTCATCTTGATCATTATGCTTAAAATTTTATAAATAATAATTAAAATATTTCTTCGAGTCTTGAAAATGTTTCACACACTAAAAAAAACACACAACACGACAAAACACCACGTCCCAATTCCCATCTGATCCGTCCGTCATGTCAAATTGTCAATATCAAAATAGTTGTCAAAGTAATAGGCGTTTTGATATTGCTTAAGGATGTATGCCCGATTTATAAATTTGAACTTTAAGGCTTGAATTTGAAACATATTATAAATTAAGCAGTAGGTACTCTATCGATTTCAGCGAGAAGTTTATTGTCTCATTTAACTACGTGTAACCGGAAGCAAATGAACTTCGAAGAAAATTACAATTTTTTTATGTTTATCCAACTTAATGCGAAAAATAACATATTTCTATGAACCTTTTTCTTTTTATTATTTATTTGTTTTTGTATTACGGGAGTTGCAGGTTTTTTTCCGTACAGTTTGACAATAACTGAGACAGACAGAATCAATCCTAGTGTTTGGCAGAAAAAATCGCTTGCGAGCGCTTACCAGCGCTGATAAACAAACTATACAGTTTTCGGCTAGGACACGTTTGCTTACTTCAGTTGCCCTGACACAATCCGCCATTTTGCTTATTATCGCTCAGCGATCGCCATTTTGCTTACAAGCGCTCGCAAGCGCTTTTTTTCCGCCAAACAAGAAATGATTTGAATATAATCACTAATGAATAATAAAAGAACATGTAGTCAAATTATATAATTTATTATAGTAAATAATTATTTATAAGTAATATTTAAATAATTATACATGAATGGTTAATAAATAATTTTTCAAAATAATATAATTTAACAATATAATATAATTTAACAATTTATAGATGTGCTGCGGGACCAGACATACATCCTTAAATTTATCCGTACCGAAAGGCAAAGAGCTCAAGTCTATGCAGCCACTCTTTTGTTGATATGATTAATAAAAGATAGGTCAAAATTCGCTCCCCTTTTAGTTTTCGTTAAGTTTCAGTAAATGATCTACTACAAATCCACGGACTTCTTGAGAAAACTCAGACAAATGCTGTTTCGTTTCATATTAAGGCTTCAAAGTATGGAGACCCCTGGAGTAGTCTTCGCACTTTTGGTGCATGGTAAGATGTCTCGAAACTCTAAACTCATTTAAGTCATAGTATCGAGAACTCCGCTAAAATGAGTTTAGTCTTTAGACTAGGACTTAAAAAATTAGAATACTTATCAACACAACACATTTTTTCATCCACTCGTCTACGACGGCCGCTGTTGAGCGGCACCCAAGGCCCGCTGGCTATTAAGCCAATGAGAAGATGCCCGGGCAAGAGTCCCAAACTCAGCCCGTAGCCCACTCACCTAGGTGTGTAAAGAGACCCGAAAAAACACCGTATCTGATATCTCGTGACCGCATCCGCCACCGCGTCCGCGCATCAACGTGAACAAGCATTTAAAGTCGATAGTCCAATAAGGAGATAAAATATTTTGTGTGTAGGTAGGCTATATTAGCGGCCCGTAAGGACAGTACTTTTAAAAAAATATTACGCAATATTTTCTAATAAATCTCGGTAATGGTACTTACCTAATAAATACAAACTTCAAGAACTATCAATTTCTGTATCCTCTTCGTATATATTGTTATTTAAATATAAAGCGTGGAATGCCGTAGTTTTTCGTAAGGACTTTCTACAAGTCGGGCATATTAGTTTCGTAGCCATTGCTTGCTGCAAACATCGAGTGCAAAAAACGTGTCCACATTGTGTCGAAGATACGGGTTCATTGTTGAGGTTATTGAAACATATTGGGCATCTAATTTTTAAATATTTTTGGCACTTTTTTGCCTACAATAAAACCAATTAGAGGCAGGATGAAAAAAAATATAAAATAAACATTTCCTTCCATCACGTAAATACTGAAGCATAGTAGAATTGTAAACAGAATTTGAAACGTACTTTGATCTTGGGTGCTTTTTTAGTTTTTTTCTTTCCTTTGGCATTTTTAACTTTTGTAACTGGTTTCTCAGTTTTCATTATAATGAATCCGTTGAAAGCAGTCTTATCAACAATAAAAATAATTCACAAATAATTTCACACGTTAAAAAGACATTTCTGAAAACAACTCGTAAGCATTGACGTGCGTAACATCTTTTTTATTAAAAAAATATTATAAAAAGCTATAACCTTTTTTACTGACGGGGATTACTGTAACAAATGTTGGTAGAGAGCAATAAACTTAAATTCTCTAGTCAAATTGTTGATACTAGCGTCACTGACAGCGGACAAAAAAGATTGTCTGTGGCCTTATTGATTTTTTTTAATCCTAAAATATATATGGTAAAGAAAGAGTAATGAATGTAATCTAATACCATTAGTTATTCAAGTATAATGTAGATACATAGGGACACTTGCTTGTAAGGGTGGCAGCGTAATATAAATTTTAAAATAAAAACGCACAAAACTTAATTAACGCTTAAAACTATTTTACTGCTGTTGTTGAAGCATGTCAATAAAAACTAATATTTTTCAGAATAAATTGCTTAAACATCTGTTTCAAACTGATGAATGAGAGGATATTACAAGATTTTTTCAAAAAAACGCATCATTATCTATTTATGTATATGTATGAAAATGAGAATATATTTATTTATTATTGGAGCGGAGCGAACGAAGTGAGCGAAGCTCCCATGGATCAGCTTCAATGGCGCAATGTCTGTTACGCCATAACTTCCAGTTCTTAACCGATTTTAATATTTTTTGTGTGCAATCCAATCAACATGTTTAGGACCAGATTAGCCCGAATTTTGAAATTCGCAAAAATTCCCATCGAAAAAAAAATTGTTTCTCTTTCTCTAGGTACTACGCTCCGCTCCAATATATGGTGCTAGCGTAGCTTTATGCTTAGCGACTGCATCGCCTAGTTTATAGTATCCGTAAAGAGTTATCATTAACTAATGCGTCTGGGGAGACGTTCGATTAAATATCATGCGATAGGCAAAATTTTATTCGTTCGCCAAAAATATGTATTCTAACTTAGTTTAATACACAGTCATTGGTCCCAGATATCGCTTGACTCGCTTTTTGTGCCGACTGTGCTTCAACGGAATAGAGATGTTCGCGTGCTTTTGCGCCAAATTTTAGTGTTTGTAATTATACGAGCAAAATAACTTAATTTATGTGTTTTTTTACTGGTCAACTCAGTCTTCATCTAAAGGGATAATGGCATGATTTATGTATGGATGGATGAATGTAATAATAACAATAAATTACACACAATTCAAGACAATTTACTCCCAATATAAACAACTTAAAGAATATATAAATAAATATACAAACGACGATGACTTGAGAACAAATGCTTGTGCTCATCACACAAACATTTGCCCCTACCAGGATTCAAACCCGGGACCATTAGCGCAGAGGGTAGGATCGCTACCATTGCACCGCTTATGTTTTTGGTTTCATGTATGGTCAGGTGGGGTAAGTGAAACATATTTTATTTGTATAATAATGTAAAGGTATATAACACAGTAACGCGATTCTTAATTGCACCAGCAATTAGTGTAAGGTGTTCTCCATTATTTACTTCTTTACAGTACTATTACATTTAGGTCTTTAGTCTTACCATAAGCGAAAAAACAACACAATATTTGTAGAGTATGGTTTTGTTTCACTTACCCCTGGAGAGGGGTAAGTGAAAAGCCGCCCGAAGTCTATTAAATAACGTGTCTATGCACCTATGAACTTGACTAAAACAACAATCAAAGTTTGTTTTTCCAATGTGTATTTTTGTATAATCAAAATAAGGTTAAATTTTAAAAATAAACTGAAAAATATATTTTGGGTAATTCAAACATAGTTGTCTTGATCAGATGTCATAAACATTTATTTTATAAAATTTTAAACAAAAGTTACAGCAGTGTAATGAAAAACAGAATATAAATTGATTTCTTTACTTACTTAATACAATTTGGCTCGTATTTTCTCTACGTTATGTATGGCGCGTTAATAGAAATAGAAATCAACTAAATAGCTGCACATCCGTCTAGAATATAAATACTTAAAATTAACGAAAATAAACCGTACTTATTTTCATCTTTTTCATCTAAAACTAAAATTAGGTAACATATAATTAAAATTTTATTTTGACTGGAACTTGAGAAAAGTAAACTATATCTTCATCTTCCATAATGCTTAGAAGCAGCGTAAGCAGACAACGTCCCATTTGTCACTAGTCGAATTGCTTCTTGAAGTTGTTCACTGGAGTACGAAGTTTTTCCAGTTTTATGCATGTAATTTCGAGGCATCTTTTAATTACCTAAAAAAATCATATTGAAATGTGAGTCATCACATGATAAAGTATCAAAAAACAGTGAGGACTGGGTAGTTTCAGTTGGTGAGAAGAGAACCAAAAAGTAAACTATTTCATCCACGTTGTATCTACGATAAGTTGTATCTAAGGGGTTTTAAGTTAGATTCAGCAAGCCGACGTCTTACTGTCCATGCACTTGGGTTACTTCCTCCGAGGCGTCGAAACTGATTGGTGAGTTCAGTTCCTGTGAGAAAGCGATTTCGAAGCATGGTGTTCACCAAGTATCGGTCTTCTCGTGCTGTGGTACACCTGGTTCTGCCCGTTCCTGGTCTGCGTAGGTTAGAACCAGTTTCTTCGTAACGTCGGAGAACTCTTTGTACTGTTGACAGCGACACACCGACAGTCCTGGCTGTATCGCGCTGACTCCGGCCGGTTTCCAGCATTGTAAGTATTCTGGTGCATTCTTCAGGCGTAAGCGACATAATTTCAGCTTGAATAATGAATATAGAGCACTATCAACATGGTTTATGTACCCACATAAATGACAGATTACAAACAAAAGCAAAACCAAATGCTGTAATTTCGTAGTTCCATCTTCGAAAGTGGCCCTTTTGTCAAATTTGATTTTTTTATGATATAACTTTACAATAACTAAGAAGTTTTAATACCTTCATTTAAGGAGTATTACATTGTCTATTAAATACAATTTATTGCATTAACCTAGCATTTTTAGTTTCCGAGATTTTTAGGATTCTTTAAGTGACCCGGATTCATTGCTCTCGAGTGTATAATAAACACGTAAAAAAATGTTTGTGAATTCTGATACGGGAAAAGTGAAACATACAATTCTCTTCCCCTTGTCATACCTGTTACACTTACCCCACTAACACTTTTTAAAGTTAAGTTTTTTACCATCCCGTAGGTTCAATTTTCCGTAGGTTTAATCTAAATATGATCGTTGGGCTAAAAAATATACACTTTTATACAGTACTTACCATTAAAAAATTTTCACTTGTACGCGTTCCAAAAACGTGCCGCTTCCAACTCGTGTCTTGAGTTGACAGTTGACCGATTTCTTTTTTTTTCATATTGGCATAGATAATGATCGTAGCGATATCTGTGTTGAAGCATTGAAATTAGTTTGCCATTGCTGCTTTATCGATATACCGCTATAAAGTCAATCTCAAATAGTTTATCGTTTACGCATGTGTGTTTCAGTTCCCCCGTCGTTTCACTTACCCCACTTGACCCTATATGTATAAACATTTTTATGTTACAGTTTATGAAGTTCAAATATATGAAGACCAACGCATAGAGAGAGGAAAACCTATGAATAAAAAACTTGCGTAGAGATAGACTATAGTGAAAAAGAAAGCTAAAAGAAAGAAGTCTAAAGAGAGAGGGCAAAATACTTCCAATATCTTCACGGATCAGACGCAAAGAACGCTACTTTCAGGAATCAACCCCACTTATTGTCATGGCATACACTGACAAGATCACATGTTCTTACTATAAAACTTCTTAATTACGAGTATATTCTCTATGTATTATAAGTGTTGTAATTTTACGTGAAGAAAAGCTTTTGACTGACATATTGATATATCGATGTGAAAAGTATAACACAAAACAATGTTTGGCACCTCTGCCCCTAGCATCTAGGGCAATCAGACATGCTTAAAAAAATCAAAAACCTGGAACAGCTACTGGAAACCTTTTCTGTAGGTACTTATATATTATTGTAAAATTAAATAAGATTACTGTGATATGAAATTAAAAAAAAAAATATTATTTCTATTGAATGCTTAGTCATTGTTGTTGACTAGCTACCCCCAACGAGCTCTAACTCGTTGGTATCAAAATGTGAAGAAATAATACAATACTGCAATTCCATAAATGCATTTAATAAATTAAAACAAGCGTTATGCGTTCACGAAAAACCCTCGTGTACGAATGTAAATTTAGTTTTAGTTGTTCTTGAAATATGTATACACTTTTTTCGTAGTAACTTCACTAGATTCTTTGGTCCACAGCAATATAAGTGCAAATGATCCCTGTAACAAACAAAAACACCATAAATCACCTAGATAGCCACTAAAATTTATATGTAGTATACCAAAATACTACGAAAAATCTTTTACACAATGAATGCAGTGTTGTTTTTGAGGTATAAAAACCATATCTGAGCATCAAGCTTGTTAGTGTTATGAATATCAACTTATTTTAATTAAATAAAAGTTATCGCATTTTTTGTTAAATACAAAAATACTTAAAGTGCTGATTAGGTTTACCAAGACTGGTTAGAAGACGTGATAACGCAGGCAAAGAAAACATGGCAAAAATCCTGTCTTCAATAATACGTATCTACTAATCTGATTTCGAGTAATTTTTCAAGTTGTAAGTACACAATATTAGATTAGAGATGTTATAATAACCAATTTTCACTTACTTTGGGTACAAATGTACCCAATATCCGAAAACGCTATCCCAGTGTGGCCTGCCTCTTTTCACTCGACACCCCAACACCGGGTATTCTTTGGCTATACTGTACCCTTTCGGTACTTTATCACTTAACCCACTTCTCCCAATGTTATTCGACAAAAGCAATGACTTCTCGTCCTCATAGTGACTCTTAGTGACGTTTTCTAAAACACCGTTTCCATTCAAAACGACTAGCAATTCTTTCTCTTCTTTTTCAAGGCCGTTGTTGACATCTTTTGTATTCGTTACGTATAGCTCTATGTGAAGTCTGTCAGGGCGGTTTGCATCCCTAAGCACTGCCATAGTTCTACTAGCCAGTTCGGCAAGCCAAGTTATTTCTTCCTCGTGTCTGACTATCCAAAGAAGATGAACACGCCCTGGTGAAAGACTTCGAGGATACCTGAAAATATATTTTTTAGATTAAATGAAAGCCTTGTTCTATTAAGAATATGATTATGAAAATTTAATATAATTTTATAATTGTAGTTTTCTTTAGGTGGTCCACCGTTCCAACCGTAAAACGTCCATTGCTGGGCGGAAGCCTCCCTCTAGAATGGGGGGATTTTGTCATAATCCTCAAGCTTGGCAAGCGAGTTGGAAATCGCAGTAAATACGATAACTCGTAAAATTCTGATTCTCATTTTGGTGTCTAAGGGAATGATTACTTATAATATCATTAAAATCTCTGTTGCTGATACAATATTAGGCGTTAATGTTTAAATTATTTCTCGGAAGAGCGGCCAACGTAAGCGAATAAAAAATCGGCAAATATTTTATAATAATATAATGAATGACACTTGTTTCTTTTTTTTTCTATATAACTAATTTACATTGACATTTGACAAATAGAATAAAAAGTATTTACTAAAAACTATTGCGTCGTCTATAATTCTCCCCCCTAGTGATGGCCAACATCACTAGTCAGATGAGAGTAGGACGACGCGTGTAACCGGACGACGCAGTGTTCCCGTGCGCGTACGCACATCCACCACACGAACGCGACCGTCATCCCCTGAACGTGCTGCACTCACTACACCGTGCCGCCATGAACCACGTTCTAAATTTGGATCAACCAATAGAACATAGTCCCCTACACGTAGAGACCTCTCCTCCCTAGTCCACTTCTGACGTGGCAGAAGAGTAGGTAAATATTCCTTAATCCATCTAGCCCAAAACATATCCGTTAGGCGTTGCGCTAATCGCCATTGTTTACGAAGATGAATGTCCACGTCTTCGTACTTACCAAATGTTGGTAGGTTGTACGATGTTCCATTTAAAAAATGATTAGGTGTTAAAGCTTCTGGGTAATTGGCATCAGATGATACATGTGTAATAGGTCTACTATTAACGAGGGCTTCTACCTCTGCCATCAGAGTTGCAAGTGTTTCAGGACGAGGTGCACGCTCCTTCAGAACAACACGTAAAGCCGTTTTAATGGATCTCACCATTCGTTCCCAAGCTCCCCCCATTTCAGGCGCACCTGGAGGTATAAATCGCCATTCGATACCTCTTATCAATCCATCATTTCGTAACGCATCTACACCAAGTTCAGCAATGCTGCGCTTAAGCTCAGAATCAGCACCTCTTAGATTTGTGCCATTATCAGAGTAGATAATGGACGGTGATCCTCTACGAGCTATCATTCGCCGTAAGCCCATGATGGTAGCGTCAGTACTGAGGCTCTCAGTGATTTCTACATGCACAGCGCGAACAGTTAGACAAGTAAATAACATCCCATACCTTTTCTGTCTACTCCGTCCTACGGTTACATCCATAGGCCCAAAGAAATCAATACCGGTAAAGGTAAATGGACGTCGATTATGCTGTAATCGTACAGATGGCAAATCTGCCATACGCTGTGGCTGCGGCACCGCGCGTCGATACTTGCAGAACAGACAACGAGCTGCCACGGCGCGTACAGTCGGTCGAAGCTTTAATATCCAGTAGGTTTGTCGCAGCTCATTTACCACCATTTCATGAGATCCATGAAGCGCTCGCCTGTGGTAGTAATCCACAAGTAATCTTGACAATCTATGTTGGCCATCGAGGATAAGTGGCCTTTTGACAGTCTCCATAACACCATCAGTCTTGTCAATGCGACCAAGTCTGCGCTGTCGAGGTAAGACGTTAAATTTAATAACCTACTATTTTTATTTAAAGGTTTATTCTGCTTTAAACACGTAATCTCTGCATTAAATGAATCACTTTGACATTTTTTTATCAGTAATTCTTCTGCTTTGGTAAGTAGCTCATGGTTTAATTCGGTGTCAATATGTCGACATTTATTGATAAAAAGTAGTACCCTCGCAGTTGTCATGAGCAAACGATTCCATGAAGAAAAACGATCCTCATTAGGTACAGGAAATGCTGTTGATATCGGTGAAGTGGAAGTTAGGACATTAATTTGCCTTTTTTCACAAATTGTATTTTCCGATTGTATATAACCTTTTGAGTCCTCAGGCCACTTATTTTCAGGCTGTCGTAAAAAATGAGGTCCCTGAAACCATACGTCCTGATATTGTAATGGGGGTGCATCCTCACGGGTGGCTACATCGGCCACATTTAGGCTAGATGGCACATGTCGCCACTCTATAATGGTAGTCAACTCATCCAGCTCGCCGAGTCTGTGAGCAACAAACGGTTTATAATCTCTTGGGTCACTACGAATCCATTGTAGAACAGTAGTAGAATCAGTCCAAAAATATCTTTTATCCGCCTTTATATCTTTATGTTCGCTCTGGATAGTGCTGACGAGGCGTGCGGCTAGTAATGCCCCTTGTAGCTCAAGTCTAGGAATTGAAATGGGACGTAAAGGAGTCACTCTACTTTTACTCGCCACGAAACAAACCGATACTTTTCCATCTGAACGAATAAAACGCCAATACAGCACAGCTGCATACGCTTTCATGCTTGCATCACAAAAGGCATGTAATTCAGTGCATACAATAGTGTGATCACTTACAGAATCTCCCTTGTCTTCGTAATGATAGCATGATATCCAAACTCCCGCATCTAGATAACATCTTGGTATTCGTAACGATCCTAAGAGTTTCAATTCATCGAGCCATCTTACCCATCTTATATGTTCATCAGCATGAATGCAGCAGTTCCAATCAATACCACTACGTTGCACTTTCTGAAAAATAATTTTACCTTTAATTAAGAAAGGCGATAAGAAACCATGTATGTCATAAACCGACATAATTACACTAAGCATGTTTGCTTTAGTAGGACGCTCGGTACCATCTAATATCTCCTTCGGTATCCTATTAAATGATACTTTGAACCCAAAGGTGTCATCTGATGGGTGCCACAAAAGACCTAGAGTACGTTCAGTTGTATTCATTACTCCATCCTTAAATTGTACAGCTGTTTGTGCGAGCGCATCAGGCGGTATTGTTTCTAATACCTGTTTATTATTACTTGACCAGCCTCTCATCTCAAATCCACCTTGCTTATGAATATGAGTAATCTGTTGCACTAACTGTATAGCTTTGCTAGCGTTCCGAGTAGAATATAAGCAGTCGTCCATATAATGACTGTTTACAATCGCTTCAACAGCTTCTGGGTACAGATCTTCATATTTTAAAGCATTTTTATTTTTTATATATTGTGCAATAAAAGGTGAACATGTTGCACCAAATATTAAACTTTGCATAGCACATGTTTTAATGGCTGCATCGGGTGATTTCTGCCATAAAAATCGAAGTACATGTTGATCCTGTAATCTAATCTTCACCCTTAGAAACATGTCTTTAATATCCCCAATTATAACCACTTCATGTTCTCGAAACCTCAACATAATACCCATAAGCGAATTATACAAGTCAGGCCCTGTAAGTAAATAATCATTTAGACATGTACCTTTAACTTTCGCAGCAGCATCAAAAACAAGCCTCAATTTACCAGGTTTGTTAGGATTTTGAACACCAAAATGCGGTAAGTACCATATGTGATCAGCTGAGAGTTCTTTTTTCTGTAGTTCTCGAGCATAACCTTCTGAAAACAGTTTCTTCATTTCTGTTTCATACCGCTCGGCGTACGCAGGGTCCTTTAGAAATTTATTTATTAAAACCTGTTGACGCGAATTTGCCAGTTCATATGAATTAGGCATATTGAACATGTCATTCTTAAATGGCAAACCAACCTCCCATTGATTACCTGTAAAACGTGCCGTCTCATCCAATATCTGTAATGCCCTAAGGTGATCACTATTTTCTCGACGTACGGTTGAAATTCCTATTGAGTCTAAGGAAAAATAATGTTTAATTAAATCATGCAATTCATCATTACCTGAATCCTTATGAGAAACGTGGAACACATTGGCAACGTTGGAGTGAGTGCGGCCACAATACCCATGAATTGACCAGCCTAGTTTACAACGTGACGCATATGGCATGTGTTGGTTGCCGTGAATAATTTCAAGCGGCGCGATTAAATAATAATTGTCTTCTCCAATAAGTATTCGCGGTAGTACACGACGTTTACAAACTTTTTCGTTAACACTAGACAAATGACTACAATCTAAATTATTAATAACAGACAAATCCTGTTCAGGTAAATTTAACCTGGAGACTTTACGCAACTTAATGTCATAATAACTGTTATCGTTTATGTTACTTATCTGAGCACATACGGTTGGCGCATCATATTGATACACCTCCAGACCAAACGCATCAATGAATTTAATAGCACTCGACTGCTTACATTCAAGACCTAGCTCGGTGGCTAGATCCGAGTCTATTATGGAAACTGATGCCGCATCATCTAACAAAGCATAAGTATTAATTACGCCATTAGGCCCTCGTAACCTAACTGATAGCACTTTTAACATGACCGACAACGACGATTTTTCATCCATATGTGCCACCGTAGCTTGCAACGCGGGCTCCGATGGAGAGGACGTCGAGAGGTGCGGCGCTCTGGACGCGGCGCGTATCTGGCTCGTTGGGTTGTCAGCTATATCCGTTTGCGAAGACGTAGGCTTCTTCCAATGCAGCAATTTATGATGTGCGAGACCGCAATTATCAATATCGCACACAGGTGCTTGGCATGCTTTCCTATCGTGCCGTGAAGTTAAACAGCAATAGCATAGCCTGTGTATTTTTACGAATCTCCATCTGTCGCGGCACATTGCGCGTCTAAAAACACGACATTCGGGCAGCGGATGATCTAATTTTGAACAAAACTTGCACACAATGTTTTCTTCAACAGTAGTGGTTGATAATACTGATCGTTTAGTGTAATATCTATTCATATTCGGCCGATCTCTAACCGCTGATAGTTCATTTGTCTTGTTAGGTTCATGTACTTGAGATATTCCAAATATTGATAACATTTCTACCTCATGCTTGAGAAACGCAGCTAATAGTTCCAACTTTGACTTATTTTCACATAGATTCTTACAGGCAAAGTCAGTCCATTTTCCAGTTAATGTACTGGGCAGCTTAGATAAAACAGCTGATGCCAACTCAGGACTACGCAAGTAATCATTCTGATTTAATGCACGTATGGCAGCCACACAGTTATTAATCTTAATAGAAAAATTAATCAGATCGTGCTGGTATACATTTGGTATTGCAGGTAACTTTTTTATTTGAGTTGTAAGGTTAATGACAATAACTTCAGGTCGACCAAACCTCAGTTCCAACGCCTCCATAACAGTAGCTGGTGATGTATTACCAATCAGCAAATCGGTCACTGCCTCTTTAGCGTCACCTCGTAAAGCCTTGCGCAGCCTCCACAGGTTCTCAGTATCACTCAATTTGCACAACCGTGTAGATTCATCATACGCACCTTTGAAGTGTAGCCACTCAACACTATCGCCGCCAAATGGAGGTAAGTCACGCGATATAGTTAGGCGACTGAGCAGACGGTCCTCATGCTGTGCTGACGAGGTTGTCATCATATCCTTCAAGGTAAGTGCCAATTGTTGTATTGAGTCAATAGGTGCATGGACGTTGCCGGCAAGTGGTGCTATCGGCTGTTGCCGAGGAGTGCAGGTGGGTTCAACCTTATCTTTGTTTAACCAATTTTCGACTCTTGCATGCGTGTTGTTATCAAGTACGTGTTCACTTACTTCACTGTCGGGCTCACTCTGTGACTCCTCAGCATCGATTTGGGCTATATCAGCTTCCAACTTTTTGTCGATGAGCGCTAGGCGAATTTGAGCCTTAGCTTCAGCGGCCTCCCATTCCAGTTGCTTCCGTCGAGCAATGGATGACGATGTGGATCGTTTGGTTCTAATAGAAATACTTCTAACGGGCTCGATGGGAGTTTTTGTGGGTTTTATGCCGACTTTCAATTGTTCCAAGTCCCTCGGCTGTTTGGAACTATCGGTGCCGGGAACTGATTGGTCCATAGGTTCCGCTATATTGTTGGCCTGTTGTTCGACCATTTTGCGTTCTTCCAACTGACGCTTTTGTTTCCGTGTAGTTACACTACACGGTGGAGTTTTAAACATAACTATGTTCGTATCCGACTCGAAGACCAAAAAAACCACTGTTGCTGATACAATATTAGGCGTTAATGTTTAAATTATTTCTCGGAAGAGCGGCCAACGTAAGCGAATAAAAAATCGGCAAATATTTTATAATAATATAATGAATGACACTTGTTTCTTTTTTTTTCTATATAACTAATTTACATTGACATTTGACAAATAGAATAAAAAGTATTTACTAAAAACTATTGCGTCGTCTATAATCTCGATATTGTTTTGTTATAACTAGATTTTGCGATAAAGTCTAAAGTTAGAAATCACGATATCACTTTAAGGTTAAGCTAGTTTGTTTGATATAGATTCTCTTGACAGTTAAGAGCTCAAATTTGCCTTTTAAACCCCCACTCCGGATCAGACCAGTAGGTATGGGTTGGTAGGTGCTGGAGACTTCAGATGCAGCCGGTTGCTACCAACGGTAGACGTACCTTACAACACACGTAGAGGCGAGTGAGAGAGAATTTTATTTTCGCCACTTATCTCATTACCAGCCTTGCGAAAGTTACTTAAATAGTAAATTTTCCAACGCTCTAACTCACACAACATATCATTCAAACTTTAGGTCCAATTACTTCAAAATAAAGATTCGTTCTTATGTAAATTGGATATAATTTAAGTGTCCAAAAAGTTATTTTCGAAGTGTTTAATATATAAATTAACGAAAATAATTTCAGTTTTCTATTGAAATCTTCACATTGATCCGATTTCCAGCAATAATCACTAAATAGTATAAAACAAAGTCGTATCCTGCTGTCTGTCCTTGTGTATGCTTAGATCTTCAAAAACTGTAACGGATTTTGATGCGGTTTTTTTTAATAGATAGAGTGATTCAAGAGAAAGGTTTATGTGTATAATACATGCATAATATAATACACAAACTGTTCATTTCAGAGATTTCTAATGTGATGTCGTAAATAAACACATTTTTTTGCGCTTATATTGCAAACGCTGGCTGGACCCTAAGAGATAGATCACGCATGCTACAGTATTGTACACCTTAAAAAAGTCTACAAAAAAGTTCGCGATGGTATATGTCTATCTCTTAGGGATAACCCACAATAACAATTTTATCCTTTACTTTTTACGAGAAGTAATTCTTTATTCTCTTTACGAAGCGATTTTAAGCGATACAGCATTAATCCTTATCCAATTAAGTACCTTAAATACACTGTGCATTTAATATACTCGTAGATCAATATGGCACTGACAGCATGTAATTTAAATAAATATTTTCGAGATTTAAAATGCAGGGACATAATAAATATTGCAAATTATAATAACTGAGCCACAGCAACGCGTGGCCGGGTCAGCTAGTAATTATTAATCTTATCCGAAATGTTTTCTACTAACGTTTTAAACTCATGTATCTACCTTAACTGACAAAATGTCATAAGAATCAGTTCACTTATTTCAAAGTATTTGGATTTTAAAATTAACACTTTTGACCTCCTTTTTCAGAATAACAACAATGTGTTTTTTACATTACTAGCGGCCCGTCCCTGCTTCGCATGGGTGGACATAATTCTTTAAATCTTTTCTATTATTAAATATTTTTCCGTTAGCGCCATCTAGCGTCCGGTAGACAAACTACTTGCGGTTAACGCGTTGCTATAGTAACGCATATACAATGAAAAAGGAGTGGGAAAAATAGCGGACAGACAAAAACACAAACTACTGTGATCTTAGTTTTGTACATTATTAATACTCCCGTTAACAGCTCTTGGGAAGCTAACTAAATACGAATGGGACCATTTCCGTAGTACATCGGCGAGGATAGAAGATGGTCCGCTTAACTATATTCACTGAAATTAGTACTCACATTGCCATGTGATGCAATAATGACACGAAGGGCGTGATGCCGACCCCTGCGGCAACACATATAGCGACACGGCTAACGCTCGTCTCCTCCATCGGACTTGAAAACGGACCATCCACGAACATACTGCAAGTCCATTTCGATAATTAAAACTCATAGTTTTCACTAGTTCTCTATTTTTTTTCTAGAATATTAAAAATGTTTTCTGAAGTAAAACTTCTTTGGTGGCGATGTGATTTGAAAATTCGATGAAAGAAAAAAGCGACACTGAAACAGATACAAACTCTCGTAGCTCTCTACTTTGTTGAAGTTTCACTTCTTTTAATATCATCAAATGAATTTTATAATATATTTTATGCATTTTTCAATGCTATCTTATAAGATCAATAATTATAATAGAAAAATACTAGAAAAAATCTACTCGGTCGGGTGAATTCTCAGGCGGAAATCGAACTCGCAACCTTTGAAAATCCGGTCCAATGCTCTCCCAATTAGCTCTCTCCCAATGCTCTGTCTCCCTTAATCGAATGGGAAAACATTTGTAAAAATGTTTCTTTCGAATACGAAAATACCACAAAATTTCGACGCGTGTTCACAAGGCTCGGTAGCTCGATTGGGAGATCATTGGACCGGATTTCCAAAGGTTACGAGTTCGATTCCCACCTGAGAATTCACTTGTGACCCGAGTCGATTTTTTCTAGTATTTTTCTATTATAATAATTTATCATCAAATGAGAATTTTGTTCTCTTGTTAAAATTTACTTTTTATTCTAAAGAAAACATTAAACCAAGATTAAAAATTGCATACTGGTTGGAGTATTTTATATCAATTGAATGACTTACCTCAGCTTTTCCGGGCCTTGTTCTAATAATAACCTCTCTAAGGCTTCAGTCCAATCTCCTTTAACTCTAACCCATAATACAAAATTATTTTGACTAGATATTGGTACCTGAAAATGTAAGTAAAATATAATTAAAACAGGCAAAAACAAAAGAATTCTTTAGTGCAGTAGCTATATTGCGAACAATAAATCACTGTGAAATTTAAACTAACATTTCCATGTGACGACCAAAATCAAAGAATATTTTGTATGTCGGTCATTCCACAACAATATAATAGGTAACCTTGTAAGAATCTTTTATTCTACTGATGAAACATCCAGACTAAATAGAAACGCAGCTAAAACGCTTCGATAACCAAACCAATACTTTTACGTCTATCAGATTCAAACTTATTTACTTTGATTTCAATTTAGGTAATTAGTTTGTGCTACGACTAAAATTGATGATTCACAAACTCATTTTGTAATAAATTCAACGCCAAACATAACGACATTGAAAATAAATTATGATTATTATCACAGCAGTGTTGCCGTCGTAACATTTAATTTGCTTTTCTATCCCGAATGGACGCCTTAGTTAATAAATTGGTCCCCTCAGAATGCACAAAATTTGCGTCCTTGAAGAAGGCCCTGGGTCCATCGGCCTAAAAAAAGACGGCAACCAGAGCTTTTAATGCAATAACACAATGGGAAAAACAATTAATTAACCACGCAGGATTGTAGATACATAAACAAAAAGAGAATTTAAACACAAGCCTCACCTTAACAATTGTAAATGGATGCCATTCCAAGAGCGATATGTCGAGGCACTGCAGCAACACGTACTGGCCCATACGACACGCAAGCCCATCGCGCGGACAACTCACGGACAAATTTATCACCCGGCCCGGAAAGTAGGTCACCTGATGACCAAAAACTATTCGTTAAAACCTTATAAGAGTACATTTCGGCAACACACCGTAAGCAAGTGATGAATATCGCGTTGATTTAGTCATCTCAGGCATTGTCAAGGGATTTCACACCCGTAAGCTTTCGACCCTAACAGTGAGAAATTCCTATTCAATATTAGCTGGCGGGTAGCGAATTCAACATGCATTTTTAAAAACACAGCCTACATTATGACAAGAAACAAATGCAATTCTTTCTTTCTTTCTCTCAATGTTTGCTATATTAATCAGTGTAAAGCCACGAGAAACAAGTCTTTATTAGATTTCCCTTAATATTTAGATACGTAAATTATCCTGGATGGTTTATTTATATTGAAAGGAACTGTATTAATTTGATAGTTATTATTTAAATAGATATCATAGAGTATTACTAGCTGACCCGGTAAGGCGTTGCTATGGTAACGCGTTGCTATGGTAACGCGTTGCTATGGTAACGTTAATTGATACAATGGAAAAAGAGCGGAAAGACAAACACACAAACAACAAATTTTCTTTTAGAGTATATACTAGCTGTCCTGGTAACGCGTTGCTATTTTATCGTTAATTGATACAATGTAAAAAGAGTGGACAGACAAACACACAAACAACAAATTTGCGTTTTTAAAGTATATGTTCACGCGATTGCATACAAACAAGTCACATATCTCTACTAAAGTAACTGAATAAACTTGATGAAAACACAATAATATGTTTATTATGTTACATTCAACTTGTTTCTTTAATCACCTTTTTCTTTTTCTATACGCTGACTGACTATTCATTTTTCTGTTCCCGTTTCTTTACTATAAAACTAATCAACATGGCTTAACTCACGTCAATCAACCACATCATTACGTGTTCATTTAGTCTGCAGTTAATACAAGAAACCTATTGTTGTCTAGCAACAATGCTTGAATGACTTCAAGTGAGCCTGATGGCATACAATCATTTATTGTGAGTTCCTACTATGTAGAACAACTCTAAATAAATATTAATACTTTATTTTTAAGGTAATGGTTTGCAATGCCGGATTTACCTCAGACGGGGCCCCAAGCAACAACTGATTTTTGAGGCCCTCGTTTTAATATAACCCCCCCACCACCCTCTTCTTTTAACAAAAAACAGATCAATTTTGCAAAATCAATATATTATTTGAACCATCTCCATTACAACTTCTTTCTACTTTTTTCAGTCGCAAATTGATTAATAATATCATCAAAGTCAAGTTCTCGAAGCTTGTCTTTTACGATAAACAGTAGGCTTAAATCACTGCCTTTTTCTTGGCCCATCGAAGAATTGAAAATGTCAATGTCATTTTTATTTTATTTCAACAAATTTTAATATTTTTAATTATTTTTACATTTTCAAATAAGTTTAAAAAAATTTCAAATTTTGGGGCCCCTCTCCAAGCGGGGCCCAAAGCAATTGCTTCCTTTGCTTCCTGGTAAATCCGCCAGTGATGGTATGGCAAGCGGATGATTTTCTTGTCTTTCCACTCTTTACTATCAATCTTAACAAGACCCAACTTTAATGATAGTGGTATTTCATACAATTCAAACCAGTTAACTTGCCCAAAGTAAGCACTGTGAATGTTAATTGTGTTACAGATACTAAGGTTATGACAATATATACTTATTGATTTGTTGTAAAAAGTTTATTATTGCATAGTAATAACACTATTACAAAGCGATAAAATAGTAATAAAAAAAGGAAACACTTTTCAGAATTATATCCATCCATGTCTGGCGACCATAAAACCAGTAAATACAACCTACAGACAATTTGGTATTGAAAAATCATAGCAATTTAAAAGCCGTTTCTCTTTCACATGACAAATAATCGTTATAGACAATAATTATTATGCACTATAATTTTCATTATTTATAATGAAGTTGCAATAATGCTGATATTTGTACATAAGTAATATTTAAAACCCACTGTAACACTTATAATCTATACATATAAATAAAATTGGAGTGTCTGTTTGTAATATTGAAATACATAACCGTTTTTACTACATGCATATGAATATACAGTAGGTACGTAACCCAATATAAATTTTTTTACAATTTTTGTCTGTCTGTCTATCTGTTTGTTCCGGCTAATCTCTGAAATGACTGGACGCATTTTGACGGGACTTTTTTTAGCAGGTAGCTGGTGTAATAAGGAGTAACTAAGAGAACTTTTATTTTAGAAAAATTCTTTTATTTTAGATAAATAAGGTAATGTTGCAATGTTCCACGCGGACGAAGTCGCGGGCGGCCGCTAGTATAATATATAGATAACCCTCATCGTATTAGGCACTAAAATTAAGCTTAATTCTAAAATCTCTAAAGAACATTTGTTTTACAGTTCATCTACAATAAACCCTCTTTTTTTTAATAAATTTTAAAAATTGCTACGAATAGCAGACTTATCGAAACAGCACTTTGCCAACTCAAAGCTCTTTTCGCTTGCAGTATGGGGCTAACCCGGAGAAATAGAAAAAAGCAAGAAGTTGGATTCTAAAATAGACCCTAGCTTTACCTATTTCATAATATACAAAATATGCCAAAAAAATCCATAGATGGGATATGACCACGTCTTCTGGCTAAGGGCCCAACGCAGTCAATAAGCTACTGAGGGCTTTGCCTTTTTTACAACATATAATTTTAGCATTTAGTTTGAGTTCAACACCATTCTGCTACATTACGCCAATTTACCAAATATTTTGCCTTATGTTAAATCTAACCAAGAAGTAACCCTATTCTTCAACCAATCAGAACTCTGGCATTACCCATCTAGGCCGCTCGAACTAATGTTAAAAAATAAACTTTCAGATTAACAACAATACTGTTTGGTGCCATAAATATATAATCTAAGATCACAGTGATTTGTGTGTTTGTCTGTCTGCTCTTTTTCCATTGTATCAATAACGTTACCATAGCAACGTGTTAACCGCAAGTAGTTCGTATACCGGACGCTAGATTGCGCTAACGGAAAAATATTTAATAATAGAAAAAAATTTAAAGAATTATGTCCACCCGTTCGAAGCCGGGACGGGCCGCTAGTCTATAATGTAAGAACACAAATTTGTTGTTTGTGTGTTTGTTTGTCCGCTCTTTTTTCATTGAATACGCGTTACCATAGCAACGCGTTACCGGGTCACCTAGTACGAGACTATAAATATGTACAACCGTGACTAAAATACAAAAACTAAAATTGGCATTATTTGATACATTCATACAAACAATCACGCCATTTTCTCACGGGGGTAAGCAGAGAACACAGATTTCCACTTTCCACGATCCTGACATACATTTCTTGCATCTTTGACTCGCATCAGACCTTTCATACAAGCTCTTAAACCCTTAAGAGCTACTTACTACTAACTACTAACCTACTAACTTGTGACCTGACTTTTTTTCAGAACATCTTCCATTTGGTCCCTGAAAGTTCACCTTGGTCTGCCTTTACCGACTTTATCATGCACATTTGCCTCATATACTTGTCTTGTCAGTCTTCTTTCGTTCATCCTCTCTACACCTCCAAACCAGCCGAGCATCACTTTTCCTATCTTTGCGACTATATCTTCTTCCACACTACACCACTGTATTATCACAGGGTTATCAACTCGAACCCACGACAATTTGGTTTCGCAAGTAGGGTCATACCACTCATACAAAACTCATACAACAGCCGAACACCGTAGGTAGCAACTTTAATAAAACTAAATTTCATAAGAAAGACTATTCTATCCAAATAAAGTACGTAATTTTGCAAGTAACGTAATAAAAATAATAATATAACTTAGAACAAAGTACACTGACCGAATAAAGATAGGTTACGTACTGACATTTAGTAATTGTAGCATGAACCGTAGTGAACAAAATCCTTTAAATCCAATATTACAAATACGTATGTATGTCATTCGTAAGAGGATTACGCAAATTAATCCGCCTGCATTAAAACGGCGGAACTTACCAATCTTGACCCGTGTAAGTAGATTTCTGCTCGTATTATAAAGAAAACTGATAGTAGTTATACTTAGGTACGTAGATTAGTTTAATAGTTTTCTTAACGCGTTTCTTAATAATTTTCAACCTTACTTACCGATTTCATTAATAAAGATACCTATTTATTACAACTAGTTGATTTCTTCAACCGCTTAGTGTAACGATTCTGCCTTTCACATCTACTGACGGTCCTGGTTTAATTCTGGTTTCGAGTCCCGAGACGAGAGGAGCAGATGTTTGTGTGTTAAACACGATCATTTGAACCTTAGTCATCGGTATTTATGTATACATATTTATATAAATACTGTGTACCATATATACTGTACTAGTAGCCTAGACACAAGCCTTACGGTGCTTACTTTGGACTAGACGAATTGATGTGAATATAAATAATATTATTAATTATAAATAATTAATCAATAAGCCACAAAGACTTATACATTTTAAAAATGACCTCTTATGTTTGGACAAAGTTATTATTGTATCAAAAATTCTGAGATAGCGGCTATCGTAGATGTATTACCTATAAACTCGATACTGACGCACAGAGGAACTGACTGTCTCGCGTCTTAACTGCTTAAACACTACAATATTATAAGTCTTTGTATGGCGGCAGACTTAGATAAGATTATAGGCTGAGGCGTATTTATAGTATGTCTGGTATTTATAGTCATTATTTCAGCCGAAAAACGTCCACTATCTAACGGTCGAAAGCCTCCCCAGATGAAAGGTTTTGCAAAAGTCTCCACCCCTTAGCAGGCAGATTGGAGATCGCAGTAAGCGACCATAATTCGGAAAACACTGCTGTTTTGTGGTCTTGTAGACATGAATTGGTAGTACAACCTCAAGTATTACGCGACACGGTATTTATAGTAAAATATAAATATTTGAAGACCGGTCTGGCCGGGCGCGACCCTAGCTGTGAAGCCAAATGCCGAAAGGCCAAAAGCCGTGCGGGTAAATGTACCTAGACAAAAACAACTACATACTCCAACACTCAAATACGTACCATACGAACATTTGTACGTGAGACGTGGACATGTTGTTATAACCGTACTTTACTTTCGACTCAACGCCTGAGGGCTAAGAAATGTCGTTTTTATAGGTGTATGTAGTGCGACGGTAGCGATCCTGCCTTTCGCACTGACGGCCCTGGGTTCAAATCCCGGAAGGGGCAGATGTTTGTATGATGAATACGAACATTTGTGCTTGGGTCATTGGTGTTTTTATATTTTTCTATGAATATTACATATCTATGTATCATATATGTCTATCCGTTAACCTAGTATCCATAACACAAGCCTTACAGTGCTTACTATGAGCTAGGTTAATAAATTGTTATACGGAGCGAATGTATAAAATAAAGTCATATCAAAATTAATGCCAATATTAAAGTCATTTTAATTAAAGAGTCACCAGAGGACTATGTGTAAGATTTAAAATTATACAATTGTAATTATCACTTTTAAGAAATGAATTATTAATATAATAGTTTCATAGGTTTAAGGTCCAGAGTACACATATCACCAATAGCGATGGTGCACATAAAGAAACAATACAATCACTGGAGTTGGAATTAAGAGGTTAATACTTAAAACAAATATAAACTGCAATTCAAATAAATAGATTGCCAGCCACTTATATGTATCTAGATACATCAAAAAAGGCAAAATTAATACTTACGTCTAAAATGTCGACCTTAGCACGATTTCTAGAAAATATTCGCCAAAAGAGATCCAACAAAAAGCATGACAGAGGAAAGGCCATCCACAACCAAGTCTGAAAAATACAAAGATTTTTACGGCCAGTGTTAAAAATATAATGAAAGCATTATAATAACTACTTACAAAATTACTTTTTTTTCAATATAAGTGTTATGTGACAATGATATTTTTCTGTTTTATATTGTAACATTATCAAACAAGAAAGTTTTTTAGTTATATTTTATTTATATTAATTAATTAAATGGTCCAGAGGCTGCTGGCTTGTAGTCTCCATATTATAAAGGATTTTATTACTGCTATTATTGTTATATTTTCCTCTATCCTTGTCCATTACCTCTTCCTCACCTAACCTATATTCAATTTTTTAGTAAAATAGGACAATTAAATTTTCAGTCAAATAGGACTACACACACACACTGGATTACAAACCGAGAAGAAAACTGGAATATTGTGAAACTAACTTATCGATACCGATAAGTAATCAACACATATGCGAAAAAAGAAAGAAATATTTTTTTTTATATTCTTAGATGTTCTAATCTGTAACTGTACAAGGTAGAGAGACGGGAATGCCCCATTAATGCAGCAAAGGTATGTCCGCACCTCACAAACCCAATATGTTAAAAATATAGTTACTACCCTTGACCCTATTCCTGCTGCTGCACACAGGTACCTGCCAATTTTGGTTGTTATTTATTTTATTTTGTTATTTTCTTTGACTATATAATGGTAATGTATTATGTGTGTACAACTGGAATAAACGTATTATCTATTTATCTATCTATCTACCCTGAAAATATATGATCTCTCTGTAACATTGTTGCTCTTATGAATACTACGAAATCGACATTGCTATACGGCCGTAAATCTATTGAATGCATCGAAGGTCGACTCGGGAATATAATAATGAGAGGTGCGACCATCCAATGACGTTCAAATCTACGACGTTTATCGACAACGTAGGTATAAGATAGTTAAATTAATAGTATAGAATTTTACAAATGGTTGAAATTAAATACAGCTGTTTATGTATTTCATGGTCAATTGATTCATTTCAATTGTCTCCATTGTTTTTCTGTAAACATGATTCGCCTCTTACTGGATCGAGTCCTCTTCATACTACTCTGCCGGATACCACACGGCAAGATTTTTGTCACCCTATATCTCTCGTAAGAAAACTAAGTTCCAAAGATAAATTCAAATTATTGAAGGGGATTGAGATTAACACAGCATTCATTATTGACATAATATCAAGATTAAAGTGTTTGTGACGGTAGTGTCCTGCAAACTCGAACTACCGCTTTGTTAACACGTGCTTAAAATATAATACTAATTATGAGAAAGAAATCGCTTTTCGAAACAAAAGTACCCGTGGTTCCAAAATGACGGTAACACAAACCTGTAATATTAAATAACATACCAAATGCGTAAAACTTAATATAAAATCAGGAAAATAATCGCTCCTATTCATATAATATTATAATTAATAGATAAATTCTAATTGTGGTGGATAAACTTCTTAAAAACAGAAATGATTACTTCATGATGCATGAAGAGATTAATTAAATACAAAATAACTATGATTCTGATCTTATCATCGACACAACGAACGATATTTCCTTTCCCTTGCTATAATTGAAATCAATCTTGACCTATGTAACTTCACGTATGAAGTTACTCTGTATATGACACATACAAAGTGCCTCATTTTCACCGAATATATTCAATTAACTAAAGTGAAGGGGGATAGAGCAGCAATATGCACTGAAATGTTCAAAGCTTGATCCAATTATGTAGTAATTAGTTTACGTCAGGACTGATATTCTATATTTATTATAGACTTAATTGAGAGTAGCGAGCCGCCATAGTGATTTTCTAGACGGACGGCACCTCCCCTAAAAAAGTCTCCAAACCAACTCCCATTCACTAAAAGTAAAGAGAGCACGGGGTGACATAGAGTTCCTGTGTAGTGAAGAAGAAAAGCGCCCAGGTACGAACCTAAACCTGGTGAAGTTCGAATTTTATAGACAGAGTCTTCGTGCTCTGGACCTATGAGTGTGTGTGTCTGACCTGTATAGAAGGAACCGGAGGGAGTACGTATGAATAAAATAAGACGCGAGTCGAAAACCTAAAAAAAGCGTTTCAACATATTGAAATATCAATTCCATTGAATTCTTCAAAAACTTGGCAATAACTTAAAACAAGTTACTTTACCTATCCTTTTCGATTATGCTGAATTATACATTTCTCATAAAATTAGTCTACATTGTAGACAAATACCACCCTTCGAAATATATGATCGAAGCAAATACCTTATGAAATGTTATTTGCAAGATTTTATCATATTCTTTAATCACATATTTTATTATTTTATGTTTTAATAACTACAATAAATAAAAAAATAGCTGTAACTTGTAAAACTTACCTTCGACTGTATGGAAACGAACTTCTCTTTAAATACTATTATGGAACCGTTCGTCGTTTTTACAATATTTATCTTTCGGGCAAATCCATCGGCTTCCAAAACTTCTTCTTTCAATACTCCACTATAAGAAAATATACTTTATAAACTTTCCATAAAATAAATAAACCTTTTAAACTTGTCTTATATCGTCTGTATTTATATTGTGGTATAAAATAAAATTGAAACAGTTATGAATTTTTGAATTTTTTTTTCAAACTTTCGACACTTTTAACCAAATTTAAGAACTACAGGGTGGACCATTATTCTGTTAGACTTTGTAAGACACTTAACTCTATTAAGTGAGTGAGCGTTTTGCATGTGCGAATACTATCGTAATCAAGATTCGGTCGTTATTGCACGACGAAAATATTGTCAACACTACAATATAAAGCGTGTAAATTATGCTTCAACGAGTCGAATGATCAAGAGCTGGATAGAAAAGTTTGAAGCAACCGTTTCAACATGTGGAAGGCCTGGGACATCTAAAGAACCTTTTTTTTTTTTTTTTTTTTTTTTTCACGTGGGGAATTCTTTACGCATACGCCGCCGTTTGGGAGAACGGCGGACACGTTATGTGGGACTCTCCCCTGCGGACCTACTTGACGATAAAAGCTCGTCAGGTTGGTGCGCGGTGTCCCTCTAACACCTTGGTGGGGATTATGTGATCGTGTTAGGATGCTTTCCACGATCCCCACCAGTGTGCGTCTGCCCTAGGCGGACCCTCCTCTGCTCCACGGGGAAAGGAGCTGCGAAGCACCCCGTGACACCCTGAGTGCTCCGCATCGCCTGAAGACCAGTGCAATGCGGGCGCCGGTCTCCCAAACCCGGCAACCGCTGGCCTCCACGGGTGGAGATGGGGGAAAACCTCCCCCATGTCTACCCGTCCTTTGCGCCTGCGGGAGTCCTTCAAGAAAAAAGTTCCCGGGGGGCTGGACATCTAAAGAACCTGAAAACGTGCAGCGCGTGCGTACTTCCGTTCAAAAACAACCTGAGCTTTCCATTCGTAAGCGATCTAGTATGCTTAATTTGTCCAGAACCACTCTATGTCACCTGTGTCATGTCACCCTTACATAATCCTAATCGTGTAGGAACTAAGACCCGACGACAATGTTAAAAGGCTTCAGTTTGCTAATGATATGATCGAGAAGTTCTTTAGATTAATAACATCATTTTCTCAGATGAAGCACGTTGTCACCTCAATGGTCATGTCAATAAGCAGAACTGTAGATTCTGGAGCGACACAAACCCACAAATCAAGCACCAAGCTCTATTACACGTGCGCCCGTGGAATCATCGGACCGTTCTTTTATGAGGATAAGAGAGCCCTTCCTGCTACTATGAACACTAAGCGATATGTTGAATTAATCAAGAAGTTTTTACGCCAGTTTTACAGGAATTTTGAAGACTTTTAACAGAATGGGGCCACATGTCACATCTCAAACGATTTTATGGCAAAAAAAGTCATCTTAAAAATAGGTGACGTAAACTGGCCTGCGCGAAGCCCGAATTTATCCCCTATGGTATTTTTCCTATGAGGATACCTCAAAAGTAAAGTTTTTGAGAGCAAACCTGAGTCCTTAGAAGAATGCAAAGAAAATATACGGGAAGAGATACTGCTCATTTCCGTAAACACCTGCTAAGCAGTTATTGACAATTTCAAGTCTCAATTGCTGCAGTGTCAGACCAATAGAGGATCTCATTTGGATAATGTCATATTCAAATTTCCCTTTTGTAAGCTTATTCGTGTATATAGCGTGTTTTTTATGGTTATTTCAAATGTTACGAGAATTCAGGTCCACCCTGTATTTGCATACATAGCTAGTGTAGTGTAATCGTGATTCAGTGTTCAATCTCTTTACGTCGAATTCACAGACGTTTGAGTGACGTGAAAAGACAAACTCGAAATTAATAATTTTCTTTTCTAACAGGGATAAGGTTCAATCCAATTAGTGTTTTAAACAACAGTAACAGCACATTGCTAGAACAATAATGTGCTAAAATTGTAAAAAAAATTAACCGACTTTTAATTTTAGGACCAATACACAGAGTCGAATGAATCAAAGAAACTTTAAGAAAACTAAAAGTAACTAACCACATATATGAGTAACCACAAAAAAAAATTATGTCACTAAATAAAAGTGAATACGGACTGATGTCTCATATTTGTTGCACTTTCGTTCAACCAACACAAGATGACGCAGAAATTATCCTGACTCATGCACATCCTCGAAACAAATGTGATTCACAATTTATCATAACTACTTAACGCATTGGATCTATAGTCTATTCATCCTAACTTTTCCTATTTGGTAACCAATCTTGGCACTCCTTTTTATTGAAAACTAGCGACCCGCCCCGGCTTCGCACGCATGCAATGCTCTACTATATTATGCATGTATTATACATATAAACCTTCCTCTTGAATTACTCTATCTATTAAAAAAAACCGCATCAAAATCCGTTGCGTAGTTTTAAAGATTTAAGCATACATAGGGATATAGGGACAGAGAAAGCGACTTTGTTTTTTATACTATGTAGAGATGATGCAGCATTAAAAATCTACTGTTAACTAGATTCAATAGGTTACAGTCTATAATAACGATTTATTGTAATAGATTATTGACTTTGTTATTATTTTATTTTTAAATGGGTGATTTTGTCAAAAAGTTGTGCTAAGATTGTTTACAAAATAGGACAAGTTAGAATGAACAGACTTTAAGCGACTTAAATAATTAAAAAAAAGTGGCAGCTAAAGGAAGAAAGACATATCTGTATTTAAAGTTTAGCCATACCTTAAGGGATGCAGAATTAATAGCACCAAAAACAATAAGAATAACTGGTGAGTATACCAAAACGCGTTAAAGAACTTTCTTCTGACCACTCTGAGGGAAGTAAGCCCCATACTTAGTGCTATAAGAAGCATCGATACGCCGGTCAATCCCGCTTGACTCAATAAAAGCACGAAGGGATTCTGAAATCATATAAACTCTAAAAGCACCGATCACGAAACTTCACACACCATTTCTATAAAAGATATTTGTATAATATTTGGAAATTAAGATATAACAAAGAAAAAATAATAATAAATAATTTTACCATGCTTATATAAAGCTTATAAAAATTAAGACTAAAAGTTTTGTTCATTTGCTTTAGTTCGAAATATTTAAATATTGCCCATTTATAAAAATATGCTTGAATAAATGAATATGCTTGAAATATGCTTATATTTCTTAATAAAAAATAACTTATGTAATGGTTTATGGCTGTGGGTTAGTAGATGTATATGAATAGAGGGAATTATACTTTATAGCTACTACAAAAACGGAATAAATAAAATTAGAAAAAGTGGTCTTTTTCATATTTTTAATTTTAAAACACGAAACGTAATTATAAAAGTAAATGAAATGGTGTCAATCACTTCATTGGTATTAAAATATTAAAAAAAAAACCTACGAAAATTATTGCGGATAAATTGTAGTTTTAGATCATAATATTAATCACAAACACATTACTCTGCATTGACAATAAAATAAGTTATAAATTCGTTCAATTTAATTCACATGTGTGTGAAGGGAATTATACTTTATAGCTTCTACCTTAAAAATCTGAAAATCAAAAAATTGACTATAAAACTGATCAAATTAAATTAGAAAAAGTGCTCTTTTTCATTTTTTTAATTTTAACATTAAAACATGAAATGTAATTAAAAAAGTAAAACAAATGGTGTTAATTAATTTATTGGTATTAAAATATAAACCTACGAAAATTATTGCGGATAATTTGCAGTTTTAGATCATAATATTAATCTGACAGATTTAAACAAACATTTAAGTAGACATATGTTAAGCTAAGTCTCGTGTAAAAATATCAAACAAATTATATGTATTTTTATTCCAATCTCGATCGATAAACCAATATCAGGTTTTTATTTGTATTTAAATACAAAACCTATCAAGTCTCTTTTCTAACGCAAAACCATAACTTTAAACTTCTTTATTATTTACCTACATTCTTGCAGTTCACCTACTTTCTTTAGTAATAAATTTAACAGTACTTTGTATAAACTTACCTCATTCTTGTAGGTGGCAAAGTTTATCGCGGGTCGTTCATCGTCGTAGCCCCTAGAGAAATTCCATAAGTTTATGAAGTGAGAAATGGAATGTATCACTGAAACAAAAACACAAAGTTTATTCCGCAAGTTCTAGTTTATTAAAAAAAGGCGTAGTTAAGTTTTATTTTATAAACTTAACGTTTAACGATTTTTTTACCGATCGCTATGCTAATGCTCTTGACCAAAACAGTACTGTCATTCATTGTAGATAGGATATTGCATACTTACGAGATCTGAAATAATTAAATTATGTCTACAGTACATGTAAACCTTGACTTGTGTACTTATTATTATTACAATAGTTAAATCATAACTTTACACCGTTTTTCTAGAAAATTCAGAAATGCTTTAAAATGATTTACCAAAAGCTGTTTTTGGACTATAACTCCTTTTAAGAATCGTTATATATATAGCGCACGGTATGTAAAATAGATTGGTAGTAAAATCAAACGTTAACAAAAAGTGAAGGGTTATATACTCGCACATCTTATAGCGCTCCCCGCTCCTCAGTCCCAAGTACACATTTACACTCTCTATCTTTCTTTCTCACTATAGCATTCAGTATACTTATATGTAAAATATCATAAATTATTAAAAAAAAAAAAATTATCAAATTAATATGAATAAATATACGAATATTAGAATTCATTTACTTCCTTTGCCTATAAAATATATTTTAAGATAATCGTTTTTAAGGAGTAAACTCTCCAGTCACGCGTGGGAGCTGACACGCAGTTTTTTTTTTACCGAACCGAATACAATAAAAATCCAAAACTATACAATTGATTATACATTTAACTATAATTGTATCGACATAAGTTGTATACGTTTTGAGGGCTGTCATATCCCTTAATCTTAGTAGACCATTAACATAATAAATTAACATTGCTTTATTGCGCAATGGATTTCGTATTAAGCTACTTATGTAATAAATGTGTCCATAATAAATGCAGACAATCGGTTTAATACATTAGCTCTATAATAGTGCAAACATGACCAATGTGCGCTATAAATCACGACCGGTGGTTCGACCAGTAAGCTTATCTGGGCTTATTCAGCACCACATCATGTTAAACCAAACTGTAGTGATATAAACTTAAGTTCGATAGTGATGTTAAATATTAACTTTAAATTCGTTGGAATAGAAGGGTTTGTTTGTGACCGGCCATTTTCAGCCAACAAATTTAATTGCTCTAAGCAACGATGCGCTTTATTTTACACATCAAAAGGTATTTGATATACAAATAAAAATACGTATTTTTTTATATTAGATGTGTTTTTTGATTTTCATTTTTTCCACGTTTTTCTTAGGTCGCTTTCTTATCTGTTTGCTTGTCTGTCGTCTTGTCTGTCCGGTTGGAATCTTGTATCTCAATTTTGAGGCACTTCCCGACCACTTAGCAAGTTGAAACTTTCAGGGTAGCTCAGAACCCGATGACAATGCACGCTTAAACAACTCTCAACTTTCTAGGTGCACTATCAGGTCAACTTTCGGCAACTTTCACTTTTGTATGGGGCTTATCCGATTGTTGCGTAACACACGGTTACTTCGTTGAGTTAATAATTAAAAAGAATAAAATAATAATACTAGATTTAAAAATCTAAAAATCCGTTTTTCAGTGACCAAAAAAGAATAAAATAATCCGGCGGGGCCAGGCCACTCAAAACGAGGGGGTGCATGTTACTTATGGAGATGTAATGAGATGTATGATATGCATAGATGTTGAGAGTATTTGTTAAGATGCGCCCCCACGTTTTGAGTGGCCCCTCGCTTGGCCCCGCCGGGTTATTTTATTCTTTTTTGGTCACTGAAAAACGTGGGATTTTTAGATTTTTAAATCTAGTATTTTTATCTTCTATTTAGATACATTATTTTAGTATGTTAGCATTTTTAAGGTTCCGTGAATGATAATTAAGATAATATTATTTAAATGCACTTAAGATAATTTCTCTTGAATAGTCCAATATCTATACCTAGAATCAAAACGACTTTTAAATGACAAGGAGAAACTCGACAGTTTTAACGGTCACCACACAAAATAAACAAAAACAACATTATTATGTGATCACAACAAAAAAATATTAAAGCAGAGTTACGATTAATAAAAATAAAATATTTCCAAAATTATTTTATTAAAATATAAGTATTTAGAACATACGTTTTTTATTTCTAGTATTTAAAATACTATTTTTAAAAGTAGTTACCTACCTATATTAAGAGTATCTGATATCTCAAATACTTTTAAGTTGAGTATTTTGTAACTTTAAACCAGGCACTTCCTGTTTAATGCCACTGCATCCACATTTCTGCTTTTAATTAAACATCAAGAAGCATAATTATCAGGGTAATACTTTCCACTTTGAAGTCCTTTTTGCCCGTATTTTCATATACAGGGTGTCCCAAAAACGACACGTCACAGTGACACTGGGGTTAGGCCAGCACAAGAGGCATCGAATAAGCCTAACATGACCTCAGTAAAAGTTGCTCGGTTTTCAAGATATTGTCAATTTAAACTTTTTCAAAATTTTCACGTTTTTTAACGTGTTCAGTGCTAGCATTACGTTAGATAGCCCTCAGGTTTCGATTTTTCTTTTGTACTCTTGTTGCGAATAGTTGCTTAAGATGATAGAAGTGTTATTTCGTTGATAACTAATGTAAAATGTGGAAAAATACTGGATTGAACTTGAAAAAATTGAACAACGAAAAATTACTTTCAACTTTGATCACTTGCCGTGAAAAAAAATTCAAAGAAACTAAATGAGCAAATAACGTTAAAAACTTGCATGTCTTATGCTTATTCCAAAATGGTATAACACATGTGTCTTATTTTAATATTATACGATTTTTTAATGCTTCACTAATACTAGGAACCCCGGAAGCTACCGCTAGCAGGTAAAAAAATAATGTCACGCGCAACGATAAGGCATTGTTATTGTTATCTATTAGCTTTTTTGTTTGTCAAATGCATGAGAATGAAAGATAAGGATAGTTTATTACCCTTTTGTCGGCTAGATATTGTAAGCAAATAGCTTTGTTTTTGACGTACGTGTCGTTATCATCTTTTCAAAGAAATGGAGAAGAAAGAGGGGTTGTAGTTTTAATTCTTATGGCCCTGCACTGCAAATCAAGTTGTTACGACAGTTCGTTACCTTGCGTTTCGTACGACAACCGTGTTAATCTCTGCGTTCCTTGTTTCCGTGTATTCCTTAATTTAAATCGACTTGGCTTTTCTCTGGACTCTGATTTCTGTTTTGAACGACAACTCGGCGCTCTGTTGGACACTGATATTGCTTTACGGAACTGTCTTATTAACGATGGCAAATCGTGGTACCCAATACACTCACCGTGACTACTCGGACATGCACTTGATTTACGGCGAAACCAGGCAGGTTTCCAATCGAGGCAATGTTTCGTACAACGCAAGATTGGCTGCAAGATTATACTCCGAAAGATATCCAATCCGTAATCCGACGACTTACGAAGTGATCTTAAGAGTTGTGAACGCTTATCGTGATGGCAGATTACCTGGAGTGAGTCACTCAGAAGGAAGACCTCGGACTGTTGACGACAACGTGGTGTTAGAGCAAGTACGAGAGGAGCCAGGAACTTCAGTGCGAATTATTGAACGCCGCACTGGTGTTCCCAAATCTTCGGCACATCGAATTTTAAAACGCCACAAATACCATCCCTACCATATCCAACGCGTCCAAACACTGCTTCCGGCGGACTACGCTGCGCGTGTCCAGTTTTGCCGGACAATGATTCAGAAATGGAGAGAAAATCCAAATTTCTTCAATGAAGTGTTATGGAGCGACGAATCAGCCTGCAAAAGGGATGGGTATATCAATTTGCACAACATCCATAGCTGGCAATTAGACAACCCACATGAAAAAAGAGAAGACCGATCACAGTACCAATTTAAAATTAATCTGTGGACGGGAATTTTCAACGGTCAAATATTGGGACCGGTCGAGTTGCCGCCTGTTCTGAATGGACAAAATTATTTAGAACATTTGCGAAACAACCTTCCTGTATTATTGGAAGATACTCCGTTGGCGCTGAGACGAAGGATGTGGTTCCAACAAGATGGCTGCCCAGCACACTATGCCTTACCAGTACGTCAGTACCTAAGCAACGCATTCCCCGAAAGATGGATTGGGCGACAGGGGCCAATTTCATGGCCACCGCGTTCCCCGGATCTAAATCCCTTAGATTTCTTTTATTGGGGTTGTCTAAAAGACAAAGTTTATGCGAAACCAATAAGATCCGAAGAAGAGTTACGGCGACGTGTATTCGATGCAGCTCGCACCATATCAGAAATCAGCTTAAGAACATTGAGCCGTAATTTTATTAGGCGATGTCACTTATGTATTAGAGTTCAAGGGAGACAGTTCGAGCATTTACTGTAAACTTATTAAACCAATAAGATACATGTGTTATACCATTTTGGAATTGGCATAACACATGCAAGTTTTTAAAGTTATTTGCTCATTTAGTTTCTTTGAAATTTTTTTCACGGCAAGTGATCAAAGTTGAAAGTTATTTTTCGTTGTTCAATTTTTTTCAAGTTCAATCCAGTATTTTTCCACATTTTACATAAGTTGTCAACGAAATAACACTTCTATCATCTTAAGCAACTATTCGCAACAAGAGTGCAAAAGAAAAATGGAAACCTGAGGGCTATCTAACATAATGCTAGCACTGAACATGTTAAGAAACTTGAAAATTTAGAAAAAGTTTAAATTGGAAATATCTTGAAAACCGAGCAACTTTTACTGAGGTCATGTTAGGCTTGTTCGATGCCTCTTGTGCTGGCCTAACTCCAGTGTCACTGTGACGTGTCGTTTTTGGGACACCCTGTATATAAGACCTACAGCTATGGATTGAATATTTTCAGTTATCGAAAATAGCTAAGCTTAGTTGTACTCAAATGCATTACTAAGTGATATTACCGAGAAATATTATTCGTATTAGTGATGAAAATTGCAAAACTGTTTTAAATGTATAAGCTTGTAACGAGGCGCCATAGCTATATTGGCGACTCGTTGCTTTCATTGCGCTCTTCTCTGGCCATTTTTCATATTTTCTTTTCTCTTCGTTTCCTATTTTAAATTTACTGTCTGTCTCTGTTTCCTATTTTAAATTTACTGTCAGTCTCTGTTTATTTGTTTTGTTCGAAGTTTATTCTTACCAGAGTCAGCGCGTAGAGTGGTTGACTCACCGATAACAAATAATTTAAATATATTTATAGTGCTGAGCAGTTATAATAAGCTCACAAGTATAATAAGCTCATAAGCATAATTCACAAGTTTTCCTGTATATATATATTCTGTACCACCAGTTCCTGTTTATAAGTCTATAAGTTTCCTAAGGCACTATTTTGTGCCTTAATTCCTTAAATATAAAACAAGTGACCTAAACGAGCTTTTATTTCTCCGGCTGCACCCCGTCACAAGCTATAATGTAAAAAACCTTAGTCAAAGGAGTTTATTGTAAGAGCGTAGTGGGCCTTTTCTGAAACACATTGAGTTCAGGGTATTTAGCACTGAATCACTGTTAAACCTAAAAGGTGCTTGTTACAGTGGACCATTAAGTCCTCGAGACGAAAGCTAATGGCGCCGCGGTGTTTAGCTCTTTTGTGCCCCCAAGCAAAGGGGACACTTTGTTTGTTTTGTTTGTGTCTGCTCATAACTTAAACAATGCTGCATTAAAAAAAAGTCACTGATTAATAACACCTATTATTTATATATATAACATTTTTACTAGTTGCTCGCGACTTCGTAGATATTAGGGTTATATCGCAAGTAAGCTAGTTATATATCCAAGAGAAAGAAGAAAACAAGCAAAAAAATCTTAAGTACTTCCCTAGTTTTCAAGCAATATTCATACCAAATGTCATCAAAATTGATTTTACTATTTTACCTTAAAAACATATCTGTCGATTATTGTATCGACAGATATTATGTTTTTACGGTACCTACTGTCGTATGTACTTGTAGTATGGATTTCCAATGTAAGTGTAGTTAACGGTATTTTTTTATTAACACCTGACCAGAAAGTTAATCTTTTTTTTTTATTGTTTTTGGTATTTACTGTAATTTTTAAAGTATACGAGTAAATATTTTGATCAGTAAAAGTTTATAGAATATAAAATTTATGGATAGCCTCAAAATTTAAAGGGCAAACATAAAAAAAAAACTCTGCTATATTATATAAATAAAACTATATTATATATATTCAAAATTATTTTAAAGAAGTTATCTTTGAAATATCTGCTTCTGTTTCGTGTTACTCTGTCTGTTGATGTACATAATGATCATTGGTGCTATTGTATTGAATCTTGGTCACATATATGTTGTAGTTGTAAGCTACTTTGAACGTATAACTATTAAGTTATCGGTGGTAGTAATCTCTCTCTCTTTATTCCTTAAGTTGTGGGATTATAGCAATGTATACCTGTTACCTAATATAGACTATTTTTTTTAAATCCCGACTGTCTCACAGAGTAAATATTAATCAGAAACGCTTTTGTCCCACCTGGTATGTTCTTGACATAATTTTTAATTAATTGCATTTTAACTGGTTTTGTAGATTTTCTGTAGATGACAGATATGGGTAAAGCACTTTAACGATATAAGCTCTCAATTCTACTTGTTTATGAATCACATTCAAGCGCTTATAAGGCGCTGCATAGCAGAAATGTCTTTGTTTTTAACTAACTACCTTCGATCAGAAATATATATGCGAAGCTAACTTCTATTTTATTATTGGAGCGATCTGATTTTTTTTAAAGAGGGCCTTATATAATATACTCATTAAATAATATTTTTGTACTTACCAGCAAATAACACTAACGTAATAGCCACAGTCATGTGGAAGCTCTTCGTTTTCTCTAGCCAATAAAAGAAGAGACCAGGGCATAAGTTGGACAGCAGATGGTATAGCACCTGGTTCAATTTCTTGCAGCAAGGTAGCAGCACCAGGGCGGAACACAGATTCAAAACGGTAGCGGTCCCTCGGGACACACATAAGCCTAACTGAAATTGATTAATTTTTTATTTGTTTATTCGCCATTCATACTAGAAAGCTACGGTTAATGGAAAAAAATCATATAGTGGGCATTGACGATCAGTTTTTCGTAAAACTGTGACGTAAAACTGTGGCGTCACTCCAAATGGTTTTAGGCCAACTCGATTTCCGCATGCACTGGCGTCACTCCGGCTCTTCAGTTTTCAATCGGCCGGGCTGTTAGGAAGTGTACTACCTGTTTGTGTTAGATTGACGATCATGTACTCACGATCAGTTTGGCGCGGCGCGCCGAGTTGGATTTATGATAGTCTCGGAAATACGTGGCGCGTCGTCAGTTAAAACCCTGGAGTGATGATTCGACACTCACGATCAAATTTTGGATTGACTTGATAGTCAGTTCAACTGATGCGAAAAACTGACCGTCAATTCGCAGCTTTAAATGTAAAAATAGTTTCAAGGAACTTATTGTCATACATAAGATTTATAATTAATATAAAAGATAAAAATCATTAAGGGAAAGTTTCCATTTTTGGAAAGTAAGGCATATTAAAGTGTATCATAGCTTATAGCATATTGCTTATTGATGTTGCTTTCAGCGATAAGCTGTGTGTCAAGCGTATCAAGCGTAGTATATCAAGCGGCAAACGTATGGAAATGAAAAAATTTACCTAAACATTTTTAGTAAATTTTAAAAATTTGCAAAATTGCAAAATATGAAAACTATGGATTATTAGATAAAAGCAACAGTTTATTACTACAATTAAAGTTATCGAATATCATCGGAAAAAAGGCCTTTTAGGAAAACATGCAATTAATTAAAGTGAATAAATCTTACTTACCCCTAAAATTCTTCTTAAATGATAAAATTGGCGTCCGTACAAGTAATAAATAAAAGTACTATAAAAAAGATATATAGCTAGTGAGATCCATGATATCTGTAACAAAAGACATTTTTTATTAGATTTAAACCACATATAAAGCGTTCGCGTGAAGCCTCTCAGTTACATTCAATCATCCATATCCAATTGTTGGCTCTCATGTTGATCATATCGGTTGAGTTGGCGGCTCTAACTCAAGGGGACTGAGTTCGGTCCTCGCCGATGTACAACGAACGTGGATAGATAAATGTAATATTTATAGAAATATATATCCATGATATCGATTATTCAGGTACAAATACTCGTATTCATCACACAAACGTCTGCCCCTTCCGGGATTCGAACCAAGGACCATCGGTGCGAAAGGCAGGTGAATGATATTTTTAAGTTGACATTGAGAGAGATTTAAGATACCAGTATCTGGTATCTTAAACAAAATAATTTTATGCGGATAATATAAACATCTCATATTGTAATGTACAAATCCATAATCGTCTTTATAAAATAAGAGCCAACTTGAATTAAATAAAATTAAATTTGATTTATGCATAACGTTTTATTTTAAGTAGAAATATGTTTATAGCAGTCAAGATCAACTGGATGTTTTTCTTTAAAAAAATTATGGGTTCAGTTTTATTATTTATAGCATAAACAAACACCTGTAATCACAAACATCCTGTACATTTTGTTATATTGTTATAAATTTGTGAAGATGAAATTAATATGAATATTCAACGGTGAAAAATTATAAAATAAATCTATAATTTTATGTACATTGCATTTAAAAACAACTTTGTAGATATTCAATTTATAAACACCCTGTTTGGGTAAAGATAAATATATGTTAAATTACACCGTAAATTACATTTTTATTGTTCTCAACATTGCTCATAAAAGTTTCGTGAAATATGCAAGATTGGAATGCACAATATTTTATTGTTACCGTTAATGTTGGGTGGGATTCATTTTATAACAACAACGCCTACGAACACTCTATTGAAAGATATGCTGTAACAGTTACGACAGCTTGCGGAAGCGTAGAGCCGTGTATAGACAGCCACTCCAGACGCTCTATTCATCCGGTGCGTATCTACGCGGCTTTGACGGGCCGAGCGGGCAGGAGCCATTGAGCGCGTGAATAGGCCGATGAGGCCGGCGACACTCAGTGTGCGCCCGCATTAATTACCAGATGTCGAACATTGCATCTCATTTGCATGTCACGGATCTATACGACTTCTAATGCATTCGTGCATAGGTAATTACATTTGATAATGTCCGCTGGGGGGCATAAATAACTAATCCTTACTAATATTATAATTCGGAAAGTGAGTTTGTTTGTTTGTTTGTTTGTTCCGCTTTCACGCCGTAACTACTGAACCGATTGCTTTGAAATTTTGCAGACGTAACGATAAAAGTCCGGATTAAATAAGAGGGTAGTTTTTATCCTGAAAAAAATTGATATTCCCGAGGAAAAACAAAAATATTGTTTGCTTGATGGATGGATTGTAGATGGCGCTGTGTGTCGTTTAAAACAAGGTAAAATATTGCAAACGAATATAAACATGTAAATTAAGAAGCTAAATGATACGATAATGAATCCCCGAAAATGAGGAATTCCCGAGGGATGACGTACAATTTGTTTTATCGTCTAAATTGTTTTTTTACATCTACTTATCCTGAAATCACTAAAGTCAACGAATTACTAATTGGTATAAGTATTAGTTACGTTATTTAGTTCTTGAGGTATGCGATAGATGGCGCTGTTCAGATTTGGTTTAACAACTAATTGTATCCAGCGTTACATCGCGCTTCTTAGATTTTTCCGTGGGAATGAGAAGTTTTCTTATAGTTGTGCTTTATACCGCAATATAACCGAATTCCACGCGGGCGAAGCCGCGGGCGGAAAGCTAGTGAAATATAAATGCTGATACCAAGTTAACACACAATTAATTATCAGCATAGAATTATTAAATTAATATTAAGGCAGAGTGATAATTACCGTTGTGTTCGTCCCAAATTATTATTTTATTTAACTTAATACATTTCGCTGATGATCTATAAAATGTATGTCAGGTTTTATTAAAAAAATATGAGCTTACGCGTACAAACACGCGCGAGTGAAGTTTTGTATGGCCAGAAATTATTGTAATAATAATTATGGTTTAAATATTAACTCAAATGCGATAGTAACGTTTGCATATTTAAAAACGTACACTCGGGCCTTTGTTATGGCGCTTTCCAAACATTTTCCGCACGCCCCACCACGTTTTTCCACTTGTATATGTAACTAGCCTTATATGACTACTAGCTGACCCGGCCACGCGTTTCTGTGGCTCAGATAAATGGGCTATCTAACACTGAAAGATTTTTTCCAATCGGACCAGTAGTTCCTGTGATTAGCGAGTTCAAGCAAACAAACTCTTCAGCTTTATAATATTAGTATAGATGACAGGTCAAAGTAAAACAAATCAAACTGAGCTGTTTCTCAGAAAAAAAATCTACTTAATCTCGCTTTGGTTCAGCGTATTGGTCGTTCAGTGTTAAACATTAGTAAAGTAAGGAGTACGCTTACCAAATATTTGTATCCATACTTATAAGAAAATGCAAAGTACCAAAATGTTCCTACAACGAAAGCATAAGCAGGTTTCTGTTTTAACCGCTATTTTAAATGATTTCAGAGCAAATATAAGGAGGGACTAAATTCTTAAAATAGTTCTATACGTTTATTAGTCATTCAATTCCTGCCTTTAAAATAAAATCACGGAAATTTAAATTTAATTTATTGAAATGGGAAATCACGGGCTTGAGGTCAGACACGATTTTTTGTACCCGAAGAAGTCTTACACTTGGTAACTTATTCTTCAGCTCTGAGTGCTCTTTGATCAATATAAACACAATATGTTAATAGTTTTTATAATACACGATTCTAAAAACATCTTTATTCAAGCCAGAAACGAATAGTGTAGGTACCAAAAACCAATCAAGATTACCAAAAAAAATCGATGAAATTAGGCTTAACTTTTATCTATTAAAAATCAGTAGGTATTATGTATGACACGCAACGTATTTCACGTACCCTTAGGTGGTTATTAAACGGAATACATGAAGCAACTGTACCGTTACAAAATTGGCGATTTGAATTACCATATTTGTTCAAGATAAGGTAAAAAAACATTAGGTATAATAGGAAAAATACACAGCTGTAGGTTAATATGTTGGCTCTATTTACACATTGTATTTTATATCAATATCTTTTACTGCCGATTCGTGCTACAGAAGCGATCCTATAAGTTGAAAGGGGTTTGTATCCTGGGAGAGGCATATGTTTGTATGATGATCATAAACCTTTTTTCTCTAGATTCTGTCATTATATAGTTTATTTTTATGAATTATGTCTGATCTATATTATTCCATCCCACCATAGTTTTGGCCTAAATGCCTGCAATGTTGTTCGACATTATTTATTTATTATTCGCTCAAATGCCGATAAAAACATCTGCCTCTTCCGGGACTCGAACCAAGGACGATCGATGCGAAAGGCAGATGAATGATTATTTTTAAGTTTTATAATTTTTATATATTTTATGCATTTTCAATGCGATCTTACAATTTAAATTATTATAGTAGAAAAATACTAGAAAAAATCGACTCGGGTCACAAGTGAATTCACTTGTAATATTTATATTTTTAAGTTGATATTTTAGACATTGAGAGAGTATTGAGATAACAGATACTGTCTTAAAATAATTTTATATTAATGATATCAATATCTCATAATGTAATGTACAAATCCATAATCGTCTTTATAAACAATGAGCCAACTTGAATTAACTAAAATAACATTGATCTAGGCATAACGTTTTATTTTGAGTAGATATATTTTTAGCATTCAAGATCAGCGAGACGTTTTTCTTTTAATCTTTGGAATTGAGATTAACACAGCAGCTCACCAAATCTCTGTAATACAACGTCCCTAATGTAATGCAGGTCAGTATGACAAAGCATCGTTAAACGTGATATGATGACATCACGAATAACCTAGAAACTAAAACTAAGCTTGGAAATGTCTGTAGCTACAGCTCCTCTACTGCTGAAAGATTACGAACAAAGTGACAGGTTAGCACGGCCATGCATAATATACATCAGCACAGTTTGTTGCCGCTTGCTGATAAAACAAGTTTTTGTTAGTAAATCTTGTGATGATATTTAAGAAAAGAAAACTCCCTTTGAATTGTATTTTTTGCTAAAAATGTGCTTCCCAAAATACCTTCTTTCTTATGACGCGTGGATTCCTATAATGTCTCCGTATTATAATGCCCTTTTGTATCACAAAGGAGAATGATCCCCGTGCGTGCGACTTCGCATTTATCAATTAAATTATTCGGCTAAGAATAATCAAGGTCATAAAAAATGAATTGCTCCGTGGTAAAAAAAAATGTTAAAAATCCAAAAATAATAAGTTTTGTTCATCCTTACTCAAAAAAGGACGTCATTTTCACTCGTTAAATCATCTAAATGTAAATGAACTGACACCAAAATAGATCCTTAAAATAAATGAAGAAAAAAAATATTTAATCTAATGAATAATAATATGAGATTTTGTTTAGATCATTAACATATATGTGGAATAAACCAGAAAAAGAATACTATAATTGATAATTTCTTCGTTTGATCATTTTAACCCTAACATAGATCTTTATCACCATTTTTACTAGATATTTTTAAATCGGCAACAAACAATTTAATAATCATATCACGTTCATAACTGCCAGTTTTGCTGCATCAGTAATAGTAGTAATTCTTAGCTCGGGTTCGAGTATGTATAAAATAAACTTTAGTTTCTACTTCGTCTGAATACCGAATTGAATGTTACTATGCCAAATATAGATTTAGATCTGAATAATTCCAATCCACTTGTGTATCGTATGTTCATGTTTATTCAATTAATAATTAGATTTGGATATCCTCACGGCATACACCTGGTAAATCGAGTGATAATTAATCCATATTCTGGATTGAACAGCTGCGGCTCAGCTTACACATATTGTAGAATCAGAACATTGACTGTCTAAGCGCTACGCACTAATGCGAGGGGTTGCGTTTCCAATCGTTATTCTCTTAGTAAAAAGAGACATTTTACGTAGAAAAAATACAACTACTTACGGCATAATACAAGTTACATCTTAAACTTACCTAATTGTTCCAGTTCAGATAGAAGTTTGCACAGTAAAAATTAAGTGAAAGAGCGACAGTTTGAAACCAGAAGTACATCGGTAAAAGAACAAAAGAAAATTGAAAGGCACATACATGTATGACAATCATTCCCTTAGTCATCCTGTGATCACGGTTCCAGTAAAGGAGTCGAAACGTTAGTATTAAATATATATAAAAAAAACATTTTTTTTTTTTTTTTTTTTTTTTTTTTTTTTTTTTTTTTTTGCCTGTAAAGTCGGTTTTACGGGCAAAGATTTTACGTGACAACGTCTTTTTCTCGGTAGAATATTTATTGATATGAATATAATTAAATTGCACAATGCGCGCGGCAGACCGATCATAGTTGAGTGGGAGAGAGACGCAAGGCATTCGGCGGGCCTCTCTCTCGTTCGGTGACTCATCGTAACGTTACCGAGCGTTACACTTTTTCATAAGTGACTCCCAGCCGCAACCTAATTTAAGACGTTGTCACGTCAAAAGGTTTTATTTAATCTACTTCAGTTTGTATACAAAATATAAACTGAACAACCAGGTTGTAAACTGCAACCAGGTTGTAAACTGAAAAAAGTGCTCCTAGTATGGATAAGCTGTCCAGTCAACCGGACTACAAAAAAATCCTTAATACAGAATGTTTGTTTTTGACTCTGTATGACCTCAGTTTGACAGGACCACGGTAGAAAAGACCTTGTTTTGTTCTTTGTAACGTTAAGTAACTATCATTTAAGTATACCATAAGCACTGAAATCGTTTTATCATGTATTAAATAATCTGAACCACATTAAATAATTATGAGAACCAATAAGATGTGTTGATTGCAGGGCGGATAGCGATCGGATAATATTAAGATGTATAGTGTAAACATGAACAGAAGACAATAATGCTTGTTTAATTATACTAGTAATTTCGGATCCAAAATTGATCGAACCAGATCGAAACGGATAGAGAGTTAGGCTTGCGACATTGATCGATTAACAAAAGAGAAATTTAGGATTTTTAAAAATTGATAATTTTAATTTTATAATTTTTATATATTTTATGCATTTTTCAATGCGATCTTATAAGATAAATTATTATAATAGAAAAATACTAGAAAAATTCATTCGGATCACAAGTACTAGAAAATTTCGATGAGTGTTCGCAAGGCTCGGTAACTCAATTGGGAGAGCATTAAACCGGATTTCCAAAGGTTGCGCGTTCGATTCCCGCCTGAGAATTCATTTGTGGTCCGAATCGATTTTTTCTGGTATTTTTCTATTATAATAATTTATGATAATTTTATTAATGACACAATAACATCGATCATTATCATTACATTTCTTGTTCAATTACACACTCAAATTATGTTTTCACAATGTAAATAAAATCATCCCTTTGGTTGCATTTTTACTGTTAAAAAATAGGGGAAATAAAAATCTGTTAATACGGTAAAAAGGATAAATGGGAGATTTTAAGATATTCAGATCAAATCGAGTCGTTAAAAATTGCATTTAGATTAATATAGAGTGTATTTTTAATTAAAAATTAATCTTTTAAGTTCATACCAAATATCTTGGAAAGGTAAAAAGAAATCTTATTTATATCACACGCACGGTGGCTAAAACGCAAGTCAAAGTTCAAAGTCACAAGCCCTTAAAAATGTCCTTCATTAAAATGAAAGCATATTTAATGCGGTGAAGAAGTAAAATATATAAGTTGTTGAAGGTTGTATGTAGAAGCTTTCATTACTTGTAAGACTTTTCGACTAAAAAAATTTATTTTTTTACTTACATACGTCTAAAACAATTAACATATTACGATTAAACGTAGATACTGCAACACAAAAAGTAAATCTTTTAATAACTGACAAATGTTAAGATACAAAATAATATTGTTAAGATACACAATAAAAACATATCTTTCTTCAATTTGGATAGTTTCTTATCAAAAAAAAATCTTACTTATCTACCTATGTATAAAACCGTATACATATATCTAGATTTCTGAATTCCTTGAGGATAAAGCTTTTGTTTTTTTAATTATACACAGCAATATTAAACCACTGTTCTATGTAGTAAACTATTGACAGTCTCGCAAAGCTGAGTTATCAAATTAATTTACATGACATGACATTACTTTTTATAAGTTATTATTTCATTTGTTTCATCAATGTAACAATAATACTTTGTTTTATACGACATGTAAAAAGATTTAATTTTCTCTATTAGTCCAAATAAAGTAATGTGTCATAAAGAATTTTAGTTTTTATTTATTTTCATTACATATTTATTTTCATTACATATTTATTTTCATTACATATTTATTTTCATTACATATTTATTTTCATTACATATTTATTTTCATTACATATTTATTTTCATTACATATTTATGCACCTACTTATTTATAAACTGTATGCCCTTAGTTTGATGATACATAAGATATAAAATTCGCATGTAAAACACGACCAATCGCCCGGATAGCGAAACGTCGTGGGTTCGAATCCTACCTGAGGGCTCGGCGGCGTGGTCGTGTTTTAGATGCTTATTTTATATCGTTGCGTATTAAAATAGACAATACAAAAAAATAAAAACATTGATGATACATGACAAAAAAATTAAAAAAAAAAAACAATGGTAATGTTAGGAATAAGAAACCCAATATTCCCACCAATGTAAATAGTAGGAACGCGGGAAACTTATTGTCCACCTTTAGTAGAGACTCAGTTAAAATTAAACTCATCGAATAATGCACGCTGTGAATCGAACAAGCTTTCATGGGACGTGGAGACACTGACATCATCGCGCAGTTCTCGGAACAATATCGCTCGGACCTTTTCGAAATTCTTTTAGGAATTTTTCCTCTTTGGAATACCAGGATTAATCATATAAAACCTCAATTAAATAATGTATCATAAACAACGGCTGTATTAATAAATCGTTTAATTTATTTGTTAAAAAATAACTTACCAAAAAAAAACGAGCCTTTATTAATTCAAAACTGTCTCTTAAAATCTTCATACTTAGCGATTTGTTTAAATTTTCTTGTGAAAATTCATGATCACTTTCACTTCAAACTTTTCTATTATTTTTCCCGCCCTTTTTATTTTTTTACCTCCATCGTGGAGTTTATGAACACGAAAGAGATCGGGCATAGACCACCGATGCCGGTTGTGTGCTCGTGCCGACTGCAGCCGCTTCAATCGCAGCTATAGGACGGATCGTATTCAGTTTCGTGCAATGTAAAGATTTATGTATATTGAAAACTTGTGCAACGGAACTTATCCCTATAAACGTCAAGTATCGACATCGGAATAGGGTTTTTAATGCGAAATATATCTTCTAAATCATTTATATAATATAATAACATATCACTTAAAAGCATCAAACATAACTACATAGGAAAAATAAGCCTAATCATTGCAAAACTAATGAGAGACTAACAATAAGACGGCATTAAATGTTCGCCATTTCCGGGAATTCATTCCTGAAATCTTAGAAATGGAAGCTGTGGGCGTTATGCCAGTAAGAAAATGTCAAAATTTCATTTGAGAAAATGAGATATTTAGCTCTCTAGTATCTGCAATTTACAAATTTTTCAAAATGTGCTAATAGTTTATAAATTATTTGACAAAAGCAGTTGCTGATTAAATATCATTACCGCAACCAGAAGCTTTGTTTTTATACATTGAAAAAATCTATACATTGAAATAGATCTTAGCTACACAGATAGATGCTTAGATTAGGTAAATACAGAGACAAAATTTTGCATTTGTATTTATAATGGTTGCGAAGATATTCAAAATCATGTTGGTGTAACATCTAAAATGGTTTAATGCATTTTAACATGACATCTTATAAATTAACTCCATTTTATTATAAATAAAAAAAATAAAATAATCCAGAGTTAAAAAGTCATTTAAGTTAAAATAAATATCAATTAGCAAAAGGTTTAAATAAGAGTTCCAAAGACTTCCCTTAAATGTTTTTAGTAGATAGATAGAGATAACATTTTAATTCTATTATTACGTACAAATAGGTACATTGGATTACAATTTACAATCAGAATATAAAATAAAAAATGGAAACAACATAAACAGTAGCAATAACAACTTTAAGTTCCGGTATTAACTTGAACCTCATAATACCTATCCTCATTAATATATGCATGAATGAATAAATGATGATGATGAAATTAAGCATCATCATCCAGGAATCTCGGTTTTTATATCTTACTTATTCTCTACGTTATGCTTATTCTTCGTTCAATCTCTGCTTAATAGGTTTCTTGCATATTTATTGTGTAAATCGTTAAATCAAGTAGAGTTTAGAGTTATTTTTTGTTAAAAAAAATATTTTCTTGGGTCAATGCATTCATTGTAATTTAAACAGCCACCATTTTTACGCGCTTTGAATGACGTCACATGACATGACTCGCCACGTTACTATGGGTGAATCTACATACATTGTAATTATATAAGTTGCCGGCAAACGCATGTGACGTCACAACCAATGGGAAGGCGCTCAGTTTGTTTTGAAATTTACTTTCATATATGCATAATTTTTAACCGAAAAAAATGTTTTTACAAATGCCTTCTGTTTATTACATATTTGAAGAATATTTAAAAAATATTAGATTTTTTTTTAATTACATGTTAGAAACCTATTAGGGACTAAATAATTGGTTAAATAAAATTTTAACACTAAAAAATATTCAAGTAAACATATATTTTTTTTTACGTTTGTATACGCATCTGTATTGAACGTGTTACCTATACATTATTATTCTATACATTTTAGATCAATACAATCGGTGATATCGGATATTTTATGGCTGGCATTACGCTCACGGTAGAATGCATAGATGAAACCATATAATCACATGACGTTTTCTATGATTTTTATTCCTGATCACGAATGTTTGTACACAAAAATCGTGGTAATAAGGAATTGCGATTTTATTACATTGGCTATTTTAAATTATAATTAATCTGCATTGAAGGTTACAAGTTAAAGAACTAAGGCATTTGCTTTCATTTTTGCTTCCATTTGCTTCCATAATTTGCAATTCCATAACACAAATGTGTTATGGAATTCAGAAAAAATGCAGGAAAACTTCAAATTGTTATATAAGTGAGCGCACGACATATGTTTCTAGGTTTGATAATAGATAAAGATAACAGATTTAATTGGGGTCCACATATAAACCACATTTGCGACGAACTTAGATTTTTTTTTTTTTTTTTTTTTTTATAGAAAATAGGCATGCGCTTGACCACTATCTCGCCTGATGGTAAGCGTCGATGCGATCTAGGATGTGACGCGCCTGCCTAGAAGATACCTATTTACTCGTGACTTGAAGACCCCCAAATTGTATTTGTCAGGAAACACAGACTCAGGCAAAGAGTTCCACTCCTTAGCGGTACGCATCATAAAATTGAAACCAAAACGCTTAGTGCGACTCTTTGGTGTATCCACCATATAACGGTGTCGCCAATTTGTAAGTCTGGTTGTCCGATGAAAAAATGGGGATGGCGGAACAAGGTTGTGCAATTCAGCTGCACACTCTCCGAAATGTATCCTATAAAATACTGATAGGCTTGCAACTTTCCGCCTATGCTCAAGGCTTTTGAGCTTTTTACAGAAAAGATCTTCATTGCCGATGAGCCTCTTGGCCCTCCTCTCGATGGACTCAAGCGTCTGGAGCTGGTATCGGGCGGAACCGTCCCAAAGATGAGAACAATACTCCATACACGATCGAACTTGTGCTTGGTAAAGGGTGAGCAACTGTTCCGGTGTGAAGTATTTTCTCACCTTCGCCAGAATGCCAAGTTTTTTTGAAGCCACTTGAGCCTTGCTCTCAATGAAAGAGCCAAAATTGAGCGTCGGTGACAAAGACATACCGAGAAGCTCAAGATGGTCAGTGATCGGCAAGGATACACCTCGGAAAGTAGGAGTCAAGTTGAAAGGACTCCTTTTAGCGGAGAAAAGACACGCCTGGGTCTTTGACGGATTGAACCCCACTAGATTGGCATCGCCCCATTCAGAGACAGCCTGCAGAGATAGGTTCATACGGCTAACCATCGCCTCTCTATGACACTGGATCTGTTCAGCACTGGCTCGTGCATCAGATATATAGGTCTCTACAACAGTGCTGTCATCTGCGTACCCCAAAATACCGGGCAAAAGCAGGTCATTTATATGCAGCAGAAAAAGAGTTGCAGAGAGAACGGAACCCTGAGGGACGCCGGCATTGATAGCCAAATGGTCAGACGAGCTACCGTCAATGACAACTCGTATTGACCGATCCCTCAGGAAGTCCGATATCCAGACACACAAACCAGTGGGAAGACCATATGACGGAAGCTTGCTAATAAGGCCCTCATGCCACACCCTATCAAAAGCCTTCGAGATATCAAGAGAGACGGCAAGCGCCTCACCATGCCTCTCGATGGCTTCGCTCCATTTGTAAGTGGCGTATGCTAGAAGATCTCCGGCAGACCGGTTCCTGCGAAACCCATATTGCCGGTCACTAAGGAGGTCATTTTCTTCTAGATACGACAGGAGCCTGTGGTTCAGTACACGTTCCATTATCTTGCAGAGAATGGACGTGACCGAGATGGGCCTATAATTGATAGGATCAGCACGACTGCCCTTTTTAGGCACAGGTTGCACGTTGGCCAGCTTCCAGGACTTTGGCACTTGTCCTTTAGCCAAAGATAAACGATATAGGCGTGTCAATACCGGAGCTAACTCAGGAGCGCAAGTCCTTAGTACTATGGCTGGTATACCATCCGGACCACTGGCTTTATTCACGTCCAGTTCCCGCAATGCCTTTCTGACTTCGGTTTGTCTTATACGAATTTCAGACATAAAAGTCCCACAACTTGACAAACCGGAAGGTACAGCATTGCCAGGATCCAAACGCGAACTTTCGGCAAATAATTCGGCAAATAAATCGGCCTTTTCCTTGGCCGTGTGTGCCAATGATCCGTCAGGTTTCAGCAAGGGAGGCACTGAAGTACGGCAGAAGTTGCCCTCGATCGACTTAGCCAGGGACCAAAACGCTTTACTACCCGAGGGGTAAGAGGCAAGCTTCTTCCCAATGCGGCCTATGTGATCGAAGCGAGCTGTCTTTACAACCTTCTTGCAGGACTTGGCGGCTTTATTAAAGGCTTTCTTCTTTTCGCGCGTATTACTAGCTTTGCGGGATCGAGCTTCAACCCAGGCCAAATATGCTTTGTATTTTGATGCCACCGCATCACGACATTTGGCATTATACCACGGGCGAGCTTTGCCGGCCAGTGATATGTCAGAGAAGGGAATAAAATACTCCATACCCTGACGAAGCACATTGGTCACAGCATCCGCGCAAACTGAGGGGTCGCTAGAAGAAAAGCAAACCTGCCGCCAAGGATAAGATGCAAAAAAACAACGCATCTCATCCCAATCTGCTGATTTAAAACGCCAAATCCGCCGGGAGCCTTTTGGGCTTGGGTCGGGCGGAGAATACATCGACATAGATTCCACCACACAATGGTCAGAACTGCCAAGGGGTGGTGTAACCGACACCGAGTAACTGTCGGGATTTGTCGTCAGCAGAAGGTCCAAGCAATTGGCTGTTTGTCCGTCAGAGTCTGGCACTCTAGTGGCTTCCTGGACCAGTTGGGTGAGATCAAGTGTCAAGGCTAGCTTTCGCGCTTCTCGACCAGCGTGGTCGGTTTTCTCGAAAGGGAACAGCCAGTCCTCGTGGTGTGCGTTGAAATCACCAAGAACCACCAGTTGAGCGGACGGGTATCGCTGTAGGGCCATGTCTGCCTTCTCAATAAGTTGGTCGATAAGCCTGGTAGTCTCCGCGTCTCCACTATGCGAACGGTAGACACAAGCATAGATGATTTTCTCTAAACCTGTATCCACCAGAACCCAAATGATAGAAAGGGTGGGGTCTTCAAGATCACGGAGACGCAAATAACAGATGTCATCGCGTGCATACATGCAAACACCCGCATGAGCCCTAAAACAATGTTCAAGGACATAACCCGGGTAAGCCAGGTACGCTGCGTCAGTTGGACGTTTTATTTGTGTCTCCGTGAGAAAGAACAGGTGCGGTTTTCTAGTCTCAAGATGGTGATGGACGGGGTCGAGATTAGAGTGCAAGCCTCTTATATTAGAGACGTGCACTAGGAAGGAGAGGACGTGCGACCGCTGTTTAACCTTTTTCCTGTTGCTTACTTTCATTTTGTCGTGAGGGAAGGTAATGTAACGAAGGACGGAAGTAGAACGAGATGCTGATCGCGAACCAAATGAGAAGAGTCAGGGCCTCACACCTCGGGATAGCCAAACCGGAGACCGCGGGGACGCCCGAGCCCCCCCAGGGGTGTCCATCGGGTCCTCTCGTCCGGGCGCCAACCGGCACGATGGCGCACCCCCAGGATTTTTCGCGAGATGGCGGGGCAGCCTTTTGTGAGTGGCTAGCTCACTACTCGGGCCCCCAACTATCTGCGGTCGGCCAGCGGAAGAACCGTGCCTCGGATCCCGCTGCTCTCCGAATCTGAATAACCGATGCATTGCCCTGATACATCTCAATAAATCGTCCATTGCAACCAGCACAACTGTACTGACCCGTCCTCCAATATGGCTTCACCAGACTTCAGCACTGGAACACGATCGGTTGGGACCGCTTGGCAGTGCTGTCTTTGTCTGGTGGGTGGTAACACGCCGCGGCCGAAGCCTACCACCTGAAAGGGGTTTACTCCTTTAGCACCACCCAGGGGCCACGTGTGGGACATCGAGGGTTAAATCCCACGGACGCGAGTAAACTTGGACCCCCAAAAGATGCAGAAATAAATGTTCTAAAATATTAATTGTCTGACATTAGTCTATATTATCTTGCCTTAATAGACTCTGATATAAACATGGCTTATATAGCTTTGTTAGAAATTATAAAAGCTACCTAGAATTAATTTATAATCTACAAATATTATGAATAGTATTAGATGTGGCTATAGTCAAATTACTCCGAACTTATAAGGTATTGTATGTTGTTACAAATATAAAATAAAATTGAATTGGCAATTTTAACAGAAGAATATCACAATGTAAAAAACTTAAAAATATGTATACGAGATGAAAGACTAAGAAACGTTTATGGTGCAATAAATTATAAATATATATTAAATATATGTTAACCGAGCGATGTACTTAATTATTAGGTAGGTACATAATACTTCAAACTTAAAAAAAAAACAAATTAAAAAGGTACCTATTTTTTTAACGCAAATAAATTAAGTTTATATTTTAATATCAAATGTAACAAAAATACAGAAAACGCGCAATAACATTTCTATCAGATTGATATTTAAATTTCAAAAATTATACAGAAAACTACAAATAAAACCGGGGTTTACTGTAATGAACTGCATGTTTGATGATGTTATTTGGTCTCTTTTTTACTCAAATTTGATTGCCAACTCTCATTAGCATATAAAATCGCAAGGTTTGAATTTTATTTAAAGAAATAAAACTAAATGTCTTGCACAATAAATCAATAAAAAAGTAATTACGATTCTACCACACCCAGATACAAGCCAATAAGTCGGTTTTCTACCTTAACCCGGCTGAACACCAAGCCCGGGACTTGGGTGGCATTACCGTGATAACCGGGATGCAAGCCACTCGGCCTTCAATTGCGACCACAGAGAATGTCAAAAAACATGCTATTTCTTATTAACCGATTCGTTGCTACATACAATTACAAGAAAGAAGGCTAGGAGCTTGAGTTACGTGAAAAATGAGGATATTTTTATACGGGGTAGATTTCGCTAAAACTTCTTTGAGTAATCAATTTAAAAATGACACGACTCCAGTGGCTAGCGCCGCACGCAAAAGAAAGTGATGGCACGCCAGACGTGTCATCAGCAACGAATCGGTTAAAGTCTTCTTAATGAAAGCTGAATGTATCAACAATGGAGTCAAATTATATTTACACTCATTTTTTAACGTGAACATTGATAAATTTACAGCGAAAATCAGTGTGATTTTCGAATATGAGTTCCGATATCATTACATTTCTTTGACTAATGGATTAAATTTCTTCTGGCACTAATGCAGCTGACGTTATATGATAAAACAGGAAACGGTGGTGCTATTTTTGTTATTCAATATAAGAAAAGATGAATGTAATGTAAATGATAAAGAGGCGGAAAAGCAACTTTCCATAGCACACTTAAAATAATCTATACATCTAAATAAAATTGGAGTGTCTGTTTGTAATATTGAAATAACCATTTTTTAATACATGCATATGACTATATATTCGGTGTATACATCAAAATAACATTTTTTACAATTTTTGTCTGTTTGTTCCGGCTAATCTCTGAAATGGCTGGACCGATTTTGACGGGACTTTTAATGGCAGGTAGCTGATGTATTAAGTAGTAACTTAGGTTGCAACAATTTTAATATATTGCAAATTTTAATAACTGAGCCACGGCAACGTGTGGACGGGTCAGCTAATTGTAAATAAAATAGCTTGATTAAAAACAGTTTTATCAAGTAGTGTAAATGTTTTTCATTTTTTACCAATGTGATTTATTATAGTTTCTGTGATAAGCTCAAACTCAAAGCTATCAAAAAGTAAAAAAAGAGATAATTGAAAGTTGCAAGTTTTTATAAAATCAGAGTTTTTGTTATGAAATATTTCGCAATCTTCCAAAATATAAAGCATTATTATTTTCATGTTTTGTATAATTTTGTTTCATAAATGTGTCAAATAATCAGCAAATCATGGAAATGTTTTTCCGAGAAGTTATTGGGAACTAATTTTTTGAGCTGTTGTTTAAATATTCGAGATGGTATTATGATCAGTTGGAAAACATATAGAGCAGTTATTTAATTTAATGGCGGTAGATTAATCATTGCGACAGTAAAACATGGACAGGAATAAAAAATCAATTTGTCGGTTATTTTGTCATACAATGTCAATTCTAAAAATAATTGAGCAGTCCAATAACTGAATGAACGGTAATAATTATGGAATGAGCGGTTCGATAAATAGTTCGGTAGATCATAGCGAGCGGTGACACCCGAACTCAAATTCATTGAGATGAGAAGCGGCGGAAACGACCAATCACAGGGTTGGTTAGGTTAGGTTAGGTTAGGTTATAGAATTGCTTAGAATGAGATTTCTTACCGACAAATTCCGATTTATTACTGCCCACGCGTAACCGCTCGTTCAATAATTTTTAGCGCCCATTTAATTATTTTCCTGCTCAATTATATATCCGCTGATCCATTTCATTATTTTTTATTTCTCATTTTTGTTTACTTTACTGCTTAGTTTTAACTGCTGACCTAGTTATTAAAACTGCCTCTTTAAATCAGTGCCAAAGTTATTTTCTTACTTATACTTACAGAAAAGATATTCGTTCTGTGAAGTTATTTATTGTTTAAACTCTGTATATCTCGTCGAACTGGGTTTTTTTAACGTTACCTTTAATATTTTACTTTTTTTTAAGTTTGAAATTTAAAAAAAATAAAACGGGGTAAGTGTAGTGTGAGGACTCACCTCATCCAATTACACTTAATACATATGTAACTCACTTCTAATTAGTAAAAAAGTGACGCTTTACCTAATATCAACACGTGTGTTTTATTGATTAAATCATTGCAAGTGTAGTCAAATTCTGTTACATTCTTGTTTATGTGTTTAATTTTTTCCCGAAATCTGAGAGAAATAAGATACGTTGACTTATTTTCTTTTAACTAATGGATATATTTGTCGCATTGTATTTTATTTGTTCCCGAAATAAAAAAATATGTAATGGAATGGAGCATTTAAGAGAACAGGATTGCTGTTACTTCTCTTCCTACATAAGGTATGAATACAACTTGCGCATATTTATAAAACGCTCCAAAATCTCAATAACAGTCGAATTTTTGTGTATCGTTCAATCAGTAGATACTTACATCAACACTTCTTCTGTTGAACACCACAATAAATCAGGCCGGACTTGTGGTGTAAGGACTGCACAGGTAACGAATGCGGTCAAAGCCAGAATTCACTGAAATTCCGACAACGCCTATTGTTAAACAAGACCTAAAAATAGGTGCACTGCACCTTGACCTAATCCCTAAAGCTGAAGAGAAAAAGGAAAAATGAACAGTGTTGTTGGCTCGTTACGCGGATAATAAACAGGAATATTCTTTTCACCGACAAAAACATTTTCACATTAGACCACTTTTAAGTTTTTGTATATTTATTTGAGAATATAATAAAAATTAAGTAGTGTTTCTGAAAAAATAAGATAATAATGTTACCTACTTCTTGTCCCTTTGTAATAAATTAAGAAAAAATACAATATCAGACTAGACTTGGAGCATTATAACATGCAAAATGATAAGGTAATGATAATAATAAGACCGCAACTCCAAGTAAGCATCTCGGGTGGTTGAAAGAGTTAAAACTAGTCATAATGCAGGGAGGGTATCCTATCATGGAACTTCAGAATGGCTAAGGTGTATCAAGATATCTTCTTTGATGGCATTGTAAATCCCCTTGACGATACTTTTTTCCTAAATAAACCTTGATCTTTTCAACAAGATTCGGCACCCAGCTATAAGACACGCAACACCCAAGCTTGGCTTGCTGGCTTACGGTCTTCAATAAAAGGAAAATCTTTTCACGCTAACTGAAGAAGTCCACGGAGTTGTAAATCCCCACAGCTCTACTAAAAACTTGGGAAAAGTGTTATTTCATTAATTAACATCGTCTAAACAAAAAAAACAACTGCAACGTGGCTGTATAGGGGTTTGTACTTTTCGCCTTTTCTTATGGGTAAGTACTCCGTGGTAAACGTAAACCCCAACAAAACAAATCTTCATTGACATGATAACCGTCTCTGAGAAAACAATAGTAATCTGCTATCAACAGTTGAGTGGAACTGTTTGTTTATTTGGTTCATAGGTTATGAAATAGTGTTAATTTATCAATTCTTTTTTTATGTTACTCCTATTATTGTATTAAGCGGATAAAATGGACCCACCATCCCCTTGGAAAAAACCAAACGAAGTTATGCAAATACACAAACTAAAGAAACGAAAAAAAGCTCTACAGGTATTGTGTTTAATTTTTGTATTATTACTTAAATTGATACCAAATTTTACAAAAAGAAAATTTTAGATAAACGTGTGTGTGACTTGAAGTCAGTTAAGTCATATTATTTGTAGAGCATTAAATATGCTAACATGCAAAGTGAATGAAACAACAAAACTTCTTCATCATATTATACATACATGACAAGTACATTATTTAGACTTTTCTGTAACTAAAAACACCTGAAACTTGTACTTGTTTCAAATGACATTATGCTGCTTTTAGGAACGTATGAAGCAACATGCTCCCTCCACCAGTGATGATGCATCAACCACAAACCAAAAGACTGAACAATTAGATTTCTCAAGAATTCTGAATGGTGAATATGGAGACAAAAGGAAGAACCCGTTCTCTAAGTTAATACTAACTTTTTTGTAGTTACCACTTCCTTTAATTTACTATGTGTACTATTCTGCTAATATATTTTCTTTTTTTTTCAGGAGCAACAATATTCAACAAAATAAGAAACTGAAAATCGATACAGATTTAACCTTAGATGAGTCAAGTGACAAGACACTATTTACACTACTAAAACTACCAGCCAAGGTGTCACAGAAACCTCCACAATCACTTGACACAGAGAAATTGTCCACCTTCTCCAATTTATTACAAAAGTTTACAGCTGACCATTCCGTAGAAAATGTAAGTAATATTTTCAAATCTTGTGAGATAAAGAAAATGGTTATTGTATCTTATCTGGTTTTAAAATTCTTTTCTAGTTGCAAATAGAAAAAAAATACAAACATTTGCCTATTGATTGGGCATTGAAAACTAGACTTAGATTGATGTCTACCAAACCTTTTGCCTGGACCTCAAAACTGAAAGCCAGTGAGGAAGCCTCTGGAATTACTGGGTAAATATTATTTATTGTAATAAATAATTTTATTAGACCAGTAACAACTCAGTTTTACAGATTCAGAATTATCTCAAATGCCAACTTCAACACTAAGCTAATATTATATTTGCAGTTATGATTAAGATTTAAAAAGTAACTGGCTAATAATTGTTTACTGAATTTTGTTTGGAATAAAACCATAGGAATGAAACCATAGGAAAAAAGCTCTTAATTACAAAATGCTACTACTCAGTCAACAAATATTTTAAAGATAAATTTTAACAAATGTCTGCCCCTCTCTCTTCCTAGTTGCTGTGCCTATCAAGGTACATGTGATTGTTTAGAGCCTAGAAAAAATGTATTTAGACTGCTATCAATATCACATGTAACGCAATTATAAATGAATAAATGAAGACAACCACATCACAGAGTCCATTAAAGATGTGTGAACTACCTATGCAAGCCAAATGATTTATGACGACAATTAACTGGTTTATGGTTTGTTCCATTTGTTTTTAATTACTGTTTGATTTGAAATAACCATACCTATTATTTTCACTATTTAATAGGTTTGTTCGATGCCTTGACACAACTTCATCTTCTACACTGGACACATCACCTCGTGCCCTTTTCCATCAGACTTGTTTATACTGGCAGCATCCCCACTTACCATGGTTAGATTTATATCCAAGGTCCTCAGGAAAAGTAGCTGCAACAAGCTTCATGGCAACCAATGAAGAAGTCAAGAAAGCACTTCACAGAGAGTGGACAGAAAGTTTTAGATCATTATTTCAGGTAAGTGTAGATGACACTAATAATTTTTTATAAGACCAGGTTCTCCGTCGGTTCAAATTAATTTTCTATATATCTTCTGGTTTGACTGGTTGCAGTACTATTGTTGTTTTTGAATTTACACACATACCTTGAGTTAAAATAATGTTATGTTATAATTATAATATCTCTTACTATCACACTAATTAGCCTTGCCCAAAGTAGGCACTGTAAATCTTGTGTCACAGATACTAGGTTAGCGGATAAACATTCATATATCATACATAAGTAAGTTATATTAATGGAAATCTATATAGATACCCATGACTCAGGTATAAATACTCTTATTAATAACACAAACGTCTGCCCCTCTAACTCAGGACTGTCGTTGGTGTGAAAGGCAGGATTGCTACTGTCGCACCAAACGAACGTCCTTATGTGATGTTGTCTAGTTTACATTCATTAAGATTATTAAAGTTAGTAAATAAACTTTACATTACCACAAATGTAGGATTTAAATCCTCAAATTCAAACAAAAATCTTGTGTGCTCATCCTATAGCTCCTGCGGGCCCTTCATTGCCCATACTTCTACGTGTGCGCAAACACATTTACGGTGCTATTCCGGGCAGCTGGCCTCTGTGGTGTGTCAGAGCCTTGCGCGCTTATTGCACCCACCACACGCGGTTTCCGACAGACACTCCGGCAGGAAGGTATTGAACCTCTATTGTCTCTTTTTTACAATAAACTCAACATTTGAATTAATGTTTCATATTTATTTGAATGTTCAAAAACCTATTGAATATTAAACAATTTGGTGTATGAAAAGATTCCTACAATGTTCAGAAATAAAACTGATTAAAATACTTGACCATTTGACATATATTTACTTCATGTTGTTAACCTTTTATTGATCTTGGGACGGATGAGTAACATTTGCAACCCTATATCCTTCTCGATAGCGTTAACACAATGGCGCGAAGCATCAAGGGAGCCAAAGCACTAGTCTTTCTCCGAGCAGAGTATAGGATCAGACACTCGGTGCCATCTAGTTTCTAATATTATACAGTGTACGCTCTAGCGTGCAACTGACGTTTAACGTGACGATGACTTCTTATATACCCGCGTAATAAGTGTGCGGTGTGCAGCGAGTGGGTAGCAAATAGCTTCGATCACCAACGGTATTGTTATAATCAGATCCCTTTTCCCACTGGGCACTCTGGGCAAGAGCCCATCGTCCAGCGATCGATGCTGCCAGACCCTCTAGTTGCTGCCAGATCACCAAACAACTGATATTTTTTACTGAGAAAATTATTTAATTGAAATAAATCTAACCTGAATTATTGAATACTATACCAACTTGCCTGTTAGCTTTTGCATGCGCGACGTTACTCTACTCTCGCCCAAAAATATAAATTTAAGTATATAAAAATACAAATTAATGGTTTACTAAGTATGTACTTAGTATACCATTAGTTAAACCAAGTGTTTTAACGTAAAATCATTGGTGAAACAGGCACCATTAAATTAAACATCATCTTTTCATTTAATGTGATTGTCAGTATCAACTAGGCGATGCAGTCGCTAAGCATAAAGCTTCGCTAGGACCATTAATTGGAGCATATCGTTAAAATTAAAAAAAACATACAATAATATTTAGTAAATTTTAAAATTCCATTATAATGAAAACTTCCAAAAAGCGCTCGCTTTTTGTTTCAATGGAAAATCCCATAGAGCCAATGTTTTTAGGTCATATTTTTATTTTTGTGAATTTCAAAATTCAGCCTCCGTCACAATCTGGTCCTAAATGTCTTGATTCGATTCCACACAAAAAATATTAAAATCGGTTAAGAACTCGGGAAGTTATAGCGTAACAGACATTGCGTCATTGAAGCTGATCCAAGGGATCCTCCAATAAATCTAGAATCCTGTTTATCTACTTTATTTGTCTATTCTAACAAAATAGTGGTCTGTTATAGTCATAGGGGCCCCATTTTCCTAAAATGCCCAGGGCCTCCAATAAATTAAAGGTGGCCCCCTGGTTATAATACTAATTTATAGGCTAATATTTCAATGACAAACCATAAAGTCTGTATAAAACTTTTTACAATAAACTTATAATGTAAGGTGTGTGCCCAGTGCTAAAGTGCACTCCAAGCTTATTCAGCACCTCCAGCATAGACAAAAAATATTACCCGAAGAACTCTATTTATAGCCGCGTATCCACTAGAGGCAGCCTCGTGTCGAGCGGCCTCGACTTGAAGCAAATAGCCTCAGTTTGAGAGTGCTCGCTCTGAGGCAACGGCTACGGATCAGCTCGAGGCGTGTCGCCTCAGCTTGATCCGCCGGCGGCGCACTGCGCAGTTAAAAGCCAAAACGCGATGGCACCAGACGCGCGTCGAGTAGCTGCTGCTTTAATAGCAATAACCATTATTAAGAAAAAGAGGAGGCAACAAAAAGCTATCCAAAAGAGAAAGCATCGCTGGTGGATAAAAGAATTATACCGCAATAGAACTATACATGGATGTGAACACTTGCTATTGTATATTATGTTGGAAGGTGGCGATAGCTTTCGAAATTTTAGCGACCGTCTCCATTAAACACACGGCTCGGACTGAGGCGCCTTTGAGCACGGCACAGAAACCGACAAAATATGGCTCGGCTCGCGGCGACGAATTTGCCTCGCGTCGCAGCGTGCCTCAGGTTGAGGCAGCGTCTCCACTTGCGCAGCCTCGGAGTGAAGCAGCCGCTCGACCCGAGGCTGCCTCTAGTGGATACGCGGCTTATGACGTTTGTTAAGAACTTATTTCTCTTGATGTATTTAGATGTGGAGTACACAATGCCCCTGCGTTCTGATGGTAAGAAGAAACTGAATGTTTCTGATGAAGACAAACCCAAAAATTCGTCCTTTGACAGCTGTTATGACACAATGGACGAAGGGTGTAAACCAGAACCTAAGAAGGGTGATTCAGGAGATGAAGAGGAAGACCCGGACCAGTTCTTGTCACAGTTGGGCCTGGAGACTGAGGTTATAAAGAAGATTAATCACAACCAGGTCTATCATTATTTTCCATATTAACCATATTTGCTTATCACATGTTTTATATTATTAGATTATTAGACAAATATTTCTGAAGTAAAAATTACTATTTTTAATACATAACAACTTTCCTCCGGGAAACAGTGGCTTAGCCCATCAAGAAAATCTAACAAGATCCATTATGGGAATTCAAAACGCAAATTTATGCTTACATAATATGTATTAATAATAAAAGCATAGATATATTAATAATAAAAGCATAGATACTTAAATCGTTATATATTATAGGTACTGTTCTGTATAAGATTGCAAAAAACGTATATGTTGTTATATCTTCATAAACATCAGTATGAAAAATATTACTAATATACAAAACAAACGTTAGTAAAAAATATCTAATTCGCATTGTTGCAAAAAACAAACATCGTATTAGCCTAAAGTAATGTAAAACCACAAAACCACAACTTCGATGCAAATTGCCATTTTATCGGTTGGGATCATACTGTCGACACATGTTTGTTTCGTGAAAAAGTGCCATGACTCAAAACGCTTATAAAAGTATATAAAAAACCACAATTTCGTTAAATAAAAAAATGTTTTGCTTGTTCTGGATGAAAGTACATTTTTGATTAACGTCTCTTTTGTATTTAATATGAGATATATTCCAGTCTGCAAATTCCGAATTTTTCAAAACAGTAAAAAGTCCATAATAACACTAATATATATACGTATTTGACATATATGTATATCGGTTGTGTTCCGGAATAGGAATAGGATCAGTATACTGGCCAGTCGTAATGACGTCACCTATCTTGTCGGGCTTTTTCCCTCTCTCTCGCTCTCACTCTATTTTAAATATGGCGTAGATTTCTGACTTCACGCTAGTCAGTATATGGCGGATCAATTCAACAGCATGGCGTCGATTCATGAAGTCCTTACCACCAGCCAGTATACTGATGTATATTTCGGAACACAACCCTAATACCTTTATTTATGAATAAATAAAAATATTGTCCATTAGACTCGTATGGCGCATACAGCTGAGAGTAGCGTGGACAGCGCAGCAGAGTCACTGGTGTTCGTTCGAGGGGCGGACGCGCAGGCGCTGTTCAACTTTCTCCTCAACTGCAAGTCGATAGTGAGCCCTACAGGACCGTTTGCGGGCGTTCCGCCAACCCTACTAGCTCCCACTGCCTTCCATGGCGGGACACTTCACTCTTTAAAGGTTGGCACAGTCAGAAAAACTCCAGCTATTTCATAAAATCATATTAAGTAGGCATCATTATGTTTAACATAATTTTTTCTTTATTTGATTTTCTGACCATACTTTTAAAAAAAAAAATTAGAGTGACCTAAAATTTATAGTATTTAATGGTTTCATTCTATTATGTTTTGATAATGTCTAATTAGGGATGTTTAGGCAGATTAATTTTATGTCTTTCGCTTTGTCCGTAAAGTGTTTGTTGGAATCAGTCCAAATTGTCATATATACCTATTGAAATTTTTAATTGAGACTAAACCATAAGCAATAAAATTAAGCACATAATTCTTTCTTTAAAATTTCTACTTATTATGTACATACTTTATGTAACTATGTACTTTGTAAATTATGTACATTGTCATGAAATAAATAAGTAATATTTGAGAGGTTGAAGTCTGATAAAAATGTTTTAATAACATTAAATAAAGTTTATAGCTTTCTATCTTTCAATTTACCAATAATAAATACTTTCCAACCAAATATCCTTATCGCACTAGACATTGAATTAAAAAATTGAAGGTGTGGAACTAGACATTGAAACCATACACAAGTTTTCTGTTTAATAATCTTCTTTAATTCAATGACATTTGTTTGCAACAGGTAGGCGAGAAAACGGTTCTTGCAGACGGCAAGAAGTACTACTCAATAGAGCTTCGCGGGCCGATTCTACCGACGACCGTGCACACGTTGTTCAACGTACTGAAGAAGAGCTCCTCCGCACAATTCAGTGCCACATTTGCACACCATCAACCCACATTAGCATTCAGCTACGCAGCCAACAGCATCGCAGAGGGTAACAATACTAATTATATTATTTACTACTATGAAAATCTTATTGCCCTGTAACTTCAGTTGAGTCTTCTGTATAGAAAATATAATTCTTCTTTAGCATTGCATAAATTTCTTTATTTTGTTTAGGTTATGTAAAAATGTAAACCTTATATGAAATACATAGCTATCTTGCTATTTTTGACTACAGCTATTTTCGTCAAGTTCCTTACTATCGGTAAGCATGATTTTGCTTACCGATAGTATCGTAGTGATCGTAAGGGTGATTACCCTTGTATGTATTTTTCACTTCCAAAATCCAGGGCCTTAATTACTACAGTATTAAAAAGTTTTCTTATTGTTATTTCATGCTGTTTTCTCTATTTTGATTAATAACTTTTAAAACTGTTATCTCTACATCGAAACAGTATTAATATAAGTAACATTAGCAGTTTTATATATTTTATTTATAACAAAGATATATCAGAAACATTTATCAGCGTGACTTACCAGATTATGACCAGGTAACAAAAATATAACCTTACAGCCTACTCCAATTATGGCTTAATTTTATTATGAACTGTAATTTCCACTGCTCAATTTATTGTTTCAGATGAAAGCTCCAAAGAAAATGAACCAAATCATTTTAGCAAAGCATTTAACAAAGAGAATCTGTCAGATTGTGGTATAAGTGAAAGTATGCTTCAACATTTCTGCTCGGCTGACCCTACCGTGGTGCGGCCTCTGGACAGCGTCAAGTACAACACAGAAGATGACACATATACATGGTGATGATTTTGTATTGTTGTTCTTTAATGTATTCTGTGATCGATTTTTTTCAATCAAGAATTAATAAACTATTTATTTCAGAACAAAGTCTTTTATTATGAAATTTATTTTCTTGTAGGTAAAAGGAATTAAAAAATGCAAATAATCACTTAATTGTATGATTTATTAAATTTTCATTTTTGGTAAAATAAAAATAAAGATTTTATAAGTCCACAATCACTTACACAAAAAACAAGATTCATACAGATCAGGATGAAATAAATAATATTGTGAGAGTTCTGCTTCAAAAAATCGTAATAATTATGTCACTTAACATAACGCACTAATCACTATAATTATCACTTCAAACCCAAGGTGGAACAGGAATCTTGGAAAGCTTACGTCTAAAGTATTTATCTATGTGACCATTTATCCTCACTGCAACAAATATATTTGACATTAGATTGAGGTCGCTTATATAATACAATATAAATAAATTAATTATAACTCGCTACTCAAGTTACCTGTAGATGTCAATATGTAAGTAGTACAGTGTATAAGTTAGGCTGGCTTATGATTTCTGAAAAAGAAAATTGTAAAAATTACTAGTCATGAACACATTGCACAAAACGTTAACATTGGATGGTTGAAAAACTTCAATTATGAGCGAATAATTAGTTATGTGACTATATAATATTGCAATGATTGCGTAGGTTTATTTTATACATATTAAAGTTATTTTTACCTCAAAAAGGCCCTGTTAATTATAAGATATAGATTTTATAGCCAACAATTTAAAATTCGCGCGCAAACACCCCGGTCACGTGACATTTGCTGGCTGTGATGTCACATCATATAAAACACCACAATTTGCTCTATCAGCTTTTGCACACACGACTTTATATTTTCAGAAGCACGAATCGAGAGATATCCGGGTTAATCTGTTTTTATTTTACGACAAAGCACACGACGCTATAGCGCTAGCCGCCCGCGTTTTGGTTCTTGTAACCCACAAATAAAGTACTTTTAATAACTGTTTGCAAACAACATACTGTATAATTATTATTAACCACTAATTTATGTTATTAAACAAATTTCATATCTTTTCGTTTCAACTGTCAAGTAGCCAACTATTATTATTAGTAGAAGACGTAATACTTACATTAGAAGATGAGGTGGATGTGGGCTGCCCGGGTACGGAGTACTGCGGGCGGAAGTTGGAGAAGTTAGCGGCAGCGGCAGCGGCCGGAGAGAAGCCCGGCAGGGACCCGCCCGCGCTAAATCCACCCGGGAACGCTGGCATTTGGGCTGAAACAACCGCGATCATATCAGTACTAACCGTTTTACTTTTGGGTTGTATGTAACAGGATTAGTTTCAAGAAAAGCACAGATTTTTTATTATAATTGAATCAATATAGAATGTTTGTAAATTTGAAAGATAGATTCTTGTTATTTATATTTGATCACGTCAAATTGTCTATGAATTATGAAGTGGCTTAGTGAGTTATGTATTTGTATGTGTGATTGTGTATGGTTACCAGCTGGCACAGGATTCCCGGCGGTGGCTGCTAGGCGCGATAGAATGGACCGCTCTGACATCTGCAGCCGTTGAGCCACGGGTGGGATGCGTGCCAACGTCGCCGGCAGCCGCGACACATCAGACTTCATATCGGACAGTAGCTCCTCAAGCTGGTTGAGCACCTGCAAAGCGCCAATTAACTTATATTGCCCGCGTCATAAAGAGCGATGTGGATGATAGAGAATGAAAGCGAAAAGAACAATTTTGCCTGTCAATTTGGAATTAAAAATTACTGGCGATAAGTCTTAGGGACAATAATCATAGGAATATTCTACCTCATCACTGAAAGCGTTTGGTATGATGTACCCACCTTGTGTAGAACAGCGTTAGCGGGTTTATTCCCGGCGAGTGACTCCTTGCTTAGATGCTGGTGAGACTCGGCCAGGCACTCCACCTCGGCGAAACGTGCGTTCAGCGACATGGCCGGGTGGTTTGGATCTTGGGTCAGGTTCAGATACGCCGCCCGACGAAGCTGTTCTTCGATCACTAAAGCTTGCTCTAGCAGCTGTGTAATAAAAATTTTGTTTTTTTTACTCGTCTCTGTTTGTGCAATCTGTGTTAATCTCAAATAAACATTAGTTTCCGCCTCTATTTTTAAACAATTTTTAGTCAATAATGAATCTTGTCTTTTAATCTATATCTTACAACATTAAAGTAAGTCTGACGAAAATTGTTCGCAGCTGTATTTACCTAAACCATGAAACTTTTTTTTGCCCAAACAGGTAACAACCATAAATAATGTAGAAGACAAAGTTAATGGTACGATCATGTTATAAAGATACTTTGTTACACTAATAATGCTTATCACAGTGTCATAAGTGAAACGTACCTTAAACCGACGTGCAAGGAACTTGTTTTTAATCTCGAGGAAGTTACCCTTCCCGACATCCATCTTGAAAGGCTCGTTTATGATGGCAAAACGTAAGTCATTCTGTATGTCTTGCCAACGACCGTACCCGTGCGTCACAATACCAGCCAGCAGCCAATAATCGTGACGTCGATGCCAAATCTCATACTCGCGACCGGGCGCCGCCGCTCGTTCCTCGTTCAGCCACAAAGTATGTAGCTCTGTGAATCCGCCATCCGCAATATTGAACATAAACTTGCGTCGCTCTACTTTGAGATCTTCCTCCTCTTTCACTAGTACGACATCGTCGTCATCTTCCTCCTGGTAAGTAAATGTGAGTTAGCAACGCATCGTAAAACATGGAAATGAATTAGCAATACACCGATACAAAATTACATTGATATTGATTAATTTATTTTTCACTAAAAAATTATCTAATACTAATCTACAAATAGTGATGAAAAATTTATCAAAATTTACCTTCTTCTCATCTTTTGGCTTTTCGGAACCTTCCGACTCGGCCTTTTCACTTTTAACGTCTTCCTTCTTGTCCTCCTCTTTCACCTCCTCCTTCACTTTCTCGGCATCCTTCTCTTCCGTCTTCTTTTCTTCAGTTTTCTCTTCGTCCTTTGGCGGCTCCTCGTCAACCGACATGCGTCTCTCTGCTTCCTTCACTTCATCCTTTACTTCTTTCACTGCCTCCTTTTCTTCCGATTTTTCTTCTTTCACGTCACTAGTATCCATCGGCTCATCTTTAATTTCTTTAACGTCTGGTTTTTCTTCTTTAGTTTCTTCTTTTTCATCTTTATCTGAACCACTGGGCGTTGGTGCTTGCCCTGACGGTTGCGTCACTTGAGTAGGGGCTGGCGAAGGAGCGGCAGAAGTTATAGGTGTCGCGGTAGAAGGAGCTGGGCTCGGGGCTGCACTTTCACCGGCAGACGGTTTTACTGGTTCCACAGGTTTTCTAACCAACTCGGGCATGCTGTAATAGCCGTTAATGTGCTCGAACTCCTGAACCTTCTTCCTTATCAGACTCATCACACCGATTCTCGTCAACACATGCTGTCTAGACAGACCTTCTCGTGGAACGCCGTCAGCGAAAGTCTCGGCATTATCAGCGCCGGGCTCGCAGAGATGGCGCATAAATAATGAAACGTAGGCCTTGAAGTTGCGCTCGGATTTCCCCCGTAGGTCTCTAACTAACCATTGTGAATTGAATGCGTCCTGTGGCGGCATACCATATCGCATAATAGCGTTTAGGAATGACTTTCTCTGGCGCGCATTGAAACCCAATACTTCCATATTGCCGCCGACTCTAGCGAGTAAGGGTGGCAGAGGCCTATCGCGCTCTTCGCGTCTCTCCAAACGTCTCTTGCTGCGTCGACTGAGAAGGTCGCCATTATCATTCTTCTCGTCAAAGTCATCATCTTCCTTGTCGTCTTCGCTGCCTTGTGAGAAGTCTGAATTATAATCGGAACCATTCTCCTGCCAAGTTGTGTCCTCTCTGTTCTCCGTTTGTGCAACGCTGCCGTCGTTGTAATTAACCTGTTTTCGGACTCGTTTGCCTTTACCAAGGGTTCGTGCCTGATCCTCCTGGTGTTGTTCATAATGATGCCTAAGCAATTTGATCCAATAAGCTGGATCTGTGTTTTCGGCTTCCTGTTTAATAATTTCAGTATCAACCTCCTCTTCACCGTCCCCTTCTTTTGTGGAGTAATTAGCCACTTTGAATGAACTGAGATACTCATTGGCCCAAGATTCTTTTTGTTCGATACCTTCCTTGGACCGATCAAGCAGGTCTGACACAGCTTTGTCATCGTAGTGAATGGCTTCTTCCTTCCCTTCTTCTTCTTTGAACAATTCTTCTGTACCAAATCTAAGGATATCATCCAATTCCTGTTTCGTAAAGTTGGCACCTTTACCACCCATACCTGGCCGTACTACCAAATGAGTCAACATCATCTTTCTTTTCGCTACTTGAGTAACCCTTTCTTCTACACTATTTCTGGTTACAAATCGATAAATCATGACTTTGTTGGCTTGACCGATACGATGGGCTCGAGAGAAAGCCTGAATGTCGTTGTGGGGATTCCAGTCAGAGTCGTAAATTATTACTGTGTCGGCCGTGGCCAAATTAATACCTAAACCACCGGCCCTGGTTGATAATAGGAACACGAATTGTTGCGCGCCTGGAGCATTAAACCTATCAATAGCCTCTTGACGAATGGTACCAGTTATACCACCGTCGATTCTTTCATATTTATAACCTTCGCCTTCTAAGAAATCTTCAAGAATGTCTAACATTTTGGTCATTTGTGAGAAAATTAGTACTCTGTGTCCTTGTTCCTTCAATTGCTTTAACATTTTGGAGAGCAAAACGAGCTTACCCGACGCTTTGATCAAAGCTTGAGTATCGTAGTTCCCGTGAGGACCCAGCGGTGCTTCATCAGCCGCCACCGGGAAAAGATAAGGGTGATTACAACATTTCTTTAAATCCATCATAACATTGAGAAGTGAAACGGTCTGACCACCACCCTTAGGATTTAGAGCCTCGTAATTCCTTGTCAATATATATTTGTAGTATTTCTTTTGCATTGGAGACAACTCCACACGCACGATAAATTCAGATTTAGTGGGCATGTTCTTAAGCACATCAGCTTTAAGTCGTCGCAACATATGCGGGCCCAACATCTCATGCAACCTCTTAACTTGCTCCTCCTTAGAGACGTCAGCAAATTCATTCTGGAAAGCGGCAAGATCATTGAACTTATCTTTGTTTAAGAAGTTCAGGAGGTGGAACAACTCCTCCAAATTATTTTGCAGTGGCGTACCAGTAAGAAGTAATTTGTAGTTAATATGGTACCCAGCCAATAGCCTAAAGAATTTCGACTGATTGCTCTTCAACCTGTGAGCCTCGTCTACGACGAGTACAGCCCAATCTATGGAACCAAGACACGTGGAGTCGATTGAGATCAATTCATATGATGTCAGCAATACATTAAATTTAACCTGAGATTTTATTTTAGAGGGTCGCCCACCCCTGTTTGCTCCATCATCAAACGTTAACTCGTTTTCTCTAATAACAGCCCTTGAATCTTTATCACCAACATAAGTGATACAGTATAAATCTGGAGCCCACAGTTCGAACTCTCTCTCCCAATTAATAATAGTAGATAGAGGTACAGAAACCAAGAATGGTCCCTTGCAATGTCCTTCTTTGAAAAGTGAGTAAAGGAATGTGACAGTTTGAATAGTTTTTCCGAGACCCATCTCATCAGCAAGAATGGTGTCGATACCTTGCCCCCATGAGTATCGTAACCAGTTGAGACCTTCCAATTGGTAGGGATGCAGTTGCATTCCAGTTTCGTATACGAAAGGCGGTTGGTCTTCGTATTTCTTGTTGAGGTTGGAGGTTGGGCGATCGGGTGGAGGGTTGTACTTCCTGGGTTTCATTTGTAAGCCACTGCTGCTTTCGTCTTCGTCGATCACATCTTTATTCTTGCTCTTGCGACCAACTTTTTTACCCTTGCTGCCTTTCGTTTTGCCTTCGGAAGTGACGTAAGCGCGCATATCCTGTAATTAATGCAATTCATTAATATTTGAACTTTTGTAAAAATTAAGATTTAACATGCGAATATGACGCAGTATTCACCTGATAATAATCCATAGCAGCTTTAAGCCCAGCGATATCTTCATGTTCAGACTCCCAAGTGGCCTGGTCATAGGAGAGGTCGCGCCACTTCACGAGGAAATAGGTAGTGCCGTCGCGGCTAGTACGATGGTTGATAACACGGTGTACTATTAGCCACTCAGGTTTTACACCATATCTAACAGAAGGATACATGAAATAAATTAGTAATTATAACAGCTTTGATAACATATTTTTAAGAAATTGCTAGCTCATTAGTTACGCGATTTACGTTACATTACACTATGTTTTCGTACACACTATGCACAATATATACGCAAAATATGCCTATAGTTGAATTCGCCGAAAGATTTTATCATACAGACGTTTTGATGTGATCAAATGTTTGATCTTACTTTTGAGTGTAGAGGCACAGGTAAGTGTGTTTGTGTGTATATGGATTTTCAGAGTTAAAAATCCGCGAGTTTTTAAGTGTCAAGTAAAATGTATGTATGTCTATTAAACATCACAACTACAAAGTCAACCCTACCAAATTTTAATGGAAATCGCAAATGTTACGTCCATTGCATTCCAAACATAACATTAAAGAATTTAGATGAAAATTATTGCCAGTGTTTATAAACTGTACCTGTAATATTTTTCCTCTAATATCTTCTCGTCTTGGTCCTGGTCCTGACTTTTGTCCTTCAGCCTTTTGACGCGTCCATCCCGCTCGTCTAAAGGCTCCTCCAGTTTGGGCGGCTCTTCGGGGTCCGATTTGCGCATATAGTATCGGTACATCAGCGGATGGAAAACATCGAGCTAAAACAATGCAATAAAGTAACAGTTTTATAAATATATACTGTCTTATCACCAAGACAAACAACTGATTCAAGTATAAGTTTCTTACTTATTATATATACAAATTAATGCATTATTTATAACTTATTTAGCATTGCAAACTGAAACTCCCAATAATACATCTATGAAAGTCCAAAAAGAAGATATAACTTTGTGAGATAAAATTTCTGAATTGAAAAAACATTAAAATTTTAATATATTAATCTTTATTATTCTTAATAATAAATTTGATAAGAATATTCATCGTCTTACTGTAAGTCAAGGAGACTTATAAAATACCTGTATTTCTGAAATCCAACTGCAATGCCAGTAAGAGCGCTCATGCCATTTGACAAAGAACTCCCTCGATCTGGGTGCTTTGGATTTAGGTGGCTGCTCCTTCCATCGCCACGTCAGGATCTTCGCCACCTTGCCATCTAGTGGAGGACACTGGAAAATAGCGTTAGAAACAGTTACAAAATGGAATGCGGATTGGATACGATGAATATAGTAAATGCGAACATATATTCATAAGAAAAGTAATTATAGATATTAGAAAGTTAATAATATGATCCAATTCTAGTCACTAAAAATACACGTAAAGTTGGCTCATTTGTCACCAATAGATTACAATTATGCAAATATCATTATTTTTAATGAAATTTCTTTTACCGGATTGATTGCGCATTTAATTGTTTATTATCTTTAATCCTGATGTTTCCACTTCTTTAGAGGAGCCATGATCGCAGGATGACTAAGGTTGGTCGTCATATGTGCTGCTTCCTTCCAATATTCCAATATTTTGCAATGCAACCTTCCAATATTTTAATCGGCCACGTTCCTAACTGTATAATGTATAACAATCAATTGGTTTTTTTAAGAATTTTATTTTTTTACAAAAAGAACTATCTCATTATAGGTCTCGCAGTGTGTGTCTTCGGTGGAACGCTACAATCTTCATCTCTATTGAAATCAGGAAGTTTCTTGATTTCAATAGCCACACATAGCATTCTAAGAACAAATCTTTCGCAACTAATCCGACAAAAGTGGTTTTATTCAAAATGTGTGATGTCCGCGGAAGTGTAAAAATTAGGAATAGAAATTATTCTATTAAAATACTCATCTCGTATTTGATACTTACGCTACATCGCGGGCATTTCCACTCGCCATCGGGAACTTCTTCTAACGGTGGGTTGAGACAGAAGCGATGGTACGCCGATGGGCACGAGTCGCAGCAAAGAAGTTCTCCTCCATCTTTACAGATCCTGTCGAAGTCACGTCATAATACGGTAAGACTTTTGCCTCTAAGCCCTAACCCTTTTAAATATATCAAAAAATCTTAAGTTTATTTCAAAGAACAATGGTAATTTTAAACCTGGGTTTTTAGTTATTTGTTAGTTGTTATAAATACTTATGTTGATAAAAAAAGTTTAAAAGTCAATAAAATACGTCAGTCTTTCCGCATCTTATTTAAAAGCTAGAATAGAACTAAATCTTCTTTTTTCATCAAATATCTACATTGATGAATATCAACAGGTTTTTGAATGCATATCTTTGTTAGAAGCGTTTCGTTTCATTATTATTTTATATCAACAGTAAAGTGAATACAGAGTTTTTTTATTACAATATAAGAATTCGAAATAAACATTCACGTTTAGTAAAGTAATATTAGTACTAAAACAAATTAACGGATAAAATACCATGATGCGATAATGCCAATTTAATACACAAATCCTTAATCTCACCTCTTTTGCATCTACAGTACATTGTAACCGCGAGAAAGAATGAAATGTTATGATCTGGTGTTCGTGTAGTATAGATAATGTTTAACTGTGCAATCTGCAATATTTTGTTGACATAAAGTTAAAAATCAATCATTAACTATGCCCTTTGTTTTTCAGACAACCCCGATCCATAATTTTACATAGTTCTTATTCACGCCATGATAATATGAAGAACATTATAACATGTTTTCAATGTCGTTATAGAATGCCATCAATTTATTATTATCTTTTATTTAAAAATAGAAATAAAAAAGACGAGTCCAAGTGCGTAAAACATCGGCGAGGATCAAACTCGGTCTGCTGGAGTAATGTTCACATCTCAACCAATGACCTATGGCCGCCCTGGTATAACAAAAAAACAAAAGTTTTACATGCTAAGATCCTAATGTTCTATTTTGCCTAAATTATTTAAATATGCTTTGATTTATTTGGCTGTGACGCGGGAACTTATTTGCTATTTAGCTTTCAATTTATTCACCCTCTTGTACCGTTTGATAATACCACTTTTAAATGAACATATCAGTGTCAGATAAAGCAATGGGTTAAAATTATTTTTCACTTTTTTAACAAAGTACCACTTTTTTAACCATCCCATTATTATTAATATTATATTTAACTGTGGTAAGCAAACACTTTATTAACATTATTGTTAACCTTGGTAAGCTGATTGCTTGTGTTACAAGTATCCACCTGGTCCACAACCATAGTATATAAGCGAGGATAGGAGAGGTTCGCTTGGGTCAAAGTTGACATTTCAACCAAGGAACCCCTCTAAAAAGTCTTTCAAAATTTCAATTTGTCTTATTACAAAATGAAAAAGAAGTGGAATAAATTCTTTTGAAATAATAATATATTTAATAACTAGTAGTATTTTACATACATCTAGGCGCGCCTGACATGACTAAGTATTGATTGTCACAGCTGCACAACTTTTGTTTATTAATTACATTATTTTAATTGGGCATGTAACTATTCTAATTATTCAAAATGATTTTTTGAAAGTACATTCTTAATTTTTATTTTTCCTTTTAGTTAGTTATTTATTTATTTAATACGGCATGTTGAGTTAAAAATATTAAAAATTTAAGATATTGCGTAATAATCGTGTTCAAGTTATATAACAGAAACTATACCTGCAAAACTCCTGGTGCTCGTCGTCATCTTCCTGGTCCTGGTTACCCTCGGCCTCACAGTGCGGACACGACCAGCGACCTTCGGGCGTCTCTTCTAGCTCAGGCTCCAGGCATACCAAATGGTATGCACGAGGACAAGTGTCGCACAGGATAATCTCCCCGCCTTGTTGACACACCTGGCAAATATTCAATCCTTTATATTATAAACAATAAGATATTTGAGTATGATCTAGGAATCACACCTTGTGAATCTCTCACAAACAGTGGATGAAAATGCATTTATTAGATAACCCTTTAAAACAACACTTTCTCTCTGTCAACAACAAATTAACTTACTTTTATTATTATTTTCTGTACGACATCATTAAAGGTACAGCTCATCCCGGTGAGTTAAAAAAAGACACCAGCTTTAAAAAATATTTTATTCATGTAGTACTTTTTATCTTCAGACCTTACCTCACAATAATCTTGATGCTCTTGTTCACCTTCAGCACCATCAGGGAACTTGCTAGTGGTCTTCAATTTCTTCTTCTTCTTACTCTTGTTCCCAATCTTGGTTTTGGCTTTCTTCTTAGGCTGTTGCGGCGCATTGGGATCATCTTCCTTGGGCGCAACACTCTCTTCTGTAGCGGCAGCGGTAACCGGCTTCGGATCTTCCGCCTCCGCAAGCATTTGTTCAAATTCTGCATCTGAATCTGTGTTTGCACCCGCACTTCCTTCTTGTTCTTCCTCCTAAAGATGAATTTCAATAAAGATAAGTATCAATATTAGATTAGGCATTTTTTTATAAATTAGTCTGCATTTTTAATTTAAAATCATAATCATAATTTTAATATCAATTCACTCTTTACAGAATTGTCATAAGTAACTATAATTTAAATAGATTATATTTGAAAATACCCCCTATTAAAATTAGTAGAACTGTAACTCATAAATAAAATTAATTACGCAATAAATAGAATTTTGTAAGGTTTCCTCAATAACTGAACTGATTTGATTGCTTTGGAAATAAATAGCTTGTTTTATTAGTCTGTAATAGTAACAGATTTTTTTATTTTAAAAAAATTACCATATTTAAGAGATTTGTATTATTTAAATTGAGACATTTATAAATCTTAAGGATGAAAGTAATAAATAAAAAGTTAGTTTTTTATGTTAACGCCGTTACCTGTTCATTAGCATAAAGTTATATTATTTATCATGGCATACTATTTATTTGACCTGATATTGATCTGGTATAATGTTCAGGCATATTTTTTAAGCACTACTGTAAGCATAATAATTGTTTATCATACTATTCTAAAGCAAAATTTTATAAATGTATTAAGTTATTAAAGCATAACTTTTATTGGGATTAAATCACGAAACATTAATATTTTTTTTTGTGAATGATGACCAAAAATAAGAACTATTATATAAACAATCACAATCATGAACCAAACGCACTCAGAGAAAAGCAATGTTTATTTGTATTTAAGGAACTATTTTCATATTATGTAACACAAACATGTTGGTCACTTATCCGTCAGTACAATAATTCAATTAATACACTGTCAAAAATACCTAGTCACTAACAATTTCTTTTCTTAAATAATTTATGTTAGCTATATGGCAATGAATATATATATATTATTGGAGTTCAAGTTCTAAAAAGTTCAAATACCTACATAATTCATTACATATCACATCATAACCTAATGTGTAAAACAAAAATCCTTTTAAGATTTGTTTTGATCCATGAAGCTAACTTTACTAGTTTATAGAATGTCGTCGTTTATATATGATTATTGCTCTTCACTATTAAAGAAATAAATTGCCTACATGATAGTTATTCCTACAGAAATAGTATGCCAAAATACAATTATGTCAAAGTATTATCACGTTGAATAAACTTATGCTTTATATCATTATGCCAAAAAAATTGGAAATAAAACAATAGGTGAAGCAAAGAGAACCAGATAACGATATGTCGAAGAGTCAAGTACAGGGCGAGTACTCACGCTGCTGGTGCGCTTTCTCTTGCTGAACTTGATCTTGAGCGTGGGCACCTTGGGCTTGCGGCCCGGCTTGCCTCGTGGCGTGCTGCTGCCGGTGTGTTTAGGCTTTCGCCCTCGCTTGCGGGGCGCTGGGGTGCCCTCGTCGCTCGCCTCCTCTTCTTCTTCCTCTTCAACCTCTTCCACTGCTTCTTCATTCTAAACAAATTTATTCTCAGGCATTAAAACACACAAAAACAAAAATCTATTTAAATAACTTTTTTGAGGAGTAAAATAAAATTGTACATTGATTTTTTTGTTATTCCTTTACTAATATTATAAAGGCTAATGTTTGTAAGGATTCTTTCACGCAAAAACTACAAAACGAATTTGAATGAAACATTACAGTATTGTAATTTATACATTTAGTTAAATGACCAATAGCTATGACTTAAAAGATAAACAAACGATGATAACGGGAAATCTGGATGAAAGATGAAATAAAATATTCCACAAATTAAGCAGGAAAAACGGGGAAGTATCAAAATCTTAAGGTAAGATAGTTATGATATAATTTGCTTTCTTTGGACTGTTACGTCGGAAACACATCGCCGTGCCTTCTAGTAGAAGACCTACTTAATAGGAATGTCAACATTACATTGATAACCTAGATATAAAGATAGAACAGCTCCTTACTTTAGAATCCTTCTGAGGACGGCCAGATCTTGATTTGGGCGCATAATCTGACGCCGTGGATGTGTTAGTGTTCTCCTCGGAGCCCATATTCTGTGTGCCCCCACCGAGATTCGGATTTGTTTCACAGAACAAGCGCCACTTCGCTGCTACCAGCATCATTAGTTTTGACACTGGCACCTGAACAGAAATACGGTTTTGTAAATATGTATTGAAATATATAATACTTAACCACTATAATTTTTTTCTTATTGTTCTCTGTGACCAATTTTAGCTTTTTTTTGCACATGATCGACTATTTGACCGACTCATCTGTCCATCATTTACTGTAACACTAAGTTTCAGACATGTGTGTCGTGTGTATTTTACAAAATAGCGTCAATAACCAATCGTGTCTGGGTACGTAAAATTAGTTATAGACAAACTGAATAATCCTTTAATACTAATTGAGATTCAAACAGCAGTAGCCATAATTATTTACCATAGGTGGTGTTAATAAAAGCATCCTGAGAATGCTGGATGTAAGGAAGGCGGTTGTCAGTGCTAAAGTAGACAAACGATATTGGAGCATCAAGAATACTAGACAAATCTAATGTCTTTTATTTTAACAGTGATCTCATTTTTTGTGAAATTGGTAGTTTCTAGTAAAAGAGCTTAAATCTACATCATCTTTTGTTAAAAACAATTCAAAAACAACAAAATATTTAGAACGAATTACAGAAATACCGAAGAGTTTCCGCATTGGTGAAGTGTAGCATAAATTTAAATCCAAATCACTACAGTCTAAAAGAAACACTGGTTCCTTTAACAGACAAAATTCATTAATGCTAGGTCGGTTGTTTGGACAGTATCCTTGTTTTCTATTATTTATATAGCGAGTTCAAAATAACATTTTATTCATTTCCTTTGACATTAAGATATACAATATTAATTAACATGAATTTTACTTTTTTGATTCACAATCACAACCCACGCAACTATAAATATTAGGGCTTTATATAAAGAAAAAACCTAGACTGTACTCTATTTTCATTAAATAAATAACATTTCATTTCATTGGTTTGAGTAACCTTATATGAATATAATATATAAACTTGAATGAGTATATAAATTAATGTCACACTATAACGACTTCATATCGCTATCGATTGTCTCATTATCATGACCGAACATATCAAAATACATCAGCCGGATCGCTACAGAATCGACCGGTGTTACCATTAGAACCGGTACGTGAGCCACTCGACCACAGAGCCAGTAATTTAATTTGGATATTTTTATCAGTAAAATTCCATTAATTTTAGGATGTCATACAAACTCACTTTTGGATTCTCCTTAACAAGCAGAGGGCGAACATGTTGCTGAAATAGTTTATACGACGTGAGGTTCTCCAAATCGGCATCCGTGTACTGGATGTCCACGTCTGCAAGCCCAAAAGAGGAACACACCTCTTCTACGGTGGGCATACCTGTTAATAATTAAATATTATCTCATTTTATATACATCTCACAGCCTGTCCCGATATCCTATCCTGCCCTCAATAAAGGTCTACTTCGGTGCAGTTATTAGGCTTCCTCTTCCCTTCATTTAATAAAAATGTCTAGATTTTTTATGCGCCCCTGGCAACTTGGGCACCCTCTGGTCGCGGGGAAGGAGGGCCCGGCTTCGAAGTCATGTCAGACTCGTACTGACAAAACACCACTTAGAAAGTGTCATAACCTGGGAAGGCTGTATAGGCATCATCTAAGCGACCGCCTCGGCGGAACCGAAGCAAATCGAACTCGAATCAATAATGTCTAGGTAATAAAACTACGCCCTACTGTAGTTACTGTCACCAGTTTCTGGAGAAAAGTTTTTAAGTCATATACGACCGTTTGGTGCAACGGTAGCGATCCTGCCTTTCGCACCGACGGTCCTGGGTTCGAATCCCGGAAGGGGCAGATGTTTGTGTGATGAATACGAGCGTTTGTACCTGAGTCATGGGTATTTATACATATTTCTATAAATATTACATATCTATGTATCCTATATGTATGTCTACCCTAACGGATAGACTTGTGTTATGGATACTAGGGTAACCCCTAGTATCCATAACACAAGCCTTATAGTACTTACTTTGGGCTAGGCTAATTGGTGTGTGTATATTATTGTTATTATTTTCTTTCCGTAAACTTTGTTTAAATAAATTTAATTTATTTGTGTTAGATTAAGAAGTCACATTTTTATACTATATCAATGGGTGAATGATATTTTTAAGATATTTTAAAAACATGTTCATGAAGGCAAAATGGTTATTCAATTACGTGTAATTATGGTTATAATTTAATATTTGGTAAAAAAAAATCATATCTTAATCACCATTGTAAAGTAGGTATAATAATTGTTAGGTATATATTGATTACGAATAAACAACCTGTTAAAGATGTCATCATCTGTGCCGTGTTGTGAAAGTGAGCATCTAAGAAAGCAAGGTCAATGCACTGCTGACCTCAGTGGGAAGTCATTGTTGAATGTTTCCATGCTTTGCTACGATTTTACTAGTTGCTAGCTGTGCCCCTTATGCTTTGCAATTCTCTTTTTTATGCTGACCATACTTTGAAAGTAGCCTTAATTACTTCTTAGGTATAATATTAGATATCTCCCTGTTAAATTCTCCTTATAATAGGCCAAGCCGTTCCGAAAACTAGCCGAAGATTTCTCAATTGACTAGCCAGAAATAGAACTCGAAGTCCCTGAGAGAATTTGAGATAAAATCAAAAAATGAAACAACTCAGTCCCAATGATTGGACGTAAAGTGTCAGAATTAAAAATAGAAATAATGTAATTCTGGGATAATTTCAAGAAGTCAAAATTACATTGCGTTAAATAGTGAATATATTGGGCACCTGATTACTAAGAGTTCAAGTGAGAATTTAAATAAATATTATTATCATATCATTGCATTACGCCTCATCATAAAGCAAGAGATAGAGAACATACTAGAATTATACTATTCGAGGTATACAAATGCAACACATCAAATTTAATGAGAATTTTTAACTCTTAAAAAGGAAAAATGTTCCATACACTTTTGCCTAAAAGATAACAAAATTTGTCCCTACAGAATCTTAAGACACCTTAAGACAAGCACTTGTGAAAACAATGTAAAATTACGTTCCTCGTGTAACTCACCGAAAACGACGAATTTTTTTATTTACATTGTTTTACCGCCTATAGATATGTCTTACTATTATATGGTAACATACTTCATAACTTCAGTAAAAGTCGCTTCTTTTCCTAATCTGACGACTTGCTTACGACAGATATTATAATATAAATAAAAAAAATCACACTTGTGACAGGCAGGCTATCAGCACGCCCTATGACCACAATCAAGGTCTGGAGATTAGGCTCCAAGTTGTGTCTGGACATGTTGTCTCACAATACATCTTTTTTAACACACAAATCGATCCTTTGGATGACGACGTTGACCAGAAGTTGTTCTCAATTATTTAGCATAAGGAAGAAACAAAAACAAACGTCCATATAAAGAGCATTACGGTTGACATTGAAAATTAAAATGAAAATAACTTTATTCAAATGCATTTAAAATAAGTTGTTTTGAATCGCCCAACATGTTTACCTACCACCTATTCAGGACGTCTTTTAACTGACAAGAAGAATGGGCGCAAGAAACTCGCAAGTTTAACAGAAGTAACAACATTCACAATTTTATACGAAGTCACCATACATATATCACAAAGAAACAAAACTATTCTGTTATCACAATAATAGTAATGTTATGGTTTCATTACATCGTTGATTATAACAAAGTCGACAAGTACCAGTTTTATTAAGTGTCCCTAAACATTTCAATAACATACAGAGAATAAACGACAAATTTAAGAAAGCAAGCAACATCAACAATTATTCTATATAATTCTTTTTGAAATTTATGCTATGAATTCTTGAACATCGATCATTTTGGATTTCAGAACATGTATACAACGTTCGGAAGACTACAATAATAAATTTAAAATTCTTAAGAAAACCCCGTAGTATGTTAGCACAAAAATATATTAAATACGGGACTTTTAAGAAAAAACGGCGGCTATTTTTCTCGTATGTGGATTCGATATAAGCGGGCTTAAGAAATCTAGATGCTTTTCGTAATATGCAGCCGGCCTAAAACGACCTAAACGGGTATTAAAAATTGGAAAGAATAATAAATAATGCAGCTGTGCAATCGCACCAGAGTGACCCTTTCTTAAACACATGTAAACGTTTAAAATTTCACCACAAAGTGAGCCTAATTTAAACTAAACTGATGTAACTACTTGAAATTATTTTAAAAAACTATTACTAGAAAAAAAAACATGGTGTCGGGTATCAGGCGGGATTCGAACTAGGGATGTTGCGGATGCATTTTATTTCACATCCGCGGATGCGGATGCGGATTTTAAGTGGCTCACATCCGCGGAAGCGGATGCGGATGCGGAACTGTACAAAAAACCTATGTTTTGGTTTGGTAGGGTAAAAAGCAGTAATATTTATCCTTTCTTTATTTATACATTAAAATTAAAATTGGAGTGTCGGTTTGTAATATTGAAATAACAGTTTTTTACATGCATATGAATATATATACGGTACATACACCAAAATAACATGTTTTACAATTTTTGTCTGTCTGTCTGTCAGTGTGTTCGGGCTAAACTCTAAAATGGCTGGACCGGTTCTGACGGGACTTTTATTGGCAGGTAGCTGATGTAGTAAGGTCTAACATAGGCTACTTTTATTTTTTAAAATATTTTATTTTAGAAAATTAAATTAATATTGCCATGTCCAAGTACTGTCCAGTACCGCGCGCAACTCTCACCACTTCTCCCACCAACGAATCAATGCTGCCTATCGCGCGGGCTCAGAACGCGCGAACGGGCTATTGCTGATTTTTAATAAAAAAATATATTGCATGGCCGGGTCAGGTAGTTTAATAATAAAGTAGTGAGTGACTTACCATTACTGATTACTTGTTTTAGTAATGAAATTTAAATATGGAGCATTATATTCAATGAAAAGTAGAATGGCCGGCTTTTCGGACTCCAGTCTGTTTCGCAAGGGTTCGTGTATTAAACCTGTGCTACTAAATAACTGTTCACTTGGAACACTGGCTGGTGGCGCTGATAAGAATTTGCGTGCTTTATTAGGTAACAGTTTGAACTCACTTTGTTTAACACTCCACCATTTAAGAGGACTCTTATTTAAATTAATTCACTTTTTATTACGGAAAGTAAGTAACTCTTTCTTGTGAATTGTGTCAGGGCTGACAATTTCTGGTGTTTCCTGACTCTTCTCAACATCACTTGATAAAACGAGCATAATCGAGATCACTAATTAAACAGGACTGACATCCTGTAACCTGAGGTCTCTAGTCGTTCCGTTCTGTTTCCATGAAATCTGTCATTCTCATTTTCTTCGCTCTTTCGGTACTTGGAGATATTGTTTGAGAAGCCAAGATGTCTCCCGTGTTTCTGTTAATCTTCAATATACCTAGGTAACACTGAAAATGTTTAGAAAATGAAAAACGGCTTAATGTAGAAAGTTGCCAATACTTTTGTTTTTCGAAGTAATCTCTCTACACATCGTCGCATTCGATGGAACCACTGAGAAAGCAGTGGGCCCATTCTTCCTTAGGGGTCTCTTCTATGGCATTTTCGTACGCTTTTACCGCATCTTCAGGGCTCGTAAAGCGAATTTTATCTTTAGTTCTTGGGAATAAATAAAAGTCGCAGGGCGCCACGTCAGGACTGTATGGCGGATAACTCATTATCTCGACACTTGCCAAATATTCAACAGTCCGTTCAGCGGAGTGCGCTGAAGCATTGTCGTAGTGAAGTAGGATCCTGCTTCGAAGGCGCTGCTGTCGATTTTTTTCTAAGACAACAGGCAAACAGCGATTGACATACCAGTCTGCAGTAACTGTCCTTCCATCTTCTAGCACAACTGTCGCGAAATGACCATTCCGACCAAAGAATGAAGCAATCATCTTTTTTCCTTGACTTCTTCCTTTCTTTACCTTAGCTGGCGGATCCTTGAAAGGAAACACCTACTGAGCTGATTGTCTTTTGGTTTTGGGTTCGTAGCAATAAATCCAGATTTCATAACTTGTGACGATGTCAAATACAGCATTTGAGTCACCTCCGTTGAACTTATCTAATATTTGGCGACACCAGTCCATGCGAAGGTGTTTCTGGTCGTCGGTTAAAGGATGGTACAAAGCTTCTGGACGCCTAAATGTTCGTGTAATATTTTTTGAACTTGACTCATACCAATGCCTAGGCTTTAAGATTGCTACGTCCACGCTTAAACTCGTTAAACTAATTGTAAATAGTGGCACGAGATGGGGCTTCATTAAGAAATGCTAATCGCAGCCTATCATAGCTTTGTTGTTGAGTAAACCCCCAACGAAAGTCATAATAAATCATTGACCGAAAGTTTTCTCGCGTTAGGTTCATTTTCACTTGTAACAAGAGTTTTAGATTTGCCGCCAATTCCCAAAAACAAATGACAAATGAATGCAATATACTACATTAGGTTACGAAAAAGTTCTAAAATTGAAATTGGAAAAGTTTTCATTAGCAATGTTTCTAACTGGTCGGTTCTAAACATTTTCAGTGGTACCCACGTATCATCTTTAATCTTTTACTCGGTCGACACTTATCGCATCCGCATCCGCATCAGCTCCGCATCGATTTATGCGGATGCGGATGCAGATGCGGATGTCTAAATCGATGCGGATGTTCCGCATATGCGGATGCGGATGCGAATATTCGCAACATCCCTGATTCGAACCTACATCCTCACGCTATTCGCTCGAGTACTCTTCCAGTTGATTACAACGTCGATGGCATAGTAATGCCATACGTCAATCACTTCAGTCTAAGTGCTGAATTTATTTTTAATACCACTAAGATAATTCTGTTATTAATCAGGGGATGAAATTATATTATGAGTCCATTGTATATCGGATATAGGTCAGCTCATTAAATCTGTTGTCCCTTTATTTTGTATACCACGTATATTAAAGATTAGCAAATTCTTTAAAGAAATATATTATTGTACAAAATTATTGCAAACGAAGCACACCCAAACAGAACATATTTTTACAATCTCTGGCAAATCAAAGTCGGCGATACTAATACTCTGCTGAAATTCTGGTCTATGAATATTTGTGTATGTTTATGCAAAAAAAGCTTCTGCGATACATGTTATTAGTGTGTTTGTCAGGATATCATGTATAATACAAGAGGCGTTGTTGCACAGCAGCAATATAATTCCCAACACACTCCAAAGCCTATCTTAAATACACTTGGTGCCGTTAATTTACCCATACAAAAATAACAGCTCGGAAATTCAACCGCGACACATATTTTTTTTAAGTTCTATGATCTGAGAATAAATTAAATATTAGGGACTAAATTTTCATACACGGATAAACGTTATCATTCGTACGTAAGTAAAGTACTACTCTTAAGTGAAATAACAGCTGACAATTTGTTTGGTTTTGTCAGTATAATACGATATTTGGTGAATAAATTTTATCTGGCGTTTGAAATATTATCTCTCAGTGTAATTGTGAGAGCATCTTTATTTATAATTATACCCTTTTTAATACAGTAATTAAGATGGACTTGTGGTCAAGGCCTTGATTCTGCTAATGTGTACGTAATAATCGTGTCTAAATGGTGTTCCAATAGAATTGCTTTTTGACACAGTTTTACTAAATATATTTGCATATTCATTTGTTATTGTTATGTATATGCATTTGTTATCGAAATCTGATGATATGCTATACAGTGGACCCCCGTTAATCCGGCCCCTGTCTAATCCGACGCCCCCTGTAATCCGACACGCCTATCACTGTTGAATGTAGGTAGGTACACAAGCATTATTTTGGCAAATCTTCACGAATATAGGCAATGCATGATTGAACAGATTGCGACTTGTACGCGCTTGTAATTCTGATTGCTCAGCTCAGTTTGAATTTGACTATATAATATATGATAACGGATCGGCCTAACATGCGTTCATAGTTAACTAGTTTTTGACGACCGTTTGGTGCAACGGTAGCGATCCTGCCTTTCGCACCGACGGTCCTGGGTTCAAATCCCGGAAGTGGCAGCTGTTTGTATGATGAATACGAGCATTTGTACCTGAGTCATGGGTGTTTATATATATTTTTCTATGAATATTATTTATGTATCATATATGTATGTTTATCCGTTACCCTAGTATCCATAACACAAGTCTTACAGTGCTTACTTTGGGCTAGGCTAAATGGTGTGAATGTAAGAAATATTTATTTATTATTTATTTTTATTTAGTTCAGAGAGAATATTATCATTTTGATCTGTAATTTATCAGATTACAAGGGACTCTGTTTCAAAAAAATCAAGATTATAGAGGATCATTGGCAGTACTCTATAATCCGACAAATTCGATAGTCCGACACTGCCCTGCAAAACGTTTGTCGGATTACCGGAGGTCCACTGTATCTATATAAATAAATCTCGTGTCACAATGTTTGACCGCTACGAACTCTAAAACTAATAAACCAATTTTCATTATTTTTGTTACATTTTGTTGGATTTATTTCAGCTTAGGACATAGGATAGGTTACATTTTAATTCATGGCCAAAAAAAATTATGCAAATTATAATAACTGAGCCACAGCGACACATGGCTGGGTCAGCTAGTGTAACTATAAAAATAGAGATTAAACTATAAATGATATGGTGCAATTGTTTTTTTCTTACCAGATCCTGAATCTGAGGCGACTGGGGTGGTGGGAGTGTTGTGTTTACTGCCTCGACCCTTGCGTGATTTCTTGCTAGAGACTGCGCTCAGTGCAAAGTCACTGTCGCCGTCCGCTTCAATTTCGAGGCCGAATTCATCATCCTTAAAGTACACAATTATATTGAGACTGATATTTGCAAATATTTTATCAGCTAAAACAAATGTCAAAGTAATATTAAAAATGTAAGTACTTTGTGCATCGGATTTTTTTATTATTTGTAATATATTATCAGAAAACAGATATTATTTATTAACCAATACAATAATAATTTATTTTTCTTTAAATGTACATATCTATCATTTATTTTCCGTAAAATTGAATGCAAACCAATATTAATAATTATTATATTCAACATCTAACAGTGTGTCATATAAATATGACACAATCAGCTGTAACACCAAAAATTTTATACCTACAAAACATACTACATATATATATAAAACTATATATTTTATACAAAAAATATTGAACTAGAAATGTTAGCCTTTATCTTCATTAAACACAATTGGCAGCTTAATAGCTTAAAGGCAAGATCTTTCAGGTAAACTTTAACTCATCAAGACATAATGTTAAATGCATTTATTTTAAGCAGGTATATTATCTTGTAAAGTTTTACAGTCATCATGTTTATGTTATATATCTTTTTTTTTATTCTTTTTATGCTACAATATTTTTTTACAATATATAGTTCACTTCTAAATCCTAGTTTTGTATTTATATTTTAGAGATAAATTATCCAAGTAACTACTTGATACTAAAATGCCTATCTGGAGTCAAGTAGATCAGATAAAAAAGATAAAAGCTTTATCTCAAATATATTAAAACATGCTCCACTAAATTATATCTAAAAGACTATTTTTGTACATTTAAAATACTGTGAACATCTATATTATGAATAAGAAACAAAACTACTTTAACTTTTTTAAAGAAACTTAATACAACATTTAGAACAACATTCCTAAACCACATGTCCCAGCAGCTATATGGTTATATAGTCTTATAAAGAACTCTACCGTTTACGACGTAACTTATAACATACACACTGCAATATGTGACCACAATAAGCTAATATTTTAGATGTGTTAAATGTGCTAAGTGTGCTCAGAATATAGGAACAGCAACATCTGTGCATGAGGCATTAAGGTAGCAAATATACAAATAAACAAGTGTCTTGTTTAGGGTCTACTGTAATTCTCAGAAACAAAATATACATGAATTAAAAATGAAGCCTACTTTGACATGTCATTACATAGAGTTTGTTTATTATTTAGTTAAATTATTATAATAGAAAAATTATATTAAGAGTTATTTGTAAAAAAAATTAATATCACCAAGGAAGAAAAGCAAATGAACTTTAATACAGTACAATGATAAAATGTGTGTTTCACATGTTCTTTAATGAATGTTTTGTTTTCTGTATTTTATATATAATTGCTAGTAACTTCTTCATTATGGATAGGTGAATTTGAATTATTAAACATTACTTTTACAACCAAAAATTAATAAACTGTATTGAATTGGACTGTAGAAATATAATTTAAAGAAACACTATACATTGAACGTAGAATTATAATAAAAATACTTACATCTTCACTTTCATTCTTCCTCTTCTTCTTTTTCTTTCTTCCTTTTTTCTCTTCTCCGCGTGCCTTTCTTTTCTTTCCTTTTTTCTTTTTCCGGCCATCTTCAGGTGAATAATCTTCATCTTCCTGCAATAAATACTTTTTATAACACAAACAGTGATAATGATAGCAATTCAGTGTTGGAAATACACTAGCTAAGTATCAATATAAACATAACCAAAAAAAAAAATTTATTAGTAAAATGCTCAAAATTAAAAAAGAAGTGCATCCAAGATTTACCTTTGGCGGTGCCTCATCGCTCTCACCAGAATTCTCATTTTGACCCTCGTTTTCCTCCACATCCTCATCACCTGCAAGTTCATATTACACTGGTCAAACCACTTGCACCATGCTTTGCACCTGACTCTGCCCTAGGAAGCTTTAAGTAGACCTCATTTTACGAAACACGCACACTTCTCACGGAAAGGTCACTAATCCCTTTGTTTGACGGCGTCCATTTTGTTAAGTAGTAATGAGGGGATATTGAATGTTCTTTTCTGTCACAGGGTGCCACATAAAAATATTTACAACCATCAAACAACAAATACGCCATTGAAAAGCTGCCCTTCCCTTTGAAAGAGCATAACTGCTCAAGAATAATGTAAATAATTATCAAAATTAAGCTAATTTGATATTTTTTTTTCTAAATTTTTAATTGCATACACCGCAAGTAAACACATGATACCGCTATTCGCGGCTTACCTATGACATGCTAGCTAAATAGACCATTTACCTGCAAAAGAACCGTCTACCTCATCATCAGATGCCATTTGGATCACTAGTTAACACAATTTATTTAAAGATGAGCGATTTTTGATCAGAAAAGATAAAGGACGCGCAGTTTTTGCGACAAATGGTAATTAATTCAGAAATTGATGCCGCCGTCACCGAAGACTAGAAGGATTTGCTATCTCTTTCGAACACAAAACTAAAAAGAAATATCAGAGTAGCCATACACAAAAATGATAATTAGATAAGACGTGTTCCGATTTGATTTTTATTTGAAGTTCAAAAGAAATTTAAATGACAATAAAAAGTCAGATTTTTATTTTCACTATTTTTATAGCTTTTTAAATACTTATAATAGCGCATTATAGTGTGTAACTAATAACAATAATAGTCTATACTTCCTACAATTCTTTTTTACCTTTTTTATATCCACAACAATCCATTGTTTTTTTATTATTTAGCCTTTATGTTTTACTTGGGTACTTACTTTTGAACTTTGCTACTTTCTGCAGGGGCTGCAGAAGCCCCTGCTTTCTTTGAGGTAGCGGCTACATGTGATGGTGCCAGAGTGTCAACACAGATCGCATCCCAATTCAATAATACCATCCATGTCGTCAGGGCACGTATCATGCCATCCAGTCTTTATCCATCATCACGGTAGATACTATTTCCTTCCAAAAAAAGCGTAGTAGCCAAGTGGTCTGACCGTGAACCATAACAACAATGGTGAGTGATATATTTAAAGCTGTACTGTCAAGAAGGGTGCCAACTCTGGCTGAAGAGAACCCATACAATCAATAACCGGACTCTAACGCACGGCAAGGAGACGAACACGCTCTGTATCTGTTAATTTAAAATAATTTTGGCAAAGAATTTAGGAAGGAAAATGAGTAATTATCACTTTGTGTAAAGTTAAATAGGTGGATAGCTTCATCGAAAATAGGGGCCCCAAGATACTTTTTGTCTAAAACTCTAATATTCGGAGATAAAATTTGATAATTGATCAAAAATGCACGATGTGTCAGAAATTGACAAAAAATCAGTTAAATCTACTTTAGATTTTTTTTTGAAGAAGTATTCTAATGCTTGTACATAAATATAATTACAAATTTTTTTTCGGACCTTGTTATTGAATTCCTGATTCCCTAAGTAGTGAAGACATTTACTTATTAATTATTGTTATTTTAGCATACGAAGTCGACAGCTAATAAACAAATTTCTTTAAACGAAGGTTGTCATAAACTCACTTAGCATACTAATAAAATGGTATAAATAAAAGGCAAAATAAACTACACCATTTAAAATTACTATTTTCAAAATAGTTACAAATAACATATTATTAGGAAACCTTGGACGAAACATAAAAAAAGTCTCCAGTCGAACTAGTTAAATCACATTGGACCACTTTTGTCTTTAAACCGAAATTAAAGCAGTATGTTCTTTTTTCAGAGAAAGAGAAAGAAAATTATCGATTACTCAAAACCAAGTGCGCTAACACGATAGATAAAATAATAGTTCCGAATTACAATATTTTTTTGTTTGCAGGAGAATATATATTTTTTTTATTATTAATTACTGACAACACTCATGCTACCTCCCTCACAGAGTACTTTTGTTTGAGTATACTACACGGTAACAGACCGGCTGGAAAACTATCAATTTCACAGATTAAAGTAATAGATGTCAAATGGTAGCTGTAGGTATATATATAATTTACTGAAAAAATCAATGAATTCACTTAAATTGTTAAAATAAAACCAACTTTTGTCGTATTGAAATAGTAACGATACAGTACTCATTTTATAAGTGAATCTAAATTTAGTTTTTGTGTTCATTGATTTAATAGGTATTAAATATGAATGCTTTATTGGATTATGGTTCGTCGTCTTCTAGTGAATCGGAGAAAGAGCAGGAGGAAAATTATAAGTACGCTAATCTTAATAAATAATTGCAATAGATACTTATTTTTATACTATTAGAAACTATTTCCAGCATCGCTTAACCAAAAATATTGTTATTTCTAGGTCAAATAGCTCAAAGCCTAAGTTGCCTAAGCCCGTACTCGGTGATGCTGCCCTACAGACATCAGTGTTCTCCAATCCATTTGTAGAAGCAGAGTTAGCAAAAGCGGCTATTCTAGAAAAACATGTGAAAATGGTACATGTTGACTTTCTATTGAAAATGTTTACTATTATGAATTGAAATTAATGCTTGCCTTGCCTTGGTCATCAGGAAGATAGTATTTCTTTTGTATTATATATTGATTTATAATTATAAACTTCAAGTGAGTGCAATTATTGTGTCCTATAGGAGGGTAACTAATTAATCTAACAGGCCAATAAAATTGTCATATAAAATGAAATACTATATTATCTCATGTTACTATGGCTTTGCAGGATGTCACATACTGTACTTTTTACTCTAATGCTATCTTTTATATTTGTTGTGACATGCAATAAATAAATAAATTAAAGTAAACATGAAATCCAATTCAGCATGTAATCGTCAAGTACATAGGCAATGACTGTAAGGTTCCAGGTAAAGATGACACACTCATGATCAATGGAAAGAAGATATGTTGGAATTACCGTAAGGGCAAGTGTCGGTTTGGTCATAACTGCAAATATGCACATGACTCTGATGTCCAGAAGACAAACGAAGAATTGGAGGCTGATAAACAGGTACTTAAAGCACTTTTTTGTAAATTGCTGTGAGAGATTTCAAGCACTTACATATATTATTAATTTGTTATACCCAGGGATGTTACGGAGCTTCGACTCCGACTCCATTAAGTCGGAACTTCCGATTATTATTACACTTTCGGTTCCGAAACTTTTAAATCGGAGATTTTAATCGGAAGTCGATGCATAACAAATAGCAGCGGCGGTCTGCGTCGACCGACCGCTATGCACACGTTCATACATGTCGCGGGGAGAATCCTTCCGCCCCCGCTACGTGCGCTCTATCGTCAATTGTTTTTTCACTTTTTGGTTTGTTACGCACATGACGTGTTTATACTTTATAGTCATTTGTTTTGTATGTTGCGGCTGCTACCACTTTTGACCCTGCCTCCGCCTCTGACTCCGGTTCCGACTCCGATAAATCAAATTTAAAAACTCTGACTCCGACTTCGGTTCCGATAAAATTACCTCCATTACATCCCTGGCTTATACCTAACATGATTGTTCACTCATTAAAATTAAATGCTTTTTAATTGACTACTTTTTTATTAGGTACATATTAGCAACATGAATTTTTTTAATGTGTTTGGGTGATCCATAAAAATGATTTCATGTCAATATACATTTATAAATGCTTATTGTTTATTGTTAAATATAAACTTAATTGTTTTTTCTAACAAAGCTTCACTCTGACTTGCAACCAATGTATTAACATTTTTATATAATCACATTATAAAAAACTTGTCTACCTACCCAATGAATGACCCTTGTGAATGCAACTTAACTTCCACAATTGCATGTTGATTGAGCTCCTTATGATATAATGCCCTTATATTTGCTTTGCTATTTGCAAGTGGTGTAAACTTATAAGTGCATAAAAATTCTATAAACTACTTTGTTTTATGTGCATCTGCACCAAGTGTTCTTTTTTTCAACTTTTAGTAAAAGAAGAGAGATTTATAGGAAATATAATAAACAATAGTAAAAACTTATAGCATGGGGTCACAAATTTCTAAAACTTGAGTTAAATTTGTTATGACCAAAAAACTGGAACACTCCATCCAGACATGCCAATAAATTGCATAGTCTAAATCTCAGAAAGTACTAACTCTGTGATAACAATTATTATTTTAGAATTTAATAAAGAATTTCTTAAATTTTTTAAGAAATTGCCAATTCGCTAGGATGTCATATTTTGCAGATTAATGGCAGTTTAAACGGATCACTCAATTCATTACTTGTCTGAACGGAGTGGTCTACAAAATGTGCGTATGATCGAAGAATTACTTAAATAGACAATCGTAAAGCATTTTTAACAAAAAAAATCGAATGTAATAATAAAATTATAAGCGAAATACAAACATATTTTCATTTTATTATAACTTTTCATTTATTTTAATGTAAGTACTTAAATAAAACACATTTTCTAATTTAAATAACGGTCTTTTATTAAACATGATAAATATGAAGCCGCATATAAGGAACTCTCAGTTCAAACGTTTCAAAAAATCTCCTTTCGTTTATTTTTCAAGGTTAAACTTTTTTGAGCCGTTATTTCTATTTTACGAATTCGCGAAAGAGTCAAACTACAAGATAAAAATGTTATATTTAAGTAATTCTTCGATCATACGCACATTTTGTAGACCACTCCGTTCAGACAAGTAATGAATTGAGTGAACTGTTTAAACCGCCATTAATCTGCAAAATATGACATCCTAGCGAATTGGCAATTTCTTAAAAGATTTAAGAAATTCTTTATTAAATTCTAAAATAATAATTGTTATCACAGATTTAGTACTTTCTGAGATTTAGACTATGCAAATTTATTGACATGTCTGGATGGAGTGTTCCAGTTTTTTGGTCATAACAAATTTAACTCAAGTTTTAGAAATTTGTGACCCCATGCTATAAGTTTTTACTATTGTTTACTATATTTCCTATAACACTCGGTGCAGATGCACATCTTTGTTTTTAGTTACAAAAAAAAAATACAAAATGCTCTAAAACTTCTGAATCTGATACTTCTTCTTATTTTTTATTTTTATTTTTTTTTATTTATTTAGGTAAAAAAACAGTATTGAAATAAAAAGTTGTTTACAAATCCTCTTAGAAACTTAAACTTATTTCAACACCAGCAACATTTACCACAGCTTTATTATATAAAATTAATTAACAAACACGTGCTGAGAGAGGGAGTAGGTATAAAAATAATAAGTCATATTTCGTACATGCAAAAAAATAATTAAAATCTACTAATTAAAATCTACTAATTAAGATCTAATTTCAGGGCAAGATCTTTATATGTTTTAAAATTATAAAACAAAATTTAAAGCAAAAACATAATAAGCAGATATTCAAGAATTGTATTAAAGGTATATAACATTTTTAGGAGCTATATGAGGTAACATAAATGAAGTTTTTATATTTAAATTCAATAAATTTTCCTATATTTCTTTTATCTAACTTACGTCTTAGTTAAGGTTCATATTTGTTTCTTTTATGTTGTATCTAATATCAGTTTATTATAATTACTTTTTCAATATATGGGAAATTAAAATCAATCGATGTCAGCGGGCACTGAGGAAACTTTTAATGATTAGTCTTTTGAAAGTATTTGACCCTACTGCTAGAATGTCAATAGTATTAAAGTATTTATTATAAGAATTTACTAGTCGAAAAAGTGGTGAACGTTCACCAGCGTTTGTGCGGCAATAGGAAGTGGCAAAGAGCTGACAAGGTTTACGGCAGTGAGTACTTTTAGGGACTTTATAATGCAGCTTATTTATGATAGGGATACAATCATATCTGTTATGGCAAATGTCATATAATAACATAGCCTCAAGTTGTTGGCGTCTATGTTGGAGATTTAGAAGCTTGTACCTGTTAAGTAGCTGTGAATAGTGCAAACGATTACGAAAGCATCTGAAATGCATAGCGCGTAGGTACCTTTGAACCATCTCCAAAGCTTCGATATACTTTTGATAAAAAGGATTCCAAATGGGCACAGCGTATTCGAGTTGAGATCTAATAAGAGCATTGTATAAGCATAAAAACGTAGTATGTTTATTGAATTCTGTACTTGATCGCATAACGAAGCCGTACATTTGAAAAGATTTACTAATAATGTTATCAACATGTAGATCAAGATGCAATTTGCTATCTAATGTCACTCCTAGGTCTTTAATGGAACTAACGTTTTCAATTTGTGCGCCACTTAGACTATAATTGTAGTTGTATTTTGTTCGTTTTTTGGTGAAAGTAATATATTTACATTTATTTATACTGAGACTCAGTTTGTTATCGACACAATAGGTTGAAAAACGATCAAGATCAGATTGAAATTTGATTTGGTCTTCCGTATTTTCTATGATATTGTAAATTTTCAGGTCATCTGCGTACAATATAAAATTACAAAATTTAAAGCAGTAATGTACGTCATTTATGAATAGAGTGAATAGAAGCGGACCCAAAATAGAGCCCTGTGGCACGCCGGAACTTATTGTTACGAAATCTGACTCATAGCCTTTTATGACTACTTTTTGGGTGCGGTTTGTAATATATGATTTAAACCAACGCCACAAATTACCACGAATGCCATTGAATGCAATCTTGTCAAGTAGTATTTTATGATCCACCCTGTCGAATGCCTTTCTAAAGTCTGTATAAACACTATCAATTTGCTTATTACTATCAATACCTTCAAAGAGGTATGAGGTATATACTAAGAGATTAGTTGTAGTGGATCTACGTTTTATAAAACCATGTTGTTGTGAAATGATTATATTATGCAGAGAGGGATATATAATGTTATGTACTAACCTCTCGAAGAGCTTAGACAGACTAGAGAGTATGGATATAGGGCGATAATTTTCAACCTCCGACCTCTTTCCACATTTGAAGACAGGCACTATACGTGCGGCCTTCCAGATGGTTGGAAAAACACCTTCCCGTAGACATTTATTAAATATGAGCTGCACTGGCCGGTAGATAGTCATGGCAGTGAGCCTGAGAAAAATTGGTGGCAAGTTGTCTACTCCTGGGCCCTTTGAGATGTCCAATGTGCGTAGTTCTTTCAATAGGCTTTCTTTTGTAATGAATACATCACTAATAATTAGATTTGATGTGTGGTTATTATCATGACTTTCACTTGCATCATTGGTATTAGTTACATCTGATGGTTGAAAGACCGATTGAAAAAACGAGGAGAAAAGATGACATACTTCGCTTGGACCATCCGCGACCAGATCACCATACGTCACTTTATCAGGGATATCAGCAGTCATTTTTCTGTTCTTTAAATATCGCCAGAAGTGTTTAATATTATCTTGAATATTACTCTCAACTGATTTAATGTAATTATTATAGCATTTATGTGACTCCTTTTTAAATCTAGTTCTGTATATAGAAAAAGTCTCGTAGTCAGATAAATTTTTATATTTTTTCCATTTTATCCACGATTTATTTTTGTTTTTAAAGATATGTATCAGAGCTGGCGTAAACCAAACGGGAAACTTTGATGATTTTATTAATTTAGTGGGTATATGTTTTTTTATTATTTTATAAATTTTTTCGTAAAAAAGTGAAACTGAATTTTCAGAGTCACAGTTCGAGATTAAGCAATCCCAATCAATACTCGAGATTTCGCTATTTATTGTGTCATAATTGGCCTTATTAAAATTAAATTGTATACTCGGTTTTTTAGTAAAATGTATATTATTAACAAGATTATTTATTGGAATTAAGCCATAGAAAGGGGGATGGTTTTCATCTGGATGCACCAAGGGTGAGGCAATATTCGTAGTAGAAATAAACTATAGTGTATAAACATAGAAACTCGCACTAAATCTATCTACTGTGCCCGAAGAAATACTTTGTTAGTTTAAACAGCAATAATATTAAAAAATACATTGTCCAGTTAAAACTGCACTTTATTTTTGTTGTAATTTTATTTTTTTTGCAGAAACTGAAAACTGTTGTATGTGAAGGTGCTGGTACAATGTCTGCATTACCACCGCCACAGGTGGAGTCAGTTTTACCAACTGATGATGCTATTTGGGAAGGAGTAGCCGATAAGAAGAAATTAAAACGCCCTGGCTTGAGTCAAGGCATAGTACCAGGCAAAAAAGTTTTAAAAATGTATAAAGAACAAAAATTAAAAGATACTAAGCATTAAAGTATGGCCTTTATTTCGATTGAAGGAAATTTTAATCTGTATTTTAAATATACAGTTGACAACACAAACCTATAAACTTTCTAGAAGGGAGTCCTTGTTGAAAACAATTTTGTCCAACCCCTTGTTTTTATTGAAATTTTGCCAAAATGTAAAAATTAAGTTACCCATTCTTTCTTTTGTGTTTAGTAATAAAAAATAATGTAGAGTGTTAAGCAAAATAACCATTTTATCTACTCTGATACTATAATACAAAGATTCTAAAACTGAAAACAAAATGCTTATGACAAACATTACGTACAGGCCAAAAATAATAAAAAAAAAGTTTAATTACGATACAGGTCTTGTATGGACACCTGTATCATAATATAACTTTTTAATCATAACGATACACCTATACAACCTCCAGCTGGACCAAGGAGGTTGAACCTCTACTTTAAAAAGGTTTCAATGAACGAGTCCGCGACGACGCAACACGCATTCACAATCGATGTTTGCACCTTGGCGCCAACATTTGACATTTAAAAAATCTTTTCAATATTTAAACAAAGTTTGGTTTTGTTTGCAACATTGTTTTACGTAATATAGTATGAGAGTAGATAAAGTAGTGTATGACACTGTACATAACTTGGTCTTATAACACTCGTGTGATACTATAAAAAAACTCGCCTACGGCTCGTTTTTTTAAAACACACTCATGTTATAAGAACCCTTATTATGCAACAGTATCATAAACTACTATTCTGAGTCATGCACAAAAATCAAACTTATATTCTTAGATTGGGCAAAATAGACCGTAGTCAGTGAGGGCCCTAAACCTCTTAAAGCTGACTGTGTAATAAATAATAGTTACGGCAGTTAATATTTTCAACTGAATCCCCTACGTCTTTCTGAAAATTACAGAATTTGTTTTATAGCAGGCTTTTATAGAGTGGAAATAAAACGATATTATCATTTTGCATTTCTCCTATATTAAGAAACAATGCATAATGTATAGACAAGCAATTTTGAGATTTTTTACATTCAAAATAAGCTTTTACTGCGGTAACAACATAAGGGAATTATGACAGAGTGGAAACCACATTTAATAGTATCACAAATATAATTGGTACCAATGATGGAAGAAATTATATTGAGACCCTTACGGTACATACATTAAAATTAAGATCATACACAAAACACTGAAATGATAAAACTGATCTATCACATACGTATATACCGACAGTAAACATCCATCCGATTCTGTGAGCCTCTACATTTTAGCTGGCACTCTTGTCTTTCTAGAATCAAATGTGCTCCTAATATATTGGTTAAAATAGCACAGCCTTTAAAGATAAAGTTGTGGACATTTGCCAAAAAATAATAGCCACCTCTTAGCCATAGCTGTTCAAATTTATACACATAGAAGAAAATTTATTATGCTAACAATATAAATTTCATGAAAGTTAAGAAACTGGATGTCCACAGCATATATCACTGTCCCAGTTGTTAATGGCTTGGTGTGACTTTGATATATGTCAGACATTATAATTGCATACATTCATCACATAAGTAGATTTAAGAATGCTACAAATGTTTTGCACCATAAATCAATAAAGAGAATTGTAGTCACTAATATACTAAGACATTAGGGGACCTTCCAATAATTTCATTGAATTAAAATTAAAACCTATCATTGGACTCCTATTTGAAATTATAATAAACGCTATGCACGACGACACGACATCAAGAGTTAAAATTTATCATCTACTATAAATCAAATAGTTACCAACATTTAAACATCCCCAGTTTCACCTACACACATAGAAGGCAGATAAATTTTACTTATTTTTGAAAACTTAAGGTCTTAAGTACATAAATAGCACATTAAGGATCTATTCTATCATTTTTATATAAATATAGGATAAAATTATTTATAAGAAAACAATAAAATGCTACCATTTTATCAATATTAAAGTAGTATACTTACTACATCAATCTAGTTATACTGCAACAATACTTAAAATTTACTGCAATTCATTAAGTACTATAACAGACGTGAGGAAAAATAGTCGTAATGCATTCAATGTTATATATTTCAAATATATAATTTATGTGAAGGCACAAAGAATATAAATTATTTCCAATACGTTTCTGTCTCGCATTATTTAATAAAAGTGCATTGATATTTCATGGCATTAATATAACAATTTGTAAAATATACATTATGCTCAAGGAATACTACAAAAATAGATTTCATTTGGCAATTTGTACAATAATATGATTAAATATAATATTTGTAGTAATGTCACAGCAATACGCGATATACATCCAGAATAATGGCGGTAAATGTAAAGTTTACATAAGGTGTGTCCTAGATCACTCTTATAAGTAATTTACAACGTGGTGTATATTGAAACATTACAAAGTGAATTTTTATATAAAATTTACATTATAATAAAAGTTATGTCTTTAAATCTTAAGTGCAACCTTGGGAATCTTTGGTGAGCCGAAATCCAGATTGTGGGCACTGTGTAAGTTTCCCACGACGGTGCCGCCGTTGACGGTGCCACCGTTGACGGTGCCACCGTTGACGACGCCGTTCACTTTCTCCTGTCGCCCGTTCATATCGTGGTGTCCGTTCATCTTACTCTCCATTCCACCGACGTCTCCGTTGAAACCATTCACCTTTTCGGCGTTGTCATTCTCGTGTCCATTCAATTTATCGACTTTATGACCATTCATTTTATTACCATAGCTATCGAGTTTGCAATCACTGTGACCGTTCATTGGCCACTTAGCATGCCCTGATAAACCAAAAAAAAAAGAACTTTTAAACCCCACAGTTTGACACACCGCTAACTATGACACTGGCGTATTGTGCATATCACATAATAACTAAATGTTAATGTCCTCTAATAATCTCTTGAAACACATTGTTATTCCATATCATTGGAATCATCTGTGGACGATTTACTATCTGAGCATTGATGTCCGAGCATAACAGTATTTTTATCCGTATAACTATGGGATATTTTATCATATGATTTATGTCCCAGCTTAACAGCTTTGGAATCTGTAAAATTATGGGATGAATTTAATATCTAAATTTCCCGGCACGGGAAAGCTATCAAATTTCACTCTAGCAGTCCTACTACAGTGCGGGACGTTTAAAAAGTGGCACTAAAGACATCGACAACTAAAGACAAACGTAAAAACTAAGAAAATTTTGTCTAAATCTATAAACAAATCTAATGAGGTGTCTAATCTAACTCTAAAACACAATTACGCCAGTGTTCACATGAATAAATAACATGCAAGAGGTGACACAAACTGTGTCAAAGTGATACCGATAATGTTTATTAAAAAATCTTGGCCAGATAGTAAGCGCGTGCGCGGCAAACCCAACATATTAATGAAATTATAATGTCAAATGACAATCTACACTAGTTAAAGCTAATTTGCGCCAGATTATACCTATTTTTTTATTATTTAATTCTGACTTCTGTATTATAAAAGAGGTATCGTCATTATGATTGAATAGTAGTAAGAATCTTATATAATTAATAAAATGCGCGTTCACTTTTTGAACAGCAAAAGATATTCCTATATGTGAGTGCTGATTCAGGTACCGCACGTTTTTTTGCACTTCGCTTCCTATCTGACCAAGCTTTCAACATTTTAGTGTTAACCTCGCAAGTAATCTTACCATTGTTATCGTTTCCTTTATAATACTTTTTTGACGTCTTCCAATCTTCTTTCAAGGACAAATTGTACATGGAATAAGCTGGATCACCGGTGACTTCTTTTTCTATAGTCAGGAACTTGGGCAGTGATGCCAATAGCGTGTTTTGATCATAAGCAGCACTGTATGTCTCGAGTAGCAGTAATCCACGACATCTGAAATATGTAATAAATTATGGAAACCCGTCTGTTGATATTTATGTATTTTCACTACATTTCTAATCATAGCTACAAACTAAAATAAAGTCAATAACTTTACCTTCATCGAAAACAATGCATCCAACGAAAGGATTCTAAATAACAAAATATATAATATATATATATAATAGTTTATTTTTATATACATAATATTTTCTCTTATTATACATTATACTACTCTAAGAATCGACTAGAAATCGTGAATGAAAATCACCTTGGATGTGTCGGTTGTCTATACATGTCCAGCTGGTAATACTGATTGTTGTAGATGAAACAACGTCGCTTTTTGAATATCGTGAAGTGGGCATCATCGCGTTGCGGTAGCATATTCAAATAATCCCGATGGGTCAATTGCGTCCGCACCTCGACGGACTGGCCGTTAGTTGGATGGAATTTCCTGATAGTATGAATATAAGACCAGTGACCTTTCTGGCCACGCTTGCGAAGCCTGACTTGGGCTTTCCGCACGTCGCTTTGTAAGTAGTTGTGGACGACATCGAAATCTTGGAAGGGAGGAAACTCCGAATCGGGCACGAGTGGCGATTTGACGAGGAACTTGCGTTTCTTAGAGTTCACGTTAAGTCTGTCTCCGGTGTCTATACCGATCTTTTGACACACGCAAGCGATAAGCCTGTTCATTTTTTTGTCAAAGTCAGTGGAATTGTCGATGACGTCAAAGTACGGGTGCCCAATCCAGGCTGCTGCTGCATTGTAGTCTAATTCTCGAGCCAATTCTACGCCCTCTGATCGGCAAGCATGGTCCTGCGTACAAAGAGATGGAAATTAATGCATTATGCAATTAAAAAATGAATTCTGTAATTCTAGTGCATAAAGTGGTGTTCAATCATGTTTGTCCAAAAATACCTATACTTCCGAATAATAACATTATTCTATATTTTCATTAAAACTGCCTGTGGGAAATAAACGGAATGCGTATTTTTTTTCTTTAAAAGAATATTACCAAAGCGTTCAACGTTGAACTTGAATTCGGTTTGGCTACGGCCATCTTTAAATGCACTTGGTACTTCGTATTCGGGATAATATGCGATTTATTTTTAAGTAATGAAAATTATTGAGATAACACAAGGTAGCAGCACGCTTGCTAAAATTTTATGAGATTCTATCTTATAGAACACATTCATAATTTTGAGAAATACTAGTTTTTTGTTAGTTTTAGTTCTACTAGTTTTTTACATTAAAAAATTTTTACTAGAAAAAATTCAACGTCTGTCATTTTTATAAGAATATGGAAACTTTTTCTAATAAAAATCTATTTAACCTGATAACAAAGCTTTAGAGATTTATTACAGCTAGCGATATGGAATTCATTAATATATTTTTGTTTATATTTAAAACCCAAGAGTAGGCGTTTCAACAATAAAGCAATTACAAGAGCGAACGTAAATTTGGTGAGAGGTACCAAGAAATTTAAACTTATACTTCAAGTATTCTGGGTACGAGGGTCAAACAGAATGTTAAAGGAGGCACAAACGACAGGTCAGAAATAGGAAGCCAGTTTGAACCGCTGACGGAAAGTGAATTCATGGTCGTAGTTACGTAGACCGAAGATAAAACGTATGTAGTTGTTTATGAGGTGATCAGTTGGATCCAGAATAGAGTTGAAATCAGTATAACAAATACATATCAGCGTATTATTGTATTACATTTTTTTTCCGTTCTAACTAATAAAATATATCGGTTACGGCTTTCTTAGTGGAAACAAGTAAGTGTGTTCAATTTCACGTGAAAGACCTATTTGTTTACATTTAAAAAACAAGCAATAATAGACATGATTCATTCGTTACAAAGACATATGGAAAAGAACAGACAATGACAACAAAATTGCATGCATCAATATTGGACATTTATTCTTCATTTTCATGTCGAGACTAACTTCTATACATATAGTATTTTCTACAATAGCAATTTATATTTCAAGGTAAAGTAAAAATTTCCTTTGTTTCTAGGTTGAAGAAATTCATTGCATTACACCAGTTGTAGAAATGATCTAAGAATTTTCAAACAAAGCTCAATAAAATTGCTGGCGATATCACCATAGGAGGCATTAGTCAGTTAAAGCGCTTTTCTTTTCTATTTTCCCACGTTTTTCTCAGGTCGCTTTCTTGTTTGTCTGTCTGTCTGTCTGTGCAGTTGGATTCTTGCAACTCAATTTTGAGGCACTTCCCGGCCACCTAGCGAGCTGAAATTTTTGGAGCAAGTCAGAACCCGATGACAATGCATCCTAAAACAACTTTTAACTTTCTACGGCCACTTTCAGGCCAAATTTTGCAAAATTTCACTTTCATATGAAAAAAATCATAGCGACTCATGGTTTGCTGCGATTAATTAATAAATTAAAAAGAATAAAATAATAATAACGCAAGAAAATTAAAAAGCATAAAATAATAATACTAGATTTAAAAATCTAAAAATCCCACGTTTTTCAGTAACCAAAAAAGAATAAAATAACCCGGCGGGGCCAAGCGAGGGGCCACTCAAAACGTGGGGGCGCATCTTTACAAATACTCTCAACATCTATGCATAACGTACAACTCATTACATCTCCATAAGTAATATGCGCCCCCACGTTTTGAGTGGCCCCTCGCTTGGCCCCGCCGGGTTATTTTATTCTTTTTTGGTTACTGAAAAACGTGGGATTTTTAGATTTTTAAATCTCTTTTTCATTTATTTTGGCATCAAACAGCTGTGTCAGGCAATAAAGATAGCATTCAAAAATTGAATGTAAAGTAGATCTAAAAATGCCTAATATCTTACAAAATCGTATTCTTAAATAGGTAACAATCGTTATGAAATTATTTTTTAAAGGATTAAAATATTGTGTAGGATCAGATCACTTCACTTCGATAATCATTCGACACGGCGAGCGTAATTTCTTACAGTATCTCTCTATTGAGCTGATCATTAAAAAGAAAGATGCATGATAAATGCCTACTTAGAGAAAACACGTGATGTGGACATAGTTGTAATATTAGTGTTTGCTCGTCACTGCAGACATATCTCATAATCATTATGTCACGTTTATTACCACGATACCGCACAAGCACGTGCTTGAAATTAATAAACAAAGAAACCTTACAAAATGGTTTTATATAAACTATTAATTATATTAGAAATTATATGGGTGGATCTAGGCTAGAGATTCGAATTTTACGTCGTAGGCAGTAGTTTAAAGACATTATAATAGGTGAAAACATTAAACCATAATCGATTTTTCACTTAAAAATCAATATCGGATTAGTTAAATTAATAAACTAAATACCGGACAGTTACGAGGGTTCCATACAAAGTTGCAAATAGTTCATAAATGAGAATAAAGACGAGTATTCTGTAAATCATCCATAAGTATAACTATGAGATTGGTATCTCTAAGGCGAGGGTGAGAAGGTAATTATACATCTAGTTTAACAATGTTACATAGTCCATAACATGTATGTGGAAACATCGAAGGGTGCACTTAGGTGCCATCCAGTAGATGCACATCATGAATTACGCCACGCAGAAGTGTGACATCTTAATCTGTATCCAGCTATCTTTTACTATCTGTATCTTTCTATACATAACCAATCGTTTATCTTAGTTGTGTTATTTAATTTACAACACCTTTGCTCGTAAAGGTGATGTAATTCCACCGGTTTTAAATATGTAAAGCGGGTCATAACAAACGCGTGTGTTATCAAAGCAAATAGTTAAGTTATAGTCCATAAAAATTCCATAACAGCATTATTTGCCATTTCGCTCGCTGTTGCTATTCAAATTTCGAACTAATCCCCGCTCGTTAAAATCGCGGGAAAGCAACAGTGTACATTCACGGATTGAGTTTATTTAATAATAATAACATAATTAAAAAATTTGGACGACCGTTTGGTGCAACGTTAGCGATCCTGCCTTTCGCACCGACGGTCCTGGGTTCGAATCCCGGAAGGGGCAGATGTTTGTATGATGAATACGAGCATTTGTATCTAAGTCATGGGTGTTTACATATATTTCTATGAATATTACATATCTATGTATCATATAATTGTATGTCTATCCTTTAGCCTAGTATTCATAACACAAGCCCTACTGTGCTACTTTGGGCTAGGCTAATTGGTGTGAATGTAAGAAATATTTATTTATTTTGTAAAAAAAAAAAAAAAATTGTAATTTCATTAAATGTTGCAATAATTAAAAATATAAAATGTTTTTTTTCTGTTTCCTCGCAAATGTGTTATAAAACGTCGTACGATATACGTGCGTATTGGTTATAACATGCTCGGCTCAATTACGCCCTCGCCTTCGGCTCGGGCTGAAATTCCGCCTCGCATGTTATAACCGTCATAACGCACTAATATCGTATAATGTACTATTAATTAATAGTTTCATTAAATTGATAAACGGAAAATATATAAGTCATATAATATAAAATATTTAAGACGAATTGAAGACAATCTGCAGATCAACACACCGCAAAGAGAATGGACCATAAATCACAATACTGGTCAAGTGCGCATTATTCTGAAGATAACGATTGCAGATGCAGACCGGCTTCTAGTATCCTGGTTTAGTGAGAAATGCAGCATATACGGGCATACTTTTTTGTGACTCAGAAGTTAAGATTTTATTGATGTGTTTAGAACACCAAGCCAGATCTAAGTATTTGATATTAATTTAAAGATGATACTTCCAAGCATTACTACAAAAAAGCGATTCTATGACCGTAATTTTTTTACCATAGTATTCTAGAGTTAGTTCTATTTTATTCAGCCGGACATTTCATTGTGTCCTTTGATATTTTATAGCTATTTACATGAATATATAAAAGGCTTTGTCCTGAGCGACAGTGTACAGCCTAAATTACTGAATCTAGAAACTTGAAAACAGCCTTGGCGGGTGAACTACTCGCCAACGATGTTGGAAAATTCAACCTCCAAGGATGGGGATAAACTCTTGTGTGGAATTATGTCATTTTCAAAGTAAGAGGCATGATAATCGAAATAAGTCCTATTGGTAAAAACCAATGCATCTACATTGGTAACAGAACTGATACACCGGCTTCTGGTAAGAGATAAGTGGATGTACATTTGCATTTTAGTAGTTGTACATAATAATAAAGGGATGAAAAAAGTGGTTAAATATTTTATGAAGTGTTAAGCATGACATTAACCGATTATTGCTACATAGAATTACAGAAACGAAGGCTACGAGCTTGATTTACGTGAAAAATGATGATAGTTTTATTCTGGGTTGATTTCCCTAAAACTTGATTTGAAGGAGTTATCATCGATTTAAAAATGACACGGTTTCAGTGGCTAACGCCACACGCAAAAAAAAGGGATGGTGATGATTAGCAACGAATTGGTTAAGTATTAAGGCTTTTGATAGAAAATAAACAAATGGATTTAAAATATTTGTTTTCTTTATCATCGTCGTTGAAATGAGATGCATGAAATTGCATACATATAAGCCGAGACTATTGCTTTGAAGGCGATAACAATGTCATTGGTAAAAACTCCAATACTCCCAGCAGAAACTGTGAATGAGACACCGCGAGCGGACGCTAATATGAGAATATAAGACTTATGTGTAACAACACATTTCTGAGTAAACATAATAATATAGAGTCGACACTCATTCGCTTATTTCTGGCTATCACCTTGGAATCAACTAGTGCTAGTACAAAGAAAGGTCTACACATTCAACTTACATAATCAAATTACAGCCGTAACCTTAAATTATTGAAAATATTTATGAATTTCAAGATAAGCAAGAAGGGCCGATAGTTATGATATGAATCATTGACGTATCACATTGCCAACTTTGATGAGAGTGAATGTTGACGGATGACGTATATGATTATTTTGCCAACATAGTCAAGTGGGAACAGGGATTTACCCACGGATGACGTATATGATTATTTTGCCAACATAGTCAAGTGGGAACAAGGATTTATCCACGGACGGGTATTATTCTTGTACAATTATATATACGAAGGTAGGTTTTAAAAAGTAATGCCGCAATACCTAAGTAAAAACTTCAGTTTTGAACAAAATGTGTTATTAAATTCTACCCAGTGTAGTATCAGTAAAAAATCGTTTATGGATTTTTTATAGTTTTAAGTAATGCGTTGTACACTTTCCAGAAGAAATAAAACTGTTTGTTTTATTTTAAATATAATATTAATAAAAAAATAATTGAGATAAATATTATTCAACTTGTTTAGTAAAATGCCCTGCCTTGATATCAAAGGGTAAATTAATTTATAAGTCAATAAGGTTTGCATAAATAAATAATATCCGTCATCGCACTAGCGAGTACATAGTTCTTGTATGTAATGATAAACTCACCTCTGTGGAATAGAAGTCTTCAGCCCCATTAGCGGCCGAGACCATATGAACGATGTGATTGTATCGATTGTCACGCAGCTCAACGCTGTTCCAGTTGTTGCTGGATAACATAGTCTCCCATTTCTCCTTTGATATAACTGAAACAAGATAACTACAAGCTAGAACACGTAAGTACTACTGATTATTATCGTTATTCCAACTTCAATTTTCATTAACATGATCACAGATAATGTCACTTATCCTGGCCTCTATATGATTTTGACGTACATTGAACCAATAATTTTGGGTCTCAATTTTGTAGTTATTAACCTAGCTGATAAAATATTTTATCAATTTTATTAATCTATAGAATAGTATAATAATAAAAACATAAAAAAACGATTAAATTTTATTGTGGCATTAAGCATAATAGCCACGTTTTATAAAAATTGGAAAAATAATGAGAATCTTCATTAATTACGAGATCAATCCACGTGAATCAGTGCATTCAACTTTTAACCAGTCTGTCAACTATGTTATACTTAATTTGTTCGAATAAAAAAAAAAAATAATTAATGGTATATTGGTCTTTAAGTATTGTTGGCGAAGCAGACAGCGCGCCGTTTAAAATGAAATCGTGATCACCATATGAATCGCTACTTGGTGATTTTTAATCTTTCCTATCGGCGATTTTATTTATTTTATTCATCAGGGAAACCAATGATATAAATAAATATTGCCATACAAAAATAACGTGAATCTACACATTAAACCTTGAGATTATATCACATTGAGTTGCTTTATGCATATGATATATCTTATTCAATCAATCATTGTGAGGTGTATCTTAAAAGTGTATATTGAATTGATAGTGTTATATTTTAAGTTAACCTTGTGATGCCCAATCACATGATGATAAGACTACTCGTTCTCCAAAGACTCAAAATCCACGTACGTATAACCTATACATGTATATATATTTTGTATAATGAAAACAATGACAGTTTATTTCTGGCTATCACTTTGTGAAGTGAACATCCTCTTAATAGTTTTGTATAAACTAAAACCTAACAGACGATATTCATAATTTTGCGATAGCGTCCTCGCTAATATTGCTGAAGTCGGTTCAAAGACTCCAAAGAACAGAGCCCGAAAGAAATCATAGGAATAAGGATGATTATACGTGTGTACTTAAAATTTCTTACATGCACTAGCGTCCATAGCGCCACGATCGCAGATGATGAGGCAGTTCCTCTGACAAGAACGGCCCAGCTCGAAGAACGTATTCTCTATCTGTATCATGGTCTTCAAAAGGTTCTCCTGGAATTTCGTAGCTGCAACAAAGAGAAGAAATATATTGTATGGTCTTGCTTTCAAATGACTCTTGACATAGAAGGCGAGATAAGCAAAACTTGTCATATCTGAGCCGATCCTCAAACGTATCGGCACGCATTATGAGATTGCTTTCACGTTTACGCTCCAAGTCAAATAACTTCTCGGTAAAAAAGTTTATATACTCCATCTTCATATTATTTAGACTAGAAATAGAAAGATCGTATCTCAATGATTCGAAAGCATTCAAGCAATAAATACTTGTGTTTCATATGTGTTCTTAAAACATGGCTTCGTTGTACGTTTTTTGAGTAGAAAAAACAAACTACGTAGTAAGTTCTACAAGATTGTAGACACAATGTTTTTTAAATGTAAATGAAATCACAGACTAAACGAAACATTTTCAAATGGACGTAAATAGCAGCCAACACAATAAATCAGTAATGACGTATGAAGATAACTAATGATATGTTTGAAGATTTCAAACAGTTCGTAATAAGATGGTTAGCACTGGTATGAAGGAATAATGCCTATGATACTAATTATATAAGGCTATTGTAGGTCGTACATCTTTTTAAGAGACTGTTTAAGTCATATATACACAAACGTTTTATACAATGGCGTTATTTTGCATAAGTTAAGAACAAAAGACATTTTTTTCTAAAGAATCACCATTTATAATAAATTCGGGAAATCGCAAGAAATTAACAATGCGCGATTCCTTGATAAGCATATCATTTAAAGTTAATTAAGGATGAGAATTACTCTCCGAATAGGAAGTTGCAAAAGGCTAACGACACTAGCACATATTGAAGCGATGAGTTTGAATTAATAAGTAAGCATAATTATAAATTTGTACTAAGTACCTACTTATTAGTGCTGCCCAAAACCAATCTTGCAAGACGCAAGAATCTCGCAGGCTTAGTCTTGTTCTTGCCCAAATCTTGGTCAAGATTGCAGTCTTGGTCTTGTTCTTGCATTATGCAAAACCAAGACCGCCTAATTTTGGGCACCACTACTACATTCAGATTACAGTAATATAATTCTGGAAGTATAGAGGTACCCCGCCTGATACCAGAGACAAGTTGAATTGTTTTTAGTAATAATTTCTTAATACATATAAATCTAGCAATTAAATGCAAATTAACAGAAAATATAAGTACTAAGATAACAATTTGTCATGTAATTGCAGAATATCTTCATGAACTAGTTCAAAACAGCAAAAACAAAGTTTTTGTGATGACCTTTGCTTAATAACGGCCGATCAACAGGAAGTTCGTTTTGTATTCAAAGCAATAAGTGTCGTAAAATGTAGTTTTCATTACAAAGCAAAAACGACAATTTGCAGAAAAAGTTAATTTCAGTATTGTAGGTAAAAAGAAACAAACAAAACAAAAAACTTCTGTAAACAGACACGCATGCTGGGTCAGGGTTCCTCAGTTGTCACACAACGCCCCATTTTTCATGATTGCAAAGATACATAAAACGTATCAAGAACACTCCAAAATGATTAATTCTTCTTACATTATGTTAAATTCAATATTTATCTATGCTAACAGTAAAAAGAGATAAAATTTGTTCTTGAGATTTCTTCCAAACTAGACATCCGATTTCAAAAATTCTTGCATCAGAATTAAAATGGTCTTTCACTTGTGGCATATATTATCCCGTTAAAATTAAAGTGACCTATTTTATTTTATAATTAAAGTCGACAAAAACATTGTCGGTCGAGTCATACCAATATCACATTTTTTTTATGTAAAGTAAAAATACGATAATAATACTGATAGGAATAATTAATTCATAAAAATACGTAAATAATTGAGACGCATTTTATCTGTTCTTTACTGATACTCTTCATACAAGGGAGAAGGTTTGTTAGGGCTCATTTAGGTCATAAGTATAGAACGAATTTGGTTGACACTTTACAGTAATATTTGTTTACTTAGTTACCCATGTAATATTGAATTACATGGGTAATATGGTTTTCCATAAAATCAACAGATTAAAAACGAGAACGACAAAGAGCAAGTTGCAAGAGCAGGCAACAGAACAGTACTGAATGCAGTTTTTTAAACCTTTCCCTATACTTTGTCCAATGTAGGATGATACTTTTGACAGGTGTCACTTCCTTATTGCTACGTACTAAGGTTGCGTTTGTTTCCTTATGTTTGGCTTGCAATAGCAACTTTATACCCGCTATATAGGTGTCAACTGTCAAAAGTATAATCCTACCTTGGACAAAGTATAATAATAATAACAGACAGGGGATACTGTAGTTTTGCTGCCTAGATGTTTCTGTTTAATAACGAGAACTAACAAAGGTTGCTTAGTAACTAAACCAAAGTAGGCCTATCGCTTACTGAACATAGGTTCCCCAATGAATGGCCGTTAAGCTATATAATGATATTTTTTGCGAGAAATTTAATAAACTATGTACTATCCTAAACATGTCAACAGATGGAACCGTCAAGAAATGTTTCCTAACACGCCCGCACAAGATTTTTTACTTTTTATTAAAGCTTTGTCGTTGTCGCCCTTATATCGCCTTCGATGTAAAATTTAAGTGACAAGAATTTTAATTTCTACTGCAAGTAGACACGGTAAATATAAGGATGATGTCAAAAATCTAAATGCGAATAACGTGTGAACCCGCGTGTGTAAGTGTAAAGTACCATAAAGACGAGAAGATGTCGTTTAAATCACTACAGGTTATTTACTATCAAAATTACAAATAACCATATTTTAATCAGTTTGCTTCAAACAGGATTGGTATTTTATAATAAATTTTCAATTTACTTGTAGTTTTTATTGCACTCATTTAAAGTTTAGTCTGTAACAACGTAAAGCTTTTTCTATGAATACTAAATGATCGAAAGACTTTTACTTAAATCATTACTAAATTTAACACAATCTAATACGATTCGACAATCATTATAAAAAAACCTTAGATTTTCGTATCATTACTGGACCTTCAGGCACGGGCAGGGGCGTGCATTGGTTTTCCAGCGCGGTAGGCACTGTAGATCTAACAAGTCGTAGTTGCGCTTATCATTTAAAAATTCCTAATATTTGGTAGGTAATATGGATATAAATTCACTTACCACTTTTTTTGCAGGTTTTTTCAGGCTTTTAGAAAAGCCGTTGTTGTTGTTATAAGTTTTTTGTCACTTCACATCATCACTCACGATTTACGAATACCGGGTATGAATAATTATACGAGTAATAATACACTGACTGAGGTAAATTGAGTAAGAAAAAAAAGATGTTGTTGCAGTTTGTGTCGATTCGATCGAACCTTTTCGTATTACTTATGTATTATATTTCTAAATTTTATTTTATTTATAAACAAGATCAACTCGTCTGTCTTTTTGTAAATAAATTTCTAGTACGTTATTTACTAATGCTTGTCGTATTGATCATGTTTCTTAGCAAGGTTTGTTAAATTATTAAAATCACCGTAACCAGTGTCATTCCACACCGTCTTTGTTGTAGAAAACAAAAGACAGGGAAAGCAAAACAATAAATTCGAATGGCGGCAACCAGCTAGCCGAGTATAACTGTCGTAATATTTGGTATTGAAATGTCTGATATTTTTACCTTTCCGTTGAATAAGCTCGATATTTGGAGTTGGTCTAGTAAAAGAAACGATTTTAAATTTATCTATGAACGTAAATTGTCCGAAAGGATAGGTACGTAGTTTTTGTACACAAATCGAATCCTTACAATCGGCACACTGTAATTTCTCCATTATTAAATACCTAACTTCAATACTTATTTTTAACAAAAAACACTCACAACATCAACATCTTTTTTCTTTACACACAGTACACTACAAACACTCACACAGGAAATTAACAAAAAACAACAAAAAAATGCTATCTTAATAGATAATATTGTAATGATATTACTAATGTAATTAAATTATCGGTCGCGCGCGCGTGCTAAAGCTAACTATAAGTAATACAAAAACACGAACTAAAGGAAGGAGGCACTTTTCGGCGGCCTTGTTACATTTTTCATCACTGAAAAAAATAATGGGTTGGAATAATCAAAATTATGTTAGAGGGTATCAAGAAACTTGTTTATATACGAGCGCACAAAGCAACATGATTCTAGCAATAAGTTGTGCTTGATTAAGCGACGTGAACAAGCAATCTTATTGAAATCAAACAAGTATTTGTCAACTGCATCAAGTATGGTTATTATGGCTATCACAAAAGCTTTATGGATTTTACAAAGGCTTTATAATATTTATTACGCTTTAGTTGTCCCTATCATGTCATACATTTCATTTTATAAATTAATTTGTGCCATTTACAAAGCACTTGATAGTTTTTAATAAGTATATGATTGATTGGCTAATGTTTGGTAATGAATGCAAACAACTATTTATTAAAATTAACAATATTTTACATTTAAGTTAATATTTATCTTTTTTATAACAATCAAGTTATCTTTAAAGAATTAACCGAGATCATATTCAATTCAATTATTTTACCTAATTATTGAGTTTTAGGTACTTCATGTGGATAAGGTACTGTAATATAGCTAGCTATAGATATGGTTGAGTAATTTTCATGTTCAAATAATTTGTATAAGACACTTTTTAAAGTCTTATCAGCTTATGACATTTGTTTATTTGGACATTTCTATTGCTCAACAAATCTAGCGCTTTCAATACTTAAAAACAAACTATGACATCAGTACCATGACGTTAGTTGAGCAGAAAATAAATGTCTTTTTATTCTGTTGGATAAGGTTTCTTTTGCAATTAAACAAATTGGTATAACTTTTACCGGATTCTGTAATTCACATTTAAATGTATGAATAAACACTGCAATATATCTATTATTCTTAAGTAAGCTAGGTACCAATATAAATCTATAAGTGGTGCCATCAAAATGTTTATATGATTGCTATTTTTACAACACAAACTTAACACTATTAATTATATTAATCCTATTTAGTCTCGTGACTAATGCAACAATCAACACTACAAAAAAAATGAAGTCTGATTTCAAATTAATAATTACAAAAATATCTCTTAATATAAAAAAGCTACCAATTGATTTAAGGTGATGGTATAGGGGAGTAGTGTGTAGAGCTTGTTGAAGAAGACTTGCCGGGCAATGCAACAATACTTGGGATGATTAATTCTGGTAAGCTCAATACAGCTGCAAGCTTTTTCTCTTTTCTATCTAAATCTGAAATTAAAAAATATTTTTATTTTCACTTATAAAACACAAGCACCAACATTAATTATCCTTATGATATTGACATTCTGTATGATGATTTTTCATATTTTAAGAATTGTTAAAATGTAATTATGGTACTAAAAGAGTCAAAACTCACCATCTCCTAAATGAATGATGTCATTGTGATAATAATTTTAGATTTTTTCTTTCTCAAAAGTTCAGTTAATTTGTTTTTACACTGGGAATATACAAATATATTTGTTCATGTATTTTGAATGTAGATTATTGAAGTTGTCTACAAGCTGAAACAAAAGAATAGTAAATGTACACAGTATGCAAGTACATATCATTTGAAATAACCATATATCAAAATTCATTTTATTTTAATGTAATCTAGTGTAAATAGAATAATATATTTATGGTTGTTGAAGTTGAAGGAGGAAATGTAAGCTAGTTCAAACAATTTTCTAGAAATAAAAGAGAAAAGGCAATTGAGTGATGAGTACTAAAAAAGTATTAAAATCGGACCAGTTCAGCAAAAGCTTTCATGTGTCAAAATAATCGAAAGATATGTATTCTTATATATAAATAAGGGAATTCCCTTTATGTTCAATTGATCATAAGATACACTTATGTTACTAGTTTAGGTAAAACACACTTTTAAGACAAAGAATCATTGAACATAAAGCATCAATCTTATATACCTACTACTTATTTATTTCATTTCAATGGTTTCATAATTATATAATAATTCTTAATATGTTGTTAGTTTATAAGGAATATCTTTATATGCCATATTGTTGGCTAAACATGTTAGGCTAGTTTTATTATTTAAATGACTATTACACATTCTATGTTTACAAACAAAAAAATATATCATAATAGATACTCACCAATTTATATCCATGAGGTTTTCATAAGGCAGAAAAGTCTAAACTATTGTTCAACTGAATATTCCGCCAAATATTTAAATCGTTTCGTTAACCAGCAACAACAGCATTTAAGCCATACAAAGTTTCTTCTTTTTATCACTAGTATTTTGCATAATAATATTGAATAAAGGTTGGTTTGGATTTTTCTGCCACTTGAATGGTCTCTGCAGCTTAATTGCCTTCAGTTAATACTTTACTATCCTGCAATAAGATAGGCCTTACAATCTTGGATCCTTGATAGGTTAAAAACATTGATGATGGAAGAGCTTTGCATGTAAGTAATTACGCTTAGAGAAAAATCTGCTGAAATATTCAAATTACCGATGGTAGCATTACATGGTAATATCTGCTTGCTACATTTTCCAGGATCTTAAAAAAGGTCTCTTGGTCCTGGTTGAGGAATAAGAAATAGGAATGCTTGAATGTTTATTCCATTTAGTGCAAAATTATATTATTAGATTTTCTTACCTACTTCTGATTTATATGGTACAAAACACTTAAGAAATCGACAATTGCAGATTAATAGAGATATGATTTAGTGCGTATAAAAGTATAGGTAGGTACTTACTAACGACGACAGCTCGAAATTCCGGGAGACCCCAAGCCTGGGGAAGATCTAGCACATCATCCACGATAAAAAAGCAGTAAACACAGTCCACAAACCTTCGAAAACGACATCAAACACATTAACAGAACAATTATCTCTAATAAATTAGTATAGGTAGTTAGATTTCGGCTCCGCATATGAGCGAACGACTTCTGAATGAAGTGAAAAATAACGGTCTTGATTGGCGGTCATTTTTTTCAGTATACGTCTCAAGTCATAGTCATAAGTGATGACATCGCAATAAAGTCGAAACTTGTTCAACTTATCCGCTCTCGTGCGGTAGCGTATCCATCTCATCTATTGCGTATAGGACCGAGTGAGACAGATATAGGATCGGGGGTCGTCGGTTTATCTCGCTCGGCAGGTAAGCTTGCTTACCTAGGAACTAAAATACTTTTAAATTGCGTAGCTCATGTTTTAGAACGTTACACGGACAAAGAGCGCACTTTGTATTGCGGCCGTATAATATTGACCAATACTTTTATTAATTATGTTGTATGAAACGCTGCTCGCTTCGAATAGGCAATCTTTAGACTGCCTACCGTTACTGTACGTAGTAAAGAAAAACTTACCGGGCGGGTGCTCAATAGAAGTTTGGTTGAGTATAGAATTACGGAACCAATTAAACTAAATTAACTTTAATACTAGTAGTATATTATTTAGGTTCTTAATGAGGTAGGCACTGCCTAATTGCCTATATGGTATGCACGCCCCTGGGCACGGGTAACCAATCGTTTGGGATAGTAACGGACATTTTTGTAATGATTTCCGTTTATTTCAACTGAATGATCATTATTTATAGAGTTATACTAAGATATGTATGCAGGAAAACATATCACTTAAGAAGTATTCTAAATGTTCTAATTTAACAAAGAGAAAACAGCTATAAGGTACTTTTTAGAGAGTACCTATTGTAATCACAACACTCGCAAAAACAAATATTACAGATTCCATTTGGCAAAGGTTTTCAACCAATCACGAGATTGAAATTACAGAGTCGTCAGTGTGTCAGAAGCGCGTGACGTGACCACAACAATGACGATGGACGCGGAAAAAAAAAATCACGTACAAATCTCTATTAGCCAGATCAAACACATAAATGCCGTCGTAATGCCAATAATTGGCTGACTCGCTGCTTTACCCATTTTTATTAACATTTGGAAAACCCATTTTGATAGTTTCGTAATACTATTCAACTGTACTTTGCGAGTCAAAATTTCTACACTGGTCAACACTTGAAAGTAATTTAATCTTAGACAATATTTAAAAGCTTTAATTTGTAATTTTGTACAGATTATTTAATAATCCAGATACCTACTTGTTTTTTTTTTATTTTTCTAAACTTATCAAGAAAATGATCAATCTTTTTTATGCAGTAGCTTATAATGATATGAAAAATAATTAATGTACCATTTATCTTGATTAAAATGTATTTTTTTAAACGTATTAAGAGGATATGCCTTTACTAAATAATTAATAAATAAATTAACTTAAGACTAAATATATACTGGAAGAATGTTTTTAGAGTCAGTTTAAAGAGTCTGTCCAAAGTTTCAATAACAGATTTCTTAAGTACCCGTATTTAGCAATTAAAATATAATAAATTATATGTATCTATCGTCGCGTCATAAGTTGTAACCTGATTAAAGTCTGATCTGTCGGGTGTCTAACCTTTTGAAGAAGTTGGACTGATTTGTAAACAGTTTAATTAGTTTTATTTATTTCGTCTCCACAAATATGATCATTAATAACGGTTTTTAATATATAATTTTATTTATTTATTTTGCCGCAGTAATGAATTTAGCTTTTTCCGAATTTCGTGTTATTGTTATATCGTGGTCAATCTTTAAAAAAAAAAACACGAATACATTTTAACACAAAAAAAATCATTAGACACTTATAAAAATCCAGCATTAAAATAATTAAATAACAAAACAGAAATAGGCTTTAGAATATTAAAATAGTCCACTTGTCGCAGGTAAATAATGTGTATTGCAAAACAAAATGTTATTTCAAGAAAATTAATGACGGACGTATGACATTTTCACAGTTTTAAACAAGGGTCCTTGGCTGAGAACTAATAAAAAAAATAATGAACAACATAATTTAAGACTCTGGCTTGGGAGCTGATCCGGCGGCCATGACGATCTCCGTTTTATTTTCAGCTACTTGCCAATGAACTCGTTTTAGGCAGTCTGCTTTGTTTTCCATGACAATACCATTATTTCGCTTGAAAAATAATTAATTTCTATTTTATATATTCCCAGCCGTTTTGAGATTTGAAATACTTTCTAGGGTTTCAGTTAAAGCATACAAAATGCTCCCGACTTGGACTGCGGCACTTGTAAACGATCAAAGCCAAAAGACTGATACAACCACGAGTAAACAATTCACCGTAATAAATATAAACTGAATTGAACTGTAATACGGGTAATTTAATCATTATTACTACGTATGTAACGTTATCTAAATAAAGCGTTTATAAGTAGGGAAACAAGAAAGTGGGGTAAAGTTTTACAATTTCTAAATTTACATTTGAATAATAACAATAATACAATAATATTATTATTCTAGTGGTTCTGTGGCGATAATTTAGACTTATATCACGTTAAGTAGATCGATCCAATCAATATCTTGACTGAACACTGAAAGTAGAATTGATAAACTTATCGAATCTAAATCAATCAAAGTGCAGACGTAAGTAAAGTAGTTACGTCGTTACACGGAAATCATAAAATAACAGAAGATTCAAGCATTTCTCATACTAATTAATGCTAGAAATATGAGCAAGAAAGAAATTACCCCCAACTATTAACTTTACAATTATTTAGAAACAAATAAACACTTGTTATAAGCAACGATACGGGTGCAAGTAGATAAAGTAGCAATTATTGAAGTTAATGTGTAATCAATCTAGTATAATTAATGTACTTAAACATCATTTACATCTTAATGTTCCTATTCCTATCTAAGACCTCGTTATTTCCTTATTTATATCGTAATGATTGTCTGATTCAGATCAGTTTTTTCGGCAGGTAAAAAAAATGATTATTTTGTACAAAAAATGTGGTTGTTTTCATCATTCTCGTGCTTCAGTTTTATGTATTTGAATTTATATTGCTCTGCAACCTAATAAAATACGGTTATATGCTGGTTTATTTATAGAAAATCTTATCTTCATAGATTTGAAAGTTATCTTAAATATTACCTTGGTTTTACGCGTTGATAGCATCACCGAGAAATAGTATAGACCACATACACACTTATACTAATTGTATAACATATGTAAAATGATACGTAACGAAATTATCAGAACTTGCTAGTTCTATCTAGTTATATTAATTTGGGTAATAATGTAACATGAGGTCATTTATTATCAGTTATCACTATCGCGGGAGACTCAGTATGATAGCTTGGTACCAAAACTATTCAATGTCGATGACATTACATAATGCATAATAATATCGCACATACGGTGCTATAACGTCACTTATGCCAATTCTGTAATATTTCAGGGGGAGCATTTAAAAATTGAACATCCTTACAACATATAGTTTTTCTCGGCTAAACAAATAAAATAATTAAGCTACAACTTTGAACTTGATTTTAGATTAAAAGCAAGCAAAGTAAATAGGTAGAGTAGAGGTAGCAGTATTTTCTCATACTCAGTTCAGTTTTGTCTAAAATTACATAAGTAACGTTATAGCACCGTATGTGCGATATGTTAATGTCGTCCTCCTTCTTTATTTATAAGAATATTTAAATTAATTTCAATTTGAATTTTATATTGAGCAATGGATGGGTAAATCGAAAATGTGTTTATTTTGATATCGCGTGTTGAACGTCGACTTCAACCGTGTTCTTTGGTAATTTACATAATACAACCTCAATGACAAATTGTTGGCTTACGGCTATTAAACTGAAATTATCTGCAGTCTTTAATTCTCTCTAGTTCATATTTAATGTAAACCAACTATCTTTGTCGTTCGCCAACATTGTTTGAACAAATGGAATCGCTTTGTTGTTTTTAAAATGAGCTTCGTTATTCAGTTTTTTTCTGGTGATTCCAAACATGTGTAGGTACATAAGAATTGGCACGAAGACTGACAAATGGCATATAATAACTCACCAAACACACCTCCAGTGACGTAGGAGCCTAAATAAAACATATTTTTGAACTGTAACATAAAAATTGAGTAATATCTATAGCTGAATAATATCTTTCGCCAAACAATCGTGTTTACCGAAACCCAAATGCTATATTGATTAGATTTAAAGATAAAATATTGTGTTGAAAGAGTATAAAGCAAAAGTAATTAACTAACTTCTGAATAATAATTTATAGTTATAATAAGAAACTATTAAGATTTTCCAAAAGAAACTTGTTCCATAAAAGAAAATAACGACGACAATAAAAGTGATCTAGGTCTCTGCGCGGAAGCCCCTGATCAGGTTACCATGGTGATTAATGAGTTTGTGAAAACTAAAACGAAACCTTATGACGATGAAGAAGACACTGGCATACTAATGAGTAGTCTGACAACGAGCCTCATTGAATTGGATACTGTCAATTGACAAGTGGCGATCACATAGCGCTATAAAACCCAGAGATGAAAACTCACTGGCTTGATTTCAAATTCTATTGTGGCAACTCACCACGGTTACCCACGCTCGCTTGTGCTACCGCAGCAGCGGTGCATCGTTTGCAATTTGTGGAACACATCTCCCCTGAAACGCTTGCTGGTGATTCGGCTACAATATTCAATTAAAATTCTATGTTTCATATCGATATCTTTTACAATACAACTTAATTACAAACCACAATTACGTATCTAACTTAAAGGTTAGATACACAAACTAGTTCGAGGTCGCCCCATGAAATTAAACTGTTGCGCAACAATTCAATAATAAATAAAATATCTCTCCTACTTCTTTTTGTGAATACTACCCACAGCATTGACATTATTATTTCTTTTGTAACGTTTGATATTGTTAGTGACAGCAAAACCTTAACTACTTATGAAACATTTATTCTGCTGCAGAGAAACCTATTCAATGTCATTTTAAGGAATAATTTCACTAACACGCTTGATATGATTTGATTTTTTACAGTTCATTATAGTACAGCTGGAATTCTACTGGAAATGAACTTATCAGTATTGCAGTTTATTTACGGTTGGGGCTGTAGATAACGTAAAGTTATAAGCAGATGCAAACAATACTTCCTACGTAAAATTCTTGTATTCAAACCGGGACTGACGTCATTTGGTAAACTCCCATTGACTTTGTTGATGCAGATTCGCAGTTGAAAGGATTCGCTCTCGGATGTCTAGTAGCAAACATCGCTACCGTCTTACTTCGCAGATATTGTGGAAAACAACAAATAATTCTCAAAAAGTGTGTCATATTGACATAAGAGACTACTTCAAACATTATGCATAAAATGTATAACAATCAAGATAGATGAGAATTATAGCTAAATTAGTTTGAAAACCGGGTCTCCAAAAATTTGTTTCCAGAGAGGAAATAGGCAATTTTGCTCGTATATTCAAACTCTTTGGTTATTAAAAACTATGGCTTCTTCCATCAATTTTATTACAATTGACATAATTATTCAAAATAATGCCAAAACCTCAATAAAAACTCCTATACATATATATGTAGGATGCATAATTATAAACATTCGTTTTAGCATTTTAGTTAGTCCGTCTGAAGATTTGTTTCAAACACCTCAAGTGAATATAACAAAAAATTAAGTGATATATTTTTTTGGATGGGTTCGCTCTTCATCCAAATCAAGCCCGGGAGCCAAGACAGGATCCATGATGGAACGAGCTAACGAGGTGCCTATTCACTCCGTCTTAAAAAAAAAAACGAGTTATACGTACTCGGAAATACAGACGCAGTGAGAATCAGTAGGTACTCCTCGTGCGTAAAAATTAACAGATCAGTGGAGCCCAGAAGCGACAAAACTATTCATCAGTGCTGTCGTAAACAAACTTTTTTGCTTTAGTTACATCTGATCGATCGTTAAGTAGTGGCAATTACCAAATTCATTCACATACATGTTAGCCGTCACTGCGTAAACACGTGAAATACGTCATACGGTACGGTGATAAGATTAGGACAAAAATTACTAACATCATATCCACATTGGAGCGGAGTAGTAGTGCTAGTGAAACCAAACAAGCTATGAACGCTTGAATACAATAGTTAACTCATGTGCGATAGATTTCATCGATAATAGCATATCGTGAGGGAATAACAAAGCGGTTGAGTGGATAAATGCGGTCCATATTAATAAGTATTTATAACTGAACGATAAACCAGGTCTTACACAAGACTGCGCAGATTTACCGTTGCTAAAGTAAAGCGACAACGTAAATATCGTCGATCAGGATCTAGCAGTTGCAAAATTAATAAACACAGCCGTTTCAGTTCAGGCTGTAACATGGCCAAGTGTTATACAAGTATGACATAATATTAGTATAACATTTGCCTCACCAGTTAAAAATTATAATATTATACTAGACGAGAAACCAACGAAGAGAATTATATTAAACCTCGGATTTAAATAGTGAAATCAAGATGACATCGGATTCAGCGTATGACTCAGACGACTGTCTTACTGGTAATAAAATATATACAAGAAAGCAGTTTCAGTTCAGGCTGTAACATGGCCAAGTGTTATACAAGTATGACATAATATTAGTATAACATTTGCCTCACCAGTTAAAAATTATAATATTATACTAGACGAGAAACCAACGAAGAGAATTATATTAAACCTCGGATTTAAATAGTGAAATCAAGATGACATCGGATTCAGCGTATGACTCAGACGACTGTCTTACTGGTAATAAAATATATACAAGAAAGCAGTAGTACATTTTGTGACTGAAAATGAGAGTAATTATTTCAGCCACCAAGCCGTCCTTTTAGATTAATTCCTCGGGGACTCGTAACTTAACAGAGCATGTTAGTTTCTGTTTCGAGATCTTACTTAAATCTCTACTTTGTCAACGCGTGTTCGACCTAGTCAGATAATGTTTACCTACTAAAGACATGTTCAAAGTACAGTTAACCAATTTAATAGCTAGGCCACCATAGCCCTTTTTCGCAGTAACTACTTAAGGCGCACTCACTTTAATTTGATTGATACAACTTACTTGGATAAGTGATTGGTTGAACACACATGCAATGATGCGCGTGACAAAACTAATACAAATTAGCTCCACTGATAACGTTTAATATACTTAAAGTACTCTTAAGCGATATTACCTGACAGACAGACAATTATACTTGTCAGGTAAAATTATCACCACACCCATTAACGTGTCTGACATGCATCAGAAGGATGTATTTCCTAATTTGTCACATCTAAAACGTCCTGTTTTTAGCCGGTTTCAGTTACAAATCGCTAGCCTCTTTGAATTAATTTTTATCCTCGCTGCAGAGCTTTAGTAATTCCATTAACGCTGTATTCTCATTACTAAAAAAGAATTTTAAAAATGTAGCTGTAATCGAGGAAAATCCGAAGTTGTATCTCCGTAAAACGTGCTACTTATTAGATTAGTTTTAATCAAAGCACAAACTTACAAGCTTTTTTATTGGTTCATTACAATGGTTTTAATTTCATAGTGAAAAGGTGCAGCGTCTGGCGCGTTGTTTTATTATTTGTAGATATAGCCGCCCGTGAACGTGACCATGAACGGGTCGGTACGTCAGAGCATTTCCACACATCACGTGGACGTTAACCGCGGAGGCAAGCCCGAAGCCATACATACACCTTCCCGGTACGTTTTTATAAGATTAGAAGAATATCTTTCAGATATAATAATGTTATATTTTTTTACTCAGTTTGTTACTAACTGCAATTATAACAAGAAATAATTAAACTTTAGTTTTTATTACCGTAATGTGAAATATTGCATTTATATTGCAATAAAAAATTTGTCGTTTATTTCATTATATAACTTAAACATGGTCTTAAAATGAGATAGCTTTTTAGATATTACAATACTTAGCTTTCATATAGGGTAGGGGTTTGTGACAAGAGCTTACTGTCTTAAAATTTGCGTTTGATCTTGCTTAGAAGGATCGAAACAGTCATATTTACTACCTACTGCAATAGTCAATCAACGTTTACCTACTTAAATATACTCTAGCCACCTTATCTTGTTATTTTTTACTCCCGTCCTAAGAAAAGACTTTGATAACAATACATTCAGCGATGAAAATAAAAGCACAGTGTCGTTAAAGAAACGAAAGCTTTCATGGCAAAAATAAACGCACGTGATCGCGGCAGAGCAACCAAAATAAACCGCTAACCTAACGTTATTGTTATGCAATAGATCCCCATCACTTTTATTACGATTCACGTAGACGATTTAAATCGGACTTTAATACTATAAAGTACCTTGGCAATGAGCGTCAAGATATTCCGGGCCAACTTCACAGTGCAAATTACATGTGTAGTAATTTGTATTTCTGTACATACATGATGAAAAGAATGTAATGACCACTTACATTAGCTTTAATTGAAACGAATTGTTGCCGTGTTTTTTGAGGCTCAGATATTTCGGCGCAGTATGTGCCATCGTCACGCAAGGAGAACGGTTCTTTGGTGACTATGTAGCAAGAACAACAGATCTGTCGTGACGACGGCGTAAGAACAACATTTCTTCAGTGACGATGGCGCAAGAACAACGTTTCCTCCGTGACGATGGCGCATGCAACTGCCCCGAAATATCAGAGCATCAAAAATAAATGAAAACCTGGTATTACCATTAATAAATACTAATATTTAAATAATTAATACGTATATTGTTTATATCATTCTTTCATTTTCATGACAACGTCATTCAAATCGTTAGATTAATAAACAATGTAGAGTGAAAACCTATCAAGAAGTTTGTGTATATATATCAACCATGTTTAAAAAAAAAATCAGACTAACAAATATTTTCTTATTGATTGTAAAAATTCTCAAATGTGTGCATTCGGCTGTAATTAGCCTTGATAAGGCTTAACCGATAAAACCTCGGGCTAAAACTAGTTTTCTATTGTCGAGTTAAATAAAGTAATACATTTGTTTTATCATTCCTATACAAGGCCTATAAACGTCATAGATATAATAAGATATGGTCATTAAATGTATCTATATGAATTTATCAGTTGGGTTTTGTCCCGCATACTTGTTAACAATACCAAACAAACAATCCGTTAATATTTTTGTTGTATATACTGTAAGCAAACAGTACACAAACTTACCAAAAATGTTAATGATAAACTCAAGTGGATTGATATGAAAGTGTAATTTTGTGTCAGAATATTGTTAGGAACAGACTGTAGAACTTGCTGGCTGATTATTAAGCCAAAGTAAATTAGTAATTAAAACATAATGCCAAAGAAACATATCCCAAACATCAGTTTTCTTATTGCTAGAGAAATGATAAGCGTTTAATGATTTGTTTGATAAAAAAAGAAAAAATATATAATCTAAGCTTCACACAAAATATTTCTTATTTTGATCAGTAATACATATACATATTTATACATAGAAAAGATTAATTATAAAGTATTTAAATTAAAGAGTAAAAATATAGTAATACACATCAGAGAAAAAGCGATGTCATATAATATCATATTTACACTATTCATTATATATACACAACTGTATGCAATGTAATCGGAAATATGGCACTTTGTGTATATAATGAGTTATGTAATAAAAAAGAGTAATGTTATATATCATTGCTAATATTTTATATTATATATGAAATATCTGATTATAGTCACAATTATGCTAAAGTGGCTATGTAAATAAATCATGATCTCACTTGATATCACAATTGATAGTATTTTAGTAATGAAATACATACTATCCTAAATTATACAGTATTATATTGTGTAACTCCGACACAGATATCAACATCAAAGACTAATTAAAAAATAATTCTTAAAAACAATTATAATCTCTTAACATGTGTGACTTACCTTCTTCCGGGGTCAGATCTGCAAACTTTACTCCACCACTGAAAAAGAAATTGTCACTTTGCAGAAAATTTCTTTTGTAAACAACAGTGTTTTGGACTAGTATTGGTATGTAGTATACAAAATTTTTTTTTTATAATTATATATGCTATATTCTGATAATACATTTTTAAGAACACTGCATTCTAAAACAAGATTTACAATATTCTATACCAGAATTTTTATTATGTCTAATGAATATCAAAGAGCTTTGAACAATATTAAAACAATAAGGGGTTTTCAAAGACAAGTGAGATTTTTTATTTGAAATTTTAAACTTCATTGTTACGGCATTTCTATTTATATGAACCAATAAGGTATTTCAACATGCACTCTCTCACTAGGAGAAGGTAACACTTCGTACCTGAGGAGGACGGTAGCCGTTTCCGGCACCCGGAACACCTGGAAATAAACACATTGTGGAACCATATTTTTTTGGATCTCCATAAGGAGAAACCACAAGGGAGTCAAGCTATAATAGCCAATATTGACCATAAACCACTAAATATATTAAATCTTTAAGCAATGTAATAAAGAATAATTAATGTTTGAAAAATAGTAATTAGCAATATTTATCTCCATATCACAAAAAATAGAAAAAAGTAAGAATACCTATCCTGTTTAGAAAATAATAATAAATTTAGGGAATAATTAACGAAACCTTTACCTTCCATCCCAAGTTTTCAAAGAAAGTACTGAGCCGCGATTGTCCAGTAGTTTTACCACCACAGGGTCCTAGTAAACGAAAGAAACTATGTAGTCAAATAAATAAACACGCTTTTAACCACGTGTTAGAATTTAATACATGGATAAATTTATTAAAATGCAAATAACATAAACTGCAAACGGCATCCAAAACAGCACTCGTTTCATTTTACAGGCATTCTATTTTTACTTAACGAATACAAAATGAATAAATAATTAAGTTTAAAGATTATTCCACTAAAGAATTACACTTACCTCCTGTGAGTACCAGCTTGTAAACCATTTTCTGTGTTTGATTGGCCATTTTTACAAAAGGCATAAATAAAATAAGATAAATTAAATTACACTACCGAAGTCAGAAACGGATAAATATCATAAAAATGTTGAATTGGCAAAAGTGTGAAATAGGGCCATCACAGAGACACACGCATCGCCTATCAGGCGTGCGATTAAATGAAAGATTGATAGAACGACAATGGACGAATAGTATTTAAGTATTTCTAAGCACTCCAGAATATCCAATAAAACGCAATCTCTGCTATGACATTCAGGCAGTTAGCCAATAGGAAACGAAGCTATCTTAAAATGATCAATGCAGACAGAAATTCAGAATATTGTCCAACCAACTTTTTTGTGTTATTAAATTTTCCCATGTGGGCAGGCAAAGGGTACAAAGCCCATACAGCCTAGTCTGTATTTTTTTCGTCATTAGATGATGGAGTCGATCTATTAATAATAGATGATCAATAAATGATGAATGAACAGTGATTTTTTTTTTATTTTTTTTGTTTATTGACTGAATGGTGAAATAACCCTTATCCCTAGGTTGAACTGTAATCACCGGAAACTTCTTGAAAGCGAATAAAAAGACACCTTCACAAGTGAAATTTAGTTTCACTTGCCAAAATTCATGCATATTCACGAACATTTTAATGTTTAATAATCCACCATAACTGCACACTAACAACTGCCACGACATAAGTCACAAAAATGGCAAATGGTCAACAATTTTTCTTTACAAGGTACGTAAGACTTTTAAAGGATTTTATGTGCCCGTCATTCTGGCAGCGCCACACTCTTGGATTTTGAAATGAAAGAATCAGATTGTTATCAAATCAGCTTATGAGAAACAGTAAAATTTTGCAAAGATAAGTCATTAAAGTAATAAATGGGTAAACTTACGAAAACTGTTTAGGCAGTCATTTAAGTACTCATATATTTATTAGTCTGGTCTCGCTGTCTACTTCAAACGATTGTCCCAATTCTATACATTGAAGAAAAAATGTCATATGAAGTAATATCACATCAATCAGAACGTAACCAGAAACGGATTAAATTAAGAACCAAAGTAAAATGTATACGTACGAATACCTGCCAAATTCAGCGCCCAGCAACTTTATCTCCATTTGTTGCATTTGCTTAGCATTTTATATCAGGCACTTTACTAGCTGCTAGCCTGCAGCGCCATAAACTCTTAATAAATCAATGGTAAACTGAGGCAATAAACTATTCTTATATGCAATTTTATCCACTTCCAGAATTGGATAAAATTTGAACGAATAGGAAAGACACGAATTTTATTACAAATTATCGTCTCAGCAGAAAGGGGTCCACAACTGAACGGACGCCTTCTCAAAAAATTGGGGTTTTGTCATAATACCCACGCATGGCAAGCGGTTTGGAGATGGTAGTAAAATACCGTAATTAAGAAAACTGACGATTTTAACTGACAAATAATTATTTTCGGCAACCCTACGTGGACTAGTAAGATCCACCGGTTACGATGCTCTCCAATTAACGCTTTAATGTTAACTTCTAGCAACAGCTTAAAAAATGTAGGGGTCTTATATAAGGCAAACCTTGCGGGGGCCCGTAACTAACATCAGTTAAAAAATATTGTTCTAGCTGGATTACTGAAAAAAGGCTGTATAACTTCTCTCGACAGCCACCAAAACTGAGCTTGGGAATAATTCTTTTCACTCAACCTCGACTATACTGGCGTCAACTAACTTGACCTCACTGCCGGCAGCGGCGGTCCACGCATTTTGAAATGTTTCAAAATGCTTTACTTTTAAAATTAACATATTTTGTAAATTATTTTACACACCTAGAGCTCTATGGTGCATGGGCAGCTGCCCAGTTATTGTTTTATGCAGTACATCTTACGGTTGTCTGGAAAATATTGCTTTATGCGATAATGTTGCTGATTATACCATTTATTTGTTATTATTTCATAATAACATTGTACATTCATTCATTCTCCTTTTACGACACCATTACGTATGAAAGATTGGTGCTGTTCTATTCTGCAGGAAATCAAACGACAATGACCAGTACTAGCTCGCCCAGAGTATAACTTAGCTTCCTACTAGGGATGTTGCGGATGCATTTTTTTTCACATCCGCGGATGCGGATGCGGATTTTAAGAGGCTCACATCCGCGGAAGCGGATGCGGATGCGGATCTGTACAGAAATCTTAAGTGTTGGTTTGGTAGGGTAAAGAGCAGTAATATTTATCCTTTCTTTATCTATACATAAAAATAAAATTGGAGTGTCGGTTTGTAATATTGAAATAACCGTTTTTTACTACATGCATATGAATATATATACGGTACATACACCAAAATGACATGTTTTACAATTTTTGTCTGTCTGTCTGTTTGTTCGGGCTAAACTCTAAAATGGCTGGACCGGTTTTGACGGGACTTTTATTGACAGGTAGCTGATGTAATAAGGAGTAACTTAAGCTACTTTTATATAAAAAAATATTTTATTTTAGAAAAATAAAGTAATGTTGCCATGTCCAAGTACTGTCCAGTACCGCGCGCAACTCACGCGCATGCCACCACTGTGCCGTCACGTCGGGCGCCTCCCACCACTTCTCCCACAAAGGCTGCCTATCACGCGGGCTTAGAACGCGCGAGCGGGGTATTGATGATTTTTAATAAAAAAAAATATTGCAAATTATAATAACTGAGCCACGGCAACATGTGGCCGGGTCAGCTAGTTTGATAATAAAGTAGTGAGTGAATTACTATTACTGATTAATTGTTTGAATAATGATATTTAAATATTGGAGCATAATATTTAATGAAAAGTAGAATGGCCGTCTTTTCGAACTCTAGTCTGTTTCGCAAGGGTTCGTATATTAATCCTGTGCTACTAAATAACTGTTCACTTGGAACACTGGCTGGTGGCGCTGATAAGAATTTGCGTGCTTTTCTAGGTAACAGTTTAAACTCACTTTGATTAACACTCCACCAATTAAGAGGACTCTTATTTAAATTAATTCACTTTTTATTACGAAAAGAAAGTAACTCCTTCCTGTGAATTGTGTCAGGGCTGACAATTTCTGGTGTTTCCTGATTCTCCTCAACATCACTTGATAAATCGAGCATCATGGTAAGATCACTAATTAAACAGGACTGACGTCCTGTAACCTGAGGGCTCTAGTCGTTCCGTTCTGTTTCCATGAAATCTGTCATTCTCATTTTCTTCGCTCTTTCGGTACTTGGTATATTGTACGAGAAGCCAAGATGTCTTCCGTGTTTCTGTTAATCTTCAATATACCTAGGTAAAACTGAAAATGTTTAGAAAATGAAAAACGGCTTAATGTAGAAAGTTGCCAATAATTTTATTGTTTTTCAAATTAATCTTCGTTCCTCTCTACACATCGTCGCATTCGATGGAACCACTGAGAAAAGCAGTGGGCCCATTCTTCCTTAGGGGTCTCTTCTATGGCATTTTCGTACGCTTTCACCGCATCTTCAGGGCTCGTAAAGCGAATACCTCGAATTTTATCTTTAGTTCTTGGGAATAAATAAAAGTCGCAGGGCTCCAGGTCAGGACTGTATGGCGGATGACTCATTATCTCGCCACCTGCCATAATCAAATATTCAACAGTCCGTTCTGCGAAGTGCGCTGAAGCATTGTCGTGGTGAAGGTGGATCCTGCTTCGAGGGCGCTGCTGTCGAATTTTTTCTAAGACAACAGGTAAACAGCGATTGACATACCAGTCTGCAATAACTGTCCTTCCATCTTCTAGCACAAGTGTCGCGAAATGACCTTTCCGATCAAAGAATGAAGCAATCATCTTTTTTCCTTGACTTCTTCCTTTCTTTACCTTAGTTGGCCATTCTCGAAAGGAAGCACCCACTGAGCTGATTGTCTTTTGGTTTTGGGTTCGTAGCAATATATCCAGCTTTCATCACCTGTGACGATGTCAAATACAGCATTTGAGTCACCGCCATTGAACTTACCTATCATCATTGAGATTGCTACGTCCACGCTTAAACTCGTTAAACCAATTGTAAATAGTGGCACGAGATGGGGCTTCATTAAGAAATGCTAATCGCAGCCTATCATAGCTTTGTTGTTGAGTAAACCCACAACGAAAATCATTGACGCGTTCGGTTCATTTTCACTTGTAACAAGAGTTTTAGATTTGCCGCCAATTCGTGTATCATTAGGGTACATTATTATAGTACATAAGGGTACAGTATTAGAGTACATTAGGGTACCAAAGAGTTCTAAAATCGAAATTCAAAAAGTTTTCATTAGCAATGTTTCTAACTTGTCAGTTCTAAACATTTACGGTGGTACCCACGTATCATTTTTAATCTTTTACACGGTCGAAACGCGCCACTCGCTGGCCCCTCCCCTTTCTTTCTTATCGCATCCGCATCCGCATCAGCTCCGCATCGATTTATGCGGATGCGGATGTTCCGCATATGCGGATGCGGATGCGAATATTCGCAACATCCCTGCTTCCCACTACCCTCTTCCCAGTATATATATTTACCGCTACATATTATTATTAGCTTATTATTAGACTCTTTTACGGCAAAGTTTTCCCGATATTTGTAAGCTTTTTGTCTGTGTTAGTTGACTAACGTAACGTGCTTGTATTTTACCATTATTACGCACTAATATCCACCATAACATAAATTCTTACAAGTAAAACAAAACCACTCAAAAGACGTTCCCTGCTCCTACCAAAAAGTCCATAGCAAATTTTGTTTAGTACTAGATTGTAGACGAAAAACTACTTCAGAGAATATTGACAAATAAATTTCAATAAATATTTAACAAAAGTTTTAGTCTCCCCTAATGTGGAATTTGAGTATACTCATGCTAGTTTTTTAGCTTTCTGCAGATTCTGACATGAATATAGAAAAGATGTGAAAATAAATAATACATTTGTAAGCAATCATGTTTTCTTTAATAAAATTGTAGGTGTTTTTTTTGACCTACCTTAACTAACACCAGTGGAGCCTAATTTTAGAGAACATTTTTTATGCTCTTTAGTATTATGGAACTTCATTACACTTATATTTAACTGTATAGTGGTACTTTCTAAATCTTTATTATGTGCTTGATCTTTTTCTAATAATAATACTAGTGCAGGTATTTGCTGCCAGTATTTGCCCAGACACCGGGTTTGTTTTTCCACATAAGTTGATTCACGAAATGTGGAAATATATGATTCTTTTTCATCTGAAATGTAAGATTATAACTGTAACCAATCAATATTTAATGAAAAATATTGTAAGTGTAAATATTAAATTAATTCACAGATACACTCAAAATAAGTTAAAATTACCTTCTAAGTCTGACAAATCTTGATCGACCCATCTTGTTATAATATTGACACAAACAATGCATACTTGCTGTTCTCTACATATAAATCTACAGTAATTGACAAATATATTCAAAAGGGTCAAACCTGTTAACAAAAAAAAAATATATTTCACTATTTACTTGATAGGAATAAAATTATATTTTAACACTGTGATAATTTGAAAAGAATAAAAAAATGTGGAAGTCTTGCTTTACAAGTGGTCCAGAATTTATTGATTAAATTGTGCTATTACTGTTTATGGCAATTTTTACCATGACACCTTTGTAATTTAGGTGTCATTGATTGCCCTTTAGTCAATAGTTATGCAGGGGATTCATGGAAGCAAGAGCCACAGCTAGCCTGGAATGTGAAGGAGTGGCTTACTACAGAGCGAAACATCTCAGCTCACTAGGCAGCTCTCACCAAAGTGAAGGCTTTTGGACCATTCCTGAGGAGGCTGGGATGGCTGGAATGAGACAGCCGACATCTTACAGATGTGTAAAATAGACTCTTGAAATCGATGAGTTGCGGAAACCACCCATTTAGAAAGAACAAGATATTATTTATGAAACTTACCTATTTTATTGTCATCACCAAGGTGTTGTAACATTAGGCATGGTAGTGAATCTATTATTATTAGAGACAATTTATTCAAAAAAAGGATTTTTTTCTTTATACTCTGAAGTAGTTCTATAAGTTCTTCCATTGTCCAAATTCGAACCAATTTGATTCTAATCATGGTTTCAGCCATCACCTATAAAATCAAATGTATTGTGAAAATACCATATTAGGCATAGAGTGTATTTTAATATACATAAGAGTTATATTGTCAATAACATGAACCTATCAATATCCGCTGTAGATATAAGCATTAACATGGGCCAACTGACCACATGGGCCAACTGCTGATTGAAGAGTGCCCCACTAACCGCTCCACTGGTTGGGGAGAGTGCATAAAAGATTGTGGTGTGAATTGCCCCAGTAACGCGATTTAGTGGGTTGAGTTATTATAAACCTTAGAATGTTCACAAATTGTAAGAATAACATATTTACTGAAATAGAAAAATTTAAATAATTTATTTGTATATAAATGAGGTGGTACACTGGAGATCTTTATTAAATAATAGGGTCAGCTCATTTAGCCATTTACAATAGCATGCAAAAATTAAATTAATAAAATATATTTGTATATTAAAACTGATAAAATGTGAATGTTATAAATAAATAAATAAATGAAATGTGTTTTATTTTAGAATACATAAACAAAACTAAGAAACGAGGGAGTTACCTTATATGATTTTTGATGTGCTTCTAAAATTTTTTGTATTCTAGTTGCTGAAAAATCTCCTTTAGTGTCGATAAACAGAACAGTATGTTCAGTATCTTTTACACAATTTATTGCAAGATGGTGACACAACTGAGTTTTTCCTGAGTTGGCAAGACCACATAATTCTATGATGAAGCCCACTGGTAAACCACCACCGAGCATTACATTTAAACTGAAAATAAAGAACAACAAATTAATAAACATCAAGTTACTTTACCAAAATTAGTAAAAATGATTCTATGCCCAACTTCAAAAATCTAGACAAAACTTAGTTGCTGACATGGTTAAAATAGAGAAATTATGAAACCAGAATACAAATGCATATTTTCCACATATGAAGAATTTAACTTTTTGCACTAGTCCAAAATTCAGTGATAAGGTAAAAAATGGCATGAAAACTCAGGAAACTGCTGATTGACAGCCACTTCTTTTAAAAGGAAAACATGTAATTTTTTTATAAACTTATAAGACATGCTGAGCATCAGCAAGACATTTTTTAAAATAAAATTGATAATTTCATACCGTCACCTTTCTAGTCCTGTATTTATAAATTTATTTTGATTGTAATTCTTTAACAATATTAATCCACTGACTACAGGCGCTGAATACTTTTCAAAAATACAATTTCGTATTGATAAAACTTGAGGTAGAGAAAGCTTAGTAATGTAACAAATCTTCTCTACATCTTCATTTAAATAATCTAAAATAGTTCTAATACGATTATGAGCAAGAACTTTTAAAACGTTTTGTGTAAGAAGAGAATGTTCTAACTTTCCAATTTCTTGCATTTTCAAGAAAACTAATAATGCAAAGAGGTACAATTTGGTTTGCTTTCACAAACTATGTATTGAAATGTAAAAAGTTTATCTTCGTAGGTACTTCGTAACTTTATAACTTCAATCGAAATATTTTTTCCAATTGTTACTTTTTTTACTATTTTTCTCTTAAAAGAAGGCAAAGGCTATAATACCCACAGCCTAGTGTTCAGTAATTTCTTTTCTTTATTAGATGATGAATAAAAATAATCGTTCTTATATTCATACCAATTGGCTAATTAACCTAACTCAAAGTATGTAGGTACTATTAAGGCTTGTGTCATGGCAACGCTGGCTATCCTATTGCGGAACAAAACTAAAGCATTTCGTCGATTCGTTCGTGACGTCATTACCACTGGGTAGTATATTTCGGAACACAATCATACTTTATGTAATATTTATAGAACAATGTATAAATACCCCAATACCCACATATAAATACTCAGATACGATTGCTCTTATTCATCACACAAAAATCTGTCCCTTCCGGGATTCGAATATAGGACGTTCGGTGCAAAAAGCAGAATCGCTACCGTTGCCCGAAACGCTTCTTTAACGATGAGAACATATTTATTAATGATAAATGATTAATGGATAATGAATATTGAAATGTCGCTTTCTTCTTTGTTATCTGTTCGTGCAAACAAGTTAATTTGGCAGTATATAGAAAATCAAATACTACGCTATATTTGAATCCCTAAATAGATAAGAAAAAATCGGCCAAACTACAGATTTTATGGGAAATCTGAATATCATAAACGATTGTTATAAATTGCACAGCTATGGTCAAGAATTAGAGTCAACAATATCGGTTTTTTCTGATACTAATATTTCAGAAAGTCATAAATCATTGTAATCGTTCATCGCTCATCGGATTATTTTATTTAGCTATATGATGTTGCTGGAACTATGATGAACTAGCTATTGGACAAATTTATTTTATAAATATAAGATAATTTTATTAAGTGAAAACAATATAGACGAGCTTAATTGTCTTTAATAATTAGACAAGGTTCCTCATAAATATTGTAAGCCATCTTTAAATGAAAATCTTTAAGTCATTACGATTGGCCTCCAATAAAATTGTTGTAATTGCTCCGCACTAATTTTTTTTTTAAAATAAAAGTGTTGATTTCCCAAAGTTAATGAAATATAGCAACTTCCCTTAAGAACAATTTTTCTTTTCAAATCTAGAGAAAAAAATTACCCCGCTGAGACATTTATGAGAATTTATGTGTGTACGAAAGAACATTTGTCAAGCAAAGCGACGTGCATTGATTTAACACAAGAAATAAAAAAGGACTTGTTGTTCCAAGTTTTAGACGCAAAAAAAGCTAATTCTTGGGGAAAGTAATAGTTCTATTTAAAAAAAAAAACTGGTTGGTTGCCTGTAAAGTCGGTATACGGGCGAAAGTTTTACGTGACAACGACTTTGAGTGGTAAAATAATTTTAATGTGAATATTCATTCATATAGTAGGAAGAAGGATGAAATAATAGTAACAATTTAAAACATTTATTTATACAAAGAATTATATTTAAAACATTAATTTATAGGCACGCGTCCCTTCCACTTTTTATGTCTGTCTCTCTCGCTCTTAGGCGGGCTAACCATGCCCGAGTGGAAGGGACGCGTGCCTCTCACTCGCTCTCATTGTAAGCGCATAACGTGAGCGGAGCGTAACGCAGTTTCTTGAAGTGTCACCCGGCAAACCAATTTATAAGACGTTGTCACGTCAAAAGTTCCAGAAACTGTATTTGATTTGCGTTTTAATAAATTTTAAATAAGTATGTGTCAAAAATAAGCTCATGTCCCAAGATTATTACAGAGTCAACGATGTTTTAAGAAGCATGACATACTTCAACTAGAAGTATGCCATGCTCCTTAAAACATGTCTTAGGTGGTGGCGTGTGGAGTGGGTAGTTACGTTCCTAAGGGGAGCGGTATGGCTTGCTTATGCGGTTTGCTTATGAATGAATGCTGTCTTGGGAGATAGGTCTGCTTTAAACTACTGTCTGTATATTTATTAAAAACAGACACTAATTGACTTTGTAGTCGTCAACAATGTAAATAACCATGGCTGTATGCCAGTCGTAATGACGTCATGAATCGGTCTCTATCCATTTAGTACTGGTCAAATTTCAAAAAAGTATGACGCATCTTGCCGGGCTTTTTCCCTCCTTCTCGATCTTACACCTTTTTAAATATGGCGTCGATTTCTGCCGTCTACACGCTAGCCAGTGTATTGCGGAATAAATCAACAACGTAGCGTCGATTCATGACGTCATTACCACTGGCCAGTATATTGATTAATATTTTGAAACACAACCTATATGGCCCGTCCCGGCTTCACACAGGTGAACTTACATTTTTTCTATTATTAAATATTTTCCGTTAGTGCCATCTAGCGTCTGGTAGACGTACTACTTGCGGTTAACGCGTTACTATGGTAACGCTATTGATACACTGGAAAAAGAGCGGGAAAACGAGCGGACAGATAATCTTAGATTATAGAATGTTTTTGTGGATAGGATATGGTGATGATGTACCAATAATATTGTTAATTTCGTTACTTCTGTTAGAGTAAATAGTAAACAATTATTAGTTCCATGAATCAGTGTTGCTTTCTTAAACAAAGAAAGCAACACTTTTTTTTTTTAAGAAAGTACGTAGTGTAACTTACGTAGTGTAAACTTCTACTAAGTTTACACAACACAATTTTTGTGTAAACTTAGTAGAAGTTTACACAAAAATTGCGTTGTGCGTAGCAGAAACCTGTGTACCATAACTTTGAGGAGAGTACCCAAATATTTTGTTTAATAGGTTTCCGAACCAAATAGTCATAGACAAGGTAAACGTTCGTATCCGACGCCCGCCATTCTTGTTTGCTGTCAAAAGCACCAATGTCGAGGAATTGTGATTAATTTTGTTTGTTGAGGCGCAATTACTCACATTATTATTAATAGTTAGGATTATTTTACAAAAATGTCTAATATATCTTTGGATAAGGATACATTTTATCGGCGTATGAAAAAACTATATGCGGCGTGGAAGGTTTGCATTTTTCTCAATACCTGCGTAACGTATTTGTAAAAACACTCGTTTTATCAATTGTGTTATTTAATTTCAGGCTGCTACAGCAGATGCTAAAAGTGATGACGCTTTGGCTAAAGTTGATTGTTTAGTTTCCTGTGTTGGAGTCGATGAAGACACGTTATACAGCAAGTCCACAGCATTACAGGTTTGTCCCCAAATCCTACGGCAATAGTGTATCAAGCTACCATGTGCTTCAGTACAAATAATTAATTCTGTAGGAAGTGTATTGAGTAACTAGAAGTAAAAAGTGTTGTTGGAAGAATTTAATAATATTAGATTTTTTGTTAAATCCATTTATCTGGTTTGTCACTATAAACTATACAACATTGATATCTTTATTATATATATTTTGATATGTAATAAAACTTTCGTTTTATAGGAGTTGGTCACTTTTATTGAAAATATTTTTTCCTTTATAGACATGGCTATTTGGATATGAATTACCAGATACTATCACAGTCCTTACAGAAAACAGTATGTGTTTCCTTGCAAGCAAAAAGAAAATAGAATTCCTTAGACAGATAGAAAATGGCAAAGAGGAGACAGAGCTACCTCCTGTGAAATTACTTATAAGGGACAGAGTAAGTTTTAATACAACTATTTTTCCCCTAATTTAATGACAAAAATTGAATCACCAAACTGTGATGCGTGTGGTAAAGTGGAGGATGTACAATACTTGCTGATGGAATGTGTCAAAAGTTATTAATTAAAATCATTTAGACCTGAAGGCATCTGATGTGGGAGGTTCCCAAGTATTTTGGCAGATCCCGCATCATATGCAGCTAGGCTTGTACGCAACCTTCTTTAATCTATTTTATGCTACCTAGCTCTACATCTCTCTCACATAGCCCATAAAAGTGTTATATACCTGTAAAACAATTCTTGAATGAATATCTGCTCATTATGTTATTGCTTTAAATAATTCTAAAACAGATGAAGTGCTTGCCCTGAAATTAGATTTTTATTAGCAGATTTTAATTAGTTTTTTTTCATTTACAAAATTGTTCCTTATTATTTGTATACTCTCTCTCTCAGCACATATTTGTTAGTCAATTTTGTATTTTAAAGCTGTTGTAAATGTTGCTGGTGTTGAAATAAGTTTTAGTTTTTAAAAGAATTGTAAACAACTTTTTTATTACAATACTTTTTTTACCTAAATAAATAAAAATAAAAGATGATGTGCTGCTGAAAAGCTTACTGGAATTGATGTATAAGACTGTGTAAAAGTCCCTAAATTAAATAAATAAAAAACTATTTTTCCCAATTGTTTGTCACAGATGTTAAGTGTCTGTTATGTCTATTAAAACACTAAATATCATAATTAATTGAACTATGTAGCAAGACAACATATGAAAAATAAAAAGTATATCTTTTTATCTACCCACAAAAACGAGATTATCATTTGGAATCTATTTATTGTACAATCTATAACAATATTCATACATAACAGTGTCAATATTTTCAATAAAGCCATTACCCAAAGAAGTTGGCTTGAATATACTGAATCATAAAAAGCTTATTTCTTTAATCCAAGGTAGTTATGTACTAGAGTAGTAAGTAGTTCACAAACAAAAGTAAATATTTCTACATACAGTATTATAAGAAATGTTAATTTTTTAACAAACTAAAATAAATTCCTATAACAAGTGATGGCAGGACTAAAGCTCTCGATTCTCAACTGTTTTGTTTTTTTCTGGTAGGTTTAGAAAAGAATCCCCTCAATTTCAGCAAACTGATAGTTTAAAGCTGTTCATTGTATTTTAGTGATACTTCTACAATAACTTTAGTTGCTATTTAATTTTCAAAAATGTGTAAAAATATTGAATCTACCTAAAACAAACTTTATTAACCTTTATGCTTTGAATGCATATAAATCCATATTCATGACTCTATGTTACTGTTGACTCAGGTTGCGTATGAATCTATTTGCATATACAACAACATTATGAAAGCCTTTATTTAACAAATTAATTTTAAACATATAAAATGCCATGCCTCGCCATGTCTTCTATACAATTTGTATAGAAGACATGGCGAGTTGAAAAGTTCTTTCTTTTGTCATATTATATTGAAGGCTGTTGATTTGAACACTAAAATTATTAGTAGCTACCTAAATGACAAAAATATGTCGATTTATTATTAATATTTAGTGTAATTTTGTTTCAAATAAGAAAAATAATCATTATGTCAATTACCAATATACATAAACATATAAATTATCATTTGTATGCAATTTTCTAAAGCTACCTTATTTTTCATAAGAAGTATGAACAAAATTTTTAAGTTTAGGACATACAATTCTATTATTTGATGAATGAGTTTATGATTAGATATTAAATAAACCCATTATTATTATTATACAATAATTTTCATTTATTCCATGTCAAAATATTTAGCTTAATAATATAGCGCATAACAGATGTAAGGGGCTGTCCATTAATCACGCGAGGCACGAAAGGGTCCATAAAAAATCACGAAATATCACATGGGGGGAGGGGGTGTAGTAATATATCACGTGTACATTAAATTTTGTTCATGTATTAGTACAAAAAGGTTTTCGCATTTTTTTCATTGTTTTTATGTCAGTCAAAAACAACCTGAAACCTTACTGTCTTCCTCTAAACGCTATCATTGTAGTCTTTAATTTTCTATAATAAAATTTAATGATACTTATATACCTGTATTTTATAAATATTAAAAAAAATTAAGATTCTTTGTAGATACTTGAAAAATACATGTGATATAGAGGGGGGGGGGGGGGAGTTCACCATGTATCACCAAGGGGAGGGGGGGTTAAAAATGACAAAAAAAAAAAGTGATTAATGTACGGCCCCTAATCAATAGAAGAGTTAGGGGGACTTCATCTTTTTTGCGATTATGGGATCCATAATAGTAGTTATTATGATGCTTTATATGTTACAGAATGACAAAGATAAGGAGAACTTCAATAAAATGATACAAGAAATAAAAAAATCTAAATCTGGTAAGAACCTTGGTGTATTTGCTAAAGACAATTATCCTGGTGAGTTTTGTGAAAGTTGGAAAGCTGCTATGAAAGCAGAGAAATTTGAAAATGTTGATATAAGCTCCTCAATAGCAATTCTTATGGCGCCCAAGGAAGATCCTGAAATTATCACAGTTAAAAAAGCTTGTCTTGTCACAGTTGATGTTTTTACAAAGTACCTAAAGGATCAAATCATGGAAATCATTGATTCAGATAAGGCAAGTATATTCACTAGGAATATGTAAGATAACTGTATGATAATTATTTTAATAGAAAAATACTAGAAAAGAACCACACGGCTCACAAGTGAATTCTCAGGTGGGGATTGAACCCGCAATCATTGGAAGTCAGGTCCAATGCTCTCCCAATTGAGCTACCGAGCTATGTGAACGCCCAACGATATTTTCTGGTACCTTTCTGGTTTTACGCTGTAGGCCAGAGTTGTCTCATCAATGAGAGGAACATCCTCACATAAAGATTATTAAAAATGTTTGGACAATCAATTAAGATGAAACATTAATTTTTAACTTTTATATATTTTTCAATGCTATCTAAAAAGATATATTATTTTAATAGAAAAATACTAAAAATGCAAAAAAAATATATAAAAGTTAAAAAAAAGATAACTGTATGTAAAAAAAACTAATTTCAAACCCTCCTTACAGAAAGTAAAGCACTCTAAATTAGCTGAGGGGGTTGAAGCAGCAATATCAGATAAGAAATATGTCACAGGTGTTGACACTAGCCAAGTGGACATGTGTTATCCTCCTATCATACAGTCGGGTGGAAACTACAGTCTTAAGTTCAGTGCCGTTTCAGACAAAAACCATTTGCACTTTGGAGCTATTGTTTGCTCTTTAGGTGCTAGATATAAATCATATTGTTCAAATATAGTCCGTACATTGCTGGTCAATCCAACGGATGAAATTCAGAGCAATTATAATTTTCTGTTAAATGTGGAGGAAGAAGTGATGAAGCACTTAGTAGCTGGAGCGAAGTTGTCATCTGTTTATGAATCTGGCTTGGAACTGGCAAAAAAAGAAAAACCTAATTTAGTAGACAATCTTACAAAAAGTTTTGGGTAAGAAAATTTGAAATTTTTCAAAATTTAATAAATTGGATTGTTTATATTATATTTTCACTTATTTGTTATGAATTTATAATATAGCTATAAATTTAATTACATTGTTTTGTAGATTTGTTATGGGTATTGAGTTTCGGGAGAGTTCAATTGTAATTGGTCCTAAAACTACAGTAACTGCTAAAAAGGGAATGATATTCAACATCAACATTGGTTTGGCGAATTTAACTAATAGTGCTGCTACAGAAAAAGAGGGAAAGGTAGGTAGTATACTATAACTAAACAATTTGTAAGACAAAACTTTCTCATTATTGTAATGAGTATATTGTTTTGCCTATATTCTTAAAAATTTAGACTTTATCATAAGCAATATTTAATGAAACAATATATGTAATGTAATTAATAATTATGTAAAATCATCTGATGACAATTTGCAATATTTTGCAGACATATGCTTTGTTTATTGGTGACACAGTACTAGTGAATGAGGAGCAACCGGCTTCACTTCTCACACAGTCTAAAAAGAAGATCAAAAACATTGGAATCTTTTTAAAAGATGACGACGAAGAAGAAGAAGAAGAGAAAGAGAATAAGACTGAAATACTTGGTGAGTGATACTGTGAACAATTCAAAATTGAACTTTTTGCTTCTGAATTTAGATTTTTTCTTAAGAGATTTTCTAATAAAATGTGTGACAATCTGAAAAAGCAACCATGTGTTACTTTTAAGACGAGTGATTGTCTATGGAATGTGTGGTTTATATAATCTGTAAAATAACACCAGCTGATAACTGCTAATAAATAACATTGTTATTTGATGTTTCTAGGGTGATTTTTTATGAGGCGCTTTCATTGTAAATAGCTGGCCTTTATGAAGCTGTGTCCGAGACGTGTGTAATATATGGCAGCTTAATTCAATCGCGTCTAATTTCTGGCCAATATATCTCTGGTCTAAAATACGACCAAAGACGGTTTTCACAGTAAAAAGTTAACTGTCAAGAAATCTTGAGTCAATAAGCCCACATAATTAGAGATTGAGGGCCCTGATTCTTTTATACAGTAAAATATGTCAATATTTAATTGTACATTCACTGTTTAAACTTATGGCAAACAGTGATGCAATAACTAAGAGACAGTAACAAATTTGAGATCTCTCTTTTTACATACCTTCTTTTGTTATAATCTCATTTTATCTAAAATGTGTTCCTTACAGAGAGAGCTAAGAAGCTGTCAACTTTCTTTTTGTTTTTTTCTAGTGCCTTTTAGAGTCTCAAGTATTTATTTATTAGCAGAATTGTAAACTAAAACTTTTTAAGAGCTTTTAGGCTTACTTGTATATGGAAAGCTGATAATGAACTGTGTACATTATTTATAATTTTTATTTACTTACATGCAATCGTGGATGGATAGAAAATGGAGGTGAGTTATACTGTTTTAAATTTAAAACAGCCACTAATTGCATGATAAGTGTTAAAACCTTATTTATTAAGCACATATTCAAATATAATTTTGAGCAATTAAACTTATTGTTAGACCCCAAATTTATATAATTTTTATCATATATTGTTTGATTCATATGATCTTAGATTCTTAAGTAAGCTAATACAGCATGCTGTTACTCAATTTATTTTCAAATATGTAAGTAAATGTGACAATTTATTAAAAAGTGTTTTACCGTCGTAGGCAGAGGTAAAAGAACTGCAGTCATAGAATCAAAGTTGCGTACGGAGCATTCTTCTGAAGAAAAGCGCAAGGAACATCAGAGGGAGTTGGCCATAGCTCTCAACGAGAAAGCCAAGGAGCGCTTGGCTAAACAGTCCAGTGGGAAAGAAGGAGAAAAGATCCGAAAAAGTACCGTATCATACAAGAGCGTCAGTCAAATGCCACGTGAAAACGAAGTCAAAGAGTTGAAATTGTATGTTGGTGAGTAAAATATAATTTAATTATGCATTTTTGACATAAATAAATAATAACTAATTTGTTTGTCGTAATTATGGGGTCCTTCATGGATTACGTCACATTAAGAGGGAATAGGTCTAAAAATAGCTTCATGACATCACATGTTAAAATTATAATGCTGAAATTCGGATTCAACTCTTACAGTTCTCATACTCATACAAGTAATCATTCAAGTATTGATATGAAGTTTTAATATATTTTTACTACTTCTTAGAAAATGGTGGTCTGACAAGCATACACAGCTTTTTCATTTGTCTTTATCAATTTTGATAAGAATTAAGTGTATAATTATTTGTAAATAATTTTAAATTATGGCCATTTGTGACTATTGTTCATGGACAACAGCTAAACTGACCAGCACCTATACAGACAAATATTAAACTAATAAACAAATAAAGTTAGACTAGGAAGCTATTCCCAAATTGCCATTTTATTTTATACCAAATACCTCAAACACTTGCCAGAATGGCATTTTCCATATGCCTTTCTGAGGAAAGGTTGTCCTACTTCTCAAAGCAATATCGGAGGTTAATTTATTGTAAAGTTATAAATATGGCTTAATTTTTTTTTACATTTCATTTGAATTACAAATTGCATAAAGATTTAATCCTTTGCGTTTAACTTTGTAATGTGCAAAACCGTTTAAATAACCTAAAGGTTAATTAAACGAAATATTGGTAATTGATTAATAACCAAAATTTTTATGCCATAATTATTACATTTACAAAAAAAACTAAGAATTACTAGTAGCATAATTAATCTTAACTAATTTCCAGATCGCAAATACGAGACGGTCATCCTTCCCATCTTCGGGATCCCAGTACCATTCCACATCTCCACCATAAAGAACATTTCACAGTCGGTCGAAGGCGACTACACATACCTCAGGATAAACTTTTTTCACCCTGGTGCTACCATGGGTCGGAATGAAGGAGGAAATTACTCACAACCTGATGCCACGTTTGTCAAAGAGGTGTAAGTAGTTTGGAAATAGGTTTATCCTTAATTTTGATATGTAAACTAATTACTGGAACAGGTTTAAAGGCCTCTGCCGAAGTCCCCTATCTAGTTTTACTATCAGAGACGTATGTACGAAGTCTATAATCTTGACTACTAACATACTGCTAGACAGCAGAGAACTATCTTCGTCATCTCAACAAAGGAGTACAGTTTTATTGCGGCTGTTATGTTTTAGTATTTAAATAACATTTACGTAATTATTACGTATTACGTAATAGAAATCAGAATCAATTTGTTTCCTAATTGAATCTAACCATGAATAAAAATCAATGTTCTCCATGGCCGTCGTACAACGATTTTTTTATTAATGTTGCAGTACATATCGAAGTACAAACACAAAAGAACCTGGCGAAATTTCACCTCCGTCGTCAAACTTAAACACTGGCTTCAGACTCATCAAAGAAGTTCAAAAGAAATATAAAACGCGGGAAGCGGAAGAGAGGGAAAAAGAAGATTTAGTCAAACAAGATACTCTAGTGCTCTCTCAGAGTAAAGGCAATCCCAAACTCAAAGATCTGTACATTAGACCTAATATTGTTACTAAGAGAATGAGCGGTTCACTAGAAGCACACTCCAATGGCTTCAGATTCACTTCAGTGAGAGGAGACAAAGTTGACATATTATACAACAACATTAAAAATGCTTTCTTCCAACCTTGCGATGGTGAAATGATTATACTTCTACATTTCCATTTAAAACATGCCATTATGTTTGGTAAGCAATCTTAATATATATGTATTTTTTATATAAATTATTTACTTATTATTAACATAATATCAAATAAATATTAACCGGATATTACTATGAAACTGTGAAGTGTTGCTTCATATGAAACTTTTGCATTTAACTATCATAATAGATAAAATCTTTGGCCTCAAAAGTTTAAAATTAGCTACTTCAGACTATTGAATATACACTTGAAAGATTTTTTGTTGTTATGAATTACCAGTCTATGTTTCTAATGTTCTAATTATTAATGAAAATTACAGGCAAAAAGAAACATGTTGACGTCCAATTTTATACGGAGGTGGGTGAGATCACCACGGATCTAGGCAAGCACCAACACATGCACGATCGCGACGATCTGGCAGCAGAACAGAGCGAACGAGAGCTGCGGCATAAACTGAAGGTCGCCTTTAAAAGTTTCTGTGAACGAGTTGAGAACATGACTAAACAGGAGGTTGAGTTTGATACACCATTCAGGTATGCAATCTTCATTGGTTCATAATGCATTGCAGCAGACAGCTTATTTGTGCAAGTTGACTGATAGTAAAATGGCTTGCACATATGTCCGATGCTACACTTTTTTTTTTTTTTGGCAACAAACGGTCATACATAATTATTGAGAAAACAGTAATAAAAATAAAAGACCTACAGTGCCCAGTTTTTGCAAGCGCAAAATTTCTTGAAATAATTATATTATCTGAATTTATAGTTACACATTTTAATCATTATCCATGTAATATTGTTTTAATATGCATAGTTTTTTAGTTTATTTTTACTTTTAATAGTCCACCATATAAATAAATAAAATAAAAATAAAAAGTCCACCATATATCTAAACATTATATCAAAGATGTGAAAATGCAGGAAAAAGATGCAATATATTCCACCTTTTTATATTAATGACTTTATAAATACAAAGTTATTGACGCACTATAAAACACAAAATTATGAAGACAGCCTTATGATTGAAACTTGTTGATTTGACATTGCTATATCAACCTTATTACGTTTACAGAGAGCTTGGTTTTCCTGGTGCACCCTTCCGCAGTACAGTACTCCTCCAGCCAACATCAGGGGCATTAGTGAATCTAACAGAATGGCCGCCATTCGTCATCGCTCTAGAAGATGTAGAATTAGTCCACTTTGAGAGAGTGCAGTTCCATTTGAAGAATTTTGATATGGTGTTCGTGTTCAAAGACTATGCAAAGAAAGTTGCCATGGTGAATGCTGTGCCTATGAATATGTTGGATCATGTGAAGGAGTGGCTTAAGTGAGTGTTTTTTTTTAAATACCAATTAGGAGAGAGATTATGGAGTAATTTAAAATTAATGTTGTAATTTAGCTATATAGTAGAAGATAATGTTTTCAAAGGATGTTTTTGTGATTTGAATATAAATTTTGCTTATACAACCTCATTATAAATGATTAGATTTATTTAAAGGTCTAGGAATTTGATCAAGCATAAAATTTCAGCTCATGCGATATCCGCTATTCGGAAGGTATCCAATCTCTAAACTGGACGAAAGTTATGAAGACTATCACTGACGACATTGAAGGTTTCTTCGACAATGGCGGTTGGTCGTTCTTAGATCCAGAGTCCGAAGAAGAGAATGCTGAACAGGTTTGTATTGTAGTAGTTGAAGTGTGCAATGCAGGATGCCTACACTCAGCATTGGGTGGCGAAAGGCTGAAGAAGAAGAAGTTGAAGTATGGTTATTTATCTTACTAATAAATATATGCATATACCGATTTGATTACTTAGTCACAATAAGAATCATATTTATATTTACGAGTTTTAAAGTTACCTATGCCTTTTGTTATAACTTATATAGAAAAAAAAACAAAATAGAAAAGACAAAGCGTTGGTTAAATTCGCTAAAATGAACCCGCTGAAGATGAAAACTTTTTTAACACATTTTTAAGCCAAAGAATTATCACATTATTAATACTTAAAATGAAAATATTGAATAATTCATTAATATATTTCTTATTCGTAGGATGAAGATTCAGAGGAAGAGGATGACGCGTACGAGCCGACAGATGCTGAGTCTGAGGAGGAATCTGAAGATGACTCGGAGTACGACTCCGAAGCTTCCGACGAGTCAGATGGCTCAGGCGATAGTGAAGGTAATAATTGTTTTTAAATGAGCCCACTAGGTTATTCATTAATGTATAAAAATACTATAAGAATAAAATAAATCCAATTGATTTTCACGTCAAACAAGTCATTAACCAGAATGTTTTAGAGATTCACTGTCATCAGCCTATTAGTGTCCTAATATCCTAACACTATGGTTGAAAAAACCGTAGGGAGAATGGTTTTTGCACGCAGGGACAGCATTTAACTCAATAAAGCTCGAATCCGATCTTGCATGGAATATTGCTGCCACCTCAGTAAAATATTAACTTGCTGCACTGGACACGATTCAGCGCAGAGATGAGAGGCTCATCGGTGACAGCAAATTGATGAAGAAGCTTCACACCCTAGCTCATCGCGCGCAAAGTCGCCCGTCAGTCAGTCTTCTACAGACTGTACTTTGGAGTGTGCTCAAGAGCTGCATTTGCTCATACCGACATCTCCTTTTTTCCATCGGACATCCAAACACTTTCTTGGTTGCTATTTCTACCCGTTGCACCGAGCGCTTCGCAACATCACTTATAGGGCGCACAGCGAAGGAGTGGAACTCCCTCCCTGCCTGCGTCTGTATTTCCGAGATCTTATAAACCATCCATTTTCAAAGCCAGGGTGAATAGGCACCTTCTGGGTTAGCTCGTTCCATCTTGGATTCTGTCTTGGCCTCCGGGCTTGATTGACATCAAGAGTGAACCCATTCTAAATAAAGAAAAGTCGACAACGCTTGCCCAGTGCGGATTGGGGGATGCTAATGACTGTATAAGCAGCAGGCACCATTCCTAACGTGCTTTCCAAAGCACGGAGGAGCTCAAGATAGTTGATTTTGGTCATTGTAAAGTTTACACCGCACAAAGTATGTCACTGCGACAGAATTTTCATATTTATGCATTTCTTTATAATATTGTCACGTCATATCAATTTAGAACCTGTGCGCATCACGTTTTTTAAACGCGCCGTCGACGCGCGTTTGTATCGATACCAACGCGATAATAACACGAATCGAACGTAACTTAACTATGAATTAATGTAGGTTTACAAAGGTCTACTTTGCATACCTCAATCAATTCAGCCTCGCGCTTGAATTGGTACAGACGCGATGATATCGCTCGTATCTATCAATATGCAAAAGAAATGCTCTGTGGACTAAAAAAATCTAAAACAAGCGTCGGCATTACATTTAAAAACGGGGTATACATTTATAATAGTCTAGGATTTATCAGGCAAGATCCAGCAAGTGAAGTGGCTGCATCAATTAACATAGTGGTGCATTGCATGTGAATGATTTAGAGTTTTGTGTTTTCAAGTGTTAGCGAATCGATACAGTCGTCTTCCCACCAGCATGTCTCACCGACTGAATTGAGAATTTAACATTTGTCCGCACTTTAGGCACTGAATTATCAAGAACGAGCAAACCACAATAGCAAGTAGAAGCATGGTAGTTTTGTTATGAAATAAAAGTCCACTGCATCATGATCGTCTCTTGTGAAAGTAGCTTAACCTCTGCAATCAAATGCGGCTTTAACCTTTACGCCATCAATATATTGACAATTATTTTTTTATTTACGTTAGGAGGTGAGGAAGACGAAGAGTCAGGTAAAGACTGGTCCGATCTCGAACGCGAAGCCGCCGAAGAAGATAAGAAGGAGCGTAACTACGACCGCGAAGACTTCGACCGCAAGCGGAAGGGCGGTCGCGATCGAGACCGCGATCGTTACGACCACGACCGAGCTAAGAAGACCAAGCCCTCACATAAGTCTTCGCACAAGGGATCACACAAAAGCCCTCACAAGAGTCCACACAAGAGCCCCTCCAAGCATAACACTTCCAGGTAAGTATTTGCTACATCACGCATCATTGTATTAGGACTGTTAGCGCCATCTACTGGCAAATATAGGAAATACCTATCCCCGTCCTTCACCTAAGACGGCGGCACCAGGAATACCGGGAGCAACCCACAGGTGCGTCCCTTCCATTATTTTCCCTCCGAGTTGTCATACATTCGCGATTTTATTGCTCGCATTGTGGCATTACATAGTTACTTACCATCTCGCACCTCCAGTTGAAAATCTAGATTAGCGGCGTGACTAAGGACTAAGACAAACATGTAAGGTACAGTCACTAGCAATAAGATGTATAGGTACACCGTAGAACTATGTAGGATTACATCAATTTTTTATTTCTATACTGTTACCTCTTTGCTGTGACACGGTTCTAGGGTGTATACATCTATTGCTAGTAACTGTACAGAGGATTTTATTCTTGAATTAAGATTTCTTTTTTACACAATAAGCCTAGCCCAAAGGCCTATGGTAACGAGTGTATTTGTGCATACGAAATTGTTGTTATCGTAGTCGCTGTGACATATGCTGAGCTGGAGACTTTTTCACCTGCTGTAGTGTTGCTTACTTTTATTTTGATTAATTGTTATTTTTTTTCTTCTCAATTTAACAATGCATTGAGACTGGAGCAAACAAAAATAAATTACAAAAATATACTTGTGGTTAAAAAAATAATTATAAAGTGTAAATTATAAAAATGTATTAAATACTCGTGATTGTTGCAGTCCTTCTAAGAGCCGTGACAAGCACAAGTCTCACTCAAGCGACAGGCACGGCAAGTCAAATGGCGATCACAAGAAGCACGGCGACCGCTCACACAAACGCTCACGCGACGACAGCCGCGAACATGAACGCTCGTCCAAGAAAACAAAGTCAGTACCATTCATTTATAACGTAATGCTTAGTGCAAATTACTTATATTTGCAATTATTCGTCTTTATTTAATAATTGATATTTTTTGTTATTTGCTACTTTACTACTTGCTATTTCTTTAAATCTGCCCATATATTTCTGTTAGAAATGATAGAGAATTAAAAGTGAAAAGAGGTTCATAAGTGCAAGTAAAATAATAATTTGAACAAATGATTACGAGTTCACTATTGCGGTGCTAGTTTATCAGCATCTTATGTATACTATAATGTTATTGGGATGCAGTTTTTTTCTGAATGGACCCAAATATTATTTGGAACTAGTAAAAATAAAGTGCTATTATTTTTTTTTAATATAAATCCTTTCCACATAACAACTGACACTTTATTTTTCTCTGCTACATGTTCTAATTTCAAGTGTGCGCTTCCTGATTTCTACTACTTTTACAACAATAGCACATCTGATAATAGAGTTTCTTTGAGTAGTAGGATTCTAATTATAGTTATTTTTTTCAGGAAATAAACTCCAGTGGATTAATAAGTGTTTGGATATAACGGGTTTACCTGATCACATCAGAATCAATTTCTTATGTTTACATCCATTGTCCGTCTGCATAATGTTCAAATCCCGAATGCCTGAATGTGTATGTATGTAGATTATTAATAATTCCAGCGATAATTTAATTCGAAAGTAAAATAAATGTAAGGTTTTATTATTCGGAAATTTCATTTATTCCTGTGTCATATTCATAAATTAGAGGAACTAATTGTTCAACCAGAGTGCAAAGCAAAATAACAACTGATTAAAATGCTTTATAACCACAGAGCAAAGAATAATAACATTAAAAGTAATGTAACAAAAAATAAAAAGGAATGCATATTTTAGTACTCATTGAAGTTTTTTACAGTTTTATATGAGAAAATTGTTAGATCAGCACATCCATGTGCCAATGTGTGACGCTTAACAAAATTGTCAAGGCATAAAACACCAGTACTTCATATTTCATCATATTGATGTCTGTTATGCGTTTTATGACAATAATACAAAGATATTTCCTTTGTCTCTGTTCTGTGATTATAACTAAATATCAAAGTTACGATTAACTTACATTTCAAGCTAACTGAATCACATAATTGCATTGTACATACATTATTTACAACAAAATACTATATTATCTACATTCTCGTAGTATTAGTTCAATTTGGAGATCTTTCAGCGTCAGACTCTTGCGCAGCGACGACTGGCCCTCTGGGTAATACTGTTATTCTTTTCGCCTCGGGTAGTTTGCTGACATCCTGTGCCTTTGTTAAGTCTCTCTGCTCTTGAGTGTCACTCGAACTCCAATATTTCTTATTTACTAACATAAGTAACATTAACGCCGGCAAGTGTATTAGAGAGAATCTGAATAGTTTCCTAGAACTGGCGCTATCGGATTTCTTGTAAAATTCCCAAGCTGAAAGAAAAAGTATTTTGCCTTAATTATTTAAAGCAACTTCTGTATGCTACATCTCATTTAATTCCAATGATGTTATTTTAAACAGATAATTTAACTTTCCACACGTACATTATCTATTACAGTAGCAGATTAAACTTTATACATACCTAAGTACATAAAATAAATATTTAACGGTAGCGATTCTAAGGCGAACCACATGTTAGTGACATCTAAGTATGATGAAGCCAGACATACTCCAGTGATTATCCCAGTGTGCCTCAGAGCAACTCTTCTGCACAAGGCTGAAACAAGATCAACGATATCCAATTATTGGAAATTGGCAATAAATTTATAGGAAAGTTGAAAATTTGTTTGTACCAACAGAAGATCTTACCAAATTGTCATTGGTTTAAAATAAATGGTATTCTGATTCAATTATGGAGTATAGTCGATAGCACATCAAGCAATATACTTAAAAAATGTACTGATCAGAGAATTTACCAAAGAGCAGCTCAATAACGAACAATAAGGTAAAAAAATCATAAAATTCGTGTGACGTGATATACGGATCTGATATATGGATATGGCCATCTTGTAATTTATACATTGGAACCAAAAATGAAGATTTCACCTTACTTTGCCTTTTGAGCTTGTCTTCTTATAATTATTCAAAATATTACTATTAATTAATTTATAATCCTTTAATGTTTAGACCTACTTCAAGACATTTTAAAAGAGAACACTTAATTTTTAGATCACATGCTTGTGTCCAGTCACACCATAATTAAATGAATCGCATAGCATATAGTTTTAACCCATGATCTTTTGTTATTAATGATTTAGACAATTAAGTATACTGGTGCTACAAACAGGAAAATTAGATAATTTTCAATGTTCCTGTTAGTGTAATGCACTCATTTAAATCTCATGTTCATATGCATAGAGTTGGTAATATTTTTAAGTTTTACTTCATAATCAATTCATTTCTAAATTTAAAATCAACTGTCAGATTCAGTGAGACACTGAAACCTTAAACTCATTAGTACAATCAACAACACATCAACATTAAAATTAAATTTTCAAGACATTTTGTGGTATGTTCATGATTGTCCGTACAAGAAAGTCAAGTGTTGTACCAGGGTCTGTGACAGCCATCATACGATAGCCAGCGCGTGAGTAGTCGGGCCGCAGATTCCAGGAGAGCGCGTTGAAATGGGGGAATTGCCAAGAGTACAGCACTGCGCCTAACACCAAAGCGCCCGCGTCCAACGATCCGGTGCACCCCGCCCAACCCATAAGCGGGGGAATTGCGCCCACTGCAATAACAAACGGTTCTAATTAGGGCCTCTGCACACACGGTGGTGTGTGATATAATACGGTCCCCCCAGACTCACATTGACGGATACATTCGTGGTATGTCCCAGGAGTTTTTGTGCTTACACTCCGTGAGCAATGGCAGGGAGAAGATTCCGCAAATATCGGGAATATATAAATTTCCCCTGGGTGAAATGCACACTGCGATGTTAGTCAAGCTGCGTTTGAAGCGCGTGAGTATATAGAGTAGTATTTGTGTCGATATAAGCGCGCGTCGACGGCGCGTTTTTAAAAACGTGGTGTGCAAAGGCTCTAAGTCACGTAACGAAGGTAGAGTTAAACACGCCACTAACTCGAGACGAATTGAATTCTAACCGAATGCTCAATGAGCATATTAGCAAAACTATAGAACAGCAGATTAACTTATGACAAATTTTAATAGCAGAAATAATTTTAATTGTTTATAATTGAAAAATATATAAATAAAGATGTAAAAATGTCATTATCTTGACTCTTAACTGAAAATTAATTAATGGGCGACTTAGTTGCCCTGCTATTGTCAAAGTTTAAAAATATCAAAGAATAAATTAAGAGTTGTGCCAATTTTGTCGTTTATAAAGATAGATGACTCTTGAAGCTAAAAATGGATTACAGTAAACAGTTTACTGTAATCCATGTAATTTAAACAGTTTCAAAATGCACACTTACCCACAGAACCAAGCCATGTGTTGAGTATGGACATTCTCTTCATTGGTGTGTAGATTGATGTGTAGAGAATGAGATTACCAGCTCCCAGCGCAGCGGTGAGAGGGTTCACGCCAAAGTACAGCAAGCTTAAACCAGTGGCACTGGTTGCAGCTGCAAAGCCAATGGCATGCACCGGTCTGGAATGTTACATTTGTATAAATTTTACTGTGTGTATTGATCATGGCAAAAATGTATCAGTAAACAGATTGGAACATTTGAGTCTGGAAAAGTACAAAGTTCCAGATCAGTGATATGTTTCATTTGGAACATTGTTTCCTCAAAATGGAAGTATCATCATAGGGTTTCTTTCACGGCGAAATTTTTATCAGACGTGATATCTGAGATTTGTTTATATATCAACATTGTTAGAAAACTAATAATAAAAAGATATATATATATATATATAACACAAGGTAAAATCGGTTTTCCCTAGGAGTGACAGCTAGTATTATTTATTAAAAATATGTAGTAATTGTGTGTACACTCATTATTCAAATTAAAATTAAGTATTTTAGTCTGTATGAGTCCTTGCTAAACCTACACACCTTAACTGCCAATGATAAGGGTTGCTATATCTTCAATAACACGAGATGCAGATAACTATGATGTTTTTATTACGTGTTTCCACAATTATAAAGTGGCTATTAATTTAAATGCTGATGCTAATGAGTAATGCGATCGGTGACGGAAAGCAAAATAAATTATTATTAAATATTTAATTTACAAAACTGCTGATTGACAAATTGATGCTATTGTGCGGTTAAATGACCGTACATAGTCACTTCTCTTAAAGTAACTCTCTCTCATTCACTCGCGTTGTTCCGTTCGATATGACCGAGTTCCAAATGATACATTTACCATTGGGCAACTGTAAAACAAGTATGCCGAAACATAAATGTGATCCGAATGAATCGGTCATTCGATCACATTTATGTTTCGGAACACTGAGTTGGATCTTTAAAGAACGACACACGTTTAGTGTGGATATTAACCTGTTAACCGAGTTCATTTTCTAAATATGCTACATGTGACGGGCGCGCACTCTTTCACTAGGACATATCAATACGTCACGCCCAGAGACCGCCATTTCATATTACTATATTTTTATTTTTGCCCGTTCCAGGGCAAGACATAATTTTCGAGGACGTATTCATATGTCCTACCAGTACCCGATATTGTTTATGCCTGACGAATTTATGCGCCCCGCCCGGTAAACAGGTTAATAAAGCGCTATAATTTTCTATCGCTCAGGAACATTATCTGGAGATTGCGAAAAATATAGTGAGTGCAATCGCGTGCAGCATCAACGATATGTTCGGCAGCACATTATCTTTCCTGCTCAAATCAATATCATTCCATAGCCGTAGAATAGGATAGATAGAGCATGACACTTCGACTCCCTAGTATCAGATATACAAACCTAAAGGATCAATAAAATAATCTTCACAAAAAATAATAAGCTACACTGTAGAACCAACAAAGAATGTCAAAAGAGTGCATAGTTCAATGATGTAAACATATTATTGGTGCTGAATGTACTATAAAAAGATTTGCCTAAGTAATATGTTATAAAAAAATTGCATCAGAATAAAACACTTTTTTACGGATTTTTGCGCATGTTTTATTTTATTTTATATTTAATCCTGACGTTTCGACTCCTTTACAGGAGTCGTGAAACGTCAGGATTAAATATAAAATAAAATAAAACATGCGCAAAAATCCGTAAAAAAGTGTTTTATTCTGATGTGTATTGTGCGCGGAAGTGTAAGAACTAAATAAAAAAATTGCAATTTATAAAATCCATAGTGGTTACTTACTCTAGCAATCCTTTGACAAGTACTCTGTTCTTAGTCCTGGACATCTGTGCATCGAAAGGGACCTCATGGTATTGGTTGATGGAGTTGGCTGCTGCCGACACGAGGCCAGTGCCAGCTGCGCACAGGGCGAACGTGGTCAGCTCAAATGGCGCCGGCGCCAGCGCGTACCCGGCCATTGAAGTCATCACTACCAAAGCTAAAACAACAATACTCTTGTTTAAGTTGTTTTTATTGCTGTCTAATCGTCGTCTTATCGTCCAATAACTAGATCATTATCAGCATTTTAGTTGAAAAAATAATGAAATATATTCTAACTTTAGAGCCTAAATAGAATAGGAACTTATTCCACTATTAAGAAAGACTACCAAAATATATTTCAATTGCAATATTACCCTAAATAAAACTCTAGGGCTTACTTGCCAGATGTTGTCTACAACAAAAAGCTAAATAATATTCTATTAAAACACTGACATTTTCCATAGGTAAACTTTGTCAAAAAACAATTAATGTGAATGTTGTTTAAATAAAACCAACTTTTTACATTCCGTTTGTATGAATGAAACATTATTTTAATTTTCTTTTTCAGCCATAGTCATAGATCTAATACTTAATTGGATAAAAATATATAACAAGGATTCAACTACCTATTACTAGTTTCCCACTCAAGAGAGTTGTAATGACAGAAATATACATAACTAGCTGCCCACCCACACATTGTGTTATAAATGAAACTTATCCTATTTCTTAAGTTGGAACAAACCCAGCAAAATAGATAAAAATCATCAAAATTGGTTTAGTTACTGCCAAACATCATGGCCAAACACTGTGACAGGGATTTTTTATAAATATAGATATTTGTACAATCTATAAACCTTTAAAAAGAGATTTATTTGTAAACTAAACATCACTTTTGTATATAAAGCTGGTTTGAATTTTATCACAGCACCCTGAGCAGTATCTAAAACAAGATTATATCAGAGGTCTCATAGCCCTGTCTTGTTTAGTAAAACCCATTCTCCAATCTGTCTCATAACTGAGATGATAGTTAAAGCTAAAATGTGTCTATATACTTTTATTAAAATGCTTGGTAAAGGCTGTTGCACTGTTCTAATTAGAAAATTTAGTTTAACCTTGCTACAAAACTAGTAACTTTTTATTTCTTTTGAAATGTATTGCATACTTGATACTTACAGGTTAATCTGAATTTGGACAACATCATACAATATTGGCCCACATTGTTTTTTCTGTCCAGAGATGGTGTCTCCTTCCAGACCCTTGTATCTTGCTTGACATTTTTGCCTTTTTTCACAGTTGGTACTGTTTGAATCTGTGTTGTAAGGGTTTTATTGTTCCAACACTGTGATGTTGATATTCTTGCTATGTGCTGGGCAAGTGTACCATTCTGTTGATCAAACAAGTCAAAATCAGATATATAATTGATTTTCAATAGTTTCTAGGTAAAATTAACATTAAACACGTGTGAGGAAAATGTGCCACTATAAATATAATTAATAACAGCTGATTTAAATTCTTACCCCTACTTTAAGTAACACAGATTTTGTTGAAAACCCAACAGCTCCATGTCTTAGCCATAATTTGCAATGAAGCACTTTTATATAAGACATGCTGAACTTTTATGTCATCTTTCTAAAACAAACAAATTCTATTTATTGACAAATAAAAATGTTTCTAGTACATAGTTTCTGTATGAGGGGAAATCCTTTGGTTTGGGCGCACAGTTTATTATCATATTGCTACCAGTATGATAAAAATCATACTGGTAGGTACGCATACGCAACTAAAACCAAAAAAAGATAAAATAGATAAATGTTAACGCAGTTATTAGTTACATAAGTTATTGTTTTGATAACCACCAATTTCAAATAAAAGTTAATGCAAATAATAGGGACAAAAAGTTTTGCCATTTTTAAAGCCAACTCTACTTACTTCTATAGTTTATACTACAATAAATAAATATAAAACGATATACTATCTCCCTTGAATACACTTGCTTTTAGAGGAGAATTTTGTCATACATTTGACTTTTAAGGTTATGGAATGACAGTAACGTCACTCAGACAGATCAGATTAGAGATGCACCATAGAGTTACATCTAACTGAATAGAAAATAGCAATTAACTGAAGAAACTTAAAAATTAATAAATAATAAGTTACATACTAATCGCTTCTTTGACTAGTTGTTAACTGACCTTTTATTTTATTGATTTGCGTTCTGTACCACTTTCATTAGGTGTTTCTTTTCACCTTTTGAGTAAAGTTTGATAGTATCTAGACAGCGCTTTGTACATGAGCTTGAAGAGGTTAAAAAAATTAAGAGGATCTCTCTGTAGTCGGTTGGTTTTAGCACTACAATATTGGATTCAACTGCAACAGTAGTCGATAACAGTCACTAATCCGATCAGCCTGAGTGGTGTGTTATGAGATGATGCATTATCTCTACGATGTATTCATCCGTAGGGAATGTCAGTGGTGGGGACATCAATAGGTTGATGATGATGAGAAAATGAATGACGTAAGTAGTACTATATTTATATAGTTTCCATATAGTAGTAAAAAATAAAATTTGGAAACAAAGTTACCTCCTGGTGACAAGGCATTGTTTATACCGGAGAACTTTTGGCATTTATTGGGATTCACTTTTTAAATATCTTTATTTTGAAGGAAATAAAAGCTTTTAACAAGCAATTAGTAGTTATACCCGGTGTCCTTTGCAATGCTTTTTTTCGATGACCTTGGATTATCCATTTCTAGCATGTATTCAACAGTTTGTTAAAGTTTCATTCAGTTCATCAACTACTTTCCAAGTTTTTGTGAGAGACTTGAATATTGCAATTATTAACTTTATTTCATGAGCATTTTATTAGATAATTAAATTATTAATATTCAATAACACATCGCTACTTTCGCTCTCTACTTCAATTATGATAATATATAAACTTAAAAATATTCAACCCTAAATCAGAATTTCAATACGCTTAATATTTTGAATAGCTCGATTTAACTCAACACAAGTATTAAAGATAAGAGACTCGTTTTATGTTTTTAACGTTAAAAATGCGAACCGTTTTAACATTTAATTATAATAGTTGTAGAGGCAGCTCCCAGAACAATAAATTGTTCTGTAGTGTAGTTAATTGATAAAATTTAAAGCAATTTGAATTGATGAAATTGGCCTGGGCTTACAGAGCCCAGATATTGTCGTATTTAAACGTCAACCTCGATTTTCCAGAAAGGTTGTAATCGCTCGTGAAGATATTGTTATAAACTCATTTAAGAGATATAATATAAAATATACCTTACTTAACAAAAATAAGACTTTTCACCTTACTGATATTGTGATCTCTCAACCTATTCAAGTACTGATTGCTGCGGCTATTTGTGATTATTCTTCGTTTGTACTATGAAGAACCATGAAGAGATTTTAAACAGCAAAACAATTGCTTGTATTTAAATTGACTTTTCTTTATGAGAATTTCAATGCAAGTTAAATAAATGATAGAGTATATTATGATTTAGTAATAATATTTGATAACTTTAAGTTGAGGTTGCTATCTTTGAGATACCGCTCGATCCCGATGAAGCACAATATAAACAAAAAACAAATTACTTTATGCTTTGCTGATTTATATGGACGTGGCGTGCCATGCCCGTGGGTTATTTATTGATATTAAAATCGGCATTAATTTACTTTCAATTCGAATCAAATCAATACAGTAATTTTGTATTGGCAACATTAGTTTCATTAATGTTGCATGTTTATTGAAATACCCATATTTAATGGTAATTACACCAACGGCATTTAAAAAATCATTTGACAGCCCCTGTTAATATAGTTAACTGGTATTAACACAATTGGTATAATAAAGACACGAAGAGTATTTTAAATTTACTTTGTATATCCTTCGGATCTCAAAGCTAGTCGTATTCTACGCGTTACTGATTCTCAATTTTTATGTAATGCTATGAATGGACAGACATTTCTCAAAATTACTATTGAACTAATCTCGAATTCTAGTACCAACACTATCAAGGTTCGCCTAACTAACTACTAACCTCTAACAAACAACTAACCTCTTCGCTTGTCTTCAGGAGCCCTACTATTCCCAGCGAAAAATCTCCGGTTATCCGTCTACCATCGTCCAGCAGTAGGAGTCGTAAGGCTCATCTTATGACGATGATAATTTAACTCTTTTATTTAGAACGTTGGATTGCTTTTTTTTCTCTCTCTCTCTTTCTTGACTTGTTCTATATCTGACTGAATTAAAAAATGGAGAAGATATAGGAAGTTTATTATTGTTCTATTGATCGCTTAGAAATAAAGAAAATAATATGTGACCTATACTTTGTTTTATTTTTGTCAAATAAAAATTTAAAAATTTTAAACATCTTGAACCTTAATCACATTTTTCCTTTTTCTCAGTTTGAAAAACGTCATTGTTTTGACAAAATACTACCAAAAGATCCTTAAATACTACTAAAAATATGAAATACCCTAATAGGGTTAGAAAAATTGAATAAATGCCAATTAAATAATAAATATTAACTGATAGAAAGATCTTTTAAAATTTGTATACAGTTATTAATAAAACAGTTCTATGATAGTTCAGTTAGTAAAAATAATTAATCTTTCATTAAAATAATTGGTATAAAAGAAATAAAATGTTATTTTGGTATATGTCATTGAGAGAAGAATTCAAATGTGACATTAGTTATGGGGTAATTTTAAGTTAAATTATGGCATTAAATATTTTTTTGTTTTTATTTTGATTCGATTGCTATTTGAACTGAACACGGAAGTGGTTTCGTATGTTGGTTGACGCTCGCATTGCGAAATATGTCCTATTGCTTTTTTATAACTTTATAAAAATGTCTAAATTATGGTGAACGATTAGTCAGCCCTTGAGCAAGGAAAGCATACTTTGAAGATGGCCTCGAGAGGGGACAAAGGGAATGGAAATGGCGAAGAGCAGATCGTTGAGGTAAATCGATGTGGCCTACATTTTTTTGACAGTTAGGTAAACTTGACCCGACTTAGATTGAATGAGAATAATGGGTTAATGATTACAGACGTTAGCTGAGGTGTTTCGCTGCTTTATTTGTATGGAGAAGCTGGTGGATGCACACCTTTGTCCTCACTGCTCGAAGCTATGCTGCTACGCTTGCGTGCGGCGATGGTTGACAGAGCAGAGGTCTCAGTGCCCTCACTGTAGAGCGGCGCTGCACCTACATGAGCTGGTCAACTGCCGCTGGGTTGAGGAAGTCACCCAACAGATCGAAACCATGCAACAGACCAATTCGGCTAGTCAGCGAGAAAGCTTTAGGGATAGGTAATTTATAACTTGCTGTACATTGTCGCTTCATATTTTCTTAAGGGTCGTAACATTGCTCCTCATCAGTCTTATCACTTAAAGTACAGGCCTTTGTTAGAATAAGTTATAACTCATTACAATGGTCGGGTTAAATAGTTTTCTGTTGTTCAAATAAATTAAATTAGAATTCAGCCTTTAAAGCCAGCCGTTCCTTAAATAGAAAAACATTTTTTGTAAGAACTTTTCTTTTATTGAAGTTAAGCAAATAAGATGGAAATAAATTCCATAGCAAACTTCATAACCTGTTGTCGGAATGCACTACAACTTCAGTAACAATTTCACTTCTAACTAATCCAGCTTCAAATGGGAAAATAATTATTTATAAAATAAAAAAATCACATTGTGAAACTTGCTAAAAATTGCTTGTTTCATCTCATTTGTGTGAGTAGAAGCTTGAACTCTCCATTGTACAAACTTACACACATAGCCAGGAGTACCTCCTCATGGTAAAGGCTAATAAACTAATATAAACTAAATAATAAACTAGTTAAAAATGCAGTGTCCCCTAAGGTAAACCGTGACTGGAAGCTAATTAAAAAAAGAAAAGGTGATGTAAAAAAACTGATAAGGTAAAATACAAATCATGTATTTCTTTTTAATTAATTTAGAATTCACCATGCAATATTACAAATTCAATATATTTTTTATACAACCTTTAATATAAATTAATGCAAGCAGCAACAACAAATAAAACAGATATGGAATATAGGTGTCGAGAAGTAGAGAGGGATACCTGAATCACCCCCATGCATTTTTGGTAGTCTTTGAGTTATTATATTTTTCATATTTTATTGACAAAGCTTACATTTGATTTACAAGAGATTATTGCTTACAGATACATCAATTATTAGAACAAGTATTTGGTTTTTTTTATCTAAAATAGGTGAAAGACATACATTGCATTATCAAAAATAGTTATGGTTAAGTTGATTGTCATTGCCCCACAAAAATATTGTACCATACATATAGTAAAAATTCTAAATTCACAAATTTTTCCAGTGTAATAAATAAAGTCACACAAGGTATTTTATTCAGAACTATTTTTAAAACTTCTAAATTTTATCTGCTATTGCCTCTTCTGTAAAGTTAGAAACCTATTTTCTGAGCTCATGAAATAAAATAAAATTATGTTTTTTTGTTTCGTTTATTACATTGTCATAAGCTTTTGAAATTCTGACCTTCATGGTCAATGCAGTCTACATTTTCTCGAAAAGTTTTAGATTTGTAAAGTGATTTTTGGTTGATTACTATTTCTTCTGAAGATAGTTCAAAGAAACATACTTTCATTGTAATTCTGATATTTTCATTATTTCTTTGACATTAACAAACTTTGCAGCTACCTGAGACGAAAAAATCTATTAGGTTTAAGTAAGGAAAATGTGGCGGTCACATAGGTCCAAACTCAAAACCTTACTATAAAATGTTGAAATGCTGGTATCGTCCTCTGACGATCTCTCATATTCATATTGCGTCATGTTAACAAGTTTACAATTATTTATTATCGTTTTAAATGTTTACTTAAACATTTAAGTGCCTATATCTCTCCATTTAACTGATGAGGTATGTGACTATCAACTGTCCATTCGAAATCCCAGACCACAAGTTAATGCCAAACAGTTAACAATCTAAAATCTAATATACACAAACATATACGTGTATAACAATACAGTTTTGGCAGTCAGGTAAAATGTATTTATGAATTTTGCTTCAGATGTCCAGCTCATCAAGAGAAACTGACTGTGTACTGCTGGACATGCCGCCGCTGTATCTGCCACCAGTGCGCCCTGTGGGGCGGAACTCACACGGGTCACACCTTTAAGCCTCTGGAGGAGGTATATGAGCAGCACGTGACGCAGATACGCGACGAGGTGTCTCAGCTGCGGCGCCGACTTATGGAGCTTATCAGCCTTGTGCAAGATGTCGTAAGTTTCTCAATATAACATAAGCTATGCTAGTAATTTTCATGATATAGGATAATATCAATAATATTTCTTATATTTACATCAATTAGCACAAAGTAAGTACTGAGGTGCAAATTCTCCTATTCAACTCACAAACATTGCCTGTTCGGGGATTCAAGCCAGGGACCTTTTTGCTCCATAGCACAAATTATATAAAATAGATATTCAAACCGGATAAGTGTTATTAGTACTATCGTATAATTTAAATGTAATAAGATATTTACTGTTAAAAAGTAATAATATTTTTGAAAGTCGCCTATATAAAATACGACAAGCTCATTGTAAAGAAGCCAAAAGAAAATAGAGAGAAGAGGAAAAGAGAAAATTCCAACTCACCAAAGGCACCATCAGAAAAGGAAACTAACAAGAAAGCAACACTGAACAACCCACCACCCGCACTTCCCAAAACACATACTAGAGAAATCATAAGACCCAACATACTAAACTATGTAGAAAGAGCAAAGTCTGATTCACAAATAAATCTCTCAAAAAACTAAATATGCCCCCGGACCACCGGAATCAAGTGATAAATATACCAACAATTAATTATATACACAAACAATCAACAAAATGTCTTCCACCTCGGCTGGTCCCCGCGGAAGACTTAGACCATCACCCTTTAACAAGTATAAAAAACAAAAGGAATGTGAACAAATTATACATAGCAACTCTAAATACCAGGACGTTACAAACACCAGAATCTTTATCAGAACTTGAAGAAGCATTGAAGAACTTAAAATGGGATATTTTAGGAATTAGTGAAATGAGAAGAATAGGAGAACGTATTGAAGAGCACCAGGACTTCGTATTATTCAACAAAGGAGACATTCAAGGACAAGGAGGGGTCGGATTCATAGTTAAAAAGCACCTAAAAGAACATATAATAGAATTCATTGGAATTAATGACCGAATTGCCATACTCAACATCAATTTACCTAGCTTCAAAAAAAACATGGACAATAACCCAAGCCTACGCACCTACGGAGCAAGCAGATGAACTTAAACATGAATCTTTTTACAACGACCTATCCCAAGCTATTATAAGTAATTCAAAAAATATAATTATACTTATGGGAGATTTTAATGCGCAAGTGGGAATTCAACAATGTAAAGAAGAATATGTGTTAGGAAACTTTGGCTACGGCAAAAGAAGCAAAAGTGGGCAAAGACTGGTTGAATTCCTATTAGAACACAATCTAACCCTCCTAAATAGTATTTTTAAGAAAAACAAAAACAACAAGTGGACCTGGATCTCTCCAGACGGGAATCATAAAAACGAAATAGATTATATTATAAGCAGCCACCCAAATCTATTTACAGACACAACAGTTATATCAAAATTAAACTTTAATACCGACCACCGCATGGTAAGGGCGTCACTCAAGACTATACCACCTAAAGGATCCAGAAGGTTTGCTATACATGACACACTCCCGTCACGCAGCACAGAACCCAACGAAACAATGGTGAATTCCTTGTCAATACTCAGCAGAGAAATATCAGAAACCGATGCAGTAGATGTAAAAACAAGTTACAACAAATTACAAAACAACATTACACGTCAAAGAGACCAAAAAAAGACACAACATAAATACAACTTAAGTAATTCAACACTACAACTTATAAAAGATAGAAAAAGTTTACTTGACTGCAAAATAAGGAAACAGAACATTCAAAAAATAACTGACTTAAGTAAAAAAATCAAAGAAGGCATTAAAAAGGATAGGAAAGTCAAAAGGTTGCAGACCCTAGAAAAACATATAGCGAGGACAGGAGGAACTAGAAAAGCTCTAAAAGAACTACGAGAATCAAACCAATGGATTCCGAAATTGAAAAACAACCAAAAAAACGCAACAGGCCGAAAGAACATAAATAAAATAGCCACAAAATTCTACCGCAATCTATATTCCAACCAAGACACCACTACACATGTAAGTCGAGAAACCCTAAACTATAATCTGCTCTTAGTGAACCCAGAACCTGATATATTACCCAGTGAAACTAGGAAAGCCATACTAAGCCAAAAGTTAGACAAAGCACCAGGTCCTGATAAAATCACAAACGAGCTACTGAGAGGAACCGTAGAAGAACTGGTCCCCATTTTAACTAAAATCTTCAACGGCATCCTGAACTCGGGACAGGTTCCAGAACAATGGGAGACATCCCACATCATTCTTATACATAAGAAAGGACAAAAAGACGACATAGGGAACTACAGACCAATAAGTCTGATGTCTAACATATATAAAATTTTCTCCAAAATTATTTTAAACCGAATAAGCAACACACTTGATGAAAACCAATGAAGGAACAAGCTGGCTTTAGGAAAAACTTCTCCACAATAGATCACATTCACACAGTCAAGCAAATTATGGAAAAATACAATGAGTACAACAAACCGCTATATATGGCTTTTATCGAATATTCTAAGGCATTTGACAGCATTAGCCACACAGCCATATGGGAAAGCTTACGAAACCAGGGAATCCCGACAGGGTACATAAACACCATTAAAAACATTTACTCCAACAGTAAGGCAAGAGTACAACTGGAAACCTTGGGGGAGTCATTCCAAGTTAAAAAAAGCGTCAGACAGGGAGACCCGATGTCCCCAAAGCTGTTCTCAGCGGTGCTGGAAAACATATTTCGAAAGCTAATTTGGGACCAACATGGATTAAATATTGATGGTCAAAAATTAAACCATCTTAGATTCGCTGACGATATTGTTTTGTTCGAAGAACAACCAGGGATCCTAGAGAAAATGATACAAGATCTAAATAAAGAGAGCGAGAAAGTGGGCTTATCTATGAATATAAACAAAACCAAGCTACTAACGAATTCAAACAAATATGAAATAAAAATTAACAACCAACCTGTTGAATATGTAGATGAATATATCTATTTAGGACAAATCATCTCACATACAGACACAACTACAAAAGAAATCAGAAGACGAATAGCTAACGGGTGGAAAAGATATTGGTCACTGAAAGAGATCATGAAATCCACAGATCTTAGTATTGGTATTAAAAGGAAGGTATTCAATACCTGCATTCTCCCATGTATTACATACGGGTGTGAAACCTGGGCTCTTACGAAACACCACAGAAACATGCTGGAACACTGCCAAAGAGCTATGGAACGAAGTATGATAGGTATAAAGAAACAAGATAAGATACGACACACCGTGATAAGAAGAAAGACTAAAGTCACAGACATACTCACTAGAATAGATAGTTTGAAGTGGAGATGGACTGGGCACATGCTGCGCAGTACACAAGAGAAGTGGAGCAACATCATAACAGACTGGTACCCTAGAGATAGGAGAAGGAACAGAGGAAGACAAAGCAAAAGATGGGAAGATGAACTAAAACTGACGGCAGGCCCAAAATGGAGAAGGGTTGCTAGAGACAGAGTACAATGGAAATTGTTAGAGGAGGCCTTTGCCAAGAGGCACACTGAACTCAGAGATATTTTATAACTTAAGAGACAATCACATCACAATACAAGGAAAAGAAGAAAACAGGTTAGGATAAGAGGCTTATTATTATTATTATTATTTACTGTTAAAAAGTAATAATATTTTTGAAAGTCTAGTAGGAAATAGTCAATTTTATTAATAAAATTAATAAAATTTTAAAACAAAAATTGGTGAAAGGAAGACTGCTTTTAAATTGCATTGATTTAATTTTCAGGAGCGGAACGTAGAGTCTGTGAGGGCCGCTAAAGATGAGCGAGTGCGCGAGATCAGAAATGCGGTGGAGCTGATGATATCCCGCCTCGACTCTGCACTGAAGGCCAAACTGCTGACGTTGATGGGTCAAAAGAACAGCCTCACCCAGGAAACAGAACAGCTCGAGCATTTACTGCAAGAAATAGAACATCAACTGCACACAAGCACGCGGTAAATATTTGACCAAGTAGACTGTGCGTAGGAGTTTAATTTCGTTATTTTAAATTACACATGTGATTTCTTTACAGATCCGAGCTGATAGCTAAAAGTGGTGAGCTTTCCAAGATGATCCATCAGGTCAGAAAGAAACCAATGGCCAGTTTTGTGACGGCGCCCGTACCGGCCGATTTTCATAGGTAAGTAGTGAATAATTGCCTCCTTGAATTCATTAGACATGGTACTAATTAATGGTTTGTTCACAGTGAAATCGTGCCGAGTTACGACAGCAGCACATTTCCGCTGACTAACTTCACTCAGTTGCAACATGCCGCGGCTCCGGTGTATTCGGCGCCTCTTCACGTGAATGGCCTCTGTTGGAGACTCAAGGTTTACCCTGATGGCAATGGTGTTGTAAGGGGCAATTACCTCTCGGTATTTCTCGAGCTGAGCGCGGGTTTGCCCGAAACATCTAAGTAAGTTATGCACTCCTGGTTTCAATTTGTTTGATCAATTTGAAATTTATACCCCTTTGCATGATAATTTTCATTATTGAAGTGTTTTATAAAAATATTGGCATTTACTTTACCCGATTGCTTTTTCACATTAGAGGTTGTCACAAATTGGAATAACTTTTCACGTTTTGATACACTTTGTATTTGAATATTTGAAATTTGTTTAGTAGGTGCTTAAATACAAAATGTCCCACTGATTGACATAGTTAAATAACTTGGCGTTTATTATTACAAGCACTTCTAAATTAAGGGTAGGGAAGAGGTAAGTGAGAACTATCACGAATTACTTATTTTTATAATTAATTAAAATGGCATATCTGTATTTAAGTTTTATTTGTTGCTTATTTTTAGTTAGTCTCTATAAATCGTAATCGTCTATAAATAATAACAAAATCATAGAACTTTTTTATGTTTAAAAATATATTTAACACATATAAAGATCAAGAAAGTAGCAATAATATAATTGGCTAAATAGATAATCTTATTTGTCTTTTAAGTTCAAATTAAATTTACATATAGAATCTGTTCAAATGGTGGATCTAATACCATAAGGCATTCTCTACCAATCAACCGTAGAGTTGAGTACAGACACAGTAAAAGGTGCATTTTTATTTTATTTTAAATTATTGTCAGTAATTATTATTAGGTACATTTTACAAAAATTTTTGGCAAATAAAAAAGGCGGATTAATTATCTATTCTGTGGAATGAGTAGTTGTATTCAAGATCTGCATTGCATTGTGACAGAAAACTAATTTGGTGTAGAATAAAAGTAAGTGTTACCCCAACATTATGTAAACAATGTTCAAATACTGTAACACAGTCACATACCGTAACGAATTTTATAAATAGTTTTATTTATTATTCTATTAAAGTTAATTTTAATGAGGTAGGACTACTAAACAATGGTTATGTTGCTATTATTGAATGTTTCTGTTACTTAATATATATATTAATAACATATTTGATATTGACATTATTACGCACGCCATTAATTAAGTTCAGTGAACGTTCCAAAACATTTTCATCCTTTTCTTACTTAATTTCTTTAAAATAACTCCCAAATTTTTTAAGTCTTATTGTCACTGACTCTCTAGGTCTGTATCGAAGATATTGTCTTCATACTGTATGATTTTAAAAACTTACTTATGTGTATTGGTTGTTAGGAAATCAACTTTCATTTGCTTATTTTATTGTTAATTATAACAAGACTCAAAATATTTTAAATGAAATAGAACAATGATAGTGTCTCTCAAACAAAAACAAAGTAAAGTACGGCACAGCGCGTGTGTTTCGGTCGACATACTCTCCTTTAGCATATGCAACTATGATTATGGTTCCTTGTTTGTATTAATGAATTTATGATTGTTTAAAATGTAGTGCCGATATTATATTGCTTCGAACATTAAATGTTGATTAGTTTAAAAGTACACACATGCATTCTTATGGATAGCACTTGATTAAAATTTTATGTGATATGTCGTTGCATTGCTGTATAAAAACATGATTGACAACTGGCTTTAGTATATTAAGCATAATTAATGTAAAATGGAAATCAATGCTTACTTTAATATCGAATTTAAGTCTTAGAACATTTTGTAATTGGCCTGTATCAAAACGTCTATTTATTGATAATAAATTGAACTTAATAAACATAATTATAGGTACGAGTATCGCGTGGAGATGTTGCATCAAGTGTCGCGCGACCCGTCTAAGAACATCGTGCGCGAGTTCGCGTCTGACTTCGAGGTGGGCGAGTGCTGGGGTTATAATCGGTTCTTCCGGCTCGACCTGCTCGCCAGCGAGGGATACCTCAACCCGGAGACGGACACGCTCATACTCAGGTGCGTAATACGCATACTTTTAATGTATTTATATATATTATATTATATATATTATATATTGTATGAAAAGCGTTTTATCTTTATCAATGATCTCCCATGTACCAGAAAAATGTAATGAATTTAGAAATCATAAATATATATATCATAATTATTTATATGTGTAGTAGTTTTTTTAGGTTTATTAATTTTAATTTTAAGTGTATTAAATGGGGTAGCTTATTTGACTATATTGGAGCGCAAAGGTCTCCCAGAGCAACACTAACACTTCAAACTTGAAAGTGTCGTAAAATTATTGTCATAAAAGTTGTCAACTAATGACAATTTTGGAGGTAATCGTCTTACACCTCCCGTAGACTTTTGAATTTCGCTATCCGAGCGTGAAGGTCATGGCAAACCCCTGCCCATTTTTGGAGGAATCGTCGTTCCTTCTTTCAACTGAGATGATAGAAGTAAAGAATTAGATAAATCAATTGTTTTTTTTTGCTTTAATATTTATTGTAAAAAAATAATTTTAAGTAAAATTACGTAATGACGACCTAACGTCTCGCATACCGGCTTTCATATGAACCCCTCTCCTCGTTTCTGGGTTCGACCCCTGGTCGAGTAAATGTAGAAAAAGATTTTTTCTATATTGGCGCGGGTCTGGGTGTTGTGGTACATGCGTTGTTTCTGAATTCCATAAGCGCTTTAACTATTTGACTTGATTTAGGACAATGTATGTGATTGAGTCTAATATTTATTTATTATATTACAACATGTTCTTTTCTGTCATCATTTGTGGCTTGCACGATTTGTGCATTTAGCCAGTATCAAATAAGTATAATTGCCAGTTCTTGAGTTATTTCTTAATTTAATAACGATGAATGAACAGTAAAATACATTTTTTTCCTAGGTTTTAGTAAATGTGTGGGGTTTCACTGAAACCACCCCGTGGACTTCTTGAGAGAGAAGAATAAGACAACTTCCGCTGCTTTGTTACACTTGCCAACACTTTTGTATGTTTACAAACACTTAGTGGTTAATAATCCACCATTATTACTCCCTAATATCCACAACAACACAAAATTTAACGAGAGAAACAAAACCACCAACGTGACGCTTCTGTGGTGGATATTCTTTGCCTGGGTTTTATTTACTATATAAATAATGACTAAGAGTATGTACCTACTTAGGTTTAATGAATAATCAAATTATTCATATTATAAATGATTAGTTAATGGCATCATCAACTTATGAACGCAATCACATTAACACGATTATCATTCTCTACTATGTGAATTGATAATTCTATGTACGCGACCAGGGTCCACAAGATCCTGGGAGGATGCGGCCACCTTCTCCTCCATCCTCATCCTTACACCACCCGGTTACGATCCTTATAAGAATCACGACAAGTTACACAATATCGTTTCACAAAATAGATAAATGCAAATACATGGAACGAACTCACCGAATTCCGGCATCAGTACCGCGAGACTCTCATCTCGCGCCGTTCCTCCGTTCTTGTCAACCTCGAGCCCATTTGTACCTAATTCTCGCGTGTTTTTTTTACCAACCCCCTTCTTATAGACAATTATTATCTTAGTGATACCACAGTAAAAATTATGCGTTTCATGTCTAACGGGAGTTGCTAATACAAAATTACATTATACTAATTAATTTTAGTGTTAATTAAATAAATTTAACCTTTGTTGTTCCCAATCGCGGATCTCCGCGACAGCTTCCCGCTCCCGCCAAAAAAATTACACAATGTTATTTACCTACTAAAACCGGAAATTGCAGAAATACAAATGAGAAATACAACTAAATGGAACCATTGAGTATTACTATAAGGGAAAAGGTGGAATTATATATATTGGCTCTCTGGTACAGGTCATTAGACATATATATTATAATTTCACGGCATGAATGACATTAGAGATTTAATTATTTGTCTACTATTTTGGTAACAGGTTCCAAGTGCGGCCGCCGACTTTCTACCAACGCTGCCGCGACCAACAGTGGTACATCAACCAGCTGATTACTATGCAGAATCAGCACATTCTGCAGATTAATGATCTCAAGGAGGTAATATTGCATATTTTAAGTGTATGCATAATCCTCTTGAACTTTTTAATACCTAATATGTGTGTATAATTCTAATGGTTTTCTGTATCTCGGTAGGAGTTGTTCATTGGCATATGAGATGATTGAGTAATAGTGTTCAGCGACATTGCTGATAAGTGATTTCATAGCGACTGTGTATTTTATTTAAAAGGCACAATTACAAACTATAAAAATAAGCTTAAAACTACATAAGTTTGTATATGAATGAATTATGTTATTTTTGTTTGGTTTTTTAAAAATGGCAGAACAAATTTGTTTAATTAGAAGATCAATCGCCCGGCTGGCAAAAGGCTACAGGTTCCAGTCCTGTCTAAAACCTTTGACAATTTGAGTTTTTTCTGGTAAAATTTAATTAAAATCTTGTATTAATATATCCTCTATCCATTGCAGTGTCCAACGATGTATATATTTAAGATGTTATATATTTGAGGTGTTTAATCAATACCCTATCTTATTATTTCTTAAGCCGTGTGCATTCGATGGGATCAAAGTGCTAAAAGTTAGTATGTGTCAATGGTTCTCAATAACATAGAAATAACAGTTTACCGACAACTAAATAATTTAATGGAGATTAGAGTGGGGATTGTGTTAATTACTTTAAAACTATCGCGTTATCTGTTGCAGCGTCTCTCTTTAGAGATGTCCCGTAACTCAATAGCGGCGACGCGCGCCACTTCCAACTCGAGTGGGTCGCAATCCAACGCGGGCGGCCCGGACGCCGACAATCCCTCGCAGAACAACCCCGTCGATGGAAACAGTATTAGCGATTCTATCGTGTTCGGCAACCAGTGGAAGTTCAACGCTTCCAATATAATTAATAACCAAAGATTGACTAGTCCAAGTGAGTTGAAAGTTAAATTTGCATCGTCAACCATTTTAATAATGTCTTGATGAGAGATACATAGTCGGTTTTGTGTTTTTACATGAGGAAGTAGCTTCTAGCTAGAACAGTTGAATCTATATGTAAAAATACTTTTTTAAGTTTATCAAAAGACGACCATTTGGTGCAACGGTAGTGACCCTGCCTTTAATACCGATGGTCCTGGGTTCGAGTCCCGGAAGGTGCAGATGTTTGTGTGATTAATACGAGCGTTTGTAGCATTTCTAGTATTTCTCTTTTAAAATAATTTATCTTATAAGATAACATTGAAAAATATAAAAGTTGAAATCAATAAGTTCGCCATTCAAAATAAAAAATTGTTTGGTTTACTTTTACAGGTATATTGAATACGGCCATGTTTGCGGACGACAGTCGCAACAATGACGTATCGTCGCAGCCCGCGTACGCGTACGGCGACTACTCACTGGAGCGACGTATGCCGCACACACACGCGCTCGACGCGTACACCAACTTGCCTTCCACCTCGCGGTATGTAATTCCATTGTATACTTATTTAAAACAACTACTTATTGACTTTGTTGTAATCAACGATGTAATGAAACCATAACACTATTATATCTATATGTAAAAAAAATTCTGTCACAGTGTTTGACCGTGATGAACTTCGAAACTATTCAACCGATTTTGATGATACTTTTCATTTTGTTGGATTTGTTCCGACTAGTATATAGGATATGTTTTGATTTGATTTATAACACAGCAAAGCGTGGCCGGGCAGCTAGTATTCTATATACTTTTATATTATGTATGGTGACGACTTATAATATTGTAAATGTCGTTACTTTTCTTAAAGCTGATAAGTTTCTTGCGCCCGTTCTTCTTGTCCGTTAAAAGACGTCCGAATTAGGTGGTAGGTAAAAATGTTGAACGAGTCATAACAACTTATTTGAAGAGCACTTGAATAAAGTTATTTTTCATTTAATTTTATATCACTGTGCACGCACCTATTAAGTAATAAATGCCTTAAGGTGACACTCCATAGAGACAGAGAGGGCCAGAGTGCAGCAGATTTATACGCAAAATACTAAAGGAGCTGAGCGGTGCCGTGCAAAGTAGTTTAGCGTGTCAACATATTTGCGTTGAGAAGCGTTGTAATTAAGTTGAGCGAGTCAGATTGCGACTTCGTAAAGATTTTACAACTTTTCAAGATCTAGAGGATTACGTTTTAATGTAGCAGAAAAGGATGGAATGAATGTGTGTAAATATGGGAACTTTCTTAGACGTAAGAACTAGTGGAGCAGAGAAATAGTCTGCTTGTTTTTGTTATATACGCTGACTCTAACCCGCGTTGCACGTCGATTTCAGGTCGGCAAACTCCCTCCATGTGTCGGGTGCGGATAACATGGCGCTAGTGAGTCTCCACACTCTGTTGAGCGTCGCTGCGCCAAGTCGTGGGCCTGGTAAGCTGTGCGGCAAGCAGCGCCAAGGGGACCACCTACCCGCCAAGGATATTGCCCCTCCCACTGGTAAATATACAACGCAGATAAAATCTATGAAATATACTAATACACAGATATACTTTATGGAACGAACACCCCGAAAGTTCGATCGTGAAAGATTCGAAGATTCGTTTGAGCGTTTAATGCGGTTTTATTCAGAAATATGTATAATAATATAGCTATGATTAGTTTGCTTTGTTATTCATTTCAAGTCATAATACCAAAAATAGTTATAATCTATAAAATCGTACTTGTAAGAAATAGAAATTTTCTAAAAGCGGTATACTACGGTGGTCGCGAATACCTGTCCAGGATGCAGAATTTGAGTGACGTAGGAAAACGTCAAACTGTTTGGTCTCCGAGTTAGATCCATGTACTAAATACATACGTTTGTGTATTATCCACATGCGCAAACTAAAAACTGCATTTTTTTCTAACTGCCGCTAATTTGGTCACTTTTTATAGTGAATCACCTATTAAAAGTCTGGAGCTGTAATTAAAACACCGTTTTTCAATCGTTCCAGCTGTAACAAATACTCCAGCAGCGGAACCGACTCAAACTAACACCAACACAGTTCTCTGTTCCTCGATATCATCACCGGAATTGAATCCGGTTGGGCCCGCTTCAGGAAATAATACAAACACGGCGGCGAAGCCCGAGACAGTTCCGGAAGCGACGGGAGAGACCCAAGAGAGCCCTAATGCTACGCAGACACTGTACGCTGCTTCTGTCACCAGCAGCGATACTGGCGTTAGTATTATATATGATTTGCTGTTGTAGTCATTGATTGGCTATTTGACAGTTTTCGGTAAAAATATTATTATAATGCTAATTGCTATGCGCAGGTTTATTTTATACCTATTACAGTCACTTTTTTCTTAAGTAAGCCCTGTTAATTACGAAAAAAAGATTTTTTTTAGCCAACTAAAAATTTCTCGCGAAAACATTCGGTTATGTGAGATTTGCTGGCTGTGACGTCACCTCACATAAAACCCTCCATAAATGCATCTACTTTAGGCCAATTTGCGCCAACAGCTTTTGTATAGCCCGATTTGTATTTTCATAGGCACAAATGGAAATATATCTGGGTTAATCTGTTTATATTCTCAGCACGCCAAACAAAGCACACGACGCTGTTTTGTGTGATATGACGTCATCCGATTCTTGTCGTTTCGTTAGTTTCGGTTCTACAAGAACCCACAGATAAAACACTCGGATGTATTCTGCAAAAAATAAAATACTTTTAATTTTTTTCCGCAAAAAACGTATTGTATAGTTATTATTTACCGCCAAGCTATGCTATATTACATATTTCTTTTTTTTTTACAACTGTCGAGTAGCCAATTGGAAAGCTTCTCAATATTATCATAGAATCCAGCTCGAAGGATTATTTGTAATTAATCAGGTGTCATACTCATAATCAATTTTTCATAACTGTTTTTAAAAATAAGAAATTTGTCAAATAAACTTGACGTTTTCAGCATTAAGTCTATCAAAGTTTGATATAAATCGAGAAAATTAATTATTTTATAATACATTGGTATAAATCTGTAAAAAAAATTGACTTTTCAAATCCCCCAATCTGATAAGATTGATAGTCTAGGAATAATATTATCAAGAAGTAAAGATTTAATTTTTTATAGATAAACCATCTTAGCTTTGAGATAGGGTCTTTCATTTTACAGTTTCTTTGTCAGTTATGATAAAGTATCACACATCTGTTTGTGATGTGATTACTTATTGTAAACGTGGTTGTATTCTAGGAACTTGTGTTGAGCGAATTGGAAGTATTCGCGGATGAGAACAACCCTGGCCATGCGGACGACAACTCAAACGAGGAAAACGACGTTGACGACGAAACTATGTCTGGTACGTACCATAATCATACGTGAATTTGTTTATCGTTTTATTAAACGACTAAATAGAAAGGCAATCTCGAACTTACATCATACTCTATGGTTTTCCTTTCTATTTGATAGAAAATAAAAGGAACCACGAAGTTTACATTCATAGTTAAGATTATTATCTTAAATTTTAATAGCATATATAATATAATAATATTAGTTTTAAACCACTAAGCTCCTTCCTTCTACCCTGACTTGCTAAGCAATGAATCCTTTAGATTTACTAATTTCTTGTTCGTTGTGTCTAATTGATCGTGAATGCAAAAAATTCCTTGAGAAAAACTTAAGTCGACATATTTTTTATCATCATTACTAAGAATTTCTTAATAAAAGATATTTATTTGGTTATGTATGATTGTTTATTTGTTATAATTTTTTTTATTAAATGTCTTTTAAATATCATTATTGAATATTCCAATTTGAAAACATATACCAACATTTCATGCATTTTGGTATTACATGTGTTAGATTGTGTGTCACGTGACCCTCTTTTTTAATTTAGGATAAAAATCTAATTATATTTATGTATATAAATACTATATCAGAAACAACATAAAGAATAAGATTTTTCTTAATTTTTAGAGTTAAGTTATATCGAGTAAACTGCTATATATACTCAAAAACTCAAAATTTTTTACCCACTTTCGGAGTCCCGAGTTCCTTTTCCTGATCCATTTCGCTCGCCCCCATCCAGATGGCTCGCTAGCGAGTGGTTCGTGCGATTGGTGCACGTGCAGTTCTTAGTCTAGGTACGGAAACGCGATGACGGCAACATTGAGATCATTAAGGTGTTTTCTTACCAGAATTGTATCTCACCAATCGTAGATATTAATTTAAAGAACGTTTTTTCTCACTTTATTAGGTCATGTACAACAGTATTGTTGTCGTGTAAAACGGATTAATTAGCTAATATTATATTAATTTTGATAATTAACTTATAAAATAAAAAAGGTCAAAACATTAAGCGGCAGTGCAATATCCGTGACGATAAAAAAGAAATTAAGTTGTAAAAAGACCACCCTACTCAGTAGTAATCCTAATCCAAACTCCTTCCACATCCTCATCCCCTCCACGTTCCATCCAGACGGGTCCCTCGCGAGCGGGTCGTGCGAGTGGTGCGCGCTGAGCGAGTCCCTAGTGTCAGTCTGCTCGGCGCCGTCGGCGGCGTCGGGCGCTTCCACTGCGTCCCCGCTCACCGCACGTCGCTACTACGCGTACCGACTTCGCCCGCGCCTTCGCCCTCGCCACGCCCAAGCGCCCTACGCCAGACCGGAACCGCAATACCACACGGAACACAGTTGCGGAGACATCTGATTAAACGGCCATCTTACATTCATAAAAACAGTATTAATACGCTTACGATTTGTAACATTATCGGCGAATAGAAATACGATACGATTGCAAACGAGGCAATATACATTAAATACTATTTGTTCAATGTTTTAATTAGTTATTTCTTTTTAAATTATAGCAGAACTTTTTTATGTTTATACAACAAATTGATTATTGAAAAATTAGAGGAGTAGCTATTTTTTTTGTTATGAAACGTTCTGATTACATTTATGTCTTAAAATTAAACTCAACACATATTTCAATATGCTTAAATAAAAATTGCGTCAATTAATTAACAGATTTTTTAGTTTTATCTCACTCATTTGTACTAAAGCCTTAAACTAAATTTCGTTCTTCTGTCTCTAATTTAAATTCACACACGAGAAAGTAATGTTCCAAGTAAGTAGCATGGATACGATCGCGGTATTTACTACGCGCAACAAACTAATTTCGTTTGTTGGTGACAGGTGAGAACGACGTCGAAGGAGCTTGCGGGGGATGGATGCGGGGATCCGGAGGTAATAGTGTGGGCAGTGGCTCGGGGTCGGATATATTGAGTCGATTGCTGTGCGCTGTTCAGTCCCGTGGTGTGACACCGGCTGTGACAGACGGGTCTGCCCCTCCTCCCGCACCTCGGCGAGATAGCGACACGGACCCGCAATTGTCTACCGCCGCCCATACAGATATGCTCCTGCTTAACCTCATGCGCATCAATGGACTGACACCCAAGCATTCCAGACATGGTGAGTGTTCACATTTCTATAATATCTTATAACATTCAAATCAATTTGCTCGTTTTAGTGACTTAAAATTACTTCTGCAATTTATTTACGTAATGAAAGATGTCCGCCCAGATTTTTTTAAATAAATATCGTCAATAAATCTATAATCACAGTGGTTTGTGTTTTTGTCTGTCCGCTCTTTTTCAATCAATAACGTTACCATAGCAACGCGTTAACCGCAAGTAGTTCGTCTACCGGACGCTAGATGCCGCTAACGGAAAAATATTTAATAATAGAAAAAATTTAAAGAATTTTGTCCACCCGTGCGAAGACGGGACGGGCCGCTAGTATTAGAAAATATCACATGCATTGTTCTGAACCTAAGTAGCGAAAGTACTTGTGTTATGGAATACAGGAGTAACGACGGCACCAGAACACCGAGATCCGAGCCAATATAGAAAAAATCGTTTTCTACATTGACCCGGCCGGGAATCGAACCCGAGAGTGGCTTTCCCATGAAAACCGGTATGCGAGCCACTCGACCACAGAGGTCGTTTATTTGATGATGTAACGCAAAAGAAAGTGATTGCACGTCTGGCGTGCCATCACTTTCTTTTGCGTGTAGCTCTAGCCACTGAAGCCGTGTCATTTTTACATCGATGATTACTCCTTCTAATTAAGTTTAAGGGAAATCTACCCAGAATAAAACTATCTTAATTTTTCACGTAAATCAAGCTCGTTTCGCCTTCGTTTCTGGTAATTGTATGTAGTAACGAATCGGTTAACTGTGCGGATGGAATCGTGAGCCATTTGTACACGTTTCAGCGATTTCATATTAGCCTATTTATAGTTATACCACCTCCAGGCCCTAAACGGCATTGGACAGCGAGCGCCCTCAGTCCTGAAGAAAGGCCTTCTGGGTCGCATTCCCACAGCGGCAGTGGCCGGTCCCGTCGCAGCAACAATAATCAGAATGCACGCGTTCGACGCCTCCCGCGTCCGCAGCCCCTTTCTCCAGGCCAACTAAGACGTCGGCCTGATAATGCTCGACCCTCTGGTAAGTGGATCTCATTATCATATTGACACATAATCGTAGTACTAAATCATCGCATACATATCATATTAGCTAGCGTGATTATAAGAAATCGTTTTCTAGTATTTGTAATAATACCTAAGTAAAAAGACTGTTAATTTCAAATTATTTATTGCATGTTACATTGTGATATTGTGGCGATACATTTGCGATACATTTATGAGGCAGTATACATGTGACGCCCTGCAATGTCGATATGTTAATATTAAAATTTGCAAAATATTTAATTAACAAACAATAAAATAGTAAAATTAATGTCAAACATAATATAATACCATTATAGGTTAAAATATTGAAGGTTGATGTTATTCCAATTAAAAAATAATTAACAAAGTTCCGGTTTGATAGTTTAAGTATATCCGGTTTGAAGGACCAATTATCATGGTTTCTAAATCTATCCCTGTTTTAACTACTACCCACGCTTTTGGTACCATATAACAAATATTAGGAGCTCGATGACTCACTAGTCAGTGCGTTTGGCTTACATTTGTAGGAAATTAAGCCACAATCGCAAAGTCCGTTTATCGGATGGGTGACCAAAATGCACGTTAAGCCCTATGGAAATGGATTTCCCTATGGAAAGCCTGCGCTCTATTAATGGGCACATTAATAAGATTAATGATGATGACTAATCTTACTTTCATTATAAATATGAACTTTATCTTATAGGTCATAGGAACGGTTTCGGCCTAACTCCTCCGGGTACACCGGAACGCAGCGCGCTATCTCCCGTGTCGAGCCTTGCTCTGCACGACTACTGGCCGTCCGTATCATCCGTCAGCGACAATGACGAGGTCGAACTCATTTTGGACTACAACGTAAATATTAACACATTTGCACTTATAACCATTAGCTAACATCATTATTACACATAGCAGCGAGTTTTAGGTAAGCTTTGAATATAGCTACGAATCTAATTCTAATTTGCAAATGCTAGCACAGTGATTTCATGTACGAATGTATCATTCAAATAATGCACTCTCACGTTTGGCTGTTCCGCTACCCTTAAGTAATTTTCACACCAGATATTGGGCACTCAAGATTTTGGTTTTAGCATAGTATAACTGCATTCAGACCGAACTTCATGTGGTTTATTGGGTGTAAATCCACACACCCTTCACGAAGCTTTGACTTATACATGTAAATGCAAAATTGGTAGTTTTATTTATTATTATATTAGGTATTTATTTACCTAAGTTTGTGATGAGAAATAAATTATTATTTTTTTACTAAAAACAATATTACACGCATTGTTACACGTATTGCGAAAAACTATGTGTGCGTGTGTTTATTTATTTACTTACCATAGACTTGCTTAATAACCCTATAGGATCTGAAGGTGATTTGGTAAGGTGGGAAGGTAATCATGAAAGAAATATTTTTATGCTACTTGCTTGGTGTGCCTTAATATTTTTTTGATATGCTTTTAATTAATGTCAAGCCATGTTAGTTCTCTAGTTTTATTTTACGCGGTTAAGGACCATTTTTGAGTGATTCGCTGTGTGCTGTGTGTGATTATGTAGGTTAGATTAACAACGCATGGTAGTAAGAGCATGTTACTAACAGCTATTCCCAGTAAAATATAACCTACTCTGATTCAGTTAATGGGTTACCTTTGTTGTGTTATTTACTGTTTTGTTAATAGATATATCTAAGCAACAATAATTAGTACTATCAAGGTCCTTTGCCCTACTATAATAGCTGTTATTGAATTCCACCATTTTAAAAATATACGTATCTTTCCAGATTTTTTCCCAGGCGGGTTGCTATCCTTGCCTAGTTGAATTTCTATCAGCAAATTATTTATCGAAGTATGTAGTGCAAGTAAACAATACGAGTAGATCTAATAAATTATTCCGGTGACAGGCGGGACTTGAACCCACATACCCTCGTCATCTGCGCTAGTCCTCTTCCAATTCTGCTAATAACACCTTGATAGACCGTCGAATTTTTCTAAGTATTACTTAAGTGACGCCAGCGCCGTCTCTTTATCTTCTACTACTTACTGCCGCACTCAGAGACGTTCATTAAATTAGTGCTAATGAACAATTAACTAATTATAATTAAAAACACTAATTAGCCGTAGCTCTCAGAGACAAAAATTAATGGTTCGTTAGTTAATGACAACTTTAAGTAAGCATAGGTTTGGGCACTCCATCGAAACGTAAGTCGATAAAGTCTGATATTGCCACATGTATAAACTCATTGAAATCACATAATTAGATTAAGCTGTTTTTATATAGAAGAGACATAGTTTTCTCTGAGGTTTGATTTTATTTCCCTATTATTATTATTCTCGTTTAAAAATAAGAATAATTAACATTAATAAAGCAAAATAAAAGCGCCATTGCCTTTTAAATATGGCAATACACAGAACCATCGTCAGTCAATGTCAAATCAATCAACAAACAAATATTTTCGCTCGTGTGAATTTCTGCGGTTTTGTTTCAAAATTAAAATATATATACGTTGGTTTTTATAGTTACTTTTATTAAACATGGTAAGTATTATGCTTTTATCTTCCCAAGAAATTAATACATAGTTACATTCAGGCATGATTCTAAAATATCTTTCTATTTCAGGAGGAAAATAAAACACCACGCAAAAGAGTTGCAAACTTTACCACCGACGAAAAAGCGTTACTGGCTCATTTAGTTAAAAAATGGCCTATAATTGAGTCAAAACTAACTGATGGTAAATCAGTGGTAAAGAAAAAAATGGCCTGGAGTTCAGTAACTGAGGAGTTCAATTGTAACGCCCATGTACACAAGGTATAACCGGTACAATATCATTGTTTAATAATTTTCCTTGGCTGACTGAAAACTAACTTACTTTAAGTTAATACTATTTTCTATTTTTGCAGCGTGATACACTCACATTAAAAAGAGCATGGGATAACCTTAAAGCCATGGCTCGAAAAACAAGAGCTACTGAGCGAGGCAATCTTTTAAAGACTGGAGGTGGACCTTCAAATTCTCCAGTTCCCCCGCAGCAGGGAGCAATAATAAACATGGTAGAAGAGGTAAATTATATTTTTGAATAAATAATACCTACTATCACTTAGTAAATTATTGTTAATCCATATACTTTTATTATTCAGGCTGCTCCTGTTATGATTTGTGAAATCAAAAACAGTTTTGATAGTGATGGAACAGTTTTACTATCAATTGATAGCGATTCAAATGAGAAAACCTTAGTAACAGGAGATACAACTGACAAGAATGTCTCCATAGGTATGATTTTGATAGTTTAGTTTAATTAATATATTCCATGATGTACCTAAGTAGACACAATAAATTTAAGATTTCAAATCCTTTTTAGATATCTTGGAGATCAAACAAATAGAAGATAGTCAGATACCTCAAAACGTTACTGACCTTGGCCTCGAAGAGAGCACAGGTACCTATTTTCTTTTAAATACTTTTACATATGTCTGTAATTACATTATATAAAGTGATACTAACATTTTCTTATATTTTAGTATGTGAAGATGTGATGCAGTTATGTGCTGCTACAACAATAAATAAAAATGTGCAAAATATAGAACAGATTGAGCAAAGAAAACCATCTGACTATGTAAGAAGGGAAGGAGTTTTAAGAATTAAAAATTTAGAAGTAAAAAAGAAATTTGAACATCAAATATTAAAAGCTAAGGTAGTAATATAATTAATTATTTATTAAATAAAGTTAGAAAGCCATTTGAATAACACAGAAAGTAAAATTATGGCATGAATATATAATTAACACTGTTTAAAATTGATAGGTATTGGCTCTTGTTATTATAGTTAACAGTTATTAAAATATATTTTTATTATTTTTAGTTGGAGGTACAGCAAATTAAAAAACAGGCAGCCGAGATGGAGAAAGAAAAAAACAAAATTCTTTTAGAGATGGCCAAACTTGTGTACATTGAATTGAAAAAACGATTGGGTTTAGATGCATGAAACAATATTTGGGTTCAAAAATTAAAAATAATTAAATTTTATACACAATGAACTAGTTTTATTAAATAAATAAAATAAATAAACTAGTTTTATTACACCTTCAAAACTATAAACTTATTACAAAAAAGAAATTAATATCATTTAACTGTTACTGTTACTGTAAGTGTTAAACTAAGTACTAAACTTATATAAAAAAAAAACTAATAAATAATATTACAGAAAAAATCTTTCAACAATAGATTGTCGAAACAAAAATCCATTGCTGTTGGTATTTTCTGGAACACTTATGGGATTGTCCACCAAGTCATCATCATCGTTGTTGTCATTAAATAAATCTTCATCTTGTTTCGATGATATATTGTATAAAGTGGCGCATGCACAAATAACAGCCACAACTGTGTCCAATTTAACTCCCATACCCACTTGAAGACATGGAAACTTCCTTTTCCAAATACCAAAAACTCTCTCAACAGTATTTCTTGTTTTGATGTGGCTTTTATTATACCGTTCTTGACTGTCTGTGTTAGGGGACAAGAAGGGTGTCAGTAGAACATTGCTTACTGCATAACCACTGTCTCCAAGCAGCATGCCTTGCAATACACCTGTATTAAGGCGCTGTTTCACTGCACTGCTATTATATATAAAGCTGTCATGTGTGCTACCAGGCCACCGAGCCACAACATCATAGAATTCTAAATTGGGACCTGTAACTGCCTGGACGTTAATAGAAAACCATCCTTTTCTATTTCTATATACTTCAGATGATATTCCACCAGGACTACGTATTTTAATGTGTGTACAATCTATACATCCAATCACTCCAGGAAATTCAGCAATTTCATAAAAAGCTTGCTTCACTTTGTTCACATCGTATTCTGTAGTAGGGAACTTTACAAAGTCTTTCATTTTTCTTGCAAATAAAGTGGACACTTTGGCGACAATTCTAGATACAGACTGTTGACAAATATCCATGACATCTCCTTCTAGTTTCTGTAAAAATAAAACATAGGTAGGTACAAAACAAGTAGACAATTTTACATCACATTTCACAATAAAGAAATATAACATAAAACTACCTGAAAACTCCCAGTAGCGAAGTATCGCAATGTCAACAATAACATTATTTCAGGAGCAAACGGCAGTCCTCTCTTGTTATGATTCTTCAAATCAGGTTCCAACATTGGTAATAACGTATTTTTTACTGTATGAGGCGTAAACCTATATCTAGCATGAAATTCTCGTATGGAATATTTTGTGAAAGGATCGCAATAGTCACGTAAATACCGTCTCGGACCCGTTTCTCTAATCCTTCTTACATAATTCACAAATTCCACAAAGTCTTCTAGGTCAGACATGACTAATTTTTAATATTCTCTGCTCAACTTATATTACACTGTATTGATATATTAACAAAACATAACCTTACTTTCGAACGTCAAACTCTCCATTAGAAGGTTAAGTAAGGGTTTAGCTGTCATTAAAGTTAATTGTCATTAAGCATCACTAACGAAGCATTAACTGTCTCTGAGAGTGATTTTTTTTTAATTTTTAGTTAAGGGACGCTAAGTAATCATTAAAATGACTCTGAGTGCGGCGGTAAGTATGTACAACATCGAATGTCATATAAGTATCGATAAAAAGGAAACAGCGATGAATTTAATTAAATTGTTTTGTGGTATTTTAGCATTTAACTGCTTGATTTGCTAGAAAAAAAATATTTTTTGTCTTGTAATCATTTCCTTGTATATAATAATCTCTTAAAATCTTGCATATAAAAATAAGTCCTATCAAAATTTTGTGTTAAATGTAAATTTTATTGACGACTATAGTTTTTTTGCTTTTCCTTTGAAATCGTGCTGTGTCGTCCAAAAGTATCCATACTATAGCTGTATAAATTGAATTATAATTATAACTGATCCTTGATTCTTAAGGCGGTATTCAATAAACCGTGTGTCTTACGTATACGTTCGTCCAATCGCAGGACACGCTCTTCGACATGTTGCTGAACAGCCTGTCGCTGGACAGTGGCGGTGCGGACGAGGGCCGTCCGTCCACCCCTCCCGTGCAACCGTGGGGTCCTGCAGCTCCCCCCACCCCCACCCCCACTACCGCTTCGGCCTCCGCACCCTCCCCCTCCCCCTCCCCCGGTCACGTCCCCGATCGAGAACGTGACTGACGCACGCGTCGCCCCCGCCGCCTTCCTCGCCCCCCGCGCCGTTACACGCGCCGAGAGTATCTACACTAGAAGATAAATCTTTGGTGTCCACGAATCATCGCACTTCTGATGGTGGAAGAGGGGGGAGCAGTTGGGCCGTAAGATACGAGTTTATACACGGAGTATCGGGGATCGTAAAAGTGCGGTAAAAGAACGCATCATGGTTTTAAAAGTGTCATCGTATCTACTAGATGCCGACGTAGTTTGAGAACACCGTGTCTTTGAATGTGAAGCGTTAAAAGTGATCGGTCGTCTCCGCTGAATTCTACCGTTTCTCAGTGAATTGGAGCGAAGCAGATGACTCTATTACGCTCTCTAAAAAGCAAAGACTACTGCTGTGACCCTTGATGTGGTACTCGTTGTTTAATACCCGGTTAGATAATTTGCATTACCTGTCTAAAGCTCAAAGCCACCAAAAATATGATATTATTTTGATGAATACTTAAATTATTAGATACTACTTCTCTACCTTTTTAATGAGAGCAAAGATGCAAGATGATTAATCTTTGAAATGATTTCCTGTGTAATAATTTGGTGATCTCTTCGAGTCACAAGGAAGATGTGACGTTATTTGGAGTGTAAGTAAGAAGGACGGTGCACACACATGGAGCGTATAGAATAAGCGTGTAACGAATATCTGAATTTTGATATATTGTCTTCTAATTGTGTTTGTGTGTGTAATTTAAACGAGTCGTTCCGTTTGAAAACGGTGCTATGTGAAAGGCGATAATGTGCTGGATGTCGTAGTTGAATTATTATTTATTTATACTCAAATATTATAATGATATTATTTTAATATAGGAGAGATACTTGCCTTTCTTTTGTTTTTTTATGGGATTATAAATATTTATTTTCAAGTTGGAGTGTTATATTTTCGTTGTGAGGCAGCAACTTTGTTGACTTCCAGTAGATCTCCAGAATTTAGTCGAACAAGACATGACAATTTATTTTAAACTTTAAATTTGATTTGCTTTATCAAGTGGAATTATTTTCTTTTTTTCTCTTTTCCTGCATTTTTTGTTAAATTATTTTGTGTTTTAATATTTCTTTCTCAATTAAATAGTTCAAAGAACTTTTTTTTAATTTACATAAACAAATATTTAGTCGATACAGTGTCATGATAGTGTGCAATAGTGATGAAATCATAACCAGTTTTTTCTAGACAATTACACTGTCATTACAATATTTATGATTCATGTTCTTACCAGTATTATAGTATTGGATTTTGATAATCTGAACTTACATGTGCGCAAAGCGAACGGTGTATTTGTAACATTGGTGTCAAATGAGTCTTTTAGGATAAGTTAACAAAATAATCAGATTGGCATAATGCGTGTTTTTGATTTTCTCTATCATTGTGAATATTTCTATTCCACAAAGTCGGTTTGCCTACTAATGTCTCGTGAGAATATGTGCGTTAGTTTAGTGTAATAAAGCTTTAAAAGCTAAACAATAAGAATATGACGACACGTCGAACCATGCATTACTAACTGATTTTGTGAAATAGAATATTAATAGTTTTTTTATCTAAGTAGCATTAATACATGTTTACCTGATATGTTGTTTATAAATGTCATGAATGGTTAACATTATAGGGTTTGACGGTCGACGAATTTTATAAGACTACTAGTTTGAGAATTTAAGGCAAGGTCCTAAAAACAAACTAAATGTGCTCTTTATTAAATTTCGAGTTTTATGTGACATAAATGGGAAAGAATGTCAGTACTAAAATTTTTAATAATTAGTAAAGAGGAAACCAGTTGCTTTTTTATTTTGGTATTTATAGTTCAAAATAAACAAAAATCTGAAATTATAGACTTCACCTTCAAAATTCGGCAATGCCCTGTGCTATATATATTGTTCGAGGTATTTTGATATCTGAAAATGCCCTTAAGGCTCCTACATAATATTATGCAATCATAGCAACTCACAAGCACCGGCAGCTGTCTGACTGGATAGTTCTGTTACTTTTTAAGCAGTCGTCGGTATGAGCAGAATCGAGCCTTTATATCCATAAGTAACACTTCCCATATGGACCGCTTCCCGTAAAGATCACAGCCCCATAAAACACACTTCCAATGGGATTTGCATGGATGGACTTTAAAAACAACACTGTCCTAAAATTCTTTAATCAGTTAGGACCAAGATGACCAAACGACATGGTTATTAAATAAAATAATAATAATATTTATAAAAAATAAAGAGTATATTTTTTTGTATAATAAAAAAAACCTTTGATGCTACTTTTCGTTCGTTGGTAAAGAAATACAACACTCATAAAAATGATGTTATTTTTGAAAACAACATTTTTAAACGAGATTTATTTATTTATTTATTAAAATATATAGATTAAATCTTTAAAGAGTTTAGTGTACATTTTGGGAAGTTGTCTTTTTAAGGAAGTCTTTATGAAATGAATATAGGATTTAAAGTAGCCGGACGGCGGGTTGTGGCACAACGTCCTCGTAAAATCAGTAATCTTTGGCTCGTTTTGCAGTATATACCACCGGTCAGATTATGATAGGCATATTAGCGTAGCGAAATCTCCGCGTTTGCGCCGGCATAATGTGTAGGAGCGTTTACATGCACCAATTTATCAACTACTCTCGTAATTAGCAGATTGGTTTTGGTCGACCTAAAAAGGCTCAATGAATCTTATGTTTCTATAATTTCAATAGATTTTAAGTCATAATAACGAGATTTTACAAAAACAGTTGTAAGTGTTAATGATTGTATAAATGTTATTGTGTATGATTAGTCAAAACAAAGTGTCCTAACTAGACCAATCACCCAATAGGTAAAATTTTGGAGCAAATTTAAATGTAGCTGTCTAGTTAGGACAATTGTTTTTTAGTTAAATTGATTTGACTGAAAAGTGCAAACTTGTGTGATCCGCTTTAGATAAGAGGGCTTCAAGTACTGGATAATGTTAGGTTACACATTACACATATGTTGCCAAAAGAAGTGATAGATAATTGCAACAGTACACCTAATAAGCACTATCAAATTAAAAATGGATCGCATGATCTTTTTTGTTGTATCCATAACATCGGATGGCTTTAGTCATAATTCCGCCTAAGATGCTTTCTTTTTTGATTTATCCCTTGAATAAATATTTCATGTTTTCGGCATCGTACAGTATAGCCACAGGGGTACTGGAATAAAATAGTTCGTTAGAAATGTTTTCGTATAATTAATCTTTTTGTCTTTCAACGCCTTGATAATGAGAAATTCTATTTTTGATCCTGTATAATGATTGATAAATGTTATGGTTCGATGAAAGTAATGTAATAAATCGAAATAAAACGTGTAACACATATATGGACATTTTCATTTTACATTCCTGTATTTAAGTTGCCAATTATGAAGAAAGTCGATAGTATCTGTATGTAAAAATGGTTAACAGAATATTTTTTTCTAAGTAAGTATGTAAGGGTATAGAAGTATAAAAGCAATGGTTAAGAACTGTTTTTAAATATGAACGGAGACCAATCAATGATATTATTATATAAACGATTATTAGATGAACAGTTTATTTCTTTCTTACAAAAAGAATGATTGTTCTCTTGCTTATGAATTAATTAAGACGTTCTTTTAATTAATTCGGAATGGAAAACCTATTTTTAAGTAAAGCTGTTATTTCATAGTATCAGGATAACAGACATAGTTGAATGTTGTCTATACTCACACATGTGGCATGGTACGGCTTGGGAAAGGAATTTTTCCGTGGACAAAGGATACTCTACCTTATTTTTAATGAATTTAGCACTGATATTCCTTATTTCAAAACAAATAGACTGAAACTTATTGAATGATGTCGCGGTATGCTGCGGCACGTCGCGTTAGGGCTCGCGCACACTACAGCCGCGACAGGCCGCAGCGCAATTGCGCCAAAGCACATGGGAGTCGCATCGGGGCGCGCCGCAACGAAATGATTGATTTTAATTAGACGTTGGCAGTTTAAGGCGATGGATAGTTCTGACTAAGAGTTATATTTATTTTATCTGCTCTTTGAAGAGGAATCAAAGAAAAAGGAAACAGTATAAGGATTCAGGAACAGCAAAAGATAGATGTGTAGTGAATTTCACCCTCTTTTTAAAGAGTTATTAGAAGATGAAAAAAAGTTTTTTCAATATTTTAGAATGACATACGAAAAGTATTAAGAGCTTGTTGATTAATATTACACCCAGCTTTATATAAACAAACAACTGCATTTCGTGAACCAATTAGTACAGAAAAGTCTCTTTAACTATGGTACGTCTGCGCCTTCCAACGCACATGGAGGCGGGCCGCATCGCAACGCATAACATCTATGCAAAAATACGCCTAGTATGCGATCCGTCAGTGTGCGGTCCGGTGCGATCTGCCTGTAGTGTGCGATACATCGTGCGATCATAGAAATGTATGAAAGTGTTGTAGGAGGATTTTTGTTCTGCGATGCGGTGCAGTGCGGCCCGCCCTAATGTGTGCGAGCCTTCATTACCCCTGAATCACTATTTCGTTCGACATGACGCGTCGTGGAGCGAAGGTTCAAATACAGTGTATTTTCTACGTGAAATTTTATTTATTTATTTAGAATGGGTTCGCTCTTGATCCCAATCAAGCCCGGGGCCCAAGACAGGATCAGGATTAGCAGGATCGAACGAGCTAACCCAGAAGGTGCCTATTCACCCTGGCTTTGAAAATGCACGGCTTTCAAATTCTCGGAAACAGACGCAGGGAGGGAGTTCCACTCCTTTGCTGTTAGTATTATGAAAGATGCTGCGAAGCGCTTAGGTGCGACAGGTAGGAATAGCAACCAAAGAAAGGGTGGTAGCCCGCAATTGGGTTTTTATCCTATTTCAACATTACATTAAAGGGCCGTAACCTATACACCAAATCATTACTAGATTTGGTGTATAGGTTACGGCCCTTTTTCTGTAAGGGCTTATTGTTTTAGAGATGTTAATGGGTACAGTTTATTGGGGATATTTTTATAAAAAGACAAACTTTCATTGATCAATATTTTATTTCCATTGCTCCAAAATATACACAACGACGAGTACATTGTAAATGTGGATTAAGTCCGCATTTGCAAAATGTCTTTAATAGGTGGTTATTTGAATTTCATAGCTGATTACACGAAGAAAATGAATAGACTTGATTACAAATCTGATGTAAGCAGACACTCCAGCGCGCTCCCTCTTGGAGAGACATGTCTTTTAATAAGGTTGTGTAAGCGCCAATTTATCCGCTAGCGCTACAGGCACCTACTCTCTACTTACAATTATCAGTAAAATTAGTAAATTCACTGTTTCTACATTATATGATAATATTTACAAATAAAACTTTAAAAGGAACGCTTTGCAAACATTCAACAAACTTGAGATCGTCTTAATGTAAAGATGGTATAAAATTTTAAAAAGTTAAAGAACGAAAGTCAAATATCATTTGTGAGAAAAAATATTTACAAGAGTAATTTCATTTATGTTTTTTTAAAGGAAATTGTGCCGAATCACATTTTACATCGTTCCGAAAATAAATAACAATCGAATTTAGCCTAAAATACTTCTCTTTGACACAAACAAAACAATAAAAAATAATTGCATTCAACAAAGCTACAATAACAAATTTAATATAAATTAACCGTAAAAGAAATTTACATTTTTACAAAGCTAAAGGGATCACTTTTATAATTATCACTGCGGATTAGTGTTACGTCAATTAGTTGTAGTTAGAAACGCTATTGGATAAACATATTGTAGTAATAGCGAATAGAACATTAAGTCATATTGTATTCAATATTTAAATATTTACAATAGATCATAACATCATACCATAGTAAATGAAAGCCTTTACTCATTTATTAGCGGCCTTTCCCCGCTGTCTCCTACATAATTCATCGGAAAAATTCTATCGATTACAATATTTATATTCAAAAATTCTTGAATAAAAAGGAGGCTTTAAAGGTAACTTTATAATTCATTAAAATATCAGGTATACTATGAATTGAGAGTTGTGCATATAATTCAAACCAGCTACCACTATTGTAAAGGCAAGTAGGTGATGTACGCATTTTCATAATATTAATTTTATAGTTTCTATTATGAAATCTCTATGAAAATCTATCTACATTTATTATACCTACATATTACTAAATTAAGTGGTGTTATAAGGTCTGGTCATATTCTATACCTTTTACAGGTACTTAACATTAAAATAATCGCTCGAGGCGACATCTAATAAAATTTCATAGTCTGTACTAACTATAAACTAGTAGCACTAATTTATTTTACCTATATTATGCATTTTACTTTGCACTCATAATATATCCCACAGAGACTCCGTAAAAAGTAGTCCTAGAGCTACAAAGGGAGTCCCACCACAAGCGAATGTAGCTCGTGGGACGCTCTAATAATAATGGTAGTTCTATATACACATTACGATATTTTGCTATTTCAAATTTGTGTTCATTTCCTTGATATGGTTGGTTCGTTGATGGAGTACAGCGTGAGCCATGCATTCCTCGCCAGTACGCTACGTCACCAGACACGCTCCGCGCAACTATCACGACTCGAGTCGTCAGTTTTTCTTCATCATTCTTTGGCATTATATAGTGAGCTAAGTTCATTTAGGCTTCCACTAGCAAATCTTTTCATTTTAGATATAATTCTACTACATTACGGATTTCGTATTGCACTGTTTAAATAATAAAAAAGTCATTAATCACTTTCGCTCCGTTCATCATCATAACATAATAACCTAGTTTTCGTTTCACACGAAACGGCAGCGGTCCGAATACGAGTGGAATCTAATTCAACGTCGTGCTTCACCGACTCGCACTCGAGTATTCGTTCATCGATAACGGGTAAAGTTAAGTTTACTTGTGACCTAATCTATTCAGTCGATTGAATCAAATCAAAATAATAGCCTCTCTCTAGTCGAAAGCTTCGCACCGCAGGTACCGTTCGGCTCCGGTTCGGTCGCGTGGTCGGCCAGCCCCGCGCGTCACACGTGCGACTCGAGCGGCGGCCGCGGCGGGGGAACCAGCGGCGCGGGCCACGCGCCCCCCGCCGCCGTCAGGTCGGGCGACGAGGTGCGCGTGTGCCGCGCGCTCCAGCCGTCCTTGTCGAAGTCCTTAGTGCCGCCCACGGTGTGCCGCCGCTTGATGCCGCGCTCCGGCATGCCGTTCTTGCGCTTCAGCTTGGTGGAGCGCCAGGCGGTCGGGTCACGCCGCCGGAACGCCGCCCACTCGGCCTCCGGGCGCGGCCGGCAGTTGAGGCTCTCGGAGCGCAGCACGCGCGCGTCGGGGCGTGCGCCCTCACGGTCAAGCGACTCGGCTCGCTTCGGCTCGGCGGGGGCGGTGGCGTTCTCCTTCTCGGAGTCGTCCGTCTCGTCGGGGCGGCGGCGAGGCCAGGCGCGCTCGGCCTCGTCGCTGCTGGACGACGAGTGGCGCGTGTCCCGCGCCAACCATGCGGCTTTAAGTTCGCGTGCGCGCGCCGCCGGCGAAGCTCGAGTACTGCGCAGGCTGCCGCTGCCGCTGCCCTCGGAGGGCGAACCACTCGACTTGCCGTCCTCGTTGTCCTCCTGGCACTCGTCCGCGTACGGAATGCTGCCGTCGTCGAGCGGCGACGAGTTGTTTAGCGACCGCAGCTTCTGGTCGAACGTGCTCGTCAGAGACGACACGAGATCGCCGGCCCCTGTGGAAGTGCAACAGTTTTAACGGATGCCGGATGCGTTTCTGACGTACAACACGATTACAGTACGAAAGCTGGTTAGTTGTCTACGTCGTTAGGTGATGACGGTCGATGGAAATGAGAGATATGTATACGATGGATGCGGTGATTTGTTCGCGACCTACGACGATGCGCGAGCGCAGAAGCCGTGCTGTCAGCGACTGCCGTTTTTAAGCGTTAGTTTGCAGAGCGAATCGGCTCCGTTGTTTACGTCGATCGATTTTACTATATCGCGTAAAGTAGCCCTTTTATATTTATTTTTTATTGTTTTAAACGATGTTAGTTTTAATCCATTAATTTGTGTCTAGTATTTCCTATTAATGTATACTTTGTAAATATATTAGTAAGCACATGTAAACAAACGAAGCCTTTTCGCCATCGGCGCGTACACGCACACACTTGCAACACGCTCGCATTCCTATACCTTTGAGTGTGGACTAAAGAAAGAGATTGCTGTGTCTACTCTCTGACTTCAGAACTGGACACCTAGTGGAGCAAATAAGTAGACACCTTTTATATCATATTTTTCAAACGGAAACATTAAAGTTAGACACGATCACGCCTTTTATCGAAGCATGGTGCTTTGTAAAATCAGATCGGAACGTGTATTTTACTAACAAAAAAATAAAGATATTTACCGTCTATTGTGAAGGTTTCGTGTCGCCCACGATTCAACGCTGTCATACTTTCTATCTCGATTCTGGCAAAGAAAAAAACTCATTGAAATAACATGTCACTATTAAATAAAATATACCACTGGCAAGCCCCACGCCCTTTTTGCAGCTCAAGAACGTTATTTGCTAAAGTGAGAAATATTGCGTGAGTGATATCGCGCGCTCAATATTGACGATACGTTCGGCAGCACGCTATCTCTCTCTCGCATATAACCTTTCTGGGCTGCAGGTAAGGATGGAGCAGGGAAAAATGCAACTCATTCCAACCCTAACACCGTTGTGGAGTTGGTGGATAAATCGGCATGTATACATGAGTATTGCGTATTTACTTGTGCGTTGCAGTGTCGTAGTGGGCGAGTGTTGGGGTGAGGTGCGCGGGAGGTGAACGCGGTGGCGACGCGGCTGGCGAAGCGGCCTTGTCCTCCCACTTTTTGTCCTTGCGTGGCTTGCGCTGGATTTTGCGGTTAGCGGCTGAGATGATCGACGACACGATGTCGCGAGTCGACACGTCCTTGCCTGTAACCGATTTGCTGTTAGACCCCAATATTCCGATTGAAACGCTGTGATTTTAGTGTTCATAAATAGTCTCATCAGCTAATAAGTGGAATGCACTAGTATATTAAAAGTGAGCAAATATTCCCATTCTACTCCTGCAAGATATCTTGTGTGAGGCGATCATGATCATGTATTTTGAATTGAATCTGTGTAGATGATTCCCATGAAAAAAGATGAAGGACACTAACATATTTTCTTGGGTAATGTAATTGGCTAATGCAAGATATACATAATTTTAATAGCCAAATACCGGATCGTAGTATAACCTCATGTTAGGTATGTCATTTGTAATAGAAGGGGTGCCCATATTATTCCAATATAGAAGTTAGAACTATTTTAAAACTACAGGATTCCAAAAATAACTTTGAAATATTGCAACTACTTAGGTCTTCCTCGTGCTTACCTTCTATTTTTTTAACGTTGTGTATAAGGAGGTCGCGTGAAGGCGCGGGAGCGGGGGATAGCTCTTCCGCCGCGGCGGGAGGGTCGATGGGAGGTTCGCCCTCTTCTTCCTCGAAGTACCAATCGTACTAAAATAAAAAATAAGAAATGAAAAAAATTAGGAACAATATAAAAAATAATGAAATAAGAAAAAATAAGTTTATTTCTATAAAAGCATTAAGTTAAACTTACGTGCGTCAAAAAGGATTCAATGATGCGGCACTGACTGGACATGTCATTGACCATCGCGAGCATATCGTCGCTAGCAGCCCGTACGAGGGTTGGCCCGAACACTATAGCTAAGTTCCGGGCCTCCATCTTGTTGAAGGCAGAATGAGCTACTACTCTGCGCAAATGCTGAATCAGGTACTTCAGGGTTTCATAGTGGGCTTCGGGTAAGGCGTGGACAAGTCGCCGCAGTTCGCGCGCCCTTTCCGGTGACCGGTCCGCCGCTGTTGGAGATATTATCGGTTAGAAACAAGAAACATGGTCCTTCAAGCCGGATAGCAATACTCCACCAAAGTCGTATAAGCTTATCAAAAACATGCAAGTTAATATACTTAACGAGCAAAACAGTAGTGCAGTTTATTTTTAAAAAGTATTTCAGTATTTTGTCATTGGATTGATGGCAAACTCACCGATGAAAGCTGGGTAGAGGTCGGCGGTAAGCAGCGGGTCGGGTAGACGGCGGAGGTAGGCCTTGAGCAGCGATGAGGCGACGTGAACGTCCGCCCATCGCGCGTCGCCAGCTGGTGGCGGTTCCCCACGATCCAACGCTGCTGCCAATGCCGCTACGCCCGCTGCGTTGCCCGGCACCCGGTACACGCCTACTGTTCGGAGGCCGTACGCCTGGCAAAACAAATAATGAACCGTAAAAAACTAGACATCATCGTGTGTTAAATTTTATTATAAAAGAACTTGCTGTAGAATGCTGAATGTGGATGATTTCCATGAAAAAGTTTTAAAGATCAAAGTAATAACTCCTTAATAATTTGTCTGGCCCTATTTCTTTGGACCTCGGGTAGCTGAATGATAACTTTATGCCGAAATCTTAATTATAATTTGCAAGTATTTGGTACACTTTAACTGATACTTAATTGTTTACAATATTTATATAAATTCCGTGAGTTCCAAGATGGAGACTAGCAGCGAGAGAGAGAGAGAATACTCTGTCCCTATTACATTACATTTAAATAATAAGTAAGTGATATATGTCGCGACCAATAGAAGCCATCACGCAGTTTTATATGTGTGTGTGCGGTTAGTGAGTTCGTCTTATGCAAAGGTTAAGATGGATGAACGGATGGATGGATCATAAAATTACTATCCCGGGCTTCCCGGCTGTATGTGTCGTTAACACCCACCACGCCACACTGAGTTCGTTGGGGGAGTTTTGGTCAATTTCCCTGCGGTTTTCCATCAGTAGGGAAGACATGTGTCAGAGCAGTGTGATGTATACTGCACTCACCTCGACAGCGTGAGCGGGCAGGGTGACTGCGCGTGGCACCATCGGGTGCTCCGGGTCGGAGGGACAGCGCTCGAGTGGTGCCCCCAGCCAGCCAGTGGCGGCGGGCGTTGCGCTGCTTGCCCCACCGTGCATTCGTCGCAGTTGCTTCGCCATTCGCCCCTTCCAAGTCTTGTTTTTGGGCGATGAGGGAAGAGTCGGCGTTGGGGGACCTGCAATTGTTGGCACTGAAATAACATATACACGCATAAGTAAATATTTACAGAAAAATAGATGCGATATGTTGAATATTTACATTAGATGCGAGTCGCAAAGTTTGTTTTTAAAGCATAGCAAATGTTTTGAATACATAGCTAAACTAACTGCATTTTATTAAAACAAAGATTGTTTTGTAAAGGAAAAAAACTATTAATTAATCTAAGGCGCCATCACTGTGGATAAGTTAAAAATATTGTCGTAATAAAAACTGAAACTTATGCTTAACTATTAGTACAAATCACAAGAAATTGGCAAAGTTTACCTGTGGGTGATCTATTCCTCCCTATCTTTTTACTGCGTTGTGGCGGCAGTGGCGAAGGGCATTCTGGTTGCTGATTAGCTGGCACAGTTAGGGGAGCGGGGATGGCAGGAGTGGGTGCGGGTTCCGTGGGCGGAGGCTCCGCTGAATGCCGCTTGAGGGCCGCCAGCCATCTCTGTGCGTCCGCTGCGCCTTCCGCCTGTAGAAGAATAACTATTGTAACAACATCTAGGATACGTTTTAATGTTCCTTAATTTAGAGTCAGTAGATGGGAAAAATTAAAGCGTACGTACGTAATCAAAGACAACATAAAGTTACGGAACCGAAAATAGAAGTAATTAACGTCCAGTTAGTTTCTGGATTCCGGAACATGCAATATCTATTTATAAAAAAAAAATAAAACCGCCGGCAAGCGATGACTCAGTCTACTAACATCAGCAGGATCAGGATAAGAACCAGTTGCGATGCATATTTCGATACTTGCAGATAGATAGCTACTTTTTCACGTGGATGGAAATTTGTCATGAAACGTAAAAGCTTGCTTGTTATCGGTCAATATTCCCACAGCAGTTTCTGCGAAAGCCTATTATTCCAATGGCTGGACGAGTTCCAATTTCGGAAGTTTAATAAATTCAACCCCTATCCATTTGCATATGCTCCACGTGGTTGGTTCGAATCTGTTCTTCCTATAATGTTTCGATCTATAAAGATATCCCAGTTGATGTCCTTCCAAATATTATAATACATATGTAGACTACAGCCATTGCTCAATTAGGCACCAATTTGTAAAGGGTCTATCGTCATTATTTTAGAAGATATTTTTTTTCACGTTTCAATAGATAATAGTTTTGTCAATGAAAGTATATGGTAACACACAAGCAGCAACATGCAAATACGTGTTATAGTCGTGTACACTTTCTCCATACTCCGCGTTATTCGCCTGTACACATTGTCACTTTTGTTATTGTTACTTATTTGGAGAGTGATCAGTGTAAGAAGGAATTTTTAAAACATAGTAAAGTGTCCTTCGATTCGGCATAATACTTTTTTCCTTTAGTTCATTCGCAGAGCATATGCAAGTTTATAAATGCTTCCAGACACGATTCCCGTTATTTATTTATGAACATAGTTTCTACGCATTTCGTATAGAAATAAAATATATAAAATCTTATAAAAAATGTGAATAAAATACTGTGTACTTTAAAAATCATTTTAAAAAGTTTACTAATCAAATAAAGTGTACAAGTTGCTTTTGTTGGTGTATATGCTGCCTCTTATATATTTTATTACCTATGTTTAAGAAAATGCTAGCGAGCATTGAATAACTTATACGCGTACTTATATTATAGTTTATACGTAATCCGTCTCGAACTTATGTCGTTGTATACACACCTGGAGCAGCAGCTCCGCGCCAGCGGCGGTGGTGACACGCACCACGTGCTTGCGCTTCGTGTAGTCATCGGCGAGCACCGCCAGCGAGTAGCGCACGTCGAGTGCGTCCCGGGAGCCACTCTGCGCGTCTCCGCCCTGCCCGCTCACTGCGCCGGGGCTCTGTAGAAAAAAAAACAATTACTATACATTCTAATTTATGAAACAATAAACATTGCTCGGATACATTCTGTAAATATGTTTGTTGCATTAAATTTAACTTTCGAGAAAGACAAAATGCGTGAAGCGTCAGTAAACCTAGCGATTACGGCATTTGGCCCGGTTTGATAAGCCGACTCGATTTCAAACGCCAATGCAAGAAATGTCTCAAAACAAATCTAATTATAAACTTTTACGTGGTTCTTATTTACTCTACGTATGTAACGCAAATAAATAAATATATAAGACAACGTCACGTACAATGTTCTGAACCCAAGTTAATAAGCTAAAGCACTTGTGTTATGGGATTCCGAAACAACGACGGTACCACAACACCCAGACCCGAGCCAATATAGAAAAGTTCGTTCGTTTTGATGATTATTAATAACTTTAGATTTTTTTAAGTTAATAAAAACAGATGTCGTCAACCAATGTTCAAGATCCAATAACTATAGAAAACGGTAAATCTGACGTTTTGTGTGATATAAGCTGTGATGTTGACAATTGTTTTATTATATTATTCTTAGTTGTTTTTATCTTTCAATTCACTAAAGTACATTCAAGACAAGAGCCATTCAACTTAGTTTGTTTGGGGAAAACTTGAAATTGATATTTTTAGTCGATTTTTTTTCCTTTGGAATTCACATGTATTTTATATTAGTTGCTATTTGTCCGATGTACACGATTATATTGCTATAAAATTTTCATAACCAAAACATTAAATTATTTTCTATTTTTCTTGCACCGCGTAAAACTACTACGTGAAAATAATTTCCCAACTTACACTTCAAAATATTCATATATATATCTACAATAACAATACTCAACAAACTGACAATTACTCAATTTCATATTCGTCCATACCGTGTACTCTAGATTTTAAGACTACCTAATTGCATTTGGAATTCAATGAAATTCCCACCGTGCGTATTGTATTTTTTTATTTCAATGACTGTTTCACGGCTAATGAGATTTTGTTAAAGTCTAACATGAAATTACCACACGACAATTTGATAAAATATGACAATTAAACGGAATTAACAATTGTGGGAATTAGCCGAGATTTTGTGATAGATAAAGTGAATTTATATTACGAACAACTTTCCTTTGAGCTACTTACGATCGTCCAGTTAATCAATCTAGAATTTCACAGTGTCACTAAGTAAAATATAACGCATGATTTGGCTGTTTATTTTCTTATCTTCCATGCATAAATGATTTTAAAAGTATTTGCTACAGAAAGTATAAATTTAATTAAGTTTAGGGCGTGGTTAAACTAAAAAAAGTTGCCAAACAACATATAGACAAATCGTGTGAACAAAACGGCACAGCTCACGGAACTATCGAAAAAAGCAATTCAGCTTTCACCCCCTAATTATAGGCATTACCTTTCAAAAAGACCAGACGTGAATCAGACAAGTGCTCGAAATGTTGCTCGTGTTTTTGGCTCCATTATCTTTCTAAAGATAGCATTAATCAAATGAGTGCATTAGGGCTGTCCACAACTGCTTATACTTTACCTAAATAATTATAATAGAAGCTATTTTTGGAAAAAAGGCTTACAAAAGGCTAAAGTTTTTAAGATAGATATTAAATAAACGATACATTGATGAGGGAGGGATTTAGCATAAGTAAGGACAACATCACGTAAATCTATACGTACGTAAACTGTTAAATTTTCTCAATTTGATTGTGAAGTATTTGTATGAAACTAAGCTGAAAATTTAATTGAGAAATTAGACATATTCCTATACTCTGATGTGACCTTACCATACCATAAGTCAGATGCTCTTCTTAATATAAAAAAAGTAAAAGTTTTCATGTATGTATTTTGGAATCCGTATGTTTTATAAACATTCTACAGTATGTATCTAAATAAAAGGGATCCTTTTGCAACACAAAATTTCGATTTTCGATTGTCAGTATAAAAATCATAAATTAATACACAATGCTTAGATAGTTTTTATCCTTTACCAGCAAGCTAAATGAAATAATGTCTTTAAAAATTATGACAAATAAAGTTTATGTCTATTAAATTAGAGCCCGTCGCTAAATAAAATCGAAAGGCCGCAGCCCTATAAGTCAGCGGCGTCGACAACACAGTGGCAATGCAAACTAGGTTAGGTACTGTGCTTACTGTTGACCGAAAAAAGCGAAGCCTCTTAGGTGCTCCGCTCACATTAGGTACAACACAATTACCAGGTATATTAGATTTGTATACATCAATTTGTAAACCTAAATTAGATCTTTAATGTATTCAATAATAGGTAATTATACCTGTCACTTCCGGTGGCACGGATGCTGTTTTTGATTCAGTTATTCTTTTTATTAACGACGAAACGGGGGTGATTTGTTTTAATGTTATAGGTGTAATACTTTAGTTGAACGTTTGGTGTAACGGTACCGGTCCTGCCTTTTGCACCGACGGTCCCGGGTTTGAGTCTCAGAAGGCGGAGATGATTTTTTGATGAATACGAGCATTTTTACCTGAATTCATTTGAATATTATATATCTATGTATATATGTGTCAATCTGTTACCATAGTATCCATAACACAAGCGTTACAGTGCTAACTTTGGACTAGGCTAATTGGTGTTATTGTAAGAAATATTTTTTTTATTATTAAACCATTCATAATTTATTGCTTTGCAAAATATTTATTGCAAGTTATATCTTCAGGCAGACAGCTGGTCGTAGGTTAGTCCGGCCTACGCATTCATAATGGATGCCTTGTGTAGGCTCCGCTAACTAACATCTGTTTACCAGTCGCCGGATCTATGCTTATATGTGCGCAAGAGTTGATTTTAGCTTAGCTTCCGCAGCTTGCTCTTAATCGACATTATATTTTTTGACTTAAAAAAAATACGAGTTCAAAACATTCAAAAGTTATTTATGTTTGAAAATTTAAAACGTGTGCGGGATAGCGGCTCGAGTAAGCAAAAACGTGGCTCTCCTTTAAAAATAAAGGAAATCGTTTTCTAATTGTGACCGGAACGATAAAAGAAGTGCGATTTAATGGATAGGTAGGTAGCAATAGTCTGTCGTGACTACGACCATCTCTAACTTTTAGTTTACTTTGAAAAAATACAGTCATGGTTTCAATGGCCTCTAAACTCCGACTGGAGATATTGATCGATGATTTATTGCGTATAACGACCCACATACTCACTTTCCGTATTTGCAACATAGAAAAAAAACACGTTTGTCGTCTGGCGACAACGTTTCACGATAGTAACCTATTCACATCAAATGCAATTAGCGGGTCAACGGTCTCGTAGAAGTGGCACAGTGACGCAATGGCCATCTTGCGTGCGGGCATCACAGGAAAGATGTTAACGAACAATTAGCAGACATCCGTAACGAGGATGTACGCACCTCATCACGAGCCACGGAAAGTAGTGTCGATTTATTTAGAAAGTGTACGAAAGTTTGAAGCTATTTGTGTAATTGACCTGATAAACAACCCGGCATCGGCGCCTTTACCGGCTGATAGTAATAACATATTAGTTGTAGGTCAATTGCTTGTACTCCCACTGTGGGTAATTGAGAGAAGTGACATGACGCCCTCGCGCCCCGCGGCCGCCGGCAGATACGTCGCGAATCGCTCTCAATAACAATTTAACGATGCATCCACGTCATTCTCTATCAATTAAATTGTGTACCGTGTTGAAAAGTAAAAATGCCTTTGTTAAAATAGATATTGCTCTGATTGCCTTTCAATTTCGACAAATTATTTACATACATATGTACTACCTTTTAGATTTGCAAGAGTGATGCATTGGGCGTCTGTAGGAATTGATACGGGTCAATTGCGGGTAAAGTTAGCAGAGTAAGTTTGCCAAGAACAGCAAATATATTTCCGATATATGTATCCGTAGGTAAGCATTTGCCAGGACTATGAGAGGTCAAAGAATTGTAATTACCAAATGTTTTTAGAATAAACCATCTTCCTTTAGTAAAGAAAGAGTATCACAAACATTATCTAGAGTTTTCGAAATCAGACAAAAGCTCACCAGTAAATCTGTGTACCAAAGTGTCATGATTTGGCTGAAGTCCACGCGCGTCAGATGTGGTCACGATACGTCTTGGTCATTGTCACAGGTTGGCAAACGGCAGGCATAATAAATGCACTCGCTCAGACTGTCCCCTCGGGATATTCCAGGAAGCAAACAGTAAATTTGGTAAAAGGGCAACGTCCTAACATCACTAACGGAAAGCTTCAAAATGACACTGGCTTTTCGGTTTTGTTATATTTCTTATTATTGGAGAAACAGCACAATAAAATATAGGAAAATATTGTCAACCTCACACACAGAAACAATGAACTTGAATATAGAATAGGAAGTGAGAATTGATTCGTTGAAAACGTCCGGAAGTGTAACCGGGCGGGCGGCACGGTCGCTCGCTTGTTATACTGTGGCGCGCGTCGCGGCTTGCGCTTGCGCAGAGAAAGTGCTCCTGCGCGCCGCAGACTCCGCGGCGTCTGCCAAATTGGCGTTTTCACGCTCCGAAATTGATAATTTTTCCAAACGATTCGTTTCACAGTCAAAGTGTTTTTGTTTCTTATATTTTAATGATTTACTCAGTTGTGATAAAATTAAAACTCGATAATTATGAAGGTCCTATCTTCTGGATTTGATTTACAAAAATGTTACTTCTTTACCTGTAACTTTAAAAGTGTTGTAGCTGATTAGACTTAATTAGAAAGCATCTTACTTTAGAAAATTGGTTTACGATTAGATCTGTAGGTGGGTAGTAATTTCATCTAATCCTCTAAACGACCAGTGTAATTGAGATTCGTCACACTTTTCCTTTGCGTTTTGCGGTTCAGGGTTGGCGACAATTATTTGAAATTCTTGATTAACGACTGTTATGTCGCAGTGACATGTGGGTTTTGTTGTAGACTGACGGTCTTGCCAAAACTTCTTAGAAACATTGCATATTTTTAGTTTCGTGGATTTTTGCAAACGTCAAACAACGGTGGCAAATTATAATCTTTAACGGTGTCAAAGATAATATTTAACTTACTAACCCTCTTTGTATTAAGTAGGTGTTAGTATTATTATTATGAGATCAAATAGCAGTATATACTTATGAGTATTTACTCATAAGTCATCATGCTTTTGTCTTTGATTTCGATTGTGCTTTAATTAAATAAATTAGCATGGAAAAGATAAGCGGGCAAATCAAGCATCTGAAACTTGAAAGTATTAAAATTTAGATAGGTTTTGTAAACAAAAGGTTTTAAACTTTTGATATTAATTTCGCAAGCTTAGAAAACCTAAAGGTAAGTATTACAGTCATTCAGTCATAACAGTAAAGCAAACACCAACGTCAACCAGTTTTCAAAATAATCACATATCTATTATAATATTTAATGTACTTTGTATGATAGAAAAAAACATTTAAATTAAATCTGCATTTATACTACAAAGGAAGGAATACTTGAAAACTGCTATAAAATTTAAAAATAACGGTTGCAGATGTATGCACTGCCTATAATCTCATCAAGCAAGTTTAGTCAACAGAACGAAACACAAAGACTTATCCCCTTCGGTTGTTTTTTTGCAGTCAGGTTTTTGTTTTTATTAAATGATTTCAACGATGTGTCTTCACCGAGATCTCGACCAATTTGCAATTTATAGTGAAGCATTTTAATTCAGTCAAGTCTAGATTAATTTCACTCTACAGTTTTATATAACTATTAAAAAAGAAATCCTAGTAATAATAATTGAGAAACTCAGTCTTTCAGTTCAATTTTGTTTGGACTTAGTTTTGCTATATACCTATTTATTACTGAGGAAATCATACTAATACAAATAAAATAAATACATTAAGAATTTTTATATATTGTATGCATTTCTCAATGCTAATCTCATTCTCAATGCGAAATAAAAACATCTGAATAATCACGTTAGGAATTATTAAGTTTTTTTTTATTTCAAATCATCATAAAATTTATAAGACACTTTTAACGTATATCAATATTGATTCAGTGCTATATCTGATTGCATAACATACTGCTGTAATTCTAGGTGGCAATTCTGTCTGAAAGTACTTCGTGACTAAGTACCGGCGAACTAATGAAAGTTACATAGATGACTCAACGCCCTCGTATATTTGGGCAAAGGCGCCGCCACCGTAATATTTCGGCAATACTGAGTCACCATTACGTGATTAATGTATTATAAAAAACCTTTAACTGTTTAATTATTGCCTTATAAAAAGGAAGCTGTGTGCGAGAAAAAAAAACAATTTAGTAGTATAACTAACAACTAAATATATTGGTATTAATAAGCGTAAATACAAGTATTACATGATTATTTGTATAGTATTATAATGCTTTAATTAAAGAAATTCACACCGAATATTGATTTCAGAATTTCAGAAAAAAAAAAAAACAAAAATAAATGCAAAAAATAAACTAGATTTTAGAATTTTACAAGAAATAGTGTTTAATTAACATTATAAAAAGTTTTTTAAACATGGCTTATTTTTTTGTGTAACAAAATATTGTTATCAATTTCGCGTAATGAAGAAACTTGGAATTATGGCTGTTAGGTTGGTAGTGTCTTATATTAGACTAGTATCGCATTTTTTAAATCAAAGACGTATGCGTAAACTATACTCGATTTATTAATGATATATCAAGAACAGCTTTGGTACATTTGTGCACATTGAATCTAAAGAAACACAGTGAAATAAATAAATAAATATTGGACAATCCCTACTTAATATTATAAATGTGAATGTAAGTTTGTTTGTTATGCTTCCACGCAAAAACTACTAAACCGAGCATCATGAAACTTCGTACATAATATTCTTGGAAGTATTAGAAGTAACATAGGATACTTTTTATTGAAAAAAAAAAATTGCGGGCGAAGCCGCGGGTAAAAGCTGGTATAATATAAATATAATGTTCTGAACCAAAGTATCTAAAGGATTTTTGTTATGAAATTCAGAATCAACGACGGTATCACGACACTCGGAACAGAGCCAATATAGAAAAATTCATTTTCTACTGGGTCAATACATGGCCGGGGAACGAACCAGAGACCTCGGAGTGGCGATACCATGAAAACAACGGTGTGCGACCCATTCCACCATAGAGGTTGTCACGATTAGTAATTTCTTTATACAATTGATGTAATACTGTTTTTGTCGTAGAAATAGTTTTTATATCAAACAGCATTATGTATAATGTGCAATGTAATGGACATAGCAATAAACTGTTTATTGTAGATAGAGCACAAATTTATGTTTATTATTTGAAATATACAGTAATAACTATTAAAACGAGATCTTATAAAAAAAGGAAAAAATAAACAATTTGATCTGCAGCTTAGTAATGATGAGAGACACACATTACTAATCTATAATCTAAGATCACAAATTTGTGGTTTGTCTGTCCGCACTTTTTCCCGCTCTTTTTCCATTGTATACGCGTTAACCGCAAGTAGTTCGTCTACCGGACGCTAGATGGCGCTAACGGAAAAATATTTAATAATAGAGAAATTTAAAGAATTTTGTCCACCCGTGCGAAGCCGGGACGGGCCACTAGTTATTATTAAAGTATAAAGTGTAAATTATGAAAACAACACTATAAAAACTCTAGATTTCCAAATTTTTAATTTAAGGGTTACAGCGTTAAATTTTGTTTTAGTTTAAAATTAGCTATGTGCAAAGAAATACAGTCCAAAAAAGAGGTTTGTTGTAAGTTATTTAAAATATAACAACAAACAATGGTGGTATTACTACAAATAGTAGAGCATATCGAGCAAACGGCATCGTGTCTGCTATTTGCTATGCAGAAATCGGCGAGGTTCGTTTTCCGCATCCAATTATCATACTGATAACTTTCTTGAATGTTCCTCTATTGTACAATAGTACAACAACAAATCGGATTACGTTACACTATATCTTATTTTGATTTCAAGTCTAACCGCCGAGGCTTACAAAAAAAATCACTGGGCATTTTAGCATTTTTTTTTTATTTTCAAAATTATCTTAACCAAACTATTTATCATTGCTAGTTTTGCTGAAAACCCACCTTTTGTGAGAATTATTAAAAATATAACATTATTATGTTTAAAACATTCGCGTACATCCCACTTAAGTAGTTTAACCGATTTACCTAGTTCTTCGAATGCTTAAAGTAAATCGATAAAATATAACATGCTGTCACATGATCCTAAAGGAGGTTACACACGCGCGTTAATCTTCTATGTTACTTTACCGGCAGCAATAAATTAGATGCATAGTTCCCGACCGATACTCTCCAGAGATCGGTTACGTGAAATTACGTCAGTTTGACGTCACTCGTGCATTTGGGTCAGTTTATTGTACTCTTGTCTTACAACCTATTTCTTTGTCTAACCAGCAAGGTGGAAAGTAGACCGGAATGCAAGCATAAATAATCTGCTTTGAAGATAAGAAGAGGTGAGCTGAGGGACCCAATCATATTTCTTTTTTAATGATAAGTTTATCATTAAATATGATTAGGTCATTTCAGGGGTTATATTTTGTCATTTACAAACATTTGGGACCTCTTAAAGTGTATTTGCGTTCTAGTAGGAGTAAAGAAAAGCCATGTTTCACATTATTTTTTATGCATATCAATATTGGTTTCATTCCCTTATCTCTGGTTGGAAACAAAGTTAAAGTTCACAAAATATAACCGATAGCGGCAAACAAAAAGCCTTTAACATAGTTCTATAAAAAACAACCGTGTTAATGAGAAATTGGGAGTTTCGATAGCCTCATTGCAATCATCATAATATGATAACGTTCAAAATACGATGACATATCAATGTCATCGTATTTTTTTTTTTAAGTAGTGATATAGAAGTTAAGCAAATAAATGCTAATAGCGTAACTTCATTAAGACAATTTAATAGCATCGAGACATTTTTCCAGCAATCATTTTCATCAATATTTTTTTCAATTACTGGTTATTAACCAGTTATGCCTTAAAAGAGACGAAAAAGAGCGAGCGTTAATCAAATTAACACTTACGCAATTTAATGTAAACAGGTAACGTTAATAAATCGAAACGCGTTTAATTATTTTCTACAGTGTTCCAATACCCGTGTCGTGTGATATTACCAATTATTACGTTTTGTTTGTTTATATAGATGGTCGCGAAATGCCGGCGCCTGATCGCGTGGAACCGCCGAGCTTGTTTGCCATAATGGGTTCATTAAGTACCGTACGTGTGCGTATGACCTAATATGGCAATAGTGCGTGGCGAAATGTGATCGAGACGATTGTGCGTGTCGGACGACACTGTGAGCAATGTGCTTAAGCTTCAGTTTTTAACTGACTTACCAATTTTCACAAGTGTCAACTGTCACTATAAATCCGAACATCAGTTCATTTTAATGAACACAAAATACGTCGATATACGTGAATTCTTTTTTTAAATACTTTTTAATACTTATAGTTTCTGAATTCAAATAGTTTAGACCCCGTCTTTAAACAAAACATTTCTTCGAATTTTATACGGGAATAACTTTAGGCAACTTCAAGACATCTGCGGTTAAAATAAACTCTCCAGTAGGCAAGTTATAAACATCGCCTTACATCTCCAACGTCTTTATGTTACCAATAAATAACATGAACTCAGATACATATTTAAAAGATTGCATAGCATTTTAGTGCCTACGCATTTGCACATTTGACAAATGAAACATCATCGTTACATAATCGTGGGCGGACTTAAAGTCACACAATGCGCTTGTAACAAAGTTGCCATTTTACATACAGTAAATCGATACTTGTATGATTCAGAGAACCGCATTACATATGTGATTAGCGATGGAAAGTAAACAATAATAATTGGCAAACGTCTGCCCACTCGGCTTTGAATGGAGCCACCGATCCGGAAAGAGATCATGCTGGAAGGAACAGTGGGCGCAACTGTACCACTCTCTGAAGCGTACACCGAGACAACTGGTGAAGACGTTACTTTATTTATTGTCTGTATCTGTACACACAGCCAATAACAGTTATATCTACTAGAGTGAAAAGAAATGAATTCTAGAAAAAAAATGTGTCAGATGGCGCTAGCTTCTGCTTAAGAAATATTTGAAAAAAATTGTCGGGTCTGTCAAAGTCTCGGTAGCTCAATTGGATAAGCACTCGCCTGGATAGCAAGAGGATAACCTGAAATAAGTTGATTTTTTCAAGTAATAACTACTTTAGATATAAAAATCTACCAGTTAAAATATCATAAACCAAAAATTGTAATGAAAAAAATGATGCAATTATAACTACTTATGTAAAACCTTATCTTAAAATAATATACAAAAAAGTTATGAAATGAAACGAAAATAACTTTATTCAAATGCACTTAAAATAAGTTGTTGTGATTCGTCCAACATTTTTACCTACCATTAGTTACTGGTAACTTACTGGTATATTACTTCTTACTTTCTTATATGAAGAAAATGCGTCATCTCTTTGTGTAATAAAATGTCAGACCATTTTATTATATAACTAATAATATTTTTACAATAGAAAACTCGCGCGAATTGAGAAAGGTCATGGTTTCGAGTTCCGTCACAGACGATAAGTAGGTGTTAATTTTATTTTTTTTAATTGATTCTTTTAATGAAACAAAGTGGTGGTAAATTGGGAATGATAAAATAAATTTTGGCATTCTCTACCATTAATTGACTGGTGAATGTTGTTTGTAAAGAAAAAGTAATTTCGGAGCTATGCTACAGTCAATTATGGACTAATGAATATTATTCACATAACAAGTAAAATTCCTTCTAAGATGAAACAACAAATTTCTGGCACATAATGGAAGAAATGATTGGCTATTATTTTTTAATTGTTTGTAATAATTAAGTGTAGGATTATCAATTAATTCCATTCAATAAAGTAGTGAGCGTGATCGTGTAATCAATAGATAATTAAATTTTCTAATGACATAACTAATAAGTTACTCAACGTAAATGTGAGTCGGAACAATCGCAGCAGCATTTCCAGTGATTTTATCTGTGCCCAGTTGCCTATGCACAGGTCGTCGACCCCGGTAGTGATGCGCGGACGAGTGCAATGCAATGTGCGTACGCGCATACCTAGACAAGCGATTCTCGGATAACCGATTGACAGCTCGATCTCCGAGCGCGGATATTGCGATTTTATTGTTTACATAAGAACGCAGATTGCGTTGAATGTAATATCAGCTATTTCACTGGCAATTCGTGAGTTTACAGCCCTTATCATAGCGTTCCTGGCAATTTATTTTAAAGTACAATAAAATAAAGTTTTCCTATATGATTTAATAAGGGAAATAACTTTTTTATCGACTGGAACGCTTGCCAGCAATGGCGAGTGGAATTCTTTATTTAGCTTTTATTTACCTCCTCGAGGCTATATGTGTATGACATATACAACTTCAGTTATTTATTTTTTCTTTTATTGAAAAATCGTAAAGATGCTAAGATAAAATTATATTTAATACTCAACGCCCGTATGTCCTATCCACATACCGATACGGAAATAGAAGACAAACTGAAGTATGAAAGCCATAAAAAGTTAAATGGCTTGGGTAAATTGTCAACGATATTGACGACAGTGATTTATCTCACTCATTAAATATTTCTATTTTAATTGGCACATAGCACGCACATGAAAATACGTATCTATTTATTGTCGTTGCCGGTGCTTACTTTGCCATAGGAAAGAAAATAATACATAAGATCTCATTGGCTGTAATCGCACGGCTAAAAGCGCCAACTGCGTCAAGTCCAATGAACTTCATTATATATAATACTCAATATTATAACGAAGTATATATCTTTACAAAAAGTCTTAATATAGAAAAATCATGTAGAAAAATTCTCATCAGATCGAATTCGAAGCCACGACTTATTGGCAAACCACGCGTCTAACTAACGCCATAATTAGTAGGATACTGAAATTCTTAAATATCAATTTTAAACGTTGGCTGTGTCAAATATTTTCCAAAGAATTCTGATTTCGTTTGATGACATTTGTGAATATCGATGTTTAGCCGATTAGTTTAAAATGTTTTCATATATTCTTATTGCGTTGCTTCCAGACACTCGGTCTGGCGCAGTGCGCGCGCGCATATGGCATACGGCCATGTGGCCGACTGCTTTATGTCCTGCCATAATATTTGCTTATGCACTGCATGCGCGGCTTTTAATTAATTAAGTGCTCCCAGAGATACCACTGAACTTAAAGCTGTATAACGTAACAAGGAAAGTTAGTAAAAGAGGAAAACTACCATTTCATATATTTAACAAAGGTTGCAGAAAACATAGAGTTTTAAAAACAAAATCTTGTATATTTGAATAAAGGTATTGTGTAATATTTAATTACATAATGAAGTCATAAATAGAAAAAAATAATAATAACCAGAGTTTATATAGAATCAAATACATTACTTCATAACCATGGGATCGCCCGTAAACCTGGCTCCCATATAAAAACTATCTAACAACAACAATCCGCGCGTACGTAACAATTAAACCCTGCCTTTACGCAGCCGACACTGAACATTCGTAGCGCACCACGTAATGACTCTTAATGAGAGAACCTTGTTCCTTGCAATGTTAGAGAAACATCCTTCGCTAAACACTACTTTACTACTTTAGCAGACATGTGGGCGGCGAGAATTCAATAGAGAGAAAAAAGAGGATGCTAAGTTAAGATCTACAAGACATACAAGGATATGAAGACTATATCGGCATGAATACCACTCTAAAGTTAATCAAAATACCATTTATTCAATCAGAACAAGTGGTTGTTGATTCGTAAACGATGCGCAGGAGTCGATAATCGGGGTTCCTAGAATGCGTTCAGACATACAGATGTTCTCGAAGACAGATGGATGCTAAAGCGAATTTAATACGAATGCAAACATTATGCATTTGATGTGATATACTTTTATGTAAATAAATCATGAATTAATAATCGTATCAATAGTTTGGATAACATGTAAAAACAACGTTTAAAGTATAATAAAGAGAAACATTAAGATAGAGATTATGATTGGTCATCAACAACTACATGGATTATAGCTAATACTGTAATAGATAAGTTGATACTATGTGTGCTATTGTTTAAAGGAGCAGGCCTACGAGCCGACAGTCTAACGCGGAAACAGACGGCGCGCTCAGTTGATGACAGATTCGGATAATGTGAATAGATCATTGCGTAACGGTACAGATAATGTGCTTCAAAAAGTTCACTCATTGGCTACTATCGAGACCGAACAATATATATTTTCTGTATCAGATATATTAGATTTGAATCAAGACAATGACTGATTTCATAGATATACGATGACTCATACAGAGATGGTTATTACCGTTCTTAATAAATACTTGACAAAAGATAAGTTACATTTAAAAACTTTCTATTGGAAATGACAGAGATAATTAGAGAAGTACTTCGATTGCACAAATATTTGTTTTAGTGATATGGCACATTGGTACTCCATTTGATCTTGAAATTATTAGACAACAGATGTTTCTCTTCGAATGGAAGATCTCAGTGCACAGGAAGACACAAATTGACTAATGAAAATCAATTCTCTGTCTGCCCTTGCTCTAATACCAGACTGTCCCCTATCAATTATTTAATCCGAGATGCAGTATTGGGTCAATGGCGAACACATAACTCTCCATAAACTACAGTTTTGATTATCGTCGCGTTCAAAATAGTTCGGGTTAAGAAACAGTAGAGTGCTGCCAAAGAAATATCGAATAAAACGTTTTTGAGTGACGTTTGTTTATGTACCAACGGGGTTTCAGTTGCGAAACTAATTTTTATTAGAGTGCCATCGTGTTTAAGCACACGTACGCCATGATGTTGGGTGTTGATGCGGTACTTGCTCTTGCACTTATATACTTATAAGGATATAAGTGGCATTATGGCTAATAATCAGTGCCCACAACACGGCAGTATAGCGGGAGGAGGTTCAAAACAACCGCCGGTTAGTTATTAGGCAATTAAACACAAGGAAAAATGCGTATAAGCTTCTTTCCGTTTGAAAGTAGCATTAAAAAAACATGAGAGCGGAGAAAGGCAATGTATCTTATGTAAAATAAGACCCTTTGTACATATGATACGATTTTTAAGAAATATAATTGCGCCATACGTCTTTCTTTCGATTTTTCCCATGGTTTAATTTATAGTATTGTGCTTCTTAATAAAAACAAGGAAAATTCGATGTTTAGGACGAAAAAAATATATTCATTTCCATGAACTGAGAAGCATTTAATTGTATTGGCTCACTAAAGCATTAACGTTAATGCATAGATCAATTAGAAAATATCTGTGATTAGTGATTCATATCGAGATTTTGTTAGACTTTGTTAACATTCGAAATGCTCGGTGAATCACCGAAATCTGTTATACTCTTGCCGATTGTAGTCGTATTAGGACACACATCAAATAAGGTTCAATTATTATTGAGTCAAAGGCGCTAATTAATTTGCAATCCAATACGCCGAACACATTGAACAGACGGCGAATACAAACTGCATATAAACTGGTTATGAAACAGACAGACCGGTTTCGAATGTCATCGCATAACCCATCGCAATATCTGCGACGCATATTGAAAGTATAAGAAATCACCCTTCTTGACTAATTTATTTATTTATTTTATTAGGGTCTTTAACAAAAGATACAATAAACATTCCATAAAACTTATACTAAATTAAATGTACTCAATGCTCCATCAATTACAGAAGAACACAACAGTCGTCCAAAATTATTATTATAATTTTGTAATTTATTAATATAGAATTTCAATCACGTAATGCTAAGAAATGTAACTTAACAATAGAATAAAAATATCTCAATGTTTCTAATATTTAAAGAAACTGTGCATAAAGTATTATTCTTTAAAATACCAGAAAGAACGATATGTAAAATGAAAACGACAAAAACTAAGCCACCTGAGAATTCTAAAAGGATGAAAATTAGCAAAATCGACGCTACTTGATATGTACATACTTAACATCGATCACGGGGCCCATGGTTGGCGTGTTTCGTCGGCGCGCACAGTAACAAATAACAATATAATTTCTACGTGGATCGATTCAAGGATGAATACCTATTGCGTGGACGCTGGTTCTTTTGCAGGTTGGTCACGCGCACTCTGCCGGCATGCCGTCATATCCTCAACTGAATTGGCCACTGCAATTAATAAAAGAATATGCGTACGGGCAACACTATGTTCGGCAGTGGAAGGTAGGTTTAACGCATTGTTGACGTTCTCGCAGGACTGTTTGTTCACAAAAAGTACGCAGCGCTTCTTTTAGTTTTGAATCACAAGTGATTCATAAAGCTTTTAACAATTGGTAGTCTTTGACACGTATCACCATAATATAATGGTTAAAAAATTTCGACGATTATATATTAGGTCTGACGAATATTATTGTATTCATTTGTTACTCAACTGTATTGTTATTTGAAAAGTCAAGTTAAACCAGATCCGACGAGGCAAACATACAGACAGGTTCAGTCATTGTACTCGTATTTCGATGCTCTGCTTTATTTTACTTAATGTACTTCGATTCGCGTTCTAATATTAAATTCGTGACCATGGAGTTTATCCGAAGTGTCTATTTCCGGATTTATTAAGCCTACAACATCTCCACAAATCTCCACTGGCGCCGTACCTGTTATTGTAACGTCAGAGCATATTTCTCTTACAGTATTCGCGATTTATAGTTGGTGTAAGCTTTGATTCTGTATTCATTACACTCGGAGCACCATTACTGATTGCCGACATTTTTAACTAAAAGCCGAAGAACGGATTTTTATCTGGCAAGCTGATAACTAATGGGTATCAGTGAATCTTTGTGCCAGCTGAACATTCTTGCTTTACTGTAGCGAGATTACAAAAGCCCGGAGCCTTCACATGATCGCCGTGTCGGCTGTTCCGAGCTGCCCACATCTCAGCCTTATCAACCGTCATCGTCTTCCATTATGCGCGCCTAGGCATGTGACATGTGACCTCTGCATGCAAACCTTCAACCTGTCTTCTGTGTAAGATGGATAACATCTTATATTGACTTATCGACAGGTTCAAGTACATTCAATGGGAACTTCGCGGTTCCATTGTCTTTTTGTTAACGTTCACCCATGAATAGTTACTTTATAACCTTTGTCTTTAATAATTACCGGTTGTTGTATAGAAATATCATTTTCAAATAATATATTATGTACGTTTATAGAGCTTAAAGATACTTTCGCTTATGTTGCGTTTATGTATGTATATGAATACATTAAATCATGGTTATCTCCTTAACAAAGCTAAGAAGATTGATACAAACATATGGTGCATTACTCATTAAAGAAAGTATAATTATAAGCTCTTGGGACGTCATTGTTAATAACTTTCACTGTCTACAAATAATTCCTTGTTGATTTCTGTACTTGTCATTGGCCGTATTCCTTTTAAGTTTTCATGTTTCTTATCCTAATGAACAGTATTAAAAGACATTATCCCGTATCATTATGCCTTTTGATTACTATTTTAGTAGTGGTTGAATTCATAAATGTTATCTGCTATCATGTTTTTGTATAGAGAATTTAATACGAACTTAATTATTAAGTTTGGTTCAGTAGCACATTCCATTAATAGAGGGCTCCAGCTATTGTTACGTAGGTAAGTAATCTATGTTGTCTTGTCTTTAAGCATAAAAGCATTTTCCCCTCCAACACTTTGAAAGTGTAGTGACCTATTAATACTTATAATGTCACTTAAAATATAAATTTTCTGTTTAAGATTGGAAAAACGATGATGATGCAAGAATTCATAGTAATAGAAGTTTGAAAGGGCGGTTTCTACAATAAAATACCTAAAAAGAAACATTAACGTTCAGTGAACCCGATATCGAACAAAACCAGAACTCAATTTGTAAGGTCGTTCGTCTTAAAGATATAATGAGGCCTTTGGATGAATTCTAAAGCGTAAAACTATTAAGGCATTTTCATATTGCGTCAGCGCTTTCTTCAGTTTTACTGTTCTAATAAGCTTAAGAAAACGAAGCAAACGATGTAGGTATTTTTATTAAAGACTTCAACTTTGATTGTAAAATCTGGACTCGAATTATAAAAGATTTTTTAAATATGGAAAACTGTAAATTTATGTTGCCATCTGCCACTGAAACAAGATGTCATGTCTAAGCCTATAAGAGTCGAGGGATATGGGTTTTATGTATTTATCATTGTGTCTCGACATGTGAAGATCAATTGACTTTTAAGTTCAACTCCATATGGAGACACGCGGGCGATATGAACTTGGCTTCGAGATATCACGGTAAGGCTAGGTTTTTTATCCGTAATCCACAGTAAAGGCATAAATACAATTCATTAAATATTCTTACAGAATTTCACAGGTATTCATAGCTTCTGGATTAACTCATCGTTTTCAAGTCATGGCGTAGATCGTTAAGTATAAATATTAGGGTCATACATGGGTTACGCCATTCGCCAACTGGGCCGTGATAATCGGGAGTAGACGGACGGTTGTGCAACGAGCGGTTTCAAACCGCAGCTAGAAATCTACGGTATTGAATGAACCATTCTCGAACAGTTTGCTTGCTTAAAAGTTAAGCGTTACGTTTGCGGCTAAGAGTAAATATGCGTCATTCGGACAAAGAAAATTGAGATTTATTAACAACAGTACATTAAGTAATGTTGATTATTTCATTCAGTAGATTCAATCTTCTTATATTGGTGTAGCTTTACCGATAGATATGTAATAACACTAAATTAAAAAATAATTTCTAATAAATTAAATGAAAGTCATTTGGATTTTCATTGCAATTTCATAATATACTGTATTTTTTATTACTAGTTTATTATGATGATTTGTTGAAGAATGTGTTTATATTTATTTTAATCTCACTGCCCATGTGTAAACCCTAAAAGTTTCATCAAAGTAATTGAGATAACCATACATATGGTACCAATTTAATAAAAAAATAAAAAGCATATTTATAGCTCGAATTGATATTGCCCTCAAATAACAGCGACTTCTATAGGTGAGATGGATTGGCAAGAGTTCTAAGAAATAAGGGAGCGGCACCGCTAGCATTATAATTGTGTGTTCATAGGCTCGGGTAATAGGCAAGTCTCACTAAAACACTAATACACGCCATATAGTATATTCTAAAGCACAACTACGAGTGTGATCTTACGACGTATGATATTCCATCATGCGTCGAAAAGTTTTGTAAACGTTTTCTCATCCGTTAGTTACGTCACATGTTTCGATCCGACTAAACGGTGATCAGCGAGCAAACAGCATCGTATAACACTAAAATTCAATACTGTTATAGCATTGTTTACCGTCATCAAGTCAAAGTTTATAAAACAGGTCAAATGAGCTAACTCGGTATAAGTTTGTCAAACTGCTTTTGCAATGCTAATATTATACACATTAATCTGCATATTGCGATATTTATAAAACTATCGTACCAAATCGTGTTATATAACAGTGAATAATATCCTAATGTATAATAATGTATTGCCGACCGGCAAAAAAAAGCAATTGAATTATTTTTTTCAAAACAACATAAAAAAATAATTCAATTGCCTTTTGCCGGTCGGTACTTGCTAATTGGTTCTCTATTCACATATCGGTGACATTTTCCGCTTTTAATGTATATCACATACCGTTACTATAAAAGGGCAAGCTTAGACAGATGAAGCGAGGTCAGCAGAGGTAAGGTCTACCGTGCACTGCGTCCTAGAAGCAAATGGATAATATATGTCACTTGTAAGTCCACCTAGACTTAACATGAAAAAGGTGCGAAATTTACATACAGGAGGCCTATTATTATAGGATATACATCAACGTCATGTGAAGGATATATTAACTATGTAATCTTCATAGAAATATATACCCATGACTTTGCAATTGCTCATGTTTCATCACGCAACAGTCTGCCCGACCCAGGATCGTCAGTGCGAAAGGCAGGATAGCTATCGTTGCACCAAACCAAGCAAGTAATTCTGAACTCTCTGGTGCTTCAGAAAACATATTAAGTCGTTGGCCCTGGCAACTGCAGTTCTTAACACCAACTTATGGACTCATTCTCTGTCTTCTTTATTATCTTTGAAGTTTTCTTTTGTTTTATTAGTACTTCGATGTAGTGTTATCAATAAATATGTTTTGAATTGTGTTTTTATTTTCCGTAGGAACTGTTCGATTTTTAAATTAACTCCCAGAAAATATCGGAAGTTTAAGGTGCTTAAGCGATTAAGTTTAAAACTGTTTTTAAACTCCATTTATGGATCTCCTCTTATTGAATGTATATTTATATATAGTAAAGTATTTTGTTGTTTTTTAAGCGAATTACATTGGTAATATAAAGTCTTTACTGTTATTGTATTCTATAGTTTGTGATAGATGAAGCTTCTGTTAATATACACGCTGTTGTAATTAGTGACAAAGAAAAAAAATTGAACGAAAATAATGGGAATGAGAAATGCTTCTCCTCAGCCTCTTTTGCCCACTAGGGCAGCGCCGGTACGGTTAATATTTCAGTGTAAAATATGAAGTCCTGTTTGAAGGAAAACTTCATCAACGAAAAGCAATATAAAAATATATCTAATCTAGAAGTAACCGCTATAACATTTTTTCTCCTTTTTAACTAAGAGATAACTTAATTAAATATTTTACCTTTAATATAATCAAGACTCTAGTATATGGTAATGTTAGAACGTACCTAACTTAAGTTGTGCTGCACAAAAACATATAATTTGATTGTAGCATAAAATTGATAATAACAATAAGACATTATTATTTGAAAAATATTTAAAAATCGAAAATCAATATTATTATCGACCTCTCAAAGTAATAGCATCGGAGTGATATCATATCGTCTTGCACGCATTCTGTCTATAAAAAATGTTTGAACAGGGTCAAGAGCGAAGTTACACAACGGGCACCTGGGTAATATGCAGGCGCTGTACAATCGACACAACATCACGATCAACAATAAGTAATATATATTTTTTATTTAATGTGCTAAAAACATTTGCGTACGTATTCTTTAAATAATTTTTCGTTTTAAGTAAGCTTAATGGTTTTGTTTCGGTTTCAATATTGATGACACATAAAAAAAATATTCTGTCAGTTTTTTTCTAAGTTGAATTCAATGGTTTTAGCTAAATTTATATGCTGTTCATTGAACAGAAATAACTTTTTTGTTTTTATCAGATGAAGCGAGGCAAAGTTTTTAAAATATTTTATCAACGTTTGGTAAATCAGTGGTATTTTGGTTGTTCGAAGTCAAGGATATCGCTCTTGCTCCACACATGGTTATTTGTATAAAATAGCTGTCCTAAAAGTTATTTACTTAAATTCGTCGCTTTACTGAGAAAAACATCAAACTCAAATATTTTTAAAGCAAACAGAACCTTTTTTGTTTAAAAAAAAAACATTATGTTATTTATATAGTGAATTCCTTTAAAACCGGAATTTTTGTCCTATTCGCAAGCTCAAGTCAAATGTACAATTTCAAAAAGTGATATTTGAAAGAGGATTGAACTTGCTAACTGGCATTATTTCTTTATAAAAAAACATCCACAGACACAAAATTTCCTTATAATTTTTGCCTACCCCTTCAGTATATAAGCATCAATTTTGTGAGAATATAAAATATCAATACTCCAAGTAAATCTAGAAGTGATAAACCGTTTGACGGCACTATGCCGTGAGTTACTCGGAATATAGATGAATGTGTGCAGTAATGATCAGAAACGACTATGCATATTTTTATGTTTCTACAAAATCGCTGATACTCTCTCAGTATTAATTTAAAACGTTGTCAAAAATATATAAAATTAAGCCCAATAATTTTAAATACAAGCTGGATGCGAACACGTTTCGCTGTTACTGTTTTTAATTGTTATTAGAAAAAACACCCGTTTTCGAGGGTAATTAGAGTTAAAAAGTATGTACATGTACTCTTGAATAAACATGAAACGTTGTATAAAAAATGTCAAATGAATCCACAAATCAGTTTTCGAGTTTTGCTCACACAAAAATAGGCAGACTGATTTTTTCATACAAAAATATAATTCCTTGAACTTTCCCAAACCAGTGTCAACATTAGCCATCGGCTAAACGTCGACGTTGGAAACAAAAGACTGACAGTGTTACCATTAACCCTGACATTCGACAAATTCACACCGGGGCATAATTCACTCGCGCAAGCATCGTGAAATTGTGGAACCATTGTATTGTAAAACAAGTGAAGAGAGAAGTGAAACTCCTTATTGTTTTGATAGTTTAAAATACGAGTCTGATTTATTGCACAGCTTTCACTTCATTCAGATGATGCGAAAACGAAATGAAATATACCGGCAAGTTATTAATTTTGTTTCGTAAATATTTGAACACACATGTATAGGTACATGAAGATGTTCTTTCAAAATGAGTAAATACCGTAATAAATGAACCTTGACATATTAGTATTCGTGGGAGTGATTTTATTTATAATCATAACTGTACGGAATGCACAAGACGCGTGTGGTAGTTTAAAAATAAAATTTATTACGCTGTTTCTATGTGCAGTTCACTATTCTCCTTTGTCATTATTATTTATATACACTACATTGGTGAATTGTAATTTTGATGCGAGCACATTTATCAATTATATTGATTCTTTTTATATCTCTATGCGAGTGCAATAAACTCGAATGTGTTGTGTGATCTTATGTCATAAAGTAAGCCGTTTCTATTTATATGCGTAAATGATTTTATATGCAAGAACACATGCAGTGGGATTATTAGTTGTCAATTCAAACTGCTTAATCCGTTCTTATTTAGGATTTTTTGTGGAGATAAGTGCTTGAAAGATCACATTACGCGTAGTCAATTACGTAAAGGAGAATGCACCTGACTCGGGAACCAGTTGTAGCGTATAGGACCAGTTCGCTGCGAGCAAGGTCCTGCCAGAGACACTGACAGTGTCGGGACAGTCAAATGAGAACGGTATAACAACTCCGAAATCACTGAATTTCGATGGAATTTATTGCATTGAATCAATTACCTGCTTTTTTTTTCTCTAAATAAATGGATAAATATTGGACAACGTCACATACATTGCACTGAACCCAAGTTAAGTAGCAAAAGCAAATCTAGAACGGTACCACAACACCCAGATCCGAACCAATAAAGAAAATTACGTTTTCTATATTGACCTGTTCGGGGTACGAACCCGGGACCTCAGAGTGATGTTACCATTAAAAACCGGTAGCGAACCACTCGACCACGGAGGTCGTTAATTATCTAAATAGAATATACTAGCGGCCCGTCCAGGCTTCGCACGGGTGGACACAATTCTTTAAATTATTTCTATTATTAAATATTTTTCCGTTAGCGCCATCTAGCGCCCCGTAAAAGAACTTCTTGCGATTAACGCGTTGCTATGGTATCGCATATACAATGGAAAAAGAGCGGGAAAAAGAGCGGACAGACAAACAACAAATTTAAGATCTTAGATTATAGATTATTACTTGTAACGATGTGAATATTCGTTATCAAAATCATGAAATTTTTATTTATTTATAAAGAAGAAAGGTGGTTTTATTAAATTAAATAGCTGTTACCCAGATTTTAGAAGAAAAGTTAAAATACAAAGCCATATATAAGAAACCGCAGCCTCCTACAACCGCTTAATGATACCTATAGTTCACATCAGTATGATGTAATGACCGCATTCAAAATACTGTTACAAGCGATAACAGGTTAATTAATCATATCCCTTGTAACAGTAACGATTTTTAAATTAGAAAGTCATTTATTTCTACTATTACCAAATTACCAACCAGCAGATAAGAAAGATATAGAATTTCTCAAGATCTTTCTTTAGTCTACTTCCATAACTTTTACTGTATTACTAAAGCGAACATTACCCTCAAAAACTGGAGTATTTTAAAAATAAAATCACAAACTTTAAGTGCATTTACTTTCAGAGATAATGATGTAACTGACAATGATAAATATCTTATAAGAAAATGAGGCTGTATGAAATAGTTTTAGAAGCTTCACGATATTTACTTAGATTACGTAATAAGCAATTTTTCAATAATCTTCTGAGCTATTATGTCTACTATACGAGATTATGATGATAAAATGTGTCTTATGGCGTATCGTAGATTAGGTAGGAAAGGTATTTTGATGTCTGTTGGCGTCTATCAAAGCGGGTTTTTCCATAATAAATGCAAAAAATATAATTATGTATATTGTTGGGTCGAATTTTGTAATTCTCAGATCATTCACCTAGTGACAGGGCCCATTTTAATCCATTAACGTCTCTCTGTTGTTCCATCTTTATGTCTATTTGGAATTTAAAAACTATAATTACTACTATAAATCACAGAGCTTCGTATAATGAGATTCTCCATATTTGTTTAAGTCCATGACCTAAAGTAAACATTACAGCCAATTACGATAGTTTTTTAATAAACCTTTTCAGTCAAAACATGATTAATTTCGTAATTATTTGCTTCCCTCTTTAAGAAATAAATGATGCAAGTAGCGCATAAGGAAGGAAGAACATTGCATAAAGGCCTACACGATTTTGCATTTCATTAATGAATCTCTAGAGATAGTCATTAACCAGAACCTCTTTGAAGTCTCGTTAATGATATGCAAAAACTATTCCTGGCTCGGTATAAATAGATATTAATTACGTGAAGTGTGTGTAAACCATTAGTAGGTTTTAGCGCCGAGCAATTAAATAGAAATAATTTATAATCTCAATTAGTTATTAAATCCCAATGAGATGTTTGTTCTTTCATTATAATATATACATATATCACGACCGCTTAAATATTATTAAAACATTAATTTCTAGGCGTAGTTTCAGGTTTTTTTCATTTAAATGTCGATTTTTAATGCCATTTATTACTGAAGTTTCATTTCGTGTAGTACTGAATTTATTGAATTGGTTAACTCTAAAATAACGTATTACATATAATGCTGTATCTATTGTCGCTCGCAGTGTCCATGAATAAGGGCTATAAATGCAATATTTAAGCGTAATCTTGCGGTATTTTTACATACATTTTTTTTTAATCTAGCGACACTGCACTGGATCTTGTTTAATTTTTACGGGGTAGCAACACACGAAATCAATAACAACTTCATCAGCTATATAATTTCGAAACTAATTATTGCTTCATGTCAATCGCAAGAAAGTAAATTAAAAGGAATACCACAAAGGGCAGTGGCAACGTCAGGAGTGTTCAATTTGTGGGAGGGTGGCGATCACGTGACGGTCACGCGGCGGGACATTGCGGGCACGAGCGAATCTCGTGACCAAACGCACCCCTCTCCAAACTTATAGGGGTTTTTGTCGTCAACGCTCGATAAATATAGATTTTTTCAATCAAAAAAATGTTCAAAGGATATACAATATTGGTAAACAGATCACTGTGCCTTGGAAAATTTACATGAAAGAATTGAATTACTTAATACTCCGACACATACGTTGAAAACATTTTCAGAATTTTCAGAAACAGAATTTCGTTTGTAGCATTAAAAGGCTACCTTAATACGATAAAGAGACAATAAAAGATTGATATCGACTATATTAGGTTCTTAATATGCCCTTCCATCTTATGTCATCTTGGATACGAGCTTTGCGTGCGATATAAGAGCTTCTTGTTTACTGTGTATATAAACTGTTGTTTTTATGATATTAAAACTTGATTTAAAAAATATGTTATTGTAATACAGTTATTTTAACCGTTGTCGCACTCAAAAGAAACCACCACCATGTCAGAGGAACAGCGTTTCAGTATCGTTTTGATCATCTTTGTTCGTCACAGAAGCTTATGCTATGACAGGGTTGCTTTTAAACTCGCCTCTTCTACAACTGTACTTTTTGTTTCCACCACAAATGACTTGTCTTTTTATTATGATATTTACTTCGATTTATTTTTTGTTTATTAGAAGAAATACTAAATGTAACCCCAATAAACAGTACTATGAAGTTATACTTTTCATAACCGCAAAGAAAAATAGACGAGAAGGTGGTTAATGAATTCATTTTAATTACCTACTCATAGACTTATAGTTGGTTAAAAATTGGCTACAAAGCTTAAAGCAGGTACAGTACAACACAGCAATAGGCAAACAAATACGGTCTAAACATCTGACATATTGTCCCTAACGTCATTGTGGGAAGTCAATTGTAGTATATTTGGGGGCGTGCGGATAACGTAAGTATACAATATTTCCACCTTATTTATTTTTATCTTATGTTACTTTATCAATTAACAAATTATTAATTATATTATATTACTGATTTAATATTATAACAAACCGATGCCGTAAGCATTTCGTTATAAGACTAAATGTTTTTAAAGTAAACATTATTCACTAATTTAATTCTTACTAATTGTTCGTCTTTGTTTATGCAATGATTATACGTAAAAATAGAAAATATAGAGATTGACTAAATTTCAAAGCGACTTAGTAGTTAACCTGTATTCAGATTATATTAAATAGTTTTAACGTAACTAAATTAAATGTCTCCAAATTACTTTTCTAACGGGTAATGCATTTCCTTGTGTTAGCCTTAATGCACACATGATAGGCATTGGACAGGAAACGGTGTTCCCTGTTACGGTGAAATTAATTCCTTTAGAAGAGGCGACTGGTTTGACCGGCTGCTAATTGTACAACGTCAAAGTAAAAATATAATTGGTTGAATAGTTGATATTGATTTCAAACTATCACTTTATTTATATACGTAAGAACTTTTTAAGTCTAACCCGTACTAAAAGTAAATAATATTGAAACAATTTTATTAAAAATAATCTCAAATGCATATTTTTGTTATATTAAATAATGTTGGTTATGAAAAATATATATAAAAAATAGTTTTTTAAACAAAAATCATTTAGTATTAAGACTTACCCACGATCCAGTGGAGCCCCAGCGTTTGAGCCTCTTCCCGAAAATGTTTTGGCACTGCGATAGACAAGATACGGATGCAGCCGGTTGTATTTTACCAACTAAACTGTCTCTGTCCAATGTCATGGTACACACCACTAGATCGAGTACAGCACTATTAAGAAGTTTTAATTTTGGAATGTTTATATATTTTTTTAAAGTTCGATACACAGTAGAGCGACGCGTTTAACTTCGCGTAGTGTTACGACTCGCGTCGAGACGTGTAATCGCGGCCACGTTCGCGGCTTGAATGGTACGACTTGTGAGTTTTCCTCGCCGGGAAAGCGCCCGCCCGCCTAACGCCCGCCCATGATTTGCACGTAGGCCCAATTCGAACACTTATTTTTTATATTTCTTAAGTGGAATCGTATTAGTGTCGGTGGGACAGTCCGAATGTCAGCGTTATTTGAGATTTCAATACAGTTGAGTTGTATTAGTATTTCTCACATTTCCAATGAAATGAAATAAGGAAATATAATGGAAACCGTTGGACTTTCTAAATTTTTACAGTTCAGATTTATTTATATTAGAAAGTAATTTTTTGCAGAACAAATGAAGTTTCATATGCTAAATGTTACGTTGCTAAATGCGCTGTTTCAACATTTAAATTGTTATATGAATTTCCCAAGGCTAGCAACAATGGTGGGAGGTTTTTACCAAACCTTGACCTCCTCCCCACAGTTATTTGATATTTAACCCTTCGCACCCACGTGTGGCATATTAAGAGCAGTCCACTGCAGTAATTGTCGGTTTTGTGCCGAGTGAGGGCACTCCCGCCAGGAAATAGCGCCACGATTGGACCCGGCCCTAATGGTTTGTTGGACAGCATTGTGATTGTAGAGGCCTACACGAAATTTAAGCTCTGTAGAAGTTCAAGGATACAGATAAAGAGTTTCTTACGTCCTAAAGCTTTACATGAGGAGTCTATTTTAAACTAAAAACTTAAAAATAGTCTTAATGTTTTGTCTCAATGTGTACTTCAGTACCCTAGCTGTTCGGGCGCCCGATTTAGAACCGGTTTACCAGGATGTGGGTTTGAATATCACCTGAGGTGATTTCTTTGGATATGAACATTTCTTTCAGACCCAAAGAAAGCTCATTTTCAATTCTAAAACATATTAGAATTATATATTTAGCTTGAGTAAATGTTTTGTCTGGTATTTAAAATCACTGAAGATATATAACTTATTTTTCGATTAATTATTGTGTAGATAGGAAAGTAGGACACAAAACTAGTCGAATTTCTAGGATGATTAATCACATTTCAGATTTTCTGGTAGACAAATAAATATAAAATTAAAACATATAATTTTACATTTAAAGGAAAGCTATTTTAGTATACGCTCATATTTCATTTTAGCCATAAGCTCTTCGGTCAAGATATAAGAAAGGAAGAATACACAAAAGATTCAACGAGAAGCGTCTATTATACAGTCGACAAGGTCTGTGGTTACCTACGGCAGATTCTTTGCAAGCACCGATACATCAGCAACAGTGAAGAAGTTCTTTGGAGGCAAAGACAGTAGAACATCAAATACTTTTTATTTATATCATAAACAAAAAATCCTTGAGCTCATTGCAAACAGGGCAACGTCCGCTGATTTCAGAAATTTGTTCATTTATACAAATTATATTTTCTATCATTAAATTTTTATTTTTATGGCAAGATTAGTGCATACATGACTGACATACTTCTAAGCTATGTAGTGTTGACATAAAGCAACATCAAAGTACCAGTGATGTTAAATTACGTTGCTTTTTTATGAAATAATCTAGTCTAAGACATTGTTTATTACTTTAAATACTAAAATTATTTTTGTATAATAAATGTCAGATGTTAATCTACTTGGCTATGAGCAAGCGGATGGCGAGCGGTTGAGCATTTTAACATTGTATATTTCATATGGCGATATTGATAACTATATAAATATATATTTAGGGTTCCGAAGTAAAATCTCAAGGAATCCCAATAGTTTTGCTCAATCCCCTTTCTGACCGTCCCCTCACGTTTTAACACTAAAAAGTCGTAAATTGCCATAATCACACATATTTATTGCGCCAATATAGTTTAAAAAAAATTTGTAAGGAAAATGGATCTGGGCACTTGGTTTTTAAATATATAATGGGGATATGGATTCATTTGCAAAATGTCCAGCTTGAAAATTTGGTTAAATAACGTGGCTTTACTAATTAAACGGCTGTGTGAGATATTAGATAATACTAGCGGCCCGTCCCGGCTTCACAGGGGTGGACAAATTTTTTTCTTTTATTAAATATTTTTCAGTTAGCGCCATCTACCGTCCGGTAGACGAACTACTTGCGGTTAACGCGTTGCTCTAGTAACGTTATTGATACAATGGAAAAAGAGCGGACAGACAAACACACAAACCACTGGGATCTTAGATTATAGATTCACAACAGTGGTAGGCATACTTAAAAAGAAAAATATCACAACTAAATATCATTTCTAATAGTCGGTCAATTTTATTCGTTAGGTTATATTTATAATTTAATATGCGAGGTGAAATGAAATTATACGGTTTTACAAAGAAGTTTGTTTAACACGCCTTACACTAAAGCCGGAATTATTGTTCTACTCGTTTTACGTCTCGAGTGTGTAAGTCAACTCCTAAAAAGATATATTAAGGGATACTACGGAACCATAGATTGCGCGTGGCTCGAACCGTGCTTTGTCAGCTTTTTATTTAAATATTATTATTGATGAAATGTATTTTTTTAACAATATATAAGAAACTCAAATCATAAATCATACTTTAGCATTGGGTGGTGGTTATTGATAACAAATACCCTGATAAATGTTATCAGATACAATCAATTCATATTGCTCTCGAATAGATCATAGTTTAATGTGTTCTGTTACTTAGTACAATGTAAATAATGTACTATTCTCCTCCTTATAAAAATTGCTAAGGTGGTATTTCTTTCATGCAGTTAAAATCTAGGTTAAGTTCTAAAACTTAGCCTATCTTAGGATAGGCTAACCCGGTCAAGTGGAATACTTTAATGCCCTATAAACTAATTGTTTGTCTAGAAGAAAGAAATTTTACTGACCATAAAATATTAAATTAATTTAATTGATAATTACTTTTATTTTATACCTTGGAATTAAGTTTTAAATAGGTTGATAAATTGAATCGTAAATTATGTCTTTAAGCTGTTACCACTACCATCACTAACAAAAACTACCAACAGCATAAAGAGAAAATTGAGAAATGTACGTAAGAGTGAAGCGATTTATAGTTCGACTGCTATATGTTGGCATTAACAAGCGTTTATTAGGACAATTTACGACTCCCGTAAGATATCATTTGTACTTCTAAGAAATATCCTCTTTGTGGTCATGCGGTGATTTACTAACGAGATAACGATTTTTAAAGCGTTATGACAAATCTATTTAAATTTTAATATTTCAAAGAAAATGTATTTTTCTATGTTCCTAGCAGATATATCTGATAATTCTATCTCCGTTTAATCAATAATTTAGATAAGTATATATTCACTTAGACCAACAATCCAAATTGATATTAACCTCTAGACGTCTTATCCAAAAATAGAAATAATTAGTCATTCGTAACTTAGTTGTTAAAACATAAGAAATATATCTTGAAATGGATTCAAAATTGCTGTTAGACGAACTGTGTCACAACAATATTTCTGACTGGGAATATTCTGGACGAGAGTTGTAAAAATAGAATGGCGAGTTTGTTTTTAGAATTGTTGTATAATGTTTTTTTTGTGAAACAAAACTGTATTTGCGTTCACACACCGAATGATTTAGTTAATTGTTGAGTGTAAAGTGAAGCAATTAACTCCACAACATAGAACGGAACCTTTCTAACGGCCACGGTGAGGGAAGGCCTTCAAAAGTTTTACGAAATCCACGTGAATTGTTTATATTAAAATTAATTATATTTTTGTTTCCACACATTGATATGGATTTCCGCAAATCGTTATAACTAAGGCGAGTAGGTACGCGAATTTTTAATTAATTTGATTTCAACTTCCTCGTTTATCAAATGTTAAGTAGGCAATTATTATGAATAACTAACGTACTGTTCATATGTCGAAAAATACTAATTGTAAGAAATAAGATTTTAAATCGACAATGGCCCGGATACAAAATAGTATTTTTTTTTTCAATAGATATAGGGAACTATGATGTCATAATATGTAAGAATAGATTGATTAGGATTGTATAGGGATGACCTCCATGGTCGAGTGGCTAGCATACTTCAATGCATGGTGACGCCAGTGCGAGATCGCGGGTTCGTCCGGCTGGGTCACAGTTAGAATACGAACCGGTACCGTCGTTGCTGATTTTCATAGAACAAGTTCTTTCGCTACTTAACCTGATTGGGAAGAACAATATATCTGGTATTGTCTTATATTAATATTTATTTCTAGTTGTAAATAAGCAGCTGAAATTCGTCATTTTATTGAAATTGTTTATAATTTAAGGCTTTTTATTCTACCAAAGTATGTAGGCTCACTCATATGTAATATATGAAATGAATATTTGTTTTTTCGTATTTTATGCGCTGCCGTACCGTCCATTCGATTGCGATAAAACTTTTACAACTTATTGCTTGCACTCGTGCGATCGTTATTGGCACAGTCGAGAAGGTTAACGTATGGCCAACAAAAAGAAAAATTGCAAAAAAGAGCATGGCAAAGATTGCCCGTTGACCGTGTATCAAATATTATTACTATGTACCCTTACAGATATCTTAAGAGTCATAAAGGACATCTTATATCCCGCTCTATTAAGTTGAAAACCGTTCGAGGCAAACGATTATGAATGGGTGAGTAGAGACGGTGGAAACGTTTGAAATGATTTCTTTGTGAGGAAAAATGGGCTTATTAAAAAAATACAGCATTATTTTTCTATGAAAAAAAAAGTCGGTTTTTTTTTTTTTTTTTTTTTTTTTTTTTTTTTTTTTTTTTTTTTTTTTTTTTTTTGCCTGTAAAGTCGGTTTTACGGGCGAAGATTTTACGTGACAACGTCTTTTTCTCGGTAGAATATTTATTGATATGAATATAATTAAATTGCACAATGCGCGCGGCAGACCGATCATAGTTGAGTGGGAGAGAGACGCAAGGCATTCGGCGGGCCTCTCTCTCGTTCGGTGACTCATCGTAACGTTACCGAGCGTTACACTTTTTCATAAGTGACTCCCAGCCGCAACCAATTTATAAGACGTTATCACGTCAAAATAGTATTTATGCCTCAATATATCTGATTTCAGCCCGACATTCGAAAAGGGGACATGGCAAAGACATGTTATATGAGATCTTAGAGTTGGCTATACTAAAATGTCGCTATGGTTCATCATATAAACAAAACAAATCCAATACAATTAACACCTATAACTGTACACAGCCATTCCGTAAGGCTACAAACTCGCTTTGTCGAAATGATCGGAAGATTTCCGGTTTTATATTTTACCATGCTGTGCCGCTTGGTTTCACAAGCGCCATGGGCGACTTTTTTCTTTTTGTTCCGACTCCTAATCGACTAACCATTCTAAAGAATTGGACTATAACATACAAATTTTTATGGAAATTCAACTGACAGTTCCAGTGATTGGCACATTGAAATAAACAAACTCTTCAGCTTCATTATAGAATAGATATATCGTTTGTAGGTACTAGGTTAAGGCAGCTTAGTTTATCTCAAAGCTTCTTTAAGGTATAAAATTTAAAACAATTATAGCTGGTTCTATCTTAATCGATTGTTTATATTTGTAAAAATATTACTTTTGATGTTGAAGGTAGTTAGCGTTCAATATTGGTGGAACGATACTAACTCATAGTAGAAGCTGAAAAATTGTAAAATTCGACACGTTTGCCAGCGTCTCGGTAGCTCAGCGGATTCGAATCCCACCTGAGGGCTCGGAGGTGTAGTTGTTTTTTACACGCGTATTTTATATTTTATAGAAATATTGCATTGTGAATGCAAAAAATTAAATAAAAAAACAAAGCTTTTTATGTTGACGGTACCAAAGGATTTATTAAAATTGTAAACACAAAAATATGAATACTATTAAAAAATTCAAACTCTCAATAAAACTATTTTAGTAAAGCGGCTTTTTGTCTATTTTATTTAAATAATCATTGGAGTTTCAAAGTTTCAAGAAAATTTATAACTCATCTAGGTATTAATTTATGTGTATTAATAATAAAGTTGATATTTAGTTCCCAACTAGCAAAGCGCCTATATAAGCATTTAAATGGTTTTATTAGGAATAGAGGTTAGAACTAGGGATAGTATCGTTGTTACATTTGTAACATTCCGCCTGATTGTACGACCCTTTAAAATATCTATACTTCCATAAAAATAGATAAAATTGAAATTGTCTTTTTGTAACGTCACAAAATAACTTCTTACTAAATGTATGGGTAGAAAGAACATACAGTATCAATATTTTTTAATTGGTATCTGTTTGTTTGTTACGGCTATTCTCCAAAACAGCTTAACGATTTTGACTGGAAATTCAATGGCAGATAGCTTATGTTATAAGGAATAAATTAGGCTATTTTTATTAAGTATACTATAAAAATGGCAAGCAAAAAAAAACATTGCTGAGTATTGCAAGTTTTTATATATCATTAGGCAACACGAAGGAGCACTGGAAGCTAGGTCTGTCGCAGTGGTTCCTTATATCCGAAGCTATCTCCGGCGGCCTTCGCACGGACCTTGGCAGCATCCTATTGCAACTGCTCCAAGGAGATAAGTATTTATTCAAGCAGTTTACTTGGAGGTAATATACGAGGACGTGGGTAATGGAGAACGGGTCCAATGCTTATTATAATAGACGTCGGTTTTGAAGGTAAACTAGGTATTAGAAATCTGGAAAAATGTGATGTTGAATCTCAATAATTTTTGTTATTGCTACTTTATTTCTATTTATAACAATGGGATAAAGTAGATCAAAACTTCCAAGCGTATAGATGTGAACTGTGCTTCAGAATTCGACTAGATTCAAACTTTATGTATTGTTTTTTAATCTAATCTATAATCTAAGAACACAAATTTGTTGTTTGTGTGTTTGTCTGTCCGCTCTTTTCCCCGCTCTATCAATAACGTTACCATAGCAACGCGTTACCGGGTCAGCTAGTCCATAATCTAAGAACACAAATTTGTTATTTGTGTGTTTGTCTGTCCGCTCTTTTTTCATTGTATCAATTAACGTTACCACAGCAACGCGTTACCGGGCCAGCCAGTTATATCTAAAAAACCTATATACAATAAAAAATGATATTCGACCAGTTGTTAAATAAGTAATGTATGTATTTTGTACTCAAAAAATGTATGTAGGAACTGCAAATCGGGATGTCGTCATCGTATCAGAATACGCAAAAATAACGCAATCGTTCAGATAATAAAATTTCATACAACGCAGATTACCAGTCAGACGCCAAAAGAAAAATGTTTACTTTATAGAGTGTATTTGTTACTTTTTACTCTTTCGCGTTCAGTCATTCAAATGAAATACTTGTTGCCGTTAACTAACGCGTTTGTTTTATGTAATTTCGTTTTATTTTGATGCTTTGAATCCCTTTTAGGAGTCGTCTTCACAAAATGATAAGGTATTATTAAAATAAATATTATCATATTAGAGTAAAGAAATAATAAACCATATTTTTCTTATATCATATGGTTTATTATTTCTGTACTCTGAATATTTCATATATATGTATCAAATATGTATGTATGTCTGTTACCCTAATAGTATCCATAACATAAAACTTACCGTGCTCGCTTAGAGCTAGGCCAGTTGGTATAAACGTAAGAAATATTATTATTATTGCCTTTGTACTTTATTTGTTTGCTAACAAAGTTGTGTTGCACAAAGGGTTGTCTAGGTGGTCGATTAAGTGCCAAATTTCTAACCAACCACCCAAAAGCATTTTTCTTGTATAGGAACAAAACTCTTAACCGATCTCTTGAGTGTATGATTTGAGTGATCCGTTAGGAAAAAGGTCAATAACACGTTCGCTGCGGCAGTAACTTTCTAATACTTTCCATTCCTTCGATACAAGGTCAATACACCTGGTAATAAACTTCCATCGTGGCGGCACAAGGCTTATGTACCCTGTATCATTTAAGAAACTTGAATCCTTTTTTGGCTTCCGTGCTGTGCCAGGTGTCTAAACCTGGTATTAAGGTAGGTACACCCATGGATTCTATTTTAATAATACATCTTAGATATATATTCTTATTTTTCCTACACCGAACCAAATTGAAGTTATGCCCTCCGCACGACAAGGAAAGCTCTTTTAGCCGCACTGTAAGCAAGACATATACAAGATGTTTAGACCTGGTTTCGCACTCAAAGTGTTAATACATCTTTATACATCTTGTAAATAATCATATTTTTCATTCATTCAAATATGAGTTTTTTTTTTTACTTGATTCTTTAGTCTGGTTGATTAAACTCCTATTGAGTTTATACAACCGTGGGCAGGTGACCTAGGTTCCAGTGAAGCCTACGCGTCGATACAATCTGTCTACAGTGTAGGCTCACGATCTTAAATGGAGATTTAAAATTCAAATGCATTCCTAATTATCTATAGTTAGTGTTAACTTAATTACAAAATTGCGTTTAATAATTAATATTTGTTATTTCTATTAATTTTAAATATCCTGAAGATTCTAAGGCATAATCTCGATTTTCCATAACAAATGGTATTAGTTACTTTTTAATTATAAATATGCAATCCATAAAAATATTTATCAAATTACACAGTGAGGCATATCTTACTGTATAATTGAAGAATATTTTAAATAAATCTAAATATAATAAAAAAATAAATCTGTTTTTTTAACCGTTAACTAATCTCCAAATGGTTTTCTATCCCTTAAAATAGTAAAAAAGATAAAATTTATATGTAATTTATAAACATATTTAATTTAAATCTTTTTTTAATGCTCTATTGTAATATCATTACTTAAATTAAGTTTAGGAATTCGAAACAAAGTCTTATCTGATAGCGAAGTATAAAGTAATATTAATTAAGCGCGGGGTTTCATACCGCATTCTCCTAGATTGCGGAATGAATCAAGGTCGGACATTTTGATCCAACTCTTGATAGTTTGGAAGCAATCACTCGTTTCCCGGTGTAGAACATATGTCGAAATGGGTGTAGTGTACCATTGGCATTCATTATGGTAATCGAGAGACTGCGGCCGCCGAATAAGGTAATAAAGGAATGCGTGATCGATTGCAGCGTAGGAAGGAGCAGTGAAGCGAGCAGACGGGAAAATAACGAGATCTGCATACAAAATATGTTCGTGTTAATCATATGTTAACTCACTCTTTTTGTATTTTCATATATTTTGATAGCCGTATACGCGAAGAATAGCAATGAAATGATAAAATTATATCTCATCGGCTTTCAGTTTGTATACAACGAATCCATAAATAAAAATATAAAAAATAGTAGATTTCTGTCAAACTGCGGCTGACGTTACGAAAGTAGTAAATCAGCGTAACCACTAAACATCCTCTATGGATTAGGGTTGCCTATTTTAGTATAAACAACAATCATTCCACAACGCTTAAGATGTCACAATAATCTTTCAATTTAAAAATATGTTATAGGTGTAATCGTAAACTCAATAGAGTTTATAGTTACACAACTGGAGTCACAAAATTAAAAGAGTGAAAATTACCGGTTCAGTATCCTTGATTATTGTGAGCAGACCGAATAATCATTCAATCATTATTTAATTTTTCACGTATAGAATCACTTAAGAAGATTTTCTGCTTATTGACAAAGCTCAATACACAGTACAGGAATTCCTAAATGACAATTCCTTAAAACAATTTGAACATGTTTCCTTTCTAACATTGCAAATTATATAATTAACTTATAACATATTCTTGACATTTTACTATTGAATTATATTTGTTATTTTATATATATTTTTAGATATTTATTAATAACTGAAATTAACTTAATGATTATTAATTTAATTTTAATCATGATTTTGTTTTGATTTTGTAATGAAAATTGTATATTTATTTTATTTTCTTTATTTATACCTTACTAAAGTGATAATATAGTGGTACAAACAACATTGACAAGTTATTGTAACACTAACCTACAAATCTTAAATGCAGATTTTGATTCTCTTGTTTGTTATTTTAAGAACTATAATTTGACAACCCTATCCTAGCGTCTGATAAATATAACTTGTGATCGTAAACAACGATGGCGCGCGCCTAACTGTCCTTTGTTTTATTTTAAAGCACACTGATTAATTGTCAAACGCATACATCACTGGGCTAATGGAGTTGGAGTCCCTAAATATTACACATACCTATTAAATGAACATAGTAGACGTGAACCAAACATACATTTATAAAAATAACTGTAAATGACGCTTTGTTTTGCTTCCATCGGTTTAGGAGTTGAAGATTCAATGGAACGATATCGTTTCCATAGATCTTATAATAACAGGAAGGTATGCGTATAATAAAATTCAAACATCTCACATCAATTTTTTAGTGGAAGACTAAGCCATAGCTAGTACCCTTATAAATATTGGAAGTAAGCTAGAAAAAATATAATAAATTTTATAGAGCATGATTAGTAGTTAATAATAATTTTCTTTTGATATTTTCAACATAGAAAAAATATCTTCAACTAAGATTCGAATCGTCACGTCTTTAGGCACCTTGGCGAATTTCATCAACACTACCTTTTTGTTTTGTTATTAAACAATTGAATTTGTAATTGTAATATTATAAATTCCAATCGCGTAATATTACCCGAAATATACTTTAAAATGACGCAAATACTCGTTGGTTACCTGTGCCGATCCATTTCACTCTACCGCAGTTTGTGAAGTGGTGACGTCATACGTCACGTCGTCCCTCAATTACGTTGACAAGGGCGTGCAATCACACAAATTAGCCTCATTGTGTGACGTCGGGGTATTTAAAAATAGAACCATTTGTGGGCCAGAACTATTTGTGGGCCAGGTGAAGGCGGCCGGCCCAGGTGGACAGCCTTGACTTTCGGGTAGTGCGGGTTGTTTGGTAACGCATTAGGGAACTTATCTGTTATATCTTTAGGCCTCATTTAGATTTACTTCCTGCGTTTTCATCTGATATATTTTTGTGTTGTCTTTTTTTGTCTGTGTCTGTGTATTTGGATTTTAAAAATGATATACAATATGACTATACTATATGACTATATGACGACTATAATGACATTAGGGTGACAGAAAAAAAATATACTCGTTATATTTTTTTGCCAAATGCTACTACATGCTAATAGCATTCTCTAGAAATGTATGGAAAAACAATTGAATTAAACGAGTTACAAAAAGTGTTAGGGTATTATTTAAATACAGCTATTTTTATAAATTTTTCATATAATTAAACAAATAATATACTTTAAATGCATATTTCTGCAACAATTTTATTTTGCTGTATTATACATATAAGCAGCTGCATACATGCAGTTTGACACTGCATAATATATGCGACGCTCGATAGCTATCAGCCGAAAGTCGTTAGACGGAACAAAACATAGTATTAATTAAACCATCTGCCCCTTGAATAAGGCATAACTGGCAATTTGTGTGCGAATTTATATTTAAACAAGTTTTTTCATTGAGCGCAAAATTATGAACATTGATTTAGTAATTTAATATTTATTTTATTAACATCTAAAATTCGAAAACTCTTAATACAGAAAAACCATTATAATCTAACCCGTAAATGTGTTCTAATCGGCTGCTATGATGTAATTCACTTGGAATATTTAAGATTCTTGAAAAACAAACAAGTTGATTTAATATTATAGTAAAATTCGCCAAGGTGGGCAAAAGTCTAAGTAGCCTAGCTTTCACGGCGTCTGGTTTAAATTCAACACAACACCGAAAATATTTTTATTCAACTCATTTCTTGTGTTGATCGTATTGGTTATTTTGAAAACCATAACATCTATGGTTCACATGAACTTAAACAAACTTACGCATATCAATGTATTTTCAGGAAACATACCTGTAACAAACACAAAATAAAATTAATGCAAAGTACTTATAAAATCCAAATAATCACATACAGTGTTAAGACTACTCAACTGTCAGGCTCTGAAAAACTGCCATAACCGAGTTTGGATAAATTCATTACAAATATTCTAACATTAAGTAAAAATCATTGAAACGTTTACATCTGAAAATAAATTATGTAATTAATTGAGACAAAAGATTTGACCATAAGTACCTAACATTTGATATGAAAATGATTACAAAGACATCACCTGGGATAGATACGGCCCCGTGAGTGGTTGCGTAAATCAAATCAAATTTGACATTTATATTGGATACTCAATCAGAGCTCTTAGGGGCGTACCATCTAAACGAGACTTAAATCCGTCACGTAATTAGAGTTTACAACGTAAACGTAATCCCTTTGCACGTGAACCTTAAATGTCAACGTTTAAACAGTCTCACGTTAGGTGAAATGAAACGCTCTTTACCGGTTAGTGAAGTGATTATATTCATTTTCACATTTTATTTTAATATTTCATATTCATTGACCATTGACGTTTCGCCTCATTTGCGGGCGCCATGTCCACATTCTGTAATACTTGTTCGTTAACATATTTTGTAGATGGCTCCATTTAAATTAGGGCATTTACATATACATATACTTTGGGCATTGCAAATGCAGAAATATGTATAAAATACTTATCTTTAAGAACGGATAGTCACTCATTTTTCGAGCATTCTTTGTAGTCAATATAAGCTCACATAGACGATAGACACGGACTGTTTTTATTAAAGCGTTTAGCGGAATAAAACATATGATCATTACGTTGTAACTTTCTTTGTATTTTTATAAATGGTCAAGTTCAACTTTATGACTTTAATTATAATAATCATGGCGCGTACTGGACCGGACGAAAAATTTGTCGTCTGAGTGGGCCCTATTTCTTTACAGTTCGGTAAAGATACTTAATTAGAAACAATTTTAATAAATAACATCTTTTGAGTGCTATGAGATGAGAGCGTATCTTTAAAAATCTTTTCTACAAGAGGACAAGACGCTTAATTAAACACAGCTGTAATATAACAAAACACTACTAGACCGAAAACGTGTAATTATTTATTCGCAAATGTAGGTTACTGCGGACAATAAAACATTTGAGGACGAATCACTATTAATACGACTTTTTACATGTCACAGATGTGATCATTTAACGGACGATTAGTTAGCAAACATTTGCGAATAAAATGTGTGCGAATGAGTTCAGCGTTAAATGGATGATTAACACACGAAGATAAAAAAATAAGATGTTTATGTAGTATTTTGGACCAAAATCGCATGTCATTATTTTAAGTGAAATTATTTATACTAGTAGTTATATAAAAGCGAATAATTAGATATGTTTCACTTGGCATAAGATAATACAAGACGACGAAGACGATATAGACAAAGAATTCAAAATTAAGCAAAAAATATTTGACATGCAGATAAAACTATGTAAAAAGAGTTTACAAAAGTACGAAACATCTCAATAAGCTCCGCTTATAAATTTCATTGTGCTCACGCGCACGTAAACAAGAACGGAACGACATAAACCTCCTAAGGGCAGGTTTATGATGTCTCTGGGCAGTAGCGTGAAATTATCTCGGAATAGCTATAAAAACGTGTTCTGCATTCTTTGTCTAAAGTGAACAAAACGAAAGAGACGCCCTTCCTGGTCGTATTTATGAAACTCCTGTAAGCGAAATGACACTTCGATTTAATTATGAGCCGTTCTCTCTTGAGATTTATACACTACGTTAAACAATAAACTTGGAAACAATACATGACTTATTAACAAAGAAATATGTTCTCCTTACGCAAAATACTAATTTACTTCAAATTGTTCAATAAATTGGGCTCTACAGCGGAAGATTCAATAGGAATAAGCTCTAAAAAGACAAAGTGACGCCATTGTTTTCTAAATCTATGATTCGAGGTCACGCCCTGAGAAAAACCAATAATGATTTTGTTATTGGTTTTTCTCAAGGGCTGTTTTTCCTCCAGTTTTGATAAAAATGTATTTCAGAACACATTTTTTCCTTTATTTTTTTATACGTAAAATCCTGACCCGCCTACGACTTTTCTTTTTTTTGCTAAAAATAAAATAATTATAAATTAACTTTCCTTCCTAAGTTTAGATTCAAATAAATAATTAAACGGTTTCTCTTTACATTAATAGACAAATTAGTTCCCTTTTTATTTGCCACTTATTACAAAAATCAGCGAAAGTGGGAACAGAAATAAAAAATATATAATCGATAGAGCGTTCCGAAATTACTCATAACAGTGTTTTGTAGAGTATTTATATATTTATCAAAATGAAGTTTAAAGAGAAGTGAGAATTCACTAGTGAGCCGAGTCGATTTTTTTCTAGTATTTTTCTATTAAAATAATTTATCTTATAAGATAACATTAAAAAATGCAAAAAATATATCTAAGTTACAAAAAGGTTTGTTATAAAGTATGGTAAGCACCAGTTACACATTTAAACCACCATTTAAACAAATCTAACGGAGTACCTGTTACGTTCAAAATCGGTTTATCCCTTTAGTATTTAAATGAGAACTTAGGAACGGACATACATTACAAACACATATGTACAGGTCATTCACCTACCCTTCTGTTGGGCTTCACGCAGTCGGGTAATTCTAATAAGTCAATTATTCATAATAGGTGTTCGTTCAACATATTACTTGCCACGCAGTAATTGTAAAAACAATTTAAAACGAAAATCCACAATATAACCGACGACGGTTCTACCTTTTGCACCGATGGTCCCGCGATCGAGTACCAGACGGGACAGATGTTTGTGTGACAAATACGAGCATTTGTACCTGAGTCTTGTGTAGTTATATATATTTCTAAAAATAGTAGTAATTTCTAGTATCCATAACAAAAACCTTAGAGTGTTTCTTTGTGCTAGGTTAATTGATGTGAATGTAAGAAATACTATTTATTACCAACCATGTATACCCAATTCTGTTTTTTTTGTGTTGGAGGATGCGATAACTTTTAAACATGACTTAAATATCAAAGATTTTCAAAATATTTTAAAATGCCATAATTATTATTCAAATTACAAGTGTCGGATGATGATATAAAAAAATAATCGAGTTTATTTTAGGTAAATTTAGAGTTTCGTGAGAGTGATTAATGTTACAGAACTATAAGCAAAGAAATTATTTTAGCACTGCGATTGGAGGAAAATGTTTTGTTTTCCATTTAATATAACCTATGCTAATAGATCGAATGACTACTTAAGTAAATAAATTTATATATAAATACTTAGTAAGTTACTATTTCATAAAAAATGAAGATTTAGGTGTCTTCCGTAGCTATTGTATTTTTTTCTATAGGTAAAAACTAAATGCTGCGTCAGACGTATGCCACCAACAATTATTAGTTGTATGGTAATTTGTCCTGGTAGATATCACGATGTTTTAACATGACATACTTAATGCTATAAAATATGAGCAGCAACCGGTAACTTTCGCCGGTTAAGCGAATGTCTTTTAGGGAGGTCTGCGCGACCGCCCATAATTTAGATTTTTTAGAAATTTGAGGTATATATTTTTTTATAAAAGTTTTTATTAGCTATGATTATTACACCTAAATATCAAAGGAGTATGTTTATGAGTAAGGAGTTTATGATTCAGTCTATTCAAAGTTGTGAAGGTTCTAAATTTTTTATATAGAACTAGCTGACCCGGCAACGCATTGCTATGGTAACGCGTTGCTATGGTAACGGGTTGCTATGGTAAAGTTAATTAATACAATGAATAAAGAGCGGGGGAAAAGAGCGGACAGACAAACACACAAACAACAAATTTGTGTTCTTAGATTATAGACTAGCGGCCCGTCCTGGCTTCGCACGGGTGGACAAAATTCTTTATTTTTTTTCTATTATTAAATATTTTTCCGTTAGCGCCATCTAGCGTCCGGTAGACGAACTACTTGCGGTTAACGCGTTGCTATGGTAACGCGTTTACAATGGAAAAAGAGCGGATAGACAAACACACAAACCACTGTGATCTTAGATTTATAGATTTACATACACTTTATTTCAAACCAAAAAAAAAACAAAGAAATCTTAAAACACCCTCGTCATTCCTCTTCGTGACTACTTCTAATTGCTACAAAAGGCTCTCCTTTGGAATTGCTGCCTTTGCGATAACAATAGTGTCGGTCACCATCTAAATCCATGATATTTGAAACGACAACAGTAATTGTGGTAGAGTCGTTAATCAAAGTACCGTTCCAAAAATACATGAGGACTGCAGACAAATGAATGAACCAAACATACAACTGCTGATAATAGCCAGTTCCATTACCTTCCTTAATATTTGCAACAAAATTAATGAATTTATTTAGGACTGTGCTGTCTCTTTCCCACCTGAAGTACAGGATGTAACCAAGACCGATCTTAAAATGCTTTAACTTAAAAATAATCAACACTGATATTTAAGCTTTTCTTTATTAAAGAATTAACTATAAGCCAAGCATTGTCAAAAATGACGTGACAAAGTGAAGATGTGAGTTGTGGTCAAATAAAAAACAACCTTTCTTGCACATAAACTAATTTAATGAAAACATTACTATTGAACTAAATAAAGCAATTCCTTTATTGCACTGAGATTTACAATGGTTGCTTGATAATATCCAAAAACTTTAATATTTATAAAAATTAGCTGACCCGGCCACGCGTTGCTGTGCCGAGTGTAGCGCCATCTGCCGGGCTGATTTGCGAATCTAACTCATCCAGGGCGCCACTCAAACACATACAAAAAAAATCGGTCTAGCCGTTTAGGAGGAGTTCAGTGACACGTATAGTAGAATTATATATATATATATATAGACAGAATTCTTTACATTTTTTCTAGCATTCAATATAGCCTATGACACTCAGCAATAATGTCCCTTTCTATTGGTGAAATAATTTTTAAAATCGGTTCAGTAGATCCCGAGATTACCCCTTACAATTTAACAAATATACAAACACACAAACTTTACTTCTTTATAATATTAGTATAGATGTGTATTGATTCTAAATTCTCCAAGATATCGAAATGGAACATACATATATGGAGATTAAAGCACGGCTTTCTTTTTTTCACAATACACAACACCACAAATCAGTCACTTTATTAAATAAACAGCAATGAAGTGTTGACTTACTGAAGTTGCTTGACATTTTCTCACTGTAATGATTTGAATATTTTCATATTATTAACATCACAATTGAAAATTTCACTTGTATAGATTAACAACAATAAATGACTTTTAGATTGTTTTTGATTGTCCCCTAAGGGGTTGCGTGATGCGATACGATGAGTTTCGCTATTGTTTAAAAGTGTTAAGATGAATACCAAAAAGTAAAACGTGAGAACAGTAATTCAACCTATTTACATCTTAGTCTGTATCGAATCAAAGATCATTCAAATATCGACTGGCAGATTTTAATACTACCTCATATTCCATATTGAAAGGATACGAAATAGGTTTATAGTTTTTCAGAAGTAACTCTGTGACCGCTGGAGTAGAGCGTGTTCCTCAGAACCATAAACTTCGGCTTCCGCACACAAAGCGGAATTTAATATGTACCAAAATGTCTATGCGTTTTGATCGTTCGTAATTAATTACGTCGGGAATAGAGTTTTTGTTACGGGATCAGCTTCGCCTCCAGGAATCACATCTGGAGGCCCTAATTTTGTTTTCTATTGATAATCATCATTTTTTTTTCTACTTGCTGATGTGACAGAATAAGACATTCCGAGAAAGTTAGCGCAAGTCGTCGTCGTTCCGAATCACCGGAATTGTAGGGAGTTGAGACATTCAAAGCTTTCATCTTTGTTCAAACAGGAAATTTCTCATTATAAGGTAGTGGGTTTCAGCATTGCTTTTTACTTCTTCCTTTTCATTCCAATAAATCTATGTTAGGAGGTCTGCTTCTCAACTTGGCTTTATCAACAATATTCTTTGAAACAGTTATTTTTTCGCGAAACATTCGCATGTCCTTGATTTATTACGTCTACTCACCAGCGCTGTGGAATATAGGGCGATCTAATTCTAAGAAAATTATCGAGTTACGTGAAAAAGTCCCAATTGGCGGTTAAAGACACCGTGTTTTAATTATAGAGAGTTAAAATAAACAGTGTTAATTTTGAGCTGGCAAATAGAAAGATTATTTATAGGCCGTGTTGCAAAATACATGGCCGAGTTATGTCAGAGTATTCTACGCGATGTTGTCGACGCATTGCTAGGAATGGGACCTGTCATCGCATAAACGTATGCAAAACGTCCCAGAAATGCAGTACACCATTTTGTTACAAGTGAAAACACAAACAACCAAATAATTACAAAATTTTAGTTTATTAGGAATCTTTGTAAATCTTAGAAATTTCTTTAATTATATCTACAATTTTAACGAAGAGCAAAACAGCTATTGTAAGCATAATTGAATATTCTTTGAATTTTATTTAATTTTTTCTTTTATATTTAAAGGTTCCTAAAATTCCAAAATCGACACACGGTGTTTATACTGGATCTACTTGTCAACCCCTTATACCGTTTAAGCCAATAGGTACATAAATTGCCGCTAGATTGAACGACGATGGCGCGCCAGACCGGCAGAATTGAATTTTGTAGGTGGGGTACGAAATACACCAACATCCGCCCATTTAGTCTAAATAATTTAAAGGTCGATTTACCACCTCTTTTGTTCATTGAGCCTTAGTTATATTTACTATATCCACGCATTTTTATCCTGTTTTATCCTGTTATTGAAGAAAGCTCCGAATGAGTTGTTTTTAAAGAGTAATCAAATACTATTCGTTCAAAATATATAATTATATAAAAACAAATGAAGCGAAATGACAAATACTGCATTAACTAATATACATACAGTGCTGCTGTTGGTCTGAAGAGCTTTAATATTTTCGACACGTCTCGTAAAGAGGAAAAATAATATTATTTATATTTCATATGAAAGCTGTTTTAGTTTAGTGCTTACACTATTTTCATCCTATGAGAAACTCAACTTCATGTGCGTCATTAGTAGCTGTTGAAAGTATATTTACTTTCAACACCAAACCCTCACCAATAAGATGCATTTTTGACTCAAAAATCAAGTGTAAAAATCAAAAGGTTATGTTAATTACTGAAAAGCTTTCTGCCTTTCTGTTTCATAAATTTCTAAAAAAAAAATAAAAAAAGCGTACTTAAGTTTTTAAGTGGTCAAGGCAAAATGGACATTGTTATCTTAGCTTCAAAATGTTTAAAAGATATATGCTCATTCAGTCTTCTTAAACGTTTCAACATTATTGACTCGAGGGTTATTAAAGTGACGTCTTTATCGAGTTGCCACTTTTAATGTGGAGCCAGTGAAGTGAAGGAGTTAAAGACGAAAAAAGTAAACACCAGGGAAAGAGGTCGGATCGTTAAAGAGTGTTTAACGGCTCGTCTCGACCCCGTTGCGAAACGGTGGGTGCGGCGCACGCGCACCCGGTCGATTACGCGATTTGCGTGTTTTGAAGATTTCCAGTATTAAGGTCACCGCCAATGTAATATGATGTGAGAAGATATAATTTTGAGTATGTACTTTAAAACTTATTAAATTGTCGTTATTTTTTGTTGTAACTAAAACACAGACAGTTTATACAACTCGATCCTCATGATCCTAATAAAGAAAGTGTTGAAAATGTTCACCTCTGGTGGGGGTTACGCGCACGTCATTCTGGCAAACTGAGCCAGTTGTAACAATGTAGGCACGTTTTGCGAATAACCTCCTTCGGACTTATTTTTGCTCTATGATTAGAGAGTCTGGTCTCAATCGGTCAGCGCCCTTCTGACTTCAAGGTGTTCATGCAGAATGGTGAAAACTGTCTGTGATCCTATCTTAGGTTCAGCATGAATGTCCCAATGTGTAATATGGTTATTTCACAGAAATAGATACACTATGCCAATGCCGTTTCCATGAGCTACCTATTGCAGTTGGTGATCGGCTGATCTGGAGTTATCGTTTAGGTTCTGTTGACCAAGATTAAATTCAGCAAGTAGCCACCATTGTTGCAAACAAATACGAGCGACAAATAATCTTTAAATATAAAAAAAAGATCTACATATTGTATCTAATGATTTTCAGTAAGGAAATTCGTATTGTGCCTTTAATTCTAAATATATTTCAGGAAAATAAGAGATTATATTCAATCTGAAGCTATCAATTTTCGGAACAACCTAGGTGTAAAGCGTGATGCGCTGTTAATGCTCTAAATCTAATAGGCATTGTTATTTATTTTCTGAAATGGAAGGAATTATCACATTGAATAAATTTCGCATTTTAAAAAAATATATACAGTGGTATATCGAAATGCTATTAATTTTCTTTCGATGGATACCTTTTCTATGGATGACAAAATTGTAGGTAGAATATAGGACATATATACCAGAAAAGTATGAATAGTAAAATAAGTTAGTTATTTATGTAAGTTTGTTGTTCCAATTCCATCAACTGGCAGAATTACTAAAAGTTGATCGAAGTGTAATACTTCAGTTGATATTGTTACGAACACACAAAGCGCAAACAAACGAGCGCGGAACTACTTAGAAGTATAGTCTCGAAAACCGGGTACATGCGCGAACTTTCCAGACACGGCCGATCACGTTCGCGCGAGTCGGGTACGTTCGAGAAAGGAACGTACTGGAATGGTCTGGGGCTCGTCTCGGCCCATATAAATAACCGCAGAGAGGCGAGCCAGTCAGTTCAGTTCAGTTCAGTTTGAGCTACCTTCGAGGCGACTTCGAAGTGAAAACCAGTGATCAAGAGTGATACTAGTGAAACCTACGACTTGGCTACGACCTAGCACATTGTTAGTGCTTAGTGTTTGGACTTAGTGCTTTGTGTTGGACCTAGTGCTACGTGAATAAAGTCTTCAAAAGAGTCAGCAGGTCTTTCTCTCCAAATCCATCGAACCCTAGCACGTAACAACTGGTGTCAGAAGTGCGATTTGGAGATGCCATTGACTCCGAGAGAGGACTTCAAGGAGGACTTCAAGGAGGGCGTCAGGAGGGCACAAGGAGCTGCGGAGGCCACACCCACTGAGGACCAAGCTCCGCCCACTGTGGGTGGAGTCCCGCCCACTGGCCCGGCCCACCAGGCCCCGCCTACTGACCACGCCCCTCAGGCTCCGCCCACTTTGGCTCAAGCCCCGCCCACTGACTCCGCCCACCTTGCCACGCCCACCAGACAGGCCACGCCCGCCAGACAAGCCACGCCTACCAGCGGCACCGAAGCTTCTACAGCCCCTCAAGTGGCTCTTCAATTAGGAAGTTTAATTGAATTATTGGAACTGCAAACGGCTGAAATTCGGGCAATAAAGGAATCACAAGAACGCAAGCTCGGCGCTTTGCAAGAGTCACAACAGTCACAAGAACGCAAGCTGGCTACGATTCAAGAGCAACAACAGTCACAAGAACGCAAGCTCGGCGCTCTGCAAGAGTCACAAGAACGCAAGCTCGGCGCTCTGCAAGAGTCACAACAGTCACAAGAACGCAAGCTGACTACGATTCAAGAGCAACAAGAAAAAGCGCTTCAAGCTATAAATGATGTTAGTGACACGGTGATTAAGCTTCGTAGAGATGTCGACATAGTGGAAGAACGAGTTACCGGGTTAGGATTGGATGTTGAAAATGTGAAAACCGGCCTCACTGAACTACAAAAGAAAGTAGTGCGCCTTGAAACCACGGGAGTTGCAATGTCAAGTGGAACTACTGGAGTGGCGCTAGGACCAAGAGTGAAAGTCCCGCCATACGACGGTACTACTTCTTGGAACGCTTATCGTCAGCAATTTCAGACTGTTGCTACTGCCAACGGATGGACGGAAGAACAATGCCTGACTGCTCTCACTGTTGCGCTCAGAGGGCAAGCTTTGTCGGTCCTGGAAGCACTGCCACATACAGGAAATGGGTTCCAAGACCTGATGGAGGCACTTAAATCCAGATACGGGGAACGACACCTGGAGCACGTGTTCCGTGCCCAACTGCGTGACAGAGTCCAACGCTCAGGAGAAGGACTGCAACAATGGGCGTTGGAAATTGAAAAACTCGTCAGGAAGGCACATCCAGGAGCCGATACCAAGATGGTAGACACGAATATTGTTCAAGCATTTGTCGACGGAATCCAAGACCCAGAGGTCAGAGCTGCAGTGAGGCTTCGTCACCATACCTCGCTAAGGGAAGCATTGGCGCATGCTTTGGAGGTCGAGGCTGTTCGCCATGACATACGGCAGACCCATAAGATCCGCGAGGTCTCTGAGGAAGTCAATGAGGTTAAGGCTCCTGCGAGGAAAAGTTTTTGACCCATGTGCTACAAATGCGGCGAGAGGGGCCATCTTCAGCTCAACTGTCCTCAGAAGGAGACCCAGATGGCAAGGATGAAAAGGATCGAAGAACAAATAGAGGAGCTGAAGAAGCAAGCAAGGCTCAGGGAAACAGGACTAAGGGGCGACTACTGGCTGACGCAGAGGAAGCCCCGATAACTGTTATCTCCCAGGCATGCAGCGGGAATAGTCTTGCGATTCAGGGGACTATTAACGGGACGGATTGCAAAATGACTCTAGACACAGGAGCCTCTAGAACAATAGTGCACCCAAATCTAGTAAAAGCCGCAAGAGGACACAAGAGGAGAATTAACTGTCGGCTTCTTACTGCCTCCGGTCAGCCAATACCCGTCCTGGGAGAAATGTCAGTTACGATGTATGTAGGGGGGTCCTCATACTCTCATAACGTTATCGTGGCTGAGATTATGGATGATTGCATCTTGGGTTTGGATTTTATGAAGAAACACAACTGCAGAATAAATGTCGCTGACGGAGTTTTCAAGTGTGGTGAAGAAGAAATCTTCATTCTTGGAGGCGCCTGCGGGAAAGTCGCATGTGCAAAGAAAGTCACTATACCTGGACGAGCGGAAGCTCGGGTGCTGGTGAAACTGCCGCCAGCTGAAAAGAAAAGGTCAAACAGATGCGTATTGATCGAAGACGCACCTACCAAGACATCGGCGCAGAAACTAATGACGGCTAGAACCCTTGTTAATGGAAGCAGTAACGCTGTGGTCAAGGTTTTGAATCTTGATGATCGCGAGATTTGCTTGAACAAAGGTGACGTCATTGGAAAGTGCGAGGAAGTTGTCTGGATGAAAAAGTGTAGTTCGACGACCGGCGCAGACCCAGCAAACAGTAACAACTACGGATTAGTGGCTGAGCTACTCGATGACTGCAAGAGTAATCTGACTTATTCGCAGCGCATGAAAGCTAAGAAGTTTTTACAGCGTTATGCGAATATCTTCTCCAGTCAAGAAGGGGACCTAGGAAGAACATCGATGGTTCAGCACAGGATAGATACCGGAAGCGAGAGACCAATTCGTCAACGAGCAAGACGAATACCAATTGCAAAAGAAAAAGAAGTTGAAGGCCTTTTGGAGGACATGAGAAGGAATAAGATTATTGAACCGTCTGCAAGTCCGTGGTGCTCACCTGTTGTATTGGTGAAGAAGAAAGATGGTAGCACGAGATTTTGTGTGGACTATAGGCGTCTCAATGACGTCACTAAGAAGGACAGTTACCCGTTACCTCGAATCAACGACACCTTGGATACCTTGAGTGGCATGAAATGGTTTTCGACCCTCGACCTGAAATCTGGATACTGGCAGGTGGAAATTCATCCGAAAGACAAGGAGAAGACAGCTTTCTCGACCGGTAAAGGTTTATGGCAATTTAACGTCATGCCCTTCGGATTGTGCAACGCACCTGCCACATTTGAGCGACTCATGGAGTGTGTACTGGCAGGCTTAGTTGGAGAGGCCTGCTTAGTCTACTTAGATGACGTCATCATTGTCGGCCGTGACTTCGATGACCATTTGCGGAACCTGGAGCGAGTTTTCACCAAAATAGAGGGAGCCAATTTAAAGTTGAACCCGAAAAAGTGTCGTTTATTCAGGAATAAGGCCAATTATCTCGGCCATGTTATCTCCAGTGATGGCATCCAGACAGACCCGGAGAAACTGGAAGCAGTTCAAAAATGGCCTACCCCTAAGAACAAAACCGAAGTGCGGGCATTCTTCGGCCTATGCTCATACTACCGGCGTTTTGTTAAGGGCTTCTCAGAGATAGCCAAGCCATTACATCGGCTGACAGAAGATAAACGACAATTTAGTTGGGATGGGACTTGTGAAGAATCTTTTCAGAAACTGAAGAAACATCTGTGTGAAACACCAATCCTGGGTATCCACAAACTGAAGGCCAGTTCATAGTCGACACAGATGCAAGCAACACAGCCATTGGAGGGGTGTTATCTCAAAAACAGGGTGAAAGAGAAGTTGTTATTGCATATTTCAGCAAATCTTTATCCAAGCCAGAGAGAAACTACTGTGTGACAAGAAGAGAACTCTTGGCTGTTGTAAAAACGCTACAACATTTCAACAAATATCTTATCGGCAGACAGTTTTTACTGTGAACTGATCACGCAGCCTTGAAGTGGCTACTGCAATTCAAGAACCCAGAAGGTCAAGTAGCTCGATGGATTGAACAGCTCCAGGAGTATGACTTCAAGACGGAACACCGCAGCGGAAAGACGCATGGAAATGCCGACGCACTCTCACGAAGGCCGTGTTCGGAAGACTGCAAACATTGTGTTAAGCAGGAATCTATGAAGCGACATTAAAGCTAACGAGAACAAGTCCTTTGGGTCTCTGGGAGAATGATGCTATGAGGGAGGCTCAAGAGAGAGATGAAGACGTTCAGCACATCATCACATGGAAGAAACGGGGTGACGTAAAACCAATCTGGAGTGAGGTTGCACCCACTGGCGCTGTCACTAAGGCGTACTGGGCGCAATGGGACAGTCTGATTCTACAAAACGGAATACTCTACCGGAAATGGGAGAAGACTAACGGCAGAGAGTTTCATCTTCAGATAATTGTCCCAAGAACGAGAGTACCAGATGTTCTCCGTGAAATACATGACGGAGTATCAGGAGGTCATCTAGGTGTCAAGAGGACGTTAACAAAAGTACGAGAACGATTCTACTGGTTGCATTGTCGAGATGATGTACAGTATTGGTGCCGCAAATGTACTACTTGCGCTGCTGTAAAAGGACCACGGACCAGGAGCCGTGGGAACCTGCGGTTGTATAACGTCGGTGCACCGTGGGAACGAATTGCAGTTGACGTAGCTGGGCCATTTCCTGTAACGGAATCGGGAAACAAGTATTTTATGGTCGTCATTGACTACTTCACCAAATGGCCCGAAGTGTTCGCCATACCAAACCAAGAAGCTACAACAGTCGCTTCTAAGTTAGTCGAAGAAGTGATATGTCGCTTTGGTGTGCCTCTAGAAATCCATTCGGATCAGGGCAGGAACTTCGAATCGCAAGTATTCCAGGAAGTGTGCAGAATTTTGGGCATGCATAAGACGAGGACCACCGCGTACCACCCACAGTTTGATGGAATGGTTGAGAGATTTAACCAGACCCTTGAGAGGCATTTGGCGAAATTGGTAGACGACAAACAAAAGGATTGGGACAAGTATATACCACTCTTCCTTCTGTCGTACCGCACCGCCGAGCATGAGAGCATAAAAGCTACCCCGGCGTATGTCAATTACGGTAAAGAACTACGAATACCAGTCGATCTATTGACAGGAGGGTCACCTGAGGAACCAAACACCGTACAAGATTATGTCTGCGATTTAAGGGAAAAAATGCGCTATATACATGCCTTGGTCCGGGAAAATGGGTTACAGTCAAGCGAGAAAATGAAAACCAGATACGACCGGAAATCGAACACGAGCGGCTTCGAGGAAGGGTCACTGGTGTGGCTACATAACCCAACTCGCCGGAAAGGGAAATCTCCAAAGTTGCAGACCAAGTGGGACGGTCCATACAAAGTGGTTACCCGACTGAATGATGTGACCTATAGGATTCAAAAGCAACCAAGAGGGACATTCAAAGTGGTACACATAGACCGTCTGGCGCGCTACCATGGCAGTAACAACGATGCTCGGGACGAGCATCTCTAAGAGGGGAGTAGTGTTACGAACACACAAAGCGCAAACAAACGAGCGCGGAACTACTTAGAAGTATAGTCTCGAAAACCGGGTACATGCGCGAACTTTCCAGACACGGCCGATCACGTTCGCGCGAGTCGGGTACGTTCGAGAAAGGAACGTACTGGAATGGTCTGGGGCTCGTCTCGGCCCATATAAATAACCGCAGAGAGGCGAGCCAGTCAGTTCAGTTCAGTTCAGTTTGAGCTACCTTCGAGGCGACTTCGAAGTGAAAACCAGTGATCAAGAGTGATACTAGTGAAACCTACGACTTGGCTACGACCTAGGACATTGTTAGTGCTTAGTGTTTGGACCTAGTGCTTTGTGTTGGACCTAGTGCTACGTGAATAAAGTCTTCAAAAGAGTCAGCAGGTCTTTCTCTCCAAATCCATCGAACCCTAGCACGTAACAATATTAATCCAGTTGAATTAAGTGTTATACTTTAAATCCGACTGTTGGTAATCTCTTAATTAGTGCAAGCCGAATTAATATATTATACTGCTTTTGGAAACTTAAGTATTACTTACGTAGTATTAGTGTATAGAATTGGAATGAGTAGTAAATAATATACTTGAAAATGTAACGAAGATAAAAAAATTGGAACCACCTTAAAACACACATTATTGAATATAATCTAATAAGTAAATAAACAACTTCAAAATCCGAGAAGGATCGGTAAAAAACTGTCGGCAAATAAAAAAACCCTTTTATCAGTTTCAACTAAGAAACGATGTAATCCTTTAAGGTTACTAGAAAGACCCCATTTAAGTGAATTTCTCAAGACCAATGACCGATCTATGAAAGGAGAATAAGGAACAAAGCCACTGATCTAAAATCCATTTACCTTCTCCTACGTCTTTGAATTCAATATTCAATAGAATCAAGGTTCAACGCCTCGCTGTTTCATGTTTTATTTGGTTAGTCGTTAATTATAAAGGCAGGTTAAACTGAGTCACCCTGTAATCAGATCATGTAAAGCCAAAATTAGTTTCGTGTTCCCAAAATGAAGCTGAATTTGAAATCCAATGTGTCGGGATTTGTTCAATAGCAAAAATCCTAACATATTAAATCTCTTAACTAAATAAAGTCTCTTAAAATTAATAGTACATTAAACTGGAGACTACTATTGGATATTATAAAAATTTATTAGAAATAAAAAATTAAATATATTTGCCTTGTTAGCCTGGATCTGACCTATAAAGGCGCCGGTCTCAAGGGCAAGTGAAACGTCACCCAATTAAAAATTACTATAAAAAGACCAAGGGGAACATCTTCCAGAGATGACCTTTGCTATCCAATGAATGTACGGTGAATTTTGTATATAGTTGTCATGACTTAGAAACTGCGAATACGCGATCGAGCCTTCCATAGTTATTCGCTTTTGTAAGTACAACGCTGAGTTAGCGCCATCTGTGACACAAAGTGATAGTCTAGCTCAGTATGACAGTGTGAAAGTGCTGCCGTCACATGTTTAGAATGTGACGTAGATTATCCTATATTATTAAATGAACACTGTTCCTATCGAACCGGCTAGTTCTCATTTCTTATTCTGTGTGGCGTCTTCATTACTGGATTGTTTAGTGATTTCGTCACACAGATTATCATTTTCAAACCAAAGCCAGGCCAAGTCTGGAAAATTCCTAACTAGTTTAAGGAATCCATTGACAATATATTTATTGTCATACATTGAGTATTCTCAAATTAAGATCTATCATATTGATAATATAATTAGCCCGATAATGCAAATATATTCCGAAATATAAGTTAATGATATGCCCAAAAGATTTTTCTTATTTTCATATCGTGGCAATGGAACCAGTATCGATGTTCCATACATACAGTAGGCGGGTGAATGAACAATCCCTGAGCTCAGGCAACAATCCCTAACTCAGGTTACTAAGACTTAATTAACAACACACATTATGCTTAGTCTGTTTGCAATATTTAAACAAACATGCGAACTTGTTTCGCACTGATTACGCTCAGCAATTCTATACTTATTATGGCAGATGTAAGACATGCTAGGTAAGTACACTCTTACTATGTTCACTATTAGGCCCTATTTAAATAACCTTAGAAAATAGTATTTGGTAATGGATTGTGTTTACTATTTCGTTACACATATTGACTAATTTCCAATGTACAGTTTTAGATGTAAAGTATCAAAGTGACTATTTCCAATCATAAAAATATATTTTTTACATTTTCCTCCACCGATTCAAAGTCCAATCCAAGTCATCCCAAGACGGGTATTGCACTGTCAGAAGTAAAATTACCTAATAAAAAAATCGTACTTGTTTTCAGGTTTTCCTACATAAAACTATTCTGTAAATTAAATTTTTGAAAGTGAATGACTTAAATATTTACGATTATTTACCCTGATTTTATATCAAAAAGTATCCATTGTATTAAAATGCATAAGTAATTTTTTTAAGAACAAAACAAATATATTTAATTTATATTCCAGTCACATACAAACATTTGCCCCTTCCGGGATTCGAACCCAGGACCGTCGGTGAAAACGGAGTGGCCATATGGTACCTTTTTTCTAACGTTACAATTAGAAATATGCATCGTTTTCAGAACAGTCGTGTAGCCAATATAGCCTTGACAAGTCTGTTCTGTGAGGATAATAAATTTGTTCGGAGCACGTGTCTACCAGTTCTAATTAAATAATCTAATTGAGTAATAAATTTTCATGTCCGCGAGCCAATGCCTGTATCGGTCTGATCCAGATTTATTCCTTTTTTTAATCAATAGGTAACGGTCTCTACTTACGGCTACCGATATTAAACTGTTCTTGTGTGTTAATATATAGACTTTGCTGTTAATACGAATTGCTTTCAGCATAAAAAAAAATGTATATTGTAATATTCAAATTACAAATTATTATACTATACAGACAAAATTTTCAAGTAAATTTATTGCAGTTTATTTAATAATTTAGAAAGTATGCCGCGACTTTGGTATTTTTTGAGTATACCATATATTTTAATAATTTATTTTCTGTTGTACAGTGCATTATTTCCGAAATATTCATACTAGCTGGTGGAAAATTATTTATTAAAACAGCAAGTTTTATTTGTCTTTTATGTTTACATCACGAAAACCGTTCCTACGATGAATCTTTTGGTTGTTGTAACCTCATTGAATTCAATTTAGTTTAAAATTACTTAAATCACTAACTTGGGATTAGATATTTAATTTTTTTTACAATATTTAAATTTTCGCTTTTAAACATTTTTCGAAATTAGATGTTATTCATAAAAAAAAATTCTGTGCATGAGTAACTTACAAACGTAAATACGAGAGGCACTTAATTGCGGACATGATGCACCAGGAGTGCATCAGAAATGCAATAAGTTTAACAAAAATAAATACGTAATGAACAATGCCGGAAGGCTGTCTAAACAATGTTTTGTTTGGTACAACACAACTTCGAAATACGTTTAAACTGTGTGCCTGTCTTCAATTTCCGCTTTAAGACAATTTGGTCGTGACATTTTGTCTTTCAGGGAGATAAATCAAGCAGAAAGCATTTGCGGTTTCTTAAAACCTTTTAATAAAAGAACATTTAAAAAGTTGCCTAATCACGTCAATAATCGTTTCAGTAATTTGATCGCATTATTAACGTTAGGTTCCTTGAAATAATATTCTTGAAGAGATAAATTCCATTTTCATATTAAGGATCGCCATTCAAATAACTTAAGTGACTGAAGTCCGGAAAACAAAATCCTTAGCACAATGGCATGATCTAAGGGCATTGATCTTTGCGATTCAGCGAAAACTGAAAGAATATTTTAAGTAGAAAAACAAGAATAATTTAGCTTTGCGCTTCTTCAGGAATTATTTTTAGCATAAAAACTTTTCTAATTGAATGGAAGTCCATTCCCTATATAACAGTAAAAATATCCGAGAAAATGGAATGACAAAAACGTAGAATATAATAAAAATTAAAATTTAACAAAAGACCTTGTTTCTATATGCAAAGTACGTAAAAACTATAGAATGTCGCTCTATGTCCTTTCTTTCCATAACTAAAAAAACGGAGTACCAACAAAAAGGTTTGAACGAATACTAATATCTTTCCAAGGAAATCCCATTACCAATAGTGGCGTCAGTAAGTAGTTTTTCCGACGGCAATGTTGTCACGTCTTGATACATGACGGGGCTTGCGCGATACACACTCGCCGCCCGATTTATTGGTTAACACCTACCCAATTGCGTTACCCAAACATTTACGGACGGATTACGTACGGGATCGGGAAAAGGTTATTGACCTCTATAATTAGTTTACATGAAACGTTACAGCTGTCAAAAGTTACGAGAGTTATAGAACCCAATTTCATAAACAAATTCACATTTGTTGGCTTTAAAATGGTAACGATAACGGACAGGTTAGGACCAAACCTCTCATTTGCTTATTTTAAGGACTAGTCCCAAAAATACTTTAGATTCAAACGTTATTACTAAAAAAAAAAAACCGGCCAAGTGCGAGTCGGACTCGCGCACCGAGGGTTCCGTAAAATATTTTTATTATATGATGAAATAAAAAAATTACGGTTTTCGCAATTTTTCCTTTATCTGTGCTATAAGACGTTGCTTCGTACAAAATTTCAAGATTCTGAGTTCACGGGAAGTACCGTGTAGGTTTTGATTCCCTTGCGAGTGTCGAAATTTTGCGGAATTTGGCGGCATAAACGGCTGTATCTTTTGATTGCGTTGGCTTAGAAGTTTGAGTTTTTCACAGCTCCAAGGGACAGTAGACCTGAGTATTTGATATAAATTTCAGCTTGATACGTCCACGTGTTCCTGAGAAAAAGGGTCTTGACAGACGGACGGACGGACAACAAAGTGATCCTATAAGGGTTCCGTTTTTTCCTTTCGAGGAACGGAACCCTAAAAATAGAATGTCCTTAACATTGTACTATCAGGCCGGTATAGAATATAAGCGCTATTACATATGAGATGTATTTAAAATTATCTCAAACCCGTTTTTTAATGCATAACAGGAACAATTATTCGAATAACTATAATAAATAGGTGAGTTACTTGGTGACATCGCAAAATATTTTTTTATAGTTCATCGTTCACCTCTAAATTGAGTGATTCATTCTGGCGAGTCGTTTATTAAGGCAATTTGAATATTTTATTAACAAAATTGAGCTTTTGATTTCATTTTATTCATCCCAAAAATATGCTTGTCATACAAAACGTAATGTTATACAAGGATTTGTATCGTAATAGACATTTAAATGTTGTTTTGAATTCACTAAATAGTGTATCAGAAATTTTGTCAGTCGAAATTATAGTTTCGTTTTGTTCATTTTAAATGTAATCTCTACGGGATTCGAATAAATAATTAAGATTATTATAATTCAAACGACATTATAATAGGGGTTAAAGTATGAAATTGCCGTTTTATTGCAATAGGTTCTTTGAATTGACATAGAATCTTCATGGTTTGAGGTTTTCGAATGAAACTTTTTTTAAATGGTTTCTATGATGTTCTTTTTTTAAAAAATGTAAAACATTTGAATATCGACTTTCAATTGTTTTTGTTATTCAATTTAGACAAGAAAGATGGATACTGCGAAAATTCGAGTTATTTTTGAATACGAGTTCCGACGCGGAACTAACGCGGCAGAAACAGCCCGCAATATCAATGCTGCGTTTGGAGAGGGGTCTACTAATGAACGCACCGTGCGATTTTGGTTTAAACGCTTTCGTGATGGAAATTTCGACTTAAAGAACGAGCCACGAGGAAGACCGCCCACACAGGTAAATAACGATGAATTAAGAGAGATAGTGGAAGCCGATCCTAGTCAAAGTACCCAGGAATTAGCGGCATGGTTTAACGTTACCTTACCCACAATATTGACTCACTTGCGTCAAATCAATAAAATAAAAAAATACGAAAAATGGGTGCCTCATGATTTGACTGATCTGCAGAAAGAAACGCGTGTTGAAACTTGTGTTGCCTTGTTGAACCGGTACAGAAATGAAGGAATATAGGATCGAATTGTAACATGTGATGAAAAGTGGATTCTTTATGATAACCGGAAAAGAAAAATGCAATGGCTGACCCCAGGTCAAATGCCACAACAGTGTCCTAAAGCAAAACTTACCAATAAAAAGGTAATGGTAACTGTTTGGTGGTCTCAGCATGGTGTTATTCACTATAGTTTTCTCCGATCTGGTCAAGCAATAACGGCAGATGTCTATTGTGCCGAACTCCGAACCATGTTGACAAAACTAGCAGTAAAACAGCCCCGACTCATGAATCGATCTTCACCATTATTGCTCCACGACAACGCGAGACCTCACACAGCACGAGAAACCATTTTGACCCTTCAGGAACTGCAGTTAGAAACCATTCGTCATCCTCCGTATTCACCAGACCTTGCTCCAACGGACTACCATTTTTTTCGTGATTTGGACAATTATCTACGTGACAAGAAGTTTTCTTCCCAGGAGGCAGTACAATTTGGGACCAGAGGTTACCAACCTTTTTGGTTTCGTAGACCTTTTATCATTTTGTCGGTTTTGGGTACACCTCCTTAACTTAACTGTAATTGATATTTGTAAATTCATCAATTTCGAATGTATTTTTCTCGCTCTTTTACTCATTTTTTTGCAGGTTGTCCCTGCAAAAAAATGGACAACCTGCAAAACAATCTCTTATAGGTATGTGATTATAATTTTATATGATATTAGTATTATAGTAAGTTATAGTTATTAACGTTGCTGAGACACACTTTCCTATGGATAAAAACAGCAGTAAGCACGCTACCTCAGGTTGAAGGTTGCTAACGACTCCAGATGCAGCCAAGCTAACACTAAAGGCTAGTTCCATCCCGATTACGACGCAGCTCAAGATAAAAAATTTTTGGTTACCCACTCATTGGCGGGCCCTTGCAAAATTTGCTTAAATTCTGGAATGGCACGCCAAATTCACACCAATTCGCCATCTTTTTAAAAATTATATAACTTATATGTAATGACTGTTACGCGATTCTAATTTAAAATCCAATCAAAGTTGATACGCCGCGCCCGTCAGTTCCAGAACAACGAGGGTGGAATATTTCTATTTCGGTTTAATCTTATTATAATAATGTTGCAGAAGTAACTTATTTACGTGAGGGTCCTTCGGAGGTTGTAGGTGTTTCTAGCGAGCCAGTATCCAATATCGGCATGGCAACCGAAATGACGGAGTGGAGACGTTCATATAACCAGTTTCTTACATCAGGATGTTTCTTTTATTGATTTAAAAATCCTAAATTTGTTTAAAAACCCTAGCAGTTCCAATCTCAAACTAATCACAATGGGTGTATATACTTACTTAATGAAATTTGTACGTGAGAAACGTAAGATTTAATGTTTAATAAGCTAGTAAGTACAATAAGCTAGTAGTGTCGTTAAGAGTATAAACCACCTCTCCAAAAGAGTAAAACATAATTCTGTAAACATGTATTTTTAAAATGGACACTAAAGACCCATCATTAATCATTAACATACAATATTGAATTTCGCCAATTTTGCTCAATCGCCTACGTTGGTGTTCAGCCTTGGTCGCTTCCTCCTTTCTGTTCATCTTGCATCCATTGTTTTCAAGGGTCATAATTTATTTCTTAATGATACAGTGAAAGTCGCTAACGAAGCAATCGTTTGCATGTGTTTTATTAACATTGGAGGAGAAAACTTATTGCATATGCATTTACATGCACTTGTAAAAGAGGCATAGGTGAGGTGCGGCTGTAAAATGCTATTACATATAAACATTATGCAAATATTTTACTGACATTTCATAAAAATATCTAGTCTACGACTTAAACTTCTAGTTAGCAATAATTATGCCCTTTCAATAATTAATAATATAATATAAATAATTTTTTATTCACTTAAAAGCAATGTAAGAAGTTAATTATTGTTATAGTTTTTTTTCTGATAGTTGATGAAAATTGTATGAACTGCATAGTCCGTTTGTACAAAATAACATTATTATATAATTTTTTTAATTTTATTTTTTGCATTTAGAATGCCATATTTAGCTTAGATTTGCTCGAAACCTAAATTAAATTAAAATCTGTAATAACGCCTGTCTGAAAAAAGTCGGAAGTAATGAACCGAAACGCATAGGCAAAATGATTCTGATGTGCGCTTGTCGTGATGACATAAATAGTAAGAAAAAGCGTGGAAAATTTTATAACGACCGATTACGAACGGCACAAAGCCTTACAAAACGCAATTATTATGTATAGTTATTATGTTACCTACTATTGCCAATGGTTTTGTAAAGCTTTTTTGGGTAGCGTTTTTATTTTTGGCTACTTTTGCTTCCGTTGTTTTTGTAGTAAAAAAATTAAATAATAAATACGTACAAATTTTAGAAAGCTTTCCATTTCAGAACTTTAAAAGAAACCATTTACTTAGCCATCTTATGAACACGGCTCCTAAAAATGGTATCGTTCATTTGGTGTAACATTGACGTAATTGTGAATTTCGTGTTTTTAAAGAAGAGGGAAATAAATTTTAAATACATTTTATTTTTTAAATTAGCATTACCTTAAAATATTACTACTAACATACTTTTCTAAGGTTAATATAGCTTCTAGCGAAAACTATAAGAAATACAATTCTGGCGATGTTTCTCAGAAATGTCATTTTGACAAAAAGTGTTATTGCGTCATTGTTGCACCAAATGAGCGGTATCTAAATACTACGATTATGTCGAACCAAAACTATATAAAAATACGCCAGTCAACCCTTAATCGTTTGTCAGTTCATAAAAATGTAAACGAAGGTAATTTTGATAAACAAATAAAAATTACACAGATCACAAATAAAAATGCAGGAACTGAAGCTGCACATGCCCAAATTGTAAAGTTGTGGCTTTCACATGTCACGCACTATTTTGTCTGACGACAAACAATCTGTCTATTGCTTTATATAATAACTAGCTTTCCGCCCGCGGCTTCGCCCGCGTGGAATTCGGTTATATGGCGGTATAAAGCACAACTATAAGAAAACTTCTCATTCCCACGGAAAAATCTAAGAAGCGCGATGTAACGCTGGATACAATTAGTTGTTAAACCAAAACTGAATGGTACACTACGTTATATGTTTTCCCTTGTGGAGCAAAAACATGCAGATTTTGGGCACTGGAAACCCGGGAACACGCTACATAGAGCTGACCATGCGAAAAACAATGTTTTTCCAAGTGTACTCCAGCAACCCTTAGAGTTTGGCCTTGTGCTTTATTAATGGTCATTGCAAATGAAACCCTTATAGGAAATTGTAGTCTTTTAAATTGAAATGGGAGGTCTGTTGGAATAATCGGAATCCGAGGAATGAGTCATTAAGTGAATCATTTAGCTTCAAAATTTACATGTTCATATTCGTTTGCAACATATAAGTAGATGTAAAAAAAACAGTTTAGACGATAAAACAAATTGTACGTCATCCCTCGGGAATTCCTCATTTTCGGAAATTCATTATCGTATCATTTAGCTTCTAAATTTACATGTTTATATTCGTTTGCAATATTTTACCTTGTTTTAGACGACACACAGCGCCATCTACAATCCATCCATCAAGCAAACAATATTTTTGTTTTTCCTCGGGAATATCAATTTTTCCAGGATAAAAAGTACCCTATTATTTAATCCGGACTTTTATCTTTACGTCTGCAAAATTTTAAAGCAATCGGTTCAGTAGTTACGGCGTGAAAGCGGAACAAACAAACAAACAAACAAACTCACTTTCCCATTTATAATATTAGTAAGGATAACGGACGGTCTAAATGGGAATGTCATATTTGGTTTCGCATATGTAGTAGGTAATGGATTAATTCACGGTAATGGATAAAATGATTACGTGTATTTTACATATTGTCCAAAACCGACATTTGTACCTACTAGCTGACCCGGTAACGAGTTGCTATTGTATCGCGTTGCTATGGTAACGCGTTGCTATGGTAATGAGTTGCTATGGTAACGCGTATACAATGGATTGACGACCGTTTGGTGCAACGGTAGCGATCCTGCCTTTCGCACCGACGGTCCTGGGTTCAAATCCCGGAAGGGGCAGATGTTTGTATGATGAATACGAGCATTTGTACCTGAGTCATGGGTGTTTATATATATTTCTATAAATATTATGTATGTATCATATATGTATGCTTATCCGTTACCCTAGTATCCATAACACAAGCCTTACAGTGCTTACTTTGGGTTAGGCTAATTGGTGTGAATGTAAGAAATATTTATTTATTTATTTATTTATGGATAAAGAGCGGGAAAAAGAGCGGACAGACCAAAACACAAAAAAACAATTTTGTGTTCTTAGATTATAAACTAGCTGACCCGGTAACGCGTTGCTATGGTAACACGTTGCTATGGTAACGCGTATACAATGGAAAAAGAGCGGACAGACAAGTACACAAACAACAAATTTGGGTTCTTAGATTATAGATTAAGTAAATTCCTACACTTCTGCGCCTATCGCACATTAAAATAAACGTTTTGACTCTTTTACAGGAGCCGTCATCAAAGTATACAATATAAAAAAAGAATATTTCGTTTATCCTGCGCGAAGTGGTTTTATTAAAATATGTACTAAATTATCACGGAAAGTGAAAATAAATTATGAGCTTAATATTTATTATTTTTAAAAAATCTTTTTGAGAAAAAATATTTTTTACATTTATTGTAAATTTGTTTAACTGTTTGTTGTCGAAAATATAGCCAATTAAAATTATATTTTACTAAGTTTTTCTCATATAAGTTTTTTTTTAATAGTAAATAAGTAGGCGCTTTACCGCTATCTCGCCTGATAGTAAGCGACGGACGATGCGATCTAGGATGTGACGCGATTGCCTATTCATTCGTGACTTGAAGACCCCTAAATTATATTTGCCAGGAAACACAGATTCAGTGTGTCTGTGTTTCCTGGCAAATATATATTTTCAAGGGTATAAAATAATCTAGTGTTTTACTGTCCTGACTTTTAAATAAACACAACATAAAGTCGACAAAGCCAAAATGTCTCCTTATTTTTGGTTTACTTTGAATCTATATAAATAAATATAAATGTTTGAATGATTGTTCCTTGGACGAAATCTATGATCAGATGGTGATGGAACTAAAGTAGTTATTATATACAGGCCAGGTGCAGCTAGATGGAAAATAAAAATGAGTGAATTCAGTGGCTTTCTCTACAAAATCATAAAGTTTTTTTTTGCCGTTTTTTTGATAGTTTGATATTTCGGCATAGTTGCATGGGCCATCGTTACGCAAAAAAACTGAAGTTTTATGCAGGCGGATGTTTTGTAGCATGCCGAATGAAGGAGCGCATAAAAGCGGTCAAAAACACAAAGTCGGCCATTGCTGAACATTATAATTATCTCCTTAAAATATTTTTCTTATAAAAAATATAAATAATTAAGTTTCATTAACCCTGATTTCATTACTTTACTAATATTTTCCCGAAGTTAATTTCCAATTATTTCGTTTGTCATACTGTCGTCTGCCATAATTTCAATTTTGAGTAATGTTATTATGTAACGGTTTTCCATATACACGTTCATTTTGTTCATTTTTGGGGGAAGATTGGATTGCCTAACTTATGGCCTAAAAGGAGGTATGAATTGAAATAACAGTCTCTGGTGCTGAATATTATGAAAAAAAACAATACCGGTTTAATTGCGTGTTACTACTACTATTATACTGCGTCTTGTTTTTAAACCGTAATGACCGGGTATTTTCACCTTATATTCCTGGTTTTCAATGTTTGGGGATGGTCCTAAGTGGTATTGTGAAAGCAGAGAGGACAGATTGAGTGTGTTTATGATTAAAAGAAACAACAAACAGGTAAGAAGCTTGGACGAGTAAAGAATGTGTGTAATACACAGTCGAATTAGGAGATATTGTCACAACATTGTTGATAGGGAAAATAAGCTATAACCAACGGAGCGGATTAAAGGTATATGGCCACTGCTAAAACGTTCAAAGCAAATGACAAAACCCTATTAGTACGATATCTCGCATATCGTGCGAAGACGATCTAGTTGTGGCGCGCGTCACTGGTGACGTCACTCGCCCCCGCGCGTCATCGTCGCGAGAACTCTGTAGACGGTCTTTTGTTTTGGCTGACAAAGTTAGCCATTGTAATGTAATGAATTTGTTTGTGTTGCCCTTTAACTGCAATTAAGAATATTTATTTGAGTCTTCTCAGTCGATGCGGTCGTCGCCGCTAAGACTTGTTCTGATATCTGTTGATAATCTCACTATGCTTAGTTATTTCAAGTGTAATCGTGCAAGTAATCCAAAAATATTTTGCCTTTAGTGTGATATTATGTTATTTAACTTAAACATTGAGTTCTAAGTACTTCAAATGAAAATGGCAATGAAAAGGCATTGATATCTATGCAACGTTTATGATCTGCATATGCGCCAAACGCCTATAATGACAACACTGGAGTTAGTTATGAAAATTATTATTTCTAAATAAGTATTATGCAAAACAAGAAAAATACTGTGCTACTCTATGTATATTGTGCATTTGATTGGCTGTACGGGTCATTCAGCGTCATACGGGTCAGTCATAAAATGAATTTAATGGTAAAATAGTTAAATCCGGACATAATATTAGTGCGAATGAAGTCAATCGATTTACTAACAATAGTAATTCAGTATAAGAATAGATGATTATATCACAATCCAGCTTCAACAATAACACCTACGAGTATTTAAGAGTATATAAATGATTCTAATTTTAAAAACATCACGTTTTGCCACAAGCTTTGACGTTCGCCGCCCATTTCTAATTTGAGGTTGAGGGTGGAAGGTGGAAGGCATTCTCTGACATAATTACATTTCATGTAACAATGTAACAAAAGGCAAAGTGCGACTGACTTATATTGGGAAGCGGAAAGCAATGTAGAGCCCTCAAAAATAAGAAGACACTTGAATAGAGTTTTTATAAAGTAGTTGATTACAATTACAATGAATAAAAGAAATAGCCTATTCTTTTATTAAGTTTTTCTTGGTGAAATAATGTAAAACAAAGAAACTTGAACAGAGAGATGGCGCTGATGTCAGTTTAAGAAATACTTGGGAAAATTCGAAGGGTTTGTCAAGATCTCGGTAGCTTTATTGGAAGAGCACTGGCTCGGATAGCGTGGGGTGTGGGTTGGAGTTCCGCTTAACACCTGGAAAAAGTTGTTTTTTTCTTATAATAATTTCTTTATATAAAATTTTGACAGTGAAATGCTTAAATATCATTAAATATAATAAAACAAAGTTATAAACTTTGAAGTAGAAAAAAGGAGAGTAGTCTTTTAAAACTATTTTATGAGACTCTACTTACAAAAATGTTAATAAACTACATTATGATAACTTTAAAAGAAGTTAAGAAACAATCAAAATAATAATAGACTTGGAAAAAGCAATCAATACTTTTATATTAAGACAAAACTTATCATTAACCATCAGCCGCTTGTTTACCATCTGAAGCACTGTTAATCCAATGAAGGCGCACCATGAGTTCTCAGCGGGGCGTTAATACCACACGAGTTGTAAACAACGGATATAAGGCAAACTTTATCAAATAACAATTCTTTGAACTTAATGCGTGAAAACCCAGCGAAATGGAGAAAAACAAGATCTGGTAGATGGTAAAAACATTCCTGATCCAAACTATTATACAATGATGTTGTTCTAATTTTAACTTCCGTTTTCTGCAATAAGTTTAATAATTTGGCTATGTTGCATTCCATAAGTCCTTTGGAGTGGGGTTGTTACTTTTAGTCATAAGGTACCGTATAAGTAAAATTTAATTCCCGTTTTCTTGAAAAAACATCATTTGAGCTATAGTTATATACCAAAGGAGATTTAAAGTAAAATGTGTTAAAGAGCCGTAGTAGGACATATCAATTCGCAATTTTAAATGGTAGAACTAAAGAAACATTACACAGCTCTTTGATTGAGTCAAAATTGACTTTGCAAAATTTAGCACATTTAAAGTTACCTAAGATCGATCAATCGATTTACTTACCATGTAGTCGGCACATGCAAAATAAGCGTGCTCAATATTTCCAATGCCATTGCTTAATTAGCTGAGTGGTCGAATCGTAACGTATTAAAAATAGTTCACGGCTTTCTACTAATTACTACTCGTGGGAGTTTCCTGCCGGATCACGAAACCGATACCAATCTTGGCTAAATGACTCGATGGATTTATGTCATCTTCGTGTTTAGGATGCGAGTTATTGTTAGCAAAGTATATTCGTCACGAAAGTTTTAATTTTAACCTTCTTTAACAGTGAAAAGAGTTTCCAGTGATGAACGGATGACTGAAATTTCTGATGTGCTACTGACTAAAATAGATATCTATAGTAAAAGAATAACAAAACATTGCTATATATAAAAAAAGAAAATAATTTACAGATACTTGAGATTAGATGAAATTTTACAAAAAAGCGACTATTCTGAAATTAATAGCTTAATTTTAAATGTTTATGTACTACTTATTTAATTAGCAATTATTTATTCTCCGAATTATTGTTGACTAATAATCGAAATAGGTCAAAGCTATTAGTATCGCATAAAGAGGAGCGTAATAGCGGTTTCGCAGTCAATAAGACAATGTATGTATTTTTGGCTAGAGCTGTGGTTTGCACGAGTGGGTCAGCTGGCAAGTCAGGTCGATAACACAATAGGTGAGGCGTGTATGAGTTTCTAACATGATGACATCGCGATATTGCACTGTCAACAGCGATATTTGAAAGGCAATATAATTTTGAGACGATCTTTATACGATAAGAAACACAAAAAACCTCGATAATTTATTATTATCCGTTGGTTTTATAGGCGCAATATTACAGTTAAGAAAATCCTAAGGGAAATATAGGACTATTCCCATAGAGATCACGTATAGGATGTACCTACTCTATTTTTCCACGGTGTATGGAAAGTATTCCAAAATATTTTATCTATTTTTCCACGGTGAATCAATTGTTGTTAAAACTAAATTCATTAATTAAAATAGAGCAATAGTTATTAAATTAACACTATTACAGTTATGTCTTAATAAATATCTGAATCACTATACAGTGTTATAACTCATTTAAATAGAGATGTAGCTGGCTACAACCATTTAATTGAATAAACATGTTCAATTCGGTTTACCAAAGCATGTAGTGAGTTAAAATAGAGGTTTCCGAGATGAATTGCACATCCACTTCGAAAGACATTTGGCAGGAAATAGGTGTTGATGTGTCGAAATTTTTAGACGCCCTACTCCAGTATTTGTGCTAGTGAGAAATAACAATGAAGAGTGCAAACAATGTAAAACGTGAACGATTTCTAAACTACGTCATATTAGATTAATTGTTCTTATAATACAATATGTAATAGGGTTTATGGTGCTTTGGGCCTATGATTTGGAGGTAAAGTAACGGGCAATGGAGAGCAAGCATCTGATGGGTTATCAAGTATTGATTATATCAAACTTCTTTTTCCTTTGGAAAAAATGCTAAGCCATTGGCCCTATTGCGATTGCAGTTACTAGCACTTACAAACGTATACGGGTTTCCATGGTGGGTAAACCCACTCCTCTTACAGTGATTTCATCATTGGGAAGGCCTGTTTAGCGATTAATATGCTATAAATGTAACGTTATAAATAACAAGATATTGCTTTTTGTGGTAATTTGAAACTAAATACTATTTAATTGCTGTAATTGTAATATTTTAAACTCTAACTTTACTCTAGATGTGTATATTTTTTTTGTCTATAACTCTTAATTTCTAATTATATTTTTGACGTGATAATGTCTTATAAATCGATGAAAGCCGGCTACACGCAAGAAAAAGTGTGCAAGCGTGCAAGCGAGAGCGCGGAACAAGCGATAGAGAGGCACGATCGGCCTAAGCGTTCGACTTGTGGCGCATCTATCTCTCTTCCACTTCATGAAGTGAAAAGTTAATGTGGTTTCCATTGTTTATTACAACAACTTAATGTTAATTTATCGAAAAAAAAACCATTTCAATTAACTCCTTTGTATTATACAAAATAATGATATTTCAGTGATAATAATTCAATCCAATTCATAAAAGTATGCAATTTTTCATATTTTTTTTTATGACGCTATCACGTAAAATTATTGTCCGTAAACTGACTTTACAGACAACCATTTTTTTGTACTACTTGGGTTACGGTTTTAGACGTTGCAGTATAAGGCTTTTATTTAGTTTTGCAAAATTATTGCTCAAAGCATACATTATATTATATATTACATTATATTATATTAGACTAATATTTCCTTTAGGATTTTCTTAACTGTAATATTGCGCCTCTGTGTAATCTAATACTAAATAATTGATTAATTATGTACGCAACTGAAAACGTCTTCTAGGTATAATAACGTTGTGCTTACCTTTAAGTTAAATGCATATATGATACATTTTCGCTAAGTGTTGTACTTTTAATGGAACTTATCTTTATGTATTTAGTTGGTAAGCCTTATTAAATAAATAAATAAATTATTACTATTTAATATATTGTATATCTCTTTATTTCCTCTTGGTAAATGTGCGTAGATAACGACCAATAAACGGACACAAAGTTCCGTAATGACGTGTATATATTTTTTTTAATATGTAATAACACTTCTTGCACTAAGACTTGGATTATTTTTTTAAATGTTGCAGCATTATTATTATAAAAGCGACCTTTTAACTTAAGCTTAAATTCTGGAAATCCTACTTCGCTGAAGAAATATAAAGTCTACTTATAAAAATTCATATATAGCCGTTAAACCTTCTTTCCAAACATTTGCTCGAAATATTAATGTGACCTTTAAAGAAATCCCTAAACTTGAAATTTTCTTTAAGAGAAACTCGAGACACAATTATGAAAGTTCACTAAACTTGTCATCAGTTAAATGTTTAATTAAGATTAGAAAATTAATTTCTTGGTACGAATTTCTTGCATTTTCATTTTCTTTGCTAATAATATCTAGTAAGTGTAGGTATGGGTCAATACCGTCCAAATACAACTCGCCTAAAATTGGATTAACCTTTCAAATTGTTTTAATTTAACTCCGCCAATTACGTTTATTTCTATATTATTTTTTACTTTAATGACTAAAAATAATTTGTCAAGAAAAGGCTAGTACCGTAATCAGCAAAAATACTCGTAAATCTAAATTTAACTCGTAGCTTGAATTATATAAAAAGATAGCAAAATTTCACCCTCGACTGATAAGACGAAGAAACTAGTTAATACGAACAACAATCCGTTGTGTAAATCCCACTCCAATGATTGTCTATATCGTTACAACACTAGTACAAATAAAGTTAAGAGTCTTGTTTTTATCGGGTAACTGCGTATCAAAGTTGCGTTGAAGCCCTTAACTCCACGTGATCGGCACGCTTTAGGCTCGATTAAGCTGATTGCACCACGGCCCAAATCGATCAGTTCCCCTGTCACCCTTTAGCGACCTTTGTAAACAACCGCAGTAGGTCAGCCGAGTGGGGCAAGCGGAAAATTTGACACTCTGTAGCTTCACGGGGACGTGGTTGGATTTTGATTGATTGGTGGTAGAAACGGGATAAGCTCTTGTTCATTGAAATCTACTACTGGTTTGATAAAATGAGTTGTTTTGGAATGTAAGTATTTATCCTTTAGTTAGTGTTTACTTTGGTTTATTCATTAAATAGATTAACAGTTTATGTGACTTTACTTATAAAGACTTAATTTCTACTGCTGGGCTCTTAAACGTTATATTTGATTTAGTACTATGTAATCATTTATTTTGACATGATAACGTCTTATAAATCATGACACATTGTCACGCTCCGCGAATGCCGGTTGCACTCACGAAAAAGCATGACTCATTGTCACGTTCCGCCTGAGCCAAGTGTGCAAGCGAGAGCGCAGAACAAGCGATAGAGAGGCACGATCGGCCTAAGCGTTCTGCTTGTGACGCATCTATCTCTCTTGCACTCCATCGGCCGATGCGTCCGAGTAGAAGAGAGACAGCGGCAGCACACAACCTACACGTGAACTGTTTTGTCAACTGTTTATAAAGTGAAGTGAAAAGTTAATGTGGTTGCCATTGTTTATTACAACGGAAATTGTGGCAATTCTTCTTCTTGCATTTTAAGAATTTGATTAGCGATTTGCTCTTTGATTATTTAAACAAAAAGTAGCATCGGTCAGCGAGTGCAGTAATAATAGGTTATGTTACAATTTTGCCTAAAAAAATATTATGACTCATATTAACGATCGTATAAAAAGTCAACTGCTTTTATTTAGTATTCAATGAAAAAAATTATCGTGCGAAGCTATTAAGTAAGATTAAAAATTCACTTATTTGTGTTATACAAAATAATGATAATTCAGTGATAATAAATAATTCAATTCAATCCATAAAAGTATGCAATTTTTCATCAATGTGTCTTATGACGTTATCACGTAAAATTATCGTCCGTAAACCGACATTGCAGACAAGCTTTTTTTTTAAACTTTATTATCAAAAGCTACTAAAATGGCGCATCAGGCAGATTTAATGCGAATAGCGAAACCGGTCAACCTTTGAGGAAGAAAGACAAACTAATTAATCGCGATACACATCGGATTACGATGAAGTTCAGAAGAAATCTTTCTTCCCTCTGTGTATTAAAGCAGGCATATTTACGAAGTACACGATCCCATCTTTAGTTTACACCCTTCGTCATGTGTTGCCGGAAACACTTAATTTATTTTTTTATATTTAGAACGTCAGTTCCATAGACAGGCGATTGACAGAATTTAATTATGTTTCGAAGAGTTCCTACCTTCCTAGTTACCTATTTAGTTCAAAGCCCTTACAAGGACACTTTCCAAATTGGCTATATTCCACTCTACAATATTAAAAAATATATAGGCATTGTTTGTTGTATAGTTAATTAATATAAAAGTGTTTTTCAGGAGAATTGTATAATGTGTTATAAAATTTTTGGGAAACTGTCTCACATATGGGACGTGGAGATGTGTGTCATGTTATAATATGTAAAAAGAGGAAGCTTATGAGTGTGCCAATGAAGAAGCAGGAATGTGACCCAGTTGCGGTTCGACGCTCGGGGAAACCAGACAAGGAACGAAGATTCTATACATGGAAATATACATGGAAAATTACTCATTGGAAACTTTTTCTCCGATGTTGAGATCTTTATGGAATTGGAATATTTGGTCATATTTATTATTGGTTATCTGTTGCGAATCTTTACTCAAAATTTTTCATTTTTATGAAGGCACGTACCTAATTTGAAGGTTCATACATACAAGGACGCAATGTGGCTGGAAATAAACTTGGTCTTTTTCTAGAAAAATAAACTTACAAACTTTCAGGTATCTATGAGTTTTGGGGCATTTTAATTATATAAAATAAATTATTTATTCAAGAAGATCAATTAATGAATAAACATCAAATGACCCCGATTACACGACACCTATAAACACATTATTGTTTTAAGAAAAAAAACAGAATAAAAATTTAAATAAATAACGTGTCAGAGAAAGACTTTTCACATACATTAGCAATTAGTCCGTGAATTTAGTCTAATTGTAAAGAGGGCATTGTTGACATTTTCGGAGCCGCGCCTGCTCGCTTCGTTCACTGATACGTCGGCTCTGTAACACGGATCTATTACATAAATAATTCTAAGCCCGCTAGCGCAATCTGGATAAATTCTTGGTAAGAATTACATGTGTCGACACGTTCAGGCATTGCGAAATTAATCAACGCTCTTTTCTGTAAGCCCTCCTTTTTCAAGTAGACTTTACAGTGACCTATAAACGCCTATATGTCAAAAACTATTAAAACAAACATTTTTTTGGCATGATTATACGGCAAATAGGAAAAGATACTTTGAAATGTTTATCTAAAATTTGTTTTTAATTGTTATTGTACGTGCCGAAAATAATATAGTATTATTAGTAATATAGTATTATCAAAACGCGTTTGATAATACTATATTACTTTTAGTTAAATCTTTATTCTTTTTGCTAACAGTTCAGCAAATCTAATATACAGTAATATATTGCTGATCTCAGTTATTTTTTTATCCTATTTTTAACCCGTCTGACTTCGTAAATTATCTATAGTTTTCACCGGAATCTACAGATGCATGGGTTATTTTCCTGTTCTCTCACTTTCAATAGAAAACAATCTCCGGAATGCTGTTAGCACTTTCATTGCCAATTCCTCGTTGTTCACGTGTCGAAGTCTTGTATAAGTGAGCTTTTATTCTAAAATTTATTCTATCGAAATTACCTGTCCATCTTCATTTTGTTTCATTTTCATCATTGTCTTTTATACATTGATAATTATGTCTTCTGTATGATAAATTAAATATTCTTTTTATTGGTGACAACTATTACTCAATTACAATCAAATGAATTGGATTGGTATCCAACTACATTCATTATCGCATTACATTAAAAAAAATATAAATTTTCATCACACTACTAAGGAGTTTATTTTACATGATTTTATATTGGATGTCTTAGTCATTACTTGTCAATCTGATTTCGCTTATGAAATCATAGATCAGTTTCGTGTTTGAATCTATTAAGCTGTAAAATTCTGTTTTCATAAATGTATAACATCAAACCATTACATTTGTTATCATATTCTAGAATATTTTCTGGATCAATTGGTTAAATGTTTACAATAATATATAATACTTACGTACAAATTATGTACATATCGAGGGCAATCTTTGGATTAGATACACGATAAATACTCCTAATTACCCCTTGCATCCAATTCGGCTGTGTTTATTTGTGCAGCACCGTTTGGAAGCCAGTTTGCGGATGATTCAATGGTTGGGTTAATAGTTCGTCTAAAGGAATATCTCAGCGATGTTATGCATAAATAGATTTTCGGAGATGAAAATTGTGCTGCTTGTTTGTTTGTAAGCGACAGTAAACAATGTTGCTTTCCATTTTACACGTGCAACCACAATGCAGCTTACAAGGACGTAAACATGAAGTTGCAATCAATTTAATAATTGAAAAGTATTTTTATCTTGTAGAAGTGGAAAGCAATATTAGGTATGTTAGCAAATTCTGTTCCTATTTTATATTAAACGTAAGCTAAAGTTATAACCGATGCTGTCTCTGTCTTCCTTTTGAGAAATAAAACTGTCAGTTTTAGTTTGAAAGCTTTAGTCCACGATTTATAATAATATGTCAATATTGCTCGCGTCATTGCTCAATTTCATATCTGTGACAAAGGAATAACGTTCAATTACGTTCAAGATGAAGGATGCCATAGTCAGGTTTGGTATTAGATTTTCCAGCCCAAATATTTGGAAACAAAAAGCCGTGACCTAAATTCGTTCGGTTCTGTTTTAGAGGAGACCAAATTCGTCGGATGATCCAAGGTCATGCGGACCTATGGCAATATTTATCAGACGCGCCCTGAAACTGTCTACTACCGTTGGTAACGTTGATAAATACCCAGTACTGGTTAAACTCATTTGTAGCGCCCCAACATTGTTTAGATCTAAATAATAACGTGGATTTGGAAGTGGCAAGTTCTTCCATTAGGCTCTTTATTGTTTCGGAAAGTAGGTCAGACTGTTTATTTGTGAGGCTAAAAATAAATATTAAGCTTGTACTTGAATAGGTACTTATTTTTAAATTATTAATGTTTACGTACAACCATAAATATATTGTAAGCTGAGTCATATAAGGTTTTTTTAACATTATAGGTTATTTATAAAATATAAAAAGAATTTAATTAAACATTTATAGTTTTGGAACATTTTCAAATATATTTCAGTCGTGAATTAAATCAAGCGTGTATTTAGTATGTGTATCCATCCAGACATGCTGTGACGTCAACGTCACAGGATGACGTCACGAAACGTCAGCATTAAATATAAAATAAGATAAAATATGCACAAAAATCCATAAAAAAAGGTATGAAAGAAATATCATCAACCTGTCCTGAAAACCGTGTAGTAAGCTAATACTTCGTGAAATTCAAGCGAAATACGTCATTTTGCTATTCATTAATTCACTGCTTCCGCGGACCACCACCGTTGCTTGTTTTAATTTCGTCAATACAACCGAGTAAAAGGGTATACCATATTTTACTATCGTCCGAAGAGATCTCATACTTCCTGGCCTTTCGTCGTGGAGTCACGATGTGATTTAAGGACGTACACCTATAAACAAATTAATCGAGCGTATGGAAAAGATTTTTGTCATGATTGTAACTATAGAGACAGCGGCATCTTTTGAAGTATTGTTTTAATGGTGGAGGTAATATATTAAGCTTTATTGGTGCTTAATAAAATGAGTGGAAAAGAAAATATTTATGAAACACTATGTGGTCTTATAATACAAGACGAAGTGTGTTACTTAGCCGATTAAGCGAATTTGTGAACTAAGAGAGGGTGATAGCGGGAATGTGTTAACTGGTAATAATTATTTAAGAAAATGCGATATAAATTTCATTCCATTGTCGACTGTCAAGCGATTATTGTTGTTGAATATTATTTATTTATTACAACCAAACTTCGAGTACCTTTATAGTTGTACATTTTCTTTTTACTTTCTGATTCTATCTTTCATAACCAGGAAGTTTATGTTTTTGTTTGTATGTTATGTATGTTTGTGTTTATGAAGTGGTTCATGAATTTAGCGGTTTTATGGATATTTAGTTTGACTTATCTCACAGGGTACATCGCTTCATCTTAGTGGACTTATCGAAATTTTATACTATTCATTGCATATTACTTTAGTTAGTGTTTTCATTTGTTATTATTATTTGTGTATGTTGTATTTACTCTGTGTGGTTGTAGTTACGTTTAGTACTTAACCCACCTTGTGTTTCAATGTTTAGTAAGATTTTGTAAAGACAAACCTTGGAAAAAAAATTAAATAAAGGGATGATTATTAATTTGGAATTTTGGACGTAGGAGGTAATCTTCAGAATCACTGTTCCGATTTCAACAATTCTTTTTTTCACTAAGAATGAAGCTTTATTGACGATCTTTGAATATTTTCTAACCCGGCGATAAAATAAATTTGATTCTCAATCTGAAGGACTTCCACGTAACATAATAACATCGTTTTAGGTCAATTTGATTCTATGAACATATTATTCCAGTGATGTTTATAGGACCATAAAACGGCTTGCGAGGAAGCATTAATTTGATATCGTGAGCTACATATTAACACCTTTCTTTATCAAATCGGAGTATAAAATATTACTACTTTCTACCTCTTATTTTTCTCTATTTATATATATTTTGCTACACATCTCTGGATCATTTCATGTCATGTTGGGTACATTGCAATTTTTCATAATCTTATTTGTAATTTTTTCCTATGTAGCTCTTTTGCATCTAAAGTGGAGATGCTTTTCAATGAGAGATCTGTTTAGAATTTTTTTCATATTATTTAATAGTTAAAGTTCTTCTTAATTTTCTTGTATATGAACAAGATCACGGCACCCGCTTTGAGCAGAAATAGTCTTGATTAATTTCGCCAAGGCTGGTAGAACCTCAGCGGTATATCTGAATGAGCCTCTGAGTCAATTTGTCAGAACACGAGGGTTTGAATCCTACTTGAGGTGATTATTTAGAAACCTAAGAACCAAATAGAACCTAACAAAATCTTTTACATTTCTAATATTAGTAGGACTACAACAAACTTTCTCTAAGAATATAGCAAGTATTAGCAGCGTCTGTTTACCGGTGCGTCATTAAGAGTGATACTCATTAGACACAGCCTACGAATACTTTGTAACTTCGTTAAGCGTCGTTATGCAATTCCGACTGAGTTGCACTCGCTAGCCAACGATGACTTGTCGCTATATTGCATATACTGCAACACTGCGTTATCTCAAAACGCCCCTTATGCCGCAACATCGGCATTTAAAGAATTCTAAAAGCAAAACCATGTCGCGGTTACACTGTTACCTCACGCAACACTATTGTTTAACAGTCCGTTGTTAACCCGCACCGATAAACCCATCGCGATTCTGATAATCGGAATATAATAAAACCTCATTAACGTTTTCGTCGGATCTCGTTAAATAAATGTCATCATCAATAGTGATGTTGATTAAACACTGCAAGGAAGTGAAGAAAGAAAGAATCAAAGAGTTTTAATCTTGAAAAGATCTTTTTCAAGATTGCTACATTGAATATGTATGTTGTCCTATCTGTGTATGTTAATCAGACTTTATATCGGGAGCGGGAAGCGATCTGCTTTTGGAAAAAAACTTAACAAAAAAATACGTGCAGGGATTTCACCCGACTTCCACAAGTCCTACAAGGAATACTTTTGATTATAATGTTAAACAATTCATCCTAGTTGACTGAATTATAATAATACTTGGATATTTATACTGATACTAGCTGTCCCGGCCACGCGTTGCTGTGCCGACTGCAGTGCCATCTGCCGGACTGATTTGTGAATCTAAACCATTCTCAGATCCCCTTGAACACACACAAAAAAATTCATTCAAATCGGTCCAGCCGTTTAGGAGGAGTTCAGTGACATACACACACACAGAAGAATTATATATATAAAGATATGAGTATGTTTAAAGTAGTTAATATAAAATAGGCAAATGAAGGTAACACAGCAGACACCTAATATGGCTCTGTGAGCGCCACACAAGACGACGATTACGCAAAGTACGAAAAAGCCGACTTAAAATTAAGAAGCCGCCGCCGCCGCGGTCACTTAACGACCTGCCTTAACACGTAGGAAGTGATTATTGTTTATTTTTATAATTACCGAGGCAGGAAGTAAGATCAGAGTTAAATCAGGAGTAGCGACACACGCATGCCGAAATAAAGCAATTTGACCAGAGGCGACAGTAATTGAGTAACGCTGTCACCATTTGACATACAGCCAATTCGCACCAGACGAATTTAAGTGTCAGGGTTTGCAGATTCGTTTCGGTTACTTTGGCAATAGACTATTATGCGGCTGGATCATCGAAACGATTCTTATATGGATGATATTAGAATCGATGATCGTTGGTATTATTTCTATTACCTATATACGTTATCGATTAGTTGATTTTATAGGCGTGCGTGATTTTATAACATCCTTGGCTAATGCTGATCACTTTTGATGAGTATTCGTGTAATCCCAATAGTCTAGCTATAAATATTTTGTAATAGCACTTGAGAGATTTTTTAGCTTCGATTGATTTCTAAAGGACCTGTTTCTTTCATAAGTATATTTGTATCATGCTGAGAACTTGAGAGACTTATATTTAAAATGCGAGACTATTATTATCAATATATCCTCGTAAATTGAAAGTATTCTCCAGCCTCATCGAACAATCACAATTTTGATTGCTAAAGCTTCTAAGTTACAACCATCTACAAACAAAATTGTAGTTACAGAATCACAGTATAGAACATAGTGACAATGAGTGATTTATAAGTTATCAACTAACTTTAAATATGAGCTTTATCAATAATATACATATTAGTATATAGTGACTAACTTTTAGGAGTATAAATACATCAGTAGTACAGTAACGGAACAACTACAGCAGAACTATTGAGAAAGCAAGCGGTTTTAAAACTCCGTGTTAAATTAACAAAGATATTTTAAAATAATAAATATGTTTTTATAGATTTTTTGTGTTTTAAGAAGTATTTGGCATTAAATACCTATTTATAATTTAAAATATTCTCGTTGCACATATCGCAATAAAAACGTCAATCAATATCTCGGTTCAAATGAAATAGAATTCTCCTGTATATTGCAATTTTATTTTACTGTTTATATCAAATATGATTTTATTTCTTCTGAAGTTGAGTCTGAGTGGAGGGCAATCTACGAAAATGTCGTAGCAGCAACAGGTTCATATAAAAGGTGAAAGCCTTTTCAGATCCTCTGACGTCAGCCCACATCACAGACATAATGGCAACCGATTCTACGATATACTATTTGAGAGTTCACGTGCCGCGGGGTTGTTACACTTCTTTCTTTTTGCCTTACACTTATGAAATGTCACTTGCAAATCTCAGTATTTGGCGAAACTTTGTTATTCGAATAGAATTCAATGGCCTCGAGTATTAAAGGTCTTTAACCTTGCAAAAGGAGGAGTCGAGTATGATGTAGGTACTACCTATTGAAAGAACTCTTTATTAAATTAAATGAAATGAACGGCTGTGCTACGCGTGCTCTTTATATAAATAAACTGAGATTTTATTTAATTAATTCTGTAAAACTTCTTTCTTTATGTATATATATTCTTTACTAGCTTTTACCCGTGGCTTCGCCAGCATTTTTTTATTTTTTTCAATAAAAGTATCCCATGTTACTTCTAATACCTCCAAAAATATATGTACGAAGTTTCGTGATAATCGGTTTAGAAGTTTTTGCGTGAAAGCATAACAAACAAACTTACATTCACATTTATAATATCAGTAGGGATGTAAGTAAATACACTGCAAAAAACAAATTTAAAGAAAACTGGACGTCATGCATATCTTGAAAAAAGTGCAACTGCGGTTTTTAAGAAAATTATTTTTGTGATTCGTTAATTTATGCACAAGGCGGGACGCAGCTTAAAGCAGTCAATCTTAGTATTGATTGGTGCATTCATTATAAGTTTATGTGTTCTATGCAAACCACTAATTAATAATTCATAGTAATTTTGTTTGTACTCTTCTCCTCAGATTTTTTTTTAACTTAAGTAGATATGGCAATCGAGGAGCACTCAGTCTAATTATTTAAAAAAATACTTTATTTAAGTTTCTAATTGAAGATTTATCTAAAAATCAACATTTAATAGCTTATTATTACAAAGATAAAAGGACGCTCTATAATAACAGAAACTTAATATCGTAATGGTAGCATGTGTGTGTCCATAAAGTAGCGCTTCTTTTAATAATGTATACTCTGTATTGAATTTCTATGCGTACGTGAGTGACATACATCGATTGTGTATACGAAACAGTCCCACGGATCATAAGGTCGAATCCAATTTAAGGTGTTTATTACCGTTGCTATTTCTAGTTCTCATAGTTCAGACTGTTCCAAATTAAACCACAAGAGCGTTTAAAACATCATCACCTGACTATTTCAAGTGTTGTTAATTGACTTTAGTGTATTTTAACAGCGTTTATTTCTGGACATACCGGCCCGTGCGTAAACAATGCATTACAATTATAACAAAAGCTTTATTTCTGCTGAGGTCGTATACCTACGCCGAAATTCTTGCACCTGTGGCATTGGGCCCATGAACAATGGATGCGCGGAGTGGTACGGCTATCTTTGAATGGCGCTCGTCAGTCGATAGATTTGATCGCCGCCTGCGCAAACGATCGCCTTTTTAAGCAACAACAGGTAGCTTACGTATTGCCTGCGTAAGCGAAACGAGTCGAGTTCTGGTTGAATGATGCTCATTATATTAATACAGTCTTATCTCGAAATCAACTGACGCGAAGACGCTTTACTCAACCGTTAAACCGATTAGAACCGGTTATTAGATTAAAATAAATAGAGTGAAATTTATAGGGCATATTTCAAGCCTAAATCAATCATTAAGGCCTTTATAACAACGATACGGGATCATTAATAAGAGTAATAAGAAAAAATATCGATAACTATTATTGACTACACTATTAAACCATAGATTGGTCATGACGGTAGCGAAGGCTAAGATAATCTTAAGTATAGTTTTTATAAAGCGATGATTTGGAGTGTGGGTTTTATCGAGTGATCAGACGCGTCTGCGCAGGAGTGAACATCGGAAGTTCTATCGATCACTTCGCCATCAATTAAAGCGCATATTTGAACAGGTCTGTCATACTTAACGTAATAAGTAACAGGCGTTGGTTATAAAGTCTAAAGAGGCTTTAATCATTATTGAAAGATAAGTAACTACCACTTATAACTTATGAATTATAAGTAATACATTTATGAAACAAAATTAATATTTTTATAAACTCCTTGTGGTTTTCTTCAAATTCCTTAAAAACGCAAGTAGTAAGTAATTGTTTAAAACATAACTTTCAGTTAAAGCAAAAAAAAAAGAATATTAAAGAAAACCATTCAATAGGCTCATACAAGTTTTTTTCTAATTTAGCCGAATCTGAATTAATTTTATCATATACCGCGTTTCTAGTCTCTTTTCGGAATTCATAACAATATCACTGTTGTGGGTTAATATTGATACACCTCCATCATCTCCACATTCAAGTTCACGAGCAACTATTTTTACAGTTTATAATTCTACGTGAAGATTACAAATCTGTCTGTAATCGAAATATCCATTAACATATGAAAAATACTTGAACTTGAGCCAAAAAGATGGCAATAAATATAAAAGAGCATTTTCAATTCACACATATTAGTATGTACTGACAATGAAACGTGTCTGAGGATAAAATGTTAAGAAGACTATGTTGAGATCCCGCGTAGAGCTATCGACACCTGGGAGAAAAAAGTATTGTAACTCGCACTTCGGCGTTATTGAGTGGCGAGTAAATAATATTATTAATAGGTTACATACCTATGTAATTCGTAATTTCTTATTATACATTGTTATCTGTTATTCTTGTTAGAAAATAGTTATTTCAAGTGTACAGACTATATTATCCTCTCGTTACCCGGACGAGTACTACGCCAAATGAGCTACCAAAACTTTGAGAAATACGTTACAATTTTAAGTATTTTTTAAGCTGACGCCAGCGCTATATCCTTATGTTCTAGGTACTACTACTAGCAACAACTTCGAATTTAATTGTTTTACATATATACAACAATCGACAAGGAAAAAACTGCTAGTTTTTTATATCTAAATAAACTATTATTAAACTATGATATGATTAAACAATAATATTATATTTATATATCCTATACGATTACTTGAATAAACAGGAAAGGAAAACGACTGATCACACTAACTCTTGTCAATTTATATTACTAACTAGCGACCCGTCCCGGCTTCGCACGGGTGTAATGCTCTGATATATTATGCATGTATTACATATAAACCTTCCTCTTGAATCACTCTATCTATTACAAAAAACCGGATCAAAATCCGTTGCGTAGTTTTAATGATCTAAGCATACATAGGGACAGACAGCAGGAAGCGACTGATTTACATCAAATATTTTTAGTGTAATGTGGAAATGAGTTATCATGTTCATCATATTTCATCTAGCAGTAAAGTATGAAAGGAATCGAGATAGTTTCCAGCAAGCAATAAGAGTTATTTAAGCTTTACTATTTCATTCTCTCAAATTAGATAATTCCAAATTCAAGACATTTTTGCTCTGGCTGAGGACAACTTGACAAACAGCCAGAAAAAGGGACTGTCCCAACCCAAATCAGAACGTATGGGCACGTCAGTGATGCCCAATTATTTCTTCGAACTTGTGTATGTACGTTATTGCGAGACCTATATCCCAGCAGCGGGAACATGAATATTCTAAGTTCAAATAAGTTCATCTGTCTACAAATAATGTAGATGATATTTACTTAAAGAAAACACTCGCATTTACTTTGGTTTTCTTTCTCCATATAAAAATTAGGTTAACAAAATGTTGTATCTAAATTTATTTTCTCAGAAAGTCCATTAAATTAACATGCCGCAATATTACTGGAAGCCACGAAAGGGATCTTTCCGTTGAATTATCTTCACAAGAAATTGTGGAACACTGGGAAGTTCACTGAATGCCTTCTTTGTTGAACTACTTACTACATTAGCGATCAGTTTAAAAAGTAATATGTTGCGGTGCTAACTGACTCTGTGGTCGTTTTAAATTTCAATGATAAAAATCTCAATTGCACAAATCTTTGTATGATTATTGAATCCCGTCGAAACAGTTTTTTTATCAAATTTATAACATACGGGCAGGTGGCTTAAATTATATTTTGCATTTTTTCAATGTTTTTTTTAAGATAAATTATTTTAATATTTTTATTAAAATAATTTATATTATTATTCAAAAAAAGATCGACTCGGCTCACAAGTAAATTCTCAGGCAGGAATGGAATCCGAATACTTGAAAGACCAGTCCAATGCTTTCCCAATTGCGCTACCGAGACTTGTATTTTTCTATTAACATAGTTTATACGGGCAAGTGACAAAGCTATTTGAATTATAAAGACCAACATTCAACAAATAATCTCCATTCCTAATTGAAAACTAGGCCCGATATTTTGCAACTGGTTTGCCCAGACTACCACTATTAAACAAATGTAATCTAATATTGATTCATTTGATTATTAAAAGGTTGATTCAATGTCCTTGTTTTTAAATAAATACTAAAATAAATTCTCCTTCCTTACTAAAAAAAAACTTCCGCTCTGAGAAAAAAATGGTCACACCCACCACACGGACTCGTGCAAATTGGTGGGGTGATATAGAAAATGAGTTTTTGTCACCTAAACAACAACGAAAAAATTAAGACAAGAAGAAATATAAGTAGCATGCCTATTTGCTTATGAATACTTTTGCTAAATACGAGAAATAGCGTCTAAGTCGGAGTAATAGTGGTAACTGGCATCTGTGGTCGACAGCTATAAAACGTGAAAAAAAAAACGAACTACAAAGTAAATGAGAAAAAATCCATCCTTCGTTTCCATCACAACAGTGTGTTTGTTGTCTTGAATCGAGCTCGCAGTAGTTTTCCTTCTTAACATTTTTATGGGATCGACTTCAGTGTAGGTATCTTCCGCTACATAGCAGTATTACCGTCTAAAGTCCCTGTTTATATTGGTAACTGCCATCTGCGGTCGACAGAGATAAAAAAAACTACAAAGTAAATGAAAAATAAAATCCATCCTTCTAATCACAATAGTGTCTTCATTGTGTCCAATCGAGCTTCCAGTAGTTTTCCTTCTTAACATTTTTATGGGATAGATTTTAACATAGGTATCTACACGAGATCCTGTAATAAATATATTCATCGTCAAACCGATTTGTTAATTATTAACGCGGAGTGGTTTCTCAACTTCATTTTTATTTTCTGCTTGTTTATTCAACAAATTCCTTATTGAATTATTGTTATTATGGTCATGACTTAAATTTACACTTTCTCTCGCTTTGACTTTTGTTGATTGCATGTTTTACTACGCTAACAATCATTCAATGTATTGGCAATTGGGCTTTTTTCTGTTATTATGACAAAGATGACTAGTACTATATTTGATAGTAGTACTAGATAGGACATTGAAAACAAATATATATGTTTGTAGCGTTAGCAGGGAATATTAATAATTATGTCACAAGTATATTTCTATATTCATACTTATAATTTTCACATTCATATAGTTTTACATACGTCTATATGGAAGAACGTCAGAGGCAGGATATAGTCAGTGTCATAAGACAAGATTAAGGTGTCCAAATAGGTTCGACTGAAGTGATTAAATATATTGCAACGAGAGTTTTTATATCGACGATAACATTCTATATTTCAAGCAATTTGACATGTTAAATCGAGTGATTTTTTTTACTACAAAAATCAATTTATCTCAGATGTCAGGTGGATGACCCACAGCCTCTCGCTATCCGGGCTAGTGCTCTTTGATCTGACTTGACCTGATTAAGACACTTTGACAGACCCGTTGAATTGTTCCAAATATTTTTTAAACTTATGCATTTTCTGAGTAACTGTTGCCTACAACATAGAATGTAAAACTTTTACAAATAGCTTACAAACGATAAAGAAGAATGTGCTATGTAATTATTGTTTTTGGTTTTTAAGCATTAAATTTCTTGATTTTTATATCTGTTTGTATTTTAGTCTCATGCGGGACTCTCACTCAAATCTGTCGCTACCTGGGCGAGTATTCTTCTAAATGAGATACCCGAGACCTTGAGATTATCGATTATTATGAAGTAACAAACATTAAAAAAAAATACAGTCGAATTGAGATCCTCCTCCTTTCTTGGAGTCGGTTAAAAATATGTTGTATCAATTTTAATAAAGCTGCTGCAATATATTTAAATACTTTGGAATTTAAATATTAAATAATTAGCATTATTAATGCCTAAACAATTCTGCTGACTGTACTTTGGCAATTTATTAAGATTCATTTATACCATTCAATTATTCTATTTAATTTAATGATAATAAAAGTATAGGTCAATACAAAATTACTTCAATTTTTAATAATAATGAAATAAAATTAATGATAAACGGAAAAAATATATATTAGTTTTGTGTCAATTTTATGCACAAATCCTTAACAGTTGTAATTTCGATTACGATTTTGCATTTAATTAGTTTTAAAGAATAAAATTTTGTTTTATAATCTGTTAATTAATCATAAACAAATGAAAAAGAAATGTCAGTAAATATTTATCACCATTTTGTGTCTTTAACTTGTTTCGTGTTCTGGTATCACTCATTTTCCCTGCGGCGTCAAGCTTATTCTATCAGAGCACGAATGGCGTGGGCTGATTATATCAAGATACCAATACCTCAATTAATAATTTATTCGTAATCAATTTTGCGTCCTTATTCTGCGTCATCTATAACTATTTTATATATAAAAACCCATTGCCGTTCATTAGTCTCGAAAATTAGTAGTTGAATTGCGTCTAAACATTAGTACGTCGTACAGTAAGAGTTGAAAATATAGACACATCTAAAGTGCAAATAAAAAATATATATCCCTTCGGCAAAAGTTAACCTTAATTCGAAATATATAGGATATACTTTTGATCGACACATGAAAATTATGAAAGTGCAACTTAAAGGAGATAATTTTGATATTTCCTTATGTCCTATTTTTGACACTGATTGTGTACATAATTTTACGTTCGACTGTACGTCAAAGAAGGCTATGCATGGCCAGTAAAAAGGGTCCTGCAAAATACGAAGGGCGTTGCTAGCAGTTAATATATTCGCAAATTTATTTTGTTCCAGCGGAAATTTTATATGTAGGTATAGCATTGGACTAAAATTTACCTTTTGGGTTAAATACATTTTTATAATATGCAACAATTCTATAAGAAAAGATTACACTGAAGGATACGATTTCTCGTCTTTTAGCATCCAAGCTTAACGCTGTAACCTCAAGGATATTTATAAAAGAAGCATCCCATTATTTATTCCGAAGAACTCCATTAACACACTAAAACAAATATAAAATAAAAAACAACAAACTCGTCTTTTAGTACGGTGGCTAAGGATCAAGATAGAATAAAGATAGCTCAACAGAGACAGTCCTGATGATTCTTTAAAACATTATTCAAGGCTATATTTGGATTATGGATGTTGTCATTGAACTGCATTCGCAATGCAGTTACGTACTTCTGAGGTGTTACTTCATAAATATGCAATTGATACATTCGAAATAAGACCTGTTTCTAGATGCGATATGAAAAATTTGTCGTTTCACAGTGCAGCTGCTTTGTCATTGCAGTAAGAATCTATGAATAGACTAATAGGTTAGTACTCTTTCTATCAAAGAACTTACATATGAAAATTTACCGACACACAATGAGTAGAAAATTGAAGAAAATGATACGAAATGTTTAACTAAGCTAAACTAGTAAAAAAAAAACAAAGAAAAATACATAAAACTACTTTGTTTTCATTATTGATTCAATTTTAGCTATGATCTTTGTTACATTATTTTAATATCTCTGTATTTGCTTTGCCACGCTTTTTTGCTGGCCATATATAAGCCTTGTATAGCATGCGTGCAACAAATTATCAAATACTCGTCACAAACAATTGCCTGCTTCTTGAGTTTTTGCAATACTTACGTACCGCAATTGATTTTTATATATATAGATGAGCATGGATCGTGCGTTAAATTTTGAGTGTTGAGCAAGAATGCGATGCTCATAAAACGCAAAGTTAGATTTCGCCGAACGAAATGAACGCAATTACTCAAATTTTACACGATGTGCGTAACTCTGTGTATATCCGTCGTTCGAAAAATAAACTTGCATCAAAGTAAAATTTATTGTCAGTAATATGCATCACAACTATATAGGTACATTATAATTTAACTGCGAGTAAAATAACTTGAAGAGATTCATTTACACATAGGAAAAACTGTATGATTTTTTTATAAACTAATTAATGTATAATATTCAACATTAGAAGAACTTACTAAATCAGTAATGAAAGTATATATTAGAAATGTGAAAAGTCATGATTATAAGTATGGCAAAGTGAAAATGTTATATTTCAACAAGAGTTCAAGATAATTCCGTTTTGAAGTAAATTGATCGAGTTCAAATACTATGGACATGAACTTACTACGCCCACAAAGTAAAACCTTTAGTGAAAAACTAAAATTTTACTGCTTAATTTTTTTTAAAAGCAAACTACTAGTAATTAGCTATTAAGGTTCTAAATTATACCTGGTTTTTGGAAAAGGACAAAAAAATCCTATTGAACCTTAGCGTAAATTGGTAAAAATAAATAAAGAAATAGCCTATTTATAATTATTTCGTAAATTGTACAATAATTTGTATCTTTCTCCGCTGACATTTAAAATCTTGGCTCGCAAATCCGAATTACCTTTGAACATTTTTCCTCAATCTAATATTGAATATCTGAGATATTTTCAACAGAAAATATTTGATACTTGTACCGATTTATTACAACGTTCCTGTAATATGTAGTTTTTCTATTACCACTATAGTGACACAACACGGACTTTCCGTGGATTAGTATTAATAAACTAACGAAATATCATCGCATCTCTTCCCAGAAAGTCTAAATCCATTTTACCACTGGAATGTCTTCCGTGAAAGTGAAAATGTTAAATAATTTTGACCTTTACATCCCTTGTTATAAGGACATTAATATATTGTAAAATGAGATAAGATATGGCGATTCGCTGTTTCACTTTATTGAATTGATTTATGTTACTAGTTTGGTTTAGTTAATCAAAATTTTCCACAACATGATATACGAGTATTTTGACTGCAGTGGACAATTTGTTGAATTTTTCACCTATATTGAAGAATATTTAAACAAATTTCTTATACTTTCTTTGCTTCAAATGTGTAGAAAACTGCTTCTAAATCTATTGGAAAATATTAGAAGTACTAAGCGGGCAAACCGACAGGTTTAACAGGAACTCGTTGGGTATTAATTGTAGTTAGTACACATTCTTAGATAAATTAAAAGGAACTCAACAAAATATTCATTTTCAACTTTTGCCGACTGATTACTGTTAATATTTTTAAGCGTCTATTTACTAAATTATGTCTTTATGCGTTGTTTCTGCCAATAGTATATCAATACCAATACTGGGTTACAGGACAGGGAAAACGGTATATAACCTACCACGTGGGTTTAATCTGGATCGGAAGGTATAAGCGCAAATGTAACTGGCTATTAATGAACCTCAGCATGAGCACGAAGCTCAATCGTTTATCTTCTGACGCTTTTCAAAAGTTGCTAAATCTCTGCATCGAATTCGAACCTGTTAACGAGTGAGCCATTAAACTCTCATATTTTAAATGGTTAATATTTTAAAGGCTTTTTGCTCTTACTTCGGTACAAATTAATCTTTGTTTTAGTCTATCACTTTTCTTTTTTTTTATTCCTCTAAACTTATTTCCTAAATTCTATTCTTGCTGGACTATTCTCACCAGGTACGCGATTATTCTATATTATTGCTTTATAAAACTATGCTGAACCAATAAACTCTAATATTTTAAATTATTTAAAGGTAAGACCAAAAGATTCTTCTTACGTAAAAATTAATTTTGATTTCGATGTGTATTCTTGCTTTTTAAATTATTTCTAAATTTGTTCCCTAAGTTATATTTTTTCTGGATTGTTATCACCAGAAGCTCGAATTTTTTTGTTATTATTTTATATACCTACGAGAAAAAAATCCTTATTGTCGCCTTTAGACTTTCTAATTTTTCTGTGACAATTGCCTTTTGTAAACTCTAGCAAATATAACCTAGGTCACTCCAAGACAGTTTCATAACTTTTGTAAAATTAGCTTGTATAAATAATATTTAGCGAGTCTCTTACGCAAGAGTCTAAATGTGTCTGTCGCTTGTCAGATCCACCGTAATTGCACATAAAACTGTAACTTAACTGTGCTCCGTATTACGGATTTAGCCGATGGTTATGTCAGAGTTTTGTTTAATTCATCCTTGTGACATTTATGTATGCTAGAGACCAACCCACGCGGGTTAACCTATCGCCTGGATATACTCTGCCTGCCAATGTAAACTAATAATATGCATTTAGTGTTCATTGAGAAAATGGTACACAGAAATATTTGAAGTGTTCAGTTCAGAACAGTATACAGACACATATGTCTTCTTATTTATGGAAATTACTTGTTTTGTATTTCACATTTCTCGTCAAAGTCAATCAATACTATAAAGAGAAAGAGAGAGAGTGGGTTGGTTTATATGAATGTTGTTTATATTTTGAGGATAATCTCGGGAAATTCTGAATTAAATTTGTAAAATTCACCATTCGATGATCATTGTTCGAGGTGGAAATTATGTTTATCCAGGCGAAGTAATGAACCCTATGTTAAAACGACATATTAAACTTAATCAGTTACCCAAACTTAATAAATAAAAAAAAAGACCCAGGCGAAGTAGAGGCAGCTAGTGGTCTGATAAAATGTTTTTTTAGCGTAACCAGTCTTCACAGGACTATAATGTCTAACATCTAAAAAACCTTATTATTTTTTATAGTTTTCATCCACTCGTTAATTCGTGCCCAGTAAAAAAATTGACGGTAGTAACAACAAAACGGAAAAATAAATGTTTTTTTATACAAAATTTCAAACTATTGCTGGCATAATTAAATACATATGACAATCATTACTTAAGCCATGTTCCTAACATCAGGGTTAGTTAAAATATGAAAACAAGTTTTAAGTTTCGGTACACAATATTTTATTTAAATATCCTCTTAAAGCCTACAGATAAAAAACGCCAATTTTACTCTTAACATCCAGATTTTCTAATTTTAAGTGGTAACTACACCGAAAATAGATACGAGAATTTTTGTTACCGGATGTCAAATCGTTAGAATACTTTGTGCGTTGATAATATATTTTTTTGAATAATGTTTATTTACATTTCTTGCTCTACCTTCGTGTTTGCCAATAGCGGCATCATTAGCAAGGTCCTTCGAAAAGGTCAGCGCGTCCGAAAATATTTAATGTATGCGTGAATGGTGGCCCTACAGTGAGTGACGCGCGACGCAGCCTTCGCTCTGCCCGCGTCAGTTTTGTGCCTGTTGGCTGGGCTCGATTGACAGACGGGATTAAACCAGCATAGTAAATGTTATGATAGTTATATTTATATTTTAGCAGCTGTTGTTTTTCATATAAATATTAAGGTTAAATTACTTGGCTGTCTTTTTCAAATAACTTTCCAATTGATAACACAATGGCAAATGGCAATTAAGCTCCTATATAAAATACTAGTACAGTTTTATAACAGTAAAAATAATAAAAAATTACTGATATCTTGAATCGGTTCTCTAATAAATAGGCATGATATTAATTGATTTTATTCTAGAAATAATTTGTTTGAATAGGCGAAGTTCTATCCTATAATTTTGAAAGGCATTATTTTAAATACTCTGCTAGATGCCAATGGAAAAAATCTAACCTAACCTTTGATGTCTACTTATATCTTTTGATTAGTTTACCAAGTGATTAAATATTGAAAGGTTCCCATATAAATTATATGACTATTAGTCATTAAAAATATATGTTGTAGAATAATAACGCACGAAAATCCTAGAACGATTTCAAAGGACCGGATAATTCAACAAAATTTCGGAATTGTTCGAACTCAGTTCGGAAATTAGAATGCCCTTCGGAGAACTGGCGAAAAAGGTTTGGATAAGGGTATCGACCTCCATCTTACATTTATTATTTATTTAAACCTCACTACATCACTTGATCGCGCAGTGTTTTTGATTGACATATTATTTTATTAATTTGATCCCAAGCTTCATCTTTCATCTCGCGTAGATTTCTAGGAACAAATTCTTGATCTCTAGCAAGGATTTCTGGGTTCAAGGATTCTGGATTGAATTATCAAATTATATGTAGTGGTTGGGCTTATCAAAAGCAGACTTATGATCGCGTTTATGCCTTTTGTCGGCTATGATTGTTTTGAAACCCGCTTCAAAAAGTTTCCAAACTTCCCAACATGGTATAAAAAATACATATAAAATACAAAGTGTTTATTAGCTTTATGTTTACTACATTTTATGGTGTTCAATTATTGAACCTTACCCAACGTTTGCCATGCCATAAATGTCCATAGCCTCATAATACAAATTCAACACATCGTGAACCATATGGGTTCATTAATGGCTTGTAAATTGAGCTGTGACACATACATAATTATGCTAATACGGGAGTAGTCGGCAGATGTTACGGTATGGTTGAGTGCGATACGCGTCCGTTGGTCACAGTCGGTTGGCTGTGGAGGTGCGGGTTCGACTAAGGCGAATGGGTTAGTGAAATGTGGGACATGAAATAATATCATACTTAGATGGGGTTGGTATGCAAATTTAAAAATTGATAAATAACCTTTTTTTCGCAAGAATTAACATCAATTGATCCGCATTGGGACCGTGAATTGGTTTTTATTCGATAGAAAAGGCCGGTGTACCCGCAGCCATTAGTACGGTCATAATTTGAAAGCTATAGATAAACAATTGAGATTTTCGTAAATTGTCCCAGTTTATTGAATAATGTATGTGGTGACTCAAGCTAGCGACGGACGCGTGCGCAGGCCAGGTGCGTTCGATAGGAAACAGCTCGTTATCCGCAGATAATCTGGACGACGCTTGAATTTAGAGAGCATTGTTGTTACGGATCACAGCGCGTGTTGGGGCGCGCGTGCGCCAACATTCTTAATTGAGATATGGCCCGGCTCAATTGAGATATCGTTTGGATAAAGATTGTCTTTCTTATTGGTGTTAAATGTCAAGGAATCAGTATTTTAAACACGCTTTTCATTAGTGGACATGTAACTAAGGAACTACATACGTATAAAACTTAAAGAATTTGAATTTCGCCCATTTCTAATTGTTTTATCATCACGAAATTTGGGCATGTATATATAGTTTAGACGAAAATACAATACTAATGAGCTATTCTGATGGTGGAGCTTGCAGGTGGGAGATGGAAACTTGGTATGATTACTAGGAAACCTACCGAGTTTGGGTTCATCAAATTTGTCATAAAAAGACTTGATCCTATTACGTAACGCCGAGAACCTGATGATAGAACAATAAACGATTTTTTTTTTAGTGAGGTTCCGTTAAAATATATTACAATCACTTGTTGTGTTGACACACTTTTACGTCTTATGATGAACAATATCGTAAGTAAAGATCCATAAATAACAAGGAAATCCATCAGCGAAGGAACTTCATAATATTTGCTTAACTTAAAATAGAGGATTCACTGTCAGTAACATCAACTGTGTTGCACAGTGAGTTGGTAACCGACTGCTTAGACTTAAGAAATCGTTAAAGAAAATTTTAGTTATTTTTCTTTTTTTAATATCTATGTTTAAAGAGAAGAATTTATCACTATGTTTTAAATTTAATATTAAAGTTTTACATGTACAGTAAAATATGTCCCTAATAAATTGAACCTTAGTTGTGAAGTAAACAATCTTACCAATTTTATACGAAACAAAAATTTCCAAGACAAATCTTATTTAATTAAGTGTACCGAAAAAATAACTGAGGAAATAAGCACACCTAACATAAATAGTTTCCTAATTTTGGCAGTTAAATTTAAAAAGAACTTATATACAAATACCTTAGTAATTTAATAATATTTTTCTTCGAAAAAGATTCCAACTATAATCGGTACTTTTCACATATCTGACCACTACGCGCGATCAAGGTCGCCATTGAATAAATTGGGCGGCTCTCGCACGCGAAGGTCAGAGGGTGTGATTCCATGCAATTTATTTTGATAAGGTAAAAACAGGTAATTGATTGATATATTGATAGAAAGCGGTATTATTGTACACCAAAAATCAATTAATCATAGTACAACAAAAAATGTAAATAAATGAAACAACAAAAACAGTTGTAATGTTGTGTAACAAATAATTTTACTTAATTGAGGTATTAACTCAAGCTACATATTAAATCTGACCACAAGCGACGGTATACCGATTTCCTATTTTACAAGTCATATTATATATTAAATGAGATTATTTTAATATTGACGTATGTTATCACCTTCAGTCCTTTTCTGAAGACGGCTGCTGAAAAGGCAGCTCCTTATTAAGAGGCAGGAGAACTTCACTGAAATATAGGAAGCTAAAACTCTACACGTTCTGGTGCCCGGAAAGTGTATTATTTTAATAAAATGTTCTGACAATATATGAAAGAAATAAAATTTGGAACGACATTATATATGAAATAAATAAAACTTAAAACAAATTGTATCTAGGAGTTTAGTATTTGAATTTTCTTCTAGTTGACGTTAGCACCCACAAAATATCAAACTAGTTGTACCTACTACTCATAACAAAATATGTTAATGCATTTTTTCTTTTATTTCTTACGCATGTTTTAGGTCACTTTTAGTTCTCCAGTGTTGAAATATATTCTGAGTTTAAAAGACAAAAAAAAAAAAAACTAATTATTAAAAAAAATTAAATGACACGTTCAACTAATTCACATTTTATGAACTGTTATTAACACTTAACGCAAAATTATAAGGTCAACTTATTCAACTTTTTTTCAATTGAATATTTTACAAATTGCGTCAATATTTTTAATAAACGTGTATATTTTCGTTTCCTGCACCTTTACCATCAATACCTAACGCGCCAGTGGAACCAAAAGAGTTTATATAACATATAAATTTATACATGACATAACAAGCAGTTGTGAGAATAATGACTTACCTGGCTAGGATGGTGTCTGTACAGGTACAGCTTGGTGCCATGCAGCACACCCCACACTTGCTTCCACGACCTGTCGCTCGCGCGCTGTTAACAATCACTTCAGGTGAGAAAAATTAAATAACAAAAAAAAAACAGTATAAAAATTCTCTTTGTGAGTGAAACTAGTTATTATAGTGACTATAGCTGGATCTGTTTTGGACAGCCACCACACAATATTGCGTTGCCACCATAATGGTTTGCCACTAATGATTGTCGACTGTTGTCACAAACAAATATTAATTCTTTTAAGTGCGTGTACACTCAGTATGAACGCACATATGACGCGCACGCGAATCGTTTCGTTCAGACTTCTCAAAATTGGGAAATGAAAATTTGAATTTTTACCAAATATTTTTCTATCTGAGGTCTTTATTTTGTTAATATGCGTCCGAATATCTTGTTTTAACTATACTTTTTACAAAACATGTTTGCCAGCGCCTCTAGCGGTCACTTTTTAAAATAAAAATAAGCATCCGTTTGAGCTAGCAAGCAAAGTATTTTGATTTACTTAAGTTTAGTTTACTGTGAATATTGATTACCTTTCCGTTGCTGACCACCATTTTGATCTGAACGATCCCTTGGACGTCACCTTCCGTTGGTTCCGGCTCCGGCACTCCCTCGCCCTTCTTCTCTGGGCTATATACATAGAATATCCATATCAGTATCATACTTTATATCATCAATCATACCATAAATAGCTTGTTTACACTTGTAAATTATTAAACACTTGTTTAATAATGCATTAGGAGGAAACATTAATTGTATTGTGTTAAATATGTCTGATATCCAATCGACAATTTGTTGTAATATACGTAAAAAATAAACGAATTGAATCAGATAATTTATTGTAATTAATAAATTTATTAAAAAAAACTAAGACGCAAATTACTTATAAGATTTTTACCTCATTTGACTTCAATAAAAGATTCATGAGAGAAGTAAGGACCTGTCTAAGCATATTCATACTTACAATGTTATGTTAAGGGATAAAACGTATAATACTTTGAAGTCACTTAACTACAAACTATCTAATCTAGAATATCTTACCTTGGGAACTTAATCTAAACAAAACAACTAGGGTAAAACATGCCGAACGCCATTATAGTTTAATTTGTCGTAACATTCCTCTCATGCAACATCGAAACAATTTCTACATGCAAAATCACACGCAATATTGGTAACTCAAGTTACTTTCATCGTTTCTTACGAACGTTTAAATCATTAATTAAAGGAGCTCTAGTGAAGCTTTTTTGTAGACACTTTTTGAACGTCCCCATTTTATTTAATTTGTTTTATTTAGTGTAATTAATTAATTTACTAAGCCACTCAACAGTCTGTATATTTATAATAACTTTTTTATTCAGGCAATATTGATGCATTAATAAGATTATTGTAATAGAAAACCGATTGTTGCAGGTACGAGTTTTCTATTTTTTCGTCGCGCAACTCTACCACTAGCTCCACCTATTATTGAAATTACTGAAACTACCGCACACATTGTAATATAAGCGCCATCTATTGCGCAGCAGCGACACTGCGTCGTCATGCGACGTACCGCATTGGAAGGACCGCTTGGGGGTCGAATATTCGTAGCAGCGGCGTTATGTCGTCCGTGAACCGAGGAGGGCGCCACTTGCGATGCATACTGCGTTCATTTTTCAAAACCAATTTTAGTCACCTAGTTAGTTTCCACGCAAATTACATTTCTATTAGCATGTACAATTTACTATATTACATTACGTATCCAATCTAATTGAATTACCAATCGCTAGAGTCGTGTTAAACTTACATCTAAGGGGAATCCTGGTTACTTACAAAACTACAGGTCTGGTACAAATCCAAAAAATTATTACTATCTACGACAATCTATGTCATTGGAAATACAAATACAGGGCTAGATAAATGCTATTATAAAGAATATTGTTAATTAGATAGAGAAATGACAAGTAACCAATCTACTGCCTATGTCAAAATAAGGTGTTTGGATGTACAGTCAATGGTTTTCTTGAATTACCTCTCGGGTATTATAAAAATCATAAGGGCTGTAAACTTGTTTAGTTAGGGTTGTACCTTCTAAGGTTGTGGTGTTCAGGGTCGGGTTCTACATCGCCGTCCAAATGCAACCGATCACCCCAAGTGGCTTTTAGGTACGACACTCTCCGCATTGCACGTTCTTCTTCTGCTTCAAAAAAAAAAGGTACTATAAGCACAAATGTGTAATTATAATTCATTAATACAAGTTATTTAAACAGTTTAAAAAAACTAAAAAACTGGAGATTATTTCCTTATGCACAATAAAGGCCAATAATTAATTTTGTGGACATTGGTATGGGATGTACTCTTGTTTAATAAAGAAATGTTCTTTTCTAATTTTAAGTAAAACATATTATGTGTATACTGTGTGAAAAGTAGTCACCAATAGAAAAAAAACAAGAAATAACACTCCCTTAGAGTAACTGTGAACTGTTCAGCCAGTATACAAACAGAAGAATGTCAAAAATAATTGTAGTTGTAAGTAGTTTTTTATTAATTATGGCTGTTGGAAGAATCCTGACGGTGTCATCGTCCGCAGTTAAAATCTGTGTAGCTCAAGATTGAGATTCGATGGATCTTTCAGAAGATCTTTATAGGCACTGACTTAAAGTGCAAAATTGTAAAAACCATATTGCTTAAAGCTCTTTTCAATAGTCAAAAATTTGTATAGACAATTATACTAATTTTACTGACCTCCAAGTTGAGCATCCTTCTTCTGTCTTCTGGTTACCAAATCGTCAGCAAAACCTGTAAGAACGACGTAGAGTTAATAACACTAAACCGAGTATTAATTACTAATGATTAGTATATTAGACACCGAATGACCACGACGGTTAGTCCGCATTAGTAGCACACCTAGAAGCACACACAGTACATGCCGTTAATATCGATAGAGAAGACAGGTTAGATTCCACAGCGTCTCCTCCCTTGCACTCCAAATGAATGTCGATATCATATATTGACATTCACTTGAAGATTCATAATTCACGCGTCGAGATATTTCATCTTGTTTGAAGCATTTTTTTCGTAGTAGATGTTTACAAAAATACAAAGCCATTATAGAATTTCTATAACATATATATAATACGATATTTAAGATCTTATAGAAATGGCATTGTAAATGCAAAAAATGAAATAAAAATAAACAATAATAGAGTAGTTTATTTTAAAATTGTAGTTTATTGGTTTAATTTAATATTTTTTGATTAATTTATTAAAAAAATGTTTGAGGAGTTCCTAAACATAATGCAAAAGAGCTGTCTTAGCGCTTTTTTTTTCAATATAGTAATATTTTTAACAAATAACTTTCTTGAAACTTTTTCTTTATAAAGAGATTCGAAATTTAAAATATTTGACAAAATAGTGCAATGAGTATTTATTTCTTTTCAATTCAGAACAATGGAACAAACGTTTTATTTTTAAATTCCATATCGTTATCCAAGGAGGATCTAATATCTCGACGTGAGGCAAAGGAGGAGAGAGCATTGCAAAGAAGAAGAGGTGCATCGTCGCGGGGACCTGAGTCGGCAGGCGTGCTGGGCGTGGGCGAGGGCGAGGTGGCCGTAGACGTAGTGGCGGGCGCCAGGCTCAGCTGCGTGGGACGGCGGGGCGCTTGCCCCCCGCCCCCGTGCCCGTTCACCCCGCCCGCGCCTGGCAGCGACACGAGGTTCATCGCCTCCATTTGCTCCCTGTTCAGCCCCATTCTTCTCTTCGCGTGACTGCCATCTTGAGGCGGAACAGTGCGTTAAATGCGTGCGGTGCGTGCGCGGTTCCTCTTTGGCGGCGTTATACGATAGAGTCGATCCCTAACTGGGTAGTTTGTCTTCTATGCGGGAACGTTGGGTGATAAAGGGTCGACGTGATATCGACAGTGTAGAAGCGGCAGATATATCCGAATGACTTTTTAATATTGTGCGAGTTTTTATAGCGTTAAAATTAAGTCCTTTTAGGGGTTAACGTTTGCCTTAGCTATTCAGTAGAAAATAATTCATGTAATGGATAAACACGAAAGTGTAAGTAGTATATTAACGTTATATTAAATGCCGCTGTTGGTACACACGAAATCAAATTTTGGATGTAAGTTACATTGTACTGTAATATAATTAATATTATATTAATATATGTGATATAAAATACGTGTGTAAAAAACAACTACGCCTCCGAGCCCTCAGATGGGATTCGAACCCACGACCTTTCGCTATCCGGGCGACTGCTCTGACCGCTGAGCTACCGAGACTGAGAGACCGACGAGTCGAATTTTACAAACGTATTTCAACTTCTACTATGAGCTAGTATCGTTCCACCAATGTTGAATGCTAACTACCTTCAACATCGAAAGTAATATTTTTACAAATATAAAACAATCGATTAAGATGGAACCAGCTATAATTAAGTTTTTAATTTAATTTTTTGCATTCACAATGCAATATTTCTATAAGGTATAAAATTTTATATCTTATAGAAATATTGCGTTGTGAACGCAAAAAAATAAATTAAAAACTTAATATATGTACTATAGTATAAGTATCTGTCTACATTTACTTGCTTATACACACTAACAGACAGAGACGATAAAATCATTGTTACATTGTACAGTAAAAAACGCATCCAAAATGCGACCAATAAAAAACTGGTTGGTTGCCTGTAAAGTCGGTATACGGGCGAAAGTTTTACGTGACAACGACTTTGAGTGGTAAAATAATTTTAATGTGAATATTCATTCGTATAGTAGGAAGAAGGATGAAATAATAGTAACAATTTAAAACATTTATTTATACAAAGAATTATATTTAAAACATTAATTTATAGGCACGCGTCCCTTCCACTTTTTATGTCTGTCTCTCTCGCTCTTAGGCGGGCTAACCATGCCCGAGTGGAAGGGACGCGTGCCTCTCACTCGCTCTCATTGTAAGCGCATAACGTGAGCGGAGCGTAACGCAGTTTCTTGAAGTGTCACCCGGCAAACCAATTTATAAGACGTTGTCACGTCAAAAGCGATAAGTGCATTTGGTTGATATTGTGTTATCAATAACACGAAACAAGTACAATAGGAGTTTGGAAGAATCGACGTGAAGTTTGTGATAAAAAACTAACTTGCGAGCCACACTGCACCTTATTACAAATAAGGTTGGTATTCTTTTCATTCGTAATAAAGAACCGGTAATGTTATATGACCTTATATCGTAAGAATATTAAGGAACGCTCACCTGAGGCATGTTGTCTTCTGATGGGTAATCCTTCACTACCGGTACTGTTCGACCTTGTTCGCATTTGAACCTTTTCTGTTTCTGAAAAATGGAAAATATAATTAATAAACAAAACGCGCCATTCTTATCACTGTTACGTTTGAAATAGATAAGCTATCGAAGATATAGTAGATTGATATAAGTGTGCATTACTTGCTATTTATGACAACGATTAAGGTCGCAGTACTTTCGGACAATGGGCAAAAAAAGAAAAACATCCATCAAACGATTTCTATGTAAGATAAGATAATTATAACATTTAATACATATTGTAAAACGCTAAGTATATTACAGGCTTCTTTGTACTGTCAGAAATAGTAACAATTCTAACATTACTTGGTGTCTCGTTTTACAAAACACAAAGCTGCAAGATTATGACAAATATATATATATATATATATATATATATATATATATATGCCTAATAAATGTCATTCGTGTAGACAAATAACGTAGCATAACCTACAGATAGTAATTAAAACATAAACGGAGTCTACTAATTATTATTTTCTATTTAAGAAGGATATTCGCTAAATTGACTTGATTTCAATGAAGGATGTTTCTTCAGGTTGTGATAAACTGATAACGCATATTTAATTGCCATAAATCAAACAAATAAAAAATAGTTCCACATTAAGTTTAATTTGAGGTTTTTCGTGGATGGATTCAAATTGCTTCTTCTTTTCCCTTCCTACTTTGGAACTGCTACTGATAGTCAATCTATTTCTCATATTCGACTTACCGGGCACATATCCATCTGGAGGTGGACAATGAAGGTGCTTGCTGCCAGTTATCATAAGTTGGTTGCCTGATAAGCTGCCACCTAGGGGTGTTGACTCATGTTCTATATCTGTTAAAAAAAAGGATGACTCATTTGTTTTTATCAATAAGCTGCATCAATTTGAGGGTCGTGGTCGTCATACAAAACAGCAAATAAATTCTTTAACTTATTAACATAGTTATAAATTTACTTTAAACTACAATATGTATTTTTTTTAGTTTACTTCATTACAATGCACTCTTATAAACTATAATACGCACACGTTCTTGGATTATATGTAGGATTTATCTATATTTTTTATTCTAAAAATCATTCAATAATTTCAATGAAAAATATAGATAGCTATGTCGAACCCTAGTTTTGTCCGCTATATTTGTCTGCTTAGCATCTTAAAGTAACTAAAAACAAAAAAAAAAAAATTTTTTTTTTGCTTTGAATGTCTCAGAAGTTGTGTAGATATAAAAAAATAACCCTTAAATTCGTGTCTAAGCGGCGACTTTTCAACTCTTTCCAGCTAAATGTGAAGTGTTATTCTAAAACCTTAATTTATTGTATACTAGCTGACCCGGCCACGCGTCGCTACGACTCAGTTATAATTTGAATTTTGTTTTTTTTTCATTATGAATAAAATGCAACCTATCGTATGTCCTCAGTTGAAACAAATCCAGCAAAATGAAAAATCATCAAAATCGGTCGAATAATTTCGGAGTTCATTGCGGTCAAACATTGTGACACGTAATTTTTACATATAAAGATGAGGTAACAAACCATGTTGCGGTTGCACGTCCAACGATCGCGCCTCTCTCCTTGCCGCTCTGGTTTCGAACTCCTTCCTTCTCAGCGCGACGCTGGGTTCGAGCCGCGTAGTGGAGAGGCGCGCTAGTTCGCTGCGGGCCACTTCGGTGCGCCGTTCGCCACCGCCTCGAGCTTCTTCTAACTGCCTCGTCCGCGCTGTTACCAGTTGTAGCTCGGGAACTGGATATCTGAAGCAAACATAATGGTTCCTCATGTACGTAGTGATTAATCAGCGGAAGCATCATAAAAAAAACCGGACAAGTGCGAGTCTGCTTCGCGCATCGAGGGTCGCATAAAAACTTTGCGAGGAAATTAAGTGTCGTAGATTTTTTGTTATTTTTGTGAATAAAATTAGCCCCTGAAAACCTAGAAAAGTTTACACTATGATTGTGACTATAGAGACTTTTATAGTATAGATATGTTAAAAATACTAAAATTCATAATTCATGACTACGAAGACATAGCTCAAAGAAGAAGCTAAGTCGAGTTGGATCCTTGATATTTTTACGGCTCTAGGATGCAGTAGATCTGAATACTTCATACAAGTTTTAACTTGATATCACCATGCTTTCCAGAAAAAATTATCTTCTCGCACGGATACACAGACGGACACAGGGATGGGGAGTCTTTTTTTAAGTGGACTTATAATATTTATCACGGTGGATTACCGTAAATAATTAATTTAGTGCAATATTGCTAATATTCTTAAAATATCTTTGTGTAAAATTGAAAATATTAATTAGTCTAATAGAGACACGATGAAAGGAATTAGTAATTTACCTGCTATCTTGATTGCCGGATATATCTTCTTTGCTTTCTTGATCTCCATTACTAACTATTCCGATATTCGTACTTTGATTGTTCGGTCCTGTCTCTTGTATTTTGGACAGAGTGGATACGAATTGGCTTTTGTCCTGTTTTAAACGGCCCCTGTCTGTGTGGGTTCCGTTGACTTCTCCGTATCCACTGTAAGTGCCGCTGTCTACGCTGGCTGAACATTCCTCCTTCTTTTGGTCTTCGTTGACTTGAGTGGGAGGTGGTGAAGCAGCCAAGGGTGGGGAAGCGGCAGGAGGGGGCCACGCTTGTTTCTGTAGTTTCTGTGGTCGCGCATAAAACTCTTTCTGTTTTATAGGAGGCGGTGCTTCAGGAGTCACCCAACCTGTCGGCTGGCTCGGGCGTCGAAGGAAAGCTTCTTTTTGCTCCAAACTTTTTCGTATTCGGGAAAGGATAATCGAGTCGTCTAATTCTCTACCGGTCAGCGTCGAGTTGGAGTCAAAGGAGCCCAAACTGTCTTTGCTTTCCGCCGCCGATGAGGGTAGCGATGTATCGGATTCTCGGCGGCTGCAATTGGAAACGGTAATTTTTGTTATTCTGCAAATACCACGGTCATGCTTCATGTAATGATTTAAAAATTATTAAGAAACAACTTCGAATGACAACCAGTAAGCGTATAATCATCCGTGTGAATTTAGTGACGCACAGTCGAGTTTTATCAATGAAGTTAATTTGAAATTGACATAACGCTCAGAATAAACACTGGTTTCGTCTTTTTTTCTAAAATATCTTTAAATTACTCAATGAAACTTAGTGCTTTGGTATCAAGTGATGGGTTTACATTAATAGCTTTGTAGTATTAGACCAAAGTAAATCTAGCCAAGTATAACAAGGAACAATAAAACAAAGTATAACAAGGTGATGAAAAATAATAACAATTCTCAATTGAACTGACCTGTCATGCAATAGGTAGTGCGAAGCGCCCAATCTCGCATCGAACCTGGACGGTGTTAAGGACGCAACACTAGCGTACTCTGGGTCGTCGCGGTGGCGAGCCGGCGCCTGAGGGGCTGGCAGCGCAGCTCTTGGCCTGCGGTACGCGTCGAACAGCCGCGACTCGTGCTCTGTAACTGGCGCCGGCATGTCTATTGGCCGCTGATTCGTTTCTGGGTTGTATGCGGCTTCGCTGAAATACTAAAAATTGACCAAGTAAGATTACTATTTTAGAGATTATAATATAAAAAAAATGCGAGGTTTTGCTATTATCTTGGCAGGTGTTTAACATGTGGGTTGGAGATCACATTAAAAGACCATAATTAAGCAAACGCCGTTGCCCATTTTGTGGTTTACTATCACAATATCTCTCGATTACCTCTAGTATCAATGGTCGCTTTTTACCCTATTTTTAAATCAGAAGGGTTGGTCTGAAGTTATTCTATTCTGTCTACACAGCGAATGGATACTAAATAATAGATGTTTATAACAATCCTATCACTTACCCGTTGCAGCAAATCGTGATCCCTCGGTACAACAGTAAGCCTGAGCGTGCGTGGCTCTCTCTGTGCTAGTTGCACGACCCTCGCGTAGGGCGCCCTAGAGCGGCCGCACGCGACAGGCTCCCCGTTGACGGCGAGCACCCGGTCGCCGGCGCGGAGCCCTGCGGCTGCCGCCGGCCCGCCCGGCCGCACGGACCTTACGAAGATCGTGTCCATTGGCGCGCCCACCGCGCCCACTGCGAGGTGTCGCGCATCCTCGTACAGTTCCTGGAATTTTGTGAGAATTTTCAGCACGGCAATGATATTTGCCATTTTCGGAAAACATCATGTTACTTCTTCCAATTTCTTCGTAACTTTTCTTGATTTGGTTTATTGGATTTCAAGTTAAATACGTATTTTGTATACAAATTACAAGAAGGACACACTCGGTATACATTATTTGTAGCGCTTGTTATTCAAGAAATAATTATTGACGGACACGCTTTCATATGGGACTGGAAAATGTTTTTGATGAATCGCCAGTTAGTTTACAGCGAAAAAGTTCTTGATAAAAGAATATATATTTAAGTAATTCGCTCTTTCTTAGATTAACATTAATTTATCTATAGCATGTGTCTGTTAGCAGCACGGGTAGAGACGAGTACAGTAAGAAAATGAAGTTTCAGCTGAATAAAAAGTAATGTGTACTTCTTGAGGCACATACCGACAGAATGAAACGAACCATCAACCTTCGTCTATCCGAGTGAGTGCCCTTTCATTGACCTGTGAGTGCTAAAGATTTCCATATTTTATTTCCATGCGTTTCTTAAGTCGAATACCACAGCCATCTAAGTTATGAGCTAGAATTAGGTAAATACCTGCAGTGACTCCGGTGGGTAAACTACGAGGTGCCTAAGGGTGAAACCGAAGCCGTGTCTCGCGTCAGGTCTTTGGATGACGATGGTGCGAGGAGCGGCACCGAGTGGCGTCGACGGCGCAAGCGCAGCCGTTGGCGGCGGCAGCGCGAGCGGGGCGTGCGATGACGATTGGGGCTGGAAAAAAAAGTTTAAAGTAATTATTTTTACTATATGAGGCTATAAAGTTCTAATGGAACTGTAGTCCCTGTGACCTGCAAGATCTATTGCCTTCACATAAGAGTAACTCTTATGGATTATCTTGGAAGCTTACAAGAAGTCTGGAATGTTCCTAGCTTTAAGAGATTCCGAGCTTAAAGATACAAAACCACATAGGAGGTATTTAAATAGTTTTACGTCAGCTAATTTTACTATGCCGTATACTAAAGTGGAAACTGTTTATATAAGCGGATATTACGCTGTCTAATTTAAATACATGGCTTATCATTGTGATTGAGATCAAGAGCGAACCTATAAAAATAGTACTTATATCGTACTATAATGTCGTACTTTCACTGTCAAGGGAATTTTGACGCCGCTAACTTGTCATCGATTAACGCTATCACAGATGTTTGCATATTAAATGTCAATTAAATATTTATGCTTTCCAATTTGTAGTCTCCTTATTTGTGTAAACAGCGGTTTACGAAGGCATGGTTTAAACGTCAATTTATATGCAGATCAACTACCGCACAATTTATTCGCAAGGAACTAGAAATATCGGTATTGCTATCACAAGTTGTGGACTTTACATACTTGTGGATAGAAATATCTACAATTTTAAAAGTTTAATTGTAAAGGTAAAGTAACGAGGATTTTTCTTTGAAAAGGTCGATATTTTTCCGCGTTTCGCTAGTCCACGCAAAGCAAAGGAAAAAGACGATTATTTTCTATTTAGTTGTGACCCCCTGTCAGCAACCCATCTCCGGGTGTTGTTCTATCTACAGAGGTATAATTACAACTCAAATGGCGTTGTTGAATAGTGGAACGTGACAGCATGGAGTTTGCTGCAGCACACTTTCCTTGAAATGAAAACCTAAACGATCGTTGAATGTAGAATTTAGTGCTGCAATAAAAACGAGAAATCTTACTAGTAACACAGTTCTATAACTTACAAATTATAAATATCTTTTCGCAAAAAAGGGTTTCCATGACACATAATAGTCTTACAATGTAGTAAAAAAAAAGACGACAAAGGAGTTTTAGCAGTTGCTTAACAAGAAACAAGAAAATTATAAAGTTTGATTCTGAAGTCATGAAATACGTAAGTAACGTAAAGGCGCAACAATTATTAAATAATGTGAGTATATTTTTAAACTGTTTGCGACTGTATGTATAATAGGAACAATTATAACTGTGGTATAAATAATAGATACGATAATACTCCAATAACACAAATATTTATTATAACATTCTGTCAATTATACCATATAATATTCATATAACATATAATTATCACTTCAGAACAGCTGAAGCGAATGTTATTATTTCGTAACGTTATAGTAAGGATATAGTTTTTATGGAAAGAAAAATGTAATACGTAGAAAACTGGAAAAAAAGCTGTTATTTTTTTATATTGATTAAAAAAAAGCTGAAATACTAAATAAATTAGGGCGAACTAGTTCGGACATATTAGATTTTTGTGTTTTCTTCTTTATGCTGTCACAAATAACTACGATTTAATGTTGACCTAGATAAATCTGACGGATAAATTCAAATAAAATTCCACTTTTTTTTGTGAAACTTCTTTGTTGTTTAGCGATCTGTCCAACAAAATTCAACTACATTTGTTCCAATTTATTTCGTTCGCCAATCCCCTTTGACAGCTGGTGATTATCAAATTACGAAAAAAATCAGACAATTTCATAAGTTTTTACTTTGTTTATACCTTTCCAATAGCATTTCATAAACAAACACAATCTTTATTGTAATTTAGACTGTGCTATGTCTCCAATTGTCATCAAATTATAGAAACTACCAACATATATGCACACGCATTGAAAACAGCAAAATAATGCACGAGACAATTTGTTTTTGATAAAACACTCAGTAAAACTCAGTAGGAGACTAGCGAAACGTAAGATACAATACTTTAAAATCCTTTTACGTCCGTCAGGTTATATAACAACTGCCAAAATCCATGCTTATGTCATATAATAATTGCGATAATCTCAGCACCGTCTGGTAGTAAAAGCATCTTCGTCGGCTATTGTCATGGTCACCCACGTGCCTTCACTTAACACACCACGTAGTGATTACTTACACTTTGATTGCAAGCAGAGCTTTTAGTGCTTTGTCGGATTCACCGTTTATGGAAGGCTCTGGGAGTCATAGAAATTTGTATTGTGGAATATAACTATTATTTGCCAATTGCTGTAAATTTGATATGGTATTCTTAAGTTACGCTCTAAGGTGCTTTAGGTTCGAGTCAGGAGTAAATTGATCAAAATTTGTATATGTGCAGATTGGATCCGGACAATAATTTTAAAATTAGCAGTTCCGATAATTTTGGTAACATTTGTTGCACCCAATTATTTGGATACTCAAGTAATTTAGTTATTTTTACAGATACCGTAAAAAAATTGTTTTTAATTTTTATTGTCATTATTCTGAACAGACTCCTAAATATGAATCGAAACTTCAGGACAAGTCAAGTCACTATCTGTTGGCAAGTCGTGTGTTGTCCGGCAGAGTAGAATAGCACCAACCCATCACACTGGAGACAATCACCATACACGTCCCGTATACCACAAAACGGGCACCAGCGTTTTCTGAATAATGTTCTTGGTAAGCCGGTCGCATATTATGGCAAAACTTAAGGAGGAGTATTCCGTCCAGCGGTGGACGTCTTTCGGCTGACTGTCTCTTGTTATATTTAAAACTAGTAGAACAGTAAAAAATATTTCGTATATTTCAAATATTCCACACGCATTTGTATTGCCTACAATACCGGTAACTAAATAGGTAACTACTGGCTTCTCTTCAATAATCAAAAGCTAAGTAAGTCAACCTTAAAAATGACTCAAAACTGCGTATACAATTGTAACATCAAAAGAACTTTAACTGCGTTGACATATGGTAAAGCCGTGTTTTCTGGCACACGCAAGAAGCCGTACCCTTTGTGCATCGGGTGTCAGGTTACAGAGATTAAGCGGCGAGTAGATGTTGGTAACCAGATTTCGCTAGCCACGTTCCCTCCTTCCGGCTTTATAAGGCTACTTGATCACAACCTTTTTTTAAGAGATCATTTATTAAAATAAGGCTTGAAAGGATATACTTTTTGGATTTAGCCTATCGAAAAATAATATACTGGAAAATATGATACGCAGATACAGTTTTTAAATAACCAATAACCTGTTTTCTATAAGATTACTTGAATTTATTTTATAGGCAGCAAAATTCTACGTTTTATTCCCACTGCTTGAGGATGCAGCGATAAAATCTGTCTATGCTCGATAATTGTTCTTGAGTTCGAATTTTAGTAGGGACACGGCTTGTTTGTTTGTCGAATCATTTGCACCTTATTAGGACCATTTATTTACTTTTTGTATCATATGCGTAATTAATATCTCAATGAAGTTTGTTTTCTCTCTATAACTGAGAACTTACTATTTTCTCAAAGAACTGGTTTATAAGCTTATTCGTTATTAAGCGTATTGAACCTTAATTACGATGCATTTAGCATAATATTAGACATAAAGTGTCTTAAGTATAACGTTTAATAAATTATGTTGCGCATATTATTCAAAGTATTGATTAACGCACTATACATAGAAATGAGGTTTTATATTATTGCCTCGGTTGAATCACAGATTATATTTATCTGTTTCTGCACCCGACCATCATGACAGACAGCCTTTTTAAAACAAATGACAGACGACAGCCTTATGACAACAAATAGCGACAAATGGCCTTTTGCTTCTTTCGCGGATTATTTTAAATACTCATAATAAATCACTGCGAGTTTGTTGCGATGTGTTATTGGCATAAAGTTACTTCACTTGTGTGTTATATGGCTACACTATTTGATGGCCATCAATTTGCCTCGCATCATTAATCACGTCTAAGTTGACCAAGTTATGGGTGAGGTGGTCGAGCTACCAGACGGCGCGGCGGTGACCCTGCGATTAACTGTGATTAATGTTGCAGAATTACTTATTCATACTTCCATAACAAATTTCGTTGTCACATCAAGAAGACAATATATTGTCTTTAGCTACCGTTTATAACGTCAACTTACTAGATTAGGATAGTAATTTCCTTTTAGATTCTGTATGTCAAAGGAGGGTTACACCCACAAGATTGGATAGGAACAAAATTTTAATGAATAAACAGAAATCCATTTATGCTGAAATAAGAGATGGCGGTATGACATTTCTATTCAATAAAGCTTCCTTTAAGTATTATAAAATACTATTTTTGTTAATCTATCAAAAAATTATTAAATAATTACTAGCTGACCCGGTAACGCGTTGCTATGGTAACGTTAAAAGAGTGGGAAAAAGAGCGGACAGACAAACACACAAACAACAAATTTGTGTTCTTAGATTATAGATTTATTTATTTATAAACCTTTATTGTCCAAAGTATAGCATAAAAGGAGAACTTGGTGAAAGCAATCTCTACTAGTCAACCTTTGGGAAAAACGAAGTTCATGAACGCGGATAACAAATACTAAACTACATAAACTTATTTCTGCATATAAGAGATAAACACACACCAGTAAGGAAGTAGCGAATGATGATTAACGATAATCTTTCTAGGAGATACGCTCGACTTGCCTTTTGAAAGTTAATTTATTTAGGAGATTTACCAATGGATTCTGGAAGGCTTTTCCCGACTCGAATAGCATGAAAATTAATCAAGTTTTCGTTAGAGGAATTTGATATCGCAGTAGTTAGCAGACATTGAGCAACTTTTCGTTGGGCTCGTTCAGATGGTTAGTTAAAAAATAATATTTTCTAGCTCCTTTCGTTCTCCTGAAGACATATTAAGCTGTTGGATAGGTCATTTTACACACCTACACACCACTAGAATCCACCAATACGCACTTGGTTCCCGTGGCGTATGACCTATTCTGTCTTTGGTTTTTTCATTTTTAGCGAAGACCTTTGTCTGGTTATGGCATAAATAAAGTATAAATAAGGCATAAATGGCCTTCGAAAATTAAAAGTAATTAGAGTTTTGTTTTTTGAATCCATAGTCACGTGGAAGTGACTGGATGACTTCAATGGAATGGTATTAAGTATACTTCCGACGTGCACGTGCATTTCCATAACCGCTTTTGAATTTATTTGCATGCTTTTGCATGGTTGTTGCCATTTAAAATTCAAACTAAACGATATTATTTTCAAATTTAATAATTTGACATGAGATATGAGCTATTGGAAAATAAGGCGCGTAAATATTAACACGAATATTTTGACTTGAGCCATGGGTATATATAAATATTAGATATCTATGTATCTAAAATGTACATTCGTAACCCTATTATCCATAACACAAGCCTTACAGCTCTTACTTTGAGCGAAGCTAAATGGTGTGAATGTAAGAAATATTTATTATTGGTTGACTGCAAATTAAATTATTAAATAGCTGACCCAACCACGAGTTGCTGTGGCACAGTAATTTTATTTTTCTAAAATAAAAGATTTTTCTAAAATAAAAGTAGCTTAAGTTACTCCTTATTACATTAGCTATCTGCCAATAAAAGTCCCGTCAAAATCGGTCCAGCCATTTCAGAGATTAGCCGGAACAAACAGACAGATAGACAAAAATTGTAAAAAATGTTAGTTTGGTGTATGTACCGTATATATTACTATGCATGTAGTAAAAACCGGTTATTTCAATATTACAAACAGACACTCCAATTTTATTTATATGTATAGATGGTATACATAGAACTATAATCATAACCGCCAAATAATTTGTGATCATATTGTGTACATTTTATGTGTACATTTTGTGATCACCTCATTAGGTAGGTACAGACCGCAGCGGTGAAGACTGTACAACGCATTTATGAGATCACTGAGTAAGAAAAAACTTAATTATCAATCAATAAAATATCTAAACACAATATACGTTGCAATTACCATATACTAGGAGTAATACAAGGATATTATTTAATATACATAATGGCCGGTACTCAGTGTATTTCTTTTGTTAATTCTCATCAGACTGATCCTATACGCATATAGTAAATACCTAGTTCATTTGCTTTGGACACTCCCACGTACATTCGGTTCGCATATTAATTACAAAATCCAGATGAAAATATCGTCTGGTTATACTTCATAATGTAGAAGTGACTGATTGATAACGTATAAAACGATTCATTCAATTAAGACTTCAAACTTGTGGAAAATCGATAAATTGTGGATCGATCAGAGATTTTCTCTTCCGATTATGATAACATCGAACAATCTGGGAGAAAATAGTGACCGAGTGAGTCTGGTGATTGACAGCTCCCACGAAGGCTCACCGCAGGTTTATAATGGTAATGGCTGGTGCTGAGTAAAAGTAGAATCACTTGGAAAATCATGAGATTGGCATTGACAACACTTGGGAGGTGATTGAAAATTGGACTGCATATTTAACTTTAGACAGCACCTGTGTCATACTTTTTTTATGTATGAACAGATAAAGGTTTTTATGTGATAGGGAAACATCATCATAGAAAATATTATTAAATGTGTTTTGCAACTATAATTTATATTAATGTTTTCATTTAATAATTTTATTAATATTTCATAAATAAAGAACGCGTTGAAAATTATACTAGCCAGCAAGAATCAGACGTTATAACCTTCAGAGTTACGAAAGAATAATTTCTGTATTTTTTTATTTATAAAAATCTAGCGTCCAGAACAGTAATAATATGAATTGTAATATATGTTAGCTGAAAATATTATCTACAGTAACTAGTGCATATTGAAAATGAGATAAAACCGTCAATAGGATCATTGATGTATCTAACTACCTACATCATCTACTGTAAGAACAGCAGCCCATATACCAACCATCCGTCATTTATTAGTACTCATCACTCCTATGGATTGTTGAGTTATCATAACCCATTACTTCATAAGGAGGTTTCATTCTCAGAATACGACTGTGTCCTATTAGTTAGCCGTAGTATGTTTACGAATAAAATATATAAAAAACGAACATAATTTTTTATTCTCTAGACTATAATTTAATCGCATTGCAGTTATATTATTAATTTTTAATGGTACAGCAATTCAGGGTGACATATCGACGCCAATTCATTTCCGGCCATTGATAAGTATATTAAAATTAAATACACTTAATGGGACGGCCATATTAAAAAATTACCACACACGATTATTTGTTTACCAGCGCCCGTTAATAATTTTACCTGAAACCGAAACAAGTGAATGGATTCATACAATCTTATTGACTATGACGCATGCGTATAAATTAAAGCAAATTTCTTTAATGAAAGGAGCGAGATGCTAATTACGTAGGTACAGCTTAAAGTGTTGCTTTTATTTTAAAAAAGTATTCACGACAACTCGTGTTCTTTTTATGGTAACAACAGAGCCAAAACCAATTAGCGATGTATGTGAAGTAAATCAGGACGTTTTTAAGGTCTCTCGGTCCCTATTCGGAGGGGGGTTAAGGTTGTGTTGTGAAGGTTTTTTGTTATTTGCATTTGTACAGTTTGAATCGGATCGTACTATCATCTAGGCTCTATAAGCTACTGGGTATAAAATTCCTTAGGTTATTAGAAGGCTTGAGAATTGAGAAAACAAGGAGTACTTACCTAGTCAGGTAGCATTATGCAAAGGGGATTTTTAACCATGTTTTTCTGTTATTGACTTTTCTAATATTTCGGTGCAGTTGCACAAGCCATGGTAAAAATGCATAATACTAACGTTATTAACCATGGGAACTTAAAATAATATATATTATTCACCCATGCTTTTTAAATTGGCTAAAGGTAAGGCGGCCGTAGCCCATCTATCCTAGACCGAGTTCTATCCTCGCCGATGGACTACAGACGTAGACCAATCGTAACAAGCATTTTGCTTATCAACAAGAATAATAATAATGTGTTTATCGCATGTTCAATTTTATTTTGAAAAGAAAAAAATAACATTACGTACTCTAAAAGAATACGCCCGATACGTTATCAAGCACACAGGGTGCCACAGGGCTTACGTAGCCTTTAACCTTTGCTTTTATTTGTTTGATAGACAATTAAACTGTTGTTAATACCGCTGCATAATACTACATTGAAATGAAGTGCACTCTCTGATAAATGGCCTTTACTTTATTATATAACTGTTTATTAATATGGAGTAAGTTTTTCTAATGCATTTTTATTAGCGCTGGAAATGTTTAATTTAATAAAATTTGTAACACATTAAAGGAAGAATAATCAGCGATTCTTCTCGGTAAAAGGTCTCCCGAAGCCACGGCTTAGTTGCTTTCAATAAATGCATGAGAATGCATTGCACGCATATTGAATAAAAAAAACATTTTATTTTAAGTGGTTTCAAATATTTTTCACTAAATCCATGGTATTAATGAATATTTTTGAGGATTCATCGGTTTCAGAAGTGATGAAATTTAAAAAAAACGACGATTGTTATAATTCAAGGTTTACGTCATCTTAAATTGGAACCGTTCTCTGGCGATTTGTCCCAAGATTAAGCCGACGAAGGCCGCAACAAAGCCGACGGTTAGTCCTTTTAAGGCAATGTCGGCGACACACTGGCTGCGGCAGGCCTATTGCAACAACTATGTCTATAATTAAGCAAATGACTTAATAATTGTGATGAATAGGTTCACAGGTGATTAATGAGAAACTTAGCGTTAGTAAGGTTTAGCGATATGACTTATAGATTATTTTGCTGGATAAATTTTCGATTAAGACGATAGTTACGCTGCAAAGCGCCGTTCGGTTAGTTGCTTACACTGCTATAATTCATCCCAACGTCAACCATAATTAATTTTAATTTAAACACTATTTAATATGAAGCGGTACAAAAATGTACAATTAAATACATTTAATATTTCAGAAGAATTAATAATAACGGTGTTTTACTTTTACTAAGCTATTTATTGTTTTTTTTTACTTAAAGCTGCAATTAATAGAATACTTTAAAAAATATTTTTAATTAAATTAAATTGTTGTGAATGAACTACGCACTATACTGGGTTCGTGTCCTAGAAGGGATAGTGACAATGTTTAAGTGATGAATACGAGCTTTTGTACCTGAGATATGGTTATTTATTTTATATATTTCTATTAATAATAAATATCAATGTATTATATGTATTTCTATCTGTTACCCTAGTATCCATAAAACAACCCTTACAGTGCTTACTATGGGTTAGGCTAATTGGTGTGATTGTGTAAGATATTATTTGTTAATGTAGGTAGTATGCCACTACTCCAAATATTTTTTCTATTTTTTTAAAATTGCCAATAAATTTACCATCAATCATATTTCTGCCAGTGTCCTTTGTCAGCAGAGTTTGATAAAAAAATCTTTATGATAATAGTTTTGATGATGGATTTCAATGGACGAAACGAAAAATAATATTCATGTTCTTGCTATACCTAAACGATATTTCCTGATCAATGAAGGTGAAATTTGATAAAATCTCGGCGAATTGACAGATCGCGAAAAAACCACTTCCTTTTGTTTTGTCCACTTCTCTTGCAAATACTCATATGCACATGAATATGCGTAAAGCATTGTACCTACTAATAATGCATAAACGGAAAGGTGACACTTCATGTTCCTGCAAAAAGAAACAAAGAGTTTGCCAATAACTTACTCGATTCCAGTTAATTTCGTTTACTGACGCCGTGGACAAATTACCTATACTTTATTTCTTTAGGAATACGATTCTAGTTTGATTGGATTTTTTATTTGTATAATCTGTTCTTTTCCCTTTCCTGAAGAAGCTTCATAAAATTCACATAGCGGAAAGCTGAATGTTAAGTTAAATGTCAAGATGAATGTCACGTCATCGACATTTTCTAAACTTATGTTCAGGATTTATTTAATAAGCAGTTTGACATTATAACCTATAGAATGTAAGTGAATTGGGGAACTATACAAGAATAGGTTTGTTTTACACAAAATGGAAATAATTTCATTTGAGTCAAATCGTTTTACATAAAATTTAAGATATTGCAACAAGTTATAGCGATCCTTAATTAAACAAAAAAAACAGAAATTACGCCTTAAATTAATTTGCAAAATTGTACAAAAATATGGTTTCACTATGACAACAAAGATACCAAATATTTTTGTTTATTTTCCAATCTTAGAAGCCGTGTCACTGCTTGCAACTGTTTGTAAGGATGTCTTAAGCTGATTATTCGTAGGGGGTACACAGTGTTTATTGGATAAAACAATCCTACTTATAACTGTAAATGTTTATACCTACGTTTCGATATTTATGAATCAATTACGAAACAAAAGCTGAACTAAATTGGACGAAATCTGGCACACAAATTATTAAGGTTGCCGTTCATTAGCTAAAAGGCTGCAAAGCCTTAGGGGGTCGAATTTTAGTTTTAAATGTCAGCAATGTGAAAATATCTCTTTCGTTCTGTTCAGGAATCAAATTGCTATTAGTTGTTCTAGCAAAAATATAAATATTAAATATTTGCCGTGTTTTTGGCTCTTATCTCAAAAATGATTTTGTGGCTTAGCAACGTTTTCGCTACTGCAAGTGTTACCTTGATTGAGACAGGACATTTAATTACTGTGAGATTATAATAAAATAATCTTTAGGACGTATCCACTTGACATTCTCTAAAATCAACGCAGCCGTAGTCGCGGGCAGGGACTAGTATATCCGTCAAACAGGTCCAGTAAGTAGGTAACTTAATCTGACAGTTTATTGGTGCGTATTTTACTTAAAAAATTCAACGAGCTATTAACAGTGTTTACGCGTATACGTCGACTCAAATGTCATTTTCTACTTAACGTCATTTTGTAGCAGGAAACATGATGTGTGTTTTAACAAATATGTCACAGGTGGGACAACTTTTTTTTAAAAAATCATTTAATTAATAAATTATAACATTAAAAATAATAATACTTTGCTTAAATATGTTCACAAAAAAGTGTTATATATTTGAGTGACACAAAATTTCTACATGTTTAAATAAGTTATAGCGCAAATGCATTCAGTAATAAAAAATCTATACCTACTGTATCATTTTTACTTTCAATTAGAAATCCTAATTCGTCGCTGATTATGTGTTCAAACAGTACAAATAAAATTAGTTTTCATAATTCAATATTTCTAATTTTAGCAATCAACACATCTATATAAAACTGTCAAATTTCTTCATTCGACTTTCAATTAAGAATATTTTATATTTTGTAGTAACTCAATGTGCTGTTGCTCGTACAATATTTTTTAAGTAACACTTATTTAAAAAGGATCCTAAAAAGTCCAAAACTATTATATTCTTAGATGGAGTGACTTGTTACAGACAGTGAGTAGGGTAATGAAAAAAATATAAATGAAACTGTTGTTAACTTCATAGTATACATTTTTTTAAATCAATGTAGCGCACATATAATATAAAAAATACTAAGTCATTAACAATAACATAGAAATAATAAAATAACAATTACTTTAAACAACACACCTTAAAGTTAATTAAATTAAATAACATAACCTATAGGTAATAAAAAAGGAAATGTAAATAAAAAAAATAATACTCTAGGCACTAAGCTAAAGTCAAGTGATCGGAAGGCTTGTTTGTACTTTTGCCCAGATCATAAGTTTGGCGATACAACGAGGTAACGCTATCAGTCTTCTAGACACATTGCCTAAGGACAAAGATGTAGGGGATATTTTTTATTTAGTTTAGTTTGGTGCCAGGAGTATATAAAAAATTTACGATTATTATAAGAAAGTATAAATAAAATAATTTCATGTTCGACAACGTGATTAAAAATGTACGGTATTTGCCGAATCACGCAGTGACGTCAACGGCTTATTTAAATATTTCTTACATTCACACCAATTAGCCTAGCCCAAAGTAAGCACTGTGAGGCTTGTGTTATGGATACTAGGGTAACGGATAGACATACATATATATGATACATAAATATGTAATATTCATAGAAATATATAAAAACGCCCATGACTCAGGTACAAATGCTCGTATTCATCATACAAACATCTGCCCCTTCCGGGATTTGAACCCAGGACCGTCGGTGCGAAAGGCAGGATCGCTACCGTTGCACCAAACGGTCGTCATTATTTGGAGTAGATGTCAGCCTAAGTTTTACGTACTACTATTTGAAAGCTAAAAGTTTGTTAAAAAGCAGCAGACTTCATGACATCAAGTAACATGCATGAGTGTCTTTAGCGTTTTGGCAGGTTTTTGTTCATTTTTTATTTATTTATTTTAAGTGTTTACAATGTTATACTTGATTAAATCTAAAAGTAAGGCACATATATATATATATACACATACCCTATGCGTGATACGAGTTACACATTAATAACAATTATTATAAATACACTATAGAAAGATAGATATTTTCTAAGTCACGAATATATTGCTTTCTTTTTTTATTAAGAATGTCTGCAGCTTGAGTTATAATTGTATTTTTGCCGTGAGTAAATAAGTCAATTTCCTTGAATATGTCATTATATGTTTGGGGTAGACGGAAGATTGGATTGGACTTTAATGGTGATTTTTATAGGAAATAACAAAGAATTAATCAAATGGCAAATGTTTTATGCTATAACGAACCATTTGATATAATTTTGATAAACCCGTCAAATACCCTATTGGTAAATTATGCTTTCATTAATTCCCTCTGATTGATTTATGCCTTACTAGCGTGCCTTTACATGAAGGTTGCACTCTCTTAGCTGCAGGCACTAAACGTTTCGGAATGAGACGTTGAAATGCGGTTCGCTTCCCTATTCCTATCGGGTTACTAATGCCTGGTGATTATGTCTGTAATTGATTAGAATGTGATAAATACGTTCGGCATTCGATAGGAGTAAGTTGTTCCTAAAGCCAAGATTACTTTACGGTGTCTGATGGAAGTTATTATACCGATGTGTTTAATGGTATTTAGTTGCGACAGTTATAACTTAAGGTTTTTTTTATATTAGGCAATATCACATATATTGTTGAACCTAAGAAGCTAAAGCACTTGTGTTATGATGAGGAAACAAGACGGAACCACAAAACCCAGAACCGAGCCAATATAGAAAAGTAGGGATCGAACCCTAAGTGTTTTTAGCGACCACGTATATTATGTTTTTTTTACGGATATCTGTTTTTATTTACGGACGTTATGTTTTTATTTACGGATATTATGTTTTTAATTACGGATTTTTTTTTAATTTACGGATGTTATGTATTTATTTACGGATGTTATGTTTTTATTTACGGAAATTTAATTTTTTTTTCTACGACAGATAACATCGAGTTCTCAAAGAATACTCGTACATTGATACTTACAGAATGTATACTATTTAGAAAGTTATTGACGAAAAATAACAAATGAACACTAACCTCTAGCCCGACTAAATACAGATAAAAAATATTTGTCATGTTCAGTTTACGTAGCAGTAAGTTTTATCTTTTAATTGGTTAATTAGAAAGCAGTGGTAAGTGGTAGTTTTATAGCCGATGGTAAACGTCCCATTACTGGTTTACTATCAATACTGGCCAGTTAGTGTTGCTTGAAAAACTAATAATTTTCTCGATGATCAGTCAACTTTCAATCTCACTTCTGAGACGTCTTAATCCACTCTCACCATATCTTACGTTAATACAAGCGATGTACTTGTAAATAATTAAGCTTTAAGTTATAAGGGTGGATTGATAGCATTTTATTTTCAAAATTCGATGAAATTCTCAAATCAATTCAAGTTTATTAATAGACAAGGACAGTTACTTGAAAATTTTGAAAGTGCAGGTTTGAGCATGTTTTTTTTATTCACTTATCAATATAAAACATAATTACAAAGAAATATACATTAAAAAGCACTTTGGAAACCACTAAGGTTTATAGTGAGTATTTGAAGTGAATCTCGTTTAGTTCGTAGTACGAAAATGAAATTTCGTCAGTCATTTATTTTGCCTATGTATACTCATACCTCGGCCGTAATGTTTAACTTATATAGGTATACTAGGCGATGCAGTCGCTAAGCATAAAGCTACGCTAGCACCATATATTGGAGCGGAGCGTAATGCCTAAAAAGAGAAAAAAAAATTGTTTCGATGGAAATTTTTGCGAATTTCATAATTCGGACTCCGTCACAATCTCTTCCTAAACCTGTTGATTCGATTCCACACAAAATATATTATTAAGAACTCGGGAAGTTATGGCGTAACAGACATTGCGCCATTGAAGCTGATCCATGGGAGTTTCGGTCGTTTCGCTCGCTCCGCTCCAATAAGTAATATGTAAGTATCCAAAGATAAGAATAATAAATATAAGACAATATTACAAACATTGTTCTGAACCCAAGCTAAGTAGCTAAAGCAACTTGTGTTATGGAATTAATAATATAGAAAAGTTAATTTTCTGTAGTGATTCGGCGGGGGATCAAACCGGGACCTCGGATTGGCTTTACCATGGAAACCGGTATGCGAGTCACCCGACCACGGAGGTCGTCAAGTTGTCAGGTCCTATATAAGCATCTTTCAATATTATATTTATAAGAAAATAAAACCAGTTCATTGAATTGATTGTATGGTACTGACGGCCCGTCCCGGCTTTGCACGAGTGGACAAATTCTTTAAAGTTTTTCTATTATTAAATATTTTACCGTTAGCGCCATCTAGCGTCCGGTAGACGAACTACTTGCGGTTAACGCGCTGCTATGGTAATGCGTATACAATGGAAAAGGAGCGGACAGACAAACAACAAGTTTATGATCTTAGATGATAGATTTAAGTGGATTATATGATACTTTTACTAAAATGGTAACATAATAAAAAAAAACAATTGAATCATCACTTTTAGAAATCCATCGACAAAATTTGTAGCATGACATGACGTAGCACCTCTTTCGACTCAAATTTAGAAAAAAGCTTGTAATTGTGATCTTAGCATAGAATAACGTTAAGTCAAATGATAAGCTCATTTATTAGAAATACAGAGTGTTCGCAATTACTTCATAATATACTGCTTATGTGGTAATGTCCAGTGCAATATTAAGGTGGGTACATGTAATTTAGTACATAACTCAATACGCTTGGCTTGGTCCAATTAGACTCAATTTCGATACGCCTATTACTGTTAATAGAAACATCAAAATCACACTTCAATATTATGAAACCCTTCAAATCTTATTAACAGCCTAGTATTAGCTAAGTCAAACCAATTTCATACGAATTATCTGTTAATACCCGTAAATCGTTAGTAGATTATGAGCAATATCCGTTCAATCTAACTAACAAATATATAATATTCATGTTATTATATTTTTTGTTATACATACATATACCTTTTTTCCGCAGGGGTACGGGTTCCATTTTCCACGATCTTTTCATAAAAGCTCATCGGTTGAGGGTAAATATTAAACTGCTAGATCTAGATTAAAATTTTGTTGGGTAGACACCCTAACACCTCATGAACAGATTCTTTTTCAACTTCGGCTACACAAAATTAAATTCTCACGTTTCATTATATTGATATTCATTAGTTTTAACTGAAGACTGAAAGGTTTTGTAACCGAATATTGTTATTTATCGTTAAACTATATCTATTTCTTTTCTTCACCATTGTTATGATTATTCGTTTTTAAAATATGTGTAGTTTATTTTAGTAATAAATATATTCTAATGCTAGCATTTTTGACGAATTTATATGTTTTCACATAATTTAATGTTAATCAAAAGTACTTACGTTTGCGTTATTGACACGTAATGTTGTTATTAAAGGTTTTATGGATTTCTGTTACGTTACTTGCACTTTCTATGCATGTCTCGAGTATTGCTTATAATTAACACTAACACCGATTTATTACACATAAAAACACATTTACGCAGCCTCTCGTGCTGAGATAAAGTCAATGTCCGAGAATGGCAAACATATAATTATTTTGACACGAAATCACTTTTTATACTTTCGCCAAGATACTACTATGGGAGTGGTGCACATTTTCTACATACACATATGTACATATTTAAATTATTGAAAAAAAAATTGACACGTACGATATCTTTTTTAGCTACTAAAATGACTAATATGAATATATTCAGTCATGTTGCCGAAATCAATCTTTCCTAAGTGGTAAAAATCCATAAAATAAAACAACTAAAGCGAAAAAATATCTATGCTAACGGGGACTATGAATAATTTTCCCTTTTTCTTTTGCCTTTTTCCGGATAAATGACGCTTTTATTCTTGTCTTCTACATTTTTACGTAACGTTTCGACTCCTCAAGGCATCTGGCCTTGATCACAGGATAAAATCACAATCATCCCGTAAAAGTGCCTTCATTTAATATCCATATTTTTCAATGCGTGCGTTATTTTAGACAATAAAGCTGAAGAGTTCGTGATGTTTGAACGCGATTTTCAATGGAACCACTGAACAGATTGAAAAAGGTGTGTGTGTCGGCTCTCAGACACGACTGGAATTTACTCCTTAAGAACGATTGGCTCTGAACAGGCACAGAAAAAATTAATCATTACTTCAAAATGAAAGGTTGCGCAGAAAAACGTAACCATTTCATTTAGGTATATGAAAGTCAATTCTTAAGGAGTAAACTGAAAAAAAGTTTTAAGTAGGTATGTCATAATCCATTTCTTGATTGAATATTAAGATGCGATTGCTTAAGAACTAAAGCAAAAAGAATAATAAGGCTAAGCAAAAACGATAAAGCTAATATAATAATTTACATTTAAAAAAATAAAAAATAAAATTAAATACTATAAATACCAAATGTAATCTTTTATGCGCCCTCTGTTTTTCGTATTGGACACATGGCAGAGATTTTTTTTTATCATTTTAGTTGGCCTGAAAAACGAGGGTTTTTTAAAAATGTTTTAAATGTAAATTTTCTTCTTCTTTTTAAAATATCAAGTAGCAGTTAGTATGTCATTATGCAACATTTGTTGCCTCGACAATAGCGCCATCTGTGGATTTTTTCGGAACATTAATTTTTCCATTTGTAATTAAATTATGTAAATATTCTCTGAAATTGTGATTGAATCATGTCGGAAAGTATATAATCATATATTGTCATCGAGTTCTGAGTTATGTTCAAAGTTTCAGAGCTCTAGCTAGTCGGGAATGGGTGAAAATTTATGTTCAAGATTTGCACGTTACAGACAGACAAACATACACCAAGAGAAGTAGAGAAAAACGAGGGAAAAAAAGGAATAAGAAGGAATCATTGAGACGGGATAACAAATGATGAAGGTTAATCGAGAAGAGCTGAACTGTAATAGATTGATAAAACCTAAATACACGCGGTCAAAGTCGCGGACAAAAGCTAGCGACAATATAAATGATCCAAGTCTAGATGAGTAAACAGTGTGACAGCGTATCTAAGCAGCGAGTAAACTTTCGTTTTTGTTGATTGTCGGCTGGTAACGACCGATTGGTGTGACTGCAGGTCATTACGCCGTTGTCAACCAATGTAGCTGGCCTTAATGATGGAAAATACGATTTCAGGTTTCACTTGCGAATATGAATAAAATAGTGGTATTGTCCTAACAATATTACTGTCTATTCATGGAGTGAAAGTTTTTTCACGCTATACAATACTATTTAGGTAGATATTGTTTTTGTTATTGAAATACTTTAATAATGATAAGGTCAAAAGTGGAAGAATTTTTTGCTCCAAACTGACCACTATTGAGAGGAACTTTTATTTCCAGAACAAAGATATATGTGAAGCTAGTAGTTTAGGAAAATATGCTTAAAATAAAAATAAAGCGACAAAATTAACAATAAACGGGCATTATTTATACCTACTTTCAGGTATCAATTAAAATCCCAATTTACAATTTTTCTTCTTAAAAAGACAATAACAGTGAAGCATGTTAAAAAAAGTCTCTGAGTAACACTAATTATTTTTAGACTTGTTAGTTGAAGTGTTAAAATATTGCAAAGAATGAAAAAAAAATTGTGTATATCTTCTTGGCATATAACCAATTGAGAAAAGTAAATTAATTGTCTGTCTGGCCGTCAATGTCAAATGGTGTAGCGTAGTTTATTTCTCTAATTCTACATTAAGTTTATAATTTCGTCTAGATTCGTTGACTATGAATAATCAGCTTAGTAGTAAAAAGTGTATCAAAAATAATAGGATTGATTACGAGCATCTTACGATAAACTAAAACATATGAAATGTTTAAACGTTACCAGGTATACCAGTTTTAATGATGGCGCCACTCCCAAGGTCCCAGTTTTGATTCCCGGCTAGGTCAATGTATAAGATGAACTTTTCTTTATTGGTTCGGGTCTGCCTGTTGTTATGATATTTACAGCCCTTGTTTCCGATTTCCGAAAACAAATGCATAACACATCTACAACCCGGTTACAATATCTGTGGACCTGATGACGACACGTCAGCGCTTAGGTACGGTGCACAAAACAAGCATCATGGGGATAGTATTGTAAACAATAATAATTATGAACTATAAATAAAATATATTATACTTTTACTCTTTTATTTTTTTATTTTTTTATTCTTTTTCAAGAGAACGGGGGGGGGGGGCTTGACATTCCAGCGAGGTCCACAGATATTGTAACCGAGTTGTACTTGGGTTCAGATCAATATATGTGATTTAGTCTAATGCTTATTTAGTTGGATAAGAAAAAATTAACATATAATATGTGAGGTGCGTCTCGAATGGATAAAATTATTCATTAAAGAAAGTAAATGCGATTAGCAGGACGCTGGTATGGTATCGGTTGCCATTCGCAAATCTTCATCCCATATAGCACGGAGGTTATTACCCAAATCCGATAATTGGGCAAAGTATATGGGCCCATAAAATCTGTAACGACTAATTCGAAGATAATATTTTATTTGAGTATGAATTCAATGTTAATTTCCTAACTAGTGTTACGTAATTATTGCCAACATTGTTGTGTTCTAACAGAGTTCTTGTGCATGTAAAAGATACGTAATTTTTTAAATTATAAATGTACTACATGAATTGCAATGAATACATTCTTCAAACCTTATCGAGAACTGCATGCATGGACTCTTTGGATACTAGCATTTGTAGGACTATTGAAAACTACTTTATGGTTTATTTTCATTTCATTATTAAGAATTATAAAATAAAATCTTATTACGCCTATTTTGGAGTCACGTCTAAGGCCTTTCAGGCGGTTTCAAAATAGCATATCACAATAATAGCTATTTATGTTAGTTTTACTGTACTAAATATTACTTATATGGCATATTTTATCCTCGGAAATTAATTATAGCAGTGGGGCCTAAACCCACTCTCGTGAATATCATATATAACCCGTCACTCAAATCATACGCTATAAATTACAAAAAAAGAAAACCATACAATTCCTAGAAAGATTTCTTCTAGTCTCAGGATTCGCTAATAATCACAATTTCAACCTCGAGACTAGAAATGATCAACAAATGTCAGAACTGACATCTTTCGTCGCTGGCTATCAATCAACGTGATTTATGGAGGCCGTACACTTTCTAAAACTGATTGGCTCGAAGGACGAACTGTCATCAAGTCTGCCTAGTCAAACAAAAGCAGGCTTTAAATTCTGAAACCTTGCATATCAGCGGCTAATTCTCAGCAAAAAAAAACCTCAATTCTGATATTGTTGTAAATATTACATACATATTTACCACATATCTTTATTAGTGGACAATAATACAACCGCGTCCAAAGAAACAAGCCTCTCTCGTTTTATTCTGAATAGGAAGAGCGGTTACAGGTAACAAGACAAGGGTGTTTGTCGAATAAGCGTTTGTATCGCAATAGCAGCGAGCTGCAAGGTAAACGATTAGCGATTTTATTTCTTATACCAATACAATTAAGGTGTTAGCATTAATAGTAGATTCGTCGATGAGCCAGTCTATTGTTGTGTAAAGGGCCTGAGAAGAATAGGTCTCGTTCCATTCGTATTCAAAAACTTCTGCGTGAAGTATTCTTTGCGCCTTTAGTAATTAATGATAAGATATCGTAGTCTAGACAAAGATCTTTCTCAATTTAATTCTTTCTCGATTCAAGAAATTAATCCTATACACATTTTGTATGGGTATTGACAAAAACAACTCTCGTGCTGATTTGCTCGGTGGTTTCAGGTAGTCGTACATTTACAATAAACTTTTCTTAATTGTTTCAAATAGTAAGGTCTCAAGTTGTGATACTGTCTTGTTTCCGATTTTTACAACTTAAGTGTTATATTTACTACTCGTAGATCGAGAGAATAGGCATGGGTGTGGTGAAAAAGTTAAAGATAGGAGACCAAATTTGACAAATTAACAGTTAGGCAACCAAATTAATCAGGTCTATTCATCATCAGAGTCCTTGAATGGCGATCTCGGTTCATCCCGGAATTACCTCATCTACTGGTGGACACGCGAAATATTGCAGCTCATCAATAACACGTCGCACGAGCCAACTCTAACGGATGACGAATGCGAGTGTGATGATGTATTTAGTGTTGGGTAGAAATATGAATTCGCCCGCGGGCTACGCTTGTCTACAAGAACCAACTATAGTGAACAAATCGTTTTTTTTAGTAGCGAGTAATGATGAGCTAAAAACATCCGTAATGCTCCTGTTAACTCCTTGTGATAACGATAATGCGTTTGTATTATTTGTAGGTCCACAACATCTGGCATAGGCCAGGTTTGAACACCTAACCTAGCATTACCTATTTGCCGTGTAAAAACATGGTCAAAACAGTAAAACCTAGACGAAGAAGCCGTTATATTAATCTTAGCTAAGCTTTTGTTGATGTGTATTTTCCGTGTTTATTGTCATTTAGGTTATAACCCAATACAGTCCCTAAGCAATAAATTTTAATTATCGTGTTGCGTCTTTTTGATAGCTTCCTTAACTTCGACAAGTAATTGAAACTTGGGTGGCAAGTTAGTTTATTTTAATGTTTTTTTAGATACTACAAGACACCAGAATTCATAAAATGCAAACACAGACATTTAATACATTAGTTTGCCCTCGTAGACGGTAAGTAGAAAATACCTCAGCATCACGGTTCATTAAGTTTCTGAAATGCACTCGTTTCCCGGCCGTGAATCATAGGCGGACGCAGCGCCCGCGCATCCACTGCGACGCCGCGCCGATTTCGAAAATAGAACAAGTTGACACACATAAATAATATTAGAGTGATCTTAAATATTCGACGGTGGTTGACGTCTACATTTGCGTGACTGACGTACCGTACAATTTTGCGTGTCGGACGAATTAGTATTCTTTTTTATCGCGTCAACACTTTTTATTCATCCTCGATGACAGACATCGTTCGTTACTTTATGAATTATAATAATACTACTACACAGGCAGAATAAACAGATGTAGGTTTTAATGGACAAGTTAGAATTTGACATAGAAACACAAATCTTATCAATACGCATGTGAGATTCAAAATCATTTTTCTATTTATATAATATTTACCCTATAGATATAATAAACTAAATCGATTGAACTGTGAGTAGTTTCTTAACAAGACATTTAGCTAAAATAGATAAGACATTTATCATTTTTGTATAGTTTTATATTTATATGTTTAAGGGAATATATCTAATATCTACGTTAAAAGCGCGTCTAACTAATTCGTTGTAGATAGATGGGAATTTATTTTAAGTTGCCGACAGAGCTTTGTGTGTCGGCACATCGAGTTTTTAAAGAGTTAGGGCGATGAGATCTAAAATTAAACTCTTTACCCATATTTTCAAAAATAAATTTTTCATGTGTATATTTGAAAATAATTTTAAAATATTTTGAATTATTAAAATAAAACAAAACTTATGCCTAAAATTTTTCAAAATATCGTAAAGAAAAGTAAATAAATAATTCTGGTAAAGTATAGAGCACTCGGGGATAGATATATCCAATAGAAGACGCAGATAACCTTTTATTTTGTTGTAATTAGAAACTTTTTAAGATTCATCAAAAAAAGGTACATTTCAAGTATTGCAAAAAAAAACGAGGAAAAGAGAAGAGTAAAAGAGTTCTGGACAAGTTAAGTCGGAAACGAAGTGAACAATGTTTTTGCATTTTGAATAAGGAACAACGAAAGTTACAGATAATATCCCAAGCGCGTTCCAGCGCAACGAAATGCCTTCCGTGCGTAGCCGGCATCGGCACTTCGAATCAATATTGAGCGATCGTAAACTGGCCAGAAATAACGAGAGCTGCGTAACGCATTGTTCCTGCTCTGTGGCCGCGGGCTCGCGTGTCTAGCGCGCATTTTGAATATGGAACTGCCCGATGATTGCTTCGGTTTAGATGTGATTAGGAAAAGGGATAGGCCGTGCAATTTCTTGCCGTTATCTTAGATGAGATTAAAAAAACTTAAAATAGATTGCGTTTGTTTTAAATAACAAAAAGGTTTATTTATTAATAGTAACCATACCGTGAGCTTTCTTTGTAAATCCAATTTTTTGTTAATTTGCCCCAATTTTCTTTGAGCACATTTGATGTAGTTGAAACATACCTGAAACAAAGAAGACAAAATTATTATTATACTAAGAAATCTTATCATCTTTAGAGATCGATGCTAGTAAGTGTTATATGTGCTTGCTTATTCGCTATTGTCAATGTTACCACATTGCACGCGCTTGTTTCATAGCGTTGATGCTCTATTTAATAACGACATATCAGATCAGTGTCTGCCACTAACAATTTCTAATATCGTTAACAAAATCAAACAGGTGACAAAAGCTAATTAATCAAACAGATACCTTGTTGCGTATTTACAAAGACGGGTGTGGCTAAAGGGCAGTCTCGTTGGCCTCCTAGTTAATAGATAATTGTGGACGTTGGAATCACGCCACTCTGATAGGTAAAAACGGCAAGGGTTTATAGTGTTACAAATTGGTATTTTAAAGGGTACCTACGAATGTTTTACCGTACGAAATCTTAATGGTTTTAGTCGTCTTAATTTTTTTTGTCCGCGCATCACTCAGGCCTTGTGCGGATTGGCAGGTGTGTAGTGAATGCAGATACCGTGACTAAAAGCTTAAGATTGCTTGAGAAGCACAAAAGAGATCGAATTCAAAAAAAAAAGGAAAGAAACACATTTGTTAGCTTCGAAACACAATTCAAAAAACAAACATAGATAAAGACAAAGAGTACACGAACATAAAACACTAACATCATATGAGTGCGAGGCCAATATGGACCCTTGAAGTAGGGTCTGCGTCATTCCAAGATGGACAGAATGACGCAGAATGAGTTAACAACTTTTAGATCACCCATCCGATGTTCAGCCTTGACGAAAGATGCTAACTTCCGCAAGTAGATCGAAGGCACTAATTACTTCGCTATCATGCTTAAGTACTTGAAAGTTGTTTTCAAGCGTTTCCTCTTTATAACAACAAATTCACGTCACTCCAATGCATTAACTTTGATACTAAACTAAGGCCAATGATGCAAAGGTTTTTTATTAGTTTCCTGGTTACCACAAGAGAAAGGTGTTAAGTATAGTTACTTCTGAGAAAACTGAGATTAAGAGTTATTAAAGAGAATATATATTTTTCTTCCAAGCCGAGCACCTAATTTATCTTCATAAGTTATACTATTTTGTTTCTCACTGGCCTTTTTAAGGGAATGTTCACATTTTCAACGCCACTATGAAAATAATTTAATGTAATTTATATATAAAAAGTTTGTTCAAGTACTCTGTAACCTGTAAATTGTGGTTCGTTAAAACAGTGACTTAATGGCCAAATATAAGTTGTTAACTAAAAACTGTGAAGTAATAATACAGATGTCTATCTAAAACAGAGACAACTGATAATGCATCGACTTTATTACATTAGTTTCGATGTTCAAGTTCGGAAATACATACTAGCGGTAGTCGTCGGCGGTTTAACACAGTGGCTCGTTTACGATTCGCGGTCGGCGAAAAGTATAGGTAGTTCCTTAGAAACAAAACAGGAGATGTCAAGACAGTTAATTTGATCTATTTGTAGTATAAAACATCATAGAAAATTGAACCACCTAATGTCTAAAATTGTATTGTAGATAAAAATTCGTACGTGACTCATGTACTGATGCTGTTTATATATTTATATCCTATCCTAATTATATTATGACAATACTTTATATGTGTTTGTTACCATATTAACCGCAAGTAGTTCGTCTACCAGACGCTAGATGGCGCTAACAGAAAAGTTATAATAACTGAGTCACAGCAAACGCTTGGCCGGGTCACCTAGTAATTAAATAATAAATATTTGCCACAATCACATTGTTCTGAACCCAAATAGCTAAAGCACTTGTATTATGGAATTTAAAAAGAGCGACGCCATCTTTGCAATCCAAAAACAATATAAAAAAATAGTTTTTTACATTGACCCGGCCGGACATCGAGTCGGGTCCTCGGAGTGGCTTTACTATAAAAGCCACTCAACCTCTGCGTCACCGCGTCACCCTGGGTGCGATCGCTCATATTAAGCCTCTATAGCCTTCCCAGGCTAAGGCACCTTCAGGTGGTGTTTAGTCAGTATGAGTCTGACACAACCTCTCGTTCGGCCGAAGTATCCATGTAGGATTCACCACCTCCCTCCCCCGAGTCCGGACTACTCAACTCTCACTCAAACCACTCAACCAAGGAGTTCGTCGCATATGAATTTTAAACCTGATTTTGTAAACTTAGAATAGAGTTTAGAATATGCTCAATCCATAGGACTCATGATGTATGTGTATAATCTATATTTTACCGTTTTCATATTATTTATTCACGCCGATAAGGTTATTGTAGCTAAAATAAATCGCTGTCGAAAAGACTTATATGTACGACTATGTCACCATTTTTATAGTTGGCAAAGACATGCGTACCCATTTGCGTAGTGCAGGCTTCATGTAATAGTAAGTACATCTGGTTCGGTACTGTGAAGTTTTGTATGTGTTCTATTACTTACCTCTGTACTAATGTAACCGTCAATACTTGAATGCGTGCGCCTGCGCAACAAGGGAACACACTTTAGTTTACAGTTGCTACACGATTCTGCAACTAATTTTAAACCCTTAAACTGCTGCATTTCACTAACCGTTCCACTTAACTTTATTAAGTGTATTATTCACTTAAGGTGTGATTTCAACAGCTGCTATTTCCACAGCTCTGAAAGTTAAGGAGGTCTTAGACTAACTGATATATTTTTTGTTTCAATGTCTATACATATAGATAGAACTCATAAATCAGCAAGAATATTATTTTGGTGTGTCCAGTTGTGGTACAGTAACCGATTGTCCCACTATTGAACTACTTACGATATTTATTCTGGCCTTTCATTTTTACCCGACCTATGTATGAAGGTAGGGGAAGTAGATTCAGGACTCAGGTACTGATACGAGTAGGTATATTCAATATAACGCGAAATTCTTAATAAGAACTTTGTACTCAACATAGCATCAACTAACATCTGAAATCAGCTTGCTTTCTCTAAGCGCAGTGATGCAACATACAATTCTTATAAATACACTGAAGACATGATTAGCAGAAACAAATACGTATGTGGGTCACCAGACGACAAGTGACGTAAATATTTAAAGTGTCATTTGACTCGTACTCAAATATTGTGTGCTATTTACTTTGTCACGAAACAAGAGGTGGGAGGGGTTTGTGAACTGTCAAATTACAACTTTGAGTCTGTCAACTAATCACTGTAAAAAGTGAATGGATATTTTCATAAATTATTAGTTTGTGGTTTAGATAAAAATACAAATGAAACTCTATCGGCTGCATGAGGAGAAACGTTCTTTGTATCTTTATAAGGTGACTCTTGTGTGGTGTGATTTCTCCTACTGGCAAGACATGAAAAATAATTCAAGTAGTCGGAAATTTCGTTGGTTTAAGTTTGAGATTGGATCAACGACTTACAATTATGACCGAACGATAGTTGTATTGATCAATAGCAATCATCGTTACTAATGCGACTCCTATTACTTTTTTATTATTTGTTATTTGGTGAAACAATGGTGTAACTGTTCTGCATACAGTTTTACCGCCCAAAGCTGATTGTTCTTCTTGAATATTTTTTATTTCTCGTTTGTTTGAAAAAGTCAGTAACCGGTGACAAGATGTCCAAACTAAAAGCTGAAAGTGACGCAAGCGCAAGTTGTGAGGAGGTGTTATTGGATGTACCCTGTTTTTTTTAAATAGCTGAAAATTTATGATGTGTGTTGTGTAATATTTGCTGACGATTTTTCCCTTTTTTATGCAATTATAGAACTAATTTAAATGAAAAATTCAAGAATCGTAAATAAAATTATAGAATGGTTAAATGATCTCAATTTTCATTTTTTTAAAACAAAAATAATGTAGGAATACGCCGCGACAGAAATCTGTATTAATTGTAAACTTTGAATTTAATCGAATAAATATAAAATGCATTTAAACTTTCTCTTAATAGACAGAAGTGTTTATAGAGATAATGTTTGTATTTATATTTATACCTAATAAGGTATAAATACAAACATCGATAGGAAATCTCATGTGCAAAAAATTAAATCAAAATTTATACGGTAAAGGGGAAAAAAAACGCAAACATTAAACACAGCGTTGACGGCTACTCCCACGCCCATGCGTGGTTAAGCTATGGCTGCTAGGTAATGAATGAAGTGAATGAGTACAATTTAATAATAATACGAAAAATGGATTCTTTCAAATATAACTCAAAAGGACTTCCATAATCCATATATTTCAAGTATTTGCGTATTTGAAACATATAAATATATACATATAATAACTAGCCGACCCGGTCACGCATTGCTGTGTTATGAATTAAAATGAAACCTATCCTATGTCCTAAATCGGAACAAATCCAGCAAAATGGAAAAAAAACTCATTATAATCGTGGTCAAACATTGTGACATGGAATTTGATATATGTATATAGATTTTAAAAAAATCACAAATAATTAAGTGCCCGTTAAAATCAAACTTATCTATAATTTATAATACAATATAATGAGTAATTTATAATATAAGCTGAGACCAATATAAATTTTACCAATGCATTAAGAAATATCAATATATAAGACTGACGACCGCTTTATGCAACGGTAACGATGCTACCTATCCCACCGTCGGTCCTGGTTCGAATCCCGGAAGGGGCAGATGTTTGTGTGATGATCACCAGCTTTTTTACCCGAGTCATGGGTATTTATATATAATTCTATAAATATTAAATATCATGTAGGCCTGTCCGTTACCCTCATATCCATAACACAAGCCTTACAGTACTCACTTTGGGCTAGTCTAATTGGTGCGAATGTAAGGAATATTATAATTATAAAATGCTACTTGAAAGAAAGAAAGAAATATTAATGAAGAATATTTTAAAGATCAACTTTTTAAATATAATTTCTCCCCCTTTTTACTTACTGTGACTGTCATGGAATGCTGAAATATCTGAAAAATGTATTTTGACGCCTATACGATATCGCATGTATTATAATTATAAGTAAATAAATAAATCTGGAAACTCTTACGGCTAATCCATTTTAAACTTGACTTAGTTCATAAATTCTCTTTCATTTGGAATGTACATTATGTGACCTTTGTAATGCACGCGTTCCACGATTGATCCTATTTCTATGAGACCAAGCAACGTGCTATTATGCTGGAGTTTGATGGCCCTAATATTATATTGCGACACATACGTTGCGCAGACGCACAGCGTGGTCGCGGTGTGGCTTAAGCGATGGAAGACGTGTGACGGGATACTGAATACGCTTATTCCAACATTTACATTTTCTAAACCTAGTTAATTTATTTAGCTTACTGTTTTAATCTGGGCTGTTAAATATCTTTTAGGTATTATTAAATGAATTTAATGTGTATATGTTCTAGCTCTTTTAAATCTCATTAAAACCCAATAAAAGATTCAGGAAATCCTCTTTTTCAAACGTTTAATTTTCCGGTCTTTTTCCATTATTGAAAGACTAAATAAACGCTTTTACGTTACTAATTTTCAATTATTGATAATATCGAATTACACAACCGACCATTTTAAATATACATAAATTTTACAAGCATTATGTTCTATTACTATAAGTTGATATTTCATTTACCTAGTTATCAAACTTTAAGTACGTATTCAGTAGTGCCCGTAGTGAATTTGATTAACGCTAGTGATACCAGATTCTTATCACTTGGACTGTATCTGGATCAAGAGAAGCTGTTAAGTGGATAATGTCAATTGCCAGGAGTCATTCCGCATTCCTGATGTGAATGGCCCATTCGACATTAATATGAGGTCATTAATTCATTAAGGGAACGTGTGAATAGTTGAGATCAAGAAACCGGGCATTATGTGGTTGAGAAGAGGAAGAGACTCGATAGTATAATGTTTATAAGTCAATTACCAGATTGTGCTGGATTACAGCATTTCTAAGTCTCAATCCTGCGTAGGTGTTGCTATTATTTGCTTAGTTAGTAAAGTAGCCGAAATTAGGGACTGTTTTCGATGTTGTGGATACAAACGGAATCATAACATGAAATTAGAGTTTATTAGGTTAGGTGTTATGAAAACGACCGTTATAACAAATAAATGACGCCACAGAATAAGGAAACGCGTGCACATAAACATGAAAAACAAGATTATTCTCAGTAATTAAGCTGTGCGTTGAGGGAATTATGTAACACACATGAGTGGGGTTCGCAAACCTGTTTTCCAGCCAAATGTGTGATTATGAATTATTATTATTAACAATTTTTTGGGTTGTTCACTCATTGATATACATACATTTAAAACAGATTACAGGACTAAATATAAAAAAATAATGAAACGGCGTTTAACAAATTTCTTTTATTTCACTCCCTATTTGGTAAGTTTTGTATTGGTAGTTCAATAGTTATATAGGTAGTATAAACGTAGATATAATACAAATAATAAAATTTGTTAAATGAACTCAATTCATGATTACTTACAATTACATTTCCTTAAACCCTGCGTGAAAATAACAAAAGCACGCGAATCTCTCATGAAATCGAACGTTGCGGAATCCTCCAAACTCTTGGTATGTGGGGTATCGATACATTCTTCCCTGACTAGCCGTTGTGCAATCGTATGGGAGAAAGTGACGAGCGCGCATTATCCCGTGGACAAAGAGACACCTGTGTTCTTATTACAGTTACAAAACAAATCTCAGTCATAATGACCAAGCAATAAAGTCGGGCGTTCAATGCGTCGTTTGCGTGGAACGTCAGAGCTGTAACTCACTGCTTAGAAAGCATAACCCTAAAGATTGTCCTTCGAATAGATCGTAAATAACTCATTGTGGACATTATCCGCCTTTACTCCAGATTTTGACGCGACACTAATTCGCATTGTTGGCCGTCGTGAAATACGACTAGATGTTACGATAGTGTGAAACTTGCATTGCGTCATGACACTTTGAAATGCTTTGTTAGAGATGAGTTTGTCATCTATATATAGCTCGAGTATATTTAATTTTCAAATCAAAAAGGAAATTATAGATTTTTTAATAATAAAACATAGTTTTTACTTAAGAACATTCAGTTATAATTTAAATAAATCGTGATACATAATCATCGAAGTATACAAGTTCAATATCAAATCACATCGAATATTATCAACATAATATTGGCGTCTAAAATTTTTAAATCTATACGACACTCAAATATTGAATTTGTTTTTAACAGTTCGGAAAATGACTTAATTTTAAACAATAGATTAAATAAAATAAAATTATGTAGTTCAATTCGTCAAAAGACTCTCGTCTTATCATTTTAATCGTATTAGTTATCCATTATTTACAAACTCACTAATTATTAATTATTGCATTTACAGTGCATTTGAATATATATTATGTATATTTGCACTCACACACAATTGGCATATTTATTAGGCACGTAACGAAACTGCGTATTGTCAAGATGAAACAATTTTTTAACGTATGACTATATATATATGGCATATTTTACGTTATCATAATATTAATATTGTTTGATGCTGACGTTGCTTTCTCCTCTCTTTAGAAAGAAACAAGAACCGTAATCATAGGATGACTCCAGTTAGAGATGATCAGGACTCGAATTCTTTAAATCGAATACTAAGGACTAGACATATTTTGGCAGAGCTTGCGAGTCTGATGTAAATAAGTCTTGAGTAAAGAGTCCTTTATCAAGCCCTAAAGTGGCAAGACTTCTTATAGAACTGAGCATTAATAAGTGAACTCAAGTTCTTAAAGAAGCTCGAGTTTTTTTATGAACTTTAGTCATTTCCTTATTTAATAAAAACAAAAGTGTACCTTGGTGGAACGATTTCTTCCAGGCAGCATACTGGCTAAAATTTCGATTGATTTTTTTGTATTTTATTTTGTAAATATTTGGACCTCAAACATCCAAATGTCTTCCGATTTAACTAAGACCTTGAGTCTTTATGTCTTGTTCATTATGTTCAAAGGACTTGATGTATTAATTATAGAATACGGACTCCTGTTCTCATGTTGAAGTCAAACCCATAAAAAGTCTAGTCTTTTCAAAAAGAACACGAAAACCGCGAATCTTTACCAACATAACTACTTTTAAAAAAAAACATTAATGTTTAGAACCATATCTCTCATACCAGAAACTCTTTTACGCTTCACATCTCACCAAAAATAATAAAATATGACACGTTACTATTTAACTAAGCTTATCATCATCTTACTATAAGTAGCTTACAGTTAATAAGTATAAAAGCCCAGTAGCCGTTTCGATTACAAAACAATATCCGAATTAACATAACATTCACCTTATCGTTCGTTATAGGCTGGATCTCATTTAAGTAATCGTTACTTAGAGAGCCGCTTCATAAGTGTCAGATAAAGCTTTAATATGAATTACTATAGGAGCTGTGTTTTATCAAAAAGATTTGTCAATGTAATGGTGATCTATCACTTTTGGTTCTGTCGCTTTTCTTACTACTTGTAATCGTTAGAATCATAATTAAAAATAATTGGGTAAATAAAAAAATATAAAGTAATGAAAGCAAAGTTAAAATCACTAGTATATATACTAATAAATCTAAAGTGTTTGTTTGAACTCGTTAATCGCTATAATTACTAATCAATTTAAAAAAAATGCATTTGTTTTTAAGAAAGTCAACCACGCTTCGACTACGACCCTTAACGGCTAAGGTCTAAGAAAAAAAACAGTTAGCACCTATCACGTCAAATGTTCCTATTTAGTTAACATCTATAATAAATCACCACAATAAAAAAAAGGTGGGTTGGTAGCTAAACGTATGTGGAATGAGTTACACCAAACAGTATAGTTTTTAAAAATAGAAATAAGACTATAAAAAAACCAAACCATTTACCACGGAACTTTCGCCGAGTTCAATTCACGCTTGGCCGGTATTTTTAGGATTACTCAGTAGGCTCGTAAAATGCGTAAGAAGGCCCACGGTGACGTAAATCGGAGTTACGCAGATGTGAGCTTACGTGAACTTTCGTATTACGGTCAATGTCGCTCTGCGCTGTCTCTCGGCCGCCTCCTATTGAATAGATATCGTCTTCACGAGATTATTTTTTTATATAGCTCTTCTATACTAGTCTCGACATCTAATAAGGCTTTCAGTATAGAATAAATAAATAATACTACGAAATAGTATTTATTATTAAATCATAAGAAATGATAATTATATTTTAATTATTAAAGCATTTATCAACCAGATTTTTATAAGAATTTTTTTTATTTAAATTAAATCTACTTGTCTCTTCGCTATCCGGGCGTGTGGTCATCCAATTGATAAGAATAAGAGATTATTAAATTAAATAATTTCCATTAGTATAATATTTAGGCTTCCGCCTAAAGGTCAATATTCGACCGCTATTCATTTAATTTGGAAGTAGGGAAAAAATAACTACCAATGTTTTTTATCGATAACGATAAAACTTCGACAATAACAATAAAAAAAAATTGGTAAACAAATAGAGTAGAAAAAGGGGATTGAACTTGTTTATCTTTGCCTGTGGACAAATTAGATTGTGGGTGTTTGGTATTTGAAATCATAGATGAAATTTTTCGTGATTTCCTAAAATTTTACCTCTGTATTATTCTTATAAATATATGGACGAAGTAATTAAATGTCCTTTTATTAAACTTTCTAGTAGATTGTGACCATTTAAAAGAGGCAGAGCCAAGTTGATCTTGTTAAAGTTAGAGCGAATTCTTGGATAAAAAATTAGGTATATTAGATCAGCGATTATTTTAGAATATTACATATCAATTCACTAGATGGAATGATGATAACAAAGTTTTCTTTTGTTGATAAAAATTGTGTAAAGTATTTTGTTGTAAATAAATGCATCTTTAGTAGCACTTTAGAATTTAAAGATTTTTTTCAGTTGTTTCAGTTCAAGGAATTTAGTATGTAACACATATTCAATGCCGCCTATTTTTCAGTACAAGTGCTCTCGACATGACATAGTTGTTGATTTTCAATAAGTGCTCATTTAAAAGAAATACAATCTTTTTATAGACGCTAAAACGACCGATTCAAATAAATTTTAGAATCAAAATAAGATTGTGAATGTTTGATCTTTTGAGGATGGGAAATAGACAAAGAGGGAAATATCCATACTTCAGCATTATTTAGTTAGATGAAGTAATGGACGAATCTCTTTTGTTCCACGAGAATTTTCTTTTGCCGAAAGTACACACCAGATGTCAGTGGCTAAGGTCACTCGACACGTAATGTACGAGTTCGTTGCCCTGTATCGTACCAACTTACCTAAGTACTGTCACCTGTGCCGCCTAAGTGGCCAATTTAATTTAGATATAGACTCTATTTCATTTGCAGTAACGTCTTTTTTTAATAAACAATAATTCTCTTATTCTTTCGGCGGTTGTATACCTAGTGAAACAATTGCTTGTGACAGCTCGATTCGTCACTGTTTTTATGTAACGGGCATTCAGTGTTTTATTAAACAAGCCCAATTTGATTAATGGATGAAGATCACATAAGACGCTTCCCATGGTTATCTGGTACTTGGCAACAAAGAAGTAAATGTTAGGAAAATAACAGAAATTAGTACACAGCGTCAGACTAATAATATCTCCACTTAGGGGCGCTGGTCTTTCTTAAGGATGAAAATACGGTGGGAAGAACGGAAGGTTATCCTACAATACCTAGATTTTCGGTCACTATCCGACGACCTGCTTTAACGAAAGTTACTGAAACTCCGCGATCTAAGATCTAACGTGTTAACTGTTGCGTCATCGCACCCCATACCCAGCTCTATACCTTGTGTTTTGGATCAAATTCTTAATAACATATCCAAGATCATAAAAGTTTCCATATACAGTTAAAAATATTAAATAAAAAAAGAACATTTACATGTCGTTCCATTCAATTGGTTTTCAAATAAACAAAACTGAAATAATCTCAAGAGTATCCTCTTGTTAAATACAATCTAGTTAATTACAAATACAAATCATCGAATTGTAATAAAAAATATTCAAATTGATTGCGATACAATAGCACTCAATCGTTTCGTAGTGAGATAATTGGCGATGACGTAATGTGTAGAGGCAGGTTACGTACCTTCACTACTTCCTGCCCAGTCTAAAATATTCATAATTTAGCCTTTGGAAATAAGGGGAGCATGATAAAAGGGGAATTCAACACAGGTTTTTCTTTTGAAGCCACGCTGTGGAAAGCGCGGTAAAAGAAAAAAATATCATAGCAAAGTAAAAGCCAGCTGCAAAGCACGGAGAGGCCTCAAAAAGGAAAAAATAGAAAAATGTGGGATTTTTTTCGAAGTGGTTGAAAGCATTTTTGCTTTGGTAACAAGAATACTTTAGAGCTATTTACGCAATGTTCATGATTTCTGATACATATTGGATAAATTATTATAATAGAAAAATACTAGAAAAAATCGACTCGGGTCATTTACTTGTGACCCGAGTCGATTTTTCTATTTTTTTCTATTATAATAATTTATCTTATAAGATCGCATTGAAAATGCATAAAAAATATATAAAAACATATTGGATGTACAAAGGTCACGATATTGTATAAGAAATTCAGTAAGATGGACTGCTTTTCTTTCCAGTTTTTTTTAAGTCGTGGCCAGCTCTAAGAAATTTCAACAACACGTAAGCTGCGTCCTTGCACAATTCATTTGTTTTGCTAATAATTTTGTATGATGTTCTAATTTGTATACAATTTATAGACAAAAACAAAATAAGATAACTAATAGAAACTAGAATGAGTTCGCCACAAGAAGCAAAACGACTTAATTCCCGATATAAAGGTCCAAAATGCGTATCCACAACAAGAGGTAGTTGCTAACTCTTGTATAATATTTTTTGTACTCATTGTTAGCCTGTGATTGTAGATCAAAATTAGATCAAAATACCGTAAACAGAAAACACCACGTTACAGTCAGGATCCGAAGATAGAGGAAATAGCAATAACATTTTTGATCTCTCATCACATGACCAAGCCGTAGAATAGCACAAATTTTTCACTTCCGAGGGTTTAGTAAATGATCTGGTACTAAATGATAATGGAGGTAACCACCATACACATCGGGAGACCACAAAATGGGCAGCAGCGTTTTCTATAATATGGTCTTTAACGGCGTCGTCGGTTGAGATGGTAATCGCACGACCTTTCTTAATTGAAAGTGGCTTAACATCCTTAATCAAAGACCAAACACACTAACCGCACGCATATCAAGCTCCTACTGTACTATTTATATTCAATCACAACAAATCAGTCTAGTTTTTTTAGTAGGTAATATTTTTACTAGACAAGCTTCTATTTGCGTATTAAGTCAACAAAAAGATCTGTTTACTGCAATTCCTAGTGATCGTAAATTTAAAAATTCATGTTGCCACTGTAATTAGTGGCTGTAGGAGGCATCAATCAGCGATGGTGGCAAGGTCAACACTTTCTTGGCAATCGCCCAGCGGATGAGTCAAACCCATGAGCGGTGTAAGATAAGCCAATATTGCAAGAGTTGCAGGTATATCTGCTTTTAGTGATAGCGAATTAATATTTGCAACTCTGTTGTTGAAATGAAGGATAACTTAAAGTATATATTTTCAGAACAATTTATTCGAAACAAGATCCCAATGATTTCATAACGGACGGATGGTTTAGCTGTCAATGTTCATGTAGTAACCGTAAAACATTATACACGCAATTTAGTCATGGGTGTTTAATTTATTTATTTATGTGCCTATTAATTGTGTCCTATCTGTTTTACTTATGAGATATCCACTAAGTAAAGCCAGTTTAGAGAGGAGTTAAAAAAAACAAGTTAAGGGGAAATAATTATAATGTAAACGTTTCAAATTTCGAGTAAAGTAGCTAACGGTTTGTTATTTCTGAAATAATAGACTCCTGAATGTCTCCCGATAGCAGAATAGATAATAGAAGTTTTGTCACCAACCCTGTTTTCCTTGAATATACCTGAGGAACCTATAGGTAACTTGCACCTATTGAAATAGTATTTTCTGTTTTTTTAGTGTTCCAGCAAATTGAACCTGATAATTTAATATGGTACAGCATTTTGAGCTAATAAAACCTATGAAACTAATACTTAATTTCAGGATAAGGAATAGAAATCAACATAGTCTTGTGCTTCATTACAGCTCAGAATGTTAAGGTCAACTTAGCCAGACCATCTGGCGTCTAGAAAGCCCACATAGCTTAATTGAATATTTATGTCTAACACGGCCAAGCTTAGCTTTACCAATGCCTTAAAACGGCTAAGAATTCTAATGTCTTCATCTGTCCATTGGGAATAAATATTGCCTCACGATTGTGCACTTATCAGGTATACCAGCTTGGAAATATATCGGCAGTAAGTGGACAATTCGATATTATGCTGAAACCACTGACTGGTAAGAAACTCTTAAACGATTATCTGTTTTCCTATTTGGATGAGGTTCTTGTAAGGAGAATGGTAATCCTGTATTTGACATCAGAGATTTTAAGGATTGCAAAAACAATCTAAAAAGGGAATTCATAGAATTTAATTATTTATAATTTAAAGCTATAGAGAATTGTTGTCATATTAGAAGATGCACTGAAGGTAGTTTTAGGGAATAAGACCATTTACACACGGCCACTGTTTGCACATATTGCGTATGTTTTCTGCAGCCATTCATTAGCTATAGACTCGCTAGTCATCTACCGTCAAGAAAAGCAATTAAGGAGAGTGACTATACAAGCGAACACCTCACACATTTGTAACGATAACGTTTAAAAGTTATTTCAGTGAAATAAAGAGCAGTTTTTTTCTTGCAGTATAAAAATAAAGAAAACTAATGAAATAAATGAATATTTAATTCTTACACGTAGACTTGTAGACACGTAGACATTCATCGTTGAAATCATAATCTTTTAAGGGACACTTAAAAAAAAACAAGATACTGTAAAGAAGTCGAAACGTCGGGATTAAATAATAATAAGTTTTTTTTTGGAAAAACGTTTCATTTAAAATAGATCTCAGTACAACTACAAAGCACACTAAAAAAGATACATCTTGATATAACTCAATATATCCAACAGTAATTTTATCTCCGCATACTTTATTTGCTACAAATGCCGATTTTCGTCACCGATAGTTGTTATTTATTTTTTGTTTGTAAGAAGTGTGATCTAATATCAATGTAATATGGCCGTCTGCACCCACGCTAGATTCATGTATATTGTGCTGTTAGCTTCTAATTAAGAAGCACTTGTCCTCACTATGTTTTATATCTTCTCACAGCAACTATTTTTTTGTTGTACGTTAATGTGCTGTCAGAGTTTAAGGCTTATTTTTGCTACAGTCTTCGAACATTAAAGAGTTAATTACCCGAATAATAAGAAATAATATTCTTAAAAAATATACAAAAATATTTTTTTGATTACAAAGGAATTTTGCTGGTAAATACGAGAATCGGAATTTTTGTTGACAGGAACTCATTTGAGTACAGCATTGTTTTACAAAGAATTGAGGCTCGAAATTGTTCTTCTTTTATTTTTTTTTTGCGTTTTAAAAGATTAATTAATTCATAAGTAAACCATATCATTGTGGTTAACTTACAATCATTAACACCCACATATCAGCGCTGGGTCTACATGGTAGATGATAGTCCATTTTCCTTACGTTATTTTCTACTGTATGAATAGCCAGAGCTCCAGCAGTGGGAATATTAAGAGCAGATATGCCATAAAAGGCTGATAATGATCAAACGAGATATGTACATGTCATTTTATTAAATCAACCGTATGATTATAAGCGTGAGTAATAAACTGATATGGTAGATGACAATGATATTGTCAATTAGCAGGCACTATTGCTACCGTTACATAACATACACAGTACGTTGGTAAATGATGTAACCAATCAACTGTTCTTTATGTTAACGTTTTACGGAGAGTGTATGTACCAGCTAAAACTGAATCATTGTTTATATTAATTATTTCGTTCCGATTTAGCATCCAGAGAAAGAAATCATTTGTATGGTATTCATCAATGATCCATGAGAGGCGATGTTAGTAGTGGTCTAATATACGTTTTAATTTTGATCATAAAATATCTGAATAATTAATATTCCCAAGCTGTAATACGCTGTAGATCCAGGATACATTCGATTAGTGAATTTTAAATTCTGATATGAGACAAAATAATTTTTTATTAAATACTTCTTAAAACAGAAAATATCTCGACATATATTCTGCAATGTCATCATATAGATGACAAAATTAAGTATGTAAAAAGTACTGTGCTGTGAAATTATATAATAATATACAGCACATAATAAAAAAGTTGTCATTGCGCGCGTAACTTTGCAATATTTGCCATGTAATATACATGTACAATATGTATACATATTAGCATGTATGCTTTATAGTTCCCCAGACAAAAAGCAATGACGAAGTTCCCCGTAGACTAAATCTGTCTTTAATCTAAATAATATCTTCATGTAATAGCCACGTAACCGACTCGTATCAGAGATCTCGAGACCGGTAAGGTAACACCACCAACTGTTGTCACGTGTAATCGTGATTTGTTCTATCACCAACAAGAATTACAATGCCATCTGTTTTGTTGCGCCAATCGTTTTACAACCATCACTTTCTATAATAAGGTTCAAATTCCAATAGAGAAATGTGTAAACACAAGTGTTAGTGAGGTAGACGCTGTTACCTATTATAGATAATCCGGTGGCTCGGTATTGGCAAGTAGCAAGTTTACTGCGATACTTATTGATGGATAGTCGGACAGGCGAAACCAGGTGCTCTTAAAATACGGAAAGGGTTTCTAAAGAAATATGTGCGATTTAAATAAATTACCTACTATTGAGAAGCTATTTGTGGTCAATTTAAGTTGTACTTACATCAGTAAAAACTGCGCAACTTTAAATTTAGTTCAATATTAATTATGAAGTTCGAGTATAGCAATTAATTTAAACATTAATCATGAAGTCAAGATTAGGATCGTCTGCGGAAAATTCGTCGAAAACAATTCGTCGAAAAACAATTCGTCGAGAACAATTCGCCGAAAACACAATTCGCCGAAAACACAATTCGTCGAAAAACACAATTCGCCGAATCACAATTCGCCGAATCACAATTCGCCGAATCACACTTGTAACCATTTTCCTTAATTTTACCCGCTTGAGTTGAAAGACAACGATTTCAGATGTAGGACAAAACTGGGTTTAGGACGTGTGAGGTGTAGGACGCTATACTTGAAAATCTATATGACTATTTCCCGCTGTAAAATCTGTGAAGAATATTTTCTGTTGCGTTCGAAAACAAAACTTTAAAAATTTTCCGCTGTAGTTAGAAATATTTATTAATTTTTCCCTCTATAGTTAGTTATCTTGAAGAATATGTTCCGTTATAGTTTTGAAACGGAGTACCACGCAATAGTCCAAGATCTATCCGCAATAGTTGAAAATCTCTGACTATTCCCCGCTGTAGTTGAACATTTCTATAAATATATTTTCCGTTATAGTCGAAGGTCCCTAAAAATATTGCCCGCTATAGTTCGAAACAGTATTTGTACCGGAATTTCTGCAAATCTTCTATAAATTGCGATTCGACGAATTGTAATTTGGTGAATTTTGATTCGGCGAATTGTGATTCGGTGAATTGTTTTTCGACGAATTGTGTTTTCGGCGAATTGTGTTTTCGGCGAATTGTGTTTTCGGCGAATTGTTCTCGACGAATTGTTTTCGACGAATTGTTTTCGACGAATTGTCCGCAAATCGATTAGGATCAATTAACTTTCAAGGTAACAATGATATCAACAGATGAAAACGGCTACCTATACATAATATCTTATTAGATCTATGTTAAGATACTATAAAGCGAATGATAATTAAAATAAAAAATCTTTAACAATGTTATTGTGTTACATTGTGGTGTACATTGACATTAACGAACAGATAATTTGTACTGTCAATCAGTAAGTGACAGGTGTTCGTAAAAGCGAGTAGCGGCGCCTTTAATTACGAACAATAACATTTATCAGGTACATGAATCCATATGTAGTTTTCAATTGTTTACAAATTTAACCATGTAATGGTATTAATTTCATAAGTACGGCTGTTGAATGCTACGATAGATATTTAATAACACCGACGACGACGCTCTGTCTGTGTGTTCGGATAGGGTCTGATTTCACTGCCAAGTAAGGCTTGCAGCAATTAGCTCAATATGCGTACAATTATGCTATGCTATAGACAGAATTATGCTATGGACCTTGTATAATAAATATGCTGCTCCGTCTGTCGCTGCTCAGCGTTGGAAAGTAGGTCGGATAAGAACGTCAGATATTGCGCCTTTTACCCTAAATGGCACGACAGTTTCCGATATTCCGTGGGCAGCTTTATAGTGCGACTTTCCGCTTTTTGATATGTCGATTTTATCAGTATTTACCCGAAGCAGCGAATGAGGGTGATGTTTTTCACGCTAATAGAACAGCTTTTTAACGTCTTTAAGGCATTTATGAAAACTTGTTTGGAAAACTTGATGGCCTTATTTAATAATATCATATTTAGGCTAAGGAAAAGTTGTCATACATAGTGACATTGATCCTAGTACTTCAGAACCGAATGTGTCCCGTACCTACTGTATGTTAAAGGAATCTTTTCTCGTGAAGCTTAAACGCCTCTATGAAATAAATAAACTCTATTGAAGAAAATAAATACACTGAGGTTCTTCATCGGTTTCAGTTAGTGGGTTTAGTGGGTATTTAAATGCCTGTAGTTAAAGCATTTTGTCAGTGATGTTTTATTTCCAGTTAATGGCGAGCTAAGTCTTATGTGGTGAGTATTTGTACTAAATATAACGAGAATATATCATTATTTCAATAATGTCTACTGATTGCATTGAAAAACGATATCATTAATGACAAAACAATAAAAAGTGGTGCACACTTGCAGTATCGATAAAATAAAACCATTATTTGACGACACGATTTTCTTGTATAGCTGTCGTAGTAAATTATTTGGATTGTAAATCTCTCATCGCATTTTGTTTACATATTTGAATGACCACGTTTTATTGGCGCTCTTTTACACTTCAGAGCTATAAAATCCTTCGATATTCTAGACAAACATTTTTTATAGGTAATATATTATTTTAATAATTCACAAATTCGTACATCTCTAACTTATTCTTTTAGGTTGTAATAATTGGTAATTTTGTTATTTTTTCTCTATGTATGTGTGTCTATAGTATCAAATAAATGTATTAGCTAACTATCTACATACATATATATTCATGGAATAGATAGGTATACGGTTAAGAATAGTAAGTATATGTGCACATTTCCACATAAAGTGACTATTTCTCAATGGTGAAGATTAACTCTCTCCTTGGTCGAGAGGCTCACATAGAGGATTTCGTGGTAAAGTCAGTCGAGGCCTGGGTTTTATCCTAGGCCAGGGCAATGTAGAAAACGATCTTATATTGGCTCGGGTCTGGGTGTTGTGGTACCGTGGTTGTTTCTGAATTACATAATACAAGTGTTTACATTCTTTATTTGTGGCTTGCACGATTTGTGCATTTAGCCAGTGTCAAGTAAGTATAATTGCCAGTTCTTGATTAATTTCCTAGGTTTTAGTAAAGATGTGGGGTTTTACTGAAACCTCCTCGTGGCCTTCTTTAGAGAGTGCGAAACGCCATCCACTGTTTTGTTTCACTTGCCAACACTTATGCATATTCAGAAACACTCAATGGTTAATAACCCACCATTATTTCACACTAATATGAACCACAACACAAAATTTAACAAGAAAAACAAAACCATTAAAGTGACGCTTCGTGCTCCCGCCAAAAAGTGCAAAATACAAGTGCTTAACAACTTGGGGTCAGAACAACGTATGTGATGTTGTCTAATATTTATTAATATAATATTTAAAGGGTAATTTTAGCACATAGAAAATACCTAAAATATAGACAAAACTAATTTTATCTACACATGATTATATATAATAATATGTATTTAGATAGTTACGACGGGGCCATAAGTATGAACTCAATATTAATAAACAAATTCTTAGACGCAACTTCGTTTAACTATTTAAGGTTAAATTATCTTTAACCGAGTTTGCTAAACTAGTAATTACTGTCGATATTAACACCGTGTTGCTATACCAAGTGTTTTTGATAAGAACCAAACCATCATTATGTTTGGATTTTATTGTAGCTGATGTACCTATGCTTACGCCCTATAAGTTTAATAAAAAGCTATTTTTGTAAAACATAAAAAATGTTAGCTAAAAACATTTAAATCAATCACACTTAATTACAAAACGTTAAATTCGTAGTAACCGCCATCAAATAAGGCTGGGTCGCAGCTGAAGATAGGAGTTGCGTTATAGATTGCAGAAATGAAATAATTAAATATTAGAATTCATCACATACCACAATCAGTTATCCTTTTACCTTTATGTTTATGTTTACTTTTATGTTTTTTATCTTTGGCTAAATATTTACGATGAATAAAACCGGTAACCTGTCATAATTTCGAAACTTTTCGAATTTCAATGCTTTGAAAACGGTATGTCGAAGTTTGTAAACCACATTTTTCTACATAATTTTAATAGTCCACTTTACTTAACAGTACATATTACGCACATTTTATAGAAAAACGGTTACTTAAATGTTAAAAAATTTTTTGTAAGATGTTTTGCTTATATATTTTGTTTTAATTCTAACTATAGGTACTAAAAATCGAAATTACTGTCATAAGGGATTATGACAACGTAACTCGTAATTAACTTCTAGGCTAATTTAGGCGTTGTGACATCTAAATTTTGTTAAATTTAGGAAACAAGTTGCGTCAAAAAAACGTGGCTGCTTAAACTCTTAAAGCAGGTGGTACTTCAGGCAGGTGGAATTTAAGGCAGGGGAAAGCTGCAGCAAGGGGGTTCAGGGGAGCTGCACAAGGAGGGCTCATTCAACAAGTAACGGTTATATTGTAATAAAGTTAGGGTCTATGCACATTGCGTTTTTTATTCCACAGAGCAATTATTTTGCACGTCAAACGCTTTTTTATCGACATAAACGCGCGTAAGTATTGTGTTCCTACCGGTAAACCGTACAGGTAAATCTTTGAACATCTATATAAATTCACGGGTCAAGCTGCGTTTGATTCAACTGAAAAACGCGTTTGTACCGATACAACACGCGTCGACGGCGCGTTTAAAAGACGTGGTGTGCAGAGACTATTAGGTTAGATGAGGTGTAGAACAGGACTAAAACAAAACGATAAACTTTATTTTTATATAATATTGGAAACAAGTATTTGGAAAACATTAATTGATTTAGATTTTATAAATAGGATTTAAAAAACTTGTTACTTGTGTTTTTCGAAAACGAAAATTATGGAAATCAAAACAAAAACTATTTTGGAAAAGTATTCGCATAACTTTATGTTGTAATGTCTTCTGTTTAGATCATTAACCTTTTTCAGTGAACTATCACTAGTTCCAGTTCCAACGGTGCGTCTCCAGTGCCCACCATTGTACCAAGTTCACTGACACCACGCCATGATTCACGGCCAGCTATCACCATTTATCTCCTCACACCATAGGCAACAGCAAAAAAGCTAATCAATTTTAATGACGCTTTTCGGGTCCTCCCTTTGCTTTTTGCGAAGTATTTTTTTTATACATTATTCAAGGTTAGTTTCTTGACAATGAACGCACCGACGCGACGCGGTATTTATCGAACTTAGATTTTTTATATGAGGCCGTAGTAGGTTTTAAGCGTGTAAGCGTAACTGTTACGTTAACATTTAATTTTGGAACGTGATCATATTGTATTAAGATCTAAATTGGAAGAATGCTTGGATTTCCGATTTGTTTTGGTAGTTTCAATTTGAATGGAGATCGTGAATGAAAATTGTTAAAAAAAACTGTTTTCGATTTTGCTTTGCCTAAATTATTATAAATAGTTTTTGTTTATGATTACTACTATCCGTGCCAAATATAAATATACATATTTTCATGAACGGAATGCGAAAGAAAATTATATTCATTAAAAAAATATATTTATAAAATATTAGTAATCAATATGCCTATGTTTAACTATTTTTATGCCTACACATAACTCTTCCGTAAGTGTCCATATAACTAAACTCCTAAGCGGCTGGAGCAATTAAATTAAAATATTATTGCGTCTTTGACTTGGACCCTGAAATGTATAGATTTAAATTTAGACCCGGTAGATGCATAAAACCATCTATACTAGATGACTGATAATGTCGTCCTGTGACCACAGCTCCTGTGGAGCTGTGATCACCCGACTCCTTGGTCTAAACGTCCCGATTAGATAAAAAAAAGAAAGATGAAACGCGTAGTTTATGCGGTAAAAGTTTTTATTTAAATCCCTTTTCAATATTATTTCAGGTTAGCTGAGAAAAAATAAAATACGATTTAATATTTTCTACTACTACATAAAAGACCAGGTAAGATATGTCTAGCCAATCACAGAAATTGAAAGTTAAATTACGTTACAGCCACAAATACGCGAATTATAAGGCAATTTCAATATCCATTCACAAGCTAAGGAATAACACGCTAAATTGCCAGTCATTAGAGTTTCACCGCATTATCGAGTAAACCTATAACGTATTATGTGTACAGACGAAATCATACTCAAATTAATACCTATAAAAGTCACTTTTGAAAATTCATAAAAACCACCAGGAGACATTTTTGCTCTACGAATTCTAGAAAAAAGAAAGTACTTAGTTATTACTTCATTTAACTCCTAGTTTTATATGTCGAAAAAGTTATAAAAAAAAAATCATCCTGTCTCAGGTCAGCCGGGACACGAACCTACATCTCTCGCTATTCGGGCGAGTGCTCTTCAAATCACAAGTATGAAGAAAATATAAAATATTTACATAGATTCAAACGATTATTGTCAATCTCTTAAGTTTCTACTACATTTTATTCAATACTAGCTTTTACCCGCGGCTTCGCCTGCAAGTTTTTTTTCAATAAAAAGTATCCTATGTTACTTGTAATACCTTCAAGAATATATGTACGAAGTTTCACGATGATCGGTTTAGTAGTTTTTGCGTGAAAGTATAACAAACAAACTTACTTTCACATTTATAATATTAGTAGGGATACTAGATATTGCAAAACCACAAGATATAACCTTGTGACTGACTGACAAGAGATAAATATAAATAAATAAATTTAAATATAAGACTAAATCACATTGTTCTGAACCAAAGTAGCTAAAGCACTTAACTAATGAAATTCAGCCGATACAAAAAAAGTTCGTTTTCGACATTACACGGCCGGGGATAGGATCCGGGACCTTGGAGTGGCGTTACCACTAAAACCGGTATGCGAGCCGCTCTACCACGGAGGTCGTCGAAGATGAAGTGATGTGAAGCGAAACAAAAAAGTTTAAACTCAATAAGTATGACCTTAAAACGATTAATGAATATTCTTGGTTCAATAAATCTATAATATAAGATCACAGATGTATGTGTGTTTGTCTGTCCACTCTTTATCCTGCTCTTTTTCCATTGTATCAATAACGTTACCATTGGAACGCGTTAACCGCAAGTAGTTCGTCTACCGGATGTTAGATGGCGCTAACGGAAAAATACTTAATAATAGAAAAAATTTAAAGAATTTTGTAGACCCGTGCGAAGCCGGGACGGGCCGCTAGTATTGTTATAATCAGTTTGCAACCCAAGTAAATAAATAAATATTTCCTTTTTTATTTAGCATTACATTAAAATATGAAATTAATATAAAGACTACAGACATATACTTTTCTTAGGTTCATATAGCTTCTAGCGAAAACTATAAGAACTACAATTCTGTCGATGTTTGCAGAAATGTAATTTTGACAAAAAGTTTAACTGCCTCATTTTTTCACCAAATGAGCGATATATAAAAACACCCATGACTCAGGTACAAATGTTCATATTCATCATACAAACAACTGCCCTTTCCGGGATTTGAACCCAGGACCGTCGGTGCGAGAGGCAGGATCACTACCGCTGCATACGGTCGACATATATGTACAAGACACACGTCGGACTTAAAAAGCCATGGCGTAGCTTTGATGTTCAATACACACATCGAAAATACTTATATTGTATAAAAAACACACACACACACACACACATTATTAATATTCCCGTGAACCCCTCGTGGTGAGCTGAATGCTCGTGCCACATCGGTGGTACGTCGACTCCGCTTGGGTTAAAGCTGACGTCTCTATTGATGGGCTACGGGCACCTATAAAAATCCTTTATTTTATCTTTGCCATCATTATAATTAGCCTGTTAGGTCTTCCTCACTGATGAAAACTCTACAAGGAGAATGGACCATAATCTATCAAACGTACGCGTATGTACGTACGATTTCTTGTTGGTTTAAGTTGTGTAAATTGTTGTCTTATTGATAATCGCTTGACAACCTTGAGGAGCTTTTCCAATATTCCAGGTGTTGAACATTAGCATATTATGCCCCCTGGATGCAGACACTCTTCTCCAGAGATAAAAACACAGTACAGAAAAAGGGGTATAACCCAACACGCGGATTGTTGGATGCTCGTGACTGCAGATATAGGTGGTACTAATGACTTAAATGAGGATCTCAAGATATATTATTTGGTCACCCATCCTATTACTGGCCCCTACAATTGTGGCTTTACTCCTCAATCATAGGTCGAAGACGCTATTAAATGGGCCATCGAAATTAAAAATATATATGTTATCCTTACATTTATTTTTATATCTATGTTTCCTTTTTCCGGTCATAGTTAAATTAGTTACGACTTGCAGTTTTTCATTATCTTATGAAAGTGGATTTCAATCCAACAGAGAAATAAAACTACCTACACACAAGAAATAATTTTATCAATTAATCGAATCAAATCATATATTTCAGATATAACACATCATAGTATTGTATATATTTATTTATTCAGTACTGCTACATGGTACATTAATTACAAAATAGTTTTACCTTATATGTTGGTTCTGATATGTACCACAGATATGGCGTACAAAACTTGAATTATATTGCAATATTCTAATAATAATAACGTCATAAATCAAATATAAAAACAGAAAGAACAAATATTAATAAAAAAGCATGTGTGCAATTCCCACGTGGTAGAAGTGAAATCTTCAAAAATAATACGTTCACGTATACAAAATACCACGATTGTTGTGATGCCTTCTATCAAGCTTTGTACTACCCATGCGCACACAAACACTATTAACACACGTACATAATGCTTCCTATCTTATTTTCTCTTACATTAAATCTTATGAATTTATGTGTCTGTCTCTTTTTACTGTCGCTTTTTCGTTTCATCGACTTTCAAATCACAACTATGCTAAAGAAGTTTTCACTTCAAAAAAATTTTTATATACTTTGAAATGTCAGGTTTGAAATGCCAGTCAGAAAAATGTTATTTATGAGATAAAATTAGACAAAAAAATAAATAATAAAAATAGATCACATTATAAATTAATAATGCTTACATTATTGTACTAGACGTGATATATTAAATCATTGATTAAGCAACTATGTCCCACATAGTAAAAAATAAAAATGATTGCGAAAATTTCGACGGGTGCTCACAAGTCTCGGTAGCTCAATTGCGAGAGTAGGGGAAGGGACATCCGAAGGTTATGGGGTTTAAATCCCGCCTGAGAATAACTTTTGAGCGGAGTCAATTTTATGTCGTATTTTTTATATTAAAGATAAAATAATCATGAAATAAATAAAACAAAAATTTTATATTTTTCCCATCAACCAACCTCAGTGACAGTGTGTATCTCAAACAATAGGAAGAGTCCAGTCACGATCCGCGATGCGCTCCACTGATTGCCGCTAGGTAGAGTGTGAAATATCGCGGCTGAGGCGCTAAACGCTGCGAAACATCGGCCGGTGTGCAACACTCATTAAGCGCTGTCTCTAGCTTTGCAACTGCCATAGATCACAGTAATTAAGGTACTTTGCCATTTGCAACTTTTATTATTGGCTGAGCAGTGGTATCAATATTTACAACACGATGAGAAAGAGAACTTGACAGATTCACATATTATTTAATCATGTCAAACAAAGGAAGAACTATGTGTGTGTACTGGTGTACCTAATTTAAAGACAATCTAGATGCCTAGCGGGTTTTAATAATTGTTAATCTCATTCTTAAGCTTAACGAGCTATTAAACAATGATTTGACAGTCACATTGAGGTCAATGACCTCTTTATAAACAGTTGATAGTCATACTGGAATTGGTAGTATTCTAAACTTCCAAAAACCAGTGAATTTAATTTTTTAAGTTGTCAACAAGTATCAATATCGCTTATAAAATACATTCTTAACTCAAATTTAGCAAATATTTTAATGATTAGGTTTCCTGAAGCGTCAATGATGTAGGGGTACTAAAGCTTAATCTATCAAAATTAATGATTTAAGCATTATATTAAGCCACAACATCCGATCTAGTTTACGATAAAAATCGTTTCATTAGTTTTGAGACCTATAATTTGAATCTCTTTTTCAAAAAAAAATGCTAACTTTCAACGCAAGGCAGTTGGTACCCAAACCTTAAATGAAGATTCAATTCGAGATCGATTTTCATATAATGCGCCTTAAAATTTAGTGATCGTATGACGGCGATACGTTTTTGTTTCGAAGTAAGTTTTGGTTTTTTCTGTGCCTGTTCAAATACAATCATCAGACAAGTTCTTAAAGAATAAACTCCAGTCGTGCGTAACAGCTGACATACACACTTTTTTACACACTATTTTGCGCATGTTTCCTTTATTTTATTTATTTATATTTATAAAAAATTTATTTATATAAAACTAGATGACTCGGCCACGCGTTTCTGGTTTATTATAACTTAAAATGAAACCTATCCTGTCCTAAGTCGGGGCAAATCCATCGAATTAATTGTTGGTATAACCCGGCCACGCGTTGCTATGGTAACGTTAATTGCTGGTATAACACACAAAATCCTTCTTTTATATAGTAGAGATTAAGTCAAGAAGCTTACAATCTAAAATAACATTAAGTATATAAATGCCATTGTTGTTCTGCATATTGTTTTGTTGCAAACAGCACAAGTTACCATATCAAAATAGAAAAGCTTCTTCATTGCAACACATTTTCCCCAACTTCGCAAGTTATTAAACTTAACACGTAAGTTGCTGTGTGCTTATCGAGAACACACATTATGCACAAGTTACATTGATCGTGCGAACATGTCCCCTTGGTATTTATACAGCCAAGTGTGTCCTGACCTTTTAATTAAACTTTATTATGAGATAGCGTCTAGACTTAACTCTTGAAGATTTAACAATGAATATTCTCTTCGTAGATAACTTTTTTGTTGTATTGTTGTTCGTTCTTAAAAGTAAACTGTGTCTAAACGAGACACTTCTTCAGTTGTTTACATCGTGGTAATGTAAATTAAATGTAGCTGTATTTAAAAATATAACGTGCCTAATCACAATCAAATTTCGGTCGCGCTTTCGGCAATATATTAATCGTGTTTTTACATTGTTCTTTGACATACAGTGAGTTCCAGATACTTTCCTTCTGATGGTAAGTGGTCTGTCTCCTGATCAGTTGTTGTCTTTTGTTTTTAAAGTATAAATGGTACGTGCTTTGGAGACAGCTTAAATTTTATTTCTAAAGAATTTATAGAAGGTATCAGGGGTACTTTAGACATATAACTATCATATAATAACATCTTAGTATCTACATCCCCTAGATATTCGGGCGTGAATCGAGACCATGACAAACCTGTCGAATTTTCCCAAGTATTTTTTGAGCTGAAGCCAACTCCATCTCTTCATTTTGTAGTTACTACTATATTTTTGGTTCTTTTTCTCAAGGGGAAATGCTCTACGCATACCCTACCGTTGGGTGGACGGTGGGATTATGTGGGATTCACATATCACGAACGCTGAAACCACCCACTAAAACCCCCCGCTGTACTACACTCCATCATGTGGCCTTGTGGGTCCTTTTTTGGGAGTCACCGCTGAGGTACTACTACTACCTATAATGAATGTAATACTTTCACAAGTATCTAACAATTAATTAGGATAAAACGGCTATGTAAGGATCCTTATACAAGTTTAAATTTTATATTAATACTAAATATAAATATTTTAAGTACTAGCTGACCCCACCACGCATTGCTGTGTTATAAATTAAGATGAAACTTATTGTATGTCCTGAGTCAGAACAAATCCAGCAAAATGCAAAATAAACATTAAAATAGGTTGGTGGTCAAACACAGTGACAGCAAATTTTTATAAACATACATTTTTTTGGAAAAAAATATGTTTGAATTAAATTTTTGAATTACAAAAAAAATTAATAACACAATCAAATAAAAAAAGTCCGCGTGAACTATGCGGTGTTCACAAGAAGACTGACATTGAAACGGTATCATTATGGTACTTTGATCATAAAAATAAATCAGTAATATTCATTACTGTTATTCAGTGAGGACTTATTTTTTTTAATCCTAAGCATATAAAGGTCAGTAAGTAAGATCGTAATCAACATCATAATCAGTAATGGTAGTTCCTTATTTTACATATAGCTTCTATAACTCGAAATGTCAAACGTGACAATAGATCTATTTAGGTATGCGCGTGCGATTTGGATTAAACTAGCTGATATGTCCGCGTGTATCTGTCGAATGTCTGTTACAATCAATCTGAACGATTTTATGGCTTAATTCAATGTAGGTACATAATTGCATGGTAAAAGACAATTTTAGTAACACAATCAATCAGTAATATTTAATTATTTTGTTTACATTTTTTGTCGAGTCTTACCTAAATTTTTTGTATTCGAGAAAATTTTTTTGTTAAATTGTATTAACTAGCGGCCCGTCCCGGATTCGCATGGGTGGACAAAATTCTTTAAATTTTTTCTATTATTAAATATGTTTCCGTTAGCGCCATCTTGCGTCCGGTAGACGAACTACTTGCGGTTAACGCGTTGCTATGGTAACGTTATTGAAACAATGGAAAAAGAGCGGACAGCCACTGTGATCTTAGATTATAGATTTGAAAGAATTGAATATTTATGAATTTTGGGGTATTGATTGATATTGTAGTTGGGTTTTTATTTACACGAGAATGTGAAGTACCTAATTAAAATTATAAATATTGTAAATGTAACCATGATACCTAGCAATACGTTGACCGCACGAACCGACATAAAGAATAGTTTTTCAAAGCCGTCATTGGTAAAATTATGTTGTTAAATGGCTACAAAACTATGATAAAATTTCGAAAGGGATTCTACGGTGCATTACAAAATCTATTTCATCACACACACAACTCCCATAAATTACAAATTTCACCGGATAATTGTGTTTTTTTGTTATACGAAAACCGATTAAAATTAACCTGTATGGTTATGATGTTAAAGTGTATTGTGGTGTATGCGCGTTGATAGGTAATTTTCCGTTTTGTGTGAGGGCGAACAATAGAAATGTGTAATGACCGAGTGTGGCCACACGAGAAGTGGTCGATATGTCGCAACCATGCATTACTTGAAACGCGACTTACGAAAGAATATAATCTAGTGACCTGTTCAATTTGCCTTACATTAAAAACATATAAAAACAACGAATTTTCAAAAATGACATCAAAACTGTAATGTATTTCATTAATAACTAAAGACGGACAAATAAATATGCCAATAATGATTTGAGTTCGATTTTTTGTGACTGATACACATTTGACTCTTTATCTCAAATACCACAGAACCGATTTTGATGAAATTTGCACAGTTCCCTAAGTTGGCCTATACCTAGTAGGTACAAGAGTTTTAGCAATCTGACTTATAGTTTTTCAGGTATGCGGAGGCATACATATACATACAATAAAATTAACACACATCTTTAGAAGCTGGTAAAAACTGACATACAAACAAGCTGGTAAAAACTGTGCAATACTGACGATATTACGAATCTAACGGGTCGAATTGAGAACCTCCTTTTTTAAAGTCGGTTTATAAATGTACAGCAAGCGACACGGGTATACAAGTGTAAGTATGAATATTTGGAGTAGTGATTTCTAAACTCAATGTGCAAATATCTTAAAAAAGCACACCAGCTTGTGCGTCTTGCCCAGAAAATAAGTTTGATAATATATATGTTACGGTGTGATTAAGTAAAAATTATTAATAATTACCAACAATTATTAATAATAAAACTTCAGTAACCTAACCTAACCTAACCAAATCAAGAGGTAAGTATTAATATTAATAATAACCATAGTCATCACATTTACCGTAACATATACATGTTTTTATTTAGTTTAATTTTAGTGTTAGTGTTAATAATTATTGGTCTCTCTTCTTAAAAACATACATAAACATAACATTAAAACGGAAAACATTATTGTTTACTCTCCTAAGATAATCTATGACGTGTATTTAATGGTTATTAAGTTAATGAAAGAGAGCTAATTTTATGATCTCAATATTTTATCTAATAAAATTGATACACGCTCTATTGACAATACAATTTTATGGTTACTATGACGGATCTTTATGTCTCTATCTGTAAGCTCCGCTCCGATTTCCGCTTAACATGGAAAACAAATTTAGTTTGTTTTATATAGGTAGATATATTCATAAAAGTAATACCATAACAACACAGCAAAAGATGTAGTAAATGTAGAAATAAATGATTTTTTTAGATAAATTAATGCTGACTTACTTTACTCAGAAATTAGTTATTTTCGTCATGGCGCACATCATATATATTTTTAAAATGAAACATCTCTATTATGCTAAGGAATAACATTTTCTGATGTTTGAAATTATTACATAAAAACTATAACAAGGTCCATTCGTATATAAAACTTACTAAAGTAATAAATATTATACGACTTTACTGACATTACACGGAATCCAAATGTCATTCGGCTTGAAATGAAGCTTTTAGTTTGAAAGGCTAACACGACCCTAACATTTAGTCGTAAACATACATTACGAATTTATTTCCGTACGTAAGATTTAATCGATGTAAATTGCCACTCATAGCTATGAAAACTTCTTTTAAACTCTGACATCGAATCGAGATATCGTCTTCAATCGATTCAGAACGTCAGACGCAATTTTCTCTCGGTTATTATTCACGGTTTGTAAATTGATTTTATCATTACACTGGAAACTGCGGATAGATTAATCATAGTAAATTGTAAAAGACGGTGGCCGTTTAAGGAGGTCACTGTGATAAGTTGTCGGTATTAAGTTGCATACAGTTGCTAATTAATATAAAATACCTGAACTGCTTATAATAACTATTCTTACCATTGTTTTCAAGACTTTTTTTGGGTTAAGGTGTTCAGTTTGCGGTGAAACTAATCTGCACTTCAATACGTGCTTAGGGGAAGGGAGGGCAATATGAATGTAGTTAGAAGAACGAATCTTGAACTGGCCATAACACGTAGACAGCGAGGTCGAGATGTCTGAATGCGAAAGAGCCTAGTTTTTGGAGAGAAAGAATCTTTGGTCACCCATTAGCTCAACTTTTGTACCGGAAATGGCCTAAGCTTCGCAATCATATCTCGAACACGTCACTGCACCATCTTTAGCAAATAAAATTTTTATGATTATTGTTGTGCTAAAACCAGCCTGTTAGAAATGGCGATGCTGGAAGATACGTTTTTGATCGGACGACCAGTTTTATTGGGATTCGTCTTTCCAACACCGGCCCGAAATCTCCTTCATATAAAAAAGAAACACGATACAAGGTTTCGAACGACTAGGAAATATATTACAATATTTTAATATCATACTTTTGGAGACTAAAGATATTAAAAATAATGGTAAATCTTATAATAAGAGTAACAGCAAAATAAAATAAAATCAAAACCATAAACATTTCCAAATCGAGATTTCACACAAGAGATACAAAATTGTTACGCCAGAGTTCATTGCCCCGCCACGTGGTAGGCGTAAACAAATGGTTTACGTGAATAAATTGATATAAACACGGACAGGAAACCCTTGAGATGTTATATATAGACGTCATATATATGCGGGGTGGCCACGCAGACGTCGAGACGCGGCACGCATGCGCAAATGTTTATATGGCAGACACGACTTATAGTTAATTTTGACTGAGCCGACTTGTGTAAAGTTTTCCTTTGCCTTCTAAAACGAGCAAGTTTAAAAAAAGTATCGTTCCATATAAACATTCGGTTCGGAACGTGTGCTTTGCATTTTGTTGCAATAAATCATAAGGCGTGCAATAAATTTGTTTATTTAAAGGCTTATCAAACTTTAAAAATAGCACATTATATGCTACAATGTAGATTTGGCTTATTCTAATCATTTTTATATCGGGGACAACATTCTGTTTAAAATATGTTGCAAATGGCCGATAAATTTAAGCTTATTAATCAAGCCACAGTAAATAAAGAAAGTGTTATGAAATAAAAACAATGTGATTTATATTCTGAGCTTTTCATTGAACTTTTATGTCACACAGAAGTGACAATGACAAACTCCTTATAACGTATCATTTAGGTTTTCTTGTTTTGTCTTAAGCAGCATCGAGTTTTGTTTGTTTGAATGGATACAATTTCATTCCTCTTTACTTTTAGTTACGTTTCAACGGTTACATCGTTACTATAACCACGCCATTATTGCATCTTGGCGTATATTTTTTTAAACAAACAATTTTATTTGATATCAATCTGATATATCATTAAAAAATATTAAGTATTCAGCATTTTTCACAGATATTTTATCGTTATATTATGTCATATTAGTAGATAGATAATAATGTAATTAAGGTGCCTTTGTAACAGAAGTACAGTTCTCCCTTTGATTCGAGTATAAAAATCAATAGGTTATATTACTTCGATCCTTTAATTTCATTAAAATATCCAAAGAGTAACATTCTTACCACTGAAACTACCGCTTAAATATGGTGAATTCGCAACTCGATAGTTACCTGTAAACAAACATAATTAAATTAAAGCAAATCTCGTTTATATCAATAGTAAAAACGTGGACAGAAGCGTGACACACGCAAGGTTCACTGTGTAAATGGATTATTGCGTGAATTTTTTGCGTATTTTACGAGGTGACTAAACAAATTGGCATACACAGTTATTTAATAAATAAGTTATCAAAGCGACCTGTGTTACGATTACCTACACAGTTTTAAATTTTATAACCAGCTATTTATTTAATTCTTACACTTCCACGCATATCGCCGATGTGGATCCATTCCAATTAGGAATATGCCTAATTTGAAATATTTTGGTAAGTTAGTTACATATGTATGTCGACTTAGTCAACCTGTGATCACGGCTTACGTAAAGTCTAAACTTCAGAATTAAATGTAAAGAAAAAAATTAAAAGACGCCTTTCATCCGGTAAAAGCATGTTTTTCTATTTTTTATCTACGGAAGGATCTGGCGCCAAAAAAAAATGAAAACGTTTCTACATGCGTATTTTTTGTATATTCCACAAGCATTCCTATTCCTACACTGTACAACTCTTTTAACACACTCTGTAAAAATACAGTGTAACTGTTGAAAAAAAAGGTAATTTATCCCAAAGAACTGGAAAAAAATACAGAAAGCTAAAAACCTGTCATTTTTCATAGGATCAGATTTCTGTCAAGACAGTTAATTATATGAGCAATTGGTTAAAAGGTTTATGTATACGTTGGTATGGGTTCAACGGTTTCTAGTGACTCAGATTTTCTTAAAATGACTAAATGTAATATAAGACGGAATATATGCATTGACTTTGCGAGCGTTTCCAATCTACATAAATACTCTTGACTCTGCAAAACAAAATCGGTCGGCGTCAAAGATAACCAGTCGAGACGTGGGAATTAGAATGCACATAGCAAATAGTCCGCATATTAATATCGGGTAACTGTTGCACTTCCCGTCGGTAGCTAAGAGAGCTAGGTCAACATTAGTGCCGTCAGCCCTGCATGTAGCGGAAGAATTGTACCTACATATTATATAGTTAACGTGAGGAATACGATTAGTGAAAAACCTTTAAGATAGGTATAAAAGTATTTTTAATCTTAAAAGAAATATGGCATGGTGAGTGCAAAGAAAGATTACTGACGTTAAGCAACTTTCGCAAGTTTCTGTCCTCGGATGGATGGTCAAAAACTTATATTCCTCCTCCTAATTTTAGAATTCCTCCGTGTTTCAGAACGCACTTAATCTAAGCTCCAATTGCGATTGTTAACCAACGATACGATGGCGGGTGATGATGATGATGAATAATGACGAACGATAGGAAAACCTATGTTCCAGGTTGATCATGACGACTGTCAACAGCCCATCAAATTAAATTTGTCAAATATCCAAAATTGTCAACTAAAAAAACGGCATTTTAAGGTACGCTTAAATGTTGTTGTAATTTAAATAAATATTTTTTTTTTTTTTTTTTTTTTATTGCTGAAAGTTGGCAAACAAGCAAACTGCCCACCTGATGGTAAGTGGTAACAGTCACCTATAATACATGTGGCTCTTGTGAGATTCGCAGCAAAACTGCAACCCCTACAAGAACCACAGTGTACGTTGCCAACTTGTGACACAAGATGTAAAGTCACTGTACCCAGTAATTTCACTGCCATATCTTACCCTTCAAACCGGAACACAGCAATGCAAGCACTGCTGCTTTGCGGCAGAAATAGGTAAGACGGAGGTACCTAAGCAGACGACCCTGGTACAGAGTCTCCCTCCAGTTAATTAGCTCCCTCTTAGATCAATACCTTACGCAAGGGCGTCATTTTTGTTTGTCTGTATGTTTATAGAGATATAGGTACCTATATCTCAAACAAAAATGCATTAGCACGGTTGAATTACATTTAAGTAGAGTTCCACTTGGTAACATGGACCAAATGTGGTCACGGTTATTTCTAAAAACATCATTTACTTGTAAGATTTGTTTGGACGGAACATGTTCGATTCACCATTATAATATAGTTTAATTTGTATCCTAGGTTTAAGTCGAATATTAAAATACAATAAACAATGATAGGTTATAAACCAATAGTGTTAAAATATGCAAGAGGGTTGGCAAGTGTAACAAAACAGCGAGAGGTGTAGTTTGGCGTTCTCATTTACTAAAACCCCGTGGAGTTCTATTTTTATCCATCCATGATTCTTAACTCAGCCCACAGCATCATCAGAACCTTATCTTAAAATTAAACTGGACACAGGTAGACTATGATGGTGTGTGTCACAACAGTGTCACATTTAACGAAAATTGGTTCGTGTTTAATAAAACATTTGATTAATTTTAGAAATCATTAAAATAAGTAGCGAAACTCAGGAAAGAAACTTTTGTTGTAATATAACTAGCTAAACTGTACAATTACAAGTCTTTATTCAAAACAACTATTATAGAATCAATGAATCCGACACTTTAATTGATATGAAACATAATATAAAGCTATATCTATTCTCTATCATTTGCCCCATGTAGAGTAACTTGATTAATTTCTATGATGGCGTTCAACTTTTCCTACCCATTTATTAAATAGTGCGAATGTCGATATCATATAACGGTAGCATATCCTGGACAGCGGTGGCCCGCTGGCAGCACGTCGCAGCGGAAGAGACAGGATCCGTTATAGTTACATACAACTTTGTTTGCCCACAACTTTTGTACAGCATAAAACTTTTACATATGAAAAATTGAATGTATGTACTACATATATTACCTCTAAGGATCGTTTTGTAGAGGTTTTGTAACCGGAATCAAAGATGTAATGCCCGATCTATTGTAAAATTATTGTTATGTGTCCAAATAAGGGTAATTTATTGGTATTTGAGAAAATCATTTCGAGATGCCTCTTTATTCAGAGCACGCGAGAGGTCAACGAGTTCGCCCAATTGCTAAGGTAATGAAATTATCGCAGACTTCACGTCAGTGATCAAAAATTACGTTAGGCCGTTGGACTCACCTGGTTCTGCAGAGGTTAGGTTAGGTTATGACCCAATCTCTCTATAGTATTTTCATCCATATACGATATGCGATTGGAGTATTACGGTGCGGAAATGACTGCCGAATGCACGTTTCACCAAATATGGATTTTCAATATTCCTGGTAGATTTGACTTGAAACAAAAACGAATCAAATTTTGGTTTAATTTAATACGGTTTGATAAGGTTAGAACACAGTTACAAACATTAAGGATCCTGAAGTGTATAAAATAATAATTCAATCTAACGTTCCTCCGCCGAAGAAAGCTTCGATAAACAATTCGGAGCTCTTAACATCCACTTAATAAAGAAAAGCTTGCGACTCTCAGGGATAGCCACGGGCGTTTGTCAAGTCAGAGACGAACCATCTCTTAATGTTGTATTAAGTGGATCTTAATAAAGAAAAGCTTTTACAGTAAAAAAATGACAGAAACAGCTATGTTCAGGGAGCTAACAATACCAGCAATGAACTTTTGACGCATCGACTAGTATGCAAGCAAATTGTGTTTTTTGAGAATACTTATGATGACTATCAAACTAACGTATTGTGTGATCGTTATTGGTCAATAATAAGTTTAACATAAGTTTGCAACTTAATTTAATTACAAAAATATTTACCTGAATGCTCAAATAAACGCGTCTTGAGAAATACGTGTAAATATTACAAGAATAGCAAACTAATTACCTGGTCATAGAGGCTACTTTTATCGGAACGTATAAATCTATGTAGCGAGGGCTACCGCGATTTTCTCACCAGCATTTATCACCTGGACGAGTTTAATTTCAATCACTTGCGAAGTAATAAAGTATCTTGCTGCACTACTGTTTATAAGCGTCAAATTTAATAGCACATTGCATATTTGTTATCTCTTCGGAATAAGGATCAGATTTTAAAATCATAGTACAGCATTCCATTATCAAGGCATATTGAATGGGTGCGACTGTTAAAGACTTTATTAAGATTTAGTTAAAGGTTGCTTTGCTTTGTTTCTTTGTGTTTTATGTTGGCATATCTCGAGGCTTGGACGTGCATATCTTTTCATCTCGGAGCGTATGGCGTGAATTCATTAGCTTGGACAGAATGCGTGTAAGTAGAACGGAAGCTCAATGCATAATTCAGTGTGATACATTGCTACGCTAATAATAGCTTAGTTTGTTGTCTTGTTGTGTACTAGTTTAAAGTATTTGTTTACTACACGAATAGACGCTTCAAAATAAACGTGACTGTGGACTGTAATTACGCTGGATTTGTAATATTACCAATGGAGTAATTTTCTTTGCCATTTCTGATGACAATGTCTTTACAAATACTTATTGCGTATGGTTTTCCTTATGAATTTACATGATAAGTTCAAGAAATGATAAATGCGTGCGTTATTTATTTATAGCCATAACACGATACTATTGGCATATATTACACATTAATATAATAGGTTACATATAGGAATGCAAACATTTGTGTTTTATGTATATTAAAAAGGTAACGGTACTTTATAATGACATAAACTTTTATTTGACATAAGGTATAACTTTATTAGACTTAAATATTAAAACCTTCACTAACGAAGCACTTTTCGCTCTTTCTGACAGCTTGTTTAAATGTAATTATAAATGATTTCTGTGTGATGTAGTTGAAAAAAGAAGAATGGTTTTCAAAAGTCATACTACAAGTTTAGTGATTTTGTGATAATCGAGTTATGCCAAGTAATAATAGGTCAAGAAAGTACGCATTTTGACAGATACTAAATATAACATTGATCATGGCTTTACCGAAGTTTTTTTCAACAACACGACCAATGGCTAAAAATAGAATTGCATACGCCAACGTCGTTTGAGTGCACTCGAAGACTTTGTGCTCGTGCTTTTATCTCCTAAAGCTCTTGAAAGTAGTCGAGACGCCAACCGCCAAGGCACCGGCCTTAGGGATCGTTAACAGAATAGTGCATGGACACAGTTGTGATATTGTCATTTAATTTGTTGACATTAAATGTTACACAAATATTTTTTGGGCTGTAAGACAACTTTACTGGTTTCACTGGTTGTGACTACATCTCTATGTTAGTTCCTTAAAAAGCATTGAAATTACAGCACACAATTCGAATAGAAAATGTTAAAAATATTTTAACAAACACCAAAAATGCTTATGCATTCAAATACTGTCGACGTTTAAAGAAGTAAAAGACGTATACGTTGGAAAATCGTTTGTATTAGACTCAAGATTCATCTATTAAGAAGTATTTAATATAAAACAAAATATGTAAATAAACTACACAATAAACTTTATATTTGAAATCACCAGCACCGTAATGAGATAAAACAACTGTACACAACTTTTTTTACATCGATAATGATTGATTGCAGTAATAAAAATCAAAGGATTTAAATACTTGACAATTCATTAAACCACATTTATAAGTACAGCAGCCGTGGAATTTTAATTGTGCAAAAAGTGCACCTTTTCAGTCCAATTATGTGCAGTTCCCATGTAAGCAACGCAGGTTCATTACACGAAATGTGCAGGGAAGCAGAAATGCACGTTTAATTTGAAAAATTGAAATAGCTCGCGCTCGGCTCACCGTCAGGGTGCGCTTGAGTGCTTTTGTCCCCGGTTTTATCTCCGCCAGAGACTCTTGAATGTAGTCGACTTAACGTCGGGGGGTGCAAATGGAGATGGTAAAGCGAGAACAAGCTGAGTTCAACGAACTCGTGAGGTAGGTCGGGAATTAATATTTTCATAGTTAATTCTGGATTCTTATATTGATAATGGTACCTATTTATTATTGTGTTGGAAATAGCAAAACAGATACACGTAAAATTTAGTTATCTTGTATGTTTTATACCAGTTTCATAAACCCGGTTTTGTAAACCCGGTTTTATAAACCGGGATTTCTCATCATAGGCAAAAATTACACGATTATTTATATTCCATACATAGTTTACAGTGTAGGATTTTCATTTTTACGTCATACACTTACAAACATTGAGCTTAATTAGTCCGCTAAATTGAATTTACCTTTTGTCTTAGTAAACATCCGTGGATTGAGGGCTCCGCGCAATTTAGTCGGATTACACTGTTAATACGAATGTAAGGTTTGCTTAATCAGCCTAAATAAGATTACGAGCTTTGACGTCATCGATCAACGAGGTTTTCCATGCCAATAGAAAGTATATGGTTCTTTACTAGTCCAAGGTCATTAACTACGAATATACTAAGGGTATTAATCTTTTAAGGTTTACTATACACATTCTGTTCCTTAAGTTTATACTTATCATCTCATCTCACCATGGATTTTGCCGGCGGCAAAAGTTTATTAATAGAGAAGAGCTTATATGTCTATCCGTTACCTTTGTATTCACAACACAAGTCTTACAGTGCTAAGCTTTGGCTAGGCTGATCGGTGTGAATGTAACAAATATTATTATTATTATTATTATATTGTTAATAATCACATTTTAATCAACCATATAGGAATACACATAAGCAAACACAATTTATACGTAGAATAGTTAAAAGAATGTTTTGAAATGCGGTCTCAGTCTATTTTACGAGGTGAACTTGTCTTAAAATTTACGACATACATCACAGTGATAATTATTCGAATAACGTGGCGCCAAAATATTTTACAATCAGAAGTGACATTAGCCATAAAGAATTCTACCAGTTATTAGTTGATAATAATATGTTATTAGCAATCATAAGTAGTCAAAATTATATGTCTCTTACATAATTTCCACACTTGGAATATAGAAAACGCTGTTACTCATTGTGTAATCTATGGTAAGTGGTAGATGATTATCTATGCTATCGTTAGTCGCCTTTTGAATTTGATGTTATTGAAACCACACGGCAAGCAAAGCGTACAAAACGAAGCAAAATATCTTAATTTAATAAAATGAATTGAAAATTTAATCTTAAACTTTGCCTTGAATAACGCTCACTCAAAGTTCTATGTTTACAGTAAAAACAAAAACTCACCAACAGACATTATATTCGCCGAAGTCAGAAAAGCCATTATTTATAGCCACAATTGCTTTGGTACTGTCACAGTTGCCACTAAGTATGATTTAGTTATGTTGGGGATAAAATAGTTTCTATATTTGGATTCGATCTTAAGGAATTTTACAAATAATAAAGTAATAGCTATTTATCCTTCAATACTGCAGTCGTTTGTTGTGTTTAAACCAAAATTAGAAAGGTGAATTTCAGTTTAGAATTGTTTAATAAAAATAAATAGTTTCCTTTTAGTAAACATACAAGTAACATAAATTAATTGTTTCTAATTGATTTCATTAGTTTGCTGGTTCATGTTATGTCAAAAAGAGTGCACTGTGTAAGTGAGAATTCTTGGTATTATGTTGGCCATTTGCAATAAAAAGCTAAGCGAAACGAAAGCAAATTAAATACTGAGAAAGCAAATTAACATTATTATTCTTCGAAAAAGGTAAAACACTTAAATAAGATGCTTTGTGAAATCGGGTAAGAATCTTTAACCAAAGATCACAAATTTGTTGTTTGTCTGTCCGCTCTTTTTCCATTGCATACGCGTTACCATAGCAACGCGTTAACCGCAAGTAGTTCGTCTACCGGACGCTAGATGGCGCTACCGGAAAATATTTAATAATAGAAAAAAAAAAAAAGGTCCATCCGTGCGAAGCCGGGACGGGCCGCTAGTTATATCAAAAATTATATCATTCAGATCTATACAGTAGCGTTAAAAGCACGTATAGCAAAATTATTGGAGTATTTAAATGAGTTTGTTAGGTAAAACACATCATATGATGTTTATAAACTTAGCGATTAATAGTGTAAATTCTAAAATTGAACTCTAAAATTAACTAATGGAGTCTAGAGATTTGGATATTTTAAGAAATTAACCTAAATTATTTAAGGATTCCCAGCTCGTTTGTAATGAGTAGATTTCAAGGTGACCGCAATGTTTCTCCGAATGCGAGGACGTTAATACCGTCTATCATACAAAAGGACAATGGAAAGTATGCGCAGTGGTTTATTATGATAAGCAGTTAAATTACTCTGGCAGATACAGACACAAACAGATACATTTATTATATTAGTAAGTCATTTATAGAGCAAAACAGCAAACCTTACGGTTTTTCAAAGAAATAACATGTTATAATAATTGCTACTATTTTCTGTAAACAATCTTCATTATTATAAACTTAAATAAAAATACACATCATATTTGTTTACCGAAGACACGATACTAAAATATGTTCTGCTTTAGGTTGCATTGTTTCAGCATATTATCCTACATAAAAATATTGTCGCACTTACATAATATATTGTCGCATTATTTAAAGTATTTAGCAGTTTATATAAAACTAGCGGCCCGTCCCGGCTTCGCACGGGTGCACGGGTGGATTCAATATAGCCTATGACACTCAGCAATAATGTGCCTTTCTATTGGTGGAAGAATTTTTAAAATCGGTTCAGTAGATCCCGAGATAACCCCTTACAATTTAACAAATATACAAACACCCAAACTTTACTTCTTTATAATCGCATTATTTAAAGTATTTAGCAGTTTATATAAAATGACTTATATGATCATTACCCTTTGATTTGTATTTTATCGATTTTTTGAAGTAAGAAAATATGTTAAGCAGCTTTATAAAATATACCATCAACCTTAACTATTGAAACCTTTTCAACAAATCAGACCAGCAGCTTCAAATTCACTAGCTTCTCACTATTAAAGTACTCTTCAACCCTATTGAAGTACCTTGTTGAAACCTTTTGAAGTCCTCCAGCTTTATTGCCGTTGCAGCCCTTTGTCCTTCCAATTACGCAACCCCCTAAGTTCTCATATGTAGCATTTTGTATGAAAACTCAAGTGATTGTACGATAATGGTACTCTTTGATAACGATAACTCAAATGGAAATCGGTATTGTTCATAGATAACACAGGTCTGCAATGAAAAAACTGCATGGGTTTTTTATACATTTTCTTATAGATTTTGACGTCCCAAAACCGAAAAAAATATTAAAAAAATTCCATCGCAGCAATTTTTTTTACAATACTAATTTTTATTTTTTTATTTTGTGTAAATTCTTGTTTAGTTTAAATTTTTTTTAAGCTTCAAATTTAATTAAAATTAGGATTACTTACCTTAATAGTATAATTATCTAGGAATAAAGACAAAATAATATGGACGTAAACAATTGCAAGCAAGTGCAAACGTGCAGTTGCATTATTCTAACAGACTAAGTCCATTGACTCGATATCGCTACACTCAGTTGACATCCAGCATTCAAACGCTACTGTGCTCTTGTTTTTATATAATTGTTATGGCTCATAGAGGTTGTGTTATTTCTCTGGACAGCTTCTGTTATATTTGTGGTGAATATACAGTGAAAGAAATTTAAGTGATTTTATGAAGAAGGTATATTTTGCTTACTTCAAATTAATACTTGATGATCTTGGATCACCTCCCTCCTTCCGGAATCCTACTTTCCTGAATCAATGGAAGAAATCGAAAAAGAAGCTTGGGAAATGTAGTGCTTTTGAGCAATATTAAGGATCCCGAATATAAAAGTATTGTACAGCGCATGCTGGCTGCGTATAAGGCTCAAGGGTGCAAGATGAGTTTAAAAGTTCACTTCTTACACTCCCATATTGAATATTTTCATGAAATCTTGGGCGCCTACAGTGAAAAACAATGGGAAAGATTTTACCAAGATGTACGCGATATAGACGTTATAGACGTTACGTTATAGATATAGACGTTACCATGGAAGACTGGATGTCAGTATGTTAGCGGACTACTGTTGGATGCTTAAGCGTTCTCGCTTAAAGAAGGAAACCAAAAACGAGTTCGGAGAAGCAACAAAAAAAGAAGAAAAGGTTTCACAAGGAAAGAGAGTAAACATAAATTAATGTATAAATTAAATAAAACAATTGGTTGACAGGTTGTGATAAATATTATGCAGTGGGTTTGTAATAAATAGTTGATTTTTCTCAAAATTTTGTCATCATTTTGCAAAAAAACTATACGTGATGGAGAGTAATAGAAGTCATTTTTGAAATCAGCGTACCTTAAAACATATAATTCAGCAAAAATATCTCATGCAGCTGAACTTTTTTGTTTTTTTGCAGACCTGTGTAATTGAAGTATATAACGCTGCATTTGATAACACTTCAAACTAAGAAATATCCAATTCATTACCCTCTCGCAAGGCCTAGTTCTTTCGTCAAGTTTGTTGAAATTCGTGAAAACGCAATCAGTCTAAATTGAGTACCTAATTATTGAAATCCATGAAAAAAGTAATCAAATTCCAATTCACCACTAACCCAAATTTCTAACATTCTAAAGTGTATCGTGTGCAATGCATGGGGCATTCATTCTTCAAAATACTTTTATTTATTATTGGAGCTCCCATGGGTCAGTTTCAATGACGCAATGTCTGTTACGCCATAACTTCGCCAGTTCTTAAACGATTTTAATAATTATTGTGTGGAATCAAATCAACGCATTTAGGACCAGATTGTGACGGAGTGATCCGAATTTTGATATTCACAAAAATAAAAAAGTTTAACAAGAATAAATTCAATTTTTCTGAGGAGTCGAATCCACATCCCCCGCTATCCGGGCAAGTGCTTTTCTAATTAAGCTACATTAACTTAACCTTTTTTTTGTAATAATTACTTTTAATTATCATTATTGTATAAAAATCGGTTAGCCATCGATGTAAATTAGATGGAACACAAAGAAAGGGTTTCATAACAGATTTACTCATAAAACAATAGCGTTTGTTTCTTCAAAAAATGCGTAATACAATTTCCTACATCGTAACTGACGTAAACATGATATACTGGAAGATACAGGAGTTAATGGACTACGGCAAACACTTACTTAGGGTAACCAATATCCTGCCTGTGAAGGCACAACCCTCTCTTATAAATGAAACACTAAAATATGGAGAGTATGCTGACTGGTCCATTGCTGTGCAAAACCCAATACAACACTTGATCGGTATACTATCAACATATTTAACTTCCATATGCCTAAGATAATAGGAAAATAAAGATATAAAAATACGTACTTATCGTAGCAGAAATTGTTAACATAATTGATATAACACTTTATTCAACAGACTGCTAAAGATTGCCAGAAATTCCTAAGAATTTTTATCATACGTTTTTCTAGAGTCAAGCAAAAACGTTTAATACCTAAGTTTTGAGAATTTGTAAGATCGATCAAAATTAAAAAAAAAACACGTACCGTAAACTAATCCTGCGGATTTAATAGGAATGATACATAAATGAAAATGATAAGGAGACTCGACGTGTTAATCTTAGCTGAAGTAATTTTGTTGGCACGCGGAATCTTCCACTAGTCGAATTACCATTGAAGTCTAGAGGTTAGTACACAGATTTCATATATGAAATCTATTGAATATTTATAAAAAGAGTTTAAATAAGAGCTTGGTATGTAATAACAACAAGAATATCGATAGCTTTGTTTAAAGAAAAAGAATAGCTGATATCCGTATACTGATGTTGGTAACCCTTAATGTTTATCTACATATCCAGAATCGACACTTGCACCACAACACGGGATTCGAAGACAGATATGTACCAAGATGTTCCATGAATAGATTAATTAAGTTACGAAACTTGGCTATGGGCACTTCCAGCAGCAGCAAAATAAACAATGAACCGTTTACAAATATAGACGCACTAGTTAACGTTTCCATAAATAATCTGGAAGCAATGGTACGATTGTGGAAAATAGTTTACGCTGTCGTTTGGTAAGCAGACGATGTAATGGAGTATATTGCAAAATGCGGGTTAAGTCCTGAACGTCCTAGGTTTTTACCCAGCACATTTGACTGTAAGAAACACCTAAAGATGTATTTAAATGAAATACAATCGTATTCAATTCATCAACCTACCAAAACGAAAAAGTTGTTTAGTGGGAGAGAGAGAGAGAGTCTAATAAGATTTGTATAAATGGATTAAAAGAGGAAGAAAACGGAAATATCACAAGATGACATTGACAAATTCTCCAAAAGCCACCAAATTCGAAACTGCAAGTATTGACAAAAATATAAAAGTGATCACTTTTTAAACTTGAAGTTAAATAAAGATGAGTAAAAGTGACTCAACTAAGTGAAGAAACCTCAACGTCGGAATTGAAACGTAGTAATTACTTTTAATTCGAAATGCGTAAAGTGCGAAACTGTTCTTTAAATAGAAACTTTCATGACTCATCGTAGGGCCTAAGGATATTCCTTTTTCCTTAATGAAAGCAGACCTTAACGTTAGGTGTTAAAGTTGAAATTTCCAATTGTTTTGCAATGTTTAAGGTAATAAATAATAATGGATCGCCACCGACCTTGGTGAAATTAGTCAGCGTCGCGGAGCAGTAAATTTTGAATTAATGCCACCGACCGCGACTTGCGACATGTGTGCGACAATCTGCTGAATGAAATCAAAGCGAGTTAAAAAAATAAATACAAGAAAATTGCGATAAAAGACTTAGTAGTTTTGAAATGAAGTCGGCAAAATAAAGCGATATTAAACGAATGAAAAATTGTGTTTGTTTTTGTGACGTTAATGCGGTGTTTTTCATAAAGAATAAAGAAATATATATTGAAGCGCTCTTAATTCGAATAAATTTAACATTTAACTTTTATGTTAACATTTAAGTACATCATAAAAAGCTAGTAATTTTTAATATAAACGGGTCTGATTTTTAATCTAAACCACAATTTTTTTTTGTATTTTATGGGAAAAAAAATATTTTCTTTTTACTTCAATTTTTATCGTAAATTCCAGGATTAATCCGAGATTTATTGAATTTGTTCAAGGATTATATAGGTGTTTTAATTAATTTATTGTGGCTTATCTAAATATTAAGTTTATATTGGTGATGAAAAGTAAAACTTTGAGCTCTTTAGGAGCATCAGAAGTGGTATAATTTTGAGTTATAAGATAAGAAAATTTTGCGGACAGACACGAACGAAAGCAAATTAATAAAAACGTGGTAAAAAAAACATCATCAAAACGGTGTAACGGAATGGTTTACCGATATAACTACATATAAAAAAATTAAACGAGTATCAGATAACCTTGTCATAAAAGTAATACTAGATACAACTATATAAAAACTGGTAATTGGGATTCAAAATTCGTATTCTAAATTTCAAATACTAGCTACAGTTGGCAAATCTATTTCGAATAATAAATACCAGCGGAAGTCTGTGTTTTGCGTACAACGGATACCGAAAACATTACTGTTGGAATAGGCAGGTGCAAATGGACGGATCGACGAATGATCATTGCAAAATCCGCTTCTTTCTGACGTTCGTTCGCTGTGAAAATAGACATTGTTGCTGTGCCTACTCATCACGAATTAGCATTTTATTTTTAGACGGGAAATAGTATACAGATTGAAAAATGATAAATATAGTTACTATAATTAGATGTATTGCTTTGAGGAGTCTGGCAGGGAAGAAAAATACCAACTCTTCACACTGATGGGTGTAGTAAAAGACGACCTACCACAAAACACAGCAGATTTTCGGAATTACGGTCTTTTACTACGATTTCCAATAAGTCTTGTTAACGCGGATTTTGTGGTAAAAACTTTTCAGTTTTTGAAGACGGCCTCCGCATTGGATGCCGTCTGGCTGACAAAATGAATTAAATTTTAACTTACGTCTTGGAAGTAACGCTGTATAGAAGTAGAATCTGGATTTGACATCACATGAGTAGCAAGTTTAGGTACGTTATTCACTACTGCGAATGTCACGTGATTTCAAAACCAGGTTCAACTTACATGCCGGGATCTATACAGAAAACGATGATTGACAAATATACATTATTTCTTACAAAATAATGCTGTTACTATTTTTGTTACCCATTCGGTGAACATCCTCATTTTCACAATTTTACTAATTTTAAACTAGGGGTTTAAATTTACAGGGGCACACAACAGGGTTCAATCCATCTCCATACAAAATTTCATCAAAGGAGATTCAGTTGTTTCAGTCAGACAATATTTTTTTTCGCAATTCTAATATTAGATATTCTAATATTAGATATTCTAATATCTATATAGAAAATAGATATACCCTTTAGTTAATCCTTCTTCTAATAATTAACTCTTAGTTAATTAATCCATAGGCTTACGGATAGGGCTTACGGATTACAGATGGTATTTCAATACTATGGATCTTTTGCGTGGGAAATGCGAATTAGTGGGCGTCAATGCCTGCTAATGAAGCCGGAACTACGGATAAGCTTCCCTTTCAAAGTACGAGCGGAAGTTTTACCTTAATATTATATAATAGACAAATCATTGGGAAGCTTTTTATTAAAACTGCTTTTTCATTAGTGATTATCGCCAATTGCATAATTTACTTTTTAATTAGTAGTATGCTATGATAACCTACATTACGTCTTATTTATTTTTATTAATATCCCTTTATTGGTCACAATGAGCAATGGTATAATAGACGGCCTCAATGCTTAATGCATTCTCCATCAGTCGACGTTTAAGAAAATGAAATCCTAAAGTTATTATTGTCTAAATGAGATAAATAATATATGTCTTCAAGAAGTGTATATAAATGATAAAATCACATATATACACAATTGTAAGAAAGTAATTAACAACAATTGTGATACGCAGGAACTTGCCTTTTGAATAATTTCAAATAAATCTGAAAAAAACACCGTATAAATCCGAAAAATATTTAATAGGCTTGTAATATTTTATTTGAGCCGCAAATCCCAAAATCTTTAAACAGGTTTCAATCTGTCTTTGAAAAAAATAAAACTCAATTTTCACGTCCCAAGCCCCGTTCGCGCTATAACGGTCATTCATCTGCAACCGACACCGAATATACATCAAACAAAGAAAAGAACAAACGCACAGGTGGAGTAGCTCCGTATTTAATTGTACCTTTTAATAACTCCATTAAGGTAATAATAGTATTCAAACCCTATTAAAGGTAAAGCTTTCAAACACTGCAACATAACAGCGACTAACTAAGCAAAGACTGCGACATGTTCAATGCCTTTGCCAACCAAATAGCTATGTTTGACACCTATAATTTTTTTTAACCTGTGGCTTGAATTATATAGTCTGTAGAAAACTTTCGTCTATTTCTTTTAGTTTTCTATGCCGAAAAAAGTTTGCATCACATACTATTCCCAATAAACATTAAAATCTTTAAAGTTCGAAATTCTGTAATACGTTCTTATTCCTTTTAAAACTTAAAAAAAAATGATCAGAAATTACACTGATACTTTTTGTTACAATATGAACAAAATGAGGCAATAGACAAAACACCCTGATTGACAATACATACGTCAAAAGAGTAAATCTAAAAAGAATAATAATCGGAGAATCTAAAAGTCTGAGATTATTAAATATTGGAACGTCACTTTGAAGGTTGCACCCTATCTATTTTCTAACGTAAGATTGGCAGATCTGCCAGTCATTCGATATTAAAGAATCATCAATAGTAATAATCAATGTGTAATGTAATTAAATTAAATTGAAAAGAAGCTAATAACTGAATGGCAAAGCAAATGATTGTATTTTTTATTTTTAAATGCCTAAAGGACTTGATGCTTGATAATTCTTCACAATCAAAACGGTTTTATTATTATAATTTAAGAAAATGAACCTTAAGTACATGAAAATAAATTGTAAATTTACTTTGTCTAGACTAGTAGTTTTTTGAGTTTAGGTCTCCTTTTGCTTAAAAACCTTAATATTAGGAATTAGACCAGTCAGTTTTTGCACAGAAATAATTAGGAGCTTTTCTCAAAGAAATTAAATAACTTATTCAAAGTAATTCATTTCAATTGAGTTAGTATTACAGTTATTTACAGAAGTGTAGATAGGTAACCTGCTTTAAAAAACTGCGGCCACTTTATAAACGTTTAGAATTTATAAATTCAAAATATCTATATAAAATAGCGGACTCAGCCACGCATTGCTGTGCTATAAACTAAAATGTAACTTATCCTTTGCCCTAAATCGGAATAAATTCAGCAAAATTAAAAAAGTCATCAAAATCGGTTGAGTGCTGTGTGTGTATGTGTTTGTGTTGACGAGCACTGTGACAGGTAATTTATATATCGCTTGCCCGGAAGAATACAGTATTAAGTTATAATTTGGCACTAACTGACTTAATACGGCGACTTGTAAACGAACGAACAAGGGAACATAATCGACCTTATTCAAAAGGTAGAACGTACTTTTTTTATTCGAATTGTATTATTAAGTTCGTTAGTACCAAATTTTGACTTAATACTGTATTCTTCCGATATATACTTTTTATCGTGCACTGCATGGCACAGTCAAAATTATTTACTACATGTATTTGCATAAGTGTCTAGTGTGAGCTTTAGGTGAAGGATTTAGGAACCTATACTTGGATCAATAAAATAAAAAAGTGATAAAATATAAGGTTATAAAACAAACTAAATCAGAAGGTTTTATGCACTATGCCAAATTTTACTGACAGTACTATATCTTACTGACAGTACTAGTTTAAAGAAATATTGCAACCTATTTTCAAAGTTCCAAAGTTGGAAGAATTTTAAGCAACTTTAATATGAGATTTTCTGGGTCCATAGGCCCCCTGGGTATGGAGGCCCTGGTGCACAACACCGTCTAGCCCTTCGGTAGCAACGCCACTGGTACAAACAGACACCAAATTTATTACTTTACAAATAAGAATAATAAAATCTGACGTACAGTATGAAAATTTAAGTACTTTATAGATGAGTACTTAGTTTTTTATACGCTATCATAAAAAAGGAATATACGCACAAAGATCTCAAACTTGTTTATCTTGATACACTATGAAGAAGTCCATAGCCTCACCGATCAAAGAAACTTTTATCATAAATATAGTGCGAATTTAAAAATAGCTTCTAGCCGCGGGGAAAACGGCCCAAATAGCTCTATAATTGTCATGATCGATTACATTTACGCTTGTTTATTGAAAATTCAGCTGTTATTGAAAATCTATGAATAATTTTATTCGATGAATAATTTTGTTGCAAACGGTCTATTTAATTCATTGACACCATTGGTAATGACAACAATTGGTGACGTATTGCTGAATAATCAATACAAGCAATTGACGCTAAACCGCTCACAATTTCACCGCTACTTTCAAATGATTAATAATACTTGGCTTGGTTCGAAAAATACCAATTTATTGGGAACTTTTTACTCAGAGCAATTTATTGCTGGGATTAACCTGTTTAATTCAAACCACTATAGTAAGGGTGGGTGGTGTAGCGGGCGGCATCGAGTTTTCAAGTGGTTACTTTTTTATTTGTGCAGTATATTAGCCGAACCAATTTTACCAATATTTTGCACAGTTATATTTTGCTCTTTGATCATAATCCTAATAACATCGACAGCGACCGAGCGAAGTCGGAATGAAAATGCTGATATAAAAAAATGTATGCCGTTTTTAACGAACTTGTCCTTATGCATATTTAATTATAAAGGTTTTATTATACCTATGCAAAGATTAAAAAAAAAATCCTTATATTTTAGGCTACCAGTCTATACTTTGGTATTAAGAGAAGTATTAAATATTTCTTACATTCACACAAATTAGCCTAGCCCAAAGTAAGCACTGTAAGGCCTGTGTAACGGATAGACATAAATATATGATACATTGATATGTAATAGTCATAGAAATATATATAAACACCCATGACTCAGGTACAAATGCATACAAATCATTATACAAAAATCTGCCCCTTCCGGAATTCGAACCAAGGGACTTCGGTACGAAAAGCAGCAATCGCTACCGTTGCACCAAATGGTCGTCCAAAGACCGGACTTTTTAAGTTGATCTTAATCTTATGCAAAACGAGATTCGTAATGTGTTTAACTGTTGTTGATGCTCCGATTAGTCGTGTAAAAGCAGTAAGAACATACTAATATTTATGATCAAGAAAGCTTAAAACAATACCATTTAAATATTTATCTGTTCTAATGTTAATAAATCATGATTACTACCGAGAAAAGTTGGGATGGGTAGCTTATTAATTAACAGTCATTAATAAATGTCTTAAACTTTTATCTGATTTTATCAGACCAAAAATAAGTATATGCCAGTTATGTGCCGTGTAAACGTACACGTATAACGTGTCCAGGAACAGAATATGTAGCGAAAACAAATAATTCTAGCTTTCTATAGACAAAAGATAAAATATTGAAATAACCTAACAACATTTTTAGGCATTTAGCAACCGAATAATATGTCAGGAGTCCAAACAGATTATTTTAGTTGTTGTGCAATGCGACCATGTGCATTTCGTAAACATGTCTCGAGTACACGGGAAAAGGCGCCACATTAAAATGCTTAATTAGCCACCGGCTTCGGCCGCAATCCTGTCAAACAAGGTCTTACATTAACATCGCGCCAACAATCACACAGAATATACTGCAAATAGAAAAGTGGGATAAAATCTAATCCACGCACATACTTCTCCAGGATACATCGAGTTACTCCTACCTTTCCGGTTCTGGAAAGATAAAATTGTAATTTATATATCTAGTTTGTTCACAACTAATAAATATGGCAGTTTACCGAGCCAGCTTTTAAATGGCAACGTTTTGTAATTGTGTTCCTACTCGTATATTAGTGTACACTAAATGTGTCGTCGCTAAGGCTGCGATTTTCGTTTGCTCAGCTCTAACAGTGCGATGTTATTTAGCCTAAAACCTTAGAAAAAAGTTATTTTTAAATCCGAGCGGTAGTTTCAGATATTAGCGAACAAAACAAACTTCTATTTTTTATTTACATTATTATTATATTGTTTCATATCGCACATGTGCGTGTTTCGCACTTATGTGTTTGCACAGATGTTTAAGTTTGAATTTTCATTACTGAATATTTCAAATTAATAAACACACATGGGTACTTTACGACACACACGCAGTTGTTTTTAAAATGCGTTATAAATTCCGTGCCTTATTGATTTTTAAAAAAATATTAACTAGAGACACGTTTTCCATCAATTGTAACGTGATAAAAATTATAATTATATTGTTGATTGATCATCACAGGAAGAAAATGCTTGCCTCAAATTTGAAGTTGGGAATTCCCCAAGAGCTACATTTGAAACTGATCTTATGAGAGCAAGTAATAAAATCCTTTTCAAGTACAATAAAAACAGACACTTAACAAGTCCTCGGCATGTCTTCAAAGAATGTATTTAAAGAGGATTAAAAATAACTCTTGCTAAAGCTAGGCTTTCGTTGGCAACATGGCGTGACTGCCTTGCCGCCCATTCAAATGTCCAGTTGTCTTCCAACAATCGGTAAATTGAGCTTGTTTTTTCTGTTACTTGTACCACGGTGGTTTTATACGGCTGACTGGCAAGTTTACGAGTAAGCAAATTGTATCGGTAAAACAAAAGTTCGATAACATTGAAAACGCTATTTGAAATGTAATTTATTTTATTATTCTTTAGTTAAACGATTTATCATTAAACCATTCCATTCGAGACAAATATCAAAACTTGGCGACCAAACCGCTTAAAGTGCCACGAACAAATTGCCCTCGCTGTTCCATATAGTAAGTTTGAGGAAGATCTGGAAATCAGGAGTGCCTCCAAGGGAATAATGGGGATAATTCTAAAGTGTTAGAATGTATTCCCATATGTTACTAAAGGTTAAGGTGAAAAGAGGAAAAAACACTTTTCATGGAACCTTTTCGTTACTTGTTAACAACAAGGAGAGAAAAGAATTACCACTTAAGACTAAATTAGTCACCTTATTCTTTTTATGGTTTATTCGTTATCTTTTGATAACTCTATATCGACACTACACAATAGTTTAAATTTTAAAATAACATCTCATTTTAATATATAATAATACATCCACCAAATCACATTTTTGTTCTGTTCTGGTATGCTTTCGTTATTCTGATGATTAGATTAGTATGGTGTAATGTGTATTTATTTACACATCGATATTTATGAGAGACGGGTTTGTGTTATGGATTATTATAATCATTATGGATAACGATCGTTTGATTAAGTCATAAGATTAATTTAAAATATGACATAAAATTTTATGTGAATCACAAAACATTGCGTATTCGAGACGCAACAGATGACTAACAACACTTCCAGACTTATTGACGATAATTTATATGAAAATGGCGTTGACTCATTTTAATTAATTATTAACCATAGGCTCGCGGGCCCATACAATGTGACTTAACCACTTGTCCTAGATTTGCGATGGCACTAATCATTGTTTAGTGCCGATCCAAAGTTATGTGCGATTGTCAATTCATTTTAATTTATAGATCGGCTTTTCTGTAAAGGCAACATTATTATTTGCGTCAATTACGGCAAACATATTATCCGAATAAATCTGTCTATATCTAATGAATATGTAATATAGATCCTTTTAACCGAGTACTTAAACGGATCTCTGTTTATTGACTGATATTTCATTAAGAAAATAAATTTAATCAGTTTATTTTTAAATTACAAAATTAGTCGATTTCTGTGGTCGAGTAGTTCGCATAGCGGTTTTGGTAACGTCACTCCGAGGTCCCGGGTTTGAACCCCAGCCGGGTTAATGTAAAAAACGTTTTTTTTTTCGATATTGGCTCGGGACTGAGTGTTATGCAACCAACAGTCGTCGTTTCTGAATTCCCATGACACAAGTGCTTTGGCTACTTGGGTTCAGAACAATATATCCGATCCTAATCCATCATTAGTGTGAAAGTCGCCGAGGTGTAAGAACTAATTTTTTTACTTTATGAACACACCTTCCCTATTTCAAGTCTCCTGATTCAGTGGTTTAGTTTGTGCGTTATCAGACATACAAAACAAAGTCTTTAACACACATACATAAAGTATAACTTTGTTCAATTAGTACTTGTAAAGTCACTTTATGTGCAGTTTATATGCAAGAACAAATAAAACATCAACTGATGCAAAGTGGCACATTCAACCATTTTATTTTCTCATTTCCTCTTTCAATGTTTTTTTGTTTACATAAGTTTGATTAGTTTAACTTTGTTGAGCACTAATTTCATACACCCGGTCTATTTTATTACTTTGTTACATAAGCCAGTTGGGTACCAATACCTGTACAGCAATTCAGTCTTTTTATTGCTCGTTGCAAGTAATAAATTGAAACATATCCATTCAGTCTTCGTTATTAGTTTGGGTTTATAAAGAAAAAAAAAGAAGCTCTGCTATGTATATTTTAGAAGTTAGATTTCTTTTTAATATTAGATTTATTTCCAAAAAAATATAAGAATAATTGTCATGATTACAGAATATCATTCCCAATTTTTTTAAATATATTGTTGTTTTAGGTCTTTAAAAAACTATACTTGTTTTATTTTTAATAATTTCTATTATCAATAATGGTCAGTTTCTTTTCAGTGTCAAACATGAATCAACAGTTTTTTAGGAATTTGTGTATTTTATTTATTTATTAAGTCCATCCTTTGAGCTGGTGTCGACAGTCGCTTTTTGAATCATAGTGAAACACGAAAAGAAATATTAACATTTTTTCCAACCAAAGGAAACTTGAATAAAAAAAGCAAAAATGTAAAACCTGAAATAACTGTAATCTAAATAAATGAATCATACATTGTTAAGTCGTAAACATGAGACAAGAAAGTAAAAATAACTTTTATTTTCTACCCTATTGATTAGTCAGAAGGTTTACGTGACTTGATTGACGACGGCCCGGCGCCAAGTCTCGGCTAAACAAACACTTAACTACTGAATGGAATACATGAATAAGCTGATTAAGCAAACCTATTGAGTACGATGGAATTCTATTAAAACTAACTTTATCGATACGAACGATCACCGATAATTGTTGCTTATAAATGGAAATAACAATGTTCCTATTATTATATTATATTACATTTATTCAGATCTTATTTACAAATATGAGGCATTTTTACACAATTTTGAAGATTTCAACTTGATTTTTAACAACTTTTTCGCTTCCGAAAAAGTAAGAAGAGGAATTTTTAACCATACCCTTACAAAGGTCTTATTGAAAAATTTGCTACTTTAAGCAACATTATAGGAAATTTTCCGAATAAATATATTAAAGTTGCCTATTCAATAATTAAGAACAATTGCTTAAGAAACTATTTTATTTATTTTAGTTCTATACCCACGTGAAGAAGTGGAGTAATTTACTTAATTTTTTTTATGTTACATTTATAAATTTATATTCAATTCGACTTCCATGGATTTTATCGCTAGCACCTATTGTTGCGATGCTAATTTTTTTAAATACAGTTTTCCAATACTACTAAATATATTCCATGGATGTCAAAAAATATAAAGTGACATCTGAAACGTTTTGATTAAAGAAAAAAAGTTCTTCATAAATTGGCGAAACCAAATTCGAATGTAATAACCAGATCACCTGTTATACACTTATAGAGGAATAGCAATATAATAATGTTATTTATGATCACTAAATTACGGGGCGTGGGCACAAAATGTACGCATACGCACGACCTTGTGGTGATAGGAAAATTGCGTTTCGTTACATCAAATTATTCACAATTGTTGGATGAGCTGGTTGACTTTCGTGTTGGTGTATTTTAAAGTGAGCGATAACATTACAAAGAAAGATGGAGAAAACAGTTGGGATGACTGAGGATTGGAATTCAGTTCAAGGAAAAGTGAAAATTCTTTTATGTCATTTACATTGTAATAAATTGATAGTATGTAGAAGGCTTTTGAAAACTGGTTCGTAAGAATAGGTACTCCATCCATTATTAAAATAAAATATATTAATTACAGACAAGGTTCATATCATCATCTCATTTAAATTCTCATAAAACTCAACGGCCTATTTACACATTTTATTTTTATTTTTTTACATTATTTTTAAGAAAAAAAATATTATTTAAATTTAAGTTCAAATCAACAATAATAAAATAAATTTGATTGGATTTAGCATCAAATATAAAAAAAAAATACAAAAGACAAAAGTGCACTAATTAAATAATATAACTGTGTCCTAACGGAACAATAGGCACTAGGTGCGTATAGTTGACCCACAAATTACACGTGTGTAAATAAGGTTTTTGCATAAGGTTTTAAAAAGCTTTACAGTCACAATATAACGTACAAATCTGCAGTTTTAAGAATAATGCTATTATATTTGGAATATTTTTTATTGTACTTCATTAGAAAATTTTAGTGTGGTTAACCATGTAAAAGTTTTAACGAAAAAATAATATGGATTTTACTTTATTTTCCGTTTAAGGGTAAGCATCGGTCCGGCGATTGAAGTCAGAGTAGAAAACCAGACAATGCACGTCTGACTAACACATAGAGGGTTCTCTACATATTTGTGATTAAAGCAGAAACTAAACTTCATGTTGAAAAAAAATCTCATTATTTATATACCTACTTTATTATAAAAATTACTATGTATTGTTTATTTAGAAGCAATAAACTAAACATTTTCGAGCTTCTCCCTTTACATATGAATTTGCATGATTCTACGTCAACAGGAAATACGTTCAATAATAAAATAATGCATACTTATATTAACAGGAAATACAAACAACAAAACATGTTCGTACTTTAAGATTGTGTGGACTCAGATGTTTGATTTTGTTATGTATCCAATGTATCGAAGACTAAAGAATTCGGTATCAAATTCTACTCCATACCTCTATATATTTGTATGAGCGTGTATAGATTTGTGTGCAGACAGACAATGAAAAATAATTTTTTATTGTATTATGTAGGTACCTGAAAAACGCCTGCGCCGCTGCACTGTGACATGTCACAGAGCAATGGCATTATGCTGAGGCAGGGTCCTGATTGGCCCTCATGTTTTTTTTTTATTATTATTAATTTGTTTTTATTTTTATATTTTTACTTTTATTATTAATTTCCATGTCTTTTTGTTAAATGTATTATGGGTCAATAAACTCTTTCTTTCTTTTAAAAACATAAGACACCGATAGGCATAAAAATAAAATTATTTGTTGGAAACGCATATTTGTGTCTATTTTAATTCACAAACAGAAGTCGAAAGTGTCTGCATCATTCACATGAGTGCTGACGACATTTTAATTAAAGATTAATTTAACCCGTTCGGCGACTATTTAAGATGCGACATTACAACGACGCAATAAAATACTGAAAGTATCAAGCTATCTCAATGTTGTTATGTAAAGACAGATAAAAAATAAGTCAGTTTCAATAATTAGAATGGGTTATTAATGGAGCAACGAAACTTTAAAATTCAATTAATACATTTTTCAATTACGTTATAACTAAATCTACTTATTACATAATTTTTATTATTCAACTCTACAAGTAATAAAGTTCTGAAAGAGGATATATTAGGGTATCATCATATTCCGCTTTCATCATAAGGTAATTTGCTAAAGTACTATTATTATTAATATCAGAAACAGCTACCATAACTAATCAAATCCAAAGACAATATGAAAAAATCGTAATTAATGTAAAAAAAAAACTTATTGATTAATCGATCTTAGAACATCAAATAAAGTACCTAACATTTGATTTGAGATTAAAAAAAACTATTAAATTTGATAGGTGATCTGGATTTTATATGGTTGTATATCGACTGTATGATGTTTGTATGATTTTGTTTACATTACAAATGAATATTTTTCCTATGTCACTGACATTGAAAATCATAAGTTCGACGTAAAAGAGAAATCCATCATGTTCACGGGTATTTTACAATGTGGTTGGCGTGATTCAAATATGGCGTCACTTCCACGTGCGTGTAGCACGTGGTCACCATCCGTGGTGTACACTACAGCGAGTGCTGTGAATGGCAAATTGTTCGAACTTAATAATAGGACTAGCGTCGCGCGCGAGCGGGCAGACATTATTGTTGTATCATCGACGAGAATAATTGCAAACCCGGTCTCCTCACTTGTGTACGAATCGTGGAAACAAGCATATATCAACATTTCATTGAAGACAATTTAACGTTGAACGACAATAGAGATTACAAACTATACTAATTTTGTATTTTGCTTATTAACGGCTACTAACAAACTTGATAGTTATTATTTTGAAAGAAAATCGTCATCTGGTGTTACAGATTAGTTCACAGTTAAGTATACTTTTTATTGGATAAGATTCATACATTCTTAACTGACAGCTCGTCAGTATGAAAAGTCTGATGAGAAATTTATGAATCTTTTTGAGTGAAAAATCGGGATTCTTTCATCGAAAGCGGGACATAGTAAAAAGACGTATAAAATCAGATGTTTTTAAACATTTATCTTTTTATATGAGTTTTATATTATGTTAACGTAACAATATACAGCAAAAATAGCCAAAGAAAATGTATTTTAATAAAAATACGATATTTTAAATCAGATTTACCCTATCGTTAGGTAATTGATTCTTCTTCGTCTTCCGAATAAAAAATAATTAAAAACAAAAATCAAAGTTTTATTCATTAGAAAAATGTAGTATTTTAAACAAAAGTCTGAGAGTCATCCTGTAGCCGAGTTATCCCCGAAAAGCGGGACTGAGCCTATCCCGCGCGTGACATTTAATTTTGATTTCAAAATTGGGTCATCCCGCCAAAATCGGCACGTCTGGTAAAGCTGGTCAGGAAACGAAGGAAGAACCTTGGAAGGTAAAAGGCGTGTTTATGTATGTATCCTTTAGTTCTTACACTTTCGCGACTTACACTTTAACATGTTGTAGTCATTTACAGTACAACGCCGTCAACGCCGTCATAAAGAACTTCAAATACTCATGTGCCATAAATTAAAGATATGTATTTATAAATTAGGCAAATTTCAAAATAAAGCCCTCTTTCATAGGAATGTTAATTCGTAATTGATATCGCCTTCACTTGTTCAATGGTTATCAGATGTTCACAGAAAATTCAGCGAGGTCAATTATCGTCACTAATAAATAAAATTAAAACGACCAACTTTAAACGAAAGATAACCAATTAAATATATTACGCATTTTATACAAAGGAATTTTTAGCGATGGGTAATTAAGAGTAACTTAGCTAACTGACATACTGATCGCGATCCATGTATTCAAGTGAATACGAAACATTCTTACGCATAAAGGGTAAAGTTTCTGCGCTATAGCTTGAATTCAAACGAGACATATATTCCACACATTTTGTTTGGAATTTTAATAAGGAAAACCGCATTTGCGTTTTACTAGTACTTGACAATTTATTTCATCAGAATTATGCGTCTAAACCTCTTCTACATAAGATGAATATTGTCATATGACGACATAGTGGAATTAATTCTAGAGACATCAACAACTTTAAACTGGCCCGTTATGCTTAAACTGGACCCATTATAAACCTTTTAGCAAGTTTACAATCTTCATGGACTAAGACGGACACGTTACAGTCTAGCGAGCACTTAATTTTAAAGCATGACCCACTTTTATCAGCATAATGCAAGCGGTCGAGAAACAATGCGTAATTGCAAATTGCCAAAATAAAAAAAAGATGGTCATAATAAGCAGAGCTGAACAGAGACTGTGCGGAAGTCGACAACACCCATTTCCTTAAGCCTTTACGGTACGCACGGTACTGGTCAAGATGTATGAGGATTTATTATCTCAAATGTATTTAAGGATATTTTTTTACGGACACCAAGGAATCGCGTTAATTTTCACATTTTTATTTATTTAATCCTGACGTGAGGTGTGGTGTACTGCAGAGTAGAATAAGACCGACCTTTCACACTTTATAATATCGAAAATAATCGCCGTACACTTCTCGTAAACCACAAAGTATGTTTTCCAAATTATGGTATTTTACCGTAACCTCCGACACTGCTGTCAAACGAGAAAATTATGAACTGCCCTCATTTTTGGAGAAGGTCCAGCAGTGGACGGACGTCTTTCGGCTTAGATGAAGATGGTGATGAATGCTGTATCCTGACGTTTCCACTCTACATGATGAGTACGATTATAATTGAAAATAAACGCCTCTTCAGTATCTGTGAAAAGTGTTTTTCAATGGCGCGAAAGCGAAAGAACTAAATATATAATGAGATATATTTGGATACACATCCCGTAATGAAAACAGTTTCTAATAAACTTACAACAATCTGAACTAAAGAAAAGTGATGAAAATAGATGAAGCGTGGCAAAAAGATAAGAGACGCATCAAATAGCGATCGTGGCTAGTCTAAATAAAAGATAGCCATAAAATATAAATAAACATAATAAATGGCCATATAAAAGCGTCATAAAAAGGCGTGTCACGAGTCTATCTTAATTAATTAGAGTATGATCAAAGTAATTTATATCTTATATATAAAACAATTAGTGCGTTATTCTTTCTTTTATTAATCAAATGATATAGTAACTTTTTTGATTTAATGGGATCACTTTCTTTCGCATTTTTTTAAATACTTTCATTACCAGCCAGCAAAATGTTTTATGTGATGCCTAACAATATTTGCAATAACACTTTATGCCAAAACGGGGAACCCTTTTACTTGAAACGACAACGTAATACCGGTATGTTTGCGTATCGCAAATCACTAAGTAATTATATAAATTTGAAACAATTCTGAGAAAATATATGAGCTTCAGCTGGTTATGGCGAAAGCATTAAAACTCATACTTGTATGTTTACTAAGCAACACTTGACTTTAACTGGATTAAGCCTTCCTATTCAATATTTTAGTTCAATCGATTGCAAACTTATTTCAACATCGTAAAGTCTTAGGTATCCGTAGAAAAATACTGTAGCCTACCAAATATGGAAAATACAACAAATTCACAATCGCGTAAGTGTGGTAAGCATAAAAATAAAACATGTGAAATAGACATTTACAGATAAATTATTATAATAGAAAAATACTAGAAAAAATCGACTCGGGTCACAAGTGAATCTCAGGCGGGAATCGAACCCGCAACCTTTGGAAATCCGGTCCAATGCTCTCCCAATTGAGTCGATTTTTTCTAGTATTTTTCTATTATAATAATTTATCTTATAAGATCGCATTGAAAATGCATAAAATATATAAAAATTATAGATCTTACATGGCTGTTTCATCTTAATCGATTGACCAAACATTTGTAAAAATGTTTCTTTCGAATACGAGAGGATGTTCCTCTCATTGATGAAACAACGCTGGCCTACAGCGTAAAAATCAGGAACGTACTAGAAAATTTCGACGAGTGTTCGCAAGGCTCGGTAGCTCAATTGGGAGAGCATTGGACCGGATTTCCAAAGGTTGCGGGTTCGATTCCCGCCTGAGATTCACTTGTGACCCGAGTCGATTTTTTCTAGTATTTTTCTATTATAATAATTTATCTTATAAGATCGCATTGAAAATGCATAAAATATATAAAAATTATAGATCTTACATGGCTGTTTCATCTTAATCGATTGACCAAACATTTGTAAAAATGTTTCTTTCGAATACGAGAGGATGTTCCTCTCATTGATGAAACAACGCTGGCCTACAGCGTAAAAATCAGGAACGTACTAGAAAATTTCGACGAGTGTTCGCAAGGCTCGGTAGCTCAATTGGGAGAGCATTGGACCGGATTTCCAAAGGTTGCGGGTTCGATTCCCGCCTGAGATTCACTTGTGACCCGAGTCGATTTTTTCTAGTATTTTTCTATTATAATAATTTATCTTATAAGATCGCATTGAAAATGCATAAAATATATAAAAATTATAGATCTTAGACATTTACAGTTTACTATCCGTATCGTTTTAACTGTTGAATAAGCATGTGTTTTAATTTAATTGATAAAATTGATGGATCAACTATTGTGATGAGGGTTCTTCAGTGGCTTAGGCATCAAATTAGTCAATTGTTTTGCTAATCGATTCAATAATCTAGCTATCGATCTTTATATACAAAAGTCGTGATAACCTCAAAATATACCCCATTCTTACAATTTTATTTATTAAATATTTTCAAATATGTACATTACAATATAAACACAACAATATCAAACTAAAAACTTATCATTAAAATTAACCCTAAAATATTTATTTACACATTCACAAAAAGAATATGTCATCCAAAATTTCAATTTAACCTCACAATTGCTCATATTATATGCGAAACTTTATGATGACAAAGTTTTTATGCACAGATAAACAATTTATTGAATTTTTACTTTCACAACTTCCAGCTGAATTCAATATTTATTGCTAAAAATCATACAGCAACCATGTGCTTGTTATAAATTTATGTTCCCGATAGATGGCTGTTTTTTTTTAAATATACATATGTTATACCGTATCAACAGTTCTAATCTCTGTTTAGTTTGGCGTTAAATTATTGCTGTGAGCATCACAATTTACGCAGAAGTTACTATTGTTTTTCAAATCGCTCGTTCAATAGCCTTACATCACTGACTTGTTAGTTCAATAATTTGAAAGTATAATACAGTGGAATTGGTTCGGAAGTAAACACGTAAAACGGTAAACCCGCTATTGTTACGTTTCTTTACTGAATAATATGCAAATTGATTAATTACGTATGATTAATTATGTTAATGGCTGACTTTTACTGTATACTAAATAAGTTTTCCTGGACTATGATGAAACCTGTCAAAATACATTTAGGGGAATTTCAAGAATGGTGTCATCATACCAAAAGCTTCTTCTATTTTTTATTCTAATATTTCGACTCATACTTTTGCATCAATAATCTATCTAAAATAGCTGAAAACTCAACGCATCTTCAGTAACACTTGCTAGTCTCTCACACATTTAAATAAAACCACTTAGATCAGATTTACTGCGCGTTTGATTTTTTTTGTTTTTAATCGTGAGGTTTGACTCATTAATAGGAGCCATGCTACTAAGGTAATGGTTATCACAAGTGTGCTCTTACCCCTAACGTTATTTTTTATTTTTATTTCGTTATTTTATTATCTCTATCTGAAATCTATTGGGTCTACCACGAGTTTGGAAATTGGTAGGCTCTTCCGAAAATGTTGGAGGGTAGTATTAGTACTTAGACTTAGCGATCTTGTGAATACGACTCCTGTGAACGAATTTAAGTGTCTGGGATAAGTACAAAAACTGAAATAAAGGCGAAAAATAATATAAGAAGAATACAAAAAATAATAAGTACATGAAATAGAGTCAGTGAGAAAAAAGAAAGATCTTTTCTTACTAAGCTTTTTTAAATATAAATATATGTAGTTTAAATTATTATGTTTTTAGTTTATATATTTGTTACGTCTCTGCACTCTGTGTCATTTTCTTACTTTAGTTGCTGGAAGAGATCTCTTTTAGCGATTATAGCCCATCGTTATTAGTTTTATCTAAAAATGTAAAACCAATTTTTCGTGTCATAGTGATTATAATAAATTAATTACAATTCATGTGCCCCTAATTTTAGATACCAAAGCGTTTCGATAACATCTCTCCATTTCCACATAATCAGAAAATAGAAATTTACGAACAAAGTCTGCCTGACTACAGTGCGTGACTGGAGTTTCATTAACAACTAACTGTACTTTAATTTTTGTTTTAATTATGGTGGAAGCGAGCACCGATTACAATCGCATGGTTTAAGTCATGTACAACTTAACCCTGAACTATTTAATTATTCAATTTAATAATTTACTTAATATTAAATACTCGTATGTACTGCCGTGTGGTGTACGCCAGAGTAGAATAGTTCCAAGTATTGTAAAAGGCGATTAATGATACTCAAGCTATTAACCATACATCTCCCGTAAACCATATAATGGGTGGTGACTTGTAGTAATAACTTATATGTGAACAATTTTAGCCTTTTCCAAACCGAATTCTGATGAACTATCTTCCGTCTGCTGCTACATAACCGTGGTATTCGAAATTGGATCCAGAAATATTTTTAAAAACATCTCTCAAATCAAATTCTAAGACCATGCGGACGACATCGCGGGCCGAAAATGGGAAACTGTTTGAGGCATAATTATTATAATATGTGCGTTTTAAATCCAGATTTTAAACAATGTGTGTGGCAGATTTCATTCGGACCTGTGCTAAACAGATCCGAATGAAATTTGCGTTTATGCGTGATTGGGTAACATTCATAATATTAGTAGGAATGACAACAAACATTTAAAAGAGACAGCAGGAACAATGACATACAAAGTGTTTTTATAAAAATTAATATAAAATAAAATCACTAACGACTAAACTATCAATATAACATAACGTTGAACAATATAGCTTTCTCAAGCCTTCCTCAGCCCGGTTAGCTAATTATATACAATACACCATATATTAAATGCATATATACCAATCGCTTATACATATGCTGTCTCATAAGCATACCCACGCGGTTAGATACAGTAAATTAATGATCTGTGTTAATAAATCTCCGAGCAACACTCGTGCGTTTTCATTCTTCCTATATATTCTTTACTGCACATAAATTTACAACAAGTTACAAAGACCGATAATATATTTGAATAAAACACTTTTTACGGATTTCCCGCACAATTTCTTTTATATTCAATCCTGACGTTTCGACTCCTTTTCAGGAGGCGTGATCACATGTCGAAAGGTCAGGATTAAATATAATATAAATAGTGCTCAAAATCCGTAAAAAAGTGATTTATTCAAATGTGTAATGTAAGCGGAAGTGTAAGAACCGATGACCGATGATATCCTTATTAAATTAGAACAATACTTTGTGTGTGTGTGTGTTTGTTACCATATCATTCAATTAACGTTACCATAACAACGCGTGGCCGGGTCATCAATTAACGCTACCATAGCAACGCGTGGCCGGGTCAGCTAGTAAATAAATAAATATAAGACATACCTACGTTGTTCCAAACCAATTAGCTTAAGTAATTTTCTTATGGAAATTAGAAGTAACGTCGGTACCACAACATCTAGACACGAGCCAATATCGAAAAGTTCGTTTTCTACATTGACACGGCCGGGAATCGAACCCGGGGCCTCGGAGTGGTTTTATCATGAAAATCGATATGCGAGCTACACGACCACAGAGTTAGTCAAGTATTGTTTCTAAATCTGGACTTAACTCTATAAATGATCCCTTTCAGCAAACCCTGATTAAGAATGGTTGGTCGTGGTCGTATAAGTAGGTGTCACCAAGATCAAACAAGCAATGAAGTAAAATAGAAGTTAGAATAGATACATGATTTGTATCTTATAGAATATGTAGATTAAATAATAAATAATTTACTGTAAGGAATTGTTGTGCTTTATGTGTAGAAATCAATTACGGTAAAGTAAAAAAAATACTTACTTAGTCGCCGTAACAGTTACGTAAGCGGATAATTCGAGGTACCTTCCTAATTAACGATTCGTTGCACAACTTTGTTTTATAATTGACGATTAATTGAGACTAAGTATTATTTGCAAAACAAAATTAAGACCAGCACTACTTGGTAATTAGTTATTGTATTAGTATAATATTCAACTATTATGAGGGTTGCCAACGATACTAGAGAAATAACGTCAAAATATTATACCGAACAATATTGGAACAGTGTTGGCGCATCTTCTCAGCCATTTAAGTACAACTAAGTGTGTAAGTTAACGCATAATAATAATACAGATCGTCTTGACATTAATTTTCATCATCTTTCATTGATATCCAAGGGTTCCATTGCAAGTAGCAGTAAGTCTCTGAAATTTTCAATAATACTGATTACTATATATTAATTATTCTACGAGTACGTTAAATTAACAGTAACCCGTACTCCACATTAATGGAGTTGAGTTTACATCCACACGGAAGGTGAATAATGATTATATTATAGAAATATATTCGGTATTTCTATGAATTAAAATTATATTCTTTTGAGAATTGAACATTTTGCACTCTATACGACCGTTTGGCGTAACCCTGCCTTTCACACCGACCTGAGTAATGATATATTTCTATAAATCCTTAATATTTATAGGTAACATATACGTATATTTAGCCCTTACTCTAATATCTACAACACAAGCGTTATAATGCTTACTTTAAGGTAGGCTAATTGATATTAATGTATGAAATGTTATTATTATTATTAGGATTCCATAATGACTATTATTATAGACCTAAAGCAATAAGCATAGTATGTATATCAAGTATATTAGTGATATGAAGTCATCGTTAACGGTAACTATGCCTGTCACTTTATTAGATTCATAGTAACCATTCAGCCACTAATTGTCCAGACGGAGTTGTATATTCAAATCAACGTCGTTAAACGCAACCGCTATAAATAAACAATGAAAATTTTTCAAACAATGGCCCCGATAAGAGTGTAAACAAACTGGCCCGATCTAAATTAACGGGTAATTAACTCCGAAATAGGTTGTGCAACGATGTGCATTCATTGCACACGACTCTTTGCTTTCCTGTTGCTGGTTAGTGAGTCGCTACTGAATAAAAAATCAAACTTCTTTTGTTTATTAAAGCCTATTAGCGTTGACGAGCTAGTTATGAAAATCGTCGATTGTTTCCTAAACATTATTATGCGCATAACTCGTGAAATAGGAACTTTTATCTGGGTACTTTTCTTCTTTCTTTTGTTTTTATTTCAGCTGTAAGAAAACAAAAGAAAAGTGGGAAGATTTCCTATAATATCCACACTTGTAAATCGGGTCTAGAGATGGCAGTAAAACATCATAATTCGTAAAACGTTGATGATTAATAATTTTACGATATAGAAAATGTAAAAAAAAAACTTTTCGGTATTGTCTTGGTGTTGTGGTATCATCGTTCCTTTTAAATTCCATTCCATAACACAAGTTCCTTAGCTACTTGGGTTTATAACAATGTAGGTATGTGATGTTGTCTTATATCATATAAAATACATTATATTTTATTTATTATTTTTTGATTTATTTTTTGGTATTATAAGCTTTTGGGGGACTTGGGGTCAACACAAAGAGGCTAGGGATAATCAGGAATCTATTGAATTTTCAGGGATGTCCACAATTGTTCTACTATTCAGCAAGTTTTATGAAAAATTACGGTTTTTTGGGTAAAATAACTTAATTTTTAACTCCGGCACTCCCAAAGGTTGTGGGTACGATTCCCGCCTCAGAATTCACTTGTGAGCCGAGTCGATTTTTTCTAGTATTTTTCTATTAAGATAATTTATCTTAAATAACTCAAGCTATTATTATTTATTACTAATATACCAGTTATGCTAAGTTTGGGATTTGCCTTGTGGACATTACGATATTTGTAAGAACATTCATAGGAACCCCTATAGCGTAGCGATATGCGAGTTATAGCTTCTGTTCGTTTTCAAATTGAGGTCGACTCTCATGAAAGCCACAATGCTAAATTACTCCATGTTACGGCGTCATACAAACGTTTTTGAAAATTAAATTAATTTCTATGAGACGGGTTAAATATTACAATACCTTGACGGAAGTTTTTTTTACAATTAACTTTATATTTAAGGCGGCCATAGTACTACATCGGTTAATATGTCGGCTTTTTACTAAGAGGACCGTGTTCGATCTTAATTGAAGTACTTTGGACGTGGACCGCACTCCTAGCACAAGCATTTATAACACGAGGAATTTGCCCTAATATTTATTATGTAGTTATTGATTCTTATAAAAAGAGGATATGAAGGAAGTGTTTGTACAATAAAAATATAACCAAAATAAAAACAAACTTCAGTTGCTTTTCCATTTAATTAGTGCAAGCTGAAGTTTTAAATAGGTAACCCTATGCGTAATCGCATGTCGTCGACCTCTGGAACAGGTACAAAAACGTTTCCACACTCGAATAGGTCTCATCAATCATCGGACGAGAAGCGTTGAAAAGAGTCTTCAGACTCGCATCACAACACTTTCACTAATACTTTAATGCCATAAATCAAATACTCAGTCGACCGCGTACATTAACCATTTAGTATGGAAACAAATTGAATAGGTTTATACATGAATCGTTGAATAAGTTAGAAGCATTGAATCCATACTTACATTTCTTATTCGACACAATGTGATAATGAAGATAATTATTTTAATTGTTATCTGATTGTGTTTCAAATTAAGCACAGCATGTATTGTTCATACCAACTAGCTGACCCGGTAACGCGTTGCCATGGTAACTTTAATTGATACAATGGAAAAAGAGCGGACAGACAAACACACAATCAACAAATTTGTGTTTTTAGAGTATATAATAGCTGACCCGGTAACTCGTTGCTATGGTAACGTGAATGGGAAAAGAGCGGGAAAAGGAGCGGACAGACAAACACAAACAACAAATTTGTGTTCTTAGAGTATATATTAGCCTAGCCAAAATAAATATATAGCTATGACACACGTACTAATGCTCGTATTTATCACAAAACATCCTTTCCGGGACTCCAACCCACGACCATCTGTACGTGAGTACAGATGGTCGTGGGTTGAGGTAGGATTAGGTAGGATTGCTACCGATGCATCAAACAGTGGTCTGATTGTATGTCTCGTTAATATGTTGAAAGTGAAGCATATAATCCAGTGTACTTATTGATATAACCATCATTATGTCATCACTTTATGAAAATCTTATTTGAAAATACATAATACGTCACCCAATTTCAAAAACACAATTTTTAAATTGTGTCACTGTTGTCAATCAGCGCATTAAATCAGCCTCAATGCTTATCCGATGAATCACCGTGTTCGCAGTTTCGGCAATGAATGTAAATGGGCAAAAATAAAAGCTACACAATAAGTGAGTCATGGTGAAAAAGTGACACAAAAGTCATTGTGTGTTTAGATCTGCGTGCACAAGGGAACGACGAAAAGTTGTGCAATAATTTTTATTATTGCATTATTTATATGATATGATTTTTTATATGATTTCAAATTAGAACATTACGTTATCTGCATTGAGTAAGAGACGCCCAAAAGCTGAAGTTCGTAGTAAGTTTGCAATTCCTTTGAAACTTCAATAAACGTCTTAAAATTCAAAATACTTTCAAATATACTAGTATAATCAACAGTGGTCGGAGTAGGTATATTGAATTAAGGTCACTGACATCAAACGTATATGTTAATATGGATACGCCTCCGAGTTTCCGGATTATTATGATAAAAATACCGAAACATCGAAATTATTACATGAAACTAGTTAAAAATGTATCAATACTCTCAACGCTATGCTGCTAGTGGCGTAGATGGCCAGAATTTAATAGTAAAAAAAATTGGTTGCCTGTAAAGTCGATATACGGGCGAAAGTTTTACGTGACAACGACTTTGAGTGGTAAAATAATTTTAATGTGAATATTCATTCGTATAGTAGGAAGAAGGATGAAATAATAGTAACAATTTAAAACATTTATTTATACAAAGAATTATATTTAAAACATTAATTTATACAAAGAATCTCGCACTGAATTTCATATATCACCGCCTAAGCGAAATAGAAGCGCAAGACATGAACCGGTGTGTATGCCTATCTCTCTCACTCTCTCTCTCGCTCTGTCTCTCTCGCTCTTAGGCGGGCTAACCATGCCCGAGTGGAAGGGACGCGTGCCTCTCACTCGCTCTCATTTATAAAATGATATAATAATAATATTCATTTCAACACACGACATCCGGCAAACAGGGTCTTTTGTCCTCTTATGTCTATGCTCAACGCATCTGACCAATTAGAATCAAGTATCCTGGATGACTCATTGACTGTTTGTTCGAAAACAATGCTCGCACCGACATCCAGACCAAGTGGCTCACTCACTTATTTCGGTTCGTGGAGTGCGCTTATTTTATGTGTTGTGAATATCTTGACTTGACCCTGGCTTGTGTACTGTCTTCTGAAATCTACTTAAAACGACGAATTTGGCTTATAACTACGGACATCGATTTATTACTCTTGGATTGGGCCCATTTGAAGTTGTTTTTGTACGGGTAAGTTTTAATTATTTTCACTATTTAAGAAGGTTTTAGAACTTGGAAACAGTTAAAATATCACTTTATAGCAATCATCATAGCGCATGAGAGTCCGGTACGCACACCGCAGGGCTATCACCGCTTCAGTTAAAAAAATCACTTTATATGAAACAGAATTTCATTATCGACTTTACAGTTGTGTATGTATATATTGTAAATTTAAATCATTGTTTTATTTATTTATTTTTATTTATTTATTTATTAACATGCATGTCTTACAAGCTAACAGATGATATCATCCAAAACACTCGAAAGACTAGAACTACAATTAATTAATTAAGAATTATTAAAATACATTTTCATTAACTAAAGATTGAGATTAACTATATAAAACATAATTATTTACAATTAACATCAAATTTAATAACAAGGTTAACTTAAAAATAGAAAATAAAAAATAAAATAAAAAAGAAATAAAATAATTAGGAAGAATTACTTATTGCTAAACCAATTCTAATATACACAATTACAATTTAAAATTTTACGAAACAGATTTAAAAGATGTCCCAAATTATCCGCGAATAAATCAATTTCATAGTGCTGAGCAAGTATGTTCCCAATAGTTCGTAAGACACGGTTTGTGGGCGCGTGACTACCACGCTTCGTCTGCGCGGCGGGCAGCGCCAACAGGCGAGGGCGGCGGCGCGGTGCCACCAAACCTGCCGCATCCCACGAGATGCGAGAAGGTACTAAAATGTTAATTTTTTCTAGTATCTGTGGGCTATCGATCCTCTGATGCACTATTGACAGATAATGTTCAATCGAAAGCAGAACTCTTCTAAGTCGTAGAGTTTCCAAGTCAACCATACCCAACACAAAAACAGACGGATATAGAAAGGGGTAGTACCCATAAAGTTTTTTATAAAGCCATCGTGCAAACTTGCGCTGTAGTTTTTCCACGGCGAGCATATATTTCTCCTCATACGGATCCCAGACGATTGCTCCATATTCGAGCTTGCTGCGAACGTACGCAATATACAATACTTTTGCAACAAGTACATCGTCGAAGCGTGCTTTTAGGTGACATATAAATAAATATGGCAAAGGTCAAGGCTGAAACAGTGCTAAAGTGGTTATTGCACTATCCTGAGCTACTTTACGATAACGCTAGTGGCACTATATACTGTACAAAGTGTGAAAGTCATTTGAAAGCTGTGAATAGAGGCAACATTACCAAACACATTGAAGGCGCTGTACATCAAGGAAAATTTAAGAGACCGCAAGAGGAATTTTACTTCGACCTCATTAAGTTCCTGATTCTATGCAATATTCCTTGGTCGCAAATGAAAAATCCAGCGTTCAAAAAGTTTTTTCAGAAATATATGTGCAGTACTTGTTGTTGCGTTTGTACCAATCGTAAAGTGGTTGACGAATCACAGTTACGAAAAGTTTATTTGGAGAAGTTTTATAGGAATAAAATCAATTCGATTTATGAAATTAATAAAAATGAGAAACTATGGATATCGCTGGATGAGACAACAGACATTTTTGGTCGATACATAGTCAATTTCCTAATAAAACCATTGCATCCTAGTAATAGTGCAGGCCGGCCTTATTTGATTGCTTGTAAAATGCTAACAGCAGTAAATGGACAAACAATAACACAATTTGTACTGCAATGTCTAGAAAATTTATGGCAAAACACTTTTGAAGCGAAAGTTGACAATATTTTAATGCTTTGCACTGACAGTGTCGCGTACATGCTATCTGCAGGGCGAAATTTAAAACATTACTTACCTGAAATGAAGCATGTGACATGTTTGGCGCACGCTCTTCATCGTGAAGTGAGCAGATAAGGTCAGAATACAACGATATTGATATTCTTATATCAAATGTTAAAAAAGTATTTTTAAAGGCTCCTAGTAGGGTAAACATTTTAAAAGAAAAATATCCTGACTTACCGTTGCCTCCGCAACCAGTCATTACCAGATGGGGTACTTGGTTACAGGCAACATCTTACTACGCTCAACATTTAGATAAAATAAAAGAAGTTTTATCCTGCTTGAGCAGTTCTGATGCTATAGCCATACGAAACGCAAAAAACATTTTGGAAAAACAAAATTTAGAAAATGATTTAAAATATATCGAAGAAAATTACTCTATTATACTACTAGCCCTAAAAGAGTTACAAAAACAAAATTTATCTCTAGCTGATTCACTTTTAGTATTTGATCAAGTAAGGGCTACGCTTAACGAGTGCAATAATGAGAATATAAAAAATAAAATAGAATCAGTTATGGAACGAAATCCAGATTTAGATACAATTAGAGAATACAGCGAGAGTATTGAAAAAAGCGTAGCAAATAATCAGAAACTTTATTTCAAATTCGCTCCATTGACATCTACAGATGTTGAACGATCATTTTCCACTTACAAATGGATCTTAGATGTTAAAAGAAATAGCTTAAAAATCGAAAATATTGAAAAAATTATAGTTATTTATTTTAATTGTATAGAGACAGAAAATCAAAATGTAGAAATTGTAACCGATGAGGATTAAAAATAATTGTTTTTAATAAAACTGTAATAATGATTATTTGTATTCACAATAAACAATTTTGTTTGCTTACATATGGTTTTTTATTTTATTACTCTATTTACCAAATTTTTGGAAACTCCGGTACATTCCGGAAGAAATGCATGTCCATGTTATGATATCATGACGCAAGTATCTAAAATCAATATACCTACTCCGACCACTGATAATCAATGTTGGAAGAAACTCTTTATCGACTTCCCTTTCGAAGACCAAAAACGACATTGCATCCGAAGTGTGCCATTACTACATTTCGGCAATGAGAACTGGTTCATACCTGTAACAAAAAGATCGTGGCGTTACTTATTGTTCAAGTTTACACATGTAATGTCATTTCGTAATGTGCAACAATCGTTGCTAACATTATCGACATGACAAATAATGTCCGAGAGTGACGGCGAACGTCAGCCATTATTATTAATCTGTGAAACTATTTGAACGACCTCCATGGTCAAATGTAAAATAATTAATTTTTGTGGTCCCAATTTACATTCAAATAACAATTGCCTTTGTACATATATTCTTTCATTTGAGGTGCGTATATTTAAAAAGCAAATATTTCAAAAGTTGTTCAATTTTGTACAGGAGTCTAAAATAACAGCACGAGATAAGGTGATTGGCTCAATTAGAAGGACTAAAAGCAGCCATTTTTACAATTTAGTCATGGTTTTGTCCTTTTTTAACAAAAAATGAGATGGAAAGTCAGAAAACGGAAAAGAATATCGTGATCTATTTATTTTTTTAAATTAAACTTGAAGCTGCTTTTAAACATACTTTAAATATTACCTGTAAGGCGTAGCTCCCATGTCTTTTGAATTAAATAGAAATTAAAAGAAATAGTGTATCCATAAAAAATTAAGTGTACGCCAAAGAAAAAAATTGCATATAATGTCACAATCCAATACAATAACGTCACAATATATCAATAATATACATACAGATAATTCACAAAGTTCAATCGTCTCAACATTTGCTCAATTGACAATCATATCTCGCTGAATTATTTTTATTAGACACAAAACAGATACAATATAGCAGGGGCGCTTTTAAACTTGATTTAGCTACAAATGCACGCAAATTTTCGATAAGCAATTATTTTAATCTACAAAGGCTACGTTTATAGGTTACATTACGTTGAAATGACAGTAATCGTGAAATTATGTATGAGAAACGTTGAAATCAAACCTCAATTCGGTGCTTATTATGTCTCGTAACTACTAAAACTAGGTACGCTTGCAACTGTCAGATAGGTATATTGCATTCTATGATTTAAATAACATACCTGCATAGCTATATAAAATTATAGTAACATAAACGGATTGGGTGATTACTCAAAGATTAACGAATAAGGCATGCGTAGGATATTTCAAATATAAATATTAATATATGTTTGTATGTAAACTTATAAATAAAGCGACCGTCGCCCATTGGTAGAGAACTTCTTACTTGTAACACCAGCATATAGATTACTATGAGGGTTAGCGGAAATATTTATAATACGTTCCAATCATTGTCATTATTATTATTTTTTTTAAATGTGTTCCCTTTTGAAACCAACTGGAGCTGACTGTGATCGTATAAGACTTGACCACGGCCGGTGCAACCTGGCAGAAACATTTAAAGAAAAAAATTACTTACTAGCCATTCCCATGCTTTAAACGCCTGGTTTAAAGATTGGCATAGTTTACGTGAGGTATATCTGAACTGTGACTTATTTTAACTTATTTTAAGTAACTACAATTTACTTAGTCATATAAAGTGTGTTTTTAAACGAATACTAATCCTACAGAAGAAAGTCAATACGAGTTGAAGTTTTGATACACTATGAAAATTGATGATTAATTTGGTTAATATGTTTTCAAATTTTTATTTGTTTACAATCTTTGGCAGTAAGGATAAAACATTTTAAGTAATGAACATAAATTAGGGGAACCAATACCTACCAAGTCAACTTTCACTCATAGAATTAAAAAAAACTTATTTATTTATATTTTTTGCAAAACAGTTTTAGAAAGAAAATTTTGAGAAAGTTAATACTAACAAAAAAGATTTAATTTTAAAGGATTCGTAGATCTAATCTATCAAAGCAGCTCTCTGACGCAGATGACAAGTTTTGATTACATTTATTCTTATGAGATTTTTTAGTTCTTTTGGCTAGCAGACACTGTTAAGATAAGATACTCACTTTCGCACTGATAAAGAATTTTAAATAAAGTGCGTTTCCCTATTGTGTTTAACGTTACCTACATTGGTGAAATAAAAATCATGCGGAGCTAGAAAAAATCACATTGAAATATTATACTCGAAACCACATAATTATCAAGAAAAATAACGGTTGAAATTCGCTACCTATAAAATTAAAATGCTCAAGTTTAAGATTTTTCGTATCAGGTTTCGGTGATGTATCTCACAGCTGGATACAATAAGAATGAGCGCTGACGTATTTCTTGGAATAAGCAACAATATTATTTGTAAAATAAGCAATAGTCGTGTTGAAAATACATATTTGCCTCAGGCAGGATTTAAGGATGTTCTATTGTATTTCCTAAATTTTTAGATCGAAACGTATATTATTCGAATCATTTAAGGCCTAATTTACGTTTATCCTAATGATTAATTGGCTAATGGCATTGTCATAAGTCCGAGTATTTCTAAAATCTTGTTTAGTAACTGTCGAAAACCATAAAATCTTTAATCCAACTACATATATACAGTTAAATATTCCAATTATTTTTAATCCCAAGGCCACCTCATCAAACGAATAGTTTTTGTTCTGGTGTTTTCCTATATGAGGAGTAATAGGAATAAAATTAGGATTGTTGAGTTTAAGGTTCGACGACCAAAGAACCTGAACCCCGATAATCCTAATTTTAATACCTTTAGGACTACAATGAGAGTAAGTAATATATTATAAGGAAAATTTCATATGAAGAATATCATTCAGGACAATTCACTTTAACAGAATAAATATTAGAATAGAACATACAAAAGGCGGCCAGATTCGAACCGGTGTCTTCTGGCATGCCAGCTATTTTTCCTTCTTTAATAACAAAAAAATATAGGAATATATAGCTTGATGTATCGACTGTACAAAGCGAATCGTGTGTGATTTTGACATTTCGGTACTCCAATTTTAATTGCAATATGCAAGGCAACCCGGAACTGTCCTGGAAAACGCGAGAATGGAAAGAGGAGACCCAGAGTTGGAAGTGCCTCTAATGGACTAAAATTGATACCGTATTTGGAGTATGAATACAGGTCTGTTTATCATATAAAAACAAAATATTCCAAAGCAGTTTAAAGTTGTTAAGTTAGAAAGTGAATCAATTAATTGATAAGTAAACTAAGCTAATGTATTGCTCGTTATGAAAGAACAATAAATTTAATTTTATGGTTGGTTTATGTAACTTCCTCCCTGTCTCTCCGAAATTCGACGACATTCAACGTCGGCCGGATGATTACACAAGTGTCAATGCGAATCAAACTGTTGGTCTATACTAATTAACGGACAATGTCGGGATATGACGTAAGCGTAAGGAATTCTTTATAAAAATATTAACAACGAGATAAACACATTAATATTCCCGTTGACCCCTCGTGGTAAACTTAACGCTTCTGTTACAACGTTCGTTGTACATAGGCGAGGATTAAACTTGGTAAGTCTATAGTTGAAATAGACTCCTCAACCGTTGGGTTACGGCTGCGTTATAAGTTTATAACAAAAGGACTGACTCCTTAATTCTAATTGGTGTGAACGTAACAAATAATTTTCTATATTGGTTTATGATATGTTAGTATATATGTATTTTAATGGCGGTTGTATTTTATTTGAACAATGTAGGGTCTTAAGCATTAACTAATTGAAACACTATCCTGGAATTACAAACGACAATGACTTCATGTGATGACGTTATAGCAATACTTCAGTGGGTGAAGAGTGCTTTATGAGTTGAGTGTCGTAATTATGTACTGACTAATGGATTTTATTTCAATTGATACTGAACTCTTCGTGTGGGGTTTAAAGACGAAAGTTGGATGCACATAAGTGATATCTGGGATAACTGACCTGCTGCTCTTGATTGTACTAATAGGTAATATTTTCTTGGTTAAGGTTACCGAATTTATTATATTCCTATTTTGATAATCTTACTGTAAAAGAAGTTATATCCTTTCGTATTTGCTGCAGCGAACTTATATTAGGCATCAAAATTTATTTATAATAATAATGATGATTTCTTACATTCACACCAATTAGCTTAACCCAAAGTAAGCACTTTAAGGCTTATGTTATGGATATTAGGGTAATGGATAGACATACATATTATGGTACAAAGATATTATCCGTTCCGGGATTCGAACCTAGGACCGTCGGGTTGATTAACGATATTATAAGATTAACTTAAAATAAAGAAATGTTTGCTCCCGTGAGCGCTTTAGGTTAAAACTATATGAAAACACTCGCATAAAAATACAGCGTTATACTAGACAAACTCAATCTCAAAAATACGATAGCAACATGTCATCAGATTTTTTCTTTATAAAAGTAAAAATAATTATATATGGCTGACACAATTTCTAAGGTACCGGTTGAAACAATGAGTGAATTATCGTCATCATTTAATTAATTATCGTCAGCTTATAAAAATAATAATAATTATTATTATGTCTTAAATGTCCCCATTGCTGGGACACAGGCGTGACCTATGAATGAAAAACAACAGCTCTTGCCAAGTTTCTCCTCGGTATAAGTTCTCCCATCGCAGGACTTAAGAAGCCGTGGCATAGTTGTTAACTTTCAATAAATGCATTATAAATGCTTATACTGAATAAAAAGCACTTTATCTGAAAAACTGTAGGGAGAATGGGCTACGTGGAATCAGTCCTTGGTGGGTGTTAATGACTGCAGTTGCAGCCGGTACCAACATCCCTTTCAAATTTGGAAGAGTTCCAAATTAAAATTGTCTGGTCATCCCTGTGATGGACTAACCTTCCTTAAAGTTGCCTAACATACTACGCCATCAAGCTCACCGACGAATAAACAAAACAAAAGTAAAAGGCTTTGCGGCACTCAACAATGAAAACTAATAACGAACTTGTACTAAATCAAAATAGAGGAAAAGTGATGTCGTAATTCTTAAGTAGAGCTCAAAGCATTTCATGTTTTGAGACAATCAGAATACCAAATTGAATCAGGGTAAATGTAACACAAAAGGAGAGGAGTGCGTACACGCCGCGAGCCGCTAGCCGGTGCAAGTCACCGCAGACAAAAGAATTACTTAATGGGCACGATCTTGGAAGATAGCAAACTTGCTTTTTTGGCGCAAGTAACGAGAAGATGGCGGCGAATGTGTTGAGACAAATGAGTATTATTTTCTCGTCTCTACTTGATTACGACTTAACGTAATCAAATACCTAGAGTACAAACAAAATAAAAGGAGCTTGAATGTTTTAATTTCTGAAACGCACCGGTCCCACAAAAAGTCATTTTTAAACAAGTATAATGACTTTCGGATATACAAATATGATGCAGATTAAAGGGTCGTTGAAGTTCTGTGTGATATGTTTAAGAGTTATTTAAAAGGAGTATAAAAACTTGTGCCCTAATATTTTGTTAGTTAGTAACTAGTTCTTTCGGTAATTCGATTTTTTTTTGTACGAGATCACATAAATGACCAATTCTACAATAATATACTTCTTTTCATGAAATTCAGCATCACCTTGCACGTTCCAATTGACAAATACGTGTACTCTACGATATGCACGTAGTTTGTTGCTACGTGCATTAAATTGCACTGTCTTTAAATAAAAATCAATGTCGCTTCGTCAAACCGAAAAACGTTCATTTGTGTAAGAAAGCCTTCTCCAAATATTTTGGTGGCAATAATCCACGCTAACTGGAGGCCAAGCGTGCTATTTTTCAATGTGAACGGACCGCTGAGAATTCTAATCTTATTCTAATTTCAATCCAACTTTGGACGAAATCGGTATTGCGCTAATTTTTACTCGACAATTGAAACACAAACGAAGTTGGATCGTAGACGCATTAGAAACAAAAGAAATGTCACCTAGTGTTGTAGGTATTCCGTTGTAATTTAGTTCGGAAACACAGGATCATACTGACTGCCCACTGCGTTCCAACTTCAATCGGGTTGCGTTTCAACCATCTGTCAAATTATTACCGCGATACGAAATATAGTAAAAGTTGAAGTTCAGCAGTAGTTCAATTCCAATCCAACTGTATATTTTTATGGCGATTGCCCCCTAGAAGGGTTAGATAATACAGTAAAAGACCATAATTCGGAAATCGATGCAGCTAATTTTGTCGCCTTATGCGATACCCTCAAGTGTGTGTTGGTGCTGTTCTACTCTGCCGGGTACCACACAGCGAAATGTCTATTACTATTAATCATTTCCGTTGATGTATGTTCGCTATTACCAACATCGGCGAAGCTAAAATATATTATTTCTAAAAAACACATGGGCGACACGATATTATATTAAAAAAATATGTTTAAATAGAGATATTATAGATGATGATTAAATGGAACAGGAGTGTACATATTTTAAGGGTGGAATATACTTAGTTTATCTAGAAAGCATTTCTTTTTATTAAAGTGCGTGCCTCTACAATCTCAGGCCAAACATGCTACAGATTTATTCGATACGACGATACGGTAGGTTACGAAACGCACCGATACGATCGGACTTTCAAGATGTTTCGATGACGTTTCCCCCACCCTTTGGGGCTGTACAAAAACCATGGTTACGTAAACCCTGAGTTATCGGTGAGTTTTTACAACTGGTTCTACTCTCTTACCGAACTTTTGTCAGTTGATTATGTTAGACATAGTCACAGCATCTGGTACACCATGCCATGTTATCACTTCGGGCTATTTTCATATATGGTTTTGGATATGAAGTCGGTATAGTTTTCTCTCAATAATTGACTATTTCTAATAATACCTGAAGATCATTTATCTTTTTCTTCTATAAACTTAAGAAGGTAATCCTTTCTTCATTTATTATGGAATCTCAATGAGGAAACCTAAAATCAAAACATACCTATACCTATAGCATGGTACATACGCAGTTAACAAAATTGACTTAGCCGTATATAATTGTTCAATTAACCCCCTAAAAAAACTTCCTACTAATTACTCACTGCACAATCTAATAATTATTCAAAAGAAATGTTATAAGGTTGTATTATGCCCCATGAGAAGGTCACGATGTTTTACTAAAGATCTTGTCAGTTTCAGCTCAAGACATTGCAGATATTCGATGAACTACATCCAATTATGAATGTTTTGAAAAAAATATTCGCCTAAAAAGTCCACTAGATTCCAGCAAGATTACGACGACGGAACCGATTTATTGAGCGTGATAGTGATCTCCAATAAATAAGACTTTATTTTTTTTTTGCCTAAGGCAAGATTGTGCGCAGCTTCAAATAATCTTGATAAAGATCAGGCGACAAAAAATTGTTCCGCTACAATAACATAGAGACGGTATACTAAAAGTGGTCTTTTAAAAATTAAATCAACAGACAAAAAATAACAGTAGACAAAGTAACAACATACGTATAAAACATTAAATTCATTTCACAAGAACATGATATCTAATAATACCTTGGAAAAAAAAAGAAACAACTCCTTTCGGAAGGAGTTGAATAATAGTAGTTTATGATACTGTTGCATAATAAGGGTTCTTATAACATGAGTGTGTTTTAAAAAAACGAGCCGTAGGCGAGTTTTTTTATAGTATCACACGAGTGTTATAAGACCAAGTTATGTACAGTGTCATACACTACTTTATCTACTCTCATACTATAATACGAAAAACAATATTGCAAATAAAACGCTGAATATAACAAAAAAATTATTTAAATGTCAAATGTTGGCGCAAAGGTGCAAACATCGATTGCGCATGCGTGTTGCGTCGTCGCGGACTCGCTCATTGAAACCTTTTTAAAGTAGAGGTTCAACCTCCTTGGTCCAGCTGGAGGTTGTATAGGTGTATCGTTATGATTAAAAAGTTATATTATGTTACAGGTGTCCATACAAGACCTGTATCGTAATTAAACTTTTTTTTTTATTATTTTTGGCCTGTACGTAATGTTTGTCATAAGCATTTTGTTTTCAGTTTTAGAATCTTTGTATTATAGTATCAGAGTAGATAATAGTAGTTTATGATACTGTTGCATAATAAGGGTTCTTATAACATGAGTGTGTTTTAAAAAAACGAGCCGTAGGCGAGTTTTTTTATAGCATCACACGAGTGTTATAAGACCAAGTTATGTACAGTGTCATACACTACTTTATCTACTCTCATACTATAATATGTAAAACAATATTGCAAATAAAACGCTGAATATAACAACAAATTTATTTAAATGTCAAATGTTGGCGCCAAGGTGCAAACATCAATTGCGCATGCGTGTTGCGTCGGTCGTCAAGGACTCGTTCATTGAAACCTTTTTAAAGTAGAGGTTCAACCTCCTTGGTCCAGCTGGAGGTTGTATAGGTGTATCGTTATGATAAAAAAGTTATATTATGTTACAGGTGTCCATACAAGACCTGTATCGTAATGAAACTTTTTTTTTTATTATTTTTGGCCTGTACGTAATGTTTGTCATAAGCATTTTGTTTTCAGTTTTAGAATCTTTGTATTATAGTATTAGAGTATATAAAGATCTTTACAACACCTTTGCTCGTAAAGCTGATGTAATTCCACCGGTTTTAAATATGTAAAGCGGGTCATAACAAACGCGTGTGTTATCAAAGCAAATAGTTAAGTTATAGTCCATACAAATTCCATAACAGCATTATTTGCCATTTCGCTCGCTGTTGCTATTCAAATTTCGAACTAATCCCCGCTCGTTAAAATCGCGGGAAAGCAACAGTGTACATTCACAGATTGAGTTTATTTAATAATAATAACATAATTAAAAAATTTGGACGACCGTTTGGTGCAACGTTAGCGATCCTGCCTTTCGCACCGACGGTCCTGGGTTCGAATCCCGGAAGGGGCAGATGTTTGTATGATGAATACGAGCATTTGTATCTAAGTCATGGGTGTTTACATATATTTCTATGAATATTACATATCTATGTATCATATAATTGTATGTCTATCCTTTAGCCTAGTATTCATAACGCAAGCCCTACTGTGCTACTTTGGGCTAGGCTAATTGGTGTGAATGTAAGAAATATTTATTTATTTTGCAAAAAAAAAAAAAAAAACTAAGTATCATTTTAATAATTGTAATTTCATTAAATGTTGCAATAATTAAAAATATAAAATGTTTTTTTTCTGTTTCCTCGCAAATGTGTTATAAAACGTCGTACGATATACGTGCGTATTGGTTATAACATGCTCGGCTCAATTACGCCCTCGCCTTCGGCTCGGGCTGAAATTCCGCCTCGCATGTTATAACCATCATAACGCACTAATATCGTAATGTACTATAACACGTATAGTAAAACTGTTAAAGTTGTCTATCTGTTGTTACTCTATTTCAGCTAAAATACTACTCTGCTGGAAGTAAAGCCTCTTCAAAAAAACGGAGGCATTAGCCGTAATCTCCACGTTTGGCAGGTGGGCTGGAGAGCGTTATTGTGTTTGACCGCGATGAACTCTGAAACTACTCAACCGATTTTGAGGACTTTTCCTGGACTTTTTCTATATATAATTAACTTTGGTCAACGAGAAGTGTATGGTATTCTAGTATCATATAAGTCGCCCCTTACGACACCCTCTTTTTTTTTACGGGGGGAAATGCGTTACGCTTACCCCACCGATGGGGAGACGGTGGGGTTATGTAGGACTCACCCGTCAGGAAAAGGCTGACGGGCATACCCAATAAAACCCCCGGTGTTCCGTCTGCCGCTATGCGACGGGCCACGGGAAACTATGATACTACCGCGGTCCGCCGCCGTCGGACTCCATACAGCATAGTGGCACCACACTCAATTGGACTACATATACTCACATTGCGAAAAATCATAACTTGTATCACAATCCGCCTATTTTTATAAAACTAAAAAAATAAATTAATAATGTAAATATAATTCTTAATTCGTAATAAGGTTTTACCATTTGTATAAAGATTCTTAATATATACCTAATATAAAAATAATTAACAAAAATATGCAACCTACTTAGCTTCGCCGATTTAGTTGCGCCATGCCTGCTTATTTTTTAATAAAGTGTTATCATTTTCGTATATCTCATACTGCGTATGATCACCACTGTGACTCGTCAATCAGCCAAGTACAATAAATATTGTTACGTCATAATCCGATGAAGGAACGACCGGTTCGCGGTCACGAACGAGGCCGGAAACCAATCCACTACTTTCCGCACCACCCAAAGATAGTACAAGACGATTGATCGATCGTCGATGTAAACGAAGCGGAAGATGTCTTTGAGCGTGGAGAAAGAATTAATAAACTTTTAATGAGAGTGTAATCAAACACTTATTAACCAACAATTGCGGATGCCGGCGAAACAGTCAAGCGAAAAATACCTATGCAACTTTTGAAGGTCTTACCTAATTGCAATAACTGACAATTGAAACCTTAACACAAACAGTGAAATAAAAAACAATTACCTAATAGAAAACAACAGTTGACTGAGTCAGTAATATAAACTTAAGAGACAATCGGAACATAACACCCACAATGCACGTAATAAACATAAATCAAAACGGCGGCGCTTAACTGCGTAAACTTTCGGTGCAACAAATCATCGAAACGATCCAATTGATTGCTTGAAATAATTACTTTACTGTTAAATATTTCGTTAGTTATGTATTTAAATAAATAAGTGTTGGTTCCACGCTGATACCTTGCAGTCACGCCAATGGCCTGTAGAGATATTGGGCAGTATTAAGTTAAACAAAACAATTTCAATATCTTGATGTACCAAATAGAAATAGGTCGCCAGTCGCTTGCCTATATTACTCTCATCGTCCAAAATATACCTTTTAACTTTTACGCCTTTATTAATTTGATCGATTGGGGTAACAGTAATCAGGAGACAAATTCTACTCATTCATCCACAACGAAAGCAATATGTAAAAAATCAGCGCTTACAACATCGTGAAACTTATACGGCTAAGCTACGCGCGCAGTAGCTGGTCGTGAGTCACGCTTTTACAATGTGGACATGTTAATTGCAATAGATTCGTGGGCCTATCGCCAGACTATCATTTCCGTAAATATTTACGGAAAAATCCGACACGCGTTATGCAATGCTATTACGCAAAGTGAATGAGTATTACGAATGGGCACTCGTTTATCGCTGTTGAGTATTATCAAAACAGATTAATAAAACAAAACTAAAATTTGATACTAATCCGATAAGAAAAGCAGAAACGCACAACTTAAACCGCTTATTAACAAAAGAGAAATTGCTCAAGGCGAAATCATAGACGGCATTCCAATATAATGAATGACACATTGTTGCAAAAAATTGCGTAAGAGACGGCGTAAAATCACTGCACGAAATAAACATTTTTAAATACTCTTCGTCTTAAATTAATGATATAAGATAAACTCGGCTCTTGAGGTCGAGATAAGGGTGGTTACGTTACGTGTTGTAGGTGGGTTCATTCATTAATCTTGTAAGTTGTTCATGTTTAAATATCAGTTAGCTTGGAATAGCGTAAGTGATAAAGTGACTTTAGGTAATATTTTAAAATTAATTTGCTTTTTTAATGGATACGATACTGTAATTTCACTTTTAATGAAATTTATCTTACTCGAAATACGCGTGCTCGTACTCGTAAACATACAATTAATGTCAGTAAGTAAAAGATCGTTGTTTGTAAATAATCAAAGAAAATAATAATTTTTATTCATTGACCTGCAGTTACGTTGCAATTTTTATTCTATACAGATCATGGAGCTTTGTATCTGAAATTTCCTAAAAAAGACTACAAACACATGGATCAGAAATTAAGACAAAGGTCGGTAAAAGGAACACAAACTCTCTATTCTGTGTTATCCTTCAAATTAAAGTTATAAACCCTAATTGATCGTACGAAAGAATAGAAGAACTTTCACGGCAATGTTAGGTGCGAAGTCAGAATAATATCATTAGAGTCAATGGGCAATAAACTTCGGGAAGCGACTGCGCGACCTATGGTAGGTAGGGGATCACGTCTGAGTGGAAATGGACGAGCTATTGTGTTGTCAGACCAGCGTGCTTCGCAGTGATAAATCCCTACAGGTTAAGCCACAGACGAAGCTAAACGTATATCCAGAATTGACAACATTTCAAAATAATTAAGCCCCTCAAAGAATGTATGGTTCGTTTCAGATGATTGTTTTTTTTTTAGGTTGGGTAGATCGCCTATTTCGATACTCCGGGTAATGATGGTATAAATTGGAAGCAATTTGCAAGAGCATGATCAAAATTGTTTAGTTGCTGCTAAATGTAGCCAATCTTTATCTTAGTTCGTCACATGTAACTTGCGCCCTTTGACTCTACAATAGTGTGCACGCGACCGCGTCTCACGATTTTAGGTCAAGGCAGGCAATTGCACGGGATCGCCACAAGATCATTACAAATTGCACTTACTGCACGACTACATGCTGAAGAACGTTGATGATAAAAAAAAATAACAAGAGCAAACCAAAAAAATGAGCATGGAAATTATGAAGTTATACTATTTAACTATAGTCCATAGAGTTAAAGCTATAGTCCTTACTTAAATTTTACTAATTATTTAAAATTTCAAGATTTATGGAACGATATGATATAACAAGTGTACGTATAGCACACAATAGGTTAATAATCGTGTTTTGTTTTTCAGAAGTTGTTTTTTACAAACACAGACAAAGATAACTATCGGTGGTACTTCAGAGTAAGTAAACACGCAGATATCAATATCTGTCTTTAAAGAGAACGTCAATTTTTATGTTTCAAGTATTTGATTCTTGTACTTATTAGGAATATTTTGACATAAGTTGTAGAAATAAAAATGTGTTAACATGTTTATAAAAAAGCTTTTACGCCAATAATTTGATTAATTCATTGTTTGTATCAATTTATGCGAAACTAACATAGGAAAATTTTTTGATAAGGATGGCAAAATTATTCTGAAATTTTAACAAAAAATTTTACTGTGTTCTTTTTTACAATATACATAAAATTAAAATATCTGCCCCTTCCGATACTTGAAAGCAGGACCGACCTTTCTCGATGCGAAAGACAGGAGACATTTCTTGGGTGGTGGCATGTGGTGCGGATCGTTACGTTTCCCTAAGATATGGTTGAGCGAAGCGATGCCGATGGCTGTATCATGCGTCATGCTCGTGAGCGGGTGCTGCCTTGGGAAGTGGGTCTGCTTTAACCTTCAGTATTGACTAATATTAAACATAAATCTTGTTGTTTTCTTAAATTTGTCGTTTATTCCCTGTATGATATTGCAATGTTCAGGGATACTTACTTACTTAAGTAAGTACAGATACTTGTTGACTTTGTTGCAATCAACGAAACAACTAAATAATTATATCATAACACTATTGGTATTGTCATAACAAATTTTTTTTTTTTGTGGATTGTGTATGGTGACGACGTATTATATTGTAAATGTCGTTACTTCTGTTAAAGCTGACGAGTTTCTTGCGCCCATTCTTCTTGTCAGTTAAAAGACGTCCTGAATGGGTGGTAGGAAAAAATGTTGGACGATTCAAAACTACTTATTTTTAAGTGCATTTGAATAAAGTTATTTTCATTTTTCAGGATCGCTACCATTGCTCCAAGTGGTGATCAATCTAATCTAATTAAATCATGGCAGCGACGTAAGTCGAAGAATTATTTGCATTTTATTGTATCAAAGAAAGATTTGATGACAACATCATGAGTAGTATTAGAATCAGAAATTATTATAGTCGTGGGAATATTGATTGTAGTGAATCACAGTAATGGCCGGTAGATCTGATCGTGATCTGATTAGATGGAGTTGCAGTATACTATTTACTAATGGATTTAATTATTTACTATATTACTAAGTCGATGTATCGCCATTCATTTATTGTAAGTGCATAACTTCTAGCAAAGAACTTTGGTTCATATATTTACAGAATTTGAATTATGGTTTAAATTTTTACTCAGGGTTCTGACTATTGTATGCAATGACTAATAAAAAACAAATTAAGGCATATTAAAAAAACCGTTGTGTGTACTTATGTACGCACGTAAGAACTTATACTTCTTTATCGGTACTAAACAAAGATAACTAAAAATTTCCTCCCGTGTGCTCGTATTCTTTGTATGAAAAGAAAGATAAATTTATAAATTAAATAGTGATCAGCAAGAAGCATCAAAAGATTAACAGATTTTCTACATATCTGTATACAGAATCAAGTAATATATCGTAAACCATTAAAATAAACTGTTTAACTAATAGAAATGTAAAAATAATAATAATTTATATTTAAAACAAATAAAAGGAATACATACCGACAGTTAACCTCAAATCAATAAACGCAATGAAAAAAGTTCCAACTTCATCCTGCTGGTTTATTCTGTGTCGCTTTTGCGGTCAACTTCAACATGATAATTTTGTGTCACAGTGATGCGCGCGCATCTTAAAATTTCACTCTCATAATTTTTTCATAACGCCCCTAGAGAAGTATAAACTTCAAATATCTCTCTCAATATGTTAAGGAATCATAATTCTATTACTTGTAGTTTTAAAAACCACAAATGACACATTAAAATATCTGGCAAAATTATCATTTCATATCTCAAAAAATGAATTAGTGCCGTAGCGACGTCTTAGATAACGGACGGCAGTATAGTATTGTCACTAATGCTTTTGTTATACATATGATTTAACTCCACGTAAAATATCTATTATTATTCATGGATTCCACATTTGCACCCCACTTGATATCCTTCCGTGGGAATAAAAGACGACAGGTGGTATAAGTGTTACGGAATGAAGGTGAAAGACTGATCGCTAAGGATTGTAAGTCACGTCACGTAGTATTCTAGAGTCACACACTTTGTGATGTACCTGTGACGTAGAACGATCTTATAAGTCACAAGACGAACGTGACTCAATACTATTCTTCAAAGTCATAGTACACAAAAATATCTGAAGCTTATCCGTGTCTTCCTGTCATTGACGTGCATTAGCAATATGGGTTTGATGCATTACAATCCGTTATCGACAGTTACATAATTTGTTTACGTGATTTTTTTTCTATACGACATAATATAATTTTCAAGTTACTTCGCTGACAATTTTATAGTGCCTACCTATTGTATAATAATATCATAATGTTTCACACGACCAGTTTAACAAACAATATTTTAACTCTCACGATTGTTTTTCTAAACATTATTAAGTACGACACTTTTTGTTTGGTAATTTTTTTTATAATTTTCATTACTTTCGTAGATACTTAATACTGGGGCTCAGATATTTTATCACAGTTATTGGTACGCTGCTACTTTATGTTGCCCATCCCTTAGCTTCGGTAACGGCTTTTGCGTAAAACATGGGGTGACCGTCGAGCCGTATCCAATGAGCGAGAGGGCCAAGGAAAAGGAATAACTTCGGTCGCTGCATTTTTGAATAAAGTTTACTTTGAATATTTATATTTTAGTGGGCACAATAAATTAAGAAAAACGCAACTCACCGAATTCGAAAAATGTCGTAAATGTTATGTGCTAAAAAAGTTCGTTCGCAAATTGTTATTGGATGTGTATACAAATCTACAATAATTTACCTGTAAATATAAAAGAGTTAAATGTGAGAAAGTTCAACATTGCTCTTTATAATTAGCTTAGTGATAAGATGTTCTACAATATAATAGAGTATCTGGACAAAACCCATTGAACTTACTTATAATATGACTAAATTTGTATGATCTTAAGTAGGTATTATTTTGATATGTTAATAAGGTAATTTGACATTTTAATTAGATATTATTTTGACTGGCATTTCTCTTTTTTTAGTATTTACCTTTAATTAGTAAATCTATTACTTACTTTAATTTAGTAAATCTATTACTTACTTAAAAATATTGTGAATAATTTCAATTAACTATATGATAATAATGGATTTTATTGCTAGTAACAATGTAAAATGAAGAAAACATTGAATAGTACAAAATAGTTATAAAAAATTTTCATGCTGTTTTCAATGGCTGAATGGGCTGAATTTTAAAACTAGATTAAGGCCTACAGTGTAACCTATTCTAAGGCAAATAAATAAATTTCTAATTTCAAATACTATAAGTTATTTAACTATATCAATAGCAGAATATTATTAATTATATTCAAACTATATTAGTATATTGTATTGTAGTATGGTACGGAGGCCCCATGTTACACACATTATGCACATCCAACCCACCAAAAAAAAAATCTTACAAAGCAAAACTGCCTTTTTTTAAAATCGCCTCTCTCCGTTAAAAGTTTTATATAATACGATGCAATGTCCACAACTGCAAAATCGTACTCTACAATTGCATCCCATAGTAGGGTGCCTTGTTGGTCGATTACACCACTTCGTTCACCTTTTTGGACGCTAACTCTCCTTATTATGCTAGGTTTCGAATTTCGAATGGCTTTAGTGATACGATCGATACCTATTGATTTTAATAATCTCAGGAAATCGACTTCAAACATACGGAATTATTTATCGGATTAACACTCTGGTAGAGTGTCAAGGCACATACTATCTATCTTTCTCTTCGTCTGTATATTAGTTATTTCTATGGTGATATAAATACATTTTTATTACCTTAATCTTTTAATGTTTGGTCTCCTTTGATAGCGCATTTTGTGTTGACGTTTAAATAATTGTAGCATTTACCAAAAGATTATACGTGATCATTTTGTAATTATTAAAGTGTTGCAACTATTGATAAGCCAAAAAAATAAAGCACACGTAAAATAGAAAAGTCTGCATCCTAACTTATCTCCATCTGTTTCGTTTTCACGGCAAAAAGCTGAATAGATTTTGATGAATTTGGTATGAAGATTGTTTGAATTCTGGGAAAGGACATCTTTACCTACGGAAAGACTCATACTTTCTCTCGGAAATATTGATAAAATTAAATAGAACCTAATTCCATGCAACTAAGTCGCGGGCAATCTACTAATATATTAGTGAATTATATAATGTAAAGCTTAGGACTAATTGAAAATTCATACTTATACGGTTACACCCATTTTAATAACAAATAGAAAAAAAAACTCATGTTAACGTGAATACAAAAATACAGAGGTAACAACTTATAATATAGAAAATAAGCAAGTGATAAATAATTGCTATGATTTTGGGAAACTGTCAAACATATCTTTGACACAAAGCACTCTGTTATCCCTCGAGAACTCACATACATACTTATCAAGGCACCAATCTGGTCGATATCGATAAATTACAAGGAATTGATGTTACGTAAATTGTATTTTTCTGGAAAATATAGATAAAGAAGAAAGTTGTTTATTGTAAATAAATGCAACTGAAGACACTTATTTTCTAAAATGATACACTTTTTACGGATATCGGAAAATCCTTAATTTATAATGGTTATTTTAATAGCAGCAAAGCCCGGCTGGTAGATAATACTTAAATTTAATTATTTACATATGTAGACCATATAATATTTATAGAAATAATAAACGAATAGTATATATCCATTTGAAAAGACATACTTTTCAAATGTTGAAAGAGTTTCTCACTTAAATTCAGTGGCTCCGGAGATTACTTCTACTGACGTACAAAATAAGCTCTCTCCCTATATAGTATTAAACAGATTTTTATATTGATGAGACAATGCTGGCCTACAATGTAAAAAATAGAGTATTTCGACGGATGTTCAAATCCGAAGGTTGCGAGTTCGTTTCCCGCCTGAGAATTTACTTGTGAGCCGAGTCGAGTTTTTCTAGTATTTCTCTATTGAAATAATTTATTATGTTTTACTCTGTTATTTACTTAATTTACATAAACACCTTTCTCTTAAAAACGTTTCTGTTTATTTCAGAGGTTAAAATAATAACCTAATTCATCGACGTCAGGCGGTAATAGTGATTCACAATGGGTGACATAAAGGACATTGATCCATGACAAATGATCAGATAAAGATGGGGACATTTGCGTCAGCTGTGGGATTTAGCTTGTTTAATTTCCATACTATGGATTAGGAAAGGATTCGCCGTTGTTATTTTAATACAAAGAGAAAATCTATAATACAATCTATAATTTTACGAAACTAGTGAAAGTTATGAGTGTGCATTAATAATTATAATTGTGAAACTGTTACAGTTAAAAAAAGTTTAAAGGAAAATTATTAAATTCAATATATAGGATAGGTTGATTTTGGCTTAATATATTATATAAAAGAGATATTATAAATGCGATATTACAATTATAACTGCATCCTAGTAGGCACTATGTAGTAAGATAAGTAAAATAAATGTAATAATTTCTTTTATTTGCAATATACATTTTAATTATATTTGAGTTTTTAACTTTTTTAAAAGGCACCATTTGAAAGTCGTCATTGTAGCATCAATATATTGTAAAATGTTGGATGAATTAGGATAATAAATACATCATATTTTATTTAGTAAAACTAGTCCTATCGATATAGGACATACAATCAGTCAACAATAAAAGGTACAGGAAAAAAAAGTCATAGAAATAAGCATCCTAAAAGGGCATAAAAGGAAAAACAAAATAAATTTATTCAACTTTAACTGTAAACTATTTACAGCTAAAAACTTATTATAAATATTTTTTTCATCTATTCAATATTAAACAATTTATGCAACCGTGAGACTGATTTTTGATAACAGCCGTCAGGGGGCGTGCGGGAATCCTGCAACCGCGTCACAGACAAAGCCCTCTTGCGCGGCGCTGCGACATTCTCCAAATTAATATAGGGTTAAAAAATAAAAAAAGTTATGGTCTTATCGAATCTATCAACAATAAAAAGAAAAGAAAAATAATTCCATTAAAAAATAAATAATTTTAACATATTTGGAGCATAAGTTAGGCATAGAAAGCACCAACAAAGTTTACATTCCATTTAAATAATGAGAAACGATTTATATACTTTCATATGTATTTAAAACAATAACATGTACGATTTGTAAAGCTGTGAGCTTTACATGTCTTACATGATATAATATCTGCGTCGTATTGTAGAATACCCGTCTGTTTAATAATTGGAATAATTAGTAATGACATGTTATACGTAATAAAATAAAGAGACCGTGTAAAAACACAATTTGATATTCAATATTCCTTGTATGTCGATATCTGATATAGCGTCTTACCAAATAAAAATCGTAATGATAGGAAAAAAAACTAGCTTTATTTCAAGTTAAGGTCATTTTCAATACTTACATATATGGTTTTCTGTTAGCTATACACATTTATAACCCCGGGAACAGTAGTTCCCAAAAATCCATTGAACACGGTTAATCAATCTCTAAATGCCTAAAATTGTACTTCTCGTTTGATGAACACATCAAATTCGGCGGCTTTGTCTGTACAAAGCACGTACGGTGCACACGCGCCAGACACGCTTGACGCAGAGGTCCAGAGGGTTCCAATGGGGTTCCTCCCTTACACCCCGCTGCGTCCTCTGCAGATTCATTATTTACGGATGCACTGCGTATGAACGTGTTCTAATGTGAATGTGAGATTCAAATTATGGGGAACGTTTAAATATAGAACACGATATAAAAACGTTTATTATACTGGTTTTCGAAAAAAAAAAAAACCTTTTTTTACGGATTTTGCGCATGACTTATTTTATATTTAATCCTGACGTTTCCACTCCTTTACAGGAGCCGTGATCACAGGATGACTTAGATAATGGTCGTCATATATTTTCAACTACCTTAATATTTTAATCGGGCACGTTACTAATTGTTTAAATTATATATAAATCAAATCGTTTTATATTACATTTTATTTAGTTATTATATCACTCACTACGATTAAATTGTATACTACTGAGTCTACTACCAGTACCAAGAACGGGCGAAAGAGACTCGGGCAAACCAAACTCCATCTTACTGTTATTATTTGCAAAAAGAGCTAACTTCATCAACAGGTCTTGCAATATGTGTCTTTGGTGGTATTAATGTTTTAATTATTGGATCCCAAGCAGCTGGAATGGTCTGGATGCGTGTCCTTTAAGTCAGGTTTTTATATTCAGTAACTGCGTATGTTAATAATGATGAATGATGATGAGAGCCGATCCATGAATGATAGATGAACAAAGAATTATGAATGAATTTTTTTTACTGAAACCTCCCCGTGGTTTTCTTAAGGGTGACAACAACAGGAAGTACAACTCGCGCTGATTTGTTGCTTGCCAGCACTCGTGCATGTTCACAAACACGTAGTGGTTTATCATGATAAATCTATTAACTCTAATAATAATAAATAACTCACTAATATCCACCACACAAATTTTATAAGAAAACCGAAACCACTAGAGTGACGCTTACCGGTCCCGCCAAAAAGTCTTCTTTTGTTTTATCTTCTAAAGTACCTATTGCACGTGTTACAAAAAAGCTGTGTCAATTTAAATTAGAGACTACAACGGTAGTTAATACTAAGTAGGCACTCTACGTCGGTTCCAAACGATTTTCAACTTAATCCCATCAGTCTAATAAACCATAATTGAGAAAATTTTCATTTTGTACTAGGTGATGAGTTGCTTTATGATTAGTAAACTAATGTATATTACGTACGTGAGTATTATATGTCAATAAAATGTTATACTATCCTAATGACGTCATTGATGCAGTAGAGTAATAAGAGCTGCTTTAAATAACAATTTGTCTCAGTTTACTTAACGCAGGCACCGTTATTAAGTTAAAAAGACAACTGACATCTTAACTCCCATTTATCCATAAAATTATCGGATACCATATCCCTATTTATAATAATACAATGTTCTCATGCAGTATAATAAATCACTTATTTTTTTCAGGAACCAAATAACATCCAAAATAATCTTTTAACAAATAAACAGGATGAAAAACGGACGTTATCACATTATAAATTTTCTATGCTATTGTATAAAAATAGGTAATAAATTGTCAAGCCATAGACCAATGCGGCACTATACTAGGGGCATCTAACCCTTCGACTATGCGACTTATTTCTCCTATTGCATCTAAATTCGAGGGGGTTGATGCGACCGTAGATTTATTAAAGTATTGACAGAGAAAGCATAAAGTCCTCTCTGTCTTTCAATATGACAATAAAAGGGTCAGCTATAAACTGCAACGAGAGGTACGTATTTTGCACAAGGGATCATTCGTCCCCCGCGATTTGCATAATGCCAATGTTATCAGAGTAATAATAGTTGGTTTGAAATGCTACGCCCTTTCTTATTGCAATTTGTTTGGGATATTAGTATACTTTTGTTTTAAACTTTCATGGGCACTTACATTAGTAGTAATCAAACGGGTATTTTATGCCATGTTTTTATTTTGAGACTCCGATTTTCGACGCAGTTGCATGCGCCATCGTCACGGAAGAACTCACATTCAGAACGGCTCTTCTATTAAATAAAAAACGATGTAAATCCCGTTATGATTAATACTAATTAGTATTCTTATTGACGACCGCCATGGTTGTGTGGCTCGCACGCCGGTTTTCACCACTCTCATGGTGCCGAATACGTTGTGAAGCAAATAAATGTGATTATTCCGTCTTTCTTTCGGTCACCCATCCGATAACTGACCTTTGTCAAAGTTCCTTAACATTCGCAATTGCAAGCCGAACGTGCACACCACTGCACCATCTGCGTCCACAATCTATTACACGGATGTGTTAGTCGTTCTACATACCTGCGCGTATCGTGTGCGGCGGAAGCACGTGTGTAACCTACAATTATGTTCGATGCGTATTGTGTCCTGCAACCAGCACCGCCAGTCTGAATATTTTGCGTTTTGGTACAAGCTTTTAAATAAACAATATAAACTGGTGAGGTACCGTTCTATAACCTTGCAAGTAAATTTTTACCCATTTCCCACTTTCCGATTAAATTGAAACTTTACAAGCATATGTAAATCGGAAGACAATGCAATATTATTATGATATGGAGCTGATGTAATGATGAAGCAGGAAGGTGGCCATTGGAACTCGGTAATAAAACAACGCAACCCCATTCAGTTTGGGCTCGTGTGATTCGTCTAGACAATTACCCGGGCCCTAGATGATATCCAGAGCCCTAGATGATGAAAATATTACTTCTTTTTTATTTGCAAACAATAAAAGCTTATTTTATTCAATTTTATGCAATCGCAAACAGAAAATTTAATATTAGCATATTAATTATTATTCTTATTGAAAGAACTAGGTAAATGACATTATTGTTTTCATTGTATCCAATTTTTTTACATAATAATAACACGCTTATATAATTATAGTTAATCACCTACAGCAATGACTGTGATATAACACACGAAAATAGAAGGTTATTTTCGCAAATTCAAAATACGAACCTGCAAACAGTTGAATGGCAAAGAAATCAAACGGAAGTTCCGCTTAGCCTTTTAAATACTTTTTCATGACGTCAATAATGAAGACTTTACTGACGTCAATTCTAAATTAAGAACGATTTTTGGGTATTCTTCTAAGAAAATTTCAAGAGATAACGAATGTCAGTATGATATATATGCATCGCTTATCAAACCAGAATATACTGTCAAACTCTAATAAATAATCAATATCAAGGCAACTGTTGATAAAAGTTTATATACATTCATACAGCTAAATATATGTATATAGGACCCTCTGTAAATCGTCAATGATGTTCAAATATCTCAACGACGATCTGAATGGTCGAAATTTGTTTATTCTTTGTCCCGTATCATTCGGAGCCCGCATGCTATCAAGATTGAATAAGAGGCCGTCAACTTATTGATCTTTATCCATTATAGAAAACAACCTTGCGATAGTAAAGAATTTTCCATCATCATTATTTTCACATGTGCTATTGCTAGTCGTATGGCTTGCTTGTTTAAAATGTCCTACCTATTTCATAATACAATTTGGGGGTCTTCAAGTCACGAGTAAATAGGTATCTTCTAGGCAGGCGCGTCACATCCTAGATCGCATCGACGCTTACCATCAGGCGAGATAGTGGTCAAGCGCATGCCTATTTTCTATATAAAAAAAAAAAAAAAAAAAAAATGATTCCTTTAATATACAAGGGACTATTTAATTTGTTTCTTCTAATTCTCCTAATAGAGATACATCTCCGTTCCGACCTTCTTTATTAATATTTTACAGAGTTAAGTAGAAGAAAGATGGCTGCATAAAATGCATATAATGTGTGTTAAAGAATTCGAGCCAAAAACATTTTCAATTTCACAAACAACACAATTCATCCAAATAAACAAACAACTCATTCTACTGACTAAATCAACTGTAAGTTTGTCAGATTGATCGATAAGGTGTTCAATCATAATGGACGATGCCGGGTCAGCCGGTAGATTACCAGCGACGGACGGTTTGAGGCCAGATGTTGAACTTGCCCTGGCATAACGTAGAAAAAAACTGTACACATGTTGAAGGAATTCATATTATGCTAAGCTTTGTTGATGTGAAGTCATTAAAAAGTTAATGATTGATTAGGACAAAACTTAAATAATTAAACAATATATTTCTGATAAAAATGATGTAAAACAGCGTTTCCATTATTTAGAGCTATCAAATTAATTGAAAATTTAAACAAAGAGACATCATATTTCAATTACTTTTGCAACATAAATATAAAACTACCGGATAAAGAAGGAGCATTTTGGGTCTAAATAGAACAAGATATAAATATTTCAAAAAGCTATTTTTTCATGGTAATGTAAAATAAACAGGTTAAGGTTCTAGTTTTTGTTAAAGTATTTATTAGGATATTTGAATTATGAAACTAAATAATTGTCCTTTCATGTGGCGTTTGACTGAAAAATATTATAGCTACGAAAAACAATAATTATAGGTGCGTGTAATTATGTAAGAAGTTATACTTCTTTGGCATTATTAAATTAAATAATTAATACTATAAACTTTTCCTTGCATCCTGCAAACACAACTGTAAATTAATTCGTCAGGATTGAATTTAAAAAAAGATAATTATTTTAAAAGATTATGATTTTGAAATATAATTACTATAACAATGAGAAATCGAAGTTGAATAAACATGTACAAATAGTACAGGAATAAACAGATACCTACTAACAATTCTACTATCTTCGATAAACCGTTCTATTGTGAGTGATAAGATAATCCAAACCAAAGAGGCACTCATAACGCACAAAAGTACTGTTGTGAAAACAATCAGGAGACAAAGGAAACAGTAGTTTGATGGAACTAATCAATTAGACATTGGCTCGACATCCGGAAACCAGATTATTTATCAGCTCATCGGCCTGGCTACCTTACGGTTGCTCCAATGAACCGATCGTTATATGGACATTAATAGCTAAAAAACCTACAAAACCAATAACCAATAAGATTTTCCGATGCAGCAAGAAACTTTTCGGTGTACAACAATTTGCAAAAGAAATGCGGATTAGTCCCGTCATATAAAAAACACATGTTTTTTTGAAACTCGGGGTTTAAGTAAAGAAAATGCCAATCAAAAAACGTAATTGACAGTACATCGGATTCTCGCAAACGCATCAAGGCGTGACGTGCTATGCGAGTCGTTGAATGTATTTGTAGTATGACATGCAATTGTTAAAAGATAATAGGATAGACATACAATTTTACCTAATTGCGTCCGTTTTCTGTTACTTTTAACTGATGACGAAAGATTGTCAAGCATGTAAATATGCAGTCCTTTTCCAGGCACAGCATATGTAAATATCTGCTTATTCCGATCAAATTTCCAAAGAATTGACAGACGGTGCAATAAACAAACATAATAAATCTCAAGAGACAATATACAAAATATATATGAAAATACGAATAAGAAGATGGAAATAGGCTCGGCTAGCAACAACTCGATGTCATCAACTTTAAAAACCTACGCAAAGGGCTCAGCGACGACGTTACAATAAAACTATAAAGGCATTTAGCATTGTATTCAGTACCTGAATGGTATAAAAAGTAGCTCGCTAGAGATGCGGGGAGTTCGATAAACAATTGCAAGTAATCTACAAACAAGTTAGAAAAGACCGCTTCTTAGAACACGAGAACGCATAGTACGCTTGTTAACTGCCAGACGTCCGACTTCGATAATATATTCGAATGTCCATATTTTATTAACGACATCTCAAACTGCGAATATCAGCCAGGACTATCGTTAGTTTTTATTGCATAGTGTTATAGCGTAATATATATGTTAAAGAGAAATATTTATTAGATTATTTAATTATTTAGATACCCCTAATGATGTAAAATAAGGAAATGAAGGCTAGGTTTTATTAAAGAACCCCTAATAATAGAAAGTTTCCAAAAAGTAGATACATCTTATCAAATTATACGTCATCTGAGCATACTTTATTCATGGATGTTATTTCAGATCTGTGCAATACTTTAACCGCTTCTGACGATACCCGTTATGGGGTTCAATAGTAGGTTAATTAATGAATAATGGATACACAGCAATATATCTCGGGTTTCTCTGCTTGTTCCCTGTGGGTGTGTTTTGAGAAATCTAGGAAACGATTTGTGATTTAAACACTTTGAAACGACCATACACGATGGCTGAACATCGACATCCTTCTGTACCCCAGAAATACCTTCACTGCTTATAAGCAACTTTTACATTCTTAGCGATTTTAACCTAACAAGTCCAGGACCGGTATAGCGTTAAAGAATTTTCTCTTTCTCAGCTGTGTTGTTCGCGGAAAAACATCAATGTGTATTTAATTAATTGCTTGTCACCGAGAACAGTGTGTGACGGACGATGGTGCTCTCTAAACTAAAGCGATACAGGTCTCAGAGTAGAAGCAATCAGGGGAAATTAGTTTTGGCCTTATTGGTCTGTTCTTGGAAATGCATTAGGTCTTAGGTTATTCCTCTCGAAGCGACGTTGTTAAGATACCTTTTGCAAATACCTTGTAGGGAAAAAACCACTATTACTTAAACAGTATAAAAACCGGAATATATAATACATATGTATCGCTATTGTAGTATTAAGTTTGAAGATAAATATGAAAGCAGTCTGAATTAAAAGAATACACTATCTTAGTAAGTTCACCATTTTCTTTCTGAACCAACAAAGAAAGGCAAATAACATAAAGCTCCAAATGAAATGCGCACATGTTTGGCTCGAGCAACTGAGTGACAATCAGAAATGCAAACTGTTCCTACTAATCTGTTAGCCAATGCTCCAGCGCACGATCAATGTTTTATCTGATGAGTAAACAAATATACAGATAAAACAAAAACTGACATCGTATCTGATACGAATATTTACTTTTTTTAAGTTTTAGCAACTAATAATACACTAGGGTATTGAACACAATAAATAGGTGACAATAGGTCGATAAATATGTATTACATTTAGTTAAAAGTGCTACACGAACTTATCGATATAGGATTATACTTAAAATCAAAATAGTTAATATTAATGTAATTCTTAACAATAATTCGAATTCAATGATATTAAATGGGGGCAATAATCTCATAATTTAACGGTTGTTAATAATAAACCTTAGTAATGAACTTCAGAATTACAAAAAGTATGTCAAAAGTTTAACAGCTTCGATAGAAAGTTTTGTTATAGGACAATTTTATTGTTTTGAGTGAATAGTGCTATAAAAATTTACGACAACTAAGCTTATTACATTGTGTTTTATGAAGAAACTGGGTGTACCAAGCGGCTTACATTCTTGAAAGTAGTTTAGATACGTTTAACACATATACTTGAGTTATGATGCTGTGTCCCATTACTCCAAACAACATGGGCAATGTTATGTTATGATCAAAGTTTACCGTTAACATTATTCCTTCTAAGTATTTTACTCTTTAGTGTCTCTTGAGGCATTAAAAGTATGTGGTTTGAGATAATAATATAATTATGGACAAAGTTTTTTACAACTGTTAAAACAAAAAAGCAAAAAACGTTCAGTGCAACGGTAACCATCCTGCCTTTCGTACCGAAGGCCCTGGGTTCAGTTCATTCGAGAAGGGGCAAATGTTTGTATGACGAATACGTGCATTTGTACTGGGTCATGGGAGTGTTCCTATGAATATTCCTTTTTTATGTATCATATAAGTACCTATCCTTTACCCTAGTACACGTAACACAAACCTTACAGTGCTTACTTTGAGGTAGGCTACTTGATGTGAATGTAAAACATATTATTATATTTCATATTAATATTAAATTATAAAAGCATCTATGACAAAATAATAACTAAAATTAAGAATTTAATATAAATAAAATGTTTTGAATAGAACAGGGGACGTCCAAAGAACAAGGGAACAAAAACTGAATTATGAAATATTTTTCCTCATCCACAAGGATATTAATTGAAATCTATTTTAAGAGTTGTATGCCTAAAAATGCCAAGCGAAATCGTTGATTTTCCCTGCGGAGCGTTAGACGGCAACTGATTTTGGAAGCTCCTGGCAATTTTGGGACACACGCAGGAGCGCAATCGCTCTCCTCGGCACTCAAACGGTTTATATAGGCTCCAGTCGCCTCTCATGGTCGCCTGTATTTCCTTTTGGGATATATCTTCGTCAGACGACATTCCGATTGAAACCTGCCAATTACGCAGGATGGAAACACTGAAAAGATTTTTTATATCAACCGTTATTCGATGACTTCGACAATCGTTAACAACCAGTTTCAGTATCCATTTAAGGGCAGTCTTGGTCCGATTTTCTAGCCTCGTCGCATATTTCCACTTTTTTGTATGACGTATGACATATTGGTGTCAATGCAATAATAAAATTTTACGTGTATTTACTCGCAAAAGAAATTTGATGGAGTTTGCAGAGTGTCGCGGGAGTTGTCGTCGAAAATCGTTTACCGATACTCGACCTCATAACCAATATTTGGCAAACATTAAATCTTCTGCCAAGACAAACGAACAACGACTATGCCTGTAAATGTATTAATTTAAGATAATTACTGCAATCAATTCAAAAGAATCAAATCGTCAAGTAACGGAGCTCTTAAAGTAAATCGGATCAAGGTTGTTCACGGATTAGCGATACGATACAGGATTGTAAAGTGAAACCGAATCTGTATCTAATTAGCAGTGATTAGTCAAACTTCAATAGGTCACCAGGACCGGTCGCGAATTTCACGATTCACTTTTTTGACTATGTGACGTGAATAAATTAGCTCGGCATTTCATTGTTCAGCTGTTGTCCTAATGACACCGATAAGTATCCTAGTTGACATTGCACCAACGAATGAATTTATCACCGACATTGGTTTTAATGTAAAACAAAAGACCGGTTCGTCTAATCCGAAAACATAATACCATCGTTATTTGGGATCGGAAACATTATGCGAGAACTAAATAGAATCTGCAATTAGTTAACGTTTACAAAATATTAATCAAGGTTATGAAAACTCAGACCTACGTAATAGCGTAAACGATTCATGTAGACTAATAATAACAGTAACAATGAGTGCGTTCGCGTCCGTGTAGATTTGAACGAGTCATACTGCGAACCACTCGTAAAACTAATTCAGTCCAAGCGTTTTCCAGTTCAAATGCAGCAGCCGCGAATTGAGAAACACCAGAAAACTATAAATACTTAGAGCCAAGATATCTCAGAATATAGTAAAGTATGAGATTTATACTGCCTACTGTACTAAAACTTTAAATAAAACAACATGGAGTGTCTATTATAATGAATCGGAAATTGGATAATTCCAATTTTATTGAACTGACCATTTTGAAAGATGCAGCTAACGATAATTACAGTTTTTGTTTTGTTTACTTCCCAGAAGCGAGAACATCACGAATACGTGATGAAAGCAAAAATTTAAAGGAAAAGGCCAGACGAATTGACGTAAACGTTTTTATCACTGTTGTGTTGGTCAGCTCAGAATCGGAATCGCAATCTGAAATGTTCGGTACAAAAAAATGTCGCCAAGATTGCGGGGCTTTCTCCGCGTCCATAAAAATGTTAGCTAGATGCCAAGCATGTCTTTTTACGTGATTTAATTTTGCAAACAAAACTTCACGCATCAGTATAAAAGTGGATCGAACCTTGGCATCCGTGTTATCCTGGCCAAAGGCCAACACAGCAATTGAATGAGTGACGATTAGCGCCAGCCGAAAAACCAGGGGTAGACGGTCACGCACACCAGTCTATTTTGGGGAGGTCGATCTTCTGAAGCACCTGATTCAGACACCACTTGTAACTGATCCATTGAGTTAGAACAAATGCGTACCAATTTACGGACGACGTAGCCGTATAATTGCTTCATCATAAGATACTATATTTAGTTGCCAAACATTTAAAGCCTTTGATCAATGATTTATTTGAAGACAGACTTTTACGTAATTGAAAAAGTAAGCATCAGTAACAGTTAGATGACCGTAATTCGTTCGTTGTTATGAAAATGCCAACACGTACCGCTACTATAGGAGACATATGATTTTCAAAATCCACGGTTCAGGATAAGCTTTGTAAGCAAATGGGCGTTAATATAGTCGACTGTTGGATATGAACGGGCCACTATCGAAGAGTGTGTCAAACGTGACCCGCTAACCAAAGGCCCCTCGTCGTGTCACGTACGTCGTGCTGTCTGTTGATCAGCTTTTATCTGAGTAGCAAGCAGTTATCATCTACATATTGGCCTCTTCATTCCTCAAGAGATTGCCTCGTGAGTAATTGGCAGTAGCAGAGTTCAAACCAAAGAATTTGGCAGAGAGCGAATTGGTTGTGAGAATATACGAGGTGTTTTTTGTGATGATATTATAGATGTAGCTATGGCAACGTTATATTAAAATTTATTTTTGAAAATGCGTTTGAATATATTCTCGGGATAAGAAATACTTTTGTTCATACATTTTTAATACAAAAGCTGAAGGAAGGAAAAGGTCAAATCTTAGAATTTTAAAAATGTCACTCTATGTACTTAAACAACAAAATTTAGTTATAGTTAATACTGATAACAAATTAATGTTGCGAATAATAACGTCATAGATAACTTGAAATACCATGACTGTGCCCTTGATTTGAATGAAACTTACTGTGATAACTAGCATAATAAATGATAATAACACGCTTGCTTGTAATTTGTACAGTGAATAAAAATGTATTCAAATATTATACTTTTGGTCGCGTAACATTTAGTATTGGTATTTATTATATTATTTTATGACCAGTTATTAGTAAACAAATTGTAGATTAAATTGCTCAGAACTTGAATTTTATATCTATCTCAATTTAACTATGTCGAATAGTTAATGGTCATGGCATAAAATTAATCGAAATACAAAACTTTTGATTTTAATTGCAAAATTCAGTGTTCAATTCTTTTGCATTTTTAATCCCCAAAATATAAGCAATATCAGTTGAACAAATATTCTAAGTCAAAAAGTGTTTTAATATTGCTTCTTCTCTCTCAACATTATTGATAAAAAATGGAATGATCACAATAACAATACAGGTGTTATTATTAAATATGTCTCAAAAATCCGACAAAAGCCGCTATAATATAAAAAAAAATTAGAACTGGACAATGCATTACAAATTACTGATAACGCTATCGAATAATACCTACGTAACTAATACTTATACATAGAGTTGTGGCAAGCGGAACGATACCGATAAACTGTTATTGACGCAGATAATGAACTTGGAGCTCATGCAATAAGAAACAAACCTCGGAATTAATCCAAAGTTTGCAGATTTGCTCACCTTAGTGGCAGTGTTGGCGTTCATCCAACTAAAGACATGGACGACTTGGCTGTCGCCGAAATTCGTGTTCGAACACTTTACCACACAGTTTATAAAACTCCAAAACGGAGCAGCCGAACGCAATTCCAACAGCACAGTTTAAAATCACTAGCACACCAGCACGTCGAGTTATGAATTCGACAAAACACCAAACGATAGAACCAAAAGTGGTCTTTCACATCACGTCAAATATTAGTGTAGTCACAGGTGTACGAGTGTAAATAAACGCTGCATTCGGCGCCGGTGACACGTGCGCTTTGCACAGAAAACCGCGAATAACAACGGCTAAGCGAGAGCGAGCGTAGCGACGCCCCTTCCACGACCGCTGTACGCACGCGACACAGCCAGACTGACGGACGAGCACCGCTGAGTCGCCGCGAATACCGCATCCTCTCATCTCAACCCCGGCCCAATCCCGCAAACGACTTGCAAAACCATATTTTTTAACCCCGAGCAAAAAAAAGACGTTCGTATAGCATTCGACAACTGCGCGATTTAGCTATGGAATCTGACCGCTTTTTCTGTCACCTGAGTAATTATTCACGCCTTTTATGGCTCCCTGAATGGAGCAAAAATGGAGTAAAACAATAAAATTGTCATCTTGGTCTTGGTTCTCATGAGAATATTAAAATCTTAAAGATATTTGTCAAAAAAAAATCCCAATGGTTTATGAGAAATAACAGATACATAAAATATTTATAAGGATTTTTTGATAGGATCAAATTTTTATAATTGATATTTAAAATTAAAGGATATGGCCATGCCATCTAAAAAGTATGTCACATTGCTCATCATAAGTCATAACATAACACTTTCATAATACATTCTAGTCTTTTACCTGTTCTTAAATTTCGTTGCATAGATATCAGTAAAATCAATATTTATTTATTAAGTTTCAGTAATATGGCGTATATACATATATTAATTATTATAGGTGCAAATTGAAATTCTTGAAATTTCAAGATGATAAATATATCTGGTTATAATTTGCAAGAAAACTTAGACAGTTAAATAAAAAGCTTAAACGATAAATCTCTCTATGAAAAAAATCAATTTATGGAACTCACCATAAATGACGATAAAGATTTCGGAAGTGAGTTTTAAGATCAAGATCTCTAAAGATGGATATAGAATAATATCGAATAAGTTATTCTAGGAAAGCATGTTACATCCTGGAGTTAAGTTAATGGATGGGCAATCATAGCAATCGAGACCGCTAGGCGCTAGGATCACGTAGAGGCAACGGTTCTCAGCACATTCGAGGTTATTTGAATAATCGTTGCATGTCGGGTTTCGGGGACAATTGGCGACTCCACTATCTCAGTAATTACCACGTCTGGTACAGTTCGAGAGCTGCAGGTCAATCTAAAGCTGCGACCGTCAATGTAAAACGTTGGAAAGATTTACGATAAGTAATATTATTTCTAATGCAGGCGGTTTAGCGAATCTGTTGTACGTTGTTCTAAAGTTCAACAGGAAATCAGGGATGTTAGTTTTCGTTGATTGCTTGTTATGATACACTATCGACTAAATATTAAAGATCATGTATACTTAAACAAAATATCCACTAAAGGTCGAATCCAATCTATAAATAGACTGTCGAACTCGCATGGTGTTTGGATTGTCATAGAAACTTTTTATCACGCTTCCCTAGGGAGCACCTGGGTATTATTCAGTTTACACTATTACCGCCTCTACCAAGTGGAGACACTCCAAGATTATGTTATGGATATGCCGAAGGATACAATTGGGATGGAGGTAACCTTTGCCCTTTGATCATTTTAAATTAACTCCTCATTGTATGAAGGTTGTATGAGAGATCAATCTATATCTTTGGATCTACCCACCCGAATGGGATGAAAAATTACTTTTCATTTTAGGCTGGACTCAAGCTACTGTACTGTGAACACAGACCAACATCCAATCAGACAAAAATAAAAAATAAATTGGGTATGTTTTCGTCCCTTATCCAAATTCCTATCTCAATATCTTTAATGTACAGAAAAGGCTTTTTGAAGTTTAAAAATAACCTTATACAAATTCATCGAAAAATTATTTAATTTAGTTTAAATAGTCTAAGCATCTTTAATAATTAGACATTTTTATTATGCTAACAATTTAAAAAATATGCTTTCTTTATAAAGTTTTTTCTCATTTCTAGCGAACCATGTACATAACTGCCAACGTTAACTAATGACACGACTAAAAGTAAGATCGGTTCTGAAGAAGTCATGATAATTCCTCTAACGACGGCGGAAGAAAGCGGCCGATTTACCAGGAATTCAGATGACTTGCCGCACGATTGAGGGATAATAATTTATTCCAGATAAAGATTGAATCAGATGCGATGTCCTCTGGACCACTGGAGCTCGGCTGCTCTCGTGCAGTATTAAAATAGTGGTCTTTCCAAATCTACATAGATCTTGTTTTTAAAATTCTGTGCGGAATATGATTTATATATGTATATCTGGATGTATAGCATCTGGATGCAAGATATTAAATTTGTCGTTAATCGCTTTATTTAAGAGGAGATGCATTAATATTGCCATATCAGTAAAATCCCTTATCCTATTATAGTTTTTAATAAATATACTCAAATCGAAAAAAATAACAAAAATATCTCTTTTTTTCACTTTCCTTTATGTATTATAGTATATAAAAAGAGAAAAATAATAATAACCATATATAACATACATAATATAAAATTTATTATTAGTTGACTAGTCTGACTCAAAATTTCTGTATCATTTTGTTGTTATTTAACCTATTCGTTGCTACATACAATATACATACAATTACCATAAACGAAGGCTACGAGCTTAATTTACGTGAAAAATGAAGATAGTTTTATTCTGGGTTGATTTCTCTAAAATTTGAAGGAGTTATCAACGATTTTAAAATGACACGGCCCCAGTGGCTAAAGCCACACGCAAAAGAAAGTGATCAGCAACGAATCGGTTAAAGACGACCATTACTTTAAGCAACAGCAAATTACGTTCTATGTTTAATTTACACACTACATTAAGTGGCATCCTAGGGACACATGACAATATCTCTGATTTAATGGAAGGTATTAGTCCTAATGAAAGTTGTCTCTAAGGCTATACGGGCAAAGTTCTCACGAGGCTGGACGGGCGGCTTGTTTGATGTTCACATAGAATCCCATCGATGCTCACGTCGCCTGCGCTCGTTACGGGTAGTTTCCGCGTGCGCCTGCGTCGTCGCCAGGCACCACCTTGCAAATTGCTTAATTGTCGCCGTTCATAATGTACCTGTTGCCCGGCAACTGACGCAGAAAATCGTGCAGTTGCAAAAGACTACGACACGACTAACAATTCAAATTTATGAAAGAGTAAAATTGTAATAACTAATGTTTTGCAATCGTCATCAAGTCTTTTACTAGGAGTTCGATGGTGAAATGGTTAGCCCGTCCAGCCTTCGAGGAGTTTAATAAACTTTTGCAAGGGCTTTTCATTGCATTGACCCAAAAATTATTATCTTATGATCCTTCGTACTTCGGATGACACGTTGGTCCCGGCTGCATCTGCAGTTATTAGTACATTTTGTAATTGGCTTTACGTAATTTAACTTTACGATGATTTCCATACATAGAGAGGAAAGTAAGTACACCAGCAATAAGGGCATTTATAGGTTGACGCTGGTGATGGTCTTGCAAGTAATGAGAAATTGTCTCAGCATGTTATAACGTATAGTATTAATGCCTTTTTTATTGGATCCAGAATTGCCGGCTACAAAATGCACGAAATCATCGTAGACGAATCAAACTTGTCTGAAGCAAATTTTTTTGATTTAATTTTTTTATACTTTACCGACCTAAATCCAAGGGGTGTAACAGAATTTGGCTTGATTAGTAAATGAATCGGCTTACAAGTTTCTAAAAAAGCAGATATAATTATAATTACAAATAAAATAACGTTTCAATTAAAGTAAAATTGGGTGTATCTTATATTAAGACAAATTTTAATTACGGAATTTTTTTCAAAAACCACACGTGAAAAATATTTGTCGACCCAGAAAACATACATGCACAAGTACAAATCAATAAATCGCAAATATATCTCGATCTCTAAATACGGCCAGCATAATGTGATCACAGGCTTTATCATCAATCAATCGATCGTTGATTTAGTGCCAAAGCAGTTCCGCACAAACCTTTCGAGAAGACGCCTTGATGAAAAGAGCTTTCATTCTTGCGTCATTTGACGTTTGAAAATGAACCTCAATGGGAACTTTCTTTGAATGTCAAAGGTATATGGGATTATGATTTCAATTTCCGGATTTCAGAGGTAAACAGGCTGTCAAGTGAGTGCTTATTTACAAAGATTTGAGAGAATTTGTTTGCGCATAATATTATGGCTGTTAGTGATTGCTTACTATGATAATCACGAGACTGAACAACTTAATTTGTAAAAACTATTAAATTACCGTCAACATTTAATTTTAGTAATCCACGGTTTGTACTAATCAGTAACTTTATTCCATGATTCGTTCAGAATGCTTACGCCAATTTATAGTGTATTAAAAAAAAACAAACGCAACGGATAAAATAAATAAATCTTATACAACATCACATTTCATCAGAAATCAGAAACAACGGGAGTACCACAACACCCAGACCTGAGCCAATATAGAAAAGTTCGTTTGCTTAATATACGCAGCCGAGGATCAAACCCGAGACCATAAAGAGGTGTTTCCATTAAAACCGTTATGGGAGTCACTTGACCACGAAGATCACACAGGATCACCAAGGATGACACGGCCGTTTCCGGTAAGGGGCCACGCGGCCCCCACCAATGTGTTGTGGGTCGCCGCAGGTTTTAGTGGGTAGGCCTCCAAGCCTTAACCAGGCATTAGGCCGGGTAGGGGCATGGAGGAGAGTCCCACATATCCCTCGTGTTCTCCCGGCACGAGGGAATGCCTAATGCCATTTCCTGCGAATACTAAAAGGATCACCAAGGATACTAAATTACGCTAAATTTGTTCGATTCTGCAATGCGCATTCCAAGCTATTATAGCAACACCTCAACATACGGCATAGCTCAACAGCCATCTGCAAGAGACAAGCCCTAAATGCGTGTATATTCCATTGTAATCACGAAGGTAATATTACCTGATTATAGTGGAATAGACCTCAATAACAACCACATGAAACGCCTTACTCTGCATTCCCCAGTTCTTGGTCGCCACTCGGCAACGTTTGTTCCTTAACCGTTATCCATTCCGCGGCTTTTGCTTGTCCAGCTAATATACCTAAGTGCTAACCAAGACTTAATACTCCTTTTATTAGTAAAAGCACTAGTCTATAATGCCGTAAAAGCTAGTAAAGCCTATAAATGAGTTTATTGCTGTTATAATGACTCATAATGTAGTTTAATTAGATGAACCATTAGCAGAGGGTAATTAGACCCTTATAAATTCGAAAGCAGGAACGTTAAACTAATATATATCTTCTCTTACGGCCGCCACTTTGTTTTCTTGGTAACCAAGACCTGAGCTCTCATACTAATTCGACCACCACTACTCATGTAAATGTCCTATCAACATTTAAAAGGTGTCATTTGATAGCTAAACATGTAGACAACATTTACACAGCCATCATGTTTCAATTGTCATGGAATTAAGAAATAGAAAAAAATAATGAAAGAAAAACAATTAGATTCTTTTTTGTGTTATTTTTTAATTATTGGATTTTTGAGAAAACCCAGATTTGATGGGCAATTTGTCGATAAAAAATGCCATATTTCACACCATTAAAGGCTCCGACACTGGTGATATTCAATAAAAATATTAGAATTTGAAAGACCTTATTCTTCAGTGAAAGGGAAAGGAATATTTAGATAACACTTTATATAAAACTATGTATTCATATTTCGTTATTATACTTCCACGCCTATTACGGAAACCGCTAACCGTCAGGATTAACTATAAAAAATTATAGTTAAAAAAACTCAAAAACATACAATGGTAAACCGAATTAAATAGTAAAAAATAAATTTTAATATAACAAATAAGTAATGAACTATAAAATAAAGAAAAACGCGAGGTGCTGGATACCGATTGTTGTATTTTATATTTACTACTAAGATACCTTACTGATTTTATTTTGAAATGCAGCGTTAGTGTAAGAAGAATGTCGTACAAAGCAACCCACGCTTTTCTCAGAATGACATTCATTTTCTCGTTAATTACGAAATTGGTATGTTGAAATTTATTTTTTACTTTTTAGTTCCGTTTACTATAAAAGCGTGTTTTTGAGTATTTTTAAACTATAATTAATTTTTATTCCTTAGTTCGATCTGCTACAGAAGCGTGAATTTATCCGTTATCTACGTCATTCATTATAATTTTGCAATACTTCGTATATTTAGATTTTTTTTCAGAAATTACGCAGAAAAAGTTAAATATATATATTTTTTAATTATTATATTGTCAGCGGTCTCAGATAAGTGTGCAAGACATGAAATTAATTTGACGATTTAAAGTAGGTCTTGAGTTTCATGCTTCGGAAGAAAACACCCGCCAATCCGCGTTGGGCCTGCGCGATGTATTTTTATAGCCCATTCTCCCTTTAGTACTTTATCGAGGTTGCAGCAATCAATAGGGACATTATAAATCGGCTGGTCACGATTATAACACTTAAAGTTGAATGTGAAAAAATCTCAAAGTAACTCACAATAAAATTTATTGCGGTCATAAAATAAGTTTGGCTTATTTAACATATTATGCCACCTCATTTGCCTATTAAGGGTTTAAACAGAAAACACTCGAATACCATACAAATTCTTTTACTTCCTTTTTTGCCTTCGAATGGTAATGTTTGTGCGATATTTCCTTTAAAGACTTTCTCTTTCCCATTGTACTACGGTGGCGTTTATTTATCGCCGTCGTATCGTCCGACATCGAAGACACGACTCGGGAATCGAACCGACGACAGCGAAGCCATAAACAAGTTTCGCGCTGAAACATTGGGAAACAATACGGTTGACCCAGTACTGTGGTAGTATATGTTGGTTTTATTTACAGTATTACAATTACTGCGCATTTATTAAAAGTCAAAAAGTATTTGTATAAGAATTGTGTAGTTTCCAGCAGAGTAGAACAGCACCAATCCTTCATAATTAAGAATGTCGTAATAGGAGACAAGTTTATACTAAACGGCAACAGCACATCAGCTATAAACTACAAAATGAGCAAAAGTATTTTTCGGGATTTGGTCTTTTATTTATTTATTTATTTATTTATTTTCAAGGGAAACATACATAATTTTAGACTTATACACAACACATATTGAATACACATATAACAATTAAGTTTCCACAGATATTTTACACATTGACAACTAACAAACACTAGCAAGAAATACTATGACATTAACAATGAAAGTTAAGCAAAAAAATAAAAAATAAAAATAAACAAGAGTAATCAAATTTTACGACTGTTTTCTAGTACTAATTTAACCTGACTTTTAAACTGCCCATACGACAAAGCAAATATATCAATCTGAGAAAAAATACTATTATAAGATTTGCATGCACGAGTTAAAAAGTTGTTCCTACCATAATTAGTATGCATTGCAGAAGTACAAAACAAAAACTTATTTCTAGCACTTATCCTTTGGCATCGGAAATTTATTTCACTCAAAAGTGGTATGGAATCGATCTTATTATGTATGATTTTATATAATAACATCTGATCCCTTACAGTACGACGAGATTTTAAGTCAGAGTCTAAACGATACAAAAAGGAGGCATCACCGGCTGATCTGAAATGGATATGCTTCAAAAATTTATTATGAATTTTTTCTATTGATTCTACATAAATATTATATTGTGGATTCCAAACTGTTGAGCAATATTCCAATATTGAGCGGACCAATGAATTATAAAGTATAATTAAAGTTGAAGGTTTTTTAAAGTCTTTGGTGATTCGTAAGATAAAACCAAGCATCTTATAGGACTTGTCTACTGTTTTCTCAATATGAGATTTAAAAATTAGTTTTCGATCCAAATGTACGCCCAGGTCTCGCAACTCGGTAACTCGACATATCGACACATTATTCATTTTATAGTTATATTCTAAAGGTTTATTTTTCCTGGAAAATGTTATAACATTACACTTATTAATATTTAAGAACAATTGATTTTTTGAACAATATAAGTATAGTCTATTAATATCTTCTTGTAATAGCTCACAATCATGTTGGTTCTTAATAATTTTAAAAATTTTCTTATCATCAGCAAACAAAAGTATGTTAGAGTGTTGAAACTGCAAAATAACATCATTTATATATATATTGAATAAAAGAGGACCGAGGTGCGAGCCCTGGGGGACACCCGAAGATACTGGTAAAAACGAAGAACAGTAGCCTTTAACTGCTACTGCTTGAGTACGATCACGTAAATAAGATGCAAGCCAACGCAAGAGGTCACCGTGCACACCGATGTGTTCTAATTTTTTGAGAAGGATTTCATGTGATATCTTATCGAAAGCTTTGGAATAATCGGTGTACACGGCATCCACCTGAAAGCCCGCATCCATCGCTTTGTACAGAATATCAATATATTCGCATAAATTGCTCTCTGTAGATTTTCTGGTCATGAAACCATGCTGCTGGGTTAACAAAACGGGTCTCATAATGGGGTAAATAGCATCGCATACAATTTTTTCAAAGAGCTTGGGTATAGTATTAAGCTTGGATATCGGACGATAATTTCCAATATCATGTTTATCACCTGACTTAAACACAGGTGTAATAAAGGATTGTTTCCACACAAAGGGCATCACTCCCGTTCGTAACGAAAGATTAAACAATCTAAATAGCGGCTCAGATAATTGCTTATAGCAAAAATTTAAAAATATTGGGGGCACTCCGTCGGGACCAGCGCCTTTATTTATATTGATATTTTTAAGGTATGACTCAATTTTGGCTTTATCAATAAAAATGTCGTTAAGATTAATCAGGTTATTTTCTCCTTTGACATCCGTAAGACAATGATTAGACTGACTATAGGATTCAAATACCGAGTTGAAATACCGATTAAACAAATTACAAATGTCCTCGCCGCTAGATGATCTCACATCTCCAATAAACATTGAATCAGGTAAATCATTCAAATTTTTTCTTTTTGATTTAACATACGCCCAAAAGTGTTTACTATTGTGAGCGATCTTGGATTCGGCATCGGATATAAAATTATTGAAACACTCTTCTTGTAACACCTTTTGTCGTTCCCTGAGTAGTCTGAATGTATTATAATCATTTACGCGGCCATATATTTTCCATTTCCTGTGATATTTTAATTTTTCATTAATTATTTTTATTAGTGCTCGATTAAACCATATAGGATATTTATTTTTGGTATGAATAACTCTAACAGGAACAAACTTAATTATAATATTATTGATTATATTATAAAAAGCTTTAATGTTATCGTTAATATCATTCGATGTAAAACATTCATCCCAATTTATATTAGAGAGAGCGTGGTTAATATCATCATAATTAGCTGACTTAAACAACATAACAGACTTGGTGTTTTGGTTAAGTGATTTCTGTTTACGAATCGAAATTTCACAACAAAGAGCTGGGTGGTGCTTATCCTCAGGTACAAGAGGCTCAGAAGCAAATACACTACAATCCAAGTTTGCAATAACCAAATCAAGCACTCGATTATTAGCATTGCAAACCAAATTGTACTGTTTAAAGTCGTTTATGGATATAAAGTTTGATAAATCATTTACACAGTCTCCATTAAAATTACCAGCAAGATTGGCAAATGAAACATTTTGAACAGGTAACCATTCAGCACGAGGAATGTTAAAGTCGCCAAAAATAATATAATATTCACCCTGGTCTTTGAGAGCCTTATTAAAGATATGTTCATAAAAATTACGTAAAACTTCTTTTTGAATATTACATTGCGGAAAATAACACGAGTACAAGTGATAAATGTCTTTTGATATTCCATTTAGGGATAAGGTGACTGAAACAATTTCAGCACCCGAATTATGAACAGGAACAGTTACACAATTACATACATTAAATTTTCGATGCACAGCTATTAAAACACCACCCCCCATTCTATCACCCCTGACAGCATAGTTTCGATCGCATCTGTAAACATTATATTGGTCGAACAATTCCAGATCAAAGACTCCCGGTAGCAGCCATGTTTCGGTTATACAAATAACATCGTATTCATTAAGTAACACGTTTTTATAGAACATGCTTATTTTGGTACGCAACCCTCTGACGTTTTGGTAATAAATTTTCAATTTATTATCCATTTTTAAACAATTTGATATAATAATTCATATAGATAAAACTAATAAAATAATAACGTACATTATCAATATATAATTTTAAAATTTTAGGCTTACAAAAGGAATCTAAGAAAGCGATACCACCACTATAAAAAATACGAAAATCAAAGATGCATGAATAATAACAAAATATCAATGACCGTTTAGTAACATATAAGCTAGGAGTAGAATATACAAAACAAATAGTTTCAAACAAATAAAGATAAATTAAAGCTCCTATTTTATTTTGAATAAATCATTTGTGGAGTTAATGTGTAGTACAGGACTACTTTCACTTTGACGCACCATAATAGTACAATTTTTTACCCACACAAATTTGTACTTGCAGTCTTTAGCCTTAGCTTTAGCCTTATGAAGTAGTAATTTATTAGAAGTTGTTAAATGATCGTTAAAGAAAACCATAGAGTTGTCGCCGGAAAACCCAATGTCACTAGCTTTCAAGTTTTTCAACTGACGTACCCTACATAAAAAGTCATCCTTAAAGTATCGAGACATAAATCGCACAACTATACGTTTAGGCTTTTTATTGTCTTTTGATAACGACGCAACACGGGTCACGAAGTCCATATCAGTGGGAGCATTAAATAGTATCCCCGCTTTTTTTGCCAGATTTTCGATAATTACAATCAAGTTCTCATTTTTCTTCTCGGGAATTCCGCATATTTCAATATTCGAACGTCTGGCCCATTGATCTCTTACATTGCTCTCACTCTCCAGTTTATTATAGGAGCTTTTCAGTTGGGCCATATTAGTCGATATAAGATCTACAGATTTTATAGCTTTTTCTTGGATGTCCATCTGTTTCTTGAAGTCTTCATATTTACCGTTTATAAATGAAATAGACTTCTTAACTTCCTTCATTTCATCCTCTATTCGCTGAAATTTCGCATTTAATAGATCCTTGAAGCTAGCTTCCAAACTCTTATGCAACTCTGCAATTTCCTGTCCAATTATCTCGCGCAAATCAAACGAGGAAACTGTGATTTGACCACCTGTATCACTAGTTTTAGCCCCAGACAAAGGATCCGAAACAGTTTTCTTTTTTTTGAGACGTTGGGTGACGTTATCATTAGTAGCTGATTTCGGTGCCGCAGAACGCACAGGAGTGTCATCACCTTTCACAGCCCTTGGCGTTTTGGCTGTACAAGTGGGACACGTCCAGTTGTTTGTATCAATGGAGGAAACATTGTTACTGCTCGTTGGGTCCACACATCCACGATGAAACACTCCACCACAATGACTACACAACAAAGCCGAGTCCTCATCCATCGATCCCTCACAGCAGGAGTACATTTTTATATAAAATTCTTAGAGGCACAAAATTCAAATATAATATTATTACTGCACCATACAACATAAATTTCCCAAACTGTATACAATTTACCCCAATATGGAAGCATAAATTTTCAAGTGGTAACACTAGGTAAGTGTCAAAGTCGAAACTCGGTATGTCAGTTGATTTTGACAACACAATTTTTTTTTAAGAAATTGAGGGTACTTATTATAGTTTCATCTTCATCTGTGACAATTCGCTTCTTGTAATCTAAATATGGTAGAAAATTAATCACTTATCTCGTGTGTTCTCGCGTGTGTAAATCGTAGACAACAAGATCACAATCCAATCACAAATACCACTTTACTTTAAAATCACTTTAAGTACGATTCAACGTGTAATTCTATTTATTTATTGAAAAAATAATCAGACTAATGTTTAAGTTGCACTGGTGTTGACACTGTGACTTCCGAGTGTCACCACACTATTATGACCGGACTTCGCCATTATTTGAGAGGCCTTCCGTCCAGCAGTGACCGTCTCTAGACTGAGATAGTGATGTATTTAGTTAACTGGTCTGATAAAAGAAGGATAAGAATTGTTGTCTAAATTTATTTCATTAAGTTCAGTGCTATGAAGACTCTTGTGTTCCTGGTATTCTCGGTTGGTCCAGAAGCGTGGGTGTTGAAGCGGATTATGTCTTCTCTATCCTAATCTATCTACTTGAAATGTAAATTTCAATATCTCAGGAATGTTCCAGCCTGTTAACTCCAATATATTAATTCATACTATTCGAATACGGAACAGCTTTCCGTTATTAGAAAATCTAATACAAAATTTACCTTCTGAGGCAACTTAGAGATTATTTCCTAGAATACCTTTATATGAATTCCGAAACTCCTGAACCGATTTTGATGATTATTTTTCATTCTGCTGGATTTGTATTTTTAATTTTGTTTAACAGTTATAAATTTATTTAATTTTTTATTTGTTATCATTTTTCCGCTTTCATAAATTACGTCTCCCCAAAGGTTGATTGGAAGAGAATTATTTTATATAAAGTTCGCCTACAGTACTAATTCTAATAACTTTTTGCTATTTTTATGTTTCTATTGATTTACCAGAATCGCCTCAATTTTAAGGTATAAAGGAATGAAGTCAGGAGCTGGCAATACACTAATATCATTTAATCCTAACCGATCCGATTGCAGGATACGATCTGAAGGCAAGCGTTCTCTGTATCCAATATTAGTTTGGGTATGCCATCCTAATGGAAGTGTTAATGCGTGAACATCCGTTCTAAGAAGGTATCAGCGAAACAGATCGGGTACTGTATGATCACCAATCTCCAACTCATCCGCGAAGGCATGCGATTATTGGAACACGTGTTCCGACGCATGCAGTGGGAAAGCATACTCTTACAAACATAACTTACAGAGGACACATGCATTTAGGTCGTATAATTGTATCCAATTCGTGTATCGCATCGGATTTTGCGAGTAAACGCTTCCAGGCCCAGCGTTACAATTGAGCAAAGTATATATGCACTAAGTAAATCTATCAGCTTATTAATTAGCAATAATTATGTTAAAAATGCTAAGTATTACTACGTTTTAAATATTATTGTTATTACATGTGAGTTTTTAGGCTATGCAGCTCAAATGGAACTGTAGTTACTGCAAACTAAAAGATCTCTTGTGACTTGCCTAAAAATAACAGTAACTTTTTTAGCCTGGAAGCTTCTAGGTTATCAAGAATCCAGAATGTTTTTGTACTTGAGAGATCTCTGTTCCCCTGAGGCTGACAATATTTCGTTTCAGATGGATACTGTGATTGTGGATTAGGGATCTTCAATCACTAAGGAGGTGTTTTATTAAATTTAATAATACCGATTATGAAGAATATGCAGTCACGGTGGTGCAGATCTCCTCAATGTTTTCTAAGGCAATTTTAAAGCCAGTAGATTTGGTTGCTGGCGTTCAAACTATCAAAAGCAATGAGGGAATAATAAGTTATGTTCCTTTATTCTTTGTAGTATTACCATTCATAAGTAAGGCTCATGCCTCAAGCTTGTATACTATATACCCAGCAGCCTCTTGACGTCCAAATTATTACTGATCCCAAGTAACATCAAATCCTCAAAGAGTTCAGTATGTAGTAAAAGATCAAGATGGTTTAAATGATGGCGTACAGAATTATTCACCCGAAGGTGAACCCGAGGTTATTACAGTTTTTATTGGTTTATTTTGTCCGTGCTGTATCTACTTTTGTTGGAATTATCGCGGACGGGGACAAGGCGACAGGCGTCTACATAAATTACGACAATCATCGCGAAAACTTGCTGAGAACGACACATATTCTTATAAGAAATATGTAGGTGACGCGATAAGTACTGGACTGGTGTGTATTTTTTGCATATTTCAATGCAAAACTGAAGTTGCAGTTCATAATTTTTTAACCTAGCCGTTGCAATGTCATAAACTACACTCGATCGCAGTTAAATTTTGTTTCCTCGATATAAGAAATACTGCTGTGGTGGTTGATTTCAGTAAAAAGTGACAGCACAGCACAGAGAGCACAGACATGTAAAACGTTGTAATGTAAAATGTAAGACTTTAAAAATGATACCAGAATAAAGATACTTACTCTGAGATATAATCCCATCAATAACAAAGTAAAACATCAAGGCGATACAAATAATAATAGTAACTTCTGGACAACTCAAATAAATTATTTATTACCAAATTATTTTAACAATATTAGTATAGCGATTGAATAACACCATAATAAGTAATTCAAACAACCATAACTTAGGAACAAATTGTGTTTTATCATTACACAAACACTCGTATCTATCGGAACACTGAAGCTAATAAATATATCGATAGTGGCAGCCGCTCTAACAGCGGATACGAGGTTCTATTTCCGGCTGATAGAGTTCACTTTTCAGACACACTCATTAAAGGAAAAAAATGAATAAACTAAGAAAGAAAGTTTATTTACAAGAAATATCATAACTCACTTTTTTAAAGACACTACAAACACCAGAAATACCTTGACAGTTGTGTGAAAAAAAAATGCATTTAATCACAATATTTTAAACACCAAGATTTGATAGTATAAAAGCTTAAATGCTGTATTAGCTTTTTATCGTTAAAATAAGAAAGGAAGAAAAGCGGAATTTATTGATCGAAGGTTGGAATTATTAAATAATTACAAACAAGAAAATACAATAATTACAAACTTAAAATAAAATAAACTAACACTCAAGACTTAAGCCTACGATCAAGAGATCAAAGAGCAGAGATCCGCCGCAGCAGCGCTGATATTGTGGCAATAATATGATCAACAGTTATAAAAATAAATACATTCGTATCAATACATAAAGTTATTATCATAATTTTCCACATTTAATTATAATAGATAACAAAAGCCTTGGATTATAATATCTATCAGTTATTTATTTTTAGTAAATTAGAGTTTTTTTTAATCCACTCCAAAATTTAACAACGGAGGACCAGCGGAGGGCGTTATTATTTTTTCAGAATTTATGCAACTTTTTTGTAAAGTTATTTTTGCCCAAATAAACAAGGACCTATAAAATATTTATCAAAAGGTCAGCGAATCGGAAGGCACGCAATGCAACGAGCTATCGCTACCAGTCTTCTGGACACCTTGCCTACAAGCAAAGATGTAGGTGATATTTTTTATTTAGTGTAATCTTCATGTTCCTATATTATTAGTTTTTAGTAAGTTTATTATATACCTTTTTGACATGATCATACGTATAGATAAAAGTTGTTAAAAAGAATACTATCTCCTATTTAAGGAGGTCGTTCGTGCAGTGCGTTAGCCTGCGATGCGGGTGGTTAAGCAAGGTCGCAAAGTTAGCTCATCAGGACCAAAAATATGCTTGAGATAACCTAATCCTTCTTGGCTATATTCACATTCCTCAGTCCGATCCATACTGAGCCCCATACGGTGGGCTTCAGTACGAATTCATCCATAGTGAGCTTCTCCATGATGATGATGTATCAAATATTGACTTTACAGTTTCATATTAGCAATGCAGTTCTTGATCAAACACAAATTAACATTTCCCATATAAAGCAGGGACTGACATTTTGAAAAATAGACATATTCTTAAGAAACCACTGTCCCAAAGATGGAAAAACGGTTTACATGGAATGTTTTCTCATTTCGAAGTCGAAACGAAGACGTTATAAATTTTGATCGCCTTATGAAGAATTGTTGATACATAAATTGAATTATAACTTCATCCGTTGACGAATTCTTTTTAGTGGTCGACGCTCATATTTACCAGACAGCACAATGTCAAGTTTCCTCAATTGATATTGAACTTTTCGAGTATAACTTTATGTTCAAAATCGGTTGATGAAGTATGCAATTTTTGGATATTTTAGCTGCTACCAGCTCGTTAGTAGTGTTTTTATATTAAGAAGATTGCGAATGTAATTTAATCTCCGAAATATACTGATAAGTGATTTTCCGTTTGTTTACTGCGCTATTGTGCTTTTTTTGCGCACACACACAAACGAATAAAAACACACAAAGCCAAAAACATTGACTACTAAGTTATTATTACACAGAACAGGAAGAATGTAACGAATTATAAAAGCAAACCTATTTAATACGCAATCGGAAGCACAAGACTTTCTGCATCCTAAATGCGATTCAGTCACTCGGCAAAGTTGATCAATAAATAAAGAACAAATATAACAATAGTTAACCTATTTGCATCATAATATTTTCAACTCATTCTAGAATACAAGGATTTCAGTGAAGAGACAAATCGTACTATAATAAAAAAAAAACAAACCTTTACAAGCAGAAAAGTGAAAGCAGCAACCATACCTGTAACAATATCGGACAAATTATAAATCAGAGGTACACAAAATTACACCACCGTACAACAGCTTATTACTTATAAATAACAATAATAAGACAATAGTACAGCTTATACCTTATTGCGGGCTTGTAACAGTTATTATAGTTACGTCACGGTTATTGCCTTTTCGATCTATAATGATATTGAAGATAGTTATGATTAGTTACGGATTTGTTAGCGAAGGGTATCGCAATTTCACCACCAGCATATCAAACACCCTAGTAATTAGCCACAGATCTTCTAGATGTAAAGACCATAGAGAAGGGAACATGTATTAAACACTAAGGCCCAATATGGAATGGTGATTCATAAAAAAATATGCAAATCTTGACTTCTAACACAATAGAACATTCAACACATCGTATCTTAAACAAATTAAATAGGAACTTTGAAGTTGATTTAGTTGCATTAAATATCAGCAAAAATTTGGACACAACAAAGACAGGTAGGTATTCTTACTTATTTCAAAATTGTCAATCTGTTTTGTGTGAAAAGAGAAAAACGTATCTACGCGACGCGTCCACACCCGCGTAGTACGTAATTGGGTTATATCAGGCGGAAAATAACAAGAATAAGGAAATACATATTTATAAGATATTTATAGAATTTCCTGAGAGTAAACAACAAAAGAGAATACCATCAATTTTTATCAAACGATTCAAAAACACTGTTATACAGTATAGGTTCCTAAACTGAATAGCTATATTCCGTCCCATTAGCAATGTAAAACTGACTTAGAATAAATAATCATTCTCTCTAATCCTATTCCATCATCATCATATTCTTTTCCGTGTGTTCTCTCATCTGATCTCATATTATGAACGACATAATTCTACGACTCAGTTTAGGTTATGAATTGGCGTAAAAGAGTACGTCACTAAAACGGATCGTCTTTAAGACGTCGCACAGTGCATCATGCACATTTGAACGGTTAGAGAATCTGTTTTCGAAAAAAACTTGCATATCTGATAATAAGGATTTATAAATATGTAGAACTGGGCTAAAATGTATCGATACACTATGCATATTCCTTTCATTATAGAAATCTTCATCATCCTTACTAATATTATAAATCGGAAAGTGAGTTTGTTTGTTTGTTTGTTTGTTTGTTCCGTTTTCACGCCGTAACTACTGAACTGATTGCTTTGAAATTTTGCAGACGTAAAGATAAAAGTCCGGATTAAATAATAGGGTACTTTTTATCCTGAAAAAAAATTGATATTCCCGAGGAAAAACATAAATATTGTTTGCTTGATGGATGGATCGTAGATGGCGCTGTGTGTCGTTTAAAACAAGGTAAAATATTGCAAACGAATATAAACATGTAAATTTAGAAGCTAAATGATGCGATAATGAATCCCCGAAAATGAGGAATTCCCGAGGTTTGTTTCCTGTTTTTTTTTACATCTACTTATATGTTGCAAACGAATATGAACATGTAAATTTTGAAGCTAAATGATTCACTAAATGACTCATTACTCGGATTCCGATTATTCCAACAGACCTCCCATTTCAATTTAAAAGACTACAATTTCCTATAAGGGTTTCATTTGCAATGACCATTACTTTATTAAAAGCACAAGGCCAAACTCTAAGGGTTGCTGGATTACATTGTTTTTCGCATGGTCAGCTCTATGTAGCGTGTACTCGGGTTTCCAGTGCCCGAAATCTGCATGTTTTGCTCCACAAGGGGAAACATATAATATAGTGTACCATTCAGTTTTGGTTTAACAACTAATTGTATCCAGCGTTACATCGCGCTTCTTAGATTTTTCCGTGGGAATGAGAAGTTTTCTTATAGTTGTGCTTTATACCGCAATATAACCGAATTCCACGTGGGCGAAGCCGCGGGCGGAAAGCTAGTAAATAATATGTCTGACTCTTTGTACAGGAGCGACCCACTGTGCATCGTCAAATCAGTTCAGATTACGAATTGAATCCCAAGAATATTTGATTGTAGGCCTCCAGAGCTCTTTTATTCAATAATTCGACTAGCTTTTACATTTTATATTTATAAACTCATGACCGACCTTACTAAAGGTTGCATTCGTTATGTAACGATTTTGACTTATTGATTCATCACTCAGCCATTTAGTTTTCTTACACAATCCAATAGAAATTGATTAATCAAATGATTGAAATTTAAATTGACTTTCGTAGACACGTTTGTTTAATTAAGAAACAATTTGAATTATTATGTCACCCGTCATTTAGTTTTTAAGTACCATTCAACATGATAACATAATTTTACAACGGCTGGTTGGTTGGTGTGACGGATTATGTGACGACAATAGGTATGGTTGCTTATTCACATATATATGTGGTATATCGGTTATCTTGTATAAAATATACAAGTTCTACGTTTCGAACAAAGTGTGAGTAAATTATACAGTAGGTATAAAAAAATCTACTAAGCATCTGTAGAAAGCAATTGGGGGAGTAATTAGGGATACGTGATTCGACATTAAATATTTAAATATAAGTAATACATAGTGTTTGTGTACGACATGCACATCTACAATCAATAGCAGATCATCGTATACAAAACTAACAAGTTATCCTCTTGATTTTTACCTTAAAATCAAACTCGTAGAGTTTCAGATCCATTGAGAAAAGTAGAAGGGTCAATAAGGCGGGTTTTTGACTCATTTTATTTTTGACCTAAAAATAAAAAAAAAAAAATGTTTTTATCTACTATATGGACTAACAAATCATTTTTGATCTAAAAAAAAATTTTTAGATAAAAAATAATATAGCCTTTCAAAACTCTGTGTACTCTAAGTAGCTCCGCAAACATTTTTTTTATGTCTTAAGTCATATATGATTATTCTGCTTCTTGGAGGGGTGGGAGGGGGGAGGGGGTTGGGGTTGGTTCCGTTTGGGGTGGAATCGATTTGTTAGTCCATATAGTAGATAAAATTTTTTAGGTCAAAAATAAAATGGGCCGAAAATCCGCCTTATTGATTCTCCTCCTTTGACGGTGTCTGGTAAGTTGACGTGCTGTAGTCCGTTCTATGCATAATCATATTTATTAATCTATTTATTTTCCAGCTGAGTCTAACGTTATCCTATGATGGGTAACACCGTATAAAGAATGGTCAGTTATCGACTACAGTGAAAAATTGCAGATTAGTGCTAATAAATGCAGGAGCAGCAGGGACTCATGGCAAAAGTACCTTCTGAAGCTCAAACAACCATTGCAACTAATAAATTGTTATCAATAAAATTAAGTAAATCAAATAAAATCGTTCTTCTTCCTACCTAATAGCTCCATTCTCTCATTCTCCCAAAGTTACAATATTATAACAATTATTACATAAAAATATTTACAGCAGATAGTAATAAAGAGATTTATTTGAATGGTCGAAAAGGCTGTATGCTTTATCTAATTTTACGAGTCTTTTGACGATATTATTTTTACAATATTTTTCAACGAGATTATTAGTACTCGTAAAAATATAAATACCTAATTCATAATTGGTTGGCATATCTTAAAAGACAAATAGTAATTAGTTATTTTTGTTATTACACAAATAAGTGGTGTGATGTATGAAGTGTGCGCGACGTATTCTATATATATTTTTTTTAATAATTAGTATAACATCCATTCAAATAAATTTGAACCTTAATATGAAAAGGTGTACGCCTTATTTCAATTGAAATACAGCATAATAACCGCAGGAAGGACACGACGACATGTGTGGGAGCAAAACATATGTCATTATTATCAAATTATTTAATCAATTATTGGAAGCATATCGAAACCAACATGCATACGCCATAGCGTAATTATCTATAGTAGTCTACTCCATAGGTATAATTGAAGTTCTTCACCTAGATATTTAAAAGAATAGTTATATACAAACAATAAAAAGTATTCTGTGACCAATAAAATAAGACCATCTATTAAACCACACCAAAAGTTTGCTACTTACAAAGCATTTCACTTAATTTAGTGGTTATTACAAAACTTATGACCTCATTACATATAGGAATTGGAAACCTTTTAAAAACAGCTGTTCTTTTTGTGAACATACCATGTGTTCTACTTATTTATAAGATGAAAAAGCTTTAAATAATAAAATTAAATAAAGATATACAAATTTGTCAATAAATGTTTCAATAAACTATCAACAAGCCATTTCGAATCAATAATGTCAGCATTACAATAGAGCAGACCATCTGCAGACGTAGTCGCACATAATCTAACGACCTTTCATACCAAAATAGAATCACTGAATCAAAAGAAGATCTAGATCATTATGCGTCCGATGCAGAAAGCGAACGGACGACACGCGAGCGATGACGGATCACAGCGACCATCAACTCATCGCATAAAACGTAGTAAACAAAAATCGCACTTACTCTTTCGTTCATAGAAAACTTTTTTGCAAACCCAACTATGTACTTACGACGTTCTTTATCAGAAAGATAATGTATAAGCGCCCACGAGGTAGACAGATGTAAACAATTTACAACGACACTATGGAAAATAGTTTAACAAGTGACGTCTACGCTGGTACCTCACTCCATTGTTCCGAGAGAAAAAAGGACCATAAAAAACCGATATACGTGTAATATTTTAATGTGCGTACATAAATCATTTGCTTTTTTGTGTTCGAAAGCTTTTTCGTCTAGAACTGTTTACTATCACGGCGTATTACCTAAACTAGGTTCATATAAATATGTACATACACTACAGCTTTTTTTTTTGTCCATTTTTAGAGAAATTATTTCATTTTCTATTGGCTAAACTCGTTAGCACCATTATAACTCAAAATTTGCTTTATAAAAAAAGTAAATAGAAAATAGAATGAATAGTAAAATGGACTTTCTGAATAATATGACAATTTAGCTGCAAAACTTTCACATTTCTACGAAATAGATAAGGAAACATTTAAATGTATCTGGAAGAATAAACAAAATGTATAGAATTTTTCATCACATCAAATTTACTAGGCTTGATCGGCAAAATAAACTTTAAGTGGAAGGACTTAAGAATCATTGTAAGACGATTAGTCTCCATTAATGTTCAAGCAGATAGGAATGTCATCGAAATCGGTTTTGCAATACAGCCAACGCCAAATCGGGACATATCATACGGACAATTCTTCGATAGTATGCGGCATTTAAAAGTTAATTCGGTCTCGTTTTTTCAAGCGTGCCTTAATAACTATTCGAGTTGAAACAATAATAAATAATATAATAACTTAACTACCCACATAATTCTCATTGTAATGATCAAAGAATTTAAAAACAAATTGCCTTCAGAGAAATCTCTCGAATTGTTTGTTTAAAAAAATTCTTTCATTATTCTTCGAAACTTACATCAGACTACAATTAATTTCGAGTCAAACTAAATGATTATCAAAATCTGTATTTGACTTGCGTATTTGATCGCCTATGATTCAGAAAAAAGATTATACATTATTATGTATGGTGAAATAAAATTTCGTAATAAACAATGGTATAGATATCATAACACTTTTTCATTTAATCCTATTTATATTCAATCCTAAGGTAGAAGTTGAACCTTTCGGAGCTGTGTTAACAGGTTGACAGAGATTTAGTTATGATTGTACAATAAAGTTCGTATTAAGCCTCTTAAAATTAGAATTTATAGATTTTCAGGAACGCAGTGGTCTTATAGAAAAGGGTTAACGCGAAAGTGATAGACAGAAACTCCATACGACCTGCGATCGTGAGGTAAAATTCATAAAGAGACATAATTAGTGCGATTAGTGTTAGCATCTGTTCTTCGATTAATAAACACCCATGATGAACTTTGTATGCTCTATTCTGTTTTATAACTATTTTTTACATTACAAATCTTTCTCTTTGCCATGATTTTGTGTTCTGCGATTCTATGCTTTCCCTCTACAATCTCATTAAGCTTTATCAGTATTTCAGGCAGATCTGAATTCGTGAATGCGTAGTAGTCAGGGTATGGCCTAGGTTTCATTCATCAGCATAACCATAACCCTACAATTGACGTGCAGGGCTTTCCCATGGATTAAAACACCGTAGGAAGTAATGAGTATTATTATTATTAGGAGGATTTTTAACTAGCGAGGTAATAATTGAAGAAAAGACTTTAGAGATTCTGATCTGCAATGCGCAGCGATGCCAGCACGCAAGTGTAAAATTAACAATTCGTCACTAAATAAAAAAGTTTCTTAATCGACATGAAACTCTATACATTGGATTTAAAGTTCAAAATTCGTATTTTTGATTAACCTACCAGCCGATCGGCTCGACCAGTAAACTTGCCAGACAAATGCATGCTTACTGGCCGAATGCGTTAATTGGCAAATCGACAACGTTTACCAAGCGTGATACTGACGATAAGAGGTCGCGTGATATGCCAACGCCGCCACCACCATCTCTACCACCATCTAGGCGACAATTCTTATTGTCCACCATTAATTGGAAACTTTTACTTTCGTTCTACTTTAAAAGAGGATTTATTTGGGAGATAACGGATAGCGTCTGTTCAAACAGACACAGATTACTTAACTTTTTCAGACGACATTTAAAATGAATACACTCGGATCGTTTATTTACATACAAAACAAATCGATTGAACTTAAAAAAATATAAAAAATTGCTGTATTTTTATATACGTTTTATACTTTTTTATTCAACATTAACGCCTTAATGTTTGTTCAAACGGGACTCCCATTTCTTTTTTTATTTTTGTGGCTCCGATATTATGGCACAGTTGAATGCGCCATCCATTGTCACGGAAGAACTTTAGTTGTTTTTTCACGTTTTCTTCAATCCCGTTATAAATAATACTAATGTTAGTGCACATAATAGTTAAAAAAATATATTATGAAGGCCTTATCTAATGACATTAATTAAGCATCAAAGTTAAGCAATAGATTTGCATTAAAAACAAAAAAACTAATATCTTGCTTGCTTGTTTCTTAAGTCATAATCGCAAAAATTACTCGCTATAAACTTCGCGATAATTTATATTAAATTCGGCGAGTTCTCATTCGATTCCCTTAATTGGTCTCGTTTAATCGACTCGATTGCGATCCAGTGCGTGTGGCCAGCCAGCTATGCCCAAATCAGCAGAATCTCTCGACACTGGTGACAATTAGCGCCAGCAGACTACACGAGTTTGAGGTCAGGATTCGATTTATTGGGCGAGTGAATGCAAAATATTTTTACGACTATTCCCCAAGCAAATTACCTTGAATATTTCAGTTTCCCGATTCCATTCATACTGCATACTTTGTTAAATAATACTATCAATAGGAAAGCATAGAAACTCCACAATAAGCGGTAGATATACATAAGCATTATTATAAATAAATCTCAATCACACCTTGCCTGCTACGTCAATTTTGATGACCTTTTAGGTCATTAAAAAGATTTCTAAGCATTTTTTTTTAATTAATAAAATATTAAATAAATACCTCATAGTAAAAAAAAACAAAGAAACAGTGATACATTATCAATATTTTCTGTTTCTTGTCATTTTTTATTATTGAAAACAAGATTTTTGATTAACTAGGGTTACTAATTGGGAAACACTGATAAAAGCTAGTGGTCATGCATTCTGAATTATGACGTGAATGACACATGACAGCACAGTCAGTCAATGTTTATATATACCATCTCTTTCAGTTTGTAGTTGGTCTGGAATATAGAATAATCCATGGGTTTTTAGTCAATTATACGTTAAATCAAAATAAACATTTCTTTGTGTTCCCAATGACTTTATTGCCAGTTTGGACCACCTTCCCGGTCCATAAAGGACACTCTGGATCGGGACCATAAAAAAAACTATTACCAATTAAAGATTTCTTCGTGTTTAATAACACGAACGGTAATTAGCGTAACCGGACCACACCGCGTCTGAGATTACGCTCGGCCGATACCGATCGCTAGTGCTGCCTATTTATCTATGTATCGATAATTATTTGTACAACTACCAAGACAATAGACGTTTATATTTTTCTAAACAACTAGATAAATAAGTATGTTCAAATCTTCTCTATATTTTTAAAGTTTATTTCTTTTTGTTCTTCTACATATTATTATTACATATGTATTTTGATACAGGAATGTCAAATATGTCGGTCATATCTAATTTAACCATCACTACTTATTTCTATTAAAATACACATAAACACCACAAGGTATATAAAATTCTTATCTAAAACGCTAGTGCCACGTGCCGTCGTGGACAAAAATATTCTCGGATACGCTGTTTGTGGGCGTATAACTTCTAATTTATGTACCTGCCAGGACAGACATTTTACGGGTCATCATTTATTAAAAATGTCATAGTCTCGTTACCTTATGTTCTATTCTATGTATAAAAACTATAATCTTTGTCATGTCTGCCAAGTTATTAGCTAATCATACTACGTGCTAGTAGAATTTTACATCTCTGTCAGGTTAATTCGATGCATATGAAACCACGAGTAAGATCAAGTGTCTATAAATATTGTTCTATAGTAACTATGCCCCGCTATTCACGATAGAAACATCAATTGTTACCACACCGTTAAGCTGTAAACAACATCGCTAACACCACGTTCACGATATCGAATCTATCGATACATCTCGTTACGTGGACACTGCACCGACTTTCATTCACGCGAATAGACTAGGTCAAATGAATCACGACTCGAAAACATCTCGAGACGAGTGACATCGATATAAATAGCATATCGATGTAAACCGAGACGGCGACAAGGCAGCGACACTGCTGCGGGGCTTTTATTCCGTTACACGGCTCGTGTCGATTGTAAAGGGCGCGTATTGCTTTACGAGGGGAAATATCGCGCAATCTTAGCTGATATGTAGTCTATCTGGTAATGTGTCGCTGTAGAAACAGCAACAAATTAACTCACCACAAGATTAACGTTGTAGTCTATGTGTAGACATTGAAACCTGAAAACCGCTTGCTGAAGTTCATATTTGGATACGTTGGTGAGAAGTTTATATTGGATCCTGTAAGGGAGTTTAAAGCTGAAATTAAAAATGTTGACGTAATTTAACAAGTTATGACTAATATTTCGATGACAATACTACATTTTATTACAATCAACCTTGTTACCTTCTTAATGAATTTATTTGATGCAAATATATTTTCATTTCATAAGTTTAGCCAAACCGCCCGTTGCCCGTTACATACAAATTTCTATCTCCATTTAAAGGTAGTCGGGTAGAAATCGCTTTTTTTGGTGTATAATAATTTATTTTTGTTTTTGTAATGCAGTGTTCTCATATGAAGAACTGGGAAATCTTGTAAACTATGACTTAAAATATTGTGGCGTCGTTTCTATTGATTTGACAAAAATAAATGTAATGAAGATGTTGCCACAGAAAACCGACGTCATAGTATAAATACATATTGCTGAGAGGCTACCAGTTAACTATAAGAGACTCGCTAGAACTTTACGAACCATCGTTGCAAAACTACGTATACTTAATGAATAATCTTTCTTTTTTTAACCGATAGCTGCATCTTATCGGTAAAACACAAAGGATTGGACCCACTGTGATTAATCATACGTAGCAGAAACAACAAATTGCATAATTAGGGCCAAATATATCAGTGAAAGTGAGGAATAGCCCGGCGAATGCTAATGTGTTACAAGCCTAATGGCAGACAGACAAAACCACAATACACAGTGAAAACGGTACGGTACATAAAAAATGTATATATATATTTTTATTTATTACAAACGAAAGTAGGTCAAAATACGTTGCAGTACGTTTTTATTTGATGAAAAATTAACAGCAGAAAAAATTACACGTCAAAATAACTAAGGTTTTTTTTTAATTGTCACTGCTAATAAAATATGGACACGACGACGGTCACAATGGATGCAAAATACTGCGTATTGTTTTTATCGCTTGTTGTCGGTTACCTCTACGTGACTTAATTTATTAAGTGACATACAAACAAAGTATAATTTTGGTGCGTATCGTAACTTAAGATTGAACATCAATTTAACCCTAAATCCCAGGAATATTAAAACATTCTGTATTTTATGGTCTCAACTAAAGAAGTATCATCGTCGTAGTAACATTATGAATAAGTGAATGACTCATCGACCTCAGATATACAAAAAATATCAGAACATAAAAAATAAACTAAAACAATTGAGTTAAACACATATTAAGACTAAAAACTTATACTTAAGGTCGCCAAGGACCCTGCCTCAGCATAGACTGTAAGACAGTGATCCTGTGCAGCAGCGGTGATATTCTGCCAGAGCTTGAATGCATGACGCGTACGTATTATTAATACGTACAAAAATAAATAACTAAAAACGATGAGAAAGAGCTAATTATCTTAAATGACATGGTTTACTGCGTGTCTTTTAATCGTGACTGCGCGCTAGAAAGCTCCGCAGTTTATTATTTATGCTCATCGAAATCCATTGTTGACGCGTTGAGTGACTTACAATGATGATTCCCAGTCACGGTCACGTGTCCATTAGCAAAAAAAAAACGAAACTGTTCGTCTTCATGACCGGCCAAGGTAATTGAGTTGAAATAGATTTGATTTAAGATCATTACTGTTTTGAGGAAGCGTTCCTGATGATGGAGCCGATTTTTTAAATTTTTTACCGATTTTTGTAACTAACTCATTGTCCGATTTTCAATGATTCTTAACGTGCGTTTGAGCCGAGGGAGAGTGAGAAAGAAAAGTTTCGGTTGATGATAGTCGATAAAAAAATCGGTCTGATTATTGATCGTGTACAGGTTCGTTAATTCAATAGGAGTTCGATAAGGTTTTTTTTATTAATCGCAAGAAAAGCAATGCCATCATCATTAGCACATTACTTTTATTCCCGTTAACCCCACGTGGTAAGCTAAACGCTTATGTTACGAGCGGGTTTACATCCGTGGTACATCGGCGGGTATAGAACCCGGTCTACTTGGCAGACATCACAATCGGCTACGGCAGCCTTGACGACAGTTTGGAACAACAGTTTCCGACCTACCTTTCGTACCGAACGATGTTTGCGTGATAAATACGAGCATTTTGTGTTCTTTGCGAGGGGAAATGCTTTGCGCATACCCCACTGCTGGGTGGGCAGTAGGGTTATGTGAGACTCTCCCGCCAGAGTGTGAGTCTGGCGGGCCTACTCACTAAAACCTCTTGGTGCACCCTCTCCGCAGCCGTTGGGTTCCGTGGGTCCGTTGTGGCAGTTACCACGTGGAAGCTTTTTGTACCTGGTCGTTTATATATATTTCACTGAATATCACTTATCTATGTATCATATATGTATGCCAATTTTATGAATCTAGGATAACGGACAGACAGACAGACACCTTTCGAAACATAAAGGAGCTCAAGACAATAAATTTTTGGTCGTAGTTTTAACAAAAGTAACTACACCTATTTGATCTCAGAGACAAATGCCAATTAATAAATGTTCACAATTTGCATCTTGTTGGCAGTTATTGGAATACGACAAGCGTTTAACTAACTGTGGTATTACCCAGTGTTCGAATATCTTTCCCAATTGAGAAAAAACCTCTTAACCAGAACGCAATTTCTTTGACCGAAAAATGTTGCATTGTAAGAAACTAAAGGTAGTTGTGCGTACAGTTATTGATGCATTCATCGTTAAATTAATAGACATAATCTAAAAATAAAGCTATTGAGTCATGTATTCATACGTCTATATACCTCTATATACCTCTATAGGTATTAATGTTATAATACCTCTATACGTAATCTTTCTGAACACTTTATATGTGAAGTATATATTTTTTTGTTTTTGCAGTTTGTAAAACACAGTAGTTTTAAATAAATAAACAATCTTTAATGTGTGGAGGTGTTAGTATTTGTTGTATGCCTCCGCTAGAGATCTACAAATCTTTGTCACCAATCAGTTGCCTAGAATTTTCGAAAGCAACTTTTTTCACTCGTAGCTTCTAGCCTCTTTCATCATTAGCCAACTTCCAAACGCAGATACAAACAATAGCTCCGCTTAACAAAAACAATGCAAACAAAAGAACTTTCGTTTGTCCGAATCGGATTTCACAACAAAGGGTCAATGTCTATAATTAACGAGTGCTTTTTTAACTCATTCTAATCGGATAATTACAAAATAATAAGCGTTGCGTGCCGAAAGGGCGATTTTGCGTCCAATATTACAACCAAAACATTTGGAAGTATCGAAAAGAACGTTGAGTTTTAGTATTCAAATGTGAACCTTATTTTTTAAAACATAGGATAGAACGATTTTCGCTGCTTAATGTAAACAGACCTATTTTAATTTGTCGGTTAATATTCATTGGTACGCAAAGGAAAAGTTCGTGTCAAATAAGACGGTTTACAATCTATCATTATTATTCCGATTTAAAATGCAAGACCTCATTTCCTAGTCAGTAATTAGTTGCTTCGGGGCATAACATAACTGAACTATGACGTATTATTATTTTAATATGCATAATAATATTTGTTATAAATATAGAGACCAGATCCATGCTCTATCCTGAGAAGATAACACATTAGTAATTCAATAATTTTTCTGTAGCAATTTAAGGAATCTTTCGACGAAACAAAAGTTTTTTAAATACATTTTTGACGAAAATATAAATAAATAAATAAATAATGACAAATTATTAAGTGTTCAGAAGATTCAAGAATCTTGGCAAGTCAAACAAAACAGCGAAGTCAAGAGATTGCCTCATGGCGTACAATTTTGAATATCAATTACATACACACGAGATTTTTAGTATAAATATTGTGAACGCACAAAAATAAAAAAAGGTGTTTTCAATTTAAAGCTGTCACTGTCATTCATTTTATCTGACAGCTTCTATAGAGATCTCAACTAGGATTTACTGAAAAAAACATTGTACGTTCGGTCGTTAGAAAACAGTTTTTGATGTTCCTCCATTGTATTCTCCACACACACACACACATACACACACACACACATAATTCATATTCACCTTGACCCGTCCTAATAAGCTTTTCATTTTTATTAAGAAATAATTGCCTTGGGCTATGTCACTAACCTACAATATAATTAACTCAATAACATGAAGGTCTAGCCAAAATAGTTTGAAATATACTTACATGATATACTTTGAAATTTAATTATTGTAGTTCTCGTTGACTATTGCTATATTCCGCCAACAAGTATCTTATAATCTATACACTTGTGATATGATTGGTTCGACAAGATTCGAACTTGCTCCGCTTGGTTCAAAACTAACATCTCAACCGTTGGTCTACGGTCACCGTGGTGTTCAAAGATTATATAACAATTCTTTTATAATTACAAAATTAAACAACTTTTTTGTAAGATTTCTTTTTTAATTAACGCTTTTGACCATATTGATTAAGCATTTGTTGAGGTTGAATGAGCAAACAGATAATTAATTAAACGAGAAAAAGTCAGGCGTGAAATAATTTATTACTATCTTTTATTAACAACTCTTATTTGGATACTTGGATTGAAATAAAGTGTAAGTGAGGGTTGCCACCTTTGAAAATGCGAATATTTTATTAACAGGTTGTTTTTGCCGGTGATATACTGCATATGTAATAAATAAGCACTAGACTTTTGTGGAATAAATAATTTTTGTTGTGTCTTATGCTTAGATACAATATATTTTCGTATAATTATAATGCTCGGATGTCTAATATAAGAAAATAACACATTTGTAGGGAGTAGCGCCAACCTTAGATTAACGGCACTTTTATAGCCTCAAATAAATGAACTTGCTAATGAATCGTTAAAATTTATAAACACGTCAAGTACGTACATCATCACAGTTCTCACCGACCTACCACAATATATAAAAGATTTTTCCTTTTGATATTCAACTCTATATGTAAGACTTTAGGTTGCAAATCGGTTGATGAAATATGTAATTTTTGAGTTAGTATTGACTGTACACGCGTGATGTCATAACGCATCTCGAAGTCGCTTCCCGCAACACTTTCCATTCCGACAATAACAGTAAATCGAGCTGTATCATACAACACTATCGGTTGAAAAGCAATTAAGACTCCGGTGTAAACAAAATTAATGTTTCCACCTTCGATGGTCGTCTGAAGTCGTCATGAAGAGTATGTAGGTATATATAAAAGGTTTGCCTATCGGTTGGTACAGTGGCAGGGATCTTAATTTTGCACTATCAGGATCTTATCCTGGTAGGATCATATGTTTAAGTGATTAACACTAGCGTGTGTCCGAATCAGGATTTTTATTTACGCATCTATGCATGGTCAACCCTACACGTAGGTTAATGATCTACTTAGATTATTAATGCTTACCAACTAGATGACGGTTCTTAATACAACATATTGTCTATAAAGTCTGAACCATAAAATAAGTCTTATTGTCATAAAGTGTTAAACTGTATCTGTTGGTGACTGTACAAGCTCTGCTTTTTTTGGGAAAAAAAAAATTGGTTTGAGTGCTCGAAATAAGAATCCCAGTTCCAGTGCTCGAAAGATAAGTCCTAATCTGAAACAATGCCCATTCTGTCTTTTCGTAAACGTTTAAACAGTTAGGTACCTCATCTCATTCTATATATATTTGTTGTATTACATAGAAAAAGATGTGTTATAATAGTTAATATCTGCAAGTGTTACCGATCCTGCTTTGTGCACTGATGGTGCTGGGTTCGTGCCCGGATGGGGCAGAGTTTGTGTTATGAATACGAGCATTTATACCTGAGTCATAGGTAATTATAGATTTCTATAAATATTACACAAGCCTTACAGTGCTTACTATTGCGTGCTAGGCTAATTGGTGTGAATGTTAGAAATATTTTTATTATTTATTACTAAGCATACGGCTAGATATCAATATTAAAATATAAAATCCCTCATAGTAAAGAACAATTTCTTTACAAAATTCTTTAAGTGGTTTTCAATAATATTTTTGTATTAATAGCGACTGATCTCAGTAGTGTAATTGCTATTCTTGATCACCTTGTTCACCAATTGGACTGAATTAGAAAGTATAAAAGGAAAATAATAAAAATTATATATAAAAAGATTATATATACGACTTAAAGTTTTTGAGATATGTGGTGAAAAACATTGATGCTTAGAAATATGAAATTTTGCACCTACGTTTAGAAGCTAGCACAGAATTATTCATAAAAAACTGCAATTCTAATAACGTCGAATAGATTACCTCCTGTTCTAAAAACAGTAAAAAAGTTAGAGGGCCCGATTAGCAATTTTAGAAATCGCTTAGAACTAGTTAAAAAAAAGTTACGCGACGATTATAATAAACAGATTAAGAAAATCTGATGATCGGATTCAACAAATATTGATTTACTACCGCGGTTATATTATATATAACCGCGGTAGTAAATCAATATTTGTTATATATTTTGACATAGATATAAAATAATTAACCTCCAGTGCGATAAGGACATCATAAATAGAAACCCGTGGATAGGAAGGGATTAAACGTTTCACCGAACAAAAGAAAAAACAATTAATGAAAGCGGTGAATTGTTTATTATTCACGTTTTAATTAAATTCATGTAGCGAAAAACAATAAAAGGAGCAAAGAGTGGGGCATGGCAATCGCTTTTCGAATCTCATGATTTAAGACGAAATACAAACGCAGAGGCTACTTACCTTTGTAACTTCTTACTACCTGAGTATAAATTATCAGTTATTCGCAATCGTATTAAGATTTAAATTTTTAAAATTATTTTCATATTACTTTTGTGCGCGTTTGGTGCAATAGTAGCGTTCATGCCTTCCCCACAGAAGTTTCTGGAGTAGAGTCCCGGAAGGGCCAGATATATGTAAGCGAGTTATGGGTATATCTATATTTTCTATAAATAATTATTATTAACATTTATATATGGAACATATATGTTTGTACGAAGGGAGGTCCAAAAGTTCGCGGAATGAAGGGGAAGGGGCGGAGTAGAAAACTCTCACTGTTTACCTCGCTAGTTAGGGTATTTAAGGGATTCATCATTGGTATATAAGTGAAATTTCAAGCTATGTCATCATTCGTTTGCGAGTTACCGCCCTTCAAACAAGTTAAATCGGAAAAAATCGCAACAATGGAAAAATTTGAACTTAGCGCTGTGAGTTCCTGACAAAGCAAGGAAAGTCAGCTCAGACTATAATGACTATATTCGCAGACTATATTCGCTGATGCGAAATGGAAGCCGTTTATAGTGATCGCTGCCCTAGAATAACTATGATTTACAAGTGGCATGGTCTGTTTAAACATGGTCGAGAGTCGATTGAAGACGATCCCCGCCCTGGACGGCCGATTGAGGTCACTACGTCAAATATCATTCAAAAATCGAAAAAATAATATTAGAAGATGCTTATCTTAAAACAGAAACAGTTATCTGCATTCGCGGAGTCTCACATACCACAATTTTGAGAATTTTACACGATCATCTTGGCATGACAAAAGCCACTGTACCACTGGGTACCGCCACTTCAGAAGCAACAGCGAGTGGACGCGTGATATTTTGGAACTGCGTGGCGACGAGCCTAGCCCGATTTTGGAGAAGATTGTTACCGGAGATGAAAGCTGGGTTCATCACTTCGAACCCGAGTCGAAACAGGAATCGATGCAATGTCACGAAAAGGGTACACCACCCCCTAAGAAGTTTAATATGTCAGAGTCGGCTGGAAAGTTAATGGCTATAGTTTTTCAGGACTGTAAAGGAATTTTGCTGGTAGATTACAAAGGAAGAGGAACTACAATTACTGGAGACTACTATGCTTTAATACTGGAAAAGTTAAATGTTGCCATCAAGGAAAAAAGAAGAGGAAAATTGAGACAGGTGTGTTGCTCTTGCATGACAATGCGCCAGTACACAAGTGCAAAGTTGCGATGGCTTCTCTACACAAACAAGAATTTAAATCTCAGTTCACCCACATTACAGTCCAGACTTGGCTACTAGCGATTTTTATTTGTACCCAAATTTGAAAAAGGAGCTCAGGGGGCGAACATTTTTCAACGATAATGAAGTCAAGGAAGCTATTTCGCCCCATTTTGAGGGCAAAGACATAAAACATTTTTTTGATCGTTTCGAGAAGTAAATTTCGAGATCTAATAAATGTATTGACCTTATGGGGAATTATATTGAAAACGAAAAATAACTTGATATTTTTATTTATTTTACAACCCCTCCATTCCGCGAATTCTTGGACCTCCCCTCGTAATAGGGGTTAAAGTATGAAATTGCCGTTTTATTGCAATAGGTTCTTTGAATTGACATAGAATCTTCATGGTTTGAGGTTTTCGAATGAAACTTTTTTTAAATGGTTTCTATGATGTTCTTTTTTTAAAAAATGTAAAACATTTGAATATCGACTTTCAATTGTTTTTGTTATTCAATTTAGACAAGAAAGATGGATACTGCGAAAATTCGAGTTATTTTTGAATACGAGTTCCGACGCGGAACTAACGCGGCAGAAACAGCCCGCAATATCAATGCTGCGTTTGGAGAGGGGTCTACTAATGAACGCACCGTGCGATTTTGGTTTAAACGCTTTCGTGATGGAAATTTCGACTTAAAGAACGAGCCACGAGGAAGACCGCCCACACAGGTAAATAACGATGAATTAAGAGAGATAGTGGAAGCCGATCCTAGTCAAAGTACCCAGGAATTAGCGGCATGGTTTAACGTTACCTTACCCACAATATTGACTCACTTGCGTCAAATCAATAAAATAAAAAAATACGAAAAATGGGTGCCTCATGATTTGACTGATCTGCAGAAAGAAACGCGTGTTGAAACTTGTGTTGCCTTGTTGAACCGGTACAGAAATGAAGGAATATTGGATCGAATTGTAACATGTGATGAAAAGTGGATTCTTTATGATAACCGGAAAAGAAAAATGCAATGGCTGACCCCAGGTCAAATGCCACAACAGTGTCCTAAAGCAAAACTTACCAATAAAAAGGTAATGGTAACTGTTTGGTGGTCTCAGCATGGTGTTATTCACTATAGTTTTCTCCGATCTGGTCAAGCAATAACGGCAGATGTCTATTGTGCCGAACTCCGAACCATGTTGACAAAACTAGCAGTAAAACAGCCCCGACTCATGAATCGATCTTCACCATTATTGCTCCACGACAACGCGAGACCTCACACAGCACGAGAAACCATTTTGACCCTTCAGGAACTGCAGTTAGAAACCATTCGTCATCCTCCGTATTCACCAGACCTTGCTCCAACGGACTACCATTTTTTTCGTGATTTGGACAATTATCTACGTGACAAGAAGTTTTCTTCCCAGGAGGCAGTACAAAATGCTTTCACACAGTTTGTGCAGTCTAGATCGTCGGAATTCTATCGCAAAGGCATTAATGACCTTCCCATTAGATGGCAGCAATGTATAGATAATAATGGCAACTATTTTGATTAAATAAATTTGTTAAAAATTTAAAAAATAAACAATATAGATTTTCAGTACAAATCGGCAATTTCATACTTTAACCCCTAATATATCCGTTACCCTACCCATAATACAAGCTTTACTGTGCTTACTTTGGACTAAGTTAATTCCACTACTGGCCCCACTGCAACCATGGCAGAGTCGAGGCTACATACACGGGTTTTTAGTAGGTATGCCTCCAAACTTTTACCGGGCACTAGGACGGGTAGGGATTGGAGGAGAGTCCCACATAACATTACACATACTCACACTACTCGTTACACATACTCCATGTGTAACGAGTTATTGATGTAAATGTAAAAAAACATAATTAAAGGCTTTTATACTTATTGATGATAATTTCCTTCCATCCATTTAGAAACCAGCTCAATTGGCAAATGTCGAAAAAAACTTTACCTAATTTATGCCATATTTTCCAACCATTTCTTTTTACATTTCTTCCATAAAGACTATTGTAAATATTATTATTATTTATACACAATACCTTTAATCGATACTGTAAAAATTAAAACTGATAATTGGTATTTAAAAGTCCATTACCTACGTTATATAAATATAGAAACGTTAAAAAAGGTTATAAACAAAAAATCTAACAACTTATATTAAATAAATCAATTGATTTTACTGTTTGTTCTTCTTTTATATTAAGCGTAATATTTATTATTCAATCACGACAAAAATAGCGGACTTCGTTGTTTGACTAAGGTGATTCAATTACTACGCGCCACGCCACGGCAACACACAAATCACGCGCACGTTATCCGCAGCCACTTCCACGCTTCCACGCGCAATTTTTACGTAGCAATTGGACTCCCCGTGCATGAATGCGTTATCTGCTACCAAGCGTGTAGAGGCGTCATTATCATATTGCGCTATCAGAGTTTTATATGTAACGTAAACGCAGCCCCGTGCACCGGAGCGTTGCGTGTCAGTGTGACATTCGCCTATGTGCTCCCTGCACTTTGTCTGGGATTGTATAATTAAACATCAGTAGTGCTCAAATAAGAAATAATACTATCAATTACTTACTTTATAGTTCATATTTTCATTTTCAATGCTATATTATATGACTTTTTATTAGAAAATTCCAAAAAAATCGACACGGCTTACAAGCCATCGTATATCCCGATGTGTCGCTTTGTTCTTTTTACTAAACTATGTATCTTTCTAATTAATTTCATCAATTATTTGTTTATTTGTTACTGTATCACCTTTTACATCTGAATCCAAACTAAAGCTGATGAAATTTTGCATGCACGCAGTCTACGACACAGAGAAGTGAGTAGACTAGCTTTCATTTCCCAAGGGGATAGCTAACAAGCAAATCTGTTTGATTGTTCCGTCTTAATGGCGCAATCTCCTCATTACAACTTAACAAGATTTGGCACGCACGTAACCTTTGGGACAGAGACAGAGAATATGTTTTATCTGTTTCTTTAAGCTGTTTTAACAGATATTATTGCGAACTTATAATGTGCCCACGCAGGCTGAGTTGCAAGTAAAGGAAAGAAAGAAATATAATTGGTGACATTCTTAGTTAAGTAGCTAAGCACTAGTGTTATTTAAATAATAAAAACGACGGTCGACAATACCCGTATCCAAAACAATATGAAATAGATTTTAGTTTTTTTACATTTAGTCGGTCAGGGTAGATCTCGGTACAACAGAGATGGCAATGTAACAACACTACGTGAGTCGCCAATTCTTGTTAGTTACACTCTTCGGATGTCACTGTACAACGAGCGGTTTGTACATTGTTCGAATCTTTGAAAACAGCTTTAATACAAAACCGTTTCCGCTATTTGGAAAGCAACATAAGACACGTACAGTTACATTGTAATGGAGACACTAATATTAAAATGTTCGATATGGGGGTCATAATAAACGAATTAAATACCTTTGAAATAACTCACATCTTTTATTTAATTTTAAAATTAGTAGAACTTGTAGGTATTGTGGCTACTAAATAATAACATAACAAACCATGACTCGGAAAAAAATGCTAACAATCACCATACAAAACCCAGGATACAAACTAAGGACAGTTAGTACAGAAGGTAATATCGCTTCCATTTCGCCAAACTGTCGTCAACGAGAAATATTCTCTAGCCTTGATTGCACTTAAATTACATATTTATGCACAAAATCAGCACAAAGTAAATTCTTTTTAAAGATTGATTCAAAATCGCATAATTATAAAATATATTATTATATGTAAACGATCGATATGAATTTGTTCAAATAGCTGCAGTCTTGTTATCCTTACTAATATTATAAATCGGAAAGTGAGTTTGTTTGTTTGTTTGTTTGTTCCGCTTTCACGCCGTAACTACTGAACCGATTGCTTTGAAATTTTGCAGACGTAAAGATAAAAGTCCGGATTAAATAATAGGGTACTTTTTATCCTGGAAAAAATTGATATTCCCGAGGAAAAACAAAAATATTGTTTGCTTGATGGATGGATTGTAGATGGCGCTGTGTGTCGTTTAAAACAAGGTAAAATATTGTAAACGAATATAAACATGTAAATTTAGAAGCTAAATGATACGATAATGAATCCCCGAAAATGAGGAATTCCAGAGGGATGACGTACAATTTGTTTTATCGTCTAAATTGTTTTTTTTACATCTACTTATCCTGAAATCACTAAAGTCAACGAATTACTAATTGGTATAAGTAATAGTTACGTTATTTAGTTCTTGAGGTATGCGATAGATGGCGCTGGGTGTTTTTTAAAACATGGTAACGATGTGTTTTTTAAAATACACAAGAAGTGGAATGATAGCTTACGCTATTTAGTTCTTGAGGTATGCGATAGATGGCGCTGGGTGTTTTTTAAAACATGGTAACGATGTGTTTTTTAAAATACGTAAGAAGTGGAATGATTGCTTCCGCTATTTAGTTCTAGAGGTATGCGAAAGATGGCGCTGGGTGTTTTTTAAAACGTGGTAACGAAGTGTTTTTTTAAGATACGTAAGAAGTGGAATGAATTATATGAATTTTGTATCCAGCGTTACATCGCGCTTCTTTGATTTTTCCGTGAGAATGAGAAGTTTTCTTATAGTTGTGCTTTATACCGCAATATAACCGAATTCCACGCGGGCGAAGCCGCGGGCGGAAAGCTAGTAACAAATATTTGCTTAACAATATGCAATTGTCAACGTTGCAGTGTGACACAACCCACACGTGCTTTCGCCACTGCTGCACTTACCGGGTTACTGCGTGCCAAACCCCTTTCGAAAGGCTGATAAAGTTGAATTTATTACCATAACCTTTAAATCATACAATTGCCTTTCATATTATTCTTGTAATACAAAATTATCTTAAAATACAAAAATATGCAAGCCATAATTGCTATTTCCAATTTAATCAGTATATTTTATCAAATTACTAGGCTTGGCCACCTTTAACTGCAGCGCAGTCTGGTATTAATTTTACATTTATATGAATTTACTTTATAACAATGCAATTTGTGTAATAAAAAAACAAACAAGTTCATCCGTCTACTTCTTTTCGGGTTTTGAGGACACAAACAACGAGATATACAGTATGATCTAAAACAAACAACACAAAATAGTTATTGAAATAATCTTTAAAAACAGTGAATACTAGCCTTATCTCTGCTGTTGATAAAGATAATAAAATCTGGCAGCATTTCCTCGTTGGATAGTTATACTTATATAAGTTTAGGTTCAAACTTGACGAGATCATCTTGACGAGATATAAGGTTTATATATTTGCCTTATATAACTATTTGGAGCAAATATTCCTAGAGGAAATAAAGTCTATTGTTCATTGAAACTTTTAATTCATTGTTACACATTAATTGTATATAAAACTAACTGCTTTGCGCTAGGGAAACAAATCCCTATATGTACCCTAGATAAGGATAATTTCAGAATGATAACCGAGTAGTATAGTATACTTTTGCATATTTAGGGTAATGTGATATTTTTATAACAATATAGAAAGAAATCCTTTTGGGCAAGATGCGAATCTGCATCTTCTAACAACCTGAGATATGCATTGACTGTCACTAACATAGTCAATTGAACCAACACTACCCACTCACTTTCTTTGCTTTATCAAAGTAATACATAAGTTGTCATTGCAATCAATATTGACACTATTAAATTATTTTGATAATTGACACAAATGGTCAAGTCAATAAATGAATTGTATGTAGAATTAAATGAAATGATAATTTTGACCTACGATGATGAAATGCAATAGCGTTAAATTTCATACGTACTATAACTATATTGTATTTATTACTATCAAAAATATGCTGCGTGGTGTCTGTCATAGTAGATTAGCACCAACATTTCACCTTTAAGGGTGTCTTAAAACGCGACTAAATAATATTAGAAGTCATCACCATATATCACCCGTAGACCACATAAATGGGCGCGTTTTGTCTGTCTGTCAAGCATGGAGGTTGAAGCAACACCCACGCCTCTTCCATTTTTTGGGACGATTTACAGTTGAGATAATGATGATAAATAAATAATTTTATCTCACATGCCTTCCCGGCTTTATCTAATTGACAAAAAATTTTAATCCCCAGAAGCGGCTAACTATCACAATAGACCATTAACGATCTCTCATTATTTGATCCCACTATCTTAGTTCACTATACCACACTATAATTTCCCCGTAGTTCTGATTGAGATCAAACGCTAAAATAAAAAGACCAATATGACTTACAGTTAATAATAAATGCGATCTTATCTACAATTATCTAACAATAGTTGCTCTGAGCGTGAGACGTCATATTAAAAAAGTATGCCGCAAGCAATAGGTTACAAATTGAAACACAAAACTAAATTGACATATGTTATAGTGATAGATCTAGGTCTATTGTCACCGGTCAGTAATTAGTGAGTTACGTAAGGACGTGACTCAACATTAACCTAACAAAACGTTAACCGCATTAGATTATTTAATTTCGATTATTGGACCTCCCACACGTAACGTCATTGATCAAAATCGAGATGCAATAAGCACGGTTTGCCCAAACATTATGCTGCAAGTGATGTAGGCGTTATCGATACGAATATCGATTGACGAATTCTATTCCGATTGTTCCGTAATGCATTGCGAGTAGGCTGCACCGTTTTAGGCATCAATAAATACGATACAATTTGTCTGTTGACTTGATCTCTTAACATGTAGGAATGAAGGTAATAATCATAAGAATACTTTATCAAACGACAGTTATAAATTAAAACAATAAATCAAGATATTAGACAAAACCACATACATTGTTTTGTTCCGAACCGAAGTAGCGAAAGCCCTTGTGTAATGGAAACCAGATACAACAACGGTACCATATTATCCAGATCTAAGCCAATTTAGAAAAAGTCATTCTCTACATTGACCAAGCCGGGATCAGGACTTCGGAGTGGCGTCACCATGAAAACCGGTACCAACTTAATAAAATTTTGGCACGATAGTTAGGGTTACATTGTCGCTAACCTATTTATGTCACGATTGCTGGGATTCAATAAGGATAAAAGCATTGTAAATAAAATACTACAGATGCAGTCGAGACCAATGGATTCACGTGCCTACTGCAGCACGGAAGTAGTGAACACCATGCTCGTTTTGCTAAAGTTCACACATTTTAAAGTTTGGAACACGTTATAAAACATTAAAATATAAAAATACAAATATTATTTTATTTTTTTAGCACAAAGGAACATTTTACTATTTTTATATTTTATGTTTCGTTAGAATTTGGTCGAACACTTAACCACCAGTCGAGAGTGAAAGTCCACGTATACGCATCGCCATGATAGCCAGTGGTCGATATAGAATTAATTAATGTAGTTTACGTTTAATCTTATATTTTTCGCACCTATTACTATTGAAAGAAGAAATTAATTTGAGAAAGTAACTAAGGACGAGTTGTTAAAGATGTGGCTTGGAATGTTTGGAAAGTTATATTAGATATTTGCAACAAATATTTGTTTAGTGACGGCTTTTTTACCTACAGCGTTTTTAATTTATAAACTAATATCAGAAATAGTTCACTAACGGTATTAGACATTCATATTAATATTGATAATATTTTATACTAACACCGATAAAATTTATTAAAATTTAAATGTAAACTGTAAGTCAGTCAGTTGAATGAAAAACACATATTTTTAGAAATAATAATTTAAATTATTTTAATAGAAAAATACTGGAAAAAATCGAATAAACAATAATTTCCTAAATATTGGTAAGATTATTGGTATAGATATATATTAAGATTACACGCACCATTTGTTAACACAAAGTTATTGACAATCAAGCCAATGAGCGCAGTTCCGTGCAAATACCCAATATTGGACACTAGTTCTAAACACAAAATTTGTCAACCAGAAATAACACGATCAAAGGCAAAACTAACAATAATGCACGAAATTAATCAACTTAATAATTTAGTTCACAAACTTCACTTACCCAAGGCCTAAAAATTTATTATTAATATAATTAATACCCTCACTCATAAAACAAAGTCCAAATTAAAAAAAAATGAATAAAACCTTTATCACAAGAATGTCGCAGTTCTCAATAAACAAAATACGATGCAAGAATAAAGCTGTAGTTTCGTAAAATGTCAATAAATTATTCATCAGGGCATCATACCGATTTCTCAGTGCATCCCAAATCACTGTATTCCTTCACAGGTCCATCGGTCCTTGTAGATCACAAATGAAATATGACGCGTCCGAGTCGAACCGATTAAGACGTCTCCCAGTCGCGGAACTCGAATACAATAACGATCGAGATAAATGTCTCGATTAAAATAATCGGAATGACCTTTTCGGATCCAATTCGTCACTTGAAGACAGGGTTACCAGGAGATAAAGTGATAACGAAAGCAGGAAAAAAGAAAAAAGCTGGTGATATCTTGCAAATTGCTTTAATGTCATTACCATCACAGACGGTATTTCAGTCAGTTTTCAAAAGGAACAAACGTACACTGCAACTGCTTTTCCTTTCCTGTCGCTCATGAACATTTAATGGGACAATTCTATGATAATACTGCCAACACTTTTGAAGGGGCTTGCATACCACAACACAGAGTCACTTATCTTTATTGTAAACCAATAAGTAAAGGAAGCAGATCTAAGTTGCTGCTACTATCAGTAGTTCCAACAGAACATTATTTGCAAATTTTGTTAATTTGAAAAGTTGATTCTTCCATCATTTATGATTGCAGAACGAATCTTAAATTAGTTTCGATTACCATTAGACTTCATTTCTGGTCGTTAATAGGTAAGTATGTAACGAACCTCAAAACACATAAACTTTCTCATTTATAAAATTGTGCCACTAATTCCGTCCATTAAAGTTCACTTTCGTCAGGCCGGAGCTTTATCGATATCATATTCGCAATAACAAATAATTTTAGATAATTACAATTTTATCTCCCGCAAATTTTTAAACTGTTTTTACTTAGCATAAACTTTCGATGAGTTTATACAAGTTAAGAGGCATCAGAATTTCACAGCAAAGTTATATTTACAAAATTGATACTTGATTTAATACTGATTTATATAGAAACAAGAAGGAAATTGGTAAGTGTGATACATCGTACCCATTAAATCAGTTTGCTACAGCCATTACTTGAACCTTGTCGCCAGATTGAGACAAATCTATCTAAATTGTGGTAAAAGCGCCCAACAGAGCGTTACAAAGTAAGTACACTCGGCGTCAAAAAAATCGCACCTCTAAGAAAATCACGTTCAAATGGCATTAACTCTGGATATGCACATGCAGTCGTATTAATTATAATTTTATTTAAAAGGTTACTTAATTAACTTAATAAAAAAACATTATTTTTCATTATCAAATAAAACCTAAAGCAACAAATAAAGGGTCACAAAAATTCTAAGGAAATTTTGCTGCTCGGGAGAGTCGCGAGTTGCGCTAACTTTGTGGGTATAAAGAGGTCAACACGGGTTCAATGTGGGTCATTCGCTATTAAACCGTTGAAGGGGGCACACGCACTGATTTTACTGAAGAAAGAACATCTGGAAAATGGACACTACAGCTGATGAGGCCGCTCAAGTGGTTGCACTACTGCAAGCAGGGGTGCGGCAGTGTGATGTCGCCCGGCAACTGAATCTGAGCCGTTTTTCGGTTCGTAGAGTCTACCAGCGCTTTTTAGAGACCGGTGGCTATATCCGGCGACATGGGTCCGGTAGACGTCGCTGCACTTCGGAAAGAGACGACCGGTTCGTTGTGTCGTACTCTTTGAGAAATCGCTTCTCAAACGCTGTTCAGCTGCAACAGGAGCTCCAGGCAGTTCGCAGACGCACCGTGAGTGTATCCACGGTTAGAAGAAGACTGAAGGAGAAGAACATAGCAGCCCGCAGAGCTGCTACAGGTCCAAAATTGACTGCAGCGCACCGACGAGCCCGCTTGCAGTTTGCTCGCGACCACGTCGATTGGACCATTGAGCAGTGGGGAGCTGTTCTCTTCTCAGACGAGACACGAGTGTGTCTTTTCTGCAACGACCGACGAAGAAGAGTATACCGGAGGCAGGGTGAACGTTTCGCTCAAGCCTGCATCCAGGAGACGGTGGAATATGGAGGCGGATCCTGCATGTTCTGGGGCGGTATGTCGGCTGCCGGCAAAACCGACCTGGTCTGCGTCTCCCGGACCGGAGGTGCTCGCGGACAAGGGTCGCTGACTGCGCGCCGCTATATCACAGAGATCCTGGATGTGCATGTGGTCCCTTTTGCCGAATCTTTTGGCGAGGGGTTCACATTAATGCACGACAACGCTCGCGCACACACTGCAGCCATCGTGAACGACTTCCTGCGGAGGTCCCAAATTCCTGTGATGCAGTGGCCAGCGAGAAGTCCTGATCTGAATCCGATAGAGCACCTCTGGGACCATCTTAAACGTAAGGTTCGATCTCGGGATCCGGCTCCTTCGACTCTAGAGGAACTCCAAACCGCGGTGATTGAAGAATGGGGTCTTATCCCTCAAGAAGAGCTCCTGAAGTTGGTGAGGTCTATGAGGGACCGTATGGAAGCCGTCATCAGGGCAAGGGGGGGTAACACTAGATTTTGAGTTAATTTTAAGACACTTTTTGTACATTTTTTTTGTAAATTATCGATTATTAATTAGGACTTAATTAAGATTTTTTATTATTTTTCAAATTTTTATGCTTTTTGTATAATTTTAATTAAAAAAAAGATTGCACTTAATTGTTGTTTGATGCTCCTTTTTGTTACCTTTCTAATGATACCTAACACTATCCTCTATATAAGGTTTAGGAATTTTTGAATAAGATTTTTATAAGGTGCGATTTTTTTGACGCCGAGTTTATATTACCGTAAATAAAGACAACTATTTAATGGTTTGTCATCAACTTGGTACGATCAGGGATATTAAGTTAACCATTTTATATGCGATGTTATTGTTGGAAACATTTAGGACGAATTTTTAATTAATAGAGGATAAAGTTACGAGGATACCTAATATATAAGTATAAAAAATACAAACAACAAATTTGTATGGATAAGCAAATACAAGCATAGCTAAAATGGGATTTAAGGATTACAATACGGAAATCCCTGCTTCTGTGAGAATGCTTTTGTTCCAGCTGTTTAAGCAAATTTGGGGAATATCTTTCCTTCTTAAAGAGTTTTGTCTTACAAACAAAATTAGGTAAACAGGAAACAGATAACGAGTATTATAAAAAAAAAACAATTAAAATGGAAATTAAAATAGTGATTAAAACTCTATTTAAAAAGTGAATTGCACAAAATAACAAATGACAGGAAAGTGATGCAAACAATAGCCTCTCCATTAAGTACGAAAGACAACCGCTGACAGTGAAATTGTGAACAGTCTCATTGTCTTAAAAGTTAAAGCAATAAAAATGATACCTCTTATTATTCCTTGACTTGACATATGATTGATAATGTATATTCATGCTGGGAGGCGGTCATCAAATTATACGATAGGTCAACCTGATTTCCAATATGACCTAGGCATTCGTTACAGCTCCGGCAGTTTTTAAGTTACAACACCACTATCGTTATTATTGCTTAATCTTATAGCGCTTCTAGTGCTGAAAGAACTACAGATTCTGTAATAAATACAACCAACGTTTTTACAGGGCCTGCCATAGTACAACACAGACTTGGAAAAATGGGTCGCCTATCTATACTGATATTATAAGAGAGCGAGTACCCTTCACACTTAAGAGAGTCGTAAGAGACGACTAATTGTTTTATTTATTTATTTATTTATTTATTTATTTATTTATTTATTTATTTATTTAGAAAACCAACAGCTTACATAACTTGTATACATATAAAAGGTACTTATCAATAGTAGGCAAATTATAGGTTTCCCTTAACTAATAATTAGTACAAAGTTGTGATTAACATTAATAAAATAAAAATTATAACAATGTGCATTACAATAAGTTACAATGAAGAATGATAAATAAAACAAGAAAAAGATGTATACTCTACCCTTAAAGTACGTATCTAACCGTTTTCATGTTAAAAACGTATTATATTAGTGTATTTAATTAATCAATTGTATGAATCAATATTTCCCTCAATATAGGTACTCTTAGTGCAATATAGTCAAAATCAAAAACGAAGGAGAACGAAACGAAAAAACGAAAAAACACAATGTAACAAAAAAGCTATGCTAAATAAATAAGGCCACACAATGTCCAACTATTATCTTGACGACCTTCATGGTCGAGTGGCTTAAGCACCAGTTCCCCGGGGAACGCCACTCGAGTGGGTCGAGGGTTCGATCTCTGGCTATGGTCAATGCAGAACTCAAACTTTCCACATTGGCTCGGGTGATGTGGCGTCGTCGCTGTTACTGAACTCAATAATACAGGAACTTTAGCTACTAAAGCTACTAAACTAGGGTAAAGTATAAGGAACAATATAAGTGTTGTTTGTTGTATATGTGTTGTTTATTCCTTGCGTCCCATGAGAAAATGTACAATTCTGCGTTTAAATATCTGTTTTGAAATACCGAATAGTTCCAATTTATTAAATTTCTCATTGTAAGTGCTTGCGATACGCGCTAGAACGTTGTTCTTCGCGTAATTTGTGGAGAAAAATGGGGTGTACAACAAGGGAGTGCGTCGAGTACGTCGCTTCGGAGTACACAACGCCATACTCGCCAGCAGACCTGGACAGTCCAGATGCCCATTTAAAATATCAAACAGAAGACACAGGTCCAACAGGTCTCGCCTCTCCTCAAGTGTCAAAAGGTTGTGCCGACGGCAGCTACTCAAGTAAGAATCGGAAGAGATGCGCATACGATAATCAAGATGACTAATAAATTTTTTCTGAATGCGCTCAATACTATCTTTATACGTTTTGTATTGAGGTGACCAAATTGGACTCGCATATTCTAGTACGCTGCGAACGTATGCGAAATAAACTGTTTTAATTGCAGAAATATCTTTGAAAGGCTTACATGATCGCAGCACAAACCCTAAATTTTTGAAAGCCTTATTGACAACGCGATCTATATGAGCAGTCAATGACAGTTTACTATCCAAAAGGATACCAAGGTCGCGAACTTCATTGCCTGACGGAATCGGGTTATTGTTGAAATTATACTTATATTTAATTGGATTTAGCTTACGGGTACATATAATAGACTGACACTTGGTTACGTTTACAGTAATTTTATTTTTAATGTAATACCTATGAAGACTGTCCAGATCAGATTGCAAAGATTCGCAGTCATGGTAGTCCTTGATGCGAAGAAAAACTTTTTTATCATCCGCATACAGTAGGTGTTTGGAGTGTTTCACGTGTTGCCCGATGTCATACAGATATGCATTGTAAAATAAAGGCCCGAGATGCGAGCCTTGAGGAACTCCCGTCGGTATTTTCACAAAATCTGATCTAAACCCACCCAACACGACCGCCTGAGAACGATTTTCCAAATATGATTGAATCCAGCGAAGCAAGTCTCCGTGGATCCCAAGTGCGTAAAGTTTGTGGAGCAAAATGACGTGGTCTACCCGGTCGAAAGCTTTTTCAAAGTCCGTATATACCACGTCAACCTGCCCGCCACCATCCATATTCGTCAAAACGTAATTTGTAAAATATGAGAGGTTCGTGACAGAAGAACGACAACGAAGGAAACCGTGTTGATGCTCCGACATGCCTTTATAAAGAACAGGATATATAGCTTCGTATACGAATCTTTCAAAAACCTTGCCTAACGTATTTAATATCGAGATACCCCTATAGTTTTCTACACGTGTTCTTGAACCTTTCTTGTGTAAGGGTATAATTTGGGCATTTTTCCATGTGGTAGGAAAGGTACCTTCGGCTAAAGAGCGATTAAAAATAAGGGATAGTGGGAGTGCCAAAGATTCGGCACAATTTTTCCAAAAGAGGGGAGGGATGCCATCACAACCGGCTCCTTTGGAGCAATCAAGACTGGCTAAAGATTTCCATACCGCTTTAACAGGAACGTCAAGTGTAGAAGTTGAGTCATTACTTGTGGATTCTATAGGAAATGGTGATGCAGTGTTGGGTTCACCAAAGACACTTTTAAAATATTCACTAAACGCTTCGCAAATCGAATACCCATCTGAGTAGGAGCTGGAGCCCAGAGTGACAGTACTAGGGTAATTAGAGCCCCCGCGTAGTGATTTAACATATGACCAAAATAACTTGGGACAGGTTTTCACAGAACGTTCGACACTTTGGAGGTAACAGCCATTATCTCGCGTACTACAAAACGGCCTGCAGCTTTTCCGAGTATTATACTGTGATCTCCAATTCGCCTGCCAAGCGTGAGGATTATGGCAAACCGTTCAAATGGTAGAGGATTCAGCCCAGCAGTGGGAGTTTTTGGATTGAGACGATTGAGAGCAGATTTGTTTATTTGCTAATTTCTGCTGCAATCTGCTATAGATAGACAGTTATGATTTCGCAATCAACAACTTTAACAAGACAATATCTAAGAAGTTCCACCATCATCGTCATCACTCATGGACCACCGTAGGGAGAATGGCCAATTACTCACCACGCATAGGTCCAGTGAGTTGTTAGTGGGTGCTAACGACTGCAGATACAACTGAGACAAACGACTAAAAGTGCCTTCTAAAGCAAGTGGCAATACTAAAGATAATCAATTTTTGGTCACCCATCCGAAGAATAATCCCCGAGAAAGTTGCTTGATCTTTGCAACCAAAGGCCGAACGAGTCAACCACTGCGCCATCGAGCTGCATGTAGTCCATACAATATAGGCAATCAGTGCCTACCTCATGACGAAATTAATGAATGGTCAAACTACAATGATAGTCTAAATGTACCACTAATATATCATTTTCTTGGTTTGTTCACTAATTGTTTTATAACCAAACGTTTATTGAAACTCAGTCAGTAAAGTTTTCTTTCTTCATTACAATAACTATCAAATATTGTTATTATTGGGCAACGATAATTACAATTATGGAATTAAAGTAACTAAGACTAGTTAAATCTAGTGTCTAACTAGCCGAAAACGCCCTTGCGGTCTGCATCTTACATGTTGTTAGCAGATACATGGACGATCAGTTCAACATTTTTTTATTTTGTTTGTCTTATCTGTAATGGTAACGTTACGTGTCTATGAAGTTAGTGGTTTTCTAAATTTATTATCATAGTGTTATACCTATTGTCATTTCTGAAACTATACAATTTTTAAATATTTGTTTAAGGTGATTTAAAACTAGTTACTAATAAGGAAAGCAAGATATTCAAACAATTTTACAGTTTAATTTGTGGTAAAAGTTAACTCAATCCTCAGAGTCATCAATTCATAAAATTAAAGGATAAGGTAGAAGATCTATAACTCAAAGACTTATGGGGTAAGATCAGCTATGAAAATTTAATGGCTCGTTAAATTCGAAGCGGAGTTATTTGCTACGCCGTTTCCTTATCTAGCTGATGCGACGCAATATGTCTTATCTATAATGTACTGCTTTGACACTTACACTTTCTAAAGCAGCTGTAAATTCTGATTTTATATCAGACTTTGACGTTTTTGATAATGGTATTTTACGTTTATATAGGTACTGACTATAAAGTCTATGTAATAATTTATTTCTCTGGTAACACTTCTGTCACGTCCAGAATTGAAATACCGAAAACAACTTTGCAAACATACTTTAATAAATAGTAATTATATACTCTTACTTACTACTTTATATCTATCACTTAAAATTTGATCGGCAGCTACGGTTAAGCAACGAACTTTAAACAAAATAGCTTGTTTCCTTTGGTCATAGCACTTAGCTTTGTCACTCTCCCGTGAGTAGAATTCAATTGACTTCTGTGTAGGTATCACACACTTAAACTGCAAATTCAAAACAGTTACAGTTGGATAAAAGAATAAACTGTATCATGCGAGAAGCCCAAGACGAACCGTCTGTAGCTAAGCGTTTGACCTATCCTATATGTAAATTAGACTGTATTTTGATCTTGTTGTTCAATCAAATGGATACAAAAAAATATATTTAATTAATAATTTCCATCCCGACACTGGCACTTGTAATGTAAAGAAAATTCTATTCAGTTTTGAACACAATAATTAACCACTCAGTAAAGAAATACAGTATTACGAAATAATTTTATTGTTTGTAGAATTCCGATTTAAACAATTCAAATCTGAAAATTTCAAAGAGTCATCATACAAAATACTCAATTAAATTTTTAAATGTTGACTCTCTCGCTTCGAAAATTGAAGGTAATAAGAAATAAAGCACAGGATGTTAACGATAAGTTCGTTTAAACGAGAAGATGCGTTGCTACCACTTGTTGAATTGTAAAAGTTGTAAAAGGGCGGACCAACTTTATAGCAACAATAAAAATATTAAGTGGTCACATAAACAGAACTGGACTTTAACGTTCTTGGGTGAAAGGTTACTATTAAACATCTATATAAATCTACTTTGTCGGCTGAATTGGCGTAAAGACTTTGAATTCAAGTATATAGCCGCTTGATAGCTACTAGCATAAGCGAAACACATGATGCGATAGTATACTTGGTCGAATATAGAAAGTTTTGTTTTTATGAATTTATGTTTTTTCAAAAGCTGGCATTGTTTTGATTGGATATTTATTCCCATGAAATACATACTGTAGCCATAATTCTGTTTTGTACTTTTATTTATTAACTTACCTATATTAACAACCACGGTTTGAAAAATTCCTGACACAGGTATTTTTTTACTCAATAGGTGTGTCGCCACAGTTTTTGTAATTAAGTTTTTTGTAAATTAATAAATATTTTTGACAGTGGCAGACATCACAGTAGGGATCATCATCATGAGCCCATTATTGATTCCAACATAAGACCACAGTGCTATCCTTTGGAAAGAAACACACACGATAGGAAGAACAGATCATAATCCACCAGAAGTGCCCAGATTAGTGGATGCTAATAGTAGCGGAACCAGGATTAGTTTGGGAGCTTGCTTGATATCTATGAGAGAGATTTTACTAGGTTATGCAAAACCTTTTCTTGGCCGAAACTTTAAATTGTCATAATCATTAATTAATCAATAACAGTAAAGGTCGAAATAAATGTAAAATTACATTTATTTCGACCTACCTACCTACGATACCTTGCTGTTATTTATGGAATTTTTAACAAGATTTCCATATAAAAAGGAAACTATGTAGTAAAGAAAATGTAACTTCATAACATTTTCTTATAATTTTACAAGAATATGTCTGATAAACTCATGAAAACCCCTACAACAAACTATAGTTTTATGTGACGGTGTCTTCGTGTGCGTAACAATAAGGAACAGCAAAGCATAGAGACGTCCCCGACAGCCTCCAGCAGCTCACACCACGTGGCGGTCAAGGTATCGTGCCCCCTTCACCTTCCTCTCATATTTGTTGTCGACATTAATTTTCTCATACCGCAATACATTCCACTAATTTTGAATCATCTATAATATCTATGTAAAACCTTGTGATATGTAATAAGTAATACTGTAAGCAAATAAATATTGAGATTTCAAAATAAAATCAGTAGACGGCCGAATTAATAACTGTCCACTATTTGAATAAAAACTAATTTCTGAAAACAAACGGCTTTTCCTAAGACTATGAGGTGAATAAGACATTCTCGATGAAAACAAGATTTTAAACCTATCGCACCATCCCACGCGGACATCAAAGCGTTACTGTACATTTGCCGGGACAAGCGAGACTCCCATAACTAAAGCAGAAAAACTGCTTCCGACTATTTTACAGCTCACTTCGAGGGACAAATTAATAGTAAATTAGTGGCGAGGAAGTGGAGTGCGTCACATTTTACAGAGATAAGTTTTTGAGAATAGCCAAATTTTATACTATCGTCAACGAAATCTTTTGGCATTTCAGGCACTTTTATAAATTTGAATTTAAATATGTATACATAAACGATAAAGGTTTATATTTTGCAATATATATTTTATTTCGGTGTTTGCAAGAGATGCCTTCGTTTGTAAATCTTAGAGATAGCTACATCTTATTCTCATATTCTACGAGCACGATGATTCTACTTTAAAAAACAATCTAATTTTTAATAAATTTGAAGAACTATATATTTTCTTCCTATAATTTGAATGTTTATGATTATACTTAAATTGGTTTTTATGTCATATCTGTTAAATTATCTCTGTCCACGACATTATATTCTGTCTATCACATGAATCTTAAACAAATTTATTTTATTTCTGTTTGCAAGAATCGATTACAGGAATAACCCATATCTACATTCAACCATAATATATTTTTGAGAAGGGGATAGAGCTAGAATGGCGTAATAAATATATAGCTGACGAGTTATATCGTAAATCGAACGACATCAAAGAGCTCCACACATCCGCGTAAGCGATGACGGACAGTTACGCTGAGACGTTACGCGTGGGAAAGGCGGAAAACACGCGAGACAATTGCAGTCTTTTTGGCGATAATCGGGATATTATAAAAATAACTATATTAATAAATCATTGATTATCACTGTAAAATATTTTAATGAAACTTCCTGTTTCAATATTAAAAGTATTTATCTGATCCATGTTGCTAATTTATAAACGACTGCTGATCAGTCGTATAATCGTTTTAAAAAGTATCGGAGATTTGAAAAATTGTACTCTAATTATGCTTTCAACACACGTAAAAAACATAATCGAATGTTTCATTTACTAACGTCATTTACATGAACTTATGGGAGGCCAAAATACATTTATTTAATGTAACAAACAACGAGATCAAGCAACACTAAATGACAATCTCAATCACATTTCTCTGTCAAATTGAGAGACAAAACCAGTTTGACTTTACCAGTTGCTACCACACCCTTCGTCCACTTGCGTCCACCATTAGCCACCGTTGAACATTAAAGCAGATAAAGCCAGTCTCAGTATGGTACAGATGAGTTAAAGAGATAATCTAGACTCATCTAAAGAGACCTAAATGTCTCTGCATAGCCGAGAAAGCCGGCAAAATGGCGGTGGGCAATTTCACTTGTCATTTCACAAATGAGTTTTGAACATCATTTAGAAAGTCGATCCATGTAAAATGAATTAATGTTTGCGCAGGATTCTAAGTATATATGAGTCATTGTGGAAATTACTGGACCTAAGGCTCTATTAGAACTACTTAAAGGTGTATTTCAAGTTGAATTACTTTACGGCTACAGGCATCTAAATAGTACTGTATTTAAACCTTATCAACAGATTGATAATGTTGTTTGGAAAAAATACATTTCTAATCTGTAGATAGGATAAGCGTCAAACTCGAAAATCATGACATGCCTCATATATAAATCTTAGTCTGAGCATGCCATTTTGATAAAATTTAAGGCATTTAGGCATTTCAATAACAAAACGAACTTACCAAAAGAAATAGAGAAAGACATTGCGGCATGTATGAAAACTGTGACATAAGACACAAATAATACTTATGTTAAAAAAACACTAATTTAGAAATTAGCTGATTAAATAGATACAAAAAACCTTACAAATAGTAAGTTAATTAAACTATGGTAGAATAAAAACTCATTTGTCGTTTATAGATAATTTTATGAAACGTTTTGATACATATATGAGTAATGGAGAAAGCCTCTGTATAAATAAAAGATAAAAAATAATATCAAGTGCTTTATATTTTCAATAGAAAAACTTTGCATTTATTTGCATGTCTTTGTTAAACAGTCCTTTGTCGCCGTGTCGTGGGACGGCTACTTCATTGTCCTATTACTATACCAGTCTACGGCACTTTTTCGTCTATATTGTTGTTGTCACAAATTCAAAAATAAACACGACACAGAAAAGACAGAAGTGTTTGTGGACTATATTACAGGAAGCAAATGTTTGACAGGACTATATTAAGTGGTCAAATTTCATCTTTGCCTGTAATGGTGTGACGACAGTATTAAATAATTTAAAAAAATCTTACTTTCACGTCTAGCCCAAAGTACGGTTAGTAAGGTAAGTAAGTACAGTGGTAAGGTTTGTGTTGTGGATACTAGGCTAACGGATAGACATACATATATGATACATAGTAATATTCATAGAAATATATAAAAATGCCCACGACTCAGGTACAAATGCTCCTATCCATCATACAAACATCTTTCGGGATTTGAATCCAGGACCGTCAGTGCGAAAGACAGGATCACTACCGTTGCACCAAACGGTCGTCAACTACAAATGGGTATCAAATCATTCAGAGCTTACATGCTTCAATGGTGTCGAACCTATATTTTTTATCTTCCTTATTTTTGAAGTATTTAAAAAACATATTCAAAGCATTTTATTTGCTTAACGAAGCTCGAAGTTTAGGAACAATTTTTATGAATGAATTCAATGTATTTAGGTTATTTCCGATACATGAATACGTTGAGCCTCGATTTCTTAGAAACTTCACTTTGATGGATGTTTTAAGTAACTTACCTTTCATATTGCCCAAACGATATTTATGAGAGTCTCTGAACACATACCTGAAAGAAGAAAGGAAATTTAATTTAGATATTGTACATAAAGTTAAAATTTTACACTTCAAAATACATTCAAATACATTACGTACCGGGACTTTAATTAAATAACAGACTGCGATAATTTTAAACATTTATTTTTTTATTTGGAAAGTGTTTTAACAATTTAACTCTTTAAGCGTTTCAGCATAAGACCGAGAATCAGAGCGATTTTTCACTATCTATTATTTCTGATTTTGTGATCGAGTTAACGACATAGCGGTAGCCCTCGAAGGAAGTTCATTCACGGTGATGAATTTACAGAGAATGACGACTAACGTGTCTCTTAACAATATTAAAAATTTACTTAAAAATTTACTTATTTCTAGTAAATTTAACTGTTAAATAAAGGAGACCGGCGAATTTGGGCCTAACTTGTACACGAATCGGACATTTACTAATATTAATTGTATATTTTTTTAATAATTTATGGTAGATAACCAAGTCACGATTCTATGGGGAACAATTTATTGTAAATAATAACAAATATTGACCACCTACGTATTTCCCATTCAAGTCAAGGCATTTTTGAATTTTTTGATTGGATGTCTGTACTTTATAGATCGAAAAACAGCGTTGCCAGAACAAAAACTACATTTCGTATCGATAAATATAATAATAATAATCGATTAATACGATCGGGGCTTATTACAATGACGTAATATTAATGGACACGAATACAAATTGCTTTAAAAAAATGGCGCAGTTGTTACCAGCATTGACAAAACAAGGCTATGTGCGTTACTATTGAATCTAAGTCAAACTGTCTTAGATTTTTGTTGCCTCTATTAAATGCTTACACAACATATCTATAGAAAAAAGCAGCATATGAAACATCATTGGCTTTTATTTCTTTTGCGATCAGTCGTTTAAGCAACGGTTGCGCAATCGTAGCTGTGGAACTACAGAATCGTTGAACCTGCCCCCAGGTTGCGCGGGGTAACAAATATGGATATTGGCATGGGCTTCATTTGACATATATTATGCTTCAAATATCAAATGATGCCCATGTCCATACCCGTTGCTAAAGCGACTGGTTGCAAAGATAAGTATCAAGGGGGCCGGCAGGCAAGAATCTTAATAATAAGCCCACCGATTATTAATTTCAATCTAGTGCCTGCAAGTAACTTTAATCCATTCATCATAATATGATAAGGTTAAATGTATATAGGTCTAATGCATGTGTTTTGTTTTTTTCTATTAACTCACTGTTAGTTAGCAAGAAAAATATTTTATCTACTCTGATACTATAATACAAAGATTCTAAAACTGAAAACAAAATGCTTATGACAAACATTACGTACAGGCCAAAAATAATAAAAAAAAAAGTTTAATTACGATACAGGTCTTGTATTAGTGTTGCCCAAATGCAAGAACAAGACGAGACTTAGCCAGTCTTGGTCTTGGTCTTGCGCCAATACACCTGGTCTTGGTCTTGGTCTTGGTCTTGCGCTTGCAGTCTTGGTCTTGGTCTTGGTCTTGCAGCAAGAGTCTTGCAAGTCTTGCAATTACCTATTAGTCTATTGCTATTTATTAAAGTTTACTTTAAATCTTAGAAAAACGTATTAGAATTGGAACATTGTGAGCTTGAATTAACATAGCCATAGTAAAGATCAATCAGATTAATAAATAACTGAAGATTTGATAAGAAAGTCGAAAAATCAACTGACCTATATGTCGTTTTCCATGGAAGTAACTGTTTCTTAATAAACATTTATGATTTATAAGCTTACATTTGCTAAAACATGTAAAAAAACAAATTAATTACAATAACTTGACTGTATTTTAAATAACAATGTCTGTCTAGAAAGAGATTGAACCCTCAACTTGCATGAAATTTAATAAAAGAGTTTTATGATTTATCATTTATTTCAATCAAAAATAAAATACAACACAAATCAAACATAACAGTACACAACAGCTTTATCATTAGGTTATGTTACTTTATATCAATTCTTTTGACCAAGAATTAATACAAAGTAACCATCTGGCTGACTCATCACTTAACCTATTTCTATGTTTTCTAATTACTAATGATGCTTTAGAAAATAATCTCTCAGCAGGTACTGAAGTTGCAGGTATTGAGAGAAAATCACGGGCCATCTTCGATAAAGTCGGATACTCTGTCTCATGCGTCCTCCACCAATCTAAAATGTCTTCCGAGCTGGCAGTTCTTGGTTTTCTCAGGTACTCCTCCAACTCGTCTATCACTAAGCCTTGAAGACAAGATCCAGATGACGTCGAGGGACATTCATAGAGTTTATCAAAGTCTATAATGTCTTCATCTTCATCACATACTTTATTTTCTTTTCTTGGCAATTCCAGAGATTTGTTCAGTGAGTGTAGACTTTTATATTCTTCATAAAGTTCATTGAACTTGCGCAGACTTTCTGTTTTAAGTTGCTTCCCCCACATTGTCAGGTCAAAAGTCTGAGCCTTATGCCTTGGGTCTAAAATTAAAGAAGTACAATAAATCCAGTTGCTCTTCTTATAATGTTTAAGCATTTTGTCTCGAGCTGCTTGGAAAGCTAGAATGAGCCTTTCATCCACTTCAGATCGATTAGGTTTCTCATCTAACTGTTTTACCATGGATTCAATTTTATCTAGCAAGAGATTGAATGATACAATGACTAGCGGTAATGTAACATATTTGTCTCCACCAAGTTTTGTACTTAAAAGTTTAAAGTTTATTAGAAATTTATGTAATTTTTCGAGTACCTGCCATTCACTAGCTGTGATTTGAAAATCATTCAATTCGGTGACAGAACTGCACAATATGTTAATGCCCGCTCTCACTTTTAAACCAAATCCAATCATATCATGTGTGGAATTCCATCTTGTTGGACAGTCAAGAATGGCATTTAGATTTGATGGCACGCCAGCTGCTTCACAAGCAGACTGAAACTTCTTCTTCACTATCTCACTTCTTTTTATTTTACTGGAAATACTGCGTAACTTTGTTACAGATGTACGCGAGTCAGCAATATTTGGTGCATATTCTTCATCTTCCTCAGTTTCGTCTGCATAGTCTTCATACTGCTGATCTTGCGCGTTAGTGTCAGACTCACAGTGTAATGCTAAGGTCTCTAATAAATCTTGTACACCAAGGTTTAAAATGTGAGCAAAGCACCGGAAATGTTGATTGTCTGAATCAAAGTGTGGCAACTGTTTGCCCAGTTCATACATAAATTTGGTATTTGCAGTTGCGTTGTCGACCGTGATACCTTGTATTTTATCAATTATGCCATATTCCAATAAACATTCATGGAAAATCGTTGCAATATCTTCCCCAGTATGTCGACCGCGTGATGGTATAAAATCAAGAACTACAGATCGATACTTCCATTCGTTGTCTATATAATGCATAGTAACCCCGTAGTAACTCCTACCAGCAATTGACGTCCACCCATCAATGGTAAATGACATTTTAGATGATAATTGTTGAAGTCGTTCCTTGAGATTAAATTGGAGCTCTTCAAATCGCTCTTTGACTTTCCTTCTAAGTGTAGACCTTTTAGGAAACTCCATATTAGGGCAAATACGTCGAAAATATACTTGTGTAGCTTCGTCATCGAAAAATGAGAAGGGAAGATATTTTTTCACTACCCAATCAACTGTAGCTGTCGTGATGTTGTCACTGCTGTTTTCCGACTGAAATAAAACAATAAATCTTGTGTTATTATTTAAAACATACTAGGTTTGAGCGTTTAGGAGGAGGAGGTTTGTTGTTGTTAAATCGAGAAAATCGTTAAATTGACATTTGTTATATTAAGATTGCACTGTACTGTAATTTACCAAAATAAAGTACTTAGTTGTTACTGGCCGATTATGAAAACAAATGAAAATATAGGTGTTTATAAAAATATTTAAGACGATAATTACATACTTAATATGTCGCACCCCTAGATGAAAACACCACTAACTCAAAAATACTTACGTAAGTTAATGGCGTTTTTGAAAGTATCGCATGAACAGCTACGCGGAGTTAAAATTCCCGTAGCGACAATTTCGACCATTGTTAAAAATGACGCGAAATATGTACCTATGTATTACTATTTTATCAATATCTATAAAATATTCCGAAGTCAGTTTAAAGTCATTTGTTCAAAAAAGACTTTTTTGAGTTCCTGGAGTTTTCATATAAAAAAAATATATTCTTACCTGTCCACTTCTTCCAGCGGTTACTAAAAAGCTTGTGATATCTCCACTTAATTTTGGTTTAACAGGAAGAAATATTTGTGATTCCTTTTTGTGGAAAGATATTAGATGTTTCCTTAAGCCTGAAGTGTTTCTGTTTTTCATTTTTATTTCAGTCTTTTTATGTTGGCACAATTTACACAAGGCAGTTTGGGATGCATGAATTATTTCGAAAAACTCCTCAAATTTGCTTTTGGGTCTTTTAGATCTGTGACTCAAACTCTCGTTACTCGGACTAGAATAATTTGAATCTTCGTCACTCATATTAAATTGTACACGTGATACGTTTTTAGAAAACAACAAGAATTAGTAAAAACAATTATTAAGTTAGACTCGAAGCACAGCTCAATTGGAAATGACTGGAATTAAAATAATTCCTTTGTTTATAGTACGTTTCCTTGCTTTCTACCGCGCCGCCTCGCCACGTGCCGGCTCTATTAAAAGGATGCCGCCGCAAATCAAACGATGCCGCGTGCGGCGTACAAACACAGATTATTACCTACTTGTACAGACGCGACGCGTGAATAAAATATATGTAAAGAATTAGTGCCAATCACTATTCTTTACATATAAGTGAATGTTTTGGCGTACATCTATACTAATCTATACTAATATTATAAAGCTGAAGAGTTTGTTTGTATGTTTGATGACAGAAGTTTTAAAATAAATAAATAAATCCTGAACGTCACTATACCTCCAAAGTTACTATTCTTCGTGGGCGAAGTCGCGGGCACTGCTTGTAAATACTTTTTTTTTTTTTTTATTTATTTTTTTTTATTTATTTATTTCATATACAAGAAAAAAAAATACAAAGATACAATTTAGTCCCACAAAACCGACTTGTCGGTTTGACTGAGGGATCTTTAGTCTCTTAGCTTATAATTATAATTATGTAGGTATATAATACAACTATAACTGTATCAGGTAAAGTTAAGTGCACAATAATTGGATTTAGACTGAATTACAACAAACTGAAGGAAAATTTAGCGGTGATAATAATAAGATACAATTGTTGTAAGATATAAAATACGTGTGTAAAAAACAACCACGCCTCCGAGCCCTCAGATGGGCTCGGAGGCGTGGTTGTTTTTTACACACGTATTTTATATCTTATAGAAATATTGCATTGTGAATGCAAAAAAATAAATAAAAACATACAATTGTTGTGTTAAATAGTAGTCATCAGATAATCTTTTAATATTTTTTTAAATTTATTTTTATCCGTTTCACATCTAATAGTTTCGGGCAACGAATTAAGAAGATATGGTATACGCTTCTGTAAAGTTCTGTCACCAAAATAATTTTGAACCCTAGGAATTACAAATTTCTTTTTTGAAGTGGCTCTAGTGATCTGGTTATGATTTATGTATTCAAAAGTGGAGACACACTCTCGGCTGCCGTGATTATTTACTAATAATAAATCGCAGGCTTTTTATTTTATTAGTAGGTAAGTACCTACGCTTTTTATATTATTTTATTAATTATGTAGAATTTTTTTACACGTTTCAAGTATATTTAAAAGTGGCTACAATATTTATCAAACGGGTGATATTTGAACACTTTTTTGCTATTTTTTCTTGTAAAAACTTAAGAAATATAATGACTAAATGTACAATAATAGTACCTAAGTAATTAGTTTAAAACCATATAATCAATATTATAATATATACTTACTAGAATAAATTATTATGACATCTACTACCTATCCTTACCATTTTATTCTAATCATAATACTACTTGCGTGATCAGTATAATGTATTCATTTTCATTATAAGCACTCTGAAACTTATTTATTCTTTGGAACACCTGTAGGTACTCTTAAAATTCGAAATTATTTTGCATGAGTATACCTACGCCTACGCCCTGTGGCGGCAATCAAATAGTGTCAAATGTTGTGATTTCGGCGCGGCGGCAACGATTGTTGTATATGATTTCAAAAGAAGCCGCCGGCGCGTGTATTATAACCATGTGCTTCCGAAAAGCAGCAAATTTCTTTGAGAAGTAAGTACAAAACCTTTGATGCCGCATTATCAAAGTGCCGATGGTTAAAACATAACTATGCATGCACTCAGTTTGATTTTAATGGATATTTTTTTAATCGCTATGTAGGTATGTTTATGGTATTAGTCGTAATGCGCATAGATCCAGTTTTTCATATTCTTTGATACAGTTTTTTGCGTCTCATAGAATTCCTAAGCGTACCTATACACCGAACTGTTACACCTAACTACTCCGTGAAATAGCGCTAAGTCCTAGCTGCAAGACGCAAGAGTCTTGCAGGCTTAGTCTTGTTCTTGCTCAAGTCTTGCACGGTCAGTCTTGGTCTTGGTCTTGCTAAAAATACGCGGTCTTGTTCTTGGTCTTGGTCTTGCAAAAACGCAAGAACAAGACCAAGACTGCAAGACCAAGACTGAATTTGGGCAACACTATCTTGTATGGACACCTGTATCATAATATAACTTTTTAATCATAACGATACACCTATACAACCTCCAGCTGGACCAAGGAGGTTGAACCTCTACTTTAAAAAGGTTTCAATGAACGAGTCCGCGACGACGCAACACGCATTCACAATCGATGTTTGCACCTTGGCGCCAACATTTGACATTTAAAAAATCTTTTCAATATTTAAACAAAGTTTGGTTTTGTTTGCAACATTGTTTTACGTAATATAGTATGAGAGTAGATAAAGTAGTGTATGACACTGTACATAACTTGGTCTTATAACACTCGTGTGATACTATAAAAAAACTCGCCTACGGCTCGTTTTTTTAAAACACACTCATGTTATAAGAACCCTTATTATGCAACAGTATCATAAACTACTATAATATTCTCTATCAAATAATTATTTTAAAACCGATAACTATTTAATCGATTAATTATATTTATTACAATGTAACTGGCAACAATTTTTTAAAATGTCACACTGGTTTCGTCTGTCGTATGGTGTTGTTGTTGTGATTTGTGGTTATCGTTTGTTTCGCTGTATTTTTTGGATTCTTTTAACGACCTACGCTTTCATACGGACATTTTCTTGCATAAACATTCAATAAGTACCATTGAAATGAATAAAAGTCAATTAATAGGCTGAAATAGTCAGTTTAGATTTTTCGTTTTATAATTTTAATTATTTACATAACTCCGTTTTCCCATAGAATACCATTACAAAATTAATACTAATAAAACATGTGTATTTGACCTACAAAATAGTCCAAAAATCATTAGTGTACAGCTTAGGCCCAGATTCCATATGAAGTCTGCCATTCTCCTTTCCATTTTGTTTTTACTTATAAAAGGTATCTTGATCTTGTCACTGTTAGTATTTATCGTACTGCTTATTTTTCTCTATAATTCTACATAAATAAATCTTGGGCACTGAAGTTCTACATGTTATCACAGTTTTTTTGTTAAAAATACACTTTTTATGTGCATGACTATTTGGTGCCCAAATTAAAAATGTGCCAGGTACAAAATAGATAATTAAAGTAGGCAACAATCGGTTCAATCCGATTATCGGTCGTGTGCAAGAAGGCTTACCCATTCAGTTGAGAAATACCTTCAAACCTAGTCCGTGTGGATTGAAATGTTGTTTTCGCAGAAGATAAACGCCTAGCTGGTGCTGCGATTAAAATATCAATGGATAGCTTTCACCCTGATTGTATGCAAACTCAGTGCCGCTCAAATGAACAATGTATAATTTTCCCTGCGGAGGCGTGAACTGTGAAACACACTCTTGCGCATCCTACTTATTTTCACAGCTTTTTGTTACTAAATTCAGCGCAATTTAATGTGTCAATGAAGTGGAAAATATATGCAACGATTTAATTATAATAATTTGCTGGAATCTGTCAAACATAATTATCGTTTGGTTATTAAGTGTTGAATTGTTGCAGTCGGAAATCGGGTGCAAATTAAAGAATGAAGACTTGTTTTCTTTTTATAACCATCACTGTGGTTTTGCAATTTCAGCAAAAAATTAAGAAGTATTAACAATTATTGTAGGTGGGTAAATAGGAAATGTAACAGTTAAAGAATAATCCAAAGCTAGACACATTATCTAGTATTCTTATCTATTATACAAGTATTACGTGTTTAATTTTTATATGGAAAGCAATTTTGATTACTTGGGATTTATTTCCGTTCCTTCTGAAGCTATCGGCCCGGATGGGATATACGCGGGTCGTCTTTTTTATTACCCATACCGCGAGAAAGAGACGGCTAGAGCTTCTCGGGTGAAATCAAGGCTCTAGTAATTAAAAAAGAGAGCCCATGGTCCGATTTGCCAAAATCCCTACTCGAGAGGTTTTTTCTTATATCCAGAGTTTTTAATGCTTAAAACAATATAATTAGAACTGTGCTAGCTTTCAAACGTAATAACGTAAAAATTTGTTTGTTTGAACGCGCTTATCCTAGGAACTACTTTTTGTATTTCAAAAAACCTTTATTTTATTTGATAATCCAATATAACTCAGACCTAAAGATTATTTAACATCACGCTATGGCCTATAGGAACCGAGAAAAACCGAGAAAGGAAAAAACGGGGCTTATAATATTTAACAATCTTGGAAGCTTTTATATTAATACTGTACCCAAATACTAACCACTGCTTTGATCAATCAAATAGTTCAATAGATAGAGCTAACAGCATTGTTCGCATAGCATTTCTAGACAATCGCCTTACCGATTAGGCCAGTCTAGACAGCTGCCGTCGCGGGCGCCGAAAAGGATACATTCCTGATACACTTTCACCGGTTTGGCATTTGGAAGGTATTTCGTTGTGTAATTGCCGATCAGTGTACTGTCCCTTTATTAAGTTCGTCACAAAAAAGTTAATAGGTTTTTCATATTAAATTAACATTAATAATATTGAAATGGGAGATCTACTACGCAATCCATTATGTTATTTTCCGCAATCCAAATGCCAGAATATTGTGTATCGTACAATACTAAAACATCGGATTGTATTAGTATACAGATTTACGATTCTTTTTCACAATTATTTATTTTCCTTGAAGAGCTATTAAGATCAATCAATCATTTTAAATATAAAATAAGTGATAGAGAGGAATCAAAATAAAATAGACACAACTAATGAAGCGAACATGATATGTCTCGAATAAAGATTAATGATACAATGTAATCAAAATACATATTCAATTATACAAAATGTGGGAAAGATAAATCTTTATATTATAAGTGTAAAACTACTCAAAAGGTTTGCTCAAAACAGCCTAATAGAGATACACAGTATATTATAGCCAGGTAAGGTTGAAATTATGACAACAAAATTGCCAGTTGCCGTTCGTGTGTAAACACCGAATGTAATATAACTTAAAAACCATAAGACGATTAATTTGGACGTGACAAGATGATTGTTACTTATTCTCTCAGCACTAAAGCTACTTTCCCTTGGCAATTACTCAACGCGTAATTATATTACATTTTGTTCAGATAACAATTGAGGAAGTTAAAAGATTAAGGAATAAGGATCGTAATCCATATCCATTCGCGTTATCTTTTTTTTATAAAAGTTTCACTTTGTGTAAACAATGTATTTTATTTCCTTTTACTTTTTTATGACTTACTCGAGTAGCGTAAGCTGTGCTTGACTTCAATTCTTTTAATAAGTTTTTTTTGTTTACTTGCAGCCAGTCATTGTCCTGTCCAAACTGAGTTATTGTATTGACTTGCTGTACAAATATCCCAACCATAGAAAGCACTTTCTCTTTTCCTGAATTTTTCTCATATTTTCTCTCCATAATAATTTAGAAATAGAATTTAACCTTCATGTAGGAAATGACACAGACTAGAATTCTGACTTCAGATTCATATGATAAAGAGCTAAAACTGATAAGACGCTTAGCACTCCATTTTTGAGTTTTTGTAATACTGTAGGCTGGTTCGAAATAATTTCTATTTCGTATCTTTTGAACCCTTGTTGTTTATTCCATAAAATTTTCATTGAAATCAGTTGAGTCGTTTTGGATCCTGTTCGAGAAATATTTTAGAGAGAGACTACAAAGTTATTTGACAGCTTAAATAACATTGAAAACACTCAGAATATCTTTTGAAAATCTTTATAAACTTTACGATAGCAACGAAAACATTAAAAAACGTCGCTTTGGTGAAAGAATAAGAGGACAATTTGTCTTATTTTTTTACGCAAATTAAAAAGGGAGAGAATGCCTTACGGTCCGCTTATTTTAATCATAAAAAAAAGCCGTCCATAAGGTTTCGTTACCTACCGACTCCTGATTGCAACTCCTTCTTTAACACAGCGCAAGCGAACATATTTCAACGACCCGCGCTACTACTTGCAAAAATCAAATTATGTTCGTGTAGCTTATCCGTGCGATCTCGAGCGCGTGCGTCGTCAACGATGAACAATGGCTACCCTCGTGATAACTTAAACAGAACGCATATCAGACTTTCCTTGCAACCGGCCTGTTGGCTTACTTTTTTTGGACACCATCTTTATTTTTTATCAAAAGTGCTGGAGCTCAACCAGATAAATCTTTAAGTTAGTAATAGTGACAATATCAAATTTATAAAACGCTCAAATATGTGGACAATACTTAATTAATGAATATTTATTTGCATTTCCGTTTAAATTCCCAGACATTCCCAAGACTTTAATAGTAGGAAAAGGTGGTAAGGATCTGTTTGTAACTTATCTTCAATGAATTCGTAAGGTCAACAAATGCAAACACCAAAACATAGCATAAATTATGTGTATCAAAGGAAATAATTTATCCAGAAACAAACTTTATAGTCAATGCAATAGGATCTAACAAAGCGGCTTTTAGCATTTTCGCACTAAACAAACAGAGAAATGGAGTGCTCGTAATCTCGACATGTGTCTGTCTCTAGGAGTGCGTCTATCAATCTTTAGGAGCTGACGGCGTATCGCGGTGTCAGCAGCCCATATTATTATCATTACTCATACGTGCTAGAAACACTAAGTATCATTGCATAGCTCAAAAGAAACTCGGTAGTGTATCTTTATGCACGAGACGATCTCTGAACACGATGAAGTTTTTATCAGATCTTCGAAATGAAAGTGGATTTCACAGGAAAGACAGAGGCTTCAAGTTTAAGAATCCAATTTATTTTCGGAATTTGTTGCTATAAATGTAAAAAAAAGCTGGGAATCAGTGAGTATTGAATATAGTGTTATGATTTTATAGTTTTCGTTTATCCCCATTATTGGCTTTGTTTGTTTTATTAACTAAATACTATCAAACAAAGACGGAATTTCATAATTTTCAAAAAAAACAAAATCAGAGGAAGTTTTATTTGGTTTGAAATGTGGCAATAACTAAGGAATCCTGCCTCTCATACAAACTAAGAGGAAACCCGTGTCGAGTCACGACTCCCGTGGATATTAAGAAACATTGGGCTTAGTGTTGCCCAAATTCAGTCTTGGTCTTGCAGTCTTGGTCTTGTTCTTGCGTTTTTGCAAGACCAAGACCAAGAACAAGACCGCGTATTTTTAGCAAGACCAAGACCAAGACTGACCGTGCAAGACTTGAGCAAGAACAAGACTAAGCCTGCAAGACTCTTGCGTCTTGCAGCTAGGACTTAGCGCTATTTCACGGAGTAGTTAGGTGTAACAGTTCGGTGTATAGGTACGCTTAGGAATTCTATGAGACGCAAAAAACTGTATCAAAGAATATGAAAAACTGGATCTATGCGCATTACGACTAATACCATAAACATACCTACATAGCGAATAAAAAAATATCCATTAAAATCAAACTGAGTGCATGCATAGTTATGTTTTAACCATCGGCACTTTGATAATGCGGCATCAAAGGTTTTGTACTTACTTCTCAAAGAAATTTGCTGCTTTTCGGAAGCACATGGTTATAATACACGCGCCGGCGGCTTCTTTTGAAATCATATACAACAATCGTTGCCGCCGCGCCGAAATCACAACATTTGACACTATTTGATTGCCGCCACAGGGCGTAGGCGTAGGTATACTCATGCAAAATAATTTCGAATTTTAAGAGTACCTACAGGTGTTCCAAAGAATAAATAAGTTTCAGAGTGCTTATAATGAAAATGAATACATTATACTGATCACGCAAGTAGTATTATGATTAGAATAAAATGGTAAGGATAGGTAGTAGATGTCATAATAATTTATTCTAGTAAGTATATATTATAATATTGATTATATGGTTTTAAACTAATTACTTAGGTACTATTATTGTACATTTAGTCATTATATTTCTTAAGTTTTTACAAGAAAAAATAGCAAAAAAGTGTTCAAATATCACCCGTTTGATAAATATTGTAGCCACTTTTAAATATACTTGAAACGTGTAAAAAAATTCTACATAATTAATAAAATAATATAAAAAGCGTAGGTACTTACCTACTAATAAAATAAAAAGCCTGCGATTTATTATTAGTAAATAATCACGGCAGCCGAGAGTGTGTCTCCACTTTTGAATACATAAATCATAACCAGATCACTAGAGCCACTTCAAAAAAGAAATTTGTAATTCCTAGGGTTCAAAATTATTTTGGTGACAGAACTTTACAGAAGCGTATACCATATCTTCTTAATTCGTTGCCCGAAACTATTAGATGTGAAACGGATAAAAATAAATTTAAAAAAATATTAAAAGATTATCTGATGACTACTATTTAACACAACAATTGTATGTTTTTATTTATTTTTTTGCATTCACAATGCAATATTTCTATAAGATATAAAATACGTGTGTAAAAAACAACCACGCCTCCGAGCCCATCTGAGGGCTCGGAGGCGTGGTTGTTTTTTACACACGTATTTTATATCTTACAACAATTGTATCTTATTATTATCACCGCTAAATTTTCCTTCAGTTTGTTGTAATTCAGTCTAAATCCAATTATTGTGCACTTAACTTTACCTGATACAGTTATAGTTGTATTATATACCTACATAATTATAATTATAAGCTAAGAGACTAAAGATCCCTCAGTCAAACCGACAAGTCGGTTTTGTGGGACTAAATTGTATCTTTGTATTTTTTTTTCTTGTATATGAAATAAATAAATAAAAAAAAATAAATAAAAAAAAAAAAAAGTATTTACAAGCAGTGCCCGCGACTTCGCCCACGAAGAATAGTAACTTTGGAGGTATAGTGACGTTCAGGATTTATTTATTTATTTTAAAACTTCTGTCATCAAACATACAAACAAACTCTTCAGCTTTATAATATTAGTATAGATTAGTATAGATGTACGCCAAAACATTCACTTATATGTAAAGAATAGTGATTGGCACTAATTCTTTACATATATTTTATTCACGCGTCGCGTCTGTACAAGTAGGTAATAATCTGTGTTTGTACGCCGCACGCGGCATCGTTTGATTTGCGGCGGCATCCTTTTAATAGAGCCGGCACGTGGCGAGGCGGCGCGGTAGAAAGCAAGGAAACGTACTATAAACAAAGGAATTATTTTAATTCCAGTCATTTCCAATTGAGCTGTGCTTCGAGTCTAACTTAATAATTGTTTTTACTAATTCTTGTTGTTTTCTAAAAACGTATCACGTGTACAATTTAATATGAGTGACGAAGATTCAAATTATTCTAGTCCGAGTAACGAGAGTTTGAGTCACAGATCTAAAAGACCCAAAAGCAAATTTGAGGAGTTTTTCGAAATAATTCATGCATCCCAAACTGCCTTGTGTAAATTGTGCCAACATAAAAAGACTGAAATAAAAATGAAAAACAGAAACACTTCAGGCTTAAGGAAACATCTAATATCTTTCCACAAAAAGGAATCACAAATATTTCTTCCTGTTAAACCAAAATTAAGTGGAGATATCACAAGCTTTTTAGTAACCGCTGGAAGAAGTGGACAGGTAAGAATATATTTTTTTTATATGAAAACTCCAGGAACTCAAAAAAGTCTTTTTTGAACAAATGACTTTAAACTGACTTCGGAATATTTTATAGATATTGATAAAATAGTAATACATAGGTACATATTTCGCGTCATTTTTAACAATGGTCGAAATTGTCGCTACGGGAATTTTAACTCCGCGTAGCTGTTCATGCGATACTTTCAAAAACGCCATTAACTTACGTAAGTATTTTTGAGTTAGTGGTGTTTTCATCTAGGGGTGCGACATATTAAGTATGTAATTATCGTCTTAAATATTTTTATAAACACCTATATTTTCATTTGTTTTCATAATCGGCCAGTAACAACTAAGTACTTTATTTTGGTAAATTACAGTACAGTGCAACCTTAATATAACAAATGTCAATTTAACGATTTTCTCGATTTAACAACAACAAACCTCCTCCTCCTAAACGCTCAAACCTAGTATGTTTTAAATAATAACACAAGATTTATTGTTTTATTTCAGTCGGAAAACAGCAGTGACAACATCACGACAGCTACAGTTGATTGGGTAGTGAAAAAATATCTTCCCTTCTCATTTTTCGATGACGAAGCTACACAAGTATATTTTCGACGTATTTGCCCTAATATGGAGTTTCCTAAAAGGTCTACACTTAGAAGGAAAGTCAAAGAGCGATTTGAAGAGCTCCAATTTAATCTCAAGGAACGACTTCAACAATTATCATCTAAAATGTCATTTACCATTGATGGGTGGACGTCAATTGCTGGTAGGAGTTACTACGGGGTTACTATGCATTATATAGACAACGAATGGAAGTATCGATCTGTAGTTCTTGATTTTATACCATCACGCGGTCGACATACTGGGGAAGATATTGCAACGATTTTCCATGAATGTTTATTGGAATATGGCATAATTGATAAAATACAAGGTATCACGGTCGACAACGCAACTGCAAATACCAAATTTATGTATGAACTGGGCAAACAGTTGCCACACTTTGATTCAGACAATCAACATTTCCGGTGCTTTGCTCACATTTTAAACCTTGGTGTACAAGATTTATTAGAGACCTTAGCATTACACTGTGAGTCTGACACTAACGCGCAAGATCAGCAGTATGAAGACTATGCAGACGAAACTGAGGAAGATGAAGAATATGCACCAAATATTGCTGACTCGCGTACATCTGTAACAAAGTTACGCAGTATTTCCAGTAAAATAAAAAGAAGTGAGATAGTGAAGAAGAAGTTTCAGTCTGCTTGTGAAGCAGCTGGCGTGCCATCAAATCTAAATGCCATTCTTGACTGTCCAACAAGATGGAATTCCACACATGATATGATTGGATTTGGTTTAAAAGTGAGAGCGGGCATTAACATATTGTGCAGTTCTGTCACCGAATTGAATGATTTTCAAATCACAGCTAGTGAATGGCAGGTACTCGAAAAATTACATAAATTTCTAATAAACTTTAAACTTTTAAGTACAAAACTTGGTGGAGACAAATATGTTACATTACCGCTAGTCATTGTATCATTCAATCTCTTGCTAGATAAAATTGAATCCATGGTAAAACAGTTAGATGAGAAACCTAATCGATCTGAAGTGGATGAAAGGCTCATTCTAGCTTTCCAAGCAGCTCGAGACAAAATGCTTAAACATTATAAGAAGAGCAACTGGATTTATTGTACTTCTTTAATTTTAGACCCAAGGCATAAGGCTCAGACTTTTGACCTGACAATGTGGGGGAAGCAACTTAAAACAGAAAGTCTGCGCAAGTTCAATGAACTTTATGAAGAATATAAAAGTCTACACTCACTGAACAAATCTCTGGAATTGCCAAGAAAAGAAAATAAAGTATGTGATGAAGATGAAGACATTATAGACTTTGATAAACTCTATGAATGTCCCTCGACGTCATCTGGATCTTGTCTTCAAGGCTTAGTGATAGACGAGTTGGAGGAGTACCTGAGAAAACCAAGAACTGCCAGCTCGGAAGACATTTTAGATTGGTGGAGGACGCATGAGACAGAGTATCCGACTTTATCGAAGATGGCCCGTGATTTTCTCTCAATACCTGCAACTTCAGTACCTGCTGAGAGATTATTTTCTAAAGCATCATTAGTAATTAGAAAACATAGAAATAGGTTAAGTGATGAGTCAGCCAGATGGTTACTTTGTATTAATTCTTGGTCAAAAGAATTGATATAAAGTAACATAACCTAATGATAAAGCTGTTGTGTACTGTTATGTTTGATTTGTGTTGTATTTTATTTTTGATTGAAATAAATGATAAATCATAAAACTCTTTTATTAAATTTCATGCAAGTTGAGGGTTCAATCTCTTTCTAGACAGACATTGTTATTTAAAATACAGTCAAGTTATTGTAATTAATTTGTTTTTTTACATGTTTTAGCAAATGTAAGCTTATAAATCATAAATGTTTATTAAGAAACAGTTACTTCCATGGAAAACGACATATAGGTCAGTTGATTTTTCGACTTTCTTATCAAATCTTCAGTTATTTATTAATCTGATTGATCTTTACTATGGCTATGTTAATTCAAGCTCACAATGTTCCAATTCTAATACGTTTTTCTAAGATTTAAAGTAAACTTTAATAAATAGCAATAGACTAATAGGTAATTGCAAGACTTGCAAGACTCTTGCTGCAAGACCAAGACCAAGACCAAGACTGCAAGCGCAAGACCAAGACCAAGACCAAGACCAGGTGTATTGGCGCAAGACCAAGACCAAGACTGGCTAAGTCTCGTCTTGTTCTTGCATTTGGGCAACACTAATTGGGCTGCACTAAAGAACGATTCCGCTATATTATTTCGAAGCTATGAATAATACATATCGCCAAAATGGTCTCATCGAGCCGACCATATTGGGAGAGGGAACATTTATCATTGCATTTCGTACATGTGTAGTTTGAGGCATTTACTTCCGCAAGTGGTTTCACTGGTAAGCTTTTTGGGATCTAGTGCAGTTGTGGTTATTGTTACCTTTTATAACTTTGGGAATATTCTTTTGACATTAAGAATTCTTTCGCTAAAAAAGCTACATTTTCAGTTCTGACTACTAATATTTTGCCGCCAATAACAGTAACACAAATATTAATGCTGTAATTATTGTAAAATAATAATTTCTGAACGTTATAAAAGAAAATAAATATAAATGGAGGTCAATCCCCCGTCCGAGTTTCTTTTGTCAGATTTTCACGGAAGGGCTTGCCAATTACCGAATTGGTGGTAGACTCAGCAATTAACAGTTATCGTAGGTATAATAACAACTAAATAAAATGCAAAATAAAACAAAATGTAGGAACGTGTCCGATTAAAATATTAGAATGTAGAAGCACATTTATGACGACTACCACCTTAGTTACCCTACATATGATCACGACTCCAGTACAGGAGTCGAAACGTCAAGATGAAAAAAAAAACTAGAATAAACGCGTCGTGAATCCGGTACCAGTAGTTTTATTTATAAAATATTAACTCATTATATCGCCTTCGCTATAGGTACACTTTTTGTGATCAAGAAGCAAAACGCTTCTTGTTTCTTAACAATTTGTCAATAAAAGTTGCAGTAGCCAACACAGCAGGATGTAACTACTGGCAGCTAATTAGTGGGGAATTTTTAATTTCAGTACATTCATAATGGCCCCCATTTAAAGACACCACGGTATCTCTTTATTCTCTTTAATATGTGATTTTTTGCCGTGTTGAATGGGAAATGCAATTAATTTCAAGTGCTGTTAAAAATTAGTGATCGGCGACAAATAAATAAAAGAAATTAATCGGTCGTATTTCATCTTCAAAAGCTTGCGCGTCTTAAATAAGTGATGGTAATTTTATGCGGATTCGGTTTCTGTTGGGTGGTCGTTGATGACTACCAAGGTTGCCAGCGGTGGGCCTGCAAACGGCAACAGTCATATATGACAAGCTTTACTTAATACAATGACGTCTGACATTAAAAAAAAACTCGCGACGATATGTTGACTCCATCCTTATTGAATATACGTGGAAAGGGAAGCGTGTCGATATAATTCATACAGTCTTGTTACATGGACGATTGGCACTTGTTTTGCATCTTCTTTGTGTTTTAATTTGTTAATTTTGTAGAGAATTTATCATACAGAAGCTGGCCTACAACTACCGTGTTTAAGTTTCGAAATGAAATTTTATTTGAGAACATTTAATTTTTAATGACATTCTGGGTCGAAAACTATAAATGTATTAAGGACGATCGTTTTGTGCAATGGTAGATCCTGCCTTTCGCACGGACGGTCCTGGCTTCGAGTCCCGGAAGGAAAAGGCAGATTGTATAAGTGATGAATGCGAGCATTTGTAGCTAAGTCGTAGGTATTTATATATATATTTCTATAAATGTGTTTATGTATTCAAGAGATGGTAATAAATGTACGTGGATACAAACAGACTGCGTGTCTATAATAATGAGTAGTCTTTAAACGTAACTTCAGAAGAAATTGTTACAAATGAGCCAAAAATATCTTTAATTATTTCGAAATTAATAAATCCCTAGGAATGGTCAAATACAAAACAAAGCTTCGTAAATATGTGTAACTTTAAGATCTCTTTAAAAATATAACATAAAATAGTCCATTGATACTTATTTTTCTAGCGATTGTTATAGCAAATAAATGTGAAAAGACACTTAAAGCCTATAAACTTCTATTAGGATCAGAAGCTTTCACTAATAGAAGAATAATGAAGAAAAATGCAATTTGAAACTGTCGATGTCGTTGCTTTATTATGAAACAATCCACTTACAGCGCTCCCTTCACAGATGGAGATACTTCCCGATGTTCTAGATATGCCAATTAAACCAAAAAGGGCAGACTCCTTGCCATAAATCGAGCTGCCTGTGAGGAAGACCGAATTAGATGCGAATTGCGCAAGTCACGCACTTTCGCTACCTCCAAGTAGCACATCACATTATCACCATAAATTTGTCCCACAAATAAGGTCATGAATTGTCAGTTCTTCCGTAAGTGCATTAACGCGCACTATATAAAAACTTTGAATCCAAATACTTTTAAATAAGGAGATTGTGTGTCATGAAATATTTTATACGATTTATGAGTATAAAAGGTTACTTAGTAGAAAACATTTTTGAAATGTTTAAATAATAAAAAAAATCTTCTGTAAGATACTATGGAAATCTTATAATAGCAATATTTAGGCTTACGTATCTCCTTTAAATGTATAAAATCATTTTATAATAGTAAGTACCCTTATTTTTTAAAACTTGGACTTGAAAGTTCGTATGGAATGTCGTGCACGTTAACGTTCTCAAACAGCGATATTAATGAAGTAGAGACGGTAAAATAATTAACAAGGAGCTCGTAAATAACGGTGCAGCTGTTAACGCGTTCGGCATATGATAATGCAGGTTAAGCAACTTTTACAAGGACTGGGCATAGGATGGGTGACCAATATTTATTTCGAATCGGAATAGGAACTCCAGCTACTTTACATTGCTTTGGTAGGTATTATAATAGGCTGATAATGATGTTAATAAATTAACTACTGGGAAATCATTTAGAGCTACTGCACGTTATAAGGTATTTGTGTCAGTTTGATTTTTATCGTAAAACCTTGGAAGGTGAGTCTTAGTTACATATATAATAATTATATATGTAACTAAGACTATAATTATTATACGTGTGTATGTCAAGTAACTAAGCAGTATTTTACCACGAAATTAGTACAAAAACAAAATTATTAATGATTGTATTTTATGACCTATCATACTGATCTAACTTAACTAGTAGAATTACTAATAGCACATCAAATCATTAAATATTCGCAATATAATATTTTCCAAAACACAAAATTTACTGGTAAATTATTCAAAGTCCTTTAACAGAACCCGCTACCAACTTTACATAAATAAGAGTGTTATTCAAGAAATGAATAATTCCATAAAGTAAGATTGACGAAACTTCATCCAACAACTCATCTACATACAATTGACAATCACAAATATTGCCATTACCAAGAATGGTACCATCTTCTTTTATAAAGTTAAATAAGGTACTCATCCTTAATAAAGACATTTGTCAGCAATTCAGAAGTATATTAAGGCAACTCAAAATAACACAGAATAAAATATTAATATATTCAGATGATCACTTTTCATACCTTTCATTTGAAATGCCATATTATTAAGAGAAAATCCAGGGTTATAGACTCTATGCTGTCACTTTGGTAGACAAATTGGGTTCTATGGTTATTGACATAGAGATACATAATCTATTATAAAATCGGATGACACCTTTTTCTGCTTCATATGAGGTGAAACGGTGCCGTGTGGTAAAGAAAAAACAAGATCAAAACGAGTAGCTAATACAGTTAAAGTACTTTATATATGTGGGAGGCGCCAAGTGTAAGAACTAAATATTAGATATGTTATTAGATGATGAATCATCTTCAATATAATCTTACCTTTAGGAAAATATAGTAAATACAAATCTCTTACTTGGACAAAAGAAAACATAAATATCATTTTCTAGTTATCACTTAGTTATATTTGATTGCAAAGCAATTTTTCTATACCTACAGGGAGTTACTTAGTCATTACAATCACCTCAGCCAAAAAACGTCAACTGCTAGACAGAAGCCTCCTCCAAAATTTAGGAGTTTTGCCATAATTTTTCTGCTGGGCAGGTGAATTGGAGACCCACGCTGAAACGCTGTGCCAATTCTATTCTACCGGACTAATGGTACCTACAAGTTTCTGATATGGCTTTTGTATCTAGTTTTTAGTAAAACGTTTGGAGTACAGACACGTATTAGGTTTTTACACTTTGTTTTATCTCATTGAACATACCGCATACTGAACACACTGTTGTTTTATTGACTGAAGTAATGTTCTACCTTAGTATAAGATCATAATCATTCCGTTAACACAATCCCGTGCACACAAGATGACTTATGTAAGATGAAACTTAAGATTTATTTGGTCCTATGAGCATGATACCTAAAAGGAGTCGAAACGACACCAAAACTTACATATGTTATTCTCAATCTCAAGTAACTAAGTGGTGTGTTTATCAACACACTATCTCGAATGCGTTACAAAACAAAGGGTGCGGTTATATCGAAAGTGTTTCGCAATTAGAATCAATCGGATATTCAATTTGAACGAAATAATACCTTATTGAACGGCAAGGTGCAGACTTGCGAAACATTTGGTAATGGTTTCCAAAGGTCGTAGTGAAACTCAACAAAGAGATAAGTCAAGTAATAAATGGCGAATGGAAGGTTATGGTGTTCACAGACGAACTGTGAAGAAAGATGTTCGATTACGGTGTTAGGGTTGGCGAGTTTTCACTTTATTTATCATACTAGTAGTTGCAATTGGGTTCAGTCGCATTAATTTGAATTTCCGAAGAAACGTATGATTTCTCTCTAAAAAAGTTCGTTACCTAGGCTTCAAGAAATATTCATAATTGATTCAGCTGTTTCGCCGTGAAAACATAACAGACACAGAGATAGACTTAATTTTGCATGATGCATTTATGATATTAGTATAAATTAGTGTCTGGGTATATTACGAATGATATTAAACCTAAAGGTCAGTAGACATGAAATGGAATAGTTATTAATGCTACGCCTAAATCATCAAATTTGGTAACTTAATTATCACCGAACCTATCTTGAGCTCCTTTCTGATTAGAAAGGCTATCTATACCTAAGTATGTAAGTTGCATATCTAGTCTTTACCATTCACCAATTCGTCAGTGATAAACTCTATATATATGGAATTCTCGTCCATAATGGAAGCCTGTGCCGAGCTTGTGCGTGTGATCACGCTTCAGTATTAGTCGACACAGTTTTCGGTTAAGCATGTTTCGTTTAAGCAAGCAAGCATTATTTAAGATATGAAAGGTTGACTAACGAGAAATTATATTTTTGCTTTGCCAGCGTCCAATAAAATAAAAGAGCTAAATGAGCTCAAGATATTATGAACACCTAAAGTTTCCTTGTTAGGTTATCGACGACATAACTGACCTTATTTTCACAAAAGCACGTATAGGTAAGTAGGTGATTATGTGAAATCACTTACGAAGTTATTTTTTTTTTCAAACCAGAATTTATTATGTAAAGGATATACTTAAAGAATTACTTCTTCAAAAATTGGATTGCAATATTATACACGCTTGATACCATAATTCGGAAAACAGAAACCAGACAGCAAAATCACATTTAACGATGTGCACATTTTAAGTTCTTATAACTCCTTAGTTTAATTCTAATTGAAATAACTAAATTCTTCAGGAACTATTTTAAAACAATCAAAATTTTATTCCTGCAAATGTGTATTTGGTGTTTTCAAGTAATCATTAATAAGTTATCATCGTAGTTGAATATTTAATAAAAGCGATTGGAACAGCTGCTACATAATTGAAATTAAGGCAAAATGTATCAATGCTGTACAGAAAAGTCCTAGTCTATCTATCTAGATTAAGGTAGTTCATTAAAATATTATTAAAATTATGTCATTTAAAAAGTACATTGTTATGTTGGTTTATATTTATTAATGATCGTTTCTATGTATTCCGAAAATATCACTTCCTCCAATAAATAAATTGGAGTATATAACAGTGTAGAGGAAAAGCTTATTTTGTTATTTAAACCCCTTAACTAATTTAAAATATCATAAAAAAAACAAAAAGCTTCAACTCATTCTTCATTAATAATTATTGCAAATCAGCTTTGATACCAAGCCAACGTTCGAGTCAAATTTAAAATTTCTTTAGATCTCCGAGAAGAGGTCGGAACTAATTTTCTGTGTCATAATTTCTTAAAGATTACGTCAAAGTATAAGATGAAAAGAATAATCCGGACAACTTTAGGATTCTCCACCCAGTAACCAGATAGTTTCTGCGAATGCTTATCGTCGACCATAAATAATGCACCTTCATGGATCCTGAGCATCTTTATCTTGGGAACATCGTCGACACATCATACAGCCCCTACAAGTGCTATAAATCGTTCGACAGTAAGGCATGGGACCTATTCATCTCCCCCTAGGCTCGACAAATTCTCGGCCAATCCAAAAGGGATAAATCAACAGATATCGTTATGAGGGATGGAGCACACAAGCTTATTTTAGCATCGACGGAGATTAGCGTTTTCACCACCATTTACGAAACTAGATGCGGACTCAAACATAGCACATGTAAAAAAATCCAACTAAATTATTAAAGACTTGTGATTCCGATGCTGCGTTCGAGAGCAAAGTATTGTTGACTACAAGTGCCAATGGTAATTTATATTTAGTAATCATTTTTATTCCACAAAAGTTTTAAAAACAAATTGTTATTGCTATAGTTTGTTGATGTTATTGAATACTATAGTAACATAGTTAATACCGAATCCGTTGTGCCTTTACCTAAAGCTTAACTTTCTCCTATGCACAGTTGTAAAAAAAGGGATGGAATCGTCAGCGGTAAATAAAAATATGAAAATAAGCCCAAAACACATTCAGTATTAGTTAACACAGTTCAATTTCAACCTCCTTTGGCAAAATAGCTAAAATCAATCGTATCTGATATAAAGGAATTAGACATTAAATAAACGTTAAAATTTGTTCATCGCGCTATTTATTACTACAGGCTGCCAACATTTCTACATCATGCTAAACTGCGTCTAATAAGAGTTTTGGACAACAATAGAAAATGGCATCACGTAACAAATTACTGGGCAGACGCAAAAACCACTCTTTGTGACTGTGAGGTTTTTGACACGAAAAGTACTTTATGTAATTTTGTTGAGTGTAAAGGATAGAATACACGATTGGAAGTTGAGTGATACTAGTTTCTCGGGTGAACTATAACTAATTAAGTTTAAGATTACATAATTGTTATAAGTCGCGTATAGAAAACGATCCTTCATCACCAGATAAAATTAATCGAAATTAAGAGATCAAGTATATACAAAAACAACACTTTTCTCCAAGTACCTACGTGTTTGGTATGCCTTAATCTTTAGCTTTTAAATTTAATATTTTTTCTACCACTCCTGTGGGTACACAAAAAATAAATTTAATGAAATTGCTCTAACAATTTTGAAGCATTTACGATGTCGCATGAAGGTACCTATAAGATTGATTCAATAGACATATATGATACAAATAATATGCTCATAATAAATTTACAATGGACTGAAATCTTATGAGAAATGGCAAAACAGATCATGTTAAGTAGTCTTTAACATATCAATCGTGTACCTGAACCTTAAAAATAAGGTGATCCAGTTTTGATGCAATCAAACAATTTCATAATTTCTGAATTGATGTTATTTAAGAGTGTTTTGCACACACTTTAAGTGTACTTTTCACCAAGACTTATTAGCTAAATTATATATGTAACAAATCACGAACGCATAATTTTGTAGAAACTATATTTGTAAGTGGTGCAACCGCGCACTGAAGCGTGTTCTGGAATGAGTCAATACTGCCTCATTCTACCAAAAAGATGGAATAAACTTCTCGAATAATAAATTAATCGCTGAAACGAAAGATCGGTAAAGACAAAATAAATTATTAATTATATATTTATGCTCATGGTGGAATATGGCGTTACGTGACAGAATATAGGAAGTGTATATCGTAAGGCGCCATTCATTTATTACGTAAGACTATTTTCGCTAGTTTTTGGCCCCCTCCTCCCCCATTATAAGAAAAAATAAGAATAGGCCGACCCCCTCCCCCCTATTTAATATTTATTACGTAAGAATCTAAAAGCAAAAATGAATACACGTTTGGTTTGTTTTAGTGTTTATTTTTAGAAATGTTTTTAGTACTTACAAAGGTACTAATAATTGTTATTTTTTGGTAGAACTTTGGTTTTACTCATTCATCTTTACCTACATAAGATTTTTCAGTTCAGGGGATCAAAAGCGCTTTTTGTGATCTTACGTAAGAACTATCGAGACTCCCTCCCACCTCCTTGTAAAAAAAAATAAGACATGGTTGACCCCCCTCCCCCCTTAAATCGTCTTACGTAATAAATGAATGGCCCCTAAGCAGAGTTGATTATATGTCCGACAAATATATGCTCCCACTGGCAATAACAACATGGATCTGTGGAGCATTTTACAGGACTATGTCGCATCAAATAACATACAGAGGTCTATCTTATCTCTCTGAACAGAACTTTTACCTGAATTAATTATGTTTTCTCGACCGTATAATAAAAAAATATCGTTATCTGTCGTTTGAGAAGTCTGATATCGAATCAGAAAGATGAAGTTCAAATCTCGCCGATGTATATAGTCGGTACACAAGCGTTTATAGTTTACTATAAGAATATGGAGCAATATGTTGTTTTAACTAGTACTAATCTATACATATAAATAAAATTGGAGTGTCTGTTTGTAATATTGAAACAACCGTTTTTTACTACATGCATATGAATGTATATACGATACATACACCAAAATAACATTTTTTATAATTTTTGTCTGTCTGCCTGTCTGTTTGTTCTGTCTAATCTCTGAAATGGCTGGACCGATCTTGACAAGACTTTTATTGGCAGGTAGCTGATGTAACAGGCAGTAACTTAGTCTACTTTTATGTTAGAAAAATTGCTGTGCCACAGCAACGCGTGGCTGGGTCAGCTAGTAGAAAATATAAATAAAGATACATTAGACAACATCACATACATAATTCTGAACCCAAGATAAATAAATAAAGCACTTGTATTACTAAAATCCAGAAACAACGACGGTACTAAAACATTCATTCCGAGCCCATATTTCTATATTGACCTGTATGCGAGCCTTTCGATCGTATAATTGGGGGTAGTAGGAAAATTATTTCCACATAGCAGATTCTATTTACTCGTATCATTCATTCCTTTGGCAATAATAAGTTACGCTTAATTTCTACCAAAAATATTTCATTCTCTCACAGGAAGCATAATTTTTCTTCATTTAGGATAGGTTCGCTCTTGATCCCAATCAAGCCCGGGGGCCAAGACAGAATGCACGATAGAACTAGCTAAATGAGAAGGTGCCTATTCACCCTGACTTTGAAAATGGACGGGTTATAAGTTCTCAGAAATACAGACAATTCATCCTTACAGATTCGGCATTCATTACAACTCTAATATAATTACAATTCTAATCTTTCATATATACAAAACATAGGTAATAAACAGCGCAATAACACCAGTAATCGTGCGTACTTGTATTATTATGATAAAATAAAAGTTGATAATTTAGATTCTGTATATGAATTAAGTAAGTTTTAACCGATAACGTGTCAGTTTGGTGTTTTCGATTTGCTACAACTACAATTCCAACAAAAAAAAAAGAAGTCTGAGATGGCAAAACGTTGATAAAAAAAAATTGTATCGCAAGTACTCACTCATGGAACGTACTGACCGCTTACCACCAGATAAGCCAGTGCCAAGTGCCACCGTTATAAAAAATGTGTCAAAGGCAACGGATACCGCAACGGCCTCGTCGCGAGGACGTGTTCGAAAGTGCTGAACCAATATGCCGATACCATCACCACACTTAATTAAAATTAAACCCACGGAACAACAGTTAAGTCTACATGGCAGCTTATTTTGAAACAGTTTTTATTTCGTACACGATTTTTTTTTTAATTTTAATAGTTGGTCATATGTGGTAAGTTATGTGTAGTGTCCGGCAGAGTAGAATAGCACCAACTCTTTATGCTTTAGGGTGTCGTAAATGGCCACTAATGGTACTGGGGATAATCAACATACACCTACTATTCACAAAATGAACAGCAGCGTTTTCTAAATTATGGCATTTTATTGTGAATTCCCATTCCCAATCCCCCATTTGTGGAGAAGACCGTTTGGATGAGATGATGGTATGATAAGTTTTACTCGTTTCCTTTAGGTGACACCAAAGTTGCGTCTCGCCATGTGAATCTTGATCATACGATTGATCAAGTTAATGGCTTTATCATATATAGTGGATGTGCAAATTTTGTTGCTACAGTACTTATTTGAAAAGGTTTTCATACTTATTTTTAAGTAGAAAAATTAAATCTTTTGAGATGTATAACAATTAGTTTAGTACGTATGCGAAAAGACAGGCCCATATATTTTAACCAATATAAGCAACGACAACTAGTCAATTATAAAAACTTGTAAAGACGTGTTTACCCCGTAACGAGAAGTAATTAATTGACTTAAATCCGAGCACTGGCATTAATTATAGACTTCCAAACGAAAATGGGGCCAACCAAGAGTTATCGATGTAGCTCATATACCAAATGAACTACTCGTCATTATATTCCGAAAATAACATAAATTCATCGCTCAAAGGATAGTACGAGAATCGCAATTAGCTGAAGCATCAGCACAATAGAATTTTCTATATCTATGTTCGTAATTTTCTGTGGGTTACGCCCGAAAAAGATGATCTCAATAAAATTTTATTTCCAAACCTTTTATTTGGGTACGGGTTATTTAATCTCTGTAAAGAATTCTTTTGCAAATATTGAACAAGAGTAGGCAGCTCCCCTAAAGGTCTCATGAGATCGAGTTGAACGCTAGCCAAATTTCCATGAGATATGAGAGCAACAGAGGAGAGAAAGCAACAAAAAATAACACATTTAAGGCATAATACTACTTTTTTTTTTTAAATATTTAACTGATACCTTTTGTATCTAAAGCTAGCAAGACCGGTCTGTCAAGTATGACAAGTTGATTATTTTTCAGTTTAAATTGCTTTAGACACAATATTATTTAAAGGCTGCAAGCAAACCTAAAACAACCCTGATGATAAACGGTCCTCAATAAACTACTGTGGTGTTACAAGCGGGTTGCAAACCTTGAGGATTTTGCCCTATAATCAGAGAAAACTGCCACCTTAGTTACTGGTAGAAACGTAAAATTATCCAGGAGCTTTCTTCGTAATAATGGTTAAAGCTGAAACTTGATTTTGTAACTATACTTTGTCCAATGTAGGATGTTACTTTTGACAGTTGACACCTATATAGAGGGTATAAAGTTGCTATTGCAATGAAAAGCCAAACATAAGGAAACAAACGCAACCTTAGTACGTAGCAATAAGGAAGTGACACCTGTCAAAAGTATGATCCTACATTGGACAAAGTATTGTATTGTTATTGACACAAATTTAAAACGCATAAGTCGTAATTGGTCAACAAAATTGCTAAGATTTGTGCTCAATCGATATGCTCAATCGATATTAAGCTGTGTTTTTAATTAAAGAAATAAAAATAATTAACAGATGCTATGTCGTGCGTGCACATGCTTGCCAGCAATAGTAAAGTAATTACACTGTGGACCTACGATAACTTAATCATACAAAGTAAATACATTTTTTTTTTATTTATTATCTTACAACGTAATCACTCTATTTAAACGAATAATACATTCAAAATGATTTAATTATTACCTAGATAAATATAATTACATAAACATTATCAAGTATACCGTACCTTTGGAATTAAAATGACCTATATTTATAAAGTGCGATTTGATAGACATATTGAAATTACGTAAATTGGAAAGAAAAATAACCCTTTATTTCCACGACCTTGATTGTTTGTTTGTTGTCGTTTAAAAATATGTTTTTTAGCATAGTTATACAACAGTTTGTTAAAGAAATGTTTGCTTAGTGCTTGAAATAATTACATCACTGTTTTAATACAATGGATTCTTTTTGATTTCAACTCAGGAGAATTGAATAAAGTTAAATGAGTCTTGAATATTGAATTCGCTTTCAAAAGTTGCTTTTATAGGATAGTTTTATGTAGGTTAACCTGAAGACTAGTATTTTTTTTTTGTATCAGTCATTTTCTTTGTGTAGTTAGGGTTTACATAACAACAAAAAATTAATATCATTTATTTCGAGACTCAACACTTTTGCATCTTTTTTAAGTGTATAAGAAACAGTTTCCTTATTTTAAAGTTTTAGAACTTAAATGTTTATAGAGAAACATGATTCCGTGTTAACGCTTGTTACTATCTTAAAATTTGATTTAAAGTGCAATCATCTTAAACAAATTTATTTATGATTGTTAAGCGTATGCATATTTAGTTCTTACACTTCAGCGCACATTACACATCAGAATAAAACACCTTTACAGGAGCCGTGATCACAGGATGACTCACCTGTGATCACGGCTCCTGTAAAGGAGTCGAAACGTCAGGATTAAATATAAAATAAAACATGCGCAAAAATCCGTAAAAAGTGTTTTATTCTGATAAGCGTATGCAATTTTAGGCGATTCTTTTTATACATTATGATGTATTTGGACTCCACATGATGTAGTATTTTGGTATGTAGGAAACATGACGCGCAGTTAACGTCCCTAAGTTAGATCTATTTATTACATGTGAACACCCATAATTACCCATCAGATTTTTAGAAAACTCCATCATATAACAGTTATGATAAAAGGCTATAAGTTTTTCAAATTTAAAATCAATAAATACCTAACTTTATTATCCAAATATTCATAAGGATAGCTTTTCAAAATACGAGTATTAAACCTATAACATAACATTAAAAAGAAAAATATTCAAAGAAGCATTTGGTTTAAAATATCGTTTCAAAGAATATTAATAAATTAATCCAGTGAAATTAAAATGTCAGTCCATTAAAAAGAGAAAGGAATAATTTAATTTAAATACGTACACGGCGCCGAATAAAAACATCAGCTATATTTATGTCTTTAGAAATTCGCATGACAAAAGTCGTCACCGGCGCGTATTGCTAATTTCTACTACTGAAGATATTAATTTATTTGTCGATAAGGAGTTATTACTACTAGTGAAACTCGAGTTACATTCTTTATTGCCATTCCGAAGAACCTGTCTTCGACTCTAATTGGATATAGCCAATTATGACTGTGTATAAATCTATTGTACCAAATATGGTCAAGTAAGTATACTTTTTTATCTACTTTGGTTCGTTACAGGACATATAAAACAACCCAATAGTCTATTTAACTACTAACAGTATGGAAAATAATGTCTTATTTTTTTTCTTATTAGTCAATAAGTTCGTAAAGCTATTTGCAATTATTGAAAACATGTTTGAAAATGTAATCAACTTAATATTATAATTTTTTTTGTTATTAAAGCATTTAAGTGCTAGTAACATTGCTTTAGATATCTTGAAAAACCTATTTTTGCATCTGGCGGAAATTTTCCGATCGGGAAAGTATCAAAATCGTAAAAGCTTGTGATGATGTATTTTAACAATAAGTAGCTTTTCTGTAACTGTAATTCTTAATGAAAAAGGGTATAACGCCGTATACTTTAGAGTCACACAATCTGTTTGGAAAATCAACCTTTTAGGAACCAAAAACACCACAAGACGAATGACCAAGAAAAAAAATTGCAATATTTACTTGTTATTAAGGTAGTCATGTTCGATTAACGTAACGAAAGGGTAAAAGTACATTGTTCACGGAAGGGAGAAAGTTTTTGAAGAGGGCTGTTTTAAAGCACCTTAGCTATAGTAATTTATCTATAGAGATAGTAATTTATACTACATATACGAGGAAATTTAATTATTTCTTTAAGTTAATATAACATTTTATGTTGTTTATATGATTTTGTTCCAGAGCATAAATTTATGATAATTACTCTATCAAATTTATTTCTACAATTAAACAAGACTTCTAAGGAAGTAAGTTCTAATTTACTAATTACTTTTAGTTTAGGCGGCGTCATTAATTAATTTTAGATGATAATTTGGATATGGTATGTGCTGCAGATACGTAGACGTGATATAATGAAAAAATTCAACCAAAATTATAATGCATTTCAATTTCAATTTCATTTAGAATAGAATCTATTCAAAAGAAAAAAGGAAAAGCTAATAACGATAAAACTTATCTTGTTACAGAGTATATTAAAAAAAACAACAGGCAAGTAAAGGACTATCATATAAATTTACATCCCACGCTAGCACATTCAGTACGTCTTTACTATATGAACATACAAATGTATTTTTGCATAAGTATCTACGACCAGGTATAGTATAAAAACATTTCCGCCCATATCTTATTTTTGTAATGAGCAAAATAGAATGAATTTTATCACACCCATAAATCTTACGAAACGAAATGGTAGTAGCATTAGAATTAAATATACGAGATCAAAACAATATTCAAATTGGACCGGTTTGTAAGGAAGCAGATGGGACATGAACATTTCTGTTTGAAAATAATTAAAGCAATTTATCTCATTTGCTATAACGAATTAATTAATTGAGTATCAGACAGAATTAGGGTGTGTAATAAAAAATTATGTAAAACAACATTAATATATGTCTTGTATTTATCTTTAGAATTTAAATAAAATCAGACCCAAGAAAAAAACGTGGTAGTAGGTAAATAAAAATCTTATAAGAGTATCCATATTAATAATACATTACAGTATCAGCACTCTAACTTACAATTGTTTAATGAAAGGAAAGCAATCCTCCTAGTGCATTAAAGGGTCCTGGGTTAGAAGGTTAAGAGGATGATTGAGTGATGAACAGAAGCTTTTATTCACGAGTTTTTTTAATATAGTGAATGGGCAGGCGGTCGACCACTATCTCGCCTGATGGTAAGCGACGATGCGATCTAGGATGTGACGCGCTTGCCTACAAGACGTTAATACATTTTTTTATTTATTTCATAAATTCATAGAGAACTTTATAAATGAATGTAATCATCACAAAAAAAACAAACATATATTTTTTTTTATTGCATAAAGTTGGCAAACAAGCAAACTGCCCACCTGATGGTAAGTGGTAACAGTTACCTATAATACATGCGGCTCTTGTGAGATTCGCAGCAAAACTGCAACCCCCACAAGAACCACAGTGTACGTTGCCAACTTGTGACATAAGGTGTAAAGTCACTGTACCCAGTAATTTCACTGCCATATCTTACCCTTCAAATCGGAACACAGCAATGCAAGCACTGCTGCTTTGCGGCAGAAATAGGTAAGACGGAGGTACCTAAGCAGACGACCCTGGTACAGAGTCTCCCTCCAGAAAATACATATTTAGTATTCATGCCATTAGTCACTATTATGTGTGAAATACATAAGATTTAGCATCAATTTACACTTTTTGGGCGCTATTATCAATATTTGCTCGATAATACATATATGTTTACATATGCATTTATGTATATTTCATCGCTTTACTAACAAGGTTAAAAAAAATGGTGAGTCTTGTCGGTAGGGTTGCCACTCGTACTAAATATACTAAATAATATCGTACTATTTGTTAGAGCAAAATAATAGATAAAATATATTTTCACCATTCATTCAGCCATCGCACTTTTTTTTACTAACTTTGAGTGGAACGTACCCGCAGCACAGCACAGACAATTTCAGAATGACGTGATGATCATGGCAACTTAAAATCAACTTACAGACATTGTGAAGTTGCTATCGAATGCCTTAATTATTATAATTAAATAATTATTTTGAAAATAATTACGGAATCTTGATGACCAAATCGATGAACAAGATGAGCGGAATTTCCTATAGAAGATGCCTACTATATTTTTGTAATAAAAAAACTAATTTTCTTCAAAAAGAAAAGGTGGCAACCCTTATTGTATGTAATATTTAATACACTATATGTACATAATAGATTGATTACACTTCTATAAAAAGAAGGGAAGAAACAAAAAGTCATCACCGAGAGATCATTAAGCACAATAACAATTGCCGTTAAAAAACCCATCGAACACATAATACAATCGCATAATTACTTTAAACTGATCATAATATGTCATGTGTGAAGTGAACACAATGGGAAAATCGAGACATATTTTTCTAACCCGTTACATCGATAATAATCATACGTCGATAAAAACGAGATAAGAAAGCTGTATCGATATCTGTTTTACTGGTAGCGATGCAAAAAGGTGACATTCAACTGAACAAAAGAGAGAAAGTGTATCGGCGTTGGTGGAGACACTGACTGAGGCATCCATCAAAAGAGATTATACCCTGGGAACTATTACAAAATTGCGCGATAAAAAAAATATCGAAAGTGACATATTTTGGTGAGGATTAACAAGTAAAAGTATATATTGTTAAGTTGATTTTTTTCTTTCTTTTGTGAAGATATTTTTTATTAAAACTTCTTATTTTTATTAAAATCCTAATCACTATCTTATATTTTAATGCTACGGTCATTACTTTTTCTTAATACATCTTATGAAATTACCACAAAATTTCAAATATCTCAATGAATATGGAACTTAACCATAATTTATTGTTCAATATTCAAGAAAAATACACGATATAATTTTATTTGGTAGAATTTCCTAGTAACTTTTATCATACATCCCACTGCTTCCTTGGTTATTATTATTAATATTTTTTCTATTCCATATCAATGTCAAAATCGAGGTGGGAATATACGTTTCTAAAAAAAAATACAACACACAAAGAGACAGACAACGAATGTGACACTAGAATGGTTTCTTTTTTGTTTTGAGATATTGCTCTTAAAAAAAATTACTATTTTGTATGACCTTCTATATTGTATATGAAGGGCCGTTAGGTAGCTCGGTCCAGTGGTTGGCAAGTTTATTTTATGATTACAGAGGTTAATAAACTTTAACAGTGACCAAGAGATTACCTTAACCTTATGCGTCAGAAGCACGTTAGTGCGTTGCTACATTTGCTTGTTAGCACTTAACACCTACCAAATGACACTGAGTTATAAGCCAATTTGCCTAAGGTGTTTTCGTTCATAAGAATTCTTGTTCCCCAGCAATAGGAACATTAATAATAGTCTGACTTCATACCACTTTAGCTTTACTTAAAAATACGTATATATTTAAATATAATGTGAAATATTTACGTACAAATCACATACATTTCTCGAATACCGGTCCGACAATAATTCGTAGTGCATAACTGCGGCCTAAATCTTTAACAAGCAGTTTAGCATTTTGAGCACGAGTAGTGGTAGTGCACATTTTAGTTCTAGTATAAAGGTTAAGAGGGTAACTGCAATTTAAAATGAATTCGGAACGTGGAATGTTTAATGACATTGAACGTACGTTATTTACCTTAAAATTATGTGGTTGTATGTTCAGTTGTCAACTGTACAGAGGCTTTGACGTTGAGGCCTTTTTATATCATTACAATAGAGATTGATTAATTTCTAGAATATTGCCTGTAGTGATGTCTACAGCACAATTTTTTGACAGTCTTGTGAAAAATATTTTTTGAAATTCATTAGAAGTTAGCACTTGCAGGACTAAACGAAAGATCCACAAGTCTTGGTCTTAAAATCAAAAAGCTCTTTTATAATCTTAGGTGTTGGTAAAGACACCATGAAATATACAGTGGAAGAATTATAATAAACATTAAATCATTGAGTTGATAATACAATTAGTAACTTAAGTAAACTAAACAAAAAAGTCGCTTGATATATTTTTTGAGATCTTACAAAAGCAGCGGGTTACTTTTTTATTGTGTTTTACACATTCTTTCCAAAATTTAACAATTCCAACGTCAAAGAGAAGTTCAGATGTATTCAATTTACATTTAAAGTTCTCAAGCAGATACTCGCTTTAAAGAAATTCATTTTATGTTTTTACCTACTGCTGGGAATCAAAATGTATGAAATATACGGCATTCTTTCCAGTGCCTTTGCCGGCGCCGGGACAGCAAGCTCGATGATGGCCGGCATAACTGCATGTGTGTTATGTACGTATGATAGCCATGTGTGTGTGCGTGTATAAGCATGTAAGTACGTGTAGGTATTCATTATGGCTAGTGGGTCCAACTTTTAAGATTGGATTAATCTTAACATTTTACTTGTCCGAGTTGTTTCGTCAACTTCGTCTTGAATGTACGAGATGTGACAATAAATATTTACGAGTGCTGCCCAAAAATAAAAGCCGAGCGTAGAACGATACTGGTTCAGTGGAAAAATGCCCATCAGAATAGGGTATTTGGAAGGATTTACGAAACTATCTCAAATAGTTTGTTATAGCAAGAAATATTTGTAATGTGTTTAATTCTTTGTTAATTTTTCTATTTTATATAAAATCCCTATCAAATTTTGATTTCTTCATCGCTGCTTGTTAACAAACTTTTAGCTATCAAATCGTAATACGTTAAACGTAGACTGGCATTTACTGAAAACAAACAAGTGACGTCACTCCGTCATTAATCCAATAACGTGCATTATCAATGTGACGGTGTCGGGCGTGATAATTTAATTATTTTATTAATGATATCCTACAATAATTATATAAATTTTTGATGGGCTTGCTTAATTGATTTAAAAATATGTATGTTGAAATCTATATTTCATTGTAGTGAAATACCGTGATGCACGAAATGAATTTTTCGCTATTTCAGATATATATATATATATATATATACAGAATTTTACAAACCTAATCTGTTTACACTGAAAAAAAAGCTATTAATGGTTTATCGATGTCAATAAAAAATCTGTCAAAAAATGAAGAATCGCTTGGGCCATTTTTAAAATTATTGTGAATAATATCAATCTTATCAATATTTATAACATATTTATGCTTGTTACTATTAAAAACTAAATCATGCTAAGTTAGCCAAGTAAACAAACAGCAATGAGAAGACTTTCTCGACTTTCATCATAAACTTCTAAGCTATCTAGCTAGATTATGAGTCCATTAATGAACTAAGAAACAATTGGACACGGGTGTCATGGTGGATGAAGGCGTAGTTCCCGTTGCGACCCAATCTGCGCAGGAGTGGGCGGCGAGCAGAATGCATAAGTCGTTCGATACAGTACCAGGGTTGAAAGTCACAGCTAGTTTTTATATTGAATCACATGGACAATTAGTCGTTAGGTTTAGAGGTAATGCATAAAACGGAATCACAATTTTTTTTAATCATGGTAAATAGGTAGTCATCATTTTGAAAGTAAGTCGTGTTCGTTATCTCTTTTTTTGTGCGCATGTGCGGGATTTTGCATATGCGCAATGAATAAAATAAGTTGAACGCATGCGTTCTCATGACATTTCCTGCCATTTTAAAATTTCGTAATGACAGTTTATAAAAAATAATAATGGAACTGTCATTATGAAATTTTAAAATGGCAGGTAATGTCATGAGAACGCATGCGTTCAACTTATTTTATTCATTGCGCATGTGCAAAATCCCGCACATGCGCATAAAAAAATGTAACGAACACGATGGTAGGCTAGCCTAAAGGCGGAAACACATTATTAAAACGCGACGCGACGCAACGTGTCGACACCCGATATACACCGTGCACATTACCAACACGCGACACCACGACATACTAGCAATTTCTGAATACAGTTAGCTAACAGCAGTGGAAGTGTATGGTCATGTACTATGGATTAACATAATTTATTATCTCTTGAAAACCGTAGGATGATGTGCGATCTAGTTTTTCTCTTTAAATTATTAAATAATAAGATAGATTGTCCAGTTCTTCTATCACAGATCAACCTTATAGTCAAGGCACGAGTACCCGCACGCTCCTCACGCCCCATAAAAATATTCGTACCACCACAATATCGCAAGAATTAGACTCGCAATAGCTATTTTGCTCGCTGTATGAAAACATATAACGAACAATTCTACAAATTACACCTGTTTTGTAACACATTGACTGGTATCAAGTCAGACATTTTCAATATATTTAAGTAAAATGCTAATAATGTTCGTTTTAATAATTTTTAAGTAAATTAATACTTATTTTGTTGTGTTGTTGCCTTAATCATAGATATTTAATAATAAGCTAATTCGTATTTTAATGTACTTTTATATTTTGATTTAAACTAGTTTCTGTTCCTACATTTATGTACCTAATTAATATTGGGCACTCATTATTCTACAATTGATGTCAAAATCTTGTGTACTTTATTATTTCTAATGACTGTTTCGTGCCAGAATAAATAAAGAAAAAATTAATACAATAAATGCAAAATATAATAATAAATTGACATAAATTCTGTTTGATAGTTTGAAGAATAGGGATGGGTCAACGAATTCGTATTCGCTCTGTGACAGTTCTCAAACGACTGACGCGTGGCATCGGGTGTTGTCTAGAAACATACTACGCGCGCCGCGTCGGATGGCGTGTTTACCCCCACCATGGACAACACACCGACCTGGCCCGTCTGGATCGGGTGGCGTGTGAGCGCATGGCGTCGCGTCGGATGTTCATAGTATGATTCTGGTCCATAGAAAACAATACATTTGATTCGACTCAACACGCATCGCGTTTCATCGGGTCGCGTCGCGTGTTAATAATGTGTTTCCGCCTTAAGTTGCGCTAACGGCTACTGTTTTTATAATGTAAATTAAAATATAGGTTACCTTATTATTAAATAAAGAATAATTATTATATTTAAATGAAAGTTATGCAAAATAAAACATAAATTTTGTTGTTTTCATTTTATTACATTTTAAATCAAAGGATGTGAAACAAAAGAAGCGGACGACGAAGCAAGCGTGTTTTTTTTTACATTTTTTAAAGAATAACGATAAGAACAAATTTCAAAATGTGATTGTTTATGGTGATTGGGAAAATTCAAAAAACTTCAACGTGTAGTTCTTTCAGTATTAATTCATTTTTCTGTTGATCTTTCTGTTAATTATCAATTTGGGAGCGTAAAAATAATGCTTTAACTAAAATATTATGCAAATGAATACAAATAGATTAAAATTAGTTAAAGCACGTAGCTGTAGGTAATACCTAATATAAAATAATTTCCTTTTTATCTTATTTTATTGCAGCCTTGAATGCGCTTGAATACGCAAGCGCTGTATTAGTGTCGAAAACGACGGCTGAGCCTGATTTGTTGCCAGTGAACCCGTCTCTGTCACCCGGAAAATTATCTCGAATCAATTTACATGACATTAAGCCGCGACACAGAGCTGCGACAATGTTGCCCCTACCCGGGAACGCTTTTCCCGGGTTTCATATTGTAAAAAATAATCTTGATTTAAGGGTAGAATTCGAAAGATGTGCAGATTGCAAATAACAACCGCAGACCGCAGACTGCGGCTTTAAATTGCGAGTGTCATTACCCAGTTTATATAAATTTCTAAAACCATCCAAAGCGCGGCAAGATTGTCGCTTGTTTCCGCGATATGTCACGTCGCTTTACCTAAATTCATAATTGCAATAGAATGAAACCTTAAAGTCACTACACAGTTTAAAACAAAGTCGCTTTCTCTGTCCCTTTATCCCTATGTATGCATAAAACTTTAAAACTACGCAACGGGCTTTAATGCAGTTTTTTTAATAGATAGAGTAATTCAAGAGGAAGGTTTATATGTATAATACATGCATAATATAGTAGAGCACTGCATCCGTACGAAGCCGGAGCGGGCCGAAGTTGAGAATAAAGGGAACAAATCATACTTCAGACTAAAAAAAGCTGACTACCTTTTCAGAATTTTCAACTTCACGCGACTTTGAGTAACAAGTTGGTCATGGTAACCGCTAGGTGGCAGAAATAAGCAGTTCAAATTATTTATAACCACAGGTTTATCAAATACTAATCGGCTTGGTCTGTATTCCCGAGTTCGAGTCCCCGTAATGTTGTTTGGTGAATACGAATATATTTCTTGAAACATATTATGTATGCTTACGTTGGTATACGCTTATTGGCATGAATAAAAAAATATACAGATAATAAGATCTGTAAGATTTTAAAGATATACTTAAGTCCATTAAATTGTTCAAGCCTATTTGAGATTTAACTGAAAAGCAAATAAAAATGCAATCAGCAATTATTTAGTTAGTTCAGTTATTTAATTCTTTCGGTCCCATTACTAAAATGAAATTTCACGGATACGCATTTATTATTATATTTTATTTGATTATAACAGTTCGAGTCCATTCCGGGAGTCGTGTTAACAACAGACCGAGATAATTAATGTCATAAGAATTTTAATACCGTTTATGTTTTAAAGTGGTCAGATTCCTTTAAATTTGTAAAATAATTTTCATACTAAACAAATCAATACTGATATGTGTTTTGACGTTCGAAATTATAGGTAGTTCGGTAAGTTTACATACCGATGTTTACAAGTTAACAAATTTAAAGTTTGATATTACTTTTATTTTATACTAGCTAACCCGACCACGCGTTGCTGGTATAACCCGGCTACGCGTTGCTATGGCAACGTTAATTGATTAACAAAAAATGTTATTCTTAGGCTTATGGTACCTAACTATGGTAACTAAATATGGTAACAAACCCACAAAGTCCTTTTGTATAGTAGATTTTTTTATAAATCGCTACTTATTTCCTAGATGTCTTTTTTATATCACCCAAAAACACTATAATTTACTTTATTGATATTTAGATGAATAAACCAAAATCTCTCGTCTGTAATAAACAATACCGTATTTCTCGGAACTCTATCATATCAAGCATCATTTCTTTATTTCAAAGGAATATCATAGAAGATTATATAATGTTTTTCTTTATCACATTTACGTAAGTACCAGTCATCCGAAATAGTTGTGAGACTACTGAAACAATTCTTTTTTTGTTTGATGCGAATAGGGAATACTTATAATTTAACCTCATTGCAAATTTATATAAAATATTGTTTCTTTCCTGTGTCTTACTTTAGTGATATATCTCGAAACTAGCTTTTACCCGCGGCTTTGCTCGCGTTTATATAGACTACCGATAATAAGTTCTACTTCTACCCCAAGAGCAGTACTTTTTTTGGGTAAAAGTTCCCTATTATACTTTTTTGTACCCCTGGCTAAGTGTACTTATGCAAAATTCCACGATGATCGATTGAATAAGTAGCTAAAGTGTGAAAGCGTAACAAACAAACTCACTTTCGTATTAATAATATTAGTTAGAACTACTCATATAAGGTTTTTGCCGAAATGATATCTTATCACTTGCGCAATCACATGTTCTTACAATATACCAAACTTCAACGAAAAAAATCAGTATCAGTGAGTCAATTTATCATAAAAATTGTCCAAAAAATAGTAATAGTATAGACAACCTACACAGTTAAATGGTAGTATAAATATTTAAAAAAAAACATTACTTAAATGACTTAAAAATTTGGTGCCCAAAGTAACCTTGAATTAAATATTTTAAATTAACCACGTTACCTTCACGTACATTGCGAAAAGCTCACTTTAATTAGTTTTCTGTGTTTGTGTAAAACGGAACTCTAATAACAGATGCAATCCTTATGACCTCGCATTTTAAAAGAAACAAAGGCATTTAAAACAAAGACAGTTAAATAAGCGTTAAACTTAATGTCGATGTCATAGGGAGGGGCATCAGTCGATAGATCTAGACGATAACGCGGCGGCAAACATCGATTGTTCAAGGTCGATATATTAATAAAAGCTTTACAAATTGAACTATTGATTCGAATCAAAATGATCTAAGTAGGGCAAAAACTTTTTTTTATATAGGTTTAATAAGTAATATAGGTATAATAGGTAATTCCGGTTTTCACTTTTACATTTCATGTTTTATGCGAACTTAACAAAATGTAAAATGTATGATTTTAAAAAGGATGAATTTAGAATATTATACCATACCTAAAGAAAGGATAAGAGAAGAAAGAATTTTTCAACCGTATTAATAAAATGCAGAAGATTATTTTTAGCACATTTTAACGTATCGGTAATATGTACAGACAACAACACTCAACCTACCACATACTGTAAATATTGATATTGAACTCTATATGTTTCCATTGACTGAAAGTTGAAAATTAAATACAGAAATTTGAAAGTTTTGTACAAGTTAATTGTATATATAGACTGTACTTATTATATTTAGTTCTTACACTTCCGCGCACATTACACATCAGAATAAAACACTTTTTTACACTGTGATCACGGCTCCTGTAAAGGAGTTGAAACGTCAGGATTAAATATAAAATAAAATATGCGCAAAAATCCGTAAAAAAGTGGTTTATTCTGATGTACTTATTATTACGAAACATATTAGTTTAGTGTCTTTTGAATGCACCAAAGAAAGGTGCAGAAATATTGATGCAGCTATATAACTTAGATGTACCCAAATAACTAAAATAAACTACTAACTAAAAACTGATAACTAGAAATATTAGAACATTTATTATATAAAAGTCTTTAAAGACCATAAAAAGTCCTCATATTTCAACAGAATTAATAGGAAAGCGACACGTCGAAAAGTGTTAGCCAACGCTTACCACCTACTGAATATATAGTGCAAATCTAATAAGGAATATTATTAAGCTGTACGCTATTACGCATTCCACGTGCTATTACGGTGTAACCGACACCATTTTCACTTTTATCGATTATATCGATACGGTCGATATAGGTGATTCACTACGATAAAGTCTAGCGGCTATCGAGAATAACTCACCGTGACTACAATGCACTATTTTATGGCTCAATAGCTTTATCAAGCTTCGATAGAAAGTTGTCTGGGCCCTGTCTGAATTACTTACACTTTTATGTAATGAATTAAGTTGGTTTTTTACGAGTTATCCAACATCAATTTTATCAGTCATGTTATATATACTTAATTCCTGACAAAAGTATTTGTTAAATAATTTGGAAATATTGATATCATCCGTCCCATCTGGCACCAAAGACAAATGGAGTTTTTAGTAAAAAATGTTTTTGGTATAATTTTGTCATAATTATAATCCGTTTAACTTTCATAAGAAATATTATATATCTCATTACGACATTATTAAGACATTTCCATTATTGCATTGGCGACAAACTTTGTTAAGAAAGAAAATTATACACTTCTTAATAAATAATAAATTAAATTACAACAAATAGTTAACCATATTTGAATTTTAGAATAAATATAAAATATTATATTTCTTTTAAACATTTTTAAAAGCACACGTCTCATATCGTTAATTTTTAATATTTATACGCGTTTCGGTTAACGATTTTAAATTACATCTGTAATCATAATCTAACTTATCGTCAGTATATTAACAATAAATCTAAATAAACAAGCCACTTCCGTTTCAAATAAACAGAAGCCAGTACGAAGTATTCAATAACACTTATCGTACATTTCTCTCAGATATCGATTCAATTAGAAGTAAATCTTATCTATAGTGATAGATAACACCAGGTGTCAAAGCACTGCAGATGTAAGAAATATACAAACATACAACCAGTATAGATATGGCGTTTCCGCTCAACATCGCTCACTGAGCGGTAATGATAACTCAGCACCAATTTGTTACTTCCAGGCTTCTGAATGAAAGTTTTTTAATGTGTAAACGTTACTATCGCGTTTGAGTTAATTTTTTTATATTCAGACTCTATTTCCTTAGTATTACGATCTATAATACAAATATAAACTAAAACGTATAAATGAACGTAACGAATAGCAAAATAATTTTAAACCCTCGAACTAGGGAATGCAAGCTCGTTGTGTATTCTCGCGAGATCTCGGCCTTTTTTAACGAGATTGATCTCGGACGAAAAAATGGCGAGATCTCGCGAGTTCAACGAGATTGCACTTGAGCATAAAAACGTCTTATTTTAAGCGCGGACTGATACGGACGGAGTTGCGGTCTGTCGGTTTCGTTCGGTGCGTTTCGGTCGCGGTGGTTGGAGTGGTCAGACGAGGTGTTTCTCAGATTCATTCGTGCGTCCGATTGGTCGAAAATTGAACCGGCGTGCAGCGTCATCAGCGCGCATTTGTTTTCTTTACTAGTAGTTGTTGTTAGCTAACGTGATTGAGTTAGATGCATAAAAGTCTATTTAAAAAATTCGTGAAAATAAATTTTTATCTTAAAATACTTAAAATATTTATTACATTTCTCCCTAATTTATTCAAGTATTGTAATTATTTGCAAAAAAAACACACCAGACTGCTAATCTCGCGAGATCTCGAAATTGGCGAGATCTCGCAGTATTGTTATTCATAAACTCGCGGGATCTCGCTTGAGCCCCAATCTCGCGAGATTTGCATTCTCTACCTCGAACTGTTTTTAAACCTTTTTTATACTTAGGAGAATACGTTATACATAGGTACTCCGTCGGTGAACGATGGAGTTATTTATATATTTAAGCTTTAATACATAAATTATTTAAATACTAGAAAAATCGACTCTTTCACGACTCGTCTCGGCTCATAAGTGAACTCCCGCCTAAGAATTCACTCGTGAGCCGAGTCGATTTTTTCAAGCATTTATCTATTGAAATAATTTATCTTATAAGATGCCATTGAATAAATGCAAAAAAAAAAAATATAAACCTTTAATACACAAAAAAACCATGTACAAATGGCGGACTTAATGCCAAAAGGCATTAACTACCAGTCCACCGAATTGGAACCCGTTTCAATTAACATCAATGTAAGTGACCTTGAATGTTTAAAACACACTATTGTCTGATTGAAACATGACCCGTAGAATGCAATTCGCGTTAGACATTAGCAAGAGAGCGAAAATACATTGGCAATAGGATGTGTTTGGATTAAGTTATCCTTACTGTTAATATTGCATACATCTTCTACACTTATGGACACAATGCTGCCACGCTGGCTTGTAAGCAAGCAAGGTATATTGAAATGTATGTTACTAGCGGATGCACGCAGTTATTCTCAGTTCTTCAATTTTGTACAAATTATGCATTAGTTTGACTTTATATTAATTTGCCGTTTACTACGTTAGTGCCACTGAAATTTCTATGATAATCACCCAATAACTCGATACTCACTTCGAGGATTGTGTTTGTCTCTTAAGACAATTAAGAATGTGGGTATTTATTTGTGTTATAATATAAGTATTTCTTACATTCACACCAATACGCAATAAAGTAAGCACAGTAAGGATTGTGTTATGGATACTAGGGTAACGGATAGATATACATTTATGGTACATAGATATGTAATATTAATAGAAATATATATAAATTCCCTGTCACGGTGTTTGACCGCGTTATATATATAAACATGACCCAGGTTCAAATGCTCGCATTCATCATAGAAACACCTGCCCCTTCCGGGATTCAACCCCAGGTCCGTCGGTGTGAAGGATCACTACCGTTGCACCACTTGATCGAAGTGGTTGCAATATACAATTACCGGTTCTATTGCTTGCATCTCGAATAAAGGCAAGGTGGAAATATAAAGACACGTAAAATAGAGAAAGTAAACCATTATCAGCTTATTCGCTATGGAAGACCTTATAAACACTTAGTATGAATTTATTGAGTAAGTTAGCAGATTTTAAGGGTTAGAAGAATGTGGTTGTGGTTATGGCTCTAGAAGAATAAAATACTATCTAAAAAAGGTCTAAAGGACAGTCTAAGAGACAGTTAAAAATAGGTACTAAATATTCACAGGAATCACTCAGCTTAAGACTTGAGTTGCGTACCTTCCTATATTCCTAAGACATATCATGGTTTTTTGTTGTTCTGGGGTCTCCTGGATAGTTTTTAAGTAGTGTCCGGAGTATTTTAGTAACTACTAATATTGAGGCATGTTGGAGTTGAAAAAATAATAAAAGTTCAATAATAATATACTTAAAGGTAAATTAATTATTGTTGTTTTACAGTGCTTAAGTTACCTTTTAAAAGCCTAGATAAGAATTTTTCATACTTCAATATCCTATCCTTAGATATTTTTAAACATAATTTAAATTAAAGATACTTTCATTAAAAATTAAATACAGTTCCTAAATACATAAACGAGTTTGATTTTTCGGATTTTCTGCGAGTCTGTTCGGACGCTGTTTTAATATTAAATGTCCTGATATTTTCGTCTTCTAATCCTGGTTTTCGAAATTTGGGGAAAGGCAACCCTACTTGAAACACATCTTGGTGTCAGCACGCTATCAACTATCCTGTTATATTAAGTGAAACTACCAAAAGCAAATGGGTGAAAACACACAGCGTTGCTAATTGTTAATTCTAAGGTAAGTACTTAAGGCTTTCATTACACCCACCCTTTCTGAGTCGACTGGCGGGTGGACTTTCTACGCATGCGCGTAGGTGTTGAGCATTAATTAATGCAACTGCAGCCATCGGCGCGTATCAGGAGAAACCAGAGTAAACTGATACAAATAAATATGAAAATGCGTGAGAAACAGTAGAATAGAATAACCGTTAAATAGTAGGGTACTAATCATACTAAAGCACTTGTATTATGGGAATTCAGAAATAGCGACGTTAACTCAACACCCAGACCCCAGCTTATAAATAATATTTAAGTAATTGACTATAAACTTTGATTGACAATGGATATGAAAAGATTGAATACATTTTTATTTGTGTAATGTTGGAGTACACTGTACAATAAGTTTCTTGCACATAATAAAAAAAAAATCTGATATATTTTTAAAATATTCTTTAAATATGAAATAAACTGAAGGCAGTCGTGAAAATCGATTATTTCTATTGTTTTATAAGAAATAAATTATTTATTCTGTTTAAAGTTATGCATAAACGAAAGTAACTATAAAACCAACTGAGCGCCTTCCCATTGGTTGTGACGTCACATGACATGAAGCCTTGCGTTTGCCGGCAACAAATATGATAACAATGTATGTAGATTCACCCATAGTAACGTGGCGATTCATGTCATGTGACGTCATTCAAAGCGCGTGAAAATAGCGGCTGTTTAAATTACAATTAATGCAAGATAATTAACCCAAGAAAATATTTTTTTTGACAAAAAATAATTGTACAAAAAAAAATCACAGTATTTTTCTATTAAAAATTACTATATTTAACGATTTATACAATAAAAAAAATCATTCCAGAAACCTATTATTATTAGTGTTCAGGTAATTATCAAAGTCTCAATACTTTTTTTACGGTATATAAAGTTACAAATATAATCGGAATTTGTTATTAACCACCTAAAAAAAAATTAAAGTCAATATATACAAAAAATACACTGTCTATAAGAATAAACATTGATGTCAATAGAAATAATTCAACTGCATATAAAAATGACAATTAGAAATTACAGTTACATATGTACATTTCGATGTCCAACCAAACCATGTCTATTTCATGACCAATGACTTGGATATGGTCCGGTACTATGTAGGTTACTGGCACAAATTTATTTTATTATCGCGGTTAATTATTACTATTATATAATACGACAAGTTAATTCATAATTACATTTTTTTATATCGAAAGTTTGAAACATCTCAAAAGTATAACTTTCGTTGGTTAACCTGACAAACAGAGTTCGAGTTGCATTTAACAATATAAAATTAGTCATATGCATACGTTAAAGGGTCTTTAAAGGTTAAGCAAATGGTATGACCCGCAAACAATTCTTCTTATACAATGTGTCCCGTCACCAGTGTCGGAGCCTTTAATGGTGTGAAATATGGCATTTTTTATCGACAAATTGCCCCTCAAATCTGGGGGCACGGCAGTGTCCTCGCCAAGTCAAGCAAAAAAGCGGCACGGACGTACCATCCTTTTCTCGAAGCAATTCAAGCCATTTTCGACCCCCTGTAACATCGTTGTGGATAAAACTAGAAGACTGAATTTTCAGTAATCATGCAGGCATTGTAAAGACACGGTATATTTCAAATTTCATTCAATTTGAACCAGTTGTTTAAGAATTATAACGGGTCAAATTTCTTAATTTTGTCACTCACTGACTCACCGATCATCAAAATTCTAAGACACTTCTAGCAGACCTAGAAGCTTCAAATTTGGAATATAAATAGTGTTTGGTGTATGAATCAAGGAAAAACTAAAATATTTGGGGGCACGGTAGTGCAACCGCTAAGTCTAGCAATTTTTATCAATTTCCGTCCAGTTTTCTAGATACCTACGTAACTGCTTAAATGCTTAAATAATAACTTTGTATACAATAAGTAGAAGGTACCGAAAAGGAAAAAAGTAGACTGTCTACAAAATACAAAAAGCAATGAGATCCCATCAAAAACAATACTTGTCAAAAAAACCAAGTCTCGCAACTCAATTGTTCTACGGTAAAAAGTTGTGAGATCCATGTAATACCAAGTCGGTTATTAATTTATTCAGTCCCTACTTAAGCGAATTTCTGTCTTAATACGTCCAGTCCCTAAGACCACGATCGTGGTCCATAACAATTGAAAATCAATTGTGTCTTGAATCTCCGTACTCGAAGCATTAAGTTGTTACGTAATAATTAACAGCATCTTATAGTGACGCATATCAATATTAAAAATCTTTATTGTTTTATATAAATATATTGACTCGGCCATCGCATGAAAACACGTGTAAATTAAATTATTTAGTGCGATGGCCAAGTCAATATATTTATATAAAACAATAAAGATTTTTAATATTGATATGCGTCACTATAAGATGCTGTTAATTATTACGTAACAACTTAATGCTTCGAGTACGGAGATTCCAGACACAATTGATTTTCAATTGTTATGGACCACGATCGTGGTCTTAGGGACTGGACGTATTAAGACAGAAATTCGCTTAAGTAGGGACTGAATAAATTAATAACCGACTTGGTATTTCATGGATCTCACAACTTTTTACCGTAGAACAATTGAGTTGCGAGACTTGGTTTTTTTGACAAGTATTGTTTTTGATGGGATTTGGTTTTTCTAAAAAGGCAATAATTAAAAAATACACAAAAGGGAATCTATTTGTTTTTCTTTAATTATTTTTTCTATTTTTTATTCCATGACAATTGAAATATGATGGCTGTGTAACTGATGTCTACATGTTTAGCTATCAAATGACACCTTTTTAATGTTGATAGCACATTTACATGAGTAGTGGTGGTCTTATTAGTATGAGAGCCCAGGTCTTGATTACCAAGAAAATAAAATGGCGGCCGTAAGAGAAAAACAAAATTTGATGGGCGATAAAAAATTCCATATTTCACACCATTAAAGGCTCCGACACTGGTGACGGGACACATTGTATATTTTTATTTCATTTGACTCATAAAAAAGGTCACGTCAACAGCACCCTTAACTGAAGATTTATATGAAAGGTCTGATGACAGTTAAAGTAGCGAGAGATCTACGTCAGGATAGTAGAGAGTGGAAATCTGTGATCTCTGCGTATCTCTATGGGAAAATGGCGTGACTGTATTTATGTGGTTGTGCGGGCGATTCAAAATTAGTGGACTGTATTGTGATATGAGAATATTTATGTGGACAACAATATGAGAGGAAGACGTAGGGAGCATGACACCTTGACCGCCACGTGGTGTGCACACGAAGACACCGTCACATAAAACTATAGTTTGTTGTAGGGTTTTTGCGGATAGGCCTCTAGTTCAATTTAATATTGCAGAGCGACAATCAGTCGTTATTTTTCTTTATTCTTTTTTGTCCGCGTGATGGTCACATTGAGGTATGATTTGCCACCGAAAGATGGCGCGGGCGTCTCGCTCTTCCATATGCGAGACAAGGTATGTGCGAAAGGGAAATGGAGTAAATGGAGGTGGGGCTAGGAGATTCGACCAAACTTATCAAATTGAAAAAACATACAAATAAATGACGCGGAACATTTGAATTTAATACTGGCGCAATCAGTATGTATTGACTCATAATAGCTGTATATGTATTACATAAGCATTTAACCGACGTGTTATACTAATAGTAATTGTTTACATCGTAATTCAAGCCCAAAATGTGTTAACAATGACTTATTCAACTCCTTGTTAGGATGCAATGCATTATTAGCAGAGGCATACATCTTAGCTAATAAACCGTTCCGTTTAAAACTAGATACAAAACAAGCAAATTATGTAATAATTTACATGAACATTAATTAGCTGAAACGTATTTGAGGAAATGTGAAAGTCTACGTGTGCGTTTTATTTTGAACGGTGTACGGTTCAAATTTGCGTGGTGTGTTGGTATGTTCTGTTCATATTAATAGCAGGAAGAGTTGGTGGCGTTTTACGTGGGCAGGAGTGTGCATAATAATTGTTATAGCCAATTTAAACTTTACTTCAATTTGTTACTAGGAGCACTTGCGGATTATTAAACATCCTCTAGGTTAAAGATATTTAAAATTTTGTTGGTAAATATATCTTTTACTTACACACCAATTAAGTCATCTCAAAGTAAGCACTATAAGGTGTATTATGGCTATTTAGAAACGGATATACATATAATGATCTTAGCTAAAGTGCAGTGGACGCAGTGCTGGACGGAAGAATCTACCAAAATTTGGGCTTTTTCATAGTCTCCACGCTTGACGGGCGGGTTGAAAGTCGCTGTATAATTTAGAAAGCATAATTTGGAAAAGACTTCTGTCCGTTTTGGTTTTCGGATGGTTTATGATGTTTCCCGCCAGTATCATTAGTAGATTTTTACAATTTGAGTATGAAAGGTTGGTGCTATTTCTACTCTGTCATAAATATAATACATAAATAAATTATATTCAAAGAAACATATATAAATCAGGTACCTCGTATTCATCACACAAACACCTTTCGTGACTCGAACCCAGGACCACTTAGCCGAGGTAAAGTGACTTTGCAGTTGCAGTCACTTTACCTCGGCCATACCATTTTATTAAAATAATAACGACTTCGCCCGCCTGTAATTTGGTATGACATGTATGCATTACAGATCGGGCGGCTTCAGCCCTCGTAAGATATAACTTTTACTAAAAGTTTTGAAATCCATCGTACCCCATAAATAGTCTCTATTATAAAAAAAAATTTTTTTGTTCAGAAGAAACAATATCTTTTCCTCAATGTTTAAGTAAGGTTAAAAACCAAGAAAATAATGAAGCCATAGCTAAAATTTCTCGTCATTACAAACAAAATTGTCAATTAAAATTATTGACCATCAGCTAGTCTGTCTCTAGGAAAAGGTCTTTGGGAGACACGCTCCGCTGATCACACACAACGTAGGAACAAGTTTCATTGATTCGTCCTGCTAAGAAATTGCTGTACACCGTGAAATGGATTTTGTCGTTAAAAATCAAGTCCAATCGTTAATTGAGTTTTTCTTGTCCTTACATTTAATGGTTTTTAAGTTGAGGGTGAAGCATGCATATATCTTTTATTACTATTATATAACGTGCCATTATAAGATGATAGGACCGGGAAATTAATAAAACTTAATCAGAATACCATAACTTCCTTTCTTATATTCTTAACATGATATCTAAACCCACAAGCCAATGAAAACCTAATTTAAAGCAATTATTACACAGGTCTGCGAATTTTTTTTTTTGAAAAGTTTTTTTTATTTAATGGTTAACATTTGTTTTAATTATCTTAAAAGGAATTCAAAACGGCATTCATATGATATATACCACGTCAAGTTTATCAGATTTAGATGATATAGCATTTGAATACGAAAAATAACAAAACAAAAATTTAATAAAATTAATGAGAGTCATTTGAGAATATTTTGTAAAGTTTTATTGAGTCTATAGCTATGAAAATACTACATTAAGGTATACATATAGAAAAAAATAATGGTAACGTGTTATTTTTTAAAAAGCTGCTTTTTGTTGGTTTTAAGTAAGCGTAATAAGCATTTTTTACAAAGTCTGTTTATTTTTAATCTTTACTTAAATATTGTATATTGTCCGCAAATATAGAAAACTACATTTGGATTGTTTTGGCAACTCCGAGGAGCCATTGTTACAGATTTAATAAAACAATCTTTTATTACACGTTTTTTTTGCGGTTTAAACCACTATGATTGGTCACAGACTACATAAAACTTTTTTTAACTTCCCGCTAAGAGAATCGAAGATTTTCGAAAAGTCGGGAAGTTATTGTTTTTACCCCGTTTTCAACAGATCTCGACGTTTTGAGGCCTTAGGAATCTTCCCTGAGCCTTCCCGCGATGGTGTCTGTATGTATGTATGTGTGTGTTGAAACCTCTTATAACTTTTGAACGGTTTGACCAAATCGAACAAAACTAAATGCGTTCCAAAGAGTTTCATCAAACTTAGAATTCCTGAAAATTTTAACTGATTCGAAAAAAGTAATAAAAACTGAATAAAAATTCGAAAAGAACTTTTTGAAATGTGTTTTTTCTAAAATAACTTTTGAACGGCTTTACTGATCAATTCCAAAAACTAATCAGCTCTTAACCTCAAAAAACCACGTCCATCGCGCCCAAGTGCGTCAAAATCGGTTGATTCGTTCGTGAGATATCAATGACGAAAAAAATCGAAAAAAGTGTTTTTTGTAATAACTCCGTTATTACAAAAAACTATCAACCTGCCATAACTTTTGAATGAATTAACCGATTTTTACGCGGTTGGCGGCAATTGATGTAGATTTTCAAACTTCAGAAAAAATTTGGAACAAAAATAATTTATCAGATTTATGATATGGCAGTTTGAAAATTTTAAAAATCGTGTTTCATCAAACTTTTATTGGCCTTTTGAGCTCGAAGAGCTCAAAATCATAGAATAGCTACTTCTTGAGCTCGGAAAGTTCAAAATAACACATAAATTATATTTTTAGCTCGAAGAGCTCAGAAACATTGTATTGAGTGGAATTTTGAGCGCAAAAGCATAGAATTAGCGGGAAGTTACAGGGATGGCCTTTAGGGACAACCGTTTTCCAGATTTTTTTTTACTATTTCTCACACGGAAAAGGCAGGTTAGTAACGATAGACTATAGGATGATTGTTCATAGAGTATAGAGTAGAAATATAGATCATGGAATCAATTATGTAAAAAAAAACCAAACTAACTTACCTATCTAACGAACTATTATATATTTATCTATATGCAAGAAGAATGTGACGTGATAAATTAAAACAAAGTTTATATTTGCTATATACAGACCAAGAGCTACATGTTTGTGATGAATTTATTTTAAAAACTTTTTCATCGCAGACTTGTGTTATTAGAAAAAATCATATGGGTTAAATTCAGGAGAGTACTCTTCCAATTCAGTTTTCAAGACCATGACAGAAGTTAATATTTTTTAGGAATATTTTTTTTAATATACAGTACTCTAGCGATTTAATGCTGAAATAACTATACTAATTAACTTATAGTAAGAGGCTGTTGTCACCTGTTAAAATGTCAACTTTAAAACAAGTGGATTGAGTTCAAACTTCGCCGGTGTACTACGAGTATTGATCCACTCGTAACACAAGTGTTGTGGTATACCTTACCTAAGTGTTGAACGCTTAATAGGAAAATTAATACCTAGAGTATATAACGTATTGTTAGTATAAGTAAGCAAATAACAAACATAATTTACTGAAGTCTCTTTTTAAACGATTCATAGGATCCAATAATATTTCATTCATGTATGTAGTAATTATCGTTGTAGGCAAATTGTAAAATGTATTTGTTCCAAATAAATTAAATTAATTTATTTTTAACAATTACCACGTGCAGTAATAAATTGTATAAATAAAAAAATAATCTCAATTGCAGAAAAAAAGGCTTTAAGAATGTTTTACCGATCGGATTATAAAACACACCCAATCATTTTGTAATAATAACGAAACCAAAAAGTCAAATTTGATATTGATGACTTAAATTACCAAATATGGCAAAAAGTTCAATGACCTTCTTATCAAAGTGCGCTAGTGACGCAAGGCAACGCATATCGATAAACCGCGACGGAATTATCCGTTATGCATTATATAATCGTCTGATGACTGTGGCGATAATCGATAACGTTATTTTATTCAACAGACGGTGCGGCGCTCAAGCACTTGTTCAAATTTTTCTTTTTGTATTAAACTCAGTTAATAAACAAACGGATAATATTTTTTTCTTCGTATTAGTTTAATTTTCATTTTACAGTCCCGTAGTTCCAGTTTGAAAAACCTAAACTATTTTATACTAAACAATAAATATAATAAACAATTGCTATCGATGCACAAAACCTCAGGTTCGATAAAAAAATAGACTTAGTATATGTTGGAAATTGGTCTTTAGTCCTTAGTGAGTTTATGTATTTAATTGGAGCGTAGCGAGCGAAGCTCCCATGGATCAGCTTTTAGGCCATAACTTCCCGAGTTCTTAACCGATTTTAATATTTTTTGTGTGGAATCTAATCAACAGATTTTGAAATTCGCAAAAATTCCCATCGTAACAAAAAAAAAAACCTTTTTTTAGGTAGGTATTACGCTCCGCTCCAATATATAGTGCCAACGTAGCTTCATGCTTAACGGCTGCATCGCCTAGTATTGTTTTTACTGCATGTATATTACTATGTGCTTTGCTAATATGAATATAAAATCGAGGGTTACGCACGCTTTTAACATTTAAAATGAAAATGATGGACCGATAATACCGATATCCGTTTATTAGTCACGAAACTCGAAATTGAAGGCTAGGTTGTGTATTCACTTAGTACTGATTATAATCGTGGTTAATATTCTCTTTAAGATATTATTGTATAGATACATAAACATTAATGTTTTAGACTCGACTGTTCCGTAGTCGAGGTTATTACCACATTCTTCATGTTGCAATTCATATACTAAAACATACCACGATTGGATGGGTACAGCGCCATCCATTTAGTGCCGACGGGATATATGTATCACAGAGTTAAACATACACGAAATACATATTTACTTTATTTATTATAGCATTGTTCCTAAATTTTCGCTATTTAACACCGATACGATAAGGATTATTATAAAATAAATAAAAAATAGAGAAAAAAGGTTTATCTTTTTAACTTTAAAGTATTTTAGTAATTAGCATGTGTTTCCAAATATTATTATTAAGTAATAATATTTGGAAACACTTAAGTATTATTCAGTGCTAACAGTAATAGCAACAACGACTAATAATTAGACACTGTCGAATAAACCCCAAAAAATGACATAATATAACGTATTTAAAAATAATAATCGAACTTTTCTCAGGATCATATAAATAAGATAAAAGTTAAATTCCAATTTTAAAAGTTAGCTGTAAATTCTTACGTGGGTAGAATCGAAAGACGTTGAACATAAAATAGAGACAATACATTAGGGTCGCGATACGGCGTATCGATAGTCCGTGCAAAGATTACCGGCTGTATAATCGGGCGATGCCTGTCGAGATACCGGGCGCGTGTCGTGGGCCGAGTCGATACAACGCCTGTTTGACTAGCGCTACACACTCAGGGTTGGCAAAACCACTTAGACATTCGTAAAAATGAACACAGTGAAGAAGATTCTATAAAGTAATAACTCAAAAGTTGATAATACCCTTTGCCAGCAGCCCGAATTAAATTCGCCCGGGTTATACATCTACAATACTAAAAATTCCAAATAGTAAATTTATTTTAAATAGATTGAGTGATTCCGACTATTGCTCTTCAAAGACATAAAATTGCAATTATTTAACCCATTCGTTGCTGACGACACGCCTGTCGTGCCATCACTTTGCGTATGGCGTTAGCCACTGAAACCATGTCATTTTGAAATCGATGATAACTATTTCAAATCAAGTTTTAGGGAAATTCACCCAGAATAAAATTATCTTAATTTTTCACGTAAATCAAGCTTATAAGCCTTCGTTTCTGTAATTGTATGTAGCAACGAATCGGTTAAAAAGCCTTATAGAAGAAAATATTGTGCTTCATGGTTACTTTTTGATAACGCTGAACACTGCCGAGATTATTGCTGCCAACCGGCGAATATAAAAAAAATAAAATCAGTAAAGGTTAACAATTCTAAGCTTTATGGATTGATCAATTTTAAACTTACGAGCTTTTTTAACCCTCAGCGATCCTATACAGTGAGATAAATGACATAGGTGGTCGTTACGTTACAACGTCGGCATATACGAGCTACCGGTTTTAATTATGTGCCAACATTTTAATCATAGGCGCGTGAAAAATTAAGGGCAATATTTAGCAATAATAATTATAAAAATTGACACATTTACACCAATTAGCCTAGTCCAAACTAAGCATTGTAAGGCTTGTGTTATGGATACTAGGGTAACAACTAACATAAATAAACGATACTTCAATATTAAATACTTATAGAATATTCAATATTTAAATACCCATGACTCAAATACAAATGCGCGTATTCATCACACAAACATTTGGCCCTTCCGGGACCAAAACCCAGGATCTTCGGTGCGAAAGGCAGAATCGCTACTGTTGCTCCAAATGAAATCGTGATGACCGATGATGAAATAGTTGTTTCTACGATATGTGATAGCATTTCTATTTTATAGAAACTGGCATGCATTACGGAAGAGAGTGCTGACTGGACTGCTTCGCTCCTTCCCACGTACGCAACATATCGTAACCTGCTATTTGTGTGGTTTGGAATTAACAAATCATGCATTTAAATGTACTAAAGGAATTCATTTTGTATTTAACAATTATAACAATTTTTCAAATTTATTGGAGTGTTTTTTGAAATTTAAATCCTCTATTTTTTTTCATTCTTAGCATTATTCTAATTGAGCATTGGTATGTCGATAATTGCTATCGCAAAGTTTGTATTTTCCAATTCGCTTGTTAGTTAGTTAACAACGATTTTTCTACTTAGGGAGGTTTTATTACAAGAATATTTATTTATTTGCTTATCTTTATATACGTAATTGTATAAAAGTTAATGTTGGTAGTTTCTGAAAACTGTTGTAATGTTACGCTGTTTCATCATAGTATATCGCCAAGCAATTAAGTCGCAAGCAGTAATTATCTTAACTTATATCACCAGCACGCAATTTAGTCGAAATAACATTGAACAGAAGTCGGAACTTGCAAACATGGAGTAGATTAGAAAATCAGAAATGGGCTAAGCTGTAATCAAAAGTTAATTACGAAAATAGGTAAAGGCACCGATTTATTAAGTCTGTAATATTGATACATAAAGATATAGGAGACGATATAATCTTGTCTTCGATATTATATACTTCACCATTTAATCTAACGATCCAGCACTAGCTGAGAAGATAATATATGTTTCTATATTACAGTATCTCCAGATACCGAGACATCATAATACATAAAAGCAAAAAAAAAAACAACGTTGGATTCGTGAACTGAGGCCTCAAAAGACAATTCTTACTGTTTGTCTTAACTTTATAAAATAACATCTGTACCTCCCTTGATTTGTATATAGCGTTCTTTATTTACTGACGATATACAAACGTACTGAGATATGCGTATACTATTTTTTTTAATTTCGAGTGTAACGCACCTATAGACTGGTTGTTTTTAATTTAAAACAACACTAGATCGAACCTATAATCTAAGAACACAAATTTGTTGTTTGTATGTTTGTTTGTCCGCTCTTTTCCCCGCTCTTTTACCATTGTATCAATTAACGTTACCATAACAACGCGTTACCGGGTCAGCTAGTTTATCAAAAATAACATATAAATGAACATATAAAATGGGTGGCTTGGAAATGTCTCGGCAGTTTAATTTGGAAGAGTACTCGCCCGGAAGGCGAGTGGATGTGGTTTCGAGTCCCGCCTATCACCTGATAAAAGTTGTTTTTTTTTTTTTTTTTATACCCTAATAATTATTAAGCACTTATTTTATTTTGCAGGTACATAACAAGCAAGAAAATATGCTGAAAGCACATCAAATGTACATTTTGATTTTTGGACCTGTCTTGTGCCATTGTAATAAACTTTTTAACTTTAAGGGATATTCATTTTAAACGAAACAAAATATTGCCATCCATAACTCATTTACGACGTGATGATAAGTGACAATAACTCACACTGTTGTTGCACATATTGCATGCTTAAATATTCTGCTTAATACCTGCAACAAAAAAAAAAGGAAATCAGACATAATAACATGTACTTACAAAGTTTATGCTGTTTTTGGTTTTCAATGTGATGAAATTCTCCACTCTGTTAATCTTAGTGTGGAAATTACCTTTCGTAACCTCTTTAGGAATCCTGAATCTACCACACCTGTACGATTGTTTTAGTATATTTGACACTTTTATCATCGTCCACTGCTGGGTATAGTATATTCCTTGTAAAATCCATAATGTGAAAGTCATAAAAAAAAAATTGTGCGTGTCAGTTTCAACGCGTGACTGGAGTTTACTCGTTAAAATATTTATATAATTGGCAAAGGAATTAAATTAATTCATATATTCGTTCATATTAATTTGATAAAATATGTATATTACTTGAATTATGATATTATTATTAATAGATATTTTTTTTTATAATTTATGATGTTTTACATGTTAAAAATGCTATAGTGAGAAAGAAAGAGAGAGAAAGTAAGTGCGAGTATATTACGCTGAGGAAATTTGACCCTTCACTTTTTGTCAACGTTTGATTTTACTACATTCCCTATAAAAGGATTCTTAAGGATGTAAACTCTAAAATGTGTTAACGCGTTCATTCGTTATCGTTGGTAAAACGGATTGTTCCACGTCACGAGTAATAGATTTTAATTTCATCATACTATTTCATCGCAATATAGGTAAAATGTCGTCATATAACATATTCAATTACTCATTTCTATGTAAATGTCTCTTTGAAATAATGTAATCTATACTAATATCATAAAGAAGTAAAGTTTGTGTAAGTATATTTGTTAAATTGTAAGGGGTAATCTCGGGATCTACTGAACCGATTTTAAAAATTCTTTCACCAATAGAAAGGCACATTATTGCTGAGTGTCATAGGCTATATTGAATGCTTGAAAAAATTTAAAGAATTTTGTCCACCCGTACGAAGCCGGGACGGGCCGCTAGTATGATTATACGATTATAAAAATATTATTCTTCGTAGCTAAACATTAGTGCGAGGGAGACGACATGGAATCAAATGAAGAAACAGGCGACAGGCACCATAGATGAACCTTGACCCGAATCCCTGTCTCGGCGCGGTCCACAGCACATTCAAAGGGTTTATCTAATAGTAAAGCATTCTTATTGACATAATGTGTATAATGTACATAATAATTGCATTAGTGCCTAAGTTTCTTAAGTGAGACCAACACATCGAGACCGAACGTCTGTACTAGAGAGATTGAACCCACATACAATTTAAGAAGAAAATTACCAGCAAATTATAGTAATGGCAAAGAGAAAAGCGTTTTGTAATACAATGCCGCTAACGTGTGGAGGTTGATTCGCCACGAGGTAATGGTCAGGGTCAAGTTCGAGGCCAGCAAGGCCAGGGGTACGCCCGTTATTGATTGCCCCGTTATTAGGGGTTGGCATGCATAGCGCCAAGGACTTATTTCTTGTGGTATGGATCTGAAATGTGAAGCTTGTATCTGTCTATGCATTTCGATCAATCTTGATTATTATGTGTGGATTTTGTGACGTCTATTCACTCAGTACCAAAAGGTGAATTTGGTTTTGTGGTAGGCGATTATCTTCTGGTTCTTATGACTTTTGAATTTACCTAATATTCTATATTTCTCCCTTGTTTGATATTTATGAAAAATGATAAGTAAAATCTGAAATTGAAATAAATTGTTAATGGTTTTCTAATATAACATAATATGAATTCCTACGTTACAAACTTTCTATGAAACATAATTATATTACAATATTATAAAATTTGTTGACTGTACTTTAAGAGGAATACTATTACATGTAATGTTTAAGTTATTATAACGCGGCGGTTCAATCATATCAAAAGAATATTAATGTTAGGGTTAGGTGATCTTTGCCGCAGTCCACACAGGTAATGTTCGTTATTATTAAGTAAAATAATAATTATAGTTGATACATATTTTATGTATGCATGATGTATGCTTCCATACTAATTCGCACTTTTGAACCTATGATGCAGAGTTAGCACCATCTGTGATATGCAGCATCAATCTTACACTGTGTAACAAGGGTTGCTGTGTGGCGTTTCTTTCTAGAAAGTTTTACCAATAAATTTCGTTACGTAGCCTTCAACATGTTGCGTGCAAAGAACCAAGGTTACAAAAAACGGGTCAGAGCAAGGATGGGTCAGCGAAATGGGTCAACGGTGGGTCATCCATCACGTCATAAAACCCTAACCCCGCTGAGTTTAATTTCGATTTAAGAACAAAACCCTTATTACATTGCGTCAGCTAGATTAGTTTTAGCCTTTGATAGAGCGATTTATAAAAAGGCCGTTATTTATAGCGATGTGCCGAGTACGCCTTGACTCGAGTCAGACTCGATTCCTGCTTCGGACTCGCCTATTCTAATACCAATTTATTTTGATTCCGGTACTCGAGTCAGGAAGAATCGATTTTGTATTCGTTGTCTCAAAACTATTATGCAAGTCGAGTCTAGTGTTCGAATTAGCTTGACTCGCTCGTATTCGATTTCTGTTTACTTAACCAATGAAGTGACACCTAAAATAATAGTACATACTACCTAATAGAACCTAGCTTCTAAAATGATCTCTTTTTGTTAATAAGACAAATACAACTTGATCTTTGAAAAGTTGAAAACTGTATTTTGTGTACACAAGAGTTAATTATGCACAATAAACGATTTATTTATTTTATTTATTTATTTATTTATCTCCTTAACAGAAATTTTCTTGTTCCTAGTTCCTAGTTCCTTAGTATGTTTTATGTTTATTTGTTATGTTTCATGTTTAAAAATATTTTTCATTGAAATGTTCGTTGTGTCATTATGCTAAACCTAATGCTAATGCTCTTTGAAGTTTACTCCTTTTCGATTTTTCCTTTTATACTTAAATCGGTCACAGACTCGAGTTCTGGACTCGAATTTCCAGACTAGGGTTCTAGACTCGAGTCAACATTCGAATACCAAACATAGAACTCGAGTGCTGGACTCGAATCGCGGAATCGAGTCATGATTCGAATACCGTACAAACTGACTCGAGTCGACTCGATCCAAAAAAACATTGACTCGGCACATCACTAGTTATTTAATTCTTACACTAGCCTATCGTACATTCGTACATCGCATTCAGAAGCCGTTATCACAGATAATGTGCAATATAAAATTAAAATATTATATCCTTTTTATAAGTCATGTATTTCCTTAACATCAAATAGATTTCGAAAATGTGTTTTAAAAAACTAGATGTAGACAATTATGGCTGACTCATACAATAATGGAAGCACATTTCAATTAGTTATAATTAGAACTGAAACTTGCGCAATGCTCCTAAAGTATATGCCTAAAGATACGACTCAAGTTGTAAATACAACACATACCCATTTTGTCCCGGGTTCAAAATATAATATTAAGCCAACAATAGCATCTCCTTAAAAGGTTTGCACTTTATAGCGCATTCAATCGGGCACACGAAGTTTTTTTTTCAACTCATAATAAATAAATGCAATACGAATGCATTCGCCATTGCTTAAAAGATGCACAATTTGGGTGGACCGCATTGTCGAATTGGTTTTACATACTTTCTTGTTTTTTATTTATGTTGCTTCTTGCATTTCTTCGGTGAGCTGGATACCCGGAATTGTTTGTTGTCGATAAGGCTGCTTTTCATGCAATTGTTTAATGATCTTTTATTCCTACGTCAGCTAGTTCCGTATTTTACAAATATTTGTGTAATAATACTCATTGTCCCAACGATTTTTTTTTAATAATTCGTGTTTCTTCTTTGTAACTTGTTGTGCCCAGCACAGTAGAAAAGTATCCAATCTCTGACATTAAAGAATCGTAAAAGGCGACTAATGATACCGGAACAAATTCACATCATCCACTTCTAATATATTACAAAATGGTCAACATCGTTTAAGGTCACTAAATGCCAAAGATTATGGTAAAATCGAACATTTTTCGAACAAATCCAGCAGTGAACGTCCTCCGGTTGAGAATTTAAATCCGTGTCTCATCATTTAGTTAGATGTCAACAAGAAATTATAAGGAACTCGGCAAGAATTTGATTCAAGGGAAACTATCATATTGCTAAAATCTAAATAAAATATAACTGAATAATACATCGTGTTTGAATCTTATCGTCATCGTCATCCTTAGAGCATTGCATATAAAGATACAATAAACTAAAAGGACACTTCTAGTAGATTAACATGTAACCAATCAATTTTCCAAGTAGACGATTGCTACGTTAGTTCATGTTTCCTACTTTACAAGTTAACTGACTTTTTCTAAATAATTAATTGGTGCAATAAAACTTGTTGGCGCGTTTCTAATGATATAAATACTATTTCCTTTGAAACTGGTTGTCTCTGGTTGACTCGATGTGTACACATACTGGTACAATGATAAAAATTACATGATTATGAAAAAAGAGTAGAAGCGCTTAGTGGTTTACAGCACTACGATCAATTGTAAATAATCGAATAGTTTGGTATGTTGTTGAACGCATGCCAGAGACAAATAATGAATAGTCAGATAAAACAGCAATATTATAACTGCATTATATTTGCTTATCCATCGATTGGTAGGTAGGTTTCTCTTATCAGCAAGAAAGATGTAGTGGGCTGTATGTGTAGAATGAAGGTGTTAGTTAGGTGCTTAGTTTGCTTACAGTTGAACTTGTTTGATGTATTTCGAACTGTTTTTCTGAGTGTCACGGTATCGCAATGTTACTGATTTATTGAATATAATAACTAAATTTTAATAAGTAAGGTTTCATTTCGTTTGCTTTCTGATATATGGTTTGGCTGAGAACAAATTTTGTCTTGATATAAAAAAGCACAAGGTGGCCGTGACCCATCGGTTGTTCAGCTTTAACCCAAGCGAACCAAGTTTGATCCTCGCCGATGTACCACGGTCTAGGACCATTCCTACCACAAGCGTTAGGCTTCTTACGAAGAGTTAACGGGACTATAATGTGTTTAACTTAACTTTAATATTTAGTTAAATAATAAGCGACATTATTAAGATCTAAAATTTATAATCGAAGTTTTTTTCCACTCTATTTTACAAAACTGTCAATCGTTGATCCACCGCATTCGTAAATGCAAAACATTTATGCAATTTTGTGTGTTGAAGGTCAGTTATGAAAAGTTAGTTTTAAATACCACTTTTTAAAGAAATAAAAATGTATTTAGAATGGATCCCTTGTTATTAACAGTTCCATGGTTAACGGACACTATATGGGTTGTGACGTATAATAAGGTCTAATAAACCTCAGTTTCCAAAATCGGTCAAGCCAAATGTCTTTAGGCTACAGGAGGTCATAATGTAACTAAAAATTATGTGGGTATTTAATATGCATACTTATATACGCTCGAAAAACATTACCCTCCTGGGTCTGTCGGGAAAAACATGGGAAACACAGAGCTACCAGCTCTTCGAAATGGAGCTGTGTTGTAAAACTGTAGCGGTAATATAAAACAGTTAAATAACTAAATCAGGGCAATTTTTACAAAGGATAGTCATAGCATGGGGCGAAAAGTTAATTACTTTAAGCGCATTTGTATTTCCTGCCACTGGCTGCATCTGCATATGTTATCATCAACTTATAAGCACTGGGCCACTTATAGTGGATTATGACCAATAGATAAGAATTCAGATAGTGCCTACGGGTGTATTTGTAACCCAGTAGAGCTAAGGACACTATCAACATTGATAGGCCCATCATGATATTTGTTAAAAAGCAGTTTTGAATTCCTTAAAACAAATATCTTCTTTCTTTCTACCATGTGAATGACAAGACAAAAAAGTTATTAAAACTTTATTAGGTTGCGTTCACTTAATGTTTTTTTCTTCTTTTCCATTGTCACAATGAAACGGTTTTCTATATTCGATATAGGCGCTTAGATTTGAAACAACAGTTTAAAATTGTTACGATGCGTCCTACTTTTCCTAAAGCTTTACAAGAGTGTCGTCTATCCATTTCGAATTAGATAAAGAAAGGATTAAAGAATTAAGTACACAAGTACATTAGGAAATATTAACCTTTAAGCGATCACAATAGCTACCATTCGAACATACCTTTCACTGCAATCAGCGCAGTTGCATACTATCGTGGGGGCTATAATAATTCAAACTATTAGTCGAAATTCGTGTAGTCGGGCGGCCAGTGAAAGTCGCCCGCTACTGGGCTTTGTAAGTGAAGTTTTGGTCCAAGGCAGAGAAGACTAGCGTTTTTTGAAATAATCGGCTGTTACAATTCGCTATGATATGATGGAAGTTAATTTAATTTCAGCATTAAAGTAACTTTTAATTGAATATTTACTTTAAATGCAGAAATAGAAAAAATAATATCCCATGATGAGTTTTTTGACGGTTCTTTCCAGGTTACATTTTCGCGCTGTGTAGATTTGGGCACCAAGGAGGTTTCAGTTACAGCTATTCCTAAGTACTGGCTTTTTTAAGTACTTAGTTAAGCTCAAAATTAAATTTATTTGTTGCAGACATTGGATACAATAAACAATGCAATCGTTGTTGAATATGTTGAATTGGATATATTGTATAAACCGTGGAATATGTTGGATACTCCACGGCTGCGTCAAAAAGCAAAGAGTCAATAAATTGTAAAAAATTTGATGGGAATCATCAGATATCTAGGTATTAAAATTTTGCAATTGGAAATACAAATTGGTTTTAATTTTTAATACTTAAATATCCTCAGTTCTGCCACAACGTAAATATATAAATAAATAAATGTAAGAAACATATAATGTACAAAACTATTGGTATAGCAGTGTAGTTCATGCATGTTATACCTATCCATATAGAAACAAAAAACAGCACAAAATGAAATATTTCTAAAATAAACAAATAACATTTTCCAATAAAGCACTTTGGTTTTCTTTTTCTTAGGTCTAATTTATCGAAGTTTGTAGCTTACTCCATACAACCTTAGCGCGTGCTACGGCTTCCTCTGATGTTAATCGCCTATTTATTGCTGCATTAACTCCTAAAAAGCCTATAATTTTTCTCGCTTATTACGAAGCAGAAATGTCTCCACGCACACATGCAGCGACTTCTCTTTACTAAACCGAACACGCCTTAGGATCCATCCATCAAAATGATAAGATCTAAGGGCGATTACAAGTAATTTGCGATTGGACATACCTACTCAATTGCTTGTATAAAAATTAACATTCATGATTTTAAATTTAGATTTCTTCTTCCTTTGGAAAGTAAGATATATATTCAGCTAGACAGAAAAGAAATCTTCATCATACTGAAATCTGATCATTGACAAAAAAACATACAATATTGAAATTGTCCTGTGCAGTTTTTACAAAATTTGAGACATGTATATCATTCTAGTGGATCGCTGTAATTGTTATGGTTTCCATAAAGGAAAAAAAAAAAATATTTGCAAGTCACTATAAACAGTTCATTGTTTAAAGCTGCGTTCAACACACACACACACACACACTCAAATTTCCCATTTAAAGACAAATTAAGTTTCTTTTACCAAAAGCCGTTCTCGCCAAACAACAATCGGCTAATGATTTCTCTGCCTCTTAGACATAATTTCAGCAATCCAAACAAGAGTTTGCTTCCTTACCAATGCAATTGCAAAACATGAGCCTAGACAATAAATCTGTCGAACGGAGGAGTCAAACCAGCTAATGTACGGACGGACGAACCGCTTAGTTAATGTTGCAGGAGAATGGATATGAATCATGGGCGATGAGAGGTCGTGGGCGACCAATACTTCCTGGGCCACCCACGTGAGATAGCGAAATGGCAGAAATGTCTCGGGTTTTACGCCCTTGGAGAGTAACAAAATGCAGAATACCCATGACGAATGGAAGCTAAAAATAATATTTCACTTGTAGTTTGTACAGGTAAATCGATTATCTTAGAAAGCAATAATTTTTTGTCAGCTCTCAAATGATCTTTAAACGTATATTGTACTCCTGTATTTGAAAATTTCTTGATAAAAGAAAGATTCGAAAACCCGACTGATCACTGTTTGTAATCTCAGAGTTCCCTTGAAGTTAATCGAGGTGAAGTGAAGTCATTAACTATACGAAGAAAATAATAAACCGTCTCGTTATAAACCAAACAATTATTAATAATAATATGCTAGCTGACATGGCCACGCGTTGCTGTGGCTCAGTGCATTGCATTTTTTATTATAATTTAAAATAGAACCTCCCTTTGTGACCTACGTCGGGAAAAGACCCGTAAAATGAAAAATTCATTAAAATCGGTTGAGTAGTTTTGGAGTTCATCGCGGTCAATGCCGCGGCACCGAATTTTTATTTACCACGTTTTTCTTATCTCACTTTTCTTATTTGTTTGTCTGTCCGGGCAAAATCTTGCAACTTAAATTTGAGGCACTTTCCGATAAGCTAGAAAGCTGAAACTTTCAGGATAGTTCAGAACCCGATGACAATGCACTCTAAAGCAACTTTCAACTTTCCAGATGCACTTTCAGGTCCACTTTCGGCAACTTTCACTTTTGTATGGGGCTTATCCGATTGTTGCGTAACACATGGTTACTTCGTTGAGTTAATAATTAAAAAGAATAAAATAATTATACTAGATTTAAAAAATCTAAAAATCCCACGTTTTTCAATGTCCTAAAAAGAATAAAATAACCCTGCGGGGCAAAGCGAGGGGCCACTCAAAACGTGGGGGCGCATCTTTACAATAATCGGCATCAATGCATGTCATTCATCTCTTTAAAATCTCCTCTTAGTAATATGCGCCCCCACGTTTTGAGTGGCCCCTCGCTTTGCCCCGCAGGGTTATTTTATTCTTTTTAGGACATTGAAAAACGTGGGATTTTTAGATTTTTTAAATCTAGTATAATTATTATATATAAAGATTGACATCGGCTCACAGACTTATTTTAATTTCTTTTCAATTTTTTATAACGGGTATTGTAACACTCTAAAACGAATAAAAATGTTGCACGTTTTTCATAAATGTATTAGTTTAGATTAAAATCCCTAGTAAAAGATAAAATTTGTATGGAACAACTTACAATCAACGATAGTCCATTGAAACAATAACACCCACGTGCTAATGTCAAAGCCTGCGTAAAACTGGATAAATTGCCACTTAAAACGAGACATTGCCAGTATGCTTCTTATATTAGCTCCCAAGTTTATACAAAAGGATCACAGATTAGCCACATCATCAACATCACCATCTCAGGCGGTAGACGTTCGCAGCTTAGCCTCTCCCAAAAAATTGGGGGTGTTGCTATAACACGTTATGAACCTAATAGGCCATACCTGTACGTTGACAGTTATGTCTTTGCAGACTCTCTGTGTGCGAGTGTCTTTCGTATAATTTATACCGCATGCAGTTTTACCAGTTAATTTCTAATGAGAACGATTGTCAAGAAAAATCTTCTCTTTAAACGAATTTACTAACTGCCTGATATTTGTAGTGTTACACTATCTAGAGATTAAAAAAAATGCCTAAGAAATAGAAAATGGACGGTTCTATATGTAATATGACAAAGAACTGTTTTTATATTCGACAGATTCAAGAAACAAATGATTGCATTTGTACATTTTATATAAGGGACAACAATCTTATTCCCAAAAGAAATAACGCAACGCAATACATTACTATATTGCTGTGACAGTCACGAACATCGTCGTCTTTTATAACACAGTGAAGTATAATTTCTACACTTTGAAAGAAAAATGTAACATGCTATTTACTCGTACATTTCCCTCTTTATATTGTTTAAGTTACGTATCGAGAACGTAAACCCATAAAGCTTGTTGATGAAACAGTTTATTTCTGTATCTAGGTAGATGCAGTACTTTCGCTATTTCCAGCTTTTAGTAGCTCCTTCACACAGTTTAATCAACGCAGCTGTGAAGAGTTCTACTTAAAGTTCTTTTATATATGAACTAAATAACTGATTGAAAAATTGAGAAAGAAAATTTACTATGCGTTACAAAGAGTTTCCACTGACAGGATTCAAACTCGTTACTGTTTATTTCGGGGTCAGTGTCGGTAAATGAAAATATGATAAATACATTGCTAGATGTAAAGTAGTGTTTAATATTTACTCTATTTAATAACAAACAGAAATGTTAGTTGTAAGAAGCAAGATGTTTTTTAGGACCAGTTCCGAATATCATCACGGGAAGTAAATCTAGGAAAAAGTCAATTTGATAAATACACAATAAATACAGTATATTTATAGTCAAACGAACATTCTCAAACTGTTATAGCTCTTAATATTAGAATTTCTAACTTTCTTGGGTTGAAGTCAGAATGCATTCACTTAGCAGATGATTACCATCAAGGGCAATTCGAAAGGTAATTCTCCAAGATACTGTCAGTTTCTTCGGCTGCAGTGAGAAAATCAACCGAATACTACATTGCACGAACGAAAGCGATTTAAATGTAAAATCCTGATGAGAAAATTCTGATGATGAGAGGGTTCTAGATTTTCTCCGGGAATATTCATTAATTACGATAAAATAAAAGTTTATTTTATTTGCTGTTGATGTAAAGAAACACCTTAAGAAGTCATATATGCAAGGAACAATGAACTTCATCAGGCATTTCATATAATTAAATACCGAAAGGAGGATGGACGGCCATAAAACACCACGCGCGCCTAATGCAACTTGGTTAGTATACACTAACGTATTTCAAACAATTATCATCATTTCAGCCAAATGATGTCCACTATTAGACGGAAGCCTCCACAAATTTGGTGGGTTTTCGCAGTTATATTCACGCTTGAGAGGCGGGTTGGAGATATCTATACCAATTATCATTATTCGCTTTTTACTACTCCTTCAAGTGTGAAGGGTTGGTGCTATTCTACTGCGATATCACATGCCTGCATCTATATGTAGATGGATCCAAATAATATTGCAAAAAAATATTAATGGAAAAACAGTATTTTAAAATAGCAGCATAGCAACAAACTGCCTGCGTGTCGTAGAGTTCTCATATGTGGTAAGTGAAATGTTTATTAATGACATTCTTGATTATCTAAACATAACAAAGCTAGCAGTGGAGGCTGCTAAGGCTATCCTTACTCCGAAAAAGGTTCATATTGGGTTGCAAAAAAGCATAATTCGATATAAATGGCTGGTTAATAATAACCTAACGCGCTATCTACTGCTCTATCCAGCTCATCAAGTAATATCATACTTAACCTGATTTTATGTAATTAGCATAAAACGGCTAATTAGTCCACAAAAACTCTATGGCTATACAATTCGCAGGTATGATCTCTATAATTCTTAAGATAGTCTGTTATAAAATTACCAAAAACTCACTTTATACGATCTCTATAATTATCTCTATAATTTACTCACATTGCTTTAAATAAAAAGGCATTGGCTAAACAGAATCACGAATTGGGCCATTTTCCAACAAGGTGTAACAAAACTACAAACAATAAAAGTTATTAATTTTAAATAAACTTTTACGCTAGATCACTTTTCTACAAATAGTACTTGTCAAAGCTGTGGCGATTCATTTAACACCTTACTATTGCACTAAGGATCGTTTTAATTTCATACGAAAGTCTTATATGGCGGTTGTTGCGGTTTAAACGGCTCCGCTTCCCAAGCTAAAATGGTAGCAGTCTAAAAAGTTGAAACGGCGAATGCTGCAGATAAGAGGCTCAACGCGATAAAACGGACCTGCGCATTTCGCTGAGAAAGGTTTATCTCATTTCATGAACAGTAACAACGGTTAGATCTCTTCCAGAAATGAATTTATCCACGTTTAAATGGTAAAGGTTACTAAAGATGATCAGCAATTGTTCGTAAGAAGATATCTGAAAGCATCTCATCTTTTTAGTAATTGCATTCTACTGCCGGAACCATTACGGGGAACATTTCTAATTTTATTTTATTGCCAAGATCTCGTTACGTAATCTCGGGTGTGTTGAGGCTGCTATCTAAAACTCAATCTGAAATTACTGCAAAAGGAAATATGTATTGACAATGCGCTTCCCACTTATAATAGAGACAACAAATACGCCACTTTTAGCATCGGAGAATCTTCAATCGCCGTGACTGATGCATAGCGTAATTGTAACGATGCTATCTCGCGACTGTGAATCTCTTTGTGTAATCGGACGTAGAACCAGGTTTGCTATTTTAGCAACATACAGCATCTGGTTTTCGATAAAATAGAGCATATACAAAGGCAGCTCATGTGCTTTATCGCTAATTACTATAACGGAATGACGAACGCAAAATATGTACAATCACTTGCATAAGGCACTACGATAAGCCATTGTCTAAACCCTGAATGAAGGTAGCCTCTTTATTTACAAATTTTTACATCCATAATTTACTTTCTAATCTTTTACATCTGTGATTATAATAAAACACAGCTGACAGTTTCAAATAACAACGTCGCAACAGTAAGAACTGTTACACGTCACAATAATTTAAATAAAGCAAGCAACGTTGTACCTGCCTACATAGCCAGTAAATTTCGCTACTACACTTATTAAGAACGGTAGCAAAGACTGTGTCGACATCATAAGTTATTTATGGTTCCATTTTATCAGTGAACATTTTGCCTGCCATACCTGGTCGGGGTTACGGCTGAAACAATAGGCGTAAGGCCGTCGATAACTGGAGCGAGATACCGTTGCCAAGAAAAACTCGCGGCCCGAATAAAATCGAATCTTAAATCCATCGGGTCAACGAGATACGATCCTCTTAAATGGCAAACCTTTGGCACAGGAGAAAGGCCGTATAAAAATACGAGTGCAACTATCACACGATTTATAGCGATGAGGCAGTAGAAAACAGGACACAAACAGAAATTGGATCGTATATCAGCGGAATAGTTAAGTTTTTAAAGCTTCCTACAATCCAATGGGTTTAAATTCTTAATGAGGCAGCTCGAGACGTAATCCGTTATGAATAAGAATCAGTGGCTGCCACCTCCTTTTAATAGTTGTACGTCATTAGCGCGAGACGCCCACTGCCTCAGAGGAAATGACATAATGGCTTAAGTCCCGTTCGATCGTAATTTCCATTTTATAGTGTGTTAAAAGGTAGTTGTTTTTGCATAGTTCGTAGCCGTCATTAGATAATGTAAGCCATAGAGAAAATTGCAGGCATTTCCACTCCCACGTGCAGGTAAACATTTCCTGAACCACGAAGCTCACCACGAATCATACATCTTTACCGCAGGGCACAGTTTTAACAACGTCTCCATGTGTGCACTTATAGACGCTATCATTGATTTTACCGAGATTTATGGGCTGTGTTCATATTAAAAGATATTTTATAAAGATATTCACCAGATAACGGTCGTGATCGAATGCAAAATCAATACAGCGAAGGGATCGTGCTCAAAGTGGGCGTTTAACCTCTGACCGAGGGCGTGTGGCTGCGCGGGCGCACACGGCGCGTCAAACTATCCATCATGCCTGCTATCTCAGGCAAATTAAGCGGGTATAGACGCCACCGATACCGTCGACCAGATATGCTTGACACTCAAAGCTAATGTCACTATTTGCTAGCTTTGTGTCTTCTCTCCTGGCCGCTTAAAGGTGTCCGAATGTGACGTTTACAAATCGCCTAGCGCCGAGAACGTCACGGATTCCAATTTACTTTCTTCTGTAATTTGAAGTTGGCTGACCCTATCGCTTTAGCGAGACCACGGACCCTTTTAGTATGTTCATCGAAAGGACACCCGGTAATATTTGATCGTGTATTTATTTATTTAAGTAGATAAATAAGATGTCATTAACTAGAAAACAAAATATGAGAATATTAGGTAAGTTTTGCTCGCTGCAAGTGTTCAACGGTATTCAAATGAACTAAAGTTACATCTGATAAAACTGCCCTGACCATTAACTGGACAACACGGTCAAAGTGACAGTAGTAGACAGTTTTCCGCTACTGTTTCAAGTTAGCAGATTATTTCCACACAACCATTATATTACTGACAGCTTCTCGATTTCGGAGGTAAAAGTAGCTTTGGATTTGAAACTGAAGCCTAATGAAGTTGAAATGCTGCATAGCTGTAAAGGGCTGTCTGTGCCTTCTCGTGTTCTCGTGACACTTAATGTCAGTCAAGATGACGTTTTGATAACGGGGAGATACGAAACGAGTTTATATTATCGGCAAACACTAATTATAAACGTAAACAATGACGCAATATCATCAGTAGGGCAAGACGAAGGTGAAAGATGCCGATAATGAGGCCAATTAAAATTCGATTGATGAAAGGCCTTTGAATTTGTTGAAGTCGAGAATGGGATTGGCCGAGTATATGTTTCCTTTAATTAAACTGCCACTTGAAAGAGCAGAGGCAGAATTTTGCAAGATTTGCATAAATAATTATTGCATTGCATTGCAAAATCTGTTTGCAAAAAAGTTTGCCTACGCGAGTCGTATATAAGGAGAATGGGTAACTCATTAAAAATCTTTGCTTAACAGTGTAAGTGATATAGCCTGAGAGAACTTAACACATAATGATGAGAATAGTAAGAGACTTCCTTAAGTACGTGATAGGCCAATATTCAGTAATAATTCATGTACAATGCATCATTATCAAGAGATAAAAGCTACAATTTCGATATTATAAGCAAGGTTAACCTCATTTCCTATACTTGCGGTGAAATCGTCCCATAATGGCGCCATCGTAGTAATCGCTTCCACATTACCTTATGTAAGATATTGACAAAAATAAGTGGCATGCCTCAAGGCGTGAATTGGCCCAGGGTGTGTAGATTGCAAGCAGATATTGATCGGCAATTACTTGCCATTAAACTCGGTACACAGTCAGTAACGGTTAGTTAAATACATATGGTAGGTTTACCATCACATCCCCACCTCCACAGACTAGACATGAATTGGAAATTGAAATTTATACAGTAAGTAATATTTTACAAATTAATACGAACAACGAATGACATTTTCAATTTCATATGTTTGGAATAGAAAATAAAGATTTGATAAAATGCTGAACTGCACTAGTATTTATTAAATGCTTTTATCAACTTTACTAGTCAGAACATCAGAAATCCAGACGCGCCATACACATTACGTCCCAATTATGTGGAATTAAAGTAAAACTGAATTCTGAAGACTGAAAAGTACAGTAGTGAATATACACTGAACCCTTGAAAATCTAATGAATAGTCATTCGCATTTGTAAAGCAACAACGTGCTGCAAAGCTACATATCAATTGCACATAAGATCAGAGAATAGACAGCGGCTAATCGACGGATCTGCAGGAGTGAGCCCTGAGGTGAGATATAATTCATCGGCAGTTCTATCAGTAATGCATACATATCAACCAACCAGGATGACCGGTAATGAAGAAATCTATTAGACTGTCGTGAGCCTGCAGGCGGAGACTGTCGCTTTGGTCGATAGTACAGATTTATTCACGGAGCAAAATAAAAGCAACATGATAAACCATTAAAAAAAATTGTAGTAAATTTATGATAAGTATTCAAAGAGTTTTCATTTCATTTCATCGTTAATTAGAATAGCGAAATCCACATCGTAGTTTTTTGTATACGTTATTCGAAGTTCGGTAAATAAGACATTGATCTGACATTTTTTTTTATTTCAGTATAACAATCTGAAACTTGGTCTTTTTTTTTGTGTGTGTCTTTTAGATTTAAACTAAATATTGTAAGGGCTTTTCAAGTTGTTACTAGTTGGGCAATTTTTAAAATATCATGTATTTTTTTTCTTTAAGTTATTGGAATCTTTAAACTCTATAAACACGAAATCACATTAATCATTTTTAAACGCATAATTGTTAGTTACACTGGTAGACATATTGATGTTTTGATAGACATAATATCGAATGCTTTAAACAGCAAATATCGATTTATTACTGCTTAAGATATATCATGACAGATTTAATCGATTCTACTGTAGTCACGAAAACCGTTTCTAATATATACTAGCTGCTCCATGCAGTTCTACCCTGCGTTTCCCTTTTACGTGGGGATACTGGAATAAAAAGTATTTAGTGTTCCTCTGGATAGTACGTCATACTTACAAATATCACCACTTCATAATTTTAATCTATAACAGTTTTATTAAATGTCTAATATATGAATTTTATTATTTTAAATAAAATCGTGAAATCAGAAATGAAAATCCATAATTTCTCATTGACCTATTCATATTTTTATTTCCATTTCCCCCAACGTGACCAATAAAGAATATTAAATTGCTTAAATTTTATTTTTTCTTTGAGTATACGGATTTGAAAAGAACGTTATGTTTATATCTATTATAATTTCATAATTAACCATCGATTTACTATGATTTTGTTATAGAATTATTAACATAAAATTAATATTATGTTTGGCTCTTTATCACCCCAAAAAGACAGGCGAAGATTAAATCTGAAATAAAAAGTAAATACTTTATGTACAATCGTATGAAAACAAATTAAAGTCAATAAATTTATATAAAAAAATCAAAAGCACGACATGTTGTGTTTCCTGATCATAAAGTATATGGAACGCAAAATTTAAAACTCACTGGCAACAAAGTAGTAAACACCTCCACAGTTGTATCGACGTACTGTGTGAACCTTGTAAAATTAATCGATATTTATTAAAATTTGATTGATTTATAGGTTTTTTGTGCTTTTGTTCGTTTAATGACAGGAAATCGACTATGATAGTAAAATGGATTACTAAAACTAATTGAAGTTTTTTTTACACTGTACGAGTATAATTATCGCCAAATTTTGATGTATATTTTTGTTGCATTCGCAAAGAAAAATCTCGACAGAGTTTTTATCGACCCACAGCACAACGAGCGCTACACTTATTCACTCTTAGCATGTAATAATCTCTATTATAATGGCATAACATAAATCTAAAAGTCTATATGTATAACTTGATGTTCTGTTGATGTTACTTCTGATTTTACGCCAAAAATCTAATATAATTCTATTCTAAAATTTCTTACTGACAAAATACAGGGTGTCTTAGAAGCCGACGTCAAGCCAAAGGCGGGTGACAGACTAACTCATATAAATTATCAGAAAAATATAAAAAAAAACCTGTATAGAGGTTTTTTAAAATAAGAAAACTTTTAAAAATCTAAGTATAAAGGATAATTTATGCTAGTGCCGTGGCGGGTGACTGGGATACTCGCCGAATGGCCGAGCACACGGACGCCAAACACTGTGGCTTGTATTCATATCGAGCACATAAATTGTTCATAAAGTTTTGAATCCGTGATTCGTCCGCGCCTCGTAAAGGTCACGTCTCGTGCCCATCACGGCCTAACATAAATCAACCTTATGGCTGTTTTTCCACCAGAGATATGCGAGGTAACTAAGCGGTGCACAAGAAAAAACTAATAATAAATAGCTGCCCGATGCTAGGAAAATCAAAAAACCTGTTGGGTCGTCGTTTACCTATTATATATGATTTTAATATATTAAGCATTAAAATTGTTAGAAATGTAATTATGTAAAAATTAAAATCGTTAATTTAGTCGTACCCGAGTCCCGAAAGGGGCAGGTGTTTTTGTGATAAATACATTTGTGAGTCATGTGTCATGGGTACTTAATATATTTTTTTATAAATATGAAATATGTACGTGTCATATTTGTGTGTCTATTCGTTACCCTGATATTCATACAAGGCTTACAACTGTGCTTAATTTAGTCTAGGATTATTGGTGTGAATGTAAGGAATATTATTTTATTACGGCACCCACCAGTACTTTTAATGGGTGACCTTCGTGGAATAAAACATTAATTCTTCGACTTCAACAGCCTGTACCAACGCAATCAATGCTTTCTAAAGCTCATTTTAGCTTCTAGTCCAATAGGACTTTGATAATGTTAAAACTTAACATATTATTATATTTCAACTTCTGTTCCTGGCTCCGGTATTACGCCTTATAAAGGCGAAAATATACAAGTATTACAAATATGTACATATTAGACAATAATCCTGCTTTATAAAGGTTTGTAATAGTTAATACGACAGCCGAAAGTTATTGAGAAGACAGATATATAGTAGAAATCCTAAGTACTTGAAAGTCGCGATATTTCATTGAGTGGAATACATTAATAAACGGCCTCTTATAGGTCACAGAGAGAGAGCTGGCACCCGTTTGATAGGATGAGTGGCGAATTAAATACAAGTTCATTTGATATTTAACCCGATTCACAACAGCAGTTACTAAATAGAACAAAGCAACATGTTTATGATGATGTATTTGTTATTGTTAAATTAATCGGAACTGTAGTTGTTATTAGTTTATATACAAAAGATTATCCGGTAGTTTGAGCATTTCTATTCCAATTGTTTTGAAGAGAAAGCAAACTGTTTGTAACCAAATGTTATAAATAAGAGTAATCTAATAATTTATGTTCATGGATTGTGTCAATGTGCCTTTAAAATATGTAAGTAAAATATATTATGTAATCCAAATAAATGTTGTGTAAAAGTAAGAAATTATTACTGTAATAAAGTGACATTAACGGTCTGATTTGATGATAGAAGAAAGTGAAAATAGGTACCTACTATGTTATATCAATGCCATGTGGTATTCGGTAAAAAAGATCAGACCCTACCCTCCACAACCAAGGGTGGTTATTCAAGGTGACTTATGATAACATAAAGGAAGTAATTACCATATAGCTCATTTAGACTACAAAAAGGGCAGCAGTATTTTTTGAATTGTGGTATTTTACTGCGATCTCCAATCCACCTGCCAAGCGTGGAAAACACTCCGTTATTTTGAGGGAGACTTCTATTAAGCTCTGGGCAGCTTTCAGCTGAGATGATAAAGACATATGAGACTTCCTACCTATATCATTAGGATGCTTTTGGCACTGCTTCGTATTCTGCTCATCGCTGACCTTTGACCGCTGAAATTTAGCAAGCAAACCTTGAAACATTGTTAAACTATACAGACATTGCGCCGTTAATCCTTGCATATACCATGGTAATAAATATATACTTGTAGGTATTAGTTACCTACGCACTTATTAAGCAAAGCATAGGAACCATTCAGTTCAGTCTTTTTAGTATATATAAAAATCCAGCTGTATGAAATTCATCCTTGCTTATAATTTTTTTAAAAGCAGTTTATTTCATTTCAACTCGGACACGGTAATAATTCATATCTTCGTGGTCGCTTAAAGAATCAATATTCAATCAATTCAATTCATGAGTGTGTAATAACTCATTATATTTATGATAATGTAAGTAATTTCTTGGTAATGATTTTCAAGTACTTTTTTGGTGAATAGTTGCCGATCATAATGATTGGAATGTTTAAGTTGAGTTTCATTGGCCTATCGTTGTGACAGGTAATGAAAATTCAGTGGGTGTGACAGCATCGATATGGTCTTGGAGTTAGCAAAAAAGTATTTATAGTTTCCAGTTCTTTTGTAAGCTACACATCTTTAAAACACAGAAAACTCTGTTATCAAGCAGTAAATGAAATTCCACCAATATTCGAGTGTCAATATCAGGAAAAAATCCTGTCTAGTGCAAAAAGTGAACATTTTTTGCATTGGGCTGTTGCAAATGCCACATTTGTTAGTACACCATTAGTTTCTACAACACTGTTTACATTTTTTACTATCATCAATGTGGTAATTTTCTTGTTCAAACCTGATTCTCGTGAAAAATTCATAGAGCTTATATTGAATCTAAATCAATATAACTTAGGCATCATTTTGATGTATTTCGATGGCAATGGAACTATATATTTATTTACTGTTAGTGAACACTTAAAACCTGAATGTTTTTGAGTTAAAACTCAATGAGATTCAGCAGCTTGCAATTTTTTGTCATTTATTCGTCAAGGAAAAATTAGATGTTAGCAACGATTTAATCACGGAAACTAATCAAGTATGTTTCCAGCCCGATGGCTCGGAAGTATTCGTTAGCTTGTCAGCTTCAATTAATTAGACTTGGACACGGTAGGCCAGTAAAAAAATATGGCTAAGCAGTGACTATGAAATTCTCTAGCGAAACTTATAATTTGCTGAAATGTAGAGACATTGTCCGAGATTGTTTCTCAGTTGAAAATGTTAAGGAAGGTCATGTCAAACCGCTCAGAAACATGAAGTTCATAAAATTAGTGAAGATAGGGTGTAATAAGTAGCTTTTAAAGTCTGTGGACAGCCATTTGTAAACAAAATCGCATTTATGAAGTGGTAGGACAATTTTCTACAAGATACTCTATTTACTTAGGAAAGCGTTATGATACTAACGTTTCATTTAGATTTCTGAATCTTCAATCACTTCCACGATTCTTGTTTGTTCTTTTGTTTTACAACAAAATGCCCACATTGTTTATCCCTTTGGAGACAAAGAATAAGTAACGTCATCTTCGAAAAAGATTGAAATGTTTTACGTCTTTGAAATAGTAGTTATATTGTCACGCACGTGTCTAACGGTAAACTAAAAATGGGTAAGCATCCAATTTTTCTTTACCTATAATCGGAAGAATGGCTAAGAATAATAATAATAATAGAATAATAATTAGAGAAAATACTTAAGGAAACACAAAACATATGTCCTTATCGCTAAATAACAATCTCTTCCAGGCAACCTTGAGTAGACGGATATTAAGAAAAAGAAGAAAGGGGAAGTGGGTACAATAAAGAAGAAACAGGGAATGGTATAGATGGGTGTATAAATAAAATCAAATATAAGAAAAAATATGTAGCTGTATAATGATGATTGAAGAGAAAATATAAGAAAATCATGATGTATAAGAGAAAGAAAAGTGACTTTTAACTTGATCGCTGAAAGATTTCAAGGAATGAGCATTCCAACTAGCTTTAATTTGACTGATTAGAGAAAAAAAGTAACAATATAGCAACGATAATAAACACATTTCGAACAAAAGTTGTAACACGACTCAATCCAACATTTTTTTAACTTCTGAAGCCTAAATGGCTTAAAATACAGGGCGTGTCTATAAATTAAAGAGGAGACATTGCGAACACTGAATGTACTAGACGCAGCCGTCACGGATGGAACGATTTGCGATTCGGCTCGCTTGTCCCGCGTGTGGGCGTTAGGTCGATCATTTGAAACCCGTGACCGATGTTCAGCGCTGTAAGGTTATGCCTTCTATACAGAAGATTGTTGTAGTGTATTTTACTATGGCCATGTGATATACATAGCAGAATTTAAATTAAACAAATGTTGACGAAATTTGGGAAAATTTTAATTAGTTTTATCTCGTTTCTCTGAGTGGTTCCCTAGGGTCAGGTAACTAGTCCATACGTCTGTTTGTTGGGTCATCACCTTTAAAATAACACACATCTATAAAAGATGTAGAACCTACTATATGTAACAATTTTTAACAAGCAATTCCTGTATACAAATTTGTTTAGCGTATCCAGGATACGGATTCTGAACAATTTATGATGCATTTAAAAAAGGCAAGTTTACCTATAAACTGTTATTTCTTGTAATTTTACACAATCAAGACTTTTTTTAACTTATTTGTGTCTATTATCTTCTCTCTTGTTGACAAAATTGCTGGTCAACCATTGTTGGTTCTCGTGATTAAAGAGAAATAGCTTAGTATTGGTATAGGTTATTGAAATAGGTAAATAACCAGTTAAAGTCTCGTAGAAGAAACATTATCGAAATGGAACATGAAACCAATGGCGGATCCTTTTTTGTTAGGTCTTATGGTCCTTTTTATTTGTATTTAAATTGACGAATGGACTTAGGATATCTAGATACTAATACACTTAATAAGACGACTAAATCTTACGATTTAGAAGAACTAAACGACAATTCCGATAGCAGACTCAAATCAATAATTCAGGAAAGTCAAAGTGTTTGCCCTTTATGACATTAGCGGATGTAGCTAAAGCCTTCCTTTCTATGGCCATATTATATTCGAGAGACCACAATAATATCGTCGTGGCCAAACCAGTTGGTAAATCAATTTCGCTATGAGAAAAATGTAAATTTATAATGAAACTTCGTGAAAAAAAAGGGTTAATTTGATCTGTTTTAGTTTCAGGTTTAATTTCTTGCTTGTGTCATTCAGAACTTTAAGGTTTGTTATATTTCAAATAAAAGCGACCTTATATTTTTCTACATACAATATTTTTATGAACTCAAGATCTTCCAATTCAAAGACAACAACGTGTTCTGGTTGACTAGTTAAAAAATAAACTTCTGGAAATAAAACCTTGGATACAACCATTGGATTGTAATTGTATGTTAAAAGCGATGCATGTTATTAACAACATCAAGGTAATATATACAAATAACACTCAGTCGCTTCCTTATAGTTAAATAGTATAAAAAATACTGTTCAGTTATAATCGAAAACGGTATTACCTATCACGAACCATAGCGCTGGAATATATACCGAAGTTCATTTAAGTTATGTTAAACTAAGTTATAGTTACAATGCAGGCTACGCTATAAACTTTAAGAGCATGAACAACTTACGTCAGAAACTTTTAATTGCACATGTTGAGAACTCCTGCAAATAAGTATTTTCAATTACATACATTACATGCATAAGTAAGAATGTATGGGAATAAAAACGGAAATTTCGTTTATTTATAGTTAAAATTAGAAATAGATTATATATATTCCATAAAACAAAGCTTTTATCAGATATACAAATAGAATTTTGCAGAGATTCACAACTATATTTTAGTTACTGTAAAGATCTCCCTTTGTACTGTCGCAATATTGTCTTATAAAATAAGCACTATTTCCAATTTCAGTTAATTAATTAAATTAATCTTCCAACTATATATAAAAAAATTTTTTTTGAACATGTTACATGTAATGAAATTTTCTATTTTTCGTCGTTATTTAGCTACATATGCTGCTGACAGAAAACAGTACATTCAAAAAGTTACAAAATATCATAGCATAAATATGAGAAATTAAAAATAAGTCATATAGATTATAACATTTTTTAATATAAATGAAACCATGTATTATTAGATGGACGACAAGCTTTATCCATCAAATTTATTACGCAACATATCTCACACATCGGTCTGATCCGATCTGACCAACCATTTGGTTTCTAATTTGATGGCGCTTACGAGCGCATTATCGTTCGTTGTGACAGCTATCGAATTCGCATCGGGTTATTGATGATAGCAATCTTACTGGTATTAGCCGCATTCGTACAATACAAATGATGAAACTTGTACGTAAAATATCGAATGGTAACAATTAAATTACTCAATTTTGTTACGTAACACGGATTAGGGAATTTCATAAAGTATATTTTAAAACAGTATACAGACAGTTGGAATTAAGATGGAATATCGATACAAGCAATAAGTAAAAGGACAAGCAGATTAAAGATGAAAGAAGTGTAAAATATTCGTATACCAAAACTAACATCTATAACAACCCGAGGAACTGGAGGTACTTGTAAAAAGACCGTTAGCGACATATAGCATATGTATAGATAGAGTACAGTAAAATAAAAGCATATATCTGGATGTCCTATGGGACATCCAGATATATGCTTTTATTTTGGTCCTACCTTATGCCTTATAGATTAATAATATTTCTTACATTCACACCAATTAGCCTAGCCCAAAGTAAGCACTGATAATATACAAGATATATAATATTCCTAAAATATACATAAGTAATCATGACACAGGTACAAATACTATCTATCACTACTATCTACCTCTATTAGGACTCGAACTCAGGACAGTGGGGGCAAAAAGCAGGATGGCTACCGTTGCACCAAACAGTTCTCAATAATAATATTAAATTCCGGCCACCACACAACCGCCAGGACCTTTTGTACAGAATGTAGGATCGTTAACGTTGCACCAAAGGTCATCTGAAATCGTAAAAAAGTGACTGGAGATTGTAATTAAGATAATTTTGTTTTAGAATGTAAAACTTGATAGCTAGCATTGTACAAGTGACCAAATAAGATTATCAAAAGCAATTGATAGAAAAAATAATTTGACTGGAAAGAAGAAACACGTAGACCAATTAGTTAAAGAGCCCATATGTGCATGTTCTGTAGGCAAATCTATAATCTAAGAACACAAATTTGTTGTTTGTGTGTTTGTCTGTCCGCTCTTTTTCCATTGTATCAAATTAACGTTACCATAGCAACGCGTTACCGGGTCAGCTAGTATATACTCTAAGAACACAAATTTGTTGTTTGTGTGTTTGGCTGCCCGCTCTTTTTCTATTGTATCAATTAACGTTACCATAGCAACGCGTTACCATAGCAACGCTTTACCGGGTCAGCTAGTATATTTTAAAGGCTTTAAAAACTTAGACGATGTTCTAATTAATCTTAAATTATTGCACCATTAACTTCCTAGTTTTGGTCTTATATAAAAAGAATCTTCGTGATGATATGATAGTTTTCGTCAAGGAACTTCTACATCTTGTACGTTTAAATATAATTTTTGCAGGACAGGCGTAAGGTTAGTTTAGAACTGGGATTTAATAAGTCATATTAAAAAAAAAAACTCCTTATTATTCTTAAAGATAATGTTTATAAATAGGTTAAACACTGCCAGCCTTATGGGCAACTTTCTCAACGAGCGATGAGGCTGACATTAAACTCTTTTAAAAGTTTTTTTTTTATATTTCTTTTGTGTTAGTTATGTTTTCGTTTAAGTTTACCAAACTGTTTCTATTTTGTTGTATCTAGTTTAAGTTTATTACAATTGACTTGTAGTTAGTGTAAACTTCGGAAATATAAAAATTATCAAATAGATCGCAAGAGATATAAGTATTTTCGTGAAAGTTTAACTGATAAGATCTGTTGCTGCCCCATTTAAACTGAGAAGTTGATTTACTCATGGTCATTATCTGTAAGGTAATTAACACTCAGGAATTCACCGTGTGGACTCAAAATTCCTGTCCCTTAAGACTGTAAAAGTTGAGTAAGATATTTTATGATACAATATTCTCCTAAAATAACACAGAAAATTTTATTGAATTATTTTAAAATTGATCAGCTAACATGTATGTACCTTTAATACCTATAATTGATATAGTAGCAATGACATGAAACAACCGTCTAATTCATACCAATTAGCCTCACCCAAAGTACTATAAGGCTTGTGTAATACATAACACAACAACAAAATGCCATATATACATACATTAATAACTTTTTTTTATTTTTTATTTTTTTTATTTTAGGATGGGTTTGCTCTTGATCCCAATCAAGCCCGGGGGCCATGACAGAATCCACGATGGAACGAGCTAACCCAGAAGGTGCCTATTCACCCTGGCCTTGAAAATAGACGGGTTATAAGTTCTCGGAAATACAGACGCAGGGAGGGAATTCCACTCCTTTGCTGTGCGCGTTATGAAGGATGTTGAAAAGCGCTTGGTACGACAGGTGGGAATATCAACCAAGAAAGGGTGGTAGCCTGCAGTGCGTCTGGATGTCCGATGGAAAAAAGGAGATGGCGGTATGAGCAGATGCAGCTCTTGAGCACACTCTCCAAAGTACAGTCTGTAGAAGACCGCCAGACAGGCAACTTTGCGGCGATGAGCTAAGGTGTGAAGCTTGCTCTTCACCAATTTGTTGTCCCCGATGAGTCCCTCAGCTCTGCGCTGAATCGTGTCCAGTGCAGCAAGTTGGTATTTTGCTGAGCCATCCCAAAGGTGGCAGCAATATTCCATGCAAGATCGGACTTGAGCTTTATAGAGTGTTAAAAGCTGTCCTGGCGTGAAATATCGCTTGACCTTATTTAGGACGCCCAGCATTCTGGCTGCAATTTGAGCTTTGGATTCGATGTTGGCGCCGAAGTTAAGGTCTGAAGACAACTCCATGCCAAGAAGCTCGAGGCTGTCGGTCACAGGTACAGATGTACCTCGGAAAGTAGGAGTGAGGTGGAAGGAACTCCTTTTTGCCGTGAAAAGACACGCTTGTGTTTTGGAGGCGTTGAAATTTACGAGGTTACTATCGCCCCACTGGGAAACGTAGTTTAGCCTCTGGTTTATTCGCTCAACCATGGCCTCTCTCATGAACATCACGTCGTCGCCGCTGGCTTTTGCGCTAGACAGGTAACTTATATTCATAGAAAAATATTAATAACAACGACTCAGGTACAAATACTCGAAAACATCACACAAACATCTGCCTCCCTGGAGACTTGAACCCGAGACCATTTTGCCAAACCGTACCGGTAAATAGTAGTCAAAGTAATATTATTTTAATTCAAAGTAAAAATTAGAACCATAATTTATTCGAAAAGTGTTCAATTATAAAATCTCTGTCATTACGCCTAGTACTTTCTAAGTATTTGAGTTATGTCGGCGGTTCGCGGTTCATCACATTGCGACCTATCATGTGCGACGAAGGCTTATTTGTAGATACACCATGGAAACTCTGGCTTCATGTAACCACGCCGATTTCTCTCCACAGCTAATTTAAGTCATGGAAATTGTTGATGAGAAGTGAGGTTACGTTATTTCGAGACGTATCGTATTCGTGTATCGTATAATGCGGACGAAAGTACTTCATGAATTATTAAAGTGTCAATAATAGTATCGATAAATCACTAGTACCATCGGTAAAAAGAAGTGTTGTGTTACTTATTTTTTCTTATCTCTCTGTTAATTGTACGGAATGGCATTTTTATTTCATCTTTTCATTAATCTGCACTCTCCAGTTATACTCATTGTGTTTTTTGTAGTATGCTTCAATCTGGGTTTCTCTTCACTGTGTAAACAAAAGGAGGTGTACGGTATAACCACAAGTAATAAATAAATAATTTCTTTATTTTCCATAAATTTAAAAAAAAAACTTGAAATCCTCCTTTTCTTCGTAATTTTTATAGAAAAAATTCACTCAAAAAAGGCAGCCGTACCTAATGCATACCCTTAGTTAAAAAGAGGATTGAAAACTGCCAGTTACTTACCAATACCCATATATTATTTGTTGAATCGTCTCTCATAAGGTTCTAATGTTATTCCGCATATCATTACACACAATGAGATAAATAAACTAAAAAAAACACGATTTTATTATTAGCATATCAAAGGGTTTTCACTGCTTACGCTTTTTTATACAAGATTAAGGGTATGACGCGCGGTAAAAAAAACAATATTTGCATAATCATCCATCATCTGCACTATTCCCATTGCCATGCGACATTTATTTTGGTAACACGCGATTATGACGACTTTGAATAATTTGCGTAACAAAAAATAACCACCACGAATCATATAGAAATAGATTCATATAATATCTTGCAGGATTCCGTAGTCTGCAATCTTGATCACAGGGTTCACCGGCAAGGTACTAATTCAATCAAGGACTATTCCAACCGCTAAATGTAATCAGTATATATACTATGATGATAGTAAACTAGTCTACGTTTACGTACCTACATATACTTATAGTTGACATATATAGTGTGGTATAGTTGACAGCATATCACACTCTGACAATTAAAAATCTCCTTTACAAACTCATAAAGTCAGCCCAAAAGCTATCGTATATCTATAATTATTATATTGACACATAATTTTAGTTTTTAGTTAAAATATTCTTACTGGATACAATCATTTAAAAAGAACCATAAACGTCTTTACTCTGTCGTGATGTCGAAAAGCGTTGACAATTCACAGAAGCCCTAATAAATGAAAGTGAAACTTATTACTTATTTTGTCTACAATATATTTATCGTGCGAGTGTGCAACGGAAACGCGTACATTTCAGCGCGCCTGTCAGTCATGGCATGCGCTCACGCACTGTGGGCGGCGATTGTGCGTTGACATTGGAAAGTGGTCGCGTAAACATTATAGCTAATTTATACAGCGCAAGACGATTCTTTAGTTACGATACCTATTTATAATATGTGTCAATAATACGGTTAATTAAAGCACTTGGATTCCAATGTGAGTAGTTACCCTAAATACCTCTACATAAATGTACCCAGCAGGGCTTGCTAATAGCATGATATTTTTTTTGTTATTTTTAATAAATTTACAAATAAATATTTGTATCCTTGTGTATCAAAAAAACCAAAACCCCGACGGGGTTAGTTTAATAATAATTAATAGGTTTTACTATGAATTACATTATTTGAAAAACTAATGTGATTGGCAAGCTGTCGCTTAAATTAATTGCAGGGAGAATGTGTCAATTTTATGAGGAATCATATATTTGCTCTTCGTCATCAGTCAAGTTTAAAGACGTTCACTGCTGGAACGAAACCTATCCCGATAAAGAGTTTTGCCATAATCTCTATGCTTGGCAAGAAGTTGGAGATTGTAGTAAAAGACCATACATTCTAATGTAAAACTTGGTGGCTATTTGTATGGTGTTAATTAAGTGTGATAAGTTAGTGCTATTCTATTCTGCCAGACATCACGCCAGACAAATATTTGTTTCCTTATCTCTTATCACATAGGATTAAAACCTAAAATGAAATGTTACCAGTGAGGTGTGTAAACCATCTTATCGAAATAACCATAATAACTACCTAAACATTGTTGCTTTCGATAGTTCATGATATGGCTATCATCAACTGGCGAACAATCTTTAAAGGATTTATAATTTTTATATATTTTATGCATTTTCAATGCGATCTTATAAGATAAATTATTATAATAGAAAAATACTAGAAAAAATCTAGATTCACTTGTGACCCGAGTCGATTTTTTCTAGTATTTTTCTATTATAATAATTTATCTTATAAGATCGCATTGAAAATGCATAAAATATATAAAAATTATAAATCTAACATGGCTGTTTCATCTTAATCGATTGACCAAACATTTGTAAAAATGTTTCTTTCGAATACGAGAGGATGTTCCTCTCATTGATGAAACAACGCTGGCCTACAGCGTAAAATCAGGAATGTACTAGAAAATTTCGACGAGTGTTCGCAAGGCTCGGTAGCTCAATTGGGAGAGCATTGGACCGGATTTCCAAAGGTTGCGGGTTCGATTCCCGCCTGAGATTCACTTGTGACCCGAGTCGATTTTTTCCAGTATTTTTCTATTATAATAATTTATCTTATAAGATCGCATTGAAAATGCATAAAATATATAAAAATTATAAATCTAACATGGCTGTTTCATCTTAATCGATTGACCAAACATTTGTAAAAATGTTTCTTTCGAATACGAGAGGATGTTCCTCTCATTGATGAAACAACGCTGGCCTACAGCGTAAAATCAGGAATGTACTAGAAAATTTCGACGAGTGTTCGCAAGGCTCGGTAGCTCAATTGGGAGAGCATTGGACCGGATTTCCAAAGGTTGCGGGTTCGATTCCCGCCTGAGATTCACTTGTGACCCGAGTCGATTTTTTCTAGTATTTTTCTATTATAATAATTAATCTTTAAAGGATTGTCGAGCGATTGCACTATAGACTTATCATTCACAAGGGTTTGGTAAAATAAATAAACTTCTATGTATATTAATGTATATTATATATAAATAAAAAAATATATAGGTTGTCCTTTTGTCCTATGGTATAATACCGATTTACAATGTACGTGGCCTGTTATGATATAAATAAATTAAGATGTATATGAAATGACATGATAATCAAGTACAAGTCAAAGTATATGTATCTCGAACGAAGCTTTCATTTCAATTAAACCTAAAGAACCTAACTGGCCAATACCACATTTACAACAATTCGCAGATCTTCTTACAGGTGTATCTAAATAAAGCAGAGCTAAGCAGAATGCAATCACAGCTACCACGCCCGCAGCGCTCGAAGCCGTCAGCAACGACGAATTATTGCCGAAGGAATTACAAAGATCTCGATGCACTTTCTACCGCGCCTGCGCACTGGGCGGACGTAATAAGCTATTTTTCAATTGCACGTCTGCGATTCGGCGCCTTTCTACGAATGCTTTCGCCACAAACCCTGTATTATTTCAAACTGGTTTCCTTTATTCCTGATCCTTTCTATAATCATAGTAACGCTCTGACTGCTTTGGGTAACGCATGCTAGGACGCTAAGGCGTTTAATAAATGTATGAGTTTGCATAAGCAATTCGTATCGATGTAAGAGGAAAAAAAATTCAGGTCAAAAAGAATGTCTCACAGCAACTTAACAATTAACTTCAGCTGAAACCGATTGAGAAATAACTGCACCCAATGCAATTACAAAAGCAGTCTAGGTCGGGACATCACGTAGGAGTATTCCTTGTGCAACAACATACAATTAAAAGTTCAATGACCTGGCTAATGTTAACAAGTCGATATAAGTCATCAATAGTGACAATCCATCGGATAGCGAAGCATTGAATTCGTCTCCCACGCAGATATGGAGCTGCAACGAATAATGCTTAATTTAAATCTAACAAATTGATATTATGTCAATTTAAATGTATATAATACAAACAACTATATGTCAAATTAACAAATCACTGCTTAAATTAAAATTTGCGATATTTTACAAGCCAATAACAATAAAAAATAAAGGAAAACATAAAGGCCTAGATATTTTTTAAATTGTTGTTACGTAAAATGGCTACATATTTTCACATTTTCTACTCATTGAAAGAGAAGGTAATTGACAAAAAAATGTTATTATCATTAGAATCACGATCGGTTATCGCACAATCAATTGATTTATCAGTAGTAACTTATGGACGGGTAATCTGACTGGCCACAATCAATTAGCACTTTCTTCAAGAAAACTTGTTTTAAGTAAGAGCAATCTAATTCTATAATAACTTAATGCCAGTGGCGATCATAATTAGCGTCAGGTGTTTCTACAAACTTACTCATAATTTATGTTTTAATGTCGAAGCGAAAACTTGTACAATTATTATAAACGCACAAGGGATTTTAGATAATAAACTTGCGAACAAATTTCCATTCATACCTTTCACCGCAGTTCTGGCAATAAAGCGTACATGTATCGAACCATATACAAGATTGAAATGGTTGTTTGGAACTTCAATTTACTCATTCTGGGCCCTTTACAAACATACTTCACCTTGAAACCTAGAGAGCCATTAGAAACAAATAAATGAGAATACAAACACAATCTTAGAAAATAAACACAAACAACTCCACTAAACCAAATATTTTAGACGCAACAATGTTGTAGTTACCGTTATTGTTCGCCCTCTTGAATCCGCTTTGAGCAATCGTAAAGTTATAAAATCATGACAAACAATCCCTTTCATTTTGTGGCCAATTGCCTGTCGAATGCCGAGTTGCTCTGATACTCAATCAATTTCAAGCGCTTAAGTGGCACAACTCATTAGTGCCGGGCCCTTATGTAGGTCACATTTTGAACCAAATTAAATATTGTATAATTCCATGGGCGAGATGATGGTGTGATACCCATTGTCCATAAATGAGTCTTACAACTATCGTGATTCGTGACCCAAAAAACGTTACAACATTTAATTAGTCTCATTGTGGTCTCTATTTGTATTTATTATTTTGAAATAAAATTGAAATCGTTTAATTAAACTTACAAACAATGAGATAGTAAAAGTAATAGGTACTTGTTTTCGGATCTGAATTCCGATAAAAGCTTTCGCAATCACAAAGATAATAAATAAAGGAATATAGGTTAGAATAAAATCGCAGTATTTATATATATTTATGTATTTATTTATAGTTTTATTACACTTCACGAAACAAATTGGGGCTTGGGGGAAACAAACAGGATATAATAATAATGATTCATAACGAAATGTGTAGGTGAAAGTTGACAAGTGATTGAATCAATTAGGAAACTTTTCCGAGGCAACGAAATAAACACTGTTAATCCAGAACTTCCAGGAGGACCTTTTGAAGGCGTTTTATAAATGGGAGCCGTGATATCAGGTTTGATATCATCGTGCGCCTTACGATTTTACAAAAAAAATGGCGAAAAGCGTGAAAATGTAATTATGCCTTGAGATATTCTTACAAATTATTACACTTTAATCCTATTAATACCTCTCAGTTGAATGAAACTGTCGAAGAGAAATCCATCTTTATTTCTGTCACAACATTTTCAGGATGAAATAAAGCAAAAAAAAAGGCACACAAAGATTTCACTGAAAATTTAAATGCTTTGATTCGTTGTGACATCCTTAAAACCTCCAACCGTTTGAAGTACTACTAATGAAACGATTACATCATTTGTGTATGAGGAGCTTTCTTCTCGAACCGGATGGCAGCGGAGGACATAAGTGGCCAAGGCCTGACTCCGCCCCGTCTCGCCGCGTCTGCTCCCTAAATTGGGTCAGTCATTTGGGCAACTTTGCTACAGCTGTTTGTAATCCAGACGCTTTGGCATATTTATTTCTTTATATTCGCATTTTTTCTTCAAGTATTATGTCTCTCTAGGACATTTTGAGGCAGTTCCTTATTTAAGCCAAACGATATAACTAGCTTTTCAAACACATGCAACTTAAATACACCAAGATAATCCTAACAAAAATGTTTTCCATAAGTTTCAGTTTTTTTACTCAAAAAATGTCTGAGACATGAAACATGAGAAAATTTTCGGTAACAAGTACAATAATAGAATTCGATATTAATTTGAAAATCATGACTCACGAATTCTTTCAATTAAGAATTTAATTAATTGCAAGTTAAGTGAAATAGGTGGGTGTTTTTTTTTCAAGATTAATAATGTCAAAATTAAATCTGTCAATAAACGTGTGTGGAACAAGATTGTGAGACAAGTATATTGCGTGGCGCCAAATGAACAATGCTATATTGTCCTGCAATGATTCACGTATCGCTTTCGCATCGGCTATTGGTCTCGCTGCATCATCTGTCGATTACCATTTAGATAATACGACCGAAGAAAGTGACACCTACAGTTCATTGTAGTAAACATGATGAGTAAGTTTCATACTCATCGGATATTTACAACACATTTTGTTTTTGTAATATCATAGATTGGGTAATGAGTGACTGTAAATTATTACCAAAGCAAGACATCTGTATGCTCCTGTAATTAATTTACAAGAGCATACTGATACAGATGTTGGAAGTCACAATATGAACGTTTTTTAAGAACGAATTTGCTATTTTTGGTGCTATTCTAAACGAAATCTGGTTGGTCATGTTTTCTGTTTATGGAACAAAAGGTTCTTGTTTTTTAAGTGGTGGCTACTGTATTACGCGGCGTATAAAAGGTAATGTGGTCATAACAAAACACTTGGGATTTTTTGTCAACATCTTGACGACGCAATTGTGTTACAAAAAATAGAAGTTACATTATGTATTGTTTGTTGTTTTTTAGAGTCAAATAATACAAAGGAGTGAAAAAACTTAGATTGGGTCAAGAATTTTACAGATGAAAGTTGGTACTTACGATATGTTTAGATCAGACGTAAAACATATACTTACACGTACATTAATGTCAAATTGACGATAGGAGTCAACGGTCAGCGTGAATGACAAGTAGTCAGCCGACGAGGTGAGTTAAAAGGTTAATGTGATAGTTGGTAATGTGGAACAGAGCTCTGCTCTCTCTTTGAATACTAACCTGCTGCATAAATATGTTCACACAAAAATTTAGGACTAAATATGGTTTCTAGAGTATGATTGAATCAAATGAATGCTTGACCACTTAGTCTTCGAACAAGTTTTCATCTTATTACATATGTTTCTATCTACATATCTATTTTTAACTAATGTATGTACAAAGCTTTTTTCCAAAATTTTGTTTAAATTTCATGTCAAAACTAACCTGAACATCTCTCCTTAGCTGCGGTAACCTCATCACTGGGCGAGGTACAGGAGCCGGCATCCTCATTGGCGGGGGCAAGACTTGGCGATGGACCGGCGGTGGGGGCGGAAGGGACGGTCGCGGGCCTTGTACTATCATCACTGTAGGGACCAAGGGGACCGGTCGGCGTTCCATAGCGCGTTCCACGATAGCGAGGTGTTCGGAGGGGCGGATGAGACGCGGTGGTGCGGGCAATTCGGCGACGACAAGAGAGGACATTTCGGATGCACCACGGGGTGACATGTCGGAGTTCGCGCGCTTGGACATGTCGGGTACGGCACGCGCGGGAGGTGGTGGAGGCATGACGTGTCGCGGCCGCGGCTCCGGTGGGCGAACGGCCTGCCGCGGCGGGGGTGCTGGACGACGCCGAGCCGCCTCCGATTCGTCCGCCATCGGGGCGCGCCAATCTATGGACAAAACATAAAAACACTGTTAATTTTTATTTCCCTTTTATGAGTTCGGAAAAACTGTTTCGTTCTTCCGTGTAGATGGCGGATGCAACTGCACCACAATACCGGAGACTAAAAAAACATGATAATGTAAATAACCGTGAATGTTTAAAACAGTATAAAGGCTTAATTTAAATAAGTGGTAACTTTCTATAGAATGATTACTAATTATCCCAAGAGAGAAATCAAATAATTAATTTAATTAAACATTTAATTAGTCCCTCAATGCAAAAGTGAAATGTGATTGATTCAATTATACTTACCATATAACCAAACAAACAAACTATAGTACAGTTTGTTTTTTCATATCAAACGATCATTGGTAAACAAATGTAATTATAATTACATTAACCATGAATTATTAAAATAAATAAGTGATGACAGGAAAATTTAAATTTAATATCAAACATAAATGTACACTTAAACTAATAAACAAAATGACAACAATCAAAGATTTTAACATTAGCGCCATCTGTTACACGGTAGCGGAACTCTGTAGACTGAAAGGCAACGCTTGCTTTCGAGATCTACACATGCTTTTTTCCACACGAGGGCGACACTCTAGTAAGTTTTGTTAAAGTTTATGACAAAAAGACTTGCAGAAATAGTTTTTTTATTAACAGTTGTTCATCAGTGCTTTGAAAACATTTAAACAAGTTGAGTACAACTGAAATTTAAATCTGAACTATTATATTCGTAATTGCCGCCAGCATTAACTAATAATCAAATAGACTACAATTATTAACAAATTGATACTAAAACAACGTGAAAAAAATCAGATGCATATGTTTAAGTTATAATTATATGAAATAATTCTATTGAAGAAAGAAAACACTATAGAACCCCTATAATATTTTGGCAAGATTGTCCTAGAGACAAACACTATCGTAATATTTTGTTTTCGGTTTTTTTCTTATTTGTCTCACCTTATTACCGGCGGTGTTATTAAAATAATTTGTTTATTTTTTAATATTAAATGTTTTAAAAGCAATATTTTCAATACAAAACCCAGATTATTATAACAGCAAGTAACAGTTAATAAACTGTAAACAGAAAAAACAATATGTAATTTTGAAGTAGTGCTTAAAATTAATACATTAAACACAGATCAGACAGTCTAACCAATAATTAAGAAGTAGAACATATCTATTAGTCTAGCAACTGTAAACAAACAGGAACAATTACACGCAGGAGGTATTTTTAATCTTATAAGTTTGTATGATCGGAGTATGACCCATAGAGTTATCTGTCAACCCTCACTTAGTCTTTTTTTTTTTTTTCGTGTGGATAATCTATCTTTTTTTTGTGATCTCTACTGCAAAAAAGGTACATAAAATAATTAAAGCCAAATTACTAATACAAAAATCACAATCATTAAGTTTAGTTCATATTTTTTATTTGAATGAAATCATTCAGTCCCACGCTTCCAAACCGTAACAACCCATAATTGAGACAGAATTTATGGTTTATTACCTCTGTAATTATTTACATACAATGAACCACATAAAAAATCAATAAATGAAATAAATTTAATAGGGTCAGTTTTGTGAAATGTAAAAAAATCACATTTTTATACTTAAAGTTGGAAATTACGTAACTTATGCTAGAAAATAATAATTAAAAAAATCAAATTTAGAAGAACAGTGTTTATTTGATTTAAATTAATAAATATAAATCTTATATAAAAATTTGTGTTGTCAATAATGAACCAAAAGCCCATATTTCTTACCAAACATTTCATTTTTAAATTGTTAATATTAAAGACAAGTATACCAAAAAAATGGGGAAACCCGTATTTTATTATTTTTCCTAATTTTTCTCCTAAAATAAAAAAAAATGTAATATTTTAATAGCCTGAATCTTTGTTGGCAGAATGGCAATTTCCTTACTCCTCTTGCTTGACATTCACGACACACACGTCTATATTAGTTACTTTTATTTTGGCACAATATTAAGATAATACTCTAGCAAAGCGTTGCCTTATATTTTTATTTTTTTAATAACAAACACTATTACGGTTTTTCATTTTTAAAATGAAATGTTTGTCATCCGTAAAAATAATTCTAAACAACAAAAATATAGTAAGACTGTAATTGTACCTTCCTTTGCTCTAATTGTTTTCAATTTTCAACCATATGCGATATGTTGCACGCAAACAAAAAGTTAAAATGTACATTTACCTACAACAGATGTAAATAAACCTTGAGAAGTTCAATCACAAAGCCTTGCTCTGTACACTGGCAACAACTTAAGTCTTTACAATGTTAACACACTGCCACTTCATTTGTCGATAAAAGTGATTTACACTAAGCGGCTTCATAAAAAAGTTATCGCAAACAAAAGAATGAAGGTGCACAATACGTCATTGCTATGACAACACTGTGTACGCCGTTTTTCCCTCCAAAACGGACGCATGCGCTTTGAAATTGCTTTTCTTTCAAATTGACTTGCATGTTCTTTATGCAAAAATAAACTTTATCTGAGTTAACTTATGTTAGATACGGTTGCAAATTTTAAAATTGTTCGATGAACCCGAGGCAACTTTTAAATGGTTATTGGATAAAGGAAATAAGATCTTATTTGGATAGGGATTGGGTTTTCGGTTCGTTTGATTTGGGTTGGTTTGCTGGGGTCGCGTGCTGAGCCCCACGCAAGTTGTGATGATATCCTGCAGTAGCAATTTTCCTGCTATTGTTATTAAATATAGCATAGGTATGCGGGGGTTATTGGACTAGGGAAGTGTACTTCGCTTTCTGTAGCAAGTTACCAAGAGGTGTTTTGTTTACAATTGAAATTAATACTTTATCTTTTTTATTTCTATGGTTTCAAAACAAATAAATAATATAGCAATATATAGAATGGTTATTAATCACGCTCGCAAAGTTTTATTTTCTTACGAGTAGCTATCAAGCAGGAATGTATTCTTTTTAGTATCAGGCAGGAATATATTCTTTTGACTACCTCCGTTTGCATACCGGTTTTTAAGGTAACGTCACTCTAAGGTCCCGCGTTCGATCCCCGGCGTCGTTTTTTCTAAATTCGACAATACAAGTGCTTTAGCTATTTAACTTTGATTCAAAACAATGTATGTGATGGCTAATATTCTATTATAATTCATTCATAAGGTTTTATTTTTGTTTCCTCATTTAAAACTGTATTTATTTTGTCTATAGTTCCTATTTTATACCTTAATAATTTTTGGTATTGGAAACTGTTTGGTCAGTAGATCTCTTTTATAGTTTTTTTTTGTATATCCACTTGTATTTGTCTTTGCTTTTCGTTGCCATGTAAGTTATAATTTTTCCGTCGATCTAGTCTTGTCAATGAATATACAATTTTTGTGTTGCCCTCAATTACAAGAAAACAACTGGAGATGAAATTGTTTTACTACATACGTGGGGCGCGATAAAAATTCCGGAATGAGTAATAAAAATATATAATTAATAGTCTTAAATGAGTTATAGTTTCTCAAAATATTCTCTGTTTGGGTAAATGAACTTCTTCATATGAACAAAACCAATTTTGACAAAATAATACTCATGTTACGTTTGAAACATGATACTCATACTCTTTAACAACCTCTTCTGGTGATGAAAATAGTTGACTGTGTAATGGAGTCTTAACTTTTTGGAACAGAAACAGTCTTATGTTGGTCAGACCTATATATAGAATGGCTCATGAGTACTACTTTTTTCACGTATAAAAAAACATTTGTCTCTTTGAGAGTTGATATAGTAGTAGTGCAAGATGATACAGCATTAACGATTATTTTAACAGAATTCCTCAATAACTACTGGCAAACAAATGGTTGTATACCATCACTAATAACTGTTTGACGATACGACAAAGTAAAAGTAGCTACAGTCTCCAGTTTAATTTCAAAAAAAGAAGCAATCATCCGCTTAAAAGCTTTGCACGTGTTGCGCCACTTTGGTTGATTTGGCTCATCTTGAAACGCCCATACGCTCATTCCTGCTTTGTTTTCGGATCGAAGCAATAAATCCATTTTTCGTTGCCTAATGTTTTCGCTTTATGTCTCACACCAAATTTGACACTCCTTTGTTGAATTTGGTATGGTATTGCACCAAGTGACGCAGTAAGTTTTTTGGAACCTCTGTCAAATTGTGTGGGATATACCGCGAGCACAGCGTTTTTCACACCCTAATGTTTGTGTAGGATTGATTTAATATGACTCATGAGTAAGGCTAAGGATGTCCGTGTCTCATGGTAAGTCACATACTCGATCATTCTCACGTTATAATGCCAAAGACAAACACATTTTACACAACAATTTAGTGAGAGAGTATGTATGTTTCACTGGTTAGGTTATCTTACGATTCTGTTTGTGATTTTTGTTTTGCTTATAACTTTTGGTGTAATAACAAGTGCGTTGCATATGCAACAACATAAATACCGTTCAGCCATAGCAATAAGCATCCGTAAGCATTTGAACATATAAATATGTGCAAGTTATGGCTGAATTGTAACTAATTTTAAGTAAATTATTTATGAAGTTTAGTATGGTATTGCAAGTTATTGCTTAATTGTAACTAATTTTAAGTAAATTATTTATGAAGTTTAGTATGGTATTGCAAGTTATTGCTTAATTGTAACTAATTTTAAGTAAATTATTTATGAAGTTTAGTTATTTAGTTAAGTAAGTTAGTTTTATAAGTTCCATTACACTATCTTGTCTTAGCTATTGACAGACATAATTTCTAAACGCATACTAATTATGAGGCTTAATTTGATATTACTTTCTGGTTGGTAGTGAATAAAAAAGAGATCCCTTACTTTCGAATAATTTGTTTATTCCTAATTTACTTTGGTAAAAAATCAAAAGGAATAAATTGGTATGTATTGCAAGTTAGGATAAGTTATATATTTTTTATCCATAACCAGCCTACAGGTCATATTAAATAACGCCATTTAATATATGCCTTACAATATTCGGCTAAAAATTTTGCCAAAAAAATTGAATCGATAAAAAAATATCTAACTTAACCCTGCAATGTATATCAAAAAATACCTTTTGATTATTATGCGTTTTAAAATGATGTCTAATAGTATAATAGAAAAGAGAAGAAACAAGAGACCACCATTATTTTAAAAACGGTGGATGGAGTTGTATTTAGATATTATTATTCTAATGAGGGTTGGGTCGGAAGTCATTTCCCTAATCCGTTCAATGATTCTTATCGCAAAAGGAAATTATTTAAATTTTATTCATAGTGTATTGTTAATACTCATCTCATTCGCATGTATCTGAAGATAAAAGACTATGAATGGTAAAGGTATGATAAGATAATTAAATCACATTAATATATTTTACGTTTAAGTTTAAGAGAGTGGGTTCAGATGACTTGGTACTGCGCTTTTGTAGTATACTTAAGCTATTATGGATACAGGAATGAAAAAATAAACTTCCAAAGCCGCATTTCATTTTATGAATAAAGTTAGTATGAGGTACGACACGCAATTTAAGGCACTTAGCAACATACGGCGTGTGTAATGTAGTGTAACCATCTGTGTCATAATTGGGGCGCGCTATAATGACAGTTGGATTAAAAATAAATATTAAAAATATTAAATGTAGTTTTTATATTTCTTTCAAACCAATAAAGAGTTTTTGTTTACACCGTAACTCGTTTTCTATAAACTTTAAGTGCAACGAAACTATTAAGTAAATACATGCTCATCAGCATCGCATATAATCAATGATTGATAATTTTATAATAAAAACGTAGTAGGTAGGTATGAAAACAATTGGATCCCCGGAACGGCCATACTTGCCATTAGTATACGCAGTTATGATTGATTCCTTTATGATTATATGAGTTATGATTATAACTTCATAAATATCCATTTCCTAGGAATAGTTGAATATAAAAAAACCTGGTTACAGTTTTTGTTAGGAGTCTTTATATACCTTGTGAAGTGTATAAGAAAGCGTAGATTCATATGTTCAAGATCAGTACAACACATGCTTAAAAAAGAGCATTTGAATGAATAATATAATAAAAATAAAATAACTTTCAATCTATAAAACTTATTATTTTTCGTATGTATACGTAATTACGCTGTATCTTAGACACCTTTTGGCGAGAGGGCGGAAGCGTCTAGTGTTCAGTAGTATTGGTATTCTTGATAGAAATTGTCTTGTGGCGGTGTGTGTATGGTAGAAGAACAAGAGCTGGCAAGTGAAACCAAACAACGAAAGGTGTCTTTTCAGGCTTTCTCAAGAATTCCTAGCGGGGGTCACCTATTTTTTTTATTCATTCATCTTCCACTGTTCATCAATCATTCGCAAATTAGCTCACATCATGATTCATTATCATCTAATTAAGAAAATAATTTACTGAAAACGAGACCGTATGGGCTTTGTACCCTTTGTCGTTCCTTACTGGGATACAGTCGACTCTCGTTAATTCAAACCTGCGATAATTCGAACCTCTCTATAATTCAAAGTTATCACGAGTTCCCTACAGACTCTTTTTATATTTCGAACTAAATCAATACATTTTTATGCACTTGGTAATTCGAACAAAAAAATAATTGCTATATAACAAAACGACGCGTTAATTCGAACTCATAGGCGTTCAACACTCGACAATTCAAAGTTGCAGAGAGAACTCTTTCTCTCTGCAACTTTGGAAAAATGTAAGTACATTTTGCGTCAAGTTCAAACTTGTAACAACGTACACGAGCCTTTGTTTTTGTTATGATAAGTTTTACTATTTGACACACACTTTTTATGAATGGGGTTGTTTAGTTATCATTCAGTTACTGTTACTCTTTCGTTGGTATACAGATTAACAGTCTGAGCAGCAGCAATGAGCTTTGAAGCAAACCAATTCTAACCAAGATTAATTAATTCACATTATGAATACATGTATGTACACGAATGTACTTACCTCTAAACTTTTGACATTGTTATAGAATAGCAGTTAATAAATTGATCAACACTTAATAATTCGAAGTTTTATTTATTTTCTCTCACAAATTTCGAACCATTTGATATTTCAAACACTCAATAATTCGTAATATTTTAAGAGTCCCTCGGGTTTCGAATTAACGAGAGTCGACTGTACTTAACAAAAAAACGATCTCTTTTGATGACCTTTTCGGCGGTTAAAAATGTCATCTAAGTAGTTTTTATATTTAATAAAATGTTCTAACAGATTGAACATGTAAATTTAATATATAATAATTAAACATTAAATCACAAGTTGTGAGGAAAAAACTAGTTTCTAATTCGTTCGTTATTTCAGACCGCCCGGAATATTTTTGAATACAATAACTCGTAAATTCTCAAGATAATAAAATACACCCATTAACTTTTATCGTATGCTAAGATTGAATGCGAGATATTGTTAGGAGAGAAAAAAACGACGAACGCCTCTTTATAGTTTAGACAGGCAGATGATAATGAAGTCGAAGAAATTATTATCGTTCCGTAATGAGGAAAATAATGGTAGTTAATTGATAGACGATTGATTGATATAGACATATTTAACGCTTTAATTTCGAGGTGTTACTATATGAGGAGCTCGATAGCGTAATGGTTAGTGCGTTCGACTTAAGATTAGAGAGATGAAGTAACTTTCGCAAGGGCTGGTCAATGGATGGGTGACCAACAAACAATAAGAGCTTACAGTAAACAATTGCACCTTTTACAATATGCTCTTTGATGGGTTCTTTAGTCACGTTTAAGGTCCTGATTTTGATTCCTAACTGGGTCAATGTATAAAAACGGACTGTTTAATATTGTGTCAGATCTGGATAATTGTCGTAGCTTTGGTCGTAATCGTAACTAAGACGACCGTTTGGTGCAATAGTGGCGGTCCTTTCGCACCGACTATCCTGGGTTCGAGTCCCGGAAGGCTGCCCCGTTGTGTGATGAATATGAACATTTATACTTGAGTCATGGGTATTTATAGGTTTTATTAAAAGTTAATATATATGTATTATATATGAATGTCTACCCGTTCCCATAACACAATTGGTGGAAATAACGAATCATTATCTTCCTGTTCTGGTTTAAATACTAACTAGCGACCCGCCCCGGCTTCGCACGGATGCAATGCTCTGCTATATTATGCATGTATTATACATATAAACCTTCCTCTTGAATTACTCTATCTATTAAAAAAAACCGCATGAAAATCTGTTGCGTAGTTTTAAAGATTTAAGCATACATAGGGATATAGGGTCAGAGAAAGCGACTTTGTTTTATACTATGTAGTGATGGCACAGTATTTTTATTCGTTCATCCAATATCTTACCATTTACTCCTTTAAATCTAACCTACCCACATTATTTGTTCTTCCTTCTCGTATTAACATAATTAACACAAATTTATTACCAATTATATTATATGTTTCCATCAAAACAAAGGTTCGTATTAATATTCCTGTCAGTGACGAACTAAAAGCAGATTGCCTATTTAATAGTCTTTGGGAACTACGATTAGTATCTTAAATATGTTTTAAATAATATACAAATTAGCAAAAGATGATGTCTTATGCATCAAAAGTACATCAAACATATTTTGTTATTGTAAAGAAGTCGTTTTGTATTCACATCACAGGTTAATAACTAGTGCTTGCGTTACGCGGAACTCATTCAAAAGGGTCTTTCAGATCCCCAACGGATAGGGGAGGAATGCCGGAATGCGGAGAGGGTCAAAATTGAAGTGACGTCAACCGCAACTTTTAATTATTGTAATATTACGGTGAACAGTATTTACAGAACGTGGAACTACGAATGGCGTTTCAAAAGAACTTAGCTCTAATAAACTTAGTAAGAAGTAGGCTTTTTAAACACTATATCGCCAAAATTATATTTTTTTTGTGTTTTTTGCTCGTTACGATTCTAACCTAACATTATCAAGGAATTTTCGGTCATACATTATTGTAATAAAATACTGTACAAATAAACATAATAAGTGTAGTTGGATTAAAAGGGTGATGTGCAAAAATTTGTCATAGTTTTGGGTGAGTTTGATAACGGCTCGAATCTTTTTACAATTGTCCTAAATGAAACACACCTTTATAGCTATAGATAGTGGTATTTTTAATAACTCACATATTTTAATATCTTTCTGCACCCAATTCTTAAAGATGACACGGACAAAGTCGCGGCCAGAAACTCGTAAATTATAAGTTACTAACAAATTAAATTTTGGAAATATGTATGTACTTTTACCGGAAACCGAAACACGTTCGTTTACTTTTTTTACAATCTTGACGTTTAGATTCCTATTCTAGAGGATCATAGTTTTCGTATGGGGTTCAAAAGTGATTCATGTGGAATGAACACGAAAATTTAAGAATTATGTATGTTCTGTCGCGATTTCTACAGCGTACCGACATTTTATTTCTCCCCACTTTAACTATTAATTAACCCAACACCTTGAATTTATTATTATCTCATATTATTTAAAAAATCCGCAATCTTTATTATTACCTATTTAGCCACGCAAACTTTGGAACTCCAAAGGTTACGGGTTCGATTCGGCCTGAGCCATTTATTACAATAATTTATCTTATAAGATTGCATAGAAAAATGCAAAAAATATATAAAATTATAAGAAAAAATCATATTTCATTTTAACTCTAGTATAGCATCCGCTGTCCGCACCAAATTTCCTTTCAGAATGTTTTTTTCATTTTCATAAATATTAATAGTAACTGTAGAATAAATAAAATGCGGTATTTTAAATATAAATTCCGAGAAGTCAATAAAAACATTTATCGTAATATTTAACTAGCTAATTCCACTCAATTTAAAGGTTTATCATTTTTTTTATCACAAAACTAACTAGAAGATACACTTAGTATTTTTGGTAAGCAATATTGCTCAATATAGAGTTTTCCTTTTCTAAGATTTCAGTTAACGTTACATACAAATAGAATAATTGGCAATTTATTTAGATCGTCTGGACTACTGAATTGCCCTGTACCGATAAAATTGATGACAATTTCGTGTTGCTATTGACTATTGAACTGTGTTGATCAGAGAGAATAAGCATTTATTCAGATCAACTTCAAAGAAATACAAAAGGTAAGCTGATAAAATTAAAAAAAAACATTACAGATTCTAATAACCACTATCAAAGAAATAAAAAAGAAATAGTGATGTTTACTTGATACACTTAAATTTAATAATAAAAACAGAGCAGAGAAAAACAAGCCTTTAATGCGATTTTGGCTTTTTATAAGTCCTGCTTGAAAAAAGGTTTTTTTCGTTATTAATATATAGGGTTTATGAGTACTTGTTTATTAGTACTAATTGTTGAACGAATACACAAGGTGATTTTACGGTTACGAAGACTTTATATTCAACATGTGACAGTATATCTTATGGCGTTGTAAACCCAATTGCAGTTAATTTCTTGAAATTAGTTTTAACTAACGTGTACTAACGTAGTACGTTCAATATATGTGCATTGAAAGTGTTGACGATTAATTTAATCGGTCGTGTATTCAAATACATATTTGGTATTATATGGTGTGGTGAATATTTGGATAACTTGAAACGAGCAGACAGTATTTTTGAATTGATTTAAGAATTTTTTATTAGATTCAAAATAGTTCAGAATAAGCGAACTGAACTGAAAATGTGTTACCTTACAGAAATCTTTTCAGTAATTAACATATCTATATAACTATATATGAAAATTCACTGTCACAATGTTTGACAGCGATGAACTCCGAAACTTGAGTAGTTTAGATGATTTTTTCTTATTTTGCTGTATTTGTTCTGGACATTGAATAGGTTTCATTTTAATTTATAATACAGCAACGCGTGGCAGAGTCATACTCTACATAGATTTTTATGATATATTTCCAGTTTTTCTCATGGCGTTTAAATATAGAGTTTACGGTCGGCTAACAAGATGAAAATTCTAAGAAATAATTCACGAAAGATAAGTTTGCCAACAGAAGCTGTTTTACGAGACATTGTATTTCAAAACTGCTTACAATTTTTTTCTAGCTCATGCGTCATGCACTTGCACGAGTTCAGCTTGTGATGGGTCTACTCCAGCCTATTATAATGTTATTAACCTTGGTAACTTCATATGAATTTTGATTATTCTTTAAAAATACTCCTGTTATTTAAAATCTATAGAAATAGCAATGGAATATTTTAAAAGTATACCTAACTTAGGTATTAACCTGAAATTGCATTTTTTGTTGACTTTTCAATGATTTGTAACAAAACTGCTTTAAGGGGATATCTTATGGTTTCTTATATTTAATCGAAACTTTAAGAATTCTCCTTTTTTTAAAGGAGTCATATTCACATGACGGCTAAGGTAATAAATACCGTCGACACAAGTATGCAACTAACTTCCAATATTTTTATCGAACACGTTCCTTTCCGAACTCTTTAACTTTTACGTTAAAATATATATTCTTAAAACAGTTACATTTTGTTTTATTTTGCAATTTTGCCTAAGCAGTACATAGGATTTGATTAACCAGAAACCCAGGCTAGTGCACAGAGGTTTACTTCAGGAAACTTCCTTATTTCAATAGCAATGAAAGTTGGGATCTCATAATTAATAAAATAATATCTCAGGCGAGACCTAGTGCTGTAGGGAACTCCATCTCATAAAAAAATCATGTAAGATGGAGGTCGGTCCGCCCTGTCAGAGTTTTTTTCACCAGTTCTTCCAGGAAGGGCCTCCCGAATTGATGCTTGCTCGCAAAGTAGTTTTCAGTAATGTACATATGATTGTAGATAATGTAGATAGTAAATAACTAAAAAACATTGCAAAATAAGATATAACCGTTAAAAAACTGGTTGGTTGCCTGTAAAGTCGGTATACGGGCGAAAGTTTTACGTGACAACGACTTTGAGTGGTAAAATAATTTTAATGTGAATATGCATTCGTATAGTAGGAAGAAGGATGAAATAATAGTAACAATTTAAAACATTTATTTATACAAAGAATTATATTTAAAACATTAATTTATAGGCACGCGTCCCTTCCACTTTTTATGTCTGTCTCTCTCGCTCTTAGGCGGGCTAACCATGCCCGAGTGGAAGGGACGCGTGCCTCTCACTCGCTCTCATTGTAAGCGCATAACGTGAGCGGAGCGTAACGCAGTTTCTTGAAGTGTCACCCGGCAAACCAATTTATAAGACGTTGTCACGTCAAAATATATTTTCAATAAATTGGGTATTTCAGAATGTAACCTATTAAAATGTTGAAAGGTAGTGCTAGCAGCACACTTGTGAGGACCATTACCGACTCAGATACCCGTGAGGACGACTCCTGTAAAGGAGTTGCCAGAATTAAATATAAAAACAATAAATGGAAAAATAACAACTATTTATATAAAATCAAAATAATCTAGCTTAACTCCTTTAAAAATAAGCAATATGTTACGCCCTCAAATAAAAGCAGATAATGCAGACACCACGATAGCAACACATCTTGCATATTTGCCATCCACAAGAAGCGTCATCAGAAGGTGTTAGACCGTGGAAAAGCCGGTAAAGGTGCAAGGTGTGTCACTGTTTTAATGAAGATCAATTATGCAGATACTGCAGATGGCATCCTGCTTGTTAACTTGCGAAACTTCCGCCAAGTGACGCCTGTTGTTTAAGAACTATTAATGTTTCGTGTTGATGATGGCCTATCCACTTGCTGAGTTTTTTACCGATTCGTCTCACCACAAACACATTTGACTTACAAAATCATGGTTTAACCTATTTCCAGTTTGAGTTTACCTTCGAAATATCTTAGAGGAATGTACAGAAATCCACATAATTTTCATTATAATAAAGGTCAATTAAAACACCAACAATTTTAACACCTTTTACACACAACGTGTCTTAAGCATAAATTTACTTATTTTAATCCCATTGATGACAAACCTGGTCACGTTCCCAGTGCATTGGAGATAGAAGCACGCGCAGCTGACACCCAGTCTTGTGATTCTTCTGCACCAGTTTGTGTAATAGCTTTGTTATTTGTAACTTTCGATTGCTTTCACGACTTGGCTACCAACTCCGATGCACGGGGAACACGTTCTTAATTTATGAGATTTCAATGCAAATGATGATCATTAGTATGCAGAAACATTATGTTTAATGTATGTAATATAAACAAATTTAATGAGTAATTGTATATTTTTATTTAATTTTTTTGCATTCACAATGTGCTTGCGGATGCGAATTTCGGATTGCGAAAGGTCGTGGGTTCGAATCCCATCTGAGGGCTCGGAGGCGTGGTTGTTTTTTACACACGTATTTTATATCTTATAGAAATATTGCATTGTGAATGCAAAAAAATTAAATAAAAAACATAATTATAGCTGGTTCCATCTTAATTGATTGTTTAATATTTGTAAAAATATTACTTTCAATGTTGAAGGTAGTTAGCGTTCAACATTGGTGGAACGATACTAGCTCATAGTAGAAGTTGGAATACGTTTGTAAAATTCGACACGTTTGCCAGCGTCTCGGTAGCTCAGCGGTCAGAGCAGTCGCCCGGATTGCGAAAGGTCGTGGGTTCGAATCCCATCTGAGGGCTCGGAGGCGTGGTTGTTTTTTACAGACGTATTTGATATCTTATAGAAATATTGCATTGTGAATGCAAAAAATTAAATAAAAACATAATTATAGCTGGTTCCATCTTAATTGATTGTTTAATATTTGTAAAAATATTACTTTCAATGTTGAAGGTAGTTAGCGTTCAACATTGGTGGAACGATACTAGCTCATAGTAGAAGTTGGAATACGTTTGTAAAATTCGACACGTTTGCCAGCGTCTCGGTAGCTCAGCGGTCAGAGCAGTCGCCCGGATTGCGAAAGGTCGTGGGTTCGAATCCCATCTGAGGGCTCGGAGGCGTGGTTGTTTTTTACACACGTATTTTATATCTTATAGAAATATTGCATTGTGAATGCAAAAAAATAAATAAAAACATAATTATAGCTGGTTCCATCTTAATTGATTGTTTAATATTTGTAAAAATATTACTTTCAATGTTGAAGGTAGTTAGCGTTCAACATTGGTGGAACGATACTAGCTCATAGTAGAAGTTGGAATACGTTTGTAAAATTCGACACGTTTGCCAGCGTCTCGGTAGCTCAGCGGTCAGAGCAGTCGCCCGGATTGCGAAAGATCGTGGGTTCGAACCCCATCTGAGGGCTCGGAGGCGTGGTTGTTTTTTTTACACACGTATTTTATATCTTATAGAAATATTGCATTGTGAATGCAAAAAATTAAATAAAAACATAATTATAGCTGGTTCCATCTTAATTGATTGTTTAATATTTGCAAAAATATTACTTTCAATGTTGAAGGTAGTTAGCGTTCAACATTGGTGGAACGATACTAGCTCATAGTAGAAGTTGGAATACGTTTGTAAAATTCGACACGTTTGCCAGCGTCTCGGTAGCTCAGCGGTCAGAGCAGTCGCCCGGATTGCGAAAGGTCGTGGGTTCGAATCCCATCTGAGGGCTCGGAGGCGTGGTTGTTTTTTACACACGTATTTTATATCTTATAGAAATATTGCATTGTGAATGAAAAAATTAAATAAAAACATAATTATAGCTGGTTCCATCTTAATTGATTGTTTAATATTTGTAAAAATATTACTTTCAATGTTGAAGGTAGTTAGCGTTCAACATTGGTGGAACGATACTAGCTCATAGTAGAAGTTGGAATACGTTTGTAAAATTCGACACGTTTGCCAGCGTCTCGGTAGCTCAGCGGTCAGAGCAGTCGCCCGGATTGCGAAAGATCGTGGGTTCGAACCCCATCTGAGGGCTCGGAGGCGTGGTTGTTTTTTTTACACACGTATTTTATATCTTATAGAAATATTGCATTGTGAATGCAAAAAAATAAATAAAAACATAATTATAGCTGGTTCCATCTTAATTGATTGTTTAATATTTGTAAAAATATTACTTTCAATGTTGAAGGTAGTTAGCGTTCAACATTGGTGGAACGATACTAGCTCATAGTAGAAGTTGGAATACGTTTGTAAAATTCGACACGTTTGCCAGCGTCTCGGTAGCTCAGCGGTCAGAGCAGTCGCCCGGATTGCGAAAGATCGTGGGTTCGAACCCCATCTGAGGGCTCGGAGGCGTGGTTGTTTTTTTTACACACGTATTTTATATCTTATAGAAATATTGCATTGTGAATGCAAAAAATTAAATAAAAACATAATTATAGCTGGTTCCATCTTAATTGATTGTTTAATATTTGCAAAAATATTACTTTCAATGTTGAAGGTAGTTAGCGTTCAACATTGGTGGAACGATACTAGCTCATAGTAGAAGTTGGAATACGTTTGTAAAATTCGACACGTTTGCCAGCGTCTCGGTAGCTCAGCGGTCAGAGCAGTCGCCCGGATTGCGAAAGGTCGTGGGTTCGAATCCCATCTGAGGGCTCGGAGGCGTGGTTGTTTTTTACACACGTATTTTATATCTTATAGAAATATTGCATTGTGAATGAAAAAATTAAATAAAAACATAATTATAGCTGGTTCCATCTTAATTGATTGTTTAATATTTGTAAAAATATTACTTTCAATGTTGAAGGTAGTTAGCGTTCAACATTGGTGGAACGATACTAGCTCATAGTAGAAGTTGGAATACGTTTGTAAAATTCGACACGTTTGCCAGCGTCTCGGTAGCTCAGCGGTCAGAGCAGTCGCCCGGATTGCGAAAGGTCGTGGGTTCGAATCCCATCTGAGGGCTCGGAGGCGTGGTTGTTTTTTACACACGTATTTTATATCTTATAGAAATATTGCATTGTGAATGCAAAAAAATAAATAAAAACATAATTATAGCTGGTTCCATCTTAATTGATTGTTTAATATTTGTAAAAATATTACTTTCAATGTTGAAGGTAGTTAGCGTTCAACATTGGTGGAACGATACTAGCTCATAGTAGAAGTTGGAATACGTTTGTAAAATTCGACACGTTTGCCAGCGTCTCGGTAGCTCAGCGGTCAGAGCAGTCGCCCGGATTGCGAAAGGTCGTGGGTTCGAATCCCATCTGAGGGCTCGGAGGCGTGGTTGTTTTTTACACACGTATTTTATATCTTATAGAAATATTGCATTGTGAATGCAAAAAAATAAATAAAAACATAATTATAGCTGGTTCCATCTTAATTGATTGTTTAATATTTGTAAAAATATTACTTTCAATGTTGAAGGTAGTTAGCGTTCAACATTGGTGGAACGATACTAGCTCATAGTAGAAGTTGGAATACGTTTGTAAAATTCGACACGTTTGCCAGCGTCTCGGTAGCTCAGCGGTCAGAGCAGTCGCCCGGATTGCGAAAGATCGTGGGTTCGAACCCCATCTGAGGGCTCGGAGGCGTGGTTGTTTTTTTTACACACGTATTTTATATCTTATAGAAATATTGCATTGTGAATGCAAAAAATTAAATAAAAACATAATTATAGCTGGTTCCATCTTAATTGATTGTTTAATATTTGCAAAAATATTACTTTCAATGTTGAAGGTAGTTAGCGTTCAACATTGGTGGAACGATACTAGCTCATAGTAGAAGTTGGAATACGTTTGTAAAATTCGACACGTTTGCCAGCGTCTCGGTAGCTCAGCGGTCAGAGCAGTCGCCCGGATTGCGAAAGGTCGTGGGTTCGAATCCCATCTGAGGGCTCGGAGGCGTGGTTGTTTTTTACACACGTATTTTATATCTTATAGAAATATTGCATTGTGAATGAAAAAATTAAATAAAAACATAATTATAGCTGGTTCCATCTTAATTGATTGTTTAATATTTGTAAAAATATTACTTTCAATGTTGAAGGTAGTTAGCGTTCAACATTGGTGGAACGATACTAGCTCATAGTAGAAGTTGGAATACGTTTGTAAAATTCGACACGTTTGCCAGCGTCTCGGTAGCTCAGCGGTCAGAGCAGTCGCCCGGATTGCGAAAGGTCGTGGGTTCGAATCCCATCTGAGGGCTCGGAGGCGTGGTTGTTTTTTACACACGTATTTTATATCTTATAGAAATATTGCATTGTGAATGCAAAAAAATAAATAAAAACATAATTATAGCTGGTTCCATTTTAATTGATTGTTTATTATTTGTAAAAATATTACTTTCAATGTTGAAGGTAGTTAGCGTTCAACATTGGTGGAACGATACTAGCTCATAGTAGAAGTTGGAATACGTTTGTAAAATTCGACACGTTTGCCAGCGTCTCGGTAGCTCAGCGGTCAGAGCAGTCGCCCGGATTGCGAAAGGTCGTGGGTTCGAATCCCATCTGAGGGCTCGGAGGCGTGGTTGTTTTTTACACACGTATTTTATATCTTATAGAAATATTGCATTGTGAATGCAAAAAAATAAATAAAAACATAATTATAGCTGGTTCCATCTTAATTGATTGTTTAATATTTGTAAAAATATTACTTTCAATGTTGAAGGTAGTTAGCGTTCAACATTGGTGGAACGATACTAGCTCATAGTAGAAGTTGGAATACGTTTGTAAAATTCGACACGTTTGCCAGCGTCTCGGTAGCTCAGCGGTCAGAGCAGTCGCCCGGATTGCGAAAGGTCGTGGGTTCGAATCCCATCTGAGGGCTCGGAGGCGTGGTTGTTTTTTACACACGTATTTTATATCTTATAGAAATATTGCATTGTGAATGCAAAAAATTAAATAAAAACATAATTATAGCTGGTTCCATCTTAATTGATTGTTTAATATTTGTAAAAATATTACTTTCAATATTGAAGGTAGTTAGCGTTCAACATTGGTGGAACGATACTAGCTCATAGTAGAAGTTGGAATACGTTTGTAAAATTCGACACGTTTGCCAGCGTCTCGGTAGCTCAGCGGTCAGAGCAGTCGCCCGGATTGCGAAAGGTCGTGGGTTCGAATCCCATCTGAGGGCTCGGAGGCGTGGTTGTTTTTTACACACGTATTTTATATCTTATAGAAATATTGCATTGTGAATGAAAAAATTAAATAAAAACATAATTATAGCTGGTTCCATCTTAATTGATTGTTTAATATTTGTAAAAATATTACTTTCAATGTTGAAGGTAGTTAGCGTTCAACATTGGTGGAACGATACTAGCTCATAGTAGAAGTTGGAATACGTTTGTAAAATTCGACACGTTTGCCAGCGTCTCGGTAGCTCAGCGGTCAGAGCAGTCGCCCGGATTGCGAAAGGTCGTGGGTTCGAATCCCATCTGAGGGCTCGGAGGCGTGGTTGTTTTTTACACACGTATTTTATATCTTATAGAAATATTGCATTGTGAATGCAAAAAAATAAATAAAAACATAATTATAGCTGGTTCCATCTTAATTGATTGTTTAATATTTGTAAAAATATTACTTTCAATGTTGAAGGTAGTTAGCGTTCAACATTGGTGGAACGATACTAGCTCATAGTAGAAGTTGGAATACGTTTGTAAAATTCGACACGTTTGCCAGCGTCTCGGTAGCTCAGCGGTCAGAGCAGTCGCCCGGATTGCGAAAGATCGTGGGTTCGAACCCCATCTGAGGGCTCGGAGGCGTGGTTGTTTTTTTTACACACGTATTTTATATCTTATAGAAATATTGCATTGTGAATGCAAAAAATTAAATAAAAACATAATTATAGCTGGTTCCATCTTAATTGATTGTTTAATATTTGCAAAAATATTACTTTCAATGTTGAAGGTAGTTAGCGTTCAACATTGGTGGAACGATACTAGCTCATAGTAGAAGTTGGAATACGTTTGTAAAATTCGACACGTTTGCCAGCGTCTCGGTAGCTCAGCGGTCAGAGCAGTCGCCCGGATTGCGAAAGGTCGTGGGTTCGAATCCCATCTGAGGGCTCGGAGGCGTGGTTGTTTTTTACAGACGTATTTGATATCTTATAGAAATATTGCATTGTGAATGCAAAAAATTAAATAAAAACATAATTATAGCTGGTTCCATCTTAATTGATTGTTTAATATTTGTAAAAATATTACTTTCAATGTTGAAGGTAGTTAGCGTTCAACATTGGTGGAACGATACTAGCTCATAGTAGAAGTTGGAATACGTTTGTAAAATTCGACACGTTTGCCAGCGTCTCGGTAGCTCAGCGGTCAGAGCAGTCGCCCGGATTGCGAAAGGTCGTGGGTTCGAATCCCATCTGAGGGCTCGGAGGCGTGGTTGTTTTTTACACACGTATTTTATATCTTATAGAAATATTGCATTGTGAATGCAAAAAAATAAATAAAAACATAATTATAGCTGGTTCCATCTTAATTGATTGTTTAATATTTGTAAAAATATTACTTTCAATGTTGAAGGTAGTTAGCGTTCAACATTGGTGGAACGATACTAGCTCATAGTAGAAGTTGGAATACGTTTGTAAAATTCGACACGTTTGCCAGCGTCTCGGTAGCTCAGCGGTCAGAGCAGTCGCCCGGATTGCGAAAGATCGTGGGTTCGAACCCCATCTGAGGGCTCGGAGGCGTGGTTGTTTTTTTTACACACGTATTTTATATCTTATATATATTGCATTGTGAATGCAAAAAATTAAATAAAAACATAATTATAGCTGGTTCCATCTTAATTGATTGTTTAATATTTGCAAAAATATTACTTTCAATGTTGAAGGTAGTTAGCGTTCAACATTGGTGGAACGATACTAGCTCATAGTAGAAGTTGGAATACGTTTGTAAAATTCGACACGTTTGCCAGCGTCTCGGTAGCTCAGCGGTCAGAGCAGTCGCCCGGATTGCGAAAGGTCGTGGGTTCGAATCCCATCTGAGGGCTCGGAGGCGTGGTTGTTTTTTACACACGTATTTTATATCTTATAGAAATATTGCATTGTGAATGAAAAAATTAAATAAAAACATAATTATAGCTGGTTCCATCTTAATTGATTGTTTAATATTTGTAAAAATATTACTTTCAATGTTGAAGGTAGTTAGCGTTCAACATTGGTGGAACGATACTAGCTCATAGTAGAAGTTGGAATACGTTTGTAAAATTCGACACGTTTGCCAGCGTCTCGGTAGCTCAGCGGTCAGAGCAGTCGCCCGGATTGCGAAAGGTCGTGGGTTCGAATCCCATCTGAGGGCTCGGAGGCGTGGTTGTTTTTTACACACGTATTTTATATCTTATAGAAATATTGCATTGTGAATGCAAAAAAATAAATAAAAACATAATTATAGCTGGTTCCATCTTAATTGATTGTTTAATATTTGTAAAAATATTACTTTCAATGTTGAAGGTAGTTAGCGTTCAACATTGGTGGAACGATACTAGCTCATAGTAGAAGTTGGAATACGTTTGTAAAATTCGACACGTTTGCCAGCGTCTCGGTAGCTCAGCGGTCAGAGCAGTCGCCCGGATTGCGAAAGATCGTGGGTTCGAACCCCATCTGAGGGCTCGGAGGCGTGTTTGTTTTTTTTACACACGTATTTTATATCTTATAGAAATATTGCATTGTGAATGCAAAAAATTAAATAAAAACATAATTATAGCTGGTTCCATCTTAATTGATTGTTTAATATTTGCAAAAATATTACTTTCAATGTTGAAGGTAGTTAGCGTTCAACATTGGTGGAACGATACTAGCTCATAGTAGAAGTTGGAATACGTTTGTAAAATTCGACACGTTTGCCAGCGTCTCGGTAGCTCAGCGGTCAGAGCAGTCGCCCGGATTGCGAAAGGTCGTGGGTTCGAATCCCATCTGAGGGCTCGGAGGCGTGGTTGTTTTTTACACACGTATTTTATATCTTATAGAAATATTGCATTGTGAATGAAAAAATTAAATAAAAACATAATTATAGCTGGTTCCATCTTAATTGATTGTTTAATATTTGTAAAAATATTACTTTCAATGTTGAAGGTAGTTAGCGTTCAACATTGGTGGAACGATACTAGCTCATAGTAGAAGTTGGAATACGTTTGTAAAATTCGACACGTTTGCCAGCGTCTCGGTAGCTCAGCGGTCAGAGCAGTCGCCCGGATTGCGAAAGGTCGTGGGTTCGAATCCCATCTGAGGGCTCGGAGGCGTGGTTGTTTTTTACACACGTATTTTATATCTTATAGAAATATTGCATTGTGAATGCAAAAAAATAAATAAAAACATAATTATAGCTGGTTCCATTTTAATTGATTGTTTATTATTTGTAAAAATATTACTTTCAATGTTGAAGGTAGTTAGCGTTCAACATTGGTGGAACGATACTAGCTCATAGTAGAAGTTGGAATACGTTTGTAAAATTCGACACGTTTGCCAGCGTCTCGGTAGCTCAGCGGTCAGAGCAGTCGCCCGGATTGCGAAAGGTCGTGGGTTCGAATCCCATCTGAGGGCTCGGAGGCGTGGTTGTTTTTTACACACGTATTTTATATCTTATAGAAATATTGCATTGTGAATGCAAAAAAATAAATAAAAACATAATTATAGCTGGTTCCATCTTAATTGATTGTTTAATATTTGTAAAAATATTACTTTCAATGTTGAAGGTAGTTAGCGTTCAACATTGGTGGAACGATACTAGCTCATAGTAGAAGTTGGAATACGTTTGTAAAATTCGACACGTTTGCCAGCGTCTCGGTAGCTCAGCGGTCAGAGCAGTCGCCCGGATTGCGAAAGGTCGTGGGTTCGAATCCCATCTGAGGGCTCGGAGGCGTGGTTGTTTTTTACACACGTATTTTATATCTTATAGAAATATTGCATTGTGAATGCAAAAAATTAAATAAAAACATAATTATAGCTGGTTCCATCTTAATTGATTGTTTAATATTTGTAAAAATATTACTTTCAATATTGAAGGTAGTTAGCGTTCAACATTGGTGGAACGATACTAGCTCATAGTAGAAGTTGGAATACGTTTGTAAAATTCGACACGTTTGCCAGCGTCTCGGTAGCTTAGCGGTCAGAGCAGTCGCCCGGATTGCGAAAGGTCGTGGGTTCGAATCCCATCTGAGAGCTCGGAGGCGTGGTTGTTTTTTACACACGTATTTTATATCTTATAGAAATATTGCATTGTGAATGCAAAAAATTAAATAAAAACATAATTATAGCTGGTTCCATCTTAATTGATTGTTTAATATTTGTAAAAATATTACTTTCAATGTTGAAGGTAGTTAGCGTTCAACATTGGTGGAACGATACTAGCTCATAGTAAAAGTTGGAATACGTTTGTAAAATTCGACACGTTTGCCAGCGTCTCGGTAGCTCAGCGGTCAGAGCAGTCGCCCGGATTGCGAAAGGTCGTGGGTTCGAATCCCATCTGAGGGCTCGGAGGCGTGGTTGTTTTTTACACACGTATTTTATATCTTATAGAAATATTGCATTGTGAATGCAAAAAAATAAATAAAAACATAATTATAGCTGGTTCCATTTTAATTGATTGTTTAATATTTGTAAAAATATTACTTTCAATGTTGAAGGTAGTTAGCGTTCAACATTGGTGGAACGATACTAGCTCATAGTAGAAGTTGGAATACGTTTGTAAAATTCGACACGTTTGCCAGCGTCTCGGTAGCTCAGCGGTCAGAGCAGTCGCCCGGATTGCGAAAGGTCGTGGGTTCGAATCCCATCTGAGGGCTCGGAGGCGTGGTAGTTTTTTACACACGTATTTTATATCTTAGAGTAATTGTATACTTCAACTGTTGGTGTGCCAGTACACGGTAATTAATTAGTAGTAGATTCTTCTTGTCGTTTGAAAAGAACTGGAAAAGTGAGAGTCCCGAACATCTTGTATATGCTTAGATCAAGTTTGTCCACCATGGTAAATCTAATTTCGTTTTGAGACGAGAAGAACCCACAACAAAATAAAGAGAGTACATAGTATATTTTTCAGATACAGTGCTCATTTCAGCTTTATGGAATTCTTACGGTTTTAAGACTTAATAATTTACAGATCATTGTACACTATATTAAGCAATATAAGGTTACTACTCTGAAGAGCTAAATAAAATATTATAAATTTGCTAAAACTAAAACATTTCTTTGGTATGGATATAAAGCGATGCTTGGAAAAGCGTAACCAATAAAATTGGTATCGACATCTTAATAACTCAACACCATTTCTAAGTTGCCCGAGCCAGCAGGTCAGCCAGCAATAAATCACCTATCCATAATACAGATTTTGTGTGCGTGCAGATATCTTCGAGCGTTGCAGCGCAGCAAATGCCAAAACTTGCAAATTATACCGCTCGTGACTGCACTTTGAGCAATAAAACGCAACTCTTGGATACCTGCGCCTGCATTGCACAGTGTGCTAAAATCACAAACTGAAGGCTTAAAGATTCAAATAAAGCAACTTATTACCACGTTTTTCTTATCTCACTTTTCTTATTTGTTTGTTTGTCTGTCCGGGCAAAATCTTGCAACTTAAATTTGAGGCACTTTCCGATAAGCTAGAAAGCTGAAACTTTCAGGATAGTTCAGAACCCGATGACAATGCACTCTAAAGCAACTTTCAACTTTCCAGATGCACTTTCAGGTCCACTTTCGGCAACTTTCACTTTTGTATGGGGCTTATCCGATTGTTGCGTAACACATGGTTACTTCGTTGAGTTAATAATTAAAAAGAATAAAATAATTATACTAGATTTAAAAAATCTAAAAATCCCACGTTTTTCAATGTCCTAAAAAGAATAAAATAACCCTGCGGGGCAAAGCGAGGGGCCACTCAAAACGTGGGGGCGCATCTTTACAATAATCGGCATCAATGCATGTCATTCATCTCTTTAAAATCTCCTCTTAGTAATATGCGCCCCCACGTTTTGAGTGGCCCCTCGCTTTGCCCCGCAGGGTTATTTTATTCTTTTTAGGACATTGAAAAACGTGGGATTTTTAGATTTTTTAAATCTAGTATAATTTGTCTTCAAATCTATAAAATAGAATATATAAAAAACAATCAAATATCAAAATCGTTCAGTGTCGATAAAGCACGTAGCAATCAATGCACGTTATGAAGCGCTATACTGGCTTAAAAACAAACATGGAAATAAAAAATGAGTAGTACATAGTGTTTGTTTTCAATTCAGTTCATTTTAAGCATAACTTTGTGTACTGTAAGTGATAAAAATAAACAGTTAATCCATCTTCAGAATATAATTACAATTCTGATATGATAAAAATTACTGTACTTTCAGTGCAATCCTATAAATATTTCGGATAAAATTATATAAGTATTTTTATGTCATATTTTAAAGGTAATTTTGTAGCAAAACTATTATTTTATCCTTAGAATTGAAACCATGTCCAAAATGTTACCCACTGTTCGCCATGTGGCTGAGGTGTTATTACAAAAGGGCTCAGTGTGGTGAAATCTCTGAGAATCGCGCGCTAGCTTACAATTGCTTGATTAAAAATGGTTTCTTAAGGCTGCTTCAGGCAAGTTGCACGTACCAGAAGGAATATATTTGGTTTGTACTCATCATCCACTGACGGATCAGTGGTCTGTTATAAATTTACGTAATCTAAACAAACAAAAACTATCATAAATACTGCTCATAGTCAATGTAGGTGATTTAAAACATAATAGCTGTAATAAACTCATATAACATTATTCAAGTAAAAACAAACTTGGGCAACCTTCCGGAGACGGGGGATGGTGGTGAACCCTCAAGAATCCTGTAATTTATATCAAACTTTTACTGTCTAAACACACCTGCGTTGGCTTGTACCCTGAAAGGGTTATAAGCCTTCATCAAAAGCGACCAGTCCTCTAGAGACTTAATATTATCTCTGTGTATTATATATCTGTATACGTAGATGTAAATGATAAGTAAACTCATAATTAGCAGGATAAAGTGTATTGAACCTGAAGGTTTAATTTACCTACTTGCTCTTTGATGCTATGTTTGACTATTTGTAAGTAACAGGAGACTCAGTGGCTTTGATCGAATCAGACAATTACATGTTCCTCGTGTCAAAAAAATAACATAATAAATAGTAATGAGATTTCAGTTAATTAAAATAAGGTATTATATCAAACAAACGGTGATTGGTCTGTAAATAAGAGTATATGGAATAGACTTACTGGGCTTTATTCAACATAATGAAACAATAGGTTTCTCCTAATTATGTTCTCACTGTTGAAACAAAGTCTTTTCCTATGCATGAAAAACCCGAACGTAGAAAGGACCTTATCTTAATATTCTGTAGCCAATGCTACTTAGGGTTGCCTACCTAAAACGTATATATATTTAATACCTTTGCATAAATATAAAGTTTGCGAAAATACTTTACTTTAAATCTTTTTAAAATAAAACACAGCGTAAATATTATACTATATATTTTTGTTTTCGCAACACTAAGCTTTCACTACGAGTTTTCAATTATTTATTTGTATCTATAAACTTATTTTGTTAAACTAAATTTGAAAATTAAAAGTCAACCAGTAATAAGTCAAATAATTAGTAAAGTTACAATACCATACACATAAAAAGAATTATTTAAATATAAACATTAATAAATACTTAATATTACACTGTTTTTTATTTTTCATATATTATATGAAATCAAATAACTACATTATTTTACAAGAAAAATACTTGGCAACTCTTGTACCACCTTGCGGACCCACTGCGGCTTTCTTCAAGCCGCAGTGCTTGCAATTGTAGATGCAGCTGGCACCAACTGCTTATCATGCCTTCCGAAGCACGGAGAAACTCGAGATAGTAAGATTTTTGCACCCCCATCCGTTTATAGGCCCATTCAAAAAATGCTTGACAGATAAAGACCTAACTCCCTAACCGCTAACAACCACATTAATTTTATAACAACATTTCTCTACTGTTATATTGTTCGCAAAAGCATTAAGCGTCCATTTTTATAGACATTTTAATTAAGTTAAGTTATAATCGTTTGGTGCAACAGTAGCGATGATGCCTTTCACACCGACGCGACGGTACTGGGCTCAAGGGGTGTTTGTGTGATAAATACGATCGTTTGTACTTGAGTCATGGGTATTTTTATATATTACTATGACTATTTAGGTATCATATATGTATGTCTATCCGTTATCCTAGTATCCATAACACAAGCTTTACAGTGCTCATTTTGGCCTAGGCTAATTGATGTGATTGATTTGATTATTATTAAATAAAAAATAAATTGGAAAATTAACAATTACTGTCGACTGAGACCCTCATCCCATTAGTCTATTTTGCCTAAGACGTTTTAATCTACAAACATTAGAAAATTAAACTTGCTAATGACTCTACAGTTTATAACACAAAGCTTTTGTAGGGAGCTCAACTAACCCTACGTAAACATACTATTATTTGATTACGGCATTTGAAAGGGCTCATTCGACCCTAGCTCAAGTCACAGAACACCGAAAGGGTTGCATTTGCAGTCTGCAAATTACAGGGTTATAATGAAATAGCTAGTCTTTGTTCGTTAAAATAATACCAATGTAATTTTATTCCCCTGTTAACCTTTTCGTTTTTTGTAACATATTGAACTTTCAAGCTATTGTTATAGCTTTCGACCCGCTCTTTTATGGTAGTTATAAGTTTATTTGTAATATATGTAATTAAATATATGTAATTAATGCTGCCAGTATCTTTGGAACCTTGCCTAAAGGGACTCCTTTTAGTAATATATTTTAGATATTATATTATATTTTTTAAGGTTTTTAGTTTTTAAGTTTAGACATAGTAGTTTTAACTTAATTATTTCTTTATTATAGTTTTTATTTAGTATAGTAAGATTTTGCTTTTTTTAGGTCCATATGAACTCAAATTTTTTTAGGTCTAAAACATATACGATCTTTAACACCGGGTATTTATGCCTCTATTGAACGGGTCCAAATCAGGAATATATACATTTATAGGTAGAATGAACCATAACCCACTTCTCATACCCAGTACAAACGCTATGCAAATCAATGCTAACAACTGCAGTTACAACGTAGCTTTTTGTTTTTTTTTCATGGCGGGAATACTAAGTGGTATTTTGTAACCCCATGTCGCTGTTTGTAATTTCTTATAAATTGTTTGATTCGCATTATTTTTATATTTTCATAGATATTGATTTAATACCATAATAATAATATATATCAATTAGCCTAGCCCAAAGTAAGCACTATAAGGCTTGTGTTATGGATACTACTAACCAAAATACATATGATACATAGATATGTAATGTCTATATATAAATACCTCTGACTTGGGTAAAAATGCTCCGTATTCATCATATAAACATCTGCGTCTCAGAGATTCGAAACCAGGACCGTTGGTGCGAAAGGCAGGATAGCTACCGTTGCACGAAACGGTACCATAAAATGAATAAAACAAAAGGATATCCTTTTAGTTAAAAAGAAATCATAATTAATCACAGAGACCTTAAAATGAAGTGTGGAAGATAGATATTATTTCTTAAACATACACATGGGTGTATTTATGGCCTTTATTGCTGTTGTCATAGAGAAGTGTATATCTAGGAACTTTAATACGTACTTATGTTGGTATCTATCGAGTAACGTTATGCCTTGCCACCTATACAAGCATGCAATCAGCGATTTTCTAGTATCGGTGCGACCATCTTCATAGATCAGGCTGCGGAGACCGTTACTGTAATCACCAGCTGACTTGCGAAACAATTATCTGAAGCCTCCAACGGGATGCCAGCCGCGAAGACACGTGCGACTTGTGTGCATACAATATACATTTATAATACAAATAATTTATTTATTGATTATAAGGAATGAAAATACACTTAATACTTGATAAGTTTTATTTAAACATTTTGATAAGTGCGATGACAATTTTCCCCATTACTTCTTATTATATGTCTAGTATACAGTGTTCTGGTACCTAAACTAGTTCGAGCCTGTATTATACTTAGTGGCTTAATCAATGTTTAAATTAAATAATGATACATTCTTTCATTACATTAGCAGTTTAACGAATATGAACTCTATGTCTTCTGAGTATATAAACTAAGATGATTTCAAGGTCATGATCCAAAATTCGAGGAGATTGAAGTCGCAGTTTTAGCGCGTTCGGCTTAAGACTGAGTATATTATGTTACTCACACAAAGGTGGGTTCTTCAAAAGGCATTGTTAAGCCGTTGTTCACGGCTTCATCTTTAGCCGTTAACGCTCACCATTGGTGAGCAGTCCGCATGGGGCTACGGTATTTTCATACATAAGAAACGACAGTGTCTCAACAATAGAGATATAAACAGGTCAATCATAAATGAAGGCGAAAGCTTCAATCGTTGCCTACATAATTGCGAAGTCTTATTTTGGTTTTTCGGCTAACGTGCAAATACATTGTAATTTTTTTTAAAGAGTTTTTATTTTTCTTAAAATGTTGAGCCCAAAACTGGTTTTAGAATAAAGCATATACAAAGCGCCTCCTAACCTTACAAACGCACGCGGTTGCAAATGTATGAGGGATAGCAGTCGGGTTATATTCTAGTCTTATTCAAAACGCGTTACAGCAAGTACCAAGGGTGCGTCTGACGATGCTGCGTGAGCGCTTAACTATGAAACCAGCACTACGGTATGCGGTAACCAACGGTATACGGTAACCAACATAATCTTCTTGCAATATCATTTAATTAAATTTTAAGGAACTTTCTGTTCCAAAGTGAACAGTTGACAATGTCAAAGACCCTACTATACTTTACATAAGCTACCATTCCACGTATTCCTGCACGAGTCGAAGGCCAATCAGATCGGGTTGCACTAATGACGCGCTCATTAAGCAGCTTACAGCTTTATTAAGCCGGCATCAGATAAGCTGATGGACTGGAGCAGAAGGAGATCACAATCATTTCAGACAATGGTTGCTATGTTTCGAACTCCTGTCGTGAGTGCTTATGAAAGGTTTGCATAGGTACATATCGATTTTTAATAAGACATGGTAACCTAATTTTGATATTCGCTTAGATGCATTGATTTTTTTTTAATTGAAAACTATTATTAGATCGGTTCAGTACCCGTTTCAACAAAAAAGTGACAGGAGGCTAGCGACCTCAATTATTAAGATAGATAAATTAAAATTGTAACAAAAGACACTTTATTGAATAGATTTAGATCCTATTTGATATTTCAAATGTTATTTTTTTTTTAAGTAAATACATGAACAATTGTGCTCATTTCTAAAACAGCTAGTACAAAATAATTAAAGTCTTTCGGATATTTCTTTCTTACACTCCAACTACAATGGTTTTTAGCAAACTATTTTACTTCCGAAAAAGCACCTAGCTTACAACAAAACACAAATGTAAATAAGAAGCCATGATTGAAAATGACTTTAAGGGTAGTTGGTGGTAGATAAGTAGTTCATAGAAATAATTGAGTGTGGGGTATTTTCGTCCACTTTTTTAAATTAATTTAGTAAAATCCAAGTGTTTCACTGATAATAGATATGTTAATTGTGAATATAATAACAAAATAATTACTGTGATTGCAAACGAGGTACATAGGAATAAAAGCAATGTTAATCTACACGTTTAAATGTGTGGAAAACACATGATATGCAAGACAGACCAACTATTCTATTCTCTACGTTTTATCTACGATCATTTCCTTAAAAAGGCCTTAATGTCACATTTATTCATAGAAATTTAAATAATCTGCCTAAAATGGTTAACGTTAGCGAATATTAAAAAAAAATGTGGTCAATTATCAAGCGACTGGCATGGAACGTGTAAATAACGATGACGTCACTGTCCAACGACCGGCAATGAACGTGTAACGATGACGTCATGAGGGAACTGCATTCAGGAATGAAGTCAGAAGCACCCACGGATTCCATATCAATGGTGTGACTCATGAACGGCGGTAATGCACTTGAGTAGGTACGGATCAAGTTTGTTTTAAGCGAACCATTTCTAAACCTACTCAGATTCGAAACGTAATATCGAATTAGGTTATTATAACTAACTGTCAAAATTCTTAGAAAGAGAAATCTTAAACAAAGTCAGGAATGACGACTAGAACTTTAATTGTCATATAAGTCACCTCTCCTTTAATATTAGGTAGTCTATGTTTAGTGAAGTATCTCTTTCAGCGTTCCCGAACCAACCGATTTTTCGGGAGATCTAATGATTTTAAATTCTACCTTCCGATCTACCGGACAATGTGCATTTTCTGCTGATTTTTACTTATAAATGGTAACAGGAATACATCCTCATTTTTATTTATAAAATATTCGGAACCCGCTTAGTTGCAACGACAGCTCTGGCTTGTTGCTTTCACTCACTTGCTCTGGTCTCAATAAACAAGCTAAATATTGTCTCATCTGGTCAACAATTGCTTATGTACTCGTACTAATAAAAAGAGATGCCATGCATTATTCTTTGCTCTATTATATAATACTTTTGAATTCTTGATTCGTCGTCGTTATATATACGATTCTTCGGCCATCGTCGTACATAATATGACTCGCATGCGGGCAAAATAAAAATCAAGATTTTTTTTGCTGTATTTCTGTTACTAACATGCGATAAGTAAGATAATATATCTAACAAAAAGAGTGATGTTTCCTAAATAAATGAATATATTATTATTATATTGCTCCGATCATAAGAAGCTGAGGAAGAGTTAGTGGTATCTTACAACGACGTTGTCACAATCACCCATATAAGAGAGAATATTTTCGCGAATCTTAGCGATAAGCAAAAGAAAGATATGGTTTAGTATGACATTACGTTACTGGTATTTACTCTGATACTGATCAGCGCGCGATGTCCTCTTCAAAGTGTGTATCTGAAAAGAACCATCCTAAGGGTGTAATTTTGGGGTGACGAAAAAGTTAGGGTTATCACCGTTACGTATTAAACAAGAACATAATGGAATAATATACTTCAAAATTATTATCACACCATGTAATGTCAGGAACAGGCAAGAAAAAAGTCGTAAAAATAGGTACTATACCTGCTAATACACTATGCCGTGTGGTGTCCGGCAGAATAGAATAGAATGAACCCTTCACTCTTAAGGGTGTATTAAAAGGCGACTAATGATGCTGCAGATAGTCACTACTCACTTCCCGTAAACCACAAAATGTGCAGCAGCGTTTTTATTGTGGTCTTTTATTTGCTAACCAAGCGTGGAGATGATGATTATACCCCATTTTTGGAGGATTCGTTCGTCAAGCTGTGGTTGCCTTTACACTGAGATGATGATACGATACACTAAAATCATTCCGTACGGATACGAGCATATAAATATTACCAGTAAACTAAAGAGATTTGTGAATTTGGCAATAAATTGTCAAATCTACACGAAAGTAGGATGTTAAGTACTGTAAAATGTATTCACTATTGTTAACTATAAATCTCACTTTTTGAAAATGAATGTTTGTGTATTTTTGGAAACCCAATTACCTACTGTTCATGCCCTCGTTATTTTTAATGGCTTGCAACCCTAAACAGCCCCACAAGAAGGGTAGGAAAACTACAATGATAAGTGTCCCCGAAGCAGAGAAGATAAATGTTCGTTCATCAACTCAGTTAATTTACATAGGGCTGTGTTAACTAATTATTTTTAAACTCAAAGGCGTCTCAAATCAAGCTTGCGCTCTACAATTTTTATGTGAATAAAAGGTTTTGACGTAGGAAGTAACTTTCGCAAAATGACAGCGCGAAAAAATTGTTCATTTTCGCGAACAATGTTAAAATTTACTTTCTTAATATTTTATTCACATTCGCAGATGAAAGATAAAATACATTTTATTCCAACAACATTGAATCAACTTTGGTTTGTCAAAGTCATAAAACCCTATGCCGTCCTAAGAATCCACAAAAAATTTGACTAGTGGTGTTTTTTCACGTTCATTATTATTTGTTACACAATTTTAGAAAACTTTTTCCATAATTAAGATGAAACAAATTACAATAAACGTAATTTTTACAGTACTGTCATTATGTAAAGATAATCGATCACTCAAAAACAATGCCATTCACTGCACGCATTCCTTCAGTATTTTAAATAAATTGATCCTATAAAAGTTTTTTTTTCTATAGGCCAAAACGCTACACATCAAGACTTCATTCGTAGTCTAAAGCTGTAGTGAATTTTGGCTCCCTTATCTTAGCGGTTTTTTTTCTAGTCTAAGGAATTGTATGCAACACTTTAAGATCACCTAACAAGACTTTTAATTTTTTTAATTTATATATAAGTTGAGGCTCTATTAGATTCAGAGTTTTTAAGATAGTCCAAAAAACCTATGATCAATTAATTATGGATCTTTTTTTATTTCGAGAGTTGGTGGAATATGTGTATACTAATAATACAGAAGAGTCCATAAATAAAAACACTAAAAAGCACGCCTTGGTCTGGATCATTTCGACCATTCTGGAAACTGCTTTTTAATGGCATTCACTGATAAAGTTATAAACCGACATTCACAAATATGAATAACCATTTCTCTATTTTATAGTTCAGTTTCAATTCAAAGGAGTGTTCCTAGAAAATGGCCATATCAGATGTAACGTTGTTCTCAGTAAAGCTATTTCAATCACGCCCTCTTGCGGTCAGCTCAACGAGACACGTAGCCAATCCTGACTTGTGGTCTGCGGCAACGCACCAATCCCTTGATGGATTTTGCAATAGAAATCCTCAGAATAACACAGATTATGTAGAAAAACAACACTAAGAATTTTATAAGCGTTTCGTGGTAGGTAGTAGCTTTACACTTATATTGGTAAACAATATTGATAGCTTTAAAGTCTCACTACGGTAACCACTATCATCGCGTTGCATTCTAAGGTTTGGCTTTGAAAAAATTACAACAAAAAATTCGACAATATTTTAATTACTTCTTTGTGAATTTCTGGATCAACATGTTACTAATATACGATAAAACTGGGAGATTCTAAGCTATTCTGTATTCCCACTTTGACTCACTTTTGACAAGCTTAAGAAGGAAATACAAGATAGGTTTGTCCACGGACTATTACCTAATGTGCCGCAAGTTTTCACAGACAGTACTATGTCTGCTAACAATCAGAGGATCAGTAGGTATACTTTCCCACCTAGGAGGTATAAAAAGAGTGTAGTATTATTGCGTGGCCGTTACAAATGTGCTAGAGCTTTTCAAAGTTACGTTACTAAATAATAAGAGCCAAAATAAAATAGTAAAGCAACTTAAACCTGAATGTTCAATCGCAATCTACGTCAAGCACAATGATGTCTATAGCTATTTCTGGATCAAATAGATAAATTAGATAGATAAAGAAGCCACCGACAATTTGGAGCAATAAGGCTCAAACAAGCATCTCTGAATCAAGTTATGAGTTTCCCGATCAAACAGTATAAGCAATTTACGTCAATTTACCAAAAGGAGAGGATACTGTAATGTGATGTTAACAGCAATCTAGTTCCTGTATTATTATTTTATTACATTAAAGGTAAAAATAATAACACAGTAAATAAATATTGAAAATTCATTTCGTACCACTCACGCCAATCATTTATTTTCAAATTAAGTCGAGTGAACATCAAATAGAAACTACGTCATCGACTGAAAAATATTTAAGATTGATGAAACCCAGAAAAAGTTCTTAAGAAGAAGATTCATAACTGTACTGTATAAACAGAATAGCCGCTTAAGCGACGCATTACAGTTTACAGTTGCAAATACAGTTAAAAGAACAAAGGAGTTGTAAAGAAATTCTTAGAAAATAATAATTTTTAAAACGTAGTTGACTATATGCTCTCATGTTAAGTGGCCATTTGTCTTTATTTTCCTCTTTTTTATTTACCTATTGGTTTCAACTAGACACCGCCCTCCCAGTCAGTTTTGTTTAGCAAGAAGACGAAGTCCAAAAGCAAACATCGCAAACGCGGCGTACAAGCCGTATACAAAAAATATGATTTTACGGTTTGCTCGAGCGACAAGCAATGGCAATTTACTGGTGGACATATGATTGCGGTATGAGGAGTAAGCCGAAGCGATTTCTAATATACAAGTATTTTAAAATATTTTAAACCTTTTCCGATGCCGTGGAGTCGAATTTATATTTTTTTGTAAAAATCTGAAGCATTATTGGTCTTTGATCATAATATAGATTTTCTTTTTTAAATCACTACGTTGAATCTCGGTAGGCGACGCTCAATATACTATTTATTCATTTAGTTCTTACCCTTCTGCGGCTCTCACACATTTTAATAATACCAATTAGGATAACCGCGCAATTAATCTTGTTTTTTATATTGAATCATGACGTTTCGTCTCCTATACAGCAGCCGGGTTCACGAGATCACTAAGGTTATGGTTGACACAAGTGCGCTCCAAATATAAGGCGGTCAACACACTGCACCGCGCCCCGTCGCGTAGCGCGTGGCCGCAGATTTTATTGTTGTATGCAAGTATCTCAATTAATATAGAAAACACGCCTATGACAACACACTGCCGACGCGGGAACGCGCGGGTAGGCGCCCCGCGCGCAGATTCTGCGCGGGAGCGCGGGGCGTGAAGAAGTAAGGTCAACTTGTATTGAAAATCTGCGCGGGGAAGCAGATTAACCGCTAAGTTAGGCAGATCTGCGCCTCCGCGCGGGGGCGCGTTTTTCTGTCGCTACGCGCACCGCGGCGGGACGCAGTTCTAGTGTGTGAACCGCCTAAAACACCAAATATTTTATAAATAAGGGGGTTAATATGAAAACGATCATATAATACATTAAAATGGAGCTCTTGTCGAAAAGTTTCATTTTCATTAAAATGCATTTTGTCTTTTCAAACAACCTTCTTCCACAGCATTTGAGATATTAAGCAATTTCATGTGCTTTTAATTTCTATTAACCTAAACTATTCTAGTTTTACCTTCCGCTTACTGTATTCAGAAATAACAAGACTAAAAGTTGGAAGGCTCGGCCCAACTGGAACCCCCAACCACTCAGAAACTGCCCTCTATAACTGCAGGAATACAAAAAAGTCGGCATATAAAAGTCGCAGTGTCCGCATTTAAGTTTGTCATAATAATTATTTTAATAGAAAAAAAACTAGAAAAAAATCGACTCGGCTCCAGTATTGTTTTTTTAAAATAATTTATCTTATAAGATAGCATTGAAAAAATGCAAAAAAAGTATAAAAAGTTAAAAAATTATCATAATTATTGACGTAAACTCATTTGAATTGGGCCACGTAAGCCGGTATCCAGTTGTGTGTAATAATGTTAAATTGAGGAAACCTTATTAACACGGTTGCTCTACATACGTGTTATGTATCTTATGCACTCTTATCACATGTCATATGACGCCTCGTAACTGTTAAAATAGCGTGCTCACTATAAAAATGGTCAAGTGAAGTTACGTGCAATATGAATTCATTTTTTCATATAATCAATTGTATTTACTAAGAAATATATTCAAAAAACTGTTGAAATTAATTGTATTTATTTCATACCTTCTAGATTATTTTCCTTACTAAATCATGAACCTATTTTGTTAACGTTTACTCTTCTCAACCCCTATAATATTAAGAGTATAATCAATTACCTGTGGTGTACACCAACTCGTCTTCAGATCGGTCAATCGTCACATTATCGAGTTTTCGATCACTGCTCTTAAACGGGGAATATAATTTTGCTAATGGACATTACAAAAGCTCCAAGACGATAACGGTAAAAATACAGGTTTCTCAATATTTTTTTTAAATGCCGACTATATGTGAGTAGGAACAAAGATATATTTATGATTTTAAAATTTCGATATTGAACTATTGGTATAATCTAATCCCAATGTATCCCAATAGCTTCTTAATCTATATGTGAGTTAATAACTTTAAATTAAACTTTGAGTACAACTACAAAGATCTCGGATTACAATGGCCTACTTGGTTATCTCCTCGACCGCACATCGCCATCTTATCTTGTTTATCAGACTTATCGCAGGTCGTCGTTTCTTTTCAATTACAATCTTTGTATGTGGCTCTCGAGTCCTTAACCAGATCAAAAGAGACACTACGTTTGGATAGTGGTTATACTGAAATCGAAACGGTGGTTGTTAACACATCTAACATTTGTGAAACTAGGGAAAACATTGTTGAAAATTTTGAAGTAAATTCAACTTTTGTACACCGAGTGATCGTTAAAGAAGCTAAGACATAATACGATATATCTTAGTTGATTATTAATATGCATATTATGCTAATTTACCAATAAGAACCAAGATTTTCAAAAATGTTACAAGCAATGTTATGCACGTAACTACACTGAACATGTGTGTTTAGTCTGTCTCTAGAGTAATAATAGTTTAAGCGATGACATGAAAAAAATATTTTAATTTCGCATTTTAATATCTCACATTTCCAAAGTATGACTTCATACAAAAAAAAATCACACTGAGTGACGGGAAGAATGCGCGTTTTGTTTAAAAGGTGTTTAAATAAATAGATTGTATTATACCACGTGTCTTGTAGATAAATGATTTGTTATAGTCTCGTTGTTACAGTCAAGTTCGTATTCACGATTTCGATTAAGTTTTTACGACATCCATAGAAAATGTCTTTAATCGAAAACGATAGGAAACTTTTAAAAACCGTCGTCGGTCACGTAATTTTCATATTGCCATTATAACAAAAAAAAAAGTTTTATTGTAGCCGACTGTAAATGGAACACAAAACTAGTAGTCAACCTAAATTCCAAGTCAATAAGAGATACATTTTATATTATATAATTGTGGCAAAAAATCAATAGCAAATTCGTGGCATCGCGCTCCATTAGGTTCAGCTAACACGAGGTATCTGATATCATCTACTGGTAAAAAATATGTGATAGCAAAACCCACATTAATCATACCGAATATTGGCTAGTCCATTATCGCGTATGGACGTGCAAATAAAAACATCAACTTTAATGACAGTTAAAATTTAAACAGACACTTTTATCTGATACATTTCTCTAGATTATTAATATCCGTCAGTTCAGTGTAAAATTGACATCCATAAATTAAATAATAATTTAGATATTTTTAAAGCTACACTAGCAACTCAGCGGATACATGCTTTGCTTGTGACAAATGCCAAACAATCTAGCTATATATTTTTTACAATAAATCTCGACTATACAAATAATAGGGGTTAAAGTATGAAATTGCCGTTTTATTGCAATAGGTTCTTTGAATTGACATAGAATCTTCATGGTTTGAGGTTTTCGAATGAAACTTTTTTTAAATGGTTTCTATGATGTTCTTTTTTTAAAAAATGTAAAACATTTGAATATCGACTTTCAATTGTTTTTGTTATTCAATTTAGACAAGAAAGATGGATACTGCGAAAATTCGAGTTATTTTTGAATACGAGTTCCGACGCGGAACTAACGCGGCAGAAACAGCCCGCAATATCAATGCTGCGTTTGGAGAGGGGTCTACTAATGAACGCACCGTGCGATTTTGGTTTAAACGCTTTCGTGATGGAAATTTCGACTTAAAGAACGAGCCACGAGGAAGACCGCCCACACAGGTAAATAACGATGAATTAAGAGAGATAGTGGAAGCCGATCCTAGTCAAAGTACCCAGGAATTAGCGGCATGGTTTAACGTTACCTTACCCACAATATTGACTCACTTGCGTCAAATCAATAAAATAAAAAAATACGAAAAATGGGTGCCTCATGATTTGACTGATCTGCAGAAAGAAACGCGTGTTGAAACTTGTGTTGCCTTGTTGAACCGGTACAGAAATGAAGGAATATTGGATCGAATTGTAACATGTGATGAAAAGTGGATTCTTTATGATAACCGGAAAAGAAAAATGCAATGGCTGACCCCAGGTCAAATGCCACAACAGTGTCCTAAAGCAAAACTTACCAATAAAAAGGTAATGGTAACTGTTTGGTGGTCTCAGCATGGTGTTATTCACTATAGTTTTCTCCGATCTGGTCAAGCAATAACGGCAGATGTCTATTGTGCCGAACTCCGAACCATGTTGACAAAACTAGCAGTAAAACAGCCCCGACTCATGAATCGATCTTCACCATTATTGCTCCACGACAACGCGAGACCTCACACAGCACGAGAAACCATTTTGACCCTTCAGGAACTGCAGTTAGAAACCATTCGTCATCCTCCGTATTCACCAGACCTTGCTCCAACGGACTACCATTTTTTTCGTGATTTGGACAATTATCTACGTGACAAGAAGTTTTCTTCCCAGGAGGCAGTACAAAATGCTTTCACACAGTTTGTGCAGTCTAGATCGTCGGAATTCTATCGCAAAGGCATTAATGACCTTCCCATTAGATGGCAGCAATGTATAGATAATAATGGCAACTATTTTGATTAAATAAATTTGTTAAAAATTTAAAAAATAAACAATATAGATTTTCAGTACAAATCGGCAATTTCATACTTTAACCCCTAATATTATAAAGAAGTAATGACAAAGATAATTTTTAAATTAAGTCACTTTGTATATTTTTAAAATTTGGACATGATGACGAAGAGTAACCCAAAGAAGTAGCTGATACTATAAGCATTATTAAATATGGTGCTATTAAGCTTCCCTGCGGCATGCCAACACGCGGTAAAAAGTTAATGAACCTGCGCAAAAAACATTTCTATGTAACCTCCACAATAACAATTCTTAGTACAACAAAGTAGATCTACGCGTCAAAAACGACGAAGTGACGATGAAGGAACCAAGAAATATGTTTAACTTGCTACCTAATCGAGAAAATAACTTTTGTATGTAATTCTTTTGTATGAAATCTTCTATGAATCTCTTTATGACAAGTGTAGCGAGATAAATGGCCGTTAAACAAATACACTGCGATAACGTATTTGAAGTACTAATGTTATATAACACTATGAATATTGAACTATTCATAGTGAGCGTGCGATTAAAAGGACGTTCAACAATTTTCTACTAAATTGAATTTAGGTCGTCAAACTGAATTGGAATAATTTTACTGTAGGCTGTATTCATCTTAGTTTAGCAAAAAGTTATTCTTACTTGAATAGATAGGTTTTGAAGACAAAAAGCTACTTGTTTTCACAGTTACGTTAAGCAAGAAAAAGATAAGAAAATTTAGTTTAACTCAAAATTATCAGATCGAGAAATTAAGGTATATGAACTGTTCCGTTATTTATGTAGTAGTTATAGTATTATAGCTTTATTATAACGTTATAGTAGGTACACAAAAATTCCTCGTAGGTAATTTAAAAAAAATAGGTTATGGAAAAATTGTTACAACGTTGACATAACTATAAATACTGCAGGCCTGTGATACATACTCCTGATGCAGTTTTCGTGTTTCCTACAAAAATTGACCATATATGTATTCCCGATGATGATATATTGGTAGATAGCGATTTATAAACCGCCAAGGTGGCGATAAATAATAATATTGTTGTAGGTGATCACCTTGTAGATGAAATTATAAACTACGTTGTATTTATGGAACCACCATAAACGTTCTAAGCCAGTACCTTGGTAGTTTTTGTTAAGAAACATTAAATTATCTTGACTGACTGATGAACTGACGGAACAACAAATCAACCAGTAATTGTAATACTACATAATAAAGCGATTTAAAAGAACGAGTGTACAGACAATGACGATGAGGATGTTTTGAGTTGTGTTTCGTCACTTCTATATATAGATGAATTTTTGAATGTTAGCGGTCATTCGGTCAAGTTTCAGGTAGAAATAAGATTTGAACGAATTGTGTAAACAGAACAGATTGAAAGGATGCAGTCATATTAAACAAAGGAAATGCTTGAATCTACTTGGATAAATTCGATTGTAGCACAGATCACTAATAACTTATTAAAGACAGACTGGTTGGTTGCTTAATAGTGTAAGTATATCCTTACGTATAGTCAAGGTTAACCCAAAATAGGAAACATTTTCTCAATATGTTTGACTCAAAGTTATAAATTTAAAGTCCATAGTATTTTTTATTAAAATTATAATTTCAGGAGCTTTTACTATGTCGAACTTTAGCATTTTAAATTGTATTATTTTTTTGGTTTTTACTAAAAATAATCTTACCTTAATCCAGAGATTTACCAAAATAGTATTTTTTTTTAAATGGACATGAATTTAGCCGCTTATGATATTTATTGTTATATTTACAACAACAAATCTTCGCCACCAAGTTTTGCATTAAAAAGCAAATATAGATGATGACGCACCACACCCACAGGTGTAAATTTAATAACTTAGTTCAAGTTTAATTACATCTACACGATAGCAATCCAAAGATGAATTTGCAAATAAGATAGAGCTCGTTTTACCCTTTAAAGGCGAAGCATCAAGAGTATTACGAAACAAGTTTATTATGAAAGACAGATAAGGCCGATCGATTATGTGGGTGTCCCAAGTTGATACACTCTTGTTTTTTCTCGATTAAAAAAAAACAAAGTAAATTATTACTTTCACAAACACGTTTTGAGTCGCGTTTATGAATCACGTGCGGACAATATTGCAGAGAGAGTAAGTCATAACTTTAACCACATCACAAAAGGAAATTGCGAAGCGTGTGGTTAAAATAAAAATCATATTCGCTTGGGGATTTTGGTTAGTTAAAATTCAAACGACGAGCAACTTCTTCATTCAATTGTGCATGAAGATTTTTTGATTATTTTTATAATATTTGTTCCCGACCCTACTTTCTGCGCTAAAGGGTTTCGGGTTAATCCTGGTAAGGTTTCACTGGGCAGAGAAATTCTGTTCCTTATGGTCGTCTATCAACTTCTTTACGTAGGTACTCTATGCGTTATTTAATACTCATAGCATAAGCTCTGCTTAAATTGGACGAAATAGTTGTTGTGGATTGTCCCGAATTCATAAATAAGATGATCATCACCAGCCTATACATTCTCGATATATAAAATAAAAAAAATATATAAAAAGTAAGTAAAACCCACCGCACGAGCTGAGAAAAACATTGCTCAGCTCGTGCAACTCTAACAAGATATAGTTAAATTTTTGATCATGCATCTGAAGTGGCTTAGCCTCCGCAGTAATATGCCGAAGGGACTATCCATAAACTAACCACCATATCCATATCCATATTCATAATTTACCCACCCCCGCATCTTGGTGTGCTTGTCAGAATTTTGTGGGTGCACTCCCCATCGCATTTTGAAATTTTGGAATTATTAAATGTAAAAAGCTTCTAATTTTTATTTTTATAATATTAAAAAATATACTTTCAATTAAACAATTTAGTAATTTTATTTCATCTACACTAATATTATAAAGAGGAAAGGTTTCTATTTTTGTATGTTTGCAACGAATAAACTCAAAAACTACAAAGCCGATTTCTAAAATTCTTTCACCATTGGAAAGCTACATTCACGCTGAGTAACATAGGTTAAATTTAATGCTAGAAATTTAAAGAATTTTGTCCACCCATGCGAAGCCGGGACGGGCCGCTAGTTATGCATAAAGGTAATAATATTTTTAAGTTTTACTTTAACGTTTCGGGTTTTGATACTTTAAATACTGATTGCTACCGAAAAAAAATTTTAACGGCAATTTAAATGAGACAGTCACACATTAAAAGTACTTTGTGATAGATAATGTTGTATTATTCCCACGGGTGAGATCATTTCTCGACCAGACAGCATCGTAAACAAGTATGTTATGTGTATTCATGTGATCATAACATCGATTGAAGACTGGAAGGTAGTGATTACCTCAATATATATGGAAGCTACAGGCGTTTATTTTGTAAACACAGATTCACTGATTGGCCGAATGCTAACGGAAAGCTTCTTTCTTCTTGTACCATTAGTTGTGTCTTTAAAATCATTTATATTATGCGACTATTATTGTTAGTTTTTTATTAATAATTCAGATTTATTAATAAATCTGAATTTGCAACCAATTCAGAAACAAGGAATAGAACTTCGTTTGAATAGAAAACACTCTACTTGTACATAAACAGTTTTTTTTTTAAGTAGGTTTCTGTTTTAGGTGAGCTAAAAGTATGCTTATAGAAATTGAAATTGCAAAGGATTATATTATCTATTATAGAACCTTATACAGGCATTGCTGACACCATTAAGTGGGAAGGGTTGGTGTTACTCAGACCGACACCACACGGCAACTTTGTTGCATATCATAGTGGATATTTGATTACTAAGTAAATTTCACTAGGTGTTCATGTAACGTTAAGTAATGTTTCTCTGCACTTACAGCGTATTATTTAATTGATGTAGTTTGAGACTTTGTAATTTGTAATAAAAATTCCATTATTTTGTATTATACTAGTTGAACCGGCCACGCGTTTCTGTATTATAAATTAAAATGAAACCTATTCTCATCAATCCTCAAACCTATTCTAAGTCCTAAGTTGGAACGAATCCAGCAAAAAGAAAAAAAAAACATCAAAATAGGTCAAGTACTTTTCTAGTTCATTGCGAACAAACACTGTGACTCGTATTTTTTGTATATGTTACCGGAAATGTATGAAATCAAGGAATTGTATACAAATCCTAGGAAATGTGTACAATTCCGATATTATTTAGGAAATGTATAAAATATTGATTGAAAAACTATTTAATGCATAGATATACTAGGAAATGTGTAAATTTTATCGGAATTGTATATAGTAATTCCAATATCGTATTAGGAAATTTATAAAATAAATGCTTTCTGTAATAAAACACATTGTTAAAATAAGGATAATAATTTTTATTATAGCACTCATTGAGACAATCGGGTAACAGTCATACCGTAAAATATAATATCTTCATATTATCAACTTATTAATGCTTCAAAAATCAACTATCTATTAACTTTTAACGTATCACAAAATCAACTTACATTATTCTTTTAACCTAACCTAACCTAAAGCAATACCCTCCCCTCGTCCCGCTGTCCCCGCGTACCCATCAATATCTCAAATGTTTTACATTTCCGATTGCTATTTAGGAAAAATGTGTTTAATATAATTTATTCCACACATTTCCGTGCGATTTTAGGAATTACAGACATTTCCCAGGAATTGTATACAATGACGGATTACACACATTTCCGTTAACATATATAAAGATTATGATATGTAGTCAGTTTTCATCTAGCTAATAAAGATCGTTTGTCAGCATTAACATTTTAAATATTCTTAAGCTAAAATTAAAAACAACAAACAATTTTCATTAATCGCACTGAAATATTTTACTAATTGCGTATATTAAAACAATATTTTATTTATGTTACTTTATTATTCAAGCTCATACGATACGCCATACGTGAAAACCTTGAACTACATCCATGTTAAACTATAAGTTAAATATGGTTTGTCGGTTTTTTTTTAAATATTTAATGTTGTTGTGCCTCTATCAATCAAACTATCGGCCGCTGCGTTCTGGTCCACCTAATTAAAAACAGATTAGAATACCAGACAAAGGGCTTTCGAGGTCATGCTTAAGGCTATTGTAGACTATCCAACTAGCACCTTCATAGATAAATTATTTATTATCACATTTATTATTTACCTATTAGTATATGAACTCTGTGGATTTATAGTAGGTATACGATCTCTTTTGTAAAAAGATAATGAATTATAAAGGTTTCGATTGAAAACATTTTAAATTCGAAGATCTTTCTTCATTCAATTTTATTATGAAAACCTCACTCAATATCGATCCATTCTTATTTCTTTAGGAGCTTGACGAGCTGACGACATTTTACAGAAGACCGCAATCAATATTTTTGGTTGAGTTGTTATAAAATGTTAACAAGTGCCAAATTAAAAAGCAGTGCTATTATTGTTGCATTTTCATACGAAATATTTTATATGTATAAGACTATAAGTATTTGAGCGAACCACGAAAATAATAATCCAGATCAATCATTTATACATAAAAGCTTAAAATAAACAAAAGTTTGATTAACTTAAAATAAAAAAAGTTTTAATTAAACCACTTTAACTGAAACCATGACGCGTTCGTTTTTCTTGTGTTTTATTTCAATCCTGACGTTTAGACTGCTTTACGGGAGGCGTGATCACAGGATGACGGGAGTCGAAACGTCAGGTTTAAATATATAAAACAAAAGAATATACGCGTTCAACCCAGTTAAAGTTTTATTTTGATGTGCGATAGGCGCAGAAGTGAAAAAGCTAAATCTATAATCTAAGATCACAGTGGTTTGTGAGTTTGTCTGTCCGCTCTTTTTCCATTGTATATGCTTTACCATAGCATCGCGTTAACCGCAAGTAGTTCGTCTATCGGACGCTAGATGGAGCTATAGGACTAAGGGCCCTTTTCCTGTCATGCGTTTTTTCGTCCGCACGCGGATCTGGTCCGCATGCGGGTGATAGCACGCTACTGGCCACACGCAGGACAAAGATTTACCGTTTCGCTGCAGTCTCGTGCGTGTCGCCAGTGAGTACACTCGTGTCCAAAAATGAACGTTAAAAAGTGATTACCGCTTATATCATTTAAAAAAAACAAATATAAAAAACAATTCAGAGTAGATCCATATCTTGAAACCAGACAATTTACTGGTATGTTTAATGTAAATTATCAATATATATTTATATATATATATATATATATATATATATATATATATATATATATATATATATATATATATATATATATAGGCAAATTTCTAGCCAAGCAGCTGCTCCTGCATAGCGATTTTTATACAAAGCATTTTGCTTATCCCACAATGCAGGACGAAAGTGCACTTCAACTATCACTCTCTCCATATCAATTTTCATTTTTGTTGGCGTCTATAACCATGCGTGCGTTCCGCGTCACAGTAAAAACAACACTGAGAGTAGAAGAAATACTAGAAAAAGATCGATTCTAATCACATGTTATTCCTAGGGTCCGGCTTTTTCTATTCAAAATGTAACATTATTATTGGAGTGTCATCACAGCCGAAAGGCGTCCACTAATGAACGGAGGCCTCTCCTACAAAATGGAGGGTATTTTTATAATTTTCACTCTTAGCAAGCAGGATGAAGACTGCAGTAAAATTGCATAATTCATAAATGCTGCTGCTTATTCCTGATGATTACTTCCAGTATCATTAGTCGCTGTTTATGACACCATTAAGTGGGAAGGGTTGGTGTTACTCAGACCGACACCACACGGCAACTTTGTTGCATATCATAGTGGATATTTGATTACTAAGTAAATTTCACTAGGTGTTCATGTAACGTTAAGTAATGTTTCTCTGCACTTACAGCGTATTATTTAATTGATGTAGTTTGAGACTTTGTAATTTGTAATAAAAATTCCATTATTTTGTATTATACTAGTTGAACCGGCCACGCGTTTCTGTATTATAAATTAAAATGAAACCTATTCTCATCAATCCTCAAACCTATTCTAAGTCCTAAGTTGGAACGAATCCAGCAAAAAGAAAAAAAAAACATCAAAATAGGTCAAGTACTTTTCTAGTTCATTGCGAACAAACACTGTGACTCGTATTTTTTGTATATGTTACCGGAAATGTATGAAATCAAGGAATTGTATACAAATCCTAGGAAATGTGTACAATTCCGATATTATTTAGGAAATGTATAAAATATTGATTGAAAAACTATTTAATGCATAGATATACTAGGAAATGTGTAAATTTTATCGGAATTGTATATAGTAATTCCAATATCGTATTAGGAAATTTATAAAATAAATGCTTTCTGTAATAAAACACATTGTTAAAATAAGGATAATAATTTTTATTATAGCACTCATTGAGACAATCGGGTAACAGTCATACCGTAAAATATAATATCTTCATATTATCAACTTATTAATGCTTCAAAAATCAACTATCTATTAACTTTTAACGTATCACAAAATCAACTTACATTATTCTTTTAACCTAACCTAACCTAAAGCAATACCCTCCCCTCGTCCCGCTGTCCCCGCGTACCCATCAATATCTCAAATGTTTTACATTTCCGATTGCTATTTAGGAAAAATGTGTTTAATATAATTTATTCCACACATTTCCGTGCGATTTTAGGAATTACAGACATTTCCCAGGAATTGTATACAATGACGGATTACACACATTTCCGTTAACATATATAAAGATTATGATATGTAGTCAGTTTTCATCTAGCTAATAAAGATCGTTTGTCAGCATTAACATTTTAAATATTCTTAAGCTAAAATTAAAAACAACAAACAATTTTCATTAATCGCACTGAAATATTTTACTAATTGCGTATATTAAAACAATATTTTATTTATGTTACTTTATTATTCAAGCTCATACGATACGCCATACGTGAAAACCTTGAACTACATCCATGTTAAACTATAAGTTAAATATGGTTTGTCGGTTTTTTTTTTAAATATTTAATGTTGTTGTGCCTCTATCAATCAAACTATCGGCCGCTGCGTTCTGGTCCACCTAATTAAAAACAGATTAGAATACCAGACAAAGGGCTTTCGAGGTCATGCTTAAGGCTATTGTAGACTATCCAACTAGCACCTTCATAGATAAATTATTTATTATCACATTTATTATTTACCTATTAGTATATGAACTCTGTGGATTTATAGTAGGTATACGACGAAAGTGCACTTCAACTATCACTCTCTCCATATCAATTTTCATTTTTGTTGGCGTCTATAACCATGCGTGCGTTCCGCGTCACAGTAAAAACAACACTGAGAGTAGAAGAACGCCGCCCGCGTCCGAGTAGTACGCACGCGGGCTGCGCGCCCGCAGCCGATCCGCGTACCGCTCGCGGGCTGCCCGCATGATAGTAAAAACATGTATGAAATGATAGATTGCGGGCGGCACGCATGCGGACCAGATCCGCGTACGGATGGAAAAACGCATGACAGGAAAAGGGCCTTGAGAGTAGAAGAACGCCGCCCGCGTCCGAGTAGAACGCACGCGGGCTGTGCGCCCGCAGCCGATCCGCGTACCGCTCGCGGGCTGCCCGCATGATAGTAAAAACATGTATGAAATGATAGATTGCGGGCGGCACGCATGCGGACCAGATCCGCGTACGGATGGAAAAACGCATGACAGGAAAAGGGCCTTAATCTAGCTAATATTTAATAACAGAAAAAACATTAAAGAATTTTGTCCACCGGTGCGAAGCCGGGACGGGCCGCTAGTCTATAATCTAAGAACACATATTTGTTGTTTGTGTGTTTGTCTGTCCTCTCTTTTTACATTGTATACGCGTTACCATAGCAACGCGTTACCGAGTCAGCTAGTATACAATAAAAAGTTTTGTTACCTAGTGTTATGTCGAGGGCCCTTAAGCACGCACTGCATTTGTAGTACCATGTGACCTTGTTTCCCAATTGTCAGTAGATACATGCATCGCGAGAGCTATTTGTATTAAGTGCGTGTGTTTCGTTAGACACTGTTCAATTGCGTGGATCATTTATCATTATGAAAATTTTGAAACAACTCTCATTACTTAGTACTCGTACTTACCACTCATAATTTAGAACAATATAGTGTACGTTCGACAAATAATGCATTGAGTGTGTACTTTTTCTGCTCTTAAATGGTAATTAATGTTTATCGTAATTTTGTGTGTATGAGAACATTATAATATCCTTCTGATTTTCAATAAACTCTTTTTTTATCGTGTAAAAGGTTGCTTTTGCTATATTTGTGCGATAATGTTAAAAGCAGTAACAGGGTTGTGTTTGTGGCAGCTTGTTTTGCAGGAAATTATTGAAGGCTATAATTTATTTGTGTATTTCAACATCTCAGCCGAAAGGAAAAATTTAAGATACAACCATAATATGAACCATGGTTTACATAAGTTTGGCTTAGTTTGAAATTAATTACTGTAGGAATTTATTTAATATTATCTTTGTACTAAGTTTTGGAATTTATGCTTCAAACAGCAATTTTAAGCACGAAATGCAAAGCATTGGTCGACCTCGTTTTCCATCTGAAGACGCACGCAGAAGTAATTTGTTTAAAGGGCCTACGATTCGTTCCATTGTGTAACTATGGCAAACCATTTTGAAAGCAGCATTTGTCAACGTTATTGTGTAGCAATTTTAATTTAATTTTAACAGCTTAGGTAAATACTTAAAATACATTTTTGGACCAAGATAAAGTAACAACTTTTCATTTCATTTTTGCTGTAACAATCCTTGTCACGTAAAAAACCATCATAGTATAGTATAAAGACCATTTCCTGTCTTTATACCATTCGATTAGTACAAAATGCATATTTTTATTAAAAAACAGAAAAAAAAAATAATGGTTGTTCTAAATAATAAGTCAGTTTAACCACATTCTTTATAATATTGTTGTTATCTGTTCTTTATTACACAAGTGCTTTAGCTACCTACTTGGGACAGAACAACTTATGTGAAGTTATTTCATATTATATTACTAGCTGACCCGGTCACGCGTTGCTTTGTTATAAATTTAAGTTTAAGCGTTAAAATCCAGCAAATTGAAAAAGTCTTAAAATCCGTTGAATAGTTTCGGAGTTCATCGCGGTCAAACACTGTGACAAGGAAATCTTATAAATATATAAATGGCGAAGCTTTTCGTCATTTCTGCATAGAAAAACTCAGTAATTATTGTGAGTGTATTACCAATTTGCACGCCCCGGCAGTCTTTCGTAACATGTTATTTCAGGGACCTCTAGCCCGACTGTTAATTTAAAATGTATTTTCCAAAATGTACTAAATCACGTGCGCACGTTATTATCCTTGTGTAAATGAATATAAAAAACACAATTGGACAATCTAAATCAACAATAAAGTGCTTACAAAAAACAGGAAACACCAAATTAGATCACGTACCAATGCGAGAACTATTCTGTCTGTCTGTGTACCAATCATCAATCATACTGACACTTAGTTGACTGAGTCCGAATTACCTGGAACAAAAAGAAAAAAAGCTATTTAAAATTAGGTTACGAATGTAATTGGTTACAGATAATCGATTTTGTATGTAGATTTTTTTTTATTATTATACCAAGCGCTCCGACTTCGCCCAGGTGGAATTTAATATGATTATAAATTCAGGACAACTGACAATAATTATAAGTTACAAACTAAGCAGGGTGTAGGTAGTACCATTAGCACTTAATAACGTATAGTATACATAAATAAATATATAAACGACCATGGCTCAAAAACAAATGCTTGTGCTCTTCACATAAACCGCCCTATATAAATTCGAACCAGGGACCTTTGACGCTAAAGATAGGATCGCTACCGTTGCACCAAGAGCCCGTTAAAATATAATTTATATATCGCAGTCAACTAACTAAACTAAATTATTCTTTTGATTAACCTAGTGTAGCCTTTTTTATTATACGGCGCCCTGAACACCAGGTATCCGAAATACATTCAGACAATGTGTGTACAACATTTAATCAACGACCTGGCTGATAATTACTATATACTTATGTGAGTTTTGGCGCTATGTAGATCAAATAGAACTATTCACTGCGACCTTGAAAATCTATTACGACTCGTCTCTAAGTTAAAGTATATCTTTTAGTCTCTACGCATACCCACTGTTGGGTGGACGGTGGGGCTATGTCAGTAAAAGCTACGGGCTACCCGTTAGTAAAAAGTTGACGGGTATTCCCAATAAAATCCCCCGCTGTACTTCACATAATCGGTGAGCCTTGTGAGACCATTACTTGGAAGCTCTTAAGAAATTTAGAGTCCACTAAGCCTTGAGAGATCTCAGTTTCCCCAGGCTAGTAATATCTCGGCTATGAATACATAGGGATCTACATACGAGGTGTTTGGGTGGTTCTTTCTATTTTTACAGTATCAGTAAACCTCAGTGTCACCCAAATTCGTGTGAAATTGTGAGACACTAGAAACATTGCTGTTTGTCGGTGCCATATTGGTAATTTAGGATTTAACGCAAGGTGAGAGAAAAAGGAGCTTATTTTTAAAGAGGCTAGTAAAGTCGTTAAATATTGAAGAACTAAGTCGTTCGCTTAGCTGTTTTATTAAATGGCTGAATATCATTCAAGCCATGAATGGAACGGCGCCATTTAGTAATAATAATAGGGTGGATTGTTAATAGAAAGACTAATTAGGCTTGTTGCCTGCGATATATAGATGCACAATGTATGGTCCATGTCGATTCCGAATAATGGACTTTTCAAATAGTGAAAGGTTTATTGGAAAGATCCAGTGTGATTCCTAGGATAACCACCAACATATGAACAAGATTACAAAATCAGGTCTCACTCTTGGTAATATTAATATGAATAAAAATGAAAAAAATAGAGCAAGGATCGAATGAAAAAGTGCTGTATTTAAAATACTAATTTGATATGATGCTAAATGATAAATTGGATAAAATCCGCAAGCTATCCGAGCAACTGCTATTCCAACTGAGCTACCAAGCGAACGCACCGTCAAAAATTATGCATGCCGTGTTAAATAAAAAGATATAAGATAATAAATGAAATCAAAAATAGTACTTGTTATAACAAATTTTGTATTGAATTCATTTTCAATCACGTGCAAATAGCAATTAATCATCAAGACTCTCATCATTATGGCACCAACAGCTAACTGTTAACGCAACTAATCGAAGTTATATCAACGATAATTTATCGCGTACACCATACAATGCGGGCAATCAAGACAACAAAGACTGTTCGTACTTTATCAGAGCAACAACTGTTTGACAACAGTAAACAGGGCCAGAATAAGGAAAAATAAGGTTATGACTAATGAAACGCAAGAGCGGAATGCTCCTTAAAAATGCAACTAAAAATCAGTTTCCCGCGCTAACGCCTCTTATATTGTCTACTATGATTTTGACTGTTTGACAACAGGTTCTATTACATGTAATCATAATGTCTGTTTAGCTTTTGTATTTTGCATATAACCTGCATTGTTTAACAATTTTGGAAAAATAGAAAATAAATCAATATATATGTTATATAAATTTATATAAGATCTGATATGAAGCTCAGTTAACTGTGGTATAAAAATTATTAATGAATCCCATAAAAAAGGTAGATAGACTGTGGGAGCTTAAATATTTTTGAAAAAGTTTATTAAAGCTAAATTTTAAGACCATTTACAAGGAACAGTAACAATATGTAAGACGCGTTTTGTACTTTTTGCTAAAATATTTGATGAAATTAATCTCCAACCCGTTTTCTAATTGGTTAGGCCATTTGGCCTGATTCGGAAGAAAAATCACATAATAATTTTCATTTAAAAAGCATTTCGTATCAATTATTAACATCTGATGCAGTTAGAGGCATCAGATATTTAGTCCTGTTACGAGAACTCTATTCGACCTGACTCCGTCTCTGGATGAAGTACATTCCATCACGCGCGAGCCACGGGCGCTACGGCCGCGATATTGACAGCATAACAACAGGCAAAAACTCGGAGCTCGGAGATCGACCACAATACCCAGACGCAAAACACCGAAGGACTGTTCATTGTACTAGAAAATCGAAACGATTTGACTATTTCATAGTACCTACAGTCAATAATTTAAATTATATAAGATATTATTTATACAGTAATAGTTTGATAACTAACGAACGTTTTTTCTTACCAATCTGTATCAGATTATATCTAAGACTGCATTGTCTGTCAGTCAGAGAATTATTTTCACGTGTAGAATATTGAATCTACAAGCTCGTACTTGTCAATTATACGCAATGACGTTTAAAAATTAACTGTCATTGTTATTAGTGAATTGTAAGTTAATTATATTTACATCTTGCTAATAGTATAGGCAATTAAGATAACATATTAATTTTAAACTCTTTAAACCAATTTCATTTGGTTTGGATGTTAGGTAAGAGTCTATGATGTATTTAATCCAATTAAGACAGCGAAATCTTCACTATCCCATGATTTTCATACACTATCAAAGCTCTCACTTGCCCAATCTTTGAAAATCTGAGAACGGGACTATTAAAAAGCTAATTCAACGATAACAGTTCAATAGTAGCATTCTTAAAAAAGCACGGTTTATATTCCGCTTTAACGAGTATATTATTATCGGCAGAGATTTTTTTTTGATTGATATGTCATATTTATTAGGTACGTATATGAACAAATTGTGTCTGAATTGATATTGTTTGGGGTAAATTGAGACATTTATGTAGATTGATATGTTGTTGATATAAAAATCCAATAAGGTAAGGAAATGTAACTATCATATCATTTTTAATCAATGAATCGAAAATATATTATCAGTTCTACATAATCCCATAAAAAGTAAATATCTTCAAGCTAATAGCGTTCAATTCATACTTCATATATATATTTGAGTATAATCTTTACGCAAACAGCTTTTCTTTGAAGGCTTATCTCTGAGAGCCATTCGCAAGAATTACGACTATCAAGTCGCTGTGGAGATAAAAAATGTGTAAGGATATTATATAGCGAATGAAATAAGTTATTAAATTTTATCGTCTCGTGTCAGTGAACTTTGGTTGACTGACTGTGTCGGTAAAGCCGTGTTCAGCTCGGAAGAAAAGTCATAAGACGGTTGGTAACGTATAGCTTTTTTGTCAAGTAAAAAGAAAGAAAAAAGTAACGTATTCTTTTAGTCAAGTTTTCCCGTAGGGGAAGGCAATAGGTGCAATACCCATACCACTTGGAATTCAGTCATTTATTTTCCTAACTTACTCATAATGATCGATGAATAATAAATAATGAATATCCATTACTTCCTTAGCTAACAACACCGCATAAGTCATTTTTACCAACTTTACTGGACACAAAGAAAACTATTTTAAAATAATCGGTGGAATTTTAACTAAAGTAAAAATAATAAGTATACTATAATAATACGTATATTATAATAAGTATATTTTATATACTTTAGTTAAAATTCCACCGGTTTTTTCGTCTCCTGTAAAGTTGATAAAAATGACTTATGCGGTGTTGTTAGCCAAGGGACGATTGGTCATCCGTCGTTAATGAATGATATATCTTAAACTCCCTTCCGCTATTTCACCTTCGCGGTCTTCTTAAGAAAAGGTTTACAGTGCTTTTTTTTATTTGCCATCACTCAAAATGTTAGACTTCTTGCTCCCGTCAAAAAGTTCAAAAACTTAAAACAGGCATCGAGTCGAGTAGCAAGTATCGTTCGCGCAACAAGTCGGATTATGAGATAAAAGTGACACGCTGTAAAATAATCGGATTTCCTATTAAATTTACTACATAGATACAACAAAATAAAGAGGAACGAAAAATTTTAATGTTTACATAGAAGTGCACATCTTTGTAAGATGTATCATGTGATGTCATAAGACTAATCAAAATGATAGATAAATATTGATTATTGCAGGACTCTGTCATCTAATGAGTACGCTGCTTAATCGACTGCTTTTATTTTTTTGTGCTTGATAAGAAGTTTAATAACATCACTACACTCATATACAGACGCCTTTATCACTAAGCATGGCTGTGAGCAAATGTGAAAGTAAAGCTGCTTTCGAAAAAACCGACCGCAGGATGTATGACCATAAATTATATTCTCAACTTGCGGAAGTTTTAGGAAAGACTACAACATTAACTACCCAAAATGGTAACATTTAATTAATTGAAACTAAATAACAGTTATTTATTTACTGTTCTTTAAAAAATATTTACTAGCAAAAGGTTTATCCCCCAGTATTAGTTTAAAGTTATAAAATGAAGAAAATGAACAGCAACAATGTCAATAGCATTCACCAACTTATATCATCATCACCTCAGCCAAGAACTGTCAACAAGTCTACTGTAGAACATATCTTACGTCTTATAATATTAAAAAGAAATTTATTCAACCCACTTACATTAAAGACACATTTTCTTGACCGACTTGTATTATTAAAAATTAGCATTCAGATCATTATCTGAAATATTATTTATTACTTTTAGAATGTTATCCTTGCATCCATAACACAAGCACACTTTGGACTAGATAGATTAGTCTAAATGTTATTATACATATTATTTATTACCTTTAGAATTACAGCATATTTTAAATAAAGAACGTTGTCATCAATTAAAAACTTTTTACCTAAAGATTTGACGTATGCATCAAGTATTTGACGTTGACATTCCCCTTTACTAGCTTTATCGACCAGAATATACCATTGTATATTGTTTATATAAATGTATATTGTTTATATACTGTATATTCTGGTCGATAAAGCTAGTAAAGGGGAATGACAACGTCAAATACTTGATGCATACGTCAAGATGTCCAAATCTTTAGGTAAAAAGTTTTTTAATTGATGACAACGTTCTTTATTTTAAATATGCTGTCATTCTAAAAGTAATAAATAATACTTCTTACATTCAGACTAATCAATCTAGTCTAAAGTGTGCTTTTGTTATGGATGCTAGGATAACGAATAGACTAACATACAATACATAAATAAGTCTCATTCATAGATATATAATGTGTATACATCACATAAACATCTGCCGCCTAGCGGGTCTCGAGCCCCGGACTATTTTAATATAAACTTCTTGTCGTCCACCATAATATGATACGCTAATTATTAAAGAGAAGTACTTCAATTAAAAATAAAAGCTTTCCTTTGTAAATCTGTGCACATTGCACAACAAATGGATTCCCAGAAAGCTAAATAAGACCATAACGCAGGTGTCGTGACAGTGGCAGTGTGGAAGTCAAGGCCGAGTTGTGCCGGGTGAATGCATATGTATGCGACCGTTCTCACGCGAGCACTCACTGCTTGTGTCCTCTAAATGAAACACCATTTGTTATACTGCTCTGATTATAATCAGGGTATGTAACTTGGAGTCATTAAAACGTTTTTATCGTATCATTTACTCCCACTGTGGAAACCAGGTCGCAGAATTATTAATTATTTAAAAATATAAAAATACATTATTTACTACAATATAACATCAGTAGGTACAATAGGCGCAGTGATAATTGATAGGCATAATTTAATTGAAAAAGATTCTAATCTTTTTCTCTTCTTCATTAATTTGGGGCTATTATCCACATGGATACATCAGCCCCATCGTATCTTCTCAATTACATGTCAGATGTATAATTCTAATCTTCAAATTTAAAGTAATACACAGTTCCATTAAAAAGTGTTGAAAAGGAAAACAATCTTAACAACCCTCTTCAAAGTAAACTTTAATTGAATAATTAAAAAACTTATTACGGTAAAGAGACAAGAAAATATTGTTTACTTTTTGACTAAAATAGACACGAGTCCAAGGGCAAGCTATCAAACTTCAAACTACTTGAATAAAAACTTCTTGACAGTAGTTAAAACATATCATATGAAACAAATCGTTGCACGTAGGTCATGATACCTTCTTAATGATATTACCAGGCTTTAGCAATTCATATTGTTGATAGGTTCTACAAATATTTATTTTCATATCTTTAAATAAAATTTTGATATGAATCTAGAGTTATTTAAGTGCTTATTCAAGACAAAACTAAATAATATTTTATATTACGCATTGTATGACACATCAACGTTAAATATTAATATAAAGATAACACAAACTAGACAGCAATTTTGAATAGACAATTCAGTTTTATCCTCAATGCAGTTATTTTTGCTTGTACTTTATCATACTGTTCCTTGGTTGTAAGAAATATGTATGTTGTGAAATCTCAACAGCTATACCGCAGTCCGCTGCCGACAAACGAACGAGTGATAGTTACCTGTGTTTTATAGACGTCGGAAATAGAATCGACCAGTTTACACTATCGCTGTGTTACAACGTAAACCTTGTGAAAACAAACAAACCGAAAAAAAGTGTAGTAGTTCTTTGTTGCTAATAGTGGTAACTAACACATAGCGATTTGTAGCGAATATACATAACTTTTCATAGCGCTTCTTAAGTTATAACGGTAACGATAGAAAAATTTGAAATACGGAATCTGCGAAAAGTCAAAATGTAAACATCTTAACTACTATTATCCGATTCGTTGCTACATACAATTACAGAAACGAAGGCTACGAGCTCGATTTACGTGAAAAATGAAGATAGTTTTATTCTGGGTTGATTTCCCTAAAACTTGATTTGATGGAGTTATCATCGATTTAAAAATGACACGGGTTCAGTGGCTAACGCCACACGAAAAAAAAGGGATGACACTACAGGCCTGCCATCAGCAACGAATCGGTTAAGTGATATGTTTGTTTGTTACACCTTTCCGCCTTAACTACTCATTCGATCATCATATAATTTACAGAAATGTACATTTACAAATGTACAGAAAAGGACATAGGGTACCTTTCATCCAGAAAAAAAGTAATGTTCCCGCAGGATCGAAAAATAACATTTAATCGGTAGTCTATTAGTAGAAGCTAGTTACATACATTTGATGCGATACTAAATGGGAATAACGCTCGCAAACCCAAACAAAATTTTAGCGACAGATAACGCTTACTTTATAACCTAAACTATAGGAACTTTAGCGCTATAGCAGCTGCGATTAGATCTTATAGTAATTTAATAGAGTTTGCCATAAATCGTATTACTTTATGCTATGAAATGAAAGTAGTAAAATTATCAAATCATTAGAAAGACATAAAGCCTTTGAATATTCTACTTCAGAATGTTTATCATAAAAAAGTGCAATGAAAGATATGGAAAAACCAAGAAAAAAGCTTCAATGACCACACGCAACCGATAAGTAAGCACCTATAAGTGTCCTTTTTTATCAACGTATCGATAAACTGCATCGGATGTTACGAAATCGATAAGTGGCCGATAATTCGTGGAGCTCGAGCGTCATATCGGTTGTAAATAGCACGTTGTAAACTGTTATCGACGAAATAAATCGATATAAAACTTATGTGCCCAACTTGTATACTACATACGTACGTCGTATCTTAAAAACTTTATGAGCTCTTTGTAAACACATAATGTAATTCGGGTCTGGCCTGCGCTTAGTTACAAAGTATGAAGTTGGTAATAAAATAATTAAATTGCAGGACAAAAGGGCATGCAGTGAATGGCCTTCACTTTAAAAATTAATATTTAGTAAAGTTTATTTTTCTAATGCATTTTTAGAAGCGCTAAAACAGTTTTCTTAATTTAAAAAATCTGTAAACATTAAAGGGAGAAAAAAAGAGGCTTCCTATTATTACCAAGTCAGCCGTCGTACTGCTTACGAAGTCATGGCATAGTTGTCGACTTTCAATTAATGCATTGTTAACCCTAGTAGTCTAGTATTCATAACAAACCTTACAGTTCTTGGGCTAGGTTAATTGGTGTAAATGTAAAAAATATTATTATTGCTAGAGTAACTGTTTGGATAGTTATCCATAGTGGTAGTACATAAATGTATATACATTTCGAATCCCGAAAGTAGGTGTAGAAATTGTTGACATAATAATTACGTCAAACTGTTTTTTTCTTAATATTTAGTATATACTATCTAGTCCATCGCAGTAATATTGAAGAAATTTCTTTTCAGGAAGAAGAATAATAACAAGCCTCCGATTGTACAGCTTATAAATCGTATTCTTAATAATAACTGTGTCAGTATTTATTATTTATATACATTTATTTATTTTATTTTGAGACTGTATTTATATTAAGTTTTCTTCGTTAATTTGTCATGTACTTTCTCACGTGTTGAAATTGTTTACGGATTTGATATTAACTATAAATTTTTTTCATATGTCTGTCTCAAATACAACAAAGCACAACGTCATCAATTCAAGTTAATAACAAATACTGTGCTCTCCTTACTAATCAAGATATAAATATTGATTAATGTTGATGTAAGCAAATAGTTACATTGTCAGTGCAGACACGGTTATCTCGATCTCATTACTTCAGAACAGTTCATTGTTAATATTAAACTCGAGGTTATATTGAGGATTTAAATAGCCCGATTAACAATGCCATGAGCCCACAGGTGGGCTTACCCGATTATATATTTGGAACAGTAAAAAGTCCTTTAAAAAGAAAAGGAAAACCGAATAGTACGGTGTTTTTGGCGACGGTATCCTAAATCAGCGATAAACGCGATATGCTACAAGATCTTCAATGAACTCTTTCACATCTTCATACACCTTTTATAACTCATCGTACATGTTTCGTTACACACACACATACACGCACACACATCCACGCATGCACACGCGCGCACACACACACACACACACACACACACACATGCACACTTTTCTCCACGACACACATTCAACCAAACTTTCCAACATAATTTACACCACCTTATCGAGAACACAGAACACCATTTACACTCATTGTATATAAACAGTCACCACAAAATCTGTTTTATTTTTATTATTATTTTTTTTTTGTTTTGTATTCATTCACTCATTAAGTAAGAAATGGTTATTGAAACAACATGTATCTTTTGTAATTTTATAAGAAGCGGGGCCCTCTAACACAGGTTTAATACTTAAAAGAGGACACCAGCCACTAGTTATGTACGTTTTTAAAGATACTGAATAATTTTTTTTTTCATCTTTTCCTTTTCATTGTCATCTTACGCGATCAAACCAACGGCAAGTTCGTTTGAAGTCTAGTAGTGAAAATCTGCAGCGAAACGCAACTTAACGCTTGGGAAAACGATCTGATATATTACGTTGTTAAATTGACAAGTATTTGATATATATTGTTGTATTGACAATTGATGTTATTATAAATATGCGTCAAGATGCAACTGCGACGCCATCAGTCCATTACATAAATTGCGGCCTGCTCTTACTTCGTTAGGGTTATCATTATCATTAGTAGACGCAATAAATTAATAGCATAAAGTTTTCTTCAGGAATTGGGTTATCAAGTATAAAAATAATTTCACGTTATCATTCCATACTTAATCCACAGATTAGCGCGTTCAAACTCTTAGGCTTTATGATATAAGTACAAGCGGTTGATTCTTATTTTGAGCAAAATTCAATCGTCGACTGCTCCCGGCGTACGCAGAGATATGATATTTGCTAGTGTTGCATATAATTCTTTAACACTTGACCTTAATAACTTAGCACCGCCTTCATAGTCGTCGTCACATGTATTATCGCGATTGCCGCAGTTGTAGGACACCGCCTTACTCAGAATGTGGGATTAAAAATAAGATGATTATCTTCCAATTATCACTACTTAATCACTTTTTGCAATAGACAGACAGGTTTGTCAAGCACATAAATAAATTAAATTTGACACGTTTTGATAGGAGCATTTTTAATATATATTTATTGAGTAATTAAATAAAGGATTAGATATACTCCAATATAATCGTGTTAGTTTATTTGTGAAAATAATCAAACATCTGGATATCGTCATCGAGGAATACATTCGTATTAATAGTGCTTTATTAGTTTTATTAAAGCTGTATAAAGGTATCATTTATCTTGAACAATGAAAGGAACGACCTCCGTCTTAAGAGTAACAGATTAAAGATAAGGCTTAGCGTTGTCAATTTTTATAATTGGCTTTTTAATGTATGATTCATTGTAAATGAACCGTATGTTTGTTTTGCAATCTATTCGCGTATGTTACAGTTTAAAACACTGCCAAATATTATAATTTAGTCTAGAAACTTTCTATATTGCGCCTTGAAAAATTCTTTAGAGCTATGTACTTCTTTCGAATGAAGCCAATTTGTGTGAATCGTATATTAATATGTGTACAAATAAAAAGATAAATAATATATGCTATAGCATAAATGGTGGACTGTTAGCCATAAATGTTCGTAAATAAATATAGGTACTTTATAGACAAACACAGATTCATTAGCCTAAAGGAAATTAAAAACAATACGAGATCTTATCGCTTAGAACGATCTCTACTAGACAACCTTTCGTTCGTTCATGTTCACTCATGTTTTATAAGTGTTAGCAGGTGAAACGAAAATGCAGAAGTGGTTTCATTTCAAACTTAGGATTGAAACAATTGAATACGGAACTAAACGCATAAACTTTGCACTCTTTGTCTTCCTCTGAAGCCTGACAACCAAATAGAAACAGCAGGAAGGAGGACAAATGGGTATTTTTTGGATCGCCCAATTGCTTTTAGCCCAATTTGCCATTTGGAAAACAAACTTTTTGCACGATTGATAGCTATATCTAGTGAGTAAATGATTACTGGCTGGTAATGGATAAAAAATATTTGTATCAAATTAAGAAAAGTGATTATTGTGACAATTGGGACCAATTATTTTAGACTAATAGAAGTCAACTTTTTATTGCAACGAGTAAAGACGAAAATTGAGTTTCAATCTGCAATAAAATGTTTGATATTAATCTAAGAATATCTATAAATAATTTCGTAATGACAGTGACATCTGACGTCATTGTTACGTTTCTTGAAATCACAGCAATCGTTCGAAGGGACAAAATGTTGATTTCTCATTCTGACGTCAATTGGCACGCTTCATTTGCCCACGTAAAGCCACCGCTCTCGAAAAGGATTTACTAAGACAAAAATAATTTTAGTCGAAACATTGTTTACTAAAGTAATAAAATTTGCTTGTAAATAGTGAAGAGCACCTTTTAACTAATGAAGCGGTAAAATAAAATACAATACAAATTATACGTTCCTAAGTATAAACTCACACTGAAAATATTGAGTAGTGGCAGTAGAGCAAACAATTGTTGCATAGGTGATTTCTACCAAATCTTTGGATGGATATATATTTTTAATAAAACAGATGTTAAGGCTCAACTAACAAGAATAAAAATCGAGTAATGAGAACTAATATTATAAACACGACACTGAGTTTGTTTTACGCATTTACGCCTTAACTACCATTATGATCATTTTGCATTTACGCTGTCAGAGGTATGGAAACAAACACAGAACTTCGCTCACTGCATTTTTTCGCGACCTTGCGTTGAATCTTCTTTCGTGGACACTATTTAAAGGAGGATTTTTACCACATATTACAATTATTTTCATTTTACTGTTATAATTTATTACAATGGTGAATTATTCGGTGTACATTATTTATCCTGGCAAGAGTATACGAGTATTTTATGTTAAATATAATATAGATACGATTGAGCACTAGGATTAACTGTTGTGATGACCAACAGAAATCTATTGTTCCAGAGAAATATTCTTTATGCAAAAAAAAATTATCCAGTTTATTTTACTATTGCCTATTGAATGATGAAGAAGTCTAAAAAGTTAATTATTGGCAAATACCAAAGGTCTTAGTGTATGTTTTTAAATATGTACACATTACTATCTTGCTTGAGTTAGGATTTTGAATTTGAAACTATTTGAAGCTATAATACAAATATTAATCTATACCTTATCATTATATCCATTTTAAGTCGATAAGAAAAAATCTTAGATTTTCGTTATCAAACCTTCCAAAAATGTTCAAAACTTTTGTTGCTCTTAAATAAGAGTATGCCTGGTTTGTAGAACGATATAAATTTAAAAGCGTTGTGAGTTAAATAAAATATGATTCAATGTTGTTTTCAACCGGATGTCCTTCTCTTGTTTGACTTGAAAGAAATACACTCTGGTCTTGAATGAACAATGATCAAAATTTAATTGCAAAAAATGCTTTATAACAATGTAACACGTATTACGAAGTAAATGCCACGATAGCATTGAACTATATAAAAGGTATACTTTGCAATGTGTTTTGATTTCAACGGTCTCAATCAAACCGCATACAAGTTCTTGACATTTGGAAGTCTGCATAAATGTATATGCAGTAACATTATTCTCATTGTATTGCCAAAAAAGCGAGAAAGAATACGATGCGATGCGAGGTTACTCATTACGAGTACCTATTCTCTGACATTCAATGGTCAATATTTTTCGAAATATCAGAGTACTTAGCGCTTAAATTTAAAAATTTCACTGTTTTGTTTCAAATAGTTATGTATAACAAACTTTTTAATGCTATTTTGGACTATGTACACAATTTCTTCATTCGTATGGACATCTTTATCTTTGAAATACCTCAGACAAAACCTAGGTAATCTAATTATGTAAATTGAACAATGAGTCATATTTTAAAATAGAGAAGAATAAAGTATAATGTCAAATCAAGTTCGTGCTTAAAAATAAATTTAAATGTTAGTAAAAGATTTTGAAATTTGTATTTAAAGTTTATAATTAGAGGGCGTGTTGCATAGGCTACAATTTCGACGTTGGGTACAAAGGCACCGTCAGAACGTTAATTGCGGTTAACAATAGCTTAGATTATTATAAGTTAAATAGGTAAATCAAATAATATCTTGCAAGTTACGGTAATTCGACCTTGCGTTTACCGCACCTGCAATGGCCAACTGTTGATAATGAGATAAAATATATTATATTATTTATACATAGATACATCAATTTAATCTCTATAATAGGCTGGGCCCCGGGTTCAAGATTCGCGAACTTAGAACACTCTGGTAGCCCACTAATTTATGCAATAGGATACTTGGATTGATATAAAATATAATATACTAGCTGTCCCGGCCACGCGTTGCTGTGCCGACTGCAGCGTCATCTGCCGGACTGATTTGTGAATCTAAACTATTCTCAGATCCCCTTGAACACACACAAAAAAATTCATTCAAATCGGTCCAGCCGTTTAGGAGGAGTTCAGTGACATACACACTCACAGAAGAATTATATATATAAAGATATAATGTTAAAAACAACACAACCCAATAAAAAAACCTTTTCAAGTCTCGTGTGTGAACAGTCTGGAGCGAATGCCATCTATGTATTACAGGCTTTTCTGACGATCGTTTAGTGCAACGATAGTGATTCTGCCTTTATAACCGACGGACCTGGGTTCGAATCCCGGAATACGATCATTTGTACCTGAGTCGTGGGTGGTTTTATATAGTTTTATGAATATTACATAATTATGTATCATATATGTATGTCTATCCGTTACCCTAGTATCCATAACACAAGCCTTAGTGCTTACATTGGGTTAGGCTAATTAATTGGTGTGAATGTAAGAAATATTTATTATTTATTTACTTACTATTTTTTTTACTCTCTGTTTAACACGGGGACGTTTAGTATACATGATATTAAAACAACAATAATGTTAACTTAAATTTTACATAATCATGATCATGTAATGAAAGCATAGCACTGTAGTTATAGTGTCAAAGGCTTAATATAATTTTGTTGTCTTGAAAAACTCTCCAAGGATGCAAATTTGAAAACAACCTAAAAAACGGTCACTGAGCGAAGTTATTATAAATTATTCATGTTACTTATACATATTATAAATTAAAGAAAAAAAGGTGTTCTTATACATTGTTCATTAATTTATTATTTACAGGAACATATAATGCTAAAGGCGTACTTAATGCCTTGCAGCATACAACACCAGTCAACCGATAAGGGTAAGGGTAAACACACGAGCTATGCAATAAAATATTAAATAAATTAAATTAACCTAAAAATGTATATACTTTACACTGTAAAACAAATTTAGCGACCTATTGCATTATCATGGTTTGTTTTATTAATTGATTTTTAAATGAGATTAATACTAGATATGAATGAAGATTATAAGATTGATGCAAATCGAAATATAAAAATAATCTATCTATACTTCAACGCCCCTGTAGCCAGTACCCAATATATAACAATACTATACCACGCAATAAATTTATAAATGAAGTGAATAAAAATATGTTGGCCGACAACTTAAACATACTAACATAAATAACTTCATAGCAAGAAACAAAAGGATAAGATCATTCAAATTACGACACCACAAATAAAATTGCAGATTTATCCTTGAACAAAATCTTTAATTTAAGAACAACAAAGCAATTGTGCATACAGACAATCAAAGTTAAAAAATTGCAATTGACTCTGATCGTAGATAACGATTAAGAGATGTGTACTTGTTAGGATTTTTTTTTTATCTAAAGTCTATTTACTATGGCTACATAATCATTGCACTGATATAATATCGAAATTATATGGCAGCGGTTAGCAAGTACGTCCTGCGATTGCGGAGGTTAAGCTACTCTCCAAAAGGGTAGTCATGGAATCGGTGACCAATAATTATTTTCGTTTTGGACATGTTAAGACAGTGGTCCTAGCCGCATCTGCTGTCAAAGCATAACTATAAATTTATATCTTGTAAACGCAAAGTTCCATGATAATATATATCCTTGGGATGTGTCTCGATATATATTATGAAAATCCTTGGATCATATATCAATTATTCCTTTTATAAATACATACATGTGGCTTTTACTCATACTTTTACTCATGAATTGCTTTATTTCTACGAAAACATTGGATTGATCAAACTCGATCGCTCCAACTTTCCGCATCTGCATTTTACACAAAATTTAATAAAAATATAACAATAAAATTACACAAATTGTTTGAATATGATCGATCAATATAAATTTGACATAATATATCTAATATATATCCGATAAATATACCATAAATATCAGATATTTTTATAACCCCGACTAAAAGTGACACATTAAAAATCTTTTACAGAAAAATATGAAATTTACCACATTTTGTTTCTTTTTCAAGAGCAAAATAATTATTTGATTAGAGTTTATGTAGAAAAATTCAGTTAATTAACACTTATAATAAACTGAGAACGAGAACAGACATTATAATTTCATAATACGTAATAGACACATGAAAGGAGGTATTTATTACCATAATGGCGAGGTCGATGTCCTATCGCCAAAGGCTCATTGGAGTGTGCAGTTAAAAACGGCAAATTGCCAACTTAAATTTAATCGCATCTTAGCCCCGCCCCTAGCGATCAGGTTCTAAATAACGAACAGTCGTGACTGCGAACCATTTTTTTAACTTAGATTTTAAGACTAAGGATCAAATAAAAATTCTGACGAAATATTAACACTTTTATTATACGAGCTGCTTTTTTATATACCTAATGGGTTTCGCTCGATCTTTATCTAGCAAGAGAGTCGACGGGATCTACGATGGAGCTGAATCACTATAGATGAGTGAAAATCGAAATGTAATTACTCGGAAACACAGAAGCAAGAAAGGACTTCCACTACTTTTACTATGATTATAAATGATGAGTAGAGTTTGCTGGAAGAAAAGAGATAGCGATATGAGCTCGTGCAATGCAGCAGAAAATGTAGGTAACTAATAAAAACTATTTATATTCCCGAAACTCTGTACGCACTCTGCCAGTCTCTGTGGCTAGGCTTTGATGCCATCCTGTGGCGCCGATGTTGAAGGCAACCGTTATTAAAAAGAGGACCAAATAACTCATAATGTTATCGATGTTTCTTTATAATGCGTTAATGATTAAGAAAAACCTAGGTACATATTTGGCTTAACATAGTTTAACTTGGTAAGGAGCGATTGACAGCATTGTGTAAAATTATATTTAAGTCATTGAACCAACGTAATATAAAATTATGTGCAAAATAGTATTCATATTATTTGGATTGACTAAGACTTTGTATGTCTTTACGCGCAGAGTATAATAGCGGAGGCGTAGAATCGTGTGGATCGAATCGACCAATTATGTAAATCAAGCATTACTTCATGTTCTGATTGATGTAAATGTCATAGATATTAATAAGTTTTACTTCCATGAGTTTCCATTTTTATCAAATATTTGTTTCGCATAGTCTCGTTTTGCTGTACAAAAGTAAAAATCATTAATATGAAAATGACAGTTATATACTCAAAAACAAAAGGCTACAATATAGTTTTGAGTACCAACAGATTCTTGAAGTTACATGATTGTGTATGATTTATTATCAATTGTCTTTATAAAAAGACTGGGACTAGATAAAGCTTGAAGTTATCAACAATAAAAGAAAACACCTAAAAGTACTTCTTATAAACTTCTCAATGAAAAATACAAGAAGAGAGTGTACGAAGTGGTTATACTGTGCTTGCGAGCAAATAAAAAGAAGACTTTATTATTTACAGTTAATACACGTAAAAAAATTAATTCGGTTTACGTGGTGAGTAACAGCAATGGAAGGGACACAGGAAGAATTATTTATAGCACATGCCCTAGCGGTTACGACAAAGTTAATCGTGACATTAATGTTGTTATGAAAAGAACACAGACAATACTGTCTTACCTGAATAGATCTTGTATAGAGACTCCAAAAGTCCTTGCATCATTTTGGCTGAATTCTGCATTTAGCACGCTACGTCAACAGCTTAATAGCAACAAACATTCTCTTCACCAATCAAATGAAGTTGAACAATGGTGCTACATTATCAGCTCAACGATCTGATGTCTACATGGCCCGGTGAGATGCATAGATTAAACTTTAACCATGCAGAAGGCATGTTAATTGTTTCACTAACATCTGATGATATATAGAAATACATTGTTAGATCAACCATTTATTAAATTGTTATATTTTTGCTACTTAAGATTTCTTTCCTAGATTTTTATATCTGAAGAAATTTTTACTAGTAAAAATGTCTTCAGATTTTATTAAATTTGATTCACTTATTAGAAATTTTAACAGCGTTTTAAATATTGACAACAAGAGGTCGAATGAAGAAAAAGAAAGAACACGGACAACATTTAAAAGTGGGAAACTAAATAAAACACATCAGACGAACACAAATTACCATGACGTTCATCGATTGAAAGGAAAATGATCGATTTGCATGACCTTACAAAGGACGCACAGCAGACTACATGGCCAGCATACCTTGAGGGCATTACCTACTTCGGTAAAAAAAATATCTCGACGCTATAAACTTATTCAACGTATCTCTGGATCGAAGCGAACAAATACCGACGATGAATGCCGAGATAAATGCACCAAATGAAGATACGAGCAAGAAATGACTCTAAGTATTGGAGGTGAATGACTCCGATGATGGACATTACGGTGGCCAAATTGAAGTAACGGTACCAATTGCTGGATCGTTATCATCAATCAGATTTGCGTAACTATCTGTTAGCAATTACTTCTTACACTAGTGTAAGTCGATTCACTGGCTCCGTGGAATGTAGTGCAGGCGTAAGCTGTATACAGTTATACACGATAAGGATAAAAAATACTATAGACAGAGAAAAAGTGAGGAGTCATGTGTCCGTAGAACAGACTCAAAAATAGATACTGCTACTGAACCAAAATGCTAAAACAACTTGATATCTTACATAAACGCAATTTCGTTACCATATTAGAAGACACTATAAACAAACTTATCAAAGAATCATTAAAAGATTCATCAATAAAGATGACGAAGTATATTTAGAAGCTGATTGTAAATAAAAATCGTTTACGAACAATAAAAATGTTATAGGCGAGGTCAGTAATATGATATGTCGAGTGTCCGCCCACGTCAGGAAAGTAAGAACTGACCACCGCATCTATTTGTAGGTACATAAACGTTAAAAACCATTATAATGTTAAAACATATGTGGGAGGAACATTACAATTTTATCTTCAAAAAAGACGCAAACCTTGAACTTCGAAGGTCACCAATAAAACTTGAATAAGTTTTAAGATACCATAACTGCAGTAAAGAACTTAAAACATTTTTAGCATTCGCGGTTCAATATACCAGAACACCCATTAGTATTAACAAATGAGATATTCTTAACTATTTGGCACAGACACTTGAACATGTCAAAAAATTCAGAAAGCATATCCCAAAGTCATTTTTCATAAATAATAAGGTAAATAATATGTCTAATCATCCTGGCAAGACTGCAGAGCATTCGTGTGTATCTTTTTCAAACTTTATTTACATAGCTCTTTGTACGACTTTTTTGTAGTATTGTTCAAAATACTATTTGTCAACAAAACAAGAGGCTTATTTAGAATCATAATTTACTGTCATCCATATTAATGTATGTCAAGTGTGTTTGTTTCATAGACAAGAGTAACTAAGTATGGAAGAATTGATGTTACCAACGAAGGTCATAGTAGTCACGTACGAGACATTATAATAAGAAATCGTTATTATTCATTTCGAAAATATAAACAAAAAAGTATAAATATTAACAATTTTCATTCTTTTTTTACTACAATATCAGAACAAAGAAGATAGTAGTTAAAAAAAATAGAAACAAAGATAAAAATGAAGTAATTTACTACAATAATAATTGAAATCCTTACGAGTATCCAATGAATTATGAGAAGAAAATCTTACAACAACAAATTTGGAAAAAGAAACAATTACTGTTAGTTTTCCAATATCAAGATGTAAATGTTCGTCATGTGAATAATAACTTTTCTAACTAGTAAGTACTTAGTAAATTATATTTATTAAATAATAACATAAAAACAGGTAGAAATGATTTTAAATAATGGTGAAACAATTCCGGGCAAAATGTAACATTGAAAAGTCTACATATTAAAAATAGATGTGGCAATAAGTGTGAGTAACTAAATGAAGACGCTAATGAGACATTGAAGTGAATCTTTCACACAGAAGCAAACACAGACACTTTAAAACCTATAAAAAAGTATAAAGCAGCATATAAAACCAAAGACAAGGAAATAATTGCCGGCCTTTTGCAAATCATATGTAAAACCAACGATATCCATGTAACAATTTAGTATAGGTTGTGGTCTCGAATGTATTTTTGGACATACTTAGTCATTGTACAGAAGAACATTACGCTTATACAGAGAAGTAGAATATTAGATACATTCACCGGTGTAATCAAAACTTCTTCAACTATGTTGAAGAAATGCTACAAATAAGTCACAACTCCACAGAACCTTGGGAACTTAATGAAACGCCATAAATTACCCGTCGAGATACACTCGAGACGATTTACTCTTTCGAAAATTGAAGCTGACACGTCTGCTCTTAATTCAGCGGGCGCCGGGAAATTAACAAACCACTGCGCCAAGATAACTCGACAGATTATGAACACAAATTGACAACAGAAAATGTCGTATTACAACGAGAGTACACTGCACTAGCGATAACAATATTATAAGAGGTTTGTAATTCATTGGCACAAGTCACAAAATACACTGATTTCACTGCACGGCCATATCCTGGGATGGGAATATTTCACTAGCGGCGTTTTGGGACAAGTTTCGGCGCGTGTTTCACCTTCCGGGCGGCAGAATGGAGCGGATCGCCGCCCGCGCCGTCCGCGGTGTGCCGCACCGCCGCCGGCACTGGCCACCGGGATTATTTATAAATTCATGCAGACAGGGGGTCGTAGAATTTTGCACGACACCGCGGTATGCTAACGCTAATGACTGCATCAGGTCGCGCCGGAAACTGATTTCGTTCCACCGACAGCGGGTTCATTTGGTCGTGCTGATATCCATATTTCAGTCACTGTATCTTCAATCGTTGAATGGCAACTTAAAGATCACAAAAACCTTTTATTTATGAAGAAACATTTTTTTGTGGAAATTGGACAACATATTTTTCAATAAAAAAGGCATCATTGTCAGACAGTACAAAACAATAAAAGTGTCATTTCTAACAGTAATTCAACCATCACAGTTGCAAAACTTCAACGATCAAGTTTCATATTTGCGTAACATGTCAAAAAGTAGTAAGTATTTCTGGCGACCCTGCTTGGGCGCCCACCTGAACAGGTGTTTTCTGCTCCAATCCAAAGCCAAACCTGTGCACGTGGGCGCGATATAAATACCCGAAGAACTGAATGATGAACACTTTTTGATTAGCCACTGGTAATTAACTATTAACGTAATCGTAAACAATAGATAGAAGAATGTTCATGATACGTCAAACCACCTTTAACTATATGCTATGTATGTGAACGACCTGACCAACCAGATTTTTTTTGTAAATAGTTCTTATTTAAATACCTGTGCAAATATCATTATTATTGTATTTAAATTCCGTTTGGTGCAAGGGTAGCGATTCTGCTTTTCGCACCAACGGTTCTGGGTTCGAATCCCAGAAGGGGCAGATGATTGTATGATGAATACGAGCATTTGTTCCTGAGTCATGGATGTTTGTATATATTTCTATGAATATTACTTAATAATGTATGATATATGTCTGTATATCTGTTACCCTAGTATCCATAACAAAAGCCTGAAAGTGCTTACTTTGGGCTAGACTAATTGGTGTGAATGAAGGAAATATTTATTTATCTATTATTATTAAGTTTGATAACAATTATTTCTACATTATTGCACATCAAACTGACAGCTTGTTTTAAGCAAATATTTTAGTTTTTTTTTTTTTTTATATTAATTCAACTAATCAAATCACAGAACTTAAATTTTTCTAAAATGTCCACGACTTGGTGCTCAATGTTTTAAAACATTGCAATGTTAACTTCACAATTATTGACTTTTAGCGTGAAAAAATATAAATAAATCAAAATATATACCTACTAATTAAATACGAACATATTCTTTTTAAATTAAACAATAAAACAGATGAGACAAACACTTGTGTTATGAGACGAGTTCCGTTATTAATTTTCCTGATCCGATTTGGGTTATCCCAACCGAAAGGCTGCTGCTGCCAAATTTGATAGAAAATTTAAATCATTTTTATATTATTCCTTAAGAAAATTGTTTTCATAGATAACTGAGCAAAGATACGCTAATGTGTCATCATAATTTAAACTCTCGTTCAATGCTTATAATGAATCATCGACAAGACTTCAAAAGAAAAAGCGTTTGGCACCATTTGCGATTCATTCTGAACTTCTTGACAAATGATCGCTAAAATTAAAGCAATGAGGCTATTCTTGCTAGAATTGTAAGACCAGAAACTACGTAATGTCTGGGTTTATATAAGGTTATAATAATAATAATAAATAAGGTTTTGATAATACCAATTTGCCTAGGCCAAGTAATCAATAAGAGGCTTGTGATATGGATTATGACGATAAGGAATAGATATACATACATATATTTTAAATATAAACAAGGAATATACACAGAAATCTACATAAAGATCTTTTTCAAGACTCCAACCCCGTTTAGCTACAGCTACCGCTCAGATAAAAAATAAAATGTTAATTAATAAAAAAATATTTAGTTCGCTATTCCAAACCCCCGTCCGACGCAAAAAGAGCGTGTATCTTTCTGTGGCACCAAAGCTCTTAAATTATCTGGCTCTTAATTCATATTATTGGCGGCAAAGATATCCCTAAAAAAAGTATTAATGAAATGAAAATAAAGTTCATTCAAATGCATTTAAAATAAGTTCTTTAGAATTGCCAAGAAGAAAGGCCACAAGAAATTGCTTAGATTTTTCAGAAGTAGCGACGTTTACAATTTGTGTACATGGTTACCATACATAATCTAAACAAATAAACATTAGTTTAGACCAAGACTGGGTAACAATTGTTATGTTCATTACACAAACATGCCCCATCGGGATTCTTCGGCGCAAAAAGGTAGAATCGCTAATGTTGCACAAAGCAGTCGTCCAATTGCAATTGCACAACAACGAATGTAGTACACTTTTCAGCAAATAAATACCATCTTATATTACTTGATTTACGTTATAATTATTGAAACCTGTGTTAAACCTACGAACCTAAGGGCTAATGCGCACTGCGTTTTTAACAGCGCGTTTTTTTATTCCACAGAGTAATTTTTGCATGCTAACGCGTTTATAAGTTACAAACGCGTGTTACATCCCGTCCATACCGATTCAAGCGCGAGACAAAATTTATGCAGGTGTTTTAAGGTAGACCTTTGAATACTTTAATAATTCATAGTCGAGCAAGCTGCGTTCGACTCGTGTTAGTAACGATACAAGAGCGCGTCGAGCGTCAGCGCGTTTATAAAAGCTTGATGTGAACAGAGTCTAATACAGTTTCAACAAACTTTGTGCATCTATTTACTTAGTTACTTACTTAGGTACTAGTTACCGCTAAGTGAGCAGGCACTGATATATTCTTCCTATAGTTAAAATCAATATTTCATAAATGAAATAGAACAATCCAACTCCCGATTTGACTTTAAAATGTTAAACAATTAAATGTATCAGATGAAGTAATTTATTCATAAAAAAATAACAGAACAGGGTATGTCCTCTTAATAACGACAATATTAATATGTCAATAATGATTACTAAGTGATTACTATTACAAAGGAGTTACTATAATTGGATAGTGTATTGAATTACTCAAGCGATATACTCACAAAGTATACACACTTGAAAGTACAAAGGTTATATGATTTAAAAATAAACTTTTTGTTTCAACGTCAAACTTATTTGACTACTAATACCGTGCTAAGTCTAGTACTAAACATAAATAGACCGTTCCGGACACAAATATCGCAAGGGCGTCACGTCTGTCTGTCAGTCACGCGGTTATAGCCGCAGAGAGACATTCTTAACTTCTGTCACGAGAGCTGTCATGTTGTTATGCGATGAGTGCATAGAAATTTTTTCAGTAGACGATTGGAACGCGCTCTTTCCTCGTGTATGCACGTATAGAACAATCACTCTACATCATCTGTTGCAAATAAAGAAATTGTTTAACAGATTCAGTGAATTCTACATAATCAATGCATAGAAAACTCTTTTACAGTTTGCTGCTGGAATTAATTATCTATGTATGCTTTTTTAATTAATATGTATGTATCGAGAATGTTAGTCCGCTTAAGGCCTTTGCTTTAAAAATTATTTTTATTAAATCATCTAATTTTGTTTATTTTATAACCCGTACATTTTCAAAGTCACGGTTCCTTCTGGGTTAGCTCGCTTCGTCGCAATTCCTGTTTTGACTCACGAGTTTGATTGGCAACCAGCGAACCCATTCAAAAAACAATCCTTCCACAAAACTTCACCAGTTTTCGTGTACAGTGACACTTCAGAATCTTTTACTAGAAAAGTATTTAATTAACATTTTGCAAAATTTAATTCTCATGTACAGTCGAAAGCAAATTAAGTTATATACTCTCAATATAAAAACATCTTTATTACAATTGCATAAGTATAACCAAATCTGAAAGTGTGCTTTCAATGGTAACCTTTTTGCGATCAGTACTGGATCTGAGGCCCGAGTGTTAGTATTTGAAGGTGCAAACGGTGCTATGGCGTTCAGTTTGGATGATTAATTTGAAGTCCAGGCAATATTTCTCAGGTATTTCTACAAACAAAATCGATATATTTAAGATTTATTACTTTTTGTTTTATTATTAATGTATTGATATTTAGTATTTTTAATCCCTTTTGCTATGCATGCATATACAACGACGAATATCTATACAATATATACTCAAATATAAATCGCACATAATCGCATAAAAACGCAATTTATTCTTAGTTTGACTTATATCACATGATAAGTTCTACATTTAAAATTGATTCGAAGGGATATTAACATTCATATATTCCTAAACTGACATTCATTTATTTGTTAATGAGTTAAGATAGTTTTTATCTTTATTCCATAAATGGCTATAACTTAGCGTTGAGGTGATATACATAGATTGGCGTGGCATAGTTTCCGTACAGATCTAGTACTACTAAAGTTGCCAGATGACCGGGATATCCTGGGTAACTTTGCGTGTGGTCCCGGATCCATGAATTACACTTGTTGTCTCGGAATTTCCGATCACTAGTCTTTTTCTACAAAGTTACGACTCCCCGGCGGCCAAAGTTGGACGCGTGAGGTTTGCGCACATATTGATTTTTCTACCAAGGTTTGATTTATTAAGCCTTAAAGAGTAATACCTTTTTTAATTCTGAAAAGTTCAAGTCCCGGAATTGACGAGACAAAATCTGGCAACACTAACTACTATTACGAGTACTTAGTAACTTTTTTATTGTTATTACAATATTAACATATCAAAAATTCATCAACTTATAATATTGCTTTACTGCATAAAACAAAATTGGCACATAGACAAAAGTGTCTCTTGGTATTTTTCCTTTCCGAATACCGTCTGTCTATTGTTACACACTCGTTTCAAATGACAAAAACATAAAACGAAGTCGTAAAGTTTGCGAAGGCAATTCAATTTTCTACTTCTAAATAAATAGTTTGTCCAGGTTGATTTATTTGATTATTATTATAAAAGAAATGTAATTTTTTAACTTTTATGTCAAAAAGGCAATTGTTTATACTTAAGATACATCTTTTGTAAGAATGTCAATAAAAATACAAACAGATTCTTGCGGATGGCACGTCTGCCGTGTCATCATTTTCTTTTGCGTGTGGCGTTAGCTACTGGAGATGTGTCATTTTTAAATCGATGATAACTCCTTCAAATTAAGTATTAGGGATATTCACCCAGAGTAAAACTATCTTCGTTTTTCACGTAAATCAAGCTCGTAGCTTTCGTTTCTGGTAATTGTATGTCGCAACGAATTGGTTAAGTGTAATCTAACTTGTCGTATCAATATATTTCTTTCTTATACTTCTCTGTTGTTTGATTCATAGTGTTGTTTAAAAGTATTGATTTTTCAATTGTGTATTAAACAATAAACATTTTTGCTATAAGTAAAATATTGTCTAACAAAATATATCTTTACTTATACGTTACAAATATAGACAGGTGTAGTACACAAGTGAAAACCGGTTATTTGGTTTATATTATTTTATTATGAAACAGATGACTTGTAGAGATTGTCCTTTTTTCAATAAACTGTAAGTAAAGTGAGTGAGTGAAGCGTCGCACAGTGGAAGTTCCTATACAAATCGTCAGACATTTTGTTAGTGGTGAAGATTTCTTTAATTTAAAAAATACATATTACATAGATGAATTTTAGCACAGACGTTGGGTTCTCTATATCCCAACTCTCAGCCAAATTTCATAGATATACCAGCTATAGATCTTGAGCTACACAACTTTTCGTCGAAGAGAGCATGTCCAACCGTTTGTATAGGCACAATCCAATATGCGACGCGACGTGACTCTAAAAATTCAAGTCACGGGCATGCGCCGGCAAGAATACCCGCTGCGGTGACAGAACTCACTTATTATTATTAAACATACTGCCAAAAAAAAGGTACGTTAGCGACTATGACGGGATAGTATTAATAAAATCAATGATGCATCTGATGACGTGATTGTGTTGATAATTACAATCATGCTATATTAGCTGTAGGTTGGAACGCTCAATTTAATATGTGATTTATTCCATGATGATTGTTATAAAATTGCAACGCATCGTTAGTCACAATAAAGATTGCAAAATACGCAAGTCAGGTTGAATTTATTATTTTGGAAGTCGGCAGCAACCGTTTAATGGTGCGTCCCAACTGAGATATAAATTTTTTGTTTTATTATTCTATAGGTATGTATGCAATACAGTAGTTTCAGAAAATAGGCTTTACAAATAAACAGGTAAAACGATTATTGGGAACATATTATACAAACTAAATGGCAAACAAAAAGCTTTAAAAACACACATTGCAAGACCTGATGATGTAGTTAGCTCTTTTTGCAAATAATTAAACAGTAAGATGGAGGTCGGTCCCCCTGCCCGAGTTTCTTTCGCCAGTTCTTCTCGGTAGGCCCTCCCAATTTCCGAACTGGTAGTAGACTCAGTAATATACAATGTAATCGTACTGAGAATTAAATAAATAACTAAATAATGTGTAAAAATAAAACAATTTGATTTATATAAAATAATTTAATAATTAGGAACGTTCCCGATTAAAATATTGTGAAGGTAGTAGAAAATATATGACAACCATCATCTTAGTCATCCTGTGATCACGGCTCCTGTAAAGGAGTCGAAACGTCAGGATTAAATATAAAATAAAATAAAACATGCGCAATAATCCGTAAAAAAGTGTTTTATTTCAAAACGCTTAAATTTTGTTTTAGTAAATACTATTTTAGGATTTATATCATTTGATTTAAATATATTTTCTTGTACTCTTCGTTCCGATATTATCATAGTAATATTTATTTCAAGAGATCAAAATCAATTGGAATAAAAATACGTGTTAGTGTTGCTAGGTAGTTCTGAAGCAAAATCTTCAAAAATTCTTACATAATCTTAAAGTCAAATCCGCTGAATTTCAGTTGAGTAAATATTTCACTGTGAATTCATTCGTAAATTTGAAGTCGGCGCGCCGTAAAATACTTGAAGTATCTCTGACAATTATCTTATATCTTCCTCTTTTATTCGATTAAGTGTTCTTTTTTTCTGGACTGAAGTTATTCTGCATTATATATTGAACTGAATTTTCCCCAATTTTCTTGGACGGGCTGTTTTTTATGGATAATAATTGACAGTCTGCGTTAAGTTAATAATAATTTACTTTGGTAATACAGAGAACTTATCTATAACCAAAATAAATGTAAGTTTTTAGCTCTGTTGTATTATAAGTATCGCAGTTTACGGGTTAAAATAAAATATAAGGACCCATATTTTTTATTAGTAAAAAGGATGTTTAATTTCCTAAATCTTTTTACACAGAAAAGCTTAATTCCTAATGCCATTTGACATTACTGGCTTATAAATTATCACTATTGTAATTGTTTTATATAGGCTCTTAATTACCAAGTCTCAAGTTGTATCTCGAAGTCGGTATCCATGATTTATTAATTGTAAGTAATTTTAATTTGTTTGAGATTTTATTTAAAACTTTGGAACATAGAAAGTAAATGATTCATTCAAAGGATAATTCGAATAGCTAAATATTTTATTACAAAAACCAATAATGACATATAAAAAGATGGTTTCAGTATTACCATTCGAATGAAACTAATCGTTCGAGTAACAATAGACACGAATTTAGTAATTGTTTAAATAAAAAACAGAAGCTAAAATAGAGTTAATTAATATCGATTAAATAAGATTTTGACATGAAAAGATACCAGCGAATTCTCAGGCGGGAATCGAACCCGCAACCTTTGGAAATCCAGTCCAATGCTCTCCCAATTGGCTGTTCTGTTCACTAAATAGCTGTTTCATCTTAATCGATTGCCCAAACATTTGTAAAAATGTTTCTTTCGAATACGAGAGGATGTTCCTCTCATTGATGAAACAACGCTGGCCTACAGCGTAAAATCAGAAAAGTACTAGAAAATTTGGACGAGTGTTCACAAGGCTCGGTAGCTTAATTGGGAGAGCATTGGACCGGATTTACAAAGGTTGCGGGTTCGATTCCCGCCTGAGAATTCACTTGTGACCTCTAGTATTTTTCTATTATAATAATTTATCTCATAATTGAAAATGCATAACATATATAAAAATCATAAAAACTAAATTAAATTAAATTATAAAATATTTAATGTATTGAATATCATTTAAAAAAGGTCAAGTGCGAGTCGGACTCGCGCACGAAGTTTCCGTACAAACTTTTACGTTACCGTTAAGTAAATTATAAAAGTATAGTCCTCGGCATATAAGTTGAACCTGGTCTTGACATCACGTGGCATACGCAGTAGAACGTTTAGGTATATTATTCAATTTCTGCGCAAGTTTATTGTTTGACTTAAGTTACATGGCGCGACCTATACCGAACATTGCTCGAAATGAACAACGGATTGAGGGACAAACTTAACTTTGCCGTTGGAAAACTGTTGTCCCTATACATCGACATAAGTCGCGATTAATTTACCAACTGTAAATAACATTGCAATCGCAAAAGTATTTTTTTGTGATGCAAATACAATTTTACGGTTTTTAAATTTTTGTTACTTGTGCTACATGACATCGCTTCAAGGAAAATTCAATGATCTTGACAGACAGACAGACAGACGGACAACAAAGTGATCCTTTAAAGGTTTCGTTTTTTCCCTTTGAGGTACGGAACCCTAAAAAGGCCTGCGCGTAAAGAAAAGATTCTCCATAAAAATACCCGACTTTGCTATTAATTGCCTATCATCGGACTGCGTCGGTTACGTTGCCAATTCATTGTTATTCTCTTTCGTTCCTAAGCGGCCCGCTCGCAGTGCTTTTCGTTTGAAAATGACAACGAGTAGGCAGACTACGGCCCGCTGATGTACATGTTTTCACTCATTCGTGATAAACTGTAAAATTAATAATAAGAATGCCAGAAAAAACATCGCGGCTAAGACATTTTTGTATAGGAAGTATAATTTTGTTTTATGGGTTTCGGAAGCGGGATAGCAACATATTTTAATTATTATGTGTGATCACTATCATTGTTTACGTGCGTGTTTTTTTGTTATTTTGTGAGACAACTGAAATTTTTAAATTAAATTAAATTGTTAAAGCTATTGCTGAACAAAGTGTTCATCTTTATAACTTAGTAATTCAAACACAGTTTCGTGCTCTTCCAAACATGGCTTTTGATTGCAAAAGAAGAGATGGATTATTTTAACTGTTTTAAGTTTACTCTTTAAGAATTGATTCGTGTAGGTATGAAAAATAATAGGGGTTAAAGTATGAAATTGCCGTTTTATTGCAATAGGTTCTTTGAATTGACATAGAATCTTCATGGTTTGAGGTTTTCGAATGAAACTTTTTTTAAATGGTTTCTATGATGTTCTTTTTTTAAAAAATGTAAAACATTTGAATATCGACTTTCAATTGTTTTTGTTATTCAATTTAGACAAGAAAGATGGATACTGCGAAAATTCGAGTTATTTTTGAATACGAGTTCCGACGCGGAACTAACGCGGCAGAAACAGCCCGCAATATCAATGCTGCGTTTGGAGAGGGGTCTACTAATGAACGCACCGTGCGATTTTGGTTTAAACGCTTTCGTGATGGAAATTTCGACTTAAAGAACGAGCCACGAGGAAGACCGCCCACACAGGTAAATAACGATGAATTAAGAGAGATAGTGGAAGCCGATCCTAGTCAAAGTACCCAGGAATTAGCGGCATGGTTTAACGTTACCTTACCCACAATATTGACTCACTTGCGTCAAATCAATAAAATAAAAAAATACGAAAAATGGGTGCCTCATGATTTGACTGATCTGCAGAAAGAAACGCGTGTTGAAACTTGTGTTGCCTTGTTGAACCGGTACAGAAATGAAGGAATATTGGATCGAATTGTAACATGTGATGAAAAGTGGATTCTTTATGATAACCGGAAAAGAAAAATGCAATGGCTGACCCCAGGTCAAATGCCACAACAGTGTCCTAAAGCAAAACTTACCAATAAAAAGGTAATGGTAACTGTTTGGTGGTCTCAGCATGGTGTTATTCACTATAGTTTTCTCCGATCTGGTCAAGCAATAACGGCAGATGTCTATTGTGCCGAACTCCGAACCATGTTGACAAAACTAGCAGTAAAACAGCCCCGACTCATGAATCGATCTTCACCATTATTGCTCCACGACAACGCGAGACCTCACACAGCACGAGAAACCATTTTGACCCTTCAGGAACTGCAGTTAGAAACCATTCGTCATCCTCCGTATTCACCAGACCTTGCTCCAACGGACTACCATTTTTTTCGTGATTTGGACAATTATCTACGTGACAAGAAGTTTTCTTCCCAGGAGGCAGTACAAAATGCTTTCACACAGTTTGTGCAGTCTAGATCGTCGGAATTCTATCGCAAAGGCATTAATGACCTTCCCATTAGATGGCAGCAATGTATAGATAATAATGGCAACTATTTTGATTAAATAAATTTGTTAAAAATTTAAAAAATAAACAATATAGATTTTCAGTACAAATCGGCAATTTCATACTTTAACCCCTAATATATGAAGAGTGAAATTTAGTGATCAAATGACATTGTTAGGCTTTTGTTTTCACTTTTATTTTGAAGTTTTGTTTTAAAATTTTGGTAAAGACAATCGTTCTTAAGAAGTAAACTCCAATCGTCCGTCGGACGTCGTAAACATCTTTGTACGATGAATATACGTCGATGACAAGACGTAGTAGCAGAAGAAATTTTAAATTTTTTTTGGAACGGTTTATTCTCGCCTAAATTCCACTGGGGAACAGTTGTACCGATTTGATTTATATTAAATTCGTGCTAGTTTTTTCACATTCTGTAAAGTTTGATCAACTTGTCAGTTCAGCTCATACACAAAAGATACATAATAAACAAGAAAAAAAAATCATTGATCCTTTTGCATTATTATGAATAAGTTGAAATAAGTTCTAGAAGTTCTTTTAAATTTATATCGTTTCACGGTTCATGTTATAAGTTTTATGAATATTAAAAAGTGTCAACACACGACCAACAATAACGTAAGGATACTATTTTAGCAATCACTTAATTACAGACAGCATTTGAAACAATATTTTTTTTCCTTTCGTATTCTTAATTTTATTATTAACCTCATATCATAAACGTACGACTTCAATGTTACCATAACTAAAATAATAAAAAAATATTTTTTATAATTAATATAATTAATACATACTATTGCTGTAGGTACAATCGTAACAATAAAAAGTTTAAAAATTTGGGAACAAATTCCTACTTTGAAATGCGGATTGTAATGAACAGTTTATTGTTTAACTAGAACACATTTTAAATAAACAACAAGAAGCGAATGAACTGTTTTATTTACACAAACAGTTTTGGAATACGGCAAAATAAACGTTAATGCCATATTTAGAATCCGGTTGCATTGCCTTTTTAACAATATTACCGTTAAATAAACACCTTTTGAAGACATTTTTATTCCGTTTCCCTTTACGAAATTATATGCAATGAGCGCTTCAATGTATGGAAAAAAAAACTTAGATACGTTACTTCGGTGGCAAAAGTGTAAAATCATTTTAAATGGGAGATAAATTTCATATTTACTTTCTACTTTGTGAAGATACTAACAACACTTAAATATTCTTCTTCTAATCGATCTGTACTAAAAATACGATCACTTTTCTCTAATTATCCGAACTTATAGTTAAAAATATTTCTTTCTTATGTATATTGCAGCATATTAATAAATTGCGAAGCTAAAAATATGCATCGATAGCCAAATGAAGTAAAATGTGCCTTTGTACAGTTTTTGTTTTCAGTGGTTTAAAAAAACTTTTGCTGAAAATATTAAACGATTCGCTAATGCAAAACAACTGTAAAATTTATTATTATTATTATAATACAATTGCTAAGACAGTCTGTTAAACAGTTAAACACCCCATATTAAACCAATCAGAAATGACATTCAAAAGGTTCATTGAATAATAAACGCCTAGGCAATCACAAAAATAATATCAGTTCTTCTTAGTATTACGGATCCTGTAGAAACATTCATATTTTTATTTAATTATGATGATCCTACTACCTTTCAGAAGTCTTGTTCAATGACTAAGGTTATAGTTTTCATGAGTGTGCTACAGTGTAGCAGTGAATTTATTATTTATAAAACTCATTTAGAAATACTCAATTATTAGTAAAACATAATTCTAATTAGTTTAGTAATATAAAGATTTGTTTTAGCTGATTTATATTTAGTTATTTTATTAATCACTTTGTACTAAAAACAACTGAACCCACCACGAATTCTGAATTGAGGTTGGTCTATCCGATTGCTATCCCAGAAAAACTGGCGATAGCAATCGGATAGACCAACCTCAACTTTTAAATTTATACTCTGTTACCTAATAAGGATTAATAAAACAAAAAGAGCTAAAATATTGTTATCTATCGCGATAAATAATACTGATTAATACGCCGCTGACACGCAAACTGTTTATTTACAAGATATGCACATAATGCCACTTATTTACGACCCACACGCGCGGCATTCAAATCACATTGCGTGTGCGCATTTCTATCTTATCTGAAGTAAAAGTGTGAAAGTTGCAGCTTGTTGCATTCATGTCATTGGCGTTCATTTTTTATCAAGTACCTACTAGGTGCGTCTGTCGGCGAACGCAATGCTCTTTGTTTTTGCTGACCATAGATAAATATTCTCTGGCATGCTCACAACTTCTCTATTTGAAACGGATTTTATTCACAATTTTATGGGTTTATATTTTTTGACGTGTGGTATCTGGCAGGTGTGGTGGCCGGAAACGGCGACTATCGATACTGGAGGTTACCACACACGTCTCGCAGACCAAAAACGGGCAGCAGTGTTTTCTAGTATTTTACTGCGATCTCCAACCCACCTGCTTAGCGCGCAGCATATGGAAAAACTCTCCCATCTTTGAGGGGCTTTGCCTTTCGGCCTTTCGGCTGAGATGAAGATGATAATATTTTCTTCGCAAGCCCTAATTATTTTTCTAAAATAAAAGTATCCTGAGTTATTTCCAAACATCGGAAAGTGTCCTGTGAATGTTCCATCAATATCGGTCCAGACATTCCGAAGATTAAAGCAGACAAAAAAGTATAAAAAAAATTTCTTGTAAGTATTATATTTTTCTATGTATTTAGTAAAACGAGTTTTTTTGACATTACAAACAGACATATACGGTCGAAATATAACTTTAAATTATCTCGAGAATATCCTAATATGATAATGTGATAATAACAACTCATGTAAAATACTACTTAACCATTAAAGAAGAGAAGCTTCATGGCGAGCAATTAGCGCGTTCAGCATTCAATTGCAAACAACTTTCGAAAAAGCCACTCATAGAATAGGAAACCAAATATAATTATTATCTTGAGCTCCGAAAAAAACCATGGGTTCAGCTGGATCACCAGTCGTTAGCATCTACTAATCCATGAAAGAGCGATTACAACGACAGTATCATTTTCATCACTCATAAACTGGTCTATAATTTTCAGCGTAGGTATACTTGTTGCCGGCGGAAACGTAACATTAGGGGTACAATTGCTGGCACGCAGCTTCCTCTACTTTATCACAGGAATGTTACGCGGACAGAGACGAAGTTTTTTATAACTACTACATTTTTTTACAACGCATTTACGAATGGACATATTGGTTTAATATGCTCTATATAACTATGCTTTTCCATTAAAATAATGGAGACAATTTCACAATTTAAAGCATTCCTTTAGAATGGAGAATAGCTACACTCGCTGGTACAGTCAACATCACATCAACCCATAGAAACCGTTAAATTGCTCTTTTCCATTTTTAGCTTAAAATTAAAAATATAAAATATATCTGACAGATCATAGTAGGTTGACGTGTTTGTGTCTGTACTTGAATAAAACACTAGCCCCTTTAGTATTAATGTAATTTTAATTGAAATATAATATACTTATAGCTTGAAGAAAAATACCTAACCTTTTCTTATTCTCTTGAGGATCACGAGTGCGCCCTAATGCGCCTCAGTGGTCTATTATTGCCGACGTTAAACAACAACATTTACAAGGATTTGTCATCAAATGTGCGACAAAAAATTAACTATTGAGTTACCGATTGCATCTGCTGTCTTATACGCATCGATGTTGTTCTATGGTCCATTCTCCCTTGAGTATTATCATACACAAGGCAGACTTGTATCTTAACGGAACGAACTTTAATAGACTAATGATGATGTTGAATAAAACCTTGTCTCTGTTCGAACATTATTACTCTGCGTGGTGATGTCACGAAATGGCACTATTCCTGCGAAAGCGCATCATAGCTGTATTTATTTGGGTCGCCACAATTGTTCCTATTGTGTGGCTAATTTCAATGATTGTTCGCTACCTCGTTTACGCGATTGTTTTTGTACGAACAACAACAAATAAACCTATCACAATATTTCAACTATTTATTAAATATTGAACTCCACGTGTTAGAATTTAAGTTGAAAATCGCTTGTGGAAATTTACAATTTTAGTAAGATTGATGTATGTATGTACAAATTGTCATTGATGATTTTTATTATTCTTGAATCATATTAACAATATAACAGTTCATTATCTCTTTTAACATATTAAATTTATTGCGAAGAACTCACACCAAACAAAGAATAGATCTCAAAACCTTTGGCGTAAGGATACCAAAACACCAAAAGGACGTTAATTTGGTGCAATACAATGAACAGAATAGGAATGATTTTCTTTTTCATTCAAGTTAGAAAAATAGTGTTTTAACATCGTGTTAATATTAGTTTTGTTTATATGAATTTAAAAAAAAATTAAGACCATTATTCGTTTTATAATATTAGCTTAGACACAAACCGAAAAAGTCATAAAAATAATAACACCAAAGTGAACTCTAGCAAAAAGTGGTTGAAATTTTGGATCTGCTCTCTTAATCCGATATGGTCTAGTGGCTAGGATACCTGGCTCTCACCCAGGAGGCTCGGGTTCGATTCCCGGTATCGGAATATTTTTTTACCAAATAATTATTTTTCTTTTTTATTATGCATAACAAAAAACAATATCAAGTGCAATTACTCACACGTTGAGTGATAATAAGCCGTTCCGAGGGATATTGTTTAAAAGAATTTTTTTTTCTGTGAATATTATTAAAATATATTTAAATTTTGTACACACAAGAGCACCATTCAAATAAATAAAACTACTTTTCAAAACTAGTGCATACTTTGTATTTAATCGTGACGTTTCGACTCCTTTACAGCAGCCGTGATTACAGTAGGATGACTAAGGTAATGGTCGTCACACATGTGCCTGTTTATGTCACACTACCTTAACAATATTTCATGCGAGCACGTTCCTAAATGTTAAATTTATACAAACTCATAAATATAATTAAAAATTAACTGTTAAATTTTAATAAAAGACTTAAAGTTTATGTTAGCTCATTAAAGAACTTACTCTCGAGCCTCTTAACAATATTAATACTGGCAAAACTAAAAATAATGCGAATGAATTGCCATGGTAGTAGAAGTGGTAGTACCTGAAGAAAATGAAATAATTTCACACTAAAACAAAATTATTAAATTGGTTGTCATTGGCTTTGGATTAGCGGTAGGTGCTTGATAAGTGTGTTGTTATTCCTTAGCTGCCCCGTGTTGTGGTTACAAAGCAATCGCAGTCTTTATTATAGGGCTGCAACTCAGAAAATAATATAAAAAATCTATGAAAATCAACCAAAAGCGTAGGGAAAGTTGGATGATATTTGTATGAAGTGCGAATTTATTAAAATGTGTCGTTCAGTTTAATATTACTGCTGTCACATGTTTTTGTACCAATGATCAATTCCCCATTGAATATTGATGTTGTGCGAATAAGAATTATAAGTGATATTTCAGTGTGTTTATGTGTGATTATATTTTTGGTGCAATCGATACCGTAAACATCATTAATTATGTATGAAAATGGCGACACCGTTAAACCCAATCACCACGAAGGTTGACACTAACATGAAATTTATACTAATGACTTCATTAAAAAACTTTTCATTCCTGACTTAATAGTACAAAATCTTTGTCACCAACCCTAATTCCATGAATTGCACGATTGGTAAACAATTTCAAAACGTCTATTCTTATTTTAAAAGCGGCAATATGCGAGACAAAGTTGGGGTGTCCCCATTCTAAATTTATCTCGGAGAAAAGAAATAATAGATAGCTATTTTATTATTTACTATTAGCAGTACAGGTATTGGTATTTAGTGGCACATTTACTTTACTTTATAAAATTTATTATGTTTCGCTCTATGATGATACCTATTGGTTCTTTTGCATGCTGTTCTATATGGCTAAATAAGTTCAAATCTACTATTTATTTCTAAACATAACGCCAACATTTATTTAATTGCCCTATTTTATAGCAAATAAAGAATTTGTATTTATTTATTTGAGCATCGCCTCGCAAAAACTTTGATTAAAACGGGAATGCTCTCTGTTTAAAAAAAAACAAAACAAGCTTAATGATTAAAGACGAAAAAATTTTGCGGCAAAAATCCCCAATTAAAATCAATTAGTCATAACATAAAGTTCTAACTAAAGTTATCCTGGATAATTAGAGTTCCTTAAGAATATTTCAGAGCAAAGTTTAAGATTAAGCTCGAAACGTTTTTCTAAATTAAACATGCAGTAAAACTATAATTCTATACTTTACTGTTCACCAAAAGTACAAATAAAGACAGAACGACAAAGAATTAAAATAAAAACACCAGGTAGTAAAACGGGAGGTCTTATAGTTTAAAACAATTTCTACCACAAAATATTTGGATGATGATAGAAATCGTGTATGTATCAGGCAGTTACACGTATTCAAATTATAGAACTCAAGTTGTAGGTAATACTATAAAATTCAAAGTAACATAAATTGAGTAATATAAAGGTATAACAAGTAAACTATGAATTTATAAGTAAAGTATTATTCAAAGATCTAGAATGTGACGCGCTTGCCTAGAAGAAACCTATTCAATCGTGACTTGAAGACCCTTAAATTAATTGTCAGTAAACACAGACTCAGGCAAGGAGTTCCATTCTTTAACGGTGATCTTTAGCGACGTGTCTTCAACTGGAGAGTGTAGGTGGAGTGCAAATAATGAGACTTTGAGAGGTTTAGGGATTCAAAATATTGTATAGGATAGAGAGGATATGAGTATATCGGCGAAGACCATCTGGAAACCGTCCTAGCTTTTACGATTACTATATATTTATGTGGTTTTTGTGAAAACCTGAAGTAAAATGAGTTTTGCCAGCCCTAGTTAACGCTGGACAGCTGTGACCATAAGTAAACAGTTGAAAATAGCCGTTTCCCGGTCCCAAACTGGACCGATACGACTTCATCTTAACCCGCCTGTAAACCTTACTTACCAAGAATTGTGGTGTTACCATAATTCTATTTCTCTGTCCTTAAGTAAACATTATCGTTTGAATAACTAATCCGAATTAATATTATGAATGTTTGTACTTTGTTTGTTTATACAATTGTTACTCAATGACGCAAAAACTATTTAACCGATTTGGATGGAAACTTGGCATACAGATAGTTTATTACTTAAATTAACATATAAGATACTTTTTATACCGGAGACATGTTGGGTTCTTGGCAATTATTAAAAAACTAGTAGGTATATACATGTGTTCTATTATATCTGTATACATTTCGCTTGATTCGGGCGAAATCGTGTTGGGAGACTAGTAAGTCGCAGGTAGAAGCAAGTAGTATACTTATATAAAATTAATCAATTTAAATATAATAGATTTCAATATTTCTATTATGGTAAAATTGTGTAAAGTTTTATTTGAATTATGGAGCATTGTTAATGATAAAAATAAAAGACCTTCAATCTTATCACATCAGGTAAGCGAAACCCCCAATAATAGGGGGTTTTACCATAGTTTCAAAGTTTAGGAGGCGAGTTGGAAATCACAAGACGATAATTCGGAAAAAACCTACTGCCCTTTTTGTGGTCTACGGGATGTGTATCGTGATTGCTTCCAGTGTCATTAGTCGCCTCTTACTACCTTCCTTAAGTGGAAGGGCTAGTGCTATTCTACTCTGCAGTATAGCTGAATGTCTGTTAATGTGTACAGATGCTATGACGAAGTTCATTAACAGTACAAAAACAAAGCAAAGAAAGTAAATAGTGTTGAAGAAAACCGGCAAAATAGGTAAAAAGTAAGACATATATTTATATCCAATTATATTAAACCAGTAAAAAAAATTTTTTTACCTTTTTTTATTTTTAGTACAATAGTGATCAAAAAGGTCAGTATGAAATATCATAAAATAAAAGTTTTACCTGAATCCGGCTGGATGTGCATAAATTGTACTGTTGACATACCTGTAAATAACATATCGGAACATTAGAAAATTTCAATAGATTTAAATATTAAGTACAAACTTAAAATAACTACACTGCAGTTACATTGTAAAGATACGAAACGGTAAAATCAGATACAAAGTTATCCAAAAGTTAAAACTACACCAAATGTTGCAATTTTTGTGTGTTATTGAGAAAATCTAAGTAACACATTAGTTATTTGGGCAAATAAATAAAAAAAAATATTTCAAATAATACAAAAGTAAAGTGTTAAAATAAATCCCAGAAATCGGTTTAAGAAAATAGATACTTCAAATACCTATAAATTATCTAAGATCACCTAGTTTCCTTGCTTTTAATATTAAAATATAAAAAATGAGGTGTATAAAACACATTCATGCAAATGAAATCCGTTCTTTTCTGCACCCAAAAACAGACAAGGCTTAACAGAATATAATAAACATCATTAAATACCACTTAAAAATCAGGTCGCGAATCAGCCTTCGTGCTTAAAGGGAAAAGGTTGAACTTCAATATATTACAACTTTTAATATCTACAATTAATTAAACTGACAAACGTTACGGTATTATTGGTTTTAAGATTCAAATCCTTGGCCGAATAAATGCAGAGGATAATTGCAGTGTTACCATATCGGAATCACAGTAGAATATTTTATTGGCCGTAGCACGACAAAAGAACACTTAAATCGTTGTCGATGTGATTATACGATCGATAAACGGTTGTAATTGAAAACAACACTTATTCAACCAATAAGTGCTGTTTTCAATTACCTACCTAAAATTTTGAAAATTCATTTCAGAAACAGTTTCGAATTTAAGAGATTTTAAACTACGGTGATATTTTATGAAAATACTGTCACGAACTAATCAGTTCGGAATTCAACCTTTACTGTCATTAAAAATGAGTACAGAGTAGGTAAGTCAAAAAACAAAAAAGTGTGCGTGTTAGCTCCGTCGCACGGCTGAAATTTACTCCTTAAGTTTCCTACACGTTTCTCTTTGAACAAGCACAGAAAATAGTAAAACAAAACCTTAAAATAAAAGTGAAAAGTGCGCATGATAGGTTGTGCTCAACAAACACTGTCATTCTATCATTAATTTTACTCATCATAATATTTTCATTACCGGGGGCGCCTTATATTAAAATTGATAAACTTCAATAATCAATATGACATTGAACAAAAGTTTAGTGGTGATAACGTTCTTACAGCAGTATAGCTTCAACGTAAACCACCACTCAGTAAATGGGAGAGCCAACAGCGACATACAGCCGTGTAAATGTCATCATATTAAACTTTATTTTACCGACGTACTACAAGCTTTTACGCCCGCCGCCTCTTTCGACAAATATTGTTCTTTCCTATTACATCACAATCGATTAGTGGGCGAAACGATTAAACTATGGGTCTATTAAGTTAAACATCGTAACAAATATTATAAACTTTCTAGCGATCATCATGAAATTTTGCATGAACTTTGTCAGGGGTAAAGAAAAGGACATAGGGTAACTTTCATCCTGAAAAAAGAGAGCTAGGCTATATTATTCCCGAGGGCTAGAAATAAAACTTTTAATCGGTAGTGTATATTAACGCAAGTGAAGTCGAAGGTAAAAGCTAGACCAGAGTGTAAGTTTCCAAATGTTTTCAACTTTATTATCACGTTTATGCTAAGACTTACAATTCAGATCTTTAAAGTCTATTATAAAAATATTAACTCAAACGGTTTCAACATTTAGAAAAAATTACACTCCAGACTCTGAAGTGGTTGTAGGTAAAAAAAATACTGGATTGTTCCAAGGAACTTGTATTCGATACAACCAAGTATTGTTTACTTTCATTTCAATAAAAAAATAATGCAATATGAAGGTTATAAATTATCTTTTGGTATCCGTACTAACTAGTGAATTAGACACTTCGGTAAATCACGAGACAATAAATTACATTTAAAATAACGTCTTACATTACTACTTCTACTTGACGACTTCTGTGACCAATTACCTAAAACTACCCGCTTAGTAAATCTGATACACTTTAGTTTTACAATCTACATCTACAGCTCCAGATTTGTGCAAGGAGCTATGATAACGCTATAAAATAAAAAGTGTGATTATTTCGTTTGTAATATATAGAAATCGTGATATATTTATATTGTGGATGCTTCGAACGTTAAAATAATCCATTAAAAGGAAAGTTAAACTTGATTTTGAACATGGATTTTATCACTTATAAACAAATTGTATGGCCGTAAACTTTTTTTACGACCAGTTTCAAGTTCCTGTTCAGTCAAACTTCGATAAGACGAACATTTTATTACACTGTGTTTTAAGGTGCGTCTACATATGCCCACCTGTAGGAACAATGTGGTCTGCGGGCACATTAGGAACATTTTATGGAACTGTTTAGTAAGTGAGTGGTTCGCTTTCAAACTATACTTATAAACTTGTGTACGAATACGAAAAGTGCCAATAGTGTGTTTTAGGTGCTACGCAGCGACGGCCTTTTAGTCCACGCTGTTACTTTATGACAAAGAGCGTAAAATTACTCATAATCACATATCAAAACACGTGGAAAGAGTTAAATAAAAAAATATTTCGAGTTTTCAGTTAGGCACAATTAATTTCATTCAATTTCATCAAACGTGTAGTTACTCAAGACTTTGTTGTGACGTCATCCATCGCAACTGACACACCAAAGAATACGAATAATGATATAGAAGTCATCGATGCTCGGATCTGCAAACATACCAGATGCACTAAAGTAATGTGAGAACCCGAAAAAAACTGAATGTGTTATTGTACACAACTCGCAGACAATTGTAAACACTCGAAGTAAATTTGGCTCATAAGCTGCACGTTTTAAAATATTGACAGTCTTCTTTATATACATTTATCTCTAATAATAGTTATGATCTACAAAAGTGATGCGTTCATTCTTATCCATAACGCCTACTACGTCTAGACTACACGAATCGTGCGCAAGCGCTATTGTGGACCTACCTTTACATTCAAACAAAACAGATATCGACATTACAAGGTTATTGTAATTCAACACTTCGATATGCAATTTGTTTCAATTTAATAATAGGCAAGTGCTACTATATCGACCTTAGTGACATAATTAGGTTTTAATCAATTCTGACCTTTACGTCTGTCTATTTAAGAAATTGTAGATTTATTTCGAACTTTGTTCGCTCATGTTAATACATTTATTTGAATAATAGTCACATAAATTGAGGTGAGAGACAATGTTTCTTGAGTTTCAAACAATATTCTGTCTTATTTATTTCTGAACTTATAGTCATGCAAATGGAATGGAACAATCTTTAGGATTTCTCAAGCTTAATATAGGTAACTTTTGCAGAGAAAGTAGTCTTTCACGAATGTGAAAACAAATATGGATGGAAGATTTGGAGCTTACCGAACGCAAGTATCTGTTGGTTAAGAAACCAAGGAAACGAAAATAACATATTTTATGCATTAATGTAATATGATAAATATTATCATAATTATTATATTTAAATTATAAAAAATATTTTATTAAACCCACGTGTTACCGGCAAAACCAATATACCTTGGACGTCAGATCCCATTTGGCGTATTGAGCGTATATTTGCTATGTGAAAATCAATTTCATTTAGACTTGTTGGCATAAAGATTGTTACACACATCTGTACTACTATATAAATCTATAGGTTCCGTCTGTATTTTTTTTTTTTGGACAAATTTTATGATAGATATTCGTTCATAAATTATGACTCACTGATAGCAATTCTACAATTTTTTTTGTCTGTCTATCTGTATGTCCTTCTATAAGTCAAGGGTTTGACCGATTTCGATGAAATTTAGTATATGGTAAAACATGTGATTGTGCAAATGATAGACTAAATATCATATGGGTAAAAACCTCTGAGTCTTAACTAATATTAAAAATACGATACTTAATACACTTTCACGCCGAACTACTCAATCGATCATCATGAAATTTTGCATACACTTTGCCAGAAAAAAGAACTTATCTCTTTCTCGTTACCTAGTCTACATTAATGCGAGCGAAGCCGCGAGTAATACATAAATACGTAACTATATATGGAGAACTATGACTTGGAAACATTTTTTTCCTATTACACAAACGTCCCTGCCCCTGAGGTTGTCGAGATTCAACAACTTTAGTAGTTATGTGACGATATATGTTATGGGTAGTATTATTTGTGTGTTCATATATGTATGTCACATATGTACAGCATACGTATATATGTGATATACATTTTAATTAAATTGGGTGATTTTTTTTCCTGACCCCGTCAGAATAAGGGCGCCTCTATGTCTATTCTGCCCAGGCAAATTATAACTTACTTATTGACCGCACACAGTAGTTGCAAAGTTTCTATTATTCTTTGTAATTTTTTACGTAGTTCACGTTCCTGATTTTCTCTCTCTATTCTGTTTGTGTATGCCAATAGCTTTTCTTTCTTTCATAAATCATAATCCCGAGCTCATTCATGCCTCGGACGAAACGTAAAGCCGTTCTTTGATCACAGTTGCATTTTCCGATCCGTATTGGGACCGCATGGTGGGTTATAAGTTATTACCCATTCTCTCAACGGGGTTCTTATCTATAAGGGTGTCCTGTGTCCCAACATTGACGACATTAATAGGCGCGATCGTAATAGACTTATAATAAGTTAGCACTCCCTATTTTTACACTTCTTTGCTATTAAAAACAGGGTTTCATATGTACCATGAAATCATGATATTTATTATAGTAATTTATATATAGGTACACAATATTTCGCTTTTATGTACCTACTCATTTTTTGAGAAACACTAGCCATAGTGGCATTTTAAAACGCGCTATCGTTTTCTTTGAAGAAAACATCGGAAAACTGTACTTAAATATTAATAATAAATAAATATGATTCTCTTTTTTTAATTTGAATTTAATTCCAATTTAAACTTAATTAATAAACACCTAAATTATATAACTAGTTAATTTCAATTTTCTTAGTACTTACAAGAATTAGTCAGGTTTATCAATATATATCAGATAAAAGTCAGAGATTTTTGAACCCTGCTATTAAGGGACTTAAGAAAATTCTGTGAAAGTACAGAATAAGGCAGCAATCAAACAAATAAAAGAGAAAGAATATGCACTTCAGACATTTTATCAGCACCTACATTGGTAACTCATTAGCTACCTATATAATAAGAAATGTCACTTTCTAAAATATATTTTATACAGTACGAAACAGATAAGTGACAAATAGCTGTGCCTGATTCCAGTGTGAAATATAAAGTACATGTGTGTTCAAAAGTAAGATATTTTATGCCATTGCTGTGGTGTGAGGCCATTGCTTTTTTTTAATTTTACCAAAGATAATTGAAACACTTTTGTCATGTACATATTTTATTGTATATAATCGTTAAACTAATAAACAAAATATTTTTCACTCGTGTTTATTCTTTGGGTAATTATAGTAAACTTTAAAAGTATTAATCCGAACGACTATTCATACAGACTTTTCAGGTCAAGCATTTTAAAATAAGTGTACTGATTTTTATGAAGTTTAATACACTTAATAAGACACATAACTCTAAAAGATATAGTACAAAACATTTTTAAAATGTTTTATATAAAAATAGATAATATTAATTTTCTATTATCAGGGAAATCTTAAAATAGCTCTAATTTAAAGTTTAACCAAAACAATTTCTACGAACTTTTGAGGCTTGTGTAAAAACATATTGACATTTTTATTAAAATCACAATATTAAGGTATATTTAAAAAAAAAAAAAAATTATAATAAATAATAATAAAACAGAACTTTACATGAAAGTATTGTCCATGCATAGATTTATATTGAAAATAAAATCTAGTTTTATAAATTTTTGGTTTATATAATTCAAGTCTACCAGTTATCGTAGAGCCGAAATACATTACGTTACAGTAGTAACCGTAAGTAGTGTAAGACTTACATTAGTAATACTGACATTGTAAGTATCGTAGTACTGTTAACTACCTTAAGTCCCATTCACATCAAAGCGCGGACGCGCGATGTGGCGTCTGCTGCGGCCGGCGGCGGCGCCGACATGACTTTTATTCACATCGTAGGTGCGAATGCAGTCGTGGCTTTGGGTATTATTCTAACTGACATTCTATGAAAATTAATGTCGAGAAATTATTATTATTAATAAAAAATTATTGTTCGTGATGAAAAACACTGTATTCATCGGAAGTGCTCTGGGGAATTCTACGAATTGTATGAAGACTACAGGATTCATAAGAATATTTTTATTAGTTATACTCGAATGTCTGTATACTTATGCGATTTATAAAAAAAGAGTAAGAAATAACTCCTAATAGTTTAAAAAAGAACAATATTATGCCAGAAGAAATGTTTTTCATCATCACATTCGCATAACTAGAGAATATTCTCGACGTATGAACAAACGGGTATCACTGTGAATACAAATAAGCTATGCCACCATTCAATCAACGCGCCCGCGAGTCGCTCCCGCGTCTCGTCCCCGCGCCTACTAAGTAGCAGCGCCCGCTCTTTCACTGTGAATGTGTTCGCACAATTCTATACTACCTGCAGGAGTTTAAGTTGCCGTATGTCTCTGCGCCCGTGACCGGACTTTCGACGTGGGGGAGCGATTGGTCCCTTCCTTTCGCAATGCGAAAATCCGCCTGTTATTTTATATGAAACTGTGCCACAGCGCTTTCATTGCTGATGTGATGGATTTTATAGAAAATGAGTTATACATTGTACCCTTACCTTACCCTTAAAATTTGAATTTTAGAACTCATTCGATGGTGATATTCCAACCAGTAATACTAAATTTGTAAACGAAAGTTGTCGTGGTAAGTACTAAACACATGGTCCCCATATGAAAAGGAAAGTGAGTTGACATAACGGTCATGCGCAAAGGTTACGCCGGTCAACGGTCAGTCCGCCATTTCTCTCCTTTTAGGGGGAACTGGGGTCTGTCGTGGGACGCACCCTTTTGTCCACGGGTGAACGTACAACGTCTGTTTTCTTTTGCTTGTTTTATTGAGTAGTAGATTGAAGATCGTTTTTTCCTGTTTCACGCATTCCTTGTTTTGTAAAAAGCTAAAGTTAAAAAAGGATTAATTTGACATAACCGTACGTAGGTAATTGATGAAGATTCTAATAGCATGAAAATGCATGCTCATTTTGCCAAGCAAAATTCTAGCGTAGATAATTCTAAAAACCACACCATGGATTTCGTTAACAGAAGCGTGAATTTGAGCATTGATGGTAAGTTGCCAAAAATAAATTTAACAATTTATGACACGGGAAACGGCAACAGTATTTATTTATATCATTCCCCTATAGATACATTGTAATAAAGGCCTAAATAGCTAACCAATCACCCTATATGATATTAAGTTTGCTCCCATTATAGCTTTTATTACCTACTGTAAATAATATTGACACCAAACTGTTATCTGTTATTTACAAGAACGAATAATTAGCTGTGTGGTGTCCGGAAGAGTAGAATAGCGCCAGCCTTTCACACTTCAAAGTGTCGTAAATGGCGACTAATGATACTGGAAGTAATCACTATACACCTGCCGTAGACCACAAGATGAGGAGCTGCGTTTTGTAATTTATGGTATATCACATTAATCTCCACCAAGCGTGAAGATTACAGCAATAATCCTCATTTTTGGGGAAGACTTCCGTTCACGTGAACGTCTTAAGTCAGATGTGATAAATCGAACGTGTCGAACGAATCGAACGAAAAAAACGTGTTATGTGAGATAATTGTTAAAAATACATATATGCGATTAACACGTAGAGGGAGGTCCAATTTAATCTAATTAATTTTCCTTTTATATGCTCTTATATCAATAGTTCCACATCCGCCTCTAACTTAAACATTAGAACTGTTCGAAAGCTAATAAGACATATTAACTATTCTTCAATAGTCAATTATATCTATCAAGCTTATTTGTAAAATAATTATTCCTGCCCGTTATAATCATTTTGCACTATGAATAACAAATATGAATATCTGTACAAGCAATGTTATTTAAGTTGGTATACTTGCTATTCAAATTGAATACATCACGAATTCAGTTCATTCATACATTTAAATATGAATTATCATATACAAGTTTTAGCATTGAGATGCTAAACTGTGCGTGCTCGTTTACCGAAATAGGCAGTGTCAACATCCAAAACAAGTCTGTTATTTGTTTGTCTAATTGTATGCATCCGAATGAGTAGTAAATTTCACATTATCACTCGATCAACACATATTTTAGTATCTACATGAAAATTAATAAGTAAATAGGTTTAACGGCTCATCGATCTGATAATGTCATATTTAGTTCTTGCTACTTCGCATTAAGTCAGTGAAATAAATCCTTTTTTTAGGGATACAGAAATAAGTTTATTCTCGTGTTTCCATTTCATCCGTGTTCACGTCTTCCTGCGAACACAACTCCTGAACTGAGTGCCTGCATCTTAGCAGAAGGTCACAAGGTCGATACTCGTTTTTAACGTTATTACAAATTTCTATGAGCATTTGTAATTTCTGATAGTAACCGCTAAAGGGCACTTATAACAGAAATCCATTGTAACTATTTACGCAGACAATATCAAATAAAGACGTGCATAAAATTAAAGAATGATGTAAATGAGGCGTATTCATGTTATCGTCCATTGTCGTCATATTGTAAACATCGCCAAAAAAATTTAAGTGATTTAGAAACGGACTAATTGTATAGGGAATAAGCTTTAACCCACCCCACCAGCACAACTGTAGTTATACCAGGAGCTTTCGGAGTAACAAGTTTGGGACACTTGGGAACCTACCTTGCTAAATTTCCACAATCACAAGCTACTCTACCATGGAGTTCATTAAACTAGTTCAACATATATGGCAAAAACTTTGGAAAAGTCCTGGAACAATTTCTGGCATTGTAGCGACATGGACATTCGATATGAACATCATGTCCGTGCTCACTTTTGAAACCTACGTGTTCAGACTACACGAGGTCAACAATCTCATGGTACCCGATTACTATATCGTCCTCAAAAGGGTGATAAGCATAGTCTAGATTTTTAAGTGTAGTCAAAGTAGCCAAGTCTGTAACAGAGTACGGAAACTGAATTACTCTCTCCTCTTACCATCAAACGAGTTGCATTTGTTTTTTGGACGTAACGAAAAAATCCTCTACGGTTCACACTAAAAAGTAATCCCACAACAAAAACTGTTTGCAAAGAAACTTCACTTGTTTTATTTGCTCGCGTGCATAGGGTGAGGGTCTCGTAAACTCGTCCAATAAAAAGTTGTGTTGGAATTCGTTGAGTCATCATACTTCGCTTACAAACAAAATTGTTTGGTGAAGAAGTTTCATATTTCTCAGGAGATTTGTCTTCAACAAACATTTCAATAACCAGTGGCCGTTGTCTTCTAATGGCCATTCTGCATAACAAACTAATAGAGAGAAAATAATAGAAAGACCTATTATATAGACAACTTTTATTACTACATATATTAAGGAAAAACAATTAACTTGTGAACTATTTAGCAGTTCTAATAACCGGTACTTTTTTTTTAAATAATACAGTCCGCATCGATCAATATTAAAAACACACAAAATTAAAATAAAATGTCGCTTACTTCAAACAGAGAAAGCAGATCAAGATATTTTTAAATTTTTCTAAATAATAGTCATTCTAAATTATACCTAGAAAGCTTTAGATACGTATAATAGTCGATATGAAAATTATATTCATATTTTTTTAAGAATGATATTATTTTAATATGCCTTACCATGTGAGGTTCCATCGAAATCACAAGCAGTTGGCGCCATTAAAATTTTCAGCGAGCAAATAACGTTATCAAGTTCTTTAAAATCTTTTTCCTTTTTAAACCGAACCAAGATTCTTTAACAAGAATAAAAGATTTAAAAAAAATATGAATTACCGATCGTGTTATACACGTTATTTGATTTTTTTGTTATTTAATTAAACTTGAGTCAGATGAAGCTAGCATAAAATTTACATGACAATTTGAATCCAATTACAGGACCAGGCACTCATGTCGATAATATATTTTATATCTTAATCCAATAGTTTCTGGAAAGAAACGATACAGACAGAAATGTTACAGACACGGACTTAGTACCTACCTATAATATGTTTTTTTTTAGGTTGGGTTACCTCTTGATCACAATCAAGTCCGAGGGCCAAGACAGAATCCACGATGTAACGCGCAATAAGAGGAATTTATGTTCGTAGTCACTGACTTAACTAACTCCCAATAGACTCACGTGTAGTTCTAGTTAATTAAAGAAGTTATTATAAGTAAAAAAAAACATTTTTTTTAAGGCGGGACTCTTTTTTTTCTAAGAGTTTCGTAAGCTGACGCCAGCGCAGTCAACACATACAGTGTACAACTTACAACATCAAGTTTAATACTTTTACAAGTATCGATCAATCGATAAAGAAGAAATCTAACGGTTAAATGCTTAAATAACAAAAATATGGAATAATTCTTATTGATTCAACTAAATTTAATTTACATTATAGTTCATCAATATACCAGAACACGCAGCCATGTTGAAACCACTACAGAGTATCGTTTTACGCTAAGCCAATAAATACTTTTGTAATCCAATTCGTCTAAACGCCGCACAAACAAATATTCCGAATGCAGTGAAGCATCACGTCAATACCACAGCCAGACCACCCTGACGGGCGTCGAACCTGGGCCCGACCCTATAAACTATTCCTGGCAACAATAATTTACGGTCTATTCGCAATGGTTACCAGTAAAAATGGTTCTGAAAGATTTGACCAAGATTTACTTGTTTTAATCTATAATCTAATATCACAGTGGTTTGTGTGTTTGTCTGTCCGCTCTTTTTCCATTGTATCAATAACGTTACCATAGCAACGCGTCAACCGCAAGTAGTTCGTCTATCGGACGTTAGATGGCGCTAACGGAAAAATATTTAATAATAGAAAAATTTTAAAGAATTTTGTCCACCCGTGCGAACCCGGGTTGAAGTCCGGGTAGAGGTAGACGTTTATATGTTGAATATGAGAGTTTATATTATGTATATGTATGTCTATCCGTGACCGTAGTATTGCCTTACAATTCTTACTTTGAGTTAGGCTGATTGGTAACAAAATAATATTATTAACTACACAAATATCTTTATTCTCAAAACAAATTGAATGTTATAAATAATGGATAACAAAAAACATATAAAAATTAATGGCTATATTTATCACACATAAAGCATCTTACAGTATTCGACTGTTAGACTTTCAGAGTAGTAAGCTATCCGCTACTATTTCTGCAATAGTCGATCGTGTTTATAAATATTCAAGATCTTTAACCCATTCGCTAACGAGTGGACTGGTTAAACTATTATTGGTAGGGCTTCTATTTCCTCAACCAGGAAGTTTCGATCAGTGAATTTATTGAACTTCCTTCGTGGAGAATTAAAGTCTAAATATCACTATTGACGACATATTTTGATTTCTTTATCGATAAAGATTCAGAATATGCTTCATAAGTGACGAATAATTTCATAAAAATTTGTTCCACTTTTAAAATACCTAAACCAGGAATTATTTCTTAATCATTGATTGTAGAAAAAACTCTAAGTATAATACGATATAAGATGTATAAGGTTTTATTGTAATTCAAAAGTCAAAAAGTAAAAAAAAAAAGTTCTTCTGATAACCCATCATCTAATAGAGGCGAATGTAGATATGTATACATGATATCTATGCGGGCAGCGCAGGACCTTAGGGGAGGCCTTTGTCCACCAGTAGACGACATTTGGCTAAGACGATGATGCTCATATAACAAGAAGAGATAAGGTATTTTATGAAAATGGTTTGTTCTCATATTTGCATAAAAATTATATCTATCTAGACATTGAAACACAAAACATTCCTTTCTCCAAACAAGAAAATTTATTAAAAAGTGTCCATAGAATTTACAAAACAAAGGTAGATTTGTAGTAAGTAGCAAAAATATGCTCCCTGTTCCCTAGACACTTCGATGTGTGAACTAAGTTTTTACATTTAATAATTTAACCTATCCACTATGACTAAAGCTATGTGAGCTTTAGTCATCATGTGTAAAGTACTCGTGATAACAAAGCCTAAAAATCTATTTTCGATTATCTTACCATTAACCATCAGGGTGATTCGATCTCTTTATTCCGGCTTTGAAACGGTCGAACAAAACGGAGAGAACGAACAAAGTGGATTTTCAAAGACGAACAATTAACATTCGGATCTAACAAGAAAAGTAAAGGTTGTAATAAAGAAGCTCAAAGTTGCCCGGAGTGAACAAAGCTGACGCGAATTTCATTTATATTTAGATATCAAACAATTAGGAATCGCGTTTCCTACATTGAGATTTTTTTTTAAATAAACATCTCAATATGGTTTTACGATAAAAAAAGTCAAACAGGTTAAGGCCAAATCACCTTTTTACGGTCTTTTGATTTAACCGTTTTAATAAACATGAGTTGACCAAAATCTCTCGTAAATTGCACCTCTGATGTCAATGATGAAGTCATTTTAACGAAATTTATTCTGAAAAACATTTATCGATGAAACATTGTAATCATATGGCGACAAAAAATAATGAGCCTTTCTGATATCGGTCATGGACATAAAAACTTATTTACCCATTATTCAATCAAAGTTAACGCACAATCTCTCTTGCATTATGGTATGTAATCAATAAATCGATTTTTTTATCGTTTAAAAGAAAAAGAAATGAAATAATTTGTTCGAAGAATTATAATAACGTTATGTCTGCATTTGCAACTTATATGCAAACACGGATTAATTTTTTGAGGGTAAGCAACATTCGAATAATACACACATGTCTTGACTCTTGTATCCATATGATTTTTTTTTATTAAAGCAGCGGTAGCTCATTGATTTAGGTAGCTTTAATCCAAGCGGACCCAGTTCGATCTTCGTCAAAGTAGGTAGGTAGGTACTACGAACGGGGACCCACTCGTCCCACAAGCATTTAGCTTACTACGAATAAACGGAAATATTGATGATGTGTTTGTCGAAGTGTTAATATTCTTTAAAAGAAGAATCATACTTAATTCTACCCTAACTTGCTTACTTACAATAAAAGTTATTTGATTGATACTTATAACTTCATGACAAGTTTTTTACCAATAATGTTGTGTTTTACCAATTCTCAATCGAGCGAAATATAAAGGTCACAATGTTACAAAGGTTACAGTGTTGTAACATTTTAAGCCAGTTACGTACACATGTAACTGTAACAACTTTTTAGCCGATTGATAAAAATTATAAAATAAAATCTTTCCTTAAATCGCTACCGCACGTCGTCAAAAGGGTTGACATCCTAGTCTTCACTGTAATAGAAGTAAATATTACCTCCTGAAGCAATTTTTATTGTAAAAAAATATCTGTTCTCTTTGATTGTCTCAAGAGGTAGACGGGAGCCGAACCTACATCTTCTCACAATCCGGGTAAACTCTTCCCGCCTGACTCCTGAGCCAATCAAAGAGTTCCACTACCTTAACTAATAACAATATATTATAATTCTTCAATATCGCACACAAAAATCAAAATCATAAAAAATATTATTGACCCACTAATGATTGTAACAAAATTGGATGTTCTTAGAATTTCCGAATGTGAATCATTGATTCTGCTAAATTCTAAGAACAGAGTTATTAATTATAATTCTGCATTTGAGTTTATTAGCTGAGTGATAATTACAAGACTTTTTGGTTTTAAGATAACTCAGAATAGGCACGTGTTTATGTAAGCGTGTTTGATAATTTAAAGGAAATTATTTGTAAATTAATAAATCATCTAGACATAACAATAGAATTAATAAGAGTGAACTAAAAGTCCATGGAGGGCAAAAGGCAATTTTATAATTACAATAAAATTGAATAAGTTGTTATGAATCACATAGGCATAAGGATCTCTACAACAGCTAAACACCACAATCGGACGCCTTTTTCATTTTTTGACAGATTTACACATTAAAAACATCAAAATAAAATATGGTTTACATGATTATAATTATGACATTTGCAAGGTAATGGACGCGAGTTCAAACCCACCTGAGAATTGTATTTTCAACTGTTGGTATTATCACCAACTAGGTCTGCAATGCATGCTTCTGTTTGCAAATACTGAGCGAAGCACTATCTTACCTTCGTTTGTGAGTTTTGGCGCCAAATTTCATCAATGTAGTCTCAGCGGTTTGGCTGTGATCAGCTTTTGAATTTTTCTTTCGGTGATTATTCCTCCATGGTAAAGTCTATTTTATTTTACATAGCCTATGTCCGTCAGGTTATAATCATGTATGTTCATGCCAAAATTCGTTTAAATCGGTTGAACCGTTAAGTAGCAGGAGGGACACAAGCGAAATTTGTGAGTTGCCTAAAAGAGAGCTTCGCTCAATAATACCACTAATACCAATTTGTTGAATTGTTTTGATTTGCATGTCGGACATCCGGCCAAATATGCTGAGTTACTGTAATTTTAATGATATCTTTGTAATGTGACCATATTTCAGGCAATAAAATATCTTTGTCTTTATTAATTTCCTTAATTTATAAAAAAAATGTTATGGAGGCCGCACATATCTGTTAAAGCTTCTATGAAAACGTTTTATAAATACACTATACTTCCTCAAAATAAACGTTTAGAGCAACTTGATTAGACTTTTCGACAAATAACATGGATGAGTGATAAAATTAGGTGCGAATAATTGTTAAGTAATGTGACGAATGGAAAAATTCATAGAATAATTATGATTCTGACTTTTTTACAACCTGGTCGATACGCCTTACCAAGCAGGCGTTTTAGCTGATCTATCGTTCAAATTCAATATATATAGGATATAATTACAAATATGAACACTGCAACGCTAGTGTAAGCGCATTCACCGATATAATACTCGACACTATCGCCATAGACAAGGTTTCTATTTGTTTAAGCATTAACATCACTTCACAGTTTGAAAAATAAACAATAACATACAGTGAATCAATATTTAAGATTGATATAAGCTTACGACGTAACTGATTTGTTTATTGGTTATTTTTATTTGGAAGATAGTAGGAAAAATTTGTTATGGGATGAAAAACTGATACAATAAAAAAACTACGAGAGATTTCCGCGCTTATCACACATTTAAATAAAACTATTTATATATATTTTATGTCGATGTCTTGACCACTTTACAGAAGACGCGATAACAGGATGATTAAGGTAATGGGCGTCATGAGGTTATGGTCGCCTCCAAAACTAATGGGCAAAATTAGAGATACGTAAAAATAATTACCCTAGTGATAAATAAGAGGATTATTTTAGTCATTAAGTAAATAAAGTAAACGAAGTGAAGGCAGAGTTATTAAAACTAAATAAAATGTGGGATTCAACAATCATTTGCTAATTGATATTTGTTTCCTATCACTATAAAGAGAATTGTTATTTAAATTTGTAATGAGTAGGTATTTAAATATTTGTTTGTAAAAGCAAAATAACGTGTTTTTTATCGTGCGTTTTTCTTTAAGGTAACTTCAATAGGATCATAGATGGACGTACAAAAATATTGAAGATACAAAAGGTAGTCTTTGTCACTATTATACTCGCTCGAGGCTTAATTTGCTGGATTGAAGAAATCGCTGATAAGGCAAGATTCATTTAACGACTAGATGTCAGGAAACCGCAACTAAGTTGCAGCCTGTAAACCTTGATTAAATCCAAAGGAACAACAGCAGATTGTGTCTAAAACTGTATTTATAACGAAGCAAACGATCCTCCTTTAAAGTCTTATCTGTTATATTTATTTTGTCTGTGGTACCAATTGATAATATATCGAGAAATATCGAGAAAATGTGCGGCCCATTTATTGAATTAAGTAGATAAGGAAGGGCAAATTAAAAATATTGCTAGTAATCTTAACATCAGGAGGGATGCTTTTCGCTCCTCATTGTCATAAACATTTTATAATAGACTAAAGTTTTTATGTAATATCAAAGAGTTTTAATACTTCAGGATGAACAAATATTTCTTAGACGAGCACATTTAATCACTTCAGTCAAAACACGTCCACTGTTGGAAGGCGGTCTTCGCAAAAAATCGGAATTTTGTTATACAGCGGGTTACAAATAAAAGGAAAATGCTACAGGAAAAAGCCCATTTCGTACTTTACAATAGTAGGGAAAGCAACTCAAGTATCATAAGTAAGTATAATCTTTTGAGACTCAAGTTTAAGTGTTGGCTGTTTTCTACTCTGCCGGACTCCATAAGGCCTTGGTTATTTAAATCTTTTTCGAAAACTAAAAAATATTTCTCCAAAGAAATACTGATTATCCTAGTGAAGCTAGTACACTTTTGACTGCCCCAAAAAACCTGTCACACAAAACCACAAAACCTTGAAATTGATCCAACCGCATCATCGGTGTGCATGTCAACCTACATCGGTGATTGGTATTATTTTCGTCACCTTAACAACATAGTAGCTCTTATAATTTAGGCCAAAAGGTAGCCAATGAAGCGGTAGTGCCGAGCTTTTGTGAACATAAATATATGAACTACTTACAATACGTTCTCAATTTGTTGATATCAAACTCGACTAGACACCTGTCAACGTAGTCGAGAAATTAATTGAAAACGCTATAGTACTGATTATATGTTTAATCGGATTTGTCGCCGTCCTTACTACTGTATTAAGTGCGTTAGAATTCATTTACAAGGGATTAAAACATTCCGATCAAGTTTTATGGCAAGCATTATATTTATTACAAATTTAACCTGGTCAATTGATTTTTGAAAGTGTTGTGAGTGCGTTGGCAGAAGATAACTTTAAAGCAAAACATTCTATCGCACTGATCTTATTTGATCCATTCTCAAATCTAAGATTTGCTCTGTGGTCAGCTATCAAGCACTAGTCATGTTAATTCTAATGAAAAAAAAATAATTATTGCCTATATTGGTTAGTGTATTAACGCCGTCAGCTACTTTTGAATCCCAGCTTATTGAGGTCATCCAGCATCATTGTCTGTGGTCAGTATTAATCCAAAACCACTTCTCTAACCTAATTCGATTTGACACCACTCGGAGTCGACTTGCGTAGGCGTCACTGCACTGGCGTAAAATGGAAAGTATCGAGAGGCCCCGCTGCTTTTTATTTTAATGACTTAAAAATAAAAAGCGTTGCTTTAATGTTAAAATCAAATAAATGATTTACATAAAACATACACAAATAGGTACTGGTATTAATAAGAAATAAGGAAAGACCATAATTTTTAGATTTTGTTCTTATTCCGTTTAGATTAAGTGTAGTGTAATATATCATACACATGCATATATGCACTTAATTAGGTCATTACGCAATTAAATAATGTAATATTTGCTTGTAACCAATACTGCTGTTCATTAAAAATTTGTTATAAATATTCATTTTATAAACCAACATCGAAGCAAAACTATGTTTCTTTAAATAAGTAACCACTTAATAAATGTCTATGCCGCTAATCACATGGTGTCTACCAGAATCGGAATATTACAGAGAATACACAAAATACGTGTATAATATTTTCAGACCTTTCGGAGGGAAACCTTTACTAGAAGGGACCACACCGCATCATTCTAGACCAACCGATAGAAATCGAACTGGTTGTAGAAGCCTACCTAAATATTTTTAAAGTTGCACAAGTCACTAAGATTGAATTTTACCATAGGCATGCGCTATCTTGTGATTTGGCTTTCATTCAAGAATCGTGCGTAAAGCTATTGAAATTAAAAACTGAATAGAACTCTGTGAAGTTTTATACAACAAAATTTAATACAATAAAAAAGGAGCCGGCCCAACTTACTACCCGCGCTAAACATAGTGTATACATGATACATAATATATTATAAAAATAAACACATGAAATATTAGGTGAACGAAACTAAAAAAAACAAGACACAGCAGCAAAAGTCATGTCGTAAGGCTGTCACATATGGAAGCAATTTAACATCAATCGCTATATGCATTGGTTTATGATGATGACTTGAGTTACAATCGTGTAAACATAGCATACATAAAACAAAGCTGTTATCGATCATGATATCAAAAAGATTGTTGAAAATGAAATAATAAAATAATCATCTCTCATCTCAGTCCAAGGACGCTCACTGTAGAACGGATGTGTCCCTCAAAAATGGGAAATCTTTAGCATAATGTTAGCTTGGCAGGCGGGTTGAAAATCACAGTAAAGTTTGTAACATTAAATAAAAATAGGGGAAAAAATGTTGCATTCCATCCGTAACAATACCGTAATTTAAACACAGTAAAAAAAAAACATTAGGTTTCGGATATCATTACAGATGTATATCGTCAGCGTGGAGTGAAAACCTTGTAAATAAGATATTTTGTCTCAATGAATTTCATCTTTTATACGTGGAATACTAAGTTCAAAATCTCTTCCACATAATTTTTTGTTTACGAGGTATTCACTCTACACCGACGATATAGGAAATAATAGTGATTTAAAAACCATTTATCACCAATTTAACTAGATCTGGGTATCGTATGGGTCATTATACCGTCCATCGAACTCTCAAAATAGCTTGCAGGTTCACACAATAGGTACTATCTGATCTATTGGGGGCTGCGCTGGCGCATTGACGGGTCCAACACAAGGGGCCGATTCATGCGGCCTATAGCTTCAATAGATGTTATTGTACTCGAAATGGTGTTCTGGTTTGAAAGAAAACATCAATTTGTAAGTGAATTATTTCATACTAAGTAAAGTGTTATACGTGGTATGTGTAGTCAACGAATGTTGTTAATTGTTCTGTCAATGTATACAGGTGAGATATACCTCTACACAAAATTGGTACCTATAGTCTCCTTTTTTGAAACTTTCTACGGATAAAAACATCGTGGGGGAAAAAGAACTGTCCACTCTCCCACTTATCATGCGAATCTAGAAAATTCTGATAGAAAATAGATTTAATCGAGATATAAGTTACTAGCGGCCCGTCCCGGCTTCGCACGGGTGGACAAAATTCTTTAAATTTTTCTAGCATTAAATATAGCCTATGTTACTCGGCGTGAATGTAGCTTTCCAATGGTGAAAGAATTGTTGAAATCAGCTTAGCAGTTTTTGAGTTTATTCATTGCAAACATACAAAAATACAAATCTTTCCTCTTTATTGTATTAGTGTAGATACAAGAGACAAAGATAATAAATAGTTGGTTACCTATCCAATGATTACACTTTGCAAAAGTTGCTTAGCCTACCGAATCGTTCAATTAATAAAAACATTTTCGGGTAAGGAATGTTCCTAAACTTATACTCAAAATTTCTCATTCTCAAACACAAAAACACAAAAATGTGAACCTCCAACGCGCGCTAAAACAAAACCAAACTAACAAGGAGATAAATCTTATGTCCGGCCAATTTCTTCGGGTCAGCGGGAGCGATTACCTTGCGTGAGGTAGGTACATTGCAACAATTTGTCTACGAACAAAGCCTGCTTATAACTATCGTGCATTCCGTTAGTAGATTGTTTGCACATACCTCCAGGCACCGTTACTTCTTGATGGTACCTTAATTGAGCTTTTAGCGTTGACAAAGAATAATGAGAAGCAAGATAGATATCGTGGCAACCTACTTTCTGTAGCAGTTGATATGTTTATTACGTCTCGACACAAGACTGTTTAGGCATTTCGTATATAAGTAGGATTCAGTTTCTATATTTTTTGTTATTTAGGCATATCAAGCTGTTATCTGCTAGATTTTTATATCTAAATAAATTATTGCATGAAAAAGTCAGTCTACCTAAGACCTGAAAGACTGCCAGGCGGGACTCTAACGCACATCCCTAGCTATCAGGGCGAGTGCTCTTCCGATTAAGCTATCCATATATTAAGCTAATGCCAGCGCCGTATCTTCATGCTCTAGGTAACCTCCTACAACTTAATTGAAAGAACTCCCCTCAAATAGCAAGGTATGTGGATTCGAATGCTACCTGAGACATGAGAAAAGTTGAATTTTTTCTCTTAAAATAATTTCTATAGCAAATTTCAGTTCTGGATTATTATTAAAAATTTAATTTAAATATAAACATAAAAATGATTAAAGCGTTTCTATATCAAGTAAAAAGAAGAAGAATGACGAACTAAACATGAAGAACTAAATAAGCCGATTTGATTGAAATATAATTCGCAAAATTTTTATGACAAAGCATAAACCAGCTAGTTCTGCGAAAAACAATGTTACTCGAATTAACCTCGTATTCAAGTTGCAAAAAAAAACATGGTAGTTTTACCAGTCTATTGGCTATTGTAATTGTTAATTAATTAATTTAAAGAAAGTTGAATCAGTTGTTAAGATTACTGATTTTAGTGTTCATATTAAGTGTCTAGAATATATAATAGCAAAAATATATCAGAAAGTAACAACAAAGATATTTTTGTAAAAAAAAAATTGCTACAAATTAATTGGATAAAAACTTAAATAGTTCTTCTTGGATCTTTAATCTTATGCCATACCACATGACAATATAAACGATATTGTAAACATAATATTTCAACGAATTGGCTTTGGCTATTGTTTGCATACATGACCTTTAACTGTCAATACAAACTTACTTATCAAAATGCTTACTGGAGATAAGCGATGGAGCGCGTAAAAACATCTTGTGACGAGTTTGGTGACAACGCAGCAGTGTTGCCAGATGCATGACTTATCTCCTAACCGAGTCGGAAGGTACCCGATAAAATTCCGAGAAGGCTCGTTCCTATATGAATAAAATTTTAAGTAATCGTTTTCTACGTATTAAAAAAAATCAAAGTGACTTGGCTTATATTGAGTATTTACTTGAGGCAGATGTACGATATTCTACCTAATGAGAGTCTAGATCTATTTTGTATAAAGTTCCATTTATCAGCCTTATAGAAATGTGTCCTGTCCCAAAGTACTGCTTTTTGCATAATTTAGAGGCGAATGGCTGGTGCGATCATGGGCGAATGGGAATATAGATTTTTTTTACCGTAAACCACATCACACCTAAAAAATACAAGAATTAAACGTTTCCATAGAAATCATATAGTTTCGCTAGTAAATTATGATTGGAATAAATTTCTACACCAGTCTTGGAGATACTGTCAGACTTTATACTTCCAGGCTTAAAAGAATAATATAAACAAAAAACAAAACACAACTGAAATATAAAACAATGCTCTGACTCCTTAGGTTATTTGATATATTAATCGATACCGTGGCAGTAGTTTGTACTAGCGAAAAATTTGCTACTAAAAATGTTGCTATTGGAAGTAACTATAGCTAATAAACAGTTAGATCACGACTTGGCTGTAGTAGCGGAGAAGGTGAATAAGATTTTTTAATGTCTGTAGCACTGCAGGAGACTTGGTTAATGATGAGGAAAATATCGTAAATGATATAAATATTCAATACTTTACAGCTAAATAAGAGAATATTCATGAGATTAGAAATAAAAAGTGTTCAGGCATTTTATGTAATATTTTTAAATTGATAACCTTAAAATTTATTAAATACCATAACACGAAATAGTCAGTATATATCATTATTAAAAGAAAGTCTTGTTAACGGTTTAAAATGTGTTCCAAGAAAAAAATACCTCAAGACAACAACAAAGTTTAACAATGACATGTCTGAATGCCGTTAGTTACGATCTTACAAAACATTGTTTATTATACATGTTGACACGCAATAAATATATTCTAACAAGCTATATTTACATTCACGTTACCTGCGGTTTGAAATCTATCCCTACGATAACTTTAAGCAGAACTTACTGGAGGTAGACTCTGTACCAGGGTCGTCTGCTTAGGTACCTCCGTCTTACCTATTTCTGCCGCAAAGCAGCAGTGCTTGCATTGCTGTGTTCCGGTTTGAAGGGTAAGATATGGCAGTGAAATGACTGGGTACAGTGACTTTACATCTTATGTCACAAGTTGGCAACGTACACTGTGGTTCTTGTGGGGGTTGCAGTTTTGCTGCGAATCTCACAAGAGCCACATGTATTATAGGTGACTGTTACCACTTACCATCAGGTGGGCAGTTTGCTTGTTTGCCAACTTTCTGCAATAAAAAAAAAAAAAAAAAATATCGTATGATTTGCATATAGCATACCGTTACGAATGGCAAACGATAACTGCATTTTTTAAGTTGATTTAAGAGATATCGGCAATACAGACCTAACATTTTTGTATTTTAGAGAATATTTTAAGCGATCCACCTACATCACACTACTCATCATTATCCGATACCATTGTATCGGATAAGAATTTTAAGTCCATTTCATTTCAAAATTCCTTAACTGTGAACATTTTTTTTTTCTTTTACTGTATTACGTTTGGAACTAGTTATATTATTAATAGGCAGTGATTCTTAATTTATTAAACAAGCGTTTTCGTGCACGTTCAACTTTTTGAGCAATTTTTTCGATCTTTGAAGGAGTTTCAATTCACATGTCTGTAAATCTGTTGATAGCTCTTCAGAGAAGAGAGGTACTGCTGTATGTAGGGTATGAGTCAAATATCCAGTCAAATCAGAAGCAATTGGCGCCATTAAAATATTCAAGTAGAATTTTCAGCAAGCAAATAACTTTATCAAATTTCTTTAAAATCTTTTAACTTTTTAATTGGTAAAGATTTCGAAATTATGCTATTAACAGAAATCAAAGATTCTTTTTAAATATGAAATACCCAATCTGCCTCAAATATTTTAACATTAACATTACACTTTGGTTGCTCTTTTTTACTTTAATTATTCCTCTCAACCAAATTACTGGAATGAATTTTCATTCTTTCCATTCTCTCTGCTTAACTCTTAATTGGACAATCGTTTGGTGCAACGATAGCGATCCTGCCTTTGACACCGACCGTCTAGAGTTCGAGTCCCGGAAGGAGCAGTTGATTGTGAGATGAATAAAAGCTTGATGTGATGATACGATACTAGAGTCATGGGTATTTATATGTTTCTATTTATATAAAATATCTAGTTTATGTCTATCTATTACCCTAGTATCCATCACTAGTGCCTTTACAGTGCTTACTTGAAGCTAGAATAATTGGTGTGAATGTAAAAATAATAATAATAAACGCTATAAAGGACTAGATACTCAGTTTACTCAATTTTATAAACATTATTGCCAGAAATGAACTTTACGTCAAAGGTGTAAAGTAATGACTCAAAGCTGATGAATCCTATCGATGTATCTAATATGGAAGATTGTGTTATGACTCATTGGCTATGTTTTTTATGATATTTAAACTAGCGTTCTATTTGCTAATGAAGCTCCGAATTTTCACACCAATCATAGACTCTTGGAGGCTCGTTTTTAAGAAATGATAACAGTTCGATGTAAATAAATACACTGAAAAAAAAGGAAGCGACATGGTAACATTTGTACAATAGCCTTAACTCTATGAAAATAAAGTTTTAATTTGAAGTCGTAACTCAAACGCGATAGTAACGTTTGCATATTTGACAATCAGCCCTCAGTTCTCCTTACGGTGTATCTTCCTTTCAGTTCAGTAGTTCAGTGCAATATTTGTATTCGAATGTAATAAGTATCGAATTTTAAAAATGCAAGTTTCATTACTTCTAAGAATTGCTTGGACGTTTACTTTGTCCATATGAACTCTTGGCAACGTTCACGTGTGATTTTGATTGTATACACTTTACAATATAATCTGTGTAAGCGGAAAACAGTAATGTTAGCTTAAAGCTATTTAAAGACCATTCAAAGCTATTGTATCTACATAATACAATAGAAGTAAATTGTGAGTTCGTACAGCAAGCAATACCTTAACGTTCGGTTCTAACTTTATGCCAAGGCATAAATTTAGATATTTCGATTATTTTTATTGCAGTTAATATATCCATGTGTTTATAATTGGCAGGATATTGGAATATAGAAAATTCCTACTCGTCATGCACAATCATGAACAGGTGTGTGATGGACGATGAATAGAAGGGATCCGGTATTTAATTAGAAATTTATTATAATCAATTACTAATACATAACTTATTGTGGTGCTCACTCTACGATTCAATTTACGATTAAATAAAAATTCAGAAAAGCAAAATATAAAATAGGTATAGAGGTATCTTGAAATCACGTTATCGTGTCTTGTGTTGCTAATAAAAAAATTAGATCACCAGGCTGCTAATGACGCCACTGCTGAATGAGAATAGCTTAGGATGGTCGTGATTGTTTTGTAAATTCTCTCTGTGTTCATGGAGATCTCTGGCGATGGCGGTGAGTTCTCGTAGAGACGTGACATTTTTTAGACGGACGGCATCTTCTCTGAGGAAGTCTCCGAATCAACATGCGCTACGGCGCTCCAGCCGGAAAGAGAGCACGGGGTGCTATAGGGCGCCTCCTAAGGGTTGAACCTTGTCTATGTTAGGGTGTGTCGTGGAGGAGAGAAGCGCCCAGATACGTGTCTGTACCTGGCAAAGCACAAATTATATAGAACTGGTCTTCGATAACTGCCGATGGTACATGAGAGTGCATGTGGTAACTGAATTGTGTCTTATGTGTGGGAGAAATCGGACGTGAGAAGTCACAGTGATATTAGGGAGACTGGGCTTTTAACCAGAATGCTGATAGATTTGACGATGCAAATGACCAAATTCTTAATATACCTTTTAAAGCCCAAAGGAACTGGAGATAATTGAAAATAGGGTCATTCGTTTCATAGTGTTGCTTTACCTCTGCAGTCGTAGATTGACCACGCTAACCATGCGTCATCCAGATCCTCTTCAAATGATTCCTATATTCACAGTTATTTTATAGAAATAAAAAGAAGTCGCTTATCTCATGAATTATTACATTATTATGTTGCAACTGATATTCAGCATCGGCTTAGAGATTCGTTAATTAACAAGATAATTGAATTTATAACACTTACTTATTATTATGATTGCAAGTCATTGAAATTAAGCCGGTAATAAGAGGTCTAATACTATTTATTGTGCTTGAAATGTATTCATATGCAGTGACAAGCTAAAAATTCTCAGCAGATAGATTAACCTACTTATTGTAGGCAAGTTGGAAATAAGTGCCGAGTTTAGTAGTAATTGCTTTAATAATTTTGCAATACACCATCTAATGAATAATAATCGCTTTCGGCAACTGACCAGACCTCAACTCTTTATACATACAAGTTTCAACAAAAAAGGTATGTTTATTACATATATTTGCTTGATAGAAAGAAAATGCATATTATGATAAATTAAAATTTTGAGAAATCTTTATACCTACCTGTTAAATTCAAATTAAAGTACCTATTATGTTCTTTTGTGAACAATTACATAACAATTTTCTTTTCAATAATAGCAGATTGTAATTCCTAATCGAGAAGTGGAAATCGTGCGCGGTTTATCGCCCAAGGTCGCAATCGCAATGAGATGCGCGTGAGCACTATTTACTATAATGTAACGAGATTAACTAAAGCCGTTCAGAGTCAGAAGGTGTAATATATCTTTATTATTGTAAAACTGTGAAAAGCTATATCTGCACACTAAGGATATTCCAGAAAAAGAAATAATTAGAGTTTTTGGCTCTTTATATGTTGTCTCGTTGTAAATCATGCAAAAACCGCTGAACAGATTTTAACGCGGTTTTCATAGTTTACTAGTTTCGGGTTCAACTAAATTCGGATGGGTGTAAAACCAGAAATAAAGATTAACCTCTCCATAACCTTCATAAAATAAGGAAATAATTTTAATGGTCGTCACGGGCAAAGGTTATCTTTATTCCGATTATACCCTCCTGCATATCAATAACATAAGCTGGGAGTAAAATGGAAGCGCGATAAAGATTTCCTGTGACAAACCGAATACCACGCGGGTGAAACCGCGTTCTACATCTGTTTACTTTACTTAGGTATCCATGAAAAAAAAAAGATACAGATTTAAACAAAAATATCCCGAAGCCGTATATTATTCGGCAGAGTATAAGCCTCACCATGCGGCCAGGCTGACAAATCGGGGTTCCCCTTTAAACGAAAAAAGATGGTAGTAAAAAGCGAATATTGATACTGGACGTAATCACCATACACGTCACTTTGACCACAAAATGGGTAAAAGCATTTTGCGAGTTACGGTCCTTTGCCGCGATCTCTGCAAAGCGTGGAAATTATGGCAAAATTCTTGCGTAAGATGCTGGAAGCTGGAATGATAAAATTTTAGTCATTTCCATGTTCCTACAATTCACTACTTAATCTTATTTTTATTATAAATAACTACAAAGTAATTATAAAAGAACATTTGAAAATAAATTCACACTACTTCTAGGTATGCTTTCTGAAGTATGAATTTCATACAATAAGAAATATAGATAAAAATTATTAAATAAAGCATTTTTTATCAATAAACGTCTCCAGTAAACATACATTACTAAGTTACAAAAGTCTTTCTTTTAGAGGATAAAATTGTAATATTTCGCGGCAACAAAGACAGATGTTACCGATGTCAAAAATAACAGAATCTATTCAGATCATCAATTTGTATTTACAATCGAAACTAACTAAATAATAAATAAGGTTAAACAAAAGGTTAAATATCCTTTTAACTTTATAAAATATCTGTTCATCTTTATAAATCTAACTGGTAGTAATTAAAACACGTTGTTAACAATAACTTTAAGTCTAAACAGGCAACGTTTATCGCTTGTATATTTATGTTTTTACGTTGAACTCAAGCTATGATAATAAAATATATTTTAATTAAACTCGATTCGATTAGGTTTATTGATAATCTCGTTTGTTTCTTCAAAAATAAGAAATAATATAAATAAAGTTTTTGTTTAACTTCCTTTTAACTATATAAAAACATCCTGCTACTTGTTTGTTTACTTAGGCAATTTTATAACTAGACATGCAATTATTAATGACAATATTTAACAATGTTATAAATGACTTTTGGATTTTATTACTTACTTAGTACTTGAACAAAATATTAGGCTGTATGTTTTGACTGAAATTTAAACGGCCAATGACTTCTGTTTTTTTTGTTAATCCCCAACGTAAAAGAATCATGTTATATATAAGTTTGACCGCTATGTGTAACACCGTTGCTCTTCAACGGGTAAACCGATATGGATGCGGTTTTTTTTATTTGAAATCAGGTTTATTAAAGTGGTTCTTCGACGTGATTTATCATAATCAGCTCTTTTGTTAGCTGTAGGGATCTTAGATGCGTAATGGGTAACTATTTTTTTTCCCCTTATGCACGAGTACAAACTATTTACGGCTGTTATGTGTAATAATCAACATTATAAAACACAATACGTAATAATACACTATCATAGAGGAAAGTAAATATACGAATTCTAACAGAAATTAACTATGTTATTGTCTTTTCAAATGTTCGCTTTTCTAAATTGCGTTGGGGTGTTTTTTTATATAAATTTAACCTTATATACTTGTAAATGCTTTTATTTAATTTTGATTATACTACGTTTTCTAACATATCTCTGAAACAGCAGTGCTAAAAAATATTGTAGATCTTATTCTCGCACTCAAGATATTATTAAACCTTATTATGATTTGCATAAAGGTTAAGTTTTAAAATGCGAAATTAATTAATTAATGCATTTATATATGCGACCGTTATCAGCTATCTCAGCATGACTTCTGACTTCTTATCCTTCGTATCAATTAATATCGGCTTTGACCTGTGAACTGTCACGTATAGCGGTACAGTTCCAATATTTGTTTTACGCGAAGAAAACGAGTAACCAAAGATTTGTAGAAAAAGGAAACCAAAACAGGCTGCATTAGGATTGTCACCATCGACGACTGTAGGATCAATGTTTAAGTTTTTTTATTTTGGATTTACACTTCCTATTGCACAAAACTACATTTACAATCCTGTGACATTTTAAAATGTAAATAGCAACAAAAATTGAATACATGATAATATAAATGACCCCGATTCTTGTTTATACAAAATATATAGAAGCTTAACAATTAATGATATACCTAACTATTCATAATTTGTTAATTAACCCCGTTTAATTATGTTGATAAAATAAATAATATTTATTTAAAAATAATTATTTTAACTCGGTATATTATAATTGCGAATTTGGCTATTAATACTCATTGCACGAATAGTGTTCCTAATTTCTTCTCTTTTTATTATTGCGCCAATATGTAATTCTATAAATTGTAATATCTTGGGTGTACTATGGCATGCAACAATGATATTGAGTAATGAGTATCACAGGTCACACTGTAAAGGATTTGAAGTGTCAGAAATAAATATAAAAAAAGAATAAATGCGTCTTATGTAATCAGCATAATCAGTAAACTATTAATGTCCTCATTACAAAGGCTTAAGTAAAACACCGATAAGAGAATAGACTATACCACGCGGACCTAATGCGGATTACTGGGTGCTAACGACTTGACGACAAAGCTTTCGCTATAATAACTCGAACGGTTTAATCTGCGAAGTTTGGTGCAACGGTTACAATCTTGCCTTTCGCACCGACAGTCCTGGATAAGAATCCTGGAGGGGGCAGATGTTTGTTTGGTGAATACGAGCATTTGCACCTCAATCATGGGTATTTATATGTGTGAATATTACGTATCTATGTATCATATTCGTTACTCCAGTATCCTTAACCTGTTAACCGAGGAGTAAATTTTCTAAATATGCAACATGTGACGCGCGCGTACTCTTTCACTAGGGCATATCAATACGTCACGCCCGGAGACCATCATTTCATTTTACAATATTTTTATTCCCGCCCGTTCCAGGGCGCTACATAATTTTCGATGATTTCATAATTGTCCTACCCGTACCCGATATTGTTTACGCCTCACGCATTTATAACAGGTTAACACAAGCCTAACACTGTAAGGGTGTGTGTTAAGGATACTTTGAGCTAGACCAATTGCAATGTAAGAAACACTCACAAACATCATGATTAGTCTGAAAATGCATAACTTAGGTTGCAGTCTCATTGATGAATAATCATATCGTAACGGCAGGCTATTCATCTAAGACATCGAGAAAATGTCCCCAACAAATCAAAATATACAGTTACGACATGTCAAGTATACTTAATTACGTTTTCTAGAAACCATTAACTGCCATCTACAGTCTGAGCTTAATTAATCTCGGACTACCAGTTGGTAGGTACTCTTAGCATACATATTATTTCGTAACTAGGTTAAAAGTCTCCAAAAGGGATTATGGCCTTAATTGCTCGTAAATCCAAAAACCTTATAACTCGTGATTCCCAATTTAGTTGAAGCTTTAAAGCATTTTGAGTGGCCAAATATTAAAATAGCATGTGGCGTAGTTAATGAGAAAGTGTAATACCGAGCCTTTAAAGGAATACAAGTCGCTTCGCATGCCCCGTTCGAAAGTTGTTGAGTTGACAAATTTGTTTTGAAGAAAACTTGAACAGATAATTATTTACTCGTATTTATTTGTTCTGAGACTTTGTTTTTTTAGCTAATTTTTTTATGTAAACACTTTGTTAGTATAATAAGCGCTTGCTTTACACACAGCTATAGATCTGCAATAAAGAAATAAAGGGTAATTTTAGAGACTGCGATTTCTTTGTTATTGAATTGTACAAAATGTGTTTTTATTTGCAATGCAACGTATGTTTACCATACACAAAATTGCTTTGTCTCCTCAAGCCCTAAGTAGAGAAACGAACGACCGAGAGTAAATTATATTAAACTAATTTGTTTTTTCTTTAGGCACAATATTAAATTTAATTAAGATTTCTGCTAGTGAACTCGTCGAAATTGAGTTTAATACATAAGTCTTGATATGTCTTAAGTATTTATTGCAGTACTGGAGGGAGACTCGGTACCAGGGTCGTCTGCTTAGGTACCTCCGTCTTACCTATTTCTGCCGCAAAGCAGGGCTGTGTGAACTTGGCACCCGACTTTGGAAAATTTCGTTTTTTTTATTTTTTTTTCGAAAGATTTTGATTAGTAGTGGATAGTAGTGAAGTTATTTTCGTTAGTAGTAATGACAAAAAAATAAAAAAAAATAGTAAAAAAATGTCATCCCCCGAAATTAGAAAAAATTGTTTTTTCCGACTGTTTCTCATAGATAGACGTTAGTAGTGGATTGTAGTGCAATTTTATTCGTTAGTAGTAAAATAGAAAAAATAAAAAAAAATAAAAATGTTTCGGAGCATTTTTAAAAAACTTTTTTATGGCGTAAATACTGTTTCAAGGCTTATATGATTACAACAAACGTTGGAATTGAGTAAGGGGGGTTCGTAGAGGTTAGTAGTGAAGGAATTTTTGATAGAAGTAAAGAAAAAAAATTACTAGGAGCACTTGAATTGAGTCAAACCTGTTTCGGAGCAATATTCATTGAATAACATCTGTTTGAAGATAAATACGATTACTACAAACGTTGGAATTGAATAAGAAGGGTTCGTGGAGGTTTGTAGTGAAAGAATTTTTGATAGTAGTAAAGAAAAAAAATTACTAGGAGCACTTGAATTGAGTCAAACTGGTTTCGGAGCAATATTCATTGAATTAAATCTGTTTGAAGATAAATACGATTACTACAAACGTTGGAATTGACTAAGAAGGGTTCGTAGAGGTTTGTAGTGAAAGAATTTTTGATAGTAGTAAAGAAAAAAAATCACTAGGAGCAGTTGAATTGAGTCAAACCTGTTTCGGAGCAATATTCATTAAATAAAATCTGTTTGAAGATAAATACGATTACTACAAACGTTGGAATTGAGAAAGAAGGGTTCGTAGAGGTTTGTAGTGAAAGAATTTTTGATAGTAGTAAAGAAAAAAAATTACTAGGAGCACTTGAATTGAGTCAAACCTGTTTCGGAGCAATATTCATTAAATAAAATCTGTTTGAAGATAAATACGATTACTACAAACGTTGGAATTGAGAAAGAAGGGTTCGTAGAGGTTTGTAGTGAAAGAATTTTTGATAGTAGTAAAGAAAAAAAATTACTAGGAGCACTTGAATTGAGTCAAACCTGTTTCGCAGCAATATTCATTGAATAAAATCTGTTTGAAGATAAATACGATTACTACAAACGTTGGAATTGAGTAAGAAGGGTTCGTAGAAGTTTGTAGTGAAAGAATTTTTGATAGTAGTAAAGAAAAAAAATTACTAGGAGCACTTGAATTGAGTCAAACCTGTTTCGGAGCAATATTCATGGAATAAAATCTGTTTGAAGATAAATACGATTACTACAAACGTTGGAATTGAGAAAGAAGGGTTCGTAGAGGTTTGTAGTGAAAGAATTTTTGATAGTAGTAAAGAAAAAAAATTACTAGGAGCACTTGAATTGAGTCAAACCTGTTTCGCAGCAATATTCATTGAATAAAATCTGTTTGAAGATAAATACGATTACTACAAACGTTGGAATTGAGTAAGAAGGGTTCGTAGAAGTTTGTAGTGAAAGAATTTTTGATAGTAGTAAAGAAAAAAAATTACTAGGAGCAGTTGAATTGAGTCAAACCTGTTTCGGAGCAATATTCATGGAATAAAATCTGTTTGAAGATAAATACGATGACTACAAACGTTGGAATTGAGGAAGAAGGGTTCGTAGAGAGTGGTAGTGAAAGAATTTTTGATAGTAGTAAAGAAAAAAAATTACTAGGAGCACCTGAATTGAGTCAAACCTGTTTCGGAGCAATATTCATTGAATAAAATCTGTTTGAAGATAAATACGATTACTACAAACGTTGGAATTGAGTAAGGGGGGTTCGTAGAGGTTTGTAGTGAAAGAATTTTTGATAGTAGTAAAGAAAAAAAATCACTAGGAGCACTTGAATTGAGTCAAACCTGTTTCGGAGCAATATTCATTGAATAAAATCTGTTTGAAGATAAATACGATTACTACAAACGTTGGAATTGAGTAAGAAGGGTTCGTAGAGGTTTGTAGTGAAAGAATTTTTGACAGTAGTAAAGAAAAAAAATTAAGGAGGAGCACTTGAATAGAGTGAAACCTGTTTCGGAGCAATATTCATTGAATAAAATCTGTTTGAAGTTAAATATGATTACTACAAACGTTGGAATTGAGTAAGAAGGGTTCGTAGAGGTTTGTAGTGAAAGAATTTTTGATATAAGTAAAGAAAAAAAATTACTAGGAGCACTTGAATTGAGTCAAACCTGTTTCGGAGCAATATTCATTGAATAAAATCTGTTTGAAGATAAATACGATTACTACAAACGTTGGAATTGAGTAAGAAGGGTTCGTAGAGGTTTGTAGTGAAAGAATTTTTGATAGTAGTAAAGAAAAAAAATCACTAGGAGCAGTTGAATTGAGTCAAACCTGTTTCGGAGCAATATTCATTGAATTTAATCTGTTTGAAGATAAATACGATTACTACAAACGTTGGAATTGAGAAAGAAGGGTTCGTAGAGGTTTGTAGTGAAAGAATTTTTGATAGTAGTAAAGAAAAAAAATTACTAGGAGCACTTGAATTGAGTCAAACCTGTTTCGGAGCAATATTCATTGAATAAAATCTTTTTGAAGATAAATACGATTACTACAAACGTTGGAATTGAATAAGAAGGGTTCGTAGAGGTTTGTAGTGAAAGAATTTTTGATAGTAGTAAAGGAAAAAAAATCACTAGGAGCAGTTGAATTGAGTCAACCCTGTTTCGGAGCAATATTCATTGAATTAAATCTGTTTGAAGATAAATACGATTACTACAAACGTTGGAATTGAGTAAGAAGGGTTCGTAGAGGTTTGTAGTGAAAGAATTTTTGATAGTAGTAAAGAAAAAAAATTAAGGAGGAGCACTTGAATAGAGTGAAACCTGTTTCGGAGCAATATTCATTGAATAAAATCTGTTTGAAGATAAATACGATTACTACAAACGTTGGAATTGAGTAAGAAGTGTTCGTAGAGGTTTGTAGTGAAAGAATTTTTGATAGTAGTAAAGAAAAAAAATTACTAGGAGCACTTGAATTGAGTCAAACCTGTTTCGGAGCAATATTCATTGAATAAAATCTGTTTGAAGATAAATACGATTACTACAAACGTTGGAATTGAGTAAGAAGGGTTCGTAGAGGTTTGTAGTGAAAGAATTTTTGATAGGAGTAAAGAAAAAAAATCACTAGGAGCAGTTGAATTGAGTCAAACCTGTTTCGGAGCAATATTCATTGAATAAAATCTGTTTGAAGATAAATACGATTACTACAAACGTTGGAATTGAGTAAGAAGGGTTCGTAGAGGTTTGTAGTGAAAGAATTTTTGATATTAGTAAAGAAAAAAAATTACTAGGAGCACTTGAATTGAGTCAAACCTGTTTCGGAGCAATATTCATTGAATAAAATCTGTTTGAAGATAAATACGATTACTACAAACGTTGGAATTGAGTAAGAAGGGTTCGTAGAGGTTTGTAGTGAAAGAATTTTTGATAGTAGTAAAGAAAAAAAATCACTAGGAGCAGTTGAATTGAGTCAAACCTGTTTCGGAGCAATATTCATTGAATTTAATCTGTTTGAAGATAAATACGATTACTACAAACGTTGGAATTGAGCAAGAAGGGTTCGTAGAGGTTTGTTGTGAAAGAATTTTTGATAGTAGTAAAGAAAAAAAATTACTAGGAGCAGTTGAATTGAGTCAAACCTGTTTCGGAGCAATATTCATTAAATAAAATCTGTTTGAAGATAAATACGATTACTACAAACGTTGGAATTGAGAAAGAAGGGTTCGTAGAGGTTTGTAGTGAAAGAATTTTTGATAGTAGTAAAGAAAAAAAATCACTAGGAGCAGTTGAATTGAGTCAAACCTGTTTCGGAGCAATATTCATTGAATTTAATCTGTTTGAAGATAAATACGATTACTACAAACGTTGGAATTAGAAGGGTTCGTAGAGGTTTGTAGTGAAAGAATTTTTGATAGGAGTAAAGAAAAAAAATTACTAGGAGCACTTGAATTGAGTCAAACCTGTTTCGGAGCAATATTCATGGAATAAAATCTGTTTGAAGACAAATACGATTACTACAAACGTTGGAATTGAGTAAGAAGGGTTCGTAGAGGTTTGTAGTGAAAGAATTTTTGATAGTAGTAAAGAAAAAAAATCACTAGGAGCACTTGAATTGAGTCAAACCTGTTTCGGAGCAATATTCATTGAATAAAATCTGTTTGAAGATAAATACGATTACTACAAACGTTGGAATTGAGAAAGAAGGGTTCGTAGAGGTTTGTAGTGAAAGAATTTTTGATAGTAGTAAAGAAAAAAAATTACTAGGAGCACTTGAATTGAGTCAAACCTGTTTCGGAGCAATATTGATTGAATAAAATCTGTTTGAAGATAAATACGATTACTACTAACAGTGGAATCGACTAAGAAGGGTTCGTAGAGGTTTGTAGTGAAAGAATTTTTGATAGTAGTAAAGAAAAAAAATTACTAGGAGCACTTTAGTTGAATCAAACTTGTTTCGGAGCGATATTTCCTGGATAAAGTCTGTTTGAAGACGAATACGATTACTACAAACGTTAGAATTGACTAAGAGGGGTTCGTAGAGGTTTGTAGTGAAAGAATTTTTGATAGTAGTAAAGAAAAAAAATTACTAGGAGCACTTTAGTTGAGTCAAACCTGTTTCGGAGCAATATTCATGGAATAAAATCTGTTTGAAGATAAATACGATTACTACAAACGTTGGAATTGAGAAAGAAGGGTTCGTAGAGGTTTGTAGTGAAAGAATTTTTGATAGTAGTAAAGAAAAAAATTACTAGAAATATTTTAGTTGAGTCAAACTTGTTTGGGAGCAAAATTAACTGGATAAAGTCTGTTTGAAGATGAATACGATTACTACAAACGTTAGAATTGACTAAGAGGGGTTCGTAGAGGTTTGTAGTGAAAGAATTTTTGATAGTAGTAAAGAAAAAAATAACTAGGAGCACTTAAGTTAAATCAAACTTGTTTTGGAGCGATATTTCCTGGATAAAGTCTGTTTGAAGACGAATACGATTACTACAAACGTTAGAATTGACTAAGAGGGGTTCGTAGAGGTTTGTAGTGAAAGAATTTTTGATAGTAGTAAAGAAAAAAAATTACTAGAAATATTTTAGTTGAGTCAAACTTGTTTGGGAGCAAAATTAACTGGATAAAGTCTGTTTGAAGATGAATACGATTACTACAAACGTTAGAATTGACTAAGAGGGGTTCGTAGAGGTTTGTAGTGAAAGAATTTTTGATAGTAGTAAAGAAAAAAAATTACTAGAAATATTTTAGTTGAGTCATACTTGTTTTGGAGCGATATTTCCTGGATTAAGTCTGTTTGAAGATGAATACGATTACCACAAACGTTAGATTCGACTAAGAGGGGTTCGCAGAGGTTTGTAGTGAAAGAATTTCTGATAGTAGTAAAGAAAAAAAATTAATAGGAGCACTTTAGTTGAATCAAACTTGTTTTGGCGTGATATTTTCTCGATAAAGTCTGTTTGAAGATCCTGCTGGTTTATTCTATGTCGCTTTTGCGGCCAACTTCAACATGATAATTTTGTTACACAGTGATGCGCGCGCATCTTAAAATTTCGCTCTTAACGTTTTTTCATAACGCGCCTAAAAAAGTATAATTTAAAAAAAAAATCCAATTTTTTTCCAAAAATATAATTTTTCGCGGATTATCAAAATTCTGTCGGGGCAATTCGGTGCGTCGTAAAAAAACCTACAAACCTCTACGAACCCTTCTTACTCAATTCCAACGTTTGTAGTAATCGTATTTATCTTCAAACAGATTTTATTCAATCAATATTGCTCCGAAACAGGTTTGATTCAATTCAAGTGCTCCTAGTAATTTTTTTTCTTTACTACTATCAAAAATTCTTTCACTACAAACCTCTACGAACCCTTCTTACTCAATTCCAACGTTTGTAGTAATCGTATTTATCTTCAAACAGATTTTATTCAATGAATATTGCTCCGAAACAGGTTTGACTCAATTCAAGTGCTCCTAGTAATTTTTTTTCTTTACTACTATCAAAAATTCTTTCACTACAAACCTCTACGAACCCTTCTTACTCAATTCCAACGTTTGTAGTAATCGTATTTATCTTCAAACAGATTTAATTCAATGAATATTGCTCCGAAACAGGTTTGACTCAATTCAAGTGCTCCTAGTAATTTTTTTTCTTTACTACTATCAAAAATTTTTTCACTACAAACCTCTACGAACCCTTCTTACTCAATTCCAACGTTTGTAGTAATCGTATTTATCTTCAAACAGATTTTATTCAATCAATATTGCTCCGAAACAGGTTTGACTCAATTCAAGTGCTCCTAGTAATTTTTTTTTCTTTACTACTGTCAAAAATTCTTTCACTACAAACCTCTACGAACCCTTCTTACTCAATTCCAACGTTTGTAGTAATCGTATTTATCTTCAAACAGATTTAATTCAATGAATATTGCTCCGAAACAGGTTTGACTCAATTCAACTGCTCCTAGTGATTTTTTTTCTTTACTACTATCAAAAATTCTTTCACTACAAACCTCTACGAACCCTTCTTATTCAATTCCAACGTTTGTAGTAATCGTATTTATCTTCAAACAGATTTAATTCAATGAATATTGCTCCGAAACCAGTTTGACTCAATTCAAGTGCTCCTAGTAATTTTTTTTCTTTACTACTATCAAAAATTCTTTCACTACAAACCTCTACGAACCCTTCTTAGTCAATTCCAACGTTTGTAGTAATCGTATTTATCTTCAAACAGATTTAATTCAATGAATATTGCTGCGAAACAGGTTTGACTTAATTCAAGTGCTCCTAGTGATTTTTTTTCTTTACTACTATCAAAAATTCTTTCACTACAAACCTCTACGAACCCTTCTTACTCAATTCCAACGTTTGTAGCAATCGTATTTATCTTCAAACAGATTTTATTCAATGAATATTGCTCCGAAACAGGTTTGACTCAATTCAAGTGCTCCTAGTAATTTTTTTTCTTTACTTCTATCAAAAATTCCTTCACTACTAACCTCTACGAACCCCCCTTACTCAATTCCAACGTTTGTTGTAATCATATAAGCCTTGAAACAGTATTTACGCCATAAAAAAGTTTTTAAAAAATGCTCCGAAACATTTTTATTTTTTTTTATTTTTTCTATTTTACTACTAACGAATAAAATTGCACTACAATCCACTACTAACGTCTATCTATGAGAAACAGTCGGAAAAAACTTTTTTTTTTCTTATTTCGGGGGATGACATTTTTTTACTATTTTTTTTTATTTTTTTGTCATTACTACTAACGAAAATAACTTCACTACTATCCACTACTAATCAAAATCTTTCGAAAAAAAATAAAAAAAACGAAATTTTCCAAAGTCGGGTGCCAAGTTCACACAGCCGCAAAGCAGCAGTGCTTGCATTGCTGTGTTCCGGTTTGAAGGGTAAAATATGGCAGTGAAATTACTGGGTACAGTGACTTTACATCGTGTGTCACAAGTTGGCAACGTACACTGTGGTTTTTGTGGGGGTTGCAGTTTTGCTGCGAATCTCACAAGAGCCACATGTATTATAGGTGACTGTTACCACTTACCATCAGGTGGGCAGTTTGCTTGTTTGCCAACTTTCAGCAATAAAAAAAAAAAAAAAAAAGTAGGGTCATCGTGGATCTCAAATTATGTTTTCAACCAAAACGCATACGAACGCTTTTAAAACCATTGAACAACCTCTATGATTTTATAACATGATCACCATTTGAAATATCTTTAGCATTCCGCTAACTCAATGCGGTTATGAATCCGAATCTGTAATACGAAATTACACAGTTCTGGGTATTTTACTAATATGCAGATTTTATTGTCGGATGGCGGACAGTAAAGGAGGTACCACACTAAGTGTGTGGACACATTGTCGCTCTGAAAACTTCAGTTAAAACGTTGCACGATTATACAAATGATATGAGTTCTTATCATTTGATGATAGTTCGGTGCAATGGTAGTGTCACGGAACGTGACTTTTAAGATCTTAGTCTGGCAACACTGTCTCAAAAGTGTCGGACTTGCCAAAAATATGTGAAAGGAATCGGTTGTAGCTTTCTATTTTTACTTAATTTAATATTGTAAATGTGCTAAATACACGATCTTACGGAAGAAAATGTCTTATTAATCATTAGCAAGTTTTTTCCCTCAAGATCCGTCACAGGTAGCGATCCTGCCTTTCGCACCATAGGTCCTGGGTTCGAGTTCCGGAAGGGCAGATGTCTGTGTGAAAAGTACGAGCATTTGTAACTGAGTCATAAGTATGTTCCATAAAGAATAAATACCTATGTATAACATATGTATCTTAATACAAACCTTACTGTGCTTACTTCGGGCTAATTGGTGTTTTTTTACGAACTAATATTATATTATATCAAAAGTACCTACGAGTAACGTCAATCTCCTTTCAAAGTTGTTTCAAAGCATAGTTGTTCCCCGTAATAAAATAACTAAATAGTCTCATTCTACTGCTAAAAAGGAAGCGAGACTACATTGTAGTTGGTACTTAATGATCGATGAACTCGACAAACCTTTTAGCAATATCCTGGTTAGACCAATTACTCTATATTCACACTTCCTTCTTTGGTCAAAGTAACAGGCAGGAGCTTCATTATTTACCCGTATCTTGACAATATTGCCACTCCAGGGAGGTAAATAGAACTGGTTTATTCACTGTTCAAAACCGGTAATATTATCGAATGACAAAACTTACACAATCTCATGTAACTTGTGTCATTATGTGTCATTCTTTATAATCAATGTAACGGTCATCTTATCCGAGAGAATAACCAGAAAAACACATCAAGTGCACAAGGTAAAACAAAAATTGACTGTAACTCGGTAACCTAATTAGGTGCAAGCATGAATTCCCAGATGGCGCTGCAAGGGTTTAAACTTCGTCTAAGATGATCGTATTTTAAAATAGTTTTTTGTTTTTCGTATTTATAGACGGTCCTGGGTTCGAGTCCCGGAAGAGGCAGATGTTTGTGTGATGAATACGAGCATTTGTACCTGAATAATGGGTGTTTTTATATATATTTCTATGAATATTATATATCTATGTAACATAATATATATGTTTGTATATCCGTTACCTTAGTTCCGATAGATAACACAAGCCTCGCAGTGCTTACTTTGGGCTAGACAAATTGGTGTGACTACTACTGACTATTATTATTAATCTCTTCATTATACCAGTCCCTCTGCACGGTAACCCGTTGAAATTAACAAAAACATAAAAGATGACAGATTGACGCCATGTTTCCGGTCATTCTGTCTTATTCTATTAACGTTGTCGTATTCTATTTTAAGCATTGTCGTTTGACAGGACCGAGTGAGAACACGAAAGTTGTATATCAAAAGTTTGTGACGTCATGCATTAAGGGTAGTGTATTAACCAAAAAAAACTTATAAAATTACAGTTTCGATAAGCCGTAAAACAACATCAATTGCCTAATAAATCTCGGAAATCAAAATCGTATCCTTTCTAAGAATTGTATGATTCATACTTGGCTAAATTGATTCGATGGTAGGTAACTATCAACTTTCAGCGTCCGCAAAAACTGCTAACAAAAGGTTTTCGTGCCGTAGGTAGGGTGATTCAGAGCGTCATCTGATACCGATCACGACTGGCTTCGAGCCGCTTTTCCGGTGTAAGTAACATTACACAAAAAGGCAAAACTCTACAAATATTCAGATATCGTATTCTTCGAAGGAAGTTACCTAAATGAATAATTTTGGATATGTCATGTTGTGCATAGCAGAAACCACACCGATCGCCAGTCAGTAAAAATATAGAGGAATGTTAACAGAGCGGAAAAAAAGGACGTTTTAAAACCATTATGACCTCCAGCAAGATAAATCCAGCGATAAACCCACCTACGTATTACAAAGCAAAGCAATTAAAATAAACACGATTCTAATAAAAACAAAAAACGTTCGACTCCATTCCATAAATCTATTAAGATTCAAGGAAGCTGGTACAGTCAGGATCTAATAAAGGCTTGTTATGCTGAATTTTACTGGAGCATTGCACCGCACCGCGCGGAGTAGGGCAATTAAGGGTCGGTGACCCGAGCAATGCACAAAGGGAGGTAGTGCTGAAATTTAACCTCGAGCTGCACCAGGAACTAAGCAATTATTTACTAGAGAATCAGGGTACAACAACCCAGTAACTATTTCCGATACTGAACGTTTTTCAAGTATACGAAACTACTCGTAAATTTTGTAACGGACAAGTTCATTTAATGCACAAAGCTCTAACAATAAAACCTTTCAATCTCGACTAGTTGTGTATGTAGTTAAGACTATATTTAAAAGCATTGTCTAAAGCGGCAGTTACGAAATGTTTTTCAATTGTTCCATTATCATGTCGACGATCGCTCTCACGACGACCTTCAATGGAAGAACGAGTGTACACTATATTTAGCTCATTCAAATTCATATTGTAACACATCTCCTGACACTTGTGCGGTGATGATAAAATAACATGTGCTCGTTGAAATGATCAATCACAGAGATATCCACAATTGCGTAGCGTGTGGAAATTTTATGCAAATGTTGAGTTGAGGCTATTGTTTGAGGATCTTATCGGCAACCGTGGTTGCATGGGTAGTGTAGCCCTCTCCGGGTAGTGGCGAGATGTCACATAGCGAACGCATCGGCATTCAAGTGTCAGCCAAGTATTGTCCGAAACAAGTCGGCCCTGTTCCCGAGACGTTTTTTGTTCTGATACGTGAGACTCCACGGCGCGTCTTAACGAGCATCAAACCAGTTCCACATTTCATCGAGTCATGCCAAATCTGGTAGTAAATACTTCGACACTCCGTTTGTTCTCACAAAGTTTTTCATTACAATACCGACAACTTCAAGGAAGACGATTACAGTATTCTCGTAAGCACACGTGGCGGAAATACTTTTGGCTGAAGCAAGTGCCACCTATGCAATCGTCGTTATTATGATTTCACTTACAATGGAATTATTGTGGTATTGAGGTAATCGGTTACGAATTTCTTTAGGTGTTGCAACATTGATGACATTGTCATACCTATTTGTTAAATAATTGTTAAAATAATAGGTACATATCGTCTCGTCTTTATTCATGCGATTATCAGTTCCACAATAACTCACCAGAACAATAATTTCAAATAACTATACCAAGAAACATAGAAAGAAGTACAATAATATCACGATTATGGAAATTGTGATTCGTCGCATATTAAACGGGCACAGCTGTTGTGATTTTTCTCATAAACTATACTGAAATCACCATCATAGTTCATACGAGGATGGAATAATATAGTGACTGCATCATTTACATTATCTTTAAAATGAATCTCTAAATGAATTTTACGGTAAAAAAACAACCAATACTCTTAATCTATCAACTGTAGATAATTAAGATGAATTTTCATCTTAACGTTAACTTTAACGTCCTCAAGTAGTGGCAACATTCACAAATTCAGGGTTTTAGTTTTCATAAAATTATGTTTTGCGTACAAGAATACAAGTCAAGGGAACGTTAACACCGAATGTTGTGATTGTGACTCAATTAATGGCTCATGCCATGTCGAACCCGTCACTAAGCACGTTCTAATGTCCCAAGCCGGAAGATTGCAGAGCCGTACCCTTAATCAGTCCGGTTCGTGATCAATCTGCTATCGAGGTGATTCATTTTATGCTGGACCATGTATGGGTACATTTCACAAGTCACTAACGTTGAGTTGAATAAATCCTTTACGAATAACAGCATAATTCTTTGCGTTAGATACACACTTTGTGTCTAAAACAAACTAATACCAATATTGTGAAATATTGGTGCAACAATATGGTTTTATTTTTTATTTTATAAATCTATGTTTTTACTCAAATAATCATCATAGATATTTTTGTATGATACTGCTTCTTTTAAAAACTAATTCCATTGAAATAAGATGCATTTTACTGCTCAAATAATAGTCTTCTGCTGAATAAACTACATTTTATAGACGACTTCTATTCATGTGGAAACTCAACACATCAATCAGTAACGTATTCCTGTAGCCAATAAGGTTTCTAGTGTGTCATATTGAAAAGTATTTTCAGTGACGATCCCTAAGAAGTAATATTGTAATGTATCGCAAAAGTCATTCACTTGTTCAATTCAACAGTTAATGTAATTTTTTGATAAAAATCTTTCCAATTAATAACGTTATGTTAATTATGATCAACTAACAAACGTTTCAAAGTTGGCTGTTGCTTATTGACCAATCATGTTTATCTATCAAATATCTAGTGACTGATTCAACGTGCTGATCCAATTCAATTTTATTATTGTAAGCAAGAGAGTATTAGATGAGGCTACGTCATAATTGATGCGTTCCAAACCTTAGCTTGCAATGCTTACATTTAAAACACGAATACGTCAGTTACGTGACGTACGTATATATTGTTCTTTTGAAAATCAAAAAATATATATAAAAGCAATATTTAATTTAATGTAGGTATTATTTAATTTCCAGTTTTTAATAAACTAGAGAGGCAAAGTAATAAAAAAGTTACTGTAAAAATGGAAATTTGAGAAAATAATAAATGAGTAATAATCCATTGTTGCATACGAAACAAATATCACATCACACATTGTAAGGAATATTTAAAGCATGATTTACTTATGAAGTACCTACTTGAGATTATACATTTGACTCGAGGCGATTTAGTAAAAAAATGTGATGTTGATTCATCTGAAAAGTTTAGTATATGTAATTTTAAGTTATCAAGTCTTTCAAAGGACTTTCTCATACATAAAGTGAATATTACATCGATTATAACTATTCGCATACAGCTAAATGTATCTTAACTAGTATTCCCATCGGTTAAACTCCCCGTTGGGCAAGTTAAAGCGGAAATGTAGGCAGCCATTTAATTAATCACATCCGTGTTGGTCGTTGGAGGATAGCACATGTGGCTTGGACAGGTAGCCTCATTAATCGAAATGGTTGCTCTAAGAACCAAGTAACAGGATTCTCGCTCGAGTCTTAACCAATCCTTTAACTTGTTACAAAAAAATGTAGCGCTTGGTTGTCTACGCGTTAAGGGAAACTTTTCTTAAACGACTGACCAAGGGACTTAATATTGAAGGTTTATACTATATCGCAACTTTCGCATTAAAATAGTGAAACTGACACTTTAAACTCATCTACTACTCATCTGCCTACTCCTGTACTAGCAAACAGTTTAAAAAGTAACAAATTAACGGAAGCAACATCAACTCTCCTTACATGAGGCTGAAACTGGCAGCAGAAACATAGCAGCTTTTTGCAACGACCAAATTTTCTAGAACTTTTTGGAGACACTTCAACATATATAATTTAACATTCTAGTAGGTATTCAAGAGGGCTACTAGAACGTTAAATTATACATGTTGAAATGTCTCCAAACGGCTCTAGAAAATTTGGTCGTTGCAAAAAGTTGCTGTTTTTCTGCTGCCGGTTTCAGCCTCATGGAGTTAACTCCTTAAGGAGTATGCTTAAGAATTGACTTTCAAGACGCCTGGTATGAAAAAAGTATTAAAAGTAAAAAATCTAGTGATCGAATGACAGTGTAACGTTTTTTGTGCGCAACCAATCGTACACACCTTTCATTTTTATTTTGAAGTTTTGTTTTATTATTTTCTATGCCTGTTTAAAGACAATCATTCTTAAGGAGTAACTCCGGTCGAGCGTCGAAGCTGACATACACCTTTTTATTTAAATGAAACAATGTCCTTACTGTAGATCTCTTGTAACTTTAAATTGTGTTAAAATGAAAGAAAAAACCTCCTAAAGTAAATCATGAAATTAATATAAAAGAACATATACACGAGAATCATTTTAAGTTAAAATCGAGTGCATTTGTCTCAAATGTATGTTGTTTGCAGTTACTTTCACTGTTATTCTAAAGTCGCGATGATAAAAATGGTTTTTTCTTTTATGAAAAAAAAGTTTACCTATTAATCGTTTCATTATAAGAAAAAGTGCTAAGATAACGAAAATAAAAATGATAATTAATACCATAAGTCACCGACAAGAAGATTTACTTGTTCGTGGCCTGTGCATGCTCGTGAGGGCGTGTGAACTTACATTAGTTTTAATGACGCTGCGCATTACGATATGTCCACCGTTGAATTTACATACCATTTCTTCGTAATTTAAGAGTTATGATAAAATCGATGAAGAAACACTAAAGTGAAAACAAGACATTAGTTAACGTACTCTTGTGGATTAAAATTTATATACCGTGAACATTGACCATGGATGTCTTTTCCAAAAGAAAAAAAAAAAAAAAAAAAAAAATTAGACGTTGACATTTTCAAACGTGGCCGTTGTTTGCCATTACTACCGTTTTTTGTTTATTCTTTGCCTACTTTAAAAAAGCTATGCCCACAATTGCCCCTTGCAACTTGAAGGCAAAGTTTTTTCCATTATCGATCTTGGCCGGTAATAAATAATCTATACTAATAGTTTAAAGAGGAAAGAGATGTATTTTTGTATGTTTGCAATGAATAAACTCACAAACTACTAAGCCGATTTCAAATATTCTTTCACCATTCGAAAGTTACATTCACGCTAAGAAACATAGGCTATATTTAATGCTAGAAAAAAATTAAAAAATTTTGTCCACCCGTGCGAAGCCGGGACGGGTCCCTAGTAACGGTATAAAAAAGAATATTGGGTCTCTTAAAAACAATAGTTTTATGAGACTGGAGGCCATACTAATTTATACTAATTTAAAGAGATCCTTCAGATCAAATAGGCATGTTGTAAGGGACACTTGAGGATCATATGATAGTCTTCACATTCTTAGTAGTCAGGTAATCTGAGAATTGTAAACGAGTTTAAACCGAGTAGTTTAGTAGACAGGTCAAATAGAGCACGCAAACCTTATCTCAAATAGTACAGCTAATAACGACCTTTGGTGAGTATTTGCTACCAACGTTAGCGTGACTAAAGCAATTAGTCAGTGTCTATTTTATGCAGATCTGTATGTGCTGTGCAAACCAAGCCTACCCGACTAGTTTTGGTCTCCGATTTGTTTTTCTGACAACTGTTTTTGGTTTTCGAACCCTATAAGAAATGGAATGGAAAGTGATGTGATACGCTTTCGCTCGTTGAAAAGCCTTTGTCAAACTATGATTGGAGTTCGTCACTCTGGTTATTACTTTCCATGCAATTGTGTTACTGATTGACTAGTGGGCTCGCATTGCACAACTAGCTTCTGATTTGGTTATCTTTTTCTTGTAAAAGTGGGCATTGATGATCAGTTTTTCGCTTCAGTCCAGACGTAAAACTGTGGCGTCACTCTAAATGGTTTTAGGCCAACTCGATTTCCGCATTCACTGGCGTCACTCCGGCTCTTCAGTTTTCGATCGGCTGGGCTGTTAGGAAGAGTACTACCTGTTTGTGTTGGTTTGAGGATCACACACTCACGATCAGTTTGGCGCGACGCGCCGAGTTGGATTTATGATAGTCTCGGAAATATGTGGCGCGTCGTCAGTTAAAACTCTGGAGTGATGATTCGACACTCACGATCAAATTTTGGATGGACGTCAGTTCAACTGAGGCGAATAACTGATCGTCAATTCGCAGCTTAAGGCTGACCAGTGTTGCGGTGTTAGGTAAGTAAAAATCGACTTGGCTAAGTTTCGTTTCTTTACCGCAAGTATTAGTATTGGATATGTAGTACCGTAGTCGTCTTCGTGATTCTTCGACGGACTCAATTCTAGTTACACCTTATCGCCTCTCACTTAACTTATAAACAATACTTAAAGAGAGCTTACAGTTAAAATGTACTGGAACAAAGTTTAATGTTCAACACAGTTAACTGATTCTCAGTATAAATATTTTCTGTAGACCTAATGTTTACGAATTAAGGAACAATTTTTTTTCTGTAATAACTTCTGAATCAAGACGAAATAAAAGCGTTATGACTTTTTTATACCATGACGTCAGACTAGGACGGCTACACTCCCATTCCTGCTTGCAATCTAGAGTGGTTTTATCAAAGTGATAAGGAAAAGTGGAGGCCGTTGATTTTAGCTTAGGTACCTACAAGCAAGATACCTCCTGCATGACATAAAACGAAGGTCAGTACACTATACTTTATAAAACTTTTCTTCGAATAGGAATTTTGATTGAACTATGACTTAAATAAAATAGTATCGTAATATTTTTTAGTTACCTACTCCTCTAATTTGGCAAACAGGAAAAAGCATTGAATATTGTCTGATCGATGAGTGAGAAGGATGAATGTACATATTAAGAATTAGTCAATAAAACGAAGAGTTAATGACCGTTTCTGGCAAACGTAATTCGCCGGTCCTTTTTTCTGAATTCCCAAAAGAAGTAAGTGAATACAAAAGTTGTCGAACCGCCCTTTGATCGTTTTTGCTGTCATTTTTTTATTATCATTATTTTGTTTTGTGGCAAAGGATACAAAGCTATACAGTCTTCTCTCAAGTTATTTCGTTTACGTTATTACCAAGTTTTAACTTTTGTCAGCTAATAAACATGCGTGTGTGTAACGAGAGCTGTACAGTGACCGAAACTCGATGTATATACCTACCACCTTATAAATATAATAATGGTAGATGCCCACTTAGCAGAAAAATACTCAATAATGGTATACCTCGTTACCTATATAGTATTATGATCTGATAAACTAAATGTATAAAAAAGACCACGTTGTCATTAAAGGAGGTTATTGCATACAAGCAAATTGAATAAATACATAGAACTTAAAACAATAAAGCAATTGTTGAAACTAACAACTTTATTTCGTAGATAAATGTGGACAATTATTTATTTACTAAGTAAAGTTGGCCGCATCGCACATCTACCAATCACAACATGTCAATTTACTCCAATTAATTTCTAACCTAAAGTCATACAGACAGTGTTCAAAATTATTTGGTGTTCTTACATTTTTTTTGCTGCTGTTGGCCATACTTTATATTCAAATATAGAATGCGCCCATGAGCATACAGTACATATTTATCAGAAATTTAATAAATACAAAATATTAAATCATAGATATAACTAGTAATTTACCTGGTTACTTGTAAACAAGATAACCTCAATCTGCCAATATATGAAGATTGCCGTATAGCCAACAAGCGACACAAATGTTATCCTATCTTTCGATCATTAGGTACTGCTATAATAAATATGAATGCTTGGTTACAGAATATTTTTGAAATGTTCATTAATTAGTATGGGCGAACGACCCAAAACGCGTTTTAGTATTTTTTTCTTCATATTGCGTGTTCCTACAGGAGGTTGTATGCATTCCCTCAGCCCGCGCCGGCTGTCGCGTCAGGCCTCCACGATACGCGGGTTTATAAACCGCTAACCGCCGAACGACTAAATATTGGTCTCATTGCTATAATTTATATATGTAATGAAATGTCTTAGCAAAGCAATCATGAAAGTTAGTAATAATGGTAAAAGAAAACGTAAATTTAATCGTTTCTTTTGATTTACAAAAGGTGAAAAGGTTAATTCTTGACAGTTTGAACGAATTTCTTATACATTTCTTGAATGAAGCCGACTCGTTTTTCTCGCGCGCTCCTTGGTTACTGGAAGTTCATGCATAAATTGAATACAAGTTATATAAATACTGAGACGAATGTAGGGCATAAGATAAATACTGGTTAGGCACTATCAATACCGATAAACATTGTCTTACTAACCTGATGGCTCGGCGCAATCGCTCATAATCCAAGCTGCATTTTAACCTCAAAAAGCACCTTAAGCACGGTCACGATACGCGAAGGTCACGGTTATGTTGCATTGCATAATAACACCAAGCTTCACACCACAGAACTCATGGGATTTTACAAAAAAAAAACCAAAACTGTTAATACTGTTATCATAAACACACAAATACACAGTTTGTTTCACGTTTTCTATGTGACAATTTACGCGCTCCTTTCAATTTGTCATTAATAATCATAATTAGAGTGTTCTGCAATCAAAACAAGCAACAGTGTGCATTCGATGTCATAGGTTGTATGCAGTAAATTACGTTAAAACATGTCACAGCCGCGCACTGCACTCCGTCTGACACGACGAATATGGCGGATGAATTTGAACTACGCTTGCGCCGCCGGTGAGCGGACGAACAAACGCCAAACACGACCGCTAGTCACTAGACAGCACAAACGACTGTTACGCCATCTACTAAAAGGTAAATGGACTATTTGATATACTGCAGGATACAAAGGTTGCTTTTTTAACCTTTATGAACTTGATAGATGTCTCTGTATGCGATAAGTATGTAAATATTTGTGAATCAACTAGATAGCGATAGCTTTGTTCGAAGCTCAAATTTTTGCTTTGTTTTTAATTGCGAAGTAGTATATAAACTGGAAATGAGTATAGTTATTCTATTATTAAATCTCAAAAGTGTTTCAATTAAAGGTTATTTTATTGGTTAAGGCTAACTTAGATACTTAAAAACCACTTTCGCAACCTGTTGATCCGGTAGTAGGTTTGGGTAGCTTTAAAAACAAATTAACTGAATTAAATTAAGCAATAAATAAAACAAATATATTCAGTGAAAAGTTTAATATTATTCGAATATTTTATAAATTTTATTTACATCACACGCTATATCACACGATATGGTTATGGCTTATTTTCTCCGGGTCCTATACCTCAGAGCTAAAACTGCGAGGAGATGGAACACAAGGTACAGCACAAAGAGAGCGATGACGTCAGTCCAAAGGTGGGAACTTTCGAAGTCGTAGCGAGATAATACTTCCTCTCCGTTGCTTAGGCAAGGTATACCAACAGTGCTGTTCTGCATGCAAGCTGGAGAAGAAAATAAAACATTTTAAGATTACACATCGATTTTGTTCCTTGTTGTTCGATTTTGTTAAAATAGGTGGACATATTTTTTCACTTAATGTAAGTATGTATAGGTATATGTATCCGTTCTGTTTCTGAAGCGAAAATAGTTTAAATAGTTTTAGCACCTGGATGATATCTTATCTCATCTATCACGTGAATTTAATTTAACTACGACTTTTTTAGTTCTATTTTAGCACAATTTTATAGCTCCATATATTTTTAATTTATTTGAATCATGCATTTTAGAACTGTAAAAAAATCAAATAGCATTGATTCTCCAAAATACAGACTTAGTTTAGAAACAACTGGGCACTGTTGTTATGCTTCAGTTTATTTTAAATGATAATTAATGTTTCAGTGAATTTATTTCGCTAAATAAACTTCTGAGAATCAACTTCCCCAGCCGTGGTATTAAATAAAATTAAAAATAGGGCTACTCATGAACAATGGTCTCCTTTGTCGACCCGGGAGTCCCTTTTTTTGACCCTGGGACAGCCCCAATAGTCCCTTTCTCGCTTTTTATAAATAATACACTAAATATACTATTATGATGTGATCATTATTGTTAAGCTTTTCAACAAGTCTTTTGGAAATATTACCGAGTACCACTAGAGATTATTTAATAATATTTTATAATTTACTGTAAATAAATACCACGTGTATAGCCAATAAACACTAAGTAAAAGTTCAGCATTTGACTGCGACTTATGTATTGAATCTTAGTGATATGAAAAAGGTATCTACGTTAGTGTTCAAGCTTTAGTTTCCCTAGGTCATAATTGATTTTTAATCAATTAATTTTCTGTTTCTGTCGTTTCCATCGATTTATTTGTGTTGTATCGCTAACGACTTTATATATTACTACTAATGATGTGCCGGATATCCGTATCCGGATCCGTATCCGGATCCGTATCCGCGGATATCCGAGAGAAAGATATGTATCCGTGTCCGTATCCGTTACTTTTTTGGCGGATCTTTTACGGATCTATTTACCTTATTAATTTTAAATTTATAGAAAAAAATCTTTAAGCGATTCTTTTACTTGAAACAAAACATTTTTATCGATTTTAGAAAAACGATACTCTAATTCATTCTTCAAAGCAGACACAAAAGTCACAACTGCAGATACAATGACATGCAAATTTTTCTTAATCTCGTCATAGATTTTATTCAATGCTCGTACTAGAGGAATATCGTCAGATATACACATGTTTTGTGAGCTCAATTTTTTTGTAGTATCTTCCAAAGGCTTCAGCATTTTTATTAATTCTTGATTTAAAATCCAGTCATCATTTATTATCACAAAATAATTCCAAATTTCACTACTAAATTTCTTTATAGACATTTATTTTAAACTCACGTCACATTAAACTAAAACAAAACAAAAGAAAGACCCGCCGCGCAATGTAAGTCGAAACATGTCTCAACTCAAGATCGCGTGCACTGACACCGATTGTGCAAGAAAGTTAAGATCCGTATCCGTATCCGTATCTGCGGATCTTGTCACCAAATATCCGTATTTAGATCCGTATCCGCGGATCTACATTTTTGACGATCCGGCACATCACTAATTACTACACCCATTCAGGGAAAAGGACTAGGTATACTCGTACTTGTAGATCCCCAGATTGTTTGCACTGTTGGCACTGATGATCTCTTTTATATTCTTGCTATCTACAGGTACTCTAAGTTTTGATAAGTTATTTATGAAGCATCAGCAGGAAAATCAAAATCACCCTTTTTTAAAAAACAAATATTTCTACCTACGTTATTTTTTAAAACCACTAACTGTTCAACCTTCTGAGCTAATAATATTTTAGTTATATGTAAATTGATAATTGATATCTATTTACAGATTTAAAACTTACATATCTCTTGTACTCCGTCCCATTGTAGTATGCTCATCGCTTCGTTTGAGTACATCAGCCAGGAGAAGTGTCGAATCCACGCGATGTACTTAGGAATAGAACTGGTAAATTAAACAAAAATAATTAATATTAGAAATTATAATAGATATATTCATTTGTAGTTTAATATACAAACTATTAGCCACTCTGAGTAGATAGATATACAACCTCAATACATTTAATTCGAAAAAAGGAAAATATGTCCCAATTTTTTTGATGACAACGCGAAACTCGAATATGGCTACCAACAAAAAAAAGAAAATCTGTTGAATCGCTTTGTTATTGTTTAATGTATAGTTTAGTCAACATGACTCTACAGATTAAACAAATAATTATAATATTTCTCACAATCACATGAATTAGCCTAGCACAAAGTAAGTTACTGTAAAGCTTGGGTAACGGATTTATGTGTACATATATGATACAAAGATATGTAATATTTGATAAAGAAATACCTATGACTCAAGTACAAGTGCTCATATTAATTACACAAATTTCAGCCCCTTCCGGGACTCGAATCCAGGACTGTCAATGCGAAAGGCAGGATCGTTACTGTCACAACAAACCGTTGTCATATAATTACTAGGTAATAATGAAACTTACATTTAATCTAATGTAATGTCAACAATGATACACTACTTCTTTGTAAGTCTTCCTTTGAAATTTGATCTACTTAGAAGCTACATTGAAACAACCGGAAGCCAACTGTGAACTGACTTGATATATACAACGGTTCGTTAATTTTATAATTCAATTATAAATATCATCCATTCACAAACTTAAATATTTAGTTTTGTTTTGCCGAGTAGGTACAGTTCAAAGAAGAGGGAGAACAACAATTTAAAAGTGAATAAATATTTAGATTTGCAAATAACAATACCAATTGCAACACAGATGATAATAATAATAAAGCAATAGTAATGCAACATAATATCGGTAATAATAACAGCAATTACTTGGTTTAGAGCCGTAGGGATTAAAAGCAGAGTTAAAAAACCCCATTATAATAATAATATTTTATGCATTCACACCAATCAGCCTAGTCCTACTTCGGGCTCGGTAGTTTAGGCTAAGTAGCCCTACAGTAATAATTAGGACTGTAAGGCTTGCATATGGATACTGGGGTATCGTATAGACGATGTATCGTATTTATATACGATACATATTTAATATTTATTGAATATATATATATATATATACCCAAGACTCCGTTAGGAATGTTTGTTTGTATTTATCATACAAATAAATAATATTTCTTACATTCACACCAATTAGCCTAGCCCAAAGTAAGCACTGTAAGACTTGTGTTATGGATACTAGGGTAACGGATAGACATACATATATTATACATAAATATGTAATATTCGTAGAAATATATTCGTATTCATCATACAAACATTTGCCCCTTCCGGGATTTGAACCCGGGACCGTCGGTGCGAAAGGCAGGATCACTACCGTTGCACCAAACGGTTGCCGAACATCTGCCCCTTCCGAAACTCGAACCCAGGGCTAGTGGTACGAAAGGCGGGATCGCTACCATAAGTAAACTTTAGGGATATTTATTTATCTATTCTTACTTGTATAAGACTTTTCTTATGATCTTATTTTTTAAGAATTTACAGGCAGTACCCATACCTGAGTCTTACGAAAAGTCCAGAGGTCATCATCAGCGAGTAGTCGAAAGGCACCAAGTACGCGATGGCCACCGGCATCGAGCCGAACGCGCAAGAGAAAAACGATCCTGCGGAATAAACATAAAATTAAATAAATAGTCCATAAATTCTATAACGAGCCCTGTAATTTCAACAAATTATAAAAAAAAATATCTTTGCTGGAGCCAAATCAATTATTATTTTCTTTTTGTAACCCCGACCTCTGAAACCGGAAATTTACTATAGCTCGCTATTTGATAGCCAGTTACTTACACGGAGAACGCACAAACCAAACTGTATATGTACTACTGCTAATTACAACCATTTACTATAAACTGTAAAGGTTTTTGTAAATATATCTTCAAGTTTAAGCATATCTAATGAGGGTTGCCAACAAAATAACATCGTTTAAGAACATCGGCACGTAAAGACGCAATTGGACAGGCCTCAACGGGCTAATATTTGGAGCAAAAAAATGTTTTGTTTGTGCGATTTATGTCTGTACATATCTGAGGGAATCTAGGACTGTACGATTTCGTAACATACAATCTTACTGTCGAGCTCTTATATTTGTAATGCAGAAACACGCGATTACCGCACTAGTCAATCACGTCGTCACGTCATTTAATGTATGAGAAGAAACATACCACAAGCTATAGCGACGTTAAGCACCAATATGGCGATAAACACTGTGAATCCGAAGGCGTACAATGTACTGCGGAGCCCCGCAATCCAATACACCACCAGCGTGAACAGGGTCGGCTCAATCACCAACCCAGGGAACTGAAAATACCGAAGAATATAACTTTATTAATCATAACGAGTAATCTTTGTTTTTTAATAGTATTTTTATCGTTATTCTAAAGATTCTTTTGTACTTTATATGATATTGAAAATAAAGTAATATAATCTTAAATGAGTACCTACTTTAATGCAAAATGTAAAATTTGCTGAAGCGATTTCTAGCACATAAGGATATCAAAATAAAATAAGAAAGCTTATTAAACTAACTTAAAAGACAAAAAAAACTGAAACTTGCGAAACACTTTATTTTCTTTATTTTTCATGCTCTGGTCATCAGATACGTTATTTTTCTAAAAAAATTGTCAACCCGTATGTTCAATTATGATTTTATTTGATGTTTCCTTTATATTGAAAACAAAAATAATAATTAATACATTTTATTAATATAAGGTTCGCTTATAATACTCACTAAAGCAATCATCCTGGCGATATAATACATAGGCGTAGAATACAATCCTGCCTTCAACTCCCTATGGAAGAGTGGGAACTCTTCGGGGAACATGTGGAGTACTGAGTACATAGGGCTGAAAGTATTTTCCGCGATGATGATGAAGAGCGCTCCCTGAACATCTTGCACCCCTGTCTGCGTGAGCCGGACTGTACCGAGGAAGCAGAGTCCAGCAGTTAATGCTATAGCCTGTGTGAAAATAAATTACATTTTAATTAACACTCAAAATCAAAATTCATTGAATTCAAACTTACACTGACTTGAAAAAAAGTTGAAAAACAAAAACAGCTTAAGCAAAAGTAGAAATATTTAGGTATAAACAAATAAGGAACAAATAATAATGATAAACACTTATTATACTATTTATTAATATTAATTCATTAAGAAAGCATACCTACAAAAGAATTAATTAACACTTGAGGACCACTGACTGACGAATTACCTACTCGTATTTTATATAGCTTTCTTTCCTGTCCTAACGAAGGTTGCCTGGAACATACTGTCGCCTTTTATACTTTGTCTGTATTTTCGTCGTTATTTTGGTGTGTGAATATACAATAAAGAAAAAGCTAAATCATGCAAATACAAGGGTCTACGTTCCAAATATGATTTTGTCCCATTCGGTGTCGAGACCCTTGGTCCGTGGGGTCCTAGCGCTATAAGGCTTTTTAAGGAAATATCAAAAAGGTTAGAGACCGAGGAGCTGGCAGCTACCTCGGACAAAGAATAAGCCTAGCTATCCAAAGGGGGAACGCTGCCAGTATCTTCGGATCCTTGCCTAATGGGACTCCTTATATAATATATTTTAGCTATTATATTATATTTTTAAAGTTTTTTGTTTTAGGTTCAGATAAAATTAAGTAATACATATTATCTTTAGAATACTTAATATTATGTTATTTTCCTTAAGCTAATATTTAACATATTCTATTCTTAAACGGCTTTTGTAGTCGGGCGGAGCACAAATATACTCAATCGAAATATTATACGTGGTACAGGTTTTAACTAACCGAAAAAAAATAGATTAAAAAACATTGATTTGAAAAAACTCTCCACCAACAACTGGTAGAAATAACAAAAGCGGTTTAGGCTTGTGATTTATTGTATACTTAATGAATTTTTTCTTATTATTTCTTTTTAAAGAAAATTAAAAACGCTATTATTTCAACTAGCCAGCTCTCTTGTATTAGGAATTTTTACTTTTAGATTTTATATGTTTGTAATTTTCTACTTTAAAACCTTTATTATATATTTTAATAAATTCACGTTATTTTTTGTTCGCTGTGCAAAGTTTTCTTCTATGGGCATGTTTAATGTTACACAGTAGATATTAATATATAAAAAAAGAAGAAAATATGCTTACCAATTTCTGTAATATTCGTATGAGTTGTACTCTTGGATCCCTGATGATAATCATAATGTATCGATACACCAACCAACCGATTTTTGTAAAGAAGAAAGGAGCCTTGAAAGTGTCCCGGTCTATTTTTCTGGTCTCCTGGAAAAGGCAATGATAGATCTGGATTAAATTTGGGATTGGGGAGGTTAAGTGACTTTTACAGGGACCGGTCAATGGATAGGTGATCGTTGAGTGAATGGTTAGCGATAACATAAATTAAATCAAACTAATGTTAAGTAAATTACGGAAACTATTTTAATTATCATAAATGTTCATACGTCACAGTGACCATTCACTCACCATCAGGTAGTATATATTTTTTTTCAACATACCTCTTCATGGTCCATGAGATGAAACTCCAGCTGTATTTCCATATCGAGTTCCTTAGCTGCATCGCTTACTGCGAATCTATCGCAGATGCTCTTCACCGCCTGCCTGGATGCCGCTTCGGAGCCAGGAGTCATAGCCAGCACGTTGATGAAGTAATCAGTTGGGTTGTACGTTAATGGACAGTGGTAACCGAGGCTGTGAGCAAGGTTCATTAATGAAAAACTTTAATGGTAATATCTCATATTTATTTAAATTATGTTTTTTTAGTTTTCACACATTTAAATAAGACAACTTTTTATTTAATCTTTACCTTTCGACTCCTTTACAGAAGCCGCGATCACAGGATGAATAAGGTTAAAAACTACTGTTTGCGAGAAATTATAACCCATCCATTTTCAAAGCCAGGGTGAATAGGCACCTTCTGGGTTAGCTCGTTCCATCGTGGATTCTGTCTTGGTCCCCGGGCTTGATTAGGATCAAGAGCAAACCCATCCTAAATTAAAAAAAAAAGGGTAAGGGTCGTCATATATATGTTACTACCTTCACCATTACCTTAGTCACCCTTAGTCATCCTGTGATCGCGGCTCCTTTAAAGGAGACAAAATGTATATTTATATTTTATTCTTAATTTCAATGTACTACGTATTTACAAACCCTTTTTCTTATTTTAATATATGCTAATCGTATTATCGATTTTTATATTAATGTAATATTGTTTTCTAGACACTAAACATGCGCATATTGTATTTGGTTTATATTCTACACTGGAAGCTTTAATTATGATCTGAATGTTCTGTTTTTATTCATAATTACTCAAATTGTTGTCATAATAGGTTTTTGTGTGTTGCATTAAAATACTAGCATGCATAAGCGGAAAAATATGACATACTAGTATCGATAACCTGGTATAGATACATGTAAAATACTAATAAAGTATACTAAATACTACTAAGGCTTGTACTAAGAGTACCAAAGAACTCCGAAACAAATGCTTGTGGTCTTAATTATAACATATGCCCCTATCAGAATTCGAACACACGACTTTTGCTACCGTTGCATCGAGCTGCCTTTAATATGTAGAAATACAAGGCAAAAATAGTGCCATAGACAATTTTATTACAATTTATTTATGATATTGCTGATTGTATTAATTAAAAAAGCTGATTTTAGATATAAAAGCCTAAAATTTCATTCGTAAGATATGCGAACTTAAAATGTATCTTACGTAATGAAAGGGGAATGCCCATATTGCCCATGGCCAGTACTTTTGTAAGATGATTTATGTCACAATGATTTTTAAACGAAAAAAATCGACTAAAATATTTTCAATACTATAGTTTTCTTTTTTTTATTTATTCCTTTTGGGATTATTATTCTCAAGATAATTAGTAATGCAAGTAGGTAACCGGACATCCGTTTAACTACTACTAATTAAAACAATTAACCATTGATGTAAGAGTGGAGCCAAGGTGCAAAAGCAAAACAAATCGATCGATTAAAAATTAATTATAATTTGTATTCTTACTATTTGTTATTTCATCAGTACTATCGAACTCGAGTAAAAATAGACATTAGTCTTATACTAAAACAAGTATTAAGCAATAAAAAACGGATAACTGGTATCCGCTTTTTTAATCATAATTGTAGAATCGATTACGTATCAATTAGGTGAATCACTATTTCTATTGTTGTAGCTGTCACTCGAATGTCATCCGTGTTTGTGTTATTTGTACTTGTTGGTGTATTATATTTGAATTAATAAGTGACTGTACTTCCGTATTATAACTTAAAAACATTCCCCCATTAAGTTAGGATAAGGTTAGGCATACGGTGCAAATTGATTTATAATTGATATTTTGATTGATTAGTAACTAATTAATAGTTAAGCGTAAAAAAGTTACTAATTTTGAAATTGGTGGGTTTTACTAGTATAATGCTTTATGCGTCTGAAGATAATAGTTAATTAAAATAAATTAAAATTAAATTAAATTAATTTTTATTTTCCACCAAAATACATAACCTAACATACAATACAGTTAAAGGGACTGTAGAGTGTCATTAATCATTTATTTAATTATTAATCAGTAGTAAATGAATCACCTTTCATGTATTCACTGCGACTGCGTTCTTAATGCAATCTACCCGATATTAATCCATCTAGTATAATCAGTATTTAAAATTATCACTAAAACTTAGCAAAGTTTGTACTGTGAATATGTAGTAATCGATTTTAATATTAAACAACCAGGACAATGGAACGTTTATACATATTATACAAACATATATTTCAACAAGGATTGAAACCCGGAACTTAGTGACGTCTTTTACTTCTTCACTTTATGTGCATTTCCTTATAAGTAGATAAGATAGATATGATAGATATCTATTACTACACATTGCGAATCAATTTGAAATGATCCATTCGCAGAAGCGAGGATGTCTTATTGGGGTCACCGAGCCCTGCTCCAGATGATTCCTGTGACTAGGCAATTGCATTCTGTTTGCATTTATTTAACAATGCTTGCTCTCTATGCAAGTAAATCTTTGAATAAACTCAATAATGACTGGCGCTTACGTCGATCTATCTATCTTTTAAGACATTCATCAATTAATCAAAACAAATTTCTTTGAATCTGCGGAATTTATTCTATAATTTGTAGTCTTTTCCCTTTTTACTACTAAACTACAAATCATCTATAGCCATTAACTTCACAATGTCCAACTAACGAACACAAGCATTTTATATGGCTGAAAACATGAAAGCGAATAGGAATAGTATAAACTAAGTGCTTAAGTATGACGGAGTTTTGATAACAGAATAAGTTTCTTTATTTTTAACTAGCGACGCGTCCCGGCTTCGCAAGGGTGGACAAAATTCTTTAAATTTTTTTCTAGCATTAAATATAGCCTATGTTACTCAGCGTGAATGTAGCTTTTCAATGGTGAAAGAATTTTGAAATCGGCTTAGTAGTTTTGAGTTTATTCAATGCAAACATACAAAATTACAAAAAACACAAATCTTTCCTCTTTATAATATTAGTGTAGATATCGGAATAGATTTTTGAGTTGGTTTTTTAATACGTTGATAGTTTACGATCCATTTTGCACAATTTTTTGGCAGATTTGGCAGCAATTATGCGGTGCCTAAACTTATTCGATCAAAGCTGATTTATAGTTACTTAATTAGTGCCTTAGTAAATTACACATGGATCTAAACTTAAACCATTGTTGCGAGTTTTAGAAACTTGTACTCTTTTTGTATCCAAATCGCTAAGCTTGGTCTCCAAGCCTGAATGGGGCGGTAAGAAAATATAAGACTAAAAAAAACTTATGTCTATGTCCAACTAGTCTTATTTTGGAATCCCAGCGGTAACCTTACCTTTCGAAGAAACTGAGTGCTGCCGAAGCTTGCCCAGCGAATGCTACTCTCCCCTCAGCAAGGAGCACTAGCCTATCGAAGAGCGCCATTAGCTCCGACGAAGGTTGGTGGATAGTACAGATCACGGTCTTCCCTTGCGCAGCGCTTGCCCGTAGTAACGACATCAGCTTCTGTGCTGACGAAGAATCCAAACCAGTGGTCGGTTCATCGCAAAATAGGAGCCCAGGGTCTGTTAAGAGCTGGGAGGTAAATGAAACACGATGAATCAAGGATAAAGATGTATGCTGATGTAGCATATTTAAGCTTGTCGTTTATTTACATATCTTGTAATATAAGTAGGACGGAGTAGTGTAAATACGAAAACGATCATACTGATTACTTAAAGAAAATTCAGTGATATTCGGAATGTTAATATTCTAACATTTTTTCTGTGTACAAAGAAAAACAAACCTCTTAGAATATCATCAAAATTGTCGGAAAAACACAATTTTACACTAAAAAAATTCATACACTTAATGAGAGGTTTTAGTTGATTTTGCGCGTCAAGGAGGAACTTAACTTCTTCTTGTGGAGTTGAACGTCTTACAATTAATAATTTTGTCAGATTCTTACCTCTGTGGCGAATGCCAGTCTTTTCCTCTCGCCACCAGAGAGTGTCTTGTGGCCGTCCAGTCCCCCAATGCGAGTGTATCTGGCTCCGTAAAGAGCCAATTGTCTTAGGAGTTGGTTGACTCGCCGCTTGCGCGCCAGGGATGAGGTACGACGGTCCATGCGGAGACGGGCCTAAATGTAATTGTAAGAATAGATATCCTTTGATAAAACACAGAATAACATTTATATATTTTTATTTATGCTTTTGTTTTTTAAGTCGAAACTTTACTTAAACTAATTAATCGTCTTCACATAAGAAATTAAGTCTGCGCTCGATTTCTTAAAATTGTAAAAAACTTCCAATGAAAAAGAAAGTATTTGGAAAATGTTGAAGACTGTTATCACAGCTTTCCGAAAGTTACCTGAATAATCTATTTTAGTATTTGTAATCACATAACTTTTGTTTGTTAAAGTAATATGCTAGAATGTTTTATTTGACTGAATATTTTCATGACTTCATAGTTTATACACCTAGATGGAATACTTATGTTACTAATCCGTAACTAAATATTAAACAAATGTAGGTAAGATAATCAGTAGAGTTAAGCTATCTTATCCATTTTGCCAAGAGACGTCAGTCCAATTTACATGAAAACTTAATTTCTTTACCAGACTTTTCTATATAAAAAACAGTGTTTTAGGCACTACATTATCTGACCGGAAATCAAACCATCTATAATAATATATGGAATCATTTTATGGAAGCAGTTATAGGATAGGATATAAAAAAAATGTGAAATATTAATGATGGTTTTATATTTGATTTAATTTGATTAAGTTATGAATATGATATTGGTAATAGGAGTAGGCGCCACCGTTTATAAATCATAAAAACGATTCGATATATATTGGAAGTATTCGACAGAGTCTCCACAGTAGTATTATCGCCATAATTCATATTCATTGTGTTATAATGAGCAATAAATATGTTAAATAGTTTTATTAGATATGATTATAAATGTGTGAATATGATTTAAAATAAACTTCTAATACTTATATATACTACTGTATATTAATTGAAAAAATATTTGATAATTGATAATATAATTTATAGCTTTATTTGAATGAGCAGATGAATATTCCAAAATATGAACCCTGTTAGGTCACCCCAATAATAATAACATAGTTTAAAACTATAAATCTATAATCCAGGAACACAAATTTGTTTAATAATTTTTATATATTTTATGCATTTTCAATGTGATCTTATAAGATAAATTATTATAATAGAAAAATACTACAAAAAATCGACTCGGGTCACAAGTGCAGAATTCCCGCCTGAGAATTCACTTGTGACCCGAGTCGATTTTTTCTAGTATTTTTCTATTATAATAATTTATCTCACAAATTTGTTGTTTGTGTGTTTGTCTGTCCGCTATTTTCCCCGCTCTTTTTCCATTGTATACGCGTTACCATAGCAACGCGTTACCGGGTCAGCTAGTATAATAGCATTTAAAATCAATACGAAACATATTATATAGTCACGTAATGAGTGATACCAAGCAGAAGATATGGCAAATCATTAAAAAAATATATTGTAAGCTAACAATACTTTTCATTCTTATTCACAGAACTAAATATGAGTAAATAGAAATAAGAACTATTGCCTTACGGACACGAAGCAACTTTAAAACTAAGCATTGCTAAATATTTTTAATGACTGTTATATATGTTATTATTAAAGCACTTAACAACTAGATTTTATATTAGGAAGAAAAGAATTAATAAGTGGGTGTGTAGGTTCGATTCCTGATTTCTGAGACAATTTGAATTTTTTATAGTAATAATTTCTTTAGAATATTTATGACTTGTTACGAAAACGTTACTTAAGGGATTGCAATAGCACCCTAAAAGTTGACCTAAGACATTATACCTATTTATTTATTCGATTTTAAAATTCCGTGGTCGTTTTACCTGATTTTGCTTTTTTTATGTCACTTAACTGGAGAGGAAAGGTTGAAATATTTTGAAACCGTATGACAATCATCCATTCCTATTTTAGGTTTAGATTGTTAGATCTATCGTTCACTAAGAATTAAGGTTAATAAAACTTAGGCTACTTTTAAACTTTGGTTAAACAATAGTTACGTGAAACTACCATTAAGTGTTTTAAAATGATGACCGTTTGGTGCAAAGGTAGCGATCCTGCCTTTCGAACCGATGGTCCTGGGTTCGAGCCCGGAAGGGGCAAATGTTTGTGTGATGAATACGAGCATTTGTACCTGAGTCACGGGTTTTTATATATATTTCTATAAATATCACCTTTCTATGTATAATATACGTATGTCTATCCTTACCCTAGTATCCATAACACAAGCCTTACACTGCAGCTTATTTTTTTTTGTTTGTTAAATAAGAGAATAACTGTTTGAGGCTGTTTTGAAGAGAAGGGTTTTTGTTATGAACAGTTATCGCATCTGGGGGTCAGGGCTAATGATTCCTCTCGCCTCAGAACGAGAACGAGGTAAGAAAAAGAAGATAGAAAGATAGAGTGACAGCAAACATAGGAAAGAAAGAGAAGAAGAAAGAAAATAGGAGAGTGGCTTCATTAGAAGCTATATGTTATGTGCGTTTTATTGTTCGCAATTATTATTATATTGTAAGAAAGTCGTGAAAGTTATTACTATATGTATATATTTTGTTTTAGGTTTATTTATGTAGAAGTAATTGTCTGAGATGATGCTGCTGACATTGACGAATTGAAATTTGGTGTCGTACACTGCTTAGGTTAATTGGTCTGAGTGTAAGAAATATTATTATTTTTATTTCATCCAAATGTAATTTCAAATTCAGGGATAACAATATCCAGCCGTCAATTATTATGTTCCAAATATCAAAACATTGTTTCTCCTCTTTTGTTTCGTTTACTTTACAAAATAAATCTGTATACAAGTTTTATTTCTGTTATAACTATATGATCAAAGCTACATTTTACATATTTGTTCAAGGGCTATTTGTTTATATGTCAATGTGATGTGTGATTCGGTAATCATAAACGAGTTATAAATTGCCTAATTGGGATATTTTTTTATTATTTTACTATGTAATATATTTGGTTTGGTTTTTGAGTAAAAGGCGTGATTTACGATAAAATGACCGCTTAACGAGGGCAAACCAGTTTATCGATTCTCATTAAAATACTAGAATGCAGTTCCTAAACAACTCTACTGATTCCCTTTAAATTAATGTAATAAAATGGTGTTTTATTATCACAAGTTTTTATCTGCTTTTACTACTTTGATACTATAAAAATAAGTTACAGTCGTCATAGCGACAAAAATAAAATTAGTAAAAATTCTCATGTTAAAATAACCACTTGTCAGTCCGTTACCGCGCGCCCCACCCCTCTCAACGGTCCCAATGTTGCGCGAATTGTGAAAAAAATTTTGGACTCACAGATAAAAATCCCATTTTCTCGCTAAATACTGAAGCTAGGATCAAATAAAAATACTACCGTAAAGCATCCACCACAGAATATTTAGATCTCTGCAACTCAAAAATTAATTTTAATTAAAAAAATCAGCATGCCACGCTAAAGTTTGAATATGGTAGCAATTGCTACCGGGACTGTCTAGGGGTGTTGGCTATCGGTAGCAATTTCTACCGTGTTAGTTACATGATTTTTTATATATTCAATTTACGTCGTGAAGACGTTTTTCTACCAGTAATTACGTAGTACACATTTCTGTTTTCACAGTCGCGAATTAATAAATAATATTGTTTTTATTTCACGATACCGGCAAAGTGAGTGTCGGACCACGCGCAATATTGAGTTGCCAAGTAGCCTAATTTGCTTACGTAAAAGAATTTTATACTACTAATTACTATTCGCTTTAGATAGTTAAAAAGTGCTCTTGTTGTGGTAATAGTCCGTTACAAAATACTCTTTAATGTTGGTCAATTATTGCTCGTTAACCCTTAAAGTGTACCTTGATGAGATAAATTTCCTTATAAATTCTTTATATACGAGTATATTACTGCTCTGAACTTTCCGCGAACCCAAAATTAACCGTTTAGCTGATAGACCCCTCCACTAGGATTAGGTGTCCCCCACATTTAACTCTTACAAAAATTAACACTTTAAAACTGAACTGTCAGAAATATTCATAAATAAAAAACGGTCTTCACTAACTCATAAATATTTTAACGATCTATCCAACGCAATGGCGTGGAGTCCACGAGTAACTAACAACTTGTAGTACCTACAAGTTCCTAGTGCCAGAAGAGATAGAGAGAAGAACGGACATGGCGAAACTATAAAAGTTCCTTGTTTTTACTTCGGAACCTTAAAAAGGAGATGATAATGTTCTAGGTAAAATACATAGCCAAGGTAAACGAAAGATACTTAAAAAAGATGTTCAATACTTATAGATCTGACTACGAGATAAATCGGACCGGCGTGCCTCAAGGAACTATATTTGGTCCGCTTCCATTCCTGATTTTTATGAATTAAAATGTAATGGCAACAAAGCATCAATGTATTCTATTTGCGGACGATATATCCATTGAAGTATCAGAAACTTGTACAACCTCTTATAACACTCATGTAAATTTAACAATAGACTCATCATCAAATAATTGCTGAGCAATTATGCGTTCGTTTAACTCTAAAATGGAGACGTTAAACCAAGATCTCCTCATTTTGTTTTAAAATTAAAACTGCTTACCATGATTGTGAGGTGTTCGATTACAGTCAGATTGTCGACAAAGAGCTCATCTTGGTGCATGTAACCGCTGTCCTGATGCATGAAGTCTCCCACGGGATGCCCGTTCATTGCGATCTCGCCATCCACTACTGTGCCTACTGGGTTCATAAGAAAATGATTTTAATGAATTGTAAGTGTTGGTTAAAAACATAATTTTGGTTAATATATCATCAAATTCACGTGAAAAGGAGAATAAGTGATTTTATAATTATGGCTGAAAACATTGAATTCGATGCACTTATCTTGCCATTTCAGAGTAAGATGGTGAAATTGGCGTGCTTAATATATTTATTATTAACTATAAGACTGTATTTCTCAATTGAGCGTCATGCATGATGACTCAAAGCTATGCTCAATTAAGGGAGAATGACATTTACGATACTCCACAATTTGTTTATCGATTAGTTAACGATTGAATTAGCTTAATGGATTTATTTATTATAAAATTAAAAAGAGGAGAAGCTCCTAAATAGGGCGAAAAGAAGTTACTAAAAATCATAAAATAAATCGGAAAGCAAAGAACTGAAAGAAAATAAGTGGATATTGTAATATTTATTGTTTTAACGTTAAAATAAGAAAAAATGTTATTGAAAACATGTTAAAAATATTCTCCTTAACCATTTGACTTGGTATTCTCAAAAAACGTTTCCATTCGAATCCCTTTTGTTCTAAGAAGAATTTTTCAAAAAAACTATTTGCGATTTAATGTTTATTTTAAAATATCTTTCACGAGTACTATTAGGTATTACCCATTACAATGGCACTCTTATTTATTTCCGATTGCAGTATATTCTAATAAGTAAGCTCGCCGTGTGTTGATCGGCAGAATATACTTAAGAGCGTCCTAATAGAATCACATGGACCACAAAATGGGCAGCCGCCTTTTCCGAATTATGGTCTTTCTTTTTCTAAGCATGGAGATTATGGCAAAACTACCTCATTTTTTTTGGAGGAGGCTTCCATCCAGCTGTCGACGTCTTTTTTGATGATTGTTAAGTAAATTGTGTAAAACTAGCGGCCCGTCCCGGCTTCGCACGAGTGGACAAAATTCTTTAATCTTTTTCTTTTATTAAATATTTTTCCGTTAGCGCCATCTAGCGTCCGGTAGACGAACTACATGCGGTTAACGCGTTGCTATGGTAACGCATATACAATGGAAAGCGGGAAAAAGAGCGGACAGACAAGCACACAAACCACTGTGATCTTAGATTATAGATTAATAGCATTCGTTTGTATTTGAACATTTTTATTGCAAATTATTTTGATCGAAAGAAAACTAAAAGACTACATCACATAGTAACTCTGAGAAGATAACTTAATCACTTTAAATTCTTCTTTTATATACATCTCGATTTTTAGTGAGGTGCTCCACAATGTAAAGTTAACTTTATTATGTTAAATAAATAAACAAAGATTACGTTAACATAATAAGAATTAATAAAATCTATAATATAAGAACACAAATTTGTTGTTTGTGTGTCCGCTCTTTTTCTATTGTATACGCGTTACCAAAGCAACGCGGTACCGGGTCAGCTAGTATTAATAATGAACATTAATGAAGCGTGAAGAAGATGAAGGATACATACATACATAAAATCACCCTCTTTTTCCCGCAGGGGTAGGCAGAGATTACAGATTTCCACTAACAACGATCCTGTCATACATCTCTCGCTTCTTTAACTCTCATGAGCCTTTTCATACATCCTCGTCGGTTAAGGGTACTTTTAATCTGGCCTTTTATGACGATCTAGCAGCCCGTCCCGGCTTTCCACGGGTGGACAAAATTCTTTAAATTTTTTCTAGCATTAAATATAGCCTATATTACTTAGCGTGAATGTAGCTTTCCAATGATGAAAGAATTTTTGAAATCGGCTTAGTAGTTTTTCAGTTTATTTATTACAAACATACAAAAATACTAATCTTTCCTCATTAAAATATTAGTGTAGATAATGAACATTAATTTCACTATTCTGATTATTATTCTGATTCTGATGTTGATCTTTCACAATGTAGAGCAGTACTTTTTATGAGTAAAATTTGTGTATTCATTGTCAGGAAAACCATTCGTTACCTAGTCATTCTTCCACTTCCCATTTGACCTTGTTGGACTACAAAAGTTATTCTTACCTGGACTCCTATGAGCTAGCGCTGACATTAACGTTGTTTTTCCTGCACCACTGGAACAAACACATTTTGTTTACCATAATTTAGTTATGATTTTGTCAATCTATTTTGGATTATGCAATTTTTATACACTCTCAAGCCCAACATAGATTCGTTTCGCTCTTAAATCAGTGTCATGGCATGCAAGTACCATTATGTTTAGGGGCATAAAAATAATTGTACTTTCTAAGGTTTAACCACTTGGCAATCATTGTTCTTTTGGTTCTTAAAAGTTTCTGGTTTATAGCTGCTAATATAATAATTGTATTTGCTATTTATTACACGAAAGTATGAATAACCCTAAAACTACAGCTGTTAATAGAGTTTGAAGAGTGTTTAACAAGAATATTTCTTTTGTGAAATGTTTTTAGTTTTCGGATTTTAGCTAGAGTGATTCGCTATGCATTAGGTAGATTAATTTGCGTTCAAACTATTTCAAACTATTATTTAAATTTACACTTAGAAAGATCCAATAAACCACAAAGAAAGTAGGCAGACCAAGTAAGGTAAAACCAGCGATAGAATGTTGATTCATAGCCCTTTCCAGTAGACCGATTCTGATTGCGTCTAATTTCCATCTAACCGCAAAATTGTTAAGGTCTCGACTGTGACACATTGAGAAGTCATAACTAATTAAATGTAATTCAAACCGCAAACGCATTCCCTCACTTAGTTTTTTCTTTAATTTTTTACATAGTTCCGCATACATATTAAATAACAAATAAGAACATATAGTATACACGTACACTTAATCTAGCTTAACTTTAACTAAAGTGAATAAATTCAGATTTAAGCTGAAAGAAGTGTACGTTGTGGTGTAACTAGCTCTGCTCCTTGCTTTTTTCTGCGTGTAACTCGTTTTCATGAGAATACTGGAAAAAATATACCATATCGCCATTCTTAAGTTTTATTCTAAATGTCTAAAAGAATTATTTATATCGAAACAGTAGTTGCGATGATTACCTATACAAACTTACGAATTTAACATAAGATTTATAATCATATTACTTATCTCATTAAAGACGCCTTTTTCAGGAAACACTCTAGCAGTATTTTTCGTATTTTAGGAAACTCTAGCAGGCACCCCCTTACTTTACAACTAGTTGGACAACAAGGTTTCAACCGCTATTAGAAAGTTCCTTTTGCTCGCACACTATGAACTGTATCGTGATGTCAAATAGTCTACAATGATTCCTCAGGATTGACTTATGAAACGCAAAAAATAAATCTAATTTTACTAGTAATTTAAAACGTTTAAATAAACTAATTCTTCATCTTTATTACATTGCAAATGAATTGATCTTAAAATTGGCAATCAGTAATATATGTGTTTTAAACAATTCGTTAAAAAGCAGGGGGATATCTCATTGTAAGGCCTTCAATACTGCGGTTGCTTTCGTCGTTACTTTTAGTATTTATGTGATCTTTGATAATACATATTAAACTTACCTGGGCCCCATTAATGCCACCAAAGTCCCAGGCTTAGCGATACCGTTTACTGTGAACAAAATAACAAAAAAACCTTAGTTAAAGGTAGACGAACCTTCTATACGTATACATATATCGAGGGTGCAGTGTTAAAACCCGATAAATGCGATAAAATCGGAATTTGCGTTTTATAGCCCACTAGAATCATATTTTTTTGCTTTTTCTAGTGATATTTACAGTTAAATTGATTTATAAGTGTAACATAAAGATATACAAACCAAATAACCCACTAAGTGTATAACTAAGAAATTATTTTAGTTGAAAATACTCTAAAGCTACTTAATGGCTTAACATTATAAATTTGTTTAGCGAGAGACCCACATAATATGTATTTATTGGTATTTAGAGCAAAATAATAATCAAGTAATTAACACTAACACAAAAGATAAAACCGGATAATTTTATATAATCTTTTTTTACTTGAGAAATAATTCATGAGAAACAAAATTTATTATAAATTAAAAGCAGTTAAAAATACTTATTGGGTTTTATTTCTAGGTGATTTTTCATGCATATACGTTATAAGATGATATGAATTCCAATAAAATATATTTATTGTTTTTTTATGTCTTAACAATATCGTAAACATCCATGTATGTTCACTTACTGGGTATTTGCACTATGTAATAGTCAACATTTATTCTAACGCTTATCCGGGAAAGAACCCGATAAATTCGTTTGACCTCGAGGCCCGAGTTCACGTGAAAATGTGTTGTGACTTGTCTCTCACGCGCAGTCAGGTGCGAGTGATTGCGGCGTGCGCTTGTGTTTGTGCCTATCTTTTGAAAAGGAACCTCAAAAAGTGAATTATGAGCAGCCGATCAAGAAATTTAGTACGCCTAGCTTGCAATGGAACTCGCCAACAAGGTAAATCAATACAATTTAATACCTGCATCAATTTATTTCCAATTGAATTGTTTAATTTCTAAGTTACCTATCTAAAAGGTCTGATTACATTCGCTTTTGTGTGTGCTGGTCATTTATGCTGATGCAGTGGTTTGCTTACAACAATCATGTGTTTCCTAATTATGACCTTTTTTGATAGATTAGTTAGATTTAATCAAACTTTTTTTGAGAAACCTAGTGTGTAGGTAGGTACTTTCTCAACAGACCAACCAACTAATCACAAACAAATCGTTTACATATTGTTTAGAGTTAAGTTCCTATAGGGAAAATATAAATCGGTAGGTACAAAGAATGTACCTACTAAATAATCAATTATTATTGTGAGGTTATCTTCTTTGCCGTGTGGTAGTAGGTGGTTAGGTATCATTTTTATTAAAATACCTATTTACTATGTTTATATAATTAGTAAAATCTATAGGTACATACTTAATCTGTAGATAATAAGGTACGTACGACTCACTGACTTTCTTATGGGGTCACTTAGTGGGTTTTATCCCAAGGTACATTCTTAAACTGTTCATAATAAAAGTTACCTAGAACCCATTTATTGGTTTTCATCACTAGGTACTTACTTAAATATTTTTTTATTAAGTTAGTAGTTCCATTTCATCTATGTAGCTTAGTTACTAGGATTAGTCTGTCGTGTTTTATATTTTTATTATTTAAAATAAATAATTATATTGTACTGTTTACGGTGAGTGATTAATATAGTGTTTTTATTATTATTATCTAATATTTCAGGCGATACTTCACCACCATTGGAAGATGCTGGTTTGAGTTCCAATAATTCATCAGATCTGGATGAAACACAATTAAATATCGCAATGCAGATGATCGATTTTGTTGACGACTACGTTATGACAGGTACTAAAAATTATGATTTTATGTATCTTCTTAGTAAAAAAATAATGAAAATCGTTTACTTCCACCTACATTTAATCTTGATCGGTAATACCAACCTGATAAGACTTTTTATTTAAGGTCCATCTACAAGTAAGGAAAAAACCTTTAACAATGATGATTGTGATAAAACTACGCATGTGCCCGGTCCAGGTGAATATTTTACACGTACAAATTATGCCATGACATGTAATATTTTTTTCTTTTATGTATTATTATTATCCGTTAATATTAAGTAGTTTGTCTTCATTTTCTCAGAAGTACAGCATGATTATTTTATCTATTGTAGGTCCGTCGACGTATTTAGAGAAAAGCAGTGATGAGCTGTCGGATGATGTTTGTTTGTTTAGCAGTGATTATTCAGATAAAGATCCTACGTACGTGCCAGATTCAGAGGAGAACTCTCCAAAATGTATAGATTATAACAAAGAGTATACTTATGTCCCTGAATCAAATGAAAACTCCCCAGAACGAGATTCTGATGAGGATTTGATGATTCCTGAAAGTCCAAGTATTTTACAAAATCGAAATCTAACCGCCATGGAGCTTTCAAAAATGATTCTTGAAAATATTATGGAACAAGTTTGGCAATCTGTTAAACCTTTAAAACGCCGCAAGAGAGCTCAGCCTTTGGAATGGAAAATAAACATAAATAAGGCAAGAAAATGTGAAGGCCTTCCTTATGTTACCAAAGGTGTTACTAGAAAAGCTAAGATTCCGAGGAATGTGCAGTGTGATAAATGTTTTTTTAAGTGCACTGAAAATTTTACTTATGAACAACGTGAAAGTTTATGCCGAAATTTCCAAAAAATGGATTTCAAAGCTAAGAAGAACTTCATTTTATCTTGCATCAAACTTCAGCCTGTCAAAACGCGCAAACTACAGAAGGCATCAAATAAGAAAGACCGATCCTACAGTAAAAAATGTTTCTTTCAGAGAAACAATGAAAAAGTCCAAGTGTGCCAAAAGTTTTTCATGGCGACGCTGTGCATAAGCGTAGATGTCATCACAGATGCTATAGCAAAAGCGGATGAATTGGGAGTTTATGCCGCTGATGACCAACGAGGTAAAAAAGAACCACCCCATAAAACAAAAAAAGAAGACGTAGCGTTCGTTAAGCAACACATTGAAAACTTTCCGGTAATGGAGTCCCATTACTGTCGCAAGGACAGTAAAAAAAAGTACCTTGCTCCAGATGCCAAATCTGTAAACAACATGTACAGGTTATATGCAGAGAAATGTACACAAGAAAACAAAAAACAAATTTCGGCATATAAATATCGTGACATATTTATTGGTGAATACAATTACAGTTTTTTCAACCCTAAGAAAGACCTTTGTGGTATTTGCACGAAGTATGAAAAATCTGGATCGAAAGAAACTTTAGAAGATGAATACCGAAAACATATACAGCGGAAGAATATGTGTCAAGCAGCCAAAGACGCCGATAAAGTTCGCTGCAACTCGGATAAAACATTTATGTCCATAACCATGGACTTACAAGCTGTTCTACAGATACCTAGTGGAGGTGAAAGTATATTATACTACATGAGAAAATTAGTCCTATACAATTTTACCATTTATGAAGCACGTCTTCCAAATAATGCTTACTGCTTATGCTGGAGTGAAATAAATGGAAAAAAGGGTAGTTGTGAGATAGGTACTTGTCTTTTTCACTACTTATCTAAAGAGATACCTAAAAGCGTGACAGAGCTGAGCATTTTTTCCGATACATGTAGTGGCCAAAACAGAAACCAACATATTTCAGCACTCTTATTCTGGGCTGTGCAGAAAATTGATCATCTTCAAATAATTGAACAAAAATTCTTGGAAAGTGGGCATTCCCACATGGAGGTAGACTCAATGCATGCAGCCATTGAAAATGCCTCCAAGAACTTAACAATCAGTAGTGTATCAGAGTGGAAGAATGTTTTTAAGTCTGCCAGAAAAAAGAGAACAAAATTTATAAAAAAAGATGAATCTAAAATAAAAATTGAGGTGGATAACTACAAAGTAAAAGAATTCAAATATAATGAAATGTTAAACCTAAAAAAGCTAAGTACTCTACTCATGAAAAATAAGAACAAAGATAATACAAAAGAAGCAGTAAATTGGCTAAAAATAAAAAAAATACGCTATGTAAAAGGGGATCTGAAGATATATTTCAACTACGATTTGAGTGAGGATTACCGACACATTGACATTTTTAATAGCACTCAAACTACACCTAAAACGCGGGCAAAGCGTTTATCAACCAACATACAATTACCAGATCAGTTAGAGCTATTATACCAAAGTCAGTTGCCGATCAGCATTGCAAAAAAAAATGATTTAGTAAGAATGTGTAGAAAAGAAGTCATCCCCGAGGAATTTCATGGGTGGATACATAGCATGAAAACATTCGACGACAAACGAGTATCTGAAACCGACAGTGATTAATTAATTTACCGCAATTTTCATTTGTTTTTTTTAATTAATAAAGCCAATAACTAATAAACAAGTTTATTTGATTTTGATGTAAAACCCAATATGTCGGCCCCCCATTTACAATTTAGAATTTTATGTAAACGTTTATTATGTAACATACTCTAAAAAACATGAAAAATATTATCATAGATATATATTTTTTCTAAGTTTATATATATTTTGCATTTACTTCATATGTAAACCTAATTTTAATTGCTAGCAAACTTCAACATTGATTATCTCGTAAACTACTTTTTAGTACTTATCGGGTTTCATCACTGCACCCTCGATATATCAATTACTTCTTTCGTCGTACAACAAAACTCAAAATATATTAATTGATAATAAACAGTAGAGGTTTGTTTTAAAGTTGAAAATCGTTTCATGATATTTGACATTTTATAATATAGGCAAGAAATCGGATCTCTGTATGTATGATTTATACGTTAAGTCAGGTGAAACTAAACTGTCAGTCGCTGAGCAATTTCGATCCACGCTGGCATGGTGTTTTTGACTATCGCTAGATGGCAGTAATAGGTTTTACAAATTAATTTAAAACCCTTGAAATGTTACTAACATAAAATTTCTATTATTTTGTACCGATTAAAAGAAACTTATATTCTTGTTATTAAGTATATATAATTCTGACGTTTCGACTTCTTTAAAGGAGTGATCATTGAAAGACTAAAGTTTCTTCCAACATTTTGATCAGACACCTATTAACAGGTGACTATTAACTATGAAATTTATACAAATACAATTTTAAAACGTTTTATTTTGCATAACGTACGTACACATAAATTTAACATTCCTGTTTTAATTTGAATTAAAGTCCGTTAAACTGTTTCGAAGCCTATTTCAGTCAAATTGAGAAAAAGATAAGAAAAAAAAATCATTATGATTTGGCATCATTTAAAAGCAGTTTACACTTAATTATTTTTTGTTATCACCAACATCAATTTTATTTTTAGTTTTACGACCATTCGAGAATGCAGCTAAACCACAAAATTCCTAAATAATGGTAGCAAAACCAGCTCATAATAAAAGAGTAAATTCATTAAAAACACACATCACGTTTTTATTGCACTAGTTTTTCAAATAAAAATATATGCCTATGCCTATATCTTATCTGGGAATGGAATTCAGCAATAAAATTATTATTTTATGTCTTTTAAGATTTAAACGTGTGGATTTATTTTGTATTTCTTGGGAGTTGTTTGGCAAGAACTGGGGCTCAAATTTTCACTTTGGATGACATTCGAAATCACAAAGATAATAAGCCATACTACTGCGCTATCGAGCTCCTCGATATTCTTATGTAAGAAAAGATACAATTTCCCTTTAATTTGCTAAGCACATTAAGCGAGAAATCGCATATTTCATGTTGAATCATTTCCTTTAGCTCAGGATTTCACTATCCTGAATGAGGTACACAATTGCTGCGTCAAGATGGTGCCCAAATCTCCACTAACCCGGAAAACAACGGGATTTATATCGAGTGTTTCATACCTAACTCTTATCTGTGCAAGCAAATTGGCCTATTCGCCTTGATTGTATGATTGCTAACATACAACCGATCTACTGAGTTAAGATGTGCTCTTACTACAAGGTTAAAATATTATGTTTTGACGTGCACACAGGATCTGAATCCTGCCACACACATTAGGTTGGGATGAATCCGATTGAGATGGTGAAGATTGGGGGGAGCTTCCGTCCTCGTTTTAACGGAGGCACGGGCAGGAGAGTGCCTCAGGAAAATCTTGGGGACTCTATTCAGTGTAAACGGACTGAGGGCCGGAGGTAGCGCAAGCGCGCAATCTTTCTGTTCTCTGCAAGATCAGCTGGCGATGAGTGTATTTTGGGAAAGATGCCTAATAACACCATGGAGAGGGCCTCAGGTCACATCGTAGCGGCAAAAGCTAAAACTGGTCCCGTGATACCAACCACAGCCCATGTAAGTGCTTACTAAGATTTTAAGTGACTTGGCCTCCGACTCTTCAACGGGCACTAGGCTGATTGGAAGATGGAGGAGAGACCCACATAACTGCGTTGCTCACCCGGCGGCGCAATATGGTAATGAACATTCCTTAGTATAAATAGCAAAAAAGTCCCGCCCCATGAGCGTGAAAAGCTGTTAAGATATAGGTATATATATTTTGTATTTATAATTATTAAAGAAAAGTCTTCCCTCTCTTAGTTCCTGTGCCCTTACTATTGATTACTTCTTCGCGTGTATTGGGATCTACAGCTCCACTACATACATAGAGGTGATGGTTTCATATTTGGAATATATTCCATATTTGCGTTTTAGTTACTTACCATTATTAACAAGTCTCTTGAGGCTGCCCCCTTTTATTTTGACGTGCACACTCACGTCTCGCCATACGAGTGTACAGGGCTGCTGTGAGTGGGTGGGGCCCAACATCTCCTCCACTTCAGAGAAGAATGGGTCATATTTGGAACGTTTTGAATCCTTAAAGAATTGTATATCTGGATGCAGTTCCTGCCAAAAAAGAAAAAAATCTTTAAGACCTTTTTTTTATTTATAAAGCTGTTGGATTATAAAAAAACTCAATGCGGTTTACGGCGTGCTAAAGAAAAGGTAATATTAAATTATAAATGATAATTAGGAATATTTTGTTTCACCTTCATTTGACGATATTCACCATTATCTGTTTACGATATTTTTCCAAAAAACTCTTTAAAAATTTATTGGAAGAAATAAAAAGAAATACAACAAAATGGTCGGGAATAGTGCGATTAAGTAAAAAAATAATTTTGGAAATTCTTTTTGTCTAACTTTTAGCAATATTATTGCCCACATTTTGACGTACTTATGGAAAACATTTCGTTTTATAATCGCTCGGATATAGCACAAATAACTAATAGGACTTGGTAGTATGAGTAAAATATTTTAACTATTTGATTTAAGTTGCGTCCATTTCTTTCTATCATACACTAACTTCCAACCCATCCTTAAATAAAAAAGTGTGTATAAAATAAAAATACATTTTCACGGTAGATTTAACCGAGATGGGACAGAACCTATCTCTGAAGGCAAACGTCCCAGTTTCAAATTGCGAGAAAGAACTGGTTCGTGTCCCAAAAGGGGCAGATGTAAGTGTGATAAGTACGAGCATTTATTATTGGCTGTACTTGTCGTTACACAGGAAATTTGCTTGTTTGTCTTCAAACTCCACGATAAGTTTCTTCAGGTGCAGAATACTCACAAGATTAGTACGAATAAAGATGCTAAACTAATAATATAAAGGAGAATGCATGGCCAGTACTTTTGTAATATGATTTGTGTCACAATGATTTTTTAAAAATAAAATCGACGAAAATATTTTCAATATTTTAGTTTTTTTTTAATAGTTTCTTTTGGGATTATTAATCTCAAAACAATTAGTAATGCAAGCAGGTAACCGGACATCTGTTTGACTACTGCAAATCAAAATATTTTGTTATTTATATAAGGTTGAGCCAAGGTGGAAAAGTAAATCAAATCGATCGATTAAAAATTAATTAGTATTTGTGTTCATATTTTTCTTATTTTTGCAGAATTTTCGAAGTCGAGTAAAATAACAGACATTTAGTCTTATACTAAAAATAAGTATTCAGCAATAATAAAACGGAGAAATGATATCCGCTTTTTTAATCATAATTATTAAATAGATTACGTGTCAATTAGGTTAATCACTACTTGTATTGTTGTAGCTGTCACTTGACTTTCATCGGTGTTTGTTTTATTTGTACTTGTTGGTTTGTTATGTTTGAATTAATTAGTAACTGTACTTCCGTATTATAACTTAAACACGTTCCCACATTTAACTTAGGATAAGGTAAGGCATATGTTTCTGAAATTGATATTTTGATTGATCAGTAACTAATTAACTACACTACACACTACACTAACAGTAACTAACTAGTAGGTTAAGCGTAAAAAAGTTACTGATTTTGAAATTGGTGGGCTATACTTGTATGATACAGTCTGAAGATAACAGTTAATGACAGTGTAAAGTGTAATTAATAATTTATTTAATGATAACTCCACAGTAAACAAATCACGTTTCACGTATTCACTGCGACTGCGATCCTGATGCAGTCAACCGGAAATTAATTTGTTCCATCTAAGTAGGTATACATATAATATCAATTGTGTATTTTTGTCTTGATACACCATTTTATACCCTATTTTCTCATAACAATAATAATAATCAATCTTCGTAAGTATGACCACGTGTCACACTTCCGTTCTAAAGCGAACGCCCCAGGGGACCAGGTCGACACAGTGCTTCAAGAGCATCCTGAAGGAATTGTAATATTACGCAGAGCGTTATAGGCTTTCCACGTTTATTTTATTCATAGGCTGCCAGAGAAAAAAAATGACAAAAGGCTAGTCCTTTTGTCATTTTTTTTAAAAAGAGTTAACTTGCTCTGAAAAGCTAACAAAACTAAGGGCCGATCATATGAAAATATTGCCTATATATGCGTGCTTAATATTATAGTACCTATCTTGTGACTATATTGTACTCCGTGGTTATTCATAAGTAAGCTAATCAATACAAGCTCCAGTGTCCTGGTGCTGTAATTTAAGCTAGGTGACACAACCGCAGCGTTATATGTAGAGCTTTCACCTTTAAAAGATATACTACGGTGACACTACATTGTAAATATAAGCAAAGCGCTCAAAGCGCGTTATTGATTATAGAATGCTTTTATATTATGGGTAATTTTCGCGTTTCCGCCCACCTTAAAGTAGATTAACTATTTCAAGTGGAACTTATAGCAGATATTGAATAAGGTGTGTACTACGGCTTTCGGAGCTCGTAGCGTTTACATCGCTGCTGTGTTGGACATATCGTGTATCTTAAAAATCACGATTTACGACGAGCCGATTTGAGGATAACACTTATTGTTTTTTGTAACCGTCTTGAACAAAAAAACTCAAAGCACGCTATCCGCTTAAATAAATCACATGTAGTATACAATGGCAAAATACAATAAAACGTTAAATAAAAAAAGCTTATAGGCTCTATCTCTATTGCAAAAAACATCGAAAAATTTCCATAGATCGTCACATAATAAAAAAAGTAATTTATTGAAGTACAACATAAAAAATATGATAAGACTTTGTAGCCGTGAATAACGTTAACTAAAACATCTATTTGATATTCTATTTATATTTTAGCATTCTAATCAGCTCATGAATAGAATATGTTGAATTTATACGATAAATGGTTGTCAATTAAGTTACAAATCAAAATCAAAGAAAAAAATACAAATTATATTAAAATATTAGCTAGGAAGCTTAGCTAAGCAAATCTAATTATATTTGAATAGTTTGGCAAGCAAAAATTGTTCCTTATTATTAAGAACTAATTATTCTGAACTAATTAATTTCAGTTTCAGATTTTTTCTTTTTTTATCACGATAAATATGTATAAATATATATTGGGCAACATCACATACATTATTCTAACCCCAAGAAAAGTAGCTAAAGCACTTGTGTTAAATCATAAACAACGATTGTACCACAACAATAATTAGACCCAAGGCAATATAGAAAATTTCATTTTCACAATGGACCCGCCGGTTATGGAAGACGGGACCTTTGAGGACCATGAAAACTGGTATACAACTCAAACACCTTGGTCCGTGGGGTCCTAGCGCTATAAGGCTTTTTAAGTAAATAGCAAAAAGGTTAGTCGACCTCAGAGGAGACCGAAGAGCTGGCAGTTACCTCGGACAAAGTATTAGTCTAGGTATTCATAGGAGGAACGCTGCCAGTATCTTCGGAACCTTGCCTAAAGGGACTCCTTTTATTAATCTATTTTAGTTATTATTTTATATTTTTTGAAGGGTTTTAGTTTTAGGTTCTTTGTACTAGCATAACGCTTTATATACTATCAACGTAGTATATAAAGTAGTATATAAAGCGTTATTTTATAACTTAAGTTGACGAAAGTGTACCTACCTGATTAATAGTGAGAATTAGCAATATTCATTGAGGGAAGCGTTATGCAAATGGTCGTCATTCTCAAAGTAATACCTAAACTAATCAACACTCGTTGAGAGCTGAACTCTAACAAAGCAAATATGTGCGAAGAGGAAAGGAAAGGAGATTTTTTACAGCAAGTAAAATATCCGAAGCTACGTGGAGGCGAGCTTAACCTGAGCAGAGATATGTAGTTCTTAACACGGAGCTAAGCAGCGAGTAGCGAGTATTGGATGTTGAGATAGACGTGAAACTCATTTTGCCTCATTTTGCAGCTACAGCTTATATCTCTGTTTTAATCACTTCATACAAATATGAGGCATCTCCTCTCTGCTCAATCGTTTTTTTATACTCAATAAAAAAAACTTTAAAGGCGTTTGACCACTATCTCGCCTGATGGTAAGCGACATGACGATGAGATCTAGGATGTCTTATTCACACGTGAATTGATGACACCTAAAGTTAAGCGGATACGATTCACATCTTTCTTCTCATCTCCTCAACGCTTTCGTAGAGTCCTTTTCTACACGTTATTACTGTTAGCCACGGTCACATGACCGCCACAACGCCACCTGATTTTGAGATCGTAAAATCCTTAGAACTCAAGCTGAGAGTAGCAAGCCACATGGATGGTTCTCATCTCTGATGAGGAAGTCTCCGAACCAGCAAAGATGGTTGCGTCCGACCTTAATTGTCTACCGTAGCGAAGACATAAGAACATAGTTTCACGTTATATGCAATCCTAAATGTTTAATTCGATAACTAAACATCGGTAGACAAACTATTGGGATATCTATATTTTCTTATAGCTTTAAAAGCATTGAAACTTAACGCTTTTCAGTTTTCATAACAGGGGTCGAAACATGAAGTTAAACAAAAAATAAACGCTTTATCTATATCTCAATTTTTTAATTTGCGTACTTTTATATTTTAAATAAAAAGGTAACTAATATTACTTTATTAAAAGTTCACCGAACCGTGGCTATGTCTTTTACTAAATATTGTAATATTTATTTATTTAGGACAACACAGAAAACAATCGCCATTCACATTTAAAAAATAAGGCACTTAATAACATTTAATAGCTCCTTCTCATTTGATTGTTCCCATTGCAAGCACAAATATCATGAAATAAGAAAAAACACTAACATTATGAGTCTACTTATAAAACGTGTTCATATCAAACATTACAGGTTTTTAAGAACACATTTGTATTAATTAAAACGGGATGATTTAAAATTGTTTATTTTTTATTTTTGAGGCTCCGATATTTCGGCGCAATCGCCTGCGCCTTTGTCGTGACGATTATTCTCCCGCAATTATTACATGGCGATGAAAATAAAAAAAAATAGTAATAATCTCTTTTTGATTGACATTAATGTAACTGCCCATGAACGTTTAAAATAATAATAATAATTCTTACATTGAAACTAATTGTTTTAGCCCAGAGTAAGTACTGTAAGGTTGTGTTATGGAAACTAGGATAACGGATATGCTCGTATTCATCAAACAAACTTCTGCCTCTACCTTGACTCGAACCCATAAAAACAGCATCGCTTCCGTTGCACCAAACGGTCGTCATTTAATAAAGATGTTTGTTGAAATTGATTAATATTAAAGTGGTCAATAAGACATATTTAATAATATGAGTCGTGTCGTGTATAAGACATCTATACATATAAATAAAATTGGAGTGTCTGTTTGTAATATCGAAATAACCGTTTTTTAATACATGCATATTAATATTCATACAGTATATACACCAAATAACATTTTTACAATTTTTGTCTATCTGTCTGCCTGTTTGTTCCGGCTAATCTCTGAAATGGCTAGACGGATTTTGACGGGACTTTTCTTGACAGGTAGCTGATATAATAAGGAGTAACTTAGGCTACATATTTTTTTTTTTAATCTTTAAAATTACTGTGCCACAGCAACGCGTGCCTGGGTCAGCTAGTATTTAAAATATGAGGCCGTTGCAGACAATCGTGACAAGTGACTGCATTGTACTTGCATTCTATGAATAGCAGAGTAGTGTCCCAAATTGGTTCAAGAGTGCTTTACTTTAAACTCACAATATCTTAATGGTCGAGCTAACTTATGAGATAGTTATTGCATAAGAATAATATTCATTATTCATTGATTACTCGTCAGGTATTAAAAACCAGAATTTTATAAATAGCTTGGACCTATGAAAAATAATATTTGTTAGAGCGAAATGGTCTCTGCGACCTAATTATTTTAATGAAATATTAAATATATTTCCGAGACCTTGCTACATCACTCAATAGTAAGAAGGTTTCGCAAGAAATAAAATACTACGGCATGTGTCGTATAGTATATACATGGTCGTTCTTGTCAAAGATGATATATATGGCATAGAAAAAAAGTAGAATTTCATTAATCTGTGTGTATTTATAACTTTTCCCTTTTACGATTATTTGGTGAAAGATGCATTCATTATAAGTTTAAGTGGAAAGTTGATATGAAGTTTATTAAATAATAAATTACTTATTTATGTTCATTCATTTAAATAAATGTAAGCAGAACACAAATATACGGAGCTTTTCGCTACGGATGCATAAAGTGACGGTATATAAACCACTTTTAACACTAAGCCTACCGATACTTCATGTATTTCCTATTCTTACCAAAGCGGGTCAAATGACCCGTCTTTAAATGTTATATATATTACTAGGCGATGCAGTCGCTAAGCATAAAGCTACGCTAGCACCATATATTGGAGCGGAACGTAATACCTAAAAGAAGAAAATAATTTTTATTTGTTTCAATGGGAATTTTTGCGAATTTCAAAATTCGGTCACCGTCACCATCTGGCCCTGAACCTGTTGATTCGATTCCACACAAAAATATTAAAATCGGTAAAGAACTCGGGAAGTTATAGCGTAACAGACGTTACGCCATTGAAGCTGATCCATGGGAGCTTCGCTCGCTCCGCTCCAGCTATGTCTAGTGAAAAATATATCAGTTAAGCAATAAAAACAATTGATAAAACAATTTGTTTTTTCAAATAACCATTCAAAATAGTTAATATATTAAATTAAAAATACAAAAAAATAATACAAGAAAAAAATTAACTTTTCATTAAGTTTAAAATGGATAATTTGACCCGCCATGGTATGTTTAGTGTTAAACTTGTTTTTTTGACAAACCAAATACTAAGTGGACATACTTTAAAGTAAACGAACTCTTAAATCATCAGATGAGTGAGGTTTTTGGTTAAAATACCAAAAGCAAATAATTGGTAAACGTCCAAGCGGGCCGTGAACGGAAAATGCCTTGATACTCCATGAGGGCCCTGTGTGAATCTGTAGGTGTTAAGAACTAACCAATATTAGCAGCTGAAAGTGCCATCTAAAAAGATCGAGTGATGAATTTTCGATTTCCACTTCCAATGTGAACCGTGCGCCAAAGAGCTCTTTTTATAGAGTAAAATAAAGTTTTTTTACGTGTTTTCCTATTAAATTACTATTTCTTAAGATCTGTAATTGCTACGGATAATTTAATTTATTTCTGATAGTAAATTTATACCGATTTCGTTACTTAAGGCTTATTGCACAAATAGGTAATATCAATATTATTCATAATAGAAAATTCAAACGCTTTATAAACCTTTTTTAAGGTATTTTTTTTAATTTAAATCATAATTAGAATGAAATTGACAAAATACTTTTTAGGTCATATAATAATATATAAGGGTTTTATTTTTATGAATCATAATATAAAAATAACGGCTCTGAGTAAAAACTGAATCAGATATAATCTTTTAACCAGTTCACAGATAATTTGATAGTTAATTAAAATATGTATTACGTGACTAATTGTCATTTATTCGATTAGTAAAATAACATAGATGGATGATTCAATAGTAATTAAGGTATTTCAATGCTTTCATAAATAATCAAATGATTTCAGTCCATGTTGAAATGCTTATAATTCATAGAATCTGCTTTTTAATTCTATATTTTTTTACAATAAGAAATTTATTGCTTACAAATGGCGAATGGAATGATGAAACCTTAAAACTTTTTTGTTGACTTTGGAATCCTAAATCCTGAACAATATGTACTTAATATTATCATCTTCGATTTCGAAATATGGAGTTTAATGCTATTTTGTTATTTTTATTCAGGAAACATTGTTTTCCTATCTACCAGTTGTAAGCTTCGCGCGTTATTTAGGAAAGCATACAATATAAATTTGGGAAATATTTTTATAATATTAGATTGAACTTTTTTAATGAAATTGTATTTCACAATAATTTAAAAATATTCACTTACAAAAGATTCTTCTAAAGAGGATGGATTCGAATTATTGTTTGTCGATGGATTCCTAGAGACATGTTTCATAGATCGGCTGTCACTACCGGACTTCTTACTCATTTTCACGCACACCACAATATTTTAAAAAGTTAAATCGATCGTAAATTTAAATTAGGAACTAGCCGATATTGTTCGCGCGTACATTTTCCACTGTAAAGTTCGTTAACGTTACTACTACTAAATGCACAACAGTCTGGGTTTGCCGCTCAATCGTTTTAACGGCATACGAGAGAAAAGGACGACATCATTGGAGAGAGCGTGATATCAATATTTTTTATTAGTGACGCTATCACATTCTACTTAAAACATATGACTGCAGTTGTTCGGTATAACTATGCAATTCAGACTATTTCAATTCCAAAGGTGATTCCTGAACGTGAAGTTCAGAAACGAAAGTGGTAAGCAGTGCCATATCAAGAGAGGTGTCGATTAATTATCGATGTTATAATCCTGACAGCAATATATTTTTTATCTTTTGTAGTTAAAATAAAGAAGCTAGTGACTTCCATATAATACAACATAGTCAGTTCATTGACCCCAATTCCCTATTCAAGTTTTGTTTTATTATTTTCTGTGCCTGTTCAAACACAATCGTCCAGTCGTGCGTCGGAGCTAACATACACACTTTTTTAAATAAATAAATATAAGACACTCACATACTTTGTCTGAACCAGAGTTAAGTAGCTTGATAACTGTGTTATGCAATTCAGAAACAACGACGGTAGAATAAAACCCAGCCTCAAGCCAATATAGAAAAGTTAATTTTCAATTTTGACCCGACCGGGAATCAAACCTGGTACCTTGGAGTGGCTTTATCATGAAAACTAGTATGCGAGCAACTCGACCACGGATGTCGTCAAATATCGACCCTAAGACAATGTTACTAACACGAAAAAATAATATAGTAAAAAACGGTTTAATAATCCGAAACAGTCTAACTAGTAACTAGTTAGACTGCTTAAAATGTGGTTAAGTTCTAGATCTTTTTATAACCTACAACTTTGCCATTTAACTTTTTTTCATAGGACTAGTAATTTTGACGGAAATCGAGATAAACCGATTTTTTCCCCTTAAAAGCTCAGCCCCTTCCCCTTCCCGACCTCAGATCGCCCGTAAATTATTGTTTATATCATTTTTATTATATTCTCTACCCTTTCCAATGGGTGTCATCCTAATATAATTTTTTGTCACTTTTTACAATTTTCAAAGCTAACAACACTGGCCTATTAATACTCCTGTTAAATTTATCCTGATCGATACATATAAATAACTAAATAAATAAATCAATATTTCTTAAATTCACACCAATTAGCCTAGCCCAAAGTAAGCACTGTAAGGCTTTTGTTATGGATACTAGGGTAACGGATAGACATACATATATGATACATAAATATGTAATATTCATAGAAATATATATAAACACCCATGACATAGGTACAAATACTGATATTAATCATACAAACATCTGCCCCTTCTGGGATTCGAACCCAGGACCGTCGGTGGGAAAGGCTGGATCGCCACCGTTGCACCAAACGGTCGTATATTTTGATTATAAGATAGTCGGGCATTAAGATATAGTATTTAGAATTCTTACGAACAGATCGTACTCATTATACGAGTATCCGATTAATAGAAAATGTAAACAAACCGGTCGTAGAAAACTTCTTTGACGGAAATACTTTACTATTTTGGGTTAATTGGCATAGCTAATTTTATTTGAACGAGTTTCATCTCATAGAACCTGAGATGAAATAGGTTCTGACAAACTAAGCAACTTTGGAAAGGGCTAGTTTTCAGAAGGGTGACCAAGAAGTTTGTTAAGCTCGTTAAGTACGTTTAGGCAAGACGTTGGTCGTAGCCATATTTGCAGTTGTTAGCACTTACCAATCACAATTGAACCCGCGTGCTTTTTTCTTTCTCAAATTCATGGGTCTGTTCTTTTTAGCAGTTAAAAGATGTGAATGTGGTAGGTCGAAAATTATTTGAGGATTCAAAATAATTTCTTTTAAGTAGATCTTTAAATAAAGATATGTCCTCGATTCCAGATTCGAGTCCCGGAAAGGGCAAGTGTTTGAGTGATGAACACAAGCATTTGTGTCTAGTCATTGATATTTATATGTTTTTCTATAAATATTATTTTCTGTATTAAACTAAAACATAATTTATCTTAAATTAACCTAAAACTAATAACTAAAATATATTTAAAAAAACGAGAACCTTAGGTTCCGAAGATACTGGCAGCGTTCCCCCTTTGAATAGCTAGGCTAATTTATAAATATTATTTATGTATCATATATGTATGTCCATCGATATGTAGGGTAACGACCCTAGTATCCATAACACAAGCGTTACAGTGCCTAATTTGGTCTAATCTAATTGGAGGAAAGGTAATAAATAAAATTATTAATCCGCTAATCAATATCAATAATCAATAATCCTTCTGTCTCTGTTTTAAGATCGTTTTTTAAGAATTTATATTTGTCATATCAATTAGAATATACACATTAGCTTATCTTAGTCTTATGTGTTCCTAATTTTGTCCGTGACTTTATCTATATCAATTTCTTAATCCCAATTAATACCTATATCTATCTTCTCAACTTCTTTTATAATGTGCACAGCAAAGAAGTGGAACTCCCTCGCTGCGTCTGTATTTCCGAGTACTTATAACCCGTCTGTTTTTTTTCTGGGTTAGCTTGTTCCATCGTGGATTCTGTCTTTGCCCCCGGGCTTGATTGGGATCAAGAGCGAACCCATTATTATTATTATATATATATATATATATATATATATATATAATATGAAATATTGTTTTTTATTGAAGTGTCATTATATTTTGTAAGTGCTAAGACTCAGCACGCTGTAATAGGATAATTAATTCTGCTTGTATTTTGTATGCTAAGGTTTTTACTTAATCACACAAAAAATATCTACAACATATTTAGATGTAATATGTTGACACATAGATAATGTTTATGATAGTAATATTTCTTTCATTCACACATACACAACCAACTTTAGTGCGAAAGGCAAAATCGCTAGCATTGTCATCGTCAAACCGTTATGACCTTGATCGACACATAGGATATTTTTTCCCAAAAATTTTAGGTGTCTGATAGATAGAAACGACCCAATCATACGGACGTATCGAATCGTAATTATCCAAAGTCAACGTACAAAAGCTAGTGACATATAAATATAAATAAATAAATATTACACAACATCGCAAACATGGTTCTGAGCCCTAGTTAAGTTGCTAAATCCCTTATGGAATCTAGAAAGAACGACGGCATCACAAAACTCAGACCCGTGCCAAGGTAAAAAGTTCATTTCCTACTTTTACCCAGTCGAGGATCGAACCCGGCCTTGGAGTGGCATTAACGTGAAAACCGATATGCGAGCCATTCGACTACAATTTTTTTTATATATTTCTTAAATCGTCACGGTCAAAGTTGTTCGTTAGCAACCATAATCAAAAGTAGCCGTATTGTAATCTCATAAGCCGCAATGTACGCGCGAATGGCGACATCAGCCCAAATAGGACAGCGCTATCGGCGTGAACAGAGAACGATGTGACGGGTGCTTTGAGGGGCTTCCGACACGCGACACGCCCGATCCGGTAACCGGTCACCGGCCCGGCCTGCTTCCGCAACCACTATTGACCGTTTAGGGCAACGGTGGCGACGTTCGACGGTCCTGGGTTCGAGTCCCGGAAAATAGAGTTTATGGAAGTTTTCATAGAGACAGGGTCTATTGTAGAAATATTAACTTATGCGGAATGGTTACGTTTGCATGTTTAAATTTTACACTCAGGCTTCTGGTTATAAATCACAGGTCACAACGCGGGTACTAATGATTACAGATGAAGTTGGTGTCATCGAATAATTGCAGATGACGTGCCTTCCGAAGCACGACGACGCTCCAGCAAGCATGCATTATAATAATAATTGTGCTATCGAACCTTAACTATAACTTCCGAGTTCTTAACCGATTGTAATAATGTTTGTGTGTAATCAACACATTTATTACCAGATTGTGACGGACCGAATTTTGAAATTCGCAAAAATAACAAAGTTATGGCCAAAAAAGTTCTATGGGATTTCCCATTGAAACAAAAAGCGAGCGCTATTTGAAAATTTTCAATCTTAGGGAATTTTCAAATTTACTTAAAAAATATACGGTGCTTGCGAAGCTTTGTACTTAACGGCTGCATCGATCTAGTGTATAATTTACACATAGTCCAATGGCTAAAAAGCTAAAGATGGCTTTGAGACAAACTGCCTTATCCTGTAAAATTTTTACTTGTATAGACAAATCCCAAAACAATGTTACAATCTTTTGTCATCTTGATCGTCAAAGCAGCTTATAAATTATCATTGTCTGTAATTTGCTTTGAAATACTTTTCTAACGAGTTAGCGGTAAGAGGTCGTTTTCATTTTTTCTAAATGAACAATAATTAAATGAACATTATAACTGAGTTAAAATATCATTTCAACCAGAACAAAACAATTTTAACGTATCATTATAGTAGTCTTAAGATATATTAAAAAGTCTTTAAAGGAAGATCTCGCAAAAACCCAAAATTTAATAGATAGTGACTGAAGAAGCACAATATTATACTTTATTTTTATTAGTTGATTGACAACTTTTACTAAATAAAGGAAGCGCTTATATTTTATATTATCCTGTGATCATTATCATGGTATAAGGGATTCTAGATATGATGATATCACTATCAACGCATCAACCATAAGATGTCGCTCATTGCTTAGCATAAGTCGCTCCCAAAGGAAAGGGATTCTAGATTAGCTTAGTAAATTGCTGAAGACTTCCATGGTCGAGTGAATTGTACTGCATGTGTCTTCACTTATGTCTTAATTTCAGTAACCAATCACTCGATTCTCAATCAAGTACTAAATTAACTATATACTATATAGTTTAAGTTTGGGTTTTTTAGGATTTAAGTTTTTGGCTCCTAAGCTATGGGATTGCGAGTTTAGAGTTATTAAACGGCTGATCAAACCCAAGTTAAGCCAATAAAATAAAGAAGTCCTCAAATCATTTTTTTTTATTTTCTCCTTAATAATTGATTCTCATAATAATCATTTCAAATAACCTTTACCATCTAGTTAAAGATAAAAACTTACATGTTCAAAGTCTGTACCAAATGGGGGAACAATTCGCTTAAGGTCTGACTGGATTGATTCTACTGTCAGCATGGCACAAGCTCCAGACGTCTGGAGGATTCCCAGGATGTGCCCAGAGATACTCATATGCAGTGGACATACCTCTGCCTACGCTCCGTGCGTAATGATCTCTTATATCCCCGCTGCCAACCCGCGGCGGTTCGAATCCATAAAGGATTTCCTCTGGGTAAAAAAAGCTTAAATTTGACGCTGATGTCCCCCCGTCCGATGAACTGTCCCCCTTTTTTTCGGACATACGTACCTTATTTAGCATCTAACAATCCTCAATAGGCACCCATGATGGTTATGAACCATTCTCCTTTCAATGTTTTTATTGTAGAACTGGAAAGACCTTAATCGCTTGAAAATGATGACAATCATTAATGTAATTAATTATCTGAGATTTTTATTATATTTAAAAAAGCTTTATTATCTGTAAATATAAAACTAGGACAACAGGCGGACTTAAAGCTGGTGGCATTCACTACCAGCCCACCTTTGACAAAACTTGATTTCAAATCAGTATACAATGGATATAAATATACTTTAACTTACATATAAAACAGAATATTATAGAAAATAATTACAATAGGTATATAACTTCATTTGACTACAAAGGTACATGAACTATAATAACCCGCGTCATACATGAGTTTATACATCATTTAAGTAACCTTATTCTTTGACTGAAAGTTAAATACAAAATATTTACTTACCTACTAATTATAAGACTTTATTTTGTTAGTTGCAATCGCAGTAAGATTATTATGATTAAATTTCACTTAAATTATAAACCTTCAGTAAGAAAAGCGTTAACTTTCATTTTGAACGTGAAAATACTGGGAGAGAGAGTTACAAATAGAGTCTAGGAGACTATTTTAAAGCCGTGTACATTCTGGACAACTTGCACAAATTATTTAAGTACTAAACAAAGCAGATCTTGTGCTATGGATACTTGATAACGGATATAATAAAACTATTACTTTGGAACAAATGCTTATATTCATCACACAAACATATGCCCCTATCAGGAGTCAAACCTTGAACGCATAGGTGTACCAAAAGACCGTCAAATAATATTATGATTGCTGATCCAATTAACCTTCATAGTAAGTAAATCCTTGACCACCAAGTCAAGATGCAATCTTTGTATTCGTTTGAATACTCGGTATCTTCCGCGTTAAAAGATAAGTACCTATTACCTATTAAAAATCAAACTTATGTCCATCTTTCCAATGGTGAAAGAATTTTTGAAATCAGCTTAGTAGTTTTTGAGTTTATGCATTGCAAACATACAAAAATACAAATCTTTCCTCTTTATAATATTAGTGTAGATGTGTCTATAGCATTGTTACTATTTTAAGAAATCATAAACATATTTTATTTGACATCAGTTTGGTGCAACGGTAGCGATCCTGCCTTTCACACCGATGGTCTTAGGTTCGAATCCTGGAAGAGGCAGATGTTTATGTGATGAATACGACTTTGTATCTGACTCATGAGTATTATATACATTTATTTCTATAAATATTACATTTCTATGTATCATATATTTGTGTCTATTCGTTACACATGATCTATATAACATAAGCCTTACAGTGCTAATTTTGGGCTAGGCTAAGTGGTATTAATTATTATTATTATTGACAAGTATTACAACAGTTTTATAACGACTGCTCCCTTAGACTGCTCAAGTTGCTAAGCGCTTCCTTGCGATTCTTGAATAATTAAAAAAAAAATCCACCTACTAAACTAAGGCCGCATGAGTTATTTACCTAAGCTCCTCACTCATTGATTATGCTGATGCTAACTTCTTAATAAACTATAATAAAAAATGTGTTTAGTATTTTCGTGTGCAATATCACCCACTAAGTGCTCGATATTGCACAGTCTAACAGTTCCTGATGATGATCTGTGTGGGGGCGAAACACGTGTAGAGTACCTAATTGACGAAAGCGCAAGGTGGGTTGGTGTATGCGGTTTCTGCATTTATTTGTTTCGGTGCATTTTGTTGCGGAAGTAAGCTACATATTTTTATTTTAATAATTGATATTGACCCCCGCCAAATAACGCCTAATTCTATCAAGTTCTTAATAAACTGGTGCGCCTTATCAACAATGCTATCTATTTCTGTCTGCGCAAATATGATAATATTTTTTATGACTAACCCCAAATGGCTACACATTAATCAGCGCAGGCAGTGGAAACTACTTTATATGCTCTACTCTATTTTTAATAATCTCTTCTCCTCGTAATTATTAAAATGCAAATTTCTGCATTTGTGTGATTCTCATGAACGCCAACTTTGCTCTGTTGATTCTCTTAGTCCTCCTGTGATCACGGCACATGTAAACGAAGAACGTATTAAAAATAAAAGAGAAACAATATTATATCCACAATTAACCCGGTAAAAATTGTTTTGATTAAATATTTGGTAAGTTGTAATACGCATGCTAGAGGCTAATGTATGATCAGCAAAGTAGAGCGTTGCAAAGCATGCGAGCCACAGTTGTTACTTAAACTAATACCGACTTCGTGTTACTGAAACTATTTAGAAAGCACGTGTTTAATTATAATAGTGACAAATATTTATCTAGAACTACTTAGAAGGCATATGAGCAGCTGTTGTATTCAAATATTTGTTAAGGACAAATAAGATAATTATTCATCTTATTTTCCTGTGATTAAGGTTGTCTATTCAACGAGATAGCACTTATGATATATGACTTATATTGGGGATTATGCTCCTGTGTCAATGTTGACTTCCGCGTCAAGAATGATTTACCAATAGTTACGTATTACATGGTAAAGTTATATTTTATTCTTATATAAATTATCCTCGCTATATCCTATTATCCTCGCTGAAGTGAGGCAAAAAATTGTGTGTGTTCGAGCTGGGGTTTCTTCTGCTGCAGGCTGCGCTCGCGCTCGGCAGCAAACTTTATAGCGTCTCGTTCCTTTAAAACCGTCGCTTTGCTAGAATTCTATCTTTGAAACACTCGTTACGCTCGTATATCCGGTCCTCAGGACTGGTCGTGGCTTTCAAAGGTATGTCAACATGATATCAACGGCGAAGTGCCAAGACCTCCTAACTGAAATTCGTCGAGAAATTCACTTTTTTGGCATAACGAATTGAAATTCGTTATTTGCATGTTTTAATGAAAGTTCCTAAGTGTATTTTCAGTTGCAAGCGCATCATGTTAAAAAATAAATAAACAATTTTTTATATATTATTAACTTGTCAAGAAATTAAACGCTTTTTTCAGCTTGTGTATTATTTTTAAATTAGCAGTTAGGTGTTATTGGCACTTCGCCCTCGAACCAAAATCCCTGAGCAAAAATCAGCTAGCGCGGATAACGATCTTCCCTTTGGCCTTCATGAAGTGGTTTTCTATATCTGTCTTACTTACTTACTTTAGACTTGAGTAGAAATGATTTAAATATGTGGCATACGAAATAGATTAGACAATGCATTAGACTCAAGGCTGCATTCGGATCCTCATGTCGTTGCCTTATCGGGCAGACTTAGTTAACTGGAGTATGTTGTTAAAAATAAGGCTAATGACTGATATAGAAACGGTAAGAATGGTTAATTTTAGTTGTTTTCGTAGTATAATGACTTATGGGCTGTTGTTGTGGGCCCAAAACAAAAGGGCAAAGAGAGATGTACGCCATATACAATTTTCTCAATGTACCTCTATGAAAATGTTACGCATGTACGGAATATTTATAAAACTTTTATAAAACAGCGATGTTCATACAATTTATACTAGAAAGAAAAACAATAAATTTGCTGTTACAAGTTTCTGGCTTCAAAATCAAGAGGATCATTTTTGGGTACATGTTTAACTTTTTATTACAAACTTCCACACAAATTCACTGAACTGCCCTTTGAGAAGCTTAAAAATGTTGTTAAAAGTATACTCATGAACAAAGTTTATATAATAAGGTAAATATTAAAAGACATGAACGCGTTAATAGCCCAGTTTCTATTTTCTTGTAACAGAACTGTTTAAAAACCGTTTATTGTAATAATATTTTTTTCTTATAAATTAAGGTAGTACAGGCTTATCTTGTACTAACATAATGTATTCGAAAAATTTAAGACAAAACAAAGAGTGAACAACACATTCCCGGCCGAGTTTTTGGCGGCTTTTTCTCGGAGCAAGGTTCCCGACGTGTCACTGACGACGCCATAGCATAGCTGTTTACGCCCGATACACGCATTATAAGTAAACATTTACAATATATTGAATAAAAAACATTTTATGTTTTATCTTTATCATAGTTCTTTTTAAACTATTTGTACTGGAAGCGCAAATTTAAGAATAACAATTTCGTCAAGAATTTCTGGTATGTTTTCTATATGTTTGTTAGATGGTGTAGGGTATTTAATATCATACTCATAGTAGTGATTGATTTACAATATGATGTAAAGTGCATTATGGGAAAAGATCATGGCCATCCTATGCAGATATGAGAGTCTAGTAGGTATGAATGTGTTTATTATATTCGCTAGCGAAAACATCCTGAGAATCTCCGTTCATTGATTATACATATCTAATTTTGCAAGATATTCAGTTGTTTTATAATAGCAGGAAATAGAATCAAGATCAACAAATAAACTTCAGTAAATGTTTTAACATATCTCGATAAGGTTTCACGAAGCAGTTTTCGCAATGACAATTTAATAAATCTCTCTGCGGTTTTATCTAAGATTTAAGATCTGCCAAATTTGGGGAAAATACTAGTTAACGTTATTTACGTAAAATTCATAAGAACAGCATTCACACTATTTTCATTGATAGTTTCAATGGGGATAGTCTATTTGCATAGATTATAACTAGCGTGAGATAATATTCTATAACAAAAAATATTTTTTTTCAGAAACACCATTTTGTGAATTCTAAAAGGGGTCGAGAATCTTGATTGTTACGAATACGATAATAAAATATGGCAGTATATTGTGGGAAATAAAAATCCATATGAATTATATTAACAAATTATATTTTATTTGGGTAAAACAAACTTAAAAAATAACACTTTTAAAATTCGGTTTATTAACATAAAACAAGGATAAGTAAAAAAATTGTTTGTACTATTTCATTCAGACATTGGAGTTAACAGAGGTTTAGTAAGTACTTATTATTAAATAATAAATTAATTCAGAAACAAATTATAAAGTAGATATTTCTATTGAATAACAAAAAAGAAAGTAACTTGTGAAATTAGATCTATTTACTAATTATGTATAACACATGTGCAATAATATTTATAATAACTTTTAAAAATATGATTGTACAATTATTATTCTATATCTTTTACTATCTAAGAATTGTTCTGCTCGTTTTTTGTGTCGAAAGCAATTTGTACTAGAAAAAAAATAAGTTTATCTCAGGAACCAGACAGGATTCGAACCCGTCGGTAGGTCTGATGGAATATAATAATCACTTAACAATTTCTTCTTTATTCTCTGTACTCAACAAAAGTGAGGAATATTAATCAGGTATGTTAATGTTTCGTTACTTCAATTAAAAGAACAGTCACCCGTACAGCAGCGGACAACTGGTTCGAGTTTCGTTTAGTATTTGAGATAAGTTAAATTTTTCTATTACATACAAATTATTTTATTCTTATGGCTTAAGCTGTCTTCCAGCACTATCAAATGGAAGAGTTGTGGGGTTCAAGTTTCGCTTTTATTTTTCTAGTAAATATATTAAGGTATAACAAAATATAAGAATTATGTAGCTGTTTCTTCTTTATCGATTGTTTGACGCTTGTGGTATTACAATACTTATAAGTATTACATTCGATGTTCCAGGTTTAAATATAACATAAAGAGATGGCGCTGCTAGACAGCTTAAGAAGCACTATGAAACATACAAAATGAAAAAAAAATATTATCAGAAAGTATTTCGGTCAAAGAAACGTTAACACTTGTGCTCAACTGTATACCTGTAAGTCTTGCTCTATAATCTATGTCTTAAATACTTTATATAGTTTTAATTATGTTAAATAAGTTTAACAGAAAACTAATATATATTTTTACTTAACGTCAAGTTTATTTATTAAATGAAGCTGTTTTCAAACATTATTTTTATGTTTATGTTCTACTGTTTACTAAACCATGCTTATTTTTGTAAATTAACTCGAAAACAAGAGTCATTATGACGTCATTTACGAAGTTTTCAATATTTGTTTCTCGTTTAGAAAAAATTACATTACAGTGGTAAGTCTTTAAGAGATTGCTGTCTATATGTACAGGATACATTATATATACTAAATATTAAAACAATAAAGATTAAATACAATTACAGAATAAATTTGTTTACGAAGTCTCTCATTTATAAAGCTTTGAATAGGTATAGGGTATTCCTTTCACTTAGCGCGACGTGCGCGTAGCAGTAGAGCAATGTACGCCAATAGCCTGAACCCGATGAACAGCAAAGCCATATTTATTACATCCATGTTGAAATCATCCTGCAGATAAAATAATGTAATTAAAAACTTTCTGAATAATAAAAACAGGCAAAAAGGAATTGAAAAGGGAAAAAGGTGCTACGCTCTACGCCATTAAAAAAAAGTCACTATGTAGTCAACAAAGCTAGCTCTTACAGCCAGCGTAAGAAATACAGCGTAAGTTTAGGATACAATAATAATAATATACAGGTATTGCTAACCTACAGTCGAGTTTTAAAATTGTTTGTATCATAAAAAACAGCATTATAAATTATTCTTAATAATGTGAGTTCTTTTTGACTCTCAGCAATCCCGGTGTATATTTTTATCTCATATTTTGATTATTGAATACTAGCTTTTACCCGCTTTTTTCTTAATAAAAAGTATCCTATGTTACTTCTAATACCTCCAAGAATATATGTACAAAGTTTCATGATAATCGGTTTAGTAGTCTTTGCGTGAAAGCATAACTAGATAACTTACATTCACATTTATTAATATTAGTAGGGATGACACTCAAACGTTTTACGTCTAAAATCTTAATTGAAAACTTCAATGAATCTATCAAACTTTGAATCAAACTGCTTTTGAATATAATCTATAAACAAATATTAATTTAAATAATATTGTTATTGAAACAGAAGAAAAAATAGTTTTAATTTAAATACCCACGTTTAAAGGTCAAAGGAGGAAAAGAAAATTAAACCGGAAAAGGATACATAAAAATATAACAAGACAAATTAACCACTGAGCTTATATCAGAAAAATAAAAAAGTCAATTTATGATCATGTTCATACCTCTGAAAAGCTAAGTGTCTCCAAAACCACCTGCCCTGAGGCTGGACAGGTGAAGTTCTCCCTGGTGCATGCGATGGTCTCCACTCCTGACCATTGGTTTACAAGCAGTGCCTCATTACCGTATCGGAACCAAGACAGATATGATATCCAACTGAGGTAAGGAGGTACGGATCTACGAAAATATAAATTTGAATTAGTAGGCTCTAAAAGCATTCAGTGAAGAAATAATAATAGGTATTATTGAAACTGAGCCTGTGCTATTATTTTATGCATGTAATATATTGTTATGCGTAAACTTAACTAGTGAGAAGGAGTTTTACGTCTATTGCCATTACGATTTTATTATCTGACGCTGACACATATTCGTAAAAATAATAGGAAAATATTAACAAAATCATTTTTTTTCAAAGACGGGTTGTGGTTAAATTCAATATGATATTTAAATTTAACTTAACTATTAATGTTTTTAAATTTTCAACCTTTTTTTTCTAAATTATTTTTTCAAGGTTTTATAAGTCCCAAATTAAGATATTCAGGACTTAATCTATCAAATGCCTTTTCATTTTATGTTGTAAAAATTTACCCTGAGTTAAGGAAGAAACCACCGAAAAGCATAAACGGTATAATGATGGGTGGGCCCACTGACGCCGCCATGCTGACACTACTGCTCGCACATGATATCAGGTAACCTGCACAAACAATTTTTTAAGAAAAAAAAGGAACAATGACGTTAAACCTATCTGATCCAAAAATATATTTACATTATAGGGTGAATCCATCTTATCGCAAAATAGAACTTAAAATCTCCTATTGTTGACGACTTGGTTATTAGCCAACAGCTAAAAGAATTTTTGTTTTTTTTTTATATTTAATTCTGATGTTTCGATTCCTTTTTAGCACCCGTAACCACAGAATGAGCTGTGATGAGAATTAAATATAAAAAAAACAAATGAAACGCGTCGTTAATCCGGTAAAAATGGTTTTATTCAGATGTGCGAAGTGTAAGCATCTATTAATTTTTAATTTTACTTTAGGAACAATCTTTTTTGTCACCGACAGGTTTTTTTGTGCTAGGTCCACGAACAAAAGGATAGTTTACACCTATATTGAGTGTTTAGAATACATTAGGTAGAGATGTATAATTAAGTCGTCTATTCTACATAAACCTTTTTACTATTTAATTAAAACTTGAATATATTTTTTATCTATAACCCGAAAGATGGTACGTTTCAAAGACAAAAATATTGCTCATAATAGATGTTATGTTACTGTATTATAACAGTAAATAAAAAACCTATCTTCTTAATACTTTTATCTACTCTAATACTATAATACAAAGATTCTAAAACTGAAAACAAAATGCTTATGACAAACATTACGTACAGGCCAAAAATAATAAAAAAAAAGTTTCATTACGATACAGGTCTTGTATGGACACCTGTAACATAATATAACTTTTTTATCATAACGATACACCTATACAACCTCCAGCTGGACCAAGGAGGTTGAACCTCTACTTTAAAAAGGTTTCAATGAACGAGTCCTCGACGACCGACGCAACACGCATGCGCAATTGATGTTTGCACCTTGGCGCCAACATTTGACATTTAAATAAATTTGTTGTTATATTCAGCGTTTTATTTGCAATATTGTTTTACATATTATAGTATGAGAGTAGATAAAGTAGTGTATGACACTGTACATAACTTGGTCTTATAACACTCGTGTGATGCTATAAAAAAACTCGCCTACGGCTCGTTTTTTTAAAACACACTCATGTTATAAGAACCCTTATTATGCAACAGTATCATAAACTACTATAATAAATATTTTAAAAAAATTGTTCAATATTCCGATCTGAATTTCCATTATGTTTCTTTCCTATCAAAAGCCAATGCATTAAGTGACACATCGCAGGTTGTTTTAACGTAAACAAACAAAACCTTCCACCCAAACTGGTTTATTCTATGGATGAAGGTCTACTTTTTGTAATAAAAATCAACTAGAGAGTTAACGGATTGAATAGCGTCATTCGTTAGATTGTATTTAATTTAGAAAGCGGTTGAAGTCGCAAGTCGTTTGATGTTGGTTTAGTAAGTGATTGTAGTAAATTAATACTTGTCACTTAGGAATGTGTTGTTCTGAGGGCTGAGTGTTAGTTTTGACTGTGCAAACGTTACCATGGAGTTTATTACTTTATATATTACACCTTAACACTATTTAAATAAGGTCTGAATTGAAAATCATAACTCAAAAGCAATAATAAAGCTTGGAGGTTTAACAATCAAGCTTAGGAGGTCTTGAGGTTTTGACGACCGTATGATGCAACGGTAGCCTATTACGCCAATTGTTTGGGTTCGAGTTCCGCAAGGGGCATTTGTTTGTGTGACAGGGGTATTCATGGGTATTTACATATACTTCTGTATTACATATTTATATATCATATATGTATGTCTATATTTTATATCTAAGTATAACATGAGCATCAAAGTACTGACTTAAGACTAGGTTCATTAGGGCGAATGCAAGAATAGTAGTTTATGATACTGTTGCATAATAAGGGTTATAGTATCACACGAGTGTTATAAGACCAAGTTATGTACAGTGTCATACACTACTTTATCTACTTTCATACTATAATACGTAAAACAATATTGCAAATAAAACGCTGAATATAACAACAAATTTTTAAATGTCAAATGTTGGCGCCAAGGTGCAAATATCAATTGCGCATGCGTGTTGCGTCGTCACGGACTCGTTCATTGAAACCTTTTTAAAGTAGAGGTTCAACCTCCTTGGTCCAGCTGGAGGTTGTATAGGTGTATCGTTATGATAAAAAAGTTATATTATGTTACAAGTGTCCATACAAGACCTGTATCGTAATGAAACTTTTTTTTTATTATTTTTGGCCTGTACGTAATGTTTGTCATAAGCATTTTGTTTTCAGTTTTAGAATCTTTGTATTATAGTATTAGAGTAGATAAATATTATTATTATCTACACTAATATTATAAAGAGGAAAGATTTGTATTTTTGTATGTTTGCAATGAATAAACCCAAACACTACTAAGCCGATTTCAAAAATTATTTCACCATTGGAAAGCTATATTCACGCTGAGTAACATAAGCTATATTTGATGCTAGAAAAAATTTAAAGAATTTTGTCCACCCGTGGGAAGCCGGGATGGGCCGCTAGTTGGTTGATATGTTTGATATACCAAGAGTCGCACTAAGCGTTTTGGATCTAATTTTCTAATAAGTACCGGTAAAGAGTGGAATTCCTTGCCTAAGTCTGTGTTTCCTGACACATACAATTTAGGGATCTTCACGTGACGAGTGAATAGGCATTTTCTAGGCAAGCGCATCACATCCTAGATCTCATCATCGCTTACCAGCAGGCGAGATAGCGGTTATGCGCTTACCTAATTAGAATAAAAAATAAATACGGTATCTCTAATTGATTCTATTCCGACATACTTGTGGTTTTAACTTACGCTTATGAATAATTTATAGAAGATAAAAACATATACATACGCATTAATAACTTAAACTTGTATTACATGTTCGAAATTAGTTGCGGCTTGACTGTATTGAAAAAGAATAAAGAAAAACTAACATTGCTACCGTGTGAAAAGATAATCATCAAAAAAATCAATCAGCCGTAATACAAAGATCTGCTATGTGAAGCGTGAAGTATATTAAATGTATTGACAACTAGTTTCCAATTGCAACAATGAATGATATAGTTTTAAAACCATTTCTTCCGGAACCACGATTGCGGCGCAGGCTGGTAAAAGATTTTTTTGATAAACGTCATATCAGTATAAGAGTTAACCGCCGATTCAAGATCGAATTACATAGCGGTAGAATAACTAATAATTAAATAAATGATTATATTTTTATATTTTTTGTTGTACTGTGAATACTTACATAAGCAGGAATTTTGGATGTAAACGTGTATTTCAAGGTTTTGGAATGACTTTGAAAATACGTTAATACAGAATATAGCAGCTGATACAGCAATAGAAGCTATTCGATATTATCATAAAAAAAATTATTGATTGATTTTTTAATGAAAGGTTCTTGGATCAACTCAATTTTTTTTTCAAGATTTTGCATGCCACCAAACATATTCTACACCATTGTTCTATGCATATTAATAACTGAACGTTTGTCTGTATTACAAAGGGTAAAAACCATTGCCATTACTACTAAATAATATCTAGTCTTTCTTTATATTTTTTTAGAAGGAATACTAACAAAGGCATTATAAACATTATTAATTTTCCTGTGCCCCTCGTTGCAATCTAAATGTGTATGGTACATCTGAGTCGACGTCCATAGTACAGTTACAAGGACTCGGCCAGTTTGGGTTAAAGCTGACTACTCAACCGATGGCCTACAGTCGCCTTAAATTTCTAAGTCTTATTTAAAGTAAAACAATTTCCTCAACAAAGGATTTGGGACAATCTCTAGATAATTTTACTGAGTAACAAATTATATATGAAAAACTCGCTTTAAATTTCACAAAATTGTCTACTTTTCCTATCCTTTTTATACATTATTGTCTTTTTTATTGAATATTGATTAAGACACCACATAAAGGCTTTAAATTACGCCTGAGGCGCCTGCAATACTGATGTTAATCTGTACGTAAAAATACATCTGGAGCTAAAAATAATTTCCAATCTACTGGTTTTTGCCCTAATCAAAAATAGGAACAAACATAAGCTAAAATAAAACGTATCTAAATCTTACCGAATGATGTAGCAACGTTGGTGATGAGAGCTGCCAATCCAGAGGCTATGAAGAACCTCTCTGGGGCTGGATTGAGGCCGATCATGTAGTAAGCTATAGTCGTGAACACCAGAGGTATGGTAGCGAAAACGGGAGCTTCTGCTAGCGTTTTTGATAAGAAATATACATCAGCACGATACATCCCCGAATGGTGCTCTCGTATAAAGATGGGCAGCTCGGAGCAGAATACCTGGTAACAAAGAAATGACCCAGTTAATCTTAAACTTATCTTCCAGAATAACGAAAATTGTGGTTATGAAAACAATAACTACTTATATGAACCTATATTTTGGATGGACGATTTCAGAAAAACTAGGGTGTTCTTAAATAGTACTTACATTAAATATGAAACAATTACCTATAACAAAAAGTCACCTGCCCTAATAATTTAAACTAGGTCTGCAATACATGCTGTTGTTTGCAAATACTGAGTGAAGCAATTAGATTTTTGAAGGGTGATTATTCCTCGATGGTATGTCCGATTTCAAAACTTTTTTTTGCACATTAGTCACGACTACAATGTGAGTTTTAGCGCCAAATTTCATCAATGTAGTCTCAGCTGTTTGGCTGTGATCAGCTTTTGAATTTTTCTTTCGGTGATTATTCCTCCATGGTAAAGTCTATATATTTTTTACATAGCCTATGTCCGTCAGGTTATAATCATGTATGTTCATGCCAAAATTCGTTCGAATTGGTTGAATCGTTAAGTAAAACGAGGGAGACAAGCGAAATTTGTGAGTTGCCTAAAAGAGAGCTTCGCTCAACTATCTAAATATACAAAAGGCTTTGTCCTGAGTGATTGACTAATTGACTGACGGATAAAAAACGCACTAAATCACTGACTAGAAATTTGAAGGGTTAAAAGGGTGGAAAAGGATTTTGGAAAGTTCTTCCCTTAAGGGATTGACATAAAGGATAATCATGTGTATAGAAATATATTATTTCAAAGAATCCTTAAACTGAGGCACATTCTTCTGGTAAAAAATAAATGAACACGAGCAACAATATTTTATTGTATAATTTTTAAATATTTATTGCATTTTTCAATGCTATCTTACAACAAATTATTTTAATAGAAAAAATCGACTCGGCTCACAACTGAATTCGCAGGCCGTAACATTTTAGAAAATTTTCACCCAAAAAGGGAGTGGAAAAGGAAAACTTTGTGTGAAAACTCCACTTCTTTTGAGGATACATAAATGTATTTTATATTTCTTGGATAAATTGTTCCTAGATAGGTGGGAGAGCGTACAAAGTTAAGGTAAAAAGATAGTAATTAAATATATTTGAAGAGTTCTTACATTGATTACTGCAAAGATGTTTTGGAACGTCATGTTAGTGAGGAACATAAAGATGGCGCCGTTGATATTCATAACTCCATCTTGGTCCAGATTTTGACCAAAGTATATCACGCCGATTAAAATTGACACCATCTGGAATGGAAAATACGATTAACCGATTCTTTTTATTAGTGAAATGTTTAAAAAATAGTATATTTTATAAGTTAGAGAATTGTAGTATATTTTATAAGTTTTTATTAATATAGCACAAAGATAGTTGTGGAAAGCTTTGTAAGAAAGTTTTGTAAGTTTGTTTATATGAGGAGAGTAATCTCAATTAAAATGAAATCTTTCTGAAGACGAAGAAAATGAAGACTTTCATGCCTTGAAAAGTACATTATACCAGATGGTTATAGGCTATATAGTATGTATGTAAAATGCAATGGCCAAATAGTGTCGGTTCGCTGAGTGAAAATGAAAAAGATTAGGCAATCAATACATAACATATACTTTTTATAGTCCGTATATTGGTAACTTCTTAATTGTATTTTACAGATTTTTACCGTAAGAGTTTGGTATGTAAGATTTTATCAGTACCAGTTAGCAAAAGTTGATTTTAAGCAGTCATTGCTCACCTCAATACATATTTCTAAACACATCTTAAATCAATACAGATCACAAGAATACATTTTCATTTCCTTTATAATCACTTCATGGTAAAAGTCGCTTTCTCTGTCCCTATATCCCTATGTATGCTTAAATCTTTAAAACTACGCAACGGATTTTGATGAGGTTTTTTTTAATAGATAGAGTAATTCAAGAGGAAGTTTTATATGTATAATACATGCATAAAATAGTAGAGCATTGCATTCTTGCGAAGCCGGGGCGTGTCGCTAGTATTGTATAAATTACACTTACAATAGTTTGCAAGAAGCGCACTTTGATGAGCATCGGCTCCTTGGTGACTGAGAGCCAAGAGCGCCAGAGTACAGCACGGAACTGCGCGCACCAAGACGCCTTATACGGAGAACGGTGCGATCGCAGAGCTGCTGCTCCAGCCCAGGCCATCTCTGTCCAACCGATGCCGTCGTGGAGCTTGCGCTGGAGGGACAAAAGATATTAAAAGACTTTTATATCCGAGTATGTTCATTGTACATATATCTTCAATAAATAATTTTGTTGCATATCTATATATATATATATATATATTTATCTATTGTACGTGTGTATGTCACTGAACTCCTAAACTTTGAACGATTTGAATGAATTTTTTTGTATGCGCTTGGGTGGCGCCCTGGATGGTTCAGATTCACAAATCAGCCCGGCAGATGGTGCTGCAGTTGGCACAGCAACGCGTGGCCGGGTCAGCTAGTTATATTTATATAACTTTATGATTGTTGCCTTTCCCTCTGATAATTTTTAATTGAAAAATACTCGAAAGAATTGACTTAGCTTACAAGTTATGATAACAGTCGATTTTTTTTTACCATCTTTCTATAATATTTATAAGAGATGTGCCGACTAGTCGGTAAAGCCGACTATCCGGCCACTATCGTAGTCGGCGACTGGTCGGCGACTATTCGGCAAAGAACGCCGATTATCCGGCTTCTTACTTTGTGTGTTTTTATTTTATTAATAAAACGTATGTAGGGGCGAATTACATTAAATAAAAACCGTAAATAAAATAATAGTCCTTCTGCTTGGATTTGCGACTGAAAGGAGAATATTCTGTGGTCAAACATTTTATCGCAGAACCTAACTGAGGTATCAGGGTTGGATGTCGGTATTTAATATGGTGGTTCGTACTATTACCATCACAAGAAATTATAATTTTTCATTGGTTACATTGTTAAAAAAAAACTTCACGAGACTTCACTTTTTGACATTATCAAATTTTAATTGAGCTCTTACACTTTCACTCAAAAATGTTTTTTTTTATAAAACCCGTACAAAATAAAAAATCAAGAAACAATGCGAAGTAAACTAAACAGCTGTAAACGAAGCGCCACGGAATCCCCGAAACCGTAATCAGCTTGGCCGACTAGTCGGCCGATTAGTCGGCCACTTTACAACCGATTAATCGGGTAGTCGGCTAGTCGGCCAAAGTCATAATCGGCACATCTCTAATATATATATAAGATTCAATTCACACTTTACCTCATTGAACAGTGCGTTCTCAGCTTCTGCAGCGATTTTGCAGCCAATCTCGGATTTGGCGAAGGAGGTACAAACAGTATCGATGGTATGTCTCGTAGCTTCTTCCCGGCCTGGAACTCCTGCTAGGAGCTGAATAAAGTGGTCGGCTGGATTGTAGTTGGCAGGACACGCGGCTCCTAATCTGGGTATCAAATATTAATTGTTAAAAGTTTATTGTCACGTAAATGCTTTTTTATATCTTAAGTATAGTTAGTTCCAAGAAAGCGTTTTAATATTCAGTGAAAAGTGCTTCATTTTATTGTTTTATAATTACTCTATATTTGTAAATATTGTTATTTTGTTAACTATAATATTGTTACAGTATTCTATTTAAACAAAACTTTTTTTAATTCTAACTGCTTATTTGTTTCACTTGTGAAGTACTTAATTGTGATTTTACAATTTGTCATTCTTGAATATTTCGGTAGAATCTGACTGTTTCTAAAAGATAATGATGAAAATAAAAACAATGGACCTTACTCTTTGAAAAATTCAGTGGCTTGGTCGGGAGATCCTAGGAAGGCCACTCGACCATCAGCCATGATGAGGAGTTTATCGAACATCGCGTACAGTTCTGAAGACGGCTGGTGGATTGTGCATACCACTGTTTTTCCTTTTTGTGCTAAGCCTTTCAGCACCTGATAACCCGGAAATGGAAATGGCATGAAAACTTCAACGAATATTTCCGTAAACGGTACCAGTACCACAAGTGACCGGATTTTATATACGCATTAGGCTAAAGGCCTTAGGTAAGTTGTTAAATATGCAAACGTTACGTTAAGTTAATATTTGTACAACAGATTTTAATACTAACCAAATAAGGTTTGAATTTAAAAACTTAACTCAATCGTGATAATAATTTTTGCATACTTGAGAACTCACCTACACTCAGCCCTCAGATACGCAAGTAACTTGTTTTTACTCACTCATTAAGCCATTAATTTAATAAGCTACTATTCATTTTATTTAAAAATAAATATTTAAAGATTTTGAAGTAGAAATATTACTACTAATAGATAAATAAGAGGTATTTTTGTATAAATTCAAAATTATAAATATTTTTTACTAAATAAAAAAATTGTCTAATGTACTTATGTCTTTAAAAATATATATAAATAGCATATTTTTACCTTTAAAGTTATTCTTAACATTTATATGCATAACGTTAATTTGACAGAATACATTTTTAATTCTTAGAACTTTTTATATGGGATAAAAATGTTTGAAACATTCACCTCAGGGGAGTATTAATCTCGCATTTTAAGACAAAGTCAAAACTGAATTTTAGACTCGGTGTTGACCAAATGGTGAATCTAACTAATATTAAGTACTTTCTATGTATCGTCAAAATACCCTTTTTTATACTGTAAATAAGCTTTACCTGAATCCGACTTTAAGGCCTTTAACAGATATTATTAAAAAAAAACTATAAACATTTTTAATATCATAGAGCTTCGGTACGCATGTCAATCTGAGGTACAAACTACTTTTCGTCAACACCCAATTTTCACCAAATATATGTTTAAATAATTATTTTGTAAAATTTCCGTTTTGTCAAAAACCACTTTAGTGAAAGATGCGTTTGGTCAACTAGTTATTTTAGGATCTTTGAAAGCCGATTTGGGCAACAGTTTTTTTTATCTCTAATTAAACTGTATACTGAGGACAGTAATACTACCTGTTAGCTAAAAGGTCACTAAACCTCTAATCATATTGAGTTTTAATGCCTGCATATGTTAAAACAAATAAAATCTCTTTCGATCTGTCTAGGAATCATATTTCTATTGCTTGTAGTTTTTTTTATATTTCTAGCAAAAACATCCATTTTTTAATATTTACCACGTTTTTTGCTCATATCTCAAAAATGATTTTATAGCGATAACTGCTAACCGACAGCAGAATATGTTGCAGAGGATGATAAAACGTACAAATAAATATATCCAGGATAGTTGTCTTAATCTATTCACCTGTATAACATTTTGTGCCATGAATGAGTCCAGGCCGGATGTTGGCTCGTCGCAAAACATTAGAGGTGGGTCCGTTAGCACTTCACTGGCAAAAGACAGTCGCTTCATTTCTCCACCCGATATGCCTTTCAAACGACCGGGAATTCCGATCACAGTGTTCTGGCATTTCGACAGCGCCAACTGGGCAATAAAATAAACATTTTATTTAAAGGTTGTTGAGCTTTGTTATTGAAACGAATTCTTCTGGCTATACGTTAGTTAAATAATCATTCTCCACAAAATGCAAAAAAACATAATTATTAATATGATTATTTTGTACAAAACTTTAGGATCACTTTTACGGTGCGATGATTGCTTATGAGTGACTTCCTAAACGTGATTTATACATTTGTTTAAACGACTTTTTACTGTAGAATTTTAAATGATTATTAAACTAACGCATTATGTTATACATATCCTGAAACTTTTTTATACACCTATTTAAAAAAAGTATAGGATTTTATCTTAATATTTTTATTATTCATTAAATTAAAATAATACTACACAGATCTCGTACTTTACGACGTATACAATACATAAATAAGTTTATGAATAACCATAAGTCATTAACAAAATTCAATCTTTGGTTTATATCGTAAGAAGGTTACGGTTGCACCCGTTAACCGAAAAGCCGTAAGGAAAGAACGAGGCTACCATAAGGTTACGTTACCACAATAGATATGCAAGCTAGCTAAGCAGTGAGGGTGAAAAAATCTACCAATAGGATAATTCATATTTATTTCTTACAATTCCGCGCCAATCGCATATTAAAATAAAGCGTTTATTTTCGTTTCTTTTTTATTTATGAAAATGAAAATAACTTTATTCAAATGCACTTAAAATAAGTTGTTTTGAATCGTCCAACATTTTTACCTACCACCCCTTCAGTACGTCTTTTAACTGACAAGAAGAATGGGCGCAAGAAACTCGTCAGCTTTAACAGAAGTAACGACATTTACAATATAATACCTACGTCGTTACCATAATCCACAAAAAAAAACAAAATAATTCTGTTATTACAATAATAGTAGTGTTATGATATCATTATTTCGTTGAATACAACAAAGTCAACAAGTATCTGTTTTAAGTGATCACAAGATGACTGTCATACAAGTACATCTATTGGTAAATTTTTTATACGTCGTACATCTCTAATAGCTGCTTAACAGTTACGCGTAAACTCCACGGTATTTTCCGTAATATAATTTTTCCATCAAGCATTGGCGAGCCGTTAACAGTCGTTAACTAAAACGTTAAAAGTTTATGCAATCAGACCTTTAATATTTAAATATAAATCGAGACCACATTCTTTAACTGCTTTCGCTTCAAATTAGCTAGTATTTAGTTGGGTAATTATGAAAAACTTGAACAAATATGTATGTGTCTCAATGTAATGTTTATTTCGTGATCGTATAAAGATAAGATTTCTTGACATTTACTACACAACAATGTGACAAACAACAGGCATGAGGTGTCACAAACAAATATACGACTTAATTGAATAAGAGAGAAACAAAATACATAAGTAACAAAATTATTTATTAAGCATGGACACTTTGTTATAAGTTTAATTACATACTACAAAAACTAGGTATAAATAAAATCTGATAATATTTTTAAGTTTTATAATTTTTAATATTTTTTAAAGTACAATCAATATACGAGTACATTCGTACATATTATATACTGTACAGCCTCAAAACACGTCTTTAACTACACAATACTGATAATTTATTCGTTTTATTTTCTATTTTAATGACTTTTTGAGATAATTTTTGACATAAAAATATATCTCTTAAGGATGTTACTGTACATCCACTATGTATAGTCCATTGAAATGTTACATTGGCTGAACATTTTTTAGAGGACGCAATTTTATTTATGGGATATGTAGGGGGGGTCCATACAAGCTTAAACCCAAGTTTGTGGGGTTGGCGCCCTTGTCCCCCAGCCGCCATCTTGAAAAAAGGGTTAAAACACGTTTTTTACTATATCTCCAAAACTATCCATTGTACAGAAATTTTGTAAAGACATATTTTGTAGCAAATCGCTTTGCCTACAATTATTTTTTTATGACTTTTTATCATAAACTTAAAATTTAAAACGTTATAAGCAAAAAATTCAATTCCTTTCATTCCTTTTTTTCTTTTCATTTTATCAAAAAATTAGGTCAGATCAATTTTGTAGAGAATCTCTTTCTGAAGATTTTTCTCTATAATTTTTTAAATTTTTCTCCAAAGTCGACCGGGTTCGTCAATGCTCATGACAACTCAGTTAAAACAACATGTTTACCTTACTTTTATAATTTCTCGTGTTTTGTTAAAATATTTCCGAAATTTTTTGTTCAATCCCCACAATTTTACTTATTCATTACTGACTCTTTTCCAATGTTTCCATGTTTTTCCAGCCCCAATCTTCTGGATTATAGTATTTTGCAAGCCATAATTGGACCTGGTGATACACTCGGAGACTGTGGAATCGGGCTGCATCTTGTGTTAGAGGAAGTGATGATAAATAAAATGAATTTTTTGATACTGTCTTGGAGAATCTTTTGACGATTTTTTTTTAATTTTTTGCTTATAATTTTTTAAAATTTAAGTTTATGATAAAAAGTCATATAATAATAATTGTAGGCAAAGCGATTTGCTACAAAATATGTCTTTACAAATTTTCTGTACAATGGATAGTTTTGGAGATATAGTAAAAAACCTGTTTTAACCCTTTTTTCAAGATGGCGGCTGGGGGACAAGGGCGCCAACCCCACAAACTTGGGTTTAAGCTTGTATTGACCCCCCCTACATGTCCCATTAATAAAATTGCGTCCTCTAAAAAATGTTCAGTTTGGCCTTTAAATTGTAACATTTCAATGGACTAGTATGTCAAGTACCTAATTAAGTTATTATATTCTAGAGTTTTTTCGGCGCTGTTATTTCTAAAATAAAATACTTACAGCATGAACATTAGATATGAAAATAACTTGGGAACTGGTGCATATGTAGGTATCTAATATAAAATATTTGTGACTTTTGGTATCGTTTATTTTTGTACGTTTTCAATAGAAGCATGCGGAATCGGGGTGGGTAACCCTTTCATATTTTCTTATTTCTCCGACAGTACAAATAAAAGTGTGTATATAAACTAATCATCGTGTAATTTCATTCTCATCAGACTTAATACTGTTTATCTTACATGCCTCTAACCTTTAGGAGAGCTTCTATGAAATATAGGTCAGACAACTTTGTAAATCTAAATTAAATTATACTAGATTTAAAAAATCTAAAAATCCCACGTTTTTCAATGTCCTAAAAAGAATAAAATAACCCTGCGGGGCAAAGCGAGGGGCCACTCAAAACGTGGGGGCGCATATTACTAAGAGGAGATTTTAAAGAGATGAATGACATGCATTGATGCCGATTATTGTAAAGATGCGCCCCCACGTTTTGAGTGGCCCCTCGCTTTGCCCCGCAGGGTTATTTTATTCTTTTTAGGACATTGAAAAACGTGGGATTTTTAGATTTTTTAAATCTAGTATAATTATTTTATTCTTTTTAATTATTAACTCAACGAAGTAACCATGTGTTACGCAACAATCGGATAAGCCCCATACAAAAGTGAAAGTTGCCGAAAGTGGACCTGAAAGTGCATCTGGAAAGTTGAAAGTTGCTTTAGAGTGCATTGTCATCGGGTTCTGAACTATCCTGAAAGTTTCAGCTTTCTAGCTTATCGGAAAGTGCCTCAAATTTAAGTTGCAAGATTTTGCCCGGACAGACAAACAAATAAGAAAAGTGAGATAAGAAAAACGTGGTAAAAATAAGGTGTTTGTTCGTTTTGGTTGTAAAGAATAGTCAACAAAACATATATTCATTTAAATAAACAACTCATCCATAAAAATATAAGTTATAATTTTTTAATACCTTTCAGTCGTTAAATCATAAAAAATAATGAAAAATAATACAACTCAAAAACTACAACAAATCGTGGAACCTACATGGGGGTCAAATCGATAAGTATGGTACGCAGCTATCACCCAGCTCCGGCTTAACACCTTTAAAGAAACACTCTGTATACGTTATTTATAGTGAGAACATTCTATTACGCACAAGCACATCTCAACTCTTTGCTAAGATTTTACTGAGTCTGGGTGGGAGCAAACAAGGCTTGTTTCGCTGTCCAGGTGGATACTTTAATAGCTGGGCTATCGTACTAGACTTTCGTGTCCAAATTTTTAAGGCTTTATACATACGTTATTAGCTATTGTTTATATCAATTATTGGAACTTAAGGAACAGTTCACCTCGTAGATGCTTATTATCTGAGAAATTGGATATGAATAATTTCCTTCTTCGACATACCTCAGAAATGACTTCTTGAACTCGTCGCATGCGTTGTACGTAGGGTATGTGTCGATCCATGCGGACTAAAGCCTGTTGAAAGTGAAGTTTATTAAAATTATAAACATAAAGTAACTTAATAAAGTATGTAATTCTGAATTTGAACTTTCCAATTTGTAACTTAAAATATAACGATAGCCTGACTATACGCATTTAAAATTTTCGTCAGTCAGTTTCAAACAAACTAAGCATCCTAGGGGCTGAAAATTGGTTTGTTACCTTATTAGGAGCTACAAATTAATTGTTTCTATTATTCTAGTATTAACTAGAAAATTAATTTTCTAGTTAATACAAATTAACTACAAAATTCTAATATTATTCGGCAAGGAGCTCCAGAGCAATATAAGGAGTCTTCTACTAGACCCTTTGTGCTATGTATCGATATGCGTATAGTTTGGTAAATGTCTTTAAGTACTTCTGTTTACACTGACCAGTTTCTTACGACCGTTTCTTGTCAGTTTTAAGATGTCCTAAACGGGTACAATAAACTTTTATTTTAAGTATGATTTCATTTCACATATTACTCTTAACAAATACTAATAAATACTAATCGCGTCAAGCTTTTCAGATTATTTATGTTTTAGATATTTTGCTTTGAGTAATTATTCGTAAAAATCATTCTACACAAAGTTACGTTCCTTTGGACGTTATTGACTGAATTCATTTGTTACCTGAAAAATGAGATGCTCCCTCACAGTAAGTGTTCCGATGAACAGGTCTTGCTGCTGTACGTAAGCTGACAGTGCTGTCAGAGCTTCAGGCGTGGCTGGCTGGCCGTTAAGAGCTCGGGTACCACTGGCCACCACGCCACTTGGCGTACGGAACGTCAGTGTGTTCAAGAGGGTCGTTTTACCCGCCCCAGAAGACCCCATGATAGCGAGGAGCTCGCCAGGATATGCCGCGCCATTAACTAGAGGTAAAGAATGGAAGATAAAGAATTACAGTTTATTATAGAAATCACCAAAGGAGCCAATGTCAGTGGCCAGCCATTACGGCGTTCAACCTGCGGGTCATACATACATTGGATTCGAATCCAACCTGAAGAAATATTTTTTTAAACTTATTAGCTATCTTACGAGTTTTACGCATTTTAATTATATAACAAAAATAGTAAATAAGTGCATTTGATAGATTTAGGCGACATTTGGCGAAAGTCCATCCATCCATCTGTAATATTCAGCATCCGTAACAGAAATATCTTACCTACTCCGGCAATAACAGGCAAATAAATGCAGATACCCGCAGACACTTTTACCAAGTTGTGCTGAAGGTCCTTAGCCACTATCATTCACGAATCCAAGACACCATACACGTCCACATTGCCCACCCAACCGATCCGTATCCTTTGGATACTTTTAATTATCCTTAGTCACATCATCATACCTTGGACGAAAGAAATGAGAAAGAAATAAAAGATGGTTTAATAAAAGCGAACGTGTTTTTATTTATAAATATTTTAAACTTATTACATAATTTATTCATTTATTATTAGTATTTTATGAAACAAGTTAATCTGTATTTCTTTGCAAGTTGGTATAACAATGGATCGGTTAGGATGTACAATTCTACCTACAGTTTTCATCTATAGAGCTAAGGGGCTTGTACAGAGATATTAGGCAGGGTATACGCAAAAAGTATGAATAAAAACAAACTTTAAAAAGAATAAAGACAAACGATGGTCGTAACTAGATAAGTGGTTCATAAAATACTTGCTTTTTTAAAAAAATGTAATTATAAAACCAAGAGGTGACATATATTTTAATATTTAATATCATGACCTAAGAGTCAATATCAATTTTTTTTTATTAAATATACATGCCCAGAGTATGCAGAGCTTTTTGCAAGTATGGCGTGCACACCACTGTCTCTTTCGTTCCATTAGGGATTGTAATAGGCAGATGGTAGAATAGAATAGAATAGAATAGAATAGAATTTATTATTTGTGAAACATAGGTAAAATATGATTTTCATTGGTGTTAAGGTAATTATTACAGTATCACTACATTTCCACCTTTGTCAAGGTATACAAATATCAATAGTATGTTTTAATTATCACATTAAAATAAAAAATGTCAATATACAAATAAAATTAAAATCAAATAAATAAAATAAAAATCATGTCTAACTAATTTAATCCTTTGTCATTTAAATATTCTGTAATCGAATAGTAAGCCTTATCTAACAATAGTGACATCAGACGTTTCTTAAATTGTGTGTTTGGTAAACTCTTAAAGCTATTGGGGATTTTGTTGTATATTCTGGGAGCCATACCAAAAAAGCTATTATTCATCAGCTCTGTCTTACAACCTATAGAACATAGTCTGTTTCCATGCCTATGGGATTTCTTTGTATTTCTTTCAGAGAATGTAACAAACTGGTGCTGATTTTGTCTTACGTACATTGCCACTTCGTAAATATACAAAGAAGGTAGAGTTAGTATTTTCAATTTTTTAAAATGGTGTAGATGATCAATGTTTTCTTAACTGATTTCTCATTGTTTCGAGTTCGAGGATATGTAGAGAACGTGCAGGTTAAACTGTAGAAAGGAGTTTATTTCTCCATTCTGTGGTTTCATCATATGGTGGTGGCGATATGTCTAAGTAGCACCTGTGAGGCCCTCTTCTGTACTACTAATTCATTGGATTATCAAGCAATCCTTACCATTCCTCAGCAGCTGCTTACGCTGCTGAAACATGCGGTCGGAGGAGGTCCGCCAGATGTTCCAAAAGCGCCTCCTGTTCCTAGCTTCTGTCGTGAAGGCGTTGATATCCGCCCATGTATAAGTGACCTTTTCTACACCCCCTATGGCACCATAGTTCCGACCCTGGGGAATAGCAAGAGTCACCTCACCGCCACTCGTCCTTGGAGAGTCATTGTGACTATTTGCATCCTGTAAAATATTAACAAATGAGTTTCTTTCCTGTACTACAGACACTAAGGCAATGGGACGCTCGCCAAAGTAAGCCCTCATTGGATACAAAAACTACTTTTTCAATCCCAAGGAATTTCTCCCGATTGCCTGCTAAAATCGCAGTGGAGTGTTCTTATGAACACAAAGCTAGTAGCTATGGGACTCATAAACCCCAGAGCAGGGACTCCTAACCCAAACTTTGAGCCCACTTGACGCCATCTAGCTCCTATGAACTAATGAAGGTTAATTCTTCATTCAATTTAGGTCTTCCTTCCTTAGTTTATCGTCCTATCTTATTCTTACGTTTGTAGTAATTTTGTTTCGTTTTATTGAGGAAAACATTCTTGCTTATAAAATTTGGAATAATTTAAGAAAGTTATAGGGAGTACCAATAAAGTCTTTTACTAGGAGATTAATATAAGAATTTAAATTTAAAATTTATTCCGGCAATAGCAGGCGACATCTATACAAAGTTACTTTTTATCTTTTTACTATCAAGGGTAGGTTAAAGAAGACTTATGAAGGAACGGTAAAATCGTTCCTAAGTAGGCATGAAAATTATACACCTCACCGCGCTTGCACAATTGGAAGTGTCGCAAAACGCGTATCGACGTGCGTAGGGATAATCTTTCAGTCGGTAAGCTTACAAAAATAATACCTGCGTATGTGAAGGTCGCTAACAGTTTCGTTAGCAAATATTTTTTATTATTATTAAGTATTACTTATTAATAATAAAAATATTTGCTAATTATTTAAAGCGTCCAACTTATAAAAAAACTATAATTTGAATTTCTCTAAAATAAATAAATCGTAACACTTACAAAATCGCATCTACTTAAAGCAAGTTTAGAAACTTTTAATTTTCCCGAGAATCTGGGGCCTGACCCTTGAAAATTGTCACAGTATCGTCATGATATGAAACATGCTTCAACGTGGCTACAGTAATTGGTCGCAAACTTGATACAATAGCTTTTTTTATATATATAATAAATTAATACTAACAAAACAAAGCAAAAGAGTTTGATCGTTTAAATAAGACTCACAAAAGAAAGCAAAGGAGTATGTTAGGCAATCTCTAGTCTGATTAAAGGTTAAAGAGGATAAAAAGAGGTTAAAGAAAAAAGTCGCTTTAAGGGTAGCTAAAACTCTAGGGTAAAAATAGTAGTACATAAAATTTTCAGTTTTTTACACAATTATAACCGTAAAGTAAGTGTCTTCCTATTCTTAATATAATTAGAAATTTCCAGAAGCCCCAGAAGCATTGGTTTGTCTAAACCGGAAGGAATTGGTGAGGGGCATTATCTGTTTCCGGTACACTCCGTAGTATAGAGTTACAACACGTGATACCGGTAGCCAAGATATCACACACCCGAACTAGGGGAGACCATTATCTATTACATGAAGATTTTCTATTATTTACACAGAAAAATTATCTATTTTCACTCTCTTAATTTCGATGTGCCCCTGTACATCGAAATTATTGAAAATGGAGTCATTTTTCTATTTACTTTAGGTCTTTTGCTATGTAAGACTCTCATTTCTTGATAAGATAGTATCAAATAATATAATAATAAAAATAGTAATAAATATTTCCTACATTCACACCAATTAACCTAGCCCAAAGTAAGCACTTTTAAGGCTTGTGTTATGGATACTAGGGTAACGGATATACATACATCATACATAAATAAGTAATATTCATAAAAATATATACAAACATCCATGACTCAGGTACAAATGCTCATATTCATCATACAAATATCTGCCCCTTCCGGGATTCGAACCCAGGACCGTCGGTGCGAAAGGCAGGATCGCTACCTTTGCACCAAACAGTCAAATTGCAGAACATCTCGAAATTATAGTTTTACAAGAGGACAGTGCAAACAAAGCTTGTCTTACGCGGAATAATTTTCCTGTAATTAACTTTTTTGTCGCTTATCTATTGTTTACAACATCGCTTCCACTTTATTTATTTATTTAAGTAATAACATTTATCAGAGAAATAGACTCGACCATTAAAGTTTGTAAAGAATGCTAATAAGTTAGCATCAATAATACATCAGTAGGTTAAAAGTTATTAAACGAGATAAAAATACATACATAGGTAGTTTTTTTTTTATAAACAGCAACATTCTCACATTAAAATGCTAAGTTTTACAATTCCTACACGAGTGCTCATAACAGGTAGGTATACACAACATTTACCAAAGCACTATTTATGTTAGAGAAAAAATATATATATATATCTATATATCAACTAGGTGAAGAGAGGACAAAAGGAAAATTTTAAAAACATGCAATAATTACATATTTACCCTACAGATCCAATGTGTTTGAGAAGTTTTCTACGAAATGTTTTGAAGTCGTCATTAAATATGTCGATATCAAATATTCTAGAGAGCGGTTGGTGTAAGCCAAGATAAGTTCTGCAACGCGGCACATGAAATAAGTTAGAACATCGGTGACGCGGATATCTATAATGAACATTTAAAGAAGTTTTGTCTCGCAGATGGTGACATTTTACTGAACCGTTAACAATTTGTAAAGAAAGAGTAGATCCGAAATAGAGCGCCGATCATGTTAGCTTTTCAAGTTAAAAAACAGTTAAGTACATTACTTACTAATCAGATGGTAATACACAATATTGTTTTAATTTTGATTTGATATTGTTAGGTTTAATTTTGTCTTTTAATTCAGTGGATTTATCATTAATAAGTCATAAAAATATGTCGTCCATGGTACGATCTTAAAACCTCGTACAGTGAATTTCTCTGCTTATTAATATTATTAATGTTTTGTTTATTTGTGTTAGTAACATTATCCTTACAGATATGTTAGGTCAGGTTAGGCCAATTATTTAATATTTTGAAATTATTAAAATATAACAAAACGACTACTAGTTCTTATTACCAACTTGATTAATTTATTTTTGGTACACAATAAAGGCAGAGCTGTGTTTACGAAATAACATGAACAAATAAAGTAGGTACTACAATATTTTTCTAGATTCGAAGTCCTCTGCCATCTGAACGTCAGGGTATTTGTAACATAACACTTTAAAAATAACTTTTATTAATGAATACTTCGTTTATTAAAATAACAACGATAATGAACTCAATTACACCATTCGCTGTCTGTCTCAACTGTTTTTATAAAACAAATAAACACTATTCATTACTATAAATTTTTAAATTTTAGTGATACTAATATAATTATCTGCTTACATTCGATAAATTTTTAAATTTTAGTATTTTGACATCATTTCTAGAATGAACCGAAACGTTCTTAATAGCACACGGGCGCTACAATGCCGTCGCTTTTTCAACGTTTAATTCAATTGAAAACTTGACAATATTTTAATAATTACATATATGCCATTCATAGTTATGACTGGTTGTGAGTATAGTAATTCTCAAGACAAACAATCGTAGGAATCTAACCAGTGTCCTTACTATATGTAGAGCAGGAAACAACCGATTGAATTGAATTGGTTCATTAATTGGTCGGCCGGTGGATAGGCCTATGATATCGACATCGTTATGTCTTGAAATGTAGATGATCGGTCTATCCATTAACTCAAGTTTTGAAGGGCTCAAGTCTTGACTTACTCTTGAGTAGGAGTTTGAGTCTCTAGTCCTTACTACGCATGTCCACACATTGGAATGAAACACTTTTAAGAAGATCGAAAAAGTTTTTATTTACATCGTCTTGATTATCAACTAAGCCGAAAGAGCTTCCTCCGGAATAGATGGAGTTTTACTATAACTCCATCTATTCCTGAGGAAGCTCTTATGTACGTATGGTACATCGCATTTGAAGATCATTTTAGTTCGAAAAATACTTACCTACTCTTTTAAGATTTTGTGGTCAATGGGACGTTTATGGCGGTTACCTGCAGTATAATTTGTAGTTTTTTGTGACACCCTTGAGTGTGAGAGGTTGGTGTTTTTCTACAAAAAAAAACAAACGTGTTTCCGGAGTTTAAATCTCTCTCTCTTTTTACAAAATTAGTGTAGATATTTGAGTATTTTCTCGCTTCTCAGATTTATAAAATTGGTGTAGACGTTTAAGTATTTTCTGTCTACTCTGATTTATAAAGTCGGTATTTATCATAATTGATCTATATGAGATCATAGTAATAATATGCAATATTCTATGATATATCATACTAGTGGTGAAAGAGTTCGGCAGAAAATAACTAGGGCATAACGATAGTATGGATTTTCTAGATCACTGAGATATGACCTAGTTTTAATAACTGTACACACATATATATATTAAATTGACGCCACATAAATTATACTTCGATACCAATTTTCGACGTTTATATATATATATATTTTTTTTATTATAATGTGCAATTAAGTAATTTACTAAATTCTTAAAAATGTAATTTATACTTATAACTAGGTCTGCAATACATGCTGCTGTTTGCAAATACTGAGCGAAGCAATTAGATTTTTGAAGGGTGATTATTCCTCCATGGTATGTCCGATTTCAAAACTTTTTTTGTATGTTCATGCCAAAATTCGTTCGAATCGGTTGAACCGTTAAGTAGCAGGAGGGGGACAAGCGAAATTTGTGAGTTGCCTAAAAGAGAGCTTCGCTCAATAAATCTGTAAAGAGGTCAATTCTGTACATGAAATGTATTTTCAAAATAACTATCAGGGGGTGATTAGTGATCGATAATGATGCCAAAAATGCAATCAGTAAAATTTTTGTCTATCTGTCTGTCTGTATGTTCCTTATAGAAACAAAAACTACTCGACGAATTTTAACGAAACTTGGTACAATTATTCTTCATACTCCTGGGCAGGTTGTAGTATACTTTTCATCACGCTACAATCAATAGGAGCAGAGTAGTGAAGGGGAATTTTGGAAAAGCGGGAGAAGTTACTCCATTTTTTAAGCTTCCGTCGCGTGTGCAGCCTTTATGGTTAAAGTTACATAGAAAAAATTTTGTCTGTCTGTCTGTCTGTCTGTATGTTCCTTATAGAAACAAAAACTACTCGACGGATTTTAACGAAACTTGGTACGATTATTCTTCATACTCCTGTGCAGGTTTTATTATACTTTTCATCACGCTACAATCAATAGGAGCAGAGTAGTGAAGGAAATTTTGGGAAAACGGGAGAAGTTACTCCATTTTTTAAGCTTCCGTCGCGTGTGCAGCCTTAATGGTTAAAGTTACATAGAAATCATGTATGACGGAAATATTCTACATAAAATTTTCTAAAAAATATCCCTCAACAGCATATGTCTATCTTTTATGGTCGACTCACAATCACACGTGTAACTCCTGATAGCTTAGCAGTTCGGAGCATTCTGATTATATTTGTTTACTCTTACGTTTAGAATACTCTCACTCATTCTTTTTTAAAAAAGTTAACATTATTACCTATTCAATAAAAAAAGAATCATTGAAATCGGTATAGAAACACCAAACTTATACATGAAATAAGCCATCGCGCCGTCGCACGTGAATACTGAATCATGCTATAGGGATTATTTTTGTGTAACGGTTGCCGCGCTCGACACGGGTCGCGGCGGTAGGGTATAAAAAGACGGGAGGTCCGAGAGCGAGCTTCATCTTCTTAATATATAAAAATCCAGTGTCACAATGTATGTTCCCAGTAAACTCTTCACCAACTCAACCGATATTGATGAAAGTTGGTATTTATGTGTAGTTTGGGTCCAACTGAAGAGATAGGATAGTTCTTTTTTTTTTTTATTCATAACACAGCAACGCGTGGCCGGATCAGCTAGTATGTAAAAATCCAATAGTTTATATTGCAAGGAAATAGCGAAAATGTATCAGTCGGGAATTAATTGATTGTGCAAATAAAATTAGGTCTCTTCTCTAGCGCAGCCTTCATAACAGCCATGAAATCAACAGCGAGTCAATAAAGCTTAGTGAATTACGTGAACACACGACTTGATAACAGCGGACGATGTGAAGGCTGTGACAGCCTCGTTCGCAGCAACGAACGCAGCCATTTAGCGTTCCTTAAAGAATTGCATAGCTGAACCCAATAAGCTAAAGCACCTGTGTTATGGAATTCAGAAGCAACGACGGTACTACAGAATCCAGAGTGAATTTAGATTTTTTTTTCAATTGATCATCGTTTCTTTAATTGATCCACTCGACCATCGAGGTATAGGAAGCTTACTATAAATATCAGGTTCATTTCTTGAAATTTACCATTGGAATTTCATTGAACTTACTAGAATAAACCTATTAATTCATATGAAATTTCTTTACTCTGGTAGCATTTTTCCCATTATTTCATCTAAGAGTGCATTAGAATTTATGAGGTGTAGTCATAAATTCTTTATTGCACATAATTGTACAAAGAGTAACAAAGGCAGGTTAAGTTATTTTTAGGTATATTGTATTGCAAAATTGGTTAAGAAATTTCTTCCAGTCTACCCAGATAATGTGTAATTGGTCGTATAGTGGATGTCACAAAGTGCTAACAATAAAATACTTAGTGTACATAGAAGAACAAAGAAGGTTAAAACAAATAAAATATACTTACATGTCCGAATAAATACATTGCTTATACCTACATATGTAAATATAAGAGAAACTCTATAGAAATAATATATCTATATATATTTTTATATATGCCTTTTTACAGTGTTTGACCGCGATGAACTCGGAAACTACTCAACCAAATTTGATGATTTTTTTATCATTTTGCTGGATCTGTTCCGAGTTAGGACATCGGATAGGTTTCATTTTAATTTACAACAGCAACGCGTGGCCGGATCAGCTAGTAATAAATAAAAATATTGGCTTTAAGGCTCTAAGGCTTTTCTATTTGCATGCATTTTTCTGTATGTGTTACTTATGAATGATCTGTCAAATTCTCATATTTATTCATGCGAATTATTTCATATGATCACATTAATATGCTCCTTATATAAGATGCTCCTTGAGTTTGAGAATGAATCTAGTACAAATACAATGCAAATAGAATTAACGATTTATCTATTTAAAAGACAGGCGTAGTCTGAATAGCAGTAAGCTTCTGAATAGATTGACACAAATATGTAACTATGCATTTCCTTAAAGGACTACCTTTAAGACACTTAAAATATATGACTAGCTCTTACCCGCGGCTTCGCTCGAGTTGCTCAAGACTACCGATTAAAAGTAAAATTTCTATCCCTCGGGCACAATGCTTTTTTCTGGATAAAAGGTACCTTATGTCCTTTTCTGTACCCTGACAAAGTGTATGCCAAATTTTATGATAATCGGTGGTGTAGTTAAGGCGTGAAAATGTATTAAACAAACGCACTTTCGTATTTATAATTTTAATTAGGATTATAAGTTTGCTACCGATACATTATATAGCCTATAATTTGGGAAATCACATGTTCTTATCATATACCAAATTTCATCGAAATCGGTGAACCCATTCTTCACTTATAGAAGAACCTACAGACAGACAAAAATTTTAAAATTAGAGGACTTGTTATCAGTGAGTCATAAAAAGAATATTTATCCTCAAATTTGTCAAAAAAATATATAGAAAGCACCTACAGATTTATGTAGTAGTGTAGATATAGACTTCCCTTTTCTAAACTGTTTTAAATATCTGCATATATAGTATTCATGTATTCGGTCGCATACCAGATGCGACGGACATTAAAATGAACCGGTTCAACAGCCATCTTCTATAAAAATAACAACATTAGGTCCCACAACACAAACTGAATACATTCGGTGCATTAAAAAACAAGTTTCAACTTTTACGGTGAAGATAAAGACCATAAAAAATGCTTGAACGAAGTTGATCACACCTTGTTTTTCATCTTTTAGTTTAAGTTAACACTTTTAATAATACAGTAATCAATGTGTAAATAATTTATGTATGTCAATATATTTATGATTTGTAAATTAATGTTTTATATTTAAAAATATCTGAGTTGTTATTTTTAACTTTTGAATTCTTTTTTGTTAGTGTTTTTTTTTGGTGTATTTTGTTTGGCGCATTTTGATTTTACGCCTCTTTAACAAATACTTAATAAACTCATTACACAGACATATCTCTATACTAGGATTCGAACAAAAATAAACCAACACAGGATGTTAGCACCCACCGATCCGCACTGTGCCCACATGGTGTTTTACGGACTATTCCCATTTCACTACATAGTAAGTACACATACATCATACATACAATCCCCAGGCCCATGTCCTAGTACAGAGGACCCTCATAAGTTAACGATAAGTTGTATTTAAGTGCTATTTAGACTTAGAATTGACGACAAAATCGATGATTGTTTGGTACAACGGTAGCGATCTTGCGTTTAGCAGCGACGGTCCTGGATTCGAGTCCCGGAAGGGGCAGACGTTTGTCTGAAGCATTAGTACCAATTATGTATATCCGTTATCCTTGTGTCCATATCACAAGCTTTACAGTGCTTACTTTGGGCTATGCTATTATAATACTTATGTGCCAGGTGATAAAGGTACCTGTATAAGATACTACGACAATTAATAGTAAATGCGCCACATGGTGCCGCAAAAAGTAGAATTGCATCAATCTTCACACTTGAGAGTGACGTAAAATTTGATTCATGATACTGAAGCTATCATACCAGTTTCGCAGTCCACAAAATTCCGACTATCAGGCGTAGAGGTTATGGCAAAAAAGTCACATTTATGATAAAGATCTTCACTTGACATCTTTCTTCAGAACATATTTATTTATCTTAAGGTTCACCAACTTTTGTTACATAAATTCAGCATTAATACTTTTAGTAAGTTATTATTTACCTACCCTAAATGTAGGTAAGTCTTTAAAGGCGAACATTGCAAAGAGAATAAACAATCTACTATTAAGTATTAAAATAATACTAGTTTTAAAAATCTAAAAATCCCACGTTTTTCAGTGACCAAAAAAGAATAAAATAACCCGGCGGGGCCAAGCGAGGGGCCACTCAAAACGTGGGGGCGCATCTTTACAAATACTGTCAGCATCTATGCATATCATACATCTCATTACATCTCCATAAGTAACATGCGCCCCCACGTTTTGAGTGGCCCCTCGCTTGGCCCCGTCGGGTTATTTTATTCTTTTTTGGTCACTGAAAAACGTGGGATTTTTAGATTTTTAAATCTAGTATTATTATTTTATTCTTTTTAATTATTAACTCAACGAAGTAAACATGTGTTACGCAACAATCGGATAAGCCCCATACAAAAGTGAAAGTTGACCTGAAAGTGCACCTAGAAAGTTGAAAGTTGTTTAAGCGTGCACTGTCATCGGGTTCTGAGCTACCCTGAAAGTTTCAACTCGCTAGGTGGTTGGAAAGTGCCTCAAAATTGAGATACAAGATTCCAACCGGACAGACAAGACGACAGACAAGCAAACAGACAAGAAAGCGACCTAAGAAAAACGTGGGAAAATAAATTTAATAACTCTCAGATTAAGTTATGATTACGGTTGTTTGGATCGTGTCACTAAACTCATGAGTAATTTAGACAGCCTTTTAACCTGGGAATTTGCAACCAAAATTAACTTGGGAGAGGGAGGAAAGAGAGAAATCAATATAGATGTAGTCATATAGACGACTACTGTCAGAATGAATTATTTAATCAATACTTATTACTATTGGGATTTAATGGGATTATTAATTTGTCTACTACATACAGCTTGTTTCTCAATGCATTCAACTCACTTCACCTCTGAAGAACTTGAATATTTGTATTGATCAGACTATTGGCTCTGTTTTAGCCATTATAAATATTATACTTTTTGATAAGCGACTAATGAGATATCTAATATATCTTCAATGAACATAATCGTTACCTATACAATACAATTTTTTGCTATGTTTCTAAACGTCTTCCGGAAACAAAAAGAGATTCGATACGTAACAGATGTAATGTGAAAACGTTCGTACGTTTTGTAGTAGGTTGGTTAAGATGCCGTTGTTCATACATGAAAATTTTGCTCAAATATCATTTACTCTGCAGTTTGTGCCAGTCAATGCATCCTAATTGAATAAATAATTATGAATACACTATATAGATAATTAATAAATCATCACCATTCTTAAATGACAAATCCGCAACCACTCGGACTCAATTCAATATAAAAGTTTTTATAAACTGACCTGACCTTATTCATATTTTAATAAGAGCGGGAATCGAAACCAACACCTCAGTGATGCGGATACGTTCAAGCCACGCGAGATACTGGAGTAATAATTATTGGGTGATGTTGTGTAATTTCACCCGTAACTGCATCCCTGTGGTTATCAGAGGCCTGAGAGTAAGTTTAAAATTCGCATTTAAGTTAATATTTGTATGATAGACTTAACACTGAGGAAATAAGGTCTAAATATAAAACGTTAACATATACGCGACAGTCACGTTTGCATTTTTGAAAACTTATACTTAGGCCTCTAGTTTATTACCGGGGCAATGCTGTTTTACCTTCAAGTTTCTTCTCTCTATAACATTATTTTTTGGAAAATTGTATGTTATTGAAAAAGTTTCGAAATATGCTGCATAATCTCAGCTAATGTAATTAAAAACAAAATTAACCTAGTCCACAATACAGCTTTGCGAAATCAGTTCCTTATTCACTATACTAACGTTCCTAGGAGCTTGCGGCATCATTCAAAACTAACCAAGTATTATTTTCTTTAAAACAATGTATTCTTAATAATGAACTGTTATTGCATCAGATCGCCGTCAAGCTTTAGGAATATAAATGCCATCTCGCTACGACGAGGCTTTTTATATGAATTTGACTTTCCGTAACTGTATGGGGAAGTGGAGTGGGCATCGACAGGTCAACCATGCTCGACTTTTACACAACCGTGAGAGTTGTTTTTGTGAATAACTCTACAAGCGTAATGCGAGACTATACTATATATAATTGAATATACTTTTCAAATTGTAAAATAACAAAAAAATAATTTAGCTCTATTTTTTTCATAAATTCCTGAGATCAATCTCCACGTACAAATAAACTAAGAAAATCCGTTCTCCGTTTTATAAGATTAGAATAGATTTTGATATTTTTTGTAGATATTTAATATAAAAAAATGAATATTGGTTTGTTCATATTCTATGCTCTGTACTACCATTAGGCATAGTACAATAATAATTATCAGCATTTATTTGAATACCCTAAAACCGGCAAAGTGTATGCAAACAACAATTTATTAATATATACATATATATCTTGCCTCCATTCCTGGCTCACATTCGTCCACTTAAAATCAGCTGGTCGACGATTATAGTAGAAAAAAGATCGTTATTTTATAGTATCATAATGACAAATAGTAAACTGCTAATGTGTGCGGTTCCGTGTTAATCGCATATGTTTTATGTAGCATCAAAATATATTGAAAAAAGTAAAAATTAACTAATAAATACCATTTAATTTGTTCTTTGTCGCTAAAAATAGATATCATTATTTTTTTATAACTATTTTAAATTTAAAACTTAAAATTAAATTTAAATTATTTCATCTCTGGCAGCAACGCACTAGCAGGCAATACATAATACAAACGTGTTCAAAATAGGCATTATTTCGTAACACAGTAATAAGTAATAGCTTAATGCAACAAAAATAACTTCAAAGTAATATAAAAGCAATATAAAAGCAATATAAAAGTTGCGTCATTATGGGACTTATATTGACAGTCCCATTCCTCGATTCGGTGATAAAAAAAATAAAACTGATGAAACCCGAATTAGTAGTCAGTTCAGTTTTTTTTTCAAGTTTTATCATTACAACTTAACACGTTCTTTGCATCTAAGACATAAAGACCATTTTGAAAAGAGAACGAACGTGAAATATATGAATATTTATGTTTATCGTTTCAACTAAACTAATAAAAAGACCAAAAGTTTATGGAAACTTTTGTGAGAACTTTAAAATGTGTCCGAAAATAATTTCTTACCATCTCACAAATAAAATCAATATTGACTAGTCTTATTCAACGTTACGTTAATTTCTTAGTTATGTCTTATGAGATTGTAGCGAGAAAATAACCACTTTGGAAATATTAAATATAATAAAAAAAAAATTACTTACCTGTGGTGAATTATTATACACGACCCGTTGGTTATCAACGGACGAAGATATAAGCGGCTCATGTTCGTCATTTCCAATCGTCATTTTTTTAACCAAATAAAAAACAGTCAATTTCAGTCAAATTTCTTTCATAGTACACACAAGGGCACAAGTTCTGGTCCGGGGCTCAGCACGATCACAGCGGACTGTACGCACGCCTGTACAATAATCGACTAATCAGGTGATACAACTTTACGTATTTGAGCCCTAGAGAAGCCACTGCGCGCTTAGCTTGTTTGGGCTACTGAGTATGATACTAATGAGTGAATAGTTAGACGAGTGCCTTTCATTGTAGTTCGTGAAACTTGTACTAACTGATAAGGTGTATTACCGGTTGTTTAACTAAATAAGATACCGTTGTCTTTTCTCGTTCCAATTTCTTGTGATTCTAGTTACAAGTGCAATATTTTTATTATTATCTATACTTATAATAAATCTGTAGAGAGGTCAATTCTGTACATGAAATATATTTTCAAAATAACTATCAGGGGGTGATTAGTGATCGATACTGATGCCAAAAATGCAATCAGTAAAATATTTGTCTGTCTGTCTGTCTGTATGTATGTTCCTTATAGAAACAAAAACTACTCGACGGATTTTAACGAAACTTGGTACAATTATTTTTCATACCCCTGGGCAGGTTGTAGTATACTTTTCATCACGCTACAATCAATAGGAGCAGAGTAGTGAAGGGAAATTTTGGGAAAACGGGAGAAGTTACTCCATTTTTTAAGCTTCCGTCGTGTGTGCAGCCTTAATGGTTAAAGTTACATAGAAATCATGAATGACGGAAATATTCTACATAAAATTGTCTAAAAAATATCTCGCAACAGCATATGTCTATCTTTTATGGTTGACTCACAATAACACGTGATCTCCTGATAGCTTAGCAGTTCGGAGCATTCTGATTATATTTGTTTACTCTTACGTTTATAATACTCTCACTCATCCCTAATTTAAAAAAGTTAATAATATAAAAATCCAGTGTCACAATGTATGTTCCCAGTGAACTCTTCACCAACTCAACCGATATTGATGAAAGTTGGTATTTATGTGTAATTTGGTCCAACTGAAGAGATAGGATAGTTTTCTTTTTTTTTATTCATAACACAGCAACGCGTGGCCGGATCAGCTAGTTTTTAATATTATGCTAAAATTTCTTTTGATTGAATTAACTCATTCGGACATTAAAAATAAGGAGTTGAAAAATAAATACACAAAATACATTGTATTTAAATGTTTATTAAAAAATCATATCTGAGATAGCAAATAATTGATCGGTAAATTATTTTAACATTATTATATAAATGAATACCCTTTCGTACTTCCGCTAATCGTATGATTACATTAAAAATGACACAATAAAGGAACTATTGTATGTAGACTCGAGTGTTTCATGACGTTTTACATATGGATTAATTTACCAATATGGCTAACATATTTCATTTTATATTATAAACCTTACGAACTATTTGACAATGACAAATTGCGTTAACATACTTACACTAACTCCATTCATAATAGTATATTTGGTAGATTACTTGCAAAATGATGCGCCTCGTGCTCATAGTAGCATTTATCAATCTTAGTTGATTCCAATATTGCAATGTTAGCACACCAACGTCTGTTTTCTTCTATAACCATATAAATTAAAATTACCAAATAAAGGTGACACTCTACATTCAGTAAATAAAAGTTCTTCATTACAAATCCATAAACAAAAATAAGACATCTTATAATACAATCTTAACTACTCATTTAATCCCGAGTGTCATTTTCCACATTGAACACATTCGTGGACATGAATTCGGACATACATTTGTTTTGAAAATAATCACCTTTCACTCGTATCAACTTAATTAAAATATTTACAATAAAAAATGAATCTTTTAACTTAAATAATAATTTTTAAAATGTTTTTAAGCATTAAAAATTCGTGTAGAAAATCTTGTTGAAAAAAATTTACTTCTGGCCATTTCCGAAAACAGCATTTTATGGCGAGCCTGACCAGACCCTGGTGGGTAATAGCTTCGATGGCTTAGTAATTAAGGCGTCTGTTCGGGCTTGCTGGATAACGCAGATTAAAATTCCGTCTGAGAAAAATTTTTTCAAAACGATTTTCCTAGATAAAATATTTCAAATAATTAAAACTGTTTTACAAATCACTCTTATACGAGTATATAACATAATAATATATAAATGTATGTCAAAATCGCCCGCAAATGTGTGAACCATATAAAGTAACAAATAATATCTTAATAAAAATAAACTTAATCTTAGTGGGGGGCAACTCCACATTACTTACATATGACAACGGTCGAAGTGTATAACGTAAGTCTTGACGTTAATTTAGCACTACATAGGAAGCATTTCTGGTTTAAAGGACACTAAGAATTATTAATTTAACACATTCGTGCTATTTAATGCAATAGGCTTTATTGGACCAACAGATTTTGCCAGGATCACTGAAACCACTGTAACTTTTCAAAGCTTCTAAACGTTTTTAAGAAAAAAAACGTCGATATCGCTTATGGATACATTAGCTTAATTCCTCTACGAATAAATATACAGTCATTACATTCGGTAGCTGAGTGTTCTTAAAAACAAATAGTTTTATTATTATAAGTATACAAATCAAACAAAAGTGATATGCACTTTCATGAACGTGGATTGATCTTTTCATTCTATTGTAAACAATTCAATAATAAAAAACTTCTAGATTATTAGCAGGCACTTATATTATTTTTTATGTAGACAATTTTAATTTTTTTATTGTATTTATGTAGCTAAATCGAAGGAATATTATAAATATGTCGCTACGAAGAGCAGTAACTATGTCTTTTCCCATATTCATGTTATCAACTACATTAAGCTATCAGTAATATTCTTATAAGATGTATTAAAATATTTATTCATTGATTTCCAATAAATATCGGAAGTTAACCTCTGAGGAAGTATTTGATTAAGAGTATGAACTATTGATAATAATTTGCTTGTTAAATATATTGTGATAAGTTGGACTTAGATTTTAGGTATTCGATTATAAATTATTGAGTACTATTTACAACTGTTCCTATAGATTTTCAATAAGCTATGTATAGGTGTGAAGCTGTAAAATGTCGTAGATACTACAGATTTATGACAGCGATGAATATAAATTTGAAGAGGCAGTGCTTGGGTATACTAAATATATAAATTGCGCTTTTTACTGTGAAATTTAATTTGTCTTTACATTCCGTTTGATAAAAAATTTCGAGTATTATTATTTCTATTTCTCTAAAAGTTCTCATGAACTTTGCTACACAACTGTACGTTTTGTATTCCGTCATCAGTGCAAAGAATTAGCGCAATATTTGTTATGTTTTTGTGATTGATGTATTTTTGTCCTGGCAACTTTGGATGTACCTACGAATTAACGTCGAACGTGTGGAATTTTGTTTACAGACTAGTTCACAACGCTTTAGCTTTTGGTTGCTATAGAATTTGTCCAGTGTCACAGGTCCTGGAAAGATGTCTGGACGACTCTCTAAGAAAACTGTATGACTTAACTGTGTTAATATCAACAAAGCTTACACAAGGAAAGGGAGCGTTCATTTAACGTTGCTAAAATGTTGTTCTTAATTACAACATGACAAAGAACTAGTCTTAGAAAAATAACTTTGAATTTGAATAAATAAATGGTCTGGAGTTTAGTAAAAACTTAATTATCGAGGTTTCCTCATGTATTGGGATAATACTTTACCCATAGGGCACCAATTAAGGTTATCAGAACTCCACTGCATTACTTAGAAATCATTCAAGTTTAGTAATATCCACAAAACATCTCACAGCGTTAAAACGCGAGTATTAATAACGCGATTGTCGTTTAAGAGTTGTTAGACTAATTTATATCTCAGGGGTTAAACGCAATAATTGAAAATGTCCTGCAACTTATGTATTCAGGGAAATAATGTAAACTAGCTGTATTATCTTATTTAGTGTTCATAGGACGTCCTAAGTTGCCTGATGCGAACGGCTAATCTGATAGGCTGTTACCCAATACTAATCTATTGCTAATAAGCGATCAGTCTAGTGTTTTCTCTTGGCAGTGTGTTATGGGTAAACGGTGCTACTTATATACATATATTTGTATTTATTGGGTCGATATATTTAACTGTTTTGCTTACAAAGGAACCTTACTGCGAGGAGTATAGTTTTTCATATATGGCATATTTAAAATTAGCATAGATCACCAGTTATGTGAATGGTAGCTTTGTGATATAACAATTACATACTTTATTAATAATATTATTGTGTATTATATCAACAATTTAATATTGTAATGAAAATCGTATGTATGAACTTAATCCTATGATTCCGAGCAGCATCTACAACAAATGACCTGATTTATTTGATCTAATAAATTCTATTGTAAGCCACAGGCGTATTCGGTTGCAACGGCAATAGATACGGCAGTAATATAATACATTAGGCCAACATGTATTCGACGAATAGATTACTCTTCCATTAGTATGAAATACATGTAATTTTTAACCTTGAACCAGAGTGTAATTTGTTACATAATTTGTTGCTAAAGTATATTGAGGTTTCTGTGAAACCACCAAATAATTACGGCGTATCAAGACCTGTTTTTTCGTTCTAACAAAAACATCTTTCGACGAACTATTGATTTGATTGACAATGACATCAAATGTTTTTCCATGCCAATAATTGTTATCCTTATTAAAGCATCGACAATTTTTTTATTTTCTCGAGTTATTTCTTAGTTCCGTTTTAAATTGATAACATATTTTTTAATCATTATTATATTGTTGATTTAAATAAAATAAAACATCCTAGTTATATATCTGCTTTTACACATTTTCTTAATTTCTCAGAGGTTATGTAAAGAATGAGCATATATTTTTAAGGTTATTTGTGGTAAGTAAATTATAATGTTTCCACCTACGTCACATTCCCTGTAAAAACTTTATAACGCTGTCCAAAGAAAGCAAACCAAAGTATATAAGAATAACTTAGTTACAATATTATATAGGTTGCACATTTTAATTGACTATAATGCTAACAAGACACACATAATTATAACTTTGTTAATATTATGCAATTCCAGTCATTTCAATTCAGAAAATCTGTAAGGGCTGATTTTTCAAACCTCGCATTGAATTTATCAGTCAGATGAATTATAATAACCAAGTTTAAGGGAAATATCACTCCCAACTGAAGGAGAATTTATCAACTTGTTTGAAATTACCAGTATAATACGATATTTGACATTTTTTATCTGTGGGATTTAAAAAATCGACCCTTTATGGTATGCGTATTTTTATGCTCTTTTTTTTAAATAAAGTGCTGTGTTTGAAGTGAATTGTTTTGAGTAATAATTAAGAACTAAATGAATAACTTGTCTCTCAGAAATCATTGATACATATTTATTAAAATATATTTGAATATATCGCGGTTACATGTTTCACAATTCGTTTGAAATGCGCTCTTGACAACACAGCTACAATGTAATTTACATAAAGTACTGGTCATTTTGTCTGTAAGGATGGAAAAAGAATATTTCAGTAAGTATAGAAAAAGATAATCCAATATACAGTTATGCAGAATACGTCTATCTTTAGCACGGCAATCAAACAAGTTGTACGTTTCGACTAATTCGCTATGCAGTAGGGAAAAAGGTAAAATTAGATGTTAACATATATTTTAATAATTACTAGAGGTCTCAATACGAGTTAATGCGTCGATAGTCAATATAGTCTGCGTAAAATATTAGTATGAATGTTTTTGTATTAGCGCCACTAGCGGTTACTATCAGAAACTAGGGTCTTTATACATTTTTTTAACGCGCTCAATATATAACGTCTCAGCACTGAGTCCAAATGTTCTCTTACTATTCTTCATAGTAAATTGTGTATGTATTTTTGTTTCAGCATTATAAATGCGAAAAAGTCTTAATACAGAAAAGTGTTTTCTGACAGTTCTCAGTAGGATCACGGTTACGACGTCATCGCGTCTTGTCCGGTTTACATAAATCAATAGAATTTTTACTTATTTGTTGTGAATAACATGGCATTTATTTAATTTGTCAATAGTTTTATTTCCCAAACCTACTATGTTTTAACTAATGGTTTGTCGAGAACTGGTTCTGAGTTGATGGGTTACAATGGAACAGTTTTTTTATTCGTTTCGTAATGTTGCAGCATATTTGTGGCAAATTAGTTCATTAGTCGATGAATCAAACTAACGATTTATTAAGTGGCATAACCATCAACCATCAATGTCAAAAGTTGTTTATTGAAAGAAAGTAAAAAATATTTTGTTGATTCTTCGAATGATCGCATTAACAATGTTGGAGAACATTTATTTACAATTTTCAAGATCTTGATCTAAAACTAAGTAAAATACGTCTCTTTCCTGCTTTCAGAGGATCAGTATAAAAATCACTTCTCGCTAAACCCACAACTGAGTGTACTCATACTGATATAGGTACCGATAACTGATTTAAATTTATTAACTGCTAGGTATGTATATTATCATAATTTTGTTCTTATTCATTTTCTTTTGACGTGACAACGTCTTAAATTAGGTTGCGGCTGGGAGTCACTTATGAAAAAGTGTAACGCTCGGTAACGTTACGATGAGTCACCGAACGAGAGAGAGGCCCGCCGAATGCCTTGCGTCTCTCTCCCACTCAACTATATATGCGCTTACAATGAGAGCGAGTGAGAGGCACGCGTCCCTTCCACTCGGGCATGGTTAGCCCGCCTAAGAGCGAGAGAGACAGACATAAAAAGTGGAAGGGACGCGTGCCTATAAATTAATGTTTTAAATATAATTCTTTGTATAAATAAATGTTTTAAATTGTTACTATTATTTCATCCTTCTTCCTACTATACGAATGAATATTCACATTAAAATTATTTTACCACTCAAAGTCGTTGTCACGTAAAACTTTCGCCCGTATACCGACTTTACAGGCAACCAACCAGTTTTTTTTATTGCATATCAATGACGAAATATAGCGATACCACACATTTCTTTATTCCTTTATATTATTACAAATAAATTATTTCATCAGTTAACACGCTGAATAGTTTTTAATATCATTAAACATTAACATTCATTGACAAGTTTATACCGTGTAGGTATTATACCTACACTAACCAATCCGTTTATACGAGTAAAAAAAAAGAACATCAACTAGGTAATTAGAACTCTCATTCGATTTCCATCCTTATTGTTCAGTTTTCCTTGTAATTTATGTTCAAATTTAATTGTAGCTTTTGTTTTCAAGAAGAGGCCATAAACAATCTTTTTAATAAAGAAATCTGCGCGTCGAAAGCAAAATTAGGGGTTGTAGACACTGGTGTAAATATTTTTTTTAATTCCCATAATTGGTGCTAATCCCAATCAAACGGAGATCCATTTAAATGTTATTTATACTGCTTCTTTACCGGTATACAAAGAATGCTAGTGTTGTAACTTATGCAATTTTTCTAATACGCCAAGAGGCAATCTATAAAAAGTGGTACACTATTTTTTACGGCAATAACTTAAACCTAAATAGGTATATTATAAGGCATATATTTATAACCATCAATATTACACGTAATTCCACGCTAGTGTATATTTAACTGTGTTCCAAAGAGTGCTAAATTACACTTTCGACTGTATAGAGCTAAATCGGCGGTATAAGTTACAGCTCACGTCAAACTTTGCGATCGATCTGAATATAGGTGCATGCGGTCAAAGAATTGAGTGAAGTTTAAATTGTGCAAACGTTACGAAAATAAGTTCTGAATTTAAAATCTTAACCTGTACGCTGTAGTAACGTTTGTTTATTTAAAAGCTACACTCAGCTTTCTGCTTAGAATCAAAAATTAGTTTTTAACAATACCTCCACTTTTATAACTGAGATTTGGGCCTATCGTATTCAAGATCTTTTATTGGAACGCCTTAGCGAATCTAAGATGGTTTAGGCCGACCTAAGACTTCAAAAAACTAATATAAAATTTGTAAGCCCGCCGGAAGGCACTCCATGAATAAATTTAGTACTAGCACACATAGTAAGAATTAATTCGTGACCACTGTTCGCTACCAATGCGCGTACTATAACACTCCAAACTCGAAAGCGTAAGGGTTTATGAGCGACCAGCGTGATCAATCTCTTTGAGGAAGTGCGATCCGTCTTAAAATTATTACGATGGCTCGGTATTCCGTACATGAGGTTGATAAAAAAATAGAAATTTTTACCTTTATTTTGAATAAAATGATCACATAATCTTATCATATTTTTATAACAATCTAATTAAGGAAATTTATTTTATATAATAAAATTATATTAAACTAAATTTTCAATAAAACCATCAGAGTTTGTTCAAACATGTACCGCATATTTATTTATGTAATTCATTTTTATAATAATCAATAGACATTTTTTATTAAACGATATAAGAAGCACATAATGTTCGCGCCTATGAGTTTTGTAAGATTCTGTAGTAAAAGATAAAAATATATTTTTTAGTTTTTTTTTTTTACGTAAAATTGTAAGATTGACATCGATAACTGCAACCATTGCCATTAAATATCTAATACTTTAAACGATCATAGGTTTACATTTTATGTACTGACAAAGGCGTATAAACCTCTAAAATATAAAAGTTCTCAATTCATTTTGAATTCTATTTCTAGTTGTTAAAGTTTAATATTTATTGGCATTACTCATAATGCTCTACTATTTGCCGATTACTTCGTGTTGTGGAACGGCGTGATTGACACAGCATTTTGGTGGAAGCGAGACCGTAATATTTTTATTTTATTCAGCTCTTCCGATCGCCATATAGTTTGACGTGAGCTGTATTTAACGATTGAACACAAGAAATGAGAATCGATAAAGTAGTTATCTGGAAGAATGGGAGTCCAACAAAGTAGCTTAAATTTTATTTTGTAGGACAGCCACAATAGCCACGATACCATGAGGTAGCCAGAAATAATAGTTAATAGGAGCCCTATTGAGCATTGCAGTATCGGTTCGTAACGCGATACAATTTGAGTGAATCAGCCGTAAAGGAGCACTGTAAAGAGGTTTGTAACTATTGGTAATAAAAAAAGTCTTAAGTACCAGCAAAGAATGGGAATGTAGACATGTCATTCCTATCATTTAAAATCGATGACGTAAAAAAGTATGATATTAATGTTCCCAATACAACATAATAATATCGAAACGCTTCTGAAAAAGATAATGTTTATAGAATTAACGCGTTTAGAATATACTCTAGGGGTAGCGCTGTATTACTAGAATAGCCAATTCGCGTTAGGAACGATACAGACGTCCGAGATGTAGGCACTATTCGATGCATCTGAACAACGATAACACATTTTCTATCGCGTGCTGATAACAGCTAATAATGCCTATACATTGGGACCATTCAAGGACATTCCCTTACGCTCTTATCGCGATTCAAAAACAAGCCAAGCAGCTCGATAAAATAATACAGTGTAAAGCTGTATACTCCCTTTGCATCGCATGAACAGCTGGTGGAAAAGCCCTATTCTTAAAACCGAATATTTATGATGCTCCTAAAATCATTATGAAGGTATAATACTGCTAAGCCTATATTAAATTATATATAATCCATTTCTCTCTAAAACCAGAATCCGAAAAGGACAAATAAGTGTTAATATTATCCGTTCTTTTAGGAATCTGGTCTGTAGTAGAAGATGAAATAAACGAGCAAATCAAACTGGTATAGCTTCTACTACATGCAACTACGACTTCGCTACTTACTCCTATCCTACATTTGATGAGAGCATTAATTCACCTAAAAACGCGAGAAGCAGAGCTCTAAGGCTGCGGCGGCCCATTCTATCCCTCGCATCCTGTCCCTCCCTTACTTATAACTCCCTAACATTATAACTAAATTTCAACAACTAAATTTAATCGGGTACATCATATTCACACATAAATATCATATCATCTCAGAATTTTATTTTTGGATTAGATTGATTGATTGCATTGATTTCAGACATAATGGAAGTTATATGAATAGATTAAAATAGAGATGCATGCTCAATACAATAGAATTCAACATCAAAAATGTATGGTAGTCCATAATGTACCCCATATTTTATCTAATATTTAAACAATTTGGTAAAATCTTTATTACTCAGAGTTTATTTTTATTTATTTGTTATCAATTATTCCATTGAAATCGGTATATACAAAATTTCGTTCTAAAAAATCTAAATTTCCGTCTTTCGTCCATGATTACGTGTAATTATTCAATTTATGACAAAACAATCTAGAAAATAAACAACTTTTGCCTCAGCCATTCTACGTTAAAACGAACTCCAAATATATATACATAAAATTTACTTCGTCAACTACTATGCGCGCGCGCATGTTCACTGTCGCGCCTATATCACAGCCAAAATGGCCGCCGCTAGCCTTTTTAAAATGGCTCCGCATACTAAATCCCCACTAGCTTGGTCAAGTTTGATTTACTATCACGTATTTATGCAGTTATTAACGACAAAGTTTATATCATATTATTTTGATCTTTTTGAGTGATCAATGAAAAGCAACTAACACAATATTTTAATATGACAATTGCATCTAAACTCTATATATAGCAAGATTAATATATTATAATTAGTACAGTACATTGAAATGCATTAGATTTAATATAGCTTACAGTGATTGGCCGTTAGACGCAGGGTATTTCGATACACGTATTTTATCTCAATCATATCCCATGCAAGTTAATATTAGAGATATAAAATTGATAAACATTATAAGATTAAGTTAACGATGAATAATTAACATCGAGAGTAATTTTAAAGTGCAATATTTTGTTTCTTCACTTGATATACGTAGCCAATAAGCTAGAGCTGCTCTTAGCTTTAACCTTCTTTGACGCAAACCACACTTGAGTTCATATCTCAAATTGAGGACTTTTCAACATGGTTAACTCGTTTACGAGTTATTTTTTCTATACCAGTGGTAACAACGGACGACATGTTAGCTGCTAAAATAGCCAATTTAGAGTGAACAGGTTCCCAGTTATATATACTTTCAAATTCGCTAAATTATAACCTGTGCCATCGAAATGTAAATTATAATATAATATGTAAATGTAATTATAAATATAATAATAAAACGAAATAAAGTATAAATTATTCTAGCATGTTAATAATATATATGCACATCATTTCATCTAGGATTGTTTATATAATTGCGAACGTTACATAAAACAAATGGTATGTCAGCAGCTTGCTGTCTCCACGATGAAATAGCAAGAGTTTGGAATTTCTTATTAATCATAACTCATTATGTAGTAGGTTTTAATTAATTACAAATTCAATCAGATGGAACTTTTCAATATGGAAACCACAGGCGTAGCATTAAAAAGGTGCCTTACTTAGTGAGTATAAGATTTGTCATCTGTGACTATTATCATATCACTGCAACTTTGAATAGTCAATTTTGCATTATCTTGCTTTTTCCTCAATTAAATCCGTATCAACCACGACCTTACCAAACAATAAATTCCTTAGTCCTGTATACATTTAAACCGACATTACCTAGCTAAGGGACGCCGCGGTGATGCGATTCGCAACTCCGAACAACGTAAACTATCAGTCTTAAGACAACCACGTCTCTTTCTAACGCCAGCGGTTCATTTATTTAACCGGCGTTCCTTTTTCAAATTTTCAGCAGATCAAGCATACTGCTTTTATTAATCTTTATCTCTTTACTCTGTTATTTTAACGGTCACGTAAAATAAGGATAAATACAGGTTTATTTTGATACCAGATGTCAGCACTCGCAAACGTCATTTTGACAGCTTGCTATCACACAGTCAATGTCTGGACTTCATGGCACTGGGCTCTACCCCTTTCAGTAAATACAAAATTTATAAACTAAAATATTGATATTAATTATATCTTAAAGACCCTAAGCAAAATCTTGAGAGTAAATAACTCTTCAAAAGAAATAACAGGAGTGCTAGCAAGACATATTTAATAGAAACATTTTTTATTCTAGCAACACTCGCAATTCACTTGTTTAGTGCTGGTATCTGATATTCCTTGTCGTTAGTAATTAACTCCATTGTTTTCGGAGCTCTTCTCATTTATTGTAATAGAGGAAGTTTGTCAATAGCGGTTTTACAGACGTTTTCACCGCGGCGAATCTATGATTAACATTGGATTATAAATTTTGTTATAATCTGAAACCGATTTTTTAAATTTTAAAACTACTTCACCCTAATTCCTGTTTCGCCTGAGCGTTAAAATAAACAGTTAAATGTAGATGAATGTTTTTCAAGTCTGATTTGCTTCACCTTTCTTATTTAGTAAATAATTTGCATACATATTTATAATAAGTATATCTCATATAGTTTGAATAAAAGATGATCGATGTTAAAAAAAATGGACAGTTTTTTAATGCCATTTTTAATTACTAAATAAAAAAGGGAAGAAAACAGACATCCGGATTATTGAGTATTGCGTTTGCAGTTTGCGTGCACATAAGTTGAATACCTTACATTTTACTATAGTTCTTAAAACATAACTTGATTAGAATGACAGCTGTCGGCAAAACTCATGATAGAACCTTGTAAGGACGTTTCGAATTTAATTGATTTTGACACACGAAATTCATAAGTTTATAATGGAGTAAAAATATTTTTAGTACAGTGTTTTCATTAAACATATTTTCTAATGCTATTCAAGTTTCCAAAACAAAGAAAATCTCTAAAAAAATCAGTTAACAGAAAATAGCTTTATTATTTATGACGTCTTTACAAGGTTACGTCGCGTCACGAAAATCTTAGAGATGAGACACATCGATAGAGGTTAATTAATTAATTATTGTGATAATCATTTCAATAATTGTTGAATGTTGTTGTTAATTGATATGGGCTCAAGTAAAAGGCAAGTATATTTACGTAACGAACCTAAGTAACTTTTAATCAGTGTACATTAAGTTACGCTAAACCAGTGATGATTATATAAATATTAGCAAAAATTTACATGTTTTGCTCTAAATCTTTAAAAATATACTTCCCCATAAAGTGGCCTACCTTACTTAGGTATATGAAAAATTCAATTACTGATTAGGATGTATTTGCATTTAAATAAAGGCGCAATGTGTTTCAATATGGAATAATAAACAAAATGTTTGACAATCAAATAACTTGTTTTTAACCTGCCTTTTTATTTCATGTTACGCAACAAGACATAATATCACCCCACCCTTCACAGCAAATAAAATGTTACAATTATTAACATCTGCATGTGAGCATATTACGTCGGACGATTGGAAGAAAGTTATTAACAAAACAAGAAAGATAATTGCAGATGATTGGGAACGAGACCTGCGATTCGATTCCATATGTGACCATGAACTTATAATAAACCTTCCAAGAATTTTCTAGCGAATCAGATTCTGATGATGATGAAATAGATTTGGGATGTACACCATTCCGTCAATAAATGTGTATTATTTATTACATGCGTTTAACTTTATTAACCCTTATACTTATGAAATGTCTACTTCTACTAAAGTTACTTTAAAAGGCATATTCTACAACCGATCCAATATTTTAATATTATTTATCGTTATCGATGAACATTAACTGGCGAATTCTGTCCCGCACTAGCCACGACGTTTTGGCAGCTGTCATTCTAATCATGTTACGTTTTATAGACTATAATATGTTAGTAATATGCAAGAGACAATTATAAAATTCATTCAAAATATTATAATTTCAGTGATTTAAACTTTCAATGAAAAAGCATGCACGCAAAAAGCAATAGTTTCACCAATATATATTTTACAAAAAAATCACATTATTGCTCAGCACTTGTTCACGTACAATAAAATTATTAAAAATTATTATCTAAACTTAAATGAAGTATGTTCCCCGGGACAAAAATTCCAAAGTACCTTGCAGGTATATTATGGCGGTGATACACGCATATGAGCAGATGTTCGCGTGAGATCAAAGCAAACCTTAGGTACGAGCGTAAGTTTTCAAATATGCAAACGTTATTTATGAGTCAAGATTTTAAATTTCGAACTTATATTTTTAGCAGTAAGGTCTATTACGCAAACGCGATGTAACGTTAGCACATAAACTTGCACTCAAGCCTCTGTGCCGTTTTTAGACCTGCGCAGCAGTTAGGTGGAAAATCAATTGTTAACGACAATACGGGGCCATAAAGAAACTGCAGGTCGATTGTATGTGGGTACATACAATCGACCTGCACAGTAAACCTCTTTGGTCGATATGGTTTACATTTTGTAATAAAATACTGTACACGTGAACAAGCAATTTTAGGCGTTAACGGGTTGGGTTTAAGTCTGTATTCTCACAGCGTCTGCGGCTGGTGTTTTGGCGGGAGCCGCTTAAGGCGGCGGCCGACCGGTCGCTGTCAGTTGTTCTTGTCGAAGTTGTGGAACGCCCAGTTGATGGATGTCGTCCACGAATTCTTCATAGCTTCGCTGAATTTAGATCGGAAGTGCTCCATCGCCTTTTCTTCTGACAGATCCATTACCTGAGCGAATGATAAGTTATTTTTAACAATCTACAGATTCTAATCAACCAGATATCACTAGGAGAAATCTCTTGCAAATAACTTGCGAGCCAAGTAATTTTTTTCTAGTATTTTCTATTAATAAAAGGATTTTATTAATATCGATTTATCACTTTTTATTCTCCTTACTAATATAGATTTTGTCCCTAGTTGTGTAATTAAAAAGAAGACGACACGCGACTCACGAGTGTTTCGCGCAGGTACTGGAGATCTTTCTCGGAGCTCAACTCAGGCAGGCCTGTCGAGATCATCATCGAAAACAGCGACAAAATCAGATGGCCATGCTTTCGAAGGATTCTGAATGCCTGTAATGAAATAAGATGTATTAATAAAAATTAATTTCAAAATAAACATACATTGGGTATAAAAGATCCTTATTGAACCAATGACATACTAAGCATAGTATTTGTGTACTATCGAAGCCTCTGGCGCCTTATCAGTCCTAAGTCGAAAGTCGCTAGCACACTGCACGATGCCTATCGCTTCAGGCCACGTCCCGCTCCTTTCATTCAACAATGGCGCGCGTGCGCAAACAAGCAGTGAGAGCAGATTGACAGTTGACAGTACTGACTTCAAGGGCGATATTAAAACTAGTTGTTTATGATTGGCCGTAGTATAAATCGTAGTAAAATACGAAGCCAATTAGGGGTCGTGTGGGCGTGTCCGATGCGATCAGATCAAACGAATATTACAAAGTGGTAAGGCACGAGAGACCTCGATAGTACATAAAACCAAATAAGACTACTAGAAATTGAATTTGAATTTAATATAAAAGGTTTTATATTACCATCATTTCTCTGCTATAAATTACAGATTTTAACAAATTTTGTTTCAAAATGGTATGCGAAAAAAAGTAATAAAATAAGAAGTATTCAATATCGACTGACCGTTTCACAGTGTTCCCGGAATATCTTGAAGTCGATGGGTTCCTTATCGTTGGAGCTCCTCTGGCCTTTGTTAATGACGTGGATGAAGTCGTGCGTGAGAACAAAGGGCACACGCTCTCGCTTGAACCCGTACTTCTGTTTAAAATGTCCCAGGAAGTGACCGAAATCTATATGAAACAGCTGTGAAAAAAGATATTTATTTAGTGCTTCCACTTCCTCGCTTACATTACATTTGAATAATGCTGAATGTAATAATAGTTTCACCGCCGAATAAAGTGCTAAATAATAGTAGTTTATGAAACTGGTACATAATGAGTGTAATACCTTGTTATGTGCAGTTTCATTTACTACTTTATCTAATCTCATACATTGAATATATCAAATAAAAGATAGAGATTGATACAGTTTATTAATTGGTTATTGTAAGTGTTAACATTTTGTATATTACAATTATGAAATTAAATATGGAATTGTGTTGCGTTGGCGTTAGACGTACTCGTATTTGGTGTAGGTGCAGTCTCTAAAATGTCCGGCGCGGCGTTAAATTTTCTTTACTTTCACTATCAGACATTTTAATAAACAATAATAATTATCCAGCAAAATACAACAACGAATTGCAAGGAACGTATTATGGCGCCAAAATTCCCGGTATCACCGCGCATACGCCAAAGCGCGCGCAGCCACAGATAAAAAATGAAATAGTTCAATACGAATTTTCGTAGTATTGTATCAATGGTCTGTAATCGAAACGTAATGAAATTTTTTTTTATCATAACATTATTTTATTAGAGAAATAGTGTTATAATGATTTTTTTTAATTTCATTCCGATATACTATTTGTAAAGTTCGTTAATATAAACTCGTTTTGAGTTTTAAATTTTGCTATGTGAGAGTAGATAAAACCACTTTATTTAACACTTACGCAAATTCAGCTATTTTCGAAAGGTCTGATATTCGGATAGGTAACCAAAAATGTATGATCTCAAGCTCCATCGTATTTCAGAAGAAACGTAAACCCATTATGATCAGTTCCATTAGCATTCGTTAATACACACCTAACCGTTATTGGACTACTGTGACCGTGGATAACGCACGCGATTCGGATACTTTGCGATAGAATTTAGAGTTAATTTGTTACAACTTCGGCAAGTTAACTGGATAATTGCAATTAATAATCGGACTTGTTTGGGAACTTTGTAAGATTTTTACTATGTGTAATTTATTAAGGTAAATAAATCTCGGTATAAATAAATCATTTTATATGACTATCCAATATCCACAACACGTAACAATACAATCGGTACAAGGGTTACATCATATTGTTTAAAATGTAAATAATCTTTTGTCTTCTTACCGAATAAAGTTTTACAAATTATACAAACAAAACTGTTCACTTAATAATTAACATTTTCAAACTAGTTTTATGTGTAGAACTATTAATTTCATTTTTTATTTACTATATAAAGATTAATCACAAACAATAAAAAAAAATGTTTAAAACAATAACGTGCCAATATCTGTGATAATGACGAATACTAACATGTAATCCATCATGTCGTAAACAACTTAAGTTTAAAACACAATTTTTTTTTCATCGCCACAACTGGTTTTAGTTTTTTAAAATGCCTTAAAATTGTGGTGGGACTGTTTCCATTTTTTTATTTTACGAGAAAATATTGTTGTATTTGAGTAAGATTTCTTCAAATAGCACAACATGTTTCTAATATTAAACTTTAATTTAAGATTTAAAATACACTAAAAACATTCAACTACGTCCTACGTGAGGGCTCGAAGAAGTGGCTGTATTTTTATAGGCGTATTTCAAATCATATAGAAATATGTAATTGTGAATGCTAAAAAATAAAAGAAATATTTTCTATAGTTATACTGTACCTGTCCGCTTTTTTTCACCATGATATTATCAGGGTGGCGATCAGCGATGCCCAGAACGTACGTGGCAACGCAATACCCGGCGCAGCTCATAGTAAACTCGTCGACGGCTTTGTTGAAAGCCACTTCGTTCTGTTTACCGGTTTCATCTTCAGTCTGTTTTTTCAGCCACTCTGTACAAATATGTACATTTTAATTTACCGACCTATAAAACTTTTTGAATCATAAAAGAATTCAAAAAAATTATTAAAGCTAGAGAGTTTACAAACCACTAGATAATATTAAAGAGGGAATACTTTGCCATGTCTTTGCACATCTACGATTTAAGACAAGTATTGATAAGAATATTTTAAATTTATAAATATAAGTATGAAAACTTTTAATTTAAGTTCTTATTTTATTAATAACTCAATCAATTGATAAGTTTTAATTTTTTAGGCGAGCCACTATCTCGCCTCTTGTAACAAATCAGGCAAGACCTTTACTATTAAACTAACAAAGCTTTTGTTCATCTAAATAAATTAAATCAATACAACATACTTTTCAATCATCCTGAACATTAAAATAATGCTAGTAAAAATCATAACATCAGTTTATGAGATTTGTCATTTCAGATTATATTAATAACCGACCGAATCCCATACATTTTTTTATCCCAAGTAGCTACAGATATTACATGTATATGAGAAATTGGAAACGACGGTTTAATAACCACCCAGATACAAAACAATCTTTCTCTACAGACACAGCCGGAAATAAACCCCTTAGTTCAGTGGCATGGATACTTGAAACCGATGACCGTCTTCATATTAATTTCTTATGATGGAAACATTACATTGCAATCATTGTGATTATTTTTTTAGGGCAACAATATGACGATCTTCGTGGTCGAGTGGCCTGATTTCACGATGTCACTACTCAGAAGTTCGATCTACGGCCGGTTCAATGTAAAAAAACTATGTGTGTTAAATAAAAGGAAAATAGGTGAATAACAAGAGCTAATGTAGAAATTTGTTCCTATCATTAATACTCACGTAGCAGAGTGGCTTTATATATAGTTGAGGCCGCGTTAAACAACGCGCTCTGCTTTTGAATGTTGGCAACAGTTTCCGCGTCCTCTACAACCTCGATCATGCCCACCTTATTTTCCATTGAAATGCAGTTATATGGGGTTAATCTGAAAAAAACAAGATATACACTATTATAATTTAAAAAACACATTATTTTAAAAGTATCAAAAAGCGCTATAAACACATTAATAGTGCAAGGGTTTTGAAAGAAACAACCCTAACACAAGTATTTTATTATTACTTATTAGGGCTGTTTCAATACTGAATTTGGATGGGGTTTTATGTTAATGAAACGAATTTTTTTTCTATATCCCCATTAACCCCTCATGGTATTAAAAGTAGTCCGTAATACATTTATTTATTTACTTTAAACTGAACTGCATACTAAAAACAATGTACAAATGGCGATCTTAATTCCTATAGGCACCAGTCAACTGGAGAGTTGGATAGCGATAGCGATCGATACGATGGGGCTACTTTCGCCTTTAACATGGAATGTTACTATTATATCAGTTTTTTGTCTCCAATCCTGGCAAGACAATGACAATGAGACCCCCCTTTCCCCCCACTTCAGCAATGTCTTTCAACTGAGATATTTATTGCTATCACTGACCTAAAGTCGTAACCGTGACTTTTCCACAGTCGATCCATAATTCGTAGCATTTGTAATGTGAACATGTCTTGGCGGAGGTCATCGCCGTTCTTTAGGATGATGCGGATATCAGCCCCGTTGGGGTCTACGTTCTCAAAGTCTACCATCAGCGGTCTCATCTTGCTGTCCATTACACGGCATTTCTCCGGTCTGAAAATATTAGAAAAGTGCAAAGTTGAAAGACAAAGTTATTGCAGAAATAAATGTGACAATATGACGTAAAAATTGTTATATAAGGAACCTAACATAGAACTACAAATACACATAACGTTATTTATAATTTGTGTTAGGTCTGAAAAAAAGGTTACATTAATTAGTAAATTAAATTAAGCAACATTAAATAAGCAACATTAGTAAATGTTGCTTATGAGTTTAATAAAATACCTAATTGTATTTGATACTACATTCAAGTTTGACTAACATGCTAAATTCACTACAGCCTAGCATATCTATTAGGAAAATGAAATGAGAATTAAACATTCAGAATCTGCGTCGACACTTTCAATAATCTGGTCCTTCAGGCAGCGTCGTCTTATGAAACAGTGTTAAAAAGTTTGAATACTAAAAGTTGTTTTTAATGCATCTTGTCAAGTATCTTGTTGTTAGAAGGAATTACTTACTTAATTTTCTTACAAACGAAGCTAGGGTTGAGCGGGGAAACGAAATCGGAGAGTGTTTCGATGCAGTGCTGCTCTTGCAAATGTTGCTGTAACGCGCCTCGTGCTTTAGAAATTTCTTTCTTCTTAGGGATGCATTGGCTCGCCCCTAATTAAAAAATGCATAAAAATTGTATTTAATTTATTAAATCCACCATATCCAAAACATATTTGAAAATCCCCGTATGACATTGGCGGTCTACAAAAAACAAGATTTTTAAAAAGTATTTATTTAGCTTACAGAATGGTTGTAAATTACGCCGCAGCTATAACTCGTTGCCATGTGATATAGTTGGCTACAAATAAATATTTAGGTGGCAAAAATAAACGATCCCTTGGTATTTTAATGATTTCTCTTGCAATCTTCAAATCGATCAGATGAATGATAAACACCAAAATGTAATTATCATTAAAAAGACCAAAAAATTCTAAAATCTCGATCAACAGATTTGTTGGGGAGTATAAACGTAGCTTTGTGCTATATCAATAGAATTTTGGTAATACTATTAGTATCGAACTCACACTTAAGTTTCTCGAGGCAAGCGATTTGTCGCATCAAAATGTTGATGTGGTCCTGACAGCCACGGCAGTACGCCTCCAACATCAGCCCGAACCGGACCGAAACCGATGGCATGTGCATTTCCGATCTGTACAATTTTAATTACGGTATAATAAAATAACACATTATATTTGTCATGATAATATTATCAAAGGCGCAACCACCTACTAATAGTAAAGTAATTATATAGCTAATGAGTACCAAAACTATAGTCCATTTTTTTTAGCATTAGAAATTATGTAAACAAAGAAGTAGTGGTGGCTAACCTTGTGCTGGAGTCCACTTTGACCGGCTTCAGGCTCGTTCATTGTTGAACAGATTAAATAACAAATAACAACAAAAACGTTTGACAAAAAACTTCAACAAAAACAATAGAAACTTAACAATAAACCAAAGAAAATAGTCAAAGAGATAAATGCAGGCTTTGACATTTGCCGCTATTGTTGCAAATGGCGGCCATGTTAAGCGAGCATTTTAAAAATCACCTAATATGGTACGTATTACAACATCGGCATGTACTTTTTAATTTTGTCGTGTCAAACTGACCAACGTTTCGTTCCACAAGTTTGAAACTTCTGCCTCTTAAGGTATTTTTAGTGTAAACTTTTCACGATGTTACGTTTTGCTTGTTACATTATATGTGTACAATAAAGTATCCAAATTTTGTTCTTTCTAATGCTAAAAAAACGGACTATAGGAGTATTTCTTGAGATAAATACGTACGTTGGATTAGAGCGTTAGGGTTGGCACTCTTATTTTTTGTAAAATTTATTAATTTTTTACAACATTTACTTGGAGTATGATCAAATAATAGAATGAACCCCTTAAAACCCACGCTTTGAGTTAATGCGTTATATCTCTCTCTATCGGGGAAAAAAAATATCATTAAAAAAAAACCATTACCAAAGCCGTAATAACGATTAAATCAGACTGCGCGCTATAAAGCATTATATAATGCTCACAGATTTTAGGTATCGTTTTCGCGCGCATGTATACATGCTCGTGGGTTTTAAGGGGTGAATCAACTAGTTATGAAATTGGTTAAAAAAACAAGAATCAATAGTTGAAGAAGATAAGTCTTCAGTAATTGGTATTTGAAAAACAATTTCCTCTGCTACGACACGTTCGGAATGCTTCATTATTACATTTTATATTGTAAAAAATCCTCATTCTAATGAACAGCAATAAAGTTAAACAACGTGACCACTTGTTTGGACGCGGTTTTGAAGGATTGCGTCTGTGTATGTGCGTTCGTTTTGAATAATTGTACGTACTTACTTTACTGCTTTAGATATATATTAAATGTGTGAATAGCAAAGAGATACATCTCAATCACTAGTGTTGTTACTCATATCATTTCTAGGGATAGTAATTGACATTTCATATCTGTCATGCAACAATGAAACATGGAAGAAAATCTCAATTACAATAGTTTCAAAATTAACAATCAATGAACCTCTGACTCCGAAGTAAATAAAATTGTGTAATAGATGTCAGATCCTTGCATATTAACTAATCAACAACAGTAAACCTCAAAACTGAATAACATACCTGCCACTGTATAAGTTTTTAACAAACCTTAAGTGCCAGAAGAGATAGTGTCCTATAATCATATTCTTGAATGCCCGTTGCAATAAGAACACGGAGAGGTCACACATAAGGTACGATTCGTGCTTCAGTGCTTGCACTAATTGTAGAAGATAGAGCAGGAGATCTTCGTCGCTGTGGAACATTATAATCAGTCATATTCTATCCTTTATACATGGCGACCGCTCAAAGCCTAACCAGAGAACAGTTTTGTATAATAATAAACTAATCTATATCTTCATGGTCCTAAAGATTCTTCTATCAAAAGTTCGTTTATAAAGAAGTAGACTTTATTAACGTGGAATCAGATTATATCGCGCTTACATAAATTTTCCGTGGGGCAATAGGATTCTTTCAGCGGATAAAGGAGCCTATGTCCTTTGCCAGGATTTAAGCAATCTTTACAAAAACTTTCACTAAAATCGGCTCTGCTGTTTCGCCGTAAAAACGTGACAGACAGACAGAGTTTTGTTTTCAGGTTTAACCCCTTGAAGCCCAGCTTTGTGTTAAATACGTTATTTCTCTCTCTATCGGGGAAAAAATATCATTCAATCGAAAAGAACCATTACCAAAGCCGTAATAAGGATTAAATCAGACTGCGCGCTATATAGCATTATATAATGCTCGCGGGTTTTAAGGGGCTAAAGTATTGATAATAGGTATTTAAACCAATTTTTACCAAAACATTGCCTTGTCCATTTGAATAAAACCCTTTTTACCAAATTAGTAAGCATTTAAATTTGTTTTTACATAATTCGTGACCCATAAAGAAGTCATCCTGAATGATTACGGTGTGATAGGCATGGAAGTATAAGAACTTAATAAATTTCTTTGTACCTACAAAAATTGCTTGCTTAAAAGCGAAAAACGTGTTCGCTTAAAAGCGAAATTATAACTTAGAAAGAAAAATTCAAATTTTAAGATAACTTACATGACAAAATATTTAAAACTTTTAGCTAATTATACTTTACATTAAGTGGTGTCACAATTAAAGAAAAGCATGGCATTAAATTGAGACAATAACAAGATCACCATTGCTAAAACTTGTACTTTAGTGCCCTAGTCACCTGATCTGCTGCAGACAAGCGACGGCGAAGCTCCTCACGGTGGTATCAGCATACGCGTAGTCCAGCAGTTCCAATGCTGACTCCAGAGGCAGTGGAGGCCAATCGGCGAGCAACCGGGCCGCTGCTGCCGCTTCAGCTCGTTCTCCCCACTCCACGCATGATAAAAGCCGTGGGAGGAGCTCCGGAGCTTCCGTGCGAAAGTGGTTCCTATGCAGATGCAATAAGGTTCAATTTCGGCTCCGAGATAAGCATCTATTTATATATTCTAGTCCCTATTGTAAAGTTGCCTACAATAAATAAATGTATGACAAGTCATAACATACAACTATGGGTACTAAATAACGTATAGAATTCGTAATTAAGTAAAAAACGACCATGAACAAATGCTTGTGCTCATCACACAAATATAAGCCACTACCGGGAATAGAACCCGGGACCGCTGGCGCAGAAGGTAGGATCGCTACCATTGCACCAAGCGACTGTAAACAATACTTATTGTAAATTAATACAACAATAAGTATTTAATAAATTTCTGTTTTTATATGTATGTAAATTTGCCTCTTAATATGAATATACCTTTTCATAAATTTCATATTTATTGTTAAACAGTCTTAACACTGTATAATATCGACCCAAATTTTTAAACCGTGTATGCTATTATAATGCATATCACATGTCGTGGTGTCTGCTTTGTTGGCTGTCCTTTAACAATAATAATAATATTTCTTACACACACACACGCCAACTAGCCTAGTCCAAAGTAAGCACTGTAACGCTGTTAATTACGTGAGCTCAGAATGGGGAGGGGGGAGGTCCTGTAAAATCTTACCAAATCTCATTTAAACCGGAGGGGGGATAATCGAAAATCTCACGTCAACTTTAAAAAATATAAAATACTACAAATATTAAAAACAAAATATTTTAAGTGTTCATTTTGCCTAAATTTTGTTGAAAATAATTTAGTTTCAATCTCACGTAAGGGGAGGGGGGATTGTTGAAATAATACTAGCCACCTATAAGGTTCTTTTTATAAATAACTGTGTAATCAAATTTAATTTTATATTTTTGACATGTTTACCCGTCACTTCCTTACTTCAATATAAAATCTACACTGAACTACATGTGTTTTGCTCTTACTCGCCAATAATATCCAACATTCGTTATCAGCACGAATTTAAATACGCATAGTCAATAAAAATAGTGTAGTGAAGTCAGCAAAATGGATGGAGAAACTATAAACATGGGTATGTCTGAGAATTTACATTCAAGATCAAACTCATCCTCTATTCCGTCATTCTTTCTTCAAGGTCGGGAAAGTTATCCTTTATGGAAATTTAAAATGAGAAGTTACCTCATTGACGTAGATTTATGGGAAACAATAGAAGGATACCCAGACGGGGATACTACTCCTATACATATTCGTTCGAGGTGTGACAGGAAAGCTCTTGCTAAAATATGCTTAACTCTTGGTAGTTCAGCTATCATACATGCCAGAAATGCAAAGACTGCAGCTGAAGCCTGGCAGTTACTGCAGGAAACCTTTGAAGATAAAGGTATGGGGCGCAGGTTAAGTTTAGAGAGAAGGTTATATAGACTTAATCTTCTTGATTTCCCTAGCATAGAGGCATATATAAATGCTATACTTAGTACTGTACAGCAGTTGGCTGACATCGGGAAATCTATAGAGGATACATCTGTGGCAGCTATAATGCTTGGTGGACTTTCTTCAAAATTTGAGCCCTTAATCATGGCATTAGAAAATTCAAATGTTGAAGTAACCACTAAATTAGTCAAAGCAAAACTTCTTAATGAAATGAATAAGGAGAAAATAGAAGCGGAGACTGCTATTATTGCCCAAGCTAAAAATGATATTCCCGTTCGTAAGTCCAGTAAACCTATAATATGCTACGACTGTAGTGTTCCTGGTCATAAGCGTCCAGACTGTCCTTTACGTAAAAAGAAAACAAGGAAGTCAACAAAGAATAAGGAGCCATCTTCTTCTTTGAAAGCCTTTGGAACTATAGTTCAAGAAGACGCAGACAAATGGTATGTTGACTCTGGTGCTACGCGACATATGACATCACGTAGAGACTTGTTTACAAATATGAAACCTATGTCTTTCCCTTGTAAGGTCACAGTTGCAAATGGCACTGAACTTTGTATTAATGGTATTGGTGACATTAATTTATATACCAATTCTGTAAATAGTAGTTGTAATTCTGTAAATACTTTACAAGATGTTTTCTATGTTCCTGGTCTACAATCTAACCTAGTTTCTGTAAAGGAGCTTATAAGGAAAGGGTTTTGTGTCATTTTTAATAAAAGTGGCTGTAATATTTACAATGCTAACACTTTTCCTTTTACAGGTGATTCTGTCTTACATGGTTCGCTCTGTGATGGACTTTACTCTTTGGACTGTTCTGCTAAATTACCTCAAATTGCGGCTTATGATGTGCACTCTGACTCAATTAGTAGGTACGAGTTATGGCATAAGAGGTTAGGACATCTGTGTCGTATAGGTATGAGAAGTCTTAAGAATTGTAGTATAGGTATAGATTTTAAGGACGTAGATAGAAAACCTTGTGTTTCATGTATAAAAGGGAAACAGTCACGTAAAAGTTTTAAAACTATTGCTTTTGCCAGAGCAACTAGTAAATTGGAGTTAATCCATTCGGATCTCTGTGGACCATTTACTAATGAGTCATTTAATGGCAAAAGATATATGTTATTATTTATAGATGATTTTTCTAGAATGATTTTTATTTATTTTATTTCTTCTAAGTCAGAAGTTAAAAGTAAGTTTTGTTCTTTCCAAAAGTATGTTGAAAGACAAACTGGTTTAGTTATTAAAAAGTTCAGAACTGATAATGGTACTGAATTTGTAAATAAAGATTTGTCAGATTATTTGACTTCTTTGGGTATCGAACATCAGACGACGACGCCGTATAGTCCTCAACAAAATGGAGTTGCGGAACGGACTAATCGTTCTCTCATTGAGAAAGCCAGATCGATGATGGCCGATGGTAACCACCCTAAGTCATATTGGGAGGATGCAGTGCAAACTGCGGCTTACCTTAAAAATAGGTAGGAATACTACACCTTTTGAGAGATGGTACGGCACAAAACCTGATCTATGTAATATTAGGGTATTCGGTTGTAGGGCTCTCATACAGATTCCGGGTTGTCAAAGGAAAAAGCTGGATGATAAAGCAGAGGAAGTAATATTTGTTGGATATAGTGATGATGCAAATAGTTATTATTTTAGGGATCCTACTTGTCCTCGAAAACTAAAAAGGTCTAGGGATGTACATTTTTTTGAGAGTACTTTTAAACCTTTAAAGAATTGTTCAGAAAATGTATTGACTGATCCTTTTTCTCCTTTTGCTCCGGTCTTATCTTTTTCTAATGACTCTATACCTAGTACTAGTATTATTGTTGATCCTGGCACGAGGTTGAACGAGGCAAATGCTGATGTTGCTGATGGTACTGTAGCGACCATCAATGTTGAATCTCGGCCTGAAATTGAGAACTCGGAGACAGCTGAAGAAACTGTGGAGGAACAAACGTCAGGTTCTTCAAATCCTGAACGTCGCTATCCTCAGAGAAATAGGAAGCCACCCGATTTCTTCACCTACATAGCTGCAGCAGAGGACTCAAATGAACAAAAGACATTTATGCAGAAGCCATGAAGTCGGCAGATTGTTCATTGTGGCAGGAAGCTATGAATCAAGAATATAAGTCACTAAAGAAACTGAAAACGTGGCAACTTGTCGATAGACCTAATAAGAATTTTGTACCTTGCAAGTGGGTCTACAAGGTGAAAAGAGACTCCGAGGGCAATATTATTAAATACAAAGCAAGGCTAGTGGCTACAGGGTTTAGTCAAGTTCTAGGCGTCGATTATGACGAGACATTTGCCCCAGTAGTGCGACATTCTTCATTGCGAGTGTTATTTGCTTTGGCTGCTGAATTGGGTCTTAAAATGAGACATATGGACGTCGACACTGCATTCCTGAATGGAGAACTCGAAGAAGAGGTATTCATGGAGCAACCTCTTGGATTTGTTCAAAAAGAAAATGCACAGAAGGTCTGCCTGCTACAAAAATCCCTGTATGGTTTAAAGCAAGCTCCTAGGGCCTGGAATATAAAGTTAAATGATACTTTAAATAAAATTGGTTTCAAACAAACTCCTTCCGAGCCTTGTGTATATACTAAACTTTTTGAAAAAGAGTTAATTATCTTGGCAGTTTTTGTCGATGATTTGATATTATTTTATAAAAATGACAAAGCTTTCGACAGTGTCATGTCAAACAAAAACATTTCTCACTCATTTGGGTGAATTGAAATGTTATCTAGCATTGAATATAAAGAGAAATAGTAACAATGATGTTATATGTGATCAAAAACCGTATATTGAAAATTTATTAAAGAAATTCGGCATGGATAATTATAAGACTTGTTACACACCATTATCAAATACGAAGTTAGAGGTGAGTAAAGTTTTAGGTGACCAGTCTTATCCCTACCAACAGTTAATCGGTAGCTTAATGTTCCTTGCTGTAAATACACGCCCTGATATAGCATTTACAGTCAGCTACCTGAGTCAATTTAATACATGTCACGATAAAACGCATTGGTTAGCTGCGAAGCGTGTTTTACAATATTTAAAGGGCACTTTGGATCTTGCCATCAAATATTCGCGTACTGGTGCCGTCTTAAAAGGGTTTGCTGACGCTGATTGGGCGAATTGCAAAATTGATCGGCGATCTTATACAGGCTATTGCTTCAAATTGGCAGGAGGTCCAGTGTCGTGGGCGGCTAGGAAGCAACCGACAGTGGCCCTTTCTTCTGCCGAAGCTGAATATATGGCTTAAACAGATGCCGTCAAGGAGGCAATATATCTGAAAAGATTTGTATCCGAAGTATTCGTTAATGTAAGTGAGTGTAAATTAGTTTCTGGTTCTGTAAATATATATAGTGACAGTCAGAGTGCACTCAACTTAGCTCAAAATCCTGTCCATCACAGTAGGACGAAACATATAGACACCAGGTATCATTTTGTAAGAGAAAAGGTGTCAGATAGGGCAGTTACTTTAAAATTCTTAGAATCTAGCCAAATGCCGGCTGATGTCTTAACCAAAGCTCTGGGGCACACAGCGCATGTTCGATGTATAGCTGGGTTAGGCCTTACTTAAGTTTTTTTTTTTTGCACATTATGTTATAGTGATAACGGGTAGCATGTGTAGACATTATTATGAGGTCTAAATTATATTTGATTAAGGGGCCGTGTTGAAATAATACTAGCCACCTATAAGGTTCTTTTTATAAATAACTGTGTAATCAAATTTAATTTTATATTTTTGACATGTTTACCCGTCACTTCCTTACTTCAATATAAAATCTACACTGAACTACATGTGTTTTGCTCTTACTCGCCAATAATATCCAACAGGGATCCAGGTAAATCTCACTAAATCTCACCTAAGGGGGGGGAGGAGTGTAAACTGACCGAAAAATAGCTCACGTAATTAATAGATGCCGCCATACTAGGGTAACGGATTGACATAAATATATGATACATATATTTGTAATATAGAAATACTAGCTGACCCCGCCACGCGTTGCTGTGTTATAAATTAAAATTAAACCTATTCTATGTCCTAGGTTGAAATAAATCCAGCAAAATGAAAAAAAAATAAAATGGGTTGAATAGTTTCGGATTTCATCGAGGTCATACACTGTGACAAGGAATTTTTATACATATAGATATTTAACCCATTAATCGGGTCCAAATGCTTGTATTCATCACACAAACCCACGAACCTAGGACTGTCGGTCCGACAGGCAGGATCGTTGCATCAACGATCGTCAATAAATAAATATATGGTTGTTATTATAATTTATTACCTCAAAGCCCACATGTTCTTCTTGTCTTGCTCGTGCATTTCATACATGGGATCTCTCTCAGCAGATAAACGTAATTTCTCAAAGTCTCGGCCGAGTCGAGCGACAGCGTCCGGTATAGTCGCCTCCACGCGATCTGCGTCCGCTCGAACCATTTCTAGTTTCGGAAATACTATAGGATACTGACATTCGTAGCTGTAACAAAAAACATTTTCTTTAAACTAAATATTTCCAAAAAATATCTTTAATACGTATACAACAATATTAATAAAAAAACAACGCATTTTTAATCTATAACCTAAGAATACAAATTTGCTGTTTGTGTGTTTGTCTGTCCGCTCTTCTCCCCGTTCTTTTTCCATTGTATACGCGTTACCATAGCAACGCGTAACTGGGTCAACTAGTGAATAATTAATTTCGGACAACTCATACTCATTATTTAATACCAAACTAAGAAAAGCTTAAGCTATATTATCAATAGCGGCTAGAATATAAAAAATCATAATTCAAATAATTGCTTATTCTCATCAAACAAACATACGCCTACGCTCAGGGGCGCCGATTCCGTGGGTGTTCGGGTGTTCCAGCACCCACGAGAGGCAAATAGTGGGTGCCGAGCACCCACGATTATGAATATCTAAAATAAATATCTTTCTCGTTTTTTAATTAAATCCAAATAATATAGGTACCGAAATAATATACGTAATACGCGCGCCTGCTGGAAGATCATTTTCAGCATTACGAAGAATAAAGACTTACTTGAGGACTACTATGACTAAGCAAAGACTTAATAATTACATGGTAGTGCATGTAAACAGAGAAATAGCGGATGATATGGAACTTGAAAACATTGCCGACATATTTATAAATAGAGCAGTAGTTCGTCAAAATACATTCGCATTGAATAAAAAATAATGTTTAGATAAATAAGATATTTATTAACAGGTGCACATGTCAAACTGCTGTGTAATATAATAAATTATCTTTTCTAAATATCTTGTATTTTCTTGTGTATATTAAATAACAAAAATAGGTACATATAAGTAGCTAGGTATGTCACTAGTCTGTCACTACTGTCAAAGCTGGAGTACCCACGGGAATTTTAAAAACACGGCGCCCCTGCCTACGCTATCGTTGCACCAAAATCGTAGCGTCGAGCTAAGACCCTTTGTACACACGTTTTTTAAACGCGTCGTCGACGCGCGTTTTTACCGATACAAATGCAATACTCACACGAGTCAAACGCAGCTTAACTATGAATTTATGCAGTTGTTCAAAGTTCTACCTTCGAATACCTGCATAAATTCAGTTTTACACTTGCATCATTGTCTGTATCGATACAAAAGTATCAGACATGCAAAAAATTGCTCCATGGCTAAAATAAAAAAAAATCTAAAAAGGTCAGTGTGCATACTTATATCCTAATACATACCCTAATAATAACTTAGTTACAGCCTTTATTCTGTCTCTGTTGGTGTTTATACCAAAACTGTTAAGATTATGAATCTATACAGATGAAAATTTATACAATAATTCTTCTCCCAATTCTTTTTTAAATAAACTATTTTATGGGTTACTCTTCAATGAAATAAACACGCACCAACTTATTCATATCAAAATTGCGAACGACTTGCGCCACTCCAAACAATTTTGGCACCCCATATTAAATAATAGTAAAACAAAATATCTTTTTTATTTACTTGTTAACTAAGTATTAAATGGACATACACTAAAATATTATTTCATATATAAAAGATTAATAGTATTTTACTTAATAGTACAATTTGTTTATGTTTGTATGCAATACATATGTACACAGACAATTAAAGTTCAAAACATCAGATCAATTTGAAATTTTGCACACTTATCATAGACCAATGACAACACAATCAAAAAAAATCTATATTTCTTTGGAAACGTTTCAGTCTTTTTAGTTCTGTTACCATAAAAGCGTGTTAGTTAATTTTAATTAGATTCAACTATAATTAACAGGCGTATTTTGAATTTTATAGAAACATTGTTTAAATAATTTTAACTTACTTGGAAAAGCGTAGTTGCAGCGCTCGCTGTGAGTCTGCATTAGCAACGGAGAGCACAGTTCCAAGAGGATGCAAAAGCTGGTCGTCTCCTTGCGTCTCATCTGCCACGTGGGTGGACATAAACAGCGTCATCCCGTCTGTTCGTAGCTGGTTCTTGTAGTCAAACACCATTGTGTTAGCCCACGCTAATTTGTTCACTGAGTCCTGGTGTAAATAAGATAAAGATATATACATACTCTTTATTGCTCTAATACAAAGAAAAAAATATTTTACTTATATTCAAAGTATACTTCAAACATCTTAAAATTGGTGCAATACTACTATCTACGCCAAAGGTCATAGGTTCGAATCCTGGTATTGTCCCCGGCATTTAAGTTGAACATGATTTTGAAATCACGTGACATGCGCAGTAGTGAATAACGTACCTAAACTTGCTACTGCGCATGTCACGTGATTTCAAAATCATGTTCAACTTATTTGCCGGGGACTATAGAAGGTTTATGTGATGAACACAAGCATTTGTTCACGAGTCATGTTCGTCTATATACTTATTTATGTATTCTATAAGTTATACTAAATAATTGTTATGAGTAATTCGAAATTTATTGTCATTATATCTTTAATTTAAGTACAAATTTAAGAAAATTACATTATATCATACATAAAGGTTTCACAGCATGGGCAAAGACGATTGTTATTTAGAGTGATTTCTCGTCGACAACCTTAGTTGAAAACTAAAACAAAGGCAGCCATAGATTCATTTGAGAATTCATTTTTGAACTTACTGTATACTTACCACGAGATAAACAGGAATATTATTATGTTGTAAGCATTGCTTAAATTGTTTAGCAAAAAACCCATATGATAAACTCATATTAACTTTTTAAATAAATAAACCATCACTTAATTTACTCATACAAGACAATTTGCAGTGACAACTACCAAAATCACGGTACTAATTGACTTACACGCCAATTGCCAAACAGTAGAAAATCGATGAAGCAAAAACAAAAAAGCAATTTTTTCATCGACTTGCCTTGCTGGATTCCTTGCCACGTTTCTTGCTCTTGACCTTAGTGATTTCATAAATGACAAAGCAGAGTCGAGCCATCCTTGGGAGGTTAACGACTTTAATGGGAAATTTTAACTCTTGGTCCCATTGGGCCACACCATCACGGGATACGGGCACCGCACGAGTCTTCTGGGCTTCACACAAAGCTTTCCCGCCGTGAAATATACCTGCTTGGCATATTGCCTGTAGAAAACAAAAGAATATCTGTTTAACAAAGCTATTTGAAACAAATTGAGAACAATTGACGATCGTTTTATATGATTTATACGATCGATTAATTTTATATAATTCTATAAATATTGAATATTCATGTATCACATTTATGTGGTGTTAACGTACAAAAAAACTACGTAATTGCAAGTTTCAATACAATTGAAAAAAAATTAAGACATGAATAACAACAACTCTTCATGCTTAAAGTGATTATGATACTGGAGACAATCATCGTACATTTTCTAAAGACTACAAAATGGGCAACAGTGTTTTATAACATTTCTAGGGGGAGGGCTTCCATAAAGTAAAAAATGAAAAAAAATATTTCAATCAATTATGTACTTTAACACCAAAGCTTAGAGCTCATTATTGGTTGACAAAACTTTATCTCTTTGTGTTACTTGATGTGGTCCATAGATAAATAACAATTCCGTATATGGCGTGACGGAAGTAACTTCTTTGCCATAAAAAAAAATAGTGGAAGCAGCCTGCATTTCCTTAAGACTGGCAGAATTCACTTTATAACATTATTGTTATTTATTAATACAACTCTGGACTTCATAGTCTACCTCACCTCTACTACTCTGCATGGATCCACGTTGAGTCCACCTGCACAATTTACAGTACATGAATAATTTCTGTCTATATGCCATGAGGATTCTTCCTTGCGCTTACGTATTGTGTTCGAGTGTTCAGACTTCGTTCTCTCTCGCTCTGGTAATCGGAAACGTTGGGAATCAGCTGTCAATAAAACATTAGATTTTAATATCATGACACAAAATAAAGTCTTGCAACATTATTAATTAATTATTATTATAAGATATAAAATACGTGTGTAAAAAACAACTACGCCTCCGAGCCCTCAGATGGGATTCGAACCCACGACCTTTCGCTATCCGGGCGACTGCTCTGACCGCTGATCTACCGAGACGCTGGCAAACGTGTCGAATTTCACAAACGTATTTCAACTTCTACTATGAGCTAGTATCGTTCCACCAATGTTGAACGCTAACTACCTTCAACACCGAAAGTAATATTTTTACAAATATTAAACAATCGATTAAGATGGAATCAGCTATAATAATGTTTTTAATTTAATTTTTTGCATTGACAGTGCTTCGTGGGTTCGAATCCCATCTGAGGGCTCGGAGGGGTAGTTTTATTTTTTTACACACGTATTTTATATCTTATAGAAATATTGCATTGTGAATGCAAAAAATTAAATTAAAAACATTATTATTAATTAATTAATATCAATTAATTTTGACACTTTAATATTTAATTCCCTTCTATGGCCATGCATACATGAAACGTTGATAAACAGCACATTGACCAACGCAATCATGTCAAATTTCCACTACAGATTATGATCTTAAAACTCTAACAAACAAAGTTCAATATTAGTTGAACAAAATTTACATCTTGTGATAAGCCATAGTGTTGTTTCCCTGCATAAATATTAATTATTACTTATATTAACTATACTTATCATTTCTGACTTCTGTATGAATGAATGAATAATAATAATAATAATATAATAATAATATTTCTTACATTCACACCAATTAACCTAGCCCAAAGTAAGCACTATAAGGCTTGTGTTATGGATACTAGGGTAACGGATAGACATACATATATCATATATAAATAAGTAATATTCATAGAAATACACTCGAGAGCAATGAATCCGGGTCACTTAAAGAATGTTAAAAATCTCGGAAACTAAAAATGATAGGTTAATGCAATAAATTGTATTTAATAGACAATGTAATACTCCTTAAATGAAAGTAAAAAAAATATGAGTCACCATACATTTTATTAACACAAAATTACATAAAGAAAAAAACTGCTGATCTCTCCTTAAAACAAAAATAGGAAACATGAAATGTTTGAACTTTATAACGATTTTCTTGAATTTTAATACTTCGTATTGCCTCCTCGTGCTTCCATTACTGCGTTTACGCGGTTTGGCATGCTGTACACCAAGTCCCTTATACGATTTTGGGGAATATTCTCCCATTCCTCTGTGAGAGCAATTTTGAGCTCACGAAGCGTGATTGGGGGAGGGTTTCGTTGTTTTACGCATCTGCCTAGCTCGTCCCAAGCATGCTCGATCGGGTTGATATCCGGGCTGCGCGCTGGCCACTCCATACGAGTAATGTTCATCTCTTGACGGTAGTCATTCACAATCCTACCTGTATGAGGTCGGGCATTGTCATGCATAAATATAGCATCCTCACCTAAATTGACCATAAATGGACCAACGTGATCATTGAGGATTTCTTCCACATATCTTACGCTAGTTAAAGAGCCGTTTTCTATGATCACCAGCTCTGTGCGACTTTCAGAAGAAATTCCGGCCCACACAAGTACAGACCCACCACCGTAGGCTACTTTTTCTTCGATGCATGCTTGCTTGAATCTTTCCCCTGGTCTTCGATACACTCTGTGTCTTCCATCGTGCTTGTAGAGCATAAATTTTGATTCGTCGGAGAACATAACTTTTGACCAATCTTCAATACTCCAATTTACGTGGCTCTGGGCATATCTTAGTCTTGAAATACGATGCCCACGCTCCAGTTTAGGGCCGTTTGCAGGTCTAAGGGGTTTTAAGTTAGATTCAGCAAGCCGACGCCGACGTCTTACTGTCCATGCACTTGGGTTACTTCCTCCGAGGCGTCGAAACTGATTGGTGAGTTCAGTTCCTGTGAGAAAGCGATTTCGAAGCATGGTGTTCACCAAGTATCGGTCTTCTCGTGCTGTAGTACACCTGGTTCTGCCCGTTCCTGGTCTGCGTAGGTTAGAACTAGTTTCTTCGTAACGTCGGAGAACTCTTTGTACTGTTGACAGCGACACACCGACAGTCCTGGCTGCATCGCGCTGACTCCGGCCGGTTTCCAGCATTGTAAGTATTCTGGTGCATTCTTCAGGCGTAAGCGACATAATTTCAGCTTGAATAATGAATATAGAGCACTATCAACATGGTTTATGTACCCACATAAATGACAGATTACAAACAAAAGCAAAACCAAATGCTGTAATTTCGTAGTTCCATCTTCGAAAGTGGCCCTTTTTCAAATTTGATTTTTTTATGATATAACTTTACAATAACTAAGAAGTTTTAATACCTTCATTTAAGGAGTATTACATTGTCTATTAAATACAATTTATTGCATTAACCTAGCATTTTTAGTTTCCGAGATTTTTAGGATTCTTTAAGTGACCCGGATTCATTGCTCTCGAGTGTATATAAATACCCATGACTCAGGTACAAATGCTCGTATTCATCACACAAACATCTGCCTCTTCCGGGATTCGAACCCAGGACCGTCGGTGCGAAAGGCAGGATCGCTACCGTTGCACCAAACGGTCGTCGAATGAAGATACTTTATTGTTATACACACAGATATACAAATAGTTTAAAAAATAGAGAACGATAAGGGGTGCTAAAATAGGCGGTCTTGTCGCTTAGAGCGATCTCTACCAGACAACCTTTAGGTGGAGGGAATAATGCTATTAAGGACAGGGGTGTGATGTGTTCACATGCTGACCCTATTATAACACATAAATGTTACTCAAATGTTTTGTTAGTTTTTTGGGAAGTCGTACTTTATGTATCTATTCATACTAACCCAAAAATTGTATTTTGTCCATGCTGATGGTCATGACTTGGGGTACAAGATCACGAGACAGCATCTCCTGTATATACTGGAACTGGATAAGTGGGTAGTCGCCGTAAAGGTACTCTTCGCGACCGCAAACCTTGAGTACGTAGTTAAAGTGTTCAATCCGCATGTTTAGAGACGTGGCTTGCTTCTTGAGAATTATGTCTATATGCTGTTGGGGCGTGCGGGTGATGGGCACGCATAATGATGACGAGAACTGGAATGAGAAAGATTTGTTATTTGTATCAATAATAATATTAGAGAACATCACATACATTGTTCTTAACTCAAGTAGCTTAGATACTTGTGTTATGAAGTTCAGAAACAACGGTAGTACTACAACACCCATACATTGACCTGGCCTGGGATCAAACCCGGGACCTGGGAATATTGTTACCATGAAAATAGGTATGCGAGCCAATCGACAACGGAGGTAGTCCTAGGTTTCAATTAATATCACATCATTGCTACGATGGTAAGCCCTAAACAGTCGTAGTGGCCAATCCCTAGCCATATCTAAGACACGGATAAGTGAAAACTAAAAACGTAAGCAAAATTCTATCAACTCTTTCTCACATAGGAAATTGAATATCTTAAAATTCAATGAGAAAGGTGTAGTACCGTTGTACTGCGTATGTAAGATATATTATTGTATATCTTTACATCATATAATTAATCAAAAGTCTGTCTACTGTCAACCGAGTTCAGAAAAAAAAATACATTATTTTTTTATATATTATTATATGAAGGGTACAGGAGAAATACATGCAAAGTCACTGAGACAATGAACTGAGAAATTGTTAATTTTTTATTTTGATCCTTGATAAAAGGTACATCAAAGCTTGAAATAAATGAAATACATATAATTTATAAAGAAAAAATATATATTTTTCACGTTTACTATAGAATAAAACTATTTTGCTTGTATTTAGTGAGCTAGCAGAAAAAAAGTGAATAGAGTTAGAAAATACAGGACAAAAATATGCAATGTCCATGGAATTTTTACTGTTTATGTATCATTATATTTTATCTTTGAGAAGTATTACTTAGCTCTTGGTCCTCAAAAGAAGGTCCTGAGGCCCTACCATCACGTCTTATCGCGATTCAAGTTCAGCTGTTGAAGAGAGATGCAACTAAAGACCGCGTACAGCGGTATCTTACTTTGACAATCGAACTTGCATCGCGCTAAGAGATCATGGTAGGCCCTCTGGATATCTATAAATTTCGCCTTTGAAACTGGAAGACTCATTGTATGTCTGTTCTGGCAGTAAAAACTCTGAAACACCAATGATAGGAGAGTAATCATGGGACTTTTTTTTAGGTCCCATAAGAACAGATAAACTCCAAATGGAATTGTAGTGTTCTCTATGAAAAATTAATCTTGGATGATCCTTTTCAACCTTGATTTCTCTTATGGGTCGATATAAAAAAAACTAAAAAATAAATACAAACTCGAACTGTGAAAGTCAAACCGGCAACCATGGACAATGCTTATTTTATTCCTCTACGTCCTGGACCTTGCTTGTTAATGCACTGCACAATAATTTTCTATGAAGATTTCTCGGTGACTATGTATGTTACTGCAAAGTGTGTTTTGGTGTTTTGTTCTACGACATTAGTACTATAAAATCGTATTGTCAGTTCAAAAAACATAAAAATGTGACATTGCATATTTTTCCCCTGTGATCCTTCATATATGTTAGTATAGATCTTCAGACATTCGTTAGTTAGTAAAATATTTTATTTCAATTATTTTATACTGTGTGGTTTGATTGTATATTAAAAAAGTTTTACTTGATACTAAACTTCATGGTAAATGTGTCAATATAATTCGGTAATAAACTGAGGTAATGAACAACTATAAATGACATTGACAATTCTGGTCTTAAAGAGTACAAATACTCATTCCGGTTTACAGTATTGAAATATTGCTTGTTATATAAGAATAAAATGTTGAAATCACGTTTCAACTTGCGTGATTCTGAGGAAGACGAGAAGGCGCCGCCTACAGGTGAATATGAGGGGGAAGGAGTTGAATTGGGCGAAATGGCGTGTGAGGGGGTTGTTGAAGAAGAAGAAAAGAAGATCGTATACCCCGACCGACCACTGCGGAAGGTGGAGGTGACTTCAGGGCTTAGTATGATTGGAAAGACAGCCGCGGGAGACGGGTAATAAAATTGTGTGCATTTTTCATATACCACCATTTGGATAATCAAAGTGTTCATAACAATTTAATTCTCGACATTAATATCACTTTTGCAAATTCAATATTAATATTATATAAATGTTTAAGAATTTATATTAATTTATACTGGTATAAATAATAACTTGAGTATATAGATTATTAGATAGTAATGTTAAATTGGTATTTTTTTGTAATATCATTATTAAAATTTTTAATGTCGTCTTGCACTTTAGCTATACTCGAGAAGAATAAAGCTGTAAGTACTGTTCTAGTATTAAGATCTATATAATGTACACTTCATTAACAAATAAATAAATTTTCTTTAACCTGCTTTCCTATGTTTATTATTCTTTAAACTGTTTGTTCCTGTGTTTACTTATACCATCACATCTTTACCAGATTCACTGCTAAGACACTGGCCATCCGCATTTATGAAAACGCTGTAGGGAATATAGACCATAATCCGTTTCGACTTATAAGAACTCTTTATTATTACAGATACACATATTTGAAGGTAACTCTAACTGGATTACAACTAACTGATTTAACATTATTGAAGAGTTACAAGCATCTACAATACGTCGACGTTTCAAATAACAATCTAGAACTGGAGGCATTACAAGTGCTTGCTGAACTACCTTTTCTTGTCCTCATTCATGCAGATAAGAATGCTTTGCAATCAGCTGCTCTAAAGAGGATGAAGTACCTTCAAGTTATTATTATGAATAACAATATGATTACTTCTGTAGATGACGTCTATCAGCCTGAACTGTGTACCCTAGAAGTGGGCTATAATAAGATACGACGGTTTTCTTTCACCAGCAGAATGCCACAAATCAAAGTTTTAGATTTCCGATACAATTTCATAGATGAAATAATTGACTTTGATTTCCCTAATTTAGATAGCTTATACTTAGCTGGAAATAAAATTACTAAACTCATAGGGCTAGAGAGACTTGTGAATTTGAGAATACTGCATGTAAGAAACAATCCTATAAAGTTGCTGGACGGATTTGACGAGTGTCTAACTAAACTGCAATATATAAATTTGAGGAATTGTAAAGTTTTGACACTGCGGCAAGTGAAGAAATTACGGGTAGATATGCATATTGGTGTAATTATTTCATTAGTTTCGATTTATTAATAATGATAACATTAAAACCGTAGGTTTTGAAAGCATTGGATACATTAGTGATGAAAGGATGCCCCTATATGGGAGGGACAGGGGAAGAAAACCCAGAAGTTGCCCAAGAGGAAGAGGATGCTGAAATAAGAATTGAAATGCTGGCAACACTACCACGTCTCAAGAGGATTAATAAAGGAGTTATCACACCAGAAGAAAGGTATGAGTCAATTTAATTACTTTTTGTTAACTTACAACTTTAAAGCCATTGGACAGAAGGAGCAATTTTAAAATCGTGAAATTACTTGAAAAATATTTAATAAATGCTGAAATTCCAATTTAAGGCCATAAAGCGGCAGGAAATTGATCTATTTTACTTATTTGTAATTCAGTCCAACTTGTATAAAGTTAGAATCAAATGTAAAAACGTCGCCGTCGCCGATACTTGCAATTAATTTGTTAAAAAGGCAATGGTTATTATGGTAAACATATTTACAGAACAAAAATTATTTTGAAAAATATTTCAACCTATCAACATCACCATTATACAACTATATGTTAAAAAGTAAACGCATACTTTGTGATACCTATATTATTGAATGCATGTCGACAATAACAAAAGGTATTTTTTAGTTAAATTATCCGTAAAACGTAAATTAGAATGTACCAGGCTAAAGAGATGAAGGAATATTACTCTTTCGGCGAGTTCCATCTTACTTTGGATTTAACCATCTTTTTTTTGTCGCCGAGTCGCCAATCCAAAAAATCATTATCCAAATATAAGATGCAGTTAGAAGCGAATTCGCGTAGCTTCCAAACTTTAGTAAATTCAATTGGCTACCATTTCTTTGTTTACATATTTTTATACAATTATACAACCAATAAAACGAAAATTTCGCAAAGCAATAATATGGCCTGAAAGAGAAAGTATTCAACAGACTGGATATATTTACACACCAACAGATAATATGATATAGCTATATGAAATCACTTAAGCTGGTTTCTATAGATGATGATTGAGACATACATATAGTAACTAAGAATATTAATATGTGTGAAACCACATTGTTTATAAACAAAGGTTCATTAAACCTCTAGCTGTTGAATTATTTGTAACAATAATGTTGTAATAAGGGAAATATAATGTGAAGTGATACTGAGGCTAGTATCATGTCACATTATATTTCCCTTTTTTCATTTATTTAACTTAGTAATAGATTATAATGCTGATACGGGCACCAAAAATTGCTGGGTGCTGTCTGGTAAATATATATTAAAAGTATGTATGTGAAAATATTGTTTTTATTTCAGAACTGAGGCTAAGGAACTCATGGCCCAATGGCTTGAAGAAGGCGAAAAAGATGAAGAGGAAATTGAAGATGAACAAATTGAAGAACAGTCTCATGTTGAGGATTGAAGAAATATTTTTCAACTAGATTAATTTAATAAAGTAATATTTATTTTATATGCAACATATTTTAAATGTCTTGTCTCTTTAAGGATACAATCAAGTTGCAGTTCACAGGTTAGATCAGTTATTAAGTAATTTATGCAATAAGATATGTCAGCCTAAATTTTTAGCTCACTTTCTTACTTTCCTTTAGTCAATGCCAAATATTTGGTTCTATAAAGATTTCTAAACCCTGTATGTGCATATAATTTTTTTAATAAATTGTGGGTAGATGGCAAAAGTTAATCATACCTCTGAGTTTGCAAACTTAGTGACGAGTATGAAGCAGTTTTTGTGTAGGTGGCTCTTGAGTGTGGGAGGTACTGCCTGATCAGCAAGCCTTGGAGGACATCGATATCTTAGCCCCTCCTTTCTTTCTAATCTCCGTATCAAACTTTCTTCTGCTAAACAGCGCATTTGTGTCCGAAAGTCATTTACTTCTGAACTTCTCAAACTTTCAAATTCATTTAAACCTGCAAGGTCAAAATTGTATAGACAGACCATTTATGAGAAGTAGGCATATTTGATGGTCACTAAACTATTTTTTTTAAGCTTTAATGTACCAAACATAACTAGTCTAGTCTTTGTAATAATTGAACTTTTTTTGTTTATTTGATCAGAACAATCTATTCTAATGGTCTCTGAAGACACATCAGGCTGCAACTGCAAAAAAATGGTATAATATCCTCTTGCTGAAACAATGTTTTATAGATTCTCACAACTAATCAATAATTATATAATTGAAATTTGTGTTCATTGTCTTTATTGTTGTTCCAAAAATATATATTTTTTTAATGGAGTACAAACTGTAAGTATAGTAAAAACCAAATGTAGCACATTTGCTACATAATTCCAGAGTAATTATTTATGTACTGCTTTTCAAAGTAAAAATCTATGAAATCAAATCCAACAAACCTTTTCCAATCAAATGACTTATTTGTGTGTTCAACAATTGTTCCCCAGGCCTTTGACTATCATCAGATCTCTTTATTATCACAAGTACACCACATACAGGTTTGATATCTCGGAGGCGTTTGGTCTCATCATCCACTTCCTCTGATGTGGCAAGAGAATTGACAAATTGGAAAACATAACCGGACATCTCATGGAGCATCCCAAACAAGGGATAGCTCCCGGCTCTGTCCCATAAGTCCTACAAAATAAAATTATATGGTTTTCACAAAATAGGGATGAAATTGCTATCGGCCTTTCCGATAACTAAGATTAAAGTACATTCTGTCAATTTTGGTATGCTAACCATATGTCAAAAATTATTATCAGTATGTCAGTGTCAAAAATTATGAGGATAAAAATTTTAATTGATAACAACATTCTTCATTCAATATTTTTCAAGGGTTTTGACTCATCATTACAATTTCAATATGTTGATGATTCCAATATTTATGTTGATTTTAGATATTTTTATCTACATAACATTCTGAATGTTACAAAATATTTGATGCTGACTGTACACCCTAAACATATTAATAAATGAAAAGATTGTCTTATATGGGGATATATGACATAATGAAAAAGGTACATAATGTTATTTAGTTTATTATTAATATAACAACATTGAAAGTTGAGGAAATAATAAGCATTATACATTAAGACAAATGGAGGAAGATATTATTATGAATAGCATAGTTATTTAGTTATTCCACATTATATAGATTTTTATTATATACTCCATAAGTTTTGAGTCGGTTATTTGAGTAGTATTTAGGATATTAAGCAACATATACAGGGTTTGTAAATTACTTTCATGATATGCTACCCAGTATGTTGGTAAACATTTTAAATGCATAGATAATGTTTATTACAGAGGAGGAATCAATATTATTCTTAGTGAGTCACGCTGGTTGGCATTTTGGCTACTAACCTCTTTGACATCGTGAAGGGTAGCATCCCAGCTAACTTTTAAAGGAATGAAAATAGAGTTAGGTAGGAGGCATGTCAGCTCCACGTAGTCGGACGGTGAGGACGTCCAGTAGTCCCACGTATCCGGACAACTCGGTGCAGGAACCATTGTTTTGATAAATTCCCGTCAATATTCCAAAATTACCCCCATAACATCTTTAGTAGAATTTTCACTGATAAGTAGTGATCACAGTGACGGGGTCACTGTCTCCAGCTGAAAACATTGCCCACCGAGGATTAGTCACTGATATCGAGACCACCGGGGTGTTGAATCATAGCATTTCCTGGTATTTACGAAGGGGCAAATCGCCATTCGAGAACTGTCAACGTTACACAAATAATGTTTAAAAACTATATTCACTTGTTCCAATACCTTGATACGAATAATTTACATTATATTGAAACTCCTTTGAATACTAAAAAATAACATCCACTAAAATAAAATTATGTGTAAGAAATTGTAAATAAAGATTACGTGCAACAACTCTACGGATACAGAAAATTGTTTATGGTATTTTCAATTTCATAGATCAAAAAAGCATTGTGAGTTTTTTCTTTTATCAAAGCTCGGCATGGATACCAAATAAAACTAGACCATAGCGGAAAATTGCTTGATTTTCTTTTCTTATCTTTTTTGATCTATCGTAAAAACCCCAGTTGTGTTCCAAAATATACATCAGTATACTGGGCAGTGGTAATGTCGTTAAGAATCGCCGCCATATTGTGATTTGTTCCACAATATACTAGCCAGCGCGTTGACGTCAGAAATCAACGCCATATTTAAAATTGTGTGAGTGCGAAAGAGAGGAAAAAAGCACTGATGTGTATTTCGGATTACAGTCATATATACCACCGGTGGTTTGGTAAGTACTTTTAACTTAAACGATACCACAGTGAAATAATTTAATGCTGAGTTTTGACAAATGCAATTTGATTGTATTAAAAGCCGTTATAGTCCGCATCTGTAGCGATTCAGTAGTTATACAGTCGCTAACAACTAGCGACTAACCTTCTTATAGTGCTACAACCTAAATTACAACTGACGGAGAGTCACCAATCGTCTATCTTATAGTTTACTAGCAAACGCGCTTTTGACAAAAGGCAGTTTTAATTATTTCAAAAATCCATAAGGTGTAACTGTTCTAAAAGTCGAAAAGCAAGTCTATACAATAAAACTTTAGAAATTAAGTCGTTTAAGTTGCTAATGTATCTAAATAAACTACTGATTCCTGTCTTGTTCTGTCATGTCTTTCAAGGAAATATAGGTATGTAAAAACTCAACTTGTTTCAGGTATCAGGCAGGAGGGCAGGACTCGAACCCACATCCTTTCGCTATCCGGGAGAACTCTTAATTTTTATTACTCTTAATAATTTATTTAGATATAAAAATCTAGTAGTAAAATTTTTAAATAACAATAAATATTATATAAGATTGATGAAATAGTTTCTATCGCTATTACAGTTTTTTATCTCTCGGAAAATGAGAAAAACAGACTATATAGAGTGGGCTTACGTTTAGTAATTGATATCTTTCGGCTGAGATGGTGGAACGACTGTGTCTGATATCGACACGCATCCAGGCTATAAAATCTTATTAAAAAATTACAATATGAATTTCGTGGATAATACTAATCTGTGAACGTTTGTCTCGTGATTCTGAATTTTGTTGAGCAATGTTTGATTATAAAAACACGCTGAATTTTTATAATGTTTGAGCATTCGGTAAAAGTTCCAAGACATTATAAAATCGCTGCAAATATATTCAAAAAAGTTTCTACAGAAGGTGGCAGTGTTAAGACGTTATTATACGACGACAAACTTCGACACTTTGTGAGTATTGAGTTTGTTTAAATTTACCATTATATGAGACTTTCCAAAAAGGTTATTTCTTAACCCAAATTCCTCTATAAATTAAGTGATATCTCTCAGGCTTTTAAGTATTAGAAGCTACAGTTACTGAGTTTAGATATCTATGGAATTTAATATAAAACTCCCAAAATTTTGAATTTACAGAGAACCAACGTGCTTTATGCACTTATAACAGAAACAATAAAACATGCTGCTGACATAGATAAAATATTTGAATACTATGGGATATTAGAAAAAGAGTCTAGATTAGATCCATGGCTAGCTAAAGTTTTGACAACTGAATTACTGTTTGGTAAAAAAGTTCTATCTGGCAAAAGCAAGCCTGAACAAACCATACTGTCTTACAAAAAGCAGTTTGAAGAGTACACTAATGAAAATGAGGATGCCTTGAAGACTGAAGGTAATGTTTTGTTTCTTTTTCCAGATCTAAAATCATCACAATCCCATTATATCCATCATGGCTGAAACAAATGAGGGTCCTTTGATCCCTGAGCATACGAGAAGAGCAGCATTAGTCCTAGCTAATCTATTTGTTTACAGTGTAGCTATGTTTACACTACCATTTGTAGCATTTTTTGGGGTTAGACATATACTCTCTGAATACTATCCTGTTAGTAGTTTCGCAGTGACTGCCTGGTCAGTGCTTGCAGCTGTAGTAGTTGTCAATATTATAATTTGCATATATGCATACAAAGCTTATCATGAAAAAGAATATGATGAACATGGGAATGAAATAGACCAGCATTCATATGAACCTTTGCCTTCAAAAGAAACAACTGAAAGAGAAAAAAGTAGTTTAAATTTAAAACAAGATTAAAATTTTTAAGACATTCCAATTGCTGTTTACCAAAATATGACAGGCTTTAGTGTGTTGAGGTGGTGAAATGCAGTGTTCATAACAAGGAATAAATGTGATATTTAAGAATAATCTTTTATTTAAATTCCATTGTATTTGTTTAAGGGTAACATAACTTTTGGATAGTTATATTACCTTAAACAGATCAAGTAGTCAATGTTATTTTCAGCTTTATTTTCACTTATTCTCATTGTCATGATATAATTTAAAAAAAAATCGCCACCTCCCAAATATTTAATACTTATATAATATACATATATATTTGTATTTATTTAAATACAAATTTAGGTATATGTAAATTTATTATAATAAAATTATGATTCCATTTAGTCCTATTTATACAAAGGATGTTTTGAAAAGATCCCTTTAAACCATAAGACTGTACATGTAATTATTAAGAGATTTTTTGTTTTATTTTTTCGCACTGTCATGGTTATCAGTAACATGTTTTGTATTGCTATTTTATAACCAACTTCATTAAGTACTCTGATGAAGGCCTATACAGACAAGAGTTTAGTCTGATGTAGTCCGCAACATGATCTTTAATAAGAGAATGAGATAGCGCTTTTCTGCGGTGTTTTTATATGGGGCCAAATTCAATTTTATATGCATCTTAATAGAAGTCATGTCACAGTCAGCATAAAAATAAATTAAATTGTCTGTGCAACTTTTTATTGTCTGTGCAACAAAATTGAAAGATCTCTTTAAATTGCCACATTAACCTGCCTCCAAATTAAAAAAAAATTACCAAGTATGCAGCCACTACAAAAACATCATGGTATAACTAATGTTGCCTGTGGATAGGTGCTTATTTTACAAATATCAATTATACACACAACAACTATACTTTGGCACGTTCTTCATTCTTATCCATTATTACTTTGTTATTTCTCTCTAAATTAGGGATATCTTATCGGATATATTGTCAGAAACTAAAATTACCACCAAACTGCACAGCCCTTTTAAGTCTACTGACATATTATAACATGTTGATAATTTTTTAATTAACTATTACTGTGGCTTGTTCTGTGTCAATTCTTTTCTTGCATAAAGTCAACCAAAAAAATATAATTACTAAAGGATATTCCTTTACAGGTAAATACAGCTTTTAAAATTTATTAATTTAATTTAAACTATAATTTTTCTAATGTCAAGAGTTGGTTTCCTTTTTAGCTGTGATGGCTTAGCATCAGGGTTGTACTGGATAATTATCGTGATAATTATCAAGATAATTAAGTATTGATAATTATCGTTGATAATAACGAGTAACTGTTATTGTACAAAACAAAATATAATAGTACATTGTTGTCGAGGCGCGGAAAACCAGCAATTGTTGGACAAGTAGAGTGTGAAGTCCGAGCCGTAGGCGAGGAAAAAGTAATGTCTAAAAATTTAAAAATCTTTCATTTATATATATGTTATTTGATTTGATAGTTGGACAATTATCTGATAATTATCAGAGAAAATAATTATCTTGATAATTTGCAATCCCGCTTAGCATTAAGGGAGGATTGGTATCAAGTCTATCATCTAAATTATAATCTAGTTATCACAAAACGCTTTTATGATAACTTAAATTGGTAAAAAAAAACTTAGTACTCACATGAATTGTTATCGTTAAAATATAGTTAAGTAAATTGATAAAGGATGCATAAAGCTTTCCTGTAGATACGTTCGACGAGTTCTAAGAAGTCTACCACTATCATATTTTTATTTTTATTTTTTTGTTATTTAAGAGTAACTGCATATTTTTATATTTAAAGAAATTATTACAAGAAAAAACGTGTCTCCTGTCAAGCTCGCGCAGGATTCGAACCCATATTGCTGGCTTTCCGGACGAGTACTCTTTAAATTAAGCTACTGAGAGCGTGACAGACCTGTGGAATTTTTCCAAGTATTTCTTAATTTGACGCCTAAGTTCTAAGTATTACAAATTTCTTTTATCTTACCACTATTTTGTAGTCTACTTACCACTAGTTAAGCAATGCATCATAATGAAACTAACAGAGCGGGTAATGGTACAAAAGGGGGTTTTCGTGGAATACCTATGCCTTGTCGCTTCCCGACGCATCACAGTCATTTGTCCTAGAGAGGACCGCCGAGCCGGCGAAAATTTAATATTAGAATTCAAACTTTTCCGTCGAAAAAAGTGTAAGAAGTCTGTCCTACAGTTGTTCGCAGGCCACGCTATGTTCGAGTCAACACCAACTTGCTCACTACATCGGACGCAATCAGAGCATTCCAAAACGAAGGTTACCGCTTCATCCGCTGCACATCTGGCTCTTATGACGATTATCTGAAGCAAATACAACAGCTTACCGAGTATGACTTCACACAAGATTACCATGTTAAGACTATGTTCGTCTTTTCAGCTGGAACTAAATTGCACGAACATGAACTATATTTGGAGAACAAAATTATTCTTCAAGATAAGGTAGATATTGGGGCAGTAAGTTAAAGTTTAACGTTAATGAACAAAAATAACATAAATATAATAAAAAAAATTAAGTTTATGAATAAAAATGAGTGTTTAGGTTCAGCGTCACCAATGCGAGATATCCGTAAGTGACTATTGCGAAGCCATATTTAAAGAGGCCAATAAGGTTTAACTACGTAGTTCAACGAACTGCGAGAAGTCGGTGTCTTTTTACGAAAAAACTGCACCTTATTCAAACGCAGAAAACCTCATTTTACATTATCAAGATGTTATTAGGCGTTTATTATTGAGTCAATTGGTAAAATATCTACAACTGGTTCGTTTTGCCTGCTGTATAATATTTACACACAACCCCCCCCCCCCCCCCCCCCCCTCGTACTATATTAAAACCTTCGCATGTCAATAAAGATTCCACTTTTCCCCACAAGTCAAGAGTCATCCATGGGGACTAGAGAAACAAACTGTCACATTCACTATAATTTCTAGACACGTATTTTTTTAATGTACAGGCCACTGCGATGGCAGTTCATTTACTGGCTCCACCAGCAGGCAGCGTAGTGTTAGACATGTGTGCTGCCCCTGGAATGAAGACTACTCAACTCGCTGCTTATTTAAGAAATCAGGTGAACTATAACAACATTTTCAATTCGCATCATATCTTAGCTTTGTACTTAGCTCAAAATTACACACGGATATCGAAACAATTCTTTTTCCTGCTAAAAAGGCGGGTTTTCGGCACCTTTCATTTTTGACTTAAAAATTCCAAAAAAAATTTTTTTATCTACTATATGGACTAACAAATCGATTCCACCCCGAACGGAACCACACCCAAACCCCCTCCCACCTCCCACCCCCCAAGAAGCAGAATAATCATATATGACTTAATTCATAAAAAATATTTTTTTTTTGCGGAGCTACTTAGAGTACAGAGTTTTGAAAGGTTATATTATTTTTGAGCTAAAAAAATATTTTTAAGGGGCCGAAAGCCCGCCTTATTGACCCTCCTCCTTTCTTTACATCACTGTGGTGCAGTTTAAGATTATGCTTATAGTGGTTACATCATTTGGTGTGAACTGTAAATTAAACAGTCTGTATGTTAGAGCACGCAGATAAAGAAATTACCAAAATTAACATCGAACCTCGGACTTTTAGACCGTTGACAGGATCGCTGTCTGTTGTTGAAGTGCACTGTCTGTAAATCGTATTATTGAATTAAAAATCTTGATATTGGCAAGTTAACATAGCTAAAGGCAGAAAAGTCTTGTAAACCAATTTATTGGGAAATTATGCGTTATAGTCTCTTCTATGTAGTTCATCTCTTGAGATATCTACTTTAACACATTCAGACCGAGTTCACTCACCACCTACCAGATTACTACGGACGTAGAATCTTAACATAAGCATTTCGCTTACCACGAAGGCTTAAGGAAAATATTGTGTTTCATGAATTGTTAATATTCTTAAAAAATCACGATTTATAACAATATTTCTGATAGATTTATAACACTTATTAATACAACCAACTTCACACAATAAGACTGCACAGGGAGGTGTTAATTATAACTACAACTTAATACAGAACAGAGTGCCTTCTAAAGAACAGTGGAGCCCTAGAGAGTAGTTTTTTTGTAACTCATCCAATGGACAGCCTTTACTAAAGTTGCTGAACCTCCTTAGTCTTAAAACTAACATCACGTGTATTTATTTTATTTAAAAGAAGGCAAATATTTTCATAATATTTTTTAATTATAAATAAATGAAAAAATAGTAGATTTACCTTTATTAAGGAAATAAACCAAAAAATACATATCTAAAAAGCGATCTCGAACCACAGAATTGCTTGACTTTATTCAATAGTGACTTCAAAAAAAACTTTAAGACAACCGTTTGGTTTAACGTAGCGATCGGGTGGGATCACCACCGACGGTCCTGGGTTCGAGTCCCAGAAAGAGCAGATGTTTGTGTGATGACTACGAGCATTTGTACCTGATTCATGTGTTTTATATATATTTCAATGAATATTACATATCGATGTAACATTTATGTTTCTATCCGTTACCTTGGTGCCTATCCGTAACAAAAGCGATCAATGTGCATATTTTGGGCTAGGCTCAGCTAGGCTAGACTAGGCAGGGATAGTCCAGGCAATGTAGATATATTATTATATTAGAGATATTATTATTCATTTAAATTTCATTGTAAATATAGTCGCGCGGCACCTTACAACAAGGCATCATCGGGCATGGTTGCAAAAATATACACGTGATATGTAACTACAATATCACCAAAACCATTGTGATCCATAATGATGTTTACCGAAGCCAGGACCCTCACCCCTAACATCTGTGCCATTGGGCTCTTCGAATCTATAATCTAAGAACACAAATTTGTTGTTTGTGTTTGTCTGTCCGCTCTTTTTCCATTGTATACGCGTTACCATAGCAACGCGTTACCGTAGCAACGCGTCACCGAGTCTGCTAGTGTATGTTAAAAAAATAGTGATATCGTGAAGATATTTTTTCCAGGGACGAATTTACGCAGTTGAAAGGAACGAGAAGCGTTACAAAACTTTATGTGACTTTGTTGAAAGAACTGAGTCCAAATGTGTAGAAACGCTCCATCGGGACTCATTGGATATTAAAAGAGGAGAATTGGGAGACGTGGAATATATTCTCCTTGATCCTAGCTGTTCAGGATCAGGTAAAAAAGGGTTGATATTTTGACAACGTTGTCCAATTCATTAACTACTTATATCGTCTATGAGCGATTAGACGGCCCACTACCTGAAGTTTTTATTTTCATTCTTTAGTGTACCTACTGTTTTTATTTATATTTATGGTTTACAATAATTATTTGTATTATATTATATTATAATTCAAATAATATATAGGTAAATAATATATTAACCCTCAACCACTGACGTACGTATGTGGTACGTCACCCAAACGGTTTTACGTTCAAAACTTCAATTTACGCGGGAATTTCTGCGCGTCCTTTTTGGTAGTATTCTAGTTGCCAGTGACGCGTGTGTGAGAGGGAAGCGGACGCCTGCCATTTTCCTAAGCAGTTGAGTTTGACAACTCGACGTATGTGGTACGTAGCGTCAGTGTTAGTGTGACTTTTTTTAAATATTTATTTCTGTTTGTCGGCAGATAAAATGAACGGTAAGCAGTTAAATTCGTCTTCATTGCCATCTACCTATAAAATATTAAGTGTTCAATTGAATAGTTCCAACAACGAAGAAATAAAGTGGAAAAAGTTTAGTAACGCCACACCTACATCGAAGATACACGACGCCGCAACTTCCACATGAGCTCTCATCTCTCACTGGCCGTATCTTAGGCAAGGACAAGGATAGTGAAATAGGTCTAACAAGCAGCGAATTTCTCAGATTTGACACTATTTAGATTTGTTAGGTACATATGTTTTAAACTGAAATGTCGCAAAACGCGGTACGGCTGACAAGTTTGTCAAAAACCGAACTGTAACAATTGTTGTTAAAAAGTGCTTTATATTATGATTTATGGCAATTGTGATTATTTCCTAATTAAATCCGTCCTTAGTAATTAATAAAACCAATAAAAGAAGTTCCTATTTTCAGAGCATATTTTTGTGTAAATTTTTAAAAAATGTCTTTGTAATTTTGATTACCGGTATGGTTATTGATTAATAAATATTTTTCTATGATTATTATTACGGTTTTTTTTATTATTCCTATTTCATTTGAATGTGTCTAAATAAATAAATTGCACTAATCATTAAAGTTACACTTTATTGATACATCAGAAGGTCTTTAAATTAACGTATGTATACTGTACGTTAGGGTGGAGTGAAACAAATACAAAAAAAATTTTTTGCTCTTTTCAAATCTCCTGTATTATTAATTGGTGACCATATGTAAAAGCTTTATTCATGCAAAAAATCAAAGGTCTATGACTTTATTTTCAGGTGGCGCATTGAGATAATAGTTTCAAAAAAACTAATATTTTTACTTATAAGCCTACCCTCAAAAAAGAGTTATTCTTAGATTCTTTGCTTACAAATATACTGTTTTTAACTTCGTCTAAGTGTGATCTCGAAACTCAAATATAGTATTTTCTTATGAAACTTTAATATATGGTTTTAAAATAGTGCCAACGTTAAGTAAATTTTCATAAAAAATGCCTAAAACGCGTAAAGATTTCCGGTGTCCTATATTTGGTGATCCAATCTAATTCAGTGATAACATGTTACCTACATATTGTGATGTGATTAAACACTACTTATGGATTAGAAACGAAGTGTTAGAGTTGAATAATGGAAAGGACCCTTCAATCAAAGACTTATGTAAAATGATTGCTTCCAATATTGAAGCAGTCTGGAGTAAAGCAACTATCCCTACAATTACCCATCAACAAGTCGTCTCTAGGCTGATTTTATATTATCAAAAGTACAAGAATGTGAAAAAATTACGTAAGGACTCCAAAAAGCAGATATTCTACGATGACTCAATAAATAAGTTGTTTGATAACGCAACATGTAAATGTGTATCCCGAGAACTATGCAAATGTGTGACTAAAGTACCCGTTGCTAAGAAAAACTTCTTAAAAGATCAACGAAATGAGCGCAAAATGTATATTGGTTCTGTGGATAAGGTGACAACTCAATCTATGCAACGTCGTGAAATTAGGAAGCAAACATATGAAGAGTTTGCTGCAAAATGTAACGTCACTCCAAGTACATCATCAGAATTGCAATCTATAGAAAAACACGAACCTTTAACGGCTATTTATTTTGATGGTCGTAATGACAAAACTTTGCCTATAACTAAGGCTAATAATATATCCCAAAGGAAGATTATAATTGAAGAACTGATAGATATTGATTTGTTGAGCACCGATCAAAAATACCTTTATCGGATATGTTCTGCTATTTCTTCTGGTACAGTTCCACCAAACTTAGCTAACAAAGACCCAGGAAAACTAGTCCATTCTCGATGATTAACTTGTGCTAACAGGATTCTTCGCTTGTATATTGGCACAGCTAAAAATCCTCTTGAGTCCGATTCATCTTTAATATGGTCAAAAGAAGTATGTATTTGCGAGATGACTTAAAAGTGTTGTCTTAAATACTATTCAAAGAAATGCTTTCTTCATGCACCCAGAAAATCTATTGCTGGCTATGTTACAAGATGATAATCAACAAGTACGAGAGCTGGCTCTTAGGAGAGTTTTAAAGGCAAGAAAAGAGTCCAAAGGCAAGAAAATTCGTGAATTTCAGTTACCAGAGCTAAAAATAGATGCGACAAAATATTATGATTTGATAGAATGGGCGAAGAGAAGATAAAGGAACCTCCTGTAACAATGAAATATAGCGACTCGGAAATTACTACAAAAATTGCATCTGGAGGTAAATTGTTTGATATTGAGAAGAATGAGAAATACCCTTGCCACAATCAAGCAGTCGAAAGGTGTGTCAAACTTGTAACTGAGGCTTCGGCGTCTGTTTGTGGACTCGATGCTAGAGATGGTTTCATTCGTACTAGAATAAAATCCAGGTAAGAAATACCTATTTTTGACACCAAATCTCAGTATTTCCGTCTAAAAGAAGACACTGGGACTACTGGTACTGAACATTAAAATGTTATTTTTATGGTTATTTAATATAGCTATTCATTGTACTAGTAGTTTTAAGTATAAATTCAGTAGAATATAGAGTTTTATTGTCAGTAATAAATGTTTATTTGTAACTCTTTTTTTTTTTCTTATTTTTCTACCTTCATACCTAATGCGCCACCTCAAGATAATGAGTTAGAAAGTTGATATTTTGCATAAACATTTCCATTACGATGGATCACTGTTTGAGAAACCAGGAAATATAAAATTCAGAAAAAAAAATTTCACTCCACCCTACTGTACGTACGTCAGTGGTAGTGCAACAAAATGACACGTCAGTGGTTGAGGGTTAATAAATATAATTTATCATCGTGCATGTATTCCCCATGGATGAAAACTTTATTTATTTATTATTAGGAAAGCTTACATGTGATCTAATGCTATATTTAAATTACTATTATAGAGAGTTAATAACAAGCTCTCACAAATAAGTATACATAATGTATAAACTACTTATAATCGTTAACAGTTCCGAAAGATGAAGTGAAAAATTAAATAAAATATAGTTTGAAGGCCACGTTCAATAAATCACTCATCAAAAGTAGCGTTAACCAAACTCGTGAAAAATAAGCTCCTGCGATTGTTTGTTTAATGGACGCTATACTAGTGGTAAATAAATCAAAGTCGTACTCAGAGCCTAAACCTACTAAACAGTCTACACCTACGTATGAGAGACATTTTAGTCCTGTAATTGGTTCTTGCATGCGGAACGTGAAGTAGCTTTTGGAGCAGCATTTGGAGGTGAATGGGTAATACCCATGGCCTACGACCAACCTTTTAGAAAGTGGCTTTACTTCCGCATTCACAAGCAGAACGCGCTGAACACTAACGAGCTTTATTACACAATTTAACATACATTGCTCTAAACCCATGTGGCTGGAGCACTTGGGTTATGGAATTTAGAAACAACAACGGTGCCAAAACACCCAGACACGAGTCAATATAGAAAAGTAGTTTTCTACATTAACGCGGCCTGGGACCGAACCCGGGACCTCGGAGTGGCAGTTACTGCTTATAGGAATCAATAAAATGGCGTACGGAAACTTCCATTCTGATTTAAAAAATCCCATTTTGTTCCCAATAAAATTTATTAGAATAGATGGCTGATGATGATTTTAAATTCTACTTCATTATTATTTGACGTTAGTCAATTGCGAACTGAAGTAAGATAAACCAATAGTTTTATATTGCAAAATTTTTAAAACTTAGATTGTATTTCGGTTTTATTATTGCATAATTTTTATTCTTACGAGTCGAAAATAGAGCAATATTCTTTAAACATTCTGTCCAACGTTAAGACATCTTATCATGCTTCATTTGTTTTCAGGCATGGAACTATGTGTGCATAACTATATTGAAGAATCAAGATTGGCGAAATTGACTTCTCTTCAAGAAAAGTTTTTGAAGCATGCTATGAATGCGTTTCCCAAAGCTAAACGCATAGTTTACAGTACCTGTTCCTTATTTCCTGAAGAAAACGAAAGGGTCATCACCAATGTGGTAAAGACGTCTCGTTCCAAATGGAGAGTGCAAGATGTGAAAGAAATCCTTAAAGGCCAATGGAATAACATGGGTTCAGGAATGTACGGTAGTATTGGTACAAGATGTATGTATTCTAAACCAGATTCTGATTACACTATAGGGTTTTTCTTAGCTGTGTTAGATAGAGACGCAAAAGACCTAGAAAAAAGTTGTAATGATGGAAAAGTAAGTTATACAAAACATGTAACTGAAGATATAAATGTCACACATACGACAGAAAATAGTGATGTTCCCGTGAAAAAGAGAAAAAAGCAAAAAAATGAGGAATCTCAATGTAAGAATCAAGAAAACGTTATTCACACTCAGGAAGATTCTGAGGGAAATACAACTAATGCAACCCATGAGCTTGCCATGACAAACGAAGAATGTGAAAGTACTGTTAAAAGGAAGAAGAAGAAAAAAGATAAACACAAAGAAGTAGATGAAAATGTAGAATCTATCGAACAGGATTCGAGTATAATCAATGATGATTTATCAGAAGAAATCCATCCCAAAAAGAGGAAGAAGAACAAAAAATCATTAGAGAAACTAATTGATGGGAATATTGAAATACATGAAGACAATAATTTAGAACCGGCGAAAAAAAAGAAGAAAAAGAAATCAAAATCTAAAGACGCAGTAGATGATAATCCAAATATTGAAGTGTAGTCTTAATATGTGGATGAATATTGATAGTCATGGTATAATATTTAAAATAACGGTAGTATTGTTATAATACTACCGTTATTAACAAATTTAACACCACATTTTTTTTTTCAATTAAATTACATTTATAACTAGTAACACAAAACAGTTATTTATTTATGTTCAAACAACAATACGTCGTAATATTGAACTCTATTTGTTGGAATTTAAGCTGAAAATCGTACAAATAACTTGATAGGTTGATATGTTTTTAACTGTACCTAATTTGGACTTTTTTTCCGTTAAACTATCAACGGATATCATAAGATGAAAAAGCACCAACGAATTAGATATTAATATTTTTAAGGTAAATCCAAATACCATTAAAATATACTTGACATAGTTCAGATACTTAGATGTAACATATTAATTTTTACGATTTAAATAAAGGCTTAATAATCGATTTTAAGAGCTAAGAGATATATTTAAGAAAAAGAAAAGGACAAACTATTTCTATTTTATTTTTCTCACATTCAACAAAATATTAAATGTACCTTTTTCCCTTATGACGACGGTATGAAACTAAAGAATTGGAATTGCTAATCTAATCGAATTATCTTTTTGTACAAAATGACAATAAAATAAAAACAAAAATACATTTTATAAAAGATTTTTATTTCTCACTAGCTGACCCAGCCACGCGTTGCTGTGGCACAGTAATTTTATATATCTTAAATATTTCTTTTTCTAAAATAAAAGTAGCCTAAGTTACTCCTTACTACATCAACTACCTGCCAATAAAAGTCCCGTCAAAATCGGTCCAGCCATTTCAGAGATTAACCGGAACAAACAGACAGACAGACAGGCAAAAATTGAAAAAAATGTTATTTTGGCGTATTTACCGTACTTATATTTATTCATATGCATGTAGTAAAAACGGTTATTTCAATGTTACAAACAGACACTCCAATTTTATTTAAATTTTATTAAATCATTTCATAGAAATATACTGCTCATTGAAATATGTTCGTAAAAATACTTAAAAGAGCCACCGATAACAAAACCCTATTATTAAGTAGGGCAAACACCATAAACGACATTTCTAGTCGTCTAGCCGTCATTTCTAAGAACTAAGTAGGTACTGTTTTTTTCTTACATCATTGCTTATTACAATTTCAACTTTATTGCCTTCGGTTAAGCTATATGTGTAATATTGAGTGCTGACACTGGTTTTGCACGCAGCCCTCAGTCACGATATGTCGCTCGCCCTTATTATTGTTCGTTACGTCAGGTATATTTGCCTGATGTGTTCCTAAAACAATAAATAAGTACCATTTTCTACGTTTTATTTGAAGATTATGGCTCAGTGATGAAATCATATCATATTATAAGTTTTATCATAAGACCCTTATCGTCAGGTAAAAAGTGCTAATCTTGTTACGACTAATCTAATCAGCCCAATCGAGATGGGTTTCCTAGTAAGCAGCCAAGGGATTCTTTACCTTCTACCTCCACCATCAGAAGAGATCGTTAGTGCTATATTGTTTTATTATCTGAACAACATGCCAAATTTCGTGATGTTAAAAGATCTAGAAATAGGTAAATTACAGCTTAGATTTTATATCCTTTATTTTAGTCATAGCTCGACTTTATAAAAACATGTTAATTAAATCATATTTATTTAAAAAATTCGTCTTACTACAAACAATAAACTAATAATGCTTATTTATTACCACGTTTTTCTTATCTCACTTTTCTTATTTGTTTGTCTGTCCGGGCAAAATCTTGCAACTTAAATTTGAGGCACTTTCCGATAAGCTAGAAAGCTGAAACTTTCAGGATAGTTCAGAACCCGATGACAATGCACTCTAAAGCAACTTTCAACTTTCCAGATGCACTTTCAGGTCCACTTTCGGCAACTTTCACTTTTGTATGGGGCTTATCCGATTGTTGCGTAACACATGGTTACTTCGTTGAGTTAATAATTAAAAAGAATAAAATAATTATACTAGATTTAAAAAATCTAAAAATCCCTCGTTTTTCAATGTCCTAAAAAGAATAAAATAACCCTGCGGGGCAAAGCGAGGGGCCACTCAAAACGTGGGGGCGCATCTTTACAATAATCGGCATCAATGCATGTCATTCATCTCTTTAAAATCTCCTCTTAGTAATATGCGCCCCCACGTTTTGAGTGGCCCCTCGCTTTGCCCCGCAGGGTTATTTTATTCTTTTTAGGACATTGAAAAACGTGGGATTTTTAGATTTTTTAAATCTAGTATAATTATTTTATTTTGCTGCACGAAAACAAAATATCGGCTTAGGTTATGGCTCATACAAATTGTGATATATTTGTGAAGAGACTAGCACCTGAAATAGGTTCTCGAAGAATCCGTGTCACAGTTTACTAGGCTCCTCCCACATTAGAAGGTGAAATATTCGATTTTTGATTTGACAGTTAAAGGAATACAAACTAGAATAACCTAGAAATTAGAAAGGTACTAGAAAATTTCTACGGATGTTTACAAGGCTCGGTAGCTCAATTGGGAGAGCATTGGACCGGACTTCCAAAGGTTGCGGGTTCGATTCCCGCTTGAAAATTCAGTTGTGAACCGAGTCGATCTTTTTCTAGTATTTTTCTATTAAAATAATTTATCTTAGAAGAAATAGTTAAATGAAATATTAACAGTAGATGAAAGCTAAAGGCCAGCAGATTGGGCAATTGCAGTAACTCATAAGTGGATGATGTATGTGTGTGTATGATTGTATGTTCATATTGGGAAGTGTGATTGGCAGCTATTGATAGGTTGAAATGGAGACCATCGTGCGAGAACAATACCGATAAACGTCATATAATTATGCCATTGGGTGTATATTTATGGGGCTAGTATATTTTTCATTATTACGTATAGTGAAAATAATATAGTATACAATAGCGCGCAATGTAACCACATGAAAGTATGGCGTCGTCTCCTGACATGCTGAGCTACATGTTGGGCGCCAAATGTATAATGAATGGTGGATAACATACGCGAAGCTTAAATGGTAAGTAACACCGTGTGATTTAGATCAAGTACGAGACTTAAATGGAGGTCGTATATAAAATGGAATTTATCGTGGGGGATACACCCTTGCAATCTAGAGATATCAACCCATTTTACCTTTACGTATTGAAATAAGAAATGCAGTTTGCGTAATTGTGGCATCATGCCACAAATTATTTAACTGTGCTCTGTAAAACGGAGTTTGATTTTCAACAGTATATAGTTTTATGGATACATGGTCTCTTACTATGGGCCTCATAAAAAGGCTCAAGGTCACCCAAAGGGCGATTAATCGTGCTATGCTCGGAGTCTCCCTACATAATCGAATAGAAATGAGATCTGTAGGAGAACCAAAGTAACCGACATAGCCCGCAGAATTGGCAAACTTAAGTGGCAATGGGCGGGGCACATAGCTCGTAGATCTGATGGCTGTTGAGGCGAAAAAATCTCGAGTGGTGGCCACGGAGAATGCAGTTTAGGCAGGCCACACTCGGTGTAACAACGATCTCGTGAAGGAAGCACTTGAATGCGGGACCGATCGTTGTGGAGATCCTTGGGGGAGGCCTATGTCCGGCAGGGGACGACATTTGGACTAAATGTCGATAATGTTTTACAGGTTTACCATAAAAGTTACCTAGTTTTGTAGTAAAGTTATGTTATTATTTTGGGTTATTAAATAACCTAGTTATATTATTATTCGTAAAACCTTGAACTCGTTAAAGAGTTCTGATAGGCATGGTTAAAATACTTGAAGTTTACTTAAGATTGTATCAAATTGACATTTACGCACGGATTAGGGAGTATACCTCCTTATTTGGTTTTGCCTTGTTTTACATTGGTTGGTATAAAAGGCCCCCCTCAGTATTGTATTTTTTTTTTATTAAATATAATAGAAAAACAAGACATTTTACCATTCGCCTATTGTATTGTTTAAATTAAATATATTATAGACAGAGTAATAGATAAGAAATCTGTATATTTCGCTTTTTATTTGTATCCGGGTTTTATATACAGAGGTCCTGAATATTATGTACCTATAAATTTATTTTTTATAATTGACGGAAGGCAGACTATTGCAGATTGAATAATTTACTATTATTTTTCGTACTACGCTTAGAAACGTTTTTACACGATACCTATGTTTTGATTTCAGATTTTTTAATATTTTTAAATAACTGAAAATATTGATCATAAAATCTATTATTTTTAAAAATTCTCAGTATCTTTCTTTCTTTCGAAAGGAAATGTAGTCAATTCTCTATTTTCCAACATAATGGTCAAATAAACAGTCATAATCAACATTGCAAAATATATAAAAGGCATCCTGAGAGACAGACTAACAGACAACGACAACACTTTTAACATAAGTTGAAATAGGAAATAGATTATTGTATGAAAATCTGTTATTTTTATAGTAAGAGGCATGAAATTTAACATAAATGCCTTTGTTAACATATTAAGTACTTAAATTTCCGTGCACATTACACATTAAAATAAAACAGCATACCCAAGTAGCAATTATGACTAGTGATTAAAACTTATATATCTTTACTTTATCTAAAGTTGGATTTTGCTTAATCAAAAAGGATTTCCTGAAGTCTGTTCTTTCTTTAATACTAAATAGTTTTAAACTACCGCTACTTAAGCGAGTAAGGAATACTAAAAACCGAGTTAAGTATTCTTAAAACTAGTTTGATTTAAGTATAGGTACCTACACTTAAAACTTAAAATATTTTATTACTTTACTCAGATTATTTAAAGGCTCACTTAAAACTCTATTGAATAATTAAAGTATCTTTTAAAACTCATTAAGAAAAAAAATATTTTCTAGATAAATTTAAGATGATTTTAATACCAAGTTCTAAATATTGATTATCTGAAAAATATTTTTATTCCTTTTTTACTAAAATTAGTAAGATTAGAGTAAAAATTCATTTAATGGGACGTTTTCTCCAAATATAACCAAAAAAAACATGGATGAAGCGGGGAAAATAAAAAAATTGGTGCCTTTCGTCGACGTGTAGAGAAATATTAAAAAAAAACCTTGTGTGTACTTATGTACGCACGTAAAAAGTTATACTTCTTTATCGTTACTAAAAAAAATAACTAAAAATTTCCCCCCGTGTGCTCGTATTCTTTGTATGTGAAAAGAAAGATAAATTTTAAAATAATATAGTGATCAGTAAGAAGCGTCAAAAGATTAACAGATTTCCTATATATCTGTATACAGAATCAAGTAATATATCAAAAACCATTAAAATAAACTGTTTAACCAATAGTAATGTAAAAAAAAAAAATTATATTACAAACAAATAAAAAGAATACGTTAACCTCAAATCAATAAACGCACTTAAAAAAGGGGTTTGAAGATTTTTGTATGGAGGGTGGCCGACGTTAGGGCGGCCGCCATTTTGATTTTTTTTCAAAATCGCGGTGCACAACGAAAGTTATATATTTAGATGGAGGAAACTTATACAAACAAAAATGTTATATAACATGATATCCTAAAGCGTCACGTTTCGGAATTATTCACCAAAATAAAAGTATAGGTAATATGTGACTATCCATGAGAAAAGGTGTCTTATAGTTGTTGGCTGTTACGACATTGTTCTTATTATAAGCGTTAAGCACCCATATTGACCATGACATCAGGTACATTTTCTTGAGGACACATATTTTAGTTATGAGCTATAGAGATAGTATTATATGGTACATGGCATGGGCGCGGCATCAAGAATATCCTATTCAGCCTCCCGCTGCCTTCTTGGATGATATTATTTATACCGAATATGATTATTAAATCTTATGTTGTATTGTATCGTTTTCAATCATTTTTATGTTTACCTACAAAGAAATCATTAAGTATAATTAAACACATTTATATCTGATTCCTATAGGTACTGAATTGTATCAAAAAGTTCTTTGTCTGATTCAGATTAAAAGTAAAAACTTAAACAACATGAAATAACTACAAAATAAATAAATAAATTCGTTATAACGACTGTTATTTTTATCTTTGAATAACTCAGAAACGTGATGTTTTATGATGTTATGTTTTATAACATTTTATGCTTGTACTAGCTGCCCCGGCCACGCGTTGCTGTGTTATAAATTAAAATCAAATCTATCCTATCTTTTAAGTTGGATCAAATAACAGATAGTTACGAAGTTTGATCAAAATTGGTTAAGTAGTTTAGGAGTCCATTGAGGACAAACATTGTGACACGAGATTTATATATATTAAGATAAGTGTCCCCAATCCAAATATATGACATTTATTGTGCACCGCGATTTTGAAAAAAAATCAAAATGGCGGCTGACGTTAGGGCCAAAACCTTCAAACCCCTTTATAAAATAAAAACCACTTTTAAATACAATTGTTATATTATTATTATATAATATAAAATTGTTATTATAATTTTATATAAATTACTTTAAACTACCATTATAATTTAAAATTACACACACACCCACACATTCATAATTAGTGGCCAACTACATCCTGCTGCAGTGGCGGATTTACCAGGAAGCAAAGGAAGCAATTGCTTGGGGCCCCGCTTGGAGAGGGCCCCAAAATTTGAAAAGTTTTTAAAACTTATTTGAAAATGTAAAAATAATTAAAAATATTAAATTTTATTGAAATAAAATAGAAATGACATTGACATTTTCAATTCTTCGATGGGCCAAGAAAAAGTCAGTGATTAAAGCTTCTGTTTATTGAAAAAGACAAGCTTCGAGAACTTGACTTTGATGATATTATTAATAAATTTGCGACTGAAAAAAGTAGAAAGAAGTTGTAATGGAGATGGTTCAAATAATATATTGATTTTGCAAAATTGATCTGTATTTTGTTATTCAAAAAACATTCAACGACATAAAAAAGCCTTTTTAGACATAAAAAATCATTGTTTAGTCGCCATTTTGCTAAACCTTAAAACAGTTATTGTAATGAATTTAAAGTTCGCCATATTCACTATAAAGCGAAATAGGTTTTTAATTTTACTTCACTAAGATTAAATCGAATATCTGCAATTCAATATTGCAAGTTTTAACTAGGTATAGTAGATATCTTTAAGTCTGTCTCTTGATCTGAAATCAACCTACAAGATATCTTAAAGTCAATGTTTAGAGTTCTGCTAAACCACATTTCTTAAATAGGGTTAAAGTTTATCTTAACAGTAGTATTAACTCTTTCTTAACATGTTCTTAAATGCTGTGCCCATTTTTACTTAACTAGCTCTTGGAGAGTATCTTGAAGATATCTTGAAGGACATATTAGTTTTAGCCAAGACAACAGCTGGAATTCGTCTACTTGCCTTCAAGATATCTTCAATTTCTTTTTAAGACATTTGTTTGCTACTTGGGAATTGAGGGGGTGCTTTTGCGCATAATTTCTATTTAATTCTGACGTTTCCGTGATCACAAGATGACTAAGGCAATGGTCGTCATATACTTATTTTCTACTACCTTCACAATATTTTAATCGGTATCTAAATGTATAAATCAAAATTGTTTTATTTTGCATTTCATTTAGTAATTTTTTCACTACGATTACGGTGTACACTACTGAGTCTACCATCAGTTCGGGAATTCGGATCCCTTCCGAGAAAAACTGACGAAAGAAACACGGGCAGGGGGAAGTCAGTCAGGTACACCGTAATCGTAGTGAACATTTAATAACTAAATAAAATGCAAAATAAAACAGGAAGGTGCCCGATTAAATTGTGTGATTGTGAAGCTAGTAAATATATAACAACCATTGCTTTAGTCATCCTGTGATGACGAAACGTCAGGATTATACAATTTAAGCGCAAAATACCCGAAATGAGTTGTTTCATTTAAATATACATGCCTTTGGTAAAAAATAAGTGCATTTGGACATCACTTTTATAAAATTCTACCCTAAGGAGGTAAAAAAGGGGTTGAAACTTTGTATGAGAATTCTATTATTTTACCTACTAGGTTTTTGGTTTTCATTATCGCAATATTTATCGGCCAACATTATTATCGATGATCAAGATATTCTTTTAGCAATAATACAGTTTATTAAAGTTGAAAGAGAGCAAATGAATTTTGATAAAGCTGAAATAACCATGGTAACCATCCTCATTTTATAGGAATTTGTAGATAAGTATTAAGGTTTTTAGATGGTACCATAAAAAATAACGGTTTGTATTCAGAGCGTGAGTTTTGAATACTAAGCCTAAGTAAATAAATGAAAGAGAGAGGTGGAACGAAATAGAACTAGATAGGTACGTATATGCTTTTGTAGAAAACAACTATGAGCATATCTTGCGAGGCTTATCATTTGACTCATAACATGCAAAGCTCACATTATGAGAAGCTTTAAAATACTTTTTTAAAAGTAAGCCTATGCATAAATTAGAGGTCGGATTTAATTCTTTTATTTTTTTATAACGTAGGTTCATGACCTCTATACTAATTCCAACGAAGTAGTTATAAAAATTATCTGGGCGGGTCACAGGGCGGTGCTTCACGCGCGCACCAACCAGAGACCGGATGCGCAATATTATGACAACCGTGTCACCCTGCGACTGACACCGACGATAATTATATTGACTTGACAGCGCATCCTTATTGTCTGAACTGAAGGTTTATATTAGAGTGACAGAAGCGAGATTCTGTTATTGGTCGTCGTTTATGACCTATGATCGGCTTTAATAATGTTTACAGAACCTAGGGAAAGTTTTTTTTTATGTAACTAATGTTTAGGATTATAACAAACATATTTGAGTTTAATAAAGCGTTTAAAGACATAGCTATCTGGGGTAAAAAAATATTTCATGTGAATATGTATATATATTTTTTATATTCGTTAAATTATTTCTTAATTAACAATGGATATAAGATAAATTTTATGAAAAGCACGCTAAAACACGATATAAAGATTTAAAGCGCTAAATTTTTTCTTTACTGTATCGTATCCATTTTTATGGCCATGAGAACTTAAATTCTTGAATACCTAGGTATATTTAAAATGAAATTAAACCTTCTGATAAATATGTTAATTGCTTAATAATTGTTTGCAAATAATTATTCAAAATTGGTAGGCAAATTAAGGACATTTTTCCGAATCAAACCAATTAGTTATGTACATATATATTACGTTACTTCTACACTACTATTTCTACGCACAACAATCTACCATCAACTGTTAAATTTTCTCAATTGATATTGGACACTTTATGTTGCATTTAAAATCAATTGGACTGAAGGTGACAGTTTTGTGTATAATTATATACAGTATAATTATTTTTGATAACGAAAATATTCTTAATTGCAAGTGTTTTCGTATTTCTTTTTGTCAGATATTTTCCATTTTACAAAATTTCTACACATTATTGTATGAAAATTTGTGTTCTTTACTGCAAATATTATAAATTTATAGTCTTGTTTATATTCAATGTCCCGACGTTCAACATCTACAATATGCATTCAGAATTAAGTATATTAAAATTATAAATATTTTAACCTCCAATATTCCTATTATAATAACTAGCTAACCCGGCCACGCGTTGCTGGTAGGTATACTCGGTCACGCGTTGCTGGAATGGTAACAAACACACACACACACACACACAGAGTATTGTCATAATATAATGTAGATAACATTATTCAATGCAAATTACTTAAATTGTTTTCTTATAGATATTTGCCAGCAAATAAACGATTTCTTGTGACTTAAATTCGCGTTTTCTTATCCCATAGATCAGAAATTTGTGCGTGTTACTTTCAGTAAAAGTCAAAAAACTACTTCAATCAAATGCTATATGGGTCTATAGACCTTCAATAATCTTTTCGACTTCTCCAAGGACATACAACGCCCACTAAATCGCTAAACAGATTAGTGACAAAGTAATTTGGATTTTAGACCTTGTTACAAACGACGAAAACAAGAAAATTGCTTTAGATCGTTACTTAAGAATGCTCAAATTGTATTGGTAATGATACACCTATTTATTTTCACCGCAGTTAAAATATGTTGGTATTTTCTGAAAGAAAGCCCTTCGTTGCTGCTGCCGATACAAGAGCATTTCTTTCTCAAACTATTTATATGAAAACATACCTTAAATACTTGTTATTTATTCGATCCGGATCTTAAAGATCGTAATCATCTGACGATTTGATAGTGATGATAAGTTAGACGAGGTTAGTTAACGTTTCTTTTCACAATACTTATGAAATATGTAGTTTTTCGAAGAATATTTTGTCATAAAACTACGTTTCAAAAAGTACATAGCCGTTGACTTCGTAATCCCTATTAATAAATATCAGGAACAAATTCTGGATGCTGCTGGTTTCGACCTAAGTTCTATCTGTTTTTCCTAGACCCAAGTGAACGGGACCTATTCACGGATCAGTACTGCTTACAATTTAATTATATATACTTATACAATGATATTTGGACCGTAAATATATAAATAAAAAAAATCGCCTTAGTTCATCTAAATTCTCAGGCGGAATCTAGTATTTTTCTATGAAAATAATTTATCTTATAAGTTAGCATTAAAAAACTGAAAATAATATATAAAAATATACTAAGCTGTTTAAATTTTTCAAGTTTCCCAACAGGGATGTGTAATAAAAGCGAATTTCACGGGACGAAGTGAAGATGATAAAGTAAAAGTAGATGGTTTCTCTTGTTACAGTTCACTGCTCCATATTATGCTACGATTTAGTAACGTAGCACCGTAGCAGCAGGCTACGAGAAAGTAATAGAGACGATTATGTTATATGCTTATGTTTATGGTTATTTGGGTCAAGTATAGCATAATGTAAAGTTAGTTAATGACTTAACAAGGGACCATTTATAAAGTAATGGCCAGTCAGGCAGAATAAAACGGTTAGGTGGCGACACGGAAAGTTAAAGCCGCAGTGGCTAAGCTTCATGTGGCGCAACCGAGATATGAAAATAAGTTTCAAATTATTTTTCAATATTTTTAATAAATAATATTTTATTGTTACTGCGATTACCAACTTTTGCGAGATTTTGACAAGAAGCTCCATCTTTTAGGGCAGATTTGCATTCAGTAGGGATGTCTTTGGCTGAGATGAAAATAAAAGTAAATTATGACATTCATAGTTATGAATTCTGGTTCCCGACAAACATTAAGAAGTTTTATATTATTTTTATTTGTCTCCAAACAAAATGCTAATAACAAAAATTACAACTGTAAAAGTTATGATTTTTTTTTATTTAGAAATAGTGAATAATTTCTAAACATTGTGTAAACACATCGTATTAGAACCATTAAAGTGCGTTCCTTTAAGGTTTTTTCAAACATAAAACTTTTATATTTCTTGGAAGAAATAAAAGTGTCTCGCTTGTTTATTATATCTACGTATATATTATAATGTATGTTGTTTCATGATGATAAAATCTTGATGTGTCGATAAACTCGCACAAACATTAATTCATATTGCTACAAACGTAATTAGGACGGTTGACTCAGGTTAATTATATGCCCACACTACAATACTCAATCTAAGTTTACGTAGAACTTATTTACTCTATGATATAAGTTAGTTTTTACCTACATTTCGACAGTATAGTTTTGTTACATTTCTATTGGTTTTTTTTATTTCTTTAAAAAATGAATCAATCAAAATTAGATATGGACGTGTATACATACGCACTTGCCTAAAGGTTTTCTTTGGTTGAATCAAACAATTTGAGATATTTATTCATTTTTAGGGTTCCGTTCCTCGAAAGGAAAAAACGGAACCCTTATAGGATCACTTTGTTGTCCGTCTGTCAAGACCCTGTTTCTCAGGAAAACGTGGACGTATCAAGCTGAAATTTATATCAAATACTCAGATCTACTGTCCCTTGGAGCTGTGAAAAACTCAAACTTCTAAGCCAACGCAATCAAAAGATACAGCCGTTTATGCCGCAAAATTCCGTAAATTTTCGACCCTCCCAAGGGAATCAAAACCTACAGGGTACTTTCCGTGAACTCAGAATCTTGAAATTTGGTACAAAGCTACGTCTTATAGCACAGATAAAGGTAAAATTGCGAAAACCGTAAATTTTTAGTTACATCATATAATAAAAATATTTTACGGAACGCTTGGTGCGCGAGTCCGATTCGCACTTGGCCGGTTTTTCTCTATTTAAAAAGCAAAGAATACTGCGGTATTTGCCAACTTGTCATATTTGATAAGGTAAATCTAGTACTAAAGTTTATTTATACGAAACAAAGAATAAATATAAGTCTTTGATAAAAAAAAACAATAAGGGCACTTAATCACTAAAAGCATAACATTGAGTGTCTTTTAAATAGGTCTTTAGTCTGGATAAGCAGAATTTTCAGTAAAGGGTTGTTTACCCCTGAATGATGGCACCTGACGCCATTAATTAGTAGTCATTTATAAGAACAGCGTCACGAAACAAAGACCCTTGTTACAAAGTATCAATTTATGTATAAAGATTAAAATACAGTTAAATGTAATATAATTGTGAGAGAAAAAAAATTTTAGGTACTTAAATAAATAAACTTTTCTTACCTATATTGTTCTGAACCCAAGTAGCACTTCTGTTATGAAATTCAGAAACAACGACGGACACCCAGACTCAAGCCAATAGAAAAGTTAGTTTGCTACTTTGACCCGGCCAGGAATAGAACCTTGAAGTTTGGCGTGGAGTTACCATGAAAATTTCACTCACCATTGCGAGACATCTGAACATCTCTAGCAAGGAATAATTATTTAATAACAAAAGAAGTAGGATTTGCAAACTGATGGATACATAATATTGTCGGCTTTAGAAATAAAAATTGTTAGTCGAACGCCTAAATTAAAAGTATTAAAATAATTAACATATGAATTTTAAACGATTATGACAATTCTATAAAAAGCGCCCCATAGCATTATGATATTTAAACTTCAAATGGCATCTGTGAACTATGAAATAATGAGCAAGTAATTGGAGCTCATAAAAACAAATCCACAAGAAGTGAAGAGAGGTGAAAAATATAGAGTTAACCTACATAGACACGCCACGCTGCCTGTTGACCGGGCGTCTGGTGTGTGTGGCCTCAGCAGGGCCATGCATGAGCCGATAAAAATGAAGCCATTTATACTTTTTCCTGTTCTTTTTCCATGAGATAAGATATCTTATCATTTCTTAGAGTACTCTCCCAGATAGAGAAACGATGCGAGTTCAAGTATGACACCTGAGAAGTATTTTCTTTCTTTTTATAATTTGTTACACGTACCTTATTTCATTTCTTTGGTCATGATTTGTATATGTGCTTGATTTCTTTACTGAGGTCCAAAGAATTGTTTGGTACAATAGATGCATTGGACAGTTGGCTGAACAGAGGGTACTCATGGTTTTAGTAGGTAGGCCTCCAAACCTTTACAGGCTTTAGTGGAGATAAGCATAAACCACTTAACCAAGTATAAAAAAGTGTGCCAAATTGATTTTAGTTTTCGTTCGAATAACGAATGCAAAAGAACGTAATACAAAAGTCCAAATTCTATGACAAAATAATACAAATACTACAATGCCACATATTAAATAAGAGAGTTAAACAATAGACATATATACCGAGAAAGCATTTAAGTAAACATATAAACTAAACTTTTTGCTTTGCTGCGAGCAAAAAAAGATTTAAATTTAGAATTGCTACTGTTTTTTTTTTTGCTTTTATCACATTCGCAATTTCCTGGCCCCAATGGCATAACGCTCACGGGTGCGCTGGCCGTTACCCGCAGGTTGCTCGCCATTCGAATACCCGTCACTCGGTTCCGTTCACAAAACATAACCGGACGACTACGCTGCGCATTCACAACGAATACCATAACCCAGTCGATATACCACACTTTATGACATAAAGTTACATCCATGTCTTGTTGGCAAAACCACCGAAGTGTGTCAACTACAATTTCTAATGTATAAAAGCGTCCGGAAGCGACTGTAAGTGACTTATAGCGGCGACGTTGGGTTCGCCCGTCGCTTTTTCCCGCTAATGTTGCGAAAGATATTACTAAATTTCAATAAATTAACGATTTAGGTGTATTTCTAATAATTAAATGTGCACCTGTGAACTCTAATGACGTATCCGTGAACTTTTCAATGACTACGGAAGAACCAATGGCTGCTGCTGTTGTGGTAAGTTCAAATTTTAGTGTCTCTTTCGAAATAAAAATTTTGTAAACAATTCATTTCAAAATTCCGCGAGTTATTGTCGTTTAAATATCATCATAATATCAATATTTTTTCTGTATAAAAATGGTTACAATTACGCAAATTCAAAGCGTTGTTAACGCAGGGATTTTAGACTTATTCTAAAATAACAACAATATATTATTATGAGCTGCACTCAGTTTCTTGCATACCTTTTATAAATTGTCCACAATATTACGTCTAATACGCCAAATTTAATTGGAAAAAACAGATTTGAGACACGAGATGTATGAATTATGAGCGGTGGGATGTTTTTAATTATAACATTAAACAAACCCCACTGCCATAATTCATATACCCAATATATATGGAAGCCAATATATATGTTGGAAGTTTTTCAGTTCTGTGTTCATTTAACATATACGAGTTAATCATGGTTTATACGCGTATTGGGTATATTCTGTCTTGTTCTTACTATTATTAGTGATTCATAGGCAAACTTTATAAGACGCTAATATAGAGTGGTTCGTAAATCGTGACTAGAATTACTTAGTCATTCGAAGTGGGCTAGCTCGTTAAGCCTTATCTGAACATCTGGCGATGACTCGCTATTCATTAAGGGATAAGTCATTTATAATATTTTTCTTTTGAATATCTCCTCTCATCATTATTCTGATGTAAGAACTCCACCACTCGATTATATTTACAAATTTTACAAATATTTAACATCATCACTTTCTATAATTTTTATGAATAAAGCAACTTGACATGTACTTATGAAGTTTTAATAACTGTGTATTCTTTGATAAAGTCTTTAAATGTCATGTCATGTCTCTGGAGTAATTAACATGTACAACGTCATTATATCTAAAGTAAGAAAGTTGATAGACTTTGGTATTCAAATAACTTCCTGTATATTTTAAATTAAATCATAATAATTCGGCAGTTTGTCTTTGAAATAAAGGCTTATTTTTTTTGTTCAATTAACCACGTGGCTTACGTAGTAAGCTTCATGAATGAGTAGGTATCTATCGTAAAGCATAGACAGGTCTATCAGTTGATTAGAATGTAGTGCGGGAGGGCGCGGGCGTCCAGTCAGACGGCGGGAGGTCGCGAGAGATGTCGCGTCGTCCGCAGCACCGCGCCCGCCCTAACCCGCGCGTGCGTCCGCAGGCCCCACCGGAGCCCTCACCGCAGCCTGAGCCGCCACCGCAGCCCGATGCAGACCACCCACCATCCGACGAGGAAAGAGAACCCGGTGACTGGCGACCCTCTCGACCGGCCTCCCCGCCACAACGGCCTGACGACATCTCTGAAGGTTCCGAGATAGCCACACGCCCCGTCAGACCGGAACCTGCAAGCCGATACGCTAATTTAAATTACTGGAAAGCCCGGAGGGTTACCTTTTACAGAAATGGCGACCCTTTCCACCCGGGTGTTGAGTTTCGCTTCAAACCGGGCAGAGATTTGGCATCTCTTGATGCGTTATTGGATCGGTTATCTGAACGACTAGAACTGCCTAGAGGCGCGCGGTTCATCTTCGGTATGGACGGTGACAGAAAGTACCGACTCGAAGAGTTGGAGGACGGAGCTTCGTATGTCGTCTCATCGTATAAAACTTTCAAGGTAGGTTAATAATGTACTGATTAAAAAGTAACACTTTTTGCTCGGTTTTAATGAATTACTTCTGAGTTTAAAACACAACAAACTATTTATCAAATTGACTGATTTCTCTCATTGGCACTAATTTTTTAAAACAATGTTTGCTTTCAATGTACCCCACAAAAACAAAAAAGAAACCTAAAATACAATAAATATAAATCATATATGTATTTTCAACGTTAGTTAAAGACAAATATATAACAAATATCTTTGTTGTGATAACGAAAATCTAAAGCAGACTGACATGAGACATCTGACATACATCTACAAACATTGTTTTTAATATGAGTTGCGTGTCTTATAGGTGTCTTTTAATTGTGGCCGGCCACGTGAGGGCCCGTCGTGGTCGTACCAAATGTCGTGTAAAACATAAGACGAGGCCACGGCCTTGCTTAAGATGTGGGTCGCAGGATAAGGCCCACCGCCTTCATGCCTCACCCTTCACGCACCGCGTCGGATATTTGCATTTTGATTACATACAAACGAATTTCTGTTTTGCTTCCCATCGATAAGGCGACTAATTGCAAGAAAATTGTTACGACAAAATTCTACCTTTTTAAAAAGGACATTAGCGAGGCAATTAGATGGAATGAAACCTTTCGTTCATAAAACATTTACAGTCGTATGATTGTTTGAAAGTATTTTGCGGTACATTACCATAAACATTTTGCCTTTAAACGGGTTGTAGGTACTTTACACTTGGTACGCTCTTATCTCTTTACACTCTTAAAGATTCCGTATAAGTCGGTCATTGAAGTGAATAATTCAAAGTTATAAAGACAGAAATTATTGAAATGAATGGCCATATTTTAAGTTTGACATATTATTTACCCGTACAAATTAATATCTTCTCTTTTTTACCAATTAGTTTTTCAAATAAAATGTTAACATAACATTTTAAATTTAAAATTCAACATATAGATTTCAATATTGATTATAAATATGGAGTTGAAGTTTTCGGTTCGGTTAACAATTTTTAAAGTACCAATTTTAATTCGATTACTAATAACAAATGTATACGGATTATACAGTACATTGTAAGTATCGTTAAAATCATTTCTTTTTATCTTAACAAAAGGACAGCAAATTTTTTTTGAGACCTAACGTTCCGATCTACCTCAATGTTTTCCATTTGACCAAAACATCAACACTATACATAACGCAACCGTATAGAGCTGGCAACGACACCTAACGCGAGGGCATTGCACCACCTTGCACTTATTATGCACCAAGGCGAGGTGATTAAGCTAGCCGAAGCGTCCTACAGTGCAGTTTTTCACATGGCGCGAGTAGATGGCACGCAAAAAATTAACTTAAATATGTTTTCTTACAGTAATTATTCATATACATATTAATAATTATTATTTTAAAAATAACAAAAGTACTCATTTTACCTTAAAACAATATATTTCATACCTTAATCTAAGGAGGTTAACTAGTTACTTGAACATCGGAAACAGCCGAATATCATATTAACTTTTTACACTTTTGCGTATCCTACCTATTGAAGAAAGCCACTTAAAAACGGAATAACTGCGCGCTTATTATTGTTTGTTTTTATTTAATCCTGATGTTTCGCGAAGTATAAGGCGCAATGATGAGTCTGAAGTATATGAGCATGCTTTTAAAGAATCCAACCACTAGAAAAGACTTAATAGACCACACACTTTTGAGACAAGAACAAAGGTCTATTAAGATGAGCAAACATCCTAATTTCAATAGGGACGAAGGCTAAGCGTTCCACCTACTTGGATCTCATAATCAATATAAACTTACACTGTGAAACTCAGTGATGCAGTGGGTTCAGTTAGTTGACAAAAATTACATTTCTTACATTCACTCTAGCTAGTTTTAAGCTAAGCTCTGTAAGGCTTGTGTTATAGATACTAGGGTAACGGATAGACATACGTATATGATACTTAAATAAGTATTACTCATGGAAATAAAGAAATACACATGACACAGGTACAATTGCTCATAATAGTCACACAAACATCTACTAGAGTCACTCACGGGTCGGTCCAATCGGCCATATAATAAATGTAAGGTGGTGGTCGTTCTCTTGTGCGAGTTTCTTTCGTCAGTTTTTCTCTACTTTTTAATAACGTAGATGCCCCATAATTTAAAAAGGTAGCGTCACAAGGTATTTGTGACGACCATTACCTCAGTCATCCTGAGCACGCGGTTTCTGAAAACAGTTTTAAATGTCATTAACTGTGTTTTTACCAGTATTTCTATAAAAGCACAGTTAATCCGGCTAATCTAGTTTTCAGCCAAAATAAAAAAAGCTATGTCAAAGTAGCTCAGTGGTTAAAGAAACTGCAAAGATTTTCGATAACGACCGTTTAGTGCGACGACGGTAGGAATCCTGTCTTTCGCACCGACGCTCCTGGGTTCGAGTCACGGAAGGGGCAAATGTTTGTGTGATGAATACGAACATTTGTAACTGAGTCATGAGCATTTATGTATATCTCTATAAATATTAAATATCTATGTATCATATATGTATATCTATTCTTTACTCTAGCATCCAAAACACAAATCTTACAGTGCTTACTTTGGGCTAGGGTAATTGGTGTGAATGTAAGAAATATTATTGATAAAAACAAAGGGTTGTATTAACGGATGATCTGTTATAAATGAATATATCAGTATAAAAATTCACCTTATTCTCAAAATATGGACTTTTTTGAATGAGAATACCTTATTTGCACACAAAACGGTTAAACAGATTAACGTGTTGGATATAAACTTTTTAATTTAAAATCATGTGTGGCCACATGTAATGTTTACTCTTTTTCCATAATTATTGTATTCCTTGGTTTCCGAAACCAAATAACTTAACTAACTCCACTCCTTCTAGCCGAGGGAAGCTCGATAAATTATGAAGGAAGCTATAAATAACATAGATAACGGGGGGACATTTAAAATCTAGAATGATCTAGAGTTTCGTAACCCCATCCATTTTGTTACTCCAGTTTTGGTTTGCGCTCAACTAATTTTCTTTGTTCTCGATTATTCTAGTAAAAAAAATTTGTCATCGGAGCGTTACCGATAAGAGTTGAATAAATGAATACTAAGTAAATAGTGTACTTAATAGAGGTTCATTCCAAGCGTACAGTCATAATGTTCGACTAGTACGTACACACACGCGATTACACATAGTTTGCAAGGATTTTTATTGGTATAAATTAAACGTTCATTTACAAATGAATTATATCCCTTCTATATGAGTTATGGTAACAACAAAATAATGCATAACAATCAAAACTTTTTTTAAAGTTACTCGAAATTGGAGTCCATATAGATGAACTACGTATATCGTAGCTTTAAAACTACGACAAATTTAGTCGTAGCCATCGTAGTATCGTAGCAATACGTAGCATCTTCGCCTTCAATCTTTACTGTATTTTACTGCTAATGTAAACTACTAATTATAACACTTGCTACATTGTTTATTATATTTCTAGATTTTAAAATGTAAAGAACTTATTTTCTCATAATTTCTTTATATATACTAATTATGCTGTTGCAATAACTAATTAATTATTTAGTGTTTACACTTAATCTATTGCACATTTAAATAAAAGCACTTTCACCGAATAACCGACATAATTATTTTTGTTTTATGTTTATAAGTTATTTCATTATCTCACACTTAATAACTAAATAAATGCAAGTAAAACAAACGGTTTTATTTACATAATGGAGAATGCCCATACATTCGATACGCTATTTATTTCATTAAAATATTGAATTGGCAGTTCACATTCTAGCATATTAAGTAATTAAATATAAGACATGATTTGAAAGTAATATTTAGGAGAAGACGATTTTATCTTTCTATGGTTTTAACGGCGCTCTTTTTTTCACTAATCTTGTAGCGTCGTGCTTTTAACTTTTCATACAATTTTTATAATGTAGACCCTTGTAATTAAATTACTTAAACCACCAACAGTGAGTTTATACATTTTTATGTGCTTTATTATAGAATATAATATATCACATTAAAAAACAAGTATACAATGTTTGTTATAGCCTATATTAGGCCCTTCGAGTCCAGACATCAATCATAGTATGGCCCTAAACGGTAATGCCGCTGATATGCACTTACGTCAACATGCATGACATGCAGATATCTGGACGATACGTAAATACTCATGCATAGACGTCATTTATAGCTTGCATGATGAAAAAGAAAGGAATTCGTCAATCAATTGCCAGCACATTGTTTGCACGTCATTCGCATCTATCAATAAAATAAACGATTTTGCATGCATAACAGCACGTAAGGCATGTCTGTGAGTGATGCATTACCGTCTAGAGATTAAAGATTCACCAAACATTATGAGAATCAGATTTTATACGTAAGGTCAAACTTTATGTAATTCTTCTATGATTATAGTTATATGCTAGTGTATTAGGGGTCTTATAAGAAGTTGGTAGGTGTATCTGCTATATTCATTCTCTGAAAACTAATATATTTAATAAAACATAATATCAACTCAAAGCTATTTAAGTAAACTTACATTAGGCAAATATGATCGATGCGTAATTGTTAATGGTTTAGAAGACTGGCAACAATCGAGCGGGATGGAACTGTCAAGTTAATACAGTCAATTGAATATTGTGAAGGAAAGCTTAATAATCTAAAATATTATATCTGAATTATAGTATTATTCAAACTAAAGCATTAAAATACTCGCATCCAGCTCACACCCAACCATTGTGTTGACAGATATGAAATATAAATAGAAACACAAATAAAGAAGGAGAAAAATGTTAATTTCATGAAGTTTGTTGTTTTTTTTTTCATTTTATCCGTCGAATTACGGAAGCACTGCTTTCAACATACAATCATTTAATCTACAACAGTTCAATACTACAGTAAAAATCACCATGGTACAAAATCATTCTAAGCGATACCAAAGTCCACACTACCATGAACATTGTCCTTTAGTAGTCCGATTAAAATATTGGAAGGTAGCTTATGTACGACGACCATTACCTTAGTTATCCTGTGATCACAGCTCCTGTAAAGGAGTCGAAACATCAGGATAAAAAACAAGAACAAACATCTCGTGAATCCGATAACTGTGGTTATATTAAAATAATTAATTTATTATAACCACAAATCCCTAAATAAGCTCCATTATATATCCTCCATTATATATCCTCCATTATATAAAATTTTGTACCCATCTGCTTATTATCTTGGAATAAGCTTAATAGTCTAAAAGCCTAATAGAACATTTTCTCGGAAGTCATTACAGAGAGTGCTAATACGAAAATTGTCTTAACGACCTGGGAGTGGTTTTTAGAAGCGCCGACACCACACTGAGAACAATAAAAACTACTCTAATCTATCGTGTATATCTATATGTAAAAAGAATTAGTGTATATTGATAACATAAAGTTTTTTTATTAATAACTTAATAGTCTAAACCAGAAATATATCAATTTAATGTATGGATAACACTGTTTTTTCGTGTCGTTTTTAATTAATGTAAAATACAAAATGTTATGCATGTTTAAAGTTGATAGCTTAATGCATTTTAAATATTCATTTATCAAATCAACCAATCAATGTTTTAACTTCTAAAGCACAATGCCTTGACTATGGATGACAATACTCTAGGGATGGACCCAGTGCGGATTGATTGGTACTAATAACTGCAGATGCATCTCTTACCCTTCGAAACACGAATGACCTGGAAATAATATTTTTTTGATAAAGTTAGATAAATAGACGTATAATTCCAAATGTATCACATAAATAGGTACATTAGATACATTAAAAAATAAAAATAATACGTTTTTGTACACAGCAACACATTAAGGAGTTGTAGTAGCATATGAAAATTAATATTTAGTTCCACATGTTAATACTAGAAGTCGCTATACGTTTGTGAATCGCGCTATTGCGATATGTTGTTGAATTTTGGAAGTATAATTAATGTATATATATATATTAATTATTGGCCTTCCTAGACTGCGTCGCCTTGTCACCCTGGGTGCGATTGCTCATATTAAGCTTGTATAGGCTTATCTTAGCTTAGCCATCCCAGGCTAAGGCACCTACTTCAGGTGGTGTTTAGTCAGTGCCTTCCTAGGCTATGGCACCATCTAGGTGGACTTTAGTCAGTTCGATTCTGCTTACTTCGAAGCCGGGCCGGAGTATCCATGCAGGATTCACCACCTCCCTCGCCGTGTCCAGAGGGTGCCCAAGTTGCCAGGGGCGCAAAAGAAATTGTAGCTTCAGTTCTTTTGTTTAGTTACGGTTTGGTTATACTTGTAAAGTAATTTTAATGTAGTAGTGAGTGATCCTCGAGAGACCTATGCCAGCCTCTACAGTATCTCTCTATGTTCTCATCGGACCTGGATAGAATATAAAGAGATGGCACTGGCTGGCGTCAGCTTAAGAAGTATTTAGAAGGTCTCATCTCCGTAGCTTAATTAGAAGAGTACTCGCCCGGATAGCGAGGCGACATTTTCTAGCATTTTTCTAAGAACTTGTCTCAGATGGGGCTCGAACCCGCAACCTTTGGATGCCCGATCCACTGCACTACCAATTGAGGTACCGAGCCTTATGAGTACCTGTCTAATTTACACGTCCAATTAAGTAATTTTTATGCTGGTGGCCAGCATTGCTTCATCTTCACAGTCTTTTTCTATTAAAATTTTATCATATAAGATAGTATTAAAAAAGCAGTATATAAAAAATCACAGATTTGTTTAAACCAAACCGTTAAATGCTTAAAAAAATGCTTTTTGATTTAATTCATGTTTACCACCTGGCGCATTATAGGCAATGTACAATTTGCAAATTCCTTCCGGTATTATATTATATTCACACGTGTTCGCCAAATCGAGTTATCGAAGGCTTTGTTGAGTCGGTGGCCTGTCGAAAATGGGGATTTAGGTCAAGCGTGCATCGACAAACTGCCTAATGTAACGTAACTCGAACAAACACCTTGGATTTAATAAGATAATTTTATATTTTAAAGAAAGGAAAATAGCTTGATATATTGGTAAGGCTGTTTCATTCCACTCTAGCAATAAAATTATGAAAATATTTTTTTAAATGTAATAGGTGTAATTCTCGATATTTCCGAGTAAATTCAAGTTTTACTCCTCACAAATATTACAATTGGAAATTGGAAAATATATATATGTTAAAAAAACATGATATCACATCCCAATTTGATAAAACCATAAAATCGTCTCTCAACTCAACTGAACTACAACAGGAGTCATTGTAAATATTATATTAATTAATTGTTTTAATAAACGTATTGCTTTACATAATAATCATCACTTAATTATGAAAATCAATCTTTACAATAAATTGGTTCTTCTCTTGACAGCTCAATGGTCCAACAATCCCGCCTATGCACCAGCAGTACAAAATTTAAATATATTTCAAAGGCAGCCGTAGCCGAGACGTTAGGTTAAACGTAAGCGGTCCGAGTTCCATCCTCGACAGGCCCAGATTTGGACGTGTGGAGGCCCTGGGGCAACAGACGGTCCTAATTATATTCGAATAAAAAATCAAAATCGTTTATTGCGAATATAAATTATACAGTATTTATAACAATGTTAAAAGTTCTTCTATATACCACAAACAAAAATTGGCAAGACTTGATAGTCGAAAGTAACCCGTCGAAATTTCTTTTTTTTATCTCTGTTGTGGGGGCCCCGCTCTTGTGGAGGTCCCAGGGCAGTAGCCCCGCCTGCCCTCCCCAAATCCAGCTCTGAGCAAAATTCTTGAAGTATATTATGTTAATATGATGGGATTAAGCATTTGTTCCTGATTCATGTTTGTATATATTAATGTATCCCTAATATCTATTTTAGTTGAATGGTACAGCCTTGGTGTTTTTTTTACAAGAAAGATACCTATGCATTTTTTCTTTTGTGTATCTGTCATGATATATAGAATTTAATATTCTATAAATTCCTAATTAAAAAACCTATTAGATACATATATTGGTAAGTGGGCTCAACTTCAACTGTTTTCGAAAACTTTGAAATTCGCGCCAATGATGTTCTGATACAGCCCAATACTATATACAGCCCAATCTACATAAAAAGTTGTACCCAGATAAAATTAATGGCTTTGTACTCTCTTATTAAAGCGACAGCATTTCAGTTATTTTTCTCTTATAAAAAATATTCGTATACTAAATGGCCAATAATTATAACTTTTATAGGGTCACTTGTAACAATCTTTAATTGGAATAATACGACTTTGACACACTTTACCTGTTCCCATTTCTCCTGCGTATTTAAAGTTCTCGTTACGGTCGTCATAATTCTCATTATGTAAGCTTAGTAATAAACTAACTGGATCAAGGTCCGGGAAACTCTTGTACATTCGTATTTTTGTAAACATTTAACGTTACTGCGTGGTCCCAAATTAGGCTTATCAGTTTGCGTGCGGCAGTCGTCCGATCGTGACCACAGAACTGGGCATGAGCTATAATAATTGCGTCACGTAAGACCTCGTAAAAGGGTCTTAATACCACACCGTCTCACCGATGTGTATCAACGTATTTAGTTGTGAACGTTCGTTAACGTGGTTGCGTGGCATCTAACTGAGAGTGACCTTGACGCCCCCACCCCCGTACCGGCTTTCTTCCACCACTCAGTTTAAACCAAATAGTCTGCCACATCCAACCGTGCAATACGTATACCTCTGGTGATTCAAATCAAAACCTTAACACGAAGTCGTACGGCTTCTTCTCGTGAGTGAGTGACGTACAATAGTGATGGCTGCCGATGGTTTCGTTCGGCTTTTGTTTTGTCGGTGCTGCGAATGAGTCAGCTGTTGCGAGAGTTGCACTAGTACCTAACATACCATCTATGGACTACGACGTTTCGGTTATGATCGTGTAGATGTGCTGAAAACCGTTATTTCATATAGTGCGACGTATGATCACTTTGAGTGTGTTATCGGAAATTCAATTTACACTTTCTTAAAATATCGTGTTACGAGCTTGTATCGTGCATACTTGACATTTTTCCATTACAACAAAAACTAAATCCTTGCTTTTTTATAATTTTATGCTCTAATAATTAATTTTCTTATAAGTTACCGTGACAATCTTACATCTTACAATGCGTGACAGAGTTACTCTGTTGACAAGCAGAAATAAAGTGACCTACATTCCCGCTAATTTTAATTACAAAAAATCACTTTATCGTAGCGTTCTTACATTGTTAGGTATAAATTGTGGCTATTATGTTGTGCCTCTGTTAGTGATTAAATTGCAAAGAAAGAAGGCGCGAACGCTTTCAAAGTTATTTTGAAAAATTACTAAAGCATACTTTAAAAACATTGATTATCTGTAAATAATCAATTTACTTGTGATTAAATAAAATACATCAACACTAACATAGATTGCTAAACATATCTTAAAATTTCAAAAAGCTGTACTCTCAGACTATACTCATTTTTGACGAAACCCTTCGACTGAATCTAATTTGAATTCACTACAAAGATTCCATAATTTTCGTTACAAATAATCGTGTATCTCTCTTCGTTTACTGTTACTTTATGCTAATACTATCTGATTGGGCCACAGGGGCCGGACAGACGTCACCCCGGACAGTATGTTAAGTAGACAGAGGTTTATGCAAAGCTGAGTGCATGCCAACACAAGTCACGAAGACATCACGTGTGTGCGTCTTTACTTTAGTAGGTACTTGAACTTGACTCAAGTTGGTGAACGCGAGTGACATTTAAAATCACTTTCTTTGGAATCTTCTAATATTCCTTGCTTAAGTAAGCAAATTAATATAAAATCTTAAAACTTTCGGATGCGGCATCCCATCTATATTAGACACAGAAAATTATTTCATAAAACCTTTTTGTTTTATCATTTCACGTTTCAATCTTGCTAGGTATGAACGATTTCTATGTGAGAAACCCCTTTTACAGCGTTAATAAATGCATTTGAGTAGTGGTGTTGAACTTCAAACATTTGTACTTTGAGTAATTTTAATCGGTCATAAGAAGTAGTCAAACTGTGGCGCCCAAGCCGCGGCCGGTGGCTCCAAGCAGCTGAGGAATCCATGCTGGACAGCGACGAAGAGCCCTTCGTCGTCATCTCTTTGCCGGTATACGCGCCTGAATCAGTCGTGAGTTTCAACAAAATTTCGCTGAATCATCCATACATTATTTTCCATTTAATGAGCAAAGTTGTGAAGAAAATATCAGATAAGAACCCATTATAGACCTGCAGCCATATGATATATTGCAGTATTGTAAAATCAGGTTGAAATCTTTACAAAATATTCACTATAAATCACTTCTTCATAGCGCTTATATATGTTTGACCAAGCAATCCCCATTGGAATCGTTTGGTCAAAATCTAATACTTCTTTGTTTTTCGTAATAAATGCTCGAAAATTTTACAAACAAAAATCTTCGTAAGTAATTGAATAAACCTTTTCTTTACAAATTAAATATTAACCTATTATTGCGCTGGGTAATATCTGACTGTCATAATTATCCTTATTTTTTTTCGTAGAAATATTGTGGGTAGACTATATATTTATAATATATATGTCATATCTATTATTAATTGTCTGTGAGGCATCGTTTACTCTTTTTCTTGACATAGTTATCGAATTTTCAATTTTTCTCCATAGACAATGTCAATAAATGCTAGCTAAGTTGGGATGTAAAATCCAAGATTTTTTGCATATTTATAAGTAAATTTATTTTTATTGACTTATAATGTTAACAAGTAGGCATAGAAATAGTGGATTAGAAATATTTAAATAGTAATAGATAATTCAATTAATTTTTATCATAAAGACCTAAAAAGTTCTAAAATATAGTTATTAATAAATAAAAAAAATGTCATTATAATTTCCCTGTAGAGTTAATTTAATTTGCCGATACTGATAAATCTTTACTATAATCCATGATATTTTCATCAACTTATTATACGTCGTTAGTTGTAAAGTTATTTATTGTTTCATTCATTTACATCGCCATTAAAAAAATTGTAACAATGAACAAATACAGTTGACAGCACATTATAGCTTAATGTGCTGTCAACTGTATTTGTTCATTGTTACAATTTTTTTACACTGACACCTCGTGACCAACCGTACGTCACCGTAATAAAGACCATTTCATTTTTATAGTGTATTGCTTGAAATGCTATTGATCGTACATCATTTCCATAACATCATGCTAATGACACTATAGGGGTCTAATGCATGTATAATATGCAAATGAGGTAGGTGATTGAAGGTCTGTAAACAAAGCCGTTTCATTTATTCAATCCTTACATATTAGAGCTATGTATTTAACAATAAAAGTAAGCAAGTAACGTTTAGCGGTACTTAGTGGAAATTGATGTTTAAGAATGGAGGATTGTTAAATATTTAAGCGTTTTTGCACATTCAGGAATATCGACATGTATGTAAAATGAGGCAGCGTAAAGTTCTCTCAAAAAGATCTTCCCCGAATCAATTAATACTTACACATAGTAGAACCGGGACTATAGTTTTCAATTGATTCATGTATAAGTTCTCATTATTTGCAATAACTAACTAATAACACTTGACACTGGCAGAAGTAATAGTTATCCTTATCCTTACTTATACTTATATACTTATACTTATTACTTATAATATTATAAATCGGAAAGTGAGTTTGTTTGTTTGTTTGTTTGTTTGTTTGTTTGTTTGTTTGTTCCGCTTTCACGCCGTAACTACTGAACCGATTGCTTTGAAATTTTGCAGACGTAAAGATAAAAGTCCGGATTAAATAATAGAGTACTTTTTATCCTGGAAAAAATTGATATTCCCAAGGAAAAACAAAAATATTGTTTGCTTGATGGATGGATTATAGATGGCGCTGTGTGTCGTTTAAAACAACGTAAAATATTGCAAACGAATATAAACATGTAAATTTAGAAGCTAAATGATACGATAATGAATCCCCGAAAATGAGGAATTCCCGAGGGATGACGTACAATTTGTTTTATCGTCTAAACTGTTTTTTTTACATCTACTTATATGTTGCAAACGAATATGAACATGTAAATTTAGAAGCTAAATGATACGATAATGAATCCCCGAAAATGAGGAATTCCCGAGGGATGACGTACAATTTGTTTTATCGTCTAAACTGGTTTTTTTACATCTACTTATATGTTGCAAACGAATATGAACATGTAAATTTTAAAGCTAAATGATACGAAAATGAATCCTCGAAAATGAGGAATTCTCGAGGGATGACGTACAATTTGTTTTATCGTCTAAATTGTTTTTTTTACATCTACTTATCCTGAAATCACTAAAGTCAACGAATTACTAATTGGTATAAGTATTAGTTACGTTATTTAGTTCTTGAGGTATGCGATAGATGGCGCTGGGTGTTTTTTAAAACATGGTAACGATGTGTTTTTTAAAATACGTAAGAAGTGGAATGATAGCTTACGCTATTTAGTTCTAGGGGTATGCGAAAGATGGCGCTGGGTGTTTTTTAAAACGTGATAACGAAGTGTTTTTTTAAGATACGTAAGAAGTGGAATGAATTATATGAATTTTGTATCCAGCGTTACAACGCGCTTCTTAGGTTTTTCCGTGGGAATGAGAAGTTTTCTTATAGTTGTGCTTTATACCGCAATATAACCGAATTCCACGCGGGCGAAGCCGCGGGCGGAAAGCTAGTAAGTAATAATTTTATAAAAATAAGAAAAAAAAAAGGATGAAGATGTGAAATATATTTACAACGATTTTGTTACCACATTTATGATGAAAATGATAAAAGTTATTGTTGAAGTAATTCGTAACCTTTATCAAAACATAATTTATTTAATAATTGCAAATAGCATATATTTTTCCAATCAAAATGACTCCCTAGTCCCTATAAAATAAATTCCTTTCTTTCAAAATTATTACGCAAAAGTTGAAGGCTACATTTGATTCCGAGAATTAATTGCGTGTCACTTAATAATTATACTTTTATGTGTAAGAAGTCAACGTTGCCGGTCGTTAGTCTTAGTTTGAGTAAAACAATAAATTATTTTGTATTTTTTTCTGTGCGACTTCCCCTTAGCGACTTCCCCGTAGCAATCTTAGTAAACGACAAAATGACCAACATTTTCAGACATATTAATTTCACAAACACCGCAGTCCACTTGTTATGCAGCAATTTGATACGTGACCTCGCCCGCGACGTATATTCGCTGGCCCATACGTGTGATCCACGAGCGTATGTTCGACCAGTCAAGTTAGATCCTCGAAGAATTGGCAGTGTGAAAGAAATCTGTTGGGAGACGCCCGCTCGCGTGGCTCTTCTGAGGTCACGACGAATTGGCCGAGATATTCTAATTGCACGCACAGACTTGGCGATAAGGCGTCCTTGACGTACGGTCAGTACCATCGGCCAAGGACTTTAGTATAATTTGACTGTGGGAGGAGCTTTATTTACTCGAACAGTGGCCGGTCAGTCGTCAAACGTGGAGCCTGTTGTCGTTCATATTCCGACAAACCTCAAAATACCGCGAATTAGAATTCGTTACGAGTCTAAAAGTGCTGAAGACTTGAGAATATCTATAACGGTGAGTTTAGGAATTATATAAAATACCAGTTAATGTTTTGAAATTAAACCCATTATTTACATTTATACAATACATTGAAATAAATCTGATATCACAATCACTTCTATAAAATACTGACAAAAGTAATATACTTAGCCCTAAATTATATTCTCTAAAACATACATGGCCAAAAACAACAGAACTTAACACAAAGATGTTCCACTTTGAATTAACCTTGGCACAATTTTGCAGTAGATAAGTGCTCTCGATATTCGCTCCCATAAACGCAATCGTTCCATTAAAATTAATATAGAGCAATTAATATAGGTTGCAGATTTCAACGGTCAAACATTAATGAAGTAGGTTAAAGCAATATGAGAAAACGTTAAGTAGTTTCGCAGGGCGATGGAGCGACTTGCGAATAACATTCGTCGGTCGTAAACCCATAGAATCCTGAATACCATTGAAAGTACGTAATGTGATTAGCATTTTCCAACTGCCACAGTAATACTACAGATCATTTGCATACTGCTTACATTGGAAATATATAAAGGTACATTGTACAAAAGAACTGAAAAAAACATATCATTTATTTTTTCCTATAAATCTTAAAGGACGGTGAAGTGCTATTTAACAACAAAAAAAGGATGACTAAATGGTACCGACGATAAAAGATGAAAACTACTATACATAAACAACACTTTAAACTAACATCAAACCTACATAATAAGGCACCTTTCCCGCTATTATTTGGATTTTTTAATGCTAACACAACCATTCATATCTGCATTACCACACCTACATTTCAATATAAACTATGCCATGGACACTCCAGAACTGATAACCTTAAGGAAACCTCATTTTTTGTATAATTCAGATACAATATAACTTGAGGCTGACTTCACAGATATACTATTGAATATACTTTTTGCTTTTTGTACAACGCAATAAATCTGACAACAAGAATCCTGAAAAAAATATCTTGGAAAAACTAACAAAACCATAAGAATTTTTTGATTATCTTTATATGTAATGTCTGTTTAGTGACTTTGAGAGTTGCTCGTTAATTCATGAGATTATATTGCATTGCTCCACAATCATAATAATGTGGTACTCTTCAAGCATTTTAAAGCAAAGATTAGTAAGACTAAAATACACGCATGCAGGCAGCAAGTTACGGGAAAAAGAACGGCATGTGGTACGGTGGGGGAGCACCGGCTGGCGGCGGAGCTGGTGGCTGGTCCCGTGCTGGCACTCGCAAGCAGTCTGTTGCCGAGTCTGATGCGCCCCCACCAGGTGGTGGCAAGCCTGCCAGTGGGCGTGTCATCAGGATTATTAACAATATGGACCATTCTATACAGGTATAAAGGATGATTAGTCATAATTACCAGGTAGTGTGATATGAGCTTATTTAAACTATCTACTAAACTATATCTAAAAAATTTCATTCGCATGATAATCAGTAATTCCTATTGTTTTCGATGACTAAAATAGTTTGCATAAAATAAATCTACAGTATCAGTATCGGCTCATTGAGAACCATTATGTTGAGTGATTTTTCTTGACACGCGACACGTACCATTAGCAGAATCAAAATTATGGACCAAAGTAAGTTAATACTAATTTTTCAGAGTTTATATTAGATCAAACATTACTTGTGACAAATTGGATCTTTTTATTACTTGGTGGCAGTGACAGAATTTAAGGCGGAGACGAAATATTCAGTCGCGTCTGCGGATAAATTAATTTTGTTTCTACTGTAGATATATAGCTGTAGTAGTTTTGTAGCTGTTATAGGATGTGTGATGGGTGATCTTGGCCCGGGAACTAAGGTCTTATCGATGTTCATCAAACATTGTATCCATGGAGAATATATTGTGTTTTAGAAATAGACTTCTGTAATTACGCCATGTATGATGAGGAATGTGAGAACTTTTGAACCGGTTATGTTGGTATATATATGTTTTTTTTTTCTTTTTCTGTTTTTTTTAACGGTGGCGTCTACTCAAGAGCCCTGTCAGAATAACAGCGCCTCTGTGTTCGTTCTTTCCATCTCCGAACGACGCCGAGGCTTTTATGCTGAGACAGGGTCCTTTTAAGGCCTCAGACACACCAAATTTGTATTTTTTTTTAATTTTCTTTTTACTATTTTACATGTATTTTCTCTTTTAAGTTGATTGATTATATACATTTTGTTGTTGTTTTGTTATTTTATTGTTGTTGTGTTTGAGTCCGAAATAAATGTTTTTCTTTCTTTTTTTTCTTTCTATTTATTCTGGGGTCTGAATAGCAACGTGGTATTATTTAAGAATATTAATATGACATGATTTCAAAATCTGTACCACGGGCATCAGAAGCTCTGTGATCCCGGGTTCGTTCCCCGGTCAGGTGAATGTAGAAAATGAACTCGGATATGGTTCTTATGTTACCGCCACTGTTCTGTATGAACAACAATAGCGTTGGCTACTTAGGTAGATAATAATGGAGGTGTTTAATGTCATTTAATATTTATTTATTTATAGTGATTTGGTTTAACTAAATCTTCGAAGCAGGCTTAAACAGTAAATGAATTTGAATGGTGTTAGTACCATTTGATTTGTCTAATGGTTTTATATCGTAGCGAGTCCAGATCATAATTAGACGATTAATGTTTCCGCTTACAATTTTTTGAAGGCAAAAATATTCTTATCTATAACAACCGTAATAATAATTTCTATTGTACAATCTTCAAGATATCACTCATAATATTCATAAATGCAACTAGGTTAAGCAGTTAACCGATAAAAATTAACTATACTTCGTACTATTCTAACCAATAATTATTTGACTATAGCCTGAAGCCGTAGCTTGTAATTACGTGAATACGAATCTATTGTGTAATGAAACTCTTTCAATGTAAAGGCCTTGAAGAATAAACACTAAGGGCACCGATTTTGATTGCCAGAGAGCTGCACAAACGGTTTGAGGTCGTGCAAATATTAGCGAAGATAGGTATCTACTAAATTGTACGCCAGGAAGTCTTTACGGAGCTTTAGATTGCGTACTTGCAGTTTTTATCATCTCTATACTTCAAGTGATTGATTGTTATAAAAGTTTTTGCTTCGCAGTGTCGAGTTTTGTTAAACCTTCGCACGACACAACCTTTTGAGGAAGTACTGGAAGACTTAGGACAAGTTCTGAAAATGAGCGGAGCTAAAAGAATGTATACAATAACAGGACAAGAGGTAAGATTTTTCATCTTTGTATAAATCATTTAATAGATAAATTAAATCACAAAACAAGTTCAATAGGCTCAAATTAACACACGGACGTTCTGACGATGAGCGATTATTTAACTGAAGTTTGTTGAAAACATGAGCACCTACTACCTACTACAGAATAATATTAACATTTAAATAAAATCACTTTCACGGGATAAACGAGGCGTTCATTTTTGTTTTTGTATTTAATTCTGACTTTTCGACTCCTTCACGGGAGCCGTAATCATAGGATAATTTTTAGCAGGTGATGTGGTTTTATTTAGATGGGTGATAGACGAGGAAGGATTAAATGCAATATTGGCATATTATTCTGTGGTATGGCACTCAAGTTATCGAAACCACCAAAAGCTTTAGAAATTTAGTTTTTGAATAAAACACACTGGACGCATAAAGCAAATTATAAGTAGATATATATAGTTGTGAACAATGATATATATATTTATTCCATGTTATTTAAATGTAATTATTAATGTGATAAATATTTATTTAGTATCTTTTAAATATTAGATGATTACTGGGATACCATTTTGAGTATAAAATCTGTGTTAGGGGACACCGCTCCTTCTAAAATTACGAATAATGTATCATGTTACTGTTCTTTCTATGATTATAATAACTAAGTAACTAGACAGTGACGTATAACACTATTTATTTTACAAATATATAGCTTAGTTATAAACAGACAGTGCAGTGCTATGTGGTTTTGAAGTAAGACATTGGACAAATGAAACAAAATCATTAAATAACTTTATCATTCTTTTTTCAACTATTTTTCTTAAAATGTTTATAAATTACAAGGGTTGGGTTCCTCCATTTAAGTAATATCAACCTGTGTTACAGGTCAGTTAACTAAAGCTGGCACGTTCACAGTACTCACACTTATGCAATTTCACTATACAGTATGTTTAAAAATAAATGATTTTGATTCATAAATGTAGGTAAATTAGAGTTCGTTTTTTAGTAAAATGGGTGGGTTGTAAATAAATTAATACAAATATTCGTGTTACTTGTTTATATTATGATTATTACATTATTGCTTTTAATCAGAATCGTAAATTAAATCTTCTACCCCACTCAAACTGTCATCGCTCGAAGAACTTGATGTTTCGCCGTCGGAATTTCCTACTGTTATTATAAATGAGTCAGTGAAATTATCCACTTTTGGTTCCAGTTCAATATATCGTTCCTCATGTACTCGCGTCTTTCTCCAAATGTCACTAAACATATCCATAGTAATAGAATCGGCTTCTTTTCTAAACAATTCCTCCACAGTTGTCAAGTTAAACTTAACATTTTGTGATGCAACTTTCCCTTTAATAATACCCCACAGTAACTCTATGGGATTCAGTTCTGGGTGGTAGGGTGGTAGGCGTAATACACTGTGTCCGTGATCTTCGAGTATTTTATCAAGTACAAATTGTACATGGCTTGGCTTATTTCTTTTAATAATATCATATATTATAGGTTTTGTGTTTATTTCTGGGTATGATATGTTATATTTATCCAACCAAGCTAACATGTCACTTTTTTTTGAATTCGAGGTGGGCACTCGATCCGATACGACGTTGTGATACGATGCATTATCGACTACTAAAACTGACTGAGGCGGTAAATTTGGAAGAAGTTTTTCTGTAATCCATTTCTGATAGTTACCAGCATTCATATTACTGTGATAATCTCCCGTTTGCTTTTTTGCTGGATAGATAAGCAAAGCTCTTGGAACGAATCCATGTTCCGAGCAGGCATGAACTATCACTAGCATATCGCCTTTGGAAATAGGTACTTTACAACCTTTGCTCGTTTCGTCGGCCCATGCTCGTGGCAATGTATGCGAGCTGTGTATATAAGTTTCATCCGTATATATTACAGGTCGGCCTTGTGATCTATATTCTTGCAGTTTCGAAAGATATAATGTTCTTTTGAGTCTGATGTGACTTTTTTCAATGAGTATTTTTTTATTATTTTGTGTCTTTCTCCATCTGAAACCTAGCCTCCGAACGATCTTCCTTAGTGAAGAAACACCACCCTCAAAGTTGATACTTTCTTTCAACACTTCTAATAATTTTTTCAATGTGGGAAATGTATGCTGAACCAGATGGAAGTTATAGATAGTTCGCCTTATGACTTCTTGATCAAAACTATCTACTGTAGATTTTTTTGCTAACCTTGGTCGCTTTTTACCCGGTGTTCTGAAAGTAACTTGATGCGCCAATCTTTTCGGTGCTTGCGGTTCTCCTTCTTTTGAGGTAGATGGTTGAGATGTTGCATCAGCTTTCACAGCCGCTGTTACTTGATTGCGTACTTCACAAACAATTCGTTGAACACTTCTCTGAGAAACACCAGTCGCCTCCGACGTCAAATCGTACAAAGTTTTCATTGGAAGATATCCACCATCACTGTTTTTATTGTTATGCATGAAATAGTTAAAAACATTGTACACGATTTCACGAGATTGTCCCTTCAGAGTTTTTCCGGAACCAATTCTTTCCGAAGACATTTTATTCTAACCTCTAAATAGGTAAATAAACACACGCGCCGCGCACCGATCACACGTGACTAACGCGCTAACATCACGCTGTATTTATAAACAGTAGAAAACCAAAAACAATAACTGTCCCCTTCACGCTCATAAGATAGACCGCGCGCGAAAGAGACGGGCATACTTTTCATGATGCCTATGCAGTACGACGTCACGCCGCACGCTTATTCACAGACGCTACACAAGCGCAATGTGTAAATGTGTTGATCGTGCCAGCTTTAATTAACTGACCTGTAAGAAGCGCCCGCTATTTCTTTCGGTGTTATTTTGTAAAGAACATAACAAAACTAATAAACACCATTATAATATTTGAAATGTTCAACTAAACTTTATTTATTAAATTAACAAGTGCACGCGCGTGTGTTTTTGTGTGTTGCGTAGAATTTAGTAAGGATGCTGTGTAGAAAAAGATCCTATATTTCTTTAATTGTCAACAGGTTAGAAGTTTCTCACAACTAAGAAATGAATTCGCAGACGTAGAAACATTTTACTTAGGCTCTGTATTAGTGGCTCCAGCTCTAAGCCCCGGCGTGACAGCTCCACTACCAGTTGAATCTCCAATAAGAAGGTAATTAGGGAAAAATAAATTAATCAACAAGTTAGGTCAGAAAATAAACCTTTATTATTTTTCTATTAGGTCGAGATCCAGAGGCAACGTAGCCGCAGCTGTCGCTTCAGAAGACTTACGTGGAAGACGAGCGCGCAGCAAAAGTAGGCCAAGGGTATTATATGCACCTGAAGGAGAGATTGTAAGGAACTCAGGTAGGAATACATAAGACAGGTTACATATTTAATTCTTACACTTTGGCGTAACTTACTTACTCAGTGAATTGAAACATTAAAACTCACTTTTTAGGAATACGGAAAACACCATTAAGCGACATCTGTCGGGTTTGAAATTGTTTACCGGGACATTAATCGCCGAAAGCATATTTTGTCAAATCAATTATAATAATAACACTGCAGTGTTATTATTATAATTGATCTGACAATAACACTGCAGTGTTATTATTATAATTGATTTGACAAAAGATGCTTTCGGCGATTAATGTCCCGGTAAACAATTTCAAACCCGACAGATGTCGCTTAATGGTGTTTTCCGTATTCCTAAAAAGTGAACATGACTTCTAAATGAAATTGAAAAGGTCAAATAAATCAATACACAAAAATGTTTTTTTTGGTACCCCTAAAAGGAGTTAAATTTAGAGATTTTTTTTTTCAATTAAATAATAAATTCTCGAAAGAGAGACAATCGTTATAATTATAATTGAATAATATTATTTATTACGATCATTATTGTAACCTAATTATATACAGACCAAAAAAAACCCAAAGACATTGTTTCTAGTACATTAAATCTTTGTTTCAGATTATACGCTCTTAGAAGTATTAAAAGAAGAACCTATACGAGTAACAATAAGAGGTTTACGACGCACATTTTACCCACCAATACACCATGCACCTATCGATAACTCCCCACCTGAGAAGAAAATTCAATTGGATTGGGTGTAAGAACAATATTTTGTTTCTCATATAAAATTCGATTACTAGTCAAACAAAAATGAATACTAGCCTCTGATAACTTCTTCGCCTACAGTAGGATATTCATATTTTAAAAATTTTAAAATATGAATATCCTAAATTAATTTTTACGTGTTAAAAAGTAACCCTTAAACATCTATAAATTCAAACTTAATATCAACCTCAAGGAGCATTTTCTTAATTTATTACAGTAATCTTATTATAATTATGGATATTATTTTCGTATAATTTCTGTTATAGTTATATAAGTAGGTATATGTATTTTATTTATTTAAATATCTAAGCATATTATTTTGCATTTATCTGTTTATTTACGTACCTAATTATTTATCTAAACATTTATTTTACTTGACTGCTTGTGTGCTTTTTGTAACATCCGCTATTTCGACCAAAAATACTAATGTGGGTTAACTAGCAGATATACATATGTATTACAGAGATAAGCAAACAATAATACCTGTCTATGTAAGTTTTTGTAAATTTTTGGTAATAAAAAATTAAATGTCTGTAATTAAATCTAACTAAAGATAAATAACTCATTCGTAATATTACACTATCGTAACAAGAAATTCGTGTAAAATATAGCACTCTTTGTTCAAAGATGCATATCATTGACACCAAAAATAAGTGTTATATTCCTTATATTATAACCCACTATTGGAATGGCGTGGCAGGGCCACCGCCCCACTTTTAACTGAACCTAAGTCACAAAATATTTAGCTAGAACGGTTAGGTAGTTAACATGCCTCGCTTTGGTCTTGGATTTTTAAAATTACTACTAACGACGTGCTCCATCTTATAAAGAAATGGCAGTAATACATAGTACAAAAATCATTACGGGGTGGAAAGTTGAAGTAATTTTTATAAAAGTATGTACTTAACTTTAAGACTAAAATCGATACACTTCAGTGGTTAAGTAAATATATCATCTTACCTAGAAAACTCACGAGGAAACACTGTCGATTCAAAATAAAGAAAAATTAAAATATTAAGTATATTCGTCGTTGTCGTCGATGTTTAACTGAATTGCGAAATATGTGCTTTGTATATGACTTTATCAAACCAGCCTCAAAATCTATCTTTCTATATCTGTTAAGTTCCCGATTGGCATAATGAAAAAGTTTCTTTCTGCTTTTTTTATAAGGGGTTTTGGCTTGGTTACAAAGACCTTTGAATCATTTCTTCGTATTATGTCCATTCATGTTTAAAGAGTAGAAGATGAATGAAAAGTGAAATACCTTAACCTAGGTTTCAGTAAAGATGTGGGGTTTTACTGAAAATTTCTCGTGGACTTCTTGAGAGAGAGAGAAAAGACACCATCCATTGTTTTGTTTCACTTGCAATCACTCGTGCATATACAGAAATACTTAGTGGTTAATAGCCAACCATTATTACACACTAATATCAACCACAACACAAATTTTAACAAGAAAAACAAGACCACCATAGTGACGCTTCCCGCTCCCGCCAAAAAGTCCCTTTCTTTCTGCTTTAGACGTATAAAACAGTTAACTTTTAAAAACAGAATCAACAGATTAAAATTATACAGGTGCTTAATATAATCTGTGGTTTCAGCTATGGTTACCGCGGAGTCGATTCTCGAAAGAACCTATGGGTTTTGCCGACTGGTGAGCTACTTTATTACGTGGCAGCGGTCGCAGTGATGTACGATCGCGATGAAGAGTCGCAGAGACATTACACTGGACACACAGAGGACATACAATGGTAAGGATTTCCCACACAAAACTCTAGTAAATGAATAAATACCGATCAAATAAACTATGTATCCTGTGTTTTAGCGGGGGTTTTCGTTTCCCCTTTCCTTTTGTGCTTTGTGTGCATGTGTATGTAATTAACCAATTATACTGAGATAAAAACTAGAGTTGGATTTCTGTTTTAGTTAAGGTTTTAATTTTAAGTATAATAAATATTTTTGTAATATAACCATATAATACAAAAAAAACCTTGACGCCTTTAAAACCAACGGTCTTGGGTTCGAGTCCCAGAAGAGGCAGATGTTTGTGTAATTAATACGAGCATTTGTACCTGAGTCATTGATATTTATATATATTTCTATAAATCTTAAATATTTATTTATCATATATGTATGTCTATCCGTTACCCTAGTATCCATAACACAAGCCTTGCTTGGGGCTAGTTTAATTGATGTTAGTGTAAGAAATGTATATTGTTATTAACGCAGTATGGAACTTCATCCATCTCGTGAGCTGGTGGCGAGCGGGCAACGAGCGGGACGTGGTAGACGAGCGCAGGCGCACGTACGCATTTGGAGCACCGACACATTGCAGACCCTGCACGTTTTCGGAATGGCGGAGTTTGAGGCGGGAGTCTCGGCTGTAGCTTTCTCCCAACTAGTAAGACTAATGACATTAAAATAGAATAAAACACTCGACGTACAGAAAAACTTCTGGTAAATATCGGAAAAGTTTTATTAGTGCTTACTCAGAGACAGAGACCATTGATGCCATGGATTTTAATGACTTTTTTTAATTTTGCTGGATTTTTTCCAACTTATCATATAGGATAGGTTTCATTTTTATTCATAACCAATTTTTTTTCAATGAAAATTATTATAACTGATCTACAATAACGAGTGGCCGGGTCAAGTAGTAAAATATAATAAAAATCATTATTTTTTTACAACAGAACGGAGGAAGTTACGTCTTAGCGGTCGATGCAGGGCGAGAGAGCATACTCTCTGTATGGCAATGGCAATGGGGACATCTACTAGGAAAAGTCGCTGTAAGTATGAAGAAAATATATTTGATTTCTTGTAAGAGCAAAAAGTAACATTCTGCTGTCCATTAGCTAAAAGGTTACTATGTCTCGGAGGGACGATTTTGAATTTTAAATACCAGGATATATAGAGATTATTATCTCTATCGAACTGACTTGAAATCATATTTCTATTTATTGTAGATTTTGAAATAGTTCTAGCAAAAACATATATTTTTAATATGTTGCACGTTTTTGGCTTATATCTCAAAAAAAATTGTGTGGCAAAGCGTCGTTTTAGCTAAAGGGACGACAGCATTGTACATAATATAAATGTTAACTAGCGATATTACTAAGAAGTAATTTTGCTTAGGATTTATACGGACAAAATGATATCATTAAAAATATTAATTAGTAAATAGTACCAGAATCTAAATGCAGAAACACTTGTTTTAAAAATAAAGCGCGTTGAAAACTCATACCAGGTGAATCTGACCAACATCTTTCTAGTTAATCAAATCAAATGTTGCACGTAATACGAATTTTGTAACACAATTTTTCGACGTGAAATGTATTTTTCACATAACTTTAATGCTAAAACAAAAATATTAAAACTAAAATCCTTCTCATTTAACACTGGCGTGATAAGAGAATTGAACTACTCAAAAACTGTTTCGTCTAGACTTGATAGCGATTCTCAAACATTATAATAACTTTGGCCAAGTTTCTCAAATTTACCATCAGACATTGTCTGGGCAGCAAGGTTGGTAGTCGCATTAAGATGGTCTGATAGCGGTACGTAAACCACCATGTCAACTTTATCGCCACTTCAGGTGGCCAATCTTGCGCGAAATCAGAACAGAAAGCTCACATATCAAAGAATATTAAATTTTTATGTTATCAAGAGATTATGAATAACATAAGGACTTATATGTACTTACATTATTAATAGTTAAATAAAAAAACCGAATTAAAGGTACTTTGAGGAATTGATAATTTGCATAACATTGCTGTTTATAAATGCTAAATTATACCTATTTTATTTGTTATTAATTGACCGAACTTTGTCTTGTTCAAATTGAGTCATGATCTTGAGTGAAAACATTATCATTAATTTGGAAAACAGCACTCTCAGCATCAACTTTCCTGGTTTCAAGTCTGGTCTGGCCTGGTGAAGGGGCGGATGTTTATGTAACGTTGACAAGCATTTGTACCTGAGTCGTGGGTTTTTATATATATGAATATTTCATATCTATATGTATGTCTATATTTTACCCTAGTTTCTATGAAAAATAAATAAATAAATAAATATTTCTTACATTCACACCAATTAGCCTAGCCCAAAGTAAGCACTGTAAAGGCTTGTGTTGTTATGGATACTAGGGTAACGGATAGACATACATATATGATACATAGATATGTAATATTCATAGAAATATATATAAACCACCCATGACTCAGGTACAAATGCTCGAATTCATCATAAAAACATCTGCCCCTTCCGGGATTCGAACCCAGGACCATCGGTGCGAAAGGCAGGATCGCTACCGTTGCACCAAACGGTCGTCAAAATATGAAATGAAAAGAAGCTTTCTTTGGGCTAGTTAGGCTAATTGGTGTGAATATAAGAAATATTATTATTGGATAAGGCGGGTATCATAGTGACGCAATTGGGTAATGCTGTCAAACACTCGCGATCTGAATGTATTGGAAAAGTACTATTCTACAGCACGACTATAAAACGCAAACACTATGTTAATTTTGCAACTACATGCGTCCTGGACGGCGGGCGCTGCGCAAATGAATCCAGCCCTTAGTAATTGTTGCCCGTCTTTACAACTAGGTACTGTATTTATTTATACATACATTTTAGAAACACATTTTCAAAACATAGCTATACATATATAACATACATTTTCAAAATGTAGCTGCAAGTTATTTTGCGATCCGGCAAAAGTGTTTTATTTCAAAGAGTAAACGTAAACGGGTAAGAAATATATAAAAGGAGCTGATAATCTAACTTCTCCTGAATCAGTAGATACTGCACCAATGATAGTGGATTCTCCTGCTGTATGCGATGAACATAACTATTTGACACATTTGAACCACCATGTAAATATAGAAGTATTTATTTATACATATATAAGTACATATATGTGCTATGTCCGTTATTTAATATCCAGAGTAACTTAACTTAGTTTAGACTATATGATTAGTGTAACTTGATCGAAGTTTGTTATTATTATAACTTACTAGATGTTACTAACTTACTTTTTTTTTATTTTTTTATTTGGCAACAAACCAATTGGACATCATGTAAGGTCGAAGTAGCAAATATTAGACATGCAATGTAAGCTACCATGGTGTTGCGGTGTAATGATACAATTTTACATATTTCATGTCTTCATGGCATTGAATACTCTATAATTTACGTCACTTGGTTTTGATAAGTTCAAATGAAATTTAAGTAAATAAAATTATCAGACAAAAAAAGTGATAAATTCATATTAACTTACATTCAATACCTAGTCTAGTTATTATTTGATTACGGAGTGGGCGTAAAGGACGACAGACCCACCCGCGCCCGCCTATCTCTTTGTAGCGCTACGGACGGAAAACTGCTACGGAGCTAATTCGTAGCAACAACATAGCTACGCAACAAAGCTACGATCTCGATCGTTGCGATGTATTTATTTATTATTGCATTATACATCCCTATCCGCGTTTACGTGAAACGTTTACGAGGTAGGGGTTATTTCAATCTAACTAGGAGTCGTGCATACTTCTGAAATAAATATATCACTTTTCTGTTTACAAACTATCTGTACATCACTGAAATTTTTTATATATAAATTATCTTATGAAGGGCGGATTAAATTACTGGAAAATAACAAATTATAGTCAATGCATTGACTTCAATTTGAGTTGTGAAAAAACTTTGTGTGTTTTTGATCAGACCAAACCAACTAAACCTACTTTAGAAAAATGAAATTTCTTATGACTCAACATAGTTTCTTTGTAATGCTAAGATAAAGCGAATAGAAAACAAAAACAAAAAATAACAATTAAGTTTGAAGTCTCAACTACTTTTCAGATAATATAAGATGTACGGGATGGCCGCGTACACTTAAGTAAAGTAAAGGAGGGATAGATAAATCTATAAAAGTCAAGAGTAATCTAAAGAACACTAAAGTTTATTAATAAATCACTTATGTAATAAAACAATGGTAAACTATGGTAAACTATGGTAATATTAAAATAGAGAGACGTTAGACTAAAATGGTATGGTTATGGGATGGTAATTGAACACACGTAATTGGTAAGATGGTTAATGTGTGACTGACTGGTGAAAAAACTATAATTAGGTTAAATACCGCGCGATGCATAAAATGCTTATAGTGCAATTCATACGCAGCGCGCGGGAGTTCAATGACTCAATGTACGTAACTCGTACATGCTCCCGGGCAAGAAAAAGGGAGTTGTAGGCTAGATGATTACAAGGGTTGGTTAGTTTGGTGATGATAGATGGTAATGTAGTGAGGTGATTTTTACAAGATGATTCAATTGGTACTTAAAAGTAAGTTAGTTCGATGATCTAAAATGTTTGCGAAAGTTTGGCGTCGTCGCCTTATTCAAATGAGCACTGTAGTTTTGCACCTTAGACACACTAGGGCTTTTAGCCTCGTTCACGTCACTAACACTATTGCACTTTTCACTAGATACACTCTCTTTAACACACACACACTGTACACTATCACTAGTATTACGCGCTTCGGCCGCGCGTCGCCCCAGGCGGCGAGCGCGCCATCGGCGGCCCGCCCAGGCGAGCCCTGCGACGACTGCTGCACCCATCAGCACGTAGATGGCGACGTAATGGTGGACGTCATGGTATGAGATGACGTCAGCTATTCCTTCTTGGGATTTCATCTCCTTGATCTGGTTTCCAAGAAGTTTAAGATCTTCCTCTAAACCACTCGATCCCATTAACAAGGTGGAGTTAGGAAGCGTTATATTAATTATATTGTTTATAGGTGGTATCTCTGGCGTCAAAATGTCTGGTTGAATGTTTATGTTATTTGAGAGCTGTTTATGCGATACGATGGTGATGGACTCGCCTTTCATGACGCAACTGTTTCCGAGCGTAATGATACCGGACCCGGTAAGTCGCTCTGCCGATATGAGTTGATCGCACATTATTCTTATAGGACATTCGCCACAACACGAAAAAAGGTACGTATTTATCTTTTAAACATTTGTAATGGTATCTAATAGTGTGTCTTGAATATAGCGTAAGTTAGTGAGAATATTGCTAGCGATTACTGATGACATTGTAAAATCATTGATACTGGCGACGTGGTTTATTTCTGTATTTAAGGCTTTGGCAGTATTTTCAAGGCTTATTAAATGTTGATTAAACCTTTTATTTTGCTGGTCCATTGTATTCTCGGTCCTTTTTAATAAATTATATTCTGCTTCTACTATGGAAGTTTGATTTCGCCACAAACTTTCAAGATGTTTTTCGTTATTCCTAATCAAATCAATATCTTTGGTATATTGATCGGCGAAGTTTGAATCCAGGATACCGAATAAACTATTAGCCACATATCCGACACCGTTGATTAATCCACGGCGGCGGCGGCGGGCTGTCCCGTGCGCTTTTTGCTGACCGAGTAATATTCGGTTATAGTAGTTGTATTCCTCGTATCCATGACCTAATTGCAATAGTAGTACGTCGCATTGTGTCTCAGGTTTCAGGCTCGGACATATGGTTCCGAGGTGAGTGACATACTTATTCAGCAACTCTGTGCCTTGCCAATATGGATCTAAGTCGTAATAAACTACGAGCTTCCATTCATCACGGATTAAATACAAGGAAGATATTTTATCAAAATACATGTTTTGGTCGTTGTTTAATGGTAATATATTATATGAACTAAATACTGGTGTAAATAAAAATGTAAACAACATTAGCAATATTGAAATATAACTGGTCAAGGTCAATTTGGTCTTATTTTTTCTTGTGGTAGGTCGTGTTTGAATATGTGGGTCGGACTGATTGGTTTCTGGTGTGGTGATTTTGCGCACAGGTTTTGTCTCCTCCACGTTACTATGAACTGGTAGAACCGACAGCTTGATGGTTGGCCTTTTCATAACACCATTCTTGGTTTTCATAGTGACTACTCGGACATAACCATCCTTGCCTGGGTGAAGCTCGATTACCCGGCCCATAGCCTATTTTCCGGCAGGTAAGTTGTTTTCATGTATTATAACCATATCGTCGATTTTTATATTTTTATTTGGTTGTCTCCATTTCACCCTTGCTGATAGTTGAGTGAGATATTCGGCTTGCCAACGTTTCCAGATGTCTTGAAAGATTTTTTGAGTTAGCTGCCATCGGGTTCTTAGATCTCTTTCGGTCTCAAATATAGTAAGGGTCGGTCCGCTGGACAGAAAATGTGATGGGGTCAAATAGTTGAGGTCATCCGGATCTTCTGATAATGGGCACAGCGGTCGTGAGTTTAGGCACGCTTCTATTTGCGTAAGGATGGTTGTGAATTCTTCGTAAGTGAGTTTTTGCTCACCGATTACTCGCTTCGTATGGTATTTAAGACTTTTCACGGCCGCCTCCCATAGACCTCCAGCCGTGGGCCACGCCGGTGCGTTAAAGTGCCAGTCAATACCCATTTCTGCGGCTTCTGCCATAAAGTCGGTATTTAATATCTCGTTGAGCTCCTTTAACTCTTGTTTTAGGACTCTGCTCGCTCCCACAAAATTGGTACCATTGTCGGAGTAAATATGGCGAGGCGTGCCCCGTCTAGCAGCCATTCTTCTCAGAGCAGCTAAGAATGATGAAGTGGTGAGATCAGATACTAGTTCTAAGTGCACGGCTTTGGTCGCCATGCACACAAACACTGCTACGTACCCTTTCATGGTTTTGACCCCACGGCCTTTATTGGCTTTTATTAGGACACTGCCAGTAAAATCAACGCCGGTATGGTAAAATGGTCGCGATGGGTTGCAGCGAGGTTCGGGTAGGTCTCCCATTAATTGATGGTTTTTAATAGGATCGTGTTTCTTGCAGTCGACACATAGACGAAGATGTTTTTTGGTTAGCCTATTTCCTCTAATGATCCAATAATTTTTTCTTAGGTAAGCTAAAGTCAATCTGGATCCACCGTGAAGGGTTTGTTTGTGAGCGTGTTCTATCAAGAGCGTGGTTAATTTATGGTTATGTGGAATTATAAGTGGGTGTTTCATGGCCTCGTTAATGTATGCATTTTCGAGCCTACCACCGACCCTTAATAATCCACTCTGATCAATATACAGATTTAATTTATGTATAACGTTCTTTTTATCCAATGTGCGGTTGTTATTTAATATCGCGAATTCTTTTGAAAATTCTCGCATCTGGATATTTTTAATAATTATTAACCTTGCAGTATTTAATTCCTGTGTAGTTAAATATGGTACATTCTGATGGTGACGTAATCGCATTATCCAGGCTAAAATGCGAACGGCGCGAGTCATTGTACTATGTTTTGTAATTAAACACTGTATTATGCAATCGTCAGCTCGGGTTATAACATTAATTAATTTTTGCGGCCTTTTTCTTACTTCTTGCTCAGTGGTATATAGTCGGTTCGATTCTTGGTTGTTGTAATATATGGTTTTTAATAACCAGGATGGTCCCTGCCACCACAGGGGATGTTCTTTTAGTTGGGTGGCACTTAAACCACGACTGGCGCAATCCGCCGGGTTTTCTTCCGACTTCACATAGTTCCAGCGGGTGGCAGGGATCACATCTGTGGTTTGGCGAACTCTATTTGCGACGAATGGTTTCCAGCGGCTCGGGTCTCCGTGTAGCCAGCCAAGGACGACCATGGAATCAGTCCAGCCATAGACTATGATGTTGTAATCGAGAAGACTGTCTTTTACCTTCTCCATCAATTTGGCTAATAAATGAGCGCCGCAAAGTTCTAATTTTGGTAAGCTGATGATTTTACTCGCTGGAACTAATCTCGCTTTACCGACAACTAGTACGACTGATGTTGTGTTACCTCTGTGAATCTTGCAATAGATTACGGCTGCATATGCTTTGGTAGACGCGTCGCAAAATCCGTGTAACTCGATAGAGTCGTCACGTCTCGTGCTCAACCACCTTGGTACTTTAATTTTATTTATTTGGTGTATTTCAGCCTTAATCTTTGTCCAGTCAGCAAGGATACTTTCTGGTAAATGGTTGTCCCATTCGATCTGCAATTTCCAGACCGCTTGGAAAAGTACTTTTAATTTAGTCGTAAGTGGTGAAAGCCAACCTAAGGGGTCGAAAATCTTAGATATGTCCGACAAAAGTGATCTCTTGGTAGGATGGTTGGTATTATCGTCTATTTTAGAGTCGAATGTAAATGAGTCTTCCTGTGGTATCCAGCGAAGGCATAAAGTTTTGGTTGACTCAGAGCTTTTGAAGTCGAAAAGTTCATGGTTGTCGATTTCATTTGGTAATAATTCCTTTACATTCGACTTCCACTTACGTAGATTGAAACCACCTGATTTGAGCAATTTGATGAGATCTGATTGTACCTGTACCCCCTCCGAAAGGCTGAAAGCTCCATATAAGATGTCATCCATATAAAAAGAATTTTCAAGAGCGCTAGGCGCGGCTGAATTTTGATAGTTCGCCCTTTCGTCTATAGCGAGTTGCTTCAACGTCATCATAGCTAAAAATGGAGCTGCCTTGGTGCCGTAAGTAACTGTGGTAAGTTGGTAATCTTGATACTGATTTATTGGTGAATCTCGCCAAATAATTTTTTGGTATTTTTGGTCACATTCTTGCACTCTTATCTGCCTAAACATCTTTTCTATATCTGCAGTAAATGCAAATTGGTATTGACGCCATTTCAGAATTAAAGTCTGTAAATCTTGTTGTAAGTTAGGGCCGACCTCCATTACATCATTAAGACTATAACCTGTGGATGTATTTGCGGATGCGTTAAAAACGACTCTAAGTGCAGTGGTTGTAGACTCAGAACGCAATACTCCATGATGGGGCAAATAACAGCCAAGCGTCATGTTACCGGCGCCGTAGGCACGCGTGGCCGGTTTCATATGACGTAGCGAGTGATATTCATTCATAAATGATATGTAGTCTTGTGCAAGAATTCTATTTTTAGAAAATCTTTTTTCTAATTGACGAAACTGAGCCATAGCCATTGATTTTGATTTTCCTAATTTTTCAACTAATTTTGGTTTCAAGGGTAGCCGTACGTGGTATCTGCCTTCCCTGTCTCTCATGGTGGTAGATTGGTAAAGCTTAATACAGTAGTCGTCTGCTTCAGATAAAGATTGTTGGTGTGTTATATCTTCAATTTCCCAAAATTTTTGTAAGTTGTCGGTTTGGTTGATAACAACATTACAGTGAAATGACGGGACGTTGCTGGTATTACCGCACAGAATCCAACCGAGTTGAGTTTCTTGCGCTACTGGTATGGAATGGTTAATTTTGATGATTCCGCTTAATATTATAGACGTATAAATATCAGCTCCCAACAAAATATCTACTTGTCGACTTTGATAAAATTCTGGATCCGCTAACTCGATGGTATCTAAATAACTCCACGTTGGTTTTTCAAATGATTTGTTTGGTAATTTGTTGACAAGACTATTGATAATGTATGCGTTAGTATATATGGTGAAATCATTATGTAGCGACTGTATGTGGATTTTCATTACACCTTTGCAGTTGTTTTCTTTAGCGCCGACTCCGAAGATAACTCCCTTACAGCGCTCGCGTGGTAACCGAAGCTTCTGTGCTGCATTTTCATTAATCAAAGATGTTTGTGAGCCCTGGTCAATGAGCGCACGCATGGTGTGGAAAGTACCATCAGCTGCCTGAACATTGATTTTTGCGGTCGCTAACAATATTTCAGCCACATTTTCTTGAAACACGTGACATGTTTTACGGTCGTTCACTGTCGCCGAGTTGCTAGGTGTCGCAATATCGGTTGACTTCGTGAACATGTCATGAATTAGCGAATTATGGTTGGCATTACAAAATCGGCATGTTTTAGTGGATAAGCATTCTTTGCCATTGTGATCGATTAGGCAATTTTTACAAAGTTTATTTGTCGCAATAGTTTTCCGTTTTACCTCTGGCCTCGATTCACGGAACAATTTGCACAAGTAAATTGCATGAGGTTTTTTGCAATGAGGACAAGAGTTAACTGCTACCACGTGTAATGCTTTATATGAAGTTGGTTTGATATTGCCAGATTTGTAAAATTGATTGCTGGTTTGATGTTGATGAAATGGTTTTTTGTAACGAGAATCATCTTGGCGTTGGACCCTGTTAGAATCTTGTTTTTGCCTAAATGACTCCAAAGAGGTAAATTTGGTTTCTAGAAAGGACAAAAATTCCTTGAGTGTTGGTATTTCTCTCGGATTCTGTAATGACTGTATATACTCATTGTGAGAATCAACATCTAGTTTTTGGGATAGAAGATGTACGATTAGTGGGTCCCAAGTGAAAGTATCAATTCCCAACCTTTGAATAGCATGCAGACATTCATTGGTTGTGTCGTGCAGCCTCTTAATTAATGTGGAACTTTGTGATTGCATTATTGGTATGCTCAATAAAGTACTAATATGAGATGTAAAAATAATTTTCTTATTATTGTAACGATGGTTTAGAATTTCCCATGAAACTTGATAATTTTCTGAGCTAATGCATAAATGTTGAATTAATTTTTCAGCCTCACCCCTTAATTTACTTTTTAGAAACTGAAGTTTTTGAGCGCTAGACAAGGATGGATTTTTATGAATGGCCTCTTGAAATAGGTCTTTAAACGAAGTCCACTGTTGATAGTTGCCGTTGAAGACTGGAATCTCCATTTGTGGGGTGGATTTTTCTCGATGTGAAGCTGACCACATTTTGGTGTTAATAATCTTTTTAATGTTCATATAAGATTTCTCGTATTTCGCAAATTCTAGGTCATATTCCGGGTAGTCACCATTTAATTCGCTATCGATCTCCCAATGTAAAGTATCAATGACACCCCATCTGGACTTTAAAAGGGAAAGTGCGTCTTCAAACTCCCACTTGTCGGAGAGCTCATCGATGTCTACATTTGCTACAGTCCGAGAAAACGCTTTGAAGTTGCTGGTCTGCTTTCGCAACATCTCATCTAACTTACTATTGGTACCTTCCGACTTTCTTCGTGGCGCCAGGGGAGCCGGGTTCAATGGCACTTGTAGCAGTGTTGCTGGTTTCAGGAGCGGAGTTGAAGACCTACTACTGCCTTCTTGACTGTAATTCTGCATGACTTGCTTAGCTTGATTATAGAACGCTAAGGTACGTTCATATTCCTTGCCTGTGAAGTAAGCATTGTCTACCTCACCGTAGTTACATAACTGCAAATGGTTGTTATGGAACTCTTGCCAGTAAGACTCTAAGGTCTCTAGCTTCCTCCTAACGTAATCTGGTGTCTTTCGGTCGTGGCTGTCCTTCTTAAAATTTCTAAGAAGTTGATCCAAGCCCTGCATAATTTGGTTTTGCGTCTCTAATAAAGCTTCCATGGTAAATAAAGATTGGAAAGAGTGGTACAATAAGGAAAGATCTTACTTGGTTGTAAGCTGCAAACGCTGATGACTCGAGCCTATGGTGTAGCTCAAGTCTGGCTGTGGTGACCCTTAGCTTTGGTTTTTGGTTGGTTTAGCAATGGACTGGTAACGTCCACCGCGCTGGTACAGTACAGGAACCGTTCCGCGAGTCACTTCAATCCACGTATGGTATGCAGAAAGTTAATGTTTGTCACTTTTCACTTTGGTTCACGCGAAAGGACACTTATTAAAACTCGCGATAGGCCCCGTTTTAACTCGAAGGACCATTAATGTACGGGATGGCCGCGTACACTTAAGTAAAGTAAAGGAGGGATAGATAAATCTATAAAAGTCAAGAGTAATCTAAAGAACACTAAAGTTTATTAATAAATCACTTATGTAATAAAACAATGGTAAACTATGGTAAACTATGGTAATATTAAAATAGAGAGACGTTAGACTAAAATGGTATGGTTATGGGATGGTAATTGAACACACGTAATTGGTAAGATGGTTAATGTGTGACTGACTGGTGAAAAAACTATAATTAGGTTAAATACCGCGCGATGCATAAAATGCTTATAGTGCAATTCATACGCAGCGCGCGGGAGTTCAATGACTCAATGTACGTAACTCGTACATAAGAGAATATTAACACCTTTAATATAGTTTTAAAAAAGAGAAATCAACCAGACCGAAAAATGTATTAACAATCTGTTGACAGAAAAATCTAGCAAGTTTTCATTGAATTTTAAATATAAAAATATTTTATTAATAGTTCAAAGTTTTTAAAAAAATGTCCTGTCTTTCAACAAATTAATCTTAAAGCTTCATATTTGTCAAGTGTGAGCTTATCGGTCACGCGACGTGGCAGGGCCGTGAGACGCCTTTGTTCGCGACTGTACCACGCCACACCGCCGCATAATTTATTACGAGTCGCTTGTCGCATAGATTTGTTTGTACTTATAATAAAAGTGTGATACATAACACTATTTGCATGCATATTAATTATAGTATTAATGTTACGATTGAAAAAGTAGGTAATTATTTCATATTCGAAAACAAAGTCCTTATTTCATTTGGAGTATTCATTAATACCGAATAAAAGACTGTCTTCTGTTCTGTGACTGATACAATCAAATCTTTATAGGAATGGGTATATCTTTTTAGAGTTTATTAGAGTTTACTCGTTAAGAACTGATTTTAATATAAGTAAGGCGCCTGGTATGAAAAAAATATGAAGAGTAAAGGACAATGCCCATTCGTGCTATCGTATTTGCTCGTCATTGTATTTAAACTAAATTTATATCAAAAACTAAGTGTTTAATTTTCACAAAACGCTTTAAAATACTTAGCCAAAACTTCGACGGACAATAATCCACATAATAATTAGCAATGAATTCACTTCCATATTACCGAGTATTTTTATTGACACTTGTCTCCTTAGTATTGCCATTTTCTAACTACCGTATCGATTTGGCAAATATAATTCAATCGATTTGCTATTTATTTCATTTAAATATCGAATTGGCACTTCACATTCTAGCATATTAAGTAATTAAGTATAAGACATGATTTGAAAGTAATCGCCAAGAAGACGATTTCATCTTTCTATGGTTTTAAAGACGCTTTTTTTCAATAATCTTGTTACGTCGTGCTTTTAACTTTTCATTCTGTTTTTGTAAGGTAATGTGTGTAATTATTTTTTTTAAACCACCAACAGTGAGTTTATACGATTTAGTATGCTTTATTATGGAATCACATTAACAAACAAGTAGACAATGTATATTATAGCCCATATAAGGCCCTTCGAGTCTAGACATCTCGATCTCGATCTACAATTTACGTTAACGTGCATGACACGCAGATGTGTAGACAATACGCATGTGTTAGATTCTTCTTTTATAAAAGAGATTATATGATTTTATGTTAATGATTAGTCGCAGAATAAAAGCATTTGTGGGTTAAACTAAATCACTGATCAGGCTTGAAGTTGAAATAAGACCAAAGTTAACATAAAACAAATTTATTTAAACTACTAAATATCATTCCCATCAACCAAACTCAGCTATATCACAAAAAAAGGTATAAAAAAATAATAAAAGTCTTTTGAAAGGTTTGTTACATGTTACTTAGGGACACTATTTCTAAACTATAAACACATTTAATTACACAGATAAAATATCAATATAAAACGATTTCACCTAAGTAAGTTACCTTTTATGCCACTTGGCGACAGCAATTTCTTTACCGAGATATTAACACAATAGCACAGTTACTAAAACAATATAATTATAATTAATTAGTACTTAACTTTGGTTCCGCTGTGACAATTTTGAGACTGGCCGTTCAAGCATCTGATTTGGGTTTTATACTGTATTATTTCAAAATGGCGTCTTTGAAACAAAGTTTTAGTTACTTTTATTTTACATAAAAAGATAGTGAATTAACATACTAAGAGAACTCTATCATTTCTTATAAAACGATTTTATTTATTGATCATTTATAAACAACATATAATAACCACATCTTTAAAAACAAATTAAATGAACATCAAACGACCCTGTATGCGGAAATGTTTCCTATTTACTGTTGAATACAAATAATATGCAAATAACTATGATAATGCTGTTAAATTGTTTTGAAATATTAAGAACTTATATATCAATAACAATTATTAAGTAAACAGGCCTCAAACAAGCGAAATGTCTGTTGGAAAAAAGCCATCCTATTCGTCACAAGAAGTATCGAACGATGTCCAAATAAATAGGTATCAACGTATTTATGTACTACATTAGTTACCTAACTCTTAAATTAAGTCTTGAATAATAATTCTTAAATTATAAAGTCATTTTAAAATACTAAACGATTCTTTACCAATAGTTTTTAAAAAGAAACAAGCTTCAAATACGTCAATAAAGACATTTTAAAATCTACTTCAGTTTGGCTTAGAGTACACAGTACAGTCGGACATTTAATAAATTTAATAAATATTTTTTAGGTATTGCCAATTTTTTGTATATATAAAACAAATATTATTGGTAACACATTAATTTAAAATAATAACAATATAAGGTTTACCATACTAACACATGCATACACGTCATTTATAACTTGCATAATGAAAAATAAAGGGATTCATCAATCAATTGCCAGCTTTTTGTTTGCATGTCATTCACATCTATTAATAAAATAAACGATCTTGCATGCATAACAACACGTAAAGCATGTCTGTGAGTACTGCATTGCCATTTACAGATTCACCAAACATTATGATACCAGATTTTATTCGTTATATGTACAATGTGATTCTTCTATGATCATAGATATATGCTAGTGTATTAGGGTCTTATAAAAAGGGTTAGTAGGTATATCTGCTATTTTAATTAAATTTAAATAGTACAAAATATTAACGCAAAGGTTTTTAAGTTATTCATAAAAACTTGCATTTGGAAATCATAATCGATACATAATTGTTAATAATTTAGAAGGCTTGCAACAATGGGACAATCGGGCGGGAATCGGCGGGATGGAACTGTCAAATTGGTACAGTCCATTGAGTGTTGCGATGAAAACTTTAATAATCTAAAATATTATGTCTTAGTATTATTTAAACTAAAGCCTTAAAATACTTACATCCAGCTATTGTGTTGATAGATAGTACTTTAAATGTAAATAAAAACACAAATGAAAAAGGGGAATAATGTTTACTTGATGAGTTTTTTTTTCTCCGTCGAACTACGAAAAATCTCCTTTTAATAATTTAATTACACTTAGCAATCTAAAAATATGGTAAAAATCTTGATGGCATAAAATCATTCAAAGCAATACCAAAGTCCATAGTACGATGGGCATGGTCGTTTCTTGTGTGCAATGGCGAATAGTGTTAATATAAATATAATATACTCCCTCCCTGCGTCTGTATTTCCGAGAACTTATAACCCGTTCATTTTCAAAACGGGTGAATAGGCACCTTCTGAGTTAGCTCGTTCCCCCGTGGATACTGTCTTAGCCCCCGGGCTTGATTGGGATAAAGTACGAACCCATTCTAAATTAAATAAATATATAAAGACAGTATATACATACATACATTGTTCTGAACCCAAGTTAAGTAGCTAAAACACTTGTGTTAAGAAGTACAGATCTACAACCCCCAGAAACAATATAGCAAAGTTCGTCTTCTACATTGTCCCGGCCAGAAATCAAACCCGGGCCCTTGGAGTAGCTGTACCATGAAAACTGCTATGCTACCAACTCCATCACAGAGGTCAATGAAAAATGAAATCATTGTACTCAAGAAAACAGTAATTAATGGCGCTCATGGGTTGTAGCGTCACGGCTCTTAGCGCTAATTAAAATTCTGTATTTTTTAAATCTGAAACCACTGAAAGAATTTTTAATGTCAGGACATATTTACTTTTAATCGGATTTCAAGGCGGTACAAAATACAATGATCTGTAGTTAATTTGAATAAAAAATCAAGAGAAATATTAAATTATTTTACATAGAGACATATCTATGTTATTATATTATTTATTTTTGATAGCTTTGTTCACTCATTAAAATAAAACAATTTTTACTGGTGACTACAACAATATTGTTTTTTTTTTAATTCTGACGTTGATAATATAACACTTAAAGGAAAAATAAATAACATTTACCGTCATCCTATGTAGACTCTTCAAGAGGAACTGACTGGCGCTGCCTTCCATCCCCTGGACGATAATCTTCTGATCACCCACGGGAAAGGGCACTTAGCTTTCTGGAACCGAAGGAAAGATGGTTTTTTCGAAAGAACAGACATCATAAAACAGGTAAGACTAACCACTAGAATGCTAATAATGACGTACAGCCATTATAGGCCCTTGCATATAGACATAAGAATATGTGTATGTGGGATATTTAAAACCTTTGTACTATCGAAAACATAGCGATGGGTAAATCTGTTTACTAGAACGCGCTAACATGATTCTTAGACTTTTTATATAAGCTTTGTCGAACTCGCCCTTATATCGCCTTCAAAGTAAGAGTTAAGTGACAAAGTTTAATTTTATTTACAAGCAGACACGGTAGTATCGGAAATCAAAGACTATTCGTGCGAAGCCGCGAGGGTGAACTAGTTTCATTAACTATATTTTTTAAGCCATTAATACTTTGATTATTCATCCTTAATATAGAAATCCATATCTCCTAAAAACCAGGACTAACGCTGTAAACAAGTTTAATGAATGCTGTAACGAAGCTTACAGTGTGTAAATTCTTCATTGACAAGGCAAAAGATGAAAATTAAGTTGAAAGTATTTACTGGGGGTGTTAAGAGCCTCATCAGCGTAGTAATTAGCGTATTTAATACAGTTTATGCGGGGTTGTGACCAATTGAGATATTTTTTCAACATTAATTAAATATTTAAAAAATGTTAAACTTTTATTATTTTGTTTCGGTTTGTTTTATTCTATTACTTTCATCCTTGTTGGCAGCCATCTCGCACGCACGTTACTGCTCTGCAGTTTGAACAAGATGGCGACGTGGTAACAGCTGACAGCGATGGGTTTATTACGATCTACAGCGTAGATAGTGACGGCGCATATTTCGTTCGTATGGAATTTGAGGTAACATAACAACAAGAATTTAACAAAATATAGATATATAAAATATATACCTTAGCTATAGATTTATAACATAGGCAAAATCCATAAACATTTTCTGTGTAGCACAGATGATTAGCGCAATGGTAGCTATCATGCCTTTAGCACTGTCAGTCCTAGATTCTAATCCCTGAAGGTCCAGATGTTTGTATGATGAAAACAAGCATATGAACCTGAGTCATGGGTATATATGGGTATATATATATATATATATATATATATATATATACATATGGGTGTTTTCTTTTATTTTCTTTATCCTTTATAGGTATCTAATATTAATAGCAATAAAGCCTAGTTTTGACGTTCAATACACTCTTTGTAAATGCTCACATTGAATAAAAATAGTTTTATCTTTATCTTATCTTTTGTATATATGTGTGTGTATATACAATATATATAAAGCATAAATATGTATGTATGCAGTCCTGTACCAGAAAACTCCACTCCTCGTATTCGTTTGTTTTATAGATAGGTAAAAAATGGATACCTACTAAGGTAACGGATAGACCGTTAATTTAGTATCCATAACACACACATTACTGTGCTTACTTTCGGCTAGGCTAATTGGCGTGTTTGTAAGAAATATAGTTATCTGATATTTTGTAAAATTTGTAGGCACATATAAAAGGAATCAGTTCCCTGGTGATGCTCTCAGAAGGTACTTTGATATCAGGCGGGGAAAAGGACAGAAAAATAGCTGCGTGGGACTCACTACAAAACTACAAGAGAATAACTGAGACTAAGGTAAGTATTTGGCTTGACTTTGCGAAAGAGTGGAGTGTGTTATCTAGACGGCGTTTTTAATATAGTCTTCTAGTAAGTAGGTTAAACTTCATTGTTTATGTAATGTTTGTGCTACATTTAACCCTTATAAAATTCGAGATTAGATAAATTGAGATTCCTCAAATGTGAGAAGTAGTCGTTTCGTTCCAAAATTGGTACGTACCGGTAACGGCGTAGGTAACGTCCGGCCGGTAATGTCCGAAAAATCAACTGCAATACATGTATTTGTGCCCATTAAAACAATACTCAATTCAATGAAATACTGTGAATTTGAATTTAAAAAAATATGTATTAAACTTTTTCGCCAATGATTTAAGTTACACACCGATTGAACCGAAAATAAGAAAATGAAAATGAAAATAACTTTATTCAAATGCACTTAAAAATAAGTAGTTTTGAATCGTCCAACATTTTTACCTACCACTCATTCAGGACGTCTTTTAACTGACAAGAAGAATAGGCGCAAGAAACTCGTCAGCTTTAACAGAAGTAACGACATTTACAATATAATACGTCGTCACAATACACAATCCACAAGAAAAAAAACAAAATTATTTTGTTATGAGATTAAGTTTTAAGTACAGTCATAAGCAATAAGATGTATACAACTATACACCGTAGAACCATGTCACATTACATCCATTATTTATTTGTATACTGTTTTCTTCGCTTTTGGAAGTTTTAGTGTGATATGGTTCTACGATGTAAACATCTTATTGTATTCGTATTACAGTGACTGTACATTAACCAAATCTTTATCGGCGACTTAGTCATAGGAAAAAATATCTTCAACCAGTTTTCCTCATGTTTTTTAGCTGCCAGAGTCAGCAGGAGGCGTACGAACTATATACCCACAACGCCCGGGTAGAAACGATGGTAACTTATACGTGGGTACGACGCGAAACAATATTATGGAAGGTTCTCTACAGAGACGGTTTAATCAGGTAACAATATTAATATTACTACCAAAAAGTCAGGAGTAAATAAGTCTCATGATCAAATTGAAAAGTTATGAAATGTGTGTATAATTTGTCTATAAACTACGGAAATTCGCAGGTCCTTTTTGGTCATTATAAGCAACTTATGGGCTTAGCTGTTCACCCTGACGATGAAATGTTTGCTACCGCTGGACACGACAAGAACATAGCCCTATGGAAAGGACACAAATTAGTATTCGTTACGCAGGTAAGTATAATTAATTACGTACTATGATAATAATAATAACGTTAGCTGTTACAATATGCTTGTCACAAATAATGTGAAAAATTATGACTTAAAGTTAGGTACGTTAAAATAGTCACAACTGACCCTATATAGGTCTTAGATATAACACGTGTTCATAGATTCAAAAAGAACATAGAAAGAAAAAACGTTTATTGGCGACACACACAAAAAAAAAAACAATAATAAGAAGGAGAAAAAAGGGGTCGTAAAGAAAATAAAAAATACAAATATAATAAATACTGTGTGGGGTAAATAAATAACCCTGAGATTTATAGTTACAAATCTATTGACGAAATCTTTAAACTGGTTGGTTCATGATCTGGTGATTCTCAATCCAGTAGCGAAGCTGTTAACATCTTGTACGTTGTATTGCAGGTAGGCTACGAGTGTGTGTCCCTGGCATGGCACCCGAGCGGCGGTGCGCTAGCCGCCGGCAGCACGGAGGGCCACCTGGTGGTGCTGAATGCCGATGCAGGCGCGCACGTGGCCACACTACGTGTCTGTGGCAGTCCACTCAACTGCCTCATGTATAATTCCGGTAGGCTCATTACCTTGTGATACTAAGACCGGAATGTTAGACAAATTGCGGTACCGACGTTCATATACATATTGCAAAAAAACAGGTTTTTTGTTACTGATTTAATAATTTTTCTTCCAACACAACACTGAATTGTTCTCAGAGAAATATAAAAAAGTTTTTCTTAAATTCATGATTTCACATGATGATCTTTGTACGCTCATTTCAAGACCGATCATGATGGAATCCATATTGTCACGACTATTTCAAGAATTCAAAAGATACACTAAATAACTGTTATATATGCTGTCATGCTGAACTCCTTCTAACCCTCTGAAACCGGACAGGACAATGACGGCTGGGTTCGCATCAATAATATTAATAATGTATAATATGACACCAATAATGTATAAACCCTATTAATAATAATAATAATAATAATGAATTAAGCCTAACAAAGACACTTCGATGATAAAGTGCTTACTTTGCTAATTGGCGTGAATGTAACAAAACTTCGCACTACATTATATTCGCAAACTTCACACTTCATAATTTAAATAAATGTCTCCAATTTGATCATAAGAAGATGACATGTTTAAGCATCAAATAATTATTTCAGAGACTGTACTGACGTTTTGTATTTCAGCCGGCGACGTCTTAGCCATAGGTTCGCAGAACGGCAGCATCTATCTGTTCCGAGTGTCACGTGATGGATTTTCGTACAAGAAATCGAACAAGATTCGTGGAGCTCAGCCGCTTATGCAACTCGATTGGAGCCTTGACGGCAACTACCTGCAGACTGTCACCGCAGATTACGATCTTGCGTTCTGTAAGCATCAAATCTTCTACAAAGCAACTTTTTCAACTTTCTTTAACGTTTTTAACTTTATAGTGATAACTTTAAATGTGGTAATGAGTAATTGCGTTTTGCGGCATGTCGTTATTAATAGCATCTAAAAGATTTACGTCGCGAGGCATGGATCACATTGCTTTTAAAAGTAGTTCAATGATATCAATTCCCAATTTTTACCACATCAATGCACCTCTAACTTCTTTCTAAGGTAACTTTCATAAGATTATTATAGCGAGACTCGTTAAAAAAATAATCAACAGTCCATATTCTTCCAGGGGATATTAAAGCTCTGTCACCAGAAAAGAGTCCTATTGCCATGAAAGATGTGAAATGGTCGACATTCAATTCCACAGTTGGATTCCTCGTATCAGGTAAATTTTAAACAAAACCAAAAGCTTCTTTTTTTGATTTTCTTCGTTTATTTATTGAGCTTTTTTCTTTTAGGAATGTGGAATAACAGATTCTACCCGATGACGACGTTAATATCGACAGCCAGCCGGTCCGCCGCTCATGATCTGCTGGTCAGTGGCGACACAGATGGATACTTGCGCTTATTTAGGTGAGTTTGCATGAGTTAAACTAGAACTTAAATATGTCCTCTTTGTTCCTTATTGTGTAATAAAGACGCTAGAATTTACACTCGAATTAAATACCCTCAATTAAAAGACCGGACTACTACTACAACTATAGTTTCGTTATCTAAATGTTTGTGTTCTATGAAGAGAAATAACAACCGTATCAAAGTACGATTATGTCTTTCTGAAGATTAGGTTATTAGTTTCTAACAATTTCATGGCCACAAGCCAATTTAGTACACCTCGGTAATTATATTGGGTCAATTTCTCGGCAGCGTTCAATTCCACAGACCCTAATTTTTTTATTTTATTTTTTCTTAACCTATTGTTTTTGTTCATAGTTAAGCTTTAATTACTCTTCTTTTCATTTCTATTTGGAAGATAATAGATGAAACATTCACTTAACTTAGCTCTGTTTAATTAGGATTGCGGAAATAGAAACAGATGAATGAAATACCGTAGGGAGAATGAGCAATAACCCACTACATAAGTATTCCAGGCTGGCCATTGTGGCCATGTTCAGTTACAATGAATCCCAGTTTAGCATCTTGAGAGTTTTTCGTTAAATAAAACTCGAAACTCGTTTGTTCATTACAGATACCCTTGTGCAAGCCCGAAGGCAGAGTACAACGAGATGAAGGTATACTCCGGAAGTGTATTCAGTGCCCGTTTCCTGTTTAACGACCGATGCATGGTGAGCACCGGTGGCACCGATGCAGCTCTTATGCTTTGGGAGTTGGTGGATGATTAGCGGGTCGGGCCGGGGCGCCAGCGACCGCCCGCCGTGGTCCTCGCACCCCCTACGCCCTCACCCCCTGCCCGGGGCCCCAACACATTCCGCATACTCGACTTCGACGAGCTCGACTGAGGATGACAAATAAAATGGCGGGAATATTTACACAACTCACTCACGTGAAACTTATACACTCTGTGTCAACCTCTACTGGTTTTCTTGAACGTAAAATACATAAAGCACGAATGCTTACGTATTTGAAAAAAATTACGTCACGACATGGATACCCACACGAAGTACTTGGAGTCTGTACAACTTATACTTCAAATTTCTAGAAGTTGGTACTACTGGTACACTCCAATATTACAAAGATATTCACTGGAGCACAGTATCTAACCTATGGCACAGGTCGATATCATATTTCGATGAAGAAAAATTAACATTGACCGTTTATGTATTTACACTTACTTATACATATCGATATTCTGTTATTTATTGTACACCATGAAAAAAAACAAATTGATATAAACTATATTTGATGAACGTCAGCAACAACAGGGATCACAAGTTTCAAGTACAGACAGCAACAAGTCAATCTATCATGAATTTCCGAATACTTAATATTGAATGCTACTTAGAGTTCAAATTTTAAATCGATTAGGGAAATATGACAAGGGAAATTTAAATAGATTTGCTGTCGATTGTATATGTTTTAATATATGCATGACACGTGATGGAGTTCAATTTTTATTAAACATTTTAATCACAATGTTATTTTGTTTGTATAATAACACTGTGGTAAAATGTTTATATTTATGACAACAATAAACGACAATTGATTTCTGATGAACATCAAACAATAAATATGTATAACACTAGTGTTTTTGTAAATCTGATATAAAAATAAAATTAGGACTCACTCGCATTTGTCGGATCATTATAAAGTTACTTATTAAAAAAAACTGTCCGAAATGCGTTTATGGTCTCAAAATTTTCTATGAATTATTGACCATAGAATAAATAAATATATCTATGTAACAATTTATTATTTCCACTTTTGTCACCAAATTAACAATAATACTTTGGTGTTCGTAACATTAAACATTTTATTGTAAATTTTCTTTTTAGGGATTTACATTACTCACTGCCATTGTTATCTCGCGTAAATATAAAATTTGTAGTGCCTTGAAATAATCACGCTTTAAAACAAATAATTTCTAAAATATTGGCTTAACATATTTTTTAATAATAATATTAAAATGTACCATTTGTGATTAGTATTATTGGTGCTGAATTCTACCTACATAATATTATGGTCGAATGAAAATGTTGGCTAATGTAATGTAACCATTTGGCAACGGAAAGACGGTAGGGAGCTATTATTATGAGTTTCTATAATGCGACGTCATTCCAATCTTGTGTCTAATAGAAAATCATTGAATTATACCACACTGAATTGACCAAAAGCAGGGGTAAATAAACAATTAAAATTGAAAACTTTTATTGATGCTCATTGCTTTTGATTGGACTAATCGCGGCTAGAATATCTATCGTTCGACGTACTTTATCATCTCTAATTATAGTTTTTCATTGATCACAAGTAAAACAGCGCCCTGGCTTCAAATATAGTACCTCACCGTCAATCCTATTGTGACGGTGATTTTTTAATTCATATAATTAAAACTTAACTTCAAAGTGGAAGTATATACCTATAGTTCTTAGAACTGGGATTCCGCACATGCTTCGTTGCTAACCAATCATAACCTGAATGGACACTATTATTGAGATAAGTAAGTAAAAACAGAAGCAAGTGGATATATTTACTGCACACTTTGAAATTATGAAGTCTACGTTATCTTGCTATTGAATCTTTCAATAATCTTTTGCTAATAACGTTACTTACGTTACACTCACGTTATTTGCGCATTGTAAAATTTCTAAATAACAGATCTGAAAGATGTTCGGAAAATTGACCACCATTCTGTTAATATCGAAATATTTTCAAGTTTTATAATAACACATAATATGTGGCTGGCCACTTTTCATAAAGACATGTGAGTTGAATGTGTGGTCAATTTATGTATTTATTACATAATAATATCTATTGATACACATGAGTATAAAACTTTCAAGAAGGTATAATATATATTAATTATAAGAATGAAATTTAAATAGATAATAGGTACTTATTTTACTTTACTGAAGTAAAATTATTTATACTACATAATTAAAATACCAAAAACTAATTGCTAAATTACTCACCCTGATAAAAAATAAGGGTATCCCTTCCCAAATAATTCTAAAGGTTTGTACTCTTAGATGTAGATAAACTTTTTAAGTTCACTTGAGTAATAATTCATTTCTATCACTATGATTGATAAAATTATAAGAACGTACCTAACACAAAATTTTACATTTTTAAACACATTTCTACTTAGATGTAGCAAACAATGTAGATAAATACAATAATAAAATATAAATTACTACTAAATATTAGCACGTTGAAATTAAATGAATATCTACATATCTATTTTATACAAATAAAACAGATAAATGTGTCGAATATTTGGAAAATCACTGTATGCTTTTGAATATGATGTAGGAAAGTGATTCGGTTTCAAACTTATCAGCCATAATGATTATAAGGAGTTTCCAAAAAGTCAACAATGTCTGACAAAAATATCTATTTATAACATGATGATGTCTTTTATTATTAAAATAAATTTTAAGCAACAATATCTTTGAAGTTTTATTGTAATACATTTTTCGTATACTTATTATCTCTTCGCATTGAGTAATAATCAATCAGACTATAAGTTTTTTCAATTAAGAAATACTTAAATTATAAATATAATATGAATAATGAAGGCCTGAATATAGTTAACGTAATAGTCTTTGCAGAGATTGGCTATGGAGCAGATCGCAGTTTTTCGAAATCTATTCTCATATTATAAGAATTGATGATCTTTTGGATTGATCCTGTAAAGGTAAAGATTACTACTTCCGTTAGCCGTCAAAAGTTGTCACATTTATGCAGTGCCGTCATCTTCTTGAAGTGATAAATAACTAACTGCTGACTCTAAATTAGATAGGCGGAAGATATGTTCTGCCGGAAGGGTCCGGCTCTGCTTGGGATTTTTCCGGCAGTTTTTGAGCGCGCATACCGAGATATTTTTAAAAATTACATAAAAATAAATAAAATGAAAAAAAGTTTCCGGCATGATGGAGAAATTTTAGCCCTCATCACACACTTCAAATAGGTGTGCCATACCCTTCCGGCAGAAAAAAGTGGTTTGCGTGATTTTTTTCTAAAAACCAATAAAATATAACTATCGAATACATTAAAAAAAAAATTAATATCCGCGATGACGGTAAAACATTTTTTCATTTTTTTAATAATTTTTTTTAACATTGTTTCGGCAATAGGAATCCACGCATACCGAGCTTAATTTATTCCTATACTTATGTACTATTTATTTTAATAAAAAAAAATTGATTCCGCTATGACGGGACTTTCAGTGTTACGGCTACTGGACTAAGACATATGCCTCCGTCATTTGACTTCTAAAAAGTAAATCAATTTTCAAATTTCCTTTCTATCGTGATCTATAACTCATGTCTTAAATGTATACTCTTATTCTCAAGGAAAAGTAAATAACTCTTGATTTAGAATGTAAATAAAGTGGACATAATTATATTTTATTACTTTAATTTTCTACAAGCTGGCCTGAATTCGGACGACGCTAACAAAACGTCAAAATAACATGTTTTTGACGTCTCTACTGTCACTGTCAGTGTTATGCTGTATTGGTATGTGGTGTTATATTATATTCAATATTGATTTTAAAAGGTGTAAAATTTATTTCAACAAAATAATATACTCATAGTAACATCATAATGAAGCCCCGTCCCTGTGGCTGTAAAGGCTGCAGGACATGTTTGATTTGCGAAACACATTACGGTGCTCAAACCCTGAAACTACAATTAAAACTAGATAAAAGTAAAGGTTATATTTATTGCCCACTATGCAACAAAGCCTGGCCGGGTTGGGACATAGATTTATATAAACAGCATCCAAATCACGAAGGTATACCAGTAGAGTATCCTGGAGTTCATATAGTGTTGGATTTTATCGATGAAGAGGAGGAAATTCAATTAATAAAAAATATTGATGAAATGCCATGGGATATATCTCAAAGCGGTAGACGAAAACAGAACTTTGGCCCTAAAACAAACTTTAAAAAGAAAAAGGTTGTAGTTGGACAATTTGAAGGTTTCCCAGCCTTCTCAAAGTTTTTGCAAAAGAGGTTCGAAACAGTTGACATGTTGAAAGGGTATCAAGTAATTGAGCAGTGCTCCCTAGAATATGACCCTAGCAAAGGAGCTTCAATAGATCCTCATATAGATGACTGTTGGATATGGGGTGAGAGAATAGTGACTGTCAATTGTCTTTCAGACAGCGTCCTCACTATGACAAGATATGTTGGTGATAGAAAAAAATACAATTTGTCATCTGCTGATGACTATGAACCTGTACTGAACAGTGATGGTAGTATTAGGACAAGTAACCAGCTAAATATATCGGCATTAGAAATAAGTAAACCTTTGCATAATGATGATGTTATCGTCAGATTACCAATGCCTAGGTATGTGAGAATTCTTTAATAATTCTATTTTTATCATATTTGTTTAATTTTAAAATTTACAATCTCTTTTGCTTTTTTCTTAATTCACTATCTAAGGTACTGGGTGTCATTAAATATTACCAATTACTAGCTACTTAATATCAATACTTCATAATTATCACTAAAAATTATAAAGCTTTGACTAGTGTATACCAAGCAGTCTATTCACATTACCTAAAATTATTTATTAACTTCTATGGACCATATTTTCAGCTTTTAGTTGATTAAATATGATTTGCTTTTACAATAAATTTAAATCATTGATTGTGATTGTAAAATCTCAATATTTATCAAAATTGAGTAAAGTATTCAGGAAAGATACTAAGCACAGATATTTTTTTACAAATTTCTACTCGGTTAGATATTGTTGTGTAGGTTTTTGAAAACTTTTCCTCAATAATAGAATATTTTTTTTTACTTCATTATCTTACTTAAAAATTAAACATTTTGTCTTCAAATATTCTTTTATAATACTTAATGAATATTTTTCTAAACATCTGTAAAGCGTCCTACTACTAGTAACAAATAGGTTTCTATGAAAAGTCAATGCTATCATATTGTTGATTAAAATCTGTAAAACTTAATTATGAAAATCTGTAGCTATGTTATGTAGGTAGTATAATGGACAAAAGCTGTACAAAATGTTAATTTACTCAGATTTACTGGAACTTTTATCAGTATAATTCAACATTTGTTTACTTCCAGACGGTCACTAATTATAATATACGGTGAAGCAAGATATCATTGGGAACATTCCGTACTTCGTGAAGATATTACATCTCGACGGGTTTGCATAGCATATAGGGAATTCACTCCGCCCTACGTGCCAAATGGATCTGATGAAGCTATAGGAAATGAAGTTAGAGAAAAGGCCCAAAATTTCTGGGACCATCTACAGCAGAGATCTAATCAATCTGCCTCAAGTAGTTGATTTTTATGGGGTTATTTATTGTGGTTTAATTAACTTATTGATAGTCATTATAAATGTAATGTTTTTAAAATATAATTCAGTATTTCACTAATCTCCCCTACATCAATTATGCTTGCACAAACATGCACGCATGCACACACACACCACATCCACACACCTACACAGCATTAAAACATTTTTAATTTAATTAATTATTCTTAACTTCATTTAAAAGTGGAAAAGTTAAATTATGTAACATATTAATAACTTACTACAGTAAGTTTTTCTGTTAGCTGATTTGTATCAAATTAAATACAGGTAATATTACTCTGACTAAATGATTTTTACAATCAGTACAGCAACTGCTTCGTTCACACAAAATTAATCATTTTAAAATTATTTATCAAAAGGAATTAATAAATAAAACGAACAATCGCTGAGTGTGATATATACTTTATTGATAGATTTATTAACAGATAAAAGGTAAAATCTCAAAAACGTTAATATACGAATGTTATTAAATATCACAATACATTAACATTAAAACAATAATGCAAGCTCCATAATAAACTTTGACCAATAGTTTTTCTGATGTTTAATATTTTTAATTTGTTAAATATATAATTATACATAGATAAGCTTAAACATACTTAATAGTTTGGAAAACCAATACTTTAACAATATTAGTAGTTGCTAGTAGCAAATATTGTTTACAACAAGATGCAATATATGAATAACAATACAGGAAGGGTTAAGAAACTTAAAAGAAACTTTTTTAATTTCACTACGTAAATAACAAGCTATTTGCCAAATAACAAGTAGGTATTATATGATATTGAAATGTCATAACGCTTGGCAGTGTAGTCCATCATTCCATTGTCATTAGCATTTTACTGATAAGGTCGGAAGTAAAAAGTTTATACTTTAAAGAAACCTCCTTGTTGTTGAATTGAGGGTCTTTTTATTAATAAAACTCCATGGTTTATGCGAGATAAGTGAACAACTGCTGCGTATGCCTGTTTTGCCTAGGCCGTGCTGGACTCCGGCAAGGTGATGTACAAGGCGTTGTTTAAGTTCTCCTCCTCCTTGCGTGCGAGGATCAACTGTTCCCTGATCTTCCACGCCATCATGGCCCGTTCGCTCTTCATCTTACGGATGCAGCGAGCTAGCAGCAAGGCGAAAATTATTCCCAATAACTGAAAGGAAGTTTTATACCATTATTGTTTTTAATTGTTAAACATTTATATAAAAAATTCCGTAAAAGCCAGTTCACACTTCAAGTAACTACTTTTTAAGGTATACCATAAGACTAGGATGTCTTCTGAAAGAAGTTTATTCCCATAAAAATATATAGATAAATAACTTATTACGGCATACCTTTAGTTATGTATACTCTTTATTCGACATAGTTAATTTATTGTTAAGAAAAGAATTCTAAATATGGCCACCTCCGCCGCATTCTAAGCTTTTGTGACACTTTAGTACCTAAATTACTTGGATGTACTAGCTTTTCGAATTTTCAGATTTCAATAACCATCAATAATTCGTCTAATACAAATATTATATAAATAAACAATATTATGCCCTCAAACTTTATACGAATCAAAATTAGACCAAAAAAATGACTAAATGATGACTATCACAACAGAATAAAACACCTAAAACAATTATGTCAAAATATTTCAATAACAAACAAATATGCCTTACTCATTATGCCAAATTAATAGCTGATGCCAAATAATTAGCTATAAAAATAGCTGAAACAAATGAATCGGCTAAATAAATGGGGAGGCTCCCCATTTATTTAGCCACCTCCCTAATGAAGTATAAAGCAAAGTAACTGCGTTAAGGTGTAGAGCACTTAATGTGTCTGACATTGTTCTCAAATTACTGTACATAGTCAGGTACGAAAGTCAAATGGGCTTTTGTGTTCGCACAAAACCACTAGCTGGCGGAGCACGCCAGAGGATTCCGACTAGCGGCTCAAGCCGTCGATACACACTTGGCACAGTATCAGATACATTACGAGCTCCATCCTGTACCTACTAAGGTTGCCAGATTTCCGGGAAATTTAGGAAAGTACCGGAATTTTGCATGTTGTACCGAGTCCAGGAATTACAGTTTACTGCCCGGAATTTCTGAATTCTTGTTATTATCCACAACATTGTTTCTGTTGTAACTTTGGGAAAAAACTAGAACCACGCCGGCCAAACAGCAAGCATGATTGAAGCATAGGGAGGAAGGCGTGAGGAGAGCGCACACGTAAACTTTCTACGAAAGCTTGATAAATGAGCCTACAAGAGCTGCTTAATTTTAGTTTTATGTTATTTTTACAAAAAAAACACTTTATCAATTATTTGCAGTTTTTCCTTCCAAAATATCTAACTAGGTTATTATGATATTTTTTTGATTAGTCGATCCATGTCCTTGCCTACAACTTCTGGCATCCCGCTTTGACCCAGTTTTATCCCGGAATAGACGCCAGAAAATCTAGCAGCCCTATTCTGTACCCCGCTTACCAAAACACTAAGTAACAGACGCACCTTTATAAACATAACAGAAACTCCCAGAACGCCGAGAACATTCGCGTTTTGTACAACAGTGGCAGCAAGAGCAGTTCTGCAGCCTGTTCTTCGCAATCTCACGCAGGCCATCTCTCCGTTGGTGGCGCAGCAGCTGGATGGCACCCGCATCTGCACCAGCTCACCGTCCATCTCCTCCAGCACACTCACGGTGGAATGTTGATCATAAAACTCAATGCCGTTGTAATCCAGGAATGATTCACTTCCACAGCAATTCAACTGTAATAACAAATGCACTTTCATGCCTACATGTCGCAAAGAAAAGATACCATCAACAAAAGATATATAATAGATAATTAAATTATGCGACCGAATACCAAGTACTTTTATTTAATTGGCTCAGGTGGTCAGTCATTTCAAATAAATGCGTCCATAATTTTATCTTCTTATTTGCTGTTCACACATAACCCAATTCCCCCTTCCCCGGCTGAGTTTTCAAGACATTTTCTGTTTTTATTCATTTTCATGTGTGCCAAAAACAAAATATCAGTGTGGTTATATATGTTCTTTTATTTCTGTTCTGGAACCAATATTACTACATAAATAATATAAGCAATCATTCTTAATATTTTTAATAAAATTAAAATAAGTATTTTACATTATCTACGGAGAGACAATACCATATCAATCAAATAAAAACCCTCAATAACAAATTGACGAATAGGGAAAGTGAACCAAATATTCTCCTCCCAGGAAGCAGTACCTTCAAAATGCCTTCACACAGTTTGTTGAGTCTATACTTAAACTCCTAATACGTTTCTTACTCGGTTTAGTACGTTATTTAGCCAAACAAGGCAATTTTCAAGTTTCATTATCTATGACTATAAAATGATGATTTCATAGATAAAGACCGAATTAATGTGACTTACCGATGTTTGCATTGCATCTATTTCCGCTTCAACTTCAGCATCGTGGACATACTGGTCAATCGGTATGTGAATATAATTCCTGATAGTTCCAAAGTCTTTAGTGAAAGCCAAGATTACCACGACCAAGTTAACAATGAAAATCATCAAAAGAAAAACAGCATACTGAAAAATAATTATATTTGTCTTTAAAGAACTTATTGTTGAGACGGGGTGCGTTTAGCCGACACAATATCTTGGCAGCACTAAAAGAAAAATGGCTAAGGCGGCTGAGACATGCTATGTGGTAGTCTGAACTCAGCCTGGTTTCAGCCGATAACTTAGTCAGCATAGCTGTCCGCAAAACGCACCCACGGTTTCATGCGAAACTTGCGTATGGTCTTTGTAATCCCAGATAATATGAGAAATAGACGGCGTACGTTTCTCGCATGTAGGTAAACCGGGCCTGAATTTATTAACAGAGAACTTTATTAATAGAGCACCAATTGTTTAAAATAGATAGATAGATAGAATCTTAGAGCATAGAGACATTATTATTTTAATTACAATTTAATGACATTATTAGTCTTCTAGTTTACTGTAAACATGTTTTGTTTAATTTATATGAAGTGGGGACCTGGTGTCCTGTTACAACATGTTTTTATTACCCATTACAGGCATCAGCGATCCACAACCTGACTGTACTTACATTAAGCTAGCAATAAGTTTATTGTTGTGGTGAAAAATAAACTTTTTATTATTTTTATTAATATTATTAATTATTTTTAAGAATACTAAATACATTACTTTTGGTATAGTTCTTCTCAAAAGTCGTAGGTTCGTATCCCTTCTAAAGATAGTAAATTTAAACACATATTTCTTAGTTATCTAAGTTTCAATGAAAACATAACTTCCCGATACTAGAAATCTCTTTTAATAATTGCATTTGGCAAAGATACATACCTATTCAACACCTAAGTATAATGCATTTCATGTTAAATGCTAGGTATCTTTGTAATTCTTACATTTCTTTATGAATTGCATTAATTTGCAAAGCTAATTTAATTTTAGAAAAACAATATAGTTTTTTATTTTAATTAACAACTATATTTAATCTTGTTTAGTCACTACCTACCTTTTTAAAATATTTAATAAGCCTGTTTTGATTAAAATATATACTTCACTTTAACCACCATATATATTGCAGTTATCCACTATTTACTTACCAAGTTAACCAAACATGTGCTCTTTTTGAGGCTGCCGAAGAACCCGAAGAAAGATATGACGAATAGCGCAAAGCCAATGAACACGCACATAACAGAGGGGGTGAGGAACCTCCCGCTTCTCGCACTCTCGTACAGGAACGAGAAACTGTGGTAGTGCGAGTACACAGAGATACCTAGCACTATCATCAAGGCTCCGATCACCTGCAAATAAATACACCATCATCATTTTATCAAGAATTTAATGTTGTTGTGAATAACAATAGTCCAATCGGAAAAAGTATAAACTTTTCTTTTTACCGGAGTAGCAATAAAGTCGAAATTCTAACTAATACAATAATACAAGGTTTAAGACCCCCCCAAAAGCTGTTCCATTTTTTATTTCGTAATTTATTTGTTGATTTTGAGTACCACAATACAAGTGCTTTTGCTACTTAATTTAGATTTAGAACAATGCAGATTAAATGTACAAGCGCTAGTAAGAGAACGACTGTGCGCCGCGTCGTATTTAACAGTGAACACATACGCGGCCCGGGAATCGGTTACCGGCCGGTTTATTTATTGTATCTTAAAAAAGAGGTCTGCTTTGTAAGTTTAATTAGTCATAAAGCCCATAGATTACAAAGTGGAATGGGTTATCAAGTTAAAAATCCCGGAAAAACAGCTAGCTGAAGCCGGGTACGTAGACCCGGATTTTTTCCTTTCCTGCATTGAATAATTCTTACCAACAATGTGATTAGTAATTCTTGCAACGGTTGATTTTAAAATCTTATACAACCGTAGCAGACTGCTCCGAATTCGTTTCTAGAACTTAACAACCTAAGTTCTAGACTAATAAGGTTTTGAAAAGATTCAAATCCATAGTTAAAAGAAACTACATTTTCTGAAGCACTTGTTTTTTATTAATTACTTAATTATATACAAACATGATAAAAAATCTACTGTTTTTTGTATTATTTTTTTAATTCAAATAAAATGTCCAATTTCCCTAACATTTGAAGATAATGTGTTATATTTTCTCAAGAAAGTTCTTTAGAGAAGGTTCAAAGTTATTTTGTGAGCGTATCATGTTTGATTTGTAGGTTTGCACTCTTCTTCGTAGTGTGAACAAAAGAAAAGCAGGAAAAACATTCTTCCAATAATAATTTTATTACATAGATAATTATTTTAATAATAGCGAACGTTCAAGCTCTAATCCATTAACGTTATCTATCGGATTTCGTATAGGTATCAATGTTTTCCTGATAAGAACCTGCATTTTGTTTATTTTTAAAAATTACATAAATTAAACAAGAAACTTCTAAACCAGTTTAAGTGAAATTAATAGACAGCTTTGTTTGTATAAAAAAAGAACTAACTTAGGGTAAAAACTCACATAGGCGTATTAAATATTATCAACCATTATAAAAGTAAGAAAGTTGAGTTCTAGCGCAGATACGACGGCCGCTTTGGTTGCGCGAGAATGACCCTACTTTCAAAGCCAAACGATCCAGGGTTCGGTTCCCAAAAGATGCAGACGATTGTTATTAATAAGACCATTTGTACTTGACTCATGGATATTTGTATATATATTTCTGTGAATTTTACTTATTCATGTATCAAAAATGTATTGCTATCCGTTATCCTAGCATGCATTAAACAAGCCTTACAGATCACTATGCTTTAGACTAATTGGTGTGAACGTAAGAAATATTATTATTGTTAAATGTCGAATGGATTACAGATTTCAATCAAGATTCAAGTTTCCTAATAATTACCGCTATGGGCGCTCATTCAAAAACTCATAATATTTTACGCAGACGATATTACCGCGTTAACTTGTAAAATCGTATTAGAAAATACAAAAGTTTGGATTAGAATTTAAATTTTTTATGTATACATACGAAACGCTTTTAATTCATAAGAACTCAAAGCTATCCTATTTATTTTTAATCCTGATATTTCGCATCCCGCTCATTTTCAGGAGCGATTGCTCCTAAACCGAACAGAAATCTTCACCCTTTAAGCACGGATTCATAAAGTGTTTCAAATATTAAAGGTATACAGTAGTAAAGGAATTCTTATCAGTTACTATTTATATACACATTTTTATAGCGGAAGATTGTGAAACATTAATATCCTATAATACTGTACTCAATCAATATCCACTTCAACAATGATAAGTACAAAATAAGGTCTATTTTGTCTAGACATGGGTAGTATTAAAAATTCTTGTGGAAAACGATTACAGAAATCTATCGGAAACTTCGATTTTATGCAATTTAAATTTGAAAACTCAAGTTTCAACATTTATATATTGTTTTTGGAATAATTTTAGTTTGAATTTTATATATTTTCTTCATAATGCTGTATATATTTCTGTATGTGTTAAACCGCAATTCCTTGAAATCTTTCACTGATTAAGTAAGAAGTAATTTTTTCTTATGTAACTTTTTATTAATACGTACATGTATATCTGTAATTCTGACTAGAAATAAAAATGCGCAGGAGGCAATAAATTTACCTTTTTATTGTTCTCATGTTATTTTCACTAGAATTAAATTGTAAAAAAAATATAATTCTTTATTCGATGTTAAATTTTACAAATTTGCACTCTTGGCTAAGTTTTTATTATTACGTGCAGATCAGCTATAAAAGCTTTTAAATTCTTCTAATAGAAAGGCGAAATCAAATGTGGATTTATTAAATTTTAAGCATAACGAAGTAATTATGGTGTTTAACCTGCTGGTAGCTGACAGAAAAATAACTTTATTTTTTTACAAGAACTTTGAGAGTATTTTTAGTAAATGTAACATTTCCAAAGATATATAATCAAATCTCAAAAGTATAATCCGAAAGGTGATTTTTTACCTAAGAAAGTAACGTACCTTTGACAACCGAGTTAAAGATGGCATTTTTAACAATTTGAATGTTATGAACGAGGTAATATTAAATAATTTTGTTCATAACTATTTTTATATGCGAAATAAAGAACTTTTTGTTTGTCTAAAGTTTAAATCAAAATATTGATAATCTCGAACATCAATTGGACGTATTTCCATGGTAAGGATCCAACCCACAACTTCACTTAAATTGACGTAAGTGTACCAAAATGGCCTTAATGCCATATACTTTCACGTCACGAAAACAGCTGTAGCAAATACAAAGTAGCATAAGTAGAAAATGACCCTTCGCTCTGACATTTTGCTACAGCTGTTTTCGTGACGTGAAAGTATATGGCATTAAGGCCATTTTGGTACACTTACGTCAATTTAAGTGAAGTTGTGGTTGGATCCTTACCATGGAAATACGTCCAATTGATAAGTCACGCTGGAACATGCGGATATATCTTCCATGTTCCGATAGTTTTAGTGTAAGTTGTTACTTAGCCTCTCGAGTATCTAGTATTATTTCAAAAACTATTGATCCTGTAATAGGGAAGGGGCTCCATAAAAATTTAGAAATTCCTAGCATAATTAGTCCTTATCTTATAAGGGCGAAGTCTGGCTCATGCCGGTGTTTTATAGTTTTGCGCAATATGACCAGATTTTTATTTAATTGACTAGACAACGAAGTAAGGTTTACTGCGATAACAAATCATTAAGACAATTCTTCGTATAAGTATATTGTGTCAAGGATATTGTAATAATGTCGTTAAAAAAGAATTATTGCACATATGCACATGAAATAAAAGAGACTGAACAGAAATCATAAGAATTATCATAAATATTTCAATTTTTATCAAACAATTTATCTCTAAATTGTAAGAATATAAAAAAGTACTAGTAAATCGTTTATTACTACTAATAGAATAATTTTGGTAAAAAAAAAGTTTTGTTTATCAAAAACTTCGAAGTTACTGACATATATACTATTAATTTAGAACTGATTCAAATTGCCATTGTAGAGTTCAACTCTTTTGGCTTCGAAAATGTGTAACTTGCATACACGACACGACGTATTGGCTTAAGAAAATATTGAAAAATAGCCAGACATCTGTCTACTTATAGTCTATTATTAATAAGTGCTTTCCAAAGAGGAAACGCTGTCAGCCATTAAGGCCCCTTTCTCAACAGCAACGGTTAGGCGGATTTTCACTTTTTATAATGTTTTTTTTTCCATTATTTAATTTGTTTTACTTATAAGATATAAATATTGTTTTACTTATGTTTCATATTTGTTTCTTTTATTGTGTATCTTTTTGGGTTTAGTACAATACTTATTAATAATAACTAAAATGTAAAAAAACTAGTCTTTTAATATATCAGTAGACCTACTCTTTGAATAAAAACAGCATGCAGAGAATGGAGGACAACCCATTGATTATGACCACGTGTCGTGTCTGTCGAAGGAAGGAGATCGAGATAATAATTATTTGGTCACCCATTCGACGACCAGCAGTTGCGAAAGTGGTTAAACCAGTGGTGTAGCTATCGAAGAACTAGACGATGCTATGCTCCCAAGCTCAGGTGGCCCTGGATTCTGACCAGTAGCCTCATATTGAACTAGACAAAAATCCTCCACCTTTAGAATGTGATTAAAATATGTAGGTTGCAACAGTTTAAAATTTGACATATTAATAGATTACGATACAGGCGTGCATAAACCTTTTGACTTACTTCATTTTAGTTTTTAGCTTTGTACCTTTAAAGTGTATATATATATTTATATTTTGACTTGATAAAGTTTAGTTAGTTTTTTTGTACCAGGGTTACCTAGCTACGCCCCTGGCTTTAACCACCGCAAACTATACTACCTCCTCAACGAGCTCCTCAATGACAGAATAGATTGTACTTGAATTTTTAACTCTTGCCAGATTCTTAAATGCATTCCTTAGGTATAAGTAACTGGACCTCGCTTCGCTAGTTAGCGGCGAATAATTAAAAAAAAAGATATTTGTGTAAAAATGCGTTTTACATGACAAACAAATAATAAAGGTAAATTCTTAAAGCGAAACCTTATCTTAATACAAAATTTTGTATCCAAGAATTGCTCGTTATAAATAATTACATATTAATACAATGTATAAGCGATTACTTTTGAAGCAACTCAAGTAATCACTTCGACTTGTCAATAGATACGGGTGTTGAACGTCTGACGAAGTAGGGTTACCATTTTCAATATTTTAAATCCAGGATTTGAAGGCAGCGATATCTGTTCATTTCAATTTCAAGTAGTACATTTTTAAAGCCGTTATTGCGACGACCATCCTATCATCAAAATCAGGGGATGGTTATATTCCTGGCGATTGTCTGTGATGAAAGCAAGTATTTGTTCCGAACTTATATGTTAATTTTAGTTATCCTGTCCATTATTAGAACCCAAAGTAAGCTATGCTTAGCTTGAGTTTAAAAAATGTAATATGAATTGAAAACAACACTAATATAAAACAATGTACGGAAAGTTATACCAATTTAGAAAAATGTTAAATAAAACATTTAAAATAAAATAATGGACTATTTAATTATGAAATAAATACAGGTGACGTTATATTGAAGTAATACCCTTTGAAGTTTTACCCTGTTTTCAAACTAAAAAGGACCTTACTAGGGTGCTTTAGAACAAAGATTGCAATTTAAAAGCTATCCATGACATCCCAGTTTTCAGCGCATAAAAAGCAAGATGTGTCCTTATAAAACATGAAGGTTGGTAACCCTATACTAAACTTACCATAAACATTGTTGTAATAGTCAACAAAAGAAATCGAATCGACTTCATGTTGTACTCTGTCTCAGTTCTGTTGATAAGCTTAATATTTGGTTTCGTCTGCACCGGCATTGGCGTTGTTGGTGCTGTAGCTGTCATTGTAAAAGCAGCACTTTACTTGGCTCTGGTATGAAACACTTATAAGGCGTCCACTCTTTATACAGGCGACGAGTAAACTCGGCTATCTTTACTGATAATACCGCTTAATCTGATAACAATTGTTTTCGACGTATCTGTGATTATGGAGAACAGGCTTCGATATCTTGAATTGAATTATTTTTGGCATTCCCCAATTAATATTCTAGATTTACGTATAAAACTGTGCGCATTCGTCATAAATCTATGTATAACCACATAAATTATATTTTTTTCTGAAAATTTTACATTACCTCATATCCCTTGATGAAATACTTTGAAGGAAACATGAAAACGTGTAACTCCACCACGAAATCACGTCTTCGAAATAATTGACACGAATGGCGCAATCATGATTCTATGGTCCATGAAATGACCTCTCGATATGGACATTTTTTCTCCCTAAGGAAAGCCTTTGCCCCAAAGTAATAAAGAACGTTACATGTTGTTTAATAAAGGGGAATAAGGAATACCATGTTCTATATTTAAATTTCATTAATTAACAGTTTTTATTTTAATTAATAATAAACTAGATATAAATTCGGTAGTATGCACACTGCGTTTATTAAACGCGATGCGAACGCTCGTCGGAAGCGCGTTGATAGCTCTTGTTTTGTTCTAGACATCGTTTCTGTACCGATTCTAGCGCAAGGTAGATCTGATCATCGACATTAATTCTTGATTAAGCTGCATTTAACTCGTGTTTGTATATATATACAAGCGCTCATTCAGAAAACATGGTGTATACATGCTCTACAATATTAAAATAATCATTGAAAGGGTTATTTTTCATGCGTTGTTCCGTATTTTTTATATTACTATAAAAAATCAAAACAAATATTGTCTACTTTAATACCTTTTCCATTCACCGTACAGATAATATTGCACCTAACAACATTTTCAGAGCACAAAAAAGCGATTCGATAAGCCATTTTGCGGACGGAAGTGTAGTCACTAAAATATATCTAAACTTAACTAAACTTTTCAATAAAACACTTTTTTACGGATTTTGCGCATATTTTATTTTATATTTAATCCTGACGTTTCGACTCCTCTACAGGAGCCGTGATCACAGGATGACTAAGATAGTGGTTGTCATTTAGTTTCTACTACCTTCACAATAATTTAATCGGGCACGTTCCTAATTGTTAAAATTATTTTATATAAATCAAATTGTTTTATTTTTAAATTATATTTAGTTATTATATTCTCACTACGATTACATTGTATACTACTGAGTCTACTACCAGTTCGTAAATTGGGAGGCCCTTCCGAGAAGAAACTCTGGCAGGGGGACCGACCTCCATCTTACTGTTATTATTTGCAAAAAGAGCTAACTACATTATCAGGTCTTGCAATGTGTTTTTGGAGGTATTCATTTATTAATTATTGGATCCCAAGCAGGTGGAACGCTCCAACTTTCGTCTCTATTGAAATTACCTTGATGTTTCCTGATTTCAATAGCCTCGCGTAAATGTGTAATGTGCGCGGAAGTGTAAGAACTAAATACCCTAACTAAACTTTTTAGGTTTTATATATTATTTTATATAACATATAAATGCTACATAGCTACTAGTTTATCATCAGCGCTTTATCTAGCTAGGTACAGCAAAAGTATTTACTACATGTATGAATTTTAATAATCGCCTAGGTTCTAAAGGTGAAGAATTTAAGAACATAACTTGGAATAATAAAATTATGTCAATCAAAAGTTTAATGCATGTATGTATTTTAAAATGTTTGAACCCATTTTATTTACATTCCAAATGTGGGTTAATTTTGGTTAGTTCAATACAAGGTTTGCTGGTCAGAATCCGAGGGCCCCCTGTATCTACGCACACATTCGGAAAGTTTGGTTTGTCATTCAATTTCTAAGCGGAAAATTGCATTTTTCCGCTAGCGTGGAAGTGTTTTTAAAATTGGAACCTTTTATTCAAAGAAACACACATGGTACGTACCGAATCGTCGTTAATCTCCATTAGTTACATTTTATTTTTATTTCAATGAATACTGCAACAATCTACATCATACAATCAACAATCTACAATAAACTACAAGGGTTAAATAATATCTACTTACCTCAAATTATTGTACACTAAAAACGTATTTAAAAAGTAATATACGTAATTAATAATAAAAAAATGCCGGTCCCTATGTGAGAAATAAGATTTTTCAATGCGGTCTTCAACGTGTTAAGTATAAGAATTTTGAATGTATGGTGGGTGAGATTTCATAATATGTTATTGGATATCGGACCGCACCCGAAAAATAATTGTCAAAGTGATCTAAATATTCTTAGTCAATTCACATTTAATAAAACCAATTAAAATATTGCATTTAATTATAGCATTATCAATTTTAATTTTTAATTTAAATAAACCAATTTACCATTTTATTTCTTGCACCTAAAAATTTTCCTGTAATGTGGTGAAAAATTTGTGTGTTTCGCTCGGCAGCAAATTTTTCAGCGTCTCATACCTTTGAAACCCTCGTTGGCTCAGGTTTCAATAGAAGTAGCTCGCGGCCAATTCTCAACTTCGCAGCCTTGCGTAACAAATAACAATTTTTGGGTATATAAAATTTTGCTAGTAGAGACCTTGACATCAATGTGGTCGAATGATCTGCAAGCTGGTAGTGTCCGAGATCCTAGTTTATCTTAGATTCACTCAGGTGAATGTAGAAAATAAAATATCTATACTAGGTCTCACAACAAACAGTGCTTATCACGTTATTTCAAATAATGCTCTTTAAACTGATATGGTTATTCAAAAGAGATAGAATTTTTGGCATTGCCTTTAACAAGAAATTACTTGTAAACCTCAGTCGCAATGGCGTGTATGCCGGTTTTTATAGTAACGTCACTCGCAAGTCCTGACAGTGCTGGCGTCAATGGGACCGCCCGGTCCCCCAAGGTGAGAAGCATAATATGGTGGCAAAGATAATTCACTCATACAGCCAAAGAATACGCACAGATGCTTGTTTCGTTAAAATGACTATCAGAGACGAGATGGAGTGCTCATTATTATACTGCTCAACCACTAAAGAATAATTTTGAGAAGCTTTCTCGTAAGACAATGTCGAAATAAGAGAAGTAGTATCGACACTCATATCAGTTTTCTAAAGTATTTTTCCTTTTGGTGTGAATTCCTAGAAGAATTTAATCAGACACCAAAGTATATACAAACATTTGGACTATAATTATAAAAGTGGGTAATAAAAATTATAGCTCTTAAAAAAATTCGTCAAAGTTAACGCAACTAAACAATGGAAAAGGCTATTTGCTACACAACAAAAACGTTAGGACTTAGAAATCCCGATTGAAGGAAAAAGACGAAAAAGGAGATTTCGAGAACATAAATAAATACACGAGAGGCTTGGACTTAAATCACCAGAGGTAGTGCAGAGAGAAATATTAGAATATCACAATATAACTATCACTAAGAACTACTACAGTGCATTGCATTTAATTCTGGTTACATTAAGTGATTAGTATTATTCAGCCAAACGTCGATAACATCACCAGAAGAAGATCTTCGTAGAATGGTTCGAAATCAGTTAAGTTAGCTATTTTGCTATTGAAGCGCCAACATTGATGCCTTAAAATAATAAAACCTTACTAAAAGTGAGACCACAATGAGCCAAGCGATAAAGAAGCCTTGGATTTTATTCAATTTATAAAATTGAATATCAAAATCATTTTTTTTTAAATTGACAGGAAAGTCAATTTTGATAATGTGATCAAATATTCTAGTAAAATATAGTCGTTAGCATGTTTAGTACTTAATATTGTTTTTAAACAGCCCAGGATGGCAATCTACCCTACGCCGCCACTATGACCCGGGTTAGACATCCAACCTGGTCATTCAAACCAATTAGCGTAGCCCAAGGTTAGCACTAAAAGGCTTGTTTTACACATAATAGGTAAGCTGATAATGGACATACATTATTGTTGCGGGTGTTGTGGTACAGTCAATCTAATTGTTTCACATTAATGACAGCAAATTGGTGAAGAGCAAGCTTTACACCTTAGCCCACCGCCACAAAATTGCCAGTTTATCTGCATTTTACAGATTACACTTCGGAGAGTATGCTCAGTACCGACATGCATAAGCTCATACCGCCAACCTCTGTCTTCCATCGGACATCCAGACGCACTGCGGGCTACCACAATTTCTTGGTTCCTATTCCTAACTGTCTCACCCAGCTCTATCAACATCTTTTATAATACGCACAGCAAAGTTGAACTCGGGGCACGACTGTATCTGAGTACTTATAAGCCATCCGTCTTCAGGGAACTGGGTTAGCTCGCTCTATCGTAGATCCTGTCTTGGACCCCGGGCTTGACTAGGATCAAGAGCGTACCCATCAAAAAATAAATAACACAAGACAATGTATGTTGTCTTATATTTATAGGTAAAAAAAAAACATTAACAGTAAGAATAGTACTTTATTTATTAAGTTCGAACATTATAGGCACTTGTCGAACTAACTTTAAGTGTCTTCTCATTATTCCTAAATACTTATATCACAACAATAGAAATTAGTCACATAAGGACATGATTATATGGACATAATTTATAACTATAATGTTTGATATTGTTTGTGTAGAAAACATACCAGTTACTTTAAAAATACATTTACTTTTTGATAGGAAACTAGGAATACTAAAAATTGTAACACCAACCAGTATTTCTTGTCAAAAGTTTTATAATTAATAGACGTAATAATAACATAATTATAAAAATATTAATCTTTGATAATAAATGTCTGATTTGGTACTTGTAACCTATTCAATATGTTACTTAATTTTTGAAATAGGTACAAATTAAATGTCTTATAGGTACTATTTACACAGGAGTTTCTAATAAGCTGAGAAAGAAATTAGTTGGGTTTCAATAAATTTATTTGTAATAAAACTATTGAACATAAAAACTGTAATAAATGCTATTTTGTAAGTACTATATAATGTGAATTTGAAACATGTAATTTTTAAACCTCCTTTCACAATGAGTTTACTGTGACATGACTGATCTTTACTTCTGGATAAACTGTAAAATCTTTGAAAATATTTAGATAATATAATATCTACCCTTTAACCCAATTAATTTTGTGGCGTCCCTATCAAACTGCCTTCCGTCTATATATATACGAAAGCCTGAAATGAATTTGTCGTTCGAGTTTTTAATTTTGAAATAAATAAGTGTTAAATAAATACACACTTAAAATAGTCCTTTTTTTTCAAAAGGAGATTTTGTTAAACATTTAATTAATGACAATGGTAATTAAACAGATTTACCGAAAGATCACACGACTTTGCAACAGATTGTGAAGAAATTTGAAATAAAATTTGTATTAAAGTTGTTTGTTCATAGAAATAAAGATCGGTGGTTCACGTACAACAATCTGATTTAAGGCCACATAAAGCTAGTGTCATTTTAAAGGGACTGCACATAACTTTTATTGTTACTTTCTTTTATAACGCCGCAGCTTTAAGTAACTATAATTGACTCTTCGTTAAATGTTTTTATGTGTGAATTCAAGCGACGGTTTGCCCGTGGAAGGGTACGTAGACGACAGGTTTATACTTCTCCTGATCAGGGTTGAGGAAGGTGTGGGCGTTTATGACGCGTTCCTTGATCTCCCAGCGGCGACGTTCACGCTCGCTCTTCGCTTTGCGAATGGCGCTAGCGAGGGAGAACGAAAATACTATGCCGATAACCTAAAAAAAAACAATTGGGTATATGATTTATTTACTGCGCCTCGTCGTTACTATAATGTTTTTTTTTTCATGCAACGTGAAAAAACCCGCCGTCAACGTGAAAGGGAATTCTAGAACACACTAGAAGATCGTAAAGTAAAACAGCAATATATATGTACAACTCCTCTGTAAGATTAGCGTAATCGTTCCCAAGAAATCATTCGTGATTTGCTAAATTATTTGACAATTGTCGTAAATTGTCTTCGATAACTTCATACAACATTAGGTAGGGCTATCAATAATTGCAATTCTTATAGCTTCATCAAATTTACATGCTTAACGATACATACTTAAAGATCTTTGGAAAGAAATAACTAAAAAATCTCAATGAAGCATAAAGTTTAACAATAGGATTTTTCTTTATGAAAATTAGTGTCACATTACCTGAATGAAAGCAATAGTTAGTGCTCCAGCGCCGAGGAGTCCAGCGCTCTGATAGAGGATGTAAAACAACCTGGGAAGGCAACCGTTGGCGAACAGTTTCGTACAAGTTTCCACCTCCACGTTATCCACCACCTGTAAGCAAGAAGAAGCTTCAAGTCAGTACTCGCCAGAATTTCTAAGTCAATCAAAAATAAGCTTAACTATATTTATAAACTATCTATGTCTGGCCACCACTGGCTCACCTTTAATGCTTTTAAAATGGTTCATTTTATTGAAAAATCTTGCATAAGTATAATCCTATTTTTCTTGATTCATAGTAAAGTAGCAGCCATGAAATTTAGTCGAATGACGTCCACTGCTGGATGGAAGCTTCACGTTAAGAATGGGTGTTCGGCCATTATTTCCACGCTTTTTAATAATCGCCAAACACTACTGCCCATTTTCTTCTCTATGAAAAGTCGCCTTCGCCGAAGGGTCGGTGCTTTTCTATTCCACTGGACACCACAAACCAAAGTGTCTTTGTTACTAAGAAGTATTTATCTATACTACGATTTTTCTGAAGGGACACACGTGTTGATTTAGCATATTAAAAAAAAAAAACAATATTTAAATTCGATTTCGATAACAATTGACAATTATGAAAAATAAATGCTCTGTTTGTTATTGAGATAGATTAAAGGTTCTAAAAACCAACCCGGTAGGTAGTCTCTGCGCAGCAAGAGTAAGGGACAGTCATGTTAGAAGTAACGATGCCGGTGACACCTGGAGGCGGGATTACAGCACCCCAATCCTCATAAGAGTCGGCACCGCAGCAGTTCATCTGAAAAAGTTAGAGTCCTAAGACTTTCATCCTTGCTAATATTATAAATCGGAAAGTGAGTTTGTTTGTTTGTTTGTTTGTTTGTTTGTTCCGCTTTCACGCCGTAACTACTGAACCGATTGCTTTGAAATTTTGCAGACGTAAAGATAAAAGTCCGGATTAAATAATAGGGTACTTTTTATCCTGGAAAAAATTGACATTCCCGAGGAAAAACAAAAATATTGTTTGCTTGATGGATGGATTGTAGATGGCGCTGTGTGTCGTTTAAAACAAGGTAAAATATTGCAACATATTATAAACATGTAAATTTAGAAGCTAAATGATACGATAATGAATCCCCGAAAATGAGGAATTTCCGAGGGATGACGTACAATTTGTTTAATCGTCTAAACTGTTTTTTTTACATCTACTTAAGTATATGTTGCAAACAAATATGAACATGTAAATTTTGAAGCTAAATGATACGAAAATGAATCCTCGAAAATGAGGAATTCTCGAGGGATGACGTACAATTTGTTTTATCGTCTAAATTGTTTTTTTTACATCTACTTATCCTGAAATCACTAAAGTCAACGAATTACTAATTGGTATAAGTATTAGTTACGTTATTTAGTTCTTGAGGTATGCGATAGATGGCGCTGGGTGTTTTTTAAAACATGGTAACGATGTGTTTTTTTTAAATACATAAGAAGTGGAATGATAGCTTACGCTATTTAGTTCTTGAGGTATGCGATAGATGGCGCTGGGTGTTTTTTAAAACATGGTAACGATGTGTTTTTTAAAATACGTAAGAAGTGGAATGATAGCTTACGCTATTTAGTTCTAGAGGTATGCGAAAGATGGCGCTGGGTGTTTTTTAAAACGTGGTAACGAAGTGTTTTTTTAAGACACCAAGGCCAAACTCTAAGGGTTGCTGGAGTACACTTGAAAAAACATTGTTTTTCGCATGATCAGCTCTATGTAGCGTGTTCCCGGGTTTCCAGTGCCCAAAATCTGCATGTTTTTGCTCCACAAGGGAAAACATATAATATAGTGTACCATTCAGTTTTGGTTTAACAACTAATTGTATCCAGAGTTACATCGCGCTTCTTAGATTTTTCCGTGGGAATGAGAAGTTTTCTTATAGTTGTTTTCCACGCGGGCGAAGCCGCGTAGTATTTTATAAGTCTATTAAAGAAACTTTGTTATTTATTTGCATACGTGGTAATGTCTCATTAGATTTGAATTATGACAAAAGACATTTTAAGGTTTACATAAGTGAGAAATAGCGTTCACTTTCTAATAGTGAGCTAATTAACAGTAAAACAAATAGTATAATTTTTCTAATTAATTTACCAAATTTTGATATTCTGATTCTATAAGTAGTCGGCCAATTTCTAATCATATTTGTTTGGACATGTGAAGCCATGCTTATTCAAGGCTCATATATGATAAGTTATATATGTACAATACTAAACACTATTTTTATTATATGTTTGTTATCCCGACTTACCCTGTCTTGCAGAAAGTCGACGTACGTGGACACTAACCCATCATCATAATAGTTAAACATGTTCTGTCTTAGAGTCTCATCCAACATAGCGTCAATCTTTCCACGCAGGCTGTAAGCGGCAATGGATGCAGCAATTTCCAAGATGAACACCAAAGTCAAAATCACTGCGAACTGAAAAAGAAAGATAAATGTTTTGCAGATTTGTTTCTATAATTAGATCTTGACCCCTTAACTATGACGGCACAAGAAATCGAACCCAAACATTCTAAAATAGTTGGCTGGGCATTATGCTAAAACGCAATTAAATATCAAAGTAATATTTACTCAGAGATGCTGGAATCATCAAGATAATACTATAGGTGAAATGTTATTCAAAAAAGTTAAGGTTCTTTTATTTACTTGAATACTACTACTACTTACCTTCGCCTCATTGAAGCATTTTGTACTCGTTTTTTGTTTAACAAAACGTAAATACTATCACCAAACAAAAGCATAAGCATGTAATCTAGTTTATAGATAATCTATTATTTTATTTCAAGACTTACAATATTCACAAGGCAAGTGCTCTCTTTGAGCGCGCCTACGCATCCGAAAAGCGACACGAACAGCATGATGATGCCAATTACTATGACGAAGGTGGCCGGCGTATAGAAATGGGTCTCCACAAAGAAGGACATCTCCTCGAAGATCGCATAGATCGACATCCCCACAGAAATTATCAATGCTGACGTCAGCTGAAATAATCCAATGAACAATATAATTAATAAATTTTCCATAAACAAAGATGATGATATAATGTACAATTTTATATCCAAAACTCGACAGACAAATGTATTTTAAATTTAGTTTGAGGAATGGACTAAAATAATATATAATGGTGTTATAAAACTGTTAAACTTTTTGTTAAATGGAGCGTGAATAAGGAAACCTCATAAGTTATCAGATAAAAGTGTAACATAGGTACACACATGTTACTGCGTTTGAATTCGATACTCATTGACGACTGAGGTACATACGTAGGTACTTATATATATTGAAGGTTATTCCGTATTGCTAGAAGAACTTTATATAGTCTAAAATAACATTTCCAATTGTAAAAGTGAGTATAAAAACAAATTAAAGCATCATTATTCGTGAACGTAGCAGGCATTTATATTTGCTTCTCAAAATTCATTGTGGACGTTGAGGTAAGGAGGAGATAATAAGTAAATAATATATAGGCCGATATTAGTTAGTTTTGCTGTAATCAGTGTTAGTCATATTGTCAATTTTATTATCAGACTACGCATAATCCACTCCGGTGAACTTTTTCAAGAGTTAAGATTGTTTATAATACTTGTTTTTATAATTCCTTCATAGCTAATGAACTTAGTTTGTTGTTAACACCATTGTCTTACAGATTGTTTTATCGAGGGGGAAGATTACTAGTCCACTGAGATACAGGCTTTTCACACCTTATTATGAGTTTGAGTAAACTAAATAAATATTAGCTAACAAACTGTAAAGTTAGATTGTTAAGTACAAATAAATTTATTATTATTCTTAAATTGTAACAAAAATAAATAAAGAGAACTGTGACAAAGATGAAAAAGGATGTTAAGATGGTTTGGACATGTAGAGATGGTGGTCGAAAGATTGACAAGACAAATATATGAGGCACATGTTCATGGGCAAGTCGGTAAAGACAGACCAAGGCGAACTTTGAGAGACCAAATAGTCCAAATGTCCTGAAAAAAGGCCAGGTCAAAAGTATGTATGTAAATATTGTGCTGTGTGGCCTTTTTGGATAAGTAAATAACAAGCTTCTAAATGAATATTGAGATTGAAGATTTGTACGTGATACGTTACGGTCAAATCGACAAACGTATCGGTCTTACGCAATTTATTTTCTTCAGTTTTAGTCTAAAATAAATAAAATTTCTACTTCAACTTTCCTAATCGGTTGGATATATTAATTATATAGTAAAATAATTAGTTATTAAGTATATTTCTTATTTACTCAGCTTGTCGATACATACATCTTGGTGGCATATTTAAATAAATATATGTTGTATTACTCCTTATGTAAATTGCTTAACTTTGATATCGAAAATCTTTTTACATAAACGTATTTGATCTTTAGATCAGATCATTTTAAATCCACAGCAGTTTCTTAGTTTATTTACAGTACTATATTTTAATATACAATAAAAAACAACGTAGGCTGTGTGTCTCATAACGCTATGGATTTTTATAATACTAGCAGACTATATCCTCGGCAGTTCCAGCGCCCCCTACTGGTTCAGTTGTAGACCTAAGCCATACCTTACATTACATTGCAAACATACATTAAAAACTTCATCATAATCGAGTCAAACGTTTAGGAATAATTTGTTATAAATGCACATCAATCTACAAGACTGTATCAGCATGTATATTAGTGTGCCTGCCTGGATGTGTGTGTGCGTGTCTGTGGCTGTATGTGTTAATAACGATCGACCTGAACAGCTCTACGTCTTTCTAAACATGACTAGCTTATTTGCAAGAAATAGAAACTCCATAGATGTTGTAAGCGTTTTAATATATTTTAACATAGATATAATAAAAACAATTTTTTTTTTATTATGATACCTTCTTTATTGTATCATTTCACGAACAAACAAAACGAATTAATTAACATCTCATTACTAAATAGTTCTTGTTTGGTGTTATACTATAAATAGAGAAAATCAATACGCCAGAGTGAAGTATAAATGCTAAATGACCTTGACGTGCTACCAATCAAATGGTAGCCACTTTACTCATACGGAGTAGCGGACAATGTTAGTAAACAAAAGAAATAACTATCAAGTCTACACAGATAGTCTGAAAGACGATACTCACTAACCAAAACGATCGGGATTTTTCTGTTACTACCGCTAGTAAAATAAAGTATGAACGTGTGATGAGCTATGTTAAGCAATACCTATGTTAGCATTATAGTTTTTGTTATTTAATAATTAAACTCCTAAATTTTTAAATCTCTATAATGTTTTTACTAGGAAATTATACGTGTGTCAGTGTTCAGACGGGGCACGAACCCATATCCTCTTGCTATCTCATCTGGGTTATTGCCCCGCCTGACGCCTTAGGCAAGTTAATTATTTTCTATTAATAATTTCTTCAAATAACTTTCCTTTTTTTCAAACAGTAACTGAAATTCTTAGAGGTTGGAACATTTATTCTAACGTTGAGTAGACCTAACACAAGCACTAGATGGCGTTAAAACAAAGTTTTCAGCTTTGTGGGATAACACATATTGCGCAATATGGCTAATATAGTCGCATTATTAGTTAAAAACCTATTCTGTAGTTTAACTTCGATCAATAAAATGTATATTCTTTTTATGGTATAACGCAACTCTCTTATTCTAAACTTTCGATAATATATCTATATACATACATATGTGTTGCAATAGCGTAATTTAAGTACTCCATGTTCGACATATATCGCCTTCTGTACGTAGGCAAACAATAGATACGTGTTAATAATTTAATAATACGTGTTACTATGTTGTAAATACGTCTTTAGGTAAGTTTTTTATTGGTATTCATGACTAGCATTTCTTCATGTGTCATGTAGTTTTAGTTCACAATTGAACTAAAACTACATGACACGTGATTACGTGAATCGGAATCTTGATTAAAGATTTTTTTACCAGAAAAATTCAACCCGTCTCAGGTACCAGGTGGGACTCAAAATTAAGCTCACACCATATAATAAGGAATCATCCGCTCCAACTACGACATATTTTGTTTCATTCAGAATAGAGAGTCCTGGATCTACTGGATCTACATCCTAGATAGAGTCCAAATGCTCTCAGTTCTTACTGCAATGTCCAAGAAACTGGTTGAGGCTTCTGAACACATAAAAACTGGCCGGTGGCATCTTGTTTACGGTACCACACGGCCCAAATATTTTATAAAACAGTCAAAAAATATAAAATACAAATTTTATGTTAGTCCATAACAGAAAAACCCCTACAGAATTTCACACATTTAGATATGTGACGCCCGATCAAATATTGATATCTGACCAAGTCACCATTGCTTTTAAATGACGTCATCCGCAATTACTCATAACATAATAAGACCTAAAAATCTTTAGATAGGATATCAACAAAGGTTTAAGGAAAGAAGCCTCGTATTTTTCATAAATTCATTTCAACAAATAACATTTGTATTTTGAATTACATTCGCACCCATTAGGGATTGTGGTATTCACAATCTATACTGGATATCGCTAATAAGCAGATATGATGGTGGTAGGTGTCTCTATCGCACATGTAGTAAACATAAACGCGTTAACCATTTGTCGCTATGGACTTTATAAGGAGAGAAAGAGAGGGAGAAACATTTATTGACCAACATAATAGGTAGTTTCATTTTTATAACCAAAAGCGTTTTTTAGTGAGTATTTCTACAACTTATTTCTGGATTCGTTTTGAATTCATGTTCGAGTATGTCTGTAAACCAAATTTTACAATAATAGTAATCAAATGGAGTTACTTATTTGCCCTCTGTACATTGAATGTGTTTCCTGTTAGGTTTACATATTATTAATTTCATAAAATATAATCTACAGCAAGTGCTAAGTATGTTTTATCTATCTCCTACTAGTGTTGTGAGTCACGGTGAAATCATTTTTCACTAAAATTGGAAGAGCAGTATTGGTAATCGTCAAAATGTACCGTCAAACATCCAAAACACAAAAAATAACAATCAACACTAAATTGGTCTCTGCTTTTTATTTAAAGCTTTATATTTATTGCGAAAAATATAAAAATTCCTCTACTATCATAGACGTGAAATTAGCGTTGAAGATAATGCGAAACAAAACCGCGATAACGAACACAGATGACATGGCATACTTAAAAAGGTACAAACTTACCACGAAAATAGCTGTAACACATAGCAGCATATACTTTATACACCTCATTCCCACTTCCAAATTACCCTGCGCCATATTTGAAACGGGCTATTGTCACTGCAAGTAACTCAACACTATTGGAGTCAGGTAATTTTCAGGTAACAATTGTTATCAGCAAGATATGTTATCGAGCGAACAGCGGCGGTCGGCGCTCGGCTTAGCACTGCTAGTTTCAATGTCATGAAAAATGTTTTTCCTTCGAACAATTACCGAGTACGCGGTAGAAGTTACATTAAAGGCAACGCGTGGGTAAATGTAACCATAAATTGATAACAATTTAACACTACCTCATGCAAATGATGTACCAATTTACCTCGACCCTTAAATTAGATTTCAATATATGAATCTAAATCGTTTCGACGGCGTTCGTTGAGTAACAATTCGAGTCTATCGTAAGCATATCTTCCATCATAATTTTCTAGTTAAATAGGTGAGTAATAATTCTTAAGTTCACAACATTTGGCCTTGCCTGTAAGCATAGTAAGGCTCGTGTTATGGGTACTATGAGAAAGGATAGACATACATATATGATATATAAGTAAAATTCATAGAAATATACTCGTGACTCAGCTTTTATTTATCACTAAAACATCTACCCCTTCCGGGATACGCTCTTCGGTGTGAAAGGCGGGATCCATACCGTGGCATCTAGAGTTTTTATTAAACAAAGTTTAAAATTGTTAATAATTTCTTTACTGATGTGTGCTTAATAACGAGTTCTCTGACTCCATATTAACTACCCGCATAAACGGAGAACGGAGCAAGCATTGCGGCAACCGGATGCATGAGAACCACTCCATCAATCGCCCTTGAATACTTGCTCAATCTAAGACCCTTACACCTTGCTATCCAAGAAGAGGCACAGGCGGCCGCACTTAGATTAAGAGCAAATGGACTATGGAAACAAAACATAGAAACACCACACTCAACTGTTCTAAAGGATATTTTAAAAGAAAACCCACTCTTTGAGGCACCTACGGACAGTATACAGTGTCATCATGTTTTCGATCGAAGATACAATATCCAACTTACAGCAGAAAAAGATGATAACTCTGGCACAAGTGAAGTAAGGATATACACAGACGGTTCCAAAACCTCACAGGGCACTGGAGCTGGTGTCTTCTCGAACGACCTAAACATCAAAATCTCGACCACCTTAGATAAACTTAACACTATATTCCAAGCAGAATGTATAGGCATCACCAAAGCTGCACAGGCGGTTGCAGCCAGAGATGTCAGAGACCATAATATCAAAATCGTCTCCGACAGTGCATCCGTACTTCAAGCTCTGCAAAGCAACACCATAACATCTGTCCTAGTACTGGAATGTCATAACACACTCCAGTCCATTGCAAACACAAACAGTGTAACTTTGCAATGGATCAAAGGACATAGCAACTCACTAGGCAACGACGCGGCAGATGAACTAGCCAAAAGGGGTTCAAATAGAACGGTGTATGGACCGGAACCATTACTGCCTATACCCATGGCACAAGTTAGAACATGGCTGCGTAAAAAAACAGAGGAAAACCACCAAACAGAATGGAACAATAGTGTAGGCTGTAGGCAAACGAAGAATGCCATTCCGGTGGCTTCGAAAAAGCTTGCCCGCAACCTCACCAGACTAAACAGGGACGAAATCCGTAAAGTACTAGGTACTATAACCGGACACAGTCCTCTGAATAAACACCTATTTACCATAGGTGTGACAGACAGCCCTCTATGCAGAGGCTGCATGGAGGCGGAGGAAACGCCACATCACGTGCTCTTGGAGTGCAGGAGCGTGGCTGATCAACGGGCACACTTTCTCCAGTCTCCAAAATCACTACCGGAAGCTTGTAGTAACCTGAAAAGGCTACTCGCCTTCTGGGATGGACTAGGATGGCTGGAGTAAAAGAAGAATACTCAATCACGTACAATGGCCCAATCAGGAGGCTAAGTGCGGAAAATGCCCCGTAAAACTAACTAACTAAACGGAGAACTCCACATTTTTTAAATATCAAACGTTTATCTAAAAAAATTAGTAATACTTATGTTTCCTTGTGCTAGTAAATTTTGATCTCTTTTTTTTTTCGATTCCGTAATCAGTATAAAGTGAGTCTTTTATTTCGGTTTTTCAGATTACCTTGGTAGAGTGTATGGGAAAGGTATGAAAATTAGCTCTTACGACATAATTGTTGCTTATCGCCAATGTGGGTCTCAGAAGTCTAGTAATTAGGATATAGGTATGTGATTGTTTTTCCACAAACAGGAGGGTTTGAAGCCCACTTGAGGAGAACATATTCAATCCATTCCTTTGTAGTTAAACATATCGCAAACAAACATATAAACAAACATTTCTATGCTTGGTTTGCATAACGTTTGTCTTAAGGAACGGGACCAAAAATTTTACTACCTACTTATCTTTACTAACGGGACTAAGACATCTATAAATCTGCTTGAAGACTCAGTAGTGTAAAGTCCTGTAAGTGAATTTTCAGCATATTAATTAAATCGCAGAACTCAGAAGTAGATTTTCGTTATGTGGATGAAATAGCGACCGTCAGCAATAAAATTAAATTACAAAATATAATGTGTCTATGGCTATAACACCCATATTAAAAAGTTATGGTTGTTTATGATAGCAATTTTGCCCTCATTATTGTTCTGAGCTTTTGCCTTAATGAATGTTATTCTGCATGGTTACCCAGGCAGGCTATGTGGCGTCCGGCACAGTAGACTAGGCGATGCAGGCGCTAAGCATAAAACTACGCTTGCACCATATATTGGAGCGGAGCGTAATACCTAAATTTTTTTTTTTTTGTTTCAATGGGAATTTTTGCGAATTTCAAAATTCGGCCTCCGTCACAATCTGATCCTAAACCTGTTGATTCGATTCCAGACTAAAAATATTGAAATCGGTTAAGAACTCGGGAAGTTATGGCGTAATAGACATTGCGCCATTGAAGGTGATCCATGGGAGCTTCGCTTCGCTCCGCTCCAATTAGCAGCAACCCCTTACACTTAAGCATGTTATAAAAGTCAACAAATGATACTAGATCTAATCAGTTGTTTTTCAGCTGATAAGATGATGATGACTTAAATAGGCTGGTTAACACATCAGTTATGGACTGCTGTGGACTGCCCCTTAGACACTGGTGTTTCCACTCCTCTATTTAAATGTGGATGACTATTTCATCAGCCTAAATGGAAGCTAGCAATATAATGTCAAGCCACACGAACTTCATGTTTTGAAAATGACATATAAAAAGATGTAATATTACTTCGTAATTATTATTTTTTTTTAAATACGTGAAGTCTCTTAAGTCACATAATATTTTTATTGTGACGACAGATGGCGTTACTTTGCATGTCGATCTTGTTAAGAAGCTTGACAGCGTATTCACTAACGACGTATGCGCGATTTCCCATTTGTCATAAAGATATACATTATTTTTTTCCGTACATATTTGCTGTAAACATATATGTAATACTACTATATTGCTAGTAGTATCTGAGATAGGGCGAATTCATTACGGTACTGACGATATGTCTGTTTCACTCCAATCTGTGGAACTTTGAGCTTGATGCGCATGCATGACTAAGCGTCTACGCAATATATGTATGTCTTCTGCAATTTGTCATCCCTACTCTGGTGGTCACGCCTGCGTACAACGAACCAAGTTCCTGAGATATCTCACTCTAGCAGAAACCCTTCTACTTACAGGTACTAGCATATGGCTGTAAGTAACTCGAACTCTTTTGCATAATGTTAAATAAGTGACGTATTATCAACTTTTTGACACATTATTGCTTATCACCGTCGTGATGCGTGCTGTTCGTTTTATTCTGGGAGCTATTAGTAACATCCTTATAAAATGGTCGATTTTCTTGACCCAGAACACAGAGGACGCAATGTATATTTCGGGAGATATAGGGAAAAAGGCGTTTACACCCTTTTTCCAATATGGCGGCCGCGGGACAAGGGTCCTCCCCCCACACGTCCCAACAATAAAATTGTGTCCTCTGAAAAACGCATGGTTATCCCAAAAAATGTAACATTTCAATTGACTATTTACCGTACGTACGAACTAATTACAGACAAGACGCATTTAGTGTTAAAGCATTGCTTCATTTAAAGTTTGGGGAAAAGCAAGTGCTGATATAGATTTATTCAACACCTCAATTTCTAGGTTGTAATTTCTCTTAAATTTCTCTTAATTTTATAATAATAAAACTATATATCTGTGAAAACTTAAAATTGGCGCTTAGACCAATTTATTATTTGGACCTATTGTTAACCGCTGTTAGTTTTACAAAAATATGTAAAATAAAATACTTTGCATGCATTTTATTGCGTTAATAGTCTCCAATAAATCTGTTAAACTTTTGTAATTATATTCACCTGGAAAACAAAAACGTCTACATTGTATTTTAATTCTACTTATTATGGGGTAAACATCCTTAAATATCGCAAAAAGTATTGTTTTCGATGATAAAACGAATTAAAATAAAGTAATAAAACAAAGGTATCAACAAAATGTAAATATATATAATGTTACATTAATTAACCCTAATATGGACAAATCTGACACTAATTAAGCAATTAAACTAATTTAGTTCTATGGATATGCACCTTGCTCCTCTCTTGACATTTTCGCTAGCCACACTGCACCACCGACCGTTAATGCCTGAAAAGGATCAAAGTTAAAATACATATGATACGAGTTTCTGTTATACTAATAACAAAAGATTGTTCAAATAAAGCTGCTTTATACGTATAGATATACAATAAGTGCAGACGCGTGCAAAAGCACGAAGGAGCTCGAAATGATAAAGGAGTTTGAAACGGGTGGTCCTAACGTCGGCCGCCATTTTGATTTTTTTTAAATCGCGGTGCACAACGAAACTTATATATTTAGATGGAGGACACGTATACAAATAAAAAATGTGTGTAACATGATATCCTAAAGCGTCAAGTTTCGGAGTTATTCACCAAAATAAAAGTATAGGTAATATAACAAATCATTATAATTAAACACATTTATTTCTGATTAGTATACTGAATTGTTTTAAAAAGTTATTAATGAACAAAATCAATTATTAGTATTAAAATATTTGTTTTCTTTCTTTGTCCGATTCAGATTAAAAGTAAAAACTTAAACAACATGAAAAAACTACAAAATAAATAAATAGATTCGTTATAACAACTGTTATTTTTATCTTTAAATAACTCAGAAACGTGACGCTTTATGATGTTATGTTATATAACATTTTATGCTTGTATAATATATGACATTTATTGTGCACCGCGATTTTTTAACAAAAATCAAAATGGCGGCTGATGTTAGGGCCAAAACCTTCAAACCCCTTTATAGTCAACCATCCGTTGACTAGCCCTTACGAATGTTGCTTTACTTCTGCAACCATAGGCCAAACGCGCTTAACGCTGCGGCATAAAGCTTTTCAATATCCATCGTTATAAATCGATATGTGCCGTCAAAGATTATAAAGGTATCCCAATTTTTATCAGATAAGTGAATTACCCGTTTCAATTGCATGCTTTCTGTAGGTGAAATTCCAAAATATCTGTATTCACATTGAACTTTATTAATTGTACTTTATATCTATTAAGAGAGCTTTGATAAACTTTAACAGATTAACCGGCTCCTAAATTCTCTCAAATGATGAAACGGAAAACGAAGACGATTATACAACAATAATTGAAGACTGTACATTTGCAAATACTACCACAGACAACAGTCACAAGAATATTGAACAAATTCGTCAACCACCCATGGCCTCACAAATTTATTTGGTTATACAGGTCAAATCTACGGGAAATGCGCGTAGAATGGCAAGAGTACAGGACAATAAAATTGTATTTTGAGAACTTACCTGCAGAATTATGAGAAATATTCCAGCAACTCCTATAGATCCAATATGTGACTGAACCCAGCTGCCGAAAGCATCTGCGCAGCCAGTGATGAAGACAGTGGTTGAATTGGTTGAACATTCAAAGGAATTCACTGTACCCGGAGTGAACTCGCAGCAGCTGACTGGTAAGCCGGAACTATTTTGTGTGTTCAGCACATTGAGCCAATCTGATGCGTTTACCACACCACAGCAACGGAACTGTAAAAAAAGTTTAAATAAATATGGGCTAACTTGATCTCCCATATAATACTTGATGTCGATAATTCAATTGCTTCAATCGGTGAACTCCAACAGGTTGATTGGTGCTGCGGTTACCTGTCAGCGGGGTTTTCATGCTCTATGATTATTCTGAAATTGCGAAGCTTAAGGACGTCATGTTTTAGAGTAGCAAAATATTGAAAAAAAAATTCAGTAAATATTTCGTTTAATATTTCGTTCCGCCGAATTTTTTGTTCCCGTATAGGCCCCCGTGGTAGAAAATCAGGTTACTCTACTCAGCACCACGAGCGTAAGGAGCCAAACACGGCGTACGTATCTTTAGCCGTCTGCCTTGACAGATGAGTAGACCAAATTCCTCCAGTAGGAACACCGCAGTAAATTTAGATTTAAGATTTAAAGATTTCATTGAAGATGATACCAATACTTCTAAACCGCAGGGAGTCTTTATTTCCTCTGTAATCAATAAGCTCAGTTATTGATTACAGACGAAGTTTTTTGAGTTGCAGCGATCTATAAAAAAGAAATAAATAAAGAAAATAATCGCTTACATCTCCTTGAACCTCATCCCAGAGTTTGGTGACGACCATCTCTTTGTTGTAGAGCGGCATTGTTTCATGTAACTGATGCTGCACCAGCACTATAGTGTCTCTTTTCAGCACGTATCCTGCAATGCATGCTGCCAGTATGAAAATGAACATCAGCACCATAGAGCCGGCATACTGAAAAGAACAAATTAAAGTAAGTAAACAAAAACTTTGGTCCATAAAATTGCTTCATCGCCATCTGGTGATGGTTAAGTGAAACTTCTTTCATCGTCTGCTCATGATTTTGCTAGTTTTTGCTGGAGTTGCTTTCATAATACATTGCCCTATCTTGTATGTAGACTGTTTTTATCTAAATAAAAACCAGGGATCATCTCATGGAGCTCACCTACAGCTTATTGAATCTTTTGAAAGGAAAAACCTAAAATCAGCATAATATTTAGTTTTGAGAACGTAGTTTGCTATAAGTAGGAGTATTTGTCTCAGGATTTTTATTTAAGTACATTAATTTACTTTTATCACAAAAAGCTGTGTGACGACATAATTTACCTTTATTTAAACATTGTTACGACATTATTGCCCACAACTGCTTTCTCAAATTATTGTTAACTGTCCTCGCAGATTACCCCGCTCTGGTAAATTTTCGCTGTTTTCTTCTAAGCTTAATAAAAGTAACTTAGGCAAACTTTCCCTATTAAATAGAATTCTCTGCTTTCAAAATAGCTAAGTAAAAAATCTAATTTGGATATCTTTCATTACAAAACTTTTAAACAGAACTAATAAATATGTTTGTTATTTTAGGGATCCTTTTATTTACTTGTAATATGTACTGTGTCTTTTGTGACCTGATGTTGAATGCCGTGGCAGCCTTTGATTAAGGAGACACTATACCTAGATTAAGTAATAAGCGTATTATACTCATGTTTAAGTGTTTGACTTGTTGGTTGTCCTTAAATAAATGAAAAAATTGGTATTAGAGCATTATTTTTATGTGATCACCTATAAAACTTTATCACTACAAATAGGATTCACGCTGCAACATCAATACCAAGAAAGTTTCAAAATGGCAGCTGCCACATAGGCAAACAGTTCCACAAACTTTGTAAGAACATTATAGGTATATTTTCATTTTCCCTAAACAATAACACATATACCTGAGGTGGGTAATTAAAATATCTGCCTTCGTTTTATCATTAGATAAGCCACAGTACTTATTATTGAAATAGATAACTGACATTTTGTCGACGTCGTAAATAGGGCGACCAGACGCTCGGTACGAATATAACGAAACTGTTCTGCTTTCAGTCGCGAATAGATATGAAGTTGACGACTATAGTTTGGAAAATGAACTCGCGTAATTTTGAAATCCGGAGTAATTTTATTATATCAAAATATCAAAGAGATAGAAATTATTTTTCATTTATCTCTCGGAGGTAAAAAGCATCATTGATTTTATGACCTAAAGTTTACATAATAAGAAAATAGTTCATTAAACAAATTCCATCTGAAACTTTGATAATAGAATTTGCAGAATGTCGATATTCAAAGATAGTAAAATACACTTAATTTAAGTGTATGAGCATAGGACTTAATTTGATTTGATTTGATTGAAGCTTGTTTTTCATCGAAATTTGCTAAGAGGTATAATAATCTATGGGTACACTTTACATAGCATCACACAGAATGATGACGTCCGACAATATTATTTTAAATTTACTTAGTACGAGAGCCAAGAGTAATAGAAAGGTTCTTCTGGTCGCAATTCCCAAAGAGGTGGGAAAATCAATGTGTGTGTGTGTTTATAAATATTAGACAACGCGAGCTGTTCGACCACGGAGATCGTTAAATATATGAAGTAGATAGATAAAAATTGCATGTTTCCTCCATGAAACGAGTATTCTATACCTATTCTAAAACTTATCAGCTTAGTGTGACTAATGCCGAAGCAGAAAATACATATCTGTTTTTACCACAACAAATATCTATATATTACAAAGATATAAAGAATAAGAAATCGTTACCTATATACATAGATTTACCTTGAAATGTCCGAGACAAATTTTTATCAAAACTATTACTTACCCCCATTATCAGCAGGTAATTTTCCTTATAGGCTCCGTAGAAGCCAGCAAAGCCAATTAAAAATATGATGACTCCAGTTGCGATACAAAATGATGGCAGAGAGATAAATCTTTCTGACAGAAACGAGTGGTATCCATTATAAGCATTTTGTACAGAACTCCCAACAGCCAATATTATTATGCCTGTTATCTAAAACACCAAGAACACGTCACGTATAACCACTAAAGGTAAATAAAATAAAATATCTTCACTTATCTTTCCTAAACTTACCAAGAAAAGAAAATTCACTGAAACTAAGGAATACTTCACTGTAGTAAATAATCTTTCCAACATTTTGATTTAATTTAAATTTTGTCGGAGCGAAGAACGAACGTCCACGCAGTGCACCACTGGCGTATAGTTTCAGCTTTTGATATTTTTATCGCTGTACATTAATCTTGATAAGGAGCACAAGCGGAGTTATCTCGTGGCTCCTGTCGTATGACTCAAAATACGTCCAGTTTTCCGTTTAGACAATGGCATCTTCAACGTAAAATTCACACCGATTTTACGTATTACACTTTAGCGTTCTACTGCTCAAAATGAAATTATTATTATAAAACCGAGGCCGAGGGAGTAATCATAACTGAAGCCAAACAATCCCGGGTTCCAATTCTGAGAAAGGCACCCGTTTACGTGGTAAACAAGTTCATTAATAGGTACATAAGTAAGTACATGGGTATATAAACAGTTGTGGACACACAATTAAAAACAATTCCACCGGATTTTAATGTTATAAAAATATTGCAGTATCACTTTTTATTAGGAAATTAAATAAAAAACAGCATAAAATATGTTTAATGAGTTAGAATTTGAAAGCAAAACAACAAAAATTTGACGAAACAACTGCCGTTTAAATATTAAATTTCTTAAAAACAAGGTATCATCGAAAATAGTTTAGTAATTATGTTATATACATGTTATTACTATTTATAGTAATTAATAGTAATACTATTAAAAGGTTATTTAGTTATAATGTAATATAGTTTTTTAGCCTTTGTTTTCAATGACAGCTCTGATCTGACGTGGCATTAATTTTAGCAATTTCAAAACAATTTTCCAGTGAAATTGAGTTCCATGCTTCTGCAAAAGCTTCATAAAGTTCGTTTTGACTGGAATTGTGTTTAATTAAGTCTTACTTCTAACAATAATCTACAGATTTCCAGTGAAGTTGAAATTCGGACTATCTGCAGGCCTGACTAAGCCGTTAAAACGCTGTTACGTTTTGAGACTGTCGGCCATGCATTTTAGAGTCATTGTCGTGCTGAAAGATCCAAGTTACAGGCAAATTATCGACAGAGTAGAGAACCATTGTCTCCTTTAAAATGTTTTATACCGAAATTGATCCATTGTACCTTCAATCATTCGAACTTCACATCCAGAAAAACATCCCCAAACTTTAATATTACCACCACCGTGCTTGACTATGCTCCTTTTGTATTTATATATGAGTTATATATTTATATGTGTTAAGAAAGATGAAGATCATGCCAAACCCCAGCTTTCGTCAGTTAAAGTTTTTAGGCTGGGATGGTAATAAAACGATTTATGTAACTCTTTAGAATTCCACATGTAGCTGTGCTCTTAACCCAATATTACTTAAATACGTACTCAATCCTTGAAATTCAGTTTAGCGTTCCCGAGCATGACCGAGTTTTTGACCAACCTTTTCGCCGAATTTTTCACTGACTTTTATCGGTTTTTTTGATCGACTTGAACGCACTCGATTGAAACCACATTGGTAACTCTTGAGGGAAGTGCACGTCATAAATTTAGAGTGGATAATGGAAAAGCCATCGAGAGAATCGGTTAAACGCATCGGTGAAACAGATGATACCTACGTTCAGGCCCGTGACATGAATCACTCGTAAACGTAATAATGTAGTCACTCTTCATCTCTGAACTACGTAGACCCTTCAATCTATCTTATCGGCAACCAAAGTATTAATTTTAATACTTAAATAGTTAAGATTCTTATGGTTATATTTTATTATTCTTAAACAATTTTAAAGACATCACCGCCAAAGGTGTGTTTTTCTTTGTATGTTATATCGCTACGTCCAAAGGCGGTTAGTACTAAAAAGTTATTTATAATTTTCAAATTTACCATCTACAAAGACGAATATACGTACATTGTATTATGGTTGCCATTCGAAAGCAAATATTTTTTTATCAAAATTACTTTTATTCATAACACCAGCTCCTCAATAGAAAAAAAAATAAAAAAAAAACAGAGGAGAAAGATAGTAAAGAATTTGGTCTTAACCCTTAACACCACTCGTGGGGGACCTAGCTCCCCCACCGGCTACTTTTTTGCAAATAACATAATTATTTAAAATGCGACGCGGTTGCGATCCGGTGTATTCCCAGTGACGCCCGAGAGCTAGCAGGGGACAGACGAGGGCGCTGTTCACGTTTGTGGTTTGTGAGGTACGTGCCGTTGCGGGACCTAAGTCCCCCACGAGTGTAGTTATGTAGGTGTTTTTCCATATTAGTATTTTTATACATTTGTATTTTTTATAGGTTTTGGTGCAATATGGCTAAAGATTTGAATCCCCAGCAGATAGAAAGGCTATTAAATGATCTTGAAAATGAATAGAAAACATCGAACAGCAGACGTGTGCTTTCTATGGTAAGAATAGGTACAAATGGGCAAAAACACCGTCATCGCAGTCACGAACTCGAGCGCGTTACATAACTTTGCAGTTACCTGGTCATAGAGGTATTGCTCAGACAAAGAACGAGATCAGTCCTCTTGAAGCTTGGCTATGTCTATTTTCCGATGATATTATTGAATTGATTTTAGAACACGTAAATGAAAAAATTACAAAGTATTCGGAAAATCATACATGTGACGCTGCATATGAGCCGTTACAAGTTTTTAGAAGAACTTGGATATGCTTTAGTGATTCCTCATGTTCTAGAAAGAAGACGTTTGTCTTATCTTAGGAGCTGAAAGATATGATGGACAAGTTTCTACGCGAGGTTGGTGTTGACGTACCTGAAGATCTACCAACACAAGGACCTAGTCAAAATAAAAAACCAAAGAAATCTAGGTGTCATTTGTGCCCACGAAGTAAAGATAGCAATACTCCCAGAGTTTGCTCCAATTTATGAAAAATGTCTGTCGTATCCACTCTATTGATGTGAAAATATGTACCAAATCTCAGCAATAAGTTTATTTTAGATTATAATTATAATGTTGAGACTAATTATTGACACTGCTAAGACATTTTTAGAATAAGATAAAAAAATATTGGCCAACTATTCCTATTGTGATTTTTCATATTCTTAAACTTATTGAAGAGTTTATGTTTGTTTTTGTTCATAGGTATATTGGTTTATTAGAAAAAAGTTTAATTTTCAATATTATTTGGAGTTGTGAAGAAAACACTATAAATGTAACTTGTTTTTTGGTAACTTTTTTGTTTGTAGCTAGAAATAATATTTTTTATGTTTAAAATACGATTAAACCTGTTTTTTCACTTAAATATATGATTCTTGTTTATTTTATGAAAATTTATCCTAAGATATTTCATACTAAATTACTTAAATATTGAATACAAAGGTCCCCCACGAGTGTAGATGTGTAAGCTGAAAATAACAAGTGGTGTTAAGGGTTAATTATATTTTAATTAATGTATAAGCACTCAAGTCCTTGATTATTATTTCTAAAGCAAATTTGACTAGTAAAAATCCATCTTATCATAAGTATCAGATGGGAACCATACCCGTAACCTCTTGCTATCCCGGCGATTGCTCTTCCAACAGAGCCACCAAGACCCTGACGAATCGTTCTAATTTTACAAGTGTTTTATCTTTATCTATTTACAATAGATTCTCCTATCGATTTCTCGAGTTTATATAGTGTAAGCTTGAATCTATACATATAAATAAAATTGGAGTGTCTGTTTGAAATATAGAAATAACCGTTTTTTACTACATGTATATGAATATATACGGTACATACACCAAAATAACATTTTTTTACAATTTTTGTCTGTCTGTCAGTCTGTTTGTTCTGGCTAATCTCTGAAATAACTAGACCGATTTTGACGGGAATTTTATTGCAGGTAGCTGATGTAATAAGGAGTAACTTAGGCTACTTTTCTTTAAAATTACTGTGCCACAGCAACGCGTGACTGGGTCTGCTAGTAATAAATAAAAATACTAATTGAGAATTCGCCGTCGTCGCTCGGTGACCGCTTGCTTATTATGGGCCGCAATTAATGGGTGTAAGGCTGTTTTTTGCAGCGCTTCTGCGTCGATTCAATCGCGATTGCTAAAAGACTAACTTTCTTATTATACTAGCACCATAATTACAACAGATACAGAGTCAGTAGTCTTTTACCTTACATTTTGCTAATGTCAGTGTATTTGAAAATACGCAAATCTTTATCGATACAAAATAATAAATTGTATAATCAATCTGAGTTAACTTTGTTAAATTTAGTAATAACCGATACGTATTTATATATTTTTGTCTATAAATATTACTCCTTCTGTACGTCTTACAGGGAGCAGAAAAAACTATTTAGTTCGTTTATCAGTATTATTGAAAAAGTTGCTATTTTGTATCATTAGCGAAAAACACACCAATCGATGCGTATACCATATGTGGTGTTTCAAAATCCAACTGGTCTAAGGTGGAGTCTTAAAATAATACCTATTTGCAAGCGACCGTACGTTGTGATAAACGTCACCTACACATTTCAACTAGACCGTGAGAGTAGTTATTGTGATAAACCTTACTAATCTGGTAATGTAAAGATACTAAGATCATTCAAGTCTGTGCCTATAAAACTTAAAAAAAAAAAACTTTTAACTAAATTTTTCCGTAATCTTGTGGTCACGACTCCTGTAAAGGGGTCGAAAAGACAGGATTAAATATAAATTATGGGCAAAAAAAACTGTGAAAAAGTTGTTTTATTTTAAAGCCTCAAAATACTAAGATTTCTAAATTATTTATTTATTTATTTATTGATCACCAACATAATAAACATTGACAAATGCAATTACATTTACAGGTAAGTTTAGTTGAGCTTAATGTTATTACAGTTATAGGTGACGACAACAATAATTATTGTAGCAAAACCAAACATTTTAGATTTAATTAAATTTATACGAAAAAAGATAAATACTGAAGTAGAACATCTTTTCTGTTAACGAGAGAAAAAATATAATATAAATATAATAAATAAGTGACTTTTGAAACTTGCGAATGCCATCAGTGAAGATGTCGAAATCTTTGGTGTTGGCTTAGCTGTTCAACTCTCTGATGAGGCGGTTTAAACGTGCGTTTTGACCGAGATTGGTTTACAACAAGTACAAGAAGGATGAACCTCGAAGCGCGAAGGAATTTTAAGGGTGTTGACGCTGACGACGATTATATTGGGATAAATAAAATTGAAATAAAAATAAGACTTCTTGTATTTAAATTTTATGAATAACATTATTTATTAAACTTAAAAATAATAAAGAGACAATAATTAGGTTTTTACACATATATTTTACGACTCCAACTCGACCTCTTCATACTTGGTCCTGTATGCTAACCAACAGGCTGCCGCTGTATTTAGTACCTACACAGAAAAAAAACATACACGTAATTAATTATTTTTCATTAAAGATTTTTACTCTCCTTTACTTTTAGATATAAGTCTATAAATATGATGGAGGATACAAGAATAATAATGAGGCCGCAATGATGTATAGGTGAGTTTAGAATAAGCTGTTATCACGTAAAATGTCGTCATTTCGTCTTCTAATAGAATATTCTGTTTTGGTGAATTTCCACACCTTTACTAAAACATAGGGAAACATAGGATCAGTGTTGTCATATCTACCAACTTTTTGGTAGATCTACCAATTTTCACTTCAGTCTACCTATCTACCACCTTAGACCTAAAAACTACCTATTTTTTTAATTAGTTTTACATATCACCACTTTGAATTATTTTTATATCGACGAGGGACGTTGCGATTTGTTGCGTGAGCCATGCGACGATGCGTCAAGCATACATAGAGTCCAGGCTATAAACCACAAAAAAAACGTCAGCAACAGCTCGTCGTTCGCGCCATTTCGCGCCCATAGACATTATTATACTGTTCTGTGGCCTATTCCCGGTTGGCTTGTTGCGGAATCAATGGTGAATCTTTGCTCCTGTTTTGTGTTGTTTTGTTGTTAAAACTAAATAACTACGTATTAACAGTGCTGATTGTTCATAATGGATTCTGACAGCAGCGAAAGCGATGCACAGAGTTCTAGGTTAGGAACTCCGCCACGAAAAGCTAGAAAAAGGCACTATGACCAAAAATATTCGAAATTATGGGAGAATGACAAGGAATTTGCAGGTTGGCTTCAAGAAAGTAACAAGGGTGAAGGATATTTCTATTGCAATCAGGTGTGATCTTAAGTGTGCTGGTGGAAGACTTAAAGTTTTTCAATAAAAATATGTATAATTTCCAAAAATAAACATTTTAAGAACAGTTCATGCATTTTTAATCTTGAAAAATCCTCTAAATTGAGGTGGTAGATCTACCAATTTTGCATTTTACATTCTACCAACTTCTACCAACATTTGGCACATAATCTACTAATTTTCTAAAATTCGGGTTGGCAACACTGCATAGGATCATCGTTCAATCATAATCCAACAACAAACAAATTGCGGACAACCCTTATATTTATTTAGTCCTTATTTAAGCTGAATTTACTATTTACTATAGGAACTAAATAATGTATAGAATACATAATTAAGTATAAATGGTGGTACTGGCAAAAAATTAGGAGCTACAGCCACATCTGTCTGTAGGAGGTAAGCATGGGGTCACATTTATTTAAATGTTTTATCCTTTTCTATAGCTCTAGAAACGCATTTGCTAGATTCTGTTCTGAAAGTCTAAATTTCAAGAACGAAAACGTTGGAACCAAAAACGTACTTGTTTTCTTTTGCGACACCACTACCATAGACTTATCATTAATCCTTCGAGCCGTTTCTGCAGCACTACTGGTGCCACGGCAGAACGCGTACTCGTAAATATAGCGATAATTCATGTTTTCCATTGTGCAATATGAGCGGCGCCAAAGAAAAAACTAACCAGGAAAAAACAAATGAATGACTGTTTTCGAAACTCAAATGTACTAATTACATGGATTTATAAATTTGAATTTGGAATTCCCTACCAAAGAGATTTCAGATCAAAGTGGCCAGTGCGACTAAACGTCAATTTCGTAAGTATGGACCTAATATTTAAAATATTAGTCACAAGATACTCTTGAAAAGAGTATTTGAAATAATAATAGGTAAGTATTATCTAAATATTTTTTTTAATAAAATACTTTTTTTAATAAAACATATTTTTATTAACCTTAATTTAAAATTTAGGTAATAATTGTTACATTAACTACGAACAATGATCGCGTTAATCGCGTAAATACGAGCAAGAAATATATTTTTCAGGGTTTATTTTCATTGAAACATTTATTCACTTATTTTTCTTCGATGAGGTCTCATTACCATCCCCCCAAAAGACGACAGGCAACAGTTTATAGAACTTATAGTCTCCATTAAATTTGGTGCTGCATTCAGTATCGTCTTTATGATGTAAGGGAATGCAAGAAGTAAAACTGAGTATTTTCACAGACTAAGTATAAAAAAATACGAATTAAGAATGTATCTAAATAGAAGATACAAAAATAGAAATAAGTCACGTATCTGGTACGGTAAACACAAATACAAAGTATTAGAATGATCTGCCATTTTCCGATAACATGGCAGTAATACTAGAGGGTCACAATCATCAACAATATATAGAATGTAACTTGAAGATCAATCTAGAAAACACTTTCGTCATGCATGACTATGGAGAACATAGGATTTTTCTCCAAAATAAGGAAATGAAATTCGTAGATAATTACTTTTATTAATATCAAAACATAAGTTTAACTGGTCATTACTAGAAGTGGAAAGAAGAAGATAAAGGCATGGAACGCATACTGGACACTAAAATATGTATTAATATAAAGAAAGAGATAGATTTAGTTATATTTCCAACTTTATTATATCGCTGTTAAATTTAGCCCATCGGAATAGAAGTTATTCATAAAACACAAACATATTTAGAGAGCTATAGAAATGAGTTTACAATATTATAAGATACGCGGCAGCAGGAAATGAGAAGCCTTAAATTATAGACACTGCTAAGATGCTACTCTAAGTGGAAGTGTGCTGGCCACTTATCCCGCTAGACAGATGGTTTATGAAGCCACAAAATGTAGCATTGGTATCCGAGGAATGGGGACGCACTGTCGCCACCAGGGACGGCGATGGCGACACGACATTAACTTCCGACTGGGACAACATTGGATAACCCCATTATGAATTCTGGTTAGGAACAAATATTTGTGACATAATATAAATAAAATACTGAAAGATTTAGGTTTTCTTTTCATATATTTAGCTTTTATTTATTCTTGTTGGTAAAGTTTTCAACCAATCAAGATATTAACAGATGAATGTCAGGGAAAAGGCAAAAAGTCACATTTTTCATGCACTCCCAATTAAAAGTCTATAACTGACAACATTAATTTCTTTTCAGGACAAGACATTGTCCGTAGTGTGACAATTTATGAGATAGAAAGAAAACGTTCATTTTATCCCATTTACTTTTAGTATGCCTTACTACATTTTTATTGTCATAAGACTCTGTGTTAATTAATAGGTCCAGTCATTTCATTGTACTTTTGCTAAAAATATAACAAAGGATTGACTTTTTTTAATATAATCGATATTCATTATCTCATATGTCGCATGATATCACTCGTCTGTAGGTATATGGGTGATAAGAACCGTACAATACAGCAATAACAAGTAGTTGAGTGATTATTACAATGAGATTTATTTCATTGTACTGATCTAACGAATCAGACGCCCATAATTATGATCGTATAAATGAAATATAAAATTAAAATTTTTAAACTTGATTTAAAAGAAGCTAGGATACGTACAGTTATATTTACATAATTCCTATCATTGAGTCATCAAATTTGATTGAGTAATATTATATGAGTAATATTTTAGTCATGTTGTAGGGTTTTAAAATAATGTAAATTGTACGTATTGCACATATTTCATTAATTATGATAACAAAAAAGATGATCACCTTGAAACGGCTGATCATTTTTTTATAACACAAGTCTAAAAATCACAACTAGAAAATAGCATCCATATCGGCTCACCCGTATGTGCTATGGTGCCACAGATAGACACACATATCACTCAAACTTTTAACACCCCTCTTTTTGCGGTAGGGGTTAAAAATCAAAGAGCAGCTTCTATCACAATAATAATTGTTACCGTTAACGCTACTGTATCAAATATTTAACATAGCTATCAAAGCGCGAGGCGCTCGAATTAACATAATGGTAGTCCAGTCGATAAACGACCTTTAAGAAAATTGCTTCCCAACCACAAATCGATCGTGAGAACCTCCGCGTCATCGTCCCAATTTTATAACGGAAAGAGTTTTCGTAATAATGAAGAAGTAGTTATACTTTTCTTAAGATTTTCATTGCTTTTCGTTGTTGAAATTAAAGTGTGCGTTCTAGCATTTGATGAAACATCCGTTCTTGCTGACTGAAATAAATTTGACATAAAAGCTAGCGTCAATCATACTATCAATGGTCACGCGTTGGATCTTCAATTATAACAACAGTGAAGGCATTATAAAGAAAACTACATTCCAATCCCTTTGCCATTCAATTCGAATATCTACTCCGAATATTTGAAAACAATAAATCGTCGTTAGATTTTTTATATTTCGTCAGTTTCAGTGTAATAAACCACTGTAAAATAAATAAAACAAACAAGTTTGACATCATGGCCGGCTCGGTACAAACTTTTATAGTTCGTCCAAAGACAAACATTCAAACCATGGAGGTTAGAGAGAAGGAGAACGATCGCTACGTGCTAAAACATTAGCCCGCCTGTTCCTAAAAAATTGTAGAATTTATAGTTCATTTTTCAGCCATCAGCCGCGCTGCCGTCGCGTTAAGCGATCTGCGAAGTTAGATGTTTATGAGTACAAGTAGATGAAGTTAGTTGAATAATGTACAAAAACAACACCCTGCTTTTAATGAGACAACTTAGCGATCGTAGCGTCTCACTTATTTTGTCCATATTTCTGGGCACTATTTTCTATAGCGATCGTTCTCCTCCTCTCTAACCTCCATGATTCAAACATTCAATTGCATTGAACGTTATTAGCATTCACAGACAAGCAAGCCTACTTCTTTAGCTTGCTACGCTACGGAGACAGGTAATATATTCATAATCGTAGGCGTATGAAGCTTTGTAACTTATTTGATATTTTAATTTATTTATTCTAGTTTAAGTATACAAGATACGTAACATATTAGGTGAGGTATGATATGGGAACACACTTAAAAATTTAAAAAGTGAAAAAGCATCTTATTGGATAGGTAAATAAACGGTAACATTCTAGTTTAAGTTATTTAATAATAGCAGTTGGATACGTTTTCTGTTTTCTTGAACTCCAGGATTTTGGTCAGTTAGTTTACACAACTACAATTTTATCTCGGTAGAGAGTAAATAAAAAGAAAAAAAAACCTTTTTATAGATAGTTCTTGAGAGATGTTCTACAAATGGGTCAGGAAAAATTTTAGCTCTCCTACCGTCGTTGAACCGTGTTGTAAGTCAGTTCTGAATGTTTTTTTCACTAGGCCAGTGAGAGGATGGAGGAGAGTCCCACATAACTTATTCGTTTACCAGAAAAAGAGTATGCGTAACGCATTCATTCATCACTCGTGAAAAAAAAGTTGATGTGGTGTCGACTCTCAAACGATAACTCCATTCAAAACCAATTTCTGTATATCTTAATTATTACCAGTACGTACCTGTAAGCCGATAACAACCGCTGTAATGACCGCCATAGCATAAGCGTTGAAACTGAGCCATTCACCCAGAGCTGTAACGCAGGTGGTAGTGTATGCGTTGGCCTGTGTGCACACGAAAGGCGATACCGTTCCGAAGTCGATATGGCAGCAACTCACAGGCACTTGGTTTGATGCCCAATCGTGTCGACCGGTCACGCCGCAGCATTCAAACTGATCAGAAAGAAGGATTTATTTATTTATTTAAAGCACAACTTGTAACTGGCAGATGCAAACATGGAAATAATTACAGAAAAAAAAAACATTAATTACATCACATAGTAAGTGAAATACTTGAATTCCCAATATGAGTTCTGTAGATACATTGCTTAGGTACTATTCGAAGTGTAGACGGGTCTTATTTTATTATTTTATAAAATTTTATTTAAAGTTTATATTTTAGAAAAATGCTTTTACATTTATCATGATGCCTTAAAGAAGAGTGTGTCATGTGCTGCCATTTTTTTTTCACTTTTTCCCTAAGTCTGATTTTAACTAAGTTGAAACCTAGGTTTTTAATTATGTTCAACCTGGACGAGGGGGGCCGCTATTGCTAAATTAATAACGGTTGAGACTTCAGCGCCTAACCTATTGTTCTACGAGGTTAGTTCGATCTTACATCTATCTGCAGATTATCCCACGCTGCCGTGATCTCCCGTCTTTGGTTGTAAAGTTGGATGGTGGTGGTCATCGACCGCCTAATATCGGAGGCGACGTTGTTCCACAGCCCATAGCTCACTATCACCGCTGACATCTCGAATATCAACACAACAATTGACGCGATTACGTACTAAGAACAGAAAAAAGGACCATATCAACAGCAGCCATCATTAATCTACCAGTTGGACAGATCAAACACCAGTTTACCAGTAATTAGGGAATAGGCCCATACTCTACATAAGGACATTGAATATGCTAAACAAACTAATTAAAAAAGACACAGTAACAAACTTAATTTTATATCCCTTTTACGAAAAAATACGTTTTGTTACAAAAACCTAGACTTAAAATATAAATAAAAAAAAATATTTCAAATGCATTCCGTTTAAATTCAATTGCAATGCAATTTGGGAAATCTGTTTTTTATTTTTATAATTTATGCAAAATCATTTAATAGAATATGATCAGACTGTGTTGAGAACAGAAATGAGATACGAGAAAGAGAAAAATAATTGACAACCTTTTTTTTCCTTATTTAAATAAAACCACTTTCATCGGATCCAGAAAGCGTTTATGTTTTTCTTATTGGCGATGCAAAGATTCTAACTAGCGCCTCAAGCGTCAAAATTGTGAAGCTGTCTAAGAACGACACTTTGACAGTTTTCGATACAATTTACGTCACGGGAAAATTTATTAATTAAATATTAATCAGATTTATGTGGTTTATTGTTGGACGAGATAATAATTATGTTGTCATGTAATTAGAGCGTCTGCAGGATACACAAAACCAATGGTTTCTGGAGAAGAATTATTACGGAGTGGAATGATGATTTCTGTAGGAAAAAAAGAAAAATGAATAACATAATTAATGTACAAGCACTGGTACTGCGCACGTCGGAAAATAGTTTAAAGCTTGAAAATTATGAGAACAAAACGCTCATTGCTGGAGGAATCGGCTTGCCTATTCTTAAAGCAGTCTCCAATTTTCAACACGCTTTTATCAGTTTCACCTGTATGTTTGTATGTATGTAACTGACTCGTATGGGCTCGATTTTGCCCAACTTTAAGCGGTCAGATTTACTTTAAACGTTGTAGACTTATCAACGATCGACGACAATACAATATTTTGATAAGCTTATCTCATTATCCTAATTAGAATCGCCAGGATTAATTATTTTAATACAAGTCCTCTGCGTGAGAGCAAAAATGATAGAGCAAGAGCGCGGTCACGCAAAAGAAATTCTTGAATATGTTTTCTTTCCAGATGAAACTGTTAACACGTCTGTACATGAAAAGGTTTTATAAGAAAATCGAACTAAAAAGTGAAAAATAAAATATATTAAAAAAAACGAAAAAAAACACGCTTTAATAGCAAATCGTACTAAAACACAGAAAAAAACTTTTAATTTATATTTTATTCGACTGTTATAAAAAGTATACTAAGCAATATGTTTAAATAATTTTCAAAAATTCTAAATTAAAAATAAAGTTATGAAAAGAAAATTAATTTCATTGTAAAAAAGCGTGGGGTGCTCGTTATTGATTGTTGTAAATATATAATTAGTAGTTATTTGTAAACATAATTAGTATAGAAATTTAATATAAAAGCCTTTTCAGGCTGCTGTATGCTTCCGCGGAGTGATGTTGGGGACTGCAGAAGCTGTGCCCGTTGATATTCCATGCTCCTGCATTTTATCACTCTTCCAGCTTCTGCACAGAGTCTCTTCCGTGTTACGGCGGTGTCACAGCTTCTCTTCCGTGTTACGGCGCAGCCAAGTTTTTATTTGGCCTTGGGGTATGGGTAGTAGTGGTTCCGGTCCATATACTCTTAAATGTGAGCTCCTTTTGGCCAGTTCAACCGTTGCGTCGTTGCCGAGTGAGTTGCTTTGCCCTTTAATCCATTGTAGAGTTACTTTATTTTTCTTGCAATGCATTGGAGTGTATTATGACATTTCAAAATAAGGGCTGAGGTAATAGAGTTTATTTGTAGGGCTTGTAGAACGGATGCACTGTCTGAGATGATTTTGACATCGTATTATCTGACGTCTCTGGCTGCAACCGCTTGTGCCGCTTTGGTAATGCATTCGGCTTGAAAGATATTGTTATTAAACGAAGGATGATGATATTTTGATATTTAAGTCGTTCGAGAAGATTCCAGCTCCAGTACATCCAGCCATCTGTATATATTCTGACTTAATTGATGCCAGAGCTATCTTTTGGTTCCGCATTGAGTTGAATATTATACCTTCAATCGAGGACATGTTGCCACGGTGTTCTGTCTATGGATGCTTCGAGAAGAGGTATTACCTTTGGAATTCCCTGCAGAACTGCCGAGTGCATTCTTTTTATTTTTTGTTTCCATAAGCCGCTAGGTTTTAGTCTTAGTGCAGCTGCCTTTGCCTCTTCTTGAATGACTAGGTCCAAAGGTCTTAGGTTCAGGAGATACTTAAGTGCGGCTGATGGAGTGGTTCTTATGCTCCCAGTTGCTGCTACGGTTGCTAAGCACTGTAGACTTTGCAGTCTTGTTTTCACCGTAGACAGTTGCGTTCTGGGCCACCATTCTACCGATCCGTAGGTTAGAGAGGTTCTAATAACTGATGTATATAGCCATATAGTAATTTTTGGATTGAGACGATTTTTTGCTAACTAGTCTCTTGCATTGCCAAAACCGTATATATGCCCTCTTCGTTTTTTCTTCGACGTGACTCGCCCAGTTTTATTTATTGTCAAGGATGACGCTCAGATATTTTACTTGTGTAAATAGTGAGAGTTTGGTGTTAAATAATTTTTGTAATTGTAGTACTGGTAGTTTCCTTTAGTTGATGAAAAAGATAAGTTTCGATTTTTTGGGATTTACTGACAGTTGATGTTCGTGACACCATTCTTCTACAACCTGAAGAGCTGATCTCATTTCTTTACATAGAATATTTTCTGCATGACCTAGGAATGCAGAAAATGTTCTATCTAGATATGTATGTAATGATATGTTTCTGTATTGATACGTCATCTGCATATCCTATAGTAGTGTATCCTCGTTCATTTAGCTTTTTTATAAGGTTATCTTCTACTATGTCCCAAAGAAGTGGTAATAGGACGCCTCCTTGAGGCCATCCTTTTATTACTTTTGCTCTTGTAGTAGTGTTGACCACAATTTGAACCGCCCTTTTACTCACCAGCTCGCTGATCCAGTCCCTGATTACGGGTCCAACTTTGGATTTTCGTAGGGCACAGTTGATGCTGTTGTGCATGGTTTTATCAAAAGCTCTTTCAATGTCTATAAAGGCAGCTAGTGTTGAGATTTTATTTGTTATAGCCGATTCTATCTTGTGTACCACCTTATGCAGTGCCGACTCTGTTGATCTGCCTTTCCTGTAGGCATGTTGTTCGGGATGTGGTGGTTTGATTTTTAAATCTCCATCCCTAAGGTGTCGATCTAGTCTTTCGAACGCTTTCAGGAGGAATGTGGTTAGACTAATGAAATGGCCTAAAAAAATTGGCTTATGTATAGTCCTCCTTTCGCGGTATTGGTAGGAAGACTACTTTCGCCTCTTTCCAAGCCTTTAATATATATCTAAATGCTATACAGGCCCTATAGATTGGTATCTATCTGGTAAGCCAGTGAAGCATGTAATAAATGAATTAAAAAAGTAACATTGTGATGTATCGTAGTACATATTTTGTTAACTCCTAAGTAAAAAAATCTGACAAAAGATTTAAAGCAAAAATACATGTATCTTATAATTTATTAGGTACATTATAATTGTTAAAAACGAAACGAATCCATTCAAAAAAGAATTTTGTCGCATCAAAAAGCATTGTGATAAGGTCAAGGCTGTGTTTCTAGACAGCCGATAGCCAACGATAAATTGTTGTCAAAACGTGGTCAAAAAAACCACCATTAAAGTTTTTTCCAAGAACATTAATTTATAAAGTAACGCCTGTGATCATTTTTAAGATACAATTCATGCAACTACAATAATACTATTTATTTATAAAAGGTATATATCACTTACCGCTGCAACATAATGGAAATCTTGCGATAACGCTGCATAAAAACCAAGAGCAGAAGATAATATAATAATAGTACCAGTAGCTATCGCGAAGGATGGCACATTAAAGAACCTTTGTGTTATAAACAGGTCATATTCTTTATATATCAACAGCACTATCACTCCACAGAGCAGTAATACCACACCGGTTAACTGAAAAGAATTCAAAAATTTAATCAAAAGTTCAAACGTGAAAAACAAATATTGTAAAATTGTTTGTCTAAGGAATTGTAAACGAAAACATACCAATATTTATAAAAACTAAAAATAATTGGATATACGTCACTAGGGACTTCTTCAGTTTGTATTTTATGTAAGTATATCAACAACTCGATAATATACCCACATAAATATTCCTCGTAAACAGTGTTCTAACTATACTACAATCAAAAAGATATCAACAGTTTCTGCACTGATATTATACTACACGGTCAGAACCATAGATATAATTCATTTATTCTACGATCATGGCAACCAACCACACAAATACAATTATAAAAAGTCGTAAGAAATGTTATCTTAACAAACAAAATATTCAATAGGTAATTCACCAAAACCGCAATGACACATTAAACTTTTGTGTAGATATTATGTTTAAATTCATTAAATTATGTTTAAACAATTTATAAACTAGTTCGTTAAAAAAAATTATTGCAATTGTTGCAAAATAAATTAAATATTAAGTTCACTCTCTCACCAAGTAAATAGAGTTCACTGCCGCTAAGCAATATCGCACTGATTTGAAAAATTTAGGAACTTTAGATAATTTGAATTTCATCTTTAACAACCGCTTTGGGCAAAATTTTCGGATGACTAAAAATCGAGATGAGTTATCATTATTATCAATCATCAAACATCCAATATCTCTCCTTTATCGTGACATGTTAATCTAATCTGTACCAATATTCTTCGGCTCTATAATAAACATACCTGGGTGTTTCATGATAATCTTCGTATAATAATTTAGTTTTGTTATCGCTAGTTTTAAGAACTAACAAATGCAGGTAGGTACCAACCTACTCTAATATAGATTTTAAATTACCTAAATTAGATTTTAAAATAATAATAATAAAAATCTTTATTTCTTCTCACACGTATACATTAAATGTAGACGTTTAACCAGCTTAGTCTAAAACAAATTTGTAGTGAGACTTGTAGACATAGTAGTGACATGTGACAGACTGGCCCCTGTGCTAGGAGACCTGAGTGACAGATAACCAATATCTCCACAGCCGGACCAGCCTTGTTATTAAAGTTCTTAAATGATTAATATTTTCAAAGACAACCCTAAAACTCGGTAAGACGAATTAATTTTGGTAGTCTTACTTCTTATTTAGCGAAGTAATAAAATTATTATAAGGTGCCCAGGTGCCCTGGTGTGGGAGGACCGCCTAACCGAAAGGAATAGAGGCGCTTGTCGTAAGACTCCAAAAGGACTGGCCATTAAGGCCATCACTAGGCTACCGCACCGCACTGATTCCTATAAGGTTGCGTGTGTATTAGGTGTGTGTGAACTTAGCCGATCATTGTCCAGCAGATCAAAATTAAATAAGAGTTCTTTTCGCATGCAGCTGAGTTCTATAGTTCCTGATACTTTTTAGAAATAGTTCTGGCGTTTTTATCTCGAAAAATGTCAATTAACAAAATGATCTGCTAACTTTCCGTAGCAGATCATTTTGCAGCAGATCAAAAACAAATGCGATTTATTTACGTATGCAGCTGAGTTCTATAGTTCCAGATACTTTTTAGAAATAGTTCTGGCGTATTTACCTTTTTTTTTTTTTGTTTTACGCATTCGCTCGTGCCGGGAGAGCACGAGACGATATGTGGGACTCTCCTCCATGCCCGCTTCTTCCCGCGACCCGAACCAGTGTGGGTCCGCGCTCGTGGGCGGACCTCGCCTATGCTCCGTGAGGGACGGAGCAACGGGGTGAGCCGTGACGCCCTGAACACCCCGCACGCCTGAGGGCCAAGTGCAATGCAGCTGCCGGTCTCCCGCTCCGACAACCGCTGGCCCCCTTTTGGTGGGGAGAAGAACCGCTGCACCACTCGACCGACCCTAATGGCGGCCGAGGTGTGCAGTCGATTCCCTTCCCCACCTCAATCGGGACGTGCGTCCTCGGAAGTCCTCTGGAAACAAAAGTTCCCGGGGGGCTTCCGCGGCCGCCGTCCCGCCGAGCGCCCCTCTCGACCCGATGCCACCTGGGGGCGGCGAGAGGGGGCTCTACCCTCGGGAGATGGTACCGAGGGTCCTCCTCAAGCGCTCCGCGTGCGACACCCGCACGCGCCCGCGCTTCCGGCGTCCTCACGCCCCCCGCGAGGGAAGGGTGGAAGAAGCTCTCTCCCCCCCGATCGTTTTTACGGGGGGGGGGTTGGGCACCCGACGGGCTGGGTGCCCCTACCTCCATGGGGTCCACCGGTGGTGGAGGAGGTCTCCCCTTCACCACCGGTGGGTCGCACCTACGACCGCCCATCACATGGTCGGCCAGCCGCCCGAAGGCGGCGCACACCGAGCATGCTGGCTCCCTCTTACAGGAAGCGGCCATATGACCAGGCGCCCCGCACCTGGAGCATAGGCCACTCCTGTCCGTCGTCTCGGGGCATTTGGGTTTCGTATGCCCGAGGGATAGGCACTTGAAGCACCGCAGGGGAAGGGCGGTTAACACTCTAACCTCTGCTGTGCTCCAGCCGACGCGGAGTCTTCCTTCTTCGCTGATCGTTTTGGCAGCTGCGATGGGTAGGGTTACAATCAGCCACCCGAGACCGTCGGATCCAGGTCTCATTCCCTTCAGTCTAATCGCCGACTTAGGGCATCCTACCTTATCCATTATGGCTTAGGCCACATCTGCGTCTTCGACTGAATCATCCAGGCCGGAGATCCGCAGGTTTGCGGTCCTTTCCGGTCTGGATATCACGGCAACGTCTCCAACAACTTGGCACAGCTTCTCCGCCAGCCGATCTGCTAGCTCTCCACTCGCATCCGATACCTCGATGACTCGAGCTCCCGTCTGGGTCTTCCTAGTCCTGACTCCGGCGGTGATGCCTATGTCAGGAAGGGAGACTGCCGCCTTCGCCCGCTTCAGCATGTGGGAGTACGTCTCACCACATTCTCGCGCCTCCGGCTTCAACGTTAACGTCACTGCAGCCGTCTTCGGTGCAGTGAGCTTCGCCTTAAGTTTAGGTCTCTGCTTCGTCGTAGCCACCTTTTTGGTTTCCGCGCTCTGGTTGGCCTCTGCCGCTGTGCGCTTCATCCTACGCCGTTTCCGGCCGATCGCCTCCGTCCAAACCTCCGTCCGTTCGGATGGTGGGGGGTGTGCCGCCATCTCCTTCCGCGCTGGGCCAGCTATTTTAGCCTCCGTTGCCGGTTGCACGCTTCTTGTTTTCGGTGGGCGAGCAGTCCGCTTCTCCCACACCGTCAACCTTTCCTCCACCACCTGCTTCACAGCTTGAAGCAGCTTACTGTCGTTGGCCGCCAGTCGCTCGTCGACCGCCAGGCGGGCTGCCGCTAATAGGTCCTCCCTGCTTCGGGGCCCTTCCGCAACTGGGTTCGGGAGGGAGGGTGACTAGATAGGGCTTCGCCGCCTCCGCCTTCAGCTTCTTTACGTCCTGGGTTAGGGCCGGAACCGTGGCGATAAGCTTACGGTTCGTGCCGAGCAACTCCGCCATCCTCTTACTCTCGCGGGTAAGAGACTCCCTGGCGAAATATGCCATGCCTTGCATGGCCTTCACCAGTCCATCCAATCTCGCCTCGAGGTATTTGCGGGCATCGGGATCCAGCCCGCACTCCTCGACCTTCAATTGGTCCTTCAATTGTTCAGTAACTCTGCTGTGACTAGATAGACTAGAGTTTTGCGCTTCGAATAAGCCTATTTTTATACCATTAACGCCTACACTTTGGGAGATATGATTTTTTTGTGTCCAAGTAGAGAATATTTCAAGAAAAATACAAAATGGCTGCCACATAGCTGATAAGTAGTTTGGACTTAACTATGTAGTGTATTTGTGTATTAGAATAGTTGTTCTAACAGACTTTAGAATATCGCTAGTCCATGACCAAACACACTGTATAGAAAATCATTATACAATTATCTTATTTTCATTAAAAGAATTTCAGAAACAAAATTTAGCACTGAGTGACTCATTTTTGGCTTTAGATCAAGTCAGGGCTGCTTTAAATGAATGTAATTGTGATAGAATAAAAATTGAAAAAGTTTTGGATAGGAATCCTGACATTAATATCCTTAGAAAATATGAAGAAAAATTATCGAAAAATGAAATAAATGACGAAATATTGTTATATAAATTTGCTCCACTAACATCCACAGATGTTGAATGTTCCTTTTCTACATATAAACGGGTGTTAGATGTAAAAATAAATAGACTAAAATTAGAAAATTTAGAAATAATAATGGTGATTTATTTTAACTTAGGTCATACTCAGTCTTCTAGTGAAGCTGAAGACTAAGCAGACCAAGATATAATACCAATGACATTTCTTGTTCAAATAAGTAAATTATTGTTTAAACCTGTTGATCATTTTATTTTAGATTTTGTCAGGGCCAGATCAACCATATGGCTTTTTGGGCTTCAGCCCAGGGCCCCTTGGATTCTAGGAGCCCCCAGCTAAGCCAAGTCAAGGTCAAAAAAGACGATAATGCAAAAGAATCTATAATTTTATTAAATTAAACAGATTGTATTATTTGCAGCCCTGCGAATCCTGCATTAATCAAACCCATTTAATTCGAGACTACGTTCAGGTAAATTGTTCGGCAACCGACAGTTAAAATGTTCGGCTGCCATTACACATTCATCTCAATCGTGCTCCGCTGTTTTCCTCTCAGACTTTCTCTTTCTATCTTGCTAGAATTATTTATAAGTACCATTATTTATCATTTTTAATCAGTATTTTTATTAATTTATAACTAGTAGGATAGAAAGATATAGAGTTTTGGAGGAATGTAGCGGATCGTGATCCTGATTGAATGTGTAATGGCCTCCTACGGGTTGGCAACCCTGAACTTCCGGTATGCATCTCTATCAAACGGAACGGGGATTTCCCCGTCGATTTTTTACAGACTACAGTATATTGTCTTATTTTTTTGTGGATAACTGCTTAAAAAAATCACTCGTTATGATTTCATATTTTAATTTGGCTCATACAGTCAAATTCTATAAAAATCGTCAAAATATGGCCAACTGACATTAACGTATTTTTAGTCTATGTACTAGTGATGCGCAAAACCTCGCGTTAATCACAAAGTGAAATTATAGTAGTACTTATGTACCTATAGATCCCCGAGTTAATACAACTAAATACTAATAATTCCCCTATTTTTCAATCTACTATCGTTACCATTTATTCTTTTTTGGGAAAAAAAATGGCAAGGTTTAATTCAGTTAATAAAAGAATACAGAGCCTGGGTTTAGATATTTGTGAAGGATATAAGTTAATTGGGTCATTAAAAGAGTTTGTTAGCAACATAAGGCAACAATCCGATCAGAAGCTAAAGAATTACGAAGAAAAAGCCAAAAAATTAAGTACAAATGCGGAAACTAACTACAGTGATATAACTAAGAGGCGCATTATATCAGAGTATTCTGATAATTCTACAGAGAAAGTTGCAGAACACGGCGCACAAAAGTTTAAAATAGACACGCTAAACGTTGCACTGAATAAACTGAATACGGATTTAAATCAAAGAAGTCAAGCACATGAGACATATAGCAAAAAATTAAAAATTTTAATGGATTTGCAAGAAAAAAAACATGCAACATGGATTAAGAAAGCGCACGTAAGGTTATTGACTATTATCCCGATGATGTGGATGAATATTTAGTCAATGAATGCATCCCATTAAAAACTTATTTGCTTCAGTCGACAGAGTCCTACTCGTCTTGCGTACATTTTTACGATTATTTATGAAAAGAAGCTTGTTGACATATTCCCAAACTGCTATACAATGTTAAAAATATAATTAACCTTCCCAATTACAAGCTGTGAAGCCGATCGCTCCTTTTCTAGCATGGCATACGTGAGGAGCTAATTGAAGAATTTGCCAAAGAAAAGTGCAGTAAGGTTGCTTTATTATTTGTCAATTTATCTACGGTTGTATAACACTAGGGCTTAATATTATGTCTCACTTTTTCTATACTTTGAGTAATTAGGTGGGCCCCTTAGTAGTATTAGCCCAGGGCCCCCAAAACTTACGGTTCGGCCCTGGATTTTGTTGTAAATACAAATAGTTTGTTCTGTTTCATCATATTTTGATTTTTTGAGGAATTAATAAATTGTATTGTAATATGTTCTTGTACAACTTCAGAATAAAAATGTTAAACGATTGTTGATTCTTGTATAAATATAAGAAATTGTTACATACAAAAAATATATGTGGTTTCATGAATCAAGTTTCTATCTATTTATTATACTATCCTTAAGGACCTTAACCTTACCCGTCGGAAAGGAAGTGTATTCTTTCATTACTCCCTAAGGCGTAAATAGCTGTTTATTTTTTTTTCTACTTAAAAAGCAAATCCCGCGGGATTCGCTTTTTAAGTAGAAAGATATCGAGAGGGAACGGAGGGCGTTGTCAGTCAGAGCGAAAATGCTGGCTCGAAGGTTTGCACGCTGTACACGCGACGTCAAGATAACGTTGTTCAGAGCTTTCTGTACATCTTTCTACACGTGCAGTCTTTGGGTTAGATATACTCAATTGGCTTACAACGCTCTCCGTGTCCAGTATAATAACGCTTTCAGGGTGCTGTTGCGACTACCTCGCTTCTGTAGTGCATCAGGGATGTTCGCTGAAGCAGGCGTAGACTGCTTTTATGCAACAATGCGTAAACGGTGCGCGTCCCTGGTGCGTAGGGTGCGGGAGAGCGGTAACAGCATCCTGAATATGATTGCTGGCAGACTGGACTGCATTTATGTGAGCCATTCTTGTGCCATTTCGGGGGGAGTGGTGCAGAACTGGCCGCTTTAACTGACATCTCAATATATATATATATATATTGTTATTTTCGTAATCTAATTGTACTTACTAACATAGTTTATAAGTCTTACTAACAAATTTGAGTCACTGTTACTTATAATCAGTGGTCGGAGTAGGTATATTGAATTAAGGTCACTGACATCAAACGTATATGTTAATATGGATACGCCTCCGAGTTTCCGGATTATTATGATAAAAATACCGAAACATCGAAATTATTACATGAAACTAGTTAAAAATGTATCAATACTCTCAACGCTATGCTGCTAGTGGCGTAGATGGCCAGAATTTAATAGTAAAAAAAATTGGTTGCCTGTAAAGTCGATATACGGGCGAAAGTTTTACGTGACAACGACTTTGAGTGGTAAAATAATTTAAATGTGAATATTCATTCGTATAGTAGGAAGAAGGATGAAATAATAGTAACAATTTAAAACATTTATTTATACAAAGAATTATATTTAAAACATTAATTTATACAAAGAATCTCGCACTGAATTTCATATATCACCGCCTAAGCGAAATAGAAGCGCAAGACATGAACCGGTGTGTATGCCTATCTCTCTCACTCTCTCTCTCGCTCTGTCTCTCTCGCTCTTAGGCGGGCTAACCATGCCCGAGTGGAAGGGACGCGTGCCTCTCACTCGCTCTCATTTATAAAATGATATAATAATAATATTCATTTCAACACACGACATCCGGCAAACAGGGTCTTTTGTCCTCTTATGTCTATGCTCAACGCATCTGACCAATTAGAATCAAGTATCCTGGATGACTCATTGACTGTTTGTTCGAAAACAATGCTCGCACCGACATCCAGACCAAGTGGCTCACTCACTTATTTCGGTTCGTGGAGTGCGCTTATTTTATGTGTTGTGAATATCTTGACTTGACCCTGGCTTGTGTACTGTCTTCTGAAATCTACTTAAAACGACGAATTTGGCTTATAACTACGGACATCGATTTATTACTCTTGGATTGGGCCCATTTGAAGTTGTTTTTGTACGGGTAAGTTTTAATTATTTTCACTATTTAAGAAGGTTTTAGAACTTGGAAACAGTTAAAATATCACTTTATAGCAATCATCATAGCGCATGAGAGTCCGGTACGCACACCGCAGGGCTATCACCGCTTCAGTTAAAAAAATCACTTTATATGAAACAGAATTTCATTATCGACTTTACAGTTGTGTATGTATATATTGTAAATTTAAATCATTGTTTTAGGTGACATATAAATAAATATGGCAAAGGTCAAGGCTGAAACAGTGCTAAAGTGGTTATTGCACTATCCTGAGCTACTTTACGATAACGCTAGTGGCACTATATACTGTACAAAGTGTGAAAGTCATTTGAAAGCTGTGAATAGAGGCAACATTACCAAACACATTGAAGGCGCTGTACATCAAGGAAAATTTAAGAGACCGCAAGAGGAATTTTACTTCGACCTCATTAAGTTCCTGATTCTATGCAATATTCCTTGGTCGCAAATGAAAAATCCAGCGTTCAAAGAGTTTTTTCAGAAATATATGTGCAGTACTTGTTGTTGCGTTTGTACCAATCGTAAAGTGGTTGACGAATCACAGTTACGAAAAGTTTATTTGGAGAAGTTTTATAGGAATAAAATCAATTCGATTTATGAAATTAATAAAAATGAGAAACTATGGATATCGCTGGATGAGACAACAGACATTTTTGGTCGATACATAGTCAATTTCCTAATAAAACCATTGCATCCTAGTAATAGTGCAGGCCGGCCTTATTTGATTGCTTGTAAAATGCTAACAGCAGTAAATGGACAAACAATAACACAATTTGTACTGCAATGTCTAGAAAATTTATGGCAAAACACTTTTGAAGCGAAAGTTGACAATATTTTAATGCTTTGCACTGACAGTGTCGCGTACATGCTATCTGCAGGGCGAAATTTAAAACATTACTTACCTGAAATGAAGCATGTGACATGTTTGGCGCACGCTCTTCATCGTGTAAGTGAGCAGATAAGGTCAGAATACAACGATATTGATATTCTTATATCAAATGTTAAAAAAGTATTTTTAAAGGCTCCTAGTAGGGTAAACATTTTAAAAGAAAAATATCCTGACTTACCGTTGCCTCCGCAACCAGTCATTACCAGATGGGGTACTTGGTTACAGGCAACATCTTACTACGCTCAACATTTAGATAAAATAAAAGAAGTTTTATCCTGCTTGAGCAGTTCTGATGCTATAGCCATACGAAACGCAAAAAACATTTTGGAAAAACAAAATTTAGAAAATGATTTAAAATATATCGAAGAAAATTACTCTATTATACTACTAGCCCTAAAAGAGTTACAAAAACAAAATTTATCTCTAGCTGATTCACTTTTAGTATTTGATCAAGTAAGGGCTACGCTTAACGAGTGCAATAATGAGAATATAAAAAATAAAATAGAATCAGTTATGGAACGAAATCCAGATTTAGATACAATTAGAGAATACAGCGAGAGTATTGAAAAAAGCGTAGCAAATAATCAGAAACTTTATTTCAAATTCGCTCCATTGACATCTACAGATGTTGAACGATCATTTTCCACTTACAAATGGATCTTAGATGTTAAAAGAAATAGCTTAAAAATCGAAAATATTGAAAAAATTATAGTTATTTATTTTAATTGTATAGAGACAGAAAATCAAAATGTAGAAATTGTAACCGATGAGGATTAAAAATAATTGTTTTTAATAAAACTGTAATAATGATTATTTGTATTCACAATAAACAATTTTGTTTGCTTACATATGGTTTTTTATTTTATTACTCTATTTACCAAATTTTTGGAAACTCCGGTACATTCCGGAAGAAATGCATGTCCATGTTATGATATCATGACGCAAGTATCTAAAATCAATATACCTACTCCGACCACTGCTTATAATAAATAAACATTTCATTTCATTTCATTCATTCGGGGAATATCCATATTATTCTAACATATACAAGTACACAAAATAGCTCTACCTACTCGATGTTTGATTATAATTTTGATAAAACAGTAATGAATGGTAACTACCACCTACTGAGCTACCATACTCATAAAAATCAAACGTAATGGCAACACTCGTGTGGTAGCATTGTAGGTATAATTTCTAGCAACACAGACATTAGCTGTGTTTGCGGTAAAATTGTTGTGACGTGCCTGTGGTGCTTGATAAGAAAATTAATATTTTGCGATCAGGTTGGCGGTAAGTTTTAAGTGTATTCGTTGCAATTTTCAGTAAGTCAATTCTAAAACATAGTATCGTAACTTTTTTTACTATTAAACTGCGCTTGAAAATTGAAAAACGTAATAGCGCCGTTTGCCGTTTGTCGTGAATCTAGAACGCAATCGATGTTTACCCCAACCAACAAAGACACAAAACGGGGGCCGAGACAATAAAAAAACATTTACTACAGTATTTTGTTCCAGACTGCAGAATTTAAAAGAAACAACGAACAATCATCCAAAATGGCTTTGGGAGGCGGTATGTCGTGTGTGAAGTACCTTCTATTTTGCTTCAACCTTTTGTTCGCGGTAAGTTCCATTATATTGTTACCTGCCTACCTATCCTATATAATTTTCAAACACGTGGCGTCGCAACATCTTTTTTATCCGTTTACCTTCTATTATGAAGAAATTAGAATTAAAAATAAATCTTGATGAAATATATTAAATAAAATCGTAATCTTTGTTTGCAAAGAAATATATAGACTCATTAGATATCTGCGATTTTTATTTTCTTCCGAGAGAATTGAATTTTATGAACTGTTAACTTGTTACATTTACAAGCTGTGCAACCTACCTACTTTTTATATGAACATGAATCATAGTTATCCTGCTGATTGCACAAGTCATTGTTACTGCCACCTTCCTTGTCATGTAAAAACATGTATGGCTAGTTTTTAGACAGTTCTGATTAATTTACACTTTAAATATTACTGCATCAACAAAAATTTTGCTGATAGATGATAATTGTATAAAATATGAGACAGTAAAATAAAAAACCTTATAGCGATACTGAAAATACATATAATTTCACATTTTTTTATATCCTGGAATCCACATGGAATACATTTCCATAGCGCTGTTTTCAGCCAGTCTTTGATCACCGTTCCGGAAAAGGAGATAAAACATAGAAATTAAATCAAAATCGAAAAAAAACGCATTTTATTATTTGTAAAAGTGTTTTATATTGATGCAAGGTTGGGAAAATGTAAGAGCTAAATGTCTTAAAAAAGTATTCTTGTTATTATCAAATGGAATATGTATTATCATTGTACATGAGGCAGTAGATACATACTTGTTAAATTATAAAATATCAAATCTAACTTATTTCTTAAATTATAACTTAAATTTATAAATCTTAATGATTGTTCTGCTGTAAGTAAATTAAAAATCTTTTGTTAATTCAGTAAGAGTAAAATAAAAATTTTTTTTTTTACTACCTTCATTTGGTCACATCATTTGGCCTTTATTTTTAAATTCAATGAAATACTTATTTTATGCATACAATTTTTAATTCTCAGTGAAACTATTGGACAAAACTGATACTGTAATTTTACTTGTCTATGTCTTTACAAAGCATATGTTTAATGCCACTTTGAACTTCAGTTTATGTTATATAATAAGGAGAATAATGTGTAAATTGATATATTGTGGTTGAATGAATCATATTGAAATCAATATTCAACTACACAGTTAGTACTGGTATATGTACCTAACTTGAGACTCCTATCTGTTATCATGTTTGAGCAAATTACCCTTGACACTGAGGTAAGCGAACTATTCAGTGGCTTATATAAAACGCACAAATATATATTATTGACCTTATATGCAGTAACAAACAAATGATAATTGACTTCATATACATATAATAGATAATATGTAGTCTAAATAACTTTTGATTCTTGTTTATGCCAGAAGTAACCATAAATAATAACTGCAATATAAGTTTTTTTTTCTCAATTGATATTGTACAGTCACAAGCAATGAGATGTACACTATAGAACCATGTCACACTAAACCGGGTTGATAACAGTATAGAAATCAAAATTGATTATAATATGACATAGTTCTACTCTGTATACAGCTTATTGCTTATGTTCATACTGTACTAGCGACCTGCCCCGGCTTGGCACTGGTGCATTAAAATATTTATTAAAATTAAATGCTGTAAATGGCCATATTGATCTATATTGAAAATCTAAGGATAAAGATTAATGCTGTATTGCTTAAAACCGCTTCAATGATAAGCCATTTTTTCTCGTAAAAAGTATTTCGTACAAGTTTTTCTCATAAAAAATGGTTATTGGTTATCCCTAGATAGACATATACCATTGTGGACTTTTTTGTAGATTTTTTTAACTACCATACATTTTGATCTATCTCGTATGGTTCAGCCAGCGTTTCCAATGTAAGCTCAAAAAATGTGTTTATTAACGACATCACATTAGAAACCCCAAAATTATCAGTGTTCCTCTACTATATTATGCATGTTATATACATATAAACCTTCCTCTTGAATTACTCTATCTATTAAAAAAACCGCATCAAAATCCGTTGCGTAGTTTTAAAGATCTGAGCATACATAGGGACAGACAGCAGGAAGCGACTTTGTGTTATATTATGTAGTGATGATGACTAGGATTGTAGACTTTAAGTTTTGTATAGTGATGTGCAGTTGAATGTAGTTATATTTTAATAATAAATTGTGCAATATTTTAATTCAAAACTTCTTTTTTACCAGATAACGGGATTGATCATCCTGATCGTGGGTGTCAGGGCTCAGATCAGCCTGTCGCCATATGTGGAACTGACCGGAGAGAACTTCTATGTGTCCGGGCCAATAGTGCTTATCATCGTGGGAATAATTGTCTTCATCGTCGCCTTCTTCGGCTGTTGCGGCGCATTCAAGGAGAACCATTGCATGATTGTCACTGTGAGTAAACATTTATTTGAAACAACGACATGTTATACTCATATAGGGCATAGTATAAAACAATCGTTTATTTTTTACTACTGACGATAGCAGGGTTTGAGAATATTGCGATTCAACTTTAAACTATACATTTTTAGTTAGAACTAGCTGACCCGGTAACGCGTACATACAATGGGAAAAGAGCGGACAGACAAATACACAAAAAACAAATTTGTGTTCTTAGATTATAAACTAGCGGCCCGTCCCGGTTTCGCACGGGTGGACAAAATTCTTAAATTTTTACTATTATTAAATATTTTTCCGTTAGCGCCATCTAGCGTCCGGTAGACGAACTACTTGCGGTTAACGTGTTGCTATGGTAACATTATTGATACAATGGAAAAAGAACGTGAAAAAGAGCGGACAGACAAACACACAAACCATTGTGATCTTAGATTATAGATTCAGTAATGTGAATTAAATAAATAAATAAATACATACTTAGACAACATTACTTACATTGTTCCGAAACTAAGTTAAGTAAATAATGCATGTCTTTACCACAACACCCTGAATTGCGCCTAAATGGAAAAGTTTCTACATTGACTTGGCCAGAAATAGAACCCGAGACCTCGGACTGTCTTTACCCTGAAAGCCGGTATGCGAGCTAGTAAAATAATAATTAGTTATACCCATATTAGAAAAAAGCATAAAGAGCGGTGTTTTATTAGAAAGGAAAAAACTGAACCCTTATAGGATCACTTTGTTGTCCGTCCGTCAGTCTGTCAAGACCCTTTTTCTCAGGAACACGTTAACACATCAAGCTGAAATTTATATCAAATACTCAGGTCTACTGTCCCTTGGAGCTGTGAAAAACTCAAACTTCTAAGCCAACGCAATCAGAAGATACAGCCGTTTATGCCGCAAAATTCCTTAAATTTTCGACATTCGCAAGGGAATCAAAACCTACTGGGTACTTCCCGTGAACTCAGAATCTTGAAATTTGCTACAAAGCAACGTCTTATAGCACAGATAAAGGAAAAATTGCGAAAACCGTAAATTTTTAGTTACATCCTATAATAAAAATGTTTTACGGAACCCTCGGTGCGCGAATCCGACTCGCACTAGGCCGGTTTTTTTTTTTTCAAATGGAACTAAACCAAATGAACTGCTCACGTGAATAAGTAATAAGGTAGAACCAGTCATAGTGAAAGTTGTTACATTATAATTTAATGTGAGGTAGCTTTTTTAAACTTAATAGAATAATGTACAATTACATAATTAAGAGGTTTTCCAAGCAAAGTTTTTTCATAGTAATATTTAAATGATTATAAAATCCGGCATTTTTGTATGTTGTCAAGTTTATTTGTGTCCAGCCATATTCATCCAATGGCTTTATTTGAACTGATGATCGTCAATATCCAGCTTTTAGGCCCTAATTTTATGATTCCTGTGTTTCCTTTGTTTTTGTAATTTTTAATTTGAAAGTCAAACGCCTCTTGAGAAAAAACACCATACAAAGAATTTTGTCTAAAATTGTTGACCAATTAAATAAATAGTGTGCAATTTTTATACAATGTGAATATATCTAACAGCGATTCCAACTATTCATCATATTATGTCATCAATTCTTTTATCGGCTCCGAGAATTCATTTGGAGTATCAGTAGCGACCATACCTTTTGCACTAAACGTCCCGAGTTCTAATGCTGGTGATGCTGGTATTTTTATCCTTTTTTTATACTAAGTAAAATGCCTTACGCATACTGCGCCGCCGCGCCGGGGCAGCAGCGCAGTTATGTGGGACTCCTCCATTCCTCCGCCCGACCTAGTGCCCGATGGAGGATTGAAGCCTTACCTTAAGACCTTAGCATGCACCTTCACATTGCCGTTGGTCCCGCGGTGCCATTGTTGGCTTTAGCCGCGATGGTGTTCTCATCCTGCAAGTTTGTGTGATGAACACAAAGCACAACGGGTTGCACTCCGGGAGTGTCGGCAGAAGTGAAAACATGAACATTAACGTTGTGTATTTTTGATATTTGGGAATGGTCAGGGAATAATTTCGCACGAATTGCTTTAATTGTCAGTATAAACGTACTATCAATTATGTGGTAAAATACAATATTCATTTATTGCACTATCGTACACAAACATGACAACAAACACACTCGCGCAAGCGCCCTGCGCCGCTTAAACGAAACAGCAGGTGCAGGCATACATTTTCGCCGCGCGGTAGAAAGAGAGGGGGATATACTTCCTTTCCTACGCCGCGCCGGCGTCTTCTCTTCCTTCGTGTTACGAATTTTCGATCAGGTCACGTGTCCTGACGCGAGTTTAACATTTTTACCCATCTCAAAAAGTGCACAACGCCGCTAAACAAGTTTTCACTTCAAAAATATTCCTGACTCAGTGTGTATTCTATACGTTATTTGGTACCCGTAGAACAATCTTTGTTTAACTTGGGACTAAATAATTATTGTAAGTTGTTTTTTTTTTAATATTTATTTATTATGTTATCTATTTAAAACAATTCTAAACAATAACATCGCTTGCTGCTGCTCAATCTAAGTCAAGCGCGACTCTGACCTTGGTGTTTGACCGCTATCGTTCGAGGCCGTATCGAAGTCGTCTGAACTCGACCTAATGACAAAAAATACTACGTGACTTTTCAAGATTATTGCTTACTGCAACTGCTAACTGTCAAGCAAAATGCATGTACGGGTGGAGTAAACATACTGTACTAATGTATACTAGATAAGAAATAGCACGGTTGTTCTATGATACTCTAGGCTATCATGGCTAAATTATCTTACATACTAAGGTTTAGAATAGTAGAATAAACACCATACTAAAATTTTGTTTTGTGTTCTCTACCTTTACCACTTGAATAATAATGGGACAGTTTATTACAGCATACCTAAGACTATAATAACATATTGTAAAATGCAATAGGTTCGAAAGACTATTTAAATGTGCATCTCGAAGTGAGTCAGTACTCTAGCGTCACAGTATTACCTAATCAACTATCGACAGAGCGACTTCACTACGTAAGACACCTTATTTGAATGAAAATATAATTAATTTTCATTCTTTATTATTATTATTTTTTTAATCACTAAAAGTCTGAGAAAATGCAGAGCTAATCTGTGTGGAGTCCGTTTATTTTAGATACCCGATAAGATCCTGTGGTCTACATTTTAGTTTTATTTTGACATCGTAGTTTTCTAGTATAACGTTTGACGATTAAACAGTAAATGACTTTAATTTTCATAGGTTTTTGTGCGTACGCCTCAATAGAATATCTTAAATTATGTTCACCTTGATATGATGATGTTTCCTGGATACTTTAATTACATTTTGTTATATTTCTACCCACATCACGCGCGAGGCTAAATAACGCTAACAAAACTTCAAATCGGATATAGGTACTAATTGCTACGCCATTTTGTCACACGGCTTATACAGCTTTACTTAAGACTTCGTCGTTGTACGAAGTAATCCCTTGTCTGAAACATTTAGTTCATTTTAACTTTTTATTACATGCAGCATAATGATTTCCATACCCTGCGTTCAAGAGTAAGAAAAATAATGATGCTTATAACTCTTTAAACTACAGTAATTGTATTTTTCCCCACGTAGAACACAGCAGTGTAACGCCATTAAAGCTTTTTTATCAGTTTATTTATAAATAATGAGTGCATTGCATACTTACTTATCTCATAACTATAAAATATACTCATAATATGCTATTCAAATGTATATTCATTTGAACGGCAGGCATGGGTCAATGTTTATAAATGTAACATAAATAAATCGTATTTTTGTGGGTATTCACCGCGATCATTCTTATATAATTTGATAGCTTTGATTCTCATACGAAGCACTCGTTTGAAATTTGTCAGTGTCATATTTTGTCTTTCATATTACACATTTGATTGCACATTGCAGTAGTGAGTGCGAATCTGTTATCGTTGTTTTGCGTTATATCGTCAAAACAAACTGAAGCGGTTTTAAACATTAACAGTTCACTGTGTGGTTTTGTTGAGTATATTATGCAATCTGTTCAGCAGATACGAAAGTAAACGCTCTGTTTGGTTCCAAGAGAAGAGAGTCAAATTGGTAAAGGTCATGACGTAGTTAAAAAGTTATCAATTGGCAAAGCTATTATTTCTTTCTAATTTTCGCCGATATATTCAAATTAATTGAAAAAACCTGCTAAATGCTTCAAAAATTTGTTAGAAATTTTAAAAACTAATTCTGATATTTTTTGGATCACGGTTGTATCAACGTTTTTTTTTAATTATTTTCAATTTGTTCACGTATTTGACGTCGACTACAATCGACAGCAAATCAAATACACTATGAAATTATAATGTGCTCTAATATAATTACATAACATAGATCTAGAAGGTAAAGTTTACATAGATTGCTGTGCTGTTGAAATCACAATATTAAAGCAATGTTCAAAACCCAATCACCTGAATACGAGGACTTTATTTATATGTCACTACAAAAGACTATAAACTAGATTTGTTACGATACATTTAATATAGATTTGTATACCAACGATACAGAAGTCCGCGAAGACGTCCCTGTAAATATTTTCCTTGTCTATCCCGTCCCATCATAAGGTAGAGGTAGGATATCCTTTCCAAAAATCCATGCTACAATAGAAACTAGCAATAGTTCTACAAAACCTGCTGTGTAATCCTTAAATCACTTGCTAGTGGATAATTTACATCCGGCGGCGGTAAAATATATTTAATGAAAAGTAAGTAAATTGCAGGACTAATATTATAAATACTAAAGTGGGTTTATTTGTTTCACTATCGCGTCTTAATCACTCATCCGATCATCATGAAATATTGCATACAATTTGTCAGGGGTATAGAAGATACTAGATTTAAAAATCCCACGTTTTCAGTGACCAAAAAAGAATAAAATAACCCGGCGGGGCCAAGCGAGGGGCCACTCACTCACGTGGGGGCGCATCTTTACAAATACTCACAACATCTATGCATATCATACATCTCATTACATCTCCACAAGTAACATGCGCCCCCACGTTTTGAGTGGCCCCTCGCTTGGCCCCGCCGGGTTATTTTATTCTTTTTTGGTCACTGAAAAACGTGGGATTATTAGATTTTTAAATCTAGTATTATTCTTTTATTCTTTTTAATTATTAATTTAACGAATTAACCATGTGTTACGCAACAATCGGATAAGCCCCATACAAAAGTGAAAGTTGACCTGAAAGTGCACCTAGAAAGTTGAAAGTTATTAAGCGTGCATTGTCATCGGGTTCTGAGCTACCCTAAAAGTTTAACTTGCTAGGTGGTCGGGAAGTGCCTCAAAATTGAGATACAAGATTCCAACCGGACAGACAAGCAAACAGACAAGAAAGCGACCTAAGAAAAACGTGGGAAAAGGAGAAAGAGTAGCTTTTATCCAAAAAATTACAATTCTCGATGGATAGAAATATAACTTTAATGCTGGTAAACGAACAATATCCACATGATTAAATATGTTATTCAATTCATTTACTTCGAGAAACAAAGTCTCATAATCTGTAAGTAAGAAAAAAAATTAAAAGCTATGTTAGTATGTATATTCAATTTACTTTCAATTATATATTTTTTTAATTCGTAAATCAAATTGTCAAAAAAAAATAAAAATTTTAAAATCAAATTACCCGATCATTAAAATAAATTATTAAAAATTAAATTACTGAAATTAATAAATAAAAAAAAGAACAATTAAAATCAAATTACTCAAAAGTCGAAAGTTATGTGTGTCTTCATTACATGATACTAACGTAGTTTTCTTATTTGTCTTAATAATAGCCAGCGTTTTCCTCTCGCTTTCATAGTAATAAAAGAGATAGCATAGTTTAGAATTATATTTTTATCCGCATACAAATCGCGCACGCCTGAGAGCGTGACCCATCTTTTGTATAACAAGTGGTTTACAATACAGAAATAGCTTGTATCCACTGTGACGATTGCGCTATAAAAGCGTAATGGCGAAATTAAACCGGTCCGCATTTTAAATCATTCGATAATTGGCCACGTTTGATTGGTAAGGTTTTCCTCATTTATTTCAGCGCCTCTCACTATTTGAAATAACTTTTAACTAGTTTAACTGCACCTTAATTATTGTTTTTTTATTTTATTTAATTCTGACGTTTCGACCCCGCCGCCGTATTCATAAGATAACTAAAGTAATGATCGTCATAAGTGTACTTATCTTGCAAAATTTAATCTGTAACGATTTTAACTACTTAATTTATACAAAAATTAAAGATCACGTTTTATTTAATTTTTCAATTTTATTTAGTGAATTTAATATCTCTGTCTTATTGATTACTACTGAGTCTGCAACCAGTTCAAAAATAGGCATCTTTTCGAAAAGAACTGGCGAAAGAAACTCGGCCAGGGAACGGATCCCATCTTGTTATTGATTAATGTGAAGTATTCTATAGTAAATTATTCGCCGAGAGGAGAAAGTGAACGATTACCAACGAGGGTGCTGTTTGAAAGCTTTTAAAGCACCCAAGATCGGGAATCGCACTTTCTCTCAAGATTAAAGAACACTATATTCATAGCACTTTATACAAAAACACTTGAAAACAAAAAATCACGATACTTTGTCGTATTTTAGCCCATAGTAACACTACAGTTACATAGACAAAGTAAATAATAATGATCTATTAATGTCCCCACTACAGGGGCACAGATCGTTCCTGTATATTTTCATATATTCACGGAAGGAAAAATGGACATGGAATGGATGGAATGTGAATGGACCATGGATAAGTGAGTGCTATCTGCTCCAAATGTAGCGGAGATAAATGGATTAACGTTTCTTCATTAACACGGGGGAGCTTATCATAATAATTTTTGAACACCCATCCAATATATATAATTACAATAATAAGTCAAACGCCAAACCACTGTACTATCGAAATCCTGTATGAATGTAAACTTATGAAAGTAGGAATAATATTAAGAATATTTCTTACATCCATACCAATTAGCCTAGCCTCAAGTGATCACTGTAATGCTTGTATTGTGGATACTAGGGTAACGGATAGACGTACGTATATGATACATAGATATGCAATATTCATAGTAATATACATATATAAATACCCATGACTTGGATACAAATGCTCGTTTTCACCACACAAATATCCTTCCGGGTCTCAAACCCAGATCAATCGGCTGGGAGACTCACTGACTTTGCACCAACGGTCGTCATAAATTAAGTACCAGATATAATTGAACGAAACGAAGAAAAAATGACAATGAATTTGTATTTTGAATGTCGTAGCTTAAAAACCGTAAAACAAAAAACAGTACCTAAACTAACAATGAATGAGAGGAATATTTGCCCGCTATTATACTTTGTTGTAGCGTTACTATCTCATAACTGTGACCCGCTTGTTGCAAATTTCCTATGAATAAATAGCCATTGTTTAAGATAATAAATATACCCTTTTTCCATTTAGTCACTTTATCATGTCAGCTGAAAGACATCTCATACTTTAGTCTCCTCCAAAAAAAGGGGATTTTGTCATAATCTCCTACGCTTAGCAGGCGAGTTGAATTGGAGATCGCAGTAAAAGCACCTCCAGCATCATGTGTAATAACCTATAGTATCACATGAAGGTTGAAAATATAAAAATAATCAATCATATAACAAATCTTAAATTAAATTTGTTAACTAGGCGAAATATGAAATGTGATTGCGACAATTTAATTTTTGATGTAATAAGCAATTGACCAAATAACTCAGACCTAATAATTCAATAAATTGTATTCTAATATGGGCACTTTATTAAAATGATTTTTTTCTATATTGATAATGATTATAGGAAATTTTAAACTAAATTAAATATACTGTTTCCAGCTTGCTATGCAATTTTATCATGATTTTTTTATTTGTTTACAAAATTATTATTCTATACAACATATTTGATAATGAGAAATATTTATAGCTGGTGTATCATTTACTTGTGTATTACTTTTACAATTGACAACGTTGAATTGTGTGGATTGGTGTTTAGCAGTAATCTATTAGACACTATCGAATGACTAACAATAGAAATAGTTATCACTGTGTGTAAACACGTACAGCTCTTGGAACGATAACAATTATGACTAAGCCATAAATCCGTAGTATTTCAAATCGCATAATCAACTAATATAAGTTATTAATTGTTTTTATTCAGATAGCTCTTTAATAAGCGCTTTGTATTTTTCCTCTTCTTTGGTTTATTTAAGACTTTTTTTATATTTTCGTTGGAGACAAACTGTTATAGATATCGTACAGTCTTTTTTTCGAATATTTTCGGCAATGTCTTCTAAGATGGGAAATAGATAAAAGCCATGGTTTAAGTGTACATTTTTAATAAACACATTGCTCATAATATATGGAAATAAATGAAAATAGTATAACTTTCATTTTTTCGTTAGTTTAATATTTTGTTTAGTTGGTCGAATAGCCAAATCAGTCGAAATGATTATCTTACCCACATAATCCAAATTAGGTTTTGTGGTAAATTTATGGGAAAAGTGGAAAAAACTGAACGGCCTTCTCTAGGGGATTTTTTGCATCAGCTCAAGGCTATAACTCGCAAATAAAATTACATGCACTATTGTTTTGTTCAGGGTAATGAAAAAAGAATGAGAAAGGAAATCAGTAGAATATAAAACTTCACCGTTACATGAAAACAAAGTTTATCGGGGTTAATTTAATTATTTAATTTATATTTGACATTCGAATTCACATTTACTTAATTTTTTGATTGGTTATCCGTTGTTTACATTATGCGACATTATTTAGTTGGTTTTTATTATATGTATTTTATTCTCACTAAATATAAATAAACTGATTCAAATCTCCAAGTAAATCTAGAAACCTCTATGCTTATTATACGTAGTTGGTCGCGATCGTCAATAGAATTGTGACTGTTTTTGGTTTATTTAGACACATTTCCAGCATGAATTTTTGTCACCGTTCAAATAACCGTGAAGGTACTGCCGACAGAATTAACCTCGCATACAATTTTATTTAAATAACACTGGTATATTTATAAATACAATGATCACTGGTAAATACGCTATTCTCTTATTTATATCATTTTAAATTTAAAAAGAAAAACGTCTGTCGGGTCTGAATCAAGTTTTGAACAAAAATCCTTCTCCTTTTGATTAATTTTGGAACTAAACAAGTCTCACGTGTCACAAATGAAGTTAATTGTTTCAACTGTGTCGTGAGATGATTATATCCTTTCTTCAAGCATCGTTGGTCAATCCGCGCTTCTAATTGGCCAGATGACCGGCCGGCCGGCCTCTGACACGAGCCACCGTAGCCACTTTAAACGACTATTTCCTTTCCATGTAATGTGCCTGTTGATTGCGCGATAAGACGGAATGCAGGAAACGTACTTACGGGTACAATGTTGTTGTTTAGAAGTTATCTGCTGCTATAAAAACTTTTTAAACAATGGAAAAAATTACGAAATATCCATACACATAAATTATTAAAAAGTACGAATATTTTAATGGATACTTAGTATTTATAACCATTTTGCTGGGTGCCAATCATTTTAAACACAATAAAATATAGTCTATGTCACTCGTAATAAGTTAGCTTTCTTCTGATGAGAGAATTTTCAAAATCGGGCCAGTAGTTCCATAGACTACTTTCTATAAACAATCTACCTTTTTATATTAGTGTAGATTAATATAAAAGTATTTTTTTAATCTTTATAAATGAGCTTATACTTTTATTAAATGATTATTTACTATTTCTCCTGGTAACATTACTTTATTAAGGTTTCAAAAAAGCTAATACCATTTAAAAGGTACTTTCAAAATTGCTCCCCTTCAGTAATCATCGTTTGGCGGAGTATTCTTGGTTAACCGATTCCTCTTTTTTATGTCTGTAAAGAACTATTTAATATAATAACTAAATCGACTTTCAGCGGAAACCAGATTAAATAAGTCGGTTTCAACTTACGCTCAAGTTAAAAGTTGCTAGATCTTGGGCAAACGCAGTGAATGACGCCTGTGCGCAGGGTTACCAGGCCAAAAAACCGAACAGCCGGACACAGTACTAAAGTGACAGTGGTTTTTAAAGGAAAATAAAATGTTAGTACTATTGTTTCGAAGTCATCCGCGTTCACATGACCTCAGCGGTGTTGACCACAAGCCGGATAGGTTGAGATTGTTATTTATATCGCACACTTAGAATTAAATATAATTTGATAAGTAAGTCATGCACTTTCATAAGTTGATATTATAAGATAGTTTATATGTAGAATTCATTCAGGAAGTTAGTCTTTGAGAATGATTTTCTTATAAGGCGCCCGTATAAAAAAAATATGAAGAGTAAAATTTCGTGACCGAATGACAGCGTTACGTTTTCTGTGCGCACCTTCCACTTTTATTTAGAGGTTTTTTTTATTATTTTCTATGCCTGTAAAAAGACAATCGTTTTTAAGGACTAAACTCCGTTCAGCGTCAGAGATGAGACACACACTTTTTTTTATAAGGTCATTAGGGCGCGATATATGACACGACTGTAAAAAGCCGAACACCTGACAACCCTACGTAGAATAGGTGGTACGGACTGCATACACCAAGTGACTGGCGACTTAAGGCTGAAGGTCGTGTTCAGTGGTATTAGTTACGGAAAGATCTGTAACTCACTTGTTTGATTACAAATGAATCAGCATCTTCATACGCTAACTAACCTAAAGTCCATTTAAATAAAAAAAATAAGGGATAAATATTCTTGGCAGTTATTTTTTTATGAAAATTTACGAAAGGAGTGTTTTTAAAATGTAAAGTCAATTCTAATTCTACACATAAATATTTATTTGAAAACATTAATTACTAAAAAAAATGTGTCCCTGCAAAGAGACAAGAAAGAATTGTTTACATTTTGAATAGTTATTTACCAAAATGACTGTGTAAAACAATTTCTTCCTTCTTATTGTCAATATTCCGTTACAAATTGTCAACACTATTCAGGAGTCTTACACAGTTTTCCAATTCTCACGTATAAAAAACGCGAGCTTACTATATTTAGGTACTTAACCCTTAATTCGACGTCGTACAGTATACTTCCCGTTGAATGAAAAAAAATCTCCGTCGAAAACTAGTCAATATATCTAGAGTTCTGGGTGCTGTAATTGTAACAGGAAATTGAAATAGGTAGATTTTTTAATATATTTTTTCTTGGGCCCCTACAAGCTAAGAACCAAAATTAGTAACAATTTTACAAATAAAAAAAAAATCCGTCTAATTAAGGGTTAAGCTTCAATAATAAGCTACAACTGCGCTTACAATTACAACGCGTGTTATGAAATGGATAAAAAATAACATTTATTTATTATTAAAATGACAATTTAGGGACATTACAAAATATCTCGCATAAAACGATGAAGATTGTTTTTCTTATTTAATTTCCAAGTGACATCTATAAAAGGTGATATTTTATTGGAGCGGAGCGAGCGAAGCTCCCATGGACCAGCTTCAATGACGCAATGTGTTACGCCATAACTTCCCGAGTTCTTAACCGATTTTAATATTTTTTGTGTGGAATCGAATCAACAACCCCAATTTTAAAATTCGCAGAAATTCCCATCGAAACAAAAAACAATCTTATTTTAGGTATTACGCTCCGCTCCAATATATGGGTGCTAGCGTAGCTTCATGCTTAGCGACTGCATCACCTAGTATATTAATATAAAAATTTTAGAAAGGATCAAAAATTGTTTCTTTTTTAAAATGGAGTCTGTCATTTCGTTAGATAATCATTTTTATTTTATTTTCTCCGATTAGTGTTTTGTTCTAAAGCCATTGTTCTTTCATGTATGACCGGCATCTATCCGCCTTTTGACATTCAATTGCCTTGGCCAGAAGAATGGAGGTCTAGTTGCACATAAAAATGTTTTCTTAATGAAATAGCCTTACAAGAGTTACTATAGTAAAATTAACAAACCATGCTTTATCCTTTCTCATTTTATTTATTTGTCTTTCGGAAATATACCCATTACTAAATAACGTTTAAAAGATCGACACAATTTCCGAACGAAGCGAACTGGCAATTTTTTCCGATGTCCGATTCTTGAATTCCGAAACCATCCTTAGGAACGCTTTCAAAATTGGCTGTTTCCGTTTAAGGGGGTAGAACTGGTAATATTAATGAGCGCACAAGTCCCCTGGCAGCGCCGAGCCGAAACAAATTATACGTATAAAGATAATAAACTTTTTTTAAAGTCGAGCTAGATCTGCGTTCACATATAACCTAGTTTAGATTATTTGATTGCACAGGCCTTTCTAAATGTTGTCATAAATTTGCATAGCTGATGTATTTGAGAACGATGCTGTAACATGTAAATATTAAATTACCCTCAGTTTTTTGTTTTCGTTTTTCGCATTAAGTAATGTGTTTTTTTTATCAATATAAATAAAAATTTCTTAGTGTCGAACCCCACGCCAAAGCAAGAAATAGATTTAGGCTACCGCAGCTCTAATTGAACTTAGTGATCTATTGCGACTTACCCGTAATATAAAGTACCTATATCATTTTAAGTCGCCTAGAATCCATCAAGAGGTCTAGAAACTGGCTTCCTCTGACTAGATTAAGTGCCATCTCAAATGAATATTCCGCTTGTAGGTGGAACCATAATCACAAAATTGGTTTTCCTGGTTAAAAATATTTAACCTCTATCCACATCATTCAATTTCATGAGAAATCGTGTTATAGGTCATTCATTCTTATGTCTTAACCACTGTCTGTCTCGGTAGCTCAGCAGTCAGAGCACTCGTCCAGATAGCGAAAGGTCGTGGGTTCGAAACCTACCTGAGGGCTCGGAGAAATGGTCGTTTTTTACATGCGTATTTTATATCTTATAACCACTGTTCGTCATGTGTATTTATTACACACACACACATATATATATACATATATATATTATCATATATTATTACCTAGTATTAAATATAAAAGTGCTGTTTCTATCTCTGTCCAGCAGGGCTATTAACAAATTCTTACCGTTTCCACAATTTACATGGAATAGTTGGAATAAAAAATAAATGTCATCTGCAGACTTCCTGTCATGTACACGCAAAACCTATTTTTGCTACGGGGTCGCCAATTTTCCGGATGAACGGTATTAGCTACGGATAAAATAATTATGCGGATAACAATTACAGAGCTTATTTTGAGTTAAGCTCGTTGCTAGTTTTATGTTACATACACATGACAGTAGTCGTTGATTCCTTTAAAAATGCTAATTTAAATTTTAAAAAATGCGTATGGTAAGTTTCCACACGGTCTGAATGTAGATTTTTAGGTGGACCGGGTTATCAGCACCATTTAACCTCAATGAGTTAAATGGTTAATTTAACGTTAACGCTAAAATGGTCCTAACTCGTGTCAAGTCATTGCAAAAAGCCAAAGAAAACATCATAAGTAAAAAAAACAAATATCGTACATGGGAATTGCATTAAACCTTGTTTTTACTATTTTGAGCCTTTTTAACGCACTCGCATGCGTCAAAGTGCGCTCCTTTTGGACAACAGCCTTAGTGTACCATAAAGGATCATTAGCACGTAGTTCTTTTATAAACAAACGTGTGAAGGGATCACCTTTCATCGGTAGAGGTTAATGACCGCTCACCGAAGGAGGCGCCACCGCCGCCGGGCAAGAAATGAAGCCGCACCGAGCGGTCGAACAAACAAACTTTATCAGAACGTTATCGGAACTCGATGAGCAATACCTATGTTTGTCACAAGCTATTCAAGAGTTCCACTTGTAATTGGTGATATGCTGACGTAGTGGGCGTTTATCTTAACAATAATAGTTTTTGTATGTAGTTTTATAAGAGTTCTAGCTACAATACTGACAGAATCGCAATTGTGAGCTATTGAATTACGTCTTAACCCATAATGAATATTAATTTCACTAACAACAATCTTTAATAATTAGTCACTTAAAAAGTTCATAACACATATTACACAGACTGTATTCAATCTCTAAGATTTGTTTTATAAGCCTTAAAATGTAACGCTTAACTACCTCTATGGCCGAACGAGTTGCTATCACGCCGGACCTGTAATACCATTAGTCTATGGCATAGACTAAGCATAGACTCTATGCTAAGGTTCTATGTTGGATATTGGAACTTAATGTATAAAATAAACATCTCTTATGCTTCAATGTCAAAATAATTATATTAAATTCAATATGATATTCAATACAGACTAAAATCGTTGTTGAATTCAAGGTAAAGCGTAAAATTTTTAGTAACAATAACAATATATCAGATTAAATTAGTTGAGGTGAGTCATTACATTATATTACAGTCACTTCCATAGTTTCAATACATTCCTAATTAAGGGAAATTTTACTAACACACAAAAGTTTAAGTAGTTTCATTCTGTAAATTCTTCCTCCTTGTCATACTCATCACGCTAAGTCCCCTTTATTTGCGAATGTATTTTATTAACGATCCCCCAATCCGGTCATCGAAAAGGTGATCACCTCGAGACCGTTGGTACCGTTGAAACTATACTTTATGAATCATTCTTACACTGAGTAATAAGATTTATCAGTAAATCAAATAACAAATATTATTGTCGCCGATAAGATTTTTCTACTTGCCGCGACATTTACTATGATTAGGTAAAGGAAACTCTCTAAAAGGCCGTCTCAACATGTCACTTCTTACTTAAAAGATTGACATAATATTGGTTTGTGTACAATTCATAATAGCAACCATATCTTTATTAATTAAACAAACCTTACAATCGCATAAGAAAATCTCAATTAATAAAAATAACTTTTTTTATCTCCACAAGTAAACAAAAATAGTTTGGTTGCAACACTACAATAAGAATAAAATAACAAAAGTACTTAGAGTAGATGGGTGGTAGATAAAAAATTGACGAGACGGTTAGTCAACCTTTCATTCGACTAGGAACTAGGAGGCTGAAAACTAGGAACTGAATTTATACGTGAACTTAATATTATGTACAACGAATTATGAATTATTGATATCTAAACTGGGCCGAGCAAGTAGTTTAGATACTCATTTCTCCTTGTAAAATTATAATAGAGCAGGAAAGAAGATATATTTTATTAAAATTTATTAAGGTACTGAACAAGTATGATAAAAAGAAATAAAACTTATTTTACTATAAACCAACATATTTACTATAAAGTTTTCAATGGACCTTTTGCCCTTTTCCCAGTTTGCCGTATTCCTGCTGATTATCTTCATCGCCGAGCTGGCTGTGGGTATCGCGGGCTACATGAAGCATCAGGACCTTGAAGATTCGATTATGCGCAACCTTAACTCCACCATCAAAGAGTACCCTACCAACGAGGACGTCAGGAAGACCTTCGATATCATCCAGACCGATGTAAGTTTGTACTATAAACTATTCTAGAAAGAGATTCAAATTAACAGTTCCTAAGTGAACCTATTTAGACAGATACCTGGGAAAACCATTTTTGAAAAGTGCCTCAAAAGGTAGCGCCCTCTACACGATTAATGTCGGTCTTCTGTTTACAACTCAATGCATCTTATATTGAGTTGAACACAAAGTAAATATCAACATTTACAACGGCTTGATATTTACAAGCTATCTAGTTTAATAATGTCAGTCCAATTAATCAAAATTCACACGCAAAAATTTGCTTAACATGGCGTGTAGTGGAGTCCTATATTTTGATTTTTTTATTGAAAAATACTCTTTTTCGTTTGGACATTGGACAGAATATTATCTTGATAGATTTAAAATCATTTAAACAATAGATTATTTATAAAATTAAAATTTAGTGTACCACCATCATATTATCTCTATATTGACGAAATCGTCATAGTGTATGTACTCGATAGTGGGTAAATAAAGCAGGTATGTTGAGTAATACGACCTTGATGCCATCCTGTGATGCCCAAATGATTGCTGCATGACAGCTGTTTTGTTTTTATATTATCCATTACATAGATACGATTCACTTTACTGAATATTGCCATGAATATATAAATAAAAACCGAAGTTGCGATATTATATTCCAAAACTGTATTTTAAATCGCAGATTCTGCTCAAACCTTAGAATACTATTAATAAGAATAAAGTATATAATATAACCACAACTTTGTTCGGGAGAAATGGTGTTGTATCTCGCTTTGTATACTGCCGTTACAACATATTAATCTTCCTGCGCATAAAGATACCGACGTCTTCCTATTATCCAAGCAAACTTCATACTAAATTCAAAATTAGTTCAACTGTTTTAAAAACGTAACAGACAGAGAGACGGACAATCAGTTATGATATCAGTATAAATGTATTAGTATTGCTACAATTCATATATCGTTTTAATGGTCACTAAATCATTATTATCGAGGTTTTTACCATAATTTTTGTTAATTATTTTTGAGACTCCAGTATTTCATGTTATTTAATTGAGTTATAAATTCGCAAGTACTTTAATTTGGTCAACTCAAAATCAGAGGACGATATTTTATCTAAATAAGTCATACTCGTCTAATTTCTCCCACATGGTCCAATACCGTGTTCAGTCATAACTGCTCATACCTATGTCTACTTTATCCAACGCTACGACTTACATCTGAGGTATTTACATTATTATTTAAATTTTTCAATAAAAAAAAATGAAGAAAAAGACAATTCCGTAATTATAATAGAACTATCTTATTACTAATCATTACTTCAATTATCACACGTTTGTTTTTAAATTAAGTTCTGTATATATCTAACTCACGCATAACGCAACACTTTTACCGCTTCTAGGCGCGTGGTGGCAGATAACGTACCCATGTTTGTGAAGCCCAATTTAGCGTTCTGGCACACAACTCAATTTTTTACCGATTTTTCCGTCGCCATTTTGTTTACATTTTTTATTTTTTAAGACTCAACATACATGTCCGAAGAAGACGCGCTGAGTCAGACACTAGTAAAAATCTGCGAAAGTATCCACCCAAAATATGTAGTGTGTGGGAACAGTAATACGTAAAAACCGAACATAGGAATATTTTAATTATCAATTATGTACTTTGTCAATAACAAACACAACGTCCTCAATGTTATCCCTTTATATATAAAACCACACGTCGACATGCGCAAAACTAGATAATGGTGATCTAATTTCATCCTTAAATGTAACCGATAAAGATCTTTATTCAGTGACACTATAAACTTGTCTGGCTTGTCATGAGCAATGAAATGTATCGACCGAAAGCCAAGAAACGTAAATAAATAGTGTAATATTATATCAAGTCTTAAGTATTTCGTGTATCCCATTACTAGTGACTGTGTTGACCCTTTAAAGCATTCAGATTTAGAAGATACTCAAACTTGATAAACTCCAGTTCTATAGCTTCGATGCTATTGCTGTGCATCTGCCACAATTATATAATTTTAATAGATTTACGCGTAATGTTAGTGTAAAGGCAAAATGCACAAAAAAGGACATCGGCCTAACATAAGAAGCTGAGACTACCAAAAAACTACATATTATTTTCGTTTTAATATAAATATCATCAAAAAAATATTTTGAAATTTTAAACAAATGTTTCGCCATTACATGGGCATGGCGATCCACTGTCTCTTGGCTAACTATACAATTTATTGTAGTTATATGTGCAAGCTATTCTTATTAAAATAAGAAACAAACAAAAATCGTAAAAGCGGCAATAAACAAAAAAAATAATGTCAAAGAAACACAAGACAGGTCACATTAGATGACGTAAGTACTAAAAGTAGGTACATGAAGGACAGTGATAGGATAAGGTTATTTAACAATTGATAATCGATAAAACCTATTGTTAAGAAAAATATCCAATTTAAATCACTGTACTCTGGCAGCGCTAGAAATGAAAGTGGAATCTATTAACAGAAGGAAGTACTCACATTATTTCCATTTAGTTTTATTATATTACTAGCTGACCCCGCCACGCGTCGCCGTGGCTCAGTTATTATAATATTAAAAATATTTTGGAAAAAAACCAGGAAAATGAAAAAAAAACATCAAAATCGGTTGAGTAGTTCATTGCGGTCAAACACTGTGGCGCAGAATTTTAGATTATTATTATTATTAAAACACGGTAAAACTTTACGGTTGCCAATATTCGTCTAACATTAAATAAATAAATGTTGTAAAATTGTGTATTGCTTCGGAACTTGTCCACGCGAGGCTAATTTTGAACAATCCTTTGTGTTATAAGTGTGATCTGATTTGCATGGACATGTGAGCGCGTATGTATATCTGTTCGTAAACCAACTCAAACTTGGCTCAACCGCCAACTAAAATGTTTGAAGGCAATTGTTATTCTTAAAAACTCAAAATGAAGTTAATAGCATATTAGAAAACTCAGGGGCTGTCCATTAATCACGTGAGATTCGAAAGGGGGGGGGGGGGTCCATAAAAAATCACGAAATATCACAAGGGGGGAGGGGGGGTTTAGTAATATATCACGTGTATTTATTTTTTAGGCAAATGCGCGATACTAAACCGAAATGCGGGTATTAATTTTTTCGTCAAACGCGTACAAAATGAAAGTGGCTTACTTCTTCTGTACAAAGAAAAAAGCAAAGGGCATGTGAATTCCTGTCACAAGCAACTGAATCCGAGCAATAAAAGCCTGGAGATGCACAATGTTCGTCCTTCCAGAACGGTACATCGAGAGATAGATTCTCTGAGTAGTGCGCGAAAATGATTTTTTTTTAATTCAGAGTGGGTTCACTCTTGATCCCAATCAAGCCCGGGAGCAAAGACAGAATCCATGAAACGAGCTACCCCAAAATGTGCCTATTCACCCTGGCTTTAAAAACAGACGGGTTATAAGTCGCCGCCGAGGGCTCTCCGAGGCGGTCGCTTAGATTAAACCTTTTACAGCCTCTTCGGCTAAAGGTACTTGCTACCTACTTAGGTAGGGTGTGGTGTTTAGTCAATCTAGCCTGACACAACATCCTGTGGCTTGGCCATAGAAGGATTCACCACGTTAAAAAAAAAAAAAAAAAAGGGTTATAAGTACCCGGAAATACAGACGCAGGGAGGGAGTTCCACTCCTTGCTGAGCGCATTATAAAAGAAATCGAGAAGCGCTTGGTGCAACAGGCAGGAATAGCGACCAAGAAAGGGTGGTAGTCCGCAATGCGTCTGGATGTCCGATGGAAGAAAGGTGATGGCGGTATGAGCATATGTAGCTCCTGAGCACACTCCCCAAAATACAATCTATAGAAGACCGACAGACAGGCAACTTTGCGGCGGTGACTTAAGGTGTGAAGCTTGCTCTTCCTCAATTTATTGTCACTAATGAGCCTCTCAGCTCTGCGCTGAATCGTGTCCAGTGCAGCAAGTTGGTATTTTGCTGAGCCATCCCAGAGGTGGCTGCAATATTCCATGCAAGATCGGACTTGAGCTTTATAGAGAGTTGAAAGCTGTCCCGGCGTGAAATATCGCTTGACCTTATTTAGGACGCCCAGCTTTTTAGCTGCAGTCTGAGCCTTGGACTCGATGTTGGCGCCGAAGTTGAGATCTGACGACAACTCTATGCCAAGAAGCTCGAGGCTGTCGGTCACAGGTACAGATGTACCTCGGAAAGTAGGAGTGAGGTTGAAGAAACTCCTTTTTGCAGTGAAAATACACGCTTGTGTTTTGGAGGCGTTGAAATGGACGAGGTTACTGTCACCCCACTGGGAAACTTGGCTCAACCTCTGATGCGCTCGCTAAACCATGGTCTCTCTCATCAAAATCACGTCGTCACCGCTGGCTTTAGAATAAGACAGGTATCTTTCCACGACAGTACTGTCGTCTGCATACCCAACAATTCCTAGTATTAACAGGTCATTGATGTGCAGCAGGAAGTGTCGCAGAGAGAACAGACCCCAGAGGAACTCCTCCATCAATAACCACTAAGTCAGAGGAGCAGCCATCGATAACTACTCTGATCGACCGTTCTGTCAGTAAATCGGCTATCCAATTACAAAAGTCAGCGGGGATACCATACACAGGAAGTTTGCGCAGCTGACTAGCGTGCCAAACCCTGTCAAAAGCTTCGAGATGTCAAGCGACACGGCAAGTGCTTCGCCGTGCATCTCGAGGGCCTCGTCCCAGCAGTGCGTCACATAAATTAGAAGATCCCCAGTTGAACGTCCACGGCAAAAGCCATATTGACCATGACGGAGGAGATTGTGGCGGATGTGTTACTACTCTGTGAGATAATTATTAATCTGTGGATGTTAGCTACATACCCTGTGTATTAAAAATAAGACGTAATTGACTTTTTCGGACAGCAAAGATTTTTGAGAAAACTTTTAATGAATGGTATTGTAATATTTGCAAGTTTATTAAGACAAATTCAGTGATCTATGTAGGACTTTCATTTATCAATTTCCTCGCTTCTTTAAACAAACTGTAAATAGTCGATTAGATCTAATTCGCTATAGTGGTGACCCCGACGTGATTTTGAACACGCAACCTTCTGATTGTCTTCTAAGTACGAGAGCAACTTACTGTTCAGCACTTTTTCCATAACTTTACATAGTATGAAAGTGATGGCGATCGGTCGGTAATTGCATGGGTCGGTACGACTACCCTAGGGTACTGGCTGCACACTGGCAAGCTTCTAGGATTTTGGTACGGTTTTTGTTTTGAGAGAGAGGCTATACAGGCGTGTTAGTACAGGAGACAACTCGGGCGCGCAATACCTCAGTACTCTTGCTGGTATACCATTAGAACCACTGGCCTTATTCACGTCCAGACTAAGTAAGACTCTACGGACCTGCTTATTGTGAATTGTGATCTCCGACATTGAAGAATCACAGCGAAGTATGTTTGGTGGTTGTTGAGAGCCGGTGTCTAGACGGGAACCGCTTGCAAACAGAGAGGGAAATAAGCTTGCTTTTTCAGTTACAGAATGAGCCAGTGACCTGTCAGGTTTCAGCAAAGGTGGTAACGTAGGACTGCAGAAATACGCTTCGACTGACTTCGAAAGGGACCAGAACTGTTTACTTCCATTCGGGTAGAATGACAGTTTCGTGCCTATTCCGCTGATGTGGTCGAATCTCGCCTTGAGAATGACCCTTTTGTATGACTTGGTGGCCGAATTATAGGCTCTCTTCTTCGCTCGAATTCTCCGTGCGCGGACCTTGCGATCGCGGATATGCACACAAGCCTGGTAAACAGACTGTTTTCGGGCCTCACCACAAGCACAAGCCGCATTATACCAAGTCCGGGATTTGTAACCGAGCGGAATGTCAGAGAATGGAATAAAATACTCCATTCCCTGCCGAATTACGCCTGCAATCGCATCAGCGGTGCACGAAGGGTCTTTCGAAGAGAAGCAAGTTCGCCGCCAGGGATAGGATGCAAAGAAAATACGCATCTCGTCCCAATTTGCTGACTCGTAACGCCATACCCGCCTCATGCCCCTGGGGCTATCATCCGGAGGAGAGCAGATCGATACGGATTTCACCACACAATGGTCGGACGTTCCCGGTGGAGCTGAGCCCGAATGTTTGCGTGGATCAGTTGTCAGCAGTAAGTCAAGACAATTGGGTGTGTGGCCAGCAATATCTGGAATTCGCGTCGCTTGGTCCACCAGCTGAGTAGGATTTAGCGCTAGGGCAAATCGTCGCGCTTCTCTCCCAGCATGGTCAGATTACTGGTATGGGAACAGCCACTCTTTATGGTGAGCGTTAAAGTCCCCCAGAAAAACAAGCTCCGCCGCTGGATATCGCTGAGTTGCCAAGTCTGCCATCTCTGTGAGGTAATCTATGAACCGAGTCGTCTCACGGTCACCGCTGTGCAATCGGTAAACACAGATGTAGAGCTTCTTCTCTACCCCTGTGTCCCAAACCAGAAGCCAAATAACGGAAAACCCGGTCCTTTAAGAGGCATCGGAGACGACTACAGCAAATGTCATTACGGACGAACACACAAACCTCTGCACACACCTTGAACTTATGCTCAAGCGTGTATCATGGTCGGGTATCATGGTCGGATGAGGCGTACCTCAACGGTACGCCTCATCCGACGGGGTTGCTATCAGAGTCTCCGTCAAGAAGAGTAGGTGCGGCTTCTCAGTCTCCAAATGGTGATGGACCGGATAGAGATTTGAGTGCAGTCCTCTGATGTTCGCGAGGTGCACTTTTAATGGGAGGAAGTGCAGCCGTTGTTTAAGATTCCTCCTATTCCTTCTTTTCATGATGGTATTTGTTGACTACGCTTAGACGACCTTTTTTATATTATTTATGATCTTTTTGACAACTCTACTTTTCTATGATTTTGATGGTTGTATTTTGTTACTTTTTGATTATACGTCTGTCTAGAAGAAGAAGAGTTTTATTTTAGAGCTTTTTCTCACATTTTCAACAGTATTGTTGGGGGGTAGGATTTGCAGTTGAGACGCTACTCAGTCGACCATTAAAGTACTCTTAGGCTAAGCTAACCACAGAGGGGAACTCACCTGGAGACTGCGGGGACGCCCGAAACCCCCGAAATGGCCACCGTGTCCTCCCATCCAGTCGCCAACTGGCACGGTGAAATTCGGGAATTTTTCGCGAGTTGGCGGGGCAGCCTTTCACGCGTGGCTGGCGCGCTAGTTGGGCCACCTACTAACTGCGGTCGGCCAATGGTTAAAACCGTGCTTCGGATCCCGCTACTCTCCAGAATAAGTTACCTGGTACAGCAATGCCAAGATACCAAGACCGGTCCTAAGCTGCGCAACTGACTTATTACCAACCCCCATTGGCACTGGTACTCCCGCCCCCCGACCGAACGCAGCAGAGCTGCTTGACGACGGATTGCGGCAGGATAGTGGTCGCTAGCCAGGCGGCCCCTTACGGAGCCTACCACCGCTGCTGGGTTCATCAGCCGTCACCACGGGCCGAGTTGGTCCGTGATGCCTTTGCCCGGGGTGGACCGCTAGGAGGTAGATCCCAACCACCCCAAATGATAATGATGACGACGAGTGGCTTGATGAAACCGATGTTGATCTTCAACAAATTACTGTGCCAACAACTAACTTGCAAGATGCTTATCCAGTTATTGGTGTTGAAAAAAGTCTTGCTAATCCGTGGTCCGAGGATACTGTAGATTAAATTATGTTCATGTATTAGTACAAAAAAGTTTTTCGCATTTCTTTCATTATTTTTATGTCAGTCAAAAACGAGGTGTTTTTAAACTGTTCTGTTTACCTCTAAACGTTATTATTGTAGTCTTTAATTTTCTATAATAAAATTATATGATACTTATATCTGTATTTAAAAAAGATTTAAAAAAAAATGAAAAGTCTTTGTAGGTACTAAAAAATACACGTGATATAGGGGAGGGGGGGGGGGGGGTAGTCTTAAACCTCACCATGTATCACCAAGGGGGAGGGGGGGTTCAAAAATGCCAAAAAAAACATCACGTGATTAATGGACGGCCCCTCACTTAAATTTTGACGAACGTTTGGTGCAACGGTGGCGATCCTGCATTTCGCACCGACGGTCCCGGATTCAAATCCCGGAAGAGACAATTGTTTGTATGATGAAAAAGAGTCATGGGTGTTTATATATATTTATATGAATATTACATAACTATGTATCATATATATGTATATCCGTTTCCCTAGTATCCATAACACAAGCCTTACAGTGCTTACTTTGGGCTAGGCTAATTGGTGTGATTGTAAGAATTATTTATTATTACTTTTTGACTCTTCGCTTAAAATCCTACATATAATATCAATTAGGAATCAATCAATACCAATCCCTAAAAGTACTTGATAAAGCCGAGAGTATAATGAATGATGACAGATGGATTTGCGTGTCATACGATACTTCATACACTTGTTTTGGGGAAATATTATGTAAAAAAATTTGGCAAGGACAAGATTCGCCATACAGCCAATATTTTTTAAACAAACATAAGTGTGGAAAGGATATACGACAAAACAATCAGTCCCAAACAGCCACACTAACAGTTAATAATAAACTTAACATTTGTGTAGCTTTTACATTCTCGGCTCGGATGTTTATCTTTAGGTATAATAATATTTTCGGTCTGTCTGTAATAATCAAAGATTCACATTTGGTTGTGATGTGCACGTCACATATAGTGGGGTAAAAGAGTCTTGTATATTACTTGTTGTATTACAAAAAGTTAGGGGAAATCAGAACTATACAGAAAATCATCAGCAGTAAATAAATACAGATACACGGGCGTGCGCCCTCCCCCCTTTGTCACAGAACCCCTGCCACCCAGTACCGCGCGGGCAAAGACTCATTTAAGCGATCGACCTATATATTTGTTCGCCATCAGTTTTTTTTTTGTGATTATATCCTTAATAATCAATTTTTTGCTTAATTTTTCACCAAATCTGTAAGTTTCAAGTGCCAATGTGCCATACGCAATTGAAGTACCTAGTTTTAGTATTAACATGTAAAATTATAAGCTACAATGTTCACCTAGCCTTTTGATTTAATGATATTTCAATAAAAAAAGGATTCATTTTTTTTCTCCAACTAAAACGTCCACTAATTTGAACAAAGGCTTACTAAGAAAAATGTTGTGCTATCAAACAATGCAATGTGAGTATTAGAAAGAATAGAAAATACATAGTACTTTTATATAGACTCCTTTTCGGACAAATTACGGTCACCCAACAGTTATGTCTGTGATAAACTGGGAAGCGTGCAACACTTATTGACGGAATTCGTTCAAAATGGCACTTAGACCTTAAGACATCCGTTTTTTTTTTCAAATTATTTTTACTAATCCTATGTTCTGAATGGCTCCGAATTAAACAAAGAACCCGTTCTGCCCACATACCACAATGTACCTAATAGTGTTAATACACCAACAGCTGCAGTGCTGCGGGATTTATGGGCCCGGTGACTGGAAAAACAACAGCTTGAGTATTCCTGCTACCTGCTGTGCGGGCCAAGAGATCAGGGACGGAACTGTAGTCGCTTGCGATCCGACCTCACCTAACCTTCACCACAAAGGCTGCCTCGGGGAAGTCGTCGGCTATTTGACGAGCATCGCTGCTGTACTCGGCGGAGTCGGCGTCGGCATCGCTCTCATACAGGTGATTTTCTTATGACATAAACTTTTACTAGCTTGATCTTTGCAAAAAAATTCATTTTCTGCCTTTGGAAAGGCAACACGATATTACAGATTTGTTTCTTTCGATAATCGCTTCTGATAATGTAAATTCTCCGGGCTTTTTTTCTAAACTAAATTTTAAAACTCCCACTAAATCTGTTAGATTTAATAACCTGTTGCGCCTCCCCTCTGCATCCTTAAATAATCGTAGGTTTTAGTCTAAGGGTGTGCGGGTAGTCGCTTTAATCTGTTTGCAACAAGTGAAACTTCGATATGACCAACTATGAGTCTAATATTCTTTGACGATTCCTAAAATTATACATGTGCCTATGCTATTATTTTATAATAGTGCTTTTTATATGTATTTTGATATTAATTGTGATAACTTATGTTGCTATGTGTGTAAATGATTTCTTTTTATTTAATTAAATAAAGTAATCATTACATGAATAAATTCTTTCATGGTCACCCACATTGATTAAATAGGTTATAGAGTGTTGATTAAATAGGGCTCATTATATATTTTTTGAGACTCCAATATAGTAATAAAAAACTGCTGCTAATAATTATTGAAACAACGAAATTTTTAATCCTAATAATGTATCCTGATATATATCAGATCTGATCAAAATAATATTGAATTCCTGTGAATATAATATATAGCAATTATTGAAGAAATATCTTTGTAAATTGTTCAACGTCAGTACAGCTGGTTATCTTTTTTGTTTTGTGTCTGGCTGGTGGCCAAAAATTGCTACCTGTATGCTACTCTACCTACAGTCAATAAATTGAAACTTTGAACAAAATAGACTTAAAATTACCATCTATTCAGAAAGCCGAGAGTTGTTTTCAAATATACATAGTAACAGCTTGACTATGAATTTTAAAAATTAAAAGCTCTGTGGAATAAAAGGAAAACGCGCTGCCGACGCGAGTCTGATACGCGCTTCTAAAACGCGCGTCAACAGCGGGTTAAAAAAACGTAACTTTATGTGTAATATCCATATATAAACTAAAACGCGAAAATAACGTTTAGACATATAAAAACCTACACTGCAGAGGTCTGATATCAGGATAGATGGTTAACAATTCATTAAAAAATTTATACTTGATTACTACCCTCACATCTATCCGTATCTACCTTATAGCTTTAACTAGTGAAAAGTTAAGATCATTTGAAAGACAATAGACTACGCTTATTTAAATGAAGAACAAATATAATTTTATTATTATTAGAATAAGAATTGACACAGGCATCAAATGTTTGATGACGGCCTTACGTCCAGACATTTTACTTTTTGAGGAAGACGCCAACCGAAAAAATTGTTCACTTTCATAATTTTCGTGTTATTTACTTTTGTCTAATATAATAATTCTATTTTCCTTCTTTATTTTATACTAAATGCAATTATTTCCATTCCAGCTCCTGGGAGTGATATTCTCGTGCTGCCTAGCTCGCTCCATCCGCAGCCAGTACGAAACTGTATAAACGAACACAGCTATACACACTATACCATATTATACTTGGTGTCTATACGAGTTTGTAACGTCTATTCCAATTTACACTTTAAATGTTGTGATTTAAGTAAAATAAGTTTACAGTGTATTCAAATCAAGTACCTTCATAAAGATTTATTTTTATTGTTATTTTAGAATTTATTATTATTTTTATATTTTGTCGTTATAATTGAATTGATTATAACTTCTTATTGTTTCACACAGTACTTTATACGGACGTTAGACATAATTATAGGGACCGTATTTATATGTAACGCGAGTGATCACACATGCACCGTATTTCGAAACTTCACTATGTGGCTCAGGGTAGAAGACTGATTTTTCTTTAGAAGTGTTTGCGCATGGCCAAATCAATTCATCTCCAACTGTGTTACATTTATATAGTACTTTTTAAATCAATTTTCTATTGGAATCGTAATGTTTTAATAATATATGTAATCTTGGTATCTCATTCGTAAGTCCAAGTAGAAGTAGTGCACATTGATATTTATAAATTAGTTCAAAGTTCACATTACTGGCCAGACTGTCAGGTTGTCATGGTTTTCAAGAGGAATCTAACAATTGCTTTGCTAGATCTGGAGCGTTAACGTAATGCGAACTTTGAATTTGAGTGTTTTTTAAACCAAATGTTCTAGGTATTATATTTACAATAAAATTAGCCTTATTGAATTTATTACTGGCTTTTAATTTACCATTACCGACGTCTCATTAAATAAAACATCAATATCTTTTCTAGTTACACACATTTTATTTCCTATTTTATACCATGATATAAATTGTAACAAAGGATGATTACAAGGGATCAAGAATCATGAACATCGAGTTATAAGGAACATCAGTCGCGTTAGATACAGCGGTTGTCTTGCAAGCAACACATTTCGTTTCACAGTATAAAATAATTAAAAAATCACATTGACAAAATATATCCAGTCCCGAATACGTACGCAGTATTCATCTCTCTTGTATGTCGCAAGCATTTGAATCTCACAGCACCAGTTTCGCTACTAATGAAGTCGCCATATTCATTTATTATAAATATACAATGAACCTCTTTCATTACACTATCACCAAAACATTCATATACGCGCGACATACATTTTTCGCTAAAATCATTACAATGCTAAGTATCTATTTTAAAAACTAGGGTTAAGACATACATTAACTAGACAATAAAATAACTTACAACTAGTAACCGTTCACGTCCTAAACGGAATACTTTAGAAAAAATCGAAGTCACATCAGACGTAAGAGGCCAGTTGCCAATAGCTTTGGCACTTTAATAGTTAATGCAGACAATTAACACGTATTGGTAATCATGGATTGCAGTACATGGAGATGATATGTTCCTACTGCAAGGAAAACTGTTTTAAAGTTGCAGAATATGCAGGTAGTCATCAAATGTGAAAGTTATAATGATTTCCCTAACATTTTACAAAATAAATAGGTTGTGATCCCTTCCAACCAAATGTTTTACAAAATCAGGATTCAATCGACTGTTAAATGACCAAAGACCACAGTTTGTGTGATTTTGTTACTACCTACCTAATATACCAAGTGGCATTGTCCAAGTTTGAAGTCGTTGAGTTTGTACTGTACCAGTCAATCCAAGTAATCTTGTTCTTTGGGTACATACTCTGACCAAGTAACTTTTTATGCTTCACTTTCAACCTGTCACTTTCATATCACTAAGCACTGCCATAATACAAATGCTTATATTTCTAGAACCCAATGTACATTAATTGCATTGAATACAAACTATACGAAAAAAGTAATTGAACTATCCATTTATTTAACAAATTTCCACAATGGATCGAAAAACAATAAGGCAAAGAAATAACAATAGAGAAGATGAATCCTGAAATAAGAAAAATCTTAAACACGCCACATAGCTAATGCTACTTTACAAGATTGAGAATTTCAATTTCAACTTTGAGTCAACTCGCTAGGAACCTTTATAAAAACTTGTATTTCTGGACTAAATCACTTTTGGATATTCACACTGTTTCTTGGATTTTACGGAGTACCTCGTTATGTATTCAAAGTAAATTTAGTCTCCTTTCCGTTCTTATTCTCAATTGTCAGGTTTAATTAGTAGAAATTGCCTACTACATATTCCACAGTGCAAGAGATACTATTAAAAATTATGAAATAATCATAGTCATTAAATCTCAATTCACACTAAAATTAAAACTAAGGCAGTGGTAAAAGATTTTAGTGTTTCAAACACCTTGTTGGAAGTTAAAAAATGCAAAAGAAATATAACTGAAACTAGTATGTAAATAATATTGAATAAAACCAGTGAAACTAACCTTTATCAAGAAACCAAAACAAATGACTATTCTATTTGTGCCTCGAAAAACTCCAAATCAAAAACATTTTCACAAATAATGCGATTTATTTCCAAATATCATATTAATAGGTCACAGCAGGGACTTAAAATTGTTACTAGTGTTTGAGATCATCGCAGTTTATTGTTGTAAAATTGACTCAATTCACTGGTTAATCCTACAGTATTGTTACACAAATACTTTAATAGTAAGAAGATAACGTAAACCATGTTAAGTCTCATGACATAGAGGAGTTAACATCGTCCAAATTATTCATACCAAAAATATACAATGTACCAAAGTGGATTATCACCATTTTCATATAACACAGTAGAAACACTAACGAAAACCGATCAGTTTTTAACTAAAAGTCTGACAAATCTCAAAATTAAGACATTTAAGAGCATTTCAGACATATCAACATCACATTAATTGCAACTAAACATTAATAAGCCAAGAGAAACAACATGATTTTTTTGCAGTATACTCGAATATTGACAGCTCGCACAAGAATACACAATGATCACAAAATACCGAGGTATAATGCAAAAAAAATGTTGCCATTTGAATAATATTGTAAGCTTATATTTACGTGAACAGGATGGATTTAAAACAGAATGGTATTGAGTATGATACTTTAAGTTGTTCCTTGGCGGGTGTGCGAAGGCAGCGCAATCATGTCGCGTAACGCTTGGTCCAGAGGCGCGCGATACGGTCGTGCTCCTCCCGATTCTGCAGATACTGCGTTGCAATACTGCCCACTAGCGGATCCGCTGGAAACACACAAATCGGTCAAACCTTTACATAACTGATAATAGCGAGGACTTTTTGCGGGCGCGGGAAGAGTCGCATTGGTGGTTTGTTTCTCTTGTTAAAATTTGTGTCGTGGTGGATATTAGTGCGTAATCACCAGTATTCTTAACCACTAATATTTGTGAACATACAAGAGTGTTGGCAAGTGTAAGAAAGCAGCGGAAGTTCTTTTCCTGCTCTCTCAGAAGTCCACGGGGAAGTTTCAGTAAAACCCCACACATTTCCTGAAACCTAGGGATATTCCACTGTTCATTCACCATCATCACATTAAGAAAAGAAATTATTCAAGAACTGGCTTTTATTGGAGCGGAGCGGAGCGGAGCGAAGCGAAGCTCCCATGGATCAGCTTCAATGGCGCAATGTCTGTTAAGCCATAACTTCCAGAGTTCTTAACCGATTTTAATATTTTTATGGTGAATCAAATCAACAGGTTTAGGACCAGACGGAGCCAGATTTTGAAATTCGCAAAAAAAATAATCTTTTTTTCTTTTTTAGGTATTACGATCCGCTCCAATATATGGTGCTAGCGTAGCTTTATGCTTAGCGACTGCATCACCTAGTACTTACTAGACACTGGCTAAATGCACAAATAGTGCAAGCCATAAAGAAAGAAAAAAAAGTGAGTTTACAAAGTTAGTGATCCTGCCTCTGACACCGACGGTCTTAGGCTTGAGTCCCGGAAGGGACAGATGTTCACTTATTCATTCATTTATTTATAATTGCCTTACATGCGATATTGATAGCAGTCTAAATACATTTTTTCTAGGCTCTAAACAATCGCATGTACCTTGATAGGCACAGCAACAAGGAAGATAGAGGGGCAGACGTTTGTTAAAATTTATCTTAAAAATATTCGTTGACAGAGTAGTAGCATTTTGTAATTAAAAGCTTTTTCAAAGTATTTGTAAATTTATTTATATTGGTCTCAGCTTTTAAATATTCTGATAATTTGTTATAAACTTTTATGGACATTGAATATGTTCCGGAACTATGTAGTTTTAATTTAGAAGTTATTTGCACAATATTATTCTTGTATCGCGAATTATAACATCGAGGGGCGTCTCCTACCTTAACGCACAAGTATGCTTGCTTTTTTATAAATTTACATATTTCTAATATGTAAATTTTGTGTGATGTTTGTGTGATGATAATAAGCATTTTTACCTAAGTCATGGGTATTTATATATATCTCTATTGTAATCTATGTATCATATATGTAATACATACATATTATGTATGTATGTATATATCCTAATATCCATAACACAAACCTAATAGTGCTTACTTTGGGCTAGGCTGATGGGCGTGAAAGAAAGAAATATTATTATTATCCATCTCCTTTAAAACTATACAAAAATTCAGGAATTAAGCGAGTATAAAATCAATAGAAATAAATAAAAACGCCTATTTATGAAAATGAAAGAATATATGAAAATTATAACAAAAGAAAACAATTATTAAAATGTTTGAATGTCTGTTTGTTCTGGTTAATCTCCAAAACGGCTGTACAGATAGGTTAAACTTTACAGTAATTTAGGCTACTTATATTGTATGACCAGTGAAAATAAAAATGTAACAAAGCACGTCAGGCACAGCGTGTTCGTTTCAAAAATTATAATGAATAAAACAACAAAATAAAGCCCTTGACTATAAACAAATAAGTAATAATTTTTGATAAATGAATGAGTCAAAATACCAAACGGATTAACTGAAAACTAACATGGCTTGTTCTGGATATGCCAGCAGGAGCGTAGCTTCTAGAAGGAGCTACTTTCATTTAAACGTTATAAATTTGCCAATTTAGTTAAGTTAAACGAATAATTTATGCGCAATCTGCTGTAAATGGATGACAAATAAGAAATTTGTGCGTATTATGGTTTTAAAGATATTTTATTTTCTGTTGGGTTAAAACTTTACAATATCAAACCGCTAATTACTTAATATGCGATCACAAAATAAACATATATAGTAGCTTTTGATCTGTGCTTTTTTTCACTTAAGATCTACTTACATATGTATAATTTTAAAGTAATCTATTATTTGTCTAAACAGAACGGAAATAAAAACAAGCGCTTAAATTGTCAAAAGTATCTCACCAAAAACGGTATTTGGGTTCTTCTTGATATTATTAACAACCGTAAAAAGAATGAACATCGCATTTTTTGAGCAATACCACGTCAAACCAAAACTGACATATCATAACTCGGACAACAAACAGAACATAAATGCTACAAATTTATTAACTTTTAATAAACAAAAATTAGAGCATGATAATATATAGTCTATAAAAAACAACCATAACTCGAAATATAACCAAAACTCAAATAAACCATAAAGCAACGGATTCACATGTATTTATGACCTTTCATGTGCTGTACCAAGCAGATTTTATCTGTACAATTGTGTTTATAACTTTCATCAGCAATTGTCGTTGAATGGTGGGTAATATTTCTGCTCCAGCACCCTTACTCAAGCGAGGAGACGCACTTTTTTTTAATTTCTCTGCTGGCATGAGTGCGTTCTTAGTTTTGCCAAATTTTCTGTTTTTAAAGGAACATTAAGTTTTTAAGCACTACCATGATGTACCTACTTCACCATGATTTAAACATAGGAATTAACATAAAATCAAAGCATGTACGATTAAGCATTAAATATAAATGATTAAACACAGTAAAAACATAAGCACTATTATCATCCTGATATCACCCCTGTTTATCTTTTCCTCCATAATGCTTACGATATTATATTTGAAAAAAAAATAACGTCGCTACACTAGTTCTAACTAAAACCAGTAGTAAATTTTTAAAGAAAAAAATAAAAAATATTTTTTTAAAAAGCGTTTTTTTTAGGCAGACATAACCAAAAAACTTGTACATTAGAAGTTATTATACGACGCCATATATGGCTTAGATGCAGACGGGTCCTGTAATATGAATCCATGTGAATATGGATTCATTTGTTTAAAACAAATCTGAATTATATTTTGTGGAATTATTTATAGCAATAACGTTTGTCACTATAACTTTTGTGTCCATATATGGCTTGTTATGCAATCAGAGGTTAAGAGTACACAAGAATCACACAGTTGTGCTAGATTTTGTAAGGTTTTATAATAAAAACTTACAAAATCTTATATTATTAAAAGTAACTATAGTTGTAGGCAAAATAAAATATAATAATAATATTACTGATTAATTCATTTATAAAAAATATTTCCTAAAATGTAATATTTCACACTAACTAGCCTAGCCCAAAATGAGCACTGTGTGCCTTGTGTTATGGATACTAGGGTAAAGGATACACATACATATATGATTCATAGATATTTAATATATATGTATATAAAACCAAGACTTAGGTACAAATGTTCATATTCATCACACATACATCAAGCTCCTTCTGGGACTCTAACTTTAACGAAAGGCAGGATAGCCACCATTGCACTTTGGTGCAAGTTGTCACTAAATATATAATGTATGAAAATAAATAATAAAACAGTTCAGACAAACCTGGATTGCAATCAGTGAGCAGAGAACAGATAGACAATAAAACTTTAGATATTGTCAATGCTGGAGACCAGTTGTCTTTTAATATATCTAAGCATATCACACCTTGGCTGTTGATGTTACAATGATATATCCTGGTTCGGAATGTCACCTGCAAAATAAATAGTGGTATTACTTGATTGCTGAAAATTATTCCAATATATACATGAAGGTCTCTTTCTTGGTTTGCTTAGTAAGTATACTAAACTGTTCAAAATGTATTTATTGCAAGTAATTAATTTTCACTTGATTCAACCAGGCTAGTAGTAATATGAGGTATAATATTATACAAGGAAGATCTAAATCATAAAAAATAATAAAAGATAAAGCCAGATTTTGGTTTACATAAGTTGTAATTTTTAAATGGCCTGGCACAAGTCTTTTACATACAACAATAAACCCAAATAAAAGATAACTAAACTACAAAGCTTCATTTTTTCTTAATAAATTATAAACAACTACCTGACCAGAAATTTAACAAAAATGAGTTGAATTTCTAGTGCTGCTTTTTATTATATATGTAAAGATAATGTAGATTTATAAGTTGATAAAACCAAATATAAATCAGATTTTCTTAATAAATAATCTGAGATGCTGTAACATGAAATTATTGAAACTCTAACAGCTGTTAAGCACCATTGCAAGTACAAGTGCAAATTGTGAAGCTCCTCAATGAGATGAAACACTGCAGTCCTCAACACAGTTAGTGACACTGGTGTCACTGGTGCCCCTGGGGGCAGCATCACAAGCACTAGGGCTAGCAGTGCTCAATACAGTCAATTTATCAAAGTTTGTACTTCAAACTTGAGAACTCTGTGATTAACAAATATGAATAAAAAACTGCCCTTCATCCACATACTTTTTGTTATAAGATCTGTATAACATTGGATGTTATGGAAGTTTTTATGTAACGATCTACACCAAAGGAAAGTATATTGCTCACCATAATAATCTCATGTTAAGTTATAATGGAGATTGGTTGTTATCCTTTAAACTTATGTTTTGTCATTCTTGCAGATTCCACCAATGCAACATTTTAATTATATTTATTAAAATAGTGTTAATTATGCTTGGTTTTGCTTCACAGATGTAACTTTTATTGTAATTAGCTTTTCTTAAGTTAGAAGTAACTTTTGTTGTTCCTTTATTTAACCGTGAAAACACGTTGATGCACATTAAGTGAAACCCATGACTGTTGAGATTAATACCAACTTATAAGTACAATATTTGTATGTATATTAAGACCTTAATTGGCTGTATGTGATACTTAATGTTGTCTTTTAGTATTATAGGCTGTGGTCTTTGTGATTAAATAAAAATAAATAAACTGGTGGCTACAATAAACGGTTCCCTATTGAGTTTCATAAAATTATATGTCACAATATATTATAACACACTCTCATTTTTCATAATCATAATTATTACTTAAATTCTACATAAATGAATAAACTCCTAAAATACCTAAGACTGGTTTGAATTTATACCTACTTCTATATAAAATAAACATGTTTGTGGCATTAATGCACTGACGCAATTAGCACTACCATAGATTTTTTTGTTACACTATAATAACTGTAGTACCTAACACTGTTCAATTATTATATCTAAAAAACAGTATGAAAAACAACTAATATGACTATCAAAAATTATTATTACTAAATTATGACAATGTACATAAGAAATTAAAACTTTAGTGAATCATAAAGTACCCAGAACATACCTAACATCTAACATGACAATCTACAACAAAACCTTTAATTACTTACCTTGGGAGGTTTGAAGGGATACTCTGGAGAAAAATGTATGTCCAAGAAGAAAACTCCACCCTCATAAACTGAACCAGGCGGTCCTAATATTGTAGATACCCACTCATACAGATTATCTCCTTTTGGCCCTGCACTGCAGTTTGGCGGAGGATCCAGTGTAATTTCTGCAAGCTCCTTCTGAATCCTCTTGGCTGATGTCCCAAGTGCTTTTGACATTTTTGGATTGGGCTTATTTTCTTTTGAGTCTGGTTTGCTGTCAGTGATTGTATTACTCGAGCCTGCTCCTCCCCGACCTCGTCCTGTACCGCTTCCTGATGAACCAGATGCACCGGACATTATCTAAAAGCACCAAACTCAAAATTCTAAACTACTCAACTAAAAAAAAACAAGCAAACATAATCATAAAAACAAAATAAAAAGGTGAAATTACACACACAATGTAAACAATTCATGCATGTGAGCAAATCTTGCAACTGAGAACAAATAATCAATTCTTACTGATCTATAGTTCAGTTCTCGAAACGAAATCAGCATGTTTTACTTTGGCCCAAAACTAAAAAGATTCCTTAGTAGGAAAAAAAATAAAAAACGCAAGATTTTTTTTATTTTAGTCAAGAACAAGAACAAAGGAATTGAATGTTAATATGTGTTAAGCTCTGCAAAAGGTAAAATAAAGTATTCATCATAATTGCACTCACACCTTAAGCAGTAATAAATCAAAATATCTGTAATAAATACAATGGAAAATGATGTATTTGTACCTTACGAATAACAGTCGGCCATCTTGTAGGCTGGCGTTATCCGATAAACTTATATTTTTTCTATTCAGCAGTGACCCAGTTTAAGAAATAGCAGTCTCCCAATACACAATAGATATGAGAAAATTACTTCATCCAGAAATTGTACAACTTTGGCGTTTTTCTACCAATGCAAACTCCTGGCTAGATGCTCCGCACTGCAAAGCGCAAATAGGCTGCCTGTTACTAACTTAACTACTAATCTTATACCTAAATTATTAAAAATACACAAAATTACCTTTGCAAAATTAAGGAGCCTTCTTTATTGTTTCTACCGGCAATATAACAAACAGCTTGAAAACACTACTACCACATTTCATCCATTTGTCCGTCAACCTCACCACACCAACACAAACATCTGAAATTTCACAGAATACACACACGTTCAAGACTTCAAAACCGAACTCATAACATAACTTTTATTTATTAATGACACCAATGAATGACACAATTGAAAATGAAAAATAAAAAAAATCCTTTACAATGCCCATGAAAATATGTGAAAATGATTTGAAAACTTCACAAATTAAGAGTCATACAACACCATCAAACATTAAATTTAAAAAATTACAAATGGGGGAAGGGTGTATTAGTAGTGCTGCCAACAATGATTTTAAAATAACGCTAAGGAAGTTGGTTTTCTTCGTCAAAAATCCATCATTATATTTTAATAGTTATATTGTTTCTTAAGCAAAAGACGTAAAACATAATTTTAAATGTATTGATTGATTTTTTTTATTTTAAATACGATTATATTATAAATATACGGGGCCCCAGTACCCAGTGCTGGTGTAGTAATCATGAGAGCGGTAGAAGTTACGACTTCTATAAACTATTTAAATCTACAGGTTTATTTTATGATACATAACATCGTTCTTCTATACCGAATATTTCATTAAGTAAGTTGTATTTAGCAAACAACAAAGTTTTTATTCCAGTCAGTTAAGGTTACATCGTTTTTTATAGAATATATCTGCATTTTTGGACAAAACTATTTTCGTCAATATATAAATCAATTAAGGATTGGGCAAACAGCGAACAGGGTGCGAATCCGTGGATTTACGAATGTGTTAGGTTAGCAACACTGGTTGTTGGATATTTCTCTTCTCTATGCATTGGAGCACAGCTCTAGCGGTGAGAATTGTGGCACTACGAAAGAAGGAGATAAAACTAAGTTTCGGACTTATTTCATCTCTCTCATCTCATTTCCTAGGCATTGAGATAGATCAAAAAATTGATTGGAAACCACAGGTAGATAGGGTATGCAAAAAAGTAAATAGGTTTGTTTTTGTTTTGTTTAAATTAACAAAAGTGACCTCCAGAAAAACTGCCCTGACAGCCTACTTTGCATATGTGGAATCGGTGCTGCGATATGGCCTCATTATTTGGGGAGACAGTACTGACATACATAGAGTATTTGTGGCACAAAAGAAATGTATCAGAGCAATATTTAGTATTGCACCTTATACCTCATGTAAGCCATTTTTTAAATATTTAAACATTTTGCCACTACCCTTTCTTTACATTTTTGAAATGGCAAAGTTTTATGAAGTCTAACCAGGGCTTTATGACTGCAAAAGACATGTTTCCCAGAAATACAAGGAACGGTAATAGGCTGGTCATCGACATAGTGCCCAAAAGCACACGTTTAAAATAAATGTTATTACATGGGAATATCAATATATAATAAGATTCCCCAAGCTATAAGGGAATTGCCTTTTAATAGGTTTAGTTTCGAGCTGCATAAGTGGCTAATGGATAAATTGTTCTACTCGGTCCAGGATTTTTTGAATTAAAAATAAATAAATCAACTAGCTATTATTTTTAGTTTTAATGATAATTATGCGGACTTATTTGATTGTGACAATTTTTTTTTCTTTCTTTTTATATGTTTTAATCCTATTTTTTATTTTTTGTTATCATGTAATCTTGATTTTATTTTTGATTTGAAAATTGTAATTTTTATAATTTGACATGTAATTTTGCTTTTATTATGTTAAAACGTTGGAATTAAGTTTGCATGCTATATAATCATGGCTAAATAGGTTACAAAGCATCAAAATTGTTACTAATCTATCGTACCACCATTGTATACCACCCTATTTAATGCAAATAAAGATATTCTATTCTATTCTATTCTATTCTCAAAGTATATGCCGTACCTTGAGAGTCAATCGCCTATAAGCGTTAGTCCGAAAGCATATGCCATCTTCCTCACTCTTCTCAAACTAAGATATTACTGCACGTTATACGGGTACGGCATGTCCATTAGTATACACATGTCGATGGATATGAGCCATACTACTACGTACTTATTACTTCCATGATATGGGCATAAGCACAAATAGTGTTTCATTTGTATTCTGCGGTTTCTAGTCATGATGCTACGCATGTGCTAAACACCGACATTTCGATTGAAAGCAATTGCAATATCAATTTGATTTTACTAAGTTTAAACTACAAGAACAACGGTACGCATCATTAGGCCTAACCACTTGAGGCGCTGGTATTTTGCAATAAACACATGTTAATTGAGATTACAAACACTTGCAAATATTGCATTCATACAAAAAAAAGTAAAGTGGGGCTTTGATTTATACAAGTTGTTCTTTGATCTTATTTGTCATTTTTTCCTAGCACTTTGTTTTATGAGTATTCTTCTTACTTGGTTCCAAAAATGCTTATTTTTAGGTTAACAACAGTTTCATCTAAATTCCAATGTAGTCAAATACCCTATTCTATTTAAATTGGGAAATGTGATAGTCTGATTGATTATACTTACGTACATACTTTGACGTTGATCGGTTGGATGGATAAATTTACTTGGTATTTGTAAAATCTGTAGTTATTGGTTTGGGATATTGAGATTTATTTTTTGGTGGAAGTGGGAAATAACTTTTAGGTGCTTTGTTTCATTGTTAAATCTTGTTGTGGCGGATATTAGTGTGAAATAATGGTGGATTAGTGTTGGCAAGTGAAACAATATAGTAGAGTCACTTCACGCGCTTACAAGGAAACCTCGGAAATTTGAGTTTATCCCCACACCTTTGCTGAAAACCAAAGAAAAAGGGAGTATTGCATTATTCATCTGTCTTTCATTAAAGCTTTGGGCAACATAATTTAAAAATATAATTACTAAAGATTAGGCCGTATGAGATTACTATCCTTTGCCTAACCACATGGAAAACCTGACAAAAAAATAATGCCTACATCACAATTGGTTGAAATTGATTGGTGTTATGTTATTATTTTACATTTTCGTCGAGTAATATTCATAGAAAATTAAAATAATTACTCTCATTATCACATTCCTTAAGTTTACAAAATATAACTGTATACTGGAAAAGGGTGTAAATCAATAAACTAGTTTTTGATGAATAGTTATTTTGTTTATTAATACTTAAATTATAACTTTGCTAAAATGGGTAAACGACAGCATCAAAAGGACAAAATGTATGAATCTTTGCCCAAAAGTGAGCTTTATTTAAACTTTTTCTGAATAAATCACGCTTTTTTTCTTACCCAGGTACCTCACGTATACGGAATGGACGACGTTATACGGAGGTAAAAGATCAGGTACTACAGTGGAAGAAGATTCTACGTTTAAAAGGCTCCCCTTTGACCATTGCTGCATGTGCTTGCAACCGTTTGAGGATCCGTACTGCGACGCCGAGGGAAACATTTTTGAATTACAAGCTATTTTGGAGTTTGTAAAGAAATTTAAAATTAACCCTGTAACTGGCAAGGTAATCACAAGTTGCGAGGCTCCTTTTTAAATTGTGTTCTCATTATTTTATGTATTTATATTTTGTTTTTAGAAATTTGATCTCAAAACCCTCACTAAACTCAAGTTCTACAAAAATGCAGAAGATGATTACCATTGCCCTGTTTTATTTAAGCCTTTTACTAAAAATTCTCACATTGTTGCTATACAAACTACTGGCAATGTGTTCTCCTATGAAGCTGTGGAGCAACTCAACATCAAGGGCAAGAATTTCAAAGACTTAATCAATGACACTCCATTCACCAGGAGTGATATAATTACAATTCAAGATCCAAATAACTTGACCAAGTTCAACATATCTATGTTTCACCACATTAAAAACAACTTGAGAGTTGAAACTGAAGGTATGACAGTCCCTTTTGTAGATTCTATAATAATTTCGCTAGTTAATGCTTTATACTTACCAAGTGAAGGATATTCATCTACCAAGTGTCTGCTTTCAGGTGTAGACATTCCTTAGAATGTGTTTCAATTGTTTATATGTAACAAAAGGAGTAATAAACTGAACTATATGGCTAGTATAATGATTTTAAATGTTATTTAAATTATTTCAGAGGAGATTGCTATGAAAAAGGACCCTCAAGCAAGACTAAAAACAGTTTCAGCAGAGACTAAAGATATCTTACAAGAATTAGAAAAAGAATATAAAGCTCCAGAGAAAAAGGAATTAAAAAAAGAGGTATAACAAGTTGTGATGAGAATTATTTTTAAACCTTTTCTAACAACACATTCTTTCCAATATTTTCAGCATACATTGCTCTCTGTGATTATGCATCAATCTCACTGTTGTTGTGACTTGTACTATACTTTACGTGGTTAGTAAAACAATTTAAAAGTATTTTATAGGTTGCAGACAAATTCAATGCAGCCCATTATTCTACTGGCATGGTGGCCGCTAGCTTCACATCAACTGCTATGGCACCAGAAACAGTGCATGAAGCAGCCATCATTTGTGAAGACGAAGTAAAATATGACAGGGTAAAGAAAAAAGGTAATATGGACTCTCCATTTTTATGTTATGAATAATATTAATTTAATAGTTTAACTTATCAATTTAAAATGCAATAGTTTAAATTTTGTAAAATCTTTATTACAAACATGATTTTCTGGAAAGCTGTACTGGAAGCCATAACTATAAACTACTGAGATTTTCACATTCCTTTATCTTCTTTTGTTTTATTAGAATCTATAATCTGAGATCACAGTGGTTTGTGTGTTTGCGTGTGGTAGATGGTGCTAACGGAAAAATATTTAATAATAAAAAAAAAATAAAGAATTTTGTCCACCCATACGAAGCCGGGAAGGGCCGCTAGTCTATAATCTAAGATTACAAATTTGTTATTTGTCTGTCCGCTCTTTTTCCCGCCCTTTTTCCATTGTATCAATAACGTTATCATAGCAACGCGTTAACCGCAAGTAGTTCGTCTACCGGACGCTAGATGGCGCTAACGGAAAAATATTTAATAATAGAAAAAATTTCAAAGAATTTTTCCACCCGTGCGAAGTCGGGACGGGCTGCTAGTCTATAATCTAAGATCACAAATTTGTTGTTTGTCTGTCTGCTCTTTTTCCATTGTATCAACTAACGTTACCATAGCAACGCGTTAACCGCAAGTAGTTCGCCTACCGGTCGCTAACGGAAAAATATTTAATAATAGAAAAAAATAATTTTTTCCACCCGTGCAAGGCCAGGACGGGCCGCTAGTCTTAAAGACAACTAACCTTTACACTTTTACAGAGACCTAATTTCCTGTCCTATTCTTATTTTAAAAGTTTACCACATGTTGCAAATTACCTAATTTACTTTGAATGCAATCTATTTATGTATGAAAGAGTACAAAGCATGCTTTCTTTTCAGGCTATGTAAGACTGGTGACTCAATATGGCCCATTAAATTTTGAATTGTATTGTGATGTTACACCAAAAGCTTGTGATAATTTTATAAAACTCTGTAATAAGGGTTATTACAATGGAACGAAATTCCATAGATCAATACGAAACTTCATGGTAAGATATCTTAAATAGATAATAACTAATAAGACTAATTTTACTAAATAGTATTTTGACCAATTGAACCTACATTATCCCAGCTGGAGTACAATTTTTATGAATCTTATGCAGCCTGTAAATTAGAACCCGACCAACCCGACCAAAATAATAAATTAGTTCTATATAGGTACCCAATAGTGATTATGTATACAGGGTGTTGTATGTAGGTAGGGTATGGTATTACACCATTATGCCACAGGACAATTTTTTATTGAGAACTGGCTGTTTTAGGTTTTTAGATACCTACTCAATGCTTTTAAACGTACGTCAATATGACATAAAAAAAAAGAACTTACATCAATGTTGTCTTTAAAAAATTACGTTTGTACCGAGTATATATACAAGGTTATTTTATAAACACCATCCAAATTTATATATTATATTCTTTGAAGAAAATAACGAAACAAGATTTTTTTCTTTTAATATCACTCAGTACTAAAATATTAAGTTAAGGCTACACAAAGTTATCCGAGGAAAACTACCGATTGCTGTCACAGTCACGCTACGCACGGTGTTGTAGCAGATGATTACACGACCCCCGCCCCGCCCTCCCGTATTTCATTGATACATTACAATGATTTTCATAAGTTGCAAATTTAAACGAAAAAAAATAGGAACGTCAAATTGAAGAAGAGATAAGTTGATTTGTTCTTTGATTATAACAATATTAATCGATAACACTTTTAATAAATAAAAAATGAACATAAAAGTAAACCACACCTTAGGCACTTACGTCGCATTTTTTAAAATTTAATCAACTTATGTAGAGTAATTGGTTGGAGTAAAGCAAAGGGTGTTTATTAACCACAGAATCTAAAAAAACAGGGATCGCAAAGGCAATTCGAAAATCGCAAAAACAAATGCAGTGCCAAAACCTTAGTACCTACCTACCTAAGTTATTTTTGTCTATTTTACACGATAGGATAAAGAAATGTATAATTAATAGTTCTAAAAATATTTTTGTGAAAAATTTCACAAGTCTTAGCCGCCCTGCACACATTTTGCTTTACTCCAACAAAATAATTAATTAAAAATCCAAACAAAATACACTTACATGAAGTTTGAAAACAATCACTTTACCTTAAAGTGTAGGTAATTTCTCTCTAAACAGTATTGCACGTTTATGAACATTGTCTTTAATTGTATTACTTGTTTTTTCACTTTGTCACTTCGTTAAATGCATATTTAAGTTCTCGAGGCTTTGGGCCTTCTTCACATAAACCCGTCGTTCAATTTCGCCCTCGATTTCAATTGCAAGTGTGAACACATTTCGTTAGGTAGATAATTATGCGACGTAAATGCGTGAACGCAACATTGTACATCGCGGAAAGTCCGCGGGTGACTGATTTCATTGCGCCGATGTCGTTACAACTTGCGCGCGCAGCTCGGTGGGGCGCTTCGGGCGGTCGGTCGTTCAACTGTAAGTGCCTATTTTGCCAGTAACCAGCTGTTGTAATAATTCGCTCGGACAAAATTTTTTTTTGCGGAAATTTTACCTCCCAATTTTTTTTCATAAATAAAGTGTTTGAATGATATCTTATGCCTAGAAAAAATTTGGATGGTGTTTATATAATAACCTTGTATATATTTTATTAAACTTCTTTATATTTAATACTGTTATTTCACTGTGAATAGCTTCCAACGACTCTACAGCACTCTACAATGGTTATGGGCTATTAAAAACAGAGAAGTACGGATTATATACGGAAGAAAAATATATATTGTTCGGGAGAGTAATTGTAAGTTACATAGTTTTGTTGATTGCGTGAACGAAAATGAGTTCAGGAATGGCGGTAAGAATAGAACCGTTGGGCAAGGAAAACTATGATAGTTGGCGAATTCAGGTACAAGCCCTTTTGACCAAAAATGATACGTGGAAGTATGTAAGTGGTAGATTAATGAAACCCGTAGATGCTGGAGAATCCGAGAAATGGGAAATTGAGGATGAAAAAGCGAAGGCTGATCTCATACTGTCCATAAATGGTAGTGAATTGAGGCACGTAAGAGGGTGTAACTCATCACGTGAGGTTTGGCTCAAACTTGAATCCGTTTTTGCATCTCGCGGACCAGCGAAAAAGGCTACCTTGTTGAAGAGATTGATGTTGCACAGAATGACAGAAACGGGTGATATACAAGCACATATTAACGAATTTTTCGACACCGTCGATAAGTGCTGTAGAGTCGTTGGAAGCTATTCACAGTGAAATAACAGTATTAAATATAAAGAAGTTTAATAAAATATATATATATACTCGGTACAAACGTAATTTTATTAAAGACAACATTGATGTAAGTTATGTCATATTGACGTACGTTTAAAAGCATTGAGTAGGTATCTAAAAAACCTAAAACAGCCAGTTCTCAATACGCCCCCTTTTTTAGATAATCCCATATTTAATATACACTACACAAGCTATTAAACTTTAGAACAACATAAACTATACACTAACAATGCCAACACCTAAACCTTCTATACATTTATAGTGTTTTATTTTACAAAGCGGCTTAGTTAGAACATCCGCCAGCATTGAATCAGTGGGTACATGTCTCAGCATTATTTCTTTATTAGTTGATAGAACATCCCTAATAAAATGATATTTTATGTCTATATGCTTGGTTCTAGCATGATAGATCGGATTTTCAGCTATTTGGATCGCCCCCTGATTATCGGCATACAAGGTAACTCTAGCATACATTGGAAAACCAATCTCTTTCAATAAGCTATTTAAATAAATACCTTCTTTCATTGCCTCCGATAAGCTAACATATTCCGCCTCACAACTCGATGTAGCGACACAACATTGTTTACGCGATGACCACGATATACATGCACCGCCTAAAATGAAAGAATATCCACTATAAGACTTCCGACTTATAGGACAGTTTCCCCAATCTGCATCTGAAAAACCCTCTACATGTTTTTCGGTTTTATTATATATAAGGCCGTATGCCACAGTTTTCTTCAAGTAGCGTAATATTCGTTTTGCTGCTTTCCAGTGACTAGGCTCCGGACACTCCAGATATTGTGCTAATTTTGCCACAGAGTTCGTTATATCAGGCCTAGTGCCCACACTCAAGTACATTAGCGATCCTATAATTTCACGATAAGGAAATCTTACCTCTTGTTTCTCTTCATCATTCTTTTCATTTTGAATTTTAGATGAATTCAATTCCATAGGCGTAACACTTTCATTACATTTTTCCATATTAAATTTTCGTAAAATATCTTTGACATATTTTTGTTGTGACAGACAAATGACATTATCTTTTTGTTGAACTTCTATGCCTAAAATATACTTTGCTAGACCATAATCTTTCAAGTCAAACTCTTTTGACAATTGACTTTTGAAACTTATTATTAAATCCTCTTTTTCGGACGCTATAAGCAAATCGTCAGTATATACTAACACGAATAAATGATTTTCACCTACATTCTTGAAATACAAACAAGGTTCCTTTTTACTTGGTTTCAGGTTCATATCTTTCAGTTTCTTATCAAGTCTTTTATTCCACTGCCGTCCAGCTTGTTTCAACCCGTACAACGACTTTTTCAATAAACAAGTATCATACCCAGACTTCAGTTTGTTTAACATTTCTTTCGCCCTATTCACGACAGAAATGTCTTCCTCTTGATTTATAAGCTTCGTCAACCACTCAGACAAACGTTCTGGAACCTTCATGTAGATTTCTTCATCTAAAGAACCATTCAAAAATGCAGTATTTATATCGATTTGATGAATCTTCATGTTCAACTCTACAGAAAGAGCTGCTAGCAGTCGTACAGTATCCAACCTTACTACGGGAGCAAAAGTTTCGTTATAGTCTATTCCGTAACGCTGACTAAAACCCTGTGCTACTAACCGCGCTTTCTTCGTTACTGTCTTATTTACGTTGAACTTCGATGTCAATACATATCGGCAACCAACCACATTTCTATTTCTTGGTTTTTGAACTATTTCCCACGTACCTTTGACTAGTAAACTTTTTATCTCAGATAGTATCGCACTCTCCCATTCGGCTCTTTCATCACTTGACAAAGCCTCATTCAAGGATATTTGAGCTGCACCAATGAAATCTGCATAATCCAACTCCACATGAGAACTTTCACTCTCTTCTTCATCTCCCTCAGGATTTTGCACTTCGACAGTTTTATATAATTTTCGAGGTCTGCCTTTACCACCAGATCGTAGAAAAGTTGGACGACCAGGAGCTCTCTTGTGTGTAACTTGGCGCTCTCTATTTTGGTGAAAATCACTGTCTTCACTGACAGGATGCCTCACTTCAGTAGTTTCTGGTACCTCTACTGAATCTTGGCAAGTTTCTGGCGTAAGTCTACTTACCTCCTCAGAATACACATTACAGCTAGGTAATGCAAAAAATTCTACATCAAGAAAACTCTTAATCCTATCTAACGAACTACTATTTACAGATTTACAAGTTTGCTTACTAGCTTCATCTGATATTCTTTCATCTTCATGAAACTTAACATCTCGCGCTACTACAAACTTCCTCTGTTCAGGAATCCAAACTTTATAGGCTTTTGCAGTTTCTGGATAGCCGACAAAAATACCGACAATACCTCTTGCAGCAAACTTATCTTTTCCGGGGTTTTTATCTAGAACATACACCTTTGCCCCAAATGTTCGAAAATAGTCAATTTTCACAGGTGTTCCATACCACTTCTCATACGGAATACCTCCATCTAGACTCCTAGTTGGACATCGATTACGGATATAACAAGCTGTATCTATGGCGTTCATCCAAAATCCCTTTGATAGTTCAGATCCGAACATCATACATCTTGCCATTTCGACCAACGTACGATTCATCCTCTCAGCTACTCCATTTTGCTGAGGTGTCCTTGGTACTGTCAATCTTCTTAATATCCCTTCACGTCTCAAGTAGTCATCAAAATCCTTGTTACAATATTCTCCGCCGTTGTCCGACTGAATATATTTAATTTTCGTCCCCATAAGATTTTCTGCTTTCAACTTATAACGTTTGAATGAACGTTTGAGCTTTATCTTTGGAGTTGAGGAAATATACGTCACACCATCTAGTGCAGTCATCGATAAACGTTATAAAATATTTCGCACCTACTAACGATTCACACTTCATTGGACCTACAATATCGGTGTAAATAATTTTAAGCTTTTCATTACATGGACTTTTCGACTCATTAAACGGCATTGCACATAATTTTCCTTTGGCACAAATATTACAGTTCGATAATTTTTGTATCTCATTTTTATTTACATTAGCACCTACTTTTTTGAAAAGCTTTAGTACATCCTTAGCATTTACATGTCCTAAGCGTTCGTGCCAATTACATATATCGACATTATTTACACTATTTAGAAATTCAGTTTTACGAAAACAATACAAGTTACCCTTTCTATAAGCAACAAATTTTATCTCCCCTTTCTGATCAACGATATCTGCATGATCATTACTAAAATTGACAATATATCCATCATCAGTCAATTTAGCTACGGAAATCAAATTGCTCCTCAAATCAGGAACGTAAAATGTATCGTTCAACTGAATTGTACTACTAGAGTTATCATTATATGCCGATAATCTAACGATACCCTTACCTTTTATATCTGTACTTACATTTGTTGCCAAATTAATTTTTGCGATTACGTGTTCCAAATTTTTACCAAACATATCCACATTGTTACATAGATGAGACGTACACCCACTGTCCAATATCCATTCATTTTTGAACATATATACAGCATTGCAAATCTCATTATCTGAAAAATTTGAAATTACAGAATCAATATTATGAACATGTTCTCTTTTAACTTTATTTCGACATTCAGAAGCCTTATGTCCGTGTTCATGACATTTGAAACACTTAAACCTAAACTTATCTTTATTAGCCGCCGTATTCCTACTCCGGTTGAAATTCACGGTATTCGTATTAATTTTCCGTCCATCATTATTTTTCCGATATGTATGCATAACATTTTCTTGCATTTGGCCTATATTCGTGTTCGTGTTTAATCTCGATTCGTACTCTTCCAAAATCTTTATTTTTAAACTTTCCGGTTTCGGCAACTCGTCCCTCGATTCTATCGCACACCTGAAGTTTTCGAAGCGCTCTGGCAAACTATACAGCAACATAATGGACAATAAGTCCTCATGAATGTTTATATTCATATCAGCCAACTTATCGACGGTGTCGAAAAATTCGTTAATATGTGCTTGTATATCACCCGTTTCTGTCATTCTGTGCAACATCAATCTCTTCAACAAGGTAGCCTTTTTCGCTGGTCCGCGAGATGCAAAAACGGATTCAAGTTTGAGCCAAACCTCACGTGATGAGTTACACCCTCTTACGTGCCTCAATTCACTACCATTTATGGACAGTATGAGATCAGCCTTCGCTTTTTCATCCTCCAGGTCTAGATGGAGGTATTCCGTATGAGAAGTGGTATGGAACACCTTTTTTTTTTTTTTTTGTTTTCGTAGAAAATGCCTTACGCATTCCGCCGTGTCGGGAGAACACGGCGGATATGTGGGACTCTCCTCCATGCCTCTACCCGGCCTAGTGCCCGGTAAAGGCTTGGAGGCCTACCCACTAAAAACTACGGCGTCCCAATACACATTGGAGCGGGTCGCGGGGCCCTTGGCCGGAATCGACCGCAACCCGCTCCAGTGTGGGTCCGCGCTCGTGGGCGGACCTCTCCTATGCTCCGTGAGGGACGGAGCAACGGGGTGAACCGTGACGCCCTGAACACCCCGCACGCCTGAGGGCCAAGTGCAATGCGACTGCCGGTCTCCCGTTCCGACAGCCGCTGGCCCCCTTTCGGTGAGGGAAGGAATAAACCACACCCCCCGACCGACCCCGACCCACACAGGACGAGACTCCCGCGCCCGCGATGATCACCCAAGAACAAGTTCCCGGGCGCCATCGCAGGCGGCGCGGTTGCCCCGCCCAGTGCAGGCCGGGGGCGGCCGAGGTGTGCTAACGGCCTTCCCCCCCCCACCTCATCGGAATGTGCGTCCGCGGAAGTCCCCCGGAAACAAAAGTTCCCGGAGGGCTTCCGCGGTCGCCATCCCATCGGACCCCCTCTCGGCCACGCCGGGCGATAACGGAGAAAACTCCGGTATCACCCGTAGTTTCCGAGTGAGGGTCCTACCCTCGGGGGATGCTGTTCCCGAGGGTCCTCCTCAAGCGCTCCGCTCGCGACCCCCGCGAGCGCCCGCGCTACTGGCCTCTTGACCCAACCCTTCCCAGCGGGGAAGGGTGGGAAGAGACCCTCTCCCCCCATTCGCGCGTTTTCGCGTGGGGGGTGGACACCCTCCTTGGGTGCCCCTTCCACCTTGGCGTCGACTAGGGAGGGGGGAACGGTCCCACCCTAGATAGGGATGCGGGTGGCGTAACGCCGCCACCTGCCCCCCCGACGCCTGCGCCTTATTAGGGAGGAGTTTAGGTCCTCCTCCCTCCGCCTCTCAGCGGCCTCCTTCTGCAAGAGTACGTCCTCGCAGAAGGAGGCCGCCGCCTCCCAGGACCTCTCGCTCGTCGCCATAGCTCGCGCCACAGCGGCGAGCGAGAGGTCGCTCCCTATCGCCGCGACAAGACTGCCGCGCTGAGGAGACCACGCCGCACACACCTCGAGGGTGTGCTGGGCAGTGTCCTCCGCAGCGCCGCAGTGATGGCACGACGGGGTCGGCTCCCTCCGAATCCGGTACAGGTACTTACCGAAGCAACCATGCCCGGTAAGCACCTGCGCCAGTCTGAAGGTCACCGACCCGTGGCGCCTGGCTCGCCACTCTCGAAGCATTGGACCCAATGCCTCGAGAGTGCGTACACCATACGGTGGGTTGATGAGGGACCCCTCCCATTCCCCCATCATGCTCTCCTCGGCCTCTTGCCGGAGCCGCCGGACCTCCTCGGGTGCGAGCCTATCTCCTCGCACCCCCGCCTCCCTCCTTTGCAGGTAGACCTCCCTCAGGACACGAGCCTCCAGGTCCCATGGAGGTGTACCTGCAATGGCACACGCCGCCGCTCGCGACACCGTTCGGTAACACCTTCCGATACGGGTCGCGACCGTCCTCTGGGACCGCCTCAAATTGGCCAGTCCCTCCTCCGCGGCGGCGTCCGCCCACACGGGCGCGCCGTAGAGGGCCATGCTCTTTATGACCCCTGCAAAGAGTCGGCGGCAGTTGGACCCTGGGCCGCCGACATTTGGCAGGAGTCTTCCCAGTGCCTGGGAGGCTTTTAGTAACCGGGGGGCCAGTTGGCGGAAATGCTCGCTGAACTTCCAGCGAGCGTCCAGCACTAGCCCCAGGTACTTGATGTGGGGCTGCACCGGCAGCCTCACCCCACCAAGCACCACCTCCCTCGCTCGCACTGGGGGAGCCCTCCTCGGGCCATGAAAGTAGATGACCTCGGTCTTATCGACCGAGACGTCCAACCCCATGGCCCGGATGCGCCCGATCACGGTCTCCGCGGTCTCCTTTGCCCGGCGCCTGGCCTCCAAATAAGTCTTCCCCCTAGCAACGATGAGTGTGTCGTCGGCATAACACACCATCGTTGCACGGGGGAGGAGCCGCCCTCTGAGGAGCCAATCATACGCCATTATCCACAGGAGCGGACCCAGAACCGCCCCCTGTGGAACGCCGCACACCATTTCCCTCTCCACCAAGCTCCCCCGCGAATCGGCGTAGAGCACCACCCTGTCCTTAAGGTAGTGCTCAATGATAAGCCGGAGGTACGGGGGAAGTTGGTGGAACCTGAGGGCCTCCAAAACGACGTCGTAGGGCAGGGAGTTGAATGCGTTCCTAATGTCTAAGGACACCGCGAAAACTCCCTGCCCGAGCCTCTCCGCTCTGTCGATCTCCTCCCTGAGGGCCAAGACCGCGTCGACCGTCGACCGGTTCCTCCGGAACCCGAACTGCCTGTCCGACAGGTTCGGGCCCACCTCCTCCAGGTGCTGCGTCACCCGGCCGGCAATGACTCTCTCCAGTCCCTTGCCGGCCTCATCAAGCAGCACCACCGGCCGATATGCGGACGGGGAATCCGCCGGGCGTCCCTCCTTTTTAAGAAGGCAGAGTCGTCCCCTCTTCCAAAGCTTGGGGAACTCACCTCTCTCCAGGCACAGGCTGTAGGTGTCCTGGAGGAACTCCCCTAGGTGGTCCGCGGCGATGGGGACGACTTTGCCCGGGACCCCGTCCGGGCCCGGCGCCTTCTTGTGGCCCTTGAGGCGGTCCATGATGGAGGCCATCTCGGCGGTGGTAACCGGCTCGTACCCCGTCGCCTGGTTGGGGGGGACTGGGGGGAGCACCATTCTTGGCGGGAGGACCGGCGGCACGGCAGGGAAGAGGCCCGAGACCACCCTCTCCAGCAGCTCCGGCTCCATCAAGTCTGTGGCCGGAGCTTGGCCCTTCATTTTCCCCCTGACCGTTCGGTAAGGGCGGCCCCACGGGTCCCTGTCGAGGCTAGACAGGAACTCGCCCCAGGCCGCATCCTTCGCCTGCCGAATGGCCAGGTTGAGCCGCCTTTTGGCCTCCCTGTAGGCGGTCTCGAGGGCCTCCTCCTCACCGTCCAACCTCGTTCTCCGCCGACGACACCTTTGCAGCGCCCTCCTCGCCCGAATGCAGGCGGCTCTGACCGACCCGATCTCTTCGGACCACCAGTAGACGGCGGTCCTGCCAGGCCGATCAGCTACCCTAGGCATGGAGGCGCTGCAGACCGCCGTGAAGGCCGCCTTAATACGCCCCGCCCTTTCCTCCGCCGATCGGTGCTGCCCCCAGCTCTCATCCCGCATCTTCCAGGCCTCCATTATCGCCGCCTCCTCCGCCAGGTCCCTGTTGAGCCTGGCGAGGGCCCATCTGGGGAAACATGCCTGCGTTCCCCCCCCTGGGCGCCCACCAGATCCACCCCTCAGGTCGGCCTCAAACCTGATGTAGGGGTGGTCCGACAGGGACTCCTCCTCCGACAGGACGCGCCACGCCAGTATTTTGGGTGCCAGAGATGGGGCCGCCAGGGTAACGTCGACGCGCGAGCCGCCGCTTCCCCTGACGCAGGTGAAGGCGGTGCCGGTGTTTAGCACCGCCAGCCCCATCGCTGCCACCCAGTTCGCCAGGACGACCCCCTTCGGGTCGTCCGAGAGGGACCCCCACGCCTGGTGTTTGGCGTTGACGTCCCCCCCCAGGAGGACTTTTCTGGGGGCCAGTCTCCCTATGGCGCGCCCCATCCTGTCGACCCACTCCGTAAACTCCCGGAGGGGTCGATTGGGGGAGAAATACCCGCCCACCACCGCGATTCCCGCCCAACTGACGGCCACATACCCTTCTCCCCTCTCGATGAGTGTGAGAGGGGGGGCGCCGACTGCCGTCGTGGGGACCAAGATCGCCACCGTGTCGTCTGATGCCGAAGCCCAGTTGTCCCGCGGAGGGGCACAGTAGGGCTCCGACACGATGGCGAGGTCCACGGACCACTCCGCCAGGTTCTGCATCAGCAGGTCCTGCGAACCCGTGGAGTGGTTTACGTTCGCCTGGAGGATGTTGTACGGTCTTGTAGGCATTATTGGACCGTATCAACAACCTCCATGGCCGCCGGGGCCTGCGCGCGCTGCGCTCCAAAAGCCCTTGGGAGGGGCTTTCCCTTAACCGTGGGGGGCTTGCAGGATTTGCCCCCCATGATGTGCCCGTGTGGGCGCTTCAGCGTCTTGCAAAGGGCGCAGCACGGATCCGCATTGCACGACGCCGCCTTGTGCCCCTCTCTGCCGCACCTGTAGCACAGGGCGCTCCTGTCAACGCTGGCGGGGCAGAGCGCCCCGGTGTGCCCCGGCTGCAGGCATCGGTAGCACCTCAGGGTGCGAGGCTCTAGCACCCTGATGGAGGCTACCGTCCACCCTACCCGTATTTTGCCCTCTATAGCGAGCTTTTTTGCCGCCTCCACCGGGCATTGCGCGACTGCGGTACCGAGGCCACCGGGGCCCACTCTTATTTCGCCCACCTTTACCTGTTCAGGTGGGCATCCTCCTTTGTTGGCGATCGCAGCTCGCAGCTCGCTGGGCCCCGTAGAGTCGTCGAGGCCGCTGACCCTAATATCCGCCATCTTGGTGGGCCTCGAGATCGACGCCATCCCCTCCAGCACCTCTGTTAGCTTTTTAGCGAGGCCGTCGGCTTTGGCCCCGCTGTTCTCGCCGCCCACCTCTATAAGGCGCGCCCCGGACTGGGTGACTCTTATCTTGACGTCGGATATGCCAAGCTCTCCCAGTCCGACCTCCTTTTGGGCCTTTATGATGGCCGCGGCGTAGGATATCCCCTTCTTTGCCGCCTCATCGGGGATGGACAGCACCACCGCCGACGTCTTTGGGGCCACCAGTTTCGGCCCCGGCCCCGAACGTTTGGTCTGCGCCGGTTTTTGTCCCGGCTGCGCCGCCATTTCTCCGCGTGCCGGTCCCGCCGCTTTCTTGGGCTTTGGCTTGGCTGCCATAGTTGTCCAGGAGCTGCACCCTTGTTCTTCTAGGCGCTGCTCCGGTACCGCCGCCCTCTCTACTACCAGTGGGCGTTCCGCTCCGCCGCGCGCCTCTTTCCCCGCCATGGTTCGGGGGACGGTCTTCTTTTTATCGGCCGCAAGTGGCGGTCGGTGGCTCCTCTCCTGGAGAAGGCGCCCATCCTTCTCCAGTCCCTCAACTCGTGCGTCCACCATGGCCCTGACAGCCGCCAGGGTGTCGCGCCTGAATTCGTCAAACAGGCCTATCAGCGTCTCCTTTGTTAGAGCTTGGTCCCCTTCCCCCTTTCCAGCCTTTGAGATCACTCTCCTGGTCGCAGCCGCCTGTTTTGAGACCTCATCCACTTGTCTCCTCAGCGCTTTGTTTTCTTCGTGCAACGTGGCCAATTCTGCACGAAGTCTTAAAGTGACCTGCGTGTATTTTCTCGACGCCGGGTTCTCTCCGGCGTCCTTCTTTTCTCCCTTGCGCGCTCTCCTCTCATTTTCGAGCTTGGTGGCCACACCGCCCAGTTTTTTTACTGCAAGCTCTATGCAGCGCCGGTCAGCCGCGTCCAGTTTCTTGGTCGCGCTCATCAGGACCGTCCGGACCACCTCCTGTTGCTCCCTTACTTCTTCCGCTATCCCGCTGGACTCTGGCTCCTGTCCGTCCGATAGCTCCCCCTCCGATGCTGTGGTCGAGGAAGCATCCTTGTATAGTACGGCCCTAGGGCGCCTCAGTAGCCTCGCGGAGTGTGGTGTTCCGCTTTCTCCGACTTCCATATTGAGCTCCTCCTCATACGAAGCTTCGGAATCCCCTCCTAGGTCAAGCCTAAAATTGGTGTGCGTGCCACTTGATTGCGGCTTGCCCACCTTCGGAGCTTTCCCGCCTTTGGCGCTCCGCTTCTTCCTCCCTTTCTTAGTCCCTTCGCTGCCCGATCCCGAGCTTGAAGGACCTCTCTCACCCGAACTTGGCCGTTTCCGGCCAGCACTGTCGCTTCTGCAACCGGTGGGGGTCTCACCCCCTAGCGTTCGGTCTCCAAGGAGACCAAATCGGTTGCTCGTCGAAGCCATGGCTCTTCCCCGGCACCACTAGCGCCTAGGGAGAGCCCTACAACTTAAAAAACACGCGCCGAACTTGGTAGAATAGCCGCCTCGATTGAGACGCACCTACCCTACCAAAACCCCCAAAAAGTCGAAAAGGGAGAGCACTCCCCCCAACTACCCCCAACGACGCCGGACCCGAGCAGAGGCCCCCGCTCCGTGCGAAGTTGCGACAAAACTGTCGCAAAGTCGAACGAAAACGGGACAGCTACCCCCCCTCACCAACACTCGATGGAGGACTCCTCCACGAACCCGATGCACCGGTTCGACTCCCCCAAACTACCCAAACTTCCCCAAGGAAGACCAACTTCCACCTGCCGAAAAACAAAACCTAAGTTGGACTTAGGTTTTGCTCTCCCGACCAAACCGCTTCAGAGGTGGCGCCAGCGAGACTTCGCGGCACAAGAACTCCTCCACTGAAGCCCCCTACTCGAACCGGGGATCAACTCCCCCGCTCCAACACCGAGAAAATCGACGAAGCCTCTGGACGCTGTTCGACAATTTGGCGAAACCCGCCAATTCGCCGAACAACGACAAGGTGGAGGACTCCCCCGACCTCTCCCAACTGGTTCCTGCTAGGGAATTGCTCGCCCTGAAAAGGGCGGAGACCGCTCCGGCAGAAAGGCGCGCACAGCTATCTCGAAAACCGAGATAGGGGTGCCCGACACTTTGCTACCTCGACGATCTTCTAACAACTCACCGGCAAATTACCTCCAATTGTATGGAATAAAAAAAAGAAAAAGTTCGAAGTGAGAAAATTTCGAAAAAGTTCGATAATTTCCCCAACTCCGAAGCGATTTCAATTTTTAAACCACCAAAAGTTCCGCCTTCAAAAACTCTATTTAACTCCAAAAAACCAACCAACTCGTCACTAACTGACCCACCGAAAAACGTTGATTTCCGTAGCTAAATTGACTGATGATGGATATATTGTCAATTTTAGTATTGATCATGCAGATATCGTTGATCAGAAAGGGGAGATAAAATTTGTTGCTTATAGAAAGGGTAACTTGTATTGTTTTCGTAAAACTGAATTTCTAAATAGTGTAAATAATGTCGATATATGTAATTGGCACGAACGCTTAGGACATGTAAATGCTAAGGATGTACTAAAGCTTTTGAATAAAGTAGGTGCTAATGTAAATAAAAATGAGATACAAAAATTATCGAACTGTAATATTTGTGCCAAAGGAAAATTATGTGCAATGCCGTTTAATGAGTCGAAAAGTCCATGTAATGAAAAGCTTAAAATTATTTACACCGATATTGTAGGTCCAATGAAGTGTGAATCGTTAGTAGGTGCGAAATATTTTATAACGTTTATCGATGACTGCACTAGATGGTGTGACGTATATTTCCTCAACTCCAAAGATAAAGCTCTAGAGGCATTCAAACGTTATAAGTTGAAAGCAGAAAATCTTATGGGGACGAAAATTAAATATATTCAGTCGGACAACGGCGGAGAATATTGTAACAAGGATTTTGATGACTACTTGAGACGTGAAGGGATATTAAGAAGATTGACAGTACCAAGGACACCTCAGCAAAATGGAGTAGCTGAGAGGATGAATCGTACGTTGGTCGAAATGGCAAGATGTATGATGTTCGGATCTGAACTATCAAAGGGATTTTGGATGATTGCCATAGATACAGCTTGTTATATCCGTAATCGATGTCCAACTAGGAGTCTAGATGGAGGTATTCCGTATGAGAAGTGGTATGGAACACCTGTGAAAATTGACTATTTTCGAACATTTGGGGCAAAGGTGTATGTTCTAGATAAAAACCCCGGAAAAGATAAGTTTGCTGCAAGAGGTATTGTCGGTATTTTTGTCGGCTATCCAGAAACTGCAAAAGCCTATAAAGTTTGGATTCCTGAACAGAGGAAGTTTGTAGTAGCGCGAGATGTTAAGTTTCATGAAGATGAAAGAATATCAGATGAAGCTAGTAAGCAAACTTGTAAATCTGTAAATAGTAGTTCGTTAGATAGGATTAAGAGTTTTCTTGATGTAGAATTTTTTGCATTACCTAGCTGTAATGTGTATTCTGAGGAGGTAAGTAGACTTACGCCAGAAACTTGCCAAGATTCAGTAGAGGTACCAGAAACTACTGAAGTGAGGCATCCTGTCAGTGAAGACAGTGATTTTCACCAAAATAGAGAGCGCCAAGTTACACACAAGAGAGCTCCTGGTCGTCCAACTTTTCTACGATCTGGTGGTAAAGGCAGACCTCGAAAATTATATAAAACTGTCGAAGTGCAAAATCCTGAGGGAGATGAAGAAGTGAGTGAAAGTTCTCATGAACCCGAGTTGGATTATGCAGATTTCATTGGTGCAGCTCAAATATCCTTGAATGAGGCTTTGTCAAGTGATGAAAGAGCCGAATGGGAGAGTGCGATACTATCTGAGATAAAAAGTTTACTAGTCAAAGGTACGTGGGAAATAGTTCAAAAACCAAGAAATAGAAATGTGATTGGTTGCCGATATGTATTGACATCGAAGTTCAACGTAAATAAGACAGTAACGAAGAAAGCGCGGTTAGTAGCACAGGGTTTTAGTCAGCGTTACGGAATAGACTATAACGAAACTTTTGCTCCCGTAGTAAGGTTGGATACTGTACGACTGCTAGCAGCTCTTTCTGTAGAGTTGAACATGAAGATTCATCAAATCGATATAAATACTGCATTTTTGAATGGTTCTTTAGATGAAGAAATCTACATGAAGGTTCCAGAACGTTTGTCTGAGTGGTTGACGAAGCTTATAAATCAAGAGGAAGACATTTCTGTCGTGAATAGGGCGAAAGAAATGTTAAACAAACTGAAGTCTGGGTATGATACTTGTTTATTGAAAAAGTCGTTGTACGGGTTGAAACAAGCTGGACGGCAGTGGAATAAAAGACTTGATAAGAAACTGAAAGATATGAACCTGAAACCAAGTAAAAAGGAACCTTGTTTGTATTTCAAGAATGTAGGTGAAAATCATTTATTCGTGTTAGTATATACTGACGATTTGCTTATAGCGTCCGAAAAAGAGGATTTAATAATAAGTTTCAAAAGTCAATTGTCAAAAGAGTTTGACTTGAAAGATTATGGTCTAGCAAAGTATATTTTAGGCATAGAAGTTCAACAAAAAGATAATGTCATTTGTCTGTCACAACAAAAATATGTCAAAGATATTTTACGAAAATTTAATATGGAAAAATGTAATGAAAGTGTTACGCCTATGGAATTGAATTCATCTAAAATTCAAAATGAAAAGAATGATGAAGAGAAACAAGAGGTAAGATTTCCTTATCGTGAAATTATAGGATCGCTAATGTACTTGAGTGTGGGCACTAGGCCTGATATAACGAACTCTGTGGCAAAATTAGCACAATATCTGGAGTGTCCGGAGCCTAGTCACTGGAAAGCAGCAAAACGAATATTACGCTACTTGAAGAAAACTGTGGCATACGGCCTTATATATAATAAAACCGAAAAACATGTAGAGGGTTTTTCAGATGCAGATTGGGGAAACTGTCCTATAAGTCGGAAGTCTTATAGTGGATATTCTTTCATTTTAGGCGGTGCATGTATATCGTGGTCATCGCGTAAACAATGTTGTGTCGCTACATCGAGTTGTGAGGCGGAATATGTTAGCTTATCGGAGGCAATGAAAGAAGGTATTTATTTAAATAGCTTATTGAAAGAGATTGGTTTTCCAATGTATGCTAGAGTTACCTTGTATGCCGATAATCAGGGGGCGATCCAAATAGCTGAAAATCCGATCTATCATGCTAGAACCAAGCATATAGACATAAAATATCATTTTATTAGGGATGTTCTATCAACTAATAAAGAAATAATGCTGAGACATGTACCCACTGATTCAATGCTGGCGGATGTTCTAACTAAGCCGCTTTGTAAAATAAAACACTATAAATGTATAGAAGGTTTAGGTGTTGGCATTGTTAGTGTATAGTTTATGTTGTTCTAAAGTTTAATAGCTTGTGTAGTGTATATTAAATATGGGATTATCTAAAAAAGGGGGCGTATTGAGAACTGGCTGTTTTAGGTTTTTAGATACCTACTCAATGCTTTTAAACGTACGTCAATATGACATAAAAAAAAAGAACTTACATCAATGTTGTCTTTAAAAAATTACGTTTGTACCGAGTATATATATATATTTTATTAAACTTCTTTATATTTAATACTGTTATTTCACTGTGAATAGCTTCCAACGACTCTACAGCACTCTACATTTTTTGCATTTCAAATGTGTTTGTAATACAAACGCTTGTTATAGCGTCTGTATCGATTTAAATAAATTTTATGTAGGTATTCAAAGACATAACTTTGAACGCCCAAAAAAATGCTTAGTCGAAGCTGCGTTTGATTCACGAGAGTATAGCGTTCTTCAAGCGCATGTCGACAGTGTGCGCAGTGCGCGTGTGCACAGTCTCTAATACAAATTCTACAAGTTCAGTGTTGATTTATTCATGTTTTATATTTTACACTTGCAATCCATCCTTGTATGATAAATTTTTATTAAAAAAATTATAATGTTATTTTCTTAGATTCAAGGTGGAGATCCAACTGGCACTGGACTTGGAGGAGAGTCAATATGGAAGAAACCTTTTGAAGATGAAATTCGACCCAACCTACACCATACTGGCAGAGGGATACTTTCTATGGCGAATTCTGGTCCTAATACCAATGGATCACAATTGTGAGTTATTTGTAACTAGTTCGCACGGATGCAATGCTCTACTATATTATGCTTGTATTATACATATAAACCTTCCTCTTGAATTACTCTATCTATTAAAATAAAACCGCATCAAAATCCGTTGCGTAGTTTTAAAGATTTAAGCATACATAGAGATATAGGGACAGAGAAAGCGACTTTTTTTATACTATGTTATGTAGTAGAGATGTGCCGATTATGACTTTGGCCGACCAGCCGACTACCCGATTAGTCGGTTGTAAAGTGGCCGACTAATCGGCCAAGCTGATTACGGTTTCGGGGGATTCCGCGAGGTTTCATTTACAGCTGTTTAGTTTACTTCGCATTGTTTCTTGATTTTGTACGGGTCAGAGCGGTGCTTTTGTATAAAAAAACATTTTTGAGTGAGTGTAAGAACTTGATTAAAATTTAATAATGTCAAAAATAAAGTCTCGTGTAGATTTTTTTTTAACAATTGGACAGAATGCTTCCTGTAAAGTTAAGTGTAACCAATGAAAAATGATAATTTCTTGTGGTGAGCAGGGAAAAAAGGCAAATACTACACGTATGAACTACCAGATTAAATACCGACATCCAACCCTGATACCTCAGTTAGGCGATTAGTTCTGCGATAAAATGTTCAACCACAGAATATTCCTCTCAGTCGCAAATCCAAGCAGGACTATTATTTTATTTACGGTTTTTATTTAATGTAATTCGCCCCTACATACATTTTATTGGAGCGGAGCGAGCGAAGCTCCCATGGATCAGCTTCAATGGCGGAATGTCTTTTACGCCATAACTTCCAGAGTTCTTAACCGATTTTAATATTTTTTGTGTGGAATTGAATCAACAGGTTTAGGACCAGATTGTGAAGGACTTTGAAATTCGCAAAAATTCCCTTCGAAACAAAAACTTTTTTTTTCCTTTTTTAAGTATTACGCTCCGCTCCAATATATGGTGCTAGCGTAGCTTTATGCTTAGAGTCTGCATCGCCTAGTTAATAAATACACACAAAGTAAGAAGCCGGATAGTCGGCGTTCTTTGCCGAATAGTCGCCGACTACGAGAGTGGCCGGATAGTCGGCTTTACCGACTAGTCGGCACATCTCTACTATGTAGTGATTTATAACCAAATAGCCTAGTGCAAAAACTGGGACTAACTATGAACTTGTGAGGAATACCCCTATATTCTACCAAACGAGTTTATGTTGAAAATAGTCCTACTGTCGATATGGCAAGAGCCAAATGTAGAAACATGGCCTTATTTGACTAGTGTAGTACCAACTTAGTAGGCGAAATCAATTTGGAGGAAGAATAGAGAGCAATAACTGTCAAAAAGTTATTTATCAGATATAAATTTATTTTATTTTATATTTATAGAAATATTGCATTGTGAATGCAAAAAATAAAATACAGTTATTTATCAATTATTGCTTCCACATGCTCTGAAGCAGTTAATTATATGTCTTAAGTATTTAGTATATTTTCTTTGATTTTCTAAATTTTGAATGGAATCTGAAAATGGTTATCTGTAGTTTTTCAAAAAATGTAACCCTGGTGAATAGCATTGTCTAGCCCTCTGGTATCTACGCCAGCATACAATTACTTTCTACTACCTTTTAGGATTTTCATGGGAAAAAAATTCACTGAAATAATTATTTCATTGCATTGCTTGATCCAGTAGAAATCAGCTTAAAGGTTATCATTGCTCATAATATATCTATTATTATTCTTGCAGTTTCATAACTTTTCGTTCCTGTAAGCAACTGGATGGAAAGCACACCATATTTGGCAAATTAGTGGGAGGATACAATACTCTTAATATGATGGAACAAATAGAAGTGGACAACAAAGACAGACCAATCCATGATATTGTTATTGAAGTGGCACAAGTGTTTGTTGATCCTTTCGCAGAGGCTGAGGAACAGGTTAGTTAGTAAATTAGTATGACGGGCCTATATCCGCACTTAGCCTCATGATGGGATCATTGTGCGTAACCTGAGGAACAGATATCATCAATTATTTTAATTGAAAAATACTGGAGAAAATCAACTATGCTCACAAGTGAATTCTCAGGCGGGATGCGAACCCGCAACCTTTGGTAGTCAGGTCCAATGCTCTCCCAATTGAGCGAACGATCCTTGTGAACACCCGTCGAAATTTTCCAGTACCTTTCTTATTTTATGCTGTAGGCCAGCATTGTCTCATCAATGAGAGGAACATTCCCTGATATTCAAAAAAAGCATTTTTTTTAAATGTTTGGGCAATCCATTAAAATGAAACAGCCATTTAGTTTTATATTTATATATATATTTTGCATTTTTTCAATGCTATCTTATAAGATAAATAATTTTAATAGAAAATACTGGAAAAAAAGGACTCTGCTCACAAGTGAATTCTCAGGCAGAAATGTTTTTTTTTTTTTTCATAAATTTATATTTTTCATATAACATGTTTGTTAAGTTAGTCATCCTCATAAACAGTCAAATGCATGCGCAGCATTTTCTGTCAAAATTGTAGTGACTAAATTTTTAAGCTGTAGTAATAATTTGAGACCTAGATGGTCTCAAATTATTACTACAGCTTAAAAATTTCAATAATGTCTCAATAATGATTATTTTGAAGCATTTCGAGAAATATAAACCATTCACTGAGATGACACATGCACAGCATGTGTGGCACCAAATGTTATATAGATGTAATTAGGAGGCAGTAGTACGAATTGACCTAAATTGATACTTTTTTTAACAGCTGGTATCAGAAAGGGCAGCGGAGCTAAAACGACAAGCAGAAGCTGAAGGCCCTGGCATCAAACCAAAGAAAGCATCTACACAACCTCTTAAAGTATTTAGGGAAGGTGTTGGAAAATATCTTAATTTACAAGAACTCAATTCAAGCAAAGGAATTAAAAACCAAGAGACATCAGCAAAGAAAGCTAAAACGGATGCAAAATATAATTTTGGCAGTTTTGATAATTGGTGACTGTTCCATTGTTAATTCCTATATTTGTGTATTATCTGTAAATAAATGATATAAAACTGTTTTTTATATTTCATTTACTGATTAATTACCTACCTTACCTAGAATACTGACAATTTTTAATTAAATTAAGCACTGTAACTTACAATCTACATAATAACTGCTCATTGTAATTAATAAAATATGCTAGTTTCTACATAATATATGTGATTTGCCAATAAAAGTAACTGATTATTATAAATTAAATTACACAAAGTACAATTTTCTAAATTACATTATTTATATAACAAAAGTCCCTCAACATTAGATTTAAACTAAGTACCTACATAAAGAACACATGGTTTTCATAAATATTTTAATTGTAGTTCTGGCGCCTTCTAGTGGTTCTTTGCTTATCAAATCTCATTTCCATTTCCTCTAAAACCTTGGGAGTGTATCGGACCACTAGTTTTACAGATCCGACTGCTTGTTTAAGCAACTCCACAGCCTTTTCATGGTTTTCACCTTCAACTGATACCCCATTAACAGATAGCAGTTGATCTCCTCTCTTGAGCCCACCATGGCGATCAGCAACTCCACCAGGAATGATACGAGATATGTAGATAGGCGAATTCTGCTCTTTCCCACCCATCACGTTAAAACCTAAACCTTCTTCAGTTTTTGGAAGTTCTACAACTCTTGGGTGAGCGTGTCCTTCTGCCGCAGCAAATGCAGCGACAGTGGCCTTAGCTGTCGCTGAAGCACGAATATCAGCAGATCCTTGTATATCTACGGTTTCGTAAACGTGCTCATACACTTCTCTAACGGCGTTAAGAAAATCACTTTGCAACACTTTCTGCAATGCTGCAAGCTTAGTTGCTGGCACTTCACCACTTTGTTGTAGTTTTTCTAATAATTCTATAGCCCTTTTAATGTCTCTGGCTAGTGTTAACTGTTCACCAGAACTGGTCATTGCGATTTCTTTGCTATTAATTTTTAAGAGAATATTGATAGGGGCGTAACGTAAACACTACCAAGTGACAGTAGTGAGTTAGGTTATTAAGACTAGGGATGAAACATATATATTGGAACAGGTTTAAACACTAGGTTTTACATTGGCCGTCTCGAGTAAAGCCGGAATTACATTATTGTGTCGGGGTGTGTCGTGGCGCGTAGTGCTGTGGCGGCGACCGTTTACATTTATGAGGCGTGTTGTGGTCTGCTCTGGCGCAATTTTCGTTCAGTTTCCCATTAGTCTTTCGTGTGTTTGGGTCAGTAAAATGTTTTCTTCGAGCTCTGACAGTGATTTTGATGAAGATCTTTCATTTCTGTTTCTAATGCAATCAGTTCAAAGAGAAAGAAGATTTATAAAGTTTTGGCTACATCCAGTAAACAGATTAAGAAGCAGTAGAGGAGAATTTCATGTCTCGTTAAAGAATTAGAAAGTGATGAAGAACGAACGCCACGACAGATAGCCGAGCGTATTATTCTCATGTGTTGTGTTCCACCGCTGTGTCTCCGATCTAAATCGTACTTTAAAAAACATATATAACTTGTACTTCTCTGTCTTGGCTGTTGTTCAATATAGATAGTTTTAGACTATTTCTTTTAACAACTATCTATCTACTTTCCACATCTCTTGACATTAACCAGAAACGATATCACTACCAGTCCGTTGTCTTGTTACGTTTTCTCAATTATCACTCGTTTTATGGTGCTTTAAACCACAATTATGTTATAAACATTATGTATAGGTTATTTAAGAAGACCGTAAGCGTAAGTAGAACAGATACTTGACTCACTGAGAGGTTTGTTGTAAACGATTCGTTAAATTCAGTTTCTAATAAATTATGATTCTTTAGCATTCAGTTATAAGTCCTAAATAGGTATACGATTATTGGAGCTCCCATGGATCAGCTTCAATGGCGCAATGTCTGTTACGCCATAACTTCCCGAGTTCCTTACCGATCTTAATATTTTTTGAGTGGAATCGAATCAACGGGTTAAGGACCAGATTGTGACGGAGCCCTAATTTTGAATTTCGCAAAAATTCCCATCAAAACAAAAAAAAAATATTTTTTTTGATATTACGCTCCGCTTCAATATATGGTGCTAACGTAGCTTTATGCTTAGCGAATGCATCGACTAGTTTCTGCTTTTGATTTCGACACCTCGAGCAAGCGCCCAGTTCTTGTTGCTTTATTTTTATTACTATTTGCTTGCAATGTTAAATCGATTTATAAAATCTGCTTGTTATTTTTTATTTTATTGTGGTAGAAGTTGGAATAGTCACATTAAATGGTAATTTTTGGATAAAAACCAAATATTGTGTATTAAAATAGGTAGATCGGAAGAACATGATCTCTTATTTTTTGAAACCACAACACCACTTTCAAATTTTAAAAATTATTGCCACGGCTGCAGCTTGACTTGATGTTAATTGAAATAACCTATCGAAATATAACTTTAAATTAAAACCACAGCAATTGCGTAACATGCCCGTACTTGCTCGTACGTACTCGTAATATTCAGTACGTACGTCTCACCTCTAATAGTGACCGAGGTGACTGACAGACTAATCAATATTTTCCGCAATTCGTTCAAAAGTATGTAAGTAAAACATGCAGTTGTATAAAGATTCTCCTCGTTTTTTTAGAATGGTTAACAATAGTCATAGGTATTGTTAGAAAAGAAAACAATTGACCAAAGCCCTCAGAACAATAACTAAAGTTAGCTTTAGTTATTGTTCTGAGGTTTACCTCACATACTAGATCAAAGAGTATCCTTGTGTTTGGCGGAAAAAAGCGCTTGCGAGCACTTGTAAGCAAAATGGCGATCGCTGAGTGATAATAAGCAAAATGGCGGATTGTGTCTCCGAACAATAATTAGTTATTGTTCTGAGGATTGTGTCATGGCAACTGAAGTTACCAAACGTGTCCTGGCCGAAAACTGTATAGTTTGTTTATCAGCGCTGGTAAGCGCTCGCAAGCGACTTTTTCTGCCAAACACAAAGTATGTAATCACTACATTTTTTTTATTGGCATTTGCCACGGCGGTTTGTGCATTAGCCACGACAAAGTTAAAAATGTAGGGAAACAAATTACAGGAAGATAACGGAAAACATCGGGATATATTATATGTTATATACAAATTTTTACTAGATAGGAACATAGATGACGATGATGAATACGAACACATGCTACTAATTTATTTTTTAATGATGTTTTTTACAAGATTTATGGCTCGGATTCGTGTCTTTTATGCCGTATCTTGATATTTAGTAATTTATTTTATTATTTAGATAATGATAAATGAATAATGGAATAAGTAAAGATGTTGGACTTTCCTGAAACCATTTCGTAGACTTCTTGTGAAAGTGTGAAAAGATATTTTCCGCTGTTTTGTTTCACTTTCGCGCACTTTAAAAACACTAGTGTGTAATAATGATAGGTTAATTATTAAACATTAATAATCGCCACACCACGAGTAACAAGATATGTAATTAAAACCACTAAAGTGATGCATTTCGCTCCAAATAGTCCTCCTTGGTTATTTTTTTAATAACATTTTAGGTCCTGATTGGGTGTGTTTTAAGTTTTGTCTTCCTACTCAGTCTATGTTCCGAAATATACATCAGTTTACTGGCCAGTGGAAATGACGTCATGAATCGACGCCACACTGTTGATTTGTTCCACAATATACTGGCCAGCGCGGTGACGCCACAAATCGACGCCATATTAAAATAGTAGCAGAGCACGAAAGACAGGGAAAAAATCCGACAAGATACGTCACACTTTCTCTCATGGATTCATGACGTCACTACGACTGGCCAGTACACTAATATTTGTTTCAGGATATATATTTAGTATTTTTTTCGTAATAAGATGATGATTAAGAAAATAAATTATTAAATATGTAGACATGGGAGAGGTGGGGACCACTTCTACGTTTCCGAAGGTCCTGCATTACTAAAGTGCTGGAGACTCCCAGTAGTATTACTAACTTTTTGCTTAACATTTTATCTTATCTCAGTGAAAATTTTTCTGCAACAAGCTCAAGAAAATGGATATATTTTATTATTTGGAACGCAAAAACTCAAGGAGTGCATTCGGATTTTTTTTAAATAATCATTTTAACTACTTTACTTCTATATGATTTTATATTTATTTATTTGTATGTTAGTACATTTATTCTGTATTTATCCATTTATTAAATGAATATCGTCTGTTATTTATACATCTTTTTTATTTAACCTGTTGTTTGTACATACTATGACACCCACTGAGCACCCACTTATATGACCAACCATACATAAACTGGGTTAACTGGAAAATATTGTTTATGGAGATAAGTCCACCTATGTAAATAATGTTACCTGTCTTTATTACTAGTGATAAATTGATGTGCATTAAAAATATAAAAGTAAAATAGCCTATAATCGTCTTTTTTGTTAAAGTAACGCAAAATTCCCAAGACCTTCAACAGGTTTGTAAGGCGACCTGTATAATGGAGTTCAGTGCAGTTATTAAAACTATACACAGATTTCAATCGGGCGGCACGGTTGGTTAGCAGTTTCATTGCAATCAGAGTACAGTTGAAATGCAGTCCGTCTGATTATAGCCTATGCAATTTGAATTTTGACATCTTATTTGACTTGAATGACACATCTTGTCACTGTCACCCAGTAAGTAATGCCAACATAGAGTTTTGAATTTATTTGCCGTATTTGGTTTGGAATTTCGAGTCTTTTTAGTAGCTATTTAATCACAAAATTTTGCCGATTATACATTTTCTGATGGTACACAGTTTAGTGTTAAACAACTAGTGCGAAAATAATACTGGATATTTCTATTAAAACGGAATTCAAGTAGCCTCAGACATGGATGATTTGGGTAAGTAAATTCTAAAATCATAACCTGTTTTGCTTGTTCTTGTAGGTATAATGACGTGTTTTACAAAAATACTTTTGCATACTTTGGGGAGTGATTCAATTACATACGTCAGTCATGTTAGTTTCAGCTAGAAATAAAAAAAAATTTAGGAAAACTTTGTCTCCGAACTAACGTCAAACTGTTTACCAAACATTGCAATTTAATAATAGTTTCTACGAAGCATCAATTTCTTCGAATACTTTTTGTTTTACATGTGTGTTAATATCTGCTGAGGTTATCAACCTTCTTGTCTACTGATAAGGATTTTTATGGCTGTAGTTGTCATGTTTATTTCAATAATAAGTTCAAATTTCATTTTATTTATAAGCTGATTTAAATTTTATTTAGAGATTTTGCAAAAAACCCAATTGAATATATTTAGCAAATAAACATTTATTGTTATATTCCAATACTTAACTCACATATTAAGTGGTGACCATAAACTAAATTTTAGTAAAACACTAATATTAACACTAGTATTGACACAGTATGCAAAGTATTAAAAAATGTTGAATACATACTATCTTTTATATTCTTAATACAATAACATACTGTTGTAAACTATGCCATTAATTTCTTAAAAAAAACTTCCTCTCAATCATATTATACAATTTCACATTGAAATTATAACATATTTAATTAATAACACAATCATAAATCAACTTAAAAATTAAAGTTACTCTAGGTACCTACACTAGAATTAAAGAAAAATATCCCCTGAATCTTTGCACCCAGGTAATATACCCAGAAGACTCATAGTGTTACCTCAAACTTATTCTCTGAGCAAGGCTTTTGATAAGTTATTTTTAAGGTCCTTGTATAATTCATAATATTATTTGCTTATTGTCATCATTTTGTGTATAAATGTTAACTTATTTTGTGTGTTATTAATCAAATTTAAAGCACAGTCTAGTTTTTCATCATTTTTAAAAGGAAAGGAATTAAATAATAAGCAGTTTATTCTTATCAATTTTATGGTTAGCTTAGTGGAAGGAACTCATTTAGTCTTTTATCAACCAACAAATTAAGACTGAAAAGAAGGAACTAAGCATTGTAAATGGTAAAAAAAATCTCTAAAACTTATGTGTATATAATTAAATGAAAAAGCTCTTAAGCTCGAACATCATCATATAGTGTAACCCTCTCATGTTACTACAACCTTGCAGGGTGTCATATATATATATATATCATTTGATGTGACATGCAATAAATAAATAAAAATATGTTGCATAAATGAGTTACACAGACATTATTTGATATTCTTGTATATTTTACATGGTCCTATATAGTTTATATAATTTATAGAAATTCTTTTAACACATTCAATGCCATCGACTCACTAGGCGAGTTCACTGACATAGATCCTGCGAGTCGGTGGCATTGAATGTGTTGAGTAAGTTTTAATTCACAGTAACAAAATTCACAAATTATTGGTTTAGTCTGCAATTTATAGAGGTGACTGTTCTCATATATAAATAATTGCACACAGGCTTTGGTTGTAAAAAAATATATTTCGGGATGGTTAGCAGTAACCACCCCAAAATATATTTTTTTACTAACGTGGCCTGCCAGAAAAGTCCTACAGGGATCCTTATTGGGGTTGCATTTGTTTGCAGTGCTAGTAGATAGATACATAATACATACATAACATACATAAATATGACAAATTACTAGCACCTCTCTCATCCTCAAAGTGGCGGTTTCATTACAAGAAGGTCTTACAAGAATCGATAATTACTGTTTAAATAACAGATTCAACATACTACTACTTTGTGACTTTTAGGGTACAATGTACTAAAATGCTGAAGCACATAACTACTTCTATCTTACCAGTATATGTATGTAATTTATGCTTATTACTTCAAAAACACAAGATGTACAAAAAAAAGCAATGAATGAATGAAAAATACTTTATTGTTACACACACAAATATACAAATAGCTTAAAACAATATATATATAGAACAAAAGGGTGCTACAATATGCGGTCTTATCGCTTAGAGCGATCTCTACCAGACAACCTTTGGGTGGAGGGAAATAAAGCTATTAAGGACAGGGGTGTGATGCAACAAAAGAAAAGAATATAAATATATATATAGGATTTTGAAAATAACTATAAAAAAAAATACAATATCTAAAAAACATTTAAATAAATACCCAAGTACATAAATCAGAATAAATAATAATACATACACAAATATCCAATAAGCTAAATTTACAAACAAGCAGCTTAGCAGTTATTGGGAAAGATAAAACAAACAAAGATAAAACAAAAGCAATTTTATCCAAATAAAGACAGTTTTTAACAAAGCGGCAAAATACGCGTACCTATGTTTATTTTTCATTAAATAGCCTTAAATATTATATTTTATCTTATTTAAGCAATTAACTGCTAGACTATTATAATAAAGAAATACCATCTAACAGTCGACTTTGGATACTTGTAAAAGTATACAAAAGTATAGTATGTTGTGTTGTACCTAGAACATGAATAGATGGCGCTAGCGTCAGCTTAAGAAATAGGTACTAGGAAAAATTCGATGAGTCTGTCAAGGTCTCCGTAGCTCAATTGAAAGAGGAGGGCCCGGATAGCGAGAGCATGTGGGTTCGAGTTCCACCTGACACAAGTTCAATTTTTCTTTAGTTATATTTTTTTTTAAGCTTCAATACTTAATTTTATGCTTATTGCTTCAAATCTGGTTAATTATTTTTTAATAGAGGTCTTTGAACAAAAATTTGGGACTTACCTAAAAAACAATTCCTTACTTAGTACGTTTATTTTTTATCAAAATTTTCGCGCTTCCAACTTCACTAAATGACGAATTATTAATACAAAGTTTCAACCCCTTTTTCACTCCCTTAGGAGTAGAATTTTTGAAAACGCTGATATCCATGTACAATTTGTTTTTTAGATAATAATTAATCGTATTAAAAACTCGACATAGTGTACCTATACAGTGTGTTGCTCAGTTCAATGTAATTCAAATGATAATCAGACTCAACTTAATATTGGTAATCCATTTCTCTCATGGCATGTGGATTATTAAGTGCGTATTTCTCCTATTCCATATTCCATTACGGGAAGTACGGCCTCATCAGACCAGATGATATGATGCAACATTGTTATCTTCTTGCCACATGCCCAAACACCATAACAAAATTGCATGCGAATAGGTAACTCTTGGTCAAGACTTCAAGAGCGTCGACTTTTAAAACTTAGAAGGTTGTTGCTTCTCCTTAGTACTTTGTTTATCGTGCACTGATTGACTCCAAAGATCAGACCAGCTTTTGTAGTACTGAAATTGAAAAATTCTTCTCTTTAATTGCTGGCTGATATAAAGAGATCTATTGCCCTCGTAATGATGTCTACGGGCAACAACACGGTTATCACATATGCGTATTCCTCGGGTGCCTTCGGTTTGGAAAACGATCACGATACAAAGCCAGGGCACGTAATGCATAACCACGAACTTCTCCGTATAATAAAATCATATCCGTCAATTCGTGTGAACCGTAAAATGGTCTAGCCATTTTCACATTAAATTCAATTCAAGTACAGTTTAACGGATTCCAATTATTTCCAATAAATCTTACAATCACAATACTAAAGAAATACTTTGACTTTACTTACTAATCAAAATTATTCTTCTTGGCACAAAAAAAGAGAGTTTGTAAATACTTACAAACTTTTTAAAAGGAGATAATAAACTATGGATGTAGAAAAAATGTTCACCACTCGACACGAGGTCTTTCTCTGCAAAACTATGCATTGATTCTTGGTATGGACATGTCATGACAAAAATTGGTATTCCAACAGAATTTTTTGTTGTAATATTTAATTCATCAGATTTTAATTAATTTTAAACAGAGATTTCATTGTCTGCAGTATGAAGGACAGATCGATTATCTAATGGTTAGTGCTATCATGATGTTTTGAGTGAATTTTTTACTTTATCCTTGTACCACAAACGTTGAAATTGAGAATCATTATATTTGCCCCTGTTTTGAGCCACACACTGGTATAGATTATGTACACTATACACAATGTATTTCATCGTGATGGCCCTTTGGCGTTCCCATGATTAATGACGCCTATCGAGGTCGATCCCACCTTGTAATCGCCTAATAGTCGTTAAGTTACTCTCTTATATAAAGCAGGGTGTGTTGTGTCAATGAGCAATAATCTAGGTACCCTTTTAATGGTGTTCCTTACCGGGTCGACTAAGTTCTTAGTTTACATTCTATCCCAGCTATTCAGACGCAGTTAGATTACTGTTCTTGAGTCGGTAACACTAACACACTTGCAATTGACAATTGAAAAATATTTTAATATAAATTTTGTAAAGAAATATTAGAAATTATTGTGCATTATTTTTGGTGTCTTGTGAATGATATTCGTAAATTGCACAGTAAGACATAAAGTAAAATCACATGCCTAAAAATGTTCAGGAAAATAGGAAATTATTTTTATAATTAAAAAGGGCTCGTTAATTTTTATAAAATAAATATTGGATATGGTTGGAAGCTCATTTCCGCAGCTTCAAAAAAAACTATTACCAATTCGCAGTTCGCAGATTGAAAAAAAAATGAATATGTGCCCTCAGCAATACAAACAAAGACATCATCAGCTGCAGTAATCACGAAATTCTGGAATATCATCAGGATATTTTGCGGGAACTTTGCTTACGAATCCCGCTTCATCATATTAACTAAACGATTAGGCACTGTTTCTTCTTAGATTCAGTTTCAAATAGAAAATCTCTAAATGTTAACTTACTCAAGAAGACGTGCGCCACCATCCATCACATCTACAGAAAAGCTTGCCCATAAAATAAGAATAATTAACATTCCAATAACTCACAGAGGAATTCAAAACAGTTCACGAAGTGTAGTGGCTGTCTCCCTCCTTCCATCAGTTGGCTTGACATAGAACAGCCCCGCATGCCAATCTTTCACTTCTGGAATGAATGGCCATTTTTTATTCCCAAGTGCTAGGGGCTTTATTTTTAGAACACTCATTAAGAGATAGAATATGTACATATCAAAGCAATTAATAATACTTAAACTAAACGTTAACAATACTATAAATTCCTATGTACCTACTGGTAAAAAACCAGAAGATTTACGAGGTTTAAAAAAAACCGAAATAAAAATCTGAATATTGGAATATTATATTAGAACTAGCTGACCCGGTAACGCGTTGCTATGGTAACGTTAATTGATACAATTGAAAAAGAGCGGACAGACAAACACACAAACAACAAATTTGTGTTTTTAGAGTATATATTAGCTGACCCGGTAACGCGTTGCTATGGTAACGTTATTGATACAATGGAAAAAGAGCAGGAAAAAGAGCGGACAGACAAACACACAAACAACAAATTTGTGTTTTTAGAGTATATACTAGCTGACCCGGTAACGCGTTGCTATGGTAACGTTAATTGATACAATGGAAAAAGAGCGGGCAGACAAACACACAAACAACAAATTTGTGTTCTTAGAGTATATTTTAAATATCGATAAACACTTCCGATAATTTCCAAGACAAGTTACTTTTTTCTTTTCCAAGAGTTTTTTTAACGACGACCTCCGTGGTCGAGTGGCTCGTTTACCGGTTTTTCATGGTAATGCCAGGTCCTAGGTTCGATCCCCGACCGGGTCAATGTAGAAAACGAACTTTATACTGGCTCGAGTCTGGGTGTTGTGGTACCGTCGTCTTTTCTGAATTCCATAACACAAGTGCTACATAACTTGGGTTTAGAACAATCTATCTATGTGATGTTGTCTAATATTTATTTAATACACGTTTTCTACAAAACGACTAGCTGGTTCAACACCTTTATATAAATTGTCTCTTATTCAAATTAGGTTTATTGCATTACATTTATCACCATCTCGCCCATTATCACGCAATGGCGACAACTCGTTCCATTCCTAATGTTAATTTTGTGCCCACTCCTACCTTAATTAACAAAATTATCGGGCTTCGTGCTTTGTAACCATGTGTCGTAATCATTATGCGTAAGCACAAACCATGAACACACACCTTTCCAATCCACGGTAACATTTTCTTAACCTTATGTGAAAGTTACTTTGGCGTTTTTCCCTAAGACCGTGATTAGTATCACTTAAGTTGAAGACAAGCCTGAATTGGTTTATATGAAGAGTTATAGGCCACGATAAGCTGATGCTATCACTTTTAGTGAGGTCATCGTGACGTCACAGGCCCGGTGCGATGAGTTGCGTATTACGTTCCCATCTGTCAGTCGTAAGCTTAAACGCGCGGCGCAAGCAGAACGAATAGTGAAGCGGGAATTGTTGGTATATTTTGTAGTAACTAGAAAAAAAGTTGTTGGTTAGTTTATTTTTTATATCGAGACAGAGTTAAGGTAGATTATACTTCGTAAATAAAATAATATTTTTAATATGAAGATTACGTAGTAGACCGGTGTAAACATTCAGTCTTCGTTCGTTGTACCTTGTAATTCCACTCTGGCCAGTTGTTCTTCATAGATGTTGGCATTGATTCAATGCCTGTCGCGCAGACTAACTTCATTCTGTGATGAAAAGCGATTCGGGTGTATTTATTTATCATCGATTAACATATTAGATGTCGCGTGCACGTCAGACATTGTCAATTCTGTGTACATACTAAGCAAACCTTGAGAGGTTTACTTTTTCGATTGTTACACGTTTGATATGATAGTCTAAATATATATGTTTCAGTAAATTTTCCAAGGGGTCTTCAACATATTATCTTCTCGTTTTTATATAAGTGGGTTGAGCAAGCGGGGAACGACACAAACATTTACTTCCTCATTGGAGCCCACGGGCTGGGAACAATGGTGCAGTTAGCAGATCGTAAAACGGACACGACGTAATCTGCAAATTGCAGTTTTAATGAATCGTGTATACATCTTAGTGTTGGTGATGTTTTTCGTTAACAAATGATAGTAATAGTTGAATATGGGCACTTCTAAGTCCTCGATTTCAGGTAACACTAATGTAATGGTTTTCAAAGAATAGATCAAAGGAATGAAGAAATCTTTTCTAATGACTATCGTAAATTCGAGAACAGGGCGTTGTGACGAGCCGGAAGTCTCAGAGTATACTTACTAGCATCACTTCGCGGCCGGATGTAGTAGGAATTGTGCGGGGGTAACCTCAAATTTAGAATAACTATTTTAGATGATTGATCGAATTTTCCATTTACTGTCAATGGTTATTTCAAAACACTCGAGAAATTCTGTCGTAGTCATATTTATTTTAATAACAATGTCCTAGCACGGTAGCTGTGAACGGTTCACACTCTCATACAGACGTGTTTTTAATTAGAAATGTAATTACAGTTATGTGTCGTAACAATGGATAGATTTTGACGAATGCACTTGATTTGTGGCCGTGTCTGCATATAAATAATCTCCAGCCGGTGAGGCTGGAGTGGCATGCGCTGGCGCCGGCAACGCTCAACACCATTACTTCAGTTGTGACTGGGACGTGTTGACGAATACTCAACTCGGAGCTCACCGCGCGAGCGTCACGCGCGACCTCGCCCTCCCGACATTGTCTTATCTCTTATCATTGCGTTTATCGATTAACGAATACAATCTCCGATATGTAGCCGATCGACTACCTACTCGATTCAGGATATTCTTCATCGACGTATCCTTGAATAGGACCGTGTATTGTCGCATTGCATTTATTAATTTTCCAGTGTGCGTGTTTTATGCAACTGTTTTCTGCATTTTCCCGTAGCGTAGGACGGTCTTTACTTGATTTACGTGTAGGTTGTGATTATGGCGCTTTGATCTCAGTGTGGACCTAGTGGGTGTTTTATTTCTAAAAAAACAGCTCACGATTGGCCGAAGATGGATCGTACAATGTACGGAAAGGTGCTGCCAGGCACTTATTATCCATTCCGCTGCGCTATGAAGGAGAACGGAATATCGCCGGGCTGTGAGTATTGATTTTCAATATTTATTTCCATTGACAAAACTTGATCGAGTTATTCTTGTCGTGTGCTATTTATAGTTATTTGTTTACAATCGAAATAATACAAACTACGGCTACGATGTCTATCTAACTTTCATTGAGTGGATGTTTCTGTAAATATTTAGAATGCGATCTCAATTGATGTTTCCACGTGCCTGTTCATTTACTACGAGTTTAAGTAAAGTGTTACCGTTATTGGGCACACAACTCTTTTGTAATTCTTTTGGTGGTTTCCATTCTGTTATTTTTGAGAGTGTTTAGCTGTGAGTGCTGTGAGTTTAGAGATATGTGTCAACATATTCTGAGACGTCTATATGGATGATATATTTGTTTTACGCATTCGTCTAATTTATTTAAACTGAAATAAATGAAGGGGCTGTATTCGTTTTGTGAGAAGCCTGTTAAATCGTAGGTTAATAGAGTTTTATTAGCATCATTTAAACTAGTTTGCGGTTTTGTTCTGGCTTCTTTTATGACGTCCGCATCTATTCCTGTGAAATCTCGTGGGTGGGTACACCTAATAATGTTTCTAACTTTAACAGTGCCATTAACTGGTTAATAAGGTAGAAACTATGTAAAAACAAGTTAATGATGCAATCATGAAACAAATAAATGATGCCATCATGATCGTTTTCAACATAATATACAAAAACTTAATAATTTATTTATTTAATATGTTAAATTTTGTTTCTTGAATAGAGTATTTAAGCTAGTAATTATATTTCTGGCTAATTCCTTAGATACTTCTTACATTAAACCCATAGGTACAGATTAGTTGCATTCAAACGCCTAAGTTGTCTATGCAGTTCTGCCCACACAACAGTTTTGCAAATTATCGATAAAGCAAACCATTCTAATATACTTTGAAAATACGTTTAGCAGCATTTACGTAGGAGAATCTAATTTTCTCATGAATGTTATGATTATGGTTTCATTATCATATATTATAAGCATCCTTGATATTCCAAGCTGTTACATTACAGTTGTCTGTCACCTGAATAATCTCTATATTTAATAGTTACTTTAAAAAAATGTGAAACTGAATCTTTAAACTAAAATATGTTATAAGTTTCGCAGTTGGTTTACCTAAAATAGAATAATATATAAGTTGATTTTTTTCAATTTACTGTCATTTGTGTTGTCATTATCAAATGAATTAAGCTATCTTTTTCCTTTAATACCATAAATACTATAACCTTAAGTAATATAAGTAGTTCTATAGTAACAAAAGTGATATACTCGTAATGACGTATTACGACCTACAGCTGTGACAATGGCCCTTACTATATTGGTGCAAGGCCATTGTGATTATAAACCCGTAAAACTAACTACGATGGATAAAAGATGAAAACATGACGAAAGGAATACCTCTCGAATCCTCCAGGCTACTCGACTTCAAATCTTAATATCTTTTTAAATAAATAAATATACATATATCAGACAACATACATTGTTCTGAAACCAAGTAACTAAAGTACTTCATGTAATGGAATTCCGAGACAATACGGTACATTAACACCCAGATCCGAGGCAATATAAAAAAAATCTTTTTCTACTCTGATCCGGTCGGGGATCGAAATCTGGACTGGTTTTACTACGAAAGCGGGTATGCGAGTCACTCGACCTCGGAGGTCGTTTTAAAATACTCTTGCTATAGAAAAATATCGCTCCACCACATTACATTCGTATGACAAATAGGTTGCATAAAAACACATTAGAATCATACTTATCATTTTAAATTATCCGATGTGAATTTGCCGAGGCCGAAATGTTTAATATAATTATTAGACAGATGTATCGACAAAACATCGGGAATTTAAATTTAAAGGCACGTCAGACCAGACGTAACCATTAAAGGCAAAACAAACCTTTTTTGAGTGTTGTTCAATTGTTTATATAAATAATTGAATATATCCGTCATCAGATCCTTCAGTTATTCATTTGTTTATTTATCATAGCAATAACCGAAGCTGGTGAAAACTCCTTTGAGCTCGTCTACCGACCTTCATGCTGATCACTTAATTGAAATGGTAGTTTGTACAAAATGTCAAAATTTTCAGCCTTGACATATCCTTGGCTACCAATTCCGAGGATAAATGTATTTTAAGCTCACATGGTGAACCGGTTTCCATTGAAAAATTCACGTCGTCTATAAACTTGAATCGAAGTGGTAACTGACGACCTTTCCGAGGTCGGGTGACATAACATACGGCCGTCATGGGTGGTAGTTTTTTAATTTGCAACCTGTTAATTTTATTAAAACTTGCTTTTAAATGATTACATTTACCTCAACAATTTCGGCGTGTTTCAATGCTTGTTGTCATAAAAGTTTAACCATAGCTATAGATAATATGTCAATTTTTGCAGTATAAATAAATAAAAAACAGCGGGTTGCACTCCGAGAGTGCCGGCAGAAGTGAAAACATGAGCAATAACGTTGTGCATTTTTGATATTTTGGAATGGTTAGGGTATTATTTCGCACGAATTGCTTTAATTATCAATTTAAAAGTACTATCATTTATGTGGTAAAATACAACATTCATTTATTGCGCTTTCTTACGCCCTGCGCCGCTTAAATGAAACAGCAGGAGCAGGCATACATTTTCGCCGCGTGGTAGAAACAGAGGGGGATATTAACGCCGCGCCGGCGGTCTACTTTCCCTCCGTTTTATGAATTTTCGATCAGTCACGTGTCCTGACGCGAGTTTAACATTTTTTACCCATCCCAAAAAGTGCAAAACGCCGCTAAAGAAGTTTTCACTTCAATAATTTAAAAAAAAACGTGTATTACATACACATGTCTGCATTTCGGTAACGATCAATTTGTTCTGCTGTATTAAGTTCACTTAAGTACTTTAAGGCCTCAAAGAGGTTCTAGTGATCAGTTTCCTTGTACTTTTTTATTACAAAAATCCGTTATATACTGAGGTAAAGCTAGCTAGGAGGATTTCACCCAAACAGATGACATAGGTTTAAACGGTATATATTATTATAAAATATCTAAATGTATGAAACAAGATGCCTTATATCTCAACGTTTTAGCCTACTTAAGACCAATGAAACCATATTCTTATTATTTACAGTTTTTTTATTTATTGAACGTTGATTATTACAAAGAATATGATATCAGTTGCCGAAAGTGTTCGAAAAATATTCTTTTATTTTAGATTTTATTATTTAAAATTAATATATTTTTTTTAATGCTAGATTTTTATCTAAAGAAATTATTACAAGAAACGCGTAGCACCTGAATTACTTTCTTTAAAATATACTAAACTTTGCAATTAAATTTAATTTTGTATCACCTATTATAGTGATAATAATATAATATGAGATGAGATGTTAAATAGTTTAATATACGAACGTGCGGCCATATGTTGCGAGTCTAAAAATGTTTTGATAATTCATGGGACGTTCGTCGCATATCCATACTTGTGAGGGCGGCCTGCTAAGGATTCTATTATGAAAATATTTATGATAATTTAAGCATTAATTATAAATGTAAACTTAATTCAAATACCCGATGCTTTTTCGATTAGATGCGTATTTAAAATTAAAATTGAACTATTGGTAATGATGTTTTAGTCACAAAAAAGTTATTTACATTAAAAGATGCATAAAGATACAGATAAACATGTTACAGAAACTTAGTAGATTTTAATGGGCAAGACATATCAAAGAAAACCTTATTAATATAAAGGTGAATTAAGTTAATATTAATCGCCAGGAGCAGTGATATGGATCAGTCGGAGAATAATGTTAAATTGGCTTTCGATACGATAACACCCAAGAATACGATTTAGGTATTGAGCAATGCAGGTAGCTCTAAAAAATAACAACCATTTCAAAAACCGATAAAGCCTGTGTTTAATATATAATTACAAATTGCACGAATTTGTGATAACCTAAGGCCAAGAAAATTGATATCTTATAACAATCACTTCAAGTTTAACGAAACCACACTTCACATAAACCATAAATGGTGTGATGTCTTATGTATCGTAAAATCAGTTGATGAGTCACACATATGATAGTGATGAAGGTCTGAACTGTTGTTGTAAGGAAAGCAACGATGCTGTGTGGCTCTTAAACTCTTAAATTACTGACGGCCATTCTCATTAATTCCTTTACCTTTAAAGATAAGTCGATTTTGATTCAATTACAATCAACCTTTGTTATTTCTTGGCATTTTAATTACATACTTGTGATAGTGATACCTTGCAGAACATCTGCCATAATATTTATTTTATATCCTTTAAAGAAAAATAAACTTCCTAAAATATTGTTATTTTTTTAACTTTCAATAGCCTTGTAAGACCTACTTAGTTATTTTTCTTACAATTTTGGTTATTGAGGTCATAAAGGATCTTATCTTACTTGTAAAATGTAAACAATAATACGAATTAGACTAAGAAATTTCAAAGTATTCAATTAAATATCCAAAAATTCGGAAAATTTTATAAAAAAATATAAAAGTCGAATATCTCGAAAATGGTTAGGTTTAGGGTAGGGTGTTTCATAGCAGAATCAGTTAGAAACGATGCAAACTACACGCCCTTAACTTTTTCTTGTAACCCTGAATATAATTTATAAATTATAACCTTAAATTTATAAATAAAAAAAGAAGTCAGACAACGTTGATGAAATTCTTCAAGATGGTTCCTCCCTCCTAAGCTTTTAGAACTGGCTTCAGGTGAACTTTTTTGTATTAAGATAACATTTCAAAAGTTTTCTGTTTCATAATTGATAGGGTAGAGCAAACATTTGTAAGTAACATCTATAGAATTTAATCACCATTAGCACACATCATTTTGGCTTCCTTGATTAAAAATATGCTGGACGACATTGGAACTCAGAACACCCTAAATTAGTGAGATTATTTCTTCGCGAAGTTATATTTGCGGAAGGGCACCGAAGATCAAACGAAAGTCGCTTTTCCATATACGCCGTAAGGCCATATATAGATTGCCATTAACATCTTGATCTCGTAACAGTTATGGACTCATGTCATATCGCCTTCGTCTCAAGGGGAGAAAAGTAAGGTCGCAGTGTACTTATTGTTTCCTTTGCTAAGTTTGAGCTTTGATTTAAAAATAAATAGGCAAGTGGACGTTCAGTGTACGATATTAATAATACGAAAGTTCAAATAAGATATTGTGATTTAGTTATGAAAGTTCACTTCAAAGTAGGATCAATCGCTTGGAATAGAATATGGCTAACGTTTCATCCATTCCTGGTTAATCTATAATCTAAGATCACAAATTTGTTGTTTGTCTGTCCGCTCTTTCCCCCGCTCTTTTTCCATTGTATATGCGTTACCATAGCAACGCGTTAACCGTTATTCCGTTAGCGCCATCTAGCGTCCGGTAGACGAACTACTTGCGGTTAACGCGTTGCTATGGTAACGTTATTGATACAATGGAAAAAGAGCGGGAAAAAGATCGGACAGACAAAAACACAAACCACTGTGATCTTAGATTATAGATTTATTTTAATATGAACACCGAGTATTTCAAAACAAAAATTTGCTGTATTTGTGTAAACATTTGCCGAGAGCACCTGAGATTCGGTCGCCATCTAGCGTAAAGACAGAAGAAAGGATCAAGTTGGAACGTTATACTTTTCAGGGCGTAAATAAATAAAATATATCAATTGAATTCAGTCAAATATAATATCACTTTTCTCTTGTTTAATTTTTTCAATTGCATAATCAGATTCCTTAAATCCAAACCAGGGATGTTGCGGATGCGTTTTTTTTCACATCCGCGGATGCGGATGCGGATGCGGATTTTAAGAGGCTCACATCCGCGGATGCGGATTTGTACAAAAACCTAAGTGTTGGTTTGGTAGGGTAAAAAAACAGTAATATTTATCTTTTCTTTATTTAATAATAAAGTAAAGCGTTTAAATGACGCATCTCCGTCTCATTGTGTGGCGTCACTATCTGTCTCGCTCGCTCATGGCAAACATGTCCACTATCTATCTCTCTTATCATTTTGCCGTAAAATAAAAACCTACCAAGAGCTTGTGCGAATAGTAAACATTTGAACTGAGTAAAATGGGTTCGCAAAAATCGGGTTACTTGAGGTTTTTATTTTTTTACTCGTTTTTTTTTTAATATGAAACTCACTATAGTCCATTTTTTTTAAGCATTAGAAATTATGTAAACAAAGAAATAGTGGTAGCTAACCTTGTGCTGGAGTCCACTTTGACCGGCTTCAGGCTCGTCCATTGTTGAACAGATTAAATAACAAGTAACAACAAAAACTTTTAACAAAAAACTTTAACAAAAACAATAAGAACTTAATAATAAACCAAAGAAAATAGTCAAAACAGATAAATGCAGACGTTGACATTTGCCGCTATCGTTGCAAATAGCGGCCATGTTAAGCGACCATTTTAAAAATCACCTAATATGGTACGTATTACAACATCGGCATGTACTTTTTAATTTTGTCGTGTCAAACTGACCAACGTTTCGTTCCACAAGTTTGCAACTTCTGCTTCTTAAGGTATTTTTTAGTGTAAACTTTTCACGATGTTACGTTTTGCTTGTTACATTATGTGTGTACAATAAAGTACCCAAATGTTGGTTCTTTCTAATGCTAAAAAAACGGACAATAGAATTGTACCATTTTACAATCCTGATTAAATGCGCGAACTTTTGATGGCACTTGCCAAGGCACTTTAGTACATTTTTTAGAGAAGGGCCTTTCAAAGTCGACAAATTTTAAATTCATAGTTTAACAAATAGTCATAATTCTGGAAAACTTGGGGCAATTGTGTCATTATTTTGACTGTGGTTCTAGAAATGTTATTAAGGGTTACGGTTTCAAAGTTTTAATGAACAAAAATAATAAAAATTAACCGCAATAACCGAAAAATGGTTACAGTGTGACCAAATTTCTAGGTTTTTCTTAAATGCCCATAATTTTCAAACTACATAGGATAGATTTTTTTTCTGATTTTTCTCATAATGGTTACATATAATCCAGTCACCCCGAGTTTCGGCTTGACGTTGAGTTTCGGGACACCTTGTATTTAATGAAAAGTAGAATGGCCGCCTTTTCGGACTCCAGTCTGTTTCGCAAGGGTTCGTATATTAAACCTGCGCTACTAAATAACTATTCACTAGGAACACTGGCTGGTGGCGCTGATAAGAATTTGCGTGCTTTTTTAGATAACAGTTTGAATTTACTTTGATTAACACTCCATCATTTAAGAGGACTCTCATTTAAATTAATTCACTTTTTATTGCGAAAAGTAACTCCTTCTTGAGAATTGCGTCAGGGCTGACGATTTCTGGTGTTTCCTGACTCTCCTCAACGTCACTTGATGAATCGAGCAACATGGCAAGATCAGTAATTAAACAGGACTGACGTCCGGTACCTGAGGCCCCTGGTTGTTCTGTATCTGTTTCCAGGGAATCTGTCATTCTCATTTTCTTCGCTCTTTCGGTACTTGGAGATATTGTTCGAGAAGCCAAAACGTCTTCGGTGTTTCTGCTAATCTTCAATATATCTTCTTTAATCTTTTACTCGGTCGACACGCGCCACTCGCCGGCCCCTCCCCTTTCTTTCTTGTCGCGATCTGCTACACATCCGCATCCGCATCAGCTCCGCATCGATTTATACGGATGCGGATGCAGATGCGGATGTCTAAAACGATGCGGATGTTCCGCATATGCGGATGCGGATGCGAATATTCACTACATCCCTGATCCAAACATCAACGAAAAAAAAAAAATTTTTAGAAACTTTATTGTTGATACGTTTGCCTAAGACACCGAGGAGTGGTAGTTGTAATTTAATACCACATAAAAATAGATTTAATATACTTATAATAATATATGACTCATTCTTGTAAGAATGTTATTTATTAAAACTTTATTTCACACAAAAAAATCCACGTACAAATGATGGATTTAATGCCAACAGGAATTCTCTATCAGTCAACCGGATAGTTGAAAACAGATAGCACATTGGTGGAGCATTGGTAAAGAAACATGGAAAACGAGATAATTTATACTACCTTAACATTTAAATTCATAAAATGTCAAATATAACATAACAATAAATAACTTACATATATCACTTGTATGTTTGTTTGTAGCGGAATCTTCTAACGCGATTTTTACCCACTTCAAAACGTTAAATAAATTAAAAACTGCATACTTATCAGAGACCGGTCATAAAACAAGTAAAAACAAAAAGATTGCATCGGAGAAATTAAAAAAAAAATGACATGAATTATGAAAATCTCACACTTTATAGTAGATCGAACTAAAAATTAAATATAAATTATTATTTTAAAAAAAATATTTAGAAACATACCTTTATGGACAACAGAACAAAAAAGTAAAAAAAAAATCAATATAACAATTAAGTAATTAACGAGAAAATAAATTTTCATTAAAAAAGCTTTTAAGGAAAGAAACTCATTTCAAGTATTATCTCTTCATGTTTCTTCATATTTACTTAATATATCATATTACAACCAGGCTGTTGCTGTTAACTATGTACTTATCTATGTGCATAAGATCTACCAGGAAGATGATTCACTACATTACAGTTTAAAACACAATGCTACTATTTAGGAATAAATTAGTACGTCTGAGTGACCGGTGCCTGAACCCGAGGTATGCTAGTTCGTAGAGCTGTTCGTTCTATTTGAACTACACACATCTTGTTTCCTCATTCCATACAAAGATACGGTTATAATTTCAACTATATCGACAAGACCAAAATAACGTAAGGACAAACGTGCTAATTGCAAAAATCTTAGTTTTTGCCATATTCATGCCAAATAGAGTACTACTTAAATAAGCATAGTTCATATACATAAATAGAAAACATAATAATACTGATATTACTTACATATCTATGTATCATATATGTATATTTATCCGTTACTATAGTATCCATAACACAAGCCTTACCGTATTTTCTTTGGGCTAGGGTAAATGGTGTGAATGTTGGAAATATTATTTAAACCAGTAAGCCTAGCCCAAAGTAAGCACTGTAAAGCTTGTGTTAAGGATACTAAGGTAACGGATAGACCTATCAGACCCTTATAATTACAATGACTTAAAAGTGCGATATGAAAGGCGAGGGATAGTAAATTGGGATTATGTTAATGGGAAAGTTAATTAAATGTATTTTTCCACCACCTTCTTTCGTTTGATGCAGTTTAACAAATGTTTTCGCCCAATATTTACTACGGCTTTTTGGTATAATGGATACTTTTTGATACAACGTCAGGATCAATTAAGTGAGTAATTAATTTTAAAAAGTTGCTTTTATAGAATAGTTTTATGTAGGAGTACTTAAAGAGTATTTTTTTGAATTAGGTCCTTCTTTTTCTAAAGCTGCGATACATAAATAAGTTATATTTATAGATTTATATGTAAATACCCACAGTTCAGGTACAAATGCTCATATTTATTACACAAACCTGCCCCTTCTGGGACTCGAACCCAAGATCGTCGACCTAATAGTACAAGAAGAGTTATTAATCTATAATCTAAGATCACAGTTGTTTGTGTGTTTGGCTGTCCGCTCTTTTTCCATTGTATCAATAACGTTAACATAGCAACGCGTTAACCGCAAGTAGTTCGTCTACCGGACGCTAGATGGCGCTAACGGAAAAATATTTAATAATAGAAAAAAAATAAAGAATTTTGTCCACCCGTGCGAAGCCGGGACGGGCCGCTAGTTATTAATAAAAACTTTATTATTTTGAATGTGAAATAATTATTTATATTAAAAATACTTTTCCTTCTATTCTAAGAATTGTTTTTTTTTTGATATTTAAATAAAACATTGTGTGTATTCTATCGTTAAGGACATTTTTTTCTCATTAGAACGTTTAACAGGGATTACGTGGATGGTAATTATCTCGTATTCATGTTTATGATATTGTATTTTACAATTGTGTATTTTTTTACTTTTTTAAAATTAGCAATTAAAACAAGGAAAAATACATGAAATTTGGTTGGTAGCCTATAAACGATTCTTGATGAGGTTAATTGTCGTTAATTGAATCAATGCCAATTGGTTTTCGATGTATGAAATTTGCATATCTATCTTTTAAGTTTTATAAATCTCACTCGTACACGATAAAGACATACTTTGACGGGACTTGCCACTTTTTTCAAAAGGAAGAGAGAGACAACGTCAAATATAAGTCAGATCTAACTTTAGTCTACTTTGTAATAAGGGGGTTTGTAATTATGGGGGATATAAGTTAATACCCCTCTATAATATATCTAAGAGCCTGTGCACACAACGTTTTTTTAAAGTGACTTCGGAAACACATTTTTAACACACTTTAATTAAGGGAATCTTCTAATGTTATGTTTAATCATTTCAAAACGGCAGATTTTGCCCACTTATCAAAGACCGATGACAATACAATAGTTAAAAAAATACTTCATTGGAGAAATTTCGGAAAACCAAATTCAAAATACGAAGAACACAAATACATGAATTATGAAAAAATCACGTTTATATAGATCAAACTAAAGAATAAAAAATAAAATTTAGTTAAAAAAAAATAAAAACACGCTCTTGTGGTAAAATAAACTAAATAGTAAGAAATAAATTTTAATAGAACTATTAAGTAATTCACGATAAAATTTATGTCATTGTAAGAAAAGCAAACTATATAACTTTTGTCTTCTGGTATCATAGCTCACGCATTCTGCAAATTTTACCACTATTGTTTCTACTATGCATCGAGCACATAACCATACTCCCTGTTATTTGGTCCACGGACTAGGGGCCTGTACCCTTCTAAACCATAAAAGCGCGTTAGAAGCGCGTCAACATCATCTGCGTCGCCCCGCATCCCTGGTTGCGATCGCTTCTACAAAGCCTGTATAGCCTTCCCGGCTAATGGCACCGACTTCAGGTGGCGTTTAGTCAGTATGAGTCTGACAAAACCTCTCGGCCGGCCGATGTATCCATGTAGGGTTCACCACCTCCCTCCGTCGGAGAGGGAAAAAAAAATCATCAACATCGCGTCTGTATTATGTTTTAAGACAACACAGAAGTTATGCAGGTGTGCAAGGGTGTACAAGCTGCGTCTGACTCGAGTGTGTATCTCGTTTGCATCGATACAAAAGCGCGTTGACGGCGCGATTGAAAAATAGTAAGCAAAGACTAAGGGCCTATGCACACTGCGTTTTTTTATTCCACAGGGCAATTTATCGCACAGTTAATGCTTTTGTATAGATACAAATGCGTTATACATGAAAAATTATTGTTCTGTGGAATAATAACAGAACAAAAAAAAAACGCAGTGTGCATAGGCCCTAACAGAAATAAGTCTCTAGCGCTTCGTTGGGCGCTGCCGTTTTTGTTGTTTTGGGAAAATTTCTAACATAACCTTAATAAAATTTACCATTCCTTCCAAAATAGTATTTAAAAATAGTTTTTAAAAATTCAAAACTATTTTATAAATCCAGAGAGCCAAATAAATTGCCGAATATTAAAATGTCATTATCACGTTTGAATAAATTCAAATTCAGAACTTATTTTCATAGTATTAAGGCCTATTTTACAAATGGTAACTCAAACGCTATAGTACATTTAAAAACTTATACTCAGGCCTCAGCATTAGATCCCGTAAAAACATAGAAAGTGTGGGAGGATCTAGTCAATTCTTATTTCCTACCCACCATTGTTGAAAGTGAAAAGCGGATAACAAGGGACATTCAGTGGTAAGATTTTCTCCCAGCTACATTTTTTATCTGCTCAATATTTTACATCCGATACGTTTTTAAGAAGTTAACTATAAAGCTTATTTTACTTACCATACTCCTTTTCTTAGAACCATTTATAATGATCAATAGAAGGAAGAGGTTCATACATACAAAATAGTGTTCTAAAGGCACTACATCCGGTTTATTTCGATTCAGTCCTTCACGCGCACCATTGGGTGGGATAGATTATCTATTAACTGTTGAATATCATCTTGCATACAAATTAGATGACCCATAAATTATAGATATGTAACTGTTCAAAGCGTTACTTTTATTTACCCGACTGCGCCAGAAGGAGGGTTAAATTTTTTCGAGAGTACGTATATATGTATAATTGTTTGGCACGTTCTGCGGCCTGAACGGCTCGATGGATTTTAGCTTGAGAGGTGTCGTTACATTCGTATTTACTGGCTCAACACTTTCAATAATAAAACAAAAAAAAACAAAGTAAAGAACGGTAATTTAAAAATATAAAATAACCCTACTGCGTTTCTGTGTAATTTGGAAATGAAAAAAATGTTAGCAGTCGGGACCCGTTCTAAAAATGGAAGCTTAGTGAATTGAGAGCACGTACCTATATTACTTTGCAGATTACTCTAATCTATTGAATATACTAATATATAAGACGGCTGACTTTCTAGAATGCGTCCCTACTGCTACAATTTTTCTTCTTGTTTTAGGGTTTTTTCAATTCTTAATTACCGTTTTTGTTGAGTGACTATAGTCAAATATGTACTATTAAATTAACATCCTAATAAATTCAGAGAGCATTAGTAAAAAGATTTCTTCAATCTATTTTTTATTGTAATTCTAATAGTTTAATATTCTACATGTTATAATATCGTTTTCCATGATTCTCCTTCAGGATCTTATAAGGAATTGTTAAAATCTTTCACGCACCATAATGTCCTGCTCTATACTTCAGATTCCGAAATATACATATCATTATACATATATTCCCTTGAACTCTTCGTAGTAAGCTGAACGCTTTTATTACGAATGGGTCCAAATGCGTAATATTTGTTAGTAAAAATGTATGTTTACTCTCAATTCTGTAACCTTGACCTAAGTGTTTTTGCTAATTCTAAGGTGTCACGCGAAGGTCTCACAAATTATAGCTTTCAGTTGTCTATGTGACAAATTACATAATGGATTTTATGTGATCCTCAGCTCAATTTCACCTTGAACGTAATACCGCAAAAGGAAATTTATTTGGGCCACACTTTTATTTTTATTTGTGTACACTTATGTGATGATTTTCTGGTAGATCTCCCTTCTAAGACAAAGTTTCCAAAAACAAAACTGTAAACAATGTAAAAAACTTGTATAATGATTTTCTACATCAATCATTTTCTAATATTTGCGCATTATAAGTTTTTGATGCAGATTTAATCGTGAAAATGAAACCACTTTGCGGTTGCCGTCTGTATGGGTAGTTCCTTTGCATTTAAAAAAAACTTCCTTAGTCACACGTGACACTCACTATCATCTTAACATCACTATTAGTACTAAATATAGAAGTTATTTTGATTGCAAATAAGTTTATGTGACAGAAAATCGAAGCTGCTAATGTAGAAAAAGTTTTGGGTTGCTGTTTTACAAATTTTAATTATCCGACTATTTAAGAAAATAGTTTGTAGCTCTTAAAGAATACATTACCAAAGGGAAAAATTCATTCCAGAAGTTTCCCCCACATATATTGTATAGTGAAATAAATCTGTTATGTTTGGAGTTGCGCAATTGTATTTGGTGACTTTTATATTTCGTTGATTTATCATCACGCGTAACGCTAAGTCGGTGAATGACCTCATTAGATCACAGTTTGGTGCCAAATACTTCAGTAAACCCTTTATTTTTGTCACCACTAATGCTTGTGTATTATTAGTTTTGTAAAAAGTTTAATTTGTCATTTTCAGACAGACTCCGTTATATCTGTGACGGCAAAATGGTTCATTGTCAGATGTTGTTATTATTTTTTTTGATGGAGATTTTTGATGGAAATTTTTAATATATATCTTCATAATGACTTTGTTTTTATAACGTAATTTATGATTTTATATTCTTGTTATGTTTCTAAATGTGTAGATTATAATTTTAATCATACGTTTAATTTGAATTGAAATAGTTTTTTTTCTTTAATTTAACTGATATTCATCTAATAATATGATGTATTCGTTGCTATTTTGCCTATACTAATTCTTGATTAGTTACCAATCATTGCTACGCCATCTGTTGTCTAGTTCCAATACCAATATAGCAACCCATAGACGGCATACTTGAGCGTGCAGCAAACTGTAACAATCTCGCCATGAAACGTAAGATGGCACTGTTTACAAGCACGTAGTATAACTATTTACTTCAGTCGGTGAACAGATAAAATTATGTATCTTCGAAGTATGTATCTAAAACCTTTTCTATGGTATTCCTCACACATTAAGCTTCCATATCTATGTAATATGAAATGTATTCTCCTCTTTTCCAATGTTTCCTGATGTTGCTCTATCAACGTGGCTTTTATTTCTGATTTCCATCTAGGAAAAGCGATCGATTCTTGTGTCATTGGCATGCGCCGAAATGCACTGTGCAACCCTGTGACGTCATGGGTGCATTAACCGCAGCAACATCGTCGTACTCGCCCGCCTACGCTCGGAAAATCAGCAATGTCACTAGCGAATCCTTGAACCTATCATACTTTGCTGTATACGCATTGGTAGGGGGTGTGTTTGGTGTTTCAAAGACTTGTAGGATTGTTATTTGTATCAGGATTTTTATGCTTCGGTGCACCTAACAGTGGTGAAGAGAAATGACGTTATTAAAAGCAGACAAATCATGTTAATACAGCAATGCTATAGATTGTACATTGCCAATACACCATCAAGGCTTAAATAATAAACATATGGCGAGTGAACGCATTCCTACACGTCTGTTCTGGAATAACCACTCAGTTTTGCTATAATCTCCGTACAAGCTAGACCAGAGAAGTGTATGTGATTAACTTTCATAATTTTGTGAAAAAATGGCAGGTGAGTGAGTCACTGCTTTTTAATTTCAATAACTTTTGGTGAACTTGAAGATATAGGATTTAGCCTCGAGTTTAATGGCGTTATGTGGGACGATTATATGATGGACCTTCAAATCTTTTTTTAACCATTAACAATTTTTTATATCGATGTATTAAGAATTAGGATACTCTACATACTATTAATCAGCTCATTGATACTATACTCCCCGTGTGACTTTGGTACCCTAAATATTTTGCAAATTATTCTTCAACTTTTTGAATCAGTGATTGAAATTATCCGGTCCAATTGCCAAATCGGGTTCAGCTGTGTTTGTTAGAACAAAACGTCAGACTCAATAGATGTAATATAATATGGTAACTTATAAAACTTATTCATAAAAGATAAGATTAGAAATTATGAAGGAAAAAAAAATGTATTTGGCAGGAATAAAACATACACATTTTCGATATTAACACTTAGAATTAATGTTTTTCTTGCAAAACATTTTTTTTTTTAAAGTTCAACAGTTCACTATTAAGTATTATAATTCTATATGTATTTATCAGAAAACCTATCACAGATATACGCTGATAGAATTAACTCCAATTATCTTATCAGAAATTAGCGCTCCGAAGATACATTATAATATTAATTAATAAAAACATGAGACTGCTTTTTGAACTTTTTTGTTTTAATGGTAACTATGCTTAAAGTAAGATGAGATTTTTTATTATTTTGCCATTAATAAACTTAATTCTTAAACTTTCGCGTCCACTCGTGAAGTAAAAACACTTTTTACTCGTAAATTGCGGATACGGATTTCATGTTTTTATTCAATCACGAGAATTTAGGACCGTTCAGTTATATTATACTGTCTTCATTTTAGTACCCAGCATATATTTGTCAGTGTTTACATAACAACCCAGTAGTTTTTCACTTCGTATTGCGCCAGCGAGCTGTCTAACAAGCATCTGCTTATAAGTTGTATTGTCCTAGAAAATTTTCCGCGAATTGTATGCGTATAATAAATAGTATGTTTATTAAAATGTCATCATGATGCATCTTGTATGTAAAACATTTCTTAATCGTATTTATATTTATTTATAATATATTACAACAAAGAAAAGTGAGAGACAGTGACAACATTGCATTGTTTCATAAATACTTTTTGAGTTTATCTGAAACTTAGAAAAATAAATAGTGATATAGCGCTAAATAACGCGTAATGGCGTATTTCTCCTTAGCATTCAGCCAATCAAAAATGTTATTAAGTCTGTCAGACAGACTATGTTTAATTGTTTTGTTTGTGTGTCTGAAAAATTGCTATTCTATTCATTAGTTAAAAAGTGTTTTTAGTGTATGTTATCTCATTATTAATTTATTTCGAACATGTCATTGATATGTTCGACACGATCTTTACACCATTCTTCCAAAAAATGTCCATCCATACTAATATTATAAATGGGAAAGTGTGTCTGTCTGTTTGTCTTTCTTTCACGGCAAAACGGAGCGACGAATTGACGTGATTTTTTAAGTGGAGATAGTTGAAGGGATGGAGAGTAACATTTTGCCACTTCCCAAAAATGGGGGGGTGGGAGTTTGTATGGAGCATTCCGCAATTTTCAAGATAGAAAGCTAAAAATTGGTATGCTGACTATTTATGACTACCAAAAAAATCGCCCATCATTTTTTTTTTTGAAATCTGCACCCAACCCCTTAAAAGAGAGGGTGAAATTTTATATGAGACCTTTCGCAGTTTTCAAGGCAGGAAGCTAAAATCGGCACACAGACTCTTTGTTACTAACGAAAATACCTGCCATTTTTTAGAAATCCTCCCCCAGCCCCTAAAATAGGGGATGGAAATGTGTGTAAGACTCCGCAGAATTAGAACAGGTTCTTTAATACAAACGAATAATAAAATAATTTAATTAAAACGAATTACATAAAACAATATTAAAAACATTAAATCTTACCATAAATCAATCAGCTTTTGAGAAAATAAACATTATAAACATAAATAAGTGTAACTCATGGATTCCGATAGATGGCGCTGATATGTTTATTGTATATTATGTTCACGATAGGTTTAATTGTTTAGTTCAAAAATTAATAACAGATGGCAGTGTTGAAATAAAATAAATAACGTGTAAAATTCTGTTCCGAGTTCTCTTCTGTGTTCAGGAAAGGGGAACAGTGCTACCCCGAATTTAACTCGAGCGAAGCCGCGGGCAAAAGCTAGTAGTAATATAATTTGAATTGTTTTTAAGATGTCTGAATATAAGTTTAAGAATATCGTAATTTCATTTTTAATTTATTTAGTAATAAAAAATAAAAAAATAAATAATTAAATAAATAAAAAAAAAAATCAAGAATACTAAGTGGTTTAATTATTTCGAGTGATTCGTAGTCAAAATAATGATAATGGAAACCAGTTGATTTTCTTGAATTAATATGCTTTTAATTATAAATAATTATTTTTTGAACGTTTCATTTCTTACACTTATATTGTAAGTATTTTAATTGAAAATTGATTATGAATTTTCTTACATTTGACTGTGCATTGATTTGTAAACCATATATTCCATGACTCCATTTTGAAGCGAAGAAATGACATTCTGCCTATGCGCAGTTTGGCTGATTTGTTGCCGTCGATACTTTGTTAAGATAAGAAACTGATTGCTTTGACTGGACAAGGGATAATCTATGTTTTTAATCAGTACTCAGGACTTATTACCATTTTGATTTTTAGTGTCACAAGTGGGTCTACGTCCTTAGTACGCACTGACAACAGCACGTCACTCAACCACAAACTTTAACCTATTTTATATCTAGTTTCCTATTTTAGAATGCCTTGCTTAGTTTGCTTTAAAATTTTAACTACTCATAATTATTGTTGTTATTTTTAATTATTTTTATTTTAAATAAAAATAATAATATTACTAACATTCACACCAATTAGCCTACCCCGTGGTAAGCACTGTAAACCTTGTGTTATGGATAACGGACAGACATAAATATATATATGATACGTAGATGTTTAATATTTATAAATATCCATGGCTCAGGTCGTATTCATCACAAAAACATCTGCCCCTTCCGGGGCTCGAACCCAGGACTGTCGGTGCCAAAGGCAGGATAGTTATCGTCTCACCAAACAGTCTTTAATTGGAGCGAGTGGAGCTCCCATAGATCAGCTTCAATGACGCAATGTCTGTTACGCTATAACTTCCCGGTTAAGAAACCGATTTTAATAATTTTTGTGTGGAATCGAATCGACACATTTGGGACCAAATTCACAAAAATAAAAAGTTATGACCAAAAAACATTGGCTCTATGGGATTTCCCATTGAAACGCGCGCGCTTTTTGATAGTTTTCATTATTATGGAATTTTAAAATTTACTGAATATTATTGATTTTTTCTTAAATATTTACGATCCGCTCCAATTTATGGTGCTAGCGAAGCTTTATGCTTAGCGACTGCATCGCATAGTAATTAACTATTTAACTTATTTTTATTTTGGCTTATAGTTATATTGGGAGCGGTTTCAATGTGTTTTGTAAAAAAATCCCATAACGACAGCAGACACGTTGAAATGTTACGTTTTGTAGCTCATCCTCCAATAGTCCCATTCCCAAATGACTTCAATCACGAATAATCCCATTACCGAATGGTACCTTTCACAGACCATCCATATCCCAGATGGTCTCAATCCCAAATGCTCCCATTCTCAGATCGCTTTTTAACTCTATTGATTGTATAAACATTGATATCACATATCCGTAAATTTACTAAATTAAAAAAAAACAATTATTACACATTAAGAAAATATTTTTCCCATTAATATTTCCTACTTAAGGTATAATGTTTTCTAGAAATAAATAAACGCTCCTTTGATGAAATATAAAAACAATGCACTATAGCTTTATGTTAAGATAATATTAAATTTTTTTTTCGGATGACCAACAGCTATAATCCCTACTAATATTATATATATGTGAATGTAAGTTTGTTTGTTATGCTTTCACGCAAAAACTACTAAACCGATCATCATGAAACTTCGTACATATATTCTTGGAGGTATTAAAAGTAACATAGAATACTTTATATTGAAAAATGAAAATGCGGGCGAAGCCGCGGTTAAAAGCTAGTAAAGAAATAATTTTCGTGCATAGCAACACAAAACCAATTAATTACAGGTCATTACAGATAATAAATCAATTTTTATTATATTTCAGTCATAAGTAGGCGATAGGCAAAGCAACCTATCATTATTGTTTGTTGGTGATTAACGAAAACTATGTATGTATGTTATAATTATATACATCTAAGCGAAGTTTTTTATTTTGTAGAAATTATCACCACTTGTCAGTCCACGGTAGCAATTGCCACCATATTCAAATTTCCGCTTGGCCTGCTGTTTCTTTTAATTACGATTAATTTTGGAGTTACAGAGATCCAAATATTCTGTGGTAGATTCTTTATTTAATCAGCTTTAAGGTAGATTCTTGATTTAATCAGCTTTACGGTAGAATTTTTTGTTTGGTCCTAGCTTCATTATTTAGCGAGAAAATGACATTTTTTCCACAACTCGCGCAGCATTGGGACTGTTTATTTTGTTTTCTTTAAATGCAATATTTAATCATGTAACTAATTCAAAATAAACATTCTTTAAAGATCATGATAAACTGGGAATAGGGCCATATAGGAATTGGACGAATTAAGAACGGGATCAACCGGGAACGGGATATTCTGAGAATATCACTAATAGAGATTGCTTTACTAGTTCATAAATGGGGATTTCTGCTATCAATGGAAATCGCCAGTTACATAATGCAGAATCTAACAGCCGTATAAATGTTACACTTCTTAATAAACCTTCAAAGCTTTTTCCAGTAATTTTCAGAAATTATAAGGCTTGTGCCGATTATTTTTACATATCTTTCTGTACATCCTTTTTTAAGCCAATTCTTACTTACGCCAACCTCTAAAAATGCTTTGACAATTGCCTATAAATATGTGTACACTCAAGTGATATATTGCTCTTCACAATGAATAGAACAAAGCACGATAATTATTTAAAGTCTAAGTGTCGTCCTAGTTTCCTTTTAGCTATTTCAAGGTTTTCTCGCCTACTGGCAACATTTGTCTTAGTCTAATACTAAGTTGATAGAACCTTCTCAGTAAAAACTTTTAATTGTAACCTTTTGATTCAAGATGCTTTTAAAGTTTTTGAAGTTCCTCCAGTTTTATGGGTTTCTAATAGAGATTTCATACATTCTTTAGTGCTATTAAGAAGCCTTTTAAGACTCTTAATGTCAACTTTTACTTAACATAAAATTTTAATTGAGAGATATAGAGTTGAAAAAGGCTCGACTTGATTGAATTTTGAAATAAAACTATTGCTTTTAAACACAGACATTCCAAGCAGGTTGTTGTTCGATTTCTTTGGCTATCGTTGCCTTAAATGTAACATAATCGTTAAACTATTGAATGATATTTATTATGTAACGCTGGTCAACGATTTCTACGATCCTCTACACATGTATAATAGAGTAATCTGATTCAAGTTACCAAAAATAGTGTTCGCCCACTTGCCTCAACCCGGCAGCGGTCTCTAATTAAGTTAAGATAATAATTATTTATTACTTTATGGTTAGGTAACACTAGAAGAGTTGAACGGGAGAACTCCAATATTTTACGTATTCACGCTTCGTTAGTTCGTTAGATACGGTGATGGCATTGGCCATACAATTGGTCATGGTTGGTTCTTCGTCATCCTGATTAACAACATTTGTTATTTTCGGCCGTTTGCTAGAAGTCTTTCCGTCAATTATTTATAGCATTAACTAGCTTTTGCCCGCGGCTTCGCTCGCGTTAAATTTGGGGTAGCACTGTTCCCGTTTCCTGAACACAGAAGAGAACTCGGAACAGAATTTTACACGTTATTTATGTTATTTTAACACACTACTATAGACTATATTATATGTCTTTCCATTTGGGGTCAGAATAAAAAGATTCTGGGCCTTGGACACACGCGAACATGCTACATACAGCTGTCTATGGGAAAAGCACGGCTTTTCTAAGTTCACCCCAGCCACACCAAAGCTTAACAGGAATAGCCAAAAATCGAAAGTAATTAAATCAATAGTCAAATAACAGACTATAGTCAAATAATAGGTACCGTATGCACTAAAACCAAAGTGTAGTTTATTCATAATAGGTTTTGCCCTTATACTTTTACATGTAGACAACCATAGCGCGTTGTAAAAACGAACACTGCCATCTGTTATTAATTTTTGAACTAAACAATTAAACCTATCGTGAACATAATATACAATAAACATATCAGCGCCATCTCAAAAGCTGATTGATTTATGGTAAGATTTAATGTTTTTAATATTGTTTTATTTAATTCGTTTTAATTAAATTATTTTACTATTCGTTTGTATTAAAGAACCTGTTCTAATTTTGCGGAGTCTCACACACATTTCCATCCCCTATTTTAGGGGCTGGGGGAGGATTTCTAAAAAATGGCAGGTATTTTCGTTAGTAACAAAGAGTCTGTGTGCCGATTTTAGCTTCCTGCCTTGAAAACTGCGAAAGGTCTCATATAAAATTTCACCCCCTCTTTTAAGGGGTTGGGTGCAGATTAAAAAAAAAAATGATGGGCGATTTTTTTGGTAGTCATAAATAGTCAGTATACCAATTTTTAGCTTTCTACCTTGAAAATTGCGGAATGCTCTATACAAACTTCCACCCCCCATTTTTGGGAAGTGGGGGGTTAGAAAGGGGCAAAAAGTAGCCTATGTTACTCTCCATCCCTTCAACTATCTTTACTTAAAAAATCACGTCAATTCGTCGCTTCGTTTTGCCGTGAAAGAAAGACAACAAACAGACACACTTTCCCATTTATAATATTAGTATGGATTTAAAATTATTCCTACTTGTCCAGAAAATAAATGAAACTCTTTTTACGGATAGTAAAAACTGTTCTGTAATCACCCAAGAAACGACGAATGCTGTGTGCACCTGTAATAGGCGAACATATTTAAATTAAAACTATCGTAATTTATATTGTGTTTGTTCAATATGTGTCGCTGTTGGTATGCCTTGTTATAAATAAATAAATAATAAGTCCTAACGTTTATGATATGACAAATCATTAAACATTTTTTTTTAAACAGCCTTTTTTGATGGGTTTACAGGACTAAGTCACCAAAACAACCCGTCATTACCCTAGCAATTCTGCACAAGCTCTATTCTTATTTAATTAGTCGACGTACGAGTATACAGATTGCGGATTTCATTTCTTGCCGCACGCCGCATTTAGTCGGGAAACCGATCGCAAAAAGTTTGCATGCTTCGTGCTACCGCTCGCGTCCTGCATTCCCATGTGCGGATGGCTTCGGGGAAAGGCCAACTAGGGCCTCCCTTGGTCACTCGTTACCGATACGTTTATCGCCCACACGGCCCCATTAAGGCGTAATTCCGCCACAATGAGCCGAAGATCATTAGAACACCGTCCCACTGATGTTGCGCTAGGCCGACTCTTGTCTTGGCAGTCGCCGCGACGACATCAACTCGACCACGCATGCAGGCGCGCGTCATCCGATTCCGAACGAACCGTGTCTGGACGTATCTAAATTAGTTATTACGGTCAGTTATTTATTAGTAATGTGTCGGTCGACTCTGTTGTGAATCCATCGGTAACGGTTGATGAGTGACAAGTGTAAAGCGAATTGTCAATTTGTGTTCGTTAACGTGGTTCGCACTGCTGCTGGTACTTAGCTTATTATCTTCACCGAACCTTTTCATAGTAATGTAGTAATTAAATTATACATTACATGCTGTTTAGTCAGCAGTTTATCTGCTTTAAAAGATTTTTGTTTATTACCTTTATATTGAATGCAAGAATCAACGGTAATGATTAAGATTATTACAATAATTTTTTTACAGCGATTCTGTATTTGTATATTGGAATTATTTGCATATAATGCCATGTTATTTTTTATATCCTTTGTTCATTAAGCCAATACGTGATGTAATGTTAGCGTTGTGAATGTCAACAGTCAATCAAAAGAAACTGAGACTCAGTATTCGGCGCCCCGCAAGGCATCATTGTTAATTGCCTATAAATATAATAGGGACACCACACATTGACCAGTGAACGTGGAACCGTGACTTATTCGAAACTAGGAAATATGTATGTTGTGCATGTAAGACACGTTCCAGGCAAGTGAGTCTTATTAAAGCTGGTTATGTCCAAATAAGACTCTGTGAACACTTTTCCGGGACATGGCTTCTCGTCAAATTTAACATCAACAACTTGGTTTGATTGACATGCATTAAAGCAACTATAACAAGCAATTTACGTGATTAATAAAACCAATTCATATTATAATAAAATTACAAATTACAAATATACAAAAACATGCTGTTTTCTCGATCGTCGTATTTACCATTCTTTGTTTGTTATGTCAAAGCTAAAAAGTTTGTCTACTCGTATAATGTTTTAATAAATATCAAAAGTTTGCGTTACGTTTTACGTTTACGTTAGGTTTTACGTTTACGTTACGTTTTGCGTTTACCTAAATTTAATAACGAACTAACCAAATTTTAAACAAATACAGACATTTCATTCTTTCGGAATTCTCGGTCTACCTAAAAAGCTAACCAAAATCATTTTAATCTGATATGACCGCTTATAACTTAAGTGATAAATAAATGACAAACTTTCAGAATTCCTACGTGTAATCATATTAATTCGAGTATAATATCTCTATTGTAGTGACCATGAAGCTATATAGTTTTTTTGACTGATTCATGTCATGTCGTAACCCTGTCAATCAAAAGTCACGCTAATGTCGATACAAAAACAAATTACTTTTTAATAACACAATACACGTGCATGCAAAGTTTGTGATGTCAAAATTAACCATATTTTGTATACATCTGAAATTCACAACATATTTTTTATATATCGTTCGATAAATCGTTGTTCCGGCTTTATAAAAAGCTTCGGAATTATTTTAAGTAGTTTACGGTTCGTAAATCTAATTTAAAATCTGATACGGTATGTTTTTATCCATTATTTCTCGTAGTTTGACAAAATAGTGGGTCAAAATATTAAGGTGTTCCAAAGACGTTCAAATCGGCTTCTACGAGATGTCATGACGTACGTAGTTAGTTAACAGTGTATAGCACTGGCAAAACAAAGAATGTAGGTACCTAGATAATGTGATCTAATTGGACAAGGTTAAAATCCCGCACAAAAAAATATTTACACTCAATTTGAATATAAAGAGCTTTCGCATTTCAATGCTATAAATATTAAAATAGGTAATATCGAAATATTAGATTAAATGACATGTTTTCTATATGTATATAGTGTAAAAATAGAAAATAGCTTAAATATCGAAACAGACAATGGTAACTCTTTTGTGTAAGATGTTACTTAACTATGGTTCTGGTTATTATATTTGTGTGACGGAGTGTGACAACGTCAATTCGATCTTCCGGCAATCTGTCAAAGGTAACGACAGTACATTTATGCAAGATTACATTCCTGATATAATAGTATCCCAATGGTCAAATATGTCTGCTATAACACGGTAGTGGAAAATAAAAACATATATTAAAATTATATCTAAAAAATTGTTGCAAATAAACAAATTAATTTTTCTCAGGTCACATCCCCTCGCTATCCGGGCGAGTACTCTTCCAATTGAGCTCGGACCTTGAAAGACCCGTTGATTTTTTCCAAGTATTATATACACGTGTATACACGCAAACTGACGCCAGCGCCATCTCTTCATGTTGTAGGTACTACTGCCTACCACATCGAGGGTAATACTTTTACAAATATCGAACAATCGATAAAGAATAACAGTTATGTAATTACTATATTTAATTGTTATTTAATAATTTAGCTGCTAGATTATAAAGTTATGACCATTAAACAATAAAAAAAATTTTTTTTCAAGCTTCAGCATATATATGTTACGGTAAATGTGATTACTATGGTTATTATTAATTATAACCAGTAATTATTAAAACTTACTTCATGATTTGGTTAGGTGAGGTTAGGTTATTGAAGTTTTGTTATTAATAATTGTTGGTGTTTATTAATAATTTTCAATTAATTGCACTTACGGTAACATATACACCGAACTTTCTAGAGCTTATATTTTTGAAACCACCAATCCACTCCGCTCCAATATATGGTGCTAGCGAAGGTTTATGCTTAGCGACCTAGTATCTTTCTTTCGATGGAATACTTTTTCCTATTGTCAGCCTATTACCGTTCCCACTATTGGGACACGGGCCGAATAGATAAAAACAACGAAGGGATAATGGCACGTAATATCGTTATCAATCGGAGCCCGGAGTTGACGACCGTTTGGCTCATCGGTAGTGGTCCTACCTTTTGCACCTTTTGCGTTTGTGTGATGAATACGAGCATATGTTCCTGATTAATGGGTATAATATATTTCTATGAATATCACATTTCTATATATATCTATCCGTTACCCATAACACAAGCCTTACAGTGTCTTGAGCAACATTAATTTATTTTTTCCATCTTTCTGGTGACCGACCCTTTTGAAAGGAGATGTCTCAAGTTTGGTGTGTTATATATAAATTCACAATATATATAACATATTTTTGTTTAATGTGACAGTCATACTTTATCCCCATTCATAGACTTAAAAAAAATACAGTCAACCACTTAATTTTACACAAAAACTTTTTTGTCGCCATCCGATTTCTTAGACTGATCAAAAACTTATATTGGGCCAACTGTCAAAAAACAAAAAAAGAAACAAAAACTTTGTGAAAATAAAATACAAAAGACAAACTGTTTACATAGGTTTATAATTATACAGACAAGTAAATGTATGAGTATCATATGATTTTTTTTTAATTTAAAAATTCTATTTAGCTTATATGTTACGATGTACTATTTCACAATCTTGCTCTACTATATGACACGCTCAAAGTGATGCAATGCATAAATGGATTCGTCTTTGTGTTGGCCAATTGGCCGCCGATAATTTATTTGAATGAATCCTAAACAAAATAAGATATAATAATTTTATATATATATATTTTTTTATATATTTTATGCATTATCAATGCGATCCTATAAGATAAATTATTATAATAGAAAAATACTAGAAAAAATCGACTCGGGTCACAAGTGAATTCTCAGGCGGGAATCGAACCCGCAACCTTTGGAAATCCGGTCCAATGCTCTCCCAATTGAGCTACCGTGCCTTGCGAACACTCGTCGAAATTTTCTAGTACCTTCCTGATTTTACGCTGTAGGCCAGCGTTGTTTCATCAATGAGAGGAACATCCTCTCTTATTCGAAAGAAACATTTTTACAGATTGGTCAATCGATTAAGATGAAACAGCCATTTTAGTTTTATAATTTTTATATATTTTATGCATTTTCAATGCGATCCTTTAAGATAAATTATTATAATAGAAATCTGCTACAAAATGCATAAAATATATAACAATTATAAAACTAAAATGGCTGTTTCATCTTAATCGATTTACCAAACATTTGTAAAAATGTTTCTTTCGAATACGAGAGGATGATCCTCTCATTGATGAAACAACGCTGGCCTACAGCGTAAAATCAGGAAGGTACTAGAAAATTTCGACGAGTGTTCGCAAGGCTCGGTAGCTCAATTGGGAGAGCATTGGACCGGATTTCCAAAGGTTGCGGGTTCGATTCCCGCCTGAGAATTCACTTGTGACTCGAGTCGATTTTTTCTAGTATTTTTCTATTATAATAATTTATCGTATAAGATATAATAAGTTCAAAATTCAAAGTTTTTCATTCACCAAATCTTTTTATCGCCCAACCTATATATTACAAAACCTATGGTAAAAAAGACTCCTTGTAAAATGATTGGCAAATTTGCGATTTCTATAATTTGTAGTACATACTCCAACCTCATCATGACAATTTTAATATAATGTTATTATAATTACTTTCTTATCACTATTCAAACATAATATCTGCGGGTAGGGCCTAGTAACCTGTAGTCCAGTTTCTTCTGGAACTTATTTTAGGGACTTGTCTCTTCCACAAAGTCGTAAAAGTATTAGACCAAAGTAATGACTCTGGTCTTTCACATTAAATGTATTGTGAAGAGATTTAGCTTTAATACTATTATTCTAATAAGACTTTGGGGCAGATTTCGAAATTGTAGGCAAACAGTGATTAAATGCGCCATTAAGCTCAAATACCAAATTGATGTAGGAAAAAAGAGGTCATATTCGTCGTGAGATATAAAAGACTGGCGAACTGCTATGTATTTTCAGACCTCTATTAAAGAGCACGTTCATAGAATAAATCGAATGATACTTAAGAACTCCGCTAGACTAACAAAAAAGTTAACTGTTTTTACCTTTTTAAAGTTGGGGTTACAGATACATGTTATTATTAATAACCTCAAAATATAAATTTTTGGATTTGAATATTAAGTTTTGAACCTGTTATCTAAAATTATTGGAGCGGAACGAGCGAAGCTCCCATGGATCAGCTTCAATGATGAAATGTATGTGACGCCATAACTCTGAGTTATTAGCCGATTTTCGTATTTTTTGTAATGAATCGAAAATGATCGTGACGGTCTAGTCCTAAACCTGTTTTTTGAAACGCCTGAATTTTGAAATTCGCAAAAGTAAACAATGTTATGACTAAAAAACATTGGCCCTATGGGATTTCCCATTGAAACAAAAAGCGCACGCTTTTTTAAAGTTTTTATTCATATGGAATTTTAAAATTTACTAAACATTATTGATTTCTTTTATTACGCTCTGCTCTAATATGTGGTGCTAATAGTAAAGCTTTATGCTTAGCGACTGCATCGACCTGATATAAATAGGTACCTGCCAATTAAGAATGTCCAAATAAATTAATAGGTACATAAGTCTGAACATTTCAAAGCGACTTGAAGGTATATTAAGTTGGTTAGTAAAATAAAAATTACTCTTTATCAAATGCAGACTTTATTTACTCAGAGGGTTACGGGAAATACATATTAATACTATATTTTTTGACAAATTCAGATGTATTTGTTGGTGTCATACGAAAATCATCATGAGTTGTCCCTGTTTTGATAACTCTTATTGTCTATGACAAGGCCAACTGAATCTCATTTGTCCGATCTCAAATATGAAGTAGTCTGTGATAATAATAAAGTCTTATATAGCTATAATATAGCTATAAATATAATAGAACATTTGAAATGATCACAGGATGAGCTAATCACATCCTGTGATCCTTAATTTTTTTCAATATTAAGTAGTTATGCTTATCCTATTAAGTTGATAAAAAAAATTAAATGCTTGACTTCAGTTAATATTACTTTCGCTTTATTGAACGTTTCAACTTTTTTATTTACACTACAGAAAGCGTCTCGTTCAGCTTGTTATTTGCGATTTGAAAATATATTGTGTTTATTCCGGTCTTTAAGAAATCACGCGTTTGTAAAAGTTAATTATAGGAATTTAACTTTCATATTTCCGATAATGAACGGCTTTGTAAAATTTAAGGGCGTATTTCGCCGGACTTACTTAGCATTTTCACTACATTTTTACCCTCACCAACCAGCTAATAGTGCAGGTGTAGTTTCTTCTTGACAAGTCTGACTTTAACAGTTAGGCCTAGGTCTGCAGACCACGTAAATGGAATAACCTTTTTTAAATTAATCCTTTTAATTTTTTTAGATTAATTTCCTTGTGGATCACCTGGGTTTTCAGTCACCTTTGTGGGATTTGAAGCATTTTTTAATGTATTGTGGTCCAAAAAAGTTTCTTTTTGAAAAGCATATGCCTTCCGTGTGGTTAGAGGAAGAGCTCTAATCAATGGAGAACCGGTGGCTGAAATCTTTAATGGCAGATAATATAATTGGTTCGCTTATCGTGTTGACTGACTTGTACCAAGTACCTACATACTATGGCCTTCAGCCGGGTTACACCCACTTGTTGGGCGCCGCCTACGGTCAGCGCACGTGCGTCGTGTTCTTATTTAAGAGATCATTTTTAACTGCTTTAAAAAAAGAAGGTTGTCAAGTCGTCTCGTATGTATGTAATATTGTCAGAACTGCACAGTTTTTGTAAATTTTAGTCTATGCCAGCTTCTGAACATAGGTGCCAAATTTCACAAGTGTATGTATGTTTGTCCTCGCATATCTCAGAAACTATGAGTTGGATTGTAAAAAAATCTGTTTTAGTTAATCTGAGTATAGTTTAACTTAGAAAAATATGCAAGTTTCATCAATATTAGGTTAGTAGTATACGAGATAGAAAGTTAGTTACTGTATTTAATTACTAAACTCGACACGCCCACAAACCGCACTTGGCTTGGTGTGTTATAGTCCATTTTTCCTAAGGTCAACTATCTAGATACAAAAATCTTTATTTACGATCTTAACTATACCAGAAACCCAGTGCTCTAGCAGTGAGGCACTCCAATAGGCTGATTATTAAATGAAACTCGATACTGCAATTTTGTTAGAATAATGATAGCAAATCGAAGCCTAGGGAAAGTGTCACTCTAATCCCTACGAGTTTTAGAAGACGATTCACCTTACAAAGGATTGGCATTGATTTATTTTTACGCTTACGAAACGAGAACCTTTCTTAGATTGCGTTAATAAATAAAATATGTCGACCGCGTAATATTATAGACACAACAAACCTGCAACAAATCTGTTGTACAGAATTAATTAATAAATTACTGTGTATAAGGCTCGATCCATCAAATATCAATGACTGCTAATTATAAACTCATGCGCGCGTTTAAGAAGCGTGACAAGCAATCAGTTATGTCAGGATAAGGATTTGAGCGTCGCTTTTCTTTTGTACAGAATTATGTCAAACTAGCAATTCACGATTAATATTTCTAGGAAAGTAAAGATTTTTCGGTTCTTCTTTACCCATTAGTTCCATCAAAAATATAAAAAAAATTGAAAATTATTGTTATTTTTATTTACTACGATCTACTACGTAAGCTTTCATTGAAAGTGCGTTAATTTGTACGCGACGCCCGCCCACGCGATATACGTGACTGTTATGTAAGCACGCTTGACACTCATCTGATGTTCTACTGCGAACTATTGGCAGCGGCCTATTGCGGGTAAAAGTATCTACTCCTTGAGTAACCCGTGTGGGTTTAAATAACCAAACGATTGACTGTTGACATAAAAAATAAGACATTAACAAACAAGCGTGAAAGCATCAGATCGTAACTCCCGACCAGCTGATTGATGCTGATGATTATTGTTGTTTTCGACCCAAATTTTTTATCGTCCGTAGCCAAGAAAATAGGTTAACGAAGTTAGTTCGCGATAGTTGTGAAACGGCGGAAATGACCACCTGACGGGAATAGCACGTCTCGCGTAACTCTGTCGCCAGCCCCGCAGTGCGACCGCGCTATCACCCGGTGTCACTCGCGCCGCAGATAATTCAGCATCAGACCGAAAATAACCAGTCTACTCCGAGCCGCGGTGCAACCACGACTGTGCAATCGTTTGATCAACTCCGCCTTAAATACCCTGGGCAATAGGGATGGCGTCCGTGCGCACGCGCTCCGCATCCCCTAAGTCGGTTTCGTTTTCCCCTGTACTCGAGCGCAAGTACAGCGCTGAGCGAGGACCCTCACAACCCCCGGAACTGAGCTCGACTGATTGGAGGAAGTACTTCACTGATTTTAGTGCATACCTCGGTAAGTACCTAGCAGAAACAGTAGTTTAATTCTTGGATGAGTCAGTAGCTTTTATTGTGCGGCCTTGTGCTATATCGGTAGCGTGTCAGTGGAGCGTTGGGAAGCCGACTCGGTAAACAAATCTTGCGCAACAGCATCTAATCAATAATTGCTTTGAAAAGCTTCTCGTGCGTTATTTTTCATGTTTAATTGTAGCACTGTTTGTGATGGCGTTATTTTTTACACAAATTAAAGTTATTTGCTTTGGTTTTACTTATCTAAAATCGGCATAGTATTACAACTAATGAAAGCTGCGGTTTAATTGGATGTTTTACGAAGCTATGGACGGTGTCACCTCGTAGATAACCTTGCGGTTTTGTTCAGGCCGCAAATGCTCTACATTGCCACGGGATAGTTGCGCTAGTATTTTAATTGTAATGATACAGTTCTGTTTACAATACAGATATGTTTACAATCAGTTTAGTGTTCATCTTCGCATATGATCGATCACGTCACTTTTACAATCGAACGTGTAAGGATAGTAGTTACAATCTTTTTAATTCCAAATTTGTTATTTAATTCTAATCATAATGAAATAAAGTCTAAATATAGTATACCAAACTAAGCACTCTTTGAAGGGTTCTGCTGGGCTTGGCCGACATAAAGTTACTTATAAGACGTGCTCTACTAAACAAATAATAAAAACAATAGTAAAAATGTTTATCTGTACGTACTCATCACAAGACAAACAAGAGTATTACGTACAATTATTATTAATTTGACCAGGTAAAAATATGACGTGGGATGTTCTGTAACTAGAGTCAAGGTCAATGGCTCAGCTGTCAATTTTTTTAAAGAAATCGTCTATCAATGAACTAGGATACTACCTAACACGGTATTTGTCATATTGTTAATTATAATTTGTTTATTTAACCCAAGCTTACCAGCGTGAATTTATACGCCTAGATTTTTAGTTATTCACATTGCCTCTATCAGCCGAAAGACATCCATTGCTGGACTGACGCGTCCCCCAAATGTAATGCCTTATCTCCACGGTTGGCAGACGGATTATATATCGTAGTAGAAGACACACTGCTGCCCTTCTTATGATCCATATACCTATTTCGATACCAAGTGTGGAGCATACGAAGTTCATACAGTTCCGTAAGCGCACTTTAGAAAACTGGATTTACCTCACAAAGATAGAATATATGGTATGTTAACGATAGTTCATAGTTTTCAAACATTTCTACCTTTTCCGCTTTATCCATATAACCAATGTATGATTTTTATTATGCCTATCTGCGAGGATTGAAATGACTTGATTGAAAGATTGAAAATAAAGTCATTGGCTGTTCCTCATTATATTTTTTGTTAAGCTGTTGGTTTCCCATAATAAACTAAATAAACTAATTAATACTTCTGTAAATTTTTACCCAAATCCATTCCGTAGTTTTTGTGTTCATGAGTCCTTGAAAAGTTTCGCCATTATAACATCAATGGGAAAATTATTAGAAAACAAAAAAAAAACAAATCACTCTTTACAAATAAGAATTAAAATTAAAAAATAGCACGAACCTTTTTTATATAAAGAAAAATCGATTTTAACTTTTTGTGTCTATATGACTAATAATAATATATCCAAAATATCACAACGTATAATATGACATGTTTTTCGGAAATGTTCTGGTATTTATAGGATTAAAATTATTATTATAATAGTGCTTTAATTATTATTCCGGTTGAATTAAGAAGGAAACGACAGTAAATAGTTTAAAATTAAATTTTTATTTATGTGTTTTGTTTGTTCCCTTAAAATTAATGTGACATATTTCAGACGGTTTTAACATACTTTTATTGCGTAAAAACATTGTTTTCCTTGCGAGAAAAAACTTCAAATAAGATTAAACACTAACAATAACATTTTGATAGTAGCCCACAAACTAAATTACTACTTACACACCATGTAATAGTTTTGAAAGTCTGAAAAAAAATCTTTTACATTTTAAAATTCCAGAAACTAGGGGGTGTGTTCACATTAACGTATTCATTGATATCATTGATGTCATTGATCCTTAATCAATTTACCTGCTTCGATCTCTGATGATGAGCAATTAAACATTGATAACAATTTAAGATCACCTCCTTAAATTCCTCGTGATTAGGCATGAGAACGTTATACCAAAACGTAACTAAAAACCGTTTTGAGATTCATACAGAAACGTAACGTTACCGCAAAACATAAAACCATTTTTCTCACAACCAACGCAATGCAACCAAAACTGAAAATCGCGCTGCCACGAAATAGTACCACGAAAAGTAAATATGACGATTTTTAAATGCGCCAGAAAAGTTTTTAAGTTCCCATTTATTCACATTACATTAAAAATTACTAGTTTATACATTTAAGTTTTAACAAACTAGTCCTAAGCCTAGTAAAAGCACGAGGGCATATCGTCATAACCGTAATTACGTAAAACTAAAAGAAAAACTTGCGTTACGCTAGCTAACAGAGTTTGCGTTTTCATTCGTTTTGCAGTAGCCAAACGATCTCATCAACTGCGGTAGTGGTAACCAAAATTGAAAACGGTTTTTAATAACGTTATGGAAACTTCAAAACTGGTTACGTAACGGTTTTCAAAAAATACCCAAAACGCCCATCTCCACTCGTGATACATACGCATTGTTCACCGAGGGGAGAGTGACCGATCAACAACTCTATCGAGAGAGCTGCTTGAAGCTAGAACCCCGTGAGGCTTTAAAAGCTCCCGCGATCGGTGATCACACTTTCTCTCGAATCGCACTTTATGCTACACCTAAGACGAAAATAAAAGAGGTAATTCCTTTAATTAAAAATGATAATATGAAACCCAATTCTAGACTTAAAGAGAACTCATTTCTCAATTACTGCTTTGGTGGCGTCTTTTCTATCTAGTTCTGACAGCGTCATTAGAAAATCATCACTATTACTAATTAATTTCATCTGGAATGATTGTTTGAGTATGTACTGCGGTTACATAGGGATTATGATATTTTAGTTATATCTTAGTAATGTTTAAAAAAAAAAGCAGGGAAAGAAAACATTTTCTATATGGCTTAGTCATATTTTATTATTATTTATATTAACCTTCTTTTTTAGATCTTTTTGTGTTCTACAATTTCTCTAAAGAAAAAGCGTTTTAATTTTAAATAGGTCAATTTCATCAATAGGTATTTAGTTCTTACACTTCCGCGCACATTACACATTAGAATAAAACACTTTTTTACGGATTCTTGCGCATGTTCTTGCAAAAACATGCGCAATAATACGTAAAAAAATTGTTTTATTCTAATTCATCACTAGGTCACAATTTATAGGGGTTAGGGTTTACTCCCACTTTTAGTAAGACACGACATAATATTTCAGATCTAAAACACAAAAATTTACAGAGTTCCCATAGGAATCTACAACCTTGTAAATTCAAAGTTTCATTCAAAGTTTTTTTGCTCTGTTCAGCCCTTAGAGCTGGAGATTACTGCCCTGCCTATCGCAAAAGAAATCTCTACACAATTTCAGCTTTCTAGTTCTAAGGGCTGAGCATTGATGAGTGAGTCCGGGCATTTCTTTATTTAAATTCATTATTTTTTTAGAGTTTACTCCTTACGAATTGATTTTCATATGAGATGCCCGGCATGAAAAAATATGAAGAGTAAAATTTAGTGATCTAAAGACAGCGTTACGTTTTTTATGCGCAAGCGATAGTGCGCACCTTACATTTTTATTTTTTTATTTTCTGTGCCTGCAAAGACAATTGTTCTTACGGAGTAAACTCCAGTATCGCAACAGAGCCAACACACACACTTTTTTATTAATAATACGGTTAACATAGACAAGCAGAAATAAATTGTAACGTAATCCTTTTTTCATGAAACATTTATCTAAACTATTTTAGTGATCCCCAGAGGTCAATATTAGACTGCAATTATATTGAAATAATTTTTAGTTATTATGAATGAACAATATGAGACTGGTCACATATTTATTTCTTATAAATATGTGAACTAGTACGGAATTGTTTTTAAAATGTTTCATTGACAACATGTAAGACTGTCAATAGCTACTTAAATCAATAAATAAACAAAGAGATAGAGCTCCAGAACTTTTGCTCTTTTAAGCTTTTTATAAATAGTTTCTTATTTTAATTAATTTTAATAGGCTAAAGTTGAAGAGTTTGTCGTTATATACAATTGTGTATACTCATTCTTACACTCTGAGTGTTTATTGTAAATAATTATGTTGGTAAATAAAACTTTTCTTAAGAATTTTTATTTACCTAATATATTTTCATTTCTTTTACCTACTTGCTACCGAAATACCCTTGTGTATTTAGGAACGCCTGGTATACAAGGTTGATTCATTTGCCAGTATTGTGTCGTTGCCGACAAATTACATGTAGGCGCTACAGAGTTATTTTCTTACTTCAAGAGTAGCAATAGAAAGATATTCATAAAATTAAGACAATCTTCCTATTTGTAGAATCTAATCAATGTTATTAGCTATCCTATAGTTTATTTATCAAATTTTCTCGCGTGTTTTGTTTTTCCCAAGTATCAAAAAAAGGTCAACCTTAAATTCTAATAACGGATTTGTTAGTACTATATCTGACTTTTTAAATTTCGAAGAAATTTATCACTATAGGTATAATGGCTGGATAAAAAATTCATTTGCGTAGTTAAGTACCTACCTGTGCTTAAATAACAGGTACACTATATGATCAGAAATAACTATGTCTTAAAATATAAATATTAAATTTTTATTCAATAATTTAAAGAACTAAGTTTTGTTAACTTACATTCCATTCCACCAATTATTAATCATATAGTATTTAAAACGTCAAAAATATACCTACTAAAAATTCGCTCTATGATAAGACATGTAAATAAGTATTAATAAATAGTTATTATGCATAGACATTTTTAGTAAAAGTGCGAGACAAATTCCGCTGAGCGGTCGTCATCCGATGACGCTGCGTGATAATGAATGCGGCGTCAGCGCTCATTGATCACGTTGCTCTATAAAGCGATTCAAGCGCTGCAACACTTTTCATTTAAGCTATATGGATTTTGTCATTTTATTTATACTGTCTCAATATTAAGAACAAAACTAAATACACCAGTTATTAAAGTCTTTATGTGACTTTATTAAAGAACGATAAAAAAACGTTGATTCAGGGAAGCCATCTATTAACCATACAAAGCAATTTTTAGGTTAAAGTTGTTACATTTCTGTTGTTTTCCACAATGCGCAATAATTGCGTGATGTCACTTCCAATATTAAACAATTGTCGTTGATTCAGTAAATATCAGTCACAGTGTTGATTCGTCTCATTCAACACAAACTTTAAATTATATTATGTGAACAATGTTAGCCCGTGACCCGTGAGCGATTTTTGCGGTCTGCGCTTCGTGGTGAATCAGTACTGCATAGTCTGTATCTGAGCCGCCCGCGCCTGCTTAGTCTGCCTAAGGAGATATTTAAATTTAGAATCCCTGCCCTTCGGATGTGAATCCTTTTTTTCGGTTCCCGCGAATTCTTTGCGGCCAGTGTCTCGTGAAGTGATCCCAAGTTCAACCTAGTCAAAGTTACGTTTCCGATCGAAGATGTCGAGAACGCATTATACGGTAAATGACGACATATACGGGAAAATTATAAAAACACACCAAAAGGAGCCAGTCCGTACTCAGTATTCGGAGGTGTACGAAGCTGTGGAGGGATTAGGTATTTTTTTTTTCTATTTAAAATTATCCATTGCATACTCATTTTAAAATGTGTCGTACAAACTAAAGGCTTATCTCAGTTACAAGGGTTTCATTAAGACTGTTTACCTGACCGATAAGGCCGCGACAAAGATGGCTCTTATATTCGGTTTTCATATTAAAATTAGACTGAAGAACATTCGTTTTACGAATGTTTGAGAAAGCCGTTGAACTCCAAAATGCAAACTAGTTTCGGGCAAACATGTATTCAAGGGCACGACAAGAAATCGAACATTTGCTTAACACACCGAATGACTAATACGAATTTGTTAAATAACTGTTTATGCTCGACACACAATTATATGTCAACCAGGATTTAAACCTGTGAAGTTTGACATAGACGCAGAATTTCTACTGTTGCACAAATCCCATAAACTTTGAAAACTTGAAAACCCCGTCTAGCTTCGGACACATATGCCGTTGCTTACATAACGTTATTTATTTTTTACAAGTTAATACACACAATATTTATAATATCATAAGTGTGAATTTTTTTTATGTATGTTTGTTACTCAATCACGCAAAAATGGTTAAATAAATTTATATAAAATTTGGCACACATTTAGCTTATAGCCTAGATCAAAACATAGGATACTTTTAATTCCGGGGAATTTAAGTATTTCCTGGGGAACATTTAAAGAATTTATGTGGAACAAGGACAATGTGACGGAACACCAAGCGGGTGAAACCGCGGGCGGAAAATAGTAAAATATAAACTAGTTACAGATTTTTACATTATTTTCCCAATTGTTAGAATATACTGAAATTAAATAAATAGGTTAATGAATTCAGGGTAGTACTCTAAATTTCTACGTTATTTTGTATACTTACCGTTGCATCACATCTACTATAATCTAAAATAAGGAGGAAAGACTCGGCCATGTGAATATTTATCGTAAATAACTAATTATCGAATACTTCATAATAATTAACGACATCCTATAAATTGCCATTTATTAGCCAATTAAATTGAATATATACTCTTTGATGTATGCCACTTAGGATCAAGTAATTGTTCATTACTTGTGTACAAACAAATAGATAATTAGCTAAAAAAATAAGGATCGTTTAAACAAAAAAACTTTCGTTTCACCTAATAATCACAGTTGTCTATGAACATTGCTTTAGGTGACTGGTCTTGTTTCAAGTATGGGGCCACCAGCTCTTTGGTAGAACAGAGGTTACAGCATGGAGTTAAGTCAATTACCTCCTTGGAAAAAAGGTCGCCAGAAAAAAATCCAGATTGAGATCTGTTCCATCTTTTTCCATTTACAGACAATAGCTCGTCTATAATTCTTTCATATTACACTAATCTTATAAACAAGGTCACAGTATTTCAACAATGTCCCCTCGTTGCTTTCACATGAAAAGAATTAAATTTATTATCTCCAAAACATGTTGTATGTACGAATTAACGAATTATTACTTAAAAAATCCCCAACACTGACATCCCCTACAACACATTCAAATGTTCAAAATCAGTAATGTATTAACTTCATATTTGATTATTTAATGGGTAATCCAATAACTTATATTTCCAGTAACCATTCACTACTGTAACAAAAATCAGATGTACTGCACACTGTAATCACCTAGGGGAAAAAGAAATAGCTTATAAATAAAATTAAGCACTGCTAACATTGATTTCGCTCCCTTATACCGGCGAAATACCTTACTCTATTTTATTATCAACGGCCTAACTACGCTGCGAAAAACTTGCTTTTTCTACGAACGAACTTCTTCCAGTAAGGGAAATTGGCCACAATGGCCCAATGTGGACCGAGACCAAGCTTAACGTGCCTTCCGAAGCAGAAACGAGCTCGAGATCAGATTTTTTTGCTAATTGTTACTTACCTACTATTTCCTGTAAGACTAAAGTTTAATTCCCCTAGTTAAGGCGCACCTTAATCTCGTAAAATAATGTTAATGGTTCAATTGTCATTGATTCCAGATGCTCTGCTCGCGGACCTCCAAAATTCCATCAATCCTGGCGCACGCGTTGGTAGCCCCGGCGGCCGGACCAGCTCCCCCGGTGGCCGGACCGTGTCCCCGGGCCGAACAGTGTCGCCCGGCAGGGGCGCGTCGCCAGGCCGGCTCAGTTCACCCGGAGGCAGCCTCTCCTCCCCTACGTCTACGGGCTACGGCTCCATAAACGGCTCGAGAAATATCAGCTCAGACTATAATAAACCTAGTTCGGTAAGCTTACTTTACTTTGATATAAACTTCGAGCTTGGTATCCAGAATGCTCTTGGCCGATAGTGACTTGGATCTAAAATCGTAGATACATTGTTACGCTCTTATCTAAAACTAAAATTGATCAGTGGCGGTTTCTGTGTATATACAAAGAAGAAAACGTGGTGCAACTATTTTTTTTAATGTTATCGAAATTAAACTGATTCTTTTTTATTATTTTGAATGGGTTCTCGATCCCAAGGTGCCCATTCACCCTGGCTTTAAAACGGACGGGTTATAAGTACTCGGCAATACAGATGCAGGTAAGTTGTTCCACTCCTTTGCTGTGCGCATTATAAATGATGTTGAGAAGCGCTTGGTGTGACAGGTAGGAATAGCAACCAAGAAAAGGTGGTAAGGGTACGTCTGGATGTCCGATGGAAAAAAGCGAGATGTCGGTATGAGCATATGCAGCTCCTGAGCACACGCTCCAAAATACAGTCTATAAAGACCGACAGACAGGTGGTGAACTAAGGTATGAAGCATGCTCATCACCAATTTGCTGTCACCAATGAACCCTCAGCTCTACGCTGAATCGTGTCATACATACTTGCTGAAGCAAGTTAGTATTTTGCTGAGCCGTCCCAGAGGTGGCTGCAATATTCCATGCAAAAGATCGGACTTGAGCTTTATAGAGACTTAAAAGCTGTCCCGGCTTGAAATATCGCTTGACCTTATTTAGGATGCCCAACTGTTTAGCTGCATTTTGAGCCTTGGACTCGATGTTGGTGCCGAAGTTCAGGTCTGAAGACAACTCCGTGCTAAGAAGTTCGAGGCTGTCGGTAACTCCTTTTTGCTGTGAACCTTTGAGACACGCTTGCGTTTCGGAAGCGTTGAAATGATTGAGGGTTACTGTCACCCCACTGGCAAACGAGACTTAACCTCTGGTTCGTTCGCTCAACCATGGCCTCTCTCATCAACATCACGTTGTCACCGTTGGCTTTGGTTGTGTTGTGATGTCTCCTTACCGACCTGTAATGGGGGCTGGATAGAACTTTAAAGTAAATATGTTTAAAATTATCTCTAGAGTGAAGTATTGGAATTTCGAAGTAGCCAAACTTACTATGTTTGTGATGACAATATATAAGTTTGATTCGATTAAGCATGAAATTAATTCTTTCCGTCTAAAATAAAACGGGATTTTCGTTTTGCAGATTTGAAATATTGCAAAGCAAGGCACAATGTACTATATCGGACCGCAGAATTTTATTGGTTGAAAATCATAAAATTTAAATAACTTTATATTCGCCAAGGGTTTAAGGTATAGAATTCTGCATTAAGGGACTAATTCAAATCATTCGTCAAGTCTGTTTTTTTTGTAAAAGACTTGGTTGTGTAATTAAACTTTCGTCTCCGCCGTAACCTGCAATAGCAGGTCGTTTATCTCACAGAGAATTCATTTTCTGGAGCACTCCACAACTATGCGAGAGATTGCCTACTCTCCGGGCCATAGCTATAAACCTTTGTGATTAAGCCCCCTTTGTATGTTGTAGTTGCAAACGCTCACGCCTGCTTTTATTCGATTAAGCGAGACCCATATTCTGGTCCCGTTTTTGTTTAAGGGGTGATTCTCAGAATTTGTACCAAAGATTGTTGTTACCAGAACTGTCGATAGGTCCAGTCTAAAGCCGTTCTTTAGGCGGAAAGCGGCTGCTTTGTTTTTTAAAAACTTCTCGTCAAGACGTCATTTTAATTAGACCCCTCTATCTAGTAAGTTCAAAGCTTGTCACATGGGAAGTTAGTGCAAGCTAATCAGCGTGCATAATTGATTGTCTATTTTTCAATAGTTCGTACTTGCTTACTTTGTCACTCAGCCAAGCCCTAATTTCTTGATAAGTAAACTTAGACTTACCAATGGAAAAAAGATTATTTTGACGAGCAGAAGAAGCTCGCCTTGTTTTATAGATCATTTATTTCTGGTGTGTCATTTTCAACCCGCAAAGCCTTTAAACTTCAACGGTCTTTCTTTTGTTAATATTGTTAATTTATTTCTGTATAGTTTGTGATTTTTAGTAAATCATTAACTTAATCACTATAAATAGTGATTATAGTGATTAACCGATTCGTTGCTACATACAGTTACAAGAAACGAAGGCTACGAGCTTAATTTATGTGAAAAATGAAGATAGTTTTATTCTGGGTTGATTTCCCTAAAACTTATTTGAAGGAGTTATCATCGATTTGAAATTGACACGGCTCCACACGACAGTGGGTAGCGTTACACGCAAAAGAAAGTGATAGCACGCCAGACGTGCCATCCGCAACGAATCGGTTAGGTCAGTGATGGTCCGCTATAAGCTAAAAAAGTCTAAAAAGATTTTGCATCAGCTTTTGTTTGGTCACTAGAGTTTTGTCTTTCGCTGCGACACGGAAACCATCTTTAACTTTTAAAAAAGAGAAATTATTTTTTATTGATACAGGGTTTTGAATAAGTGAAGCATTTTTTTCCCACAAACAAAGCTGAACCATAAATAGTCGAGATGCGAGACTATTAAATTAATTCCAGCAATAATTTCAAAAACCAATTATTTAAATTGTCTAAGGGTGTCTTGGGTATCAATTACTTCTATGTGTATTATGTTGTAAAACATGAGTTATACGTGACATGTAATCTCATGTTGTTTGGAATATATCTTCTATGTTTGAGTGTTATGTTAGGGTAGTAAGTTCTAAGAATTATGTTAAACAATAGCTAATAGCTAAAGTTAGCAAATGAGTAGAATTCCCTGCGTGAACCACAAGAAGGTCGATGCCAATCAATCACAAAGTAGTTCACACAGGTTGCTCACCCGATGGCTTTGTATCTCTTAATTTCACGGTTATTTATCATGCTTTTTTTAAGAAAACTAAACAAGATGTAAAGGAATATCATAAGTGGCGCCATCTGGCGAAGTTTCATTGAAGTGGGCAATGAAAGCGAAGCTAGTAATTTTTGGAACTTTTCCAAGATTTTCTTGCGATTCCCTAGATGTCACTACAAATAAGAAATGGAAAGCTTCATTCATGCTTTGATGTCATTCATGTTAAGTGTACCTAAGACTTTAAATCACAAGCGTGGAGAAGTCGTTAAATAAGCTTCAATTTTATAAAAAAAGAGCATAGAAGATTCACCTCAGACTAAATTCGAATTCATGTTTTCTTGTAAGTTAGATCAGACGCTGTAACTGCTAAGCTCTTATTCACTTCCGTGAATTTGATTTTATACTAACAACTCTCTAGGTCTTGTTCCCCATGAACCAAACGCATTGCACAACAATTGTGCCACGGGCCCACGAGTACAGACTTTTTGCTTGCCACTTTTATGTGGTTGGTAGTCTTAAATACTGCTAACGAAATAAGTTACTGCACCTCATTAGAATTGGCTTGGTTTCTATTCTATACATAAGTTAATCACATTTGGAATGCAAAATTTCTGAATTTAATTAAATAAAAAAGCCTAGCCTAAAGTAAACACTGCAACACTACTGTTATGCATACTAGAGTAATGTATAGACATACATATATAATACATAGATAATTGATATTATGCTGATATATAAATCCCCATGGCTCAGGTACAAATGCTTGTTGTCATCAGACAAACACCGGGACTCGGACCTAGGATCGTCGGTGCAAAAGCTAAGATAGCCACCGTTGCAAGAAACGGGCGTCAGAAATCTTCATAAAACATTTTCATTCAGTTTTCTCAAACAAATCTTAAATTCCGATTATCAATATACTTAAAAGCTTTCGTATCTGCTGCAGTGATGTAGGTCATTCGCAGTATATAAGGTACTGTGACAAGACGAAACAAATCAGAAAGTTTAAAATAAACTTGACTAGGGTGTCCTCGCTTTCACACGTGTCCTTGTCATTTTCCCGTCGTTCCGTTCCTTTCTGTTACATAAAAACCTTATCCTCTAGATCAAAAAAGGCTCCAAATCCGTGCAAATGCTGTGGCAATCTCGCTTGTAAGAATGGGGCGATGGGAAGATATCAAAGGACGTGTGGAGGGATACGGTTTCGGCGTCTGTCCTGGCATCCCAGAAGAGGCAACCCGCCCTTTCTAATACCGACTTAATTTTTTTTCTTTATAAAAACCATTGTATTTACATTGTTAAAAATTAGGATATGAAATCAATCAGCAAACAAGGTGTTTGTCTCTCACACCATAATCCGTTCCTCATACAACTGTATTTTCACAGCATAGTCTTCGGTCTAAACTATATTTAAATCATAGTTTCATCATGCAAGCGTTAATTATTTTATCCTTGTTTTATTACATTTTAATAGACTACGCTTTTCAAGGTCTTAATATAATATGTTTGAATTTGCAATAAAATAAGACAGTAAATTCAAATACTTTTTATTTATTATACCTACAGGGTTCCTACACCCACAGGGTGATATTTTGGTTTGTTAAAGAAATGTTAATCTAACCGTTGTAGCTACTGGAATGTGCTCTTAGGAGACTATCCATGCATTTTTGAGAAAACAGATTTTCAAAAAAAATGTATTTTTTTATTAGAATGCACATTTTCTTGCTACCTATATGTTTTTTAAATCTGTGAGTGAGATGAATATTTTTCAAAAATTATAAATAATCTGCCAAGACAATTTTGCAGTAAATACAACGGTAAAGGTACCCCAAGTACAAAAATCTTTATTTGCTTTTCATACCTATTCAATATTATGTAAACATTGATGAAAACTAAGAATTTGCAGTGGGTGAAGATGCCAATATCTATGATCACATCGTTATTATATTTGAAAAATTATTATATTTACCACATAATATAGTAATATGTTCTGTAAGATAGAGTCCTCTTATAGGCGGTCCAGTTTGTGTGTATCACTTTCATTAATAATTACCCATTGTCTTATACGTGATTGGATAGTTTTGGCATATTACCACAGTCATTTTAATGGAAATTTTAATAGAAACATTCTAGATGAAATCGACTCGGCTCAAAAGTTATTTTCACGCGGAACTCGAACCTGCAACCTTTGGATGTCCGATAAACTGTTTAAGTGTTCACCAAGTTGAGAAACCGTTGCCATGTGAACACCCGTCGAAATTTTCTAGTACTTTTTGTTTCAACAATGGATTAAGATGAACAGTGATTTTATCTAATATTAATTATTATACTAAAATAATTAGTTCAGAAATATTTCTCGAACATACTATAAGATGGATGGCACCTACTTCTATTAGTTGAAAAATTCATGTGTTTCGTAAATTCGCACTGTTTCCAGAATTTAAAAACTACTATATAAAAAATTATCTCTAATCCAATGACTCGTATACCACACAGATTTTTTTCTATATTGTTTTCTAAGATAAATGGAGCTTAGTCTAAGCACTTCAATTCGAGTTAGAATTTGCTTGTTACTAAATTTAAAAAATTCCACTTTATAAGAGAATATAATAGGGTCGGATTTAGGAAAGGGAGGCGGGGCTACTGCCTTGGGGCCTCCACAAGAGAGGGGCACCCACAATAGAGATATAAAAATACAAATTTCATGGGGTCAGCAACTATCACGTATTTCCAAACATTCAACATTTTTAGAAAGTATAATATAGAAATTCTCTTAACATTGTTATAAGAACTGTACGGCTTATATTCGCAAAAAACGATTTTGAATTTTTATTTCACAATAATTAATGAACCCGTTGCCCCAGGGCCTCCAGACCTCCAAATCCGGCCCAGATAACGACCGAATCCTCCTTAAATCCTATCTTAAATTATTAGGAGTACATTTGAATAATTTAACAATTAGCTAATAACACTGCTTAAACAAGAGTGTAGAATACATAAGCGCCAAGTAAACAGATGATGATGGAATCAGCCAAATGCGTCTGCCAAATGATAAATGGGCCGTGTCTAAAAGCCAGTAGTTTTGATTTAAGGCGCTTTCACGGCCGACGCAATCATACATCCAGCGGGTGTTTGCCAACTGCCACTCAACAGAAGACAAGAGATTTCCTCAATAATGTTATTACCTACTTTTAATTTATAGCACTGTTCACATATTGCTAACATTTGTAGCGATTTCGTATTATAACATGCCGACGTTATTTTGCAATCACATCATTTTGTCACATATATCTTCTGATATATAAGAATGTATTGATTTTATCATCTTACATTAATAATGAATTATACTAGCCGAGTCGATTTTTTTTAATATTAAAATAATTTGAATTAAATTATGTTTTCATCCACATACTAAACCGAGAAGGTGAAGTTGCTCTGATAAAATTTTCAAATGACAGTGTTTTTTTTTCAAATGGACAAATAAATGCAAGTGTTGGCAGCCACAAACATTTTAGAATTTTTGGTACATTAATACACTTTAAATACATAACACCTATTGACACTTATCTTAAAGTGCGTTATGTGTTTACAAACTATTGCGTACTTGAGTCCAAATAAAATCTTTTTTTTGGTTCTTTCTATTTGTAATGTTTGAGTTCTGTTTGAAATGGATATCGTGTAACATAACACTGGCCGCGTATGCAAGTGCTCATTTCCCACGACATCAATTTTAGTGGTAATTGTAGGCTATAATAATTTAAAATGTATGAGTAGAATACTACAACAAATGGCTGTAATTTACTTAAATGGGCTGTTATTAACGTATTACCTATTATGATAAAGTAGGTGAAGGCAGAGCATAAAGGAAATTTCTCTATATGTCGCTTAAATAAAATTTGATTCACTCTTGTTATGTTTTATCAAAAAAATAAAAAAGATTTTTTTACATTTGAAGGATTTATTTTTTACTAACTGCCTCATGCTTTATAATGCCACATAAAAAAACTTATCTATAGATTTTTGGGGCGTCCCCGTCAGTTTCAAAAAGAGAGACAAACATACGAATATTGATTTTATTTATATAGACTAGCTGCACCTGGCATGCTTTGCAATGCTCTTTTTAGCTGACTATACATATAATCCTTCCCTGGCATGCATACAAAAACTTATCACAGTTTCATCGCAATCTGATTAATGGTTTCCGAACGCAAAGGCAACAAACATGGAAACATTGTTTTGTATTTATATAGATTATTGTTTTTGTTCCCAGCCTACGTACCAGAACACAAATTCAATAGAAAGAACAATACCAGTAAAGACGTATCCCGGCAGTCAGGCCAGTTACGGTGGCCACACACCCTCATACAACAACGGACAGTCCGGATATGGTCGAACTACTGGACGCGGCAATCTGTCCGAACTCGACACGCTGCTTGACGACTTGAGCAACGCCAGATACGGCAACTATGCAGATAAATCGATATACAACGAACGGACGGGTGAGTTGGAATATTAATATGAATATTTATATTAGAAAAAAAAACTATGACAGCTTTATTTATTTATAATTAATTAAGTACAATGGCAACACCACTCACACCAAGTAAGTTAGTAAAAGATAACTAATTTCTGTCAGTATGTGGCAAACAGGATACTGCGCACGCGCCGCTGAGCGGATTTATGTCGACAAGGAGTTCTTTATATTTCAAAGGCCCTTTTTTGATTTTTACAAGAAATCGATCTATTCTCACTTATTTTATTTATAAAACTGCCCGTTCAGAGTGGTCGAATCGAAAGTGGAATTTTTCTTTTGATTTTAAAAAAGAGAAATAATATATTTTGTTGTATTGTAGTTATAGAAATATGAAATTAATACACTATTAATTATTGTTATCATATAAAATTGTAATATAATTCAAATTAAACACCAATAACGTAATTTCTACAATGAAAATCAAAAAATAGTCATAACTCGATGGATTGACAGTGAATTATCAATATTTGGCTTCAGTTTTGTTAGGACAAACTGCAAATCTCCCCGTTCTGTCATATGCTATCTGATCCTTTGGCTCCTCTTGTAATATCACATTTTCCACTTACGTCACATCGAATGGATTTATGATCCATGGTGGTATTTCCATCGCCAGAATATATTTAAATCTGATTTTAAAGTCATCATGCAGGGCAATTAAATGTCGTAATGAATATGAAATATTCAAGATTTTACAAGCAACAGTAGCTTCTTAAAATATTATCTGCCTACATTGATAGTCGAAGTCAAACGAACATTTCAGTTCTTCACTATCATAACTATAAACCAGATAAATTTTCGTATACCCCCACTTACGAATTGTGAACCCTAATTTTTTTTGTCACGCCGTCAAGTCTCCTGTGAACCCCTGGAGTTCCTCCTGGACTACTTTGGGAATCAATGAACTAAACGAACCCCAACCGTACATTTAATTTGAAGCTGCAGTTAATATCTAGTGGAAAAGTGTAAAATTGTAAATGTGTGTTTATTGTTAAGGTAAAAAATTGGTCCTATAAATCATACGATACTATGTGTTTACGAAATATAACTTAATGTAGTTAAACATGTATGTCAAATATTTGTGAATGATTCCTATTTTATAAAATAATTCATTAACACTTGTACTAGTTAATTTCATGGCTGGTAAGTTATTTACGTAAATATAGTGATGTCATAGACAAAGTCAAGCGGAGCACCTGACAAATGTTGCACAGAAAGTCAATGCAATTTATTATATTATTTTAGTAACATATAATAATGATATTGAAATCGCAATTTGTTTTCATATTAAATAAATAAATAAATATTTCTTACATTCACACAAATTAGCCTAGCCCAAAGTAAGCACTGTGAGGCTTGTATTATGGATACTAGGGTAACGGATAGATATACATATATGTTACAAAGATATGTAATATTCATAGAAATATATAAAAACACCCATGACTCAGGTACAAATGTTCGTATTCATCATACAAACATCTGCCCCTTCCGGGATTTGAACCCAAGACCGTTGGTGCGAAAGGCAGGATCACTACCGTTGCACCAAACGGTCGTCAAAATATTAACCAGAAATATTGATTTAACCATAATAATAAAAACGAGCCTGTAGTGTACGAGAAATTATGTTGTTTCATTTTTTATTGTCGTGAGTTCTAACATTCGAATGTTAGTGTTGGCAAGAAATCATATAACATCTTCCGATCTCGTAATGCATCGATTCGTATGGTTTAACTTTAGACTGAGTCTGCACGAAACACCATTTTAATATGCTGTTTGTGATATCATTTCATTTATAGTTAGTTGTTTTATAGCATTTTAGTAAGTGACTAATAGAAGTGTATACTAATTCGCTTACTTGTTCTAATGTATTCCTTTTTGGTTAACCATAGTTGATATTTTAAGTATGGTAACTATTTAGTCTGCATTTATTTTGTTGCTGCCATTGTATTGTATGGTATTTAATCTCTTCTCCAATTAACTGTTGTTCGAGATTGACGTGTTTCTTCACGCTCTGCAAATCTACATTTAACATTTGCCCCTACAATATCATTGCAATTTGAAGTAAAATATTGTTTGCTCATTGAGACCTGTTGTATCAGTCCTTTAGAACTTTTATAGATAGCCATTACGTTATTTCTATAAGTAAAGAATCACAAGTTATGAAGTTGTCAGAGACATTTGGCTAGCGACTTGTTGTTTGGCATTGAATCAATTCGCATTGCCTCTTATTTATTATGCTGCATTTTCATAATAAGTTAAATCGCGTTTTGTATGAAATAGCATTCATTCAGCAAGGCCACTAATTAGTACTAGCTTTCTGAAATTTGTCTTAACCACTTGTCAGTCCACTACCACGCGCCCCACTCCTCTCAACAGTCCCAATGCTGCTGGAATTGTGAAAAAAAAATGTCGGACTCTTAGATAAAAATGCCATTTTCTCGCTAAATAATGAAGCTAGGACCAAACAATAAATACTACCGTAAAGCTGAATTAATAAAGAAACCACCACAGAATATTTGGACATCTGTAACTTAAAAATTAATCGTAATTAAAAAAAAAACAGCGGGCCACGCGGACATTTGAATATGGTAGCAATTGCTACCAGGGACTGACGAGGGGTGTTGGCTATCGGTAGCAATTGTTACCGTGGACTGACAAGTGGTTAAGAATCAAGAATGTTCAAATGTCACATTTACTTGCCCTTCCATTAAAACGTCAGTTTCCCGTGTATCAATTCCCGTTGACGTAATGATCATGAGTAAACCACACGATTTGTCTCCGTGAAACGCAGCAGTTAGCATTGGTTCTGAATGTCAAGTAAGTAATGAATCAGACCATAAATCTTTGGCATCAGTTTGGTACATTGCGATTGCTTCTGAGATCTCGGTGTGGTGGTCAGATACTTGAGATTTTTTAAATATTTTTTCATGACAGCAGAACTCAGGAATTTCGAAAATTTTCCATCACTATTGCGTATTTTTTACTAGTTTTCAACCATACGCAAAATGTTTTTTTAGATTATTTATATTTGTAAATCAATCCCTAAATCCTAGCTTATTTAATTATGTACTGTTATGACTTCATAAGAAAATGATATATACGGTTTCCAGTTCCAAAATATGCAATGAGTAGCCTGTAATTAATACTGGATGAAAGATGAAATAGTAATTTACATGTTCACTAGACTAGGAATTGAGATGTGTGTTTATAATAAGAATAATATAGAAGGAAGATTACGAAAAGTCATAGCTGTCATAAGAGTTAATGAGTCGAATGCAAACACACCTGTTCCACTCTCAGAACCCTGTGAACGAAATACGAATAAAATCATTATTTTTGGCCCCGTTCCTAATTAGTGAAAACGCTTTTATTTTCATCTTAACACCTTGGCCACTAGTTTATTTGTACTTATGTAAACATGACTTTTACTGTTGTATTCTTGGATTCATCACCTTGAAATCAACACAACATAATCTATTTTACTTCAACTTATTCATACGAAGCAACTCGAGAGGTTTATTTTTATTTGAAATTGCATCATTTTCTTCCATTATTATTGGTTTCATGTACTGATATCTTATTTGATTAGCTCAAGTACACTCCTAACTTCAATAAATCAACCAGAACAGAGTTATAAGATTTAAATTAAGCCTGTAAAGAACAACCACATCTCCGAGCCCTCGGAGAGTGTTGGTTTTTAACAAGCGTATTTTAAATCTTATAAATATAGCAGTGGGAATGCAAGAAATAAAATAAAAACAGAACAGTGTTCTTAAATTAAGTTCATAATTTAAGAATTTTGATTCTTATTTTTTCAAGAAGATTAAAGTGTGACCCGAGGCGACTTTTTTCTAGTATTTTTCTATTATAATAACTAGCTGACCCGGGCACGCGTTGCTATGGTAACGTTAATTAATTATAAATGGCTTATGGTAACTATGGTAACAAAGACACAAAGTATTATCATAATATTACTGATTTATCTTATAAGATAGCATTGAAAAATGCATTAAATATATAAAAATTATAAAAAAGAAGATTAGAGTTAATTAGGCCATTCATATGTCTAGGCATGTATGAGAAACAAGCTATAATAAATTATATTTTGTCCTGTAGTAACGGATGGGTACGCACGCACCAACGGAGCTACGAGCCCTGCATCTTCACGGCCCACCGTCGACTCTTTATTAGACCAGCTTAGCACTGATGTCACGAATGGGTAAGTTTTTTTACTTATCGTAAAGGAATAAAAGAAGTTTCTGTACAACATTGAAATTTATGTTCTTGAGTTTGTTTGTAGTAAATCTGAAAAAAATATGTAAAAAAACTGTTGAATTATCTTTTTTAAATAGCACTTATTTTACTACTGTACTGTTTATTTTAAGCAAAATGTGTTTCATTTTAGGCCTGGGCTTGTTAAAAATGAAAAAATAATTTTAAGTTTCAGTAAAAACTCATTTAAGTCCAAAAACTACACAGAGTAAGGTCATGTTTGTGACGGTATACCTAATCTGTGTTATCGCTCTCTCGTCGTTATTCTCTTACGTCACTCATTTGTTTATTCAGTTTGTACTAAAAATATATGATTAATTGTCAGAATTAAAAACTGCTAATATTAATCGTTTTAAAAATTGTACCCGAAATCGGGAATATTTGACTAAATTTTCGGGTGTTCTTGTTTTACTTATTCAGCAATATTGTTTATGTGGCTACTGCAGTCATATTTTTCCTGTTTATAAATATAATACCTAAGCGGGATACAGTTATTTATAGGAACATATTTTCCTTACAAAGCTGCATAATATAATTATGTCATGTTAGGTCACAAAATTAATAACAAAATTTGCGTTCATATCGTTAATTCGTTAAGACTAAACTAATTTCCTTACAAACAAAGGATTTTTTTAATATACATATACCTGAAGATTTTTTTTATAAAACCATGTATTTAAAAACCAAATATTACATAAAAATCTGAATGACATTGTAATAGAAGAAATTGGTCCATTGACAACTTACGAATTCGGAAATAATGGCGATGATATCAATTTACTTGCGTAATTATATTTTATATACTATAATCTTCTAATTTCAACACTTCCTAATGCGGAACGCATAAGTTTCAATGTTAGAGACGGATTTCTCCTTGGAATATAGGGGCTAGAAATGTATTCATCATTTCCCAGAAATGCTACTTAATACCCTACGTTAGTACAGTTCGAGTTTGCAAGTCAAAACTTTTCCTCCAAGTCTTTTTACCTTGACTTACTTGAGGTATCACATGACATAGATATTATCGTGATCTTTGCTTAGTATAACTAAGGGATAACTGGCCACTATAGGTATATGCGTATATATTTAGGTATAGGTATATATTTTTATTGACATCTATAATATTCAAAATAACAAGGAGCTTTAATTTCGACTTTATTATAATTTTATTTGACCCTATCCTTGTCTTTTATCGACTCAGCGACGTTGTTACATAGTTAACATTTAAATTAAAGTTTATTTAATTATTTTGTGCTTTATAAAATAAAATAATATAAGTTACCAATTTAAACTAAAGTGAATAAATCTACACTAACATTATAAAGAGGTAAAGTCTGTGAGTTTGTTTGGAGTAGTCTCCGGCAGTGCTAAAACCGATTTTAATGGGCAATAGGGGTTGTAAAATGTTTGGCGCCCAGCGAAGTAGACACGGATCAGCTAGTAAATAAATAAAGGGCTAAGTCAATGTGAATCTATTAGTTGGCCATTTTGTTCGATTGGTTTTTTTTTTGTTAAATTGCCAGATTAAAGTTTTGCTTGCGTGTTATTTCGATCCTTATGGGTAACATTATGACTACTACCTTAAATATATTATTCATTTATTTATTTTATTATTTAATAAACTTAAATATATTGCTCATTATATAATATATACAGATATATTCCCAAGCCAATCATTTTTCCATTAATATACTCGTTCCTATAATAATCCACCCTTAGTTTCCCTAACTACATTATATACTATCAAACAGATTGACTTTGGCTCTATGGGTACAGAGCGATTTAAAAAAAAATTATTATGACTACCGTTTATTGCCACTGTAGTTCAGTACCAACGATCCTTGGTTCGATTGAATCATGGAATGTGTGATGATTAACATAAGTAATTGTTACAAGAAAAAATCAACCCATCTTAGGTGTCAGCCGAGTCTCGAATCCACATACCATCATGTTTTCAAGTTTTTCTGAAGCTGACGCCAGCTGTAGCCAAAAAATCTAGCAGTAAATTATTTTAATTAACAAAGAATAATGTTATTTGTTATGTAAGGCTAGAAAGTTGAGATTTGGCCGTGAATTACCTCTGTTGAAACTTAAGCCAGCGAAGGATTATAGGATTAAAGAAAAAGAGATGATTTTGACAGTTCCTTTTCGGGTGCGATCCGAAAGCTAATCATATGTTATGAAATCTCACCTACTATACATTAAAAAGTCTTATAGTTAACAAATAGTATATTCTAAATATTATTTATTCTTGCTGTTTTTATATTTTAAGGAATTAAAATGATTTAATAAAACAAAAACGAACTATTTATAGTATTAATTTAAATAAAAACGAAATGTAACTTATAAAGACTAAACGGCGATACGGAACGTACCATGTGTGTTTTTCTTTGAATAGAAAGGTTCAAATTTTAAAACACTTTTCCACGCTAGCGGATAAAACACAATTTTCCACGCAGAACTTTTCCGCAAACAAAACTTTTCCGAGCGTGTGAGGTGAAATTGTTAATGTTCTCGGGATTCTAAAGAATGCACTCTACAACCTCTATGTCTCTATGTTCTATGCTCTAGTCTTTGTCTGGATTGCCTTGGTAAATCTGGCCACGTCTCTTCGTACCAGTCACTTAAGCTTAATTGGCAACTCTGAAAACTGAGAGCGTTATGCACACTGTCTCTTGTTTATTTAACATTTTTTTTTCTACATTTGCCTGTAAATCAGATATATGAATCTGTATTTTGGTGACTATGAGCATATAAATAATAAATCAAAACACGACAAACACGAAAAGTTTTTATATCTGCACAATATCTCCTTGATCATAAGCAAGTTTAAATATATATATCTTTAGTCATAAAAGATGACTACGAATTCGTGTATTAACCGTTACAAATCGCTGTGGATTTTTTTAGTAGAACTTGTTGATTTCTTACTGCTGATTTTGTGAAATAAGTCACTACGATAAGTAATTTTTGTATAGCCCATGCTGCGTGTTGTCCGGCAGAGTACAATAGCACTAATGATTCGCACTTAAAGGTGTGATAAAAGACGATTAATGAAAGTTATTTTCTACAACCAAACTTGCAAACATACAAACTTACGAATATTAACGCTTCATGATATTAGTGTAGATATTACAATATACACATAATTATAACTTTAATAATTATGTGTAACTCATATATATTATATGAGTTATAATTTATATACAAAACACACACACTTTTATTCTATATCTAAAATTTCCGTTTTATTGTTTATAATTTTATGCAGTTTTCCAAGCTGATGTCCAACCTTCAGTGATTGGAGAGGAACATAAAGAAGAATTTTATGCAAAGATTGCTTCATATATTGCAGTCTAATAAGTAGATGAAATTAGCTTATTTTTTAATGTTTACCCTATACAGAATTTTATGATCACAATCCAATTTCTTTTTAATTTTTAATAGTCGTGCCACATCTGAACCTCACAAATTATTCATCGAGTAGGGTGTCCTGTAAATAATATATATTGTTCGGTGTACGTTAGCGTGCCGTGTGAAAACGCGTATTTTTGTAACACCCGCCCACTTGTGGACGCGCTGCGTCAGAAATACGCTTGTTTTGTTGTAATAATCGCTTTTACTCGTGGTGAGGTGACCATGATATGCTTGTGAGGTAACCATTACAAGCAACGCGCTTACAGTTCCGTATTATTAAGTAATTAACAGATATAATATTTCGATATTTTTTTCTTTGTTACACTCAAATATATCTAAAGAAATAATTTGTTAAACATTTTATTTATTTTAACAGGTATGACATAAACTTACGTACCTGGGTTAGTTTATTAATATTACTGGAAATCGGATAATCGTATAATGTTATGCCCTCTTATACCATCGTACGATATCTTTGTGAAAATTCGAGCATGGAGTTAAAGTATAAGTAGAAAATTTATAAGCAGGCATTCAATTCAAAAAGGAGTTAGGATAAATCTACTTAGTGAATAGAATAAAAGCAAATATTATGTTGTCCCGCAGTCCTACCAGAATCATGGTTAACGCGTTGGGTATCAAAAGCCGCCTACAATAAGGTACTACGCTACGAAATATATAAATCTTTCCTCTACGCCATCATAACGGAAATAATTTTCATTATTTAGGGATTAGCTTATTTTTACTGTTGACATAACGTTAAGTTCTTGAGAATATTTTGCGTCTGTCATTAATTAGAGTAGTGAACGGTGACAGGAAATACATTATGATGAATGATGTTGACTTCTTAGTTTAAGTATATTTAACGTTTACAAAAACTTTAACCAATGCTTTTGTTTTAATTTTTTCTTTCTTTCGAATCTTGCTTGGTGCGTTGTTTCCTTCTATTTGGTCTTGTTTTGGTACATAAGCCCTTGAACCTGTGGTGGTGTTGAATGGTGTTTAAGAATACAGGTCGTTGCAGGTCAGGGCATATATTTGTGAATCGTTCGTATCGCATCGCTTAATAGTTTTCTACTATTTTAATTCTTTTTATTACTCTTCTGCTATTCGGTCTCTCAACCATTTGTCTTGTAAGCGTTCAACTTAATAAAATTCATTGCTTTGTTATTAATAATGGCAGTACCGGAGGCGAACGATACAAAAATACGGCCTCTGCTCTTCATATTTTTAACCTGCGTACGTTTTTCACCAAGGACAAAATATAACATTGGAATTATAAAAACAAGTTCATGAGCGTAGCGTTACGTTTTTGGATATATCTTTTTAGAAGTTTCTCGTTTATGATCGAACGCCATTATTGATTTATGATTTCCGTTGCACATCAATATGTATTTTAGTATATTTGCTCCTATACTCCAGCTATAATAAATATCATAACTACATTTGCCGATCATGTTGACAAGTTTGAACTGCGTCAAAGTTTATCATTCGCTGGCAACAGCACTGGATTAGATCATGTTTCGGAAATAGGTTCATTTGTACTATTTATTATTGCAAGTAGCAATACTGTATTACAACAATTGTTTTTGGCAGGTCGTTCCACTCGTGCGCACGTTTCCGTCCTTTGATTAGTGTTTATGTGCTAATGCTAACAGAGCTGTGTTGCACCTGCTCACAGATTTCTGACATGCATAAAATATTGTCATAATTATTTACTACATAACATTTGTTATGAGTTAGTGCAACCAGATATCTCACTTTTAACGGAACTTCCTAACGTGTCCCGTCCGCTAGCTCTTTACGCTAGTGCAACCAATTATGACACATTTAGCGGGACTTCCTAACATGCCCATGTTTCTTCCTAAAATGTTCTATATTTAGTTTCTTTTTAAGTTGACGGTTCATATAACTATTAATTATTGACTGTACCTACTTTTATAAATGGTGTACACACCTGTAATCAGATAAAAAACGGCTGTTGTGTGTGTACTTAATGTGTATACTATTGGTGTGTCATAAATAAATAAATATCCCGTCCGCTAGCTCTTGACGCTAGTGTAACCAGTTATCTCACTTTTTGCGGGACTTCCTAACATGTCCCGTTCACTAGCTCGTTTGTGCATGACGTGATATTTTGGCAATAAATTATAGACTGATAAATATTGAGTCATGGGTATTTATATATATTTCTATTAATATTACATATGCATTTATTATATATGTATGTATATCCGTTAAGAAATATTATATGTTATATTCCTACCTTTTTTGAGTAAGAGACAAAATTACATTGGTTCATTTAGTAGGTACTCTTTTTTATCTTTTCTTGCGATTATTGTACACGCGGCAAAGGCCGTTATTTTAACCACTTGTCTGTCCACGGTAGCAATTGCTACCGATTGTCAACACCCCTCGTCAGTCCCGGTAGCAATTGCTACCATATTCAAATTTCCGCGTGACCTACTGTTTTTTTTTTAATTATGATTAATTTTTGAGTTACAGAGATCCAAATATTCTGTGGGGATTCTTTTTTAATCAGCTTTACGGTGGTACATTTGTTTGGTCCTAGCTTCATTATTAAGCGATAAATTTTTTATCTAAGAGTCCGACATTTTTTTCACAATTCGCGCAGCATTGGGGCTTGTGGAGAAAGCTGGGGCGCGCGGTAGCAGCGGACTGACAAGTGGTTAAGCCGCTCGTTCGGTTATATCAGTCACCAGTAAATCAATCCACATAGAGACGTTATTATTCGTTATTGTCACTTGACTTATTGCGCAATTTCCTAAATTGGAAATTTATTGAAATAATACTGTGGAGTTCCAATAGGAACTCTGTAATAGATAATATAATTAGACCACAAATTAATACATTTGTGGTCTAATTAATACATGTAATGCATGGACTAATTAATGGTTCCTCGTCGTTACTTGGTGTCGGTAATTTGTTGCGAGGAATCATTTTTTATTATTCATATTGCTGTGGTTTAAGAGAGGTGTATAGTGAATTCCTCCACTATCATTAGTCGCTTTTCGACACCCTCAAGTGTGGAGGGTTCGTTTGCCGGACACATCAATCACGCTTTTTTGAATGTGATATTTCTAGGCTAACGTGGCGTAAGTGTGTTTCGTCACTACATATCGTGGTGTATCCACAGCGTTCGGTTAACATAAACAATAATACGTAAATAATAGTATTTGTACTGAAGCATTTTTTTTCACATCACCGTTTAAACGTTGAGTACACATTTGCATGTAGGTACTTATTGATTTATAATAATATCAAATCAATTTGCTTATCCCAAGGTAAGCACTGTAAGGTCTGTGTTACGGATTCTAGGGTAACAGATATACTTATATGACATAGATATATTTAATATTTATGGATGTGTCTAGTGCAAATGTTCGTATTCATCACACAAATATCTTTGCGAAAATCGAAACTAAGACGGTACGGTACGAAAGGCAGTTTCTCTCAACTCTTTACACAGACAAACATAAATAAAAGTTGGGTTTTTGTATGGAAAAGCAGGTTTTGTAGCGGTGGTTCTTAGACTTGTTTTATTAAAATTGGTTCAGCCGTTTTAGAGTCATCAGCTCTTTTATTAACTCATTATTTATTAACTGAACATTTTAAAACATATTACGTAATATTACGTTATGATAGAGAAACAATTAGATATACGACTTCTTACAGAAATTAACACAGTTATTATAATCTACTTGTATTTTTTTTTAATGTTCTCTTTTTTGCGTTAATGGTATTTACATATTTAAAAAAAAAAATAAGCTACCAGGACCATTTGCAAATGGGACATAGTGCTTGTAATAAACATATACATTTTAAAGTATTAATCCTTGTCAAATATGTTTTGGGCAGGCGAGCGTCCACATCTCCCATCCCTCCGTCATCGGGCTCGCTCCCTCGACCTGGCACCAAACAGGTGACGGTGACCGTGCAAGAGACGGTGGTGGAGCCTTCACTGCCTCAACCACCGCCACCATTGCAGCCGCCCGCCTCCGTGGCGAGACACCACCACGCCTCTAGCGCCACCAGGGAGCTCGATGACCTGATGGCATCGCTATCAGACTTTAAGGTCCGTACTTCTTTAAAATATTATTGCAAAAACATACCTTCTCTTTGCTGGATTGCTCTGAGGAATATAGTGTTGGTGGTACAGAGTTATAGTTATAGTAGTTTCAGTTTCAGGGTTACTCACTTTTGTATTAACTAGGACGGATTCATTACCACGTATTTGACTTTAAACACTCCGATATTTCGATCAGATATGGAATCTGGTAGTCCATTTGTATAAAAATACTCATATATTTATAACAGAAAATTGTCACGTCTCATTTCTGGCAGCATATCATTACGATGACATACTAGTCTAACAAGATTAAAAAGCTTTCAAATACTAATAAAGAAACTAAAATCAGAACAAAAGAGTGCCAATGCTAATGAGCGATTTAGTTAAACAATAGGCGAAAAAAAGGGAGCCATTCTAATAAATTATAATTAGGCATAAATTGACATTGCTGGTTAGGTTAGATATATTTTTATTAATAGCCAGTGAGCAAGCTATTTTAAATTATGCTCAGTGATTATTACGCGTTATAAAAATTTTTAATTTCTACGAAAAAAGAAATTAATCTAACTAAAAAAATAAGAAATTACTTTACAAAAAACGGAATATGTTTTTAAGTTGGCACCGTGATCTAGAAAAGCCATTGGGTTTTACACTGATATTGCCACTATAGTGACGATGACGTCACAAAACAGTAAATATTGTAAGCAAACCGTTTGAGGTTTCTAGACAGTGCGCGCCATATTTTTCATGATGGCGTTTTGGCGGGTTATTTGTGAGAATAATTTATGAAGTAACTACACATGAACACTCCTTATGAGCTCTGTAAACGCCAGTTTAGTATGACTTTGAGATTCTTCTCTATTGCCTAACACATATTTGAAATAAGGTAAAGAAAAAATCATTTACTTGACTTTTGCCGTTTAATAAATATTATATATTATATCCTGAAATTATTGGCAAAGCGCTGCTTGCCATTACATTGTGACCAAACATAAAAAGGTGTTAAGAAATTTCGTATTTTCCTTGTGTATGTTGCATTTCTATCATAATGATTATATGGCCCTGTACGAGTTTATGTCACGTCTCGTGACAAGGTATTATACGTTACCGCAGAAACTTGCCAAGAAAATACTTACTGTCGTCATTATCGTATATACTGGCACATAAAAATCTCTTTTTATGTTTCTGAAACGTTAAATTCTAGCTTCTTTCTCATTCATGAAACTGTTTTTCCCGTGTAATCAGTTGTATTTATATTACGTTAGATTAAATAGTTATCTTTAATGTTTACTAGTGCTAAAGCTGAATCATCGCTCTAAGGAAGCATGGCTCAGCTGTCACGGTCGGTTCGGCACACTGCACTACAGCGAAGCCAGATTTTCCGTTTATTATAATATTTACAAGACGCCTTTCTTGGGCCACGGCTATTTCCAGCCGCGCGAACAGGCAGCTCTCCAGCGCCACTGTCTCGCTCGCGCCCGCCTCTCCTGGGCTAGAAATAGTCGCGGCCGTTACATCACAGTGGAGGGGCCGCGGGCTTAAAATATTAGAGTTCATACAGAAACATTTTACTCCGCATTCGCTCCAGTCCACCACTACCGGACGGTTTAAGCCCTGTACGTGAACGATGACTTCGATTTTCGGACTTCACTTAGTCGGAGATTCGAAGTTTGCAAAACAGTACTGCTTTGGTTTCAAAGTGGTAACTGGTCCTTTTTCTTTCAGGTTAGCGGCCCAGGAGGTGAGGGCGGAACCCACGTGTACCGTGAGAAGCGCGCGTGGCAAGAGCACTACCGCAGCAGCCCAAGGCAACCCGAACCCGCCTCGCTCGAGCATATGCTCGGATCCCTCCGAGCAGACATGAGCCGCCAAGGAGTCCAAACCCCCCAGAAGGGGTGCTGCAACGCCTGCGAAAAACCCATCGTTGGACAGGTCCGGATCAAATTCTCGGATTTGCGATGTGAAAGCTGTGTTTGTGTTAAAAGTGTAACGGACTTTTTTCGGTACAGGTGATAACCGCGTTGGGTCGCACTTGGCATCCAGAGCACTTTACCTGCGCGCATTGCAACCAAGAGTTGGGCACGAGGAACTTCTTCGAGCGCGATGGCAATCCGTACTGCGAGCCCGACTACCACAATCTGTTCTCGCCCAGATGCGCTTACTGTAACGGCCCCATCTTGGATGTCAGTCACTAAATAATTTTCGTAATTTCCACCTGGAAAAAAACTCGTATTACTAAAGTAGAGTTTGTTTTTCAGAAATGCGTGACGGCCCTCGAGAAGACGTGGCACACGGAACACTTCTTCTGCGCCCAGTGTGGGCAACAGTTTGGCGAAGATGGCTTCCATGAGAGGGACGGCAAACCGTATTGCCGCGCTGATTACTTTGACATGTTCGCACCCAAGTGTGGCGGTTGCAATAAACCAATCATGGAGAACTATATCTCTGCGCTCAACGCTCAATGGCATCCAGACTGTTTCGTCTGCAAGGTCAGTATCAATGGCTTCACCTCTAGATTCCCAGCGCTTCCAGAGCACGCGGCACGACAAGGTTTGGCTATTCATAATAATTTAAAAAAAGTGTCTACGCCAGGATAAGTATAACCTATGCTTAAAAGTTCAGAAACAGGTCTTACTATTCTTGAGCTTTTAAGATCCACTCTAAAAGATTTTTTAATTGCACAGGAATGTCAAAGTGCCGTCAAAGGCAAATCATTCTATGCCATGGAAGGAAAGCCCGTATGCCCAAAATGCGTCGGAGTAGATGAAGAGGAGTAAGGGATGATGCTACAGCCCCAAAATGGATGCCCTCCCCAATTTTTTTGCAGCTATGCTCGCCGTTTCGGCGTGGAATGAATGTACACATCTGCTATTCGATCACACAAACACACAAAGTATACACGAGTCCAAGTATAGCTTACTTTATAGGAATAAATTATGTAATATATTTTTGTAATATTATTGTAATGCTAAGATTTGTTTATAAATAAAGAGAACTACAAAGAATAAAAAAAATACAAACAGCTTTTAAAAACAAAAAAAAACACAAATTCTATAAAAATAAAACAAAGGTTAAGATAGCGGGCTTCGCCACCCGCGACTGTCAAGGTCACGTGCGTACGCGCACGGCAATGACCTTTTGTCAATTGTTATGTTAACTAGGGCGATGTTAAAAATCGCTGCTAAACTGTAAAGGGGTCAAGTGCTACCCGGATAGCATTTCCCGTTGGGACCATGTCGCTATAAATAGTGTCGCGAGTGACGTCACAGCGTCTGCAGCCACACCGGCTGCCGTAAATCAAGCCGCTTTGTTTATGGGCCATCGGATCACACGCTATTTTTAACACACTGCGCCCTAATTTTAAACAGTTGTCAGGCGACACACATAAGGGGCTTTCCCGATCAATGCCGTAGAAAGTCACTTGAATATTATTATGTGCAAAATGACCCAAAAATCACCTTGACCAACAGACACTTACGCTATATTTCATAAGGAACGCGCGTCGCACATGAGTGGAAATGTATTTTTCGTTGAAATTATATTCGTGGACAGAGGCCAAGCATATTATTCATGACATGAACATAAGTTTGTGTAATGATGAAATTATTTATTACCTGTCTCGACAGTGGTATGACTTCGAATAAATAATGCTGGTCGTTTTAATTAGGTATCTTGGTCAATGAGTAAAGTGTAATAATCTCGGGATAAACTACCGTTTATTGCTTTGGCATTGATGCTCATGTAAACGACAAACAAATTCATGAAATGGTCATAAATTGTATGCAATACAGCTGTACCATTTGTTTATATATCTACGCAGACGTGTATATAATTTTGTTTAATTTGTTTAGATAAAAATTAAAACGCAAGGAACAGTAGTATAATTTTAGCATTACTTTATTTTTATTGTAATTTATTTTATATTCATATAAAAATATCAATAGCAATACATAGCAATTTATACATTTGAGAACATATTTAGCTGAAAACCTATATAAATAAAGTCGGAAACCCATGGACATTTCTATATATTTATATATACAGTGGAATGAAAAAAAAAGTCTTGCCAAGCTTTACCTTATTTCAGCTATTCTTGTTAAAAGTCTAGAAAACTCTGAAGGACGCTTGATTCTATAGTTACTTTGTCGAATATCGAAACACATCGTTATTTTGAAAGTGGTACGATCCAAACCAAAAATTACCCAATTGTTCCCAGCAGGGCGTCGTTGAACGCTGAGTTATTTAAACTGAGACTGACTGACTAACTTGTACTTTTGTGTTTTATCCAAAGAAAGAGCGTGCCATTACATACCTCTTAAAGTAATTAAGGCGTCATTCGGTGTTTCCGTATTTTGACAAGCTAGTGTTGGAAGTAAGGCGTTTCCTTACCGGAGGTTGTACTGCAACAGTTTAGATTCTTTTAATTTACTTCGGTTTTACTAAAATAAAGTAATCGTATTAATATTGCCACATTCAAAACTACAACTTCTTCTGTCAATGTGAAAACAACTGATTCAACTTTCTGTTGGGTTAGTTAATGAGACAGTATTGTAATGTAGTGCTCAAAATCGTACATTAGTCGTATGTGCCTAGTAAAGGGAGGGTACCTTTAAGCTTTTTAAAGTAAATTATAATGAAAAAGTTCTACATTTTGAATAGTTTTTACTTATTTGAAAGGACTCGACGCAGATCACTTCCTGAAACTGATTTATCCTCTGGAATTAAAATAAACTTCTCTGATATCTATGATAGGCTTCTTTCGTGGTATCTTCGTCGGTCTCGGTCGGTGATCGTCCAAAACTTGTTTTCTTCCTAAAGTTCTACGACAGTGTGTGCATGACCGAAGCATTCGAGAATTAGCTGCATACAGATGTGCCATTGAAATCGGGATGGATCTTGTTTTAACAGTCTCGATTACAAAAAGAAGTTTTTTCGCCAATTCAAAGCATTATTCACGTCGGAAAAAAAGCAAACCAGTCTATATGCTCCATTAAACCATAACATCATTCTTTAAGTTTTAGTTAAGATTTGTTTTATTGCTTTATGACTAAATCGACATTTGATTTTGAAGTGATCATTTTTGATGTTTGCATATTTTTTCATTTCAAGATTAATTTAGATAACAAAATTTATCATATCTGTTTGGCATATTTAGCCGTGTGGGTAATATTACACTTATAGCGTGAAAGTAAAGGGCCACTAATAAAATTACACTAGAGGCAATCACCATACACCTGTAGATCACAAAACAGACAGCAGCTTTTTCCGTAATAGGGTTTTTTATTGCGAACTCAAACCCGCCTGCAAAACGTGGACAAAGTTTTTTTTTAAGGCTCAATTAATTTTCATACACTATTCAAAATGTTGTCACAAATTATTCACATTGACTGTTTCGATATCTTTGATCAATTTCGATGTTTCTATGTATATGAACGCCCTAGACGTCCCTTTGAGTTGTGAATATCCATATTAACGTGAAAACGTATAACTACCACTTTTATTTGCCTGATCTTTTATTTGTTTACTCATGACTAGTCCTGAGAACCCGTCTTCTGTTAGGACACTTTAGTATGTGACTAATTAAACAAGATTCTTAAAAAAAGTTTTTATTTTAATAGTGAACCCAATTTTTTACCAGTAACCATTACCTATTTGACATTATATGACAATAAATTTGTTATCCAGGAGTGCCGTGAACCCTTCCACGGAGGATCGTTCTTCGAACACGAGGGGCAGCCATACTGCGAGACCCATTACCACGGGAAGCGGGGTTCGCTATGCGCCGGTTGCCACAAGCCGATCGCGGGCCGATGCATCACCGCAATGTTCAGAAAATTCCACCCCGAACATTTCGTGTGCGCTTTCTGCCTCCGACAACTCAACAAAGGCACCTTCAAGGAGCAAAACGACAAGCCCTACTGTCACACCTGCTTCGATAAACTCTTCGGCTAGATTATAGATGGCGCTGATATAAAAACAGCTAACATTTAAACTAAGAACTCCGTTCTGAAAGCGGATTTGTAAATATGCCACATGTTTCTGATGCAGCTTCTTACTAACAATCAGTGAAGAACGCGCATACTGCTGAATAGAGGCTTTAGTGCGAGTTAACGCTTCGATACTCGATATCGTCGGCATAAAATATTACTAAGGATTTTTGTATAAGCGCCCCTAGCGGCAACCATCATAAACTATGGATCTTCATAGAAATCTGTTAAGCGCTCGATAACGAGTATCGAATGCGTAAACTCACACTAAGGCCTGGTCGTAGATTAACTGTTAAACGCATAAAATCGTGCGTAAACTTAAATCTAAACAACTAAACCTTTAGAACTTAAAACAGATGAATAACAAACTCCGATCTGTTTATGCAAATGCGTTAGAAAAGCAATGATTTAAAAGATATAAAATCGGTATTACCCATACGATTGTTATAAATTTAAAAATAACCAACGAATCTAATCAGTCTTTATAATCGTGGTTGTGGTGCCATACAAATGTACATATTAGTATGTTCTGACAAACAGTATTGTACAACAAGCACTTATTTGTGAAGAATAATTTACTGAAAGACTCACTGACGTTTATTATATAGTACAAGACAAGAATAACTTCATATGTAGTTTATATGACGATTGCTGGTAATTTTAATATCTGTTTAAGAGGGAGTCAAATTACTTTTATTTTGCGTAACTTACAACTTACTTAAATTCCTTTTACTATGAATAATCGTTTAAATATTATGTAATAAAATGTAAGCAGCCAATATTATTTCATAATAACTAGATTTGACATTGGCAACGCTTCAAATTATCACATCACTATTACTGAGTTTACTGACTTAAATCTCATAAATATTAGTACGAAAATAACAGCGCCCCTAGCGGCGAGTAGGCGGAACATTCATGCGTTGAGTCGATAAACTAGAAAGAAATAACCCAGCCTTCCCTTTTTATACGTACCTGCTTTGATGGTTTAAAACGTTAAACTTTGAAGTTTATAATATGAAAACTGCAGTTTATTCGCACCATCGTTCAAGGGATTCACCATGGACTAAGTGATTATACATCCTTTTAGAATTCACACCGTTGTATATATAACAGTGACCATATGATTTATCTCAAATACGATCGTGATAAATTCTTGTCAAATGTTATATTTATTATTAATTAAGTTGTTAATTATAGAATTAACTACGAAGTGAAATTGTCATGTAATGATAATATAATATTGATGACATTTTATTTTCTTGGACCCCTGGATTAATAGTTTTGATTCATTTGAAATATAATAGAAATAAGATGACCCATATTATTTTGTTTTTATGGTATATCATTCTATTTATTCGGATCATCAATTTTTATTCAGTTTTCTCTTATGAGATATGTAAAATGGTTTACCAGATACAGTCGGAACTGACAATGTGACTTCTCTGACAGAAACAAAGGAAAAAAGTTCTGCCTAATGAATTGAAATGTTATTAGAACAAAATAAATTAAAACAAAGAAATACGGATAACTATGTATTAAATATATTTTAAATAAAAAACATGAAAACGGTATGGGAAAATAAAATGTATTTTTTTTATTATGGTAAAGAGGCAGGCGTCTGACGGAAAGCGATAATGCGATCTATGATATCACGCCCTTGCCTAAAAGATACCTATTCACTCGTGACTTGAAGACCCCTAAATTTATTTTTTAAATGACTGAACATTTAAGATGATTTTGTTGTTGTTTATAGCTACAGGTTTTAAAATATTAAGACAATGATACTTTCTAAAAATGTGTGCATATTTTATCAGATAACTAATGTATTCACCACGCACGATATTTCTATTTCAACCTGGTGTTTAAAATCTGAGAAACCCGTGTTCGGTGCAAGATGAAAGTTACCGAAAAAGTAAAAACGAATGTTCGCCAATTCTTTCGAAGTTTTTCAAAATAGTTTTATCCAGAATGCATAAGTTTTAGAAAGATTTATAACAAGAGAAACCAACAACCAATTATATCGACAATATTTTTGAGATAATTAACGAATTAATTATAAATGCGTTATAAAACAAGCTTTATATCTAGAAGATTATGGAAAAACGATACTGGTACCAATATCAAATTAATATTGGAACTTCTTATCTAGTATAAACGTTTTTCTATCAGTATGTTGAAAATAATGTTTATCGTTGTCAATCAGTATTGACAAATATTTTAAAAATTAAATAATGGTATTTTGTCAGACACTATCTGAATTATATCCCAGATTAATGATAAGATAAAATGGTTCCACGAAAAAGTAATTATTTTTATTTTCTTAAAAATACTGTTTAAAATAATTTCTAAAATAAAGTTTTTCTTTGTTGTTGTTATAACTTCGTGTTCAGAAACGATTAAATGTCTGGTTTCTAAACGTAACGTATTTATGAACCAAAAGTTAACATAAGTAATGTTAACAAGTTTCTTCTGATACAACTTAAAAATATTAATAAAACTGATTTGTATATAAATCGATATATAAGAATAAGATTTCTCATCGAAGATGGCCTTCTTTTGTGAGATAATGAATAGATATCAGTGACTTGATAAGTTATGAATTATTATATTCAATGTCTTTAGCAGAACTAAAATATACCACAAAAAAAGTGCGCATGAACGTGCAGGTAAACAGTCTCTATTTTTTTTGGAGCTTGAACTATATTGATGTTGAGACAGTCAGCAATAAAATGGACAATTAACGAAACAATTTGACGGCTTTTGGCCTAAAAAAAGGATCGATAAACATTTTTTTTTATTTTTTTTTTATAGAATAAGACAGTTAAATTCTTTTGATCCATAGGCATAAAACAAGAGAAAAAAAATATTTTCTTACTGACTGTAGTATTGTTTATTATTCAAATCCTTCAGTTTCTTATGTCTTTATAAAATAAGGATTATTTTCTTAAAATATTTTCCTTTAAGTGTAATAGATAAGATACGTACTGCCCCATTTTCATAATCAAGATGTATATATAAATAGAAATCATGTCACAATACGTACCAATTTGTCATGTTTGGTCGAAGTAACTTTTTACTTACCTACTCATTATTTTATATAATAATATCCATAGCATGGTATGCTAAAGACAGTCCATATAATTATGGTCTTACAAGATTAAACATTTTATACCAAATTCGGCCTAAAGCTAGGAACGATAATTTTTGTTTCGAAACTTTCGTGATGTTGTCACAGACAAAACTTAGTTTTAAAGAGTTGTTAAGTGGTAAACAAATAACAGTTACGATGATAGATATTAGTAAGCATTTTATTTATGTTGTACGCTTTGACTCCGGTTTAATATAAGTTTTGTATCTTCCATTAGATTTAATAGACCTCACGGTGTACAGTTTTCGCTGCATTGTTATTAACAGTTAATATTTTTATTGCTCTCAAATATGTTATCGCTTGTAATTAGTTCGTTAGGTGCAAGTGCCAAACGTTTTATCGGCCTGCAGTTATGACCGCCCCGCGTCTTACGTAACGCTACATATGTCTGAGCAATGGAAGGCTCGCGAACACGACGATAAAATGAATAATAAATTATCATTTTATCGCTTTATAAAACACCTGTTCAAAGATATGTTTTTTTATTGACATTATAATAGTGAAAATGTGAAGTTATAAACAAACTCTAGATTACTATGTTAGAAATTCTTTTAATGATATATGGCGTTACGTTGGATTGTTGAGTGGCTGTTGTAATTATCGCTTCAGTTGCTTGATAATACGGCGACCACGTGGGTTACATTAACCGCGAGTTAAAATGTGCTAGTTAGCCGTTATTAATTATGTATGTAATCGGATACAAGATTTTATTGAATCTGTAATATTTTAACAAATATATTTAATGTTTTTTAATTTCTCTTTTTTATTTTTCTCCTAATTACTGTATCATCAAATTCCAAGTTGCTGTAGTTTAAATTAAAAAAATGTGTTGCGATGCAAAGTTGCAAACACGCCTTTGCCTCGTAAAACAATAGCCACATTGAATAATGCGCGCAATGAAAAATGAAGCCTAACAACAATGTCGATACTTAGTAGGTATTATATTTAATACCTAGTTGGTACTTGAATACAAAATTGAATAAGTAATTATAAATTGCTATCAAAATTTATTGTGGGAATATGTTTTCATTTTTATCTACATACTTATATCTGTCCACCTAAATATTTTTAAAGAGCCGTTGTCGAAATGCTATTGTAAATAGTATAAAAATTGTGATATGCTACCTGTATGCGGATTACGTAAATCTGTTGCTAACAATATCAGTTTGAAAACAATGATATTGTTACTTTAGCAATTTTTATTATTGATGAACGATTTGACAGTTTCAGAGTGCCTCTGTAAGCAACCTGTTAGCAACTGAAACTGTAACAATAGGATATTGTAGCCTACTGATATGCGATTTTTTTTGTGAGCCAATCCCAGTGGCACCAGTGTTGCCAATTTAGCGACTTCGTCGCTAGAAATGACGACTTTTGCTTAAGTCTTAGCGACAAAAAAAAATTTTAGACGACAAAAATTGTTTAGCGACTTTGTAGCGACTTTTGCAGTAGGTATAAATTAAATCGGTTCTAGAGTCATTATTGGATAAATTTTTAGTCAACTCGATACAGTGCCAAGAGATAAATTATGGAAAACAAACGCACCAAATTCAAACTTTATTAAATTAAATTCTTTTTAAAAAGATATTCAAATCAAAACATTTAAATTTTCTTCCAAATCTAAGTTTTACATTAACCTATTAGTACATTTATGTGATTGTTACAATGATAAAAAAATAATTAAGTTATTTTTTTATATGTAGGTACCTATGTTGTGCACGATGTGTATTTGAATTATAATTTAATTACTTATGTACCTACTTTAAATTTTTTTCTCATATCCTAACCTTTCACACTGCATGCCGGTGGCCTCTTCTGCCTCTCCCATACAAAATCCTGCGTCCGCTTCCGGTGGAATTAGTTTTAGCGACTTTCTAGCGACTTTTGATGTTGAGTCTAGCGTCTCGAACTTCTAGGAGTTGGCAACACTGAATGGCACTGCAGTGCCGGACCGAACCGTGATGAGAGTGGAGCGAGCTCCGAACATCCAATCGATTTACAAAAATCAGTTTAATATACTGGTCCCTCAGTGAGGGAACTTTCAGATATTGGGCTGAAAAGAACAGACTACACTTTGATCTCAGTCAAAAGGCCGAGAAGCGATGCTGATATGCGATTGCGAATGGAGATGTACTGTCGACAGCACAAAAAGCTATACACTCAAGAATTAATAGATATCTATTACAATGACAAAGGTAGGTCAAAGTGTAGATATACACTCGGCGTCAAAAAAATCGCACCTCTAAGAAAATCACGTTCAAATGGCATTAACTCTGGATATGCACATGCAGTCGTATTAATTATAATTTTATTTAAAAGGTTACTTAATTAACTTAATAAAAAAACATTATTTTTCATTATCAAATAAAACCTAAAGCAACAAATAAAGGGTCACAAAAATTCTAAGGAAATTTTGCTGCTCGGGAGAGTCGCGAGTTGCGCTAACTTTGTGGGTATAAAGAGGTCAACACGGGTTCAATGTGGGTCATTCCGCTTCGAGCCGCCGTGCGCACCAGTTGTCCCCGTACACAGGTGCCCCCTAGCGGCGCTCGCCACACTTCGCTCGCCTTCCGCGTCAAGCGCTCCAGCAGAAGCCGAAGCCGAAGCGCTCCTGACTCGCCGATCCGGTCGGATAGGCAGCCGCTAGTTGCGAGCCTTCTCGCGACCAGCGGCCCTCGCGTCGGATCGCGTCTCTCTCTCTCTCTCTTTTGCGCACCGCGGTAGTCGTTAGGGCAGCCGCTAGTTGCGGAACCTTCCGCAATTAACGGTTTTTACTTCCGATTTCTCGGTTGTAATCGTTCCGGGTTAGCTGGAACCCTTTGTTTGTATTAAAATAAAGGGTTCCTCTTCCCGCCCGCGTCTTGCGTCGACGGATACCTTGCGGTGTTAACGAAGTCGGCGGAGCAATCCCGGTTTGCTCGCTAGGGCCCTTCAGGCTCTAGGAAAACCGAAGGCCAAGTCCCATTGCACTTGGGCTTAGCCCAAGGGGTTTTGGCAGGCGGCTATCCGTTTAGGGATACCTGCCTTCGGTCGCGTCACCCCCTCCCCCCTGCCACCGGCAGGGGGTGTCTCTTGCATTAGTTTTATTCTTGTTTTCTTTTCTCTTTAATTTTATTTTCTAGCTCACGAAATGGCGTCTTCGGACCCAAGTGAGCTAATCCACGCGCTTTCGGGTGTCGACCCACTGCTCTCGCAGCTTCCTGCGAGCAGTGTGGCGGCACTCCTCGCCTTCTTTGAGGCGCGGTTCGGGCCCCAGCCCGTGGCCGCGCAGACCCAAACCCAGATAGGAACCCAGAGATCCCAACGATCCCTTCCTATCATCCTTTCCTCCCCGGCGTCTCCAGACGCACAGGGGATTCAACGGTCACCCATCCCGACCGTGACCAGACCCAACATCAACATCAGCGACATGGATTGCGAGTTCCTCGCATCCAAGCGCTCGGCCCCGAGGCACACGCCTCCCTTCTCGTCCGACTCTGCCGACGAGTCTTCCTCTACGCTCACCGATGGTTTCACCACGGTAGAGGGAAAACGTTTGAAGCGCATCAAGCGCATAAAGAACGTTTCTCCGCCCGCCACTCCAGTGGCTTCCACCACCACCTCAGCCGCCCCGGTTAAGGCAGCCCCTACGGCCCCGAGCAGGTCCACCGGGGACCTGCCCCGCGCCGCCCCGACTGCACGCCCATCCACCTCGCGTCCACTATCAAGGTGCGACGCGCAACCTACAAAGGTTGCTGCCCCCCCGCCGATCCAACTTCAGGACAAGGCCAAGTGGGGCTTAGTTTCCGCCTTATGTGTACAGGAGAAAATCCAGTACACAAAGGCCGTCAACAAGGGTTTGACCATCGAGGTCAACACCCCCACGATCGCGGACTTTAGGTCTCTGACCCGACTTCTTGCCAACAAAGGCATTTCTTACTACACCTTTGCGCTCCCCGAGGAGCGCAAAGTCAAGGCCGTTCTTAGGGGCATCCCCGAAGAACTTCCGAACGAGGACATCCTAAATGACCTCGTTCGACAGGGCTACCCTGTTGTCGGCGTGCACAAGTTGCACGCGAGCAATGGGAGGTCCTGGCCCCTCGCTTTGGTCATAATGACCAACAACGAAAAGGCCAAACCCATTTTCCGCGCCAAAGACCTCGTGGTCTGCGGCCTTTCTGGCATTCGAGCCGAGCCCCCAAATAAGCGTGGCTATCCTGGGCAGTGTCACCGCTGCCAGCTTTACGGCCATGCAGCGGCGAACTGCAACGCTTCACCGAGGTGCGTCAAGTGCCTCATTCCACACCTGACCAAGGAGTGCTCTCGCACGAGAGACTCCCCCACCCCTCCCGACTGTGTGCTGTGTGGCCAATCCGGCCACCCAGCTAACTATAGGGGTTGCTCTCGCGCCCCTCGCCCCAAGCCTCCCAAGGCTAAAAAGCCTAACCGGGGACCAAAGTCGTCTTCTTCTCAGAAGAAGAGGCCTTCTGGCCCCCCGGCCCCTCCTAAGCCTTCGCTGGCAAATTTCCCACCCCTACCTAAAGGGGCGGGACAGCCGGCTACCACCACTCCAGCCCCCCCCATGCCGGCCTCCGGACCGGCCTGGGGACCAGCCCCTCCGGCACCGGCCCCTGGGCCGGCCTGGGGCCCAGCTCCCAAGGCGACGCCGCCTAAGGCGACACCGCCAAAGGCGGCTGCCGCCTCCCAAGCCCCGAAGTCATCCCTTATGGATGACTTCTCCATCATCTTCACCACGATGCAAGGCATCAATATCAATGAGATATCGGCCTTGGCATCCAAACTCAGGATGGCCCAAAATGCCCAACAACGGCTTCTAGCTCTCTGTGAGCACGAAGCCCTTCTCCGGTCCCTTAACTAAGGTCCGCAATGCCAGGAAGGATCCCATCTTCTTCTTCTTCTTCTCCGACTGTACCAGTCGCTCCTCTCACCGGTCGAGTGAAACCTAGAGGTGTTTCGCTTATCTCTTTCAATACCCGCTCCCTGCGCAAAAACATTCCCGAGCTAAGGGTGTTTCTGCGCGAAAGGGACCCCGACCTTGTCCTACTTCAGGAAACATGGCTCAAACCGTCTATACGGAAAGGGCTATCGATTCCTTCATACTCCCTAGTCAGAAATGACAACTTCACCCCAGCGGACCAGAACCGCAGGGAAATTGTCTCTGGTGGCACGGCGATCTATTACAAAAGATCGCTTCACTGCTCACCAATCCCCACTCCTGCTCTCTCTAACATGGAAGCCACGGTATGCAGACTGGCTATGTCGGGTCACAGAACACTGATCATAGCTTCTGTCTACATACACGCTGGCACCACTCCATTGCGGAGCGACTTCGAGTCCCTTCTGTCTTTGGGCGACTCAGTCATTCTGTTTGGAGATTTTAACTCCAAGCACACTGACTGGACCTGCCGTAAGACAAACACCGGCGGGCGGCGTCTGCTTCAGATCACACATGATCTCGAATTAGACGTCTTCAGCCCGTACGAACCCACCCACTACCCAGACAACCCACAGAATGATCCCGACGTACTAGACTTCGCTCTAGTCAAGGGAGTCTCCCTCCCATTTAGGACGATTGAGACCCTCCAAGACCTCGGGTCCGATCACAGGCCGGTTTCCCTCATTATGGGAAACAAAGAGCCAACCCCTCCCTCCTTCAAAACCATTACTGACTGGGATCGGTTCAGATCGTCCCTCAAGTCGGCAATGGAAGTAGACAACCCTTCGCTCTCTATGGACCCCGACTATTACGATAGTTCGGAGAAAATAGATGCAGCCATTTCCGAATTTACCCTTTTGGTCCAAAGAAAGACTGCGGACAGTGCGAGGAAGGTACCTGTGAAAAATCACAATGCCATTCCTCCCACCCTCCGCAACCTGATGAGGGCCAAAAACGCAGCTCTCCGGAGAGCTGCTAGGTACCCGACCCCTGAGTACAGAGCCAGAGCTAACCGTCTTCAACGGCTAGTAAGATCTCAGTTGAACGACCTGAGGAATAACCAATTTGGTGACCTCATGGCGGACATCACTCCCTCACATGTAGCCTACTACCGAGTGGCCAGAGCCCTCCGTAGTGACACCTCAAACTTCACACCCCCCCTCCTCCGTCCCGATGGCTCCACAGCCTTCGACGACGAGGAGAAGGCGGAGTGTTTTGCTGACAGCATTGCTTCACAATGCTCAGTCAGCACTCAGACTTGCGACCCATCCCACCTTCAGTCGATTGAGAAGGAGCTCAGCGAGCTGCACTCCAAACCTCTAGACTCTGATCCCATCACAGTGTCCCCTGATGAAGTTCATTCCTTCATCAAGGGCCTCAAGACCAAAAAGGCCCCTGGCGCCGACGGCGTCTCCAACATGGCCCTTAAGCACCTACCATCTCAAGTGCTGGTCTTACTGTCCCTTTTATTCAACGCCTGCTTCGATCTCTGCTACTTTCCAGCAGCCTGGAAGGAAGCAATCGTAATAGGCATCCCCAAGCCGGGGAAACCCTTAAACCTCCCTGCGAGCCACCGCCCCATCAGCCTCCTCAAGGCAATGGGGAAACTCTTTGAAAGGTGTATCCTCGCCCGCCTAAAAGACCATCTCTATACCAATGACCTTATCATACCCCATCAGTTTGGCTTTCGAACCAAACACTCATGCCCCCAACAGGTTCACCGCATAGTCGAGTACATCTCGAGCGGCTTTTTCCCTAGGAAATATAAGACCGTGGCGGTTTTCTTTGATGTAGCCAAGGCCTTCGACAAGGTCTGGCACGCTGGACTAACCGTCAAGCTGTACAGACTTAATCTGTCAGTGAGACTGGTCCGGCTAGTAGCATCATTTCTCCAGCATCGTACCTTCCGTTTCAGATACGAAGGTACTCTCTCAACTCCGCGTAACATAACAGCGGGCGTGCCTCAGGGCTCTGTCCTGGCTCCTCTGCTGTATGTTATATACACAAATGACATTCCCGTCCCAACAAACGGGGTACAACTGTCCCTGTTTGCAGACGATACTGCTCTGTATCTCAAGGGCTCATCACTTAGGAATATCCTTCCGAGGCTTCAGACCTCCATCAACTCCTTAGGCGACTGGTTCCGCGAGTGGCGTATCGATGTAAACCCGGATAAGTCATCCGCTGTTTGCTTCGACGCAAAACGCACGCGTGTACCGGCCCGCCACAACCCACCCCGACTCCAGGGGAAGTCCATTCCATGGCAACGCACTGCCAAATTTCTAGGCGTCACCCTTGACCAAAAACTGACATTCTCTCCTCACGTCAAGAGAGTGTCTCGTAACGCGCGGTTTTACTTGGGGCGTCTCAACCCTATGTTGGGGCGTCACAGCCGCATGTCACTTCGAAACAAGCGAACACTTTATAAGGTTTGCATACGACCGGTGATGACCTACGCGTCCCCGATCTTCTCACATGCAAAGGCATCAGTCCTTAATAAATTGCAGGTCATTCAAAACCTATTCATACGTAGGGCCTCAAATTCTCCCTGGTATGTCCGCAACGCGGACTTGCACAGGGACTTTGAACTCCCTACTCTCCAACAATACTTCATAAAGGCCTCTGAACGTTTCTTCGAAACAGCAGAGAGCCACTCTAATCCACTTATCCGGGGCGCATCCAACTACACTCCTTCCTCATCCACGAACCCTCTGTCTAGGCGACCTAGGTCTGTCCTGACAGACCAACCCAGTCAATTGTCAGCTGACCTGAACCTCCTCTTAGAGGCACAGGAATCAGCCAAACGTAGAGCCAATACAGACCCATCAGGTCTACCCCAGTCCTCTCAGATGCCGACTGGCCCCCCTTCTGGGAGCCAGCCGACTTAACTTCATTCACGACTGACCCCCCTTCTGGGAGTCAATCGTTTTTCTATGCGCTCTCTCACCTAGGTGAGTAGCGCTTGCGCCACCCCTCTCTAGAGGGGTGGTCGCCTCAGATGACGGCTTATGACCTTCTCCGGGTGCAAGCCAATCCCAGGTGGTGTTTAGTCAGTACGAGTCTGACATAACTATCGGGCCGGCCCGAAGTATCCATAGAGGATTCACCACCTCCCTCCCCCGTGTCCGGAGGGTGCATTTTGCACAAAAAAAAAAAAAAAAAAAAAAAAAAAAATTCAATGTGGGTCATTCGCTATTAAACCGTTGAAGGGGACACACGCACTGATTTTACTGAAGAAAGAACATCTGGAAAATGGACACTACAGCTGATGAGGCCGCTCAAGTGGTTGCACTACTGCAAGCAGGGGTGCGGCAGTGTGATGTCGCCCGGCAACTGAATCTGAGCCGTTTTTCGGTTCGTAGAGTCTACCAGCGCTTTTTAGAGACCGGTGGCTATATCCGGCGACATGGGTCCGGTAGACGTCGCTGCACTTCGGAAAGAGACGACCGGTTCGTTGTGTCGTACTCTTTGAGAAATCGCTTCTCAAACGCTGTTCAGCTGCAACAGGAGCTCCAGGCAGTTCGCAGACGCACCGTGAGTGTATCCACGGTTAGAAGAAGACTGAAGGAGAAGAACATAGCAGCCCGCAGAGCTGCTACAGGTCCAAAATTGACTGCAGCGCACCGACGAGCCCGCTTGCAGTTTGCTCGCGACCACGTCGATTGGACCATTGAGCAGTGGGGAGCTGTTCTCTTCTCAGACGAGACACGAGTGTGTCTTTTCTGCAACGACCGACGAAGAAGAGTATACCGGAGGCAGGGTGAACGTTTCGCTCAAGCCTGCATCCAGGAGACGGTGGAATATGGAGGCGGATCCTGCATGTTCTGGGGCGGTATGTCGGCTGCCGGCAAAACCGACCTGGTCTGCGTCTCCCGGACCGGAGGTGCTCGCGGACAAGGGTCGCTGACTGCGCGCCGCTATATCACAGAGATCCTGGATGTGCATGTGGTCCCTTTTGCCGAATCTTTTGGCGAGGGGTTCACATTAATGCACGACAACGCTCGCGCACACACTGCAGCCATCGTGAACGACTTCCTGCGGAGGTCCCAAATTCCTGTGATGCAGTGGCCAGCGAGAAGTCCTGATCTGAATCCGATAGAGCACCTCTGGGACCATCTTAAACGTAAGGTTCGATCTCGGGATCCGGCTCCTTCGACTCTAGAGGAACTCCAAACCGCGGTGATTGAAGAATGGGGTCTTATCCCTCAAGAAGAGCTCCTGAAGTTGGTGAGGTCTATGAGGGACCGTATGGAAGCCGTCATCAGGGCAAGGGGGGGTAACACTAGATTTTGAGTTAATTTTAAGACACTTTTTGTACATTTTTTTTGTAAATTATCGATTATTAATTAGGACTTAATTAAGATTTTTTATTATTTTTCAAATTTTTATGCTTTTTGTATAATTTTAATTAAAAAAAAGATTGCACTTAATTGTTGTTTGATGCTCCTTTTTGTTACCTTTCTAATGATACCTAACACTATCCTCTATATAAGGTTTAGGAATTTTTGAATAAGATTTTTATAAGGTGCGATTTTTTTGACGCCGAGTTTAGATGATGTGCTTTCAACTGTACATAGTTGTGGGTTTCTAGTATTGATAGAAAAATTAGGCGCGTCTCCTGACCTATTACATATAGAAAGGGAAAGGATTTGTTTTTTTTTTATCCAAATGGCATTTCATAGCAGTCGGACACAGTGCCCTTCTTCCAGCCTACACAATTTTTTTTTTTTTTTAATTTAAGTATTCTTAAGAAATTATTACTACAAAGAAATCAACCTGACACCTGAGACGAGTTGATTTTTTTTCTAGTAATTATATCTTAAGATATAAATGTTGTTGGAGTTAATATTTATGTAAGGTACCTGATACAAATAAGGCCTATGCTCAAATAAGGCCTGTAGTGCGGAAAAGTCAGTTAAAATATATTTACATCAAAAATATCTCACACACGCATAGACGACAGCCCCACGACTCAGCAAACAGTGCGCGAGAGTTCTGACGTTGTGACAGCGTCACTTGTGAGTCACAAGTGACGCTGCTTTATATGCTTCTTTTTCTATGCTTTATAAATACTTTTTTTTATTCAAATTTTATTAGGGGCCGTCCATTAATCACGTGATGTTTTTTTTGGCATTTTTTAACCCCCCCTCCCCCTTGGTGATACATGGTGAGGTTTAAGACTATCCCCCCCCCCCCTATATCACGTGTATTTTTTAGTATCTACAAAGAATCTCAATTTTTTTTAAATATAATAAAATACAGGTATAAGGTATCATTTAATTTTATTATAGAAAATTAAAGACTACAATAATAACGTTTAGAGGTAGACAGAAAGGTTGCAGGTAGTTTTTTGACTGACATAAAAATAATGAAAAAAATTAGAAAAACTTTTTTATACTAATACTTGAACATAATTTAATGTACATTATCCTCAGACTACGGATTAGCAAGACTTTCTTCAACACCAATAACTGGATAAGCATCTTGCAAGTCAGTTGTTGGCACAGTGCTTTGTTGAAGATCAACATCGGTTTTATCAAGCCATTCGGCATCATCATTTTCGCGCATGACGCAGAGAATCTCTCTCGATCTATCATTCGATCTTCGCGTGAGGATGCGGGAAGGATGAACATTATGCATCTCTAGACTATTATTGGTCGGATTCAGATGCTTGTGACAAGAATTCATATGTTTCTTAGCTTTTTTCATTGTACAGAAGTAGTAAGTACGCGTACGCGTTTGACGAAAAAATAAATACACGTGATATATTACTACACCCCCCTCCCCCCTTGTGATATTTCGTGATTTTTTATGGACCTCTCCCCCCCCTTTCGAGCCTCACGTGATTAATGGACAGCCCCTTAAAGGTGATTGTAAATTGACCTAGAATTGAACAAGTACGATCAGTAACAGACAGGAGTGACGTCATCGAAACCATAGGTACGTTTTTGCGCGAAAATTTTGAACTGTCAATTTAAAATCGCATTTTTTCCGATAAATTATAATGTTTATTTTTTTATATATTTGTGGTCTATTCTACATGGATTTTTTTAAATTGAAAATAAAAATAAAAGTATTGCATGTTGCCTATTACAACACACACACACACACACGCACGCAAGTAATCCTTCCTACTGCTGCCCTGCAACAAACGTGACACGACACGAGTAAGCGAGGCGGCACCAAATCAAAGAAAACCCATATATTAGCTGTTAAGGTACCGCAAAAAATAACGGTACCGTTATTTTAAATAACCGAAAAATATTGGTACTTATAATTAAGATACTGAAATTAAAAAGGTATGACGTCATACCGTTTTATAAAGGTATCATTATTTTCCGGTAATTCAGTCCCTGCTTGTGACCGGTCGTTTGTGACTGACGTGCATTTTCATTGCGCGTTATTAATTTGTCGTAATTTTTATCGAATTCTAATACGTTATTCTTTGAAGTTTTGTTTTAAGTAATGTATACAGATCACAATATAACTCATCAAAAAGGTAACTATGACTTTAAATTGTAATTTTTAGAATATGCGAATTTAATACTGCTTATAACATTTATGAAGTACAATGTACTAAATAAAGCCTGCTTTTAATAAAAGCCTTATTTGCTGACCCATATATATACATATATATAATAGCCTTATTTTTCAATATTTAATAATATTTTTGAGAAGATATGTAAATTTTTTCATTTTTGTTTGTTTGGATACGTTTTTTTTATATTATCCTTTATTTCTTGTTAATATGCGACTTCAAGTCTGACTAGAAATTTAAGCATAATATTTAATAAAATAACTTAGAAAGTTGTTCAAGGATCTCATGGAAGCACTTGATAAATGGCTCAGAAGTATATATTTTTATATAATTAATACTCTAATAACAATATTCCTATAATTAAAGGATATAGGCTTTGTTCAATCACTATGTTTTAAAAAGGCCCAAGGCTAATGTTCCGGAATTACCTCTTTTCGAGTGATTTTTGATAAAAGATTACAATATGTTTTCTTAATTACTTAAAATATATAAACCAAAAAATAATAACTTGCTTTTATTTATCACCTTTTTCAAATAATTTATCAAGATATGAGTGTTTCAAATTAGGTAGGCCTTATTTGTATCACTTACCTTATGTTGTAACCAACTTCGAATTGGAACCAACTTTCTTAAGTTTTATTAAAAAAATAACCACGTAGTAGTACGACGGCATTATTTACCTTATAAATCTGTGTAGTGACGGATGGATGACGAATTATTATTATATAATAATGAAAGTCTTCATCTGCGTGATGTTCAGTTGGTCACAGAAAGTCTTTATCGCCCTTCCCCAGGGAATACTGGAGTTTTATCCTGTTTCCACGGTAACAGCCATCACCGCGTGGAGATGCTCCCAGCTGAAGCTATTAATATGCAGGCGGGTATAATAGAGATAAAGATAACCTTTGCCAGCGACGGCCATTTTAAATGACCTAGTCATTGTATGTAGATTAACACTAAGAAGACGTTAAGCTATACCTCTGGTTCTACCTACCTTAATGAAATGAAACGTGGCTTAAATTTTAAGTTGGACCCCAAACTACTAAATTGCGATAACCGCATCGATAGCTTTTCAGCAGTTTTCGCATGAAACACAGACAGCCAGAGTTAAAAAATTTAGGGAGATACGTTGCAGAACCCTTAACCAACTATAGTTATATAATAACACAAAAAATAAAAACCCCATTTATTTCAAGTACACGATTTGTGGATCTACGCTTGCCCGTGTTGCAACAGTTCGTGACCTAGGAGTATATTTTGATTCCACTCTTTCATTTCGCCACCACTATGATTACATTTGTAACAAAGCCCATCAAATGCTGAGCTTCGTTCTTCGCAATGTTAGACCTTTTAAAAATATAAAATCTTGGCAGATTCTATATAGTGCATTGGTTAGAAGTGTGCTCGAGTATTGTTCTCCAATATGGTCTCCTATCTATAATGTTCACATAGATAGAGTGGAGGCTATTCAACGAAGATTCGTTAGAGCTTTGTGTGTCAATGTGGACTACGTAAAAAAGTACCAGAATACGTAGATCGCTTGAGTCATTTTAATATGATTACCCTTGAAAAGCGTAGGTGGATGAGTGACTTGTGCACGCTTTATCCGATTGCCAATGGACAGTCTGACAGCGGTTTACTGGACTTATTGAAGTTTAAGGTTCCTACTAGGTCAGTGCGTAAGCCACAGTTGTTCCACATTCCTTTGACCAAGAATAACGTCTCAAAGAACAATCCAATGCAAAGAATGTGTTTGTTTTATAACGAAATTTGTTCCGAAGTCGACATTATGTTTAATAACAATATCCAATGTTTTAAAAACTCATTATTTAAGTTATAGTCCTGTCCAGAATAGTAAATATTTTTTGTTATATGTCTATTTTGTGTCTGTCATCTACAAATTAATTGTTGTGTTATTTAATATTTTAGTGTTTAAATGTTTTATTTGTAAAATGATGTGCGCAATTGTAATTGGGCGCAGACATGCAACATTATATAGTTCTTAGTTTATTTTTTAAGTTTTATTGTCTGTTGTCTGTAAATGTGCCTTTTAAATAAAATAAAATAAAAATAAAAAAATATTGGGGTATTAATATTACTTATTGCTGCTATTATTAGTGGCAATAAATGTGGCTTAAGAACTGATTCTTAGTCCGCTCCGTTGAACTAAATAGGTGGACCACGGGCAGAAAAAGATCTCTTATCATTATAGACGTTAGTGTGCTTTAGATATTTTAACCTTGTCCTTAGAAATCGACAGCACATCAACAAATATACCCAAAATGAATTTTTTTTTTGAGTTATTCAATACTATTGCATCAAAATAGATCATAATTATCAGCGATATAAGAGCACTCCAATGAGAAAATTTTATTTCCCATTTCGCAAATGTGTGCTTTGCTTGCCTTCATTATAAAAGCAAATACTGTAGACCTGCCAAATTACTTTTTGTAAAAAATTACCTACATACTCCGTATTCGCAAACAATTGATTCAATTATATTCTAGCTCTGTGCAAACCTTGACACGGTATTTTCCTCTTATCGATTAGCGCATGTTAAATTTTAATCATGTAGTATTCAGATATTTCTATTTAACAAGAAAACATATCAGACTTCAGTCGACAAGTATTTTATTATTGACCTTGATACTGATTATATTATAACCAAGCAAATTATTTCTTGGAAAATCTCTATATATAAAAATAACGTCAGTGTTTGACCGCAATTAACTCCGAAACTACTTAACCGATTTGGATGATTTTCTTTCATTCTGCTGGATTTGTACCGATTTAGGACATAGGATTTATTTTGATTTATATTTTTTACTACAATTTTGTAATAACCGAGCCACAGCACCTAGTAATCTATAAATAGGTTTTATAAAAAGACAAACACAACTTTTCTTTCACAGAAAACTTATTTATTTACAACACTATTTACATTTATCCCTACACGCATAATTAATTAATATCGAAGAACAGTAAATATATTAATTTGTTATTAAAATTTCAATCTTAATTATTTAAATTTTATTTTGTTTTTAGCATAAAAATGCAAAAAATCCTATTATGGAAAATTATGTTCAAAGAACAATGACAATCCCACGTTTGTTCCTACCCGAGGAAAACTATTTCAACACAATTTTTCCATATTATAACATCTTAAGTATAAATTATGTGTTTTACAACTAATCAGTCTTTGGCGATTAAAATTCAGAATTATCCCCCTACGCTAATCCAGGGAATAATTCTGAAAAAGATTCACACCAAAAATCTGACAAGTCCATTGATTCTGGTTCACTGAGTGGTGATGCTAATGACTCATATCCAAGATCAGATATACTGGTGTGAGAAGGCGACAGAAGTAAATTCTCTTGAGCTGAATTAGGAGATAAACTCATAGGTGATAACATTTTCATGTCACTTTCTATCGACATTCCAGAAACGTCTGTGTAAGAATTTAAATCTGTCTCGATCTCATTTGTTGTCACTTCTTCTACAATTTGATCTTCACATGGCACTTCGATAGTGATACAGTCATTGGCTTCATCAAAGCTGGTGTAAAAGATGTCTCCTTTGTCATTTCCCATTTCTTCTTTGATTTGTACTGTTTCTTCTGGTTCGGTGACGATTAATTCAGGCGTGTAGGGGTGCGCATAAGAGTGCTGCGACAGTATTCTGTGGACATCATGTTTGAGATCTACGACTGCACCTTCACTGGGTTCCAGTTGCTTTGCTGTGGGCCCCACCACTTCAACTCCTTGAGCGCACTCTCCAGGGAGCCGGACTGAGACCTGTAACAAGTTAAATAATGTTTATTTACAACTAACGTTATTGTTAATTTATTAACAATTTATTTATTTATCAACTATTCATTTATTAATAACAATTAAAGAAATTATTAACATTTTTGGAATAGTATAGTAAAAGGACTAAAAATACTTTAATTGGAACTGGTTTTCTAGCACAAATAATGAAAGTGTGACAGTCTTGTCAGCTCTGATTAGGGGAATGTTCAATTGTTCAAAATATTAACAAGAATTAGGTTGAAATTCTTTTGATTATAATTTTCAGGGTAAATGAGAATATATAAATTCTGTAAAATTGTCAAGAATCCAACTGGCTTTATAATAAATTAGGAAGACTGCATATTGCAATAATATAGAATTATTGCATCAGATTTTATTAGTGCCATATGAACACTTCCTGTTAGCACTTACATCTCTCAAAATAAGTATTATTTTTTCTCAACAGTCATTCATTTTCATAAATATGAAGAGTTGTCATATTTCATATTATAATGTCGACTTATATGAATATTACTTATTTGGTGTTCTCAGCTCTAACTGATCCAATCACTTTTAAGTTTAATTTTGTAGTGTTTTATTTATACTAACATAAATAATAATATGGTAAGGTCTAGAAAAATTCAATAGTAGTGGTGTACATAGCAAAGTTCTGAGTTCAATCAAAATGCACTTTCGATTAACAATTAGTATAAACTTACATCTTCAGTCGCTCCTGCAGCACCTGCATCAATTTCTTTGAGGAGGGAGTCTGCAAGCTGATGGAGGGTATCGAGGTACTCTTCTGAGTCGAGGTGAGCGAGGAGGTCTGTGAGAGCAGGCACATCGCCAGGAGCAGGCGCGCCGCGCGGATCGCCGTCGGGGGCCCCCCCTGCTGCTGAGGAGTAGACTCTGCCGGTCTCTGGGCCCCCGCGACGGTCCGCGCCGCCTCCGCCTCGCTGCGAAGCGATGCGTTCTCACTTAACAACCTCTCGTTCAATGCCTTCAAGCTAGACACCTCACTCGTTAGCCGCTCATTTGCCTCCACCAACTTCTTAATCTGAAACTCCATCTCGTCCATTTTGGCCTTTTTCCTGTCGCGAGATGTTTGCGCTGCCACGCGATTCTTCAGTTTCCTGCGTGAACAACATTGTTCTCGTTATTCACTGTGTAAACTGTGACTAATGAACTCCGAGATCAACTTTATTTGGTGCAAATCACGTAATAACGATAACCATTTAAAGTTGAACTCTGTCGGTTGACAGTGAACTGAAATTACTAGAACAACCAGTATACGCTGAACTTTTATCCCGTTATTGTGATAGCGGTCGACACGCAAGCAAAGATTAATGTGTTGAAATTTAAAAACTCACTTTCTTTGCATCTTTTCCTCCCATGTTAGGTGATCCAGCCGTCTTTTCCTTGACGGTGGTGGAGTGGAAACATCCAACACGACCTTCGAGTCCACCTCGTCCACCGTCAAGTAATTATTTGGAACCGTGATAATAATCGGTGCGCTCATTTTATTATCTTCTCAGATTCTTTTATTCAAACACACAAACAAACACCACACACTACTCTTGAATTATTGTCTTATCGGTGTCATGCTAACTTAAATTTTTTTATTCAGCATTTGTTAGAGCTCTTTTCTACGATATATTTCCTTTAGCGAGTAACAAACGATTGCGTCGTACATTATCAAGCTCACATCAATAAATAATTCCATTTCTGTGGGTTTCTAGACGTTTATGTGGAGTGATCTGATTGGAGAACGGTCGAGTGGGCGGATACGTAATGTTGTGTGTTAGAACAAGCCACCCTATAGATAAGCAAGTGGTAAAAAGAGACAGCCAATATGTCGTCATTACGGGGTGGAAGATTGGCCTTGGAATAAACCCAGGCGGGAATTTTGAATTCGATTATGAGAGATTCGACGAGTTTTTTGTTTACATTATCAACTTATTTTTCTATGGAAACCATGTATCAAACTAAAAATATGTAATTCTTTTATTTCATTACTTTTCATTCAAACAACTGAACTTAATTATCTTGCTATATTCGCAAAATATTTAAAAACATAATGATGTAATTCGAGCGGCATTTTTGACATTTATTTCAATCAAGGTAATATTGTGAAACTCTAACAAATAAAGTTACTAGTGAAATTAGCATTGTATTTATCTATAAAAGTACGGCGAAATGTAATAATTTTTTAGGGTCATAATCACGGTTTATTTAATAGATAAGTCATATTAAGTAAGGACTATTTGTTTGCATTGACCTATTGGTGTAGGTTGCGTATGAATAATTGTAGGTTGCGTCTCTAGTTTGAACGTTGCTTGAATGAATGATGCAATAAGATTGTACTATGGCTTGTTTTTTATGATTCATTGCTTTAAAATTAAGGATATGGTTCTCATTTTTTAACGCTTTGGTTTAACTATGATAGCTTGTCTAAAGATATTAAATGGCTTATTTAGTATATTGTAGGCACTAAAATACTTTAGAAAAACTTTTTTTTTTATTTTTCCAAAAATTTATAAGTAAAACAAGATTCAATGAACTTCTTTAACGACATTTATCCCATTTCTTACAATCGAAAGTATTGTATTTTCTTAACCAATTTCTAATTAAGAATTTTTCTTCTAATTGACTGTGTCCCGCATGGTCCATTATGTTATTTGCATAAATTATTATTTAATAACCATATAAAAGAAACATTGTGGAAAAGCAATAAAATATTGTATGCCTATTTAAATCCTACTACAAAATATGAGAAAGAGATTTTCAATTAAATTTTGAAATTAAACTAACAATCAGTCTAAATTGTGGAGTTCAATGTTGACCGATGACATTTTTCAGTATGTATATTAGATTGATGGGGTTTAGACTGTACTCTGACTGTATTTACTCACTTTTTACAAGCAAAAAAAAATGGTTTCATCTTTACTAGCGCAAGTAAAGAGCCTTTTGTAATTTTGGAATGCCTCAATAAGACAAGAATAATCATATGTTACTATAGTTAATAAACAGGGTTGCAGATTAAGTCGACCTAGATTCTATGAGGGGTTGTTTTCTAAATTTTTTGACTAGTTTGACTATAAAACATCATACCTTAACCTTAATTTGGCGATTTATGGCTAATTGTCCATTTATTTTGTAATTTGTCCCCCCAATTCATTTGTTTTTTTTATAGTTTTTGTATAGACGATAAGTTGTTTCATTATTCTCAACACCAAAAGTACCTACAGATAACTGGAAGAACTGGGTCGAAGTAGACGATTGATGGTAAAAAAATCTGGAAAACGGTTGACCCTAAAGGCCATCCCTGTAACTTCGCGCTAAATCTATGCTTTTCCGCTCAAAATTCTACTTAATACAATGTTTCTGAGCTCTTCGAGCTAAAAATATAATTTATGTGTTATTTTGAGCTCTCCGAGCTCAAGAAGTAGCTATTCTATGATTTTGAGCTCTTTGAACTCAAAAGGCCAAAAGTTTGATGATACACGATTTTTTAAATTTTCAGACTGCCATAACTTTGAATGAATCAACCGATTTTGACGCACTTAGGCGCGATCAACGTGGTTTTTTGAGGTTAAGAGCTGATTAGTTTTTGGAATTGATCGATACAGTCGTTCAAATGTTATTTAAACATTTAAAAAAGTTTCTTTTCGATTTTTTTTTTGCTTTTTTCGAAATCTACAATCTAAAAATTTCGAAATTTTTCGTTCAAATTTTCAGGAAATCTAAGTTTGATGAAACTCTTTGGAATTCGGTCAAGCTATAAGAGGTATAAGAGGTTTACATACACACACACACACACACACACACACAACAGACATACAGACACCATCGTGGGAGGGAAGGGTCAGGGAAGATTCCTAAGGCCTCAAAACGTCAAGATCTGTCGTGAAAACTCGATTTTTGCAAAAAGGGGTAAAAACAATAACTTCCCGATTTTTCAAAAATCTTCGATTTTTACTCTATTTCAATTACGAAGTCCCATTTGACAGATGTCAATAATCAAGTACTAGTGAAGTGCCGCTTAAGTCGATACTAGACAATATTGATCTTCGATTACTATTACGAACAAATTAAAATCGTATTGACAGAAAAAGGATTAGCATCAAATTAAAATAAATCGTAAACTTTGTTTTTTAAATGTAATTAGATAATATGATATTTTTATCTAGATGGAACTTATTGATCATCACTAGCCGAAATCGATATTTCATGGTCGGCATCTTCGTCATCATCCTCATCATCGTCTGTAGAATCCCCTGTATTTATTATAATTTGGTTATCTATGACGGCATCGATATGTATGTCTCTGCCCCAATCAGCGAAAATCAATTTTTTTGTTCGTAAAATCACACTTTCCCAATCCGCGGCAGTAACACTATCACAAGCTTCTTGCAACAATGACAGCATTTTGTTTGCAGTAAACGGTGGGCTGGTATTTTTACGAGCCGCATAACCTAAAATAAAGGTTTGCGTGTTAATATAGCAACGTATACAATTTTAAAATAGGTAAAAATAAATTATAAAAAAGATTTAATTTGCGCCCAAATCAATTCAATGGCATTGTATTGACAATGGTAGGGTGGAAGGCGTATTACATTGTATCCGGCTTCCTTAGCCATTCCGTCCAATACGTATTTTGGTCTAGCAGGCTTATTTATAGCAACCAAATGCAGCAGCTCAACTTTTAACATGGACATGTCAGCAACAATATTATTGTCATTCAGCCATTTCACAATATCGACTTTTTCCTGCTAGAAGTTGGAGGCTTACTTATTTGTACTGAATGATACGGTGCATTATCCATGATGATCGTCGATGGCTCATTCAAGTTGGTTAATGAGGTAGAAAACTATTCTTTAAATTAAACAAAATATCATTTCTTCGCGGTATTTCACAGTTTTCTTAGATTTAAACGCCAAGAGGCAGTTCGGAACAAATCCCTTCATGAAACCCGCATGACAAATAATTAAGCGTTCGCCTTTGCCACTAGGTACTTTTGTGGAGGAGTGAGGAGTGTCGTCTGTCCATATCTTGCCAACTGTATGATTAGCGTTAAGCCATGTCTCATCTAGAAATATAACATTATTCCAATCGCCAATGGACTTTGCTGATCTTAGAAAATTATATTTGGCTAAAGCTATATCTCTACGTTCCATCAAAATCCGCCATTTATCACATTTTTTTATAAGAAAATCTAACTTTCTAACAGTCAAAACTTAATAACAATGAAAGAATTATCAAACAGTTATAACTACAATAACAAGAACGAAATAAAAACACAACACAAAATCAACTAAACTGAACACGCGTATCGTATACAAGGCTTCTGCACTCGTACTGTAGCTGAAGAGACAAACAAAATGGCGGGTCAGTCGTGATCACGAGGTGGACGCAGTGTTGACAGAGTTTCACTCGCGAAAAGAATCTGTCTATAATCGATTTTATACGATTGTTTTAGTCACGTCACTATGTAAAGAAGTAAAAATATAACTATAGAACATAACCGCAAAACTGCAGTAAAATACTATTATCTTTTAAAGTTTTAATTATTTTGAGCACGATGTCTAAAAACAATATGTTGATTGTGTGTGTGAATTAATTGTATAATGATTTAGATTGATTGTGTATTTTTTAAATGACGATTTACAACTATTACAACCATAAACAAAAATTGATTATTATTTCAAATTATGCGAAACGTGCAGAGTTACGTTCTAAGAAGTGTCAAAAGGGTCTTCGTAATTGAAATAGTGTTTTCTTAGCGGGAAGTTAAAAACTTAAAAGTTTGTTTTTTCTTTCAGGAATATTCATAAAAAAGTCAATGACAATTATGTTTCAGATATACTTAAAAATAACTGCGATTCTTCAGGTAACCAACAAGGTATAACACTAATCAGTATTATCAGAATTTAAAGAAAAAAACTTGAATGTAGGGCACAAAAGCAAAAAATCGCGGTGTTAAATTAGGCGTTGGGAAATGTATTGACCTCTCTTCAAGAATATTAAAGATGAGTTATATTTAGGTAAGGGTACCTACTCAATAAAGACCTAAGTACAGTATTTTTCCTGCTCTCTCAAGAAGTCCACGGGGAGGTTTCAGTAAAACCCCACACATTTACTGAAATATATTTTACTGTTTATTCATCATCAAATTAAGAAAAGAAATTACTCAAGAACTTGCAATTATAGGTAGTTTTCCAATTACAGAGCGTAATGCGACTCAGTAGCGCACAATCACATGAGTAAAGAAACGGTACAGAGACAAAGCTTCTAAAGAGCTAGCAAAATTTATACCTATTTTGGTAGGGTTGGCACAATTGAATAAATTAAAAATATAAATGTTCATGTTTTTTCACATTTTTTATTAAAATAGGTTATTTTTTTACAAATTACATACTCTAAATATTTTTTTTATTACTTTTGGTTTTTAATAATTTGTTGTGTCTTTTAATCGAATGATAAATTCTAAATCTAATATAAAGTTTTTTCAAATAATCCAATGGGAAACACTCACATGGCATATGAAATGTACAATCTTGCAAACATGCCAATATGTCATTACCAATATTAACAATTTGTACATCAAGATCAAAATATTCGCTTTGGGAATGATACCAGAGGGAAGCCCCCTCTCCCACTTGCGAAATCCTGCGCTCCGATTCAATATATTTTCCAAAAAAGTTATTGTAGGTATCTATTCAGAATTACTTACACAATTTTACCGAAATATCTGGTATAATTTTCCGTAAAATATATAATAATGAGTATTGAGTAGTTTTGATTATAGAGTTGTATACCTTTCAATCTACATAACACATTATAAATATAAATTAAGTTTCAAGTACAAACTTACCTAGTAGACTCCTTGGGATAGTTAAAATAAGAAATATTTTTAGTCTTTCTATTATTATTCATGCACACAGTACAATGTACAACCATATTCACAACACTTTTTAAATGCTAAAACTAAAATATTACTACGTATTATGTGAGAAACTCGAAAACAAAAACAAAACACGCACAACGTTTGAGCGTCGCGTCACGCCTGCACGCCCTGAGATTGTCCACTGGCTGATCTAGTTTGAAGCGCTTTTGGCTTATACGTGACAAGCGGCCAGTGGTCACGCACAGACACGCGTTGCACTTGTAGTGATGTACCTATCACAGCGCATTCGTATGTAGCTTTGTCTCTGTTCATTCTTTACTCATGTGGCACAATGCCGAATTATGTTGATGCTTAATCGGAACGTTAATTAGTTTTCAAATGCACCAACAGAGTGCGCTAAGTTCAGTGTTGAAAAATAAATATTCATAGAGTTAGCAATAACCTCATTGATGTATAAATAAAGTGGTATACATAATAATTGGTTGAAAATTATTTACGGTTATTTTAAGTAATTTGGATTTTGATTATATCATTAACATTTTTTTGTTTTGAGTAATTTTTTCAATGAGTTCTAAAAGAATGATAGTGATGATGAAGATTTATCGAGTACTCCGAGTTTCAATCAATCAATTAGTTCTTTATCAAGTGATATATTCATTGCAAATATATATGATAATGAAACAGATGAGTTATTTGAGCCATTGATAAAATATTTGATGACAGGTTGTCGAAAGAAAAGAGTAGAAAATTATCTCAATGTAGTAAAAGCTTGGACAGATGCTGAATTTAAAGAAAATTTTCGATTATCACGAACTATTGCATTTGTTGTCTATATTTATAAATTTGTTTATAGATTCGAATTCTCAAATAAAATTGTATTCACATTTTAAATGTGGAAAATAAAAAAAGTCAATTTTTTGTACCTTCATCCATACTTATATTTATTTTTTTAACACAGTTTGAATTAACTTTGATTATTATAAAAATACAATGAAACGAAAGCTTTGAAAATTTTTCAACAATAAATAATGTTACTAACGATAATATATAAATAAAACATTTCGATCAATGCCAACTTAAAGAAAAAACCCTTGTTAATTTTCTGTCACTGAGTTGGTATCGATTGCACGCATCACACGAAGACATTACTTTTGAGAGTGCTCTATTGTGCGAAACGTTGCTGTAGTTGAAACATTTAACGTTCAGCATTATGCCGCATAATGCGCTCTAGTCACAGAGTACTTTTTTAAATTGCTGTAATTGGAAAACTATTTTAGTTACTTGACACTGGCTAAATGCACAAATCGTGCAAGCCACAAATTAAGAACAAAAAAATCTCTGCTCTACGTCAAATCTGACAATTCTGTATTAGCATCCTTATATTTTCTGGTTTTCTTTCTGACAGAGGCAGCATAAAAAGGTTTTACTGTTAATTTATTGACCTTTCTTTATTTTTTCCGAAAATTATTGCAGTAAAAGCAAATTTGATACAATAATATGGCATCTACAAGTGCCGATTCTCAGTCAGCCATCGCTCAAAAGACGTGGGTAATGGCTAACAACATAGAAAATGTTTCCAGTGTTGATGAAATTTATCGTTACGACAAAAGACAACAGCAAGATATTCTTGCGGCAAAGCCATGGGAGAAAGAGTAAGACCTTAGTTTCTTATGACTTTTACTTCTTGCGTCTGTAACGTACCGTTTATGAGTTTTTTGTTTCAGTCCACATTTCTTCAAAGATATAAAGATCTCAGCTCTGGCTTTATTAAAGATGGTAATGCACGCTCGGTCTGGTGGTACTCTGGAAGTCATGGGATTACTTCTTGGTATGCTAGTCTTATAGGAAGGCAATATTTGATGGATATGTTTTAATTTATAATAGGTTGATTTGATGTTCAACCTAATCTTTTATGTTTTAGGAAAGGTAGATGCAAATACTATGATTGTAATGGATTCCTTTGCATTGCCTGTAGAAGGGACAGAAACCAGAGTGAATGCACAGGCTCAAGCCTATGAATACATGACAGCTTACATTGAAGCTGCAAAGCAGGTTTGTTATGAAACTCTAATTTTGGTTTGGTATTAAGAGAACTTGTAAATGTTTGTAACAGAAATTAAATTTAGTTTTTAACGGTTTCTAGTTTTAATTTTAATCTTAAATATTTGTGATTTGATTTTCTAGGTGGGTAGACATGAAAATGCCATAGGGTGGTACCACAGTCACCCTGGATATGGATGCTGGCTGTCGGGCATTGATGTATCTACTCAAATGCTAAACCAAAACTTTCAAGAACCTTTTGTTGCCATAGTTATTGATCCAGTAAGAACTATTTCTGCTGGAAAAGTATGTCTTGGTGCTTTTAGAACATATCCAAAGGTACTTAAGCTTTCAACTTTATTTGCCTTTTGTTATAAACAAGAATTTTAGCTCATTAGTTTTCCATTTTGTTATTTAGGGTTACAAGCCAGCTAATGAGGAGCCATCTGAGTATCAAACAATACCCTTGAACAAAATTGAAGATTTTGGTGTTCATTGCAAACAATATTATTCTTTAGAAGTATCTTACTTTAAATCATCACTGGACAGGAGGTTGCTAGATTCCCTTTGGAACAAGTACTGGGTGAACACGCTCAGCAGCTCAAGTCTTATAACAAATGCTGATTACACCACTGGGCAGATATTTGACTTGTCAGACAAGTTGGAGCAGAGTGAAGTTTCTTTAGGTAAGATCCAAATTCATCAGTTCAAGGTTTAACATTTTTTCTATTTCTTAAGGTTTGGTATCTGCGTAATAACATTCATTGCCATTGCACATTTATTGCCAAACTGAAACGTCAAATTTTCTGCTGGTGGCCCAATATCCTTATTAGGACTCCATACCCAATGGGTAAAACAGGACAGTAACAGGGATCTTAGTAATACTAAGATCCCGCTGTCTGTTTGACACAAGATTGTATCTCATGAACCATGATAGTTAGACAGTTGAAAGTTTCATAGATTATGTATGTCGGGGGGAACGTCAGGATTTTGGTCCGAACCTTCCGATATCATATGGGCAGAGTAGAAATCGTGCACTGAGAAGATGTTTTAATTTTTGGACACAGTATTAAGAATCACGTAACACGTAACAAACTTGTTACAATAAGGTACTTAGCGAAACGTAGCACAGTTCCGTGACGACGTCTTCACTCGATGGCGGCTCGATCGAAAAGTGAATCGGAGCTCGCATGTTGACAGCATCACGACTCTGTCGAAGCGCGGGAAATCGTAGTTTCTTATGTTTGCCGGCTAGGGGGCGCGCTTGCGTTTCGTTCAGTATCCGTACTCATGACCGGATACGACATCGTAGTTTCCTATGTTCGCCGGCTAGAGGGCGCGCCTGCGCCTCGTTCAGTGTCCGTATTCATGACTGGATACGACATGTATATATTTTGCGACTATCACAACAAATACTAAACTCAGAATAAAATAAATATTATATATTATATAAATATATAATACTATAAAATAAATATATAAATATAATAAATATATATACAACAAACATTATTTTATTGCTTGTTTTTTGCTCAATATTGATAATGGTAACAGGTAAACGCTTGAAATATTTACAGAATATTCAGTTATATATTCACTTTAAAAATAAATAGTATAATTAAAATAAATTAATATTTAATTGGGGCGATCTTTCCTAGTATTTTTCTATTAAAATAATTTACCTATATTCATGTTTATTTTTGAATGCCTTTGCGGAGCTATGTTGTAGCTATTCACATGCATTTCAAATACTCATATTAAATGACCTATGTCGATGTATTGGCACAACAGTTTCCCAACGACAAACTTAAGCTTGTCCTTCAATCTGTTCATCCGTTCATTTTGTTAGTTAGAGCAGTGTTTGGTACCCTTATAATTTACTCAACTAAGTTGTACGGAAACCTTCGTGCGCGAGTCCGACACTCACTTGGCCGGTTTTTTTTTATTATTTTTCTTCTCAATACAGAAATTACTATTTGCGGGTATGTTTATTATTTGATATTATTGAGTTATTTATTACGTGACGTTGCCTGATAAGCTATATGGAGTGTACATTTATCCCCGGGGCCTATCACGCAACGCGTTATAAAATATTTTAATATTTTTGTGGAAGTTCAAATGTAATCTAATGAAACTTTATATAGTATCAATCACTTTTATGTGAATAGAATATAAAAAAAAACAAATATGAAAGAAATATGCAACATACAAATTTTAGAAAATTACAACTGTAACATATGTACTATATTATCAGGTAATAATTATCAGTTATTATCATGACAGCTAAGGGTTTATCAAAACGAAAATAATATTTGGAAAATTATTTTTTGGTACAATTGTGTAAAATGAAAAAACATTCCATGCACATAGGCGGACTATCGGGGCAATTGTTACATTCCATTGTAGTTTGTACTCGTTTTTTATTACGGTAGCAGTTTCTGCAATCTTTCCTAGCGATTGCTTGCACTTTTCTTTCTGACCCGGATTTTATTGTCCGCTCGGTCGTTTTGATTATTTTAGTCAACTTGTGACTTTGACTTTCGAATGATGATGCAGGTATTTGTACATTTTCAGGTAGTAAATGTTCAATGATTTTCTCCCTAAAGTCGAATAATGATAGTTTAGGTTTTCTAGAATATTTATTATACAATACACGAGCATTTACCAGGCTCATCATCATTGTATGTATAAAAATTTTTAAGTACCAGCGCAAAGTTTTTCTATCACATGGATAACACGATATAATTTGATGTTGAAGCTCAACTCCTGACATGTTTTCGTTATAACTTGCTATTGCCAATGGCTTTTGTGTTGTAATACCACGTTTACTGGTAACTTCTTGCATCTCGTCAGCGAATTCTGTTGATATATAATGGATTTCTCTTTTATCTTTCCATTTTCCAATATGGACTCCATTCCTGAACAGTGAGATGTTCTCGCCCTTCTTTAATTTTTTCATTAGTTCTCTTGGATTATCCTTACGTTTTTTTCTTAGAGTGCCAGTGCAATAAGTTCGACGACCTAACAGCTTTCTTGCTAAGGCATATGAATTGTAGAAATCATACATAAATAAAGAATGGCCAACGTCTAACTTATTTTCCATCAATTTTTCAACTATTTTCTCGGTGTGGTCCCTTCTTGTTGTTTCATCTTCTGTGCTGGAAAATACGTGGAAATTTACAATCAAGCCGTGCGGTTCTGTAAGCACATATAGCTTGATGCCATATTTATTGCGTTTTCCTTTAATATATTGACGAAAAAATGGGCGGCTACGCCACGGCACCATCGATTCATCTAGAGAGAGGTTCTGGCCTGGATAATATATTTTATTCATTGTATTATTGAAATTATCGACTATTTTTTGACATTTATCAAGAGGCCTAGCTGTGACGTCATCTTTCTGTGTAAAATGTAAACAACGTAAAATAATAAAAAATCTGTTTCTCGCCATATATTTTGAAAAGCAAGATTTATATAACCAGTGAACCTTCCAATAATCCGTCAAACGGTTCATTTTTACAGTGCCAGTATGCAGCAGCAGGCCTAAAAATGTTTTTAACTCTTCTACAGTCAACTCCTTCCATCGTGAAATTCGCGATTGACGGAATACACTAGAGGTTTTCAAATCTTCGGCATATCTGTTAGTGCACTCGACGATCATTCTCAAGTAATCTTCATGAAAAAAAAGATTAAAATAATCAATTGGACTCGCAGGCGGCTCAATGAGCATCTTTGACTCGCGAACGAACGGTATATGCGTCATAGAGGAGGGAGTGGTACTCCAGAGTGAGGTCGATCCTTCGGCACCAGGCTCAGAAGACTCGTGTGGCAAGCTGGATTCTGTAATCTTTTCTTGCGACTCCCTTCTTTCTGCAGGTGGAAACTGAATTTCCTCGGTAGGTAGCGGCGATAAATCTCTTTCTTCATCCTCTTCCGACACCAAGGTTGAGCTGTCTCCATCATCATCACCCAATAAAAAATCTTCGTCTTTATCACTGCCTATAAAATCATCTTCATCAGAACTTTCCAAAGCTTCGAAAATATCCGATTCGTGTGATAACAAAATACGTTTTGATTGTGCTCGCGAAGGTCTACTATTTTTTCGTTTCGTACCCCTGTGAGGTTGTTCACTCATTATAAATTATAAATATTAGCACTATTTGTTACAAGAACAAACGTTATGTTTCTGCAAATCTCTCTTAAAACAACAAATATGCCGTCCGCACGCATGGTGTCAGTAAGCGAACTAACCAATTACGTGACACTAAAACTATAGTATGATTCTGGTGGCCACGCCCCCTTTACGATAGCTCAACCCTTTCTCCAAGGAAATAAGAAACAAATTTGCGCTAACGCTATGGCCCACTCAATACTCTATACAAAACTTCGGACATTTCACGCAACGTCGCGTGATGAGCCAAATTGAAGAGCCCGCGAACACGCGACATCGCGTGATTGGCAATGAACGTGTTAATTAAAAGTAAGCCGGCGGAATAAGGCCACTATTGCACGTTTAGCATGGAAAGTTCTATTTGCTATGGTGTATCATCATTTTACATAAAATGGTTTTTCAAAATGTTTTTAATATGTTGATACCTTATACATATATAGCTGATGCATTTGTGTTTGAAAAATAAGAAACAATGAGCGTAGCACATCCGCAAAGATCAAACATGAGTCAGTGAAATCCTCAATGGTTTTTTTTCAAACTAGTGTCTAAATTTAAAACAACGAGGTGACTGAAATATAACGACTTCCATCCCACGTTAGCGTAAAATATGAGGTGGTTGTGACCTACTGGCAAAACTTGCCCAGTCACAAAAGCAGAATATAATACAAAACTCAGACGTGTTACAAAACCGATTCGTTGCTGATGTCATTTTTTTTGCGTGTTTCGTTAGCCACTGAAACCGTGTCATTTTTAAATCGATGATAACTTCTTCGAATCAAGTTCATTTTTCACGTAAATCAAGATCGTAGCCTTCGTTTCTGTAATTGTATGTAGCAATGAATCGGTTAAATGAATTTATTTTTAGGAAGTTTAAATATTTGGTAAAAATTATACAAATTGAGCTTCCTTAAGTACCTTTGTTTTCCACTGTAAATATAAGCCATCCTATAATACTGCGATTGGGTCAGACTTCAACAAGTTCACACATATGTTGCGGAAAATGGGGTCCCGAAATTTTGCCAATTGTAATAATAGATATCTGTGTTCCTTGATCGAATGTACTAGACTATTCAAAGTGGCAGTTACTGATGCAATCATTGAACTTTAAAAAGTATGATCTTGGTGCATTTCAACAAATCTTAGTATATCTTACACCTGAATCAGCTTTGCTCTGCCATTGGTAGCTTATCTTTCTACTAAATCTTTCTTTTTGGAATTATGTATCTTTTAACCGCCCGATTTATATCAATTATCGTGCCCCCAGCGCCCGGCACAGTGAATCGAAAAATAAATACCTTCAAGGAAGAGGGATGTTAACTTACATTTTCAAGGTCGATATTTCGTTATCATAATGATATAATTGCATTTGAGAGTGTGGTTAACTTACAACTACGTCAATACTTCTCACCCTACGGTTGGCCTAGGCGTAGCGTACTCATGTAAATTTGCTTAATTTTAAAGAAATTAAATGAAAAAATATTTGTAACGAAATGTTTAATTCACAATTATTGTATTTGTTTTAAAGTTAATTAGTCTGTGTAAAGAGAAATATTTTAATTTCTGTTTATTTCTATACCTATCGGTAAATCTTGGCATATGCCCCGTCCCTATTGTCGGATTTTGATGTCACGGCGTTGTACATCAACACAATTTTCCAATAATTATGTTAGTAATTCATCTAACTCATTATTTCATCTCTCGTTATTTGTAGGAATTCTAATTAAGAGATTAGGGGCCATTCATTTATTACGTAAGACTATTTTCGCTAGTTTTTGACCCCTCCCCCCCTATAATAAGAAAAAATAAGAATAGGCCGACCCCCTCCCCCCCCTATTTAATATTTATTACGTAAGAATCTAAAGGCAAAAATGAATGCATGTTTGGTTTGTTTTAATGTTTATTTTTCAAAGAAACAATTTCTAGATATGTTTATTTGTACTTACAAAGGCACTAATAATTTTTATTTTTTTGGTAGAATAAACTTTGATTTTAATTATTCATCTTTACCTACATAAGATTTTCAATCCAGGGGCTCAAAACCCACTCAGAAAGTGGATCTGACACTGGAACATTTCTAATAATCCTGCTGGTCCTGATGGTATACCAGCAAGAGTACTGAGGTATTGTGCGCCCGAGTTGCGCCTCTCTCTCAAAACAGAAACCGTACCAAAATCCAGGAAGCTTGCCAATGCGCAGCCAGTACCCAAAAAGGGTAGTCGTGCCGACCCATGCAATTACCGACCGATCGCCATCACTTCCATACTATGTAAAGTTATGGAAAAAGTGCTGAACAGTAAGTTGCTCTCGTACCTAGACAACAATGATCTCCTCAGTGACGGTCAATATGGCTTTCGCCGTGGACGTTCAACTGGAGATCTTCTAGTTTATGTGACGCACTACTGGGGCCAGGCCCTCGAGATGCACGGCGAAGCACTTGCCGTGTCACTTGACATCCAAAAGGCTTTTGACAGGGTTTGGCACGCTAGTCTGCTGCGCAAGCTTCCTGCGTATGGTATCCCCGCTGACTTTTGTAATTGGATTGCCGATTTCCTGACAGAACGGTCAATCAGAGTAGTTATCGATGGCTGCTACTCTGACTCAGTGGCTATTGATGCCGGAGGGTCTGTTCTCTCTGCGACAATTTTCCTGCTGCACATAAATGACCTGTTGATACCAGGAATCGTTAGGTATGCAGACGACAGTACTGTCGTAGAGAGATACCTGTCTAATTTGAAAGCCAGCGTTGACGACGTGATATTGATGAGAGAGGCCTTGGTTGAGCGAACGAATCAGAGGTTGAGCCACGTTTCCCAGTGGGGTGAAAGTAACCTCGTCCATTTCAACGCTTCCAAAACGTAAGCGTGTATTTTCACTGCAAAAAGGAGTTCCTTCAACCTCACTCCTACTTTCCGAGGTACATCTGTACCTGTGACCGACAGCCTAGAGCTTCTTAGCATGGAGTTGTCGACAGATCTCAACTTCGGCGCCAACATCGAGTCCAAGGCTCAGACTGCAGCGATAAAGCTCAAGTCCGATCTTGCATGGAATATTGCAGCCACCTCTGGGATGGCTCAGCAAAATACCAACTTGCTGCATTGGACACGATTCAGCGCAGAGCTGAGAGGCTCATTAGTGACAACAAATTGGCGAAGAGCAAGCTTCACACCTTAGCTCACCGCCGTAAAATTGCCTGTCTCTCGGTCTTCTACAGATTGTATTTTGGAGAGTGTGCTCAGGAGCTACATATGCTCATACCACCATCACCTTTCTTTCGGACTTCCAGACGCACTGCGGGCTACCGCCCTTTCTTGGTCGCTATTCCTGCCCGTCGCACCAAGCGCTTCTCGACTTCTTTTTATGATGCGCACAGCAAAAGAGTGGAACTCCCTCCCTGCGTCTGTATTTCCGAGTACATATAACCCGTCTGTTTTCAGGACCAGGGTGAATAGGCACCTTCTGGGTTAGCTCGTTCCATCGTGGATTCTGTCTTTGCCCCCGGGCTTGATTGGAATCAAGAGCGAACCCATTCTAAATAAAAAAAAATAATAGGTGTTGCTTCTAGTTGGTTATTCAGGACTGTGACGTCGTCAACGTTCACGCATTCCACATCAGTTCCGACGCGGCACAAAATTTTGCCTCACCTTGAATATATGGCTAAAGATTTTTCTTTTTCAATATCTAAAATACGGCCATGGAGTTTTTGGTTCATTATCCATTTGCATAAAAATTTAAACCACTAAATAATTTGGCATATGGTAATTCATACCATTGATATTTACGCATAATATTATTATTCATAACAAATTTAGCATAAATGTTTGAATCATAAATACAATCAGCATAATCATATTTAAGCATAAAATTCACAATCATTACTTTATAAAAGCATAATGGTATCAACCCATAATGAATACAATCATAATCACCTTACGCAGAATAAGTAATTGCTAAGTCTTTACCTTACCTAAACCTCCTTTGACACTATATAATATAGGAAATCCTGGTTAAAACAACCATTAATAAAATAAAAGTTTATTATAAAATACTATTATGCGACTATACACTATGCCTAAAAACATTACGCAAATTATAATTATGCATAAATATATTAGATCTAATTATAATTATGCCACAGTACATATATTGCTAAAAATCATTTATGACAAAGTAATATAATGCAAAAAATATGCCAAACTATTTCAGAAATAAATACATTATGTTAACTAAAGAGATCCCGTAGTTTTTACCTATACGCATCCGAGCGAACCTCGGCACTAGCGCGGTTGCCTGCGCTTTTTCAAAGTATAATGCGCATTTTTGGGATCTTACGTAAGAACTATTGAGACTCCCTCCCACCCCCTTGTAAGAAAAAATAAGACATGGTCGACCCCCCTCCCCCCCTAAATCATCTTACGTAATAAATGAATGGCCCCTTAAAGAGTGTTAAATTGTAAATGTTTACTTAATAAACTATTTACTGAAAATAACCATCTCTTTGATAAAATACAGCGTAATGAAATTAATAAAACAGATTTAATCAGATGGGGTTTTCGGTCGTAAATATACGACCCTGGCGAAACAGACACGAAAAAATTTAATCCGACGGAAACAGTTAAAAATACTAGATTTCCTTATTTTAAACTATGAAACTTGATGGTGTTAACACTTTTTTATATTTAATTTCACAGGCCGCGGTGGTTTCATTGTGGCTGGGTCCGATCCACATGAGAAACGTACAGAAGACAAATTAGGCAAGGCCACTAAGGACGCCTGCAAGACTACAATAGAAGTGATCCACGGTCTCATGGCTCAGATGATTAAGGACCGCCTGTTCAACAGTGTCAGTGGCCGCCCTGCGCCTGCGACGCCTATGATTGAATAAATTTTCAGTGTATATAAATTTTAGGTATAAGGTTTTGTACGTGTAAGCAACTATTAAATAAAGATACAATGAAGTTATAGTTTATTTTTAAATCTGTGTACAGTGTACCCACTAGCTCTGGATCTCGAATTTTTTGCTGGGCATACTGGAAAAGCCGTTCTCGCCCTTTAATATCATCATTTCAGTCATAAGACAGACACCCGTCAGTTTTTGCCACAACGACCGATCTAGCATTGCACTTTGTTAAGTTTATATTTTCAAATAGTCCGGGAGGTAGCGCTATAGTTGACCAAGTCATTTCATACCGGCTGAAAATCATAACAATAAGTTTTCCCCTAACACATAACTGCTCTGAACGTCAGCTGCTCCGATAGCGGTGGAGCTAAAGGAGACAGCATGAAAATGTCATTTGAAAAAAATCTGCTCCGATCCTTTTATACCAAGCGAAACTGTATTAAATTATTGTTTTAATCATATTTTTTTCAAAAAAATATCGTTAGCTGTATTGACGAGGGGGGATTCAATGTCAGTAACGTGCATAAACCTTATTTAAAATTTGAAAAATAAATTTATTTTATACCTTATGAAATTTATATATCTCAATTTTTATACTTTTAAAACAATAAAGAAAATTGTCAGCTGTACTTTTGACGAGGGTAACACCGTCAGTCAGCGTGATAAACATGTCGCGCGCTCAACGCATTCGAGCGTTGCAAAGTACCTATCTTTGGAACATAAACTGACGATCTTTACACCCACAAACAATCAGCTGACGACGATTTTTTTGTTTCTTTAACATTTAACTTATCTTATACTTAAAATTAAATAAGTATAACATCAATTTCATGTAAATAATACCAAAGTATATTTATTTATTCCGTGTAGGTTTCAAATTATATTAATATGTACTCTAGCATCAAGGAATTTCAAGCTGTAAAAGTCTCACTCCTTCAACGTACCTTTCCTCCAGGTAGAATATACCTGGTAGAAATAACCTCTGGTAGTAAGTATACCCTAATGGAGTGAGACAAACTTATATGAATAAAAGAGAAATTCTACCCTCTGCTGCAGATTTCGGACTAGCAGGGTTCCCAACTACTAAATTCCCTAAATTTAGGGGGTATAAGTGAGATGGGATTTTTCAGGGGTGTTATATGTTTAGGGTTATTTTTAGGGTTTTTGTGAACCTTCATATTTCTAAAATATTGTATTTATCGAGAAAAATAAAGATTTAAAGTATAGGCCCTGGGCAGTCTTAACTAGCTAATCCAATTTATTTTTTACCTAGCGACCTTGGACTTAGTGACATCTAGTGTACTTAAAATCCAAGTACAGAACTTGGAATTTTCAATTGTGAAATGGTGAATGAAATGATCTTGTACAATATTCAACCCATCTCCTAAAATATTAGGCTTATTCAAAGTCAACATATTGTATAACTTTCTAAATTCTGATTCGTCAGAAGAAAATGAAATAATATTTGACGTAATAAATCTTAATATATATAAATTACGTGTCACGTTGTTTGTCCTCGATGGACTCCTAAACTACTTAACCAATTTTGATCAAATTTCGTAACTATCTGTTATTTGATCTAACTTAAAAGATAGGATAGATTTGATTTTATTGATTTGGTTCATAACACAGCAACGCGTGGCCGGGAAAGCTAGTATGATATATTTTTATAAATAAAGAATTACCAAAATTATATCATTCAATTTATTTTTGGAGGGATTTCTAAGTAATTAGGGCAATTTTAGGGGTTTTTGAATTTAATTTAGGATTAAATATTTTGCTTCTAATAAATAAATATTTCTGTATGTAATTTGGAACCTACACGGAATAAATAAATATACTGTGGTGTTATTTATATGAAATTGATGTTATACTTATTGAATTTTAAGTATAAGATAAGTTAAATGTTAAAGAAACAAAAAAATCGTCGTCAGCTGATTGTTTGTGGGTGCAAAGATCGTCAGTTTATGTTCCAAAGATACTATGCGACGCTCGAATGCGTTGAGCGCGCGACATGTTTATCACGCTGACTGACGGTGTTACCCCCGTACAATTTTCTTTATTAAGTATAAAAATTGAGATATATAAATTTCATAAGGTATAAAATAAATTTATTTGCCAAATTTTAAATAAGGTTTATGCACGTGACTGATATTGAACCCATAAGGTTTATGCACGTGACTGACATTGAACCCCCCCTCTTCAATACAGCCGACGATAATTTTTTGAAAAAATATGATTAAAACAATAATTTAATACAGTTTTGCTTGGTATAAAAATCATCGGAGCAGATTCTTTTCCAATGACTTTTTCATGCTGTCTCCTTTAACCCCACCACTAGTGCGACAACCGACGCTCTCTTTACTGATTTCCGAACATTAAACAACTGTTTGAAGTAAAATTCATATATATATATATATATATATATATATATATATAATAGATTATAGAGAAAGATATAACTATACAAAAGATTTAAATGGCATATATCGATAGAAACTAGCTATACATATCATACATATCCTAGTCATGTACCTCAGGGAACAAATAATGGTGATAACCAGAAATTACAGCAATTTTGGAAATTAAAATCCCATGTAGTGGATAAACACACTTCAGCGGCAGGAGAAAAAGAACTTCCTCTTTGTTTTCTCTACAATAGAGGGTGACACACGCATTTCGCATATTAGTTGTTCGAGCACAGATAAATAAAAATCAGTTTAATTGATTATATAAACATTCTCAAATATTTATTAACCAATTTACATAAAATCATAATCATTATGTACATCTTTCACATAGCTTTAGTTACTCAAAAATCATAACATCTCACATAACTTGTGGAGGGCCTTCTATTCAATCAGATATTATTTTTATAATAAAAACAAGCACCAAATTACGATATATCTTGCCAAGCTCTCTTTACACAATGAAAAATAAAATATTTGTATGTATATCTCATGTTTACACGAATGTGGTATCTAAAGTCGTACAAAACTAAGAGGCGTGCGTATATTTAATCGAGCTTTCATCAATCCATTGCTAATTTTATATATGTCCCTAAAACTTCATAAAAATGTGCTGGTTAGTTAATACAATCTAAAATCATAAATAGTAATAGTTAAAAGACAAACTAGCTACTAAGTGTTAAACATTCAAAATCATCATAAAAAAAGGAAGGCTAATATTAGGATAACCACATTGTATGATCTGCTGTTTCAGAGATGTGCATCAGTTATATACATTTCTGTAAAATGTAAAACTATTAATAAACTTACAAAGAAATAATGAATAAACTACTATACTAGCATTTGAAGCAAATAACGAATCTCATACACAGATAACTACGCTTAACCAAATGCATATGGATTATCGTTCTATAAAAACTAAGTTACGATGCAGAATAAACGATTCAATAAATAAAAAAAATAACATTGCCACTTATAATCGAGTTCCCGACTATGGTGGGCGATAGTCGTGACATAAGTTAGAGCGGGACAAAATAATTTCCAATAAATGACTATATTTTTACATAAATCCTTCGACTTTATATACTAAGTGCTTTATCACACGTAAATAATCGTAATAGTGATTTTTTTTTATTCATATTAAGTACATTCCGTATCTTTTACATTCTATACATCATATACAGTTCACAATCTCATTATGTACATATAACGTGACGCGTGACAATACATCCATTTCGGATAGATAAGGCAGACTGCATCAGCCTATAACAGCTTCATACAGACTTGTTCTAAATCAAGAGAAAGCATATGTTGCTTTTAATGTCCACTTTTGCATCGTTTCAATGAGCAAAGCTGCCTAACAGAGAATTAAGTCTAGTTTATTCTAAATAAAGGAAATGATATGATAAGGTTTTTAAGATTCAGATTAAATAGTGAAGTCAGGTAAAAAAGCTTGTGTCAGAATGGGTGGTTGAATGTATCGTTTCGATTCAGGGTTGCTATCTAGTTGCATATATTTACTACCTAAAAAATAAAGAGAATTATCCAAAGGTTGCGGGTTGAACTCGTCGATTTTTTTAGTATTTTTATATTCTTTTTAAATAAAGATATTTCAAAATGACCAGCCATATTGACATCAGGATGGCAGATCAATTTACCGTTTGTATAAATTATTCAAACATGTTTTGTTTGTTTGTTTTAAATAATGGCAACACTTATTTAGATCAATGTTTACCTTGTAACTTTAACATAAGTGATCATTTGAATTTTTTATAGGAAATAGACTAGGTTTATTATAATAAAGAAATTTAAAGCGATAACTTTTTTAGAAAAGGACCTACCATGTTACGTTAATTTCAAAAAATATATATGCACATAAATACAGGCTATAGTTAAAAAACAAATCCATGTTTTTTTAAAGCTTTAATTTTTTACCTTTTTAAGCTACCAATTAAAATTGATAGCAATCAGATAGCAATTATTGAAATAAAACTAGCGGCCCGTCCCGGCTTCGCACAGGTGGACAAAATTCTTTGATTTTATTTTCTGTTACTAAATATTTTTCCGTTAGCGCCATCTAGCGTCCGGTAGACGAACTACTTGCGGTTAACGCGTTGCTATGGTAACGCGTATACAATGGAAAAAGAGCGGACAGACATGCAACAAATTTGTGATCTTAGATTATAGATTGACAATACAAGTATGAATAGTTTACACAAATGGAAAGTTGATCAGCAGAATGGATAGTAATTTTGAAATCCCTTCATTTATTTCATAGTTAGATAATAATTAATTGACTGTAGATAGAAAAGAGTAGTTAAAAATTTTACGAAACGATACAAAAAGCCAGCTATTTTGACGCTCACAAAAATTCAAGCAAATAATACTTTTGAATAAGATTGACGAAAAACTGAGACTTTTAATTCGACGTCGTTCAATTTTATTAAACACGCCAACCATTTTATTTTCACACTTTAATTAAATTAGTGGAATGTTACATTTATGATTAGTCTCAATAAAGATATAGACACAGCAATTTCGTCTTGAAACGCGCGAGTCGTCAGTCTTAAGTAAGAAAACCAAAGAGATACAATTATGGCGCAAACGATGCGCGCTAATATTTTAGTGCCATCCATTCATTGCTGTATCTCTATTGGATTAGTACGTTATAGATCACAGACACTGCGTAATAGTTTTCATTATTTGTCTATTTAGTAACATACTCGCGTAACATTCAAATTAAAATGGCGTAAGTGTCAAGTACGAAATTAATCAGTGTGCTCTGTTTTGAATTACAACTACCTGCAGTATTAAAAAAGTATCCCTTTCATATAAACAATTTGAATTTATTTGTAAAATACAGTGATTTTAGGAAATGTCTATGTATAATCGGTATGTACTTATCGATGCTTAAAAAAGTATAATCAGAAATATATGAACAGCTTTGTACTACATCACATTTATTATTGCGTACATTTAACACTATTTTGTGTGACATGGTACTATTGTATATGGTACTAGCGGCCCGTCCCGACTTCGCACGGGTGGACAATATTCTTTAAATTTTTTCTTTTATTAAATATTTTTCCGTTAGCGCCATCTAGCGTCCGGTAGACGAACTGCTTGCGGTTAACGCGTTACTATGGTAACGTTATTAATACAATGGAAAAAGAGCGGACAGACAAACACACAAACCACTTAGATTATAGATTTAAAACTCAAATATAGTCTAAAGTTTAGCAACCTTTTAGCTAGCGAACATGTAATCTGTCGATTTTATTTGAATTTAACCTTTCCTGTTGACTGTACCTAAATGTGTAAGGTTCAGTATAGTCAATATATAGATAAGTCCCAAAAACATGTATTCATTTCAAAGTAAACCTTTATTAGACACAATATTGACTGATATATAAAAATATAGAAAAGTACACCTTAAAGTTAAGGAGACAATGTCGATTTTTGTCAAATGGACACATAGTTTTGAAACTGATTGTGTATATATCCATATACTCCACTATATATAACTCAGAACTGAGTACATGGTGTTCAGTATTAGATTTGACGGCGAGGTGTTGCGTTGTCTTCCTTAATATGAGTGCACCTTAAATTCAAGGATACAATGTCGATTTTGGTTCTATAAGGAAATGGTTCTATAAGGATACATAGTTTTGACACCATAGAACCATTTCTATGAACGAAAATCGACATTGTGTTCTTGAATTTAAGGTGTACTCGTAATAAGTAAGATTGTAATTGTACATAATCAGTCTCAAAACTGACAACAAAATAGACATTGAATCCTTGAATTCAATACATGTTAGGGGTCACCATCCATAAATTAGGTCACACGAATTTAAGGATTTTTCAACCCCTCCCTCGTCCTGTCACAGGTTGTCACATTTTTAGAAACCCTCCCGCCTGATGTGACTTCACACATTTTTCAATTTTGTGCATGTATTTAAAAATAATCAAAACAAACAGTTATCATTTTTTCTTATTTTATGTGCAAATGTAGATCTAGTTCGTATTTTTTTAATTATTTTATTAATATATAAACTAGCTGACCACTAGTGTTTGTCTGTCCGCTCTTTTTCCATTGTAAACGCGTTACCATAGCAACGCGTTACCGGGTCAGCTAGTTGATACAATGGAAAAAGGGCGGGGAAAAGAGCGGACAGACAAACAACAGATTTGTGTTCTTAGATTATAGATTTCGTGTTTTAGTATTATAAATTTTAACATATGACGTCACAAAGCTTTTAACCCCCTCTGCCTATTTATGGAATATGGATGGATATGAATATTAATGGATGACCCTTTATTGTTTGTAAGTGTAAATATTTTTATACTGGACTGTAGGTAATTCAGAACAGAGCACATGGTGTTCAGTATTGGAATTGACGGCGAGATGTCGCGTTGTCTTCCTTATTACGAGCTATACGATACGATACTGCTAGAGACAGTAGCCGGGTGGGTGGGCCGCTCGTCAGTTGAATAGTTCAGGGGGGAAGTTGTTCACCTCCGCCTGCTCCAGTACTGGGTTGCCCTCAGTGTTGTACGATACGCGTATCCGCAATCGTAGCGGCGTCTAAAAGAGTAAAATCAATAACTATTCGAAAGCGAAGTGCCAATAACTTATAACTGTCAAGTTTTTTTGTATGGAGGTCGGCCACATCTCGGTCCGCCATTTTGAGTAATATCCAAAATGGCGTCCCAAGAGAATACAATACAGTAATAATATAATGTTCATTCATATATTTTATTTAAGCTTATTTGAGAATAAATTTATTATTATTATTACAATTAATGTCGATTAGTAAAAAAAAGAATTAAGTTCAATTTAATAAATAAACTAATAATAATAAATAAGTTATTAAATTTTTGAAGTTGATTGTATAATATTGTTTATTTTAACACAACTTATTTAATAAAAAAAGTCGAACACAAAGGAACAAAAAAATCGTCGTGTAACATCCCCTCAACTGTAACGTTAGTGTGATAATTAGTTAAAAAAGTAAAAAAATATTCAAAATGCCGGACGCGGACAAGGCCAAAAAGTTGAATCAGTTTTATACAAACTGAAAAAAATGCCGTTTAATTTCTTGGTAAGTTAAAAATTTGCTAACCGAAAATTCGGGAAGGTCAAGTGTCTCAATAATCTACGTCGATAACAAAAAAAAGGGAGAAACTCCAGAATAAAATTTATATATTTTCCGTGTTAGTACTGGGTAGATATAGCCCAAATAAAAAACGCCCAAAATTTTGTCAATTTTTCGTTAATTACAGTTCTTACCAAATTATTGTCCGTAATTGTAGTAACTAAATACTATAGAAATAAATAAAAGTAGGCGATTTTTATTTAGGCGATATCAACCCTACTACTTAACAATCTATATTTTGACTAAATTTGTTCATAGAAAAATATAATGTAACAGGAGGAATTAGAGTTTAAAGTAGTCTGTTTTTTACGGAAAGTTTAGTCAAGGCTTAATAGAACGCCGGCGTTCTCACGCGCCCGTATCATTTAAGACTCTCCTTGTGCTATATTATCTTTCTATAAATAAGTTTCGTTTAAAGGCAATCTTTTGTTTAAGTAGAAAATACACACAAAATAGAGAAAATACATAAACGACATTCTGGACTTCCTCCCTGTTTTTGTTATCGGCTTCCATTAATGAGGCATTTGATATTTTACATGTTGATACTTCCTTAAATTTGAGTTATTTAAAAAAATATGTGGTGACCAGTATGAGAAATTAATTAGAAACAAAGACTTACTCTTGTGGGGTTAGTGATTTTCAGGACTTGAGTGATTTCGCTCTGAGGAGATAACACCGTACCCGACGGTGACATCATATCTAACCGGAACGTCTGAAACAGATGTATAAAATATTTTATAAACTCTAAAAGAGTTAATAAGCATAATTAAGTATAGTTATAATTTGCTCATATTAATTATACTTTGTTCATTCACGCACAAAGTGGTTTCAGATTAATCGAAAAAAATACCCTTTATATTTAAATTTAAGATAGTAAGGTAAGCTATGAATTCATACATTAATTTTTAATTCTTGGATTGTACAGTTGACAGCAAAATAATTGATAACTTAAAATATCTTTATTAATAACTGGGACACTGGCTAGGTCCAAACGTTAAATAGCTGTCGACTTTACTTTTAATATAGTAGTGATATATTGTTAGTAATAATATGGGAACAAAGAGTGTACTGTCTTAATTTACTTCTGTTTTTGCCTAATCGTATCCACAGCTAACACAAGGTCAGTCAAGCTAGTCAAGTTATAAAAAAAAGAAAACATGTGTGCAATTCACACGTGGTAGAAGTGAAACCTTCAAAAATAATACGTATACATATACAAAATACCACGGTTGTTGTGATGCCTTCTCTCAAGCTTTGTACTACGCATGCGCACACAAACACGTATTAACACATGACATAAAGTTTCCAATCTCATTTTCTCCTACGTTAAATCTTATCTGTGTCTCTTTTTACTGTCGCTTTTTCGTTTCATCGACTTTCAAATCACAATGATGCTTAAGAAGTTTTCACTTCAATAATAATGATTCAGAATAATATAATAGCAATGACAATCATAATAGTTTTAATCTTTAAACAATTAGAATAATTTTATTTAATCTTCAAAATTTCATTTGTAACTTTGCTGTGGGCCTTGCTATTTGGGGTTAATGTAAATTAAAATAAAATTTGCATGTACAGTCAACAGTGTATACAGAATTTTAATAATCAAGTTAAAGTTTAACAGAAAGAGTTCAATATCCATTGTGAAGAACGTATCGTCACCTAAACTACTTCGTATCTTGTTGATAAGATAACCGGCAGCGGAGAACGCTAAATCGGCTTCTTTCCTTGTACACACTCTCGCAGTGGGCGGGACTGAAAAATCATGAGAGATCTCGGTGTTTAGGGATCTCTGCATACCGAGATTGGAAGCTCTAGGTGGGCTTGACATGATGTCCCCCCATCTAGTGTAAGACAATCCCAACATGATAAGGGTGTTTTAACAAACGTGAACCTTGTGAACGTGTTGGAACATACATACAGCCTAATGCATTGAAAATGTATAGCGTAGATCCATACCCTGGGTACAGCGGCTTGGAACAGGAAGTCGGTGAGAGTGGAGTGCGAAGTGGCACGCATTGTTAACGTGACGCCATCACCACCTGGCCATCTTTCCACCTCCAGGACAACCAGCAAACCGTTCTTCTCTAACGCCGTCACTCGACTCAATTCTGTACATAAGTACACAATTTTGTATGGTTACAGGGTAAAGAAAAGTAACAATTTCATTGTATAAATTTAGTGAAGTACAGTTCCTGAATATTTTCTTCTCTAAGTATTTTATATATTTTATTATTTGATGAATTATTATTTTATTCTGTCATACCTTGTGTGGGTGGAGGCGAGGCAAAAAGTCCGTCGAGCAATAAGCTGGCGGGAGCTGGAGTATTGACCCCAATGGGTGCTGGAGCAGGCGAAGGCGTTGAAAGATCCAGTCCGCTTAGTAAATCCAAGATATCCTGGATACAATATAAGGAAATCTTTAATGGTATGACAAAAATCAGATAATGGTATGATATATTTATATCTAAAGTGCACTAATCATTATCTTGTATACTCATTGATTGTTATTTGGGGTTGTATTTCTTTCTGGTATTTCCCTTTGTTATGTTTGTATATAAAACTTTCATTAATATAAAAATTTTATTTTTTAATGACCTTTGTTTAGAAAAGCGTAGTGAAAGTAGCCATTTTTTTAATGTTAACTGCATTTTTAAAATATACTGTCTGACGTAAAATATTCATTTGAACAAGTTAAAAATTATAGTTTAAATTATCTATTGCATTAAACACAACAAAGTGTCAAACATACGAGTATTCAATAAATTTCAATGATCGAAAAATGAAATCTGTAAATTTAAATAAAGTTAAAAAAAGGTAAGCTAATAGTTAAATATAAGGATCATCATTTTTAACTTGTTCAAATGAAATATTAAAGTCGGACAATACATTTTAATTTAAATTAAATTTTTACATACATTTGTGTTGTTGTTGAGCGCTGGAGCGGGTTTGTGGTCAGAATCTCCGTTGGTGAGCGGCTCGGAGCCCACGATCAGATCTAACAATGCGTCTTGCTGCAAAACACAATACACATTGTTACATTCCGACTCAAAATCAAGTTTTAAAACTTTGAATTACATTTTTTAACCATTATATTTGTTATTGCATGTAATTGCTGATTTACTACATCAAAATCAATTTTTAATGGAAAAGAATCTATTTATCTCAGCTATCGCACGGGACTTGAACGCCTAATGTCTAGTTATTCAGTCGATTACTCTTCTAATTGAGGTACAAAGATTTTGTTGAATCATTTAGTGTATATCGTACACATTTTGTATTCATAAAATATAAATATCTTGGAAAAACTAGATGGTTTGAGATGAAACTTTGATAAGTTATTGTACGAATGTAAGAAAAGGTTTATGTACAGCTATTTATTAGTTAGTATCAAAATAGAGTATTGCAAAGGCAGAGATAATAAAAACATACTTTGAACTTATTCGTGTGATTTTTTTTAAGACATTAAGGTGGCTAAATTAGATACTCAATGATTTTGTACATAAAACCACATATCTCTGCACACTTATCTCTACTATTTCTCTTAAGGTATAGACTAGTCCAGTTAGGATTTCAATCTATCAAAGTGGGATCCCTAAATCCAGCACAATAGAACTGCAGGATCCCGAAACAATATACGGATACGCATACGGATCCGGAAGTCAATGTGTGTGTAGGGTACCTGATCGGCGGCTGGATCGGGAGGTGGGCTGGGCGCGGGTTCTGGTTCGTCCCCATCGCGTTGTGGCGCAGGCGCCTCCATAGCCGGCATGCGTTCCAATAAAGCCCCGCGTAAGTGTGCGTACTGCCTAAACATAGTACGCAACACAGTAAGTCGCAGTAAGCATAGTTTAGTGGTTAATAGTTTTAATAATAAAAGTATTTTGTTTTTAATAATACATCTTAGTTTTAAAACTAAGGGTTACAAGAACCAAAACGCGGTCATGAATAAGCGTCGGATGACGTCACATCACACAAAGCTTCATATTTAACTTGTTAAGTTTTATGCGATGTAACGTCACATTATTAGTTGTTATAATAACTGTAAATTATAAATACTTTTACATATACATTTTTTTATAACAAATGATATAATATATTTCCTTAAGCGTAATTTGTCTAAATATAATCGTTAAATTTACCTGTAGAGTTGTGAGAGTTCCACACCCCTCTGTTGTAGCTCGATATGAATGTGAGATCCGAATGTATCTATTATAACTCGTATTTTGCTGTGAACCAAATAAGGCAATGGCAATTATAAATAATACTGTCTTAGATTTATTTAAAAAAAAATTAAAGACTTTGTTAAGTAATTTAGCTTAAAATAAAGATTGGCGAATTAATGAACTTAGAGCCTGCTCCCTACCTTAGGTAAATTTAATATTGCCATAACCTCCATGCTTTATAGGCAATACAAAATGGCATTATAACATCATAAGCTATAGTAATAGCGATAGGTGGCCTACCATTGTCAAGTTTTAAATTAATTAGTCTTAAATTAATGATATAGACCAGGGGAGGCGAACCAATGGCACGCGTGCCATTAATGGCACGCAACACAATATTTTGGGCACGTCATTGATAACAAAATTCATTAGGCACTTTGAAAAAATAACACAAATTTTATTAAAATTACTATGTGCTTACATTGCAAAATGTACCTATTTTTTATAGTAAATAAAGAGTTTTGAGTTGATTGCATTTATTATTATTATAGTCCCAATAATCACAATGTCAAAATTATTTGATGGCACGTCTATGACCTAATTAAACTTTTCTTTGGAAAAATGGCACGTTGATACGTAAAGGTTCGCCATCCCTGATATAGACATACAAGTAATAAAGAGATATATAATACTGACTCCTGGCTTGGCTGCGTGGTGAACCTGGTGGAAAGTTTAGCCAAAGACAGCAGCAGGTACTCCTTAGTAGTGATGGAGAGCTGCGTAGACCACAACAACTTCTGGTACACATCTATCACGTACTCCTCCGAGGGACGCGTGAACTCATCTAACCAACAAAAATATACAACACATATTATATTTTATATATGAGGTCTTCTACTTGTAGTTTAATGCTTCTTTATAATGCATTCAATTATATAATTAGAGGCTAATAAACGCGTTTACTTTTCGTAGTTTGATGTGTTTATCTAATCTTACATTCTGGGATATAACAATCACTTGAAATAAGTTATGAAAACTTCAATGGTTTTAAATCATATAGCGCAAAAATATTAAAGGTATATAGATTGATTTATTGTTCAAGAATATAAATTTTGTAGTTTCGTGCGTGCGTGCGTCGGTGTGTTCGTAGTTAATAAGAAAAATCAAGTGTATACAATATTTCTAAATATATTTTCAGTCACTTAGTATGTAAAATATTTGATACTTGCACTACATTTCCTTACATTCATGAGTTATAATAATAATAAATAAATATTTTTTACATTCACACCAATTAGCCTAGCCCAAAGTAAGCACTATAAGGCTTGTGTTATGGATGCTAGGGTAACGGATAAACATACATATATAATACATAGATATGTAATATTTATATAAATATATATAAATATCCATGACTCAAGTACAAATGCTCGTATTCATCATACAAACATCTGCCCCTACCGGGATTCGAACCCGGACCGTTGGTGCGAAAGGCAGGATCGCTACCGTTGCACCAAACGGTCGTCATGTTCTTGTCGTTCTGTGACATATATTTAGTTCTTTATTACTTTTTAGAAATAAAAACCGACTGCCTACTATCGTTCAGCACAAGCTGTATGAACTCATCTGTGTGTAACATAATACATATGCACTGTAAATAAATATTTATTTTGTAGCCTCCTTAGTTCTGATTTAACTTACCAAACCCATCTTCATCAACCATTGAAATAGCATTACTTTCTTCTGACACCAACAAGTCACCATATTCTCCGATCGTCCATGCTGCCACCTGAAACCAAAATAAGTTAATTTTGCTTTTTATTGTACGATAACTTGGTCTCAGTTTAACAGTATTGAGTGATTCGATAGTAAACAGCATATGGGAATTCCCAACAATTTAGGTGGCTTTCAAGAATAATTTATGTGTTGGTCTTAGCAAAAGTCTTCGCTTGCACCACAGTGAGAGCGAAGTTTAAAAAACCTCTTTCGTTTTGCAAGCATTTCCTATCCATCTTAAATCGCCTTACCATTTTAAACCAGTCATCTTTTAAGGATGATTACCACCTAATTTATAAGTTTTTATCTTAATGTCTTATGGTTATTTCTATTACCACCTAGTCTGTGCACACCACGTTTTTAAAAACGCTCCGTCAACGCGAGCCTGTATCGCGTAATACAAACGCGATACTCCGAGAGTCAAAAGCAGCTTGATTATGAATTTATGTAGGTATTCAAAGTTCTACCTTTTGAATACCTGCAAAAATTCGTACCTGCAGTTTCGCGTAGATTAGGTACAGACGTAATGATAACGCGCGTTTACTGATGAAGGGTTTGACAATACAAAATATGCAACAAAATTCTATGTGGAACTACGCGTCCGATGCGCGTCGGCAGCGCGTTTAAAAAACCCAGTGTGCATAGGATGTTATATAAAGTACAAGTATGCATTGGTTAGCTATTTATCTCAATATTATCTCTCTGCGCTGATTTAAAATGCACGCAAAATCTTATCTACTGAACTGCAACGCGTGAAACAAAAATACTATGACGCAACATTAATGATAAAAATCTTAGGTTACTTTGTTACATCTCTTATCGTTACATCTGATCAAAACAGATGAGTCTCTTGCGCATTTTTTTACCTTGTTAATATTTAGGATACATTAAGTTTTATATAACTTTATTTAGGATTAACAATCCCAATAATACGCCATGTCAGCTGTATTTATAGCAGTAGTACAGCTTAGTCTTCATATACAAGAAGTGAACCAGAGAGAAAAATAAGCAGTGTTGCCAATATAGAAATGGCAAATTCCTAATTTTAAAATTATTTCCTCAATAAACTTAGGTAGCTTAGGTTATGGTTTAAGATATTGTACTTATTCTATGTGGTGATAAATATTTATGTAAATATCATTTCATCTGTCAAAGCTGTATGACTATAAAATTCAGTACATGAATTATGAGTCTCTTGAGCCAATAATTCATACTGAATTTTAGTTCGTAGGGAAGTACTATCCCGGATTATAGTTACCTGGACCAGGGGTTGCTTCTCGGTTGCATCTCCGGATATGGCAGACCGTTCGAGTGCAGTCCACAGACGCATTGCGGCGTACGCCTGTCGCTCACCCGCCGCCGACGATATTATCTGGATAGTGCTTGACACTGTGTCGTCTCGCAAATAATTCCCCGCCTGGTGAGAACAAACAATATTTTCAGATACACACGTTATAAAAACTGAAAGACAGGGTGAGTAAAAAGCGAAAAGAAAAGCTTAGTATAATTTAAATTTTCACAGTAAGATTGCAGAATTCTGCTGTATTCGCAAAAAAAATACGCAGTCAGAAGACCATTGTAATAGTTGTTACTAGATGAAAAACAAGAATTTTGTCAACCAATGTCATTTCATGACAGTTTAGTTGAATGAGAGATATATTTTAGTCTAAGAACGATAGACATCTATGAATTTTATATTTTTCAATTATTTTACATGATAAATTTTAATAGAAAATAGTAAAAATAAAGTGTTTATTTGGATTTTATATTAAAATTTACGTTAGACATTGTCATAAAGAAGTTTCTTCTAAAAATTTCATTCATATTACGAATTTCGGTTCAAGTAAAGTACCTTGAGGAACACCCTGAATAAGGTGTCAAGGTGCCATTTGTTCGAAGGGGCGTGCCTCTCCGCAGCCAAGACCATGGCACTCGAACAATGCGCTTTGAACTCAGCGTCGGACCGCTCCAGGAATGTTAGGAGTTCCTTCATCATACTTCGGATATTTTGACCGTTGATAAGCGCGAAGGATAGTTCCATCGCCCTCCGTCTGATAGATACGTCTGGGTCCTAAAAACAAAGTAAAAAAAAGCATGCAAATACAACAAAAACGTGTGTTAAAATCCGTGCCGTCTGGCAAACCATGGTTAGTACTTGTAAACAATTACACTAGCGGCTGGATAGCCTAATACCATATTTGTTAGTAATTAATTTAATCCTACAATAGTAACATGTAGGCAATATATGGATTTGTGTTATTGAAGGTAGATAATAGACTAGTTCCAAAAAAACAGATTCAATTACAGCCCTTTTTATTTTTCACGTTTTTGGGGATTGGTTTGTTACTCTTCTGCCACTGGAGACTAAAGTTTTTCTTTATAATCTATAGTCATTCCTTGTGTTTGGCAGAAAAAATCGCTTATAAGCGATTGTAAACAAAATGGCGTCGTAAGCGGTAAGCGCTGTCAAATGGTAAATAGCTATTTTCCTCTAGGACGCTAACTTAGCGCTCACTGGGGAACATAACCTCAATTAAATATATTTTTATCAAATGCAGTGAAAAGTTTTAAACTATGAATAATATATTGAATAATTTAGTGAATGACAATATTGAAGAAGACGAGTTTACTACTATTATTTGAATGATTGCACAAAACCACCGGTTAACTTAAGTTTGTAAACAAACTTATCTAAGCAAAATGGCGGATTGTGTCAGCGCTATTGAAGTTAGCAAACGTGTCCTTGCCGAAAACTGATAATTTGTTACTCAGCGCTGGTAATCGCTCGCAAGCGATTTTTTCTGCCCAACACAAGGATTGTAAAACGATGCTTGAGGGTTTGACAATAAAACCAAAATAAAAACCCCGACTAAGTTGGTTAATATTTAATTTTTCGGAGTGAACTAAGGCTATCGATATGGCTGTATAAAAAGTACCTTTAGGCATTCTAATATGGTGGTCCTATGCCTCTGGACAGCAGAAGTGTCGACGTGTACGGTCCTAAGCAGTGTATTGAGCGCCACGTAGCGGATGTTCTTGTCATTATTGAGTAAGAACCTGCCGAGGATGTTGACAGCCAATACCCGCAAACTGCTCTCGGATTTGATATCCATGATAGACAACACGGTTTCGTACAAGATTGTGTTGCCAACGTTCTTGCTCGTCTCCGTATTGGTCGCCACTTGGGCGAGTATATCGTTCATAGCTTCGGAGGCTTCGGCGTCGTTTTTGCCTAGAATCCGTAAAAGGCGTAGGATTTTCACCTGGAAATGTAAACGTTTAAGTTTAGAGATACATTGTAACAAAGGCAGTTGAAGGAATAAAACCGATCACACTATCAATGCAACTTATACGACTTTGCTTTTTTATATTTATTTACATTAAAAAATAGATAAAAATAAAACAGTGCCACATGTCTCAATCACTTTTTTTATGGGCACGACATACTTTAACATCCATATAAAAAATAAAATAAAATATGTTATTTTTATAATTTTTACATATTTTATGCATTTTTAATGCGATCTTATAAGATAAATTATTTTAATAGAAAAATACTAGAAAAAATCGACTCTGGTCACAAGTGAAACCCCGTGAACAAGTGAATTCCCGCCTGAGAATTCACTTGTGACCCGAGTCGATTTTTTTCTATTATAATAATAAATAAAATATCAAGTTTATATTAAGCTTAATTAGCAGGAGCAGTGATATGGATCAGTCGCAGAATACATTTAAATTGGCTTTTGATCCACGCAAGAATTACTTCTCAATAACGTTCAATATTCACATCCTAACCAATATTATATATACGAAAGTGCGTTTGTTTGTTTGTAACACTTTCACGCCTTAACTACTCAACCGATCAACATGAAACTTCGCATACACTTTGTCAGGGGTACAGAAAAGGGCATAGGGTATCTTTCATCCAGAAAAAAGGTACTGTTCCCGAGGGATAGAAATATACTTATTAATTAGACGGTAGTCTGCGAGTGAAGCCGCGGGACAAAGTAATAATCTCTATAAAGTCAACGACTCATAAACAAGACCGATTGGATTTGGAATTAAAAAAAAGGTAAGGAAATTCGCCATTTCGGAAAGGTTGACCTGTCATCAATTAAAACAATACTATTATATTACTAAATTATTGATTTATAGTCAGCATGTCAAATAAGAAACACTATAATTAAGACGATTAATTACTTATTTTATCATCAGTATAAATCATATCATGGCAGAATCTACAACAAAAAACTTGATTACCTGTAGAAATGGATCAGAGACGCCGCTCACGTCATGCTCCGGTGAATAGCCGGCCAGTATTAAGTTCTTCAGTATTCTAACCAAGTTGGGCACAATCTATAATAAAACAAGCTTTATCATATATATTCTATAGAACAAATAAAAGCACCATACAAATTTGCCCAAATACACACAAAAAATATATCTGCGAAGCGAAAATAAAAACAATTTGGAGTCAAAAATTTACTTTACAATCAATATACATTTCAGGCATATGCATTTTCAAAAATACCATCTAAATACTTTCGATTATGATTCGAAAAATCGATGACTTTGTACAAAATTAAAAGGCATTTACCAAACAAGAATACGACAGCAATGAATATACGTATCTGGATATTTATTACAAGGGGGTTAAATAAAAAATAGGAACGCTCTAGCATGTTAATCACATCTGTGCCAACTCAGTCTGTGTGATATTTTTTTCACAACGTTAGTAAGTGTAGAAGAGTTGAGAGATGATATCAAGAAATACTATCTACCTGTAATGTTGAATATACAGTGCAATGTTCACACTAGTATAGATGCTATGTCTACTAGTATATGACATATTTTTGTTTGTCTGAACCCAATGATATATATGGAAATCCAAAGCCAATTAGACAGATTATTTTCGGGTTATTGAGAACCAATTTGCTTATTCGATAGCGGGTTTGGCATTCGCAGAACTGTTAAAATAACTTTATCTAAAAGGCTTTGGTCATAACAACCTGTAAATATACAGATACCATAGTAACCAACACAGTACAGAAACATTCATGCGCACTCCCACTCCAATGACGTTGCACAACCAAACCATAGACGAGTAATTGATAATCTATTGTTTTCGCGGTGACTCATTATCGCATTACAAAGCATAATAAAATCCAATTATTTGACACACAAAATAGATCCTTATAAACGGTCTATCAAGCAAGATTACAAACAATATTGCGTACAACGTCATCAAGTGGAGCTTGTCAAGTGCATCAGCGTTTGTGATTACCTCGCGCTGCCCGCTCTCCTAGACGGGACAACACAAACAAACGATTAGTTACTCTATTCCACCCATATATTATATATTTTACAATATCATAGAATGAGTGTTGCTTGTTTGCGCTTGATAGGCTAGGTTTGATAAGACATTATATGATCTCTTTCGGGGCTAATTATCGTGGCCATTCCAACAAAAGCTAACAACGACATATCGCCAAACAAGTGCCAATTTTGATTTCCTAAATACTTCAGTAAATATTAAATCAAACATAAATATTATAGTATCACACAAGTGTACACTTAGAAGCGTATATACAGGTACGTTGCTCAAATATGGAGCGTCGATGCCTGATGATAAGTTTGATAAGACAACCACGTGACGCGTTCGTATAATACATTTACAATATATTCTGTACTGTTAAACTGGACGCTTCTTATTTACATTTGTAGATTTTTGTAAATAGATATCGCGTTAATCATTATATTTTATATAATAACAGCGCTTCTTTATAATATAAGCGCTCAATTGATTCGGTTCACTCAAAGTTCTCTTATAACGGAACAGATATGTGGGTATGTTATGTATCATATTTTATGACAATACTGTTAGAGATAGATTTATTCTCAAGATAACGATAAAAATATCTATAAATACGGCTTCTACTGACTGATTATTATTAACTGAAACTGGTGAAAGAATCTCTTTTGTTACTGCAAGGATCATTGATTAAATCCAACTAAATGTATTGCACAAAATCTAATCCGTCATCACAAGCTGTGGCAGCTAATATGGTTCAATGTTATCTAATCGATTATTCAGATAGTGTGGCGTTGCCCCGTCGAATGTAAACATGTTTAATAACTTCAGACAGCTTTCGAATAAATAACAGTTTTATGGAAATATTACATTTTTCACAAATCAAATGATTTTTAACGCTAGCCAATACAATTCTAAGGGCACACACTCAGGGATTGTATAAGATGGGCAATACATTTAAATTTTATTTTCTACATTACGTAGATCTTATAATATATACGCACATTAACTGTGGTTGTTAAATACGAATGGAGAGCTTTGATAAATAACAAATAAATAAAACGTGATTATTTTAACTTTGAAATAATAGTAATCAAGAAACTTTACTCGAGAATATTTTATTTTGTAAATTAGATAAATATCAATAAACTGATTAAAGTATATATATGAATGGTAGATATTTAATTTTAGCTATATATCTGTAACTCATTGCATAGTAACATAATTGTCAATATATTTTTGTTTGTCCTAACTCTTGTTAAACTTACAAATCACTCATCAAACTATATTTTATGGATAAACACACATTTCAAAGGAAACAAACTTTGTACAAATGATAATAGGGTCTAATATACATTGAAAAAAATAACACAATACTGACCTTTTTGAAGTGATTGAGTGTATCAGGACTGTTTTCGCACATCTCTGTGATAAGCGTCACTCCAGTGATAAGAACACCTGTGTATATTAAACGGGGTTAAGCAATTATAAAGATGGCAACATACTCAGCTTGATAAAATAGATTTTAAGTAAAACATCTCGTAAGAATCTTGTACACTTTGTATTAACGCTTGTATTAAGTACAGTCACGAGCAATAAGATGTATAGACCATAGAACCATACCACATTACATCAATAATTTAATTCTATACTGCTGTCTCATGGCTTTTGGCCGATTTATTGTGACATGGTTTCAAGTCCGTCTGATGTAAAGCATATGTTTAAACTTTAAAGTTATGTTACCATATGTAGTGTACCATGTTGTAGTTTAAACTGAGATGGTGCTATATACTGTACAGTCACATGACATTTAAAAAGCTAGTGTAATTATAGCGTCGAATTTTTAATATACCTTCGTATATATATCATCTCTTCATCATGATAATAATTGTTTTATATTGTGGTGGAAATTACTAATGCTCGTATATTATTTAAGTCTAATGTTTTTATATTTTACATCATACAATTCCCTAATAAAGAAAATAAAAATGAGAAGTAAACCTTAGCAGTAAAGTCTATTTAATATAACAGGCTTGATATTATATCAAATTCAAACCTTAAATTTAAAAATAAGCAGAGGGCGCCACGAAGTTCTGCATTTTATTTTTGCAACCAATTGTTTTAATAAATCAAATTAAAAACATAAATTACAATGGAGGACCCATATGTTTGCTTCAATTTTTTAATTAATTTTTATATTTAAACGGTAAAATTTCTTGAAAATTTATTGGATCACCTTCCGACTAATATCCACGTAATCGTGGCTTAACGACGCTGAAATGTGTGGCCTCGTTTTATGAGCCTTGGTACTAAATGTACTCGCGAAATTGACTACAGCTCGTAAATATTCGCTTTACTGCATTAATAAGAAATTCTAGACAGAATTTGAAATTTAATATATTACATATTCAAGTAGAAAGGTGGATATAAATCGCAATTTAAGTCTCAGTAATTAATCCTATACGGCACATATTTAAATGATCATCAAAAAAGTAAAAAATATTTTTGTTATTTTTTGAGGATCATTTAAATATATCCCAATCAGTACTTAGCTACTAATATAGACTACCTATTAAATGTTATACATATTTCTATCCCTCGGGATCTGTACTTTTCTTCTGGCTAACAGGTACCTTTCATGACGACGGTTGAGTAGTTAAGGCATGAAAGTGTAACAAACAAACTCACTTTCAATCATAGTGTGACAGTTTGTTCGCCATTATTTACAAATAGATTTGTGATTCTGAATTTTATACATTCTGTTCATTCTTAATATCTTTATTATTTCGTATTCTTATGTTGGTCATCGTTTAATGCTGATTTTATAAAACCTGTCTGTGAAAAACTTTATATACGTTATTTTTTTAGGATAGCCAAGACTATGTATGGTAAGGATATTATTAATGGATTGTTCATAAAAACAAGTGCCAAGGAAAGCAAAATGACCTGTTTTTAACTAGAGCTGCATTAAATCTTTCTTCCTACTTTTATCTTAGTCTAAAGAGCAATGAAAATCTTTAATTATCATGTATAAATAGAATTGGAGATCCCGAGAGAATCTGCTATGAGATGAAAGAAGGTATTTACCATGATTTTTCTCTGTTAAAAGACTTCTTGTGGCCGGCAAGAACATCTCCATCAAATCAGGGACTCGTCTGATGATTCGGAACGCGCACAATGCTGCCTTCTTCTTGATGTAAGCGTTGGGGGATTTAATAAGCCGTTCCACCTCCGAGGCGAGGTCCCGTGCCATTTCCGGGGAGGCAATGGCTCCTAGGGTGCATAGCGCCAAGCCTACTACGAACTGAGTATTGCTGTTCAGGTCACTGTGGGGAGAAGATTCAAATATTATTGAAAATTATTTCTGAAGTAGTCGACAATCCTGGGCTACTCTCTAAGATCTCCCTTAGAGCTCAAAGGAAACTCTTTATATTTAACCCCCTATATGCGTACAATGTGCATCCTCCAACAATCGCCAGAATTCGTATTTTTCCGTGCGAGCAGTAACTATCACGTAATCTCCAAACAGTTTGGCATTAACCTGTTCAACACTAGTGTTTCGTCAGTAAAGCTATTAATGAGTAGTGGGTTTTTTGACAGATAGGCATTTTCATTTGATTTTTAATCTGTTAATTTTTATGAAGTGAATCTGTGAACTTACGCTTTTCGTTATTTTGTGTGTTACTTGATGGAATGCGATTTAAGTTCTTAACATTACTTATAAACTGTTTTTATTGGTAAGGACCTATAATTGGCTTTCAGTTGTTATATTTACTGTCTACTGTAATTTAGTCGTCCGACAAAAAAATAAAAAAAAGAAATCTAATTGATTTGATGACATACAAACAATCATTTACACACATTACAGAACCCAATGTAGTTTAGAAACAATTTTGTAATATAATTAAATATAAATAAAATATATAAACATTAGACAACATTGAGTTTGTCTAAAGTCGAGATGGTAAAAAAACGTCTCGAGAACGCCAGAAATCAAACCAATACGCTAGGTAACTAAAAAAAACGAATTTAATCTAAAGACTGTACAAACATAATAGTTTATAATATAAAGGGCATTTTTAGTTTAAGTTGGCAGCTAAGTTTGTTTTGTAAAACAAGTTGTTATAGTTATCTAAATATGTTACTAGTAATTTTGTTGAATAATTTTACTGATTATTTTATATTTAATTAAAAACTTATACATTCGTTATCCATACCCAATTATTATAAAAAACTTAACCCTAACTCTTTACTTTTTATATAGACCAGCCGAGTATACTTTAAGTTAATATTTTATCGTTGGTTTATTTATTAATAAGTGCAATTTCGGATGACTAAAAATTTACCATTTGATTTAATTATGATAAATAAATAAATATATCAGATCATCTATCAGTCTAATTTGTAATATCGCAAAAAATTTAAATAACATCATATTTTTTTCAAAATCCGTCGACAGACTCGAGAAATCCAGGTCGAGAATCTAGAACCCCAGTATTCTAACGCTGAATTAGTAATACTCTTTTATAATTTTATATATTTTGTGCATTTTTTAAATTATTTTAATAGAAAAATACTGGAAAAAAATCGACTCGGCTCACAAGGGATTTCTCAGGCGTGAATCAAACCCGCAACCTTTGGAAGTCCGGTTCAATTGCTCGCCCAATCGAGGTACTGAGCCTCGTGAACACTTGTCGAAATTTTCTAGTACCTTTTTAATTTTACGCTGTAGGCCAGCGTTGTCTCATCAATGAGAGAAACATCCTCTCATATTTGAAAGAATCATTATTACAAGTACCTCAATTGGGAGAGCATTGGCCCGGACTTCCAAAGGTTTCCTACTATCTTACTAATACTCTGTTTATTAGTAAGTTATAATATTACAACATTAACTAATTACGTCATTGACTTTCAGTAACTAACAAGAAGGCGATAAGGTTCAGGTGCTCGCATATTTATCGGTTAATTTATGTAAACGTTGCCTCCGCAGTTCAGCTACATTAACTAAGTTCCTTTTGTTTCGCAAAACAAACATACCTTACGTAATTATTTCTGCTTGAATACTCATTGCTTCTGATACTATATTTAATAAAGTGTAACTTAACTTTGGTTAGAAATAATATTTTTAATATGCGACATTTTTTACGACGCACTTCATTAGAAACAGCTCATCAATAATACTATAGGTTGTTGGAATTATAAGAAAACCGTGTCGATGGCATTATAGATGAATTTGATATAAAAGTTTATTTAGAGTTGTTATAAGGTAACATGTGTGAAATTTATAATTATTACAAAATTTATAACAAATAGATACACCAACTTTTTGTAGAATGGTGCCGGTTTACCCCTTCCGCTGCGGTTGGCGAGTTAACTCCTTTGTAAGTATGCGATCTCAGACATGATAGACGAGAAAACTCGTCTGCACATTCTCTGACAGCCCAAACGGCGCTTCGACAGCGGAAACTGTTTCTACATAAGGACTCATCCTACCTTATACTGATAAGCCAAGCACATACCAAGTATAGTATTCTCTTGGCTGGTATTGCTAGGAAAAAAAAAAGAAAATCTTCTTTGCTTTCTATTTCTATGTTCAAATTGGGTATTACTATTCTTCGATCCAAATATAATACTTTTGTAAAATCATCAAAACTTGTTTATTTTTATTTTTCTTTTTAAATATACATATAAAAATAATTCATAGATTTAAAAAAATATCTAATATAGTTATTAGGAAGCTCGTTGAAACATTAGGTAACATATTCGTGTGTTCATCGGATGGGTAATAGAAAAAATATTATCTGGAGGCTCGAGAAAGTCCCGTAAATTTATCCCGGCTGCCAGTGAACATTAGCACCCCCAACTCTGCATTGAGCCCGCTTGATGGGCTGTGTCTGAACCTATCTTTGTACGGTAACGAGCAATAAAATGTATACGCCATGTAACACTAAATCGACAGAAAGAGGAATAAATAATTAATGTAATGTGTCATGATTCTACAGTGTTTACGTCTGTACGATGTCTGAATTAATATGGAAAGCCAGTGTCTGAGCAGTGGGAACAACTATTGGACCGCAAAGCAAAAACTTACCCAAGTTTGACATTTTGCACACACTCACATTTTGCTGATATTAACTATACATTCTTTTAAAAGTGTCGCCCATCTTATTTGATTTTTTATCGAAACGAGTTATGTCGTCCTCCGTTATAGGGGGGCATCATTTTTACTAAAAGGAAAGGGTTAAAATGGGATTTTTTACAAAACTATGAAAGGTCTTCTTTGTTTGATACGGAGAATTCGTATTAAACAAAGAATACCTCTTTCGCACTGGGCACTCGGGCAAGAGCCCAAGACCCCGCTATCGATAGGGCCCCATAGGTTCCTGCCAGATGACTATACGATAACTAATATTTATAACCAAAAAACTTAATTTTTTATTAAAAATTTAATTCGAATAAATCGAACCTAAATTATTATTAGCTTTACCAAATTTCTTATTAGCTTTTGCTTGCGCGACGTTACTCTACTCTCGCTCAAAAATTAGATATTACGATTTCATTATGCTTAGATAAATTAAGATATATAAAAATGCAATTTCATTTACAGTACTTACACTGTTTAAAAGAAAATTCACCAGTGTGACTCGCACCATTTAAATTAAACATCATCTATTCATTAATGTGACTATCAATAAAAAATAAATCTAGAACCTTGTTTATCTCCTTCTTTTGTCTATTCTTACAAAATAGTGTTCTGTTAAAGTCATAGGGGCCTCATTACCCTAATATACCGCTTCCAATAAGTTAAAGGCGACCTTGGACTTAGTCCGAACCCCGTCAATCTAGGTAGGGTCTAGTCGGATCTAGTCCGTCAGTCGATTTTAACGTACCATTATGCAGCTAGAACAATATACGGCCGATACCGGAATATTAACAAATTCTTAAGCGTAGTCTGCATTTTTTGAAATAAACAAATGTTAATCTCCATATTAATCAAATTGTTGCATATGAGGACTAATATTGACTTAAATTGCTCATTGCATACATTGCAATTTATGCAATGTTTGCAACTGACTTAAATTGCTCATCGCATACATTGCAATATCTTATTAACTTTGTAATAATGGTTTTAGATAATTTTTCTCTAAAAGTATACAAATTGTAAGTGCCAAGAGAAATATAATTTTCCGATGTAACTTTAGTAAATTCTTGTACGCCTGCCAGGGTTTATGTATGATCGGTAAAAATGAGTCGCAAAGCACGCTGAGCACAACCAGTACAAAATAAACTTACAACAAGAAAGTGCACTTAGATAAAAAATCATCAAAATTAGATAGAAATACTTTATAAGTCTCCTTATATATAAAAGACCTAGTCACTCAAATTCATTGATGATAAATGAAGTCATGATTATTGAAGTCACTGCAAAAGATTAGCTATTTTTGTCAACACATTAATCGACTGACAAGATTATGTGAGCGTAACTACCGAAAGCCTGAATCACGATATTGGAAGGCGTTGGCCCCTAAATTAACTTCATTAAACTGTCCATACGAATCGGTCAGTTGAATACAACATTGATTTCCTCTTTTCAACGATAAGTAAAATCCGATTTAGCTGAGCCTTTTAAGATTTAGCTATAATAAATATTACTTTTATAAATAACTAGCTTTTACCCGCGGCTTCACCCGCATTTTTTTTTTTTTTCAATAAAAAGTATCCTATGTCACATCTAATACCTCTAAGAATATATGCACGAAGTTTCATGATGATCGGTTTAGTAGTTTTTGCGTGAAAGCATAACAAACAAACTTACATTCACATTTATAATATTAGTAGGGATTTACTGAAAATATTAAAGATTATCATCATTACTTGCATAAAATTGTCCCCCATTGCATATTCAAATCATACTGCAAGAGCACAGACCTTCCATATGGAAACCACCTTAAGAAGAATGTGTCATATAATTTTCAATACCTAAAAATCTGACAATATATTATGACAGACGGTTTAATCTATTTTTCTATGTAAAGCAATTGGATTAGAAAATATATATACTTTTTTACTAAAAAACCTTTTTGTACTGTTTGGACGCAGTATCACTCATGCGCTCGTAGCGTGAAACAATTTACTTCTGTAATGTTGTAGTAAACCTAATATAGCAATTAAGCAAACTAATTTTGTTATCTTCATTATTGTCATCACAACATACGGTTCCGAACGAAAAAAGGGTTGAATTAACCTATTGGTATGTCTACTATTCGTAGCGGATTCAGGATTAATTTAAAAAAGGATGTTTTAACCGATTCGTTGCGGATGGCACGTCTGGCGTGCCGTCACTTTCTTTTGCGTGTGGCGCTAGCCACTGGAGCCGTGTCATTTTTAAATAGATGATTACTCCTTCAAATCAAGTTTTAGGGAAATCAACCCAGAATAAAACTATCTTAAATCTTACATCTTAAATTTTTTTCACGTAAATCAAGTTCGTAGCCTTCGCTTCTGGTAATTGTATCCTAAAGTGAAAACGCCTTTTTATTGCCACTATCGTCAAACAAATCAAATTAAGATTAAGTTGTCAGGTATAGACACATAGGGGTCGGTTTGATGGCACTATCAACCGTCTTAGAATACTTATTTGTCATCAGTCTACTAATATACTGGGTACAGCCAATCCCTGTGTATGCACACAGAACACCAAACAGGCCTAATACGTATTGATGGGTACTAACGACTATAAAGAGGCCTATCATGAACCCTTATCGCGATACAAGTTCCACTGTTGGAGAGACGCAACTATAGACCGCGTATAGCACTGTCTCACTTTGACGATCGAACTTGCATCGCGCCACAAGATTGTGAGGCGGAGGTACTTATCTTATGAGACACCTTTTAATCGTAAAGTGTAAGTCCCGATTTATCCAATAACATCAAGTCGTTCTACTATTTTGTCGGTTACGTTAAAACTAACTAACTAAAATGATAGGGAATAATAGCCATTTAAAAGATACTCACTTCTTCAGACAGTTTGTGATGAGCAAATGGACGTCCTGACGCTCGTCTAGTAGTAGCATGGCGCCTAAATAGCCCACTCGCTTGTCCGTGAACCTTGGACTGGCTATCAGCTTTAGACACTCCAACTGACCGAAGTGGGCTGGATATCCGAGCATATGAATGTAGAGGAGCTTCGCGATATTTCGACATCTGTGACAAAATAAAACACGTGAGTATTTTATATATAAATATTGTATTGTATAATCTGACGACCGTTTGGTGCAACGGTAGCGATCCTGCCTTTTGCACCGACGGTCCTGGGTTCGAATCCCGGTAGGGGCAGATGTTTTTATGATGAATTCGAGCATTTGTACCTGAGTCATGGGTGTTTATATATATTTCTATGAATATTACTTATTTATGTATGATATATGTATGACTTTCCGTTATCCTAGTATCCATAACACAAGCCTTTAAGAGTGCTTACTTTGGGCTAGGTTAATTGGTGTGAATGTAGGAAATATTTATTATTTATTATTTTATTTATTTATATATAGGACGACCGTTTGTTGTAATGGTAGCGATCCTGCCTTTCGCTCCGACGTTCCTGGGTTCGAATCCCGGAAGGGGCAGATGTTCGTGTGATTAATACAAGAATTTGTATCTGACTCATTAGTGGAGCGCCGTAAGGTTTATACCTCGGAATCCAGGGCCAGTCAATAAATCTTTTTATAAACTTTGGCAATGTGTTTCTAATAGCATATAGAAAAATGTTAAAAAAAATATTTTGTGCGATCTTAATTTTTTAATAATTATTATAAATAATTATTAATTTTTTGGAGTTTTCCTTAAGTTATATTAGTGTAAAATTAGATTTTGAAAAGAAGAACTATTACAAACTTCATCTTGGGTCTCAAGGGACCTCAGGTATAACGATGAAGGGTGGGGAGGGGAATAGAGGGGGCAACAGCAGCTGTTGGGTGTTGTTAACGCGGGCCCTAACAGAATAGTACACGTGGCAACTTGCTAGGCTTGATACGTAGTTGTTGTTTGCTCCGAAACGAAAATAATTTAAAATAATTAAAAACTAAATATATTATTGTGCAGTGAGTGTGATAAAAGTTAATTACTGAGTATTACAAACTTTGAAAATAGTGGCATAAATAGTAAGTATTTGTTTATTATTTATATTACATGGTTTTGAAAACAACTGTGAATATTCAATAGTATATTTTATAATAGATCGATCTTAAAAGTTAGAATGTAATTTTTGTTTAAAAAAAAAGAAATTTCCAATCCTTACATCTGAAATTTTAATTAATTGTGATATAAAGGTTAGTTATTGATATTAGTTATATTTGTTGTTACAGCCTCGTATCAAGATGGGTGAACCATCGAATAGTAATAATATAAATAATGATTGCCTCATTTGTGACAAAATTGGATGTAGCTCTGAATTAAGCTCTGAGCTAAGAGATATTATAAAAGTCACTAGAGGAATACCAACACTGAAAGCTGCTTCTGTGGAAAGAGGGGATGGAATTTCTCAGTATTTAAATACTTGCGAATTTGTCTACGTGCATTCAGTATGCAGACAAAAATATATCAATAAAGGATGTATTAATGCTTATTTAAAAAAAAAAAACACCACGTCATCATGCTCTCCACCTAAAAAAAAACTGCGAATGGCTACTTCTATTGATTTTGATTGGAAAAATAAGTGCTTTTTATGTGAAAAAGAAGCGGATGAAATGAAGGAAAGAAGAAAGTCCAAATCGGTAAGACAGCAAATCAGCTACGTAACTACTTCTGAGTTCAAGCAAACTATTTTAAATTTGATAAGCGAAGAGAAAAGCGAATATTGTCGCAATATCCATAAAAGAATTGTAGGTGTGTTAGATCTAGTAGCTCAGGACGCTAAGTATCACGCGGATTGTTATATGCGTTTGAAAACTACCGTAAAACAGACCCAGAGGGATAAAAAAATTCATCCAGTCACAATACAAGTAGATGCAGCAATGGAGCAGATTTTCAAATATATTGAAGAAAATGATGACTGCCAGTTTTCACTGGCAGAATTAAAAAGTATTGTGACAATTGATCATATTCCTGATGATAAAACGATAAAAATGAGGTTAATGAACCATTACGAGGATAATATTGTATTCTCCAGTAAATTTGGATCTAATACAATCATATGTTTTAAAAAACAACAATATGAAATATTGTCCGATAACTGGTACAGTCAGAGGTCAAAAGATGATGAAGAAGAAGAATATCGTATTTTAAAGGCTGCTGGTGAAATTTTACGACGACACATTCGGACGCAGGTTTATGATAATAAAATGTATCCGGCTAGTGATAAAATGTTTAACCATGTTCATGAGACAATACCAAAATCTCTATCATTTTTTTTATCAGAAATAATTTTAAATGACAAAAGAGGTAAACCAGAGTTTATAAATCATTATCAAACGAAATGCGCCTCAATAGCTCATGCGATAATATCTGCAGTAAGGCCTCGTTCATTTATATCATCACTGCATGTGGCTTTAGCTGTTACTCTTCATAGAAAATTTGGCTCCAAAAAAATAATAGAAATATGTAACGCTTTAGGCTTTTGCGGATCATACAAAGAAGCAATAATTTATGAAGCTTCTGCAACATTCACAAGTCCTGTGAAAATAAAAGCAGGTACTTTTGTACAATTTGTGCACGATAACGCAGATTTTAACGTCAACACACTAGACGGCAAAGATACTTTTCATAATTTGGGTTCGATCGAAATTGTAACTCCGAGCGATCGAATAGAAACCAGGGAACCAATTAAACGTTTAGATAAGATTCCAACAGAGACAACTATTTCTGATCAAGCTCATATACCCCTTCAAATATATCCAGCTTCTGCTGGTGAAGGATTGAAAAAACTTCAAATCAAAATTTCGGAGCAAGAGCCCAATTTAACCCCCACAGTTTCTTCAAAATTGAACGTTCTCTGGATGTATCTAAAATTCAAAACCAATAATGACTTCCCGGGATGGAACGGATTCATGAATTTGTTAACAAGTACACATGATTTTGATACTTCGTCAATAATATTCTTACCATTCATTTATGCATCTCCAAGTGATTATAACACTTTGTATACGGCGATGAAAACATCAGTAGACAATGCAAAATCATTAAATATGAAGACATGTATCGTAACATTTGATCAACCTTTGTATATAAAATCGCGCGATATAACTTCAGCTATATGTTTATCAGATGAGATGCTTACTGTTGTCCGATTGGGCTCTTTTCATACGCTAATGTCCTATATGGGATCTATTGGTTATATAATGGCTGGAAGTGGAATTAAAGAAGCCCTCTCGACGGTTTATGCCGAAAATTCAATCGATCATATCATGTCTGGACGTGCATATGCTAGAGCGGTACGTGCACATATACTCCTGCAGCTAACTTTATCTAGATTAATTTTCGATGATCTATTAAAAAATAATTCGGAATTCCAAACTTTAATTGCTGATGAGACGAATGCTAATATTTTTGAAATGTTCAATTACACGGAAATAACGGAAAATATTGGATTTCAAAGTTTAAATGAAATTTTTGAAAAAAAATTATATGATATAGAGAGTAAAAATCAAACGTCCAGATTATGGATCAGCTATTTTCGAATGGTATCAGTGCTAAAAGATTTTATTGCAGCTGAGCGTATGGGTGATTGGAATCTGCATTTACAAACTATTGAGAGGATGATCCCATACTTCCATGCATCAGGACATTTTCCGTATGCAAAGTCCGCGCAACTGTACTTGCAAGACATGCAGGAATTATCTATCCAAATGGACCCAGAAGAGTTTCAAAATTTCACAGAGGGCTATTTCACTGCTAGACGTTCTGATGTATTTTTTTCTGGAATTTCCACGGATCAAACCATAGAACAAACATTAATGAAATCTATGAGTGTTGAAGGCGGACCTTTTAAACGTGGTGTAACGAAAAGTATTGTCTATAAATGGATAAAAGGTGTTATTTTTACAAAAGATATAATAGAAGGCATAGAGGAATTTTGTAATATATCTTTTAAAAAAAGTTATCAACACGCTGATTCAACCGATGCACGAATCAAAAGGGACGACATTGACGTGAAAAAATTGGAAGAATATTTTATTCAACATCCTCCATTCCCTGATGTTGGTGTCATTATGTCTATTGCAACTGGAATAACTGGGCAAGAAAACGTGAATTGCTACGCAGCTTTTGAGCAAGGTCTAAAAATAATGAAGAAAATTAATGGAAAAAATTTCAAAGAAGTTAAGTTATCAAGGAAAGACAAGATCATTCCTTTGTTGGCATCGACTAGCAAAATCAAAGTGGATGATGATATTATTCCAATTGATCCGCTATTATTATTTCAGCGTATATGCGTATTAAAAAAATCTGATGAAGAACTAAAAAACTACTTGACTTATGAATTAGCTCCTTATCCTCTTGCTCTCTTTGAAGATGGTGAAATACGAAAAACAACAAAATCTACATTTTATGACATATTCCCAGAAGTGTCAGTGGATGTGAACGATGTACGAAAATTTTCCTACGTCATTGATGGAGGGATGTTATTACATCGTTGCAAGTGGCAATTAGATGAAAATTTCGGTACAATTTGTCAACATTATGTCAGATATCTACATAACAATTATGGAAACAACATTTATGTCGTATTTGATGGTTACAAGAAGAGCTGTACAAAATCAATGGAACGAACGCGTCGCTGTAAAAAAAACGCATGTAATGACATAATATTTGATAAAACCATGCCACTAAAAACAGCGCAGGAAAAATTTTTATCGAATGCCAAAAATAAGAGTAGACTTATAGATATGCTACGAGAAACACTCACAGAAAATAAAATATTTTCTTGCCAAGCAGAAACTGATGCCGACAGACTAATAATTGAAACTGCTGTTAATCTGCAATCTGAAAACATTGCTGTAGTGTCCGAGGATGTAGATGTTTTAGTTTTATTGACTGCGCTCTCACCACCAGACCGAGAAATTTATTTTCGAAAACCATCCAAAGGCAAAATACTGCAAAGAGCGTACTCTTCTAAGAGTTTAGAAAAAATATTACCAAAGTGTAAAGAGCATATTCTGTTCTTACATGCATTCACTGGATGTGACACGACGTCAGCTTTTTTTCAACGTGGCAAAAACGTGTTTGCAAAAAATTTCGAAAAACGAACGGACTTGCAAAATGCTGCGACAGTTTTTAAAAATGAATGCAAAGACATCGATGAAATTTTTAAGGCTGGTGTTACATGCACTCTTGCTTTATATAATGCCCCCCAAAAAATGAAAGATCTTAATGCATTGAGATATAACTCTTTTTTGAAAGCAACTGCCAAAAATACCTGCGTTAAACTGCCGTCTTTACCACCTACTGCAGATGCCGCTTTTGAACACTTCAAAAGAGTATATTTACAAGTTCAAACATGGCTCGGAAAAGAAATATTACCAGAAGAATGGGGTTGGAAAAATGAACGCGGAATATTGATACCGCAAACAATGACGCAGCGACCAGCTCCAGAATCTTTACTAAAAATTATTTTTTGCGCATGCAAAACAGGATGTGGAGCATCTTGTGGATGCAGGAAAAGTGGATTAAACTGCACTGCAGCTTGCTTAGAATGCAATGGTGATAGCTGTACTAATCCTTTACCTACAATCTACATCAACGAAATCGACGACGACGACGACGACAATAATGAACAATAATCGATATAGTTAAGGTTAAATTATCTTTTGTAAATCATTTTTTTGCGAAAATCTAATAAATTAACATTGAATTTACTCTGCAAACATAATTTATTACATATAAAATTAAGATCTTTACTGTAAACATTTTTTCCCCCTTGCGCCTTTCATTTTTCAGTAAATTGTTTATAAAAATTGTTGTAATCGAGATCGGCAAATTTTTTTTTTTTAACATTTTTATTTGAGGTTTTAATAATACAGTCAAACACTTGTTATACAGATTCATTGACTGGCCCTGGGTTCCGAGATTTTACCATTTTTATGCCTTACGGCGCTCCACTACATAGGTTTTTATATATATTTTAATAAATATTACTTATTTATGTATGATATATGTGTCTACTTGTATCCGTAATATAAATCTTAGAGTGCTTACCTAGGACTAGGCTAATTGGTGTGAATTAAAAAACATTATAAGAAACATGTCGCTATTAAACGATTTAGAAAACATATGAAATAAGGTTTTTATATATTAAAAAACGTTAAAGTGAAACACTGATACTGAAAACCGGTTTATTTATATATTTTTATTTATTCATGACGTTTTGAGCACTTTCCAGAAGGTGTGTTCATGACTAAAGCGATAATGGGCGTAAGTGTGTTGAACTTTATCATGACAACATTTTAATGAGTGTAAAAGTGTAAAGACAAACTATAAAAAATAATGTTTTTAGTAGAATTGGTGGAGAGTTATAGGTATTATAATTTAAAGTTAGGAGATTAAGATGTGAGTTCTAGCAACATTTAGTATTGACTGTGAAGAGTTTATTATCGTTTTAGCATCAGTAATAACACTATGTATTTAAGAAGGATAACATGCGACGTTCGAAAAGTAAAGAAAACTCTATTGACGTAAGTACGTTAAAAAAAATTTCCTCCTTGCAACACTGAATTTTCTTAACATTCAAATAAACATGTTACTCTGAGACATAATTATAAAGAATTAAAATAACGTGTATATTACATTAGATCTACGTAGGTCTTAATTGCTGCTTCATTTTCTGTTAAAAATAAAGATAAAATGTTCTAATTTATGATTATTATGACCATTTATACCGCGTATATTAAACGTAAAATCTATGGCTTCGTAAGAGAAGAAACGTAAAAAACTGATTTTTTTCCCTTTTATGATAGGTTACATAGTTTTACAAGATTTATGCAAACTTTTTATATACTACCAAGACATATAACAATACTAGTACAATAAATGGATTTTATACAGTTACCATCTCTCATTATAAAAAAAATATCATTAATAATAATAATTTTTACGTCATACCAATTAGCCTAGCCCAAAGTAAGCATTGCAAGGCTTTTATTATAGATACTAGGGTAACGGATAAACATTATAGTAATATAATTTACTAGTTGACCCGGCCACGCGTTGCTGTGCCGACTGCAGTGCCATCTGCCGGGCGATCTAAACCATTTGTGAATCTAAACCATTCTCAGATCCCCTTGAACACACACAAAAAAAATCATTCAAATCGGTCCAGCCGTTTAGGAGGAGTTCAGTGACATACACACTCACAGAAGAATTATATATATTAAGATATACGGGATTGTTACCATGTATCTTGTTTTTAGTGAGTTTCCGATATTTCGGCACAATTGCAAGCGCCATGATCACGGAGCTCCGTGAATATCGGAAACTCACTAAAAACAAGATATATGGTAACAACCCCGTATATAACTTATATTACTATAATGTAAGTGGCCATGAAAGTTTACAACAATTTAACGGATAGACATGATACATAGATTTGTAATACTTATAGAAAAATATATTTAAAAATCCACGCCTCAGATACTAATGCTCGTATTCATCACACAAACATTTGCACCTTCTGGGACTGGAACCCAGGACCATCGGCTACCATTACATCAAACGTTCGTCTAGAAACATGATGCAGATATATTTCGATACACAGTATTAAACAACCGTATTATAAAACGAAATATATACTTGTGACACTTGTGTCGACTCAAAGGCAATAAACCGTGACGATAATTAAAAAAACCAGTTACATGTTAGGTGAAAACATATTTAACTCAGTAAAATTGTGTTCCCAACGGTAATTACCATCAATTAAAACTAATATATTCTAATTAGTATTAACTGGCGTAAGCACTAACTCGGGTATGTATGTACTAAATAGTAACGAACGCGAAAAATTAATTATTATCTCAAATACCTGGTACTTTTATAAGGAAAATCAAGCTATCGTGTTGTATTTTTAGTACAGACGACGCCACAATCTAAATGTCTCGATTGATAATGAACTCAAAATCGATTGAGATTCGACATGATTAATATGCTGTCGATTGTACATTGAATAATAATAGGCGTGAAGCCACCGGTTGGTGAGGCGATATGACTATAAATTTATTCAAGACTTCCCTAAATGGCTATTTGGTAATTGATAGATGAGGGCCGAAGAAGTGGGCACCCTACTTTTGTGTAGTTTAATCATCGAAAGTGAGCTCGCCTGACAGCTCCGGTAAGTAACTATTAGGACATCAGGGAGAGTATTGAACCCTTAAATTTAGTGTACTGACTAATCTCTCAGTACCTACATGTTTGTGCAGATTTTTTTTAATAAACATCTACATTGCTCTGAACCCCAAATAGCTAAACGTAGTACTACGTACTTGTGTAATGGAATTCCGAAACTATGAAGGCACCACAAAAGCCAATATAAAAAGTTTATTTTCTTCTTTGACCCGGCCAGTGAATAAAATCGGCACTTCGGAGTGAAAATAACTTAATTCAAATGCACTTAAAATAAGTTTTACATCGACCAACATTACCTACCACCCATTCAGGAAGTCTTTTAACTGAGGAAGAGGAATGAGCGCAAGAAACTCGTCAGCTTTAACAGAAGTAACGACATTTACAATATAATAACGTCGTCACCTTACATAATCCACAAAAAAAAAATCTGTTATCTGCATCTATCTATTTACACATTATATTATGACAATACTTTGTGTGTGTGCTTGTGTGTTTGTCACCATACCAGCAATGCGTGGCCGGGTTATACCAGCAACCCGTGGCCGGGTTAGCTAGTTACAGTAATAGTAGTGTTATGATATCATTATTTCGTTGATTACAACAAGTATCTGTTTTTAGTAAGTATCCTTAAACTATTACCATGAAAACAGGGATGCGAGCCACTCGACTACGAGGGTCATCAAACTACGTCGTTCACTATCATCACAGCAATCCTTTTAATTAACAATCGACTGAATGGAATGATTTATAATATACAAATATACAACAGAATGACATTAAAAATTAAACGCCCTTTCTATCATTGGGTGAGCATACACGTATTTGAGTCCGTACTATTAATTTATAAGCAAAAGTAATTAAATTACTGTTTGTAATATTTTCTATAGTTAAATCTAAACGGCCTCTTAATTCTTTGTAAGCGTAGGAAACAATAGAGGGTACCGCTTCGGCCGACTGAAAAGAGCATTGTGTTCGAATAACTCTACTTTAAAACGAATTATTTTGATTAACAATTCTAATTTTAAGGAAGGAAGAAAATATTATTTATTTATAACCATCAAACACAATGAATGGGTGAGAGAGATTAACTTATTTATATAGACACTGCGTAAAATCTTATGAAGAGATAGGATAGGTTATGTAATTTTGATTTATATGGAGGATATTCTCTGGGACCTCTAAATCTTATTTTATTCGAAAATGTCATTTTTGCAAGTGGACATGTGGTAACCCCACGTATTGTGTATCTATTTTAATATTAACCGGGGCGGCTTTCTAGTCTATATATTTATATCGTTACATTAAATAAATTTTAACAATATTAAAAAAATACTAGAATGGGCTGTAACAAAAAAGGATATTAAAACGCAAAGTATTAAAGCAAGCAAGCAAAGCAAGTTAATCTCTGAATATATGAACAGATTTTCTGGCAGTTTTGGAACAACAATTAGATTTTGTTTCACTGAAATTTTATGACAGTGGAATAAGTCATCGTCATTCAAAGGTGATTTTAAAATCATCGTTCGCCTAATAAAAACCATAGTAGCGAAAATCACTAGAAGGGTAGAATCGTAGGCTTACCTGCAGTACAAAATTATATATTAACTAGTACTGTACTCAATTATAAAGTAATAAATTTGATTTTAATAAATAATAAAAAAAATATATAAAAATATTTGTTTACATTGCCTGTGACTTCGTTTGCGTAAAATTCAGTTTTATTCCGTCCGCTTGAACTGTGATGGGAAATTGTTGGAAATCAGTAGTAGTCACGGTATAAACAATTTCGCCTGAACCACATCTAGTGAGGATCTCAGCTTTGATGGTATTATTTTGCAAAGCCGTCAATTTGAATAGTTTCATTGCACAAATTAGGTGGAGTAAGATTTCTAAGAAACATTATTGTAACGTTGACTGAGCGTTTAATACGAATCCATAAATATGACACAATATGGCTTGTGTACCAGTTTTCATGGTAACGCTAACCCGAGGTCTCAGGTTCGGTCTCTGGCCGGCAGGTCAATTAGGTAAAAGAACTTTTCTATATTGACTAGGACAATGTATGTGTCGTTGTTTACTTATTATTATTTATTTATATAAGCGCAGTAGTTATATAAGGTTTCATATATTAAATTATAATGTCACGCTTATGTATTCTTGACATGCCCATTGCAATTTTCTGACCTTCAACTTTCGTCACAATCAGTACACATTTTCCTGTTATTGGGCTGAAGTGATAAAGGAGCGATGTACAACGTCTTGTTTAAGGACAAATAATCTTTCGACCACTATACTGATTTGTGTCAGTTAGTGTGGCGACACAAAACAAACAGTTTTTGTGTAAGTCTTATACTGTCACTAACGATTATAGATTAGTATACATACATCACACATCAAAATTGAGACTATTTTTGCTGGTTATAGTTGTAACTTAACCTTGCCATTGTATTTTGAATCATTATAGTAACAAAATACTATAGAAATAAACGTAATCGCTGAGGTTAGACTTAAATAGTAATCTGGTAGTAGTAACAAGTACGTTTTAATAAAAAATGATTAAAAGAAACATTCTTGAAGCTCGTCTTTAATGTAAATTAGTAAACATACTGTTTAAGGTTAAAAAATTAACTTAAAATAGTTCTACACATAAAATTATTTGAAAAACATTTAATAATAATTTTGCGTTCAGACTTTATAAAGACAGGAAATAATTATTTGCTTTTTTTTATTCAAATAATCTATATAAATACAGTTCACCCTTCATAAAATATCTTCTCAAGAGATAATTGAACGTACAATAGAGTTTAAGACCCACGCAAACTGATGAACAACAGCGTTCCTAAGATATACCGCCCACGTTCGTCTTAAAGAGGCTGACAATACATACAATAATTGTAGATATTAAAAACTATATATAAATATGCGATGTTTGCCCTACTTTTCGATACTTTCAAAATAAATATCAAACATTTTAATGGACTTCAATACTTCTAAACCTTCAAGGCTTTTCGAGCATAGGTCATCTGGGTCCTTACAAAACACTACTTCTCATTACCATGTTTTTTCCAAACAAGATATAACAGTGACAGGATGGGAAACCAAATTATAAAATACATCTTTTTACTTAAATAATTAACTAGAATAAGCTGGCTGACAAACCGTTTTTAGGTTTAATTAAAAATGATACTACATTTGTCCTTATTTGATCATTTCAGAATCAAGAATGAATTCGCTGCTTTGCGACGGAACTAAAAACTTTTGATTTTATAGAATAACGTTTTCAATTTTTTTATTACATCTTTTATCGCGTACCAAAAAAATGTAATTGTATCTCTTAAGAGTGAACGGGTGGCGCGATATCTGCTTTGCGTCTCTGTTCACGATAAAATTTTGGCTTTTGGCTTATTTAGTTCAATTTCACAGATTTTCGAGTTGCGTCGATTTCTCGCAAACCAGCGAATTGTTTGCCCATGCTAAAACCTGTCAACTCACTTTCGTTTTTTTCTTCGATTCGTAATTTTCTTTGTTTTGAAGTTTTCAATTTTTTATTTATTATTTATTAGGATATCTCGAAAGTTTTCATCACTTCAGCAAAAAGCTTCCCCTTAATGGGGAGTTTAGCCGTAACTTCCACGTTGGCAGGCGGGTTGGAGATCGCAGTAAAACCATGATTTGACAACCATTGCTGCCCGTTTTGTGATCTACAGGAGGTGAATGGTGATTGCCTGCAGTATCATTAGTCGCCTTTTACAATATCTTTAAGTGTGAAGGGTTACTATTATTCGACTTTGGCGGACACCACACGACAGAAATTTAACATTAATTCGTAACTTTAAAATTTTTATTTTATTTAGGATGGCTTCGCTCTTGATCCCAATCAAGCCCGGGGGCCAAGACAGAATCCACGATGGAACGAGCTAACTCAGAAGGTGCTTATTCACCTTGGCTTTGAAAAATGGACGGGTTATAACTACTCGGAAATACAGATAATACAATATAAGTGTATTGGCGATGCAATTGTTTAATAAAATAAATTTAAACTAATAGTTCATGTAACCATAAAAAACATAAAATTCCTTTCTAAAGACGTAACATCCGTATTCTATTGTATCTCTTTATAAATTAAAAAAAAAATAGTAAACCAGGTATCATATTTCTTGTATTGTGCTCGATTTCTCTATTACATGACCTGTCGTCATCAACTGGTACTATAATTGAATAAAACAATATAGTAAGTAACATCACGGTGTCATATTACTTAATTGCTGTGATAAATGTTTTATTACCTAAAACCCAACTAGTTTCTTGCACTATTATAAACTACTATTATAAAGGTACATACTTGTTAGACAAATTAGGTCTATATGACGCGGAAAGTTGCAACGTGATTGGACAAGATATGGGGATGGGGGAAATACTTGAAAAATATGTACATAATACTAACCTCCAAACGCTGTCTTCCTCTCTGAAGGTAGAGCGTATGTAAGCACATTCCTTGTTGACTACGCTGCGCTCTTCGGCCGCCGTACGTGCGGCCCGGATCTGCCGGATAAGGTCCCGGAGCCGGGTCGGAGTCGGCATCCGCACTGAAACCGGTGCGACTGTTACGGACGACACACACACAGAGAAAGCGTTCATCAGTGCATTTGTTTAAGTGCTTTTTCTTACAGCTAAGTGTTAAGCCTTCACCTTGGGGCAGAAATATTAATGTTTAGCATTATAGAAGCTTGATATTAAGTATTACTGTTAAGTCTATGGTAAGACATAAGTATATTAAGAGCATTATAACAAAATATGGCGATTTAATTGTGCACATTCTTATACTTACTTACGAAGATAATTTCTTTCTATATGGCATCATTTTGTTATCATTTTTATTTATAAGTTTAAAAATATATAATAAACTATCACAATATAATGTTTGACATGATAATTTCGTTTTAAAATGGAACACGAAGGTCTAACAGCACACTATACGCTTCAAATTTACTCACTTAAAACTTCCAATATATTTTTCTAAAGTTGATAGATTTTCCTATGACGATAATAGTGGAGGATTCATCTATATTATAAGTTAATTTTGTTATATTGCTCTTAGAAAAGATTAAGTTGAAATATTAAAATGAAACTGAATTTTAACCCATATGATCATGGTCTGGTGTTAAATCAAGAAAGGCTTGTAATAATAAGATCATAAATATATCATGTAATTTCATAATTCATAAAAATATAAATTTATGAATTAAAATAATACAAAACTATATATAAACTATATAAAATATACTATATAAAAATATTTTTAATACTTGCAATTACTGGTTAAGGTTTGTACACAAATATGTCTAGTTTTAGACTAGTGATGAAGTACTTAAATATTAAAATATTGTATACCTCTGGCAGCTAATGAACATAGCTATACAATTAGTATTATGCAATCGTTTTTATAGCTGGAAGTCAGCAACAGCTTTAAAATCACCAGTAACGGTGAGAGAAACAAAACATATGAAAAATATGTCTTGTCCAAATGACAAGCTTGCTATTAGGTTGCGAGTCTCGAATTCTCTTAAGTTTAATAACTTACAGGTATAGTAAGGTCTCCATATCCACAGTTCTGTCCAGTATAACAAAAGTACCTTCTAAACTAACATCTACTTGTTGAACTTTACTTTTTGTTGTTTGAACATTTCTACAGATTCTATGGATCTGGAGTCATACTTTTTTATGACCAGTTTACGCCATAACAATGTGTAACTCACCTCTTTCTATGGCCTCATTTACCACTTGTTTTATGGTAGCAATGTTAAACGCCGGGTTGAACCTACAAACAATAAAACGGAATGCATAAAAATCATCACTGACCACTCTGGTGTGTCTGTGTCGGTCTGTGACCACAATGGGCTTTTCACGTGCACAAAACTTTAGCTATAATGTTTAACTAGTAATATATTTGAGTTTGTCATTTTGGAGAGAAGAAAAATGTACAATAGCTGGTAACTTGTTTGTGTGAATATTCTACAGATATTTTATTTTCTGCTGTCAGAAACAGCATACATATTTAAATAGCTCCTGATTTTTGCGAATTTGTGGCATAATAAGATTTGCTGAAATATGTACCATTTGAAAAGAATATAAAACAAAAAAAGTAGCACCATAAATGTCACATATATAAGCTCATCAAAAACTGTTTAAGGTCCTTTTTCATAGTCTTAACTATCTTAAAAAGTTTAAAGGTCATACAAGTTGTGTTTTTGAGTAATATCACATAATGTTGAAACTAACAATGTCTTAAGTTTACATTTGTTTATTTTAACCAAGATAAATGAGTCTTGTATTAAATTAGCTATGAACAAATAACCAAACATCTGTAATGTACTAATTATTCGACCAAACTCGAAAAACCACTAAATAGCAATCGTTAACCCTTTCTTATGCCTTAACCGAGATTAATTGAGTACAACCATAGATGATATTTTTCGACCCACTACAGCACTAACAGATTCTTGTCACAATATTAAAGTCAGCAGGCTTATGTTGAACTCCAACAGAAACAATAAACAACAAAACATTAAATTATAAAATTTAAATTGTTTTTAAACATGCTAAAAGGAAAAATCAAGTTGTGAAATAAGACCCAATCACAAAAAGTGCAAGTTAGCAAATGGCACCAGTTGGTGAAATTATCAAGTCAATGAGGTGCATCCACTACTATACCAGCATAAAACATTATTGTACTTTTTTTAACTGTGTGAAATTATATTATTAATCTCTAGTTATATAGTTTGTTAATGTTTTATTATTTCAGAAATTCGGTAAAAAACATTAGATGGTCCTTTCTAGATATGTCAGAGTAAGTAAAGCTTGGTTTTCTATTTTCGCTTTTACCAAGTCTGAATTTAATTTCTAAACTCTTTTATTTTATGTAACAAAATTTTAATATAGAATTGTTACATTTATTTCTTAGACTTCTGCATCTCTAACAATAAATAAAACTTCTTTACAAGTGTTTCTGTGAACACAGTTCCTGTAAAAGAGTTAAAACTTCACTAATAAATTAAAAATAAAGAAAACAAGACTAATCATGATGTGAACTGGTATAATTTTATTCATGTCAATTGAACAACTTACTTTTTGGGCATTAAAAAAAGGTATAACAATTACATACACAATATCGTTGTTGCGCGTGAAAGACTCGCTATGTGTTTTTTATAAATTTGTTTTAGCTATGTGAATTATAACACTTAACGTGTAGGTATATATGGAACCTTCAAGTATGAATGTCACATAGCTACATTCCGAAACTCTTTAAATATTTCATTTATTACATAGTTGTTTTTACAGTACGTGTGCATTGAAATAACAATCAATACTGCATAAAAATCCGAAAATAGCTAAATAACACATAGCGATTTTTGCACACGCAACGACGATATGTGACCGACCACACATTGAGATATTTTTTGAGAATGTTGTTGAATACTCCTGTTGTCTTTATAAATTGAAATGTCTAATGACAAAGAAGTAAATCATTGATTTGAGTAATAAGGTAATCCATTTCCCAAGTAAAGTCTCTTTTATCTCTATTATAATCTTAAATAAAAACAAATTACAATTGTGTTATTGTGATATATTTATAAAATAAATATTCCAGAATTCCTAAGAAATCAGCAGGGATAGTGCTCTCAACAACCACTGCAATCAAGATATTCAATAAAAATTAAATGTTCTTGTTAAGGCACATATATGTAATGGAAGTCCCATTATATATGTAAATTTTATTGCTATCATATAACACAACCTTTACCCAAATGTCCCTCTAAGATATGTTAAATTGTGTGTAATGTATCCTATAACTATGATAATGATGCCCAATTTCTTTATTAAAATAAAAATTTTAAACATTATTATTAAAAATATAGCCATATTTTGTTTTAATAGAAATTATTACAAAGATGTTCACAAATTATCTTAATAATATTGTGCCTTTTTCTTCTGCAGCACTCAGAGAACAGATTAAATAATGTAAATAAAACGTAATTGCAGTCAATTAGGTTAAACTATTGTTTCTCTAATACTAAGTCAATGATCAAAGTACCTATATAAACATCTCTTAAATAATGGCTATGTGTTACAGTAAAGATAATTTATATATAGTCTATTCATTTATTGTGTTCCATTCATCTGCTTTGGAAAAACATTAGTCTTACTTCATTCACATGTTATTTTTATTACCTGTAAGCATGACAATACAGTATTGTCTGATCACTTTGTTTTCTTTTGTCATCCCAAGGGTATGTTACTATATTATCTTGACTTTACATCAATATATAAAGTATAAAATGTACACTCGTAACTAATAAAACTAGATGTAATATTCATTGGTAGGTAAATTACAGATTTACAGTATATAACCTAATTCATAACAGTAAATAAAATAATTACCCGGATTCTGAGCCATTCATCTTGTTCACTTATGTGATTCCTTTATTGTGATACAAAACCAGGTATCTATCACCCGAAATTATAGGAGCACTGGTAATCTGCCGTGATTTGAACAGGTGTAAGAGATAATTCGGCGAGAATTAGGCGACACTTGTTAACAGAAATTATCACTTGAACACTCTTATAAAATAACGAAAGAAACTAAGGAATCATTTACAAGTATTTTGTTAAATCCTTTAGCATTTTATCTCTTCACAAACCATAGAAATGCAAGAGAAATCGCACGCCACCTTTGACTAACTTCTGTCATCATATTTTCACCTTCGATACATTTTAAATTTATTCTTTACACATTATGATACATTAAAATATACATTACAAAGTAAGTCCCCTGAAATATATTTTATCACAGCACGTAATTTTACAAAGAATTATCACGACAGTAACCAGCTGACATTTCCGTGGTGCGTTGCAAGAGATTCAACATGGCCGACCCTCACGCATGACGTTTGTCGTTTACTATTTTTTGATCAATTCGGATCCACAAACAAAAATATTAAATATACACCTTATCACTCTAATAGGAATCCTAAAATATGTCATTTTTCATCAATGTTTTGAAAGCAGTTGCCAAATTGTATGGTGAGTGCTTATTAAATTACCATGTTATAAAACAATAAAATGATTCCTGAACGAATGCTACGCTACGTGGAAAACTATCGGAACTAAGAAAATCACATCCGTTTCCTATCTACAAATAACGAATTGAAATTGATGACTTTTTTCAAGTTTTAAAAGTAAGAATCACAAAAGTAATGAGAAAGAAAAGTCTTTTCCTACCTTCTGTTTTGCTCTGGCGGTAAAACGCTCCAATCTACTTCATACATAGGATAAGCCATCATTGGTTCTTATAAATACACTAACATTAAACTAATATCATTTCACCGATAGGCTACAGTATTCCGCGACGGTGTAGACTGAACTGTTATCTGACGTGCTTTATCATGGGCGCAGGTACTCAGTCAGTATACATATCCAGCAAATGCGTATCTCTTATCAAAAGTTCAATTTATCACTGAAAAAGGATAGCAATACACGCTCACGATTTTAATAACATTTTATTCTTAATACAATATATTGTATGTACAAAACAATAGTACGAGCCACGTCGTTATCTAAATAGGAAAACTCATTATCATTCACTGTATTTAGTAGCGCGGTTGAATGATAAATGCAGGTGAGTGCGAAGCGCGCGTACTATAAATTGTCTTCATGGTTTCGTGGGGGACGATCCACGCTGTTCCTCTTAATGCAGTCCACTAGCCATCTAATTCCTTCGTCGACACCGTCCCTTAGGAAAAAAACAATCATTAAAATACGTAGCGCAAAAAATTTTTTTTTGAAACTGATTTAATTGTTTTGTAATGAAATGACTTAGGTATGTTTTTTATTTTTAACAACAATCACCTAATTACTATCAATATGCATATTAATTATAATTAATATTAATAACTCGTATAATGACGTTACGTCTGTCTTGTTTGTGGTCAATTTGAATAAAGAATTCAGACCGATTTCGATGAAATATGACAGCTTATTTAAATATTAAAAGACCGTAATTAATTTTTCAAATAAAAAACTTTTCGGTAATTTGGCCATAACTACCTAATAGTAGCTGTACAAGCAACCAACAATGCAGATTACTCCAGTCATTCGAAAGGTGCTTTATATTCACAAAATACTTCCCTAGATGCGTGTTTAGAACGATAACCACCGACCAAACACGATCTTGCACCTACGGTGCTCCAGGAAACTGGCTCGCCCAAAGTCAAGAAAATGAAAAAAACATACATGCCAGAACTTTAATAAATTCATATGAATAAAGGTAAGATAAAATGCTTTTATTCAATACGAGCATTTACAATGCGTGTATTGAATGTCAACAATATTTAGCATCATTGCATATTTTTCATTGTAAAGCACTTGTATTATTGAAATCATAAACAATGACAGTAACATAACACCCAGATTGGCCCGGGCATGGATCTACCTGAGGGCATTCGTAAAAAAAACCGGTATGCCAGTCATTCCACCACGAAGTTTGTCATAAGTATAATGATTTCATGTATTTAAGCGAGAAATTTGATATATGACGTATTATGTAATACTATCTACCTAGGAGCTCGATGGCGCAGTGGTTAACTAAAGTCTGAATTCAGACATATCATTGCACTTAAAAAAATGCGTTGACAGAATATGAAATCATATTTTTGTATTTATTATTTACAAATGAATATAATGATAACAACACTGTATGATATGGCCGATAGATTCAGTAAAGATTAGTGATTATAAATGAGCTGCCCCTTTTTTATTGGTACTGGTTCTAAATTAGTGATCGAATATGTTTCGAGCGTGACCGCGCCCTAATATATTTGATACGTCATAAAATACTATGTTTTTACTTTCAGTGTAGGTACGTCAGTTACATAAATTATGTCGTTGGTGGTTGCCACGCTCGGTCTGAGTTTAGCCATAAGATCAGTGTAACATACGTAGATGACGAATGCATGTTGCGTAAAGTGCAATGTGGAACTGCCTTATAAGGCTACAATGACATTAGTCGACCATGCTGACACGTGTGTGCATACTATACTCACGAACCCGTATCAGTCAGTGTCTAATGCTCTATCAATATTTCAAGACTTTGGTCATGTGGGACAATAATATGGATCATTAGTATATAGGAATGAATCGACCTACATACATAAATTAAAAAAATAAAATAAAGGTTAATCTATGCATTAGCCTGTTCTGCTCCTTCGACCCGTATCCTTTGGCGCCAATTTAATAAAAAGCTTCTTATATTCATTCAAGTAAACGCAAACTGTATATAACAGATATATGATTGTTGGTCACCAGGGTCTTCACGAAACTAAAGTCAGCCAACTAATTTGATGCCAAATGCATGCATGTAATGTTTGTGCGAGGAGTTTTAGTGGGTTGCGATTAGAATGTACGGCATATGATTGCGAAAGGTAAGCAACTAGAAACGAAGGTGGGTCAACAGACGGGGGACCAAAATTAAAATCTTAGACGACTTTGTGCTTCAGAAGGAACTTTAAACCGTTGATACAGGCTGTATTTACAATTGTTAGCACCTCTCAATCTTCTCTCCTTTGTGATGGCTTACAGTCCATTTTCCCTACGGTGTCTACATCCTTAGAGGACACCTCTGCCCCTGCAGAAGGCCCACTTTAATATGCTGATGATGAATGATTGTGTTGTAGTAATGAAATACTCTGTGAAAAAATGTTAAGATATCTAAGTTTTATCTTTAGAAATGAAAATAATCACCCATTTAATGCTGAAGTAGCCATAAGCATTATATCCCTTGCACCAATGAGGTGTGCATTTTGATTGAATATTGGTTTTACTGTATGCACTCCCATGCAATCTGGAATGTCTTGTTTGTTGGCTAATACCAATAGAGGTACTCCGGATAAGTGCTCTGATGCTATCATCCTGTCTAAGGGAAAAAATAAATTACAGAAAAGTCATACAAATTATTAAATCTTCATTCACTTTGCTTATGCTTTTGAAAATTATAAATGGAATGTAAAACTTCTCAGTGCCAAATTACAACTTTGAATATTGATCAAAAAAATTGTTGATTTTAAATATGTCTCCATTATGGAGAATACATTTTTCTATGAAAGCATATGTGCAAATAAGTAATTATGTAAATTTTGCATTAGCAACTCCACTAACGTAACCCTTGTCGCAACCGCAAGATTTAGTCTTTTTTTATGCATCATATTTTCAAAAACTTCTTTCGACCCAATGTCATTATATCAGAAGCACACTTTAACAGTGCAATTGTTGCACACATACTACTAAAATAGTGTCTAAAAAATTCTCCTTTCAGTTTTTGGTTTGAAGTTGCCACTGAGACAAGCTATGAAGAATAGTGAAAATATTTACGAATTTAAAATATCTTTACCAAATGTTTCTTTAGATTCAGAAATTCTTTCTCTATCAGAAGAGTCAACTATGTAGATGACAGCATGACATTCAGCATAATACTGAAACCAAAAACAATACAAAATTAGAGTACCTATCATAAATTTCCTTATGAGTTTATTGTTAGCATTAAATCAAATTTGAGTTAAAAAAATAGTTTTTACTCAAATTAATTAAATTCTATTTTTTATTGTGTTCATATTTTTGGTCACTATACTTTGTCCCACAAAGACTGAAGTTCTTGCTGGCCACCAAGATCCCAAAAATTGAGCATAACACCATCAACATCTATCTTTCCTATATTCAAGCCAACTGTAGTAGTAATTCTATTAGGATTCATAGCCTTATACTTCCTCGTAAATTTAGTTTTAGCAGCTTCCAAATAAGTCTGGAATAATCAGAGGAAACACAGTTGATGATTGAAATGGTTACAAATCTATTACTTTATTACGTGGTGCCATTAAAGGAAGTACCGTTTTGCCAGCATTGTCCAAGCCTAAAATTAAGACACAGTATTCGTCTTTTTGTATGATATATTTGTAGAAGCCGTGTAATAAAGTATACATTATTAACTCATAATGAAAAATATCGACTTTTATGACAAATAAGCAATTTATTTAATTTCAAAACAAGGAGTAATTTGTTACAAATGTCAATGTCACACTGACAACGTCCATAAGGGCAGGCAAAGGGAACAAAGCTTATACCGGCTCCTTTTCAGAATTATTTTATTTAAATGATGAGTGATGATGATGAAATGACTGATTTATGAATAATGGATGAACAATAAATGACGAAAGAATAATGTAAAAACGCTTTCCCCAGATTTCTATGGAGGAGTGGTGTTTTGTTGAAACCTTCACCGTGGCCTTCTTGAGAAAGTGTGAAAAAACACTTCCCGCTATTTATTTGACTTGCCAATACTCGTATATGTTCAAGATGTCCAACCTTATGACGCACTAACATATATTTTACAAGAAAGTCCCGCATAAGCCACCAATTTTTTAGTTAGTTTTCCAAAAGAAAAGGCTAAGGGTGCAAAGCCAATACAGTCTTCAGTGATTTAATATTTTTAATTAGATGATGTTGAATGATAATTTGAGCCGATTTTCAAATGGTGGATGGTCAATGGATAATAAAATAACTATTTTACTAGGTTCCGATAAAGCTGTGGAGATTCACTGAAACCTAAGTAAACTTCTTCAGAGAGCGTCATAAGACACCTTCCGCTGTTTTGTTGTACTTGCTTGCCAGCATTCATGTATCAGAAAAAAAATACCAGAACTGCTTATGCGACGCCTACCGCTCCCAAGTGTAGATTTTATTAGTTTTTTGATGTTTGCTCAAACTATACAGCCAAACAATTTGATGATGATGAATGATAAAAAGAAACGATGATGGATGATTATTAATTGATTAATTAAAACCTGATGACATCTTAAAAGAACGCAAAAATACGCTATTTCTCAATGATTATTAATTTTCTATTATTTATTTTTTAACACGTTAATATCCAGCATACATTCAGGTATTTTAAAAGCAATTAAAAATATAATTGATGCTTTTGTATTCAATGATCGATTTAATGTGACATTCATGTGAATAATCTCTTTTGTAATCATAATTTTCTGTCAAAGACTTTGATGAATAGACAATGCCATAAAATTGTTGGAATCATACAAAAGATAAAAAAGTTTCTAAAATGCCACCGAAAAGTAAAAATACTAAGTCAATAATGACTATTAATGCTAAATCAAGCACAAACGATGGATCCGATAGTTTTATATCACCCCGGTATGTGAGCTTAAAATTAACTCTTGAAGGTGACCCGCCTGGGCCAGGGGATTGGCCTTTTATTGCAATTTTCTATGGTCAAATAGTCTTGGAAGGAAAGTGGCAGACTGGATACGTTCTTGAAAGTGAAGCACTTGCTTTGGATCTTAAGGGACTATATAGTCAGCAGTTAGTTGCAGATCAACCTCTCATATTATTGTTGCGCACCGTTGGTGGTAAAGGGTCCAAAGATCCTGATCCTTTACTCAATGTAGACAATCGTGCAGGTGCAACTGTTGATTTATTTCCTTTAATTATGGGGGAAGAAGAAATCAACGTTAGAGTTCCGTTAATTACTATTAACACTGGAGAAATCACAGCTTGTACAGTGGAAGTGTATGCAAAATCAGCCGGCGTTTCTGAAATTATCAGAGTCCCTATGATTATAACATTGCTATCTGCTCATTGCTTGCCATATGCTAAAGAAGGGACAGCTTACATTGCAGCTGTTGGTTTGAATGAGATTCTTGATGAGCCATCAGTTAAGTTTGGTATGTCTCTTAGTACAGCAAAAGCTTCAAAAGTTATTTGGGCAACTGCTAGTAATGCAGGTCAAGCAGCTAATACTTTACTTAATATACCCAATGAAGATAAGTACATTCCTGAAGATCTTGAGGTGAAAAATACTGATAAATGTAACTCAGTGTATTGGAATGCAATGAAAAGAGTTTTAGTTGATCCAATGATGCTAAGTGATAGATTGGCGATGCCTTTTATGATTGAAGTTGCTGGAATTCCTAGGACGGGAAAAATTGATGTTCGCGGGCGTTACATGGGATTTGTAGATGCAGGAGCTTTGTTAGAGCCTGGTGAATACGGAGTATCAGTGTGTGCGAAATTGATATTTTACAGTGAAGCAAATTTGCCCGAGAATGTTGGTCCATTATTAGAATTACCACCTAGCAGTGCAAAAGTTAGCGCACGTGAAACAGATTTAATAACCGACGAATTCGGTCACGATTCTTATATAGTTGTCAGATTTGACATTACGGAACCCTTGACGCCAAAAATTAAATTTGCTTGGTTGTATGAAACTCTAGGCTTTCCGCCGCCGGATGGACCCGCATTTCCAGTAGATGCTTTGGAAATAGAGTCACCACTAGAAGATCCTTCAGTAGATGTAAGACGTTTACGAAAGGAAGGCGGCGCTTTAGCTGTTCATAAAGAACTAAGTAATTTAGCTTGTCAAGGTGCAGTTCCGATGAATCAAGGTATTAAAAGAACGGCTGCTAATCGGCTTCTTATGAGGGTGAGAACAATGCTTAAACAGTTCCCACCTGGCGATTGCTCACTTATAGATTGGCAAGACACAGTAACTGCTCAGCACGCTGCTAGTAGACGCGCTGTAACTGCTTCTTTTGCACCACAACCTCCAATAAAACGTACTACGTCAAGAGTCGCCGCTGCAAGATGTCGTTTGGCTGGAGACACAAGATTGGCAGACATGCACGTGGAAAATAACTTAAAGGTATTAAAGAAACATCCTAGGCCGTTATTAACTAAAGTTTTACGCCTCTTAGAAGAAAACAAAGTAGCTGATGCTAAAAATTGTTTATTAGAAGCTTTGAGCGTTCATACGAGAAATAAATTTTTATTGTGGACTTTAGGAGGTCAAGAATTTAATAAAGGATCCGAAGGTTTTGAAGTTGCGTCTGCTGCTTTTCGTATAGCAGTTAAGGGTGATAGTTCCGACGGTACAACTAATGCTATCGGTTATGCAGCGCTACACGCGTTATATCATTATAAAGGAAACTGTCACGCGGCATACATTGCTGCCAAAAAAATGAGAAAGTCATTCGAACTGCCAAAGGAATGGAAACTGTTTCACAGCAGATGGGCGACAATTAGTGGAGAAGAAGAAACGTTTTGGCTACCGACAACCATATCTTCTGAAAATCCTATTTTGATAGCTGCCGCCTTCTTTCTTTGCTTACGTTGCTATGCATTTAACGAAAGATTGTTAAAATGTTATGAGGAAAACTGTGCCATTCGTGGTTCTCGCTTAGGATTAAAACCTGTGATTGGACCTGACTTGTATTATATAAGAGCAGCATCATTTCTTATAAGACGGGAATTAGATAAAGCATTGGATGTGACCACAAAGGGTCTGAAAAGATTTGGCCCTTCTGCCATGATGTCTCAAATGCGAGCTACTTGTCTAGCTGTTGTTCGTGGTTGGGATGGTGAATGCGAGTCGGCACTTGTCGAAGCAGAGAAAGCTGGTGCTGAGACGTGTCCATCGTTACTTTTAAAAGCTGCTAAGTCGGGACTCAATTTGAACCCGTATATCTCTCTTCAGAGAGCAGCTCGAGTACATCAAATAGCTCCATCGGCTTTCTCAGTACTTGTTATTGGTCAAATATATAATAAGATGGGAGAAGAACTTCTTGCTGAACGGTGGGCTGCTGCAGCTGTGAAGATAGAGCCGAAATTGGCGGACGGGTGGGCCTTTTTAGCTTTACTGGCTATGTATCAAAGAGACGTGCATAGAGCTAGAACTATGCTTCGCACTGCTAAGCAAGTGGGTCCTCTAAGCCCTGATATGGAGGAAGATGTTAAAAAAATCATGGATATAATTCAAGTGGAAACATTACCAGATGCATTGGTAAAAAAATTGTGCTTTTGTGAATATTATTGACGCAGTTAATATTAAACCAAAAAAAAAAAATAGGGAAATAAAATGTTTTCCTTTTAATAGTTTTTTTTTCTGTTATTAGTTATTACCTACTGTGCCATATTTGTAAAAGATTACCTATCTTATGTTTTTCTAGTATAAAGGCGGAGAAAAAGGTGGAGTTAATGAATCAATAAAAACAGATAAACAAAGTCTATACAGTTATATCGAATTCTATACAGGTATTGTTGACGTGAGATAAGAATATACGGAACTAGTGTCACCAAAATGAGGTGTGGGTATCACTGAGTTAAAAATAACTCCAGAGTACTATTTTGTGAAGCAGCACTTCACGCAGTAGGATTTGACAACGTCGTAGATCGAATGTGGGTTAGATTACCACACAATCCCACTTACTCTATGTACCCGTTGATAAGAGGCCGATATGCTGATAACGACTCTAGTATACGACATGAATTAACGAGTCATTTCTACAGTAAAAATGATAATCCGACTCACTTTTTGACACTCCTTTCAGTAAGAAGTCGGTAGATAAACCGTGTAGTTAAATGTTGAATGTTTAATTCTGTGCGGCGCGGTTGCATCATTGCGGGAAGGTTCGCGGCCAGAGCGACATACACAAACAATCTCTGAAGTGGAACGACCGGGCTCTTTGTTTTGAGGCGAGTTTCAAACAAGATCTCGGATATGTGAAGCCGAAACTGTGCGATGGCTCTCTCGACGAATTGCTGGAAATATCTTGTGTTAACTTTCAATGCTGTATTTGCCGTAAGTAAAACAATTTTTATAAAGTTTATGAAGTTTTTATTGACTCAGTTCCCGTTGCATTGACTCTTGCCTTTGTTGTCATAACAACACATCGCAAACAATATATTGTGTTCACCTAATTAATCCACTACGTTATTATTTTTAAATTAAATAAAAGCAATGACACAGTTTTTCTCATTGTATCTAGTTAATTGAAGTATCGTGAGGAGAGAGATCATTGTTCGCTCAATTAAGGTAAACCGGCAAAGTAGAATAGTTAACAGTAAAAATGTCAAGATATATGTTGGCGCTAGTTGTTATAAATAGAGAAAAAGGAATAAGAGGCATTGCGACGATGCTCTGACATTAGCGAACTACTATATAATTTAGTTGGGTTTTCTTGTTTCTTATATGTTGTTGTTTGTTGTTAATAGATGTCAGCAGTGGTAATGTTTGGCGTAAGTGGGTTCCTGCTGTATAGGCTGTTTGTGTACCGGCATTTCATCGGCGTAAATGTGGAATATCCAGCTATATTATTACTGATGATGGCAATCATAACTTGCTCTGTAGCCTGGATTGGATGGAGAACAGCCAAATCAATGCATCACTTTCACATTGTTTTGGTAGGTAAATAGAAATAAACTTACCAACAGACAGTTTAAAAAATAATAAGGTGCACTTGTAACAATATTTATATTTGTTTATACTCATCATTTTTAAAAGAAGTGGTCAAATAAATTCTCATTTTATTTTCAAATAAAGTAGTAAGTAAAAATATTTACTATGACTGTTGGAAATAAAAGGTGAATTTTGTAATTGCAATTGAATACCTTTATATAAAAAGATTAAAACAAGCTCTTATATCGTCTAATGAGTTAAAAGGGTTTAAGATTACGTCACGCGTGGTTTCGTGAAATTAGTCACACTTTTTCAGCTGTCTTTTTTTCGTCGTTATTCGTTCACCATTCTCACATGTAAAAAAGAAAGATAAAAATGAAGAGAAAATTACTGATGCTTTTTATTATTTTCACGCTTATATTTAATCTTGATACAGTAATCCTTTATCAGTCCTGGGTCCGAATCTCAGTAGGGGCAGATGTTTGTATGATGAATACGAGCATTTGTACCTGAGTCATGGTTGTTTATATATTTTTATATATATATATATATATATATATATATATATATGTATGAATATTTCATATCTATGTATCATATCTGTATTTCTATCCGTTATCCATAACACAAGCCTTACAGTGCTTACTTTGGGCTAGGCTAATTGGTGTGAATGTAGGAAATATTTTTATTTATTTATTTATCAGTTCCGACATCCGTAAAATTGTTTTATGTTAATAAATATAATCAATAAATGAGTATATTAAAACAAAGCGCGTTTATAAGTATTAAATAAGAAATAGATTATTAATATGGAATATAAAACAATTTTCGTCAAGATAATAAAGCTTCATAAGCCTAGCAACGTCTTGAACTCTCTTTTTTCTTTCTATATTAAGAGATCTTCGCATTTCGACGGTAGTTTGGTGTAACGATAGCGACCCTGTCTAATGCACAAATAGCCCTGGATTCGAATCCTGGTAGGACTATAATGTTTGTGTGATGAACATGCCTTTGTTCCCATTCAAATATTAAGAAATAACTTGTCAATAACATTTTTTAAATCAAGTGTTGTATTATATATTTCCAGACTGGTGTGCTTATCTTCATCGTAGTGGCAATTCAGTTCTCGTGTTTCGTCTGGGCCATGGTTGTGTGGGACAGCGTGGACATAGACATCAGGAACTCCATGTCAAATTTCTTCGATGTTACTATCGAGACCAACGACTCAAATTCTCCAGAATCCATCCGGTGGGATAGGTTGCATGTGCAAGTGAGGGTTTCATTTTTTATTGTAAGTAAATAATAATATAAAGTTTCGACATTTGCGGAATATTAAATCCGAGTACATCCGGAATTCGGAAGGCCTTGGCATGAAAGTGTGTAGAACCTTTTTTATTATTTTAAATCAGTTCGCTCTTGATTCCAATCAAGCCCGGAGGCCAAGACTGGATCTACGATGAAGACTCTAAGTGCCTATTCATCCCGTGTCCCTTTATAAATATCCCACGTTTTTCAGTGACCAAAAAAGAATAAAATAACCTGGCGGGGCCAAGCGAGGGGCCACTCAAAACGTGGGGGCGCATTTTACTTATTGAAATGTAATGAGATGTATGATATGCATAGATGTTGAGAGTATTTGTAAAGAAGCGCCCCCACATTTTGAGTGGATTTTTAGATTTTTAAATCTAGTATTATTATTTTATTCTTTTTAATTATTAACTCAACGAAGTAACCATGTGTTACGCAACAATCGGATAAGCCCCATACAAAACTGAAAGTTGCCTAAAGTTGACCTGAAAGTGCACCTAGAAAGTTGAAAGTTGTTTAAGCGTGCATTGTCATCGGGTTCTGAGCTACCCTGAAAGTTTTAACGCGCTAGGTGGTCGGGAAGTGCCTCAAAATTGAGATACAAGATTCCAACCGGACAGACAAGACGACAGACAAGCAAACAGACAAGAAAGCGACCTAAGAAAAACGTGGGAATAGAGCCTTCTTAAGTTCTGGTTTGGTTCTGGCAACCCATAAATATGCCACTGCGTTCTAAGATTATGTGGACTGTTTTAACGACAGTCTCTGATAGCAATGCCATATCTTTTCACACACAAAGATACATAATTGAACAGCCATATTATTTAAAAAGGCATAAGTCGATAGCGCCGCATTAATTACGGAATATCGGATAAGCTACACGTATTAGAACAATAAACAGAAACATGAGTGTATTCAATCCCAAGTAAATAACTTGTTTTGCTCTACTTTTCTGGCTGGAGATTCAGTTAATAGAATTATGCTCTATCTTGGGTCTTATCACTACGGACAGCTGCTAATTCGGGACAGATTCTAAATCATAATAAGCTTCGGACAAATCGTAAAAGTTTATTTATTAAGCGGCTTTCAAAAAAGTGAGGTTTTTAAAGGGTTATAACAAGTTAACGGAAAAAAATGGTGTCAAAATGACTCTATCTTTAATGAATAGTTATATTAGTTAGTTACTTCAGATTAATATAATATTTTTAACTGTTTAGGAAAACAGAACTATAATTGTAATAATGAGGTGTCAATAGTAGTAACACGCGCAATAATAAATATATATATACCTACCTATTTATGTTAGTGTCCATGCACTCAATCCTTAAGAAAACCGAAAATAAATCACAAAACAAATAGAATGAATTTTCCAGTTAGAATTCAGGCCAATCGTGTATTATCGGATTTTTAATCAAATCCGATATCTAGCCTAGTATTGTGCGCGTCGTTACCCTTGACCGTCTCGTGATTTAGGCACAAAATTAACAGCGTCCGTAGAAGTTTGTGGCGAGGAATAATTTAGTTTATCTGATATGAAATAAGAATACATTGAAGTTTTACGATTTATTTCTCCACGTCAAAATAATAATAAATAAATGTAAGTATTAGCCAACGTCACATACCTACATCCATGTAGCTAAAATAGCATGTCGGGGTAGCTTGTAATAAAAACTGCACTTATGCATGTATTAAATTCGCTGTCCTTATGCAGAAGGACGCCACCTCTAAGATGTTATTTTTAGAAATTAATGAGAGGCTTTGGAATTCACAATGACCAATTCTTACATTGGGTTGATTGCTGATTGTTTTGGTATTAATAGAAACGTTGTATGATTATAATAAACAAACTTATAACATTTCAAAATCCATGCGTTCTTTTTGCGCCACCTTGTATAGGGTGTATGTTTTGTAAGTTGGAAGCGCTTGTTGGAATCCTGAATCAACCACGGTATCACAATCTCCAGACCCGAGTTAATATAAAAAAGCTTATTTTTCTACATTGACGATCTATGCAATCGAACCCGAAACCTTGGAGTGACGTTACCATGGAAACCGGTATACTAGCCACTCGACCACGGAAGTCGTCGAATCAAAATGTTCCGTCATCGAATCTTGGCTGGCGGACATATTTATGTGATAAGAGTAAATGCTATTATATGTATGTATTCTATATGTTATTCAATGTACGCGATGCTTACTTCAAAAACTAATTGATTGTTTGTTTGTGAAATTTCTTTATTGACATAAAATTAATACAATGCTTATCAAATACAGATTAAACATATACATATCAGTTAATAAACGCTTTTTTGGGCTAAATACGTCTACAAAAGTTTACAATAGTGTAAGTTAAAAAATATTACTCATTACAACCTGAAGTTAATGACAAAGAAGCAATATACTAATACAATAATTAAATTTTGTTGTGTGAGTTACTTGAAGGTAAAATCACTATATCAATCAAATATTTTGAATATTTAAATTAAACAAAAAATGCTTGTATAGTTTGATAGTGGTAGAAGAGATTAGGAACTTGCCGTTTGTTTTTTTTGCCGATCACATTGTTCCTATAAAATAAACTTTATCACCTTTTAGTTTGAATGCTGTGGCATCAGCGGCCCAGGAGATTACGGCCAGAAGGGTTCTGTGCCGTTCTCATGCTGCGGGCAGGGACCGCTGGATTCAAAATTTAAGCCGTATACGGCCGATTGCTCAACGCTTTACCAGCGGGGCTGCGCGAAGCCTCTGCACCAGTATACACGACAACAGCTGCTGTTGGTTGCAATGGCAGCGCTCATTGCCTCCGTATTGCAGGTGAGGTTCATCATATATCATCATTAGCTTGTTATTCCTTCTAGAAGTATGTTGTAGTCAACTATTGGCGATATGAAAAATGTGGTTCATAGGGACACGCATGTCTGCTTTGCGATTTTACAACTACTTCAGTCTGACTGAAGATTCATTCATAATTTCGGCCGAAAAATGTCCACTGTCAGAAGGGAGACTTCCCAGAAAAGCGGGAGAATTTTGCCATATTCTTCACGTTTGGCAAGCGGGTTAGAGATCGCACTAAAATACTATAATTTGGAAAACGCTGCTGCGAATTTCGTAGTCTATAGGGTGTATATGGTGATTTCCATCTGTAGCCTTTTGCGAATTTAGTGCTATTCTACTCTGCCAGTCATCACACGGGAGGTATGTTTGATTACTTTCCACTTTTTTAAACCTTATATTCCGAATTCCCTATATCACGCACTAGGCGCATAATAATGGTGTGGCATCCAAATTAGTAACATAAACTGAAGTTACTATTGCTTACAGGATTCATGCGCACAATGGTTTGTAGGAAGAAACGGTACTTGTTGCTTGAGTGTAAATTTTAAATAGGCAATTTTGATGAAATCATTATAAATTTAAATCATAACTAATCATAACTCAAACGCATTACAAACGCTAGTGTTGCATATTTGAAAATTGCACTTAGCCCTTAGATAGATACTATATAATACTAATAATATTCGTCGTTCAGGTCTTTAATAGAATAGAACATGCCACTTCTGGGAAAATAGTTTTTCTTTTTGTTGTCACTGGAGGCAACTCGCAACAACACTACCACTTTCTGACGGCTAGTGTGGTTTTAGTATATTTGATTGGACGGCTATGTGAAACTGGTCGTTTTTAATTTTATTGAAAACAGATGCGTAGGTAGTAAATACTGCTTAAATCACCATCACTTCGAAAGATTAGAAAATGATCTCTGTTTTAAAAAATATCTATTGATTACGCTTTGATCCTCAGTGTTTTAAGGCTGAAGAACATGCTTGCTCAGATTCTTGTCCTTTTCCTAGCTAAATAAGTGAAAATTGCAAGAGCTTATGGCGGCAGGGTTTCTTAACCCTTACTGCCTTTATAACTTCTTGCTCGCAATGCAAAAAATGCAGGGAGTACTACTTCTTGGTCGTGTGCAGTATAACCATATTGGGATAGTCAGTTTTCGTAATTATGTTTTCAATATAATATTTTTTAATTATGCTCTACAAAAAACCCTTATTGCACCGTAGCCTCGTAAAGTCTGCATCTAACAAAACTATAAAACGTACAAGGGACAACTTATACATATTGACAAGGATTTCCCACTCATTTGAGTTGTGTCATCTTTATAATTGCTGCATCGACCTCGCAAAGTTATATTGTAAGTCGCACAGTATGAATAATAAATGGCAAACATTGTCCTTGTCATAAATAATTATTACGCCTGTATTTGGGGTTGTGCCATCACCAGGGACTTTATAAATGACGTAGAGTTGGGCCGCTCGGTGGTGGATCACATTTGAATGAGCACTTAAGTGCTTGCATTCATTATGTTGCTGCGTAATTGTTATACATATATAAAAATCAACTAACGTGCTTTGGTCTTACAAAATTCAAAAAGGAGTAGATGGACTTGTGGTGGACGACGAAATTGTGATAAGTTGCTGTACGACTACCAGAGAAGGTTTTTTATGTTCCTGTGGCTGGAAAAACATCGCTGCAAAGCATTCTGTAAAGTAAAGAAGCTAGTAATTTAATAATAATAAAAAAATATTTCAATGTTTGTATGCTAGCACCATATAAAATATAGAACTAGTTTCTGTGGTCACCACATCTGTAATCAGCTTGCTGTCAAATTTTCAAAAAATATAAACCTAAACCTGAAGAATTTAAACTAACCACCAACTAACCAAAACGATTCCAAATACGAAACGTATAATGGAATAATCGCGTGCTAATTAGAGATGCTACGAATGGAACAATTGGAGGTCACCAGCTAAGTAAAGTCAAAGGCATGTTATTATTGACCTATTTAAAAGGGTAAATTTTCACAATAGATTTTTAAACAAACAACGTATAGAAATAAATATTACGCAAGTTAGTCTGCTGCAGTTTAACTCATTTCCTGTTATGCATAACTTCGAAATTAAGTGCCGGTGAGAGCATTTGTGCTTGGATGAAATAGTGCTACCATCGTTAGTTTTCATCGTCGTCAAGGTCTCTAGTGAATACTTTGGAACCTATGCCTCCACTTCTTGAACCTTGAACTCATTAGTCGATCCATAATAAGGTTCTTGAATTGCAATGTGTGTGGTTAGAATTTCTTTTAATCCTACTTTACGGATAGTATTCACCACACAACTCCACTTCTGCGCAGTTCTCAAGAGTTTCGAAGCGTTTATAGTGTATAAAGTTCTCGGGGTTTTTGGATTTCAGCAAGTACTAATCAAAGGATAGAGATTATCAATCGGAAATCCCGACTAAAATAAAGAACAGTAATTCATCTAAAAGTATTTTATTGGAATAAAGTTTTTAAAAAATATTTATTTTATTTTAAGTATTTAAAATACAAAAAGCAAAAGTATTTTGTATTTGAAATGGTAAATAAGAGAAATATTTGCATTTTGTATTTATTTTTTTATTTCAAATTTCGGGATCTATCAATCTCAATGTTTATATTCAATTAAAATGGAATTACGAATTATTCAATTCTCACCCTCCCTTTAACATTAATAACCCAGCGTAACATATTAAGAGCTAGAATTCTTTTCAAGCTTTCGTCTGTCCTAAGTGTGCGCGATTTGTGAGTAGCCAGGAGGAGCCGTCATTAATGGTAGCCGGATCTTACACGGAGATTCTTCGCACTCCTCGCCTTTAAACTCCTTACTAAAATATCCAGTATCATTATTTATCTATTACGACAAGCTTATAAATAAACCGTTGGTACTATTCTTATTTGTCGCAGGGCATGAAATTACCTGCAGATTAATAATAATTAATCATTTAATAATATAACTTTAACTGTCTCATTTCTTTTTTAATAACTAGACATAACATGTAATGAGAAATTAATTTTAACAGTTTCACAATCGTCAGTCGGCCACCCCTCACCGAACTAGGAATAAACCTGTATCTCGGTTGATGAGTTGGAGACAGTCGAAAGGAAGTCTTCTATGCGATGAAAGAAACGATACTAAACTTCAAAAGAGCATTTCGTTAAATTTACAACTGTTATTTGATGGTATTGTACCTATAACATTTCTTGAGGTTTTCAACATATTTTTCTGTCCCTAAATTGTTTTACGGCGTTTTTTGTTACAAGCTTGTAGTAATATTGCCTAAAGTATCTACCTTGTAAGTAAGTACTATATTTTCATATTTCCATTTTGACAGTCTATCAAATAAAGTACGTTATTTGGGGTCCTATTTTTAGTCACTCGAAATAGCATCCCCGTGTGCGACTTAACACACAATCAACATCCAAGTTATTTTCTTAAAGTACATATTGAGACTTCAAATAGACAATGGTAGACTTTTGTTATTTGACAACAATACCAGACGACACAAAAAAATAAAATGAAGTTAGTTAAAACTAACGCTTGACACGAACGATACAACCGCTTGATAAATATATGCCTTGCAAATCTCTCATAAGTTATTCATAAAACCAATTAGCGTATTATAAAGATACACATTGAATAGCAATTCAAAATTATCCGGATGGACCGGTCCGCCAAATGGAGTTATGTAACTCAGACACGTAGAAAGTGACTTGATTTATTGTACATTCGGATACATCGCACTAATATATACGAGTTTTGCAAATTAATATACTTATTGAGTAAAGAAATAACTTTAAAAAATAAGATGTAACTTTAAAATAACTTATGTTAGAGAGGTGACTAGAGACCAAAACACTCTGAACGGCTTTCCTGATGATAAACGATTGCACATAGTCTATTTAATTTTATTTAATAGTATACTAGCGGCCCGTCCCGGCTTCGCACGGGCGGACAAAATTATTAATTTCTTTTTCTAGCATTAAATATACTTAGCCTATATTACTCAGCGTGAATGTAGCTTTCAAATGGTGAAAGAATTTTTGAAATCGGCTCAGTAGTCTTTAAGATTATTCATTACATACATACAAAAATACAAATCTTTCCTCTTTATAATATTAGTGTAGACAGACCAGGCACCTACTAAACAGGTTACTAAGATTTCTCCTCTACACTACCTACCACATACAGCAAGACAAGCTTACATACCACAAGACTATACTTACTACAGAGCAGTTTTTTTATAATACGAATAATCATAAGAAGACTGGCTGGCGTAACATTAGTGACCCTGTCTTCACACTGGACATTTCAACCCAGGACGGGTTCGAGTCCCTGAGGACAGATGTTTGTGTGATTAATATGAGCATTTGTGCCTTTGTCATGGGTATTTATTTATATTTCTATGAACGTTACATATCAATGCATCAAATATGTATGTCTATCCATTAACCTAATATCCACGACATAAGCTTTACAGTGTTTACTTTGGGTTAGGCTGATTGTTGTGAATGTAAGAAATATGTATTATAATAATAATTATTATTGTTGAATACTCACGTTAACTCCTCGTGGTAAATCATGCCTAATAGAGACCATTTCCTTTAATCTTTATATAAATATATAATTCTACTGTACTTACGTGTGTATGTCACTGAACTCCTCCTTAACGGCTGGACCGATTTGAATGATTTTTTGTATGCGTTTGGGTGACGTCCTGATGGTTTAGATTCACAAATCAGCCCGGCAGATGGCGCTGCAGTCGGCACAGCAACGCTCGGCCGGGTCAGCTAGTTAATTATAAATATAATTAACTAGCTGACCCGGCATTTTTTTAAGGGATCTAAAAATACTGTTTATCCCTTTTATTTAATGATAACCGTAGTACATGAGCTTTTTTTAACAAAAAATTGTGCACACTCACCGCTAACTTTGTGATTGTGGCAGATTAAACGGACACGTCCGTTCACCTCTTGTAAATATATATAATTTACATTTGCCTCGAGAGCTACCAACAAATTTACGGTTACGGGTAATACAATTTGGCGATCGAAAACCGTCCAAAAATCGGTAGCGCGGACGTGCTAAAAAGAAAAATAAAAGATAGCGACCTACAATTTCAAAGTTCAAACGCGCAGGCAAAGTTATCAGTTTTGCCAGAATGATGGCGTAGGAGTTTATAATCCAGTAAAGCATCCGCAATAACTCTTTAAACAACGATAATAGTAACTAACTAGATATATAGTGTATATGTACATTTATAATGTTTATATTTAAATATTTTTTTCTACTTTTTTATTTTTATTTTTTATTTATTATTTTTTTTATTACATATATTAATATTATCAGTAGGGCGTCATCCATTCAGGCCCTGTGAGAATATCAGCGCTGCTGCGGTAGATCTCTGCTCGCAGTGGCCTATGCTGAGGCAGGGTTCTGGTTGATCGTAGGTGTTTATTTTTTTATTTTAAGCACAATTGTTTTTATTTTATACGTTTTTATTGTTTGTTTTCCTTCGATCAATAAATTCTTTCTTTCCTTCTTTCTATATATATAATTCCGGAAAATAATGTTTTTGTGACCTCACCTATTGAGATTACCGCAGTTATCTCGTTTTTTTCCATACGGAAATATCACATATTAGTCTAGATAAAAAATATGATACTTAAATAATAAAAACGTTTCTGTTTTCTCGTTTTTCCTTTATTTCCCGAGGCACGAGAAATCCCGACCAGGATTTCTTGAGTTTCTCGAGTATCTGGAGCCATTTTGAAATTTTTAATAAACACAAATCTTTGAGATTTTGTTTCTAGAAACGAGACATTTTGAAATTTTCAATAAATACAAATCGTTGTGAGATTTTGTTTCTAGAAAATTCTCGCCGAAAAATTAATTTTTTTTTCCTTTGTATACATATTTTTATCTATAATTATTCCGATGAATAGACAATGCTGTGTGTTATGCATAGCCACTTAACTATTGCATGATAAATATAAATCGGTATGATTATCATGGACAAGGACAAGTATTACATACGTCTCAGTTCTGCGGGTACATTTACAAACTGCACTTATTAACCCATTATTACCATTTAATTGTTTACATATTGCGTAACTTAAGACTTATCCATATACACAAAGACTTATTCGTGTTTCGAAACAGGGCGTGTCACGCGTAGGCGGACAGTGAAAGCGAAGCTTTGTTTATGGCACATTATATAGCCTTACGTCTGTCAGTCATGGGGTCACTTTACATATTCCGTATGCGTTACCAAAAAAGGTTCTTATATGATGTAGCAAACAAGTTTATCAACAGTTTAGTAGCGGCCGTATAAGCTTAACGCTTCCGAATTGCCATATATCACTAATTTTATTAGGAACAATCTAAATTGCCATAAAATCGTAGACGTGTAAAGATACAGGGCACTAAAGGTACAGTGGTCTTAGAGCTACTAACAAGGGCCACCATAAAACAACTTATAACCTTAAGCACCTTAAGCACCTTAAGCAAGTCGTTATCAAGCAACAACATTATCTAGCTTTTGGTGTACAAAGCGAAGAAAAGATATGTATCCATTTGGGCAAAGGTTTGTGCAATTGTTTGTTGAGTAATACCTGTATAATCCTGAATATGGTAGATAGGGTACTATGCACAGAACCCTGGAAAATTATTATAAAACTTAGGCTGAAAAAAGCAACAACCACATGGCTGTAAAAAAATAAATGGACAACGGTAAACTGACAACCCTAGATGTACGAAGACTATTGTTTTTCATAATCCATTCCATTAATGGTCATCCATCCCATCCCTACCATATCATCTCATTCTAGGGTTACCACTACGCAGTTTACATAAAAATATACTTTTTTTGGTTGAGTGATAATTTTCAGCTTATGTAGGTATTTGGTACAGCCACGTTCGTTACAATGATACAAGACTAATAACAACTAATCGCTAATGGTGCAGTCGCTTAGAGGAATATACCGGATTCCATCTACGCTATAGAAATAAGAACCTCTTAGTAACTAATAAGTGCATAAAAATAATCAGATGTTTTTATTATTGTGGTTAAGGCCACTCTGGCCACTTAGCCTTGTTATAACGCAAGCAACTGAATACTGGCGAGTTTGCACCCGAGATAGTTCTTAATGGACGAAGGAAAGACTCAACAGGTTTGCGAGATTTTGGTGACGTGATTATAAAATATATTTTTTTTAATAGTGCCAGACAACTCAAAAAAAAAATATGAAAAAAACTTAATTCTAATGCACTTAAAAATAAGTTGTTTTAGGTCGTCCAACATTTTTACCTAACACCAATTCAGGACGTCTTTTAGCTGACAAGTGAATGGGCAAAAGAAACTCGTCGTCACCATACATAATCCGCTAAAAAAAATCTGTTATCACGTTTATAGTAGTGTTATGGTTTCATTAAATCGTTGATTACAACAAAGTCAGCAGTTGTTCAGCACTGCTTCTTAACTCATAAGTAAGATAAGATAATAAGTTAAGAGAAAAAGATCAATTAGGTCTAAGGTATACGCCTTGAGGAACGCTAGAAGATTTCTAAAAAGGAAGTGTTCTCGTAATATGAAATGGTAGAAAACCAATTGTCGGACCAGCCTTTGGAGCATCATTATTTTATGTATGACAATCATAATGAAAACGAAAATAAACGCAACTATGTTTAAGAATAGATCTGACCAGGCTGTTGTAAAGTGCTATTTTAGTAGATGAGCGTTGACTTTGGAAGCCTTTGCAAACACGTGATTGTGAGATGTCCCTTTAGTTTATATCATATTAAATCATAGTATACCATCAGCTACATAACTCAGAAGTAAGATATCCTTATAGGATTCCAAACTTATATAGTAATTTTCTCAGAACTGAAAATATCGGTTGGGATATTAAAAAAAATAATCATAAAGGCTAAAAGATTTACTCTCGGATTTATGGTTAGATTTATTTATTATAAATTCAGCCCTGTAAATACATAATTTCCGCCAATAATTCCCTTTGCTAACAAATAATAAGCTTATATAGGTACAAAACCAAACTTTTTTGCTGCATTTCTATCACTGATTGTATAAAAAAGCTTTAAAACTTCTATTATTTATTAAAAAAGCTTTTAAACTTCGATTACATAGCGATCAATCGAATATAGCAAACTAAAACCATATTATAATTCAATTACATTTAACTTGACCTTCAGCGCAGTGATTTGAGTCATCAGCATAACTTTAGATCATCGGTAGTGGCAATAAAAACTTATTGTTTCATTTCTTGCGTGTCTGCAACGATTATGTGTATTATTGGTAATTTTGCCTGGACACAAATCTACTTAAATAATAATTAAATAAAAATAGTAGTTCTACTACTAATTACTTATTTTCATCTTATCTTTTACTAAAATAAAGTTTAACTTAAAGCTAAATAATTATTAATTTTAACCGTACTTTACCTTTAAACATGTGCTGTTTACCTTCAGAGGTTGCTTACTTATGTTTATATGTTTATTTAACCCCATAATTATATGTTTATTTTTAAGTTTAATGTTAACAACTAATGATAGACCACTTAAATCAATAGGTAATTGTTAACCGAGTCAATCATAAGTTTGACATATGGAAAATTATGTTAAATACCTACCTACTTTTTGATTGTCCTAAACATCTTCCTGTGACTACAATCCTTAAAAAATCGAAGTTTATTAAAAGGTTTTAATTAAAGTCCACCCAATTTTAATCAAAAGTGTTAGTTACTATATAATAGTCATCTTTCAAATAAACTTTAAAAACCTACGATTTACATATAGTTATATTATTAGCCATTAGATTATATTGCCAAAATGGTAGATTTATTTACGTAGGTACTAGGGTTATTTTTGTCAGCATCTTGAATCTCAATATTTTTACCTTATTGGTTAAATTGATATGAATCATACTTTGTTGCACACAAAAGAACATTATAATGACAACAACAGATAAGAAACGTATATTAAAGTAATAAATTGATAAAAATGAAATGGGATAATAATGTATAGTATATTTCACGTTATGTGCTCGTGAAGAATGCCGGCAATGATATTATATGGGTAAGACTGTATTATATTTCCTCAAAACCAGCTATGGACCAGAAAAAGTTTACACAGTTTTGAGGATCTCTTCAATCAAAGGCCAGTTCTCCGATACAATGTAACTTTATTACTTATACAATTTCAGTTCGTACAATTTCACCACTAACCTATAAAGTATGCACTCGTCGACTATCTGTCACCGAATGCTCGTGTATCACACCGATAACCGGCCGCCATCTTTAGGCGGAAATTCCGATAGCTCTTGTCCTTGATGTTTAGTCAAAACACTTACTTATTACTCACTTACTAATACGACTTGTCAATTGACTGACTTTTAATAATCGTCTAGTACAACTTAGTAATCACAGATTAGGTTGAAATGACAAATAGCTAACAATCGGCCTTTCCTAACATTTTCACGTCTCGTGAAAAATCATACAAATTAACAATTTTCATACATAATATAAATCATGTTACATATGAGGTGTTACTTTACATTTATACATTTATATATTTAGGGTAAATAATTATATAACTATTAGGCAACATCGGGCCAATACAGAAAAGACGACAAGCCATTACAAAAAGTTCATTTTCTACATTGACTCGACCTGGGATCGAACCCGAGACCTTGGAGTAACTACCACGGTGGTCGACTAAGTTAAGGAGTAAATCATCATGGCCTCTTCATATCCATATCTGATTCAATCCTTTCAATAGATAATAAAAATCAGCAATACTTTCCTTATTTTAAATAACCATTGTGGCCTCTGCATATCCACAGCTGGTTACATCAATATCGTAAATAATTGTTCATAATATGACGTATAGAATAATATTGATGTGTCTGACAATAATGAATCATTATGGCCTCTACATATCCATAGCTGATTCCAATATAAAAATATTATAATCTTAGGGAATTAGACATAACTAAATTAGTCACACTCACATTCCTTGATTATCTAAAGTTAACCATTGTGGCCTCTGCATATCCACAGCTGGCTACATCCATACCGTCATAATATGATATGTAGAATAATACTGATGATGTATCTGACAATGTTGAATCATTATGGCCTCTACATATCCATAGCTGATTCAAATGTAAGAATAATTATAAGGAATTAGACACTATATAAAGTAATTATACACATTCCTAGATTAATCTAAACTCAACCATTGTGGCCTCTGCATATCCACAGCTGGCTTTATAATCATAAGACGCTATTTAATAATGAAAAACTTATTATCCTTACCTAAGGATAAGAATACTGTTTATTAGAGCCATTTAAGGTGTCACAATAAAATTTATTCTTTAATTAATACAAGTATTACAAAATGATTTTAATTATTAACTAACCATTACTAGACATCCATAAAAACAGTTGTTACATAATGTGTTGCCTCTATACATCCACATCACTCTTTGTTCAAATCACTTATTTTACCATTTATATACTTCTAAGTTCACAATCTTAACATTTAATCACACGGTATATTAATAAATTATCAAATAATAGATTTTGTAAAGATATAATAAAATGTAATTAAACATATATGATTCACTCGCTATCTTTATCTCATTCTAAATCTTCTTCATCGTCCCTATTATATACAAGCCATGGGTGGATCTTATCTACAGAAAAAATACTACTAAAGTTTCTATTTCCTTTTCGCGTTAATGGCGTGTCTTCGATCTTATATCTATCATGTTCAAGTACTTCGGCAATACGATAAGGGCCACGAATTTTTGACACTAACTTTCTACTTTTTCCAGTCGAAGGGACCTCTCTTTCTACACGAACTAAATCACCTACACTATATGTAACCCTTTTCCTACTTTTATCATATCGATCTTTCTGTTCACATTGTCTTTTATCTATGTACTCGCTTATTTCTTCTCTAATCTCTTCTCTAGTCTTATCTGAACCTTCCTCATCACCTATTATATTTAAATCTAGTAAAGAATTGCAAATACCGACGGGATTGATCCCAAAGAGTGCCTGAGCTGGCGACTTACCCGTTCCTTTATTAACGGTATTGTTTAAAGCCCACTGAATCTCAGTAACACTCTCATCCCAAACATTTTCTGGCTTAGCGTGATTCTTAGCAGTTAAAGCTGCTAAAACAGTCCGGTTATAGCGCTCCACCTGGCCGTTTGCACGGGGAGTCGCTACCGCGTTCATAATATGTTTTATTCCAAGTGAATGTAAAAAGTCTTTAAAGTATTTGGACGTGAATGAAGTGCCTCTATCAGAGATTACTCTCGTAGGAACACCGAATATATGAAAATAATTTTTCATTGCATTAATGGAATGACTCGATTTAGTGCTTTTAACTGGTACCAACATAATGAATTTTGTAAATGCATCAACTATGAGTAAAATATAGGAATTCCTTTTTCTACTACAAACAAACGGACCCAAATGATCAATATGTACCGTGTGAAACGGGCGATCAACTTTTGGGATCGGGTGAAGTTCACCTGCTCTTTTCCCTGATGGTATTTTGGAATGTGCACATTCCAGACATGACTGTACATATTTTTTTATAAAACGTCTCATCTTAGCAAACCAAAAATTGGAGCGGATCTTATCATATGTTTTATCAAAACTGAAGTGACCTAAATCATCATGGTGTGACTTCATAATATGCCATCGAACGCCTTTGGGAACCACCCATTTATCCCCATCATTAGTTTTTTTATACAATAACCCCCTCTTAATAAGATAATTATTTTTAACCTCTATAACGTTATCAGTGTTTTCGTCTCTAAGTATACTTATGATACGTTGGAGTTCGGCATCATTCTGCTGAACTGTAGATACCCAATTAGTGTCTACGTTCCTAACGTTAAAAATAGCGGATTCGTCGATTGGATTTCGACTTAAGGCATCGACGTGAGACATAGATACTCCAGGTTTGTATTGTATGTTGAAGTCGTATTCTTGTATTACACTCCACCAACGGGCAACTCTAGGTAATACATCCTTCTTTTCAAACGTAGCTCTAAGGGAATTGCAGTCGGTGACAATTGTGAACGGTACCCCTAAAAGGTAAACTCTGAATTTTTGTAGAGAGCAAACAACGGCCAACGTTTCTAGGTCATAAGACGTAAAACGGGATTCTTCTGGCGAGGTCTGTCTGCTATAATAAGCAACGGCATGAAAAGGTGAATTTTTATTGGGTCTTTGAAGTAGTATCCCGGCAATTCCCATTTTAGAGGCATCCGTATGTAATTGGGTCTCAAATTTTGAGTCATAAAATGTTAAGACTGGTCGCTTTACTAATTCCTTCTTTAAGCTTATAAATGACGTTTCCTCAATATCACTCCATATCCATTTGGCATCTTTCTTCAGTAATTGGGTGAGTGGTTTTGCGATAGCAGAAAACCCTCTAATAAATCTCCTGAAGAAACTAGCAAGCCCTAAAAATTGCCTAAGCTTATGCTGATCCGTAGGTCGAGGGAAACGTTCCACGGCATTGATTTTTACTTGACCTGGTCTTATACCTGACTCACTTACTTCGAAACCTAAATAATCGATGGACTGCATAAGAAACCTACATTTTGAGAGTTTTAATGTCAGCCCGGAAGCACGAAATAACTCCAAAATATTTCTAAGCTTTTGAATACCTTCATCTATCGTTTTCGATGGAATAATGACGTCATCCATATATGCAAAAGCTTCCTTGAATCTAGAATTTCCTAAGATGTTATTAATGGCTTTTTGAAAAACAGAGGGTGCGTTCACTAACCCGAACGGCATACGATTGAATTCGTAGTGCCCGTCAGGAGTTATGAATGCAGTCAAGTGTTTTGATGACTCTGACATTGGCAGCTGATAATAACCAGATGCGAGATCTAGTGAAGTGAAGTATTTAAACCCGGATAAATTATCTAATTGATCATCTATCCTGGGAAGAGGGTAATGTTCCTTTATGGTTTTTTTGTTAAGAGAACGGTAGTCAATGCACAAACGATATTCTCCGGTTTTCTTTTTTACGAGGAGTATAGGTGATGCATATTCTGATGAAGATGATTTAACAATACCAGAATCCTCGAGTTCTTGTACCATTTCCCTAACAAGTTCCCGTTCTTTATGAGGCATCCTATAAGGACGATAGACTACCGGGGTATTATCGTTTAATTTTATGTCCATTTCACAGCTAGTTACACATCCTAACTCTCGAATAGAAAATGCGAAACAGTCCCTAAATGCATTCAATAAATTTACAAGCAAATCTAAATCCTGGCCTAAAATGTCTCGATTAATATGGAGCATGTTTGGTTCTATTTTATTAAACCGTTCATTGTCCTGTTGTAACATTCTAATATTATTCACAGAGCAGCTGTTCACTTCCGTTATTTGACTAGCTCGCGATATTAGTACATCTTTATCGATAGTAAATTTATCCCTACTCAACGATTTAATCAAAATACTTCCCTCCCCTTTATCTAGATTAACGACACATGGTATTATTTGATATCCCGATTGCGGTCGTTGACACATACTGAAGTCGATAAAGATGTCTCCGTCATAAATAGGATTAGAACGAACAGAAATCTTTGTAAACCCGTTTATTGTAGTGGGCTCAGTAGAATAGAGATATATTTTACCAACAGTGGTAACCTTTTGTGTAAACAGTAGTGTATCCCTTGTTTTGTAAACTACTATATGCTCTTGTTCGGTAAAGGTTTGCCCAATCATAAGGGGCACCTGTAAAAACACATCGGGAACAACTAAGGCTTCAACAGAGGCTTCTACTGAGTCTACTTCTAGATTTATTTGACACTTCGCTATGCAGCATACAGCAGAATGACCGAATCCCCTAAGTACTGGTAAATCTTCGTATGACATAGTACTGACTAAAGTTTTAGCATCTGATTCTCGAAGCATAGTGCATTGGCTCCCAAAGTCTATATATGAATCTATGCTAATGCCATTAGCTCTAACCCTTTTGAAAAACTTTGCATCACTTCCCTCACTACTAAACGAGATAATTAAGACTTTATTGTTCCCAGGCATTCCTGGTTTGGTATGGCACTCATTAGTTAAATGACCTATTTTATGACAATGATCGCACCTCTTGATAGGTAGTTTACACTTGTAATAAGCATGCCCTTCTTCACCGCAATTGTAACACTTACTTTTTATCTTACTCACACTGGCCGATTTTGTGTCTATGTCCCTGTTCCGTATTCGTTTACCATCGGAAGTGCTGACTTGTACTGACCCATTCCCTTTTTCTGATCTTTTAAATCCTTTTACATTCCTAAGGTAAACTAGTAATTTATCAGGTTCTGTGAACTGGGCAGCTTCTGCACTAGTTCTAACAGACCTATCTTCAATTCCAAATAAAATACAGTCTATAGCATTTTTGCCCGAGATATTACAACGATTCAACATAACCATCTTTTCATAAAAGTATTCTTCTAAGGAATCTCCGAAACGAGCTCTGCACGCCAGCATCTCCGTCAGTAAATGACCATAATTTTCATCGCTTGGGAGGCTAACCGTAATTTATCCTGCCATCCAGACCACGTAAAAAGGAGACTAGGCAAACCCTGATACCATTTTTGAGCAAGTCCGACAAGTTTAGGCAAAGCGTAATGTACTGTTTGACGCTCAGACCAATTATAAATCTTCGCACACTCATTGACCTTAAGTAACCACATATTTATGGTTTGGTTTCTTTTGGTGGGGTCAAATTCTGGTATAACGTTCATGACAGGATAACGTTCGGCATTCCCATCACTACGAATAGATTGTACTAACTCTTTAAATATTCCGAACAAACTATTAGAATCTATACCTATACTTGTGGATGGAGTCGGTTGCCCCTGAGAAGACGTGGAGGTACCTGGCAGCGTATCTGCAGCCGCCAGTGTTGATTGCTCTCGGTTTGGAGTGTTTCTTGAATGACTGGGTGTCTTGCGATGCTGCTGCCGTTGGGGTTCAGAAGACCTCGAACGATAACGCCGGCGTCGAGATTTCTTACGTCTCACAGGAGAAGACTCACTGCTCGAAGTACTAGAGTCTCCCTTGCGTCGACGGCGGGATCGTTGTTCTTCCATAGTATATAAATTGACCTGAAATATTTTTATTGAGCGAGCAGTAATTGTGGCATATAGGTTTAGTTAAAATTGTTTCATTTTATACAAAGATATAAGTTAAGTTATTTCTGTTGTAATTTATTTCTTATTTAATTATGAAGATTAATAAATATTAACATATTTCAATAACAGTATATTCATAATTATTGAAAGCTCCTTAATTTTGATGAAATAGCATTCGATAGATCAAAACCCTACTGTACTGATGAGTGTTCAATAGAAACTATTAGCTGTAATTGTATTTCACGTTGTATTTCCTTGCATATTATTTAGATTTACGACTGGCCATGATGAGTTAACATACTTTCACTTCAAGATCATTCTATGCGAACCAATGCTGTATAAATTAAAGAGTAATAATAAATAGAAAAAAAATGAAGTATAAACTTCTAAATGTTAAAATAGTTTTTAGTTATTAATAACTATCTTCTATATTTAAGCATATCTAAATTTTGGTTATAATTTAAAATAATTGTGAAAAGAGACAAATTTCTATTCTTTTCTTTATAAGGAACACACATGAAATACGTAAGATAAAAGTATTAAGCCTTTCTAGATTTATCGAAACAATTATGCAGTGTCTATAATAAAGAGAAACCAATACCTTTTGATGGGCGTCTAGGTGAACATCAAAGCTCGTGATGCCTCGATGCTATCCCACTTCTGACCTTTGAGGATCTCTTCAATCAAAGGCCAGTTCTCCGATACAATGTAACTTTATTACTTATACAATTTCAGTTCGTACAATTTCACCACTAACCTATAAAGTATGCACTCGTCGACTATCTGTCACCGAATGCTCGTGTATCACACCGATAACCGGCCGCCATCTTTAGGCGGAAATTCCGATAGCTCTTGTCCTTGATGTTTAGTCAAAACACTTACTTATTACTCACTTACTAATACGACTTGTCAATTGACTGACTTTTAATAATCGTCTAGTACAACTTAGTAATCACAGATTAGGTTGAAATGACAAATAGCTAACACAGTTTTGCTAATTGAACGGATATTTAAAGGGCAGGATCTGCGATGATTGTCTACCCAATTGAATCTTAAAAGAGGTTACGTTACGAGGAATATCCCGTCAAGAATACTATAATATTGTAGTGTGTGCGAGCGCAAGTTACGTCATCTACCCGTCTCGGGCGTGGTCTCACGATAACTAACACGCAATATTATGAATGCATGTTGGTGACTAAATATTCATTTCTGTCGTTTACTCTTCGTTTCTCGCGAAAACATTATTAAGTGTGCTTTACTTAAAGTGATCGTTAATCTCCTTCCTGTTACTGTACTTCCTTTTTAAATCTAACGATACAAAAGAGAGTTTTTATATTTGATAAGTAAATTTTTTTCGAAGGAATTTAATAATGAGAGCATGTTGAACAAGGAGACAAATCCCCGCTCTCCATCAATCATTATAACCTCTAACGCTCATATCCGAGCAATAATATCGTAGACCTCATCATTACACGTCCCCGACATCCTTTCCTCTTTAAACCCGTACGACAGAGAGAGAGGCATGTCACAGATTATGTCACCGCGAGTTGCGGTCGCGCACGATAGGTGGGTATCTAATAGGGTCATTAGACAACATCCTCTGTTCTACGCCTAGGCCAATTTTCGTGTTACGGCTCATTTTTTCATTGTCAATCTATTCTCTGTGGTTTGGAACCACTTAAATAGGTTTATTTATATATATAGCAGCCGTGTGGTGTCTGGCAGTGTACAATAGCATCGACCGTTCACTCGTAAGGGTGTCGTTAACTAATGATACTGAAGCTTCTCACCATTCACTTCCAGAATACCGCAAAAAGGGCAGCAACGTTTTTCGAATCTCTTTCAACGGTTTTCGTTTTCTCATTTATAGGGGAGGCATAATAATGAAATAGTTTTATTATGGATAACAGAAAACTTTTCTCTCCATTCTTACTAGTTTTAAAACCACGACCATTTTAATAAGGTCTATGACCTTGAATACATCGATTAAACGTATTACGTATTTTTTCAACACGTTAAGATGAAACTAGCTGATTCCGGGTTAAAATTGTGATGATGATAGTAGTTTATATTATTTATTCAATCATTAGATGCATATGCGTAGAAATAAATTGTAACTCAGTAATACCTATAAGGGATAATGATGTGCTTCACACCTGCGACGGCGGATGCTCCGGCTATTTTAAGTAAAACTAGTTAACTCAAGAACGATGTGAGCCTCGTGTTATATTTCATTAAATGCAGTTCGTTAGATAAAAAGTTTTCTTCAATATGAACATTCGTGTACCTACGAAGAACTACTTCGTCTGCGATCTGCGACCTTTATCGTCGGTTGACCTTGTACTGAAACCAAAATCCGCAAGGGGTGATTTTCTCTTCCCTTAATTACGTGTTAGAGGTTCTTATTTTTGATTTTTTACTTATAGAAAATATTTGTTTATTTGTTTAATAATATTGCGTGTAACCTTGTGAATAAATAAAATTAAATTTAAAATAAATGGCATACCGTTTTGTATCACGCATACGGCTCCAGAGTCAAAAGGTATGTGGCAGAATTAAATAAAGTATCAGGCGCTCTATTTTTTATTCACTCGACCCCGGTTTACATGCGAGGAGCTTACGTTACGCTGCCATCTCTTTTTTGCTATACAGAGAATAAAATAGACGTCACGAGATTTTTACATGCCAGCCGGACAAAGAGCGCCTCAAAAAATATTAAAATTAAATTAATCCAGTAAACTCTGTACTCTAGTGAATGAACTCAAAAGTAAACATTTATTTATAACGTTGTAATGAGTGACTCTTATCATAACTGTTTATTTTATTCATCATCGTCACTCACTCTAGACAATATTTATATCCTTCAAAGAACTTTTATTGCATCAGTAATTTCCATGATAACGTTTAATAGTCTTATCCGCTATGTGCTATGGCTGACTCGGTATCACATCATGCCATGAATAATAAAGATGAATTCTCGGACACGCGACCTGAGTCATTCTAGTGGCGTATTAATTATCCAATTATCCTCAAAGTGTATAACCAACCTGCCCATTGTTGGATTTGTTGTTTATTCTGTAGAGCAGCCGCGGAATCGATTACTTCTTCTTCCTGCGAGAGCAACCCATCAGCATAGCTTGACAGTACAGCACTGCCGTGGTTGTTGTATGTGGTTATGTACAATAAGGTTCCTCGTTGTACAGTTTAGGATATCACAGCTGCTGTGGTATGGAGGTCTAAACACTGCTCATCAATGTCATATCAAAAGGAATAGGGAGGGAAATACAGAGAGAATCTTTGACTTATTTTCTACCATATGTGAGCTTTGGTCTGTTGGAGTCTAGTGAAAAAACTTCATTAATGAAATGACCTACATGAAGTACAGTCAAATATCAATTCCATAAGTTGTTGAAACACAAATTTAATTGTGGTTTTTGTTGTGTTATGTAATCGGGAATTATAACCTTTTAGTTTTGAAAGAAAATAAGAGTTGATACCTATCGGATATGAGCTACCTAGCTATTCAAGCTTACAAAAACTGATTTTATCTTTCTCTTAGAGCCAATTTTAATGCTAATTTTGTAACAGTAAGGCATAATGAAGATGTCTTTTATACCAGTTGTTGTTATTTCCAGCAAAAAATTTACTTATGTAAACTGTGATATTAGCGACGATTGTCTTGAGGCCTATCTATCTTCTGCGACTCTATTTAGGACGACGAGCAATGACGATACAAACAGCAAACTGGAAATAATAATGTAATTTCCTAATTGTCCAAGTCAGTAATCGAGGACATTTTCATATAATTTAATGAAATAGTTGGGATTATTATTGTAGGAGGCATTACATAGGAGGCATACAGTAAAAAGTAAGTATTTGTGAAACCTTAGCCTAGGCAATCACATCAAGAGTGCGAGTGCTTCGCAATGATTTGTCCAGATATATTTTTTTTGGTAAAAGGATGATATTAAAGTTGTTTTTTCTTCACTTTTTTCTGAGATTTTGGCTAGATAATATACAACAATTTCCATTTTGTATAATTTTATTTGAAAAATGTATTATAGTTGTAATATATTTTGAATTCTTTAGGTAATCACTACACTCAATGTTACGAAATTTAGTAAGTGTTATTGAACATAGCTTAATATGGCATTATTCGTTTGAATAAATCTCTCCCTTTTTATGATATTTTTATCAGTAGGAATAATATTAAAATATTGTCTTGATAATCAGAGAAATATTGATATAACATAATAACATCTTTATTCAAAGTTATAAAAAAATTGCAGCAGTTATAGAACGAAAATAAAGTTTTCGACTGTGTAGGAAAAAATAGGCAATTTTTAGATAGAGACCTATTACATGCATATTCCTTCCAGCTAGAGCTTCCCAGAACGGTTTGGTACATAATTATTTCCTGAAGTCGTGTTAACATTAAAATCTTCATGTAATTAGCCTTGAAGACATTCGGCAGGAAACGCAAGAGGAAAATAATTAGCCACGTTTTTAAGATCGCGCTCACGTCAAGGTGTTATTTCTTTGCTCTCAGGGTTGTGATCAAAACCCGATAAAGATCTAGAGTCACTGTTTCTCTTTAATGTTAGAAACAACGTAGGTTCAAAAGAATCTTATGATGGGCTTAATCGATTTGTGCCATAAAAGTAAAAGAATTAATTTTTTGCGTAAGCGTCAATTTTGAATCCTTGACTTATGGGAAAAAATATAGTTAAAAAAAAAAAAAGGCTTTTATTGTAAAGCGAAAGTTAAAATTAAAATAAATTTCAATATAAACAAATAAGTTATTAACGAAAAAAAACAGTGTCATAGTAAGAAAAGCGTTGGGTGCAATGTCGATTGTTCATTTTTTTTATTATCTACTTATTCGTTTATTATCTAGATACATTATTATTTTTATTTCAATATGCAGTTAGTGAAAATGAATGTCGTACAAAGCACCCTACGCTTTTCTGACAATGACATTAATTTTCTCGTTAATTACTTAATTGTTATATAAATTTTGTTTCTTAGTTTAATGTTCGGTTTACCATAAAATGTGTTTTTGTTTTTTTTAATATAATTTATTTTTCATTTTCTAGTTTGATCTAGCGTGATTTTTTTTCACAATTCATGTCATTCATTATGGTTCACCAGTTCCTCGTATTTTGTAATGTTTTTCAAAATTTTGCCGATGAATTGATTTTTTTAATATTGTTTTGTCATCGGTCTGACATTTTTAGTGGGTAAAAACGCGTTAGAAGATTCCGTCACAAACAAACATACATAAAGGTGAAATTAATAAAAGCGTGTTAATTAATGCACCTTGTTTAAACTAAAGAAATGTTTTTTCTGAGTATAATCTGCTTTCTTGTGAATTTTTAGTTTATATAATTTATTGAAAATACATTTGATAACGATCAGGTTTTGAACATACTGTAAGTACTTAGAACTCTTTAATAATAAAAAGTCCAGAGATAATTTAAGAATAAAGTTATATAAGAAATGAATATAAAAATTGTAGGAATTACAAAACCCTTGGAGTACTTAGAACAGAAAGAGACGACATAAGCGTGAGTATGAAGAATATTAATAAAAATTTCGACAGTTCTCTTAAGATCTCGGTAGCTCAATTCAATAAGCATTCGCCCCGATAGCGAAGAAATGTGGGTTCGATTTCCGCCTGAGACGTGAGACAAGCTGAATTCTTTCTTTTCATAATGAATTTAGTTATAAAAGTTTCAGTTTAAACGTATATTATTATAGTAATATAACTTCTTTTGTGTCTTTTTATTAAAATATAGTTTCAAACTCATTAAACGTGATACATAAAATTATATATGCTAACAACAGTAATAAATAGAACATCGATGGATTTGTGAATGACGATTTGATTGTCCTATTCTAAACTTTAATGCTCGAGCCGAAAGTGATATTTCGCCTGCATGTCGCATACAGGGAAATGAATTCAAACCGGCATGACTCATGTTGTGAACAAAAGCTTTGGATTCAATCAGATGTTCTGTTTTTGTTGTTATCGTGTTATGTTAAACGAGTTTACATTTTAATTGAGACTTTTATCAGTAAAGGTTATCAGACTGCTCAAAATTTATGCGGAGAAATGACGAATATTTTGATAAGAGGCATAAAATGGTTCTTCCATTGTTTTTTATTAGCTAGCTGAAATAAGGTGATACGTATATTAACATTTTATAAACATTTATTACTTTTCCTCGAGTATATTTGTAATTTGACATAATAAGTTAGAAAGTCAAAACTATGAATGTTATTTAATTTTATAGAAAACCATTAAAATAAAAAAATTAAAAACTAATAATTTGGTAAGTAATAATGTGGTAAGTATGTACTGTAAGCACGGTACTAATTACTTAACTAGTACCGTAGTAACATAGACACAATTGTAGTATTTTACATTACTTATATTTATATTACTGCAATAATATATTTATGACTAGCGGCCCGTCCGCGTCCCTTGCTTCGCACGGGTGGACAAAATTCTTTAAATTTTTTCTAGCATTAAATATAGCCTATGTTACTCAGCGTGAATGTAGCTTTCCAATGGTGAAAGAATTTTTGAAATCGGCTAAGTAGTTTTTGAGTTTATTCATTGCAAACATACAAAAATACAAATCTTTCCTCTTTGGGGCTGTCCATTAATCACGTGAGGTTCGAAAGGGGGGGAGGGGTCCATAAAAATATCACGAAATATCACAAGGGGGGAGGGGGGGTGTCGTAATATATCACGTGTATTTATTTTTTCAGCAAACGCGCGATATTGAACTGAAAAGCGGCGTGACGTGTATTTATTTTTTTGACAAACGCGTACAAAACGAAAGCGGCTTACTACTTCTGTACAAAGAAAAAAGCTAAGGCACATGTGAATTCTTGTCACAAACAACTGAATCCGAGCTATAATAGTCTAGAGATGCTAGAATGTTCGTTCTTCCCGCATCCTCACGCGCCGATCGAACGGTAGATCGAGAGAGATTCTCTGCGTAGTGCGCGAAAATGATGACGCCGAGTCAGTTGTTTTTTGGAACCAAAAAAATTTACACCTTAAGGTTTTTTCAAAAAATCGATTATTTTATACCCTAATAAAGGCAAGACTTCAATTCCCAGATCACTATTTTCCGTAAAAAAAATGAAGTAGTAAAGTTTTTAAAATTTGCGCATAAAAAAATGAACAATTTAATATCCTCAAAAGACGGTTCCATCTCTGTCCATGAGATATTTGCCACTTGATAAGGAATTATTGAAGGCATAATTTTGCAATTTTATTTTATTTATATGTGTCCTACTTTCTGAAAATTTTGATTTTATTTTTTTTCTCCAAAAATCGGCAAAAGTGGAACCTGGGTTTAGAAAGGTTCTGTAAGCCAAGTTCTATCACCCATAAAAAAATCAAGTCCCACTTTTGCGGTTTTTAGAAGTTATGGTAGAATTTAGATAAAGGTCAACTTTCATGATCTAAGGTTGTCACAAAGATCAACTATTTTTTGTTTGTTAATTAATACCGTCAATCAATTGAATAAATTAACAACACTTATAGACGAATACAATATACTTACATATACTACCTACCTAATGTAGATGTGATAATGTAGAACTACTTTATGTATGTTCGACCACATATTTAATTTTGTACCTTACACGCTAAACGGTCGCAAAAATAAACTATGTTGTTTGAAATAATTTAACACAAACACACATACTATACTTTAAACGAGGAATTCTCGCATGTACCTATATAAATATATCGGCATGTTATTGGTTTCTCGGAAACGATTCTGTTAAAATTTTGGATTCACAAATTCATTCACTTATAAAATCTATCTAAGTATCGCTGTCTCGATCGCATCTTTAAAAAAAATAGCATTCGATCAGAAAATAAAAGCAAAGTACAAAGTCGTGGGCATAAATTAGTTAACAGGTATGTACCTATTACTGTAACAAAAAAAACGTAGAGGTAACCAGATAACCAGCCACATCCCTCAGCAATAGTGGGATGTGGCTTATTTATGTATGAAAGACCACATCCGTAGGCTTATTTCTATCTTAGTTCTAGTTTCCACTTTTTTGTTTTTAGGGAGAAAAAAATCAAATACAAAATTAAAAAAAAAATCTGCTCCCAAACCAATGCAAGCTTAAGAAACGCGTTTATATGCGTGTGATTATGTCCGATTGACTCATATATATTAAAATAATATATTATTAATATTCACGATATAAAAAAATATTTTAGATTTCATAGGTCAAAGGTCACGATAAGTTCATGATTATTTTTTTCTCAAATAGTATTTGAGTTACACTTCTGGGAATTGAAGTCATGCCTTTGTTAGGGTATAAATAATCTTTTTTGTTCCATAAAACACTGTGCGAGTGGTTTGATGAAACCGATGTTGATTTTCATCGAAGCACTGTGCCAACAACTGACTTGCAAGATGCTTATCCAGTTATTGGTGTTAAAGAAAGTTGCTAATCCGTGATATTGTACATTAAATTATGTTCATGTATTAGTAGAAAAAAAGTTTTTCGCATTTCTTTCATTATTTTTATGTCAGTCAAAAACAACCTGCAACAGACAGAAAGCTGTCTACCTCAATATGTTATTATTGTAGTCTTTAATTTTCTATAATGAAATAAGATGATACTTATACCTGTATTTAATAAATATTTAAAAAAACTTAAGATTCTTTGTAGGTCCTAAAAAATACACGTGATATAGTGGGGGGGGCGGGGGGGTAGTCTGAAACCTCACCATGTATCACCAAGGGGGAAAAAATGACAAAAAAAACATCACGTGATTAATGGACGGCCCCTTTATAATATTAGTGTAGATTTTATTTAATCCATACTAATATTATAAATGGGAAAGTGTGTCTGTCTGTTTGTCTTTATTTCACGGCAAAACGGAGCGACGAATTGATGTCATTTTTTAAGTGGAGATAGTTGAAGGGATGGAGAGTAACATAGGCTACTTTTTGCCCCTTTCTAACCCCCACACTTCCCAAAAATGGGGGGTGGAAGTTTGTATAGAGCATTCCGCTATTTTCAAGGTAGAAAGCTAAAAATTGGTATGCTGACTATTTATGACTACCAAAAAAATAGCCCATCATTTTTTTTTGTAATCTGCACCCAACCCTTTAAAAGAGGGGGGAAATTTTATATGAGACCTTTCGCAGTTTTCAAGGCAGGAAGCTAAAATCGGCACACAGACTCTTTGTTACTAACAAAAATACCTGGCATTTTTTAGAAATCCTCCCCTAGTCCCTAAAATAGGGGATGGAAATGTGTGTGAGACTCCGCAAAATTAGAACAGGTTCTTTAATACAAACGAATAATAAAATAATTTAATTAAAACGAATTAAATAAAACAATATTAAAAACATTAAATCTTACCATAAATCAATCAGATTTTAAGAAAATAAACATTATAAACATAAATAAGTGTAACTCATGGATTCCGATAGATGGCGCTGATATGTTTATTGTATATTATGTTCACGATAGGTTTAATTGTTTAGTTCAAAAATTAATAACAGATGGCAGTGTTGAAATAAAATAAATAACGTGTAAAATTCTGTGTTCTCTTCTGTGTTCAGGAAAGAGGAACAGTGCTACCCCGAATTTAACGCGAGCGAAGCCGCGGGCAAAAGCTAGTAATTTAAATAGATTATAATCTCTAAAATGGTTTTTCTGCCATTTTTAAACTATTTGGCGGGACCGTGAAGTCTCTTTCATTTAGGTTTGTTTAATTTGTTGAAATTTGTGTTTTGTCGGATAGTAGTGTACCTATCAATTATAGATTGTTACTAAAAATGTACTCATGTTATTTCGGAAAAAAGAACTTATTCCGAGAGCGAGTTGATTATGTTTTGTTTTACGTTGAAAACGAAACAAAAGAAACTATTTACAGCTTATCTAAGATTGAAAAACGTTGAACATTAATAAATAGATCGTAAGTTTATTGAAAACGTTCACTGCTATTTATGTGTAAATTATTAACGTGTAGTAATGATAATGACATCGACGTCATATTGAATCACGTTCAACATAAAAGTAGGTACACTGCTGACACAGCTGACCACAAGCATGACGATCATTGGTTACGTCGTCATAACAAACTGACGGTGACATCACATCTCACATGAGTAGAATAGATTTTTTCCTTTAAGATTGAGCAAGAGCTACACAAATTGCAACACAAAAGTTACGGCGATGAAAAAAAAAATCCACTTAAACCATTGTAACTATTCATAACTTTAAGGTTTTATTAATGTGTATCATATAGAGATTTCAAAAAGATCATTTATAAAAGCTATGTTCCAAGAATTTAACAAGCATAATCATAACCTCAGCAGTACGTAAGCAAAAAATATATGAATCGTTTTATATCGCGGTAATTCCTTGAGTAGGGTAATTCCACCTTTTGACGTCAGTCGTCATCGTGACGCTAAGTCAGTTCATTTTTAAGGAAAAGAGTTGGTTTAACCACTTCCTAATGCAGGCTGAATAAACAAGAAATAGCAAGTAAAAAAAAATATTTCTTATATTAACAATAAATAAATAAGACGCACTTTTAAGTATAATTCGCACAGAATGGTGATTCTGAAAAGGGACCGACGACGAGGCCAAAGGGCGATTCAGAGGTATAAGGGAGTTTTAGCAAAATATGCCGTTGGCGTCACACGACTCATCACTAAAGACTTCTTTGGCGCCAGTGGAGAGGCCCAGACTCATCATTGGTAATTTACCCTGCCGGCGGTAGTCATTGAAAGTATTTCCCCTTGTCAAAAAAGGTGTAATTCGCACCCATGCGTAATAGACCGCAGTTCTATGGAAATACTGTTTAATTCAAAGCAGAAGACTACATTTGGACTCTGCGCGGAGCGTGATTCATAAGAAGCAATTCGCAGTACTGAGGCCCTACCGAGACCTCTTGTTACCATACAAATTCCACTATTGGAGAGAGACGCCACTATTAACCGTTTATAGCGGTGTCTCACTTTTACAATGTAACCATCGCGCTAAGACACCATGGTAAAGCTTCTGTAAAACGATCTTCTACGCCGTTACTTCCGGAACGTTTCTCCGTTCCGGAAGTCAGCACGGACATTCGTACACGTACGCTTTTCTCTGAAATCAGCCTTATTTGCTTAAGTACTCTTAAGATAGCAAATGCCATAAAAAAGTAACCAAAATAACAGTTAAGGGAGTGCCCTTATTTCATGCGTCCTTCGTTGGAAAAAATCTTCCAATTTTTTTTACAATTACTAAAGCCAAAAGGCTGCAAAATTCGTACAGAGCCGTACAGCTATATGCTGTCACAGCCTCACTTGCTCTAAATCACGATCACTTCTGTTTTACAGCAAGTGATGGATGAAGCGATAGCGATACTTTCATCCTTTAAAAGAGCTGAGAATTAGAACCGATATGAACAAAACATGTTAAATGACCTACCACAACCTACCACAAACTGACAAATTTTCTTAACTTTTTTATTTTATTTCGAATAGGTTCGTTCTTGATCCCAATCAAGCCCGGGGGCCAAGACAGGATCCACGATGGAAAGAGCTAATCCCAACTGATATTGAATTTTATGTGTAAGAATTAAGCCTAAAATATAGTAGATTTTACTGTTACTAAAGAAGGGTTTATAGAGGTTGATATTCTACCGACTGTACCTACGTATAAATAAAACATATACCTTTGCCTATATATTTGTTGAATGCAACGGGAAGTGCAATATAAAGTTATCGCATTTTCTTATAAAATGGGTACCTTTCTAAGGTTTAAATTGAAATGAAACAAGAATAGAACACGCCCCTTCCGCTATTTAAGCTACTGAGCAAATAACCGCATTTTTTTTCTTTTTTTTAAGTAAGATATATTTAAGCGTTATGAAAGGAATGATAACAAATTTATGTTATTTTCTCTCTTTATCGCTAGTGTTTTGAAAAACGTTATATAAACACAATTGGTATTTGCACTCTACAGTACATTACGGAGTCGCCTTTGCGATAAAATCTTTAGTGTAACGCCTACTCCATCTTTTGGGATGTGAGTTTCAATCTTCATTATGTACCACAAGCAATTGTTCATATACTCGTATGGGATGTAAAAAATGTTATAATTTATATAAGATAGCTTTTACCCGCGGCTTCGCCCGCATCTTTTTTATTTTTTTTCAATAAAAAGTATACTATGTTACTTCTAACACCTCCAAGAATATATGTACGAAGTTTCATGATTATCGGTTTAGTAGTTTTTGCGTGAAAGCATAAGAAACAAACTTACATTCACATTTATAATATTAGTAGGATTTAAAATAAAATAATTGGCTTAATTATATGTATAACATATAGTTATATAAATATGTCTATTATATTTATTCGATTTTCAACTTTTAATCATATTCAGTGCATAATCATACGGAAAAACCGATCCGTAATATTTTTCCTTTAGTCTCGAGTGAGTGTAACGCCTCATTTCTATGCTCACCTCATCTCACAACCAAAGGTCGTTTATTGTTTGCAACTATAACAATGTCAGTCACATATGTGTATTGTTCAATTTCCTTAGTGATTTCCCATTACGTACAATCTGAATAAAGAAGGATTATTGCCATCATTAACTCACCATAGTGTGTAGACTGACCGAAGACTCGCCACTAAGGATAGTGTCAATGTCACAGAAAATATTTGGCGAAAGCAGTATGGTAGCTACGTACGATTGATCGAAATGAAAGCACTCACTCAACAACACCCCTAAGCGAACGTCGCAGTTTTTTCAGTAGCGAACTCCCCGTCAAAGTAGTCACGCTTGTTTAACTTTGTTGCTATTAATTAGAATGACGATCTCTTTTTAGGATCTTACGCCATCCCGTGTGCAGTTGCTGGAACTGCCATCGGGCGCGTCCCCCGGGTGGCGGATAGGGGGGCCTCCAGACATGGGGGCCACCGGCTTAGCCGGCGCGGACCAAAACCAGCAGGGGGGGAGCTCGGCTGGCGTCCTGGGTATCCCGGGTAGCGGTAGCCGAGCTAGGGGAGTTTTAGGCGATACCAGTCCTGGTGTCGCCGAAGGAGCTCGTTACCCTGTACGTAGTGCAGGGCCGAGGGCCGCCACCTTCGGGTGGGGGTCGCGGGGAAGACAACCCCTCTAAAAAATCACCCGCGGGGGGCCTTCGGGCCAACAAGGGGGAGCTCGGCTGGCGTCCTGGGCATCCCGGGTAGCGGTAGCCGAGCATGGGGAGTCTTAGGCGATGCCAGTTTTGCCTGGTGTCGTCGAAGGAACTCGTAACTCTGTACGTAGTGCAGGGCTGAGGGCCGCCACCTTCTGGTGGGGGCCGCGGGGAAGACAACCCCTCTAAAAAATCACCCGAGGGGGCCTTCGGGCCCAGCTCGCGTCAGCGGGCAAGTCGGGGCGTGTTCCGATCCGAGGATCGGTTCCGGCCCAACCGTAACCTCGTACGTGGTGCGGGAGCGGGGGCCGCCACTTCGGTGGGGGCCGTGTGGAGAAAACCACTATAAAAAATCGTCAAAGTCCCGGCACTGGGATTCGTGGTGTCGGGGCGCCTCTCGGAGGTGGCCGGCGGAGCGCAGTCGGCCCATTAGCGGTCGCCCTGGGGTACCTCCCGACCCCCCAGGCGTAAGTAGGGTTACCCGGGTACAGGGATCTCTGCCCGGGTGGACGTCGTTTCTCCCATACTCGTGGGTATCAAAATGAATGTTGCTAAAAATAAAAATAAAAACCAAAGACGTGGTTCAAAACCAGTATCTGGTGGAGAACGGAAGATGGACAGCGCACAGAGTCCGGGGCAAAACAGTGCACAAAGGAAGATCACACCCCCAAAGGAGGGTTCGGCGGTGAGGGAGCGCTCCCCTGTTTCAACCGCGGCCAAAGAAGAAGGAAGGAAGGTGACACTGAGGTTTCCCCCCACCCGGAGGGAACAGTCTCCTCAGGAGCCTATGTCCGAAGAGTGGGAAGAGTCGGAGGAGAGTTGCTCCGACGAAGAGTCGGAGGTAGAAGACGAGGCAGCGGAGGAGAGGTTCTTAGGCCTCAAATCCGTAGACAAAGACGAGCGTGAATCATGGAAGGGGCTCCGATGCGACGCTGATTGGAATGCTCGGAGCATGGAAGAGCAGCTTCAAGATGAGGAACTGGATTCCCACACCAGGGACGTCCTAGCGACGCGATTGCGTGGGATGACGAGAGCAATGCAGGGCATGTCTGACCTTTGCAGGCAGGTGCTCACCCGCGAGGGGAAAAGGATGGCGGGACTGCTAAAGATGAACCGCAAGCTCATCGCTACGGTGCAGCTGCTCAGCCGAGACATAGCGAAGCTAAAGGAAGAGGCGGCGAAGTCCCCGAGGCACGCTGAAAAGGCGCCTAGCAAGGAGAGCATATTGCAGGCGGTAACCCAGGCTGTCGACGAGCGGCTGGCGGTCAACGATGGGAAGCTGCTGCAGGCGGTGAAACAGGCGGTCGAAGAACGGCTTACGGCGTGGGAGAAGCAGACCTTTCTCCCGCCGAAAGCAAAAGACGTGTAACCGGTGACGGAGGCCAGACCATCAGGCCCAGCACGCAGGGAGGTAGCGACGGAGCCCCCATTGTCCAAGCAAGGTGAACTTTGGACGGAGGCGATCAGCCGCAAAAAGCGTAGGGAGGCGGAAAGGCGCAAAGCGGCTGAGGCCAGCCAACCGAAACGCGCTGAACAAGGAGCGACCGACACGAAGAGACCGAGGCCAAGACGTAAGGTGAGGCTCAATCCACCAAAGACGGCGGCAATTACGCTGAGGCTGAGACCAGAAGCGTTGGAGTGTGGGGAGTCTTACTCCCACGTGTTGAGGAGGGCCAAGGCGGCGGTATCCCTCTCCGAAATGGGAATCACGGATGGGGTGAGAACCAAAGAGACGCAGGCGGGAGCCCGCCTCATGGAGGTGCAGGATGCAAGCGGGGTGCTGGCCGATAGACTGGCAGAGAGGCTCCGCGAGGCCGTTGGAGATGTGGCGGAGATATCCAGACCGGAGAAGACTGCAGTACTGCAGATCTCCGGACTGGATGACTCCGTCGAAGAAGAGGACGTGGCGGAAGCCATGATGGCAAAGACAGAGTGCCCAAGAACAGCCATCAAAATGGGGGGCATGAGAACTGGCGCCGATGGCATGGGATGGATAATAGCAAAACTGCCGGTAGCCGCCGCCAAGGCCGTTAGTGAAGACAGCAAACTCCGCGTCGGCTGGAGCACCGCAAGCGTGAGGGTGTTTACTGCTCTCCCTCTGCGATGCTTCAAGTGCTTATCCCTCGGGCACACGAAACACAAGTGCCCCGAGACGACGGACAGGAGTGGCCTGTGCTTCAGGTGCGGGGCGCCTGGTCACATGGCCGCCTCCTGTAAGAGGGAGCCAGCATGCTCGGTGTGCGCCGCCTTCGGGCGGCCGGCCGACCATGTGATGGGCAGTCGCAGGTGCGACCCACCGGTGGTGAAGGGGAGGGCCCCTCCACCACCGGTGGTCCCCATGGAGGAAGGGGCACCCAGCCCGTCGGGTGCCCAATCCCCCCGTAAAAACTCTCGGGGGGGAGAGAGCCTCTTCCACCCTTCCCTCGCGGGAGGGGCGTGAAGACGCCGGAAGCGCGGGCGCGTGCGGGGGTCGCACGCGGAGCGCTTGAGGAGGACCCTCGGTACCATCCCCCGAGGGTAGGAGCCTCACTCGGAAACTACGGGTGATACCGGAGTTTTCTCCGTTATCACCCGGCGTGGCCGAGAGGGGGTCCGATGGGATGGCGACCGCGGAAGCCCTCCGGGAACTTTTGTTTCCGGGGGACTTCCGCGGACGCACATCCCGATGAGGTGGGGGGGGGGAAGGCCGTTAGCACACCTCGGCCGCCTCCGGCCTGCATTGGGCGGGGCAACCGCGCCGCCTGTGATGGCGCTCGGGAACTTGTTCCTGGGTGATCGTCACGGGCGCGGGAGTCTCGTCCCTTGTGGGTCGGTGTCGGTCGAGGGGTGTGGTTTATTCCTTTCCTCACCAAAAGGGGGCCAGCGGTTGTCGGGGCGGGAGACCGGCAGCTGCATTGCACATGGCCCTCAGGCGTGCGGGGTGTTCAGGGCGTCACGGTTCACCCCGTTGCTCCGTCCCTCACGGAGCATAGGAGAGGTCCGCCCACGATCGCGGACCCACACTGGTCCGGGCCGCGGCCGAGTCCGACAAGGGACCCCGCGACCCGCACCACTGTGTATTGGGACGCCGTAGTTTTTAGTGGGTAGGCCTCCAAGCCTTTACCGGGCACTCGGCCGGGTAGGGGCATGGAGGAGAGTCCCACATATCCACCGTGTTCTCCCGACACGGTGGAATGCCTAATGCCATTTTCTACGAAAACAAAAATAAAAAAAATAAAAAAAATGGATCTTACGCCATATTTAATAGGCATTTGAGCTGATGTAGCAGACGAAGGTAAGTTTTTAGTGACTTATTTGTAGTAATGAACAATAGATAATACAGTTCATAAAATGTGGATTTATAAGTTCTCAATTTTATTTATAAGCTAGTTGTTTCATTTAATTATTATTTAATCTAATACAATACAAAATACTTTATTAATATAACCACATCATTGCGGTGAATGTTTTAATAAATAATTACTTCAATATTTTACAAAACCATAAAAGTGCCACCCCTAATGTTGTAGTGAAACGAAGCTTTTTATCTCAACATATAGGCCTAATTTTAGTAGGTACTGTTATTTAGTGCTAATGTGTTGCCGACCAGATTATTCATCTACACCAACATGCGATAATAAGCTCGCTCCTCGCTCTAGGGGTTGTGGTTTTTATGTAATAGAAAAGGATGAATAAACGGAAAAATGACCAAGGATGAGTATAAATATAGGGACTACGCCTTAATTATAACTATTTTACTTAAGCAAATAAGGCTGGTTTAAGAGCTATTCGTATGTGTAGAGATGGACGTCTGAGCAGAACTCCGGAACAGAGATACAAGTGAAGGCGTAGCACTTTGTAATAATTGAATTTACAACGGTCTGCTTTCTGGTAGAGGAGGTACCAAGGAACAGCCCCAAGACTTTAAAATTCTTTCTTACATAGTATGAATAACAGCATGTTTGCCGACCAAATATGCTAAACTGTTTGTGAATTGGTATGAATTTTACTGGTAATATTACTGGTTTATTGAAAGAAAAAAAGAAAGAAAAACCTTTATTTGGAACTCAAACACACAACAACAAAAGATATATATAATTAAAAAGAGCAACAACTTAAAAAAAAATTGGTATAATTTTTTTCATCATTCATTCTAGCTTATCATTTAAGACATAATTAGCTTTCACAAAGCCTTATAATCACGCAGTGTATTTGTATCCTCCCCTTCACTCCTGATAATACAATTTTGAAACAAATTATCTTAATAATTTTCAGAGCATTATTTTAAATTCAAGTGTAATCTAATTTTCTTCTAGAAAATTAAGTAACTTGATAAAAATGCCCTATCAGATATTTAAGTTACAGTTAAAGAAAAGGCGTAATAAGATGAAAAACATAAAATTGCACTGGTACATAAATATATTAAAAGGCATTGTCTTAAGACAACTGAAGTGGATAAATATCTTGCAAGTCAGCTGATGGCACTGCGCTTTGTTCTATATCAACATCGGTCTCATAAATCCACTTGGCTCATAATTTTCGCGCACTATGCAGAGAATCTCTGTTTAATGAACGATCTCTCAGCAGTATATTAAGCACTTTGACAATACCAAGAAAAGTAGCTAGATGTTGACCATTAAATTCACTAATGTATAGCCAGAAGATCTTTAGACACGGACTCGTATCTTGATTGAGACGAATTTTTCTAAGTATAATATTTAATATTTGTTTTCGGTGTTGGTACTATAACTATAATATTTAAATTTTTGTTTTTAGTATTAAGTAACTATTACGATTACTTTAAATCTGACTAATTTTACTTTGATATTTTCTGGTGATGACTATTTATCTATAGGTACTTTGTCCAATGTAGGATGATACTTTTGACAGGTGTCACTTCCTTATTGATACGTATTAAGGTTGCGTTTGTTTCCTTATGTTTGGCTTGACATTGCAATAGCAACTTTATACCCTCTATATAGGTGTCAACTGTCAAAAGTATCATCCTACATTGGACAAAGTATAATGCGTTGGCGTTGTTTATTTTATTATAGTTTCGATTATTTTTAAACAGCATTCTGTTATGAATTAAATACAAACTTAAGTTTTTGATAATTTGGTTTATCTGGTAGATAGTAATTCTTCTGTATTCATTAATTTACGAGCATTGTTTTAACAAAGACCCGTTGTTGCATCTAATCAGGCGGCATTAGTCATACATAGCAAAGGACCACTGTATACATGTACATACATACAACTTCATTGTTCTCACGTCAAGGAATATTTGTTCTTTTGAGAATGCCGCTGTGTTACTCTGTTTAGATTAAATATAAGTGTATGTTTGAACACAGTTTAAGTAGGTCAGCTAATCTTGGTAAGTGAGCAATTTATCTTTAGATTATTTCATAAATTTCAGCAGTGGATCCAGGGTTTTTGTTTGAGGGGGCTTAATGTCGATGAGAGAGGTTTTATCAAGTTAACTATGCAATGGTATAACTGTTTTTGTCCTATATTGATAACGCTTCGTTCATTATCCATAGGGTTGCGAGATGATGTATCCGAAAAGAGTATATCCTCCTTTCCCATATTTTGTCAGCCTCCTTTATCTACCGTATCCTTTATAAAAGGTTTTTAATATGTGCTGAAAATGTTACCTTCTTCAAAGGTCAAACGGGAATGACAAAGGCACATAAATTCGATACACAGAGCAAGATTAACACTTCATTTTACAAATTACACTAATTGGAAAGGAATACATAAATAGCCCATTAGTAAGGTAACCTCTACATCGCGCTATATCAGTTTCTAAGGTATGGCAACATTATTCGAGACCGATCGCCCCTTGTCCTAGCAATAGGAGTTTTTCTACCGTTGTTTTTTTTAACTAAGTACTTCTTCCGAGAATTGGCAATTCAAAAAAATATAATTATAAATAAAATAACCAAATAAAGTGTTTGTCTTCTATGTTTACAAATAAATCTTTATCATTAGACGTATCGGTCTTTGTCAAATTGTCACTTGGCAACCCTAATCATCCATCACCTACGCTGACGAAGTAAAGCGCCAAGGGAGTGCTAAACACGTAATTGATTCGTCCGGAGACGGCGCCATCGTTGCCTCTGGCTGGGAAACGTAATTTAGTAAAAGCATGTCACACTAATAATTTTTTCTTGTAGGAATTAGACACATAGAGTTAGAATCGGATTATTTGTAATACTTACTGTATTTCAAATAGTGCAAAAATAACTGTGAGCCCAGCTATGCATTGTACTACTCTTATAGTGAATTATTCTCGTCTCTTTAAAATTCAATAAGTGTTTTCTTGAGATGAGCTGCAAGGTCTTATAGTTAGTATTAAAATAATATAAAAATAATTCATCTTTACATACCTATTTGTTATCTTTTGCTATTGATTATCTTGTAGAACTCAAATCTGAAACCTAGTGTGCCATTTGGAGAGTATTGTGTGTGAAATTTGTGTATTAATGATAAACTTATGTCCCTTAAACTTATATTTGGATATAAAAGGATATATCGAATGGGATATTATAATATATTCATAACCCTACTATGAGTTTCCATTTACAGATTTGACTCAAGATTGTCAACAGAGTTAACGGAAAATACATAAGTTCACTGAACAGATTAAACAGACTACTCTTTGTGTGCCCAGTCCACGACATGATAACAATGATTAAGATAGTAAAGTTGAATTTTTTCGTCATATTTATAAGTGGTCTAGTTCAACTTCAGACAGAACAAAGATCTTGGCGCAGATTGGATCACACAAAAAATCTGTCGTCTGGGTAGACGTAAACAATTTTCCAAGAACAATTTTCATCTCACTGAGTCATAATCACAGCTATAATGATGACTTTGATCTTTGTTCTCAGAGCTCCGGTATATTCTGCACCTTCTTCCTGGCGCACGCGATCACGAAAAGGCGGAGAGCTTCAGTCAGAAACTCCAGTACTATCAGAGAAGCAACCTTCTCCGCTCCTGATGATTCTCTATTATCTCCTACTGCACCAGCTCCTACTCTACCGAAATATTAATCGTACAGGCAATTGTTAGATCCACAGCACAAGGCGTATTTTGAACGCGCGTTTTCTGCACCTTAGATGCCCTGATTTGCGTTTGTATTATTCAAATGCGCTTAAAAGGCGATACACGATCACAATCGCTCCCTGTGCTTACAAGGTTGCGTTCGAATTTCGCTTAAAGCGCGTCACACACGGCGAAGATAATATAAAATATATATTATCTTAGAGCATATTTTAGAATATCGCTCACCATAGAAATCCTATGAACCATCACACACGACGAACTTAATTTATATTATATCTTTTATATCTTAAGACACCGAGCGATATGCAAATATGGAAATATATATTTCGGACCATAATATGTTATCTTAAGAAACGAAATATACCCGTCTTAATAAGAATACATGGTGTTGTGTCGGGCTATGCGCGGACGACAAGCAATCTAACTAAACTAAACTACAGACGACTTTGTTCAGACTTTTAAAATTTGCTAAAATAAAATCAGGATCACTGGATAAATTAATTAAACTTTTGAATCGTTGCATTTTCTGATACTTAGGTAAATAATATTGTTAGTATCAATCCTCTCTTTATATTCATGCTGTGTATGGCTTAGGGGTCTCCTCACCTAGATCTAAGCTTTGACCATGTACTAAGTCAATTTTTTATTTCGCTGTTGCCGGTTGTGTATACCAATAAATAAAATGAAATAAATAGAATTTCACAAGATCAGACGTATTCAAAACATTTAGTAAATATCAATATTTATTCAACTGTTCTAATTAACAAACTACTTACATTACAATGAATGACATATAGTTACATAACTGATAAAAAACTCGGCAATAATTTTGCTGTCGATTATATGTTTATTTAACTTATTATTGCTGCTTATTTATTATTATTATTATTTAATTTGATAACATTTACAAGCTATCAAATTAAATTATTCCTAAAAATGTTTTATAAAACATTTTTTTCATACAGTCATCATATTCTAGATCAGAATCATCGTCTGAGGAGCTGTCTAACAAATCAAGAAGTAAGGCCGTATCACTCATAGTCAATCACCCTGTATATATAACTGTACCAAGGAATACGTGTGGACCGACGCAGACTCGTAAGAAAATGAACAGGTTTTTTAATATTATCGTATCTTAGCCGTGTGTGATATCCTAAGATACTATAATATTTTATATTAGGGCATCTTAAGATAAAATATTATATTATCTTCGCCGTCTGTGACGCGCTTTAAGCGCGTATACGCGCGTCATCTGCGCGTCGTCTGCTCGTTTAAAATACGCCGTGTGATAGGGGCCTTACTGTTTTCTACAAACTTAATCCAATCCATTTGGATCTAAAATCGGTAACTGGTTACTGGTAGTCACGTATACAATGAACGTAAAGTATATGCATTGTTATTTACTTCAATCGTAGTTTTTGTAGAAAAACAAAAACAACCGTTAAAATAAATTGTGCAGATTTTGTACCTAGAAAGTATATATTTTTATAAATTGCAAAACAAAGTCCTAAAAGACTTAGTGGCTGAGAAGCTTCATCCAAACGATATTGCGACTGAGAATTTTATTCTTATAATTATTGTTATTATAGAAAGCGTTTTCTAAGCGATTTTTTCCTGCCTTGCCAAGTAAGAAATCATAGTTAGTTTTAGTGTAACAGTGAATTATTTATTATTTATATTAACTTGTAGTTTATTACTTTCTTCAGTGTGAAATTTTTGGAATCGTTTAATGAAAAATTAGAATGACCGTGTACTTAAGTACTTTGGTGTTTGTTATTTACAATTTAGTAGCGCTTTTCTTAGGGTGATGTTTAAAGTAGCGGAGGGTATTGTATTAGTGATACTGAAAAGTCAGGTTTATTATCTTCGGCATAAAGTGTAAAATACTAATCGTGACAGCCGGCGGGGGCGCGGAGGAAGCGGTGTGCGCCAGCATTTATTGTCAGTGTTCTAATATACTCACGGACAAAATTAAGGATGACCTTTTAATACAACTACTAAAATTATTAAAAAAGTGGACATATTTACCCTAATCGTTGTCAATTTTGGAAACTTTTTGTATAAGCATTCCTTATCGATTGGGATATAGCAAGAACAGGGTCAAAAAAACACTACGAGGGCTAATGCCGATTGCTGTGCGGTAACGCTTTGATTCCCTTCCGAAATATGGAACTCGATTATCATTCCATGACCGGTCTATGCGTGCGTTATTAAATTTTTCCAACTTCCTGTTTCTAATGATTCCTTTGGGAATATGTAGAAATATAGTGATCCGTAACTTTGGTTTTTCTTTTGGGTTGTTTGTTTAGTGATTAGAATCTCTCAGGCAGAATATTTTGTTTTGCATTTGGCATAAAAGGAAAATTAACGTCTATCAAAAATCAATCGGAATTGTCGTTGTCATGCCAAAATGATGTTTCTCAGACTGGGAGATATAAAAAAGCTTAAAGCCCCGGTTTTTTTAAATTATGAAACTCGTAAAAATGGAATAAAAATTAAAACAAAATGTATGGATAACTTAATTATCACTGTATTAAACCAGCTTCCGCCTGCGGTTTGTCAAAACCGCGGTGTTCTTGTCGAAGAAACTCTGTATCGGGCTTCCCCAGGGATCGCTGGAGCTTTATCCAGTTCACACTGTTGTGGCCTTCACCGCATGGCCATACTCCCAGCTCATGTAATTAATATGCAGGAGAGTATAATATAATAATAAACGCAACCTATACCCGCAACGATAATTTTAAATTATCTCCTCATTGTATGAATATTAGTACTACGGACAGGTCAAGCTGCATCTCTGATTCTATTTACCGGAATAAAATGGAACAGGGCTAAGCTTTTATGTTGTATTACAAGCGACCAAATTGTATAAATTTTAATTCAAATCTGTTCAGCAGGGTTTCCTGATGCGCGCACAGACAGACAAAAAAAAATAAAAATGTTTACCTCTCATTACCCTATCCGAACTGTTTTTCTAGAATATCTTCAATATACAGACGCGGTTTTTTTAGAGTTTATAATAGTAAAGATGAATTCATAAAAACAGGAGGTTGCATTAATTAAATATTATCCAATTACGTAGTTTCTGCAATCAAAGCGTTAATCACGACACCACGAAACAAATAATTTTTGTTAATTCATATGACATTATCGTTATGTTAATATAATTAATTATGCATTTTTGGACTCTATGCAAATAGTAATAACGTCATCTATTCTACCTGCGCTGACTTATAATGAAGTAAAAAAAGGGTTGTATGTAATTCGTGTTAGTTGAATATGTACCCAAAACCAAACTTGTTACTAATAATAATTATTTATACTCATGTGTTTAATAATAACTTTTGAATAATTATACAAATTAAAAGGCGGTAAATAATTTGAATAGCTTTAAGGCTCTATAGAGCTTTAATGTTCATGAGATAATATCGAATTTATGGTAAGCATTTGATCGAAAATTTACTGAATTAATTATATGTAGGTTGTGCAATTACCCAGGTTGTGCAATTTGGATGTTTATTTTGTAGGATTTAGATAGATTTGTGTAGTATAGTTTCTATTTTGATTTTTCTATGGTATATTTACCAATAAAGTATTAAGAATTAAAGCTTTGATTTTTATTTTTCAATAATCCTTATATTAATGAAGCCATCCTATGAATAGAACAACTGTTTTATTCGGGTTGTAAAGGGCTTTTATTTTTATGTTGTCTGTTTAAATTATGGTAGGTAATAACACATATCTGGTATTGACTTATTCATTCATTTCATTAATTTTCGTTCCCTAAAGAGAAACAAATAATATATTACTCTCTGATTCCTTTCCAGTATATGGTTGATGGCTGTGGAACTCACTTCCAGAGAAAGGTTTAAGATTTAAAATGCTTTAGCGATCAAGTTAAAAGCTTTCTTGTCCACTATTTAAGTCTTCCATATTAATGCGTCGCATTAGTTTTTATTAATTTATCTAAAGATATATCACATTTTTTCTTTCCTAATATTTTTTTATATTTTTCGATAACTTAGTCTATTACAAATATTAGATGTGGGAACTCCCCTTTAGGCAAAACATCGCCTGTGGTAGGAAGAACAGCTCTTTTAACAATCAGTTACATAGCCAATTAAATTTCAGCTGTTAAACACTAAACAAGGAAATAATATAATGTTTTTATTAAATATATTTATCTTTTCTTTCTGCTATGTGTGTGTGTGTGTTGTGTGTATGTGTGTGTGTACGTGGGAGTGTGCATATGTTGTATTGTTCTTGTGTTATGGATATAATACATGTTTATTTTCAGATACTTACTTACATTAATTTAAGTGAAGACCTATGCATACCTATACGTAATAAATAATGATATGTTAGTTTTTAAGCAACAATTCTGTCTCCGTGTAACTTAATGATTTTAACCATTCCAAGACCGTTTTCTTACATTTGTGTTTATTAAGGGGGTAAATGTTAAGGTACTTATTTATTTTATTATATAGATTGAGGCAGATTGCGTACAGTACTGCCGTCTTGCAAGGCCTGATTTTATTGTGGGAACCAAGGCAACTTTAAGTTTTCGTCTCCCGTTTAGTAATTTAGTATCAAAGGAAAGAGATTTGTGCATTCTCAAAGCAATATCTAATATGTATAGTTTCATTACTAACAGAAGATGAGCTTCCATTACCTATTTAATGTTCTTTAATTTTTAATAAAGTATTTAAAATAATATTATAATATGTTATAATTATTATATCGGCGACATTTCTAGGAGTTTCGCAATTTTATTACAATTGTAAATCGCACCAGTTAAGTAACACTCATTCGCAATGCCAACAGTAATGTTTGCTTACGCCTGTGCTCAACAAGGGGAACAAACAATACATTTTTTCTACAGAAACTTCGTGTTGGCCAATACTAGCTGATTTCTCGAAAACGACCTAACCTTGGCTTCAAAGGAAACTCGCCTCATCGCAATTTTCCGCTAGCGATGCGGACGACATTCGTACTTTTTGCTGAACTCTGTTTTCAAGTGTCTAATGTATTTTTTTTGTTATTTTTCCTATACTGATATAAAATAAAAGAGCATAATAATGTCGTCTATCGCTCGTGTTCCTATAATCGAAATTCCTTCGCCGAGCGCCTGTTTTAAAGAACATTCTTAAAATCTAATTTTATTTGGTGACTGTAATGTGTAAAATAAACCTCTTTTTAAAATACATTTTGTTCTATGAACCTTTATCTCTACTAGTTTATGAAATATCGTCGTTTGTGTAAGCAACTTAGTTTTTGGTAATCAGTTTAATGTGTAATTTTTCCCATTCTAATATTTTTTGGCTGAATAAGACTTTTGAGAGGTTAGCCATCAGAGTTAAAATGACAAGTAAAATATGAATAGAAACGAAACGTAAAAGAGGAATGATTCTAAATCTAAATTTGTTTGGTGGTATTGTATTGGTTTGGCCACTATTATTAAATCAAAATCTTTTAGTTTATATTTGTCAGTAATTGACGAAATTTATCGCAAAATGTCTGAGTTAACAGTTAACTTTTGTGGAACTGTCAAATTTTGTTTTGTTGACGTGCTCTGGTCCATTGCATGGCATAACGAAGACCGCCATTATACCAGCGGATTTAAGTAAGAACTTGGCGACATTTTTCACCAAAGTCGGTGGTTTTATAAAGGAAAGTTAAATTTTCTTTTTTTAAACAAGCGATGTACAATCGATATTCTGTTGATATCTCAAATGAAACTCAAATTAATCCATTCGATTTTCAGTTAACAGTCCATCATTAAGAGTCAAAGTTAAATATCAGTTTGATTTGTCTGAATTAACAGTAAGAAAGTACGGTTAACAACACATCAACTTTTTCTTAACTGTCAAATTTCTTCATTCAATTTTAAGCTTTAAATCAAATATAAAGAGTTCAAAATCAATTCAGAAAATTTACACTTTATTATAGCGTGACGTGGTATTGTACGTTTATCATTCCAAACTCGAAGAAATAGTTTATATCTGGACCTTAATTGCGCTATATACGCATACGAACATTTTTACATTCTGAGTCATAGGTTTTTATATTTCTATGAATATTATTAATTTATGTACAGTCACGTCACGACCAATAAGATGTATACACAACCATGCCACATTACATCAATTATTTATTTTTATACTGTTGTCTGCTTGATTTCGGTCGATTAACGTGTGCCATGGTTCAACGGTGTATTATACATTTTATTGCTCGCGACTGTACCTGCGTATCATTTAAGTGTGTCTATCCATTATGATAATAATCATAACACAAATCTTACAATGCTTACTTTGGCCAAGACTAATCTTTGTTAATGTAAGAAGTATTTATTCAGGTTATTACATTTCTTTGCTGATATCGATTTAGGATTAAAAAAACAATTAAACATTATATGGTACTGCACTTAAATAATGTAGTTATTAAACCCAATAACTTAATTAAACAGTTTTATGTTTGTGATATCATGGAATATTGTTTGCAGCATTTTTATCGCATTGTTTTGTAGGTACATATGAACTTAATGTTTTCTGATATTGTAAAAATAACACAAGCCAGGAACTTTGTGATTTTAATTGTATACTTTTAAGTCATTGTGAATATTTATAAAACATTGTCTTTGTTAATGTTATGTGAAATATATGATCTGTTCAGTTAAACTATATGTAATATTAGTGACCAGTAATTGCTACTAGTTAACTCGTCATTAAATACAGACAGGTCAATATCTGACGGGCTTCACTAGTGTATGAAAATTATATAAATATTAACTTCTATATCACTGACAAGCATAAATAATCACTAACATAGACAACGGTATTTCCTTAAACAACTCATGATATTTCTACGACGTCAAAGAATCTCTGTTACTAAAACGACATTTGGTAACAAAGAACTATATCTAATGTCTTAAAAAAAGAAATAGTTTCTCGGTATCTCAAATTTTTGGACAGTACCAAGAGTTGTTTTAGATGTACTTCGCTGCCATATCACTTGTTCCATCATGGTAATTATCCTAGTGCTTTACTCTACTCTTAGAATCATGCTAAATCAATTATTAAATATAGTGCCACCAAAGCGGTAGTAACAACGTTAACAAAAAAGGTCCCACTTATTCCAAATTACAGAAAGCATTTTTATTTTGTTTTTTTCAAGTTCAAATAAGTCATTACTTTACACGTAAATAGGCGATGCAGTCGCTAAGCATAAAGTTTCGCTAGCACCATATATTGGAGCGGAGCGTAATACTAAAAAATAAATTAAAAAAAATCAATAATGTTAAGTAAATTTTAAAATTCTATAAGAAAGAAAACTTTCAAAAAGCGCGAGCTTTTTTTCAATAGGAAATCCCATAGAGCTAATGTTTTTTGATCATAACTTTTTTATTTTTGTGTATTTCAATATTCGGGCTCCGCCACAATCTGGTCCTAAATGTGATTCGATTCCACACAAAAATTATTAAAATCGGTTAAAAACTCGGGAAGTTATGGCGTAACAGACATTGCGTCATTGAAGCTTATCCATGGGAAAAAAGAGGTTAAAGGTTCCAAAAAGGTTTAAACGTGTAAAAGAAGGCTCTTTTTAATATGCGTTTTAGTTTTTTTTAAATGGGTTTGCTCTGATCCCAATCAAGCCCGGGGGGCCAAGACAGGATCCACGATGGAATAAGCTAACTCAGAAGGTGTCTTTTCAATCTGGCTTTAAAACAGACGGGTTATAAGTTATTAGTTAGTTAATTTTAGAATAGTTTGGTTGGCCCTATTATTCATAATAGTTATTTGTATTATGTATGATAGGGTCAGCCAAAAGGATAGAAGGTATTTAGTCGCTAGAGAGAAACGATTTTCTCTTATCAATTTATTGATAAACTCCGACCGGGTTTCAGGCAATTTTACTCATGATATTAACAAATAAGTACGTTTAACGCAACATCGCGTCGTGTTCATTACTCACTGTGTATTTGTTTTGACTCATTTTATTACAATATTTCTTCCGACCATTACGAACGAATCACAGACGATATGATGGTTCTATACGCAGAAAGGAGGCGATCTTTCTCTATCATGCGGATTATACGTGATTGATATGAAATCCACACCAGATCAGAGCAGGAGGCGTTGATACAAAGAATAAATACTACCAGAAGACGCAGCGTTGAAATCCTGGAAAAATTTGTATTTTGTCGAGACTTATTTTCTGCACTATTTATGGCTAAAAATTAAATATTGAAATATAACCGTATTTAGTTCTTACACTTCTGCGCACATTACACACTTGAATAAAACAATTTTTTTACTGATTTTGCGCATAATTTATTTTATATTTAATCCTGACTTTTCGACTCCTTACAGGAGCCGTGATCACATGATGACTAAGGTAATGGTCGTCATATATTTTCTTCTGCCATCACAATATTTTGATGAGATATGTATATATATGACTCAGGTATAAATGCTCATATTTATCACACAAAAATCTGCCCCTTCCGGGATTTGAACCTAGGACCGTCGGTGCGAAAGGCATGATCGCTACCGTCGCACCAAAAGGTCGTGAATGTTATCCAAGCTTTAACTAACCAACAATGTTTTGTTGCCTTTTTAACGAGGTTTGGACAACTGTGTATATTGAATAAAAGAATTATTCAATGAAAGTGTTATTTGCTATGCTATTCGCAACTCGAACGCAGGGCGTGTATTTGGAAAGTGCGGTTTGTTGCGTTAGGCGGTAAGTACTTAACTTTCTCCCTGTACTACTTAAGCAGTTGCTATTATTGACAAGGCATCGGCTGCTAATTTTTTACAGGTTTGAAATAGCTGTTATGCTGGTCAGATAGTAAGGTCAAGTACAGTCTGTTCATCCTAACTTGTCCTATTTGGTAAACAATCTTGGCACTCCTTTTTATTGAAAATGCAGCATTAAAAATCAACTAATAACTAGATTCAATGGGTTTCAGTCTATAATAACGATTTATTGTAATAGATTATTAACAATTTTATTATTTTATTTTTAAATGGGTTATTTTGTTAAAAAGTTGTGATAAGATTGTTTACCAAATGGGACAAGTTAGAATGAACAGACTTTAGATTACTTAGGTTAGAGTTGCTAAGAAGTCATCAATAAAACCATTCGCAAATAAGGGAGTAATGGGGGGGGGTGGGTTTGCTTAGCGTGATGATGAGATATGACAAGAGGGGAGAGCTTAAGGAAATGTGACATTCGCAGTTCATTAGTTTGTTAAACCAAAATGTTAAGAACTTTTGGGTCATGAAACAAATAAAAAAATTTATGATTGCAATTTTGAAGTGATTGGAAATTATACACGTGAAGAATAAAGATAAATCGTTGCGTTTATGATTATTTCTGAACATTTTAAGAACCCTTAGACATTTGAATGATAAAAAGAAAATAAATCCTTGTGTTCCATTACTTATTAAGATTTATCATTTATCGAAACTTATTTAATTTTATTTCTTTGAAATAAAAAATAATTTATTACACATTAAAACGATGGTATATTTTTATATTTAAAAGAAATACTCATATATCTAAAAGAAATTAAAGTTAACAAGTATCTGTTATTGATTAATTATAGATAAAAAATCGTACATCTAAAATCCTATAAAATATAATTACAAAAAAACATTATTTTTAAATTCAATATTACTTAATTGTCGTTTTTAATTGCTCAGAACAACTCATTTTGAATTGTTCCACTATTGATTCCGACGATTTTATAATTATTCCTATAAATTAAAAAATATAAGCGCAGTGAAATGCTTAAATATAAGAAATAAAGTTTATTTTAATTGAAGATACTTAAAAAAAAAAATATTGTTCTTATACTGTGCCCTGTTTTAAAACCGAAATATCCTGGTATTTACATCTTCTAATACTGGTTTTAAAATTTTAGGGGTGGCAACTCTTATGCTATTACAAAATGTACATATTTTGTAATTGTTGATTGTTTTATTGTACTGTTTTATGCATGTTGTGTTTATATAGCTGAAGCATTCAGTTTTAAATGTATAATATTTTTTGTAAGATTTTATTGATGTTTCTGTTTCTGGTAAACCAAAATAAAATAAAATAAAAATGCTAGTGTAGTAAATTCACTATTAAATACATCCCATCCATGGCGAGTGGGTAGGTATAGGTACTTATACTGTATTAATTTAACCGAAATCTCTAAACAATTTCTATTTGGTTGTTTTAAAAGGGCACATGACATTTGTGTGATATATAACGCTATTATTTATTCGGCTTGTCTCTACAAAATTGTGTGATTTTTGTCTTGTTTCATATTTCTAGTTGAAATTATTATCTATTCTCCCACATTTCATTTCATCTATTTTAACTAATGCAGAGAGTGTTTTCTTCTAGGGGAAGATAAATTTTATATTATTTTATTTTCTTTAAAAGCTTAAGTTAAGCTAAAGCTTTTTCAAGCTTATAACGATCGAAATATATATGTTTTATAACATTTTACACATTCATACCAATTAGCCTAACCCAACGTAAGCATTGTAAGGCTGTGTTATGAATACTATGGTATTGAATAGACATACATAGGGTAGACTGGGTACGGTTGTGACAATTTTCATTTGATCGTCCATAATTCTGATATTAAACCAGTTAGCTTGAAGAAATGTATTTTTTATAGTTAAATGTACATTTGTCTACGTATAATTATTACTATTTTGTTTCCAAGTACTCTAGCTAACTCATGAGAGCAAATAAGAAAAAAAAGAAAAAATGTCACAACCGACCACATCCCAGGGGCGGTTGTGACAGTGCTTGGGGTCGGTTGTGACAGGTTAAAAAATACACCAAAATGTTCTTAAATCACTTCTATTGCAAGTAATATGTAACATAATTAATGTTATATCATCTTCTTTAAAAAAAATAACAATTACGTAATAAATGAAACAAGATATGGAAGTTTAATCGCTTATAACTAATAAGGTACTGCAGCATCTACAATTATAACAGTTTCATAATACAATTTAATCGCTCTTGAAAGACGTATAGCTTGATCTACACGAATATACAGTTCAGGGTTTCTATTTATGAATGACCGAAAACATTCCTCATCCGCCATCTTATTCTCAAGCCTAGTAAGCAGGTCGCGTCATATTGTATATGGTAGTAAGGGCAAAAGCTAATTTCCTTATCTCTTTTGGAGAAAGGCCATAATATATTTCCGCGCAACGTATTTTATATTTTGACAGCTGCTGTTCTTACTCTTCAGAAAATACTTTATTATGAGCAACATATCCCATGCTGATGCAGTCTTCATTGTGTTTCCTCGCCGGATTCATCGCGTTTACGAATGTATCATAATAAAGACATGCGATTAACTTCGTGCATTTCCGCAGCTCTCCGTAAAGACGTCCTACGTTTCACTTCTTCATAGGTTTCTTGATACTTTGTTATGTCACACTGCCCTCTTTCGGTCTTCCTCAAGCGTTTTCTAGGCATCTAAAAACACAGAAACTAATTTTACTTGTGTCACAACCGTACCCAGGAAATATGTCACAATCGTCCCCAACACATGCATTCGCAAAAAAACAATCGCCATGACAATACCCAATAGTCTACGTTCAAAGTAATCATTGCTATTTAACTACTAATATCTAACTTATAACGAGGGAAAACAGTCATTAATATATCTGTACACATAAAAGAACAATTACTCAAACAAAGCAATCAAAAATACTTACTTTTGATGGTTAAAAAACAATGTACTCCTCTGCAAGCGTTAATGTTGCGCAACGGCTGACGCAATACTGTGAAACAAGTTCAGACAGACTGCCCCTCCCCTGTGCCCTTGCACTTGCCGCGGTATTCCTTATAGTTTCGCTAATATTATGACTGTCACAACCGCCCCCTGGCACAACCGTACCCAGTCTACCCTAATATAAATAAATAAAATAAATATTTCCTACATTCACACCAATTAGCCTAGCCCAAAGTAAGCACAGTAAGGCTTGTGTTATGGATACTAGGGTAACGGATAGACATACATATATGATACATAGATATGTAATATTCATAGAAATATATATAAACACCCATGACTCAGGTACAAATGCTCGTATTCATCATATAAACATCTGCCCCTACCGGGATTTGAACCCAGGACCATCGGTGCGAAAGGCAGGATCGCTACCGTTGCACCAAACGGTCGTCCAAATATGATACATTGATAAGTTAGACATAAATATATGTACATAAATACTAATGACTCGTGTACAAATGCTCGACTCTTCACACAAAGATCAGCTCCTTCCTGGACCGTTTGACTTCGAAGGCAGAATTACATTCGTTCGGAATTTTGACAATTGCGAAATATGAGTATACTCCGAATTCACTATCTAAACAGAGACAATGCTCAGATGAATCTTAAAAAATTGTACAAGTTCATATATTATCCTATTAGATAAATTAATAATGAATCATTAAAAATCGACGGAAAGGCGGGTATGTATGTGCACGTGTCTATATGAAAGAAACGAGATGGCAGTAGCATTTTATTGTTGAATAAATCACGTCCGCTAACTCATAAATCTTAACGATTGTTGGACAGATAGAGATCCTATTTATTTAAGAAAAAATACCAAGAATAATAATCCAATCAAAAGCATTCGTCAGAAACTTATTATTTATTTCGACTACAAATGCTTGGCAAAATACTACTATAATACTTATATATATTTTTTGCTTAACATCTTTTTTTGACGGTTTTTCCAAAGGGAGAGAAATATCGAAGATTAAAAATTACCTTTTACTGCTTTACTTTGAGAATTAACAAACCGGAAGAATGTCTAGAGCAATAAAAGTAGAAAATAAAAATTCCATTACAATCAGAAAAGCTTAATATGCTTAATGTTTATTGACGGTACTGAAAAATGTATTTTGAACAAATGTATACTGATGTTTTTCTTCCTAATAATTTATTTTCAAGCAACTGTCAATGTGAAATTAAAATCAACAATTTGCGATCAAGAATGAAGAAAGAACTGTTGATTTTTTGTTAAGAAATAAAATTTTAAAGTTATAAATACATAGTAATTTAAAGATAAAGACGAAAATAACAAAAATAACGAGAACAGGATGCATCTTATGGAGAAAACAAATTTTTGGGTCAGCAGATATGATTGTTTATGTAGCACCTGGCAAGAATCAGTATAATTAATAGTCTGGGTGTATTTAACAAACTGTCGATTTGTATTTAAATTTTGTTTAATAATAGATTAATCTTTTTTATTTTTATTTGCGTCCTTTGTCATAAATTTTAAGGGCTTACAACTCGAGATGTAATTTAAAGAATCATATAATGAAGTACCCCATATGTAATTTTTAATATGTTTGACCTTAGGATCTATTTTTTATTCATAATTTTATTGCGTGAGAGTAATTCCCTTCAATTACGAATACTTGAGATATAGCGATTTTATATAATCTGAGTTATAATAATGAGCGACATATGTATTAAATATGGTATGGTATCCTCCATTTCCCAAAATTCCCAATGATTGATTTCAGAAAAAATGATTCAATAATAATTCCAAAACCACTTCAAGCTACACTACATACACTCCAATCGGGCCGAGATAAAAACAAGATGAGAGCGAGACGGCGCAAAGATTTACATAGCGAGGTGACAGAGAGCGAGCAGGACAGGTTGCAGGTGAATGAGGGGTCACGATTCATGATGAGAGTCGGCGAGGGGGGTGGAGTGCAGAGCCAACTCGATCTCCCTTCCCTTCGCGTTCGCATTCTTTTTAGTCAGTCGGTTTGAGTGTGGGTTCTGGGTAGGCCGTACGCGTCGTGTCTATAGCCGTGTAAATAAGGTCCTCGTGTGACTTGTGAAGTTATTATTGTGTGACTCAATAGTTCAACAAAGTGCAATCACGATGGGATGTGGAACGAGTTTTGTGAAATATGTGCTGTTTTTCTTCAATCTGGTTGTGGCGGTGAGTTGAAATGAAACCTAAAGGGCGAGAACCGGTTGTTGTCACGGTAGGCGGCTAGGATGGTCAGCGGGCAGTGAAGCTTGCCCTACGTGGCTTAGTATTAGTACCTTTTGTCTGTTGTTCAACTTTTAAAAGAACTAATGTTTATGAATCACCTTTATATTCCAACAACATCGCAAAAAGACGAAAATGTAAGGTGAAAATCCCGCCATAGAGTAAAAAACTAGTAACAAACAATGAGGGACGCATCCTAGTCAACAGCGTGGTTTATTGTATACAAAAGGCGCCACTATTTTTACCATACTCAAAACAAGATTTCGTTCCGGGTATATAATTTAGTCTAAATGTGTAATTTTTATGAGTTTTGGAATGAGTGTTAAATGCTTTACTAATATGTCTGTGTATATCATGGCCCTTGTAAATAATGGCTGTAAGTTATTATTACGTATATTACTGTAAGTAATATATGCGGTCAATTTTTTGAATGTTTCTCATTGTAAGTGCTATTTTGTTTCTTCGGAGAGAATTCTAATATTTATAACTATGTTTGAATTAGGACTTTTTAAAAATAAACTTTTTACAACATAATAAATAATTAATTCATTAATTTAACGATGGCAATTAAAATGCCTGGAATTACACATTTACGTAGGAATTTATCTAGTTTGACTATGTCATCACCATTTTTATTGGTTGACACATTAAAACCTAACTAAAGTAATTTACAGCTGGGTGGAATTTAATATTAGTCATAGCTATTATTTTACAATATGAATCAGCGCATGAAAACTTACCCGACCTCTAAAGTCGATAATATCTTATACAAAGGTAAAGTATGACATCACTTTTATAAAAAATGCATGCATTATACGTAGGAGTTAGCTTCTCTATGCATCGGCCTTTAATCGATGTAATTAATATATAAAATAACAAAAACGTTGTAAACAAACTTTCTGTTGATTTCAAGGCTTTTTCGTACTGTTCCGTAGCGAAACGAGTGTTAAGATTTTTTTTCTACAAACAGATACGTGCTCTTTTTAGTCAATATTTCTCTTGTTAACGTCGCCATTTTTCGCCATTTTTCTCCAGTTTTGAAGGGGATTTCACTGGTGTAGCAAAGCGACTATTTGGTAAAATGTGCTATTTTATAAAACCAACAATTTACGCATGTTTTATTATCATTAAGAGAATTCTAAATTTCTGTGGTTAAATATTATTTAAATAGGTAATTAATTAACGACGAAGACGGCTTGTGAGCACGCTGAGTTAAGACAGCCACCAAAAAATGTTTGGCCGATCAATCGGCAGACTAGTTTTACAACATTAACGATAATTAAATTCACTCGTCCCTAGTGTAATTATTCGGGAACTACTATCGTCAGCTTATCTGTATTTGAACAATGAGTTTATGCCCTTGCTAAATGCATCATGTATGCTTTTTGATGCCATCAAACAGGGGTTGCAAGTGAATCGACTACGCCGTAGTTAAGACATCAACATTTTTGCCTATTTCTTTCATAATAAATACTTCTTTCACCTTTAAATACTTGTTCACGAATCAAGTGTCAAGAAACTCGTTATTGAAAATGCTGTGCAACGCCGATGTTTACGTGTTAAAATAAACTAAACATGTGTATAAGTGTTGGCTAGAATATTGGCATTGGGCCAAACCAAAAGAAAAGTTTACAAACGCGTTTGAAATATCCTAGTGAGATAGTTTAAAACTGACCAATTACTTTTAAGTTAGATTTCAAATAAAATTAAGCGTTTCATCGATGAATTCGAATGAGTGGAAAATAGCAAGCGAATTGAGAGCTCGAATATTAGTTATAGGCTTAAGAAATTATCATTGATTTTCTGTGTTACCTGTAATACATATTATGTTAACCAGATGTTCTAAATGAAGTTAACAAAATTCCGCCATTTTGGAATTAAAAAAACGTACTGTATTTTTCCGAATTGGATAAAAAAGGAGTGATATTAATAATGATAACATAATAAAGAGTGCTCTTATTGAACTTTATAGTGATACTAGTTTCCAATCGTGGTTTCGCTCGGCCTGTCTCAATAAGTCTTTATCGCGCTTCTTCCACGTGGTACGTCCTAGTATAATCAGAATAAAGATAACCTTTGCCTGTAACGACCATTTGAAATAACCTCATTGTATGAAGGTTACTACGAAGACGTTAAGCTTTATCTCTGGTTCTACCCACCGATTGAGATGAAACATGACTTACAATTTAAACTGTACTAAACTGTGAAAACCGAATAAAAATCTGTATCGCGGTTCTTGCTTGATTCGCCTGCAGACAGATATATAGACAGACTAAAAAAAAGACAGTTTAAAAAAGTATTTTTAGGCATTTTCATTTGCAACTGCTTTTTTTTTTGGTTTATTTTTTACAATATGAAATTCACGTTCATTAATTACACAAGTCAACAAAATTTGACAAAGTTTCTTACCCAGACACCTGAGTATATTTTCCCAAAGGGCTGAATCCAAATCCGGTCGCAGAAGTCACGTCAGGTTTATGAGATCTGCAACTGATCTAAACTAAACTTATGACAGTATAGGTAGCATGAAGCAAAATTGAGAAAAATGAACTTCAAAATACGATATCTCAGCAAAAAAAAAAAGAATTTGTAAACAAACTTAACGCCATTTGAAAGTTCAAGACTTGTACTTTAAGATGACCCCTGTAGTTTTTTAGGTATTCTAAAAACTGAAGGATCACATAACCTCAAAAATGGGCGAAAACGGCGTTTTTGCACTTTTAGGTTAGAATATCTCAAAAACCTGACGTGATAGAGCAATTCTGCTCAGCACACCAAAATCCTTCGGAAAAGTATACTCACGTCTCTGGGAATTTTTTTTGTTGACCTGTGATATTTGCAATTGTAGGACCAAGACAGTGTCAGTCAGAGTGTTATGTAGTTTCTAAACTATACTGGAACAACTTAATTGTTTAAGGATGATTTGTCAACATTGATGTAGGTATGTTTGACAGCTGAACCAACAGATGTCGCTCTCACTGTGATTGAAGGAAAATAACAACTTTTTATACGAAACCAAATTTTTGGTATTTAATATCGACAAATCTTATAAGTAGTGCAGTGAAAAATGCAACTACCTAACCAATTTAAGGCGGAAAAATCATCAACCATATCGTTTTTAATAGCATCCAATACCAACCCGGAGGTGTCCTTATAGTAGCAAATAAAGAGTTTAGTTTTCTAGTGTAAGAAACATTTCATTGTTATTGAATATACACTATAACACTAGTTGAATTAATATGTCACTTTGATGTACCTATTCATCTACCATTCCGTCCCCTATAGACTTTGGTTACCAATAACGGGGTCATTTTAATTAACAACCTTAAAAGAATCCTTAATGCACGGACAGTTGCATTAACAAGTACATACCTTCATAATTCCCATAAAACGCCATGACAGTTGCGTGACCGAGCTCGGTTACCTTTCGTGACAGGTTGCCACCCTATGAATATCAACAGGTGCCGTTCCATTGAATAATTAATATATGAAAACGACGAAGTTATTTTATTCGGTCCACTGTTATGAAATTTGGAGAACCTAAAATGTTTTATTTCATTTTTTTGATACAGCAAAAATGTGTTATAAAGATAATTAATTGCCATCGTCCTTTTGTGTACTAGCTATTTTTGATATGCTGCGTACTTAGGTTTTTCGAGAATAAGCAATTTCTCAAATTAGTCCATTCGATAATAAGTTATTAGACCTGCAATTAAACTACTTGCGAATGCAATTGGTTGTTCTTTCCACCATCTCAATTGATCGACGTCCATTGCTCGAACGATTCCCCCGAAAATGGGGAGATTTTTTCACAATCTCCACCCCGATCACAGTAAAAGACTGTTATTTGGAAAATTCTGTTATTTAAAAAATTTTATGGTCCTCCGGAGGTATATAAACTCATTTGCAAAAAAAACGGGCACCTAAGCAATGAACCATTTCAAATGTTAATATTGCTTTGTTTGACAATTATAGGTAGTTTTATCCTCTCAATTTGGTAAATTAATAAGAAAATAATCGTTGTCATCAGTATTTCATAAAATTTTGATACAATTTATGGGAAATAATGGTAAACCTCACTAGTAGTGTATGTTCGCTAGTAGTACATATGCTCATGAAGTAAAAATAAAAAAGTTTTATTGTTTGTTTTTCTTTAATAAAGTAAAAGCAGATAAATGTTTAGTATCGAGTGTGACCCCCTCTAGCTAAAATCACAGCTTGAATTCGTCTGGGCATGCTAGCGAGTATATCCCGGATACTTGCTTGCGGAATACGTTCCCACTCCGCAGTAATCACATTCTTCAGCTCTCTGATGGTCTGCGGAGCCGGTTGTACTGATCTCACACGCCGTTTCAGAACGTCCCAGATATGCTCTATGGGATTGAGGTCGGGACTTCAAGCTGGCCAATCTAAACGACTAATGCCGACCTCTTGCACATACGCTTTAACATCGCGAGATCGGTGGGCGCGAGCATTGTCGTCCATAAAACTCGAGTCTTCACCTAGAGCGGCCAATGCGGGTTGTACATGAGGAATTAGAACTTCCGTTATGTGTCGATGCCCAGTCAGTGAGCCATTTTCAATGAAGACTCGCCGTCAGCACTCGCTGACGTCGATCTTCACCGAACAGAGATATCCTGGCTTCATCAGAGAACAAAACCCTATTCTAATCTTCTTGAGTCCATGATTCACAATTTCTAGCGAACCTAAGCCTGTGAACTCGGTGCTCACGGAGTAATTTGGAGCCGGGGGCCGGGCGGTGACTGCGTATATTGGCAGCGAGAAGCCTCCTCCTGACCGTCCATAGACTAATATGCACATTTCTTACTTCTTGGAGGTTGTTCTTAAGATCTACATACGAAGATTTGCGATTTCTCAATGCGCGACTCACAAGAAAACGATCATCCCGTGGTTGGGTACATGGTTTTCTTCCAGAACCAGGCCTTCTCTCGACGGAACCAGTCTCCCGCTGCCAGGTCCGTTGGACCGTCGAGTGACTAACATTTAGCCTCCTAACCACGAAGCATTGGCTGCAACCTTCTTCAAGCAGCGCGATAATTTTGGTAGCTTTTACCACTTTATCTACCATTTTTGATACAGCCAAACAGCAATAAATAAAGCTTTGACAGTCAAGGATATGAAATTAATCGATGAAAATTGAATAAAAGTTATGAAAGTCAATGTTAACTTCTAGAACTTCGCGCCAGAAATGTAGGGTAAAAAGGAGTTTTCTGTAAAAATGAGCATCAAATGAAAATATGAATTTAGAACGTACTTTTTTAAATACCACGGCATTTTTAAAACCGGCCAGAAACGTGTACAAATTGAAACCTTTTTTGTATTGTATCTTTTTAAAGAAGAATGAAAATCAAAACCGCCCGTTTTTTTTGCAAATGAGTGTATTATCTTCAGTAGCATTAGTCGTCTTCTACAACACCCTTAAGAGTGAGGGGTTGGGGCTGTCCCACTTTACCCGACAACACTTCACGTTGTTGTTTTAAACTTTAATAATAATTATTCTTCCATAGCCAATGCCGCTTTCATAACAGTTTCAATAACATTGGGGTTATCTAGCTATGCATCTAATACCAATTTTGAATGATAACAATATTTCTTACATTCACATTAATTGCCTAACCCAAAGTAAGCACTATAAGGCTTATTGTTGTAGATACTAGGGTAACGGATGGACATATTATAAATAATAAACATATTTGATACATAGATATACGTAATATTTATAGAAATATATATAAATACCCATGACTCAGGTACAAATAATCGTATTTATCACACAAACATCTGCCCCTTCCATGGTTCGAACCCAGGATCGTCGGTGCGAATGGCAGGATCGCTACCGTTGTACCTAACGGTCGTCAAAAAATCTCATCGGTTTGTTGTTCTCATTTGTTTTTATTTTTAAAGATTTGTTTACTTACATAGAAAACGTGATGTACTTAATTTGTCCGTATTACACGTGGCTAATAAAATCAATACCTTTTCATTACTATTTCTGTACTTTATTATCCAATAGCGTCTACAAGTTCTATTTAGTGTGTTCCTACATAATTTGTGTAAAAGTATCTAACAATAACATAGACAAACAACAAAGGGTTCGCCTTAATAAATAGTTTTATCTTATATCTAATATATTATACGAATGCCGAAGTTATGCGTTGAGTTTCCCCTCAATTTTATTTACCGTCCTTCTATCCGTCCACCAATCGCACGCAAACGATCTGGGTCAAGGAAAAATCCTTAAGTCCAAGGATGTTACGAGATCTACGACGTGAGTTGGCGGTTTCGAGGCCAAAGCTTCCATATTATTTTATCCTTGTGACATCATCTTGGTACTGTATTCAAGACTAAAGGTCGCCTTTAGTCTCGCCTACTTGTTATGCCTAACTAATAACGATTCGTTGTAGTGTCCAACTAAATTAAACATACCGTGGTCCTAATTATTTTACCCAACACTGGTGTTTCTGTGAAAATAATAATTATTAATTGCCTTTTCATTTGTTTAATTAAATAATTGTGTAATCAAAATCAACCTTATCGTAGATAATAATTAGATATTGCAATTTTAGGATACCGATTTTCGACTAAAATAAATTCAAAACTTCTGATGAAGAACCATGATCAATTAAAAAGAGACAAAGATATATAAACAAAAACTAAAATTATAATAAATTTATTATGTATCTTACACTAATGACACTGGGAAAAAGCTGTTGGAATAAATACGAGCAAAATAAATGAGCACCAATTTAATATCTAGGGCTTCAGGTGCAAATTATAAAAAACAATGACTGTCCTATCATATTAAATTTTAAGCTGAAGTATTGACTCAAAAATATTTAAAGTCGGCTATGATATAATCATTAATTTATTCTACGTATGACCCACATCTACCACATTACATTACCACTAAAATTTGCGAATACAAATTTGTGGAACCGGTTTTCGAGGCAGTTAGCAGTTGTGACCACGTGATCTTACCGCGAGCACAGAATAAATAACAGGTGATGACATCATCAGTGAATTACAAGGAGACGCGAAAGCACGCCGCCGATACTAGTCGACTCGCGTCGTCCCCAGGCTACTGAAGAAAGTATAGAGAGTTACCCTATTATTTATATTTCTCACGTAGAATCCGATGTGACCACATGTTGCTTATTAAAAAAGAACCTAACGACTCAAAGAATGAGGTATTTTATTAATTGACCACACTTCATTTATTTTATTCCTACACTTCCGTGCACACATTAAAATGAAACCACTTTTACCGGATTATTTGCGCATTTAGTTTTGTTTTTTATATTTAATCCTGACATTTCGGCTCCCGGTTTACAGGGGCCGTGAACACGTGGTTTTATTTAAACACACAATTTTTTTAAAGTCCCTGTTAACTCATTTATTATATATAACACAAAATATAGCTATATCTGCATTATTTACCCGACTAAGGTATAGCTAAGAATAAAGAAGCTAAGAAGAAGGGTAATAAAGTTAATAGTTGGTTTGTATGGATAGGTATTAGATCGTAGCTCATAATTATTACTACTTGGTTAATTTTGGTAAGTGAAGTAGCGTTAGAAGCGTCTTGATTGCGTAATGGTTATAGGTCATTACTTATTACGACACTGTAAATTCAATATGGCGTCGCCTAAAAGATATAAAAAAAATCTCAATTTTTTCATTGAAATGTACGATGTTAGGTATCAAATGAAAAGACGTTATTACCACATTTCAAATAAAAATTAATATTATATTTTATATAACATTGATATCTAATAACAGATCGGTACCTACGGCTTTACCTAATTAAGAATCTAATTTAATTCAGTTGTTTTTTGATTGCCTAACTTGTTTGTAATCTTTTAAGTTTCTCGTTGCCATCGTCTGGTTTTAATTTGTTTTTTTTTTATTTTACACGCAGTTGAGTTTTCGTTTTCTTATACTTTTATAGATCTATATTTGAAGGGAAAAGGGTGGGCATTGTAGAGTTAGCAGATTACAAATCAAAGAGATACAAGAGATTCATATATTGACATTTTCATAATTTCTTCTTTCTTTGTAAATTTTTCATAATTATTGTATCGTATGAAACACGTTACCGATCTCGGTTAACCTCATTTTACGATCAATTAACCCCAAACGTTGCGTTGACACGTAGGTATGACATGTGCGCACCTCCAGAAGATTTATGGAAATTAATTGTCAATTTTACCTAAACCAGCATGTATTATTAATCTTAAGTAGAAAATATAAATTAAAAAAAATCTGCTTAATACAATAGTAAATAGTAGGGTTAGGAATAAATAAAAATTACGTTACATTCTAAAGCTAAGTGATCACTGATTTTTCGCCATTTTCCTTCGCTTAGTGTTTGAGTTTATTTTTTCAACAAAGCATGAGTTTATGTACTGTATTTAATGGAAATCAACAATTTATCTATCTTTGAAAACGTGCCTCAATAAAAATTACCGATAAATCGCTGTTATTAGATCAGATTTAGCGCATAAATATCTGCTTTTGATTTTGTTTAGGCGAGGTAACCTGCAAAAAGAAGTTAATTGTTATCACCAGATATCGGATTTTTTGGTTTTTAATTCCATCAATACGCACTATACTTGCACTGTGCGTACGACGTTGTTTAACGACCATTTGGTGCAACGGTAGCCGTCCTGCCTTTGGCACCGGCGGTCCCGGGTTCGAATCCCATAAAGGCCAGATGTTTGTCTCAACAGGCACACTAATTTTATCATTAAGAATGTTGTTGGAATATCGATGCCAAAAAAGTTTCCTTAAAAAGAAACACTATTTTTAGGGTTTTTCTTCCCGTAAAGTTTTTAATAACAATATGTTTTTCTGCTCTAAAAAAAAAGAGGGTACTGTCATAATTTCCACTATTGGCAGGTAGGTTGGCCATCGCAGTCAAATACCGAAATTTAAAAAACGCCGCTGCTTATTTTGTGGTTTACGAGAGGAATGAATGGTGATTACTTCCATTATCATTTACCATTTTACGACATCCTCAAGTATGAAGATGTTTGTGCTATTCTTCTGCCGGACACAGCAATATCTATACATCTATTATACTTTGTCCAATGTAGGATGATACTTTTGACAGTTGACACCTATATAGAGGGTATAAAGTTGTTATTGCAATGTTAAGCCAAACATAAGGAAACAAACGCAACCTTAGTACGTACGTAGCAATAAGGAAGTGACACCTGTCAAAAGTATCATCCTATATTGGACAAAGTATAGTTATTATATTCCGAATTAGTTATTTCGTTCAGAAATACCTTTCTAAAGTGGTTTTAAATAACCAGTTGGTGTTGATGCAACCGAAATAACAGTGTGCAGTGGCGATTATAATAAGACTTGACGGCCTTCTCATTTTGCAATGCCAACTTACGTTTGCCGTTTCTTTTTAGTTGTAAATATATATTTGGCCTTGAAATTGCAAACCCAGTAATTGAGTGTAGACTTGAGTAACACTGTTATTTAAAGAAAACCACTATTACCGTATAAACTACTCGTTTATTATTATTTTTTGACGTTTCGATTCCGGTACAGGAGCCGTGATCACAGGGTGGCTATGGTAATGTTTCCTTAGTCATCCTGTGATCACGGCTCCTGTAAAGAGGTCAAACGCCAAGTTAAAAAAAAAACGCATCGTTATTCGTTAAAAGTCGTTACATTTAAAAGACTTCATACACGATTATGTAATAACCTATCGCTTAAAGAAATATTCTGTAAAATAGCGCGTTGATTTGTAGGTTATGGTATATCGTCATCATCAATCTGTTTATGTCCAACTGCTGGCGAACATACTTCCTTATTGCCGATAACACCATAGGGAGAATAAAACATATCCACCACGCAAGCGCAGTGCGATTGGGTGGGAAAGTTAATTAATAATAAATGGGAAATGTTATTTGAATTATAAATCCCATTAGGCCGAAAACGTGTCTTATACACGCACGCGTTACAGGCAAAATAACCTATCGCTTAAAGAAATATTCTGTAAAATAGCGCGTTGATTTGTAGGTTATGGTATATCGTCATCATCAATCTGTTTATGTCCAACTGCTGGCGAACATACTTCCTTATTGCCGATAACACCATAGGGAGAATAAAACATATCCACCACGCAAGCGCAGTGCGATTGGGTGGGAAAGTTAATTAATAATAAATGGGAAATGTTATTTGAATTATAAATCCCATTAGGCCGAAAACGTGTCTTATACACGCACGCGTTACAGGCAACTGATTGTTCCCTTTGTTTTAGCATTAAACTTTTGGGATTATATTGAAATGCATAATTTCAAAAGGCATATATTTTACATTAGACAAAATGTATAAATTTTTCTGAATCCAAGTTAAGTAGAGAAAGCACTTGTATAATGGAAATCAAAAACAACGATGGTACGCAGACCCGAGGGAATATTGTAAAGTTCGTTTTCCACATTTATTGAACTCGGGACTCACGAGAGAAAGAAAGTCGGTAAGCAAGTGACTCGACTACTAAGATAGTCATATAATTTACTGGCTATAATATAACTTACTGACTGGCTTTGATAATACTCACTGGCTAGAAAAGGATAAAAAAATGTCTAACCTAACCTGCAATGTATTAAAATGCCTTTTGATTTAATGCCAAAGTAAATTATGCGAAAGAAATAGATCATGGCAAATATCAGTCGCGGGATCCATTTCTTTCTGTTGCAAGCTCAGATAATTATTTACTTTTAAAAGTAAATTTTCTAAGTAGTCATAGCGGAAAATGTATTAAACTATTTTCGCTAGGACTGATCGTTGAATGGATGACCAAACAAATTGTTCCTTTGGGCTCCTGAATCATACAAAATACAAACAAATTTATTTTCAAAAAACAAGATACAAGAATGCTATGAATTGGAATTCCCTTTTAAGCTCATAGGCCATCATGAGTTACCTATACGTTTTGTAATCTCTCGTTATTCGTGAAAATGTAGCTTAAAGATTGTATTCACTGTAAATATCAAAACAAATATTTAATTTTAGAATTTAATGACCTCAATCGGATAGGTAGATTCTTATTCTTTGATCTTTTTAACCAGTGACCTGATTACGTTTTCGTCAATATTGCCCCACTTTTTTAATCTGTCATATTAAATAAAAGAACGAATAACGTAATTGCAACGGGATGTGAGAATTTTACCAACAACGTGGCCAACAACGAGTTAAGCCCATTACACATGTTTTATCACAATAGCAGGTGAGTCATTTGAGTGCGCGAGACATCGTCAGTAGTTGCGTCGTCACAAACATATGTGCTAAACTATTGCTTATTTATTACTCACATTATTAGTACGAAACGGCGTAATAAAAGTAACTTTGAGCTCATATACACAGGAACCACTTCTTCATAAATAGAACCAGCGGGTAACAAACTTGAAACGATATCTTTATCGTTTGTTAAAATGGTGGTTATTTACTGCTTCGATCGTGTATTTTAGATCGAATTAGAGCTGACGTGTTTCTATAGATAATTGTCATTCACACTTCGGATGGATACTCCGATAGAGAAGAGGCGTACATAGCCTCTTCTCTATCTGATCTCGTCGTGTGTGTTGTTTCTACAATTTTCCGCTGGAATTCTAGGTAATTCTTACTGTTTTAGTACTGCCGCGCGTCAATTTAGCGTTAGTCATTTAACCTACATTGATTAAATGTCCTTACGCCTCTAAGGAAAGGTCCTTAGACGGTTCTCACACTGACGTACAAGCTTCAATACACGGGATAGTGTTTTTAAACGGTGAGGCGTCTGCCTCACCGTTTAAACTGTTAGACGGAAGACGGAGTTTGCCATGATCTCATCAGCCATTTAATAGCTCATAATATATTATGTAAAACGAATTTTTTTTTCATATTTTCCTATGTCAAATACGTTTCCTTTCTGTAAAAAATTTGGCAACCCTATTTCTGAAGTACGAAATGGCTTAAGATAAACATATTGGCCATTCATTTGAAAACGAGCCCTTGGGAAAGAATTAATACTTAATACCTTCATAACTAAGTCCATATTCATCCTAAACTTACGAGTTGTTAAATAAATCAATGAACAGCAACCTATGACGTAACTGCAAATAACAGGCGTTATATGTTAAACTCACTGTTTGCGTCCCCATCCTATTAATTACTCCAGAACCAGTTAATAACGCCGAACTGGCGCCATTTTTGTCGAAATAAATGAATTATTGTTAGTAAACTGAACATGTAACAATTACCTCTCTGTATACAGAAATAGAGTTGTGTTTGAAGTGACTGTGTCAGTCTTTACTGTGTAACATTCATTTAGTTGTAGTAGTTAAGTTTTTGATTGTATACGCACTTGTAACCCGATTCTTATGTTGTTTTCTTGTACAAACACTTATATAAAGCTATTAAACTGTAATATAGTAACTCATATTGCTTTTTCTGGAATGTCTAAAAAGTTATTAGTAAAAGCGTAATATTTTTTTCACTATGGTAACATTAAGCGGTCAGGAAGTAACACTGTTTTGTTTGACGATCACCGTGGTCACTGGTTGAGTAGCTAAGGGCTATTTACCTTGTGTCGGGATGACTGTGTTTATCTCTATAAAACACAGTGTACAAGTTACAGTATATACAAAAAAAAAGGGTATTTTGTCAAATTTCGACAAGCATTTTTTTTTTAATTAATTTATTACAGTATCTTACATACACTATAATAATTTGAAAAACACAGCCTCGATTACTAAATTCCTTTTAGGCATATACATCAAATAATTTCCGTACTTCGGATAAGCTGGTGGTGCCTGCTGTACTTGCAGTCTGTAGCATCCACCAATCCGAAAAAGGTGGTTGGTTATGCTGTATTGAAGGACTGTTTCCCAATAGTGGAGATATTGGTTACCTATTGCTTCGGATTTTTTTTGTAATGCCAAATGGCAATTTGTATAGCTTGCTGGCTGGTAACGGAAAAAGAATATCTAACATCTCTTACCTGCAATGTTGGTTATCAATATATCCCTTCTGATTATTTTGTTTTAAAATTATGCCCATTATTATTTTCTCGTGGACATTAGGAGGCTGAATAATAATGAAGACATATTGTTTTAAACGTTAATGGTTACTTACATTGGTTTTAATTATAACGGGATCATTACCATGTGTTTTATTTTTGAGGCCCCGATATTTCGGCGCGTATGCATACGCAGCAGGTATGGAAGAAGTTCCTTCCGTTTTCAATTGATTGATTATCTCAATTTTCTAAATACAAGCCCTTCAGACATAAGGTTGGATTCGGGAAGAGTATGTGAGATTTTCTTCAATTCATATTACATATATTAAATTTTAAGTGCTTTACTATGCTCATGACGCCACGTTTCTGTTTTTATCATAGCCTATGTCATTTAATGTTTTTTTTTTTCTAAAAGTGAATAGATTTTTTAAATAGAATAGTCCAAAATTTAAGGCAATTTTGAAAGGCAACACAAATAAACAAAATTGCGAAATGGACTCTCTCTCTCTTTATATTATAACTATAGCCTGTGCCTTTAATAGAAGCTAACAGGTTGTCTTTTCAGTTAGCAACAGCCAAGCGCTGTTTAATGACCTTTTTAAATTAGATTAGCTTCTTGTTACCGGCACGTTTTCGCTATAGTGTTAATCCCTTCACATAGTACTTATCTTCTAAAAGTATTAAGTAGAAAACGTGATTTAGCAGTTTTTTTTTATTTAAGTTGAAAAGCACCAGAACTCTGATGACAACGAAAGCTTGTTGAGACAAAACTACTCATGCGGATTACCGTAGTTCCCCAGCTCTTTGTCCACAAACTCCTCCCCCCCTTCCCCACCACGTGGCCTCCATTGTAGAGCGGTCACTGACCTGGACTTATGCAATGCTCGTCAAATGCTGCGGGACACCTGGAGCAGGCCGTGTCACGCACATTGTGTAACTGTTCCTCGTAACTGCTATTTCCAGTTATATCGTATCGGAAGTCTCGGTCCGCCGTCAAATTAACGGAGCGTCAATGATTGATAGTCATAATAGTAAGGGCGAAAGGGGTGACTCCCTTTCTTTGTTTCAAATATTATATTTTCTCCTTGGTCTCGTCTCATCGATTGGTGACATCATCGCGTCTAGACTAAAATCTCCGTTCGTTGAAAAGGAATTTAGCTACTTACATGTATAAAGTACTCGCATGTCGCACGCTTATCGTAAAATGAACGCCTTTATGTAACTATTAGCTGTATTCAGGTCGCGGCCGTAAAAGGCGACCACGACATAAAGATCTTTTATGCATCAGAACATGTGAACACAGCTGGCTTTAATTCTAGGGGTTTTGGTCAAACAAATAATACTCCTGAATTTTATGTTTCAGTAAAAAGTTTTCAAGGAAAATTTTTACAAAACCGTGTTTGAGCACAGAAAAACAAACCGGAAATTATATTGTGGAATAGTTTTCAATTTAACGAACCGTAAATCCACCTAAATTTCAATATAATGTTTACAATGCTTAATGATTGATTGCTATGCACCATAACCATGGTGTTCGTGTCATGTCAATTCGGGTCACCCGATCGATACTTCGTTGGCAATAAATGGATAATTCACTGCCACTTCCACTTTGCTTTAATTAGCTTCAAATCGTTCCGTTATCTACGCAGACGTCTTCGGTCAGAAAACATGGAAAGTGGGACGTACCTTTTTGACCTAATTCTTAAATGTTCCATTAAATTCCATGTTTTTGTTTTATAATAATATTTTGTACGATTCAAAACGATCAATGATTCGATTGTAGACACTACGGTAATACATAATGTAAACAACATATAATAAAAAATAATACAAGAGACAGTTGATTTCTTAGTGTTTTAATGGACATTTGATATTTTTTTAATTAGTTTTATTTAGTTCGTTTTTTCTGTTTTGTTAATTAGTTCCCAAATTTGTATCTCACATTCATTTTTAAAATCGGCATTTATGAATCTTTTCTTATTAGAAAAATTATGTTACGTACGTGATAGATGTTATATAAATTTTTGTTGCTAAATTAATAGATACATAAAATTATAATAATTTAAATACCAAATTAATACCTCATTATGCCAACTTACTCCATTACGCTGTATTTAGCTTACATACAATTAGTGAGGAGGCTAAACTGAAAATTATTCCTATCGGGTATATAAATGACATTCTTATAATAGTATTACATATATAGAAATGTAGAATTATTACATAGTATTATATAACTATAATAAACTAATAATAGAACTACATATACTAACCTGTGATCTGTGGATTAACCCTATTATGGCGTCTGTAAATACTCGTATGGACTTGTGTACTTGAGTCATATTGATCGTTTTCTGGTTCTTCTATAATATACTTGCAGAGGTCGTTTTTGCATTGTCTTATAGGTTTGAAAATTCACTTTACTTACGAAATCTTTGCAATCAGGATAAAGTACAACCTATATTATTTTTTTAAGTGTATTTAAGTTAATAAATTATTTTAGTTTATTGTGAACTAATCTCTATAAACTAAACTTCAATTTATATTCAACTCTGTACCTATAGAGTTAAAGTTGATAAATATTTGAGTGTACAGCTTTTCAGCATTTGTAGATAATTATGAGCATTACTCGGTCTCCTACTCAGTTATAACTTGAATATTTAACACAAGATACTAAGTAGAACCTTGAAACTACACAATTTTCATTCACATTGGTATATCGCCATACAAATATTTGTACAGCATGCTGTACGAAATCGTTGTTCACATTGTACATAAGCTAACACATGTGTCCTATAGTACATACGGCTGGATCTTCCTCACAAGAATATTTACTTTTTATTACCTTTAAATTATAAAATACGAAAATTAATTCAAATGTTTTATTTCCGTAAACGTTCCACGCACACGATTGAATCGCTGATTTTTTCATCAAAATTTCAATGAAACATTCGGTCATAAACAAATGAGTGCAATGGGAACGCTTACTCTGTTGTTTCGTGTCCACATTATGAATTTTAAAACCAAAAAACCTCTTCAGCTTAATTATTTCTATAACTATTTCTTAGTTACCAAGGCAAAAAGGCATTACAGCTATAAAAAATTAGAATGGCAACGTTTAGATGCAGCAATTACTTGGATTTATTTATATACGTACTTTAAGAGGCTTATAGAGTAATTTTAAAAATATTATAAATGATTGTCAGAAAAAAGAAACAAAAAAAAATATTTACTCAAGTTTTACAAAAAGTTTGATCACAAAAAGTTCCAATGTTGAAACACAAAACTTCGAGTTCGCAATAGTATAAAAAATAATAAGTATGTATATATTTGTTATCTGTTTATTCGTAATTAACCTGCTAATGAATACGTAGGGTTGTGTGATGTACCTTACGCACTTAGTAAAACAAGCCTTGCCTTGCCTTATGCATTACCTTGACGACAGACGCGACGAAGTTTGTTCTCTACGTTAACCGGTTGCTTTTTAAACCGATAATTATTTACGCGATAAAGGAAATAGGTCGTCATCATGTTGGTGCATTTACCTCGAGACATCCGAGCCAAGAATATCCTCGTATGCATGCTGAAAGTGATAATTAATGGAAAGTAATCCCGTGGCCCAAGATGGCGTAGCTAATTAACCTCGATTGACTTTAATTATTTGAATTAGGAATAACGAGCTTTGCTTTCGGAAATGCTTGAAGACTTATCTTTGTAGATCTGTGAAACCGGGAAGTGTTTCGGGTTTTATGAACTCTATGCGATTGTATTTAAAGTTTTAAATTCAGCGGAAGAAACTTGTCTTTTTTTGTAAAGGTTAACGTGTTTTTTGAATGTCTGAAGTATAAGATAGATAAATTCTAGTGAGAAATCGTAACGTTCTTGGTTGATTCCTGGAATAGGGATAGTGTTTTAGTTTATTATAAAATAAGTTTTTGTTCTCCTTAACTAAAAGTAAGTAAATTTTTGTTGCATGTTGCACTTCAAACAACTTAATTAACGACTTTATCGATATTAAAGAGTTTCAGTTAATCGATTAGTTATTCGTCAATAACAAATCGATTAACTTTATCGATTATTTATAGAAAACCTCATAAGAGATAATAATAAAATTGGATATTTGATTAAGATAAATGTTGAAGGTATTGTTCATATTTTAACCATATATAATATAAAAAACTCAACTGCGATAGTGATGTTTGTATATTTGAAAATACTCAGCCCTTTGATCACATAGCCGCTTGCTATATATACCTGCGTAAAGATAACATGTCTTTTTATATTACCTGGAACTAGTAACCAGGGCAGGTTGTCCTTGAAATTATAAAAAAAGATAAATAACTAGTGCGGCGATTCCGTTTTCATTAAAACCTACTGCGAACTATTTAAAATAAAACCACTTTCGACTTTCGAAATAACTGCCGCTCCCGTGTTAGGCATAGAGAATGCAGACTAGAGTTGCCACTATTACACAAGTACCTGTGCCAGTTTTTGTAATTGAAATCCATGATTATATATACCTATTACTCTCAGAAGTACACTGTATAATTTATCTGAAATGTAATTTATAACTAGATTTTCATTACATATTTTATCTAAACAATTTTCCACAGTTGCTTTATAATTAACAAAAACAGCATGATTTAAAAAAAGTAATATTTGATTATCGACTCAAGAGACGTGTGTGGTCTGTTGCCATGGTGGACTAGCCACCTTTTTAAATTGATTATGGTGCAATGGATGAATCGTTTTATTTTATTGAGGATTGCCTATGCTCTGTGTCGGCACGAAGTTACAATTTCCAGTTTCCAACGTTATTTTAGAACCCTAACGAATCTGGTTAAATTGAAGTTTTAATATATTCCTTACATATCAGTTCTAAAAACTGCTAAAACTGTTTTAATTTTTTATTTACGAGATGACACAATTTCCGTCCCATTGCAATGCAAAATAAATGATTTCGACCTTGACTCAACCACTTTATTTTTAAAGAACAAGTAAGCATGAAATGCTATTCTATTTTTAAAATATTCTATAATGCCTCATGATTTGCGTACCGAGTGTTGTCATAGACAATTGATTCTACTTTGTTTTAGCTAAAGAGTATTTAACATTTAGAAGCAAGGTTTGCATATCCTGTGCTGTAGAGTACTGCTAATTATAATAAAATCAAGTAAGTAGTTATGAATTTGTTATGTATTTGTTTATAAAAATGATTTCATTATCTCTGCGGGCGGTGTGGTTTCAATATATGATACGCAATTCGATGATATAACAGCAAATTGTCAGACGTTCATTAGTTATTCGACCTCGATAGTACCTATACCCAACCCAGCCATGTGTCTGTCTGTCTTATGCAACGATGATTTTGAACAAACCGCATCTGGTGTGTGTTATCAACTGGATCGCTTTACGGCTTTGTGCTTTCACATACTGGCGATTTATGTAATTTGGGTAAACGTAGTGACGCCATTCTTGGAGATCAAGTAGCTTTATTAGTATGTAGTATGGGTTACACATGAAGAATCCTGTATTCATTTACTTTGACGTCTGTCGAAAGTAATTACTTACATACGCGCCACTTAGTCTAGCCCAAAGTAAGCACTGTAAGGCTTAGTTATGAATACTAGGATAACGAATAGACATACATATATGATACATAGATTTGTTATATTCATAGAAATATATATAGATTCCCATGACTCAGGTACAAATGATCATCACACAAATTTATGTTTTCCAAAATAAAGGTAGGCTAAAATGTCTACTGTGCAAGTGCACAATCAAGAGGTAGTTATTTAAAATATTAATTAGGACTAATTAATATATTAAATAACTATTTTATATAATCTAAAAGTCAGTAACTGTTGAAGTAACAGCTTTCACTGTATCATATCGTAGTTGACTCTTATATTGATGTCGATTTAGTAAAATACTTGTTGAAACTGATATAAAAAGTCATTTAAACTCTATTTAGGCAAGGCGTTTGGTGTTAATTTAAAAAAAAGGTTCGAGCGGGATCAAATTAAGTTACGCCAATTAGTTATTTAATAGAAAAATTGATAGGTATGTCCCACCCACTAGTTTATAAACTTGAAATAAATTGAAAAATATTTTAAATAAAGTATTACAAATTAACTAACATATATTTATTTGGCTTCCAATAAGAGCCTGTACTATATGTACTAAATGATGTATAGAATACACAAATAGGTATACAAACGATCATGACTCGGGAACAAATGACTATCACACAAACTAGGGATGGCGATTCTTTCCGAAAAAAATAGATTTTTAAATCGATCTGAATCGTAAGCAGATTAATCGATTCACAAAAAAATCAAGGCCAAAAAGATCGATTTCCAAAATATCGATTTTTTTCCAAGTTGACATTCATAATTTAAATATAAATCCATTTTATGAATAACAAAAAAACAAACAATAATAAATTATCTCTTACCAGTAAATATAGTTTTTTTTAGTTCAGGGAATTCGATAAATACAATTATTTGTATCAGGTATGAAAGAAGATATTTATTTTCAAAATGTATTTCATGAAAAAGTTTAAATTCCCAATGCTTTAAATCTAAACTTTTTGAAAATAACAGTTTGTCCAGTCTTTTCGGATCCAAGCGGTTCCGCTCATCACTTCCAATGTTGCCGGAAATTGAAAAAAGGCGCTCACAAGGAGCAGATGATCCCACGATACTTATAGACAACATGGTTATTGAGTGAATGTGAGCCACACAGCCATCCAGCGAGTTTTTAAGTAATTAACCCTTTAACCGGCAAAACCGCAATATTACGGGTAAATTCAACTAATTGTAAATAATTTTATGGTTTTTACCAAAATAAAAAAATCGAACGCCGATTTTCAAGGGTGAAATATCGATTCACCGGATCGATTCAGTACTGCATATCGATTTAAAAAATCGATCTTTTCGACCTGAAAAATCGATTCTTCGATTAATCGATCTCAGATCGCCATCCCTAACACAAACGAACATTATTATTCTTTACTGCTATTATAGGATTAGATTCATACTTTACATATATATAAAAATATATACACTAAAAATATCAACAATCTTCGTTTTGGTCAGTTAATAATGTTTTTATTACGGTTTTTATATAACTCAATGCTGATTATAATAGATTTGACTCCGAGTAATTTTATGTTGAAAAAAAAACCAGTAGTTGATTTACCAACAGGTAGACTCATGGAGTGACCAACATGGCTTACGAAAGATTCGGGGAAAAATATTATTCATTTACGAAAAATAAGAAGTAAAGACAATTTGACAATAAGTGTGTCAATACCCTAGAATATTGCAATCATCATTGGAGAAGTACTATTAACATTCATTCTTAATTAAAATGTCAACATACGTGTGTTTCATATTATTAATATATTTTTTGCATTTTTTCAATGCTATTGAAATTATGTTAATAAAAGAATACTAGAAAAAATCGACGACCCATAAGTGAATTCTCAGGATTGTGTTTAATTAGTTAGAAGTGACATAACATGACATAAGCCAAGTTCCTTACTTGTTAAGCACCGTGTGAAATAAGCTTACTGTGCGACACTTAACCTCAGAAGAGGTAAAAGGTCATTATCGAAAAAAAAAGTTGAGTAACAATAGGAATAGGCCTACCGATCTGTGTTATGTATCTTCATCCCAGTTGAAAGACATCTACGGCTGGACAATAACCTCCCTAAATATGACAGCGTTTTGCCATAATCACAACCCTTGGCAGGCGCGTTGGAAATTAAAATACCATAATTTGGTTAACGTTGCTGCTTGTTTCATGGTTGTTGTTGAATGGTGGTTACCTCGAGTATCATTCGTCTTTTATGACACCCGTAAGTGTGAGGGGTAGGTGCTATTCTACTCTGCCGAAATCACACAGCTACACGGTCAGCAATCTGTGTACTTAAGAGTCTGTGTATTTAACCCTTAAAGAGTTTGGCATTCTACGATGAGAGATTTGTCAAGTGTCAGTTACCTCTCACACTTGAAAAAGCATAGCACCACTTATGCTCCAACGTTGACACATAGGCCAGTGTTCCACTTGGAAGCGGCTTGAGGGGAGAGAATTAAGAATTATTATCATAGCCGATGGTTTAATTTAGCCGTTGATTTAGTCATAATGAACGCAGAGCCATGCTCTTTATTAAAACTTGTTAACCTTGATGAGTAGGAAGTTGCGTACTGACATAACTGTGTTAAATGCATTTTTGTGGCGAAAGTTAATTCCTTAAAGGAATAAAAAGTTGAAGCTCTATTCAAATTTGGTAATTGTTCGTCAAATAAGCTTAGGTTTGTCGGCAGCACATCCACCTATTCAACCTTCTGCCATTGTAATAATGATGATTTTTTTATAGTGTACAGTTTGATGTACTATCAAACGTATCTATGTACTCATTAAGTTTCGTCGATAAGAAGTCTGCCTTTTGAAGTAGGTATAATGTGACTTTTTACATGATAAAATGGCTGTTCGTTAGTCACGTTCATCGCATATTTAGTAACTGAACCAAATACGTACGTGGTTATCTCAAACCGTAAAGTCACACACACATTTGTGAGACATTGTTGTTTTACTATTGAACAAATTGTCGTTTTAAGTGATGTTTTAAAGTAGTTGCAGTAGGTGCAAAGTGTATCCGTTATTACAATAGTATAAGGGTGTTTTAGCGTTCCATTGTTCCAACTGTCACTGCGTTATTGTCTCATTTGACTTATATCATTTATTCAACATAAGAATTTTTCTAATGATGACAGATGACTGCGAGAATGCCTAATTATTATCAGGACCATGCCTTATTTATCATTGATTAAATAATGTTTTATTATTTTTATCTGAATTTAGGCATCTTTAACTAAAAACAAAAGCAGAACTGTTTTTTACCAAAAGAAGAATTTAATGGTTTGCATTCCTCGTCTTTTTATAATTAAAAAAAAAATAAATTCGAGAAAATGTTTCGATTTGTGAATGAAAAAAATAACAGCAACATTACCTACTTTTGTTTTTAATATTAAAAAAAAAACGATTTTGAATTCTATGTTTCTTTAAAACTTATGTTAAATCGTTCTCCTGCTAAAAACATCCTTTAAATTTTAACGTAGTTTTTTATCGATTTAGGAGATACCATCTGTAATTTCATTGACCTTGCCGGAGAGTTAAACAACATTTTGCCCCACAGATCCTTTGTTAGTGCAGTGAACCCCTGTCTGATCCGTTCGCAGACAGTCTCAATCCCAGTATTTAGAATTCAGTATTCTATTCAGTCACACGAAGCATATTCGTAATTCTCCTTCGCATTAAACTTGTATTACTCGTTCTGTTGTGGATAATCTATGTTTTTAAATGACGCTTTTAGGGTTTGATTCTCAAGGGGTGCCATTGTTGTTTGGTTAGGCTTATAGCTGCCATATAGTAGGGCCTACGCTGATATTGTAGTGTGTTTCGAGAGTTAAAGATGAGATAAACAGTTTCTCATTGATTAGGATTTCCCTGTAAAGTTATGCTTCCCTTAACTTAATTAATCTTAATATAATATAAATTACGTGTCACGTTGTTTGTCCGCGATGGACTTCTAAACTACTTAACCGATTTTGATCAAACTTCGTAACTATCTGTTACTTGATCAAACTTAAAAGATAGGATAGGTTTTATTTTAATTTATAACACAGCAACGCGTGGTTGGGTCAGCTAGTTAATTATATAAATACAAACACAGCTACTATTTAGTCCCGAACTATGCAGAACTTGATATGAACACAAATTAGTATATAGACTATCATGACTTGGGAACAAATGCTTCTGTTTATCACACAAACATCCCTTACTAGGTTCGAACCCGGATTCTATGGCGCAGAAGGTAGAATCTTTACCGGTGCAACAATTACATCAATTACATTGATTGATTGTATAGATCCTTGCGTAATAAAAAACATATTATTTCTTTGAATATATATTTGACGATTTTTTTTTTTTCAACAGTTACTGGGCCTGTTAGTCGTCGGAATAGGTGTGGCATTCCTGGTCAACTGGAGAGTGGTGAAAGATGAACTAGAGGCGCACTTGACCGTTGCACCTTGGGTGTTCATCATTATTGGTGCCATCATGTTCGTGATTGCCTTCTTCGGCTGCTGCGGCGCTATCCGGGAAAGCCATTGCATGGTAGTCACAGTAAGTACGCGAATCGCGATTATAGTATTTTACATAGTACGGTGACGATAGCAATACATTTAAAGCAATATCTGTTATCTGATTTCAAAATATAAAAACAAGAAAATAAATGAAGGAGATATCAAAGCATATCATACAAAAGTTTCTAGTCACTATCAAACTTGAATTTTTGTATTGGTCTTTATATTAAATAGTGAGTCTAATGTGTTTTTTTTATATAAGAGAAGTGGGGTTTTAGTTTTATAACGGATTTAGCATGTCGCATCTGATATCAACTTACCGCAGACACAACAACAACGCCATATTTTATAACAAACATTATTTTGTCTTCACAAATAATTTTCACCTTGTTATACTAGATAACCAGTATAATAATTGTAATATTTGTCGTCATTGTCAAAGGAAGTTTTTAAAGGGGGTATTCAAAAGAAATTTTATCAAAAAATATAGTGTCTTGACTCTTGTGAACTGATCACAAATGAAGTAATTTTTAGTTTTTTCTCTTACTGTAATTGTTTACTTACTGTTAGAATTAAAGTTATTTTAAAACCCATGGAAAGGTCTTGTGGATAACACACCGGTAAATAAGGAGTGATGCTAAATATTCATTTTAATTTAATTTTAACCCTGCCAGATAGCAGGGATTTGATTATATCTTTCTAAATTATAATGTTTAATGTAATTTGACCACTTTCATACTTATAAGACACGTTCAATCTTTAGTACCAGTTGCATCTGCAGTTGTTAACATCCAATAATCAACCGTAGGCCTTCGTGTTAGGGTACTGTTTATTCTCCCTAAAGTGCTTACATTCTTTAGCAGGTCTATGCCTTTTTATATTTAGGAACTTACCTACTAAAAACCCAAAGTATACACTTCACACGCCGCTTGGTCCCTATGGTCTATAACAGCTATGCAGGTCTGTGAAGACGCCAATCTGTTATGCCAATCGCGTGGACTTTGTATTAATGAACTCTTTTCCCTGTTTGTTCGCAGTATGCCATCTTCCTGCTGGTGATAATCATCATGCAAGTGATCCTGGCAGTGCTACTGTTTGTGTATGGAGACAACATCAAGACTAACCTGGAGAAAGGTGTCGATGGTCTCTGGCAGAAGAGGGCCACCGACGGAGCTGCCAGCGAGGTCTTTAACAATATCCAAGCTCAGGTAAGTGATTTTTTCATCTGCACTTGATGAGAATGCCTACATTTGGTATTTTCTTACTTATTCAGTGAAGGCTGGTTAAGGTCAAAGGAAAGACATGTATCCTACAATTATGCACCTAAAAGCATAAAGACATGTTGTATACAATGAATAAAAAAGGAGTTTTTGTTGGAATAATGGTACTTATAAAAATAATAATAACTGAACGTACTGAGTAAAAGATCACCCATATATATTTTTAAAACAGGGTTTAATGAGGAAACAGCAGGAGTGGTAACAATTTCTTTAATGCCTTGAATCATGTGCAATGAAGATTCTGTAGCCGCCTGAAGTTCGCCGCTGATCCTACGAGATCGCGATAGTAGATTGGGCCGACCTAAAACACCACGGTGTCAGCTGGCCAGTCTGTTCCAAAAAGGCTTCTTTAACAGATACTTAAACTATCTGAAACACAAATCTTTTATGGATTCTAATTTAATCTTAATTAAAACCTATTTGTAAGTCATATACATTATCATGATAAATGCGTTAGTTACAGTACAGTCGACAGCACACCAAGCTGTACACTATTAAAATGAGATGATCTTTATGCAACGGGTCAAGGTCAGTCCAATCGACCAAATCATGATTACCTAAACTGCTACTAATATCTCAAATATTCAATGCCCAAAAGAGTTATCGTAGGTTGACTCTGCCTACAATCCTAATGTCGCGAAAACCCACAACGATGACGCGATACTGTCAAAATAAATATGATGACGCAGTGGTAGCGTTCCTTGTTATTTATCTCGATTGTCATATTGTTGTAGTAATTACTATAAAAACATACGAGTCGACATAAATGCCTCTGTCTTTACATTTCTTGAAAATTATTATCGCACTATACTATGAAAATTAAACTCTATTGCGGAACGGCCCATAATATAGCTGGCTAATATGGCCAAGCGGCTTCAATGCGGTTTGCCCGCTATTAGAGTTAGGAACGACTATCGTCAATTTGCTAAAAGCATTGTAGCCTCACCAAACGTGCTAATCATTGCCACAGAACACTAATAGAACCACTGGGATATTGACCTCTTTATATTTGCTAAACGTATTATACAGATTCTGTCAAAAAATAGGGTGTGGTTTGAGTTCATTAGTATGTCTGTTGGTGGTGTACTTTTAACAATGGCATGATATGGCATAAATTATTTTATTAATAGGTAAAATTTATTTACAATCTAATATAGCCTATGCCACTCAGGAATAATGAAGTTGTCTACTGGTGAAAAATATTTCAAAATCGGCCGAGTATTTCCAGAGATTGCTTTATTACAAACAAACTGATAAACTTTAAAACTTTACTTGTTTGTAATATTATTGTAGATTCGTAACTACTATAATATCTCTTTTTTTGTAAAATTAAAAAGATAAAAAAATGTGAGACAAGTAATATTCTGTCTTTTTACATTTAAATAAAATTCTGAATAATTTAAAGCAGAAATTTGCAAAATGCTTAAATATATTCAGTGGTTACTATGCACTATTTTAATAACTTAACAAAATGTCTATTTTTATAAGCTTTTTGTAATAACTAATAATTAAAACGGTTTCGAACTTTTAAAGAATGAAGATTGAATATTGTGTTTCCAGTTGAAATGCTGCGGCGACAGCGGCCCCTCGGATTACTTAAACTTGGCGCTGGACAAGAGCTGCTGCGACCCAAGCTCCCTCGGCTCGCAAGTGGTCGGCTGCACTATAGCTAATGCGTACCCAGGATGCAGACGAGTCGTCGGCGACTTATACGAACAATGGAACAAGCCTATTGCTGGTGTTGCTATCGGTGTTGCCTGTATTGAGGTACGTCATATATTACTATTTTTGAGGATTGATATTTCATTCGAAGTTTTCCTAAAAAAGTTCACGCTGAGATTCTTCCAGAAGATTGTAACAAGCTATTGGTTCGCAAAGCACATGTTGAACTGATACTATCAGTTTGTCTGTGTGCTTCACTGCAAATTAGGTGATATAAAAAAAAAATCCAACTGTTTTGAACTTTTAAGAAGTAGCACACTATATTTTTAAATAATACCGCGAACGTAGCATAAGTTTGTTTGTATCAGGGATTAATCCACCCAAGTTTGTTTAAATAATTAGCCTCGCTGGCTTGTTCGTGGTAGAATCAAACATAGGTTTTTTTATTGTTTATTTTAATTTGTTAAAATTTATAAACGTATAGTGATTTAATAACATTAGACAGTATTTTTGTTACTGGTACAGATATAGGTTTAAAAGTGAATAATTAATAGCAATGTCTCTTTTTGGCGCCATCTTTTTAAAAACGTTCGTTTTTCGCTGTATGTTTCATGATAACGACATTCCGTGACTTTAGATATTTAATAACTAAATGTCTGTCTTCTCATTATAAAAATAAGGTTAAATTTTATGTTACTGAATAAGTTAGGATACATTTAGCCTGAATAAAACTCGCCCGCTTTTTCATTATATTCTCTAAGTCACGATTTTATCATAAACTTACTACTGCCATTAGTGCATTTGAATCTTCAGACGTTATTGTGTTTTATTTAATATTTCAATAATATACCTTAACACTGAAAAAATAAGGTCTGAATTCAAAATCTTAACTCAATTATGTCAAAGGAAAACACACACTCAGTCCTGTGGTATGAGTCCACGTTTTTAATAACGTGAAATATGTTTATTTTCTTGTTACATAGGAACTGAAATATGTGCGCGCCGTATCGTACGTGTTAACAATACTTTGGTTGGTCATAGAAACGAAACATTTTAAGAAACAATTTAAGAAACAATTGGGCTATATATATTACAAAGAAATATATATAGCCCAATAACCTAACTTTTAGTGGCCTAAATTTTTTTAATAATTATCTTAATGATATATGTACCTTTTTTAATAATGAAAATAAAAATAATATATCTAAATAAATCTTAATATATAAAAATTACGTGTCATGTTGTTTGTCCGCGATGGACTCCTAAACTACTTAACCGATTTTGATCAAACTTCTTAACCATCTGTTATTTGATCTAACTTAAAAGATAGGATAGGTTTTATTGGTTTATTTAGGTTGGGTCAGCTATTACATATAATAATATAATGAAACATAATTCAAGATGACTGCCAAAAACTAGTCAGTAGGCTGTTTATTATGTCTATAATAATAATTTTGAAAGTCAAAACGTATTTTAGTCAATGCTTAAATTGAAGGAGAACATTAAAATAAAAAAATAATTTATTGATGTTACTTTCAGGTGGTCGGAGCCCTGTTTGCGCTGTGCCTCGCCAATTCCATAAGAAACATGGATAGAAGGTCACACTACTAATATTTTGTACATTAAAACTGGTACCTATGAACACAATTATTTTGGTACTTTATTTACTAACGAGTGAGCTTGCTCACTGCATGTTTGGAAATTATTATGGGACTCGCTTTGTATTCCATTTCCACTTGATTTATTTCAACTAATTACGTAGTCGCAAAAAGCGCAGACCGATAGTGTTTGAAATTGTTATTTATTATCTTATTTTAAAGTTGATTTTCAATTGACAACGAATTACTTTTTTCATAACCATTCCGTCGGTCTGAGCTAACCCTAATACGTCTCGACATTAGCTGATAATGATATTTATTGTTCACATTCCATTCATTATCAAGTGGAATTCGGAACTAAAAGTTTCGTAAATTTTGGTATTATTGTGTATGGGGCACCTGACACTTATTAAATTTGAGAAATTTTAATTTGTCTTAGAATTGAACTACAGGTTAAATTTTATTATAAATTCGGGTGACCGGTGCTCCTTTATAACTAAATAATAAAACTGTTTGGTAAGTATATATATATTTTTTCTGTAATTTGGCCAACTGGGTCAATGGCTATCATCTAGTCTAGTACGAGTTTTTTTTTTATTTAAGTAAACCCGTTTAACTTCAAGCATTGGTGTTGCTACATTTGATAAATATAATACATAATATTTTAACAATGCAACACCGTCGTTCTCACTTTAGAAAACTCGCATTAGGCAGACTTGAAGTTCTATTCCTAATTTTATTTTGTTCCAATTGATATGATTCTTCTTAGTGAATAGAATTTCAGTGTCAAAATTGTGTGATGAAGTAAAATTAATTTATGCTTTCAATGTTGTATTTTAACAAATTTCACGAAAAAAACACGAAAGAACTATAAAGATTTTTATTAAGGTTTTCGTGAAATATTGTCTTCTGCTTAAAATAAAATATGGTGATTTATAAAATGCTTGTGATTAATTAAATATACTAACGCTTAATAACATTTTACTTTTTATAGTATTGTAATTAAAATGGGCATAACTCAGCTGCCTTTATTCCCTAAAGTGATCTAAATGATTAAATTTAATGTTTCAAATAGTAAACTATTTTAAGGTGATTAGAGGATAAATTAAAAAAAAAAATAACTTTACTATGAACCTTTGGTAAATGTAGTAAGAAGAAGGACTAGGGCTGTCAACTCGGCAGAAATAGAAATTTAAAAAAAATCTTTACATTTCCAACACAGTCATACATTTTTATTTTCAATAGGTTCACTCTTGATCCCAATCAAGCCCGGGGGCAAAGACAGGATCTACGATAGAGCAAGCTAGAATAATATACTCATATATAGCACTTATGAGTATATTAGATATTCCACTTTATCGTAGTTGTATTACTTCTTATTCGCAAAAAAGTGTCATATTTTTAACTAAAATCCGGAATTGACAGCCCTAGCTGAACCAAAATATAGGCGGAATGGGGCGTGCACTTGAGCGTGAGAATCTAATGACTTAAACTTTATTTGTAATGAATTTCATTTGTGTAAAGAATAGTATTGCTTACTAAGATTAACTACACACACAAAACAGCACTTTTAACTCAAACCACTAAACAAATGCTATAGAACGCTTCACTGCACGCCTCGTCTACTTACCGCTTATACATCCAAAAGTTTTATTCTATTAATAATAATTTACAAATTAACAAGTAATGAGCATTAAGTTGATAAAGTAAAAGCTTAAAGGGCATTGTCCAATTTTGGCCATTTGTGGACACGATGCATTAGCAATATTATATTTGTGGACTAATGTTTTTACATAATTATAATATCAACTTTAGTGTTCAACTAATGCATAAATATTTGAAGAATTCACTCGCATTCACGCGTTTTCGTCTCGGTAGGAATTTGTGATCATTTTGTGAGGATTGAAGTAAATAAACGTACTATTTTAGGATGCCTATTCCACTATGCATTAATAGTATTTTGGGTTATTAAACAATACTAATATTTTGTTAATCTCATCACCTATTATAGGGTATCTGCATAGAAATCTCGTTACACATAAAATTTGTAGTGCCTCATCTCGTAGACTTGGGTATAATAGATTGAATATATTACCTATTGTATATTACAATGACAAAGAATCTCGATAACATTGTTTTATAACTCTTTTGGATCACTGTCCTATATTCGCTAAACTATTTTTATATGTAAACCTTACAATAACATTGTGATACTGGAATGATTGACTAATAAATGGGTGTTGATAAGTGTACAAATCATAAATTCCCATAATTAAATGTTTAAGTGCTTTAATAATCAGTCCATATTGAGCATGGTATTGTGTCTGTATTTGTGGTTTTTGATGATTGTACTTTATTTGAATAGTTGTTAACTTAATGCACAATGTGTGTAAGCCTTATTTTATACTTGTTTAATGCTAAAAAATAAGTGCCAAATCGATTACCAAGCTCATCTCCAGGTACAAGGCACGTTATTTGATTTTTTTCACAAAATTGTCCGTTATTAGTCGTTAAAATTGATATTTGTATTTAATAAAGATGTGTATAACAAATGTTGTTATTTTATTGGTAATTTCACTTGACGGTGTTGCCAGGTAATAAAAGGTTGGGGTAGATTTTCTGTAATATTTTAAACAAATATGATTTAGCTTGCACGATGTAAGTACATACGTAACCCACTTGTATTTAATAGTTTGTTACTAATATGCATGCATTTTTATGCCACTTTGTTTATTGGGATTTTCTTTCACTATACCATTTGCACGAATTTTTATTCTATGGCAAATTCATGTGATTAATTTTGATTCTCATGGTACCAGTGCTTCATTTTAATTCGTTCAATAGTTACTGCTTTGTGTATACACGATGATTCTCACCTAACTCATTTGATTACAGATATGTATAAGCAGCGGCAACTCAACGATAACATTCGAATATGAACAAGACCTTAAATTGAAGATGTCATAAATTTATATTGATGTACTATGAAATCATTGACCATTACGCGTAGGTACAATTTGTTATATCGAACCAACATTCACCCACCAAACGGTATTGAGTACCGAGTTAATATTCAGAATATATTTAATTGAAATTCACCAATAAAATATGAAATGTACATTTATTTTTTATAGCGTCGTATAAGATTTAATATGCTACACGTTGATGGAATTTTTGCTTACGCGTGCGACATATTTTGAATTGCAAATTTTACCATTCATGTGTAGAACTTTAAAACTTGAATATATACGATTTGTGTACATAATTGCATTGTGTGCCTTTCCTGAGTAGTCGGCCATATAAATTTTATATGCTGCATATTATATTTATCAAAATATTGTACATTTCTGCTTATTTATAATCTACAGTGTATCAATGCAAGTACCTATTGATCATTATCATCTATAAATGTAGATATCGTCTACCTTACCATTTAGCTATTACTTTAATTATTAATTTTTTGAACTTTTTGTTAAACTACATGTCTTATTCTAAACTTAGGTATTGTTAAGATGTTAAGTTAATTAAGTGACCAGAATAAGTTAACGAATCTAAAACGGGCTATAATAGATTTCCTGCATAATTAAATTCGCAATCAAATAAATAATACGTCCATTTTACCTCTTTATTACCATATTATGTGTATTTTGAAAGATAAATTATTAATCAACTATACATGCATTTTTACAAATGTGATTATATGAGTTTTCTCTTGAATAAAAATATGTAAATAGTTATTGATATTTTAAACGTAGATATTTTAAACGGGAGCAAATGATTATTGTATTTTTGAATCTCTTGTGCATTTCCGATAAATCTGCTTTATGTGGATATTTTACATCGTAATAATAAATTTTCTACTACAACATCGTGAATTTTATTAAATGAAATCAAGATGAATAACTCCTCTTTTTCCTATATCGTTTAGTTTTAAGTTAAAAATACATCACTCCATAAATTTTTACTGTATTCTCCATTATTATGGGCTGACTACACCTTCGTAAAGGGACATTCTAAATTTTTTTTTTATACAGAGAAAATAACATAGGTACCTAAGGCATCTTTTAATCTGATGTCTTCCGATATTGATCCGATATATTTTTTCCTGGAACTATTCAGACTTGCTACTGTATTCCATGCTTAAAAGTCGGTAAACAGTTTATTTAAGCCGCTTTCAAAGTAAAATTATACAATGTTTTTATGTCACATAAATGAATAAAACACACATTTTGGTTACTTATTTTTAATATGGTAAAAAATAGTAGTATCGACAAGTCTCCATAAAAATAAAGTAATATTCATTAAAGGTTTGAGAAAATAAAATTTTAGATATCATAAAATAACAAGTTTTAGTTTCACTTATTTTAACTGTTACGTAGTTAAACAATCTGTTGTTAATTTTATTTGGCAGTTTTGTGAGATTAACCACATTTATAAATGTATAATAGTAAAGTATTTTACACAGTACAAAACAGTCACCGAAAAGAACTAATTACAAAAAAAGAAAATACAAGTAGGTGGCCTTATTATAACAATCTATTCAAGATGAACTTTTTGCTCTTCAAAAAAAGGATAAAGCGACACACCCTTTGCTGCTTGGTTTGGGTACATTTCAAGAAAGAACAGAATTCAATTCAAGTAATTTGTTCCGTTACTTTAGTACCTACTAAGACTAAGAACAAAATATTACGATGAACAAATTTTAGAGAGAGCTGTTAATATGATAATTAAAGAAATAAGATAATTTAGAAAAAGTTTAAATAGGCATCGATTCTATAGTATGCACTAGGGATGTTGCAGATGTATTTTTTTTCACATCCGCGGATGCGGATGCGGATCTGTACAAAAAACTTAAGTGTTGGTTTGGTAGGTTAAAGAAACAGTAATATTTATCCTTTCTTTATTTAATAATAAAGTAGTGAGTGAATTACTATTACTGATTAATGATTTTAGTAATTAAATTGAAATATTGGATCATTATATTTAATGAAAAGTAGAATGACCGACACTCCAGTCTGTTTCGCAAAGTTTCGCATATTAATCCTGCGATACTAAATAATTGTTCACTTGGAACACTGGCTGGTGGCGCTGATAAGATTTTACGTGCTATTTTAGATAACAGTTTGAACTCGCTTTGATTAACACTCCACCATTTAAGAGGACTCTCATTTAAATTAATTCGCTTTTTATTGCGGAAAGTAAGTAACTTTTTCTTGAGAATTGCGTCAGGGCTGACGTCTTCTGGTGTTTCCTGACTCTCCTCATCGTCACTGGATGAATCGAGCAGCATAGCAAGTTCACTAATTAAACAGGACTGACCTCCTGTACCTGAGGTCCCTGGTCGTGCCGTCCTGGTTCCATGGAATCTGTCATTCTCATTTTCTTCGCTTTTTCGTTACTTGGAGACATTGTTCGAGAAGCCATGATATCTTCGGTGTTTCTGCTAATTTTCAATATATCATCTTTAATCTTTTCCTCGGTCGACACGCGCCACTCGCTGGCCCCTCCCCATTCTATCTCCGCATCGATTTATACGGATGCGGATGCAGATGCGGATATCTCAATCGATGCGGATGTTCCGCATATGCGGATGCGAATATTCGCAACATCCCTAGTATGCACCAAAAAAGAATATCCCTAGGATTGAAATGCATAATCACTTTTTAGATCGAAGGAATATTACCTTGATAGAAGTCGTTTTAATTTACCGCTACTAAAATCTATAATCTAAGAACACAAAGGAGGAGGGTCAGTAAGGCGGGTTTTCGGCCCCTACAGACAAGAGCGACTAAAGTCGACATCTTTTGATGAACCAAATGAGCTACAATTTTAATTACAAACCAAATAAGTAAAAAACGAAGGTGCGATACATTTGTGTTTTCTTAATAGATCGGGATTCTAAGAAGAGATTTTGTACATACATTAAACTGCCATTTTATTTGCAAGCGCTAGATATATTGATATACATATGATAGTTTTGGGTTTGGCAGAAGAAGTATGAAAGAATGATTAACGCAGTGGGAATGAGAGTTTAAAAGCTGGAGTGACTGATGGATAAAATAAAGAATGATGTGATAAGAGAGCGGTGTAGTGTGGAAGAAGATTAGTGGCAAATATAGAAAACGGATGCTTAGATAGTTTGCATATGTAGTGAGGATAGACTAAAGAAGATTGACAAAACAAGTACCTATGTAGCAAGTGGGCAAGTCGGTAAAGACCAAGGCGAATTTTCGGGGACGAAATAGAAGATGTACTGTAAAAAAGTCTAGGTCAAAAGCACTTAACCAACGAGCTTTTATGTAAGGTCTAATGAGAGTTGAAGGAGAAGTAATATTTCAGGATCGCAGAAAATTAAGGTGTAGTAGTAGTGATCTCTGGAAAGGCGTGATTATATGTATAATGAACATATAAAAATGCGACATTCATTTGGTTGAATTAATTTTCACATTAATAAAACCAAGAATTAAAGTCGTCAACCACTGTGCTCGGTAAACAAAACAGGTTATAGGTACTTTTTATCTATACAGGTCAGCGTTCTTTCTAACTAATTTGCTACTTTTTTTGAGGATAGGAAAATGATGAACAATGGTTACACACAAGAATACAATGTGAACAGATACCAGATGTGATTATTTTTGTTGGCAATAACAAATCTAGTATCTGCGAAAATTGCAATGTGTAAGTATTTGTAATAACTTAATAGAGTTTTTGTGCTCAATATTCAATAAAATAATCTATTTAAATAATCGAGACAAATAAAACAATATATGTAATTTCGTTATTACACATCCGCGCACATTACATATTTGAACTACTACTCTACTAAACTACTAATCAGTTTGGTGAAGGTTGTAGAAAATATACGAAAACCATTATCTTAGTCATCCTGTGATTACAGCTCCTGTATAGGAGTCGAAACGTCAGGATTAAATATAAAATAAATTACGCGGAAAATCCGTAAAAAAGTGTTTTATTCTATACCTATATTTAATGTTTGGTAACAGTTGAGCTTTCGTTACCTATTCGTTGAATTTGACGTTTTTAGTTAAAGATTTCCTTTTTCCCCCAAGTTCTAAAAATATTCTATTCATTGAAATTAGGCCTGTACGCTATGCTAGAAACGCATTCTCCTTTCTCCAAACTTTTTTTTGCCCTTAAGTCGAATACATGGACAATAGACAGCTCCGGCTGCTGGTTTCACTTGCCAACACTCGTGCACTTTTTGCAACCGCGTCCAGCGTTAATAAATGACCATTAAGTACCATTGAATTTAAGTAAATTTCAATGCGCCAGGCCACCACACTAAGCTCCACAGATTAAATACGGATACTTTGTATATCAACAAAAGCAATTTTAAAAAGCGTTCGCACTAAAACTTTATGCAGTTTAAAGTAACAAAAACAGTAACGCAGGGGCGTTTATTCTGTGGTATAAATAGTGAATACATTATTCATAAATCGGCTCTGTTCACAATTCAATATTTTGCTATCAATAACTCTATTGATTATACCTTAAACTGATAAAAGTAATAAACACATACTAGGCGATACAGTCACTAAGCATAAAGCTACGCTAGCACCATTGGAGCGGAACGTAATACCTAATAAAGAAAAAAAAATTGCTTCTAAGGGAATTTTTGCGAATTTCAAAATTAGGGCTCCGTCACAATCTGGTCGTAAACCTGTTATTTCGATTCCACACAAAAATTATTAAAATTGGTAAAGAACTCGGGAAGTCATGGGTAACATTGCGCCATTGAAGCTGATCCATGGGAGGTTCGCTCGCTTCTCTCGCTCCGCTCCAATAAGGTGATAATTTCCAAATTTCACCAAATAGTTACGCAATGGGAGTGAGTCGTGAGCAGGAAGCATAAATTTAATAGTTTTGTGTTTTCTTCTGTTTTGGCTAACATTGGTCTATACTAATAGTGGATTATTAACCATTAAATGTTTTTAAACGTACACGAGTGTTGGCAAGTGATACGAAATACCTTCTACACTTTCTCATGGAAAAGTTGTAGAAAATCTTTAAAACTTCACTGAAACTTAGGGAACATCCATTGATCGTCTTTCATTCTTGAATCAGCTCACATCATCTGAATAATAAAAGTAAACACTGTAGATTAGGCTGTACGGGTTTTTTACCCTTTGCTTTTCTTTATGGAGAAAACCTATGTAAGAATGAAACATATGACTGACATGACATTTGACAGCCTGTTTTTTTTTCATTGTGTGTGAGTGTATCTTCGCTTGAGCACGTTCACATTCTCCTATTTGAATTTAAGTAAATTTCAAGCCGACTTTCACTTTGCTGGGTAACTCAGCACGAAATGGCTATAAAAGTATTGTGAGATAAAACTTACTGTGCTCCTTATAAAACAAATGCCAGATCATGTCCTCCGAAATGGCATATAAAAATTACTGTGTTGTGTTTATAATTTTTGCTCTTGCGATAGTACAAGCTGTTGGTTACGACACAGAACTGTATGAAACACCACCTTGCGATAGTAACGTGTGTTTTGAAGCACTTCACGGCGCCCTAGGAGACTGTTCATGCAACGTCGATACTATAGACTACTTTAACAACGTTAAAATCTTCCCACGCATACAAAGCCTTGTAAGTAAAGACTATTTTCGTTTCTACAAGGTCAACCTGAAGAAAGAGTGCCCGTTCTGGGCCGATGATAGCAGATGTGCCATGAAATACTGTCATATAAAAACATGTTCCAAAGAAAGTGTACCAGGGTATGCGAATGGTTATGAAAACGATCATTATGATGAGTCCCCATCAACTAAATATACTAAGGAAGCCCAGACAGACTGTAGTAGTGATTCAGATCACAATCCCGACTTGGGGTACCTTAACATGACTATCAGTGCAGCCAGCCAGTATGAGATTGCCAAATGGAAAGCCCATGATGATGCTTTAGAGAATTTCTGTGAAAATGATGATAGAGATGCGGATGCTGATTATGTGGATCTCTCATTGAATCCCGAAAGATACACCGGATACAAGGGCCCTTCAGCACACAGAATCTGGAGGAGTATTTACCAAGAAAATTGCTTCCGCCCCAAACTAAATCCATATGAGTCATTTCCTTATGTACTCAGCTCAGACTTGAGTAATATGTGTTTGGAGAAAAGAGTTTTTTACAGAGCTGTATCAGGTATGCACACCAGTATAAATATACATTTATGTTCTAAATATCTATTATCTGAGAAAGGAGTTGGATTTGCTGCACCTCCTGAAGGAGAATGGGGTCCTAACATTGATGAATTTCAACGCCGTTTTGATCCTTCCCAAACATTAGGAGAGGGTCCAAATTGGCTAAAAAACCTTTACTTTGTGTATTTGTTAGAAATGAGAGCACTAGCCAAAGCTGGTCCATACTTAGAACGTGAAGAGTATTTCACTGGGAACCCCACAGAAGATGAGGAAACTCGTGGAGCTATTCAGAATATGCTTGGTGTCATATATAGTTTCCCTGATCATTTTAATGAGTCTTCTATGTTCAGCGGTGGAAGCCAAGCCTCTACATTGAAAGTTGAGTTCCGTGAGCATTTCCGTAACATTTCACGAATAATGGACTGTGTTGGATGTGATAAATGTAAGCTTTGGGGCAAGCTCCAAACCCAGGGGTTGGGCACAGCACTCAAGATCCTGTTTTCTGGTAGATGGGATAGCCCAGAAAGAGATCCAGATCAAAGCATCCTTCCTTTGAGACATAGAGTTCAACGACTGCAGAGAACTGAGATAGTAGCATTATTCAATGCATTTGCAAGACTCTCAAATAGTATAAGAGAATTGGAGAATTTCCGGATCCTTCTCAGGTGAGAGATTAACAATATATATACTAATGCTTTTGAATTAAGTAAATGGGTTTGCTTGCATTTAGAAAAGGTTAATCATTTTGTCTCTGTTAGATGCTAACTGATTAAGGAAAAATCAGTAATCATCTATTTTGATAAAGATATCATTTTGCCCTTTATAAGTGTTTACATGATGACAATTTTCTGGCACTGCTGCTGCAAACGAAAACAAAACATAAAGCAAAAAAAGCACTAAACATGTCTTGTCATACTGGCTATGTAGCTGAGAACCAAGTATTTTTGCCATGACGATAGTAGCAGTGCGAAATTGCAAAATAGTCATCGCTTTAGCTCAAAATATATCATTAAGCATGCCTTATAATTGACTGGTTTTATATGCAAGTTTTGATTTATTTTCTATGGTGGGGTGGCAATTGCAATGCGTGCATTTTACTAACATTATTGTATGCTTGTATAACCCTGTGCTTGATCTCCTACTTCTTTTAGTAATACCATTTTTTATTGGCATTGGAACCCTTACTAATATAAATATAGGTGTGTAAAGGGGATCTCTGAATAAGACTATTTCCACTGATCTGAGGTTAGCCATATCTATATCTAAAGTATATTAATAAACTTATTTTATTAAACAGTATTGACCCTGAGTAGATTTTAGATCCATATGGACATAATTAAGTGTTACTGAGAATGTTTTATAGACAAAACAATGGATGAAAGTCTAAATTATCTTAACCCCCTTAAAACCCGCGAGCATTATATCATGCGCGCGACAACCATACCTAAAAACCGCGAGCATTAGCATGCCCTATAGCGCGCAGTCTGATTTAATCCTTATTACGGATTTGTAGTGGTTCTTTTTGATTGAATGATATTTTTTCCACGACAGAGAGAGAAATAACGCATTTAACACAAAGCTGGGCTTCAAGGGGTTGCATATATACAACATAATAAATCATATTACCAAAGAAAAGCTACTAGTACTTGGTATTACATTATATCATGTAATATAAAAAGTCAAGTAATGAACTATTTCTTATTAAGTATAATTAAATGTAAATCGTAACATTTTATTGTTAATCCGAATGCTTGTTTTGTTTATTACAATGTTAGCAGATTGGTCCACGTCAGTGATTACTAGGTATTGTTTTGTCGTTGTATAGAAAAAATGCGGGCGTTTTTCATTCCTTTGGCTATTGACCTTCATACTCAATCCCTACACTGATAATACTTTGTGTAATTATGGGGCGTATTAGTGCAGGCCACCGCTCATTACGTTACTTATGTCTGATTATGATTGTATGTGGCTAAATAGTATATTAGGTAGGTACGTGTGTTTTCACGCACCAAATAATCACGCGGGCGGACTCTCATGACTCTTTGTCAAATTAAAGTTGATGATGGTTGGGTATTGGTTACTGATTTTTTTAATTCGACTGCATGAGATTTATATGCGTTGAAAAGCTTTTAATATTTTATTTATTTCATAAAAAAATATAAGTCTAATAGCAATATTTTGAACCGAATCTTTCGATAAACACCCTTTACACTGTGATTTGCCGACCACAGGTGTCACTTTGTTAGTATTCTTCTTATCTGTATGGTTTAACTATTCATCGTTTTCATTGAAAAGAACTCTGCAAATGCGGATATATTACACGAGAACAGTAAAGCTATTTGTACACGCGATTATTATTATAAATGGTTGAAATACATACTCAGTTTAACCACTAAACATACAAGTAAAATTTCTTTGAAAGTTAAGTAATGGAGGCAGTTAGAAACTTGTTTTAGTTTTGCGGATCTTAAAAAGCCTTGGGTTTTAATGAGAAAACTTTAAATTAAATGATTTATAGAACGATAAACGTACCAGTTACTGTATTATACACATAACATTACAGTCTATTTTAATAAAATTGTTCTAAGTTTTTTTAATTTATAAAAAACAAAATATTCATCAAGTGATAAGTAATTTATTTTCAAACTATATTTGTGAAATTAATTTCGTTTTACAAGGAGTGCCTTAGTGAATTTTTATCTAAAAGGACGACAGGAAAGTTTACTTATTGAACATTTTTAATAAAAAAAAAGTTTTATTAATATAAAGGATATGAAATGAGAGCACAATTTGCAATATTATTAAGTTGATGAGTCAGCCGTTTGGAAATAGCTAGTTAAGAAGTTAACCCAGAGGTGTTATTTTATTTTTTAATAAAGGAGTTTAAAGTTTGCATTTATTTTACGATAAGTGGCAAGCATTCGATTTTCTAGCGGTAAATCATCTAGTAGCAAATGATTCATGTTTTCTTCAACGATTGGAGAGTGATTATTTAGGGGTAATCATTTGTATAGCAATTATTAATAAGTACTAAATAATAATACCCAATATCCTTAGTACAGTGTCAGTGAAAAATTATCCAAGTAGTGTAATAAATAGAATTTTTTTATACTTTCATGGTCACTAACATTATAGTAATATGAGTTATTTACGGGATTGTTACCATGTACCTTGTTTTTCGCGAGTTTCCGATATTTCGGCACTGTTGCAAGCGCAATGATCACGTAACTTGCAACACTGCCGAAATATCGGGCATTCACTAAAAACAAGCTACATGGTAACAATCCCGTAAATAACTTATATTAGTATAATAAATAGAAGTCAGTAAAAATATTGAAATGGTCAGTAAGGTAAATAATTCGGTAACATGAGCTGTGTCTTTCAAAGTAACTTTGATTGAAAGAAATAAAGGTCAATCACAATGCCTCATTCAATTAAGTAGTTTATCATCGAGTACAAGGGTGATTACAAAACCTTTGATTTTGTGTTATTATTATTTATTTAAGCCATCTTGTATTAATATTGTTTTGTTTTTATTACAACAAACATCGCTATTGTCCGGAGTAAAGTAGGTCCACCCCAATTAAATAAATCTGTGTTACCATTGCTTTAATGGGATAGCGACAGGAAAATAAATTCCCTAAAACAAACGTTCCGCTGAAAAATAAACATCTTGGTTTTTTATAAAGATACCTCAAAAACTTGAGATAGAAAATATCTATCCTACTAAATTCATTCGCTATGATAAAAAAGCATAGCGGATTATTTATTGTATGCCAACTATAGCAAGTAAAAGCGAGTCAGTTTCTTTTCCTGTACTTTAATTGACTGAAAAACTCCTTACTAAAATTATATTATCGTATTTTTTTCTTTTTTACATTTTATCCTGTAATATAGACGGGACGTTATACTGGCTTATTGTTTTTAGAACTTCTTAGAATGAGATTTAATATTAACTAATTATGCTTTAAACTGTTCAAACTGCATTTATTTACCTATTTAATTACTCGTTATGGTTATGACTTATTTTTACTAAGTTTACTACAGTTTTTTACCGTCGAATTTCTTAATAAATATGCAATTTGTAATTTTTAATTTATTAAAAAAACAAGGTACAGTTGCTGATTTGAATCAGTGTTCTTATTCAACTTCTTTAGATTCAGCTCTGTCAGCATCAAATATTATAAGGGATGATTATACGCATACACACACATACATACATACACATACCTAATTTGATACATTTAAAGTAATCATCGCACGGAAGAGTCGATGTACTGAAATTGATGAAAACACTATTTGATTACGTCAAGATAAAACATTACGTAACGCGACGAACAATTTTTGAAGAGCCAAAAGTCCCTATAAAAACGTTTGGGGCAGTTTATATTCACAAATATTCTAGCCTGTGAAGTAATCTATTCTGCCATTCGTTAGCTTAAAGGTTTCTAAGCCTCAGGGGGTCAATTTAGAGTTTTAGCTAGCATATCGTCCCCTAGCTAACAACACCGCATAAGTCATTTTTACCAACTTTACAGGAGACGAAAAAGTCGGTGGAATTTTAACTAAAGTATATATTATATACTTATTATAATATACGTATTATTATAAATACTTTAGTTAAAATTCCACTGATTTTTTAAAAATAGACAGTTTTCTTCGTCTCCTGTAAAGTTGGTAAAAATGACTTATGCGGTGTGTTAGCTAAGGGACGATATGTAAAAAATATCTCTCGATCTACCTAGGAATCATGTTTGTGTTACTTGTGGTTTTTGAAATAGTTCTAGCAGGAACATAAATTTCGGATGTTTTCCGCGTTTTTCGCTCATGACTCTAAAATGTTTTTGCTTCGCGTCATTTTAGCTAACGATCGGCAGTATTTATGTTGTATAACCTTATATGTATACATGACATACAGAAATTGAATTAAGGTAAATAACGCAATATACACGTGGCGCTAAACGTGTAAAAAACTAGCTGTCTCGATTTTTTTGTTCGCTTCGGTCGTAATTGATTATTTACTTATTAACATGCCTAAATATTTAGCGCATACTGTACCTTACACTAGAGGATTATGCATTTGAAGTGTATGTAATTATCTACTTTGTTGACGTAATACCGTCCGTGGTGTGCCTACGTTACTCTCCTCACGTCGCCCACATATCTACGTGGTTTTTTTGAAGTGATTCATTGTTCTTTGTGAGTAATGTGACGCAAGCCTGAATAAATTGCTTGTCTTTTAACTTTCTACTACTTTTCGACAAAGGAGGAAGGTCAATAAGGCGGGTTTTCGGCTCCTTTAATTTTTGACCTAAAAATTCCAAAACATTTTTTTAGCTAAAAATAATATAACTTTTCAAAAAAATATATATTAAGTCATATATGATTATTCTGCTTCTTGGGAGGGTGAGAGAGGGGAGGGGGTTGGGGGTGGTTCCGTTTGTAGTGAAATCGATTTGTTAGTCCATATAGTAGATAATTTTTTTTTTTTTTTTAGGTCAAAAATTAAAGTGGCCGAATTCCCGCCTTATTGACCCTCCTTTGCCTAAATGGCCTGCAGGCAGTAACGTATTAATCGTTCTTGCTTCCTGATAATTTCATCCATCCATTCCATCCAAAGATTGTCGGGCAGATTAGCGTGCCAATTTTTACACGTTGCTTTTTAAGCAATTCTCTGTTATATTGCAGTCGCACTCTAAATTACTAATAAAGAACTGGTAGAAAAGAATGCATGAATAATGGATTTGTGGATTTCATACTGACATCCATAACGCTCCGGTGTGTGTAGCTGCGTTTTAAAACGTTGAGTAGTAAATGGGTCGATAAAGTATTTTTTTTTGTATGATTAATAACAAAAGTAAATCAAAATTTTGTGCGATATTTTACTGTTTTTATATAAAGCACGCGTTGCGCAATCCTGAAGTGCATACAGTTGATGCAGCAGATCTCTCGTACGGCGCAACGATAAGTTTTACTTAGTAATTAAGCTTTAAGTGTTAAGATTCGCGGTTAGTCTATACGAACTATAGTCAACATTTAAAAACTCGGCAGCGTGTGGTTAACGGTGTGAGATCCGCTTAAGGGTAAACGGTCTATAGTAAGATTTGTTGAGTTATGTCAATCTATAATATTGTTTTTATACATTATACCCGCTGTCTGTTATACTATGTCCTTTATACATAGGTAAAATATTACACACAGCGTGTAAATCAAAGCTCCTTTCGCACTCGTGTCATACGTACTTTTTTGGATAGTATACATAGAATATTGGAAGTTTACTTAAGTTGAAGTCTCATTTATTAACGTAATTAAAGAGCACATAATTATTTTATCGTTCGTGTATATTTGACCATTCTTAATATCAATATCTTATGGGATGATAAGATTTTCTTCTTTACCCACTCTCAGACTGTAGAAAAATTTAACAAGAGTTTAAAATTGATTTTTATTACGAATTTTAAATAATAAATGTTGAAATAAAGATACATTTTTTTTTAAATTTTCATGATAGTTCGTATAAGGATATTCGGGAAAGAATAATTGAAATATTGCTCGAAAAATTGAAAACTCGGGAAAATTTAAATAAAAGCCTCTTTCTGTATGAATTCTAAACCATAACTCAATTTGAGTGCCGGTAACATGTGCCGTCCAAATTATGTTACGGTTTTGAATTATTTCTTTTCGGCATAATAATTGAATTTTGCAAACACACAAGAAATATTACAAATAATCTGGTCGTGACCTTACAATTGTTAGCAATATAGTAAGCCGGATCGCGAAAATGTCTTTTTTTATTTCTCATTAATAAATCTCTTACTAAAATTAGTTTAATGAAGCGCCTAACAAAAATGCATGTTAAAACAGCTATTTTATATTGATTTTAACTCGACGCACGTGAAGTTATTATCAGATTAGCGGCAATACAAACCTTGAAGTGTAGTACAAATACCAGCTTTTTGATAGCACTATTGATCCGTGATTAAATACTATACATATTGTTTGTGTGAAACCTTTCTCGTGTATAAAAACGATTATATTAAGTAAGCTTAAATTAACCTTACTTTGCTTACATTTAATTTCGTTAACATTATTAAAGGTATATTTTATATTTGCTAAGTGAACATTATGGGTCTTGAGGTATATTATTTTTAAACACAACATCAAAAAGTATACTTTTATAAGTTATTTTTTATAAGAAGTGAAGGAGGAATTGAAGTGCTTGATGGTAGTTCTTTTCACGCGTCGTCACGTAGACCAAGGCTTTGGAGTAGGAAAATTCCCTTGAATGCGCATGTTAATAGAGAATTATCGGAAAATTAATTTAAGTTTGCTTGTTTGGGTTTTGATGTCTTTGTATCTTGTCCCTTTTTTGTCCATTATGTCACAGCTATTTTTAACAGCACTTCCATTTTGAACGCACGCGTACTCATGTACACTTTCGGGCACTTCGTAACTCAAAATTGCAATTTTCGTATCCAGCAGCAACAGTGGTACACCGAAGATCAATGCGTTTGGTGTGAAGGACGCGACTCTTGGTAAGAAACTTAACGTGAAGAAAGAACAGTGTTCTTCTGGAGGCGGTAAACCGCGACTGGGGAGTTAAACAACAAATTTATTTATAATGCAATTGTATATTTCACAAATAAGATAGTACATATTAGTCAATACATACTGTAATTAATTATGTCGTGCTTTCGTGATTTTTAATGGAGATTAATATAAGTACTCTTATTTAATGAACTTTTAGCTTTATCAAATTTTTATTTTTTTATTCTTTACTCAAATATCTATAGGAAATAATTAGGAACAGATTTTTTGGCCAAAAAGTGTCTTTCATTATTAAAATACAACCAAAATCCGATATCGGATAAATTCCTTAGATCTCGCTCCTAAAAATTATCCATGACATTTTTTTATCCGTATGGTTTTAAAAATTAAAAAATAATAATTGAAAGAATAAACCTCTCAATTTTTTTTACAAGAAATACCATTTACTTTGAAAGTAATTGCTTTTATTAATCACGAAGTATATGTGTACACCATATTGTGTACGTTTAATATTAGGTACGTTACTTCTTTACGGATATGAACGGCTTTCTGACGATATAGTGTGGTATAATTCCAAATTTTTAATAATTTCTTTTATAGCGGTTGTACTTACATATAAGGTTTTTGTCTATTACTTTGGATTTGTAAATACTCTAAAACTGGGTAGATTCCGGTATATCGAGATACTCGTGTTGCCTAATGTGTACTATATTGATTTTGAAAATGGTTTTGTTGAAGATCATCACAAAATTTATTTATTGATATCCAGTGAACCTTCGTTTTGAACTTAATATGTATATTTTGTTAACCAATTGAGTAAAATTAAACACCAGAAAGGAATTTTTTTAGAATAAAGGGCTCAAATCTGTTACTCTCTGTGTTAATTGTACTATGTAAACGTTATGTTTTTCAATTTGAAAAAAATATATATGCTAAGAAGACAAGAAAAATCATTTACCTTCTGGATTTTTTTTTATTGAAATGGGTGACAGCAAATATGGTTATCGATATTATAGTATTCAAAAGTTTTTAGTTTATTTTTAGATAAAGTACATATATCCATATTTTATTCTTTTACATAACAGAATGAGAGATGCCTATATATACATACAGTAAGAATGGCATATAGTAGTTTTTTGCGAATGTTAAATAATCGAACACTTTTAATTTCAATAAAACTATTTTTATTGAAATATTTATAACGGAATGTGATTTTTTAAAACCTTGTGTTTAATTATTTATAAAGAAATTTGAAAACTGAACAAAAATAGGTTGTGTACCCTATTGAACAGTAGAACGCCCGTCGCGTCATTTGTACTTAAAATATTTAACGAATAAAATCTAAACGAAATCGTCACAAATTGACATCTACTTTTGCAGGTTACAGATCTAACTTCTGTAATAGTAATGAAATGTGCGATATTAAAAAAAAACATTATTTTTTAAGGACTTTCAGTTATTCAAGGTTTAACCTTATAGTATTTCTTATATTTTTTTTGTGATGTTCAATTTTACTCAATTGGCATGTGCTTAGCTGTAAGTTACTAATTGTAAATTAGTTTTGAAAGGCCGGATCACATATGATTGTGAGGTAGCAAAAACCGTTATTTATTAAAGTGCCGTCGACGTCTCTCAAATATAAAAAAAATATATTTATGTTAGTAATATCTGGAACGAGATGACGCGACTGGCATTTTTGTAAGTAATTTGTGTTACCTGAATGTATTTTATAATGAATGAGTATTGTGATTTTAAAGGGTTTTGTTGAAAAGTGAGGCTTATATATTAAGTAACTTAAGGTATTATTCCATTTGAATTTTTTTACGTTTTAACAGTGTAACGTTTAAAATTGTAGTTTTAAAACCAATTTCTTTTTACACTTGCAAGAAATGAAATAATTTTCGTGGATACTGAAAGCGTGATTTTTACATTTCCTGTGATCAAGGCTCATGAAAGGGAGGGAGTCTCAACGTCGGTTTTAAATAATATATGAAAAAAAATCGAATTATGTGCAAAAATTAAGTTAACCTTTTTAGAACCTGTCCATTAAAATTTTAATATATTTTTGTTTACTTATACACTTAACTTATTAATAATATTTATCTTTATTGTTTTTCGTGTTCAAAGTATTTGATCAATTATTGATATTTCCAGAAACTGTTGGTAACATTCCAATGCAAAATAATTATCTATATCTGTTATCAAATCTACATTCGATTGAAGATAAATTAATGTTATTATTTTTAGATGGTTGAGACTAATGTGAATTTGATTGAATTCGTATTCACGTCGAATTTTATTGTTAACAAAACATTGATATTTGAAATAATAGCAATGAAGACGTATTCACTATCGGTATGATTTCACTAAATTATAATTAAGTTGCTATTTATTCTTTCATTAATTAATATGGGCCAATTTTAAATTGCGCAAAATTTAGATTTACTTTTGCTGGCTACAGTTTCTTACCTAACCAAGTTATTTTAATCCATTATAACAATTAAATACTATAGACATAAAAATAATTAGTGAGGTCAGGTAAAACAGTGATCTCAAAAACTTATCAAAATTTTGGGCGAATTTCATTTTTGCGATATCAACCTTAGTGTTGTTATTTAAAGATTTTGTTTTGCCGTTAATGTAAATTGGGAATTCGAGTTTAACCGCCGAAATTCGGTTTGACCTAATGTGATACTCTTTCCCTTAAATTTTCAACAATTTCCTTGTAGTTGAAAATTATGTCGCAAATTATATAAGCCTATTGTATTGTTACCTGTCATATCCTCCTGTTCCTATTATATTATGTGTTATACTTAATTATGATTTACTAATCAAAACTGTCACAATTATGTTATTTCTCCCAATAGTCCAGTATATTATATTTTATACCAAGCTGGCTTTAGTTCGGACAACAGTACGTCAACCATCACAAACTGTCAATTTTTTTCAATTGATATTGAATTTTGTGTCTTGGACTCTAAGTTGAAAATCGAAAGCAGAAATTTTACAGTTTTGTATAGGTTGACCGATACGCCCATTTCGTGTAAAAAAAATTAATGTATATAATCATCTGGGAAGTCTTTTTTTAGTCCAACGGGTTTTTTAATTGTATATAAATTTTAGTTTTAAAAAGTATCTCAATTTTTTTTATTCGGTTCTTAGGCCAGTTGTGGTTACTTGTTGGCTTTATGTTGAAAAGATAAACCTATTTGATAATATAATTGTATTTCGTAAGGCTATTTAAAATATCGTATTATAAGAATATTGATGTTGTTAAAAATATGTAACAGAAAAACATTACATAAAATGTATCATTGAGTTATGTAGATATTTTACCATTCATGGATTATTGGGAGGTGACTAAACTGAGTGCACAAAATGTGGTATTATATAATTTATTCTAAACAAAAGCTAAATTAAAAATAATATCTGTATTATTCACTTGTGGCAGATATACAAAAAAAAGAACGGGTATTTTATCAAATCATACGAAATGTTAAAATTAACAGAAGGGTAAGCTATTTGTTCGAATAATTGACTTGTGTAATTTCTGAATGCTCAAAAATCTTTAAATATAGATGACCATATATCCCCGTCTGCGTCACATACATACAGAAGCCAAATAACGTAGTTCTTGGCTTGCCAATAATATATGCCAGTACGTTTTTATATTTATACTGAGGACGGTAATGTACGCATTGCCGGGTTATAGTTTTGATTTGCTCTGTTGGCACCGATTCGATGGATGATGTAACATAGAGTTTTGACAATTCAGTAACATTGCCCTGTTCGTCACAAATACATTGAACTCAGTACATACAGCGTTCTACCAGTAACTTTTTCAATGATAAAATCTGTACAAATACCTAGTTAGTGCTACTGTTTTCTGAATTGTATGCCCATTCATACATATTTTTTATCTCGTCACAATCGTCAGCAATTTTGAGTATACTAGCCATGTAGTATAAAAGGTTTTAATCGTCTAACGCGAAAACTAATGCTCGCATTTGCATTTAAAAAAAAGTAATCGTCATAATGTCAATGGCGTTAAAGAAATTATACTTTTGAAGTCTTTTTGAGTATTCATATTATAATTTTTAAATTAAATGGTTAGTACATTCGCGGTTTCATCTGCTTTAAGTTCTATATCTATGTTTTATATCAAGAATTTGATACAGTCGTGTTAGTCGAAAATACATTTAATGTGAGTAACCTGATGCGATGTTTTGTGTACAAAGTAATTCTTTCTAATTCTTAACTGACCTTAAATTATTTTTGGTTGAATACTGATTCATTTGGGACTGGTTTAAGCCAATTATACTCTTTATTGGCAACGACTTAAGTTCCTTAATTTTTCATGATTTCTATTTGAAATACTTGAAATGGATGGTGATTATTCCCATAACGCGGTATTATGCTTTGTTATGTCGTATTTACATCGTAAATGAGAATGTTCATTGTGAGCATTGATGGAAATGAGATTTGTATGTATGGATGATTTGACATACAAAGTCTTAGGTTGAGATATGCGTGAAGCACGATTCGTGGCGCTAGCTTCGCAATGTCTGTATCGTTTTAGATGTTTACAAATTCCAGAAACAATGGTTAAACATCTGTTTTAGTAATGTGTCAATTTTTTTCATTAGTTAAGTGTTTTAAAAGTGTATTTATAGTTGCTGCAAATGCTTAATTTTCCATACCTTAATGGCAGCGCATATCGGATCGAAAACAATAACTTTTCATTACTTTATAATTGGCTTTTAGTTGTCCGCTGGTTATGTGTCCGATAAAAAGATTATACGTCACATTAGGTTTACGAGAACTTTTAAGTTTAACGTACTATTTTTTAAAACAAAATGAAGAAATTGTAGTATTAAGGGAAATTTATATTGTTTCCCGTTTCAGTGTTTCTACTGTAAGGGCGCCTTCAAATTAGAGGTTTTTTTTCTATTTGTAGACGCCCTAAAATACGAATGATGGAGTTCAAGTAGGGATAGCAGACTCCATATGTTCGTCTTTTTATTGGTTGGAAAAAATATTATTTATTATTTTTTTATATAACAATAAGTTTCTATTAAACCTGTACATATTAAACATAAGTCTGAAATTCGAGGTGTTAGCGCCTGTCATGACAAAATTAATTTATTTATAGAAATTTTATTGAAATAAATGTTTTACTTTTACGTGTGTGGTTTTACTATTTGGTGAAGGAGAGTTGGTTTGGTTGTTTTTGAGTGAAGTGTTTGGTTTTGATTACTAACTCTAAATCTTGATATTAAATAATTAAAGTCAAAATATAAATGTTTAATAATATATGTACCTACTTTTTCGTTAACTCCTTGATTGGGTAACAACCTAATTGGTATTAGCAGATAAATCTGCTTACGAGATTATCAGTTATTTTTATTCAAAACCATTTTAAATATTAATTGACGACATTTTATTTTTAATACCTTTACCTGCACAATTTGCAAAGAAGCATTTCTTTAAGTTTCACATTAAAGGCGGAGTTTAGCATTTAAAATTGTTTTATATGATGTGTTTTATTGATTTGAAATCGATAATTTGATTCAAACGATATTGAAAGTAAGCAAATCAAGCTCGTATTATAGAAATGTGTTTTGTTATAATTCTTTCCTGTGCATAATTTATTATTTCGTATTTTATAATACGGAAAAATCGATTAAACGATTTTTTATAACTTTGTTGGCAACATTATTGAACTAATAAAGACATATTTTGCATTAGGTAAAATAATAAAAAAACTTATGTACTCAGTCTTTTGCAAATAAATGATTTTATTCTATTAGGTATTTCATAGCTTAGGGATTGCTCAGCTGCTTTATAAAAAAACAATATTAAACTTCGAATTTTTTTCGACAAAAAAATTTACATAAGTAAATAAAGACAGAACAATTGAATAAATATAGCAAAATTCCACATAGTTTTCAAGGTAGGTAGCTAGTAAGCCCTGTAAGACTTGTTGATAGTAAGGTAACAGATAGACATACATATATGATACATTTATATTCATAGAAATACATATAAATCCGGCAGAGAAGAATAATACCAATACTTCGTCGGGCGTAGTAAAGTCGATCGCTTGGTGTAACGGTAGCGATCGTACCTTCTGCGCCAAAGGTCCCAAGTTCGAATCCTGTTAGTGTGATGTACATAAGCATTTGTTCACGAGTCATAGTTGTTTATATACTTTTTTATGTATTCTATACGTAATTTAGTACCCATAATACAATATTTGCTTAGTTTAGAACTAAATGATTGTTGTGAGTTGTTTGAATTTTATTTAATACGTCCGGCTTCCCAGGGGTGAACAAAATTCTTTAAATTTTTTCTAGCATTAAATGTAGCCTATGTTACTCAGCGTGAATGTAGCTTTCCAATGGTAAAATAATTTTTGAAATCGGCTTAGTAGTTTTTGAGTTTATTCATTGCAAACATACAAAAATACAAATCTCTCCTCTTTATAATATTAGTGTAGATATATTAATGATACTGTAATCACCATACTCCCGTCGACCACGAAATAGGCGGCACGTCTTTTACTGGGATCTCCAACCTGTCGGCCAAGTGTGGAGATTATGAACCCTCTCCCATATTTGGGGTAGGCTTCCACCCAGTGGTGGACGGTCAGTCTTTCGTCGACTATGTTCGCGAGAAAATTTAGATGTGTGCTTATATGAGAAAATTGCCTAACCTACCTTACGCCAATCGTACACAAAAACACATAACATTGACATGATTAAGATACAAATAAGATAATAATTTACCTTTTGGTCATAGTGGCATCCCGACATAGATTTGTTTTTCCAAACAATTGCTAGCTGCTTTTCCTTATTATTCACGACTGTCTGTCTGTTGACTTTATGATGATATGGGCATATTTTATTGAATTTCTTGTTATCATCGTTAAAAAAGGCACACAGGCATACCGCGTGGCAGTGTGAGATTCTACATAAAGTCACTGTGTATAAGTATTATCCTAAATAATACAAGTACTCGCTACTAAAGGCTATGTAAGCTGAAAGCCAGTAGTAGGTTAACCTTATTTAGGCGGAGGAAGGTTGAAAGGTTAGCACTCTAAAAGAAAATTTACTATCGTATGTCATTTTAAACTACCAACTACCTCACCTACATATGGCTGTCCCAAAAAATAGGGTAAAGCGGAACTTCAGAAGTAGAGCATTACTATATTTTACCCGAATCACCCTCATGTATGTGCCGCGATTTTTCGTAGTTGTCGCGTTTTTTTTTCACAGAGACATCAGTTATTAAGATAAGTTCTTGATTTTTTTCTTCTAAATTAGGTGAAAAGCATATCTAACATAAACAATTATAGTTAAGTTGTTATGTTACCTACGCTACAAGTAAATCTTGAACTTATGCTTCAAAGGTAAAAACAATATGAAAAAAATGTACCAATAACTTCAAAAGTTACGGGAAATCGCGTAACATACATGAAGATGATTCGGGTAGCTCTACCCTTTTCTGACATCCTATATGACTGTCTCATCGCAAGGATCAATAAGTTATTTTATAAACTCAGTAAATCTGGATTACTGAGCGACAATGTGGACAAAGGATGCCGACATGAAGATATCATGATTCTTTAAAAGACTTACCTATAAAATTTTGTTGTAAATTTCCCTTTTTTGGATGGTTGGATTTTTAATAGCTACTTTAACTTCATAACCAATATTTCAATATTATTTCTACTATTTAAAAATCCTGAAAATGGCTTCTTTATTGTTAAATTAAGTTTAACGATCTACAGATCTTTGATAATTATTTGCTTTTATCCTTTAGTAAAAAAGAAACGTGTTCCTGAATAAAATGTCGAGTGTTTTCGTTCCTTTGCTTAAAATCGTGACATTCATCGTTAAAATAATATTTCGAAAATTCGAACTATTGTCTGGCGATTTCACGTTTAATTACTGGTTGGTTAGTAACGAGTCGCTAAATTTTGTTACCTCTTTGCCTAATTCCATAACAACAAGTAGTGCAGGACCGGATTTGGGGGAGGGCAGGCGGGGCTTCTGCCCTGGGACCTCCACGATAAAAAAACTATGGGTCAACAACAACGTTTATTTCCAGATTTTTTTTTCATATTTTTGGATGATAGAATATACAACAGATTTTAACATTGTATGACCATATTGGCAATAAACTATTACTTATTTTTATTATTGTTTCCTCCGTTGCCCCAGGGCTTTCAGACCTTCAAATCCGGCCCTGAAGTTGTGTATATATTTTTAAAAGCAGGATATTGGTATTTATTTACTCATTTGTATTTTTTTAATGAGTACAGTTTCCGGCTACAGCTGTATCCTCTGTATAGATAATTTCTGAATTCAGAAAGTCATTTCCGTACATGTGGAAATCGTCGCCCTATAATCAGAGGTCTGAGTTTAAGTTTGCGAAAGTGCAAAAGTTAACTATCGCGTTAGAATTATTAAATTAAGACCTTATTGGGATAGTATTAAGTGATAGCGACTCAGGCCTTAGTCCAATGATGATGATGAATGATGTTGTGGGCGGCTTTTATGGTGAGGTGACAGGGCGTCCACATTTCTAAGTAATTGCATATTGCAAATGTCTTGAGCTATAGAATGTTTTTACTGAAATGGGACACCGTTCCGTCTGTCACGAAATTGGATAGTCACGTCACGGCACTGGATGCGTATGGATTTAGACCTTAGGTTAAATTAGGTTACTCCCCACCGGAATTTTGGCAAAGCTGAGGGTACCCAGCTCGCTTATTGATAAACGCGGTATAGCGAATGAATAAACTACAAGATGTTTTGTCTTTTTCTTTCGAAAGTCTGTCTAATCGTGATAGAATAAGACTCACCTGTGTGTAACTTATTCACTCGCTATACAACGTTTAATAAGGCCGCAGGTGTTTTAGTGTGGTATCCCTCGCTTACGCTTCGTGCGCTATGGCAGAGGGGAGTTCTCACATATCCCTGCCGTCTATCCGCGGTGGGTCGAATCCATAAATCTTTCCCTGGTAAAAAAGATAGATTAGGTATCTGGCGACGAACAGCGGTCACAGTCGTTATTCCCGTGGTTCGCCGCATTTGCCGCAGATGTAACCATTGGGGTTTTTAGTGCACACACCACATACCCGTCTACAGTTGTCTACGCGTGTCTGGGTGGCGATGGCTTCCCAAGGTTAAAAAAAAGGTAGGGTTAAGTATTGCAGTGCGGACAACCGAACGATTTGTAATTAAAAATCGTTTTCATGTAATTAGGTTATTGGATTTGTTTCCGCAAAAAAAGGTATCACAGACTATAAAAGATCTACAATCAGAAGCAGAAATGGTCTGTATTGCAATCGCATAAGGAAATCCAAACATCAAAGTTTTATTGACAACCGTACGTTTATTAGTTTCCGAGATAAGAGAATTAATGATTTTAATGGTGAAAGATTTATTACTAATTAATAAATAGCGATTTTAAAGGTACAATCGATAGCACATCGAGATAATATATCTAAATTATGACGTCGAATACAATCCGATATATAATATTTGAGATATTTTTCAATTTATCAGTATTGTGAATTGTATATAATAATTAAATGTTTTCTTATATTCACACTGATTAGCCTAGCTCAAAGTAAACATTGTAAGACAAGGGATACTAGGGTAACGGATAAACATTTATAGATATGTAATATTCATAGAAATATATAGAAATACCCATGACTCAGGTACAAATGCTCATATTAATCTCACAAATATCCGGCACTTGAACTCAGGACCGTCGGCGAAAGGGTGGAACGCTAAAATTGCACCAAACGGTCGTATATACCTATTATTTGTCTTCATTATTTTGTTGTCATTTTTCAATATTTTGATGATTTTTCAGGTCACACGAAGATACGCCAGCATTTTTGACGTGCGCCGTTAAAGTGGTATAGTTTAAAATATTTAATTGCTCATTGTTTTTAATACTATGTAGTTCTTTTTATATTTTTACTTACTCGCTCTAGTCTGGTCGATGTTTTTTTAAACTCGAATATTGAGGTGTTTTATGCCAAATAAATATATATATATATTTTTTTTAAGTTCGTACCTGCTATTCACGTACTACCTAACTATACCTATCTGTATGAGTATATACGGACAACAGTACGTTTGAGTGATTTTATATTTTTAATCAAAAACATTGCTTGACACTGAGATATATAGTTTTTTTAGTAAAAACTTATTTGGGTATAAAAAATTAGTGATTAAATGCTTTAATGGCAAAAAATATACAAAGTAAATAATTCAAGTTAATATAAGTATGTATATTGACTTATGTCCATGAATAGAAAAGTTCATTTTTGTAAGATTAAATTGTTTTCGTTGACATTTTGTCCAAATATTTAAAGGTTTTTACATATGCTCATACCGGCATCACCTTTCTTCCATCGGATATGCAGACGCACTGCGGGCTCAGTAGTGCTGGTAGGAATAGCAACCAAGAAAGGGTGGTACCCTTTCTTGGTTGCTATTCCTACCTGTCGCATCAAGCGCTTCTCAACTTCTTTTATAATGCGCACAGCAAAGGAGTGGAACTCCATCTCTGCGTCTGTATTTCCAAGTACTTACCCGTCTGTTTTTAAGGCCAGGGTGAAAAGGCACCCTGGGTTAGCTCGTTCCATCGTGGATTCTATCTTGACCCCTGGGCTTGATTGGGATCAAGGGCGAACCCATTCTAAATAAAAAAAAAAAATAGGTTACGGGATTACAATTTTGATAAAAGCTGGTAATTTTAAGTATTTTCTTGTGTCGAACGAGTTTTGCCCGTAATAAAAGTACGTAAAAACCTTCACAAGATTGCACATGGCGACTCACCAATTTTCAAATCAGTCTGATGGGAACACATAGGGAAAAAACAAAAACACATAAATAAAATTCCATTTACTATAGTCTCCTATATATATTTATAGTTTTATAAATAAATATTTCTTACATTCACACCAATTAGCCTAGCCCAAAGCAAGCACTGTAAGGCTTGTGTTATGGATACTAGGGTAACGAATAGACACTAGTACATATATGATACACCCATGACTCAGGTACAAATGTTCGTATTCATCACACAAACATCTGCCCCTTCCGGGATTCGAAGCCAGGACCGTCGGTGCGAAAGGCGGGATCGCTACCTTTGCACCAAACGGTCGTCATATATTTAAAATCAGTTATAAAAGCAGTATACTTTAAAAAAAAATTATACTATCAATATTGGATCTTTTCAGAAAGGCATGTCCATGTAAATTATGATGCGAGTACGAAAATCACTCTATCTTCTTCAATTTCTGATAATTACATCTGTAACTACCATTGCAAAACTTTTTACATAGCAGTTTTAAAAAAATATAATGCAATATCTTATCTTTAACAGATAAATTATCGATTATATCTATCGTGAATACCCGTGCAGCTGTGCATTTTATGCAGCCATATGCATTATTCAAAGTTGTGCATGTTATTATTGATTTGATGCTGATAAAAGCATTAAAAATCAATTTGTCGAACTAATGACTGTGTTATGATTTATTATCTGCATAGACAACACTCGTGATTGGTTTTCATAAACAACATATTCTATTTTTTTGTTTTTATTATTTTTTTTTGCATTGACAAATTTATATAAGATATAAAATACGTTTGTAAAAAACAACTACGCCTCCGAGCCCTCAGGGAGGGAGAAGGTAGGTACGATACTAGCTCATAATAGAAGTTGAAATACGTTTGTAAATTTCGATACATTTGCCAGCGTCTCCGTAGCTCAGCGGTCAGAGCACTCGCCCGGATAGCGAAAGGTCGTGGGTTCGAATCCCACCTGAGGGCTTGGAGGCGTAGTTGTTTTTTTACATACTTATTTTATACCTTAAACATATTCTATTGATCTAACTATAATTATGAATTTTGCCTGTAAATGTTCAAAAATTCTAATGCGCCTAGCTCAGAGCAACAAACTTATGGTATGCATCATGTATAAAGTAAAAAAATTGTTTAAATAAAATATTTTTTATCGGAAAAACGACCTAAGGTCATCCTGTGATAAAGATCACTTTTCTCTTGATTTTTTTTTCTTCAATTTCTTGCTGATTTCGCTGAAAATAAGAGAAATACACCATTGAAGTATAATTGAAATGTGCAGAAAGAAATGTAAAACTTCTTTATTCGATTCTCAACTTTAAGTAGAACACGTTGAGTTCAAATTTTGGAATTTACATTTTAGTATAGCTACAACCATTCTACTATACCACTTTTTTTCGACTATATTTATTTATTTTATTTATTTATTCATAACAATTAAACGAGTTTATCACAGTTACAAAATTATTTTTCATAATAAAATCTTAGAATTATACACCAATTAAAACATAATATAAATAAATCATCTATTCTCCATATCTTTCAAAGCCGCATTCATTTTTGGCTTCCACTCGTCAGCCAATAAGTCCAGTTCAGGAAACTTCACTAGAAAAGCATTGAAGGCCGTATGCATTCGGCAGAGTGCACGCGCTATGGTGCGGCATGCAGGTGTAGCAAATAAAGGATGTCGCCGGTTAGCACGATGGCGTAGGTACTTGTCAGGCACATAGAGCCTGGAAAGCTGCACTACTGCCTCAGGCAGATCTATTAGCCCACGTAAAATATATTAGTCCATTGAATTTACAATAATTTTATCAGGGGCCTGAGCTTAATTAATAAAAATGTAAACTTATTCAGAATTTATTGTAGTTAGATCCATCATAGAAATATTAACTTAAAGGCAACGGTAGTTTTACTCGGGCCTTATTTGTTCCATCCGATAGGATGACTAGTACGCACTAGTTGTTCCGTGCGATCATTCAATCGTTCCACATGACCTACCACGAGTTTCGTTAGCGGGATTAATGGGGTAAAAAACACTGGCTGTGGTGTCACTGTTTTCTGCTCCTTTTGTGATTATATAACATCTAATAACCCATCATTTAACAATGCTTGTAGGATGGCACCTTTCTAAGTAGGTTTGTTTTTCGTTTTGTTTTTAATGCAAAAAAGAAATTCAAAAAGTTTCAGGGCAGGTTCAAATTTTTCCACCCTTCATTACGAGTGGGAACGTGCAGCGTATCCCAAGTTTTGCGGAAAGTTTTTCATTTTTCAAATATTTCTGCGTTCGATACAACAAGCATTATTTTTGGTGTTTATAATAACGAAACTTATATTTGTTAGTAGTGGATTTAAGAATCTCAGCGACAGAGTAATACCTAAGGCCGATGTAAATGTTCAATACTTTTAAATAACATTGATAGAAAACGCACGGATAACTTTACGGTAAAACAGTGCACGTACCGCAAAAAAATTACGTAACTCTGTCTTGTTTCCCATAATTACTTTGGATATTTAAATTCATAAAAAAAAATATATTTCTAAATATAATAGTATAGTAAATGTATATATACTTCAGTCACAGCTTGCTAAACGTGTCAAGTCACATTAGATGCTGTACAATGTTTGTAACGGATGTAGAAAGGTTTTCAGATAACACACCAAGGTTGTCACACACACCTTACGATTTACATAAATTGCCGTTTGAAAGAATAACATGCGACTAAGTATTTCGTACTCATTCAGAATACGTACGTGCTATTTCACGATATTCAGCTCCGCAACAAGGTCGAATTTCGTTCGATTTGTTCATGTATATTTGTCTAGCTGATATTACTGCGAAACTCGGACAATAGTGATTGTTACGATGCTGTCAACAAATTGATATGCGATTGTTTGATGTAGTTAATTCAACGTGGGAAAATCCGTAGAGATGTTTATAAATAATAAATAGATAAGCACTTGACTGCAATCTCGCCTGTTTCGATAACTTATCAATTACTTTTAATTTTTAGCACTCAAGTGTTTAATGTTTTAAAATATGATCCTGGTCTTTGCACTTGCTTGATTCTGTTAATGTTAATGTTATAATCGTGTTTCAACAATAACAAAGCTTGTTGGCGCGGTGGGAGGCTCGTTCGGCCTACGATCTTAAGCAATATTCTCAAGGTTCTCTAATTATAGGAAAATGTTATAATTTTGAAAAGAATATTATTTGATATAGCTTGCTGTCTGTTAATGAATAAAGAAATATCTAACCTATTTTATTTCATAAGACAACCAGACTTATAAATAGGCGCCACCGTTATTTGGTTGATATACCAAAGAAGCGTTATATTCGAAGCGTTTGGATTATCCGTAAATTTTGTGCTGTGAGATTTTGTGTACAGCTAGAGAGTAGAACTCTACCAGAGTCTTTGTTTCCTGATAAATATAATTTAGGGGTCTTCAAGTCACAATTTAGAATTAGGTATCTAGGCAGGCTCGTCACATCCTAAATAGCATCGTTGCACTAGCAGGGGAGATAGCGGTCAAGCGCTCACCAATTAACGAGCAAAAAACTTGTAATGTTGCAATTTACTCTTATATGCTACTTTTACATGCTAAATGACTTTTAGCATAAAAAAAATTATGCGTTGCGATAGGTTCCCGTAATATTATTCTTAAAGATTGGGCATCGCATGCGCTACTAAAAATAATATTATGTTGAGCTCTTTCATGCTTTGGATGCCACGTTAAGTTGTTGGTATCGAGTTTGGTTTTGTACTGCACCGAGTTCCGAGTTGTTGGTATAGAGTTTGGTAGTTCCATTTTTACTCTTTAAAAAGTTAGATATCCACAAGCCCCCACGTCGTGTTTGAATCGTAGCGATTCATAAGAATGACCATTATAACCATGGCAAACAAGGAACTTGTGTGCTCCAAGGAATGTATTTCACAATTTTATTTAATAAGCTCATGATATGTGTTGAAAATGTAATAAATAAATAGTTTATTTCTCCCATTGAATTAAAAGAAAACTGTTGGTCATTACACTGCTTAGTTCATTAAGTATTGAGTGTGCAATTTCCATCTAATGAAATCATGGACCAATATAGGTATTGCACGAGTTGTTCTACAAGTAAATGCTATCGTGGCTGTCTATCAGCAATTTATATCAACCTATCCTTGAATTTTTTTTCGTATTTTACCTTTCTTCAAGTACCAAAAAGTGTTATTTCTTTTTTATGGCGCCAAAATGACAGCATGCGAAATGCTCCTGAAATAGAGCCTCCATGAATTAAATCCTAAAGAAGCAAATGCAGTGAAATCCATTAGGAAAGATTTTGAGAAAATCAAATAAATACTTTTGCCAAGGCAGCACGTGGCGCCATCTTTTGAACGTGCAACTTGGCGCCATCTTTTGAACGTGCAACTTGGCGCCAATATACATTTTGGATAATTTGAGATTTTTTACATTCGATAAATCATCAAATTTTCAAGCATTTTCAATATCGCTTAGTGGTGTTGCTGTTTAACAGTATTACGTAGTTCCACAAAAAAACAAAGCGTTTACTTAAACAAAAATAATCGCGCTGTTTATCCGGTACAAGTGTTTTCTTTTTAAATTTGCGGAAGTGTAAGAATTAAATAAAACAAAATCATCATTTGGGAACGGAATCGTTTATTAAACCCATCTGTGATAGTAGATAATTAAATTATACTGTTACTCTACACAATTTGTACTGTTCAAAGTACCTACCTATTCATTCATCTATCTGATGTATGCACTAAGAATACACCCAGTACCCGACATGGTCGTTCAGAACATTACCCAATCCAAATCGTGCCTCACAAAAATGGTAGTTACCCATCACAGTACTGGATCTACTAATATTTATAATAAATACAATTGTTATGTTAATTATGTTTCAATGAATTTAGTGACAAACTATAACATTCCAATTCTGTAAGATACATCCACTATCAGAAATATTTATATTTAATAATTAACAGGTTTTTTTGAAAAGGATCTTATTCATATCAATGTTGCGAAAAGAACGATTTAAAAATTCATTGGAAGTAACACGATCTTCAAACTTTTACTGTTTTTTCAATAGGATTTCTCTTGATGCATACTCCGTGAATTTTTCATGCAAGAAGCATGGAAACGTACCTAATGATGAATAAAAACAATGGATAATTCAAAAGCGTTAAGTACCTGTGTTAAAATAATGAAGACAGTATATGCCATTTTATTATTGGACGGATAAACTATATGTACAAATTACGGATCACTTTTTATTAGGCACAACTTGCATTTTTTTTTCCTGAAAAACAATTTGTTTACTGAAAACTCATCTGACCTTCTAATATCAAGAAGTATCAAATATAAATCTTAATCACAAATCACGAATGCTATCGCACTGTAATAATTTAGAACTTAACTGATTATTTCTTTTTCAACTATTTAATTAGGAAATCAAACTTTCTAGTGCTACTAAGCTTTCAATTTTGTTTTAATATTGTCGAGCTGTGGGAATCGCCATATTGACTCATCAATAACACAAAATAGGGTAAAAAAGTGATTAAAAATATTAAAATCAATTACACTACTTATTTAAAATGAAATTTATTGTTACAAGATATTGCTATTAGAAATTCATTAATTGTTAAAAAGGAATAATCATCTAACAGATATATTTTAAGTCATATATTTTAAAATTGTAATAAATATTCTAAAAGATTTTCATGAAAATGAATTCATTGTTACAGATGGATTTCTATTTAAATATTTTTAATTACTATACAAATTCATTCACTCAATCAAGTAACTTTTTAATGTCTTTATATATACTTTAAAAACACAAATTTGTTGTTTGTGTGTTTGTCTGTCCGCTCTCTTCCCATTGTATCAATTAACGTCACCATAGCAACGTGTTACCATAGCAACGCGTTACCGGGTCAGCTAGTCTATAATCTAAGAACACAAATTTGTTGTTTGAGTCTGTCCGCTCTTGTTCCCGCTCTTTTTTCATTGTATACGCGTTACCATATCAACGCGTTACCGGGTCAGCTAGTTTTGATAAAAAAAAATAGGAGGATACGGATATACTAACATGAGCCTTGTGTGCAAGATCATTCGATTGATATGTAAATGTTCATATTGGCTGGAGTTTTACGAGTAGATACAAAAGAGTCAAATACTTAGTCGGAATAAGTTATTATATTAGTTTTTAATGAGATTGCATCAGAGTCTATTTTGCTCCATCACTTGGCTTATTCACGAGAGTATGTATCAAGATCAGAGGCGAAGTTACTTCAGTTGGAAATGAAACTAAGATCTTACTCTACGTTTATATTTTAAATATCCATCGAGTCGTCAATTCGATATAATAATAAATAGGTATAAATCTTCCTTTATTGTCTTCAATCTTTACCGTTTGAAACAAGCTGGGATCAAATCATTTTCGAACATATATCGTAAAAAAAATAAAGTGTCACAGTGTAACGAGTGGTGGCAATATTTTGTGTAAATCGCTTTGGTTGTGCCATTAAAATAACTACAATATGTAATAAAACCCACAAGAACAATTTCGCAATGGTTTCTAACAGTCTAAAGAAACTATGATTAAGAGTAGGTACAAAGAAAATGTTTCTTCGATGATTGTGGCAAACAAATTAGCAAATTATTTAAAATTGGTTTACTTATAAAAATCGATGAAACATAAAGTTTTAATCATGGAACATTTATAATAAATTAAATAGAATTTCAAAAAAAATACGCGGCAGTACGTTACGTACGCTTTTGCCACAATCTTCGACATCTTAACAATACAGGATCGTTGCCTTAAGAAATAATACAACTTCATGATATGTACCTAAGTATACACAAATGATTGACAATACGCAACTGATACAAATCAATAAATAGCATTCAATGACGTCATCATAATATATCTATATACACCTAACATACTTTAGTACCCTTCGATTTAATGGATTCATAGTGTTAATCAATCGTTATAGTTGACTATTTTTTTATAATTAATATAGTTAGTCGCTAGCTCGATAAGTATCGATAATCGATATTTACATAAGTACCTACGTATTAGATTAGTGGCTACAATCGTGCGAAGGTAAGGCTCGCATTTTCCTTTAGTCTAAATTTAGAAAGAGAGAGAAACGTGTGGGGTCCCTCTCGCACGACTTAGCCTGACAAATACACAATACTATTTCACACTTTACCCAACAGTTACGCTTCGTTCGGTTAGAAAGTAATCCATTTAAATGTATATATGAAAATAAGTGGGACTTACAGTATATACAAAAATATCACATTACTTCGAGGCCGCAGCTTTCATTTACTTAGTCATTAGTTATTTCGTATTATCTAAGTCGTGTTCATTCGAAGCAAGCTATACATTGCGGGGAGTAAGAACATTTTTGAATCGACAACAGTTTTCTGGTTGGAGGCTTTGCGTAAGCGCAATTCACAGACAGTATAGCAGATGAAAGCGTCAGAACTGTATTGACAGTTGAAAGCGTCAGGCCTTATTCACAGTGAAAGTACATAGCGCTGTGCATACAATATGTTCCAGGTTTGAGTCACCCATCGCTTTTATAAATAAGTATTCAAGCCAAGTAAAACGCTGAATTTTTTGCCACGCTTGCAATTTCAGTGTGAATGAGCAGTTAATGTTTTTAACAATTGGTCGAAACTTTCACAACATAAGTATACTCAGTTTTCGTCGTGTCCTTTCCCACACTTAATAATCTATAAGGAATCGAGAACTATCGTTTCTTATTATAAGCGGAGCTACGACACTAACTCGGGACTTCAAAGCTGCAGCCTTGTGGATCGTGCAGCCTGCACTACACTGCACTGTCGCCGTCTTACGTAACATATTTAGATACGTTAAAAACTGTCTCACAACTCAATAAAAAGTTAACGATTAACATCGTTAACTTTTGCTTTGCAGCCGACCTACCATGATCTCTTAGCTTGATGCAAATTTGATTGTCGAAGTGAGGCAGCGCTATACATGGTTTACAGAGGCGTCTCTCTTCAACAGCTGAACTTCAATCGCGAGAAGAGTTGATGGTAGGTGCCTTAAAACCTACAATCTACAAGTCGGAGATTTTATAAGTTAAAAACAATTTTTAACATGGCAAGCCTCTTAACATGTTATCAAAGCGGTTTTCGAAAGCGGCACGTCGCCACAAGCGCGTTAGAAAAATATAATTTGGCGTTAACGCTAATTTATACAGTCTTTGGTGTCCGGGGAGGATCCGCCGGAGAGTTCGTCGAGGAAGTCGAAGGTGGCGACGGCGGCGCGCTCCCGGTCGCCGTAGCGTACGAAGAATCCGTCGCGGCCGAGGATGGAGGGGCGTCGCGCTCGCGGGAACCGCAGTACGGCGAGTCCGCGGCTGCGTAATGCGGCGGCTGCGGCACAACGCGGGTGACGTCACGCGGGCTCGTGGTGACGTCACTCGGTGACGCGTGACGTAGGCGGCGGCTAGGGGCGGCCGTCTGCGCACACACTCCGCTGAGCCGCGCCACGCCGCCGCCTCCACGCGACGCGCGTACACCGCTCATTCGATCTAAATCGACCCTTATGTGTCGCCGAAAAGTACCGATTAATGGCCATGATTACCGACTTTGGAGCGGTGTACCTGCGTCAACATCTACTCATGATGAGGCGAGAGAGTGAGATGGTGCGTGCGAGTGAGAGCGGAAACGTGACGTGACTGTGACCGACAGACAATATATGACATGAACCAAATGGACAGATAGACATGTTGACGATTTGACATAGTTATATATGATGTCATTTTATATGTCAGAATAGTTTATGCAAATAGTAACAATTTAAAAAATATTCATTTGAGCATAACAACATAATCATACGATTATAAATAAATATGTAACTATGCCGTCCAACATTGTATGTATAAAAGAACTTAGTTTTAAGTCTGATTTATGCAATCACTTCAAGTTTTATATTTCGAGATAGTAGTGGCTTGACTTTGAAGCTTAATAAATCGTATTGCACAAATCAGTCATATTGAAGATATTTAACCAATAAACCAATGTGAAAAAGATTAAAAAAGATAAGCTTAAAGAGATTTAATAATTTAATGCACAAATAACGCAATTTTTATCGTATATAAGTTCTAATTATTCATTTAATTTGAATAAAAAAAAAACTTGCTCCCTTTTAAGGCAGTGAACACTAACATAACGGAGAGGCTCAAAGCCCAAAATAGTTGAAGTTCCATTTCTCCTTCGTCTTTTCTAGATTTTTTTCTTTTTCAATCGTATGTGATCGCAAGCATGGGTAGGGGTGTAGTCACTTCTGGGGACCCTTGAAGCTATTCTAAGAATTATCGAACAGAGTACCTATCGGTCGATGTGATCTTTAAGGTTTTTTCATTGAGATTAATTTTTAAGGTCGTGTGGTGTCCAGCAGATAAGAACAGCTCTAACACGTTATTTTATTTTTTTGCATTCAAAATGCTACATTTTTATAAGATATAAAATACACTTAAAATTTTAGTGGATTCGAATCCTACCCGAGAGCTTGGAGACATGGTTAATTTTTTAATGGCGTATTTTATATATTACATTTAAAAGCGACTAATGATACTGGTAGTAACCACCATACACGTTCCGTAGCCCACAAAATGAGCCGCAGCGTTTTCTGACTGCGATCTCCTTGCGTGGAGATTATGGTAAACCCCCATTTTTGGGGTAGATTCCAACATAGCTTCCTTGGTTTTGCTATCAATAGAGACGTATAAAAGTTCAATTTGAGTTTGTTTTCTTATTTTATTACGCCGTATGATGGTTAGTTAGCCTCATATAAAAAGAATCTTAACGGATGTCTGAAGTTTACGACTTTTCCTTTCGCTTGTCAGATTCTTGTAGAATGGGGTCCCCGTGATTTCTACAGCTACACCCCTGTACATGGATACTTTGCAATCAAAGGAAGAATTTTACCCATTGAAGATGTCAGTTTTAAGGATAGTCTTACTTTTGAACTATAAAATATTTTTTCTTTATAAAACTTACTTATAATAAAATCAATTTTTAACTCTACCCATCATTACATCAATAAATTGGGCCAATTCTGTTTTAAAGATGTCAAACACAGCAAATTAATTGTTAAATATTCATATCGCATTCTCTAAGTAAGCTTTCATTGGAGGTAATGTTTTAAGGTCAATATCCTTCATCGTATATGTTAATATGGACAAGTCTCCGAGATTTTAAATCATTTACAAATCCATGTAATAATTTTGAAAATTATTACATGGAGTTGAGTGTGAAATGAGAAGCGACTAAAACTAAAATAAGACTAAGTTAGTCACTTAGCGATCACGCTAAACGCAGTGTTCAATTTAATGAAAGGAAAAAATGAAATTAGTGTCGTAAAATTAGACATTAAATTGCACTTACGTAATTTTTAGAGATCACGATCTTTCTTGAGATTAGAAGAAAATGTATTTCTAAGACAGACTAGACCTTATTTTTAATTTGGTATAACAAGTACTTTTTCTAATTATGCAGGATTTCAATTCTTAAATAAAATAAAAAAATCATTAAGTTGAGAATTTCACTCAAATTTGACATCTTCAATGGTTAATAACTCATTGATTTACGTGCATTATATTATATGTTTTTCAATGTATCTATATACCCACACCACAATATTTCACACAAACCTATTATGTTAATAAATGAAATGGTCGAATAAGAATTTAACGCAGTTTTATGTAGATACAAAGAGACGTTTAACACCTTTCAACACTTTTCAAAAGTTTCTCGTAGGCACAATTATTAAAACAAATAATAGATTTAACATTTATATTAATATATTTATACAAAATTATATAAAGATATTTATTATATGCATTTAATTTCTAAAGGTGATTAAAAATTCTCTTTGTAAAGTTTAATGAATTTTGCAGGGACAAAAAGCAATTGGTATTAAGCTAGGTTCACACCGGTCGATTCACAACCATCGGATCACCCACAGCGCAAATCGGGGGACACCAATTGTATTTTTAATACTTCTAGACACGATTATTGGGCCAGGTGACTCACTTTGACATTTACGTGCTTTTTACCAAGATGTCATTTGATGTAAACAATTGTTTGACAGGAAATTTCTAATGCCAGTCTATAAGCACCCAACGCGTAGTATCATATGCCTCTGGTATGGAATATCGAACATCGCGATTACCTACCTACTATTTTTAAAATGTCAATTGAGAATAACTTCAATATAGTTTTGACGGATTATGTCGGAACTAAATCCATTTGACGTGCTCCAGCTAGTTAATTCAAAATTATAGCTCTATCACTTTAGATCGTATTGATAACGAGTAGAATCTCTAAAAATTTCAATATAAACAACAATACTAGCTAGACCCACCCAATTGCTTGCGGTCTCTTACTCAAATCCGATCTACCTGAGGTTGAGGATTGACCGATATGTGAAGCCCGCTTTATAGATGAAGTAGTCTTACCGGTCTTCTGTCTCCGAGAGCGGTGAAGGCGATGGAGGCGCGAGTAGGGGGCGTGAGGTGCGGGGTGTGTGGGGGGCGCGGGTGGTGGCTCCGCGGGCGAAGACCCGCACGACGAAGGCGATGAGTCGCTCGACGCCAACATCACGTCCAGGAGGTTCGCGCGCGCCTGCGTCAGATTTTTTTAATAAGATTTTTAGGCCTGGATTCGTGTCCTTTAGGTCATGTCTTCATATTCAGTATTTTCTCTTCTTAATGAGATTTTTCTTTAAACTAAATAGGCAGGTGCTTGACCACTATCTCGCCTGATGGTAATCGACTATGCGATCTAGGATGTGACGCGCTTGTGACGTACCTAAAATGTATTTAGGTATCTTCGTGACATGAAGACATCTAAAATGTATTTGTCAAGAAAAACAGATTCAGGCAAAGAGTTAAAACTGAATTTTGGTAATACTGCACACGTTTATATATGACACAGTAAGCAATGTAATTGCATTGAAACAAGTTTTGCGAACACGTATTTCAGTGCGCTGTGCTAATCCTTGTCAAGACTGCATTTTATGTCGAAAGTTGTAGCGTTATCTTTCCAGATAATATATTATGTTATCTAAAGTGGCGATTCGACATCGATTAAAAGTGGCTATTGAATCATTTTAGAGAAACGATATATCTATAATAATATAATATTTATTTATAATGTAGTTTCTGCGTACGAATTAACGCAAACTGTAAGTTTTGCCACTTAAAGTTTCAAAGCGATTAGAAGTAGAGTAGATTTAATCTGACGTGCTGTTGCGTGTACGTTGATTTTTATAACAAAGATAAAAAACCTCAAACAGCACGGGTGTGAATTAGATTTAATTTTATTAAGAACCAGGAATCGGTAGGCTTTCCTGCTAAACCGAAATTTGGCCTGTAGTAAATCTTGGCTTTCCCATGGGATATGAAGACAGATTATTAACAACTTTTATACCTTTGGGTCACTAAAGTCGATGTCCTTCTCGACGTGCACCCATCCTGTAGGTGCCCATAAAGCGCCATCCCTATGCGAGTGTGCGCCTTCCTCAAGCCGTGTCTCGGTACCTGCCGTAGACTCGCTCTGTCGAATCATTCTAAAAAAAATCATTAATATAATATGTGCCACAGGCTATTTGAAAGTTACATAAAAGTCTAATGAGGTTCTATCTAATAGCACCGACTAACTTTAAGAAGTATCTAACTTATAACTTTAAGGATCATACAGTGAGCAGTGCAAGTGCATTATCGGATTTGTAACAACCGAATAAATATTAAGTACTTTTTTCTACATTGTTCTTTCCAGGTATCGAAGCCGTCATAAAGATAAGATATTGCAAATTAAACGCAGAGTTAGTAATAGGCAGTAATTAATGAAGAGCTGTATAAACCAACCTATTCAGTTCCTCGATGACATCTTTAGAAGTAGCGGCTTCGTGGAAGCTAAGCGTATGTTCCTGTTTAACAATGATCGGATCAACCGTTGCAGGCGTTGGTCGGCTTCTTTCCGCCACAGGGATTTTCGACCTCGTTCTGCTTGGGGAAGAAGGAGGCCTCTTTCCCCCCATTAACATTGGAATCCGACTCTTATCGTTCCTCGGCTTAATTTCCTTAAAAGTCACCTCATTCTTATTACTTACTATCACAGTTTCAGCAGTTGAAGTGCTCGTCGTGTTCGATTCAGTCATTTGGGGGGAGCCGGTCTCGGGCGACGAGCCCTCCTCCTCCTCCGGGACGGTAACTAAAGCTCCTGCGCTCCGTCTGCAAGCGCTCAACACTTCTTCGACGAAGGACGTCTCCGGTTCACTGGGGAACGTAAAGCTAGATGATTTGGTCAAACAGCTCTCTGATTCTACCTTATCAATCGGTGGCTTCTGATTTAATTTTATGTTCACCGTGTTCTCCTTTAACGCCGACAGGTGCTCTAGACTTCGACTAGATTCGATATCACTTTTTTCGTCTCTCACTTGAGCTAATGGCAATTCCTCGTCAGCGGAATTGATGACATCGATGCTTCTATTAATTTCGTTCTTTCTTTGAACTTTTAGAAGGTGTTGCTCGTCTATTTCGTTTTCAGAGTTTTCGATTTGCGAGAACTCATTAAAATAGCCTTCGGACTCAGCGTATGGATCTTCGCGCTCGATGAATCTCGGGGTCGATCTTGGCTCGGAAATAGTATCACAATATAAGACCCTTGAGCGTTCGCCGAGAATGACATCACAGGAATCGTTTTCTGAGAAACTACCGAAGGAGTCTGGCCTCTGCCTGTCTTCGGAGATTTCACTTCGCGGACCGACCGAATCGTCATCGAAATCCGCCGCTGCGTAAGGCGGTGGCAGTTCTCGTATTTCTGATACCGGCCGTGACGACATAGAATCTGATTCTTCTCTATCACGACAGTACTTTTGTTGCTCCGCTATAAAGTGCAAGACATTTTGAAGAGCTTGTTCGCGATCTTGGAGTGCCACTGCTTGAACATCGTGTACTCTTAAATGACTACCGACGTCTGGCGCTGGCAATCCTCTCGAAGAATTTGAAGCTAAGCTCTTTGTGCTCTCGTATTTTACAAGTCTATAGAAATCTCTTGTGAAATCGAGGCCGACGTTGGCACAATCGCCGTCCTCACTGAGAGCCGTGCTCGATCTTTTGTCAGGCGCATCAGAAGTACTCGACCACGAACCGCCAGGTGAATGAGTCCCACTACACTCCCATCTTTTATCCGTGCTATCCGGATCGTCACCTATTCTACATTCATCAATTTCTATTGTAGCAAATCCACAATCATTCCACAAACAATCTCCTACGTCTTCTTCTAATTCTAGAGCATCGTCTTCCCTAATACTCGGTAAAGTGGATAAGGATATCTGGCCAGGCGTAGTTATTTCAGCGAAAGGTGATTGCCTGTCTCTGAGATCTTCACAGGATAAGGAAAGGCTCCAGTCCTCTAGTTCAGCTCTATCGTACTCTAAGTCTGCTAAGTCTCTGTGCCGTTGTTGAAGAGCTGATCTCGCGTCGTCTAACTCCAGCCAATGTTGGACATAATCGGCATCGTACTGCGAACAATCGGCTCTCTCGTCAACAGTACTACCCCACGAAACTCTTTCCGAACTGGTTGTCGATGCGATCGCAGGTCTTCTCATAGGCCGCTCGGGAGCTGGTTTTAAATCTAAGACTAGCACTCCGGAGCTTGGTGTCGGGCTGTCAAGGCAGCTAGTCGGACAAGTCGTTCCCGCTACAAATTTAAGGCAAAGATGCGAGTCCGAAAAGCTTCGCACAACGTGTTGGAAAGGGAGGACGGGTCTCGATGGGGGGTAGCTGCCTCGAACGCCAGCGAAAGCGACACCTATGGGGAAGTAAATGTAATCTGCTTCCGCTATGAGCCTGGCATGTCGGCGTTCTCTGGGGTTGATAGAGACGATGGTCTGGTTGTCGGTCTCATCAGAGGCCTCGTTGAGATCCGGCAAGGCGCGGTCGGCAGCTTGGTCACTCTGGCGTGAGGCGTCAGCCTGTACGTCACTAGACATGGTGGAGTAGCCCTCGTCCTTCGCCCCGCTCTCTGGAGATTCCGCGCCAGCTTCACACGCTTCACCGTTGTCTTCCTCAGTGATTTTTTCGCCACAGGTGCCTGAAACAGTGGATATTATGACTCAGAAATGAACTGTTATTTTAAAATGTAAGCACTGTTGTTTTTTGACGATTAAAAGTTTAATTTTAAGTTGATTTAACTTTTAATCGTCGAAAAATGTACGATAAAAGTACGCTTCCATTTTCACCCTTCCATTTCCAGAATTCAGAGAGCAATAGAATATCATTTTAATCTTAACTGTGACAAATAGTGTTTATTTTTTGTTATTAGTTTAAAAGTTTTATCTACTTACGAAACATGTGTATTTATATAATGTAAAAATACAGATGTTCGGAATTAGGAGTAATAACAACAAATTCTTGGTTAAAATTTCTGAGATATTCCCAGATTTTCTGGTCATCTGGCAAGTATACCTGTGATGGAGTCTGTACAGGGCTGCGGCATGTTGAGGCTGAGCGTGGCGGGGCGCGGCGGTGGCGCCCACAACGCCGGCTCCACCGCCGAAAGCGCGCGCGCCAGGTTCGCTGGAGTCACCTCTAAACCCTGGGTAATTACCACAAGTCTTTGGTTAACGTTTGCTGTTACTGCAGAGGCTAAATCACTTTCACAAAGCGTCAAATTTCCATCTATTTGTTTATTTTAATATGTTACACAGCGTTACTAGAAATGATATATATATTCCTGTTGGAAGGTTATAGAATAAGTCAAAAGCAGTATATTTTCTTATGTAAAGTTTTGTCCTAAACACAGTCTTTAATTTACTCCAAAGTTTCTTTTATATAATGTTATTTCATTTATTCAATATCAGTTTTTACACGCGGCTTCGCTCATATTAATGTCGACTATCAATCAAGTTTGAGTTCCGCCTGATACCCGAGACAAGTCTTCTAGTAATAATTTGATTTTTTACAAAAATCTAGCAGTTAAACGCTTAATTAACAATAAAATAAAATAAGAAGCTACCACGAAACTGACTAAAACTATTGATTAGATAGAATACCTTGAGTTCAGTCCAAATATCAGCAAGGATCTGGTGGCGACGCTTGTCGTCGTGGCAGAGGGGGTGCGGCTGCGGGGTGGGCGGCGCGGGCGGCGGGGAATCCCGGAACGATACCAGCGACCCACACGAACCGACGTCTACCAAATGCACTAGAGAGGAATGAAGCAAAAAGTTTGTTGATAAATTCCACTTTGTATCTTGATCGCTGATTGTTTTATCAGCACTGGCATAAAATAAGGAATAGTAGTATTAACTTCGACGTTTAGAAGAATACTCTGGTATATTTTCTATTTGTGTAACGCTGCCATCCTGTATACTTTCGATACTCTGCGAATGACGAAGTTCCTTATACATTCATTGTTTACAAAATGTAGGATACTAGCATTTAGTGTGTAACCGTTTGTTGTTACAAATAAATAAAATTATCAAACATCGTAATTTAACTTCATATATATTTTTTTGCATTTTCAAAGCTATCTTATAAGATAAATTATTTTAATAGAAAAAATCGACTCAGTCCACAAGTGAATTCCCAGGCGGGAACCCATAACCTTTGGAAGTCCAGTCCAATGCTCTCCCAATTGAGCTACCGAGCCTTGTGAATACCCGTCGAAATTTTCTAGTACCTTTCTAATTTAATCTAAATCGTAATTTAATGTTACAAATACAATAAAAACTAAGAACAGCTAACAGTGCCCCCTAATAAATGTTTGCCTAATTTTAAGACGAATCATAATCTTTATGTCTTCGGCGATACTGCTGCACCAGTACTAAATCAGTTCTTACGAGTAGTTCGGCACTTCTTTCAGTTCATACCTTGTAAATCCCGCGGCGTGTGTGGGGTGAGTGGAGTGTGCGGTGTGGCTGGCGAGGGCCTGGGCTGCGGTCGCAATTGCCTCACCAGGAGTGCGCTCAGCGCCCTGTTCTGTGCCTCCAGTTCACGTACGCGTGCACGGGCGCATCCCAACTCTTCGCGCACACTCTGAAAGGTTAAAGAAAACAGACTACTTTAAGGTTTGCAGCGTAGGCTTTTTTTAAATAAATAGTCCAAAGTAAGCACTGTAAGTCTTGTGTTTTCGATACTAGGATAACAGGCAGACATACATAAATAACATATATTTTTATAAATATATATAAAAGTCGATGACTCTGGTACAAATGCTCGTGTTCATCACATATGCATCTGCCCCTTCCGAGAGTCGAACTCGGAACCGTTTGTCTTCACTCGGTCACTCCCGTTCAGCAAAAACCGGTCGTCAAATTCGGGTGACCATAGTTACTTAAACATATAAAACGATTAAGAGCACAAATCCTTTTATTAGATTCAGTGGAAACTTCATGGATTCGACCAGCCGCGGGTCGACGATAGGGATGTGTAGGACTTTCTTTCCGCCATTGTGCACGAAGCATATACCCAAAAGCTATTGACACAAAACTTTGATAACATCAATTGATCTTATAAATGTAAAATCTAATAAAGTAATGTAAAATTAAAAGATAAATAAGTTAGTTTTTCTATCGAATGACGTATCTTTAACGGGAGAAAAGGAAACAGAAAGCGGATGGACTAACATTTATACGTGATTATTTGTATGGTATCTTTTATATCTGCGTGGTGAATGAGCAATACGTATATTTAGTGTCTTATAGGTACGAAACGAGAGCTGCGGATAAGAAACACGAGGGTCTAAAAAGCTCTTTTAATTATGTGCTTTTTTTATTTAATTTTTGCATTCACAATGCAATATTTCTATGAGATATAAAATACGCACGTAAAAATCAACTACGCCTCCGAGCCCTCAGGTGGGATTCGAACCCACGACCTTTTGCTATCCGGGCGAGTGCTCTGACCGCTGAGCTACCGAGACGCTGGCAAACGTGTCGAAATTTACAAACGTATTTCAACTTCTACTATGAGCTAGTATCGTTCCACCTATGTTGAACGCTAACTACCTCCGACATCAAAAGTAATATTTTTAGAAATATAAAACAGTCGATCAAGATGGAACCAGCTATAATTAGGTGTTTTTTTTATTTAATTTTTGCATTCACAATGCTATATTTCTATGAGATATAAAATACGCATGTAAAAAGCAACTATGCCTTCGAGCCCTCATTAATTATATATATTTTATTAATTATGTAACATAATTACAGGCATTAGAGATAATATTGTGTTTTTAAATTCACTTAAAAATTTAATAAAAACTATGTATGCTCGAATAATTGATGATACAACAATCTAGGACTTTAATGCTGCTAATCATTTGTGACAAACATGTCGATAATGTTCCAATAAAAAAAATGTTATTTGTCTTATAAACACCCCAAAACCACTCTAAAAAAAATCATAACTTCACGTGCCTAAGTCATTAATCTCTACTTTTAATTACGTTTCATTAATCAAAGATATTAGTTAAAGTTAAATGAATCGCTTTCTTGTCTTCAAGTATCATTAAGTTAAAACTTACAGGTTTAAAGAAATAAGCTACAAATTCTAAAGCAAAGAGCTTAAACACCTAGGAAGATCATATTGTTTATCCTCTAGTAAAAAAAACGTTTTACAAGTTAACGCACTCGTAAAATATATCTTCGCTTGTTAGTAGACAGGTAAGTAACTGTTATTTTCAGATTGTGTGGTTTTACCGACTATGAAAATCAATACATAACCCCTTCTGGCTCAGTTAATGACTAATCCTTTTCGAAACGTTTTCTTATTACCTTGTTAAGAATTCCAATTTACAATCCTAGACGTTTTTGAGATTTGCAGTTGTTCCCCGTTAAAATTGTGCCCCATTCCGAAATCCCCGTCAGTTGTCTTGGAAATAAATGTGTATATTTTAATTATGCTTCATTACTTAAATTAAATTCGAGTAAAGTAATTGACGGACGGTAATTACAAGGGGAGATGCTAGATACGGAATGGCAAGACATTGCTTTCAGTGTTACCAACTTTGAGGATCTCCCGAAATTAGAGTAAAGATATTCCCGCGTCAACTCTTGAGATGTTTATTAGAAGATATCAAAACTGGTTCTCCCGACTTCCAAATTTAATTATGAGTAAACAAAATTAATGAAGCTCGCATAATTTTCAAATATTTACCAAAGTTGGAGCAGTTTAAGTGGGCGCTTAGCATAAGTTAGCTTTATTAATATTGCCGGCAAATGCAATCACGGACGGAGTTGTTTTTTGAATTCTTGAAAACATCTTTATCTTTTATCTACTAATGATTTGAAATACGTACCTTCGTAGATACATATATCTATATGTGATCAGTATAGCGAATGTTAGAATACCAATTTACTAGATGAAAATCATTATACAGTATATTTTAAAGCAATTAACGTCAACAGAAGCATTATGCTTGATGGATGCGCCATATCGCGACCCTTCAAAGTTTACTCGTGCGTTTTCACGTAATAAGTAACCATATGTGTCTCGAGAATTATCTGACGACGTAATTATAGTCGCTGTGGGGAGTCTCCGATACGATGAAAGGACATGACAAAATAGATTATTGGATCAGTCGAGTAATTAAAGCAAGCGTTGACAATACTACATCGTTTATGCATAGTATTAAAATAATTGATTGCAAATAAAACATAAAATCGACTTAATAAAATATGTACAATAATCAACAGCTCGTTCCATAGATTTAAATAGTCTTATAGAGAAATCAAACTGCTTTCCATTTGGCAAAATCAAAACGCAGTCGTCAAAAGCACGCGGCGCCATCTTTATCTGAAAAGTTGGCGCCAAAACTAAACCAACATGGCCACTTGAACTAGATTTAAACCAAGCAGTCGCATTATCAGCCAGATTATGCCCAGATTATAGTGGTCCTGAGCTCCTTTGAAATTATTACGGTGCGAGAACGCCGAAGTGTCCCATTTTGTGCGATTTATGTGCGAATGTAGCACCACATAATCCTAGGGCGCGGCAACGGGACGACTATAATTATGAGAAAACAATTTCCTGGATGCATCTTAATGTCTCGACCGGATTAAGAGATCCGAAAATTTTCTAATGTATTTCCGTGGTGTTTTTATAAATGTTGTCAGAGGAAAATTTTTATCGAATAATTTATAAATGAAAAGTATTTTTATTACGTGACGTATCTACACCATCATAAGCTAATACTTCATTTCACTGCAGCGAGACTGGCCAATATTTGGATTGGTTGACTGGAGATAAAGCCAGGACTAACGCCAAGTCGGTATTATTATATACATGCCGTCCGTAACAAGAACGAGTTCGACATAATAAATAAATATTTGACAAGATACATTGTTCTAAAAACAAGGTAAGCAGCTATGCTTGTGTTATGGAATTCAGAAACACGTCTGTACCATAACACTCAGACTCGAGCCAATATAGAAACGATAGTTTTCTACACGTTTTGGACTGACTTTGTCATGAAAACAGTTTTGCGAGCGAATCCACCACTCTAAAAGGAGGTCTCTAGCTTTTTTTCAAACAACCGCAATCAGAGGCAAAGGGAATTTTTTATCCTGATGTGATGAACATGTTATGATAACCATTTAGAAAGTACCTTTTGTGAGAGCAACGCTCGCACCACTTGTTGGGCGACATCGTCCAGTTTTCGTTCGTGGTCGCCGGCACCGCCGAGTCCCGCAGAAAGGGCGGTGAGCTGGCCACGCAGCCTCTCGTTCTCTGCTGTCAGCGCTGTCAACTGACTCTGGTAATGCACTGCGGATGCCTGGAAAAAACCATCAACATATTATTAACAATAAAATAACGGAACCTTGTTTGAATGCCGTTCGAGGCTTTTTAGCTTTATCTTGTTACATTTATGATGGAAATTTATTTTGTAATCCAGGCATCTTTCGAAGCAGAAATGTGACTCTGGTCAACAGTGTAGATAGTAAAATTGACTAAAAAAAATATAACAAGAAAATAAAAATGACTATTTTGACGATATAGTTTAAGATAATTCGCATTATATTAGTTTATCTTGGATTTATTGCTCTTTTTCCAATATGTTTATTTTATGTTTAAAATTTAAGAGGGGTGAAAAGTAACAGACTCGTAGATCACCCAATAAAAGCGTCAGTTTTTAAACTTGTTAGTCACTAATATTTAAAGAGTCACTCCCGCCACGTCAACAGCATGCCAACATTTACAAAAAAACCTTCCGCACTTAAAAAAACCTCTGGAAAGAGCCTATCATTCGCACTCTTAATTAAGCGGCCGCCCTTCAACGCAAAAATAAACAGTCCAAAACAATTTGACCTACCCTGCCCCCCGCACAACGTACAGTCTCATATACCGAAAGAAACACTGCTGATAAAGTTAGAGGTCCAATAAAATTTGATGACATAAAATAACATTACACTCGTCGCGAGCAGTTTTGAATCTTATGGCTTTTACTTACAGCCTTTTGAAATGGAAAATGTGACAAGCTTTTCATTAGTAACTGAGGGCGACGCACAATGGGTCTGTTTGTTCGACTGTCTGTCTAAAACAACACGCGGTTGATACGGCGTCAAAGGGGTCGCTTCCAACAGCCTGGTGCGTTTAATTTTGACAAGCCTTTGTCCAGCATCCATCATATTATTCCTGTTCAAAAAAATCGAGTCGTTTCGACAAAAGGTCTTTGAAATTCAAATTGGGCTTCAGTTGTATTAGAAATGTAAGACACTTCTATAGTGAAAATGATAAATAAATCGTACTAGTGTTTTGACAGTAAGTTTAGAATTTTGATTCGAGATTGGTAAGCAAAGATTGACTTTATTTTATTACAGAAAAATATTGGATACAGCCCACACTTAGTAACTGAAAAACATCTAATCTAATAAGAAAAAGAACAGAATTTAATTAACAAGTAAACATTGCTGAAGAAAAATAGTTAATTACAACGCGCCATTTCTCTCTTCAATCAATTCGTTGCTTGTTTGTATAAACAAAACATTTTTAATTAACTTTTATATCGCGTAAATAATTAAATATTATGAACAAGGCATTGATAGGTAGTTTGAGTCGCCAGCTATTTCCTTTGCGGTGCGGTTAATTGGGAAAATTAGATTTATATTTTGCAATGGAACCTCAGATGGTGAAGGACTATCCAATTGATTAGTTAGAGCGACAGGGGATTGCTTTTGAGTGCAATTGAACTGGAGTGGCTTTACCTCAAGATGTTCTTTTATGTACTGCTTTATCTGTTAGATACTAGCTTAACGGGCCACGCTTTGCTGTGTTATAAATTAAATTGAAACCCATCCTATGTCCTAGTCCAACAAATCCAGCAAAATTAAAAAAGAATTATCAAAACCGGTTGAGTAGTTTCGCGTTCATTGCGGTCAAACACTGTGTCAGGGAATCTATAATCTAAGATCACAGTTGTTTGTGTGTTTGTCCGTCCGCTCTTTTTCCCCGCTTTTTTTCCATTGTATCAATAACGTTACCATAGCAACACGTTAACCGTAAGTAGTTCGTCTACCGGACGCTAGATGGCGCTAACGGAAAAATATTTAATAACAGAAAAAGATTAAAGAATTTTGTCCACCCGTGCGATGCCGGGACGGGCCGCTAGTTTTTATATATAAAAATAAAATATACAAAGTCACTAAGTAACAAAAACATATTGGTTTGGTCTTAGTGAGGTTTGTCGCCACTATAGCCGTTTTTAGAGTAAAATATTATATATGTAGTTTTTATTAATATTAATAAGTTTAAAACCTTTTAATATAATTAGCTTTTATTAAGTTAATAGGTAAGCATTTGACCGCTATCGCGCTTGATAGTAAGCGATGATGCGATCTAGGATTTGACGCTCTAGCCTAGAAGATACCTATTCACTCGTGACTTGAAGCCCCCTAAATTGTATGTGTCAGGAAACACAGACTACGGCAAAGAGTTCCACTCTTAAGCGGTACGGATCATAAAATTGGAACTTACACGTAAAGTGCGACTTCTTATTATATGGGTTTGAGTCTCGGAAGGGGCAAATGATGAATGCGAGCATTTGTACCTGAGTCATGGGTTTTTATATATATTTCTATAAATATTACATATCTCTGTATTATATATGTATTTCTATCCGTTACCCTAGTCTCCATTACACAAGCCTTACGGTGCTTACTTTGAGCTAGGCTAATTGGTGTGAATGTAAGAAATATTATTTTACAATGGTGGCGCCTATTTGTTATTCTAGTTGCCCGATGAAGACATGGGGACGGCGGAACAAGGCTGTGCGATTCTTCTGCACACTCCAAAATATCCTATAGAAAACGAATAAGCTAGCTACCTTCCGCCTATGCTCAAGGCTTATAAAAATTGTCATTGCCGATTAGCTTCTTAGCCGTCCTCTCAATGGATTTAAGCGTTTTATTTATTAATTATTTATTATTAAAGATAAATTGTAGCACTAACTATCAGCCAGCAGATAAAGTTGTATAAAGTACGCGAGATATGCAATAAAACAAATAAATAAAAAAATTGAAAACAAATTTTGTCTCCAATATGACTTTGAAAAATTATTAGAAATTGTTATTAAATTTTTTATTTACCACCAATTCTGTCTTCCTAACCTAACCATTAAATAATAACTAATATTACCCTTACTTAAAGTTCAAAATATAGCTTAGGTCGGTAGGTCGTCCAAACTTGGCCATTATATTTTTATTTTCTATTCACAATTATAACCTAACCTAATCTAACCTATTATTTAACAGTGTTTCGTAGTTATTATCACTGAAAATAAATCGGTAAGTTAAGTTTGAAACGGAGACCAACAAAATAAACGGGAAAAATTAGACCGAGTTTAGTTTGGGCGACTTATAATAATAGAATACTTACGAAAAAGGGTAGGTTAAGAGTACATATGAGTTCCCAAATTATTTATTAATATCAGTGTATAAATAATAAAAAAGTAAGAACCATTTATATACAAATGGTAACACGTTAAAAGAAGGCAGAAATTTTTCTGAAAAGCTCATTAACTATATATCATTGGATTTACATGGAAAAAAATTATTTACCTACGTGGAAAAATTATCTCATGTTTTCGATGTCTTGGGCAGTATATTTTTTTGGAAAGTCAGAGAGTATTATATTTACTAACGATTTTATTTATAAAGATTTATAAATTGAACTGTAAATTTTTTATACCGTAAAGAATTTCGAAATATAAAATGAGGGTAGTTCCGTTAAATTAACTTATTGACTACTAAACAATCCGTAAAACTTGCTCTCTCACTAGATTAATGATGTTCTATATCAATCTCAATTGGATTGTATCCGAAAATAGTCTTTGTTTCGTATTCGGCGACGTTGCCCTATCAGCGAAGTGATTACATTTGCGGCAATAACTAGAATTAAACGCGGGTACACCATTAATCATGGCCTGCAGTGTAGACATCATTAGCTTTGTTCAGTCACGTTCGGTCACGCGTCGCGGGTTAGGGCGAATGGTGATGTATCGGATATTTTTCGGATATTTGGCGGTAGAAAACGTGCAAGTTCTTTGTGAGCGTAGGGTCGGATACCTGGAGGGCGTTTTAACTGCAATTATCTCGAATTCTCTAAACGGCGGTATCTGTTTTCCTTTCAAATAATAATGAGTAAGCTATAGTTAATAAAACTTTTGCAAGTTATAACAATAGTTTTGGATTAGAATAAGAATAAGAATTAAATCTACATAAAACAATAGAATACAAAAGGTACTTAATTAATTAACGACAAATGTTCTGTCTGCATGCCTGTTTTTCATCTCGGTTAGAACAAGTAACAAAGATTCACGTATGGAGACGCAATAATTATCATCGTTAGGAGCACCATATGGGTGTACAGTTATTTTGAGTCAGTTCAGGGAAATATAATGAGGAACTTGCCAGCATCTTTTTTTTGACCAAAGAGTTTTCGTTTAATTTGACTAATTTATTTCATTTAACAATGTAGGGAGCTCTTAGTATGACTGAAGCGACATTTTAGTTATGTTTTTGCCATCATTGGATTGCTTAAAAGTTAAGATATCACTTTTCATAGAAACTTTCAAGTCAAAATATTTGAAAAAAAAAAACTGGGTGTTATGAAATTAGTGCACTCAAGGAAAACCATGTCTAAAAACTAATCAAAAACATTTTGGATAAGATTATCACATTTGTTTTAATATCGGTTTTAAAATAACAAAACAGTCACTATGGATATCTTTATTTAAATGAAAACGGTAAAATTAAAGATATAAATACACTAACATATACATAATGAGTATAGACATATATAATACACATTCATAAAGCTTCAAAGCTTATAAATTTAATCACTTTTGATGCATTTCTGGCGAGTGATAATGAATAAAATAATAATATTCTTCGCGCTTGTAGTGTTGTAGTGTAGTTGTGTATGCCTCGGTAAATAGAATGAGCAAATTTTAATCGATAACACACCAAATTCTGAGCATCGAATAACCAAAAACAGGCAAACACAATTAGTGTGCGAGTGTAAATTCGACGTGCGGTGCCTCGCGGGGCACAGATTATGAAACGATGCACCCTAGTTGTGACCGGACTAGTGATGTGGTGTCATTGTAATAATTTAAAAAAGATATTGACGATATATGACTATGATAACAGTTAATATAATAGTGGTGAAAAAACGACATAAATTGACATAGCACGCAGGCACACAAACACACACACCACATAAGCAAATATAAAAATTAATGTAATTTGTAGTTTTAATTCTATAGATTATACCATCACATTTAAATTCGATCACGATTGCCTAAAATGTCCGAGATGATGGGAGATTGATGACCTGTGTAACGGGTAATATTTTTACGTATTTCGGGCATCAGTCTCACACAAGTTTAGCTAAGATTAGTATTGCTAAGGGTTAAACTAAGAGTTGGTGATAAGAAAATAAAGATTCAATATTATTGTATGATTTGGATAAATTAGTGTTATAGTGGCAATATATAACCTGATCCATAAAAAATAATACTTTTTAGGTTTTTCTACAAAAAGCTATTATATTAAAGTAATTTTTGAAAATGACTGACCTTTACATTTCTTTATCTTTAGTAAATTTATATACAATATTTCTTGAATTAAATCCCTGAAGTAACAATATTTTCGATTTTACGAACTAAAACATTGAAAAAAACATTTTACTTTGTAATCAATATATCTTTATTGATTGTCCTTTATATATCAAATCACACTATTTGGATAGGTCATTATTATTCTAAAGGTGCGATATATAAGCAAACGTAATATTGACAATATTTCTGAAGCGTATATTTGTAGTTTCGAAGAGATTATGTGATTGCTCTTAATACGAAATAAACAAGGCTTTCGGATCGGCAGGTGAGGTGGGTCGGAGATCGCTGCAAATGACCACAATTCGGAAAATGCTGCTAGCCATTTTATGGTATACGGAAGGCGTATGGAGATTGATTACTGCGAGTGTCATGAGTTGCCTTTACGGCACCCTAAAGTGTAAAGGTTTGGTGCTATTTTGACGGCCGCTTGGTGCAACGGAAGCGATTCTACCTTCTGCACCAAAAGACCCGGGTTGGAATCCCGGTAGGGGCATATGATCGTTTATATACTTGTTTATGTATTCTATACATTATTTAGTACTAGATGTCGCTGTAACCAAATGAATCGCGCTAACGTTTCGGTTCTACGACTACACATATAGCTAACCGTTCTTAGTCTTCTTGAATGTTATTCTTAGGCTTTTACTGACAATATGGTAACAAGCACACAGACAAAGTATTGTCATAATATAATAAGGATCCACGATAAAAGCTCTGCTTAATTTAGGACTATATCATTGTTGAGTTGTCCGGAATTATTCTACTCTGCCGAATGCCATAAGGCAAGTGACGGCAATCAAAATCAATAGTTAATCTATATTGAAGTAAAAAAAATAATAAAATAAATATGAGTAGAATGAATAAAATTAACAAGTATACTTAAATTATATGTGATATTGCTGATTGATCTCAATTTTATGTTGTGAAGACGCTTAGGAATATTCCTCAACATTTCTGTCTTACAAAACCATGACCAGTACAAAATATTGTATCTCCAAAATGCATAGCTATCGATTCCTCCGCGGCCCTACAGGTTTGCCCCTAACTGCGCCCTTGCACTTCGGAAGGGTGAACCTGAATTATTGTTTAGAGGGGCAGGGCGAGGGGAGGCTTTTAAACCGGGAAACCCCAGCCATTGTGCATAGTCGATTTCCCGCTTTCCGCCATTTTAATGTTCTTAGCACTACGCTGGACTGCTCTGTGTGGGTATGAGGTTTAAGTGATAAGATGGAGCGAGGACATCGCAAACTGCCATAAATAGCTTTACCAAAAAGTTCAACTTACAGTTAATATTGCTTCTGGTATATAATATTTATAAATTGTAATTAACACCTAATCACATTGGAGATAGATAACTATTTTTATATTACACCTGCCCGGAAAATATGTTGATACTTGTGCAAGAACGGGTCAGAAAATAAATAAGTTTTTACCGTTACATAAGAGAGTTGTATGAAAATCCTTCAATTGCCTTTTTTATATTTCGAACACTATAAAAAAAGTTCTTATTTCTACTTTTAATGAAATGATTGGCGATGGTGCCTTGGTTTTTTTCTGCATAAAATTTATTCTAAGTTTGAAAAATGAGAATTGTTCGATAATGTACATCACATAATTAATTTCTGAGAGATCATCTAATAGAGATAGAGACGATTTCATGATACCGTTTAAACTAAAAGATGTTGCTGAAAAAGATGTAAATACGACAAAACAATTATCATGCTTATATGCAATGGAAAAATGAAGGACGTGCGCCTCGTACTATGAATTATTCAAAATTTCGATTTTCGATCTCGGGTGCTTTTAAAGCGCCCACGTTGGTAATCGGTCACTTTAATCTTTTTTAAAGCAAAACATATTTTTATTTGATTATGCCACAAGCATATGTGCTTATTCAATGTATTATATCTATGTTTAGAACAGCACAAAATGAATAATTATACATAACCTAGATATGGAGAATAAACTTATTTTATCAGCTATAGCGACATAGCAGAAAGGCTTAAACTCTGTTTAGCAATAAGGCCGTCTATATCTACAGCCTTGGCCAAAAGTATTAGGCACCCCATAAAAATGCACAATACGTGTTTACTAATTAAACAATGAACAAGAGTTAATCTTAGATGACATACCGGGGCTATAAGTAATTATAAGTTATAAGTAACCTAGAATAGAAAGCGGCACATTGTTAAGGTAATAAAATACCTGCTGACCGAAAACAAAGGATTTCATTTTCTTTTGGTTTTATCAGTCAATGTTTGGTCACTTGAATTCAGGACTCTAACGAGTAAACAAGCTTTTATTTGTGGTGAACCGACTAAATTGACATCTAATTTAATTAAAAATGCCTAAAAAAAAGTGAAGTTAGTTTGGAAAACCGTGTAAAAATACAACTTTAACATGAACAAGGAAGGTCGCAAAAAGAAATTACTAAGTTGGTGAAATGTTCGCGTTGTGCCGTGCAAACTGCCATCAAACGGTTTGTTCAGACGGGCACACATGCTAATTAATCAAGAATAGGCAGTAAACGTGTAACGACGAAGCGCGCGGATAGAAACTTAATACGCGAAACCATTAAAGATCGGAAGAAAACTTCATCAAAGCTTGCTGCTGCCTTGTCCGAAGAGGCTGGAAAGTCAATAAGTGCTCGAACGGTCAGAAGAAGACTTGGAGAAGCAGGCCTAAAAGGATGCAAAGCCAAGAAGAAGCCTTGGCTTTCAGACGCCAACAAAAAAACGTGTAGAGTGGGCTCTACGGCACAAACATTATACACAAGAAGATTGGTCCAAGGTGGTGTGGTCTGACGAATTTAACTTTGAGGTAAATTGATTTTACTGCTTTCATAATTAATAAGAATGATCACTTACATATTTATTTCACTTGAATCAAAAAAGTTATGGCGATTTTTAAAAAAACCTTTTTTTTATTTATTTTATAGGTATTTGGAACACCAGGTGTGACCTTCGTGAGGCGACGTGTGGGTGAAGAATACCATCCAGATTGCGTCGTACCGACTGTCAAGCACGAAGAAAGCAGCATAATGATCTAGGGCTGTATGGCTGCTGATGGAGTTGGCGAAATGATTGTTTGCGAACGTCGTATAAACAGCGAAAAGTACATAGAAGTACTTGAAACTGCACTTATGCCTTTGTTAACAAGTATTTTTGACGACACCCACTTAGACGGAGTCATATTCCAACAAGACAATGCACCTTATCATAAGTCAGCGACTACGATACGCTGGTTTACTGAAAACAACATTGACTTGATGAATTGGCCTGCACAGTTCCCAGATCTGAACCCCGTTGAGCATCTTTGAAGCATTTTAAAGCAACGGATTAAAAAGCACAGTATTACATCGAAAGAGGCATTAAAAATGCATTGGTACAAGAATAGCATGCCATTTCAAGGGAGGATAGTACTAAGCTTGTATCCAGCATGCCAGATAGAATTAGCGCAGTAATTAAATCCAAAGGTGGACCGACTAGATTTTAATACTTTTTATTCTTTTTTGTGTCTTTGAATAGTAACAAATCAATTTTAAAAGTAGAAGTTGTTTCTTTCCATTATTTTAAGTAAACCTTAGGGTGCCTAATACTTTTGGCCAAGGCTGTATACTTTTTTTGTACTTGTTCTTCCTACATCCTTTCTGCGTGGACAATAAAGTATAATAATGATACATATTACATTTACTGGCCGAGAGACGATAAAAAAAATTGCTCTCTTAAAACCAAAAAGGTTGACAATGCAATGTTTTTAGCCACAGATTATTTAATTTTATTTAGGGATTATAATATGTATGTTAATACATAAACTTTTGTAAATGGCTCCCATTTACAAAAGTCATACAATTTCTTCAGTCCAGCGGATGTCAAACTTTTTCCCTTTGCACCTCTTTTATTTTGGACCACACTTTTTTTCATTGCCGCAGTGACGCTGTTGCAATGTGTGAGTGGTTGTTCCGTTGAACCTTTATTACAGTCCTAGTATTGTTGTCATGTGGCAGGTGGGGGATACACAAGTGGCTCCGCGTTTCAAAGTTCACTTTTCATGCAAAACTCCACTTCAAAACCTTATTATCCACTCAAAATACTGCATTTCAAACCTATTAGGTATATTTTACAAAGGTAATATACTGCCGCAAACTACTAAAATGAACTGTACTTAGTATTTAATACATCATTCAAAAAAATGACATAATCAATTAAAAAAAATAACTGAGTAAGAATTGACAATAAAAGACTGATTATTTTAAAATGTATCCTAAAATAAAACAAAATATTTAATTAAAGTAGTAACCATAAAATAGTAATAACCAATAAAAACTTTTATAATTTCAGTTTTAGAATTAAGCAAAAATATTATTTTGTTCAAATGACTTTGTTACCCTATAAGTTATTGTTAAGCATCAAAACCTGTTACACAAGAAAAGGATTCATGAGGTTTTAAACCACTTTAATAATAAAAAGCAAGAGCTCAACTATTAATTAAATAATATTATCAAAAATGAACGCAATCGATTGATATTCATCGTTCCTCCAATTGTTTAGTGCACTGTGCAATACACCGTTAAATAGTGCCAAAGATAATAATAGCTTTTATTATTTATACACTACACTTTGTTGAAAAAAAGAAACAAAAGATCAATCTAAACTTCTGAGTAATAAATAAACTTTGCTTGTTGTGAGGTGCTTTTCAAAACGCATATCTAGACACCCTTTTTTTGCCTTGTTTTGTTTAACATTTAAAATTTATTAAAAAAGTATGACATAATGTTGTTAAATTACTGATGCTGTTGGTTAATTAAATTATGTTTATTTGATTGTACGTTGGACAGCACTATTTGAAGGTTAGTATATAGCTTGGTAGCAGTCGACAGTACAACAAATACTATAAAACACAAAAACAATAAAAAGTCAGTATTAACCATTCCTATTGACGTAGTTATTAGCTAAATAACATCCTTTTCCACTTGCATTCGTACCTACATAAATGCGACAGGGAATTTTGATTTTCCATTTCCTGTCACTTTGAATATTCCGATCTGAGCTTGCCATTGTGAGGCAACCCCAATATTTAATATCTGGCTCTTAACATTTTCACATTGTCAGGCAATTTTTCCTCACAGAATAATATGGATACGTCAACATAAAAAAAGTACCTAACGCACGTGCTGCAATTTCGGTGATAAGATTTTAAAATATTCTGCTTTATACCAATTCAGTAGTTGTTTATTAAATATTAAGTCATATACATGAACAGAAACGACAGTGAATGATTGTAAGTTTTACCATAAATCTATTAAAATGTTTAAATTTATTACGAAAAATCATTAAGGTTTGTATGTACATAAACGAGCAGTATGATGTATATACCGTATATACCATGTCACACTAAGTCTGCCGGAAACAAACAGACAGATGTATAGAAATAAATAATTGATGTATATGACATAGTACTACGGTGTATCTCTCGTGACCTTTAGTTTCGCAATCAAATTGATTACACGTTAAACTATTTTTTTATTATATTTGTTGTTATTAAGGCATTTGAAAATATAGTTTTTTTTTATATCTTAACCAATTTTATTTTTAACAATGTTTTTAAAACATATATTCAGATTAAAAAACTTATGGGATAATATATTGATCATAAAATTTGTAACTTTTGATTTATAATAATTTGCGTCTATAAAAATTGGATTTCCACCAAGATGAATGATTTTGTATACAATATATACATAACAGTCTGTAATTCTCTAGCAACTAGATATAGTTATAAAGAAATTCAAAACACCAAAATTAATATATATTAAAAATACTTTATTTCGCAAAACTTGAAAGAAAAAGGTAAGGTACAGCTAAGTGGTACTTATCAAAGCATCCAATATAACGATAACTAATTCAAAATATATTCAAACATATCCCCAGAGCGCCTACTTAACGCAAGAAGGCTGTTATGCCACTAATTAAGCAAAAACATCTCATCCCCTTCAAACACACTGCACCGTTCATAATCTCTCAAAGAACGTCCACTGATACTCAAACAAAATAACCAAGAGCCCCCAAACTGAAGTACTATTCCGAATTTTCCCTCCATTCGTTAAAGTGACATAGGCCAGGATATATTGGTCTGGGAGTGGCGCTTTCGTAAATTAATTCCTCTATCTGCAGGGGCAGCCATAATCCAAAAATGATCGCCTGTCCCCCCAGCTCGATAAACGCCGTTTAATGTGACCAAACCGGCGGACAGACGGGTGCAAGCTTAGTTTGCATGAAATATTCAAATCTACTAATTTGCGTCATGCATCTGATATGAATAGTTTTACATCGCTTTAATTATGCTTTATCTTATGATTAAAAATCGAATAAGGTTGAAAATATGAAAAAATAATACAAGAATTTGAATTCCTTATATGGCTAATAGCGCAATTTGAATTATGAGGGATTATAGGTATACATCGTCGTTTGAGCTAACTGTTTAAAATTCGAAACAAACCGTAAAACTTGGTTATTTGAGTAAGAAGCAAAGGAGAAGAATGTTTTACATATTATGAGTGTTGGTATGGTGTTCATATGATGACACGGTTTTAACTGATCCACTCGCCAATTATATGTCACACACAACTATTACTGTGTATTACATACGTAATAAAAGGAAAAACATGTGTGCAATTCACACGTGGTAGAATTGAAACTTTCAAAAATAATACGTACACGTATACAACCACGGTTGTTGTGATGCCTACTCTTAAGCTTTGTACTACACATGCGTACACAAACACGTATTAACACGCATACATAATGCTTCCTATCTCATTTTCTCCTACGTTAAATCTTATGAATTTATGTGTCTGTCTATTTTAACTGTTGCGTTTTCGTTTCATCGACTTTCAAATCACAACGATGCTAAAGAAGTTTTCACTGCAAAATGTTGAAGACTACTTTTTTAACATTAAAAACATTGTTTTGTATAGAAAATATTTACTTTCATTCGAAACCACGTCTTAACTATTGAGGTTTAGTAAGCTTACGGTTACAGCAGCTGGTCCCGATAGCCTGTAATAAGTGGGTTAAACCCCACATCAGGCATTTTTTTTTAATTTTAAGATTAATATATTTTTGTATATTTCGTAACTTTTTGCATATTTAACGCAACAAAAAATTTAGTAATAACGCGTTTTTTAAGGCATTTAACGTCAACTAGACGGGTATATATAAATAAATAAATATTAGCCTAGCCCAAAGTAAGCACTGTGTTATGGATACTAGGGTAACGGATAGACATACTTATGTGATACATAGATATGTAATATTCGTAGAAATATATATACACATCCATAATTCAGGTATAAATGCTCGTATTTATACAAACATCTGCCCCTTCCGGGATTCGAACCCAAGACCGTTGGTGTGAAAGGCATGATCGCTACCGTTGCACCAAACAATTGACATCTAAAATACTTATGAGTGCTATAGAAGCCGTCAAGCCGTTTATGTGTCCAAAAATTATCTGATTAATTATTTATCTTTGCTTTTTTTACCTGTATCAAAGATTAAAAGATTTCCTAAAAAAATTCGGAAACACCGATTTTACCATTTGAATAATCCTTTAAATTTTGTAATGACTCAATAACCGTCGTACTATTTTTTTATAATCTTGCAATAAGATAAAAATTACATTATTCATTAAACTCACAAAGGTTTATACGATGAAATGTCAAAATTTATTGTCATTTTTCTGATATCCGTGGCATTATGTTATGCGATGCTACCTTATACAAACATGGCCGCCCGTAATGAGACAGGAGCGTTGGTAATGAGGACACTCAGCCAAGAACTGTCTCCCTCGCCCTCGTAATAACTCCTAAATGAAGGACTGTCAGCCGGTAGATAGTTTGGTACCGAGTAACAACTTTACTACAGAGATATTTAACGATTAATAGCTATAAATACGGATTTAACAACTTGTGTACGGAAATAAAACCTTATAAAAAATGTTTATTTAGAATAAACTTGCTTTTTTTATTCTGACATTTCTAAATCGTCCATAGAATAAACATATGCAATGAATGCATTATACAGACAGGAAGATAATCTTGAAAAATAAAGCATCGCGAAGAGTAAGAACTAAAAATGCAACAAAATGCATTATTTAATGCGAGATTTGTAACTTTTTGTTTAGAATTAAATTTTAATTAGTCACCGTACGTGCAATTGGACGTTATGCATAACAATATATGTACAAAGTGTCCCGTCACCGGTGTATGAGCCTTTAATGGTGTGAAATATGGCATATTTTATCGACCAATTGTTTCTCACCCTCAAATTTTGTTTTTCTCTTACGGCCACCATTTAATTTTCTTGGTAACCAAGACCTGAGCTCTCATACTAATTCGACCACCACTACTCATGTAAATGTCCTATCAACATTAAAAAGGTGTCATTTGATAGTTAAACATGTAGACAACAGTTCCACAGCCATCATGTTTCAATTGTCATGGAATAAAAATAGAAAAAATAATTAAAGAAAAACAAATAGTTTTTTTTTGTTTATTTTTAAATAATGGCTTTTTGAGTTTTGAGCTCAAATTTGAGGGGCAATTTGTCGATAAACAATGACATATTTCACACCATTAAAGTTTAGGTATATCGCATCTAACACAAATTATTAATATTTAATTTCTCAACAACTATATTACCCGATACTATTAAACTTTCAGGGTCACTTATATTATCATTAAGTACATCGGGAATGGGTATGCAACTGCGCCTTGATGTAGAAATAATGAAAAAACATGGTAAAAAATCTGTTATAAATTAAAACTAATATATCATACGAAAGTTTTTCTGATTTTATATATTTATTATTATTTTATTATTTATTATTTATTAAACAGATCACCAACAAGGTTGCACTAATACAATCACAAAACAAATACAAACATAATAACTACTAGATCAAGTGAAACCTTAATTAGAGGCGACAACGGCATGCGATATACAAAACAAAAACAATTGCATTACAATTACACGGATTCACATGGTTACAGGTTGTAGACTGGTAAGAATTCTATAATTATATAAACCAATTTATTAAAGTATTAAAGTATATTCTTTAATATTAACTTCATTAAATTATGTAGGTTTGCTGAGACATATAGATTTTAATGTATTCAAAGAATCGGAATATATATCGAGACTAGTGGATTTTGACAGTGAGTTGTATTGGGAGAACATTCTATTTAAAGGCGAAAATAAGCTTAAGTTTGTTTTAGAATTTCTGGTTACAAATAAGTTGTATCTAGATTTTCTTGGCAATTTAGTGGGGACGTTTATATTAACTCTTGAGAGTAGATCGGGACAATCTAAAATGCCATTGACGAGTTTGTACAAAAAGGCCGCATCCAACATAGCACGTCGGTTTTTGAGAGTGTCCATTTTAAAGTAGCGAAGTCTGTCCTCGTAGTTAGGGAGTTTTTTTGCAAGATTGAGACCGAATGCGAGGTGCCATAGAAAACGCCTTTGCACACTCTCAAGCTTCTTGGCATAAACATCGTAATGAGGATTCCAAACTACGCTACAATATTCCAGGCCACTACGTACTAGTGCATTATACAAAGTGATTTTGGTCTGTGGTCTTTTAAATTCTTTGCAGTTGCGCAACACAAATCCTAGAGTCTTATAAGCCCTGCCTACAATATTAGCGATGTGTACATTGAAACGGAGCTTGATATCCATAGTAATTCCTAAGTCCCGGATGCAGCTTAGTTTTGTAAGCGTGTCGTTTCTTATAGTGTAATGTCTAGCGAAAAACGTTTTGTTACGACTGAAATGGACTACAAAGCATTTTTTTGTGTTAAGAGACATACCATTCTCATCGCACCACTTAACTAAGTTATTGAGATCCTCCTGAAGAAGCAAGACATCATTGGGCGTATCAATTTGTCTCAATATTTTAAGGTCATCGGCGAACAAGTAACACTTAGAGTTACAAAAACGCAAGTTGATGTCATTGATGAAAATATTGAAAAAAATAGGGCCAAGGATTGACCCTTGGGGGACTCCTGAAGGTACATTGAAAGGGTTCGATTTGTAACCATTTATCACAACCATCGATTTTCGGTTACTTAGGTATGATTTACACCACTTCAGCAAGTTGCCAGTGATACCGATAGAGGATAGTTTTCTGAGTAACACATCGTGGATGACACAATCAAATGCCCTGCTGATATCGGTGTAAATAACATCAACGGGTTTCCTTTCATCCAATGAACATGACAAGTCATCCAGAAAACTTACCATATTAGTGGAAGTTGATCTTGCTTTGACAAAGCCGTGCTGTTGAAGTGATACCATTTGCCGAAAATGATTTGAAATAATAGGACATACCATTGATTCAAAAACCTTGGCAAAGGTTGGAAGAATGGAAATCGGTCTGTAGTTGTCTATTTTACTAGTATGACCTGCTTTGTACAAAGGTAACACCAAAGACATTTTCCAAGATGATGGGAACGTGCCGGTACTAAGGGATTTATTAAATATGAGACATAGTGGATACGCCAAAACATCAGCACATTTGGCTACAAAAATAGACGGGATACTATCTGTACCTGCTCCCTTGTACAAATCAAGTCTCTTCAAGACTTTCGATACTTGCTCTTTAGAGAAAGAAATAGAGTTTATGAATTGATTGGTTGTTTCACATGCATTTGCAGTGTCGCTACAGGATCCAAGAGTGTTGCGATTATATACTGACGCAAAATGTGATGCAAAGAGGTTGCAAATATCACTACTAGCGATGTGCCGAGTACGGCTTGACTCGAGTCAGACTCGATTCCTTCTTTGGACTCGCCTATTCGAATACCAATTTATTTTGATTCGAGTACGCCGGACTAGATTCCGGTACTCGAGTCAGGAAGAATCGATCTTGTACTCGCTGTCTCGAAACTATTATGCGAGTCCAACTGACTCGAGTCTAGTATTCGAGTTAGCTTGACTCGCTCGTACTCGATTTCTGTTTACTTAAGCAATGAAGTGACACCTAAAATAAAAGTACATACTAACTACCTAATAGAACAAATACCTGAAGTTCTTAAATACCTAGCTCCTAAAATGATCTCTTTTGTTAATAAAACAAATAGAACTTGATCTCATTAACAGAAATTTTCTGGTTCCTAGATATCTCCTTAGTATTCTATGTTTATTTGTAATGTTTTATGTTTAAAAATATTTTTCATTAAAATGTTCGTAATATTATTATGCTAAACCTAGATACTGTTTGAAGTTTACTCCTTTCCAATTTTTCCTTTTGTACTTAAATCGGTAACAGACTCGAGTTCTGGACTCGAATTTCCAGACTAAGGTTCTAGACTCGAGTCCAGGACTCGAGTCAACATTCGAATACCAAACATAGAACTCGAGTACTGGACTCGAATCGCGTAATCGAGTCATGATTCGAATACCGTAAAAACTGACTCGAGTCGATTCGATCCTAAAAAACAACGACTCGGCACATCACTAATCACTACCCTCTGATGCATTTTTATCACCGAGAAACATTTCAGCCGGATATGTGCTCTTTCCATTTCTTTTTCGTTTGATAAAGGACCACAAGAGCTTAGGATTACCAGTCAAGCATTGTTCCAGACAGTTCATGTAATTACTGTATGCAAGCGTTTGCAATTTTTGGCACCTGAGTTTTAGCAATTTGAATGCCAAAATATCACGTGGGTTACTATCGAACTTACGTATTTTCATCCGGTACTTGTACTTTTCTTTAAGTGCTTTTATCAAACCCGACGAATACCATGGCGGAAACTTATGGTTATGGGGCTTAGACATTGGTACATGTTCCTCTATTATAGATCGAAGAATAGAATTGAACCTCGTGGACATCACATCTACGGTCAAACTGTCTGAAAACAACTCATCCCATGATACCTTCTGCAAGTGTTCAACAATTTTAGCGTAATTCGCCTTGAAGAAACAAAATCTAAGAGCATTTTTTGGGGAGAGAGTTACAGGGCTAATATCAGATATCAAAAAATGCAATGGCGGATGGTGTGGATCTACTAAAGTTAAAGGATCTATGTTAACATTTAGGTCAGTGATGTTTAAGGTACTTAATACTAGATCTAATATCTTTCCCTTGCTATTTAGAATAGAGTTAAATTGATGCAATGTATTAAAAGCCATGAAATTCAGTAAATCTTCCCCGTATCTGCCTCCATCATTGCAACCAATCATCGATTTCGACTCCCCATCTGTGTTCCACGTTATGCTGCCCAAGTTAAAGTCACCCACGATCACTATATTACCCACAAATGGACTAGAAGCAATGGCCTGGTTTGTACTATCAATGAAATGCTCCAAAATGTGGCCTTGAAGAGGCGAGGGCAAATATACACCGCAGATTAGAAATTTTTCTACTACACAGTTATTGGTTACCTCTATGGAGACCCAAATATCTTCACACTTTGACTCTAAATTGCTTAGACGCACGGATCTAAGTTGGACAGAGACTGCTATAAGCACTCCACCACCCTCTTTATGAGGGTGGAAACCACTGCTTTCCCTATCTCTTCTATAAACAATGTATCGAGGATCAAAAAGTTCGGAGTCTTGAACACTAGAGTTCAGCCAAGTTTCGGTGAATATTACAATATCAAAATTATTACAGAGTACATTATTAAATAAATCCACTGTCTTAGTCCTTAAACCTCTAACATTCTGATAGTATACTTTTAAATTATTGAATTTTTAGAAAAAATGATCCAAAGCAAGTGCAATCAAAACAGAAAAACAGAAAAGAAAATTAAGTCAATTTGTTAAGTATCTCGTGATTTCTTATATATATATAATTAGACTCTTCAGATTTTCTCATAAAAATTTTGCCGTCACGAACCCAAACGAACTTATATTGTAACTCCCTCGATTTACGGCGAGCAGCAGCGTGAAGATCTTTATTCTCTGGTGTCAAGTGTTCCACAACATAAACGGCAGTTTTTTTATCTCCACCTAATCCGAGATGGCTTGAGTTCAGTTTATCAGTGGGGTGGTTTTTATTGAATAAAGATGTTGCAGCCAAAACTGAGTCTCTTAAGCGTGGGCTTCTAAATTTCACCAAAACTGATCTCGGTCGAGTGCTATTTGTATTCAACTTTGCTACTCTAGAACAATAGTGAATATCATTGTCTGTTATGGGGCACTTAATCACTTTTGCTAATTGTAGTACCGTATTTACTAAATTTTCCTGTTTGTGCTCGGGTATGCATTGAATTTCCAAATTGGAAGCCCGAGTCTGTTGATCAAGCAAACGGAGCCTGACCGAGAGATCCTGTGTCATATTGCTCAGTAATTCATTATCTTTACGGAGACTATTTATTGTTTCACTTTGAACAGATGCAACGGCCTTTATTTTCTCGAATTCTTCATTGAAAAAACTTAGAGACCCTTCAAAAGTGGTCATGCTCTTCTTTATTTCTTGAAGCTCCGAGTTAATTTCCGATTTAATAATATGACGCAGTTCTTCTCGTACGACTTTTCTAATATCAGCCACCGTGAGACACGAGCAACAACTTTGACTCTGTACAGAAGTCTCGATAACAGACGATTTTTGTTTAGCGCGCAAAGTGACGTTGTCGTATTGAGAGCCGGCCGAACTCGAAGTCGATGGCTGTGCCTGTAACGCCGACCGAACAGGGGTATTGCAATTATTTCCCTGTTTCGGTTCTTTGCATCGACATGCAACGCAAATCCATGTAGATTTAAATTCTGAAGAGAACCCTTTATAATCATTGGCTGTAAAATTCATACATGTATAATGGTATTGCTCTTTGCAGCGACAACAAAGTAGAAAACCGATATTCTTTAATACATTCGGGCAGGCAGCGCATACATTATTTTTATTCGGCATCTTAGTAGGTAAAGGCAGAATGTCAAAAAGTAATAATATCGCTACAGCGCTGCGTGTGTATGATCGTCTAACACTGCTCAATTTATGAAGCGACACAATTGCGAGATTTCATAAGTTCCGAACGGCATAAAGCAACAGATGCGGTCGCGGCTAGAAGGTCGTAAGCGCCGTGAGAAACGCGTCGCTTACGCGTAATCTATGAGACACTGTAGTTCACAATTTAATCACATTAAAACGTTATGCACTAATTAATGTATTTTGATTTTAATACTTTAACTTCAACAACTGAATATTACACTTCTTTAAGTAGCTGTTCGTGCAACTTTTACACTAATTTATACGCGCAAATTCACTGTATTTAATGAATAATCAATTATTATAAAGGGAGCAAAAAATTAAAGCCGTTGCTTGTTAAGATCAAGATCGATTATTGATTTTAATGTCATATAATACGATAAGTTATTTTTAATAGAAAAATACTAGAAAAAATCGACTCGCAACGAACCCGCATTCTTTGGATATCCGGTTCAATGTTCAATGCTCTCCCAATTGAGCTAACGAGCCTTGTGAAAACTCGTTAAAATTTTCTAGTACTGTTCTACTTTTTACGCTGTAGGCCAGCGTTGTCTCATCAATGAGAGGGACTTCTCGCATTCGAAAGAAATACATTACAAATGTTTGGACAATAGATTAAGATAAAATAGCCATTTACTTTTTTAGTGGTTATATAAATTTTGGTATTTTATCAATGCCATCTTATATGATAAGATATTTTGAATAGAAAACACTAGAAAAAATCGACTCAACATTTTTCTATTAAAAATAACCTATCATAAAACATGAAATGAAAATCTATTAATCGACTAATTTGACCGTTTATTCTGCTAATTCATATAAATTATACCTGAAATATTACAGGTGAACATTAAACCGGAGGATTCAAACAAAATTTATTTTAGAACCGGAATTTTCAAATGGAACTCGCAAATTCCATTTGTGAAAATTTCACCGGAAGTTATACATAACCGGTTCACCGAAAAGCCTAACGCAACTGACAGACTTTTGTTGTAAAACGGGTAAAGCAGGGGCGGGGAACAATGCCGTCCCTCATTATGAAATATTTTGAATATTTGCATTCGGTTCATGTCATCTTTGTACATATGAAAAGCCAATTTTAATTGAACCTTAACGGGTATACGTTTTAATCTTAAGCTTTTTTGGAGAGCGTATCAAGTTATACTGGTTTCAAAGTTATGGGTTTCGCCGGACTTTTGACTTAGATTTAGGATGTTTGTCGAATAATTGGAGAATTTACCTTTTTTATCTTTTTCAGTGTGTTGTTTCTACGGTGTATTGGAAAGGGATAGAGCGATTTATCCGTAAGTGTGTAGTAAATTAGTATTTCAAGAACTTCTCATAATCTAGTCATATGTTTTGGAGATATTATGTGAACTCTCAATTAATGTTCATATTCCTAACGTTAGTATTATGTATGTACGTTGGGTACGTTTGTTAAGAAATTTTGTCTCACATCTGAGGAATAATTTTAGAAATTATTCCCAATTATAGGGATTATGCAAGTAAAGCAGTGAGCAACAACTAACATAGTTAATGACTTTTGTCCTCTACAGGGCCTTATATTCAATTTAATGTGACGTCATATAGCCTACAACTAGCCGGTGACATCTTTTTTTTTCTTTGACTGGGCAGTCAAACAACATACGTTTAAGAATTCATGAAGGAAAAAAAAAATTTGCATGCTAATAAATTGTGACTGTGCAATTTTAACAGGTTAAAATAATAAAAAAAATCTAATGTAGTGGAAATTTCAAAAAATTCTTTTTAAATCTGATTTTATTCTACTAATGCTTGCTTTAGATATAAAATCTAGAACTTAAATGCTTATAGACTAAAAAATAACAATTAATGATTTGATGTCAACTCCGACATGAAGTTTGGCTAGTGTATTGCGTTACTGGGAAATTTGAACTTTTTACGGTGTTTTGCGTTCCGAAGTATGAGTTCAAGAGTTGCTAAAATATCAGTTTACTAAAATAATGCAGGGCATTTTAAAAAGGCAGGGTGTTTTAAAATTTTAAATACCCCCTGTTGTTGCTAAGACTGTAAATGAATTTCTTACCTCCAGCGCTGATGATAAGGTTGCTTTTTCTTGCTTCAAAGTTTCCACACGGCTCTTGTATTGGAGCAGCGACCGCACCGTCTCCTCCATTCTAAAACAACAGAAATGTATTTTATAGTAACACGTCATCGTGATACAAATGTGTCAATTTTAATACAGAATAAGAATAAATATATATCGTTTTAGTCGGTCGACTAAGAAGCCAATTTTACCTTAATTATGGGAATTTGTGGTACCTATTCGAACCTACAATTTTCAATAAGCCAGGGCATGTATTACAAACTCTTTGTCTTGTAAAAGTGCTCTATATTATCAATAATAATAAATAAATAAATCAGCAGCTAATTTTTTATATACTTTTTGAGAATGATTATCAAAATATTAAAAATATTTCACTCTTTAACGAATATTTATGGAAAAACAAACAAAACGAAAACAATGAAATTATTGTCAATATAATTTTTCAATATTATATTTTAATTTTAATAGGATAATTAATTATTATCTTAAGAACAGAGCCTTAGTGCGAGTTTACGCATTCGATACTCGTTATCGAGCGTGTTACAGATATCTATGAAGATTCCTGGTGGTTACCGCTAGGGGCGCTCATACAAAAATCTATAGTAATATTTTACGCCTCCGATCCTTATGTGTTTATGTCTATTTAAGGTAGACTGTCATTTAATAATTTTCTAAATAATGTTCATCCAGTCATTAACGATAGCATACATATTTTATATTAGTAAGAAAATACGCCAAATAATTTGTATTATGATTATAAATTGGTATGTTAATTAAAGATCATTTTCATTATTCAAAGTAAGTACATAACAATAAATAATTATAAAACATTTCTCATTATAATACAATAGCAAATTTTGTAATGGTCGTACAACTGTAAGTTAACCCGTCAGATTCAGTCTGGCAAGTTAGGAACAAACACGTGGACAGAATACTGATATGTCACATAGTGTAAGTTTTCAATCAGCTACGATATTTTATGGTAACCCTTAGAAGTAAATGGTAGTGCAGGAATAGAGGAATTTATCTATGGAATGTGCGAATATACCTTAAAACTGGGTAAATACACAAATGGTGAAAACAAACAAATCAAATAATATGTAATCGTCATAAACAAATGATGTAAAGTTGTACTGTCCCTAATTTTTCTGTATGCTAATTACGTAACTCATGCTCACAATTCTCACAAAGCTCACAATTCTGGTCTGAAATAATCGAGTAACGATGTGTTAACTCGCAATAAGGCCTCCGATCCCTATTTATTTATGTCTATATAAGATAGACTGTCATTTAATAATTTACAAACTAATGTTCAGTAACGATAGCATACACATTTTATATTAGGAAGAAAATACGCCAAATAATTTATATTATTATTACAAATTGGTATATTAATGAAAGGCCATTTTCATTAATCAAAGTAAGTACAAATGATGTAAAGTTGTAATTAAATGATTCACATTAATAAAAACATTAAGAACAATATATGTTTCAACAAGTTAGGTTAGGTTAGGTCACTAGGTTAGTCCAGTAAGATAGTTATATTACTAGATGGTTCTCGTATCGTAGTTATTTTCCTAGTAAGATAGATGTGAATAACTACATCACAGATTCAACCATTATTATTATTACGACATATACACGGATACTGAAAATATGATTATTTTCATATTAAAATTGCCGGGTAAACTGTTAATAATGCAAGGTTTGAGATTGAGATTTGGCCGCAAGCTACCTCTATAGGTATAAAATATAATAATATAAAAAAGAAATAGTATATCGAGTGGTTCAAAGATAGAATTCTAAGCGTTGCGAGGGTTACAAAGGTATGAGACGCTAAAAATTTTGCTGCTCAGCGAAACACATAATTTTTCACATCGCTACAGCGAGGAAAATTCAAGTACAAAAAAAAAACAGCTTAAATTGATAATGATATGAGATGAAATATCACCCTTCATACATTTAAAATTCTTATTATAAATAGTATATTCCAAATATTATTATTATTCTTGTTATTTTTTAATTTAAGAAACTAAAATAATTCAATTAAAACAACATGGGGTATTATAGTATTCATATAAATAAATATAAAAGTATCTTTTAAAGACTAGAATGAGGATTCGGAACGTACCATGTGAGTTTATCTTTGAAAAGAAAGGTTCTAATTTAAATACACTTTTTCACGCTAGCGGATAAAATGCAGTTTTCCACACAGAAATTGAATGACAAACCAAACTTTTCCGAGCGTGTAAGGTGAAAAATTAATTTCAATAACTGTAAGTCAATTTCTCTGTAGGGGGTAGTTACATTAAAAAACCACTGACTTACTAAGGTGTCTATTTATTGTAAGGCAACGATTTGTACCAAAATAAAAAGAAAATGAAGGGGAAATTGAAAATAGTGGCCAAAACTAATCCAAGGATGTCACTAATTTTCCTGTCATATCGATCAGTAATATGAACACTACTACTGATCAAAAGATGTTAACGTTTGTGGATCAGTCTGTTGATCAGTAAAAGAATAGGTTTAATTCTCTTAGGTATGGGTCTCGAGCCATACCTAATGTCGAGAGTTGTGACTCCATTTTTATTTTGAATTTTCATTTACGTCTGATTTATTCTGTCCGTTGTATTAATATTGCTCTACTTTCTATTTATCTTAATAACGGTAGGATTATAAGTCTATTTCGGAATTCAAAAGTATCTAGGCACATTTCGATCCTAACCTTGACATGTTTCATTCGTTGCACTGTCTTGACATATACTAAGAAGTAAGTGGGTACCGGTTTCACTTACTCAGCAATTTGGTGCCATTAAAGTCTCCGTGCTGAAGCCACGTAGACACTTCGTAAGATAACTGAGCAGTTACTTAGTCCGTGACTCTTGTTCGAAAACGAGCAGTGTGAATTAAACTTTAGAATACAACGGTTATTTCTTCGAACGACTAGACACTTTGACAAATTTTGTTTAAAAAAAACGGTAGCTTGCATTTATTAATTTCCATTTGTTTCAGTTCGAATCGGTACCGCTCCCAAACCTCTAAACGTTACAATACCCAATTTTTGAAGAGAAAATTCTTTAGCATCGTTGTGATTTGAAAGTCGATGAAACGAAAAAGCGATAGTAAAAAGAGACAGACACATAAATTCATAAGATTTAGCATAGGAGAAAATGAGATAGGAGGCATTATACAGTGTCTCATATCTAAACATATAAATAAAATTGGAGTGTCTGTTTGTAATATTGGAATTACCTTTTTTTACTACATACATATGAATATATATACGGTACATACACCAAAATAACATTTTTTACAATTTTTGTCTGTCTGTCTGTCTGTTTGTTCCGGCTAATCTCTGAAATGGCTGGACCAATTTTGACGGGACTTCTATTGGCAGGTAGCTGATGTAATAAGGAGTAACTTAGGCTAGTTTTATTTTAGAAAAATAAAATTACTGTGCCACAGCAACGCGTGGCTGGGTCAGCTAGTGTTATATATAAATCTATATAATATATACGAAAAAAATGTAAGATAATTATTTAACTTTGTATCACTATGATCATTACAAAAAACCTACAATTATCTTCTTCCCGAAATTTTACATTCGTCTCATTATCTTGAAACCAAAATTTTTGAAGGTTTCACTTCTACGACGTGTGAGTTGTACACATGCTTTTCTCCACTTTGACTTTACTGGAAATTGGAAACTTTTCCTTGCATTTCTACTTGGTCCTACTATCGTATTAAAAGATAGTACATAAAGGATTTCAATCCTTTGATCAAACTTATCGTTTAGACAAATTACTAACTATTTAAAAGGACAATAACACTCAAATGCGAAAAACAAAAACAACTGAAAATTGTTTGAAGTCACCAGTATAACACGATATCTGAGAAGTATCTTTTATCTGGTATTTGAAAATTTAACTTCTACTTCTATGCGGATTTATTATTATTTATTTTGAATGAGTTTTCTCTTAATAAAACACGTTCCACGATGGAGCTAATCCAGAAGGTGCCTATTCATCCTGGCTTTAAAAAGGGAGGGATTGTAAATACCCGGAAATACAGACGCAGGCATGGAGTTCCTTTGCTGTGCGCATTATAGAAGATGTTGAGTAGCTTTAAGTGTGATAATTAGGAATAGCAACCAAGAAAGGGTGGTAGGCCGCAGTGCGTATGGATGTCAGATCGATGAAGGGTGATAGTGGTATGAGCTCATGTAGCACCTGATTACATTCTCCAAAGTAAGCAAAAAGTAAGGAGTATATACAGTTTATGAGATTGTTATGATCTGTATTTGATACATAATATATTAACGACGCTAGATAGCCTATCTATAGTACATAAAGTTACAAAACAACCTTCTTTTGACAATGTAGCTAACTGACGTTTCCGAGCATTAGAGAATCACACAAAGCCCGTCGGATTTAACTCTTGAAAACCATGATTATCTTCGTAGTACTTCATTACGCAGACAGATCGCCCAGCCTATCTAGGGATTTGCATATTTTGCGCTAGAACGGGACAGAAGGTTGGTCGGTTATGTTTAGAAAGAGACAGCATGCAGGAAGTGCACTCGACGTTCGTCGGCACTTCATTAGCGCGACTTCCGTTTCGCGGTTTCGCGTCTCTAAATGACGCGTCTTGTTTATGATATTGAACTATGTTCAGATGAAATTGACGTGTTTAATTCCTTATTATTTCATCCTTACAAGAAACAAGCAGCACAGAACATAAAGATTTTAACAAAGTTTTGATTAGCTAGACGATCAGTAGTCCATTTGACATAAAATTTCCAAATGAAAAAGTTGATATAACATTTGACTAGAAAACATCAACTATTCCTAAAATTTTTCTATAAATTTATTTCCATTAGTCCCATTTGTTGAATAATTAAGAGAAATGTTGGTGTCAAACATTAGTAAGAGAAGAGTAGGTACCGAATAGTTACCTAATAACATGAAGAGATGGCGAACATTTGAAAAAATTCAACGGTCTGTCAAAGTTTCGGTTTTTACTTCGTTTTAGTTTTGGTAAATGGAAGAGCACTCGCCCAGATAGCGAGAAGTTATGGGTTCGAGTTACGCCTGGCTCCTCAGATGAGTTGATTTTTTTCTAGTATAAAAGTCTAGCAGTGAAATGCTCAATTAATAAAAAAATAAAATTGAATTGAACATTGAACTAGAACTGACAGGTCACAGATTAAATTAGTTTTAATTGCCAGTATGCAAAATTACTTTTCATTATATCTTACTTTTAAATGTTTGAATATTTTCGATATAAAATAAAATAAAAAAGTATTCTATTATAAACTTAACATTATTTAGAATATTAAGAAGGCGGTAAGTAGATTCCAAAGTCAATCGTAGGTTTATTTTGAAATCTTAATGACTTATACAAAGTAATCTACTGTTGATTGTAAAAAATCTTTTGTCTCATAATAATTAAGAAACAGTGACAGAGTAAGTAAAGACATTGACAGTTAATTTCCCGCCAAAGTAATCAAGAGATCCGCGGCCATTTTATGGCTGAAATTCATCTATACATTTAGTACAACAAAGGCGTCTCTTTAAAACAAAGCTCTGAGATAATTCTTTGAGCAAACCCTCCCCAGAAATTGCACCCCCTCTTAATTATTAATATGCCGTTCTGGTTGAGATTATGGTGTTAGAAACCTTAATGAGAGTAGACGTATTGTCTTAAAATTCCATCGAAAAGCCATCAGTTTTCAATTAGAGAAAATCGTTGTTTGGCACTTAAATCCAGGAAAAGATTATCCTGACAGTATCGAACAAAATTTTTGGTGAGGATAAAACTGTTATTTAAGCTGTAAGAAAAATATAGTTAGTAGTAGAAAATATATAAGCCATTTTTAGCAACTGAATCTGTCAAATCGTTCATCCGTAATAGCAAAAGTAACAATTTCATTAATTTCAGACGATAATTGTGAGCTTTGTGAGAATTGTGAGCGTGAGTTACGTAATTAGCATACAGAAAAATTAAGGACAGGATGTAGGTCACTGAACAGTAATGATACTGTTGTGTCATCAAAAAGAATTTATAATAGTTTTTAAATAATTGAATCCAGAGAAACTCCGATGACTGACACTGTTGATAACACAAATAATACACCGCTCTATGTTAGGTCAAATGGAAATTTATACTAATGTCTGAAGTTTTTAATTGGTTAAATACACATTTCCTTTGTCTCTTTGCAAAACTTTCATGTTCAGTAACTTTTTGGTGTGATTATAGAGTTTTCAAGTAAATATATCTCCTTGATTTTTTTCCTTCACACTAGATTATAACAGAAAATCATGCTGGGACTTTATAGAAAATAAAACGAAATCTTTTCCCAAGAACGTAGCAATATTTCCGACGAAAAATGAGAGTCGGCTCCATGAACGATCTGAAAGGGACGGCCAATAATATGAACACCAAAAAGGACTCTCAATAACTTCGAATAAAATGGACTTTTTGAAGATGTTCATTGTATTTTTTCATCTTCGTGCCTTTATATAAGATCAGGGAGTCGAATTTAAAATTCCCAACCCAAGTTTGGTCTTTTAATATCACAAATTGGAAATTGATTTCGTGAATATTTAGAAGCACGGGATTTTTTCTTTTTCCGATGGATATTCTTTATTGTAAAGTAAACCAATTTTATCAAAAACAGATGTGGCAGTAATGGAATTATGTAAATACAGTGACTTCTTCATTTCGATTTAAATTAATTATAAACTTGTGTATTTAACAATATGATGAAACTCTGTTATTGCCTTAAGAGTCAAAATATCGTATCTAAAAAAAGCTAATTAATAAACATAAAATGTGTTTATTTGTACAGTTACAAATGCGGAAAACTGAGAATCGAAAAATTGTAGTGAAAGAAAAGTAATGTCTTCATTGGCTGCAGTAACTTTGATTCATTAGCAATATAATAAGGCACTTTGATAAAACAAAGGCTGGAGATAATGTTTAACAAATTCATCAGAGCCTCACAAGCCTAGATAACGGTGCCTGTCTCGGGAATGTCTATTAAGCGTCCAATATTCTTTTTCTTTTCTTCATTAATTAAAGATTTAATATCTTTTTACCTTCCGTTGTTAATACCAAGCTAATTGTTTAGTACTTTTCCTAATGTAACTTAATTAATTTAATTTTTTTTTTGCGCAAATCTCAAAATAAACATCGAACGAGTTTTGTACGAACATTAATTTTGACGGAGAAGTTGAACCTTTTCGCGCGAATTTCCCACGTGGAATATCCAAAAAAAAATGTTTATTAGGTACCTACACAGGGGTCGATCACCGAACTTTCGGTGGGGCTTATTACAGTGTAATTTAATGTTTTGTTTTTTCTGTACGTATAGGTTTTTTTTCGTGCCGCGTTTTTACGGCTTTTGGTCACGGCAAGCTATCGACCGCGGCTTTGTTTTCAGTTTTGATGGATATTTATATGCGGCTGTAGTTGTTAATATGGAAATAGTTGTGGGAGCGAAGTGTTAATGATGTTTGTGGTAAATTAACTACGGGTTCTTAATGAAATATGTCCCAATGAGAGTTTAAATGGGACATTTTATTGAGACCGGTAATTTGAATTTAATCAGGTTTTGAAAAGTCTGTGGAGAAGAGAGGGGGGCAATACGAATATAATATCACACTTACTTTTAGTATAAAACTTTAAGAATAAAATTAGATTATAAAAAATACTAACGCAAAAAAAGCGAACATTTATATTGTGTTTAATAATGTTCATAATTATATGTAAAAACCGTACATAGTTAATAGTGATGTATAGGTGAGAAAAATCGGTTAATTTATACCCATTATGCGTCTTAGATGCCTACGCCGTAGCTAACAAAAGAGCTGATGAATTTAGAACGATTAAACCGATTCTAATAAAACAAGTCTAAGCACCACCGCTAGAAAACCTGCTTCCAAATAAAAATACCGCATCTAAATCGGTTTCCCCGTTTAAGAGCTATGGTGCGTCAGACAGACACACAAATAGTGGTCAAACTTATTCATTTATTTAGTTTTCGGGGATTCATCAGCTTTCTAATATTGTATATTTACAAGCTATAACACCCATATTTTGCGTCGGGGTTAAAAATAATTATTTTTGGAAAAGCTATCATGAAACTACGCGATTTTTGTTACAAAACTGTGTGTGTTTTTATTGGTTGTTCTATAAACACGTATAATAAAAGTAAATATATAGATAGAAATATCGTGTATTTAAAACGGTATGAAATATCAAAGCATCAATTCCGCGAAACCAAATAGAAGCAGTAAGTTATTTTTTCCAATATCAATCAATTCGAAATAATTGTTTGTTCTTGGTATATTTGTATACACAACAAACTACACTAAACATGTTGTTGACTACACAAGTACAACTAATTATATTCCGTTCCACGTGCTTACTTATAAAACACTAGCGATAATACCCGCCCCGGCTTCGCACGGATGCAATGCTCTACTATATAATGCATGTATTATACATATAAACCTTCCTCTTGAATTACTCTATCTATTCAAAAAATCCGCATCAAAATCCGTTGCGTAGTTTTGAGGATTTAAGCATACATAGGGATATAGGAACAGAGAAAGCGACTTTGTTTCATACTATGTAGTGATAAACTTTAGACTATTGACTTTATGTTAATTCGTTATTTTTGGTATCATGGTGGAAACGTGGTAAGTAGAACTCGGAATCAAACAGCGATTGGTATGACGTACATTTATTGCAATAGCCATATTACTTAAAACAAGCTTATTTATAGAATTACAATGACGTCGTCGCCTTTAGACACACATACAAAATCCTTAATTGTGATACACACTAACATTTGATGCGGCGTGCTTTTATGTTAATTAAAGAACTTTAATATTATTCATTTAATCTATAATCTAAGATCACAAATTTGTTGTTTGTCTGTCCGCTCTTTTTCCCGCTCTTGTATTTGCGTTACCATAGCAACGCGTTAACCGCAAGTAGTTCGTCTACCGGACGCTAGATGGCGCTAACGGAAAAATATTTAATAATAGAAAAAATTATATGACAATTTATATATTTGTTTTTAGAGAGCCAATAAGATCATTCGCCTTTACATACATACTTGACGGCCTCAATGGTCGAGTGGCTCGCACACCGTTGTTCATGGTAATGTCACTTCGAGGTCCTGGGTTCGATCCCCGTCCGGTTCAATGTAGCAAACGAACGTTTATATATTGGCACGGGTCTGGGTGTTGTGGCACCGTCGTTGTTTCTGAATTCCATAACACAAGTGCTTTAGCTACTTAAGTTGGGTTCAGAAAAAAAATATGTTATTTTGTTTTTTATTTACTAGATGGCGCTGTAGCGCGTAGAAACACGCTATCGTATTGTTTTTGCGGGAGTACGTAAGGGCAAGTTTATATCGCAGACCCAAACACGTACTGACAGACGCCCCTGACTCACTATCGCTCGCTGTGGAAAGCCTCTCTATGGCTCACACGAACGCTAGTACTTAGGTCCTAGCTAGTCTAGACTACAACAAGGAGCGGCCTTATGCAGCTCGATCCCACGTTACACGGTCTCTCGCGCATGCGCTAGTTTGTAACTAGTGCGGCGCTGCGCCGCCGAGGGCTCTCCGAGGCGGTCGCTTAGATTAAACCTTTTACAGCCTCTTCGGCTAAAGGTACTTGCTACCTACTTAGGTAGGGTGTGGTGTTTAGTCAGTCTAGCCTGACACAACATCCTGTGGCTTGGCCATAGAAGGATTCACAACGCTAAAAAAAAAAAAAAAATCCAATGTTAGGAAAGCGAGACAATATGGTAACAAACACACACACATAAAGTATTGTTAATATTAGGATATTCATTTTTTAATTTATTTTTTTATAAATCAGCATTTAACTGTACAGCTTTGCATCGCCTAGTTTATTACATAAACACAGCGATTGTTACCCACTATATTCGCCAAATAAGATCGTTTCTCTCACTAAACATCAGCAACTTTCATGCGTTCAACCTACACTAACAAGTAGAGAGCATTCGTAATAGTATCAGCGCAGAAATACGTTTTCAGCACCTCTTTACAAACCTTTTATGTTCGTGGAGAATCTTTTTTTTTCCTGGCAACACTGGTTTAGCCCTCACAACTCCCCCTTTTTGGACAAATTACGTCGACGCGCACGGACGTCGAACCCTTGACCAGATGAGGCTCATAAATCTTACCTATTAAAACCTGTATCCATTGAGTTATATTGTGGCCCAAGTTGGAAGAGAATGCGATATTGAATTCCAGTGTTTGCTTTCTCAATTCACGACGTACGTATAAGTTTTAACGTTACATTGATGATATGGATCCTTATGAAACAAATGACGTAAATATACCCTCAAACAAAAGCAGACATGATATTCTTTTAATCTTTCATTATTATTAACTAGCGGCTTCGCACGGGTGGACAAAATTCTTAAAAAAAAATCTAGCATTAAATAAAGCCTATGTTACTCAGCATGAATGTAGCTTTTCAATGGTGAAAGAATTTTTGCAATCGGCTTAGTAGTTTTTGAGTTTCTTCATTGCAAACATACAAAATTACAAATCATTCCTTTTTATAATATTAGTGTAGATTGAATCGAGACTACTAACATGTTATTTTATTTTGTGTCAAGCCTCAAAAAAAAAGAAAATCATGGTAACAATCAATTTATAATAATAAAAACAGACATGCTTGTAATTAAAACTTCCATCAGTGATACTTTTCAATTCAGATGCACACACATACCTGCTAATGTAGTAGCTTCACTGATTACTAGCTGACACAAAAACTTTCCTTCTGTTCTCGAAATTCACCAATGAGAATTAATATTTGACCCAATTTATCACTTTTTAGCCAATAATTTAAATAGACACGTTTAAAAAGAATAAGCGAAATTGATTTTTTATTGAGTTTATATTAAAACGGCTTTTAAAAATGTAGTGCTAACTTTAAATAGATGATTTGAGTTTTCGATAACTTACAAAAATTGGAATAATAACATTTAAATAATAAAAACATTAGACTAAAACTGTTTAATTATATTCAACAGTTTGATTACAAGCTGCTATAGAGTTTATTTCAAGAAAAAATGAACCTGAACCTGACACAATTAAATTTTTTCTTTCTATTCTTGTAATAATCTCCTTGGATACAAAATGTATCAGTTGCATCTTAATAATTCAAGCTACTTAGTTTAAATTTAAACTCTTTTTCAAATCGCTTGTCGCTCATACTTTGGACCACTCTAATCGCTCCTCGCGTATCAATGTATTAGCGTAACACAGCTCCGCACCTGTATGTGTCCGAACCCACGCCCAATGGTATAAAGCCCGCCTGGGTTTAATTTTAAAATGATAACCACTGCGAGTTGGCGGCTCTGTTTGAATGATATTTAAATTTTTTACATTTTCCGGGCACATACATATATAGATATAGTTGAGTCTATGTTTCACGACCGGTTAGGTCTTACCTACCTTCGACACCAAACGGGCCCGGGTTCGAGTCGCGAAAGGTGCCTTCCCGATCCTTAACTACTTGTATGATAATTACTGTTTGTTTGAAGAATACGAACATGTGTACCTGAGTCATGGTTTTTTATACATATTTCAATGAATATTATATCTATATAACACATTTGTATGTCTATCCGTTACTCTAGTATCCATAATACAAGCCTTGCACTGCTTCTTTTAGGCCAGGTTAATTGATGTGAATGTAAGAATTATTATCATTCATCACGACAGGACATCTCAAAGCAAATGAACTAATTCGCTAAATTCACTCAAATAAACGTAACCAGCCGTCTGTGAGCAAGTAATTTAGGAGAGGGTTTTAGCGACGCTAGATTTTAAGCATTTGTTTTTTAGAACTCAGAAACAGCGACGGTTACGGAACACCCAGATTCGAGCAAATATGAAAAAAATTGTGTGCTACATTGTACCTATCATGGATTGAATGTGGGACCGCGGAGTACGCCATTACCACGAACTATGGTATGCGAGCCTCTCGATCACGTAGGTCGTCAAGTACATTTGTGTATCTATCCTAATTATATTATGACAATACTTTGTCTTTTTGTTACCATATTGTCACTAAAAGCCTAAGAATAACATTCATAACACTGAGTTATAACTTGATTTCCTATTGTAAGCGATTGTTATGATTGATAATACAATATCTCAATTATGAAACAATAATTTGCCGGTTAATAGCATAGTTTATAACACAGCAATGCATGGCCGGGTCAGCTGGTATATATAAAAATTCGATGTCAGTGTTTGACCGCGAAGAAACTTGAAACTACTCGACCGATTTTGACGTTTTTTTTTCATTTTGCTGGAATTGTTCTAACTTAGGACATAGGATAGGTTTCGTTTTAATTTTTAAAAAAAATGCAAATTAAAATAACTGAGCCACAGCAACGCGTGGCCGGGTCAGCTAGTATCTCATATTATAATACCGTTTAACCTCACTTCACCACAGTTTAATAAAATAAAGCCTAACCAACGAAACTTATCGAGCTGAGAGCAGACGAAGGCAATTTTGTATTTTCCGCTAAATAAGGCTCGGAGTACTGGTGTACAATTTTCAGCAAGGCCGACTTTTTCTGGTGAAATAAAACAAATGCGTTGTTTCTGAAGAAAACGAACGTTCATAACGAATGGTTTTGCCAAGCGTAGCAAAAACAACTGTAAAATTAGATATATAGTGGTAGTTTTCGTTTGTGATATTTTTACACCTTTCTAAGGCGTCAAATGACGAATTTATTAACAAGGGGATAATTAATTAGTTGTACTTAGTACAAAACATCGGTGCTAATAATGGGCTTTATCATAATTAGTTGCCTTAGAAGTTTGAAAGGAAAAAATCGTAGGGCGTAGCTTAACCTCAGTAAATATGTAAATATATTAATATGAGAGTTTGACTGTTAATAGAAATTTCACGCGCCCCACGATTTTATTTTTGTGGCTGATCGATACCCTAGATTGATAAGGGGTATGATGACTGGTGTCTAGAACCTACCTAATTATGTTTAAGTTTTTAGTATAATAACTAACTATTAGGTGTGGCTATGACCGTTTGGTGCAACGGTAGCGGTTCTGCCTTTTGCACCGACGGTCCTGGGTTCAAGACCCGTTAGAGGCAGATGTTTGTGTGTTAAATACGAGCACTTGTATCACAACACCCATATTCAACGTAATATCAATAGATCATTTTTTAAATTGACCAATCCGGGGATAGAATCTGGTACCTCGGAAAGGCGTTACCGTGAAAACCTGCATGCCACTCGACCACGGAGTTTTCCGTTGGGAATTGAAAAATTAGTCCTATAATCAGAAAATATGATAAAAACGCATGTAAAAGAAAAAGTCTTTCAGCGACCCTGGCCTTAATCGCTACTAAAGTTGTGCCTTGAAAAAAGGTGCTGAAAGTGGACTGAAATATTCAGCCTCGTTACCCACTTGGCGGTCTAGAATTCTTTACGATAACATTCTTTCGCTTGTTTTCTGGTAATTAGATTAAGAAATTATTCCGCCATTAATTTGGATTTTGATAACAAAGTTTAGATGTATTTTGTTAATTGCTTTAACATAAAAATACATCATGTACTTTAATGAAACAGTTTGTCAATAAATAAACATTTTAGGTCGGATGAGAAATCGTCGAATGCGTTTGCTAATAAACCAATACACTGTAGTCGGTTTAAAGGCGTTAAAAGTACTCTTATTCTGAACTCAATAAGAGTAATTTATTGTATTTTTTAATGTTATTTTTAATAGATATTTGAGGTAAAAAAAAGCATGTATTTTAATAATGAGTATTAGTCATAGGGATTGGAAAATATTATGCTTTGTTAAAATACTTTTCAAGAGAGATAAAATATAATACGAAATAATAATATGATAACCCGTTTTTTTTTCAATTAAAACACTTTTTTGTCTGGTGAAATAAGAACACAAATTTGTTGTTTGTGTGTTTGTCTATCCGCTCTTTTTCCCGCTCTTTTTCCAATGTATACGCGTTACCATAACAACGCGTTACCGGGTCAGCTAGTTAAAAATTAAATCATATAAACTAAAGGTGAACGCAACGTTTATATAAATTGGGGAAGTTGTGAAATAAAAATGTAGCTTATATTTTTTTATATTGGATTTGTTGTATCTTTAGTTGTATTGGCGAATAGGGTTAATTTGGTAGAACGACATAGTTTTATGATGAGATCGTTATTATGATAACGTAAGACTGAGTTTGGCAATTCAGTTGTTTACGACTTAAGAGAAGGCCATTCCTTAATTATGATGGTAAATGGGATTGGTAAGATGAATGATATGTATTGTTATCACAATATGAGTAATTTTTATCAATTACTGATATTCGTTTGTTGAAGCTAGATAGCATAAATATGGAATAAATGAAACAAGAACAAATTTGACTATCTTTTTATTCTCTTTACTTAAAATATTTAACATTCTAAGCGAACATTTATGACCGTAATCTAAAATTCAATGTCACAGTGTTTGACCGCGATGTACTCTGAAACAACTCAACCGATTTTGTTTTTTTTTTTAATTTTGCTGGTTTTGCTGCGACTTAGGACATAGGGTAGGTTTCATTTTAATTTATAACAGAGCAAGGCGTAGCCGGGTGAGCTAGTGTAAATATAAAACTTAAAAATTCGTGTAGTGTCGTGGGACACCGGATAGGAACGAGAGTAATTATTATAAAAATATTAATTTTAAGTTCTATTCGAGGTATAAAGAAAATAATTATTCGGGTATACATTTTTTATTATGATTTTTATCGATAAAAAGCAAAGAAACTACTTTAAAAAATTATCTTAACACTTTTTTTATTTACAATGATTTATAAAAATATATAATAACAGTAATCACGTGGACTATAGATTCGACATTGTATAGCCATCCCACATAGACTATAAATAAAAATCTTACGCTTTTTGTTTAACGCCACGGACGTTTTTTCCCGGGTAGGGTACCCTTCCGCAACGCCCCATAAGGAACTTCGATCCAAAAATATTTAATATCACAAAAATTGATTAAATTATATTCGCATTAGTTTGATTATTTTAATTTTATATACATACTTTTGAAACATTTTTTTTTTCATTTAAGCATTCGCCAATGCGTTAAGTTAAAAATTGCACATAGATATTATGTAATTTTAAAATACATGAAATATTTTGAGGCTTATTTTTCATCGATATCAACTTTAACACAGTTTTTCTTTTTTAGGTTAGCAAGCGGCTTCGTTTTCTAAAAGAGAATAGCTTTTTCTAGAACATCGAACCTCACAATAGAACAATAAGTGGCGCGGCTCGTGCCGAAAGAGGGCGCTTTTAAAGGCATTCTCAAAAGGTCTCTTGTCAGGCCCCTAGACTTAGTAAAAGTTGGCGTTGCAATCGTTCCAAGACGAAGAGAAAGATTGTTTGAAATTAAGAAACTTTTTTAGTCTCTATATATGTTATAAAATACTTATTTTACTAAAAGATTAAAATATGAGGACAGAGCATTAAAATAAGAGAAAGAAAACGAGATAGCGAATTGAATCTTCCTAAAAATGAACTCCTTTTCAAATAAATATATTTAATGTCGAGCTAACATAGCCAACGGCTATCTTTTGAAAGGTTACGGCAAATTTACTACAAAGTAAACTCATCATATTTTTAAAAGTTCCGTAAAATGAAAATAAATAAATAGAAAAGCAGCAAAACTTTAAAATGTTTTTCTATGACTTATTAGTATATTTCTTCTATCAATAAGAACAAAGATATAGCAATTTACTTACATTCACACCAATTAGCCTAGCCCAAAGTAAGCAAAGTAAGACTTATGTTATAGATAATAGGGCAACGGATAGATATACATATATAATTACTAGATATTTAAATTTATAGAACCCATGGCTCAGGTGTCAATGCTCGTATTCATCATACACATATATGCTCCTTCCGGGGTTCGTACCCAAACTGTCGGTGCGAAAGATATGATTGCTATTGTCAGTGTTGCTGTCATCCGGAAGTAACAAAAGACAGCTCAAAAAGTAACATATTCACGGGAAAAGTTACATTCTCTTATTTGATATAGAAAGCGACTTTAATACCTACTGGAAACTCACTTAATTTGATTTTTAATAAAGAGTAGGTACTCAACACAATACCAAATGCTACGGCTGTGCTTTCTGATATATGGCTTAGACTTTCTAATGAATCCTCACTTAAGTTATTTATTTCGGTCCAATTATTGTTAGCACAAACAAGCCGATAGTAAACATACCAACTGTTTAAAAAAAATAATGTATTAATATCAAAGTTTGAGTAGCTTGTTTCTTAATTATTCTACAACATAAAGAGACGTAACATTGAGATATCATAAGAGGGTCAAAAATAAAGTAAAATGTTACAAAAAGTAATATTCTGGCAACACTAGCTACTTTTGCAGCTAACGGTCGTCAAATTATGTTAAAAAAATATATTATAGTTTAAATGCTCGATCTTGACCGTTTCCTTTCACAATATTCTTTCGCACACCTTTCATTATAAAGCTACTTATGGAAAGTTACTTGCGAAGCCTTTATCACGAGGAGCCAGGAAGCTCGATCAAGTGACTCGCCCGCTATAACTAGACCTGTGACATTTCTGAAGGCGAAATTGCCCAGCAGTAATTCTTTCAAAGCGAGAGACCTTCATAAAATGGTTTCTCCCCTTTTTCAATTAAATAGCTAACAATGAGCCTTTACTGAAGGATCACTTGAACAGGAATCTGTAAGAATATTCTTCCATTTATTCTTAGAATATATGCCAATGATTCCGTGTTTTAAGATTTAGTTAATAGGGTTTAGATTCGTTATGTCATGCGATGAGAAAGTTTGCATGTTTATAAATAAATAAATAAATATTTCCTACATTCACACCAATTAGCCTAGCCCAAAGTAAGCACTGTAAGGCTTGTATTATGGATACTAGGGTAACGGATAGACATACATATATGATACATAGATATGTAATCATCATAGAAATATATATAAACACCCATGACTCAGGTACAAATGCTCGTATTCATCATACAAACATCTGCCCCTACCGGGATTCGAACCCAGGACCGTCGGTGCGAAAGGCAGGATCGCTACCGTTGCACCAAACGGTCGTCGAACGTCGTATTTTTATTACAATAAAGAAAATCAGTAAATCTGTCATTAGCATTGTTGCGCATTTACAAAATAAACCATCAAATACAGTCCGTCATGTCGCATCAAGTACGAGTATCTTAGTAAAATAAAAATTGTTTGTGTCAGCTCCAACGCACGACTGGAGTTTACTCCTTAAGAACGATTGTCTTTGAACAAGCACTGAAAATAATAAAACAAAACTTCAAAATAAAAACAAAAGCTCGATCACTAATATTTTCATATTTTGTTCATACCTGGCGAGCATAATCTAAAAACTAAAATTTTGTGAATTTGCTATTTCGTTTTCTTTCTCTTATTCCCACTTTTCTGTTCTAACATTTTCATTAAATTCTAGTTAAAATATCCTTAAATATTTTACCTCGAAAGCCCAAATGATTAATATAATACCGCTCATAATTACCAATAATATTGGCAAGGAAACAGCTGGCAATAATGTTATGCTATACCGTTGCATTATCGTGGTGTAATATCGACCACTGGCGATTACAGTGCTAATCGTGCCGATTTCGGGTGTCCGAGGTGACCGTTAGTCACCTATATTGCGGCAGGTGGCGCTAATGGGCTCAGGTAACGACGGATCGAAGGGATTACCCTCTATTATAGATGGGAGCCCACCATTCAAATTTACGCGGAGACAAATCAACAGCCTATGAACAGCTGGGTATATGTGTTTGATTAGTTGGAACAACTGAAGTTGTTCACCCGCTAAAATTTCAGTTCTTCCGTAACGAACTGTACCGAAATATCGAAGCCTTAAAAAATAATAATCGTTTTAAATTATTCTAATGTAAGTGACCATTAAATGTATTAAATTTGATTTATATCTTTTTTGCATTCACAATGTCATATTTCTCAAGACTCTGAGCCCTCAGGTGGGATACGAACCCACGACCTTTCGCTAGCCGGGCGAGTGCTGTGACCGAAGAACTACCGAGACGCTGGCAGACGTGGCGAAATTTACTTCTACTATGAGAATAGTATTTCAACTTCTACTATGAGCTAATATCGTTCCACCAATGCTCAAACTGTCTTAGGTGGTGGGTTCCAATCCCATGCTATTCCATCCCATAAATAATCAAAGTAATAATAGATATCAGTTATTGTCACTAAAATTGTCACGAAGATTGTTACATGTTTTCTAGCCTTCAAGCTTGTTTCTGTAAATGCTCACATTTACATAACAAGGAACGCAAACTGTCAACTTAAGTTACTTCAAATGCAGTAAAACATTGAGCCACGACTTGAGCATTTGAACAGGTCGTAAAATAAACTTTGGTGAAACGAAACCGGATTATACCAGTTTTCGCGAACGCAAAACTGAGAAGCTTGACGAATGTGAACAAATCTCGAATTCACATTAAGACAAACGACACGTCTGCACTCGTTACCGCCAAAATCCTTATTTCAAGATGGCGTCGCGTCGGGCGTCTTATTTTAATTCCCGCCAAATAACTCTGGATTCCGTAATAAAGCATATTATACGGAAATGCGACGCGTTCGCAAATTTAATAAGAACAGGTGATGTTAGAGGGTGGCGTTTTGTGACAAAAACGCTTAAGTTAACGATCGAAGTTCAACAATTGTGCTGTAATAACGTAATAAGAGAAGAAGAGGTGTTATTTGGAGACGCGTGTTTTAATTTGGTGCACATAACGTAATTAGGTATAGGTGGGTACCTGGTTAGTATGCGTCGCTTAACGAAAATGGTTATTTCTAGTAATTAGAGGAAATGTCATCTTGTCGGCTTGTACCTATTTTAATAGGAGGTCTTACCCTATCTATTAGGTTGAAGTGAAGCCTTTTAATCTGACAATTATAAGACTATTATAGACAATTCTGTATTTATTATTAACTCAGCTATTCTAACACATTTCAGTAGAAAACATTTCAATATACTAGTAAAATCACTCGATTTTTTTAAATTTCGTGTATTCAGAGGTCGAGTAGCAAGTCCACGAAAAGCAAAAAAGTAACAAAAATATAAAGGAAGTTATTTAAAGATAAATAAAAAACAAACTGATAACCTATCTAAAAAAAAAAGATATAAACACTCCTGTTTCCATTATCATTACCATTTTATTGGTAACAGTCGAAACGAAAAATCTTTATTTTAATACATAGAAAACATGCATTTTAAATCGTCCCATATTTTTTTAAATAAATTTAGGCCGTTATACAACTGAGAGCAAGGATATGCACAATTCATAAGCTTAGCTTTTAAAAAACTAGAAATCCTTATCACATTAAAATAATAATAATTTATAATCATAATTAGTGTTATCTTTCTATCGTATTATTTATCGCCTTTCTTAACATAAGGTGAAATCCCATTCACCCACGCAGTACCTATATTTGCTGACTAAGGAAAATTTTAAATGCAATGAAAATAACTTTATTATAAAAAAACATAAGTTGTTTTGGAATCGTCCAACATTTTTACCTACCGTCCTTCAGAACGTCTTTTATCGAAAAGAAAAGAAGTAACGACATTTACAATATTATACGTTGTCACCATACATTATCCACCAAAAACAATATTATTCTGTTATGTTTTGATACATGTTTTCATGACAAAACACTTCATTTCAAATGACAGCTGCCAAAGCTCCATAGATCCTGGTTTTAGTTTAATTCGGCGTTTATTCTTGTTAATAAATGGGCTCCGAGTCTATAAATCTGGTGACCTCTCAAACCGTCCCATAATTCATTGGGTGCAGTCAGGGACTCGACCCGAGTGGAATTGTATGTTTCAAGTAACCTCGGACCAAAGCGAAAGGTTAAGAAAGGTTATAGAAAAAATAAATTAGGTTTAACAGAAAACTAAAACAGTTTATTATTTGGTTCTTCTCAGAGGTTATTGGGTTATTAATTTAATTTAAAAGGTAATGGCTATAACCTTAACTCATTTCTTAAAAATACGCATTAACTCCAGATTATAAAGTAGTCAAACGCAAAATCAGTTTTGTTATTAAGATATCAATTCTTTTGAAGCTTCAAAGAAAAAGATATTTACAGTAAAAAAAGAGTAGAAACTTGACTATGCCATTAATTAGCAACAAAAATAAACAGAGCGTATAATTAAATACGACACAACATAAAAAAAAGTACGAAGAGATGGATACAAATTTAGTGTATCTAATAATAATGTAAAAGAATTTAATAGGTTAATGTTATCCGTTGCGTCGGCTGATGGACGAATGGTCCAACAGTGTGTGACTCTGACTACGAAACTTACAGTAGTGAGCTCGAACCCCGAATGGAGTCAAAACAGTAGTCTTAGTCACAAGTATCGAAGTACCGAAGTCGTAGATTTTTATTTATTTATTTATATAAGGCTTACCAACTAAACACATACATGGCATTAGTTAATATACATAAAAACAATAATTATGCGTTTAAATTAAAGGTATGCACAGCATTTCAAATTTTGAACCCATTAAACAAACGCAAAAGAATTTAAATAAAAATATGAAAAAAAAATTATCTATTATCATGTTAGTTTTAGTTTGGAAGTAAAAGGGTCGGTGTAATTTGTTCCGAATTCTATTGAAACAATGTAGTTGTTCTAAATCCACATAAAAATGGTAATATATCGCTGAAAAGGAAACGGAAATAACAAGTATACCACTAAAATTTTTTCTCAGTCAACAAAGGCTGTATGGGAAAGTAGACGGAAGTAGCGGAGACAACGGACTTCATAGCACCGGATGTGACGTAGGCGCCGTGGCGCCGAGAAGATAACGTGGCGATAAAGGCCCCGATACACTGCCGTCGTTTTTTTTTTATTATCTATTTTCTGACGTGTGGTGTCCGGTAAAATAGTACCTTTACAAGTTGGCTGTCATAATAGCGACGAAAAATTAGTAAAAAGTAGTACTTTTTTTGCTTTGCGCTTCGGAAAGCTTGCTCTAATAACCAGTGAAAGGTTGAATGCAGGCCTTCCGGCAGATGCTTGAAAAATCTCTGGCGGTTCCCTTTGTTTTTGGTAGAATATTGTAGGATATAGTTTGTTATACATTTGCTGCCTTGTTATGAATAAAAAAGAATCTAATTTAACCAAACCCGCAGTGTATATCAATTTATACCTTTTGATTTTATGCCAAAGTAAACATTAAGCGTAAGAAAAGGATCCCATCTCTGGCACTTGGAATCCCATTCCTGTAGACCAAATGCTGTTAAAGCTGATCCACTATCAGTTATATATTTTTTATAGGACAAACAAGTGAAAGTAAGATAGAAAGTAAGTAGTTCTTTAAGCTCGCTAAGAACTTATGTAGTCAGGCGATGACGATATCGGAATTGGTATGTGAAAAAGCGCGGGTTCTATTACCGCCTACAAGGAATGTATTTCAGAGTATAATTTCATTAAATGCCTACATGAAGATATTTTAATAACAATAATCTAAATAATTAAGAATAATTTACATACTAAAAATTATTTGCATCAACAATTCCGACCAATACCTACACAATTATTTAGAAGCGTTGTACTATGGGTACTAAATAATGTATAGAATACAAAATTAGTATATAAACAACCATGACTCGGGAAAAAATGCTTGAGCTCATCACACAAACATATGACCCCTACCAGAATTCGAACCTGGGACCATTGGCGCAGAATACCGGATCACTACCATTGCACCAAGCGGCTATCTAGTCAAAATAAGTTATCTTTTATTTCGTTTTAACATTCGCGCCTATCGCCTATTAAAAAGTGATTTTTTTTTATTCCTATTCCTGCTTTTCAACCGCGTGTCGTGTAGTCTACTCTTTACATGTTACATAGAGGTCTTTGGGAAACTTGGAGATTACTTCTGTGGGCGAATGGGACGGCATTACCCGCTCGCATTTGGGTTAGTTTGTGTGTTTCTGTAACAATGGAGCGGTGGATGAAGGCTTTTAATCTCTGCTTTGCGTAAATCATGTGTTATTAACATGAAAGTTGGATAATAAAAAGGAAATGCGATACAGCCTTTTGTTAAGTTTAACCGAACACTGTTACAATTGTATAGAGAAAATTATGAAAAGATTTCTAGAATTACTTGAGTATCGAGAATCCAATTTAAGGTGACTAAAAAAGCAATATGTAAAGAAAATATAATAGCAAACATTCGTATAGAAGCAAAAAATAATGAGAAACATTATAAATCGTGTATAAGCAAAGCGCCGAGAAAAGACAACACTAATACGCCTGTCCGCGCATCTAAAGAAAGCCCCGATAATGTAACCACGCGACGCGGAGCAGGACTGTCGCATTTAATGAATACGTCCATACCGAGTGAATGCGATCTTTTTCCCACTCTTGATCAAATTAGGTCTATCATCCGTGAAGAGTTACATCTCATTCTCTCTGAGCGCATGCGCGACTTGATTACTAAGTCTGTTTCCGAAACAGTGGGGACAGCTCTTTCAGAGTCGCTGAACTGTTTAGCTCATAAGATCTCTGAAATGGAGAAAAGGTTGGTATGTTTCATGGAGCCTACGGTGCCAGCAGTTGCAGATGACCATGAAGCTACCGTCACTGTGCCGCCTGCCCTGACTCGGAGTATTTCTAATACCGATAGCTATGAGCGCGGGCGTGGACTTACACCATCGACGGCGATTGAGAACTCTGGTATCTTACGCAATGAAGGTTGGAAAAAAGTGAGTAAACGTCCACGTAGCAAAAAGAGCACACCGAGTGTTTCGACTGGTGAAGCATCCGCAAGTCAGGAATCAAAATATGATGTTGAAGGTGGTCCTCGTCGTGCTCGGGATCCCGTTGGGTTGCTGCGTGGTACGGCTGTACCAGGTAGTACTGAGCTTCAAGCCTCTGAGAAACAGCGTAGTTTTCACCTTTATTACCTCAGACTGGGTACCACCGAAGATCAGGTGAAGGCTCACGTTTCGAGCATCACCGGAGGTGTAGATTGCAGGGTCGATAGTCTCAGAGCGCGTGGACCGTACGCATCGTTTAAAATATGTGTTCCATCACCTGCTTCTGACTGCATATTGGCTCCAGATAAATGGCCAGAAAATGTTTGTGTGAAGCCTTGGAGACATTCCTTTCGTCCGGGGCAACGCGTTGAGGGTGGATTGTAGTGACCCCGCTCACTTACTGGGTACTATGGATACTGTAAAGAGTAAGGGATTGCTTCACTGTAATATGCCCAATCCCCGATACATTGTCAGACCATCTGCAAACATCAGCATAATATACCAAAATGTGCGAGGCTTGAAAACAAAACTCCGTACCCTGAAGACAAACATGCTACTACTTGAGCATGACATAGTGGCAGTCACTGAATCGTTCCTAGATCAATCTGTTAGCGATGCAGAGGTAGTGAACAATGACTGGAACATTATTCGCCGCGACCGTGATTCTTGGGGAGGAGGCGTTATGTTGACTGCCCGGCCCGATTTTACGATGCATCGCTTAAAGGATTTTGAAACCTCGTCTGGAGAAGATCTCTGGGCATCTGTTAAAGTTCAGTCTATTACTGTGTTCTTTTGTGTTGTATACATACCCCCATCTTCCAATGATAGTGTTTATCTAGACTGGTTTACTAAAGTGGAAAGTTTTATTCACACTATTAAGGGACCTGTCATTATCATAGGTGATATTAATATGAATAGTGCTTCGCTAAATGTTAATAATTATTATTGTTATTTTTTAAACTTTTGTAACCTGTTAGACAGAAATGAAATTGTTAATTCTCACGGCAGTAAACTCGATATTGTATTAACACAGGAGTGCGTTAGTGCTGTATCTGTATCGAATTCTGAATGTGGAGGTCTCGTGTATCCAGATTTATACCACCCTCCACTTGATATTGCCATTACTTTTGAGGCCACCACTCAGCGCGGGTCCATACCACCCAGTAACATTGATAAGGCAAGGGACTGGAACTTCAACAAGGCCGATCAAATTGTTCTCCGTCGTTCTATTGACAGCTTAGATTGGAATTGTGTGCTACAAGCTCAAAATTTACACTCTGCCTTGGAATTGTTTTACGAATCCATTTATAGTGTCTTCGACCAGCTTGTCCCAAAAAAACAAAGGCCTAAATCCTCCGCAAAACGATATCCTGTTTGGTTTACGGCGGATATCATTAGGGATATTCGGACGAAACAAAAGCTGCACCGGACTTGGAAACGATTTATTGTCAGGCGAGTTACAATATGTTTTCCAATCTTCGGGCTTGTCTTAAGATGGAAATCTCTGTGGCATATGAATCCCACATTAGGGGTATGGAAAGTAGTTTGCACAGCAACCCTCGAAATTTTTATCGCCACGTTAACAGTTTGAGATCCTCTGGGGGTTTTGAGCCAAATGTTATTTACCAAGGTGCTCAATGCTCTGGTGCTGACGCAGCGAATGCCTTTGCTAGTCACTTCTCGAGCATTTACGTCCAAGACGACTCGACTTTGGAATCAGCACCAAACTCTTTTACAACGTACACGCATATGGCTGTTAATGACTTCTCGGTTGCAGACGTGGAGGGTGCCATTAAAAGTTTAAAAGCTAGTTGGTCTCCGGGACCTGATGGTGTACCGGCAGATGTCCTCAAAATGTGCAGGAAAACTATCGCCATTCCCCTCTGCCACTTGATTAACCTCATCCTGCGTCTTGGTATATATCCCTCAACGTGGAAGGTAACCCGAGTAACTCCTATTCCCAAAGGTCACAACAAGTCGCTTGTTGAAGAGCATCGACCGATTTCTCTCAGCACCTGCGAAAATCTTTGAGGTTCTTATGTACAATGCTATTCTTAAGCAAGTTCAGCCATACATTTGTAATCAACAGCACGGATTTAGACCAGGTCGATCGGTAAATTCTAATTTATTGACATTGGTGGACTTTATCTCAGAATCAATGGATAAAGGAAAGCAAGTGGATGTGTTGTATTTTGATTTTCGCAGGGCCTTGGATAGGGTCAATTGTAGATTTTTATTATCAAAGCTCGATGCTATTGATTTTTCCTCCAGGCTTATTAATTTATTTTCCGACTATTTCTGCGGTCGGCAACAGTTTGTACGCCACGGTTGTTATGTGTCGCAACCCTATCCAACACCCTCTGGCGTGACGCAGGGTTCAATTCTTGGGCCTTTACTCTTCCTACTGATGATAAATGACGTACCCGATGTTCTCAAACATACACACTGCCTCCTTTATGCTGATGACCTAAAACTATATGCAGAGGTCAGTGATGAAGCGGATTGTATACTAATACAAAAGGATATCGATGCCCTACTTAGATGGAGTAACGCCAATGGTTTGGAGTTTAACAGTGCTAAGTGCTATGTTATGACCTTTAGTCGCAGACATAAACTCATTGAATCCATTTATAGGTTGGGCAATAACACCATTGACCGCACAGATGCTATGAAAGACCTGGGTGTGACATTTGACCCTTCCTTATCGTTTAACGAACACATTTTCGCTCTCACTCGTAGCTGTTTCAGTCGTTTGGGGTTTGTGTTACGCAACTCGCGTGATTTCCAGAATCCTAACGTCATGAGAATCCTCTTTACCAGTCTCGTGCGAAGTTCTTTGGAATCGAGTGCGTGTATTTGGAACCCACATGAGGCCAAATACAAACTTATGTTGGAAAAGGTTCAGAAGGCTTTTCTTCGCTCTTATTATAAACGGGTATATGGTTATTATCCCTTCATGTACCCAACAAAGTTCTTGTTGGGAATGCTGGGGATGAATTCGCTGGAAGTTAGGAGAGCTCGAATGGAGTTGTCAACTGCCATCGCAGTTTTGCGTGGGGATGTGGACTCTCCCGAAAGTGTTGAGCAGTTGTCTCGTCTGTTTGTGCCTGATAAATATCTGCGTATTCGATCTGGTCGCCGGCATCTATTGTTTACGTCTCCGCCATGTCACACTATGGCGCGCGAGCAATCACCGCTGTTTCGCATGCATCGGGCACTAAACGCGCTCCTTGTGGCTTATCCAGAGTTTGACGTCTTTGTTGACAACCCTAGATCCTATTTAAAAAAAATAGATGAATAATGTAACAATGCTATTCATAATTATGTAATTGGGTTAACCCCGTTTAATTATGTTAAATAAATAAAAATAAATAAATAAATAAAATATTAATATATTGTCTTTATTTCAGAATGAATAATTCCAATAAAATGTCCATGTTTAGTACTAACATGAACTCTAATACTGTTTCAAAGCTACTATAGCAATGTAATAGATGTCTATATTAACACTAAATTCACACCAATTAACCTAGCTCAAAGTAGTATTGTAAGGCCTGTGATAGATACTAGGGTAACGGATAGACATACATATAAGATACAAAGATATCTAATATTACGTGCAAAGGCTCGTATTCATCACACAAACATATCGAACCCAGTACCGTTGGTGCGAAAGGCAGATTTACTAACGCTGCACCAAACGGTTGTCTTTGGTCGCTTATATTTCAAGTGCATCCTACCCTATATTGATTTTATTATCCTTTACCTAAAAAATAAAAAAATCCAAAGAGTTGTAGATACAACTCTAAGTTATGTTAGTCTCTGTTAATCTAATCTAATCTAGCTTAGTTTGGATAAAAATTAAAAATATCTCGATTTTATTTTCTTCTACTACGTAAAAATATGTTTTCAATAACAATATATAAACGATTAAAATTATATTATGTACTTAAAGAAGATAATCTAGCAATATATAGTTCTATCTTGCACTAATACTTAGTGCATTTATTCACAGCTAAGTCCTTAACAGGATCGAAGGCAGCCCCCCCTCCTTCTGATTGGATCAGCGTCAAGTCTAATGCGAGCTGGCAGGGCATTAGCTGTCATTTATGGAAATAACCCCCCCACTACTTTCCCCCCTCTATCCAGCCATTTATCATATGTCCGTCAAATTCGTCTGGATTCTTAGAGTACACTCATATATCATAGTTTGCAAGTTTACCAGATTTATATATTCTGGTTGACAATATAGAGTACGGATAATGTATGTTTGATTTGATATATGCTTCTTTTTGCTTGTTGTGAGATTGCACCGAAGTAGGTAATGTAAGTAAGAAAAAAAATTGATATCATCAAATACATTGTCTAATTTAAGTAGTTAAGTAGAAAAAGCGCTTATGGAATTTAGAAACGACGACGGTGCCACAACACCCTTAACCTAATTCAATATAGAGTACATAGTTTGTTTCCACATTGACCTGGTCGGGGATCGAACTTGTGTCATCGGAGAGGTGTTGCGAGCACCTCTCTGATGACACAATCAGGATGCGAGTCACTCGACCATGGAGAATAAAACACAATAAATAAAATACACTAAATCACAACTGCGTAGAACGAAACGCTAATGTGGCACTTGTGTGTGACAGTCGGTTAGATTTTAACAAGTTTTTCGCGGCTGTGGAACACGGTATTTTAGTAAAGTCCGTAGGCTGATATAATAACTAAACGCTTAGAATGATTCGCAATAGCAAGAAATATCTATTTTCGCTCTTGATCCTACTGTATATATTAAAAACAGAAGAATTCATAAAGCAGTGTTGCTGATAAACTTGTATACATTTTATGTTTAAGACTGAATATCGAAAAATGTTTATATAACTTTAAGCTACAAAACGCTTCAAACTCAAAACAATTGTGTTTGCCAGCCAAAAAAAAACAGTTGTTGCAAGTAATGTATATTTTTGAATGATTTTATTTAGTGGTACAAATGTATTTAAAAATAAATAATTTTTTTTTCGGAATATACAATTTTTTGGTATCTTTGAATCTTAGGTACATATTTAGCCTTACTTATATGGAAGAAAGAAAGGCTCCTTTGCATTAAAAAAATGAATAAAACTTTTTTTGTTATTGTTTTATTATATTGTGTTATTTAGGCTGCATCCATTTTATTTTTGATGTATTCATTGTTTCTTGTTCTATGTTTTAACTTGTGATTGTGTAGTTTTAATATGTTATGTTATTTTGTCTTGTTGTGTATGTTCTTCTTATCTTCATTTAAATTTGTCATTTTTTTTAATCTCAATTAAATTCTCGCTTTAATGTTTTACAGGCCTGAAAGCAGGCTTGATGCTTCTGTACGTCATTTCATAATATCTTTATGAAATATGCAAATAAATATATATTTCATTTCCCGAATAATGATAACTTTTTTAAAGATTATATCAGTGTGTTTAGAAAAATATTTCTCATTAATTTCTTTCATCTAAGAATTCGATACGTTAAAAAAGAGTGTTGCTCACAAAAGGAAACAAATTTCCCGTCTTTTGAGATAAGAGAAGATCAATCTGTGTTTCCCAATAAAATATGTTGCGGTCGCCGCCGATATTTTCTCAACAATAAGATCTATCAGACACAATGGCTGAAGGCTTCGAGGCACCTTATGGAGCCATTCACTTTTATTATTGTCACACAATTCCTGACCCCAACTTTATAGACTATTGACCTTTTAGTCTCATAGATAACCTACTTTGTTAGGTTGGCATTGTTACTAATAAGGTTTTATCAAAATCAGTAAATTATTTTAAACTAGACATCACCCGCCCATCGTTTAACTTTTCACGTTCTCATTTTGACGTCTAAGAATTAGTGAGTTATAATTTGTCCAATGTAGGATGATACTGTTGACAGTTGACACCTATACAGAGGGTATAAAGTTGCTATTGCAATGTCAAGCCAAACATAAGGAAACAAACGCAACCTTAGTAAGTAGCAATAAGGAAGTGACACCTGTCAAAAGTATCATCCTACATTGGATAAAGTATAGATTAAATACAGAAAAACAATGACTGAAACCGTTACCATAGCAACGCACCGAATAAAACAATTTAACCAATATGGTAACAAACACACACACACACAAAGTATTGTCATAATATAATTAGGATAAATAAATATTAACAACCCAAATTATATGTACGCGGAAGGATAAGAACTAAATATTAAAAAATATATTTCTATCCCTCTGGAGCAGTACTTTTTTCTAGATAAAACGTACCCTATGTATTTTTCCATACCCCTGGCAAAGTGTATGCAAAATTTGATGATGGTCGCTTGGATACTTAAGGCTAAATATTACAAACAACTCTCATTCGTATTTATAATATCAGTTTGAACTAAAAGGTTTTTGGCGCTATGATATATAGCCTATCATTTGTGCAATCATTTCATATCATCAAATTTCATTGAAATCGGTCAACCACTTCTTGACTTATAGGAGATACAGATAGACAGAGACAAAAATATATAAATATAGTAGAATTGGAATCAATGAATCATAAAAGTAAAATTTATAATAAAATTTGTCCAAAAAAACAAATGCAAAGACAGAGCCTACAGATTTATATAGTAGAAGAGTATATAGGTGTGGTAAAAAAGGCGATTAATTACTGGAGACAAACATCGTACACTTCTCGTAGACCAGATATGATGCCAAGATAAAACTTTTCAAAAGTTACATTCAGATTGTCTATAACTTATGGAAGTGTAAACGCATTGTATTACCTTTGAAACACGATGAAGCAATTGAGGCAACGATGTATCTATAATAAAAAAAATTGGTTGCCTGTAAAGTCGGTATACGGGCGAAAGTTTTACGTGACAACGACTTTGAGTGGTAAAATAATTTAAATGTGAATATTCATTCGTATAGTAGGAAGAAGGATGAAATAATAGTAACAATTTAAAACATTTATTTATACAAAGAATTATATTTAAAACATTAATTTATAGGCACGCGTCCCTTCCACTTTTTATGTCTGTCTCTCTCGCTCTTAGGCGGGCTAACCATGCCCGAGTGGAAGGGACGCGTGCCTCTCACTCGCTCTCATTGTGAGCGCATAACGTGAGCGGAGCGTAACGCAGTTTCTTGAAGTGTCACCCGGCAAACCAATTTATAAGACGTTGTCACGTCAAAATAACAATAGCATGTGACGGACAATGGATGGAGGTCACAAAGGCGTCGTTGAGTGGCGTAGAGTAAGCACGGAAACCTCTCTTGAGCGCTTTACAATTTTTACCAAAAAAAATCTCAGCAGTGTTTTGTTTTATATAAAAAACAGCTATCAACCTCTTAGTCCAAGATCCCAGTGCCGCCAGACCTACGTCATTTTAGCAAAGCTAAAATTTCCATGGTTTATAGTCTAGTATGTAGTTAGGAGAGTATGCGTACTTACTAGCTCGAAAGCGGGGCCCTTTCACAGGTAGCGCGAACTAAAGGTGTTTCAAAACTGTACTCACCTACGTTAAAGTAGAAAGGCTCATATTTAAATATATTTTTGACAATATTATCAAAAATAGATAATCGTTATTGCCAGACCGTTTCTGTGGGCCATTACTTCCGCCAGACGTTATAAAGATTGTTTAAAAATTAGGTAAACTACGTTATTTTAGCAAGCCTCAGCTTTACATATATAACTACGTGATACTATTTCCAAACTTTTTGTAAGCAGCCAGACTAATCCAATGGGCCAATTATTCTCCCAGACACCTCAAAGTTTCCCTGTGAGTGCGAGCGTGAGGGCGTTATTCGTGCGCTTTAATTCGAGTTGTTCGCGTTACAAACGTTACAGCAGCTGCGCGAACATATACTAAATAATCTTTCACAAAAATAGACACCAGCAAAAGAGATAGGTAACGTAACTATGGCAACACCGCTCTTCTGTGTATTTAGTGTCCCTTTTTGACAAACTATGACAAAAATGCGCTAACGCTAAACACATATAGTGTTCTCACTCGAATTAAAGCGCACAAATAACGCCCTCACGCTCGCACTCACAGGGAAACTTTGAGGTGTCTGGGAGAATAATTGGCCCATTGGATTGGTCTGGCTGCTTACAAAAAGTTTGGAAATAGTATCACGTAGTTATATATGTAAAGCTGAGGCTTGCTAAAATGACGTAGTTTACCTAATTTTTAAACAATCTTTATAACGTCTGGCGGAAGTAATGGCCCACAGAAACGGTCTGGCAATAACGATTATCTATTTTTGATAATATTGTCAAAAATATATTTAAATATGAGCCTTTCTACTTTAACGTAGGTGAGTACAGTTTTGAAACACCTTTAGTTCGCGCTACCTGTGAAAGGGCCCCGCTTTCGAGCTAGTAAGTACGCATACTCTCCTAACTACATACTAGACTATAAACCATGGAAATTTTAGCTTTGCTAAAATGTCGTAGGTCTGGCGGCACTGGGATCTCACTCTATCTATGATGATATGATGTTTGGATGTTGTTTTTGGAACAGAAGTGAAGTAGCGAATTACTCATAGAGTAGAAAAATAAAATAAAGTTTGACTTAAACCTTCCAAAACTAATAAATCAAACAAAAAACGTAACGTAAACGCATAATTCTTTGTTAAATTTTGATAATGATATTTGGTTTCATAAAATTATCCAAATGTATTTTTATCGCATCTGGTTTCTTAGAAGGACGAATAAAATATCTTTGAATGTAATTCAAGGCCGTTCTAGTTTGTAGGAAACAAATGATCACAGTAGCCTTCACCCGCTAGAGAGCGTGTAATTTGATCGATCGATAGGTTTGGCGGACGTGACCCCACCTTGGAATCCAAAGGGCCGATTGTTCGAGTCCCAGAAAGGGCATAGGTTATTAAGATAAGTATGAGCATTTGTGTCCTAGTCATTGGTATTTATATATAACTAATGAATAAATATCCTCCCTTAGCTAACAGCACTACATAAGTCATTTTTACCAACTTTACAGGAGACGAAAAAATCGGTGGAATTTTAACTATAGTGTATATATATAATATACTTTTTATAATATACTTATTATTATAATATACGATGAATATACCGATTTTTTAAAATAGACAGCTTTTTCGTCTCCTGTAAAGTTGGTAATGATGACTTATGCGGTGTTGTTAGCTAAGGGACGGTATTAGACAACATCATGTGCACTTGTATTTTGGACATCAGACACTAAAACGGTACCACAACACCCAGACTCGAGCCAACATAGAAAAGTTAATTTTCAACACTCGACGACGTAGCTCGTCAATAAACGTTTCTATAAATGTCACCTACATATCGTTAATGTGTGTATATCTGTTACCCTAGTGATTAATTTGCTCAAGGCAAATTGGCGTGAATCTAAGAAATAATACCTATTATTATTATTATAAACACTATGCGCCTGAATTGCTAAGTCAATTTTTAGGCACGTGTTGCTTGTAAGCCTATTATTAACTTCATTTATTTATTTTCAAGGGAAACATACATAATTTTAGACTTATACACAACACATATTGAATACAAATATAACAATAAAGTTTCCACAGATATTTGTTTGAAATTATTGTTTTGTGCCAGAACAAAGAAGAAAAAAAAAAGTCATCTAAACATATTTAACATTAGCTGTTTCATAATTATTGATACTGAGCAGCTATTATTGCTGTTAATTTTCACATTCTTTTGTTTTTTGTGATTTTTGCTATGGAGATCAACTTTTTAAACTTGCATTGTTTTGATAAATAAAAAAACAATAAATGGTCGACCGATATGTACAATATTGCAACTGATGACAAACAGATAAAGTAATTCACCATGAAACATAATTGGATCTACACCTGCGCTAAATGGACGGAAAGCTTCCATCAGGCATTATTGATGAAGCGGCGAAAGCTCGAACAAGATTGAGATATATTATGTAGAGGCAGCTGCCTAAGAACTCCATAATTCGTAGCATCAGCGCTACGGCGTAGCGTAACGAGCAACGGCCGTAGCTTGTGAGCTACGAAGGTTTTACTTGTATTATGAAAAGGCGCAGGTTGCTAAATATCACTTGGGATAAAAATAGGTTGCGGTGTAGAATAAGGCCTTTTTGGTGTGAGTTAGCTTATAAAAGAAAGTCAAAACAATATTATACAAGTATGCATTATGAGGCCAATCAAATTATTAATCAACACTGTTTTACTTAGGTCAAGCTTTATAAATTTTTTTATTTTATTTTTGTCAGTAATGTATCGGCAAAGAGCACGAAGCGCATACAGCCTCGTCTTCAATTATTTCTCAGCTTAATGTGATGATAGGAATGGTGATTTTAGTTGTATTATAAATGATCAATAGACGACGAATGAAAATAAATACTCCGTTCCCTTAGCTTTAAAGATAAAGCATGGGATTTACTAAAACCTTTTCTGGCTTTTTGAGAGAACGTGTAAAAACAAATTCCATTGCTTTGTTTCTCACCACTCATGCATGTTAATGAACTCTTAATGGTAAACAATAATAAACAATGATGCATTTATTAAATACTGAAATCCTGTAAAACATAAAATTTCACAAGATATCTAAAAACACTAAAATAATCCTTCAAAAATAAAAGAAACAAGGTTTGGTTGCCAGTTAAAACTATCTTGAGCACGCAATTGAGGGAAAAACTAGTTATAAATATATCTATTTTCGCGATACAATGCAATCTATTTTACAGTAACAATATATATTGGTATATGATTCAGTGACAAAGAAAGTTTCAACGAAAAACAAACTTCTCCGAAGCTAGTGTCCTTCCCCGGACCAAGGACCAACTATACATTAAAGTTGAAACATGTATAAATGATAAGTATACGTAATAACTATGCGAGCGCGTTTCTGTTGTCTTTTGTTTAGCTTTCACGACCTATTTAGGCATCATGTTTCATCAATTTTTGCTATTCTATTTCTATTTAGAAATTCTTTTTAGAAAAGAGTTTGCTTTTTAATTTCCTAAATACTCATATGAACTCATATTTTTATATTAAAAAATTATAAAAATAGTTAGAACTTCTCTTCTTAACAATCACGAAACACTTTTCTATTCGTATCTTCCGCTGTATACGATTTTCGATCCCTGGGCGAGTAAATACGTCATCAGTCGTTCCCATTTCAATATTTTCCCGGCAAAAAACATTTATCTCTCCCGATAGACAGCTCGAACGGATCAATTCTCCCGGCTGCCAATCACTCGTGAGATGGTCGTTAAGGTGTTGCCATATGTTTCGTCGAGCCCCTCAATGATAATGTATCAAAGCCTTCAGTTTGTGTGGGTTTGTAAAATATTTTCTATAATAACGAACTTTCTACTAAGGCTTTTAATGCGAAAAAAATGTTTTACTAGATGCTTACCTAAGTGGCCTATCTTAAATATTATGCGATTAGTGATTTATGTGGATATTTTGCGAATGTTTTACTAACATTTAATTTTTTTTTTTAGTAACTACAAGATTCGTCGTTTCGAAATTTATATTATTAGTTGTTATCGTGACATGGAAAACAAAAAATAACAGTTTTTTAATTCACAAAATTTCAAAGCAACAATGCAATATCAATTAAGAAAGCAGTTATGCAACATTCAAATCTGCAATATGCAATATTCTGTACTGAAAACACGACCTATTTCTTTCCATAAGTGCTTGGTTAACTATTTTATTTATTTATTTTTGGCACATCACATTATATACACAGTACATTAAAATATGTATGTCATTTCACATTACATACCTAGTAAGAAAACAGAAAGGACAAATTATATTATATATACTATTAATGTTCCTTTATAGTACATTACGATATTAGTGCGTTATGATTACTTTTTTTAACACATTTGCGAGGAAACAGAAAAAAATATCATTTTATATATTTTCATTTTTAATTATTGAAACAGTGAAATTACAATTATTAAAATGATACGTAGTTGTAGTTGGTTTTTTAATTATGTTATTATTATTAAATAAACTCAATCTGTGAATGTACACTGTTGCTTTTCCGCGATTTTAACGAGCGGGGATTAGTTCGAAATTTGAATAGCAACAGCGCGCGAAATGGCAAATAATACTGTTATGGAATTTGTATGGACTATAATTTAACTATTTGCTATGGTAACACACGCGTTTTTTATGACCCGCTTTACATATTTTAAACCGGTGAAATTACATCAGCTTTACGAGCAAAGGTGTTATAAAAAAATAAATCGTTCTATAAAGCCTTTTCAATCCGATTTTGGTCAAAGACATTCTCTCATTCATATGAGGGAAATCAAGTTACTTAGGAAAGAAGATATAAACATCGAAAATCACGAATTATATATGTGTTTGCTACTAAATATCATTAAATGGGATCTTGCGGTAATTGCGTTTTTATATTGTCTTTCATTTGCACCATTAAACCATGAATATTTCCAACATCGCTAGCATTTATCACGTAAAGCCTTCATCATAAAAAGCTATTTTCAGATCGTATTTTCGTTAAACAATTTTACACGATCGCTTAGCAAAAACTTCGTGTCTTATTGTAATTAGAGTAGAAGCGTTAATAGCTCAGCAACAACCTAAATGACAGAAAGAATCGCTTAATTTTGGGTATCTTACGCGAGCGACGTCACAGCTTAAACGTTTTGATGACGTCATAAAAACCTGGTCGTTATCAGGCGCATGCCTTACATAAATCAGTGGTATCACTGTAGTAAGTAATGTGAGCTTTGTCTTCTTCGTTATAGAGGTTTATTTTGTGTGAAATGAAGATTTCGACTTAAAAAAGCAGGTTTACAGAAACTCATCCATAAGCTGGTTAACATGTGAATCACGCCGTGTAAGGCGTTAAGAAGCGTACGCAACAAGAACACAGTAAATTGTACGTTTATTTTTAGCTATTTGTATTTTAATATAAATGTTCCCGAGGTGGTTAAACAGGAAAATAGCGAATAAAAAAGGAATTTTTAATCACGCCAGTTCATATGATTAGTAGCATAGCAGCGCTACTGTGACTTCACAGTGATATACTTTATCACCTTATATTGGATATGCATTACCTAATTTCTCAGTTTGGAGCAGGAATGTGGACTTAAAATTAGGATTAAGATCTCGAAATCTCAACGATCAGCGCATGTGGATACCGTTTAGTACAACAGTAGCAATCCTGCCTTTCACACCGACGGTCCTGGGTTCGAGTCCCGAACACCAATTAGCCTAGATCAAAGCAAGATCTGCAAGGATTGTGTTGCTGTATAATACTCGTATATGTATGTCTATCTTAGAAGTATTTCTAGGATAATAATAAGAATAATATTTCTTACATTCACACCAATTAGCCTAGCCCAAAGTAAGCACTGTAAGGTTTGTGTTATGGATACTAGGGTAAAGGATAGACATACATATATGATATGTAATATTAATTGAAATATATATATATATATATATATACCCATGACTCAGGTACAAATGTTCGTATTCATCACACAAACATCTGGCTCTTCCGGGATTCGAACCCAGGATCGTCGGTCCGAAAGGCAGGATCTCTACCGTTGTACCAAACGGACGTCAAAGGACTTCTGTAGCCGACTACAATGATCATGTGCTGAACAGATTTTCAAATATTAAGAAAGGCATAAAAATCAACATAGAGAAATTTTATAAAACTTAAAAAACATTTACGTTATATTTAGTATTTAAGCAATGTCATAACACAACTGTGTACAAATATGAAATATTTTTAAAATGGTTTTAGTTCATTAAGCGTTGTTTACATTACAAAAGATAATAATCTTCTCCTATAAACCAAAACTTACAAAGGAAGCGTTATTAAATACAAATGCTTGTGTACTGTCATCAAAGGTGTTAATGGCCATTAGAAAGGAAATGCCTCTACGGTATTGCCATAATAAATATTTACCCGACAGATACATCTCGGGAGATTCCATCAAAGATCTTGGCACGTGGTAATGATCACACCGGCTCACGTTTATGCTTCACACATGTATGTAAATCTGCTCCTTTTTCATGGAGCACTCAGGGTTAGGATGCAGTGAGAGCGTGAAGCGACTGTTTTTTGTGCCTAGTTTCTTAGTTTTCGTTGACTAAGGCTTTTGTATAAATCATTTGTTTTAATCGTAGCGAATAATTTAAATATTTATTGTTATTAGTAATTGCCATTAGACTACGGAATTCATACTAGATAAGAATTTACTATCAACCCGAAAGTGTAAGTTGGGTGTGATAACTCTACTGAAAATACTCGAAAAAAATAAAGATATGAGTTGAAATAATGGTCATAATAGTAGTGTTTAAATTTATATTGGTTGCACACCAGAAAATCTTTGAATTGATAATTTATTTTGGAACATTTTTTGTGATCGAAATAATATTAAGGTTCGAAAAAAAGTAAAAAATAAATAATTTGTTAACATCTCATATTACAGTTTAATAGACTTCAACAATATTTCCACACTGGTATTCAACTTATATAGATTGCTTTGTGTACACAGGCGAAGTTCTTATCTTATGAGTTTTGTCATGATAAATATTATTGCTTCGATAAAAAAGGTGAGCTTATTAAGCTATAACAATTTTTGTTCAAAAATAAAAAATAAAACTGAATAAAATAAAATATAAACAGTCTTAATTAGGAAATAATCTCTGAGTGTGTTGGAATAATATCGCTATAACTTATGAAATCGCCAGCACTAAAGCCCCCAATTGATATTTATGTAGACGCTTTACGAGTCAATCGTATGAGTTACGTTTGATGTTATTATGCGTTCCGTTTTTATGTTACATTCATTCGGTAACCGTCACGAAATAAACTATTTTTGGACGATCAACGCGCGATCGTAAAACGGAACGCAGCGTTTGGTGTCACATAGAATTTTACGAGGAAATAAGTCGTCTATACCTTATTTCGACTCATCTTTTTAGGGTTGCAGTTTTAGTAACTTTGAATAGTAAGATTTCATAACAGCAAAATTACATGTACTTTAAGGCTAATATGTTTTTCCATTTGTTTGTATGTACAAAAAATATTTTAATCAGAATACCAACAACGTTTCTTATACAACAAACAGAGTTATGTTTTTTTACAATAATATTTGTTTATAATAAATTAAAAAGTGTATCACAATGTCCTAAATATTTCAATTAGGAATTGAAAAATGTGTAATTCTAGATGCGGAACTTTTTCGCTATTTCACACTCGCTGTGTACATTATTAAGGGATGCATCCCAGAATTTTATGTTATAGTTTTGGAATTATTATTATTTTGGATGTAACCTGTTTATGTGCCAAAACAAATAAATAAAATGTATAACTAAGTTGATCTTGCAGAAGATCTTAAGCTCTGTACGATATCTGCGAAATAATAATATATTAGATATAATACCATTATGTATGTAAGCGAGCCTTCGAAGTCAGCCCTGTAGCCCGGGTATCGTGAGTGAAGTAATAAATATTCCCCATCCGTCAAAGTTCAAAGGCAGTGATTAACTCATAAAGTGCGCTATAGCCTGCGGCGGGGCGACTATAGCCGACCGGCACGCCAATACATGCCTTCTGTTTTGGTGATACTTCGTCGATATTATGTATTAGCTTTATTGAACAACAAAAAGTAGTTCATCGTAGCACAATGCCAAGGGGTAAATAAGAATTTGTTCAAACTATTCTCAAATTTGAGAACTATAGTTCGATCTCTTTGAAAGTGTCCAGAAACTACAGACTTCTTTGACATAACCGTTTTTGTCGTCCAATTTTATAAACGATTTTGTTCATTTTATGTAAATTTATGCTATACCTTCGGGAACTACCGATAATGATCTTCCGAATCATTCCGAATCCGAATGTGAGTTCATCAGTGATATGAGTCGGTAGAAACACGGCGAAAATTCAGTCGTGAGACGGATGTATAGTAGTATAGACTATAAGCAGTATTTCCGATGGTTTTCGATAGCAAAAATAATCATAAACTCATTGCAAGTATTTAAGACTAAAAAATAGTTTTATCTAAGTCGATTAAAACAAACTTTATATTATAGAGCTGACGCCTCATAGTACAAGATACCAGATATATCCTGGCGATGTACGCTTTTCAGAGATAAGAATGTATCACCGCACATTAACATGTAACATGACATTGGTTCTTAAATACCATCGTATTTATATAGCTTAGCTTAGAAAATCTTGCAATGAGTCGCATAGCCGTTATAACAGAAATCTAGGCACTATATTCAAGCCCGTAATAAAACATGTTCTTTGCGAATAAATTAATCTTGCTTGTGGCTTTTCTTCATCTTTTCAGACAAGTTTGTTCAAACCAAACTCTGCTATTTGCAGTAAGTTACTACTTTAAAGAAATTATTAATTTATATGGTTTGAGCAGTATTTGTTATGATAAAAATCTGTCACACAGCAGATTTTGGTTTGACAACAACGTTATTACAATTTAAATAAAACACTAAGTGAGTAAGTGAGTTTATTTCGCGAGATCTTATTTGTTTTAAAACCATGGATGTTGTGTCAATAGGATGACACATCCTATTTAGTTTCAGTCTTTTGTCTTCTTCTTTGAAACTCAAAATATAATTTCAAGGACATTGACGAAACACTCTATAAACAGAATAGGTTGATTGAGCGTTTAAATTAGTTGATTGTCATAGGTATGGCGATTATCATAAACAGTAAACACTATCTTTTATATTATAAGTCACATTTCAAGTCAATAAAAATATATTCTATCCAATTTGATTAATCTTGTTAACTAATCGGGAAAATCCAATATACATATATAGTCATTTTATATATATAAATATAAAATAATAACTTACTTACTTTAATATTGGTATAATTATATTAAAATACTTCAAAATATTTTATCATCAAAAATATTTGCCCACGCTTCTCATTTGAGGTGGAATTTTACAGAAAGTTAGCGATAACCGTTTAGAAATGGCGTCTCCTAATGAATACTAATTAACTTAATACATCAAGTTAGCCGAGACGAGACTTGTTAGGTTAGGTTAGGTTACTTAATTCGTTTAGAAAGCTTAGGTTTCACTTAGAGGGTTTTAGTAAATTTTATATTACGTCCTCAGTATATAATGCGTTCACTTATTTAGTGAATTATATTACGCCAGTTACGATAACATTGAGGATATTTTTTAAAATGTGCCTAAAAAAATTAAACCGTCAAAGAAATTTATTGATAACGGCTATTTTTGTTTCTGAGAAAAAACGCTTCGATAGTTCTTAGTTTTAAATTCACATGCAATTTTTAAAGTGATGTTTGTGTATTAATTAAAGGACAATACTACAAAATGAATGTGGGGTTGGAGTGTTGTTACTAAAAAATGGAAAATGTTATAACTTATTTATTGAGAAAACTCAAAAAATTGGAACGTCTTGGCTGGCTGATAGCATTGTTCGAACCTCAAAAATATTTCGTTTTTTATATGCTTAAGAACGTTTAAGTCTATTTAAAAAGAGGAGCTTGGAACCCTTTTATTAAAGATTTTGAGAATTAATTTAAAATTCAATTAGAATTCTGAAATTCAATCAGGAAACTCTTGCGAGACAATGGCTTTTTTCAATTTATTTAGATTGCGAGAAAAAACGGAAATTGAGAGTTCTCTTAATCAAGTTTAAGAGATAAGTACGCGCCATTTTCGAATATTTCTTCCTTACTTTTGTCTTTGATAGTAATTTGTTATTGTTTTCTTTGTTTACAAATACAGAAGTAGGTATTGTCAATACGCAAAAACAACTGAATTACAGTAACACTTATTTCTTAATATCTACACTTAATATTATACAGAGGAAAGATTTGTATTTATGTATGTGTGCAATGAATGAACTCAAAATCTACTATGCCGATTTCAAAAATTCTTTCACCATTGGAAAGCTACATTCACGCTGAGTAACATAGGCTATATTTAATGCTAGAAAAAGTTTAAAGAATTTTGTCGACCTGTACGAATCCGGGACGGGCCGCTAGTCTGTTATTAATATAAAAACAAAAGTGGAAATAGATATAGCACCACCAGTACCACATATACAAAATTGTCAAAATTTACAAAACTGAATTAGCAATACTAGAATGTGCCTAAAACGATTTGGCTCATTCTAGCATTGTTTATTTATCCATATGTATTCATAAGTTTAATATATAAAGGTAAATTGGACCTTTAAAAACCTCACCTCTTTGTCGTAGATATAAAAAAAATCTAGTATTTTTATATCCTGGACAAATCTATTTATATTTTCTTGCAATAATTTGATAATCCATATATTTTTAAATTCCAACTTGCCTTCTATGTTGTAGAACCTCTTTTCCCTATAATAATTCGACCCCTTAAGGTACCAACAGACAGTGCATTACACCGGTAATTAAATATTTCTACTGATTAACTACGCAAAGGACCGAACCACTGGTTTAATGCTCTCGAGGGCTGTATTATTTTTAATTTCCCTGTCGTAAGATTTGCGACTGACAATCGGGGGTAAAAAAGATTTAACGACCCAAAAGGGGTCGGAAGTGATGTACCTTGAGGTTATTACCGCAAATATTAATGGGGTTTTGTCGCTAGGAATTAATTACTTGAGAAGCTTGAGGGGCATTATCGCCTTTTTGAGAACCAATAGTTATTGATAAACCTCTTTTTTATTATTTAATTTTTTCTTGCAATAATACGTAATAATTAGTTTACTTCATGATGACTAAATTATAATTAGCCAAGCTTTGATATTTTAATAATTAATAATTACATTCCTATCAAGTTTTTATTACATCGACTATAAATATGTAATGATAAATTTTCTATGCTATTAAATTATAATTGCCTAGAAGTAATCTTAAGAACAGTCATATGGATTTAAACTCACATTTAATATAGTAAGTTTTTTGTAATTGTTATCTATTCAACTAGCTCCAGTATTATAAAACGTAGACAAAAATTAAATCTGGTTTAAAATAATGCCATATATGTATTTATTATTGCATATAAGAGATTTTAGTTTAAAATTATTATCAAGTAATCATCATACTCTCGCTTTAAGAATATTGTGAATAAGAACAAACGATTTGACTTTTTTCCCAGTAAGAAAATATTCACCGAATGGAAACTCCAGTGAGAACAATCATTGTTCTCCGGCGTCAAAGGAAGTCGTAATATAAAAAACAATAGAACAAAAGAGTTCACTACAGAAGCTTTGGTTTAAGTTCGTGTGGACTTATTTAGTCAAACAGTATAAACTCAGTGTTATTGTTGAAGTTTAATTATAGAAGCTTGCAAGGAGCTCGGATAATTTCTTACAGCCTATTTACCTTCAAGGAAGGTCGTAGAGGGGGGTGGGAGGGTGTATTTAATCATGGCAACCCCGCTGGACTATAAATCCAACTCGTCAATGAAGGCCCTGTATTAAATTATTTTACCCGCAAGTTTGGAAGACTTTTAGTGTTGCACAGATGGGACTTTACTTGTAGATTTAGTTTATTAATCATTAACAAGAAATTTCTCTCAATTGGTATGGCGTTTCACAAAGTGCGTACGCCAGCAAGAGGATATTTTTAAATGAGGGTATATTTATGATTTGAATTTCAATAATTTTATTATTCTGGTCATGTAAATTTGGATGCTATCTTAAATGGTTGAATATGATAAAGGTCTATAAAATATTTAGATATCATAATTATCAAAACCCGTATAGAAATCTTATGATGTTTATTATTTCTATTTGTCTTCGGCCATATATCGCTCATTTAAAATAACAACGTGACATCTTGACAGACAGCGATTTTGGAAATAGTATCACAAATTATTCACCGCAACGCGTTCTTTACTACAACAAAAACATGGTATTTACAAAGTAATAAATGAAGGCTCTGTACGAAAAAGAGACAAAGTTATCGTATTTACAATCATTAAAAGTCGATTTCTCTAAATTGAAGAATATCGAGATATCACGTTCTCTCTTTAAATGAGCGATATGTAACAATTGACGACACGCAATCTAAAGTAATTCAACTTATCTCAGGAGAAAGGCGGGACTTGAACCCGCAGCCTCTCATTAAGGCGAGTGCTCTTCTAACTGAGCTGCCAAGACTTTACAAACCCTTTCACACGGCTTGGACGACCGAGAGGACGATTAAGAACTTCAGCGTAAGAAATTTAGTTTAAGAACTAGCTACTTAAAAAAATAACTGTTTCAAAATTTATTGCTGGCTTTGAAGAGCACTCGCCCGGATAGCAAGAAGCTCTGGGTTTGAATCACGAGTGATTTTGAGACAATTTTATTTTTTTCTAGTAAAAAACTTTTAAGGTAAAATTCAAACAGGTAAAATGAAATGTTAAATAAACATGATGAAGACTCAATTATTCATTAAACCTAGTACCTCATAAAATATCACTTATTTAATATGTTAAATAGATATAATATTAGACGCAATTTGGTAGTCGTGGCTGAACGGTTGAACTATCGCCTTGGAGCCAAGCGGAAATAGTTTTATCCTCGCCGATGTAATACAGACGTGTAAACACTCATAACACAAGCTTGATAATCTTAAAATGTGAAAATACCCTTAAGTATTTGAATTAAAACAGTTGTAAAAAACATTTCGTAAATATTGTACATTTTTTAAGTTTAAATACTATTTCTTATTTCTTATTTGTCACTTCAATTTAACATTATAAAAGCAATTCTTTTATACTTCAACAGGTAGATGAAAAAATCAAAATTAGTCTATTATACCTCAGAAAATATTAAAGTGAAAGCAGCCATGTAAACCATCGTACCTGTAACAAAAAAAAAACAATTATCGTACAAATTATATACATACATTGCTTTCAAGTAAGTAGATGTTTTCATTAAATAATAATTAAGTTCGAAACAAATTTTCCTTAAATAAAATAGGCACATAAAATCTCTTTGGTGTGACATTCTCATTCCACACTCTGCTTTGAAAGCATTACGAAGAATTTAATTTCCGGCGTAGAGAATTCACTTTTGAAACCAGGAATAAAATAGAAAATTATCTGACGTTCGAGCGAAATCAGGCGAGAGGCAATCAAAATTATAATAACTGTAGCAGGTGAGGCATCCGTTGTAAATTGACTTCCACATTTGTATTTGGCACCCCTTTACAGTCTAGTTTTCAAAGAACCAAGAAGGCAGGGGAGGTCTTCATATAGCGGTTGCTTTTGAACGCTAAACGAGCGGTGACTGGTGGGTCGTTTTTCATCGAGCTGTATTTAAAATATGATGTGATTAGGTAGGAATTGAAATATTAATCATATGAAATGGTTCGTTTATTAATAAAATTTTATATTCGTGTATTATTTACTCATAGTGATTAAAATGTTTTAACGTTCTTATGATTTTTAAATGTTGTTACTTCTTTCAAAGCTGACGAGTTTCTTGCACCCGTTCTTCTTGTCAGTTAAAAGACGTCCTGGATGGAAGGTAGGTAAAAATGTAGACAATTATTATTTATAAGGCATTTTTATTAAGATTTTTCATTTTATTTAAAAAACCTCTTCAGATGGGATTCTGATGGGGTCCCAGTCTTTCGCTTAACGTTTTTAATCCTAACTAGCGGCCCGTTCTGGCTTCGCACGGGTGGGCAAAATTCTTTAAATTTTTTCTATTATTAAATATTTTTCCGTTAGCGCCATCTAGTGTCCGGTAGAGGAACTACTTGCGGTTAACGCGTTGCTATGGTAACGCATATACTATGGAAAACGAGCGGACAGACAAACAAACAAACCTCTGTGATCTTAGATGTATAGATTTACTTTGAGATAAAAACTAAAGGCACAAATTGATATGAAAGTGCGGTATCCAGAGGTCATTTTTAATAAAGTAATATTTATAATTTCAATTTTAATGAGTCATAAGAATACGTTTTGTTGACTAGACATACATTGCTAATCTAACCTGGTTAGATATTTTTATTATCCATTACCAGCCAGCAAGTTATCTCTGATCATGCCTTATAAATTTATTATTTGAATTTAAAAAAAGAAGAAGAACCATTCGAATGACGTCTTTATGGTAAACCATAATCGCTTGGTTACAGAGATTCGGTTTGTCAACACGTTAAAGAACTGCCATTTTTTAATAAAACAACTTTTTTGTGAGATACTGGCGTATAATTTACATTTCATTTTGACATGTCGATTCGTTTATAGGAGTCGTGATCACAGGATGACAGGTAATGGTCGTCATACATCTGTTAATAACTGTTAAAATTGAAGCAAATTGTAATTGTTTTATTTTGCATTTTATTGAGTCCTAGATTCAATTTAATTGTATCTAGGATTATTGTAAACTCTACCACCAGTTTCGAAATTGGGAAGACATTCCGAAAAGTACTGGCTTATGAAACTCAGAAGTGAAAGAACTAAAAATAAATGTATTTTAAATTTAAAATTATTAAACCAAAGTGGTAAAGTAAAGCAGCTTAGACAGCGTAATAGTTTCATAAGGTATTGAATTAATGAATTTAAGCCTAAAACGCTGAGGTAAAATCTGAATTACTTATTGAGTTTAAAAATTTTAACATAACATATATTTTTATCGAAAGAAATTGTTACAAGGAAAAATGTTGGTGGCGGGCGGGACTCAAACCAACATCCCCTCACTTTGGCTCTCCTAGGTCTCCGTCGCTCACTAGCATGGATAGCGAGACGATGTGAGATGATGTGGTTCAGGCTCCTGTCACTTGAGACAAATTGAATTTATCTTTATTATATTTTCTTTACTATAAAAATCTAGCGATTAAACGCTTATATAACGAAAAATAATATAATCATGTATTTTTAATTGTTAAAAATTAATCATTTATGTCATAAATTAAATTAGATGAACATGCAACGTGATTTAAAATTTTTGCTCCTCCCGCGACGTCCATACAACTCTCATTTCCCAGAAGGCGCATTTAACGAACCATTTCATCCATTTAAACTTAATAAAGTATCGGAAAGCATCCTTATTAAATTATATACAAAAAAACTCGACGTCGAAAAAATTACCATCCCTTAAGAACGTCCCATGAGGAAAAAATATTGTACAGCAGAGTTTCATCATGTTTAAAATTCGGTTTATTTTGCCATTAAGCTATTTGATGAGATATAAATTATGAATTTGCGCAAATTGTTCTGATGAGAATTTGATTCGGATAGAAAGCAAGGGCGAAGAAATGAAAGAAATAAATTTATAAATAAGCAAACGAGTGCAGTGTCGAGGAAATATTCGGTTTAATTGCATAATAGAATTATATATTTTTTAATTTTAATACAAGAAATATTAGAAGATTTGGAATATTAAAATATTAGAAGACAGGTTGCGGCGAAAATAAGGCCAGTTTACTACAATGTAGTTTACATGCAGTTAAGGTGGAATGATAAGATTTGATTTTAAACTTTGGATCTTATGCTATTAAAAAAGAAACTATTTTTAGTGTATTGTGGTCATCTATTTAAATTTAATCCGGTAGAGTAACATAGCACCAACATAGCAGTATTTTTAAAACTACTCTTTAACTGGGATCTTAAACCTGTCTACAAAAGCGTCTGCATTTTCGGGGTAACCTCAGTCAAGCTGTGGATGCATTTCGGTTGTGAAATATTATATTTTATGCAAAACAAAAATAATGGCAACAGCAGGATTTTTTCCTTTTTTATAAATTTTTGATTAAACCATGGAAACATATTTGCCACTACCTGTACTAAATATCAAAAAATAAAATTGCCGTTTCGGAATTATGTTGAGTCAGATAGCATAGCTAAACACTGTGCTTATCTAATTATTTTACATTTAGTTTATATAATTAGAATCAAAAAAGTTATAAGGGGAGGTTTCCGTCCAGTAGTGCATATCTTACGACTAATTAGTAAGACTGAAGAACGAATAGTAAGAATGAAGAAGAAAGAAGACCACAAAGCTCTTTTACACCTAAAGGGTAAGAGGCGAGCGATGAAGGTAAATACTTTACTTCTTCAGTAGATCACAATTATACGAAGGCAAATGCATTACGCAAGCAGCCCGTGTGGGACTTTCTTCCATTCCCTCATCTGGCCTAACGCCTGATGGACGATTGGAGGCATATGCCTCTAAAAACCTTGCACTCTGGTCAGTTTTTGGCTTTCAACACGTTGACCTTTAACTCATCCTAAAACGCTGAGGTAAAATCTGAATTACTTATTGAGTTTAAAAAATTTAACATAACATATATTTTTATCGAAAGAAATTGTTACAAGGAAAAATGTTGGTGGCGGGCGGGACTCAACCCAACATCCCCTCACTTTTGGCTCTCCTAGGTCTCCGTCGCTCAATTGGGAGAGTACTAGCATGGATAGCGAGACGATGTGAGATGATGTGGTTCAGGCTCCTGTCACTTGAGACACACATGGAGATTATGGTGAAAACTATTTTTGTGGAGACGTGGACCACTTTGGCTGAGATAATGATAATACAAATCAAGTATACTGCTTTTATATTAAAATTTACTGAACTATCTTTCTGTGTTTCCTGACACATACAATTTAGGGACCTTCAAGTCACGAGTGAATAGGTATATTCTAGGCAAGCGCGTCACATCCTAGATCGCATCATCGCTTACCATCGGGCGAGATAGCGGTCAGAGGCTTGCTTATTTACAACAATATGAAACATTTTGGTGAGAGGAAACGTGTTTGAATGCCTTCATTCTATGCAAGTCATGACGGGTCGTTATTCTAAAATAAAATTACAGTTTTCCCAATTAATATATCTCGTGAAATAATTTATGATGAGTGACTTCCACGATCTAATTAGTAACACCCTTTACTGTCCATCCGTCTGTCACAATTATGCAACCCTTTCGTATTGTGTGTGCTGAATTCATTAGGGATTGCGGTTGCCTTTTGACGAATATGCCACGTTTATTTTAGAATGTGAAATCATTATTATATTAAGCGATACCGTGAAGTAATTGCCGAGGTAGTATGCGAGTCATGGTCGAAGAAAAAATGGAAAATATTTAGCTTGTTTCAGAAATGAGGTTAAATAGTTTCCTTTGAATGGAGTATCCTTGCAAGTAAAAGCATTCCGAGAGTTAGTTGCGAGAGAGCTACGTTCAAAAATGGCAAATTACATTTCTATTCATAAGAAAGTCTAATAGAGCAATAAATTCATCAGTCTATAGTCTCAGATTAAATGTAACTAAATTAGTTAATACGACTATATATTTTAAGTGTAGCGAGAATTAAAAACCATAATTTTTAATTGTGTATGGTTATATAGAAGAATATAGTGATCTATTTTTTGCGTTATGCTTTTATTGTATTTGCTAAGTAATTAAGAAAAAAAAATGAAACTCTTTAGGCACAATTATTTTCTGCCTTTGTTTGGCAGAAAAGTCACCATCGGCACTTGGACTGAGATAAAGGAAAAAGGTGGGTTCTGCCCAAAAATGTTCTAAATTTAAAAATACATCGAACACATAAAAAAGAAAAAGAAAATAGGAGAATCAACCTCATCTATTAACTCAATTGTAACCTCTTTTTTGCGATGCGGAAAATTCACATTGCACTTGCAATAAACATGTTAAGGTTCCCTCAATGAATAAAAATGGCCGTTGATTGCTCCATTCAATGCGGGGCGGACCCAATACATATTTAACGCAGTTAGTTCGCGTCAACTGAGCCCGGATTGATCGGGTTTCGAGTGGATTATAGACCCGGAGAAAAAGCAGTATATAACAAATGGAGATGCCGATATTGGTCATCAGTCATGGTTGTATGTAGATGGATAATCTGTATACATATAAAGAAAATGCTTTTCTTTGTCAAGCAATCACGTCAATACTACTGAACCTATCGGTATGGGAACATGACCAATCGACGCGAGAAAATCTGATGGTTTTAGGCTACTTATTTTTTGGATTCATTGGACCCTTGGCCATTGTTTTTGATTTACTTTTATAAACTTTTTCCCGAATTTATTTTATTCAGTGGGTTGCCATGTTAACGGTTTTCGCTGGTCTAATAATTATTTCTTCGCATTGGTATATTTTGATTATACCAATGCGAAGGTATATATATAATAAATGATTTTATTATCATTAATCAACCAGTTTTTTCAGATTTTTTTGCCAAAATTTACGGCTAGCGAAGCGGACGGGTGACGGCTAATATAATAAAAGTTATTGTCATCAACAGATTATAGATAAAAACCAGAGAGAAATGCCTATAACGAGTCAGCTCAACTCAGTGTGGTTAGTTAAAGGTTTCTATGTTTTCTTTACCTTTTCGCTAGATGTTACTTTACTTCGTGGTCTACATTTTAGCGATATTTGGGAACAATTAGCACCGATCTTCAGAGCGTTATCGTCACAACTGTTTTAATATTTAATGATAAAAAATCGAACTAAGAAAAATAATACAAAAACGTAAGCTCAAAGCAAAAGGTGTAATTGTCAAAGAGAAAGAGTACATAAAGTTATACACGTGAGACAAAATGATCTCATATTTCATTCTTAAACTTTGCGCATCTCGCATATTAACCACTAACTGGATTCACGACGAAATTAATTCTTTAGGAGTAAACTCCAAAAAAATAATAAACGCATCGTAAATCCAGTTAAACTCGTTTATTAAAATGATCTTTGTTACAATGGCATAAGGTAGATCGAAACGTCAAAGTGAAGAACTCGATGTGCTGTCGTCTGTACGAGCAAAATATTCTCCTTATTTTCTTTGATTCATTCATTTGTTTATTTGACGAGCGTAAGTTATACGAGAATAGTGTTTACGATATTTACTCAGGAGGCCCGATCGACAAGTAGATTTATAACCGCCATTTTGAGAAAGACACTAGCCTCTTAAATAATTGTGTTTGGTATGAAAACTTGAAGTTCTTGTTATTTATTTAATATACATACTTCTGCAGAATTATCATTGGCTTGGTTGGCTCCTTATAGGATAAGTTGTCCGTCGTAATGTTCAAATGAAAACTTTAGACTACTGATTTCCATAATACAACTGCTTTAGCTACTTAGATTCAGACTAGCTGACCCGGTAACGCGTTGCTATGGTAACGTTAATTGATACAATGGAAAAAGAGCAGACAGACAAACACACGAACAACAAATTTGTGTTGCTAAAAAGTTAATATAATTATTAGTTTCAAAACTCTCAATTTTGCAATTGAATATATCTCAATCTTATCCGTAATACGCTCCCCTTATGCAGTCCCCTAATTATTTTTTTAGGTTGCTAATTATTCCCTATATTTGTATTTACGACCGTCAGTCGGGGCAAATTTCAAAGCGAGCAGTATCTTTATCTCACATTTATGAAACTCTTCAAAGGACCTTTGATTGAAAAGACTCGTCCAACCTTTTTTATTAATTAAATTATTAGGAGAAGTAAGTACTGCAAAGGTACAGTAAATATATCAATTTCTTTAACCGATTTGTTGCGGATGCATCACTTTTTTGCGTGTGGCGTTAGGCACGGGAGCCATGTCATTTTTTTAAATCGAAGATAACTTCTCCAAATATCTTCATTTTCCACGTAAATCAAGCTCGTAGCTTTCGTTTCTGGTAATTGTATGACGCACGTATTAAATAAACATGGAAGAAAATCTAATATAAGTGAAAGACACGTTTTGAAAGTTACATTTGTACAGAATTGTGTGTTTAGAAACTTCAATTTCCTTCTTAACATTGCTTGGGTGACGGAAATAGCAAACAGTATCACAACTTTCACAAACATTCGAGGTTTAATAAAATCGTTTTAGTATACTATCGCATTTTATAACCGGAGCGATCTTAGAGAATCTTTTTCTTTGTAGACACTATCTCTGGAATAATGCGATATTGAACTTTTAAAGCTCGAATACCATTGCAGTTATGGCTATTTGAAGATTTTTTTAAGACATTTAAAACTCATTTAAAGGAAAGACACGTACAATTATATTTAAACAGCATAAATTATTTTTGAACAGTTCGAAATTAAATGGCAAGTCTCACCTCATCAAAGAAAGTAACAAATCATCACGTTACTGCTATGGAGTTTGGTATTCGTTAGATCTCAACTCTATTATCGGTGGCATCTACCAATCCGAGAGACGTTTTTACTAAACTTGCTCTTTTTTCTCATTTATATTTTTATTGGGATAAATATCATACACATAAATATTTATATTGTCATTCTTGTATTATTACTTATACCGTTATAATATTTGTAAGAAATTGTGAATTGAAAACTTTAAGTAAAAAATATATTTTTTGTTAAGCCGGTTAAATGTATCCAAAAAAATCTACAAGAATTATCTATACATATAAATAAAATTTGAATGTCTCTTTGTAATATTGAAAAAACCGTTTTTTACTACATGCATATGAATATATATACACGGTAGGTACATAAATCATAATAACATTTTTTACAATTTTTGTCTGTCTGTCTGTCTGTCTGTTTGTTCCGGCTAATCACTGAAATGGCTGGACGCATTTTGACGGGACGTTTTTGGCAGGTAGCTAATGTAATAAGGAGCAACTTAGGCTACTTTTATTTTAGAAAAATTCTTTTATTTTAGAAAAATAAAGTAATGTTGCAATGTTCCACGCGGACGAAGTCGCGGGCGGACGCTAGTAACAAATAATTTTATTAAGGCGGATGTAACCTAATAGTGAAATGTCAGTTTAACTCAAACAGACCGAGTTCGTTCTATAAACCTCGCTGGTTGAATACAGACATGGAGCTACTCGTAATACAAACGGTAAGGCTAGTAAACTGTTTTTCGCATTGTTACTATTCTTTACAAAACATAACTAATTTATTTTAGAAAATAGTTATAGAAATGTATAGTTTCATGGCACCAGTCACATCCCCAAATAAAACAATATTTGTCAATACTGTTCTAAAGTCAAAGATTAATTCCAAGTTACATTTACCGGTGTATACGAGGGATTCGCAAATATTCGGTTATTTGGATAAGCAGAACGGACGGACAGACAACCCAATTAGATGGCAGCGATGTATGCATAGGATTCCCTTTTGATACGGAAACGTCTTTTACATCTTTGCGTTGGTCGTATCAGATTTCACGGCTTTATTGATCGACATCGGTATTTCTGAGCAGATAATGTACACTTAAGGGTACCGTAAATGGCGACTAATGATACGGTGATCATCATACAGCTCCCGAAGACCACAAAAACGCAGCAACGTTTTCTGAATTATGGTCTTCTACTGGGATCTCCGACCATTCCACTAGGCGTGAAGGTTATTACAAAATCTTCCTTTTTAGGAAGCTTTTTGACCATTGCTGACGTCTTCCGGCTGATTTGATAATGTATCTTAACAGGTCTTCGGATTTTGTTCGGGGTAGTTATTTGTATGATGATCATAAGCATTTATACCCGATTCAAGATTGTTTTTTATTTATTTACATATGTATGTCTACCTCATATGTAGTTACCACAGTACAAGCTCTGCTTGGTTTGGACTATCATTAGTCACTCAAGAATTTTCAGTTCGGTAGAAAATGAAAAAATCTGCTAACATGTAATTTTGATAAATATGTATAACTATACCCTTTTAACTTGTAAAGGTTGTTCTCATAAAATAAATAATATTGTGCCGTTTATCTCCTTGATACATTAAAAAAACAACCTTTAGGGACTGAAGTGGAATAATTAGGTAATCACGAGCAATAAGATATAGGGTAAAAGCCGGATAGTTGCCCTACTTTTCAAAAATGTTCCATATTTAAAAAAAATATGTTTATTAAGAACAATTCGACGTTTATATTGAAATATAGATCTTTAATCTTTTATAACAGCCTATTTTTGTAAACATAATTAATATATGTTTCGAGTAAATCCCGTTTGATTTGACCTCTCAAAAAGGGGATAGTTGCCTACTATAGCGGATAGTAGCCTAACTTTAAAAATTCTTCGGGGGATACTTGCCTCGTGTAAGGATAGAAGGCTCTCTATTTTTCTTTTAGATAAGTTTCAAGTAATTTTAAATATTTAAGTTATAGTAAGCCTTTATTATTTACTGAGATTCTTTTTTAAGTATTTACCACAATATTAATTAACATTCTTAAACAGTGCTATGTCCTAAAGTATTGAACTATAAAATTACAAAAATATGGTCTCGAAATTTTAAAATTGGATTAGGTAATAATGAAATATAATTATTTATCTTAAAGATAGAAAAATATGGTTTTCAACTTTGGCATTAGCATTAATTATCACCAGCTTTCCACATCTCATGCAATGGTTTTTGAATGTAGAACAAGTTTCATGCAACCACATTTGACACATCTTACATTAAATTCAATCTGATTTCAATAAAATAAAAACTAAAATTGTAAATCAAAACATTCTGCGTAATATTTCTGAATTAGCGTTTTTCACTTTTAATATCTTTTCAGCGACTCTGATCGATTTCTGCCACTTTTCTTTTGATTGGTTTTTGTTTCGTCTTAATGTGACGTGGCACCACGCCAGGTTTTTTGGCTTATACGTACTTGCGAGGCATCTGCTCACCTAGAATGAGTGCATAAAACAGTTGATTATTTATTTTATTTAAAACAAGTCACTATAAGTTGAAAAGAGCACCAAAAGAAAAAAAATGTTTCTACTTGTTACAGAATTTACAGTTACGGATAGTTGCCTTTAGAGCAACTATCCGCAAAAGTAACAAGGGCGACTATCCTTTTTGATACGGATACTTGCCCTTTCTATTTACGAAATAAATAAAATCTATTTAACAATAAAACATAATGAACAGTGTAACTTAAACTCAAATGCATGTAAAAAACAAAAAGTTGACTGAAACTACAATTAACAACAAAAATATTTAATAGTAAAGACTTACCAATATAATTTCGACGCCTGTCAAAGTTTCACCGCGGAAGATTTTTGCTTACACGGACAAAACACGTGCGCCTACTTTAATGGCTTATATGAAACCTAGGTCAGCAGGGAGGACACTTCTAATCATAATCAACCGCTAATGCCACCAACATACCTAACATAGCGTATTCAAAACTGAGGCATGTATCCGTCTGAGGCAACTATCCGGCTTTTACCCTATATAAACTGTAGAACTATGTCATACTAAATTCGCCGAAAGCAAAGAGACAAAAGAATTGAAAAAAAATATTCATGTGGTATGACATGGTTCTACGGCGTACCTACATATTATTACTCGTGACTGTACACAGACTAAATTGAAAGGTAAGTAGGTATTTAAAATTTATTAATATTACTAGCTTTCCGCCCGCGGCTTCGCCCGCGTGGAATTCGGTTATATTGCGGTATAAAGCACAACTATAAGAAAACTTCTCATTCCCACGGAAAAATCTAAGAAGCGCGATGTGACGCTAGATACAAAATTCATATAATTCATTCCACTTCTTACGTATCTTAAAAAAACACTTCGTTACCACGTTTTAAAAAACACCCAGCGCCATCTTTCGCATACCTCTAGAACTAAATAACGTAACTAATACTTATACCAATTAGTAATTCGTTGACTTTAGTGATTTCAGGATAAGTAGATGTAAAAAAAAACAATTTAGACGATAAAACAAATTGTACGTCATCCCTCGAGAATTCATCATTTTCGAGGATTCATTTTCGTATCATTAAGCTTTAAAATTTACATGTTCATATTCGTTTGCAACATATAAGTAGATGTAAAAAAACAGTTTAGACGATAAAACAAATTGTACGTCATCCCTCGGGAATTCCTCATTTTCGGGGATTCATTATCGTATCATTTAGCTTCTAAATTTACATGTTTATATTCGTTTGCAATATTTTACGTTGTTTTAAACGACACACAGCGCCATCTACAATCCATCCATCAAGCAAACAATATTTTTGTTTTTCCTCGGGAATATCTATTTTTTTCGGGATAAAAATTACCCTATTATTTAATCCGGACTTTTATCTTTACGTCTACAAAATTTCAAAGCAATCGGTTCAGTAGTTACGGCGTGAAAGTGGAACAAACAAACAAACAAACTCACTTTCCGATTTATAATATTAGTAAGGAAGTAAGGATAAGGATGAATAAATGTGACATTATTATGTTTTGTGACTTGTTGTTACATTGGCAATTTCTTCTGTATGCTTGCACGTTTTTGAAGAACAAATATATATACATATAAATAAAATAAAACTAAAAGGCCTCAAGGGCTCAAACAATTACACGGATACCCTTAAAGGGCCCTCCAAAAACAAATTCCATGCCTAATTTCCCGTACGCAGTGTCAATAGCCAACAGCCTCCAATATCCTTCGTCCTGTGTAAATAAGATACCAGGGACTTCCGGAACTCTTCCGGATATACAACGTTCGTACTTTTCAGGAGCAGAAACAGTGAAATAATTTTATTTGCTCTTGAAATACAGCACCGGAATTTACGTTAGCAAAAAATAACCAAGTTTTTTACGTGAACTCCGAATTTTCATGTAAATAAGACTAGGAGAAGGGATGGAAAAATGAGGCCCATAATTACCAAAGATAAATAAATTATTGGGAAACATTAGAATGAGAATCAAATTAATACAACATTGTTTCACAAAAATACTAAATGCACAGCAAAATATAAAAGATTAAGATTTTTATGAGATCTGGGCCTCAACATCTGGCATCAAAGAAAAACATGAAATTACAAAATAAAACTATTAACATCAGCTGTTTTTAAATTCAGAATCATCAAATTTCCTAAACTTTTATTTTATTTTCAGTATGTAAAGTTTAAAATGAGATAATATCCTGAAAATAAATGTACAGTGAAATATCCTTTTCCCTAGGTTTCAGTAAAGGTGCGGGGCTTTACTGAAATCCTCCTGTAGACTTCTTGAGAGTGCAGGAAAAGACAGCTTCCGTTGCTGTGTTACACTCGCTAACACTCTTGCATGTTAAAAACACTTAACGGTTAATAATCCATCATTATTACGCATTAATATCCACCACAACACAAATTTAACCAAGAAAAATAAAAGCAAAGTGACGCATCCCGCTCCCGCCAAAAAGTCCATATAATAACGTCGCGAGAGTGATGACGGTCACAGATTAGGTATGAAGATACCGCCCCAAAAGTTACGTTGTTCTGTGTAGTTTATGGTCGATGAGATTTTTGGTGGGAGCGCAAAGCGTCACTTTAATGTTTTTTTGTTTTCTTGTTAAATTTTGTGTTGTGGTTGATATTAGTGTGTAATAATGGTGGGTTGTTAACCACTCTTTCTGGATATACATGAGTGTTGGCAAGCGAAACAAAACAGTGGAAGGTGGCATTTCACGCTCTCTCAAGAAGGCCACAAGGAAGTTTTAGTAAACCCCCACTTCTTTACTGAAATCTAGGAAATTACTCAAGAACTGGCAATTATACTTACTTAAAACAGGCTAAATGCACAGATCGTGCAAGACACAAATAAAGAAAAAGAAAAAAGAAAAGTTTATGGTCTTAATTGTGTTGTAGTGAAACTTTAAGTTATACGTATGAATAAAATAGATATATCCTTACAATCTTACCTTAAAATTACACCTCTTTAGTATCGTAGCCAACTATTTTAAGTTCTAAAGCTGAGCCATTTGATGGCCGTAAATTAGTATGATCCACAGTTCTATACAACGCTAAATTTAATACAAACAGAAAAACCTTACTTTAAATCTCCTGCTAGTCTTAGTGCATTGTATTTTAACTTTATATGTTATATACATTTTATGTATATCTTGGTACATTGCACGCACGCACTATAGTTACATTTCTTGCTGCCCATATCTAAACCTTGTAAACTAAGCCTATATTCTCAGTCAAGTGCAAGCAATAAGTTTTATAGCAATCGGTATATGGTACTGCAGCGCATCAGATATAAACAAACTAACATTACTTTTACAATATATTATTGTATAGTAGTACATTAGCCATTTTAGTGAGGAATAGTTCTTATGAACGTACATCTTGATGTGCTGTAGATTGTACTTTGCTTATAACATTCGCGCAAGTGCAAACAATAAGAAAGCAATATTTTATCAAACTCAGATGGACGGTTAGATAGCAAGCACTGTGAATTAAAACACTTATCTATCAGGCACAGCCAGCTTATTTTGTGCAAATATGATTAAGCTTTTTATTGTTATTCACGGGTACTAACCGCTGTCTGATATTTTCTCATGATTCTTAACAATGTTTTCATACACAGAGAAAGCTTGTGCCCAGCAGTGTGGACATTAGAATATAATAGAGTAACATTTATGTAGAAGAGTGGAGTAGAGTTAAATGTCATCAGTTTTTAGAACAGAATAATAACTGATGATGGTTATTTAATTTGTAGGTATTTAAAAATATATCAGATCTGCTTGTAGCATGAAACATGTTTACTTAAACTAAAAACAGCGTGTTTACGCAATCTTTAGTGTAGTCTGTAATGGGGATTACGTGAACTTAATTGTTTGACTTCCAAGACGAAATCTAAATAAATTAAATTGCAAAATCCCGTCAAAGGTAAACTTGAAAATAAGCTAAGAAAATTCAAAGTGTAAGACCGAAATTCATAAGCCTATAAGGAGGTTCTATTCAAAGGAGCTAGCGAAACTTTGGGGATACATTTAAAAGTAATTCACGAAGCGCGCCTCCCACTTTAGACGTGGCGGACGAAAATTTTATGACTACCATAGACAAGTCTCGCTTCATATTACAGATTAAGATAAAAATTGCGTTGACGCTCCCGCCGACAGCGCGGGCTATATTTTTTTAATTTTCTCAAACAAGATCTTGGGGCATGGAATTCGATTATTCAGCTTAGCGTTCCGTTATTAAATTTGTTTTCGAGTGCACTTTCGGCATTTGTCTCATTTAAATGTCGCTGTTTGGTGGCTTACGGAGTTAATGTTGTTAGATGATGTTGTAAAGTCGAATTGCGACCTATTTAATGTTTTATTTTACGACTACACCTAATTAATTTGAATTACAAACCTCTTTTTATCATATTTCAGCGTCTGCATTTTATTTTTATAAGTTTATATAGATTACATTTTTTTTTTATTCATTGATAACTAGCTGCAAATCTAGACTTAACTACCTTACCTTCATAACTATACTGGATTCATAGACAACTTTGGTTACTCATATATTTTTATTTAATAATCTTTTTCATCATTTTTGAAAGAAGAATACACTACGGACGTGTGAGGATTTAGTTAGAATATTAATACGCGTTTAACTTATAGTTAATATTCTTATAAAAGGCAGTTTTTTGTCATATAAAAAGAACTGCGTTGTGCCACAGAGCCCTCGCTTTTTCTCTCTAGGAGTCTGTCACCTAAATGACATACATATCTATGTGAAATATCTCTCTGAATCTTTTGGTAATAGTAATGTTAATGTTCCAATTCTGTTCTGTTTCAGACTGACGGAAGATGAAGGACAACTTCATCTTTTTTACACAATTTTGAAACCGGGCTTGTAACACTAGCGAATCTTAGCATCTTTTTCTATTCATTAAGCTAGAACAATTTAAAAACAATCATAACACAAAGGCTTTAGTTTCATTGCTAAAAAAAACAAATGGCAGCATTTCTCAAAGTTTCAACGAAAAAGTTTACACGAAAACTTCGCGGACAGTAATTGTTAAAACCTACAAAGCAGTAACGATCTCCGTCTGTATTATTAAAGAGAACATTAATACATTTTCTTCGTCTGTACATTTTTTTTCCTCTTTTAATTCTTACCCCAGTTCCGACTTTATGAAATAAGTTTTTTTTTTCTTTAACAAGATTACTTTTTATGAGGAAGAAATTGAAGAATAACGAATTTTAAAAGTCTTATGTTCTTTCCGTTATATTATGTTTCGTGATGAATTGTTTAGGACTTTTAAGAGGTTTACCTACTTAAAGTATCATATTAGAGAATTATATTAAAACATGAAAATAATGATTTTCTTTGTTTTAACTTTGATTAATGTTCGTATCAATATTATTATCTCATTAAAACACAAACAACTGTGAGCTAAGCGAGCTTAATATATAAAGAACTAGTGACCCGCCCGGTTTCGCACGGGTGCAATGCTGATACTAAATATACTACAGAATGTCTTTATATACAACGTTCACAGCTTTTTTGTCATTGGACAATACAAACATTATCATATGTACCGGTACCGCCGCAACCGCTACGTCCCTGCATTTTAAATCTGTAATATCTTCGAAAATATTCATTTAAATTACTTGAAGGGCCATATTGATCTATATTAAATGCACAATGTATTAAAGGTACTTAATTGGATAAGGATTAATGCTGTACTGCTTAAAATTGCTTCGTAAATAAGATAGACATATACCATCGCGGACCTTTTTAAGGTGTACAATACTGTAGTACATTATTTTGTAGAGTTCAGCCAGTGTTTGCAATGTAAGCGCAAAAAATGTGTTTATTTACGACATTACATTAGAAACCTCTAAAATTATCAGTGTTTCTCTACAATGTTATGCATGTATTATACATATAAACCTTCCTTTTGAATCACTCTATCTATTGATAAAAAATGTATCAAAATCCGTTGCGTAGTTTTAAAGATCTAAGTATACATAGGGACAGACAGCAAGCGACTTTGTTTTATACTATGTAGTGATAGTGATTCTTCATGGCATAATGTCTAAGATTGGATTCGGTATTGTACTACTATCTAACATTTAGTTTTATACTCTGTGCTAATACTTCCTCACGAATCAGCAATCGAAACAGCTATCAATCAATCCGTTTTAAAATGTAAGTAAAACTTATTTCTGAACATTCTAATTTCGAATGTAGCCGTATTTGCTACATTTCTATTCTTGATGGACAAATTGGACTTTTTGGCGGGAGCGGGAAGTGGCACGTCGGTGGTTTTGTTTCTCTTGTTGAAATTTGTGTTGTGGTGGATATAAGTGCCCAATAATGGTGGAAGAAGTTCACGGGAAGGTCTCAGTAAAACCCCCACACATTTTCTAAAACCTAGCAAAATATATATAAATATATAACTGACAATTATACTTACTTGACACTGGCTAAATGCATAACTCGTGCATGCCATAAATAAAGAATGATGGACGCCAATTTGGCGGGAATCAAGCGTCACATTTTAGTTTTGTTTTATTACATAAAATTAAACAAAAAAAGGGCGGATGCCTTTTCACATTCTCCCAAGAAATCGGCGGAGGTTTTACTATTCCCATACTCATAATGAAAGTTATTGGGGAATATAGTTTTTATTCATCTATTGATTATCTGTGGTACATATATTATATATATTCTTCACATTTTTATAGGTGGCTTTGTACCACATTTTTGTAATAGGCAGCTGTCAGTTATAACGAAGGTAGGCTATTTGTACTCATACATTTTGTTTTACGACCGCGGTCGAGCGGGGCAGGCATTTTAAGGTATTACAATCTATTAAGTCATTTTAGCAAAATAAGCGATGGCGATGTACATTTTGTTTGCTTCTTTGTTTGATGACTACTTACGTTGAAATCAGACCAATGTATTTATTTACTACCTATTATTTATTTAATACGCCTTATCTGTACCAGGACAACATCAGTCTGCACTGCCAATACTGATATTTATATGAGGTCGTTGACTCGTATTCCGATTTTCATGGTAACGCCTCTCTGAGACCCCGGATTTGATCCCCGGCCAGGTCAATGTAAGAAAAGAACTTTTCTAAATTTGCTGTGGCCTGAGAGTTGTGATACCGTCGCTGTTTTAGAATCCCATAACACAAGTGCTTTACTTAATCAACTTGGGTTCAGAACAGTGAATGTATTGTTGTCTTTTATTTATATTTATAAAAGCTGACCCGGCCACGCGTTGCTGTGTTATAAGTGAAAGCTAACTTATGTCCTAAGTCGAAATAAATCCAGCAAAATAAAAAAAAATCATCAAAATCGATTGAGTAGTTTCATTGCGGTCAAACACTGAAATGGAATTTATATATAAATATATATAGATTACCAAACGTAATTACCGACTATTAGATGATTCTCAAACAGCTTTTAGTATGTTGCTATATTTGTCTTAATCAATTCATATCCAAAGCCTCCCGTAAAACGGCAGACCCCAAGTCCCCTCGTCTTTAAACTCAAGTTCGCCATAGCATAGTAAAATCACTATTTCAGTAAACAACGAGGCATATTTATACTATTAATATTATTTCAAAGTTCATATTGACAAGAAATCGATTATCGAAGTATTTTTCCTTGGAAAATTAATCCTAATATTTGAATGGCTATTTATTTGGTAGAGAGTAGGAAATCCTGTTATGTGTTTCAATTTTACTAAAGTTTTTTTTATATTTAGTGATTAGTTGCACGTTTAATTTTAGACCTTAGCCATCCTGTGATCACGGCTCCTGTAAGGGAGTCGAAACATCAGGATTATTATTATTATTATTAGTAATTAATGGACTAGTACTTTGATTAATCCAGAAAAGAATATTTTTACCATAGAACTGTTCATACAATGGAAACTTCGTGATCATTTTATCCAAGCTTAAAAGGTGGATGTTCCATTGGATAAACTAATTTGACAGATATGGTGGGATCAACTTAAAAAAAAATACGTGTATTTTGCTTAACAGTCTTCGATATTTACATCAAGAGTTCAGCTTGTATTATTCCGCAAAGGCACTGCAGCTAATGTTTATTGGCTGTGATCTAGATACAACTTATTTGCAACAAAAAAAATCAGAAAAGCTTGTTTTCTCCTTTGAATAGAATGCTCTCTCAACATAACTCGGTGCCAAAGTCTACTAATCAGGTTATATACTCCGATTCTTTGAACAACTTAAGATCTATATGTCTAGGCCAACCTACATATTTAAAAGAAGTAAATATTAAAGTAAGATCTTTTCAAATTAAGAATTTGTTTCTTTTCTTTAACCATGTAAATTTGAGTACTTGAAATCCTATTGCTGTTATTTTGTGTATTGTATGCCGTTGTCGCCTCTAATTAAGGTTTCACTTAATCAAATAGTTATTTTATCTCTATTTTATAATTTAATAGTGCAACCTTGTTGGTTATCCGTTAAATAAATTATAATGTTTGATGACACTGGTGACATATCAACTGTGACAAAACTCAACAATTTGCCTAAACTATGAATCCGTCATATATAATTTGGAGTCAGATGGATTATCATATCACATGAATATTTTATAAGACGGTTCTATTCAATTAGAGAATGCCCTCAAAGCGAGAATCGGAGCCGATGGGATTAGGGAATGATGTTTCTCGCCTAAGTTTTAGTTGGTTTAATTTCATCCATTTTTAATATAAAATTCGCTTATGGATGTTTCCCAAGCATGAAAGATTTCTTTTATCAAGTATTAAAAGCAATAAAAATATTTTTATATATCGGACTGCAACAATAAATTTGATAACATCTATTTATTTTTGTAAAAATATTGAGTTTTAGCGTATTCAATTATTGACTATATAATATTTACTGATATTACAGATATACTTTATTTTTTAATTTTGATATCTATACATATAAATAAAATTGGAGTGTCTGTTTGTAATATTGAAATAACCGTTTTTACTACATGTATATGAATATATATACGGTACATACACCAAAATAACATTTTTTACAATTTTTGTCTGTCTGTCTGTCTGTTTGTTCCGGCTAATCTCTGAAATGGCTGGACCGATTTTGACGGGACTTTTATTGGCAGGTAGCTGAAGTAATAAGGAGTAACTTAGGCTACTTCATTTAAGAAAAATTAAATTAGTGAGCCACAGCAACGCGTGGCTGGGTCAGCTAGTTTTTAAATATAATAAGTTTTTGCATGCTGAAAACGGTTAATTGTGAGGTCTATTTTTTATCTATGAGCAACAATTGAAGTTATTTTTTTTTTAGATTTACAGTGTTATATAAACCTATTTAGGTTTTATTAAGCATTGGCATTCATTCCAGTTAACTCTAGAATAATTAGTATCTGTAACAACAATTACAACAAATAAAGCAAATACTTCATTTTATTTCAAAAAGATACAAATTTAAAGTTATTCTACGACCAACCCTTATTTTTTTTTACAAAGTAAAAGGTTATCTTACGAAAGCAGATCAGTAGCTTAACCCGTCGAATTTTATCTCGGTAGATTTAAGATTTAAAATAATATTTTTTTGAATATAAAGGATCGTATAAACCATTCGAAAAAGGAAAACGAGTAAAAACCGAGCAAAAGTCGCTATATGCGAGCAGAACATTGAACAATGGGCGAGAAACGGCTGTAGCTATGGGGCTACACAACTTTCAGTTACGATTCAGTGCAAGTAAACGGGCTGACCCAAGGCATAAACTGCAAGCGACGAAAAGGAAAATTTAAAAAATAGACTATTTTTTTTGATCGGATTCGTTCTTGATCCCAATCAAGCCCAGGGGGGCAAGATAGGATCCACGATGAAACGAGTTAACCCAATAGGTGCCTATTCACCCTGGCTTTAAAAACAGACTGGTTAAAGGTACTCGGAAATACAGACGCAGGGAGGGAGTTCCACTCCTTTGCTGTGAGCATTATAAAAGAAGTTGAGAAGCGCTTGGTACGACAGGGAGGAATAGCAACCAAGAATGGGTGGTGGCCCGCAGTGCGTCTGGATGTCCGATAGAAAAAGGGAGATGGCGGTATGAGCATATACAGCTCCTGCGCACACCACTCAAAATACATTCTGTAGAATACCGACAGAGAGGTGAATTTGCGGCGGCGAGCTAAGGAGTGAAGCTTGCTCTTTACTTCACTTTATTTATATATTATTATATTATTTGTTACGATGCTAAAGATTAATAAATAATTGAAAAATTGGGAGCTGATGGGACTGGGAAATAAGAGTTCGCGTATTTTCTCAGTATTACAGGCCGTTAGTTAGTCAATGAAAGTAATTTATTAGTACAGTCTATTCATCCTAACTTGTCCTATCTGGAAAACAATCTTGGCACTTCTTTTTATTGAAAATGTAGCATTAAAAATCAACTGATAACTAGATTCAATAGGTTTCAGTCTATAATAACGATATATTTTAATAGATTATTGACTTTGTTATTATTTTATTTTTAAATGGGTGATTGTGTTAAAAAGTTGTGCCAAGATTGTTTACAAAATAGGACAAGTTAGAATGAACAGACTTTAAATATTTTTTAAACCCGCTGTTGCTTATAAATTGCACCGCCGAAAACATAGCGACAGCGGGCTGGCAGTAAATCAGAGAGAAGCAGTAGAGACCTTCCGCCGTCTCTCATTATGTTTATTCATGAAATTGCTCATCTAAAGAAAGTGAATCTTTGTTTACTTGGGCGAATGGGTCGTACGATTGTGAGTACGAGTTCTGATGCAATCCTTTTACTATTGTACAGTAGAACATACCTTTTAATACATACGGGCCTTGTATAATGATTTCCTTTTAAAATCTATAGTTGTTGAATAAACATCTGACTTATCAAACGATTCTTTTGATTTTTTTCTTCAGCTTAATATTAAAGTAAGCCATTTTTAAGTCTCTTAAACCTAACTATCACTTAGTCACTAGAGATACGAAGAATTAAAACTCTTTTTACCAAATAACTAACTAGTTTATTTTTATATTTTGTTACTACAAAACGACTTATGTAGTACTGACGTAGGAAGCCATGGCGTAGCCGTTGACGTTGAATACACGCATTGTAAATACTCATGTTGAGTAAAAAGCATTTTCTCTTATTTTACTTGATTCGTCAAAGTTGTTGAATATAAAATAATTGTCCCGTATTAGCAGTTAAGTTATTTACAAATATAAGTTAATGATTATAACAAAAACAGTCTTTATATTTATATTTTTATATGTAAAACTGTCTCCACTAAGGGTCATGTAACATACAACCTTTTCCTGTAGGGGGAGGCAAAGATTATAGACTTAAATTATCTATGATCTTGACATACAGAAATGGGTCATATTTTTTTTTATTTAATGTTTATTAAGAGGTTTCGATGCCCTTTCAGCATTTAGGATCACAGGGTGACTATGATAGTGTATTTTATATCAATGATTGATCGTGTGAGAATTTCTAATTTCAACACCGGTATAGAAGACGGTTTTTGGTGTCCTAAGCAAAGATAAAAAAAAAGTTTGAGTGACTAAATAAATCCTTATTTTATTATAATAGAAAAATACTAGAAAAAATCGACTCGGGTCACAAGTGAATTCTCAGGCGGGAACCCGCAACCATTGGAAATCCGGTCCAATGCTCTCCCAATTGAGCTACCGAGCCTTGTGAACATTCGTCGAGATTATCTAGTACATTCCTGATTTTACGCTGTAGGCCGGCGTTGTTTCATCAATGAGAGGAACATCCTCCCGTATTCGAAAAAAACATTTTTACAAATGTTTGGTCAATCGATTGAGATGAAACAGCCATTTTTAGTTTTATAATTTTTATATATTTTATGCATTTTCAATGCGATCTTATAAGATAAATTATTATAATAGAAAAATACTAGAAAAAATCGACTCGGGTCACAAGTGAATAATTATAATAATTTATCTTATAAGATCGCATTGATATGAAAATTATAAAACTAAATCCTTATTTTGTTTGAAAAAAACTAACGAAACAGAAGAATCATTTATAGGTGTAATGATTGCTTTATAGGTAGATTAAAATATAATCGAGAAAGAATTGCAATATGATTTCATTTAACTACCAATGTATATGGCAAAGGGTAAGTTTATCTGTGTGTTTAAACCTTATCGATTAAAAGGTTATCATAATTATTTAAAGTCAAAAGTAAGTGTTGAAAAGAGGTTTTTAAAAGGCAGTTATCCTAAATTACATTTAACTGACCTACTGACTGAATGGCGGTAGGATGATAAATAAAAAAAACCTTGCTACAGAAAAATGCAATATTAAACAATATGCATTCAAATGAACTACACAAAAAAAAGCTTTTTAAACTCACTCCGAACGTAACCGCTTAACCTATTTTTGTAGAAATTGTTAGTCACACACTTGAGCACATTTGAATGAAAAAAGAGCTCAGATCTTGGCTGAGGACCGGCAAAAATGCTTATGCAAAGTGTTATTATTTTTTCAAGGCGCGCATTATGTAACGGATGTATGGGGAGGGGGTGTGGCCTTAATTACAGCGAGTACACCGTTTTGAAGTATATCATTTTCTTTTATGAGGAATATTTTGCAAAGATTAAGTCGACGTTAAACTAACTTTAGCGATGTACATGCAATTTTTGGTTGGCTAAAAGGGATCTGTTTTATAAGTTCACTATAGTTTAGAAATTAGTTTTATAATATACCTAACATTGTAACATAATTTTGGCTCATAATCAATAATCAATAAGCTAGTTGCTTTAACAACTTACCTTCATGTTAGTATGTAATACGTCAAAAACGATTTAATTTTACTTGCATATGGGTTTACTCTTATGGTTGTTGGCTTGACAATCTAAGGCAAAACATACATAAAGTTGTCCTTAAAGATTGTTATACCTTGCGATTTCTTAAGCAATAAATTTCGCTTATTCTCGCTGTCAAATAGTAGAAAAATCAACATATTTGCGATTAATTACTACACCAGACTAGTTCTGCAAACCTACTCAGCATATATGACAAATGTTGACAGACCAGACCCGATCTGTGATATAGTTGTTTTCTATTGGACCTTTATATATACTTACTAGCTGACCCGGCCACGCGTTGCTGTGTTATAAATTAAAATTATATCTATCATATCTTTCAAATTACAAATTTGATTAAAATCGGTTAAGTAGTTTAGGAGTCCATCGCGGACAAACAACGTGACACGTAATTTATACATATTAAGATAAGGTATAATAACTTAAAGAGCGCGTTTCTGGTTTCCTCCGCGATGCCTAAACGTCTCTTTTTTCACACTAAGATACAGCGAAATAAACGACTGCCTTCACCGTAGTCAGTCCACTGACTTTATAGCCTATTTATATATAAATCAGTCCTGAATTAGTGTGCGACCATTTTCATTATACAAGTTAATTGAAATATCTTTTATTTATATTCTATCTCGCTAACAATGCGACCACACAACGGCGGAAGTGCGTCGCGCAGCATTAGGCGGATTGAGCGGAAATGGGTCAGGCGAGGATTTGGCGCTGTTTTTATTGCTCTGATTTAAATATAACTGGCTCCGGGCTTTATATGTGGCTCATTGAATAATAATAAATGTTAATAACAACACCATTGGGTTACACAATTAAGGTATTTTTTTATTCATTCACCTAAAGGGGAAATGAATATAAAGCTTGTGCATTTTTCTTATATTCTGAAAAGGTCATCGAAAATTCGTGTGGTGTCGTGGGACACCAGATAGGAACGATGTTCCTTATTATAAAAATATTAATTTTAAGTTCTATTCGAGGTATCAAGAAAATAACTTTTCATGTATACATTTTTTATTATGATTTTTTTACCGATAAAAAGCAAAGAAACTATTTTACAAAATTATCTTTACTCCTCTATTTTATTTACAATGATTTATAAAAATATATAATAACAGTCATCACGTTGACTATACATAAGACACTGTATAGCCATCCCACATAGACTTTACATAAAAATCTTACGCTTTTTGTTTAACGCTACGGACGTTTTTTCCCGGCTAGGATACCCCTCCGCAACGCCCCATAAGGAACTTCGTTACAAAAAATTAAATGATAATCATAATATTTTTAAGTAAAATCAAAACAAGTCCCTGTGGATCGTTTTTTTTTCATCTACACTTTAAGGACGTCTTTTAACTGACAGACCTCACAATTTGGTAAATTAATAAGAAAATAATCGTTGTCATCAGTATTTCATAAAATTTTGATACAATTTATGGGAAATAATGCTAAACCTCACTAGTAGTGTATGTTCGCTAGTAGTACATATGCTCATGAAGTAAAAATAAAAAAGTTTTATTGTTTGTTTTTCTTTAATAAAGTAAAAGCAGATAAATGTTTAGTATCGAGTGTGACCCTGTAGCTAAAATCACAGCTTGAATTCGTCTGGGCATGCTAGCGAGCATATCCCGGATACTTGCTTGCGGAATACGTTCCCACTCCGCAGTAATCACATTCTTCAGCTCTCTGATGGTCTGCGGAGCCGGTTGTACTGATCTCACACGCCGTTTCAGAACGTCCCAGATATGCTCTATGGGATTGAGGTCGGGACTTCAAGCTGGCCAATCTAAACGACGAATGCCGACCTCTTGCACATACGCTTTAACATCGCGAGATCGGTGGGCGCGAGCATTGTCGTCCATAAAAATCGAGTCTTCACCTAAAGCGGCCAATGCGGGTTGTGCATGAGGAATTAGAACTTCCGTTATGTGTCGATGCCCAGTCAGTGAGCCATTTTCAATGAAGACTAACTCTGTACGATCCATTGAATTTATTCCTGCCCAAAACATAACAGAGCCCCCCCCCCCCCCCCATAAGGTGTGATTTCTTCGAAACATGCCTCTGCAAAGCGTTCTCCTTATCTTCTTAACACTCGCTGACGTCGATCTTCACCGAACAGAGATATCCTGGCTTCATCAAAGAACAAAACCCTATTCCAATCTTCTTGAGTCCATGATTCACAATTTCTAGCGAACCTAAGCCTGTGAACTCGGTGCTCACGGAGTAATTTGGAGCCGGGGGCCGGGCGGTGACTGCGTATATTGGCAGCGAGAAGCCTCCTCCTGACCGTCCATAGACTAATATGCACATTTCTTACTTCTTGGAGGTTGTTCTTAAGATCCACATACGAAGATTTGCGATTTCTCAATGCGCGACTCACAAGAAAACGATCATCCCGTGGTTGGGTACATGGTTTTCTTCCAGAACCAGGCCTTCTCTCGACGGAACCAGTCTCCTGATATCGCTGCCAGTTCCTTTGGACCGTCGAGTGACTAACATTTAGCCTCCTAACCACGAAGCATTGGCTGCAACCCTCTTCAAGCAGCGCGATAATTTTGGTAGCTTTTACCACTTTATCTACCATTTTTGATACAGCCAAACAGCAATAAATAAAGCTTTGACAGTCAAGGATATGAAATTAATCGATGAAAATTGAATAAAAGTTATGAAAGTCAATGTTAACTTCTGGAACTTCGCGCCAGAAATGTAGGGTAAAAAGGAGTTTTCTGTAAAAATGAGCATCAAATGAAAATATGAATTTAGAACGTACTTTTTTAAATACCACGGCATTAAAAACCGGCCAGTAACGTGTACAAACGATTGAAACCTTTTTTGTATTGTATCTTTTTAAAGATGAATGAAAATCAAAACCGCCCGTTTTTTTTGCAAATGAGTGTATTATTCTATTATGATAAAACCTCCGTGTTAAACTTCCATTCATAATTCACCAACCATGACTTCAAAAACCATAAACATGTTAATTTATAATTAATTATAATAAATGTGATATTGTAAGTAAAAATACTAGTGTTTCAGTGCAATCCATAATCGCAGGCAGTAGCCGTTCACGAGCATGACGCAAGAGCCACCTATCATCACTACGCTCAACCATTTTTTATAGCAACGTCCCACCAGTAAGATATCAGTTTAAAAATTAACAAATGCTATTTAGGGAATGCCCCTGGGAATCGAGTAATTCAAACATTTCTGTAATAATAAAGTGTTTAATATAAAGTTTGATTGTATAGAAAATGGTGTATATTTCAATAAATATACTAATGTAAAATGAGAGGTTGTTGATTCCATTAACCAATTAACTGCATTAATTCTTTACTCTTCTTAAAGCTCATTGGCCGCCCGTTCTGTCGTCACCAGCGCCGTCAACATGATTTAAAAGTAGAAACGAGAAGACGATTTTATTTCTCTATGGTTTTGACTGCGCTCTTCTATGTACTATGACGTATTTTTTCACTGCCCTTGTTGCGTCGTGCTTTCTCTTTTCATAATTTTTGTAATATGAAACCTTATTATTAAATGTCTTAAACCAATAGCAGTGAGTTTATACTTATGACTAACTGAAAATCTTGTTGGCCGGAGCATAAATATTTTCCTCATAAATATTACCTAGTATTCATAACAGATACTCAAGAATACCACGATTCAATTAAGGAATCGGTTAAGCCCCGTTATCGCCTTCATCACAAGTCATAAATCACTTTCCTTGTTCACAATATGAATATTCATTCAGGAAATATTGTTCTCAGCTGGCAGCAGACGGATGGAGAGGTTTTGTTTTATGAGATTTTGCGAATGTACCTTTGCAATAATTATTGTAAACGCCTGGTTAAAGTTGAAATAAATAAGGGGTGTTTACTCGCTTCTCTTCAGAAGTAAACAAGTGCTCATTGTTTGGATAACTTCGTTAGTATAATAGCTAAAATAAGATACTGTAAATAGTTTATTTCTCAGTGACCCCATGAAGAAATTTAAATTATTATTTTCAAGGGAAACATCAAATCAAATTAATGTAATGAAATACTGAAAATAAATAACATAGAATTCAAACAAATTAAAAAATAATAAAAATTACCGAACCGTTTTCTCTACCGCTCCATTCGAGTGTTGAAATTAAACTGCAAATATAACAGAAAAACGAAAACTGCTAGATTTTTATCCTTGTCCCGCCTGTCACCTGGGACAGAGCTTTTTGTTGTAATTTCTTGAAATGGACATTTAATCAAGCAGTAGTGGGAATTCCACATATTTTTTTTATTATACTGATGTACTAAAGTATTTTGTGACAGTACACAACAGCATAATACACGTGAAAGTCGTTTTTTAGAATATTTTTCTAGTGTACAAAATTTTCTTATTCTAATTTTCTACCGATGGCGCTTTTTGTAATATTGCAGTTTTAACAGAAGCTTCTATCGGAATTATACTTATTATAAATTAGAAAAATAAAAAGTAACGTCTACAGACACAAGGAAAATAACCTCGTCTATAGACACAAGTAGCTTAGGATACACCCAGTCACAGCAATAATTTGTTTTGTAACACTACCAACAACACACAATAAAATGAATGTAGTTCTTACTTCCGCGCACATTACACATTTAAATAAAACAACTTTTTTACTGATTTTGTGCATAATTTATTTTATATTTAATCCTGACATTTTTTCGTCTCCTTTGAAACGTTAGGATTATAATTCGCTGGTGTGCAAAGATATCGACGTAACTCAAAAATCTGTCAAATTGAACTAAATATGCCAAACGATCTTAAATCTTTGATATTTCATAGTGAACAGAGGCGCAACGCAGATATCGCGCCACCGTTTTCTCAACAGAGATACAATTACATTTTTCGGTATGCGACAAAAGATTTAACAAGAAATTTGAAAACCTTATTCTATAAAATCATAAGTTTTTAGTTCCGTCGCTATTCTCGCAAACCAGCGATAATTAAAATATATAATGCGCAAAATCAGTAAAAAATGTTTTATTACAATAAAATGAACACAACACGTTAAGTTAGTTCAAGTCAGAATAGAGAAAAGCTAAAAATGAATCAAAACTGGTCGAAAGTGATTTGACAGAGATAACCTGGCCGGCTTTTGTGACATGAATTTACACGTAAATGGTTCAAACTTTCCCAAATAAAACTTCTTCTTAGAATAACAGAATAAGTTTATCCTTCCTCAATAAAGTGAAAAGGATCTCGCAGCAAGCAGATTTCCTCTAATTTATATGTTAACGTTTTCACAAAACGAGACAAACGAATAAAAAGAACTATTGGACTTCGAACGAAGCATTTTAATCCATAAACAAACCAATTCTAAATCTATAGGAGAGGGAGCGTCCGCATCCAAGTTTTATTTGAACAGAGTATAAACAGTGCATTCTTATGCGATTTTGGACCTTATGACGAAAAGCGGAAGGACTATATATTTCTTATTGGTTGTATATTCCGCAGTGTGGAGCGAGCCTTCGCAATCAGACGAATAGTCGAAGCAGTGCGATAGCCCCTTAAACCTCGTTGCGACTTTTTACCGGTCTTCATCCCTCCCTTTTGATAAGGGTTGCCAATGAAAAGACTGTGAGTATATTAAAAATAAAACAAATTATGGTCAAACATTTTTAATAAATGTCTTATAGAAAGACACTTGTGTAGGAACTTCTTACAAAATATAATGTTTAATATTTACAGTTACCTAATTTTTTGATTCGCTTGAATGTATCGGAAAATAGCAGGCACCATATAGCCACGACAATAATATTTGGACTTAATATTTCTACTACTATTTATATTTTCTATACGGAAATCTATTAGTATCACAAGAAAAGGTTACAACAGTTGGTTTTTGTTTATTCTACAGTCGAAAATAAAATATCATTTGTTAAGTTTTTTTTGCATTTCTCACCGAAATTCCAGATATACGAAGTGCGTTAAAAGTAGCCAAGGGATTGTTAAAATTTTGTTGGCTACTTTTATTTTGTTTGTTATTTTTTCAGTTGGCAACCCTGCGAAGCAATGCGCGGGAAACGGCGACAATTTATGACGGCCAGTGACGTCTAATTCTGGCGCTCTCATTAAGCAGACTAAATGCCTCTTTTCACTTACATCCAATTCTTTGGCCTCCCTTCTGGACTTTTTATTTGCCGACCTACTTTCGGATGACATTTCTGATGTGTCTTCTTTCAGTAATTATTAGATTAACAAACAATTGAAATAAATTGCCAATTTGAAGCGATTTCTGACAAATAGGGGTGTGCAATGGAGCTCTATCTAGACAAAATAGATATTCTTAATTACACTAGAAAATACTCAATACGGTAAAAATAATAAGTTTTCATACTTATTAAATTTCACAGAGGAAATGCTAGTATTATATTTATTCCATTCTTAATTTCTTGTAAATATAATTTTACTGCACGAAGAATTTTGTTTAAATATATATCACAAACCTTAATTACTTTATACTAAGTAATATCAAAGACTCGTACTAAAATAAAGATAGTGTTATTTACTGAATTTCATCCAACTTAATCTTTCTAAAAACAACTGAATGGCGCCAAAATAAACGCACACCGTAAACAACGCGACGCAAAAGTAATTTACTTGCGTACTCTATAAAGTTTACATTCACATGATCACTCGCTAGATAAATTCGTAAATTAAATTCTGTACACCGTAAGCCATTCTATTCTTTATTCAGTCTAAACTAGAGCTTTTTTCAGCTTATCAGAAATTTGGGTGTGTCTTAAAATGTGCTGGGTGTACACTGAGGTCGTTGTGCCTTGAAATGGGTCAGAGTTTGTGGGTCGGCTTGTGTCGTGTCGATGAATAATGTGGGAATTGCATAAGAACACAAATGTGTATTACATAATTAGATAGCATTAGTTTAATGAGGGAATGGGTGATATTTTTTTGTTTAAAAAAGGGACCAAGTCTGCGTTTGGTATAGACATAGAATATACGCAATATGTTTTAGTGAAAAAATTTAGACTATTACTAATAGCTACAGATACTTACATAATAAAATGATCGCTTGATCAGAGCCCACAAAGCCACTTATGTCAGAAGCTTCTGTGTACTTTATATAATTCGACGTGTCAGCTAAATGTCGTCCACCGCTGGACGAAGAGCTTCACAACGACCGGTCCTGCGCTACCCGCATCCAGAGCCTTCGCGATCTTCTCCAGATCGTCGGTCTACCGACTGGGAGGCCTGCGTACACTGCGTTTTCTGGTCCGTGGTCACCACTCGAGAACCTTTCTGCCTCAACGGCCATCAGTTCTACGAGCTATGTGCCCCTCCCACTGCCACTTAAGTTTGCCAACCGACATGATCCGCAGAATTGCCAAACTTTATATAATTACTAGCTGACCCGGCCACCCGTTGGTTAGCAGTATTTTTTTATTTTACGTAAAATGTAACCTATCCTATGTCCTTAGTAAACAAGCAAAATAAAAAAAAATCATCAAAATTGGTTGACTAGTTTCGGAGTTCATTGCGGTCAAATAGTGTGACAGGGAATTTTTATATATATATACATAGACTAAAAAATTATATATTTACACGTTTAATTCCAAGTTTTCTATGATTTTAAAAAGCATGTCAAACTTATTTCTTTATTTGGTAATTAACTATTATATTTCTTCTTTAACAAAATTAGCACTTTACGATCTAGCTACAGTTGTAAATCATGTAAAAAAGCAAATTTTCAAACAGAATATATATCACATTGTAAAATGGAATATTAAGTTACTAGGGAATCAATAAAATTCAAAAGATTGTCACTAAAAAAAATCTACTTATCTCATGGGACTTGAAACCACATCCCTTCGCTATTCGAGCGAGTACTCTTTCAATCCAGTTGACCTTGATAGACCGAATGTTTATAAGTATTTCTTAAGGTCTGTCGAAGTTTTGAATTTCTTAACCCCTTTAAGCTACTTGGGTTCAGAACAACGAAAGTGTTGTTGTCTAATACAAAAAAAGTGTGTCGCTCCGTCGCACGAATGGATGCACTCCTTAACAATGATTTTCTTTGAAGAGACACAGAAAATAATAAAACAAAACTTTAAAAACAGAAATGAAAGGTGCACAATAGGTTGCGCACAAGAAAGGTAATGCTGTCATTCGATCGCAAAATTTTACACTTCATATTTTTTTATATGAATATAAATTCTTTAGGATTACCTACAAACAAAATTTTTACATAAAAAAATTTGCTTGATTTGAAAACATTCTAGAGGCTTTAGGAATCGAATCTTTTGGCTGTGTCCAACGTTATGTAACCGTACGCTACGTAACCTTAACTAGGTCAGTCGTGTTAATAGAACAAGCTCTGATTAAATTAGGGACATTTAATGATAGCGAAATGTTTTAACGGCATAGTTAATGCTTAACGATCACTTTTATACAACAGTTAATAGTACTAGCGGCCCGTCCTGGCTTCCAATGGGTGGACAAAATTCTTTAAATTTTTTCTATTATTTAATATTTTTCCGTTAACGCCATTTATCGTCCGGTAGACGAACTACTTGCGGTTAACGCGTTGCTATGGTAACGTTATTGATACAATGGAAAAAGAACGGGGAAAAAAGAGGACAGACAAACATACAAACCACTGTGATCTTAGATTATAGATTTATGACATAATATACTAATACATATACTTCATATCGTACCTACCTATAAGTAAATACAAATCAATACATTAAATAACATTGACTTATAATAATTGCAAAATTTTAAAACGAACTTATGCCGATATAAAAATAGTTTTACACACACACACATATGATAATTAGTTTAGTATAATTCATAAATTTCATAAATTATGCTTTTAAAATTTATTTTCCGAGTGTAGTGTAGACTAAGAATCTTTTGTGAATTTAAACTCACATAAAGCCATGTTTTATATGGTACCTCAATTCTATCTTTACGATTATAACCGTAATTTAAAATTGTATCATATAAAAATTTTATAGACATTTAAATAAAACCATTTTTATCCAGATTCACGACGACTTTATTTTCTTTTTTTAATATTTAATCCTTATGTTTCCTTATATTCCTTTACAAGAGCCTTGATCACAGGATAGTAGAGTATAGGCGGAATTCGAACCAACAACCCCTCGCTATACGGGCGAGTGCTCTCCCATTTGATCTATCGAAATCTAGACATACCTCGGCTTATATTACAAATATGATCAAATATGAATATATATTTAATAAAATGGGTCGAAAAACTAATGAAAATTTTATGAATATCCTCAATTCTATTCGAAACTCTGGTAAAATGGCGACTGGTTCCAACGATATGAACTACCATTATACACTCTTTTAAACCATATTAAAATATCTGCACTTTAAATTCGCATTTCTGAAGAACGTAGAATTTATTAGCCAGCCTGGGTTTCACAAACTCTTACTGAAATCGTGGTTTACTCGAATTTAGACTTTAACAACTAGTAGTTATGTTTGCATTTAAGATAGCATTTTGTTAGTTTAAGTAGAAACTAATGGGAGAAAAGATTTTTTATCGTTATAGAGTAATAAAATATGGTTAAGAAAGGTAAAATAAGTTATTTTAACACATTTAATATGAGCTAGGCATTAACAACAACATCCTAGTATCCATAACACAAGCCTTATAGTGGTTACTTTTGCCTAGGCTAATTATTTTTTTGTTATGTGTAATTTATGTTGGTCGCAGATGACCTTAACAACGATACCGGGTTTTAGGACGGCGAAATCCTTAAATGGACTTTAAGCCAAGAGTAGCGAGCCACCATAGTGGTTTTCTAGCTGGACGGCATCTCCCATGAGGTAGTCTCCGAACTGCGGCGCTCTTGCCGGAAAGGGAGCACAGGGTGCCATAGGGCGCCTCTAAGGGCTCGGACCTTGGCTATGGTACGCCGTGGGGGAAACCTAATTGGTGTGAATGCAGAAAAATAATATGCAAGATGTAATGCATAAATTAAATCTATATATTTTTAAACCTCGCTAACAGTACTTTTTTATGGATGAAAGGGACTCTATATCCTGTTCTGTAACCTGACAAGTGTATGCAAAATTCGTGATGCTTGTTTGAGTTAAGGCGTGAAGTGAAAGAAACAAACTCCTTTTGCATTTCTTATATTAGTTAGGATTTGTGTTCTATTTACTTCAAGAAAATACTAATGAATGCATTACGAACAATTTTCATTGATTTATTGACTATCAAATCTATTATACAACACCCAGACTCGTGCCAATATAGAAAAGTTCGTTTTCTACCCTGGACCTCGAGGTCGCATTACCATAAAAACCAGTACGCAAGAAACTCGACCTCGAAGATCGTCTAACATTTTGACGATGAAAATTTTACTAGAATTTCAAACAATGAATATATGTCAACGTACAATTGTAAATACCGTTAGACTATAATATATCTCGCGAGATTGTAAGCTATCGAAATATTGTGAACCGTATACTGCTTACAATTTAACGGATTAAATAACCTAACCTTCGAACGGTTGACTATATAACGCTCGACAGATTGTGATAAACAGCTTCACGTCGACATTTCATAATCAACCGAAAAATAATGAGTTAAATTGTAAGCAGTATGTTACGGTTCACAATATTTCGATAGTTTACAATCTCGCGAAATATATTGTAATCTAACGGTATTTTCAATTTTACGGTGACATATACATAGTTTGGTTCAACTAAAACTAGTCGCAGTGAAACTATAAACTAGTTCATTTGGCAGAACCTCCGGATTTGGGGCATACATCCGCATAATCCGTCCGCGAGGCATCCCGGCTAAATTGTTGCGCAATCGGATCTTGCCCGCAGTTACGTTCGGAATTCGGGGTCTAAGGCTGTGTGCGATTTCCGGATTCATTATCCACCAACTTTAGATAAGTTTGATTTGGAAGTTTGAACAGTTTGAATGAAATCTGAGAATGCGGAGTTTATATACCAATTGTTCCCTTACGTGATATGTTTAATTTTCTTATGTTACTATGTATTATAAAGATCATTAGTGGCGATCCTTTCGAATCGTTAGTCCTGGGTCTGAGTCCCGGAAAGGGCACAAGTTATGTGATGAATACGAGCATTTGTGTCTGAGTCATTGTACCTTATATGTATGTCCATCCGTTACCCTAGTATCCATAACACAAGCTTTACAATACTTACTTTTAAGTATACTTAGTATTAATTAAGACGAGATTATTATCATTTTTTGACGCTCTAATATTTGGGTGCAGTTGTATGCGCCATCGTCACGGAAACACTGATTTTTTGCGGGTGGATGTAAAAAAATAACAAAAACAAATAAAAATCCTGTAATAGTATTGAATTAATAATAAAGAGACCATAAAAAATTAAAAAAATGTATAACTTTACATTCTTTTTTTATAAGTATTATATAATTAATCAATTTTTTTTTTATATTTTATTGCTATTTATAAAACGCATTTTCAGGGGTAAAAAAACTATGTATATCTAATTCTCGATGTTAGCTTTAATGGTTGAAGTTTGGGTGCAATGCAGTAATTGTTGCGACATGGTTCTAAAGTGCCTACTTTTAGGCTTATCGTACAAACAAGTGACATTTTAATAATTTGTATTTTGTGATCTACAGATCTAAGTATATAATATAAGATATGATCTGTGTTTAGAAAATATTTTATTCTAAATTAAGTAAGTATTTAATCAACCTTCTTTAGTACTTACACTTTGCATCTATTACACAATTTAAAAATTAAATAAAAATACCCTTACGTATACTTATATTTACAGAAGTTGTATTTACGTGTTCAATAGAAGCGAAATACGAAACGGCAGAATTGAAGAAAAATAACCCCTTTATCGATGCTAATAAGAGTTAATTTCACATATTTCTTAATGTGTAATGTTTATGGGATAGCAAAAAAGAGGTCGCATCAAACGCACAGGTGTGAGTTTCACACCTCGTCCGCAAGATGGTGTGATAATAAGTTATTCAGCGGGCAAGTCTCCCCAATAACACCCATCATAAATTGCAGTAAGTGTGCCCGATATAAAATGGCGGGAATAATGACCCGATCGCGAGCGGTTATATTGGCGGAGTTTTTTATTGCTATGCCCTAACTTGGCGAGTTCACCCAATGCGGAGAAGATACGAGCAGTCAAAATATGGAGGATTTTAAAATTCTTGGCGAAAAGACAAATCGCGTAGTATTTTTAGCCAAAATTGGATTCAATGGAAACACGCAATTTTTTTTTATATAAGGACAAATAAATCAAACTTAAAAATTAGCTCAATTATAAAAGTTTTCTGTTGAAAACGAATTAAGCCGCTCGATCATGATGTAAATGTTATTTAATGAGCAGGTAATTAACAAATTTTAAATTTCTAAACAGACTAGATTTGAAAGTTCATCATTAATAGATTTCATTGAATATACAAACTTTTCGGCTAATAAAGCAAAATATAGTGCATTTTAATATTGTCATTTAAAAAACCAAACTAAGCAGTTTGATTAATCCAATCGAAAGCTATAGAGAAATCATTATTCTGCGTGAAAATGTAAAAGAATTTTGACAATCTTTATAGATGATTAAATTAAGAAAATAAAAAATATGACAGTTTTTTTTGAAATACATTTTTATTTAATTGTTAAAGAAAGTTAGAAATAATATGTGGTCACCGATTATTTAGTATTATATGAAACATTCCGCTAATTTATAAATTAAGAGATTCTCAAATATATTATTGAAAATCAAACTAATTATTGTTGTTCTAAGATGAGTAACAATTTAATAACTGAAAAGAAAGGACCTTATGATTTCCATCCATTAAAGATTCATTCGACTTCGATTCAGGCGACTACTGGCGCCATCTAGTTTTCTAAATATGAACTTATTATATATATACATTGCATTATTAACAATGCTGGAGGGAAGCTTCTCGCAAGATTGGCAGGATTTACCATAATCTGGCAGAACCTTCCATCACCAGACTTGGGTTGGGGAACGCAATAAAATACCATAATTCGGAAAATGCTCCTGTGATCCACGGGAGGAGTATGATGATAACCTCCAAAATCTTTAGTTGGCTTTTACGACATTGTTAAAAGTAAAGGTTTTGTGCCGTTTTAGTCTGTCGGACACCACACGATGTAATCTGTGGTTGAATGCGGTTATAAAAGTTAGCTTCGCATTAAGATACCAAAAAATAAATAAAATAAAAACCAGTGCATAATTTTGTGGTATATTATTTACTGTACATAATACGCTTGCCCTTTAAAAATATCTACAACAATTATTTGACTAGGTCATCGATAAAATGGCTTTATGGTAAAGTTACGTGACCATAACTACCTAGAAAGCAAGGTAAAAACCACTAAACAATTTAGAAAATTGAACGCTACGACCTTCTTTTGACTATTTTGGAGTACACTAAATAGAATTAGTGAAATTATACTTATGAAGTAATTAAAGATCTCGACGCTTTTTTCATAAAATTAAGTTTTAAATGGATTTCGATATGCAGTTAGTTGCTCCTTGTGTTACTCTTACATTGGGTGAACGTAATACTTTTTATTTAACTTTCAGATGCAGACAACTGACGTGGCTAAATTTTTACAATTAAACTGATGTGGTAGTCAACGAGGCACCATTTCGCCAGAAAATATTTTTATGGAATTAGATTAGGCAGCTATTTTTTTATATTTATTATCCTTTAATATTAAATGAACTTGTCTGACTACCACGTCATTCGCAGAGGGTTAATAAATCAAATTAAAAATGGTTTCTCTGTTAACTATACCAGTTAATATAAATAAAATCACTTACCTGATAAATAACACGTTTATTCCAGTTTATAATATTAAATTCCGACGCTTCGACTCCTTAACTGGAGCCGTGATAACAGAATGACTAAAGTTATGGTTGTCATACATGTGTTTCTTCCTACTACTTTAAAGTATCTAATTAAAACTGCTTTTTAACGGATACTTGCACATACTTAATATTTAATCCTAACGTTTCGACTCCGTGATCACAGTATCGTGGTAAAATTATTCTGTGATTACGGCTCCAGTAAAGGAGTCTAAATATCAGAATTAAGTGTATAGCCGAAGTATCAGTTAAAAATACTTTAATGCAAATGTGTAATGTGCGTTGAAGTGTCTGAAATAAATAATTTCCAATATTTTGATAGGGCACGTGGTCCGGTAAAAAAATCAAGGTAAAAATGTTTGTTTCATATGTGCGAAAGGTCCGGAAATGTAACAACTATATATCGCTGGATTGCTGGAATATCGACTCAACTCAAAAAATCTGTCAAATTGAACTAAATATGCCAAACCATCTTAAATCTTCGATATTTTATCGTGAACAGAGAAGCAACGCAGATATCGCGCCACCATTCGCTCGAAAGAGATACAATTACATTTTTTCGTATGCGATAAAGGATTTAATAAGAAATTTGAAAACCTAAAAGTTTGAAAAAAATATTTTAAAAAAAAATTAAAAGTTTTTAGTTCCGTCGCTATTCTAGCAAACCAGCGATATGGTTAACTGTGCATTACCAATGAGATTTTTCCCAGCCACTATCAAAACTAGAATGGCCATTTAAAAGGCGGACAGAACACTTCTGTCACAGTTGGACGAGTCTCACAAAGATATCCCAGACATAGCAAATAGTGGGGAAATAGCCTTTTGCCTCTGCATCTTCAGAGTGTCATTTCAGTTCCGATACTTAAGAATTTCTTTTCGCATTCAAATAAAATTCAATGGAACGCCATTCTTTAGATCACTCATTTTGGTAAGGAAGGAAGTTTCGTAAGGAAATCATTTGCATATTAAAATTTATCTTATTACATGTCTGACTTCAATGTAATTACGCTTTTTTCATTATGTATACCATTTTATTTACTTCTTAAGAATTAAGTTATAAAAAAAAATCTATCAGTTTCCTGTCTCAAATTTCAGGCAGGACTCGTATCCATATCCCTTCGCTATACGAAAGAAGTGGTAAATAAAAAAAACATGATAAACATCTTGTTTTAATTATTACTAAAATTTGATGAGATTTTTAGCCTCATTTATTTTGGCAGCTACATGTGATTTTGAATGTGAGATATTAAAAAAACTATTACTTATGTAACTATGTTATTAATTTTAATTTATTTTAAATCACATCAAAATAAGGAACAGTATTTAAAAACAACTTTTATTTTGTAACATTTGTTTATTTTTTTCAGCTGTCGTCATGAAAATAAATAAAAGGAAAAGTATTAAAGAATAAACACGAAAACTTTTAAAAGGAAATGGACCCGATTCCACAGGGAATTGGTTGAGAGAACGATTGGTGCCGATGCTCTTGAAAAAGGACAAGGACGTCGCAGAAGAAAATATCTTGGAGAATCTGTATTTGAGATTTGTTGACTGTGCAAATGAATTACAGCTGTGCTTCCTTATCAAAAATCAAAAAAAATCAAAATAACTTTATTTCATAGGCCCTTGCGGGCACTCATAATCGTCAATTTTACAGAATCAAAAAATATTCTTCTATAATAAAGATAGCCCGTGCGCTAGCGGCAAGTACATCCGCGGAGTTGATGCCGCGCATGTAATCGCCACGCGCATGTATCGAATGCCGAACCTATAGTAACCGTTGCGGATGGTGCTTAACATCTGCAATCGTAGGCTGAACAAACTAACCAATGCGCCATCAAGTGAAAAAAATATTTTTTTACATTAGCACCAATCCGCCTAATCCAATATTACTAATAGGCTTGTGTATACTAGGGGATTAACACACATATATGGTACATATATATGTAATATTTATAAGAATTCTCCATAACTACTATGTTTTCGAATGGATTTATTACAAAACGGCAATGTTATATGATATTATGGTTCTTTTCTGCACATAACTTTTGTACCTGTCGGCAAATTTTCAATTGGCATTCGATTTTCAAATCAATGGGGCGTAAGTGTCCGGAAACCGTTGGTCGGACGCGGGCGGGCGGCCATTGTCTTCCGGATGTGAGGGTGGGGGTAGGAAATAGCCGGTGTAACCAACGTGCGAACACATGCACATGATTTGTCCGTGCCAATCCGCTCCGGGGCTTTCCCGATATTCGTTAGGTACGAGTAAAATGAATGTTATTCGATTTTTGAATGAATATTAAAATTTTTGGATGCCTTTTCCGTTATAGGGTTGATCTCGAAATTCGTATTTTTGTGTGTTTGGATAAATTCTTATATGAACAAAAAATTATGTAATATATAGTGCAAATATTCCGTACCAAATAACCATTTAAAAGTGATATAATTATCTGGAGACTGTCCTGGGTTCGAATCCTGGCATTGGCAGATATTTGTGTGATGGATACGAGTATTTGTAACTGAGACATGGGTATTTATATATATATATATATATTTCTATAAATATTACATATCTGTTTGTATCATATATGTATGTCGATCCGTCACTAGTATTGATAACACAAGCCTTGCAGTGCTTACTTTAGGTAAGGTTAATTGGTGTAAATATGAGAAATCTATAATCTAAGATTACAAATTAGTTGTTTGTCTGTCCGCTCTTTTTCCCGCTAGCATAGCAACGCGTTACCGGGTCAGCTAGTATAAAATTAAAAATACGCCTATCAAATAACCTCATTTCCGAGCCCTTAGGAAAGATACCTACATAAGGAATATGGAATTTTGAATGCAAAAAAATAAAAAAAATACATGAGAAATATTATTATTAATAATAGCCTGGTTCAAATAAAGTTGAAACCAGTCATAAAAATATTAGTATTGCACTTGCATCCCGCTCACTAAGCCACTAAAAACAGTTAGCACTAAAACTGCAGTAAAAAGTTAATCAACGCAGCAAAATGTCCTAAATCGAGTGGACTTTTATAGATATTTTTACAATCGAGTAATTCCAAGTTGCCGTGGTGATTAGGAACAGGCGGATGTAATAAAATACTTTCTTCATCAAGCAAATGGGCCGGAGTCCCTCTCTTGCAAGTCACCGTTTTTGCGCAGTCACTAACCAGTGTTTCGGTTGTTATGAACATTGAAGTTGTGCTGGAATGTGTTACATCATGTTCAAACGGTAATTTCTTTTGTGCTATTGTTTTGAGCGTAAAATTGAACCTTATTTTCATGTAGTCAAAAAGCTCATTAAAATAACTTGTAATAATTGAACTATGTTTACTGGTTCCATACTTTCTACTATATTAATAATGCAATGTTTGTTATTTAAACATGTAAATGTTATTTTTTCATATAAAATAATATTAAACTAGAAAAAAAAAAATTGTTTCAAAAGTCAGGAGAGAGGAGAGGAGTCTCGGTATTCGGGTGACTATTCTGCTTATTAATATGCCGAGATTTTGAAAAATTCGTGGAATTTTTCCGAACATTTCATAATTTGAATAGCAGCGCCATCTCTTAATGTTATAGGCAACTACTATCTACAAAACTTAGTGTCATACTTTTACAAGTATAAAATAACTATAAAGAAACTTTATGTAATTATTATAGTTTTTGTCATTTAGTAACGGCTAGATATCTATTCTAAATTTGTAAATATATCTGAATATTAAAAATATCTTGTTAACTCTACGTGGTTGTGGCAATGGTGGAGGTCCTTGCCAAAGACTACTATTAGTGATAAATAATACAAAATAAAAGTTTTATATTATTTACTTATTACTTTCAGTAGTAAACTAAACGCATGTTTTAAGAGTGGCTCTACTGATTAACTTTCTTAGTATCAGCGAGGTTAGAACCGAACAAAGGCTGCCTTCAAATGGCTCGCAACTCATTCGAACTTATTAACCCCTTATATCTCAACAACATATATTTTCTCAAATGTTGTTGTTATTTTGTTAGTTAAAAATAAATAAAAAGCATGTACTTTTTGTGTTTCCTTTTTTTATCTACACTAATATTATAAAGAGGAAATATTTGTATTTTTGTATGTTTGCAATGAATAAACTCAAAAACTACTAAGCCGATTTCAAAAATTCAACATTGGAAAGCTACATTCACTCTGAGTAACATGGGCTATATTTAATGCTAGAAAAAATTTAAAGAATTTTGTCCACCCGTGCGAAGCCGGGACGGGCCGCTAATTAGATATATAGAAAATCATAAAAAAGGGAGTGTTATAGTTGTGTTACACTGTGCTATACTATTCGCCTAGGATGTATGAAATGCCTGGAAACAATTGTTCAACTTTTTATAGCATAATGCAACGCCACAGTTTTCAAAACAGTTGTGTAGTTTTTTTATATTTTATTTGTATTTTGCAAATTTTACCCACGAACAAATGTCACAAATTGGCGCGAAGTGAATTCCGTACGAGTTTGACACAAGTAAAGCCATCTAGTTCATGACTAATGCACTAAAATTTATAGACAGGTATGTTACCGATACGACACATTGATTTACAAGTAGTTATTTACTATTATTAATGAAAGGGTTTATTTACATAAAATGTACATTAAAGGGTGCCAAAATATAAACAAAACAGTTTTTTTTTGTTTTTATAGTAAAAATTCTTTCGTATTTTAATAAAAATACACCAACTTCGAACGAATTCATATTTAACCGACATTTATTTACCATAAACTAATATTTAAAAGCGCAATTTCTGAACCACAGACTAATGTGACCGAAACCACTGGTATGGTACTTAAATGAGTCTCCTGAGTGACGTTATAGTTCCTAACATAATATTACCACCAATTACTTGCTTTTATATTTAATTAGTTCCGTTATAATTTTAAGGTTTAACACTATTTCTAACAAACACAATCGCATTTTACATTTAATTTGAATTATTAAACTTGGTTAATATACACATAGTCACCAGTGTCGGAGCCTTTAATGGTGTGAAATATGGCATTTTTTATCGACAAATTGCCCCTCAAATTTTGTTTTTCTCTTACGGTTATAAAATGGCCGCCATTTTGTTTTCTTGGTAACCAAGACCTGGGCTCTCATACTAATTCGACCACCACTACTCATGTAAATGTGCTATCAACATTAAAAAGGTGTCATTTGATAGCTTAACATGTAGACAACAGTTACACAGCCATCATGTTTCAATTGTCATGGAATAAAAAATAGAAAAAAAAATAAAAGAAAAACAAATAAATTCTTTTTGTGTATTTTTTAATTATTGGCTTTTTGAGAAAAACCAAATTTTAGGGGCGATTTGTCGATTGTTTAGTATAGGATGACTGTCATCCTGTGATCACGGCTCCTGTGAAGGAGTCGAAACGTCAGGATTAAATATAAAATAAAATATGCGCAAAACTCCGTAAAAAAGTGTTTTAATCAAGTAATGTTCGCGGACGTGTAAGAATTATATAACTAGACTTGTGTTTATCCAAACAGAGTTTGTTATGAAAGACTGTCATTTATCATGATAGTATTAAAATTATGCCAAAAACACTTCAGAATCCCTTACAATTTGATAAAATAACCAACGCAATGTTCTCGGGTTGCCATTTTACGATCGCGCTGAGTGCTCCTCAGGCTCTATGATAAATATCCGTGCTATAAACATACGGAAGGCGCCCTTTGTGTTCACTATCAGAAAAAGTTTACCTCATTAACCCTGCTGAAGATAATGTCCATTTGGCCCCCTATCTGAAATAGGTTGAAGTTTTCCAACCTTATTCCGTTACAGTTGGAATCATTTTTCAATGCCTTTATATGATTAATGTGTTTTCACAAATCTCGGTGTATGCTTTTAGATATGTACTTAAATTCAGATATATGTTGACATATTCCTGAAATTTTATATGCATTTTTAATGAAGGGTGATTTTTAAACACTCTATGGCATACTATGGCAGTAGTGGACTACTATAGGTTGATAGAGATGCTACAATAACGTTTAATTTTACAATTACTTGGTCCAAGTTTTAATGAAATTAATTTTTTTTAATTTTATATCTTTTTTATTTACGCAATTAAATGGTAGATTTCAATATGTAAAGAGTAGTAGGTAATAGTACCTAGAATACGAAGATATAGCGCTGGCGTCAACTTAAAGAACAGTTGGAAAAATTCGAAGGGTGTATTAAGGTCTCGGTAGCTCAATTCGAAGAATACTTCCCCGGATAGAGAGATAGGGATGTGGATTAAGTTTAGTTAAATTTAGTTTAGTAAACATTTCTTTACAAATACATTTTTTACATAACCTCCTTTGTCAGCCAAAGATTTGCATCATGAACCCATCGAATACAATCCGAAAAAGTAAAATGTGTCTTTTTACCAGACTCTGAAACGAGCTCATTATTTGAGTTTTTGCATATTAAAAGATGAAAATTTTACTTTATTGATAATGAACTAAAACGCCTATGAATACAGTCCAATATTAAACGAGAAATTTTGACGGTAAATGGTGAGCTATACAATAGCTATTTATTATTCAGTAAAGAGTCTTTTTAAATAATAAACCCCTATTATCTAGAGAGACTGAGACCTCCATCCACTGTACAACTGTTATCGTATATTAACAAAACGAAACGAAAAAGATTTTATAAACGTGCTATGAGGGCTGGCGCCAACAGCGCGGAATAGTGATAACGCAATGAATGAGATATTGTTAGGGCTGTCAACACTACAAAATTTCGCATCCTTAGATTTCAAAGACTACCTAAAAATTTTGTTTTGAGACATGTACAAAAAAATAATTGGACAATGTTTTATATTTTATGTATCATTTTATTAAAATGGGTCGCTGCTTTGAAAATTACATATATAATATATGTACTACAGATCTAGGATATAATCTAGTCTTTTCAAAAGGTCTGTAATCGTTGTGCTTTTAGAAGTTTTTTTACCACATCTTACATATTTGCTCGAAAATATATGAGGAATATTCTGAGATTTCTACTAGGCTTTGAATTAAAATGATTGTACTAAAAATAGAAAGAAGGTTAAGGTATTAAAATCATTATTCTTTATTAAAAAATAAAAATATTGCTATACCATGACCCTATGCTGAAAACGCGATTTGATGGCAAAGCGACTATGCCATAGATTCATGGCGTGAACACTGCAACAGCCGACACAACAATTATGTCTATGGTGGAACATTTATATTTGTATATGTGAATTTATGACACGAGTCTGAAAATGGATATATACTTACGTATTATTATATATGTTGGATATATTCGGATATATAGATGGTATGATGCGTTACCTGTAACAAGAGAAAATATGTTTTGTTAATAATTGTTTGTTTCAACTAGATTTGTCAATAAAAAAACATGTTTACAATATTATAATTAATATTAAACTTTATGAGTATATAATTTAAGTTCAAAAGGTTTTAAATAAAATTACAGTATGAAGTTATTTTTGTGCAGTACGGGAATTATTCATCCTTTTCAATATGTACTGATGGTGGAGCACGCTGTATAAAAAGTTGTTATTATACACTCTTTATATTGTCATTATATTCTTAAAGACACTATTACCGGGACAAAGGAATCCTTAGAAAAATGGTCCATATATAATCTACGTAAGAATTAGTGGGTGCTTATTGATGCAAAAACTTCAACAGCTTAACATTATAGCAGGCAAAAAACAATATATTTATTATTTTGTCAAAAAAGTCTAAAACCTGTATACAGCGCCATTTATGGGGTATGTAGATTCACATACCGTACCATACAGTAGAGAGAGATAGAGAGAGAGAGAGATAGATACATTTACAGTTACATTTCATAAAAATGAAATATATAGAAGCACAATAATCTATACTAAATCATTCATTTATTTACAAAAACACGTAGGTGATACTTAACATATGTATAACTTATACTTTAATAATAAGTTTCATTTAAAGTAGAGTTAAGATATCTACTAATTCAGTAGATTAACGGAATAAATATTATTTATCGTATAACTAATTCTTTAGTGCCTATTAAAAAGTACTTTTGTTTTATTTATATTAATTTTCTAAAAACTCATTAGGCCATAAAAATAAATTCTTTAACAATTGCAAACAAAAAACAATTTCAACATTCTCTACATTTAATAATCAATCTGTAAATAAATATTACAATACGATCCATTGTAAATATTTTTCTAATAAGATTCCGTTCGTTAACGAGTAACCACCTCAAGCTATTACCATTATAACAGAAGCAAAGAAAAAAAAGTCAAAATGAATCCTCCGCATTTTGCCCGGGGCTATGATGATGCGAGTTCACAATATTAAACTTATCTTATTCCCATAATATGCGTTACATGTCAAACTTTCGGCATTCTTCATGTTTTGTTCCTTTCTGTGGTGCCAGCTTTTTTGAGATCGCCTTGAGCAAAGGAATTCGAGATAGGCGGCCGTTATGTCAATATTTCACGAAAAGTATGTGGAGTAAAGATAAAAAGTTCTTGTGACTAGATTACTTTAAGTGTCATACAAATAAACCTTAATATAATTAAGTTTAAGGAGTAATAATATAATATGTGTGTTGAATATTGGACGTATATCGTGACCAATTCCTTCCATAACAATATTTTGATTCAAAATTAAACCAGATGTTTCTATCTGTAAAGCAAGTTTTGTACCTATATGCATTTGGAGCGATATTAAACATCTCAGATTTTTTTTTACATTTTTATATTCATGTATTATTATAAATTCTATGTTAACATAAAATCAGCAAGAAATATCAATACACTAGTAGATACGATAATATGGCAAATATCAGACAAAAACCTGCAAAAGTCACAGTTAAAATAATCAAATTTAGGATCATTTAAATATAAACTGTTTTTATTGAATCCTGATGTTTTGACTACTTTGCAGAAGCCTTGATCCACAGGTAATGTAAAACTGCATTGTTTATGTAATAAAACATATTTACTTTGTAAAAAGCAATATTATTTACCCGTTACGTTAGTTATGTCATGTTAAAGATTTATTTTTAAATAGGTAAAGTTAAAACAATTATTTATAGTTTTCTCCTCCATTTTTAATGATTTCTTATTATTATATTTTATGTTATTTAAGCATTCAACTGTGAGAATTTAATATCTAATTAAATTATAATTAGAAAAACATCATCTTGTTTTAGGTGCCAGGCGGAATTCGGACTTATTCTCTCACTGTCCGGGCGAGTACTCTACCATTTGAAATGCCAAGATCTGGACGGACCTGTAGAATTTTTCCAAATATTTTAAGCTAAAGACAGCGCCCTCTTTTAATTTTCTAGGTACTACTGCCTATAATATCTAATTTAATACTTTTACAAATATCCAACAATCGATAAAGAAGAAACAGCTAGGTAATTATTGCATTTCTGTTATTGAAGCATTTAACTTCTATTGTTTTATAGTAGCTATAGCTTGACTATTTTATTATCATTTCAATAAAAAAAACTGAAAACAGTTTTGTTCCCACATTCAAATTAAATAGATTTCGGTAGTATGTATATCCTCTGGGCGACTACAGTACTGATTAATGATAAATTAGCATAAAGTTTCTAACAAGGTTCTTCTTGAAAATAAAAAGCGAAAGAAAAATGGGAAACAGGATGTCTATATTCATGTGTCTTCAGCGCATCTGCCAACCAGACGAGGAAAAACTTCCTTGTCTAAGACCAACTATTTGTCTTTCAACTTCAAGGGAAAATAGGCTTTATCCATTTAAAAACACATTTTATTTCCAATTGAAATTGTCCGTATCAGCTGGCGTCTCGAAGATTCCATTTCTCTTTTTACACAACGCTCGGATTTTTAGCGTTCTTTAGACAATATAACGTCTTTTGAAAGCAACTTATTCCAACTATGTACGCTTTTTATTCAACTTATAAAGTATTCACAGTATATTTCAAACAAATTCCTTTGTTCATATTTTCGAAGCGCAGACCATAAAGGGGGGGTGAAAACAATTTTAATGTCGCATCCAAATTTTTCGTTCACTCGATTTCGCGAGATTCGAGTATTCTTGTAAAGAGCATGATGTGAGAGCGATGAAATTCTTAAAATCTCCCCATTTTAAAAGCACTCCTTTTGTTATTGTAATACAATAAAAAGCATTAGCCATAACAATAAAAACATCTTTTTGTAGAAGTGACTTATATATTGCTATGTTGCAATAAAATGTTGTTTTATTTTCTTATCATTGTGTTCAGAATAAGGTTTTTTTAATCTAGAACGGATTCGCTCTTGATCCCAGTCAAGCCCGGAGGCCAAGACAGAATCCACGTCTAACTTATTCATCTGCATTTAATTTTTCAATGTTAATAACTTTTTATCGAATCGCAAATAATATTAGAAAGACACGAACTAAAACCGTGTTACTTCTTTAGGCTTATTTTTCTAATAAATCCCTTTTCATAACTCTTCCCATATGCGATTTTGTGGCAACGAATTTCCTGTCAAGCCTCACTGAGGTTTGAGAGAATACTACCTACTTGTAACCTGTGTACAATTGTGACAGTAACAAATAAAAAAATACACTTGAAGACAACTGAATTTTATAACCACATTAAATTATCAGACATTTTATCCTTAAAAGAAAAATATTATAATCGCCATGAGACGAATTTTAATAAATGATTGCTTGTTACTCAATAATACAGCAAGACCAAGGCCTAAAACACTGGACTCTATAAAAATAAAACAATTACCACGAACTAAAACACTTTAAACCATTTTTCGTCATAAATTCATTTTTTACGTGATACGACATATCTTTTCAATTCCAAATTTAATAAAAAGGTGTATGAATAGAAAGAAATGCCTTACAAAGCGACATCAGAGCTTACAAAAGACTGAATTTCACGCTATCTCACGCTTAATTACTGCCATTGAATATTAAAATGGAAGTTGAAAATAAGTTACCATGGACGTGGGTCTAGTAGAATCAAATTAAGTTTTTACCTTGGCACATGTAAAAAACAAGTCTGAGAAAAATGTGACGATAAAAACGACTTTAAGACTAGTGACATTAAAGTTACTCTAGCTTTCCCATAACCTAGTATTATTAGATTTGATCTTCTTAAACGCTTCTTAAAGAAGATTATAGAATAAGAAGATTAAGCGCTGGCATCAGCTTGAGAAATACTTAAAAAATTCAACGGGTTTGATAAGGTCGTTTGGATAGCTAGAGGATGTGAATTTGTGTCCGAGGTTTATTTCGTGTTTTTCTAACATTATATGGGATTCCATGAAAAGTTATTAACATTGAAAAATTAATTGAAGATGTATTCTCTATTTTCATTTTTTATTGTATGCATTATGTAATAAAATCACCTTTCGTGTTCGGTTCCACCTGAAAGCGTCGCAGTCTGTTTGTAACATAAGCTGAAGCTGGGGGCTGCTTCAGCTTTTTTCTTTCTTTTTGCATTAATATAATAACTTTCCATTGGAGTGTATTTGTTATAAACAATCCGAGTAAACTTTCATTCTATTCTTCTATTCTACTCATCATTAATATTTTTTGTTTTATAATAATGAGGAAAATAAATCAAGTTTTACACTTTAATTTATTGTTAAGCAAGTTCGCAATTTATTTAATATTGTATCAAATTGAATCCAAGTATTATAGCAACAATTCCACCTTATCCTCTGTTTTTAATCCTACGTTAGTAAGTGTTGTTTTGGGAGAAATCACTTAAGAAGGTCAAAGGACAAATCTTCCTCCGTACCTTTGTTCAGCTTTTCAACTGATGAAAGTCGAATTTTGAAGGATTTATGCTAATTTGCTTTTATGGCGATGAAGCGATTTTTGTGCCGTGTAAAGATGGCGATGACAAAGTGTAATAAAATGAGAAAATATATCAACAAGCATCATTGTATTTATTCAAACGTTCACGTTCCATCTAAGCGTTCACATTTTCTTTAATGCTATAATTATCCAGACAATTCCCCATTAATGTTATGGAGAATAAACAAAGGATATATTTTTCCCTCTGTCCATCTCTAACGATCTCGGAGTTAAGTTGGGACTAAGTGCAGCCATGAGAGGTATCTTAAGTAAGGCCTGTGTAATGCCTCTTTAAGATTAGGCGAGTACATTGTGTAATTCACGGGATGTTAGCCAGGGATGGGGGATGTAGAATGGGCGGATGGAACTCCTAAGTGGATATTGATCGGGATGAGAACGCCATGGAGACGGAAATATGTCATATTTTGACTCAACAGTACTTAAAGCACACATACAGATGACACTGTTAATTGTTACTCTTTTAATTACAATAAACATTTTGACAAAGAATTTTTGTAAGAAAAAGAATTTTTCGTCTGTTAAAATTTCGAAAGAATTTTTCGGTTATTTAAATATATTTAGAAATTGGGTATTACTTTTCTCATAACGGTTAATTGCTTACTAATACGAGTTATGAGTAGAATTTTCTTTATTAAAGATAAGCTATTATGAAGTGTAATATTTAGAGGTTTATTAGCAAAAAATACATTTCCGGTTTAAGATTGCATCTTTTACGGCAATAGAGTACAACTTCACATGTATTGTTCTGAATCGAAATTAAGTAGCTAAAGAACTTGTGTTATGGAATTACGTAATTAGACACACCGGCGGTACCACAACACCCAGATCCGAGCCAATATTGAAAAGTTCGGGGATCGAACCCGGCCGTACCCGTTTTTAATTTTGAACACATTATCTTTCTTTCTTATTAAAATATAAATTAAAACGCAATACACTCTGATATTGTGAACGTAAATCAACAAAGTACTGACGACCGTTTGGTGCAATGGTAGCGATCCTGCCTTTCGCACAGACGGTCCAGACTTCGAGTCCCGGAAGGGGCTGATGTTTGTGTGATGAATTGTGCGTTCGTACCTGAGTCATAGGTATGAATATTTTGTATCTATGAATCATTGTCTATCAGTTATCTTAGTATCCATAGCACTAGCCTTACAAAGCTTACTTTGGGCTAGGTTAATGGTGTAAATGTAACAAATATTACAATATTTGGATATTTATATAAGTAGTCATGGTTTGCCGAAGAAGCTGCCAGATCTAAACTTAAACTTAAACGTGTAGGTACAGCTACCCAACGAGGAAACGGTGCCAGCATTTTGGGCACCTTTCTCAAGCTGTTGATTTTTATAAGTTACCATTTTTAGTTCTTTTTCTAATATTTCTTTTGTCTTACTTATGTTTTAGTTTCATAGTTGTTTCTTTTATTTTGTATCTAGTTTAAATTAATTTTAATTTCATCTTGGTTTTGACATAAATGTACATGATTTTGAAGTTTACAAAATGACAATTACAATGTAAACTCGTAGGTCTCGTATTTTGAGCATAAAATTATACACTAAGACAGAACGTGCCTTTTCTCGAAAGCTCTCATCGTCGTCCATTTTAGATAGACCCGTCTTAGAGGAGCTACAAGCTTTTATCACTAACTAAATTAGCCACCCTGAGGAATCGGGGAGATCATAATACGTTGGTTACTATGTAAATCACAGCCACTTTAGCAGGACTTATTTGTAAGTTGACTACTCACCAAATTATTAGAGAACTCTTGGGCATTTAAAACGTGTAGAGTACAGGGGTCTTTGTGTATTAGACATTGAAGTAATCCGACCGATTTATATAGGTCTTGAGCTAAGTTTGCGTTCTTGGTGCTTAAAGCTCTCGTAATTCGGTTGTGGTGTTATGGATTATCTTCAATAAATAATCAGTATATTATGCTTGAGTGATGGCGCAGCTTCATTTGATCCGATTTCGGTGGAATTTTGGTTTCCGCGAAGTTCGGTTAAGCAAAGATGGCAATTAATATTCATGCTTCGGTAATGCAGCTTAGCTGCTCTTCCGTTACTGGAATACAATCTTTATTAATTTGCGTAAATCTTCTTCAAGAATAGCAAGTGGGATTTTACCATTATAACAACAAAAACAGCATTTATGAGTTAAGTAAGAAAATTAATTAAGGAAACTAGCATTAAATTTAACCGATTTTTTTGAGTGTGACAAATTAATATGATGATTTTATTAAATGTCATGTTAATGATAAAATAGCCTGAATTGGCATTAAATAGTCATTCTGACGTTGTGAAGTGGCCAACTTTCTATTGGTTTTGTGATATCTATAGGTACTGTACTCAGTACAGTATCTACTGATATCTATCTATCCTGATAATACTGAGCTGAGGTTAGATTTGGCGTCAAAACAATGGTGTCTTTTTTGATGTTATATGTTTTTTATTGCCAGTTCTTTTGTTTTTGAAAAAGATTTTACATGCTTTACTTGGTGAATGTATCACGCAATTTATAAAAATTGACATTTTAATCCATTTAAACAAATTCATTTTTACTGACGCGTTGTTCTAAATTGTTTCCTGATCTCAATAAGGCTATTGAGATCAGGAAACATCCTAATTTCAATGGATATAAAGGAGCATTACACCTACTTGGAATCCCATAATTAATAAAATAATCTCTCAAAGAAACACTGCAAGTGATGTAGTGAGCTCTTTTTGTAAATATTTAATGCAAGCTTGAGGTCAGTTGCCCTGTCGGAGTTCTTGGATGGCACTCCCAATTTCCGAACTGGTGTATAGATTCATTAGTTTACAATAATCGTGTATATAATAAAAAAAAAATGCAAAGTAAAACAATTTTATTTGTTTAAATATAACAGGAGACGATAAAAAGCTATGAAGACCATTACCTATGTCATCCTGTGATCACGGCTTCTGTAAAGGATTCTAAAGGTGTTCATCAGTACATTATATAATAATAATACTTTGTGTGTTTGTTACCATAGTCACCATAAGCCTAAGAATAACAGTTTTTATAATTAATTAACGTTACCATAGCAACGCGTGGCCGGGTCATCAATTAACGTTACCATAGCAACGCGTGGCCGGGTCAGCTAGTTAGATATAAAAACAAAATTAAAAGCATCAGTAGCCCGACAAATGTGGGTTTAGGTGTGAAAGGAAATAAGTTTAATCCAGTTTAATTTTTTATAGTACTATTTTTTTATGCGCATACTTATCCAGTTTCCAGTGATGCAACAAAACTTTTACTATTTAAACTTTGGAGCTCAGTTAAGCCTGTTTTAACTAAGCTCCGCTCTGAGGTAAAATTAAACCGCAGTCGGGAGCCACTGCATATGATAATTGCGACATAACTACCTTCATGCGGAGTTGTAATTGAAACCGACTGACGACTGTTGGTGGGAATTGGAAATGTGGAACTACCCTCGGTGTTATGTTTGGGATATTGGAATTAATTATGATAACGATGTACCCAATGAATTGGATAAAAGGGATAATGAATAAATTGATTTGATTCTTACACTTCGCGCACATTACATATTTAAATAAAACAACTTCGCTGCTCTAGTAAAGGAGTCGAAACGTCAGGATGTGTAAATTATTCGCAAAAAACCCTAAATATGTTGTTATTTGAAAATCGATTTAAGTATTTCTATCCGTTACCCTAGCATCTATAAGATGAGCATTATTACCTGAGCGATGGATATTTATATACATATCTATATGAATATTACATATATGGGAGCCTGTTTCAAACCATATAGGCTTTTATTTAATTTGCATACTTTGCCCTCACAGTTATTGTAGCCTTTTGAAACCTCCATATATATTGTTTCCTTTAAATTTCCATGAAGAAACGCAGTCTTAATATCCAATTATTTTAATTTCAAACTTTTATCAGCTGCAATAGACAATAAAATTCTCAAAGACTATATGTTTCATCATAATCTATTAGATATTTCATATTCATATAGATATGTATATAAATACCCATGGCTCAGGTAATAATGCATAGGTATCATTTGTTTGTCCATCCTTTACCTTAGTATTCATAATATTAGCTTTACAGTGCTTACTTTGGGTTAGGTTAATTGGTGTGAATGTAAGAAATATTATTAAATAATATTATATTCGAGACGTTTATCCCTACAAATAATGAAAGCTGTTCTTCATTAAACACTTTATAATCATTTATATAACGTGCATAAACCGCCCAACTCATTTCTCTATGCAAATGTGAGCTTAATTAATATCGTGGCGAAATACAAAATTACATTCGCTTAGAAAAGTCGTATTATTTACGTTGCAGTCGCAGGCATGCAATTAGTGTGTCGTGCAGCTGCTAATTAGCAGTTAACATGTACTTTTGTAGTCTGTCTGACGCACCCTGTAGCTTTTGGATGGGTTGATGGCGTGTAATGTGTCGATTGCAATCAAGAGAATTGAAAAAGTATTGCTTTTTTTAAAACCAATTAGCTCAAATTAAGCACTGAGTATGGCTTGAGTTATGGATACTAGGGTAATGGATAGACATACTTATAACATAAATAGACATCTGCCCCTTCCGAAACTCGAACCCAGGACGGTCGGCGCGAAAGACGGTAGCGATCCTGGCCGTTGTACCAAACGATCGTCAAATAGCTTGCGACAGTAAGTAAGCACTTAACATTTTTGTCTGTAATAAATACGGACAAAAAAGTATTCAAATAGACTAGCTGACCCGGTAACGCGTTGCTATGGTAACGCGTATACAATGGAAAAAGAGCGGATAGACAAACACACGAACAACAAATTTGTGTTCTTAGATTATAGATTTATTAATCATTTGATAAGTTCTAATAGAAAAAATCAACTCGGCCTACTAGTTACTCTTAGGCGGGACTCGAACCCGCAGTCTTTGGGTATACTTTCCCAATTGAACAACCGAGTCTTGTAATTCCCCTTGAAATTTTCTGGTACTTTTTTTTAGTAATCGAAAGTCATGAAATGACGATTTATTTAAAAAGCAAAGTATTATATTATTAATAAATTATAGGAGTTTGAAAGAGTAGCGGACATCGAGTATGATTTGCAATTGCGAAAGTTAAGTAACTCGGGGTGGACCGAAATGTTTATAATTTGACCTTCATGCTTTGGTATGAACGTCAAACCATTGGTCTATTGGTCATTGAGTCCAAGTACTTGGATTGGATTAGACATAAGTACATCTTCACTTAGCATTTAATTACATTTTTTGATATTTACAATTTTTGGATTTCAATATTCATCCTTATTGCAATTTGAAAATTCTAACCTAACCTAACCATACATCGTGACCTCGGTTCCACTTATTACTGAATAAATACTTTTTATAAACTATACCTGCGTTGTACGTATTCACACATTATCCACATGGAAGTCCATGATAAAAATATACCCACACGAACTTAATTGAAACCAAAAAGACATAAAATAAAAATGCACCTGAACAATTCAAAACACTGTCGAATTTTCCACTCCACTGCGTTAATTAACCACCACCAATTAACCTAACCCAAAGTAAGCACTGTAAAAGTGCTAACTTTGGGTTAGGTTAATTGGTGTGAATGTAAGAAATATTATTAAATAATATTATATTCGAGACGTTTATCTCTACAAATAATGAAAGCTGTTCTTCATTAAACACTTTATAATCATTTATATAACGTGCATAAACCGCCCAACTCATTTCTCTATGCAAATGTGAGCTTAATTAATATCGTGGCGAAATACAAAATTACATTCGCTTAGAAAAGTCGTATTATTTACGTTGCAGTCGCAGGCATGCAATTAGTGTATCGTGCAGCTGCTAATTAGCAGTTAACATGTAATTTTGTAGTCTGTCTGACGCACCCTGTAGCTTTTGGATGGGTTGATGGCGTGTAATGTGTCGATTGCAATCAAGAGAATTGAAAAGTATTGCTTTTTTTAAAACCAATTAGCTCAAATTAAGCACTGAGTATGGCTTGAGTTATGGATACTAGGGTAATGGATAGACATACTTATAACATAAATAGACATCTGCCCCTTCCGAAACTCGAACCCAGGACGGTCGGCGCGAAAGACGGTAGCGATCCTGGCCGTTGTACCAAACGATCGTCAAATAGCTTGCGACAGTAAGTAAGCACTTAACATTTTTGTCTGTAATAAATACGGACAAAAAAGTATTCAAATAGACTAGCTGACCCGGTAACGCGTTGCTATGGTAACGCGTATACAATGGAAAAAGAGCGGACAGACAAACACACAAACAACAAATTTGTGTTCTTAGATTATAGATTTATTAATCATTTGATAAGTTCTAATAGAAAAAATCAACTCGGCCTACTAGTTACTCTTAGGCGGGACTCGAACCCGCAGTCTTTGGGTATACTTTCCCAATTGAACAACCGAGTCTTGTAATTCCCCTTGAAATTTTCTGGTACTTTTTTTTAGTAATCGAAAGTCATGAAATGACGATTTATTTAAAAAGCAAAGTATTATATTATTAATAAATTATAGGAGTTTGAAAGAGTAGCGGACATCGAGTATGATTTGCAATTGCGAAAGTTAAGTAACTCGGGGTGGACCGAAATGTTTACAATTTGACCTTCATGCTTTGGTATGAACGTCAAACTATTGGTCTATTGGTCATTGAGTCCAAGTACTTGGATTGGATTAGACATAAGTACATCTTCACTTAGCATTTAATTACATTTTTTGGATATTTACAATTTTTGGATTTCAATATTCATCCTTATTGCAATTTGAAAATTCTAACCTAACCTAACCATACATCGTGACCTCGGTTCCACTTATTACTGAATAAATATTTTTTATAAACTATACCTGCGTTGTACGTATTCACACATTATCCACGTGGAAGTCCATGATAAAAATATACCCACACGAACTAAATTGAAACCAAAAAGACATAAAATAAAAATGCACCTGAACAATTCAAAACACTGTCGAATTTTCCACTCCACTGCCGGCCAAATAAAATAAAAGCAAAAAAAAATACCCGAAACAATGGACCGACAATACTGCTACAAAATGTTTCCCCCAAACCGAATAGAACACTTAGAAAAAAACCAATAAAACCTCAAAACGTATCACACATAGTTATAAATCAGTGGCACTGTGTGAATTAATTCATTTCCTCAGGAAAACGGGGAAGGCACGTTCTTGTACGTGACTACCCTCTGCAAGTTTAACGACGTGGAATCAACACCTTATTACACAGTGTTAAGATTCAGTTTATTGATCAATTGTGTTGACCACTCAACAGCTGGCTTTGACTTTCCGGATGGATACTATGAATATAAGGCTTTAGTGATAGGGCCTGTGCTGTCGACGACCATGTAACGTCATTGGCAAAAATCTGACTTGCAAACTAAATATAATATAAGTCTCAATTGCTTAAATTCGTATTTGTAAGACTTCTGTGAAATATAATAAATAAATTCCTAGGTTGTTATTTAAAACAAAATAACAACAATTATTTTGTTTTAAATTAAGCAGAGCTTGTATTATGGATACATTAGTATCTACCTATTTAAAATTCATAAATTAGTATATAGACAATCATGAGTCAGAACCGAAATATGTATACAACCGAAGTGCCAAAAATTTTTATAAATTTCATAAGTCTTTATTATGAGTTTGAATTTAAGATGCAACTTTCGGTATTTTCATGTATCGATCAAATCATATAAACGTTGCTATAAGGTCAACATTTATCTGTCTCTCTTTTTACCTTTGACTGTTCATCACACAAACATAATTCTCTACCAGGATTTAAACCTTTGGCGTAGAAGGTAGAATCACCACCGTCGCACCAAGCGATCGGCGAATGCTATTTTAGTGTTATTATATTCTCTACTTCAGTTGTCTACCATGAAAACCGACACGGGAGCTATTAGTACAAGGAGGTCGTCAAAAAGTATAACTATTGTGAATACTTAAATTAAGTACATAAACATATTTAATCAAATTTTCAAGCATATATATTATTCATAAATGTCTAGTTGGTAGAAACTTATACCAGCTAAGTTTTACGTGTGACCAATCTAAAGAGGCAACAGTAAAAAATATCCATAAAGTTAAACGATGGCCAATTTTTTTATTGTTAAAAAGAATTAGGTCAGTATGGTTGCATGAGATTTTTTAATCATAAAGGTTTTGGACGACCTTCGTGGTCGAGTGGCTTGCATACTGCTTTCAAGGTGACGCCAATTCCTAGCCGGGTCAATGCAGAAAACAAACTCTTCTACATTGGCTCTGGTCTGGGCGTTGTTTTAGGTATTGTAGCGCTCGTACGATATGGGAACTTTTTGGTTTAAAAATGTTATGTCTATGGTCTATATTTGAAGTTTAAGAAAATAAAGTTGACTTTTTGGCGGGAGCGCTAAATGTCAGTTTAATGGTTTTGGATTTTCTGTTAATTCTTGTGTTTTAATGAATATTAGTGTGTAATTACACATACAAATGGCGAATTAGTTACCATTAAGTGTTTGAGAACATGCACGAGTGTTGGCAAATGAAACCAAATAGCGGCACGTCCCTTTTCACGCTCTCTGAAGAATCCCACGGGGAGATTTCACTGATCATCTATCATTAAACAAATCAGCTCTCATTATCTTTCGTCATCATCTGATAAGGAAAAGAATCTACCGAATATGTAAGTATGGCTTAAAGGACACGCACCTAGGCCATAAAATCTTATTGAAAAAAAGAAAATGTTTTGTTTTATAATGTCATTCGAGTCGAGGCGGGTCGCGTGCGAGTAGTGTTCGATATTGTTATTATCATCAACCAATAAAAGAATTCAAGGATCCATTTATTATTAGTGCCTCTGAATTATTATACAAATAAGCTGCCTTCTAGCCTTGAGCCCTGGTTGGAGGCCGTATTACCGCCGTTGTTTCTAATTTCCATAACACAAGTGGTTTAGATACCTAGTTTTGGTTCAGAATAATTCATAGCAATATTAATATTTATATGTACGCATTAGTACCAAAATTATTAGATTAATTGTGGAGCCGGATGCTATTCCCCAGAGAGTGGCGGCATGCAAACAATATATTCTTCATTATTTTTTTATCATTTATTACAATTTTGGCTACATACTTTTTTGGCAATGCTTCAATTTTAATCTTCAAAGACCTAAAGATATGCTATATATGATTCTTATTTGTTAATAGGTTATGTTAAATCTGATAGAACTCTATGGGATTAAATAAGAAAATCTAAAATTTTCTTAACTTTCTTACGGATCATAAGAATATGATGTGTCCTAAACTGTGTTTAGTAGTAGTTATATTTTTTTTATGCAGTGAAAAAATATTTTAGCTTACATTTACCAACTACATTTTTATATGTAAAGAAATTATTACTAGAAATAATTAAATCATGGGACAAGCCTTTTTTTAGGAACATTTTTTTTTTATTAACATGTCTTTATCCGCTACGATATTTAAAAATGGGACAAGCTTCCGCACTATTTGCTTTAGAATCTCAAACGTCAACCAATAAATAAAACTCGACATATAGGTAACAAGCGTTATCATTTTGTATTTTGGTATGTCTGAGATAATAGGGTTGCATCAAATTTAAATAATAGCTGCATTTGAATATGCCGCTTAGAATGAATGTTTTCCGAAAAGAGCTTTGTGTTGCTAATATTTAGTAAAATTATCTCAGTAACTACATGTTTCTTTGTTACGATAATTCGTGTGTTTTTATGCATAACGAAAGAAAATCAATATGACAGCAGTCGTTTTTAAAAATGTCAAAAAAATCAATTCTGTGCAACTACAGACAGGTGAAATAAATTTATTTACAGAATCAATTAAATTTCGATAACTAGGTTTTTGATTGCAATAATACCCATAAGAAGACGTTTTCGTAGTTATTTCAAATGAATCACATTAACTGAATTTAATAAGTGCAAATATAATAGGTGAAGACCTAACCCGATATGATATGAGAAAAGTATTTCACATAACATCGTGGTTTGTACAAAATACGATACATCTTCAGATGTATGTGAGTTGCCACATAATTGAGGAATAGATTGCAGATAAGGAAGCAATCCTGGATGGCTGTGTAGCCGGCGATAGGAAATTGCTATGTCTGCCGACAGTACAGTAACGTCAGACGCTTCATTTCTTGATCAATAACTGTTGTGTAGCATAATATATGTAGGTATTCGTCGAATATTACAGCTACTAATTTAAAAATACATTTGGGTGTTGAATACAAGCATTATAAGAAGAGTTGTAAGTATAATTAACTATTTATAGACTAGTAATTGTTCAACTGGTTTTTTTGTCAATTACGCCTTAACCTTCTAGATTTTTTATCCGAAAAAATGTTCACTAGGAAAAATTCAATTTGTTTCAGGTGCCAGGAGGATCTCCAAACCATATTCCCTAAATTTTAAGGTAAAGACAATTGGAAGAATACTTGCCTGTATTGCAAGGGTATGTAGGTGCGAGTTTCGCTTAAAACTGAGACTAGTTGATTTTTTCCTAGTAATCATTTCTTTAGATATGTCTATTCATATTCTGATTGTTTATAATTTAGTTTGTAGTTGATAATTAATAAAATTATGACATAGTTGTCTACATTAATGACGCAATGTCAACGAACATAACTTTCCAAGTTCTTATCCGACTTTAATATTTTTTGTGTGGAATCGAATCAACACATTTAGGAAAAGTTTGTGACAGAGCCCAAATTTTTAAATTCGCAAAAATAAAAAAGGGTTATGACCCAAAAACATTAGCTTTATGGGATTTCCCATTGAAACAAAAAGCGAACGCTTTTTGAAAGTTTTAATTGTAATGGAAATTCAAAAATTTACAAAAATTATTGATCTTTTTTAATTTTTTTTAGTTTTACGCGCCGCTCTAATATATGTTGATAGCAAAGCTTTATGCTTACCGACTGAATCCACCTGTAAGCTTAGTAGGGAATAACGAAGCATTCACATCGCACTGATCCGAAACAATATGGCTTTTTTACTTTAGGTATTCCCTGTGGCTGGAAGAGATCCTAAGAGCCACAGATATGACGACGCCTTGAAAGCGGTATGCACTCGATTTAGCTAAGAAGGTTGTCAAATCGTGTATTTGTTTTTAACCATCCATAGAGCAAATTTAGATTTCAGTTACAACTTTAACGCTTGTTTGTGAACTGATTGTAGACTCAGTGTGTTAACGTTTATTTTTAAAAGCAAAGGAATTATAATTCGTACAGCCACGTGCGGTTGCGGATGACACAATCAAACGACAGTAAGGAGTAAGAAAGCTCTAGTTTAATTTTTAAATTATTTAGAACCCGCGAGAGAAAGCGCGCGATTCTAACACATGGTGTAATGATGCGTGAACATTTCGATACAACCCCGAAGGGAATGTTCCCGTGTTCATGGATGGTTCATACTATTTCACTTGAGTGCGTATTATACCTCTTATTTTTTTGTCTTTTAAAAGAATATAACGAAGTACATTATTTTTCGTCGTACCCTAAACCAAAGTCGCTCTCCACTATCGAACTGTTAAATATAATTACTGAATGGAATAAAACCCTGGTAGTAAATTGTTATTTCAAGATTTCGACTCACTATTTAATGCAACGATAGCGACGGTCCTGGGTTCGAATCCAGAAAGTGTCAGATATTTGTGTGATGAATATGAGTATTTGTACATGTGTAATAGGTATTCATATAACTAGTCTGGCCATAAATACTGTTAGATATAACTTTTTCTTTTTTACTTAGTAAATTAAATTAAAAGAAACATGCCACTAACTGTATACGTTCTTATTTAAACTTAACAATATATAATAGTACATTGAATAAAAAACAACAACATATAGCGAAAAGAAAAACTTTAATACCCTCCAAAATTTGCATAATTTGCCCAATAAATCATTGAAAAATTGTCACCGTAAGCCAAGTAATCTTTCCCCAGATATTACAACCTTTTCCGATTCAGACCGATATTCGATAAGCGTTCAGATCGTTCGAAGCGTCTCCAGGGACGTCTCGTAATCTGGCCCGCCCTGATCACTCGTTACCAACCAGTCTTAAACGGTTTTGTTCAGGGAATGTTTTAACCGTTTATAACGGTTATATTGCACAGCTGGGAAATGGCGCGCGTTTCAAAAAGGGAACGCTTTTTAAATTTTCTTCTTAATTAAGTTTTATCTATGGCGATTACCGTTAGGGTCTTTACAAACCTATATTTGCGGCGTCATATAAAATTATATTAGAAATCTGTGTGTGGTAAATAATAAAAATCTTTTTTTTATCAACGCAACCTTTTTTAGTTTTCCTAAATAATTTGTATAATATAATTATTAGTCTCAAACTAAACAACGTTTGTACTATGGGTACTAAATTACGTATAAAATACAAAATAAGTCGATAAACGACTATGGTTCGGAAACAAATGCTTGTGTTCGTCACACAAATATTTGCCCCAACCAGGATTCGAACCCGGGACCATTGGCGCAAAAGGTAGGGTCGCAACTGTTAAGCCAAGCGGTCGACAAATAATATAATTCCTTTACACAATGCATATATCCATTTAAGGTACTACAGCACGTAGCGTACTTAAGCCACTATAATTTAAGTCCGTCCACTACGTTACACTGTGATGTTAATTATTCATTTGCAGCGGCCAAGTGTAAACTCGTTTTGAATTAATGTTTCAGCAGGGACAGTTTCGTTCATACTACAAAAGGGGTTTAAACGTCATTTTAAATGCTATTTCAGTTTCGTTTAATTAGAAATCTAACTTGGAAACAGGAACTGTTGATATCGAATTAGTATGTGCATTGTAAAGAACTATATATCACTCTCAATCAATACAGCGAACACGGAAACATCAGCTAAGCACAAACATACATTAGCCCAAAACCACTATAGCTATGAGTAATAGCTTAATACTTCTGCTTGAATGAGCAGCTAAGAACCTCAAAGCCTTCAGCCTCCAGTGTCGGTAATTACAATACGTAGATTCTCGTGTTACAATGTTACGTGGCCATACATCAACCTGCTTGCAGTGTTCTTGTGAATAAACATGAGACACACAGTTCACGCGGATAGTTAACATTTTTTGTTTTTATAATACACACGTGGCTTATATAGTAAATTTTTAATTTGCAGACGACCCACAACAACCATTTAGTCCCTAACTAATCAGGGCTTGTACTGTGGATAATAAATAACGTATAGAATGAAACCCGTGGCATACCCCAAACATTCGGATTTCTTTTTTTACGACGTACACACGCCGCTCGTCTTTTGTTTTTGTTATACCTTAGGACGTTGTCAGTTGTATTTTCGAGAAACTAATGAAACAAGTGCGCTCTAGAGCATTCTGAAATGCTATCCGGATTTTACGTATCGGTTACGAGCATTTATAAATGCTTCCGGGTTTTAAGGGGTTAATAATTATATAGGCCACTATGAGTCGAAAACGAATGCTTACAAACATATGACCCTAGAAGGATTTATTCAAAACCGGGGCCTTTGGCATAGAACGTAGGCATATGCACAGGCCGTTATAGTGTCCGTCATAGTATATGTCACCAATGTCACATATTGTCGTTGCGACTTTAAGACCTCCTTTGTGTAAAATTCATATTTACGAGATAATCGATAAAAAGTGTCAACTGGAAAAATGTGAAGAAACTAACTCCAACAAATATGTTATAGTTAGTTTCTTCACATTTTTGTTGGAGTTAGTTTCTTCACATTTTTTTAGTAGACACTTTTTATCGATTATCTCGTAAACATGAATTTTACACATAGGAGGTCTTAAAGTCGCAACGACGATATGTATGTTTGTTTGTCAAAGGTAAATATAATAATTCGGAAAAAGTGAAAAAAGTTTAAATACCGGTAATAAGCAAGAAATTACTTTGTAGCGACAATACTGTTAATTGTTTGAGATTTTGGATTTTTGGAGCGTAGCTCCCATGGATCAGCTTCAATGACGCCATGTCTGTTACGCCATTACTTCCCGAGTTCATTACCGATTTTAATAATTTTTGCGTGAAATCGAATCAACACATTTAGTTCCAGGTTATGACGGAGCCCAAATTTTGAAATTCACAAAAATAAAAAAGTTACCGAAATACATTGGCTCTATGGGATTTCCCATTGAAAAAGCGCGAGCTGTTTGAAAGTTTTCATTCTTATGGAATTTTAAAATTTTCTTAACATTATTAATTGTTTTTATTTTTTTTTTGTATTACGCTCCGAAGCTTTATGCTTAGCGACTGCATCGCCTAGTTTTTATATATAAAAGTAATAGAGAAGTCGTTTTTCGTCTTGCTAATGCAATTAATAGTCGTTATGTCTGTCTATATTGATAAATACCATTCGGGAATTGTAAATGGTAGCGCATTGTATTTTTTACGTAAAAATAAATGATATATGCTATGTATTATGAAATTAAATTCAGAGCTTATCTTGTTTAACATAAAATACTTTTATTAGATTCTCTTTTGACTTTTGGAATATCTTGCATTTTAAATCACTTTTACGGGATTAATTATGCATTTTTTTTATTTAATCCTGACGTTCTGACTCCCATTACAGGAGTCGTGATTACAGCTGACCACATCAATTCAAGATCAACATAAAATGCGTAATTAATTCGGTATAAGTGGTTTTATTTAAATGTGTAATATTCGCGGAAGTGTGAAAACTAAATTTATCCTGCATTAATGTAACAGCGAAATTGGCTATTCTTCACATCCGTATCTATCAATATCTGCAGCACAGTGGGGCAGGCGCAAATTCTGCGACTGCTCCGCAAATATTAGTTAGCACGTGTGTGGCCACCCTTAACAGGGTAACCGCAGGCTGTTGTTGTGGCGAGACCTATTCGGCATATAAGTGTTATGTAGTGCAAAGACGGAAGTATTCCAGACAGCAGCGCTAGAAAATGCAAACTAGCTACGAACTTTGACACTTTATGTTTGTCGTTAGCTAATATGATTAATTAACAATACATTTGTAGAGGTGCATATTAGCCTCTTTCTTTTCGACTCAAAATTATTCAAATATTTTTTTGGAGCCGAGCGAGCGAAGCTACCATGGATCAGCTTCAATGGCGCAATGTCTGTTACGCCATAACTTCCTGAGTTCTCAACAGATTTTAATATTTTTTGTTTGGAATCGAATCAACAGGTTTAGGACCAGATTGTGACAGAGCCCGAATTTTGAAATTAGTAAAAATTCCCATCGAAACAATTTTTTTTTCTTTTTTTAGGTATTACGCTCCGCTCCATAAATGGTGCTAATGTAGCTTTATGCTAAGCGACTGCATCGCCTAGTTATTACCTATACTTTTTGTAATTAAGCATTTTTAACAACTAGATTTATTATGTAAAGAAATTATTAGAAGAAAAATATCAACTTGTGTCAGGTTTTAAGTGGGACTCAAACCCATATCCTATTGTAGTACTAAGTAAAGAAAAAAAAAACAATAATAGTAACTGGAATACGAAGAGACAGCGCTGACGCCAGAGAAATTTTCGACGAGTTTGACAAGGTAAAGTAGCTTAATTGTAAGAATACTCGCCCGGTGAACGAGGGGGTCTGGGTTCAAGTCCGCCTGACATAGACAAATTGATTTTTTGTAATAATTTTTAGATACTTTTTTTACCAATAACATAATTTATGGGAGAAGCGAAAACTATTTGCTTTGTGTGAATAATTTTTCATCATCGGTATTTAATAATGTCAATGCTCGGTTATAGGGAAGGCCTCTATGGATAAAAATACTGTACGAAAAATAGACTATAACATATCGGACCCCCGTTTTCGTGCGTTTAATCAATAATTTCTATTAGCGATTACCATACTTTTACAAAGCATTATTAATTTATGTCCAGAAATTAAAAAACTTTAATATTTAGTAACTATAATTTTTAGATTATTTATTTATTAAACATAAAAACATATTTAATTTTAAAAAGTTTTAACATTCATTTAATTGTCTCACAATTTTTTAAACAATGTTTTTACTCGTTCCTAAGCATATAGTTTTGTAAATTTCGACGCGTCTGCGAGCGTCTCGATAGCTCAGCGGTCAGAGTAGTCGCCCGGATTGCGAAAGGTCGTAGTTTCGAATCCTACCTGAGGGCTTCGGCGGCGTGGTCGTTTTTTACATACGTATTTTATATCTTATAGCATATAGCATTCAGAATGCATAAAATAAAATTAAAAACAAATAAATTAGTGTTATCAATATTGCCACTTTTATATGTAACCAATCTTTCCTGCAAAAAAATTGTTTATTAAAAAAAAAATTTACAATACTGACATTATAATTATTACTGTTTAAGTTCATCATATATTGTAGTGAATTGTTCGACTAATGCGTAATGATGATATCCTCATAGATGGAACATAGGTCCTGTGAAATAACTAAAAGAAAATCTAAATTAAAAAGTTGAATAAGAAGTATACATACATGAATAACCAAATAAATAAGAGAATCGTTCCGCATAAGCCAAAGCAATACAAAAAGGTTGTAAACTGTCGCAGTTTTAAAAAATAAAACTATGAAAGCACCTGCTCGCACATACGGTATGCTCACATCAACGCCGTTTATCTGGGGAGAGATTGCGCCCCTTAGAAGAATAACCGTAATAAACCGAGTCCCTTAGTTGCGGCGCCAGAGATACGGTGGTCAAACCGTAAATCTGGCGGCCGGTATCTCCTACGATAATGCCTTGTGCGCCCAGCTTTATGTCGACGATTTGGTAAAATTATAGAAGTGCATAGAGTATTCAAAAGTTTTTTTAATAGCATAAGATTGTCTTTTGTTTCATTGTCGTATAATAAAGTGTGTGTCTACTTCGATGCTCGTTTTTGGCGGGAGCGCGAAGCGTCACTTTAATGGTATTGGTTTTCTTGTTAAATTTTGTGTTGTGGTTGATATTATTGCGTAGTAATGGTGGGTTATTAACCACTGAGTGTTTCTGAATATGCATGAGTGTTGACAAGTGAAACAAAACAGTTTGGAAGGTGTCTTTTCGCGCTCTCTCAAGAAGGCCACGAGGAGGTTTCAGTAAAACCCCACTTCTTTACTGAAACCTAGGAAATTACTCAAGAACATAGAAGAAAGATTATACTTACTTGATATTGGCTAAATGCACAAATTGTACAAGCTATAAAAAAAGAAAATAAATAAATACTCCGATGCACGAACGGAGTTTACTCCTTAAGAAATATTGTCAAACTTAAAAATCAAATACAAAATGTGCTCACTATAGGTTGCGCACAAAAACTACGCTGTCATTCGATCACTAAATTATTTACTCTTTTTATTTTTTTCATATCAGGCGCCTTATATGAATATCAATTCTTAAGGTAAATTCCAAAAAATTGTGTCTTCCGTTATCTCAATTTTGGGTAGAGTTGTGTGCTATTGCTTACTATATCGGGTGTTATATGTAGTCATATTACAGAGTAGTACTCCCTTAAGTATCTCCACAGCCACTGCCTTATGTTTACCTGTAACAAACAATAATAATATGTTTATTTTTACAAAAAAACAGTAATTTATAACTGATTACAATCAAATAAAACTAACTAGATAAACGAAGCATTTTTTTTACTGATCTGACTTTTCGACTCCTTTACTGCCACCTGTACCGTACCGTCATGGATCCAATTAGAGTGATTTGATTTAATTGTGCGTTACGCGCGGTATATAACAAATATATACAATTAAAAAAATGAAATAAAACCAAATCTTTCCAATAGGTAACATAAATTTTTGGTAGTTGGTGATGAAATTGTAAAATTGTAATGCACTTTTTCCATCAAAATCAAATATTTATGATTTTATATATATTTGGTTCTTACACTTCCGCGCACATTACACATTAGAATAAAACACTTTTTTACGGATTTTTGCGCATGTTTTATTTTATATTTAATCCTGACGTTTCGACTCCTTTACAGGAGCCGTGATCACAGGATGACTAAGATGATGGTTGTCATGTATTTTCTACTATAACTAACTCTAACTCAAATTCCGGAAGGGGCAGATGTTTGTGTGATTTATATATATTTCTATAAATATAACATAATTATCTATATCATACTAGAAAATTTCGACGGGTATTCACAAGGCTCGGTAGCTCAATTGGGAGAGTAATGGACCTACAGCCAAAGGTTGTGGGTTCGTATCCCGCCTGAGAACAACTTGTGAACTGAGTACATTTTTTCATAAACATAAAATTTATCAAAATCCAATATATTACATTTGTATAAACAACGGCATTTTCGACTTTATTTCTAAAGGTTATGTTCCATTTATTGAAACGAATATAAACACTGGTTTATTATCAAGAATAAGCGTTTCTAAAATATTTACTTCTTTAGAAATGGCTATGAATTCCCCTCTTTTCATTATGTTTTATCTCGAACGTAACATTTCATTTTTAAGTCGCTACCTATTTGTTCTATACAAAATACAGATGGTCCCTGATTTCACTGAAATTCGAGAATGCTCTCGAAAGATCTTGTGAATATAAAGAGGTTTCCACTTGAATTATTTCACGTTCTATTAAAAAAGAAAATGATAACACAATACAGTTTGTCAGATGAGAATTATCTATACAAAAAAAATAAAATTGAAGTGACTGTTTCCATTTTCTTTATAACGGGATTTACTAAATGTATACTGAAAGTACAATACACTATATTGTTTAATAAATATTAATAGAAAAATACTAGAAATATCAAGCTATTCTCAGACTGGACTCGAAACCCGCAATATTTTGGATCTGGTCCACTGCTCTCCCAATTGAGCTACCCAGCCTTGTAAGCTCCAAAGGTTTGGTAGCATTGAAAATACAAAAATATGAAAATCATGACTTTATTGTTAGAAAACAAAAGTAAAATCTATACTAATATTATAAAGCTGCAGAGTTTGTTTGTTTGTTTGTTTATTTGAACGCGCTAATCTCTGGAACTAGTGGTCCGATTTGAATGACTCTTTCAGTGATGAGTAGTCCATTTATCGAGGAAGGCTATAGGATATATATTATTTTCAAAATTAGGGATCCGTAATGAAATTGCTATTTTGTAACACAAGGTGTAAAATCGAAAACCTATTTTTGCGTGCGCTGGAAAAACTATTAACAATAGAACAAAATGATGTACTACGGGTTTGTAGATCCCATTAAGACCTACAAAAAAATCCGCGAGAACATATATCTAGCTATCATGGTTTAATCACAATAACCGATTTTGTGTTCAAAATAATTATTAAATCATCTAAAGAAAAAAAAACTACGTTAAATATGTATCGTAATATTAATCTTTATCGAAATTAAGCATTATGTTATCTAGAGTATTTATGTAGAAGTAAAATACTTTTTGTTTCATCTCAATCGGATATTTAGTTTAAAAGTTATCACGTGTGTAAGATGTTAAGAGTTGGTACCTATTAATGAGTTATGGGCCATAGAGTTTTTATCAACATAAAATCCTGTAATAATCTTTTTCGAAATATATTTGTTGATGATTGTAAGTATAAGATCTTTGAAGAGTATAATAAATACATTTCTAAAATAACTCTGCTAAGGAAATCCACGCGCGCTTGATGCAAGCAAGACAAGACGCATGCAAAAGTGTCGGGATCTCATTGTTATCTACACTAATATTATAAGGAGGAAAGATTTATATTTTTGTATGTTTGAAATAAACTCAAAAACTACTAAGCCGATTTTAAAAATTCTTTCATCATTGGAAAGCTACATTCACGCTGAGTAACATAGGCTATATTTATTGCTAGAAAAATTTAAAGAATTTTGTCCACCCGTGCGAAGCCGGGACGGGCCGCTAGTAAAAGATATTTGCCTAAATACTAAATTTATATTAGACCCCAGTATTCCTAACACAAGCCTTACAGTGCTTACTTTGGGCTAGGCTGATTGGTGTATTATATGTGTATATATATTTGTTGTCTCGATCTGTCAAAAAGTTGAACTTTGATTTGAAATCATGTTTAGTATATTTAGGTTCATTTACTACACCTGATTTTGAAGTTTATTATTTATGGTTTAGCTTAAGTTAGCGCGACATATACATATTACACATTCTTATTTCTCGTACAGTTAGTCTGGTCCAGTCTACGACATGATATTTATTACGAGGCGCGTAGTGTTGAACTCGGCCACATATAAAAATTAACGCAGAAATATTCAACCTTATTCTTTAAGTGATAAAGATCACGTCCCAGACTGGAACGGACAAAATGTACAATGCGTAGGCCCTTATCGTGAACACAAAAATGCGATGACTAATACTTTTTTTTTATATTCGAATATTGAAATCGAGAAAAGTAACAACTTTACTGGCAGTATAAATTGGTGCCACAGACTATATAAACATTAAGTGAATGTAGTACCAATGCAAGTCAGAAACACAGGTCGTATAACTCATACCACGGTCAATGTATTCGTCGAGTGGACAAGGCAAGAGGTTGAGTTGCAATGTTAGTTGGCATGTTATTGGCACAGACAGCCCTACCGGTACTCCGCCGTGTGTGAAACACTAGGCTCTTATGTGTAAAGGCTAACACTATGGAGCCCTGAAAAACGCGACTTACTCAAGTAAACAAATAATATAAATACTGAATTTCATAGGAGCAACGATTGTTTTGGCACAACGCAGTTTGTCCTGTCTTCTGAACCAATGCGTATGTAATCCTGGCAAAGCATGCATTTTTGTTATAAGTTATAAGGCATTTGTTTTTCAATAAAATTATTTGTAAGGGTCGTCCGGTTTTTGAAGATCATTTGGTGTAACGGTAGCTATATATATATATCTAAATATATTAAATATCTATGTATCAAATATGTATTTATTCGTTACCTTCATATCCATAACATAAGCCTTACTTATTTTGAGCAAGACTAATTGATGTGAATGTGAGAAATATTATTTTTCAATGTTATTATTTTCATTCCAAAATTTTTAAACATAAATTCATTACAAAATGCAATATTTTTTGTTCATACAGAAATATAAAGTATCAAATTTCTCTCTGTTATTTTTATTATACATATATGTATATAAATACTTTAATTTAATCAACAATTTTTTTATTTTATTATATCGCCAACTAATATATTTTAGTTGATGTTCAACCGTAGACTATGTTATAAAAATGGCGTCAGACAAATAGAAATAAAACCTATTTGTTAAAATGTTCGATCAAAAATAAAGATTTTTATTTCAATAGCATTTCCTGGCCCCGGCGAGCTATTGAAAAGCACTGGCTCGGAACTGCTGCGGCTTCCAGCTAAGCTATGAGATTGTGTCGATCGATCCTTTAACTTTTACTCCTCTCCGCAGCCAGCTTTTGATTTCAGGAATAGTCTGAGCCAATTGATTCATTGGTTTAGAGCCCAGACGAGCTTAAGCACCTTTCGAAACTACTGTAGATAACATCGGATGTTCACAGCTCCATGAGTAAAACGAAACATCAAATGGTGCAACAATGATTTTTCAGATTTAAAATATTGTTAAAGGTTATAAAAATATAGGGATATAAGGTAAAAATGTACAAAACATTCTGTATTATTTACTCTTTAATTATATGGAAATAGGGTGGGCACATAAATGAAAAAACATTAAATTAATTTTGGTGGTAAGTCATACTGCGATACTACGGTTTTAAATATTGTAAATTGACTCTTTATAAGGGACCATTTAACCCCGTTTCCGCTTTACGGGTATTTTTGTAACATGTTGTATAAGAGATCATCGCATAAATTGTTCTAAACTCAAGTTAAGTAGCAAAAGCAACTGTGTTATGGAATTCAGAAACAACAACGGTATCACAACACTCAGATCTGAGTCTTATACACTGACCCGACATTAACACCTTGAGTGCGAAACCAGGTCTAAACATCTTGTATACGTCTCGCTTACAGTGCGGCTAAGAAAAGTATAGCATTCCTTGTCGTACGGTGTAGGAAAAAGATGAATATATATCTAAGATGTATTATTAAAATAGAATCCAATGGTGTACCTACCTTAATACCAGGTTTAGACACCTGGCACCGCACGGAAGCCAAAAAAAGGATTTAAGTTTCTTAAATGATACAGGGTCTATAAGCCTTGTGCCACTACAATTGAAGTTTTATTACCAGGTGTATTGGCCTTGTACCGAAGGAATGGAAAGTATTGGAAAGTTACTGCCGTAGCGAACGTGTTAAACAAATGTTTATTTGTCACTGTTTGCGTTAACTTTGTTCTTTTATTAAAGGAGAAAATAAACGCTTTCCTCTTTTCTTCGCATTGTACTCAACGAAAGACAGTTTATAGATTTTAATTTTACTCAAACATAACATAAACTTTATGCTGCAAATAAAAAGAACGAGTAACAAACAAGGTAATCTTTTAGCGCTCATAGACAAAAATACGAAGTAAGAAAAAAGGTTGAGCAGGCAGAGTCTAAATAACATTAAACACAGAGTAAAAAGAAATCGAGTTACGCTACTACGAATAAAAGAAGAGGTTTTTATTCATCCGCACCGGAGGCATAGACAATAAAATTGGAATCATCGAATTACGGGAGTTGAGGACGAGTCGTAAATTCAGTTTGTGCCGGTCCGAATTCCGCTTTCGGCCTGCGGCTGATCGGACCCATTGTTACTGAAATGTCAGCGTTCACTCCCTATGTGACGGTATTGTCTTTACAAATGACACTTTATGAAAGAAAGCGGTCAAGCGCGAATCTTTTGTCCCGTTTGAGATATGACTTTCTATTTAATATTTCGGAATATTCGACTTTGAATTAGGCTGACGTCTGATTAACGAAATATAAGTATTTTATTTTTTTATTTTGAAATGAAATGAAATTTGTTTATTCACACAAAACACATGTTGGTTGGTGGTCAAATCGATTTTGAACGTCTATTTTGCCAAACGCAGGGCATGTGAATGACAGTACAAACTAGTGATAAGATAATTCAATAGATTATACATTTGATAAAAAAAATGAAGTTAATAATCAAATAATTACTAATAAATCGTATGTCATATTAATTCATTTAATGTAAATTTTTGAATCTAAATATTTCTTAATCGAGTAAAAGCATTTTATTTTTAGCCACATCTGTAGTTTGGTTTAAATATCGGTAAACTAAGCTCCTTTACAGAGTATGGTAACTTATTAAAGATTGTAATTCAATTTGGATAACAATTTCTATTGTAATATTGTGAATGCATTCTGGGCAACATCAATATACCGTGGTGTCTCACTAGTCTGGAGGTAATTGCGTTTTTAGCGTTTTTAGGTAGCCTAAAATGTTTTATTATCTTTCTTTTTCGGAAGGCATGCTAAGAGGTTTCTTTCGTCTACTTGTCGTTAATATTCACCGTTTCGAATTGGGCCTGTGTTATAGGTCCAGACGCTAATGTACGATCTAGAACATATCAAGTTATTAGCTTTGATGTTTTGATACTATGCCATTATAATAAGATTCATTTCATTTTTAGAGTGTATAGCTTGATGTGTAGACTGTACTTTGATATCAAATACGTACACATAAAAGAAATAATATTCTTTGTTTTTTCCTGTGCATCTATTTAATAAATGGCTTTATTTTATAACGTTAACAATAATAATTATATTAGTTCTATGTTGTTTTTTTGTAATATTATAAGTTTTCATCCAAATAATTTTTCAATACATGCTGTTTAACAGACAAGTATGTGATATGAAGTGTATAATATTTATCAAGAAAGTTACAAGTTTGTTTCCATGAATACACACATATATGCGAAAATCTACCTAATTGTATTAGAATGTTTACAGGAAAATAAGCTTATCAATACAATATAATGTATTTTAATTAAATTCACAATTGTGTGAAGAGTCAAGCGCCAGTAGATTTATGCGTGTTCAATAATTTATTTCCACTCAAATATTGTCATACGTCGACACGGTAATATTATGCCTGTTCGCACCTCCAATTTATACAAACCACATTAATATCTAAAACCCTTTTATCCGCTGGTGGAACCATTCTCCATTGGACAATGGCATCAATTAACGGTTGACCGAGGATTATCGCCATTTCGCTAATGAACCATAATTAATATTTTTAATGAGTTCCTCTGCGTTGCTAGCATCAAAATATTTGGTTTGGAAATAACCATATAAAAAGATTTGTTGAAAAATTCAGTAATCAGCATTAAGCACACGTAGTGTATTTACAAATGAACTTTTAATACATAAATTGCTTTTTAACTCAAAATTGGGAACATTATAATATCATTACCGTTTGCAATGCATACTTTAATTCTTAAATATAGAACAAAAAACAATATAGTTAATTTAAAATAATATCATTTTCAACAATACAATGACATATGTGAGAAAATTTTTGAACTAACTAACCTTTCAACCAGGACATTTTTTATTACCTGACGCGATTAAGCTACGCCATGAAAACCATCTTTTCAAATCCCGGACAAGAAGATCTTGCACTTTTGCAAATTTCAATTTCGCTCCAGTTACATCATCTGCCGTTAATTCCATAATAATTCTATATGTTTGACGTTGCTGCCAATAAAGAGTTCAAAAAATATATGTTCCTCCCCACCGGTGCAGACGCTAGCGGATCTTTTTTAAATCTTCCCAGGAAAAAGGCTAATTTAAATGCTTTCTTATTCTGAATTGTTTAGTGACAACTGTATCTAATCTGATGTCCGCCATCTTTGATTTCCGTAGTTCAATTGAATAAAAATGTTTAAACTTTCTACAATTAAAAGTCGCCAGTACCTACTATTTTAACGTTAGTATCTTTTTACTTTTACCAACTGAGTTATTTTTTAAAAAGAAAAATAAATTAGGGTTATTCAAAAACTAGGAGTAGTCTGTACAGAAAAAAGGAAAAACTATCCATAGAGGACTAGTCTTCAAAGTGTAAGGGTGTTTTAAAAGTGGCACTTTGAACGCAACGCTCTGTATAGCATCCTTCAGAAAATTATAGCTCAGCAACTTGAAGGAGGTTATGGAACAACGCAGTTTTTACAGAAAAAAGATTTTTCCTCTTTGTATATATCTATTTCTATATTGAACTCTTTTTTAAAAGGTAATTTAATTTAAATGTCATATGATGTCTGGCAGAGTAGTATATCACCTCTCGTAGACCACGAAATGCCTAGTGTATCCGAATGACGGTCTTTTACTACGATCTCCAATTTCCCTATTTTTGAGGAGATCTCTTTCCAGCAGTACAACGCTATACGTAGTTCCGTTAAGTAATGCGGTATATTATTATAAATTACTAGCTGACCCGGCAAACGTTGTTTTGCCATGTTTATTATTTCTAGGAAAAGTTTTTAATAAATAAATAAAAAAATAGGGGTTGATCGTAAAGGGCTGAAAATTTAGGGTTGTATGTATTTTTGTATGATGTATCATAAAAAAATAAAAACAAAAAAAATTGTCCAAAAAAAAAATTAAGGGTGGACCACCCTTAACATTTAGGGGGATGAAAAATAGATGTTGTCCGATTCTCCACCCTAGCCGATATGCACGCTAAGATTCACGAAAATCGGTCGAGCCGTTTCGGAGTAGTTCAATCACGCACACCGTGACACGAGAATTTTATATATTAGATTATAAAGTTAGGATAACAATTTCTTTTATACAAATGAGTTTGCATATTGCGTAATAACAGTTTACCACGAAGCCTGGTTAATTTCAAACTGTAATTATCTTTCTGTTTAATTAAAAAAAGGGCTGGGACTTTGCAAAAATACAACATTCCATAATAAACATTAACATAAACTCAGTTTTCTTTCACCAGTTGTTCTCGAAAGCGTCTTCCGATTTCCGAACTGGTGGTAGACTCAGTAGTTTACAGTAATTGTAGATAAAAAAAACCAAATAAAACTATTAAATTTCACAGTTAGGAACGTGCCGGATTAAAATATTGTGAAAGTAAGCACATGACGACCATTACTTTAGTCATCCTGTGATCACGGCTCCTGTAAAGGAGTTGAGTAGTATGCGCAAGTATCCGTTAAGAAATATAAGTTATCTGCATTATGCCAATACAGGGACATTACATATAGCATGAACGCATTATTTTTTGTGATATGAACGCATTAGATACTTGTAAATGTACAGTTACCTCATGTTACCTCATGAAGAAGTATCAATATATACGCTAAAACACAATTTTGTTGTTTGTGTGTTTGTCTGTCCGCTCTTTTTCCATTGTATCAATTAACGTTACCATAGCAACGCGTTACCATAGCAGCGCGTTACCGGGTCAGCCAGTGTATACTCTAAAAACACAAATTTTTTGTTTGTGTGTTTGTCTGCCCGCTCTTTTTCCCGCTCTATTTCCATTGTATCAATTAACGTTACCATAGCAACGCGTTACCTTAGCAACGCCTTACCGGGCCAGCTAGTCTTAACAAAGATATTACGACGTTTTATTAATTCCTAATTTTAAATTATACTAGCTGTTCTGATTACACGTTGCAGTATCATGAATTATAATGAAACCTATTCTTTGCCCTAAGTCAGAACAAATCCAGCAAAATGAAAAACAAAACAGTAAAATCGGTTTAGTAGTTTCGGAGTTAGTCGCAGTCAAGCACTGTGATAGGGAATTTTTAAACATAAAGATAGATCAGAGTGAACTAGCTAAAGTCAATTAGAACTTTAAATACAAGGGGACTTAGTTGCAATTTATTTATCATGTTATTTATAAATATTTCATATCAGTATATCATTTAATACGATAAGCGTACATTAAACAACCCAAATGTTAGTCTCGACGAAAGTTATTATATGTGCGTCCCGTTCACTCTTATCAAAAGTTTTCTGCCCTCTCTTTTCAATGGTAGTTTGGGGAAAATTTGTGTTTATGGTTATTGGATGAGAATTTTCTTATGGGGTACTTTTTTACCGCTGAGCTAGTCTAGATACTTGATGTTGTGACGTTTATTGGAGTGTCTATGGTATGAGGGGGATTCCCTAGTTGGTATGGTGCAATATTTTTATCCAAGCATTTAATTTTCATAAACGTATAAGACCAAATAAAGTGACAAATATTTGGTAATATATAAATAACAAATAACAAATAGACTATAGATAATGATTTTCTTACAAATAAATTACTCATTTCTTTATTTTTAATTAATTATTAAATACGCTTTCCAATGAATATGATTAAAAGGACTATTTTTATTATATTTCAGACTAATGTTGAAATTTCATCGGATACGTATTCAATTTATTTAACGCGGGATATTCTTTCGTTTCGATTTCATTCATTTAATTTGTCCATTTCAGTAAGTAAGTTTGTATTCTGTAACAGTTTGAATATAAACAATATTCTGTATTAGTGTTTCAAAATCGCAACATTATCATCAGAAGGGGCTAAAGTAAAAAAATAGAAAGTAAATGAATAAAAACTTATATTTTGTAAAAAAAATCTTTAAACAACCCTTCATAAGCACGTTTTTAGTGATAGTTAAGCTTGGTTTAAGAAAAACCAAAGTCAATTTTACAGTTTATCACCTTTTTATCTTGAGACATACTGCAAGTTAGAAGATGACAATATGAGCTTCATGAATCAGTTTTTATAAAGTGCATATATATAGATTATAGAAATACAAAATTTATTTATTTGCTCAAGAAAGGGTATATTTTAATAGATTTTATTCATGCAAATAATTAAAATTATTAACATTTTTTTCGGCCCCTTTCAATTTTGACCTAAAATTCCAATATTTTTTTTTTATCTACTACATGGACTAACAAATCGATTCCACCCCAGACGGAACCACCCCCCTCCCCCTTCCCACCCCCACAAGAAGCAGAATAATCATATATGACTTAATACATAAAAAAAAATTTTAGCTCAAAATAATATAACCTTTCAAAACTCTGTACTCTAAGTAGCTCCGCAAAAAAAAGATTTTTATGAGAAGGTGGAATCGATTTGTTAGTCCAAATAGTGGATAATAATTTTTTTTTTTTGGAGTTTTTAGGTCAAAAATGAAAGGGGCCGAAAACCCGCTTTATTGACCCTCACCTTTTCATTTCAAGTAACTGTAGACCATAGACAAGATAAGGGAAATTTTCCCCTTTTCACCCGAAGTATTAGTAATCAACATATCCCTTACTACTCAAATATATCCGCCCTGTAGCGCCAATCCTTTGCAGTGTAATTATCCCGTTGGCTTTACCCGACTATGCGGTGTCACGTACGGGGACTGTCGCATTTTTAAACACCTGCAAAACTCTTGATAATGACTGCGAAGGTGCTGTGTTTATTTGGGACGAAGCAATGCGAAAAGGTTCGTATGTTTATTAAGGATGGGTTGAAGTTGATTGAATTGAACAAGGATTCGGTATCCCATTAATATCTGTATTGATATTAAATGGACGATATAAATATGCAATAAAAAATCAATCAATTATATCTTAATGGATATAATTTTGTTGCTGGTTTTGAAGGTTAATCGTTCATTACAGTTTCAAATTTATTTTAGTCATTTGATGCTTTTAAAATTTCGTTTTACATGAAGTATAACAAAATCATTTGAAAAATAAAGATTATAATAAATACTAGCGGCCCGTCCCGGCTTCGCACGGGTGGACAAAATTCTTTAAATTTTTTCTATTATTAAATATTTTTCCGTTAACGCCATCTAGCGTCCGGTAGACGAACTACTTGCGGTTAACGCATTGCTATGGTAACGTTATTGATACAATGGAAAAAGAGCGGGAAAAAGAGCGGACAGACAAACACACAAACCACTGTAATCTTAGATTATAGATTTATGTTTTTTGCTCTTTAAGTAGTTAACTGCTAGATTATTATATCTAAAGAAAATATAAAAATAAAAATCCGACTAGTCTCAAGTTTTAGGTGGGACTCAAAGCCACATCCCCTCGCTATCTGGGCAAGTAACGGGGCTGTCGGGCAAGTATAAAGATAAATGAAATGACGGCGGGCTACAGAGGCCTTCTTGGTCGGTAGCTCGGCAATTTCTTAAAATATAATTAATAAACTAACTGGAGAGTAAAACTGAATAGTGGATTTTATAGTATGTTTTGTGTACTAACACCTACAAACAAAAAATGTTTCACGCGACGTTTAAAATGAATTATTTCAAGGAAAAAAATAAATTCTTTATGGACAATGTAAGAGAGATAATAGGCACAAGGCATTTTATATAAAAAGTGACTGAATAATTGAAAAACAGCGATAACGACCTGTCGCTTATATGTTGTAATGCGACTCCAATTTTATGATGTCATAAAGTGACCGGGGATTTTACGACGGTTCAACTAAACTTGAACCTTCATGAAAAATCGTAATAAAAAATCGCGAATTGAGAGATGGTAACATAAGTTTATACACATTTATTGAGAATGATATCGACGAACGTTTGGTGCAACGGTAGCAATGCTGCCTTTCGCAACGACGATCCTCGGTTCGACTTCCGGAAGGCAGATGTTAATGTGATGAATACGAGCATTTGTACCTAAGTGGGTATCATGGGATATATATCTCTACTATATAAAAGAAGGACTTTGTGAGTTTGTTACCATATATAGTTACCATAGTTACCATAAGCCTAAGAATAACAGTTTTTATAATCAATTAACGTTACCATAGCAACGCGTGGCCGGGTTGTACCAGCAACGCGTGGCCAGGTTATACCAGCATCGCGTGGCCGGGTTAGCTAGTTTATATAAACATAACATACCTATGTATCATTTATGTATGTCTATCCGTTACCCTAGTATAACACAAGCCGTACATTGCTTACTTTGGGTTAGGCTTTTTGGTGTGTAAATGTAAGAATTATTATTATTATTATATTCTTTGCTCATAAAAAATCCACAACGACGTCAACCAATAATTCTGTCACAGTATTCTCATCAATGCACAGGCTAGTACTTCTTTTCTATATATTTTACAGATTTTAAGTTACCATATCTTTACCTCTCTTGAACTAAGTTTTAACTGTAATGATAGCGACAATCTTATGTGCCTTTTCATACTGAAAGCACACGTATACAAAAACAATTGCCTTTTGTTATTTTTTTTATTCCAAACAACTCATATCAATTATTTATCGATAGATTTAGAGATCGTGTACTTATATTCTCTCCACTCTAAGACACCACTCTGCAGCGTTCCGGGGATCCATTAGATTTGCTGCCTCCAAGTGCTGGAATGATCTTCCGCCCCCGATGCGAGATCTAAGAACTGAGCAGTCGTTGAGGAATAATTTAAAGCATCACTTGATGACGTTACAAAAATTGCATTTGCAATCATTTTACAATTTTCGTGACTTACTGGCGTGACCTCGTGGTTAATTTCATACGCAGGGTTAATTCATACTCCACCTTTCTAAGATTTACCTCAATATGGGCTTATGGCTTAATTAATGCAAGCGTGAGAAATTTACTACTTTCAGTGACAATGCAAATTGTACTACTTTTACGTTATGCCATTGGTCCTTTTTGGCAAATTCGCAGTCATCAAGCGTCACACAGCACATCACAGCATGCATATTTCAGACAGACAGACATGACAAGACCATCGGTGCGAAAGACAGAATCGCTATCGCTACCATTACACCAAACGTTCGTCAAACTTCAATTATTGCTCTACCTTAAAACTATACACACAAAACTACAAACTCAACATAGAGAAATAATCTAAATATGTAAAACCGATATTCCTGATAATTATAGTATTTCTATAATAACATCCCTTTAGTTAGAACCTCATCATTCACATCCACGGTAATAATTTCACGGTTACAAGTATACAAATCATAAATATCACAGCAATGAACCTCCCAGTGACTATTTACATGGCCGATGCGGTCGCGCGTGGGTTTGCATTAATTCCTTTCATTCTATAAACATATAGTATACTAGCGGCCCGTCCCGGCTTCGCACGGGTGGATCAAATTCTTTAATTATTTTCTATTATTAAATATTTTTCCGTTAGCGCCATGTAGCGTCCGGTAGACGAACTACTTGCGGTTAACGCGTTGCTATGGTAACGTTATTGATACAATGGAAAAAGAGCGGGAAAAATAAACACACAAACCACTGTGATCTTAGATTATAGATTAAGCTAACTCTTTCGTCTCTTTGTAGGTTCGCTTAATATTCACAGCGAATGTTGTTTCACAAGAACATTCCTATATGAAAAATATTTTAATACCAGTAACTGTCTTTCTTTTGTAAAAGGAATTGGAGTGAAATATTAAAACAGTTATTTTTCAATAGCATATCAATTTTGTATGATTTTTTGCAGATGCAGTTTAAAGCGCATATTTTATATTTAATCCTGATGTTTCGACTCCTTTATAGAAATCTTCTGTTATATTATAATATTTCCCAATTGCTGATATAATAATAGACAGTTTTAGATATTTATGATTCACGATATTGAGTTTAATTCCACACAAATTCTATAATTTTAATTTTTTATATGTTTGTATGTTTTATAAAATACTTACTTTCATTCTTCGACTCTTTTTTATGAGCCGTGTTCTAGGAACGATTAATCATTATAACCTTAAGATCATAAATATAAGTATGTTACTACAGTATACAATTTTAAAAGGCAATTTCTTTATCACTCAATTTGTGTTTGTAATATTGCATTTTATTTAATAAATAGCTTAACTTACTATGTTATTGAAAGCTACTGAGGCTACCACCAGTGCAAAAATGACATAATGATTTAACCTTAATTTCTATTAGTAATGTGCTGACTATCAGTATCCGAATCCACGGATATCCAAGGAACAAAAAACATACGTATCCGAACTTTTTGGCAGATCTTTTACGAATGTTTTACATTATTAATTTTTAATACAGAGATACTAGGCGATGCAGTACGATAAAGCTACGCTAGCACCATATACTGGAGCGAAACATAATGCCCAAAAAAAAAGTTTTTTTTTTGTTTCGATGGGAATTTTTGTGAATTTCAAAATTCGGGCTCCGTCACAATCTGGTCCTAAACCTGTTGATTCGATTTCACAAAAAAATATTAAAATCGGTTAAGAACTCGGGAAGTTATGGCGTAACAGACATTGCGCCATTGAAGCTGATCCAGGGGAGCTTCGCTTGCTCCGCTCCATAAATTCTATATACAGGTGATTAGGTAGCAATAAAAAACTATTTAATTCCATTCAAATTACTTGGCACCTTTATATTGCAAACATTAATCATAGTGAGTTATCATACCAATGGTAGGTTACTCAAAGGTGCTAACTCATGTATCTTTATAATGAGATCAGTTACAAATCTTTTTGATAAGCTTATTAAAATAATGATATATTCGTCAACTATCATTTCAAGGTGACGCGCGTCAAAGCACGCAGAAAGTAAAATATGAATCCGTGGATCTTGAGACCCGATATCCGTATTCGGATCCGCATCCGCAGATATACATAACAAAATCTACGTAGTGGAGACAAAAGATCTGGCAGCTTCTTCGGCCAACGTTTAAATATAGCTATCCAACAAGGAAACGCTGCAAGCTTTTTGGGAACCTTTTTCAACTGCTGCGGTAAGGCTGGTTTTTCGCATTTTTTTTGTTATTTTTTGTCGTTAATAGGAAAAAGCTTGACCGCTATCTCGCCTGATGTTAAGCGACGATGCAATCTAGGATGTAACACGTTTGCCTGGAAGATACCTATTCACTCGTTACTTGAAGACCCCTAAATTGTATTTATCAGAAAACACAGACTCAGACACAGACTCAGCCAAAGAGATCCATTCTTTAGCGGTACGGATTACAAAATTGGAACCAAAACGCTTAGTGCGACTCTTTGGTATATCAACCAAATACCCGTGGCATTTATTCGTAAGTCTGGTTGTCCGATGAAAAAATGGGGACGGCGGAACAAGGCTGTGCAATTCTGCAATGTCTAATTATAATTCAAATACTTAGAGCTAGATAACCTAGAGATATATATATGCTAACGAATTAAAGAGACGAATCACAAGTCTCACTCACACATACTCATACATACTAAGTAATAGAGCTTGGCATCTACAACAAAACTAGGTATCAAGTTGTCATTACCGAATCGCAGTGTTCCTCATCGTGATGTCATTAACAGGCTGTCGGTGACAGATACTCGTAGTTGATTGGACGTCATTATGTTGTTGTTTGTAAACAATTATGCAGTTGTCGGATATGGTAATGTTGTTGGACTGTCTGCTTGTATACAATGAGAAACTGAAGTGTGACAGTAAACTTTTTGCTATAATATTTAACTTAAGATACTTTGATATGTTCTTTATCGGTGATATTGTTAATAACACAGGATAGATAAGTGACCATTTTATTCTTCTTAAAACCCTTGAGAGTTGGTACCTGTAATTTACAATATCCGTTGTTGGTTGTTGTAATGTTAGCGATTCTGTCTTTACGTCAAATGCCCCAGGTTTGAATTTCATAATAGCAGATGTAGTTATATGTTGAACATTAGTATTTGTTTGGATAATCAAGTATATATTCATAGAAGATTCTTCAGGTTAGTATCAGCTCATCGGCACTGACGATCTTTTTTGATAATTAGTTCAATTCCTTCAGCATAGTCGGAAGGTAGCTAACCTACCCGTTTTTATGATACATTTCGGAGAGTATGCAGCAGAATTGCACGGCCTTATTCCGCCTTTTATCATCGGATAACTAGACTTACAAATAGTCGCCACCATTATATGGTTAATATACCAAAGAGTCGCACTAAACGTTTTGGTTTCAATTTTGTGATCCGTACCGCTAAAGAGTGAAACTCAGCCTCAGTCTGTGCGTCCTTTCAAATACAATTTAGGGGTCTTTAAGTCACGAGTGAATCCCAGATCGCATCATCGCTTACCATTAGGCGAGATATCGGTCAAACGCTTGCCAATTTAGTAAAAAAATTGTCATTACAAGCTTAATAATATCCTATGCGCTCGCACTACTGCAATACGCCAGAATGAGCGCGGACACGAGTGTGATCTTGTACACTTGATTGATGCTTAACATGTAACACTTGAGTGACCAATAATAATGGCCTTGTCAAATATTTTTTTAACATACATTGATCCAATACGCATATGTGTCTCAAAAAGTAAACACTCATACGCATCGAGTACCCTATATGAGCTGATTCAATTAAAAATTTGGCGATTTCATTTCCCGACCTCGTTACAACTTTATTGCCAATATTGCCATTATAACCGCTCCTTTGTTTGCGAATTAATTTCACATTTATACGATGATAACGTCATCTCGATAAGAACGATCGAATTGTGATTTCTCTTCGTTTAGTTTGTTGTTAAAAGTAAAATATAATAAGACTTTTAACAGAAATTAGACATGTCATTGTTTTACCGTCTTTGTGTAATAAAAAAATATACTCGCGTAAACAAGATGTTTTATAGATTTTTAACGTTGTTTTCATTATATCGTGTTTAAAAAGTCCTTAAAATATTTCGATTAATAGACACTTAAATACTATACGATCCCTACATAGTTTGCTGCTACGTGCGTTATATTTTTCTATATCATCATCTCAGCTGGAAGATGTCCGCTGCTGGAAGCTTTCCCTAAAATATGGGAGGCTTTTGTCATGATCTCCTTGCTTGTCATGTGGGTTAGAGATCACAGTAAAAGACCATGATTCGGAAAATGGTGGCTCGGAAATTCTCTTAGGGCCGCCATTTTGTTTTCTTGGTAACGAAGACCTGGGCTCTCATACTAATTCGACTACCACTACTCATGTAAATGTCCTATCAACATTAAAAAGGTGTCATTTAATAGCTAAACATGTAGACAACAGTTACAATTTTGTTCATCGTTAGCCATCATGTTTTAATTGTCATGGAATAAAAAATAGAAAAAATAATGAAAGAAAAACTAATAGATTCTTTTTTGGGTATTTTTTAATTGGTGATATACCAAAGAGTCGTGTTTTGGTCACTTAAATAATAAATTATTTTGATAGAAAAATACTATGAAAAATCAACTCTGCTCGCGGGAATATCTTGTGAGGCTAATCGATTTTTTCAAGTGTATTTCTTTTAAAATCATTTATGTTATTTCTATTTTAAGGCACTTCTTGCTGTTTTTTTGGGGCATCTTCTGGTTTAGCTCGCTCCAAAGCGGATCCTGTCTTGGCCCCTGGGCTTGTTTGGAATTAAGAGCGAATCCATTCAAAATAAAAAATAATCTCTCATCTGTTTTTGTAGCTTAACTAAATAAATACTTATACATATTTAACCTACGATTTATTTGGTATTTATGTTTATTTTATTTGAGATTAACTTTAATAATATACTGACGAGAACCGCTTTGTGCAAAGGTAGCGATCCTGCCTTTCGCACCGACGGTCCTGAGTTCAAGTCTCAGGACGGGCAGATGTTTGTGTGAATAATACGAACATTTGTAGCTAATTCATGAGTATTTATATATATTTCTATTAATATTACACTTTAGTATTCATAACACAAGCATTAGTACTTATTTTGAGCTAAGCTGATTGGTGTGAATGTAGGAAATATTATTCTACTCAGGGATTTTAGCGGTATCCGAATAGAAGAGTGTACTGAACACTGTTTTTCATTTCTGTTTTAAAAGTTAAACAGAAAGAAACTGTAATACTTTGAATCTGTTTTAGAAAATACCAGTTCATAAGTGTTAATATCTGTTACAGTCAATAAGGTTCACATTGGCATAACTATGCGACAGCTCACTAATGATTTGGGTACTTTGAAATGCCTATGTAGTGTACTGTGTATACACATATATAGTTAAACGTAAAACAGTTTCTAACAGATTGGGAACAGAAAACATTATATCTGTTATAAGTGTTCGACGCAAAACAGGTTCAAAACACCCAAATAAGTGATACAGGAATAGTTCTGTAACAGATTCAATGTGTAACCCTTATGAAAGTGTATCCTTATAAAGGTGTTTTTGAATCCTTGATAATACTGCAATAGTTTTAATAGCTTACAAGTGGACTTGAATACGTTAAAATAGACAAAATAGATAATTTGCGATGTTAATCTGTAACTATTAGAAATGTTCCGTAGATAGTTGATACGTAAATAATCCAAGTTGGGTGGACAAAAAGTTTCCCAATTAGAGTTAGTCCACAGTTGCTGTTACATCATCTGCCGGAGACTGCGTTTATCACAACTGTCTCTAGCAAGTTAGTAGATTGTGCTAGTCCGCTAAATAATGTTGACTAACCCGAAGCTTTATCTAGAATATAATTTATTTATAAACGTGATATACATTTTTCTATTTCTATAGGTTTAACAAACGTTCGGTGCAATGGTAGCGACCCTTTCGCACCGACGGTCCTGGGTTCGAGTCCTTTAAGGGGCAGATGTTTGTGTGATGAATACCAGCATTTGTACCTGAGTCATGGGTATTTAATTATTCAAGTAAGAGGGAATTCAAACTTTTATAATTTTGACAACTAGGTAGCTACAAATTTGTAACATAAATAAAAAAATAAGATAATAATAATCTTTTAGTATTTGGATAAGAGTTACAAATCAATAAATCCATGGATGTCATGATCTTAAAATGTAAAGATTATTTTTTGTTACACTGTACGCAATAATAAAGCAATGTTTAAATGCTTTGACGAAATTCGTAAGAAACTTTGTAAAAAAGGATCATAAAATTGACATAGAATAATTCCTTAATTCGAAAACCAAGAGAAAATGATCTATAAGTAATTATGTGGCATAATCATTTTCTGAATTTGACGTTATTGTAATCATAACTTACTTACAAGGATTTTTCTCAAAGCGATTGAAGCAATCTTATTTCTCAACATTTTATTCAAATTAAATACCAAGCTACAAACAGCCACCAAAAAAGGCGCACAGAAGTATAATTTCCTTTTGGTTATGACAGCAAAGATTTCGTTATAAATCTGCAAGGGGAATAAAATATATATACATATAAAAGATCTGAGACGATGTTTATTCAGCTCCTAGCGCGGTTAAAGTTCTGCCAGTGACAGTTATAAAACTACCAGCGCAAAACTGTGGCCCTAACGACATGTTAAACTACCTCGTGAACGTTCGTGCATGATAAATGAATGGTCATTTCGTTTACAATCTATTTTGAGATCAGGTTTAACTATATTTCTTTTGTTAACATAAAATGTATAACTTATCCTTTTTTACCAGTACAATATACAAACCAAGATAAAGACAAATATATATAATCTAACGCTATAAGCGTTTTTTGGTAAATAAGTATAAAGCTATAATCTAAGATCACAGTTGTTTCTGTCCGCTCTTTTTCCCGCTCTTTTGCCATTGTATCAAAAACGTTACCATAGCAACGCGTTAACCGCAAGTAGTTCGTCTACTGGACGCTAGATGGCGCTAACAGAAAAATATTTAATAATAGAAAGAAATACGGGCCGCTAGTCTATAATCTAAGATCACAATGGTTTGTGTGTTTGTCTGTCCGCTCTTTTCCCCGATTTTTTCCATTGAATATGCGTTACCATAGCAACGCGTTAACCGCGAGTAGTTCGTCTACCGGACGCTAGATGGCGCTAGCGGCAAAAATATTTAATAATAGAAAAAAATTAAAGAATTTTGCCCACCCGTGCGAAGCCGGGACGGGCTGCTAGTGTCAAAAATGGACAGATCATTCTGCAAAACAAAAATTAGATAGGATTTATTAGTATCCAACAGTGAACAGTACCGCACTATAAGCATTAACTACGATTAACAATGTAAAAAGGCATAGTTTCGATAAATTCTCGCTTACAAATGAAAGACAAACTGCCATGTTACTATAAATCTACGACCGATTTCCGAAGCTTTATATCGCATACAATATCAACAGGAAGATATCACACCAAACGGTCTCCACCGAAAAGCGAAGGCTCCGATTTGCATCGAGATGGCGTCGAAGCGACGACCTGGGGGCTTCACACCGTCATAATCCCAAACTCGGCTAAACTGATTTAAATTTTCACCATCGCAACGACTCCTTATTTTCATAGCTTCAACACGTACCAACGAATCCGCCCTTTACGGAAAATCTACAACTAACTTATTCATATCAATATAACGTTCAAATTCGTTTAAAAGCAGTCAAGTCAATAGCACACTTATATACTGTTGTGATATTTGAGATTGTTCTTTGTGAAGTTTCAACATTTGAATCGAAATATCCTATTAGCAATTTGTGTTGGAGTTATAAACACATTTTTTTTTCTTTTCACCGGCTATTAAAGTTTCTGTTATTGATGATTTGTTTTTAAATATGGCATAAAGAAGGCGCTGTGGCAGAAATGACGTGATTATTTAATGAGGTTTTTTAAATTGTATGAATTGCATTAAGACGATTTAGAAGGTAATTGTTAATACGTGAACTCTGTGAATGTAATTTTTATTTATATCTATAAGATTGCATGCTTGATAATGAGATAACTGTTGATAGTAAAATTAAAAATAACAACTTGTAACACAGTTATATGTACACTGTTTCTGTAAGCCTGACTCGACTTGAATATTTAAATGCAGATATGGTAATACAAATTATTAAATGTAAATTCTTCAAATCGCACAGCATATTTTAATCCCAGTGAGTAACTGAAGTTAAAATAGGGGAAAAAGTGAATAAGCATTCGGACTGAGATGGATTTGCAGCACTGGCTTTGCTTGCTCTTGCTTTAATAATGAGATTCTTGGCTTTTGAGCTCAGGATTATGTGAGTTTTACCTACGTTTCACGATTTTTCTTTCTCAGCTAAATTGCTACTACTGTCCGAATTTACCTTTCAAGTTTCTTTTAGATTGCATTTAAAATTTTGCCAACACAAGTTGTGAAATTGCGACGGATTGAAGTTACAAGATTGTAAGAATTTAATATTTTCTCGTACGGATTTTGTTGTGCAAACTACGTATGTCCATATTTTCGCAATATGTCAAACAGTAAGGAATGCTGGGGTGGTTTTATATCAAATATTTATTCTCCCCCGCTAGTAATGGTGACATTAATCTTGCTGCGAGTGCTTCGGTATATGATGTTTCGCCTGTTCGGTGTTAACTGCAGGACCTTCTGGATTTTATAGGGAGTTAGTGCGAAGATATCTTCGATGATATTTCTTGATTTCCCCATTGTTATTGGCAAGCTGAATTGTAATGTTATTGGTTACCTCTCTCTACCTGGTTTATGATAACATTCAAACGTACCTGAAACAAAGGACGAAGAAAGTTTTAAAATTAAACAGTTAAGATAACTATAAAATACAAAGTAATTTTTACGTGTATAGGAAATAAATATTATAATTGATTGTTCCGGTAGTCTTGGAAGTTCTTAAATTCGAGTTTTAAATTGCAATAATATTGCGCAAATAATATAAAGATTTTCGTTATTTATTTATGTATCACTAGTTTTGTATGTATTATTTCAAAGTTTATTTGAAGCAATTTTTCACAAAATTCAAAATAGTGATCTAAGTGTTTGTCATGAGTTTCATCTTTGATCAAATCAATGGTCATATTTTCAGAAGCTTTTGCAATAGTATCTTTTCTTTTCTACCCATACTCGTACGAGTGCTTTCATGTACTGCTCATAGTGAAGTTTTCAGTTACACTGTTTTCTGTACTATGTAATTGGTGATATTTTAGTTGCCATGTTTCATCGTTATCAGCTATGTCGGTTACAATTCATATTTTTACGATTACCAGAGCGAATAAATCATCCGTATCGGGAGGACTCGCCGCACGTTTCGATTTACGGAACAACGTTACGCAGCGTAAAATGAAAATGATTGCGTATTGATTTTACCAGCAACAATTGTTTTTGATGGCGGCACAATTTAATCAAAAATTTTGCGAACGTAAATTGAAAGATAAACAAGTTAATTTAAGGACAATAGTAAAATTTGGGTAAATATTGCTATTAATCAGATTCTGTTTTTGTATTTCGCTCGAACTCTGTTGTTTTTAGAGCCGCTTTCGATTGTGTGTATTTATGTCTTATTCATGTTTTAATTGAAAAATCTGTGTTTTCCTTAAACAAAGTAAAATATAACCTGAATTTTTAAAATACCGTGTAAGTGTATTGTATAAGTCAATAAATATTGCAATACTGGAGAATTAAGGTTTTGTTTTAAAATAATGTTTGTTGAATGAGTATGCGAGGCATCATCCCTAGGGGAGTCTCCAAGTACTCCTAGAATCATACTGCTGCTCCAGACATAGAAATCTCAGCGTAGGGCAAGGGTAGGTAAAACGAATATAGCGAGCGAGGATCAGACTAATATTTTAATCATTCGCTTGGCATATTAACGTCTACCACTGTTTTGAGATGTTGGCTTTCGTTCAGTATTATTATTCATGGTGAGCAAGGAACTATTGATATATGTAATTGATATATATATAGGAAGTAAGATCAGGATGCATAGGCATGCTATGGCATATAGCGCCTTTAGAGCACCGTTCGAATCTCAGCCATGGTATGCCGGTTCACGGAGAAGAGAAATATCGAGAGCGGGACTAATAGGTTAGGAAAATAATTGTGACAATAATAAATTATAGCATATTGCCATTACTGAATCACTTCCCTTCAATTTTATTATCCATTTAAGGATCTTGTAGACAGTCATTCTTGGCTGTGGATACACTTTCCTTGATCAGCGACTTCAACTAGAGTAGAATAATCAGCTCTGTAATGTTGAAATTTAAATTAGTTTGAAGAGCTCGCAGATGTAACTTTACCAACACCACATATGGAAATAGTGTCCAAATAGACGGTATCCATATTTGCCTTTGAGCGTGTCCAAACTCCTCGTCAAGTTAATTTGTGAAGGAAATTCTTTTGAATTGTAAATTGAACTGCAGCGTGCTAATTGGAAGCGGCGTCTACCGGACAGAGTTGGCTAAGGCTGCGCTCTCATAGATGAGGATAGAAATACTAGTAATGTTGACGATTCTGTTTGAAAAAAGACTGAAAGAGATAGTAATCTATTCCGTTCTTTCTCTTTTTAAGATCTCTGCAAATTAAACTCTGTATCGACTAGATGTTATATGGATTACGTGCATGTTCCATTTTTTGTGTGGAGGAATAGTCGTCGTATATCGTCGAACCGATGCGTTGTTTGGACAAATCGCACTTCTGAACAAGGGCAAACTATTTGCAGAAACCTATTTTAAGGGTTTTCATTTGGATAAACTTAAATTTTTCAGAATAAACTGCCTTCGTTTCATCGAAAGTGCGAAATGCATTGTCGAATCCTTAGTAATATTCTTCGCAATTTCTGTTCGCTGCTTTGAGTTTTAAAGACGGAGAAACTTTGCGTGATATTATCTTCGAAACACAACCTTATAACTCTCATATTTCTCTAGCTTATTTGAAAATCGTACTTAAATATCGCAATAAGTAAGCGAGTATGTTAAACCATAGCCTTATTTAAATTCACTTCAAACAGACGACCGGACTTCAACGATCCGGCTAGTGCTAACCGGATTTACCCGGTTACACCAGGTTCGCGCCAGTTCGCTTTGATACATTCCGTATAGTTGGCTAATGCTGATTGACAACTTTGTGATTTTTGTGACATGTTTAAATTTGTGATGCTTGTGTCATTCATTATTTCTATGATGTCAAAAAGAGAGGTTTTAATAGTTTGTGACAGTGAATAGACGTCGTTAGGTTTCTTTTGTTTCGGCATCTTTTCTAATTAAACCTCCTTTGACGCATTAGTTCTCAAAACTTTCTGGTTTGTTTTTTGTTATAATTCCATACAGCAACTGTTACACATCTATGAACTTTGATTTAAGTATTAAAAACTTAAGACTGTTGCTAAAATAATTAGAATTTGAAATACAATTTCAACTAATTAAAACTTTTAATACTTTGGTCAGCATTCAATTGAAAAAAAATTCGAAGAAAATATAACACATCAAAGTATCGTCTGTCACTGTGTGTATATTAAAGGCAATATAGCCAGCAGCGGAAAAGTCCTTTTGACTTCCGGTCAGCGCTATTCCTTTTAAGGCTTTATATATGTAAATGATGATATTTACCCATTGATTCTCCGGATTATTTTTTTATGATAGACTCAAATGTATTGGTTCGAGATGGTGAAACACAAAATACTGTTATATTTGATGCTAACGCTATTGTTATAATTAAGTCTTATTGCAATGTAAAATTAAGATCGGATCACAAATGGTCGAATATGTGCTTCTATACAGTCCCGAAAATCCCACATTCGTAATCCCGCAATAACGGGATTCTTAAAATAGCACAGAATCTTGGCATACTGGACTCCCAAATACCGTAATCGAAAGGCCTAGAATGGAAACTAAATTATATACAACAAGCCAGCGATTTCTGTTCGATAGGACTCTATTGTCGAACGAAAAGAAAAAAAAAACAACAAAGCAGTGTACTCAAAATAGTAATAATCTTTAATATTCATTTATTTCTAACAACTATGTGATTGAGTTCAATGAATTAAACGGAAATGCCCAAAGTACTATAGCATGTACAAACTTTCCACCTACAAACCCTAAAACTCCACTATAACGAAAATCGCCTTTAAATGTAAAACCATCTAAAAGGGGTGTGTACAGTACCATGTCGCATTAAAACGTATTCTATGTTCGCTGGCTAAGGCTTAGACATAGCTCAATACCCTGAAATGACAAGGTTCTACTAACAAAGAACCATATGGAATATCTTTAACATTTCCCTCCCAAATAAAGGGGACATGTTTTCATTAACCTTTACAGGAGTTCCCAAATAAGCTCCTTGTTACAGCTAAGTGTTTCAGGATTTTAAGCGATACTGGGAATATAGACTCTATCTCTTCACCTGAAGGACGACGTTTATTTGTGTGTAGCGTTATTAGAAGTTGGGCTTTGTTTTAATTCTAAGAAGATTTGTTTTGCGATACTGATATATTTATTTGCGAAGACAATCGACGAATCCGGTATTGAGAATTGTTGAAACATTTCTCGTTTTCAATAAAGCATACAGAGTGTTCTTAAAATAACTTTATTGTACACGTACCTAATGGTGTCACATGTCGCATTATTTAAATATTTGTAGATCCTTAAATGCCTATCGGGTTTATAAAAAATCTTATTTTAAAAGCATTAAGATCTCTTAGTATGTACATAGCTCTATGTAGTAAAGCATTTTATATAACATAGAGGGTAATAATAGAGGGTAGATTTTTATTACCGCACCACTTGTGTAAGCAGTGGTAGGTACATCGGCGTCCATGTGCATAATACCTACATCGGTGACGATCAAACTAGATCCGCTTGGGTTGAAGTTGACATCTTAGCCGTTGGGTTTTGGCAGCAAATGAGAGAAAAATTAAGATTTTCGTAGTAGCAGACGATTAATTATATTTATTTGTATAAAACTTCATAAGAATAAATATGTCTTATTTCAAAATATTTGGACTCAAAAGATTGTCTGTAATATGGTTAACGCTCTTCAGCTGTTGACTTGGCTTGTGTCTGCTAACACCCAGACACAAGCCAATATAGAAAAGTTTGTTTTTACATTGACCCGGCTGAGTATCGAACCCGGGACATCGGAGTGGCGTTCGTATGAAAACCGGCAAGCCACTCGACCACGGAATTTGTTTTGATCTATAGGAAAGGATGTGTAGATACCATCAATCCGGACATAAGTTTTGACTTTAGTAAAAAAGCACCCAAATGAGCACCAATATCCGATTACACGAGCGAAGTCGGGTGGATTAACACGTCAATCGTCTGTCCGATTAAACACAAAATGTCTGACCCGGATAACATCCCGGTGGAATTGACGATACGCTGTAGAAGTCGGTTAGTTTCACAAGGAAATAGGATAATTGGCAAGAAACTCTATTTCTTTTTTGCTGTAAAAGATTACTGAATTTTCCTTGTACCATACTGGTAGTTAATACCGGAGTTCAGTCTACCACTGATAAAGGTTGTATTAATCGTCATAATTAGAAAGAGAGAAAGAAAAAAAAAATACACTAAAAACCACACAAAAACATCTACAACTACAACAAAACAAACAATTAATATAATAATAATATAAAACAATATCACAGTCATTGTTCTGAATCCATGTTAAGTAGATGAAGCACATGTGTAATGGAATTCAAAAACAACTCACTAACAACAAATTTACGAGTTATTTTGTTGCCCTTCGTTATCGCAGACTGAGCGCCAATACGACATTGAAAATGAAAAATAGAAAAAAAAATATTTATATATATATGTTCTAGTTCTTTAAGTAGCTGGTGCCAACCTTTTAAGTACTTAATGACTCTTGTGCCAGAAAGCTCTCTTCTTAGTGTTATCTCTGTAATTAATACAAACTAAAGCAACCTTTTCAGATCTTTTCAGATAAGTTATATTTTTGTTGTTTAAGCATTTATTGCTAGATTTTTATATAAAAAAAAAATTATTACTTAAAATAAGCTTTTTCAAAAACAACCTTTAATTATTTCTTGTTAATAAAACGAACTAAAAAGTTAAACCAGCTCAGCATCAGACCATGGTTATCATATAGGATCAAAGTACTCGTCAATACCAATCAAACGTGCCCAAACTTGGTGTGACGTTTTACTGCAGAGGTCCTATGGCTACATTCCAACTCCAGCATCAAATCAGCTTTATGTCACATATGCAAAATTTCAGCTAAATCAGAAATCGGTAAGTGGGTCAAATTTAAAACGCAAGAAAGTAAATAAAAGCTGATTTTACAAACTAGTCTCAAATATAACTAGGGCTAGAATCCACATTCTCTCACTTTTTAGACGAGTACTTCTCCAATTGAAATCTTTTCTTATTGTTCGTCAATTTTTAAATCAATTATTATAGAAATACGTGTAAGACTGGCAAAAATTTACACGCGACCACGAACAAATAGGTGGCTTTCTGGAAATAATTGCCGTCATTAGGGCAAGTTAGTGGACGAAACCCCGTCCATTTGTGGCCGAGCAGACTTTATTGTTCCTCTTAAAACGTTATACGTTTAAATTGCACGCTCGTTTATTGTCAAAAAGAATAATTTTTGTTTAAAAAAATGAAGAGTTATTTTATAAAACTAGCTGACCCGGCCACATGTCGCCGTGGCTTAGATATTATAATTTGCAATATATTTTTTTATTAAAAATTAGCAATAGCCCGCGCTAGAGGCAGCCTTTGTGATATTGATTCGTTGGTGGGAGAAGTGGTGGGAGGCCCCCTACGTGACAGCACAGTGGTGGCATGCGCGTGAGCTGCGCGCGGTACTGGACAGTACTTGGACATTGCAACATTACTTTATTTTTCCAAAATGAAAGACTTTTTCTAAAATAAAAGTAGCCTAAGTTACTCCTTATTGCATCAGCTACCTGTCAATAAAAGTCCCGTCAAAATCGGTCCAGCCATTTCAGAGATAAGCCGGAACAAACAGACAGACAGACAGACAAACGTTTGTAAAAAATGTTATTTTGGTGTATGTACTGTATATATATTCATATGCATGTAGCAAAAAACGGTTATTTCATTATTACAAACAGACACTCCAATTTTATTTATATGTATAGATACGCATGTAAAACAACTACGCCTCCGATCCCTTAGGTGGATGGGTGGCTTGGAGGCGTATTTGCTTTTTACAGACGTATTTTATATCTTATAGAAATATGGCATTGTGAATAAAAAATAAAATAAAAATAAAAATACATAGAGATATCTTCCTGCATTTTTTATTGCTGTACACTATATAGACTGTTCGATGGCTAACAGAGATCGTTCAAAACATTTTCAAGCTATAAAAATGCAATTTCGCCAACATTGTAAAGGCCATTTTACACGAGCGGTAAATAATTGTCAATAATAGCTGTCTAGACGGACAAATGCGACTCACAGCGACGCTAGTGGCTTTAGATTTTTATAAAAGCCATAGATTAGAATAGCTAGTTGTATAATATATTGCAGTTATACATATATGTAATCATGTAAAAGGCATATGCAAATTTTTTTCTTGGGTAACAATATGAAATGAGTTTTTTTTTAGTATACAGTTACTATAAAAAAATGCTATATTTTTGGTTTTTAGCATTGGTTCATTCGTATTAGTAGTGAACATCAGTAAGTGTTATAAGTCGTCATATGTAAAGACTCTTATCTAGAGTTCTTAAGCTCAGTTTTGCTGGGTATTGTGATTGATTATTTATTTTAGTGATTGATTATTGCTGGGTATTGTTATTGATTATTGAATTAAGCAACATCTGTTCCAATAGAAACTAATTAAAAGGGATGAATTGTCAAAAAAATAAGTTTTATTTTATTGTCACAAAACAATCACCCCTCAGCAAAAAAAATACAAAAACTCTTTGAGCGAGTGCTTTTGATGAAGTTTGACTCTTACTTTAGAGTTCATGACTTATATAAATAAAAAAGTATAATAAAACATAGTCTTCAGACTTCAACTGAAACAAATTTTGGAGACTTGATAACTTATTAGTCCCGAGTTCCAAAAGGAATAAACGGAAAGCTCTGACCGAAAGACTTGATTTTTCTAACATTTATATAACTTCTTCTAATAAATAAAGTTTTATAAATGACTCCAATTTATGTAGCAGATATAATTCTATAAATTAATAAAGTTTTATCATTTTCCAAGACTTACGTAAATAAGAATATGAAAATATCCTTTCCAAAAGATTCTGATGTCATAAAAAAAGTTGTGTTCACACGTGCTAGAAGTGAAACCTTCAAAAATAATACATACACGTATACAAAATACCACGGTTGTTGTGATGCCTTCTTTCAAGCTTTGTACTAAGCATGCGCACACAAACACGTATTAACACAAGTACATAATGCTTCCTATCTCATTTTCTCCTACGTTAAATCTTATGAATTTAGGTTTGTCTCTTTTTACTGTCGGTTTTTCGTTTCATCAATCAAGAATTTTTCACTTCAATAATCACAATACATTACGATAGACATGCAGGTGCAGTTATTGATAATCACATAACAAACAAGGGTGATCTCCTAATATCTCTATTAACAAATTCATGTACACGAACACATGATGCATCGGCGTCACATAGATTGGACACACCCGTTATTTGATCGGCATTATTAATAGTGTCACGCGAAGGTCCGTGTGAGGGGTGCTTAATAATGAAGATTGAGAATTATGAACTTTTCGTTCGAATGTTACGAGTCTTAAATTACTTCGTACTGTTAACGAGTCGAGATAGAATCGGTAATTAAGGTAAGTTTCATTCATAGAAGAACATTTGTTTAGTTATAATAGAGACAAATGACTGGGCTAAAAATTTTAGTATTTTTGTTATATTAAATGACATAGATTGTAAACGTTACCTTAACTAAAGCGTTATTATTTGATAGAATCAGGCGTTACTTGGCGGATATCCATATCCATTATAAAAAAATATGTGGCGTAGTTCCGCAAATAAATAAGAAAATGCACCGCCCGCCTGCATAAGATGCAGACAACAACATACCTTGCACCATCCCAACTACTCTCAACGTGTTATCCACACAGCATCATTAAGAGTTGTTAGTCCGTACAATATTAAGCACTAAGTGCAGTTTATATACAAAAATCTAGCTCTTAAATAACAAAAAATATTTATATTTATACATAACTAGCGACTCACCCCGGCTTCGCACGGGTGCAATGCTCTACTATAATACGCATGTATTATACATATAAACCTTCCTCTTGTATCGCTCTAGAAATTAAAAATAACCGAAATAAAATCCGTTGCGTAGATTTAACGATCTAAGCATACATAGGGACAGATAGCAGGAAGTGATTTTGTTTTGTACTATGTAGTGGTTTAAACAATACCAAATAAATTTCGCCCAACTTTAATTCCAATATACACTCGAGAGCAATGAATCCGGGTCACTTAAAGAATGTTAAAAATCTCGGAAACTAAAAATGATAGGTTAATGCAATAAATTGTATTTAATAGACAATGTAATACTCCTTAAATGAAAGTAAAAAAAATATGAGTCACCATACATTTTATTAACACAAAATTACATAAAGAAAAAACTGCTGATCTCTCCTTAAAACAAAAATAGGAAACATGAAATGTTTGAACTTTATTACGATTTTCTTGAATTTTAATACTTCGTATTGCCTCCTCGTGCTTCCATTACTGCGTTTACGCGGTTTGGCATGCTGTACACCAAGTTCCTTATACGATTTTGGGGAATATTCTCCCATTCCTCTGTGAGAGCAATTTTGAGCTCACGAAGCGTGATTGGGGGAGGGTTTCGTTGTTTTACGCATCTGCCTAGCTCGTCCCAAGCATGCTCGATCGGGTTGATATCCGGGCTGCGCGCTGGCCACTCCATACGAGTAATGTTCATCTCTTGAAGGTAGTCATTCACAATCCTACCTGTATGAGGTCGGGCATTGTCATGCATAAATATAGCATCCTCACCTAAATTGACCATAAATGGACCAACGTGATCATTGAGGATTTCTTCCACATATCTTACGCTAGTTAAAGAGCCGTTTTCTATGATCACCAGCTCTGTGCGACTTTCAGAAGAAATTCCGGCCCACACAAGTACAGACCCACCACCGTAGGCTACTTTTTCTTCGATGCATGCTTGCTTGAATCTTTCCTCTGGTCTTCGATACACTCTGTGTCTTCCATCGTGCTTGTAGAGCATAAATTTTGATTCGTCGGAGAACATAACTTTTGACCAATCTTCAATACTCCAATTTACGTGGCTCTGGGCATATCTTAGTCTTGAAATACGATGCCCACGCTCCAGTTTAGGGCCGTTTGCAGGTCTAAGGGGTTTTAAGTTAGATTCAGCAAGCCGACGTCTTACTGTCCATGCACTTGGGTTACTTCCTCCGAGGCGTCGAAACTGATTGGTGAGTTCAGTTCCTGTGAGAAAGCGATTTCGAAGCATGGTGTTCACCAAGTATCGGTCTTCTCGTGCTGTGGTACACCTGGTTCTGCCCGTTCCTGGTCTGCGTAGGTTAGAACCAGTTTCTTCGTAACGTCGGAGAACTCTTTGTACTGTTGACAGCGACACACCGACAGTCCTGGCTGTATCGCGCTGACTCCGGCCGGTTTCCAGCATTGTAAGTATTCTGGTGCATTCTTCAGGCGTAAGCGACATAATTTCAGCTTGAATAATGAATATAGAGCACTATCAACATGGTTTATGTACCCACATAAATGACAGATTACAAACAAAAGCAAAACCAAATGCTGTAATTTCGTAGTTCCATTTTCGAAAGTGGCCCTTTTTCAAATTTGATTTTTTTATGATATAACTTTACAATAACTAAGAAGTAATACCTTCATTTAAGGAGTATTACATTGTCTATTAAATACAATTTATTGCATTAACCTAGCATTTTTAGTTTCCGAGATTTTTAGGATTCTTTAAGTGACCCGGATTCATTGCTCTCGAGTGTAGATTGTAATTTGAATCAAAAAACAGCTTAAATACATAAATATACGAATATAAACAACCATGATTAAGGATCATTATATGTTCATCACACATAGTTCCTACCAGGATTCGAACCTGGGAACGCTAGGATCACTTCCGTTATATCAGCCGACGTTAATTTAGTTAACGTTTATATGTACCTAAATAAGTCTGCTATAAAAGAGCTATTTATGAAATTGTTTTCCAAAACATCAATTAAAAAATTATTTTTCTAACACACAATCTATAATCTAAGATCACAAATTTGTTGTTTGTCTGTCCGCTCTTTTCCCCTATCTTTTTCCATTGTATATGCGTTACCATAGCAACGCGTTAACCGGAAGTAGTTCGTCTACCGGACGCTAGATGGCGCTAACGGAAAAATATTTAATAATAGAAAAAATTTAAAGCATTTTGTCCACCTGTGCGAAGCCGGGACGGGCCGCTAGTCTATAATCTAAGAACACAAATTTGTTGTTTGTGTGTTTTTCTGTCCGCTCTATTTCCCGCTTTTTTCCATTGTATACGGGTAACCATAGCAACGCGTTACCATAGCAACGCGTTATCGGGTCAGCAAGTTTTTAAAACTTACATCTGTTCTCCATAATTACGTTAATAAAATCTATTAAAATCGTCCACAAAATATAAAATTAATCATTTAAAAGAACCCATTTAATTTCGCTGATACCTAATTACATGTTTAAGTAACAGTAGGCTTCTTGCTATCATATTTTAAAGGGAGACAGCTAATATTGCGTTAATATGGAAAAATATTATCTTTTGAATCTATGGTATCACTTTGATCTAAATTAGGTGTCTAAAAGATATTAATGTCTTATGAACACGACAGGTAAAGGTGCTCGGCAGTAAATGCATTTAACGGTATTTGGTTATAAAGCAATTTTAATTGATTTGAATATAAAAACTCTCTATTAAATGCTTAAGTGCCATATAACGTATTAGGTGTATTAAGTTAAAGTTTTTATAATGAAAAAAATCTTTTATGCAGCTTTATTATAAATTTAAGTGAAATTATCTTTATTAAATTTGTTGTCGTGTAGACATATTATTTGGAAGCTTTTGTTTTACTAACCATTTGCTTAATTTTCTTAGTAACTACATATTCCTTCGTTACGCGTGTATTTTACTTGTCTTTATTTAGGCACAGGCTAAAGGATATAAATAGCATATATTATTTCCTACATTCATAACAATTAGCCTAGACCAAAGTCAGCAGTGTATGACTAAATAGTAGGGTAAAGGATATACATATGATACATATGATACATAGATATGTAATATTCATAGAAAAAAATATGACTCAGGGAATAATGCTCGTATTCATCACACAAACATCTACTCTTTCCAGAACTCGAACCTAGGACCTTCGGCGCGACATGCTGCACGAAACGGTCCTCAAAAAATATTATTGAAAAAAATGCAAAAACCAAAGTATCGTTTCTACGCAAGCAAAAAAACCTACGTTCAAAGTGTTTTTCAACATCAAACAATTTTGAATGATTGAATTTTGCACCATAAAAATATGGTGTGGATTTCCAGATAAATTATATAAACTCAAGTTAATATTATCTAACAGAAGTATGCATATAATTGTGTATAGGAAAAGAACATCTGTTTCATAGGTAATTAGCCTAATGTAAGAACCTAGTATTTAAGTGATAACGGTATGTATAAGTATTTCATATGAATTATACATATCTCAAAAACCTAACAATAAATCAATTGCACATTAAATGTCTCAAAAACTAAAGCACCGCTTCCTTTAATACGCTCGTTAACCCGTCGGCTACGCACCGATTCTGAAATACCCACGGACACAAGTTTTCGACAGTTTGCAAATTAAAACTGCGCTCGACTGGTGCCCGCGCGCGGTCGAGCGCGATGCGTAATCTCTGGCGCGAGCGTGACTCGACTCTGTAACGTTGAATGACGTTTCACCTTTGTCTTTAGGGGAAAATAGGGGGAACAATGGATCTTTCATGTAAACTAATTGACGATTTAGAGTTTGCGTATTCTTTGGTTGACTGAATAGCATAATTCATTTCATATTTCATTATTGATTGCAAATAAAATGAATGCCTAAATTGCCCTTTATAAGCAATTAAATGTCTTTCCAAATATAAGCATGCCTTATTTATTGATACTCGTTAATATGTCATTGCTCTCTCATAACAGAATTGCGGACAACATACAATAATACCATCCAGTAATTTCGGTTATTGCTATTGATCACAATCGCTAAGTAATCAGACAGACAATAGCATTCCATCAATATTCCTAATTGCGAGTAACCGCGAACGTATCAAACGCAAACAGGGTCTAAGTATTTACTCACAAGAGCCAAATTACATAAACAGCTACCCCCAGCATGACATTATACCATGAACAGTTAAGAGGTATCGTGTTAGGAATTTCGGCCCCGGGCCGGGGATCTAGTTTAACGTTAGTAATCCTAGGATCCAGATCGTGAGGCGCCTCCGGAGCACTCAAGGCAGACAGGAGACAGTTAAACTTTGTTACAACAGCTAATTCCGGCTAACGGGCTGCCATGTTGAGATTATTGCAGGTAATCGTTCGCTGTAAGACGGGTTAATGTTACGGCTATTTGTATCGAACTTCTGTTGCAACAGCAAATGACTTGATAGGTTCTACTGCACAGCGGGAGCATTTGTAGGATGTTGTTACAAAGGAGGAGAAGGTGCTTTCAATTCTGTTTACCATTACAAACATTTAGCTTGCGGTAATAGCCTACAAAAGGTTTTATCTTAAAAAGACTTATCTTAAATTTTTTCGTAACATCTTTACTTTACCAAGTTACGGAAAATGACACTTTTAGACCTTCGTGTTGCATAATATTTGCTTGCGATAATTTAAAACCATGGCCTGTGAATCCCATGTAAAAATGTTAATTTATCTGCTTAAAATAAAGTCTAAAATAAATGTTCGAAACTTTTTAAATACTATCTGACGTTAAAAAAATTCTGGATTTGTTTCATACAGTATTTCAAAGTCGTTAATGTAATCATGTTTTGAGGAAGATATATATCTCATTTTTTTCTAGATAGAACAAGAATGAAACAGTTTTTAGAACAGTTATTCTATTCAGGTTAGTCAGATAAACGTGAGCTAAGAACTTATTAAAAGCAGTTTTTTTACGTTCACAATTCTCAGCACCCGCCTGATTATTTTTGCAAAATTTTATTTTAATTTATTTATAAATTAATGCAGCTTGAATGTGTAACAAAAAACTCACGTTAATGCTATCATATTATTGTTACCGATATCTCAAAGCTGTTTGTACCGGGCCGCATAAGTTCGGTAAACAATCGACACCATAAGCGGTTGTCCTGAGTGTTATTTACTCGCCGAAATCGCGGCACTTCGCTCCGTGACGCGAATGAAGACGAGGGGCGGGCGAAACGAGACGAAAGCACCGGCCTGCCGTGTTTATAGATATTAAGGTGTTGTTTTACGAAAACACGATGGCGTGAAAGTGAAATTAATTCAAACATATTCACCTTATTCTAATAGATTCCAGGGGTTATGCAAAAAAAAGATTAGAAAACCTCGATCGAACACAAATTTCCTTAAATAATTAGTTGAGGTCGACCTACGTTGAGTTTGACCTGGTTGAATGGCTCGTATACCGATTATGAAAATCGGTAACGCTAATCCGAGGATCCTGGTTCGATTCTCGCCTGGGTCAATCTAAAAAACAAGCTTTTTCCATAGCTTGTGTTTGGGTTTGATGCTTTCATTGTTTCTAAATAATTTCATATTAATGTAATGAATATTAGACAACATTGTCTAATATTAAATATCTAATTAATATTTAACTTAAACACCAAGGTCTTATCATATAAACTAATCATACGGAAGTGACGCAATTTTCACAAGAGTCATCAAATGGGTAGCCAAAAATTTGTGACCTGCTTACGCCTAAAGTGCCTTCCGTGCTTGGCAGATGACTGCATCTGCATTAGTTAGTATCGATCAATCCGCACTGGTCCCAATTGGCAGGTTGCAGCCTATTTTCCATTCAGTGCTTTTATTGAAAAAATCAGTGAACTAGTAGCGATAAGATCAATAGCCTGATGATAACGTTAAAGGGTCTTATAACACATTGTTTTTTAAGTTCAGAACTTATGAAATGTGGGTAAATTTCTCGTTCTTCCTTTTTAGCTTTTGCTGATAATCTTATTTATTAATAAATATGCATAAATCCATTTCACATAGCATGGGCGATGGTGCCGTTTTATAGTAATACATTTCAAGCAGATATATTTCGATGTCATTATTCCATATCTCTAGAAATTTTATATCATAAACGACACGATACCGGTGATATGTGAAATGAACTACAATAGTCGTATTAACAAATAGGTTCAAAAGAAACGAACATGATATTCGCTACTCAAAAGTTCTAAAACTGATGAAAGAGCACGGAACAAAAACGATACAGCATGTTCTTTACGTTATTTCACAGGGCACGATAATGAAACATGTCTCGTAAAGTATGCGGCGTAAAAGCATGCTACTAGACCAAAGCGGACGAAAACTTACGCGACAAAACGTAGCTCACGACAATGCACTCTCGCAACTCTGAATGTCAAACACAATTAGAGTTAAATTCGTTTAACAGCGCCGCATCGGCTCGGGCCAATTTGCAGAGTTCCCTTGTTAGTGTGTCTGGGTCTGAACGACCCACGCTCTTGACTACGGGTTGACGTCTAACGCTAAAATGATAGTGGGATTTTTCATTTCGAAGTTGAGCCTTTAGCGAATGGCGGGCGCTTTTTCGTTGCGACAGTGAATTGTGCTAATACCGCGTCTGACTCTTTGTGAAAAATAAAAAGTATGATCTACGGAGTGGTCGTAACATAGAGACTTCTCGACTGTATTTTTCAAGTAAAAAATGATAAAATTCAATAAAGTCTTTATAGTTAAGTAAAAATGAACCATATTGCTTATGTTATAAATTCCTTTTTTTGCATTATTACTTTCCATCTACTCGCAGAGGAGTTTAATGTACCATTTAAAACATGTAGGAACTCCAGATTGTATATTTTTGGTCACCTATCCTTTGGTTTCCCACGGGAAAGTTTCTTTACATTCGCAATCGCAAGCCAAACGGGCTAATCACTACGCCATCGACCTCTTATAAAATATATAAATAAATTTTAGTTTTCCACCCAAGTAGCATAAGTACCACAACACCCAGACACGAGCCACATTGTTCCGGCCGGGGATCGAACCATGGACTTCGGAGTAGCTTGACCATGAAAACCTTAATGCGACCCACTCGACAATGAAGGTCATCAAATAGCAGACTTATCGCAAACACCATTATAATTTTTTTAAAATATAGTTTTGTCACATAAATATCTGAAGATTTATATTCAACATAGGAAATACATAAAAAGTTTAACATTAAGTTGGAATTCATAATATAAATGAATTCTAATTTAAAATGAATACTTGCTAACAAGACCGCAGGCCAATTATTTCTTGCTTTGCACAAAAGGGGTTGACTTTAATGAGCTCACTCACCTTCTCCTATAATTCGTGGAGCAAATATTTGTCTAAATATCTGCAGGTATTTGGCCAATGTAACGAGACCCTTGTACATTGTTCACAGACCAAGTTTGACGTTGAAATGTTGTATTAGAACGTGGCTAATTATAATGGTTGGTTGAAACAGACTGACGGTGGTAAAACATAGCTTGCATATCGTCTTTATGCAAATATTGAAAGATTTGTTTTGATCTGAAGATGTAAGCTGACTGTGTTTGCTATAATTATACTTTGTCTAATGTAGGATGATACTTTTGACAGGTGTCACTTCCTTATTGCTACGTACTAAGGTTGCGTTTGTTTCCTTATGTTTGGCTTGACATTGCAATAGCGACTTTATACCCTCTATATAGGTGTCAACTGTAAATAGTATCATCCTACATTGGACAAAGTATAGTCACTTTTTTACGATTCCACATACACCATTTACGGAACTACCTACCAATATTTTTTTTCCAAATACATTCAAAAGCAACAAACCTAACTATTACAACGAAACTATATAAAAACACGATTGCATAGAATGGTTTCTATCTGTTTAATTAAACACGTATCTTTTGTCCGTTAGCTAACAGGTCGCTAAGGCACAAATTCATTTATTGAGATATAAGCGAAAACGCAGAAAATACTTGTCAACTACTAGTAATAGAAATAAGTTGCTAGACAGATCAACAGAAAATTTATTTTACATAATGCTTATATATCTTAGCAACATTTCAGCTAATGAACGGCAGATATTTCATTTTATTTAGTTGGAAAAAATAAGATACAGCATACTGTATCTTATCTTTTCTTTGAGGTTGTAACATATTACAACCTCAAATATTAACTGTGAATAATAATTAATATATAATAAAATAATAAATTTGTATGTCTTGTTATCCAGCTACAAGCAGTCAATTAAAGCAATTTATTAGATTCTCAAATAATAACTAAAATACAAGGTAGCTTATTAGTGTATTGAGGAGATAAAAAACAAAATCCCAATAAAATGTCATCATAGTCCTACTGCAATGAGACCGACTCAAACCAATGGTCAGATAAGGTTTTTTTTATAATTGAGATAGGGTTAGAATTACATATATCCAGTTTTGGATAGTCAGTAAGCTGTAATGAGAATATTGTAAAAGAATATTTATTATGAAACTGTGTTTCTTGCGACTCTCTACGTAGATCTTACGAATTCATGTTTTAGTTCAATACCGAAATTTGTTTGGAAAAATGAAAGTATCGAACATTATTTATGGATTTTGGTAAAGTATTCCAAGCATTAAAATACTACTTTGATTAATATTTGATATATTGAATTGTTTATAAATTTTTTATTGAAATTATTCTTATTTTTCATATTCCAGAATGCCCTTATCTTGTTTTAGGCATCTTTCGAATAATGAAGATATATTTTTTTAAAGCAGATGTAGAATATTTGTGAGTGTAATGAACATGGTGTACGAAAAACCTAAAAGTTACAAATGAACAACCAACAGTCCATTTAGTCACTGGTAGTTGGTAATTCATGGTTTATCTACTGTTATTTTCGCGCTTTGTTTATAGTACCTTGTAAACAAATATAGGTGGTTCTTTCTGATGTCTATAAAAACAATGATTTAATTTATGTCGTGAGTTTTGCGTGTTTATCTTGTGCTTGATAATATTAAACAATGTCATTTTATAAAATAGCTGCTTAATTGGACGGAGTATTATTTTAAAATAATTACACTTTTATTAATTTTATAAATTAATTGAATTTAATAAGAACGATGTATTAAAATACTATTTACTAGAAAAAATGTCAAACAATTTACTAGAAAAAATACTATTTACTAGAAAAAATGTCAAATTTTAATGTCAAACAATTCTTTCAATTACTATATATTTAGTACAAGTCCTTTCTTTAAATTTTGCTTGTCAAGAGATAAATACAATTTGTGAAGAACAGCAATAAAATAACATACAGTGACACCAATTCCTTATGATAAGAAATTTATAATATCTATTTAACCAAATGTAGGTTATGGGCAGTGCATTTTGCTTGTTTCGTACAAGAAAATGCTAAATCCTAAGAAATAGACACAACTTGCACCCTCGCTAACATTTGGAGCATTTTCAGCTGTTGTTAGACCGTACAATATTTATATCAGTGACTCGGTAACAGTTACATTATGGTTTTCATCCAATTGAAGCTAGGTCCTATCAAAAACTTTTTAATAGTCAAATCACATTTGTCCGCGCCATAAACGGCATCGAAGTTAATGAAACCGTATATCTTTTCGTGTGTAATTCAATTATACGAAGCAATCACACTCGCCCACTGCGTATAACAGGTGTATTTTATACTGCCGCCAAGGAACCCTAGTGCCATAGATTGGTTGTGGCCTGAAATGTAAGAGATCGCGTTTGCGTTACTCAAACATTCTGTAGGCGCAACTTGCGAACATATGTTCTCGTGTATCTTTGTATTTAAAGAAATAAATACATTCTGGACAATTCGTAACAATTATTTAGGCCCTAGCACGATAGAAGCACAATTTGTACTATGGGTACGAAATAATGTATGTAATACATATATAAATGTGTAGACGGTCATGATTCAGGAACACGTGCTTATGTTCATAACACAAACATATGTCCTTACCGGAATTTGAAACCGGGCAACCTTTGGCACATAAAATAGATCGCAACCATTCCACTAAGCGATCGGTTGTTTTTGCAACGTAATGTTAAGATGTAACCTAGGTAATAATATTTATTTCATTCACATCAAATAGCTTATCTCAAAGTTAGCATTGTAAGGCTTGTGTTATGGATACTAGGGTAACGGATAGACAGATAAATTATATTTATATATGTATATATAGGGGCAGATGTTTGTGTGATTCATAGGTAGAAGGTAAAAGCAAGATCGCTACAGTTGCACCAAACCGATGTCAAATTTATCTTATATAATCTGAATAAATTGTTATTAAACTTGGTTGTTTTATTTTTAGACTTTAAAGTTTGTAAAAAACACCCATTTCAATCTTGATGTCGTCCCTATGACACTATCATAGGGACGCTACATCTTAACCAAGATATAAAAATATTTTCGTTAAAATTTTGTCAATAATTGATCTGTGAACATTTTCACCGCTCCAGTTTCTCCCATAGACCATACAAAGTTGGACTATAAATCCTGTAACCCTCCAGTCTTCAGCGCGACCATTAACGCGGCCCAAGTTAGATTTTATGCCGCCAAGAATAGAGTAAACAAACATGGAATGCCGTAACACGACACGAATACACATTTTGGGAGATCTCGACGTGATGGAGGTTCCTTTTCATAGTATCGCAATACGCGTTTTTTATTGAATCGACTTTAGAATCAGAACCATTTTGAATTGATGAATTTTATGGCGTCACTTCGTTAACAATTTTTATATAAAAATTTACACCTATTCAAGTATGTTACATTTATTATAAGTATTAATTATAATTAGACGATAGATCAGTTTTCAGTAACAATATCTTCCGATAAAATAATCGAGGAGTTAAAAGCTTAAATAAAAAAAAAAAGTTCAATACTGTCAAATAAGTTCGATTAAATATGATGTCTACATGTTTCAAACTGAGTATTGCCTGTGTAACACAGTATTTATAAAAACTCTGAAGTTATTTAATATCCGATTTTGAATTTTGTGATTGTGTGAGTAGAAATATAATATTAAACTCTAAGAAATGAGTTTTAAACTTCTCAGACGTGTATGCAGTGTGTGGTCCCTCAGCGAATAATAGAAACTCATTTCGACTTTTTTTCGATATGCATAAACTTCTATAAACTTTCAATGTGATACTTTTATGGGGAATAATAAAGGTTTTTATTGTATTTATAATTATTTTTTATATACCAGAATGCCCTTATCTTGTTTTAGGTGTCTTTCGAATAATAAAAATTAAAAAAACAGATGGCAGTATTTGTGAGTGTAAAGAACATGGTGTGTGAAAGACCTAAAGTTACAAATGACAGTGAAGTTATAAACAGTCCATTTAGTCACTGGTAGTTGGTGATTCATGGTTTATCGACTATTATTTTTTTGCGCTTTTTTATAGTATAAACAAATTGGTATAAACAAATATAGGTGGTTCTTTATAATGTCTATAAAACGATGTAAATTTACTTTATATCGTGAGTTTTGCGTGTTTATATTGTGCTTGATACTATTAAACAATGATATTTTATAAAATGCAATAATTATTGCATTTTTTAGTTGTATATCTCATTTTAAGTGTACTTTTTTGTATGTTCTTATCAGAAACAATTTCTTTAAACCTAAAATGTTTAACAATATTAAAAGTATATTAACATACAACTTTTAAAAGTTAAATTTAAAAAAGAAATCAATTCTCATGATAATTATTTGGCACAAAAACATGTTGATAATTCCAAGTTTACAATTAATATTAAACTAGCGGCCCGTCCCGCCTTTGCACGGGTGGACAAAGTTCTTTAAATTTTTTCTACTATTAAATATTTTTCCGTTAGCGCCATCTAGCGTTCGGTAGACGAACTACTTGCAGTTAACGCGTTGCTATGGTAACGTTATTGATATAATGGAAAAAGAGCGGAAAAAGAGCGGACAGACAAACACACAAACCACTGTGATCTTAGATTATAGATTAAATTTAAAATATCTCGAATCTCAATTTGTATATGTAGCCTTGAAATCAATAATAAATATTTATATTTCTTTAAGACACATTGATACAACCTTGATCACGACGACTCTGTCAATATTACAAATTTTATTTATATTATCATTTCCAACAATCTGTTTTACATGTGATATATTTGAACTCCGTCATATAGTTTTATTGGTGCGTCAATAAAAAATCTAATCTCTTCAATCTTAACAATTTAATTTATCTATCAAGCATGTTGCTTTTGTTTTTACCTTGTTTTGGATACTTCCGCGAATTTACTGACATTTCGCCAATGTCATCGCGTTAAGTCGTACGTAGCACATGATTTAATATTATATAATACGTGTAAAGATAAAAACGTTACGTAACAAACTTAAAAAATATTGATATTGCTAAAATAAAATTACAGTCAAAAAATATTCTCTAAGTGTTTACTCGTAGTCGTGTAAATGTGTATGAGGACCATTACATTAGTCATCCTGTGATCACGGAAATAAGTCAAAGCGTCAGGATTAAATCTATAATCTAAGATCACAGTGGTTTGTGTGTTTGTCTGTCCGCTCTTTTTCCATTGTATCAATAACGTTACCATAGCAACGCGTTAACCGCAAGTAGTTCGTCTACCGGACGCTAGATGGCGCTAACGGAAAAATATTTAATGATAGAAAAAATTTATAGAATTTTGTCCACCCGTGCGAAGCCGGGACGGGCCGCTAGTCATTGTAAATAAAAAAAAAGTGTTAAGATAATTTTGTAAAGTAGTTTCTTTGCAATTTATCGATAATAAAATCATAATAAAAAATGTATACCTCAATAATTATTTTCTTTTTACCTAGAATAGAACTTAATAGATATTTCATTTAGTTTAGTATAGTTAAAAAAAACAATTTAATATAAATAAAAATTTTATAAATACCACCTAGCAACGCTCCATAAAGAACTTTGTTCCAATTATATTGTTTTATATGAAAAGAAATTTTACTAGAACCACCTCCACCGGGTTAAAGATATTTTATTGTTTTTTATATATTTAATCCTGACGCTTCTTTACAGGTGCCTTGAACACACATGACAGGACGACAATGAACTTGGGACGCGTCGTAAATTCGATAATTATTTTTAATGTGCAATATGCGCGTAAGAACTTTTACAATAAATTGGTTTACTTAAATTTTGAAATATCTTTAGGTTTTTCATTAGGCAGATAAATAGAAAGACATATACGTAGGTTAGTAATTTGCTTTCAAACATCACATTCAATACCATTGAAAGATTTACTAAACATGTTGCAAATCTTATATTCCTCCTATTTTTTTGCAATCATTGTGTTTTTATATTCTTTAAAATAGCCTGCTTATGGGTGATTTCATTCACCGTTTATTTTCACTTATTAACGTTACTATAAATAAATAATAAATAAATATTTCTTACACTCACACCAATTAGCCTAGCCCAAAGTAAGCACTGTAAGGCTTGTGTTTTGAACCTAGGGTAACGGATACATATATGATACATAGATATGTAATATTCATAGAAATATATAAAAACACCCATGACTCTGGTACAAATGCTCGTATTTATCATACGAACATCTGCCCTTCCGGGATTCGAACCCAGGACCGTCGCGTCGGTGCGAAAGGCAGGATCTTAACTACTATAATGTTTTATACTTCATACTGATTAGTAAGCATAGCCTAAGCATAAGCTTTTAGAAATAAATAAGAAAATCTTGAGTCCCATAAGAGATGAGACGTAACAGGCGTACAGAACATGCAGTGGGGGTCTAAAACACCTGATACCAGATTTATAGTAGGGGGTGGTTGATAGAGAGCCTTTGGGACACTTAGTTGACACCTGCCCTCGTAGTTCGTTGTTTTAATTTGCAATAAACAAAATTAGATGTAAATGTGGAGGGAGATTAGTGGGAGATTTTTTATTAGTAAACAAATGGTAAAGATCTTGCGTATCGACTAAAGAAGGAAAGCTGTGTTTGTTTTGCCATAGAAACATTAATCTATAATCTAAAAACACAAATTTGTTATTTGTGTGTTTGTCTGTCCGCTCTTTTTCGGGTCAGCTAGTCTATAATCTAAGATCACAGTTGTTTGTGTGTCTGTCTGTCCGCTTTTTTCCCCCGCTCTTTTTTTCCATTGTATCAATAACATTGCCATAGCAACGCGTTAACCGCAAGTTGTTCGTCTACCGGACGCTAGATGGCGCTAACGGAAAAATACTTAATAATAGAAAAAATTACGGGCCGCTAGTATATAGATACAATCACACTTTTTTCCCGTAGGGGTAGGCAGAGATCACAGATATCCAATTACTACGATTCTGACATACATCTCTTGATCTACCATTTTTTCAGGATAAATCTCATTTGGTCCCTGAAAGTTCGCCTTGGTCTGTCTCTACCGAATTGCTCATGGACATTTGCCTCATAAACTTATCTTGTCAACCTTCCTTTTTTCATCATCTCTACGTGTCCAAACCATTTAAACATCGCATTTCCTATCTTTGTCCATATCACTTTATCTTCTACCACACCATATCGCTCTCTTATCACATCTTAGTAATTCTATGCATCAAAGTCACTCGAGATATACTGATATCTGTCCCAAATATATTGACAGTGCGTGAACCAATACACACGAACCCCACAAACCGATTACCTTGAGGTCCACAAAAGGCTTTAACCCTTAAATGCTAATGGGGTGTTATAGACCCCGTAGCAAACAAAGAAAACAATGAGGCACCGATAGCTCCAGTTTGCTCAGGTTACGTGGGAGAGATTAAGATTATGAATGTGAATTGGGCGTGCTGATTTCACGTAAATTACTCTGAACGATAAATATAAATACGCCCTTAGATCAAGTTCCACATTTAAGCCATACCGCAAACAGCTTTTCCGATTATGGTAATGGGTTAGCATATTTATATTTATTATGAAGGTATTAAACGATCTAGCGAGGCAACTTTTAATGGGATATTATAAGGCAGCGTTAATTTGAGATAATAACTGTTACAGTCTTAAGATTGAGACGATTATGGTTGTCAATAATAGTGACAATAATTATAATAAAATAGTTATTAATAATAATAATAATATCTCTTATATTCACACTAATGAGAGTAGACCAAAGCACTGTAGGGTTGGTGTTATGGATACTAGGGTAACCGATAGATAAACATATACGATACATAAATGTGTGATATAGGAATACATATAAATATCAATGATTCAGGTAAAATTCACGTAGTAATCACATAAACATTACCCCTATCGCTAACTCTAACTTTGCATCAAAAAGTTATCGCAATTAAAACTCAATGCGAAAATGTCATTGACGTTAATAGATTCTGTAAAAACCGCCGACTAACACAGGCCTATAAGTTTGAATGCAGTGTTAATGTATAAATGGTGCAACCATTTTGCATAACTAATTCGTTTTATTATTCATTTTAATAGCTGCAAGTAAGTCGAGTGAGCATATTAATATAAGCGATTAAAGTGAAACAATTCCTTCTAGAATTAAAAAAGAAAATCTTAGCGATTACGCGGTCCAATAAATTCTTTCGCGTGCAATCAAAGTCAAATAAATAAGTACGGGAGTGCAAAATGGGGTCGTATCGACCTCGATCAGGTAAAGGGTTGCCGCTTGTTTATTTTGAACTTAATACGGTGTTCAAGCATTAAGTGTGTTTGAAGTCGTATATGAGATTCTATTGATATGGAAATTTTCGTTTTTGTTTAAAGCCCGCATGTTTTATTTAGAAGGAGGTTACCTGTAGCTTCGGAGGGTAATATATGTACCCGTAATTTATTAAGGCTATGAATTGAATACCTTCAATTAAATAAAGGGTTTTCCGTTATTTATAATTAATCCCTTTTTGCTGGAATTAATTAGCGTTGGTATATTATTTCATGTAAAATAAGATCACAGAAAATTATGTGTCTAATATAATTGAGTAAAACAAACACACATACAGATTTTTCATTTGTTTTTCTCACATACTTTTGCATATTAATAATAATAACAATCTTTCATTTTTATTTACTTACTAGATGACTCGGCCACGCGTTTCTGGTTTATTATAAATTAAAATGAAATCTATCCTGTCCTAAGTCGGTGCAAATCCAGCGAATTAATTGTTGGTATAACCCGGCCACGCGTTGCTATGGTAACGTTTATTGCTGGTATAACCCGGCCACGCGTTGCTATGGTAACGTTAATTGCTGGTATAACCCGGCCACGCGTTGCTGGTATGGTAACAAACATACAAAGTCCTTCTTTTGTATAGTAGAGATATATTAAGACTATTTAACCAAGCCCAAGATAAACATTAATACTAAGGTAACGGATACATAGTTTGATACATAAAAAATTATATTCATAGTTATTTATAATTATATAAATACATAAACATTTACATCGAATCCGGGACCGTTTAGCTTCGCATATGTGGTCACACCCTCTCAGCCAAGCAGTTTCTAAACGTACTTTTCGCTACATAGAAAAATACCTCTCCTTTTATATTCCATTAAATTCCAATACCATTTATATGTCATTTTTACAAACTTGATAGATCTTAGATATTATCACATCATATTGTAAACAATATCTCATATTATTATCTCAAAAATCACATACGTATCTCAATGTCGTCAATGGATTTTTTAATAGCGCATTTTTTATCATTTAACTTCCTGCAAATTGTAAAAACATGACGTACGCGATACACTCAAAACTATGCTTTGTTTTCTATTGAATTGGTATGAAATCAGATAAAAAAATGTAATAGTAGTAATGGTGCTCCGAAATTGCATTTCGCTTAGTTTAGCGACCAGTCTATCTTAATCTAAATACAATGTCACCTTAATACTAAGTTGAAAATACAATGTTTATTATTTAGACTAGCTGACCCGGTAACGCGTTGCTATGGTAACGCGTTGCTATGTTAACGTTAATTGATACAATGGAAAAAGAGCGGACATTCTAACTCTAAGAACACAAATTTGTTGTTTGACAAACACACAAACAACAAATTTGTGTTCTTAGAGTATATATTGTGAAAGAAAAATAAAAATAATAATTATTTTAACCTACAAAAGTTTTGTTACACTCTAATTTCTTGAGTTTTTACTACTAATAAACGGCAGTTTATTCATATAAACTCGTATATGATGATCGTTTAGTACAAAAGTAGCGATCCTGCCTTTCGCACCATCGGTCCTGGGTTCGAATCACGGAAGCGGCAGCTATTTGTGTGATAAATACTAGTATTTGTACATGATTGGTTATTTATAAATATATTTCTATAATATATGTATGTCTACTCTTTACCCTAGTGTTCATAGTACAAGCCTTATAGTTCCCGGCATATAAGTTGAACCTAGTTTTGAAATCACGTGACATGCGCAGTAGTGAATAATGTACCTAAACTTGAGCATGTCACGTGATTTCAAAACCAGGTTCAACTTATATGCCGGGGACTATACAATGCTTACTTCAGGCTAAGCTAATTGGTATGAGTGTAAGAAATATTTATTTATATAGGTACAACAATAGTTTCTCAATCACTACTTCAAAACATTTAGTTCTGTCGCCGTGAACGTTAAATCGTAACTCGTACTAAACAATTTTTTACGCACCATATTGTCACTTCATATAGCCTCTCATAAGCTTCCAAAACCATTCTCATACCTCGTCCAAACCATCCCCTTAAGTCATGAATAAGTAACCAAGATGTTACAACTTGGGCCAGGTAAGTTTCAGCTTATAACTTATTCAGACGTGCGTAAAAGTCCCTCCATTAATTTGAGTAATTATTTGAGGAAGTACCCTCATACCAAATATTGAGGGTTCTTTGAAATTGCAGATGGGGATAACGATTTGCAAACACGTAAGTTGCTTATATTTGGCTAAGATTTTAAGAGGATATACGTATTAATTATTTATAGTAAGTACTAATTTATTTAGTGGTAACATTGAGGATACTTAACCTTTGAATATCATTTGTTATTTACCAATGTTTTTATTGAACTATAGTATTATTGAATGTTGCATGATGGAAATTGATCTAAGAACATATTTATATTAAGGTCACTTTTCAATTGCAGACTCTATGAAACGAAACAATGTCATGAAAAAATAGACAGTTTTCTCGCTCTAAATTGTTTTCTCACAGGTTGGCTTAGGTATGGTGGCGATTGCTACACCAGGAGCCGGACTTCGATAGTACTGAGGGTACAGTCACAAGCAATGATAAGGTACACCGTAGAACCTTGCCACATTAATTAGGCTTAAAGCAAAGAGACAACAGTAAAAAATCAAATAATTAATGTAATGTGACACGTGTGTAAATTGCACAAATGACTTTGAATTTTAGTTTTGTATAATGAGACGATAAACAAAAATACTTATAAATGAGCCAAATTGCCCGGATTTACGAAGCGTTTATCTACACTAATATTATAAAGAGGAAAGATTTGTATTTTTGTATGTTTGCAATGAATAAACTTAAAAACTACTGAGCCGATTTCAAAAATTCTTTCACCATTGGAAAGCTACATTCACGTTGAGTAACATAGGCTATATTTAATGCCAGAAAAAATTTAAAGAATTTTGTCCACCCGTGCGAAGCCGGGACAGGCCGCTAGTTCTTTATATTTTAACCTGACTTAATCCTGTTCTCCTGTTTATCCTAAGCTCCTGCGATCCTGATCACGGCATCAATATGCGAAAAGCGCGGAATTGTAAGAACTAGACATATAAAAAGTACTAACTAACGATCAAATAAAGATATAAAGAACTTATGCGTGAATCACAGGATGTCGAAGTGGTTTTATAAACCGACTCCAAAAAAGGAGGAGGTTCTTAATTCGGCTGTATTTTTATAACGTTAAGATGCAAAATTAGAATTAATGCTGTTTTATGTTCCAATTAGAATCTTAGTTTGCCAACATATTCTTTTCTAAACAGTAACAATACGTTAAACACATTACTAATATTCTCCTCAATCCTTAGTGGTAAGCTAAATGCTTGCCTTACAAGTGGAAACCACGTCCGTAATACATCCGTGAGGATCAAACAAAATCCGCTTGGTTTAAAGCTGACAGTTATAAGGCTGCATTAAGCATAACTATCATACATAATGAATAAATTACCAAAATAAAAACCTAAATACATGAATCCATTAACTTATAGACCCACAACAAATCACGCGGGGGTTCATGACAGATTAGTGGGGAAAAACCACTTTTCTATACAGCATAAAAACATCCAGCTTGTTGTAAGCGGTCGTCATAAGTTATGATTGCTAAGAGTGACCATATTCCTTCTGTAGCTCTTCCACTCAACTCAATGAACATAATATGACATATTATGGTATTCAAGCCTATTGGAATCTCATTAATAGTCACTCACTACTGTATAAACCGTACGTCAAATAGATCCACCATCTTTCAGTCCTTTGCCTTAAATACCTCCGTGAATTTTCATGATGACGCCATTTTGAGGTACCGAGTGAAATTCCCGGTCGACTAAATTTTCTGTATTGGTTCGGGTCTGCTGCGATAGTCTCGTTGAGGTCCCGAGTATCATCCCCGAACAGGTCAATTAATAAAACGAACTTTTCTATATCGGTTCGGGTCTGCTGTGATATGGTCTCGTTGAGGTTTTAGGTAACATCCCTGACCGTGTCAATTTAGAATACGGACTTTACTTTATTCGTTCGGGTCTGCTGTGATATAGTCTCGTTGAGGTCCCGGGTAACATCCCCTACCGGGTCAATTTAGAATTTGGACTTTTCTTTATTGGTTCGGGTCTGCTGTGTAATTGTCGCCTTGAGGTCCCAGGTATTATCCCCGACCGGGTTAATTTAGTCAACGGACTTTTTTATATTGGTTCAGGTCTGCTATGTTCTTATTGTCATAAGTGTGTTAGCTATTCCACTTGAGTTCAGAATAATGTAATGTCTTATTTTATAGTTTAGAAAGATCACAAATATACTTTAGCATTTCTGATACTTGTTTTAAGACAGGTAGGCTTTATATAAGGGTGCGTTCATTTGCATACGATAATCGCGAGGGCGACATCTGGGGATCCGTTCGGATTTCGCCCAATTTGAACGACGCCTTTGAATTTATACGGCGGATGCACAGGTTGTTACTAATTGAATGAACTTACAAAATAATTTCAAACTTCAGGAGACAGTTGTTGAAAATGTTTTCTCATTAGTTTTAATGGTTGATTCGCAATATATTTTTTTTATTAAAAATACGATTTGATACAATTGATCGTTATTGTAGGAAAGTGCAGCTCTATATTTCTCGAAAAAATCACGACTACTTCACAACTCTTAATTTTTCTTATATATCAAAACTATAGGGAAAATGGTATCTGGATTATATGATCGAATTTTATAATATAATCCTCTTTTACACTGCAGTCTAACTGCAGAGAGGATTTATAAAAAAAAACTGAAATAAATGTTACATCATTTGGTTTAATTATTAAACAAAAATATAGATTAAAAAAAAAGGTTTTTTGACGTCATATTTATTATTTAGTGGCCAGGTTTGAATTATTGAATGATAAATTATAGTTAAACTAAATGAAAGATAGCATAGGACTACATTTGCCATTGTCAAGGTATAATTTTTGATACTAACAAATCTAAAACAAAAATTGATAAAAATCAGTATCTTTTTCAATCATCCTGTACGTGATGATACAGACCCCTGTTATTGTGAGTTTTCCGAATTTCCCTAGCCCTCATTACCAGGGGACGCGCAACCGACTGCGTAAACAACGAAGGGTGCAAGCCTAGTGCAGCCTGCACCGGTTGCCATTTTAATAAAATTTACACTCTCTTGTTTAAATAAATCATTGGGGAAATTGCAAATTTCACATCTTTACGTGGCAGATGTTACATTAAAAAATTACTTGTAAAATGATAATTTCTGTTTAATTATAAGGAATGGTTCACCTGTCGATATATTCATGTATATACTTTTTTCGTTTAAGATTTTCTTGGTTTTTAATCAGAATTTTACTGAACTATGGTGACATGTGGTGTTCGGCACAGTTGAATGGCATTTTAGATTCAAAAATGTCGTAAAAAGTAACTAATGATACTGGAGGTATATATATACATCCAAGTTATGTAGGTAAAATATTTGTATTATGGATTTCAGAAATAACGTTGGTACCACACCACCCAAACCCCAGACAAGATAGAAAACATTGTTATCTATATTGTCCTGACCGGGGATAGAACTTTGGAGAAGATTTACAATGAAAAACAGTAAGCGAGCCACTCGACCACGGAAGTCGTTAAGAAATAAACGAGTATGTATGCAACCGAAACAAGAGGTATAAGATAACTTTCAAAATATGAAAGACTTCAAAAGAACCTTTTTACATTTTAAAATTTTTGAGTTCCATTAAAAAAAAAACTATGCCGAAACCGAGAAGGCCGTTACGAAAAGGTACCTAAATATCATATACTTTTTGTTACCACATCCGATGACTGACCATTACCGTTGCTTAACTTCTGCATTCGCAGACGAAATACGCTGACCACTCTTACATCGAATTTCTTCTCCTAGATTTTTATACAGCTTAAATATAAGCGTCTTATTGGAGCGGAGCGAAGCGAAGCTCCCATGGATCAGCTTCAATGGCGCAATGTCTGTTACGCCATAACTTCCCAAGTTCTTAACCGATTTTAATATTTTTTGTGCGGAATCGAATCAACAGCTTTAGGACCAGATTTTGACGGATCCCGAATTTAGAAATTAACAAAATAATTTTTTTCTTTTTTTAGGTATTACGTTCCGCTCCAATATATGGTGCTAGCGTAGCTTTATGCTTAGCGACTGCATCGCCTAGTATTAATATTGTAAACCTCTTTTGTAATGAAAATATAAAAAAAAACATGAGGAGGAAAAATATTTAAAACCTCTTTCCTTCATAGACATTCCATGCTCAATCTCTTCCTCATCAACATAAAATGTCTTTTAATATTTTATTGTTTTTGTTAATCTAAAATTAAAATAAATGTAAAAAAGAATTGGTTGCCTGTAAAGTCGGTATACGGGCGAAAGTTTTACGTGACAACGACTTTGAGTGGTAAAATAATTTTAATGTGAATATTCATTCGTATAGTAGGAAGAAGGATGAAATAATAGTAACAATTTGAAACATTTATTTATACAAAGAATTATATTTAAAACATTAATTTATAGGCACGCGTCCCTTCCACTTTTTATGTCTGTCTCTCTCGCTCTTAGGCGGGCTAACCATGCCCGAGTGGAAGGGACGCGTGCCTCTCACTCGCTCTCATTGTGAACGCATAACGTGAGCGGAGCGTAACGCGGTTTCTTGAAGTGTCACCCGGCAAACCAATTTATAAGACGTTGTCACGTCAAAAGAATTACCGTTGAAACAACGGATATTCTGAATTAAAAAGACTGCTTCATTTTTATAAAATAAAACAAATTAAATCACATTTAATTTTAATAATCTTGCGTCCACTTATCAAAACGCGTTTATTTTCATTCTGTGAAAATATTGATTCTTAAAACGACTAAATAATTTGTATCAAATTTTGATTGAAAGCAATCGCAAAATTATGCAAGGAATAGAGAAATATTTACCCAACCATTCGTAATGAAAGCAATACAATTTATTCAGTTCTAAAATTTAATACTGAATAAACAATGCGCCCCCTTTTTACCTACAGATCTGTTGTAACTTTCTTAATTGATTAATATATTGTAAAAGGGTTGTAAACATTTTATTATTTATAAATACCGAACCCATTTAGCGTTTATAGTATACATTTTCAGGAAATATATTTCTAACTTAAGCTTTAATAATATTTTCAGTATTATTACGTCTTTTGAATTGGATTCGTAGTTTTAAAATAGATTACAGCTAGATAGAGTGTAGTACTACTACCCTCGCAGCGGTAGACATCAGATCAAATTCTGGAATCCCATGGTTAAATATAAGCTTGGTTATTTGTTAAATATAAGTGCATATAACTGAATATTACTTGATGGCTTCTTCCGTACTTTCTGAAGATGAGGGACATTAATTATCCCTTTAATACTAATAATACGATACTTTTGATACATAAAAAAACTATTTACAAACTAAAGATGTTTCATTATAAGTGAAAAGGTTGATATTGTATTAAGATTTAGTAAATCATATTGAATTGACTAAGCTATATCTGAAAATATATCTCGAAAAACGCACTACGCTGATAATTTTGACAAGAATTAAAAAAAAAAATTTTGATTTTTAATTCAGCTTTGACCATTTTTATTTCTATCTCTACTTCAAGAAAAGAGCAATAGAAAACAAGTTAGTAGTCCCCACTTTTTAATGTACCACCTGCATTGTCTAGACAGTTTAAAGCTTTTTGCACCAGAAGTGCAGAAGTTTCAATTGTTTAAGATCGGATCGGATAAATTGAAAGAAGAAGATTAAAGCGCCGTTTTGTGAAAAGGGCTACTCAAATACAACTTGAAAACAAGAATTTGTTAATAGAGGTAGTGTACAGAATGTGTGGAACTCCAGCTTCCTCCTTGAGATAAGAGAATAAAAATAACATTACACAACATCACATTATTCTGAATCAAAGTTAAGCAGCTAATGCATTTTTGTTAAGGATTCCTGAATCAGAAATAATAACGGTGCCACAACACCCAGACCTAGACGGGAATCGAACCTGGGAAACCGCAGAGTGGCTTACCGAGCTCATTTGCTCGCAAAATGAGTATGCGAGCCACTCGACCAAGGAGGTCTAAGTATGTAAAATTTTAAAGCATGTTTTGTATCCGTTAGAATTCCCCGTCATAATTTAGGAGCAACAACCATAATATCGTTATGGCGTGTAATTTTTTGTGTATTAGCTGGAAAACGTAGTATTTTATTTAGACTCGGTTGAATAATTATGATTTGATTTAACCCAAAAAATAACTTATAATAAAACTGATTTTATTGTGCAACCTTAGCTTTACAACAATGTAATGTGTATTCATGTAGATTTAAAATTATTGCGTACCTAACACTGTCTTAATTGTCCTTAGGGCAACCATTTCCTAGTATTTACCTGTAACAAAAAGACATATTTTTTATTAATTATTATTTTTAGTGTAAATCAAAAGATAGGTTAAACAGAAATTCATGAGTATAAAGAATTTTGACTTCCAATTTTGACTTAACAGCTACATAAATAACCCTGTGAATTTTATAAAATTATAGCGGCCCGACCCGGCTTCGCACGGGTGGACAAAATTCTTTAAATTGTTTCTAGCATTCAATATAGCCTATGACACTCAGCAATAATGTGCCTTTCTATTGGTGAAAGAATTTTTAAAATCGGTTCAGTAGATCCCGAGATTACCCCTTACAATTTAACAAATATACAAACACACAAACTTTACTTCTTTATGATATTAGTATAGATTAGTAACAGTTTTTTATATGTTTTGTAAATAAACCTAAAACAATAAAATTGAAATAGGCTAAAAATTAAAATATCGAGTAAAAACTGTAAAGGAAGCTATTGACTTATTGGCATCATTACTCAAATACCGAGTTGGAATGACCATAATTACGGGAAGTCCGCGGGACAAGCATTGAACGTTTAAGTGGCCAATTGATCACCAAGGGTGGTCCTCATTGACAGGGAATTGTAGCTAATGAGTCCTGGAGGAAATTGTTATGGCCTGTGGTTTTTAAGGGGAGAGTTCAATTGTTGCGCAACTATTTTAAGATGCGCGTTCACAGAGGAAAAGTTAAAAAATAGGAAACTATAAAAGTTTTAAGTTACATCTTTGTTGAACTGGTATAGCAACTGTATCATTTTATTGCTTTTCACTATTAATATGTCAATAAATCTGCTATAATATGTAAAATTGTCGATTTTCTCACCTTAAAACGTTCGAATAATCGATAAAGAAAACCTAGACGTATATAGTGCCGACTATGTTAAGATATGGTATGGCGATTATAAGCGACCCACCCTATCTTGAATTTCTCGATTCGATTTGTGTTCCGTAAGAAATATACTTTCCTATATTGTCACAGCTCTGAGTATTTGTAGCATCGACGTTGCTTTTTCGTCAATAAAACAATAACCTGAATAATGAGTATAGGATTTTCCGAGTGATTTAAACTACTTTGATAACAGTAGCTCGATGACTTATGAAAACTAACAAATAAACGATAACTTTGGAATACCCTGACTTTTGTGATTGAATAAGTGCATCGGTATTCGAGGCATATTTTTTAGATTTGAATTCTATTTACCATAAGAATATAAAGCACTTTTTTATCATGAGTGAGCGAACTCTACATGTTTAAAGTAATTTAAAATAGACCGAATACTGTTTACTCCTTCGTGAATTATTCCTTTCATTCAACTACGCCGTTCATTCTGATCGTTCGTAGCCGACGGGTCGCCCCGGCGGGCGGTTATAACGTACGAGTCTTTGTCAGATGCAAATCAAGAGCGTCCGTCTTTTTCAGGGGCGCTGAAATAGGAACGTAATAAACAGCAATTCGCAACACCTGACGCGCCATGGTCACCCTATTCGGTTTGGGGTGTTGAATTATATGAATATAGTATTATTAATAGTTTGATATCGGGGTAAGTAGTTAATATTGCGTATGTGTGTGTGGGGGTATTTTTATATTTACCAAACTTAAATGTGCCTTAATTGGTCCGCAAAGAAAATGATCAGCAAAAGACGGGTACAGGTAGTTAAAACAAATTTACCTGACTGAATCTGGTTGATATTGTATTAGAGACCATTGCTTTATAGCTTGTTGTGATGTCTACTGTATCATTATTTATTAGATAAGTTATACAATGCTGAAATTGTCAAAATGATGGCTTTGCAGTTTGTACTACCAAAATAACGTCAGTATTTTGATTTATTGCAGAAAAAAAGAAAGGAATTAGATATCTAAATCAGTAAAAAGGGTTATAATTCTTTTTATATTATTATAGTTACAAATTAATTTGTAAATTATTTTCTTGATTTGTAGTGTTTACGAGTTGATCTTACGTACATATGCAGCGACGATATCCACAAATCTATATTGTGATTTCCAAGATCAACTATGTCGATAACAAGATCCCAATATGATTATCTATTAATATTAATCCGTGAGAGTCGCTCAATGATGTCGATATCGCTTTTCTCAGAGGATTGGTTTAGAAGATATTATTGGTTATTTTCATTTCAATAGATTTTATAACCCGTACATGGTTTTTAGCATTTTATAGGAATAGCTTTAATCATAGAAATCACTTTCTATCTAGATTTTAAAAAAAGTTATAAACTAGTAATTTAGAAAGAAGCAGACAAATCGGCCCAACTCTAATGTTGAAAAAGTTCTTCCCTCAACAGGAATTAAACCTGGAAGCTCCACTGCGTTATACTCGACGATTTACCTATTCAGAAACAGAGACAGACAATAAATAATATTATCTGTCAAATGGTTTAATTAACGGTAATAAAATTAGAAGCGCAAAAATTGAAGTGGGCACACACAGGGACTAATAACCAAATCACTCGAGAGGTCTCTATTACTTTTTTAATATTGCGCAGGACGATGACAAATTCGTCCGTTAATCAAACGCCTGGGGCGGAAATGAAATTTGAAAATAGCGTATAATTGGATCGAACTTTTTTATTACATACTCTGTGCTCGAGGCTCAGCTTCTTTGCTTTTCCCTTTGTGATACCCTATTGCAAATATTTGTGTGAAGGTAACATTATACTGGTATGTTTGATTTAACAAGCCCTAGGTACCTCATAAGTATAGACGACCCCAACTTATAATTAGTTGCACCATAAAGCAGTATTGGTTGTTTTTCTGAAAGACCGACATTAGCTACTCCAAATGATGTCAAAACAGTTTAAGAACGGATGATAGTTGACGGCTGAAATGGTCTTTCGTACCATAGTAATAGAGACCATTACATAAGATAGGTGAAAAAGTGAAATAAATATGGCTGATTACTCTGCAGTTTGTACCACCAAAGTTCCAGAGCCATAGAAAAGACAATCTTAATTATTGTAAACATTTTTCTCGTCATTTTTTTACGTCATTCCATTATTTCTCTTCGTGTTCACATATTTAATTCATGGAAGTAATTTGCAAATACGTTTTATGATCCACGCAAAAGTTGTTTACTTGCTTCACATCATGATATTAATCATCTTATGTTTTTATTGAAGATTTTTTGAGCTCTATAGATTCTCCAAAACTTTAAATGCATAACCAGTGTCCTCTCTAAGTCTAAGTAAATAATTTTCTATTATAATTAATTTTAGGTAAAACTAGTGTATGTAGCTGGCTAATAGCAATTTTGACCACGGGTGCTATTTTAATTACTTTAAAGAAATTCTTTAGATATAAAAAGCTACCAGTTAATGGCTTTAACTGACAAAATATAAAAATAAATGGACGGCTATAATCCAGACATGTTCATATACCAATGCACATGCGGCGAATGATGCCTTGAGTACGCACTTTTTCGCTCTTTTACGGTTAAATAAATTTTACATAAATGTTAAAAGTATAATACATAGAAATAATCCACAAGTTATTATTATAACTTGTGGATTGGTGGAACTATACTAGCTCATAGTAGAAGTCGAAATACGTTTGTAAAATTCGACACGTTTGCCAGCGTCTCGGTAGCTCAGCGGTCAGAGCAGTCGCCCGGATAGCGAAAGGTCGTGGGTTCGAATCTCATCTGAGGGCTCGGAGGCGTAGTTGTTTTTTACACACGTATTTTATATCTTATAGAAATATTGCATTGTGAATGCAAAAAATTAAATTAAAAACATATTATAACTTGTGAAAAATTATATTGTGAGGAACTGTACTTGGCCATTGGTTTTCTTATTGAATTCTAATTATAGAAAAAGCTGTAGGTTTTTTAAACTCATAAATAAATTATCTTCTATCCAGCAAAGAATCAAGTTCAAACTTTCAGGAGACATCAAATGCAAAAAGCAGTTAGCTCTTTTAATACAATTGCAACACTGGCAATAAAGATCGGAGCGGAACTTTAAACGTTGGCAATTAATTCAGGAATTTGCATCACAATTGCATTAAAACAAGTCGCAGAGGGCGCCACCGTTTGCGCTTCGTCCTGTACAGAGAACGACATTTATGCTGTTGCAGAGTCATGGATACGAATGAAGTTAAATGTTATTTAGCATCTTGTGTCAAATTAGAAAATGCATCATTTATAGATATCAATAAAAATAGTGTCTTTATTAAAGAACAAAGAAAAATTTGAAAAACATGAAATTTCAATATTGAACTGAGTTTCATATGATATAGCTAGACAAAAAATACATTTTTCATTTGAAATACTCTATATATAGTATTTTGATCAAAAGTCTGTTTGATTAATAAGTATTTGGAAATTTTAACTAAAAAATTTGCCTTTTCAGTGTTAACGACCAAGAGTTATCCTACGTACTGCTTATCTTACATTTGTGTGCGTCAAAGAGAGTTTGAATCTTACAAAGTATGTGTCTCTAAAGTATAATGTTGCTGTCAAGATATACTGTTATTACTATCATATCGTTCCATCCCGCTATATATCTTAATACACAAACAATATAAATATATTAGTACGACAATAAAATGAAGTACACTTTGTCAAAACAACCGCAAATGTTACGACTACCCTCGGCGACAAATTATACCACCCTATGCAGTTTTTAAGTTAGTACCATAGATCAACAAATGTAATAAAAAACCTTGCAAAACTGTACGCGTGGTTTGTCTGTAGGATCGAATAAGTGTTTTTAAAGTAAACATCATTGTTAAGGTCATTACCTTATTTAAATAACCAGTCTGTAGTAATTTTTTTAATGCGTTTTTTGTTTAGTTCTCTCCGTATATTCTTGGAAAACCTAGTTAGCAAATAGGTAATTATTTTATGGTCTGTTGCCATAGTAACTTTTGACACTAGTTATTTTTAATTTTCCCGAAGACACTGGTTGGGTGCAGTGATTTTAGTGGATAAGTTATTGGACGAGTATATTAAAATACTTTATGACATATAAAGAGTCTGTTAAAAGCCAATTTTTGTGGATGTGCATTGCACAGATTTATCTTAACATAAATATATATAATATGTGTCATATAATAACGAAGTTATAACAGTTTTTCATTCAGTAACCTATCAAAGCAATTCGTATCACCTACAACCACTGATTCAATTTTTTTTCGTAATAAATTTTAAATTATTCTAATTCTCCCTGCGTCTGTATTTCCGAGTACATATAACCCGTCTGTTTTCAGGGCCAGGGTGAATAGGCACCTTCTGGGTTAGCTCGTTCCATCGTGGATTCTGTCTTTGCCCCCGGGCTTGATTCAAGATCGAACTCATTCTAAATAAAATAAAAAAACTTTTAAATGTCACAGTCTAGACTAAGTGTATTTATGCGTATTTAATAAAATAAATAAACATCGTTGTCCTGATCGCTTTACGACCACATCCACATCTATTTCAATCTAGATCTATGGTCGGAACCGCCTACGGCAGTTACTGTCCAGAGTTAGCAAATTTAGTTTACGAATACACTTTTTGTGTTACCAGTACACCAAATGGGCGAACATGTGATCCTGATGTTACAATTTGACATGCGGTGAATAATTACATTATACATTAAACGTTACAAGAGGGTCCAAATCCCGTTTTGAGGTAACATAAACGGATGCGGATCATTGCGTAATAAAAGAGATACTTTTTTATTATGAAGAATAAAAGAAACGCGGTGAACAAAATGAGTATATTATTAATATTCCCGCTAACCCCTCATGGTAAGCTCACCGCTTGTGTTACATTTAGACTGCAGTTCGTGGTGTATCGGCGAGATTTAACCTCGATCCACTTTTTAAAGCTGATATCACTGAGCACAAATGCTCATTTTCATATTGTTGCCTTACGAGGCATAGGCATTTGATAGACAGTCAATACCGTCGAAAGAATGGCTCATAACACGTCATAATATTGTTAATGACTGGATTTGAATCCCGGCTGCGTTTGCAATATATTTTTTACTAGTTACACAGTTCTAACCTCACTTTATTAATTATTTTTTCTAAACTTTTTTGGAAAGTTTTCCCATAGGGGAAGGCAAAGTGTACAAATGCCATACAGCCTAGGTTTCAGTTATTTCTTTGCTTAAAGTAATTGTATAAATTATTAATTAATGGATGATGAATGAATCTTGAAATAAGCCCTTTCCCTAGATTTCGGTAAGGGGCGGGGGTGTTACTGAAATCTCACGTTTGACTTCTTGAGAGAGTATGAAAAGACATATTCTGCTGTTCCGTGCATGTTCACAAATACTTAGTTCTTAATAAGCCAACATTTTAACACTAAGATCCACCACAATACATATTTTAACAAGAACTCCAAAGCCTCTTTAGAAACGCTTCCCGCTCTTGCCAAAATGTCTAATAATGTTTTTGGGTTTTGTTAGTATTGCCATCAAAAAAATAATTGCGAGTTTCGGGTAATAAATCAAAATTGTGGGTGACTTTAATTTCGGTGATATATATACCCTGTTATTAGCACGCAATAAATTTTCGGTCCTCCAATCAATAACTGGCCGTTGTGAAAATTTCTGAATCATGGGTCAAAAGCTCTGATCCCTGCAATATCAAGCTTCTTCAATACAATGTGCATTTCACTTAGGTTCCAAAATGTACATCATTTAAAAAAACCCACAAATTTCAAATATTTATAAAAGTACTCGGTAAATGTTACTTTGAAGCTTTACTGCAGCACAAAACAGCACTGCAGCTTGTTTTGTACAAAATGAAAGAGATGTCATAACAGCGCCATACGCTGCATTATAAGATTAGCGACAATGGAACAGACCAGCAAATTAGTTTAGCGTTGCTGGGTGCAGTAACACATTCTAATCTGATTACTTCAGATGTTAGCTGAAATTGAATTATAAGGGAGCTTAGGAAATTTGTTAAAAACCATTTCCAGACAGAGGGCGTCAGTAACAGACAGTGAGAAGCTCGACGGCGCATTCGGTCTCCAATTGCGAATGTTAAGCAATTTTCACAAGGGTTAAATATGAGATGGGTAGCCAACAAATTTTAGCTCGTGACCTTTCCTGCCCTATAAAACAAATAAGATGATAAGCGCAAATTTAACTTACATACACCTGTTCGGAAAGTACGTTATTGCTTGTACAAGAACGGATCAGAAAGTAGCCATTATTGTCAACCAAATATACGGGAATTAAAGCTGTAAAAAAGTGCTTGAGGCATTTCCAGTATTTATTTATCATTTTTTTGTACAATAAAGTGTCACAGTGATATCGTTTGATTATATCATTTCAAGATTGTATCTTTGACATCTCGCTGCGTCATTCTACTGATATTATTTGATGTCATTGGACAAAATTACTTTACAAGGCACACATCATCCACATCTAGTACGTATTATTAGTGTTTATAAACGCAATACAATCTGTCATGTTTGACAGATCTCAAATGTCAGTTGATTTAAAGGTCTGCTTTTTCTCTTTGTGTCATCCGCTGAAATAATGGTGTCCCTATAAAGTTTTTTTCTTGCCTAACACAGGCACTTATCAATCACCCCTTGTAATTGAACTGCCCTTAGATAAAACGTTATTAAAGAACCTTTATGAGCGAAGGTTTTTACAGAATTGATGATTATTTTAGGACAATACAAAATTAAAAACAAAAAACTGTAACTTGTATACTGAAAAAAACACCTAAAAGTAATAAATGAGGTAGGTGCTGTTGTAAATAAAACAAATAATTTTAAATTATGACCATCTTTTTAATAATAAGCTTAAAGCCTCGAACATAGACGGAAGGTAGCTAGCCAATCCGTTTTTTATAGGAAACATTTCGGAGAGTGTGCAGCGAAATTGCACAGCCTTGTTCCGCCGTCCCTATTATTCATGGGACAATCAGACTTATAAATAGGCGCCACCATTATATAGTTGATATGCCAAAGAGTCGAACCAAGCGTTTTGGTTCCAATTTTGTAATCTGTACCGCTAAAGAATGGAACTCTGTCTAAGTCTGAGTTTCCTGATAAATACAATTAAGGGGTCTTCAAATCATTAATAGGCATCTTTTAGGTAGGCGCGTCACATCTTAGATCGCATCGTCGCTTACTGTCAGGCGAGATAGCGGTCAAGCGCTTTTCTAGTCACGATACAAAAAAATATATTGAAAAGCTTCCACATTAATAACATCACAGTTCAATACAAGTCAAGCGTAAGTCTTCGCTTACGGAGATCGTCAAAAGAGACAGAATTTATATGAAGATCAAATCACATTAGAAAATAAACAAAAATTATTAAGAAACGTATATTTCCCACCTTTTACTAAGTGACGAAATCCTAAGATTTAAACAGTTCAAATTAAAAGTAACTTGTAGATAGGCGAGTTTTAATTAGAACTGGCTGAATCGCCATGCACTTGACAAAGTGTTGCCACCCGCAAAAAACGGCAGAAATGTCGCCCGCTTAATGAGAAAGCGAAGAAAAAGTTTCATTCCGGCCCACAGTTTTTATGATAACTTATAATTACTTTGACAAAAATATGGAGGCGATCACTTTTGATGGGCAAAGTGTTATTTTATGTCTAGATATTTCCAGCATTGAAATTTCAAGCAATAATCTTAATGGTATTAATTTTAAAAATCAACATATAGGTTCTTCTTACTCTGTGTGAGGTTAGTTGAAAAGCCAACTGATTAGTGTTATTGTCTTTCTGTTGAAGCTATACATACGTACCAAACTTCGTAGCAGAGTATTTTTAACCTTTATGGTAAAAGTAGATTTACAAACATAATGCATTAATATTTTTAAGTAGGAACTTAAAATTGGCTACCTGTTATTATTTATCTAAGACCTTCTAATTTCAACTAGGTTTTAGTTTCCCTACAACTGTTACATAAATAAAAAATAACTCTCCACACCTTTAAGATTAAAAGTTTGGCTGCTCGCTAAACCGACTGCATACGTGTTCGTAAGTACTAACATTAGAAAGTAAGCATTGATGTTACTGTATCAGAATATGGGGGTGTGCTAGCTCGAAATAATATTTATTTTTTGTTTAATTGAAATAGTGCTTAAGAGCACTCATAGCACATCCATTCCAATGGCCCCTTTGTTAAATAAGAATTCTATAAAAAATCATTTACATAAAGAAAAAAATTTATACTTTGCACTCGAAAAGCATATGAGCTATTTTTATTTATAAAGCATACTACAATTCAAGAAAAACTATAATTAAAAATCAAAATAGCCACGTTTAGTGTTATAATTCCAACTCCTCATAACCTGCTCACATTAAAATTAGGTACTTAATGGCTTTTATAACGGATATCAAACGGTCCACTGCGCCCGTAAACAATAAAGAAAAACAATATGTTAAATAAATTAAAAATACTTCATAGTCTAAACTTAACTTCGTTCTTGCCAAGAACATCGTATCGTTCCACTTTGAAGGTAAATATCGAGATTCCAGAGATGCTAACACTAATTTGCAGACGCCTCAACTATGACGTATCTCATAAACTATTACCGTTTGCGAACACCTGCTTGCAAAATTAAACGAGAGACGTGTTGACGTTTACAACTAATAACCAACGCTGGCATCGTTTATTAGGAAACCACTGCACCCGCTGCAGTTTCAATAAAGCCTTGTCACTCCCGCGGTTTTTGACGCCATCTTGGCGCCGCCATCTTAACTCCGCGCGATAAGATATGAGTGCTATCCATCGTAACATCAAGTTTTGACATATCGTAGGCAAATTAAAGCGCGGAACTGTGTAAGACATTAATTATTGTAGTGACATAATCCATTAGGAGTTTAAATGGTAGACATTACTCACATTTACCAAAAGTTATTGAAACTATTTGCATCACATTTACAAATTAAACGGATTATGTGTAAAGAGTTTTAATTTAATGTAATAAAAAAAAAATAAGTAGAGTAATAGAGTGTCAATCCGCTTTTTGGCGGGAGCGCGAAGCGTCACTTTAAGGGTTTTCCTGTTAAATTTTGTGTTGTGGTTGATATTAGTGTGTAATAATGGTGGGTTATTAACCACTGAGTTTTTCTGAATATGAGTGTTGGCAAGTGAAACAAAACAGTGGGAGGTGTCTTTTCGCGCTCTCTCAAGAAGGCCACGAGGAGGTTTCAGTAAAACCCCACTTCTTTACTGAAACCTAGGAAATAACTTAAGCGTTTAATTATAAGTAGAATAGTTTTTAATTAAAAAAAAATTAAGCTTTATAATTGTTTTAATAGAAAAATACTAGAACTCATAGACTTTGCTCACTAGTTATTCTCAGACGGGATTTTGATTAGAAACGATTTATTTATGTAATATTTTTATATTGAAAAAAAAAAATCTTATAAGATAGCATTAAAATACAAAAAATAAAAAAAAATCATAAATTACAAACTGAAAAGAAACATAAAACGTGCTTTACTAATGTCATAAATCTCATCAACCTTCCTATCTTGTACACAAAAAATATGTATTAAATTCTATAGAAAATCTTTTCCTGTAACAAACAAATATCAAGTGGCCGTTATAGGTTTCAAGAAGATATATAACACAAAACAAGGTTATAGGGGGCGAAATAAAAGGAATTCTTTACCAAAAAAAGGGCTTGCACAACAAGCAGTCAGCATATATCAAGTGGTCCTTACAAATGAAATAGCTGAAGGGGCGATATTTCAGACAGGACTCTGAGGGACACTCAAGCCATCTTCAAGTAATCTTGGAGATTATTAAAATCATATATCTTGGGGAGGAATGCACCCTGATTTCTTGGAGCTAGGAGGGTGCATTCTGTTGCGGATCTCGAATTGTTTAATGCATGGAAGTTGCTATGTTTATTTATAAAAGAATAATGCCCGCTGCTGACTTCGTGGCAGGTAATCAAACGATAGGGGTTGGAAAGCTATTTTCTTCTGTGAATATGTAATGTGCAACAATCATGTATAAATGCTTTTGATCCACTCCAGGATTCAAGCGAATTTCAACTTAAGTTTCTTCAGATAGAAGTTCCGTATTCATTTATTTTTAGTAGGTTAACAGTAAGGTTAGTTTATAATATATCCTTTTTACAATTTTTATTCTTATGTATCAAACAATTGAACTTATTTTGTCTTGTGTTTGTCAAATGTTTGTTTTTGCTTAGTTTTTATCGATGACCTTTAGTTATTTTTAGTTTTTTTTTATTTCTTTGAATTAAATTAATTGGGGTAGAAAATTCATATGAATGATTTTTAGTAACAATAAATCAATAGCTTCTGGCAATGTAACTTTTAAACTAATATGAAGTGGACAATATCAAGTAGTTATAACGATAATGTTTTAAAAGAGATTAAGCGAATAAAAGCTTTGTTTAAATGCACTTAAAGCAAGTTATCTTATTACTGAGTAATATAAGAGTCAATGCCTACCACACGCTCAATACGTTTAGCGACTTACATAAATTTAGTTTATACACTTTGGCGTCTATAACAATTAAAAAATCACTTTTACCGCATCCACTACGCGTCTATTCTTGTTTTAATTAATATTTTTAAATAATATTTTATTTGTATAAATTCAGTATTTGGGAACATATCCAATAAAAACATTGGAACAAATACACAGGTATGACGATTATTACATTAGTTACCCTGTAATCACGCCTCCTGTAAAGGAGTCGAAACGTTAGATTTATAATAAAAATAAGAATAAATGCGTCCTGTTTCCGGTTTAACTAGTTTTTTACACAATAATTATTGACGATAACAGTGATAAAAGCAAAAGAACTACAGTGCCCAAGATTTTGAATAATTCTTATGTGATCAAATCGTGATTAATGACATATTTATGAAGAAGTAATAAAAAAAACAGTACGATCATTACAATCAGTGACAAAACTATTCGATCCAATTCGATTATGTATCAAATTTTCTTGACTTGAAATAAGTTTATCTTAAATACTTTTATATATAAAAGCTACAAAACTCATTTTTTAATGTTTGGTAACCAAAATTTTTATTGTTCGAAATAGTTAAGAGTTTCAGCAAAAAGTCACGTAAGAGAGGAACGCGACCCAACACAATATTATTCCAAGAGCCCGCGTAGTACTCATTCTTTCCCTCATTCTTATTTTTCATCACCGTTCCGTTCATTCATTCGCTATATTATGATGCAGATCTGTTATTTAAGTCTCTTAAATATTGAGAGAAGGTAGAGTTGAAACGATTTTAATAAGATATAAGGTTTGGAATTTATGTTGGTTAATAAAAAAAAATCTATTATTTTTTTTTACAAAATTGAAAATTTACTTAAGTTATTACTTATCTAGCGTATTAGTATATCCTTCGGTACAGTAATTCCGACTTATTGGGTAGAGTACCAATTTTTCCTTATTATGTTAGTCAATGCATCTTCGCATTGTGGATTTGTTATGATTATTTTTAATAAAATGGATTTTGATATCGAAATTAAATTATATTTTTAAAAACAACCATGTTTCTAATGACGTTAGCTCCTTTAATATGAGATTATCTATTAAATTAAATTTATATTATATATAATTATATTATAATTATTATTATAATGTTATATATATTATTTATAATTATATATATTAAATTTATACACTCTTTGTTGTGAAATCAGACGGATTTTATACCAAGGAACACCCGTAACGTACTCTTATTTCAATGAATAATTAAAATATCAATTCGTTTCATTGAAAATACAAACCCGAAGCGAAAATTTTCTCAAATTACTTGGCACAAGCCGTACGAACATTATAACTAGTTCTCTGGTAAAACTTAGGTAAAGCCTTAGTGGTATGGTGTCTCCCTCTTCCGTGGCCAAATCTTCAGAATCGAAGGGGCAACACCTTCGGAGCTTAATACCCATTGACACCCACAAAGGAGATTAAGTTGCAACCTTTATTGGAGCCTTTGAGTCCGCTTTTTCCAGCACAGGATTTTGTTGGAGCGCAATTGGTTCGACGGATTATGGAGCGGGAAGAAGTGGTCTTGTGTATTTTAAATTTCCTATAGATCTACAAGTCTGTAAAAATAGAAGAAATACTTTTGCATAAAAACCACTTTCACCGGATAAACGACGCATATTCTTTTATATTTAGAATGACGTTTCGACTCCTTTAAAGGAGGCTTAATCACAGGTAATGGTCCATCATACATGTGCTACCTTCCCATATTTTAATTTTATAACTATTAAATTATTACAAATAGTTTTTTTTGATTTTGCATTGTGTTAAGTTATTATATTATATCGACTAAGATCTACTAAGAACTGTAAGCTACTGTGGATACAGTGACCAGTTGGAAATTGGAAGGCTCTTCTGAGAAGAACGAAAAAAACTCTCTGTCTGAATCCGAGTCCAAGAGACCGTGCTCCATTATACATTTATTATTTACAAAACAAGCTCACTGTGTGTGTTTTTGGTAAATATGGTTTTATTTATGTGTGATAGGAGTAGAAGTGTTGGAACATTGGAATGTTTGCAAATGTTCTGTTTTTAATATTAAAAGTCTGTACCCATTTTGATATATTACCAGACCACCCCACATTTTAGGAAAAAGAACTTTGAAAAGATATTTAATACCTAATTGAAGAATATATAATTTTGTTTGTGAGTATGGTATCTTCGCAAATATTGTCTTAATTGTTAAATGTTTATAATTTCAGTTGAAAATTTCTAGCCGAATTTATAATTACCTAACTTTACCTACATTATCAACCGCCTTGAATATTATAAACAATAATTAGGTAAACAAAATGAAATGTTTTTAGAAATGCAAGACTGAATCGCTTATATTACGTTCTCATTTAATGACTTGTGTTTTAAAATGTCATTTCGAAAAAATGTGATATATACTTAAGTAGAGAAAAGACATATTTATCTAATTAATTATCAAATAATATTTACTAAAGGTACAAAGATACAACTTGAAAGAAAAGTTTATCGAAAAAGCTTAGAAAAGATTTATCAAAGACAGTATAAACATGCTTCCCAGTTGGAGAAAAGCGAAAGAAAAAAATCTAAAATGTAATAAAAACAACGACTCAATTTCTTAGCACATAAGTAACAAAAATTTTCCTTCTGAATTTGTTTCACAAAAAAGCAAGAGCAGCGCAAATATTTTCCTAGCAAACTAGGAATTTCAGCAATATTGGACGAACCTCCTAAGGTTTCATCGTGACATTTCAGGGGCTCGTCTGCAAGGCATGTCATGTATTTTGAGTAGCACAGCAGCTGTAATCAGAACTGCAATTGAGTGATGCCGTTTTGTCTATCGAAAATATATCGATAACCGTATGATATAAAAATGCTTTAACGATAATACATCTAATATCAAAATCGGTTGTGCCATGACTTCTTGTTTGATGGTTATGGTCAAATTTTTGAACTCATGATTCCCCGAGTAAAATACTCTAAACATCAGCAAAGCTGAACTGCAAGCCAATAAGTTTTTTGCTAGTCTATATAAATTATAGGATAATTTGCTATTTGCCACATACTTACTTAAAAGTGTAAGGAAAATTAATTCATTAATTAATTAAGAAATCGGTGAACCATAATTCACTTATATTAATTTAATACTATCATCTACGATTTATTTAAGAACGTATCTTGATCACTAAAGCATTTACTTTGGCGATAATATTTGTGTTTTCACAGATTAATAAACATACATACGTGTACAATACATAAATAATTTTAATTACCACAATAATATTCTTAGCACAAAATTATGACAAATATTATAATCAATATTATTTTTTTATAACTAACGATTTTTATGTACTTTGGATAAATATTTTTTTATTAATATGATCCAATATTTAAAGTATATAATAAAAATAATGTCAGTATTGTAAATACATTTTGGCTTGTGACACATAGCCCCAAGTACAATGAGGTATGATAACTCACCGTGACGCACAGATAAATGTATGAAAGCTGGATTTTACGTTGCACTACCATCATATAAATACAGCATACATTAACAGTGCTTAACTTTAACTAAACGCGACAGCATAATCGATCTAGCTATGACGAAAATTAATTTAAATACAATTTATGCAGTATCTAACGTATCGATATACACAATGTCGATAGCTGGACAACACTATTGTTCTTTTCCCTGCATTCCGACGTAGACTGAGAAGTATGCGTCTAATGCGGAATGGGGATAGGGGAGACTGTTTATTTTTTATAACAGTTACAAGACAAAGTAAAATAAAATGGTCTCTTTTCTCTTTAAATTGAATGAAATTAAAATATTGTATAAAAATTAGAATAGACAAACTTCAATACATTTTTTGATATTAAATTATCGTTGTCGACCATTTACACAATAGCGATCCTGCCTTTCGCACCGAACGTTCCTGGGTTCGAGTCCAAGAAGTAGCAGATGTTTGTGTAATGAATTTACAAGTATTTGTACCTGAGTCGTGGGTATATATTACATATCCGTGTATGTATGTCTATCAGTTACCCTAGTAAGCGTAACACAAGCCTTACAGTACTTACTTTGGCTTGGGCTAATTCGTGTAAAATTACGATTATCATCCGTAATTTTTAACTATAGTATCATTTCCTTCTTGATGTTAACAGATATCGGGTTTATAACAGATACGCGACGTTGGCAAAGTTTATGTAACTTATTAAAATAAAGGAGGCTATTTAACATAAGTCATAATCATCAGTTTTTATTTTGTCGTTGTTCCGGCACGGGACATAAATATGGTTAAAAACATCGCAAGAAGAACGAACGACAGTTATAATATGACAGATTTTTGGTCACCCATCCTAAAAGTGACCTTTGCAAGTGTTGCTTGACATAATAATAAGAATATATAATAATATTTCGTACATTCACACCAATTAGCCTAGTCCAAGATAAATACTGTAAGGCTGTTATGGATACTAGGGTAACGGATAGAAATACATATATGATACATAGATAAGTGATATTCATAGAAATATACATCAATAACCATTGCTCAGGTACAAATGCTCGTATTCATAACACAAAAATTTGCTCCTTCAGGGTTTCAAACATGGGACCGTCAGTGCAAAAGAGATAATCGCTACCATTGTACCAAATGGTCGTCTAAATTGACTATTTATTACCATACAATCAAATCTATCTACATCTCATTAGAGACACATATAAAGATAGGTAGATATTTTTATAAGATTTTTGGTAATGGCAACAAAGTAAAGAATAATTTATCGGGTAAGTACCTATTTCCAAAGTTGAACATTCTATTTAATCGCCAATTGAAATTGAAAAAGTTTCCACAAATCGTTGGAAAAGATCTCGGCAACTTTCAAACTTTTTTTTTTCTACTTTCAAAGAGATATACCTCCATCGATTGCGAGTAACGAAGGTCAAGAAAAGGGAAACTCCCAAACAGAACATCAGAAAAACTGTAAGAATCGATAACTAATACACTTTGATTCACACAAGCGGAAGGAAACTTTAAAATTAGTCCAGTAAGGTAGATATTTCTGTTTGCGTAATAAACGTAGGTCGCGGTGGAAGCTTCTTGAATACAAATCAGGTTAGGGCGGGGAATAAAACCATATATCAGTCTGAGCTTCGTTTCCCACCCGCCTGTAATCAAAGCCTTAAAATATTAACTTTCTCTAATATAGTTTGTGTGCCGTTTAATTGGATCTAATAAGGGATTTAGAATTAAAACAATACCAAAGTAATGGTTGATTGAAAAGGGCGTAACGTTCTTGTTTACTTCTTTGGATATTTAATAATAACTGCAACATTAACAACACCTTTTCGCTGGTTTGCGAGAATGGGTATCGATGCAACTCAAAAAACTGTCAAATTGAATTAAATATGCCAAACGATCTTAAATCTTTGATGTGAACAGAGACAAAACGCAGATATCGTCGTTATAAATCTACCGTTACCTCGAAAAAGATACATTTTTTGTAATGCGATAAAAGATTTAATAAGAAATTTGAAAACCTTATTCTCTAAAATCAAAAGTTTTTAGTTCCGTCGCTATTCTTGCAAACCAACGGTTTAGTGTACGGCAGAGTAGAATAGCACGAACCTTTTACACTTAAAGGTTTCGGATAAAACAAAATGGCGTCGATTAATATGACACTTCATTAGTATAATAATTTTATATTTTTAATGTTCATCAGCTTAAGATCATAATTCGAATAAAGCTGCTGCCCATATTGTAGTCTATGGGAGGTGTATCTGTGTGTGTACTGTGTGTGTGTATATCTCCAATATCATATTTACGACACCTTTAAATGTGCAGAGTTGGTGCATTCTACTCTGCTAGATATCATACGGCTAAAATGAAACGTAGATGTATTTTATATTGCCACAATGCAGATCTAAACCGGAGTACAAGTTGCATATAGTGGGAAACACGAAAAAATGTTTTATGTATAATAACTCAGTAGGTTCATATCTACTAATACGTCACTAGAGCCAACATTAGTACTGTTCGAAAGCTCCTATAACAAAGTTTTAGTAGACGATTATGTATTTACCGTATTGGTAACATAATTAATCTAACCACTTCCTATCTCTCAATAAATTAGTAATTATCAACTATTTTATCCATATTATATGGTATTGCTTATCATTTTCTAAGTTAATATACTTGCAGACAATTGAATATTTTCATGAGGATGTAATAAAAAAACATATTTCATAATTATAGAATTATTAAACCACGTACTTCTGTGTCTTCTTAATTCATATAATCCTCATTAAACTCAAATGCTTAAGAAGTGAAAATAAGTAAATAATCACGACAGAAAGTCAAAGCTTTACAGAGGCATTCGTGATGCATTCAAAAGTCAGGCCTTCAAAGATACATTGGAATTCCTTACACAAGGGCTAATTGCTAACCCCGCTTCAAATGAAAACGAGACGGATGCACTACACTCGCAAAATGGATCTAACCTCTGATGTATTAAACGCGTACTAAAAAGAACCTTATGCGTTACGAATTAAGATATACAATATTTAAAAGATTTGTGAACTTTTACTCTGACTAAATTGTACTTTACACGCTATGATATAGGGTTTCAAAATGGATTGAGTTTTTATGAAGGTGACAAATGTTTAGTTTGTAATAGGACAAATATTAGGGCTGCTCTGTTCAATTTCCATTGACAAGTGTCGAGGTACGTCTGTGTTTACGTGTAATTATTTTCTCTGCGTACTCAATATTATAAGAATTGGTGAATAAAATGTTCCGATTCACAAATATTCTACATATCTTTAGGAAAAAAAAAATCAGTTTCTTTTAAATACATATCATAACTTATGACTGGTGTCCTCTTTTAAGTATAAAACCTGTGTTAGAGAGCATGCTCCTTCTAAAATTACAAAAGATACATGTTGTTTACCTTAACAGAGGTTAAATGAACTAGGAATATAACCATTTCTTATTAAATGAATGAATGAATAAAAAAAACAGATTGTATGGCGACTGTTTATGTACAATGATTGTAAATTGTGTGCTGTATTCTAGATAAAGTGGTGTAAATTATATGGGAAAGTTCGGTTGAATGTGTGTCGTGGAGAAGAGTGTGCCTGTGTGTGTGTGTGTGTGTATGCGCGCGCGTGCGTGCGTGCGTGCGTGCGTGTGTTTGGTGTCCGAGTGTGTGTGTGTGTGTGTGTGCGCGTGTGTGTGTGCCTATGCGTGTGTGTGTGTAACGAAATAAGTAAGAAGGAAAAGTATGATAAATACCACATCCTACACAAAATCATGAGGAAAGAACCTGGCCTTAGTATTCCACTGTGATCACCAAAGCAATAACAGATGTTTTTTAAAATTAAATCACTTCTACCGAGCAAACGTTGAGTTTTTTTTGTTATTTTAATTAAATTTAATCCTGAAGTTTGGACTCTTTTGATTAACTCTAGTGTCATTAGTAGCTTTTAAATCACCTGTTATTGTGAAGACTTGGTATCTTTTAACTTTGCCGGACACTCAACAGCGTTGCTCAAAAATACAGTTTGCAGCATTATTCATACTTTATTTTATTATAAACAGTACAAATGTGCACAAATGTGTACAAATGTACAGTCATTTGTGCAGTAACAGTGCAGCGGTGCATAGTTATTTTATTTTAAATTGTTGTGAGTAACCGAATGCAAATTAATAGAAAAAGAAATATTTACAAATTTTTGTTCCCAAAAATGATTCTGTAAGCAATATCGATCAAGAGACGAATTGCTTATCGTCCAACCACAAAGTTCATTCAAAGCACATGTTGCTCGTTAATTTGGGCGTACACTTTAAGTGGTTCACGTACTTAACCTACAGTTTATGCGGATCTAATATAAATTACCTATTATTATCTTAATGGAAGTACACTCTGTGAATAGTTATAAAATTTAATAGACAACCTTATCGTATCAGGGTTGCTAGAGTGAGTTTGGTTATTTTAGAAATTAATTAAAAGCGCTTACTTTATTCCTATTTAAGCTATCAACATCATTAGATCAATAATGAGCTGCTATTTCACTGAAAATTGAAATGTTTTCTGATCTAACATGCTTTAAAAGAAATAACGGACATATTTATAATATTAAACGGACTCATATAGGTATCAAAAACTGTAATTTATTTTTATTCCACAAAACAGTATCTCATTTTGTGAGTATACCGAATTCCAAATGGAAAAAGCCACATTGTAATTTTCAAGTAGGTAATTTGGTATACAATCTACAAATTGCGTCTACATACCAACTAAGAACACAAATTTGTTGTTTGTGTGTTTGTCTGTCCGCTCTTTTTCCCGCTCTTTTTCCATTGTATACGCGTTACCGGGTCAGCTAGTATATACTCTAAGAACAATTATATTGTTAATCGCTTGTATGTTATGTATTATGTATAGCTGTAATTTTTCCAAAAATATGTAAAATAAAATAAAACAAATTTGTTGTTTGTGTGTTTGTCTGTCCGCTCGCTTTCCCGCTCTTTTCCATTGTATCAATTAACGTTACCATAGCAACGCGTTACCGGGTCATCTAGTATTAATCAAGTAGATACGAAGACCAGGAAGCCTTTGAAAATTTCACAGATAATGATATAACAAACTACCCTTGGTCGATCAATATGTTTATTAATATGAAACGCCGTTACTGTTTTAACAGCCCCCATCTAGTATTACTCCCAAATTATTTCTAACCCAAAAAAATAACAAGGCACATCTTTACCAGCGTCGGTTTTCAAATAAAACAGACAATTATTGGAGGGCCCCAGCGTCCATCATTACGCGCCGTCTCCAGTTGCAATGACGTCTAAATTTTATCGGTTCTGCGTTGGGTGACAAAAAAACACCCCAAATAAGAAACGAATTAGGCGGGAAAACGAGCCTTCATTTGTTTTTCTTTTTTTATGAGACATCCCTGGCTCTTAGCCCTTGTGTCCTGAAAATGGCATGGTGTGAAAATAATTGTTATTTACAAATTAGGGCTAGAAAAGTAAATTTGAATATAGTGGGCAATAAATTAAGGATAAATTAAGGAAATATTGTATATATTGTACAGAAAGGTTGTTAAAAGATTGTGTAAGAAAAATAAGTATATGTTTAATAAAATACATGGCGAGAAGTAAAAAATGCATCAAAATATCAGTATAATGAATATTGACTGCGATGATGTTGGAGGTTTGGAAATTAAAAAAAAATCTATAGTACGCAAAATGAACCAGTATAATTAACTTTCCTATTGCAACGATACCCACTATCTGTTCGAAAGCAACTCAACTATTGAGATTAGATGGAAATCATTAGTAACTTACATTACTGTACGTAAAGTTTATAATATAGTTTTTTTAAACAAAGACTTAGGAACAAAACACTGCTTTATACTCACTTCTAATAATATAAGATATAATAAAAAATCTATTTATAACCGCTTCCAATGTAAACTTGAGGCAGTTACAAATATATTTTACACTTAACGTAACTGAATATTGTCACCCAAGGGAGGTGAGAGGAGGGTGTATATCAGGTGTCTTATTATCTTTGTTGGTGTTCCTACTCAGACAGCTGGCTCAATATTTTTATTTAACCGAAACAACTGGACGTAGATTCAAAAAGCGAAAGTACGTAAACTGACACGGCTTAAGGATTGTATTTCTGATTTTCGAAGTTTAAAACTTAGATCAAAGTCGAAAGCGTATCGATGCACTTGAACTAGAAAGAGTGCTAATGACGAGAAACTAATGATCACAATTTCGAAGTACGAAACTTTGAATGTATACTTCAAATGCTATTTAAGAGTTTTAAAATGGCTGATATGCAGTTTTGAACATCTAAACCCAGAAATAAACACATAAATTAAACAAAAGTACGTGATTTGTATTTTTTGTTAATATAACTGTTGGATTTTTTATTTACTTTTTGCATTTTTCAATGCTATTTTATAAGATAAATTATTTTAATAGAAAAATCAATCTAGCAATAATCGACTCGGCTCACAAGTGAATTCTCAGGCGGGAATCGAACCCACAACCTTTGGAAGTCCGGTCCCAAGCTCTCCCAATTGAGCTATCGAGACTTGTGAACACTCATCGAAATTTTCTAGTACCTTACTAAGCCCCACCTGACTCCTGAAGGCCGAAGGTTTTTTGAAACATTTTTTTTAATTACAAATAATCATTACATCACTTATTTCTTTTCTTTAATATTTCTAACAATTCTGGTTGATTTGTATACAACTATGATAGAAATCAACAAATAATAGTACAAACAGTCAATATGCAAATTTCGTTACTCAGTTTCTTGTAGGTTTTAACTTACTTAAACCTTTGCTTCATACTTAAACGCCCATATAACAAAAAAGAAGCATGTGTGCAATTCACACTTGGTAGAAGTGAAACCTTCAAAAAGAATACGTACACGTATACAAAATACCACGGTTGTTGTAATGCCTGCCATGCTTCCTATTTCATTTTCTCCTACGTAAAATTTTATGAATCTATGTGTCTGTTTCTTTTTACTGACGCTTCTTCGTTTCATCGACTTTCAAATCACAACGTTGCTAAAAAAGTTTTCACTTCAAAAAAATAAAGACCTCTTAATAACACAATAGATAATAATACTTATAATGCCAAAAAGAGGACATATATTCAATCATTATTATCATAGTATATACGTATGTATACACTAAACATATTTATCGTAGCGATATATATTGGTTGTTGCTATGATAGCAACACTCAAATATTAAAATGAAATAACGCAGTGAAAAACCAAGTTTTATGCGTTCCCGTCAACAATATGTTGTTATGATACCGCCCTACCGAAACCCTGGGCGGGAAGCGAACCCGCGTTCCTATCGTTACATCTTTACGGTGCAACGTCCTGCACCGTTTATTATTTATAAGTTTTACGACCAGGGGTTGTAGGATCGACGTGGATTAGGTCGGGATCACGAAGTTCACGGGCGAAGATAAATATTATTACTTACACAGATAAAAGCGGATATTAAAACGTAAATACATTTTTAAGAGTTTCGCTATTTTGGTATTAGTTTAGTGTTTCATAATTACTAGCTTATTAGCCATTATTGCCTCTTTGTGAATGAAAACATTATAGAGAGTAAGAAATATAACTCATATAAATATATTTAAGTAAATAAATATTTCTAACATTCACACCAATTAGCCTAGCTTTGGGCTAGGTTCTGTAAAGCTCTGTAAGGCTTGTGTTATGGATACTAGAGTAACGGATAGACATATATATATGATACAAAGATATTCAATACTCATAGAAATATATATAAAAACCCATGACTCAGGCACAAATGCTCCAATTCATCATAAAAACATCTGCCCCTTCCGGGATTCGAACCCAGGAACATCGTTGCGAAAGGCAGGATCGCTACCGTTGCACCAAACGGTCGTATGAAACATTAAAAGAAAAAAACTAGAAAAAATCGACTCCTTTGGATGTTTGGTCCACTGCACTGAGACATTTGATCGGGTCTGCATGTTGTGATAATATAGTTTTTACTGAATTCCATAATACAAGCTACTTAGCTTGGGGTTAAAACAATTAATGTGATAAATATTTATTTATTTAATAAACTCTTTTAATTCTTAATAGTAATAATAACTTAACAACTAATGGTTCAGAGTTATCTCTTAACTATTTTGTAAAAATTAATTTAATAAAAAGGCAATCCAATATTAGTATGATTTTCAAAGATAACTATGGCAAACCAATAGGTATTATGTTTTTAATAGTCAATTATGGCTTTATTGAAAACATATTACATTTAATGAATTTCGTAATACGACGCAAACATATTGATAATAGTTTATTTAGTAGGACTAGACAAGTTTCCGTATTTTAGTTGCATAATTTTCACATAAGCTGAACCCGTTAACGCAATTTACAGAATATACGCATAGCTCGAAAAAGTTTTGAACATTAATTTAAATTTCGAACAAAGGCTAACCATCGACTAACCGATTCCCACCATAGAGCTTAACCGCAATCCGATTTGATATCAGAAGCGATGAATCGATTCACTGGCATTATGAATATTGATGACACGTCGAGTGTTTACTGGCGCACGTGCTCTACCAGTAATCGATACCTCCTCGATTGTATCAGTTCTGCGGTTATTTGTAGTGATTTCTGATTACAATTAAGTGTAAAAAGTATCGATTACCAAATGTATGTACCCTTTTTCGTACTGTTATTATTTAATAATTTATTAAATTGAATGTAAGAATTATTATTATTATTGTTTATAAAACAATTAATCTAGCCCAAAGTAAGCACTGTAAGGCTTGTGTTATGGATACTAGGGTAACAGATAGACATACATATATGAAAGCGTATATAATTCAATTTAATATGCGCAATGTATACCAGAAACAAATACAGCACCTAATATGACAGTATCCATAACTATTCGAAACTTAACAGTTTTTACAATAAAATTCCTTTAAGTGCTGCATAGAAGAAGAAGAATAAATATTTCTTACATTCACACCAATTAGCCTAGCCCTAAGTAAGCACTGTAAGTCTTGTGTTAAGGATACTAGGGTAAAGGATAGACATACACATATGATACATAGATATGTAATATTTATAGAAATATATATAAACACCCATGACTCAGGTACAAATGCTCGTATTCATCATACAAACAACTGCCCCTTCGGGATTCGAACCAGGGAGCGTCGGAGCGAAAGGCAGGATCGCTATCGTTGCAGCAAACGCTCGTCAAGTATGATGCTAGCTTTAAAGTAAAATACCCCAAAACGGAATGCATTTCGAGAATGCCCTCAATGTCATATCTCTATCTTTCCGTTTTATAAATCGATTCTGTGCGAATCGCACATACAAATAAGGACGGTCCACAGGGAGTGAAACACGGGCCTACCGCACACGAGGCACGTGACCTGCCTCCTGATCACACATTGTCTAACCTTCCGAGCTTTCAAGTTTGAATTCAGTGTCAGATGCAGAATGTGTGCGATGGCAGTCTCGTTTCGCTTATTCTATCTTATTTTCTATCCTGTCATATTTTTGTTTAGGGAAATTAATGTAATTGAATGTAATGTAATAATTGCACGAAATGAAAAGGAAACGGAAGAAATGTTGATAGATATTTAGCAAAACAGATCAATCTCATATATTTTACTTTAAGCGATGATTTAAGCGAAAACTAGTACTCATCGCAAACCACTTTCTGAAGATGTGAGTTAAGCATCCAGCTAATAAGTAGATTATGTAGCTCTTCCTTTCCCTACCCTTTTATTTAAATAAAAGACAAAGAATTTGTCTACTTATTTTAATACTTTGCATTACAAACTTTAAATTTTAGAAAAATAATAACAACTTTTTATTGAACACTAGGCTGAATGAGGTATTCAATAGCCTTCTAAAAAGATTTGTATCATACTAGTCACGTTATCTGTACAATCGCTATCCCCTTCACCATCGTCGTCAGATATAGCTTTTTTAGTTGGGTATGATATAATTCATTCAATTATGTTTTACTCCACAGTACCTATTAATATAGTTCAATAAAACTAATAATAATAAACGTAAAGATGTTTTATATCTTTAACAAAATTTTATAGAAAATTATTATCTTTTAGGTGCGTTTCATGCAATTTATCTAACTCCAAATGTTTTTCGTATCTCAGCGTCTCTTCAAAAATAAAATGATGGCAATTAATAATTTTACGTACATTTTTGTCATAGAAAATAAAAATAGAATGTTATTCAAACATATCAGCGGACGGACGGTTCAGAACCGCAATAATCAGCTTATCTCGCCCTGGAAAATATTTTGACGAATCGCATTCGTTTCACCTCTGTTGCTAGAGAACTTTATGAAATAGCCGGCATTGGCGAGCGTCGTCTAAATGAAAAGGTTCCATATCTTTTTATTTATTAAATATGGCTACATTTTGGAACTAACTGGAAAGTAAAAAGTAAATAAGTCCTCAAATTGATTTTGGTTTTCTTTTGAGTTTTAGACGTCATAAACATTGACTGAAGTGAGTCAACCCCTAAGTTTTTCTAGTATTATCTATCTAGTAAGCGTTTTCTAGTATTCCGGTGCCATAGCAAGCTTATAACTCTATTGTACAGGGTATTCAATGTTTTTAATTTTATTTTTTGCGTTCACAATGCCATCTTGGTAGGATCCTATCTGAGGGCTCGATCCGATCTTAGGGTATTCAACTTAATAACTCCAAGATAGTCTTGAAGTTAGAAGCTTAAAGTAGGCAACTTGAATTCCTTTTGTTAAACTATTACCACTAAAATACAATTAGAATAGTCTTGAAAAACCCTATTAATCTTAAACAGTGAGTACGGAGTCAAGCTTAGAAAATTTTACAGTTGTATAAATAACATACACAAAATAGGATATGAGATAATAATACCATAATAATTAAATATCTCAAAAGTGTGCAGTGCACTGGGTGAACATTGTCTACAACGACCAGGGCTACAATCAGTTTGGCTATTTCTGCATTTAATTTCAAAATGTGCTTTTAGTCATGTAGCTTTTGATACTGTACTTTGACGTAGCTAAGAAAAAAAATTAAAGCAGCAAAAATTATAAAATGATGGTTTTTTTTATAAATCAATCAATAAGGGTTTTTTAAGAACATACAGATATTAATATTTGTTTTTATACAGTAAAATGATATATAAAAATAACAACGTGTTTTGTTGGATACTTTGGGTCTGGTCTGTATATAAGTTAGTCAGTAAAATAAATGTAGACTTTTAATTATATGTGATGGCCAACTTCATACTATCGGATTGTCGTAACGGCAATTCTCAATTTTATTCTACCTTAAATGCACTAAAAGAGGTATAACTATAAAAATATTTAAAACGGTTTTCCTACGCATCCCTAATTTCCTGGCCACCCCGCGCCAGATGTGGCCGCTCCCACAGCGGTTCGTGATTGACACCGGCTCCATTTGGATCTCAACGGTTCGCTGGTTAAATTCCACCATTACGCTGATGCATTCCAAATAATAAATATGTAATTTTTATTCTATTGCCTATTTTTTGGTTATTTTTTTATAGATTGCCTAAATAAAAACAAATTTTTAAAAAAGAAAATTCAAGTTAAATGTAATGTATTTTGTTTAGCTTTTGCACTTCCGCGCCAATCGCACATTCTAATAGAAATCTTTTACCGGATAAATGCCACATTATTTTGATTAATCCTGTTGTTTCGACGTGAGCCGTGTTCACAGAATCGTCAGGATTAAATATACAAAAGCAAGAACCAAGGCATAGTTTATCCATGAAAATGTGAAAGAAGTTTTTTTTACCTTATGTGAAAGTTGTTTAGGGTCAAAAGCGCTAAACACTCCGCAATCAAGCTCATTAATTTTGTTCGTCGAAAGTTCGTTCAAATAACAATAACATAAAACTTTTTAGTATCAAAACTTTAACCTTCTTCACAATCTTCATTTACATTGTCTCGGATAAACGACGCGTTGGTTCTTGCTTTTGTATATTTAATCCTGACTATTCAGCTCATTTACATACTCCTCGACCTCCTTAGTACTGAGTTTTCAGTACATCTGCTGTCCCTAATACCCAATAATTTGTTCTGGACCCGCGTAGTTTATATTATTTAAAAAAAACATCATTTATTTTCTTTAACACATATTATAATTACAATAAGGTAAGGTTTAGGTTATTTCATTAGCCTGGCATACAAATTTTAATTATTTCACAATCGATTAACAAACAAATCATATGCATCTCATTCTATTAAATTACTGTTCTTAAAATTTAAATATGTATTCTCTTTTTTTACCAGCTCTTTTGTAGAAGATGTCGCAAAAATGTTTCCTTTAGGTGTTTTTAAAAGAGTCAAGTAGTTTATTATAGAGCAATATACACATTTCCTATTTTATTTTCCATTTTTTCGTCAGTGTTAACAGCACAGACAAATCATAAGTGTCATTATCATATTTATAATGTCTGGAACATCCACTTAAAGATATAACATAATAATAATATTTATTATTATTTTATATTTATATTTGGACCGCATTGGATGAGAGTGGCAAGAAGTAGGCAGAAATGGAAAGATTTGGAGGAGGCTTACGTCCGAAGACGGACAAACGAAGGGCCGTGATGATGATGATGATTATTTTATATCTCGATGGCGAAAAGGCACAGGTCACTCGAGTGGCAAATTTTTTTACAAATTATTTCTTTTTAAAAAAGCATGTTTGCAATTCACACGTGATAGAAGTGAAACCTTCAAAAATAATACGTACACGTATACAAAATACCACGGTTGTTGGGATACCTTCTCTCAAGCTTTGTACTACGCATGCGCACAAAAACGTATTAACACACGTACATAATGCTTCCCATCTCATTACTCCTACGTTCAATCTTATGAATTTATACGCTATCTCTTTTTACTGTCGCTTTTTCGTTTCAAAGAGACACTGTATATACTTCCTATCACATTTTCTCCTATGTTAAATCTTATGAATTTATGTGTCTGTCTCTTTTTACTGTCGCTTTTTCATTTCATCGACTTTCAAATGACAACGATGCTCGCTTTTTCGTTTCAATGAGACACTGTATAATGCTTCCTATATTATTTTCTCCTACGTTAAATCTTATGAATTTATGTGTCTTTCTCTTTTTACTGTCGCTTTTTCGTTTCATGACTTTCAAATCACATCGTTGCTAAAGAAGTTTTCACTTCAAGAAAAGGAGATTCGTGTAGTAAAACAGAAAAACAGGAGGCATTTGAATAAAAACAGGAAATCTGCAAAATCGGGAGATCTGGCAACGCTCGTTTTTGGCAACACCACATACATTATGCCTAAACCAAGTAGCTAAAATTGTGTTACGTAATTCAGAAATAACGACAGTAGCAGACCCTAGTCAACATGTAGAAAAGTCCTCGGAAAACCTCGGAGGTTGAGGACAATGTTTTGATTGATTGTTCTTTACATAATTTTCTTGTTACAAGAAATCACCGATCTGTGAATGAAAAAGTAGTAATCAATTTGCACCTACAAGATTCATTTTCAATTTCTCGCTAAGTTCAAAAGAATTGGAGACAATGAACTATCCGATGACAATATATCAATCAGCAGAGCACCTTTCTGCCATAGCCGGTGCAAATAACCGAATAAAATCCAATCGAAACCGTTCCGAACCCTACTAAATTGGGTCAAATCCATAACGGTCTTCTGAAGTAAATCCCGAAGTTCGTATTTCGAAGTTACGGCCCATCGGCCAATCGGACGGGCGCTTATCGCCATCGAGTGACACCGGCTCGATTACGGAATCGTAAATTCGATAAATCGAACTCGAACTTGCTTAATTACCTAACCGAGCAGCTGATATCGACTAGCAGATCTGTTCGTTCCAAATTAGAATTAGAATATGGAACGGGGTGTACTCTACTGGCTAAAGTAGGTAATGAAGAAAGTAATAATAATATTCGACATTTGAGCGGTGTAAACCGTACCATACCGTATCCATAGGTCGCTAGTTCATATTCGGCTCGAAGGACCACTATGTTAATTGGTGCCTTGATGCTGCCACTTAACTTACTTGCTGGATCTTGATAAATGATAAATCCTTGACGATTATAAAATATTTAATTACTTGATATAGGTACGACTTCACAATTGTAATCATATGAGTGACATGACTTGACTAATTTTGTTGAAATATATAGATATTAAAACGCTGACGCGGTGACATACTTTGTGCGGTGTGAACCGTACAACATTATTATTATTATTATTATGGGTATTTTTTGCTCCATGCTGGCATTGATAGTCACTACGGGTCTAAACCAAGTAATGACTATTATTATTCCCGGTATTGAACTGTATTACAGTTGAATTGCCGGATTTTCATCAATTTCTAATATTTCTAATATCATCTGCAATTGAATGTATATTAATATTATTATTACTTTCTTCATGGATGTTTTCTGGGTGTTATTGTTTTTTTTTAAATTATAAGCCTGTATAGAAAAGTTCGTTTCTACATCAACCAGGCCGGGTATCAAACCCGGGACCTCGGAGTGGCGTTACCATGTAAACCGGTATGCGAGCCACTCTACAGTGGAGGTAGTCATTAAGAAATTAGGTACACAAAGTAATAAATAATTACGAAAGGTAATCCTAATTATATTATGACAATACTTTGTGTGTGTGTTTGTTACCATATTGTCAGTAAAAGCCTAAGAATAACATTAATAATACTGAGTTATGACTTGATATCCTATTGTAAGCGAATGTTATCTTTATGGTTGATAACACAAAATAAAAATATTGCAAATTATAATAACTGAGTCAAAGCAACGCGTGGCCGGATCAGCTAGTTTTTATAAAAGAGACTCTTTTGTCGTTTGTTATGATAAAAATGTCATTCAATTCGTCATGTCAAAATAATTGTCATAAACAACGAGGAAATATAGAAAATGTGTATATATATATATATATATATATTAATGTTATACTTTATAACATAAATCAAAACATTATATTTGATTGTATTTGCATGCCAGTACCTGGCGAAAAGTGTGTGACTTTAAAATTATTTTAATATCATTTATACTAACCACTTAAGAAGCAAATAAGGAAATATTCTATTCTAAAAATCGGTTTCTACATTGTCTCAGCCAGTAATCGAACCCGAGACCTAAGTGTGGCATCACCATAGAAACCAGCATGCAAGAAACCTGCATGTCGTTATAGTTCATTATTCTTATTCAAAATGAATGAATCTTTTTAATTTTAGAACTGGTAAAAAGGAATTTATTGACTCAACTGTCAAAAAAAAATGAGAATATATATTTACATATACAAAACATTCACGTGTTACAGAATTGTATTGATTTGTAGCGCTTCAATGAGCTCCCTAACAAATGAATAAACATAAAAATATAATAATCGACCTGTAATCCCAATAGATATTCACAAATAAGAAACGGTAAATAAAAGAGGAATAAATAAAAATGTAACGACTGCGCATAAAGAATCATCAGCAATAAAATCGGTGGTTGTTCGTGATTTTAATGGCTCATTAAATCGGACTATCCTGTAACAGGTCGTTCTCGATACAATATCGATATGGAATACCGAAATTTAAATGGCTTTATTAACGAATTGAAATAGTGTTGTGGCACCATCATAAATACGAATCGATTGTATTGTTTACAAACTATAAACTGATAAGATAATATTAGCGTGCCTGCCGCATATTTAATTCGAATTGACTATCAGGATGATTATATTTTGTTATGGATTATTACTTGATCAATACTATTGTAGAAAATTATAAAACATTATTCATAACTCCATAAATATAGAAATATACTGCCTCATTTTGTCTATACTGTTTAAATATCTAAACCTATGGATACTAATTTTTTTTAAAGTAAAATATACCATTTGTCTTTACAGTGCAATGTTTTTATTAACTTTAATAACTGATATTAACATCAACAGTTTTAATAGTACATCTGTCAACGTAAAATATGTGGCAACTTGTTGATTACTAATTACATAAAGATTTATGTAAATTTGTAGATGAACACTTGATGATGTAATTGCAAAAACAAATTATAACTATTCATATATTTATATTCGTACTGAAATTATATGTTACTAAAATCCAATATATTTTTCGAAGATTATTTAAGTATACATTACAATAAAACAATGGGTGAGGAGCGCAGGCCGCCATTATACAAGTGCCATTGCAGCATTCGACTTCTTGTTAAAAATTGTACTTAAAAAATTTAATGAAAGTAGTTATAGAGTCAGGAGCTTTATTTTATTATAACAATAAGTTGTTAAAATGTTAAGATTAATTCTTAAATTAAATACTTATATAGCCTCAAAATCTCATAAGAACTGAAATTAAGTTCATTATCTTTATGTAACGACAAAAACTTTGCAACAAAAGAGTACCAGCTAATGGATCTTCGAAATCAAAACCAATAATTTGTTATTTTCGATAAATCGAATAAAATTGAAAACCATCGATAATAATACAAAAGAACTATCTATTGATTAACAACACTAGCGTACACCGCGGAAGTCGCCGACGCTGCTTATTACCACGATCGTTACTCCCGGCTGGTCGCGTTAACGAACCTAATATATTCGTCCTGCTGTCTGTTTGCAAATGCTATATTATAATTGGTTGCTACACTGCATTTTCATCTCATTCCCATGAACATTTAAATCAGCTTTTCAATAAACTAATTCTATTCAATTCCTTTACTGTTCATTGTTTTCAACTCTCCCGTTGACTGGTAGAGACACTACTAGTATAGTCTGCTAATTGTGCATTCATTTTTGTATGCAATAAAGTTAAAAGAAAAAAATCTACTTGTTGATTTTAATTATTTACTCATTATGTAAGTTTTTTTGTATTTATGTAGTATAATGTCATATTATATAGTAAAATATTTTTTGGAGAAATTTTAAATATTGTTTTATATTATGCATTTTATGTGTAATGCACCGCTTATCTTTTTAAGTAAGGGTATGTGGGACTTTTATTTCGAGTTTATCACCTTGCTCCGCCGTCTCTATTTTTCCATCAGACATACAGGCCTACAAATAAGCGCCACCATTATATGGTCGATATACCAGAGAGTCGCACTAAGCGTTTTGGTTCCAATTCTGTGATACGTACCGCTAAGGAGTGGAACTTTTTGCCTGAGTCTGTCTTTTTTGACTTGACTTGACAATTTAGAGGTCTTCAAGTTACGAGTAAATAGGTATCTTCTAGACAAGCGCGTCCCATCCTAGATAGCATTGTCGCTTACCATCAGGAGAGATAGTGGTCAAGCGCCTGCCTATTTAATATATATAGAAGTGACACACGTGAAAACTAGCCATCAGATCTACACTCGTCATATAACACGACCACTCACCTGGCGATTTCTCGCTGAGCAGCATGCAGCTTCCCGGCGAGTCGAGCCGCGTCCGCCTCGGCAGCGCGCGCTCGCGCCTCCCAGTCGCTGCGCGCACGCCGCTCGCGCTCCGCATCGCTGCGCGCCGCTCCCTCGCGCTGTGGACAACATGCCTTAATATTAGATATGTGGAAAATTAATATTTTTACGCACCAATGGTCTTAAAAATATTTTCATTCATATGAATCAATTAAATCAATAAACAAATGGCGTTTGGCGGGCGGCTCAGTTTTCTTGTTTTTTCGGAAAAATAAATTAGTTTTTTTTTACAAAATTGCATATTTTTATCTATTCAATCGTGAGTTAAACGTCTTTAATAAGACTGTATTCCCACCAGAGATATGCAGTAAAAGTAAGCTAGGCACTAGGAAAAAATCCACGTCATCATCAACCCAGTATATTTATTTTTATTTAAAAATCTTTATTGACCATAAGTATAAAGTGGTACAAAAGGCGGACTTAATGCTAATTGCATTCTCTCCCAGTCAACCTTGGAAAAAGAAACTTAAATGCGGATACAATAGAGATATATACTTAAACTTATCAGTTTAACATACATATTACATTATATACAATACATATATTACGTATATAACTATATTACACTACATATATAAACCAAATATATATATATATATATATATATATACATACATACAACTAAATACATTAAATAAGTTACAAAAATATAATGATTCCATCACTCACTCAAGGTTTATAGCAATTTTACTATTACTATAAACCTTCAGTGAGGAACACGTGAACTTTCTTTTTAAACGTAATCCTACTGGGAGAGCTACGAATAGAGTCTGGGAGGCCATTCCAGAGACGTATAGCTTGGAGTGTGAAAGAATTAGACATAAAACCAGAACGGTAGAGAGGAATAGACAGAGCAAGAGAATCAGCAGAGCGAAGTTGGCGCTTATGAGAATTACACAAATAATTAAATTTGCATTTCAAATATTCTGGGTAGTGGGGATTATTAACTATAGAGTACAGTGAACAAAGTAGTCTCGACTGCCTGCGCTGACGAATGGGTAGCCAATTGAGTTGCGATCGGTAAGCAGAAATATGATCATATTTCCGCAGGCAGAAAATAAAACGGATAGCATTGTTGATAAGGCGGTCCAGTTTATTAAGAAGCTCTTCATTTAAGTCAGGATAACAGACATCAGCATAATCAATGGGTGGGAAAATGAGGGAAATAACTAGTGCAGTCTTAGTTTTGATGGGTAGAAAATTTTTGAAACGGTTTAAGAAACGCAAAGAAGATGTAACTGAACGGCTCACCTCAGCGACTTGAGTAGTCCAGCTAAGGGAGCAGTCGATGTGTAAGCCGAGATTTTTGACACTAAGATTGACAGGGATGGCAGAGTTTTCGTACATGATAGGGCGAAGGGAACTGTTGTCAATCTTAGCAAGTTGTTTCGAGCCGCCCACAACAATAGCCTGACATTTTGCCGGATTGACCACAACACCGAAGTCTGCTGACCACTTACTGATGCTATCAAGGTCTGCATTTAACTTTAAGATAGCGGAATTTACCTCCTCTGCACTTGATTGAGCATAAATCTGTAGATCGTCAGCGTACAAATGGTAAGAGCAGCCAAGCGACAAGGTAAGGAAATTAATAAAAATGGAAAATAAGAGAGGAGAAAGTATACCTCCTTGAGGAACACCAATAGATAAATCCCTCCAAAGTGATACCTCGCAGCCAACACGCACCGCCTGTTGACGGCCGTTAAGATAATTAAAGAGCCAGTCCAATACCAGTGGGGAGAAATTAAGATACTTTAGAGTAGCAAGTAAGATATCGTGGTCTACCATGTTGAAAGCGTTGGAGAAGTCGATGAGAACGATGATAGTGACCAACTGATTCTCCATGCCCAATCTTATATCTTCAGTAACCTTAAGAAGAGCAGTTGTTGTACTGTGTCCAGGGCGAAAACCAGATTGAAAAGGAGTTAAAAGATGTTTGGAGTAAATGAAAGACGATATTTGCTTGTGAGCCACTGCTTCTAAAATTTTGGAAAGGAAAGGGAGGATAGATATCGGTCTAAAGTCATTTAAATGTTGAGGAGAAGAGTTTTTTGGTAAAGGAGTGACATATGCTCTACACCAGGTGTTGGGAAAGACACCTTTCTCAAAGGAGAAATTAATAATGTGCACTAAGACAGGAAGGATTTGATCTAAAATAGTGACAATCATGACCCTACTCACATTATCACAACCAACTGCTTTGGAATTTATTGCTAAAATTATCTTACTAATTTCATCAAGTGTAACTGGAGCAAATGAGAAGGATTCTGAGAGTATCGGGGCCCTGGAGGTGATGTTACTGATGGTGTTGGCTTTAGTAAAAGGATTTAAAGACGAAGTGGCAGAAAAATGATTATTAAAGTCGTCAAGAGAAAACGAGTGTGAAGACGCGTCGGGGGAACATTTACCCAAGCCAAGGGATCGAAGAAACTTCCAAATATTAGCCGAGGAACAATCAGTTACGTTTTCGTGAAAATATTGGCGCTTGGCAGCCCTTACCAATCGGTTGCATTGATTACGTACAATTTTGTATTGACCCCACTTCGTCTCCGTTCTATCACGCTTATAGGCACGAAACGCGCGATCCCGTCGGCTCATTGCCACACGAACACCTTTACTGATCCACGGAGCAGGTGGTCGTTTTACACGAACTGCTTTTAAAGGAGCGTGGACATCGTACAAATTAAGTAAACATTGATTTAAATTAGAGACTTTTTCTTCAATTGTAGATGACCCGAGTATAGCAGCAAAATCGAGTTTTTCCGTATCCGCTTTCAGCATGTTTAGATTGATCCGAGTAAAATTACGCATCCAGACAACAGTGGGTTTTGGTTTAGGTGGCCTCAATCGATATTGCAAGAAAATAAGGTCGTGTCTTGAGAAACCGGGAGCAGGTATCTGCCCATGGTTTAAAACATTTTCGGGGGAAGTTACAATTAAATCAAGCCAAGTGTCATGCGAACTAGGGTTACAATGCGTAGGACCCGAAGGCAGAATAGAGAGATTGACAGACTTGATAATGTTGGATAACTTAAGGGCTTGGGGAGTATTACTTAAAAGATCAGTATTGAAATCACCCATGATTATGTGATGTCTATAATCTGAAGAAAGCAGATCGAGTACAGACTCAAGTAGGGAGAAATAGTCTACCGTGGGCGGACAGTAAACAACTCCAAGGACCGTTTTAGCTCCTTTCAAAGATAATTCTAGGAAAATATATTCAGCCGAAGCACAGTAAAGCGATGGAGAAGATGCTAGAATTTTGTACTCTATTCCACCACGCAGGTAGATAGCCACCCCACCACCACGTTTGCCAGTACGGTCATTTCGAATCAGAACATAACCGGGAAGTGAGTAAGAAAAAGAGGAAAGACAAGGCTTAAGCCAGCTCTCTGAGACTAAAATGGCATGAAAAGAGGAAACTGAAAAGGTGTCTAAGAGATCAGAGAAATGAGAGGGTATGCTTTGAGCATTAATGTGGCATACATTAAAACCATAGGGTGTATTATGAATGACTCTGGCGAGTCGTGCATTTAATGTATTAGGCACAGACTGGGAATGAAGGCTAGATATAGAAGAGAAACTGTCATCACAAGCGGAGTAGTAGGAATCATCATCGGACATAACAAAAAATATAAAAATAAATATATATCTATCGAAGTATATAAAATAATTATTTATATAAAGAAACACTCACGAACTATACCTGTCCTGCCGGTTGACTAGGATTTAACTATAAAAATTAAAAGAAAAAAAAAACAAAAGAACAACATTTAAACAATATCAGCAGTGTCAAAACGCAGAAAGCCAGGGCTATTACATTTTATGATTAAATTATAAAGACTAGGCTGTATGGGTCTAGTACCCTTAACCAATCGGAACATTAGAAACAAAAAAGAAAAGAAAGAAAAGTAAGGGTTATCAGTCTGTCAGAATAGACGAGACGGTAAAATAGTGAATGAAATGCAGTTAAAGATTAAATCTAAAAGTGGGTTAGTTTTGATAAAAAGTTATTGACAATTGACAGTATATCTTCAATGCTCCAGTATAGCTTTCGTTTGGTGCAACGGTAGCGATGTTGTCTTTTGTATCAACGATCCTGGGTTCAAGTCCCGAAAGAAGCAGATGTTTGTGTGATGAATGCGAGAATTTGTACCCGAGTAATGGGTATAGCCTAGCCTAGTATCTATAATACAAGCCTTACAGTGCTTACTTTGGGCTAGGGTGATTGGAGTGAATGTAAGAAATATTATTAATGCTCAGGAATTAGTCGTAAACCACCAGTCTGAACCGGTGCATGTTGGTGTATGTTAATGACACATGGGGAGCTGTGAAAGACGGCTTACATGCGTCCGAAGAACGAAAGAGGCAGTATTTTGGTTACCTATCCAATTACTGGCCCTTGTGAAAATAGCATAAATTCCGCAATCATAAGCCGGGAGGTGGTTATCTACTGCGGCATTGAATTTCTCATTCAACATCACGTCAACTAAAGACTGACACATTTTCTCAATTGTCAATCTTTGTCTAGGATGTTAAGCTGAAAATCGGTTGGAGATTGTTATTTTAGTAAGAATATAAGAAATATTTCTGTTTCTGTAGTTTTTTCTACACTAGAAATACCTCGATTTGATGGTACTCGTGATATAAACAACGGTTGCCTTAAAGATGCGACATAAGGGAATTTATATGCCAATCCTATAATATTGACAGGTTTAATTCTATTTCCCGGGAAACCTTAAGAACGCTCTAACGCATTTCTCAACACGACATCACATGTGTACAGGTCGCCAACCTTGCACACTGCCACTGTCCATGAAGTAACATGTCTGTTGAGTATCGGATAAAAATCCAATTCCGTATTGTCCTCTTCTGATGTCAAACGCCATCTGCCTCTTTGTCGTCCGCACATGTCTTTGCGTGGATGATCTCGATAGTCTGTTGTTTTCGAAGCGAGAAATTAAATGTCAATATGGTAAGTCACCGTTCATAATATTATTATTACTAGATGGTGCTGTAGCACGTAGAAACACGCTATCGTATTGTTTTTGCAATGTTAGGATAGCGAGACAATATAGTAACAAACACACACACAAACACACAAAGTATTGTTATAATATAATTAGGATAAGAGAATATTTTTATTCGAATATTACTATTTTTTCACAGATGAAATTGCGAGTTACGAATCGTGCAAAATCTTTTAACTCATTGTTAATGACTGACCTATTATATTAACAATAAGCTCGACACTTAAACGTCTACTAAGTGGTCGTGTTAGTGACGGGCATCGACCTTTGTTCCGAAAATTAATTTAATTGATTGGAAGGCTTTGCCAATAATATTTAACTAACTGATATTTCCGAACAAAATTCACAGCGTTGTTTTTTTCGACAAAAGCTCTAAAAAATATTATTAACACAGAATGAAACTAGACATTCAAACTGTATTTTTGGCAAAAATATCTAACATCGAAATAAATTAGCTAACGAAACTCTTTATTTGGCTTTTATTTTATTCCATTGACAATGTACTTCTAGAAATACGTAACGAAATTCACATTTAAAATCATCAATGAATAAGCCCGCTATTAACGGCCTGTCGTCCATGCGTGTCTTTGATATCAAAGATCTTGAGAACTCTGATCGTGTTTGTTTCCGAACCAGAAATTAAACGCCAAAATGTCTGAAGTAGGCTTTACCTGATAAAGGTTGAGTGGTTACGGTCAAATAAATACGCTTTTCAAAAGACGTCATTTATAGTGAACGAAATAGTTTGGATTAAGTTGCTTATCGATTTTTGCTTTCGACATTTTTGTAAAGTGTTAAAACCAAAATATATGAGATGTCCGACCAAATGATTTTAGTACAATATTTTAATACCGGAAGATTTTAAGACATGCGATTTCATCAAAATTAGGTCCGCTGCGATACGTGCTAAGTATCTTAGACCATAGACATTATGTCTATAAATTAATTAACGATCTTTTTTTATATTGAGAAACATACATGAGAAAAAATGTCGTAGAAGGGTATGCGAATCCAAATTAACGCTTACAGGTGTAAATACGAAATGTTACAATAACGAAGCACGAAATTTAAAAATAAATTAATTGTACTATAGGAAGTAAAACGTAAAAGATTTTAATTGTAAGCATGTTATGTTTTTATTATCTATGCAAATAGGTAGGTATTCGTATTATGAAAAGTATGTTTATTGGAATTAGCTTATCTCTGGAAGAACCAATTCCATTTAGAACATTCATTTAGCAATCGATAGCCTGATTCTCACGGGAGACTTTAGGATATTTAACATCATCCTTTAATTTTTAAAAGATGAAACAGGAAAAAAAAGGAGATAGAGAATCCGCAAGGCACAGCTAATTTTAAATGGATCACTATATAAGTTTAACATGAAAATAAATAAAACAGAATATTTGTTTTTTAAAAGATAAATGTAATTATTCCATGTACGTTCTGCAGGCTACCACCCTTTCTTGGTTGCTAGTCCTACCCGTCGCACCAAGCGCTTTCCAACATCCTTCATAATCCGCACAGCAAAGGAGTGGAACTCCCTGCGTCTGTATTTCCGAGAACTTATAACCCGTCCATTTTCAAAGCCAGGGTGAATAGGAACCTTCTGGAACCTTCTGGAAAAAAAAAAAAAAAAAAAAAGAAGGTGAACTGTGCACATATTTTCTGCTCAATTTATTTTCAATTAAATCGCGAAGAGTTGTGGTTTCATGCTGAAACTGTTCTTAATCGTAAGCTAATGTGACAGTGAAAGTGTCTAAGTGTTTACGTTGTTGGGATCGATTGCTTTGGTGAAATAATTGACTTTTATTTCCACTGATCTATTATTATTTGTTATTCAGGGCGGGTAAATTGTTTTCAATCAAACACATTCTGCCCTCTTTCACAATATTTATTGTGACATCTTGCGGTGAGGAACAGAACTGCATGTTTGTGGGCCGAGTGACGCCATCTAGTTGCAAGTCAATAAACTATTCGTCCTAAAATCGTACTACACGCCTTGGCAGTTTTGTACACCATCTAGCGTCTTTTAGTCGAACCTCTGACATAAACGCAAAACAGAGCGACTATAATGCAGAACTGCGGTGGATGCGGCAAGTTTGTTTCGACGACAGGGGCCGCCACTTGTAGCATCTGCATAGCTAAATTTCATAAAGCTTGTTTAGCGTTAGGAAACAAAGCACAAATAAGCAAGGACTGGGTGTGCCCTAATTGTAAAAAAAACCCACGTAAGGGCGATGAAACTCCCGTAAAGGGCATCTCCGGTGACACCGCAGAGCAAAATGACGCCGACGTGCGCCTCCCGGGCTCTCATCGGCTTGCGATGGAGGCCCGAACCGACGTACGCGAGAATCCAGATTCTTCCGGTATGAGTGAGTTCCGGCAAGAATTTCTTCAAGGCATGGCCGAGATGAGAGAGTTCCGGAAGGAGATAGCCCTGCTGCACGATTCTTTGTCTGCCATTACGTCGCGCCTCGACTCCGTCGAACGGAGACTGGACGTACTGGAACAGCGTCAATCGCAGACCAGTTCCGAGAGCACCTTCGAGCTGGAGCGCACCATCTCGCAACTGAAGCAGGAGCTCAACGACCGAGACCAGGAGGGGTTGCTTGCGGACCTGGAGATCGGCCACTTGCCCGAGGAGAGAGGGGAGAACGTGATGCACGTTGTCGTGGCGCTCGCAGGGCGCATTGGGCTGACGCTGGACGAGCGCGACGTGGTGTTCGCCGAGCGCGTAGGCCCGCCCCCGGCGGAGGCGGTGGGCCGTCCGCGTCGCGTCGTGGTGCGCCTGACGCGTCGCCACCTACGCGACGAGATGCTGCGCGCTGCTCGCGTCCGCCGCACGCTCACGGCTGCGGACGGGGCTCGCGTCTTCCTCAACGAGCGTTTGTCACGCCGAAACCGCCAGCTTTTCCATCGAGTCCGCGAGGAATGCCAGCGACACCAGTGGCGTTACTCGTGGACGAAGCGTGGTCGGGTCTTCGCTCGTCAGGGTGAGGGACGGCCTGTTTTTCAATTTCGTTCGGAAGAGGACTTCGCCCGCGCTTTTGGCCGCCCGGTATCGAACACATGATGACCTGAAACGCATGCATGTTAGTGAAGAACTTATTTTGCTTGTTATTGTATACTTGACACATATCACTTTGCTTATCTTTGTATTACCTATGTGCCCCAATATTCTTTTTTTTATGTCTGTCAGATGTCAATTGTTTCACTTTTATGTTAGTTTTTCAATATGTTACAGGTTTATGTGTGTGGGGCCAACAAGTAACAAATTAATTCTTTTAATGAATATATATTTCATGGTAACTACAGCCAAACAAAAAGGCAATTTACAATATAAATTTGTCGTCACAGTTATGTTATTACTTATGTATGGGTATGCAATGTATATATTTATTGATGATTTCCATATATATCACTATGATTATCATATAACATCAATATTACATATCAATAATCTGTGTATTATACATTTCCATAGTCATACAATATCATTATTATTTATTAAAACTACATTAAGAACACATACATATCAAATGCACTTACTAACCAATTACAACAACAGTGCTCTCAATACATTAATAACTTTATGTAAGAAACATTTTATAAGTTTTAGTTTTCGTTTGTTTTTTAGAATATCTCTTAAAACTAATCTATTGTAATGGGTTCTAGGAATTTAAAAGTTGGAATTTTCAATGCTGGTTCTTTAGGGACAAAACATGAGGAGTTTATAGTGGCTATGCAGGAACAGGTTCCCGACATTATGGCAATTAATGAGACATGGTTGAGGTTTGGACAGGATGACGTTGCACCGAGGCTGCCGGGCTACCGCTTGCTTCATACTCCCAGGTCTGACGGCCGCCGTGGCGGTGGGGTTGGTTTCTACATTCGTGGAGGTGTAAACGTTCGGGCATGTCAACACCCCATGGCTGCAGCGGTTGAGCAAATGTGGTTAAGTCTGCGCGTGAACAACAAGGCTGTAGCCGTGGGGACCGCTTACAAACCACCTACTCAGGATGTAAATACCTTTCTCGATGCTATCACTTGTTCTGTCATATCAATGGCCAGGCATGACAGTGTAATTTTACTTGGCGACTTTAACATAGATCTTCTTACCCCAAGCTGCGTTAAGTCTAAGCTGTTCACTAAATTCTTACATAGTGTTAACTTGACACAATTGGTTGAAGAGCCGACACATTTCACAGAACATAGTCAAAGCCTGATAGATGTGATATGTACAGACGCACAGGCCACTCGCGTAAGGGTCAAGCATTCTCCAGATTTAGGGCGTCATGCAATGGTTCTGGCAGAGTTTAAATTTAAAAGGGACAAACCAATCCCACGCTGGATAACTTATAGGCCAATGAAAAATATTATTTTAGAGCAATTTGAAAGAGATCTTAGCTGTTTTCAGAGGACTGACCTCTGCAAGATAGGGGATGTTGACGCCCTGGCCGAGATGTTCACGAATTGTGTGAAAGTGTTGTTTGATCTCCATGCGCCTCTCAGAAAGAGAAAATTCAAACATCACCCTCACCCATGGATAACAGACACTATTAAGGGTATGATGCGTATTAGGGACACTAACTACAAGGAAGCCAAATTTACCAATTCATCAGCTCGGAAAGAAAGTTACAAGGCAATGAAATCTATAGTTATCACAGCTATAGAAAATGAGAAAAAATACTTCTTTAATAATGAAATAAACAAAAATTTAAACAACACCAAAAGGTTATGGAAAAATTTAAAAGACACTGTTGTTCCAAGTAAGAAGAGCAAATTAGAACTGCCTTCTTTTTTAAATAACCCACATAGTATAAACACGCATTTCCTGAATGTCCCAGGTGACAACAGGGTATCCATCTCACAATTGACTTTCTTTGAACATCACAGATTCTGTGGCTCGGTTTTCTCTCTGCAGCGGGTCAGTGAGAATACCATCTTGAAAATTATAAAAAGTTTTAAGTCAAACGCTCAAGGTGACGATGGAATATCTTTGGAAATGATACAATTAACCCTGCCACAGTCGTTGTCAACTATCACAACCTTGGTCAACAAATCTATTGAAGAAAGTACCTTTCCTAAGACTTGGAAGGTTGCTGTCGTCAAGCCGCTTCCAAAGACTAGCCAGCCTGAATCTGTTCATGACCTTCGGCCTGTCAGTCTATTGTCATGTGTCTCCAAGGTTCTGGAAAAAGTTGTCTGTGAACAGCTCACCAAATACATTGAAGATAGCAACATCCTGCCCCACACTCAATCTGGATTTCGCAGAGGTTACGGTACCACGACAGCCCTAGCAGATGTAGTAGATAACCTTTTGGCAGGTCAGGACCAGGGAATGATCAGCGCTATGGTATTGCTTGATTTTTCGCGCGCATTCGATTCAATTAATACAACACTTTTGTTATCAAAGCTGTCATATTATGGAGTTGACTCAGAAGCAATCAAATGGTTTGATAGTTACCTTTCGAATAGGCGACAGTATGTTGAGCTTCCTGGAGCTAATGGGGACAAAATACAATCTAGTCCACTTCCGATCACCCGTGGAGTTCCCCAGGGGTCCATTTTGGGTCCAATACTTTACATTTTGTACAGCGCAGATATAACTGAAAGTATAATTCACAGTAAACATCACTTATATGCTGACGACCTGCAGCTGTACGTCTCCTTCCCTTCATCGGATCATGCTGCAGCTGTAGTTAAATTAAATGAGGACTTGGCTCGGGTGGCTACTTGGTGTAAGTCAAATTGTCTAACCCTCAACCCCAAAAAGTCAAAATTAATATTGTTTGGTAGTAAGTATAATCTAAATAGTTTTAATAAGAATAGTCATTTATTCACTATTTCACTGAACGGGGAAATCATTGAACGTGTGGAGAAGGTTAGAAATCTGGGACTGGTCTTGGATGACTCCCTCAATTTTGAGACTCACATAGGTGAATGTGTGCGCAACTGTTTTTATCGGCTCAAGTTATTATACAAAATAAGACCATACTTGTGTGAAAAACTTAGAATCAGACTATGTGAATCGCTAGTCCTGTCCAGGCTTAACTACTGTGACACAGTGTATGGACCATGTCTACTGGCCCGGACTAAGAAACTCATACAACGTGTACAAAATTCCTGTGCTAGATTTTGTTTTCAAGTACCACCTCGATCACATGTGACCCCTTTTTTAAATTCTGCAAATCTACTCAAGATGGAGGCTCGCAGAAGTCTCCATCTCGCGTCATTGTTATTTGAAGTACTTAAAACAGAAAAACCGCGTTACCTCCTGGATAAACTTATCTGGGCACAGGTGCGTAGTCATTATCCAAATAGAAAATGTACATATATATTCTGCACTCCGGTGCACCGCACGATGGCTTTCCGGGGATCCTTTAGGTACGCCGCCTCTCGATGCTGGAACGACCTTCCGCCGCCGATGCGTGAACTAAAAACAAAATGCGTTTTTAAAAAACAGCTCAAGAATCATTTATTAATGAAGCAAAAATGTAATACAAATATATAAAGCCACTTACCTCTGTTTTCTTCACGTCAGGCCCACAATGAATCGCGTCCGGCTACCGATGAGGAGAGCTGCCTATCCTATACCCCGGGCGGGCACTGAGTAGTTTGGAGTCTTATTTATTGCACTCGTATTGCATAACCCAGCACTGACCACGCTTTATTTTTATTTTAATTGTTTATATGTAAATGTATCATTCTATTCACCACCATGAGGTATATGCGTGGCATTTTTGACGTGGCAATTGATCTCTTTTTTTTTTTTTTTTTTCTGTCATGTCAAGGTGACATTTGCGACGGCAAATGAATCCGACCATACTGCCGCCTAAACGACGGTTCATTTATCATTAATATATTTTCTATTTTATTTTTATTTTTATTTTTTTAATTTGTGTATGTGAATATGTACGAATTTTTATTTATTTTTTTTTTATTGTGTGTATGTATGTGTATGATATATGATTGCTAGTTATTTAATTTTTATTTTATTTTTTATTTTATTTGTGTGTGTGTGTGTGTGTATATATGCGATGTTTCATATTGTGAGCCTTTTCTTTTTTTTTTTTTTTTTTCTTTGTTCACTCTTTAAACCCTGTCAGAATAACAGCGCCTCTGTGTATATTCTGCCCAGCTGTGAATAACACAGAGGTAAAATGCTGAGACAGGGTATTTGTTGACCCCACACACAAGATTATCATTTTTGTTTTCTTTTGATCACTTCGTTCGTCCCTTATTTTTGGTTTCTTTCTCCTATCCTTTTTTTTTTTCTCTGTGTATGTGTGTGTGTGTCAATAAATATTTTTTTATTCTTATTCTTTTTTTTATTCTGGGTTACCTCGTCCCATCGTGGATTCTGTCTTGGACCCGTCAAGACGGGGCCAAGTTAGCTCTTGATCCCAATCAAGATTGGGATAAAGAGCTAACTCATCATAAATAATAAATAAAAAAGAACATGTTTGTTATATGAATCTTAGTCAATTGAGAACATACAAATTGTTTTCAATTAAGAAATTCTAGCTGTCTCAAAGTTGCAGTAATTAGTAGCGCTGCGATAAAATTATGGAATATTTGAAGTTCAAAAATTAGTGGAGTTATAACTAAAGGTAACGGTTGGTTAACAAACACACCGCAATATCTACCTTTGCAGATATCCGCAATTTTACTTGCCATAGCGAAAATCTTGTCTTTGTATGGTATAAGGAATAAGAGAGAGGAGTTATCATTTTTAGAAATATACGCTTTAAACCAAACTTCCATGGTAGAACAAATTTTAATCTACAATTTTTTTTATATTGTAGTGTGTTTAACTCCAATAAATGTCTTTTTTTTCTCTATCTTATTTTTGAATCGCTTTTCGACTTAAAGCCCAATAAGTAGAGCTCAATAATTATATAGGTTTTTTTTATTGACTAGCAAGTTACCAACTCACTTTGGACTAGAAAAATATTTAAACCCTTTGCTGCCAAAATAAAAATTTATTCGTGTTGAATGCTAAAATACAGGCTTTGAAATGTAATAAAATTACAAGACACTTTAAGTACATTTCAAATTTTGGTAAAGCATTTAGTGAGTTTACTGTACAAAGTTATAAAATTACAGTTATCCTTAAAAACTAGAAAAGTTGTAAATGGACCTGCAATTTTCACACAACGCTGTATTTAAATTTACTTTCTATCCCGAAGTTTTTACAGGGAGCGAATATTTTTCTTGAAAATGAAATACTATAATAATACATGAAGACGCATAGTTTCTATTTTCTTTAATTTAAATGTCCTTGCAATTCTATAGAAAAATCACATGTTAACTGAAAAATCGCTAAAAAAAGTAAAGAAACAGTAGAGATCTTTGCCTATAATTTGGACCAAACGGTAAGAGTTTGTTCGTGGCTTAAGTTTGATGAAGTTTTAATTGAAAATTAGTCTTGGCCGTATCTCTTGAGTTTCAGTTCATTTAGTCCCAGCAGGCCGGTAAACAAAGTCAATTTTAGGGCCATCTAGGCCCGGAAATTAAGTGTAATCGCAATCTTATTAAAATCTCTATAAAAAATAAAGTTATAAAAGGCCTACGCTACGATTGCGCTAGCTAGGCTAAGTTAAAAAAAATATTCAAGCTGATAGAGAAATGTTGAAATTTGTAATTTTGTTACAAAATTACAAATTTCAAACGCATCAGAGTTAATGAATCTGTAGGTATGGAGATTTCGTTTAAAATTTGAAAATTCCATTATTTTATGTGAACTTTTTTTATATATTATATACATTATCTTTAACTGGGGTGATATCAGGACAGGCCGTTAGTTTCATATATCTATACTAATATTATAAAGAAGTAAAGTTTGTGTGTTTGTATATTTGTTAAATTGTAAGGGGTAACCTCGGGATCTACTGAACCGATTTTAAAAATTCTTTCACCAATAGAAAGGTACATTATTATGTCATAGGCTATATTGAATGCTAGAAAAAATTTAAAGAATTTTGTCCACCCGTGCGAAGCCGGGACGGGCCGCTAGTATAAAATAAAAGAACAAATTGGACATTTAAGTAACTTGATATTATATATAGCATAGTGAAGTAGTTTGTAATAATGTGTCTGTGTAGTAATGTATACTAATAACATTTATTTTACCAAAGATATAAAAATAATCCTTGTAATTTTAAAACCATTTTTTGCGATAGATATCCTTACTATTAATGTAGGCTCTGAGATATTTAACATCACCCTTTAAGTCTTAAGAAATGAAAAAAAAGATAAAGATTAGGGTAGTCATAGCTAATTTAATATAAGTACACAACATTAAGTAATTTTAAAATGAAAATTAAAAAGTATAGATTAAATTTTTCCTGCATGCCTCACAGTAAAAACATACAGAAAAATAATCATCTAAACTAAAGAAAATCCATAATGAATTAGTTATTCTAAATATCTCCAACGTTAACCACTCGTGTTCAACTCCATCCAGAAATAATAGCGGGATGGAAACATCTATTTCCGTCGCCAGAAGTTATTCCCTAAAGACGTAACATACAAAAAACATCTGAGTTTGTAATGACTTTGCTGTCGCGTGTTCCATTTATGAAACAACAAAAACTATACCAACGAATGAACGAAATATAAATTCTTAATCGTCATCTTCTTTCTAGCCGCCCACTCTTTTTTAAAGGTTAAACATACAAATAAATATTAGGCAACAACACATACGTCGTTCTGAAATCAAGTAGTTAAAGCATTTTTGTTATAAAATTCAGAAACAATGACGCTACCAAAAGACCTAGACCCGAGGAATTTAAGATGATTCGTTATCTAGATTGATCTGGTATGGATCTCGGCTTCCTGGTCATGTCTTGCGTTGTCATCTAGTACCTAGTATTAATCAATAATAATTACATTTTACATGCGAAAACTGTTTTGATTTATTTTACCATGAAGGTTGTGTATTGTAACTTAGAAGGTTTAGTACAGTTGACAACGCTTGTAGCTTTACACTTTGAAGTTTTGATCTACCTTATGCTGTCGTAACAGAGACTATTTTTGAGTGTATAGATTTATATAATGTAACCATACATGTATAGTATAGCCACAGGGCTCAAATTTAATTAGTGATGCCTTGATGAATACGGATCTTTTCTTCATATAATCTTTTTTATGCTAATTTTACTTTGACATAAAAACAAAAATACTAATATTAAATTATATACATTGCAGGAAAAGTTAGGCAAGATATTTTTTGTCTATTACTAGTGTGTAAGCTTTATCAAATTGACTATTTTTACGCCTAAGAATATTTTGCCAATATTATTTAGACCAACAACCAAAATATATATTTTAACCAATATTTAAGGAAACAAGGAAACCTTGTGGTAGGTGTCACGGGAGTACAATTAGGATCAATAATATAGTAGAACCATGTCACACTGCATTGATAGAAAAAAAAACAAACAGCGGTAAGAATGTAATCAAATAAAGTAATTTGGTATAGTTCTATGGTCGTCCGTACTGTATATAAAGAGACTAGAAAACACCTTTTTATTGGCCTAACAAACTGTAGTGTAATGTGATTGTATTGTAATGTAAATTGGATGTTCTTCTAATTCTAACTCCTCATTACCCTCATCAGAAAAGAAAAAGCCTAGCCTATAAGTATCGTAGCCTATAGATAGCCTAGTCTAGCCATTAATAATTACTAGGAGCCAGTATAAATTGGTAAGGGTACTAGTGGGACCAACTCTACTTGCCTTTAAATGGAAGAAGGTGCTAGAAATAACGATATTCTGGCTACTCATTTTGAAATCCCAATAAAAAAAGAACTTTTTTCCTCTAAGGCTAAAATCCTAAATCGTATAAATCACGAAGCAACAGAATTCGGACAAAGCACAAATCGAATTACGTAGTTCGCAAAGCGCTTCTCGAACAATGGCTATCTATATTCGGAAAGGCAAAAGTATGCGACAACACTGTTACGATAGTTAGAATTGGTCAAGAGTACATGCCAGATTCTGAAATAACAGATTCATTTCTATAAATGACACAAATAAAAGCCATAATATGATAGCAATACGAGTTTTTTTTTTAATTTAGGATGAGTTTGCTCTTGATCCCAATCAAGCTCCGGGGGCCAAGACAGAATCCACGATGGAACGAGCTAACCCAGAAGGTGCCTATTCACCCTGGCTTTGAAAATGGACTGGTTATAAGTTCTCAGAAATACAGACGCAGGGAGGGAGTTCCACTCCTTTGCTGTGCACATTTTGAAGGATGTTGAAAAGAATAAGTTAAAAAAAAATTAAAAATGTTGGCATAAAAACAGCATTGAAAACATTCCTTGGCAGATAAAAAACCAAAAAACCAAATACTCATAATTATTGATATAGTTAATATCTGTGGTCAAGCAGCGAACGAGTTGTTGGTGGCGTCAATATAATAGTTATAATTCTTAAATTAACACCATTTAACCTCAGCACTGTAAGGCTTGTGTAATTAATAACTAGGGAAACGGATAGACGTTCGCAGAAATATACATAAAAACTTTTGGGACTCGAACCCAGGACCGTCGGTTGCACCAAACAGTCGCCAGAGGACTTTCACTGAGGACTGAGATGAACTTTTGTAGGATTGTTTCAGATTGCGGTTGTTATAACGTTTATTATATGTATAAAAAAAATCACCAAATACAATTTAGGGGTCTTCAAGTCACGAGTGAATAGGTATCTTTAAGGCAAGCGCGTTGTCCCTTAACATCTTATGAATTAAGATAAATTATTATAACACAAGTGAATTCTCAAACGGGTCACAAGTGAATTCTCGCCTGAGAATTCACTTGTGACCCGAGTCGATTTATTCTAGTATTTTTCTATTATAATAATTTATCTTATAAGATCGCATTGAAAATGCATAAAATATATAAAATCTTATGAATTGTCTTTTAAAATTGTACAATTGGATACCCTTCATAACATTCTTAATAGAGAGTATTCATTCGAACATCCAACAACTATTAAGGAAAAAAAGACATGTTTCTTGAGGAACGGGTACAGTAATTATTTTAGATTTTCATGATCGGTAAAACAGTATAGTTGATATGAATGCATTTGAATTTACACTCAAATATAATAATTAAAAAATAAAAACAAAATGCATAGTCATATTATTTTACCAATCTTAATTAATACTTTAGCAATTTACAAAGTGTATACGTGTTTTTGTAAACATTACCCAATTAACAAGAAATCTCACTTGACCCTTCAAAAGTCATGACAAGACGAAAACAAAACAAAAATGGCGTGTCTCCATTTCGACGATGGAGTCGAAGGAAAGACTTCCGCCTACGCCCGCTTCGCCGACGACAGACGCCAGACTGTGCGAAAGACAATTTCGCTAATTGATATTTGATTAATTGCACATATTTTGTAATGCACTTCGAATATTCGAACTGCGCGATTCTGTTTTACTTGCAGTGTTTATAAATGATATTGATCAGTGTTTATTTAACAATTTCCTGCGCAAAACTGACTTTTTAGTGGTATATTTTTAACGTTACAATATTAATAAAAAACAACTACTTTTGCCGCATCCATTGCGCATTTTGTTTCTATATTTAATCCTGAAGTTTGAAATTCTTTACAGGAGCCGTAATCACAGGAATGGGAACATCACACATTTTATTTAAATATGTGATGTGCGCGGATCTAAATATGTTACAAAATTGGTTAACGACTCTCCACAAAAAAAAATGGTTGTCTGTAAACTTAGTTTATAGACGATAATTTTACGTGATAGCGTCATAAGAAAACATTGATGAAAATTTGCACACTTTTATGAATTGAATTGAATTATTTATCACTGAATTATCATTATTTTGTATAATACAAAGATGTAGTTATCTAATTGATCAATCAATTAACATTTAGTTGTTGTAATAAACAATGAAAACCACATTAACTTTTCACTTCATGAAGTGAAAGAGAGTTAGATGCGCCACTAGCCGAACGCTTATATAGGCTGATCGTCGCTTTGTTCCGCGCTCTAGCTTGCACGCTCGGCTCAGGCGGAACGTTACACTTTCTCGTGCGTGCAGCCGGCGTTAATCGAATTATAAGACGTTACCACGTCAAAAAGTTGTTCCAAGGGGTTTTTTTAAAACCTTGCTCGTACATACCATCAATATTTCAAATACAGTTTTGTCAGTATAGTACAATAATTATTATAAATATTATGTGTAACTAAAATAGTGTAGCGTCTGCGTACAATGTCTCGAAATGCTGACTTCGTAAATTAGATTAGCGATCTCTACGAAAAAACACTCAGTTCCTCCATTGTTTCTAATCATTTAGTTCTTCTTATCATTGAATAGATTAAATGAATGAATTTATAAATAATTTAAATGACGTTTATTTATAAACCATTCCGTGACTTTTGATGTTGCCAGATTACTTTAAAATCTACCGGTTGGATGTTTAAATAAATTACAAATAGACTGTATTTAATTTTTATTTATTGTATTTATAATGCCATATTTTTGTAAGGTATAAGATACTCTTTATATTTTTGAAGTGAAAACATTCTTTAGTGCCTTGTGCACTTTTTGGGATGGGTCAAAAATGTTAAAATCGCGTCAGGATACGATAATCGAAAATTTGTAAGACGGTGGGAGAGTAGACCGCTGGCGCGGCGTAGGAGAGAAAGTAATATCCCCCTCTTTTTCTATACAGTGACAAAAATATATCTCCTGCTCTGCTGTTTCGTTTAAGAGGCGCTGGGCGCTTGCACGAGTGTGCCTGTGGGATTGTTGTCATGTTTGTGTACGATAGCACAATAAATGAACATTGTATTTTACCACATAAATTATTCCCTAACCATTCCAAATTATTAAAAAATGCACAACGTTAATGTTCATGTTTTTACTTCTGCCGACACTCCCGGAATGCAACCCGTTGTTTTCTTTTTTGGAACTGTATGAGAAACTTAATATATCAGTTTACCGATTATCTAAATTCTACTACAATAGTATCAACCAATATAAAAATATATTTTTTATTTTAACAAGCTACAATGCGAGACTTCTTTATGTCATCTATATGAGTCGTAAAATATATCATTATAATTTTACGCCCGATAATACATCTTGCTTATTTTTTAAATGGAAAAAAGGCTCCATCTACCGGAGACCCCCTAAACTCTGTCACCTGTCAACTTGACAGGTAAGTGGGAGCCTATCACACTTGACAGTTAATAGAGAGTCTGCAGTGAAGAGACGGGTGAGGCGGATAAGCTTACCAGTGATACGGACAAGTGTAATTTTATATTTTATTATTATTTTGAGATATGACAACCTTTTGGTTGTCAGCGATACCGTTTTACACTAACGTTTCTCAGTTCTATTTCTGAAAAAGGCAGATTTCATAGTTATGTATATTTATTTCTTTGAATATAACATATCTTTGTATCGTATATGTATGTTTATCTGTTACCCTGCGTTTACTTTGAGCTCGGCTAATTGGTATGATGCGGCTCGCCGGCATAAATAAATATCTTCCTAAGTATTATAATTATCTTCTGTTAGGTAATATTTTTTTTATTAATTTATTTGCTTGAGAGAATACAAAAAAACAATATAATGTTAATAATTAAAATCTTAATAAAGATATATGCATGCCCTTGACAAATCTCTTCTTATAGTAATTAAGTTAATTTAAATGTCTTTCTTAAATATGAAAAATTATTAACTTTGAAAAGAAGAATGACTTAATAAAACTGTTCATTTGTTACATTGTAATTATTCAAATTGGCGTTCTTATCGTTTGCAGCGATCTCTAGCAGGCAACATTGATCAAAAACGAAACGACCGAAAGCAAAGATAAAAGACTACTTTAATATGAAATTTTATACTTAGGTAGATAAGTAAAAAAAAAAAAAACTTTTTTAGAAATGTTTAGTATATAAATAATTTAAAATAATTTTCTATTCTATTAATACGATAATTTTAAAATTGTTCTCATTTAAACAATAATAATCTTACACGAAATATTTACACATATTATACTTTTTACACTTATGTGTCTTTCCTAGTGTATAAAATGACGTCACTATCACTTTCCTTGAAGTATTTAAGTTTGTGTGTACGTATTGCGGCGTTTACGCTCGTAATTGTAGTTTTTAATAAAAACCCCACCCCTGTTATGGTATGAAATAGTGTAAACATACTGCATGAACATCAACCCATCAATATGGCCACTGGGGTACAGATAAAGGCCTTTAGGCCAACCGTGTGGCCATAAAAGCCTTGAAAAATTGGATATACCCCCATCACGCAAGTCTACCACGGAATGGTAAGTGAGCTAACAGATGCAGTCGGTACTTAACATGCATACAATTTGATGACCTATGTTGCAAAGATTGATCATGTCTTTCGCACAAAAGATCTTGGGTTCGAATCCCGGAAAGGGCAGATGTTTGTGTTATGAATATGAGTATTCAGAACGTAACCGGGCATCCATGAGCGTTAGAAAGTACTGTCAAATACATGAATGGCAAGAATATCGACCATCATTCTGTTACGAAGTAGTGTAAATATATTTTACAAAAACTTATTAATAAAAATTTTCAGAAACATACGAAATTTTCTATATTGGCTAGGGTCTGTTTGTCGTAGTTTTTGATTTCCATAAAACCAGCACTACTAAACTTGGGTTCCAGGTATGTCAATTTTACAGGGGATATACTGTTTTTCATTGACAACAATTTATAAAAATAAAGCGTGAAATGGAAAGAAAAACGCGTCACTCGAATCATCTGTGCCTTTCCGCCATTGTGAATATAAATAGAATATAAGTAGACAATTAAAGAAGTTTTTACTAAAAAAATCAAAGCAAACGCCAAATGATAATACCTGTTTTTGCATGTAGTATACTATCTAAACATATTGAGAGAGAAGAAATTAGAAAACTTCCGTGAATACCTCAATGTTACCCCTTAAACACGGGCATAGTTAAAAGCTTAGCTCGGATCCGTTTGAATCGGACAGCTAAATTACACAGAGCAGCAACTAACCGCGTCTCTATTTCAGGAAGAGACTAATTTCTGTTCTGTGCCGGCTATCAATCAACTGTTACTGGGCGAAGCAACTAACCACCCAGAAGGTTTGTTATGAATGCGATGAAGTTGCTATTCTAATGGTGAAATAATCACATCAAATAGAAATAAAAGTATCTTTTCTCACAAAAAGGTTTACTTTGATGCATTTAAAAAAAGTTTATGATTTGATATAAATCTTATCGGAGTTTATAATAACAAAAAAAGATATTTCGAAAAAAGGGTTCTTTTGTTTCACCAACATTTTATACCTACTGTAATCAGGACATCTTTCAATTGACAAGAAAAACTGGCGCAAGAAACTCGTCAGCTTAACAATTAAAATATATCATCACCATACATAATCCACAAAAACAGCAATATTATAACAGTGTTATGGTTTCATTATATCGTTTGATTACGTTAAAATCAACAAGTATCTGTTTTAAATAACTACCATTATATATTGTTATGACATAAAAAGAATAAAAGATATTCAAAAATTAAAATTAAAGAAAAAAAAAATTAAAATTAAAGAAAAAAAATTAAACAATTTGATTTATATAAAATAATTTAATAATTAGGAACGTGCCCGATTAAAGTATTGTGAGGGTGGTGGAAAATACGTGACGGCCATCGTCTTGGTCATCCTGTGATCACGGCTCCTGTAAAGGAGTCGAAACGTCAGGATTAAATATAAAATAAAATAAAACATGCGAAGTTTGAAAAGCAACATAAAGGTTAACCATCTTAAGTAAAAGTAATTGTGGATATTAATGTTAGTTTAAGCAGATTTCATCCATATTAGGGAAGGAAACACCTCACACACCACCCTCAAAGGAATGTTTCAAGAGAGAATGCCATATTTCAAATACCAGTAATCAGATACAAATATGCGTGAATGTAGGATGTACGCTAACCTACATATACAACACATATGAACATCGAAGATTAAACATTGACAAACATCTCCCTTCATCAATTCTTATAGCTTTCATACAAAAGCGTTGATTAAGGGTGCTTTTCAGGACATTTTCTATTTGGTTCCTGAAAAATCGTCTTGGTCTGCTTTAATTTACTTGCCTATGCACATTTACCAAAAATGTTTTGACAATCTTCTTTCGTCTATCCTCTTTACATGTCCAAATTATCTAAGCATCCTTATTTCTATATTTATCACTATATCTTCTCTCACACCATACCGCTCGCTCCGTTACCACCATCGTTAAATATAATAAAATCTATAATCTAGGATCACAGTTGTTTATGTGTTTGTCTGTTCGCTCTTTTTCCCGCTTTTTTCCATTGTATATGCGTTACCATAGCAATGCGTTAATCGCAATTTTTCGTCTACCGGACGCTAGATGGCGCTAACGGAAAAATATTTAATAATTTAAAGAATTTTGTCCACCCGTGCGAAGCCAGGACGGGCCGCTAGTAAGCTATAAAATCAGATTAGTTTAACAATTCCAGGATTTTATATAAATAAGCCGCTTCCATACTTTCCTGTCGAAAATAAACTTTAGTTTAATATACATACGGTTATTCCATCACTGTATATAGTTAAAAGTTTGGAGAAAAGTGGCTTTTCAATGCATCCGTAAACTTTTAACACACTTCGGTAACTGAGTCACAGTCACATATGTCTTGCAGGATGCGACTAATTCTGCTTTGTGCCGGCCATCCATCAGCACTCGCTGAGTAGGACAATTAGCGTGTAATGCATAGTGCATTTCACCCTAAATTGTGTTTTCTTACGTTCGCATAACGCCGCAATAATTTAAAAAATCCACTCTCATTAAGTAATTATTTAACGTTTTTTTATAATAAATTCACTTGGAATGTTAATAATATAACTAGTTTTTATCCGCAGTTTCGCTCGCTTTAATGTAAACTACCGATTAAAAGTTATATTTCTATCCTTCGTAATCAGTACTTTTTTCTCGATGAAAGGTACCCCATGTCCTTTTCTGTACGTCTGACTTCTCTGATGAAAAGTTATGCGTAACTTCATACAGTTCAATGTCGATTTGAAAAGATAAATTGTGACATTTTGATACACAAAAAAGTAGAAATGACTCAAATTATCTCATTTTCATATTATATGCATCGAAACGGTTTTTGAAACCAAAATATATTATATATTTTGGTTTCAAAAACCGCAATTTCAAAAACCGCAATTTTAATTTTGGTTGTGATAAATACCGAAAAATTAGATATGTATAAATAGCCATTAAAATTAAAAAATACAGGCTATGAACATGGCTTCTGAACAAAATCGAGTCAAAATCAAAAAACACGCGTTTCAATTGTTTAATTTGATGATTAAAAACAAAAACATCAATGAAATTACATCGAAAAGGTCTCTAAGCTTGCCTCAGCGAATGGAAAGGCGTACTTGCCACGTGTCCCGCATACAATTACGTGGAATCATTAAATAACACTCCGTTTCACAAAAAAACTCCTTTGAAAATCTATATTAATGGACTCTCATATTAAATGCGCCGCTCATCAGTCAACGTCAGTCCAAAAAGAACAGCCGATGACGGCCGTGATATTTTTAAATGACTTCACTTTCTGTCTTAAAAATGTATTAATTTTCGCTGAGATTTTTCAGGAACGAATTTCGGTAGTCGATTTATGATGATATTATGTAATTTTTTTCCGTAAAATTATAGGGTAAACATTATCGGTTCTTCTCAAGACCGATTTTGAATAGAGGAATAAAGAATGTGCTTATTGTGTAAGAAATTGGGTGTTTTATCATTGTCATATATCAAAAAGTCGTGAAAATGATTTTATATTTCATAAAAATTTTAAGAGTTTTTCTGGTTGAAAACATTTAAGAATTTTTAGATTAGAATATACATAAAATAAAATATTACATAAAGCAATCTTCAACTAAATATAGAATTATCTTTTATGCTATAAAATATAATAAATCCATTTTTATAGACAACTTGCCTCCCAAATAAAATAATCATAAATTTATGAAAAGATCGGTAATTAATTATCTAAATTATAATAAAAACATTTCTATAGAAACTTCACAAATAAATCAAATGACAACTTATTTTCAAATTTCTCATTGTTTCTCATTAGATTTAAGTTTGGTTATGGTTAATTAGAAGCTATTGGTATTTTGACATCAATATGAAAATATTAGCTTGTTTAGTAGTCAATATTTCATTAAAAAACAATCTAGGGCAAATATTTTACTGTTAACTTGAACTCAAATGGTTAGTAACGAAGGTACTTATGTATATCAAATGTTAGTAAAAACAGTACAATATAAACAAAGACCCAACACTAAATATTTGCATGCACACGAACCATAGAGCAATGGATGATGTACCGGCAGTCAAGCCTGCTTGCAATCATGTTCTATGATAAGTGAGTTAGTCATCAAGTTAAACTTAATATACTCTTATATTTGACTATTATTTTTAGCATCCTAAAAGTTAAAAGCGCCTTAAAGAATTCACTAACATCACAATATACTGTCAAGAAATTTAAGTACAATCATATCGACCGTTTGGGGCAACGGTAGCGATCCTTCGTTTTATTAATTTATTCATTTATTAAACAATTTACTTGCTGGCTTACAGTTTGCCCAAAACGCCAGCAAGTTAATATTATTAATACTATTACATAAAAAAGAATGTCAATTATGAATGTAAAATTGTCTTATATACTAGACTACAACTACATAATAGCATAACGGATAATAATACAAATAATACAAAAATTAAGTCAATCGTTGGAATGTCAAGAATTATAATAATACAGGTATGTCAAAATTAATTCATATCGGCTCATTTTATGTTAGCACTTATATAATTTTTTACAAAATACAAATTTTGCATTGATGGTATTGGTTTCGAGTTCCGGAAAGGACAGACGTATATGTGATGAATATGAGTATTTGTACCTAAGCCATGGCAATTTATACAATGTGTCCCGTCAACAGTGTCGGAGCCTTTAATGGTGTGAAATATGGCATTTTTTATCGACAAATTGCCCCTAAATTTGTTTTTTCTCAAAAAGCCAATAATTAAAAAATACACAAGAAGAATCTGTTTTTCTTTAATTTTTTTTCTATTTTTTATTCCATGACAATTGAAACATGATGGCTGTGTAACTGTTGTCTACATGTTTAGCTATCAAATGACACCTTTTTAATGTTGATAGGACATTTACATGAGTAGTGGTGGTCGAATTAGTATGAGAGCCCAGGTCTTGGTTACCAATAAAACAAAATGGCGGCCATAAGAGAAAAACAAAATTTGAAGGGCAATTTGTTGATAAAAAATGCCATATTTATCACCATTAAAGGCTTCGACACTGGTGACGGGACACATTTTATATATCTCTTTAAATATTTAATATCTGTCTATTATACATGCGTATCTATCCGTTACCCTTGTATCTATAACACAAGCCTTTGAGTGCTCACTGTGGGCTAGGATAATTGGTGAAAATGTAACAACTATTATTTTAATTGGCATCAAGTTACCAGTACGATTTAAGTCTAAGGTATATTAATTATTGATGAAGGCATATTAATAAAAACTTGAAGCAATACAAATATAAATAAGAATTTTCCAAACTTTTTGGTAAATAATGCTTCCTTAAGATAATTAAAACCATATAAGTCGACAAAAATATATAAAAAAAACATATTCTTCCGCAAAAAAAGTTGAATATAGTTTATGAGAATTTTAAACAAATGACAACCTGTAATTGTTGCGCATTCAGAGCCTCAAAGAAAACTTCCATTAAAAATTACACATCCAAATATTCCGAGCATCCGTCCACACAGATAAGCCAAAAACCAAAAGCTTCTCTCTATTTTCACAAACTTTTTATGTCATCAACATCTTAAATCTTGTTACTCCTATCAAATAAGTCACAACCGAATAGTCAAGAAAACGAAATACGTTAATTCCTCAGCAAACATCCTTCATTGACAGCTACAACTAACTAAAAAAACTTAAGAAAAGCACTTCGAAAGCTCTGAAAAACGTAAGATATTATCGACCTTATTGAATTAGGCTTAAAGCTTAAACAGACTTAGGGGCTGTTTGTTTAGGCGTTCGGTATTAAAGCGAGCCCCTCGGAAGGGCGTTTCACAAGGGTGAACACTCAAATAAATAGTGTCGCCAAATATTTGTCCAATATTGCAAATCACTAGCAGTTTGCATACTGTTTTGTTGACGGTACGAAGCGTACTTGTGTTTAACACTTGTCTAACAAAACTAGGCCCGTAGTTCGTCTGACGGTCCCCACCCATTGGGTTTGACAACAAAGCTATACTGTATATTTTGACGGTAAACAAGAGAATTTATATATGCAACTAATGTGATCTGATCAATAGGCGGACATATATTAATACTGGGTTTAACCCGCGGCTTCGCTCGCGTTAACGTAGACTACCGATTAAAAGTTATATTTCTAACCCTTGGGAACAGTATTTTATTCTTGATAAAGGGTACCCTATGTACTTTTCTGTACCCCTGGCAAAGTGTGTGCAAAATTTTTTAATGATCGATAGAGTAGTTAAGGCGTGAAAGAATTACAAACAAATTCACTTTCGTATTTATAATATTAGTTAGGACTACAGGGTTTTGAGCGATATGATATGCACAATCACGTGTTCTTACAATATACCAAATTTCATTAAAATCGGTGAATCCGTTCTTGGCTTGCAGAAGTACATACAGAAATTTAAAAAGAAGGTAGAATTAGTGACTCATAAAACGAATATTTACTATGATTTATTTAAAATAAATGTACAGATTAACTACAGATGCTACTACATGCCTACAGATTAATTTAGTAGTAAAAATATAGAGAAACTATACTCAAAGCATCTACAAGTGAATTTATTCAGACTCAAGATATTTATTTGTTAGAATACGGTACATATAGATCTTCAAATAATATACATAGTCATAATAATATACATCACATTCACTAGGAACTGGCATGTGAAATATAATTGTGAAAATATAATATCAATAAATATATAATATCAATGTCGTTATGTTACATTTAAATTTTAAAAATATTTAAATTTATTTAAAATTGAGAATTTCAGTCAAATTATAAAAATATTTGTTACTATTTAGTTCTTACACTTCCGCGCACATTACACATTTGAATAAAACACTTCTTTACGGATTTGCCGTGATCACGGCTCCTGTAAGGGAGTCGACACGTCAGGATTAAATATAAAATAAAATAAAATATGCGCAAAATCCGTAAAGTGTTTTATACAAATTTTTTACTAGCCATTTTGTTGTTTTGATTTTAGATTGATTGAAAGATAGATCTTTAATGTCATAAGGGATCGGATAAAATAATTTTAAATGTCAATGGGGATTTCTATAACACAACTGTAGGTGTTATAATAATATCTTCGGGTTGTATTCGCGCTGCGTTAGCTGAAGGACGTAAACGATAAAAAAGAGTATTTATGCCAAAACAAATTTCTTTTTAATTTTAGTAAAATGCCACAGATTTTCAATGCCTCTAACGCAATACATTTCTGTTCACCCCGAGTGGTAAGCTAAATGCGTCTGAAAACCGCCAACTTCATAAACATTATCATTTACTTTTAATCTATGCCAAGGTTGGAACAAATCACTCCTAGTGATAAGACCGCCATTTGTACGTTAGACTGTATATGTAGAATCATTCATGTATTTCTGTATATTCAGTGAATAACATTCATTCATTGACATTTACGAGTGTTACAAATTTTTCAACTTTTAAGCAAACTGTGGTAATGTAAAATGTAGGCAATAATTAAATTATTTAATTATAAGCAAAAAAACTGTTTCTTCAGTGCTGTGAAGTTCGGCTCTGTTACTAGCGATAATTTGTTCGGATATAAGTTCAATAGTAAATGCTTAAACAACAAAAATATGATAATTCTTGTGACTTATTATGCGTTAATTAAGGACATAAGAAACTGAAAACGGAAAATAGAAGATGTAAGATAAGTCACCTTTAGTTAAATTAATTAATTTTATTAGAAGAGTTTAAAGATGTATAGTTTTTGAGTAAAGAGTAAAGTATTTTTTGCAAACTTATAGCTGTTAGCTTCAGCAAGAGAAAACTCGTAGCCCGGAATCGACCGAAATCGCGAGAAATAGGTCAACAAAAGAATGATTGTAATTTGATTCCTTTCATCTTGCACTTAAAGGAATACGCCTCAATAACATCACTAATATTTCTTTTTTTTTTACTTTCCTTAAACGAATAACGGTCATTTTTATTTTGCCGTTCGAACTGTAATAGGATACACGTGCTCCCCTTTCGGAAACATCTCCCACGCATATCTGTATGACGTCACTGCCTAAACAATGATTCGCGATTGGTCGAAACGACGCCACGTGACTCGCACGCGCCAACTCTTTTGCCGCCAAATTAGATGGAGGGAGCCACTGCGCCCGTCATTTTAATATCACATGCTAGACTATTAACACGCAAAGGAATAAAATTAGCATTTTTTCGTTCACTGCACATTTGAAATTGGTGCAATTAAATGATTCATTTCCATATTAGTAAAATTTTCTTAAATTCGTTCTGCTCCTTAGTGTAAGGACATAAAAAAACTGTTACCTAAGTCAATTAATTATACAACTTTTTTGTAATGTATAAAAAAAAAACTTTCACAAACTACAGAAGCGCATGCGCGATATTATCTATAACTGTTCCCAAATCACTCATTCTTGTCACTAAAATTCGGTTCAGAGAAATAATTCCTTTATAAGATTACAGTAAAGAGCCTACAAACTAGAGGGGTCCCTGGTTTGTATCCTTGTTCTTCGAAATTTCTACATTATGCACTTTATTGCAAAAGAAATAAAACACAATTATCTCGTATGTATCACTGATCACTAAATTATGTATATGAGTAATCCTTGCAATGAAATCTGTTGGTTCATAGTGAGGGGATGAATGATGACTCATTTTTTTTCATCGAGGGGGAGAGTTTAAGGGATAATAGTAGACGTTGATCCTCATTACAAAAAGCTTCTCAATTAGTGCAGCTATATGATTGGAGTTGAACTAAATCAGTAATTAGGTATTACTTTGGATTGGAAACCAATACCCTCATGCACTCACAATAAGTTATTAAGATTAAGAGGTAGTAGTAGCAGCAAATAATGTGTTTTAAATCATGATTTATATGTCTGAAATACAACGAATATAGTTCTGAATAACAGTTTTTTTTAAAATTTCGCGCGTATTGCACATTTAAATAAAACCTCTTAACCGGATAAACGACGCGTTTATTCTTATTTTTTAAATTTAATCTATACAAATGGTAGTCAATCGAAATTCGACCATTTTTTTTTTAATTTGAACGTTATCAAAGATCTTTTGTCAAAGACTATATTTTAGCTTCTAAACCAAAGCAAGTGATGTATTGTATTTTCGCGTATTTTATTATTAAAGATTAATTTGATAAGTCACAATGACTTAAAACATTCATTCAATCCTATCATAGACAATATATAGGTATTACCAATGGTTTGTTTACGATTTTGACATTAACACATGGTCATGTTTAATATTAACAAATATAACATACGAGTGTATATGAGTGTGTGAGTCATAGATGCGGTAGTGTGTGTAATTATTACTATAACTAATTCAATGTATTTTAAATGCATATTTTAAAAAGTACTAGCTTTTTGTACTCTTTCTGCATAAGAACTGTAACTATTCCAAATTTCACAGTAATTTTCTTAAAAAGAAGTACAATGTTTTTGCTTCACGGTTTAAGACAACTTAGAATTTACAAGGAAAAAGGAACTTTATTCTCAGTTTCAGTTGACCGCAAATTAAGACTAGCCATGTCCGTAACTATTCAGCTGGAAATTGTTCGACACCGGGTCCGAAATAGCGTAACCGAGCTCCAATTTGTAGGGTCCGTGGACCGCAGCTCCCTCTGACCCTTGATTGAATAGACGAAGGACTAATTATCGTGGAATTCGAGTCGGCACGAAAGCTTAGGAATGTCCCAATGAAGATGGCTATAGAAATATCGATAAATTCTGTAACAATCTTATTTTACGTTTTCATGTAATTTGGATAGTTTATAGTTGAAACGTATTACATATAGATTTATGTATAAAAAAATATGGCTATGTCCCTGACATTTAATTATGGGTTATTTTGAAGTCTTTTTAAAAGAGAACCTACGGTATTATCAGCATTTTAATCTTAATTGTAGTTTTTACTTTATGATTATATTATTAGTTGCTTTGTATTTATATTATTTCTCTTTCAACCTCTTGTATTGGATACAATAGTAACCAAATAAATATATAAATAATTTTAATTTTGAATTAAGAGTTCAAAATAGGTTAAAATTTGTTATTTTTAAAACGACACTTTATCTAAAAGAATTAAAATCATACCAACCTTAATGTTCATTACAGTCCTTAAATTACCTACATTTTACTAATATAATTAATATTATATATAAAGGACTTAATTATATCATGTACTAACTTAGGTTTAAGTTCAATTGTTACAAACCATTATGAGACTTTATTTCTTTAATAAATAAATTGAGTCGAATTTATATAATCGAGAAAATACTTACTTAAGCGTTTTTCAAGATTTCATGATGTGAAAAACTTTTATTATGCCAGATAAATTCGAAAATTCAACATAATTTTCTAATAAATTTGCATTGTTATAAAATATTCCTTAACTGTTTTAATAATAATATTAAGTTTATAAATTTTTCAGTCAACGTAAGTGTACCACAATTAAGCGTTTTGTTTAAGCATTTATCGATAAGTTCACATCACTACCAAAGAGAATGCGTTTGAAGACCGTCAAAATTGAATTAATTTACAAAAGCATGCCAGTAGACGAATACACACTGATTAATTAAATGAAACCTTAGCCCGATTGAGACCTCAAACATGATATATACAGTTGTAATAAATCATAAGTCATATCTTAGCATACTGAGGAATAAAACGGCTGAAAAGTAAGGATATTATTAGTCTGGCCAACACTGCTGAATGTAATTAATAAATCTATGGTTTTGTTTGAGTACCTTTGAATTTATTTTACTACTTTTTACCAGCTCTTTGTTCGCTCGCATTAATGGAGACTACCGATTAAAAATTACATTTCTATCCCTCGTGAATAGTACTTTAGATGAAAACTATCCTATGTCCTTTTCCGAACTCCTGAAAAAGTGTATGCAAAATTTCATGCTGATCGGTTAAGAAGTTAAGGCGTGAAGTTGAATCAAACAAACAAAAATACTCACTTTTGTTATTTGTTAGATATACTTTACTTATTTAAAAGTATATCGACTTCAAACTTTACACGAAACGTCGTATTTTGTTTTATTTTTCGACTTAATCTTGTTTTAACTCTATATTATATTCTAATTCTATGTTAGGGACTTTTTGACGGGAGCGCGAAGGGTCACTTTAATGGGTTTGGTTTTCTTGTTGAATTTTGTGTTGTGGTTAATATTAGTGTGTAATAATGGTAAGCTATTAAACACTGAGCGTTTTTGAATATGCATGAGTGTTGACAAGTGAAACAAAACAGTAGAAGGTGTCTTTTCGCGCTCTCTTAAGAAGGCCACGAGGAGGTTTCAGTAAAACCCCACTTCTTAACTGAAACCTAGGAAGTTATTCAAGAACATAGAAGCAAGATTATACTTACTTGACATTGGCTAAATGCTCAAATTGTGCAAACCATAAATAAAGAAAATGAAACTCTATGTTATAGTCTATTCCATATTCGCAAAGTTTCGGCTCGGTGGGCGAAAAATATTTCATAACTGGTAACTGAAAGCTTCAGTTTCTCGTAAGCTAAACATAAAGTTGAATAAACATAGCTCTTGATAATATAGGTGGATAACATAGCTAGTAATTTCTTCTTCATCGTTTTTTTTTTATTTGTAAAAGTAATACGTAGAGATGGCATTATTAAAGATGTTACTGTATTCTGGACAAAGATGAAAAAAAAATTTCCGGTCTGTAAACATCACCGTAGCTCACCTTAGAAATAGCGAAACCACACGCGCCATTCAATGCATTTACGCATTTCTGTCGACCTTTTTGGTGGAATCTACAAAAATAAGGTTTCAAATTCTTTTTTTTAAGTTCGTTGTCTTTTGTTTATTATTTAAAGCATTACCCATATTCTCATATATGTATACATTATTCTGTATATACTTGTATCTTTATTTTAACGTTCGAATTTTAGCTTGTCAAAATGGTCTAGAAATATTTAGAGCGAAATAATCGTACATAACAACACTATTATAAGTATTATTGATTTTCGTCCTTAATGTTTACATAGTATATTGTACCATTTACAACTTAACTCTATCAACAATTTAATCCAATTAATTAAACGCAGTTCGGTTAATACAAGCTTATCATTGAAATTAACGTGAATAACTAATTAAAATGAAGCACTTGGATGTTGCCGCAGTAATTTATTAGAAACACTTATAACCCCACCATATTAGGCTTTTTAGTTCATGAATAAGTTAATGATCAATTCTGTTTAACTATCATTTATCATTCTCAGTTAAGAAGAGTTTTTATTACAATTCTTAAGTAATTGAATACACAATGTATATAACCAATTAATGTATGTACACATAGTGTGCAGTTTTAAGAAATTGCATGAAATCGTAGAGAAGACGTATCTATCGACTTATTTATCCATCTAGTAGATGTCAATTATTTGCCTATATCTAGATTATATTATGATAATACTTAGTGTGTGTGTTTGTTACCATACCAGCAACGCGCGGCCGGGTTATATCAGCAACGCGTGGCCGGGTTAGCTAGTTATTTTAATTATGATATGAGTTTGAAAGAAAAATACAAAACACTCTATAACCAGAATATGTTTATTTAATATTTTTTTTAAATGTTATCTACTAATAATTAGTTCTTGCACTTCCGCGCACATTACACGTTTAAATAAAACACTTTTTTACGAATTTTGTGCATAATTTATTTTATATTTAATCCAGACGTTTCGACTCCTTTACAGGAGCTGTGATCACAGGACGACTGTGCACAGGTTATGCGCAACATCCGTAAAAAAGTGTTTTATTTAAATGTTGTCTACTAATTTTTTGACTTACGTATCTTACTCAAGGGTATAAAATTTCATAATAATTAATTCCCATATTTTACTAGGCGATGCAGTCGCTAAGCATAAAGCTACGCTAGTACCATACATTGGAGCGGAGCGTGATATCTAAAAATAGTTTATTTTTGTTACGATGGGAATTTTTGCGAATTTCTAAATTCGGGCTCCGTCACAATCTGGTCCTAAACCTTGTTGATACGATTCCACACAAAAAATATTATCGGTTAAGAACTCGGGAAGTTATGGCGTAACAGACATTGGGCCATTGAAACTGATCCATGAGAGCGAAGTCCAAAAATATTTAGACTCGAAAGTTTGGTGTTTCTTAACGCTTTTTATGTATTATGGGAGATTACTTATAAATAAAGTAGTTATTATTTAAAACTACAATACTCCAGTCTAATTTGAATTCTTTTCTAGGGAGAGAGCTTCACCCTCTAAGTATCATTTATTCACAAGACACGCTTCTGACGAACTAAATCCGTTCCTAGTGAATGCCAACGGTCTTAGCAGAAGAAAAGAAAACATCATAAGGGTTCGGCTTGAGTGCAAGCGGGTTAGGGATTGTTAAGAGCTACGTAAGAGACTTTTGTCCCGATACTATTTTGTCACTGCTCTCTCGGTCCATCACTTATGTAGCGACGTGTCAACTTGGTGATTTCACATTTGTACGTCGCTCGATGGAAATGTTTCTATAAAGTAAATATTTGATATTCAAAGATAGCGAAATAATAATAATAATAGAATTCTTGTTAATCTTTATATATAAAATTCCCTGTCACAGTGAAATGAACTCTGAAACTTCTCAACCAATTTTGATGGTATATTTCATTTAACTGAATTGTTTCAGACTTAGGACATAGAATAGGTTTCATTTTAATTTATTATACAGCAATGCGCGGCTAGGTCAGCTAGTGCTTAAAAAATTGAAACACATACACATACACATAAACACCTATACAGTGCCGGATTTACCATAGAAACTGAAAAAGCTAAAGCTTAGGGCGGCAAAATTAGGGGGCGGCAAAATTGGCCCAGGAAATTGCACTATTACTTACTTTTTTCAGTAAGTAAGTGCACTAAAAACAAAGCCTTGCTTTTCTTAGCTTAAAAATATACCCAAAAAGTTGTAAAAATAATTTTGAAACTAGATTATTCCCTAAAAAAAGAATTAACGTTATTGTGAACAGTGAATCTAATTTTAGAGGTCAGTAGGGGCAGCAAAAATTTTATAACTTTGGGGCGGCAAATGTGTAAATTCAGCACTGGTCCTATAACTTAGATTTTTATTTACTAAGTCGAAATCGGAACAGAATTTAATTAAAAAAGTTGTGCACAAGCCTTTACCTTTAAATGCATACTCCGTGGAGGATATTGGTCTCATTGATAAAGTAACGCTGGCCTTATCGTAAAAATTACTATAAAAATTTGACCTTTGCTTTTAAGACTCGATAGCTCAATTGGGCGAACAGTGGACTGGTAATCCAAAGGTTGCGGGTTCGAATTCCGTCTGAGAATAACTAGTAGGCCGAATCGATTTTTCTTAGTATTCTTTTTATTTAAATCTATCATAATTATGGTTAAAACGATGGCTTAAACGAACAAAAAATATATACCTATAAATATCGCAGTACAGTATATTCCGCTCATCTGGCGTTTCACCACATCCCAAAATACTCAGTTAGTCCATAGGGCTATAATCCCTGGAGGCAGGTACAGACTGCAGCACAAGTCGCAGCGTACCGCGCAACTATAAATTTGGCAGTTATTAATGCTGTTGCATAATGCAGTTTTCGTGTTCGGGGCTTGAAGATGTCTTACGTAATGTTTATTTTGCAAATTTCAGGATTGGTTGGAACCTAACTTGGTGCAGAGTACTCTCATAACCATTAAAAGTGTTAAGGGGAAAAATATTTTGTATCTTGATATTATGGTAATAAGGATGATATTATCATTAATTTTGTGTCGATGTGTTTATACTGGTCTACTATCCAAAACTGGTGTCTGAAAGCTTGCGTTTCTTCAAACTTGAGTAAGTGCGTAGTAATTAATTAATAATATTGAGCATGTAATTTTTTTGTATTTTTATGATAATATAAAAATATTGCTTTTTGCGAATTATGTATGATAACGATGTTTCATACTATAAATGTCGTTATTTATGTAAAAGCATTATTTTAATAGAAAAATACTAGAAGAAATCTGTCCACTGCTCTCCAAACTGAGACAGTAAATCAAATTTTCTAGTAGGTACCTTTCCATTTTCTTATGCTGCAAGCCAGCGTTGTTCAACAATGGGCATAAAAACTATCTTAAAATACATTTATTAAAAACTTCTACCTACATATTTTATAAGTTAATAACATATTTGATGAATATATTTTGATATCACATTGATATTTTTCCATAAATTATTTTGTACTATAAAATTTGTGGTTGAAGAGCCAATTACATAAACTTAAATAATTTTATGTTTGTTCCTTAACATCATTCGACAAATAATTATACAATGTGACCCGTCACCAGTGTCGGAGCCTTTAATGGTGTGAAATATGGCATATTTTATCGACCAATTGCCCCTCAAATTTTGTTTTTCTCTTACGGTTATAAAATGGCCGCCATTTTGTTTTCTTGGTAACCAAGACCTGGGCTCTCATACTAATTCGACTACCACTACTCACGTAAATGTCCTATCAACATTAAAAAGGTGTCATTTGATAGCTAAACATGTAGACAACAGTTACACAGCCATCATGTTACAATTGTCATGGAATAAAAAATAGAAAAAAATAATTAAAGAAATACAAATGTACTCTTTTTTGTGTATTTTTTATTTATTGGCTTTTTGAGAAAACCCAAATTTGAGGGGGCAAGTTGTCGATAAAAAAATGCCATATTTCACACCATTAAAGGCTCCGACACTGGTGAAGGGACACATTGTATAATTTAATAAAGCAGAAAATGTAATTTTTTTGTTGACACTACATAATCCAAAGTTAAAGAATGCTTCAAACAATGGCGGGCCGGGGGACCAGTGCGGTCCAGTGCACAGTTTTAACAAGAACACGATAAAGCTACACCCTGTTTGTGGCCATTTATTGACAAATAATATATCTACTATGACAAATGGTGATGTATATAACGTAAAAAATCTGAATATAGAAAATTAATCCTTTGTGAAATTACAATAACCATTTTTTTATATTACATTCTTATTTTTCAATAGTATAAAATTCATTTTGATGGAATCAGGCGTTACTTGACGGAAGTCCATATTTATCAGTAAAAAAAAATGTAGACTGCTTCTGCAAAATCCTAGCAAAGGGGCGTCATCAGCAGCTGTTCGACGGTGCAATACCGAGCACTACTGATGATACCCATGTGTGGACGAAACACGAGTAGAGTAGTTGGTGAAGGTATCGGCGTCTACAATTTCTGCATTTCTTTGCGGGCAGTAAGCTACATATTTTTGTTTTTCAAAAGTACCAAATAAAGTTTATTGTAAGTCAAATATTGAAAAAGGTGTAACACATTTGGTAGGATCCGTATAAGTGACGCCGTGTTAGGGCACTGCAAACATGTTTAATATTAAAATAATTACATTTCAAAAAAAAAAAAAAACAAATGTAGGAGTCATAGTACTAGGAACTAACAATACTGAGATAGTTTATAATGTTCCTAATCTATACCAGCAATAATGTGTTATTATTATTTAATGTTTTTTTTATTATGATTATATAATGTGGATTGTAGTACATACATATGTATCTATACTATTAGGCAGATATCACAAATTTCTACTTCCTTGATCCTGACACATATCTCTAGCTTCTTCAATTATCACCAGACCTTTCAAACAAGCTTGGCGGTTAAGGACACTTGGCCTTTTTAATATATACAACACATTTTTATTGGTTTTTAGCAACAAAGCGAAGTACAAACTTGCGAATAACTCCAAATATACTGCATACCGCAGTTAATTTCGCAAATGGCTGTCCAGCATCAGTCCATATTTATCATTTACATTACAATAGTTTTGTCCATCTGTCTGTCCGCGGACACGGAGGACAGTTTTATGGCCACCCTCGGACAAGCCGCTAAGATTTATAAGGATTTTGATCGCGCTCTGATAGTTGGAAGGGTTTAAATTGCTTTCGGTTTCCGCTTTAGATAATCAAGCTAATATCACCGATTTTGCTTGTGTTACGGGTTTTACATGCAGTTTAATGTTTTCAAATTTATAATCATATCTACACAGTTAGGGGGAGGACCGATAATAATAATAATATAAGCATATGCCCCTACAAGGACCAATCGCTACCGTTGAGTCAACTGAACGTTAATAAAGTCAGGAAGTGAAAATTCACCTTGATCGTGTCCAATAAGCTAAAAAAGCTGCACGGTACTGAACTATTCCAGTAGTGTTTTGTTTTTTATTATCACACACTTGGGGATTTGGCCGTGACACTATTGGTTTCATTATTTTATCAATAAGATAAGTATTCCTAGGTCTTTCCTGTGGGTCAAAGTGGTGCTTCCAACAAAGGGCAAGGCTGCAAGACAGTATGGAGGCACAACGACGAGTTTTAGTGGGTATACCTTCGATCACCCACTGGGCTTCGTCGTTGTCGTTGTCGGGTGGGTGACCGAAGGAGAACCCCACATAACTCCGTTGTCTACCCAAGCAACGGAGTATGCATAAGGCGCATTTCTCGTCGAAAAAAAAAAGTTCTTTCCTGTGGGTGAATACTATAAAAAGAAAGAGCCATATTGTACAGCCTTACTAACCTAACGTATGCAGAAGTATCATACGTTCTGCATTCGAAAACCAACGCATGCTTTTCAAATTCAGAACTCGAACTCAGAACTCAGAACTCAGAAAAATACTATTAATTATCACCCACCCATCTTATGACAAACCATTACTAGGATTGCTTAACATCCGAAATCGCAGGTCGAAAGCGCCACCGAGAAATAACATGAAAGTTACTCTATTCAAGGTCACGGTCACTTAAAATCTGTTTTGAATCGTCAACATTTTTACCTACCATCCTATTCATAACGTCTTTTAACTGACAAGAAGAACAAGGCACAAGAAACTCGTCAGCTTTAACAGAAGTAATATTATACGTTGTCACCATACATAATCCACAAAAAACAATATTTATTATCACAATAATAGTAGTGTTATAGTTTATTACATCGTTGATTACAACAAAGTCAACACGTGTCCGTTTTAAATTTTTCATTCTCAATTACTGTAAGCAATAGATAAAACAAGCCATATCCTCGCTGTTTCTTGTTCAAAACAAATATTAACAGTATCGAAAATACTCGATAGAAAAGGTGAAATCGGTTTGTCCGCACAGCGTTAATCTAACCGCATTCGTATAAGTGTGCTATAATAAACTCCTGCAACAGATTGCTCAATAATAATTCACGTAAACATTTCAAACCCACGGTTGTGAAGTATTGATTTCCACTACCCTCAGATATTATTCGTCCCACGGCATAAGCGGAAAGCGATCGAATCAGAAATATGTAACTGTAAAAGGTATAAAATACGTGTGTAAAAAACAACTACGCCTCCGAGCCCTCAGGTGGGAGAAGGTGTAGTTTTTTTTACACATACATTTTATACCGTATACAAATATTGCATTGTGAATGCAAAAAATTAAATAAAAAAAAGAAATATGTAACTGTAAGTTTTAGAAAATATGGTATTCAATGAAAAATTATTGCAAACGCCCTTTTTCAAACAAGACGACAGCTGTACTTTTATATTGTTGTGACATTATTAAGTAGAAATATTTAAAATTTTCCTTCGAAATTACGGCAGTTTTCACATCTTCTTTTTTGACGACTCGCCGTAAACAGATTATATCAACAACCACAATATGTCGGCGTAAAGAAATAACGAAAACATTAGAATCGAATTATTTTTCCGTAAAGGGGATTTATTTTTAATAAATGTACATGAGGGTATTATATAAGAATTGCCTTAATATAAAAATGAATATTTTTAAGTTTTAATAAATATTTGGTATTAGGTAGCTATAATTACATATTATCTTCGAATACTGAACTTGCTATTTGGTCAAGATTGTTTTACATTTCTTTAACACTACAAATCTTTTTTGTTTTGAAGATATACATAAATAACTATGAAACACATGTTCAATGCTTTTGCAAAAATCAATATACATACAATAATTAATCATTTCTATGACTTCTCAAATTTAAATTCTGTTTAAATGACTATACAGTTTCAAATCGCTCTCCTCTTTTAAATTGGACTACAAAATTTGGCACCCCACTAAAACAAGGGTGGATTTGCAGAATTAAATAAAAAACGCACCTTGCCGGACAACGAAATGGCGTCAACTCTATTGGATTTTTTGTGACAACGCTTTTTTCCTAATAGTATTATTCTTTTGATTCGGGAAGATCTGCGGGAAGAATTCTAGGGAAGTGTTCCGCTTTTTACCGTCTGATTCGATGACGATGTACTTGAGTGTCACATTTGTGACAATCGTGCAGAAATATAGCAGTTTTATTGCCTACGTTAAGATGGGTGTGAAGAAAGGAATAAGCGTAAGAAAAATTCTAATATATAGGAACTAAACTAAGAGAAGGTAAAACTATACGGAGTTTATAAGTCAATAAGAATAAGTAGAAACTTTAGTTCAGTAAAATTACAGATAAATCAGTATACAGCGTGTTCTCATATTCCCATTATACGGATAATTGAAATATGAAGGACACATAACGTTAAAACAACTTTTTTAATACTTTTCATGTTAACTATTAATAACCTTATAGATGGCCTCATCAAAAATCTACAGTATTTAGGAAGATTATTAGCAAATTAGCAATTAGCAATTGACAGATTGTACATATATTTTTAGGTAGTGATTGCAGAAAGTTTATGACCTGCTGATAAATTATAGAGAGATAATTAAGTTCGAAATTATCTCTATCAGATAGCTTCTAGTGGATATTGGAAAGATACGTAATTAAGGAAAAGAGCTTGCAAAAGTCAGTAGACTAAGAAATAGTCAAGTGTGTTTGCTTCGTTTTAAACTAATTTAGATTACTATAATATGACAATTAAGATGAAAATAAGTTCTATTAAATCGTCCAACAATTTTTTCTAACCACCCTCTCAGGAAGTCTTTCGACTGACAAGAAGATTTACAATATTATAGGGAGATACTAATACAAAACCATATTATTATCACAAAAAAAGCAATGTTATATTTGTTTGACATCGTAAATAACAACAAAAGTCAAGAAGTATCTGTTTTAAATTAACTTTGATGTTCAGAGGTTAAAAATCCCTTAAAGATAATTGTCGATAATATACGAATTAATATGTTAATTATATTAGTAGTAGATAATGGTATGAAAATCATACAGTAAAACGTGAAGCCATTGCGTAGCTCACATTGCATAAAATATTTTTATCTTCATCTTTTATAGGAAAGTTTATTTGTCTAGTTAGGTATGTATAAGTCGTAATATGTTAATAGCAAGAAGCCAATAAAACCGTTCCCGACTCACCCAGCGGAATCAGCGCTTTATTCCGCACAGTAATAAATCTAACAAATAAATCAATATTTGCCACCAAAAGTGCACCCTTCCGCTGAAGCGGATGACTTATGTATGATGCATCGGTCACTGGACAAATACAGGATATTTCCATTAAGTTATCAAGTGATTCCTTTTTTTAAAGCACACATAGAGAAATGTAGTTATTCTATTATTTATAAATTCCATTAACAGCGCTCTTATGCATACTAATTAAGAAATTATTTTCCATGTGGAAAAGATGAATGAAAAATGCAAGATATATTTGGTTTCTTCAAAGAATATGAAATGCGTAAGAAAAAAGAATTTTTGTTTTACACTTTCGCTCCACTAAGCATTTTTTAAATATTTTATTCCGTAATAATACTTCTAATTCAGTTGAACGTTCAAAGTAAAGTATCGTTGTTCAAACATCTTATGGTCGATCGACTGCGTAGGATATGCCTGATTTTATAATACTGATTATTAATAATGATAAAACAAATAAATAATCCAATTAGTTTTTCGATAAGTTTATAATATTGTGCTTTCAAGACTTTTATTTATCAGACATTAATTTTATTTATCCATTGATTTAACAGTGGTTTTAATTATGTCATATAATGCATTAAAATATTTTGTCACAGAACAAATTAAAATTATTTGTGACTGGCATCCCTAATCCGTTGACGACATCACCGATAGTCCCTGACGTTTTATTGGACGCAGTCCGCTTTGATCTCGCCGCACATTTTCTATTACCAATTAGGTGCGGCATACGATACCGACGTATTGAGTCGCAGGGCTGTCAGTTTACTGTCACAATGCGCATCTTTTGACAGACAGGCCCTACGGTTATTGGTTACACGATTAAATTACGATTATGTAATGTTTTCGATTATTTATATAGTTGCCCACTATTTTGTTAGAGTGGAATTAGGTTATATTGCTTTTACCAAAATTTACGAGGGAATGTATGATTTTTTCCAAAGGGGAAAAGAAGCTTCTCCTGGGTGCAAGCAATCTTTGTACCGAAATCAATCAAAATTAAACGAAAAAGTCAGAGATTTTTCTGCATTTTTAATGTATTTAGTACCGATAAGATTTCAATTTTAAAAACAAATTGAAGTCCACATTACGCATCTACGATTACATATGATAAACATCAGTCACGGCTAGTCGTCGGATAAGTAAAGTGATCCGTGTTTCGGAATGCACGTTAATGTGTTATTTCTGGCTAATATGGTAATTAAAACCTACTAATCCGTTATGTGAAAGTAGTAGTGGATTATAGCGGTACTTCCCTGCGGTTATCTTCTTTTATATACTAAATAGGTAAGCGCTTGAACGCTATCTTGCCTGATGGTAAGCGGTGATGCGATCTAGAATGTGATGTGCTTACCTAGAAGATACCTATTCACTCGTGACTTGAAGACCCCTTAAATGTATGTGTCAGGAAAAGCGATACAGAACACAAAATTGGAAAAAAACGCTTAGTACGACACTTTGGTATATCAACCATATAATGGTGGCGCCTATTTGGAAGTCTGGTTGTCCGATGAAAAAATGGAGACGGCAGAACAAGGCTGTGCGATTCTGCTGCACACTCTCCGAAATGTATCCTATAAAAAACGGATAGGCTAGCTGCCAATGGGCTTCTTTGCCCTCCCCTCAATGGACTGAAGCGCCTTGAGCTGATATTGAGAGACTTTTATATGAAACAATAGTTCCTCAGCAATTGGGGACATCTGATTGATGATGTAAAAAAGAAACATTGTGCTGCAGAAAGTGGCCGAGTGACTAAAGCGGAAAATATAAAACTTAAAAATAAAACTAAGTTAGTAATAATATATTATATGTGAATATATAACAAATAAATAAATAGATGAACATCAAACCTTAATACTTAAGAGTACCGTACGAGGCGACGAATGATACTGGTGGTAAGCACCATTCACCGCCATTAGAACATAAAGTGGACAGCAGCGTTTTTAAGAATAATGGTCTTTTACTGAGATCTCAAACCCATCTTTTTTACCCAGGGGAAATCTTAATGGATTGCCCGCCGCGGGTTGGCGGCGGAGATATGTGAGGACTTTCCTCTGCTATTGCGCACGGAGCGTAGACGAGGGATACCTCACCCCTAGGACGTACCATCATGGCTGCCGTGGATCAGTGGGGTCGTGGTTAACACTCGCCAGTACAACCCACGGCAGGTGGCCGTTAGGGCCCCTCCGCACGGAGGATTTCTAGGCACGCGTCAGAAATCCCCCCATCTCTCCAACCCACCTGCTAAGAGTAAATAGTATAGCAAAATCCCTCAATTTTAGGGGAAGTTCAGAGTATTGAGGCTTAATATAAATATAGACAATTCGACCAAAGAGGTCTATAGTACCCGAATCTAACTAACTAAGTGATTTCATTTAACCTGGAAGCTTCCAAAAATTTTTATTAATTCTTGTCATAATATCGATGCTTGGCAAGCGGGTTCGAGAAAGATTTGAATAAGGCTATTGCCCATTTTGTGATCAATGAGAGATGTTTGATTGATCACCTTCAGTATCAAAAGTCGCCTCTAACAACACAAAGGTTGAAGAGTTCATGCACTTCTATTCTCCCGAACACAACATAGCACAATTATTTATATGCATTATATATACCAGATCCCTCTTTTCCACTGGGCACTCTGGGCAAATTCACGGGGAACACTGACATTTATTACTGAAAAGCTTATTTAATTAGAGTAAATCGAACGTCAATTAGGGACTATATTATCGGACTATTCCAAAATAAGGCTATCGAAGTTCAGCATGCATAGATAAATTTAAATATGCGAGAATCGCCCCATTTAAATCAAAGATTTTCATCTATTGACTGTCAAAAAAATCTGAAATTATGTTTTTCGACTTTCATTGTCTATTCTGGTAATAAAAAAGTGTTCTGTCAAAGTCATAGGGGGGCCCGTTATTCTTATACGCCCAGGGCCTGCAATAAGTTAAAGAAGGCCCTGATATATACTGTAACTAAAATTGTTAACCGTTACGTTTCAATGAAAGAAAAATAACAGACACATTTTTAGAAGCAGAAGTTAAAAGACATATCGCGTAAAAGTGTAGACACAGACACAGTCCATTTGTGCCGCGGCGAGTTATCAAGTTACGCCAGAAATAAGTTACATCAACCACTCGGCGAGGAAGTAAAAAGGTTTAATGCTTTTTTATACGTTTTAATTTCTTGGCTTAAGGAATAACAAAACAGTCAAAGGAGAACGCCCAAAATGATCCATTTAAAGATATTGAGTGCCTGAACTTAATTTTTTAATTATGTTTATTTCTTTGCGTTCATATACATTGCAATACGCTTTTTTGAAATGAAATGAAATGAAAATAACTTTATTAAAATAAATTGTTTTGAATTGTAAATTGTTTTGAACATTTTTACCTACCATTCATTCAGAACGTCTTTTAACTGACAAGAAGAATGGGCGCAAGAAACTCGTCAGCTTTAACAGAAGTAACGACATTTACAATATAATACGTCGTCACCATACACAATCCACAAAAAAAAACAAAATTATTTTGTTATGACAATACTAACAGTGTTATGATATCATTATTTCGTTGATTACAACAAAGTCAACAAGTATCTTTACTTACTTAAAGTAAGTATCCCTGAATATTGCAATAACATACAGGGAATAAACGACAAAGTTAAGAAAGCAACAAGATGTATGTTTTGTACCTTGAAAGCTACCCGCTTGCAATGTCATAGTTTTAAAATTTCCATTAACAAAAAAAAAAAGAAATTATATTAAGATTGTGTGAGCCAAGAACCGTCGCGGGCATATTCAGAACACTCTATCAAAGTTTTATCACAATGTGATCGAAGTCTCTGGTTCGATTCCCGGACGAATCAATATAGACGAACTTTAGCTACTAAAATTGGATTCAGGACAATGTATGTGATATTACAGTAATATAAGTTATATACGGGATTTTACGGGATCTCCTAGAGCTCCGTGATCATGGCGCTTGCAACAGTGCCGAAATATCGGAAACTCAATAAAAACAAAAACAAGGTACATGGTAAAAATCCCGTGTTTAACTTATATTACTGCAATTTTAGTGACCATGTATGTGATATTGTAAAACAATATAAAACAATATAATGTATGTGATATTGTCTTATATTTATTTATTTAAAGATCCTTATATTCGCTCCTGATAATACGACAGTTAATGTCACTTATTTTAAGAAAGTTTTTCAATGCCAGGTGGCGCTGTAGATTTCACATACCTTAACATCTACATAAACAAAAATCGGCCACGTATCTATCTATCTATTATACTCTTTATCTACTCGGATACTATAATACAAAGATTCTAAAACTGAAAACAAAATGCTTATGACAAACATTACGTACAGGCCAAAAATAATAAAAAAAAAGTTTAATTACGATATAGGTCTTGTATGGACACCTGTAACATAATATAACTTTTTAATCATAACGATACACCTATACAACCTCCAGCTGGACCAAGGAGGAGGAGGTCGTTTCAATGAACGAGTCCGCGACGACGCAACACGCATGCGCAATCGCTGTTTGCACCTTGGCGCCAACATTTGACATTTAAAAAATCTTTTCAATATTTTAACAAAGTTTGGTTTTGATTGTAAAATACATAAGTTTTTGTGTAAAAACATGTCTGAAAGCGGGAATAGTGGTGCTTGTACACCACCAGACATTCTGGAAGCTGCGTCAAACATGACCATGAACCTGTTGCCGGCGAAATCTAGGAGCAACTATAATAAATGTTACCACGAATTCATGGAATTGAAAATGTATAAAAATGCTACATCAATTTCTGAAAATGTGTTGTTAGCGTACTTTCAAGAGTTATTTGAAAAATATAAAGTGTCAAGTATGTGTCATAATTGTAATATTCAGAAAATCAATAATTATTATAAGTAAAAATAAATTTGTTGTTATATTCAGCGTTTTATTTGCAATATTGTTTTACGTATTATAGTATGAGAGTAGATAAAGTAGTGTATGACACTGTACATAACTTGGTCTTATAACACTCGTGTGATACTATAAAAAAACTCGCCTACGGCTCGTTTTTTTAAAACACACTCATGTTATAAGAACCCTTATTATGCAACAGTATCATAAACTCCTATTATTGCACTAATAAAGTAATTAAACATGACATTAACATATTAGTGAGTAATGGTGGGCTTATCTCTAAAAGAGCCAACCAAGGGTATGTGGGTGATTAAACAGGTAAGCGGGACAACTTATCTGCACTCTCGTGCAGATCATATAATATTCATAAAATAAAACAAGAAAATAAAAAAATATAATCTCAATAAAAAACAAAATCTATTATCTAAAAAATAAATCTATTATCTAATAAATAAATGATTATTACGTTACATTTAAATGGTATTGAGAATATTCAAACAAACACTATTATATTTGTGTGCATTTTCGCAAACTGCAAAATTACGTTCTCAAAGGATATTGAGTCTGCCTTCCGGTCCGGAAAGCTAGCCCGCCATCTGATCGCCCGCCACTGGGCGGCGACGTTTAATCATGTTTGTGAAATAAAACTTCTCCTTTCTATTATTGAACATACTTTACGTTGATTTTTTTTTCTTATAAAATCGTTCAACCAGAAGTTGTTTCCTTCTTGGTATTCATAGTCAAAAGTATAAAAAAAGCATTATGAATTTATGTGTCTGTCTCTTTTTACTCTAGCTTTTCCGTTTCATCGACTTTTCAATCACAACGATGCTATAGAAGTTTTCACTTTTTTTTTTAAAAACAAAGGCGTACTACATAAAAACTATTTACACTGCCACACCGAGTCTCATAGTATCCAATTTAAAAATGCACCCATTTCCGTTGCAATTTCTTGATATAAAGTATATAGAAACACATTTAATATAACGCAACGGTGTTTGCTAAATATTGACCAAGATGAAGATAAAATGCTTTTTATACAATTACAATGCGCATATTGAACGTCAAAAGCTACCCCATGACTTTGTAAATTTTACAAACTTAAAGAATGTCAAACGAATCTCGGTCCATCCTTATGAGAAATCAGAATTCATCGTACAAACACATTACAAAGTAAACATTTTACAAGGTAGGATTTGAACCTGGGGCATCTAGCGCATGGGCAGAGCTAACTCTACCATTGCACCAATAAGCCATCTACAATATCCAGAAAAATAAAATCATATGAACAAAGGGGTTACTTATCCAAAGGAAGATGCGTTTTATATCAATATATCCGACTGCCATATACTGATTCAATTTAAGGAGGGTTGAAAACACCCCTGCAAAACACAAATATTAGTAACAACTACGTAATAAGATAATCTGTCGATCGATCACAAGGTATTGCTTTAAAATCTGCAGCGCGTGTCATCAAGCACGCCGGCATGACAAATGATTTCTGATACCATTATTCATTGCATCAGATGTGCAATGACATGGACGTTTAGAAAATTGCAAACGGCATTCGATAATATTGAATACTCTATTTGTAATTATTTTTTAAAATAAAGCGACAATGTATTTGAATGTTAGACAAATATTTAGAAGTCTTGGTTTTATTTTCTATTTATTTGGGTAAAAAAACTGTAACAAAATACACAAATTACTTATGAGATTACAATACGATAAAAGACAAATTTAGCAAGTATATACACATTTTTAAAATGTCTCTTTCAAACGGGGCTCACTTACCAGTCAGGCTTTGTAAAAAAAATAAATACAATTTAAATGTCTCTTTAGTATACAGTTGAAACAAAAAAGTATAAAAATATATCAAAGAAGAATTACTAAAGACCATAATTCAGTGACATTGTAGACACTAAAAGTAGTGTTGCCCAAATGCAAGAACAAGACGAGACTTAGCCAGTCTTGGTCTTGGTCTTGCGCCAATACACCTGGTCTTGGTCTTGGTCTTGGTCTTGCGCTTGCAGTCTTGGTCTTGGTCTTGGTCTTGGTCTTGCAGCAAGAGTCTTGCAAGTCTTGCAATTACCTATTAGTCTATTGCTATTTATTAAAGTTTACTTTAAATCTTAGAAAAACGTATTAGAATTGGAACATTGTGAGCTTGAATTAACATAGCCATAGTAAAGATCAATCAGATTAATAAATAACTGAAGATTTGATAAGAAAGTCGAAAAATCAACTGACCTATATGTCGTTTTCCATGGAAGTAACTGTTTCTTAATAAACATTTATGATTTATAAGCTTACATTTGCTAAAACATGTAAAAAAACAAATTAATTACAATAACTTGACTGTATTTTAAATAACAATGTCTGTCTAGAAAGAGATTGAACCCTCAACTTGCATGAAATTTAATAAAAGAGTTTTATGATTTATCATTTATTTCAATCAAAAATAAAATACAACACAAATCAAACATAACAGTACACAACAGCTTTATCATTAGGTTATGTTACTTTATATCAATTCTTTTGACCAAGAATTAATACAAAGTAACCATCTGGCTGACTCATCACTTAACCTATTTCTATGTTTTCTAATTACTAATGATGCTTTAGAAAATAATCTCTCAGCAGGTACTGAAGTTGCAGGTATTGAGAGAAAATCACGGGCCATCTTCGATAAAGTCGGATACTCTGTCTCATGCGTCCTCCACCAATCTAAAATGTCTTCCGAGCTGGCAGTTCTTGGTTTTCTCAGGTACTCCTCCAACTCGTCTATCACTAAGCCTTGAAGACAAGATCCAGGTGACGTCGAGGGACATTCATAGAGTTTATCAAAGTCTATAATGTCTTCATCTTCATCACATACTTTATTTTCTTTTCTTGGCAATTCCAGAGATTTGTTCAGTGAGTGTAGACTTTTATATTCTTCATAAAGTTCATTGAACTTGCGCAGACTTTCTGTTTTAAGTTGCTTCCCCCACATTGTCAGGTCAAAAGTCTGAGCCTTATGCCTTGGGTCTAAAATTAAAGAAGTACAATAAATCCAGTTGCTCTTCTTATAATGTTTAAGCATTTTGTCTCGAGCTGCTTGGAAAGCTAGAATGAGCCTTTCATCCACTTCAGATCGATTAGGTTTCTCATCTAACTGTTTTACCATGGATTCAATTTTATCTAGCAAGAGATTGAATGATACAATGACTAGCGGTAATGTAACATATTTGTCTCCACCAAGTTTTGTACTTAAAAGTTTAAAGTTTATTAGAAATTTATGTAATTTTTCGAGTACCTGCCATTCACTAGCTGTGATTTGAAAATCATTCAATTCGGTGACAGAACTGCACAATATGTTAATGCCCGCTCTCACTTTTAAACCAAATCCAATCATATCATGTGTGGAATTCCATCTTGTTGGACAGTCAAGAATGGCATTTAGATTTGATGGCACGCCAGCTGCTTCACAAGCAGACTGAAACTTCTTCTTCACTATCTCACTTCTTTTTATTTTACTGGAAATACTGCGTAACTTTGTTACAGATGTACGCGAGTCAGCAATATTTGGTGCATATTCTTCATCTTCCTCAGTTTCGTCTGCATAGTCTTCATACTGCTGATCTTGCGCGTTAGTGTCAGACTCACAGTGTAATGCTAAGGTCTCTAATAAATCTTGTACACCAAGGTTTAAAATGTGAGCAAAGCACCGGAAATGTTGATTGTCTGAATCAAAGTGTGGCAACTGTTTGCCCAGTTCATACATAAATTTGGTATTTGCAGTTGCGTTGTCGACCGTGATACCTTGTATTTTATCAATTATGCCATATTCCAATAAACATTCATGGAAAATCGTTGCAATATCTTCCCCAGTATGTCGACCGCGTGATGGTATAAAATCAAGAACTACAGATCGATACTTCCATTCGTTGTCTATATAATGCATAGTAACCCCGTAGTAACTCCTACCAGCAATTGACGTCCACCCATCAATGGTAAATGACATTTTAGATGATAATTGTTGAAGTCGTTCCTTGAGATTAAATTGGAGCTCTTCAAATCGCTCTTTGACTTTCCTTCTAAGTGTAGACCTTTTAGGAAACTCCATATTAGGGCAAATACGTCGAAAATATACTTGTGTAGCTTCGTCATCGAAAAATGAGAAGGGAAGATATTTTTTCACTACCCAATCAACTGTAGCTGTCGTGATGTTGTCACTGCTGTTTTCCGACTGAAATAAAACAATAAATCTTGTGTTATTATTTAAAACATACTAGGTTTGAGCGTTTAGGAGGAGGAGGTTTGTTGTTGTTAAATCGAGAAAATCGTTAAATTGACATTTGTTATATTAAGGTTGCACTGTACTGTAATTTACCAAAATAAAGTACTTAGTTGTTACTGGCCGATTATGAAAACAAATGAAAATATAGGTGTTTATAAAAATATTTAAGACGATAATTACATACTTAATATGTCGCACCCCTAGATGAAAACACCACTAACTCAAAAATACTTACGTAAGTTAATGGCGTTTTTGAAAGTATCGCATGAACAGCTACGCGGAGTTAAAATTCCCGTAGCGACAATTTCGACCATTGTTAAAAATGACGCGAAATATGTACCTATGTATTACTATTTTATCAATATCTATAAAATATTCCGAAGTCAGTTTAAAGTCATTTGTTCAAAAAAGACTTTTTTGAGTTCCTGGAGTTTTCATATAAAAAAAATATATTCTTACCTGTCCACTTCTTCCAGCGGTTACTAAAAAGCTTGTGATATCTCCACTTAATTTTGGTTTAACAGGAAGAAATATTTGTGATTCCTTTTTGTGGAAAGATATTAGATGTTTCCTTAAGCCTGAAGTGTTTCTGTTTTTCATTTTTATTTCAGTCTTTTTATGTTGGCACAATTTACACAAGGCAGTTTGGGATGCATGAATTATTTCGAAAAACTCCTCAAATTTGCTTTTGGGTCTTTTAGATCTGTGACTCAAACTCTCGTTACTCGGACTAGAATAATTTGAATCTTCGTCACTCATATTAAATTGTACACGTGATACGTTTTTAGAAAACAACAAGAATTAGTAAAAACAATTATTAAGTTAGACTCGAAGCACAGCTCAATTGGAAATGACTGGAATTAAAATAATTCCTTTGTTTATAGTACGTTTCCTTGCTTTCTACCGCGCCGCCTCGCCACGTGCCGGCTCTATTAAAAGGATGCCGCCGCAAATCAAACGATGCCGCGTGCGGCGTACAAACACAGATTATTACCTACTTGTACAGACGCGACGCGTGAATAAAATATATGTAAAGAATTAGTGCCAATCACTATTCTTTACATATAAGTGAATGTTTTGGCGTACATCTATACTAATCTATACTAATATTATAAAGCTGAAGAGTTTGTTTGTATGTTTGATGACAGAAGTTTTAAAATAAATAAATAAATCCTGAACGTCACTATACCTCCAAAGTTACTATTCTTCGTGGGCGAAGTCGCGGGCACTGCTTGTAAATACTTTTTTTTTTTTTTTATTTATTTTTTTTTATTTATTTATTTCATATACAAGAAAAAAAAATACAAAGATACAATTTAGTCCCACAAAACCGACTTGTCGGTTTGACTGAGGGATCTTTAGTCTCTTAGCTTATAATTATAATTATGTAGGTATATAATACAACTATAACTGTATCAGGTAAAGTTAAGTGCACAATAATTGGATTTAGACTGAATTACAACAAACTGAAGGAAAATTTAGCGGTGATAATAATAAGATACAATTGTTGTAAGATATAAAATACGTGTGTAAAAAACAACCACGCCTCCGAGCCCTCAGATGGGCTCGGAGGCGTGGTTGTTTTTTACACACGTATTTTATATCTTATAGAAATATTGCATTGTGAATGCAAAAAAATAAATAAAAACATACAATTGTTGTGTTAAATAGTAGTCATCAGATAATCTTTTAATATTTTTTTAAATTTATTTTTATCCGTTTCACATCTAATAGTTTCGGGCAACGAATTAAGAAGATATGGTATACGCTTCTGTAAAGTTCTGTCACCAAAATAATTTTGAACCCTAGGAATTACAAATTTCTTTTTTGAAGTGGCTCTAGTGATCTGGTTATGATTTATGTATTCAAAAGTGGAGACACACTCTCGGCTGCCGTGATTATTTACTAATAATAAATCGCAGGCTTTTTATTTTATTAGTAGGTAAGTACCTACGCTTTTTATATTATTTTATTAATTATGTAGAATTTTTTTACACGTTTCAAGTATATTTAAAAGTGGCTACAATATTTATCAAACGGGTGATATTTGAACACTTTTTTGCTATTTTTTCTTGTAAAAACTTAAGAAATATAATGACTAAATGTACAATAATAGTACCTAAGTAATTAGTTTAAAACCATATAATCAATATTATAATATATACTTACTAGAATAAATTATTATGACATCTACTACCTATCCTTACCATTTTATTCTAATCATAATACTACTTGCGTGATCAGTATAATGTATTCATTTTCATTATAAGCACTCTGAAACTTATTTATTCTTTGGAACACCTGTAGGTACTCTTAAAATTCGAAATTATTTTGCATGAGTATACCTACGCCTACGCCCTGTGGCGGCAATCAAATAGTGTCAAATGTTGTGATTTCGGCGCGGCGGCAACGATTGTTGTATATGATTTCAAAAGAAGCCGCCGGCGCGTGTATTATAACCATGTGCTTCCGAAAAGCAGCAAATTTCTTTGAGAAGTAAGTACAAAACCTTTGATGCCGCATTATCAAAGTGCCGATGGTTAAAACATAACTATGCATGCACTCAGTTTGATTTTAATGGATATTTTTTTATTCGCTATGTAGGTATGTTTATGGCATGGGGTACCATTTCATACAAGAGTTTTTTAATTCTAAAAAACCGCAATAGATGTCACTACCATTAACATTTGTAAATTATAACATTTCACATGTTTAGAAATAAGACGAATTAAGTAGAAATATTGAGATTAAAATAAAGACTAGCATATTTTATATATACAACTTCACATCGACCTTAATTCGACTCCTAAATTTGAAGATAAGAAACACCATAAATAATCAATTGAGAATACGAAAGTATAGGCTACATGTGACTGCTTTTCAGCTATGAGGCTTACGAAGTGTTTTGCAATTGTAACGCTAGATGGCGTGTTTTATGGAAACAAAATAATTTACACCTTAAGGTTTTTGCATAAATCGATTATTTATAACCTAATAAAGGCAAGAGTTCAATTTCCAAATCACTTTTTTCAGTAAAAAACTATATGAAGTAGTAAAGTTTTTAAAATTTGCGCATATAAAAAATAACAATTTAATTTCTTCAAAAGACTTCCATCTCTCTTCTATCCAAAAAGGTTCCATATCTGTCCATGAGATATTTGCCACTTGATAATGAATTATTGAAGGCAAAATGTCGTAATTTTATTTTATTCATAAGTGTCCTACTTTCTGAGTAATACGTATTTTTTTAAATTTTGATTTTATTTTTTTTCTCCAAATATCGGCAAAAGTGGAACCTGGATTTAGTATAGAAAGGTTCTATAAACCAAATCCCACTTTTGCGGTTTTAAGAAGTTATGATAGAATTTACATAAAGGTCAACTTTCATGATCTGGGGTTGTCACAAAGATCAACTATGTGTTAAATGAAAATGTTTCATTTTTTGTTTGTTAATTGATACCGTCAATGAATTGAATAAATTAACAACACTTATAGACGAATACAATATACTTACATATACTACCTACCTAATGTAGATGTGATAATGTAGGAATACTTTATGTATGTTCGACCACATCTTTAATTTTATACCTTACACGCCAAATGGTCGAAAAAATAAACTATGTTGATTGAAATAATTTAACACATATACACACATCCTATACATTAAACGAGCAATTCTTGCATGTACCTATATAAATATGTTGGTATGTAATTGGTTTCTCGGAAACGGGTCTAACGATTGTGATGAATTTTAGATTTAGAAATTCATTCGATTTTAAAATCGATCTAGGTAAATCTCATCACCTGCTGGCACCTTTTTTGTGCACCACGTCTACTTTAACTTGACGCCAGAATTTATTTCAGGACTCAGTCCCCTTGTAATGAGGTGGATAGGCTGGGTATCCTCTCCTATTAAGATCTGCCCTTATTTGTTTACATGTCACTTAACTGTCTATCTATTACCATATTAAGAGCTTCTTTAGGCGTATAAGGTTGTGGCTTTGCCGCTTTAGAAGTAGGGTTATTGTGCCTTTCTACATCGCTCGAAAAAATACTAGTGGCTAAGGCTTTAATAATTTTACCAGTGGCTGAGATGGGCCCGGTGAGGTATAGTCTTTGGCTATGGCTCTCAGTAGGTTGGGTAAGCCCCTGCTGAGGCAATACGGTGCCATGGGTCTGTGACCCCGCGAAAAAGTAACTTCTCATACAAATCAATCTAATCAGTTGATCGCATCTTTAAAAAAAAATTGCATTCGATCAGAAAATAAAAGCATAGTACAAAGTCGTGGGCATAAATCGGTTAACAGGTATGTACCTATTTTTGTAACAAAAAACCTTAGAAGCAAGCAGGCATGAACTTGTGTCTAATTGGGTCTCCGAAACACACAAAACAAACAATTAACAGTTAACACCCAGACCCGAAAATCGATGTTCTCGTTCAAAAATAATACACATATTAATATTTAAAAAATTTTCGTCGAGATCAAGTTCGGTGACAACCCTAGCATAAAAATTTTAAAATGAATATATTCTAATCGCCGCAATAGTGGGACGTGGCTCATTTATGTATATTTCTATTTAAGTTGTAGGTTCCACTTTTTTTTTCTTAAAAAGTCTGAGTGAAGGTTTATACGCAAATTAACTTTGTGATCATGAAAGCTGATCGATTTATGGAAAGGAGCCTTACTCTTAAAAGGTAAATTTATAATGCTACAGCTCAAATTGATTTTATTTTTATAAATATTCGTTTTATTTTGTAACTTGTAACGCATCCCCTATGATTCCATACTAATTACCATTCCATATTCACAGTTTCTATATGCGCGGCATATTTTTGGAACGTTAAACCCCGCGACCGTGAATAAAGATATTTTAATGTAGGTACTGTTACTGACATACGAAACTTCGATTGATTACGCATCCACCAACGTCTGTGAGTAGGCTATAACGAAGCGCCATCTAACAACAACAAGCGATAACCGTATTCTTAGTGTCTCACTAGATGGCAATACGTATCGTGTTATTTGTGTTCTCACTAGTGTCATCTATCGTAAAATAGAAGGAAAGCAATATAGCCAGTTGAATAACCAGTTTTAGGGTGTAACCATTTTCTTGTACTAAGTGGTGTCTCTGTATATTATCTACTTTGTGTTTATGGTATTAGTCGTAATGCGCATAGATCCAGTTTTTCATATTCTTTGATACAGTTTTTTGCGTCTCATAGAATTCCTAAGCGTACCTATACACCGAACTGTTACACCTAACTACTCCGTGAAATAGCGCTAAGTCCTAGCTGCAAGACGCAAGAGTCTTGCAGGCTTAGTCTTGTTCTTGCTCAAGTCTTGCACGGTCAGTCTTGGTCTTGGTCTTGCTAAAAATACGCGGTCTTGTTCTTGGTCTTGGTCTTGCAAAAACGCAAGAACAAGACCAAGACTGCAAGACCAAGACTGAATTTGGGCAACACTAACTAAAAGAATATGTATTATGTATATTCATTGACAGCTGTAATATGTTAATATAAAAAACATAACTATTGATGAAAATAATTTATGGTGCGATCATTTCAAAATGTTACTTCGAGTGTGACTTCTAAGGTGTTTTGTTATATTTTCCGTAAGGAGTTCCTTATATTTTTAAACTCAACTTAGGAAGATAGTATGCTTCTCCTAGCATTCTTCTCAAACTCAAATTTGGCTTAGATCCATTTTGCTGAACGATTTAAAATCTAATGTATGTATGCATGGAATTTAAAGATATTCTATTATTTCTATACTGTACATATTTTGTTTCTAGTTTGTCATGCATAGTTGTTATTCTTCTAGTTTCAAGAGAAAAAAAGAGATAGATAGGTGGAAATGATAGTAGAACATTGAGAATACTATGTTCTCAATTTATATATACATGAGGTGGTCTACTGCTTTTTTTATATTATTGTAAGCAAACTGAAAAAATCTATGAGAACAACTTATCAAGCCAGAATGGATTTATGAAAAAATACACAATATACATGGAAATTTATTCCTAACTATCGGACTATCTAAGCTTATCACTATGTATCTTCATCCTTAAAATATTTAGCTAATATCGTAAAGTCTCCGGCAAATAAGTTGAACATGATTTTGAAATCACATGACATGCGCAGTAGCAAGTTTAGGCACATTATTCACTACTGCGCATGTCACGTGATTTCAAAATCATGTTCAACTTATTTGCCGGGGACTATATATTCTTGTGATTTCCAAGAGCAGAATTTGACTACATAGCAATCAGAGGCCTGAATGTAACTTTTAACGTTATCTTCATGTTAAGTTAATATTCGTAGGACAAACCTTAAATCAATGACATTAAGGTTTGAATTCAAAAGCAATAGTAACGTTTGTGTATTTGAAAATAAAAAAAAAATACTTTTTTATATTAGCTCGGGTCTGGGTGCTGTTCTACCATCGTTCTTATACTTATACATAATATAACTTATACATAACATGCAAAATCGTACTTAATTCTTATTGTTATAAGATTTTTTTTTAGTAAGTTGATAAAAACCATTCAAAACTGTGAAGAACCATCAACCATAACCTAGTGAGGAAAATAGTAATTAATAAACAAATGAAATCAGAACTTGGCTTTCAATTATTATAATAACAGACATACTGATAACCCGCGTATCATCCTTAACATCATTGAGGATTATAAAACATAAAATAGTCTCGGGCGTTACCCATTTATTCCAGCAAGTTGCCAAAACATCGTCAGTATAATATAATGTATCATCCAGAACATTTCCGGGGCAAAAAAATATCTTCTGACAAATAACAGTGATTTACAAGCTGTTCGGTGGTGCAAATAACTCTCTTTAATGGGTTGTGTATCAGCGAAGCTGAAAAAGTATGTAATAAAACTCTTGGTTATATCTTGCCAGATTATTGGATATTACTTTAGCATCAATACGACGCCGTAAAGACTATAAAATAATACTTTATATATGTGCATCACTATACATCTATATATAATGTACATCACTATACTACCCACACATGCTATCAAAGCCCACTCCGTCTTTCTAGTTTTAATTTTTATTTTTTTGATAAAAGAAAGATCATCACTGGCTGAACGTGTCACTAAATAAGGTTTTAAGAGCTGCAAGTCTTTGTGAATAAATAAGATAATAATAAAATTATACATTACATACCTTGTTTTAACATTATATACAAGACGACCGTTTGGTGTAACGGTAGCAATCCTGCCTTTCGCATCGACGGTTCTGGGTTCGAATCCCGGAAGGGGCATATGTTCTTATGATGAATACGAACATTTGTACTTGAGTCATGGCTGTTTGTATATATTACTTATTTATGTATGATATATGTATGTTTAACCGTTACCCTAGTATCCATAACACAAGCTTTAAAGTGCTTACTTTGGGCTAGGTTAATTGGTGGGAATGTAGGAAATATTACCCAGACCCGAGTAAATGTTGAAAACTTCGTTTTTCAACATTGACCCGGCCGGCGATCGATCCCAGGACCTCGAAGTGGCTTTACCATGAAAACCGGTATGTGAGCCACTCCACTACGAAGTAATAAATATATAAATAGCCTCTTGACGAAATGTACCAATTAAGTTATTCCGACAAAATTTCTGTAAACACTAGATCGTAAACAAAACATAAAAAAAAAAATTAGTCCATCGAATTCGACGATCATATGTCGGTATAGATCTGTTTAAGTAGGGTCCATCAAAATTTTGTTAGTCGGAATAATGTGACGGTAGTTTCAAGCTCGTATACGTTTCAAACGCAGCAGTTCTATGTATGTGTATCATTTCTCAAACAAATGAACACAAATTCGCAAACAAACGGGTTACGGACGCAAAAAATGGGGAAAGATGCGGAAGAAATAGGTATTATGTGTTAAAAGTAAATTGTATTGTTACCGAATCATCTCTTTAGTACTACAAACACTTAAAAGTATGTGTTGGTAGAAAGAGTTTCGAAATACATTGGTGGTTATGCTACATACAATATTATCAGGACTCTAATCAAAGTACGATCTAAAGCCGTGATTGTATACAGCGAGTCAAAAACTTTCGGATTATCATATATACCTCTTTTACAATAAAAAAAACAATGCAAAAATAAAAATCGCAGGATAAGCGCAACTTAAAAATCTACTAATAAAGTCCAAATTAGAAAAATGGCAAATTTACATTAATCCAGCCGCTGGATGTTCTTGTTTTTGTATAATATCAATGCGTCATAGCTTATCATATTCCTTTTTTTATCAAAATAAAAAATTACATGACGATTGACAATCATTTTAATCAACAATGGACTAGAATTATGGAATGTTTTTATGTAAGCATATGCAATCTACTGCTCTATGACGTTGAATGGGATTTCTTAGTGGAATTGCCTCAACTGGATCCACCTTCTGTATAAATATAAATTGCCATAAATTCCAAAACAATACTAACATGATTTACACCGGAGACTCTGGTCTTGTTCAATTTAGATAGGTTGGTGCCCATCCGTAGCCATTAAGACCCGCTCCTGCCCGCTACTCGTAATTCGACTCTACCACCAAGCACATTAAGTCGGAATTCAGTCCTAACACTCGTAGTTTTGATCAAATATTTGGCACAAATTTTAAGGACACAAACTTTTGCACAGCCAACACTATTGTCTTACATATGAACACAGTTTTTTTTATAAAGTCATAAAAGCCACTTTTGGTACAGTCTGTTTAGGAAGAGCTGAAATAAGAAAACAGCTTTTTTATTATTTATGAAACGAAAAAAATTGTGAGAAAACTTTATTAAAATAAAATGTTTTGCCACCAAAAAATACAGATATAAGAAAAAAAAGAAAAAAAACAATATTTTCTCAAGAAATCTTTACGTAATCTACCGAATAAGGCTTAAAGAGTTGGTTTGCTTTCATTCATTCGAGTTTTAGCCCACGCCCGATCGTGGGCGGATGGCGTATGAATCAATGCATCTTTATCAATGTATTCATTGAGCTCTTAAGCAACTCACTTGTTTTGCTCATAAAGTCTTAATCCCAGATAAATAAAGATATATCGTTTCCCATTGCTAAGTAAGGAATTTATTTAACGTCGCATTTATTAAATATTCTATGCAATAAACTAAGATTTATAACATTTTCATCGTAAAACATTTAAAACATATTTTTTAAGCAAATAGTTGTATATTTTATAATATAAATGCGGATTTTATAAGGTGAAACTAAAAATGTATTTTAATGAAAAACCGGTCAAGTGCGAATCGGACTCGCGCACGAAGGGTTCCGTGCAAACTATTAGTTAAGTAAAAACGTTTGTTGTATGGGAGCCACCGTTAAATATTTATTTTATTGTAAATTTATTATTTATTGTTAAAGTAAAATTACAACTGGGTATTTTGTGAATATTTCAAGTGCCTACCTGTTGCCATTATTGATACCTATAGAGCAAAAAGGGGCAATAAATATCGCGTTTGTAGTATGGGAGCCCCTTAAATATTTAATTTTGTTTTTAGTATTTGTTGTTATAGCGGCAACAGAAATACATAATTTGTGTAAATTTCAACTGTCTAGCTATCGCGGTTCTTGAGATATAGCCTGGTGACAGACAGACGGACGGACAGACAGCGAAGTCTTAGTAACAGGGTCCCGTTTTTACCCTTTGGGTACGGAACCCTAAAAATCAACGATATTAATGCTTTTCACGTATTAAATACTTATTTATAATATCTAACAAAAAACAGTAATTACAAATATGCAATATAGGTAGTAGATATCTAGAAGAGTGCCAAAAGTTATACAATGAGAGTCAGACTACTACTCTACTCTACTCTACTTATTTTAAGAACTTAATCCAAATAAATTTTGTAATTTGATTGATTTAACTTTTAATATTATTATCTATTTTATGTCATGTGTAAATAATAACTTTATTGACTAAAGTAAATACAATCAGTCCAATATTGTCGACATTTATAATTGTTGCATTTACAAGTTTAAAAATTAACTATAATATCTCTAATATGTTAATTTTAATAATGATAAATTGACTGATAACATACAATATGATCCATAATTTGAGTGATACACAACAATTACTGAAGCAGTTTAACTCAGCAAACTCAATTAAGAGAGAGAAAAAGAAATCCAATAAATTGGACAGGTTTCCAATCGTGTTAAACTTATTACTTTTAAAGGCTAACTTTAATAATAGTTATTTATATACAGGTCTTAAATATTAAGTTGCCAATACTTTTCTACTCATAATTAACTTGTATAAGATAGCAGTTACTTCGTTTTGTGTAATTAGTTTGTTATTCCGACTATAGTTTGAAGGTAAAGAAATCTAAAAATAAATAAAAAATAATTTATATATAAAACTACACTATATTGCTTCTTTTTGGTTTTATAGAATTAGTACTTTGATACTTTGTCGTGTTTTTTAATAAGTACAGCATATCTCATTTTATTGCCTTTTATTTTATCATGTATATGTTATAATGTAACTTTTAATAAAAAATATTAATTAATTTAAAAGAAAGGCTGGGACCTCGACTAAGAATTTTTTCTAGTATTGAATAATCATCATATAGAAAGTCATTGAAAATGCAAAAATATAAAAATCATATAATGTAATTGCCATAACAAAAAAGTAATAAAAAAATATAAAATAAAAATTTACATATAAAAATAAAAATATTGATACATATCAGCAATTTAACAAGTAAGAACTTAAATAAATATAAAATGTTTGACTTGATTAAATATCTAATTTGATTCTTCTTTCATTCTTTGATCATTCGGTAAACTTAAGGTAAGTGTAACCCATCTTGAGTATTTATCTCAATTTATTTCCTTCACCGTATCGTTAACGTCGCTTTCAAAAATCTAAATTACGAATCAATTACGAAAGCAAAGCTTTTGTTTTATAATTTTATATGAAAAAATATAAATATTTATTTCATTATATATATTATATTATTATATTTTGAAAAAAATCACAGTAACAGACAAAAACTGTTCAATATCTTTTTCTTTTTATATCCAATTAGTATTTACAAGCCTTGGTTTTATTAAAAAAAAGGTTTTTATCCCTTCCTTCAAATAAGGTGAATTCGGCCAAATATTGATACTATTGACATAAGCAAAACAATATATATATACATATATATATTTTTTCTAATGTAAAACTTTTTACGATTCAGTTGCCATCTGTTCATATATTAACAACATTTTATACCCTAAGAACAAAATATTATGGTTCACTTTAGTTTTCCGACTTCATTGTGGTCTCTGTGGTATTGTTTATAAGTACTATTCATGGATGCAGTTGCGATTAAGATCGATATTCGGTAAATTTTAAAACTAGCGAAGGGTTAGGCCCTCTTATACAGATAGTTATATATTTATATATAGAACACAGCTTACCACAGCGATGATTCATAAAGTAATAACCCTAATGTAAAAACGAAATTTATTCGTATAAAATACTAAGCATTTTTTGATTAGGTAACGAAAAAATAATTAAGTGACTTATGCAAAAAGATAAATGGTTACGTTTTAATTAAAAACATTGTGACAATTTGTTTTATTTCTTAGTATAAAGCATCAATATAAATATTTTATTTTTATTATTATAGTTTTTTCAGGAAACTATTTATAATTTTACAAGTAGAACTTTTTTGTATAATTCATTTTAATCCAAATTTTATTATATTATGGTTTTTTATACACCTAAAATATTTGGGTATTTGCCAATTTGTTGCATACGAAAAAGTTTTATTGTGAAAGAATGTATAATTTTCGTATTATTCGGGATATGCCTTCCAATAAGAATTTATTAACCTTTTTGTTAAGACGATATCTTTAATATCTCAATATAAACATAAATAATAACATAACACAAACACAACAAAACAAACCGAATATGAAAACTACATATATAAATAAACATGGAAATTCACCTTAAAAAATTGATATAAAATAATTTTTACTCCTTGTTATCGGTCCTTTCACGAAAATACCACACGCGATTTGACAAATAGAAACACGTGACGTAAGTAAACACAAAACTCACTGTGCGATATCCGATCGCAATTTTTCAGTACATAAGGCTGTAGGAACCGAACGCCAAGGTCACTTCAAAAAAAAGTTCCGTTTGCTTTTATCAATTGTAAAGCGTCCACACACGATATCCAACCAGCGCTTTTCCAACGGACAAGTGTCCTTTCCCTCCGACAGCCGTCCCCGTACTGACGGGCTTAGGGCTACTCCGGGAGTCCGGGCTCTCACTCACTCCCTTATTTTGGCTTGGGGCGAAACTTATTTGGCCTCTTTGTTGTGTCCTAAGAGGGGTAAATTATTACGGCTTTGCGATAACATAATAGAATGGTGCACTAAATAATCGAAAGGATAACGGTTTTTACTGGACGTTTTAATATTGAATTTTCCCGCCACAAACTCATATTTCAGATGGAACGAGGTGGCATAGCTTTATTGTTAACCATGATTTTATCTGTGCCGTAATGGGCTCCGCATGCTTATTTCCTGTATGTTGTACGGAAAGTGAGATGAAAATGTATATCTATGGCGCCGAACACACAGGTGGAAGCTTTTATTATCGGAGGCCAAGACCCACTTTGGGTCACTGCGCCAACTTAATTATGGTACAGGTTTCGAATTCTATTACGAAACAAGTTTACATTTTCGTGGGAAAATGTCAATATATATTAGAATTTTAGATTAACCCATCATTTGACCATCACGGGTCAAATGACCCCTTTTAAACTTAATTAAACCTTAATTTTTTCTTGTATTAGTTTTACGTTTTTCAATTGTTGTTGGAAAAAAAAAAGTTTCATTCATGTACCAAATTGTAATTTATTACTAGACATAGTAATATATGTAACATTATAAAGACGGGTTTATTTGACCCGCTTTGGTAAGAATAGGGTAAGAATAGAAGAGTAGGTTTAGTGTTAATTTCCGAAATGTAAAAACTAACATTTGTAGTGAAAAAAACTTTTTTTACTAATCTATGTGGACAAGATATTTAATTTTGTAAATATGTAATATTTTTTTTCTATACATACAAAATAAACTTTAGTTAATTTAAGTTTTTATAACTAAGTGACTATCCATTGCGAGAATCAAACCACACATTTCCCGTTATTGGAGAAGCCGCCTTAACAATAACACAACACAGTTATTTTCTTACTTGAATAATTTCAGCACATAATATCTGAGAATCTGAGAAAACTCTTCTCCAGTGGGATTCGAATTGTCCTATCCCAGCAAACTGAGCCAGTTGTCGTGACTTTGCCCGTTTAGGCTAATTTGAAAGCTTGGGACCTTTTTTGCGACACAACTAACATTTTGATCGATTTTTTTCAGGGACTTTTATGGGATATTGTGAAGGACTCAACGGACAGACCCGAAACTTCGGCGGAAGCTCTCAAAGGAAGTGCATGTCATGAATTTAATGACGGACTATCAGACGTGAATTACCACTCGACGACTGCTTGTTGTAAAGGTAGCGAACCTGCCTTTCGCTCCAACAGAACGTCATGGATTCGAATCGAAGGTAGATGTTTATGTATTGAATATAAGTATTTGTACTTGAGTCAACGGTACTTACATATATTTCTATAAATATTTAATATCTATGCATCATATATGTATGCTTATCTATTACTCTAGTATACATACCATAAGCCTCACAGTGCTTACTTTGAACTAGGCTCATTAGTGTGAGTGATAGAGAACTGCATCTCTGCAGTAGCAGTATATAAGATTTACTATAATGAGGCCAAGATAGTAGATAACATTCTCCTGGTAAATGGAAGGCCTTGCATCAGGTATAGCAGAAGACGTATCCGTATAAAGTGACGACCGTTAGGTACAACTGTAGCGATGGTGCCTTTTGCATCGACGGTCCTTGGTTCCAGTCCCAAAAGGGGCAGATGTTTGTATGATGAATACGATCATTTTTACCTGAATCATAGGTATTTATTTATCTATAATTATGCAACTTCCTTGTAACAGTGTTTGGCCGCGATGAATTCCGAAACTACTCAACCAATTTGAATGATTTTTTTTTTCGTTTCGCTGGGTTCGTTCCGACTTAGGACATAGGATAGACTTCAGCAACGCGTGGCAGGATCAGCTATTGTTTCTTAGTATTTCTATAAATATTAAATATCTATGTAACTTATATTTATGTCTATTCGTTACTCTAGTATCCATAACACATCTATCAATATTTTTGACTCAGCAGATTTTTCAAAAGCAGTACATTCAACACTTACTAATGATTCTCACGATAATGGTGCATTAATTTTACCTGAAAAAATAAAAAAACAAGAAATGAAATACATTTTTTATTAAAAACATTGTTTTAAAACTGTAATAGTTTTCTTCTAAAGAATCTTCAACTACCTACTAATAACAAAAGCTTTAGTTCTTTATAAGATAATTATTTTTAATGTTATACCTGATGGCATAATATTAAATTGTCAATATTTTGGTATAAATAAAAAACTAAATAACAAACAATGGCATGAACCTGTATGTTTGGAATATTTATGACATCACTGATTATTACTCAATCTATTAATAGAGGAAAAATTACAAAACATATTTTCATTTTCTTTCAGGATGACTTTCAGTTCATCGACCTTGTCTTTTGAATAGGCTCGTAGCCAAGTCGTTAAGACTCTACACAATAGTCAGCTTTTTTGTTTACATACTATGTCTGTCTACACAGCCGAGTATTCAATGGATTGAGAATCTACTGTTGCCAGTAAAAATGTTAACATTATAAACTGAAGAGAGGACAGTGGGTAACTTTGTATGGCTGGTGTACCCAATACCTGTGTGGAGACTATTTTTGTGAATGCTCACCGTATTCTTAATTTGTATCTCATATTTATCGCTAACGAAAATGATAAAATAAAATAATGTATTTTTATTGGCTTTTAAAAAAATGTAGATATTCTTAAATAAGTATTCAATTCCATGACAAATCAAATCAACATGTGTCCTTTTAAGCTATATAGCCTGTGTCAGGAGACACAGATAAAATATTGCACGGTAGTAACACATGTCAACCTCTAATTTTTAAATCAAACATTTTCTACCGGATTAGAGTCGCATTTAATTTTTTTTTATATATTTGATTGATAAAATAAAGAATAAACAATCAAATGAACAGGATGAATAAAGTAAAGGAGTCGAAAACTAAATAAAAAAAAAATACGTCTCTAATCAGGACAAATAGGTTTTATTGAAATGTGTGCTAGGCGCGATAGTGTAAGAGCTACATACTTAATACGTAAATACAAAACGTCAGGATCAAATAAAAATGCATGGTTTTCTAGCTTTCTCGGTGAGACGGGAGAATTCTTTATATGTTCAATTTTGATACATTTTTAGAGTAGTTAAAGTTACCAGTCATAATTTAAGCGAAGACCTAAGACTTAAATTGCGACTTCTATTCGCTGCTTTATTTACATATTATTTGGTTCAATTCGTAAGGCTTTTCTAATCTTATCTTCTCTGGGATAGATTTATGTATCCTAGAAAACATGCTACCTATCACAAAAAGGAAGCATATAGGATTCTACATGACAAGCGATATATAAGTCAAACAACAACATGTATATCTTATCAAATTTTGAAGTAGTAACAATAACCCTATTTCCTGTTTAAATGAAAATATATCAATATTTGTTAAAATAAAATTATTTAAGTTAAATGTTTCATTCACAAGTAAATGCGAAATATCTATCCATCAATATGATCGGTTACCTTACACAAACTTCGTGTTTGTGTCAATCAATTTTCAACATTATGTCACAAAACTTTTTGATGAGTTTTTAAGTTTACCTACACAGTTTTAATATATTGATCAAAAGAAGGATTAATGTGGGATAGAGCAAGGATTTTTTTTTTGTTTTATTCACAATGAGAACAGTATTATAAGAATGATATTTATTTATTAGGGTATAAGTTTTACTAACAACATATGAGTCTGTGAAAAATATAAAATATACATAATAAAATAAAGTAAATGGGGATGTGCTTAGACTTTGTGCCACTTAATATTAAGATTAAAAAGCCGAAAGGAGGTAAATACTTCACCGGAGCATGCTTTAACAACAATGTTTTAAATCGTTATAATGGCGAAAGAATTCGATAAAATGGGGTGATAGCTATGCTAGCCGGGCGGAATTAAAAACAAGCCCTTACCACAAACAACAGCATATACTTTATTTTTTTATATTTTAGTGCATTGTTTATCAGCATGCAGCCGTGGCTAATTCGAAAGTTACGTAAAAATTCTTATTGAAAAGAAATAATTATACTAAATAATTTCCCAGATGTCAGGCGAGACTAGAACCAATATCCCCTCGCTATCCGGGCGAATACTCTACCAATTGAGCTACTGAGACTGACAGACCCGTCGAATCTAGCTAAGTATTTCTTGAGATGGTGCCAGCGCCATCTTTTTATAATTTAAGTTTTTCCTTGTATTACAAGAATAGATAAAAAAATCTAACAGATAAATGCTTTAATAACAATTAAATTAGATTTTAATATAACAAAATTAAGTGCGCAATAATTTCATTGAAAGTTTTATTTAAATTTGTAATGTGCGCGGAAGAGTTAGAATTAAATTAATATAAAAAACTTGAGCATTTTCGGACCTAAGGTGGTCTTCAATTTACATGTGATAAGCGAGAGAATAATTAGACCGAAACAGCTGTGGACGTATGTACTGACAGAAATAAATTTTGTTATTATTAAAAGCGTGGGACCCCCGCGTGGGGTGAGATTGTATACAAGTTTGTGTCGTAAAGACATCTGTCTGTTATATGAGCTGCATCTATACAGTTTTTTAAACGAAATCTCATCCAACGAACACGACGAATATCTCAATGGTATAGCTATTATCACTCCTGGTAAAAGATGGTGATGGTCAATCTTTCGCCATGGCTCTTCAAATGGGCGACCAATTTAAGTATCACGAGCTCCTTTATATGAATGCAGTGTGTATTCTCTTTGAGTCCGTTTTGTTATTGTATTAATAATAATTTTCGTGATAAATCAAAAATCATAGTTGAACGCTTGAAAATCGAATTTCTGATTTAAAGTGCTCTAACTACGTATCAATTACCCTAAGATACCCATAGGGATTAGGTTTTGCTATGAAATGGACAATTAAAAACTAACTACTTCTAATTGCTCAATAAGTGGAAAAATATTATATCACAGGCAGGATCGTTACCATTGCTTTAATCGGTCCTCAGAGTACAAAAAAATAAAATATACAGTTAATAAAAAAACATAGATGGAATAACACGTTCATTTTACTTAAAAATCAGTATTATTGTATCATATCGTAATCATAGACCAGCCATGCATGTTTATTATAAATATATAAATTTTAATAATTACATACATGTTAAAGTTATATTTACATCAAACAATGATAAACTACGTGGTCGAAGATAAATGACACATGAATTAAATAAGCTTATGACAAGTTCCCGCAAGTCTCAATATATAAAAATATTTTCAGTACGCGAATAGTTTAAGTATTGTTATAGACTGAACAAAGGCGAATAATAGAAGAATTAAAATATAAATATCAAACAAGTTAATGAATATATTTAAATACTAGCTGACCCGGCCACGCGTTGCTGTGCCAACTGCAGCGCCACCTGCCGGGCTGATTTGTGAATCTAATCCATCCAGGGCGCCACCCAAACGCATACAAAAAAATTCATTCAAATCGGTCCAGCCGTTTAGGAGGTGTTCAGTGACATACATACACGTACAGTAGAATTATATCTATCAAGATATTGTATAGTCGATATTGTTATTTATATGTTTTGTCGTTACTTCTGTAAAGGCTTATAAAATAGAAATCTTTTTATTTATTTACTAAGGGTACGTAACAATATATTTATTACTTTTTTAGCATTCATAATGACGTATTTTTATGACATTAAATACGCTTATAAAAAAACCTTAACTAGGATATCACATACACAACATATATATAGTACATTAATCGGTTCTTCAAGCATTTACATATTCAACACTGTTGTTCATAAATTACTACATGTAATTGCTTAACTTTTAACTTAGATAGCATTTGAAATAGACTTTATCATCGACCATTCCAGAAAATTTAAAAAACCAAATAAGATGTTGTGTTTGTTACATTTGATGTTTTTTTTTTATTATTATTTAATCAAATTTATTACTAATCACTGCAAGTTGGTAATACCGTACTACGTTAAAATAAAATAAAATAGATGGTTATAATAGTAGTTTATGAAACTAGTACATAATGAGGGATATTATACACGAGTGTGAATTTTTTAAAAGCATCACACGAGTGTGTAATACCTAGTTATGTGCAGTTTCATACACTATTTTATCTAATCTCATACATTGAATATATCAAATAAAAGATATAATAAATAAAAGAGATTGAAACAGTTTTATTAATTATTGTAAGTGTTAGCATTTTGTATATTACAATGACTTTACTGGTAGTAGATTAAGACTGACTGCAGCCGCAGTCTCTAAAATGTCGGGCGGCGTTAAATTTTCTACACTTTCACTATCAGACATTTTAATAAACAATAATAATTACCCAGCGAAACACAACGAATTGCAAGGAAACGTATTATGGCGCCAAAATTCCCGGTATTACCGCGCATGCGTCAAAGCGCGCGCAGCCACAGATAAAAAATGAAATCGTGCTATACGAATTGGCGCAGTATTGTATCAAAGGTCTGTAATAGAAACGTAATGAAAAAAAAATTAAAACATTATTTTGTTAGAGAAGTAGTGATATAATTAAATTTTTTAATTTCATATCGATATACTATTTGTAAAGTTCGTCAATAAAAACTCGTTTTGAGTTTTATATTTTAAATTTTACGATGTATGAGTAGATAAAAATATTGTGACATAGTAAAGTGATATAATTATCATTAAAATAGAAATAAGACATCCATAAGGATTCAAAAGAGTTATTTTCCATAAGATATGTCGACCTCCGTAGTGATGTAGCTCGCATACCAGTTTTCATGGTAAAACCATTCTGAGGTCCCCGATTTGAAACCTGGCCGGGTTAGTGTAGAAAACGAAATTTTCTGTATTGGCTCTGGTCAGGGTGTTGAGATATCGTCATTGATTCTGATTCCGGAATCCATAAAACAAGTGCTTTAGCTACTTAGCTTGGGTTCAGTACAATGTATGTGATATTGTCTAATGTATACGTGGTTTTTTTATATTTAATTTCCTAAAAGAATCTAACAGCGAGTACAACATTAATTTGTTAACTTCAATTTTCGGGAAATAAGGTATGGCAACACCAACAGTAGGAAAGTCAAACTAGATGCGTTTGATGGATCGGTGGGTTCATTGCCTCCCGTAATACGCCCAGCGATTGCTACCGTTTTATCTGGCCAATGAAGCCTGATGGATGTAAGGTGATTACATCCCGCTGTAAACGAAGGGAGAGATAGCCGACAACAAAAAATATACCCAAAACAAAAGTGCGCTCGGAAATCGATTATACTTGTGACAAATTACAAAAAAAAATTGTAAATAAACTGTCAATATTTAAACTAAAAACGATTCTTTATTTCATGTTTTTTTTTATTATTTTTTTAACCTCCGAAGCTGAAAAGCGGGTTGTTATAAGTTTTACCGCTATGTGTGTTTATCTATCTGTGGCACCGTAGCTCTTACCGATTATACTTTGTCCAATGAAGGATAATACTTTGACAGGTGTCACTTCCTTATTGCTACGTACTAGTATTACATCACAGTATTACATCTACATTGGACAAAGTATAGGATGCTGTTTTTATAATGGAAAGCAGGTTTTCTAGCAGTAGTTATATCAAAATCGGTATTTTTTTTAGGATACTGTTTTTATATTGGAAAGCAGGTTTTCTAGCAATAGTTATATCAAAATCGATAATTTTTTAGGATGCTGTTTTTATATTGGAAAGCAGGTTTTCTAGCAGTAGTTATATCAAAATCGGTATTTTTTTTAGGATGCTGTTTTTATATTGGAAAGCAGGTTTTCTAGCAGTAGTAATATCAAAATCGGTAATTTTTTTAGGATGCTGTTTTTATATTGAAAAGCAGGTTTTCTAGCAGTAGTTATATCAAAATCGGTATTTTTTTTAAGGATGCTGTTTTTATATTGGAAAGCAGGTTTTCTAGCAGTAGTGATATCAAAATCGGTATTTTTTTTAGGATGCTGTTTTTATATTGGAAAGCAGGTTTTCTAGCAGTAGTGATATCAAAATCGGTAATTTTTTTAGGATGCTGTTTTTATATTGGAAAGCAGGTTTTCTAGCAGTAGTGATATCAAAATCGGTAATTTTTTTAGGATGCTGTTTTTATATTGGAAAGCAGGTTTTCTAGCAGTAGTGATATCAAAATCGGTAATTTTTTTAGGATGCTGTTTTTATATTGGAAAGCAGGTTTTCTAGCAGTAGTGATATCAAAATCGGTAATTTTTTTAGGATGCTGTTTTTATATTGGAAAGCAGGTTTTCTAGCAGTAGTGATATCAAAATCGGTAATTTTTTAGGATGCTGTTTTTATATTGGAAAGCAGGTTTTCTAGCAGTAGTTATATCAAAATCGGTATTTTTTTTAAGGATGCTGTTTTTATATTGGAAAGCAGGTTTTCTAGCAGCAGTTATATCAAAATTGGTAATTTCTTTACTACTTACAATTCCACGCAAATTACACATTTAAATGATACAACTTATTTAGGGTTTTTTGCGCATGATTTATATTTAATCCTGATGTTTTTACTACTACTCTGACTACAAGATATTGTGAAGGTAGTAGAAAATATATGACGACCATTGCCTTAGTCATCCTGTGATCACGGCTCCTCGGTAAAGGAATCGAAACGTCAGAATTAATTATAAACAATGCGCAATATATATATAAAACTTGAAATGTGACGTTTTTTATTGAAAATGTATGTATGTCACTACAGCAGCTTATATATAATCTTTTGTTTAAAAAATTCTTCACAACTCCCCGTAGATCACAAAACGCGGATCAGCATTTTCGGAATGTTCATTTTTAATCATTAATTGGAAAGCTTGTCCTTAAATAAAATTCATTGCGTGAACCGTGAAATCAGCGCTGTCTGCACGAAACGTCTGTACAACGTAATAAAAAGAACATCTTCCTCCAGACAGATATATCATTTCAAAACTGCATCACGTACTAGTATTATGAGTAAATTGCAATTAAAAATAAACTCTCATAGACTAATGGCAAACATTCTATTTGTTAACGGAAATAACTTATTAAGTTACATAACGTGAGTTTTTTCGCTTCCATACAATAATCAATGTTTAACGATCGTATTATGTTTAGTATTTGATTCATAATTTGTTTACTCAACTGGGTGTTCTGAAATGATTTGGTAGTGAAAACTCTTTGGCAACTGTGTTACATTTATAATATGATTCTTTATAACTGTGTATTTTATAAAATAATAATTTAGCGTTGTACCTATCAAACGAAAAGATAGATTGTCATTTGTTTAAAAAGGTAGGGAGAAACAATAAAATAACCAGTTTACCAACAAAACAACGATCGATAAATTAAAGAAATCTTAGTAATTGGGCATTCAATAGGCTTGGATTTTTGCTTAAACTATAATTTTATAATCACGTTATACATTGATTGTAATATTTACCGAGTGTCGCCTACGGGTGACGTGAACTTTAAAATACTCGAAGTACGTATTTGCTTGTTTGTTTTTTCGGAGAACTAAAAATTTTCTAATCAATTTGATATTAACGTATAAAGCACTGAACAATAAGTGAACTCTAATTAAATTTACATAAGGGTTGATATATATCTTTATTGTTCAAAATAAATTATTATTTTAAAAATATAACTTATAAACGTGTCAGGCGAAACAAAACTCACATCTCCTCGCTATCCAGGCGAGTTACTCTTCTAAATGAATAGCTACTGAGACCTAGATAGACTCGTCCATATTTTCCAAGTATTTCTTATGCTGACGCCACCACACAACTTCTTTATTTTATATTTAAGTCATTATAATAATCGATATTATTATTACATGCTATACCTTGTCTACATTTTAAGACGAACCTATGTGCTATTGCCTTACGTTTGGGCTTGACTTTGAAGAGTCAGAAAGGACTCTTCTTATATCATTGAGATACTATACAGTAGACAGATTTAATAGATAATTTTCGATTTCAAGTAAATAAATTTAAGAAAGTTTCAAAACAAAACACAAAACTAGTGGATACAGTTAATATCAAAAACTATTTAATAGGTGTACGAACAACAACACAATATATCCCAAAATGTCTCTTTTACCAAAATGTTTCCATTTGATATTGAACACGCATATTTAGGAAAAGCACGACGTATAATAAAATTAAAAGAAAGTAACAAATTATGTTCGACTCTCAGCGTATGGTAAACTCTCATGGAGCAAAAAGCGGCGGAAACAAAGCACAAATTTAGATGTGTCCCTTTTAATTAAACACCAGTGAATGTGTTCTGTAGAGTGGGTTCAATTTGGTCTGTCACTCGGGGCGTGTCACTCGCGCCACTTGAAAGCTCCTACCATGGGAAAAGTCGCGAAATCGGAAAAATGTATTTTTATTTTAAACTGCACTATAATTTGATTACATTGCATAATTTTAATATTGAAACTGTGATTATAACCCAGAAATAATAATGTCATGACATTACTTTGACGACCGTTTGGTGCAACGGTAGTGATCCTGCCTTTCGCACCAACGGTCCTGGGTTCAAATCCCGGAAGGGGCAGATGTTTGTATGATGAATACAAACATTTGTACCTGAGTCATGGGTGTTTTTATATATTTCTATGAATATTACATATCTATGTATCATATATGTATGTCTATCCGTTACCCTAGTATCCATAACACAAGCCTTACAGTGCTTACTTTGGGCTAGGCTAATTGGTGTGAATGTGAGAAATATTTATTTATTTATTTATTACTGTATATATAAAAATGAAAATGTATTAAGATTTTGAAAATTTTAAGAAACTAATTTGTTGTGAAAAGCAATCAAATAAAAATTATAATCTCAAATTGGATTGGATCGGTTTCTGTTACTTGTATTCGATAATCACATAATAAAATTAGTACTATAGGTAATAATTAATAAGCTAGAAAGTATTTGTAAATAAGAACAGTGTTATAAAATTTATTGTGATTCTAATTAGAAAGATGTCTAGAATTATGACAACGAAAATTCTTTTTTGCGTGGATAGCGGAAAAATCCACCAAATTGTTAATATTGAGCGGCTAAAAACTGTTTTATATATTATCGTTTTTGATAAGAAAGAAAAAGCAATCGGATTTCAAGTCATATGCTGAAATTCGGGCAAAAATTGTATTCGGCTCAATTTACATTGCATCCTTCACTAAAGGGAAGAAGATCACTTTATTGAACTATGAATCATAGTAGTTTTGTATGAAATTATACAGATTTGTATAAGAAGAATGAATATAAATACCCGGCAATCCGGTTTTAAAGTATCTCAAAGAATAGCGTATGCTGAATAAGGCAAACTTTAAGCTAAATTCGTGTAAACGAACGAGCTACAGTAAAAACAAGGAGGGTTTTAGTTTAAACGGAGTTTCTAAACATAGTCTTACTAGAATAAATTAAAAATGTATGCATCTGTCTAGTAAAGGGACTGGGAACTGGGAGCATTATAAATAAAGTGTTACGTAATATAAAATAAACATTTTAAATTTTTATTTTGACTATTACTATGGTCATAAACACAACGCGTGGTTATTATTTTGTTCGTTCTAATGATATTTAATCTCGAAACAGCCTTAATAACTCACTAGTATCTCACTCATATCATCACCGCGACCAATAGTAGCGACTCAGGTTTCAAATATCCGTCTTAACGTGACACTCCGGCCGTTTAGTTGGGAATTGCCTAAAATACTCTCGTCTCGTTGTAAGACGCAAATGTAACACAAGAACGAGAAATAGTCGAGTCGCTTCTATTTGGGTTACGCCATTTGTGCGTCGTTGAATGATTTGTTGAGCAATTAGGCACTCCATTTGGTACTCAATATGTTTTAAGTTCTTTCCAATAGATGGCACTTTTAAAGAAAGCATAACAAAGAAGACCAACATACATAAGGATGTATGTTGGTCTTCTTTGTTATGCTTTTTTATATAAATCTAATATATATTTATATTTAATATAAAATATGTTGCTTTTTTAGATTTATCTTTAAGTTTTGTATGTCACAGCAGAGTTTAAGTATATATGTTAAGGTAAATATGATTACTATGGTTATTATTAATAATAACCAGTAATGATTAATAATTATCTCATGATTTGGTTAGATTAGGTTAGGTTAGGTTATTATTAATAATTGTTGGTAAATATTAATAATTTACATAAGTAACATAGGAATATACTTATTTAAAACAGATACTTGTTGACTTCATTGTTAATAACGATGCATGTAACAATAACATAACTATTGTTGGGATAATAGAATAATACTGTTTTATGTGGCTTATGTAAGGTGACAAGGTATAGTATTGTTATTTTGTTAGTTCTGTTAAAGCTGTTTTTCTAATGCTGTAACACATAAATTCATTCATAACCCTGCACTGGGGCGAACGCTTCGATTAATCCCATATAGCCTTTCCAGGCCTATGACATTTTCAAGGTCGTGTTTGGTCTATAAGAGAGTGATATAACTCCCTGACTGGGCCTAAGTATCCATAAGGATTTACCTCTTTCCACCCACGTGTCTGGAGGGTAGCCCATTCATTGCTTCGGGCGCAAAAAAATCATCGCTAGTTAACCACCTTATACTGGTTTACTGGTGGAAGTCCTAGAGTTGTACCTCCGTTAAATCGTTTATCGAACCAGGGACATCGGAGTGACTTTTCTATAAAAACCGTTATTCGAGCCACTCGACCACAGAGGTGTGTATGTACGCGATGGGAAGATAATAACGACTGTGAGTATAATTTGTGGTTATTTTCTTATTGGTTTTCATTCAACATATTTAGAGAGGTGTCTACGATTCGATAATCGTCTGTCTACGATTAAACCTATACGACGCGCGCTACGCTTGATCAATCTAAAATATAAAATTGTAATTAAGTCTAGACCTAAGGAGACTGGAATGCCAATGCCACTATTCCTTTGTTAGGGTTGTATCTGTTAATTTTTGTTTGGTTCTGTATTTTATTACAAAGTGAAATAGTCTCATTACTATCAGCACCATTTAAATATTTCCTTTTGGTTATACTCTTGTTTCTTATATGCTTATTGTTTCACAGCAGTGGCCATATTCATAGATTTTCTAAAGATGTAAACGAGAGACGCAGAAATTGAGTCTCATTATTCTTTCATCATCCATTGATTCTCTATCATTCATAACATAAATCAACTCTCATCATGATCTCATTAAAAGAAGAAATTACTGAGACTAGGCAAGGCATATACTTGTGCCCTATGCCTTCCCTTATGAGAAGACAACATAACAATAAAAGTTATTTTTTTTAATCTGATAACCAAAAAGTTCTTACTCCTTTTTCTGCACATATTCTATTTTAAATTTGAAAAGTGAGTATTACTCGATATTTTTTTTGTAGTAGATTACATGGTCTTTGGTTGATCATTTTACCTATTCTTCGTACTTTGGTAAACTGAAGCCAAACGCATTACTGCAGAATCGAACTCATATCTTGTAAGTATCATAGGTAGGACTTATTGTTAATGGGCGGTTTCATTATTTAGACGACAGATTTTTATCTAGCGGGAGTGACTCTACCTTCGAAGCCAAACGGTCTCTAATTCAGGCCTCGGCGGGGACAGAAATTTAGAGTTGAATACAAGCAATTTTGTACCCGAGTTGGTAAACATTATTAATATTTTCATATTAAAAACATGATATATCGGTGCAGCCTTTTGAGAGGACAGTTCAGTGACATACAAATGTAAGTATAGCATTATGAACGTGTATACACGCGTGTGTGTGTATATTCGTTATCTAGTACAGTAACATAATACGTTACAGTGGATTTTAGGCTTGGCTAATCGCAGTGAATCAAGAAATATTATTATTAATGGTATATACTGTAATTAATTATACATATATGTTATACATGCAGGTATCAAAGTAAATGATCTTACATATTGCAGGAAGCATCCCTATTGCGTTGCAGTTTCATACCATCCCTGCCTCATACAAATCTGAACATCCCCATTACATGCCTCAGACGGGCAACGGCCGCGCTTTAACTGCATACAATCAGCAACACATCTAGAATAACATCATCAAACCAACATCACCCCAAACCCAACGCAATAATGTTCAATATCGTACAGCCAGTCTACTAAAACTTACTTACTGTTGTATAGAACCGCGTTATAATGGACGCATTTTTGCTCAGGATATCGATGAAAAAAACCTGTGTCCAATGGAATCTGGCAATATGAAACACGCGCCTTCCATTCACATAGCTTTCATTTAAAAAAAAATCAACGGCTTTTTATCTTTCCGCGTATGCAAAACTTTTTTTTTGGCATACTCTTTTTTCGAATCGACGAGTTTTGAACAGTACGCAATGCAACCTTTTTTTAACCATACATTACTGGCTGAAATCTGAGTGTGTTATGTAACTTTTTTATTACTTGTATTTAAAAAAAAACAGTAAACAAATTTTTGAAAGGCCATCTATGGAACAAAGGAATATTGCGAATTGGGAACCACCTCTTCTAATTAAAAAATATTTAACGTTTCGTTATCTAGCTTTGTGAAATTTACAGCAATTAGGTAGTTAATTTGCTGCTCTAATATTCTCATAGAAGTTGAGAATAATTAGCAGAATATAATTTGTATATCTCTCTCCCTTTTGCTGAAACAAAACGTATCGTTGTTGTTTCTGAATTCCATAAAACAAGTGCTTTATTTTCTTGTCTTGCGGTCAGAACGACGACCATTTGGTGCAACAGTAGTGATCCTGTTTTACGCACTGAAGGTCCTGGGTTCGAGTCCCAGAAGGGACATATGTTTGTGTGATGAATACGAGCACTTGTACCTGAGTCATGGGCATTTATTGGAGCATGGATCAGCTTTAATGACGCAATGTCTGTTACGCCATAACTTCCCGAGTGCTTAACTGATTTTAATAATTTTTGTGTGGAATCCATAACAATCAATTCAGGATCAGATTGTGGCGGAGCCCGAATTTTGAAATTCACAAAAATAAAAATGTTTTGTCCAAAAAGTTATATGGGATTTCCCATTAAAACAAAAAGCGCGCACTTTTGAAAGTTTAAAATTTTTTTTAGTGTTACGCTCCGCTCCAATATATGTTAATATGTGTTATGTTAAGGTGCTAACGAAGCTTTATGCTTAGAGACTGCATCGCCCAGTATATATATACTGGGAAATATTTCTATAAATATTGAATATCTAAGTATCGTATATGTATGTTTATCCGTTACCTTAGTATCCATAACAGAAGCTTTACAGTGCTTTTTTGGGCTAGGCTAATAGGTGTGAATGTGAGAAATATTAGAACAATGAATATGATGTTATCTAATATTTATTCATATTATATTAATTATCATTTTTTTATAATCCCGATTGGTACAGAAAACTATTTTTTTCCCTATTGGCTCGGGTCTGAATTTTGCGTTACTAACGTTGTTTCTGATTTCCATATCACAAGTTTTTTAGCTACTCATGTTATATCGTTTAACATTTATTTACATATACTTTTGCCGATCTTTTTTTGATTATAGTTATGGAAACATCATAGTCTTTATTTAGTCTATGGTTATACATTTACAATACAATACAATATGTTTATTTGCAAAAATAGGGTAAAGTTACAGTTTCGTGTTATAAATTAAAGGGTCTTACTTAACCTATTTAGCCACGTTTCATAGCATGCAAATATTTGAGTAATAAAAATATTTAAAAAAATCTAACTAAAAATCACAACAAAAGTATTAATAAAAAAAGAAACAAAATCTCATTACTAATACACTCTTAATGTCAAACGTCAGGATCATTTAAGTAGTCTTTTAATGTATAATATGCTTTATTTATTGAAAAACCTTGAGAGTCAATTTATATCTCATAATATTGTTAATTTCTTTTATGCCTTTCGGTAGCAAGTTGTAAATACCATACAAATTATTTCCAAATAAAGCAGTTTTGTGTGGAATCTGTCACAGCTTATCTTTACATCTTGACGATAACAAATTTTTAAATAAATGTAAGTTAGACTTTACAAAGATACACACTTCATATAAATAAATACAGGTTACTACACATACTACTTACAATTTACTTAGTTAAATTAATATTTACGTAAAATAATATTTTATTATTACGAAGAAACATTTTAAGTCCCTCAGCTAGCTCCTTTCTAACTTTAATGGATGAAAGCATAAAATAAGTAATTTGTTATTGCAACTATTTTAACCTCTCTTACTAAGAGAACTCGAACAACAGTGAGGACAGCCCCATCTGACTGAATTAATATATTTATATGTAAGAATTGCTTTAAAAATTACAAATTAAAATCGAACGGTTAAATATTTTTTTGAAATTGTCATCACCTTTTTTAAGAAAAGATGACAAGTCGAAACGTACAATTTTATTTAAAAAATATAAATAAAGACGATCTTATTATCCGTAATAAGTATGTCATTTCAAGTAATTTTGTTATGAAAATAAATCTTATAAGATAAATTATATTAATAGAAAAATACTGGAAAAAATCGACTCGGCTCACAAATGAGTTTCCAAGCGGGAATTGAACCCGCGACCTTTGGAAGTCCGGTCTAATGCTCTACCAATGAACTGCACCCAATGGATCACATTAGACCGAACTCCTAAAGGTTGCGGGTGACAATTCACTTGTGATGCGACTTTTTTTAGTATTTTGCTATTAAAATAATTAATCTTATAATATGGCATTGGAAAAATGCAAAAAAATATATAAACCTAGCGGCCCGTCCCGGCTTCGCACGGGTGGACAAAATTCTTCAAAAAATTTCTAGCATTAAATATAGCCTATGTTACTCAGCGTGAATGTAGCTTTCCAATGGTGAAAGAATTTTTGAAATCGGCTTAGCAGTTTTTCAGTTTATTCATTGCAAACATACAAAAATACAAAACTTTCCTCTTTATAATATTAGTGTGGATTATAAAATAAATCTTATCAAAAAAATTCTAAAAATATTTTATATGCATATTACAGTCATCACCCACCCTTCCACAACTATATAGAATGTGTTTATATTATATTATTGTTCTTAAGCAGGAGTAAAACGCAAGACGAGGTCATTAATTTCCAGCCTTTTTTGAAAGCAAAAATCTAAAATTTCCATGGTAATATTCTATACGGCAAGTGAAACTGTTAGGTGAAAATATTAATACAAGATCTTTAAAGACGAGTTTACGATGCAGACAATTTATAGCGCGTTTCGTTCGTGTGTGGAAAATAGTTTATTTAGATATAAATTCTTATTTTGTTTATATAATATTTAAACTCGATAAAATTCAACTTTGTTGCTATAGCATTGTTCAATCATGATTATATTTATTGCTATTATTCCGACGTTACTTTATTTTGTCTGATGAATATTTTTGCTTCTACTATTGTACGGTCTTACACCGCACATTCCTTACTACAGTTCGATTCGCTTAAATTAGATTACGCGTCAGCATTATAACTTTACCTTTTATCTGCTGTAATTAAACATTATGAGATTACTATCGTCCACATTCGAGGAAGGACCCATCTTTCAACTCCCTTTTTATCTGTAACTTTACTAAACTACTTTAATAAACTAAGTAAAGAAATCCTTTCGTTTTATCTCCGCAACAACACAACTTTCAGCGTCGTGCCAGCCACCACTTACTACGTGACTTACAAGCAACAAAACCAACCACAACATCTACCTGTACGGTGTTCGTGGTCAACTAAACGAACATCCTACAACTATATTTAACTTAAAATTATAATTTTTATTTATTTATTTGATAGAAAACAGACAGTTGTAAAACTGAATACAAATAGACAATATTGTAAAAAAAACAATTCATAATAACGGTAATATATTATAACTTTAGACACTGAACGGTACCTTAGTAAAAAGAGAAAAAAATAAAAATAATATTTCTTACAATCACACCAATTAGCCTAGCCCAAAAGTGAGCACTGTAATGCTTGTGTTATAGATACTAAGGTAATAGATAGACATATGTACATATACCATACATAAAGAAGTCGTATATATATATATATATATATATATATAAGTTCGTATTCATCACACAAACACCCTTCTGGGACTCGAATACAGGACAGTCGGTGCGAAAAGCAGGAACGCTACCGTTTCACCGAACGGTCGTGTGTTATAAAACCAGTTAATAGTATTAGTGTATTATGTATATATATGATATTAAATATTGAAATATAAAAAAAACTCAAAGAAGAATACGAGTAGAAAAACTACGACAACAATGTTCTTTTTTACTTAAAACTGTCAATATTATGTGATGTGATTCACAATCTTGAGATATGAGGTTATCTACCCGCTTTGACCTTCTTATTTGTATACTTATAAATAAGGTAGATACAAGATTGCGTGAAAAAATATACTATCAATAAAAACAGAAATCTATAACAGATAAATTTTAGTTAAAAATCATTTTGTTATTTTCATTCGAATTTTAATTTGAGTTTGAAAGATAAAACTTTTTTTTAACTAAAATAAAATTTATTAATCGTTGGATTTTTTATAAATAATAACGGAAGATGTTGGTTACAAATATGAATTAGTTACTCGTAAATATAATAATAATTAAGTAACAAATATAACAAGTTACTGTTTTATGCGAAGATTATTTCAAGAAAAGTGTATTTTCAGAAAGGAGAAACAAAATTAAATAAACCTTCTTTAATTCAAAACGCAAATTAATTTAAAGTTGTCTCGGATGTTTGCAGTGGTGGTACAGGTCACGTTATTTATGATTTCATATATCATTTTTCACTCTTTTTAAAGGAAGATTTTTTGGTCAAGGACTTTCGAAGCCAAACGGTCCCGAATTCTAACCCCGGAATAGGCAGATGCTTGTGTAATAAAATAATATAACTATTACTTATTTATGTAATATGTATAACTATCCGTTTACCCCAGTATCCATAACACAAGCCTTACAGTGCTTACTTTAGGCTAGCTAGGCTAATTTTTATGAGTGTAAGAAAATTATTATTAGAACCAAGTACCGAATGCACTTGTTTTATAGAATTCGGAAACAACAAATGCAGCATAATCAATATAGAATAGAATCAAAATCAATATAGAAAAGTTAATTTTCTACATCGACGCGGACGGGAATCGAACCCAGGACCCCGAAGTGGCGTTACCATGAAAAATGGGTCACTCGACTACAGAGGTCATCAAATATATACTCTAAGAACACAAATTTGTTGTTTGTGTGTTTGGCTGGCCGCTCTTTTTCCATTGTATACGCGTTACCATAGCAACGCGTTACCGGGTCAGCTAGTATACCTAAGAACACAAATTTGTTGTTTGTGTGTTTGTCTGTCCGCTCTTTTCCCGCTCTTTTTCCATTGTATCAATTAACGTTACCATAGCAACGCGTTACCGGGTCAGCTAGTTATTAATAAATAAAATAAAGACAGTATGACCAGTTTAAACAAAGCACCATAGCGTAATTCTCCAAAAAACTCGTTTACATTTAAAATGGCTGACTTTCCCTCCCGTCGCGTCCCAAGGATGGCGATAAAAAAACGTCATAATATTTCCATTACTGGCCAACTACCTTCGTGTCGAAGGTTACCTCCACATAAATTATAGAAAAATAGAATGGGAGTAAACAATAGGTTGATTAATGGTTCCGATGCAGAAAATATTTCGGAATTTCCCTCTCGCGATTGGTTGAGTCTATGAGTGATGGTAAAGTTTTCGTCTCGGGTAGACGAAGGCCTCTAGAAATATTATGCCTATTGTTGGATGAAAAGTTTTAGACTTGTTGCATATTAACTTTTATATAAATAAGGTTATATGTGTGCAATTTTATTGTTTTAATACACAGTAGTCTAAATAAGATGAAGTTAAGATGGCCAAGTAACTACCTACAAAGTCATGAAAATAATCGGAATAGCTGGTTTTAAAACTGCTATAGGCTTTCTTTATACCACTAATTTTGAGATACTTTGATTTTAATGAACAATGATCCATTACAGGAATAATAAAAATTACGTTCACACCAATTAGCCTAGCTATAGTAAACACTGTAAGGCTTCCGTTGTGGTTACTAGGTTAACGGATAGACATACATATTATATGATAGATAAATATGCAATATTCATAGAAGTATTCATGATTCAGGTACAACTGCTCGTATTCATTACCCAACCATCTGCCTTCTCAGAATCTAGAACCTAGTACTGTCGGTGCGAAAGGCAGAAAAGCTATCGTTGCATCAAAATACGTTGCCGACATATATTTATTTTATTCACGTGATAGTGCTTGGACTTTATCTTATCTGATGTTCAGATATGATACGATGAAAGATGCACCCAAAGAGTGACTGGCTATCTCAATGTAAGATATGGTTCTGTTTACACCGAAGTTTACGTCCTATCTAGAATAATATACTGTTTTATATAAATACTAGCTTTTACCCGAGACTTCGCCCGCATTTTTTTTTCAATAAAAAGTATCCTATGTTACTTCTAATACCTCCAAGAATATATGTACGAAGTTTCATGATGATCGGCTTAGTAGTTTTTGCGTGAAAGCATAACAAACAAACTTACATTCACACAATATAATATTAGTAGGCATATACAATATAATATAATATTAGGCAAACCACATCATTGTTCTGAATCCTATAGCCAAAACACTTGTGTTATGAAATTCAGAAATAACTACGGCACCACAACACCCAGACACGAGGCAATATAGAACAGGCATTACTACATAGACTTGGCCAGGAATCAAACCTGGGACCTCAAGTTGCGTTACCATCAATACCAGTGTGCGAGCCACATGACCACGGAGGATCTCATACGGATGGTTACAGATGTCTAGTCAATTTAATAAGTCTCTAGAATGATTAAACATTCGTAACACAAAAATCAAAAAACCACGCATCTCTTGCTCTCGTTTATCGAATCTGGTAGTAATTTTTAAAATAAAATTCAAAACAAAAATGTGGTCAAAATTCTTTAAATTTTTTCTAGCATTAAATATAGCCTATGTTACTCAGCGTGAATGTAGCTTTCCAATGGTGAAAGAATTTTTGAAATCGGCTTAGTAGTTTTTGAGTTTATTCATTGCAAACACAAAAATACAAATCTTTTGTTTTTCTAATATTAGTGTAGATATATCTTTTATTTTTCAATTTTAACGCTGCAGTAGTTTATTCAAGCATTTACGTGCTAAAATTTAGAATATTAATCAACTATCATACAAAAAACAAAAGACAAGCATACTTAATACTTAAAACATCTTTAATATGAAGAGACAGCTGGCGTCGGCTTAAGAAATCCTTTAAAAATCGATTGGTCGGATAGCGAGCGGGGTTTCGATTCCAATTGGACACCTGAGTCATTACGTTTGTAGTTTTTAACAGCATACGATGTTACTTTTTCAATTTCAGCAAAATTGCAACATACGAAGTTGAGATACCTATAACCTATTTTATATCACAAAATAAATCGTTCGGCGTCAATGAAAAAGCCATTTTCTTACGATCAAATAAAAGTGAAAGTGAACTCCTGTAAAAGCTATATAAGCTTTATATTAACGTTATAACAAAACTCCTGTTTTACGTTCTACGGAACATTAAACAGCGATCGGGCAGGGACACCGCTTACGAGCTCATGAATACTTTAACTGGTATTGCTAGAGAAAAAAATAAATACTTTTTTTTAAAGTAAGAAAACAAGTACCTAAATATAAAAATAAAAAAACTTGAATTAAAAACAATTAGCCTAGCCCAAAGTAAGCACTGTGAGGCTTGTGTTATGAATACTATACTTTGTCCAATGTAAGATGATACAGTTGACACCTATATACAGTTATAAAGGTATAAAGTTGCTATAGCAATGTCAAGCCAAACATAAGGAAACAAACGCAACCTTAGTACGTAGCAATAAGGAAGTGACACCTGTCAAAAGTATCATCCTACATTGGACAAAGTATAGGGTACGGATAGCCATACATATAATTATGATACATAAATATGAAATATTCATAGAAATATAAATACCCATGACTCAGGTTTTTTTTAATTTAGGATGGGTTAGCTCATGATCCCGATCAAGCCCGGGGGCCAAGACAGAATACACGGTGGAACAAGCCAACCCAGAAGGAGCCTATTCACCCTGGCTTTGAAAATGGACGGATTATAAGTTCTTGGAAATACAGACGCAGGGAGTGAGTTCCACTCCTTTGCTGTGCGCATTATGAAGGATGTTGAAAAGTGCTTGTTGCGCCAGGTAGGAAGAGCAACCAAGTTACAAATGCTCGTATTCATTACACAAACATCTGCCTCTTCCAGAACTCGGACTCAGGGATCTTCGGTGCGAAAGCCGTAGCTACCGTTAAACCAAAGGGTCGCCATTAAATTTAGATGTATAATATTTAGACATAATATTGTATAAATGTTAGACAACATCACATACGTTGTTTTGAACTTAAATTAAGTTTCTTTAATACTTGCAATTTATATGAACTGAAACTTACAACAAAAACTCATGTGTACTATTAATAAAAATTGCCACTAAATTTATTCTGGATTGAAAAAATTGGCTACATGTCAAATGCATGAACTCAGTTTTATCAAAGAAAAACAATTTAAGACGTTTTTAATTGACAATTTTAATATGTGTATAATAAATTTTATTATAATTGTATTGCTAATTCGATTGTCTTATTATTATGAATTGTATTCTAAATGTTTAATTTAACGTGTATAAATAATATCTTTATGTATTCCATAATTTATTAAAAAATAATATTTCAAATTAATCTGTTTGTATACTGTCAAAATACAAAACTAACATTGTTTTATTCTTGTAAGTATCTTATATTTAACCTTTTCATGCTTTCATATCTAATTTGGCGTTACACAAATCTTATACTAACCGCACGGAAATTCCCTAACAAAGGAATTTAATTCCCCTGTAGTTGCAACACTAACTTCCGTAGACTTTACTGCATCGGAATAAAGGCGACACAAACTAAGTACTAAACAGCATCAAAGTTTAGTCGTCCATCACCACAGTTCGGATCCCATCTAACTTGCCCAACAGTGGGAGGCTTTCGTTTAGTTGGCTGTCGAATTGTTTAGTTCAGTTAAACTGTGAACTTGATCGGGAAGTAAAATGACCCTGTTGAAGTAAGCTGCTATTGAAATAACAAATAAGCTAGCTAATGGATTCGATTGTTAAAGTCAAGCTATGTATCTTCAACCTACAATTTTAAAGTAGATATTGCTTTGAATGTGTTTATGTCTATATGTCAGAAAACACATACAATTCAGGGGTATTCATGAGTGTCTTCTAGGTAAGCGCGTCACATCCTAAATGGCATCATCGCTAAGCGAGATAGCGGTCAAATATAAAAAAATATATTTCATACATTTCTAAGAATATTAATTATTTTTTTTGTTATTTAAGCATTAAACTGCTTGATATTTATAACTAAACTCTTGAGACATGTTAACAAAATTATGTAAGTTCTATAATTTTTATATAATTCATGCATTTTACAATGCTATAATAATTTATAATTATGTAAGAATAAAGATAATACATTATTATTTGAAATGAATGGCAAAGATTAGGGAACGTATAATTTTCATATATTTTTTTAATAAATCCCGACATTTAGACGGCTTTTTAGGAGCTGAGATCACAAGATCATGATTATAGCACCAGAAAAGCACATTAGAATTAAACAAAGTAAGTCATAAAAACAAACGGGTATCGTTTGTAAATTTTAAACTAAAGTATTTAAAGTCGTAAATAACGAGATAGAAATAAATTAATAAAATTTGAAAAAAAAAATGTCCTGTCTTAAAATTAGCTCCTTCCTAAAGTTGCAAGTAAAATGATTACTGACTCTGACCTGGAAAATTAGCAAAAGTGAAAGGTGTAAAAAATAAAATAAAAAAGAAGCTAATAACACAGAAGAAATGAGGAATTATGTTTTACTAAACATATGGCAAGTAATATTCGTATATGACAATATAATTACACATAAAGCGCCTATAACCAGTAACCCTTTCACAGATAAATGTGTTTGAAACACACCAGTATCTGAAGTTTTCAAAACATCCGTACCATTTCTAGTTTGAAACAAATATGTATGGGGAATAGGGTAACAACGAATTAAAAAGATAAAAGGAAAAAAAAATCAGTCACTTAGACGACTACTTTTCTTAATTACTTATGATAGCTCTACGAAGAAAACTATTGAAACGTCAATAACGCATAAAAAACAGTTTTTAGTAACAAAAAACGTAAATTTAATTGTTAAAGAAATAATGGAAAAGGCGACTAGTGCCTACAAAACCTTAACTGTTATCGAGAATAAGCAAACTTTTTATTTGTTTTTAAGTTATTTAGAATCGTGTATTCCCTCTGCGTGCATTTAATATACAGTTTGAAGACGGTTCGGCATTCGGACTACCAAATTCAAATATTTATCAGCAAACAGGTAGCACAAAGGTGTTTAGTATAACATTTATGAACATTATCCGTATTTAACCGTATTGAATGCAAAAAGTTAATGGTGAACTAAACTGAAATCAAATTTATTTAACAATTTTGTCATTTATGACACTGTCACAAATAGTCATTAATAAATTTCATTAATTTAATACCATTCTATAAATTCCATTCCATTATTCAGTCCAATGTTGAGAAATATTCTTCACTCAGCCGAGAACGTCATTCTCTGACGATCAGTACCGAAAATCAAATTGGTACAATCCCTTTTAGTTTCAATTATTGGTTATATTGATGTTTGCTACACAGATCTATCGGAGGAATTGCTCAATAAGTTCGGAGCGTCTTATGACCGTCTGTATCAGGTTTATCTTTAATTATCGGAAATTTTCGAATACGAGATGATGTTCCTCTCGTTGATGAGACAACGCTGGCCTATAGCGTAAAATTAGAAAGTTACTAGAAATTTCGACGGTTGATCACAAGGCTCGGTAGCTCAATTGGGAGAGCATTGGACCAGAATTCCAAAGGTTGAAGGTTAGTTTGTAATTATACAATCAATTACGTACATGAATTATATAAAAGAAACAAAACAAAAATGCAAACTCAATACTTAAGTAACATTATATCTAAAATGATATGAAACAATTTCCGTAAAACGGAACGTCTAGACACCCCACCTCGGAAACAAGTGTTCAAAATGAGTGACGTAAAGGTTGCTATTGGCAACTATGCATGGCTCATTTGGTACGTATTTCATTACCTCTGTCTGTACCAGGGCTCACTTGACAAGGGCTATCCGACCCTTAATATTACAAACTTAATAATTCTAAACCAAAGGATATTCACTCTTAACCCCAAATATATAAGGTTAATTCAGTTGCCTCAACAAAAGTATATACGAATTTGAAAATGACAAAGTGGTTTGGGAGTTGAGTTATGTGATTTTGTGTCTTGACGGTTTTGTAATAGGGACTAATTCTGGTGCTGATTAATATTTGTCAGGTGTAAGGAAGGTAACAGGTATTGTTAATATTATATAGGTTTGTTTTGGATGTGACCCCAATTAAACCAGCGTTAAATTTTGAAGTACAGATTAATGAAGCCTCGAATATTGAGTTATGTAGTTTGGATGTTTAAGGGTTATCTTATCTGGGGGAATTACTCTTCTAAGATGGACCCGAAGTAGGCAGACCTGGTAGATCTGTTTACTAGGATATTTTAATTAGTAAAATTACCTTTATAGAGCTTAAAATTAATACGCTATTATCTAGAATAAAGTTATTCTTTACATTTTCTTTGTTACTTGCTGTGCGTGTAATTTTTTTTCTCTCTTTTTTGGGAGCTTTGATCAAACATTCGAACCTTTTAGCTCCATCTTACCTTATCTTATTGACTAAATTAACTTGAGTTAATTAATAGCAAAGCTGACATAAGTTTTAGCTGCCTCTGAGAAGGAAGAAGAGAAGAAACTAAGCAGTTGGTCAAGAAACCGACGTTGTGCAGATTCACATTCAATAAATTACTAATCTCAACTGTCAGATGACGAGTTCGCTCACATTCCATCAACAAATAAGGTCCATCACCTACCTTTCCGCACATTGAACAATTTGGAGACTCAGCTGTGTGTAATCTATAATCTAAGACTACACTGGTTTGTGTGTTTGTCTGTCCGCTCTTTTCCCCGCTCTTTTTCCATTGTATCAATAAAGTTACCATAGCAACGCGTTAACCGCAAGTAGTTCGTCTACCGGACGCTAGATGGCGCTAATGTAAAAATATTTAATAATAGAAAATATTTAAAGAATTTTGTCCACCCGTGCGAAGCCGGGACGGGCCGCTAGTAATAATAATATTTCTTAATCCCACCAATTAGCCTAGTCCAAAGTCAGCTCTGTTAGGCTTGTGTTATGAATACTAGGTCAACGGATAGACACAAAGATATGTAATATTTATCGAAATATATATAAATAGTTATGACTTAGGTACGAATACTCTTCTTCGTGACATAAACAACTGCCTCTTCATAAGTTGTTGCTCCAAATATTCGTTAATGAGGAATACTATAAAAAGAAAGATAGATTGCAATTTTCACAGTATTAACACGCCACTTATTGCTAATAAATTGGAAGGAGAATTTAGTCATTTTCATTATTTTGTATTACGAAAATTCCTAATGGTATATAAGAGTTGACGGATTCGGCAGTTATCGTAGTTACAGCCCATGTTTAAATAGCAAAGAACTTGTGGAAACACTTCAAAGAGGTTGACGTAATAGGTGATTCGGGATCAAATGCAGAAATCTCAGTTAAGTTCTTAAATAAGCAAACTTTACGATCGCGTTTGATTTAATATTTGTAAGATAGACCTTAATACTATGGAAATAAAGTCTTAATTTCAAATTTTAACTCAAAAAATATTATTATTATATATAATCGTTTGAATATAAGACCTCAAATAAACTACAATCTCTAAATAAAACAAGAATTGAAACTTATTTGTAAAAAAAATAATAGTTGAGCGATTAAAGTATAAAATTTAAACGAATATAACTCTTAACTAGATAGATGTGGGTACAAAAACTAAATCGAGAGCAAAATGTACAAAAGTAAACATTAAAAATAACGTCAAGCTTATCAAATGATTACATTTCACAAAGTCTTCTGAATAAAAGTGTATTCCAACAACTAAATTCCCATCACAATAGCAAAGAATCTTTCATATATGACGTATTCAGCAACAAATCACTATACGCAACGCAAGGAGTAATCATCTGGAAACTATTTTCTATTCAGAAGCTCGAAATTTTACACAAAAAAAATCGGTCCGTGAAGCGTCTTCGTTTCCTAGCCGATCAGAGAAGATCCTCAGTTCCAAGTTTTGGTAACACAAAGTTAAGAAGTGTGAGGGCTCTAGTTATAGTGGTGTGATGGGACAACAGCGGTGTGTTCGCTCAACCATTATTTCCACATGATTTGACGTGTCATTCCCACACCGGTATAGATAAAGTCGAAAAATAAAACCGAATGGTATACTCACGTCGTGTGTTACTACCATTTAAATCAAATCAATAGCTCGAAGTTTAGATGATACGGTAAATAGTGCATACTGGCTTAACATTGGATGAAAGACGAAAAAGGGGGTAACCTATAGGTCATACATTTGAAAAAGAATATTTTGATATTAAATGACCAATGAGATCGATTATTATTATTATTATCATCTTTATTATTAATTACGACATTTTATCTTTTTGAGTTAACTAATTTTTATTATTAATTTTATTATTTTTGAGATCATAAATTATTGTATTACTTGAGGTTGACATTGCTTTTACCAAACTTTGGCAGAACATCTGGGTTAATTTACTGTACCTTAAAACAACTAAACAAGACTGTATTTCCCATGTTTCATGCAAATAAAGATTATTCTATTCAAACCCTTTTTATGAACCTGAGTTACAAAAAATAAGTACAAAATTCGAAATCCCGAAATTAAAGTATTTTTGTTATATACTTATAAAAATACATTAAAAGTGTAACTAATTATGACACCAATTGTATTAAAATATTGGATATATAATTGCGATTAGTATCATAGTTCTATAAAATGTAAAAAAGTGCTTTAGTCTCAGTTTATTAATACTAATGTAGGCAGGTACTTAAAAAATCCTTACATTTTGAGTTTTTACACTACTGCTTCTATCGCACATTAAAATAAACCCACTTAAACGGATGTAAATAAGTCGAACCGCCACGATTAAATAAAAAAATAACAAGAATAAATGCATTTTTATTCCAATTACGATACTTTTATTTTAAATCATTAGACATTGGAATTATGGCAATAAAGAAGTGTAAGCTATGGACATATCGGTTCCGATATATAGATTCGAAAGCCTTCGTGTCGATGTAGGCTGTTTGGAATATTTGTTGCAAATGGTACGTACTAGGGTTCATGATTTCTCGAGCTTTTCAATTTCTCAGGTCTTGAGAATTCTCGAGGCTAATTTCTACCCTAGGCCTCTCGGGTTGTCGAGAAATTTACATTTACGTACGTTTTCTCATATTATTCCGTACGTTTTCCTCTCAAATAAAAGTATCAAATTAATTATAAAACTTTTATTGATTATATTAAAAAACATTAATCTTATGAATAAGCTAATTAACTTTTTTTAAACACATTTTTTTAATTATATTTTACATATATTTCTTTCAGCCTCTGCAGTCAATATATTGGGATCTTGCCTACTCAACGCCTCTACGGCAAGTTTTGTTGGTGTTAATATCATCTGCAGTTTTGTAGCACAGTAATATTATCTTCATTCCATTTTTGTGAGCTATCTAAATCTATCAATGCCTTTTTGATTGCATTTTTTAATTTCAAGAAACATCCAATCATTGTCAGCATTGAATTCCATCTAGTTCTGACATCGAGTAACAAAACTAGTTCTACTCCGATTTCGGCTACTACATGTTTCTGCAGTGTGATTGATTTTAGAGGACTCTTTCTGAAAAATCTTTTAATCGATCGGGTCTCAGTCATGAACCCTAGTACGTACTTTCATATAGTCATTGAATTGAAAAACGCTATATCGAATGACGGATTAACGAGAAACTGTTGCGAAAAACTTTTGAAATTATCGAATCGATCGATAGCCGTGACTAGTTATTGAAAACCATCGACGATTAGAGTACCTTTTTTAATCTTTTTATGGGAATCGAATTCGCAACCAAAGTTATTACTGAAAAATAAAGTCAAAAAATAAAAATCCTAAAGTAGTAAGTTAGTTTCGTATTCCAACTCGATGTTTTCAAATAAACAATAGCTCATTCCGTTTCTGTTACGATCGTTTACACTCGTAAATTCGTTTTATGATTCAGTTTGACAGGCCGCATTTACTTTTTCGTAATTTAATTAGGTGTTATAAATCAATGACAGGAACAGCTCGGTATTTTGATTTATTTAAACAAAAACAAAAAAGTATTACGTGCAAAAACAACTCTTAAAAATGTCCTAAACGTCAACAGCAAGAGCAAGCAAGCAACCACAAAAAGCAATTATATCACAGATTTTTATTATATTTTTTTTATTATTCTTAATCATGCGACCAGTCTCGTTATAAGCAGATGGGATGTATGTAACATGTTACCATAGACTTCTGATTCTTTTGTTAGTGTCCAGTTGTAAATAGTTTACATTAGTTACTAAGTCAGACCAGCGATTACCAGGTATTTTATCCGCACATAACAACAATTAGATTTTAAAATTGAAAATTATCATTATATATTTCTTTATTTTCGAACAGCAAGGATCATTTAAATAACAAATATATAATCATAAAAAAATTTCATTAATAAATACAAATTACAATTAAATCAAAATAAATAAATATAAGCAAATTACTAAAATAAGATTGTCAAATATAATTTTATTACATAAAGGGGAAACAACTAATTTTTATCCATACTTAGTCAGCTAAATAACTAATTTCAACAATGGCACTTTTTTATTTAATTTATTTAAAAATTAGTTTAACAGGCGGTAAACGAACCCGCAACCTTTGGAAGTCCGGTCCAATGCTCTCCCAATTGAGCTACCGAGACTTGTCCCGCCTAAGAATTCACTTGTGAGCCGAGTCGATTTTTTCTAGTATTTTTCTATTAAAATAATTTATCTTATAAGGTAACATTGAAAAAATGGAAAAAAAAACATATAAAAGTTGATAATTCATTTATATTTTGAAAGACACCAAAGTGTTAATAAAAGATTATTTAAATTGGCCAAAAATATCTCTATTAATTCCTGGATAAATATCCATTCCGAATTACACAACCGTATAAGCTTTCTTGTCGTTACCAAGTATATATCAACCATACACTATCAGTCAAATGAAATTTCTGTAGCAACTTTGTAAATGACATGCGAATTTCATAAATCTAGAGAGAGTCGAGGAAGAAAATCGGATAGTTTATCATTGAAATATCTTGAGCATACAGTTCTCGGAGAAGTGAGGAAAATATTGCTCAAGCTCAAAATTTTAATGTGAATTCCTATACCATTCTGTTTATACTGATAAATTAATAAAAAAAAATACATACTTAATTGCGTCATTTCAAAAGTTTTTGTTGCTCTCGTGTATTTGTTTTATTTGTGCATGTGCCTTTTGAAATGCCCTTTGAAAGTAACTATATTATCTTCACAGACAATATTACGATGTAGTCACTTATATTAAATTTATGAAGATTTTTTACAGTTGGAGTAAGCAGTGTTAGATTTCAAAGTCTCAATTATTCGTTGAACTTAATCAAAACAATCTTAAAAGACTTTTTTTGTTAAGTTTGCCCATAAGGGAAGGCAAAAGGTACAAAGCCCATACAGCCTAGTCTTCAGCAATTCTTCACTTAATTAGATCACGATGAATAATATAATAAAATAACCGCTTTCCCTAGGTTTCAGTAATGGTGTGGAGTTTTACATAAACCTCCTCGTGGATATCTGAAAAGAGTGTGAAAAGACACCTTTCGATTTTTTCTGGTCATTAGCTTTACTGGATAAGAAATTCAGTGTCATACATCCATACAAATCCCAACGGGAACACAAACAAATCTGTCACAAGATTGCTGAATCACGTTAATAATTTTCAGGAACTGCTCGACACCCCTCTTTGACGCGATCAACTGAGCAATAGAAATATCGAGGGGCCAAATTTTGCGATAAGGCTGTTCCCTTGTCCCTCCAAGGGGTCGATTATTGAATGCATCAGCTAAAATGTAATATAATAATCGAAGCATATGCAAAATACGATTCTATATAGAATTTGACAATAGAAAACGAGGCAATTCTTTGACTGTTTAGAACTAAAAAGTGGTTATTGTGTTTTTCTTATTTATGTAATTGTTTTGCTCGTTTACTTTCCTCTTAATATTCAATTCAATTGAGAAAAAACAATCATAAATTTTAAGAATAGTTTTGATTAAATTTTGTAGAGTGCCAAAATAGTGCATTGAATTTGGCTTCTGTTTATCACAATTCTGCGTGATAATGGTTTAAATAATGGAGGTTATATCACAGGTTTAACAAATGACGAGCTATAAATTTGATAACTTTGACAAACTCCGTGGTCGAGAGGCTCGCATGCTGTTTGTCATGGTAACGCCATTCTGAAATCCCGGGTTCAACCCCGACCGTATCAAAGTACAAAACCAGAATTGTGTCTCAGTGTTGTGATACCGTCGTTGCCTCTTTCCATAACACAAGTGCTTTCGCTATTTAACTTCAGTTCAGAACAATGTATGTAAAGTTGTCTTATAATAGCTCACCCGGTAACGCGTTGCTATGGTAACGCGTATACAATGGAAAAAGAGCGGACAAACAAACACACAAACAACGAATTTGTGTTCTTAGATTATAGATTTATATTTTAAAAAATAGTAAAAATTAAGACAAACATATTTAAAATGATTTATTTCACAGAAAATATTTATTTATCAGATAATAAAAAATAACTAGTTAAAGTGAAAACATAATTCCGTAATGTTTAACATCCACTTACAAAATTCTTATCAAATAAATTGTTTGGTATTACGAAACATAACCAGTTTAGGTTCCACTTCTTTTTCATATCATATGTGTCAAACTTGAATATCAAATTCTATAAATGTATTTTAGTGGTACAAAATCTAATACAATATTTTACAATATCAATTATAAAGTCATATAACATTTTATTGATAGTCTCTGTAAAAATTGTTTCTATTTAAAAATACGCGCCTTGCCATTTTAATAATATGCTTATTGTTAGTATCTAGAATATTTACAATAGATTAAATTTATAAGCAATATAATATGAACGTTTACAAAAATGCTTAATACCTCAAATCGATATAAAGAATATATTGGTGTGATTGGTTTTACACATTCCAGAACTATTTCTTAGTTTTCACTGTCTGCTAAGTATTTTTTTTATATTTCGTATAGTATTATAAATTATCATAAACTTTTAGTTAAAACCTCTAACAACTCTACGGGCTGTGTAGAATTAACAAATTTACTCTCTACCTCTGGATAAATATCAACACACAATTTTCTAACATCCGATTTAAAATTTAGAAATACTACTACTCGAGATGCTTTATCGAAATCTTTCATTAAGTGCATGAGATTAGTTGCCACAGTAGAGTCAATTCTTTGAACGCTACCACCATTTATTACTAAAACTGTATCTGACGTACTATTTTCTGATACTTTAACAATAGCTTTTCTTACATGCTCAGCAGCACAATAAATCAAATTATCACCCAACGTAATGGTCACAATATCACTGTTATCACTCTTAACTTTATTCACTACTACACTAGGTTTGGAGGTACTATACAATAAGATTAGGCCTTGGAGTGAAATTCCCGCTACAATACCATATTCTAAACCAATTAACAATGATATCGCCATTGTTGTCAATGTCACTAATAATTCTAATTTACTGTTCCTCCACAATCTAATAAAAATATTAACATCAACCATTGAATACATAGCTGTGATAATCAAGCCTGCTAAAGATGCATTAGGTATATAATAAAACGCAGACGTTAATAAGGAGAGAGCTGCTATTATTATTAAACTCTTCCAAATACCTCCAAATGGTGTTTGAACCCCTGACGCATAGTTTAAAGCTGTTCTAGTAAAAGATCCAGTTATAGGCATACTGCTGAAAAATGAACCTATTATATTACAAAGACCAACGGCAATCATTTCTTGGGTTGCGTCTACTCGACCTCCAATAGCGAAAGCTTTTGCAATAGCTACACTTTCGAGGATTCCCACTAATGGTAATACTATCGACTCAGGTCCTAAAACTTTCACCATATCAATAAAACCATACGTGGTGTTTCCAGAAGATGTACTGAATGGTGGAGGTCCAAATGTAGGCAGACCACTCCCTATATCTCTGATTAGTTGTAACGGTTCACTGTCTGTCGTAATTTTCAAAATATACGCCACAATCATACCAAAGATGACAACTACTGCATTTCGGCCCATTGAAATAAACCATCTCATTTGTTTTCCTAATCCATCAGTACGACTGCAACCATTTCCGAGACGTTTCAGTAAACACAGCATTACTATCGTAATTGATCCAAGTATCGGGTCCCAGAGTTTGGCCGTTTTGATGTTGTTCACAAAGTTAGACATTGATTCTGCAAAGTAATTTCCTGAGACACCATTCAAAGCGAAAAACGCTTTCAATTGTCCAGCAGCAATCTGAAATGCAGCCGCCGTAGTGAATCCGTTAATGACAGGCGAGGATATGAAATTGACTAAAAATCCAAGCTGGAATATTCCCATAGATAATATCACGATGCCTGTCAAGAAAGCTGCTAATACAGCGAAATCTGTTGAGTATCCTGTGTACTTTGCTACCAACGATGACATGACTGCTGTTGGGCCGACAGTGACGTCCTTAGAGCTTCCAAATATAACGTAGATAAAGCCATCTGCTACTGAGGAATACAGGCCGTATTCTGGAGGGAGACCAGCAATGACAGCGTAAGCTATTCCCTGTGGAATGGCCGTTAGAGCCACTGTAACTCCTGCTATTATGTCTTGTAACAAGAAAACTAGGTTATACTTCGGTAACCATTCTATAATAGGCACACGTGTTCTTAAAGTTTTTTCGCTGCACAATTTCTTTACAGATTTATTTATTCTACGACGTACTGGGCTTTTTTCTTCTAATTTTTTTAAATGATCACCGTTTACGATCGTCATTGTACAACCAATCTACCCGCGAGATGTTAACAAAATGAAAGAAACATCACAAATTCAATATTTCAATATAAAGATAGATTATCCGATATCTTTATCTACTTCTTGAAAGATATTGATATAAGTCTCAAGATTTATATGTCAATTATCAATATTTTCATTTTCAGCACAAAGGGCAGTGGTTTAATCTTATGACTTTGTATCCATGAATGACGTAAATAATCTTATGACAAAGCGTTACTGCCTTAAAAATCTCGGCTATCTAATAGATATATCTCAGTATATATCTTGATAACTTTCATTGTCGTCTATTTACCTTAAGAAAATGAAGTAATAATAAGCAAGATGCAATGTCTACACTTATATTTATAAATGATACATCTAGATGCAACTACTTATTTGTCAAATGAATAAATTTGCAGAGAAATGGTTAAGCCTGCGAGAGGAGTTAAGCCTTTGGAATAAGTAAAGTTGACGATTTGATAAGATTATGTATTTTTTTGTAAAATGTTATTTTTTTTTAGCTTTTTTTCATAGATCAATTTGCTAAAAGATTCAGGGGAACAAACTTTCAAAACCACAACACCACTCCTGGATTTTCGTTACGTATGTTGCAATAAGTCGTGATGTTATCGACACTGCCTGCATGGGCTGATACGATGCGGGTTCGAACCCCGGTCCGGACGATAAGAGTGATGAAGGAGATCGTGACCACGCATACTATGCCACATTACTGTAGACAACGGTGAGTGTTGTACCTTAAATACTGAGAATACGGTTGGTTTCGGATTGAGAATTAGCAAAAAAACTTAAAATATTATGTGTGCAGTCGATTATTTCACTTTTAGTCTTATAAAGTTGCAGTGAATTTAAGTTACCGTATAGACCAAGCCCTCACACTGTGGAACGCAGATTACTAGTACTACTTAATTTTAAGTTTAGTTAAAATGCCATCTCACTGTTATTTGATTTTTGAATAATCGTCTCTATATCATAACAATTATTGAGAATATTTAATTTGTATTAAATATGATGTTGTTATTAGGTAATATTGCTTTTCCACGATGAATGATGTAATGGTTGATATAATAGTCAAAAGTCAATTAAACTTTATTTGTTATGTTGCCGTATGTTTTTTTTATGTTAAAGAGCTAAAGGGTTTCTGCACACGTTCTTTTTCAGTTTCAAGTAGAAAATGGTGGTTCTTTCAAATGTATTAGAATAAACTTTGTTTCCATTCATATTATTATTTGCTGAATACCAATTATTAAAACAAGAAAAAATCTCTGAAGAAATAATTTAAAAAAAAATCTTTATATACAAAATTTTTGCGGCTTAAATAACAAAAAATTACATTATAATGAACAATAGAATTAGATATGCACTTATATTGTGCCACACTAACTATTGTTAAGTTCTACTATACAGAATTTACGAAACAGTTCATGTATTTCTTAGACTGACCCAAATCATATTAGATATCATTTTATTTCCTAGAATATGGTATTAAATAAAGATGACAAATAATACAAATCGGCGTGAGGCGTGAAAATTAATTAATAAAAAAAATAATAAAAAACCAGTTATACTAACATTAGTCAATATCAATGTTTATTAATTAACCATCATTATAAATATTTGTAATACTATTATGATTAATTTATTTTCATAATTATGCCATTTAATTTAAGTAAGTATTAGTTTAATTCAAGTAAAGTTTATAAGGAGTTCGAGTAAAGTATGTGAATTTAATCAGTAATAGGTAATAATAATATTCGTAACAATCATATCAATGAGTCTAGCCCAAAGTAAGCACTGTAAGGTTTTAATGATGCTGGAATTCATCACACAAACATCTGCCCCTTCTGGGACTAGAACCCAAGACTGTTGGTGCGGAAGGGGCAGATGTTTGTGTTATGAATGCATTTTTACCTGAGTCGTGGGTGTTTCTATATATTTCGGTAAATGTTACATATCCATGTATCACATATGTATGTCTATCCGTTACCCTAGTATCCATAACACAAGCCTTACAGTGCTTACTTTGGGCTAGGCTAATTGGTGTGGAAAAAAAATACATCATTTATAGGTCAAAAAAACTATTATTACACAGAACTTTCATGTCCACGTAACTGATCGCCACTTTAATGACCGCTTGGTGCAACGGTGGCGATCTTTCCTTTCGCGCCGACGGTGTGGGTTCGAGTCTCAGAAAGGGCAGATGTTTGTGTGGTGTGTACGATCATTTGTACCTGACTGATGTTAATTTATATATATATTGTATATCTATGTATCATATATGTATGTAGAGAATAGAGAATCATCTCGTTATCTCAAAATAACTCGTTTTGATATATTCCACTACTGTTTTCGAGTAGCTTTACAGTGCTTAGCTTGGGATAAGCTAATTGGTGACAATTTAATATATTATTATTATACGTAAGTCTATTCGATACCCTAGTATTCATTACACAAACCTAATTAAGCTAAGCTATTTAGTGTAAAAGTAAAAAATATTACTTATTACACAATAATACGTGAATAGTAACTCAAAAATGATTGATGAAGTTAAGCATTTTAAAGCATTGACTTGAACTTTAAGTCCGATGAATTTAACAATATCGAACTCTATTACGTGGTCTTAAGAACTTAGAGACCGGACTTTGTGAAGTAAAACATCAATAACGTTATTATAATGAACTTTGAACAAAAAGTTTGTGACTGCACCCAATAAATTTCCCATAAATCATTTCCACGCGACTACCTCTGTAATCTAAACTACTACTTTAATAGCTGTTTTAAATAGAAACAGGGTTCTTAATAGTCAATAAAGTGATAATTACTGGAGGGAAGTGATGATCAATCATCATTTATGGTGGATCAGCTGGAATTAATTCGGGGGGGACGTCTATAAGTCGATATGCTACTTTTTACGAGCATTTTTAAACCATTTTTTATTAATGAAGACAAACTTTAATGGTGAACGATAGAAAGAAAATAAGACTTTGAAATACCTATTACTTTAAGCATGGTTATTTTTTTTAAGAAGTTTAGACCCGCTCAAATTTTTCCAACAATGGGTCCCGACTGTTTAAAGTCGCTATGTTCTACATTAAAACATAATTATTTGTTTTAAATGTGTATCTATCATTGATCTCTTTCTATGTTGTAGTTATTCAATAAACAAATTTCTAGAGTAATGTTCTTGTTTTCTTCTTACAGTTTTTATTTACCTAAAGTTCAATTTTAAACAGTAGGGTTTTTCATTTATTAAATTTATTTTTAACAAAAGTGTTTTTAGTCTTTGTTTTTAGGCTTGGAAGTGCTTCGTGCGCGAAAAACTTTTGTTGGATTTGGCTCATCTTGAAACACTCATAAAGTCGACTGCTGTTTACTTTCGGGCTCATACGCGAAAATCCACAATTCGTCACCTGTCACGATTTCATAGACGTGTTTCAAAGCACCGCGATTGTATTTTTGAGCATTTCTCTCGACCAATCGACACGAGGCTTTTTTGAAAGATTGACAAATTGTGTGGGATCCAACGCTAACAAATATTTTAGACATTCAAATGTTTATGCAATATTGAATGTATGCTGGTCCCACAATGCCTAAGGTTGTCTCAATCTCACGATAGGCCACATGACGATCTTTCAATATCAGTTCGCGCACAGTATCAATGGTTTCCGGAACAACAACTGATTTTTGACGACCTTCACGAAATTCGTCTTGGAGCGAACTACGACCTCGATTTAATTCACGATACCATCGATAAACACTGGTCCTTGATGAAGCGACATCGCCAAAAATTGAATCATTTTGATCGATATATTGTTGCTGAATTAATCCATGTCAAGATTAATCTTTAAGTTACTGTAAACAACACAAATAGCGCTCATATGTCAAAAAGTTCTGAGTACGCATAGACTCAAAAATATCAGACTTTCGATAGAGCTGTAAGTTGCCAGTTTGCAATACTAGTGTTGTCCAATCCCGAATTATAAAAGGCAACCGTCGTATATACAGGAAAACGCATTAGGCCAACTCCGTTGACGCGGTCTTTTTTAATGTTGTGTCTATATTTTCCTGAAATGTTTGGCTAAGAAGATAAGTACCAATCTTACACACTTAAGGATGTCGAAAAGGGCGCAAGTATCATTAGTCGAAGGCCATAAAATGGGCACAGTATTCTTTCCGAATTATGGTCTTCTAGTGCAATCTCCAACAAGCCTGCCAAACATGGCAAAACCCTCTCATTTTTAAAGGAGTATTCCGTCCAGCAGTCTTTTCTCTCTATGACATATTGTCATAAGAAGACTGAACCCATATGTAACTAAGATTCGAAAGTTTTGAAAATCAAACCTTACTAAATCTTGTGGATTAATAGACAAATCACACATGAATAAATGTTCGTCGAATCTAATATGAACTCAAATCAACCCTTTGTGTTTAAGGGGGTACTTAAGACCCCGCTCCTAAGACACTTTCTGGTTTGATATATAGGAGGATTTGTACCCACTTAGAATTAAGACTGCCGCGGAATCTATTCGTTGAACGCTGAAAGTTTTGGGAACAATGGAGTGACAAATACCGTAATATTAAACGGGATACATTCCCTATTCACAACGCTCGAGTGCTCTTTATTACTTTGAATATAATTGCCCATATCACATGGATACCCTTATTAAATAGTTTTTAATTAAAGATGAATTTATACAAAAGATGTTATACTTTCTGGATTCTTTTTTTTTTATTTTCAAAATGTCAATTCTCTTTTGTTATTTCGTGAATTTTTTCAGTGTTTTACTCTCTGGTAACTGTTCTAATGCAATAATAAACATATTGTATAACAATTTTTTTTAGAATAGGAACGATGTTATGACTGGAATCGGGTCCTGGGTTAGCTTCTATGTAGGCTTAATTTTGTTTTTTTGTCGATTAATGGATGATAAACGTTATTTCATTTTATTATTATGTATTTCTATCTAGTATTTTTATCTTCACGCGAATGCAAAATAATAGTTTCTGGTTGGTTATCTAGTTTAGATTACAAAGAAACGGAGGAACTGCTACAACCCCTCAAATAGACACACACGCATGTGCACACACATACACGCACACACAGAAGACACACACACATACACTCACTATACGACCACACACACACATACACTCACGATACGACCACACACACACACATACACTCACGACACGACCACACACACATACACACCACGCACACATTTTACTCTAACTTTAAAAACAAAATAAGTTCTCTTTCTGTTAAGTATGTTTATTTTGTACATAGGTTAAGGAAGAAGGGAACTGATTTCCGAAATACAGGTTTTAAACCTAGTTCGGAGTCAGCGACTTCATTATGATTGTAAAACTTATTCTATAAATAAAGATTATTATTATTATTATTATTATTATTATTATTATTTCAATGTTTAATAATGTAATGACTCTTAAAAAATACAGAAAAATCAAATGAAAATTGTCTCAAATTTATGTCTATTCATTTAATTATGTGCCACATTTAAGAAAAGCATATTTTTTATACGAAACTTAATATCTAAGCTTATGAAAACGTTACACTTACACGTGAAACTGCAAACTGCTATCATGTTATAAGTATTTACCTGAAAAAGAAGTAAAATATTAGATTTCTTGTATTATTTTCTTTGCACATTATTTCGTCAACATCAGCTAATTAATATCCCGAGTGCTTTAGCTTAGGCAATTTATAATGCGGGTCCAGTGAGAATTTCTGTATGTTAACTATTGCAGATTCAGCCATGACTGACTTTTGAACGTGCACCGTTTAAAGTACGAAGGAACTTGTTCAACTTTCTTGTTGAACAAGTTCCTTCGTACTTCGTGTTGAACTTCTCTCAAAAAAATGTGTTTACCACTGCACCGTCGATGTTCCCAAAATAATTTAGTTAGTACTCGTAAGTTACTTTTAAAAAAACGTACATAGGATATAGTAAGTTTTATGTCCTCTTTGATTTTAATATCTATTCGAAATTAGAGAAGATGATAATTCAAGACGAACTGAAAAGTTCTTACGATACCAAACACTTTAAAGAAATAACTCAAGCAAGAAATAACTTGACCTCTGCAAACCAACCTGTAAATAAATTGGACTATAAGAAGGCGTAAGAATTTAATTATAGGATTAACATGAATTACAAACCATAACACATTTCAACAAAAACATCTTTTAATATTCAATTACCCTATGATTGTATCAACATTAATATTTTCTGTATAAAAAATCATTTAGCTTAGCTACGGATCTTTATTTGTTTTTTTATCATAACTGTATCCTCCATTGTAATAATAAAACTAATATGATGCCAAAAACTGTTCTCGACAATCGTATTATTACTAATAATAAGTACCTTCAGTGAGCACCATAGCTCATATTCGATTCATTAAGCCGTCCATTGCAGGCAAGCTAATTCCTCGGCCAATAATACTCCTGGAACTAATGCCATGTTTGTTTCCAAAATTGAGTGCGTTCGGTCGGAAGTACCCTCGAGGTTTGTAAAGGGTTAGAAAGCTTTGTTCCTGGTTATTTAAACCTTATGTATTAATCGATAATCTCGCTCATTTTGCACCACTACCCAGGAGTTGTAATTCGTATATACCATTAAAAGATTCATTTTAAAATTACTGCATCTAAATTTTGTTTATTTGGTTGTTAAATATGCAACAAATAATATGATGTTGGGCCGGTCCTTAACAGAAAAGTCAATTATAATTAATGATAGTATTAATTAAAACAGGGTCATTACAATGTTTTTTATTTTATTTTTGTTACTCCAACATTTTGGCACAGTTGCATGCGCCATCGTTACGGAATAACTGAAGTTTTTTGCGGGTGGATGTTATTAGCAGTCGTATCGGTCTACCCTCTGTCTTAGTTTTTTATTACAATCTTTACCGGTACCACTGTTTGTTATCTCACTATTCACACGTAACTGTTCACGACACAATGCTCACAGTATCCGATCGCGAAAAAGCATTATTTGTGTTTTTGTTGTTTTTACATAAACAGACTACTGGATTCCAAACACTCAAATATTGACCCGACTTCACGATTAAAATTTTTGTGTTTGGTAATTTTGAAAAGAAATAAACTTAAATTAAAATAAAATAAATTTGTATTTTAATTAAATGACAAAGTATACGAGAGCTGATCTTAATGTTATTATCTATTCCAAGCAACATTAGGTTGAAGAGAAAATGATTAAAAATGGACGTACATCGAGACTCTTTCCTCCATATCTTAAGGTGAATGAATATAATTTAATACAATGACAAACATAAATCAAGATTATTTAATAAAAAAAAAACATCTTGCAACTTGAATGTCAATGATTACATTTCTCTGATATCTTTCGAAAGTTAATTCCACAGATAAATACTGCACAGAATGAATACGGAGGAATTCTTTGTTTTTTTTTTATTTATAGTGAAAGGAAAGCATCACAAGTTCTACACACTTCAATAGTTTCATTGTTACATAAAATAATCTATAAACCGACACAGGCCTCAGTCAATTTAACGGCACCCGTTGAACGCAAAATCAAATACGTTTACGACCTTAGTTAAATTTTAACTTTACTGCGCGTGAGGGGGAAACGTAAAGTTTTTTAGCAGGGTAAGTAAATCTCTATCGCCAAGGGAGCTGATGGTGGAGTGGTAAATGCACCCGGCTTATGATTGGGTAGATTAAGATTATTATTAACTTTATCAATGGTCGGTAGGATGCTTGGTAAAAAAAGAGAGCGCTTCCATACGAACTTGAGCCGAAGGTGTAACAAAATAAAATTAATATTATTTAAAAGACAACTCGATAATAAATTATTCATGTAAGCGTGGTTGATTTTGGGAATCTAACAACTGAGAAATGAAAGATTATGAAAAAGTGTGGTTATAAATAACTTTTGCTGATTCAGCTTATTTTAAAGATTTTATTTATTTATTGAGGATGGGTTAGCTCTTGATCCCAATCAAGCCTCCGGGCCAAGACAGAATCCACGATGGAACGAGCTAACCCAGAAGGTGCCTATTCGCCCTGGCTTTGAAAATCGACGGGTTATAAGTTCTCGGATATACAGACGCAAGGATGGAGTTCCACTCCTTTGCTTTGCACATTATGAAGGATGTTAAGAAGCGCTTGGTGCGACAGGTAGGAATAGCAACCAAGAAAGGTTGGTAGCCTTCAGTGCGTCTGATGTCTGATGGAAAAAAGGAGATGGCGGTATGAGCAAATGCAGCTCTTGACCACACTCTCCAAAGTACAGTCTGTTAAAGACCAACAGACAGGCAACTTTGCGGCGATGAGCTAAGGTGTTAAACTTGCTCTTCACCAATTTGCTGTCACCGATGAGCCTCTCAGCTCTGCGCTGAATCGTGTCCAGTGCAGCAAGTTGGTATTTTGCTGAGCCATAAGACCGCCTATTGGAGCACCTGTTATTGATCTTTATTTTATTTAAAGTAATAATTTGTGTGAAAAAAGAATGTTTTTTTTCATGCACTTATCTAGAGATCGTAAGAACTAACGATTATTATGGTGATTACATCAGTATCATTAGTCGCCTCTTACAACACTCTTAAGTGGTTAGTATTCTCCTCTGCCGTACAACCATATGGTTTGATAATGACTAATAGGCTAAAATGAACTTAATGGAAATAAACTTTATTCAAATTACATAAAATAAATTCTATTTAATCGTCCAACTAAGAATCATACTGAGAAACAACTAACTTTTAACTACTTCAGAGCTATTTGTATCAGATTCAAACCACCACATGAGTAAACCATAGTTAATAGTTTTTATGACAAATATGCGCGGAGTCAATGACCTTTATATTATATTATCTTTGATAATTAATCCGAGTCGAAGTATATTTATTCTTATACGTTTCATTGGGCGTACTTTCAGAACATTAGCAATATTATAATAATAATCTAACAATCTCGACAAAATATGCATTTCAAGGCAAAACAGCATATCTGCAATATTTTAAATATGAAAAATGTCCATGTCAGATAGTGAAATCTGAAATTATACAAGTTCAATGTCGTCCTAAAATTTGCGACTTGGAAACATACCAAAGAATGAAGAGCACTCCTTTCGAAGCGTTTCTTGAAAATGTACAGGCAGCAAGATTTAATTTTTTTTATTTATTAAATCAATGTTCTGCCCGTAAATTTTTCTTTAGAAAAAACTTTTACTGGAATATAAAGTATGTATATATCAATCAATACATAAACACCTTTTTTACTATATACATTATATTATGACAATACTTTGTGTGTGTGTGTTTGTTACCATACCAGCAACGCGTGGCCGGGTTATACCAGCAACGAGTGGCCGGGTTATACCAGCAACGCGTAGCCGGGTTAGCTAGTTTCTATCCTACTACTATTATAAAGGCGAAAGTTTGTAAGTATGGATGTATGGATGTTTGTTACTCTTTCACGTAAAAACTACTGAATGGATTTGAATGAAACTTTACCACAATATAGCTTATACATCAGAATAACACATAGGCTACAATTTATAAACATATTGTTCGAAATACTAATCCTGCGCAGACGAAGTCGCGGGCACCAGCTAGTTAAAAATAATTCATCACCTTATTTACATTTTTAATAAATAATGGCTTGTTTTATCGCGACTGTTCACGATATAGGTAACCCTGTAACTCTAGTTAAAATAGGAAAATAATTGGATTTCTTCATTTGTTTGTTAGTTAATTAGATTGATTCCTTTTACCCTTCCTATGCAATATTATCAGTCTTTAGGCCCTATATACAATCACATTATTAACTACCGAAAGAAAGAAAATTTTATTAAACTGTTAGAACAAATAAAATGTTAAACGATAATTTTGTAGAATGAACCAACAACTGCAATCGGAAAATATACGTAAAAAATACTAAGCGTTAATTAAAAATAAAAACTATCGAATAATTTTATGTTATGAAATTCCCTACAACTGCAAAGATATTTACAAGCAGATTTTCTATTTCCATAAAACTTTATTATATCGACGACTGTACTGGCTTGCCAAAAATCACCGTCTAGACTGGCAAACGACCGCTTATAGTGTATAAATTATTTAAATTATACGAATATTTAGTCAAAATATGAATGTATTTTGGCAATATGTGAAATTAAAAATAGTACTATCAAGAGAAACCGAGATAGACCACGTTTTGATTTATAAACATGGAATAAATAATGTTTGAACAAAATTTATACCTTGAATCATGTATACGATTTCAGTGCTGCCTCAAAAAACCCTTTTTTGACGGGGGAAATGCTTTTTGCCTACCCCATCGTAGGGTAGGCGGTGGGGTTATGTGGGACTCACCCGTCAGTAAAAGGTTGACGGGCATACCCACTAAAACCCCCCGCAGTACTCCACTTCACAGGTAGGCCAAGTAATTCCCTTTTTACGATTGACCACTACAGTACGGTGATTGGCCGGCTTGGGACCCCTCCATGGATCGGTGATGACTGAATACAGTCAGGCATCACAACAGACTAGTGGGGTGAGTGCAATGCCACCAAACCCAAACAAATACTAGCCAAAATGTTATTTGCTGGTAACAATTTTAACCCAACGTCATCTTATTTATAAGGTTATTTATTAATTTCGTTGTATTTTATTAATATTGACTTGTTTGTATTGAAACTGTAATCAGCAAATATAAAAATAAAACTCAGGTCTATTTACTACACTACACTTCTTAATCAAGACTCTTAAACTTATCCCATAAAGTAACTAGTAATTGTTTAAACTGCATATTAAAACTAGAGGGCTGAGGGTAAGTTGTCAAATGAGTTCAGATTATACGTTAAAACCTTATTTTTAATGCGGCAAGGTCTATCGTACAAGTATTAATATAAACATGACAGTAGCCCGATAGAACTCGAGAAAAAATGACAAAAATTAGTTTCGATTAAGAACAACACCATTTTTTTTATTGAAGCGATCTTATACAATAGTAGACCATATCAACATGTGCTACAAAATTCATAATTCCATAAAGTAATTCACAATCTGCAGTTGTATCTAAGTACATTCACAAGCAAGTAACCAACATGACATCAAACAACAAACACAAAGGTACCCCAAGTGTCAAAACTAAACAAAGCCGCGCGCCGCTTGTTTATCGGCGACACGTCACTCACTGTTTCCGGTTACAAGGAGTGAGTTACAGTGAGTTGGTGGACACGGCAATTTGTCTCCCGATTATAATCTTCGGTCATCAGAGAAACCTTCCTTCTAATTCTATCACATAGTACTTTTACTAGGCGATGCAGTCGCTAAGCATAAAGCTACGCTAGCACCATATATTGGAGCGGAGCGTAACACCTAAAAAATAAAAAAATAAATTGTTTCGATAGGAATTTTTGCGAATTTCGAAATTCGGGCTCCGTCACAATCTGGTCCTAAACCGTTTTATTCGATTCCACACAAAAAAAAAAAATCGGTTAAGAACTCGGGAAGTTATGGCGTAACAGCCATTGTGCACTTGAAGTTGATCCATGGGAGCTTCGCTCGCTTCGATCGCTCCGCTCCAATAATCTTTCTTTTACTATGCAAGCTATCCTTTTCTGGAATTCATTTCCAGTTGCGATCAGGCCGGGCTCAATTAATTGTTACTTTCAAGGATCAAGTGAAAAAGTTCTACCTTTTCCAATAAATGCTTAGCTGCTTGTTCATAAATTTAACTTATTGGATATTTATGTATTTTTTTTTATTATTTTGATTTATGCACTTACGTATTTATGAATTCTCGTTCTCTCCTTATTATTATTATTGTTACTTTCATAATTTTATGAATATGGTTACAGGTTTTATTGGAGCGAAGCGAAGCGAAGCTCCCATGGATCAGCTTCAATGGCGCAATGTCTGTTACGCCATAACTTCCCGAGTTCTTAACCGATTTTAATATTTTTTGTGTGGAATCAAATAAACAGGTTTAGGACCAGATTGTGACGGAGCCCGAATTTTAAAATTTGTAAAAATTCCCATCGGAACAAAAAAAAATTATTTAGGTATTACGCTCCGCTCCAATATATGGTGCCAGCGTAGCTTTATGCTTAGCGCCTGCATCGCCTAGTTGGAGCGGAGCGAACGAACTGAGCGAAGCTCCCATGGATCAGCTTCAATGGCGAAATGTCTGTTACGCCATAACTTCCCGAGTTCTTAACCGATTTTAATATTTTTTGTGCGGAATCGAATCAACAGGTTTAGGACCAGATTGTGACGGAGCCCGAATATTGAAATTCGCAAAAATTCCCATCGAATTTTTTTTTCTTTTTTTAGATATTATGCTCCGCTCCAATATATGGTGCTAGCGTAGCTTTATGCTTAGCGACTGCATCGCCTAGTTGTTAGAGAGATATTTCTTTTTGCTACATCACACCCCTATAATTAATTGAGTTATTTCTCTTTATCCAAAGGTCTGGTAGAGATCGCTCTAAGCGATGCGCCTATTGTAGCACCTCGTATTGTAATTTATTTCAACTAGGGTAATAATCTGTGTGTAACAGTTAAGTATTTTTCATTAATTTTTCATTCAAATCTTAATATATATAAATTACGTGTCACGTTGTTTGTCCGCGATGGACTCCTAAACTACTTCACCGATTTTGATCAAACTTCGTAACTATCTGTTATTTGATCTAACTTAAAAGATAGGATAGGTTTTATTTTAATTTACAACACAGCAACGCGTGGCTGGGTCAGCTAGTATTTATTAAGTCTCTTCTGCCGACAGCTTGTTTATGGTAATGATAGAAATGAGAAAAGAGCTGATGATCTTCAAACGGCTGAACAGATTTTCCTGAAACATGGCTAAGAACAACCTGAAACATTCGGGATGAAATTATCTATGACACAAAAAAAATAAACGAAAATCAGTTAATCCATTAGGGAGTATCGTAGCTCCCACAGACAGATACACAGACAGACACGTTAAACTTTTTGCATCGGAGGTTAAAAACAATACCTCCAACTTCGGGTAATGTTTCGTAGCAATTGTACAAGAGAAGGTTCAATTAATATATTTGTTTCCCAAAATATGGTTACAAAGGATCTTATTGAATAACATTGCATCATATTGAATTAAAACTTGTAATAACTAAAAATAACCAATATATTAAAACTTATAATGACATAATGCCACATCCAATATGAATTATTTGGTGCTCCGAAACGATAACTTCGACGCCGGTTCGGCGCCGTGAAAATTGCCAAAACCATAGGCGCCTCCGTCAAGTCCCACCTGACATTTGCGGGTTGCTATAGCTACGACGCCGACGCCATTTAGAAGTTCAAATTAATTAACTTTCGAATGTCATATTTTTGTGTTTTTAGGGTCCCGTTCCTCGAAAGGAAAAAACCGAACCCTTATAGGATCACTTTGTTGTCCGTCCGTCCGTCCGTCTGTCTGTCAAGACCCTTTTTCTCAGGAACACGTGGACGTATCAAGCTGAAATTTATATCAAATACTCAGGTCTACTAATAAAAATATTTTACGGAACCCTCGGTGCGCGAGTCCGACTCGCACTTGGCCGGTTTTTTTTATTAATATTTTCATGTAGTAGTGAGACTTCATGAAAAAGAGTGTGTACAGCTTCGACGTACGACTGGAGTTTACTCCTTATGAATGATTGTCTTTGAACACGCACAGAAAATAATTAAATATAACTTCAAAATAAAAGTGAAACGTACGATAGGTTGCGCACAAAAAAAGCCACGCCGACATTTTTACAAATTTTACTCTTCATAATTTTTCATACCGAGCGCCTTTTATGAAAATCAATTCTTATAGACTAAACTCCAAAGACAATCGTTCTTAAGATGTAAAAAGTCCAGTCGTGCGCTGGAGCTGACACAATATATTTTTTTTAATTTTCGACTTCATCAAAAATTGTTAAGATCTCTCTCTCTTAAATTGAAAGGTTCTGAAAGAGACTGATCTATTACTTTTGGAACATAAATCATTGGGCCTAAAAGAGTAAGTAAATACTACATATAGTATATAATTATATATATTAATAGGAACAAACGGACAAGTAAAACGATCACCAAACAAGATGGATGTTTGTTTGAAAGCGAGAGTGGCGCCCGCTCGTCTGTGCTGTGTTCAATCGATAAATATCAAGGACGCGGTATGTGAACATCGCTTCACAATTCTCATATTACGCTGCGAATTGACGGTCAGTTTTTCGCATCAGTGAACTGACGTCAATCCAAATTTGATTGTAGTTGAGTATCGAATCACCACTTCAGAGTTTTAACTGACGACGTGCCACGTATTTCCGAGATTTGGCGTGCCACGTATTTCCGAGATTTGGCGTGCCACGTATTTCCGAGATTTGGCGCGACGTGCCGAGTTGGCACTGATTGAAACTGATCGTGAGTACATGATCGTCAATCCAACACAAACAGGTAGTACACTTCCTAACAGCCCGGCCGATTGAAAACTGAAGAGCCGGAGTGACGCCAGTGAATGCGGCAATCGAGTTGGCCTAAAACCATTTAGAGTGACGCCACAGTTTTACTAAAAACTGATCGTCAATGCCCACTATTATATAAGTACTAAGCGAGCGGTTTGGTGTGGAAGATATAGTGACAAAGATAGAAAAAGGGATGCTTAGATAATTAGGACATGTAGAGATGATGACATGTAGAATCATGATGATGATTCGTTGAGGACGAAAGAAGAATGACATGTCATTAAAGGCAGACCAATACGAACTTGTAGTGACCAAATTGAAGATATGTTGAAAAAAGGCTAAGTCAAAAGCAACCTTAACTGACAAGCTAGTATGGAAGGTCTTATGAGAATTGAAGAAGCGAGAGATGTATATCAGGATCGTTGATAGTGGTCATCTGTGATCTCTACATATTCCTACGGGAAAAAAAGAGTGATTGTGTGTATGTAACAAGCGATAAATTTTAGGAATTCTAATCTGTAATCTACGATCACAGTGGTTTGTGTTTGTCTGTCCGCTCTTTTTACCGTTCTTTTTCATTGTATCAATAAAGTTATAACAGCAATGCGTTAACCGCAAGTAGTTCGTCTACCGGACGCTAGATGGCGCTAACGGAAAACTTATTTAATAATAGAAACAATTTGAAGAATTATGTCCACCCGTGCGAAGCCGGGACGGGCCGCTAGTCTATAATCTAAGAGCACAATTTTGTTGTTTGTGCGTTTGTCTGTCCGCTCTTTTTCCCGCTCTTTATCCATTGTGTACGCGTTACCATAGAAACGCGTTACCGGGTCAGCTAGTAGTACATAAATATTAGAAACAATAACGCGATGTTGTAGGTAGTATAACTTGGAACATGAAGAGAGGGCGCTGACGTCAGCTTGAGAAACACTTCAGCTTATTAACCCAATGGAAAAACGACGGAAATATATAGGACTCTCATCTTAGCGCACGGTGCATAGACGAAGTATTCCCAAGAACTAAAAACCGCTGAGATGTATCACCTGACTGCCAAGGTTCAATAGGGGTCTTTTGCGGCATTACGAACTATGGGCGGCCCAGTAAAAAAACACTTGGAAAGATTAAATAGGTTTGTAAATGTATTGGTAACTTAGTCGGTATATCACTCTCCTGGATAACGAGAGATGTGCTTAATTTACTTTATAACATTCTAATAAGCATTGTAGTAGTCCTTAATAGCTACCACACATTTTTGACATTTAAATAATCATGAATTTTGAAATAGCCAAAGCATGTACTGTGCTTTACATGTTTTTTTTAAATTTCTCTAAAGACGTTCAGATAAATGTTTTGGTAACGTAATATTAAAATACAATTCTAATAAGTTGCTTATATTATACATAGGAGGGGATAATTTGTTTTATTTATTTTTATACTAAACGGGTTGAAAATAAAAAGTGTATTTAATTTCATAACAATCAGTTTCTTTATATTTTTTCCTTATTTTAAAATATTTTGTTTTTGAAAGTTTGTATGGAATTTCATTCTTAACGTGTATGATATTTTAAATGTGAAATTCCCTGTTCTACTTTTTACCTTTGAATAGTTGAATCGCAAAGTATGTATAAATACTCTGTGCTTTAACTTACGGGGCAGATTATGATCTTTTTTTAAATTAAAGAATAAACACGAAGGCTTCGGTAATTAAATTAAAATATTAAGTGATTTTTTCTAAAGTAAATCGTTATATTCTATAATTATTTCGTTTTGGTTTAGAATTTAAATAGTTTAAGTAGTAATAAAACTTGAATTTACTTAAATACGCCATAAAAAATAATCCCGCCTAATCACGGTCCTCCATTTGCACTCCATAACGCTATAAATATTCAGTCGGACACCAACTCAAACCGAAAAACGATGAAAGTGCAGAACCCATAAAATGCAAGGTGAACTCATTAATGCCGCGCAGGAACACTAAGCCAGGGTGACCATATTTTGTAGAATCTTTTGGAAACATTATTTACTGCGTCTAACTTTGTTACACGTTGTTAACGTTGCGAAAAAACACCCACAGGTTATATAAGTTTTTCTAATTATTGTCAAGAATTACAGGTTTCTTCCTTGAAACAAAACAACTTTAAGATAACTAACAAACAAATTAATTATCCTGTCCCCGTGTTTAAATTAGCAGTTTTAAAGTCAAAAGGCCAACATACGATAATTATTTAGTTCGAGGCGGCATTAGCCCATCGATTCTGATGTCAGCTTCGAAGCAAATCGACCGAGTTCGACCCGAGGACTCGTAATATAAGCGTTTAGATCACCATAGATGGTTAACGGTACTACTAAAATATGGTTCAAACTTGTTAATATTTAGGTTAAGGTTTAGGTTTAAAGATATTTATTCTCATAAGAACATACGTTCGCTTAAAATGAGATTAGGTACAAGAATTATAACAATAATTTGGCGCAGCGCACATTCAATTAAATATTAACAAAGACACAACCAGAAAACAACAACCAGACCTTTTCATCACAGATTCAATAGATTATAAAACTTAAAACAAAACAAGGACTACTTGCACAAAATCACTCTCAAACGCAATGCAAGCAACACGACAGACACGAAATTTTCTATGTACCCGTCCATCCGACACAAAAGTCATCACGCAATATTTAAAAAATGTTACTGCCTTCAATTAAGTTTTAACATCACACAACGTTGCACATTTACTGTTACTGTGCTTATATAGCTGTTATTTGTTTTGTCTTTTGATTCTGATTTGTTTCATGTGTACTAGTCGTAAGACCTCAAAATAAATGTTGTTCCTATCTTTCATGCTTTCTTACAAACCACGCGAATCTTCATTACTCGCGTGGTTTAAAAGAAAACTGTCGCCATTTTCAAGATTTTATCCCACGGAAGAACGAAAAAAGGATGTGACGGCGCGTCATACAGTTTTTTTAATAGGTTTTGATGGAGATTCATGGCTGTCTAGCTGACTAAACCCCGTCTTGGGTATCCTGTTTATAGCTCTATAAACTTTAAGAGGACGGTATCATAACCGCATTTTACTCGCATTACTTTTCATTCATGAATTTAATTCATTGATTAGAAAAGTTATAGAATTATGTTCTGTAGCTTTTATCTGCAAATTAAATTAGATCGTTTATGGAGCACTATTACCAACTTTGGGATAGGTCAGCACAATACTAACTTACTAAGAGATAGAATGGATGTAAAATGTTCTACATAGAGATCTCTTTTGTTCGACATTTCCTTTTCATCCAAATCAAAAAACTTTCCCCATTGTTTTATCTAGTTTAATAATAATCTTGTATTAATCCCACTTTTTAATATGTCAATAATAAAGCGAAATTTATATATTTTTTTTTATATTCAATGTATATTTCCTAACCACTTACTGATAAATATTTCGCGCGCGTTCATTCGCACAGGTAACGCCACAACATAACATTGCTTTTAAAAATAATACACTATGTCTGTAGAGCTATATTGTAATGTTAAAAAAAGGAAACCAACAAAAAGTTTATAAGTTCTAAAGTTGCATTATAATATAAGTAGGCAAAAAAATATACTGGGCAAGTCAATACCTAAATGGAAAACAAGAAGAAAACAAATATTTCTGGGAACTAAACTTATCTATATCTGTAATTTAATGGAAACGCGGTATTGACAGAAATACATAGCCAAATTCTATATCGCTCACATACACAAGAACAGTACACAGAAAAAGCTTAAAGTTAATGTGTGCAAAGGCGGTCTTATCGCTAGAAGTGATGTCTTCCACACAACAATTGCTTTATACGAAAACTATGCAGAAAAGACGACATAGTATGCCATCAGAATATATTCAACATTTCTTCAACCATTGGAGTTAAAAAGAGCAATTTTTTGAATTATTTATCATTACAGAGTTGCTAAAACTTGGACCAACTCGAATACCATCTGTCTACATAACACTTTACGGGTAGAAAATATTCTAGAGAAAATATCAAGAGGCATTAAAGTCAAGAAAATTAAAAATTATGGAAGTCTTGAACTGCAATTTAATAACATTTGTAACCTTAACTACCTCTTTGTAAAGATGAAAATCACTTGCAATTCTTAAAGTACGCTTTTCGCTACTCATTTGAATCCAAATGGTACCTTGGACAATAGTTTTATAGCTAGAAAATTGCAGGAAGAATGCATTAGCTCGCAAGACAGGAAATATTAAGCTTCTACGACAGAGTTCGGCAAAAGCAATGGTAAAAGACATAAGTACACTATAAAATGAACATGTAAAATATAAAAATACCTGTAACGAAATTATTTTAATAGAAAAGTACTAGGAAAATCGACTTGGCTCACAAGTAAATTAGATGTCTTTAGATGTACAGTTCAATGCTCTCCATATTGAGCTACTGAGCCTTGGGAACACCTGTCGAAATTTTCTGATTTTACGCTGTAGGCCAGCGTTGTGTCATCATTGAGAGAAACATCCTCTCGTATTCGAAAGAAACATTTTACAAATGTTTGAACAATCGATTAAGATCAACAGCCGTTTAGTTTAATGATATTTATATATTTTTTGCAATTGGAATGCCATCTTATATTATAATAATAATTTTAATAAAAAATAATTTAACATAAATAACATAAATAGCGAGCGGAGCGAGCGAAGCTCCCATGGATCAGCTTCAATGGCGCAATGTCTGTTACGCCATAACTTTCCGAGTTCTTAACCGATTTTATATATTTTGTGTGGTATCGAATTAACAGGTTTAGTACCAGATGGTGACGGAGTTTTTATTTTTAAAATTCGCAAAAATTTCCATCAAACCTAAAAAAAAAAAATTAAGGTATTAGATTGCGCTTCATATATTGAATATATGGTGCTCCAATATATGGTGCTAGCGTAGCTTTATGCTTAGCGACAACATCGCCTAGTATTATATCATATAAAAATGGAAAGGCTCGGAGGCTTTGTTTTTTTAACAGGCATATCCCACATAAGATAGTATCGCTCCATACGTACTACGTACTCCATCGCTACATGTTTTTTATAAGACTATAGGTACTTTATACTTAAAATACTTTGAACCATTAGGTACTGAAGTATTTACTACCATAGATTCAGTAACAATTTATTATAACCGCTTTTATAAAACTTTAAAAAGAATTAACACAACGTCAATCAAATAAACACAGCACACCCATTCTCTCCCCAAAATTCACATCGACAATTACACCTAAATAAATTCGCTATCTCTTTCGTACATTCAAAACGGCGTATTGACTTCCAATTTTCCATCGGCCGCATTTTCATGTATCATAAAATAGCAATTTGCCGCACGCTCCGTCGGGGATCAAACCCTGGACTGCATGGGGTGCATAAAAAATACCGGTTAAGTCGCAAGCGACTACACGGCGCCAGGCTTTGAGTTAAACACAATTGGAAGGGATTTTGAATAAGATTTGAAGTTCAGTCGAAATTGGCAATTTTGCATTCAAAAACTAGATTGCTATGTGTTTTACATTTGATATACAAATGCATAAAAAAGATATGTGATTATCACACAAATTTAATTAACTATGATAAGTACAGTGATCCTGCTTTCCAAAAGATTCCGGATTAGATACTCGCGTTGGTAGGTTTGGGTGAGTTTAGATATTAAAGTATTGTATAGGTTATTTAATATTCATAGAACAAATAGAAATTAAATAAATTCGTTTATTGGACGACAACCGCTTGGTGCAACGATAGCGATCCCGCATTTCGTACCGACGATCCTGGGTTCGAATACCGGAAGGGGCAAATGTGCAGTAGCTAGCTAACCCGGCTACGCGTTGCTGTGTTATAAATGAAACTTATCCTTTGTCCTAAGTCGGAATATATCCAGCAAAATGAAAAAAATAATCAAAATCGATCGAAAAGTAGTTTCGAAATTCATCGCGGTCAAACTGCGACACGGACTATTTATATATACAGACTAAAAAGCGTAAGAAACAAACTTTCATATATATAATAACAGTTAGGATTTATATTATCATAAGACGCCGTCTTATATCCGATAGCTCAAAGAGCATCGTCGTGAACACAACAACCCCTGTACTAATTCATCAGCCCCCACCGCGAGGTCGCCGGGTCGGCGCCGCCACCAATCCGGCGGAGTGCTCAGCTTATGACGTTTAGTGTGCAAACAATCGCTGTTTTTTGGATAATATTACAAGTAGCTTAATCGGACTGCTAAAATGGCAAAGATGGTAAATAAAAAATTAAAGAAAACGTTTTAAACTCCAATTTTTTCTATATTTACCTCTCTATATTTGTACTTAAATTAATATGTATTTCTTAATTATAGTTTTCAGATTTTAAATAATTTATAATCTAATTTTTTTAAAGTATATTGACACAGTAAAATGCCAATAAAAAAGTCAACGAATTGCAAAAAATAAGAAGAATAACAAAATATTAGTAAAATTTTATATAAAAGCTTTGGAAATTCGAAGCAAAAGTGGACAAAATGCAGGTAAAATAGGAAACCTGACTACTGAACACTAAGAAGCTTAATGATTTGTGATATAGAACTCTGAAATAACAATGTAACAACAACCAACCAAATCCATTAAAATAAAACAAGTGTTTAAAAAAGAAAAATGTTTTTTTTTCAAAACAAGCTTTTCTTATTATTTGTAATAAAACGAACCAAAAAGTTTAAAGTCCAAAATCGATGGGTTTGTGTCTTTTTATGAGTTCCTATGGCCACCTTCCAGCTCCAGCATCAGATCCTGGTTAATGTTTAGGATCAAAGTACTCGTCAATACGAATGAAACAAGCCCAACTTCGATGGGGTTGTGTCCAGCATCAGATCAGCTTTATGTCATCATAATATTGCATTGTCACGCGCTATACACATTCATGCAAAATTTCAGCTCAATCGGAAACCGGGAAGTGGAGTCAAATTTAATTTGTTAGATTTCATTACAGACGCCGGAACAGGTGAAAATAAATAAAAGCTTGTAAAAAACGTGTCATTCTTATGTCTTCTGCCGATTATGGCGGTTCCCTGGCACCACTCTGCTAAAGAGGAGGTGATTTATTCTTTCCGTCATGTACCTATAGTTAAAGACAACAACTTTAATTACTTCATGGCTACAGGTCTTAAGTTCTGAGATTTCGCGTTTCATCCCCAAAGAAGATGCACATTGTCCTCGGTATGATTGGTTGACCACGATGTTATCTAAGTCAAACGCCATTAGGTACTATTTGGGAGATTTCTAGTTCCATCGCGGTTGATGATTTCGCATGAAGCGCTCCATTTTTCAGTCTTGACATACTTTTATTAGGTTATTTAATAAATGCCAAGCTCTTGCCAATTTTAACTCAAATATGTTTTGTCAAACTTATATTTTAACGTTACATAAACACCCCAAAAATGAATACCAGAAGCTATTAGAACGTTCTATTCAATGAATTACCTTTTCAAATCAAGCTTTCCTATAATGGCCAGATTTCAAAAGTCCCAAGCGATCCGTCAGCCATTCATTTCGCCAGACCCATTCAAGACGCGTCCACAGGCTATTTAATTCGTCGCAGCCGGACCGGAAACTGCAAGGCTAGGGCGCCGCCCTGAACAGTTCCGTTCACATTTGCATGTGCAAATGCTAATGGGTGGCGGCCTTACAATATATCTTTGGTTACATTCGCCCCATTGAAGAAAATTGTTTGAAATTACCGTGTGAATCATCGACGGAAATATTTAAAAAAAAACTTTGACCACCATTGTTAGTTTGTTAATGTATTTTATTGCACAAACCTGATTTGAATGCAATTGAGCGTATAATCAAAACGAATTTAATAAAATATTCCTGAACTTTTCCTTTTAAAGTTTTCCTGAACTTAAAGTTATTCCCAATGTGGCATTCTTAGTAACTTAATATATAGTTTAATAGCTTTATATATATAATTATTCAGGATGTGTGTATGTCACACAACTCCTCCTAAACAGCTGGACCGATTTTGACTAAATTTTTCGGGTGTGTGTTAAGAATCACAATCAGACGCGCAACTTGGGTCTACAATAGATTAGGGATCGCTTCCGGGACTGCTAGTATACTATATAATTAAATTTCATAGTTGTGACATTATTGAAATAAATAATAATAATGATTCAGAGTAAAAAGAACATAATCAAAATCTATAAAAAATGTGTAAAATCGAACAAACGTCTTATGGCTAAACGTGATAAATAACCGCCAGCTTCATTTGTATATGAAGTTTGTTTCGCATTTTATTATAATAAATCAAGTCCCATCCTTGCCCGTGACTCGTCCATCATGTAAATGCAAATTCTTATTATTATTAACTTATAGCAAACCATTGTACATTTATCCTGTAAAATCACCTAACATTATAAATTTAAACAATCAATTAAACGGCAACATAAGGCAAAAGTTTTCATGTTTGCTGTGCGTTAAATTGAGATCGCTGTTCACACATAAGTATGTTTGAATAGTCGGAGAGTTGGCCAAAGTCACATCCGTCTAGGCGGGCGGCTCTCTGAACGCTTCCGATCGCATTAGTTTACGCAACATTGATTTGTGGGCGGATTTTTTAACTATTCGAGCAACTCATTTGAATTGTTACGTCATAATTCACCCTGTCAATGTAGACAATGAACTTTTCTATATTGGCCCGGGTCTGGGTGTTGTGATACCGTCAACCGGAATCCCATAACATAAGTATGTGATGTCGTCTTATATTTATTAATTATATCTGACTCCCCGTTTTCAATGTTTCATTTAAAATATAATAAAATTACTGTGTGCAACCTGTTTACATTCACTACTATTTTCATTATTCTTTTTATTATTAAAAGTATTTAATTTAATATTAATAAAAATCATAATTCATACTTTTACATCAATTAGCCTAGCCCAAAGTAAGCACTGTAAGGCTTTTTATGCATACTAGGGTAACGCCTAGACATACATTTTAGCTACATAGATGTGTAACATTACACATTTCACACAAACGTCTGTCCTTTCCGAAACTCGAACCCAGGACCGCTGGTGTGAAAGGCCGTAAGGCTATCGTTGCACCAAAGGGCCCTCAATTTAATTCAGTAGCTGATCTGAGAGACGCGCTATTAACTAAATATTATTAATAAATAATGTTTATTGAATTTAAATAAAAATCCTTTAAACAGAAAGAGATACATTTACAAACCAAACAATAACATAAAATATAAAAAAGCGAGAAAAGAATTTAAACACAAATAAAGAAATATTTAATATGGTTGTATTACTTCGGCACGCACGATGCGTATCGCAGCAGCTATATAAATACGTGCATTGCGCTATAATTACAGAATGAAATATATACATACAAATAACAAAAGTTAAATAAAAAGTGCATAAAAGTGAAACTGAAAAAACCTAAATCCAAAAAAAACCTAAAAATAAAACAGATCGAAATGAGCCCAAAACAAATACTGTAGACAAGGCTCTATGGGCCCTGTACCCTTTGCTTTCTCCTATTGGGATAGACTCATAATCACTTTTTTTTCCAGAATTTTCCATTTAACCTATTTTTTTTTATATAGACGCTTTAGTGTAAGTTTATATTACAGCAATATCTAAAAAAAAAAAATTTACTTACATAGTACCTATTTAATTATTATTCAGATCGGTTAATCTCTTTCAACGGTAGATTTTGCTTATCTTATCTCAAAGGAAGTGTACACCGACGTTATTTGAACTTGATCCATCCATAAGAACTTCTCAATCGATGCGCTAAAGCCGCTTTAATTCTAAATAATTAGATTTTATTTCAACGTAAAGTTTATTGCTCTCGAGTAAGATAATGTGAGGCACAATTTAGCCATTAACGGGTTGCGAACTGAACTGCTCCGGATTTGAAACTTGTGCAGACGGAGTTGAGAATTCAGAAACAAGGATGAATTATTTAACAGTTTCCATGTACATAAATGTGATGGAAATCTATTCCAAATTTATTAAAATTCGTATTATTTCAGTGGAATGTATCACACTTTTTAGGGATCTAATTGCACTTCAATGTAATTAAGGTAAGTATTTAGTGTTTTTCCTAATTTTCCATGATTTGTTGCAATTTTGCTCTTTAACTAACTTTTATTTATTGACTAATCAGTATGATTGAATATATCAAAATTATTATTTATAGTTTCATCTACTACTCACACACACACACGCGCGCACGCACGCACGCACACACACACGCACACACACACACACACACACACATATGTATATAAGCTTATTGTCCAAGAATCAGCGTTTGCTGCTTCCGCATTAACTAACCATTTATGGTAACATTTTCTCAATTAATATTCGAGCATCCCATAAAGCGAAAAGTATTATTCATTATGGATACTGAGTAAATTATTATATTCGATGTTGTACCTAGAATATTTGGAAATGAAAAAAATGTATAGTTAGTCTCAAAGCAAGTACGCTGTATAGATTTTACCCCTATATTTAACTTATCATACGTGTATAGTTACCAAAATATGTTTTATTTCACCACTGCTTCAAATTACCTGAAAAAATAAAGTTCCACTTTAAAAATGTCTATAGCTGGACCGAAGCTTACCCTAAAAAATTTATAGTTTAGCCATAATTTCCACACTTTGCAGGCGGTTTAGAGATAAAGAAAAACGCTGTTGCCCATTAGATGATATACCTACCGTAGATAGTAGGTATTATTGTATTGTATTGTTTAATGTATTATAGTTTTGTATTGTTTAATGTATTTTTGTACTGCTTAATTTAATTGTAATTAAAGACAAGACACGCTTAAAATTTAAGACACGATCGATGTTAATCGTAAGTGTTTTTATTGTGCATTTTGTCTGTTGTCTGTTATTGTGCCTTTAAATAAAAAAAAATAACCTCCAGTATCTTAAATCGCCTTTTACACCCTTAAATGTGGGATGAAGCCATTCTACTTTGCTAGTCACCAAACGGCTAATCAATAATTTACTAAAGCAAAAATCTAATAAAGTACAACCCTCGGATCTCTGGTTCAATGCTCTTCCAATTGAGCTACCGAGCCTTGTGAACACCTATAGAAATTTTCTAGTACTTTTCTACTTTTTACGCTGTAGGCCAGTGTTGTCTCATCAATTACACAAACATCCTCTCGTTAGTTAAGATAATATCATTTATTTGCAAGCAAATACGGTAAAAAAGCTATTACAAAAGATTATACATGATCACGTGTTTCACCAAGTAGTGGCACGTAAAAATTACATAATTGATTTTAATAACAACAATGAAAATCACATTATAAAATTACAAAACAACATCCTCTCGTATTCGAGAGAAACATTTTTACAAATTTTTCGCGATTTAGAGAAAACAGCCATTAAGTTTTATGACTTTTATATATTTTTTGCATTTTTCAATGCTTTCTTATGTGATGAATAATTTTAATAGAAAAATACAAGAAAAATTCGCCTCGGTTTATAAATAACCTCAGTCACTCTCAATGATGAGATAACGCTGGCTTACAGTGTAAAAAGTAGAAAAGTACTAATAAAATCGACAGGTGCTCACAAGGTTGGGTGGCTCAATTGGGAGAGCATTGGACCGGACATCTAAAGGTTACGGGTCCAATTCCCGCCTAAGAATTTACTTGTGAGCCGAGTCGACTTCTTCTAGTATTTTTCTATTTCAATAATTTACTATGTAAAATAGCATTATCATCAAAATCATATACAAAAATTAGTTGTCTGTAAAGTCAGTGTACGGACGGTAATTTTACGTGATAGCGTCATAAGAAAACATTGATGAAAAATTGCATACTTTTATGAAGTTAATTAAATTATTATCACTGAATTATCATTATTTTGTATAACACAAAGAAGTTAATTGAAAATTTTTTTTTCGATGAATTAACATTAAGTTGTTGTAATAAACAATGGAAACCACATTAACTTTTCACTTCATGAAGTGAAAGAGAGATAGATGCGCCACAAGTCGAACGCTTAGGCGGATCGTGCGTCTCTATCGCTTGTTCCGCGCTCTCGCTTGCACCCTCGGCTCAGGCGGAACGTGACAATTATTCATGCTTTTTCGTGCGTGCAGAAGGCGTTCATCGATTTATAAGACGTTATCACTTCAAAAATAAAGAAAAATCATTATATGATTTTCCTTATAGACGAAAACTGCATCGTACTGTAGTTTGCGATAACACTTCAAGCTGCTACCAGCACACATGCAGATGCAGTCGAAACTTGTACTCGCAAATGACGACTTAACATGAACTTCAGATAACATAAGCATAAATTAATTTGCAATTTGTCTTTCCTTGAATGTTTTAGTTTTCATTGCTACTCCCTATTTTTACTTTAGTTCAATTAAATGTTATGAAACTCTGTAATTGGCTTAGCCGATAAAATATCAGTCAAATAAGATAATTTTGTAGAACTTCCGTAAAAAGTATAAGATAATAAATTTAAACCAATCAGAATCAAATGACCTGTCCAAGCGTTGCTTTACAGTAATTCTTAGTTGGTTTCGTTCCGTTTACTAAAACATCCTATATAAGAAAAAAGGAACAGTAATGGCAGAATAAGTATGAAAATAAATAAATGAATAATAAGCAATTCATCACGTTAAGAGCAGATGCAAACTTTCAGTCGAATCATAGTAGTATTAAGATGTCAAAATCATCATATTTGCTGAAACAAGTTCATTGCTGAACGGAACCATCCCTTAGCAGGCGGGCGGTTAAAAGAAGACCATTATTCGCTTATTCGCTGTTGTCTTTTATGTGGCCTACCGGAGGAGTATGGACCGACGATCTGGTGAAGGTCGCGGGAAGCACCTGGATGCGGGTAGCGCAGGACCGGTCACTATGAAGATTCTTGGGGGAGGCCTTTGCTCAATAGTGGATGGTATTTGGCTGAGAGAGAGTCGACCTTCAGTGTCAAGGATGCTTTTGTTACCTGACAATTGAGGTTGTTTTTTTGACCCAGGGGAAAGCTTTATGGCTTCGATCCGCCGCGGGTAGTCGGCGGGGATATGTAAGGACTCCCCCCGCCATTGTGTAGGCGAGGTATACCACACTAAAACCCTTAGGGTGTACCACCACCATTTCCATCAGGGTCTGGTGGGACCGTGTTATTACGCGCCACCTAGGTATAACTGTCCATTTTTTCCAGAGGGAAACGTTTTATACATACCCCATCGTTGGGTGAACGGTGGGATTATGTGGCACTTACCTATCAATAAAAGGCTGATGGGCATACCTGCCAAAACCCTCCCCTGTACTTCACATCACCGATTGGCCTTGCGAATCCTTTTTAGGAATCACCACTGCAGCCCGGTGATTGGTCCGCTTCGGACCCCTCCACGGATCGATGATGGCTAAGTACAGTCAGGCATCACCGACATTGCTAGATGGAATCCACCCAAAAACGTGTCAAGTTCACAGTAAAAGAAGACCATAATTCGGAAAACACTGTTCCCCTTAATATGGTCTACGGTAGGAGAATTAATGATTAAACCAACTTACCTTAAGTGAAGTTCTATCATAATTATACAGAGTGCTTCTTTCGAAGAGATTAGTAACTGAAATAATAATACACAGGTAGTATCACGATTAGTATCCACCACTCGCACTGAGTTGAGAGTATAAAACTTGAAACAACATTTCCCAACACTGTCCTGTTATCGATGTCCCATCCCTAGTTACGTCATTCGGAGTTTAGAGCTGAATATCTTAAAAGAAAACCTGGAGGTATTTCCTATACGGTTATGGGTTACAGGGCGGGTGGGAATGAGTTACTAATCTCTTCGAAAGAAGCACTCTGTATAATTATGATAGAACTTCACTTAAGGTAAGTTCGTTTAATCATTAATTATACTTCGTGCTTCTTTCTCTTAGATTAGTAACTGAAATAATAATACACAGGTAGATATTGAGAGCAGATACGTGTAGGAAATACCAAAAGTAGCGCTTTGTAAGGGGCTAGATTAGGGCTAGAATAATGAGACTTTCGAATAATCTGTAATTATATAATTAAATATTCTGCATTGAAGTAATATAAAATCACAAATTATTTATAATTATGAAATGAACAAAATTATATTATTATATTATTAAATAAGGCTGTGTAGTACCACAATATTATTTTTATTATGCTTAATTTACGTAATCTCATATCTGATAATAATCTAAATAAAATCTATACTGATATGCGATCATACTGTCTAGCCTGATAAATCAATAATGTCCACTTGATATGCAATAGGCTTAAATCTATGGCTATTCTATATAGGAAAAACTATATTATGTATATTATTAATTACATGCTTATGTAGGTATACATTAATCTACTGAGCAAAGACGGCACCTGCTACTGTTATATCATCATTAGTTGATGGTATTATATTTCGATTATAGAATTTCCAAAAAGTGTTTGAAGAACTACTCCATCCGGCTGTCTTTCTAATGAAGTCTATATTTACCCCAGCCCTTAAGGCACGCGACGTAACGGCGTGACGTGTGCTATGTGCAGAAAAAATTGATACATCCACACCAGATTCCTTCAAAGTGCTTTTGATCCAACGGCTCAGCGATTGCGTAGAAGCCGGATGGTGTGGTTTTCTAAACGTAAGGAAGAGAGTTTCATGTTTCCGTATTTGCGAAGTTTTTTGAACATAAGCAATTAAAGCTTGAGCTGGACATATTATGAGCTTGTGACGGAAGTAAGGAATAATTAACATTGGCTGATTTGTTCCAAATTTTGATGTTTTAATTAGATCAGGTATTTTAATAATTATTTGTTCGTTTTGTATTTCGATATTTTTTGTATTAATTTTAGACAAAGTTTGCACTCTATGTGCAGATGCAAGAGCCAATAATGTGATACATTTTTTAGTTAGGACTCGTAAACTTAAACTTTCATTATGACCTAAGGACTCTAAATAGTTCAATACAACCGAGGTGTCCCATGTTATATTGTATTTAGGTAAAGGGGGTCTTAACCTATATACACCCTTAAAAAATCTGGCAATATTTTCGTTTTTTCCGATTTCAGGTCCCATTATCAAAGATAGTGCCGACCTATATGAATTGAGGGTACTGTATTGTAACCCTCTTTCGAAAGAAATCGTTAGAAATTCTATGATCTTTGGTATTGGCGCCTGAAACTGATTTAACGAATGATTTAGACAAAACTCTGTCCATTTCTTAAAACATACATCATATTGTTTAATCGAGCTTTCTGATAATGAAGCTAACATGATTTCAGTTGCCGATGCAGTTAACTTTCTTCTTAAAAACGCTCTCCGGATAAGATTCCGACAACCAGTGTAAGGTTGCTCTGAATGTCCCATCTGCTGTAATGAGATATTATGCGTTTTTCGTTAGGATGAAATTGCAGTAAGTTTGAAATAAGTAATTTGGTGAAAATTGGATACCATAGTTGAGTTGGCCACATTGGTACAACTACTATGCCTGTGCTTTTATCATAGATTATTTTTCTAAGTGTCTTTAAAATAACTGAAAATGGAGGGAATGCATAAAAATAATATTCAGACCAACTGATAGTAAAAGCATTTACAGCAAATGCGTCGGGATCTCTCTGCCATGATACATATAGGGGACATTTATTGTTTAAACGGCTGGCAAAGAGATCGATTTGGGGCGACCCAAAATTATGAACAATTTTTTTGAAAGCGTCTGTGGTCAACGTCCATTCGATATCTGGGTGTATTTTTCGAGACTCCGCGTCCGCTATTGTGTTATCGCTAGATTTTATGTGGTATGCAAAAATGTATAGTTTTCTGGATTCACACCATTGCCAAATTTCTCTTGTAATTCTGTTTAAATAAGGGTATTGTATTCCTCCCATGCGGTTAATGTAACTGATCGCTGTTGAATTGTCAATTCGCAATAACACTTGACAATCGTGTAAATCTTTTGCGAATATTTTTAATGCGAAGAAAGCAGCTAACAACTCTAAATAGTTGATGTGCATAGCACGTTCTCCTTCGGACCACTTTCCACTAGCTGTCTCGGATCCACATGCGGCTCCGTACCCCGTATTTGAGGCGTCAGAGAATATCTCAACACGGTAATCATCGTTTTTGATTTTACATACAGAGTTATTGACCGCGCGCAGCCACCAGCTAAAGTCAGCTTGTAGGGTTTGAGGTATTGACATGTAATTTTCATAATTGTCGTGTCCTCTTAAATTCAAGAATTTACAGCGTTCAAACTCTTTTGTATATAACATACCGTATTCTATCGCAGGGCATGCCGAAATCAGAAGTCCTACAAGTTGAGCAAACTCTTTTATTCGACACCTTTTTAATTTACGAAATTTTAGAAGTTCTAATTTAATTTTTTCCCTTTTATTTTCCGGTAAACTAATTTGCATATGACTAGAATCAATAATAAAACCCAGAAATTTACAGGACTTTGACGGTTGTAAACAGATTTTTTCAAAATTGATTTTAAAACCCAAGGAAGTTAACAATTTTATTGTAACATTTACGTTTTCCTTACATTCGTCATAAGTTCGTCCGGTAAGAAACCAGTCATCTAAATATAACGTAGACATGTAGCCAGCCGTTCGCAATAATTTTATTACTGGTTTCATTATTTTAGTAAATACAAATGGTGCTGTATTCAAACCAAAGGGAAGAACATTGAATTCGTAGAGATGGTCGTAATAAAACCGTAGGTATTTTCTACTGTTTTTATCAATTTTTACTAATAAATAAGCATCCTTAATGTCTATAGTAGCCATATAACTATTTTTTGTAATTAGTTTAATAGCAGTTCTAATGTCTTCTAGTTTAAAGTGATTTGTAGGTATATATTTATTTAAATATTTAAGATTAAGAATAAAGCGCATTTCTCCGTTTGGTTTGGGCCTTAGAAAAATATTTGATATGAACTGATTTGGATTGTTTTCACATTTAGAAATAGCACCAATCTTCAATAATTTGCTTATAGTTTTGTTAAAGTGAAACGTTTCATTAGCAGTGTGAGAACATAACTTTGGTAATTCTTGTTGAAGCGGGGTATTACTGAATTGTAATATATAGCCATTTATCCATGACAATATAATACGGTCATTAGTTACAAGTGACCATTGCTTATGAAACAAGGACAATTGTCCAGCGTACTTTACCTCGTCTAGGGACGGTAGTTCTGCCTCGGCTGATGCCTCGACGGCCTCGATGAGTTCACGGGCGGCGCGCGCGCCGACGACGGCATCGGCGGGGGTGGTGTCGGAGGGGCCGGCAGCCTGCGTCCCCTCTGAGGCCCCGGCGGCTGTCGGCGAGATGTCGAGGCAGGCTTCCAGTTTTTTGAAGTGGATGGCTGGGGTTGTTGATTTGTCGATTTTCTATGATATTTGTTATTAATATTTTGGTTTACTCTGATTTCTTGACCAGACTTCGATACAGCCTTAGCCGACTTAAGTGTTTCGCTTTGATTTTCACCGAATAAATATTTATCGGTCTTTGTCTTCGTGATATGTTCATTTATGTCTTTTTTGAGAGATGCACTTGCAAAATAGCGACGTTTCATTGCATCGGAATATTGAATATCGCAAAGAAGTTTAGTTGCATCCATAAGCTTTTTTAATATAGAATTGTCCTTATTTTCACTCTCTAGTTGGGATGATATGACGGTGGATAGGCAGGATATAGCCGACGAAATTTGTTTCTGTCTATACATTAAGCCCGTATCACGTTTTACTGTCATTTCAGGTAAGGCAGCTTTAATCTCATCATTTAATATTGGCGCTGCAATTTTTGTGCAGTTGCTCGGAATAAGATACTTATTTCTGAGTTCCTTGCGTGTCTCTTTGTCTAAGCCATTAGTTGCAATGTACTGCAACCGAACACATAGTTCCTTATGTATGTCCGGGCCGTGCTCTGTGATTGTTGTAAAATCTTTTCCCAGAATTTCGAACAGATCGTTATCTATTGCCGATTTTGCCGGCGCGGGGCACGTTAAGTTATTGTTTTCAAAATCAGGTTGCGTTTTCTCAGAACCATTATGTTCGTTAACCAGGTTCGGTGTGGAGTATTCCACTGCGATAGCCCCTGAGTCATCTGTCGTCACCATTGGACTTCCAAAGTGTTCGGCTAAAATATTTGGATTAACATTTATGTAATAAAAGAAATATAAAAATTAAAATAATCTGAGGGTAGAAGGCGAAAAAATAAAAATGAAAAAATAAAATGTATTCAATGTTAGGTTTATGTCCAGTTCCTATGAAATGAGCGGACCTGATTTAGTATTTGGCACTATATGTTACGATTCCTATGAAAAGAACGTGGCCATAATATATTTGGGCGTGTGTTACAATTCCAATGAAAAGAACGAACCCATTTATTTTTGTCTACGTATATTGATGTATATTGATATAACATACCGATTGGTTGCTCCGAGTCATGTAGTGAATCACTTGATGACGAGCTTGATGGCGATGCCGCCATTTCACGGCGTTTGCGTTTTTCAGACCGTTTTAATTTACGCTCTAATTTCCTGATTTTTTTGAGAATTTTGTCGTCATCGTTATGGTGTTTCCTCTTAGGCATTTTATTGACCAATTACACTGTGTAATATGAAAATTAACACTGTTATTTTGAAAAAAAAACAGGCGGTTCGTTTCGAGCGGTGAAGCACTAAACTGTGAATGACGTAACTAGGGATGGGACATCGATAACAGGACAGTGTTGGGAAATGTTGTTTCAAGTTTTATACTCTCAACTCAGTGCGAGTGGTGGATCCTAATGGTGATACTACCTGTGTATTATTATTTCAGTTACTAATCTAAGAGAAAGAAGCACGAAGTATAATAGTGATTACCTACAGTATCATGAGTTGCCTCTTATGACGCCCTTCAGTTTCAAGAATTGGTGCTATTCTACTATGAGGTGCATCTATCCTAATTTTTACTAGTGATTAGTAACCAGCTAATATTTTATAAGAAATGGTCTTATCTTTTTCCAGTTCATATACATTTTATAGAACTGGTATCGTTCTTGATGAAACTCGTATAAAGCGAAGGTAACGCATTCTTGAGTTATTATTGATGGAGCGTGTGCCTCCCTCGTCGCTAAACATCGGCGTATCTCTTCCGCGCCATTACTCAGAGTTGTACATCAATTATGTACGCTTTGACCTGCTTCCCAAGAACTTGGAGTTCGGAGATTGTTGCCGACCTCTTCCAATCGGGTATCAAGTTTGCTCAGGTTAAACTTTTAATCGTTGCGGTGTAACTACCTTCTTGCTATTTTTGTTATTTTCGAAGTTAGATGAAGCTTATTTGTTATTTACCAGATGCTGTTCATCATCTTTAATAACCTAGAAATTTTATTTAACATTTTTCCGAAATAAAAGAAAGCCTTCAACCATAAAACAGACGCCTTTTTTCCCAAAATGCAGTTATAGGCATGCTCAACCCATTAGCGTCTTTAGGATTCAAATAAAGGAATATTATCTAAACTTTTAGTCAAGACATTTCATACTAGCTAGACAATATTATGTGATATTATACTATTGTTTATATCTTTTATTCTTTTGACGTGACAACGTCTTATAAATTGGTTTGCCGGGTGACACTTCAAGAAACTGCGTTACGCTCCGCTCACGTTATGCGCTCACAATGAGAGCGAGTGAGAGGCACGCGTCCCTTCCACTCGGGCATGGTTAGCCCGCCTAAGAGCGAGAGAGACAGACATAAAAAGTGGAAGGGACGCGTGCCTATAAATTAATGTTTTAAATATAATTCTTTGTATAAATAAATGTTTTAAATTGTTACTATTATTTCATCCTTCTTCCTACTATACGAATGAATATTCACATTTAAATTATTTTACCACTCAAAGTCGTTGTCACGTAAAACTTTCGCCCGTATACCGACTTTACAGGCAACCAATTTTTTTTTTTCGTTTATAGCGCCGTTTCATAGGCTGCGGCCTGGACGCCAGCGGGCGGAACGGGCAGCGCGGGCGGTGGCACGCGCGTCTTGATCAGAGTATGCGTATATTTGTATGAAACTGTACTCGACGATAGCGATAGCGATAGGTCGAGCGGAGACCGCGCGTCCGAATAGTCGTAGTGACGTTCTGCTTATTTTCCTTAGAATGTCATTGATTGAGGGAACCATTTCAGCGGTTTTAGATACGCCATTATTATTATTATGGAATAGTAAACACTATGACTATAAAAATAGACGAGTAATTAAAGTGATGTGGGAGAAAAAAAATTGAATATCGAGGGTAAATAGGTTTTAATAATTTCAATCGATTACTTTGATACTCATAAGTAGTAATAAAAAATTGATCTTATATTATTATTTATGTATATCAAAGTAATCACTACTTTATTAATAATAAGTCTACCCGACAAGAATAATAAATTTCTATTGAGATCGACATTATGCCGTACAAAATAAACACGACTATCATTTATTTATTGAATGGTGATATGCATCTCAATTGCAAACAAAGTATTCCTAAATTTTTTACCGAATGTAGCGAGCTTGATTGGTTTTGTAGTATGGGTTCACGAATTCATAATATCTCGAAATTAATAAAATAACTGCTATAGAAAATATCACGCCGCAGTATCGACAACGCGTATACTCTCGGCACGTCACTTCACCGCAACAAAACGAACGATCTGGCCGCTGGCGTCGTGAACGGACCATGATTACCGCCCGCACCGCCCGCTGGCCCGCTTCTAGTCCTATCTATAGAAAGGTTGACTGGCGGCTTTAAGCGATAACACCATAGTAATACTGCTTAAAGTTTTCTTTAGTTCCTCAATTTGGTGTTATCAATATAATATCTTGTATTGTATTGCACGCATACAATTTCTCTCTAGCTCTATATTGTCGTAAAATTTTGCCTAACCATGCATTTTTTATTTATATACTCGTCGGTGATACTTTCATCAGTTTTATTTATTTTTCTAAGAAAATACCAGTAAATCGACCCTCATTTTCCAAAAATAATTTCTAAATATGTTTAAAGATTGCTCACGCAAGGCTGTTCCTTTTCCACATTAACTGGACGTCTTCAACCCTCCCCAAATATCAATAACTCAACAAATTAATATCGTAATCGGTACAAATAGGTGCGGTGTTCACCTCGAAACTGGGTAGCATATCAACGTGTAATTTCCCTGTCACCATTCCGACGACCCGGCATGATTAATATACCGCCCCTTTGACGACTGAAGCCCAATCACTGAACACATTTTAGTTAGTATCCAACGAAAATTACTTTCAACTCAAATTTGAAGTTCGTTAACTTGGTAAAGACTTAATTTCTACTGATGGTTATTAATTTGGTGACGAATCAACTATACGATTTATCATTTTAAATACCTTTTTCTATTTGGATCAATTAAAAAGATCAGTTTTGCTTAATGAGACTTTTTATGCGGATTTCTGCCTATCTAATCAACTAGATAACTATTTTAAGATGATCTTGTAATTCAGTGCTGAACAGCGATCGCAGTTTGCTACAATCTTACTTGGCCTTACTCTCCAAAAGACTTTGTAATTTCTTATTGTGTAATTTGTATTTTTATGTATTTCATTGCTAAGGTTATGTATTTCATTTATAAGGCTAAGGTTATATATTATATTATTATGTTATATTCAGAAAAATCTACGCTGATTTTAGTTACACTGTGCAGGTTAATTTATATTGTGTATCTTTGTGTATAATAATAAATAAATAAAATAAGTAAGTTTTTTATTTCATAAGTATAGTTTATGATTTTTTAAATGAGCTTTTTCAATGCTATATTGTATGATTAATTGTTTTAATAGAAAGATACTTGAATAAATCAACTGGCAGAGGATTAGACCGGACATACAAAGGTTACGGGTTCGATTCTTGTCCGAGAACAACTTATGAGCCGAGTCGATTTTTCTCTATTAACTCTCTTTTAATTCTCGTCTCTCTCGTTGGAGTCGTTGCAACATTACGGACAGGAAAGACGTTTTTTTTCCTAATTTTTTTTAATGCTGTTGTTTCAACTCGTTTTTAGAAGCCGTATTTACAGGTTAAAAGGAGAGAACATGGTATATGAAAAATTGTTTGAGGGTATCAAATTGTTCATAAAGTTGAGTATCACGTTGGGCATTGTTTCGCAGTTGGGGTGTTGTGATTAAAACAGAACTTTGTCGTGTAAACAACGCTCTTTCGGTATTTGTCACACGATTTTGGTTTAACTAGAATTTTGACAGTTAGCCGAAATATGACAAATCGTAATTCATTGATTTTTAGGATAATTATGAACAAACTTCATGACAATTAAAGTTTAAATTAATTAATTAATTAATTAGTTAAATTAATTAAAGTCAATTATTCATTGGATATAATTAGCAATTATAAAATGATAATAATAAAAATGACAACTTACAAAAATTAATTTGTCTCAAACTAAGTATAGCTTGAATTATAAATCTATTATTGATCACCTTTGAATGTCATAAATATTATTGTTCCTCACAATGTTCAGGAAACCTTATATTCATGAAGGTTGTCCGTTACCATTTTGGGCCATTTTATTTCAGCGGGACCACCTATAGTCAAATTAAAATAATTTTTAAACTGGTGCACTAGTAAAACTCCTTTTGTTGGGTAAGTTTTTTTATTTATTTAATATTTTTCCATGTAGCTATTGTTTTCTATTTTTATCTAAGTTTTTGTTACTTAGTTTCAATTAACGAAACAAATAATTTAATACATTTATGGAAAAAAGTATCCTAACTGTATTTCCTTAGTTAAATTTCAGTTTTTACAAGCTAAAGTCTTATTTTAATATATTAATCCAATTTAGAAATTGGGTGACAATTATTATAAAACTGTTGCTTCTGTAAGTGCATACATTTTGTGTATAGCAAAAATAATAAAATAATTGTGTCACGCGGAATTCGTATCTATATCCCCTTGCTATCCATACCCTTACGTTCAAGACTAATGTGGTTTATATGACATAAATATATGTGTTTGTTACCTAACGGCTTTTTGTTTTGCTTTGGACTCTTTCCCTTCCAAGTTTCTTATTGTAAATAAACAATGACTTTACAACTCGTTAACGGCCGGTACGTGGTGGTTACGTGCTAATTTATTTTTGTTTAATTATTCATTAATCGAGAACAGGGGAAATCTTCGCGAGCAGTCTGTCATATTGTATGACATCTTGTGAAATATGTATGCAAAGGCAGCAATTTCCGCGTTCAACGGGAAGTATACTGATATTAAATTGTTCACAGATACAAATAAAATAAATAAATATGTGGCAACATCACATAGATATGACGTTTGGTGCAACGGTAGAAATCTTGCCTTTTGCCCCGACAGGACTAGGTTCGAGTATCGGAAGAGGTAGTATTTGTATGATGAATATGAGCATTTGTATCTATAATTATTTCTATGCATATTAAATATTTATGTATCATTTATGTACGTCTATCTGTTACCGTAGTATCCATAACACAAGCCTTTGCCTTGCTTACTTTGGGCTAGGCTAAGTGGTGTGCATGTAACAAATATGATTATCATTACAGATTGTTCTGAACACAAGTTGAGTATCTTAACCACTTGTGTTGTGGAACTCAGATACAACGATGTAACTACGACCTTCAAACCCGAACCCAAGAAAAAAGTTCGTTTTCAACCTTGATCCGACATCGAGTTAACGAAGACACTTTTAAAAGTACTCGGTATCCGTGCGACATGTGAACCGTGCAGTAATTTGTTCGCTCGGCTTGGCCGTGCGCAAGCGCATAAGTCATTCAATGCTCCCTAGCATTTTAAGTGGTCCAAAAAGGTTAAAATCGGGACCCTATTACTAAGACTTTGCTGTCTGTCCGTCCATCTGTCTGTCACCAGACTGTATCTAAAGAACCGCGATAGCTAGACAAATACTAAAAACAAAATAAAATAAATATTTAAGGGGGCTCCCATACAACAAACGCGTTTTTTTTTGCTCGATATCAATAATGGCAACAGGTAGACCATAAAATTATCAGAAAATACTCAGTTGTATTTTTATAAACTATTCACTATTCACAAAAAACTTAGAATATAAACACAAAATATTCATAAAATTCTCAGTTCTATTTTAATAATAAATAATAATATTAAATAAAATAAATATTTAAGGGGGGCTCCTATACAACAAAGATGATTTTTTTACTTAACTAAAAGACCTACGGAACCCTTCGTGCGCGAGTCCGACCCGCACTTGGCCTGTTTTTTTCTTAACTGTTGGTAGTACAACATTATGATGGCATACATACACGCAAAAACACACACATACCTACAACCACAAAAATTCACATTCACACTTTGTTTGATTGGTAAACTTTTAGGATAATTGTGGTACTACCCCGTATTTTGTTAATACTGTTTTTAAAAATAATAAGTTTCTGTAATTGAGATAATGAATTACACTTTTATATATCTTGTTTGTATACGTAAGCTAAAGAAAACTTGTTTATAAATAAATAAATAAGATATTTCTCGATAAAAGAGATATCCAGCAATCAAAAGCCCGCAAGAAAATTGCAAAATTTATTCAAAACTCTTAAGAAATCCTCAAATCTCAGTACAAGGAGTTGCAAAGAAATATTCCTTTCTCAAATCTTTAGCTCAGACATTGGAGTTTTCAATTTGAATCTCAAAGCGACAAAGAACAAATCCCCGACAGGCCGAGACATGTTGCTGGTCGCAACTCTTCTCGAGATTTACGTCGCATTGTCCAAAGTTCTTCTCCTTTCACTGTTAACATACGTCAATACTTGAAAAGTTTTAACGGAAGCTCGTGATAAAATTGTTTGACGATCGTTTGGTGCAACGGTAGCATTTAATCCTTACTAATATTATAAATCGGAAAGTGAGTTTGTTTGTTTGTTTGTTCCGCTTTCACGCCGTAACTACTGAACCGATTGCTTTGAAATTTTGCAGACGTAAAGATAAAAGTCCGGATTAAATAATAGGGTACTTTTTATCCTGGAAAAAATTGATATTCCCGAGGAAAAACAAAAATATTGTTTGCTTGATGGATGGATTGTAGATGGCGCTGTGTGTCGTTTAAAACAACGTAAAATATTGCAAACGAATATAAACATGTAAATTTAGAAGCTAAATGATACGATAATGAATCCCCGAAAATGAGGAATTCTCGAGGGATGACGTACAATTTGTTTTATCGTCTAAATTGTTTTTTTTACATCTACTTATCCTGAAATCACTAAAGTCAACGAATTACTAATTGGTATAAGTATTAGTTACGTTATTTAGTTCTTGAGGAATGCGATAGATGGCGCTGGGTGTTTTTTAAAACATGGTAACGATGTGTTTCTTAAAATACATAAGAAGTGGAATGATAGCTTACGCTATTTAGTTCTTGAGGTATGCGATAAATGGCGCTGGGTGTTTTTTAAAACATGGTTACGATGTGTTTTTTAACATACGTAAGAAGTGACACGATAGCTTACGCTATTTAGTTCTAGAGGTATGCGAAAGATGGCGCTGGGTGTTTTTAAAACGTGGTACAGAAGTGTTTTCTTAAGATACGTAAGAAGTGGAATGAATTATATGAATTTTGTATCCAGCGTTACATCGCGGTTCTTAGATTTTTCCGTGGGAATGAGAAGTTTCCTTATAGTTGTGCTTTATACCGCAATATAACCGAATTCCACGCGGGCGAAGCCGCGGGCGGAAAGCTAGTTGCTTATATATAAAGACGGGAAAACGCTGGATGCGGGCAGCACAGGACCGATCGTTGTGGAGATCCTTGGGGGAGGCCTATGTCCAGCAGTGGGCGTCGTACGGCTGATATGATGATGATGATATAAAGAAATTATTAAAAGAAAAAAATCAACTTGTCTCAGGTGGGACTCGAACCCACATACCTTTATTTTTAGCTGGATGTTTTGACAACGTGTGACATAAGTGGACAATCCAGCCAAGTCCAGGCCATCTGGCAACCCTACCCCGATCCCATACAAAACTGAAACATCTCGCCTTATTTCCTTATTTTTTAGGTTTCAAAATTCAGTCAATTTTAAATAATTGCATTTTGATTGTAAAAACACTTAATAATAATATAGCTTTTTATTGAAACTTTAAAAATTGTTTTCTGATATCATAATTTTTTTCCTATTTTTTAAACCGCTGTAAGTGCAGACCCAAAATGAAATATTTATTTCGTCGACAATTTCAAAGGTATATAGTTAAATATATTTCAGGAAGAAATTATTAGGACTTTGATATTTTCTAAATAGAAAAATAGTATCAAAATTATTTCTATAACTGTCTAAAACTGAAGTGCGCACTCCGATAACGATCGAATATATCGAATGTATTGTGCCACGAACGTGTGTATGACACTTGGTGTAACGAGTTTCAAAACTTGCCAGCACTCCGTTTAATACTCACGGTATAATTAACGGCAGAACAAATATGTTTACAACTCGGTCATTGTTTACTTCTGATTGAAACACGGTATTCGTATTCGAAACAATTTTCAATTTGTTTACCAGCGTCTCATAAAGTTATGGTAATAATATAATTATGTTGTATGAGTAAATATATGATTCACAAAAAAAATGATATAGAATTTTGCATTTTTATTATATTCGATTGTGTTTTGTCATTTAGTCATTTTAAATGACGTACGATGTTAGTGGTCGAGCAGCTCGCATAGCGGTTTCCATAGTAATGCCAATCCGAAATCCCAGGTTCGATTCCCGAACAATTCAATGTAGAAAACGATATTTCGGTCTGAATATCATGACACTAATGCTTTAGCTACTTAGATTCAGAAAAATGTATGACACTGTCTTATATTTATTTTTGTTAAATCCGCAGCATTTTCTCTAAATATTATTAACATCAGTTGTTATTAATTTAAATACCAATAAACGTTAGCGCCTTTGCACATCAATACGCGCCCTTGACGTATTTTTGTTTCGTTACGATCTCGACACTTACGCGAGTTAGACGCACTAGACCTTACAACACTTTTTTTGACTCAGGGGAAAGCTTAATGGTTTCGATCCACCGCGGGTGGACGGCGGGGATATGTGAGGACTCCCCCCGCCATTGCTTAAACAGGGTATACTAAAACCCTGGCGCGCACCTACCCCATTTTCGCCAAGGTTTGGCGGGACCGTGTTATCACGCACCACCTTTGACTCTGACGGACAGTTGGTTTTTCGGCCCCTTCTCGGAAGACCTTTGAACACCTGTATAAAATCATTCTAGCGTTTAAATCGATAAAAATGCAACGATAATTCGTATAAGTTTCGATACCGACATGATGCTGACGCTCGTTTGTATTTACTAGCTGACCCGGTACAATGGAAAAAGAGCGGGAAAAGGAGCGGACAGACAAACACATAAACAACAAATTTGTGGTCTTAGATTAAAGACTAGCGGCCCGTCTCCTTCGCATGGGTGGACAAAATTCTTTAATTTTTTTCTATTATTAAATATTTTTCCGTTAGCGCCATCTAGCGTCCGGTAGACGAACTACTTGCGGTTAACGCGTTGCTATGGTAACGTTATTGATACAATGGAAAAGAACGGACAGACAAACACACAAACCACTGTGATCTTAGATTATAGATTTATAAAAATGTGCGTTTGTATGGATAGTAGCACAAAGCAGTTTGCTTTGTGGAGAAAACACACGCCTAGAAAAGAAAACGTAGAGGCATTGAGTTCAATCTTAATCGAATATTTGATATTTGTAAAAACATTACCTCCGATGTTGATGGTGGTTAGCGTTCAACATTGATGGAACGATACCAGCTCGAAGTAAAAGTTGAAATACGTTTGTTGATTTCGACGCGTCTCGGTTGCTCAGCGGTCAGAGCACTCGCCCGGATAGCAAAAGGTGGTGGGTTCGAATTCTACCTGAGGTTTGTTACATGTGTATTAAAAAAGCTTTTACAAATATGGTAACGTGAATGAAAAAAAACACAGACATAGTTAATTAGCGCACCTTTGGGTGCGAGATACGAAGAACTAAAGTCAGCATTTACTGGCATTGCCCTAAACTTTAGTAATTGGTACATACTTTCAAAATAACCTGAGTTAAAAGTTATATTATTATTATAAACTAGCGGCCCGTCCCGGCTTCACACGGGTGGACAAAATTCTTTAAATTTTTTCTATTATTAAATATTTTTCTGTTCCATCTAGCGTCCGGTAGACGAACGACTTGCCGTTAAGGCGTTGCTATGATAACGTTATTGATACAATGGAAAAAGAGCGGACAGACAAACACACAAAACACTGTAATCTTAGATTATTATTTATGTTATGAAATTAATTATGTTATTTTCATTTAAAAGGTCAACATACAGATCTACAAAAAACCAATTCCTTCTACTTCTTCTAATTAATATGAGCCATTTATACTTTCGTCCGTAATTTTTCTAGGTCATTTAAGTTACAAATGTGTTATACTTGCACAATTGATTTCCAATTTAAAGTAGAAGAAATAGAGTTCAAAGTCCATTTCAAAACGTTATGTTTTGTGGTAAGTGAAGACCCAAATGTTCGACAATCAGACCTTAGATGCGGTCCAGTGAGTCTCAGTCCAGTTTCTAAATTTTTTACATCTTCCAGGCCACCCCCCTTTCCCTTTTCACCATCGATTATCACGTCATCGTTTTTTTTTTCGATTTATAAGCGTGTTTACATCTATAAATATTCCGTAAAGGGCTGCCGCCCTTTTTCCAAGAACTATGATGACTCAGCCCTTAGTGAGGGAAAATAACCCCATGATATATAGCTACACTTCTGATTAACGGTTATTGAGACATTATAAAGTAAAGAGATAGTAATACTGTTTTAAATTAATAAATATATGACATTTTGTTTATATAAACGTATGTTTATGTATATATGTCACCGTAAAATTATATACATCGTTACATTATAAACTATCTCGCGAGATTGTAAACTATCGAAAGATTGTGAACCGGAACATACTGCATACAGTTTAACGCATATTTTTCGGTAGCTAAAATATGCGATATAAGATATATGAGAAACCTAACGTAAGCATGAGGTTAGGTTAGGTTAGATTAGGTTAGATATTTTATAAATCTATCGAAAAATAATGCGTTAAACAGTAAGCTGTATGTTACGGTTCACAATCTAGTTTCTCGATCTTTCGATTCTTTCGATTCTTTCGATTTCTTTCGATAGTTTACAATCTCACGAGATAGATAGACGGTGACATATATATTTCATTTTCTATTTTCCCTTACCAATGCACCTCCAATACGCTATCAGTTTCTAACGATTCGGTTGACTCGTAGAGAATGACTATTAGCATTAAAGCCCTCTATTTGTACATAGTTTTTTGTGTGAAATAAGCTTACTTGATTTAGACGCCAACTAGTATATGCATAATAACAGATGCAAAAAATATGTTTATGAAAAAGTTGCATTTTACTCAACTACGCCGGAATGGCTGTCTGTTATCTAAATCTTTCCTGATCTGATTAATGATACGTTACCCTTTAAAATAGTAAAAATGTATCCAAAGTCTGTATCATATTCCAATTATAACCTATTTATCTTTATCTTTGGAAAAGTTTCAAAGGAATATTTTTTTGTACTATAATGTCTTTTGAAAATATTTGATAAAGTAGTGTAGCTTAGTCCATTAGAATAGAATACAGCAAAACTATTCTACAACCACGCTGTTGGCATCCAGAGGAACTTGTGCATTAACGCTTAGTTCTCAACTCATTTGAGCGAGTGCACGAAGCGTTCTAAGCGACTTGAGCGAAATGCAGGCTGCGGTAGTTCCCACTATTTGGCGGTATTTTTGTGTCTTATGCAGAGATAAGGAGTGATACCAGACAGAGGTAGGTTTCGTTTAAGGCCTTACAAATAAAAAAAAGTGTTTTAATATAAGTAGTTGTTTAGAGATTAATATTTTGTATCTTGTCGTCAATTATAGCCTAGGGGCGAAACACTTGGATAGTAATGTATTTATTTTATTTTTTAGCATTCAAATGCCATATTTTTATAAGATTAAATACTTTTTCGAGCCTCCAGGTGTGATTCGAACCCACGACCAATTGTTAACCGAGCGACGAGTTCTGACGCTAGTAGACGCGTCTGAATTTACAAGCGCATTTTCACTTCTACTATGATCCATCAATAGCGAAAGATCATGGGTTCGGATCTCATCTGAAGGTTCGGAGATGTGGTTGGTTTTTGTAGGAGTACCTATTTAATCTTACTTGAGGAGTAGTTAGTAAAGAAGCAAGTTATCTGCACGTGTTTGCATTTTTTTATCGTTTATTGAAGGGCGGACGATGCATCTTGAATATTTTACGGAAATAATCTAGTTGGTAAAGAACAATTCGTCAACCTTTTCTTGCGGTGACATTCTGTGAGCATGTGACCGCCATCTTGGCGGCATAACTTGCCGCCACACTAGCACCAACGGTCAATGTGGTGAACGTACGTTACCTCGGTAGTTAAATCAACATAAATTTTACGACTTCGCTGACAAGCTAGATATTTTCGTTTTACTTAAATAATACTTAATTTATCTATAATAAATATGTCTACAGTCACAGATCTTACATCCTGCATAGACCAGGGATCATCTTTCATTCTTTTTAATCATATTTGATTTAGTGTATGGGCGCCAATTGTAAATAGCATCCCCAGACGCAAACCCCGACAAATCGAAAGGTACACAAATTGAGTTACTAGTATTACCGAATTCCTAGTTTGAATACTTACACCGAAATAACTTCTGTACGTATATCGATCGTATTGACGACCGATCGGTGCAACGATAGTGACCCCGCCTTTTGCACCAACGGTCCTGGATTTAAGTCCCGGAAGGGGCAGATGGTTGTATGATAAATACGAACTTTTGTACCTGAGTTTATATGTATTTCTATGAATATTACATATCTATGTATGTTTATCCGTTACCCTAGTCCTAATTATATTATGACAATACTTTGTGTGTGTGTTTGTTACCATATTAACCGCAAGTAGTTCGTCTACCGGACGCTAGATGGCGCTAACGGAAAAATATTAATAATAGAAAAAATTTAAAGAATTTTGTCCACCCTTGCGAAGCCGGGACGGGCCGATAGTATCCATAAAACAAGCCTTTACACCAATTTGCCTAGAGCTAAGTAAGCACTGTATTACTTAGCGCTAGGCTAATTGGTGTAAATGTAAAATACTGGTATATTATTATTTTAAGCAATCACTTATCAACAGTCAGTGTAAGAAGTGGGCATTTAACTCATTTTCTTTCGACGGTGTTTTCTACCATAGATTTTGGCTGTGTTCCAGTATTAGAGTCATTAATGAACTTAATGATATTCGTGTTCAATCTTGTTAAAATAATTGTTCAGTTTTTACCGGTCACCTTATGAAATAGTGAAGCCAAAAATGAACACATGATTTAATTTCATTCATCAATCATCGTGTTTCATCTATTAGACCGGATTCGAACTCTGAGTAAAATGCTGATTAACAAAAAATACTACAATTGAATGAAATACAAACGAACGAACTGTGTATTTTTAATTCCGTCCACCAAAAACGACTGTCATTAGATTCGCAATTACTGCAACGGTGTGTCATTTTATGGCTCACGATGCTCACCTAACGAATAAATTTAATTATTGCCAGAGAATAACGACTTTTAATGTAAGGCACTAAAGATGGGTTTCTGTTTACAATCGGTGGGCACTAAAATGTACTCATAAAGGTTTTAGGGTTATTGAGAATTAGTGCGACGTATTTTAATGAAATGTGCTTGCTTGCATGACGTATTATTATTTGTTTTGTATAAGAATAAATGCTACTTATCGTTATTAACTAACGGTAAATATTTCAAAATAAGCTATATGTAAATTTGATCATAATTACTGTTATGCGACTTTTCGGACATTATGTGTTGTGCTATCTAGCAGGACGTACGACACGACCATCACACATATCAAGATATATATTTATATATATATATATATATATATTATATTTACACCTCTTATTTCAAGTTATTTATTACTATAATAAATGTAATTTTATTTGGTTTTAGCTACCTAGAAATACACTCCGCATTTCGGGTGTATTTCAATAATTTTTTTCCTACTTAAAAAGTGTGAAAATAGGAGTGACATTGTTCTACTGGTCTTCCGCAAAAATCGCTTTTAAATTAGTTAGACTGCTTAATATTATCTATAAATTTATATTATATCTTATGAATTATTATTATAACTAATCATTGTTGTACAAATACGCAGAAGTGGGGAGGAAAAAACATTAATCTGTTCGTTTGGTATGGTTCCATCAACGTTATGTTTGATAATTCCTAAATGTTCCAAAACGTTTAGTCGTAACGTCGTAGCACTGTGAGGCAAATGGTGGTGTGTAAAATATAACGAGAAACATGATCTCATTATGTTTGATATGATTATAGTAATTGGGGTGTACAAAAAAATACTTTTTATACATTAAGTATCTATTTTTCTTCATTATCACTAACATATCATATAAAAGCGCTGCAGGAGGTAATATATTCGATTCATATCTAGCCCAACCAATATCCCAAAGTACTGACATGCAGCAGTGATCCTTGATTCCACAGCCAGGCGTTATTAATAGAGAGTCTGTAAAACAAAGCCCAAGTCTTCGGTAAAGATCAGAATTAAGTCCATATAGGAAAGCCAGGTCTTAGTTAAATAAATCGAAATTGCAATCAAAACATCAGCTTGAGCGTAAGCAATGTGACATGACAGCTTTTTCAATTATTATAAATTATTGACATTTGATTAACAAACAAGTGTTGCCATTAAAGGAAACCAAAAATATAAAACACTAGCGGCCCGTCCCGGCTTCGCACGGGTGGACAAAATTCTTTAAAATTTTTCTAGCATTCAATATAGCCTATGACACTCAGCAATAATGTGCCTTTCTAATGGTGAAAGAATTTTTAAAATCGGTTCAGTAGATCCCGAGATTACCCCTTACAATTTAACAAATATACAAACACACAAACTTTACTTCTTTATAATATTAGTATAGACGAAATCGATTAATCGCCTTCTTTCATTACTTCCTTTGTTTTATAGAATTAAAACCTTAGCTGTGTTTTCATTTATATTTTCTATTATCTGGTTTATGAACGACGTTGTTTATGCAAAATCTTAAGTTATTAATTCAATTGAATGTATTTTCGACGCATATCGATTTAATGTGAAATTATATCTTTCATGTTGTTTACGTGCTGGCAACATTTTGCTACATAACATGACGATGTATAAACAAAAATTCTTTTATTTATCGAAACATAATTTATTGCAGTGGCGCCTGTTTAAATATATATCAAATTCATAACTTTAAATGACAAAATTTATGTAGAAATCATTTCCTTGTATAATGATGTCCACTGTTGGCCCAGATTGGGCATTCCGCTTTACTATAAATTGCTATGTTTACTTATTTAGTTATTATATCTCCTGTTAAGTTATTTTGTATATCTGTGCTAACTAATAAACAGACATTAAAATTAAAATACCAAGCTTTGAACGCATACAAATTAAAACTCCCCAACCGGAAAGCTTAGCACAATAACCGTTAATAAAAAGTACTGAAATGAAAATAACGTTAGGGACTTCCGTGCAACAGCTTCCGGTCGCCCCGCCGCTGTAATGTATTCGCGATTTGTCTGTCTGTATGTAATTTTAATGTCGCATACGAGCAACGCAGATTTAATTTAGCAGAAAACCTTGATTTAATCCACAAGTTGTAAGCGTTTTCGATTAAAGTATATAAAACTGTAGGTAAAAGAACAAGAAGAAATTAAAGATAAGATCTAGTGTAATCTACAATAATCTTATAAATTCTAATCTACCTATGCTGATAACATAGTTAATACTTACTCTAAAAGTTTATCCCCGGTAAATTGAAATGGTTTTGAAATCACGTGACCTGCGTAGTAGCAATTTTAGGGGCATCATCCTATTTCGTTTATTGTTTATGGTTTGGCTTAAGTAACATAGCGCGACTAAACTTTTAAATGTTTCTATTAATGATAGTTGTATGTGTGTAGAAGGTGCACATGGTCTCTAGTTCGATTTTAAATCTTTGTCTTATGAGTAAATGCATTGAACCACAAATTAGTGTCACAACGCAACCAATTCTTTAATTTTTCCCGTAGCTTCCCAAACAGGAATAGGGGAAATAACCAAATTGATTTCTAATACCATAAGTCTATTTTATAGAGACGTGGTATTTGATAGAAGAAGTTATAAGATAAATTATTATAAAAGATCGAAAGTCGAAAAAATCGACTCGGGTCACAAGTGAATTCTCAGGCGGGAAACGAACCCACAACCTTTGGAAATCCAGTCCAATGCTCTCCCAAAGATCGCATTAAAATATGCATAAAATACATAAAAATTATAAAAAGAAGAAGTTATTTTTAGATGTTATAAGATCGGTTCTAGTTCTTATGATGCAATTTTACTCATTAGCTCCAGCAACCCCAACTTGGCTGTCAGTATATGAACTATTGCTCTATGGTCCATGTACTTACTAATAAGAAAGTTTTGAAATATACGAATAATTAAGTAAACTGAAAGATTTATAATTTCGTCATTGTAATATTAATATTTGCTTATCTGAAATAAATAAATTCCAGACAACTCAACAATACTTAATCCTAAACCAAGCTGAGCTTGTACTATGGGTACTAAATAATGTATAGAATACTGTCAATAAGTATATAAACGACCATAACTCGGAAGCAAATGCTTATATTCATCACACAAACATATTCTCCTACCGGGATTTGAACACGGGACCTTTAACGCAGAAAGTACGTTCGCTTCCATTGCACCTAGCCGCTGTAATGGCTATCTTATAATTATTATTATTAGATTCGTAGAACCCCTTGAATTTATAAGCGCCTGTAAACTACTATCTCTTTTTACTTAGGCCATACTCTAACAAGCTCTACTCAGAACATTTCTGGTAACGCAAATGTTCTTACGTGAACCAATAATGTTGTAATTACGCTCTGAAATATGAAAACGTAACGTTTAGTGAAACACGCTAATTTGAACACGTGAATTACTTACCACTTAGGTTTCGTGTAAGTATACGAATACGACATATAATTTGTGGATGGATGAGTGCTTTGTGGATACAGTGAACTAGAAGCTTCTACATGCTTGATAAGGCAAGTGTGATACAGTGCAGCCATCTAAAGACCAGATTTTTAGATGGAAATATGCTTAACGATTGAAAAATATTTCATAAATAAACAAACAACAGATATCTTTATTTAATATAAACAATACGTGAAACAGTAATTCTCATAGATTAGCTTCAATGGCAAAATGTATGTGACGCCATAACTCTATGAGTTTTTAGCCGATTTTCGTATTTTTTGCAACGAATCCAACCAACAGGTTTAGGACTAGATCGTACGGTCACGATTATGAAATTCGCAAAAATAAAAAAGTTGTGACTAAAAAACAGGCTCTATGGGATTTCCAATTGAAACAAAAAGCGCGCGATTTTTTAAAGTTTTAATTTTTATGGAATTGTAAAATTTACTTAACATTATTGATTTCTTTTAATTATTTTTTTTAGTATTACTCCCCGCTCCAATATAGGGTGCTAGCGAAGCTTTTTGCTTAGCGACTGCATCGACCTAGCAATATTCACATTAATCACTCGTGGTAAGTTAAGCGCTTGTTTGGAATGCAAATCCGTAGTACAATGGTAATGTCGAACTGAGTACGATTTTTTTTTCAAAGTTTACTTCTCAACTAATAGACCGCCTTATAGCAATAAAGTAATGTGATAGGATCCGATAATGCATATATCTCATTGCTCGTGATTTTAATTAAAATGTGTTTTTGTGCGTGCGTTTATGTAAGCGAGAGAGAGAGAGAAAATAAAAATGTTTAATAACGACAATGACGACATGTCATAGATATTATTTCCTAACCATTTTACACCTTCGAATCATATATTGAGAAAAGTGACATCTTTATATATAAAAATTCCCTGTCACAGTGTTTGACCGCGATGAACTCTTTTTGATGATATTTTTTATTTTGCTGCATTTGCTTCGACTTAGGACACAGGATAGGTATCATTTTATTTTATAACACAGCAACGCGTGGCCAGGTCAGCGAAAATTATATAAATAATGAACAATTTTAAACACGCAATCTGTATTTAAATTACAATAAAATTTTCAGGAAAGTTTAACCACGAAACTGGGCAGGTTGACTAATTGTAAATATTCAACAGATCCTGACATAAACCGTCTGCAGGCGGGCATCTGGGGTCCGGTCGATGACCGCTCAAGCGTTTAGGGTGACAAGATGAGGGGTTAAGATGGCGCATAGTTGCTTGGTATTTTCGTATTATTAAAATTGGATGTGAATAGCAAGAGCACATAGTATGAAATAAGTAAATGTTAAGTTCTTCTGTTCTCTCAAACTACGTAGTTAATTGCAACTTTATTTTAAGCAGCTAATGAATGTCTCATTCAGAAGCCTTAGACTAAGTTTTTAAATATCAAAACGTTGCTTACAAATTTTTGTTAATATTTTTACGACAAACTTTAAGAATAAGACAATAAAATAAATTATTATATTAGAAAAATACTAGAAAAAATCGACTCGGGTCACAAGTGAATTCTCAGGCGGGAATCGAACCTGCAACCTTTGGAAATCCGGTCAATTGGGAGGACATCTTATAAGATCGCATTGAAAATGCATAAAATATGTAAAAAATTATAAAAATAAGACAATAAGGTCTCGATTTGAAATCTTAACTTAGACGTGATAGTGACATTTGCATATTTGAAAAGTTGAACCCACCCTCCCGTTATTTTTAAATGTCCGTTTTGTAAATGACTAATGCGTAATCATCACTTAAATACTTGCCGCTAATAGGAATCGAATCTGTGACAGTAGATAAAGAAGACGGGGTCACTTTTAAGGACGAAGGGGTTATTGAATTCTTGGTATTTTTAAATTTTTGTTCTTGTTTTTTTTATGTTACAACTGTTTGAATTTATATAGAGTCAAGTTAAGTGTGTAAGCCTACCAATATGGGCGTTAAATATCGTAAGCACCGGTTAAATGTCACATATATATTTTTGCATTAACTATGTTGTCATAAAACACATATTGTAAACTTGCTTGTGGCCCATATAATAAATTGAAAAAAAAAACGCTTTTTAGTAGATATCGAGCTAAAAAGAAATTATAAGTATTGTTTAACTGCACATCATATTAAACGTGTTTTTTTAACCCAGCGGGAATCTTTTATGGATTCTACGAAATTAGCAGTGTGGTATCCGGCAGAGTAGAAAAAATTCCTAAACTTCACACTTAAGTGTAACATAAAAGACCAAAGGACGGGCAGCGGCATTTATGAATTATAGTCTATTACTGCGATTACCGAGTCACCTGTCAATCGCGGAACCATGGAAAAACGCCACCAATTTTGAGGGAGGCTCCGTCTACCAGTGGAGGTCTTTCGAGTGTAATGAAATCAGTGAAATATAAACTTTTAACAATAATAAATTTTGATATACAATATACGTAAGTGACTACAGTATTCCATTACTCACTTCCGTGGCGGAGTGGCTCGAATACCGGTTTTCATGGTAGAGCGATACCAAGGTCCCCGGTTAGATACCCGACCAGGTAAATGTAGAAAACGAACTTTTCTATATTGGCTGGGTCTTGTTGTACTGTCGTTCGTACTTAAATTAGGTTCAAAATAATGTATGGCATCACATACATTATATTAATATATTGTCTAATATTTATTTATTACGATAATTGCAGAGTGATGTCTTCAGGACATTTTTGGTCGTTCCCTTTCTTTTGTCATTTACTACAAAGCGTCATTTTAGGTAACCGCGCATCGCACGTAATCCGTATATTAATTTATATCGCTTACCTCTTGTTTGCGGTCAGTTGCGCTCAGGTGCGAATAATGCCTTTACAAATGTTACCGACTCTGCCTGAATGACAAGTGAAGGGAGACACTGTCATATTTGTCATTGTAGGATTTATTCGATGGAAGAAAAAAAAACAGTCAGCTCGAAAAAAGTTCACGTGCCCAAAAGGTTATTTTTAATCCGTGTAATAATATTATCAATATTTCTATTATTCCAAGCAGTTTTATGGCTCGACTTATATTCAAGAGAAACTGCAATCTAAATTAAGTACAACTTGATTTTCGATATTTTTTGCATGCGAAGTATTTTCTACTATTATCAGAAACTTCTTGGAGCTTTCCAATTTTATTTACTTTTTATTTTATTTTAAACTAAAACGACCATAGATATTCTTAGATGTTATTTATTTGTTTGCTTAGTTGATTAACAAAAGAAAGTCACCTTAAAAGACTTATGATTAGAAGATATGCCTTAGATAGGAATTGAATTTCTTAAAAAAACACATCACTGCTACTCTCCATAAGTACAGGTCTGAGTCAATTTCACTTAATACTTGAAAATTATAAATATACTAGCTGACCCGGTCAAGATATGTTGAGGATCATTCATTATAATTTGCAATAAAAAAGGTATTTTTTTACAATAAATTAAAATGAAAGCTATTCTGTCCTAAGTAGGGACAAATTTAGCAAAATGAAATAAAAACAAAATCTGTTCAGTAGCTACTAAGTTTATCGTAGTCAAACACTGTGACAGCGAATTATTATATATATCGATAGATGAACCATCATATAAAAATATTGCAATTAAAATATTGTAGATTAGAAATATCCAAAGTGAATAAAAATATTGGAACACTTGACCCCAATTATTAAAAAAAAAGCTAAAACCTATTTAAGTAATATAGTATTATATCTTCTTTCAAACTCAAATCATGATTCGAAAGAAATAAACAAACACTAACTTAATAAAACACTAACTCTTCAAGCGTTTGAGTTCTTTAACACGGTACGTATTTAAATTGACGAGATCAAACTGTTTGTTTATGAAAATACTAGAAACACTCTAAGAGGAATAAAATTAATAAACTATTGGCCGTATGTTGTCTGGAAGAGCAGAATAGCACTAACCCTTCACACTCAAGGGTGTCGTAAAAGTGACTAATGGCTCAGTGGGTAATGACACCTCCCGGAGACCACAAAATGGACAACAACATTTCCCGAATTAAGATCCTTTACTACTATCTCTAATCCGCTTGCCAAACGTGGAGATTATTTATTTTATTTTATTAAGTCTGGCAATATTTCCATCACAACTTATACTAATCTAATATCCAAAACACAATATTCAACTTCAACACACAAAACACAAAATTAAATACATTATTATAGCTGGTTCCATCTTGTTTTAAACTTACGTGGTCACTTACATTACAGTAATATAAGTTATTTACGGGATTGTTACCATCCCGTTGCTCCGTGATCATGACGCTTGCAACAGTGCCGAAAAATCCGGAAACTCGCTAAAAACATGGGACATAGTAACAATCCCGTAAATAACTTATATTACTATAATGATTCCAACTTATTCGAGTATTTAATATTTGTAAAAATATTACTCTCGTTGTCGAAGGTAGTTAACGTTTAACATTGGTGAAACGAAACTAGCTCATAAAGTTGAAAAACGTTTGTAAACGACGCGTCTGTCAGCGACTCGGTAGCTCAGCGGTCAGAGCACTCGCCCGGATAGCAAAAGGTCGTGGGTTCAAATTCCATCTGAGGGCTTGGAGGCGTGGTTGTTATCAACAGGCGTATTTTATATGTGACAGAAATATGGCAAAAAAATATTAAATACACAATATTAAGTCAACAAATCAACATGCACTCCTAAACAACGATATCTCTAAATCTATCCACTATTCTTACATATAATTGTTTTTTATAAGATGGAAATGTAATTTTAAATGGATCAATAGAGCACCAAAGGTTATTGTGCTCATAACACAGTCTTTTATAATACTTTACTTGCTTAACTTGTTTCTATTAACCGATTCGTTGCTGATGGCACGCCTGTCGTCTCATCACTTTATTTTGCGTGCGGCATTAGCCACTGAAACCGTGTCATTTTTAAATCGATGATAACTCCTTCAAATCAAGTTTTAGGGATATCAACCCAGAATAAAACTATCTTCATTCTTCACGTAAATCAAGCTCGTAGCCTTCGTTTTTGTAATTGTATGTAGCAACGAATCGGTTAAACGTCAGAGAGAAAAGTTTGAAATATCCTATTCCAGAACTAGATCTAGGTATTTCAAACCTTAGTTTTGGCAAAACCCTCCCAAATTACGTTGGAGATTTCCGTCCAGCAATAGAATTATAATGTATAGCCACCCCAACTCTACAGCCATGTCAGAAAAACAGCGCATCTGTGTTCTTATCTCTAAAGTTTTCCATGCTGTGACAGGATTTTGTTGACCTCGGACACATTTATTTATTTATTTATTTAAGAAACCAACAGCGTCACAAATATTAAAGTACATATTACAAGCTTATTATATTGTAAGGCCAATAACAGGTTTCTATTATAGATAAAAAGCAATCCGAACAAATCTGTCGAAATCTTAATATAGGACCTAATACTAAGCAAAAATTTTGAGTGTAATAATAAATACTTCAAACAAATACATTTCCTTCTACGATACCTAATTGGATCAACATAGCTAACTTTAACCATATATATACATATATACATATACACACACACATATACTTATATGTGTGTGTGTATGTATTACTTATTTACTAATATTATAAAGAAGTAAAGTTTGTGTGTTTGTATATTTGTTAAATTGTAAGGGGTAATCTCGGGATCTACTGAACCGATTTTAAAAATTCTTTCACCAATAGAAAGGCACATTATTGCTGAGTGTCATAGGCTATATTGAATGCTAGAAAAAATTTAAAGAATTTTGTCCACCCGTGCGAAGCCGGGACGGGCCGCTAGTATATATATATATACACACACATACACATACATGCATATACACTATACATACACAAACAGAAACATCCACTGAGACCGGGACAAATAGATATGCACATACACACAAATACCTGCCCGATCGGAAATCGAACCTGGGTCATCAGTTATTATAACATAAATAATCACATAATATCAAACTTATTAAACTTAATCTTAAACTCTATCGATAAGTGAGTCACGTAAAGATTTTTTGAAAGCGTTCTTGGATAACATAAAGATGTCAAAATTACTAAAATGTTTGTTATACAATGTTATACACATACTATCTGATTTTTATATTTATTTTTGTGTGTGTTATTATTTATTATAAAGTTAGTTGTTATATGTTTTTCTTTTTTTTTAGTTGTTTACTAATATTATTATTGCTGCGCTGGATTTTTACCATCAAAGAAGAACAAAAACTCTTAGTGGCGAAAAGTGCTGAGGAAAATTCTGGGACCAATCTAAACTGCAGAATGAATGTGGAAAAGAATGAAAAAACGAGGAGATACCACAACTGATGACCGAACCCCATATCATCGGCAAGATAAAAGCCCAGAAACTTCGCTGCCTCGGTCATCTAGAGCATTTAGAGGAGGATCGTGCCCTATTGAGCAGCCGAGATACGACTGGAAGGACCAGGTCTTGCGAAACTAGTGTAAGCTCAGAAGCCAAATTGGAGGAAACTTGTACATGACAGGCCCGAATGACGCGTCTTATTATCGGGCGCCAAAACTCACTTTGGGTCACTGCACCATCATAGTAAGTTTTTTCGTGTATTTCAGTTCAATAAATCTTCTTTAATTTTGAATATTACCATATATATTATACGCATATATATTGGAGTTGTTTCTGTGAATGTTATCTTGTCATTCTCTAGAAATGGCTCTAGTATGTAACTTTACGTTATTTAAAAGCCTTATTCCCCCTTTTAGATAACACCTTGATTACACGCGATACTTTCATCTTACAAGTTATTTGAGCCTCCTTCACTTGCAAACCGTCACATCAACAAAGCTCGTTCCAAAATGGCGGAATTCATCTAGAAGCTAATTAAAAGGGATGCATGGATAATGTTAATTGTGATTAAACACGTAGATCGCGGTGACACCCCTTAATTAATGCAGTCGGGATGGGGTTAAATAAAATATACAACTCTGTGGAAATGCTTTTTGAAAATGACTGGTGATACTGGGATACTGTAGCATTCGCGCGCTATTGATAACTTTTGGTTTAGTTATGAAGTAATGGCTATTTGTAGTTGTAGTTTAGAAGAATAATCACCTCCTCTTTATCCTAGCGGGAGTGCTCCTACTTTCAAAGTAAAAAAATTGCAAGAAATTTGTTTAGAGGAGATGTTTACATACATATAGACAATAACGCGGTTCTCCGGTAGGGGTAGGCAGAGATCACAGATTTCCACTTTCTTCGATGTTGACACATATCTCTTGTTTCTTCAACTATCAACAGACCTTTTTAACAAACTCGTCAGTTAAGGATGCTATTGAGCTGACATTTTTACAGGACACTTTGTATTTGGTCCCTGGAAGTTCACCATAGTCTGCCTTTAGCAGATGGATATAGCTGTTTATGGGATGAAAACACGCATTTGTATCTGAATCTTAGGTATTATATATTTCTATGAATATTTCTTTTACATGTTTATCCGTTACCTTAGAATCAATACATAACCTAAGCCTTACAGTGCTTACTTCGGGCAAGTCATGTATTGTTTTCAACGTGTGTCCCTTGAAATAAAGAAGAGAAAATTAAAATTTAATCTGCGTTCATTTTTGTGTCTACGATTACCTCGCAACAATCCGCCAATGACATCGGACAAACGTCACAGAGTAATTACTTTAATAAAGAAATAAGCACATTTTTGAAGAATATCTTTATATATGTCATTTAGATTAGATAAACAGGCAGCCATAGGATAAAGAAGTCCATACTCAACTAAGAGTTAACACATATATAAGGATTAAAAACAAAAAAATGTAGTACAAACCTCATTTGTTTTTATAATTAAACCTTTTTTAAATCCTTTGTTTAAAAGCCCAAACTTTTTGTTCAAGTCTATAACTATGTATCTGCAAATTAATGTTCAACAATAACCAAAATGGGAGACAAGCTAGTCTCCTATTCATAAGGCTGCAAGACATCGTTCCCCTCGGCGGTCACGCTCATTTACCTCATAATTATACCCAAATACTACTCTATTTTGGGCGGCTACTTTTGGGAAACGAGGCAACTGCCGTTTTTAATTCCAGTACTAATATATCGACAATTAATAAACTGCTGAATTTTTGAATCTAAAGAAATTACATTCTAATTTAATTGATTATGCCTATATCTTTTCATTGTAGATGTAAAAAAAACTTACAATACTGTAAACTATGGGTTTATTATTACTTTAACTCAAGACCACAGCTCAATATAATATTTATTACATGAAAACACTTGGAAAATTCGACAAGTCTGTCAAGTCCTCGGTAGCTTGATTGGAAGAGCAATCGCCCGGTAAGCGAGGGATATGGGTTTGAGACCCACCTGACTTCTGAGACAAGTTTATTTTTTTTCTTTTAATAATTATGAAAATTATGAAAATTGAGCAGTTCAATGCTTAAGCATTTTTTAAACAACAAAAAATATAAAAATCTAGTTTTATGCTGCAAAAGCTTCACATAACAACAGTGTTTAAACAGTTCAAATAATACTTAAATTAAAGGTTCGATTCCTTTACAGGAGCCATCTTCAAAAGAAAACGGAGTTTCTTAATAAAATAAATCTAAATAAACCACTTGATTTTTGTAGGCAACAACAAAAAGGTCATGTACCTTATTTTAATCTTCATCAAACCAAATTGTAGACGAAGCTAAGTTCAAAATGTTTTGATTTCAATGACGGGACACGTCTAATAATTTTGAAGCACCCTTCCCAAAACAACTTGCAGCTAAAGAATTCAACATTACACTCTAATGCAAAGTGCATAAAGCATTATTTAACAGCAAAACCAATTTGCTTTATGAAGATATTTCGAAGGTATTTGAAAGTTATTTAAATGGAAAAGTTTCAGACTTGAACTGTAAGGGTATTCGCTAATTGAAACTGCTTTCTTGTTTGAATGTATTCGTTGCTTCTTCGTTTTGAATAAGTTACATTAAAACTCAATGGTGAAGAATTTGGGGAAGGGTTATTCATAATAGACTTACATTTTACAATCATTTTAAATAAATAAGTATTAGGTAACATCACATACATTATTTTGAACCAAATTAAACAACACCGGTATAAGAAACCAGACTTGTAGCGTTTGTGTTCTACATTGGACCGGCCTGGTTCGAACCCAGCGCGTAGGAGTGGTGACTTCATGAAATCTAGTATACAAGATTTATTTCTTTATTTAAGTATAATACACAAATGAGATAAGTATATCACATAGAATAAATAAAATAAACCTTCACTCGTGAGACAAAATATCTGATGTAAGGTACTCTTCTTTAGAGGTTTGTACTACTACCAAAAATAAGTAACAAGATAAAAAATGAAAATAGTGAATTAATTTCTTCATTTATTACTAAAAAATGCCATTTTACGCTTTTTATGCACGATGCTTTGCACCTTTGTGCATTATAATACATTTTCCACAACTGTCTCAGCTATAACTCAAAAACGATAAGTCCGACAAAAAATTTGTTGATGTCAATTTTGTAGGTTTTTTTCAGAGGAACAACTTTTACAATAACACTTTCGTCGTAAAATATTTTTTTACATATAAAAACGGCTAAAACACAATTTCATCGGCTTTCGCGCCACCTACCGTCCAAATTTTAAGTCGTACGATGTCGCACCAATGAGATCATTTGTAGAGGAGAACGTCCCCAACATTTTTTGCTATAAACCTTACCCTAAACTCCTTAGTTTCCGAGATAAACGCAAACCAAAATTTTATTGAGTTTCTGAGCCAAGCCCAGGGGTGGAGCGGTCGATGTACTCAAATTAAGTTTTTTAAGGTATTTTCTACCGATGTGCAAAAAATCATGACTGATGTAATTTTTTTAGAAATCCTGTACGATTTATTCTAGATATCCTATACTAATGGGCCTTCATCACGGAATAACTCTGAAAACAATATAATTACCTATGGTGGTTCATAACGACGTAATCATAGTATCCAAAGATTGTTAGCCTTTTTTGTCCTGCGATCTGTATCTTCGACCATGAGCTGGATTTAAACATTTCAAATAATGGGCCTGTATGGCACAGTGTATACTGTGTATGATATGTCCAATTTGGTGTTAACTCTTTATGCAATCAGGTCCTGAGGAGCACGTCTTTCCAGCCTTTTGAAAGTAGAGTGCAACTCCATGCTCATCAACTCCCAACCTCCTAGCCAGAAAGTTTGGGTGGTGATTTAGTCTTTTTTAATAATTAATCAAGGAGTTTTTATTTCCTTCTTGACTGACTCAACTTTCAAGTCTTTGTGGAGACGTGTGTCTGTTATGTACCAGGGTGCTCCGGTTATTATTGTATATGTGTCATCATGTTATATAATATAACACCCATTAGTTACGCCCAAAACCAGACTAAGGGCCAGTTTCGCCGGTTCTTAATAAGTTTCAGATAGTCTTCCATTTAACAGTATCTAACAGATAGAGGTTGCATATACCAACTTTAACCAGTTATTTCTATTCAAGACTTGTGAAATGGAAATTTGTAGTTTATCTAGCTGATAAGTTCCGAATAGGTTATCAGGGACTTTATCAGCAAGTGGTTAAACAGGCTCGTAGTCTTGAAAAAATCGAATTCCAGTCAGATCCGTAACAACTATTGCATGTCAATTCCTTCAAAAAAGAGTCTTTAATTTTGCAAAGCTTTTAATTTAAATGACAAATATAAAACGACTTAATCGGTTAAAATCTTATGATTTAGTCCATGATATGCTTAAGAAAGACATAGAATTTTTATATACACATCGCTAGCACGCTCAAATGGCATAAACTGCGACCTGTGCAATATGGTGCAATTTTTCAGTCAAATTCAATCAAATCTGATAAAAAACTGGTCGTGTCAATACTTAAACGTTCTTTCTTGCAGGTTTCCGCTTCTCAGAAAAGTTATTTATATATTTGCCATGTAATTGCTCTGAAAGATAGTCCTAATCAATCTAAGATTCTAATAACATCACCTCCAAAGAGGCACTTGCCATAATCCTGACAAACAGAGCCATCTAGCGGGGCTATAATCGTAACTGCTCCCAACTAATCAAACTTGGGAGATTCAATTACGCATCACGCCATCAGATGACCCTCTCTTATATGAGACAAGATCTTTATGACTATATGACCCTTTACGAACACACTGAGTTACATAAACGCGCGATCTTGCCTATAATTTAACCACTTTGCAATATTGTTTGATTGAAAGTTATAAGAATTAGATAAAGTAAAACTGTATTGATCGACGGGCTTATTTTTGAAGTAAATTAGTATCAAAAAACTAAACTTAAATAGATCTTTAGGTCGTAATCAAACATATGGCGTACAGCTGACATTAGCGGTACAATCGTGTTCAAATGTATTGCCAATATTATTGTTATATGTTATAAACCTGAGTACGCCATCTACCCGGCTAAGACAAAAAAAAGTAGGGTACAGTATATAATACTATATAAGCGTGTTATTTGCATGATTTTCGTTAAGTAGTAAAAAGTTATTCGGACACAAACAAACTAATTATAAGTAAAAATGTAATGTGGTCAATTAAAATATTATCATATTTTAGAATAAGAAAGATATCAGTATTTACTATATTATACTTGTGTTGATATTTGTAATAAGACATATAAAAAAGTAATACTCCCGCTTAATACATGGCGTTGTACCATATGTTTTATAGACTTAAGAGGTTTTTGCTTAAGTATTAGCAGAAATGAAATACACAAATGTATGATAGCGGTTAGTGTGGTTATTTTTCAAACGTAGTCTCATACTAACAAAAGTGCGTTTAATTGTACCAGTGTGTACGTCCATATGACATTCTTGTCAGCTCTAATCTTAGTCACATTCTCCGCTTGTAATTGTTTCTTATTACCATTGGATATATTAAAGGATCGCAAGGGTTCCCGGCTATCTACGTTTCTTCTATACAAATTGTAATGGATACTGTGATCATTATATATGAATGTGTTGCTTTCAATACCCGTTTTATGGTCAATTATTGGTTTCTTCTGCATCTTAAAAGTTAAGTTTTATATAAACTATTTTGCAGGGTTGGGTTGCCAGACTTTAAGCAAGATTTCGCCAGTAAATGTTAGTTTAAGGAACAAAACAAAAATAATAATATTTCTCACATTAACACCAATAAGCCTAGACCAAAGTAAGCACTGTTAGGCTTGTGCTATGGATACTAGGGTAACGGATATACGTACATATATGATACATAAATAAGTAATATCAACAGAAATATATATAAATAACTATGACTTTCAAATCGTTTTCATCACACGAATTCAAGACCATCAATCGCTACTGTTGCACCAACCAGTCGTAATTTAATAATAATAATAATACGGTATACATATAACTAGCGACCCGCCCCGGCTTCGCACGGATGCAATGCTTTACTATATTATGCATGTATTATACATATAAACCTTCCTCTTGAATTACTCTATCTATTAAAAAAACCGCATCAAAATCCGTTGCGTAGTTTTAAAGATTTAAGCTTACATAGGGATATAGGGACAGAGAAAGCTTTGTTTTATACTATGTAGTGATAACAAAAAGCTTGTTTTCTTTATCCCCCCTAATCAGACTTTTGAATTCGTTATGCCAACGTTAGGTGGTTGCTGGTGAAGGTTCTTCATCCATAAATGTCATTTGAGATCGTTCATAAGACTCAACCGATTTTTAAGCCACATTTAAAATCATAAAAAATCATCTCACGAAAATGTTCCCGACGCAGATACATTTTTTAATATGTCAATATATTAAGTAGGAGGGAAATTCGAAATTCGAACGATGGTACTTTTACATGTATTTTTTTTAAAACATATCTATAATCGGCCAGGGAATCTAACATAAAAACTTTTTTCACAAAATTTTTTGGATTGATCAGAGGCGCTACCATCACGTCTCATAGCGATCCAAAATTAGCTATTAAAAAGAGACGCCACTATAGACCGCGTATAGCGATAGCGGTGTCTCACTTTGACATTCGAACTTGAATCGCGCTAAAAGATGTTGGTAGTCCCTCAGGTATGCGGATGATAAAAGATATAATTACATTTGCTCTATGACTGCTGTCAAATTACTGGGCTATTAAGATTATGAATAAATAATTTTTCAACACACTTCCTCATAAAGTGGCTCTAATCCCATGGCAATTAGGCACATAATGACACCTATAATCAAACTGTGACTTTTTCATTACTATTATTCACGAGTGAGTAATAGTTTTTTTTTAATATTATTGGTTGAGTTACGCTTACACTTGCGCTAAAATGCTATCCGCGAAAAGCCCAAAAAAAAGAAACCTCATTTTTTAGTCTATGGCCGATGCGCGCGCATAGGAAAACTGATTAATTTTTCCCGCCATTACGAAATTTATTAGTCTATGGCCGATGCGCGCACATAGGAAAACTGATTAATTTTTCCCGCCATTACGAAACATTTTTCACAACTCGTCTCGTTTTCTCTTTTGAAGTTATTTAGTTAGTTATTAATTAAGATGTCTGCAAATACAATTTATGAAGAAAATGGTTTTTTATTTAAGTATTGTTTTATTCAGAAGTGTGTTGAAAAACGTTGTATGATACACGTGTGTATTGATGGTTACCGTCCTCGGCTTCTTAAGACCCTCGCCTGACGGCTCGGGCCTCAATGCGCCTCAGCGGTAATCACCAACATTACACACTTGTACCATAATGTACTATTCTTTCTATAAACGTCCTTACTAAACTAAAGAAATCCGTATTCCCGTATATGTATAACTCTATTCTCGTAACATCAAAGGGATAATACCCTGCGTAAGTGTAAAACAAGCAAATACAAGCTGTATGCCGTGGCGTTGCCCACACCTGTTACGAATCTGTTCAAAGAATCGCCCTAATTTCTGATGAATATAAACATACGATTCTTTGAATGTTTGTGGGTTAGTAGTCATTTTGTATCGACTTCAAACTAGAAAACATGCTCATAAATTAGTTCAAACGCTGTAGTCTTTCTTTTGTTTTAGAAAAAAAAAAGTAAGTAAGTCCTGAAATGTATCCTGCATTCTTGTGCTACAAAACTAAGTAGTAAAAGCGATTTTCATAGACTATAAAACTAGAATAGTCTTGTTTTTAACCCCCAACGCAAAAAAGGGTGTTATAAGTTTGACCGCTATGTGTGTGTCTGTCTGTGGCACCGTAGTTCTTAAATGGATGAATCGATTTGATAAGGCTATTTTTATTTGGAAGCAAGTTTTCTAGCGGTGGTTCTTAGACATATTTTATTAAAATCGGTTTGGTTGTTTTAAGGTTATCAGCTCTTTCGTTAGCTCTGCTAGGGATCTTAGATGAATAATGAGTAAAAATTAAGTCACTTTTCTCACTTTTACACTACTACTAATTATATACAAACCACTTTAGACGGATTCACAGAGCGTTCTTGTTTTTCATATTGAATCATGTTAATTTATTAATACTTCATACACCCTTCATCACGACTCCTATAAGGGAGTCGAAACGTTAGGATTAAATATGCAAAAAACGTGGTTTAATTGGTTTTCTTTGAATTTACATTAGGCAAGGTAGTGTAAAAACTAGATACATGGTAATTATTTAACGTAATTTATGATTCTTATATATATTTTTGCGTTCGATGCTATCTTATATGATAAATTATTAATAATACATGAAAATAACTTGTGAACAGTTTCTAGTATTTTTACCCGACTGCGCCAGAAGGAGGGTTATGTTTTTCGAGAGTATGTATGTATGTTTAATTGTTTGGCATGCTCTGCGGCCTGAACGGCTCCACGGTTTTAGCTTGAGAGGTGTCGTTAGATTCGTATTTCCTGTGAGAGTGACACTGGGTATATCAAAATAAACGAAATAAAAAATAATTGATTTGGAAATGAAAAAACCCTAAAATAAGAAAGTCAACATACTCATCTTACGAAAATTGTAGTAGTCGGGGCCCATTCTAGAAATGGAGCCTTAGTGAATTGAGATATTACATTGCAGATTACTCCAATCTACTGACTAGACGGCTGACTTTCTAGAATAGGTCCCGACTGCTACAATTTACATATGACGATATACCGACTTTCTTGTTTAAGCGTTTTATTTCATTTCCGAATTCACCGAATCCAGTCCGAACACAGAAACACAGGCCGGTTTTTATGTTTTTTAAATTACCATTTTTTATTCTATTAAAATAATTTATCATATTTAACCTAATACTAGGACTATTTAGTTTGAGAAATATTCCGAAAACTTCAATGAGACTAGATAGTGTGTTCAAGACCTTGACACCAGAAATCTAGTAATTTTTTTTATAAAAATACTAAAAAATCTCATATATTATAATAAATATTGAAGCAATTATAATTTCTGAGCAAAGCATATTCATCAAGTAGGAAATATAATTTCACCAAACAAGGAAATCATATTTGTTCCCACATGTCATAACCATCAAAACATCATGATTAACATGCACAGGTGTACTGGTGTAATCAAAGCAAATCACACGTCCGCAAATATTTAGGTGAGGTATGGCATCCTGGATGTCATCCAAGAAAACTATAGCATCCACATATCCAGCAAATTTAAACCTTAACTATAAAGTATTAAAGAAACATTATCAATAACCCCATTTCCATTTAACCGCCCTTCACACTTGATATATATCAAGATTTTCGTCAAATTAAACTCAACCTTATTTCAAATTAAATTTAGTTTGAATTAAGATAAAGGATTTCAAACAAATGCAATGTTCTACCGTTCAATATCGGAGTATGTGAAATATCCGGCTCGAAGGACCAACTAATTGCAACGGTCACGCGCATTCCCGCGCGTCTGCTTGCGCGCGCGCACCGGCGGCTGCGTGGTTAATTGCGAACGAGATTGATTCATTAGCTCGTTTCCTTGCAGATTCGTTGCGGGTTGTGTTCTTTGAGGTATTAAAGGCATTCGAGCTGATGGTATTACATTTGTTTAATTATGGCGGTGTCTGTTTACATTACGTCTGTAGATGCAACAGTAAGCATTCATTTTATATGTGAATGAAATACACATTTTGACTTAACTTCAAATAAAACAGACTTGATTAGACAACAGATTCATAAACATTACATAATCTTTATTATCAATTTATGAATATATTAATGTATTTTATATGAAAATCTGGGTAAAAATGTGACGTTCAGCTGACATTTCTGTTTGCACATCTTTTTACAACAAACGAACAATTCATGCAATGTCGCACAACTTAAAAAATATTTGCATTTTTAAAAAATCCTTTTTTATATATCCTTTCTGCCGAAGTCCCGAAGGAAACGGGATACTTTCCTAATAATTAAATACTAGACAATGGCATATTCAAATGTGTCTCTCTTTAGCTAGGAATTCTTACATGCACTTAGATAGTTTTATGTGGAATCCCATATTTCTAACATATTAATCTTACAATGTGATATCGGAAATAAAGAAATTGTCATTATCGAATTAAAAAATATAGTATTGTAATTACAGTAATATTCACGTTCAGAACTATGGGACGAGACAAGTCTTTGAACTAAAGCCCGTAATACGGTGCAAGTTTAGCCATATATCGTCGAGGACTTGAAGCAATACAAACCTGCAACACTTCCAACGATTTATACTCGTCTGCGAAGATACTAATGAATTAGTTTCGAAAGTCTCGCTTTGAAGTATAGATGCAGAATAGTATGTACTTTATAATATATTAATAGTCTACGCGTTTAAGTCGAAAAACATTAAACAATATTTGATACGAGCTGGTGAACAAAACTAACTAAAACGATCGAATATAGTAATTTCTCAGGCGGGAGAATTTACTTGCGGGCCGAGTCGATTTTTTCTAGTATTTGTCTATTAAAACAATTAACCATATAAGATCGCATTGAAAACTGCTAATCCTTATCTTAATATATATAAATTACGTGTCACGTTGTTTGTCCGCGATGGACTCCAAAACTACTTAACCGATTTTGATCCAACTTCGTAACTATCTGTTATTTGTCTAACTTAAAAGATAGGATAGGTTATATTTTAATATATAACACAGCAACGCGTGGCTGTGTCAGCTAGTACGTATATAAAATTTCTGTGTCACAGTGTTTGACCGCGATAAACTCCAAAGCTACTCAACAGATTTTGATGATAATTTTTTTGTTTTGCTGGATTTATTGCAACTTGGGACATAGGATAAGTTTCATTTTAATTCATAAACAGAAAAAAAATGTAAATTATAATAACTGAGCCCCAGCGACGCGTGGCCGGGTCAGCTAGTAATATATAAAAATCACAAAACGGTCAACAATATTTGACATGACGAGCTGGTGAACGAAACAAACCAATAACGGTCGGATGTGGCAAATTCTGAGGCGGGAGAATTTAATTGCGAACTGAGTCGCTTTTTTCTTGTATTTTTCTATTAAAATCACAAAACAGTCGAATACTTTTTCACTGTATTGCTGTATGGTGTCTGGCAGGCTGTTAAAATAACACTAATTATTTACACTTAAGTGTGTTGTAATAAGCGACTAATAATACTAGAGGTGAGACCGAAAAATGGGCAGCAACGTTTTCCGAATCATGGTCTTTTACTGCGATCTACAAAGCGTGGAAATTATTTTAGGGGAGATCCGTCCATATTTAGTTCTTACGGTTACACTTCCGCACACAACACATTTGAATAAAAAACAATTTTAAACTGATATTTGCTCATACTTTATATTTTATCCTGTCGTTTCGACTCTTTTACAGGAGCCGTGATCGAAGGTTATTTGTGTGTGCAATAAGGTTTTTAATTTTTTAAGTCAGCCTGTGATCACGATGAAGCTGACGCTGGCATATAACATGTATAACATGTAAATTATACATGTTGAAATGTCTCCAAAAAGTTTTGGAAAATTTGGTCGTTGCAATAAGCTGCTGTATTTTTGCTGCCAGTTTCAACCTCATGTGATCACGGCTCTTGTAAAAGAGTCGAAACGACAGGATAAAATATAAAGTATGAGCAAATATTGGTTTAAAAGTTATTTTATTTAAATGAGATCCGTCCATTTTTCGGCTGAGATTACCATACACATACCGTGAACCACAAAATGGACAGCGGCGTTTTACAACTATGTTTTTTTTTATTGCGAACTCCAACTGCGAGCACCTACCAAACGTAGGCCTCCGTACAGCATTGAAGGCCTTTTGGGCTGATAATAATGATCAAATGTTAAGGTCAAAGCAGTTTTATATAATATGTGATTTAAAACACTCGACCTATTGTCAATCACGACATTCCAGTGTAAGATAAAAGAATATGTTTTAAATCGCCATTCTGGTCACATCTGATCATGTAATATAGATACTTAGAGCTGTAGTATGTGGGTAAAATAGTTTTATTCAGTGTCCAATTAATAAGTATCTATTTATATAGCTACAACAGCAAGTATAGTAGGTATATAAAATTGGTAATGCAAGTGATTTATTTTTTGTTTAAATAAGTGTCTATTATGTTTTTATTTGTCACAAATGCAGTAGTTGCAAGCATCTTTATGGTTACTTAAATTTTTTTAATTGATCCAGCTGATAATCAGCGTGGTGGCCCAGAGGCTACAACACGAGGTGAGCTAGTCAGCCATTTTGATTCCTTCTAGAATAAGATTTGAAATGGAAGCATTGAATACATGATAACTGAACTTTTTTAATAACTTTCGTAATAAAATGATGATAACTTAGCTTGTTATTAATTGTGTTTAAAGAAGAGCTAAAATCAAGTGCGGGAAACGCTTATTCATCCAGAAATCCCCTTAGGGTCGTCATCCTGGCCACAATACTGTCTAAGCGCTAAACTAAACACAGACAGCTCGCAAACTGACCAAACACGCCGTTTACCGACTTAGCCCGGGGACACGTCATAATGAAATCTGTTGTATTTTAAAGTTTACGCAAACGCTTCGTGGCGACGTAGAATATATAAACTGGAATTGTCAACAGTCGTAGCATATGACAACCTGACGACAACCTAAAATGCCATAACCGTTTTGTACCTTAAGTCGAACGGCAAATAGTTTACATTTTTATACAAGTGACATTGACTTTCGTATATTATATTCCATTGCATTGAATTGGTAATCACATGTTATCAGTGTTGCCAGAATGTTACTTTTTCAGACATTTTATCTTACTTTTGACGTTGAATCTACATATCACTTTTTCTTAACTAGTAAGAGCTTTTAACAAATAATAGAACAAGCTACACAATTTTTGATTTGAAGACCAAAATAATTTAAACTTTCAGAAGTGTTGCATATTTTAAGTGCTTTGTTCGGAATTATTTGTTTGTTTGCTAACGACTTGTGTTAGCATAATAATTGGTACATAAATAAATATTTTAAGTAAGCTATAAGCTAAATTGAATCACGAATCCAATAAAAAACAGTCAAAACTAAGTACCAGACATCACAGCACAGTACATGGTTCTGTTTTACGTACTCTATGCTTTAAGATAAACTTAACGAGTCTTCCGCGCGAGAGCTTTTGCTATATAGAAAAAGAAAATGTTACATTTCCCGTAAAATAATATTACTTTTGGAGCGGTCTCATGTTATTTTTGACTATTGGCTGCTGGCAACACTAAATGTTATGTAACATACATATAAGGATAAAAATTCTGTATTATTATTACTATATTTTTTTATTAAAAAGGCACACAAACAGAATACACATAATATAGCACGCAGTTAGAAAAGCAAACATTACTTCGACTGGTCTTTAAGTCAAAACAGTGTAAGTACACAGCAAAACTAAATATAATATTTTTTTTAAATAAGTAAGGCTAATTATTATGTTTTAGTGAATAAAACCTACACAAAAGTGAAAAATTATTAATTAAATGTCCAGTGCTGCTATTAGCTCACGATTAAATTAAAATAAATTAAAAATATCTAGATTAGCGTTACAAAGTTGTGTCTCAGCGTAATCACGGCACATTCTAATGACTTGATTTAAGAATGAGGTATTATTTTTGAAAACTACAAGTCGGAACACGAAGACGAATTTTAAAGACGGGAGAGAGGGTTGAAATTATTTGAATTAAGCAATTCGGGATAATCAATGGAGGAGTGAATGATTTTCTGTAGGCAAAATAAACTACGTCTATCTAATTTAGTGATTCCAAAATATTTTACTCTTATATCGTACGATGATAATTTTTAAACAAGCTGTTGCACACTTTGTAAAAATAAAAAGAATAATTTAATTTAATTACTGTTACAGATTTTTTTGTTATGAAAGCTTTTTAACTTTAAATTGATACACAATATAACGAATACCAACTAAGCTTCCATAAGTTGAAATCTCTGCATGGCGGATTAAAAATATCTAGCTTACTTCCTCAATAACAAGAAAGATGCCACCGCCCATCCGCACGCAAATAAATTAGTGAGCACCGAGTTACTTGGTCTAACAACTCCTGATGATGCTCCGTGTGGGGGCATAACACGTGTAGAGTAGTTGGTGAATGTGCAATGTGTCTGCGGTATGTGCATTTATTTGCGTGCGAGCGGTCGGTGCATCTTGCTTGTTTTTGCGGAAGTAAGTTAGATAGTTCTGTTTTTATAAATAGAATAGTTGACCAGGCCATGCGTTTCTGTATTATTAATTAAAACGAAACCTATCCGAAGTCATAACATATCCAGAAATGAAACAAGAGTCATCAATTTCGGTCGAGTAGTTCCGGAATTCATTGCGATCAAACAGGTGACAGGGAATTTATATATATATATATATATATATATATATATATATATATATATATAGATATAGATATAAACCTTCACCAAGTGACGAAGTATCAAATACGAATAACGTGATTATTAAGCAGTGTATTTATATTGTTTCACTTTAGCGTTGTTTGGTTAAAATGAAACAATGTAACGGCACGGATTTGCCTAAATAGTTTTATATCTTTTTATACTGTTTTAGTGGTAATTGTTAAGAAAATTATTATATGGAAAAAATCATCTTGTCTCTATTGTCAGGTGGGACTCGAACCCCCTCATCTCTTCGCTATCCAGGCAAGCACTCATCCGATTAAATATAGTTCGTTGAAGTAAATTGTGACAATAACAAGCACTACCAATTGTTGCAAATAATAACCAGTAGTTAAATGTTGAGAATCCCGATGTAAAATCCTGACATATATATAGACCCTTGTGGTTTCCTTTGTGTTAGCTATAGTAAATAAGTGTCATTGTATAAGCATTTATAATGATAAGTAAATTAAATAAAAGCTGAGAGGTTCATTGGTGACAGCAAATTGGTGAAGAGCAAGCTTAACCTTAGCTCATCGCCGCAACTTTGCCGGTCTGTCGGTCTTCTACAGACTGTACTTTGGAGAGTGTGCTCAAGAGCTACATGTCATACCGCCACCTCCTTTTTTCCATCGGACTGTCGACCAAGCGCTTCGCAACATCCTTCATAATGGAACTCCCTCCTTGCGTCTCTAGTTCCGAGAACTTATAACCCGTCCATTTTCAAAGATGGGCTGAATAGGCTTTTTCTGGGTTAGCTCGTTTCATCGTGGATCCTGTCTTAGCCCCCGAGTTTGGCTGGGATCAAGAGCGAATCCATTCTAAATAAAAAATAAAAAACATTGAGCTACCGAGACCTTAACAGACAAGTAAGCACACCAGCGCCAGGTACTTGTCGTTAGAATCTTTTGGTCTTTTGTTTAATATTTTTTCTGTTGCACCGGAACCAATGTTTCTTTATAAGTTAATTTCTTCTCAGCCAGACGCAAAATAATCCAGACTATCACCGAAGCATTTAGATAGGTAATTGAAAAGCGATCGCTCCCCTCAAAAGGAAATCTATCAACATTTAGACTAATATTCATCAGACGTCTACAATGCAATGAAAAAGAATATGGTCAAGTGTGAAACATATTTAATTCACCGAGGGTTTTCTTTTAGTATTTTTACGGAACTTTCTAGTACAAATCATATAAAGGGAAGTAAATTTGCCGAGCTAGATGTCTGTACTTGGACTCCAACAATTTCTTTCCCACTTGGTATGTGCTACTAGAAAATGACTGTTACAGTGCTACCGGAGCTTTGGGTAGCGGAATCCTTAAATGGACTACAAATCAAGAGGATATAGTACTAGGCACATATATGGCTTTCCTAAAGGTTTCCCGGATGCTGCACGAAAGCTCACGAACATAGTTTCAATATTGGTCGAAATTTTATATTAACGCAGAATCACGACGAAATCGAAATTTCGATTTGACACTACACGGCTGCATATAATTTAACTAATAACTGTTTAAATTGGTACTTAGTAATATTTTAAGTAATAAAATAGCAATTTATGTAACATAAAGCACACGAATATGCTAATGACTATAGGTTATAAATAAATTAAAGTAAAATGCCATATGATTCAGCAATCAACAATGTCAAGATAAATAAGGAAGAATAAATATTAATATCATATTAACTTTACTACAGCAAAAATCGATTAAGTTTTGTGGGGACTAGGATCAAAATTGGAGCACGCTATTCCTATAATAGAAGGATAATCACATAAATATTATAGATTAAACGAACTATTCAAAAGCAAGACAAATACGTAGAGAACTCTTTTAGCATTAAGTCTCCCTATTGTATCATTGTTATATTGTGGTCATAAAGTTTTATAAATAAACGCCCGTGAGATTATAGAGTTAAGTTATTAATAAAATATATTGAAAAGGTGACCAAAAAATTATGAGATAATCAATAATGTGACGTAGGAGTGGGATATAAGGATAGTTTTTGTTTATTTAAGAATTCTCACAATGCGTCAAACACATTATTAGTATTCCCGATAACCCTTCTTAGTAAGGTAAACGCTTGTATTACGAATGGGTCCACGTCCCGTAGTACATCGGCGATGATCGAACATGGCTACGGTTTATGAAAGGAAATTGCTATACAGGCCAAACCGGGCTATGAGGAGGCACTATTGAGCTATCGCAAGGGGGACAACTCCATCTTATATAAGACACAATACAGCAAAGGTTATAGCGAATTTTTTTTATTTCCCGAAAATTTTAAGTCCCAACTGATAAAAAATACACTAGATATAGAAGCCTTATATGCTTAAATAATTATCTTTCTTTTCAGTAAATTAAAAAGTATAGGTATTGTGAAATTGTATCATTTCTAAAAATATGCAAATATATTTATAAATAAAGATAAAAAAATAACATTTCATGAGTAAATTTTGGAAATTGCAATAGTTTTTCTCTTGGCGACCGTCGGCATGACAGCGCAATATGGCGGACGATAATGCTGCTGCGTTTCTTTTGCGACACCTTGGGGTTGAGTAATGTTTTCAGAGTTAAGTTTCAAAACTATGACTTTATTTTTATAATGTTAGGGTATATCGTACAAATATTAAATTACAGGCAATAGAAACTTTCGCACATTGAAGAACATTTTTGTTAGTTTTAAAAGAAAATTGTACGTTTAATTTTTTTTAGAAAGTTTCGGAAAAGTGTGTTTTTTTTTAATGTGTATTTAACATACACATATAGAAAGATAAAGAGATTCATTTATTACTTTATTTATTTATTTATGGGCAGCCCACAAAGCACACACTTTACACTTTTGATTTACATTATAACAATACATTACATAGTGTTGCCTTAATTAAAGGCTGTCACGACATGCAAACATTCATACATATTTTTATAGAAAAGACCTCAAAAATATAAAATCTTATAATAAGTAATTAAACTGATGACTGATGAATTTGACAAATAAAGCTCAGCGTTACTGCTTAACAACCATGATATTTCACTGTACCGCGACTGAATTCTGTTCATTGAAGAAAAATGACCTAATTTTGTTCTGAAAGCTTATTGTCGCTTTATTGTCAGTTATCATAAAATATCCGCAAGAGAGTACTCTATTGCGTAATAGTTATTGTTCTCTTTGAACTGTCGTTGCAATGACAACGTTGAGTACCAGTAGCATTTATGTGTTTTAATTGGTTAGGCAAAGCTTTTAGATATTGCTAAATGTATAGAATATCTAATATGGTGCTTTTGTTGTATTTATAAATGGTTCTTTCAAATAAAAATAACAATAGACAATTCGGAAAGTTATTACAGCGTTTTATTAAAGTGGAACAGATATTCCTGTAGGTATGGAAATCAAGCTGTGAAGAACAAATGAACAACAACAAGAATTACCACGTTTCTTGCTGGCATGTTCATAATATACTAGTATCCAAGAGAGCGACAATTTCAGTTTTTAAGTTTAGATAAAAGAAAAAAAATTAAGAGCTTATTTCCTTTGAAATAAAACATCTTTTTAACTTATCATAACTTATGCTATTTCGACTCATTTACAGGAGCCATGACTAAGGCAATGGTCGTCATAACCTTCACAATTAAATATTTATTTAATTATGCGCAAAAATCCATGAAAAAGAATTTCTATTTAAATGTGTAATTTACGCAAAAGTGTATTTAATTTTTTCCTGTTTTTACTTTTATTCAACCTCATCTACATAATTGCTGTTAGGTGTACAGAATTACTTTTTTTATCTTTCTGTCAGACACAGGCAAGATAAAAAAAAAGAAATCGCGAAGACATAAATATTGAGAATGTCAGTGCAGTTAATATTGAAAACTGGGTACTTCCGTGGCGCATGTCGAAATATCAGTCTAAAAAATAAAAAATGAGGGAATGATCCATTTTTTATTAATACTAATGTGAGTGACCATGAAAGTTTAAAACAGTATATTTTAAGAAGAACATATTCCTCTTAAATGAAAGGTTAACAAAAAGATATACAAACAAAGCTCGTTTAATAGTAAAGGATATGAAGAGACATTTATCACTTCCCGTACCCTAAAACCCTAATCGATTTCACGCAGGCAGTCAGAATATTCCCTACAGGCTTCTGGTTTGTTAATGGATGAAACAGGGGGAACCTAGGCACCAGCATTGAAAATTATAATATTGATCATTCTTTTACAAACAATACTTATTTTATAGTTAATCAAGATAAAGATAAAATGCTTTTTATTCAATGTGTGCATTTACAAAGCATTTATTGAAAGTCGAAAACTATGCAATGGCTCCGTACCGAGAATCAACCACCAGAAACGCGGCAAAAGCAATAATTACGACGATCTAAGTAATTATTGTAAAACTTACTCAGTGGATAACTACCGTCACTGTAAGGCTTTATTATTTGTAAATTCAGAGAGACCTGTCATTAGCCTTACCTTCATTATGTATGTAAAGACAAAATATTCATTGTAACCGCTGTTGGTTTCTTTAAATAAATAAATAAGATCTGTTTTTTTCTATCTTTAATGTCTTACAAAGTATTTTAGCGCTTGTTAAAAATTAATATATATTATTTATTAATTAATAATTATAAAATATTAATTAGCAGTATAAATTATTTAAGCAACTCCACGCCTTTTAGTCCAAATAATCATTAATTCTGCAATAGCTTTGCTCATAAGGGTTTTTAATATAATAGTATTGGAGGCTACTCTGTAAACTACCGTGTAATTAAATTTAAACAAATAAAATTACGAACTATATCGAAAGCTAATAAAAAGTAAAAAAAATTTCAGCCGAACAGCAAAAGCAATAATCGTTTTAATATCGAATATCAACGGCTCTTATTAAACTTAACAGTAAGCCGTTCAAAGATTAATAAAGAACCCGATAAAAGTTAAAATTAACGGTTTTTTTTTTCAGTTATTAGCCGTCCGCGCCATTCGAATGTGCGCCGAAGCAAAAATTGTATTTCGCTGAATTTTACAAATATCCATTTTAATTGAACAATCGAGGGTGAGGCAAAGAATAAAAAGTTACCGCCAGATATGACACGGAAAATTCATTTCGATGAATGTAGCTATTTTAATAACTATTATAAAGAGAGATTAGAACATGTTTTGATTCATATTTTATAGCTTTTAAGTATTCTACAATATAACAATGTCAATGTTTGCTTCTTTGTAAATTGTTAGTAATGTCTAAGAAAAATTGCAATAATTAAAAAAAATGCTTATTCATAATTTCCTGTAGCAGCTGTTACAGGAAATTATAAATAACTAAATTATGAATAAATAGCTTTATTCTCTTCCATAAAAAATGTAAAAAAAACTTTGTTTTAAATGTCACATTACACTATTGAATATCGGTTTTTCAGTCAGTTTATTAATTTTTGGAACCTTTACATACAATTTGCGCGCAAGGATTGATGAGTTTGATATTCAATTGTGAGCAAAAAGCTTAAATCACCAACATCTTAAACAGTTTAAGATTCTAAAAAGTTATCAACTGTAGAATCGTATGGTGTCTGGCAGAGTAGAATAGCACCAACCCTACCCACTAAACGGTTTCGTAAAAGGCGACTAATGATACTGGAGGCAGTCACTAAACACTTCCCGTAGTCCACAAAATGGGCAGCAACGTAATTCGAATAATGGTCTTTTACTAAGATCTCCAAGTCTTCTAATCGTGTAAGGAAAACACTATGCAAACCCCCTTTGAATGATATTAAGATATTTAATGCCAGTTCGCTACTGCTAATGCCATCTAGTGATTGCTGATTGACTTAAAAACAATAATTCTGCGTGATAATTCTGTTTGAATAAGTTTTGCTCACTTTTGAATTATAAGTTAATTATATTATTGTGTAATTTGATTATTGTTATACTAATCTGAATATTTTATGCCTAGAGTGATAATATTTAACTGTAAGTCTATCTAATGATTATAAAGTACACTAGCGCCACGATTATTCTTTGACAAGAAGCAGCCATATTGCGCTAGAGCTCGATGTGTGTTCGGCAATAATAAATGAATGTTTAATGTTTACATAAAGTGTTTTAGTTTTCAATCGTGGAGATTACGTCAAGCCCTCCTTTTTGTTTAAGGGGGAGGCCTTAAACTTACAGTCTACGTCTTTCTGCTGCATTGATGATGAAATGAAAAAAAATCTTGTTAATATCTAGCAAGATGTTCTCAATAGGCAATCACTGTCATCTCCGAATTATTCCTCAATTAAATGACATATCTATACCGCAATTGATCTTTGGAAAATGGATCGAGATTCTTCCACAGTTCAGCTACAAGGGGAGGCCTTAATTAATAGAAGCCAAATATTGACAAGCATCGGTGATTTAAGGTGAAGTTTCAATTTAAATTGTTGAACAATTAGACGATTATAGTTAACAGAGCAAACTAAAAATAAGTTTAGGTGATTAATTAATAATTAGTGGAAGATTAGGCGACATCCTAAAAATACATTAGGATAATATGTAACCCTGTACAGTACATAGAACTGCGCTTAAAACGCCTTCTCATAGTTATCATTTGTTAACTTAATGGCTTGCGGAACACTCTACTGGTCAACCGATGATTGTGTATAAGCAACTAACAAATTAACGTATAAAATTTTGATTATTGCTATAGTCCATCTGTTAAAATTTCAGCTTAAACTCGAGCGGACCTAATTAGATCGCCAATGTACTGCGGATGCACTCGTGTAATATTTTTGGCTTCGGTAAACATTTGAGAATTAACCAAAAAAATAATAATAGCGCGTAAATTGTACTTCGTTTGTTTGACAATTAAGCACACTGACGGCTGTCAATAAACTATAAACTAGAAAGTCAACCATCTCAAATTATATCGAGTCCAAAGCACATTACAACACGTATCACAAGCATTTAGCTTACCACGAGGGGTCAATAGGAATATTAATAACTAGCTTTGACGCGCTCAAGTAAATGTAGGCTACCGATTAAAGTTATATTTCTATCCTTCAGAAACAGTACCCTATGTACTTTTCTATAACCCTGGAAAATTGTGTGCAAAATTTCATGATGATTGATTGAGTAACAAACAAACTCACTTTTGTATTTATAATATTAGTTTAGAGTATAAGATTTTTACCGATATAATATATAGCCTAACATTTGCGCAATTACATGTTATTACCATATACAAAATTGAATTGAAATCGATCAACCCGTTCTTCACTTATAGAAGGACATACAGACAGACAGACAAAAATTTTAAAAATAGTAAAATTGGTATCAGTGTCATAAAACTAATTATTATCATAAAAATTGGCCAAAAACATAATGTACAGAAAGAACCTATAGTTTTATATAGTAATATGTGTTTGATGCATTGTTAATATTCTTTATTTTTTTTAAGTAGCGTAATATATCCATCACCTTAAGTTTCAGGTACTAAACTCCTATTACAAAGCGTCACCGGATAATTGTTCCAATCCAAAAAGTAATATGGCATTTCCCTTCCTCCGTAGAAAGGAGTTTCATTCCACCTTCCACGAGACGTGATTTAAAGGGTTCGATTATGATTTGATTGAAAATATTGACATAACAAAGAGGTTTATTAAAAGAGCCTTGCGATAAAACGGAAATTGTTTTCTTGTTTGAATAACGATTTTACAAGGCGAACGGTTTTCTAAGTTAATGAAGTTCTTTGTGTAGTGGTAACATCTACCTGCCGTCGCATATAATAGCAACATTGACTATTTGTATCACAGATGGCGCTAGCCCCACAGTGAACTAAAAACGTGCAAATTAGTTTAAAAACCAACATCACGCATTCGCGATTTCTAGGGCATTTCAGCAATGCCTACTAATATTATAAATGTGAATGTAAGTTTGTTTTTTATGCTTTAACGCAAAAACTACTAAACCGATCATCATGAAACTTCGTACATATATTCTTGGAGGTATTAGAAGTAACACAGGATACTTTTTATTGAAAAAAAAAATTTTTATAGCTTAAATGCGGGTGAAGCCGCGGGTAAAAGCTGGTATTAAATAAAAAAGCGGTCATAAACAGGTTGACTCTGGTTCAAACTATTTTACAATGGAAAAGACAACGTTTTAAAATATCCCGCCAATCATCCACAAACACATCACACTCGGGTTGGTTAGCAAGAAAATAATTAATATGCGATAATTATATGCCGTAAATATACAAATGTTTCTGAAAACTTATTTTTTTGTAGGTTCAGTCTTGTGATCTTTTATGAATATTTTGGTCGCTATCCCACTTTTTGAATTTTATTCGCATATGCATCCTACATCGTTACACAATTTAATTGTTATCAACTCTCGCCTATATGATTTTATAAATCATTATTCCTCCACGAATAAGCCCCTTTCTTTAGAAATTTTCGTTATTTTTCTGTAAAGGACTCACCTTTATTAATTTATTTTGCAATTTAGTGACGACCATGCGTTCACGCTGGGTTTTCCTCTTCTCTTCTTCCAGTTGTGCTTCAAGATGTTTAATTCTTTTCTCCAGCAATTCCTGCAACAAAAACGGTTCAATTAGCTTCAAATTCGTACAACGAAACAAACGAAGCGAAAATGATAAATGTTAATTTTAAGAGCTTTTACTGAATTTATTTAATTTTTAATTTTTTGCATTTACAATGTCATAAGAAATTTTATAAGACTAGCGGCCAGTCCCGACTTCGCACGGGTAGACAAAATTCTTTAAATTTTTCTATTATTAAATATTTTTCCGTTAGCGCCATCTAACCACCGGTAGACGAACTACTTGCGGTTAACGCGTTGCTGTGGTAACGCGTATACAATGGAAAAAGAGCGGGAAAAAGAGCGGACAGACAAACAACAAATTTGTGATCTTAGATTATAGATTAAAATATGCATATAAAAACCAACCACGCCTCCGAGCCCTTAGGTGAGATTCGTACCCACTTTCGCTATCCGGACGAGTGCTCTGAACGCTGAGCTACCGAGACGCTGGCAGACGCTTCGAAAGGGGAATGCCCACGCTCGTCTTGGGCCCAGGATGGACAGCAAAAATTAGAATAATAATTGAGTGTTTTAAAATCTTTAGTGTATTAGATGAAATATTGAATGAAATATTTAAAAGGACGCCATTGTTTTAGAAAGCCTAGAAAGTTAAACAATTTCAGGTAGGAAATATAGGACATATTTCCTACCTACTTTTCTACACTTTACTGTGAGGCAAATTAAGAATTTCTTTAGGTTCTAAAACATGTTCTCATTTTATTTTATATAATTCTAGTCACTGGGGTATATAAATAAATAACTTTTTATACATTAAGTACCTATATTTTCTTCATTATCATATATGACCAATATCATCTAAAAACGGTGCAGAAGATAATATATTCGACTCATGTCTAGCCCAACCATTATACCAAAGTACTGTCATGCAGCAGTGATCCTTGATTCCAGAGCCAAAGTCGACATTAATTGTAAGCACTGAGTATGTAGAACAAAGCCCAAGTTGCCGGTGAAGATCAGAATGAAGTCCGTATAGAAAAGCTAAGTCGTAGTTAAAGAAATCGAAATTGCAATCAACACAGATCAGCTTGAGCGTAAACAATAAATGAAATGACATAACAGCTCACAATTATTTTGAATTATTGATATTTCATGACAAACAAGTATCGCCATTAAAAGAAACCGCAAATATAAAAACACGAAATCGATTAATCATTTTTTTTATTAGTTTCTTTGTTTTATAAAATTAATACCTGAGCTTTATTTTTATTGATATTTTCTATTAATTGATATATAAACTACGATCTTTATTCAAAATCTTAAGACATTTATTCAGTTGAATGTATTTTCGTTAATATCGATTTGTATCGATATTTAATATGAAATTATATCTAAAATATAATTTACATGGTGGCAACATTTTGCCACAAGTTATGACGATTTATAAACAAAAATACTTTTATTTATCGAAATATAATTTATTGCAGTGGGGCCTGTTAAAATATATGTAAAAATCATAACTTTAAATTACAAAATTAATGTACAAAATCATTTCCTTGTTTAATGATGTCCACCGAAATAAATTATTTAAGCTTTTATTTTATTTTTAAATTCAAAAATCGTTTGTTATAAACCACTTTAAAGGTATTGAATAAAATTAAAAAACCGACAATCCAAAATATAGATAAGAAATAATTAAATATAATGACTATTATCTTACGATTAAATAAACAAATAGTAAGGTATGTCACAATTTAATGAAAATTAACATTCACAAAAGTATCTAAAATAAGATGTTTCAAGTTCTTTCACGCCAAAGGATGCTCATTAAACGCCGCCATTTTGTGCTTAATTATTTCTTTTCCGAAGTCGGCTCGTAACTCTTCGCATTTTCTTGATTTGCTATTTAATGACGCGACTTAAATGAGACTTTTCTATCCTTAATAAAAGTTGTATTGGAAAATAAAATATTCTCTATTTTTTTGAAATACAAATTAGATTTCATTCAGCTACTGTTCTTTAAAAATTAAATGTTAGTAATAATAAACAATAAAATCGTATTTAACTCATAACTTTATATTAAATTAATTAAATATTGAAATATATATTTAACAAAATTAAGCTGTAGCTTTATAGGGGAGATGAAGGGATGTTCACCACTATTTTGTTTAGAAGGGTGTATCGGAATAAAATGGAAAGGATGAAATTATATGTTAGTACGCCACAACTTTTAAGCCAAATACGAAGTCGTTGTCCTCAATATATTTTTGTTTATTAATGACTGTTTGGTGCTATACTGGTATTCTGCTTTTCGCACCGACGTTCCTGGATTCGAGTTCTGGAAGGGGAAGATATTTGTGTCACGAACACGAGCATTTGCACCTGGGGTATTTATATATGTTACCATGAATATTCATTTTATGTATCATATATGAATGTCTATCTTATACACATAACACAAGCCTTACAGTGTTTACTTTGGGCACTAAAATTAGTATTACAAAATAGTGAAATATTTCGCTGTTATATAATATTTATCGCATGAAATAGTCGCCGCAAATAAAAACGCGGCTTAATCGCCTAACATAAGTTCCTACGCGACTAAATCGCCTAAAATGCAAAAGGAACAGTCGCCAAGCGTGGCATAGAGTTTTCCCAACATTAGCTATCGAAAGAGCATTCATAAAAAGCTAAAGATCTTTACGGCGCCATTTAAACTCTATAAAGAATCTCCCATTTAACTTGTCTAAAGTTAACATCAAGAGGAAATGGAGCGATCGGGCACAAAGCTAACCGGATGTGACGTCGTTTATCCACCGTCATTAGCCGGAAATGCGCCCAGCGCCCCCTGGGTGGCTTTTACAAATATGCAATAGCAGGGTTACTTGCTGAAACCTTAGTCAGTTTAAGTAAAATCATAACGGCTATGGTTATTTTAAAGCAGTCTCTATAATTATTGGGGCTTACTTCTGAAATTACTGATGAAAACATAGATACATAGAACGCCTATTTCCCATAGAGGCAGGCAGAGATCACAGATTTCCACTTTTTACAATTCTGACATACCTCTTTCACTGTTTAATTCTCATGATACCTTCCATTCGAGCTCATTGGCTATGGGTGCTTTTGACCTGGTCTTTTTCAAGACACTAAATAGTCTTTGAAAGTTCCACTTGGTCTGTATTTATTGGCTTGATTGACATTTGCCATATAAACTTGTCTGGTCATTCTTCTTTTGTCCATCCTCTTTACATGTCCAAAGCATCGAAACATCTTTTATACCACACCGCTCTTTACAGATGAACAAATTATACTTACTGGTACAGTTTATTAACATCCAAGAGAAATTAGTCTACTGATGGATCTGTGTGGTTATACTTTGAAAATTTTGTTTTTCTTTTTTTTAATATTCTAGTATTATCGATCGTTTATTGGTTGTCATCGCATCTCATTCAAAAAGTTACAAATTAACAAAGCATCAATTCTGAATTGATGCAATGTATGCACAGAAAAACAAACAAATAATAACTAGATTTTTATATCTTTAGATATACGAGGCGAGTACTCATCCAATCAAGCTACGAAAACAGACTTGTAAAATTTTTCCAAGTATTTCAGAAGCTTCCGACCGGATAGTTAGGGGATGGGGGTTCAAATCGCGGCTGACACCTGAGTCAACTTAACATTTTTTCTTGTTATAATTTGTTAATATATAAAAATCTAACAGAAAAATGCTTAAATATCAAAAAACATAATTATAAAATAAAAAAGTTACAGAAAATTACATCAAACACTTAATGTTTCTTCTTACATTAAAAGTGTCATTAGCATTTATTTTATCGGATAAGTAACGCATTTTATTTTGTTTTTTATATTTAGTCCTGACGATTCGTCTCCTGCGATCACTGCTCCTGTAAAAGAGTCGAAACGTCAGGATTGAATATTTAAACAAATAATCACCAATCCGTAATAAGTGATTTTATTTATATGGTGCAGAAGTATAAGAACTAAATATACCATTAACTTCTAAATATTATAATTTTGTTGCTTTGTTAATTACACTGATTCTCTACGATGTCATTCGATTATAGACCTTTGTCTTTGCTGTGTATAGATTATAATTATATACGTCTATAATTATAATGTCTCCATTAAGGAATTATAATTTAACACCCAGAATATTAATTTCTCATCTACTGTATTGTTTCCATTCAATTACATCTCACCCAATGCCATATAAATAAGTCGAGCCTATTTCCTCTATAGTGACTCGTTTGCAAAGGGCGCCATTTAGGACAATGCTAAATGCACCACCCTTAAAGTTCAAATCGTCACGAAATGTCGAATATCAACTTTAGTTCATTGTCTCAAAGTCGACACTATCTGCACGAAACGTTTATAGCTTCATTTGAATGAATAAGAACAAAGAGATGTGGCGACACTTTTGTCATAGATCAGAGAGTAATTGGTATATAGAGTAAAAAATGGAAAAGTAATAATTATTTCATTCTTATGTGCATTGGGAAAAATCTCCTGGAAAGGATCGCTTTTGATGATTTTTTTAAATTTGCTGGATTTGTTCCAACTGAGGTCATAAGATAGGTTTCATTTTAATTTATAACACAGCAAAGCGTGGCCGGCTGAGCGAGTATAATAATAATAATATGTACTTATAATATTTATTACATTTACACCAATTAGCCTAGCCCAAAGCACTGTAAGGCTTGTGTTATGGATAAAATGGTAACGGATAGACATACATATATGATACAGAGATATTTAATATTTAGAGAAATCTATTTAAATACCTATAACTCAGCTACAAATGCTCGCATTTATCACACAAACATCTGCCTCTTCCGGGAATAGAAGGTAGGACCGTAAGTGAGAAACCATCATATAACGTCTCGTACATGTGACTGAATGAATATTTATTTATTTATTTGCATAAAACAGTTACAAGATGTTATATTTATATTTTAAACATTTATTTTAATTTACACTTTTTAATTGACTAAAATTCATTTATTTTATACTATCACATTAGTCAAATATTTCATCCTTTCAAAATTACATCATTATCAATAATTATAATATCAAAGTCAAGAATAAAACAAGTAAAAATAATAATAAAAATATATACCTACCATTTTCATAAAAAAACAATTAATCTTTTTTTCGTAAATCCTACACGCGTTTATACGCATAACAAGTACAACTTTGTCCACCGTAAGCTAAAAACATCTGTAGGTAATAAATATTTTATTATCATGTCAAACCTATATCTATATTCTGTGGCGCCTTTTCACTACGCATGCGTTATAAATAATAGTAACGTGACGTGGAGGGGGTGAAATCTCTTGGAATGATCGTCGAATTAATGGCTCAAGATATTGGAACTTGATACCAGATATATTTTCACTTATTCTCCTCGTACATCAGAAATTCCGACTTGCTAAACAGGGAGGGGATAGATATTTTCAGCATTGATCAATATATTACCTTCGCTGAATATTTTCTATTATAATAAACCTTACATGAAAATAAGGTTAGGAAATTTACACTTTTACCGTATAAAAAACGCAATTTCTCTTGTTTTTTCATATGTAATCCTGACGTTTTGACTTCTTTACAGGAGCCGTGATCACAGCATGACTGAGGTAATGATCGTATATGTGCAATATTTTATAGATATATAGATATGTTTTATTCCATTTGTACACACAAATACATAGCCATTAGAAAAAAATAACAAAACTCAAATTGATAGTATGTTTCATCACACAACCAAACTGTGCAGCGGCAAAAAACAATAGGTTCGAGGCTTGATTCAAAAATGCACCCGGGAATAGGTGAAGCACCGACTTTCAGCCATCACACAAGTGATAAAGAAGAACGGAAGTCAGTGTCATATATAATTAAATTGTCGAGTATAGTAAAAAATGAAATAAGAATAGCTCGAGAAAATTAGATCATAATTATAATAATTTGACAACTGTTTGGTGCAATGCAACTGTTGGTAGCGATCCTGCTTTTCGCACCGACGGTCCTGGGTTCGAATCCCGGAAGGGTCAGATGTTTGTGTGATACATACGAGCATTTGTACCTGGGTCATGGCTGTTTATATACATTTCTATGAATATTACTTATTTATGTATGATAAATGTATGTCTATCCGTTACCCTAGTATCCATAACACAAGCCTAACAGTGCTTTCTTTGGGCTAGGCTAATTGGTGTGAATGTAAGAAATACTTATTTATTTATTTATATTTATTATTTATTTTTATAATACAATATGGGAGCAGAATGTCAAATATCACAAAAAAAAATTAAATTACAGTAAAAATAATAATATCGTAAATTAGTTGAAGTATTCTGAAAATAAAAAACAGAAACACTGCGGCACCATTAAGCGACACCAAGTTGCTGTAGTTTTAATGGGTGGCATTTGAGATTTTTTAAACGAAACAAGCTGGATAAATTCCTCAGCGGAGGCAACAAATCATACCAGCACTTGGTGGCCTGAAAGCGAAAACTACCTGAATGCTACGACCCGGTGAAGGTAGTATGCAAGTATTATAACTGTAAGTATTATATTGTACAATTTTCATGACATAAAAATTCTATTTCGAGCTAAATCATGATTTTCAGTATCTATGTGTATATCGACAAAACACTGAACGCACCCCCAGATGGTTGTCATTAGTTGGATGGAGACAAAACAAATGAGTGGACGATCGCTCACTCTGATAACATCAGCTAACTGCGGGTAATGATGTGGAGGAAAATCGGTGTGCCATCTACTGCCACGGATACATCTCGGATCTGGCAGGATAATCTTAATAGTAAGAGAAAGAAAATAATTTGACAAGCATTAACGCCACTAATAATTGCCATTATTGTAAGATATTGGCACACTAGTATTCTTAAATCACGAATATTAAAACTCAATTTTTAAGGAATTTGAAAAATGCTACTGCTTTCTTACTTCGATTAGCGTTTCTCTCTTAATGGAAAAAAAAACTCCACGTTTATCAATTCCCGACCTAAATGGCCATTCCATTGAGCGTCACACGGATGAATTTCGAGACAATCGCATTGCTTGGCATCTTCTGTCCTTCACCAGAGCATAGCTCGCCTGATGGGACGCTAGTCTACGCTACGTCGTCCAGTTTCCAGTCCATCAATATTGGCTATATAGATGTCAGATTTATGAGTAATGATATATTGTTCATCTACATGGAAAGTGACTTGCTTTTAGAAGATCTCACTCATCGGCTACAACTTTATTTTAAACCTTACATAAAATAATGTGTCTTGACTGACTAACCCATTTCTCATCGAAGAGCCTAAACTACTGAAATTGAAACATGAATCATAATAATAATAACTTCTTTCCTAAAATATGGTAAGTATTTGCTTTTTTAACAATTTTCATGTTTGCCTTCGTCAGCACCATGGAAGTCAGCGGCAAGAAAAGAAAGTACCCTTTGTACAAAAAGAGCTCTTCTCGCTCGAACTCGCTTCAACAAAAAGAGGAATATCCTCGAATTGAAAATACACATTTTTACAAATATTTGACAATCGATTAAGATGAAACAACCATTTCATAATTTATTCTCTGGCGGGACAAGTTATTCACTCCTAAGAATAACTTGTAAGCGGAGTCGATTTTTCTAGTATTTTTCAATTAAAAATTTATCATATAAATAGAATTGTAAATAAAAAAGAAATATAAAACAATAAATTAGATAAATAAATGTCTCTACATTTACGGAAAAGTGGCCAAATAAAAGATAAAAAAATGTATAACAAATATATGATTTTAAATTAAACTAAAGATTATACAAACGAAGCGAGCGGCTGCTAGTCAATTTATTAAGGAAACTTTACTTTCATCTGATTGTGGTGTTCACAAATGTCTGATTTATTCTTTTATTAATGAGTTTCCTGTGAACGTCGTAGACACTGGGCTCTCTAGCGAGTGACATCATTTTTCACCACTCTATAAATTCGTTCCCTTGTCGAAATGTCAACGGAGGAATCGCTTTACTTCGTGTGCGTACGCAGTTGGATTGAAGATTTATTGCAAGTGTTTATAATTTTTATCGAAATTAAAAAATAAACGTTCAACAAGAGATGATAATAGTTATAAATATAATTTGAATGGCTAATTAACAACAATATCAAACTAAAAACTTATCATAATAAAATTAACCCTAAAATATTTATATACATATTCAAAAAGAAAATGTCATCCAAAATTCCAATTTGGGGCATGGTACCCAGAACACTGGCAGCATTACCTCGTTGAATAGCTAAACTGATTCTCTGCGCGAAATAGCTGCCAGCCCTCTGATCATTCGAAGAGAGAATTAGGCGATTCGACATATCCTTCATAAACCGTTTCATGTCAGCCGACCACGACCCTTTTTTTTTTTTTTTTTTTTTTGACGCGGGGAATGCGTTACGCATACGCCGCCGTTTGGGAGAACAGCGGACACGTTATGTGGGAGTCTCCCCTGCAGACCTACCCGGCGATAAAAGCTCGTCAGGTTGGTGTGCAGGGGCCTACCCACTAAACCACCGCGGTGTCCCTCTAACACCTTGATGGGGATCATGTGATCGTGCTAGGATTCTTTCCACGATCCCCACCAGTGTGCGTCCGCCCTAGGCGGACCCTCCTCCGCTCCGTGGGGGGCACGGAGCTGCGGAGCACCCCGTGACACCCTGAGTACCCCGCATCGCCTGGAGACCGGTGCAATGCGGGTGCTGGTCTAGCCGACCACGACCCTAACGTCTCGAAAGCTAACGCCGCAAACTCATAATCTTCAGTTATAGAAGAGTATTTACGACGCCAATAGTTATCTAATTATATTTAATTTAAAATGGAATTTCCACTACTTTGGAATTATAAATTATTCAGTTGTTACACTTCCGCTCCTATCGCGCATTTTAGCGATCGAGTGGCTCGCCTATTCGTGATCCAGGGTTCGATACCCAACCGGGGCAATGTAGAAAACGTACTTTCTTATATTGGGTCAAGTCTTGGTGATGTGGTACCATCATTGTTTCTTAGTTCCATAACAGTGCTACAGTGCTTTAGGCTACTTGGGTTCAGAACAAGGTCTGTGATGTTTTGTTATAATAATATAATATATTTATAGTTTGACCGCATTATAAATTAAAATGTAACCTATCCTGTGTCCTAAGTCGGAACAAATCCAGCAAAGTGAAAAAAAATCATCAAAATCGCTTGTACTGTTTCGGAGTTCGTCGCGGCCAAACACTGTTACAGGGATTTTTTTTACATTTAAGTAGTTGAGATTATTATTTTTTACTTTCCCATAGTATGTACATACATATAGATTACGTTGTATCTTTTATTCGTACCGTGGTGAAGTGTCCCATTGTGCAGGCCCACCGGCTGTCTTCGCATTGTATTGCATCCATTTGTCTCGTGGCATTGTCTTGTATTGTAATTGTTTTCGACCTGTCACGGTACCGCATTAGAAATTAAGTGAATGAAACTGTATTATACATATACACATTAAATCGCTCAATTAAGAATATTGGTTTAACATGTATTCTTTCTCGAGAAAAGATCTTTGGGGAGGCCATTTTCCAGGAATCAGCGTCGTAAGGCTAAGGTTTTTTAATTAGTTTAAAGTTTAAAAGACAAAATATATCTTGTCTATGACGTGGAACTCACAAATTGAATATATTCTAGTTAATAACTATAAAGTAAAGAAATATTGAACTGATGCCATGAAAAAGCATTTTATTCTATTGAAGAACTTTTAAAATACAAATGACATGGATTCATAAAATCATATTATATAAAATTTTCATGAGACTGATGCATTTATAAGATTTAGTTTCAACTGAATAAGAGCAATTTTTATTTAATGACATTGTAATAACTATAATAAAATATGACATTTTATTAATGAATCTTAATTAAAATTGGTATTTATAGTACATTTTCCTTAGATTGTAAAATTAGCTTATTAGATTGCTCTATAATGATACCTATTATGGTTCTTTTGCATGCTGTTCTATATGGCTAAATAGGTTCAAAGTAACTATTTATTTCTAAACCTAACACCAACATTAATGTGTACTTACCCTATTTAATAACAAATAAAGTATTCGTATTTGTTTTTAATACTTTTCTGATATAGTTTTCCGAATCTTCTAATTTAATAGTTTCTTTGAAAATTATGTTATTGACTAGCCAAACGTTGTCTAATTTAGCATGATAAAAAAATTATAGTAACTAAATTTGCTGTGTGAATTATATTATTTATTTCTTTAATATTAAAATAACACACTCAACACTTGGCTTTATTGACTAACATATAATTATTAAAATATTAAATAAAATTACAACGTATTATAAAATAATATTTAAATTAACCTAAAACTAAAAACAAATAATTAAAATATATTATTAAAAGGAGTCCCTTTAGGCAAGGTTCCGAAGATACTGGTAGCGTTCCCCCTTTGAATAGCTAGGCTTATTCTCTGTCCTAGGTAAAAATAAAGTGTAAAAAGAAGTAAATATGATAAAAACATAGCTGTTTCTTCTATATCGATAGTTGGATACTTGTTTAAGTATAACATTCGGTGTTGTATATAGTAGTGCCTAGTACATAACTTAGTACATGAAATGACGCTAGCGTTAACTAAAGAAATACTTCTAAAGATTCAACGGACCACGGACAACGACGACGCCCGGATAGCGAGTACTCTTTGGTGTCGGTTCGAGTCCCGCTTGAGACCTGAGACAATTTTGGCTTATAATATTTTTTAAAGATAACTAATATATTCTAAAGATCTATGTTTTATATCGAACACAGAGACCCTGTCAGAATAACAGCGCCTCTGTGTTCGTTCTTTCCATCAAACGACGCAGAGGCTTTTATGCTGAGACAGACCTTTTTGGCCTCAGACACACCATACTTGTATTTTTTTTTTTTTTTAACTATTTCATATGTATCTTTTTTTTAAGTTGTTACTCTTTTTAATTATATACATCTTTTGTTGTTGTGTGTTTGAGTCCCAAATAAATGTTTTTCTTTCTTTCTTTCTTATACATATAATCATTTTATACTCGATGATTTTCCTAGCTATGCCCGCGACCAAATCCTAGTAACATCAAGATTACCTAATATCTGTAAGTTGGATGTACGAAGTAATTTGTTCTGATGACAAGCCTCGCACACGTGGCTTGCATACTGATTTTTATAGTGACGTCACTCAGTCTCGGGTTCGATTCCCAACTGCATCAACGTAGAAAACTTTTCCATATTGACTTGGGTCTGGGTATAGTAATCGTTGTTCCTGATTTCCTTGATTAACTTGGGTTCAGAACTTTAAATGTAACTTTGTCTAACATTAAAAGACTTTTTTGAATTAAATAATTCTATAGATATAGAATTTACTTTAATGGTGAACGTAACATACTTTTTTATCCCGATACAGGAGGGAATAACACGGGAAAAACCGCAGGGCACAGCTAGACATAAGAGCACAGTTAATTATACACGGCTAAATTCATTACCACGTCAAAATTCATTCCTTCAGTGTAGGTATATTCCCAAACCATTAATTTGTGAACGATGGCCATCATTAAATTAAAATCTCTCGACGCATGTTGACAGCGTGACCGTACTCGGTTCGAGTCCCGGGTGAGGCATAGACAATGGCGGGGATTAACCCCGGCGAATTAAACGAGACCACGTGAAACCTTACCGAATGAAATAGGCGGTTTAAGTTATAAGAAGAAGCGGTTACTGAGGATACTTAATGCTATCTTATAGAGAATCCGTTATTACACAGATTTTTTATTAAATATTAAATAAAACCTCTAATCTCATTGTATCGCAATAAATTTTCTTATAGTTTTTATAAACAAACTATGACAAGACGACGCATTAGCGAAAGTCGGACAATCAAAAGATTAAAAAGCTTAGAAGGTTGTGTGACATCTATACTAATATTATAAAGAAGTAAAGTTTGTGTGATTGTATATTTGTTAAATTGTAAGGGGTAATCTCGGTATCTACTGAACCAATTTTAAAAATTCTTTCACCAATAGAAAGGCACATTATTGCTGAGTGTCATAGGCTATATTGAATGCTAGATAAAATTTAAACAATTTTGTCCAACGTGCGAAGCCGGGACGGGCCGCTAGTAATGTATAAACATATGTCATATTATAATTTATTAATATGTATACGTATATAAATAATAAAAAAACAGATATATATCATCTACTCATACATAGCTGTTTAATGCGGAGTTACTAAATATGATATATATATATTAAGTTATGTGCGACTTTCACCATAGTATTCCGAGTTGATTTTAATTGTTACATTATTGAAGTTTTTATTTTTAATATAAAAATGATATAAATAATAAAATCGCCAACCGATTTGTAACTTTTTATTGCACGATTAGAAAAAGTAAAATTTATTTTCTTTTCATCTCAATCAATTGTCACAATATTTGTAAACAGAATAACTCGTGAACTAAGCCGATTTTTCCTAGTAATTTTCTATTAACAATTATGATGAAAGAAATATACACATTTGAACAGAAAATGACTTGTAAAGCAAAGAGACAGAAATAATAATAAATTTAATCTTAAATGTATTGGAATCCGGTTTTGAAATTATATATATGTATAAATGGATTACTATCAAACGTCAGAGTAGCCATGTTATTTAAAAAAAAATGTATAAATAAGTTTAATAGAAAAATACTAGAAATAATGTACTCGGTTCACAAATTATTCTAGAATTAGCTTTCCGCCCGCGGCTTCGCCCGCGTGAAATTCGGTTATATTGCGGTATAAAGCACAACTATAAGAAAACTTCTCATTCCCACGGAAAAATCTAAGAAGCGCGATGTAACGCTGGATACTAAATTCATATAATTCATTTCACTTCTTACGTATCTTAAAAAACACTTCGTTACCACGTTTTAAAAAACACCCAGCGCCATCTATCGCATACCTCAAGAACTAAATAGCGTAAGCTATCATTCCACTTCTTATGTATTTCAAAAAACACATCGTTACCATGTTTTAAAAAACACCCAGCGCCATCTATCGCATACCTCAAGAACTAAAAAGCGTAAGCTATCATTCCACTTCTTATGTATTTCAGAAAACACATCGTTACCATGTTTTAAAAAACACCCAGCGCCATCTATCGCATACCTCAAGAACAAAATAACGTAACTAATACTTATACCAATTAGTAATTCGTTGACTTTAGTGATTTCAGGATAAGTAGATGTAAAAAAAAACAATTTAGACGATAAAACAAATTGTACGTCATCCCTCGAGAATTCCTCATTTTCGAGGATTCATTTTCGTATCATTTAGCTTCAAAATTTACATGTTCATATTCGTTTGCAACATATAAGTAGATGTAAAAAAAACAGTTTAGACGATAAAACAAATTGTACGTCATCCCTCGGGAATTCCTCATTTTCGGGGATTCATTATCGTATCATTAAGCTTCTAAATTTACATGTTTATATTCGTTTGCAATATTTTACGTAATCCATCCATCAAGCAAACAATATTTTTGTTTTTCCTCGGAAATATCAATTTTTTCCCGGCTAAAAAGTACCCTATTATTTAATCCGGACTTTAATCTTTATGTCTGCGAAATTTCAAAGCAATCGGTTCAGTAGTTACGGCGTGAAAGCGGAACAAACAAACAAACAAACAAACAAACTCACTTTCCGATTTATAATATTAGTAAGGAAGTAAGGATAAGCTGGGGGCGTAATCGACTTTTCTAGTATTTTTCTATTAAAATAATTTATCATTGAAAAATGCAAAAAATTAAAAATCAAAACTAAAGTAGCTTCTTACTTGTACCACGTCCACGTAACTTCGACACACCCTCTTTCATCCATCATTAGCGGACAATGGCTAATCTAACGTGTAGGGGCACTTCATCACGGCGAGATCGAGATGATAATTAACGTACCAGATTAGAACGCCGCCCTGCCGATTTGTAGGTAACCAGTTTTGTTATTGGCATGTTTTTACCCTGATACGAGATCGCTAGAGGTGGCAAATCTTTTTTTCGTTGCCCAGTCAAAATCCTCTTTGATATTGATATGTTGGTACCTCTGCCATTACGCATGGAGCGTAGACAAAATTTTCCTTAACTAAAAACCACTGGGACGTACGTTCCGTCGAGATCCAGTGGGTATGCGTTATCACGCGCCACTTTATAGAAGTGACAACCCTAAATAAATACTATGCTTTAAGAATCTCTGCTGGAATTACGAAGTAATATCGTTGAGATAAAGGTTTACAATTGTTTAAATCAACCTCTTCTTTAAATTCTTAGATATATCCGTCTTCAGACAGGGTTTAAGTGAAAGTATCGTATCCATGGTGTCACCAGATCAATTTATTTTCTCCAAAAGACCCCTGTCCTTCGTCTCTGTCCATCGGAACAGTCTGATTGATGAATTTGCATTTAAAACCCTTTTCAGGAAATTTATTATTGTAATGGTCTTTTATTTCCTTCATTTCTATAAGAATCCAATTTAAGTGAGTAAAAATAGTGGCTACTTTTGAAAATACGACAATATCTAAACTTTTCATTTTCTTATTAAAATAACTACCCAGAACTTATAGACGAATAATGAATTAAGAAATAACGCCTTAGACTTTCTTAATTTTTCAGATTTTTCAAAACATATCAACAATCTTTAACTATTAAGTTTTTTAAGTATTGTATCGTTATTTCATAGTTCTCACCGATATTATTCGCAATTAAACCCGCAAAATCTTTGAATTACCATTTTTAGAATTAAGCATATAGAATTCACAATTTTGCTAAGCGATCGTTGACTTTATTAATATTATTTGTCAGCAAAAGCTGCCATGTAACATTCTAAAGGTTACATCTTATGTTCCCTATATCTTCAAAACAGATCAACACAAACTCAAGTCAAGTCGTTTAATTTTCTTTGTATGCAATTCCCTGCTGCAACGGAAACAAAACAGAATAGGGAAATGTTGGTCGGTTGTCAAATCGATTTTGAATGTCTATTTTGCCAAACGTAGGGCATGTGAAAGTCAATACAAACTTATGATTAAATAATTTAATAATTATAAATAAATTTTATGTCATATTAATTCATTTTATGACATTTTTGAATGTAAATATTCTTTAATCGAAAAAAAGCATTTAATTATTAGCTGCATTTCTAATTTGATTTTAAATATAGTTAAACTTCTTTCCTGATTGTGGCATTATTAAAGACTTATTGAAGATTTTTATACAATTTGGATAGCAGTTACTTTTGTCATCATCAGCATTAACTCGGATGAAATAAGCAAATGTTAGGCGAAAGATGACGATTCGTTTCCCAGTTGATGACTGTGCACTTTTACAGTATTTTCATTCGTTAGCGTAAGTATACCTAATATGAACTAAGTTTCCAAGACATTATTCTACTGAGACGACTCTGCAAAAAGAAGTGCAGACAACCACAATGGGAAAGCAAGGATAATTTATCCAGTCATTGCACAGGTGTGTTCGCGAGCTTTACTAATGTGCTGCCATCTAGTAGACTACAGCGGGATGATGTTGCTTTGTTTTCTTGAGTCTGTTTTAAGGGATGCTTTAATAAATGTTCTATTTATTTTTAGACGATCGTTTAGTGCAACGGTAGCAATCCTGCCATTTGTTCCGATCCTAGGTTCGAGTCTCGGAAGGGGAAAATATTTGTATGATGAATACGAGCATTTTACCCGAGTCATAAGCATTTTTATACATTATATGGATATTACATACCAAAATTATCTCTCCCTAACATTGCTTACTTTGGCCTAAGTGAAGTGGTGTGAACGTAAGAAATATTACTAATATTATAAAAAATTGTACGGAGCTCTGAATGCGCAAGTCAAAGTCATGTTAATCCAAATCTTGCTTGTAATATTTTGTCAAATGTCTTACAAAACTGCTTCATTTCTTTTTAGTCAATTACTCATTTCTAATACCATCTTTTCATTTATACAGTTCACATGATTCCACTACATTTGTCAAATTATTAACACCGGGTATCTTTACCAAATATATGTCGGATCTTGGTCATGAGTCCGTACTAATGACCTGTCCGTAGTTGCTCCGGAACGCAAGCGACGTCTATTGATGCTATACATTTAAATGGTAACTTCCTAACCAGCGCTGCGAGCAGACGTTCCTTAAGAACTGTACCGCGTGTTACACTATTGTTACCTATTTGTGAGAAGAATTGTGGTTTACTCAAACATATCGGGACTCGTAATTTCAATCAACACTACCTCACGTGCCCACCTAAACTTAAAAACTATGGCCGAGAATAACGATCAAGAACTGCCCCCATCGCCGACATATAAATATCAAAGTCTGCAAGAAAACGATGAGTGTGTCTAGGTGGTGTTGTTACGGTCAAACTTCCTATACGACACAAAGAACATTTTATAAAATGCATGGAGATGGCGAGAAGACAGGGAGGATCCCTCCCTCTTGACTTTGTTTGCCCATGTCCTTACTATCGACGATTAAATTTAAATTCGAGATACATTATAATTTGACTCTAAAGCAGTTTTAGTTTAAGTTTAGTAGCAGTCTCAAGGAACATATATCACAAAAAAAATCCGGGCAATTCAAAACAATAATTTAGTCTTAAACTAAGTTGAGCTTGTACTTAGGGACGTGTGCAATATCATGCAACACACAACACGAGACCGTTTGGCTTCGCACTCCCACTCGGCCAAGTCGATCGTCCTAAACGCATTACTGCCGCATTTGTAGTACTCGTAATCTAAACCTTATATACAAGGATTCTCTCTTTATTACATATTGATGCGATCAGCCCAATTTAAAGTCTAGATACCTAATGTGAATATTTTTCTACTTTCTAATCAAAAATAAAATTTTATAATTTCTAAGTAATCAAAACATGGGCAGCCCTCGTCTTATTTGCTGTATCCGTAAAGGGCGACTAAGTTTATTAAGTTCCATTTATATTTTAAGACCAGTGTACACTTAGTTGGCACTAAAGATTTGATTTGATTATAAGTTTCTAAATTTGAAATCTTAACTCGTATTGCCTACTTTGAAAACTTACTTAACGCTTAGAATTTACACTATACAAGTGCTTAAAATAATACTTAGAATTTAGAATTTTAATAGATCTGGATCTCGATGCACAGTTTTCTAGAATGACCGTTAACTTCGTGATCTCGTGCATGTAGAACAATCTTCTACTAAATTGAGATCAATAAGTGAATTGATATCATCGTTCATTTTGATTATAAGTCATTGAAACTGGTGCTCATGTGATTGTTCTTATAACGACTACTTCAATAGTTTACATACATATTCACTAAAGAAGTTATTAAGAACAGTGGAAAATATGACACTGTTGATATTCATTGCTACATTAATAAATAGTAAACTAAACTTTTTGTAGGGACCTCAAAACTATGTATTTCGTAAAAGTTACTATTCTAAATAAATACTTTGGTGTATTTTTTTAATACTTGCCCCTTCGCTCTTCATTGCTACGCATCTCGAGGTGAATAGGATAATTGATTCCAGTATTCACTATACCAACATCTACCGCATCTGGGACTCGAACCCAAGACTGTCGGAGCAAAGGTATCGCTACCGTTGCACCAAACGGTCGCCAAATATATTTATAATTACAGAGTAAGATTATTATGTTGATAAATTATATATTAAATTCAGGAATAGACATTTAATTTTCAATTTCGGAAAGCAGCTTTTTAAACAGATAGTGTTTTTCCACAGGTTTATAAAAAAAGAATAAGTTATATTGCAATTTTGTTATGTTTAATGTTATAATAATGAAAAATACCTTCACAACTAGAATATACATACATAATAATTCCCAGTCACAGTGTTTGACCGCGATGAACTCCGAAACTACTCAAGCAATATTGATGTTTTTTTTTTTGCTGGATTTTTTGTGACTTAAGACATAGAATAAGTTTCATTTATAGCACAGCAACGCGTGGCTGGTTCAGTTAATATATTATAAATGTTACCTTAAGATAACTCCCATTGCTACCGTGGTTATTATAAGAATAATAATTATTGTCATATTTATTTCTTCCAAACATTTCACGCTAATTGTCAGTTTCTATTTTTTATCACAACACACATCACTACTTTACACCGAACGTCAAATCATTTCTTTTTTAAAATAAAGTATTCACAATATTAAAAGATTTTTTTTACAATTTCACAAAATATTCCAAAAAAACAAGAACAATAGAATAACAATAAAACAATCATGAATAAATACGAACATTAATTAACAAAACAATGGACCGTTTGTTTTCATAGGAAAACAGTTTGGAAACCGACGCGCGCGCAGCACAGTCCTATAACTGAGGGCAAAGACTATACTCAATTAATGAACACAGTGTAATAGGATAATACAGAGATACATAAAGGTCAAAAATAAAATATCAAAATTAAAATGTGCAAACCTTTTCTCTGAGTGTCTGCACAATGACAGATCATATTTTAATCTAGCAAGGTATAAAAATACCCTTAGCTATAACCTAAGCTTGTATTCTTCCCATTCCATTTTTTGAATGGGAAAGTACGGACTTACTTACAAAGCTTAATTTAAACGTACGTAAAAATACGTCTATATAACCACGTTTAAAATGTATTATTTCATGTTTAGTAATCATCTCATGTTTGGATATTAACATTAACCAATGGTCATAAATGTATTAAATTTGGTACATATTTAAAGTAGTCGAGTCGCTTCGCTTATGTTAACCTGTTTTCCCTTATGATGATTATATAGACTAGCTGACCCGGTAACGCGTTGCTATGGAAACGCGTATACAATGGAAAGAGAGCGGGAAAAAGAGTGAACAGACAAACACACAAACAACAAATTTGTGTTCTTAGATTATAGACTAGCTGACCCGGTAACGCGTTGCTATGGTATCGCGTTGCTTTGGTAACGCGTATAGAATGGAAAAGAGCGGGGGAAAAATAGCGGACAGACAAACACACAAACAACAAATTTGTATTCTTAAAGTATATACTAGGAAAGTTTCATTTTGCTTAAGTCATATGTTAGACAACTTGTTCTGAATCTAAGTTAAGTAGTTAAAGCACTTGTGTTATGGTTCAAAAGCAACGACCGGTACTACAACACCCAGACTCGAGGCAATAGAGAAAAGTTAGTTTTCTACATTGACCCGGTCGAACCCGGAGCCTCGAAGTGGCGTTACTATGAAAAGTGGTATGAAAACCACTCGTTCAAGGAGGTGGTCATATGTACAAGGACAGTGTAGACAAAGACAATACTAGCAGTGTATCTTTTGAGCTAGACCAGCTTCGTTACGCTTTAATCTTAAATCCTGTACGGCAGAAAGAAGAAAGATCTGTATCTTATTTTTTCTAACCAAATTGGTACCAGATCCATTTTTTAATACAAAAGATCGCAGTCTGTCAATACTGACAATTCAATTTGCTAGTGTGAATTCTACTCATGATTTCAAGACCAGCTGTTAATGGGAAAAAGAGAGTGGACTTGTATATCTAAATTTTTATTATTATTATCCCTCAAAATTAAATAAATCATGTGTTTTTAGGAAAAGCTAAATCTAAAATATATCTAGACCTAAAGTTTTCTCAACTTAGATTGTGGTTATAAAAAAGCTAGAGATTCGCATAGCAAAGGCATTTGTGACTTGAGGTGAGGAAATCCATAAAGATTATGACGCCATTAAATCAATTGACTGTTCTAATCCTAATTATATTATAACAATACTTTGTGTGTGTGTTTGTTACCATATTGTCAGTAAAAGCCTAAGAATAACATTCATAACACTGTGTTATGACTTGATTTCCTATTGTAAGCGAATGTTATCTTTATGATTGATAATAATAAAGATAACATTCGCTTACAATAGGTGACTCGCTTACTATAGCAACACGCGTTGCCGAGTCAGCTAGTATTATTTATAACAGTTTTGTGAAAGGTTTATTAATTATTACTGTACGATGTCAACACCACAACTGGATGACGCTTGGCAATTCATTAGTGACCCCATCCCAAAAGGTGTGCTGAACGCTTGCAACAAAGCTTTCAAGGGATGAATATAGTGATTGATGCTGTCAATGTCAATCACTATATGTCAATGCGCTTACATTTAGAAATAGGCATAGATATATTTGGGTTATGGTGTCCAGCAAATTATAATTGCACCAATTCTTTACACTTATGGGTATTTTAAAAAGTAATAATAATAATAGTATAAACTAGCTGACCCAGTAACGCGTTGCTATGGTAACGCGTTGCTATGGTAACGTTAATTGATACAATGGAAAAAGAGCGGACAGACAAACAGACAAACAACAAATTTGTGTTCTTAGAGTACATATTGCAATGGTAACGTTATTGATACAATGGAAAAAGAGCGGACAGACAAACAAACAAACAACAAATTTGTGTTCTTAGAGTATATATTAGTCCACCTCAAAGTAAGCACCGTAAGGCTTGTGTTATGGATACTAGGGTAACCGATAGCTATACAATACAAAAATAAGCAAAAACACAGGACTTACGAGGATATAAATAGGTATATATGCCCGCATTCATCACACAAACATCTGCCCCTTTCAGAATCGAACCCAGGACCGTCGGTGCGAAAGGCAGGATCGCATCCACTGTACCAAACGGTCGTGACTAATGATACTAGAAGCAATCACCATAAACCTCCCGTAGACCCAAAAATGGAAAGCAGCATATATGGTCTTTTATTGCCATCTAAAAACCACCTGCCGAGCATAGAGATTTTGACAAAATTCTCCACTTTTCTGGAGAGTTAGTGTACGTCTTTCGACTGAAAATTAATGGTTATGATGATATATACGTATGAAAAAACCCAGACACAAAATACAAGAACTTTGATATGGTTCTGGCATTCGTTGCATTGCTCTATGAAGATTTACATAATGTCCCTTTCATTCATTCCAGCGTAGGATTGTTCAACTGTCCATCCTGTCATAAACAACATGCGTTAAGATATCAGCCGGGCTCGCGGACATAATGGATTCCCATAAATCACCATGCTGATACCAGCTCAACGATTAACTGATTTGTTTGTTGTATAATCGCAACTAAATTTCTTATATAATGTGTGTCTGTGTTCGTAAGTCAACTTAAAATTTATTGCCCAATAAGATTTTTGATTCAATCTCAAGTAGCTTTAGACAAGTAAACATTATTTCGATAACCAACCATGTCAAACATGTATTTACAAATAAATACAGTTTGTGTTTTTTCGTGATAATCAAAAGTTACATGAAAGGTGATCAAGAGATACTTTGTTTCCTTACAAACACTAAATATTTATTTTACACATATTTCTTAAATACTTTTGAAAATTAAGTGTGACTGATAACAAGAAATATAACCTTCTCAGTCGAATCTACTGGACGGAGACGTCCCCAAAAAAGAAGGATATGGCCATAATCTCCACACTTGGCAGATGGGTTGTAGTTAAAAGCATTAAAATAACATAATTCAAATACGCTATGCAATTGAAAATCTAGTCGTCTTTTATTACATCCTTATGTGTATTTATAAAAACAATAATCTACCTGACTTCCGTAAAACAACAAGCACGATGAGTGTTTTTGCAGAAGTTAGATTTTTGTCTATAAATGAATATAGACTTCCGCCAAGTGACCCCTGATTCTGACGCCGATTAAAAACCATGGCTAGAAAATCAGGAGTATGGATGAGGTAAAACAGTATATATAACATAAAACACTACAGAACATTCATATAAAAAATACAAAAACTATAATGTTCTCAATTCAATTGAATAAAGATGTGAAAAAAGTACGAAACCACCTTCAAACACAAAACCCATCTCTAATTACTACACCCTAATCCATGACGTACAGACACACAAACGGATTATACGCAACAAGGCCCAAGGCATCAAAGGGCCACCATTTGCCAAATTTGTTTTTCCATTACTCAAATTGCGTTCGCTGGGGTCGGGTGCGCGCAATGATGGACAGTTGTTGATGTTGTTGCATTCAGATAAAAAGTTTATAGACGTTTTACTGTTGCTGAATTTGATAAAATATACAAGGACTGTGTTTTAACTGAAGCGTGTATCGAGATATTCACTTCTAAATACAAGAATGGTGGCTCTTACTGCCCAGTTTTTAACAGAAAGTCTTAGAATTCTAAGAATGATTTATATACTAAATGTATGTATGTATAATATATACCAAAGATTAAGGGTAACTTGTCCAGAAAAATCGTAAAATCCATTTCTCATTTGTTTTTATTCAATTTTATGTCTGTATATTTTAAATTGAGTTTCAATAATAATGCCTAAGGAAACAAACCATACTATCTAGGCCTAGGATGTAAAAAGTATTGTTATTTAAAAGGTAGTATGATACTAACTATTCCTGAAAATTTGACAAAATTAGAGCTGAGAAACTGAATAACTTACGCTGAATCAGCTTCATTTTTCAAAAATTAGTTACATAACATTTTTTATCACATTACGAGATATCTTAAGAAAAAGTTATCAATACGTAAAATCACACCGATCGAGTCAAGCCAAAAAGACTGACATCTATTTTCGAACAGTCAAAACTGATGTTTTTTCATTGCCCTGGCGGGTAAGTATAATTAAGATTATTCTATTCCCGTCAGATGTTTGACGGTAACATTCAAATAGTTACACCTTTTAAAATTTTATTTAGATTATAATAAAACTGTGTGTAGTGACAAAAACTACGAAGATAGGTGGGTAATCAAAACATATTTGGCTGTATTCGATTATTAATAATGCCGATTACGTTTTTTTTTTATTTTTGCGTTACCAGGGAATATGCTCATAACATTTTGGCCCACAATGCCCTTTCTCTTTTGCTAATGGTTACAGATAATCAAGCAAGCATCACCTAGGTTGGTGAAAATGAATTACTTTAAGTGGATTTCAGGTTTGTGAGCCGTAATTGTAGTTTTTTAGGTGAACATGGACTACGGTGTTCTAGTCAAAAGAATCTAATCGTACTATAGGGCAACTCTAAATGTCCACGCAAGTCAAATTGAGTGAAAATAATTAGTTATGATCACGATAACTGCTATCATGAACATAAAAATAATATATAAGACGACCTCCCAATTACTATATCATCAAGTTTTAGGTAACTTGATAAAGCCGCAAAGACCATTATTCAAAAATCCAATTGGTTGATATCAACATGTTACCTTGGCTTGCCGCCAATGTATGGCTATAACAGAATTAATTACTCCCGCCAGATGGCGCTGATGACACCTGCGACAGATATATCACTGTATCTGTGCATCGGCAGTTTGATAAAAACCCAAGCGTATATCGAATAAAAGAGTTAAGTGGAAAATATTACAGAAATTGAAAATGTCATAAATAATACAAAAAACATTTCCTGTACCACTGGCCAAATAAGAAAAAAAAATTTAGTTTTATATAGCAATATATTACTCGTACATCATTATAAACCTATAAATGCTGGGGCGCCGACCAGCCGCCCTTAAGAATAAAAAAAAAACACCGTAGGGAGAATAGGCTATAAACATATTTCTTTTCCTACTTTTGGTAGTTAAAAGCATTTAATTAGAATCAACTAAATAATAACAGCTATATTGAATTATCTTTACCTTTGTCTTGTATTTTTTCTTCATACAAATATCTCACCTTAATATTACTGGTGGTAAAGGTCTGTATTCGACATGCATTTTAAATACATAATACTGTTTTCGCGTACGACTATTTGTTGCCATAAATAAAAATAAATTAGTACCTATATATAAAATTTTAATTGTGCGTCGAAGGTTCGATTCAAAGATTCTAAATAACTGATAGCTTACAACAGACCTGCCAACAATTAACTGGGAAAATTATTCATCAGCCTCAAACGAGTTTTAAGCCTCATCTATATTTCAATCAGGCCGTGACAGTGCGCTAGGGCAATCTGTTAAATGACTGTTATCTCAGTGATTGATAGAATTTGCATGCAAAAAAGCGGGCGAAATCCATCAAAGCACATCTATACAGGGTGACAGATGTTATGAGGACAACACTTTAAACGATTTTTAGGAACTCGAAGCTGCATCAAACTGAAAACTGACTTGTGTACAGTCTACAAATATACTCGTAGGAATCGATCACATTTGTATTTGAGTTATATATTGGATATTTTTGTACTTTAATTATCAAGCTGCCATTTATGTTAAGAACTCAATCCGATGTAATAAGACTTAAGAGAAGCTCACTCCTGACATAACTACACAAGTTTCTTAAACTAAAAGTTTTCAAAAAATAAGATTGAGGTTCTAAAATAAACATTGCCCATTTATCCATAGAATCTTTTTTAATGAGCATAAGCATTATTAAAAAGGATTTTTTTTTAATCAGAATGTCATAAACTACTCTGATTTTGTTTTGCTTGCTCTTGCTTTTAGGAGTGGTTTTATTTTCATGGAAGTTAACTTTCAAATTAAAACTCATAAGTTCATTTGATACAAATTACCGAACTAACAATACCCTTTGGTAGCAAAAATCAGTTTGTACTAAAGGATATTGTTAGTTTAGTTCGAAAAAAAGAGAGATATTGTAAATCAGCACAAATAATTATATTATTTTAGAACGAACACGTAAAGTATTTAGTCAAAATGTCGCTTGGCATCTCTTATAAAATCATCCGTTTCAGTATATTTTTTATTTCGTTTTAGCAAAATATCCAAATCTTGATAACTGATTGACTTGCAGGCTGGCAAGAATACTATCATCTTTGAGGACATGTAAAATTTGTTCGCGTATAACTTTTCAACTTATTTTTATTAAAATTATTATATTCCACAATATTTATTGAACGATGACGATCCGAAAAAACTGCCAATATAAGAACAATTTTTAAATTTCCTCAATTGCGTTTCATCTTAAGCTCCATTGTATAAAGTTCATGTAACGATAAGTGAACGTCAAAACCAAGCAAATGATGGAGCAGTCAATCCACAACTGTAAATTTATAAACGAGAAAACAAGGACTCGATACTGAAACTAATAGAGGGATATGATTTTTTTTCTCATTTTAATGTTATATTACTGGGTTCTGCTTTAATTTCTAATATTATATTTTAGAAAAACTATTGCAGCTTTTCTTCAGTTTAGCTCTCATATTTGCCATAATGAAGATTAAAGAGCAACTAATGTGTGTGTGTGTGTGTATATATATATATATATATGTGTGTGTGTGTGTGTGTGTATATGTGTATATATGATTGCTAGTTTTATTAGTTTTGTTATTATTTTATAAGGCGCTTTTTTATTTTTTTGTCACTGGTTTTAACCCTGTCAGAATAACAGCGCCTCTGTGTCTATTCTGCCCATCTGTGAAGGACACAGAGGCAAAAATGCTGAGGCAGGGTATTTTGTTGACCCCGCACATTAGTTTTAATCTTTTTTTTTTTTTTTTTTTTTTTTTTTACTTTTGTATTTTTTTTTTTTACATTGTTTGTCCCTTATTTTGTTTTTTCTCTGTTTCTTTAAGTGCGCGTGTGTCAATAAATGTTTTTTTTTTTCATTTAATGACATGCTTAGTATAATGGTTACTGATTAAATATGTAGCGATCATAAATAATGAGGTTTCAACTAGAGCTGTAAAGATAACAATCACAATTTTACATCAAATGGACACCGTTACTAACCCTGTCCATAAAACACATAATTCTTGGTCACCTTACCCTACCACTCATGATTGACCATTTTAGATAGACCTCTGTCAACCCTAGATATTGTTCTGCGTCTCATCAATTCCGACTTCGGTTAGGGTCTGGAAAGGGTCATAAATAGGCTGGATATGCAGTCTTATAAATAAAATTGTATCCAAGTACTTGTTACGAGCTCGTCATATTTTATGCATTATTGATTATAGGCAGTTAACTTTTATTTGACTGTTTTATGAAGGGGAACGGAAAGTTATTAGAATGTTAATGATTTTTTCCGTTACAATTTATACCTACGTAAGAGACGTACTCTACGTAGGTAAGCTGTAAATACAGTGATTGACCGCGAACCGATTTTAATGCTTTTTTCCATTTGCTGGATTTGTTCCGACTTAGGACTAGAATAGCTTTCATTTTTATTTATAACATTGCAACGCGTGGCTGGGTCAGCTAATCTATATATATATGAAAATTCCCTGCCACGAGATTGACCGCGATGAACTCCGAAACTACTTAATCGATTTTGATGTTTTGTCATTTTGCTGGATTAATATGTTATTAATATCGAAAATTATAAATACAGCCTCATCAATGCGAGGCCGGGTTAACTAGTAATTAGTATATCTCTTTGTTTATTTTTACTTATAGTTACACCCCCATCGTTCTTTCCTGATAATCATTTCCATACGAAGGCAGATGTCTCTATGTCTGGCAGAACTCTTAGCAATAAGACCGCTCATTGTTACATAGCTATGAAGCTATTATCTGTTATTTTATATCCATTTTATGGTGTAAACAATTAAGTGGTTTGTATTGTATAATTAACACTGAATTAATGATGTGTTTTTTTAATATGATTTTAATTTGCATGTGGTAATAACGAAATGTGTATTAATTACGTGCCACTATTCATTTAAAATAAAATAATAAAATTTAAATCATTTTGTTTGACTTGCTGACTCAGTCGTGCGTTGCAGTGGCTCAATTATTAAAATATGATTTTTTTACTGTAAATTAAAATGAAAACAATCCTATGTCCAAAGTCGGAACAAATCTAGCAAAATGAAAGAAAAATCATCAAAATCGGTTGAGTAGTTTCGGAGTTCATCGTGGTCAAACACTGTGATAGGGATTTTTTATTACACTAGCTGACCCAGCCACGCGTTTCTGTGTCATATTATAAATTAAAATGAAACTTGTCCTATGTCCAAAGTTAATACAAATTAAGCAAAATTAAAAAATACATTAAAATCAGTTGAGTAGTGTTCCTCGCGGTCAAACATTATGACGGGTAATTTTTAAAGATATTGATTGTAAATAGGTAAGCGCTTGACCGCTATCTCTGATGTTAGGCGATGCGATGATGCGATCTAGGTACCTCCTCACTCGTGACGTGACTTGAAGACCCCTAATTAGTATGTGTGAGGAAACAGACTTAGGCAAGGAGTTCCTCTCTTTAGCGGTACGGATCACAAAATTGGAACCAAAACGCTTAGTGCGACTCGTTTGCATATCAACCATTTACTTTCTACCTACCTACATTATGTGTGCATTCTAGTGGTGGTAAAAATAACTGTCTCGCTTTTCTGTATGCAGTAGAATGCAATCGATTTGAAATAACGAATCACAATGAAACACACAACGAGTTTCATGCATGTGCCATGTCATTAGGCTAGGCGTTCGCCGGAAACAAACTCAGCATGTTCTAGGACAGAGATGCTCAACATCTTACTTGAAGACCTATTTCGTTCCAGATAATCCTGTAGATAATTATAATATTTCTTACTTACTGCTTGGTGTAAATCACCAAGCCCCCTAGCCAAAGTAAGCACTGTAAGGCTTGTGTTATGGATACTTAAGTAACGGATAGAAATACCTATAGGATAAGTAAATATGTAACATTCGTAGAAATATATATAAATACCCATGACTCAGGTATCAATGCTTGTAATCATCACATAAACATCTGAGCTTTCCGGGACTCGAATATAGCACCGTCGGTACGAAAGGCAGGCGTTACCGTTGTACTCAACGGTCCTCGTTAGAAATAGACCATACTCACATTATTACATACAATAACTTATGGAAAATATCGTCTAAGGATATATTAAGGATATCGATAGCGCAATAGTTGGTGAGTCCCCCTAAAGAGTTAAAAAAAACTTCTAAAGCTATTTGATTCTGTAACGTGAAGTTCCCAGGAGCATTAGCAGTCGTGAGGACTGGGCCCGCGTTGCATTAGACATTATTAGAGCAATTAAAAGCTCATGAAGATCTATTAGAAATTGTATGTTCATTTTTAAATCTCAATTATTGTTTGTTAAAGTATTAAATAAATCAAGTAGAAAAATTCTTTTCTATCATATGTAAAATAGGTTTGGTATTTGTATTATCAAAACTAAATTTTATCAAAAACATTGTCAGAAAAGCAACGGCAACTTTTCGACTAGAAAGTTTTAGAGCCGCTGGCCTAGTCAAATGAATAGAGATCAAGATAGGGTTCTTTATAGCCGGCGTGGAGTGTTGCCAAGGAATTACTTGAGCTGTAAAACGATGGAACAAGCCGGGGCAAACTTAAGCTTGTTTAGTTAGTATTCGCAGAGGGTACTATGCAAGACTAAAGTTATACTGTCTAATGCATTTATACAAAAAATTACATTTGCTATTCTAATTCGTACCATTAAAAATATGAAATACTCTTTTAGAAATAAATAAAAGCTTTTTATGTGAGATTCAAGCCCATGTACACTGGCTTAACGCAAACGCAAGTTAAAAGGAAACGCAGTTTTTACTAAGCTTTTAAGGCATATTTCACTAGGCCGTTCATTTGTTTTTCTTTGCATCTTACTGGTTGACTAGTATGAGTATATATATCTATAAAGTAAATTTCTAAAACTTAGATAGTAAAAATATATACACATCTGAAGTTCCAAAAACATGTATCCATTTGACAAGAGTTAACCTTATGAAAATAAATTTGAAGACTTTTTGAGAATTTCGTTGTGTATATATACACAACAAATATATATATTTAGTGACTTCACACGTAGCCTTAAAGGGAAAAAGTCAGCATAGAAATAAGCATTTCAAAGAACACCGGGTATAAGTAATGTCACTATTAAACAAAAATTCATTAAGGTAAATTCGTTAGTACCAGTAATCCTGTGAAAGCTACTCTTGAAGAAAATCGAAACGTCAGTTTTTAATATGTAATTATAACGCATCTTGGGTATCCATGAAAACTGTTACATTACGCAAAGAGTATGATACTTACTAACTAATCTCAAAAGATGACTAACTATAGTTTAAATCTTACATACGACTAGATAAGATCAACTGAGCTATATCTCTTTACTAAGGCATAGACAACCCGTAGCCGTTTGATGCGGTATCCATTACCTGCTTTATGCGTACCATAGCCGTTCTACCACTAAATGGGATCCGGAATAGCCTCATTAAGTACAATACACATTGAAACATAAGCCAACATTATACAAGTACTAGCTTTTGCCCGCGGCTTCGCTCGCCTAAATGTAGACCACCGATTAAAAGTTATTGATTTTCCTTGGGAGCAGTAATTTTTTTTTCAGAATAAAAGGTTTCTTATGTACTTCTCTGTACCATTGGCTAAGTGTATGCAAAATCTCATGATGATCGATTGAGTAGTTAAGACGTAAAACTGTAACAAACAAAGTCACTTTCATCTACATCGACACTAATATTATAAAGAGGAAAGATTTGTATTTTTGTATGTATGTAATGAATGAACTCAAAAACTACTAAGCCGATTTCAAAAATTCTTTCACCATTGGAAAGCTACATTCACGCTGAGTAACATAGGCTATATTGAATGCTAGAAAAAAATTAAAAAGTTTGACGATAGTAAGCTCAGTAGAAACTATATCAAAATCACACTACGCCTTCGGGACACTATCCATGGGCAAAGTTTGCATTCTTAGTGAAAAAGACTAATTCACCTAATTGCATCGCTTGTGAAAAATAGATGTACAACATATGCTAATGGACTGTGTCAAGAACAGGGCCGAGAGGGAGTCACTGTTTGAGGAGTTTCAACTAAATATTCGAAATGTAGGTTTGGTACAAAACCTCTTGGCAGAACCGAAATCTGATGTAGCTAAATAATTATGCGCTCCAGTGAAACTGATCGAACAGTGATGCCTTTTCGTCTATATAATACTTCTGTATCCGAATTCTAAGACATCTGACATGTAATTGAGAAAATACGATGGGGCTGATGTATCCATGTGGATAAAAGCCCCAAATTAATAAAGAGAAAAAGTTACTTTATATCTATAATATTAGTTAGGATTATAAGGTTCTTACCATAGAGGTACCAAATTCCATGGAAATCGGTAAACTCGTTTTTGACTTATAGAAGGATATACAGACAGACGAACAGACAAACATTTTAAAAATAGTAGAATTAGTAGCAGTGAGTCATAAAACGAATATTAATAAAAAAAGTTGTCTAAAAAAATAAATTTACAGACAGAACCTACAGATTTATATAGTAGTTTATATAGTATCTACATGATATACAAACGTATACAACAACCCATACATGAGCAATAAGATTTAGGACCATGTCCCACTAAATCGGCCTAAATATCCATAACACAAGCCTTACAGTGCTTACTTTGGGCTAGGCTAATTGGTGTGAATGCAATTAATATTATTATTATTAAATAATACTAAAAAGATCCCATTATTTCAAATATTTTCTCTATAAAGATTTAAGGTATTAAAAATAATATGGCAAATCAAGTATGTATTAGGTACGTAATATTTTTATTGATACAGTATTTTTAAAAAGCCTTTACATGAAGTCTGAATCACTGTCGCATTTTGGATTTGTTTCTTTGCTATTATCAGAGCCATTCACTATTATTAATCTGAAAAGAGTTGTTTATTTCTAATTTATTGATGTTAAAATAATAAATATGATTTCCTTAAAGTATATAATCTAACAATCGAAAGCTTGAGCAACAAAATATAATCAGTACATTAATAGACACGAAAGTCACTTATAAAAGTACAGTCGACAGCAAATCAAATCTATACTTCGACAATCAACCCTACCTTAAGTCATTGTAATAAAGACCATTTCAATTTAAAATTGTTGAGTTTGTTCCGCTGTCGATTGCAATTTCACTGAATCAAGTTGGTTCACCTTCTCTTACGGCATCTGCTTTCGTCCACCGAAGCCTTCATACGATCCTCATCCATCGAGGTGAGTCTCCTAACCCTCGGACTCATTGAATCCAAGATCAGAAACACCACAAACATCATTCCAAGGAACAAGTAAACAAACTTATGGTTCTCTTCCAATTGCCAGACAATGTATGAAGCTAAATTCATTGTATTGGTAGATAGTTCTTCCCAATATTGTGTGAGATTTGTCTCTTGTTTGTCAACTTCCATTAGAAATTTTTCAGCCAAATTATATAATCGAGTGATTAAATTTTCGTGTTTCGTTTAATGTCATTTTGATATTTGTCAAGTTTGTCACAGATTATGTAACATGTGAGGTTTTAAATAGTTTGAATGTTAGAGAAGTTTGTATCAGTTCCGATGCAGTCGCTAAGCATAAAGCTACGCAAGCACCATATATTGGAGCGGAGTGTAATACTAAAAAAGCTAAAAAAGCTTTTTTGTTTCGATAGAAATTTTTGCGAATTTCGAAATTCGGTCACAATCTGGTCCTAAACCTGTTGATTCGATTCCACACAAAAATAATAAAATCGGATAAGAACTCGGGAAGTTATGGCGTAACAGACATTGCGCCATTGAAGCTGATCCATGGAAACTGCTCCAATTATGACAATACTTTGTGTGTGTGTTTGTTACCATATTGTCAGTAAAAGCCTAAGAATAACATTCAAGAAGGCTAAGAACGGTTAGCTATATGTGTAGTCGTAGAACCGAAACGTTAGCGTGATTCATTTCGGTACAGCGACATCTAGTTTATAATAATAACTAGCTTTTACCCGAGTTAATGTTGAATACCGATTAAAAGTTATATTTCTATCCCTCGAACAGTTTTTTTTTTCAGGATAAAAGGTACCCTTTAAACTTTTCTGTATTTAAATTCAAAACTTCATGATGATCGATTGAGTAGTTAAGGCGTGAAAATGTTACAAAAAAACTCACTTTCGTATTTATAATATTAGTTAGGACCATAAGGTTTTTTCAATATAATTTATAACCTTGCGCAATCACATGATCTTACCATATACCAAATTTCGAAAATCGAAATCGGTTCTTGACTTATAGAAGGACATAGATATAGACAGACAAACAAACTTAAAGATTGGTACCAGTGAGTTGATCATAAAATTTGTCCAAAAAATTAATGTACAGAGAGAACCTACAGATTTATATTGTAGTCGATTTATATTGTATTAGTAATTCACCGAACAGGCTCCGTTTTTACATCATGACATCATTGATTGATTGACAGTAATTTATAACTGACCGCATATTTTTAAATTTTTTTCTATTTAATTTAGTTTAATTAATGTAAGTAAATCAATAAAAACAAAATAAATTAATCTTCACTAACTCACAAAGCTTTGATAGAGATAAGATAAAATAGATATAAAATTATTTTTATTCAATGAGAGCATTTACAATGCGTGTCGTGTATTAAACGTCAAAACTACGCCATTGCTTATGAAAAGCTGCAAGAAAAGGCTCTTTTTACTATGGGTTACTACATTCTAAAACATCTGAGAACACTTTTCTTGTACGGATTTTTAACAGTACTGTGATTACAAAACATACATTAATACTAGTTGACCCGGCCACGCGTTGCTTTGCCGACTGCAGCGCCATCTGCCGGGCGATCTAAACCATTTGTGAATCTAAACCATTCTCAGATCCCCTTGAACACACACAAAAAAAATCATTCAAATCGGTCCAGCCGTTTAGGAGGAGTTCAGTGACATACACACTCACAGAAGAATTATATATATTAAGATAAACAAGGCAATTAATTCCACGCATTCTTGTCTTGCAAATAATCACAGATATGGTAATAACCTTTGCTCATGAGTGTATTTTTAACAACATTTTTCAAAGGATATTTCAATGAGTAGTAAAAGTAAGTCCTCTACCCAAATATAAGCCTCTTGTTTTATAAGCTTGGAACTTGAAACAGCAAGTTTATTTATGTTTCGTCCTTACAAAATATAAGCACCGTAGGGCTTGTATTACGGATACTGGGTAACAGATAGACATACATATATGATACATAAGGAAAGTACATAGAAATTCCTACGTAAATATCCATGACTCATATATAATGCTCGTGTTCTTCACAGAAACATCTGTATCTTCAGCCTGTGACCGTTTGGCTTCGAAGGTAAGGTCACTCCACGGCCTAAACGGTCTTCCATTTCGTACCCGAGTCATATCTATAATATTCACTTCATTAATATTTACTTCTATGAGTTTTACTTATTTATATATCATATAATAGGTACGTCTAATCATTACCCTAGTACCAATAACACAAGCCTTTAATACTTGGATAAGTTAATTGGTGTAAATGTAAGAATTATTATAATTATGAAATTAAACATAACTAGCTGACCCGGTAACGCGTTGCTATGGTAACGCGTATACTATGGAAAAAGAGCGGGAGAAAGAGCAGACAAACACCCAAACAACTAATTTGTGTTGTTAGATTATAGACTAGCAGTCCCCCCCGGCTTCGCACGGGTGGACAAAATTCTTTAAATTTTTTCTATTATTAAATATTCTTCCGTTAGCGCCATCTAGTGTCCGGTAGACGAACTACTAGCGGTTAACGCGTTGCTATGGTAACGCATATACAATGGAAAAAGAGCGGGGAAAAGAGCGGACAGACAAACACACAAACCACTGTGATCTTAGATTATAGATTTACGGTTAAGTACATAAAAAACTATTTTTATTTTTATTTGTTCAACTCCTTTTCAGGTGCTATGTAAAAGTATGTGCAAGCTACCCTAGTTGCCTCTAAAACTGAAGATCTCAAGTCATCTAAGACGTCTCACAAATTTATTTTCTTTCGTAAATTATAAAATTTCAAGTTCATGAAAAATTCAACAACCTGTACGTTGATAGTTGGTAAATAAAAATACATTATGACTGGACCGCCCACTGCATCTAGAATCGAGACTGCTTGTCCAGACGGTGCTAAAGTGGCTTTACTACGGTGCCATTAATATTAATATAGGGGCCATAGTCCAGAGAACACGTCCAGGGTCCAGACGAAGACAGGCGCACGATTTGCATAGTCGAACGCTAAATCTGAGCTTGGAATATCCCGAATTTTATGAGCTTATTGTAAAAACGAGTTTCATTACCTTACAAATAAGGTCTTAAATTACTTAAATATGTATTTTACTTTGAGCTTTAAGCAATCTATGTATATTATTGCAATGTTTAAGGATACTTTTATAAAAGAGATGCTTGTTGACTTTGTTGTAATCAACGATAAAATGAAATCCGAACTCTACTATTCTGCCGTCCTTACGATAAGTGCAATAAGTCGACTTTTTGGGCAAATTGACTTACGTACGTAAATACGTACAAATATATGTACAAACATAATATATTACATAAAATTCCGCTTCATTTTATAGCCGTATAGTAAAAGTTTTAAGTCAATAGGTATTATAGTTACGATGATACACAAAAAAACAAAGATTAAATCTTTAATAGCAATTATTTCGAAAGTGGCTGAAACTACTTATTGCACTTATCGTAAGAACGGCAGTATTATTGTGATGATAACAGTTTTTTTTTTGTGGATTACTTATGGTGATGACCTATAATATTATAAATGTCGGTAAAACCCGAACTGTCTGTTAAAATTGAAAATTCTTGCACCCATTCTTCTTGTGAGTTAAAAAACGTCCTGAATGGGTGGTAGATTTAAATGTTGGATCATTCAAAGCAACTTATTTGAAGTGCATTTGAATGAAGTTATTTTCATTTAATTTTAACTTCAAACGTATTTAATTTACTGTAAGTACAGGTGTAACTATGAGCGTATGGACGGTGTCTAGATTTCTTAACTAACATATTCTGTGAAAATATTTTTTCTTTGACAAGAAAAAGACCAAGAAGCATATTGCAATGAAAGCTCTATGTTTATTTTTACAGCACATTTTCTTTAAAAAACAGCATTTTTCTAATTAGTAATTTAACTAAAATAGAAAGAATAAAGTTAACGTGCTAAACTGCTAAATATAATTTTAATTTCTTCCTTTAAACTTCACATAAAAAGTTACAAATAAGTTTTTTATCCGCCTAGTGTTTTATGGTTTGGTTAGTTATTCACACTTCGCCGTCGATATATTGTTCCGTATAACTTCTTAATAAGATCATTTTCTTCTAGAAATGTTTATCACAACAAATACAGATCTCTAAACATGATTATTCGTTAAATCGATTTTCCAATATTAAATCCAATGAAATTATTAAATCAAAAACTTTTATCGAGTTTTAAATGTTGGGTTGGCAAATGGTTGACACCATTCGATTCCGTCGGGCACAACACAACAAACATACATTATACATATAATTTATATTAAATTCTACATTTACTTCAATAGCACGGTAGCGTGAATCAATTAGTTCGATCTTATCTGCAAGTCTAGTCGAGTCTAGTCTTTAGTTTTCCTGAGACGTCTCGTTTGTAGCCGTTGCGTTTGTGATAAACTTTGCCGAAGTTCGTCTCTTTGTCTTTGCGTCGTTTGAACTAGTGATGTGCTCATTCGCAAGTAAATATAAAAATATTGTTATATATACTTAAGAGAAATCAAATGGTGACTTCGATGTTTATTTTCATAAAATAGATCTTAAAATACATAGGTGAACAAACCTTGTCTAAAATTATCAAAAGCAGTGACGGAAAAGAAAACTCTCAATAGAGGTTCAAGTAGAACCATGTCTTCATAGAAATGAGCTATTTATTGCAGTTGCAGAAATATTAAAATTTCCTCCGTTGAACTGTCACATGACATATGTCATAAATTAGTATAGAAGAACTTAAATAAAATAAAAACGTTAGTACAAATTAGAAGGAGTTCAATAACATGTTTTTTGGGCCCCCAATATTTTTAAGCAGTTGCATGCGCTATCGTAACAGAAGAACTGCTGGGATGCATGCAACTGCGTCGAAATATCGGAGTCTCAAAAAACAGTAACAATCCCGTTCCAATTATTATAAGTGAACTTGAAAGTTTTAAACAATTTAAAATAACAACGCTTTGTCTATATTATAAAAAAAAACAATTGAATTTTTTTGTTAATTATAATTACTCACTTAGTAAAAATAATAACCTTTTGTGACTTTGCCTTAAGATTAACCTATACTTTAAACGTTTTTGCTAAAAATTAATAAATTTTCGATAATATGAGAAACAACACACACAACACATCACTAGCACGTTGTATAACTTATTAAAATTCACTTTAACAGTGTCTTCAAGAACTTCCGCTTCGATCATTTCTCGGCGCGAAGTTTAATTTTGTTACAGTAACTTTTATTTGAATAAAATAATATATTCAGGAAACTAATATGTTGAAATATCGTGTTACGTATTTACCGTGTAGATCAAGAATTTATGTTATAGAAATGAAGACCAGCTAACCTAAGCGAAGGAATCGTTGTAAAATAATAATCAGAACATCTTAATATATATAATTCTTCTAAACGGTTGGACCGATTTGAATGATTTTTTTTGTGTGTGTTCAAGGGGATCTGAGAATGGTTTAGATTCACAAATGGTTTATATCGCCCGGCAGATAGCGCTGCAGTCGGCACAGCAACGCGTGGCCGGGTCAACTAGTATGCCATAAAAATACTAGTTTGAGGCATTCTTGATACATTACCTATAGGACTTTTGACAATTTTTCCTTAACATAAGAATACATTTTTTGACGTGAAAACTTCTTTAGCGGTATTGTGCATTTTTTGGGATGCGTCAGGACACGTGAACTGATCGTAAATTCGCAAGACGGAGGGCAAGTTTCATCGGATAACCAGTCTTACAAATAGGCGCCACCATCATATGGTTTATATACCAAAGGGTCGCACTAAGCGTTTTGGTTCCAATTTTGTGATCCGTACCGCTAAAGAGAGGAACTCCTTGCCTGAGTCTGTGTTTCCTGACACATACAATTAAGAGGTCTTCAAGTTACGAGTGAATGGGTTACCATTAGGCGAGATGACGGTAAAAAGATTACCTATTTATAAAAAAATAAAAAATTGCAACGGCACGGCCTTTATCTAATGCGCGGTCTTAATCCGCGGCCGCGTCTATATAAAAAAATTGGTTGCCTGTAAAGTCGGTATACGGGCGAAAGTTTTACGTGACAACGACTTTGAGTGGTAAAATAATTTAAATGTGAATATTCATTCGTATAGTAGGAAGAAGGATGAAATAATAGTAACAATTTAAAACATTTATTTATACAAAGAATTATATTTAAAACATTAATTTATAGGCACGCGTCCCTTCCACTTTTTATGTCTGTCTCTCTCGCTCTTAGGCGGGCTAACCATGCCCGAGTGGAAGGGACGCGTGCCTCTCACTCGCTCTCATTGTGAGCGCATAACGTGAGCGGAGCGTAACGCAGTTTCTTGAAGTGTCACCCGGCAAACCAATTTATAAGACGTTGTCACGTCAAAACTAACTTTTTTGTATTGGCTATGGTCTGGGTATTGTGGTACCGACGTTGATCTGAACTCCATAACACATGTGTTTTAGCTACTTGGGTTCAAAATAATGTGTGATGTTGTCTAACATTTTTTTTTTAATCAATCAATCATTTATTTGTTATCAATTATGGGTTATGGGGTATGACATTCAGAACTTCGTTAAAAAAATTTGTGCCTTACCATGTTTACCATTAAATAAATGGTGTACAAATATTTATGTCAGCTTCAATGGAAACTGCTTTTCTATTTCCTTCTTTTTCTATCCTTTTTCTTAACTGTCGATCGTTCTTTCTTTCTTTTTGTACTTGCGTTCTAGGCAAGAGGTATCCGAACGAACGAACGAACGGCACGAACAACACGTGATAAACTTTAATTTAAACCTAATCAGCTACCCTTACTTAATAAATAAAACCTAACCTGAATATTAATGTTAGACTGAAAAATGGAAAATGTAACATTATTACAGTATCATGAATATTTAAAAATAAAAGAATAATGTATCATAAAATAAAATGTCAAAAGAAATTATCTTAATAATTACAACGTCAATATAGAATTTGAGTAGTGTCAAATTGTTACATCATCATTCCATTATTGAAAATATATAAATAAATAAAATGCTTATAAAATTAAATGTCGAATAAATATATGAGCTAAAATTTATCTCTTAAATAGTTTTGAATTGAACAATAACATTTTTCAATCAAAAATTTTATAAAAAGTCTGGTAACTTATTGAATACACGAATGCACATAATTGAAAAAAAAATTACAATATTGATCTTCGAACAAAAATCTATGTATCAATCACACTAAATGCGTACAGCTTAAAAGATTTCCGTAAACTTTTTTGTTAATAAAACTGAAGTTTCTATATCCTCTAATTCTTTTTTAACAATATTCTTGGGGAACCTATCGCGGAGGCTTTTAAAAACCATTTAGAGTCGACTGAAGACGCATTAAAGCACATCAGTCCAATTATAGTGAGTTCCCGAGGGAAAAAAAACAAAGAGGGAAAGAAACAAGTAAGTAATATAAAGTTTAGCCGAACGATAAAAAAAAATGTATCACAGGATTTGTTACCGGGAAAAAATATCGGAACTAAAAAAGATACCGTTGACGCCGTTAAACATAACAGGCTTGTAACGAATATTCGCTTATTTTTAAATATTCGTAATCGCAATCTTGGAATGGTATTCAAAAGGAGGAGGGTAGCTAAGGCTGGCTTTTGGCCTATTTTATTTTTCACAAAAAAAAAATTTGCTTGTAAATATAGATCCATAAACGATTTTACCATAAACGGAACCTGCTTATGATCTATACTTACTGGCAAAAAAAATATGTTTTTGTAAAAAAATAGGCTAAAAACCTGCCTTAACTACTCTCCTCCTTTCTCCGATGAAATAAAAAAAATCTATTATCATCGGTCTATGACAAGTGTGCAAAATTTACGCGAATAACGTCAAACAACTTTAATGGACGCAATGATGATACAAAAACATTGGCTGCACTTAATTCTTTGGTCACTTCTTTAAGTGATTGAATACTCGCAATCCCATTCGCGAATATAGGCCGTAGGTATACGTATCCGCATTTGCGAATGTTTAAAACATTATATTCGTTACATCACTACTATTTATTATTAAGTTATCTGAGAGCTGAAGAGAGGCTGGTATGAGGTAGAAGGTTTAACATGGAAAACCATACGTCACTATATTAAGACAGATCTTTATATAAATAAAAGCTTTCCTATGTTTGTGATAGCAAAATTTGAAATGTAGACCAAAATTTTGACTGAAAAAGGTTAACACAACATTCTATTTTTCTATATTTATATACATAAATATAGAAATTACAGCGCTAGAGCGCATTATGCGGCATAATGCTTAACGTTGAATGTTTCAACTACAGCAACGCTTCGCACAATCGAGCACTCTCAAAAGTAGTGTTTTCGTGTGATGCGTGTGTTAGTATGGTAAACCTTATATTGTTATTATTTTAAATTAATGTGTTACCTATATATTTGTTTTATATATACAAAAAAATTGGCAATACCTAAAAAATATTTATTAAATTTATTAAATGTCCGACTGTACTGTGTACTCTAAGCCAAACTGAAGTAGATTTTAAAATGTCTTTATTGACGTATTTGAAGCTTGTTTCTTTTAAAAAACTATTGGTAAAGAATCGTTTAGTATTTCAAAATGACTTTATAATTTAAGAATTATGATTCAAGACTTAATTTAAGAGTTAGGTAACTAATGTAGTAAATACGTTGATACCTATTTATTTGGACATCGTTCGATACTTCTTGTTACGAATAGGATGGCTTCTTTCCAACAGACATTTCGTTTGTTTGAGGCCTGTTTACTTAATAATTGTTATTGATATATAGTTTCTTAATATTTCAAAACAATTTAACAGCACTATCATAGTTATTCGCATATTATTTGTATTCAACAGTAAATAGGAAACATTTCCGCATACAGGGTCGTTTGATGTTCATTTAATTTGTTTTTAAAGATGTGGTTATTATATGTTGTTTATAAATGATCAATAAATAAAAATTGTTTTATAAGATATGATAGAGTTCTCTTAGCATGTTAATTCACTATCTTTTTATGTAAAATAAAAGTAACTAAAACTTTGTTTCAAAGACGCCATTTTGAAATAACACAGTATAAAACCCAAATCAGATGCTTGAAGGGGCAGTCTCAAAATTGTCTCAGCGGAACCAAAGTTAAGTACTAATTAATTATAATTATATTGTTTTAGTAACTGTGCTATTGTGTTAATATCTCGGTAAAGAAATTGCTGTCGCCAAGTGGCATAAAAGGTAACTTACTTAGGTGAAATCGTTTTATATTGATATTTTGTCTGTGTAATTAAATGTGTTTATAGTTTAGAAATAGTGTCCCTAAGTAACATGTAACAAACCTTTCAGAAGACTTTTATTATTTGTTTATTCCTTTTTTTTGTGATATAGCTCAGTTTGGTTGATGGGAATAATATTTAGTAGTTTAAATAAATTTGTTTTATGTTAACTTTGGTCTTATTTTAACTTCAAGCCTGATCAGTGATTTAGTTGAACCCACAAATGCTTTTATTCTGCGACTAATCATTAACATAAAATCATATAATCTCTTTTATAAAAGAACAATCCAACACGTGCAATCGATACCAACTCAGTGACAGAAAATAAACAAGTATTTTTCTTTAAGTTGGCATTGATCGAAATGTTTTATTTATATATTATCGTTAGTAATTTATATATTGTTGAAAAAATTTTAAAGCTATCGTTTCATTGTAGTTTTTTTAAATAATCAAAGTTAATTCAAACTGTGTTAAAAAATAAATATAAGTATGGATGAAGTTAAAAACATTGACTTTTTTTTATATTCCACTTAAATGTGGAAATTTTATTTTAGAATTCGAATCCATAAACAAAATTTTACAGGAATATACTTTTGTAAACATTGCAATGGCTTGATCGAATCATTTAATGACGCAGGCAATCATCAATGTTTTCGTGGAAAAGAATATATTTATCAAGATGCAGAACTTAGCGCACTCTGCTGGTGCATTTGAAAACTAATTCACGTTCCAATTAAGCATCAGCATAATTCGTCATTGTGCGCCACTGAGTCGCATTATGCTCTGTAATTGGAAAACTACCAGTGACTGCGAATTTTTATATGTGTATATAGAACAGAAGATTTGACCGCGATGAACTCTGAAAGTACTCAACCGATTTTTTACTGGATTTGTTATGACTTAGGACATAGAGTAGGTTTCATTTATAACAATTTATTGTGTGTTATAGATAGTAGGGTAACCATATATAATGTATACATAGATATACAATATTAATAAAAAAAAATACATAAATATCCATGACTCAGATTTAATAACTCAATTTCATATTACATATTCCAAGAGACGAGCCCAGGACAGTCGCCGTCGGCGGTGGGAAAGGCAGGATAGGCACTGACTACACGATCTTTAAATATTATAATTAAAATCTTTTTTTGTTTTAATCGATTTAGGTATCTATAGTTATCAGTCATGTATAATAGTTTGTGGCAATGTTTGTTACATTTTATTGTGTTTTAATATTTAAATATATTATAATTATATTCTTTGTAATATATTATAAAGAAAGGTTCTGTAAGGAATTATTGTAAGTTACTGTTCTTGACAAGGGTCAGTTTGGTTAGGGTGCAAAAGTTTGTTTTGTTTTGTTGAAATTGAAATGTTGGGATCAGTTGTCCGGTCCAGATGTGTTATTTTAAAAGATTCTGTTTAAGTTTGTCTGTTAGGAGGGAAATCGTAGGTGAGAAAAACTTTAACACCTTTTTTTGTTACTTTTCCTGTATTAAATAATTGTGATGTATAGGATAAAAAGTTTTTCTGATACCTATCTATCTTTTATCCTCTCTTAATTTTTTTCATTTCTTCTTTATTATATAGCAAAAATATGGATATAAGATATTGTATGTATGTAATCTTATCGTTATTTCATTGTCCCCTTATTAAATTAAAATTAAATTAATGGTCTTATTAAAAATTTGTAATTATATTAAAGATTACAAAACACATGTAAAAAAATATTTCCGTTTTGGTGATACTACAACAAACTAAATGGATATTATTTTAACATATTTATTCTACCTTTAAGATAATGTGAGTTTTAATAGTAATAATTTTATCGGTAACATAAAAGTGCCACCTACCTTATCACCATCAAACTTCTCCGTCGGCTCGTCATAAGCACGTAATTCACGTTTTTCCCGCGAACCACGGCGCGCTAGTAGCGGCGTTTGTGGTGGCGATGCTAACGCCACGCTGTTTCGAGCGCTCGCCGGTGGAGACTTAATGAACTCGATTTTACCGCCCTCTACACAAATGTTTGGTGTCAATGGATACATGGGCGACATCGCGACGTTAGTGTTCGCCAAGTGGTTGTAATGATTTTCTTCTAATGGGAGGGATTTTGGTTTATTTTTCTTGCGATATGTGGAATCATAAGCTAACATTTGGGTTTTTTCTTCGGGATGCACTTGCCGCACTTTCCCGGGTGGCCTGTCGGGAGGCTCCGGAGAAATATTCCCATCTGTGCCTGGACTCTCGTCTCTTTCGTTATTTGATATCCTAAAACAAAGAGAAAAATATTTTAAACAAAAAAAACTTGATAGTAAAAAAAACTCATAAGCAAAAATACTGCTGAAGAGTGACGTCTATTTTTAACAATGTAAACCTCTTTCTGTGTAATTCATTAAATGCTCAACAGGTGGCGCTAGCTGCGCAAACTACGATATAAATACAACATAACTATTGTTTTCTTTATATTTTTACAATAAAATTACCTTAAATTGTATAAATGTAATGAAAAATTGAACAAATATTCATGTTGGTTATAAACATTCTCTGTTTAATACAAAAAATATGTAATTTGCTTTTAAAAACACAACAAAACCTACATCTCGCAAATGAAGTTTTTAACGCCTCTTGATATATATACTGGCGAGAATGCCTAGCAATTGGAAGTGTATTCTTTAGTGTGATGCCACACCTGTACTTAGATCGCTAGCATTAGTTAGAAGGTCTACAGCTCGTGACGTCACGCGTTCGTTGTCAGACCCGACTCTTGTAATATGCGCCGCGGACGATCGCCCGCGTGGCTGCGACGGCTTAGCAGCGCATGTTCCTTGGGCGGTCAAACCTTACGCGGTTTTAGTTAACTCGTTAGCTTAGCTCCGGTTAATCTTTGAGCACTTCCATATAATGGCGGCGAGCACTTCTCGGATGCCAGATTTTTGGACCTCCTTTATTCGGATAACAAGATAAATTGTTTTGATCTTTTAATATAATTAGTAAAATTGACCTAATATCTAGTATTGCTTCGTTCTATACAAATATCCCCGTCGTTTCATTTGTCTTTAGGTTAATTGACTACTTAAAGGTGACTGTTTTATTTTTTTATTAAAAAGTTGAAATGGTATTTTCACAGAAGAAATCTAAAAGGAATTCAGTTGTTTAGCAATACTTTACGTTTAAATTTATTGGTATTTGTATAAATTTATAAAATATGGGTACGACCATAGGTATTTTAAACCTTTTTTTTTATTATTCAAATATTAGATAGTCAATTTTTTTTATTAAAACACAATTTCTCAAAGTTAAATACTGCGCTAGATTGACATAAAACGTCTCAATGTATCTTTTAAACTTTACATTCAAATATGCCTAAGTTTTATAATACGCCTGTAAAAGCATCTCGGTAGCTCAGCGGTCAGAGTACTAACCTAAACAGTGAAAGGTAAGTCCGAATCCTACCCGAGGGCTCGGAGATGTGGTTGTTTTGTAAGTTATACTTCTTTTCAAGTATTGAAGATGAAATTTTTCATGTAACAGAAGTTGCGCACGCAAACCGCTAACTTCAAAATATCTCACTTAAATATGTAATAAAAAAGAATAACTTCTGCCGCGCGTACGTAAGTCCTGCACGCGCGCTTTTTTTATTTATTTTTAATCTTATGAAACATCTTGATTATTGAGCAGACCTACCTCCATAACAAAGTACTTTAAACCTACCTCACTTAAGTAACTTAAGTAAACGGTTAATTCCCCGTTGACTGTGTATCTACTCTTATCTTATCAAGAGCTGGAATCCGGTAGCTTGTTGGAACGCAATAAAACTGTGCTTGCTTAACCAAGTATCTACTTGCATAGTGTATAAAAGACAAGACAGATTATACAAAATTAATTTAAGAGATAATCATACAATCTTGGGAAAATATTTGAATTCTTTTTCTTTTTATTGTAAATAGGCAGGTGCTTAGCCACTATGTCGCCTGATGGTAAGAAACGATGAGATCTTTGATGTGACGTGCTTGCCTAGAAGATACCTAGATTCACACGTGACTTGAAGACCTCTAATTTGTATTTGTTAGAAAACACAGACTCAGGCAAAAAGTTCCAGTAGTTTGGTATTTCTTAAACAATTGTTGTTTAGATATCTTTAAAAGGCGGACAAGACGGATTAAACAAAATTAATTTAGGAGCTTGTCAAACAATCTTGGAACAATATTATATTCTTTTGGTAGATGTAAAAATTAGTTCATTTTTTAACGATTGGCTGACGCAAAGTCCTATCTCATTACATTATATTCAAAGTGTTTCGAAATAATGTTTTGCATTTTCAGAGCTATCTTATTAATTCCGCCTGATAATATTGTGAACCGAGTAAAATTTTTCTAGTCATTTTTCATTAAAAATATATTTATTTCTATATATATATATGAATATGTAGGGAAGTACAAAACTGTATAGTAACTTCTACCTAATTAAAAATAGATTTATCATTTCATTTTTTTTTATTTCGAATGGGTTTGCTCTTGGTCCGATGATGGAGCGAGCTGACCCAGAAGGTGCCTATTCACCCTGTCTTATATTTTCGAGTGTTTTTTAGTTATGTTGAATATCAATGCCATTTCTTTATATACTAGTTGACTAAACTACAACCTGCCAATCTGACATTCAAACAAGAGATAAGCTTTTTTAATAAAAATTGTTTTAGAGACATAAAAATATTGCAGTTAATTGCTAGTGAATATCAATTTATATACTCATTTGACTATTGTTTTAGCCAAGCGGGAATGACTCTACCACAGTAGTCAAGTCCTAGATTCGAGTCCCAGAAGGGACAAATGTTGGTGTGATGAATACCAGTATTTTTGCCCGAGTCTTGAATATTTATATATATTTCTATGTACGTATCTTATATGTCTGTATACCTTAGTATTCATTACAACAAGCCTGCAATGTTACTTAAGAGCCATGTTAAATGATATAAATGTAATAAATATAATTATTTAAGATAAATAATGTAACAACTCGTTTGAAGACTCTTATAGGTGGTTATTATTTTTTTTATTTAAGGAATAACAATGTATCTTTTGAAAGTAAAAAGTGTGCTTCGTAAGTCGTACGACGGGAGACTTGTACTCGGCATAGGCTATTTTTTTATTTACCACGTTTTTATTAACTTGCTTTCGTTCGTGTCCGTCCTTCTGCCTGTCCTCAAAATTTTCTAATAACTCAAAATTAGACCAATTCTGATGCTCCTAAAGAGCTCAAAATTTTACCACACGTAGATCATGGATGACAGTTCATTTTTTCTCCCTTTAACATTAATGTTACAGTTTTTGTTTTAAATACATTAGAAATATTTACTTTACAAAATATTAATTAGAAGTATAGTTTGTAAAGCAAAGGCCATCAACTCCCAGACTCGAGATCTCGAAACTTAATTCGAAGAGTACTCACACAGATAGCTCATAGCTAGTGGATGCAAGATATACAGATACCTGAGATAACTTGATCTTTTTCATATAATACTTAATTTCATTAGATAGATTTAGTAGTAGGTAGTTTAAAAAAATCCGTTTCAAAAGCTTTAAGCCCATTTATTTCATCAATAAAGAATAACTTTATCGCTTTCGATTTCCATGTTATTATGTGATATCACGATTTACTTTCAGTGTGTGAATTATTTACGTTCTTATAAATATGTATGAAATAAATTCCCTTTGCGTGAGGTTCAGACGTAGTTTATTTTTACCCGCTCATGTATTACAACTTGATTCTTTTGCGATCAAGATAGTTCTTTTCTCTCCACTATTTATCAATTTTTTTACTCATTACACATAAAAGCAACACCCACATTCGTCACAATTATCTTAATTTATAAAAATTCCCTGTCACAGTGTTTGACCGCGATGAACTCCGAAACTACCCAACCGATTTAGGTGATTTTTTTATTAGGACATAGGATAGGTTTCGTTTTAATTAATAACATAGCAGCGTGTGGTCGGGTTAGCTGGTATTTTAATATATTTTTTTTAGTTAGGGTAAGTCCGGGGGAGATGGCCGCAAGTGAGAGATGGCCAGTTCAATTATTTTCGGAACTTAGACCTAGATGACGCTAGTTTACACTTAGTTTGCTTCTGGCAGCAGAGGCAACTAGCAGCACGTGCAAAGTTAAAGTGAAATTAAATCAAAAAGTAAGTAAAAAAAGGTTTATTTGTTTTTAATAGTAGTAAAACTTTTTACTGGGTTTATACCTTACCTCGTGGTAAAAATTTTTTAATTGATACTTGTACATATTATGTTTTATCATGTTTGGTATGATCGGTGTACTGTGTTCTAACCTCAAAACTTTACTCTATGGCTAGTCGTTTATTTTTATATTGATATGGCCATCTCTCCCGGTCAATTGAGGAGAGATGGCCACGTAAGGTCCGGTGAAGATGGCCTCTTTATTAATTTTATTTAGTATGCTTCATTTAAATTTTTACTATTTTATTGCAGATGCCAAATGTTTACAAGCGAAAAGCATTTTCAACGCGTGGCAATTGGACGGAAGAATCACTCAAGGCGGCCATACAATCTGTTAAAAATGGAGAAATGACTATCTACTCTGCATCAAAAACTTATGACATCCCACGAAAAACATTAGAACGAAGATACAAAAATAACAATGATAAAAAGGGACCTATGGGGCCATCTTCTATGCTGGGGGTAGAAAATGAACAAAAACTTGTTGCTCATATAAAAACCATGCAAAGTAAAGGATTCCCGTTGACTATTGATGATGTCAGAACAATTGCATTTCATTTTGTAGAACGACTGAACATATCACATAGATTTAACAAAAAATTTGAAAAAGCTGGCTACGATTGGATGCAAATGTTTTTGAAAAGAAATTCTGATATTACACTACGAAAGTCTGAAGGAGTTTCATTGGCTAGATCTCAAGCTTTGAACAGAGTAGAAGTTGATGCTTATTTCAAGTTATTGGAACAGGTTTTGACTGATAATGATCTTATAGGTAAACCGAACTGTATTTTTAATATGGATGAATCGGGTTTGCAATTAAATAATCGTCCTGGACATGTATTAGCTAAAAAGGGATCTAAAGCTGTATCTACGATAACTTCCACTGAGAAAGGAGAAACTATTACTGTGATTGGATGTTGCAATGCCGAAGGCACTTTTTTGCCACCTGCATGCATTTTTAAAGGTAAAAATAAAAAAGCTGAATTCTCAGACGGCATGCCTCCAGGTTCCCAAGTTTTTATGTCAGAAAAGTCGGCTTACATAACATCTTTACTGTTTTTAGAGTGGCTTAAAACCCACTTCGTGCCAAGGAAACCATCGGGCAGAGTCTTGCTGCTATTAGATGGTCATTCTACCCATTGTAATTCAGTTGAAATGTTAGAATATGCAGTCGCTAATGATGTTATATTGTTATCCATTCCAAGTCACACGTCACATTATTTGCAACCTTTAGATAGATCCGTATTTAAATCTCTGAAAAGTCATTTTTACGAACAATGCAGACTTTGGATGAAACAAAATCCCAATCGGCGAATCTCAAGACTATCTTTCGGCACATTACTGAAAAACGCTTGGGTAAAAGTTGCCTCTGCTGAGAATGCTATAGCAGGCTTTAAAGCAACGGGAGTATTCCCTTTTAACCCAACTGCAATACCAGAATATGCATTTCTTACCAGCTCGGTAGACATAACATCTAATCTAACCGTATGTCAAAACTCAGAAGTAATACCAAGTTTATCTAAAATATCGCCTTTTATTGATCCAGTACTCCTATCTTCTGACAAAAATACGTCTACGAATGAACCAAGTACTTCTAAAACGTCATCCATTTTACAAACAATAACCCGCAGTAATCAATCGATTGAATCTGAGCATGACCTAATATTAACTAATTCTTTTAAAGAAAATACTCAAGTTTGTCAAGAACTAACGAAACCCTGCAAAACAAAAAGAACAACAACTGTTTCTAACCAAGATGACATGAAGAAACCTGATACAGAATTGACACCATCTCAAATCCTGAAAGAAATTTCTCCAATACCACATAAATTTTTTGAAGCAAGAAAAAGGTCGAAGCAGTTGGGTACTCTTTTAACTTCCAAATCTCACATAGAGATAAGAAAATCCAAAGATCAGCAAAAATATGCCAAAGAAGAGAAGTCAAAAATTAAAAAAGAAAAAATAGTGAGAAAAAGTGAAAATAAGACTGATAAAACTATTATAGCTATAAAGCGAAAGGCAGTTCGTAAGATCTCAGAAAGTAGTGAAGATGGAGAAGAGCCCATATACTGCGACTCAGATGACGATACTGAAAATGAACAAGACAACTGTGCTGGATGTGGGGAGAATTATTACACTACCCAACTTATTGAAGATTGGTTGCAATGTGTAATTTGTTCATTTTGGGTTCACGAAAACTGTACTGAGTTTAACCATATGTGCTCAAAGTGTGGCCATAAGAAGAACAGAGAAGAGAAGCAGAAAAATACAAAAAAAATAAAGTAAAGTACTGGCCATCTTCCCCCTACTACCATGGCCATCTCTCCCGGATAACTCGGGAGAGATGGCCAATCGAGACTTCTAGTTGTGATTTTTTTATAAATTTATTTGATTAGAATTTGTTGATTACGTTGTGTTTTTTTATGGTTAAATGATTAAAGACTGATTTAAAATAAAGATTTAAGAAGAAATATCACTAGTTTGATTTTTATAGCGTCTCATAAAAACTATGGCCATCTCCCCCGGACTTACCCTATTTTAAAAAGTATGCCAGAAAGTAGAATCAATGATTTTAACTATTTTTAGTTTCAGGCAATAAAATGTTACCAGTAAGAATATATGGACATTACAATCGAATGAATAGAGTTATACGATATAATTTTTTTATTTTCTTACAAATGAAATGCGTGTTATTATTGAATCCCATGTACACAACACATCACAAAAAAATAGGAGAAGAAAGCGGAAACACTATTCATTTTAGTCGATAGCATCGTTACTATCAGTAGTGATATAGGATATTTCACTATCGATAACGCTATCGCTTTTACGAGTGATCGGATCGATTGTTCGGTAATCGATTTTTCTGCAACACTAAAAAGTAAAAAGCGATAGCATACGTCACTATCGCTTTTTACTTTTTAGTGTTGCAGAAAAATCTTACACACAATCATCAGTATGTGGACTATGTAACTCTTTTACTAACAATTATCGTTTGAAATTGAAAAATGAAACGAAAAAATTATTTATTTCCTCCAAAGTAGCAAATATATGGGCATAACAACTCCAGGTCTCTCGCCCTTTAGTGAAAGACTTTATTAGGGTACAATACGGTACGGTACTTGTATGTGTGTATACTGTGTGCTATGGATGTAGGTAATTTGGGGAAAGATGAAAAGAAAAATAATTACATAAAGAGTGTGTGTTCGTTGAGTGAATGTGTGTGTGTCTGCGCGCGTGTGTGCGTGTGTGTGATAATTATTAATGAAATTGTTACTTTTGGACTATAGATGAGCGATTTGCCAGTTTCAAAGTGCCTCTGTTAGCAACTGGAATTGTCAAATTGGTCATCTTTAATCGCAAAAGTAACAATCAAACGAGTATTATAAGCATCACCGTTACGTAATTAGCCTGCGGTTGTATATTCCGTAAAATACTATCTTGTTATGCCAACGTATAAAAATTCCTAGATACTGCAACACTTATTCAAGGCGGTTCGCAATTAATTTCGCGTTTCATAATCAAAGGCTAACTGGTTGCTATGTACTTCCTTCACTTTTCTTAACGAACTGACATAAAAAAGTTCAGACTTTTTGCTGAGCCAGCTACATGAAGGTCATATAGGCTGAGAGCCCTCAGACGCCGCCATAAGCCGTACTTCAGCTATAGCATAATTAAAGTCCCCTTCATTTTCAGCGAGTAAAAATGACGCTCAGCTAAAAACTTTATCTTTTAACATGAAAATTTTTAAAAACCACAAAAGTTTCAGACACATAAATTCATGATTTAAAATTCGTTTATAAAAAAACAACCACGTCTAAGAGCCCTCAGGTAGGATTCGAACCCACGCCCCCTCGCTATCTGTACGAGTGCTCTACTGAACTACCGAGACGCTGGCAGGCGCGTCGAAGTTCACATTCAGTTTATTATAAACGTATTTTAAATCTATAATCTAAGATCACAGTTGTTTGTGAGTTTGTCTGTCCGCTCTCTTTCCCGTTCTTTTTCCATTGTATCAATAACGTTACCATAGCAACGCGTTAACCGCAAGTAGTTCGTTCGTGGACGCTAGATGGCGCTAATGGAAAAATATTTAATAATAGAAAAAATTTAAAGAATTTCGTCCCCACATGCGAAGCCGGGACGGGCCGCTTGTGTTAAACAAATATTGCATTTTAAATGGCTAAAATAAAAATAATTATGCTTTGTCTATATTTTTTATGCATTTTAAATACCATTTCATATGATAAATTTTAATAAAAATATACTAGAAAACTTCAGACAGCGCTTCATAATAAATTGTGAGCTGTGTCGAATTTTTCTAATAGTTTTCTATTAGAATAATGAAATATTAATATCTACATAATAGTCAATTTTCCAGTATGACTTTGAAATTAAAAATACCAGCGGCTCGTCTTTAATTAAACAATGTAATTTAAAGGTAATGAAGGCCGTTGGAATGCTGACTGATTATATTTATGTGTACCGCCATATAAGCTAACTAAAAATACCTCACAGTAATAATGTATTCACAACTCGTATATTAAAAGTATTTTATATATATTCTTTGCCATACGTACAATATCTTACCAAAGTTAAAGAGCTACTTTCCACGTTTCTATGAGATTTACTCACTACATTATATATACATACATATACATAATTTAGATCAGAGGTTCCCAATTTTTGTTGTCTCGTAGACCCTTTGCCATGTTTTCGGTTTTGGGTAGACTCCGATTTACCTGATATTGTTTTTCTTTGTGAATTAATCAACTCCCAATGTATTTTTTTATAGCCAATATAGTGCTAATAACTCAATTTTTTCGCTGACATGGTTACGTGTAGGTGGATTTTCGACCAAAATCAGCCGACCCAAAAATCTTTAATTACCAAAAATCCATTTTTCATCCAATTATCTTACGGTCTTCGATTATAGTTAGCAGAGCCCCTGAGGGATGATTCAATGGAAAATTCATCTACAACTTTTTGAAATATAAGCTTTTTCACAAATTTTCGACATTTTTCATCATCTTTCGACATGACTTCCAGATTGTCGTCGACCCCTGGCCCCTGAGGGTCCATACAGACCACTTTGGGAATTACAGATTAAAGATGAATTAACGTACTGTTTAAACGCCTTGGCACAATGGACGAACCACGTTAGTTTATGTTATGCTTATAATGAAATGAAATAACAAACTTACAACTGTAGTCCTTACACAAATTTTAGGAAAAGTAAGAGGTTATGAAACTTTATATTGTTTAATAAGTCACTACAGAAAAAAAGAGAAATAATGAATAAAAATTTACGAACATATTATCTAATTAATAAATTCTTTTTTTAAATCATTCTGTGAGATTAGACAAAAAACGCCTTAGTTTTGAAAGCTACCACTGGCACATATAAAAAAGCACGAATTGCCAAGAACATACATTATAACTTTGTATCAATAATTCACAACTACTTAAGAATGTTAATATGGTTATATTTCATTCACTATTTGGTCTAATGTGTTTATATATGTCAATTGAAAATAAAAAACATCTGTAGCTATGGTAGCTTCTCCTAATCTATTGGTTACATAAACGTAAAACATTTTATATCAAATCGAAATCAGTCTACCACCAAATTTAGCCCAGTTTCCCCTTTTCATGGTATAAAGTTTCTCAATTACTTATCTAAGACCAGAGAGATTCCCTTTACAAATGCATTTTTTATTCAAATCAAACGGCATTGAGGCGACGCTCATCAGCGTCGCTTCTTCCTTACTCCATTTAGTTCACATCTAAATACGTCCCTGGAAAGGAAGAGACTCAATTTTTTCTTAAAAATGTCTTAAGTACACTTTGACGCATGTAAATTTACACCTTATTCCGTTAAACGTAAGAATGCGATTTAGATGAGCGCGTATATGTCATTTTGGTATGAACGATTTTCACGGCAATATTTTCGTCACTTCCATCATTTTATTTCTTTTTGACGTCCGTTTCGACTACCAACTGTTTCAACTTGTCGTAATTTTTCGGTTTTAAACTACTTTTTTTTTAAATAAATCGAAGATAATTATAATATTATTGTCTTAGACTTAACTGCTACATTTTGCACTTATACTCTGTTAGTAAAATGTTATTATTAAATTATTTATTATAAATATATAAAAAAATTACAATTTCATTGTTTTTAAATACAATTCAAATGTCATGAACTGAAAACCAATGTTTCAGCATCGGAACGTCACCTCTATGTGCTATAGCTTGCAGAATGCTGTTCGTGTCGTCACGTTCTCGCCACACCAAGGAGGCGAATAATAGATGCAAAGTTATCTATTAGCAAACATAGGGACGCGCTACAGAATCGCGGCAACCCCAACAGCATTCTAAAGGCAATATTATATAATTATTACATTACTAGCACTATAGAGTTATAATTATTTAAACTTGTCATACCCAAATTTCTTTTATTTCCATGCGAATGTGTGTTGCTATACATAAAGAGAAAAAAGAGCCTTTGTTTAGATATTTTAAAAAGATTTACACTGTTTTAACTTAAAAAAATATCGATATCTGTTTGTCTAAAAACAAAGGCCTTTTTTATTTTATTTTTCTCAGTCTCTGGTTTTTCTTGACCATATTTTTCCTGTTCTCATTTTTTGTTCATCTACGCATCTTTTTTATTTTCCTCCTCGTCTTCTTCACAGATTTCTGGGGTACCAGTTTATGATCAATTAACTCTATTTCTCAACCCAACATTCATACGAAAGACTCAATCAATCAAAATGACTACTATCAGTGAAACTCGATACAAATAAGTACTTATTATGTTCGTTGCTTATCATAAAATTCTGCAAACTGTCACACTGATATCACTATCTTGAATTTCCTTTTCATCAGATGGCGTTTCAACTGCTTAACATTTTAATATAAATCTATTTATGTTTTATTGAGCAAAGCTCTCTTTTAGGCAACTCACAAATTTCGCTTGCCCCCCTTCTGCTACTTAACGGTTCAACCGATTCGAACGAATTTTGGCATTAATATACATGATTATAACCTGACGGGCATAGGCTATGTAAAAAAAATATAGACTTTACCATGGAGGAATAATCACCGAAAGAAAAATTCAAAGGCTAATCATAGCCAAACCGCTGATACTACATTGATGAAATTTGGCGCCAAAACTCACATCGTGTCCTGACTCAATCTGCAAAAAAAAGTTTTATAATCAGACATACCATGGAGATATAATCACCTAAAGAACAATTGAAAAGCTAATCACAGCCAAACCGCTGTGACTACATTGATGAAATTTGGCGCCAAAACTCAAAAACGAAGGTAGTGCTTAGCTCAGTATTTGCAAACAGCAGCATGTATTGCAGACCTAGTTTATCAGCCCTTTTCCGAATTGTTTCTTGGAAACTTTCAGTGGCGTTACTGTTGGTTTATTCGAGTTTACTAAATCCAGATTATAATTATTGATATTTGGTACAGTATATGATATATATTTTTATTTTTATATTTATCACAACACCTTTACAACTCGGCATACCATAAAAACTTGTCATATAACATTATTTAATTTTAGTTACAAAACAAAGAGTTGATTCTTTTCGGCCTCTTTTTTAAGTACAGTCGCAATGCGTTCAACATATTACTTAGAGATATTATGCGCCTTATTAGACAACACCTTGTGATATTCCCAATTCTTTGCAGCATCGTTTTCTGAATTATTGTCTTCCTTTGCGATTTCCAACTCGTCTGCCAAGATAAAGATAAAATGCCTTTTATTCAATACTAGCTTTTGCTCGCGGCTTCGCCCGCATTTTTTTCAATAAAAAGTATCCTATGTTACTTCTAATACCTCCAAGAATATATGTACGAAGTTTCATGATGATCAGTTTAGTAGTTTTTGCGTGAAAGCATAACAAACAAACTTACATTCACATTTATAATATTAGTATGATGTGTATTCACAATGCGTGTATTGTCAACATCTACGCCATGACATCCTAAGTCTCACATTGGGAGACTTTGTACCAAGAAGATCCTGTAAGAGACTCGACAAGAATTACTTTTTTATCCCTGTTATTGTGTTGCATTATATAATTATAGCAAACGTCCCCAATTCCAAATTTTTGGGAGAAATTTAATATCAGTATTGGAATTTCTTCCATAAGAGAAATTTCCAATGTTCGTTGTGTGCGTGGCTAGTTAAGGAGCACTCGCAACCGCCAACAGACGTAGCGCCCGCGACTTGACATCAAAGAGGAGCCAAATTGACTCGCTCGTGTCACGGTGTGGAGACCCGGAACTACGCTCCTTAGCACGCACTATAGTTTGTTAACACAACATTCGGGCATTTAAACAAATAAATAAAAATAGCAGTTCCTGCAATTCCGAAGACAGCTTTTTTACTAAATGCATATTAACTAGCGCTCTAAAGAAGCTTAATGGCTGATGGTTATCATCATATGAATGTATATGAGGTTCTAATAAAAAAAAACATATGATAAAATTGTAAAGAAAATACTAGATAAAATCGACTGGGTTCAAGTTATTCTCGGTTTTTTCTAGTATTTTTCTAATAAAATTTATCAAATAGGATTAATTTTAATAGAATATACCAAAGTAAAAAAAATCATTAAAAATAGTATTTATAAAATTTTCTGTGTATATGTTTGTTCTAATCTCCGAAACGCATGACTGAATTTATTTTGACGAAACTGGCAGATAGCTGATACTATAAAGAGTAAGGATACTATTAAAAGTATCGATAAACAATGTATTTTTAGACAACAATATCCTGCACCGCTGATCGTGATCCTGAAAAATAGCCTCCATTGCTAAGTGCTTTGACACCGACTTGAAGTTTGAAGCGTCAGACTTCCTTCTTCCGTATAATGAAAGCACTAAAATTTATTTATATCAATAACATATTCACTCGGCACCATAAAAAATACTTGCTTCAAGTTAAAATCCAATTATAATAGCTTTATTTCTTTGTTTAACTTCCAACTGTAGTTTTCATCAGGTAATATTTAACGACACATAATCTACATTAACGACATAATTATCATGACCATAGCGCTTGGTCGTCAAGGGGTAAGCTATCAGCTGATTATGACTCAAGTTACTATTTATAGATGGCGCCGGTGGACTGGTTACTTTATGATGCGGATGTTAACAAGGACACTATGTTTGCATATGAGTACATATGAGGGTTGAATAATTAAATTAATGTAAATGGCAATAAAATTTTGACTTGATATGAAGGTTGTTGGAATTAAGTCACTTTTTTACATAACTACACAGTATTTACTGCAAAAATTGGAATTTACTTTATTAATTGTACCACACTGATCAATGTACCATAAAGTACAGAAATGGATAAATCAGTGAAAAACTCTGGGAAGGCGCAAAATTTCAAATTGCACAGATAATAAAAATTCTAATAGGAGTGTGTCTATAATATCAATTTTGTTGCTAAAGCAGTTGTTTTCTCTGGATAAGGCTCTTTCCACCAGAAAATTTGAAATTCGCTTGATCCGCCCCCCCATCAGATCATTCCGATCATTAGCACACCAGTGTCCACGCTGTTAAGATACAGACCTTCCTTATGTGTGATAACATAGGTCATACCCCATCACGAAGGCAGAGTGCGGATTGGTGAGTGCTACGACTGCATTTCCAGCTTCAAAGTTTGGTCACCCATCTGACGACAAACCTTTGCGGAAATTCCAACTGCTACCCTATCCTACCTCCAAAACAGTGAAATAATCTATAATCTGAGATCACAAATTTGTTGTTTGTCTGTCCGCTCTTTTTCCCACTCTTTTTCCATTGTATATGCGTTACCATAGCAACGCGTTAACCGCAAATAGTTCGTCTACCGGACGCTAGATGGCGCTAACGGAAAATATTTTATAATAGAAAAAAATTAAAGAATTTTATCCACTCGTGCGAAGCCGGGACGTAACGCTAGTAATATACAATTGGAATGAGAGAATAATAATAATGATAACAATTTAGTATCTTCACACTAAAATCAACTAGCCTAGCCCAAAGTAAGCACTATAAGGTTTGTGTTAAGGGTCACGGATAAAAAACATATAGGTATAATACATAGATATGTAATATTCACGGAATAAATTCACCTTTGTCGACCGACGACTATGAGCTTTGTACCTAAGTCGTGGGTATTTATATATATTTCTATAAATACTATCTGTGTATCGTATATGAATAATTATCCGCTAATGATAATGCTGGCTGGGCTATTTGATAATGAGATATTATTATTTTGATTATTACCTCTCGTATATCTTTTAAAAATACGAATATAAAACGTGTGATGATATTCTATTTTTTTGTTTGTTTATAGTACAAACGCGCGTAATGAGAGCCAAGGGCCGCAATGCTCAATTCATACACTTGCAAGTCATACTGTGTAAGTATGCAATCCAACTCTCTATTTTGATTTCACAACTAAGTCGCAATTGTAGAGTCGTCGATCTCATATCGTCCAAGTAAAGATAATCATAATTATATATATTATTATTGTCAATATAACGGTAAGATCTTTATATGTAAAGAAAATACAAGGACAATTCAACTTAAATGTAAGGCGGGACTCGCACATAAATATTTAGCGTGTATTTTTGTAATTGAGGTACCGAGTCAGATCCGTAGATTTTTACAAAGTACAATACAATATGTTTATTTGCAAAAAATGGTGCAGTTACAGTTTGGTTTTATAAATTTAATGGTGTTACTTAACCTATTTAGCACGTTACATATTATGAAAATATTTGAGAAATAAAAAAATATCTAACCAAATGTCACAACAATGCTTATAATATAAAAATCTAAATCTCATTATTAATACCCTTTTAATGTCAAATGTCAGGATCACTTTAAGTATTCTTTTAATGTATAATATGCTTTACACTGACTCCAGCGCCATCTCTACGTGTTCTAGTAATCTACAACATCGAATGGAATACTTTTACATTCAACTATCGAACAATCAATCAAGGAGAAACAGCTACATTTTAACGGATATTTGCGCTTACTTTATATTTACTACTGACTATTCGACTCCTTTATAGGAGCCGTGATCACAAGATGACTAAGATGGAGGAATGGATTGCCTTTGTCATTATTTAATATTTTTTATTTAATTAAAAATCAAAATTCAACTTGTCTCTCGCTATCCGGGCGAGTTCTCTTCTTATTGATCTTACAATTCTTTAGAAAAATACACACAAGTATAGATAAATATACCTATCCTTGTAATGTAAAATGCATTCACAATTATTGCTAACGGTATTTTTACTCCGTTTACATTTAATTCAAAGGCAGACTAGATATTTAATACCGGTATCGAGTGAACTAAGACTGAAGGTAGACCAATACGTCTGCCAATAACATTTACCCGCGAAAAACATTACTTCTTCCGTGACAGTGGCGCAAGCAACTGAAATATCGGGGTCTCAAATATCAAAAACAAGGTAAAAATCCTCTTTTAATCTAAAATCTAAGATCACAAATTTGTTGTTTGTCTGTCCGCTCTTTTCCCATTGTATTTGCGTTACCATAGCATCGCGTTAACCGCAAGAAGTACGTCTACCGGACGCTAGATGGCGCTAACGGAAAAATATTTAATAATACAAAAAATTTCAAGAATTTTGTCCACCTGTGCGAAGCGGGGACGGGCCGCTAGTTTATACTAATGGTTTTTTATTTTTTACAAATATTTCATTAGTTCATCATCATTAACCAAAGAAGTGTTAAGTATGCGTTAACTGTAACAAAAAACTTGTTTTATATGATAGAAAGTCGCAAGCCAGTCACGTATCTCCTTAACTGAGCGTCTCAGTATAACGAGAAAAGTGATTCGCTATTAATAGTCAAGTACCAGTAGTAAAATATTATCTCGTCTTCGAAATTGACGACGTTATCCAGGTAACAAACTTTTATGATCGTCATGAACTGAAATTTTGTCTAATCGAGCGGTCACAAATGGATCAAAGGTTTATCTTTACTAATTTATAATCTAAGATCACAGTGGTTTGTGTTTGTCTGTCCGCTCTTTTTGCATTGTATCAATAACGTTACCATAGCAACGCGTTAACCGCAAGTAGTTCGTCTACCGGACGCTAGATGGCGCTAACGGAAAAATATTTAATATTAGAAAAAAATTAAAGAATTTTGTCCACACGTGCGAAGCCGGGACGGGCCGCTAGTATTTAACAGAAGGGTAATCTCTAAAAGCACTGTACCTTTTATAAATAATATTTTACCATATCATAAGTATTATATTCAATCAATCAATATATATTCTAATAGTTCAAAAAACTAAACTTACAGAGGATCTTAATAAAAACATTCCATCATTTTCTATTGCTAGTGTAAATATGCAAATATTGTCTAGTAGTCGTCATTTGTCTAACGAAAAACTAATCATAATTCAGTAATGTCAATAAAATAATTTCAAAACAATGATAATGTCAGAAGAGGAATTACATTTAAGGATATAAGGATATTGCTCGATTAGTTTATAAACATTGCAAGGTTGTCATAATGCTTTATATGGTCAGTTCAGGGAAAGTGGCAGCAGTCATGAATTATAAGATTAGAATGTGCGCGGAAGTGTAAGAACTAATTATAAGATTGCATATCTCTTGTTTTAATTTCAAGTTTTTTAGTTTTTGATTGTCATTTATTTATGGACAGCTAGCAAGTACAATACAGCAAAGTCAAGGGGAAAAATACATTTAAAAACAACAAGCTACAGTGTTGTCTTATTAAAAACTGTCACGACATGTATTTTATTTAAACTCAGAATAAAAAAAGAATTTATATCAAGCCCGCTTCGCAACTCCGACAATCATTGCTATTTTATTTTGCGACTTCTACTTTTAAGAATTTTAAAGATAAAAAGCTACAGTAGCTATAAAACTTTACTAGTGAGCTGAGATACCGGTGGAACTTAGTATCCATTAATGTCACATACCAATCAGTTCAGCGTGCTCATTTATCAGCAAAGCCAACAACCATAGCATTCAATCCCCACTTACATCAAATCAATTTGTCTAAATGCGTATATCGAGCGAGCTTTGATTAATAACTCCATTGAAGCTTCTTAAGCAAATGAATCAATAAAAATAACACCTTAATTGACGCGAAGTGCATTGAACTGCATTATGCACAAGCGCAGCGCAATTAGTTCGTATCGTATTGCTCGCTGGCAACACCGGCCGCGCACTCGGACAGCGGTTTAACAGGCGTAAGAAACAAACTTGGTGCGCACTTCTTGATACTTATATTCAAGAATCAGGTAATTTTTTATGCTATTGACACAATGACACACGATTTAAGTCTATGTAGCTAAACTATTTGGGTTCTTTATTCAGCTATAACTTGAGAGAGGAGACAATGATAAAATACATTCATTTTGATACTCGTACCATACTAAGCATAGACTTAAAACTAAAGATCTTTTACTAGAAAATAATCCTCTCGCCATCCTAACAAATGCTTTTCCAAATCAGTAATTGTTTTTCTGTAAATCTATGTATTGTATCCGCCTGACCCTTGGGGAAATTTAAAATTTTTCTTGTTTAAAAAGATCTTAAATATGAAAATGAGCAATTAATTTCTTAAATGATAAAAAATAAGCATAGATTTAATAAAGTATGGACTATTACAAAATATTCTGTCTTGTACTACCAAAGTTGATAAATTGCGATGAAGTGCTAATTAGTTCTATCTCTCAATTGGTGTTTATGAATAAAAATGTTTTAGAAAAATACGTAAAGATATTTATAACTTCCCATTTCTTTCATCTTTAATGCAATCCGATGACCGACAGTTTGGCACTAAGCCTAGATTTTTCTCGTGTACATAAGTCATAAAATATTATAATTTTCTAATATCTCTTCAGCAGCTATTTTTATATGACATGTGTTAAAAACATGCTAAGAATAACTTTCCTAACATTAAAATAATCTGCAGTAGCTCGCTAGCGCGACTCGTTCGCGTGGAGTTCGGTTTTATCATGCAATTACAGTTAGCTATGTAATATTAATAGGGCGAATGTTGAATTTATAATAAAATTGGTCCAAGCCTTCCTTCTAATCTATTCTTGAAAACAAAAATAAAATAAAGTCAGTAGTTTCAGAGAATAGCGCTTACAGATACGCAGACAATTAATTAAGAATGTAATCTTTTTGTATATCTTTTACTGCGTTCTCTTAATTCATGGTACACATTTTCAAACTCAAACACATGGATTCGCCTGTTTTATTATATTGTATAGAGGGGGCTCTGAGTTTCTATTCCTAAGAATAGAAACTCTAGATATATATATATAGAATAGAAAAAGAAAAAAATACAAATACTAAAAAATTTAGAAAAAATTACAATATTTAATTAGTTAAAAGCCATATTGTTTCAATTAGTGCATAAAGAATGATGGACTATGCAATCTGCAATATGCGTCTATTTTTATAAAAAATTATTTTAGATGCTTAATTTCTTTTTATAGGTGTATTTCTAATTTTTTTTGTGTAATTATTTTTGTTTGTTGGCAACGGTAGCGATCCTTCCTTTTGCACCAACTGTCCTGGGTCCGAATCACGGAGTATTTAGTGATGAATACGAGCATATGTACCTGAGTCATGGGTATTTATATATATTTCTATAAATATTACATATCTATGTATAACAAATGTATGTCTATTCGTTACACAAGCCTTATAGTGTTGACTTTGGGCTAGGCTATAGTAACAAATATATTTTTTATTCTTGGGCTTATAAATGGTATTTTAATTACTTAAAGTTATTTTTTATCAAATGCGCCATACCACATTCAAGTATCAAAAACAGAAGTCGCTGTTAAAGGGATATCGGTTAACCGCTAAATTATTTTTACGAACATCGTTTTTAACCATGGCCGGTGCATTTCCGCTGCTTTGCATCCAAATGCAGCACATGGATCTTTCTCTATCAATACAAATTGGCTCTCATTAATTTAAAATTCAGTAGTGTTTCTAAAACAGCTTGATCAAAAGTCTGAAGATTAAAAATGATTCGGCCGACGTTGATTAATTTTTTTATCGTTCTTTCATTTATTTCTTTACGATTATTAATTAAGTATATGATACATATGACTAACATTATAACAAATAACTACAGTGGTTCTACTTTATTAATCTATCTCATTAAACTGTGTTTTCGAAGGCAAAGTTAATATCACATTTATCTTTTCAATACTTAATAGTTCAATTACATACTTCTTATTGCTTTGTTTTGGTTTCAATATGCCCCATAGAGAAGTTTCACAACTGATTTCATGTGAATTAAAAACTTTTTATACACCAACCAATCTGCGCTGCTATACATTGAACTGCGGCGTTGGTGTGCGCTGTTCCACGAGTACTACTGTATTATTTGCAAATTAACTAGGTCGATGCAGTCGCTAAGCATAAAGCTACGCTAGCACCATATAATGTTTAATCAATAATGTTTAGTAAATTTCAATTTTTTTTTTGTTTTGTTTTTTGTTTCAATGGGAAATCCCATAAAGCCAATGTTCTATGGTCATAGATTTTTTATTTTTGTGCATTCCAAAATCCGTCACAAACTGGTCCTTAATCTGTTGATTCGATTTCACACAAAAATTATTAAAATCGGTTAAGAACTCGGGAAGTTATGGCGTACCAGACATTCCGTCATTGAAGTTGATTCAAGGGAGTCATTGAATTTATTTATTAAAACAATAATCGCATGATCTGAATGGGATGTTGGGCTTTCTTATTATAAGCAATCAATTTATTTATCATAATTTTAAAATGCGCAGTCTGATATAACTTGCTGACTGGTAACCCACTCCTGTGGAGGAGTGGGTCAGGCTACGGTTCATCACTGGACCAGTAGTAACTTCGGTCCATCATTGGAGTGGTCCAATGATGAACCGTAGCCTCCTCCGAAGATGAAGATGATATTGAGAAAACGCTGCTGCCCATTTTATGGATTACGGGAGGTGTATAGTGATTAGCTTCAGTATCATTTGTCGGCCTCTACGATACCCTTAAGCTTAAGGTTGGAGTAAGCCACTTAACCTCCGTGGTCATCCTCCGTCAAATAATAACTGCAAGATTTTTATATCCGAAGAAGAGAAGACGCTGGCGTCAGCATAACAACATTTGGCAATATCAACGTGTCTGTCAAGATCGGTAAGCTGAATTCGAAAAGCACTCGCGCGGATAACGAGGGGGTGTAGGTTCGAATCCCGACTCATACATTGGACAATTTTTTAGTGTAAAATATTTAGATAATAAACCTAGGTATATTTTTTATTATTACTAGCTGATCCGGTAACGCGTTGCTATGGTAACGTTAATTGATACAACGGAAAAAGAGCGGACAGACAAACACACAAACAACAAATTTGTGTTTTTAGAGTATATACTAGCTGACCCGGTAACGCGTTGCTATGGTAACGCATTGCTATGGTGACGCGTATACAATGGAAAAAGAGCGGGAAAAGGAGCGGACAGACAAACACACAAACAACAAATTTGTGTTCTTAGATTATAGATTTAGATAGTTCATCTACTATTCATATCTCTAATAGATTGCAATAAAAAACAGTATCTGTATTTAATTGAATTCTTAAATTAAACTAAAAGGCAATAAATCATATACATTAAATCAGTAGTGATATCACACCACGCACGCCGTAACATCTGGTGTTTGAAAAAAACAAAAAATGTCTGACAAATAATTGGACGCACAATATTTAACCATAAACAAAACTTATGGCTACTAAAGTCACATCACTTATATTCTTACAAGCAATAATTTCCCAATAAATCGTATATGTTTCACAGCATAATCTGTGGAAGTGAGTACATTAAATCATAATAATGTTTATAGTGGCGAAGTTAGCTTGTAAGCCGATATTGCCCGCGGCTCACTTTAACTTATCTCGAGTTAGCCACATTTCAACCAAAATAGAATAGCCTAGATCATGTGAATCATGGACCATGACTGACTTGACTTGTATCCTGATTTATAATGAGACGGGCGTGAGTTATGAGTTTTGTTTAAGGATTGAATGTTGAAATCTAATAATTATTCAAAGAAATTAATTTAAAACAAAATATCTCATATTTATGCTAGATCTAATAGCATAGGATGACCGGTTGGTGTAACAGTAGCGATCCTGGATTCGAATCCCCGAAGGAGCAAATATTCATGTGATGAATACGAGCATTTGTACCTATGTCATGGATATTTATATAAATATTACATGTCTATGTATCATTTACATATGTCTTTAATCCGTTACCCTAGTATCTATTATTTGGGCGATAACAGAGAGCCGTATGGTAAATTTTCTAGAATATAAATGCAGTGAAAACTGGGTTCAATTAAATTTATTAATTACTGTTATACAAACATTGCTCGGTTTGACACATTGTACGTAGTGTTTTAATAGCCATGTTGCCAACACAAAAACAGAAAATCAGTGTGACCATACGAAATTACAATATCAATCATGCTTAATAATTATTATTAAACAAATTCTGATAATTATAAAGTAGATAAATTTTTTAAGACATATTTAATGTATGTAAACTTTTGTGTCCATTAACTCAATTGAGAATATATCTGTATTTTGAGTTAAAAGAAGAAGTAAGAAAAACATTTATTGTCACACACAGATAAAACAATAGGAAAAGAAAAAAGACAGACAAAGGGCGTAAACAATAAGAAAAATTACAGTGAACTTATCAAATAGTTTTTATTTATATCAGAAAATATTCAAATTATCCAGAACTCTGAGCAAAACACCTGTTACTTTTATAACTGACATACCCTAATATTTAACACTCTTTGCTAAAGTTTTCAATTTTTGATTATTTTGAAAAAACCTTAAAAATATTGACCATATAAATGTGATATATTTTTTTAAAATTCTGTATTAAATAAAAACTAAATGGTGTATAAAGGTCATAAACTGGAACTTTGTTGTCCATACGTTTCCATAGAGATGTAGGAACGCTATTCACATGCATCCTAAATCGTCTTATTACATAGTAATTTTCTGGTTTTATGAATTTAAAACTATATGTATTCGGTTTATTAAATACTTGATAAAGCACACCTTAGCTCACCGCCGCAAATTTGCCTGTCTGTCGGTCTTCTACAGATTGTATTTTAAAGTGTACTCAGGAGCTACATATGCTCATAACGCCATCAACTTTCCTCCATCGGACATCCAGACGCGCTGCGGGCTACCACCCTTTCTTGGTCGCTATTCCTACCTGTCGCACCAAGCGCTTCTCAACTTATTTTATAATGCGCACAGCAAAGGAGTGGAACTCCCTCCCTGCGTCTGTATTTCCGAGTACTTATAACTCGTCTGTTTTCAAAGCCAGGATGAATAGGCACCTTCTGGGTTAGCTCGTTCCATCGTGGATTCTGTCTTTGAAAAAAAAAACCACAGAAACGTAGAACCAGTTAACTCCAAGTTGTCTAAGGCCATTATTAGCCATTAGGAAAAGCATGTAAGCTTACGCGACAGACGAAGGTAAGGCAGAATGAGAATCGCTTTCTATGACTAAACATTTTTTATTCTTTTTTAGCATAAAATGAAAAGTCATAAATTGATATAGATTACACTTTAATTAAAATACAAATTTTTTATTAATTACTAGCCAGCAATTTATACCACATTATAACAATATATATAAAATTCTGGTGTCACAGTTTTCGTTCCCATACTCCTCCGAAACGGCTTGACCGATTCTCATGAAATTTTGTGAGCGTATTGAGTAGGTCTGAGAATCGGCCAACATCTATTTTTCATCCCCCTAAATGTTAGGGGTAGTCCACCCCAAATTTTTTTTTTTTATTTTTTAGACAAAATTTTTAGTTTCTATTTTTTTATGATACAACATACAAAAATACATACAACCCTTAATTTTCACCCCTCTACCATCAACCCCTATTTTTTATTAATTAATTAAAAACTTTTCCTAGAAATAATATACATGGCAAAACAACGTTTGCCGGGTTAGCTAGTAACAATATAACATTGTGCTAAAACAAGGGAAATCGATAGAATGTCATTCGTTGAACAAATATTAATGACACTAATCAGAATTCTGCAATTAATCCCATAATAATGATACCTCAGTTCAACGACCTCTGAATTAATAGTTTATTTGCGATATCACGCTAACCGTGCTTGTCATAACATGAACGGTTAATTTATAAACTGCTAATAAAAACTGACATATTTTACTCGACAAAACGTCACAGATTATTAGATAATCCTAGTGCAGACACGACAAGGTCGACGTTTGTTCTTACGAAAACTCTGAACTTGTCTTATACGGAAGACAGTATGCGTTCGACCAAAACTATATGGAGTCATATAAATACCGATGTGTTATGAATATAACACTATTGTCATTGAAATCACATGGGCAGACTTGCCAGTAGCCGGTTTCAGCGTTATTAACATTTAATCGTGAAAAGCAGTTTAAAAAAAAAATGTATTGCTATGTTTTGCTATGTTTATATAACAAACAAGAAACATGTGAAAACGATTACGTAATTGGGACCATATTATATCATTTGAAAGCATCAACATTAACAGTTTCTATCATATATAAGATAGTTTAACTTAAAATTGTGAAATGTAGATGTAACTTACTGTCGAAATGATTGTTAAAAATCTTTACTAATTTTTTTTGGAGAGAAAGAACTGATCTTGTAAGTTTGTTTGTGTCACTGTTTGAAAAGTACATTATTCTTAATATATATAAAGGTTACTAGCTTTTACCCGCGTCTTCGCCCGCAAATGTTTTTTCAATAAAAAGTATCCTATGTTTCTTCTACTACCTCCAAGATGTACGAAGTACGATGTACGATGTGATATATATGTACGAAGTTTCATGATGATCGGTTTAGTAGTTTTTGCGTGACAGCATAACAAACAAACTTACATTCACATTTATAATATTAAGTAGGATAATTATATTTAAGTTTTTAATTTAATTTTTTGCATACACAATGCAATATTTTTTTAAGTTCCGCTATTAGTATATACATAATTTATAAAGTTGTCTTTTAATTGCCTACGAAACTTTCAGGGGACTTTTTAATAAACGTGACAATTGTAACCTTAACTCGATATATTTGTAGAAACACCGTGACAAACATGTCAGTGTTAATTTTACTTAACAAAAAATTGTCAAATCATCGGCTTGTCACCTATCGTTGTCACATTTATTAAATAGGCTCCAAGAAGTGATAGCGAGTTAGGCATCTCACTCAAATGCTCAGATATAGTTAATCTGTGGCCCAACTAATAGTCGTGCAGTCTGCTCCACCGGTGTTACACAACCAGTATTCGCATTCATCGTCTGTATTAGGCCAGCCCACCTCGAATTTATGCGTACACGCATAGCACAGTTCGCAATCTTGATGCACCCCCATAGAATACTTAGTTACGAAACAGAAGCTGGCATCCTATGCAATAAATTTAATCAATTTATTTTGGTTTAGGTCTCTTGCATCTGAATTGAGAGTACTGCGATTTTCGCTAATTTAAAAAGTTATTGTAAAAAAAATCTGTTGTTCAAGGCTCGAGAAAACTTTCTCGATTTCATTACGATACATAAACTGCATGTTTAGTCAATCAATATCAAGTGGCAATTTTTGTAAAATGTAACTCACACTGGTTTTTCGTATTAAAGGAAAATTCTACTAATAGAAGTCAAAGGGGATATGATATGGGCAGCTAAAAGTAAAACTGCATTATTTAGTAATAGTTTTTAGAAGATATAGTAACAAAGATAGAAAATGGGATGCTTAGATGGTTTGGACATATTGAGAGGATGAATTAAAGAAGATTAACAAGACAAATGTGCACGGGCAAGTCAGTAACGGTAGATCAAGGCGACTTTCAGGGACCAAATAGAGGATGTACTGGCCAGTGCAAAAGGCCCTTAACCGACGAGCTCGTATGAAAAGGCTGATGACAGTTGAAGAAGCGAGAGATGTGTCGGTGTCGTGGTAAGAAATCTGTGATCTATGCCTTCCCCTGCAGGAAAAAAGGCGTGCTTGTATGGAAAAAGTTTTTTCTGTATAGCACCTACAATTTGTGACAAGATCCCAGCGACCATAAACAATCTCAACATAGAGTTATTTAAAGATCGTCTTCAAACCTTGCTTGTTAAAACAGTCAGTACAGTATTCGGTTATTGAATTTTTGGAAGACAAAACATTAAATAAATTTTTATTAGAACTTGCGTATATGACGCCACATTAATGTCATTTATTCAAATATATTTATTTTTTTATTCCAATGTAATAACTATTTATTTAAAAAGTTTAATACGGTGTAATTAAGTTGACAGAGGCTTATTAATAATCATTTTATCAATTTATTGTATTGTGTATTATTGTAATTATAATTTTTGAATCTATTTTAAGTTTATATGACATTGAAAATATGCCCAAAGATCAAAACGTAACATATAGCGAGACCTTAAAATTAACATAAGAATGTAATTAACTAATTACATGTTTTGTATATAAAGAAAAAAGTATTGCTCAATCTCTTTCACTCGCATTGAAAATTGTATAAACTTATAATTGTTTCTCTGGTTGTTACAATAATTGTTTTATTTTAACTAAAGATTTTTATTTCCTTTAACTATTCGATCGTGACAGTAATCATTTGGATTAATTATTTATGTCCTCCCTATTACAGAAAGGGTTAAGTGGTCAGTCACGCAAGACTGGGGGTTACTTAGTGAAGGATATGGAAACAAATGAGTGTAAGACTTATATAATCATGATATAAAGAAAATCAATGTTTGCGACAGTTTTGGATGGACTAAATGCATAAAAGCGAACATTTTACCCTATACATATAATAATAATAACTCAATAAAATGAATAGGCTTCCGACCGACATACGTACAAATGCAAAAAACCTCCATTTTTTATACGTCCACAATAGTTAGAAAATGTATGGATATCCCGCAATACTCAATAGATTCCTGATTGTATCTAGCCTCTTTGTGTCAACAAAAACCCCAAGAACCTTGGAGACAACCCCAAGGTCCACAAAAGCTATAAGAAATTGGTTGTCTGTAAAGTCAGTTTACGAACGATAATTATACGTGATAATGTCATAAGACTTAACTTTTATGAATTGAATTGCATTATTATCACTGAATTATCATTATTTTGTATAATACAAAGAAGGAGTTATTTGAAAATTATTTTATTTTTTTCGATAAATTAACATTAAGTTCTTGTAATAAACAATGAAAACCACATTAACTTTTCACTTCATGAAGTGGAAGAGATATAGATGCGCCACAAGTCGAACGCTTAGGCCAATCGTGCCTCTCTATCGCTTGTTCCGCGCTCTCGCTTGCACGCTCCTCTTAGGCGGAACGTTACACTTTTTCGTGCATGCAGCCAGTGTACATCGATTTATAATACGTTTTCACGTCAAAATATCTAATAATTGTGGAAAAAAGAAATCGAAACAACAATCACAATATTTCTGACATCATATCAATCAGCCTAGCCTAAGTAGGCTTGCGTTATGGTTACTAGGGTAACGGTTAAATACACATGATGATACATAGATACGTAATATTCGTAGAAATATATTTGAATATCCATGACTCAGGTACAAACCTCTGCCCGTTCAGGGACTCGACCAGGGCCGTCGGTACGAAATGCAGGATCGATACCATTTCCCTAAACGGTCGTTAACCACAAATGCCACAGAAAACAAAAATGACTGCGTGTACTTATGTAGCGCGGCAGAAGTTATACTTTTTTATTTAATGTTAATTGGTTTTTTATTATTTTAATGACCTTAATGGTACTAACATAGGATAAGATCCCAAGATAAAGGAATTTAATTTGAATGTAATTATTAGATCCTTGCTTATATTCTTCTTGATTGCTTACGACGATCCTTTTTGGTAATAGTATTTTAATAATATCTTCAGAAATATACAATAAATTACCCTTAGTTTTTTACATATGCTGGCATATAAATCTCAAAATCCAACCACCTGAGGCTTAGCGACATATTTGCTAAGAGGCGGCAGCTATCTGCTACCCTATTTGTTAACCTTTTATTTTGTAACACCATAAATTTCCTGTGATTTGACAAATAAATGAATTGAATTGAATCTTGGGTTAAGCAGAACAGGCACGAAATTATGATTAAGGTAGTAGAAAGTTAAAAAAATACAGCTGGAGTGACTTTGATGGATAATATGAGGAATGATGTAATAAGAGATCGGTGTGGTGTGGAGGACGATATAATGACAAAGATAGAAAAAGGGATGCTTTGATGACTTGGACATGTAAAGGTTGGACGAAAGGAGTTTAAACACGTTTATGAGGTAAATGTGCATGGGCTAGTAGGTAAAGGCAGACCAAGGCGAACTTTTTGGTATCAAATAGAAGATATCCTGAAAAAAGCAAGAACTAAGCACACTTCACAGACGAGCTTGTATGAAAGGTCTGAAGGGTTGAAGAAGCGAGAGATGTACGTCAGGATCATAAAAAGTGTCAGATTGACACACAGTGAGTGTCCGCATGTGCGTGCGTGCATATTCATGTGCGTGTGCGTGCCTGTATGTGTGTTTGTCGCTTGGGAGTGAAAATTTTGGATACTTGGAAAATAAGAAAAAAATACAATTTACCTGCGAATTATAATCACATTTTAATCTCTGCAGTAACAAGCGAGGAAACAAATTGCAACGATACATTCAGTGCCTTGTACTTAGGGCTGGCAATTTAGGGTGAGAAAAATAAAATATAAATTATACTATTTTGTACTTTCCATGATTTTTAGAATTGACATTATAATATTTGTTTTTTTTTAGATAACGATTATAAATGTAAGAATATAGATGTTGGTTCGGTGAATATTTAAGTACCTACTATGTTTACAGAAAAGCTTTCTGGTCGGAGCAATAGGATACAATACTTGTGTAAGAAACTAACTAAAAATATAACATAAATACGATTTTTAACATTACCAGAACTAGTGCATGCAAACAAAATAAAGGAAACAAATTCAAATGTCTCTTTTCTTGCTGGCCCGCAGAACAGTAAACCTGCATAGACTAGCTATGGTCGAAACCAAAATGAAATTAAATCTATTTAATGTTTTTATAAGGAACTTTTATATAATGAGCAAATATCAATATCTCTACTCATGACTTAATTTAAAATTTTGCCGGGAGATATAGTAAAGACACCGTTATTTGACAACTAGCAATGTATAGAAATTTAGCAGATGTTTACAGAGGTATTCTTGAAGCCCTTTTTTATTTTTAATATGTTTGGATACTGAGTAACAACCCTGGAAACCAAATTGTAAGTAACTATACGATCAAAAATAAACGGAATCAGCCTTTTCCTATCCATGTTAATTATTTAAATTATAAGTAAGTTAATTAACAAATCGACACAAAATTTTGGACAACCCTGGCAATATAACGGTGGTATAATTATTTGCAACGACCCATTAACTCCGAAAGATCGTTTTAAAAGCATTTTGTGCCGTGAAATCGGAATATTTCTTGTTCATTATAATATGCAATGTTTAAAAATACCTTGTGTTTGCACAGCTCTCTTCTAACCCACTTCAAAGATATTAGCAGTGGGTAAATTAAAGGAATGTGTATATTATGTTCTTTTCTAGGGAAACAGATTTTAAATTGACCAATAATAATGAGAATAACAATAATAAGGAGAAAGCAAAGGACCTTTGTGCTACACAGCCAAGATTAAAATATTGTGTTTTTTGTTTTCCTACAAGTTTTGATGTTTTTCATTATTATTCTCTAAATATTGAGTGTGTATGTGTTTATTTAATTTTGCATAGTATACTTTCCGTACGTACCAAATTTCATGATTCCAGGTCAACGGTCAACCTTAGCTCATCGCCGCAAAGTTGTCTGTCTGTCGGTCTTCTACAGACTGTACTTTGGAGAGTGTGCTCAGGAGCTGCATTTGCTCATATCGCCATCTCTTTTATTCCATCGGACATCCAGGTGTACTGCGGGCTACCACCCTTTCTTTGTTACTATTCCTACCTGTCGCACTAAGCGCTTCGCAACATCCTTCATAATGGGCACAGCATAGGAGTGAAACTCTCTGTCTGCGTCTGTATTTCCGAGAACTTATAACCCGTCATTTTTAAAGCCAGGGTGAATAAGCAAATTGAAAAACACCCAGATTAGTCAACGCAATAGACCTGTTGAACTAGAATCATGAAATTGGCATGAAGCAAAAGCCTTATAGCACAAGTAAAGGAAAAAATCCAAAAACCGTTACTTTAAACAATATTTAATATAAGTAGGATCACATAATTTGTAACGCTAAATTTCTCAACGGCAGCACCTGTTTCAACCACAATCAATTCCTAAAACAAAGTATAAAGAAACCGCTTTTGTGTCAACTACTATTGTTTTGTGCCTTTTAGCGTCATTAGTAACCCGACACCGTGACGCAGCCGGAAGGGAAACCACAACACCTGTTCTTTATGGTCCAAATCTTGCTCAAACAACATTCTAACTAGTTCCAGTGCCATTTTTCATTTCAACAGATGTGAAAATAAAAATAAAACTACTATCATCTCAGCTAAAAAAACTTCCACTGCTGGACGGACGGTGGCATTGCAGTTTTACACGTCTGGGGAATGCTTAAATTGTATCCGATCATGCTTTTCGCATAGCCATTATGTGAGACTCGGCCATCAGAAAAGGCCGACGGGCATACCCACTAAAAATCTTCTGATGTACCTTCGTGCTATCCTTCGGCTTTGTGGGTCCCCGATTCGGAATCACCACTTTACCCGAGCATTCCTCCATATGCGAGACACTCTAACGGCTGCCTGTCGGGGTCCATGGAAGTAAATATAACTACTGGCCTCACTAGGCCCATGGCAGGCTGTATGTACCCTACAGTGGGGTAGCCGCTAGCGGACTGGGTATCCGGTGGTGGCATTGCACTCACCCTACTAGTCTGTAGAGATGCCTGACTGTGCTCAGGCATCACTGATCCGTGGAGGGGTCCAACGCGGGCCAATCACCGGACCGTAGTGATGAATTTTTAAAAGGGTCCCGTTACGTGTACTTTAAACTTATATTCCAGCCATTGTCATTATGATTTTGTAAAAAAAATTGAAAAAGAAATCACTTCGTCCAATATATTTATATCAAACAAAACGCGTACTTAGTATTTTTGCATCACTTTTAGGCCTTTTTCAAATATAGGCATTATCTTACTTCGAGTGACCTCAGAGTTTACATAAACGTTATCAGCTTAAGGGGAATAAATTAGACTAAAAACTTTGTTCCATAACAAAAAGTATTAGAAACGCCCGCCGCCTACATTTAAGACACAAAATGAGTAGAGTAGTAAGACATAAAAACTTTCATTACACCATTTTGCTCTTCTACAATGTAATCCAAAAGTTATTATCAGTAAAATTATGACTTAAACTTGAAAGGGCTTTATTACCTAATCAATCGATTGTAGAAAAAAAAATGGAGTTATTGACATAAAATACAGCTAACTAGTGTCGTTTAGCTACGTACCTATGGATCATTTTTTATACTAAACTAGCTGCATTCGGCATGCTTTGCAATCTTCTTTCTTGCTGACTATACATATAACAAAGTTTCATCAGAATCTGATTATTGGTTTCCGAAGGCATGGAGAATAAACATACAAATATTGATATTTATGTTTATAAATCCTACCACATAAGTTAAAAAAAAGAAATATATGTAGGCATTATGATACTTTTCCAAATATTTGTTTTTTACATTGTTTTACGAATGAATAAAAATAAGTGAACCTATTTTGCGTGGAATATACTTTTAAATTTTTAGTCTGCTCAGTTGAATATTGCCATGAATTCACAATGCGCCTACTTATTAAGACCTACTTCCTAACCTTTTTGGTATTTCCATCGTAAAAAAATCTACTGTACTTAGGTATAATATTACAATAATAATGAAAAATCAAACTATAGTCGCAATCAATTAGATCGACATAATTACGAATTTAAAACGGATTTCTTAATTTTAGCTCAGCAAAGAGCAGAGTGTAAATTTTCAAATATGCAAACGTTATTATCGCGTTTACTTTAAATTAAGATCCTATTACCACAGCTTAAGGTCTATCGTACAAATATTAACTCAAAAGCGATTGTCACTTTTGCGCATTTAACAATTTACATTCCTCTGAAACAATAAAATAATACAACGGGTTGACTTTTACAGCAGTGACAGCAGTCTTTTTATTTTTAGATTAGTAGATAGTTAAGCTGAATTGCTATTGATCTTGAAATAAGCATTTTATAAATTATTTGTATTGTTTATTATTTTAATCACATTTTTAATCTATTGCAAATTTTATATGATACTATTATTTATATGCCCAGCAAAGTGTAAAAACATAGTGAGACCTTTAAATTAACATACGAATATAATTACCTATTCAACTATGTTTTATGAATAAAGAATCTGAATGTGAAAACTTTTATCCTGATTATTTTATTTAAAAAAAAAATGGCTGTCTGTAAAGTCAGTTTACGGAGGGTAGATTTACGTGATAGCGTCATAAGAAAACTTTGATGAATAATTGCATACTTTTATGAATTGAATTGAATTATTATCACTGAATAAGCATTGTTTTGTATAATACAAAGAAGAAGTTAATTGATTTTTTTTTTCGATAAATTAACATTAAGTTGTTGTAATAAACAATGGAAACCACATTAACTTTTCACTACATGAAGTAGAAGAGAGATAGATGCGCCGATCGTCGCTTCTTTCGCGGCGCGCTCTAGCTTGCACGCTCAGCTCAGGCGGAACGTTACACTTTTTCGTGCGTGCAGCAGGCGTTCATCGATATATAAGACGTTATCACGTCAAAAAAATTAATAATCCCCATTGTTGTCGAAATTCAGTTCAAGCTAATGAAATCTAACGCTGTGTTACCGCCCGCTGCTACTAAATAAATATTCGAGAAAATTGCCTTTATTTAACTGAATCCAAGTTAAGTAGCTAAAGCAGCAGCTAAAGCTAAAGGAATTCAGAAACAACGGTACCACAACACCCAGACCCGTACCAATATATAAACGTTCGTTTTCTTCATTGACCCGGCCGGGGTACCTCTGATTGGTGTTACCATGAAAACCGATATACGAGCAACTCTTCCACGGTGATCGTCAAAATATTTCATTATTCAACAAAAATCTTGTTGAAAACTTAATTTTATCGAGTGGTATCAGAATAAGGGTCTGACCAACAAAAGGTATGATAGCCCACAATGTAATGATTCAGATGATCTTTTTACTGCTTTGTGCGGACTCGTAATAAAATTGCAAATAAAATGGCGGCGTACGGCGCGAAATGGCGGGCGTTTCGCTTTTTATTCGTTGTTTTGTGAAATTCTGCAAGTAAATTTACAATCGTTGTGGTGAGTTTATATTGTTGTCTATAGTGGAGCATCTTATTGAGTCGTTTTATTGAAGGAAAGTAAGATAAATGCTTAATCTATGTGAATAGAAATCAATGTTTGTACGCCCATTTCATATGCGTTCTGAAACAATTGATCTAATAATTTCAGGTTAACACATAACAATTACTAAGTTCCAAACTAAGCCGAACTACTATGGATATTAAAGTTTATTTTTCATTTATTTGAATGAAGCACAAACATATTGCAAAGATATGCTTATAAATCTAGACGACATTCAAATTAGAGCTTGATAACAGATAAGAGGTTATAAATGAAAGTAAAATAAATTTGTGTTATCAAAACAATACAAACGGCAGAATCTACTTGAAGAGCAAACCATTTCAGATTCTGCCTGAGGCCAGTCGTATTCGCAAGTGCAAAAAAAATACATAAATTACTGTATTCAGTTCGAAAATGGCTTAAATGTATTCATTTTTTAGTAATAAACCACTTTTGGCTGATTAATGCGTTGAACTACTGAAAGTTATTTGTAATAATATTGAATTTTTATATTTTTTTATGTATATTTCACTAAATACTAATATTAATAACTAATAATAACGCAATAACGTCAATATAAATTTATAGTTGAGTCAAGTCGTAATACAAATTACTCACGTACATAAAGGGCTTATTCACATAGAATATCGTAAACTGATAAAAATAGGTACTGATGAATTGTCTTAATATCAGTTAAAGAAATCCACTACTGGACAGAAGCCTTCCGCGTAGACGAGGCGTTTTGCTACAATTTTCATTCTTGTCAGGCGGGTTGGAAATCGCAATCGAAGCAGTGACGGTCCTGTCAACATTATTAGATGGTGCGAGAGTTAAAAGCGGCACGAATTCAATACTTGGATGTTAAAGCAATTGTTTTGTTAAGCTCTTTTCCACTTGGCAAAACAGTCTCTCCGCGATCGTCGTTTGTCTCACGTTTCGCAATACACAGTTTACAACCCAACACCTGAACTAAGTAAATATCCAAGGTTATTTCTGTTACTAAGAAAGTTTCTTATCATTTGCTAACAAATAATTCTACGAATATAAAAATAAATTAATGCTTTTTTATCCTATTGTATATGTTTATTCGATTCCTTTGCTAATAGGAATGCAAATTATGGTGCAAGAGCAATATTAATTGTATTTAAGGTCATATTAGGACTTTCAAAAATATATTGATATATCTTTATTATCTTTCGTATTGAATCATGAACAAGGGAGCAAATGCATTAATATTGCAAAAAAAATTAAACCCTTTTTTTAACTGCTTATATCTAAAGTCTTCATCATCTATAATTCTCATATCACAATTTCAAACAAAAGATGATCTTTAAATTGACCATGTTAATTTATGTTCCGATCATTCTAAACGTTTCTTTATTTCTGCGTCTGCGCATGCCAACAGCCCCTTAAGTGACCAGATAAGTAACCATTAGGACCTTTCGCATAATTTATCCTTATGCTCAGCTTGTGATAAAAACTAAAGAGTGATAGCACTAACGTAAAGAAATAACATTACATCCATTTGAGATTTATTACATGACAGGTACAGTCACCAACATATGACTAAAAAGGGTAAAGAGTAAAAAAGAGAATAATATTTGCCGCAGCCTTTTTGGTGTCACTCTATAGTTCCTGTAATAAGTCTTTGGTTTTTTCTCTGTTTTATTTTAAATATGTAACCTGTTTATATATTGGCCTTTTTGTTGTTTCGTGACCAATATATGTTTTTTCCTATTCCGCAGCTTTTTTGGTAAGTGTAACTCTATGGTTCCTGTAATAAGTCTTTGTTTTTTATCTTTTCATATTATAAATATGTAACCTGTTTTTATTTTGACCTTCTTGTTGTTTCAAGACTAATATGTTTCCTTATTTTATATATGGTTTTTTAATTCGAATAAAACACTTTTTAACGGATTTTGCGCATAATTTATTTTATATTTAATCCTGATGTTTCGACTCCTTTACAGAAGCCGTGATCACAGGATGACTAAGGTAACGGCCGCCATATATTTTCTACTACCTTCATATTATTTTAATCAGGCACGTTCCTAATTGTTAAAATTTTGAATTCAATCAAATTGTTTTATTTTTAAATTTTATTTAGTAATAAATTGATTAATTAAGACCTCCAAAGACACAAATTGCAAGACCTGGTGATGTTGTTAGCTCTTTTTGCAAATAATAACAGTAAGACGGAGGTCGGTCCCCCAGCCCGAGTTTCTTTCGCCAGTTCTTCTCGGAAAGGCCTCCCAATTTCCGAATTGGTAGTAGACTCAGTAGTATAAAATGTAATCGTAGTGAGAATTTAATAACTAAATAAAATGTTAAAAAATAATACAATTTGATTTACAGTGAGGTGCACAACTGAGTCAGTATTGTGACATTTTATATTATATTAAATATAATCGCATTGATTAAAATCTTTTCAAGTCATATGTATTATTATTTAAAACTGTAATTTACTAGCTACTTAACACATATAATTAAGATCCAGTATCTACGTTTTAAAACTTTAATATAACTAATATTGATTGACTCACTTTTGCACCGTATTTACAAACGTCTTTGCGCTCAAGTATAAATTTGTTTAAACTTGCTGAAACTTGTCGGGATTATACTGTAAATGAACAATTTCGCTTTGTGTATTACTCAGCCTAATTCGATACAGCACAATTTCTTTTCGATACAATCATGAAACCGATTGCAAAAAATATTAAAGAATCTGTTAAACGGTTGCTTAAAAATGGAAAATCGACAAGATACATTGCTCAAAAATTAAAGACAAGTCAATCAGCAATACAAAGAATTAGAGCCAAATGTAAATTTCCTATATCGGCTAATGTTGGTGGTCGCACTAAAAAATTATCAGATAGAGACGTGAGAAAAATATTCACTATTTAAGATCTAGTGAGGAGTCTTCAGCTTCTGAAGCGGTGGCGCTTTTAAGACGCGATACTGGCACGTCAGTGAGTAAGCGAACTGTTCGTCGGGCATTACACAAAGCAAATATGCGAGCTTTCGAGAAGAAAAAAAAACTCTTCTTACTAAAAAAAATAGAAGAAAAAATAGAGCTAGAGAAAATATTGTAAAACAATATATTAACTGGACTGAAGATGATTGGATTAGGATTGATTTTCGTCTCATCTGACTAAATAACCCTAATCCAAAAAAAAAAAAAATAATTGCGATTATATTTAATATAATATAAAATGTCACAATACTGACTCAGTTTTGCACCTCACTGTATATAACGTGCCCGATTATAATATTGTGAAGGTAGTAGAAAATATATGACAACCATTATCTTAGTCATCCTGTGATCACGACTCCTGTAAAGGAGTTGAAATGTCAGGATTAAATATAAAATAAACTATGCGCAAAATCCGTAGTGTAAGAACTAAATATGATTTTTAATGTTATATTAATCTGGTACACAACAGTCTTTTTCATCAATTTTTCTTTACCAATCGTCAACTTGTTACTGTTTTAACTTAAGTTTGTACTATTTAAACAGCAGAAATTATGACTAGTCACTAAACTTTATATGAAACACTTAAATAAATATTAGACAACATCTCATACATTGTTCGGAACCCAAGTAGCTAAAGCACCAAGGAATTCAGAAACAACGGCGCTACGACATCACCTAGACCTGCCAATACGTAGACTAAACAATGTATGCAGATATACCACACGACCACGTCGGTTATTTTTTATAACTACGATAGTGTAGACATTATATAGATAAAACCTATGGCGATTTACATATTATCGATAGTTCGGCAACTCTAGCATTACTATAAATTAGCATTGAATTTGAGCGGTATAATTAAACAAAAAAACCAAAGTGATATCCAATCCAATTAGGATTTTTTTACAAACCGTGACCGTTGACAAAGTGTATTGTTTTTACCTGTAACAAAAAATTGGTTCCATTATTAAATGTTACGTAACTAACTCGCTTCAAATTACGTCATATTCATTATTGTAAAAGGATTATAATATATTTTATTATTAAAACGTTTATCTCTAGATTGTTTATGTTAAGAAAGTATGACTAGAAAAATCTTCGGTTCCAAGTGGGACTTGAAACTACTTCCCAACACTATCTGGGCGAATACTCCTCCAATTGAACTACTAAGACCTTAACAGACCCGTCGATTTTTTCCAAATATCTTTTAAGCAGACACCAGGGCCATCTCACTATGTTGTAGGTACTACTAATCCAACTAATCCAACATGTTCCATAAAACATTACGCTAATGGTTACTAAAAAAAGCATTTTATTCTATTGACTTTTTTAAAATACAAATGACATGGATTTATAAAATCATACTATACAAAATTTTCGTGAAACTAAAGCATTAATTAGATTAGTTTCAAATGAATAAAAGCAATTCAATTTAATAACATTATAATAATAATAATTTTAATTAAAATCGGTATTTATAGTACATTTTCTTTAGCTTGTAAAACTTATTACGATTAGCTCTATGATGATACCTATTATGGTTCTTTTGCATGCTGTTCAATATGGCTAAATAGGTCCAAATCTTCTAATTATTTCTAAACTTAACACCACCATTCATGTGTACTTACCCTATTTAATAGTAAATAAAGTATTTGTATTTGTACTACCTTACAATACCGAATGTAATACTTTTACAAGTATCCAACAGATGATAAGGATGAAGGCGGTTCACACACTAAAGATGCGTCCCGCCGCGGTGAGCGTAGCGACAGAAAACGCGCCCCCGCGCAGAGGCGCAGATCTGCCTAACTTAGCGGTGTAATCTGCTTCTCCGCGCAGATTTTCAATACAAGTTGACCCTACTTTTTCACGCCCCGCGCTCCCGCGCTGAATGTGCGCGCGTGGCGCCTACCCGCGCGTTCCCGCGTCGGCAGTGTGTTGTCATAGGCGTGTTTTCTATATTAATTGAGATTCTTGCATACAATAATAAAATCTGCGGCCACGCGCTACGCGACGGGGCGCGGTGCAGTGTGTTAACCGCCTAAATTGCTTATGTACCTACTATTATATTTTTGCTGTTTCAGTTATTAACTGAAGATTAACTGCTAGATTTTTATTATAACTAGTGAAAATCCAACTTTGCTCAGGCGTCAGGCGGGTCTCGAACCCACTTACCCTCGCTATCCAGGCGAATACTCTACCAATTGAACCATAGAGAACTTTACAGATACGTCGAATTTAACCAAGTATTTTTTAATCTGAAAATTAAAAGATTTACTCGCACGAATAGCGGTAATGGATAATAGCGGGTAGTAACAAGTTTAAGTCTCATTGCTCGTTTTTTTAACGCATACAAACATAACCTCTTATAATATACAAGGTTAATTGGTCCCTTATAAAGAGTCAATTTACAATATTTGAAAACCGTAGTATCGCAGTATAACTTACCGCCAAAATTCATAATTTTTTTTTCATTGATGTGCCAACCCTATTTTCATATAATTAAAAAGTAATAACAGAGAATGTTTATGTACATTTTTACCTAATATCCGAGGAACAACTTAGAGTTAATAACAAATGAGCAGAAGCCGCTCAGATCGATATTACAAGTCAAAGATAATGTTAAAAGACCTGACATAGGTACTTTATGTTAGGTCTCTTACAACCTAAACTATCACTTACTTTTTCGTAACGAACAACAAATTTACAGTATGGCTCAAAGTGTGCTCATGTACAAACTCGCTCACCGGTACTCCTGGTAGGCTCTTCTTCAATAGAAGAAATAAAGTTTATTTCCTTATCCTATAAGAAGAAGTCCAAGGGTGCGAGGTCCGGAAAACGAGCAGGCCAATCCATCCTCGCGGAAAGCGACCGTTAAGATACTCTCACACCCCGCGAGTAAAATGTGCCGGAGCTCCATCGTGCTGATACTCCATGTTCCTTTGGTTGTCAAAGAAATCCCTGTCGGCCTGCAGGAAAGTCATCAATCGCCTCTTCTAATTCCGTTTGTAAAAACGTTAAGTAATTGCCTCCGTTCAGACGTGATGGCAACATGACAGGACCGATGACATACCCGTCATAAATACCACCCCACACATTCAGCTTCCACTGATGTTGAAATCTGCTCTGCCGAGAAACGCGTGGGTTCTCGCGAGCCCAAACGTGATCGTTGTGGACATTTGAAAGTCCTGACCTCGTGAATGTTGCCGCATCCGTCCAAAGAACATTGTTTGCGTAATTAGGGTTCTCCTTTGATTGCCTGAAATACCACTCGCAGAAGTTCATTTTGGGTGCAAGATCGGATTGCATCAGCTCCTGCGTACGGCGATAGTGATAAGAGTGAAGATTGTCGTCACGAAGAATTCACCAAACTGCAACATGGTTCATACCGAGTCTTGGTGCGGCTCGCCTCGTACTCGTGGTTGGCTCTTCTTCAAAATGCTGCAATACTGATTCAGCCTGTCTGGGATCGATTGTGCCTGGACATCCACTTCCAGTGGATCGATGAAAGGAATGTAGGCGTCTTTACATGTTGAGAAAGCATTGGTACGAAGGTAGCCGTCGCTGTTCAACCATCAATAAATCGTTGTCGATACAGTTCGCGAGCACGATTTAAGTTGCCGTTTTCATGGCCTACGCATAACATATTATCGTAATATTCAGAGTAAGAAAACATAGCCATTTTTTCACTTTACAAATAATGTTGGTTAAAACACGAAATCATTGTAAGATATCGATTAGAAGATTTGAAATTCACAACATAACGTTTTTTTTCTACTTGACGTTTTTCGAAGCAATTAATTCCTTTTATTAAGTTTGCAAACTTTTTGAATGAAAAACTTAAAATCCGTTAAATAGTACACTCTATTAAACTATGATAACTTCAGTTCTATGCAGTGACAGCTTACAAGGGTTGACAATATTTTTCGCTTTATAATTTACATTACATTTGTTACGGGGTTTTTGTAACACGTTGTATATTATAATCGGGTATTTGACAGTTTCTGCACAAATATCTCAAATAGTTCGTTGTAGCATAAAACATTTGCCATTTGATTAATTCTATGCTAATTTCTCTATTTTCTATAAAAAAACACCATCAAAGTTTAAATCACCGAAAAAATCGCCAAAAGGCAAACGACACTTCATGCATTCTACTTGATACCATGACGTCGCTTGCTTGTAACAAACTTTTAGCTGTCAAATCATAATTGGAGCGGAGCGAAGAGAAGCTCCCATGGATCAGCTTCAATGGCGCAATGTCTGTTACGCCATAACTTCCAGAGTTCTTAACCGATTTTAATATTTTTTATGGTGAATCAAATCAACAGGTTTAGGACCAGATGTTGACGGAGCCCGAATTTTGAAATTCGCAAAAAACATTTTTTTTTTCTTTTTTAGGTATTACGTTCCGCTCCAATATATGGTGCTAGCGTAGCTTTATGCTTAGCGACTGCATCACCTAGTACATAACACTTAGACTGTCATTTACAGTGAACAATCAGGCGACGTTACTCCATAATTCAGATAATTCCATGCGTTTTCAATAGTGGTCAAACGTGAAATTTCAATTATTTTATTAATGATTTCTTACATTAATCATATCATTTTTTAAATAATATGTGGGTTAAATTGGTTGAAAAAAATTATACTATAAAGTGAACAACAATGTGATCTATATTTTCATTGTGGTCAATACCCTATTGGTAGGTTTCTGAAATTAATAAAAAAAACTATGTACACCCAAAGCGCATACACTGTATCGATTGATTTATTACTTGCGGGGTTTTGCGTACAAGCGCATTAACGTAATCAGTTACCACTAATAATACCACCCAAGGAGAGGAGTTATTATTTGTATACAAAAATTATCTTAAGTTTTTATATTAATATAATAATAACAGCCCATTGAGTCATCAAAGTTCTCCCTTGTACCTAGAAAGCTAAAATTTTAGATACACACAGATTTCCTTTAAAGGAAATTTTACTTTACAGAACTATAATGAGGATCCAAGGTCGTTTAGAAAAAAAATTTGCATATCTCAGTAAGAGTACAATTATACCCAGTTTCTTATACATTTGTTACTAAGGTTGTTTTGGAATGTTTAATACGAATATAGCTTTTATTTTGTAGTATAAACAATATTAATTCATAAGGCAACGCAACTGAAAAAGTTTTTATTCAGCGCGAATTACCACATTTATTGACAGCGGGAAAATACGATTACTTTTAAAATGTGAATAAATGAAGACAAAACATTTTGTTTGGTCTTCAATATTGTATGTGAATACAATAAGTAATAAAAAAGGCACAATCCCAGAGCCAAAAATACTATATATTGAAAACCCAATGCAGATAAAGATATAAAAACATATCGTATAAGCTAAAAAGGTACTGAGGAGTCGTGAAATGTCATAATACATTTGGCTTTATACAAAGATCGGCTCAATAAATTTACTTGTCCAATGCCAATAAACGTATCGGGAGGAAAGAGAAAAAGTTCATTCCGATGTTATCTGTGGTCGCCGTTTGACATTTCGCTTTGGCGCGAAGTATATTTTTTTATCGCTCGCTCCGTGAGCTGCTGACTTCGTGAGATGGGCAGTCGATTTCGTTTGAATTCGCTGAATAAAATTGGGTAAGGCACGATTTGGGTAACTTTGTTTATTTACGATCGCCACTGGCTGTGAATTTTTAATTTTTAATCTGTGACCTTTCGTTATAACTTGTCGTCTTTATTTTTCGGTTCGATGCCTTTTTGAATTTTGATTGTCAATCAAACTAATGGTATTTATTTCATGTGAATTTTAAACAAAAGTTTTTTTTTAATATTTCTCAGTCACATACGCTTACAATCAGATTGAAATCTGACCACACTGACCCAACAATCCATTGTTCGGTATAAACCTTTTTCTATCGTCTATGCGTCCAAACCATAAACCTCGAAAAATGACCTCAATGTGACTTCTGGAGCAAGAAGAACTTATATAATTTTATAATTTTACTCATCTATTGTTTATTTTATTTGAGACCTGTGCGTAAAAACTTATTTTTCTTGTCTATGATTAGGTAAAGTGTGGGAAGATTTTCAAATGACGACCACGAACAAGAGAAAGCGTCATACAAACCAGAACACGCATGAATACTGTGAATACCTAGTATAGGTCACCTAGTAAACAGATGGATATCTGATGAAGAGGTATTTCCCTGAATGCTGGTAAAACTACTTCTGTTAACGAAAGTTCACACGGCAGAACTAAGTAGCAATTAAAATGCTCTATTAACTTAAAAGCACCCTTAATCGACGGGCTTATATTAAAGGTCTCATGAGAGTTAAAGAAGTGAGAGATGTATGGCAGGATTGTAGAACGTGGAATTCTGTGATCTCTGCTTAATCCTGGCGTATGGAGTAGTATTGTATGTATGTATAAACTTAACTATGAATTGAAGATGGTGAAAAATAAACACGAATAGGAAATAAAATTAAAAATTGTTTAAAGTCAAAAAGAAAATTCTTTAGAATCTTTTGTTTTACTGAAGCAATCTCGTTTCTAGAGGCTTTTTAACTCCTTAAACGACGCTGTAATGAGGGGCTCTGAGAACTCGGATGCCTCAGTTGTATTGTGTAAAGACTTTCGCCTGGTAAAAAGATCGTATTATGAAAGAGCTTGGAGCGAAGTCTTAATGAATGCTCTACAAGACTCGGTTGAGTAAATGAATGTTTGCGAAGTTAGTGCCGCGGTCACAACAATACTGCGTATAAGGACGGAATTAGAGACACTGGATGAGACTCGAATACCAACAGCGCTCCAAAAAATGCTTGAATAATAATTCGCTTGTCTCGATTGTAGTTTTCCCTGAATTTGAATTACCAGAGATATATTCAACATCACTTTAGAGTTGATGATCGTTTGGTGCAACCTACCTTTCACAGCGACGTCCTGGGTTCGACTCCCGGAAGGGACATTGTTTGTGTGATGAAAGCGAGCATGTGTACCTGAGTATTATACATAATTCCATAAATATTACATATCTATGTTTTTTTATATGTCTGTCTATCCGTTACCATAGTATCAATGACACAAGCCGTACATTGCTTTCTTTAAACTAGGCTTATTGGTGTAAGTGTTTGATTAATACATTCACGGGTCACTTCTGTTAGATTGTGATATTGTTTAACTATAACACTAGTTAAGCAACATCACAAAACATTAATTATTTTAATTAAGACAAGTCTATTTCATTAGTCATTACACAAGAACGTCAGAAATATTATTTTGCAAAATTCGTAAATTTTTCATAATTTAAGTCCGATCAAAATCCGACATATGCAATACGTGCGTAACTGCGCGTAGGCATCAATATTTGTTTGGCATCCCCACTTTGTATAATAACAATAGTTTGGACACATATTATGCAAAAATCAACAGCACGGTACACCATCCGAATTTTAACTACGAAAATTCTACATAAAGTTTCATTTTAGCACTTTGTCGTAAGTTATTGTACATACATCAAAGCGTTGCCACATCAAGGGCTTTTGTATCTTTGACAACGCACAACTCGCCCGAAGGTAGTACTTACGTAGACACGTAATGTTTGCCCAGGCTCGTACGGTGTAGATTACAGAGCAGCAAAGGCAGTTACAAGTATGCGAACATACCTACACCTCGTTCCGTGTTGTCATAAGTGTCCTCCTCCTATGTAATAACTGGTTGTTTCATTTAATTAAAGTGAAACTTTCCGCGTAAATTGTTATTAAAATTAAAGTGCTATATAAACGCTTTAGAAGCGCTGTATAAATTCGGAAGTGTTTAAAGAGCATTAGTGGCCACTCAAATGCCTTTCACAGCATAAGACATGCAGATTTTGGCTGCTATTTAATGTTATTATGATGGCGAATGGATGCTTATACATCTCTGAATCATTCAAATGTCAGTGAAATACTCACAGTGTGAGGCAGCTGTAGCCCAGCTTTAACCCAAGTGCATCGAGTTCGATTCTCGTCGATGTACTACGAATGTGGAACTACTCGTAACACAAGTATTTACTTTACACTAGGTGTTAGATGGAATACTAAGTATTCGTTCATATTCAGTTTTTTTTTTAATAGAAAATAGGCATGCGCTTCACCACTATCTCGCCTGATGGTAAGCGACGATGTGATCTAGAATGTGACGCGCTTGCCTAGAAGATACCTATTCACTCGTTCACAGGGCCTATCGCACATTTAAATAAAACCACTTTTACCGAATTAATAACGCGCTTAATTTTTTTTATATTGAATCCTGACGTTTCGACTCCTTTATTTACAGGAACCGTGATCACAACATAACTAATGTAACGTAAATAAAGGTAAAGCTTCATTAATTCATTCGATGTTTTTTTATTACAATAGGTACGTTCATTGTCATTATCAGAGTGACATTGTATATCTATTTAGCTACCGTAATTCAACAGAGTACAAGTTTGAAAATAGTGTCAAGAGTTTAGTGCTGAAGATACGAAGAAGAAATTATGAATTAAGATATTATATATATAAGAATTCCCTGTCTTAGTGTTTGACCACAATGACCTCCAAAACAACTCAGACGAGTTTAATGTTTTTTTTTTTTATTTTGCTGAATTTGTTCCGATCTAGGACAAAGGATAGGTTTCATTTATATTAATGTATCTTGTAGGTATCAATCGGTGACAGCTAAAACCAATGAACCCAGAGAAAATAACCCATAATTCGGATTGGGGGAAGTAAACGAGTCTTCAGGAACATAGAAAGGGTCGAGGTTATGAATTTTTTGTCACCAATCCTATTACTGACACTTACGAAGATTGCCGACCTCCGCAACGTAAGTCAGACTCTTTAACCATCTAGCTTATCTATATTTCACTATTCCTTCCTATATTATGCTTTAAGAATGGCCTACCTATGGGAGGTATAATTTTTCAATAAATGTTTTGCCCTGTTCCAATAATGTGTATGGCGAACGCACTATGTCTTATTTATTAATTTAATACCTAAAGGAATTACCTAATGTTGTACATGATAACCTTTTTGTGAATATTCATATTTACAAATATCTGTTTTTAAAACCAAGACTTAGACGATATTGAGGGCTGTCTGAGTTTACAAATGGTTTATCGTGAACATCATTAGGTAATATTAAAACGGAATCACTATTCAGGAATATGGTTTTCTCAAATGTATTATGTTACTCTTTAATAAAGAAATAATTAGGAGATAAAGTTAAAGTTAAAATAAAAAAGTTAAAACCTAAAAACTAAAAACCTTAAAAAATATAATATAATATGTAAAATATATTAGTCCTTTTAGTAATATATTTTACATATTATATTATATTTTTTCCCTTTACGCAAGGTTCCAAAGATAGTGGCAGCATTCCCCCTTTGAATAGCTAAACTATTTCCTTGTCCGAGGTAGCTGCCAGCTCTTCGGTCTCCTGTGATGTCGACTAAACTTTTCGAAATTTCCTTAAAAAGCCTATTAATCACTATTATGTTTTTGTTTAAGACTCCGATACCCGACAAAAGAAAATCATGGCAATGATCACGTTTTAATTAATACTAACGTGAGTGACCATGTACGTTTAAAACAATAGATATTTTTTATGCGCATATCTTACTTAAATGTATTACGCATAAACTGTGCACACCGTTTAATTAATTACTGTAATCGTTTTGTTGATCGGTAAAGATGAATGAGCGATTGCAACAAAACATGAAGATATTTTTTATCAGTGTTATTTATATTAAAATAATTAATTCTAGCGTGTTTTTTAATATTAAGAAGAGATAATAACGCAGCGATTGAGTCCTTATAAGTCATAATAAAATCGTATAACCAAACTAATGCAGCTATAATACAGCTACATGTATACCAAGCGGACATATGACGGCCCACCCAGAACATTAATTAAAGACTGTGGACCTCAAGGCTTTAATGAAACAAACTGTTGTCATTTAAGGACTTAAGCGTCCATAACATATTAATTAAACTTAAAAGATTTCTTCTTTAAAACCGATTGCTGATTTTAATTAAATATGCATATGTTAAAAATAAAACAATTAAAATATTATTTGATTTTGCCAAAAGTGAAGAAATTGTTATCGTGAGGTTAAAGTGTAGTTTAATCGTTAAACAACGTTTACTAACAGTTCTTTGTAAATGGCGGTAGATTGAGATTGGAATTACGTTGAAAAATCTTTTCATAAAATGCCTTGTAGACGAAACGTTACTTAGGTCAATAACTCACGGAACTATAATTGGCCCGCGTGGTGATTTAATGACCCAATTCTTCCTACGGTGCATTCTATATAATCATAATTAAAGGTCGATTTATTATAGGCCACCCTAACTCCTCAATCGCCCATCAAAAAATTATACAAACACGTCATTATAGGTCGATATCCCTAACTAGTCAATCGCCCGTCATAAAATTATACGTACACGTTGTCAGGGGTAGAGAAAATTATACAGGGTACCTCACATTCAAAAAAAAAGTATGGTTAACAAAGTTGCTGGCCAGTGATAAATAACATCCTTCTTAAATGTCAGCAAAGAGTTTCCATTATCATATGATACCGTTAGCGCATCTGTAACAATTATACCATGCTTCCGCGGCACCTGTCCGGTTTTTGTTTTGAACGGACACCCGGCAGAGCCTTTACTGATGCAAGATATTGAATTGATAAGCGGGCACATCGTGGAATTTGCTGGTGGTCTCCATTTGCGATTCAGAGAAAACCGAAAAAAAATTTAAGGCAAGATTGATTTAAATGTTAAATGCATATGACTGCCACAATTGCCATATTAATATGAAAATTGTAATAACGTCACAAAACAAAAAAATAAATTACCTGTCAACGCTATTTGTTTATGATACGATTTTTAACTTAAGTAATGCAATGATAATAAATATTTCTAAAAATATTTAGTTTGTACACGTTTTTGAGCGCAAATTTTGTAAATAACTTTAGCAAAAAACTGTGAAAATTATCCCATGAAAATGCCTATGCTCCTAAATTGGAGCCTAAAATCAGGACTCAATAAAAATAGCAAATAAACGAGTTCAGACTACAGTATTTTCTTGTTCATTTCAATAAGTGACAATGCAAAAGTGTATAAGACCAAAATAAAATGATCTGTGCTTATAAAAATCGCATATCAACGATTGTGTAAGTAAAAACGAAATTCTGCCATACGCACAAACAAACAAATTCCAATAAATCAAAAAAGTCAGTGTCGGTAGCTCCATTCTAATAGCATTCGACTGGGCAGCGAGCACTGTTGTTTTTATTTCATATCTCCCGTGCTAGGAGCCAAACTCAGGATACCAAATCTAACAGTAGGCTTCAAAAAAACAAAAATATTATAAACTAATCTTTCCTACGATTACGTCGTTTCTTATAAAATCATTTGCTTGTATTTCTTACGCAGTTTTACATATATGGTTGACTGACCTTACTACGATTTACCTTTATATTTTTACGTTTTTTTTTGTTTGTTTCTCCTTTTGAAACGATTGTTACTTTTGTACAATGCACAAAAATAGTGGTTTCTCGAACAAAATAGATGTAGTTTAAAAATGAATCACGATGTGTTAGGTCCGTCCATTCACATGCATTTTGAAATCAACATCACGTTTATTTTGAGTAGTAATAATATTCATTTAATTCAAGGAAAGGCAAAAATCTTTATTAATGTGTAGATATTATTAAGCTGGTCATCATAAAAAAGTGTTGCTGCGTCGTTATTGTTGAGTGGTATCCAGCGGAGTCGAATATTTCAATTCTTCAAATTTAAGGCTGTCCAAAAAGATACCAAAAATCCTGGAAGTGGTCAGCTTATACCTCCCACAGACCTCAAATCGGGCAGCAGCTTTTTCTGAATTGTGGTCTTTTCCTGCGATATCGTAAACGTGGAGATATGGTGGTTTGCCATATCTCCACGTTTACGGCAAGGAATTTTTGAAGAACACTTCCATCCCGCAGTGAATGTCTGCTATGACAGTTCGGCAAAGAAGATAATGACAAACAAAATTCATTAATAGTTATAAAAAAAAGAAAGCATGAATTGCAATTCACACGTGGTAGAAGTGAAACCTTAGACCCTAAATTAAAAAATAATACGTAAACGAATACAAAATACCACGGTTTTTGTGTTAACACACGTACGTAATACTTCCTATCACATTTTCTCCTACGTTAAATCTTATGCATTTATGTGTCTGTCTCTTTTTACTGTCGCTTTTTCATTTCATCGACTTTCAAATCACAAAGAAGCTAAAGAAGTTTTCACTTCAAAAAAAAACAGAACATCGGGTGACAAATAACTAGTACTAGTAGGTATAGATTACGTATAGGACTACAAGAATATACTTTCATGTAAAGGAAAACTGATAAAAGTTGTCGTATTATCGTTTCCGTTGTATGACTAGTTTTATAGGTGTCATAGCTACCAGTATAAGCGAATATCTATGTTTAATGAATACTAGGTGATGCAGTCGCTAAGCATAAAGCTACGCTGGCACCATATATTGGAGCGGAACGTAATACCTAAAAAAGAAAAAAAAATTCGATGGGAATTTTTGCGAATTTCAAAATTCGGGCTCCGTCACCATCTGGTCCTAAACCTGTTGATTTGATTCACCATGAAAAATAATAAAATTGGTTAAGAACTCTGGAAGTTATGGCGTAACAGACATTGCGCCATTGAAGCTGATCCATGGGAGCTTCGCTTCGCTCCGCTCCAATAACATGCGGGTGTTGCTACGTAAAAACAGTGAAAAAATATAAAGTTTTGACTTCAAATAATAATGCTTACAATTTCTTGTTTTTTTCATTCATTGAAGTTAAACAACTTTAAACGGAATAGTAACTTATACGTCTTTTTTCGTGTTTTTGAACTTATTCTTCTTTTGGCGTATTGAGGGTGAAATTTTTCATGTAACGGAAGTTGCGTACGCAGCATGCAACGAAAATGCGACACCATGCATGAAGCTAGCTGTTAAAGTGAATAGGCTAACTTCAAGATATCTCCTTTAAAAATGTAATAAAAAAGTATAAGTTCTACCGCGCGTACATAAGTACACGCACGCCTTTATTTCATCATGTCAGCTGAAAGTCATTGTTTCATCATGTCTTCTACTGTTGGACAAAAGCTATCCCCAAACAAGAGTTTTGCCAGATTCACCACGCTTGGCAGGCGGGTTGGTGATCAGAGTAAAAGACCCTACATTCTGTAAACTCCGTTGCCAATTTCACAGTCTGCATGAGGTGTGTGAAGATTACTTCCCGTATCATTAGCCGCCTTTGAAGTCACCTTTAAGTGTGAAGGATTGGTGCTTTTTACTCTGCCGGTCATCAGGCCGCTAGTTTTTTAGACAAATATTTGCTTAGTGTTAGGTCCTATACTAAGATTTCGACAGGTTTGTTCGATTTTTTTTTACTTGTTTGTTAAGGTAAGAGAATAACTGTTTGAGGTTGATTGAGATTTGGAAAGAAGGGTTTTTTGATGTGATCGGTTATCGCATCTGGGGGTCGAGGCTAAGGATACCTCTCGCCCCAGAGCGACAACGAGGTAAGGAAAAGAAAAGAGAAAGATAGACTGACAGCGAACATAGAAAAGAAAGAGGTTAAGGAAAGAAGAAGATAAAAAAGTGGCTTCTTCCGAAGCATTAAGTTATCGAATTTCGTTGGGTTATTATTATAGGTTTGTTCGGTTTGCTTTTGATATATACCTAATAGTAACCTGTTATTGGCTTTACAATATAATAACTTGTAATATGTAATTTAATATTTGTGACGTTGTTGGTTTCTTAAATAAATAAATGAATTGATCCTGACTTCTTGGCTCACTTAGTAGTGGCCTTTCTGGCAGTAGCGGGTCCACAGGCGGATGGGCCTCGTTCCGTCGCTATCCAAGTGAGATCTCTTCCAATTTATCTACTAAGACCTTGACAGACCCGTCGAATATTTTCAAATACTTCTTGACGCCAGCGCCATCTCTTACTGTTCTACTACAGTTGAAATGTAGTAGGTCTGTGTAGACCCTAAATTAAGAAATATTTTGTATTTCGGCTTTATACTTTTGTTTTCAGCATTAGAAAGGAAAAGAAAGCTCTAAAATAAAAAAAATGTCAAGCTTCCCTTGTTAAAAATTAATTGACAGGTATGATTAGTCACTCTGTCTTGAAAGTCAAGAATTTAACACAAGTTCTCAGAATCAGACGTGCTTCAGTTTTTCAACGAAAATTACGAAATCATTACAAAGTAACATTATAAGCAGGTGTCGATTCAAATACCTACACCAACCAATGGGATAATTGAAAAGATTAACTAAAAAAATAAAAAGCTTTTATTTAAAAACTTGATTCCGTGAATTACAATTATCAATCAGTTGACGCAACGGAAGCGATTCTGCCTCTGCGTTTAAGGGTTCCGGGACCGAATCCTGGTAGGGACATTTGTTTGTACATGCAATAGTCCAACCATTTGTTCTGTGGTCATGGTTGTATTATTACGATTAAAATAAAAACTGGTATTTTTCCATTATTGGAAATTCATTTTACCACCTGATGTAGATAAAATAGCAAATTTATTGATTAACTATTATTAAATTCTACGCCTTCAGTAAAAATAGCAATAAAGTCATTAATATTTTAAAACTGTCAGAACCCTAAACTCCGTTAAAATGCGCGCGCGCACGAGCCGCGCACCTGCTCTCTGATTGGTTCGGTTTTTGTTCCACATTCAAAAGCGCAGACGGTTGTTTGTTTGTCAGGTCAATCAGACGGTGCGTAATTGTAGGTAGAAGAGGACGCGTCGCTCACCTGTTGCCGTTATTTTATTTATTGCCCCTTGTTATTGTAAAATACAAAAATAAGAGATTTCTTTAGTAAAGGTGTGTTTTGCTTTATTATTCAAAAACATGGATTATCAAAACTTAAGTGTAAGTTTTCATTTCTGAAACAAAACTTAAACTTTACGTTCTTACGTTAACTTCTTACTTTAACGGTAATTTAAATGGAATAACGAGTTAAAATAATTTCCATATCCAACAATCTACTTTAGCGATCACATTTTTTCACGCAACTCAACAAAGAAAAGCTACATCTTTATCTTTACGCAACAAACCATTTTTAGATATGCTACTATTTCACGGCGCCGGTCGCCGGATCCCCAAAAAGAGATACGCAGTGACACCGGTTCTTTGATGTTACCTCCAGACGGGTTCCGTAGACAGGCTGACGCGTCGCACCTGCAGTTGTTTTCCTGTTAAGTCGTTTTTGCACTAAAGCACTTCCTGTTGCATTTATAATAGAATATTTCTGTTTTAAAATACAGGTTTTTTCAGTTACATAACTGGGTTTAAAGTTATTGACGAGCGATATTGTAACCTCAATGATTTTGTTCCTCTGTAGGAATAAGAAGTTGCATTTTTTGCCCTTTGGATTTATGAGCGTATTGAGACTTTATTACTTGCGACTTGTGTCGTTATTTCACTAACATTGTGTGAATAATATGACTTTTTTGTATTATATAATATAGTTTCCTTTACCTTTTAGTTTTGTATTTAGTAACTCCTTTTATTAAAAAAACAATGCTGATTGAAAACAAAATACAACCATTTTAAATGAGCGTATACAAAAGGATGTTTATGAGATAATAACAGTGGAAACTGATATATGCCGTTCTTGCTTTAAAATGTAAATTTTTCGTTAACAAGAGATAATGTGTTGCAACATTGTCCGTAATGAGGTGTCGATTTCTAAAGAAAATTGCTCTTGGAATGAACAATTTATTGAAATAAGATGTTTTAACACTTAAATTTTATGCCACTATTTGTATTTCCGTAGCGGTTTTCATATAATAAGTGGGTGAAGTTTCGTTTCTCAGAAACATAATTACAAAGTAGCTGTTTGGGACATTGTAACATCACAAAAATACTGTAATAACGACATTAAATATGTTGTAATAGGTACTTTCAAATAAAGAGAGTGGAAGCAACTTTGTTGTGACAAATTATGGAGCATTGTATTAAAGAAATTATCACAAGAATAAATTCAACCGTCTTACGTTTCAGGCGGAACTTTAAATAATCATTGTCTGGAACTTTAGAGATAAAAAGAATGTTCGTGCTTCAATAACAAAATGATAATAAATCATGGAGTTGTTTTTTGTTATAGCAAAAGTTTTAGGTAAAATATTTTAGTGGATTAATTCTTTATTATACAACAACGCTATTTACACAAATTAAATGTCTACGATATGTCCACGTAGGTGTTTTAATAATGATAACAGTAATGATAATCAATATATAAAAAGATAACAACTCGTGCATTATTCTGAACACTCATAGCTGGAGCACTTATAGAAATCTGAAAAATTGACAGTCCCACAACACCCAGACTAGTCATTATAAAAAAGTTCGTTTTCTACATTGAAACCAGGAGCTCGGAGTGGCGTCACCATGGTCAGCGGCATACGAGGCACTCGACTACGGAAGTCGTCAATGTTAAGTAAATAATAAGGTTTATTTTTCTTTAAACATACAACATACAAATATAACAGTCCTAAGACTATTTGGACGATCCACTACAGTTACAAAATTTGTAGGTTGTTTTTGTCTGTATGTACATTTTTGTTTTTGGATAATGTTTATGATAAATATTCGTTTTATGACGCACTGATACCAATTATATTATTTTTAATATTTTTGTCTGTATGTCCTTCTATAAGTCAAGAACGGGTTGACCTATTTAGATAAAATTATGTATATGGTAAGAACATGTGATTGCGCAAATAATAGGCTATATATCTTGTTGATATAAACCTTATAGTCCTAACTAATATTATAAATACGAAAGTGAGTTTGTTTCTTACAATTTAGCGCCTTAATTACTCAATCGATTAACATGAAATTTTGTATACACTTTGCCAGGGGTAAAGAAAATTACATACAGTACCTTTTACCCAGAAAACAAATTCCCGAGGGATAGAAATATAAGTTTTAATCGGTGGTCTACATTAAAGCGAGCGAAACCGCGATAATTTATATGTATATATAACTTATAAAGATAAACCACAGGCTTTCAGGTTTTTATTTTCATAAGTAATGATACAGTGACACAAAAATACGAAAAGATCGAAGTTATATATTTTGACCACCCTGATTGTTTTCCGCTTAAGTTTATTCAACAATCGTTGGACCACACTCGCCACTGCTTGATTATATCATAATGATAGCATGCGTAAAAAATGCTTTTATAGCATTCTAATTCTCGTTGGCAACAGTACCTACGCCACATGAATACATAATCAGCAAGCATTGTATTTTCCCACGACGTGTGTTATCAGAACAAGACTTCCTAAAGCGAGCCTGTCTGATCGTCATTGTCAAACTGTATTTATGCATATTGTACTCATACTTATGAGTGCAACGACCTTGTTTCATAATACATTCTTCGTTGCTAGGCTGTGTTGCTATTAGGTTTAATGTTTTTTTTTGTTTTTACACTTTTCCGCGCCTGTGTCACGTTTAAATAAAACCTTTTTTAGAGGATAAACAATGCATTTTTACTCAACTTTTCATATTTAATCCTGACGTTTCAACTCCTTAACAGAAGCTGTGAACACAGAATGACTTTGGCAAGTCTTTATACATATCCCGGGTTTACAAGAATAGTTTATGGAATTAAAAACTTTTTATTTTATAGAATCTGCGTTGCGTCTCTGTTCACGATAAAATATCAAAGATTTTAAGGTCGTTTGGCATATTCAGTTCAATAATACAGATTTTTGAGTTGTGACGATATTCTCGCAAACCAGCGATACGCTACTTCCAATATTTTAATCGGGCACGTTTCTAAACAAAACACAAACAATTTTATTTGTAAAAAAATTGTAGCACATGTATGATCATAACTAATAATAACCATAATCTAGGTCATCCTGTGATCACAACTGAAAAGGAATGGAAACGTCGGGATTTAATATAAAGAAGCAAATGCGCATCGTTTATTACGTAAAAGTGGTTTAAGATTTTTTTTTTTATTATAACTATAGGTAAATTTAAGTTACTCAAGGAATCGGACAAGCCTTGAAAAGACGGTTTATAAAGTAAATACAAAAAGTAATCCTCTGCAATTACGCCGGCGTATTGAGCCCCTCGGCGCCTTTTATCGACTATCTAAAATTTGTTTTTTTTAGCCAAGATAAGTAAGGTAGCTAAAGCACTTGTGTTACTTATATATTGAGAAATATTTGCTTAATATTAACTTCGCGGAATGCTCGCGGCATACTCTTAAATCTGATGGGCATAAATCAGCCCCCATACAAAATTCAAGCAGAATATGTACAAATGTTATTATTCTGTTAATCATTATACATATAGACGACAAATTTTTATGTGTTATTAATATGTATTTAATAGTTATTTATTTCGACATTTATTTGTGATGCTTTCAAGAAAATTTACATTAATTTTAATCTAATAGTGTCCCTTTATTTATTTTACAATAATTATTATGAATGTATAAATTCAATATGTTTAACAACATAAAGACAAAGAGAGAGAGAGAGAGAGAGAGAGAGACATTTGCGCACCAATTTATATTCTTAGATCTTTAATCTACGCAATAACATCTAGAGATAAGCATAGAAACCATTTAATTTGATTCATAAGCACAAAAATGATCAAACGAAATGGTAAACAATTATTAGCCGCCAAAAAACATTATTTACCAAATCATTAGTGGTACTAATAATTGTATTTTACATACCTACTGTTAGCTTTAAAAACAATCAAAATAGATGAATAAAACAACTTACTTACGGATTTTGCGCATAATTTATTATACAATTAATCCTGACGTTTCAACTTCTTTACAGGAGCCGTGAATAAATACCAATATTTTTATATTATTTATATATTTTTTTAGAAACTCAACGGCCTTTTTTACAATCGTGCTTAAATTATAACTTAGAAATAACGCTAAACCGTTAACAGTGTTTTGCATGTTATAATTCCTTTCAAACTAAAAATTTATTCCATATATGAGTAGGTATAGTGTATTTTTTCATTATTATTTATAATTTATTCTATTAGATTAGTGATATTTATGGAAGAGTAAATGCAGGAAATGGAGTCAAATGGAGGGGCTCTGCACGCTTTTATAAGCAGCCAGAAGATGTCAAAAAAGGCCCGCATAGAGACGTGTAGGTACTGTAGCGCCCTACGCGCGCTCCGGGATCTTTAAGACGTTATATTCAAACCAAATAGGTATTTCATGAATTATTATATTATTGAACTATTATATAATGACTCAGATTACACTCTCAGACACTACTGGTGATTCTCTTATGTTTGTCTAGCCTTCTGGAATATTCTATATTTAAAAGGGTGACATTCTTTGCCATAAAGCAAATATACGTAAAGAGGTGGAATGCGGTGTCATAGATGCAAGGAGGTCACCACATGACTCTAATATATGGAAGTGAATCTTAGATGTGGCAGAAGAAACACGAATGTATGATTAACGCAGTGGAAATAAGAGCTTTAAGAAAAAAAGCTAGAGTGAATTTAATTGATAAAATAAGGAAAGAGTGGATGTACGGCGCGGAAGATATAGTGACAAAGATAGAAAAAGGGATGCTTAGATGGTTTGGACATGTAGAGGATGGGCGAAAGAACATTGACTAGACAAGTATATAAGGCAAATGTGCCTGAGCAAGTCGGTAAAGGCAGAACAAGGGGAAAATTTTGGGACCAAAAAGAAGATGTACTAAAAAGGGCAAGTCACAAGTCTTCACCGATGAGCTGGTATGAAAGATCTGATGAAAGTTGAAGAAGCAAGAATCGTGGAAAATAGGGGGGATAAAACGGCACGATACACGATATACATATATATGTATTTTAATTATACAAACGTAAAAGAACAATGGGTAATTTTGTATGGAACCCGTACCCGCCTTGTAGCATTATAGACTAGATGTCATTTAAAAGACACATAATTGACTAGCTCAAAAATTAATTAACGAATGAATGAATGAATGGGAGACCGAAGATATGACTTCTTCTTTATTACATTTTTAATAGCCAAATTCCATAACAATTTGACTTTTTCTTTGTTTTGTAGACAAAGTAAAAATAACCAGTCATTTTTTCTGTCTCAAGACCAGCTTAGCTTCCTATCGGTAGTTTTTGGTACGGAAAAAATATAAAATAAAAACGATCAATCTTAAAAAACAGTTTCATTAACACAAAACGTAGCAAAAACATTATTTTTAAATTGTTTTGTTACTCTCAATGATTATATCATAACAAGCGCTTGCCGGACCTACGAAATTATCTAGGTGACTGCCAACACCTTAGTACCATATTATGCTAACAGTGTGGGCACAGGAACCTAGAGTTCTTATACCTGTCAAGCAGGAGCAGTAATACGCTTCGATGGCTTTTCTGCCTTGGACATTCATTTTGATTAAAATATATGTTTAATATATTTTATTTGATACGGGCCTCTGACTAGCCAGCAGTTTTCGGTCACTAGCCCATGCTGCGACATACTAGGGATACAGTTAGATGATACTTCAATATTATACATACCATCTCCACCTCGCAAATGCTCAGCAACATATGATTTAGCGAGCTTCAAATGGTATGTTCCCAAACTGAATAGAATGACGTCTTCTTCTGTCAATTGTGGAAATGCTATTGATGTCGCCGTCATTGTAGTGAACACCGCCCGTTGTCTGTTTATATTTTCTGCAACTAATTGCATAATTGCCCAGTCTATTGGGTTCGTTCATTTTTTGAGCTATTATATCAATAAAGGCGTGAGCATGCTTATCGTCCGTCAGACGCTGCCTAAATGCATTTATGAGGACTCCGGCAATGCGAAAGTGTTCAAAAACGTGAGGGAGTGTTTTATATTTATAAGGGTATGCCTAAATATTTTGTAGTCCCTTTTGAATCATCTGTTTATCGCACTATTGTGATTTGTCGAGATTTATTTTCTTGAACATCTGTTAGCTGTGTAGCATGCCTGTCTTTGCTTGGCGGCATATGGGCAACATAACCAGCACTTTCTATATCTGGTATAGAGTCCCTGAAACTTCTATCTAATATAAAAACGTCATATGTTTCTAATATTATGTGCACTGGCGACGTTTCATCATTCATAATTTCACTAATGATTTGGGCTTCAGTTTTTGTTGCAGCGTATGTTCCACATATATCTATAATATAGCTATCTGGGCAAGTTATTATAAAAGGTTTCAATAGGTTTTATAACTTCTGTAAGCTATAAGTCTTTTTTTGAAATAAAAAGTTTAAGCGTTTGCGGCATTTTCAACGTCGAATATCTTTTGTCTCCCATGAGCTACTAAGTTGCTCCCATACAATAAATTTATACACTTTCGAAGACCTTTCTAATGGTACCAATTTCAATGTGCTACATGGTGGGTACGTTTTGCCCCGTGTTCTTTCATAATAATTAAAAGCTCGCAAAATTGTTTTTAAAACAAGTTTTATCGCGATCTTCTCAGACCAGTGAATTCGCTTAACTATGAACTGGGGAATGTATCCTGTTTTTTATATGTTGCCATTGTTTAAAAATATAATAGTTTCGTGTCAAAAGATGTAATATGACCGTGAGATGTAGACCGTGAACTGAATATAGTAAAGTGAAGCTGGAGAAAGATATTACGTACCTGTCAAGATAAAATGGGAATATCAGCTACGTTATATATTGATAGTGATAGTAAGTGAAATGACTGTAAACGGGTGTTCGAAATAAATAAATATTTTTTTAATAAAAATAAACAAATCTTACGAAAAAAACTATAGATTTCTGACAACATAAAATATTTAAGAAGAACTTTGATATTAAGTATTTTTTTTGTAAAAATTATCATAAGATATTCAACTTATAAACTGAGTAACTTACAATAATTAATCCGCAACACCACCTCTAAGTTAGCTAAGCTTTAGGTTTCGTTGTGGGATTACCTGAAAAAATATGAAATCAATTTTAATAATGTAAATAAAATAAACATAATTTTTAACAAATTTATACGTAATTGACTTTAACATCAAATTCAAATTATTAAATAATCTTTAAAATTGACTTTTTTACTGTTAATCGGTAGGCCATATAGTACTATCTCGCGTTAAGGTAGCGACGATGTGATCTTGGTAGGCTGTGACGCGCTTGCCTAGAAGATACCTATTCACTCGTGACTTGAAGACCCCTAAACTGATTTGTCAGGAAACACAGACTCATGTAAAGAGTTCCACTCCTTAGCGGTATGTATTACAAAATTGGAACCAAGACTTTTTTATACATCAACCATATAATGGTGGCGTCTATTTGTAAGTTTGGTTGTCCAATGAAAAAATGGGGACGGCGAAACTATATTTCACTGAATCTGTATTTTTTTATGCTAAATGTGAATGATATTGAGTTTTATTGAATTAAATAACCCTTTGATATAGTTGAGTCATATAGTACTCTTACTAGTAGTTGCCCGCGACAGCGTTTACATTGAATAAGGTTATATATTGCTTACTTAAATTTTTGACGGAGCATCAGATTTTTACCGTTAAAGAAGCTCAGGTTTCTATAAGTAATGCCATGAAAATCGGATCAGCTGTAAACAACACAGCAGCAATGGCCCCGAGTTCGTATCCTTTATTATTAGTTCGTGTATCTTTAATTTTTAATATACAAACTAATTTAGTATCCATAGTATACAAGATTTGCTTACTTTGGAACTTAACAATTTGGTGTGCGTTTTCCGAAATTTATTTAGTAGACTTTTTAAACTTATTATATGGAATAAACTTCGAATAATTCAGGAAATTATAAGAAACACTCACTTAAGACACAAAAACAGTTCATACTAACATTCCAAGCAAGAAGTTGAATCGATTCATTCAACATTCTTTTTAGTCCTTTCTCTTATACGCTTGCGGTTACGTAAACAAAATAAAAATCTGTCTCCACAACGCTTTTGTTCGGCTGTCACATAAATAGGAATACTTGTATCCGAGGACAGCACTAAATCATCCCGGTCGTCATCCGATATCTCGGGCGATATGTCTATGTTATAACGATACTTTTATCAACGAATCGATTTATAAGATCGTAAAAATGTCCAAATCCCACGAGTATAATTCCGTAAAAGTATATTATTTCGTCATTTTTCATAGTAAAAACAAGATAAATCTTAAGTTTCCGTTGTAATTTGAAATTTATTTTTAATTTTAATGGCCCCAAAACTAAGTCATATTGGTTGGCATACATTAAAAAATAATTTAAACCGCACACTAAAGCGTAACTTGATAACGCTTGCTGGCTGGTAATGGACAAAAAAATATATTCAATTTCTCTCTATTGACTTCTCTCTGAAAAAGTCTACTAGGGAAAAGTATATTCACTGTTCATTCATCATTCATTGATCATTCAAGGATCGAATCTTATCATCATTTAATTAAGAAAAGAAATTATTCAAGAATTGGCAGTATTGCTTAGACCTTCGCCTGTTCCGAAAAGGCTGAATGTAACCACTACTATTCACTTTTTGGCGGGAGCTCGAAGCGTCACTTTAATGGTTTTGGTTTTCTTGTTAAATTTTGTGTTGTAGTTGATATTAGTGTGTAATAGTGGTGGGTTATTAACTACTAAGTGTTTTTGAATATGCATGAGTGTTGGCAAGTGAAACAAAACAGTGAAAGGTGTCTTTTCGCGCTCTTTAAAGAAGGCCACGAGGAGGTTTCAGTGGAACCCCACATCTTTACTGAAACCTAGGAAATGACTCAAGAACTGGCAATTATACTTACTTGACATAAATCGTGCCAGACACAAATCTATAATCTAAGAACACAAATTTGTTGTTTGTGTGTTTGTCTGTCCGCTTTTTTTCCCGCTCTTTTTCCATTGTATACGTGTTACCATAGCAACGCGTTACCGGGTCAGCTGGTAAAGAAAAATAATAATAACTACTACTATTTATGATTTTGATTTCTATCCAGTAAATGTATGACAATTAAAACTATACATCGCATAAGGTTTTTCAATAAAAATAACCCAAAGTAAGCACTGTAAGGCTTGTGTTATGGATACTTAGGTAACGGATACATATATTATACTTAGATAATTAATATTTATAGAAATATATATTTTTTGACGACCGTTTGGTGCAACGGTAGTGATCCTGCCTTTCGCACCGACGGTCCCGGGTTCAAATCCCGGAAGGGGCAAATGTTTGTATGATGAATACGAGCACTTGTACCTGAGTCATGGGTGTCTTTATATATTTCTTTGAATATTACATATCTATGTATCATATATGTATGTCTATCCGTTAACCTAGTATCCATAACACAAGCCTTCCAGTGCTTACTTTGGGCTAGGCTAATTGGTGTGAATGTAAGAAATATTTATTTATTTATTATTTATATATAAATAAATAACCATAACTAAGGTACTGCGTTCCGGGACTCGAATCTAAGACACATGCCGGTCGTCAAATATAACGACGACAGTATCACCGAGATCATAAAAGTTAACAGGTTAAATGAAACGAACCCGAGACCTTAGTGTTAATAACTCAACGTGCTGATCACTCGACCACGGACATCATAAATAAATAACACATACGTAGCTTTTAATCTAAAAATTTATTATACTTAAGTACTGACTACGGCTATAAAATGTTATTTCTTTGACATTGGCCGGACATAGCATGTAAATCTTGCTTCATGTCAATAACCGATACAGACTATAACGGTTTCTCAGTAGATAAATCAATTTTATCATTGTATAATATAATTTATTAAGTGTAAAAAGGTATTTTGGAAAAATTTAACCAATGAAATATTTCTATAAAGAAGATTTATTTAGTACCAGCTCGTTCCTGAGAATAGGATAGTCATATAGTTATTCAAGTTTTTGGAATTTAACTCCTTAAGAATCGTTTCATATATAGCACACGGTATGAAAAATAGATGGGTAGTAAAATCAAATGTTAACAAAAAGGGAAGGGTCACATTTCCTCTGCGTAGTATACTCGCACTTCTAATAGCGCTCCCCGCTCCTCAATCCCAAGTACACATTTACTCTCTGTTTCTTTCTCTCTATAACATTCAGTATACATATAAAATATCATAAATAATAATGAATGCATTTACTACCTTTGCCTATTATATATTTTTTAAGATAATCGTTTTTAAGGAATAATTTCCAGTCACGCGTCGGAGCTGCACGCACAATTTTTTTTCATATGTCAAAATAAATTATTACAAGACCAAATTTAACTTTTGTCAGGTGGGATTAAAACCTACATTCCATCACTATTCGTACGAGTACTCCTCCAATTGAGCTATTAAAACCTTAACTGATCTGTCGCATTTTCTCAAATATTTCTTAAGCTGACGTCAGCGCCATCTCTTAACGTTCTAGCTATAACTAACTACAACATCGAATGTAATACTCTGAGAAGTATCGAAAAATCAATGAAGAAGTAACAGCTATGCAATTATTACATTTTTCGGTATATAAGAATTTACATATAGGCAGAGATCACAGATTTCCACTTTCCACGATTGTGGCTATATCTCTGGCTTCTTCAACTCTCATCAGACCTTTCATACAAGCTACACGATAAAATAATTTTCCTGTAATAATTTCTGTAAAACAATTTTTTCTGTCTTTTGCCTTTAATTTTGCTGTTTGCTAACAAGTTGCTAAGCATCAGCAGGTCGATTTTGAGTTATGAATGCCAGCAAATGTAAAAAAAAATTATCTCTTTCGATCTGACTAGGAATCTTATTACTATTACTTGTAGTTTTAAATAGTTGAAAAAAACATCGATTTAAAATATTTCTCACGTTTTTCGCTCATATCTCAAAAATATATTTTGTGGCTTAGCGATGTTTTAGCTCACAGACAGCAGATTAATTTCAGTGTGACGGATAACGCTTAGGGCCTATGCACACTGCGTTTTTAGGGTTCCGTACCCAAAGGGGACCCTATTACTAAGACTTCGCTGTCTGTCCGTCCATCTGTCTGTAACCAGGCTGTATCTCAAGAACCACGATAGCTAGACAGTTGCAATTTTCACAAATTATGTATTTCCGTTGCCGCTATAACAACAAATACTAAAGAAAAATGAAATAAATATTTAATGGGGGCTCCCATACAACAAATGTGATTTTTTTTCCCCTTTTTGCTCGATATCAATAATGGCAACAGGTAGGCACTTGAAATATACATAAAATACTCAGTTGTATTTTTACTTTAATAATAAATTATAATATTAAAACTTATACAAAAAACGTGATTTTTTTACTTAACTAAAAGTACGAAACCCTTCGTGCGCGAGTACGACTCGCACTTGGCCGGTTTTTTTAAACACGCGTCGGCGTCACGTTTTTTTAATTCCACAGAGCAATGGTGTACACAGGTAATGAATGTATCGAAATAATTCTGCTACAGAAAAAGAAAGATCAACGTATATAAAATATGGAAATAGAATGCCCTTTTAACCCACTCCGTTTTATAGTAGAAGTAATCTGAACAAGTGACATTGTTCCCCAACCGAGAGTAATGATAGGGATCGGTCTGTCTGACCAATGGCGTGAAAGAATCCTTTGGACTTGAACCAACCCGTCATCCGATCCACAGCGCCCCGCAGAGATCGGTCGCAGTGACCAGAGGTCAACGAAATTAGCTTTATACGAGGAAGATACTATAATAATAATATATAGATTCTGTGTGGGCCACCGGGCTTGAATGGCGAACCTATTCAAAATAAATAAAAAAATCACACTGTTTTTCTAATCCAACTTAGAGTAAGTACTGTGAAGTAATATTCATATACAAGTTGACCAATTCACGAGTTGCTGTTTCAGAAATTAAAATGATACCTATGCTATATGCTAAAAAGGATCAAATCCAACAAAATGAAAAGTTGAGTTTGTCGTTAAGTCGGTTGAGTAGTTTCTGAGTTTATCGCAGTCAAACACTGTGGCAAGAAATTTTTAATATTCATATAAATATATACAGAATCACTACCATTGCACTAAACGATCCTCATGTGATTAATGTTTGGTTGCGGAAAATTAAGTTAAGTTTGGTTTGATAAAATTATAACATTTAAATTTGTATTAAACAAAAATATATTCTAGAAATTAAGTCTTTTGGGGTTTATTTTTCTTATCTATGGCTGCTTAGCGCTTATCATATCAACTTTTATTGCGGTTTTCATCTTGAAAAGTTTATAATAATGACTCATATGAACAACTACATTATGTAATAAGAGGTACTTCGCATTATAGGGTATTTGACAGGGATTATGAAAATATCTCAAATTGTTTGTTATAGCATAATACATTTGCCATTTGATTAATTCTTTGTTAATTTAGATATATATTTCTATAAATATATACCATCAAAGTTTAAATAAATAAGTCAAAACACTAAAGACATCTTTATGTATGTTACTTTATGCCATGACGTCACATACTTGTAATCAAACCCAAACAATTTACTGTAAACAAGTGGGTAACGTCACTCCAGTTTCAGTCAATCCCAAGCATTTTAAAATCACATGGTCCACCATGAAATGTTTTCCCACGTTTTTCTTAGGTCGCTTTCTTGTCTGTTTGCTGTCTGTCGTCTTGTCTGTCCAGTTGGAATCTTGTATCTCAATTTTGAGGCACTTCCCGACCACCTAGCGAGTTGAAACTTTCAGGGTAGCTGAGAACCCGATGACAATGCACGCTTAAACAACTTTCAACTTTCTAAGTGCACTTTTAGGTCAACTTTCGGCAACTTTCACTTTTGCCCCGGCGGGGCCAAGCGAGGGGCCACTCAAAACGTGGGGGCGCATGTTACTTATAGAGATGTAATGAGATGTAGGATATGCATATATGTTGAGAGTATTTGTAAAGATGGATCCCCACGTTTTGAGTGGCCCCTCGCTTGGCCCCGCCTTGTTATTTTATTCTTTTTTGGTCACTGAAAAACGTGGGATTTTTAGATTGTTAAATCTAGTATTATTTTAATTATATATTTTTAAATAATGTGTGAGCTGAATTGATTTAAAAAATGTTTATTGTTTTACATTGTAGCCAAAACTATTTATGTATAACAAATAAATTATTTTTAGAAAAATCTTAAAAACACTACATACCTCTGAATTGATTGCTTCATCGACTGAGCTAGGTAGGTTTATCTGAAGTAATTTCTACCCGAGTACCCTGATCGTTTCGCAAGATTATGTTGCTGCGTTTAACTACATAGTAGGGCTATCGAATGTTAACTTTATTAATAAACATTATTCAAGCAATAACAAAACTTTGAATCATTATACGATTCTAAATTGGTAGCCCTTGTTTTGGTATAATATTGAAAAGTATAATTTGATATAACTTACTGGTAAGTAATAGGTAAAAAAATATCTTACCTAAACTTCAATGTATTTAAATACCTTTTGATTTTATGCCAAAGTAAATAGGAATAAAAACATTATGCGAAAGTAAGGATTCCTTCTAAATTATTTTTCAATTACATGGTTCAAATTTTTTTTTAGATCTATCGAAGATTTATTTTTCAAGGGAACATTTGGCAGTGACTCATTAACTCTTGTGCTTTATAAAACTAGGTCGATGCAGTAGCTAAGCATAAAGCTTAGCTAGCAGATTGGTGTTTTCAAAATATAAGCTCTAGAGAGATCATTATATATATGCTGAAGCTTGATTTTTTTTGCTCATCCCATTGAGCCAATGTTTTTTGGTCAGAACTTTTTTATTTTTGCGAATTTCAAAAACGGGCTCCGTCACGATATAGTTCTAAACCTGCAATTCATTCCAAAAATACGAAAATTGGCTAAAAACTTATAGAGTTATGGCGTCACATACGTTTCGTCATTGAAAGCTCCGCTCCAATTAGGTGTGTCAGAAGTTACTTCTACTCTGATGCCATCGCCACCTGTCGGCGCTCGATGGAGTCTATGACGTAACGGTCAGCTGAGCGAAGCTCAGTCTTGTTGCAGCCGAGGAACCGTCAACGCGCGTCTTGAAACTGCGTAGCTTATACTACTGTGTTACGGATATGTGATAGAAATTTCACTTTACTCAAACATATCGAAACTTGAAGTATCAACCAACATTAACCCGTGTAAGCCCACCTGATAGTTATAAACTATGGTCTAGAATAACGATCAAGAACTACCCTCGCTAATATGTATTATTTTGTTGTAATTATCATATAATGTCGTTGACCGTGTAATTGTAGACATCACTTCGTTGTTGTAGGTATTGCCACCTAAGAGCATTTGTTAAACACCGTGTCTCTGCTGAGGTTATCTATACTTTCGAGTATTAATGAAATTGTAGATACGATTGCTTTTGCGCGGCGTTGTATATTCATTGATAACAGAGCAATGTCCACTGTCACATTGTTGACATCATTATCTGATCCAGAATAGGTGGCTAAAGATTTTATTTTTATCTTTATTGGTTGTATTGTATATTTAGTTCTTGAACTTCTGCGCACATCGCACATTTAAATATTTTTTTATGTCACAATAATAACGTAAACGTCAGTATTAAATAGCAAAAAAACCAAATTAAATGCGCTATAAAACCGATGAGTGTTTTTTTTTTCAATTTTTATGGATTCTAAAAATTTATAGATACGAGGTCTTCACCAGATCGTCGGTCCAAGGAGTGGGAGACCACGTATCTACCACGTCGCGGGTAGCACGTGGATCGGGCAGCGCTGGATCGGTCGTTGTGGAGATCCTTGGGGGAGGCTTTTGTCCAACAGCGGACATCATATGGCTGAGACGACGACGTGGTACCTATTCACCACTAGCTCTCATTTATATTAACCGACAATCTGTAAAGAGCTTCTATGAAAATAACAGTCTATTCGGTATTACGACAATAAATAAATGAAAAGTTATTTTTCCTTTTAAAAATCAGATACGCGGTATCTACCAATTGCTCTTATTAACTGTATACTCACAGGGAAAAGAACAACATCTCAACATCATCTCCACAGCCATTGTGAACAGCATTGCCCAACAAAATGATACATATTTTATACGACTAAAGTCATAATAGAAAATAGAATAAAGAGTAAGTAATAGTATGAGAGACATCGCATACGCACCTACAACTCGGTTACAATATCTGTGGACCTCGCTGGAATGTCAAGCCCCCTCCCCGCTCTCTTGAACACATAAAATCATTTATCACATAAAAGAATAAAAGAGAAAAAGTATAATATATTTTATTTATAGTTCATAATTATTATTGTTTACAATACTATCCCCATGATGCTTGTTTTGTGCACCGTACCTAAGCGCTGACGTGACGTCTCCAGGTCCACAGATATTGTAACCGGGTTGTACACTGTGCGGTTCTTTTGTTTCATCCATGTACAACACCATTGCTCACTATTAGGTATATTATGGATCTTCCTTTCCTATAAAAAAGTCGGTTTCTTAAAAATCAAATAGGCATTATCTCTATAACAGAATAATATTGTTTTCGTGGATTATGAATGGAGACGATGTATGATATAGTAAATGTCGTTACTTCTGTTAAAGCTGACGAGTTTCTTGCGCCTATTATTCTTGTCAGTTAAAAGACTTCCTGAATGGTTGGTAGGTAAAATGTTGGACGATTAAAAAAAACTTATTTTAAGTGCATTTGAATGAAGTTATTTTATTTTTTTCCATGGATCAACTTCATCGATTATAACTACCCGAGTTCTTAACCGTTTCAAGTATTTTTGTGTGGAATCGAATCAACACATTAAGGACCCGATCATGACGGAGCCCGAATTTAGAAATTCACAAAAATAAAAAGTTATGACCAAAAAACATTGGCTCTATGGGATTTCCTATTGAAACAGAAAGCGCGCGCTTTTTGAAAGTTTTCATTATGGAATTTTAAAAATTTACTAAACAGTCTTGAGTTTTCTTTTTATTATTACGCTCCGCTCCAGTATAGTGCTAGCGAAGCTTTATACTTGGCGACTGCATCGACTTAGTTTTCATTATTATGACCATATCAACATTTCAGAATAAATGATCGTGTAATAAGTAAGGAAAACTAATTTTTTCAAAAGAATTTCCACGTATATTGCAATTGCTATCCTAGTAATCTATAATCTAAGATCACAAATTTGTTGTTTGTCTGTCCGCTCTTTTTCCATTGTATACGTGTTACCATAGCAACGCGTTACCCCAAATAGTTCGTCTACCGGACGCTAGATGGCGCTAACGGAAAAATATTTACAAATAGAAAAAAAAATAAAGAATTTTGTCCACCCGTGCGAAGCCGGGACGGGCCGCTAGTCTTACTAATTTTTAAGTTTAAATCATCGAGATTATCGGACGAGTATTTGTAATATCACATTAAAAAAAAAACCTTATAAAATTGTTTCCGAAAACTCGCGAAAGATTTTTACAGTGCTACGAAAGTGACCAACCTTGTTTTATTTGGCGGTTGGTAACCCTGATTACAAAATCTACCATGGATTACAACGGGCAGGGCAGCCAATATCTAGAATGAATTACCAACATTTACTCTTCACTTTGATGAATGCCTCAATCAGACGGAATTAAATACAGCTATCATATGTTATTTAAGTATAGGTGTACGCTTTCTATAGTCATCGCCCTTGATTTAAGTCCGCCTGGCTAGCTACCCCCATCGTCTGTCGTCATAGCAACGACTTTAAACATTGTTCCTGTAGTTAGAAGAATCGAATATTTTAAATAAAATCTGTACTAGTTTGTTTTTTCTTTGACTCTGACTTCATGGTGATATGACAGTTTAGTGCAACAGTAGCGAACCTGCCTTTAGCACCAACGGTCTTGGGTTCCAGTGCTGGAAGGGGCAGATTTTTGTATGATGAATACGAGCATTTATACCTGAGTCATGGTTATTTATATATATTTCTATTAATGTTACTTATTTTATGTACGATATATGTCATCATCATCATCATATCAGCCGTACGACGCCCACTGCTGGACATAGGCCTCCCCCAAGGATCTCCACAACGATCGGTCCTGTGCTGCCCGCATCCAGCGTTTTCCCGCGACCTTAACCAGATCGTCGGTCCACCTCGTAGCGGGCCTACCCACTGAGCGTCGTCCGGCACGCGGTCGCCATTCGAGAACCTTTCCGCCCCAACGGCCATCGGTTCTCCTTGCTATGTGTCCTGCCCATTGCCATTTCAGCTTTGCAATTCTTTGAGCTATGTCGGCGGTTTTTGTTCTCCTACGGATCTCCTCATTTCTGATTCGATCGCGTAGCATAGCTCTCTCCATTGCCCGCTGGGCGACCTTGAGCCTTCTTACAAGACCCATAGTGAACGACCACGTTTCACTGCCATAAGTCATCACTGGCAACACACACTGGTTAAAGACTTTCGTCTTAAGGCACTGAGGTATTTTGGACGCGAAAATGTATCGCAGCTTCCCGAACGCTGCCCACCCGAGTTGGATTCGACGAGAAGTCTCTTTCTCGAAGTTGGACTTACCTAACTGTATTGTATGTCCTAGGTAAACATAGTGGTCAACAACTTCGAGTGTAACGTTCCCAATAGTTACTGGAGCGGGTGTAACATGGGTGTTGGACATAATTTTCGTCTTGTCCATGTTCATCTTAAGACCCACTCGTTGGGATGCGTTACTGAGATCTTCGAGCATGGTGCTCAGGTCTTCCAAAGTCTCAGCCATTAGGACTACATCATCGGCAAACCGAAGATGCGTCAGGTACTCGCCGTTGATGTTGATGCCAAGTCCATTCCAGTCCAGAAGCTTAAAAATATCCTCCAACGCAGCAGTGAACAGTTTCGGAGAGATAACGTCTCCCTGTCTCACTCCTCGCTGTAGTTGGATAGGATTAGAGCTCTGGCTCTTTACTCGGACCGACATATTGGCGTTTTGGTACAGGCACCTTAACACTTCGATATACCTGTAGTCCACTTGGCACCTCTGGAGAGACTGCAGCACCGCCCAAGTCTCGATCGAATCAAAGGCCTTCTCATAGTCCACAAATGCCAAGCAAAGTGGCCGATTATACTCTTCGGTCTTCTGTATAACCTGCCGCAGCGTATGAATGTGGTCTATGGTGCTAAAGCCTTTTCGGAAACCGGCTTGTTCGGGAGGTTGGAAGTCGTCAAACCTGCGAGCAAGACGATTCGTGATGACCCTCGAAAACAGCTTGTAGACATGGCTCAGAAGCGAGATGGGTCTGTAGTTCTTCAGTAGGGTTTTATCGCCCTTTTTGAAGAACAAAATCACCTCGCTTCCACTCCAAGCCTTCGGCGTTTTGCCCTGGACGATGACAGAATTGAAGAGCTTCTGGAGGACTTTAAGTACCGGCGTGCCGCCCGCTCTCAGAAGTTCTGTTGTAATTCCGTCATCTCCCGCCGCCTTGTTGTTCTTTAGCTGTTTGAGGGCCATTATAATCTCGTACAGGCTGACGTCCGGGATATCTTCGGTATAGTGTCGGGTAAGCTTGGCTCTAGGATCTCGAGCTCTGCTTTGGCCTGGTGTGATACTGGAATACAGCTGCCTATAGAAACTCTCAATCTCTCTCAGGATTTCAGGAGTCGATGAAATGATACTGAAGTCTTCAGTTTTCAGCCTCGTCAGTTGACTTTGCCCAATAGACAGATCTCTAGCGAACACTTTGGAGCCTTTGTTCCGCTCTATGGCCTCTTTGATACGCTCGGTATTAAATTGGCGAAGGTCGCTCGTCAGCGACTTCGAAATCTGTCTATTAAGCTGTCTATAACGTAGGACATCCGCTGAGTCTTGCAGTCTCATTTCATGTCTCCTATCCATGAGTTCGAGTCTATGTGCGGAAAGTTTCTTCAATTTGGGACGGTGGGTTTTGAAGTATTTTGACCCTACCGTACGGACAGCATCCACCACCAGGTCGTTCAGATCGTCCACATCCATGCTGTTATCAAGGGTCTCGAAGCGGTTCTGGAGCTCGAGCTGAAAGCGCTCGGGGTTTTGAATCTGGGTCGGCACTGGTCGGAGCGTAGATTTTATCAGTCGCGATCTTTCAAGCTTTACGTTGATATTCAATGTGCCTCTTACCAGTCGGTGATCGCTCCCTGTCTTAACAGCGTTGATCACAGAGACGTCTTTGAATATTTGCTTCCTCGTTGACATGATAAAATCGATCTCATTTTTGACCTTGCCGTCGGGACTTATCCAGGTCCATTTGCGAGTTACGGGCTTTCTGAAGAAGGAGTTCATCATATAGAGGTTCTCCCTCTCCATAAAGTCCGCCAGCATCTGGCCTCTGTCGTTCCGTTCCCCAAATCCAAATTGCCCCACTCTCAACTCGTCACCGCAGCGCTTCCCCAACTTTGCATTGAAGTCCCCCATCACAACCGTGTAGTGGGATTTGTGACTATGTATGGCCCTAGAAATCTCCTCATACAAAGCCTCCACTTCGTCATCGTCGTGTTTCGAGGTTGGAGCGTATACCTGGATGACCGTCAACGAATACCGTGATGATATTCTGAGTACCAAGTATGCCACTCTGCTGGAAACACTACCGATGGATAGCACGTTGTTGACGAGGGACTTGTGGACGATAAACCCGACACCACCCACGGACAGTCGGTCACCCTCCCGGAAGTACAACAAGTTACCGGAGTCCAAAATTATCGTGTCCTCTCCCTCTCTTCGGACTTCAGACAACCCGATGACGTCCCAGTGTAACTTGCCGATAACTTCTTCCAACTCTGTAATTTTCGCGTCGGTCCTCAATGTGCGCGTGTTATATGTTGCCAGGTCCAGTCGTCGGTGTTGGTAGCCGCAACCTACCCGGTGATTCTTCGCACCCCCTGCCGCACCATTACCGTAGCCGCTACCGTAGCTAGGAATGGTTTGGCTGCCGGGGACTAGGGGCTGTTTCTTTGTGTGCCTATCCATAAGGGGTTTTGCCATAATCGCCACGCTTGGCAGGCGGGTTGGCGATCGCAGTATGACCCGTACGCATAAAGAGATGCTGCTGCCCATCTCCTTAGGTGAGGTTATATGTAGGTCTATCCGTTTTCGTCGTATCTAAAATACTAGTCTTACAGTGCTTACTTTGGGCTAGGCTAATTGGTGTGAATGTAAGAAATATTAATACGTATATAAGTGCGTATGCACAAATTGAAATTCGTCGTTTCTAAACTCTCGTATTCCTAATAGTTTTCGAAGAATTTTAGTTTGCATATAATCAAACTAAACCCACACAGAGGGGTAATCTAAGTTTTTAAATTAGCGAACCTTACTATTGCGTCTGAATAAATATTTTTGTGATAAACCTTATCAGTAAGAAAATAAAGTCGTCAGTCCAAAAACTCAACTCAAACGAGATTGTAGCATTTACAATATATCTATATGATCTCCGAAAATGAAAAAAGTTTCGTTCGATAAAGCGCCTTATGTTCAATTATATATCAAACACTTTAATAAAAACAAAAAAAGGCAAAATGTAACGGAGCGTCATTCTCCTTACATTTCCATGTTAATCTTTTATAACATCCCACATATTGTAACATTGTTGTTCACGGCAAGGTTATAAATATGATTTGACATGCAAAAGGGGCATTTCGCTGACCCTCGGTCACTGTGACTTGTCACAGTGGGGTGCCATTCTTGTATTCCAATATCAGATGACAACTGCAGTCAATTGGATACATTGTAACTTCGCCGCTTTGGAATAAAGATCATTTGATATGCATTTGTGAACATAAGTATACTGCGTTTCATCGTAATAAAGGATGATTTTATGTTAAACGAATATCTAAGTTAATACTTCAACAAAAAAAAATATGAGTAACGAATAATTTTATTAATAAGACATACCTAATTTTGGTGCAACTGTAGCGATCCTGCTTTTAGCAACGACGATCCTGGGTTCGAATCAAGGTATGGGTTGTGTCTGATGAATACATGAATACGAATTACTCTTATTACAATATTACATATTTGTGTATCATATATGTATGTCTGTCCGTTGTCCTAGTGTCTAAAACACAAGCCTCTTACAGTGCTTACTTTAAACTAGGCTAATTGGTGTAAGAATGTAAGAAAAAAATAAAACGGGTGTCTATATATAATAGACCACACGACTGAAGTAAAACCTATTTAGCCCCATATATATATATTTATGTATGTATGTATGTATATATCTTTTTATAATCTTTAAAAAAATAAAAAAATGCTTTTGTTCTTCAGTCATCGGCGGTCAGTTGTTCCTGTTCTGGTCTACAGATTGGGGAGTGACTGATTTTAAATGAACACAAAGTAATAAATCCAAAATACAGAAAAACCATCATATTTCATTCATCGCTAGATGCGCTTGTTTTTTATTTATTTGCATAGGTACAAACAGCAACAACCATAACTGCCCGTTCAAGACCCAACAGACAGAAAGGTAGAAAGAGATGAAATTATTTTTCCCATGACAACTTCATAACAAAAACTAAAGTTTTTATGACATAATATCTTTGTGTGTGTGGTGTGTGTCTCTTGGCGCCAGAGAACTGTCACTGCTTGACGCAGAGTCTTGACATGCCTGATGACGTGCCTTCAGTTGTTGCCGCTCTTCCAAAACAAAGAGCAACGGCAACGTCGCATGCTTTTGGATGAAATAATGTTAAAATTTAATTTTACTTATCCTGCATCCATAGACTTAGAAAGGTATAGATGCAGCAAGCAAATAATAATACAGATTTCTTACACTTGCATTATAAAAAATTATTATTAATATTATATTACTCAAATAAAACATATACTAACTTAGCAAATAAACAAATCGAAATAGCGCATAATTATTGTGATTTTTTATTACACAAACATTTGTCCTTACCGGGACTCTAACTCAAAATCTTTTCTGATTATAATTAGTAGGATCATTGCCAAACTCGACCTCGTTATGTTTTTTGTCCTTAGCTCTTATTCCACCACGCATATGGTTTCCTCCGTTTCCAAAACTTTATCATTTCTGTTATTTAAAATATGAAGTAATAATTTTTCAGACATGCGGTAATTTATTCAATTCTACTCGAATTTTATATCTGTGACACAAAAGACACGCCTTTTTCTGTTCAAAAACCTCGGTGTTCGAAATGCAACGATTAGAATGGTTTTAAGGTTCAAATGTGTCTTGCTTTTAAATTTCAGGTTAACAAAAGTGAAGAAAGTAAAAATTGCAATTTTTGTAGTGCAATATGAAATAATATTTTGTTAAATATACCTATTCTTTTGCTATAATGTTAGAGAGCAAAGCGCGTAAATAATTTGTTCGCCAGTCTGACTAAAAGTTAAATAAAAAACCAACACTTTTTTGTAGCAATATATAATTATAAACTTTAAAAACCTTACTTACACAAAAGCACAAAGAAGATAGAATCGCCTTTTGTCTTCAATATTATAATTTTGATTGGATGGATAATATCGTAGTCCTGGTAATTTTAAAAACCAATACGCTTTTCAGTAAAAATATATTATTACCACTTCATAACAATGTTCAAACATTATTATGAAGAACCAACCGTTTGTGCGTTCTGCCTTTTAAAAATCGCTATCTTACGAAGATAACTGGCACCAACAGTAATAAAAAACTGATGTTGTGTAAGTGACAATTTTCGGGCTGGTACGAGGGCGGCACTGAAAATTTTGTCAATCAAGGAAGTGACACAACTTTACTATTTAAAAATGTATTTATTGCTTTTCGAAGTATCTGCGAAATTTGACACATTTTTCCATACGATGGAACCAATCATTGAAGCAACCATTCCATTCGGAAGTTGGAGTCTCCAAATGGCTGTTTTGTAGGCGTCCACAGCTTCTTCAGGTGATGAAAATCTCTGACCACGCAATTTATTCTTTATTTTAGGGTAAGTATAGTAATCATTAGGGCTTAGGTCGGGGCTGTACGGCAGATGGTCTAATAATTCTATGTTTTCTTGCTCCAAAAACTCTTTTGTTCTGTGCGCGGTGCGAGAACTCGCATTGTCGTGATGGAGGATGATGCGGCGGTTGCAGTTCTCTTTACGGAGTTCAGAAAAGACCTGTGGCAAACAAATGCTAGGATACCATTCTGCATTAACCGTTCTTTGTCCCTCAAGAGGAATAGTCACAACATGGCCGGTTTTGGAGACAAACGTGATCACCATTTTTTGGAACACTCCGTGAACGAACACTGTTTTTGTGTTAAACCACGTCAAAAGTTATAATAAATCATCGCTCTTGATTTTTCTCGAGTCAATTCCATTTTCTCAACGGCTTAGTTTGACAAGACCTTGTGACAAGACCGAGAATCTTTTTTTTAAATAAATAAATGGTATTTGATTTTTGAAACCAAGGAGTTTTCAATTAAAAAGATTTTAATATGACAGCAACAGTGGAAATATTCCATTCCCGATACTTTTAGTGCAGCCCTCGTATGTGACGGTGTGGGCCACCTTCATTTAGCCTACGCCGCACTGTCTGCATTGATATCTAGCGACCGGAAAAATTGACAATGATTGTTCTGACATTACATTACTACTTATTATTGAATTGAAACAATCCCAACTTTTTGATGCGAAACTCATTAGGGTCTTAGAAAAAAGTATTAGTTTCAGTTATTATGGTTCATTTCAAAACTTTGTAACGCTACACACACATCTACAATAAAAATGACATTTATGAAGACGTCATACATCTATTCTCACTTTCTTTCAAAAAGTTGGTAGTCACGTGACAGGGGCAGTTAAGGTTGTTGCTGTTTGTACATATGTATAAGTATTTTAAAAACATAATTTCCTGTTAGGAAATAGATAATTAGATTAGGTTATTCAGAATAAATTTGATAATTTATTAAACGTAATAAAGGGTAATCTAAATATATTTATTTGATAATAATAAATAGATTAATCTGATTACAATAAAAAAACCCAAATATTACCAAATAAAATTAAATAAAAACAAGCCGTAAATTGAAATGTTCTTTTCTATTTCATGTTAAAATCTATAATATAAGAACACAGTGGTTTGTGTGATTGTCTGTCCGCTCTTTTCCCCGTTTTTTTAATGTTAACATAGCAACGCGTTTTTTCCATTGTTGGGCGAAAATGGAAAAGTCATTGTTTGCATACTGCCCAGTGCTGTACATGTCTGTACTGCCCAATGCTGCCCCCCACATGTCTGTTTCCATAGCAATGCGTTACCGGGTCAGCTAGTCTATAATCAAAGATCACAAATTTGTTGTTTGTCTGTCCGCTCTTTTCCCCGCTCGTTTTCCATTGTATACGCGTTACCATAGCAACGCGTTAACCGCAAGTCGTTCGCCTACTGGACGCTAGATGGCGCTAACGGAAAAATATTAAATAAAAGAAAAAATTAAAGAATTTTGTCTACCCGTGCGAAGCTGGGACGGGCCAGTAATTACTTTAAAGCAAATAAAAATTTACCATCACTTCAAAAATTAAATAATAATAGGTCAAGGAATAATAATGTAATACATATACATATAACCAATTTCCCGCAGGGATAGGTAGAGATCACAGATTTCTACTTGACACGATTCTGACATACATCTCTTACTTCTTCAACTCTCATCAGCCTTTTCATATATTGTATCAATAACGTTACCATAGCAACGCGTTAACCGCAAGTAGTTGGTCTACCGGACGCTAGATGGCGCTAACGGAAAAATATTTAATAATAAAAAAAAAATTTAAAGAAGTCCACCCGAGCGAAGCCGGGACGGGCCGCTAGTATTTTATATGATTTGAATTTTATTGAACTAACGTCGAGCTGACCTATATTACATATTTTAATATTTTCATCCTTAACTTTATCCGCAAACGCCTTACGGCTGCCATTCGTCATTTTCATCGATTGGTCACAGATTTCAGTAAATCACAACAACGATGTAATAAATCATTTTTGGATGTGGTACTTACCAAATAGTCACTCGACAATTGTATTTACTCGGAATTTTCAACACATAATATAAAAATTGTTTGCGTAAGTCAAGCATTTAGAATCGTTTCATATTTTAAATCACAATTAATTAATAAAAGATGCTTTAAATGGGTCAAATATTTTATGCATGCACCAAAATCAATCAGCGGAGTTTTGTTTGTAAAATTAACATTTAATAAAATCTGTGTTGATTCGGACTTACCAACTGACTTTAATTCTGTAATAATAATATTTAATTTGGTGATAATAATATAATAATAAGGCAAAATGCACGGAAGCAAATAAACGCATTGTCATACAATAATATTGAGCACACGTGTAGAGTAGTGAAGGCGTTCTCATTATAAGCGAAAGCTTTCTCATTATAGAGTTTAATCATGTTGATTAATAAATAAATAAAAGCTATTAAATTAACCTTACAACTCCTCTGAATTTTCTTTAATCATTCTTTCCGTTGTTTCTTCGCTGTTTATGGATAAATATGTTTACCATATAGGCAAGAAAAAGTATTGCTTTTGCTTTTTAGTAACTTCGTTTTCGATACATGTTATAATAAAAAGACATAATATGTCACATCCATTTCAATTGGTATTCACAACTCTTGGTTCTGTAGCGAATCGGTCGTACTGCACACTGCATTCAATGGAGCAGCGCTTGCATCAGATTTATCCATTCACTATACAACAGGTCGGTTGGTAATAAAGTGCATTGTTTCCAACCTGGCATTATAGAGTAAGGTGTATTAAAAACTTAAGTCACTTGATAGCATTAAAAATAAAGAAATAAAAAAAAACGAGCGAGCCTTACAGTAGTCGCAAATGATGTGTAACATTTGATAAATGGAGAAGATTCTTTAACATTAGAATCAATTTCTTCTTTTTAAATCGTAAGATCATAAAAAAGATCAAATTTACTAAAAGATTTTTTTTAAACAGTGACAGATATTAACCTAAAAATTTAAAAAAAGCTAAATGAAAAACTTTATTTGAATAATTATTAATTATTACTTACTTGAATTTGTTCCAATGATCTGCAGTTTATTGAGACTTATTATCAACAATCAATGTTTATTTATTTAGTTGAAGTATATAAATTGATTTATATAACAGCAAACTTTATACACCGTATTTACACTAACAACACTGTAACTTAAGTGCACAGCTGATGGTTGACAGTACCGACCTCTCCGAAAATTGGTTTGTACTATCTGACGGTCAACTCTAAAATCGCGTGCGCATTCATGACTTCCTGTTACACACTTCCGTCCCATTTCACGAAATCACTCCCACAAATTGCAGGAAAGCGAGAGGAAAGATGTTACATATCAAAAATAATTTATTTATCGGACATCAATGAACCATTTGCAATGGTTAGTGATTTCAAATCTAACAACCTGTTAGCATTTAATAATTAAAAAAGACTCGGTAATTAAACAAATGTGCGCCAACAAAGGACAGTCCCCACTGTCGGCAATGCTTTTCAAAATGTTACTGCTGCCACGCACCCGACTCAACAAGGATCTTGCCTTTTTACGCAAAATAGCCTGGAAACTGTCGACCATTATTAATATATGTATTTCAAAACATACACGATATAATTGAACTCGTGCACAAATAAATAATAAATTATAATAAAATAATTATGATTCAAACAAAATACGCACGAAGCGTACAAGCTGCCTGAATTTGTACAGCTCGATACTTTGTTTGAAACTGTCAAATAAATAACCATTGACATTACCAAATATATAGGCAATGATGAAACTGTTTTATTGAGTTTATACATTAACAAAATAATAATAAATTGATTAAATTGCAGAAATATTGAATACATGTCGCGTAGTTAGAAAGTTTTTTAAATTAGAGGACAACTCAGCAAACCAACAATGCCATACCATTAACATAACAGAAGAAAATACAGTATAATACCAATAATAATTTATTCATTACTTGGTTTGTATAAACCACAAATCACCGTAACAACCATCAATACCAGCATCAAAGTCGAAATGAAAAAAACTCCATAATATTTATCATAATAATTTGTAACATTTATACCAAATAGCCTAGCCTAGGATACCGTAGACATACATATATGATACATATATATTCAATAATAAAAATATATATATATATTCTCATTACTTAGCTACAAAAGCTCGTATTCATCACAAAACTTCCTCTTCCGGGACTATAACCCAGTACCATCGGTGAGTCAGTAAAGGACGGGTCGCTTAAACAAGTTCAACAAAGAGTATGCGTAGACTAAAAGAATACCCACGTATTATATTGTAAATGTCGTTACTTCTGTTAAAGCTGATGAGTTTCTTGCGTCCATTCTTCTTGTCAGTTAAAAGACGTCCTGAATGGGTGGTAGGTAAAAATGTTGGACGATTCAAAACTACTTATTTTAAGTGCATTTGAATAAAGTTATTTTCATTTTCATTTTCATGTAAATGACTTTTATGTTTAGATGTTTGTCATACCTCAAATTATATCACCCTGTTTGTTACAATATCTTCTATCTCCTAAGGAAAAAATCTTCAATTAAAAAAAAAATGCCGTCACTATTTCTCCTGTGTGTAATATTTTTAAAGAATATTATTTGTGCGTGGAAAATTATTAATATTATCGTTAACCCCTCATGGTGAACTAAATGCTGCTATATGACGACCGCTGTAGTCGAGTGGCTCGCATACCGGTTTTAAGATACTCCAAGGCCCCGGCTTTGATCCCCGGCCGGTTGTGATACTGTCGTTGTTTTTGAATTCCATGACACAAATGATTTTGCTACTTAATTTGGGGTCAGAACAATGTATTTGATGATGTCTAATATTTATTATTTATCCGTTCTTAGTACATCGGCAAGGATGGAATCTGACATCTCAACCGATACTAAATGAAAGAAAAATACCTGTCGAAATCAGATGATTAACGGTATTAAAAGAAAATAATGGGATAAACGAAGCGAAAGCCTTCGCACAAGAGACGGCAACCTTAATTCATCATGAATGGGCAGCAATCTGGCGATCCCCATCGCACGACTCCGTGGCGCACGCCGCGAATCAAGGAAACAATCACACTAAATTGGATGCCGCCGCCTCTAGAAGATATGCGCACGATTCGAACGAACGAGGTAAAAGCTCCTATGCACTCTTAGGAATATAAAAAAGTTTTTTTTAATACTGAAAGTATCCATAAATACTTTTTCTTTTTGTTTTTTTTTTGTTAGGTTTTCCCATAAGGGAAGGCGAAGTGTACAAAGCCTATACAGCCTAGTATTCAGTAATTTCTTTTCATAATTAGATCATGATGAATAATGATGAGAGTTGATTTATCAATGAAAAATGATCAATGGATGATGTATTTAATTTCATATTTTGCATTTACAATGCCAACAAGCCCGGAGGCATGGTTAATAAATATTATATATCATATCAATGTATTATTATATCTTATATCAATAGATGATTTAAATAATGATATAATCCCTTTCCCTAGATTCAAATTAAGGTTTTTATGAAAGACTCTCAAGAAGTCTAAGAGGTTTCATCTCCTTAGACTTCTTGAGAGAGCGTGAAAAGACTTCTTCCACTGTTTTGTATCACTTGCCATCACTGCCGTCCTTACGGTAAGTGCAATAAGTCGAGTTTTTGGGCAAATTGACTTACGTACAAATATATGTACAAATATAATATACTCCATAAAATTCCGCTTAATTTTATAGTCGTATAGATAAAGTTTCAAGTCAATAACTATTATAGTTACAATGGTACACAAAAAAAAGAAAAATTAAATCTTTAATCGCAATTATTTCGAAAGTAGCCGAAACTACTTATTGCACTTATCGTAAGGACGGAGAATCACTCGTGAATAAAACAAACGCTTAGTGAATAAAAAATCCACCATTATTACACACTTATATCCACCATAACACAAAATTTTACAAGCAACCAAAACCACTTAAGTGACATTTCCCGGTCCCGCCAAAAAGGCCTCGGTTTATTTCATGATCAGTGGCGCCAAAGGTCACATTTATAAGGGGAAGGGGAGATAACTACATGCTATATTTATATCAAATGCGAAAGATATTGTAAAGCTATATCAACTGCCTATTGATCAAGATATTTGCGAAGAAATAATCACAAAATCGCACAGAACTATGCGGTGAGGCCTTAAATTGATCTAACTCGGCAATCGATACGCCATTCCCAGGAACTCCTTCCCACGGGCATAGATCTCGTTAACGATCCGTGGATCTGATTTAACATGTGAACCATGTTAATTGGTGAAGCGGAATGTGTGAAGGGAATGATTAGCGGTGCCATGTTGATCTAGTTATAATATTTGCTCTGTATATTTCTCATAGGAATTAATAAGAATTTCCTAATGACAAACGATTATTATTTTATATTTAAAAGTAATGTTAGTTTAATATACGAACAATAGTAAAGTATTAATAAATTAGGTAGTTTAACACATAATTTCGCACTTTGTGTCAACTTATTGTAAAGGAATCCAAACCTTAGTATTAACAAAAATATTTTTAGTATTTTCAAACAACATTCTACGTATATTTATAACTTCATTCATTATTCTGGATTCCAAATCTTCTTTCGATATTTTAACGTTAAAATAATACGTTATGTTTCTTCAGTCTATGGTTCGATAATTAATAAGCGTTCACATTTTAGCCCTTATTTAATAATTTTACAAACCCTCAATTAACTAAATCTATAATTAAATTTGCGGTACACTTAAATCGATCATACCTAAATTATTATTAATACAATGGACTAGCGTAATTTAAAGTACATGTCACACTATTTGAGTCCCTAATTTTGTTTGTCATTGTTTACTTGTCGAGTGGATTAAGAGTTAATGAAACTTAATATTATAAGAAAAACTTATTTTTAACATTACTTAATCAGTTGCTCTTATGCATAACACGTCAGACCCGCTAATACTTTTACACTAAATAAAAATTAAGGAGTAATATTTTCAGTGTTGCCTGTAAATACTAGCAACAATCCACTTAACTGCACAAAGAGGGTGGCGTCAATCTCCAACGTCAAAATCTCAACATCCAAATTAGTAATATTAAAATTTCTTAACAACAACAGACAAGCAAAACTCTTTGCTTTTTCCAAGTTAAATCATAAGAGCTTAGTCATTATATAACAAACCGAACCTGACCTTACTCCTGTCTAACGGCCTGCCCGATATGGCAGCATCAGTACTGGTTTTAGAAAAACATCGACAACAGGTAGTACTGAAGGTTTGACTCTTAAGATACCATCTTTGTTTTTATGGTTTCGTCACTTGAAATCGCCTATGGTGTTGCTAGATTCGTGTATTATATTCGGAAGAATGGATCATTGCTTTAATAAAATATTAGACAGTTTGAAGAAAAATCTATCCGTTCTTAAAAAAACAATGCAATACTATCACTAAATTTCATACTTGTAAAATTATAAAAATAATAACAAACACTAAAGCTTACGTGCTATGTTTGCGTTTGATTGAAAAATGATATTACAGGTAATGATTGGTGAAACATAATTAAAATAAATCTCGCAATAAACAAGTGATATCGATTTTAACACAAAGCTGTTTGATTACACTACTTAATAGAGATTATTTAACTTAAATTAATTATTTCATTCAACTTCTAAAACAAATCAAATTATATCTCTGTAACAGTTTTAAAACTAATTTCTAACCAATTTGAAAACTACTGCACTAATTATTTTAGGGAAAATTTTAGGGTTATATCTGGCAGCACTGGTTACGAGTACAAAGGATGGTATGATAACCTTTACGGGCACAACCTTGAGTTTTTTCGCCTTAGATACCACTTATTATAATTGAAGTGAGAGTTTTTTGACGAAGTTTGAAATTAAGTTTATATAATGCATATTAATTGAGGTTTGTTGGATGAATATTTTCTCTGGTAGAAGACTTTTACAGGTTGTGGGCAGAAAAACTTTCAAATAGGCCTGTAAGGCAGTATAGTAGTAAAGGTTTTCGGAATGAAAGTCATCTCTTAAGTATCTATTGCGCTGTAAGCTAATGGCGGCGCTTCATCCGGATCCGGAGGGATGGTTGATAGAGTGAAACAATGAATTAGATCCATATCAAATGAAATGTCACTACATTCAGGGAAGCTAAGGTTTATATAAATACGATGGTGAGTTTGGTACATTTTCACTCCTAAACTAGTCCTCCGATCATCATGAAATGCATACACTTTGTCAGGGGTACAGTAATTGACATAGAGTACAATAACAAATAAACCTTTTGATCGGTAGTTTACATTAACGCAAGAGAAGAAGTGTAAAAGCTTGTGTTTATATAAATAGGTAAAGAGGAAACAATTTAGTAAATTTTCATTGTCTGCAACCCATTTTGGTAACAACATTTGGTAATGTAATTATTTAATTTTGATATAGTTCCTATCCGAACTAAATTAATTGCTGTCAAATAACAATCTCTTTTCGATTATTACATTTCTGATAATTATTGTAAGTAATTATAGTCTTCTACTTATTACCCGATCATTTAATGTATGCAGTCTTTACGTAACGGAAAATCCTTATTTATTATTTCGGTCAATTCACGACATTAATTTTGTTCTAAACTAGACACTATACTATGGGTATTAAATAAGGTATAGAATACATAATTCAATATAAAAACAACCATGACTTGAGAACAAATTTTTTTGCTCATTACACAAACGTATGCGCCTACCAGGATTCCAACCTAAGACCATTGGCACAGAAGGTAACATCGCTTTCGTTTATACCAAGCGACCCTCTTGGTATATAGGTATAATATGTGCTATATATACACTAATTTTACATCTCGATCTTTTTACTCTAAGTCGGAAACTCGAAGCAACACAATCACTCATTTTATAACACTTTTACAGGATTAATTTTTTTTTTATATTTTATCTTGACGTTTCTACTGCATAACAGGAGCCGTGATTCCTGTGATCATTAATACGGTAAAATTGGTTATATTTATAAATGTGATAAGCGCGGAAGTGTAAGAACGAAATATAAATTACTTTACGAAACTACCACAGCTCAATATTCAGTATCGATAAAACTCATGCCCACCCGAATCGCATCGTAAATTGCAAGTAGGAAATCTCTTATATATGCAAAATATGACAAATACATGGCGTGTACAAAAGATTAATGCATTTTATATATCTCTTGGAACGAACGACCTTCGCCTTGAGCATCTTCGATTAACCTGGGACATCAGGCCTGCCGGTAATGAGAAATTAGCCCCAAGACAGATGAGTCATGCGTGGTACACGGTGACCATGAACCGTAATAAACTAGGAAATTAATAATACAATACGTGAAAAAAAACAATATTGTTTCTTGTTTACTACAACTCCCTGTTTCAAATTATTCAAAATATAGTAAACTCTATAATACCCACATTAATTTGTTTTATAATTTTCATATTGATATGTGTTTTCTATTATTATTTGCAGATTATAATGCAAAATTACTTTTCTGCTTGGTCTCAGTCTGACTAACTGACGTTTCTCACATGTTTAACATAACAATGACAATTCTGACTAATGTTGACTGGCAGACCTTTTTTACTTTTCTGATAGAGATAAAGGGAAAAATTAAATCCGTCTGTAGACCTGCATAAAAATGTAACAAACAACAGCAACAAAATAATACACGGCATTTTTTCTACGCTATTTTCAAATGAATGAATAAAACACCGAAACATTTTTTTTAATGAGTATACTCTTGATCCCAATCAAATACGGGGGGCCTAGACTAGATTATCAATAAATTTTGAATAGCTGGATTTTATTTGTAGAAATAACTAAAAACATGGTCTAGATTCTAATTAAATAGATAGAATAAAGATGTTTTTACACTACATGACTTATTCCAGTTATGATGTGTCTAGTAATATGCATTAAAGCCAATCAGATTAATTTAAAAAATGTGTGTATACAATATAATTAGTTTCAGTGTAATAAATGTCGAAGTAGTTTTACTTCAATGCGCGTTACGTTTTAAATCTATCTAAACTTCCGAAAGAAACAAAACTGAGTTACCCTTAAGACGCACTTAAAGAAGTTTTAACTATTATTTAAATTACCATACCTTATCGTTAATTAACAGGCTACATTATTGTATCTAGGAATAAAATCTAGATCGTAATCATGCTCGCTAGCAACATTCCGAACATATTTATCACACGTCAGTTCGCTTAATTGAAAAGTCAAATGTCCATTATTGAACGTGACGTGTTGTCACAGCAGTAGCAGTCTCATCAGCTTAGTGTCCAACTATTCCGGTTTTGTAGCACAATATTTACAGACGCGAGTATAAAAAATTATTCAGTATCTCAACTTCCATTGTATGTACAAAGTTGTGAAATTATCTGTCAAACTTTCTTGGGAGTAGCGTAAACAGCCCTTCTTTTGAATCACTTTTGAAATTGTGGTAGAGCTAATAAATAGCATATATAAAATATCAGTATGGCGTCTGTCAGAACTGAGGCCTTAGTGCGAGTTTACGCATTCGATACTCGTTATCGAGCGCGTTACAGATTTCTATGAAGATTCGTAATTTCGGATGGTTACCGCTAGGGGCGCTTTTACAAAATCCATAGTAATATTTTACACAGACGATATCGAGTATCGAAGCGTAAACTTACACTAGGGCCTCTGTAAAGGGCCTCTTAAACCAACACTTGATACTTAACGGTGTTGTAAAAGAAGAAAGAAAAGTTAGGAATGTGCCCGATTTAATTTTAAAAGTTAGTAAAGCACATGTATGACGACCATTATTTTAGTCATCTTGTCATCATGGCTCCTGTCAAAGAGGCGAAATGTCAGAATGAAACTGAAAAAAAGTGTGTGTGTCGGCGCCGAAGCACGACTGGACTGGATTGCTCCTTAAGAACGATTGTTTTTGATCGCGCACAGAAAATAATAAAACATATCTTGTAAGTCAAAGTGAAAGGTGCGCACGATAGGTTGCGCTCATAAAACGCACCGCTGTCATTCAATCACTAAATTTTACTCTTCATACCTTATAAGAAAATCAAATCATCAAAAAAAAAAATAGAATAAACGCGCCGTTTATCCTGTGAAAGAGGTTTTATGTAAATAACTCTTCTATCTTTTGTCTCTTTATTTCCTCACATCTCAACGTACGTAAAATTTTTATTCTGACCATAAGCAAACTACCACTACCTAAGGACAATTCTATAGTTATGTTAAATAGATGTTCCAATAACATGAGTGCCATAAAAGCTCCAATTACATTAGTGCAAACGCGTTTATATCGTATTGATGTTTACGGCAATAGGAATATATGAAAGTTTGATCCAATTTATGAGGAACTGATGGATGGCTTAAAGGTACAGACAGACCGGTCAACCAGACCAGACAACGTCGGTGCTGATGTCGGAATCAATGGTTTCTCCTAATATAAATTCGCACTGACGGGATGTGTGATGAATTTTTGCCTAAGTCATGAGTATTTACATATCTTTATATATAAAAAATCCCTGTCAGAATGTTTGACCGCGATAAACTCCGGAACTACTCAATCGATTTTGATGATTTTTATTTCGTTTTGCTGTATTTGTTCCAACTTAGGACATAGGATAGGTTTGATTTATATAATTTGTATTAAAAAAATATTGGAAATTATAATAACCGAGCCACAGCCACGCGTGGCCAGGTCAGCTAGTATTTCTATAAATATAACATACTAGCTTTTACCCGCGGCTTCGCCCGCATTTTTTTCAATAAAAAGTATCCTATGTTACTTCTAATATTTCCAAGAATATATGTGTACGAAGTTTCATAATGATCGGTTAAGTAGTTTTTGCGTGAAAGCATAACAAACAAACTTACATTCAGATTTATAGTATTAGTAGGGATTTATGTATGTACCTATCTACCTACCCTAGGATCCATAACACAAGCCTTATAGTGCTCACTTTGGGCTAATTAATTAATTTTATTATTATTTACAGTGCGTGTATTGAACCTCAAAAGGTACGCCATGGCTTTGAAATTTCCACGTCGGAAGACCTTGTGCTGATAAGAAGCCGCAAGAAATTCGGCAAGGGCTGCTTTCTTGCCCCTTTATTACTCATGAAGCCGGGTACTTTAAGTAGTAACTTATACAAAGTCAAGTTTCTTCCTAACAGTACCTATACTATGTCAAAGACGAGCGTAAATACGTCATACTTAATTTTTTTACACTTTATTGCGCCGATGGCGCCAAGGCGAGCAGTTTTTGCACATTTTTTTCCCAACCAGTTTTTTCATACAGGTACGACCACATGTTCAATTAAAAAAGGATAATTTCGGATCGAATACGGAAATTTGATGGCCCAGTTTAATGTGACTATTGAAATCGTTTTGTTTACATTGGGAAGGATAATTAAGCGTAGTTTTTTTTACGTCATCGTAAATAACATTGCAATGGTTTGTAGTGATGTTTATCTTTTCTCCAGCTCTTTTTACACGTTTTAGTACACCGTTTGGTGGAATGGTAGTGATCCTGTCTTTCGCATCGACGAACCTGAGGCCTTAGTGCGTAAAATATTACTATGGGTTTTGTACGAGCGCCCCTAGCGGTAACCATCGGGAAATACGAATCCTCATAGAAATCTTTAACACGCTCTATCACAGTATCGAATGCGTGAACTCGCACTATAAGTCGATCGCTTAAATGAGTCTTCGCCTGCGCGGTACAGGGACGGGGGGGTACAGCAACAAAGGGAGGTACGGAATAAGGGGGAAGGGCCGCGCCCCTGTACCGCGCGGGTGAAGGCTAAGCAATCGACCTATAAGGTGTCTGGACTATAAGGCTCCTTCCGTACATCGTCATACATATATTTTTGTAATTATATTAATCACTAGCTGACCCAACCACGCGTTGCTGTGGCACAGTAATTTTAAAGAATTTTTCTGAAATAAAAGTAGCCTAAGTGACTCCTTATTACATCAGCCAACTGCCAATAAAAGTCCCGTCAAAATCGGTCCAGCCATTTTAGAGATTAACCGGAACAAACAGACAAACAAAATTGTAAAAAATGTTATTTTGGTGTATGTACCGTATATATATTCATATGCATGTAGTAAAAACGGTTATTTCAATATTACAAACAGACACTCCAATTTTATTTATATGTATAGATTTCCCAACTATAAAACTTGTATTTCTTTTTAGCTTTTAGATAAACTTTATATACCTACGTAGTGGATTCGTTTAAGATATTTTAATATATCTTTTTCAAATGGCATGATGACAAACCGTATGCTTATAAGTAAAATTACATAATGCAATATATTTATTAATCTGTATATTTTCTTAACCAAATTATCCTATAAATGCAGCTTTTAAATATAAGTAACTTACTTAATTAAATAATTAATTAATAAATAAACATTTGTCAGCATCGTATACATTGTTCTGAAGCTAAGTTTAGTAGCAAAAGCTCTGTTATGGAGTTCAGAAACAAATATGGTAGGTACCACTAATACGAATCGTTCGTTACAATCCATCGTCCATCCAACGATGTCCATCCAAAATTTGATCGTGAGTGTCGAATCATCACTCCAGAGTTTTAACTGACGACGCGCCACGTATTTCCGAGACCATCATAAATCCAACCCGGCGCGTCGCGCCAAACTGATCGTGAGTACATGATCGTCAATCCAACACAATCAGGTAGTACACTTCCTTATATCCCGACCAATTGAAAACTGAGGAGCCGGAGTGACGCCAGTGAATGCGAAAATCGAGTTGGCCTAAAACCATTTGGAGTGTCGCCACAGTTTTACGTCTAGACTGACGCGAAAAACTGATCGTCAATGCCCACTTTTTATCTATTTATCCTGACTTTAATCCAAAAGTATTGTATGTATCAAAACGCTGAAGTAGCTATTTAAAGTAATAACACACAGGAAAAATGCTTTTTATTTCCTTTTCAATCACCATAATTTCAATACCTACATAGCTCTTTAAATCTATTAAAACGCATTTTTAAGAAAGGTCATTTTAATTTATACTTATGCATTTTCAACGCTCTAATATATAAAAAAATTAATAGAAAAATACAAAAAAATAGACTTCCCCCAAAGGTAATCTGAACTGAATTTTTATAGTATTTTTTTTAGTATAAAAAGGTCTAAATTTTTATAGTATAAAAAGGTCATTTCAATACTAACGTTCCGGTTGACGCAAGTAACATAGTCAAGAAAATTCTATAAGTCAGTTGTCTAAATATAAAATTTGGGTTACCACTACATAGATGAGAATTATCGTATTTGACACAACAAACCGTTCTGTACATATTTGTACAGTTTTCATAAACAAACGAACGACAGTACGCTACCAAATTAACTAGCACTCTTCGTTACCGCTTTCTCTATTAACTTGATAGGTCATTCTTATTTGGATACGCCGTCTTGTGTAACTAAATCCAACGTTCTCAAAGAAAATATAACATGTATTTATTTTACCATTTACGCAAGATAGAGACAGCAAATAGGACGGTTTGCCTCAAACAAACGAATAAACTGCTTGAATTAATTCATGTTAATTTCTACCTTTTTCAAAGTCTTGTCAAAATGTCTGTCAGTGTATTGCAACATTATTTTAAATGGTTGTGTTTAAATAAAGTTTTGTCGGTCCTAATATACAGACCTATAAATAACAAAATAACCACTAAATAAGTCAGAATCACATTATGGATGCATCATTTTAATATAATAATAACTAGGCGATGCAGTCACTAAGCATAAAGCTACGCTAGCACCATATATTGGAGCGGAACGTTATACCAAAAATAATAATTTTTATTTTTTGTTTCGATGGGAATTTTTGCGAATTTCAAAATTCGGACGCCGTCACAATCTGTTGATTCGATTCCACACAAAAATTATTAAAATCGGGTAAGAACTCGCAAAGTTATGGAGTACGGACATTGCGTCATTGAAGCTGATCCATGGGAGCTTCGCTCGCTCCGCTCCAATAAATTTCTTTATTGCCATAATCCATATTTGAAGACTGATGCCCAAACTAGGCTAAATGGCTGGGTGTCAGGCGTCAGAAGCTTCTCCTAATTTTTGCAACATGAGTGACAAGAAAAATAAATTATATTAATAAAATAAAAATATGTAGCTTACTTCCGCAAAAAATAAGCAAAATACACGCCAGCCCGCAAATAAATTCAGATACCGCATACACCGACAGACCTGCACCTTCACCAACTACTCTACACGTGTTTCTAATAACGAGTACTATGTTCACGAAATTGCATCGTCTAACATTAAGTTCTTAGTACTCGATATAACATACCTGATGATGTTCGCTGTGGGGTCGAAACACGTGTAGAGTAGTTGATAAAGGTACAAGGTCGGTATCTGCATTCATTTGTTTATTGCATTATGCTTGTTTTTTGCGGAAGTAAGCTTCACATTTAACTTTTATTAATGGACTAGCTGACCCGGCCACGCGTTGCTATGGTAACGTTAATCTATAATCTAAGATCACAGTGGATTGTGTGTTTGTCTGTCCGCTCTTTTCCCCGCTCTTTTTCCATTGTATCAATAACGTTACCATAGCAACGCGTTAACAGCAAGAAATTCGTCTACCGGACGCTAGATGGCGCTAACGGAAAAATATTTAATAATAATTAAATTAAATAGAAAAAAAATAAAAAAAATTTGTCCACCCATGCGAAGCCGGGACGGGCCGCTTGTTATCCTAATTATATTTTGACAATACTTTGTGTGTGTGTGTGTGTGTGTGTTTGTTGCCATATATAGCTACCATAAGCCTAAGAATAACAGTTTTTATAATTTTTTATAATACAGTAACGCGTGGCCGGGTCAGCTAGTATACATAAAAATGATATATCAAAATACAGCTTTGACTCACATAAAGGTATGTCTTTATGATACAGCTTTAAATGATAGACATGAAGTTTTATAGTACGCTTAGTGTTCGTAGAAACGAACGGTGGGAACGATGCCGAAACAAGAGTGGTAGCGACTCCTGATAAAATCTTTGAACGCACTAGTAGCATACAGTTTAATGATGACACAAGTCGACACAACTTATTAGGAGTCTCGACAAGTAATCATTATGCTTTAATAACGGTTGATTCTGAGGACTGATTATGCTTCTGTTATACCGAATCTGACATCATTAACAACTGAACACAACTTTCATAATAGGAGCTGTCTGTCTTCGCTTGGGTTAAGCATAATGGAAACGGACATAAAAATAAACCTAGAATCTATCTGGAATGTTGTACTTTGAAGAATCTTTGATGTAGGTTCTCAACTTTGTCCAATGTAGGATGATACTTTTGACAGTTGACACCTATATAGAGGGTATAAAGTTGCTATTGCAATGTCAAACCAAACATAAGGAAACAAACGCAACCTTAGTACGTAGCAATAAGGAAATGACACCTGTCAAAAGTATCATCCTACATTGGGCAAAGTATAATAGGGATTACCCTACATAGGGTATGCTGCCCTAGTACCTACTTTATTTATTTATTTTTATTTATTTATTTTCAAGGGAAACATACATAATTTTAGACTTATACACAACACATATTGAATACACATATAACAATAAAGTTTCCACAGATATTTTACACATTGACAACTAACAAACACTAGCAAGAAATACTATGACATTAACAATGAAAGTTAAGCAAAAAAAATATATACAAGAGTAATCAAATTAAAAATTACGACTGTTTTCTAATACTAATTTAACCTGACTTTTAAACTGCCCATACGACAAAGCAAATATATCAATCTGAGAAAAAATACTATTATAAGATTTGCATGCACGAGTTAAAAAGTTGTTCCTACCATAATTAGTATGCATTGCAGAAGTACAAAACAAAAACTTATTTCCAGCACTTATCCTTTGGCATCGGAAATTTATTTCACTCAAAAGTGGTATGGAATCGATCTTATTATGTATGATTTTATATAATAACATCTGATCCCTAACAGTACGACGAGATTTTAAGTCAGAGTCTAAACGATACAAAATGGAGGCATCACCGGCTGATCTGAAATGGATATGCTTCAAAAATTTATTATGAATTTTTTCTATTGATTCTACATAAATATTATACTGTGGATTCCAAACTGTTGAGCAATATTCCAATATTGAGCGGACCAATGAATTATAAAGTATAATTAAAGTTGAAGGCTTTTTAAAGTCTTTGGTGATTCGTAAGATAAAACCAAGCATCTTATAGGACTTGTCTACTGTTTTCTCAATATGAGATTTAAAAATTAGTTTTCGATCCAAATGTGCGCCCAGGTCTCGCAACTCGGTAACTCGACATATCGACACATTATTTATTTTATAGTTAAATTCTAAAGGTTTATTTTTCCTGGAAAATGTTATTACATTACACTTATTAATATTTAAGAACAATTGATTTTTTGAACAATATAAGTATAGTCTATTAATATCTTCTTGTAATAGCTCACAATCATGTTGGTTCTTAATAATTTTAAAAAGTTTCTTATCATCAGCAAACAAAAGTATGTTAGAGTGTTGAAACTGCAAAATAACATCATTTATATATATATTGAATAAAAGAGGGCCGAGGTGCGAGCCCTGGGGGACACCCGAAGATACTGGTAAAAACGAAGAACAGTAGCCTTTAACTGCTACTGCTTGAGTACGATCACGTAAATAAGATGCAAGCCAACGCAAGAGGTCACCGTGCACACCGATGTGTTCTAATTTTTTGAGAAGGATTTCATGTGATATCTTATCGAAAGCTTTGGAATAATCGGTGTACACGGCATCCACCTGAAAGCCCGCATCCATCGCTTTGTACAGAATATCAATATATTCGCATAAATTGCTCTCTGTAGATTTTCTGGTCATGAAACCATGCTGCTGGGTTAACAAAACGGGTCTCATAATGGGGTAAATAGCATCGCATACAATTTTTTCAAAGAGCTTGGGTATAGTATTAAGCTTGGATATCGGACGATAATTTCCAATATCATGTTTATCACCTGACTTAAACACAGGTGTAATATAGGATTGTTTCCACACAAAGGGCATCACTCCCGTTCGTAATGAAAGATTAAATAATCTAAATAGCGGCTCAGATAATTGCTTATAGCAAAAATTTAAAAATATTGGGGGCACTCCGTCGGGACCAGCGCCTTTATTTATATTGATATCTTTTAGGTATGACTCAATTTTGGCTTTATCGATAAAAATGTCGTTAAGATTAATCAGGTTATTTTCTCTTTTGACATCCGTAAGACAATGATTAGACTGACTATAGGATTCAAATACCGAGTTGAAATACCGATTAAACAAATTACAAATGTCCTCGCCGCTAGATGATCTCACATCTCCAATAAACATTGAATCAGGTAAATCATTCAAATTTTTTCTTTTTGATTTAACATACGCCCAAAAGTGTTTACTATTGTGAGCGATCTTGGATTCGGCATCAGATATAAAATTATTGAAACACTCTTCTTGTAACACCTTTTGCCGTTCCCTGAGTAGTCTGAATGTATTATAATCATTTACGCGGCCATATATTTTCCATTTCCTGTGATATTTTAATTTTTCATTAATTGTTTTTATTAGTGCTCGATTAAACCATAGAGGATATTTATTTTTGTCATGAATAACTCTAACAGGAACAAACTTAATTATAATATTATTGATTATATTATAAAAAGCTTTAATGTTATCATACTAGAGATGCAACGGATATCCGGTTGCTATCCGGTATCCGGCCTATCCGGCCATTATTTTACTATCCTGCCGAATACCGGATAGTAGCGCACTATCCGGCCGGATACCGAATAGTGATTCTGTTTGGTATTTAACTTTGAAAAATGGTTAACATACAAGAAAACGACAATAAATTATCAATATTCGTTTATTAGTATTACCTTTAACGTACAATTTAAACTTATCAAAAAGCTTCATTCATTAAATCAATCGTAGCGTATCGTATTTTAATCTTAAACAAATAAAATAAGTGTTACCAAGTAAATAAAAAGACAGTTTAATATTCATAATTAATTAACAGCAAAATGCGTGACAAACCTGAGCTGGTAATTTTTATTATTTCCTTGAAAAGTTTATGAAAGCTGATACATTACTCCATTAAATTCCACTGATGAGGAGTCAAGTTACTTAGTCTATCGTGGTCGGAAATATATAAAGAAACAGCCCGTATCTGCTCTAATAAATGGTCCTGTAAATAGTAGGTGGAGTTCCAACGTGTACTGACATCATGCACCAACTGATGTTCCGGTAACTTCAGCTCCTTTTGGATGGCCTTCAGTTTTTCTTGCGCAAGTCCTGAGTGATTTAAATGGATTACAGTACGCCTAGAAGCAGCCAACATCTCCATTAAATCAGGCTGACATTTAAGTGATTCAGTGATGACTCTTTAGAGCGAGTGAAAATAAAGCAGCGAGCGGAATCGTATTCAGCCACCCGAACTCCTTTTACCATATTAGCCCCACTATAGTGCACAACAATGTGTATTTACTCGTAGATGGAAAATTTCTACTTCCGCCGCATGAAGTTGAAGATGGACCACCGTATATTTTGGAGAATTTGTCGGGATGCTTGCTTTGCAAATGGTTTTTCATAGAAGAAGTCCCTGCCTTCTTCCCTTCGCCACCACGAGATAATTTTTATGTGCAAACTACGTCCTTTGCATCGGCTTTTTCTATTTCAAAATAGTTCCACAAAGAAAATCGTTTATTTGCCATTATTTTGTAGAAATAGAATAAACACAATAAAGTACGAGTTAACAATTACGTATACACTATTATACACATTAAACAAAAAAAAACTTATCTATTTAGCAAAATAGGGCGCACGTGTACTGCATACGAAATAGTTCCGTGTACTGACCCAATAAAACTCGATTCTTGCCTAGAAAACGGTCCGCGCTAACCTGCACGACGCGCCCGCCGCCAAACTAAAATGTAGGTATAGTTTGGCCTTCCGAATATTCGGTGGCCGGATACCGGATATTCGGCCGGTGAGCAGGCCGAATATCCGGTATCCGGTATCCGGCCAAACAACTATCCGTTGCATCTCTAATAGGGTCTTGGACTGTAGTAACAAAATGATGTGATGTTTTGTATAGCGGTAGTTTATGGGGTTATAATTCATATTTAAAAGGTAAAATTAAATAATAATCACGATATTTCTTTATTTTTAACATAATAAAATATTATTTTTAAAGTCAAAATCACGTGACATAAAACGCCAATCACGGCGCATGACGTCACTAGTTGCTGTCACCGAGTGTCACCAGTATATTTGCGTTGTGTGCTGTTTCGAAACCTTGCATTATTGCTCTTATTCTGGATGTTTTAATCGTTTAGGCGAAGTAATATTGAAATATACTTGTTTATTTACGATGGCGAACAAATTTGTCCAAGCTGACCATTCAAATTTACCACGGATCGATGTAATGATGGTGGCGGAATTTTTTGCTAAAAACCCTGATTTTATCTCTGCGGAATTCAGAAATGTAAAAACTGTCGTGTAAGTACCATAACACAAATTTAAAGTGGCAAAAATTTTAATTTTCCTTTAGATTTAGATTGTGTGTGACCCATGGTTGTAATGTAACCCTACATGTTGTTGTTGTTTTAGATCATCCAAAGAAACGTATGGAGATGATGCTGTAGGCTATGTGCAACTGTGCCGAGAAAACGATACATGTATAGTCAAGTGTAAAATGTGTCCAGAACACAAAGTTCACAATAAACAATATAATCTCTCACTAACGGTGAATGAGAAAGAGGCGCAAGTAGTTAGTGTAATATGTCATGACTGTGTTGCATCGGCAGGAGGGTGTAAGCACGCAGTGGCTTTTTTAATGTGGGTGCATAGAAGATCCGAGGAACCTTCCTGTACATCTGTTCAGTGTTACTGGAAGAAACCAAAACTGGCTCAAGTTGGCCGTTCTATAAAATTTATTACTGCAAAAGAAATGTCACGAACGAAATCTAGCTGTATTAATACAGAGGACAAAGATGTTTTAAAATTGTTTTTAGGTAAAGCTAAGAAAAGAAAAACAAGAAATTGTCAGATATTGAAATATCAGCCACATTATGAGGTGGATGCTGTTAAAAGTCTTTCTTTGCATGTGTTATCATCTAAATATAACAATGAATTTGATTCAGAGAAGTTTTTAAATGTGATTGCTAGTGCATTTAGAAAAGACATAATCCATTTGGTAGAAATTGAGACACGAGACCAACATAAAAATCCATTATGGTATGAACTGAGATATGCACGAGTGACAGCTTCAAAAGCTTATGAAATAAGCCAGTGCAAAACACCAGATGGGTCACTTGTTCAAATATTAATGGGTGCTAGAACTCCAGACACAAGTGCAATGAAGAGAGGACGTCTCTTAGAAGATAAAGTTAGAAAAGTTGTAGAAGGTACACTCGGAAAAATAAGCAAATGTGGTTTGTTTTTATCAGATAAATATCCCATCATTGCAGGTTCTCCTGATGGGATATTGTCTAATGATGACAAGAAAGCTGTGATTGAAATTAAGTGTCCCACTAGCGACCAGACATATAAAAATTACATAAGGGATGGTAAAATTTTAAAAAAATTCCTGTGTCAAATGCAGATACAAATGTATGTTACAAATACACTTAAATCTTTTTTTTGTGTTGCTGATCCTGACTTTCAGAATAATTCTAAAGTTACCATAATACAGGCAGACTATAATGAAATTTATACACAAAATATAATAGACAAAGTATTATTATTTTGGAAAACAGTTTTATATCCTTTGCTGCATAGAAGTACTACATTAGATTAGGTAATGTTTGAAAAAATATTAATATTTATTTGTGTTACTTAATAGTGATTATAACTAGCTTTCGTCTATTTTTCAAAAATAATAATCAATAATCATTCCTTCACAGTTTTATAGTGTATGTAAAACCATGTATTTTTAAGGACAAATAAAAGATATTGTTTACTTTTATAAATGTTTTATTATTATTATTACCACTTTATCAACAATCATTTTATAAGATCATCTTGTAAATTTACAAGAGCACATGCTATTATGAGAATATCATCGATAACAGATAGCAAGTTTGTGTTTAACATGGAATGTAATTTTAACATAGCAAATTCTCTAACTCTTCTTATAACTCTCTCTATGTGTATACGAATGCTGGCTATCTGTTTTGTTTCTCTTACTTGATATTTAGTTAATTTTTCTCCACTAGGCACAGATGGCGGCCTCAGTAATTTTATACCTTTTTGTAGCAAGAGTGGTTCCAAATGTTTGAATCCTCTGTCTGCTAAAATATATGAACCTGGTGAAATTAAATCCAAAAAGTTACACTCCTCTACCAGTTGCACATCACTGATTCGTCCGCTATATCCAGGAGAAATATAGTTAATAAGGCCATCAGGGGTACAACTTATCAAATATTTTAATGTGTTGGCCTTTTTATATTCTGACCATGTCAGTGATTGGTGAACTGCTTTCGAAGGTTTTTGAATCTCTATTTCCAAACAATCTATGATACATGAAACTGAGTAATATTTATGTCTGAAAGCAATAGGCATATTCAGCTTTATTGATTTCTTAGTTTGTTCATTAAATGTAATGATGAAACTACGTAGTGAATTTGCTATAACAATTATAGTTTTTCTAAATATTTTGCTGGCATAAGACCATGTCATACCAAAATCATCACCTAGTTCAGTAAATTTTGTATCTAATCTGATTTTTTTGAGGCATAATAATATGTGCTCTTCTGGTATATTGTGTTGTTTTTGAATAATCTCTACTAAATAATAACAGTTCTCTGGAATCCCAATATAAAAACGAGGTCGTTGTTTTATTTTCCTTATTGTACTTTGTAATATTTCTTGTTTACATTTTATTTGTAACAATTCTTGCTTTATACTACTTTCAGATGACTGTGATTGCTCAGATTCTATTAATAGTTCTGGATCTGTTGGTATCGATGAAATTTCACTAGAGGTTCCTTCCTCGCTAGAGAACAATCTTCTTGCCCTTTGTGTAGCACTTAATGTTGTCTGTTTTCCTTTATGTATTGGTGAAGTTAAAACATCCTTAGTGCATGACTTTATAGGTGAAACTGCTGTGTTTGATGTCTTGATCTTACATTGAATTCCTTTACTTCTGTATTTATGATAAATATGTACTTGAATAGATTTCTCCTGTGATGCTGAGAGGTTTTCAGTAGGAGTTACTGTGTCTTCTTTATTTTGTATTGGATCTACAACAGTAAAGAAAAAGAAATAGAATACATTTTAACAGCTTAAATTTGAACATAATGCAGTTACATGGTCATGTTCTTGACAACACTTAAAGACAGTTGCTATTGGACAGTTACCATAATATATAATTAAGAGTTAATTTCTCTTACTAGTTATTAAGTTATAAAATGATGTTATTAAGATATACAACATATTCTTTGATAATAAGTAGGTATGAAAATACATTTCCATATCGTATATTCCATACCTTTTGTACATTCAGATGTTTCTTTATTTGCTGCATCTTTTAAAGCCTCTTCAACTAATATTTTTCTTTGCCTCTTGACAATAACATTACGATCAGTGCTTGGAGCTGTTCTCTTTCTATCTGGTTGACAAGTAAACCTTGAAGGTAAACATCCCTCTTTCATACGAAGCCTCTTTATGTATCCTTGAATTCTATATTGCATATAATTCTCCATATCATTAGGTAACTGCAAAAAGGTATTAAAATCTCATTAGTCTTAACATCATATTAAAATACAGAATATTAGCATGCAGCAGTGACCAGTATCGCGTCTGGTAATATCTAGGTATAGTTCAATGCATATATTGTAAACTGTAAGTAATGCATACTTACGTCGAAATGATCTTCACAAAAGAAAATCGTTGATTTTATGGATTGGTTTCTCCAATCTCGCCTTGCCAGTTTCATCCACTTTTTTCGAATGTTCTCATCACGAGGCACAGGTATAAACAATTTCTCAGGTGTCTTATTAGTATTATTTTCACACAAAGGTACTGAACAATATTGATAATACTTAATTGCACTCATTTTCGATGTTCTTGTTTCTTTTCAAATATTGATTGAGCCACTTAACGAATAATGACGTCACGCTCGACACTTGTTAAAAGAGTGGCGTTTTAGCGCCAAATTTAAAAGTAAAAAATACTTTTCAATTTTTTACATAAAAATAAAGAAATTTCTGCGGGAAAATATTTCTAGCAGCATTTTAGTTATGTAAACAATAGGCTGAGACAATTTTCTTAGAACAGTCCAAGACCCTATTAATATCATTCGATGTAAAACATTCATCCCAATTTATATTAGAGAGAGCGTGATTAATATCATCATAATTAGCTGACTTAAACAACATAACAGACTTGGTGTTTTGGTTAAGTGATTTCTGTTCACGAATCGAAACTTTACAACAAAGAGCTGGGTGGTGCTTATCCTCAGGTACAAGAGGCTCAGAAGCAAATACACTACAATCCAAGTTTGCAATAACCAAATCAAGCACTCGATTATTAGCATTGCAAACCAAATTGAACTGTTTAAAGTCGTTTATGGATATAAAGTTTGATAAATCATTTACACAGTCTACATTAAAATTACCAGCAAGATTGGCAAATGAAACATTTTGAACAGGTAACCATTCAGCACGAGGAATGTTAAAGTCGCCAAAAATAATATAATACTCAACCTGGTCTTTGAGAGCCTTATTAGAGATATGTTCATAAAAATTACGTAAAACTTCTTTTTGAATATTATGCTATGGCATTTTAATTTTCGTCGCAAAAAAAAAGATCTGTAAAATTATTTTTACCGGATAAACAACGCGTTTATCTTTATATTTAATCCTGACGTTCTTCTCCTTTACAGGAGCCGTGATCACAGGACGAGGTAAGGTGAGGGTCATTAACGTTCTTAACGTCATTATTCGAAATCTTCTTAAAGTCTCCAATTGAGTCGAAAAATACTAAATTTAGGTCGATTAGAGCTGTGAAATTATAAATAAAGACTTAAAAATCTCTCTCAAAAACATTTGAAGTCCCATCTGGAAATCAGTTAAGAAAAAAATTTTTAACGGACGTTGGACGGTTTTCTTTAATAGGTGATCGGTTAAGAATAAAATCTTAAATGATCAGCCGGATAGACGGTTCGAGTGGTCCGTTGGGATCAAAGGCCAAGCGGTTAACTAGAGAGTCGTGGGTATGAATTCGACTCATGTAAATTTCAGCAATATTTTTTTTCTATAGGTATAAACAGATTTTGCAAGTTTTAATGCAAAAAAATAAGAAAAATGTGAAAGTACTAGTGCTAGTTTATTGGCCTTTTATTGTGCTCTAGATACTGCACCGTGATGATGCACCGTTAGATGCACTATTGCATGCAACTCGCCGTTACCTTCCAACCACAGTATTATGTGACTGAAATGTGATGCGTGAGGCAATGCAAGTGCAAACACAGTGAACTATTGTTAAGCAAAAACGTGTTCCATTTCAAAGAAGTAAATGTCATTTTTGATCATTTGATCTTTTAAATATTCGTCCGAGTTGAGATTGCTTTACCATACCTACAATTTATAAACATTCTAGACGTCCACCTATTTTTAAGGATAATAATATTTAGGTATTAAATCTATAACAATACTTTCCGTAGTTAATGTATAACCAATCGAAATGATTCAAAATCAATTTAACATTAAATTAAATTAAAAATTCGCAACTCAAAAAATAAAAACTAATTTATATTGTTTTTTTTATAATGTTTGGAGTCGTATAAGTGCGAAAGATCAGTAAATTTATACCTATTATGCGTCAAGATCCTGACTACAGCTAACAAAAGAGCTAATGATCTTGAAACAGCTGAATAACTATCTGAATATATATCTTAGTCTAAGAACAACGGTAAAAAGACCTTACAAATAAAAAAAAAAACGGATCCAGATAATAAATCCGTTTAAAAACTACGATGTCACACAGAGAGACACATACACATAGCGTTCAAACTTATAACACCCTTCTTTATGTATCGGGGGTTAAAAATCAGAATGACAGTTGTAAGAAAATCCTCTTTCACAAAAACCTTTCATTAGAAAGGTGCTAATACCAACCGATTATAATTATGGTATTCTATACATGTTAATACGCTTTTTTATCAGGAAAATAACTAATCTCAGCTGTTCATCTATTCACAAGTCATTTCGCCATCTTATCGGATTCATGTGAATGAAGTTACAATACAATAGCACATAACATTTGTCGTTCGTCACTACAAGAACAATGCTTATTGAACTATTATAGACAGATTTATGTGAACTGATAATCTTCAGTCTCTAAGACTTTCACTTGAAAATAATACTTTAAATGACAGCAAAAACTCCAATGACGACGCAAAGGTCATTCTAAGCAATGGCATTAGAAACGTCGATAATATTCGTATATTATAATTTCGTGAAAGTTATATCCCAATTCGATATAGTTGAAAATGATTCTTAATGTAAAACTAATACGACACATTTTGACATGATCAATTTACGCTTTACAGTATTATGTAAAAGATACGTACCGTTCGCGATGTATGGTGGAAGTTTGTCTAAAATTTAACGATATCGGATTGTAAACGGCAAAAAAATCGAATTAATCGATTTTTTTGCCGTTTACAATCCGATATTATATCATCAACGATATTTAATGGAAATCAATTTATTATTAATAATAAATATTCCCGAGCATCTCCTGTTTAAAATCTATAATTTCCTAAATATTTTTTTTTATGTTAAATAATTGATTTTTTTTTTATTTAGGATGGGTTAGCTCTTGATCCCAATCAAGCCCGGGGGTCAAGATGGAATCCACGATGGAACGAGCTAACCCAGAAGGTACCTATTCACCCTGGCTTTAAAAATGGATGGGTTATAAGTTCTCAGAAATACAGACGCAGAGAGGGAGTTCCACTTCTTTGCTGTGCGCATTATGAAGGATGTTGAAAAGCGCTTGGTGCCACAGGTAAAACAGGTAACAAATAGCAACCAAGAAAGGGTGGTAGCCTGCAGTGCGTGTGGATATCCGATGGAAAAAGGAAGATGGCGGTATGAGCAAATGCAGCTCTTGAGCACACTCTCCAAAGTACAGTCTGTAGAAGACAGACAGTGTATATCCTACACTAAAAAATTAAAAATATTTAATTTTAATACTTAATAATCTATTACTAGAACTAATTTCCCTTTCAAATAGTTGAATTTGAACGTTTAAACAGAAACGAGAGAACAAAATAACTACCAACATTGAATCAGATTAGAAAAATAAGGATGTACAGTTTTAAATAAGACAAAGTACCTATACATTTTATTTTTACCAACAGTTTTATAGATCTGGGATCACCCGTTAATGGATTTCTTAGTACACACTTATGTCAGTACAGATAGTACGCGCCCATGTTCGATGCAACCATAAAATGCATACGATACCCGAAACGCAATAAAATGGATTCAATAGTTTCTTTTGAATCAGATGCCAACAGTCTAAAACGATATATCGTAATCGTAAAAGATTTATGTTGTTTTAGTTGAAAAATCGTACCAAATTCATCACCAATGGTGACTATTCGATGACCGTTTAATGCATTGGTAGCGACTCTGCTTTTTCTAGGTTTTAGTCCCGGAAGGAGCAGAATATTATGAATACGAGCATTTGTACTTGAGTCATTAGTATATCTTTATATATATAATTCTACTGTACGTGTGTATGTCACTGAACTCCTCCTAAACGGCTGGACCGATTTGAATGAATTTTTTTGTATGCGTTTGGGACGCCCTGGACGGTTCAGATTCACAAATCAGCCCGGCAGATGGCGCTGCAGTCGGCACAGCAACGCGTGGCCGGGTCAACTAGTAATTTTATAAATATTAAATATCTATGTATCGTCTATCCGTCACCCTGGTACCCATAAGACAGCATTACTGTGCTAACTTTGGACTAGGATAATTGTCAACGGCTTTTCAATGTTTCCATATCGGGATTTCATAATTTTCAATGTTGTGTTTTATTGTATCTAATGAAATTAAGGTGGTGTCACACCTGACAGTTGAAATAAGTTGTTTTTTTTTTTAATTTATAGTTACAATCTATAGTAAGTTTAATGCTTTTTATGTTATTTACAAATAAAAAATATGTGTCAATGAAAAAATTTAAAAACTGTTTAGTTTTTAAATTTTTTCATTGACACATTTCATTGACACATTTCAGTTTTGAAAAATAAATACTTTCGATAGTTTAAAAAAAAAATGTTCATCTTTATATTCAAAATCATAAGTGAAATAGTTCGCTGAAGAAGTGAAAAGAGTGACGAAGTCATAGTGCTTTCAATCCGAAGTTCTGGATCCCTGGCCTGTTCGAAGTAAAAAGTGGGCTTTTCTATTTTGGCTCGGGCCCTGCGTGTTGTGTTGTCTTGTCTCTAATTTTTATAATACCACTGCTTTAGCTACTTAGTTTAAGAAAAATGTTTGTCGTCGAATATTTATTTATTTATTAATGATAAATATTATCTTATACTATTTCTATTTATTTCGTACACACATACATACACATATAAAGTAAGCATTACGAATACTAGGGTAAAGTACAGACATACATATATAATAAATACATATAAAATACCCATGACTCCGGTACAAATGCCGTTATTCCTCACACAAACATCTGCCCTTTACGGGACCCGACCCAGGACTGATAGTGGGAACGGCAGGATCACTAACGTCGTGAATAAACAGTCGACATAGAATATAAGAAACAGTTCACTCAGTTTTAGAACACATACACAGTGAGTCTCGTAATTTTAATTCAATCGAAGTTATACGCAACTTGCAATAGAAATACACTGTTTAATGTCAGATCGTAAATTTTACTGTTAATTGGTATCCCTGTATGTAAGTTACGAGCTCCGTTATCGTTAAACTAGTTCAAACTTTAGGACAAGTTAATAAAGATGGAAATAGTGTGGCACAAATTGAAATTGAAGCAGTTAAATGATAGAAGAACTGGGATTCTAGTCAGTTTTGATTAATTCTCAAGCTGAGAGATAGTATCTATTCATGCAAATGTGTAGGAGTCAGAATATTAAACATATATTTAAATGATCAAACATCATAGAGAAAGTAGCGGAAGGAAGGGTAAGTTAGAACATCTCTGTTCCGTTCTGTAACACTGTTTCGTATGATTGATCTTACAATCCTGACAACAATCCGTTTAATTTTCAGTCAATAATAAATCCTGATGTTTATTTTCTAGAATGCAGAAAATAAGGTTCGTAAAATATCATATATCACATTCACCAGAAGCTAGCATGCAAAATAGAATTATGGAAAGTATATCAACATTAAATATCTTTTATTTTCATCATAAATTCTCTTTTATTTAACTAAACACGGAATTTCGACATCAATTTTGACATAACTATTATAAAGTGAAAAATATAACAATCCAATATTAATTATCATTAATATTACAAAGTAGTAGTAGTCTGTAGCCATATACAGACCAATATTTTCATTAACAGAAGTTCTGTGTTAATTAGACATGATTTCGTTTGTGCATGAACAAAATCTGCAAATCAAAGACCGAAGCGAAGCAATACAGGAATCACATCAAAAGACAATTAGTGGTATTTTAAAAATATGCAAATGCCGATTTACAAAATGAAAACAACAGAAGTATTAAAAGAAGTTTGTTGAGTCATTTTATATAATAATATACAATCGATCATAACGAATAAATAAATTGATCGAAGCACACTAGCTACCAGAAGATATTGAAGTAGGTAGCTTAATAAAAGGTTTTCAAAGTCGTGAAATAAAATAGTAAAATGTATTACGAATTTATATAAGATTAAAAGGGGTCATCACAATTACTGTTTTGTAATCGAATAATATTGAAAATAAAAAACCCGTATCATGAATATTACGGTAAAATAAGAATAAAAAAAATATAAATAGGGAACGCAATTGTAGAGTATTTTTCTAATTTACACTTGTGAACAAAACAAACTAATATAAATAATGACCATCTGTGCTATAGCAGTATTAACTGGTTACCAACCAGTTCACCTCCCTTTGAGAAAGACGTTTCTTCTGCAATCGCGTCCAGAATTGTGCCTTCTCCAGCGCTGCCGTCAGTATATGGCAATGGATAGCATCTAAAACTTAAGTAGGTACGTCTGATCATTTATATACTACTAGCTACTGCCCGCAACTTCTTTCGCTTTGATTTTTGACTTCCTGTAAGTCATTATTTATTAATCCCACAGCAACCTCAAACTTTTCCGGGATAGTATTATTTGTATTAATCATGGTAAAAAACTATCTATGCCAAATTTCATCAAAATTATAATTAATCAATCAACATCTAAGTATACAAAAAATCACATTTGTTATATTATTAGATTTGAGAAATACTATGAAAATCATCATTATTATTTATCATATAACATAGCATTGAAACTGCAAAAATAACATCATAAATAAAGAGTAAAGAAGTAAAGTGGAAAAAGAACCGCTAAAGAGTGAAACGCCTTGCTTAACTCTGTTTCCTGAGTGAATTTAGGGGTCTTAAAGTTACGAGTGAATAGGTGTCTTTACAGCAAGCGCGACACTTCGGGTCTTTAGTCAACTGATCTCGCTCCAAACTAATCCCGCGGGATGAGTTGACTAAACATTCGATTTTATTATTTTTGCTTAGTCAACTGATCCCACTTAACAAAAACAATGTAGTGTATTTATTATTTGAAATACATGTACACACGTGAACAAAAATCATTGGTGAAAAAATTACACGCCATGACTTGTCTATAAAGATATACTTATTAAAAAATCACAGTTGTTTGATTAATAAACAGAAACTGCTTCAAATTTAAATTTAACCTTATCCGATTAACTTAAACCCACTCCTAATAAAATCATTTTATGATTAAAAGAAACATTCATAGCTATTATTTAGGTACCTGCGTAAATAAGAATGTAAAAATAAACAATAAAAAATCATAGATCATAGATCGCATCATTGCTTACCATCAGGCGAGATAGTATTCAAGCGCTTACCTATTTACAATTAAAAAAAAATGTTTTTAAACAACTTCAATAATCCGTTTAACACATTATTTCTATTCGCAGTAACCTTTGTGGTAAGATTAAATGACATTTAATTAAGACGTGATCGTAGGTTGCGAAAATCGCTCGTCTGCAGCAACTCGATTGCACGAAACCAAAGCTGACATCCGAACTATGCAGCGATTCCAACACACGATGCATCGTGCACAAAAGTTCATTCCGAACCAGTCGATAATATCGGCCTTATACAATTGAGAGTGATAGCCTTTCCGAAGCAATTGAACAAGACATTAGCTTTAAATGAGCTCGATTTTCCGTGTGGGTGTTTATGGTAGAGGATCAAGACCTCAGACCCACGCGGCGTGTCATGCCCCAGGTTGTAATTGAATTTATGGCTGTGATCAGATTTTTTTTCAACACAATTCCTTAATTAGATACAAAGGCAATAAACTGTCGTCTTTTTCTGATGCAATTCTTATCGCCAAACAAGGAAAATTACGTACTTTTAGATGGATTTATAACTTTATTTAAATGTATAGGATTTTTAACAACAACAGGCCTGAGAATCTGCAAAATTTGCTATTACATTGAGTTTACATTTGTATGATAGACCTTAATAAGAAGGGAATAAGGTTTGAATTAAAAATCTTGAACGATACATTAAAAAAAATACTAGAAAAAATCCATTCGGCTCACAATTGGGAGAGCAGTAGACCGGATATCCAAGACCGGTTGCAGATTCGAGTCTCGTCTGAGAACAACTTGTAAGCTCAATGGATTTGAATAAGATAGCATTAAAAATGCATCAAATGAAATCATATAATTCAATCACTGTTGCATCTTAATCAATTTTCAAATATGTGTAAAAGTATTTCTTTCGAATGCGAGGATATTTCTTTCATCGATGAAGCAACGCTGGCCTACAGCTTAAAAAAATACTAGAAATTATCCAGAGAATATTGACAAAGCTCGGCAGCTCAATTGGAGCAGTGGAATGGATATCCAAAGGTTGCGGTTTGAGTCCCGCCTGAGAACAGCTTATGAGCCAAGTGGATAATTTAAATAAAACAAATAAAACCGTATTCACAGTTCCTGCAAAGGAGTCGCAACGTCAAGTATAAATATAAAAAAAAAATTAAATGCGCCATTTATCCGGAATTTTTGTTTTATTTAATTAGATGTATGATGAAAGCGGAAATGTAAGAACTAAATCATTTGTAAAAGTTGGTGTGTTTTTGACTGTATCTATTAATTAGAAATTAATTTGTAAATTTTTATAAGTTATATGTTTAATATTACATGTTTTTACTGCGCCATCTAGTCTGTTCTTAAAGAAATTCATATGGACCGAAGTTATTGCATTGAGAAGTGTATTATATTCAAGTCATGTTTCCTTATCATTCAGTGTTTTCTTTTGTCTTTGTAAAGCTTGGATCATTTTGGCTTTATACATTTATTACTAGATTATGGAGTGTCGACCTTTTATATGGGTTTTACTAAAAAAAATATGTTATAATTTTTTTTTTTCGACGAATGTTCACAAAATTTCGACGGATGTTCACAAGGCTCGGTAACTCAATTGGGATAGCATTGGACAGGACATCCAAAGGTTGCCGATTAGATTCCCGCTTGAGAATTTACTAGTGAGCCGAGTCGTATATTTAGTATCCTAGTATTTTTCTATTAAAATAACTCCAAAAAGATGTTAAATTTGTCAAAAAAATGTATAGAAATGTAAGTCATTTTCCTGAATTATTATATACTCCAGGCTATTAAGGCAAATAATAGAAGACGAAATACGGACTGAACTGAAAACTTGAATATCTCAAAATCAATTCTGTGTTAATTGGCGCCTTTTATGCCTTTCAAACCGACGGTCATGGGTTCGAGTCCCGGAAGGGGCAGATGTATTTCGATGAAAACGAGCGTTTGTACCTGAGTCATCTGTATTTATATATATTTCTATGACTATAACATACCTATGCATCATTATCCGTTACTCTAGTATCCATGACAAGCCTTACAGTGCTTACTTTGGTGTGAATGTTAGAAATATTATTATTATTATTATTATTATTATTATAAAAAGGCAATTACTTAGCCAATGCTTTATATTACTTAAAACAAATTAAGGCGCTGTTCATTTATTACGTAAGACTATTTTCGCTAGCTTTCGACCCCCTCTCCCCCTATTATAAGAAAAAATAAGAATAGGCCAACCCCCTCCCCCCTGTTTAATATTTATTACGTAAGAATCTAAAGGCAAAAATGAATACCGTGAGTGGCGCGGGTCCGTTGCCATGGAAATTGAAATCATTTACCTATACGCATCCGAGCGAACCTCGGCACTCGCGCGGTTGCCCGCGCTTTTAAAGTATAATTTTAACTTTGCGCATTTTTGTGATCTTACGTAAGAACTATCGAGACTCCCTCCCACCCCCTTGTAAGAAAAAATAAGACATGGTTGACCCCCCTCCCCCCCTAAATCGTCTTACGTAATAAATGAATGGCCCCTAACCAAAAAGCGACCGCCATAACTTTTTTTACAGATATTGTCAATGCGCAACCATAACAATTATTAAAATACTTATACTAAAAATCTCAGATTTTCACTATTTATCACACAGACTGCTTGCTTCCATCCTCCTTTTGAGTTACTGTTCTAAGTGGTGTGTCGTCATCTGTACTCAGGATATAGACAATTCAGTGCGTGCTGGCGACAATGCGGTAGCATTGACAATGCGAACTTCCCTCTTTAATCTCGTCTCTAATAATAACCCCCCACAAGTGATGCTACACTCTTTAAGGGGTCATATTCCAATGGAATATGAACCATAAACTAATGAGTTTACGTGCGAAAAAAATGTTTATTGTAATACAAATAAGGATTACATCTGCTTGCAAATTAATGGTGCAATTTGAACTCATGTGACTATAAACATGATATAGTTTGGGGTATTGATTTGTAGTTCAGTGGACCGGATGATGCTATGCAAAACCTAAATTCGTTTGATATAATTTCATTCAATCAAATCAAATCATTTTACTCATATGGTTTACAAGGTAATGACAATTGGTTTTAATACCATACATGAATTTGCAATATAATCTTATTGTCTACATAAAATTATTCTTTATTATTATTTTATGTTCGGCATAACAACATTTACAGTAAATATAGTTGTAATTTTAATAGAAATACAATTAAGAAATGAAATGAAATCCCTTACATTAATATTATTATATGGATGTTAAAATTCATTCATTGTATAGAAACATTTAGCTATTAAATTGTTTCTTAAAATAATTAATTTGTTTTTGAGAAAAAATTAAATTGTTGCTTTGTCTTTGACTTGACTAATATCGCCTAATATGTATAATTTCATTATACCTACAGGTAGGTAGGTCCGTTTAACCTAAGTAAAAACAGTCTTCGATTATGTTGGAGGGACTAGCGCTGGCGCATCTGGAAGGGGCAATGAAGACAGATTCCAATGTACTACGGAAATGGACCCACTCTTTACACAAACATTTAGCTTACCACGAGGAGTTAACGGGAATATTAATAAAATATTTCACGCTTTTAATTATATTATATAAACCGGATTTGCAACGCGTTTATATTGTTTTTTATATTTAATCCTGGTGTTTTCAGAAACGTGACCCCGGGCTCCGGTTACCTAAATACATCACTTACATTATTTAATACTGAAATCTTTTAATTTAATTTGTTTATTGTATTTTATGCTCGTATTTCTTTTGATGTTTATTGGCCTTGGGCATTTTATAATAAATTGATATAATTGTTAATATTTTTATTGGCATTTTCGATACTACTTTTTATGATAAATTATTTGTAATATAATAATAATAATAAAAAAAACGATTTAGCTCACAAGTAATGACCATTTTTTTAGTATTTTACCATTAAAATTATTTATACACTGCTAACACATAAATACCACTTAAATATATTATTAATATAATTTAGATTATTTATTATATTTATGAAATAAACAAATTTTATACAACATCACGTTGTTTTGAACCCAAATAGCTAAAGCACTTGTGTTATGAAATTCAGAAACAAAATCGGTACCACAACACCCAGACCCGAACTAATATTCATTCGCTTCGAACTATTATTAATATTTATTCGCCGACGACCTTAAATTATATTTGGGAATATCTCACGAAAATGACACCCTAGCTCTTCAAACTGATAAAGACGCCGTTGCACAGTGGAGCCAAGACAATTGTCTCTCGTTTAATACTTCAAAGTGCAAAACTATAACTTTTACAAGGAAACGGGACTCAATAGACACGAAGTATAAACTTAATGACGCACATATGGAAAGAGTTAATAATATACGTGACCTAGGACTGACTTTAGACAATAAATTTGACTTTCATGAGCATATGACAGAACTGTGTAAATCTGTAAGTAGAACTTTAGGTTTTATTATAAGGACAGCCTCACAATTCAGTAATATGAATGTAGCCGTTGTATTATTCAACGCTTATGTACGTAGTAAGCTTGAATATGCAGCTGAGATTTGGGCACCTTATGAAGATACATATGTTTTAATGTTAGAAAGAGTACAGCGTAAATTTTCTCGGTGGTTGTACAAAAGGATTTATGGCTTTTATCCTTTCCTTTACCCCTCTCTATTCGTTTATGGAATGGTAGGTTTTGAGACATTGCATTTCAGGAGGATAAAGCTCCTAATAATGCACTATATTCGGGTGTTGCAGTTGACAGTTCGGCAATAGTTGGTGGGTTCGGCCTTCTAGTTCCGACACGCGTGCCTCGAGATAGCCGGGGAATGATGGTGGAACCACGTCGTCGCCCTCGCTTGCTGAGGAGACCGGTCACGCGCACGCGATACGCCGCTCATGCGCCCACAGTGCGCGCCCTGACTCTGATCGGCGACATGCTCACTCGATGCGATGAAATTGACCTGTTCGCTGATACGTTACCACTTATTTGCACTAAGGCTTACCAGTTTCTTGCTGGTTTATTGTAACATTTAAGCCTTTTACATTTCAATTTATTATATTTTGACATGATTTTGATATTCTTTAGTTCATTTTTTTATTTGTTATTTGTTAGTTATTTATTTCTAGTTCACATTTATTTATTTTTTTGTGACTAATGCTTTTCAACCCATTAATTGGCCATATTGTTACTGTTTATATTAATATTAATTAAGTCATTCCTTTGATTATTATTTTTTTGTGACTTGCATGTGTGTTGGAGAGATCTGTCAACTTGCATTGTTTTTGATTAATAAATAATAAATAATAATAATAATAATACAAAAAAAATGTGTTTACATTGACCCGTCCAGGACTTTTCTAATAAATCGAATATTGAATATATCAAAAATATATATTTTGTTTCACCTTTAAATAAATAAATAAAATATGCAGCATTGAAAATGAAATGACTCGATTTCCGGTCACCCTTTTAAATACTGTCCCTAGTAATAGCTGCTTAACTTTTGCCATCGTAAACAGAAGCTGATCATTCAAGTTTTGCATATCGAAATTACTTTTCTATAAATAAAATGAACATGTCGTATTCTTAGCGGAGGCCTACATGGTTAACCAGTAACTAAATATAGAAGCATTACCGATTCGTCGCGGTGGAACAACCATGTCAAACTATGTGTCACACATTGATTGACTGCCTTATAAATGCGAGTAGCAAATCTTTGATGTGACAAGGTGTTATTAACATGATTGGGATTTTAATAACAAATACCACTTATCTTACAATAAAATAATAAAAAATAATTGAAAGTCGATTTCCATTAATCTTTTTTAAATGACTACCAGGAAGTGTTATATTATACGCGCATATGAATATATAGGTACGTACGTGGATTTGTATTAAGCATATGATTGAGGTACCTACCTTCCATGCTATCCTGGCTAAACCACTGTCGGATTCGTCCAAGAAGCATTGTACTTTAGTAACTAATAATAGTTAGATAAATTATTATAATAGAAAAATACTAGAAAAAATCTACTCGGGTCACAAGTGAATTCTCAGGCAGGAATCGAACCCGCAACCGATTTTGTGACCCAAGTCGATTTTTTATCTTATAAGATCGCATTGAAAATGCATAAGATATATAAAAAATCATAAAACTAATAATAGTTAGATAGTTTAATGGAAATAACACAGAATAAAGTTAATGATAGAACTGACATTTCTAGCTAGATAGGTCCTTAAATAAATTTAAGAAAAAAAAACAATTAGATTTTGTGCTTTTTATATTTTATTTTATTAATGTTATCTCGTATCTTTAGTTGTTTCTTTGGAATGCGAGGATGTTCCTCTCATTGATGAAGACGCTGGCTCACAGCTTGAACAAAAGTAATTGAGTACTAGAAAATTTCGATGGGTGTTTACAAAGCTCGGTAGCTCAATTGGGAGAACTGTTGACCAGGCATCCAAAGGTTCGAGCCTTAAAATCACTTGTGATTTTTCTAGTATTTTTTTCATTAAAAATTTATCATACAATTAGATTTGTTTCAGCAATATAAGTGTTCTTTCTGAGAAAGAGATGAAGATTGACACTTATTAGCCTAACCCAAAGCAAACACTTAAACACTTGTGTTAAAAATGCTAGACAGAACGATGCGTTAAATACATTTATTACTATTCCCGTTATCCTACTAGCTTTTGTTTAAAACTGAAATCTCAACCTACTGGCCTCCCCACTATTAAAAATAAAATAATCTGTATAGGCAGCATTTTGCAGTTGACAAAAAATCTTTGAATATAAAATCTTATTTGAAATTTGTATGTCTGTGACCATCGTGACCCATCAGCCTGAGACACCGCGAAAGCGGTGTCACATCGCCGCAACTCGACACTACGTGTCGCTTTACCTACAGTTAGTGGGAAACGGCCGATGTACATAACAGATTGAATTTCAGGAAGGTTCGTTCTTGCAGCAAAGGCTACTCGAACGGATTATGGTTGACGCACACGGTCCATGTTTTTACCGTTTTTTGACGTGATAACGTCTTATAAATCGATGAACGCCGGCTACACGCACGAAAAAGCATGACTCATTGTCAGGTTCCGTCATTGTCACGTTCCACCAGAGCCGAACGTGGAAATGAGAGCGCGGAACAAGCGATAGAGAGGCACGATCGACCTAAGCGTTCGGCTTCTGACGCATCTATCTCTGTTCCACTCCATCGGCCGATGCATCCGAGTAGAAGAGAGATAGCGGCAGCACACAACCTACACGTGAACTGTTTTGTCAACTGTTTATAAAGTGAAGTGAAAAGTTGATGTGGTTACCATTGTTTATTACAGCAACAATTACGGCAAAAAGGTAATTAATTCTTGCATTTCAAGAATTTGATTAGCTATATAATCACATATATATATTTTTTAAAACAATAAATTGTTAATAGTAAATTGTTACTTGTATTAATCTGTATAACTTAAGTAAAAAAAATTGAATTAACGAGTGCAAACAAATGTTAATTTATCGAAAAAATCGGTAAATTTCTATTAACTCTTTCTTTGTATTATACAAAATAATGATAATTCAGTGATAATAATTCAATTCAAATCATAAAATAATGCAATTTTTTCAACGTTTTCTTATCACGTAAAATTGTCGTCGTAAACCGACTTTACAGACAACCAATTTTTTTTACGACGAGCTTTATCGCCGATTTGTAAGATTGTCCATCATCCACTGTTAATTTGAAATGGAGTTCTAGAGGTAGAGATGCGTTGAGTCGGTCATCACATTTGGGTAAATTTTTAATAAAAAAGTCGGCGATAAAATTGATAAAGATTCAGTCAAGTGACGGTATGGTTATACGGTTCTTAGTAAAGTCGATCGCGTGAATAGTGGCGAAAATAAACACAGCCTTTTTAACATTCCAGTCCCTTTTGAACCTCAGCGGCATACTACGACTGTATTATTTCAGATTCCGATTGCTTGGTCTAACCATAGTCGTACTCGAAATTCTATGATGGACGCTAAAATCATTAAAAGTATTTTCTTATTAAAAAAGCTATTATAATATATCATAATTCTTTAAAGACACAAATTTGTGAGTAATACAATATAAATATTGACTATAATTTAATCCAATGGTATCTTATTTTCTTTTTACAAAGATTTATAATGGTTTTAAAAAAAGTTCAATTTATTATTGTTTAATTTTTTGAAGTGAAAACTTCTTTAGCATCGTTGTGATTTGAAAGTCGATTAAACGAAAAAGCGACAGTAAAGAGAGACAGACATAAACTCATAAGATTTAACATAGGAGAAAATGAGATAGGAAGCATGTACGTGTATTAATACGTGTTTGTGTGCGCATGCGTAGTACAAAGCTTGAGAGAGGGCATCACAACAACTGTGGTGTTTTATACTTATTATGTACATTGCCACTACATTAAAATACGTAATAAGTGTAAAATCTATAATCTAAGATCACAGTGGTTTGTGTGTTTGTCTGTCCGCTCTTTTTCCATTGTATCAATGACGATACCATAGCAACGCGTTACCCGCAAGTAGTTTGTCCACCGGACGCTAGATGGCGCTAACGGAAAAATATTTAATAATAGAAAAAAATTAAAGAATTTTGTCCACCCGTGCGAAGCCGGGACGGGCCACTACTATAGATAATTGTCATACTAATCGCACCTACATAGTGACTGTACATTAAATGTTTACTCTGCTTCATCGCATCGGCCATGGTATGTGAGGATCTAGGCCCCTTTAAAAAAACCCTAGATAGGCCAATAGGGCTCACCAAGGTTCTCATAATGTTTATTATTGTTTATTGCGTTTATATAATCGTCTTGAGGAATAGAAATATTTTATGACATAATTTCTTTAAGAAATGCTGCAACATCTCAAGAAAGTCTATATAAAAGAACTTGTGATTTTTGCTTTTTCTTTTACTTAATATTTCTTTGGAATGTTTTAAGTCTATTTTTCTGTTCACTATATGCGTGTTGTGTTCACCTTAAACAAATGTGAATTGTCATATATATTGTTTTTCTAATTGTATCATGTTCTGAATAAATCATTCACTGATGATCTTCAACAAAATAAACACACAGACTTGCACCTTAAAACAATAGTGATTATTTATAATAGATACCATATCATTATAATACTTACTATTCGAGACAGTTATTCTCTTTGTCTATTTCCAATAAAGAGCGCATTTTTTTTCATTTTATACCATACTGGTCTCCTTTGATATGATCCAGGTTCAACATACCTGTAAACAAAAAGAATAAAATTATTCCCTAAACAACGACTTCTTTCTATAAAAATAATGCAGGCACTTCAACCTATCCGAAATTGATAAATAAGACATTGAATTTATAACTTTAAATTCAACTCATTGAGTTCATTATTAATTGGGCAGCTTATGGTACGTTAAAGTGTAGTTCTTTAGTACGTATTGTACGTTAATTCTAGTTTCCAACTAAGTAATCATAATCGGCCTGTTCTCTATTAGTTCTTTTTATTGGAGTTGTTTTATATTTTCGATAGATGGCGTTATTCAAAACTTGGCATTTGGTCCGCTGGTCTAAAACACATCGGCATATATTAGGTTCCACTGCCTTTTTGTAAAACTTTCTGGGAAAAATTAGAAGCAGTATAAATTATATGACAAGTTAGAGGGACGCATTTATCACTATAATAAACATAAGATGTATCAATTACAAATATCACGCCTGTTTCCATTATAGAATATTTATTAGAAAATTATCTTAAAGTGTGGGCGATATCGCTGTCTATTCAAATAAAACACATCTATTTCACATCTTTGTGTTATGATCGTTAAATGATTATCACTATATAGTTGCGAGTAGGGTTGCCAACCGTCCAGCTAATGCCGGACAGTGTTAAGCTTTTTAACTTCTTGTCTGATTGCGTCCAAACTGTCCGGATTTTTAGGCTAATTATTTTCTTATTTGAGCGAGTGGCAGTTTAACACATCTAGGTAACTGGTAAAACCTTTTATGATGATAAAATATTTTTTTTGAAAAATGTGTTTTATTAGAATTTTAAGTATTATTTCTTCCGGCTTTGGAACACACAAGCCCGGTTTCTGAATTTTAGATTTGTCCACGCTAATTGCGAGATCTTTAAAAAATTCTATTGTTTTAATTATTTAATTATAATCTGCAGTAAAATGACCCTTAACGATAAATAAATAATGGGAAACATATAATCTTATATATAAAATTCTCGTGTCACTGTTTTCGTTCCCATACTCCTCCGAAACGGCTTGACCGATTCTCATGAAATGATGTGAGCGTATTGAGTAGGTCTGAGAATCGGCCAACATCTATTTTTCATCCCCCTAAATGTTAGGGGTAGTCCACCCCTAAATTTTTTATGATACAACATACAAAAATACATACAACCCTAAATTTTCACCCCTCTACCATCAACCCCTATTTTTTATTAATTAATTAAAAACTTTTCCTAGAAATAATATACATGGCAAAACAACGTTTGCCGGGTTAGCTAGTTTTTATATATAAAAAAACAGTCTGTATGATTTATAATTATAACTTTTAATGTCGCTGACGCAAAGCAAGAAATTGCGTGAGTACCTATGTGTGTTTTTAAACGTAATTCAACAATGGGGTCAACGAGCCCCATTGTTTTTCCCACTAATGAAATCATTATTCTTTATCTGATTTCTTAAACTGGTGGGACTGCCGAGTTACTAAATGAGACAGATATCTAATCCACTAATTAATGCTGACTGATGATTTTTAGGTTATAATAAAATCTATGTATATAAAAATTTCGTGACAAAGTGTTTGACCATAATGAACTGAGAAAATACTTTGTTCTAAACCAGGATAAAGGATAGTTTAAATTTTAATTTATAACATAGCAACACGCGGCCGGGTCAGCTAGTCCATATATAAGAATTCCTTGCCACAATGTTTGGCCACGATAAACTCCGAAACTACAAAACTGATTTTGATGACTTTTTTTCATTTTGCAGGATTTGATCTGACTTAGGACATGAGATAGGTTTAATTTTCATTTACTATAGATTTTTTTTTGCAAATTTTAATAACTGACGCGAACTGAATAACACGAATAACTGACTGATATTAATTTTAACGCGTGACTGTTTCAGCTAGTAATTATGTATTTTTTAATGAATCAATAATGATAAAACCAACTTTTAGGGCTTTGGCCTCAATTTCTTTATCCTAATTATGAACTTTCGTAGTCCCACTAGTGGGGGAGTTCAAATAGATGAACAATAATTGGACCACAAAAAATAGTTTCAACTCGTGGATCCATTCATAGAATAAAACAATGAATAAACAAGACAACAGTGTGAAAACCGATGCCTAGCTCAACTTCCTTGGAATATACACCTCTTCGAAAGTTTTATGAATTCAAATTCAGTCTGTAATATTGGCTTAACAGCGGTCATGTATAGTTTACGTGTTTATGCGAAAGTAAGTATAAGTATGGCAAACATTTGATAAAAATTCCTAAGGCAAATTTCTGTATATTTTTTATGTTTTTTTTTGTGAAAAGTTAATGACCAAGGAAACCTTTATCACTCTCAAAAAGGAGTTTTGTTGCTATCTTAAATAAGTTCAAATAATTATCTATTTATATTTAATTAATTTTTTATTTAATAAAAGCGAGGAAATATAGCTGTAATATTATAAGATATTTAAGATATAACATATTTTCACTTTTTATTAATTTTAAATTTTACCTAGTTGAGATCGCATTTTATTCTTTATTATAAATGTATACGTAGCTATAAAAATGTCTGATGGTATGAATAAACAACTATTTGATAATGCTTTAATAGAAAATTACTTGAAAAATCGACTCAGCTCATAAGTTATTTTCAGGCGGGAAAGCATAGAAATGCGAAATATAAAAATCATAAAATAAAACACCGTTTTAGGTTTAAAGACATTTATTTTACAAAATCTTATACAAACATAGAATGTCCATTTACATTGCGATACAAAAAGATACTTTAATTACTTAATACTAAAAATGTTCACTGCTTGACCGTTATTTCTAAAAGCTACGAAATCAGAGCGGATGCTAAAAATAGTTAGATAAGGTAAGCAAATTTTTTTTAAGCTTTTAAAACAATCGAATCACCAATTCGATCAATAGCACAATTCGTTAAAAAGGAAACAGACTCGATTGCACCTCTCATTGTGTTTAATAACTGCAAGCACCTTCTTTAACAGTAAAAGCTCGATTTGTCGAAGTGTGATTGAAAGTGGGTTGTTTTGATTAGAAAGTAGGCTATCGTTTATCTGTATTTCTCGCTTTTTTTAGGGTTCCGTTCCTCGAACGGAAAAACGGAACCCTTATAGGATCACTTTGTTCTCCGTCCGTTCATCTGTCTGTCAAGACCATTTTTCTAAGGAACAAGTGGAGTTATCAAGATGGATTTTGTATCAAATACTCAGGTCTACTGTCTCTTGGAACTGTGAAAAAATCAAACTTCTAAGCCAACTCAATCAAAAGATACAGCCTTTTATGCCGCAAATTTCCGCAAATTTTCGACACTCGCAAAGAAACAACTCTGAATCTTGAAATCTGGTACGAAGCAACATCTTACAGCACATATAAAGGAAAAATTACGAAAAGCGTAAATTTTTAGTTACATCATATATTATAATAAAAATATTTTTCGGAACCCTCGGTGCGCGAGTCCAACTCGCACTTGGCCAGTTTTTTAATACTCAATCATGTTTATCAGTGTCAATGCTAGTATACAGGCCGGTATTATCGAAACAAAATTTATTTCATATTTCAAATCAAACAGCCATGTTGGGGTATAAATTACCTTATCTGTATAAATTAATATCTACAGTTAAAGTAACAGTCGATGTTGCTAAATATTTTTTCCATAACTCTTTCGATTTATTAATTATATAATTAACATAATAATAATTCAGAGTTCTAGTAAATACATGCTTTAATAATAAAATTAAGCCTCCAAATGCAATTTACAACACAATTATAAGAGATGACATTGGTATAACAGCAAAAAATAACTGAAAAAAATAGTCTTACATCCAGTAACGTAAAAAAAATATCTAACGAGAGAGAAAGATCTTTAACAGAGAAGCGATATATGAAAAGCTGGCAACCAAGTATAATTGGGGATATAAAACTTTTACTATTGTGTATAAAAAAGATATTATGACAGCGCAATTTTACGCTTGTAGGCAACTGAATGATCGTTTCATATAAACAAGCTATTATCTCGAAAATTTTACAGACGGCAGTTTTAAAGTTTCTTTTAGAATTATTTGAGTGACATCAACTATATATGTATATTAATATATACATATATAGGCATAATACAAATATAACAGTTTTCTTGAATAATTAATTTACATATTTTTAAATTTGCTCCTTTTAACACAAGAATTAGATCTTTCTTTATCCTTTTTTCCAAAACTCCTGAAGTTTTTCTAAATCCTGTGTGGCAACACTGATCACGTTCATTAAAGAGCTTCTCTGACACAGAAATTGTTATTCTTAAAAGGGAAGTTGTATCTACTAAATGTTAAATTTAATTTACTAAAATTAGTTAATATTTTTGATGGAATTAAATTTGACCCTCGTGATAATTAGAAGGTTAAAGGCATCATACACAGATTGGCAATTCTGTAGAATAAACCATTTGTCGTCGTCCTTATTTGTACGGTAGTTAAGTCTAATTTTGCATTAACAGTTTTATATTTGCAATCATTTATTAATCGCAATCCCGTTAGTGCTTATTTGGCTTGATTAAAAAACTATAACTGTAGCTAACAAAAAGTTTATTATTAAAAAGAAATTTAGACCAAATGTTAACGCAATAAGGTTGAGTATCGAAAAGATAACTTTGTGTATAGGAAAATGCGTTTGATATTTTTGCAACATTTTGCAGATTTACTTTTAATGTTAATTTAGGTATTTAACGTTTTAGATAAATTATATTTTTTTCTATGTGCACTATTTAGAATGTTTTATTTGGATTATATATTTGACACTGATGTCTTTAATAACTAAAAAGGTCAGGGTGGTTTGTGAAGTTAGAAAGTATTTTTTATGCCTGATCAAAATCGCTTACCTTTCTTATGTCGTGACAAGGATACACAACTGTAGCAGGCAATATTCAAAATGAGAAATATATTATACTGTCCCATATAGTACCGTAAAGGCTTAACCACATAATATAATATAATTTTGTACTATACTAGCGGCCCGTCCCGGCTTTGCAGGGGTGGACAAAATTCTTTAATTTTTTTCTATTATTAAATATTTTTTCGTTAGGGCCATCTAGAATCCGGTAGACGAACTACTTGCAGTTAACGCGTTGCTATGGTAACGCATATACAATGGAAAAAGAGCGGGGAAAAAGAGCGGACAGACAAACACACAAACCACTGTGATCTTAGATTATAGATAAGACAATATTACAAACATTGTTCTGAAGCCAAATCACGCAGCTGAAGCAGCATAAACAACGACGGCACCACAGCACCCATACCCGAGCCAACATAGAAAAGTTTGTTTTTTATATTGACTCGGCCGGGATCGATCCCGGGACTTCAGAGTTGTGTTACCATGACAACCGGTACGCGAGCCACTCGATAACGGAGGTCGTTAAATTACATTATTAAATATTACAATTATTTAACTAAAACGATAACGTCATCTCTATTTATGTCAATAAATTGGTTCTATGAGCTCATCTATATAAATAAAAATTAATGTTTATAAATAAAATATAAATATTTCTTACAATCACACTTTTAAGCACTTTAAGGCTTGTATTATGGATACTAGGGTAACGGATAGACATACATATATGATACATAAATATGTAATATTCATAGAAATATATATAAAACACCCATGACTCAGGTACTAATGCTCGTATTCATCATACAAACATCTGCCACTTTCGGGATTCGAACTCAGGACCGTCGGTGCGAAAGGCAGGATCGCTACCGTTACACCAAACGGTCGTCATATTTGTATTGTTTGTATGTTTGTTGCCTATTCTGAAACCATTTATCAGATTGTGATGAAACTTTGAGTGTTCTGGGGACGCTCGCGACGGTACCTGGCTTTTTCTTTTTGTTTTTAATATAGCTTTCGCTCTATGGCATAGTAATGCCGGGTACAGCTAGTTGTAAATAAAAAACCGTAAGCAATGACTCTATTGAATGAAACTCAGCGCCGCCTTGACTCTGACCTTACAACGTACAGTTTGGCGCTCTTCACTTGTGTAGAGTGATGTAACATGCGTCTTTCATCGCTTCCAATAATGATCGATAAAAATCATCGTTGTCTTCATTTTTATAGAGATTTATTTCAGGATATGGACGTTCAGTTATGTGGTTTGTTTTTAAATTTGCTTTTAGATTACTTATAACGCGATTAATTTCTTGTAGAATTATATTTTTCCGTAGATATACATTAGATGCTAGCTTTTACCTGCGACTTCGCTTGCGTTAATGTAGACTACCTACCGATTAAAAGTTATGTGTCTATTCCTCAGGAACAGTACGTTTCTCTTGATAAAAGTTACCCTATGTACTTTTCTGTACCCCTAGCAAAGTGTATGCAAAATTTCATGGTGATCGAATACGTATTTAAAGCGTGAAAGTGTAACAAAAAAACTCACTTTCGTGTTTATAATATTAGTTAGGACTATAAATTTAACTATAAGATTTTTTATCGATATGATATATAGCCTATCATTTGCGCAATCACATGTTGTTACGATATACCAAATGTCATCGAAATCGATCAACCCGTTTTTGACTTAAAAAGGACAGACAAAATTTTAAAAAATAGTAAAATTTTTTGGTCATAAAACTAATGTTTATCATAAAATTTGTTAATAGTATAGGTGGTACATAGTAGCATAGGTAGATTGTAAGAAAAGACTCAAAATCCTTTAAGTAATCAACCTTTTTTATTTATACTTAGGAAAATTCGTTACGCGAGGACGCAGTTATGTACGACTCTCCTCCAACCCCCGCCCGGCCTAATGTCCGATGAACGATTGGAGGCATACCCTTTTTTGTTATGTGGTACATTAAATAGATATGAAAAAAAGACATCTTTTTCTGGTAACACTTATAATAAAATACTATACAATAAACAGATTTAAAACAATAATTAGAAACAAGGCTATTATCTCCACGCATTATTGTCTTTTAAACAAACAGATCAACGAAATTATAATAGCCTTCGTTCATGAGTGGATTTATAAAAACTGAACGTGTATACAAAATTTCAGCGCAATTGGTTAAAGATATCTGCTTTAAAATGCACTTGCAAGATTTCACCCAAACAAACATACATTGCAAATGAGATAAAAGCTTGTAAAAACATTTTTAAACTCTTGATAAGATATATTAACTATTATAGATATTTCACTTTCTTTTTGCTATTTCAAGTTTGTAAATCGCAAGGCACAACCACAATCCCTTTCAATGAACCACGACGTACAATGGCGGACAATCGAGTCGATACCGATAAAATATCGATGAAATACACTTCCCGAGTTAAGCTCGATATATTTATTGGCTATTAATCTAACGCCTACCGGAGTTGTAAGTATAACGTCAATAAAAGTAGTCTTTGGATTATTTTGAAACGACCAAATTTAAAGCAGACTAAAGGGATGAAGCAGTATTGTCTATTACTTAAACAAATACATAATCTTAGTCGATTTAATAATTAATCTGGGATTTTTGGCGGGAGCGGGAAGCGTCACTTTGGTGGTTTTGTTTCACTTGTTGAAATTTGTGTGGTTCTTGATATTAGTGCGTTATAATAGTGGATAAATAACTACTAAGTCTTTGTAAACATACAAGAGTGTTGGCAAGTGTGATAAAGCAGCGGAAGTTGTCTTTTCCTCCTCTCTCAAGAAGTCCACGGGGAAGTTTCAGTAAAACTCCACCCATTTACTGAATAATAGCGGAAAATGTATTTTACTTTTCATTCATCATCATCAAATCAAGAAAAGAAATTACTAAAGAACTAGCAATTATACTTACTTGAGACTAGCTAAATGCACAAATCGTGCAAGCCACAAATAAAGAAAAAAAATGGTTTATAATTATTATTTACAATTAATGGTTTATAATTGTTATTTGCAATTAATGAAAGCTCTATTGACTAATACTGATATGCAGAACACAGCGCCGCTAATTTGGGATAGACCTTAGCCCCGCCATTTTGGGGAGGTTTATAGTCTGTGGTTCAATCTAGAGGGCGGCATTCAGTTGCTAACTTCCATACAATGCACAAGTGTTATTAATTGCTGTTCAACAATTAAAAAAACTAACTGCATTGTACGCTTATTATTGGAAATTGTGTAAACTAAGAGTTCTTATCTCCCGGGTTCCTGCAACATAATGATTAATTAATAGATTTATTACTAGGTATTCCTCAAATTAAGAATCGCTACTGTTGCGTGCATCAACTGGTCACTAACATATATACTATTTAGTTTCATCGGATATCTCAATATTATTGTCCGGTAAACATATTTACCTATAACCAATTAAAAAGAGTTTGAAGTACTTAACATTGATTTATATACCTACCTTTTTAAGTGGCTAACAATCTTTTATAAACTGTTTTTATTGGTATGGCCTATACTTGGCTTTCAGCTATTACATACCTGTTTTAATTAATTTAGCTGTTCTCTTCCATTCCTTAATCACTTTCGCTGTAGCTCCTATCATTTATTATTATTAATTGAATCTATGTTGATATTATAAATTGTATTACCATCATCAATAAATCATTCTAAACCTTCCCAATAATGATTTTGTTTCGTAACTCAAACACAACTTATTTGACAGCCTAAACCAAATCATTCACATTACATTTTTGCGCAACCAATCAAAAAGATAAATGAAAGACCAATTTAAGGTTACGTAGACATGTTGACATAGTACTATTAACCGAATAAGTTATTTAGAAAACGTTCTTTTAATTATAGGTCTATATTTTGAATATATAATTAACAGTAATACTTCATACATTCACACTAATTAGACTAGCCCAAATGAAGTACTGAAAAACTAACCTATATGACCGTAGTTTTGTAATAAATTTTAGGAACCATACAGTTGTCCTGAAAAAAGGTCAGGTCAAAAGCACCCTTACCGACGCGTTTATATGAAAGATCTGATGGGAGTTGAAGTAGCGTAGCACAAATTAAGCACTGAAAGATTTGTTCATGGATCAAAAATAATGAGACAGAAATGACTTAGGTACCAATCGCATATTTATCACACAAACATCTGGCCCGTTTGGCTTCGTATAATAAATTATGATAAGGATCAACAGTCCTGTGTAACCACTGCAGGAGCACAGGTCCTTTTGGGCGAGAGCCACTTCCACCTATCTCCAACAGGAGATGAAGCTGGGAAGAGCTGGGGCGCCGTGCAGGGGAAGCTGTATGCAGCGGAACTGCATACCTGCGCCCGGTGATAGCCAACGACGTGTGGGTAATCCTTACACATCTGGGGTGATGTCCGTTACTTACCAAGGCATTCATATGGGGATGGGCTTTATAGCCGACCGACCGTTGGAGTTTCTAGTAGCACGTGATCACACGAATCCACTGGATCTTAAAGGCAAGGTGGTACGTCCCAATGGTTTTTAGTCGCTGCATATGCCCTGCCTACGCTCCGTATGCTTGGGTAAGGGAAAGTTTTACATATCCCCGCAAATAAATAAATATTACATTACATACTATTTTATAACATAACTGAAGTTAAGTAGATAAAGCAGTTGTCACAACAAAAGTTCGTTTACTACTTTGTTCCGACAGGGGACCGAAATCGGGACCTCGGAGTGGCTTTGGAGGCTTGGAGGAGCTTAGGTTGAATCCATACAGGATTTTCCACTAGGATAACAAAATATGGGCACAGATTCTGCCTATAGATGCTAACGACTAACTTTAGCAAGGGCTGCTCATTGGATAGGTGGTCCGTCCAGCTAGACTACAACGTAAGCGAAATAGATACAAAGCCTTCGCTGTAAGAGAATGCTGATTCTGTAGGCGTACGAGCATGTACAGTTATCTGCGATATTTACTACCAATACAGGCCGACTGCACACCCACGCGCAGTCTCAATGGGCCCCACCATTGACGCAACCGCAAACCATATACGGATTGAAGAGTGTTGATACTTGTTTTATATTTTTTATATCATTATTTCTCTATAAATCTTTCCATCGATAAGGATTTTTTACACAAAAGATAAAAATGGTATTATTTTTGATGTGAAAACATCTTTAGGCGTGTTGGACATTTTTTGAGATGAAAAAAAACCATTGAACCCGCGCCACTTACCGACATCGCTTTTGACAGTATAAAAAGGAAACATAAATACTATAACCCAAAAGTTTTTATTTCTAAATTCAAAGATACTGGTCGCTTATTGTTTTCTGTGTCGATTCTTAACCTATTCTACATTTAAACAGTAAGAATTGCGCTAATTTTGTTGGTTGACTTTTTGCAATTCTGTTGGCACTCTCGGAGTGCCACTGTTTTTTTAAACAGTAAGGCTTGTGTTCTGGATATTAGGGTAACGGATAGATATACATATGTATACATTGATATACATGACTCAGGTACAAAATGCTCGTATTCATCACTCAAACATCTGCTCCTCCCGGAACTTTAACCCAGGATCGTCGGTGCGTAAGGCACGGTCGCTACCGTTGCACCGAACGGTCATCTTTTAGGAAAATAAGAATGAATTAATAAATTATTTGCTTTCTCCAAAATGGGAACATATTTTCATTAAAATATATGTTTCATAAAAGTCTACTATAGACGTAGTGGTGATGAAGACGGCACGTCGTCAGTAGGCAATTATAAGAGGAGGAACAGGAGGGTCGTTTTAAGTTGAGGCCATCTAAGATGATGAAGATGAGCAAGTTATACTCATATTAACCTTTTTTATACTTATATACTTTGTTTATAAGATGAAACCCACTGACATAGGTTCGCAATAATATGCCTTGTATTAAGCGAGAATACGACATAACGGTGCTGCTTACTGCTTTTTTATCAAAATTATTTGAAAATAACAATAATAAAACAATGCACTTATTGCAGTATTCATATTCATTTTAACACTTTATGTTAAACTAAATTTTTCGCCATGAGTAGGTACATCATTGGAATTGGCTTCTCTTACTTTGTGATGGTCGAATTCAAAAGCTGGCTAGGTTATTGTCCTAAAATCCTGACCGAAGTTTTGTTTTGTAAAGAATTCCTTTTTCTGCTTAATAATAACAAAACAATTTTATCATAAGTATCAAAACCTATCGGCAGTTATATAATATTCGCGCCAGTCAGTCTAGGGAAGTAATTGTTGCTATATATATTCTGTGGTTTCAACATTAACTTACATTGTATAAACTACCTTACTTACATTACTATGCATTGATTTTTAAACAAAGTTATTAACAATTTGTTTCGGAATACATATTAGAACACAAAAAATCTCTATGATCGCTTTTCAAAATGACTATCAGCTTATGTTATGTTTACCTCAGCACATTCGTCTGCCTTAAAATATCAACTTTTCTTATCCAATATTGAAATCTAAATATTTTACTTTAAGGTGAAAATAGGATGTGGAATTTTTACAGTTTTAAGCTGTTGTGCTGTCGATTGTGCAGTTAACCTAAGCAATTAACAATTTAGTACCACGTATCCAAATATTGCACAATCTCATACTGTATCTACCCTTTAATTGTTAAAGTATACAAAAGCTTAAATTACCTATTTATCCTATGAAGAGTACTATAAAGACCTATGAAAACTTAAAAAGACTGCTTCTAAAAAGTTATGGGAACGTCAGGAATAAATATTAATATTAAATGTCGGACAAGTCACGCTAATAATTCCAAACTTGCCATCAGGCGAGAAAGCGGTTAAGCGCTGACCTATTTAGAACAAAAAAAGAAAACTCAGTAGAACAAGTTCTATGGTTGCCTATTAACGGATACAATGGATAGATGGATATATGAACTCAAAAACAAATTTTTATTATGTTCATCACACAAACGTATGCCCCTACCAGGAGATTCTATCCCAGGACCGTTAGCGCAGAAAAGTCAAATTTGATACCGTTGTCAACTAATCGTAAAATGTAAAAATTAACGTAGTTTTTTATTCCTTAAGAATGTTATTTAAAACGATTACTCATCAGTACAGAGTTATTTAAAAAGCATTTAATTTTAAACAATTCACCCATAGTGACGTTAGATACTCTTAAATTGTGTGATATCCCCAGCACTATATTATACTTTATAACAAAGCCATATAATCCAAGGTCGATTGGCAGATATCCATCAAAAATGTCTATCAAATCACATCAGATACATATTATAACCATCAATCTATAACCGATTAAAAGGTCCATAGAAAATCACCGCCATTATATTTTTATAATAGTAATTAAGTGGTATCATAAGGAGATCTCGTTCTATGGCGGTTATAGAAAGTCGCTGATCCACAATAATCTGTCCATGACGTCATCGACGCGTGCACATCATAATGATCTTCAAAAGCTGATAATAAATAATTTTCATTTCAGTTGTGAAGTCAATGTTCATCTATACATGTAAATAAAATTGGAGTGTCTGTTTGTAATATTGAATTAACCGTTTTTTACTACATATATACGGTACATACACTAAAATAATATTTTTTACAATTGTTGTCTGTCTGTCTGTTTGTTCCGGCTAATCTCTGAAATGGCTAGACCGATTTTGACGAGACTTTTATAGGCAGGTAGCTGATGTAATAAGGAGTAACTTAGGCTACTTTTATTTTAGAAAAAATATTTTATTTTAGACAAATAAAATTACTGTGCCACAGCAACGCGTGGCTGGATCAGCTAGTAGAATATAAACTCTAAATAAAAATTAATCTTAAATCATATCGAGAGTTTGGCAGTTGCAGCAACCTGCAAAAGTAAAGGTATGCAAACGAACGCCGAAAACCCCCTGATTCTCAGACAATGACCTTCCGGAGTCATCGAGTCTACTTCGTGTCGCATTCCCCCAAGCTGCAGCATGTACAAATCAATAAAATCCTTTTCATGATTGAATTAATCACTTCTTGAAAGTCTTCGGCGGACTTAGTTGATCTCTTTAAGTTATCTTCGTGTAAAAAAATGTATTAAACATATATAAATTCCATTTTTACATTTGATATACTATTTATAGAATTCGTGATGATAAAATATTTTATTATTTATAACTAAACAAGAATAAGAGACCTGCACACAGTATAAGCACCTTATGGAGACAACAGACGATACACAAATTTATATACACTGGTCAAAGAAGAGGAATCAAATGAAAAAAAAAGGAGTTTTGATTGACTGGTATTACGTTTTAAAAGCCCCGTCGATCAAACGTATTGAAAAATAAATCAATGACGTCAAAAACGCCCGTAAGCTCAAAATAGTATCAATTGTTTGTTTTTTAAATTCATGATTGTTCTAAACCGGGTATAGTAGAGATTTTATGCAAAATATTTTCACTATCGAAATCTTCCGGTAATAGTGTTAGGTACACTAGCTGACCCGGTAACGCGTTGCTATGGTAACATTATTGATACAATGGAAAAAGAGCGGACAGACAAACACACAAACAACAAATTTGTGTTCTTAGATTATAGATTTAATAAAGTGGTTACATCTTTATGTTGCTACTTATACTTGTCTCTTAAACTTTGTATGTCATACATTTAAGTATACTTATTTAAAACAGATACTTGTTGACTTTGTTGTAATTAATGATGTAATGAAGCTTAGTGTTTAATTACATCGTTGATTACTTCTCTTCTATACCTTATACTGTTGTGATATTATAATATTATTGCTTTTTTGTGTATTATGGTATTATGTCAGATAAAGAGGATATTATGATATTGTACTTCTGTTGAAACTAACGAGTATCTTGTGCCTTTAAAAAAGTTCTTGAATGGGGTGTAGGTGAAAAATGTTAGACGATTAAAAAGTACTTAATTTAAGTGGCTTTCAACAAAGTTATTTTTATTTAACTTCTTAGTGAGTAAGTAAGGGTAATGGAGTAATAGTGTTCAAAATCTTGAATTTATTCAGCTTGCAAATGCGCTAATATTACTATCAAAATTGAGTTGATATTTGCGTGAAATATTTTAATACTACGAAACTATGTTGAAATCAAATATATGAACACTTTCACTCAGTCTTCTGAAATATCAGATTTTTTTTTATAAAATTGGGAAAATTTAAGAAAAACCTTTCTATTTTAATTACTATTCTATTTAATTTAATATATTATTCCGCTTTTAATATTACATCATAATTAAACCACCGTTTTTGATGGCGCATTCTGACAGCGATTGATTATCGAAAACTTTGATTTCTCGAACTCCTATAACATTGTGTCCAATGCTCATTAAGGTATTTTCTACCATAGGGAAAGCCTTCAAACTTAAGGGTGTTGTAAAAGAAGATTAATAATACTGAAGGTAATCACGATACATCTACAGGATAGGGTTGCCAGGCCCAAAAAAATCTAAAATCCGGACACAGATTCATATATCGCCGGACATTTTACCATAAAGAATAATAGTACTAAAAGTGCCATACTTTTTGTTTATTTATTATTTACAATGACCACAGCCCTTAAAAACTATTACAAAATAACATTTATTGGTACAAACAGCCAAATGAGGTCATACTAAAAAAAGGTGCGTGCGTACAAAGTACACATGTAAGAAGTGAAACTCCTTTTAGTTTTATAATGGATAAAAAACTAGGATAGGTATCTTCATAAATATAAATCTCTAAACCAGTCATGAGTCATGAAAAGAATACGTTTATAGTCACAGTATTGTTTTATTCGATTCCTCTACATGATTAGTATGAGAAAAGAGCGAAATAATAGGCAAAATACTAATTTAAGTATTATAAAATAGGTATTGAAATGTTAGGTTATGTTTTCAAAAAAGTTCATTTTTCTCCATTACAAATCTGAAAATTAAACTGAAACCAACGAATTCTTAATCTAGAAGGCTTTAGCTGCTTATATTTGTTTGTATGGTCTCTGTACATTTCCGGTCACAAGTCCATACAAAATTGGCATTGTCCTTTCGTAAAGAGAATTTATTTATTTTAGGCTAGGCTTATAAGTGTAAAAATATTTTTTTTGATTATTAATCGGATACGTTTGGCTAAATCCGGACGCAGAGTTACCCTAAGGTAATCAATCCCGTAGACCACAAAATAGCTAACAGCGTTTTCCGAATCATAGACTTTTTTGCGACCTCCAACTCATCTGTCAAGCGTGGAAAGGGAGGCTGACGTCAAGCAATGGAGGACATTTAACTGATAAGATGATGACTTTTCAACATTTTATGTTCCGAGAACGAGAACTCGTTTCCTATGACGGATAAAGAAAGATCCTTACTGTAACACCACAATTTCGTTTGAAGCCTTTTAGAAGCGAGGTACAAGTACTTTAGTACAAGTGTCATCCGGAAAGTAGTACCCGTTCGAGAATATAAATAATCGTAGTATATATTTACAAATCTAAACGTTTTATTTCTAAAGAATATATCCTCAACTATTTCTCTACGTAGTCACTCCCCAAATTTGAGCATTAATAGTAACATGTGACGAGTTTTTGTTCTTCAGTTTTATATTCATGCGCCGCCAGTGTATTGATATAGTCCTAACTTCTTGCAGTTCTTTATCTGTTTTAAATTTCTATCCTGCCAAAAGCTCCTTTAGTTTTGTACAAGGATGGTAATCTGGCAGAGTCAAGTCTGGTAAGGAAAGGATAGTTTAAATTTCGATTGGAACGGTTGAAATTTAATCACAGCTCCAACTTCACAACTGGCGGCGTTCCCTACTTCTTGAACATTATTAACACTCACATAAACAACAGAGTTAATACCAGCGAGACGCAAGTTTGCATAGAGACAGCTAATATACGACTAAACGAGCTAGAATGGCGCGAACGGGTACTAATTTCCGGATGGTCCTTGTACATACATAGTGTAAGCTATACGCGTAGTCGTTTGATGATTGTTTTTCCTAATTAAGAAAATTATGAATGCAGAAGGCAGAATAAAATTATTAAAACATTTGTATTATTAAATTAAGCAAACATTTATTTAAATTGTATAACATTTATTTAAATATTCAGTGTGTTGTGAGTGTCATAGTGTTTAAAAGTTGCTAAACGATAACGTGTAATTGTTCGATTGCTGTGATTAATCGTGTGCTGTGACCGGATGTTAGTAAAAATGGGGCCTTCTTACCCCACCATTGGATTCTATAAAAGGTCTGTCTTACTGTCAGTGCGGTCACTTTTTTCTTGTACGTGAAAGAGGAATAAACTCTAAAGCTGTACTCTGTTCGTTTGATTGGTACGTTTATTCTACAATAGTATGATCTTGTCTTCTTCTTCTTTTGGTAAGTGGCTTGTTTTGTGACTTCACAATTCCACCAATGTCACGTTTGATCTTGTCGCTTTTATGATGCACGTTCATATGTGTTGTCAATATTGAAAAGATTAACATTTATTAGTGTTTCTTTTTGCCAGTCAATTTACATTATCAAAACTCTTGACCCCTGATCCTTTTATAAATCGGAGACCTTGGTTTATTTTATCGAATGTTATCTTTTTCAATTAAACTCATTCATTGATTGCATTTTAAAAATAAATTTATGTACTGTTACTTACCACGATATGTTAAATTATTTTAATTGATTTTGAACTCTGTGTAGTACACGTTAAGTTAGAAATCTAATAGAGGTTTAAACTTTTGTATATATCGATATACCTAACGTTGATAATACATATAAACCTTTCCTGGCAACTTAACAAAGTTTCATCAAAATCTTATCAATGGTTTTGAAACGCATAAGGAACCAAGATATAAACATTAGTTTTATTTAAATAAGAAGATATATTTGTATGTATGTATTTATTTAGGCGACCGCTTGATGCAACGATAGCGATTCTGGATTTCGCACCAACGGTCTTGGGTTTAAAGCCCGAAAGAGGCACTTTGTGTGATGAATATGAGCATCTGTAACTGAGTCATGAGTATTAATGTATATTTTTGTGAATATTACACATCTATCTTAATATATATAAATTACGTGTCACGTTATTTGTCCGCGATGGACTCCTAAACTACTTAACTAATTTTGATCAAACTTCGTAACTATCTGTTATTTGATCTAACTTAAAAGATAGGATAGGTTTGATTTTAATTTATAACACAGCAACGCGTGGCCGGGGCAGCTAGTGTATTATATATGTATGCCTATCCATAACACAAGCCTTACAGTCCTTACTTTGAGCTAGGCTAATTGGAAAGAATGTAAGAAAAAATATTTTTATTCTTATGTGATATGTATTACAAACACACAACAATAAAGAAAAGCTTAAAAGCACAGTGTGTGTAAGCAATGTCGGTTTAAAGAAAGTTATTTTCATAAAGACTAATACAGTACCTTACAATGAGATATTTAACAATACAAAATATTTAAAATATTTTGCCTCTTAGGCCGTACTTACTAAAAGTTTACAATTTTATGACATGTGTTTGAAGCGATTTTCGTTATTTTCTGAATTAGAAAAGTTCTTTATAGTCAAAAATTTCATTTAAAATGGATGGCCAAAAAACTTACTAAATAGAGCTCTTTTGTGCTTTGTAATTTAAGAATTTCATTTACACCCATCAAAACTCACTGGGCACGTGTAAGGTTCAGATCTATTTTTGGTCTCTTTATTTTATTTAGGGCTTCTATCCTCGTGGATACGTCAGCCCCATCGTGTCCTCTCAATTTCATTAACGAGGCCTTAGAATTATAATAAAAAACCCAAAATTAATAAAAAAATTTATCATATAAACGAAAAGAAATCACTAGGTATTCTGCGGTCATCTTGGGTTCAGTCAATTTAGCTTCATTCATTCAGTCATTAATCAACAATGTCATTAGTAAATAAGGAACTGCATCATGCGTTAGTACCGACGACACCACAATAAGCTTATAAATAAAATGATCTTTATTACAATGGGATACGATATGTCCAAACGTCAAAGAGTAAAGCTTTCTGACCTGTCGAGTGTACAAACAAAATCAAAACATGCAATATATCACTGGCACAGAGATGAAGCATTATCTGAATTGATGACATAAATGGCGTGATGTTCAATGGAAACTTTATCTCTAATTGATTATATAAATAATAACTTTAATGAGGCATACGTCAACGAATCACTTGTGTTATTTAAATATTCGACAACATTATTTACATTATTTTGAACCCAAGTTAAGAATGAGTTAAGAATGGTATCACAAATCCCAGACCCAACTCTATAAAGACAATTTCGTGTTCTATATTGATTCGGCCCATCGGAGTAGAGTAACCATGAAAATTGTGGATATGGTGACCATGTATTATATTGTAAATGTCGTTACTACTGTCAAAGTTGACGAGTTTCTTGTACCCGTTCTTTTTGTCAGTTAAAAGACGTCCTGAATGGGTGGAAGATAATTTTTTTGATAATGCAGAACGACTTATTTTAAGTGCATTTCAATGAAGTTATTTTTATTCATTCATTTAATGGGTATGTGACCCATTCGACCACGAATGTCGTCATATGTGTCAGATTTATTTCGTTAACAAGCTATGTCTCTACTGGGCCAACACAGTCTTACTTTAGGCTGCCTTCCCAGCATGTGCGAGGAAGCTAAACCAGAAGACGAGTCTCAAAAAAACATAGGTATACTCTCATTTTAATTAATATAAATACGTCTTCATTCTCATATCGTTGATGACCGTGGTAGTGTAATGGCTTGCATACTGGTTTTCATGTTTACGCCACTCCGAGGTAAGTAAGAGAACTATTAGTAAATGGCTTTTTTATAGCATTTTGTTAGTCTAGTTCCGACATAGGACATGGGATCGGTTTCATTTTTAATTTATAACAACAACGCGGGACTCGGTCAGCTAGTCTTTATACATAAAAATTACCTATCGCTATTTGACCGTGATGAACTTGGAAACTACTCAAACGATTTTGATAACTTTTCTTTTATTTTGCTGGATTTGTTCCGAATTAGGACATAGGATACGTTTCATTTTAATTTATAATTTGAACCACAGCAAAACTTGCCCGGGTCAGCTAGTTATTACATATAAATAAATACTTCTGCTACGTGATACTATGATTGTTGACGTATTTACTGTGTATAGAAATCGTATTTATATGCTGGACTTGTGACGATCATTTTATATAGAGACTCTGCAATGTTTTAACCGAATCTCCTCTCAAATTGCGGTTCCCGCCTGAACTGACATTATACTTCCACTTTTTATTACAAATATAGTAAAATGACATGTTTAATAATAAATGACCTTTTCTTATAAAAATAATGACAATGACAATTATATAAAAGATAAAGCTGCAAAGAATTATGCGAGTTTTTGTTTAGAGCAGAGGTTTCCAAACTTATTGGCCCAGACCTTGATATATTTTTCGGTTTTGGATAGACCCCCCTTACTTAACTTTATTTCTCAATTATATTGATTTTTTGTCAATTCATCAACTTCAAATGTATTTTTGACAACTAGAATATTTCATTATATTTCATTCTCTGACGTGGACCCCTTGCGTCCTCTGGGGGTCGATATAGACCACTTCAGGAATCACTGGTTTGGAATATTAAATCACAATTTTGCATCGAAGGAAAACCCTGGAGCTAGCACCCTACGAACAGTTTGCGGCGTCTTTTTTTCTTGTACTGCGAAGATGTATGAGAAAAGATTACTTCTACAATTGATAGATTTTATCCCCTATGAGGTAATTTTATGTAAATAAACGAAAAACAACTATAGTCTTTTAATAATTTTTCATTTTTTGGGTACCGTACCTCAAACGGAAAAAACGTAACTCTTATAGGCACAGTTTGTTGTCCGTCCGTCCGCCCATCTGACTATCAAGACCCTTTATGGCGGGAACGCGTGAAAGTATGGAGTTGTTATTAAAACCATATACTTAGGTCCCTTGAAGGTGTGAAAAAATCAAACTTATAAGTTAACGTAAAAAAAAAAGATATTAAAAAATTTAAACACTCGAAGAAAACCAAATTTATAGTGTCGGGCCGTGCACACTGCTTGAGTTTTGCGGAAGTAAGCTACATATTTAATTTTACTATTGGATATGGACTTCCGCCAAGTAACGCCTGATTCTATCAAATACCTTAATACTTATTATTATTATTTTACCGACTGAATGTCGTCAAATGACACCAGTTACTGCTGCGGCTGCTGATATTTCAAAATTCGAGCATTTTATACCAGAAATTAGATTTCAAAGCTACGTGCGAGCCTTGATGATAAAAGGATGACAAAATGTTCGTAGTCATATTTAGTAACTTGGTGTACGCCAGAAATTATTCAAATAGCAGTAAACATATATATATATTTAGTGTTATATGTTTCTCATTTTATGATAAAATATCGGCATAAGTACGGGTGGCACTCTTGATTTTTTTAAGTTCTTATATATTTTTTTTATTTATGTTCTGTAATGATCAAATAACCAAATGAATTAACTATTTGAAAAATAAAATAAAATAATAAACAAAAATTTTAAGGAGTCTTTATTCTTCGTCATTAACAAATTGCTTACTGAAAAGTAATTTCGTCTACTATGACATGTTTGGAATACTTTTTTACTATAGTGTAATAGTGTTAAGAATCCTTAATGAATCAACTTCATCAAAATAAGGATTATTCAATAATAATTCGAACTTATTGTAACACTCGAAAGTATTTTTCAATGACCAATTCATAAAATGATCATGTTGCTTTAAATACCCAATTTTATTTATAAACTAATTGACTGATTTAATTTGCTCTCTATAGAAAAAAATAAAATAAAAAATAATTTACAATTTTACAAAAAAAGTGCCAACCCTAACGCTATACTAACGTAGGTATTTATCTCAACATATAGGCCAAGTGTCGGTACTGCTTTGGTTATAACCGTGGTAATATAGAGACGTTGTCTGTGTGAGTGCCTTTGTTTCGATCGCTTGTACGTATTTATACTACTGCATAATCTATATTTACTGTATCAGAAACCTATGCATTTCTTCCACTTATTGACGATGTTTACAAAAACTACTGTAACGTTATTACCCCACCTATTTATAGAGCGCAGTCTGTATATCAAATTGCGCAACAGAGAGACTGACGGTCTCTGTGAAGTTCAGTCGGAGTAAATCAGTGAGATTCCTGAGCATTTTACGAGGGCGAGGCTCCATTGTTGTATGACATTTAATTAATAATTATATATTTTGTTATTTAACCATGAAACTGCTAGATTTTTATATCGAAAGAAATTATAACAAGAAAAAGTGTGTGTGTGTGTGTGTCAGCTCTTAAGCACGACTGGAGTTTACTCCTTAAGAACGATTGTCTTTGAAAAAGCACAAAAAATAATAAATCAGATGTCATTTGAGTACTTAATTTTACTCTTCATATTTTCTTCATACTGGACGCATTATATGAAAAATAATCTGGAGGAATAACCTCAACAAATTCAACTTGTTTAAATTGCCACGCGAAACTCGAAGCCACAAACCTCGCTATCCGGGCGAGTGCTCTTCCAATTAAGCTACCGAGACCTTGATAAAGTCGTCGAATTTTTCCAAGTATTTCTTATGTTCACGCCAGCGCTGTCTCTTTATGTTCTTGGCATTTAAGAATTAAGTTATAAATTGCAGAAAACAGTGCCATCTTGGGACGCCCGAAGGAAGCGAAGCTTTATAATATAAAGCCAATATAGTATAAAGTGAAAAAGAGATAGAAAGTCACGCCAGCGACACACACAGTGACATGAGTGAAAGCGAGACAGAAGGCCACGCTCACTGAGGTGGGGAGGACGCTAGCTCCTATATATATCGCGTAACGGTACTATATCTGACACCTTCGTGTGACGGTAAAATCTGACGCTTAACACGGATAGTGTGGCCGCGTGGCGAGCGCCTATATTTTTCGCTTCAAAAAGGGATTTAGTTTTATTTTCATCGCGAATTTATTTCATGAAGCCTGTTTAGATATTTGGATTACTTCTACAATCTTGTAGATGGCGACACTAAAATTGAAACTCGGCGGCCAATTTACAGAGGCGCTCCTGAACTATTGATAAAGATATATTTTTTTAATTTGGTATGATTGCATTGCGTGCATTGAACGTTGGTGTTTACGCCGTGACTCTCGTAAGTTCTGCATCAGTAGATCTTGGACATCCACTCGCAAAAAACTTCAGTTCTTTCTTGATAGCGCATGTAACAGCGTTGAAATATCAGTCTCAAACTTAAAAAAAACAAGTTTAAAATCCCGTTATAATTATTTAAGTTTCTTAAACGAATTTAACTATATTTTTAGTATGAACGTTATAATGAAAAATAAGAAGTTTATGAAATGTCACTGCAAAATTTCTATAGCTATTGTTCTATTATTGTTTACGAAACAAACGCAACGGGTCAAAAAGCGAATAAAGAAACTTAGGTCAGAGAGTAGAAAGAAAAAAATTCCAAGTCTTATAAACAATAACCTATTGTTTAGAGATATTTGATTGGATCTTTTCTAATATTAATGCCAAGTTCACTTCGTTTTTAATACTAATTTTATATTTATAGAGAAAGAGAGTTTGTAAGGGTATCCTAGGAACCATTAAATGTTTTTCAAATTTCTTTTGTACATTCCACATGGATTTTGGCTGTGTATTATGACTAGTCATTGTCTTTAAAACGACCAGAGGTCGGGGCCATCCTTCAAACAAAAAATAAATAATCTCTTAATATTCGATGGCCCTGTTTATAAAATTAAATTAATAGCTCTATACGTAAAATAATATAAAGATTGTAGAAAGATAAAACTGACTTAAAGCAATCGAATTCTATAATAAACTTGATGAAATATTGTAGGCGAGAAGTTTGTTTTACTAAAGCAAAAAGATTTATAATGCACTTTTTCAAGTCAAAGTAATACTAACTTAAAATATCTTTAATGTATTTATAATAATAATAATTCTTACATTCACACCGATTGGCCTAGCCCAAAGTAAGCACTGTAAAGCTTGTGTTATGGGTATTAAGGCAACGGTTAGCTATACATATATGATACATAAATATAAAATAATTATAGAAATATATATAAAATACCCATGACTCAGGTACAAATGCTCGTATTCATCATACAAACATCTGCCCCTTCCGGGATTCGAACCCAGGACCGCGGTGCGAAAGACAGGATCGCTACAGTTGCACCAAACGGTCTTCACTGTATGTAACAGAATTGAGCAGAACTGGGAATAAACTTAGCAATTATCTTATCTGTGGCATTGTCTCGGAGTATACTTTAGTTAAAATAGAATTAATCAAGATTGATTATTTTTTATTTTAATGTCACCTTTTTAGGGTTCCGTGCCCAAAGGGTAAAAACAGGACCCTATTACTAAGACTTCGTTGTCTGTCCGTCCGTCTGTCTGTCACCAGGCTGTATCTTGAGAACCACAATAGCTAGACAGTTAAAATTTTCACAAATTATGTATATCTGTTGCCGCAATAACAACAAATATTATAATAAGGGGGACTCCTATACAACATACGCGATTTTTGCATTTTTGCCCTTTTTGCTCGATATCAATAATGGCAACACGTAGGCACTTATTCACAAAATACTCAGTTGTATTTTTACTTTAATAATAAATAATAAACAAACAACAAACGTGATTTTTTACTTAACTAAAAGTTTGTACGGAACCCTTCGTTCGCGAGTCCGACTCGCACTAGGCTGGTTTTTTTAATTAATTAACTATCAATTCTCAAATTCGCAAAACAAAACGTATGTGGATATCAAAATATAAATATTTATCTATAACTGACCTTTTATCAAATTCAATTTTATAACTTCATTATTTAATTATGATGCAAATTTATTCTTGGTCGGTGTTATTCTCGTGAGACAACGTAAACACGCCAGCGATTTTATCAAGCGGCGGCTCGGTTTTTTCAATTTTTTAATTTATGTCAGTTTCTTAGTGTTATTTACAGTTTGGTCCGAGGATTTTGTTTTTACTACGTTGATTTAAAGCTGACAGTAAAATCTCAAATATTTACAGGCTGTGCAATCTCGCACAGGGCAATGAGTCGAATGGTCTAACCTTCACCACATCACTCTCTTATAGATAAGGAATGATGTGAAAAGAGAGTGGTATGAAAGAGGATATAGTCACAAAGATACAAAAAGGGATGCTCAGATGGTTCGGACATGTAGAGAAGATGGACGAAAGAGGATTGATTATACAAATATATGAGGCAAATGTGCATGGGCAAGGTAAATGACAAAAAATATATTAAGTTGGTAAATATTAACTTAATATATTCGGCGCTTGAAACGAAGACGTCACACCATACGTCAAACGCACCTCGAACTGTGCATTCGGTGACGTCACAATGTTTGGTAATAGGATGACAACTGACGCGCGCTGTTCAAGTGCTATGACTCGTAATGCAATGCCAAGGTCGAAACATTAAAATAACCGACATTGTTATTTATTATAAGCGTATGTATTATTAGTATTTAATTTGTAAGTAGAAAAAACGTGCGTGAATTTATGTACGCGCGGCAAAAGTTAAATTTTTTAATTATCTTGAAGTTAGCCTATTCGCATTAACAGCTAACTTCATGGTGTCGCTTTTTCGTTTTATGCTGCGTACCCAACTTCAGTTACATGAAAATTTCACCCTCAATGTGTCTAAAGAAGTATAATTTCAAATCTTATAGCGTATAAATTGAAATAGAAAAGATGTCTTCTTTCAGTGCTTCTCATACTAGTGAAGGCTGGCTGTCAAAAGCTCCGTGACACTTGTAATTCCGTTTCTTTATCGGATATTGCGCAGCCACGACTTCTTCCTGCACCCAACAGCTCTTCGTCAGGCCGTTTTGCCCATCATAATCATGTAAATGATGTGCAATTAGAATTATGTTCATATTATGAAATAGTTCCAGAAAATGAAGAGATTTGAATAAAATACAGAAGACTCTTTAACAATTTATATTTTCTCAATTTTCATGTCATCTTTCACCATTAACTAAAAGACAAAATACTCTCGGCAATAGAATCACGTCCTTTTTAGGGTTCCGTACCCAAAGGGTAAAAACGAGACCCTATTACTAAGACTTCGCTGCCTGTCCGTCCGTCTGTCTGTCACCAGGCTGTATCTCAAGAACCGCGATAGCTAGACAGTTGAAATTTTCACAAATTATCTATTTCTGTAGCCTCTATAACAAAAAATACTAAAAACAAAATAATATTAATATTTAAGTGGGGCTCCCATTTTTTTTGCCCTTTTTTGCGCGATATCTATAATGGCAACAGGTAAGCACTTCATATATTCACAAAATACTCAGTTGCATTTTTACTTTAATAACAAATAATAAAATTAATATAACAAAAGATTTAAGTATGGGATCCCCCATACAACAAACGTGATTTTTTTACTTAACTAAAAGTTTGTACGGAACCCTTCGTGCGTGAATCCGACTCGCACTTGGCCGGTTTTTCAATTGTTTCTTTTCTTATCCCGTGCGAACGTCTCACCAGTATCATAGTCCATATACAAAATTGTTAGTAATTTTCACAATTTTTTTAACAAACATTAAAAATGTTTATAATACTCGTTTTACAATTAAGTATATTAATATATTTATTTAATATGTCATTTTAAGCTTAACTAATCTATTGTCTAGAGGTTTTAAATTATTTAATGTGATAAATTATTTTAATAGTAAAGAACTAAAAAATCGACTCGGCTCACATATAAATTCATTCACAGCTTAAGCGGAATACTCTTAAGCTGTAAGTTGAATATATTTCGGACCGACGACACAAATCTGCCATTCAATATAACACTTGATTTGTCTTTTGTTTATCGCTTTGCTTTTGGTAGCAAAATACCGTGTTCACATTTATTTCGCAAAAATCTAGTTTTGCTTGTTTTGGCATAAACGATTTATCTTAAAGTCATTCATCCAACCATTTGTATTATCAGTTTCTACTTAAATTATACGAATAAGAATTGAAAAATACTGATATCAATCGCTTTATTATTTATTTCAAAGGTTTTTTGACGTTAAATGTTGCGATCCAGGTCCCATACAAAAGCGAAAAATCTTTACAACTTACGAGCGCATGCCCAGCATCCCCTGTTCAATCTCCAGGGTGATGTATACATGTAAGTGCTTTGTTTGGTTGGTGGTAGGGCCTGTTTTTATGTCTAATTGGCTAACTACAATCACCTTATCAAGCTAATGGTTTAAAAACAATTTATGAGATTTTTATGTTCCGGCGGAGATAAAAAAGCCAGATTAGTGGTTAAAGATTAAGGTTAAAGATCTTTGCTATCAATTACCACTTAACATCGAGTAAGAAAAGAACAACCTCTTCTCCGCGGTGACTAAAAAAACAAATTAATTACTTATTTAATTTTAAACTTCAGCGCCGATCACACATGTAAATAAATCTACTTTGAGCTGATTAGTTGTGAACATAATTTTGTTTTTTATATTAAATCACGTTTTGACCTCTTGACAGAAGCCTTTAAGTACAATTAAAGTAATTTGTTAGCAGGACTCAAAAACTGGGTAAGGAATTTTAAAACCACTTCGAGTACAGCCAATAATACAAGTGTTCAATCATTAATATTATCAAATATAATGGAGAAATGGACAAATTGACGAGTTCGATACTATTAAACAGAAACACGACAGGGAGATAAGTGCCGGCATATTGTAAATACCCTGTTAGGGGTTAGGGTTGCCACTGATATGTTTAAAGGAATAAATAAATATAAATATTAGACAACGACGGTAACACAAGACCCGAGCCAATATGGAAAAAATTGTTTTCTTCTTTGATCCGGACTGGGACCGAACCAAGGACCACGGAGGGGCGTTACCATAAAATGTGTGCCACTCGATAACGGAGGTCGTAAAATTAAAGGTTATCAAATGTGAATCAAAAAACGACCTTATAATAAATATTGTATCAAAAAATATGTCACCTTATATAATTACCAAATAATATCAAAACGCTTAACTAAAATTAATTAAAATCGCTGGTAATATTAGGATATCATTTAACCCATACATATTTTACCAATATTTGCTAAAATGCCAGTAAAAAAGTGCATTTTTATAGATAATTTATATGAATATATATGAACGATGTTTATATAAGAAATATGCGATCGAAGATAGTTAGAATGCAATATAATTAATAAAAATACGAACACGGTAAGACGGCCGTCACCTGCGCGCGTGCACGCGCGCCATAAGTGAACTGTCAAAAGGAGCGCTATCGCGCTGTGTATTGTGAATTTATTAATTCTTTCACATTTTTAAATTTAGTTCATACTAATATAACGTCGTTAGGTACGTTGTGCATATATTAAAGCTAGGTGCGAAAAGACACTTATTTTTTCCATAATTACAAAAATGTTTGGCGTGTAACGCCATACCTGGGAAATGGTTGTTGTAAGAGTTATTTCCATTGGAATTTAGCACATTTACGCTTTTTTCATAGAATCCCATTAAAAATATACGTAAGTAAGTACTTTATTAAGACACAGACTCAGTTTATTACTTCTTCTTTACACGGTATTGTTTTAATACATAAAAAATTATGTCGTTTTTTATCAGTTACGTTTGGTTTGAGTTGCGGTTATTTACACCTAATATTATATTTAAAAAGAACTGGACTTAAATACCGACCAATCGAACATACACAGACTGAAAGACTGAACGCTAACAAGAAAATTACTAGGATATTTTTTAACAATTATTTAATAAAGAATTTCACAAAGATGCTGACAGCCCTGATCCTGTACGGTTGGCGTAGGATAGGCAATATCTCGCGACCTGGATTAGTCCAACATTGTAGCAGATAACGAGAGCAAAGCTGTTTGTTGTATCACACGTAAAACCACGTAATTGTCTGTTAACCTTTTCGAATTATGACAAGATTTTCACAACTCACAACTCATGTTATAGATTGTTCTTTATTACCTTAAACTTATTTGTGAAAGGAATTAGTAATGATCATTTCAATAGAAAATATATTTGATAAATTTACATAAATTGATATATAAATTAGTACCATTTGACGACTGTTTGGTGACGATCCTGCCTTTCGAACCAATGGTCCTGGCTTCGAGTACTAGAAGGGGCATTTGTACGAGCATTTGTACCTGAGTCATCGGTGTTAACATTTATAAATGATAATAATAAATTAATTAATTATTTCATGTAAAAATTTCCATACTAGGCTAGGTCAGTAGTGTGGGAATCTTAATGTGAGGAATGAGCTATAATAGGTTTCATGCGGTAACTTCATAACTGACATATTAACGGTTAACTATTAATATTTTAAGTGTCATGGAACAATAATAAATAAAAATATTTTGTCAAAAGAAAGAATGCCAAATTATCCGTCCAAATATTCTTAAATATTTAACATTTCTATAAATATCACCGATTTATGTATCATATATATCTGTTTCCCTAGTATTCATAATACAGCGTTACAGCGCGTACTTTGAGCTAGGCTAATTGATGTAAATGAAAGACATATTATTATGATTTCTATTCCTAGAAATATGAATATTGTAGTACGGTTACTAGGGTAACGAATAGATATACATAAATGATACATTGATATGCCATATTTAAAGATATTTGTATTTAAATACCCACGACTCAGGTACAAATACTCATATCCATAACAGAGACAGCTACTCTTCCGTGAATATTATGCAGCTTGTTAAAACAAATTAAATTAAAGAGCTTTTAAATTTTTTATTTTAACTAACTAAATTGTTCTAAAATATTTGATAATAAAATTATCAGATCTTTATTTCATAATGCATATTATTGTAGATATGGTATTCATTTATATTAAATAAAAAATACTTTATTAATTAGAAAAACAAAGAAACCATTTGATATTGAAAGATTATCGATTCAACGTGTTGGAGCTGAAGATCTATTCGAGAAATTTGACATTTATAGGTTGATGTGTTAACAATACATGTATATTTACTAGGTAAACACTAATATTTATTATACCTTGAGGTGCTGTTAACAGTACATTACAAACTAAAGCTTACAACTCGTTTCATTTTATGATTTATGTAACGTCAAATTACAGTCATCGTATTAGGAATGACAAATTGTGAGACATAAAACAAGAATTTGCAATAGGTCAGTTACCTGATTTTAACGGTCGGCAGACAAGTTACGTCAGATGAAGCAATCTTAAACATAATTTTATCTTTGATTAATGAACTAGGGATGCGTTAGTTAATAGTGGGATAGATTTAACCCCTCTTAACTGGATGACAGGGCAATTGAACCGACCTATGAGAAACATGATTTCTAATACGAAAGGTAAGTTGAATCACCTTGTGATTTAATAAATATATTCTCTAAGAACACGCATTTGTTGTTTGTGTGTTTGTCTGTCCGCTCTTTTCCCGCTGTTTTTCCATTGTATCAATTAACGTTACCATAGCAAAGCGTTACCATAGCAACGCGTTACCGGGTCAGCTAGTCTAAAATCTAAGAACACAAATTTGTTGCTTGTGTGTTTGTCTGTCCGCTCTTTTTCCCGCTCTTTTTCCATTGTATTAATAACGTTACCATAGCAACGCGTTACCGGGTCAGCTAGTACTCACAAATTGTCTATTGCTATCATTTATCAAACAAAAACACTCATACGTGATGATCATATGTTCGTGTGATAAGCATATTTTCCAGAGACATGGTTATGTGCCAATAAATCGTAATTATGCACACATTATATATACTCGCTATTCAGTACTTATTTTGGAACAAAATAATTCGTGTGAACCGAACAATAAAAAGGTCCAATGATATATCGTTTTGCATTTTTTTACTTCCACTTTATTTCCATGAAATATTACCTTGACCTACTCCGAACTCCATCTGTAGTCGTTAATCTTCACTGTGTTTTCATCCTTAGGGAAGGCCTTTGTCCCAGCATAGAGGACTATTAACGTCCTCACTACCAGAGGCGTAGCTAGGTAACCAAATGCCGCAGTACAAGAAACAAACTGGGGCCCTAACTATATGTATAAGTTTAGTTAGGGCCCCCAGTTTTTTCTTAACCCGCGGCTTCGCTCGCGTTAATGTACAGTACTTTTTTTCTGGATAAAAGGTACCCTATGTACTTTTCTGTACCCTGGCAAAGTATATATGAAATTTCATGACAATCGATTGAGTAATTAATGTGTGAAAGTGTAAAAAAACCCACTTACTTGTTTATAATATTAGTTAGGACTATAAGATTTTTATCGACATGATATATAGCACATCATTTCAGCAATCATATGTTCTTACCTAGTCCAAATTTTATCGAAATCGGTCAACCTGTTCTTAACTTATAAAAGGATATCGATATGTCATTTTCATAATCTATGTAGATACACAAAAAAATAGTAGAATTGGCAACAGTGAGCGATAAAACGAATATTTATTATAAAATAAGTCCAAAAAAATAAATTTACAGACAAAGCCTACATTTACATTTATATAGTTGTACAGATTGCCCTGTATTCTTTCATAAATTGTAATTGTAATCGCATTGTCATGAATGCCGAAACGGCAAGGGTCAAATGTAAAAAACACCGTCGTCCTTTTTGACTAGCGCAGTACTTAGTATAGGTAAAAGAGCATTGGAGAAAGAATAAAGAGCATTTTTGACAGTTATATATTGAAGAAGTAAGAGAGACATGCATTTCACGATCATGGAAAAAGCAAATCTGTGATCTCTACATACCCCTACGGGAAAAACGTGATTGTATGTATTTATCAATTATTTCTACCACATGCTCTGAAGCAGTAAATGCAGTAATTAGGCGTATAAAATGGTTTCTATATCTTTTTTACTAATTTGTGCAATTTTGAAAAGATGCTTAGCGGTACTTTTTATAAAATGAATTTAAAAAGTAATTGCATATAAGCCTTAATGTTAAATGCAAAAAAAACAAAGTTCTATATCTCTATACTAGTTATATCATTATCTTATTATTATTTTCTCATATGCCTAATTTTAGAAAATTTTAAAAATTTTAAACTGTACCTTTAAGTCATGTGGCACCATTTTTTATCTACATTCTAAATATGGGAGAATTGTTAGTTCAATACGAGCATTGTTGGTCAGGATTTGAGGGCCCCCGAGCTTGGGAACCCTGGTGCACAGCATCGTCTAGCTCTTCGATAGCTACGCCACTGCTCACAACAGGGATACAGAAGTCATAAGCCAAGACCCAGGGCTAATGCTAAGGCAGCGAATTTATTGGCTCCACACAGTAATTTTGAAGTTTTTTTTATTTATCGCAATTGTTCACATTGTTTACGTCCCCTTTGTCTGTCTTCTTTTCTCCTCATATGTTTTCTCTGTGTATGAAAGGCATGAAATCTTTCGTGCGAGGACCTCCATGGTCGAGTGGCTAGCAAACCCGTTTAATGTTAACGCCAGTCCGAGGTTCCGGGTTGGTCTAGGTCTTGTCAGTCACTGTTTCTGAGTTCCATAACACAAGTTTTTGAGCTATTTAATTGGGTTCAGAACGACGTATGCGATGTCATATATTATTATATATTTTCGTTATTCCTTTCTTTCCTCTTCCATTTCTTTCTTCGTTCTTTCTTTCTTTCCTTTCTTCGTTCTTTCTTTCTAATGCAGAGTTATGGGTACTATCGATTTTAAATGCAGGCTTGGGTCAGCCAAACGTGCTTTCCGAAGCACGATGGAGTTTTGCCATTTCGCTTTGTAAACAAATTCAAATATAACAGTTGAATTTACATTCAACCTAGTCGTGTCAACACAAATATTTCCAGAGCAACCAAGACAATATATCAGTTGGACGATCTCCAGTCAAATCCACAGATAACCCCTAAAGACGTTCACAATTCGTATGGCAATAGTCCAATTCGCCGACACCTTGGGATCAGAGAATCGACAATGTTATCGGAAATCGTTGGCTCAGAAGTGTCCGATGCAGTCACGACCTTCGGTGTGTTCAATTGTACATAATCATTTTGAAAGTAGACTGTGGAGTTTAGGACGATCCGGTCAAACTAAATGACAAAAGTTATAAACGTTTACTGTCAATAAATACACACAAGTAAATAAAACCACTTTTTTACCTGACATTTCGACTCCTTCACAGAAGCCGTGATCATAAGATCATTAAGACAATGGTCGTTATGTATGTTCTACTACCTTCATTTTTTTATTCGGGCACGATTTTAACTGATAAAATTCGAATATATTAAATTGTTTTATTTTGTATTTCATTGGAGCGGAGTGAGCGAAGCGAGCGAAGCTCCCATGGATCAGCTTTAATGGCGCAATGTCTGTTACGCCATAACTTCCCGAGTTCTTAACCGATTTTAATATTTTTTGTGTGGAATCGAATCAACAGATTTAGGACCAGATTGTGACGGAGCCCGAATTTTGAAAATCGCAATAATTCCAATCGAAAAAAATATTTTTTTCTTTTTTTAGGTATTACGCTCCGCTCCAATATATGGTGCTAGCGTGGCTTTATGCTTAGCGACTGCATCGCCTAGTTTAGTTATTAAATTTTCACTACGATTACAATGTACACTACTGAGTCTACCACCAGTTCGGAAATTGGGAGGCACTTCCGAAAAGAACTGGCGAAAGAAGCTAGCGCAGGGGGTCCCACCCTGATATATGTGACGACCATTGCCGTAGTCTGTGATTACGGCTCCTGCAAAGGAGTCGAACCGTCAGTTTGTAGTCGTGTAAAGCTGAGAATGATGAGTTAATTTACAACTATTATGCGTCTAAGTTCACTACTGCAGCAAACAAAAGAGCTTATGACCTTTATGACAAAGAACAAATCTAAGAACCACCGATAGAAAACCTGATTTCAAATAAAGAAAACCGTATCCAAAAAGGTTCACCCCCGGTTAAGAGCACAGACAGATAGACAGACACACATAGCGGTTAAATTTATAACACCCTCTTTTTGCATCTATGGTTAAAAATAAAATAGAACAAACTTTATATTGAATGGACATTAAAAGTGAACACGCATTAAACAGGTTACAGATTTGGTGCAACGGTGACTATGCTGCCTTTTGCACCCACGGTTCTGGGTTCTATTCCCGGAATAGTGGCCACCATAAATATCAGTATATAAGTATACGTGGAGGTCTTCAAATATAATGAAATAATAATATTTCTTACCTTCACACCAATTAGCCTAGCCCAATGTAAGCACTAAAAGCCTTGTGTTATGATTATTAGGGTAAAGAATTAACTAATATATATGACGTGTAAATATTTACTATTTGTATATAAATACCCAGGTACAAATGCTCAAATTCATCACACAAAATCTGCCTCTTCCAGGACTCGAACTCAGGACCTTCGGTGCGATTGCTTCCGTTGTAAAAAAACGATCAAAAATGCAAGTACATTCTCAGAGTTTATAAATTCTTTATATTTTTTTTAAGATTTTGATATCCAAAAAAACATACTACTTTTACACCTTACTCAAAATTGAAGATTAATTTTGAATCGAAAGCATAATTTTCAATCTCAAGATGAAATGCATTTTTTGAACGACCGATGGACGCCACAAAAAACCTTAAGATTAAACTTAGTTTAATGTGTAAAGTATTTTCAAAATAAAAATTATAGTAGAAATACAACAACTAAATATTAAAGCACTATTTATTTACATAACAATTGTATTTTCTGCAAAAGGAAAAAACTATATCGTATGAAAATCATTTTGACACGGAAATCGAACTGTTTACTTGATTTATCGACAACCATTATTTACGACCCCCTTGAAGCCCCAATTTCCTTGGAAATTTCTAAGGGATACAACAAAATGATACTTTTAATCATAACGACTTCTCGAAGGAAACTTCTACTTCTGCTAAAAATGTTTTTTTAGCAACGGTAGGATTTCCGATAAATAAACTTGCAACACTAAATTAACATTTATATTCAAAGAACATTGTGCTATTTCAATTTGGAACAATTACATTGCCAGTTAATACAGATCTCTCGCTTTTCTCTCGATTTCTACAAAACAAATGTACGTTAAATGAACAAGAATGATTTCACAGGTCTTGTAAAATTGGTCCTCCAAAACATCGGTTTCTAACATCAGCTTGGCACTTTTCCAAAATGGCCGCTGTTACGCCACTTTATTATAATCTTTATTACTACATGTTTTACGGGATACTCGCTCTATAGGTAATTATTGCCATATGAAAATACCTTTCCGTATGAGTAGGTTTTGTAACGATGCTGTAATATTTGATGGCCTTTGCGTCCCTTCTCGTTTACTCGGAAATAAAATATGAATGGTGACAATAAAATTTCATTTCGTGAACAGATTTACATGGATATTCCGTTATATTTTAAGGAACAGTTTTTTTTGTTTCTTTGGGAATGCGTATGACAAGCGTATGTCATAATTAACATAGTTCTACTGCAACAAAAGAAAACAGACAGCTAAGTATACTTTATGTAATTTTAATGTTATTTTTAACTAAAATGGCCTTTGCGCTCGTTACAACGAATGATTATCTATAAGGTACGCTAGTGTCCCTAATAAATAATAATATAATGAGAACAACGGTGTAAATTAATAAAATTCATAATTTATTAAAGATATAAAAATTATGACAAGTAATAACTTTTTAAAGTAACAATTACTGGATCTGGTGGCTATGGTATGATCCTAATCTTGTTAATAATGGTAAGATTGAATATTGAGTTAACCTAAACGTGACGTGCATTTTACGTTAAATATCAGAGAACACCTTTATTTTACACACTTGAAATTTATCATTCGAAAATCTAAATGAATTTTATTGCTTGTTTCGCAAAACAATAAACGTCTATGTTTTTGCAAAAACACAATTGGTCACCCTATCAAAGCAAACCATTCGCAATTAAGTACAACAAATGAAAACAGTCGGACAAAAACAATTTAACTGAAAAAACGGCTACTGTAAAACACCAGAATTGAAAAAAGCGGGACGCAAAGAGTGCTCTTTCTCTTTCTCTCTTAGTAAAAATTAGGTCGCGCATATTTTAGCACAATGACAAGTACACTGCTTTAGAATCGCAAACGGCTAACTACCGGTTGTATCGCGAAATGAACAAATAACTGTTGCCAGTTAACTGTTATTCTCAACGCGTAATTAACCTGCAAGTTTGAGGCTTTCCCGCCAACCATTATATTGAGACCTACACCTCGTATTATTTCATGCTTTAACTAAGGTCTATATAAAGTGGATGAACCGTAGTATGACTCACTGGGCCGGCAGAATCGATTATTTGAACATAGGTTGTTGTTTTTTTATTTCGATATAGTAACCCGATAATAAAGCAACAGCGTACCTTTCATGGTCTTTGACACTTGACCTAGATTTCCGTACTTTTTGTGTTGATACGTGAGAAAAGAAGGTACTAAACTTATGTTATCATTCGATATTTATGCATAGAGACGGTGAAATTTCATTCCAGTTTTAAAACAAAGCATTGATTGTTTCAGTATAATCATAATTGACAACCAAGATAGACTTTTATTAACAAATTCTTGTATTCTTTAATGTTGTTTTTATTTCTTTCATAAATTTTTAATCACGGTTCTCACAACAGGACATCAACATACAAAACAGTTTTAATTGTTTATTCTAAAGAAAATATTACTTAATTTAAACTGAACCTAAAACTAAAAACCTTACAAAAATATAATATAATGACTACAATTCGATTTAATTTTTCATTGTAATAAAGGTTATGTCACAAACTGTAGGAACCGTACAAAAATCAATCGTCTGTGTATTCCTAAACAGTTTTTAAGTTCATAATGCTTTTATATTTGTGTAATTATGTGATAAGATAAATAATGTTAATAAAATATGATGAGTCAGTGACATGGATTGGGAAAGGGATGCTTGGCCAGCCATATAGAAAGGACAGTCAGTAATAAGAATGAACGAAAGGATATTGACGAAAAAGATATATGAATAAAGAAGCAGTCGGGGTAGACCGAGGCGGACATTTCTCGACCAAATTGAAGATTCGACCTTTTTATCATTTATAAAAACTGTAATGAGAGTAGCGGAAGCGGAGTAGATAGTAAAAAAGAATCTGTCTACATAAATAATTTATAGTGACTAATAAATAATAAAATAACTTAAAAACTAAACTAAAACATAACTTATCTTAAATTAATCTAAAACTAAAATATATAATATAACAACTAAAATATATTATAAAAAGGAGTCCCTTTAGGCAAGGTTCCGAAGATACTGGCAGCGTTCCCCCTTTGAATAGCTAGCTGTCTAATATCTATTTATTTATTTATTAATGCACATGAATGTTATTCAATATAATACATAAATAAGTGAATGACGAAATAAAATGTTAAGATGTGTACAAATGATGAGATAATATTCCAAAATTTAAGTGCCAAGCGTTTACTTTCTTCGTATAATGCCTTATTGTTGTAGTGGTCTGCATAAACAGCAGCTCAAATAACGCTAGAAACAATTTCGTTTCCCGCCTGAGGTAAAACAATTTCTTTTTTATCATCACGTGTCAGTTTCAGCATATTTTAATTTATATAAAAAATTATAATTTTACACTTATATCTATTATTTTGATACCAATATTGAACCACGACCAACAGATATAATTAACAGACAAATTTACTTAAACAATTTACTCAAATAAAAACAAGTCACACATGACAAGACATCTTAGCTGCTTTATTTGTATTGTACACACACGATTAAGACATATAAAAGAAAATAAGACTCCATGATTCGCTTAACCGTTGCTTTACTTGTTTGCTTCACAGATGAGTTGGTCATCGCTATGCAGAATAAGAACTGATACACGCACGCCATAAATATGCGTTTAGACGATAGTTTAAAGATGTATAGCGTTATAATTAAAAAAATAACTGTTATAATATGTTATAGCATGGGAATAACATAATATTTATTAAGTACCAACTTAATAAGAAGACAGTTGCCATTTCCCATTGCTCTCCAGAACACTACGGCTGAAACGGACAAAACGCAACATGGATCCGGCCTTTTTGCGCATAATAGTCGGGCTTTTTGGACAAAAGAGTCGGCCTTTTTGTGCAAAACTTCCGGCCTTATTGCGCTACATGGCCGGAAAACTGTGGACCCGCCCATCTGCAAACATCCCTGATGCACTACGGAAAGGCGGCAGCCTGAAGAGTACCCTGAACGCATTATTATATTATATATGAATGGCGATGTTCTACTTTTGGATATATTTGATTCACCGGCTACTAGAAAGATTTACAGTAAGCTTCGAAAAGCGTAATTTTAGAACTACTTAGGCGATGCGTAAACTTAGACATTTTTGTGTCTTGTGTCGAGCACAAGACACCAGTTAATCTTCTATCTTAATTAGAGAAAAGTTAATTTAAAACACTACAGAAATCTTATAGTGAGTATAAGAACTAAAAACGTGTACAGAATGGATCCCCAGTTATTGACAGTTAATGGTGTACGTCCACCATATGTGTTTTGTGCTGACCATGACTCAGGAATTTGCCATGGACCATGACATTTGCCCCATCCGGAAATCGAACCCAGGACCGTCGGTGCGAAAGGCAGGATCGCCACAGTTACGCCAAGCGATCGTCAAATATATATTTAAATTAACCAATTATTTTGTATCTGTAGTCAACTTTAATGATATAGCAACTAGACTTTGTAGTAATATGTCGGACGGATAAAAGATATAGGTATGACTATATTTAATCATATAGCTTTTTTACTATTAATGAAAATTATTCTCCATTACGGATATTTACTTAATGTTAACAATTAAGTTAACAAACAAGATATAGTGGTAAATACACTTAGTGAATAATAACTTACCCTAGATAATAATAGTGTACGAATAATAGGGCTGTTCCCATTACCCATTAGCGCGATTGCTACGCTCGATAGATATCGTTATATTAACGCATATTTTTAGCGCGCTACTTCGAAATAATCGTTTTTTATACCGTTAATCTGTTACCATACGCAGTCTCATTCCCGAGTTTTCACAATTCATTGTCATTGAGTAGTTACGGATAATACCGAAGCACCGTTGAACGGTATCGGCTTCTCATGCAAATCGCCTAAAATTACAGAAAGCGAAACTCGCGTTCTAGATTTTACTTTTCACTTTGTAATCGTAAAAGTAAACTCTTCTTTTATGGTTCGTTTTATAAATTTATTATTCTTGTAAAAAGTTTTAAATCGATATATTAATTATATTGTTTTAAATTTTGAAAGTCACTTACATAAGTAGGTATTAATTAATGCTCATATTCATCACACAAATACTTCCCTTTCCAGGACTTGAACCCAGGATTCGAACCGGTGCGGTGTATGCGCCATCGCAACAGAACTGTGACCGACAAATAAAAAGACCAAATATTGACTGAGTTTTATTTGATAAGTTGTCTTGCCACCAAAGCCTTAGCAAGCAAATTAAAAACGACAATTTTTTATTTTAAATTTTTTGAAAAGTAATTATTACTTCGTATATAATTACATTTTATCAGCCTTTACATGTATGTCATCTATAACTAATCAATAAGAGATGTTTGTTAATTTTAATATGTTTTGTAAATATGAGAAATTTTAAGAAATATTTTTCTACTGTTTCCGACCGACGATATGACAAACCAATGGCGCTACAGCGCACATGCAGCATCGTTTCCATATTGATTTATTAATTGTTAAAAAATAACGATATTTTTGCTTGATCTATTATCAACTCTAAATTCAAGTCATGGAATTCAATATCATGTAAATTTTGCAGTAACATTCTTATTGCGCACGAGTTTTAAGCTGTAGTAGTATGATGAATAAACGATTTTCAACACGTGCCAGATACCAAAGCCAAATCATTACTGACCAATAAATCAATCAATGATTTTACAAAACAAGAACCAGCTCATCAAAAAAAATATTAGACAACATCACATATGTACATTGTTCTAAACCAGTTTAGTTAAAAGCACGTTTGTTATGGAATTCAGAATCAATGACGGTACAACACCCAGACCTTTTTTTTAGGTATAGGAAATGCGTTACGCATACCCCATCGTTGGGTGGACGGTGGGATTATGTGGCACTCTCCCCTACGGACCTAGGTGACGACAATAGCTCGTCAGGTCGGTGCGCAGGGGCCTACCCACTAAAAACTCTACGACATTCCCTCATTCACCTTAGTGCCATTGGTTCGTCGAACCACCCATCATCATCAGACGATAGGTCGTTCGACGAAGCAATGACACCAGGCGGAGTCACGGGAACCCTTGCGGACACTTCCGCGGCTTCGCCGGTCCGCCTAGGGCGACCCTTCTGTATTCTCCAAGGGATCGGAGAATGACAGAGCGTTCGGGACATATGGGACATTGGCGTCAGCGAAGGCCTGTGCAAAGCAGAGGGCGAGCTACCCAATCTTGGCCCCCGCAGGCCCCCGCGGGTAGAGGGAGACACCCAGACCTGAGCCAATACTGAAGAGTACAATATTTCTATGCAATTACATATCTATGTATCGTATATGTTATGTTTAAACATCCGTTAGCCTAGTATTCAAAATACAAGCCTTACAATGATTACTTGGGGCTAGGCTAATTGTTTTAAATTTAAGAATTTTTATTATAAAATTATAAGCCGTAGAAATTGCCTAAAGAAAATGAAAATAGGCGGGACACATAGGGCGTAGAACGGATGGAAGATGGCGGAAAAAGGTCCTCGAATGGAGGCTAAGAACTGGTCGTCGGCAGACAGCCGATGAGATGGACCGACAATCTGGTCAAAGTTGCCGGAAAGTTCTGGCAGAGGAAGGCCCAAAACAGGGATGAATGGTGGGCAATGCAGGATGCCTACACTCAGCATTGGGCGGCGAAAGACTGAAGAAGATTATAAAATTAAGAAATATAGTATATAATAAAAATATATAAAATTACAATAATAATTATATTTATTATATTATTACTACTTACCGCTAAGTATAACTGTGTTTGAATCACAACAAACACTTGTCGCTATCCTGGATGGGTTTTATTTTATTACGTTTTGAAAATAACAAAGAAATATTAACATAGAATTATGTTTGCAATAGGCATTAAACGTTAAAACAGAATTGTCGGTGAACAAATTCGTTGTCAGTAAGCGTAATACGAGCCAGCTAGCAAGCAAATGCTTACCTAATATCAAGCTTTTCTTATCATAAATTGTCACTAATTTGCATATTACAAGGCCCGCAGTAAATATCAAATAAATTTCACATAGTAACTAACACAAAAGTGTTTCAAAACACTTAATAATTATTAGTATTTAAGAGAGTGTTGTAGTGCGGAAGAAGATATAAATAAAATAAAAAGCCTTTTATTTCCAGTTAGTTTACATTTCTTAAAATCTATGTATGTGTTAGTTTTGTTTAGTTTATTCTATGTTATTTATTTGTCTCTTACTTAATTTGTATTGTAATTTGTATCCTATGTATTATATCATAGTATTTATAGTTACTTTTTTTTTAATCTACCGGAACCCCAGAATGGGTGAAAGCCTCCTCCAGTGATGCCCATTTTACTCTGTCTTTAGCTACTTGTCTCCAGTTTGGACCAGCTATTGCTTTTATATCACCTTCCCATCTTGTAAAAGGCCTACCTCTTGTTCTTTTGCCTAGTGGGCCGTTCCAGAATGTTACTTTTTGGGTCTATCTTTGATCTGTTAACCGCGCAACATGTCCTGCCCACTTCCATTTCGTTTTCAATTTTGAGAAGGAAAAGAGAGGAAGAAGATATAGCGACAAAAATAATAAAAGGGATGCTTAGATGGTTTTGGACATGGACATGTAGAGAGGACGGACGAAAGATTAACAAGACAAATATATGAGGCAAATGTGCATGGGTAAATCGGTAACGGCAGACTTAGGCGAACTTTCAGGGACCAAATTGAGGATATCCTGAAAAAAGAGTAGGTCACAAGTACTCTTAACCGACTACCATGTATGATAAGGCTGATCAGAGTTAAAGATGCTAGAGATGTATGTCAGGATCGTGGTATGTGGAAATCTGTGATCTCTGCCTAACCCTGCGGGAATGAAAATAAAAATATATGTGTTGGCTCCGACGCACGACTAGAGTAAATTCCTTTAAAACGAATGTCTTTAAACAGGCACCGAAAATAAAAAAAAAAAAACAAACTTAAAATTTAAAGTTAAAGGTGCGCACTATAGGATGCGCACAAAAACGTAACGCTTTTATTCGTTACAAATTTTACTCTTCATATTTTTTTCATATCGGGCGCCTTATATGACAATAAATTTTTAAACTCCAAGAATAAAATAAATATATTACCATGTGTTACATTTTTTTTAATCTTTTTGTTTTAAGACTGCGAAATGTGTGATAAGTGCAGAAGTGTAAGAACTCAATAACATGTTATATAAGAAAACATTTCTGAGCTGATTGTTGAAAGATATCAAGTAATGAGCTTTTCTGATAACCTAAGGGAGTTTAATCCACAGACGAGCACAGAGAAGGGATAGCAAAAACAAACAGTTGAGTGCTATTGAAATCCGCATTCGCGAAACAAACATTCAGACAGAGACACAGACAAAAATAAAAGGAGAATATATTTACACTATGTCTAGTGTATAAATATTAGTTAATACATTTTTTAATGACGGTATAGACTTTAAAATTAAAATCCAAATAATTAAATATTGGGAAGTCGTGTAATATTCGAAGTTATTTCGAGAAAAATAAATATAATTTATTGTTTAAAACCTTTCATGGTCACTTACATTTATAGTAATTATTGGAACGAAGTTTCTTAGTGGGCGTGGCGGAGGGGTACCCTAGCCGGGAAAGAAATCCGTAGCGTAAAACAAAAAACGTAAGATTTTTATATATAGTCTTTGTGGGATGGCTATACAGTGTCTAATGTATAGTCTACGTGATGACTGTTATTATATATTTTTAATAAATCATTGTAAATTAAATAAAGGTGTTAAGGTAATTTTGTAAAGTAGTTTCTTTGGTTTTTATCGGTAAAAAAATCATAATAAAAAATGTATACCCAAATAATTATTTTTTTTATACCTCGAATAGAACTTAAAATTAATATTTTATAATAAGGAATTTCGTTCCTCTTTTATTAAGTTTAGTTAAAAAAATATTTCGTTTTTTATTTTTTATATAAAAAAAAACAATGTTTATAAATATGTGTGTTACCTTTGTGTTCCGAAAGCATTGATCAGATTTTGATGAAACTTTGTAAAGTTGTTGTCTACATTCCAGGGTAGATTTATATGCATAGTTACCAAAAAATGATCAGCTAAAGAGTATTGTAAAGCATGGCGAGTGCAGCTATTTATTTCTAAATATCGGAGCCTCAAAAATAATAAAAATTACATCATCAATGAAGTAATATTTCCCAACAATCTACTAATTTCTATGAAGACTTTTTGCTTTAAATAAAGCTTATGTGTTTTAATTAGGACACTAGATAATACACAGTTTTCATTGTAAATTATAAAACTTTTGGTCTTCAGTAAGTACGGTAAACGAATTAATTACTAAATCTATTTATTTTAGAAATGAATAAAACCATTTCCATAAAATTTCCTTTTACTTGAACTAGAAACACGTAACTAAATATTAAAGAAAAATTGTTATTGTTTAACTATCACTTAAAAGAATAATGACTTAGCATCATGTCAGGAATTCAAATTATTATTGTATTCACTCTAAATACTACATTATTTTTTTTTTGTTCACAATACAATATTATTTATGATTTTCATTTTTTCACATTTTTAATGCTATCTTAAATAATACATTTTAATAGAAAACATAAGACAAATTGGGATAGTGGTGGAACGAACATCCAAAGATACGACTTCCTCCTGAGAATAAATTGTAAAATGAGCCTATTCTTTCTTCTAGTATAATATTTTCTAGTAATTTTCTATTACAATTTATAACACACCATTATATAAGCAATCGGATCCTTATCTGTATATATAAAAATTCCATGTCACAGTGTTTGACCGCGAGTAACTTCGAATCAACTCAACCGATTTTGATGTATTTTTTTACATTTTGCTGGATTTGTTTCAACTTAGGACATAGGATAAGTTTTTTAATTTATTTTATTTATAATAAAAAAATATTGCAAATTATAATAACTGAGACACGGCAACGCGTGGCCAGGTCATCTAGTATACAATAAATTGTTATAGGAATGCAATACAACTATTTACCAAACAGTTTATTTAATTTAGTTATTATTGATCGCAACTAACTACAGTTCCATGCTACTATTTTCATAGAATGCATTTCGCATCTCAATTTGGTTTATTTGGAACAGTACCAAGATACACCCGATTTGTTTATGTAAACATTACGTTAAAACATCTACTGTAACACTCACTGCGCTTTAAGTGGATAAAGATTATTAAATATCTTTTAAATCACAACATTATTAAGTCCTAAATTCTGTTTATGGGTACTAAATGACATAAAAATCAACAGAGAAGAATTATGTTCATTGCGCTTGTCTTGTCTTGTGTTTTATATTAAAATGTATTATTTAAGATAGCATTGAAAATGAGAAAAAATTAAAATCATAAATATATTGTATTGTTGAATACAAATCATAAATAATGTTGTATTTAGAGTGAATACAATAATAATTTGAATTCCTGACATGATGCTAAGTCATTATTTTATGCCCCTACCGGGATTCGAACTCGGAACCTTTGGGGCAGAAGGTAAGATCGCTACCGTTCACCAAGCGGTTGCCAGTCAGTTAAGAACGGTAACAATTTCGTCGGCATAAAAATCTACATCCAAAGATGGTAGTCGAGTAACAAATCTCTCCTACTATAACATCTTTTAAAAAACAAGTACTGTAGCATCTATGGAATCTACTAGTTAAATTCTACGAATTCCATAAACACAATCTGCCTTCTATATCTGCACCATAACTACCGTTTAACAATCGCCATTAGACATAACATTTGGCATTTCTAGGTATCATTAATCACTGTTACAATTGTGAATTTTAGTGTGTAATACTGTAGGAGCAATATTGTTTACTTAAAAAATCATAAACGCGCAGAACTCAACAAATAGTTTTTATTCCAACCAACCTTTTTGGTTTCCACCTCCTAATGAAGACTCCGAACATGTTGACAGAATCTATATTCATTCACATCACTACCACATACACGGTTCACAGCACGAAACGTATTTTCACACAAAACAAACGAATTTAGCGTTAAGCGAACACCGAATTTGGAATCGAATTCAATGTTTACAAACAATCAATTTCGAAACACGGATTCACACATCACTATAGCTGTCACTCGATTTGGCGGGCGCAACAACCCGATCAGATTTTTTTTTAGTAAAGCTCGACACACACGCGTGTTTCGAGTGAGCGTAGCACGGCGACTGGCTGGCTCCCGGTTGCAGTATGCAGTGCAGCTGCTATGTCCCGGCTGCTTTGTATTAATAAATTTTAGATGTCAACCGCTTTGCACGGTGGCCACTTAATCTCAGCTGAATGAAAGCAAGTTTTATCGATTTTGGGACATCAATTAGATACTGACGCTGCTAAAATACACACTCACTAATAATGTGCTACGTATAAGCACTTTCATTTCCTCATAATGTTGGAATTTGAATGTTATTGCTAAGTTGCTAAGGACGTTTTTAATTTGTAGTATTGATAGTTACAGTATACGCTATGGGAATCGCTTTTTAATTAGAAGTAGTCACTGTTATGCGAAAATATTTACATCAATTTTTATATTTAATTAAGCATGCGAGAATTTTTCACACTCGTAATTTAATTAATTAGTGAAAAAGAAGGCGTTTATCGCAAATAATTACTTTAAATTTCGATGACCTCCATGGTCGAGTGACTCGCTTACCGGGTTTATGGTAACGGCACTTCGAGGTTCCGGGTACGAATCCTTTTTGGGTCAAAATGGAAAACGAACTAAGATGTATTGGCTGTGATTCTAGGTGTTATGGTACCGTTATTAATAATAATAATAAATAATAATATTTCTTACATTCACACCAATTTGCCTAGCTCAAATTAAGGCTCGTGTTATGGATACTAAGGTAAAGGATAGACATACATTTTAGATACTAAGATATCTAATATTAATAGAATATATAAATATCCATGACTCAGGTACAAATGCTCGTATTCATCACACAAACATCTGCCCCTTCCGGGATTCGATCCCAGGACCGTCGATGCGAAAGGCGGGATCGCTACCCTTGCACCAAACGGTCGTCATTGTTTCTGAATTCCATAACACTAGTGCTTTACTTAACTCGGGTTCAGAATAATGTATATGACTTTGTCTAATATTATATAGCTAGCTGACTCGGCCACGCGTTGATATGTTATAAATTAATAAAAATGAAACCTATCCTATGACCTAGGTGGGAATAAATCCAGAAAAATGAAACAAAAAACATAAAAATCGGTTGAATAGTTTCAGAGTTCATCGCGGTCAAACACTAAGACTTGGATTTTTTATATATCAAGATATTATAATTTTAAAAGGGGTAACTACCTATTCTTATGATAGTAAAACTGATAAATGAATGTCAAAGTTTCGGGTCTTTGTAACTCAACTGTCCCCTGGGTCAGAACCACCCGTTGTGACCTACTTCGCCGCTGTTTCCATCCGAATTCGCATAGACTCGAAATAAATTCCTGACTTACCTGGCTCGGCGGGACCGGATTAACCCTGGATTTACCTTTCCAATTTGACGAATAAGCTCGCCATAGTGGTATATTCAAAAATATTAAGTGAAATTTTATTTAAGCTATAAAAAATTATGGAATTATATGAATCGGCACTGTTACTTTAACCGATTCCTTGCTACATACAATTACCAGAAACGAAGGCTACGAGCTTGATTTACATGAAAAATGAAGATAGTTTTATTCTAGGTAGATTTCCCTAAAACTCAATTAGAAGGAGTTATCATCGTTTTAAAAATGAGACGGTTCCAGTGGTTAGCACCACATGTAAAAGAAAGTGATCAGCAACGAATCGGTTAAAATGAATAGATAGATAGTTAATTATTCTATTGGCATCATGAGACACACACATCGCTGGTTTGCGAGAATAGCCAAACTAAAAACTTTTGATTTTATATAATCAGGTTTTAAAATGTCTTATTAAATCTTTTATAGCATACCAAAAAATGTATCTCTTTAGAGCGAACGGTGGCGTGATATCTGCGTGTCGTCTCTGTTCACGATAAAATTATCAAAGATTTAAGATCGTTTGGCATATTAAGTTCAATTTGTCAGAATTTTGAGTTGTGTCGATATTATTGCAAACCAGCGACATGTTTACTTATAATCTTAATATATACAAGGTGTTACAAAATACTCGTTAAGCGAAAACGGGGTTAAATGGTCCCTTATAAAGGGTCAATTTACAATATTTGAAAACAGTAACTTACGCAGTATGACTTACGGCCAAAATAAAAATAAAAAAATTATTTATGTGCCAACCCTATTTCCATATATAATTAAAGAGTAAATAACACAGAATTGTCTACCATCAATAAATCGTTGCCGATACAGCGAGCATGATTTAAGTTGCTATCTTCATGGCCGCATAACATCATATCGTAATATTCAGAGTTAGAAAACATAGCCATTTTAGCAATAATGTTGGTTGAAACACGAAATAATTATAAGACATCGATTAGAAGATTTGAAATTGACAACATAATGTTTTTTTTTTCAAAGACGTTTTTCGAAGCCATTAATTCCTCTTATTGAGTTTGCAAACCTTATTAATTGAAAAACTTAAAAGTACACTCTGTTAAATCTATGATAATCTATAATAACTTCAGTTCTATCTAGTTCAATTTTACTTCAAGGATATTGAAATCCGATTGATATATCAAGATTTACATATATTTTTACTTGCGTTTCTATTTTGGTTGGTGTACTACTTATCTATAAAAGTAGATATTTTTTTACATAATGCAAATAACTGTTTTGACGTGACAACGTCTTATAAATTGGTTTGCCGGGTGACACTTCAAGAAACTGCGTTACGCTCCGCTCACGTTATGCGCTCACAATGAGAGCGAGTGAGAGGCACGCGTCCCTTCCACTCGGGCATGGTTAGCCCGCCTAAGAGCGAGAGAGACAGACATAAAAAGTGGAAGGGACGCGTGCCTATAAATTAATGTTTTAAATATAATTCTTTGTATAAATAAATGTTTTAAATTGTTACTATTATTTCATCCTTCTTCCTACTATACGAATGAATATTCACATTTAAATTATTTTACCACTCAAAGTCGTTGTCACGTAAAACTTTCGCCCGTATACCGACTTTACAGGCAACCAATTTTTTTTTTAAGTTTTTTTGCTCGCATATTGCTCGTTTTTGCGGAAATAAGCTACATATTTTGCGGAAGTAAGCTACATATTTTGCGGAAGTAAGCTACATATTTTGCGGAAGTAAGCTACATATTTTGCGGAAGTAAGCTACATATTTTACACGAAGAATCGAGCCAATATAGGATTTTTTTCTACTTCGACCCAGCCCAGTACCGAACCCGGGACAGTTTCTTTAAAAACCAATACTCATCACTCGATCACAGAGGTCGTTAAAATAAGTACTAACTCTAGTACCTCTAGTTTGAAAACAAACATACCTGCCAAGTACAAATCACATAGTGTTTGAATAGAGCATAACATAGGCGAATCGAGTGGCCTCCAGCTCAGGCGAAATTGGAGATCCCACTTACACGGGAAATAACCCCTTTTGAACGGAACCCGCGCCCTGAAGGACTCGTAGCGGAGTCACCTTACCTGTAAAAAGAAAAATTGGATGAGCATTGAAAAAGGAAAGCTATATGATTGAAAATAGACTCCATTTTTGATGTATTTCTTATAACTCTGTTATTTGATGAGTGTGAATTATTCCGGGAAGTTAATTTTTATTTCTGCGTAAACATTATGTTATGTAAAGATGTAAAGTGTGTGTAGTAAACAATCTTGGCACAACTTTTTAACAAAATCACCCATTTAAAAATAAAATAATAACAAAGTCAATAATCTATTACAATAAATCGTTATTATAGACTGAAACCCATTGAATCTAGTTATCTGTTGATTTTTAATGCTGCATTTTTAATAAAAAGGAGTGCCACGACTGTTTACTAAATAAGACAAGTTAGGATGAACAGACTGTAGAGTTGTATGTGATGCTGTCTTATATTTCTATATTTATTTTAATTATAATTCATAATGTCATACAAAACAGAAGATCAAACTGACGCATTGACCAGTATAAATGATCAACTTTATCTTAGAGTAAATTTCGTTATCTATCAAGCATGCTGTTATTTGATGCATTATTTAACCTTCTTTCCACTTGAACTCACGTTTTGTATCACCTCTGGGGTACGGGTACACTCACGCAGCCGTTTTAATAAACAGGGTGTAATCTATCTATAAGATCACAAATTTATTGTTTGTCTGTCCACTCTTTTTCCCGCTCTTTTTCCATTGTATCAATAACATTCCCATAGCAACGCGTTAACCGCAAGTAGTTCGTCTACCAGACGCTAGATGGCGCTAACGGAAAAATATTTAATAATAGAACAAAATTTTGTTCACCCTTGCGAAACCGGGACGGGCCTTTAGTAATGATTATGAATTTAATGCTTTGTCTCTTTTCAACGTATTGTAATTACCATTCGAGTGACGCAAACAAAACACTGCTTTATAATCCCAATATTATCCTGTTTCTTATATATAAGGGAAGTTACTTATATTTAAGGTTAAAACAAACGACGTAAGCTCGTATCTACTCGTCCGAACAAGACATCAACCATTATATAATAGTTTAATTTTTAAATCATACCTTATTGCATAACAAAAATATAATATAGGTCTTCGTAGTAGAGAGGCTCGTATACCGGGATTAATGGTAACGCCACTTCAGGGTTCCGGGATCGATGCTCAGCCGGGTTAAGATAGAAAACAAACTTTTCTTGAACTTTTCTATAATAGCTCTGGTCTGAAAGTAATTTTTTCGAAATTGGAATTCTATGCTTTAATACTTAACTTGGGTTTAATACAATTTATTTATTTATTTAAAGTATCGCTCTAAACTGTCATGATTACTTATATAAGTATTCATTAAAACCTTATTAAGCGATCACCCCGTTTTAATTAAAACAAAATTATTTTATGTAAAAATGTGTATTCTGTGTTCGCTATTGGTCTTCCAAAAATTAATAAATAAATAATTATTTTATACTTTTTAAAGGTAAACATACTTATAATATCTCTGGTTAAGTTGTAAATACATAGGTTCTTGTCGATTACAAATTCATTTGAGACCTCACTTGAGCATATTTGCAGACATTCGGTTTTTCTTTCCCACTTTAACCCCCCATAACTTTTAAACGGCTCAATCGATTTTCATCAAACATGTCTAAGAACACTCGCCCGTAAAACACCTGTAATACAAAAAAAACTAAATTGAAATTGGTTCATTCGTTCGGGAGCTAGGATGCCACAGACAGACAGACAGACAGACACTTTAACCTCCCATAACTTTTAAACGGCTCAATCGATTTTCACCAAACATGTCTAAGAACACTTGCCCGTAAAACACCTGTAATACAAAAACAAACTAAATTGAAATCTGTTCATTCGTTCGGGAGCTATGATGCCACAGACAGACAGACACGTCAAACTTATAACACCCCTCTTTTTGCGTCAGGGGTTAAAAAGGATAACATTCACCAAATAATGATTATTACTTGGTTTTAGTGTGCATTTATCCATTCTGGTTAGGTTAGGCGAGTTGAAAACCAACACTCAAATTAAATCTAATTCAAGATAACAGTTGTATAAAAACTTTAAGAGTCTATGCACACCACACCACGCAGCTAAACTATGAATTTACGTAGGTGTTCAAAGTTCTACTTTTAAATACCAACATAAATTCGCGCTTGAATTAGTATCTGTATCGATACAAAAGCATTAGACATGCAAAAAATTGCTCTGTGGAATAAAAAGAAAGAAAGAGCATGTTAAAAATGCACTGTGCAAAAGACCTAACATAATTCGCAAGCAGGTCACATTATAATTCATCATTAGAAGCACAGGAGATTAAGATTATCGTATTCAGCGTGAGGCAAATAAGGTTTTCTAATAAAAAGTGAACATTTTCCAGCATGTTTTTGTCCTAAATTTATTAGAAGTTCTCCTATTATTGGTTGTTAAAAATTGAATATATTTCACACCAGTCCAAGTCGAATTATTATTCGAATTCGAATTATCGAATTAATTCTTATTCCATTCAATTTTTTTTTTTTGTCCAACAAGGATCATGATAAATAAATATAAATTATTTTTTTTTTTTATTTTTTTTTATAATTTAATTTTTTTTTATAATAAAACTATCTACATTAAATAATATATGTCAATTACTAAAATAAATTTATTTAAATTTAATTTAAATTCAATTTATGCAGGAATGTAAATACGGCTACTTTATAGGTTATTTATAAATGTATTTATACAGTCTGTTCATCCTAACTTGTCCTATTTGGTAAACAAACTTGGCACTCCTTTTTATTGAAAATGCAGCATTAAAAATCAGTTAAATTTTAAATTTGACGCATTAAAAATAAGTTTTAGTCTATAATAACGATTTATTGTAATAGATTATTGACTTTGTTATTATTTTATTTTTAAATGGGTGATTTTGTTACAAAGTTGTGCCAAGATTGTTTACCAAATGGGACAAGTTAGAATGAACAGACTTTATATGGTACACCCAACAGCATTATATATATGTTCTTGTATATAAGCTAAAAGTATACACAACTTTGGCCGTATATATATAAATAAAACCATAGTTTTATGTTTTGATTATGAATGAAGAAAGAAAGAATACATTATAGAATATTTATACACATGGAATTTTCATAGAGTTACACAGTTCTGGTAAAATGACACATTTTTTCCATACTTCAAGTCAAAATATTCTGTGATTAATGTATGCGATACAGAAAACGGGTACAGATTAGCAAAAAAACTACCCTCGCCTTATTCCATCCATCTAATACGTTGTCGGATATAGCTCCGAGGCAATTCTGTATGGATTCCACGAGTCGTGGTGCGTACTTATCATCAATTTTCTATGGGAATAAGACCAGCAGACTTGAGCGTAGACAACTTAAATGTAAATAACCCTCATTTATCTGCGTTTTGCTTGGAGAAAAGTCACGTTTTGTTGATCAAATGTTAAAATAAAAATCAGAGGGGGCAAACACCCAATTTCTTTTTAATTCTTTTTTGGTATCGCGATTAAAACATATTTATGGAATTAAATTAATTTTTAAGGCTTATTGCTTTGGTCAACAGACTTATGTTCAATAAATACAACATTAAATATATTCTTAAAGGATGTTAAGGTATTCTAGACCCAGTGCACGGTATAAAATCACTTTCTTGTTTTTAAGATTTTTTTACACTACTGGAAAAAATTAAGGGATCAAAAAAGATTTGCAAATTTTTGGGCAATTTTTAACACGCTGTAGGTAACTTCGAGAGAAATGGTTGTACAGGAAATCTTAAAAAAGGAAATTGTAGCTCCAAGTGTCTAGTTCTTGGATAAGAACTTTAAAATTTTGTAACCTCCGCGGTTTTTTTTTTATCCCTTATTTTTTTCCAGTAGTGTATATTTTTAGCATTTTTCAATACTATCATATATGATAAATTATTTTAAGGCCGCCTGAGAATTTACTTGCGAGCAGAGTCGATTTTTCGAGTATTTTTTATTAAAATAATTTATCATCACCTCTTCAAAATTGCAAATCAAATTACAGTGCTATCAGATTTCTTTAAAAGCTAGTAGAAAAAATGAAACTAACTAAAATAACAGCATATGTCATGAGCATGACATAACAAAGCGTTTTCGTTAACGTTAAAAAAAAAATAAACCAAAAAGTTCAATTTGTAAGTGGTTTTCATTATATGTATTTTTTCATTTATATTTAAAAAGTATTTATTGGTGTTATTGCGTTGACTTTATTAGTTTATAACTTCGCATAAATATTATATTTTCAATTATTTAAAACAGTGGCAGAAACTTCTAAAGCAAGTATATTATTTTAGTTCTTATATTTATTGTATTGAATTACCTATGCTGTTTGTTTCCCTAATAAAGTAAATATAAAAGTAGGTACTATTATATGATATGAGGAGGAAAATAAGAAATATTATCGGCTTAATGATTAACTAATATCACATATAATTAATTATTCCACAACCTATAGAAAATAAAAAAGGAAATGTTAACAAATTTAAAAATAATACTCTGGGCACTAAACGAAATAAAAAATATCCCCTAAATCTTTGCTCGTAGGTAATGTGCCCAGAAGACCGACAGCGTTACCTCGTTGTATCTTATTCTCTGGGCAAGGTAGGCAAAAAAAACCTTCGAATCACCTAAAAATAATAAAAAGGATAGAGGGGACAGATGTTGTTAAAAACGTGGTATGTGCGCAAGAAAAAGCAGAGAACACCTGACATTTTCGTAATAGCCCGTGTATGCCTGCCGGCGCGCGCGCACAGTAATAACACCAGGTTCAAAGTATCAAACTATAGGGTCTGTGTACGCAATCTTGCGCGCTATAAACTCAGTTATAGTGGTTTGTCTCATGGTTTGAAGTCTGTCATTAAATATTCCGACAATTTATTTTGTTTTCTAAGTAAAAATAAAAGTTTGCTTTTCTTTTGTTTTTATTTTAAAATAAATGCTTAGAGTAGTAATATCGGAAACTGGGAAACACCGCTCATTATTAATACGAGTAAAAGAGATGCAGCGATTTACTTTCGATAGGCTAAAATAATTTGAACATACTCAATGAATAAATCTCTAATAAAAGTTTAGCGTACTGGTCTAGTTGTAGTGGCTCTGATTTTGAAATCTAAGGTGGCAAATTTGAATCTTACAAGGGGTAAGATGCTTGTCTCGTGATTGATTTGTGGCTATTACTTGATATATTAACAATGATTCGTACAATAACACCATTTAGCCCAGCACTGTAAGGCTTGTGTTATGGATACTAGGGTAACTAACGGATAGACATATATCATACATTATTAAGTAATATTAATAGAAATATATATAAATACCAATGACTCAGGTACAAATATTCGTATCTATCACACAGCACACAGTGCTATAAAGCAAGAGAAAGAAGTGCTTCCAATCATCGAATAACTAATAAAAAATCAACAATAAAATTTTATAAATCACAGCACACATCACAATTACCGAGGCAAACGTTTCATAAAATAGAAACTTCCAACAAAAACTGGCAACACACCGTACTGCGCTGGAATGCAGCTAGAATGCTGAGCAATCGCATTGTGATGCTTCTTGCACGCTAGATGGTACAGTACAGGAAACATTACACGATTCTATATATTTCTTTAAGGCAAAAATCAAATAATCGAACCTAAAATATTTATACTTTTTTTAATTCAAATTCATTTATACACAATAAATTAATTTGAATTAAATAAAAAAACATGGTACGGGTGGGTGTTTTCATTATAATTATTGTCTCACATATTTTACTGTTGAAAGTATTATTATATTTGTTATTAAAATAGTAGTTCAATAAAAAAAAATGTTTAATAATCTTTATATATTTTATTCGTAATTAGTTTGACGCTAGTGTGTGTGTTTGTATGTATATATAATTTATATATGTATATACAAACACACACACTAGCGACCACAAGTAAGAGGCTATAATGTGTAAAGATTTTTTTAAATTAATTTATCTTTTCTAGCGCTAATAAAAATGCCTTAGAAAAATTAACTTTACAAAATATTAATCAGAAGTGATATTCATTAAAAATCATTAACTCTACGTCTTTTTGTCCTTTAAATAATTATCGATTCTGTAATAGCCTTATCGATCATAAAAAAATGTTGCCACCTTATAAAACGCAATATATCTACCTATAAATGATCCGTTTTTTGCAATCGTAAGCTTAAAACAACAAGTAAGTTAATGTTAAGTAGTAGAAGTTGTAAGTAAAACTGACCAGTCCAGTAGTTAATACATCTATTTCAGTAGTTTACACACTAAAGTAACAATCATAATCTCTGTTGTGATGACGTTATACAATAATCAGTGTGCTACTCCCGTCTGATATTCCAATCAAGCACTTTTCACTTCTCAATTAATCAATTAATAGTATCAATTCGTCATACCGACAAGGAAAACAAACCTTTAAGTGTTACCATTGCCTAAATTTTAACCGTACTTTTGTTTTCCAATATATTTCGGTGAACTTTTTTTTTGTAATTTTATCCTTACTTTGTTATTACTGAATGGCTGTTCTTTGTAATGCGACAGACAAACGTTTTGAGCATCTTCAAAATTAAGATGCCATTGCGTAGCTAATATTCATAAAAAAAGCATTTTATTTATTTATTAAGAACCAAATGGTTATACAAAAAAACATTAATTCTAGATAATATTATGTATGTTTTATACATTTAACCCTTGTAACTACTTAAAATAAGCTGCAATTTACTGTTTAATAAAGTTAAATCTTTAATTACTTATATTTTGTTTTTGTACTCTTTACTTTATGTAACTATTAGTTTTTTTTTATATTATCTAGATTAAGATATATATATTTTAAAAAGATAATTTTTAACTTTTATCTTTTCGTTCATCCATACCTACTCAATTATTCATACTCTTGACTCCGTATATCTCACGCATCGTCCCTCTCTAGTGGTGCGGTCGCATCCGATGGAGGCTTATGACCCTTCCCGGGTAAAAGCCAACCGCAGGTGGTTTTTAGTCAGTAAAAGTCTGTCATAACCGCAGGGCCGGCTGTGAGGTTCTCACGAAGATTCACCACCTCCCTCCCCTGTGTCCAGAGAGTGCCCAAATTGTCCAGGGGCCCAAAAAATCCTTAAGTTGACAGACAAACGAAAATATAAATATAGAATCTCGTACAACAGGTGATAACTAACAAGACACTCGTGAAATCACATCACAGTGCTAAAAGTGACTCTGTTTATTTTTCGAACCTACAGAAAATTACCTGAAAAGCATTTTAATGTGTTTTGTCAACTATCAGCTTTGTAATTCTATCTATAGGCTTGAATAACATAGGAACTACTTCGAATGACGTGACATGATTTGTAGAGAATTATATTTCTAAAGGAATAATTTCATGGTTTGTGGATTCTTCTTTATAGGTCTTTCGACGTAGGAAGAAGCATGGCGTGGTGATTGACTTTTAAATTAATGCATTGCAAATACTCATATTACATGCATTTGTTATTTGTGCAAGAACTGGTTAGAAAGTACGTCTTTAGTGTCATACAAGTATGCAGGAGGCAACGTTATAAGAAATTACTGGCCGCTTGTTTTTTTTCAATTCTACTAGCGGTCCGTCCCGGCTTCGCACGGGTGGGCATAATTCTTTAAATTTTTCTATTATTAAATATTTTTCCGTTAGCGCTATCTAACGTCCGGTAGACAAACTACTATGTAACGTTATTGATACAATGGAAAATGAGCGGGAAAAAGAGCGGACAGACAAACACACAAACCACTGTGATCTTAGATTATAGATTTACATTCAATTCTCATTGTTTAAATTAAGAATTCTTAAGTGACGATTTTTAATGACACCGCCATAAATAGAAAGAAAAGACTTGGCCCAAGTACTTAGTAATTGAGAACTTACTTGCTAAATGGTAGAAGCAAATAAATATGATAAAGTACCTTACCATGATTTCCGATTTTGAACTTTAATTACGCCTTTTATTATCGTTAAGTATAAAGTGTTCTGTGAGAGTCACCCGGAAAATAGTACCCATTTGCGTCGTGGCGCGGCGAATAGAGTAGTCGCTGGACAAGTTCTGTCTGTCTGTGCGCAGTTGTACCTCGCTGGTATTAACTAAGTTGTTTATTCGAGTGTTAATAATTGTTAAGAAAATAGAAAACGCCGCTTGTTGTGAAGATTGAGCTGATATTAAAAATCAACCATTCCACCCGAACTTTCAACCCCTATAGTTCCTATAACCCCGATAGGGTCCCCTTTACCCTGTATTCCAGACTTGGCTAATCAGACTTCCATCTATTTACGAAACTAAAGGAGTTTTTGGGCATGAAATAAAGTCGAAACAAATGAAGAACTGAAAGCAGTTACTACGAGTCTCAATACACTGGAGGCTCATGTTTACGAAGATGGGATACAAAAACTCGTCTCACGTTACTGTAAATACTTAAATTGGGGAGGTGAATACCCTGCGTCGCCCCGTCACTGCGTCGCTCATACTAAGCCTAAACATACGCCTAAACGAGACTAAACATAGTCAGTACGAGTCTGACATAACCTCTCGGGACGGCCCGATGTATCCATGTAGGATTCAACACCTCACTCCCCCGAGTCCGGAGAAGAAACATAATAAATGGTAGAGGAGTTGTTTAAAATATGTTCTCTACTAATAAAACGTTATTATAAATAAATATTTACTGGTTTAATTTATATTCCCAAAAGGGTATTAATTTCCGGATGGCTCTAGTACATCACTTAAGAGGAAGTGCGATTCCCGATCTCGGGTTCTTTCAACAGCACCCGCGTCGGTTATCGGTCACTGTCTCCTCTTGGTGTACAATGTTCTATTATCTCATCTGTAAGATGTGACGTTCAAACCTCGCCGATATACTACAAACGTGTTCACTCATAACACAAACATTAAACTTACTATTACACATATTGGTAAGATTTTTTAAACATGTATAAATCTATGATTACAATGTTTTTGACAGTGATGAACTCCGAAACTACTCAATCGATTTTGATGATTTTTCATTTTGCTAGATTTGTTTAGACTTAGGACATAGAATAGGTTTCATTTTAATTTATAACTCAGCAACGCGTGGCCGGGTCAGGTATGTTATAGATTATTCAAAGTTACAGTATACAAAAACCATATCACTTAAATTTGCGTAAAAAAATCGCCAGTCGGTCGTGGTGTTTGTTGGCTTAGTCGGAGAAGGGGTACGTAGCGGGCTGGTTGAAGACTGGTCAGGTTGAAGTAGTGCTTCCAATTCAAGGACCCAAAAAGCCGATTGGAAACGTGAAGGAGGGTTTTAGCGGTGTATGCCACACGACTCATCTCAAGAGATGACTCCTGCGGCGCGGACTCATTGTCGACGAAACCCGGTCGCCAGCAGCCAATAACAGTGTTTTCCCTCCGCCAGAAACAAGGTAAACTTATTCAGTTTTTACAGTTTTGCGCACATTACACATTTAAATAAAATTTAAAGTGATCACAGGATGACTGAGGCATTGTCATCATATTTTCTGCTTCACTTACCTTAACAATATTTTATCCGGACACGTTCCTGTTAAAACTTAAGATATGATTAAATATAAAATTAATAATGCGCAAAATCCGTAAAAAAGTTGCTTTATGCAAGGTAGATTAAGTGACGACTTATAATCACTGCTTCGTCTTATATAATTACCCTGAAATTTAACAGCAGAAGACCAACTATGCTATTATTCATACTATATCTAATTTTTTTTATTAATTGACAATGTCACATGCATTGTTCTGAACTGAACCCAAGTTATGTAGATAACTGAAGCAATTGTGTCAAGGAATACAGATACAACGAAGGTACCACAACACCCAGATCCGGGCCAATATATACAAAACTGTTTCGTACATTGACCCCGATGAGATCGAAACCCGGTACCTCGGACTATGTTAATCGGGAAGACCTGTCTACAACTCAGCAGACCTTTGTTGCTGGTCATTCATAAGCTGATGATGGTAATATTCCCTGTGTGAGAAGAAACAATCTCGTCACATCACAATCAAACAAAGAGAATCCATGTGTTTCGTAATATAGGAGTGTACTAAAAGATTTATAATATTCAGACCACGTACGAGAAAATCCAGGTTATGCCCAGGGCAGCCTCTCATCCTTCACCTTCGTTAGACGCGTTTCTATTGACTTTGTTTTATGAATATCAAACCGATGAAAAGAAAAGGTTACAGAAAAATGGACCTTAAGCAATGATAGTTTTAAAATGGTGTTTGTAGAACAAACTGTATAAAATAAAATAAACAAATTTCGGATGACTCACAACAATAACTAATTTATTTAATTCCAAGTTCCGATAGATATAAAATCTGTAAAAACTGATCTTGATCTTAATTGAAGGTCTTATTCTGCTCTTTAGAAATGAAAGGATGTTTGGATTTTTTACTTAATTGTCGAAAGGAGAATGAGATTGGCCTGGAGGGTAGTACGTTTGTAAATAATTCCTGAAAATTTGGCTGGTTTTGGCTATCTGTGAACTGAGTTATAAAAAATTAAGGTAATGAACTACTTACAATGATTCGAATGATTTTATATATGTATATATAATTGTTCTTTTTCCTAACTAGAGGTCGCAAATACGCACGAAACAACGCACGAAAAAGTGAGTGACATTTTTATTTCAGCTGTCAAAGTTTTTGTTTTTTATGGGCCTGCTATAATTAAAAGATAATCAAATTAGTCGATTTCCGTGACATGTTTACACGTTACATGTATACGTTTTTTTTTTAAGTAATTCAGTTACATTAAAAAGATGGCAGTGTCATCGGGTTATACCAGATGGTATACGATTATATCAATTATTTTAACTTCTAAAATAAATTTCTCTTGTTAAGATAGCGGATTGGGCTTATATTTTATATTTTACGTTACTATGGAAATATCCTTGAAATAAAAACTATTACACATTGATGCATTATGGCCTCTTCTCCTTTGACGCACAGTTTACTTTTTTTACATTTTATTTCAGCTATTTATGTTTTAGTTTAGAATTAGACTGAAAGTTATAGAAATGGTTTTTTTTTAAGTACCTACTTAGTAGGAAGTTCTAAAAGAGACTTTTGAAATCGGAAATCGGAAAAGAATCGGACATTCCCAAAACTGTTGGACATTTCTTTCGTTAGCCCACTCTCAATCAAATGGGACCGTTATATGTCTTACGAAACATTACAACATAGTGCAGATAGATCCGATACTTCGACATCAAATATTAAACTTCAGGAAACATCCACGAAAAATTACACTCAGCAAGGGAATTTCAATTTTATTACTACTGGAGAAGGAAACAAATTGGGGAAACCTCTCAGGAAAGTAATGCGGCAATATTTGCTAGCGCCCGAACTAGGTCGCTCGGAAGCCTTCCTCGGGAAATGTCAAGGAGAATTAGCTAGGGTTGGCATTTATTCTAATCGTAACTATAAAAATAAAAATACGGAATATTTTTCTATAAATAATGAAACTGTACAACATTGATTAAAGCCAGAAAAAAACAACCCTTGCCTAATGTTTTTACGAGTTTTTCTCGGTGTGTAATATCCCAAGCCACGGTTTAATGGTGTTCAATAAAAGCATTGAAAATACTCATATTCATCTTGAAATATAGAAAATATTATTCTAATTATATTTTTTTTATTATTGAGCTTTGTCTTTTGTGACATTGCTAAAATGCCGTCAATGTTTTTTTGTAATTTTAATACAGTAGAGTTATATCCAATAGTGTCCTATATAGTTTTGTTATAGCTGTCATATTATTCTTAAATTTCATGTTTTGTTTAACATTTAAGTATATAACTTCTATAACTTTCGTAATTTTCACTGAATGACAAAGAACCTATGCATAATTCAATAGTCTCTTATTAGCATAAAAAAGAAATGCTTTTGAAGAACTGTATAAAAATTATCCAAAATTCAAATATTGCTTTTTGGTAGCACATGTTTATTAAATATCGTATCACCAGCCTAATGTTTCCAATATTGGGGATAATATTTCCCTACAAAGCAAACACCGTAGGTAGGAAAGGTTACCACGTAGGATTAACGGATCAATATGTATCTGGAAGCTCTGTATTCATATACACAACTTAATACAACTATTAAATAAAGAACAGTATTAAATCGATTATCATAGTCCAAAACGTGCTAACCGCTGCTCGATCAAACTCCTCGCCATCACATGACTTGAGTGCTACCGAGTAATTTGTTACAATTTGTAACGGTTCCCATTTGGTCCATAGTCACGTTTACTCGAATTTATAAATTAATAGGGGCGTGTAAAGTCTGACGTCATTTATATAGTCACACGTGGGTATAGCCTTTTATAATAACATTATCATAAATAACAATATAAATGCGATAGTCTATTTGTTTGTAATGGTTTCAAGCCTTTTCTACTTAACTGGTCATCATGCAATTTTGCGTACACGTTATCTGAAGTACAATAAAGAATATATGGTTAGCTTTTAACAGCTGCTTTTCTTTTCGCGGGCGAAGCAAAGGGTATACACTCCTGTACCCTGAAACCTCGTAAGACTGTGGTTTTAATGGTTAAAGATTTATGACAGACTGAACGTCTATAAAACAATGACTTTTTTAAATTCTTTATAAACATCTTGTTCAGATATCCAGCGATTTACCATTTTCTTTACACAGCATAGGATTCTATAGGACATTGTTATTATGGTGCTCTTATAAAGCTTATGAGTTTCTTCTTATAAAAGCTCAACTTGTTTTTAATAACCCTTTTTATCAAAATATAATTTTCACTCGCACCTAACTTAACTTTTTTTAGCTTGTTGTTTCCGAGCTAGTCTAAAACTAAAAAAAAAAATGACAAAAATTATTTTTTGTGACTAGTATATACCTATATAAGATGCCAATCCTAACACATTTTCTAAAATAAAATTTATTTGTATTTAACAATTTTTCTATGTACAGACAGCACACGGAGCTGGCATAAAGACGTTTGGACCTACTTTATTCGCGCTTTACCAGGTAGAGGCACGTACCTGGGCGCTTCTCTCTCCTGGTTTAAAGTTAAAATTATTGTCAATAGTTAAATTGCATTATTGTAAAAGGTATAGTTATTTGATTTTCTAAATTATAAAAGATGAATTTACAGTAAAAGCAAACACCTGTTATCACACAAACATGTGTTATAAATATGTCAAAATAAATATGAACAAACTTGAGTGGCAACCCTATGTTTCAGAGGTTTCTTAATGCAACTAGGTGCTTCGGATGCGAAACTCTCATAAATTCACTTCTACTCCAGTTTTAAAAGTACATTTATTTCTTCAGCTACTTAGTTTTAATTATGTTATTTGTTTTGCAAGATCGTTATTGGTGAAATGTAGATACTTGGAGAGCAGACAATGGAAATAATATGTAAACAATAACAATCATTATATTTCGTACATTCACACCAATTAGCCTAGCCTAAAGTAAGCACTGTAAGGCTCGTGTTATAGATACTAGGGTAACGGATAAATATACATATACGATACATAGATATTGAATATTTACAGAAATATATATAAATACCCATGACTCAGTTTCAAATGTTCGTATTTCACACACAAACAGCCTTCCGGGACTCGAACCCAAGACCGTCGGTTTATTTCAAGTGTACTTTCAATAAAAAAAAATTGAAAACACAATTAATGATTTGCTAAATTTTTTGCTATTTTTTTTAATATTTGAAAAAAGCCATATAAATTGTGTAGATTGATTGCTACGACGCTCTTTGACTTTGACAACATTAATAATGTCAAACTCAAAGAATCACGTTGAATTTAGAACACTAGGTAACCATAAGTAATATGTGTACGAGTATTACATAACATTTCTTTCACTTCTACGTTTACTTTAATCATGTAATGTTTGATTTGGATCGAAGAATTATAAGCATCGGTGGTTCAGTGGTAGAATGCTCGCCTGCCACGCGGGCGGCCCGGGTTCGATTCCCGGCCGATGCAAATCAGTTTTTTATATTTGATTTTTTTTACGAACTATAACAGTAGAATAATGGAATCCCAAAACCTGGTTAGTTTAGATTTATATCAAATATTAATTCAATCATCTGTAATTGGGCCATTATTTTATTTAGGGGCCAATTTGGACTAGGTTCGCTGTTTATTTTTTTGAAAAATTATGTTAGTATTTTGTACCGTTTAATGTCTATTCGTGTTCGCTATTATCTATAGTAAACATTAAAGACATTTGCAGCGATGTTTTATCGCAAAGTCTTATATTTATTGACGTTTGTTCAAGAAATGACGAGGAAAAATAACAACTGCGTTACTTTCTTACAAAATTAAGTTTTATTGTGTGGAAAATTTACTTTAGTTCGGAAACATATCACATATAAACTAACGACAGTATAGGATAATCTTATAAAGTTAAATCACAAATAGTCTCAGTCTAATGATTTCTTTTATAATTAAGTTTGCCACTGTGTTACCAAACATTAAACTTAAATGAAAGACATTTCGAATATAGAAATAAATAGTAATTATTTTATGCTGATGGCATAAGGAATAGACACAAACAAGTTAAATAATGGAGTAATTTTTAAATTTACAGTTCTTATTCAATATTAATTAGCTTTATGTCACTAAATGCTTTCAGAAAAAGAGGGACAAAAAGTAACACAGTGGTAAAACAAGTAACACAGTAGTATCTAAATCACAGCATTTTGTACTTTCTTCAAGCTTAAACTAATTAAAACATAATGAAACTATCATAGTCTTCAAAATCAAACAAAAATTAACAAAACTCTTCTTAAAAACATGTAAAAAAAAAACTTTGAAACATCAACTTTTTAATAGACATATTATATATCAAAAATATTTGGTCTCATTTTTCAAAAATGTTTAATGGCGCATCAAATTCGTAGTACACTCGTTTTCCCTTCTTAATTATTTGGGGCTTTGGAACTATCTCCAAAATACTTTCATACGGTTCGTAAGAAACATCTTTCTCTATAATTTTGAACCTTTTCCCAGAATCATCGACTGATTTAAAAAACATAATTTTAAACTCTCCTTCCTCATCGATATCACTTTGAGCGACGCCCAGGTAAGCGTAAGATTTATCTTTTTCAGAGATTACTTTCACTATGACGTAAACGCCGAAGGATATTTTCGATGAATGTACATTTTCCTTCTGAATCAGATCCTTTTCATGTTGATTAGAAACCGAGGCTTCTTGCTCTTTTTCGGGTCTAAGTTTTGAAAGAGGCTCATCATCGTCCGTGCTTGAAGGGGAATAAACCATATATAATCATCAGTATCAAGCAAGTATCTTTTCTGCACTTTATTCTTTTTGCAAGTCACTGTTTCTCGTTTCCCAGCAGTAGATCTGGATACATCATCACGATCATAAAAGGTCTTAATCTTTTTTGCCAGGATGGCCTGCTTAGGTGCAGCCCGACTTTGTTTTAATTTGTTAATGCCCAGAGTATCTTGCAAAATGGCAACTTTCATTCTGGAACTTTGTAAAGTACCTTCTTGAAAAATTTGTCGAATGGTTTTTCTCTCTATTACACTATGTATCCTGGAGTATCGGTCTTTGATGGCATTAGATAAAGCTGCATATTTCTTGTCTCCAGTCTCCGACTTGCTTGCCTTTTGTCTTTGGTATCTTTTTTTGTACTTATTACACATCTTTTTTAGTTTATCTACTTCCTCCTGCAATTTTATATTTTGTCTGTATAATGCAGACCGGTCTCGTCTTACATGTCTTCTTCCCCTTATCCTTGGAGCAATGGGAGTGCCTGAACGTGGTGTGGAAACTGGGGTTTCAACCAAAATGCCCTGTGCTGCTTTTTGACGCTCTCTACGTTTCTTGTTTGCAATCCTCCATTTGCGTTTAGCAGATCTATGTTCCCTCTCTGTCATGTCTTTAACGAGTTTTTTTGTAGCATGATAGCGCTCCAGGTGTTTTCTTTTGGCTTCGGTATTCTTTATTACATTTTCTTTTAACTTTTGCCTATAACGCCGTTGTTTTTCAGCCGGAGTTAAAGCCATTACTTTCGAAGTTATTATTCTATAACAAAACAAAACTTAAATGTAATATTTCAATTATAAAATATGTGATTAATGTGTGAAAAGTGTACGGAATACCACTTTGTTACTAAAATTACAACTGCGTTACTTTTAGTAGTAACGCAGTGTAGTAGTAACGCAGTTGTAAAAGTTAAACATATTCAAACTTGGTACTTAAATGGATACATATTCTAAATCAATTATGATGCAACCTCAACATTGACTAATTATTACATATTTTGCATTAAATAAAATTAATAATATCTAGAAAACTTACTGTCCGTCGCTGGTAACTCAGTGGACTCACAATAAACACACGCACCCCAAACGGTGACTCTAGAGCGACTGGCTTGTTGCACAGTTGCACCGCCCCGCCACTCTCCCGCGCACCAATATCAATTTACGACCGCTCAAAGGACATTAGGAATAAAGATGTCTAAAAAGCTTTATTTAAGGCTCACTTTCCTATGGTAACACTGAGTACGCGTCGTTTTGCTTTGCAACGGAGACACGGCGAAAATATTTTATTATTATTAAACTGTTGTGGTAAAATCATACCTATTGGCGTTTTAGTAAAGTTCATACAACTACCTATTACTTAAATGTTTCAAAAATATTTACGTCGTGAACATTTTTAAAGTAATTTAAGTTTATGTCAAGTGACTCGCACAGAAGGACAGCCAATTTTAATATGAAAAACAACTGCGTTGCTTAAAAAATCAACTGTGTTACCGTAATATGCAAAGAAATACTAAATTTTACATTAATTCATATGGTTTTTTGTATAGGCATTTTAATCAGTAACTACTAATAGCTGTTTTATTTTTGTATTAACCTATTTTTATTGACAAAATCGCTTTCGTTCGAAGTGGACCGACTTTTGTACCCTAAATAAAATAATAGCCCAATTGCATATCTTAGCATAAAATTAGAATTAATTAGATTAAAATCCAGTTCTCAATAGATAATAAATATGCTTACTCAAATATTTGGTGTTAAATTAGGCATATTAAAGAAATTCGTAACCGTTAACCGAGTCAACCAGAAACTTATAAGTGTCAAGGAGAAATAGGAATGTAAATATAATAATCAGTTTTTTTAAGGACACAAAGTTTGTTACGGTCTCCAATATATAATAGAAAGTTTGTGAAGAAGTATAAATATATCAGTTGATAAATCCAATCTACATATAATCTAAGATCACAGTGGTTTGTGGGTTTGTCTGGCAGCTCTTTTTCCATTGTATCAATAACGTTACCATAGCAACTCGGTAACCGCAAGTAGTTCGTCTACCGGGCGCTAGATGGCGCTAACAGAAAAATATTTAAAAATAGAAAAAATTTAAAGAATTTTGTCCACCCGTGCGAAGCCGGGACGGGCCGCTAGTCTATAATCTAAGATCACAGTAGTTTATGTGTTTGTCTGTCCGCTCTTTTTCATTGTATCAATAACGTTACCATAGCAACGCGTTAATCGCAAGTAGTTCGTCTACCAGACGCTAGATGGCGCTAACGGAAAAATATTTAATAATAGAAAAAAATTAAAGAATTTTGTCCACCCATGCGAAGCCGGGACGGGCCGCTAGTACGTAAAAAGATATTTAAAAAAAAATGTAAAAAGATTGAATGACATCCGAAACTGCTACACAACATATAAATAACGGATGATTTTTTATATTTTTGTTTATGGTACGTAATAATTAGTGATTCTTTAGTATATGTGAGTATTACAAATATGTAGAATATAAGTACATCAAAAAATATAGTTTAAAAAAACTAAAAAAACACGCTTTAATAGCAATTATGGAACTAAAAATCAGAAATGTTTAATTTATATTTTATTCGACTGTTATAAAAAGTATACGAACTCAATATGTTAAAATAATTTTCAAAAATTCTGAAATAAAAATAAAGTTATGGAATGAAAATTAATTTCATTGTAAAAAAGCGTGGGGTGCATTTTATATCAAATTTCTATACTAACTTTATGTTTACAAATAACTACTCATTATGTATTTACAACAATCAATATCGAGAACCCCACGCTTTCTTACAATGAAATTAATTTTCTTTTCATACTTTTCTCTCTTATCTCGATAGAAAACATATTCAAGGATTTCTTTTGCGCGGACCGCGCTCTTGCTCTATCTCTTTTGCTCTCACGCAGAGGACTTGTATTAAAATCATTAATCCTGGCGATCCTTATTAGGATAATGAGATAAGCTTATCAAAATATGTATTGTCGTCGATCGTTGATAAGTCTACAACGTTTAAAGTAAATCTGTTCGCTTTAAGTTGTGCAAAATCGAGCTTTTTTTTTTTATGCTAAATGCACCCTCCGGACACGGGGGAGGGAGGTGGTGAATCCTCCATGGATACTTCGGGCCGGCCCGATAGTTATGTCAGACTCGTACTGACTAAACACCACCTGGGATTGGCTTGCACCCGGAGAAGGTCATAAGCCGTCATCTGAGGCGACCACCCCTCTAGAGAGGGGTGGCGCAAGCGCTACTCACCTAGGTGAGAGAGCGCATAGAAAAAACGATTGACTCCCAGAAGGGGGGTCAGTCGTGAAAATGAAATTAAGTCGGCTGGCTCCCAGAAGGGGGGCCAGTCGGCATCTGAGAGGAGGGGAAAAATCGAGCCTAAGCAAGTCAGTTACATACATACAAACATACAGGTGAAAGTAATAAAAGCGTGTAAAAAAATAGGAAAGCTGATGGCTTAGCGTTAATTAATGTTCAAATAATGCAATTACGGTTTATTTTATATTATATTTTCATAACATTAAGATCTATTATTAATATTAAAAATATTAACTAAAACACGATTTAAAACTTACACTGGCGTCTGATGAGAAATTGGAAGGTGAAAAAAGCATATCTTATAGAAAATCTAAGACTAGGTTAGGATACAGAAAGAAAATATATTATTATTTTTTTAGATGACATCAGACGGTTAAAAATATTTCGTGAACGATACGGCTTGCATTTGCACGAGGAAACCACTTTAGTAAACTTCTATGCACTTATTTTGTTTTTTCTTTTTTCCTTGTTATTTTGAAGAAGAAACAATCTGCCTAACTGCCATTTTTTTTTTCTTTTTATGTACGCTATAGTCGTCAGACTGTTAATAACAACTTGATTAAGACCTTTTTATATCACCAAATGTAAACAGAAATGTGACAATCATAATGGATTTATTCTTTGAAGTTTTTTTGTGATAAGAACCTTACAATCCATCCTTCCAAAGAATTAGTTCTTTAATTATTATTTTTTTGCATTGATTGACCTTCTAGTGATGTAAAAGTCTTTAGACCTTAAGTCCTAACTTTGAGACACCCCTTCAGCTCTTCTTAAAAAAACTCTGACATGAATCCGGAGCTTAGCAAGATTAAGTTGTTGCACACTGCATTTTTCAAAAGCGATGCAGACGCGCGTTGGCTGTTTTTTTGTTTTTATTCCATAGAGCAATTATTTTGCATATCTAATGGTTTTGTATCGATATAAAATCGCTTTAGCGTCGTGTCTGTACAATGAAGGTATGAGGTATTTAAAGACAGATCTTTGAACACTTACATAAATTCGTAATCGAGCTGCATTCGACTAGCGTGCGTATCGCGTTTGTATCATACCAGCGCGTACTCAAATAAAAATCATATTCTTGGTTCAAACTCAAATAACAAACTTATTCTTGGTGAGCTTAAGACTAAAAAAATACTTTACAACACTATATAACCTTCATCTCAGGTGGGACACGAAACTTTGTCCTTCTGGACAACCGGCACACGCCACCGTCCATCCATCGTTCATTGACACTTCGTAGAATAATCAATGAGTCATTACTGTTCCAGCTGTATAGATTTCAATTTACTGAATTGAAGATAATAAGGTCAATCTGCGTTAGACAAGTTCAGGTCAAGAGTCAAGACCTACACCTGGATTTTAATTAGCATAGTTGAAAAAATGTCTGTGTTATTAAATGTTAAAAGATAACCAATTTTGAACTGATATGTAACCCATGCTTTTACTAACTCATGTAATGTATTATATAACTTCTATTGTAATATTATATCGTAATCAGACCCTTTTTCTTGGTATATAATGTAATGTCTGAGTCCTACACGCAATTGTGTGGTGTACGTTGATTTTAATTTATTAAATGTATTTCTAATGCTTATTATAGCAAAAAGACCCTGCATGTACTTATGTACGCACGGCAAAAGTTATACTTTTTTATTAAATTTCTAAATGAGATATCTTGAAGTTAGCCTTTTCACTCTAACAACTAACTTCATGGTAAAAAAGAACTTTAACTATCACTTTAATAATATTAGATTTCTACACTCCTTTTTGCACCCAAATTTAACATTCACAATGCCATTTTTCTCGTGCTCGGAAATGTGGTTGTTTTTAAAGCTAAATTATATCTTATAGATTTTTTTTTGTTATTATTTGTTCTATTTTACTACGTGTTCTTTTTATTACTATTTATTGTAGATCATCAGGTAGAATTACTATTTTTTCCTTGTCCCAGTTAGATAATTATAATTGTGAGTGATTCTGACAGAGCTATAGGTAAATAAATATAAACCACTTTACAAAATAAAAAGTTTACCATATACTCGAATAACAAATTCAAAGAAATAAGACGATAAACAAAACGTCAAAAACCACATCACTCAAGGCTACAAAGTTATCAGTCAGATAAATAAATATTACCCAATCAAATGGCAATGCCATTTGTAATACGACACTAATTAACATTTACAACATGTTTTTATTTGTCCGTATAATATGACACGACTAAAAAGTTTTTAACTGAAGTTTGAATATTTTTGTTTTTAATCTGTACAATAAACATCTTTTGCACGCCACTATAGGTTATTTCATAACTGTTCTAAATGAATCCCTGACGAATTTAGGTCAGTAGGATTAGAAACAGTCTAACTGTCGGTTAATTTTAACCGGAATGACACATAATGTTAAAATAATTCATATGTTATATTACGCAGTCTGTGTAAGAAGTGATAATATTTATTATGCTAAGATGACGTAACACTTACTATAAAATTATACCAGATTTGTGTTGAGCAGATCACACACACATATTTAATAAAAACCGATATGGTCTAATGGTTAGGATACTCTCCTTCAATCAGGAGGCTCGAGTTGGATTCCCGGTATAGGTACTTTCTTTTTGAGTTTTATTTTGTTCATAAATTTTTTAAGGTTTTTTCTTTTTTTTTTGCGTAGCAATGAAATTTAATAAAAATGTATAATAATAATTCATTCTGATATTTCTTTCGCAACTCGGTTTCGTTAATTATTTAAATTCTAGTGATTTTTTTATATTAATAAAATAACATAATCAAACATGTCTTTCTTTTCAATTTCTCGCTTTTGAAAATTAAAATCTACATTTAGTTCTTACACTTCCGTGCATTTTCATAATAATATTAATAATAATATAATAATTCACATTAATTAGCCTAGACCAAAGTCAGCACCGTACACAGTATGTATGTCTGTATGTGGATAAAGAGATACATATATGATACATAGATAGGTTACATCACACAGACATCTGCCCCTTCCGGGACTCCAACCCAGGACCGCCAGTGCGAAAGGCAGGATTGTTTCCATTGCACCAAACAGTTGCATTTAAATAATATTACCACTATTATCGACTCAGACGTTCCTACTCCATTACAGCAGCCATGTCTACAGAATGACTGTCATCCACTCGTAAATCCGGAAAAATCCGGTTTTATTTAAATTGATATTGTGTAGGATTACAGAGTATATTTTACTTAAACAAATAGAAAACAAGAATAATAAAATAAATAAAAGAATTCAGTCGGGTAAGCTATCCGAGTTGCCCGAGCGTCACGGTAGAGTTGCCCGCACGCTCGGCTGCCCTCTAGCGGGCAGTGCCCACAGCACCGTGCGCTACTTACGAATGGGGCTGCCAACCCCAACATTACGCAGCCGTTAAAAAAAGATTTACATGCCTGACTTACTTCCGCTGCTATAGGTGTATCAATATTCACATAACTTTAATATTCAATTTTAATTTTGGTGAGACTCTAAGCCACGTCGTTTTTGTTAACCGTGCAAAAAAAATCTATGCTTATTTGTATAAAAAACAAAGGTTTGATTGCATGTTATTTTGCATGCAGATTTTATATAGGTACGTAAAAGCGTGGATGCTCTTGTTGTCCGGCATTAATATTTATTCAGCATCAGCATTGATTTTAAATTAAAAAAAAAACTATCAACGTATTATTGTATTATTATTTATCAACTGTTGATACATTAGATGAATGGATGTTTGGCTACGTTGGCAAGGTTATTAATATAGATTATAAATAGAAGAGGGCCCAACACACTCCCATACAATAATAATAGTAATATTAGACAACATCACATTCATTGCTCTGAAACCACTTGTGTTATGGAATTCAGAAACAATGACGGAGTAGTTTCGGTCACCCAGACCAGAGCCTAAATAAAGGTCACAAGCTCGTCGATGAAGGGTACTTTTGACCTGGTCTTTTGTCAGGACATCTTCTATTTGATCTCTGAAGGTCGCCTCGATATGTATTTCCTATTAAATAATAAGCTGACCCGGCCAAACCTTGCTGTGTTAAAAATTAAAATGATACATGTCCTGTGTCCTAAATCGCAATAAAACCAGCAAAATAAAAAAAAAACAATAAAATCGGTAAAATAGATTCGGAGTTCATTGCGGTCAATAATTGTGACAAGGATTTTTTATTATAAATTAGCTAACCCGGCTACGCGTTGCTGTGGCTCAGTTATAATAATTTGCAATAAAAGAAACTTTTTAAATATAAATTAAAATAAAACCAATCATATGTCCTAAGTAGGAACAAATCCTTTAAAATAGAAAAAAAAAACATCAAAATCGGTTGAGTAGTTTCGGAGTTCATCGCGGTCAAACAATGTGATATGGATTTTTTTATATATATAGATAATAGCTGGGCAATACTAGGCCCAACGCACCGTATATTTACTCAGACTTATATACCTAGCCTGATTAGCAACCCAATTTTTGCAATGTTAACAATCTAGATAGTGTGTTCAAACTGAAATTGGATAAGCAGTCCATGCATAGCGTGACGCAATTATGCAAATGGCCGACAGTGTATCTACCTATTTGAATTTATTTTTATCTCTTTGTGTTTTGACAAGAGTGATTATTTAGTTTAAAGCTAATGAAATATGTGACGTAAGCATATATAGAGCAATGAACGCACGCGCATAGAGTAAAAGGTGTTTAACTACTACTTAGTGTAAGATAATTAATATAACAAGTAGATATATGCGCAATTTTTTACACAACAGTGAATTAAAAAGAACCTTTTCATTCAAATTATTTAAGTGACGGATAGATAAGGGGGTTATCCATTACGTCACACGTTAGGGGGGGGGTATCACCGGAAAGTGACATTATGTGACAAGGGCAGAGGCGGATGAAATGTCGAGATCGCCCTAGGCAAGCACCTCATCGGCGCCCCTCTAGCAGCCATAGACTAAAATTACAACTAGCACTTTTTAAGAAAATATAGCTTATTAGATAGCATAGATATGTGTTTATGTCAATGTGAATGTGTGCGTGTATTTATATTGTGAGTAGGTGCATAGGTACTTTCCGACACATTTTAAGAATTTACAATTATTATAACCTAAAAGAATAAATATGTACGTGTGCTCTAGCAGCACAAAAAGCTCAGGAGCCCCGTAACAAATCGCTGATTTTCAGACAGGACCGCATGGGAGGGTCGCACAATGACATTAATTAATAATTTTATTAAATGCATAATTACATTAAATAAAAAAATAAAATTATAATTAAAACATGTCAATTAATCAATCAATGAGAATATTAATTCATAACGTCTTACATTTACACTAATTAGCTTAGCCCAAATTAAAGTTGTGTTATGAATACAATGGTAACGGATACACATACATTATATATGTTACATAAATATATTTATAGAAATACATATAAATGCCCATAATTCAAGTACAAATGCTTGTATTCATCACACTAACATTTGCCTTCCGGGTACTCGAACCCAGAACCCTCGATGATGGCTGTGTAACTGTTGTCTACATGTTTAGCTATCAAATGACACCTTTTTAGTGTTGATAGGACATTTACATGAGTAGTGGTGGTCGAATTAGTATGAGAGCCCAGGTCTTGGTTACCAAGAAAACAAAATGGCGGCCGTAAGAGAAAAACAAAATTTGAGGGGCAATTTGTCGATAAAAAATGACATATTTTACACCATTAAAAGCTCCGACACTGGTGACGGGACACATTGTATAGAACAATTTTAACAATTAGGAACGTGCCCGATTAAAATATTGTGAAGGTAGTAGAAAATACATGACAACCATTATCTTAGTCATCCTGTGATCACGGCTCCAGTAAAGGAGTCGAAACGTCAGGATTAAATATAAAATATGCGCAAAATCCGTAAAAAGTGTTTTATTCTTTAAATAATACACAATTTCACATGCATTGTTCTTATTCCAAGTTGAATAGCTGAAGAATTTGGATTATGGAAATCAGAAACAGTGACGGTAGCATAACACTCTGACCCGAGCCAATATATCTTTTTTTTTTACATTGACCCGGTCTGGGATCGAACCCGTGACCTTATAATGGTGTCACCATGGTGTGATTTAATGTGGATAATAATATGCTAGTAATGATTAAATAAATTTTCATTTCTTACACAAATCTAAAAATGGTTAGCAACACACATATTTGTTACTTTTAAACTTACCTACATTTATTGAGGTAATAAGTACATTTGAATATTATGCTTACGCAATATATTTCAATGCTGAAATTACAATTAACGCAAAAAAAAACAGCTTAGTGACAGACAATGTCAATACAAAGTGTCATCAAACTGACAACGAAAAGGTAGGATTGCCAATCGTCCAAAAAAATTTTTTTTTATTATATTCATATAGCTTTGCCAGTTGTATATATTTTACGCCAGCATTAGAAAAACATCGTTCTAATAAAAATGTAATTTAAGTCGATTTCTTAAAATCATAGATCCGATAGGATGCACGGGTATGCAATAATTTACTCGTATATTAATTTTCTGAACCCAAGCTAAACCAATAAATAAACAAAAAATACTTTGATCTCTTAAAATCCTTGTTTGTTTTAATTTTATAATAATGAACTAGAATTATATATATATATATATATATATATATATATATATATATGTGTAATTGTATAAGGGACGAATTAATAAGACATGAGATGACGTATTTCTGTATCATTTACCTAAATGACAGTCCCATCTGCTATGTCAGCTGTTAAACTTATAGCAACGTCTACAAATCGTTTTAAAACAAGTACATGTGTGAGTACTTATTATTATGCATTTTATCTGAACTGCCCTTATAATTCTTCCGGTTACTTTTTTAAGTCACCCACATAGTCTTAGTTGGCTAGAAGGGATCTCTTTTAGAGATAGACCCATCTTTGCTGACTACTATATCTTACTGTACTGTTTCACTACTTTGTAAATGCAATAAAAAGTATAACATATATAGTATATAAAATGTTAGTGGTAACAGAAGCCTGAATGTATGTTGGTAATCGTACAAATGTTACTATCGCGTTTGACTTAATATTTAATAGACCTTAATGCTAATGAAATAAGTTCTTAATTTCAATTGCTACAATAACTATAGATAGAAAACTAACACACAGACCTTAGAGGTAGGTCTTTTTGGCTTCCAAACAGCGTTACTAAGACCCGTTGTTAGTTGATGCCAATAACTGCTGTTTCATTTATATCATAATTATTGTAACTCTTGTTTAAAGTAAGAACTAGGTATGTGAAATTAAGATTTAAGAGATGAGAAAACGTATATTATATCGTACCTTTTTATGGTTGTGAATATTTTAATTTTAATGTTATACGAATAACCATACGCTAACACAAAAAGACGATGAATATAATCCCTTTGTCAATCAAGACGTACCTTAATTACAATGTAGGGCATTGCCAAACCGGAACTTGGCTTAGCTGTATAATACGAAGTAATTAAATAACGAAAATAGATGAGCTCGCCAACCTTATCTAGCAAAGACAAAAACCTTGGAAACACAAGTGGCCAACGAAGTATTTATTTTTGCACGCCCAACTAAGCAAACTAAAAAGTTTCTTTTTCAAAACGACGTAGAGTCGCTAATTGTTTACATTTCCACGTTTTCTCATTATTCAAGCTGACAACTTGGCATGTACCTGGCAGGTTTAAACGTAAAATTTTGTAATGTCGTATAATCTTTTGAATTAAATTCATATCTTTCAGATTAGCGTGCCACAGTAACGGTATACTTTCCATATTGTATATAATCAAGGACAGATTATTGAAGTGGCTTCCTCAAAAGATCGTCAACATAAAAATCTAAGATATAAAATTCAGAATGAATTGAAAAACAAAACATCTCATATCTTTTCATTATATTGTATATAATAAGGCACTTTCTGGGTTAGCTCGCTCCATCGTGGATCCTGTTTTAGCCCGGACCAAGAGTGAACCCATTAAAATAATATATTTTTTTAATTCGCCCATCACAAGACAGTATCAAATAAAACTAGTTATTTGGTCAAAAATTACTAATTCTTTCTCTTCGTTTTTGATTTAGTGTCTAAAAAGAGGTAAGGGTTCAACCAAAATCATCAAATTTTAATGTATGCGTACATACTTCTTTGTGTTTTGAAATCTTCCGTCACAAGCTTTGTTTGTCTGGTATTTCCAACCCTAAACTATGTCAAAGATTATTTGACCGTATATTGTATATTATACTCACAATTTGTACAATGGTTAAGTGTCATAAGCGGTCGTTTCCCCGTCCCAAGAATGCAATGCATCATTCCTGACGTGTCTTACGATGAAACGAGGAAACATTCCGTGTAATTGACCTCCGTCATATTATCTGATACGACACTTTTACCTTATCGCCCTATATTCAACTTATAAGTAGCACTTTCATTATAACGCTTATGAGCTGGCGTCACGGTCCAAAATACCATGAATAGTTATGTTATGGTAGGGAAGTGTAACGAATGTCGCAACGTCAACATTCTATCAACCTATTCATTCATACCCATTTAGAACTAAATAATTTAACTTAAAAACTTTCAATTCAGTATATTTTCATCAAAATAATTTGTTACGTATGACTTAATAGTAAGATTTAGCTTTGTATGTAGAAAAGATAACAACAGCACGCCTCAACCTACATAGAATTTATGTCAAATTTAACATTTGTTCTTAACTTATCGCTGACTGTACAATGTAAAGAAAAATGGCGCAATGCAAAATTTTTGCAAGTTGTGAAAAAGACAAAACAGTGTTTAAAGCTTAAATAAAACGCAACAGCGCTCTACGGTACCTACATGCTATTCATTTGTTCTACAATCCTGGCTGGTCAGCATTGATTGACACACATAACTACCTAGTGTATAATTATAAGCAAATACTGACCCGACATATTTTGTTGGGTCCAAATTGACAAATTCATGTCAATATGGAAGACATATCCTGGTTAGCTAAACCATTTATTTTTGCCAAGTACCTTTTTTATTTATCAATTTTAAAGTATAATAAAAATAAAGCTACACCTGTTCTTTTGTTTATGCATTTTTTATTTATTTATTGAGGAACTTTAGACGGAATTATTATTCAAAAAGTCTTTGTCAAAAATGAGAAGAGTTGGTCTAAATAATATTAATAAATAATTGAATTAGCAAACTTTTAGAGACTGAGATCTAGGGAATAAAATCCACCGAAACAAGTTCTAAGAATGAAAAGTAAATGTTAGAAATTAAAAAAAAAGACAAGACAACAAAAATATTGGTAACTTAAATCTACTATATATTAATACGTTGCCATTTGATGTAGAAAATTGTATAGTAATTTCATGCGCTCTTATGTAAAAAGGAGAGTCAATTAAAAATGAAACTAAACTTAGTACACAAAAGATCTTTTTTTGTTCAAATATTATGTTTTTACATAGTAAAGTTTAACACGATTCCGAAAGGAAAATGCAGGCGACTTTTCCTAGTTTTCTTTCAATCAAAAATAGTTACCGACAAACCAGAAGTAAGATGTCAGAATTGCAACTTTTTTTACCATCAATTGTGAATTACTCGGGCCTGTTTTTCATTACTTATTTTTTTACCAATGGGGTTCTCGGTTCAGCAGATACACAATAGAGTAACTAATCAATTCAGCGGGACCGGATTAAAATTAAATCTGACGTAATAGTGAGAGACAAACACCTTGAACCTTCGGCTAAACTGCTGCGATAGATTTACGCAATTTTGTGAATATTGTAGAAGGACTTAACGGTTAATTTTACATGTGATTCTTGACCATGAGAATCTTCCGAATGGAAAATAAAATACTCTTAACATATATGGGTATCTTCCGCCTTGATTATATAAAACTTTGCATAATGATGTAAAAATTACATTATAAACAAATGTATTGAATCAAATACAAGTCATTATTTATTCATTAAACATTCTGTGTGTTTGGCAGAAGAAAGCGCTAGGCAACGCTTGTAAGCAAAATGGCGGATTGTGTCAGCGCTACTGAAGTTAGCAAACGTGTCCTGGCCGAAAACTGTATAGTTTGTTTTTCAGCGCTGGTAAGCCCTCTCAAGCGCTTTTTTCTGCCAAACACACGGTTTATTCTATTTATATTTATGAGTATACTTGTATATTAAACAATACATACATTGTTCTAAAAACAAAGGACTTGTGTAATGGAATTCGGAAACAACGTGGGTATCACAACACCCAGAACAGATCCAATTAAGAAAATTTCATTTTCTACATGTTTCCTCAGATCGGAACGTTGCAATGGATACCGGTATACTAGACACTGGACCACCGAATAGGTAAATTTATTTATACCAGTCTTTAAATCTATAGAAAAATGAAATGAAATTACATTTATTTCACACGACTAGTACACAATAACATTAATTACGAGCAATAAATAAACAAACAATAAGTAATATAAGCACCATAACGCCGTGCGATGCCAAACCCTATGCTTAGCTCAGTAAACAGCAAGCAAGCTTGCTGCACTTACTCGTATAATCCCCTATCATTGAAATTATTACTAGAAAATATTCAAATTGTCCCAGGAGTCAGGCGGGACGGAGAAAGTGTTCCGAAGGATGAATTGTAAATTTGAGTAAAATATATGTTTCCAGTTGTGTAGAATTAAACAGAGTAGAAAAGAAAAGTCTACCTTCCATAGACAACAAAAAAGGCACCACAGTTTTCCGGATTATGATATTTTACTGCGATCTCCAATTCACCGGCAAGCACAGAGATTATGATAGGCGAATCTCGTTTCTTAGGTTTCTGTACTTGAAGGGTCCAAATGGAACTGTATTACTGTCACTCACGTGTCCATCTATCAATGGTCTGACACACATATTTTTCAGTCAAACGTTGGAGCTACAGTCTTCAAATTTTGACGGTATCTTGCAGACCCAAAACTACACAAATAATTAAAAAAATATTTTTATATATTTTAAGAGGGGCTCCCCTCCCAAAGGGTAGCAGCAAAATTTTGCCCTACCCCATCAAGTGAGATATTGTTATATTTAGTTCTTACACTTCCGCGCATATTACACATTAGAATAAAACACTTTTTTACGGATTTTTGCGCATGTTTTATTTTATTTTATATTTAATCCTGACGATCCTTTAAATAACTAAATATTATGTAAAAATAAAAATAAAACAATTTGATTTATATAAAATAATTTAATAATTAGGAACGTGCCCGATTAAAATATTATGAAGGTAGTAGAAACTACATGACAACCATCATCTTTGTCATCCTGTGATCACGGCTGCTGTAAAGAAGTCGAAACGTCAGGATTAAATATAAAATAAAATAAAACATGCGCAAAAATCCGTAAAAAAGTGTTTTATTCTAATGAGATATTGTTGTTTCGAACTCTTTAAATAAACCAATACCGTTATTTTTGATTTAAAAAATATTAGAAAATAAAAGAATGACAACCTTTTCTACAAAATTTCAGATATTTTTTAACGTCCTTTGACCGTTGAATTTGAAATTTAGTGATTGTTAATTATTTTACATTTGGTACGGAATACTTAACATACGAAGTCCTACACGCACTTGGCCGGTTTTTTAGTGAAGGTCTCCATCCAGCTCTATGTCTTATACGAGGTGATAAAAAATACCTAGTAGTATTAAAGGAACTTGATGCCGCTATGGTTAGAGCATTCGACCTGTGATTGTGGGGGTTAACTAAAACTCCATGGGCTTCGGATAAGTGATCAAACAATTTGCTAATTCAAGTTCTTTCACAAGGCACGCCCTTTGGCCCGACTAAGTCTTGCCAGATGCCCCGTATTTTACGGGTTACCCCATTTTTTCGGCTATAAGTTTATAAGAACGTTTAATAAGCTAAATCGAATACGGGGTAATCAAAGTTCCCGAATTTTTATCAATTGGTTGAGGAAAACAAAGAAGTTTTTAAAACGCTTCGACAAAATCTCAATTACTTTAATATAAATTAAAGATATTAACATTTTTTCATAAAACAATGCTATTCTAGATCAACTTCTAACTGGACTAAAACCCGATTTTGGTAAGTACGCAGCAGCAGGTAGCCCTACCCCGACTACTGTCTTTAACAGCAATCAAGAGCCTTGGTAAGTTATGGTCCACTTTTTCCTACAGTGTTTACATCCAAAGGGAAGGCCTTACCCGGCAATAGATCATTCATAGGCTGATGATAACAGTGACATTTAATATAAAAAACAAGTCTTAAGAAAAACCTTCACGTTTAATTTTTTTAAGTTCTCGCATTTTTAAACAGAAGTGGATTTACTGTCTTTGACATACAAGATATGTTAACCTTCTATAAGACATAATTAATCACAAACGCATATTGAAATACCAATAATTTTCTGGCTATAACCAGTACGTACTGGATCAATTAAGTTTTTAATCTTTTTACTTCAAAAAACAGTTTTATTTCTATGTACGCAAAAATCTAAGAACAAAACAATTATAAATGTATTCTTATCTCGAGTTAGATTATTAAATACCTAATTTTGCATTTGTATTTCCGAGTGCATATAACCATCCGTCTTTAATGCCAAGGGTTCTGGTCTGGGTTAGCTCGTTCTATCTTAGGCCCTGACTTAAACCCCGCGCTTGAATGGGATCAAGAGCGAATCCATTCATGATAAAAAAAAGTGTCGGTTTATGTTATCGTACATTTAAGGATATTAATAAATGGTGCTACTCTGGCGACCTACATTGAGTTTTGTTACCTACATAGCGTTGCCCGGGGCGTCCGGATAAAGCCGGAGCCCACTCCAACTTTATGGATGTTTTCGGCTAAATAGGACGTTGCGCGACCTGTCCGGTTTTTGTTTGGTGTTTTTGGTTTCAAAATTTAACCAGTCACCCGAACATTCAGTTATACAAGTTAGCACAAGATTAAAACTCATATAACGAATAATTAACATGACTGAATTAGCGCAATTAAGGAGATGCTTCATTTTTGGTCTGCACTTGTAGTGTTGACGAAAAGAAGGACTTTGTGGGTTTGTTACCATACCAGCAACGCGTGGCCGGGTTATACCAACAGTTTACGTTACCATAGCAACGCGTGGCCGGGTTATACCAGCAATTAACGTTACCATAGCAACGCGTGGCCGGGTCAGCTATTTATTAATAATGATACTTCTCAGTGTAGTTTTGAAGACTTTTTTATAAAGATTCTAACTTACAGGTATCAATGTGAAGTAACATATATTTTTAATTAATTAACCAAAGGATAATAAAATAACTTAAAAACTAAACTAAAACATAACTTATCTTAAATTAACCTAAAACTAAAATACATATATAAATAATATAACAACTAAACGTAGGGTGGTTGTTCCAGTAACAAACCGATTAAGCGACATTTTAAAAGTAATTTTGATATTGTGACTCAATTATTACAACAATCATTGCAAAAAAAGATTTACGTACTCCTTGTCTACCATAGAATCATGTAGCTTATTCCATTTTTCTTAATAGCTGTTAGGTTTCTTTTTATTTAAAAATGAATGTGGAAAGTCGCAATGTGCCTAAGGTTGACCAGATTGTACCAGCAATAGACCAGACGTTGAGCCAATAGTGAACCAATAAATAAAACGATTTCTTTTAATGAAGAATATTTTTATTTCAAATACTAAATTTTTTTATATGTAACAATCATCACAACTTTTTATCAGGACCAGAGTATTTGCTATGAAGCCGTAAAAAATGTATGATGTCATCCATCCCTTGTCTGACTTACTTACAATCTTTATTAATTTGTCTAACGATTTCAGATGGTATTCGTGCATATGGGAATATAATCAAGGGTGGTAATATGGTACCAGATGCTGCAAAAGTTTCTTATACGGTTATGTTCTCCTTATCGTTTTATTTTATAAAAAAATTTAAAGCCTCACGGGCCTAACACTTAACCAGAGGACGGGCTTGTTTGAAATCCGGATTCATCTGCATTAATAATCCTTTCGGGATCTTTTCAGATGTCAGCTATGCCTTCAGCAACTAGGTATTCTTTTAAATTTTTATGCCACTTTTTCAAAGCAGTTTCTGTTACCAGACTTCTAGAAATGTTTGTAGATTCCGCATAACATGCAGCTATCTGGATGTCGTTTTAAAAATTTGGTCGATTCTCTTCAGTTATCATTTTCTTAACAGTGTCAACTTCCATTTCTTTATTAACTGGAAATCCTTTTTTTGCCATCGCTATTATCCAAGTTTTCAGCAAGGATTCTTCTTGCTTGGTCAATATGGGAGACCCCTTTTTTCGTTGAACTGGATATTTTAACTTTATTTTATATATAACCATAGTGTGGAGTATGTTGTATTTTCGACACGTTTCTCTAATTTTTGCACCTTTACCTATTTCTTCAATCGCTTTAAACACATCCTCCTCCTTATAATTAAAAAAAGTTCTTTTCGGCGGCATTGTGTCTTTAATAAAATGTAGGTGGTCAATAACTAGAACAAACTCGTAGTATAGATATAACCAGTAATAAACCACTGGTCTGCAACTGGAACAATGTGGATATTGTAATAGTTTTTTATAATATTTTATTGCAGTATATTAAGTAAGTATAAATGTAAAAGAAAAAATAAACAAATTATCAAAAAGCTATATCACCAGTTGTAGACCAAATGGAATATTACTGGAAAATCATTTAATTCGTGTTCCATTAGTTTACCAATGACAACTATTGATTTTAATTAGCATTTTCTGATGAAATAAGACGTAATATTATTGCTTTACACAATATATTACATAGTTGATTGGAAAAAAAGTGACAGCGATTAATATAAAAAAAGATTTAAAAGATTCAACAAAACTTACCGTCAACCTGTCGCTTATTAATATGGCCGCCCGAAACGAAGTGAACAATTGTCGTTTCGAATCATGCATTTTTTACTGATGTAGATGGCGTGTTTATTACTTTTATTTATGATTATATGATTAACAGAAGTACGGCAGTGCTACTAAACGTAAAAAAAGTGACGGGAAATTCGACAGAAGGTTAATATTTTGATGTGAATTTAGAAATGGTGCACTACTGGTTCCTGGTGTGGCACTGGTGCACCCACCCTATATTTTAATAATCAAATTATCTACATGTAATTAATTTAAATCCATAGTATGTCACAGTAGCTATTACCATTTCTTTGCATCTAGATATAGTAAGAAGTGTATTTCTTCTCCTACATAACTGCCTTACATACATTTGTAATATATTAAGTATTTGATAGAATAAGGCGTCACTTGAGAATTTAAACCAATGCATAAGTATTAGACTAAAACATACCCGTTAAATTTATTATACTTACTATTCAAAGTTAATACTGTGATTATTTAAATGAATATGAACTTATTTTAATTTAAAGCATGTTGAGTGACCGAATGCAAATACAAAAAACAGATACGTTTTTATAAATAAGAAACTATTAAACTATACATCTGTATATATATATATATATATATCTCTGTCACAGTGTTTGACCGCGATGAACTACTCAACCGATTTCTTTTATTTCGCTGGATTTGCCCCGACTTAGGACAGGATAGGTTTCATTTTAATTTAAGTATAATAAACAAGAAATGCGTGGCCGAGTCATCTAGTTACAATTAAAAATCGAATTTAGACAAAAACTTACGCAAAGTAAGGTCGCGTTTTTGGCGTGATCTTCATACCAAATCTGTGATCAACATAATTCTTTTATCTTTCTCTCATGTCAAACCATTTGTATTCACAATTTATACTGAAATTTTATGATTCTCAATTGAAAACTGCTGACATTAATCTTTGCATATCAAGACCCACATCCCACACAAAACTGGAACATCTCAAACGGACTTTAATCATTCGGCAAGTCTGGCTTTTTTTACCCAAAAATCCTGTTAAGGTTTTAATCCTGGCAACCCTGTTTGGACATAAAAAACTTGTTCCCCACGAATAATGATTTATGAAACCGCGGAGGTTATTGACTACAGGATGTATTAAAAATGCTTTTGTTAATATCATTAAGACTTCACCTTGTAAAAATATATTAACCTTCATGTCGTAATCAAGATATATGGACATTAAGCAAATGTCGTGGTATAACAAATCATTTCAAAGTCACTGACACTTAACATAGTAGCTAGTTGAAGTCAAGTAATTTATTGCAAAGTGCATAAGCGCGCATATTTTAATCGGAGGGCTGAGTATAAGTTGTCAAATATGCCAACATTACTATCGCGTTTGATTTAATATTTTAAATTAAAAGCTTTTTTCATAGAGTTAAGGTCTATCGTACAAATAGCAAGTCAAACGCAATAGTAACGTTTGCATATTTAAAAGTTACATTCAGGTCTCTGATATCCGCAAAGAAGAGATTCCCAAACTAAAAGCATATGAGTTTGGATTGTGAATCCCTACTCTGAGATTCATGACACCCATAGATAGTTTGGTACGCTTGAGTGTAGTGCGCTTTCTAGCAGGTGGTTGGGAGAAATCTCTTAGGGATGCTACCGATATCCCTAGACCGAAGACCAAAAATCGGCTACGATACGACCCATCTGCGGACCTAGTGCAGATTTGTGGATGCTAACAAACAATTTCAGAAGCTTCCATGACTGACGACTAAACGAGTTTTCCGAAACACAAAGAGCTCTAGATAATGGTCATGGATGGTCACCCATCCAATAACCGGCCATAGCAAAAGTTGCTTAACCAGCGGAATTAGAAAAAACGACCTAAACACTGCGCCATTAAATTCCTCTTAACGTAATAAAAGATTGAGCAGTTCATACATAATTAGGAAGCAGCCGTTAACTTCATTAGTGTGCTATAATGGAAGACGGACGTGAGTAGTACGTAACGCATTTATCAATGGAGTCGATTTATATCGCAACAAGTATTTCTAGAGAGCGGTGTGGTGTGAAAGAAGATAAAGGGGTACTTAGATGGTTTAGACATGTAGTAGTAAGTGTTTGAGGCAAATGTGCATCGGCAAGTCAGTAAAGACAGCAAATCGAACTTTCAGGGACCAAATAGAAATGTCTTGATGGCCAGATCAAAACTCCTTTAACCTTCGAGCTTGTATGAAAGACCTGATGAAAGCTGAAGAAGCGAGAAATGTTAGGATAGTAGAAAATGGAAATCTGTGATCTCTGCCTACCCCTGCGGTAAAAAGGCTTTAGTAAAATAAAAATATGTAGCTTTTTTTTCTTTTTTTTTTTACTAATGGATGTGGACTTCCGCCAAGTAACGCCCGATTCTATCAAATACGTAAAAAGGCTTGTTTGTATGTATGTCAGTAGTTTCAATTAAAATTGATTGACGTGTTCGATGTGGCAATGATTTAGAGGTTCGGTTAAAGTTTGCGAAAACTATGAAAAATTCGCGAGTACGGTCTAAAGGCTTAAGCTCCATCTTTGAATTAGTAGGAAGCTTATAATTTCCAATCGAACACTACACAATCTATAATATAAGATCACAGTGGTTTGTGTGTTTGTCTGTCCGCTCTTTTTCCCCGCTCTTTTTTCCATTGTATCAATAACGTTACATTGTAGCAACGCGTTAACCGCAAGTAGTTCGTCTACCGGACGCTAGATGGCGCTAACGGAAAATATTTAATAATAAAAAAAATAAAGAATTTTGTCCACCCGTGCGAAGCCGGGACAGGCCGCTAATCTATAATCTAAGAACACAAATTTGTTGTTTGTGTGTTTGTCTGTCCGCTCTTTTTCCCGCTCTTTTTCCATTGTATACGCGTTACCATAGCAACGAGTTACCGGGTCAGCTAGTGTTATCAAACTACTTACCCAACATTCTTGTAGTATCTGAATTTACACAAATACTGACCAAATTATAATCTAAATTATATATGATATCTGCTAAATCGATACTTATTAGATTACAGGAGAGCGAAAAGATCGAATGAGTGTAGTTTTTGGAGGATCATGGGTATGTTATATGATTAAGCTTATGTAATTTTATAGAAAATAATGAATAAAATTTTATTTCTTAATAAAAAAGGAACATATTTTCTTTTTGCTCTCCTGTATAGTAGCTATTTTACAGATAACTTTTTTTACTTTGCATTCGTCGACATATTTAGCAATCTAAAGATATGGTTTGAATAAAGAATTAAAAACTAAGTCAGTAGTGATAACAGACACAAAGCATCCGCAATTTATGTAAAGGGGACCCGCGTATGCATTGTAACCCTGAAGCTATGATGCAATTTCATGTTCATCCGAGAATGGAGGGAAGGAAAACCCCGACGGCAAAAACTGAGAAGTGAGCACTGCTATTTTACCTATAATTTTATAAGAAATATAGGTATTGGACAATAAAAGTCCCTTAATGTTGGAATAGGTGTGCTGACATTAGTATTCAATATTATTAGCCTTTCGATTTCAATTTCTCGATGGATGGAGAGTAATAACGCAATTTATAACGTTTATTTCTCCAATCTTCCCATAGTACATAAATAATAAATACGTATTTCATTATGGACTTACTACATATATTAAAATTATATATGTAAAAACAGACAAGAAAATGTAAAGCCGATCTACAATGTATGTTGACACAAAATTCTAACACCAAAATAAATTTTAATCAAACGTTCAAAAATTTTTTTAAATGACGATCCTAAATTAATGAAAGAAGATAATGTTCTAATGCACTTCGTATAAAATATTAAGCCACTATGAGGCAATGTGGATATGTTATAAAGCAAAAAGTACCGTGTTAAGTCTGTAGTCTCTTCTCACTGGTCCAAATCCAAATTCTAAAGAACGCATTGAACATAATTATTAATAACCGTTGCCTTTAAAAATGTTGAAAAGCTTAAATGAGCATTTCTGATTTGATAAAGTCATTAGTTTCTGAAGTTTAACCCGTGAACGCAGCCTGGGGTCTTCGCGACCAATCTATTTTTCCAGAGCTGCCCTCTGGCGGACCACCTGTAGTGATTTTAATTGGAAATTGGCCCTCTATTTGTAATGCTCAGTGCCTTGTAGGGTTTCACGCTGGGTGGTCACCCTCGCATATTTATAAATTTTGAATAATCCCAATGCAAATTAAAACCCCCGTAAAGTTGTTTTTAGATCAAAATCAGTTCGTTATTAGATTAACACCTAATATTTAAGTTGTAACGACACTCAAATTAAAACCTAATTAACAAAAAAAACTATGTGTAAATATACAGACTTATATTAAAACATAGTTTTTTATGATAAAATACTTTGAATATTTTATGATACGTATAATAAAATAGTCAAAGTATTTTATATGTATAACTAGTTGACCCAGCCACGCGTTGCTGTGCCGACTGCAGCGCCATCTGCCGGGCGATCTAAACCATTTGTGAATCTAAACCATTCTCAGATCCCCTTGAACACACACAAAAAAAATCATTCAAATCGGTCCAGCCGTTTAGGAGGAGTTCAGTGACATACACACTCACAGAAGAATTATATATATTAAGATATTTATTAAAGTAGAATTTCTTTTTCTTTTTATTTCATAACATTATTATAACGTATTCAGTTTATTATAGTATGTGCTGAACATACTTTGATGCGTACTTTGACTTGTCATAATGAATCATATTTTTCTATATTTATATTATCAAATAATGTTGGATGTATAACTACCGCCACCTATAATAAAGACTACATTTAAGTTTAGGATGAACTTTTATCTCATTTCATATGTAGACGAATATGTTTTGTTTGTAGTCCCTTATAATAATGCACTTGGCATTATTATTTTGCACATATTTTTTTTATATTTAATCCTGACGTTTCGACTCCTTTACAGGAGCCGTGATCACAGGATGACTAAGATAATGGTCATATTATTTTAATCGGGAACGTTCCTAACTGTTAAAGTTTTTACATCAACCAATTTTTTTTATTTTTTACATTTTATTAAATTATTAAATTCTCACTACGATCACATTGTATACTACTGAGTCTACTACCAGTTCGGAAATCGGGAGGCCTTTCCGAGAAGAAATGGCGAATGGCTGCTTCATTGATAAATACACTTTTTTTTGTTTTTTATTTCATTCTACAGATAATCTTATAAATACTTATGTGTATACATACGAAAAGGTCTTATATATTACCATTCAACAAAGCATTCAGTCTCAATATATTTCATATTTTAAAACCATTTAATCGTTTTACTTTTGCACTCACGTAACGTTAAGGAATATAAGTGTAATAGTGTATTGACTCTATTGTAATAAAATAAACATATCTTATTTTCCATAAGCCATGCCATTACCTTATTGTTGCATAAGAAACGCGGTTGGCATTCCGATAAAAATAAACTTAAAAAAGAACCCGTTCATAATTTCAAACATCGAGGTGACAGATAAACCAATGTTATGTAGATAAATACGGTACTGTTTTATCAGATAACATACATATGAAAAAGATATGGCGCTATCATACTGTACGTCAGCTGAGGTTGCCAGATGGTGTTGGATTTTCCCAACATTTGATGTTGACACCGTAAAAGATTATCCTAGATCCTAGTAAAATTCTTAACGATATATTAATTCAAAGCATTTATTGTTGTTAAACATTAAATTTAAAAAAAAATAACCATCCAAAAGGTATCATATTGGTGTCCATATCAAAACAATAATAACGAACGTAGCGATTAAAAGCAAAACATTAAAAAAATGTTTTGGTACAACATATTAATTTAAAATTATCAGAATACTTCTCAAGGATAAAAATTTGTGTATTCGATGAAATCGAATGCCGAGTATTTAACAACTTACAAATCGTTTATTAATGTTATAAATTTTCTATGTCATCCATAGGGTTACCAAATATATTGTCAAAAATAGTCTTATAATGTTTTTTGCTCCATCATACTTTTTACTACCGAACAAAAACAAAGTAAAGAAAATTCTGTTTTCTGTTTCCGCGGTGCAGGCAACCTTCGTTTCAAATAGAAACTGGCAACGTCAAAAGAAGTCTTAAAAACTATCGTCAAATTCTTCCAATAACATTTTACTATCGTCAATGAGTTTCTTAGTGACCGCTGCAGAAGAACCAAAAAAAAATTTATCTTAAACGCTACAAAAAGTACCTTCCTGTAACCTCAACATTTACAAAAATTGTAATTAATTCTGAAATGAAATTTAAGTAATGGTGCGTCAGCAAAAATGACACCTCAGTCAATTTATTTAAAAATAAGCTTTTAACTTATTTTAAACTGTGCTAAGATAGCATCGGAAGCCTTTTTAAATGACAATAGCATGATGGGTTGTGGAAGGAGTACAAAAAATATGTTAAACATAAGAATAAAAGTAAGTAATTTAAATTAAAAGTACTGTTCATTTTATTTTATACAACTAATTTTCTATCTCGACCGTAAACTATTTTAATTGTAAAAAACTTAGCAGCCATTGTCTGAAATGCATCTCTAAATATCCCATAAAAGTTTATTTACTCTTTCGATATTTTATTTCTGAGAAAAACAAAACTTAATATTTGACACAACTGTAATCTTAAAATCCCAGTTATTTTATTTTCCCAGATTTTTTAGTCTTCCTATCTGGCAGCCCTAACATCACTACCAAACAAATAACGTATAGGCCTGATATTATCTAATATTTATGAGTGATATCATTGCTTTATATGAAGAATCAAAATTCAATGATATATACACTATTTGAGAATTCGGAACTTCCACGATGATAAGTTTGTATTTAATTATCAAATTATTACAAAAACGGCAATGGAGTTGACACCCAAAAGAGGACATCACAATGTTCTGCGAAAAATTGCTATGCGAAGAAATATTTCAATATTTTTTCGCATAATTGAATAGATTTGCATGGTGTTTTAGTAATTTACATATATCTACATAAATTATTATGTTTTTATCTCGCATTTAGTTAACTAACTTATAATCGTTGTAACTAAAAACGTTTTTCAATGTTTTTTTTTTCAAAGAAATATGTCATAATTATTTTATAGGTACCGTTAGCTTAAAGACTTTGTGAGAATGTGTTTTTCTTAATGTCGTATAAAATAACATAAATACAGAATAATTGACCAGTAAAATAAATAAACCATAAATTTAATCATAATATCACAATAATATGATGCTGATCATCAGGTGGAGTCAGAGAACAGGTAGAGGCACTACACAAATAATTAGCATAAGACTTGTGCCCTAAATTAAAATAAAAACTAATTGATATTAGAAAGTTAATTCAACTGAAATACATCACATACTTAAGTAATTAATATGAAAACATACCAACACACAAAACTATAATTCCATTCAAACTACATCATACAGTATATGTATTTAGATAAAATTTGATTGGTGGCATTACTTACTTGCTACTTATAACAGTTATCTTTTGTACGGTTACGAAAAGAAGTTTAACAAGAAATGCTAAGTAAAGGTAGGTGAATATGATTTCACAACTTGAATGCATCGTATTTGAGGCTAAAGCTAAGTCTGTGATACGAAGGGCTCTTGCTTATGTTTGTAATTTCTAATGCCTAGTATTTATATTCCCTAAAAAAATTCTAAGCTAGTTTCTTTTCAGTGCTTTTTTATAATAACTTGCCTACTTTTATTGCCAATAGGATAAGACGAATTCGTTTTGTGTTTTTTTAAATCTTCTGCCCTCAACTACTTTTTTGTTATGCTTTCCGTGGCAGCTTTTAAATAAGGCAGCACGTCATTGATGATACCGTTAAAATGTAACATTAGCTTGTATTGTAAGGTGTATGTCTTGTCATAACCAAAAATACCCTTAAATGAGTGCTATGGTGAATTGGTGTGATGACGAACTGAGCTAGACCATAACGGTTTGACCATGCAAACCTATATAAGCAAAAGTGGTTTCTGAATACAAAAAAAGTCCCTAGTTGTTATTAACCCTTATTTTAGTCCCTTTACCACCCATGTACGGTCACGGAGACCGCTAGCCAAACATTTTGACTTACTAAGGACAAACGCGCGCACGTGCACTTTCTCTGAACGCATTCGCGATACCAAACAATGTGTAAAAAAATTTATATCAAAACTCATTGCGGTCTCTATGACCGGAGGTAACTGGTTAAGGGTTAATACTAGCTAGATAAGTTCATCGTAAAGTATAGTATTTTTCTCCTCAAAACAAGGAAATAGAATATCTAAATCAGTACACATAATGCAGCGATGAGGAAGCTAGCACTTTAAGTGCATGCGGTGCAGTACGATGTACGAGTATAAGTAGGAAGACATTTTATACATTCTACGCTACAAACTACTGCTCATATAATTGATGAAGATTTAATATATGGGTCGTTCTTCTTTTCTACCGACAGTAAAACGACGTTTCTCTGGTTTTGAAAGATCCATTATAGTTTTTCTGTATGGAATTTAAAAGAAATTGCATCTTTGTTGTCATTAGGACTAATTAAAGTTTCCTTTGCGGCAAATATTAATATTTTTTAATGTTGCTTTTTAAAAAAAAAATGTGACAGAGTGGCCTTTTTCTGTGGAGACCACATTTCAGTTTACCACTCTGTCACGGCATTCTACGGAAAACAAACGAAAAAATACGTTGGTTGGAGAAAATGAAAAATTACATAATATTAATAGGTAGATAAGAAAAATAAGGACGTTTATTCGAACCGAATTAAAAAACCGTAAATATCAATACTCCAACGAGATGCCATAATAAGACGAAGGACAGACCATTGTCGGTAAAAAAGTAGAACGACCCATTTACAAGATTACCACCAGGGAAGAAGAAAATAATCAAAAGTATTATTGCAAATTAAGTGTTAAGCAAAAAAAAAACTTAGGAACATAGTTTTCTATTTCTAAACTAAACGTACTGACCATATTTTAAGAGACAATCGTTATGTGAGACAAGGATTTTGCCGTTTTAGAGCTGACTCAATGCATACATTACCAGCACAAGGCTTCAAAATGGAACTATTGTTTATCTTTCGATAAACGTTTGCCAAAAATCTTAATTTAGTTTATTCATTACTAGCGGCCCGTCCCGGCTTTGCACGGGTGGACAAAATTCTTTAAATTTTTTCTAGCATTAAATATAGCCTATGTTACTCAGCGTGAATGTATCTTTCCAATGGTGAAAGAATTTTTGAAATCGGCTAAGTGGTTTTTGAGTTTATTCATTGCAAACATACAAAAATACAAATATTTCCTTTTATAATATTAGTGTAGACGACGAAGCGTCTTTGTTGAAATATCTATGAAAAAAGGAACCAAGAGAAAAAATATATGATCGTAATTAACAAGCAACAAACCGAATTTAATAATTTCTGTTGAACGAGTCAGTCTGTAGGTGAAATAAAAATCAAGTATATAAGTACTTGTGAATGTATCTCAATAAAACGCTATATAATAACATTCCACACATTTTGCCCATGATGAAGCCTATACAGCCTTCCTAGGCTGGTGGTGTTTAGTCAGTACGAGTCCGACATAACCTCTCGGCCGCCCGAAGTATCCATGATGGATTCACCACCTCCCTCCCCTTTAGGGGAATAAAAATCGGGCATCCATCAAAGACATTCGGAGTTTGGTCTTATCAAAATATGACCCATGTGAGACAGTCTAAGGAAAATTAAACTTTATTTTGTGTTTTTATTTGTATTTATTTTATATAATTAATTTTCCCATACGTATTTCTTGTTGTTACGAGCCGCTTTTAATAATCCTACATCATTTTTGTATTTATTTATGAAGTCTGAACAAGACATGTGTATGTTCAAAGAAATTAGTGATTCTGCTTTTATCAAATCTACCGAGCAACGATTTCTGGCATCAGACCATTTCATGGTTATTAGTGAAAATACGTGCTCGACATACGCATTTGAAGGAGGTATGCTCAAAGCACGAGATACAACAATAAATAATGCGTTCAACTTCTGCGCCTTTGCGGCTTTAAATACTTCTTCCCATTTTTTAGCAACGCTTTGCTTTTGCTCGATCTGTGGTAGTATATTCTTCACCACACTGTAGTCTTCAAATAACTCGTCCGTAGAAAATCCTTCTTCGGAATCGATTCCCATAATTGAAGCAGCATCACAAAGTTCTATAAAATTTAAATTCCCATCAAGCGACAATGGCTCCAATTTTTTCAGGGGATTCGATTCATTTAAATCAAAGCGGGTGTGAAGATAATCTAGCGCATTTTGGTAATGTTCCTTGAAATCCGATGTACATTGTTCATAAACTTTTTTTTCTGCACGGTGTCGGGCAATTCGCAAATGTGATCCATAAAAATTTTCTTTCAATCTTGTCCTTATCTTGTCTGCCACATCTGCCAAAATTTTGTATAGTTGGGTCGAGCTAGTTGACATATTTTGCAACACCAAACTTGCCTTCTCAAACACTGTGCAAATATTGGCACAAAAACTTAAATACTTTTGTATTTACGTCTTGCCGAACTTATACGATTCTACGTCGCTCTCATCGTCTGTTGTTATATAGAGCAATGTCTTTATGACTTTTGGGCATTTATTGCCTATGGATATAAAGTAAGAAATGATGGCTGGATAAACCTTCAAAATCTTTTGTATTGCAGTACCCAATGAAATCCATCTTGTTGTTACGTGTCTGTTGATCTCAGTCCATTCCAGTTCTGCAAATGTTACAAATTCTTTTAAATTTTCCCTCCTTAACGCAGAAGATGAGAATTGGCTGTAAATTTTCAATATGACAGTTTCCACATCAAGGTTTAATTTGTTCATAGCATGCTTGAATGTATTATTCAAAACGTGAGCTAGACATCCTGCTTTCATAATATTTGGATTTTTATCCTTTAGTAAGGTAAACGCCGATCTATTTCCTCCAAAATTAGCATTAGTGTTATCTGCACGTAGTCTGAGTACATGTTTCACGGTATACTAAACTATAGCATTAAGTCAGCGTTTGATAGCTATATTCTAGTATATGTCTAAGAGTGCACTAGACTATTGCACTTAGCAAGCGATTGCTTCGGCTGTACGCACCCATTGTCAAAAATCGGGACAAAATCGAAAGGGCGTCAGGACGCGGGACCATGTCTTCGAAATCGGGACTGTCCCGGCAAAATCGGGACGGGTGGCAACCCTGCCTGGTCCGGAGGGTTCCCACGTCGCTAATGGCGCAAAAAAAAAACCTAAAATTCGATACCGGGATTCATAAACGTGCAGCGCCATCTTTCAACAATGTATAGAACTAATATCGCAGAATACATAAAAAATACTGAGAATTAATCTTAGGGTATAAAAGGTACTGCAGCTTATCCTGATTTTTGAGCATATTTCAACTTGATATTGATTTTAACTACTATAAGTGTAGTCCATAAACGAATATAGTTCAAATAGTTAATTTAGTAACAACATAACCGAGAACAGACCTGCATTTACGACTGTGGTTTATGGGTGCATTACTGAAGAAGATACCAGCGCAATAAACTTTCACCTAACCACGATGATGTCAGACTTCGTTTGGTAAGTAATTTTATGTTGTCATAACAAATCTTATTAAAGTCCCCAATGTCACTTTTGATTGGGATTCGGAGGAAAGAAACTTTTGTTTTCTTTTACCTAAAAATAACTATTAAGGCACCGAACGGTCCTGAGTCCCGGTATAGACTGATTGTATGATAAATACAAGCATTTGTACCTGAGTTATGGGTATTTATATATTATACTAGCTGACTCGGCCACGCGTTGCTGTGTTATAAATTAAAATAAAAACTATCCTATCTCTTCAGTTGGACCAAATTACACATAAACTTTCATCAATATCGGTTGAGTTGGTGAAGAGTTCACTGGGAACATACATTGTGACACTGGATTTTTATATATTAAGATATTATTCTATGAATACTTTCCTATGTATCCATATGTGTCTACTATTAGGCTTTATTATTGAATATCATTTAGACGGCCGTTTCGCACCAAACGGTCCTGGGATCGAGTCCCGGAAGGAACAGATTCAAAATGAAAATGGCTTTATACAAATGCACTTAAAAATAAGTTGTTTTGAATCATCCAACGTCTTTTAACTGTCAAGAAGAATAGACGCAAGAAAGTCTTCAAGACAAAAGAAGTAACGACATTTACAATATTATACGTCGTCACCATACATAATCCACAAACAAAAAAAACAAAATTATCCTGTTATTACAATAATAGTAATGTTGTAGTTTCATTACATCGTTGATTACAACAAAGTCAACAATTGTGTGATGTATACAAGCATTTGTACCTGTGTTATGTATATGTCTATTAAAATTACAGTGCTTACTTCGGGCTAGGCTATTTCCTATGAATGTAAGAAATATAGTGTTATGTATATGTATACTTGGCAATTTTATAAAACTTTTAAAACTAATTTAAGCGATTCTATAATGATAATGACATGAAAATTTAATAAATATTGATTTTATATTCATATGTTTGTTGTTAAGTGTATTTCGTGTATAAATTATAATCGCAACAAATAATATAGAGGATATAGAGAGAGTAGAAACTATTTACGAATTATTTGTCACCGATAAAGATGCCAAGTTTCATAGTATATCCACAATTCAATTAAAAACGATTTGTTTTTTACTTTTGATACGATATTTCTAACGTCTTAATCGCCGAAATAAAAAAAAAGTGCGCAGTTCTTTAAATTAAAAGAAAAGATGACGCATAAGGGAAAAAATTTCGTATCCCAACCAGTCTATCGTGAAATAAGATTTTCTCGTAAACTAGTCAAGGACACTGGAAGCTTCGCTATTATTTCACTGAAAAGGCCTCTTTAAATGTAGACCTATAGATTTTTTAGAGTTTTGTTGTATGTCCATTTTTAATATGTCCTAACTTGGTAACTTGTACTTTACTTACTAAAGAAGTTTTATCAAAAACACAATACCTTTGGCTTAAAGGTAGGCAAATGGTATATCCTAATTATATTATGACAATACTTTGTGTGTGTTTGTTACCATATTATCAGTAAAAGCCTAAGAATAACATTCAAGAAGGCTAAATGGTTAGCTATATGTGTAGTCGTAGAACCGAAACGTTAGCGCGATTCATTACGGTACAGCGAAATCTAGTTTTTAAAACATATTCTGAAGTTAACAATCCTGGTTTCTCTTTATCGTTTTTCAAAGACATTTTAAATAAAAGTGAAATGTTCTATACATAAAACTAAATTAAAAACATCATTACAATACAAATAATAAATAATCCCGCCTTTAGATAAAAAGAAAATACTAGGTAAAAGGATAGAATAAAATCTGCCTTTAATTTCTTTATTGAAACGAACTCTAAAACATATTGTTATTATACTTTCTTAAATTTAAATTAAACACTTTTTATTCATAAAAACAATAACTTATTTACATTTTTTCAACATTTTTTTTAAACCTGACGTCTGCCGCTTTTTCAGGAACCAAGTTCAAAAGGACATCGAGGTAGATAACAGTCTACCTTTTTTTATATACGGGAAAATGCGTTGCAAATATTCCGCCGCGGGTAAAATGCGCAGTTATGTGGGACTCTCTTCCACCCGCTATCCAACCTAAGTGTTAGCCTATTCCCATTAAAAGCTAACTTCATGTTGTTGCTTTTTCGTTGCATGCTGCGTGCGCAACTTCTGTTACACGAAAAATTTTACTCTCAATGCACCAAAAGAAGTATGACATCAAAAAGATTTGGGAGACATTTATAGATATGTAAATACTTCGTCAAATATTTAAACACACATTTGCAGAAAACCACTTTTAACGGATTAATTTCGGAGTTATTTTTATTTTTAATCCTGATGTTTCGACTCCTTTACAGGAGCCGTCATCACAGGATGACCGAATAACTAAGGTGCTAGACCTATACAATATTTTAATCGGGCACATCGTAATATCTATATTATATATTACATGTATGTAACGTACTTAAATATGCGAAAGCTTAAAACGAAAGCGAGCAAGGATAGTTTCTGTATTTTATAAAAAAATACAGGGGTCGTTTGAAAAATAGCTACATGTATTTTACATGTAATTTTTAACATTAGTCGAGTCGAGTAGTAATCACAACCATAGATGACAGTAACTCTTTAAAAAATAATTCTATTCAATTTTACGAAGAGTTCCGCGTAACTTATAAATCAGACATAGTAATACAACTTGGTTTTTTAATTTTGTGTTATTGATTGTGTGATGTCATAGTCGTCTTCCAACTATGTAACATAAAGCAATGTCAAACAAGAAATTAATTTTGTTTACATATTGAATCCTCGTATTGTCGGATGGCTTACACATGTATTTTTTTTTAATTCTTACTGATACGGATATTTAAATAAAACCTTAGCTACCGCAATAACGACGCGTTTATTCTTGTTTCTTTTTAATCCTGGCGTTCCGATTCCTTTACAACAGCTGTGATCACAGGATGACAAAAGTAATGGTCGCCATATGCTAAGCTACATTCTAATGTTTTATCGGGCAAATGTCAAACTATTTGATGACCGAAACGTCAGGATTAAATTAAAAAAAAAACGAAAACGCATCGTTTTTCGAAAATTGAAAGTACAAGAAGCAGTTGATACGTTCGTTTGTGATTGCGGAAGTGAAGCAACTTCCGCTAAAGCCTGTCACCGAATAGCTTAATATGTGATCAGTCCGCAATAGGCCTGCGTGCCAATTTAATTCTCAATATAAAATACTTGGACTTAATGCTAAAAGCATACCAGTAAACTTAGGGGAAGGAGGACCAGGACTAAAAGTCCATAAATTTCAATTAAATGTCCATAAATTTGTTTGTATCCTACTCAAATCACAAAACTTATAGGACGGAAGCTATGTGACGGAAACAATACCAAAACAATAATAATATGTCAAGTGGCAAACATTGAACACAAAATAAATAAATGCAAGATTATTAGTTACTTATTTCTAATCTACCTTTTAGGTTTCCAACGTTTCATAAAAACTCCAAACATTTTTGTGAGTAAATAATATTATCCAATCACAAACGACAATGTAATTTTCACTCGGTTTATCACCCTTTAAAACACAAGAAAATGAAACACTACAACACTAATTGAATTGATAAGCCATTGACTTCCGTTTTCACTCACAAATCACAATAATAATTGCACAGAACGTTGATAAGACACAATAACACAAACAATCCTTAGCCCATGCCGAATTGATTGACCTAGACACAGTGACTGCGATATCTATATTTCGTGTAACATCCTTAATCGATAAAGTTTCTGACTGATAAGTTGATAATTGTCACAGTGACGTAAGATCTACATCCTGAATTCAAATTTCGAATCAGAAGAATTATCAAATCATTCCATCGTAATCTACGTTCCATTTATAAATAAACACGAAGGAAGCGATGCGCGACAGCCGTACGTCAAAACACGGCACCGCGCGTTCCGCGACTGAGTCAAATAGTGTTTTATTGAGTTGATCGAGTCGTTGAGCGACTAGGTGACCGACCGGTCGCACGCGGTTCATGCGTCAGGTGCGGTCGATCAGCTGGCGGTGTGACGCCATTTTCTTTCTCGTTTTGACGCCATCTAGCGGGAGTAGAATTTTAAAATGTTTTTTTTTTAGATTTCGTTTCATGTTTTGTATTAGGCAGGTATCTTGCGGATACAACATCTGATTATGGTTTTAATTACAAACCGTGTTTAATTTCCAGGTCTTTGACCTATATCAACTTAAAACAACGATGCTCTTTAATAAAACTTCACAAAAGTGGATTATCAAAAAACTTAATTATTGAAAATTCCGTTTCAATACAAAGTAGTGTCAATACTTTAAGATTAAAATTTTGGCTTCCTTGACAGAAGCATCGGTGGTTCAGTGGTAGAATGCTCGCCTGCCACGCGGGCGGCCCGGGTTCGATTCCCGGCCGATGCAACGTTATCATGTTTTTGTCGTATAGTTAAATAGTTTTTTGTTTTTATTTAATTTCAAGTTTAATTCATATTTTAATGATTGTCATTTAATTTGAACAGTTACTATTTCGAGAATTAGAATAGCACTCACTTGGATAGAGCCACATTCCTGGGTGCAAATCCCGCCTGACAACTAGGTTGATTTTTTTGTAATAATTTCTTTAGATAAAAAAAACTAACTGTATAATCCTAAAATAACAAAAATATAACCGTTAACACTTACCAATAAATATGCATTAAGTTCGGACCCGAACGTGTCGGTGGAGGGAAGTCCAACATCTCCTAATCAAGTAATCGTCTCACTTCCAGGATCATGTGTCTACCATATCTGCGTCTGCTATGACTTTTATTCAGGGCCATGTGGATATATTAACATGGCTTTGGAGTTCATTGCAAAAGTACTAGCATGGCATAACAAGTAATTTCAATTACTGCATAAGAAATTAATAAGAGTGCATTTTATTAACTCAGTGTATTTACCAAGACAATTCTTTATTTTTTAAAGAATTTATTAATTTATTATAAATAATTTCCTTGGCTTACAGCTTGCCCAACACGCCAGCAAGTTTATATTATAAATACTATTACATAAGATGTCTATAGCATAATTAAAGTGTCTAACATAACTACATAATGCACATAAATATTTGTCAGGAACATCTTGTAAAATTAGTCAAAGATAATATAATAAATAGTAATGTAATGCAAATGATATCGTAGATTATAAGCTTAAATGATATAGTTTGGTAAGTAGTTTATAAGGTTCGATGGAACTGGCATAATTAAAAAAAAAAAAAAGTGAAGAGAGAAAAAAAAAAGATATTATAAGCTATTACATAATACAAATGTCAATAACAAATTGATGATTAATAACAAACTGACATCTCTACCGATTCGCTACGGTCGCCTTAAATTAACTTTGAAACATCCGTCCCTTTCTGCCGAATGACAAATCAGCATCTCTCTCCTTTCTCCAAAAAAATCACTGGTGTACTGACTGTTGCTTATGAGGGGAACACCTCATAAGCAACAGTCGCAATCACAATAGCGCAGCCCTCCGTAAGGTGACCTTGACCATCAATAAAGGGCGAGCGGGGTGACCTTGAAAGAAATTTCACAGTTGGCATAAATGAATAGGGTATTTGCCTACAGTGAATAAAGATCAAACTGTTGTTAACTTAACGGATAACAATTTAGCCCACACATTATTATAAAATATAAATGATTTTTTAACAAATCATTATTAAATAAATCTAAATTCCATGTTCGTCCACGTGATTGAAAACGCACGGGGTTAGCTGAATCTGGAGTGACGTCACCAGCTTATTTACAGTAAATGTCAGTGTAAGTCTTTGTACGGTGCATAGGGTTGCCAACATTTCTTCGGCGAAATATAGTATTTTTCAAACGAAGCTATGAAAAATATAGTACACTTCAAAAACTAACCCATCGTAAATAAAAAAATATATAATAAACTATGTTTGCACTTCTTGCATTTTTAAACAATTTTTTATCTTAAATTAAAGTGTCATATGCTTCATCAAATTCAATTTTTAAATACATGTAAATACAAAAGCTTATTGAAGTAAAACTTCTTTACGTAAGCTTGACTTGGGGAGTAAGATGGTGAATGCGTGTGATCGGGCGAGGCGAACGGAAGTTGAGAGGGAGATATAAGATAGTGAAGATAGAAAGAGAGAGAGTTACGCTTCATTTATTACTGTAGGGGCAAGATAGGTGCCAGAACCCATTTCCGTTCTCTCTTTCTCTCATAGCCAGTTACATTTCGTATATCTAATATATATGTATATGATATATATATCTACAGATGGAGCTTAAGAATTTTAACTGCAGTTGTGTGGTCTCGTTTTTTATTTTTATTAATGAGATACTACATCTGTTTTTTTCTTCTCGCCACTGAATTCGTAACAGAAAATATCCTTTCCGTGAATACTGAAGTATCGGGAATAGAGAGCAGGTGATTTTAAATAAATTTGGTAAGTTCTTTTTAGTATTTCTTCTCAAATATACTGCCATTTTGGCCTGTTGTTTTGTAAGTAAACTCACTACAATATTTTACTGTTGCAAAGATTCCTTTTAATAGTGTTATTTCAAAATATAGTTCATCCATGTCGACACATAATTTATATTTTAAATTTATGTCTCATAGTCATTAAATGTATCCTCCGGTTTTAAAGTACATTTTGGATTTTGCATAAGGAATAAAATTGCTTTTACTAAAATCAAACCATTTATTGAGCTAGTCAAAACTTATCAATAAATCCAAAAAAAGTCTTTTGAATTTTATACTTTCTGTGGGGGATTTTTCTTCTAAAGTTTACAATTTTTCACATCCTAAAACATAAATTAAGCAGACCAATGTCTAAACATACCTTTGACTCTCTCGATTTATCATTGCCAAGTTCGGTATGCAATAAGATAGATACGTTCGGATACGTTAGACGTTATTGCATCACGTAAAAGCAAATAAAAAGGCACATTCTTATATTTTCAAAATAAAAGATTTGTTTTCTCTATTTTGGTGTTAAAAATATAGTATTTTTGCGTACTATGTGTTTCATCAACAGTATTTAGTACGCAGACCCGAATTATACGGTACAATATTAAATATTAAAGTACGGTTGGCAACCCTTACGGTGTATCGTATAACGATTTGTCAGCCAAAAAATCATGATATCAAGTAACCTGTAACTTTATCCTTTTGACTGGTTTATTACTAATTTAATCTTTGCTTGTGATTTTTATAAGAATTAGAGCAATTAACAATGCATTAATCAAATGCCATATTGCAGTGTATTATGCTATATATAACGAACAATTTGAGATATTTCCGTAATGGCGTCAACAAAAACTTTTATAACTCAAAAAGGCTTTCTTAAAGCATAGAAATCTTATGAAATATCAATTATATTTTGAGTAGGATTATGACTATTTCTGATAAGAAATAGGGATAACGGTAAATCTTTTTAAGTTACTGATTATCAAGATGCAGATTGCATACCTACATTGAATATTTTTTATTCTGCTTCTCAAAGTAAGTTTGAAATATACATACACCTATTATCCCCATCAATATTGGCTTGACAAGATTACTTTTTTTAGATTTTATTTCAACGTATTTCTTATAAAACGCAATACATCTACCAAATTGGTTTTATTCAAAAAATATCTATAATATAATTATCTACATAATCTATCATCTAAGTATTGTATATTCTTTTCATTCCTCCTTCCTATATAAAATGTATTTTATTTTAAATGTAAACAAAAGTTTTGCTTTCAAGTATTTGGGATAAATGATTTTATCAGTGAGAACTGGAATACGGCTAAAAACCGTTAATTAAAACATGTCACTCTCTGTTTGTCTACGTTACACAACCTACTTATAATCGCATAGCTACCATACGATAAAAAATACCGAGCCATACTGGACTCTAATATCATAGAAATATGGTTCTATTAAAGAAAGAAAACCTGTAAAAATGGTTTCTCCATCATGTCTTTTATTGCTTTACAACTATACTATTTATTGTAGTAGCATCAAGGTCTATTTTTGATTAAATTGTTTATGTTAGACGTCGATCTTACCATCGATGGGAATCAAACTGAATAAATTATAATGATCACACGTTATTCGTGAGAAATCACACGAAGTATGAAGTGGGTGACAACATAATTGAAGTCTGTGACAATATGACTGCTTTTTCATATCGTCGATCGGAAACACTAGTGGAACATTTCAAAAAATTACTTATAATTTCAAAATAAATTAAAAGTTATCGGATATCTGTAACTGACATAGAAATCATACATATAAAGCCCGATACAATGTAATAATATAAAAATCAAAAATTAATCAAAAAATAAATTATTCGCGAATGCGAATGCGAGTATTCAATTTGGCGCCATTTATTTATGACTGACTTGACAGCCAAAATGGCGTGCGACTCGCGCACACCGTTATCGCGCTTGCTTGTTTAATAAAAAAAAAAAAAAAAAAAATGAAAAAATTGTTTACTTGTGTAAAGTTCGTTAGTAAATATTTTTTGAGGTTAAAATGAGATTATTCATATTTAACGTGAGTAAACCAGCTACTTTGCGACGCTGAACGAACTAGATGCAAACATTTGTAACAATGCCCTCGAATACACGTGAAAAGGAAGCACTATGACGTCTATGAGAAATCATGTGATGTTTTGACCTATTACCTAGTACCTACCTACATAGTACCTGGTACCTTTTTTACTTTCATTAGTAGTTTAACAGAAGAATTGAATTCGTTTTTATTCGTTTTTTTAATATCTTATTAAAATTTTATTAATAACAATACAATACCAATACCGAAATTTGAAACAAGAACTGATTACAATTACTATAATTGTTTCATGTCAAAATATTGCGTTGTCTCCACGGACAGAAGTAGCGACCTCCGCCGCCACCTCCACCGTCACTACCAAATGGCTACAGAATCCAGAGATTTCAAATATTTTGTTCCTAGTCTCATAGGTAAGTAAGAAGTTAGGTAAAAGTTTTAAGGTATTTGCGTTTTATCTACAAAACATAGAATAATATAGTAGAAGTCGCAAATGGGCGGTACCACCACATCCATCACCATCTCCACCGCCAGGTGGTATGCGATGCGTTACTCCGCTTTACTTAATAAACATAGTTCCAATTTATTGTCCATCACATCTAACCAATGGCATTTTTAAATAGGTTCTTTTACATCTAAGGCTAAGAAATTATGTTAAATAACTTCTCCCTGTAACAGTATTTGTACAGTCACGAACAATAAGATATATACAACGTAAACTATGTTATATTACATCAATTATTTGAGGATCAGCTTCAATGACGCAATGTCTGTTACGCCGTAACTTCCCGAGTTCTTAACCGATTTTAATAATTTTTGTGTGGATTCGAATCAATATATTTAGGACCAGATTGTGACGGAGTCGAAGAGTCGAATTTTGAAATTCGTAAAAATAAAAAAGTAATGACAAAAAAACATAAGCTTTATGGGAATTTCCATTGAAACAAAAAAAGCGCGCTTTTTGAAAGTTAAAGGATTTTAAGATTGACTAAACATTTTTAATTTTGTTTCTTTGAGTTTTACGCTGCGCTCCAATATATGGTGCTAGCAGAGCTTATGCTTCGCGACTGCATCGACCTAGTTAATTTCTATATTGTTGTCTCTTTGCTTTCGGCCGATTTAGTATGACATGGTTCTACGGTGTATACATCTTATTACTCGTGACTCTACTTCCTTACAGAAAATAATATTAACGTGGCAGATGAGAAACTGATTATTGCAACGGATGTTATCTAGTATTCAATTGAAAAAAAATATGGTAACGTTTCTTAACGTTTTGTAATTTTAATATTCTGACGACCGTTTGGTGCAACGGTAGCGATCCTGCCTTTCGCACCGATGGTCCTGGGTTCGAATCCCGGAAGGGGTAGATGTTTGAATGATGAATACGAGCATTTGTACCCGAGTCATGGGTGTTTATATATATTTCTGTGAATATTATATATCTATGTATCATATATGTATGTCTATCCGTTACCCTAGCATCCATAACACAAACCTTATAGTGCTTACTTTGGGCAAGGCTAGTTGGTGTGAACGTAAGACACATTTATTTATTTATTTATTATTAAATATTTCAAAAGTTGGACAAAACAAAGCAGAATCTTTTTTGTTGTCGCTATATAAACTATGGGTATGGTCACTTGGTATACTAACAATAAAAAAGTTTTTGCTATGGAATGTTGGCCAGTAACACTTGGAAACATTTTTCTATAAAAATTAACTGTTAATAGAGGGCAAATCTAGGTCTAAATAACTTCATCGTTGAACTTTAAATGTCAGGCGCCTGTGGTAAATCCAAAGCGATAATTAACCTTTCTTTATGCCTTTCCGGTATTGGCATAACGAAGAAATCGTCAAAAGTTAATTTTTCAAGTCAATACAAACACTGAACTAAAAATTAATTAATTAAATTTGCGCATTATTTGAAAGTTGTTCAGTAGAGCTTGGTGCGCAGTTAAAAATAGCAACTAAGAATGAGTGGTAGCCCGCAGTGTGCTTGGATTGAAGAAGGGGGATGGCGGTACTCATACCGCTATGCTCACATACTATGCTCACATATGCAGCTCTTCAGCACACTCTCGAATGTGTCTGTAAAAAACCGATAGACAGGCAACTTTTCGGCAGTGAGCTTGCTCTTCACCAATTTGCTGTCACTATTGAGCCTCTAATCTGCGCTGAATAGTGTTTAGTGCAGCGAGGTACCCTTGCTGACCCGCCCCAGAGGTGGCTGTAATATTATGTAAGTAGCTGCTTCAGGCAATGAACTGTGTAACATGCATGTATGATGATATGATATACCTTTTGCACTTATGATGTGATATGTAGTCACTTTTCTTGTAATGTCCCTAACATTACAAGAAAAGTTACTACATATTACATCATAAGTGCAAAAGGTATATCATATGTTAGGGACATTACAAGAAAAGTGAGTACACATTAGTCTAAACAAATGTTTGTAAACCGCAAATAAATAAGTTATAACGTTACCGATTTAAATTAAATACTTCGGTAGAGTATAACAATCACATATTGAGATAGGAAAAGACTTCAAAATAAATAGTTTACTCCTTAAAAACGATTGTTTTTGAACAAGCACAGAAGATAATGAAACAAAACTTCAAAATAAAAGTGAAACATGCGCACTATAGGCTGCGCACAAAAACGTAACGCCACCATTCGATCACCAGATTTTATTCTTCATATTTTTTTTTCATACCTTATACAAAAATTCTTAAGGAGTAAACTCCAAAACTCTTTACTTATGTTAACATAATACTTATATCTTAATATATATAAATTACGTGTCACGTTGTTTGTCCGCGATGAACTCCTAAACAACTTAACTGATTTTGATCAAACTTCGTAACTATCTGTTATTTGATCTAACTTAAAAGATAGGATAGGTTTTATTTTAATTTATAACACAGAAACGCGTGGCCGGCTCAGCTAGTATTTATTATATATAACATATACGCAGTAACCATATATATTTATTATATTATATTATATTATAATACTTAACATTGGTAGTTGGAGTAACTAAGTATGCTGATGCTTTTACGAGCTCTATTTTTAACATTAGTGATTTGGAACTTTCGTTTGCAGATACGTAATAACCACACAAGATGTAAGGGATATTTGATAAAATCCTCCAGGGTTAATTATTTCGTTAGTATGCAACTTAGTTTCATTACAATTAGACTAACCCAAAGTAAGCACTGTACGGCTTGTCTTATGGGTTAGGGGTACTCGGTTATACATACATATATGATACACAGATATTTAATATTTATAGAAAAAAAATCAGTGCCGTCTAGGCACGCCCCAAAGAAACAGAGCTTTATTGTATAAAGCGGATAAGGGATAGAAAGCATTGCCAGCCACTCACTGAGGTGTGGAGGCAGCTGGTTGGAAGTAACGGTACTAAATCTGACGTTCTCATGTAACGGTCTGACGTATAGCAAATATAGAGCCCGGAAGCCCGGAAGCCCGGATAGAAGCTTCGCTTCAATATATTTAAAAACCCATGACTCAGGCACAAATGCTCCTAATCATTGTACTAGCATCTGGCCCTTCTGGGTCTCGACCCCAGGAACGTCGTTGCAAAAGGCAAGATCGCTATCATTGTACCAAACGGACGTAAGTTTTTTCAGTGAATCAAAAAGAACAAAAGATAAATAGACATGTTTTCTCTTTTATTACAAGCACACAAGGGCCTCTTAATTTCCGAACTTGTGGTAGACTCAGTAGATTATTGTAAATACTTAACAAGACAATTTTAATTTGTATAAAATTTTAATAGGTAGGAACTTGCCCGATTTAAACATGTATTGTGAGATAGTAGCACATGTATGACGACCATTACCTTAGTCAACATGTGATCACGGCTCCTGTAAAGGTGTCCGAAAGTCAGTATTAAATATAAAGAATGCGCCCGTATTTCATAAAACAAGTACATAACTTTTTAAATTATAGCTATTAAAAATAGTTCTTATACAGCATTTTTCATTAAAGATTCTGTACCTTTTATTATTGAAATGAAGTTTGTATAACCACTTATCAGTCCACTAATTGCAATTGCTACCGATAGCCAACACTGTTTAAATTTCCGCGTAGCCTGCTGTTTTTTAATTAAGATTAATTTTTAATTTACAGAGATCCAAATATTCTGTGGTGGAGTATTTTTGGTTTGGTTCTAGTTTCAATGTTTAGTGAGAAAATTGCATTTTTTCTAAGATTCTGACCTCTTTTTTTTACATTTCGCGCAGCATAGAGACTGCTGAAAGGGGTGGTTCACGCGGTAGACTGACAAGTGGATAAATGGTAACTGTTTCCTAGATAGGATGAACACGTATCTTTAGTCTCCAAGTTATGAATAACATTTTCAATAAAACCATTTTCACCGGATAGCATGCGCGTTTTTTTGAATATTTAATCCTAACGTTTCAACCCGGTTACAGGAGCCGAGTTCATAAAATGACATAATCCTGTCACTCAACTTGTAAACAGTGCTCTTACAAATGTAAATGCGCAATTAAATTCAGTTTAACCAACTGAATTTAATTAACCTTTTTTTTACTTTCATTAGTCGTTTTCTTTAAAACATTCTGAAAATTTTAGCATTTTAAATGCACCATATTTGGGAGTCTTTTTTTGGTGCAGAATCCCTGGTTTTCTTTTTCTTTATATTTATTTTTTCTTTATAATGTTAGTTATGTTATATGTAGTTAAAAAGTAAGTTAAAAATATTTTTAACATAAACATTAAGTCAACAAACTCGAAAATATTACAACAACTGGATCTGAAACAATGAACAGATATAAAGCACGTCCAAAGCTTCGCCATTATTGTGTCAATTATTGCTGGAAATCGATCCTGTCAAAGCGATCTTATCGACATTTTATCGCCTTCAACTAGCCATTGAAAATAAGCAATTACAATAGCGGAACTTTATCGGCTCCTATTAGATCTGCTTGTCAAGCGTTGTAATTACTGGTCATTCCTTATTACGTAACGTCACCAATTGGTTTTTTTATTACTCTTACCTAAAAATCACCGCTCGACGTTTTCTACAATTTGCTTACTACAATACTGACGACTTAAGTAAGACATTTCTTAGATCTACGAGAAAGAATATCTGTGTAATTTATTTTATCTCTCTTCGTAGTTTTTAACTGATTTTGGTGATTTTTTTATATGCCTTTTTCTAACTTTATTATTATTTGTTACATAACTATGTGGTTTAGTAATTGGCTTACAGTAGTTATATTTCCTATCAAATACATAAGTAAATAATAAATTATATTAAGCGATCAACAAGTTTTAATGCACCAGGATATTTAAAACTAATTACGCTTATCAAACGGTTAAACCGATTTGATTTCTCAGTATTTTACATATTTATTCATAATCTATTAATTGCGTTTCGTCTGGCAAATCCGTAGTTGGTATTTCCGAAGTAGTTGGAGCGACTTCGGGAGTGACTTCGGGAGTGACTTCGGGAGTAACTTCAGAATTAGCTTCCGAAGGGGCTTCTGTCGTACCCTCTAAAGTGTTATCCGTAGTTACCTCTTCAGGGACTTTAGTAGATTCTTCATTTTCTACCACAGGACCTTCTTCTGCCTTCAGTGGAAGTTTTTCTCCGCTATCATCTATAATAACGTCTTCAAGGATTTGTTTGAGTACTACAGCATCATCCAGCGATATTGCTTCGAGTTCGTCTTTCCAATGATTGTAGTCGTCTTCGTGTTGTGGCTTGCAATACTTCTGGCAGCTGGATTCGTCTGGGAATTTGTTGACCGTTGGACATCCCTTCCATGTGACTCGTACGCAAGTTTCTAATTTTCGATCGTATGTGTATACGTTCTCTTTCACGTCGGTACATTTATCAAGATTTATTGGATAAGCGCAAGAATCTGTGTAAATAAATAAAGGATACAATTACTTTAATTAATTGAATCGTTTTATTAACTACGGTACTATACAATAATCCTTATCAGTAAGATAATTGCTCGAAGTATTTGGTTTACTTTAAACAATACCTTTGATTATTATTCACCTGATTGGATAAATCTTAGGCAAGTTGTTTAAATATACTAAGCACTATTAATCGGTATATTGTTTAAAACTTTTATGTTCTTTTTTATTTTTGAGGATCCGGTAAATCAGCGTAGATCCTTACGCCATCGTAACGGAAAAACTCCGTTTTGGGCAGACGTAATGGTCTTTTTTTCTCGATTTTTGTATTTTATTACAATTGTTACCGTACCACTGTCTGTATTCTCTCTGTTCACTCGAAACTCTTTACGATACACGATGCTCACAGTATCAAATCGGGGAACGGCACTTTTTGGCTCGAATAAAACATTGTTAAAAACCTCTTTATAATGAATATTCAAACTGATCAGCTTTTTAAAGCATGTTAAGCCATTAGCCCCAACTTTTCCTATAGTCATTATTGTTCTCCAATTCAAACTGGACAAACGTTACCTTTGCCCTATTCCTCCCACGGAGTTTTATTTTTTATCTGTAGCTTAACTTATTGTTTCTAACTGTATACAGTAAGCTGTAGTTTTTGTCATTTGAATTTTGTGCTTTGACTTTTTTAGGTAATCAAAGACATATCTAAAGTGTCAAAAACATATAACCATTTGACAAATGTTGACCTTAAGTCAACGAATATATGTGTTACATATTTGATTGACACATGAGAATAATGAAAAAGTGTATTTTAAATTCAAAGGCATAATGTTGACTTTTTTCAATTGTACACGTAATTTTCACCCTTGAAGTAGATACTTACATTCATCAGTTGTCTTCAAAGGTGTGACAGTGTCATCCTCCACATTATTTTTGAACATTTTGTATATACAGTAGTTTGAGCATTGAACCTCGTCTGGGAATCTGTTCATAGTGGGACATCCTCTCCATAGTGCCATCTCGCACCTTGACCCTGGCTTGTGGTAATGGAAAACTGGCGTCGGCTTCAGGTGACAGTCGCTACGGTTCAGCGGAAACAAGCAGTAATCCGGTACAACTAAAAGAAATAGTTTCAAAAAAGTTTCCTGTTCAGTCGTAATTAGTTCGGTACAGTGAACAGCATATTAATATATACAATACTGTTAAGTTTCTCCGTTTAATTTTCAGCTTGATGTTTAATATAAGTTATAAGTTGGCAATTAGGCATTATATTTACCCACCAAGTAAAGCTACTTATTATGTTATCCATTCGTTATAAGCAATATCATATTGTATTGTAAAATACTTATTACAAGAGATTTATTCAGTACAGTTGTTTAATTTATCAACTCCTTAGAATTATATATAATTATATGTCGATTGAAAAAAATCGTAGTTATAGAAGCATTTCACGTCTAGATTTTATGTATCTGGAGAAATTATTACTAGAAAAGAAAGTTCGATGGCTTAATTAGAAAATAGAATACATTTAGTGTTGCCATCCGTCCGGATAAAGACGGACAGTGTTAGGCTTTTGCATCTTTAGTCCGGGCCATTTGGACTGCGTCCGGACCGTCCGGCTTTTGTTAGGCTTTTTTTATTACAACGCAAGCAAGACGCACACACACTTAGTCTACCCGAGTGGAATCTACTCGAATGGAGTAAAGTTTCAGAAATTGTAAATATTCGGGGACGTATTTCTTAATATTTCCTTAACATTATCTTGTTTGTTTGGCAGTCATTTTGGTATGTTTTTTATATAATTCTGTGTTTTTGTAAATTTTTAGGAATATGGTGATAATTGAATTTGTTTGTTATGCTTTCAGGCAAAAACTACTAAACCGATCATCATGAAACTTCTTACACATATTCTTGGAGGTATTAGAAGAAACATAGGATACTGTTTATTGAAAAAAAAAATTGCGGGCGAAGTCACGGGTAAAAGCTATGAAATATATATTTTTTGTAAGTATTGCTTATGTATATGTTCAACAGTAGGTATATAATGTCAAAACTTTTTCGTACTCTTTTTCATGTCAATTAAAAGACTTTCTAAATGGGTAGCAGATAAACAATTCACGATTGACTATTCTTAATATACTATACATATTTTAATTTTACACTTGAATTAAGTTTAATACAATTTTATTTAACGCTGTGTTATAAAAGAGAGCAAATCTACTCAGTTGACGTCGATTTTTTCATGACAAAAAACAATACGTATACAACACACATTTATAATAGCATAATAAATAAAAATATTGTTTAATAAATTACATACCTCCGATAGATACATTCGTCAGATTCATAAAAAGTATTAATATGAAAATTCTGTGAAATCTGCATACATTTTCATTAGCTTTCATTGTCGCCAACGGTAACTTTATGACCAACATGAAAAGATATTTTATGGACATAATTACAGTTAAATCATGCGGAATTTATGATTCTTTACTAATAAGCAGGAAAAAAATTACGTTTTATTTTTGGTTCCGTAATAATACTTTTATTAAGAAATCAATGTAGCGACGGGAAGAATTTTTTAAACTTATTTTTATTTCTTATATACATATAATAATGTATTTTTAAAAAAAGAAAACAAATCCATGAAAAAAAGGCCGAATGACAATCAGCAACTCTCTCCTTTCTCCGAAGAATCACTAGGTAATGCTCCCCTTGTAAGCAATAGTCGCAATCACAATAGCGCAGCCCTCCCGCGTAGGGTGACCTTGACCATCAATAAAGGGCGAGCGGGGTGACCTTGAAACAAATGTGACAGTTACCATAAATGAAGAGGGTATTTAATTACAGTGACAACAGCAACCACCCCCGCACTTAACCTTTTTTCTTTCCGGTATTAGCATAGCGAAGGAGATCTTCAAAAGTTAACTAACTAATAATTAATGCATCATGGCTTCGGGGCTACATCCCGAACAAGCTTTACGCTGGAGTGAGCTAATCCAGAAGGTGCCTATTTACTCTGAATTTGAAAACAGACAGGTTATAAGTACTCCAAAATATAGACGCAGGTAGGAAATTACACTCATTTGCTGTGCGTATTTCAAAAGATGTTGACGTGAGCTTGGTTTCCAGTTAGGAATAGCAAACAAGAAAGTGCAGTTGCCTGCGTCTGGATGTCTGATGGAAGAAGGAAAATGGCACTGTGAGCACATGTAGCTCTTGAACACACTCTTCAAAGTGTAGTCTGTAAAACACCGACATACAACTTTGCGGCGGTGAGCTAAGGTGTGCAGCTTGCTCTTCAGAAATTTGCTGTCACTAATGAGCCTCTAAGCTCTGCGCTGAATCGCGTCCAGTGCAGCAAGTCGGTATCTCGCTGAGAGAGGCTGCAATATTATGTATGTAGCTGCTACAAACAATGCACGGTGTAACATGCATGTATGTTAACCTCTAGCAGTTTGTTGCACTTATGATATAACATGTAGTAAATTTTCTTGTAATATTCCTAAGTGTAAATAAATGTTGATAAACCGTAAATAAATATATAATAACGTTTACTTGGGTAGTTGATAACAAACACAAATTGATCTGGGGAAAGATTTCAAAATAAAAATTGTGTGTGTTGTGGCTCCAATGCATGACTGGAGTTTACTCCTTAAGAACAGAAGGCACAGAAAATAATAAAACAAATCTTCAAAATAAAAGTGAAAGGTGCATAGTTGCGCACGATAGGGTGCGCAGAAAAACGTTATGCTGTCATTCGATCACTAAATTTTCCCACGTTTTTCTTAGGTCGCTTTCTTGTCTGTTTGCTTGTCTGTCGTCTTGTCTGTCCGGTTGGAATCTTGTATCTCAATTTTGAGGCACTTCCCGACCACCTAGCGAGTTGAAACTTTCAGGGTAGCTCAGAACCCGATGACAATGCACGCTTAAACAACTTTCTAGGTGCACTTTCAGGTCAACTTTCGGCAACTTTCACTTTTGTATGGGGCTTATTCGATTGTTGCGTAAAACATGGTTACTTCATTGAGTTAATAATTAAAAAGAATAAAATTATAATACTAGATTTAAAAAGAATAAAATAACCCGGCGGGGCCAAGCGAGGGGCCACTCAAAACGTGGGGGCACATGTTACTTATGGAGATGTAATGAGATGTATGATATGCATAGATGTTGAGAGTATTTGTAAAGATGCGCCCCCACGTTTTGAGTGGCCCCTCGCTTGGCCCCGCCGGGTCTTTTTAATCTTTTTTGGTCACTGAAAAACGTGGGATTTTTAGATTTTAAAATCTAGTATTATTTGACTCTTCAGTTTTTTTTCATACTAAGCGCCATATATGAAAATCAATTCTTATAATCTCCATAAAGTCTTTATTTATGTCAAAATATAATACTTAACATTGGCAGTTGGAATCCATAATAGTATAGTAATGCTTTCAGGAGCCAGTACTCAACAACCACACAAAGTGTATGGGATATTTGATAGTTTCCTCCAGGGTTAATTATCTCGTTAGTAGGCAACTTACACCGATTATCTTAGGCCAAAGTAAGCTTCTGTTTTAGATAGGTACTTGGGTAACAGATATACATATACATCTAATATTCATAGAAATATATAAAAATATCCATAACTCAGATACAATTGCTTGTGTCCATCACACAAACATTTGCCCCTTCTGGTTCTGGCCATCGAACCCAGAATCGTCGTTAAGAATCGGTTAGTCGGTCTTTTTAAACAATCAGAACAGTACAAAGGTAAATAGATATTTCTTCACTTTTAACGGAAATATGGAAATGTTTTTATTTATTTTTTGCATTCACAATGCCACATTTCTATAAGATATAAAATACGCATGTAAAAAACGACCACGCCTCTAAGCCCTCAGGTAGGATTCTAACCAACGACCTTTCGCTATCCGGGCGAGTGCTCTGACCGCTGAGCTACCGAGATGCTGGTAAACGCGTCGAAATTTACAAACGTATTTTAAATTCTACTATGAGCTAGTATCGTTCCACCAATATTGAACGGTCTACTATATTAGAGCTGTCTGTCAAGCATTGTAATTACTGGTCATTCCTTATTACGTAAAGTCATCAATTGGTTTTTTATTTGTTAAACTAAAAATCACATCTCGGCGTTTTCTACAATTTCCTTTTTACAATACTGACGATTTAAGTAAGACATTTCTTAGATCCATGAGAAAGAAAATATGTGTTTTATTTGCCTTATCATAAATTGTTACAATTTAGCTTACAGTAGTTATGTTTCCTATCATTTATTAATAATAGCTGTAAACCTCTTAAAACAAAGAAATAGATAATAAAATAATAAAAGAGTTTTAATGCACCAGGTTATTTAAAACTAATTACGCTCATCAAAAGGCTAAGCCGATTTGATTTGTCAGTATTTTATATATTTATTCATAATCTATTAATTGTGTTTCTTCTGGCAAATTCGTAATTTGTTCTTCCGTAGTAGTTGCTGTGACCTCGGTAGTGACTTCTGCAGTGACTTTAGTAGACTTTTCATTTTCTATCACATGAGCTTCTTCTGTCTTCTTTGGAAGTCTAATATGAATAGTGATTTTGTCAAGGACTTGTTTGACTCCTGCAGCGTCATCCAACGAGATTGCTTCGAGTTCGTTTTTCCAGTCATTGTAGCCATCTTCGTGGTGCGGTTTGCAATACTTCTTGCAGCTGGATTCATCTGGGAATTTGTTGACTGTTGGGCATCCCTTCCATGTGACACGTACGCAAGTTTCTACTTTTCGATCGTATGTGTATACGTTCTCTTTCACATCGGTACAGTTACCAGTATTTATTGGATAAGCGCAAGAATCTGTGTGAACGAATAAAACATAAAATGATTTTAATTCATTGAATTTTTTTGTTTATTATGTTACTATACGAAAAATCCTTCTCAGTAAGATATTTTGTTCAAACTATTCGGTTTGCTTTAAATAATACAATTAATTATATTATTAAAATAACTTGATTAGATATAACTAAGGCATTAAAATTGATCAGTATATTGTTTTAACTATCATGATCATTTACATTAGTATTAATTAAAATTGGGATTTTTTGTTTCTTTTTTATTTTTGATGCTCTGATGATTTGGCGCAGGTCCATTCGCCATCGTTACGGAAAAACTAAAGCCCGCAAAATGGATGGATGTTTTGGGCAGACGTCTACCCGTCATTTTAGTCTTTTATTATACTTGTTGCCGCACCGCTGTCTGTATACTTTCTATTCTCAAAATTCTTAAAACCTCTTTATAACGAATACTCAAACTGATCAGCTTTTTTAAAATATGTTAAGCCATTAGCTTCAGCTTTTCCTACAGGTATTAGTGTTCTTCCATTTGTACTGGAACAACGTGGTTACTTTTGCCCTATTCTTTCCATGGAATTTGATTTTTTATCTGAAGCTTATTTTTTTTTATTATCTTTAGGTCACTTGATTGAACTAATTGCACTGTAAGCTTTCGTTATTTGGATTCATTCTGTGCTTTGTAACAGTGACCGTTTTTTTAGAATGTATAACCTGAAGTAATTTTGACTGAACACAGTTAAAGGTAAAAAAGACACATCTAAAGTGTCAAAAATATATAATCATTTGACAAATGTTGACCTCAAGTCAACGACTATATGATATTTGATCGATTCATAAGAATTAAATTTAAAGTCATAATGTTGACTTTTGTCAAATGGATACACATTGTTACCCTTGAAGTAGATACAGCCTACTTACATACCGTTGAAGACAGCTGTCTTCAAATTATTTTTGAACATTTTGTATATACAGTAGTTGGAGCATTGAACCTCGTCTGGGAACCTGTTCATGGTAGGACATCCTCTCCATAGTGCCATCTCGCACCTTGACCCTGGCTTGTGGTAGTAGAAAACTGGTGTTGGCTTCAGGTGACAGTCGCTACGGTTCAGTGGAGACAAGCAGTAATCCGGTACGACTAAAAGAAACAGTTTCGATAAAATTACTTAATCAGTGTTACTAATTAGTTCGGTACAGTGAACCGCATATCAATGAATATAAACCAAACAGTTTCTCCGTTTAATTTTCAGCTTAAAATTCGATATAAAGTCATTATAGGCATTAAAATAAATTTTTAAATGCACCTTATTGCAATATGTATCGTTTACTTTTATGTTCAACATTTTTTTATCTTTAATTAAAAGTATTATCGATTAATAACTTTTTAATCAAAGAACAAAACACAATTATAACTGCGACTTACACAAGTCGCAGTTATAATTTCCTAAAAATTAGTAAAGCTGAGGTTCTAAAGAATATTTATCGTTACCATTAATTGTAAATTTTTTTCTTATAAGCTATTTAAGGTTGCTATTTACTTAAAATTAAAGTATGTCGACAATCGTTGATTATTAATTGGTTATTTAATTATTCATTAATTACAGTTGCCATTAGCAAAACGCTCACGTGCTTCTATAAATTTACCTACCTCTGATTTGTTTGTTTGGCAGCCATTTAGATATGTTTTTTCATATAATTTTGTGTGTTAATTTTTTTTGTAACTTTGTAAAGTAGTACTGTAGTTTATTGGCAATTCACACCGGAATAGTTGCTCAAATTTTACCAAGTGCAACTTCGATCGGGTATGAAGTATTGTTCTCATCTTTGGGATGGTTTTATCCGCTCCAGATGCTGGAGTCTATTGAGAGGAGGGCCAAAAAGCTCATCGGCATGATGATCTTTTTTATAATAAGCTCAAAAGCCTTGAGCATAGACGGAAGGTAGCAGGCTTATCCGTTTTTTATAGGATACATTTCGGAGAGTGCGCAGCAGATTTGCCGGCGGAACAGCCGCCCCATTTTTTCATCGGACTACCAGACTTACAAATTGGCGTCATCATTATATGGTTGATATACCAAAGAGTCGCACTAAGCGTTTTGGTTCCAACTTTGTGATCCGTGCCGCTTAAGAGCGGAACTCTTTGCATGAGTCTGTGTTTCCTGATAAATTCAATTTAGGGGTCTTTAAGTCACGAGTGAATAGGTATCTTCTAGACAGGCGCGTCTCATTCTAAATCGCATCGTCGCTTACCATCAGGCGAGATAGTGGACAAGCGCTTTCCTATTCACGGTAAAAAAATAAATAATGTGAATATCGTACTTACGTTGAAACTTTCTTTTACCCTTCTTCATTTGAGTTAAAAGACGTTTTAAATTGATATTTTATACAATGTGTCCCGTCACCAGTGTCGGAGCCTTCAATGGTGTGAAATATGGCTTTTTTTATCGACAAATTGCCCCTCAAATTTGGATTTTCTTAAAAAGCCAATAATTAAAAAATACACATAACAGAATCTTTTTGTTTTTCTTTAATTATTTTTTCTATTTTTTATTCAATGACAATTGAAACATGATGGCTGTGTAAATGTTGTCTATAGTGTTGCCGATCGATAGTGGACTATCGATAATTAATCGATAGTCTATCGATAGGGGATAGATAGTAGGACTATCGATCGTAATATCGATTCTATCGATAGTATCGATATTATCGATAGCTCAAAACGGGGCAATACTATTGAAGGAGTGTAATACTATCGATACTATCGATAGTATTGTTGCCCGCAAATAAAAAACTATTGATAGTATCGATAGTATCGATACTATCTTTGTTCTTGGTAACAATACTATCGATAGTATTGACAGTATCGACATTATCGATTGTTTTGAACTATCGATATTTGTCAATTTACAATAGTATCGTTTAAAATTTAAAGGCATAGCAGTCAACAATCAAGTCAACAATAAATCAACATTAGAACAAAGAATTTGCTGTAAAAACATACCCAATACTATTGCAAAATTGAAGACTTTCGATAATCTAAAACAATCGATAGTCTCGATACTATCGATACTTTTAATAGTATTGTTACCAAGAACATAGATAGTATCGATACTATCGATGCTATCCGTTGTTTCTTATTTACGGACAACAATACTATCGATAGTTTCGATAGTATTGCACTCTTTCAATAGTATTGACATGTTTTGAGCTATCGATAGCACGTTATTTGTCAGATGAAAAAATCGATAGAAATACTATCGATAGTTTGGCAACACTAGTTGTCTACATGTTTAGCTATCAAATGACACCTTTTTAATGTTGATAGGACATTTACATGAGTAGTGGTGGTCGAATTAGTATGAGAGCCCAGCTCTTGGTTACCAAGAAAACAAAATGGCGGACGTAAGAGAAAAACAAAATTTAAGGGGCAATTTGTCGATAAAAAATGCCATATTTCACACCATTAAAGGCTCCGACACTGGTGACGGGACAAATTGTATATTGTACACGTGAATAATTTTTAATATACATAATTTAATTGTTGTATTGCTGTGCTATGAAAGAGAGCAAATCTACTTAGTTGACGTCGATATTTTGATGACAAAAGACAATACGTATGGAACGGGTCTACCTTTTATCGCAGAAATTTTTAAATGCATAAATTTAGAACGCACACTGATCATTTGGAATAAATTTGAAATAGCTTGCTGGTAGGTAATAAATAAAAAAATACCTCACCTAACCTGCAATGTATGTCAAATTATGCCTTTTGATTAGTATGCCAATGACTTTCTGCGTAATAAGATTCTGCCAGATAAAGGGAACCCATATGGGACAGCTAAAAAGCTGTAATAAATGTGTGATGTTTAGATAATTATGATACAAATATTGTTTAATGAATTACATACCTTCGATAGATACATTCGTCAGATTCATAAAAAGTATAAATATGAAAATTATGTGAAACGTCCATATATATTCATTAGCTTTCATTGTCGCTAACTTTATGATCAACACAAATAGAAAATGTATATTTTATGATCATAATTACAGTTAAATCGTGCGGAATTTATGTTTCATTACTACCAAGCAAGAAAAAAAAATACGTTTTGAGTCTCGGTTTTGTGATAATATTTATATTAAGGAATCAATGTAGCGACTAAAAAGTTCATTTGTGGTTTCTTATTATACAGAAAATAGTAAGTTAATTTTTAATATAAAATTATGTATTTATTAAAAATGAATACAAATCCATCAAAAAGAAATTGCATCGGCCGGGAATCGAACCCGGGCCGCCCGCGTGGCAGGCGAGCATTCTACCACTGAACCACCGATGCTACAAGTGTAATGTTGAAATTTATGATCATAATAAATTTTATACTACTTTTGTCATTATATGAAGGATTTAAATAAAATATGAAACACGTTTCAGTCTTGTAAGTAGTCAATTTATTAACAAAATAATGCGATTTCTACACTTAATAAAACAACATGAACAAATATTATAGAACAATAAATTAAGTGAGGCATTAAAAAAATATCTTACAATCATTTATACGGATAATTAATTGGTCAGATTATATCACAATGTTACAATTCGTTGTTTTATTATGCCCTACCACGCCATCTATACACGTATATGACAAATACGAAAGTAGATGGTTAATTCATTTAGCACGATTAACTCTGGTTTGTAAGTTGTTAAATAGATGGCGATTACCCACCAACACCCTAACGTCCACACAGCAGTTATATATAGTTGTAAAGTTAACTGGCTTCCATGTGAGATCTCGAGAGTTAATTCCTAAGCCTAATCACTGATGTTTAAAAGTTTTATTTCCGTCTCTCTTTACTAATGGCACTAATAGATTATTAAAAAGCACTGCCACTGAGTTGCTTTTAAAAATTCAAGCGTATACCTAATCTCGATAGATGGCGTGGTTATGCAATAATTGGCAATATTTTGTCCTTCAATTCTTTTGAAATTTTATGGTTGTCTATCTGCCTTTTCAAGTTCTTTGGATTTTTTGATTCGTTTTTGCTGTATTCCTGACAGGATAGACATTATAACCTGAAACAAGAACGGAAATTAGACATATGCATGTAATTCATCAATTTGTTTAAAAAGGTTAAAAGGCCTATAAGTTATTTTTTAGTAAAAGCGCTCGATTTGAATAATCTAGTAACAACCTTAGATAATTGTATTGTAGGTTTAACACTTAATAATATGTCTTGATTGTCCAAACAGTTAAAACTGTTAGTAAATTATTCTTTATGCAAAATCATTTCTATGTTGTACAGTCACAAACAACAAGATGTTTTACACCGTAGAACTGTGTTACACTAAATCGGCCTAAAGCAGAGAAACATCAATATAGAAATAAATACTAGATGTGATATGACATGGTTCTATGGTGTTATCATCTTATTATTCGTAACTATATGTCGCAGCCAACTGGTTAAAATAGCCGTTCAATCAAACAGCTAGCCCTTTGAGTGAACAACGCCATTAAACCACACGTCTAGCTTTTTAATTGAATATTTGAGTCGCTCAAAACGTTCAACACTACAGCTGATTGAAAAGCCGCCGTCCAATTGAATTAGTTCAGCGCTCACCACCGCGGCGCTAGGTGCGTTTTGTTTTCAATATGGCGTCAACTAGCCGGTGTTTGTGATTGTTTCAATATATTTTTCGGAAAGAAAGCAGTAAATATACGTTTCTAGTATTATTAAAGAGACAGTAATTATGGGGGTACTTACGAGTGATACGAGTGAAGTTGATTAGATTAGGTTAGGTTGAACTTAAAAAAAAAGGTTAGGTTAAACTTAATCCAAGAATAATCTCCCAAGAAATTACAAAAAGCTTTCCTATTCTCTCAAATTACATACTAAACTAATGGTCACCTTAGTTAATTTGCCATTTAACCAGTTGGCTAAGCGTCGTCTAGCTGTAGTGTTGAACGATGCAGTCAACGAGTCGGCTAAACTACGTAGAGCCGTGTGATTGAATGGCGATGTTCAGTCAAAGGGCTAGCTGTTTGATTGAACGGCTATTTTAACCAGTTGGCTGCGACATATACACTACGTTGAACTAGGTAAGATGAACTAAAATTATTGATGGTATTTTTATATAAATAAACGATTTTTTTTACGTAATGATTTTATTTTTAATTTTATTTTTATTAAATCAAAGGGCAAAATATTTGTTGTAAGTTAGGTTAGATATTTTTGTTCGTTACCAACCAGCAAGTTATATTAAATTATACCTTTTAATATTCTGTCAACAATTATAAGCCTAAAAAGGGAAACCAATAAACGTCAATAAGACATTAGGAGCAATGTAATGCATGTCTACGTAGCAAGGGTTGCCAGACGTCTGGATAAAATCAGGGTTTTTGTTTCCTAGTGCGGTCAAATTAGACGGTATCAGGCCTATCCGGCTTTTGTTGGGCTATTTGACAGTTTTTTACATTTATCACTCTTTGGGTTCCGTGTCGGGTGGGGACCCTTCTCTAGTTTTATGGTAAATAAAAAAGCCTTGTTTTATTAAAAGAAAAATCGTCATAAGATAAAAAAATTAAGGATGATCTTTTTACCCAAATGTCTATACTGACTGGTAAGTAGCAACGAATTGAGTCTGTATCATATACAATGTGTCCCGTCACCAGTGTCGGAGCCTTCAATGGTGTGAAATATGGCATGGGTGTGAATTATCGACAAATTGCCCCTCAAATTTGGTTTTTCTCAAAAAGCCAATAATTGAAAAACTAAAATATCTATTTGTCTTTCTTTAATTATTTTTTTCTATTTTGTATTCCATGACAATTGAAACATGATGGCTGTGTAACTGTTGTCTACTTGTTTATCTATCTAATGACACCTTTTTAATGTTGATAGGACATTTACATGAGTAGTGGTGGTCGAATTAGTATGAGAGCCCAGGTCTTGGTTAAATGGCGACCAATTTATAACCGTAAGAGTAATTTAAAACAAAATATGAGGGGCAATTTGTCGATAAAAAACGCCAGATTTCACACCATTAAAGGCTCCGACACTGGTGACGGGACACATTGTACAATCCATGTGTGTTTATTAATTGGAATATGCAATGATAATATTTTAAAGATGGCGTCTCATATTTATTCATTTTTTTGTAACTGGCAAGAAGTCCTAATTATTTTAAGATACACAGGTATTTATAATAGTTTTAAATTACTAAATAAATTCAAAAATACTTATGTAAAAGTGTTGTATTAGCGAATCTCCAAATCGTTTACGAATTATCGTGTAAGTAATAAAATTATTCCATTATATATTAATAGTACACATTTGAAATAAAAATAAACCGTGAATTTTCCATATACCTAATAATAATAATAATAATACAGCTTTATTTAATTCCATACAAAAAAGTTTTACATTATTGATTACTGAACAGTCGATTTTTTTAACAATAATAAACAATAATAATTGCATAAACAATCAATAATTTAATTAAATAATTTAACGAAAATTTCATGTCATAATTTTTCTTTATTCTTGTGATGGAATAATTAATTTTCATAATTTAATTTAGACTTTTGATTTATTAATTTAATTTTTGTTGGACCCCTTAGGGTAAAAGCCTCCTCCAAGGATTTTCATTTCTTTTTATCTTTAGCTGTGGTTAGCCAATTTCGACCTGCTACCGCCGTCACTATCTCGTCTGTCCATCTGAGTTTTGGCCGGCCTCGCTTTCTGGGGCATTGTGGTCCGGACCATTTTATTGTTCTGCCACTCCAATGGTCATATATACCTAATACTCCTAACTCCTACCTAATAATGCTAGTCCCTGGAAGTGGCAGCGTTGCCGAGCAAGAGAGACAATCGTTTATACTTGACGAGTTATGCGCATGCGTTGCGACAGTAGTGGGGAAACCCCTCATAGCTCAAACATGTACATGACATCGTTCAGACATGCGCACAACGTTCAAAGTTTAAATGAGGGAGGGAGACATATATATTTTTCTAGACCCCTACTAGCAATATAGGAATACTAAGTATATGGAATTTTCAATATACTAATGCGTCATAATTGTATTTAATTAATTTATACTTACTTCTAATATCATTAGACTGATTGTGAATCCCAGTACCAAATCGGAATTTGTTTTGATAACTTCAAAGATAGCTTCTTTGCATCCCTCAGCGTAATATGTCCGCTTCAACTTACAAGTCTGTCTGTCTCGCTCTTGCACCAGTTCTGATCTGGAGGGATCGTAGGACGGGCAACAGGAGATTGGTACGTTCGGCGGAAATACATCAGGGAGGTTTGGAACTTGATAATCGTAAGGTCCGTTAAGTCCACAGCAGTTGAGCTAAAAATAGTAATAAAAATTAAATGTGTAAAACTCTTTGGGTAGGCAAAAGCTGGCCGGTTGGGGTATCGGAAGCGCTCCTACCTTCTGCGTTAAAGATCCCGGGTTAGAATTCCGGTAGGGGCAATTTTTTTTTAATGAACATAAGTTTTGAGTCATGGACATGTACTAATTAATGTAGTAGCTGCCCGGGCAGACATTTTTCTGTCAAAAGTTAATAAATAATTAAATAAATAAAACGTTTTTCGAAGTGATATAGTTATTTATATCTTAACAATAAACAACGATTAGTAACAAAAATAAGTTTTCCATAAAGTATAGAATGAAGAACAACCGACAGCCGCTTGGTCGTCACATATTATTTTCCTAAGCTCTCAGTTGCTAAAAAGAACGCTACTCAACCAGCATTGCCAAGCAAATTTTAATCACTACTGTGTAATATTTATCATCACTTACGTCGAATTGAGTAGCCGCCCACAGATGCACATGCCTGGGGTTCTCTTCCCGGTTGAGGTCGAAGGATTCCCGCATCGATAGCTCCAGGACTTCCTGGTCGTGAGCGCTGTGCCTGACTGCGACACCCAACACCACTGCTTGGAGGATCGCCACGAGGATGAGTCCAAGGGCTGCCTGGAATAAAAATTCACGTCTTTTAATATATTTTGTTATAATCCCACTAGTACAAAGAGAAAATACAAAATACAAAATATTTTATTTTCAAAAAACGCTATGAATTAGAATCCCTTTTAAGCTCATAGGCACGTGTCAGGAGACTACTCTTCCATAAAAGCGAGCATTTTACAGTTATTCAGGTTAGTAAGTATTTATAAACATTCTTTATAATTAAACATTTTAAATCATATTTTAAAGAACTACTAAATATGTATGGTACAGTTTACGTCTGTGTTTGGGTGTGTGTGAGTGTCTGCTTGCATGCGTTTGTGCGCCTAGTTGTGTGTGCGTGTGTGAGTTTGGGTTTGAGCGTGTGTGTTTGGGTATGTGTGTGTGTGTGAGAGAGAGAGTGTGTGTACGTGTGGAATCACATATTAGCAGGAGTGCCACAGAAAGGATTATTTTTAAATTCGGCTAAAGAAACATTTCAGTAACTTTTAACCCAAATGAAATTATTAAATTATAGTGCCATTGCATAGTGATGACCACCGTGGTCGAGTGGCTCGCATACAGGTTATCATGGCAACGCCTCGGAGAGGAGGGGTTCAATCCCCGGCCGGTTCAATGAAGAAAACGAATGTTTTGTGTAGTGGTAACCTCGTTGTTTCTGGATTCAAATACAAGTGCTTTAGATACTTTAGGTCACACCGACGGCCCTGGATTCAAGTTATATGTATGTGTGCTGAATGCGAGTATCTGTATAATCCCCGGCATTTAAGTTGAACATGATTTTGAAATCACGTGACATGCGCAGTAGCAAGTTTAGGTACATTATTCACTACTGCGCATATCACGTGATTTCATAATCATGTTCAACTTAAATGCCGAGAACTATACCTGAGTCATATATATTTATATGAATACTAGCTTTTACCCGCGGCTGCTACCCGCATTTTTTTTTTTTCAATAAAAAGTATCCCATGTTACTTCTAATAGGGTACCTATTAGAAGTAACATGGGATACTTTTTATATGTACGAAGTTTCATGATGATCGGTTTAGTAGTTTTTGCGTGAAAGCATAACAAACAAACTTATATTCACATTTATAATATTAGTAGGGATAATATGAACTATGTTATAGCAAGAGATCATTGTACGTAATGTTGACAAATTTTTTTTGAATAAGAGACTCAGTGACCCGTGTCCAGTTGCTGGACGTAGATCATTTTTAATCAGAATCAAATATAGCCTATGTCAATTAAGAATAATGGAGTTTTCTACTCGTGAAAGAATTTTCAAAATCGGTTCCGTAGTTTCAGAGATTGTTTTTTACAATAAAACTCACTAAATACAAACTTTACCTTTTTTAGAATATGATTAACTAAAGATTGTTTAAATAATTGTTCTAATTTAACTGATAATAATAATCCATACAGTCACACCACTTAACCTAGCCCAAAGTAAGCACTGTAAGGTTTGATTAGAAGGTTTAATACACATACCTATACATGATAGATAAATAAGTAATATTAATAAAAATATCTATAAATACCCAAGGTTATGGGTACAAATGCTTAATAAATTAAATTAAAATTGATTTATTTCTGGAATAGCCCATATTGTGTTAGTATCTAACAATAATCAAATTTTATCCTATGCCAGTACAATTAAATTCATTAAAATTATTAAAAACCAATTAAAATCTTAATGCTTTTGTTTATTTATTGTAGTTATTTATTAATTTTACCTTTATATAATTTCCGATAATTCCGATAATCGCGCATGTCGTACGCACATAAACTTGCAGTTTTATATGCGTTATTAGCATGTTGTGTGGCAAATGAATAAATAATATAAAAACTCTGAGTCCATTCCTGCTAACTAAAGAGGTGTAGGTACAAAATACAATTATTTTTTTACAATAAAACAGTTTTCGCATTTCTTAACGGAAATACTTATTAAAATAAAAGAAAATGTGTTACAAGTTTAAAAATTTATTGTTTGAATAAAACAACTTTTACGATAAATTGCGTATATGATATTTCGCTTATTTGATATTTCGATAAGTTTCTTGGAAAGAATTTCAGCTGTCTCATGTTTAAGCAGGTAAATAAAAACTCTTTTTTGTTAGAATATAGCAGTGACGGAGTTAGGGATGATCGATTGATTCATTTTTAGATTTATTTATGAACTTATATATTAAGCCTTTGCAGTATATCAATAACATAAGTGAATATTTCAGTGATCTTCACTGAGATTAAAAGAAAATATATTTCAGAATCAAATCTCCTTAGAATGAGATAACCTTTATGTCTAAGGTCAAACAAGCAATTTAATTCAAGGAGGGATGTCCGATCCACTGCTCTCTCAATTGAGCTACCTAGCCTTGTGAGCACCCGTCGAAATTTTCTAGAATTTGTGAGCCGAGTCGTTTTTGTCTCGTTTTTTTTACCATATGAGATAACATTGAAAATGCAAAAGTATAAATATCATAAAAGCTTGCGTTTCGAGTGTTCCGTAATATATCGGCGAGAATCGAACTCGACCCGCTTGGGTCTAAGCTGTCATCTCAACCCATGTGCTAAGGCCGCTTGAAACTTTTAGTCATCGTCATGACCAGTCACATGGACACTTAAGACTAGCCACACATCAAATACCAGGCATTCGGACGCACTGCGAGCTACCACCCTTTCTTGGTTGCTATCCCTACCTGTCGCACCAAGCGCTTCCCAACATCTTTTATAACGCGCACAGCAAAGGAGTGGGGCTCCCTCCCTGCGCTTGTATTTCCGAGTACTTATAACCTGTCCGTTTCTAAAGTCTGGGGGAAAAGGCATCTTCTGGGTTAGCTCATTCCATCGTGGATCCTGTTTTGGCCCCAGGCTTGATTGGAATCAAAGCCGAACACTTTCAAGATAAAAAAATATATTAATTTTTGTCCAGCTCTTTAATTTCGGGCCTGTCAACGCTAAGCTAAAATATATAAATTGATAATTGATTGATAACCTGCGTTTGGCATAATAGACGTTCATAATCGATTAGACCACAGACCAACATGTACTTACTCTATTTTGTGTGAATAAATAAATTTCTAATAAATAAGCGCACTCCTACAACTGAGTATAAAAATAAGCAGATATTACGGAGTACATATAACCCGTCTGTCCTCAGAGACAGGGTGAATAGGCGCGTTCTGGGTTAGCTTGCTCCATCGTAGATCCCGCCTTGGCCCCCGGAATTAACTGGGATTAAGAACAAACCCATACAAGATAAAAAAACTAAGCAGATTTATATCTAAAAGGAACTATTGTGAAGTTCGTCCCTGGCTGTCTTAGATGGTAGGTATATAGATTTATAATATAATTAAGCACTTGAGGTCGCGTGATATGCCGCCTGAACAACTACTACAAAACGACTTGAACCTGAATGTATTTAGCTCTCCAAGGCTGGCCGGAGCTAATGACCTTGGTCTTTAACAGTACTTTTATTTTATATTTTAAATATACCTATATAACCACCTACCTAGATTTAATCAGTAGAGATGGCAAGAATAATTGCTATGGCGAATAGTCGGTTATCAATTAATTGCCATTGCCAAATGTTGGCCATTATTTTTTGACATCAAAACTGTATTGTAAATTGCCCTTGTTAACGAAAACGCCCGCTACAATTAGAATTTAGGTTAACTGTAAAAAAAATTGATCATGTGGCGTTTTAAATTCTTATTTAGCGCAAATGTTAGTATAAAAATGGTGACAGCAACTAGGTAGACTCGACTTGAGTAGCACGGACATAGCGCGAGGGGGGAGAGTGCGTGAATCCCTTTGAGTAGAGGGAGGTCCGACTAAGATGGTCGTTATTCCCTTTAGTGCTTCATTCTTCCTCTCAGTTGGGATGAGAACATGAGGCGCACCGAAACTGCTTTTGCAGCGGCGAGAGTCCCTCGGGAAACCCTCGGAGGACTCTCGCTGGTGCAGACAAGGGATTAAGGTGGCTCAAGCGCACAACCTCCTTCTTCCCTGGCAAAAGCAGCTAGCGAAGGATTACACGGCTTTGCTCGTCTGCCCTAATATACCCGGGAATTCTTCCCTCCAGGGATTTCGGACCAGACGCCACGGGCGTATGTGGCGAAAGCCAAAAACGGCCACATGTTCACTACGGCAATGTGAAGCAAACTAAGGTTTTACAGGCACACACTAGTCGTTTAAAATAATATTTTTCTCTTTAATGTATTCTTAACAATCATAAAAAAACGGCATTTAAACAGATCTTCATGTGGGGTTTGGAACTTGCGTTGCTCTAACAAATAAAGGCTCTTAGCCGCTTTGACGGGTTTTTTGACAGATGTTTGTGTGATGAATACAAGCGTTTGTACAGGAGTCATGGAGCCTATCCGTTACCCTAGTATCCATAAGACGAGCCTAACAGTGCCTACTTTGAACAAGCCAAGAGTGTAAATGTTATAAATATTTTAGTATAATTGTTAAACTTACAGCATGTAAAGGCTTCTCTTGCTTCTTGAAGACTGCAATCAGCGAATATATCAGTAGAGAAACGGTGACGGCTGCCAAAAGCGCGAGTAGCACCATACCCACCATTTTACTTGACTGTTCAGTGCTGAAAAGTCGAATGGAAATAGCGCCAGATACGGCCACACATATCTCTCCTAACGCCTTCAGCTATAATTAACAAATTACAGATTAAAATTAAACAAACAATTAAAGCTTACTGTTATATATATATAGAAATAATTACAAGGAAAAGGTCAACTTGTCTCAAGGGTCAGGTACTTGAGCCCATTTCCCTTCACAATCTTTTATTCCATTTATTTAAGGACAACCAACAAATCAAACACTTAACATGAGTAAAATTCACTTTTAACAAAAAATATAGGTACACAAAAATTACAATAAAATATGATTCACATAATTTTTTATGCTTTTTTAATGAATCACTGGAAAACAAGGCAGCTGGAATATATTTGCATTAAATAGTTAAGTACTAAGAACACAAACTCACCAAAGTGACGATGTTGAGAATTACAAATATTGCATCGCAACACCATTTACAGCAAGCGACTTTGCTTCTTGGCTTCTTTTCCGGCATCTTGTGGACGTGGTCGAATAAAGGCTGGTCTCCAAGCTTAGTGGCTTCAACGGCTACTTGCGGCGGCTCTATTTCCTTCTCCGTTTGTGGCTTTGTCTCTAGAAAATAAAATCGATACAAGTTAAGGCTGGTGCTGTCGCATTCTGCAAAAGACCTCAAACGACAAAAGTATGGAAGTGTACTTACACTTAGTACGGTCTTACGTACTACATATTCTAACCATTTGGGGTCGAAACAATGGGTCCGTGGGGTTTAGGGCCCACCGAATTTACAAAAAACCTTAAAAAAAATTATCGAGAGGTCAAGTGATCGGAACAAGTTTGTACCTTGCCCTAAGTTAATTAAATTTGTTAAATTGTTTAAATTTTAAAAGTAAATTTGTATTTTTAATATAAAAAACACTTTTATTCTTCTTAAATACATTTTTTTTTCTTATATTCTTTTTATACGTGCCTATGACTATGCCAGTGATCGAATTGGGTAGAGGAATTTAGAGTGAACGACGATGTATTAATATGGATAGGTATGCTTTGTAGGATGCGGGATTTTATGACTTGTTATGATCAAATGTTTTCTTCTGACAATTGTAAATATTAAGTTTATTGCTTTACCAGACGTAAATTAAACAATAAATAAAATAGTTGTCAACATTACTTATACTGTGACAGAATTCGCTTATATACCTTTCCGAATCATGGTAGAAAAATTAGTATAATATCTGCCTCACCAATATGCATCACAAAGTAACATTGGAACGATTTAAATTTATTACTATTTTTTATAAAAATAATTTCGCAGCTTTATACAAGTAGCACTTTGTAACATTTTAAAATATAAGATTAGATTAGACTCTATCCCGGTAATATTAAAATAATTATTAAACAGCAAATAAATAAAAAGTTACCAAATGGGATTTAATGAAATGTCCATATAAAGATAGCGTTAAAAAAATCCCACTAAGATTCAGAACACTGGTAATGACCAATAAAATAAACAAAATTAAAAAAAACCCGTCTGAGAATTTACACGTGAGCCGATTCGATTTTTTCTAGTATTTTTCTTATAAAATAATTTATCATGTAATATACTAGCTGACCCGGCCACGCGTTCTGTGTTATAAATCAAAAAGAAACCTATCCTATGTCCTAAGTTGGAACAAATCCAGCATAATAAAAAAATCATCAAAATCGGGAGAGTAGTTTCGGAGTTCATTGCAGTTAAACACTGTCATATGGATTTTTTTTATATATAAAAATCATAAATATAAAAAAAGAAATATCTATTTAAAATCAAAGTAAGGATAATATATAAGCATACCTTATTAGTAAACATACCTTGAGCCACAGAGTTGCCCATGTCTTCCCAGCGGCAGGCGGGCGCAGGCAGAATGGGCCTTGCATCCGGCAAACCTGCACATAAATACAAAAACGTATGGCTTCAAATCGGTACAGTCGACAAGTTTAGAATGTCCTTAAATATATGAAAAAGGTAAACATTAAAAACTATATAACATTCAAGATTTTTTTTTGCATTTTTCAATATTATCTATTTTTAGGCGCCTGAGAATGAACCGAGTCGATTTTTGTTAATATTTTTCTATTAAAATAAGATAAATTATTTTAATAGAAAAATTAATAAATAAGCCTTAGAATAAACTTTTAAGGCGAGTCGATTTTTTCTAATATTTTACTATTAAAATAATTTATACATTGTATTATTATAACAAAAATACGTTGTTTACTTCCGGCAAAAATAAGAAAATGCATTTATTTACGGTTCATGTGGGCTTTGCATTTTGCTTGATTTTTGTAGAACTAAATATTTTTATTTTATTAATGTTTAATGATGAAATAAAATATAATTTATTTGTATTTAATTAGGGTACATCGGATTTCTTATAATATTTGAAAGTTCTGTATATTCAACCATTGACATATCTTAAGATTATTAGCCATCATATTTATTCTTAATTTTATCATTTTCTATGGTGAACACTCACAATTGGCATTTGACGGTTTTCGGAAAAATAATATAATAATTGCGTAGGTATATTTTTCTCAACAAAGCCTTGTTAATTAGGAAACAATATATTTTAGCCAACAATTTAAAAAATTCGCGCTCAACAGGATAATGACATTTGCTGACTGTGACGTCACATCACATAAAACGCAACAAGTTTTATATGAATTTCTGACAAAGCACACGGCGCTGTTTCGTGTAATGTGACGTCGTCCGGTGCTTAGCCCGCCTATGTTTCGGTTCTAACACACATATAAAAAAAACACTGATGTATTTTTCAAAAAATAAAATACTTTTAATTAAAAAAAGGTATTATTATTACTAACTATTGATGTTATGTTATTTTACATATTTTTTGTATCAACTGTCAAGTAGCCAATTATTTGTAAAACATTATGCTTTATTACTTACTACTTCGACTTCCACCAAGTGACGCCTGATTGTATCAAATAATAACTGCTTCGTTGCAGTCGAGTAAATATTCAATCTTGATGATGAATGATTTGGGAAGTACCCATTGTATTTATAAAAAAAAAATATCTAGTTTACTTCAACTGTTTTACACAAGTAAGCTAGATATTTTTGTTTTTGCAAAAGGATATGTAATTCCGCCAAGTGACAACTAATTTTATCAAATGTAGTAACAACCTATTCCCTTAGGAACATCACGATCAAAAGTATACCAAAGTAGCTAAACGGTACGCGAGAAAGCAACAAGTAGCTGCGCGTAGAAAATAAGGAATCCGATTTAGTGTGTTTGAAAGTTATGTAAAATTTTAAAATCAATCAACTTTTTGTGTTTTACGGACACGGTTTTAATTACGATAGATTGATTAGGATTTTATTAATTAACTAAAAATAAATACATATAATGTTTATATTATTTGAAGCAAGCAAAATATCTTAGTGCTCGATATTGCTCGGTTTTACGACTCCTAATGATGCTCCGTGTTGGAGCGAAACACATGTGGAAAGAAACTGAGACAAGATGATTTTTTTCCTGTAAACGTGATTTTTTGATATAAAGATCTAATAATTTACATTTACGTTTTTAATCTTCTACCTGCGCTCGCATCAGCAAGGGTAATAGCTGAAAAACTGTGTTTCATCTGTCTCCCATGTGAAAAAATTATCACCTCCAGGCTTGACCCTATTCCTTCTGCTGTACACAGGTACAACCATTTTTCTTTGCATGTTCTCGTGTGTAATTTAATGTTCCTATTTGTGTGTTGCAATCGGGATTAAACGTACATATATCTATTTATCTTTAATGCTTAAATAATAAAAAATATATAATCGTGTTTAGTTGAGACTGTACTGTCCAGTATACCTACCTACCCAACAATCGACAATGCGATATGGGCGTATGCGCGGACGCTTCGATTGCTTTACATAATAGCCCTCCTCTGGCTTATCAACATGATCCTTATTATTTTGTGGTATCAATGTGTATGGACTGTGTGTACAAATCAGTTTTTTATGAAAACAAATTTTTAAACGTCTTTTGTATGTTCGTAAATCGAATAAAGTCCAACAGACATCTATTGGACTTATATTACACTAGCTTTTACCCGCGGCTTCGCCCGCAAATTTTTTTTGTCAATAAAAAGTATCCTATGTTACTTCTAATACTTCCAAGAATATATGTACGAAGTTTCATGATGATCGGTTTAGTAGTTTTTGCCTGAAAGCATAACAAACAAACTTACATTCACATTTATAATATTAGTAGGATTACATAATAAATGGAGTAACTTAGCGCAGTTTAGAACATTTCAAGTATTTAGTTAACCGTTTTTTTAAATTTTAATACGATCTTTTTCGTATAATGGTCAACTACCTTCTGCTCGCTGCATTGCCCGCGTGGAGTTAGTCTATCACTTAAATTCCTTATCAATGACCCATATAACTTCCTAGTTGATAATTAAATTCCAATAATACAATAAACTAATTTAATTACTATCAAAAAGTCTATAATGAGTCAACCTTTGAAGATAGATATATAATATTACGGATTTCTTTTTAATACTTTTAAAGGGGAACAATTCCGTCATATTTTTCCGCAATTTTAACCCTTTACGCAGCGCACGCAACGGAAGTTCTCAAAAGCATGTTATGTAACACAGTAAAAGGGAGGAAAATACAGCCCTGTCAACTTTCTCGTGTCTTCTCGGCACAATGTTTCGCGATGCAGGACTTAAAGGACAAAGCAATAGCATAGTAGATTCTTACACTTCTTACATCACACATTTAAATAAACCCCCTTTTTACTAACTTAACTACACTCATCCTATGATCTTAAACAGTCAGGATTAAATAAAAGAAACAAAATTAAATGCGCGATTAGTACGGTAAACGTGGGTTTATTTAATCATGGCATAGCTTTTTAGGTTCAATACACTCATTGTTAAAATTATATTGACTAGCTGACCCGGCCACGCGTTGCTATGGTAACGTTAATTGATGACCCGGCCACGCGTTGCTATGGTAACGTTAATTGATTGTAAACACTGTTATTCTTAGGCTTATGGTAACTATGGTAACTATATATGGTAACAAACACAGAAAGTATTGTCTTTATATAGTAGAGATATTGATCTTCATCTTATCCTTATAATGTACTGTTATCTTTATCTTATCTTTATAATGTACTGATGATGATGATGGAATTAATATTGTCAGTTTACTGTCTGGAACAAATAACACAAGAAATACAAGATAACCTAGGAGTTTGTCAAACTCTGATAAATTTTAACCAGTTGTAAGTCATCGTTTGAGACGTCAGCTTTAATCCAAGCTGTCGAATTTTATGTTCGCCGATTTACTACGGATGTGGGTGGCAACACTTCGCTTATCACAAGGAGTTAACGGCAATAATATTTATTTTTCTAAAATTGTGCTTCTTATTGTGTTTTATTGAACGATGAGGTAAGGCTTTATACGTAATAACAAGTACGTATATGAACTCAAAAATCTTGATTCACACATAACCTATTCTTAATAAAGAATAGTAAGTAAAGGTTAGGCTTAGTTTTGAGGCAATCATCTTTATTTCCCGTTATAAAAGAAGTATGAGCTATAAAACTATAAATATCTACTCATTTACCCTAACTGTTACTAGCGATAGCTTATTAAAACATCTGTAAATAATATATGTTAATATTTTTTTATTTTTTAACTGTCAGATTTTTATATTCAAAGAAATTATTTTGAAAAAATTCTACTTATTTCAGGTATCAGGAACCCACATATTTCGCTATCCGGGTGAGTACTCTACCAATTGAGCTATAATCGATAAAGAAGAAACTGCTATAGAATAATGATATTTTTTATTATTTAAGTTTTTGACTGTTAGCTTTTTATATGTAAAGAATATCTATCTGATTATTATATCAGGCGGAACACTTGAGACAGATTTAATTATTTCTATAAATAATATATTAAATAAATATTTTATGAACTTACTAGCTGACCCGGCCACGCGTTGCTATGGTAACGTTAATTGATTATAAAAACTATTTTTCTTAGGCTAATGGTAGCTATATATGGTAACAAACACTCAAAGTATTGTCATAATATAATGAACTTATAGCCAACTGACTAACTTAAAGTCAGTGTCACTTATTTATTACGCATATGAAAACGGCTGTATGTTAGAATCCTGTGACCTTTCTATGGTATGGTTAAGATAGCGTTGGAAATTGCGCAATATATAAAACCATAAAAACTAATTGGCTGTTTCATCTCAATCGATTGTCCAAACATTTGAAAAAATACTTCTTACGAATATGAGAGGATGTTCCTCTCATTGATGAGACAACGCTAACCAACAGCGTAAAAAGTATAAACGTACTAGAAAATTTCGACGGTTGTTCACAAGGCTCGATTGGGAGAGCATTGGACTGGACATCCAAAGGTTGCGGGTTCGATTCCCGTCTGAAAATTTACTAGTGAGCCGAATCTAGTATTTATTTATTGAAATAATTTATCTTATGTCTGCTTTAACCCTAAAGTAATTGCATTATAAAATGACATTACCGTGAGATTGCAATCGAATTTTCCCGTTTTTAGGGTTCCGTACCTCAAAAGCAAAGAGAAAATTTCATTTTAATAAAAGTTGAAGCGACATCTACATTATTTCTCTAAACTACTTATATGTACAGCTATATATGTTTGTTTTTCTCTAGAAATGCGTCTATGCTTCCATATGAAATCAAACTTCTAAAAATATCACTTTTCTATCATAGAATAACGAATAATTTTTGGGCAAAAAGTAGAGTATTTATATTTTTTATTCTTTGAATATTTACTGCAACGTTTTTGTTTATGAATCAAGTTTTGCTAAAATAAAAGCATCAAAGCCATTGAAGCTCCATTGGAAGAGAACTCAGCCGGATAGCAAGAGGAGCCTAAAAAGTGGGACAACCGAAATTTTTAATTTATGTTTTTATTATTGGTATCACACATGATTATTTTTTTATATCATTTGTTTTTTTTACAATAATAAAGAATATAAAAGATTAAACAATATAAATAACAGAGACTCACCTTGGAAGACTTTACAAACACACTCAAAAGAAACCGTCAAAATATAATGAAGAAACTGCTTACATCTAAAACAACTGATTGGCTTTCATCATGATGATTAAAATAAATAAGTATAATAGTTGGAAATATCTGGCAATCCATGTTCAATAAGAAACATTTAAAAGTTCAGAAACATTTTTCATTAGTAATTTAGAACTGGCAAAATAATTTCTCTATACTGTTGGTAAGTTTTTGCAAGGAATAGTTCAGGGATTGAAATAACTCGCTATCGGATTAATTAAAGCTATTGTTGTCCTGTTAGTAAAACAATTATTGATTCGTTTATTACCAAATCGATCAACCTATTAGTTGAACAGTTGGGAAATAATATAGTTGATTTGTTTCCAGTTGGTCCGTTAGTAGACCCAAACGGAATGAGGACATTCGAGTAATAAATAGTTTAAAAATAGAACATATAAAATTAACACTAATATTATAAAGAGGAAAAATTTGTATTTTTGTATGTTTGCAATGAATAAACTCAAAAACTACTAAGTCGATTTCAAAAATTCTTTCAGCGATGGAAAACTTCATTCACGCTGAGTAACATAGGATATATTTAAAGCTAGAAAAAAAAAATAAGGAATTTTGTCCACCCGTGCGAAGCCGGGACGGGCCGCTAGTATTTTGAACATACCTGTGCAATAATATGTGAAACACCTATTCACTTCTCTGTCTATTTTAATTCTGAAATAAGCATAGACCACCGTCATTGTTCAAAACGCACTTTAAAAATGCATTATTTTATTCCACCTTTTTGGTAACGCTCATTTCTATAGTTAATTAATTAATAGAATCATAAATTTAGTTTATTTTAACCGACACATTAACATTAGATTAAATTCGTAACAGACTTATAGACTAGTAAAATTTGGACAAAAAAAAGGTTATTAAATATTGATTTTAATTATTCTACACGTGCAAAGAGAATCGCGTTCGGAAATATACTATTTACATGATGTATACATCAACAAGTATGTTGATTTGTCTATGTTTATTAGCATATGGAACGTCACTTCGTGCTAATTCAATAAATTTTAATTGTCCCTGAGATCGAAACATTGTTGTAAAGACAATACCTCATGTCAAATAGCTACTGAAGTTTTTTGGCTTGCTCGTTTAATTCTCGAAAAGTGAAAATTCTTTGTTGATTTTTGTAAACTGTTATTCTGTGCATAGTAATTAACATTGTAAAATTATTATTCCATGCAAAGTGTGCATGGAATAATAATTTTACAATGTTATTTTTTTTGTAAAATTGTTATTCTTTGCTAATTAACTTTTTAAACAATAAGTTTTTTTAAAGTGCAAGTGGTGTTCGCCATAATAACTTGTTATGTTTAGTTATATAAGTAAGTAGTTCATAAGTTTTCTTCATGTCAAATTATTGTATAATATACAATCACTGGGGATTCCTAAATCAAAAAATAAACTGTTATTCTTTGCAAAGCATCAATCATTGTAAAATTGTTTTTCCATGTAAACTGTATTATTTGGTTTTTGTAACTAATTACTAACCGTTTGGTCCATCGGTAGCTATCCTGCCTTACGCACCGACGGTCCTGGATTCGAATCCCGGAAGGGGCAGATGTTTGTGTAATGAATACGAGCATTTGTACCTGAGTCCTGCATATTTATATATATTTCTATAAATATTACATATCTTTGTAACATATATGTATGTATGTCTATCCGTTACCCTAGTATCCATAACACAAGCTTTATAGTGCTTTCTTTGGGTTAGGGTAATTAGTCTGAATGTAAGACATATTATTAATATTATTATTACCATTATTCTATTATCATTCAAGGGTTTCTTTTATTATGATATAATTATTATTTTGGCAACTCACAAAAAATATTAAGTCACGAACTAATCAAAATTTGTGCTTTAATTACTAAATAACATATAGAACATAAAAGTAATTATATAGATATATATAGATCATGATTCGGGAACATATGCTTGTGCTTACTACACAACTCTGCCCAATTCGAAGCGAGGACCTTGTGTCTTTAAAACAAGACGATTAATTAATAATTAAGGATAATCAGAAAATATTGTCAAAATCGGTCATCAGTAAGAGCGAGCTTTTCTTGAAATCCATTACTAAAAGATATATGAATCGACTGCTTCGGTACTCACAAAGATAATGGTGTATTTTGGTTTGTACTATCGGTAGATAAAGTGTTATGTATATATTTATTACTAGGTCGCTGCAGTCGCTAAGCATTCGCTTCGCTAGCACCATATATTACAAAAAATAAAATAAAATTCAATAATATATAGTTAATCTTCAAATTTCAAAGGATGAAAATTTTCAAAAAGCGTGCGCTTTTTGTATCAATTGTAAATCCTATAGAGCCAATGTTTTTTGGACATAACTTTTTTATTTTTGCGAATTTCAAAATTCGGGCTCCTAAATGTGTTGATTCGATTCGATAAAATCGGTTAAAAACTTGGATAGTTATGGCGTAACAGACGTTGCGTCATTGAAGCTGATCCATCCATGCTCCAATTATATATATATTTTTTTATTAATTAGGCTTTTGACTTTAATATCTAAAGTAATTAACACTTAAAGGACAACGTCAGAATTAAACGTAAAAAAGAAACCAAAATTAACTCGGCGTTTACAAAATATATGGGACAATTTTAGATTTTTTCCCGTAATAGTATGTATAAGATTGTTAGAAAATTATTCATTTGGCGGTAAATTAGGGGTGCTCGCAGAAGAAAATGCCTGTCGTGTGATTTTTAGTCAATTTTATTATTTTCCCTAGTCCCGAATATTTAATTATATTTTAATACCAATAATGTACGGAATTATTTTATCTATTTATAATTTTACTTTACTTTTTCTTTAATTATCATAAAATATAATACGACTTTTGACGTCTGTTTGGCTTTATGGTAGTGATCTGGTCTTTCGCATCGACGGTCATGGATACGAGTCCTGGAAGGGGCTAATGTTCGTTTTTTTTCATAGAAAATAGGTATGCGCTTTACCCCTATCTCGCCTGATGGTAAGCAACGATGCGATCTAGGATGTGACGCGCTTGCCTAGAAGATACCTTTTCACTCATGACTTGAAGACCCCTAAATTGTATTTGTCAGGAAACACAGATTCAGGCAAAGAGTTCCTCTCCTTAGCGGTATTCAAGGTTTTTGAGCGTTTTTTAAAAAAGATCGTCATTACAGATGAGCCTCTTGGCTCTACTCTAAATGAACTCAAGCGTCTGGATATCGGGAGGAACCATCCCAAAGATGAGAACAATAATCCATACACGATCGAACTTGTGCTTGATAAAAGATGAGCAACTGTTCCAGTGAAGTATTACGTCTCTTTCGCGAGAATGCCAAGTTTTTTTGAAGATACTTGAGCCTTGCTCTCAATGAAGGAGCCAAAATTGAGAGTTGGTGCCAAAGACATATCGAGAAGCTCAAGATGATGAGTGATCGGCACGGATACACCTCGGAAAATAGGAGTCAAGTCGAAAAGACTCCTTTTAGCGGAGAAAAGACACACTTTGTCTTTGACGGATTGAACCTTACCAGATTAGCATCGCGCTATTCAGAGCCTGCTGCAGAAAAAGTTTCACGCGGCTGACAATTGCCTTTCTAGGACGCTGGATCTGTTCAGCACTGGCTCGTGCATCACACATATAGGTCTACAACCTCTCATCTGCGTTCCCCAAAATACCGGGCAAAATCAGGTCATTTATTTGTCCCGTGTGCAGTTGCTGGAACTGCCATCGGGCGCGTCCCCCGGGTGGTGAATTGGGGAATGGCTCCCAGATATGGGGGCTACCGGTTTTTCGGCGCGAACCAAAACCAGCAGGGGTGGGAGGGCACACCGTAACCCTGTACATGGTACAGGGCCGGGAGCCGCCATTCTTCGGAATGGGGACTGCGAGGAGAAAACCTCTACAAAAATCTTGGGAGGGGGCCTCAGGGCCCAGCCCGTAAGTGCGGGCGGACGGGGGCGTATTCCGATCTGAGGATCGGTTTCGGCCCAACCCGTAGCCCTGTACGTGGTGCAGGAGCGGGGGCCGCCACTTTGTGGGGGCCACGTGGAGACAACCACTGTAAAAAACCTCAAAGTCCCGGCACTGGGATGCGTGGTGTCGGGGCGCCTGAGAGGGTGGCTGGCGGAGCGCGGTCAGCCAACTAGCGGTCTCCCTGGGGTACCTCCCGACCCCCAAGGCGTAAGAAGGGTAGCCAGGGTACCGGGATCTCTGCCCTGGCGGTCCATTATTTCTCCCATACGCGTGGGATCAAGATGAATTGTGAACAAAATAAACATTACAAACGGAAGTTACGAAGCATAAGTGAGCTCTGGCGAGCCTTTTGACGGACAGCGCACGGCGTCCAAAGAAAAACTGCGCCAAAACAATAAGGATGAGAAGGAGGAGAGGGATCGTTCTCCCGTGAAGAAGAAGACGTTATTAGACCCAAAGAAACAACGGGAAGTACGATCTCAACGTCGGAAGGAGATCTTTGAAAAAATGTGGCCCAAGCTCGAGGAGGCGACACAGCGTTATTCAAAGATGAGCAAAGATGACGAGGAATACGATTCCCTGCAGAAGGAAGTCAGAGAGATGCGCACATTAATCTATTGCATCATGAACTTTAGAGACAAAGTTGAAGAGAAGGAGGCGGATTCGGACGCATCATTGTAGGGGTCAAAGTCTGCTTCTGAGACGGATTCGGAGACGGAGTCCGAGGCGGACACGTCCTGTAAAAAGAAGGGCGGACCCGTCATGCTGAAATCCAAGCTGGCGAATGACGGGAAGATAGCAACGATGCGCTCGGTATCTTCTTGGACGGGATCGGAGAGCAAGACGGGCAAGAAGGAGATCGAGGATCTCAGAAAAGAGAATGTCCACCTCCGCAATGAAGTGGAAAAGCTTAAGAGGGAGATGGGTCTTCTGCGCAAAGCCGCAAAAGAGAGAGCAGGGCGTGAGCGCCCACCGGTAAGAGACATGGGGGAGTGGAAAAAGGCCCTCCTCCGTTCCGTGGCAGAGATGGTTGAGGACCAAATAAGGGGCTGGACATCAACCCAGCACCAGAAAGGACGCCAAGCCAGGCGGAAAAGAGATGGGGCTCGAGTTTAACCGGACCGAAAAGCAAAGATGGCGATAACGTTCCTGCGGTCGGAATGACGTCTGGACGGAGGCAATCGGAAGGAAAAAGAGACGGCTCACCAGAAAGGCAAAAGAGGCCGCGGACAAGGAGTCTGCAAGGCCGCAAGAAAGAAGCGAGCCGAAAAAGAGGCAACGCAGAAGAAAAGCCAAGCTGACCCCCCCCAGCACCACCGCCGTGACCATAACGATGCGGCCGGAGGCGAAAGATTGCGGGGAGACGTATGCCCACATAATGCGAAGGGCCAAGGCGGCTATTTCTCTCCCTGACATCGGACTACAGGCAGGTGTTAGGACGAGAATAACACAAGCGGGGGCTCGCGTGCTGGAAGTCCAGGACAAAAGTGGAGCCATGGCAGATGCCCTTGCTGCCCGGCTGCGGGAGGCGCTGTCGGATGCGGCGATTATCGGTAGACCCGAGAAGACGGTGGACCTCCGAATATTGGGCCTCGACGATTCAGTGGAGGAGGCCGACGTAATTGAGGCCTTTATAGCCAAGACGGGATGCGCCAGAGTCGCAATCAAGACGCAACCAATAAGGATGGGACAAGATGGTAGCGGCCACCTCCTTATGAGAGTTCCGGTGGCAGCGGCACAGGTGGCGGTCAAGGATGACCGAAAACTGCGGGTCGGATGGAGTACAGCCGAGGTGAGGGTGCTTTCCCCTCGCCCTCTACGCTGCTACAGGTGTTTGGGGGTTGGGCATGTGAAGCCAAGATGCCCAGAGAAGACGGACCGAAGTTCCCTTTGTTTCCGGTGTGGCGCACCGGGCCACCAGGCGGTCCTATGCCGAAGCGAGCCCAAGTGCTTGGTCTGTGACGCCCACGGGCAGGCGGCCGACCATATCATGGGTAGCCGCAGATGTAACCCGCCAGCAGTAAAGGGGAAGCCCCCCGAGCCGTTGATGGGAAAGGCGCGGGCGCCATCAGGTGGGGAGATGTCGGTGTGACACCGCCATCCCCGCAGGGATGGGATCGCTCCCTTCGTCCTCTCAACTGAGAGGAGAACGGGAGGCAATCCGCAGCATTAGTTGCGGCTGCGAGAGCCCTCTGGGGAGGGTCCCTGGGGACTCTCATTGGCGCAAGAAGGGAGGGGGGGAGAACGGAGGTAGCGCAATTGCGCATTGCCTTCCTTCCCCAGGCAAGACCAGCCGGCGAAGGATGGGCGGTCCTGAGCCGGTATTGCACGGTCTTGCTCGACTGAGGGGATGCCCAGATGCACCCGGGCATCCCCCATTGTGGTGGGGCTTTAGGGCCAACTGCCTCGGGCTTACGTGGCGAAAGCACAAAACGGCCCCACGGGCCCAACGGCAGGTTTCGGGTGCATACTAGGGTTTTTAGTGGGTAGGCCTCCAATCCTCCATCGGGCACTAGGCCGGGTGGAGGAATGGAGGAGAGCCCCACATAACTGCGTCGCTCGCCCGGCGGCGCAGTATGCGTAAGGCATTTTCCGTAGTATATATATAAAAAAAAGGTCATTTATTTGTAGCAGAAAAAGTGTTGCACAGAGTAGGAACCCTGAGGGACGCCGGCATTTATAGTCAAATGGTCCGACGAGCTACTGTCAATGACAACTCGTATTCAACAATAATCTCAGGAAGTCAGATATCTTGACACACAAACCAGTGGGAAGACCATATGACGAAAGCTTGTTAATAAGGCTGTCATGCCACACCCTATCGAAAGTCTTCGAGATATCAGCAGAGAGGACTAGCGCCTCACCATACCTCTCGATGGCTTCTCTTCATATGTAAGTGGCGTATGCTAGCAGATCTCCAGTAGACAGGTTCCGGTGAAACCCATATTGCCGTTCATTAACGAGGTCATTTTCTTCTAGATACGACAGGAGCCTGTGTTTCAGTACAGGTTCCATTATCTTGCCTGTAATGGACAGGATCAGCACAACTCCCCTTTTTTGGCACACGTTGCACGTGGGCCAACTTCCAGGACTCTGGCACTTGTTCTTTAGCCATAGAAAACGACATAGGCGTGTCAATACCGGAGCTAACTCAGGAGCGCAAGTTTCAAGTATGGTAAACCCTTCGGACCACTGCTGGCTTTATTCACGTCCAGTCCACGCAATGCACAAACCGGAAGGTTTGAATAAAAACATAATAGCATTGCCAGGATAAAAACGCGAACTTTCGGCAAATAATTCGGTAAATGAATTGGCCTTGGCCGTGTGTGCCAATAATCCGTTAGGCACAGAGGTACGGCAGAAGTTACCCTCGATCGACTTAGCCAGGGACCAAAACGTTTTATTACCCGACGGGTAAGAACAACCTTTTTGAAAGACTTGGTGACTTGCAAAAAGACGTGGAATTAACTGTGTGTGTCAGTGTTACATTCATTCACTGTGTGATGAATAAGAGCGATGGTACCTAAGTCATAGGTATTTATATATTTTTCATAAATATTTTATATCTAATTATCATATATCTATGTCTATCCGTTACCCTGGTATTAATAACACAATGCTTACAATGCTTTCTTTGGCCTAGCCTAAATATAATTGTTCAGTACAACAAGATCTATTTAGTTACGATTCCAAATTCTTTATGAAAAACGTAGCCGTCAAACGACGTTTACTGCCGCTCGCATTTTGTTTGTTGCGTGGCAACCACATATAATAAAATCTAACAGAAATCTTACGTGAGATAACTAGCAAACACAGCAGCTCAGTGCACTCAAGAAAACCAGCACTATTATACAGTCCACTTGTCACGAAAAGGCGGGCCCGCCGGACATCATCCTCATCAGCCTAACCCGTGCACCAGCGAGCGGCGCGGCGGAGACGTGAGACGGTGAGCTGCCCTTTTCTCTACAATAATAATATTTCTTATATTCACACCAATTAAGCTAGTCCAAAGCTAAGTTACCCTAGTATCCACAACACAAACTATAAGGCTTGTGTTGTGGATACTAGGGTAGCAGATAGGCAGAGGTACAAATGCTCGTATTTATCCCACAAACATCTGCCCCTATCGGGATTGGAACCCAGGACCTTTGGCGCAGACAGTAGAATTGCTATCGTTCCACCAAGCGGTCGTCAGGTAGTCAAAGTGAGAAATATTATTATTACACTTTAAAATATAACACTTTCTGTATACACCAGTACACTCATAGGTCAAAGCCATTAAATGCGGTGGTACTACACGGTTGTCATGGCAACGTGGTCACAACACCACGCACAAAGACGCAGTGACCACAATCACAACACACCAAGGACACCCGACTGATTCGCGATTGTATGCCATACGAATTATTATACACAAACTAATCTTTTTTAAAATGGTACAATTGAAAATGCTGACTCGTCAATTCAAGTATCGATTACGACGAAGCTTGTTGTTAAAACTCGTTCTTTAGCTGATCGTAGTGAAATGTTATGGCAGATTATTTATTTATTTATTTGCATTAAATAGGGGTATTACAAGAAGTTAAATAATACATTTTATTAAAAAAACACAAGAAAAAAGCGGGTTAGTTCCGCCTGAAAATAACATATGAACCAAGTCGATTTTTCTAGTATTTTCTATTAAATTTTGTCATATAAGATAGCATTGAATATATAAAATATATATATATCTTTTAATATTTCTACTACTCACACCTTAATAGGTGTAGGTGCTAGGCTTATGCCTAGCCCAAAATAAGCACTGTAAGGCTTGTTTTATGGATACTAGGGTAACGGATACACATAAATATATCATACATAAATATGTTATCTTCATAGAAATATATATAAACACCCATGACTCAGGTACAAATACTCGTATTCATCATACAAACATCTGCCCCTTTCGGGATTCGAATCCAGGACCTTCGGTGCGAAAGGCAGGATACTGTTGCGCCAAACGATCTATTATTAAACTGCTATATAGTTGTTTTACACATTAACCTATTATTTAACCCTTAACCCTTAAAATTTCATATTCAATGACATGGATTCATTCATTTTATACTATCAGATTGGTGAAATATTTAATAATTTCGTAAGTACAAATTCGCAATTAGTAATTATTATTTCATTATAATGTCAAAATGAACATTAAACACAATGCACATGTAAATAATTAATCAATATAATATGTTCTATTTGTAATAACGAATATTTATTCATCAATGCTATAAAAATAATTTTGCAGTAACCACTTCCGAAGACCTGTTGATGGTTGAAAATATATAGGGTGTAGAAGAAATGTGCACTCGAATGTACTTGAAAGATTTTAAATATACTAGCATTAAATACATATAAAAATAGCACCTATCATACTTGCTTATATTTGGTATTTAAAATTATTTTCCACTCTACTAAATATTATATCAGGAGGACATTTTCTTATTTTTTCATAATATTGAAAGACATAATTTTAAAATGCATTATTTGGTACACCTCGCTTGTTGGTAATGGATGATAAAATCTAACCATATGCATATTACTGATTTTATGCCAAAGTCATTATGCGTAAGAAACGATCACGCGGTCGAGTGGCTTGTATACAAGATTTCATGGTAATACTACTCAATGTAGAAAATTTTTCGATATTGGTGCGGGACTGGGTGTTGTGATACCGTCTTTGTTTCTGAATTCCATAACACATGTGCTTTAGTTACTTAACTTGTTCTTGGATTCAGAACAATTTACAACAAGCGCTTCTCAACATCCCTTATAATGCGCACAGCAAAGGAGTGGAACTCCCACCCTATGTCTGTATTTCCGAGTACTTATAATATTACCTGTCCATTTTCAAAGCCACGGTGAATAGTCACCTCCATCTTGGATGAACCCGTTATAAAAAATAGTAGTAAAAAAAGATTTTTAAAGAGCTAATAAACGGACTAAAAAGTAGAAAATATTTTTTTATTTCAGAATTGTGATGGAAATTTCTTTTCCCGGAACGAAAAAAATTTTAAAGATATGTTGAAAAGTTGAAGTTCTATGATGTAATATGACTTAAACGTGGGGCGGGCGATTTTCAGGCTTAACGAATTCAAATTCACTTGGTGAATTCGTCTTCAGGCGTTTGGCTGAGATGTTTAGTATTTACAAATAACGAGTTAGAAAATTAATGAATTAAATTAGTGAAGCCTGAAAACCGCCCGCCCCACGTTTTTATTATTTTCTTCTTTTTAGTCCGCTCATAAAATGTGTATTTTTAATCTTTGTTTACTTCAGTTTTTTAACGTAAATCCCAGGATTAATCCGAGGATTTATTGAATTTCTTCAAGGAAATTATAGAATTTTGTAGAATATTTATTTTATTTATTTAAAGAAAAAAATCCTTAAGTTACGTACAATAGCCACAAAACATAACACTGCGCGATTTAAAAATATCGATCTTTTTCTAAACAATCAATAAATAAATGTGTGAAATAATTCACTTCAGGGGGCATTCGAACCACACCTCCGGATGTGAATGCTCTAAATAGTTTATTTGATTAACACTACCGACTGTTTTGTGGTTTTGCCTTGTCAAAGTTAGGGCCTGTACATACGAATTTTTTAAATAAAGCGTATTTAAATCGTTATAACAAAAATCAGACTTGTAACATTAACCCTTTTAGTGCCATACATATTTTACAAATATATGCTAAAAATGCTAGTAAAAAAGTGCATTTTTATAGATAACTAGCTGACCCGGTAGCGCGTTGCTATGGTAACAAAAAGAGGGGGAAAAGAGCAGACAGACGTTCAAGAGTTATATGAACGATGTTTATATAAAAATATGAGATCGAAGATAGAATGCAATATAATGAATAAACATACGAACACGGTTACACGGCCGTCACCTGCGCACGCGCGCGCCAAAAGTGAACTGTCAAAAGGAGCGCAATCGCGACGCTGGCTTTTTTCACAACTAACGAGAGCAACGCGACGGCGCTCCTTGGCACTAAAAGCGTTAAGAAATAATTTCTTCTTCCACATAATTTTAAGTATGAGATTCAAATTCAAATATTTTTATTGCACTCATATGGTATACATAAGTGGAAAAAAACCGATATGTGTACTTATGCATGCACGTAAGAAGTTATACATCTTTAGCGTAACTAAACAAAGATAATTAAAAATATCCTCCCGTGTGCCAGTACTCTTTGTTTGTGAAAATAAAGATAAATTTATTAGTTATATAGTGATCAGTAAGAAGCATCAAAAGATTAATAGATTTTCTATATATCCGTATACAGAATCAAGTAATATATCAAAAACCATTAAAATAAACTGTTGACAAAATAATAATATTTTATATTATATACAAATAAAAAGAATACATACCGATAACCTCAAATCAATAAACGCACTTAAAAAGGTTGATACAATAATAACCACTTTTAAATAAAATTGTTATGATATTATAACATAATATAAAATTGTTGTTATAATATTATATTATATAATTTTAAATCACACAAAAACACACATACATTCATAATACCTTGAATATAGATTAGTTTTCACGAAAACTTGAGCCTAATAGCGGCCAACTTCATCCTATTGGTTTATTCCATGTCGCTTTTGCGGGCAACTTCAACCTGTTACTATTGTCTTAAAATTTTACTCTCATCATTATTTTATAACGCGCTTAAAAAAGTATAACTTCAATAACTTCAAAAAACAACGGTATCAATTATGAACCCTGATAGGTTATAATATTTTTTTAACAATAAAAACAAAATATGAGTATCAAAATATGAATATATACTCTAAGAACACAAACTTCTTGTTTGTGTGTTTGTCTGTCCGCTCTTTTAGCGTTACCATAGCAACGTGTTACCATAGTAACGCATTACTGGGTCAGCTAGTCTATAATCTAAGAACACAAATTTGTTGTTTGTGTGTTTGTGTGTTTGTCTGTTCGCTCTTTTTCCCGCTCTTTTTCCATTGTATACGCGTTAACATTGCAACGCGTTACCATAGCAACGCGTTACCGGGTCAGCTAGTAATTAACAATTATTAAAATTGAACTGTAATTACATAACATTTCGATTTAGATGAAATGGCTCAGTTTAACAAAAATTAAAACTTAAATGAAGAATATAGTAAGGACTTGAGAAAACCACAAAATTTGAATAAAGTTACTTTCATTTCATTTCATTTTATGATGAGTGCCGGGCCAAACACGCACCGGGCCAAAGTGGTGAAACCTATAATAGGTCCCACAAGGCCGATCGGTGGAGTAGAGTCCAGCGGGCGGTTTTAGTGGGTAGGCTCCTGGGGCTACACGACTCGCCTTTAGCGGCGACTCCTGTAGCGCCCGGTTTGAGGCCCAAAGAGGCTCGACCTGACCAGTCGACAGTACTCATTAATAGTCTTTCCCCTCGAAAACTAAAAGGTGAACATGAAGAGACGATAGCGTTAGCTTAATAAATACTTGAAAGTAGTTTAGACGGGTGTGTCAAAGTTTTGGTACCTTAATTGGCAGAGCACTCGTTTGGATATCGAGAAATTTTATGTTCAAATTCCGCCTGACACTAGAAAAGTTGATTTTTCCTGTAATAAGTTTTTTAGATATAAAAAGCAGTCAAATACTCAAATAACAAAAAATATAACTACATTTTTTACCAAACACATCATTTTTACGTACGTAAACGACCACCATTTACGTGACGCGGGCTCATTTAGGAACAATGATTATGTCTATTAGTTTCTTAAATCTTAAGATTGTAATATATAATTTATGTATATATTTATATACATGTAATATATGTATATAATTTTGTCAAATAATAATATTTGTTACATTCACACCAATTAGCCTAGCTCAAAGTAAGCATTGTAAAGCTTGTGTTTTGGAGACATGGGTAACTGATAGGCATACATATAGGTTACATCTTCTTTTTCGTCGTGACACTCTTGCCAGAGCTGTCGTGGTCATGAGCTCGTGTCTTCAGCCGAGGCAAATGTTACTTGCCTCACGATCATTCACCCTACTGGCGAACATCCTGTTGCATTCGTTCAGGGAGCCACCCACAGCAGACTTCACTTGGTCAGTCCATTTCATGGGCGACCTCCCTCACCCTATGGTGCCCTCTTTCAAGCCATGTACGACGAGGCGCTCGATGGAGTTGTTGTTGCGTTTAGAAATGTGTCCAAAAATTTCAAAATACGACCTTGCACAACCGCCGTTAAACGTTGTTTAATTCCGAGTTCTTGGAGTATAGAGATGTTGTTGCGAAATTCGGTCCATGACACTCCCAGCATCCGCCTCCAGCACCACATCTCCAGAGCATAGGTAACATAGATATGTAATATTCATAGAAATGTATATAAATACACATGACTTAGGTACTCGTATTCATCACACAAGCATTTTCCGAAATTGGGTCACAGGACCGCCGGTTCGAAAGGCGGTATCGCAATAATAATATAATACAATTTAAAAGTGATATCCGGATATCTAGTACTGTCTCTATAGACAATGCTGAAATTAGTAAACGAACTTTATAACACCCTTTACACTCACACTAACAATTTTTCACTATACTACTTCTCAGAAAATGTCGTGTGGATAGGCCCTTAGATGCTGATAGTGAATAACATCACAAGTAAACGATATAAACACTTTAACAGATGTTCAGTTAGTCGCATTATAAGGCCAACTTAATAAAATATTCATACATTTTCGTTAATAAAAATAACTTTAAATAAGTTGTTTTGAATCTTCCAACATTTATTTTTTCTACCACTCATTCAGGACGTCTTTATGCAGACAAGAAGAGCAGCCAGGCAGGTTTGGATGCGTGGTCTAAGTCATTTCTTCATATTCATTATTTAGTTTCTTTTCTTAATTAGTTCTTAATGGTAAGAGCTGATTTATGACTGATGAATGTGTGATACAATACCCCTTTCCCAAGGTTTCAGTAAACCTCTTTTACTGAAACCTCCTCGTGATAGACAAATAACAAACAGACAACTCCCGCTATTTTGTTTCACTTGCCAACACTCGTGCACAAATAATAAGTGTTTAAAAATCCATCATTGTTACACACATCATATCTAAAATAACAAACATTTAATTAAGAAAATCAAAACTACCAAAGTGACGCTTCCAGCCAAAAAGTACTCCTTTTGTCTATACGAGAAGAAACTTACCATAATTGTTTGAACCGAGACCTGCGTCTATGTTTAATATGTAGGCGTAATTCTTGTTATTAAGATGTATTTATATTAGTATAAACCTAAGACCTATCAAAATAAGAGCTAAATTGAAAATATTTTTTTCCGATAGTTAGGTCTTCTTTCTTTCTCTTTATTTATGGTTAGCAGGATTTGTGCATTTAGCCAGAGTCAAGTAAATATAATTGTCAGTTATATATTTATGTATTTTTTGCTAGGTTTAAGTAAATGTGTGGGATTTTACTGAAACCTCCCCGTAGACTTCTTGAGAGAGCAGGAAAAGAAAACTTCCGCTGCTTTGTAACACTTGCCAACACTATTGTATGTTCACAACCACTTAGTGGTTAATAATCCACCATTATGACTTACTAATATCCACCACAACACAAATTTCAACAAGAGAAACAAAACCACCAACGTGACGCTTCCCGCTCCCGCCAAAAACTCATGTACGTCATCATATTCAAAAACTCTATCTCGGTCCTCTGGTGTTTTTTAAATTCAGAAATTATTTATGAATCGAGTAAGTTACATTAAACAAGATAGATAAGAGTCACTACTGTTTTAGTAATTTTCCTCTTTTGAACATACAGGCTTTTTTGTCGAAGGTATATATTTTTAATGGAAGTCGCGTTTATTTTGGTCTGTGTTATGTTTTAATTAATCCTCATATAACAGCTCCGTCTCAGTCGTGACAACAAACTACAATTGTATTGTTATTCAAGATTATTATTCATTTCTTATGCAAACCTTCCTAGTAGTAGTATTTTTTTATGTATGGCAACCCGTCATGTCATGTCACCCGAGGCGTCATGAATATTTACGAATGTTGCAATCGTTTTTACCGGTGTTGCAATAGTTTACGATTCTAATCCAGTCTGGTAGTATTTTTCTGACAGTTCTCCTAATAAAAGGTGAGGCATAAATATTATTATTTACAATTTTTTATTGAAGTGAAAACTTCTTTAGCATCGTTGTGATTTGAAAGTCGATGAAACGAAAAAGCGACAGCAAAAGAGGGAGACACATAAATTCATAAAATTTAACTTGGGTAAAAATGAGATAGGAAGCATTATACAGTGTTCCTTATGTTCGTGGTATACACTTTAGTTACCATAAGTCTCTTGTATCATTTATCGAAAATGTAAGATCTGAGTCTGAATAAATCTATGTAATATATACGAATAAAATGTAAAATAATTATGTAACTTTGTATCACTATGAAACCTAAAAAGTAACAAAACCTACAATTATCCTCTTCCGGAAATTTTACATTCGTCTCATTATCTTGAAATCAAAATTTTTTTAGGGGTCACTTCTACCACGTGTGAATTGCACACATGCTTTTTTATTTCGTTACATTTTGTATATATAGACACAAAAAAGTTCAAAAATGATCTTGAAAATAAGTACCTTCCACTTAAAATAATGGGGTTAAGTTTGATTATAGTTAACTGTACCCAATTGAATCGAAAACAAGAAAGAACAGTCATTTTGTTGAATTCCTTTGCCATAGAATTAATAAAAATGCAAACTGGCTAAATTACTTTTCTTTTAACATCCCAACACTGGGCATAGATAAATTATAAGTAATAATAGATGGGTACATAGTAAAAGTAAAATATAGTCATACATTATATTATGACAATACTTTGTGTGTGTCTGTGTTTGTTACCATACCAGCAACGCGTGGCCAGGTTAGCTAGTTCTAAATAAAATCTATTTGGAATAAAGAAATATAAGTTGTAAATATTTGCATATCAGAATATTCTCATATGATATGTGAAGTAGAGTTAAGATCGAGTTAACGCTAATGCGTGCGATTGCGGAGGTTAAGCACTTTTCGAAATGGCTGCTCAATGAATGGGTGACCTTTTTATTTTTACAATCATTTTCATTTTTCGAAATTACTTTCGAGAATTTCTGCTGCATAGTCGTAAGCACCCGTGAATAAAAACGACTAATTTTGTTAGTACCGATGTTAGAATCAATTTTTATTAATTTGTTTATTAGATATAAAATACGCTTGTAAAAAACAACTATGTCTTCGAACCTACGACCATTCGCTATCCAAGCGAGTGCTCTGAGCGCTACACTTCTGAGACGCTGGCAGGTGTTTCGAAATTTTCAAAAGTATTTCTACTTCTTCACTGAGGTAGTATCGTTCCACGAATGTTGAACTATAACTATCTTCAACATGGAAAGTAATCCTACTACTATTATAAAGGCGAAAGTTTGTAAGTATGGATGTATGGATGTTTGTTACTCTTTCACGTAAAAACTACTGAATGGATTTGAATGAAACTTTACCACAATATAGCTTATACATCAGAATAACACATAGGCTACAATTTATAAACATATTGTTCGAAATACTAATCCTGGGCAGACGAAGTCGCGGGCACCAGCTAGTATTTTATAAATATTAAACATTCGATTTATATGGAACCACCTGGACCACCTGAAGGCTCGAAAAGATGGTTGTTTTATAGAAATATGGCTTTATGAAAGGAAAAAATAAATGAAATACATTGTTTTTCATATTTATGTTTATGCCATGTCACTCGATATAGCACAGCAATGATTGACATAGGTGCTTAGGCGCAGTCAAGTGTGTTCCCAATCCTGTCCAGGATGCTATTAGTGCTACCTCGCACCCCGTGCACTAGGGTAGCACATCTTTTACGCATAGTTCCCTGGAAGTATTAAACACCAGGGTCAATGAACATTCCAGATGTACTACAGAAGCGACGCAACCCCAAAAGAACCCTGAAATCATTGTTATATTGAACTCTAAGGGCGTGGTAAGCTTTTAGAGTCATTGCCGTAGATATCTATATCCATAGATAGTATTGTAGACATAGAAATGCTGCTAATGATGAAGTAGAGTGATGGATCTTTGGTGGAGTAAAGCTACGTCCACATGTCATACATGTTTCGCGACTGGTATTTGTATCGGGCGCATGTATCGTGAGCTAATCTGGTTTTACTAAGGTGCAAGTTGTGAATCTTGTTCCGTATTTTGTTTCGTAACTTATATTGCCCTTTGTTGCGCTGCATTGCCTTAAAAAGATATCTGAAGAAGTACTCCCTCCCCACTTAGCGCAAGAGGGATATAACGAAGTAGGGAAACTTGGGACGAATCATGTATCGGATATAAATTGTTGATCGTTTTGACGTTTTTCTCGGCACATATACATTGTAGATATACTTTTTAAAGGCACATCAGTTTGCATCGGCGCACCAAAACCTTGTGCATATCATAATAATATTTCGTACATTCACACCAATTGGCCTAGCCCAAAGTAAGTACGGTAAGGCTTGTGTTACTGATACTAGGGTAACGGATAGACATACACGGATAACGGATAGACGAACGTTTGGTGCAACGGTAGATATGCTTTTATGATGAATACGAGCATCTGTACCCGAATCATATTTATTTATATATATCCCTATGTATATTACATATTTATGTATTATATATTTATGTATGTCTACCCGTTACCTAAGTATCCATAACACAAGCCTTACGGTGCTTACTTTCGGCTAGACTAATTGGTTTGAATGTGAGACATATTATTTATTACTAGCTGGTGCCCGCGACTTCGTCTGCGCAGGATTAGTATTTCGAACAATATGTTTATAAATTGTAGCCTATGTGTTATTCTGATGTATAAGCTATATTGTGGTAAAGTTTCATTCAAATCCATTCAGTAGTTTTTACGTGAAAGAGTAACAAACATCCATACATCCATACTTACAAACTTTCGCCTTTATAATAGTAGTAGGATTATTATCAACCATGTAAATACCCATAACTCAGGTTCTAATGTTCATTAAACAAACATCTACCTCTTCCGGGACTCGAACCCAGACTCTTCGGTGTGAAAGACAGGATCGTTATCGATGCACCAAATTGTCGTCGTCGGTCGTCACATATCGCAATACAAATGTGCCCTAATGCGGACGCTGCTTTATATGTGTAGAGTTTATACAAAATATATTTACTATAATTATTCTAACCATTAAATTTTGAATGGATGATTATATGGCTAGTCTGTGTTTTGACATTTATTACTCTGTGGTTATCAATATGTATTGAGCCCACGAAGGCTCTGCCGGAAGTAAGTTGGGAAGCAGTAGTTATTTCATATGTAGGCCGATGTCCTCTAATCGACCGAAAAATTGTATTATACCAAAGGAAGGATAATAAATTATGGTTTCGACGTAATTTATCATTTGTTCCGTTACAAAACATATAAAAACGTGTATGATTATCAGCAGAAAAATATGTTTTTGGTAGTCCTATTAGGATAGGATACCTGAAGGTTGGGTTATGTTGGTTTTTAGGCGTATTTTAAAATCTTATTGGATTATGGCATTGTGATTACCAAAATTAAACATAAGTACAATAATAAGTACAGTACAGTCTTGTTTAGATTAATTATTCAATTCATGTATTTATTTTAATTTTTAAACCGGAAAGGAAGTGCAGTAACTTCCTAATACAGGTATCTTATATATCAAGAAATGTTACCACAAAAAATATTGAAAACAAATGGTTTGTAATTGCAATAAACATTTTTCATTTTCATTTTTAATACACACAATGCCATATGAAAAACCATAAGATTTAAAATACACCTGTTACAGACTAGATGAGACTGGCCGATTATTTTGTAAGGTCATTTTTAATTTTCTTTTTTATCAATTATGTCCTTTTTGAGCGGTTCTTTTTGTTCTTGTCACTTTGTATATTTTTTAAGAAGGTTTTTCTGTCTTTTTTTGCTTTAAAACCCATTTCTTTACTAGCGTTTTCTTCCATATATCAGTCCGCAACAATGCCTTTAAAAACAGTATAACAGCGTATCTTAAGTCTCAATTAAATTCAATAATTTATTTCATATATGACAAGATGACCCAATGTGTTGTTTAAAAAACATGTATTTTGTTACACATCCGAAATCACTCAGAGCATGTGCAGTGGTTACAAGTACAATTAGTACAACAATTACCCCAGCCGTAGGGTAGTCGATATAAGATAAGTACGATCACTGTTAGGTAAAATCATACAAAAAACGCCTCACAAAGTTTAACGGTGGTAAGGCTCAAAACTGATCCAGAAGTGACATATCTATCCTTTTATATATATCTGTGCGCGTCTGCGAGAGTCCCCCGGGAATCCCTGGGGGACTCACACTGGTCAAAGAATGGGTGGTCCTGAGCCAGCATTACACGGTCTTGCCCGTCTGCGGGGATGCCCAAATGCACCGGGCATCCCCTATCGTGGTGGGGCCTTCGTGCCAACCTGCCGGCTTCCCGCGGTGATTGCCAAAAACGGCCCTGTGGGCCAATGGCAGTGTGAAGGTGGATAGCAGGGTTTTTAGTGGGTAGGCCTCCAATCCTCCATCGGACTGTAGGCCGGGTGGGGGAATGGAGGAGAGCCCCTCGAGCCCCTGCCTAACGCATACTGCGCCGCTCACGAGGCGGCGCAGTATGCGTAAGGCATTTCCCCTAGTATAAAAATAAGGCTCTGTCTGTGCTATATTTTTTTGAACAAATTTTATGATAAATATTCTTTTCATGAGTCCCTGATTCTAATTCTACTATTGTTTTACATACTTTTTGTGTCTGTTTATCTGTACATCCTTCTATGAATCAAGAACGAGTTGACCGATTGTTATGAAATTTGGTATATGGTAACAACATGTGATTATGCAAACGAAAGGCATTATATCGCTAAAAATCTAATAGCCCTAACTTATATTATTAATACGAAAATAAGTTTGTATAAGTTACACTTTCACACCTAGCTACTCAATCGTTCACTATAAAATTTGCCAGGGGTACAGAAAAGTACATTATGTACCTTTTATCCGGAAAAAAGTACTGCTCCCGAGCGATAGAACTATAACTTTTAATTGGTAGTCTGCATTAAAGTAGAAGAACCCGCTAAAAGCCTATAATATTATTGTACAGTTCCGTTTTGCCATTTTTATTATTTTAAACATGATGCGATTGTATTTTATTTCATAATACGATTTTGACTTCTATTAATATTGTAAATTGTAAAACACAACATTTTTTGTCTCTGATTTTTGTTTTTTATTATTATTACTATTAAGACGAAGATATAATAAAAACTCAAATAAAAAGATAAATATTTAATAGATCTGATTTTATACATTTTTTTAACTTTGTCTCGCTTTCGACGAAAGAATCCCGCTCCTTGCACTCAAAAGCTTTCAAAATTACGACTTGCCAAATAAAAAAATCTGGTTACGCTTCTGATAAGAAGAATGGGCGCAAGAAACTTGTCAGCTTTTACAGAAGTAACGACATTTACAATATTACTTTACAAAAAAAAAAAATGATTCTGTAAAGTCAACAAGTATCTGTTTTAAGTAAGTATCCCTAAACATTGCAATAATACATATACAGCGAATAAACGACAAATTTAAGAAAGCTTTATGCTATTCGACTCTTTCAGTAATCACACGGCATATTGAATACTTGAATGACGACCAATCGGTGCAACGGTAGTGGTCCTACCTTTCCCCGAATCCCGGAAGAGACATATGGTATGTTTGTGTGATGAACTTCAACATTGGTTTAGTATTTAGTATATAGTTATTACTTATTATTATTATTATTACGTTATTTAGTATATAGTACAAATTCAGTTTAGTTAAAGACTAAATAATTGTTGGGGCTAGTCCGGAATTTATTTATTTATTAAAACAATACAATAAGCATATTACAGTAGAAAGCCGATTATTGGAACGCCGATTATCCGAACGCCGAGTATCCGAACGCCAATTATCCGAATCAGTCCTAAGCGTAATAAAAAAATTGAAACCAAGTAAGTTTTGTTTTGTTTTGTTGTAACAAGTTGGAACTCGCTGGAGTCCAGATATATTTCAACTGTTATGGTCGAAAGCTAGAGGCAAGACACTACATGTTACTTACTCTGATCGAGATGTTCAAGTTAGCGTTATTGTAGAACTGTATTTGTTAAACTTAATAAAGTTTATTCTTTGTGTAACAGTTCGCTGTTCTTTATTACCAGAATACGTCCGATTATCCGAATTTTCGATCATCCGAATCGATCCCAATTAATTCGGATAATCGGCGTTCTACTGTAATTGCGTTAATGGTTCTACATGCAATAATTACAAAGGCCTTATCACTGTCAGCAATATTTCATAACCGACACGCGATGCCTTGAGTTCTAGGCCACAAATTGAAGTACTAAAATAATACAAGTACTTATAAAACTTAAGACCTAGGTCCAATAAACTTGGCTGGATTCGTGTCATTGCCTTTGCTATGTAAAGTTGGCGCCGGAACTTATCAATGTTAAGATAAGGGTTTAGTCAGAGATATCAGCTTTTATGTTAATTTTAAATGGAAGTAAACAGAATTATTCAAAAGAAAGCTAAAACGATTGGTGAACTTAGTTATAATGTCTCTTGCCCCATATCTCCGCGAGTTCTTAAACGATTTTAATAATTTTTGTGTGGAATCGAAAATTTAGGGCCAGATTGTGACAGAGCCCAAATTTTGAAATTCGCAAAAACAAAAATGTTGTGACCCACAATATTAGCTCTATGGGATTCACATTGAAACAAAAAACGCGCGCTTTTTGATAGTTTTCATTCTTATGGAATTTTTTAATTTATTAAAATTGTTGATTATAATTTTTTAGTTTTACCCTCCGCTCCAATATATGGTTTATGTTTAGCGACTAGCATCGACCTAGTTTTAGATTTTTTTTTGATAAATATTCGTTTAATGCCTCACAAATACCAATTTTTGAAATAAAAATCTTCATTAAATAAAGTAAAATCCCTACAGAACCATAACTCTTAAATGTCTTGACATGTAAATCCAAGACGTTGAACCTGTGTATTCTTCAAGAGTGCCCCGACCTCAGGGTTAAATACCCCAAAAAGTTTAGAAACGGTCACCATGACAACCCAACGTATTTTCTTCAAACTCAATGCTTATATGAATATTTCATATTTCCTATAGCACGTAAGTAAATAAAATTAAATAACCTCTGTTTTATCGTTCTATCGCTTTTAGTTGACTTTGATGGCTTTCTAATGGTATTTTTTTTTATTTACACATTTAACTATAAGGTTTAAATATCTTACGAAAATATTACTAGAAAAAAAAAGGTTTTAAAAGGGTGATTTACTAATCAAGGGCCTTCTCTATGCTGATGGTCAAAATATACTTGTATCATCAGCCGAGGGATTGGCATGAAAGTGAATGTAAGTAAGACGAAAATAATAATTTTTGAAAGAGAAGAAAGTATGACTTGAATGAGCAATTACGATAGGAAGAGAAAAAGTCAATGTTTAAATGGGATGGAAGATATGAAAGTGATAATAAAGGAAGAGTGAATGTAGGAAATCATGCTTTTATGAGCAGCTAGAAGGTGCCAAAAAAGATTTCCAAAGGTTGCGGGTTCGATTCCCGCCTGAGAATTCACTTGTGACCCGAGTAAACTTTTTCTAGTATTTTTCTATTATAATAATTTATCACATACACTGTTCTGACTGTAAGTTAAGTTGATACAGCACTTGTGCTACGGAAATATAAAATAAAAACGTTACCACACAATGCTGAGACCCGAACCAAAATAATGAAAATTCGTTTTTAATATGCAAACGTTATTATTACTTATGAGTAACTATTTAAATGATGGACTTTAATACTATTATAATAAGATTTGAATTTAAAATCATACATTTATGTAAATTACACATAGCCTTTCGTTCGGGGATCAAACTCAGAGTAGTGACACTATAAAATCCGTATGCAAAACCAGTCGATCACAAACGTCGCTAAAATGTGAATGATATCCCAACAGATGGGATTGTTTTGCAATAATCGTGAAGCTTACTAGGGTTAGGAATCGAATAAAAAACATCGAATAGAAGACCGTAATTCGGAAAAACACTACTGCCTATTCAGTGGTCTACGAAAGGTGTATAATGATAATCTCCAGTATAGAGAAAAGTTAGCGTTAAGATTTTGAAGTAAACCGAAAGAATGTATCAATAGAGTCTAAATTTAAATTTTGGCATAAACGCGTCAGCTCCGTTCGCAAGATCTGAAATCTGCAAGCCATTTGTTCCCGCCATGAGGAATCTCAAGGCATGAATCAGGATATTGGCACACTTTTCTGTCAGAAAAAAAAATCATCATCTGTTTGTAACAGACAGACAACTTCAAAGCTATAACAAAATGTACAGACTGACAAACAGCCTTTTCTTATATCATTTACCAATCTATTTACAGTTTTCTTTTCTTTATTATGGTACTTATGCTAACTCGAAGCCAATAAACTTTTTTTTAATATATCTCTGTCATTTTCCACAAGAGATAAAAGAGTAATAAAACCGTAATAGTAGATTTTTTGTGTACGAAAAAATGTAAAAGAAATATGAAGAGTATTTTTTCTCTATTAAGAATACCTACGAACAATTTAGGATGAAGTAAGTATAACAATTATGTTTCAACTAAAATGTATTGCTCATTTTGATTAATAGGCGTTAAATTTATTGCATTCGTCTTCGTAAAAGCAGATTTACAATAAATTGCACATGTATTTTTTTCTTAAAATATTTAGAAAACTCAATAGTAAGTATTCTTGTGTTTATTTTTTTTGTAGTTTTATGTATATTTTTTAATTTGCGTTTTATAAATAATTCGTTAAATATTTTTTATCTGAATCATGGGATCATTATAATATAGAAACAATTAATCATGTTTTCTTTTTTAATTTCTAAGAATAAAGCAAGGAAACTTTTTTTCATGGGTTCAACTAGAAAGACCAATAACCGATCGCTTGTCTGACTAACCAATTAATTGTGATCTCTATCATTTATTTTACGACATATAATTTGGGTGTCGCAGCAATATGGGGGGCGGTACTATGCGTGACTTCAACCCTAACACCAATGAGGTCTTGCACTACTAAAACCGTAACAGCCCCGCCGCACCCGCATTAGCCGGTGGACTGGCTGTAAACCATAACGCAACTAAACGTTCGAACGCGCGAACGTGTTTAAAAAAATTAAGCTTCAAATCTCTAACCTCTTTGGTCGGGAGCGCGGGAAAAGTTTCTATTTTTAAAAGTGTGTGTGTCCTTTGTGGTGGTGAACTTTCAAAATGGAGGGTTGCGGGATGAACTGTATTAAATATCTTTTGGTTGTCTTCAATGGATTATTTATGGTAAGTATTTATTATATACATATAATATAGAATATTTTAAGATATAATCACTTATGTCGACAAATAAACAATATAAATGTGGGTGGACATCTTTCGATTTCTAGGTTTTTATGTCATGTTGAGTTACGAAGAAATCTATTTTTGCTTCGTACATTTGATTCGCTTGCGACGAGACGCGGTCTATTTTGATTAACTATCATTGTTTACATACGTTTCGTTTCTATATGCAAACCGTTTTCATAAAGGATGTTGTTTCATACCAAATTATTTGGTATGCAAATTGTTGTCATCATGTAACTGTATTTGGTTATTTTTGTTACCTATTTTAAATGGCTTGTTGATTTTATTATAATAGAATTATAAGTGAGAAAAATAAATATTTTTGTATGTACGATATGAAGTATTAAAGTTTAGTTTGTTTATTTGAGGGATAACTGACGTTTAATAGATATTTTATTTTACGAGTTCATATATAAAGTTTTTGACCATGATACAATAGTCAAGATATCACATGTTCTATTTATTTAAATGAAAAAAAAAATATATAACAAAAAATACTGTTCTCGTATTTTTTATTATATAAAAAATTCGAATAAAAATATAAATTACTTCAATAGATTCGAAGATTTATTCGAGTATTCACAACTCGAATAAATCTTCGATTACATTTATAAATCGATTCAAATCAGATGTCAGCGTGTAAGGTATTCGACCCGCAACACGTTTTTGTACTGCAGCAGCTGTTGCCCAAATATGTCTTTATTCTTGGACGACATAAATTTCAATTACTAATGATGACCTTATTTTATAATAAATTAAAATGTATAGTTACATATATAGTTACTGGTATTTATTATTTATTAACATGCATGTCTCACAAGCTCATAGATAAAACTATCCAAAGACTCGACTCAAAAGACTAGAATCACAATTAATTTATAAAGAATTATAAAAAACGTTTCCATTAACTATAGATTTAGATTAATTATATAAAAAATTTAATTATTTACAATAAACGTCAAATTATATAAGATCTGAATGATCTTACTGAAAAAACTACCACTCTACAATTATAGAGGTGCGTACCATCTTTAAACTGCTGTCTGAAAATAAAAAGCCCTACACAAATTATACCTATATGTAAAGAAATGTCAAACATTTGTATGCCTGTCAAATAATATTTTTTTTTTTTTATTATTTTCTTTCCATTCTTTTTTTTGTAAACTTAGATCCTTTTTGTTCTGGGACGAATTTATAGTATTAAATACAGGTATATTAAGTTTTATTGGCACCACAACCTTACCGGTTAATAATAAAAATAAATATCCACTTAAAAAACACATAAAAAGTATGTAAACCGCAGTTTACTCCTTAAGATACTTAAGAACAATACTTAAAATTAAAATTTAAAGATGCGCACGAAAGGTGGCGCACAAAAATCGTTACGTTGTCATTCGATCACTGAATTTTACTATTCATATATTCCGCCTTATATGAAACTCAATTCTCCTTAAGAATTGTCCTTAAGAATTGAGTTTCATATAAGGCGGAATATATGAATAGTAAAATTCAGTGATCGAATGACAACGTAACGTTTTATGTACTTAAATACTAAGTTAAAACACTTTTATGACTATGTTGTACTAGAGAAAAATGGGATATGAATTCTGAAGTGTGAACTAGAACTTTCTGTATTTGAGCTTGATTAATTCTACTAGATAATCCTAAAAATATACATCAATATATCAGTTTTTTCTATCCTCACTATTGGGACACAGGATTTCCAAAAGAAAAAATCGTATGGAGAAAAAACATAATAACAATAACTTTTTGTGATAGTACAAAGTAGTTTACACAGTACATAAAACCAATGTTTATTCTATTTTGCAACAACTAATAAATTCTCAGTATCGCGGTTTTTAATATAACAGCCTCCGTGGTCGAGTGGCTCGCATACTGGTTTCTATGGTAACGTCACTCCGAGGTACCGAGTTCGAATCCCGGCCAGGTCAATGTAGAATTTTTTTTCTCTATTGTCGTTATTTCTGAATTCCACATCACAAGTGCAAGTATGTGATGTCGTCTAATATTATATATTATATAATCTAATATATAAAATTCTCGTGTCACGGTGTGCGTAATTGAACTACTCCGAAACGGCTCGACCGATATTCGTGAGTCTTAGCGTGCATATCGGCTAGGGTGGAGAATCGGACAACATCTTTTTTTCATCCCCCTAAATGTTAAGGGTGGATTAATTTTTTTTTATTTTTTTGGACTAAATTTTTTGTTTTTATTTTTTTATGATACACTATACAAAAATACATACAACCCTAAATTTTCATTCTTCTACCACATACCCCTATTTTTTGATAGCGTAGTACTTTAATAATTTATATGGCAAAACAACGTTTGCCGGGTCAGATAGTTAATACATAAAATACTCTGTTAATTGTCAAAAGAAATCTCGTAATATCTTAATATAATACGGTGTTGTGATCAAGTTCGTTCTTGATGAATATTGAATTATGAAAAGGTTTTGATCAAGATAGAGATACGAGTATATAAGTTGTGCGTTTACCTAATAACATCTATAAGAATGTGTTTCATAGATTAATCCAGTCCTTATGAACAAAATGCGTCTAAAACAGACAATGTAAATTTAAGTAAGACTATTGTCTATTTTAGTAACATAGTCACATCGATTGGTCTAAAATATAAATATTTATGTCGGCTTCATCGACCTTAAGAAAATAGACAGCAAAAAATTAATGACGCAGTAAACTACCTTAATAGTTTACGCAAATTTTATTTGATTAACATTTATATAACATAATTCCACCTTTATTTTATTAAATGTATTATAATTTTCTTTTTTACGTACACATAAAAGTAATTTATTGACGTGAATACGTGTTTAATATTGCTTCCATAAGGACGCAATTCAAAAAAACGAATGATAACAAAATCGGGGTATACAGTTTAGTGTTGTAGCTACATATCCATCATCCCCATCCAAATTTCAATTACACCACTGAATAGCTAAAGAATCAAAGAATTTATTACGCCGAGTAAAGACTGCAAAACATCGCGCGCGGCGGAGGGGGAGCCCCGCCATTTTGAAGGCTATTTTTTACGACATATTAAACTCAGCAGTTATATTTGTCGTTAGTTTTTACATTTCCGCCATTCGACATTAAACTCATTTAATATTATACTTTTTATGTAAAAATAATTTCAAAAATAAAAACATAAAAATATGGCTTCCATTTTAACTATATTTTTTAATTGGATAAATAAAAAGATTGTTTACAAGATAAAATTATATTTATTCGTGACTTGTATACACTTGGGCTTATAAGGCATAAATTTTAAACGTGCAAACATTACTAATCACGTTTAATTAAGTATACCTATACTAATACTTGATAGAGACTATACAGAAATAAGGTTATTTTTCGTTCAAATTTAAAATCTTAATCGATTCGTTGCTACATAAAATTACCAGAAACGAAGGCTACGAGCTTGATTTACGTGAAAAATGAAGATAGTTGTATACTGGGTAGATTTCCCTAAAACTTAATTTGAAGGAGTTATCATCGACTTAAAAATGACACGACTCCAGTGGCTAACGCCACACGCAAAAGAAAGTGATCAGCAACGAATCGGTTAAAGCTTAACCTTTGAAAACTTAAATTAAACTAGCTAATCTATATTGAAACTACACCGAAACAAAACTTATTTTTACATTTTTTAACACAAGTAAAAAAAAAATAGACCAATCGTCAAAACAGTAAAGACTCTATAATAGCACTCTACAGAATTTTTACTTGGGGAAATCAAATTGTAAATCATTTTTTTATTATTATTTAGGATGGGTTAGCTCTTGATCCCAATCAAGCCCGGGGGCCAAGATAGATTCCACGATGGAACTAGCTAACCAAGAAGGTGCCTATACACCCTGGCTTTGAAAATAGACGGGTTATAAGTTCTCGAAAATACAGACGCAGGGAGGGAGTTCCACTCCTTTGCTGTGCGCATTATGAAGGATGTTGAAAAGCGCTTGGTGCGACAGGTAGGAATAGCAACCAAGAAAGAGAGAGGTAGCCTGCAGTGCGTCTGGATGTCCGATGGAAAAAAGAAGATGGTGGTATGAGCAAATGCAGCTCTTGAGCCCACTCTCCAAAGTACAGTCTGTAGAAGACCGACAGACAGGCAACGTGGCGGCGATGAGCTAAGGTGTGAAGCTTGCTCTTCACTTCTAATATTTTATATTAGCATTTAGTAACATTTTACTTCTAAATCTATATTTATTTTAAAATTTACTTACCTTTAATCTTTCAAGATCACTTTATACGTAAACAACACAAATAAAAAGCACAAATAACTCATATTTTTAAAATTATTCATTTAAATAACGCCAAATACTGTGATTTTGCGAGTACAAATAACGAGACAACTAACACTTAGCAATTATTGTTCTCATTTCCTCATGGTCGGGGAAGTGCTCTCGTATTTTAAAGGGAGATAACATGTGCTGTGTTTTTCCTGCCACATACAAAATTATTAAGTAGTTACCTTTTTTTATAAAACACATTAAGTCTAATGCGCCTGTTGTATACTTAAAGACATGTTAAGGCCATTACTATACAACCATTTTTTCTTCAGCCATACATTAAATCGTAAGAGTCCGATTTTTTAACATTAATGCATATCGTAATACGTTCGCACAATGTTTTACACAATAAACTCAAATTATCAGTTTAGGAACATCTAATAAGCCAATAATAAATTCTGAACATCCTGAAAGCCAATATTTGGGTATGACAAATACAATAATTTATGTATAACATTAAATAACGCGAAAGCTTTTGCAAGACGAATTGCAGATTTTCATCATCTCATATTAACATTCAAGAAATCGCAATTTATCTCAATTTATAATAATAATATTTCTTACATTCAGGCCAATTTACCTAGCCCAAAGTAAACACTGTAAGGCTTGCCTTTTGGATACTAGGGTAACGGATATACATAGAAATATATATAAATACCCATGACTCAGGTAGAAATGCTAGTATTCATCACACAAACAACTGCTCCTTCTGGGACTCGAACCCAGGACCGTCGATGCTAAAGGAAGGATCACATCAGTTGCACTAAACAGTCTTCATTTGGTATTGAAGTTGCCATTGTTACATGTAATTTATTAGATCCCATATCAATTTTAAGGTAGGAAACAAAAAAATATGTTTATTTGGCTCTTTTAGTAACTATAATTTTAAATTATTCTGATAGAAAAATGCTAGAAATATTCGACTCGGCTCACAAGTGAATTCTCAGGCAGGAATCAAACGCACAACCTTTGGAAGTCCGGTCCAATAGAGCTACCGAGCCTTGTGAATTTAACTTTTTAAGATAGCTTTGAAAAAATGCATAAAATATATAAAACTATAATTTTGTAGACTACATGACCTCTTTTACTTTTTCACAGATTAAAAACTAATATTCAGAGATAAACGTTGACTGAATGAAAAGAGAGTCATTTAATAAAGAAATTGAATTGTTGCTGTTGAACGCATTTTCTTTACTTTGTTCAAGTGCCTAGTACTAACATGAACGCCTCATCTAAGATCACAAATTTGTTGTTTGTTTGTTTGTCTGGCCGCTCTTTTTCCCGCTCTTTTTCCATTATATCAATTAACGTTACCATAGCAACGCGATACCGGGTCAGCTAGTATAAACAAATAACGTAAGATTTCCAAAACTGCAAGTAATATTTTTGATGTGTTAAGTGTTTGTAGATGATCCGTAGGTTCACAGAATACTATCTGTTAAGCATTACAGTAGCTAGGACTATGCAATGTGTGTTTACATATAACAATAACAAACAGTCATAAATTATTTCATATCAAAATTTTACATCAGGATTCTCCGATATTTCGGTGCAGTTTGTGCCATTGTTATCTCACGGAAGTAGTTATTCCATGACTATTCTTTCGTCAAAAATAATAAAAAACCATAGTCAAAAACCCGTTTTTCGTTATATAAATGTTAGTGACCATGAAAGTTTATGACCGTGTTTAACACGTCACTTTTAATCCCACTTGTAATTGTGTTCTAGTATGGTTACAAGGTAATTATGACGCGTGCCTACGTAACAATAGGTCAGAGTGCACTTTCCGTTTTCCGTAGGTGTATTGTATACGTACCCATTAAATTGGAATTTTATTAGCCTTAACGCAGAAGTATATAGCAAGTACATACTCATAAGTGATTGCTGTGGGTCTGTTTTCATGCAAACTATATACAATTTTAATCTTTCGCCTTCCAAACTCCCCTGATGTGTTTTTTCAATTTTGAACACAATTTTCAATAGTCTTCGAAATCGGCAACTAGCATTTTGTTGTATAAATGCTATTCTTAATAAAAAAAGGAGAATTCTCTTTAGTATCGTCAATCTACCTGCAGTATATACTTACAAAACCCAAGGTGTCGTCTAATAGATCAATCACACCATCGGGTGACGATTTATCAAATCGCCACAAAGCTAAAAGTTGCCACCCAAGCAGTTAGTGAAACTTAATTCTTGAGAAGTTGACAAGTAAATATGTATATTTTTAGATAAAATGGAATTTCACTCTTCATTTTCATATAAATTTAAATTAGAGATTTTTTTCTTTTATTTTCGTCTAAGGGGTAGCATGAAGTACTATGTACAATTTTAGAGAAAGTGAGATTTACGATCACAGATGCTTTTAAACACCCGAGATTCTATAAACAAAGTACTTTTCGGTAATCGGTCTTGTTCTCTCGTCCTTAAATAATGTATGTACTATTTTTTTTTTAAACAATATAAACAATGCGTTATTAATATTCCTTTAGTGTAATGTGTAAGCGTTACTATTGGGTCCACATCCATAGTAATTGCATCGGTGAGATTCAAACTCACCACACTTGGTTCAAAGCTGGCATCTCAACCAATGATCTACAGCCGCCTTAAATTGCCTACTTATAGAACTGAGTCTGCCCAAGCTAACATTTAGGACGTCTTACCTTTTTGGAGCCTAGTTCTTAAGAATTGAATTTCATATAAGGCGCTCGGTTAAAAAAATATGTAGACTTAGTGATCGAATGACAGCGTTACGTTTTTTGTGCACAACCCATCGTGGGCACCTTTCCCATCGGAACTTTTTTATATTATGTACTTATTCAAAGACAATCGTTTTTAAGGAGTAATTTTCAGTCGTGCGTTGGAGCTAACATACAGACTTTGTCATATTTTAAATGTTTCTATTGATATGTTGACAAGTTTCTTGGCTAAACTGAGTTGAAATCCTTATTTATTATTAAAGAAAGAAAAAAACACTAATTCGATTAAGGCTGAAAAACTACTTAATCAAGCCACTTTGAGGCCTAATTCGCCCACTTTATCATAGAAAAAGCTTCTAGAAATTACTCCTTCGTATATCACTTGGTTAAATTAACAGTCTTTCGGCGAATAAAGGTGTATAAGCAATTTACTATCGTGATAATGAATGGACTACCTGACAGAACTTTATTTAGTTACGTCACGCCTACCTGACTCATTTTGTGGGTCAGCATTAGAATTGCTCATCGTAGAATAGCTGGTGGCGTGAATAATGCTAATTAATGTTAATTTATCTTTATTTTTGTATCATCATTTATTCTAATGAAAGCTCTTTGAAGTGATACAGCTTTATGGATATTGAAAACACGCTTGTTTTTTTTTTGTTTAATTTTGATTTCGTTTAGGGCCCTGTTCACGAATCGTTAATGTGTTGATAAAAAATTCAATAGCTAACAAAGTTCTATTTACTAAAAACGAAGGACGATATACTGTAAAAATTAAATGTTAATGCTTTATTTAAACATTATTATTGAATTGTAAAGAAATTCTTGAGACTCAGTTCTTGTGTGGACGCGATAGAGTAAGAAGTGAGTTCTTTCTTACTTTCTTCCATCCACTCAGAAATAGTTTTTTTTTAATAGTAAATAGGTTAGCGCTTGACTGCTATCTCGCTTGATGGTAAGCATCGCTGCGATTTAGGATGTGACGCCCTTACCTAGAAGATATCTATCTACTCGTTGCTTGAAGACCCCTTAATTGTATTTGTCAGGAAACACAGACTCAGGTACAGGTACATATGTCAGGGTAAAATAACAAAATGAAAATAAAGAATTTTTCAATTTTATGTGCGAAGAACCATTTTTAACCTTGATCCAATATCTCGATTCCAAATCACCAGAATTCTATTTACTGTGATCTAATTTCTATATTGGCTACAGATGTGAGGTTGTATTACTCTTTTTTAATATTCTTCAATGGAGTGATTGGCAAGGTCATGTTCACATAAAAACATTGGTCACGTTAGTTACCCACGTACTTTTTCGTTAACACTAGAACCGATAATACGCCATTACGTTAACTATAATAATTAACTCACAACGGCTGATTCTTATAAGTACATTACGTAGTACGCGCCGCGCACTTTACGCTCTACTATGATTACATTAAAATACGATTTTTTATAAACTGGAGAGCAAACTTTTATCGATTTGATGAGACATTATGTCGTGAAGGGACAAAATGTAAAGACGGAAGATCAGGGTAAAGTTACAGTATATATATTTACAAAAACAATTTAAAGAACAAAAAGATTGGAGGTAAGAAGAGTGAGGGCGAGTATGTGTAGAGTTCAGTGAAAATGTGAGTAGGTGGTTGTGGGTCGTCGGCGATCTTCTATATCGGTGGCTAGAGGCCCGGGGCTTTAGGGCCCAGATGCGGTGTCACCGTCGGATGAAGGGTGGCGCTGCCGGTAGACAGGAGGCGGGGCAGACGTCGGCCGGAGCTGCTGGTAGACGGGCAGCGCTGCTGGTAGGTCGGAAGGCGTGACAGGTAGGTAGGGCGGCGCTGCTGGTGGACGGCCTGCACCGATTTACTGCCGGCGCTGCTGGTAGACGTGCGGCGTGACAGGTAGATAGGGCGGTGCTGCTGGTGGACGGCCTGCACCGATTTACTGCCGGCGCTGCTGGTAGACGTGCGGCGCTGCTGGTAGGTCGGGCGGCGTAGCAGGTAGGGTGTGGCTAAGTTTAGTGTAGGTTCTTGAGCCAAAAGTTTGCCTTACGGCGTTGAGGACTTTTCTTGAGTCCCGGGGCAGCCGGCCCCGGGATAAGGCCTTTAAGAATTTTGGAGAGCTCGGTAGCGAGCTTTAGATGTTAACGTGGCAACTTTTGCCGAAGAAGTGAATGACTTGGCAGGTCAGCTCGGTCTTTTATAGGCCCAGAGCCATTTAAATTTAGATTGTCTTCGAGAAGACATAAAAAGAATAAAATCTGGTTTTCTTTGGAGGTTGAATACCATAAATGAAAGAACGTGTCATGGGTAGCCATGGCAACGGAGAAAAACTTATATGTCAATAAATTAAATAAATACATTTTTAGTGATAAAATGGAAAATTAATAACGAAATAGATTAAACAAATAGACAGGTTAAAATAACAAGCAATGCCAGTAAGTGTGTAGCATTCTGAATAGAAGTTTTGAGTGGTTGCGAAGCTCTATATGAAAATTCAGTGTTTCTTTTCAGCAATGAAGAAATTATTAAGTAAAATATTATTGTATATATATATTTACAGAGATTAAAACGTTAACAAATGACGATGCAAAATGGAATGATAAAATATACAATTTAACGCATGTTATGAATGAAAATCGGAGATTATAAAGGTACATATTAGTATACATTACATTTCCCCCACGACCCCAGAAAATTTTCGACTCGGGAGAAAATTTTACTAAAAGAAAGGGCCAAGAGAAATCCTAGGAACACTACTTCGCAGGAACATACAAGCATTCACACAAATATCCATCCTTCTTCTTTCATACCCATCCTTCTTCTATCATGACATCAACTACATTCAGGTAAGGGTGGAGTTCACATTCAATGACTACCACTCTAGAAGGGTGTTCCTACATGACTACAGGCTTTTTTAGGGAGTTGTCAACCGCTCCATAGGTGGAAAAAAAAATTGTTATTGACCTAGGCATCTTTAAGGAGTAATCAACCGCTCCAACCTAAGGCTTATTTAGCGAGTAGTCAACCGCTCGGACTTAAGGCTTGTTTAACGAGTAGTCAGCCGCTCGAAAAGGAGTACCAGTTAGTACTTAAAGAGTGTAGGGTTAAGTTGAAGAAGACTTACGATGTAGTCTTGGGTAAAGGTTAAGTTAAAAGTAAAGGCTTTAGTTACCTTTAAAGAAAATTAAGATAGAGCAGTGGAATACTCTATAGTAAAGATAGAGGCAGAGATTTCAAGTAACGTCTCTTTTAGACGTTGGGGAAGCTTAAAAGCTATAAGGTTAAACAAACAAAAATTAATAATTTTGAGATTTTGATGAGTGATTAAATGAGTGATTATGAACGAATTAATGAAGTAAATGAAATATACATGAGATTCAGATTTTAATGTCTTTGATATGCCATTTGGTTTTTGTGCCGTTAGTATCTTCTAATATATACACTAAGGATGAAATCTTTTTTACAACTTTACATTTTACAAATTTAGGTGCGAGTTTAGCGCTGAAATAAAAACCTGCATTACTTTGAACATAGTTCTTTCGCCAAACCATATCGCCGACATTAAATTCTTTAAGTGTACGACGTAGTACATAACGCGCACTGTTTTTAGCATGAGCTAAGAATAAGGTACTTTGAACTTTATCGAAAATAGATGCGAGGAAACCTTTTCCGCTGGGTGAAAGGTGAATGGCTCAAATTTATTATTTAAGTCATCAAATTTAGTTTTAAGATAATCAAAGGTAGTTAAAAGTTCAGGGTTAAGGTCAATGTCAATGCGTTCAAATCTAAAATATAAGTGGTTAAGGTAAGATTCAATTAGGCGAGTAAATTTAGCATCGCCCTTAATAAGTCTATTAATTTTTGCTTCAAGGTAGTTGATGGTCGTTTCGAGTTGAGCAAGATCCTCATCACCCGGAATAGGAGAAGTTAAAATATCCTCCGACGAAGTTACCGAAGAAAGTCGTTGAATTTGTTTACGTAAATCTATGACCGTGTTTGCTGGATCCTCTAATCTAATTGTTACCTCATAAATAAGTTCAGGTTTATTTAAGTAATCAAATTTAATTAAGCGAGGCATAGTGAAAAAAAGAAAATTAAAGTTAATAAAGTTTAAAGAAAGTACCTTATTTCCTTCTAAAATAAAATAAAAATTAGTGTGAGTAGAGTAGAAATGATGTAATGTATTAAATATGAGAGAAAAAAATTGGAAAAGTTAATTAATATTTAAATAAATAAAAAAAAAAATTCTAAGTTAAAGATTGAGTAAATTAAGCAAGTTAAGTAATTAAAGGATTAAGATTAAATAAAGTAATAAACTAATGAGAAAGAAAGGTATTAAGATCAAAGTTAAAAATTAATTTCCGATTTTTTATATAAATATATATATATATATATATAGGAATAGTTAGATATAATGAGGGGACTTTTTTTTTGTTTCCTAAAAAGATGCCAAAAGGGGTGAATATGAATATATACACTAGAAGAAGTGTTGTTTTAGAATTTAGGGGGGATGTTGAGGTGATAAATAAAGATGGGGTAGGGAAGAGGGGAAAAGCTAAAGAGAAGACCTGGAGACTTAGAGTTGGGCGCCAATTTTGTCGTGAAGGGACAAAATGTAAAGACGGAAGATCAGGGTAAAGTTACAGTATATATATTTACAAAAACAATTTAAAGAACAAAAAGATTGGAGGTAAGAAGAGTGAGGGCGAGTATGTGTAGAGTTCAGTGAAAATGTGAGTAGGTGGTTGTGGGTCGTCGGCGATCTTCTATATCGGTGGCTAGAGGCCCGGGGCTTTAGGGCCCAGATGCGGTGTCACCGTCGGATGAAGGGTGGCGCTGCCGGTAGACAGGAGGCGGGGCAGACGTCGGCCGGAGCTGCTGGTAGACGGGCAGCGCTGCTGGTAGGTCGGGAGGCGTGACAGGTAGGTAGGGCGGCGCTGCTGGTGGACGGCCTGCACCGATTTACTGCCGGCGCTGCTGGTAGACGTGCGGCGTGACAGGTAGATAGGGCGGTGCTGCTGGTGGACGGCCTGCACCGATTTACTGCCGGCGCTGCTGGTAGACGTGCGGCGCTGCTGGTAGGTCGGGCGGCGTAGCAGGTAGGGTGTGGCTAAGTTTAGTGTAGGTTCTTGAGCCAAAAGTTTGCCTTACGGCGTTGAGGACTTTTCTTGAGTCCCGGGGCAGCCGGCCCCGGGATAAGGCCTTTAAGAATTTTGGAGAGCTCGGTAGCGAGCTATAGATGTTAACGTGGCAACTTTTGCCGAAGAAGTGAATGACTTGGCAGGTCAGCTCGGTCTTTTATAGGCCCAGAGCCATTTAAATTTAGATTGTCTTCGAGAAGACATAAAAAGAATAAAATCTGGTTTTCTTTGGAGGTTGAATACCATAAATGAAAGATCGTGTCATGGGTAGCCATGGCAACGGAGAAAAACTTATATGTCAATAAATTAAATAAATACATTTTTAGTGATAAAATGGAAAAATAATAACGAAATAGATTAAACAAATAGACAGGTTAAAATAACAAGCAATGCCAGTAAGTGTGTAGCATTCTGAATAGAAGTTTTGAGTGGTTGCGAAGCTCTATATGAAAATTCAGTGTTTCTTTTCAGCAATGAAGAAATTATTAAGTAAAATATTATTGTATATATATATTTACAGAGATTAAAACGTTAACAAATGACGATGCAAAATGGAATGATAAAATATACAATTTAACGCATGTTATGAATGAAAATCGGAGATTATAAAGGTACATATTAGTATACATTACAATTATTGCAACAAAGCACTGCAGATATTTTTTCTACATCTTTGTATTAGTCGCTTTCAGAGTTATAAATATCATACATTATATTATGACAATACCTAATGTTAATACTGGTAACAAACACATTGTTACCATACCAGCAACACGTGGCCGGGTTATACCAGCAACGCGTGGCCGGGTTATACCAGCAACGCGTGGCCGGGTTAGCTAGTTTTTAATTAAAAATAATATAAAATTTACAGAAACTTTTTGAATCGTTTTTAGAAAGGAAAAGCTTAATTGTAAAAAATACTATTAAGCTTTTGAACCTTGAACTATAAATTCGATTAGTTAAATTCTGTTATCAAGCAGATCCACATCGTAGCAGTATGAATAATTGAAGAGTCTAAATTCCATTAGTTATCTATGATCACTAGATCATAGGTATTTTCTACAAAGCTCAAGTAAAATCCTGTAACAACAACACTTACTTAACAACAAAAAATTAACTTCATAAGAATTAAAGCATCATTTAGACTTGAGATTAAAAACTTTAGGTCTCTTTGTTGACTTGGACTTGCTCTTGTCTTTTAAATAAAATATTGGATATAGATTTTGCTTAAGGAAATAAATCGATAAGGAGATTCCCTTTGATTTTTCTTTGCCTATTGTAAAGTACGAATTATTAACTCTCAAAAAAAGGTACATCACTTGGGTATTATAAACCACAGACATGAGGAAAGTCCGCCATTGTACATCTATATTCTTGGATTATGTGAAATAATTACATTCATTACCAAATTTTAACTATTTAGACTAGGTCTTTATTCTTAGACTACCTTTTGAAATTAACATTACAATAATTTTTAAACCTTTTTAAATTTACTAGCCGATCGCCCGGAGTGCACCCGGGTTTCGGTGCTTACCTTCTACATATAAAGAAACTACAAAATAGAGTTGATTTTGTTAAGTTTCTTTATTTATTATATACATTATATAGATTTAAGCTTTTTTTTAATTTACAGTTTAAGCTTTTTTATACAAGAGGGTCTTGCTCTTGACTAAACACTGAAGGAGCTAAGAGGAAGCCTACGGTGGAGCGAACGTTATAGTCACTCGGAAAAACAGACGCAGTGAAATATCGCTTGATCTGGCTTTTTACACAAAATAGCGTTATCGAAGATAGGCTTGGAAGTTGACTTTATGCCAAAAAATTATTAGTAATGGAAATAGTAGTACCCCGGAAAGTAGGAGTCAAGGTATAAGAACTCCTTTTTGCGTTGAAGAGACACGCCTACGTTGACCAAATTGTAGTTACCTAATTTATGAGACAAACATGGCCTTTCTCAAGGAACGAACTTCTTGACCGTGTTATCTGTATGTCCAACAATTCCGGGCAGAAGATGAGGAAAAGTGTCGCAGGGAGAACGGAGCCCTGAGAAATTCCGGTATCAACAACCGTTAGAAGCCGTCGATGACGATTCTGATCAGCCTCTTATTCAAGGAGTCTGAAACCCAGCTACAAAAGGCAGTAGAAGTACTGCACGCTGGAAGTTTGTTCAACAAATAAGCATGCTAAACCCGGTCTTTAAAATGCCAAACGACACAGCAAACGCTTCGCCATGTTGTTTTGCATTTATTATTCCTATAAAAAGGTCATAATTTTATGTTCGTACGAACTAAAATAAATATTTAATATATGCTTTCTTTAGCAGTTTCTATTGTTCATACTTTTACCATTTTTATTTCCCTAAAGGCCGAGTTTCTGATAATCGAATTTTCAGTATTGGTGACACTATCGGTAATAGCAGCATTCTTTAGAGTTCATTAGACCTTGAACTTGATAAATACCATAATTAATCATGTATATTACAGGACTAACACTCATTTCGAGTTTTCAGTATCTAATAATTATACTAGATTTAAAAAATCTAAAAATCCCACGTTTTTCAATGTCCTAAAAAGAATAAAATAACCCTGCGGGGCAAAGCGAGGGGCCACTCAAAACGTGGGGGCGCATATTACTAAGAGGAGATTTTAAAGAGATGAATGACATGCATTGATGCCGATTATTGTAAAGATGCGCCCCCACGTTATGAGTGGCCCCTCGCTTTGCCCCGCAGGGTTATTTTATTCTTTTTAGGACATTGAAAAACGTGGGATTTTTAGATTTTTTAAATCTAGTATAATTATTTTATTCTTTTTCGCTTTCTCGTATGTTTTTTTGTTGTTTGCTGAATTAAATCATAATCACACACTGCATTAATTAATCATGAACGCAGCAAACATATCGAGAGAAAGAAGTGACATAAAGTCTCATATAAAAGCGAAAGTGGCCGAAAGTTGTCGAAATTTGACCTGAAAGTGCATCTGGAAAGTTGAAAGTTGCTTTAGAGTGCATTGTCATCGGGTTCTGAACTATCCTGAAAGTTTCAGCTTTCTAGCTTATCGGAAAGTGCCTCAAATTTAAGTTGCAAGATTTTGCCCGGACAGACAAACAAATAAGAAAAGTGAGATAAGAAAAACGTGGTAAATAAAAATGTATCAATAGTTATCGCTATTAAAAGTTGTGATTTTTAGCCTTTTAATATCATCAGCATTTGGATACTTGGTTTTAAATGCAATGCCGATCTTGTAGACTAATTTTATTATCTTCCTCTTTTAAAAAAACCCCTACAGCTTTTCGCTATCAAATAAAATATCAGAAAGCTAATTTCTTACCCTAAAATTGAAATAAGAAATACAACGAATTCACCGTATCATGTTGATTAATTATCAAGTGCCTTCGGGTGGTAAAAATTTGGGACTGTATTATTTTTTTAATAATGCTGACTAAACTTTTATTGTTAGAATTTCGGCCTTATTTAGATGTAGTAGAGTCGTGAACGGTACCATTCAGATTTATAGTCACGCAAGGCCACAATCAAGTGGCTAATGTATTCGTGTTTTATTGTGAAAACATACAATAGCACCCTGTGTATACATACGTAGAAGACTACTTTACACCTTTTGGTAGCCATGGTAACTGGAATGTAGAATCATAAAAGACGGCGATCGATCTTAACTCTATGTTTTGTAGAAATTTTTCCTTCTGGATACAATTAATTTTTTTATTTGTTAAAAAACTCACATGTGTCAGATTTCTTAAATCTCGTATCCCCTGTTCACAGAATGACGTTAAAATTAAATAAAACGTAATATCGTTTAACATTCACCGGTTATGAACTCTCCAAAGTGGCAAAAATATTTAGATGTACCTTAATTTTATATTGAGTTCCTGGTATTTTAAATATATAAGCGGTTTTTTTATACACAGAGCGTCAAAAATTACCTCGTTACTTACTGTAGCTTTAGTGAATCATTCATAAATTCGTTACTCTTTTTGTGATTCCCCGTACAATAAGGCTGCACTCAGGAAATGACACTTAATTCTAATATCCAGAAGCATTTAAATCGCTTGAGAGCAAAAGTAAAGGGAGCGATTCACGTTGCCATGAGGTGCTCACATAGTATTTGGTTTTTGCTGTACGTAGGTACCAATGCATGAAGGACACACTTTTTGTGAAACAATCTAACTATTCATAAAGAATTACAACAAATACTTTATGGTGGTTCGATATAACGACTTCAAAAAATGTTATTGATTGAAAAAAATGTTTTACTGGATTAAGGAGTTTCCGGAGAAAAATATCTTTTGATAACTGTTAAATAAATAAATAAATATTTCCTACATTCATACCAATTAACCTAGTCCAAAGTAAGCACTTTTAAGACTTGTGTTATAGATACTAGGGTAACGGATAGACATACATATATCATACATAAATAAGTAATATTCATAGAAATATATACAAACATCCATGACTCAGGTACAAATGATAGTATTCATCATACAAACATCTGCCCCTTCCGGGATTCGAACCCAGGACCATCGGTGCGAAAGGGAGGATCGCTACCGTTGCACCAAACAGTCGTCTATATATATTCTATTTAGTCGTCTTTATATGAAATATATATTCTTTAAATAGGAGTATAGAAAATATAGAAAAATAATTAAGCCATCATTTATTTTCCGTGACCAGTATTCTAGTCTAGGTATTGTCAAAAATCGTATAAACGCTAAAATATTAACCCAGATATGCCTGAAACTATTTTTATCTTAGAAAGAGAAGATTTTCGGATATATTGTTTGTTATAATCCCAGTATCTTTGGAAAAATATAAAAAAAATATTTCACTCGTAGAAAAGCTGGAAAATTGATGACCCATATATGGGTCGGTCGGCATAAGCACTGCGTTTAAGTAAACGCTTAAGTAATAAATAGAAATATACATAAAACGCTTAAAATTGAAACAATTGTGATTTCTAACTTTCTATTAGTTTGTTTATGATAACGGATATTGATAATATATATAAGGCTGGTTTTTTTTTATATTTTATATTTTAGACCATTACTAACATAAGATCACCAATGTGGTCGAGACCGTATGAATCTCCAAAGCTGCTTTTTGGTATAGGATAAGTCCCGCGTTTTGTGAGAAACCTTTCTAATAAGGCTCTTGTGACTGACCTGCTAAAACCGAGATGATCAAAATCTCCACCGTCACTACGGAATATTGCCACATATTATGTTATGCCATTTCAATGCTATTACAGAATAGAGAAAACTAACATTTATAAACTAACATGTGATAGAAGTTCGATATAGACCTATATTCAGATCGGAAAGATCGACGCCTCCTATGTTTAAATTATATATTTTGACAATTTGAGAAAAGACTTCGTTTTCTATAGTGAAAAGTGCGTTGTTTGTTCTTGAAAAATACCATTGAGATAACCAAATAAAGGCCTCAATTTCGTAAATTTATCATTTTGAACCAGTCCCGTCACAGTCAGATATGTTTTCCCAAAACATACAACTAGTTTGTATAGAAACATATCCACTATAAATAAATGTTTCAACAAAACATTTTTCAGTTTAATTATGGTTACATTACATTTTTTAAACATATAGATTCGTATACTCCGCTATAAAGTTTATTACCATGCCATTGAATAATTGGTTAAAGTAATTTATAACGTATTTAGTTTTTTGGTGGGGTTGGAAGCTAGAAAACTAGTATTATTTGTGTCTACTCCTCCAATGGTAGGCCTTATTTTCTACGAACATATGTAGAATAAATGCGAAGAACTAACTCTTTAAGATATAGATGCCATTGGCTTATGAAAAAGATTTCTTTTGTTAACTGTTCAAAAGAATGTTATCATCTACACTTTCCTTATCAGATATAGACCAAATAGCACACAAAGCCTCTGTGATGCACGTAGAATAGAACTAGGTAGATTATGTATAGTAATAGCACCCTCTTCCCCAGAATCTCTATGTGACAGGAGTATTTGCGTTACAAAGTGGTTCAAATATAATGCATTATGGAGCAAGATAATTATTAACATCTAATTCACTCGATATTTTGAAAATATTCTGAAATAACAAACAACAAATATATTCATTTAAAAATTTAAAAGTACTATATTTGTGCCGACGGACCCATGTATGGGTCCATGGAATGCACAGCTGAATAAAAGGGTAAAAATAAAGATAATTTTAATTTTCTTTACAATATGAATATTACTAAAGTAATATACTTTTTAGTTTCACTAATGTTTTATTAGAATAATAACGGTAAATTAATATAAACTTACTTATCTGCGGATATGTTCTACAATTTTCGATTCACAAATTTTTGGCCGCAAATAACAACTGGTAATGTTTTGATTTACAATGTTACTTGTCATTATAAACAACAAGTACCTTTTAAATTTTCTAAAAATATGTGTATTTTGTTTTTAACGCATCAAAAAAAGCCGGTAGATTTTTTAAATTCTTAATACCCATACATGGGTCGGTAGGTTTAAGTGGGTTAATACCGTGTGATAATATGTCTGCGTAAAGACGAATTATTTTTATATTGTAATAACTAAAATCAACAAATAAACAATCTTATAATAATTAGCAAAAATATTTACATTTTTTAATAGAAAGCATAAAGAAATATCACTTATAAACTATTTTGCCGCCATGCTGAACCTACCTAGCTTACTTACTAGGAAGGTTCAGCATAAAATATTATTGCTGTTTCATGAATAAAGGATTTTTAATTATTTCAAATAGTTTTTTTTTTCATTTAACATTTGAGTGTTAAAAACTTATATGTAAGTGTGAACAAGTATTTAAATTATTGCACCTCTGAATGTTGCATTTTATTTATACCATTGTTAAACCAGTGAAAACTTTGCAAATTCCCAAAATGTTGCCCAGATATTTTAATCTTTCACCTGACAACCCTAAACTCCTAGACCAAAATGATTTATAACTTATTTATAAATCATATGCCAAAACCCAAAGATTAGCTAATTAATATTTTGTATAGTTTATTTTTTTAATGCAATTCTCCACACGCTACAAAAGATTCCTTAATTTAAACAAAAAACATATTAAAGGGAGAAAAAACAGCTCTTCCCCAGTTTCTTTCGGATTTTTCTCATGTAGTACTTCCGAAGAAATGGCATTGTTGTTGACTTTCAACAAATGCATTCTAGATGCTCGTATTAAATAAAAAGCACTTTATCTTTTTATCTTGTAGCTATTAGTTGTCACCATGCTGTTTTATATATTTATAGAAATCAAATTTTATGTGTAAAGCATTGGTTTTCATGCTGATGATAATTTACACTTTTAAAATTTCCGTTCCATTAATAAAACAAAAATTAACGCTATTATTAACCGGTCATTTAAAGTGACGGAAATAGTTCGGTACTTTTATATTCCTACATTTCAACCAAGTTACACATGTTGGGTTCAGTAGAGGATAATTACCATATTTTCCATGTTACCTTATATACCCAACACTTGTATAGTATTAGTCGCAAAAAATACAATTTGAAAATGAATCCGCTATTTTGTGTATTGACTGGTTACCTAGCATCACAGTACAGGAGACAGGGTATTTGCCAGTTTGTTGCCAAGTGCGTTGCACTGTGTGTCATATTGATTTTTTTAATACATAAAATTAAATGTCGTTTATTTGGTAGTCTTAGTTAGTTTCATGTCTACTGTGCATAGGCTTTTGTGTGGCCCCATCAAGGGAAAAGTAGCGCCAACACTTCACATTTTAAGGGTGGTGTAAAAGCCATTTGATGTCTTCTAAAGTATTGGTGGATCCTGCATCTGATACAACCAGGCTTGTCTGTGACGTAGTGCAATCAGGTGCTTGATTTGTCGTTTAATAGCTCAGGGAACAATGGGACCTATGTACTCTGTGTAATAATTCCTAAAATAAATAAAGAATTAAAAAAAGCGAATTTCATACTTGGGAGAATCACCCTCCACTTCCCGCAGACTACGAAATGAGCGGTATCTTTTCCAAATTATGTCCAGCCAAGCCTGGATATAATTTTAAAAACCTCCATTTTTTCGGGAAGGCTACCGCCTAATATTAAACATCTTTAGATTGAGATAAGCTTGATAGTCTTGTTACGTCTAGTATTGCAAAAGTCAAATATCTCAGTTAATTAAAGATCTTTAGTTAAAAGAAAAAGAAGCTAGCGTACTACAGGGCTTCTGCCACTGGGCCAAATACCAAAAACTGATATAAATAACTCTCCAAATGAGTACACAGTTTGCCTAAAATAATTTAATATTATAAACAAACTATATTTTATGTGTTTGTAATATTGCGCGTTAGAATAACCACAGGAAGTGTTAAATATTAGTTTTGGGAACGCGTTGGTTTTTTATCGGAATGTGTGGACTCATTAGGAATTTTAATCGCCGCTTATGTCATAGTAACTAACGCATTAGTAGTTTAAACGAATACTTATGTAACTCGCGTCAGTACAAAAGTATGGTTTACATATAAATTATCTTGTAATCTTAGACGTAAGAATAAGAATATTTATTTGCTAATACCATTTTTTTACAATGACGGGGTGTTACATCAAATTTGTAAATCAACAGTACTCGTCTTATTGTTGTAGGCATGCAAATACAATACATAAACTTTAGATTTTAATACAATTTGCTACAATGTAACGAGTTTAAAGAGAAAAGCAAGTTAATAATTAACTCACATAAACACAAATAGTCAATCACATAGGTCTTCAATAATTAAAAATAAATCAATAACTTAGTATTTTAGTAATATGAATTATACAATGTCACAAAATATATAATTAAATGAAGTATTGTCATGGAGTCAGGACCGTCTTTAACCTATTGGAGGACCTGGGCGTATAAGAATAATGGGGCGCCTATGACTTTGACAGAACACTTTTTATTACAAGAATAGACTATGTAGATAACCAAGGTTTTAGATTTTTTATTGACAGTCAAGAGATGAGTAGAAAAGCTTTAATTTAATGGGGCGATTCTCACATATTTAAAATTATCTAAGCATGCTGAAATTAGATAGCCTTATTTTAGGCGAGAGTATAGTAGGTTCGCGCATGCAAAAGCTAATAAGCAAGTCGATAATATAGTTCCTAATTGAGGTTTAATTTACTCTAATTAAATAAGTTTTTCAGTAATAAATGTCGGTATTGGTTTAGTGATCTGACAGGAACTAGAGGGCCCCTATCGATCGCGGGGCCCTAGGCATTTGCCCAGAGTGCCCAGTGGGAAAGAGGGGTCTGCAAGGCGTCAACTTTAAATAACTATCAGAAATTATAAACACATATTATATATTTAAATACAGACATATTTAAACGATTTATTAACAGCTGCCACAAATATCTAAACTAACTCTTTTTTTGACGAGGGGAAATGCTTTATGCATACCCCACTGTTGTGTGCATATCGTGCTATCCTTCAGCTTAGTGGGTCCCTGATTAGGAATCGCCACTTAACCTAACCTGCATTTCATACCAATTTATACCTTTTAAATTAAATCATTTATGCTAGAGACAGGGATTTCTTATCAGGAAGCATTAATTTACCTTTGAACTGTCAGTAAAATTCCACTCATGTCCATTACCACTGAAAGCCATGAATAATAAACTTTCTGTCGATCAACAGGCGATAGTGGGACGTGTGTTGTCTATGATTCGAAATGGCGTTTTCTTTTATTATAACTACCAACCAGGTGTCTGTAATGTAGGATATCTTTTATGAAAATACATGAGCAGTATATCCAATAGATGTAAATATTTATTTATTTATTAGCATGCAAAATAGATCATAATCATTATACATCATCCAAAATTATGTATGCATAGTAGCTTGTATAAAAAAACAAGAGGAATCAGTGCAGGAGATAGCTACTTATGTGGTAACATTTGATATAACATAATGATAAAATAGGTTCATCCAAATCGGTTCACCCGTTTCTGAATTACACATACACACACACATACACATACACACACACACACACACGTAGTGATCAAATGTATACATCCCTCATTTTTCGTCGGGGGTTACATAACAACACATAAACTGTTGGCCGGTTTTACAACAAGTGTAAGTACAACAGCTATAAAACCTGCTTTCAAATCGAAAAACCCATTTAAGAGCTACGGTGCTACAGACAGACACAGTGACACACATATAGCATAGGTATTTCGTTTGGCGTCGGGGGTTAACAAAAACAAATTGTATTGACGAGTAATTTTTTTTGTATTTTTTGCTATCTTTTATGATCTCGCCTTGTAAGCCGATTCCAATTTATCTAGTTTCTATTAAAATAATTTATCAAATGGTATTGATGTCATATATTGTCATATATATATAGAAATCGCCGTTTTGTATGGAAGGAATATAAAATCGATTTATTGGAGCGGAGCGAGCGAAGCTCCAATGGATCAGCTTCAATGGCACAATGTCTGTTACGCCATAACTTCCCGAGTTCTTAACCGATTTTAATATTTTTTGTGTGGAATCGAATCAACAGGTTTAGGATCGGATTGTGGCGGAGCCCGAATTTTGAAATTCGCAAAAATTCCCATCCAATCAAAAAAACTTTTTTCTTTTTTTAGTTTTACGCTCCGCTCCAATATATGGTGCCAGCGTAGCTTTATGCTTGCCGACTGCATCGCCTAGTATTGTTTAATCAAAGTATGCACCATTGTTATCTATGCACTTTGGCCATCTCATAGGTAGTTGATTGATCCCTTTTTAGAATTTGGAATTATTAACTAAAGAGGAAATATTTCAGATCAAAGTGGCCAGTACGACAAAACGCCAGTTTCATATGTGAGGGCCTAATAATAACATATATCAAAGAAAATAATTTGCATATACTCATACTGTACACGTTATATTATATCGAATGGCACAAACATTACATGGTTACATGTCATTAAATCCAAAATGATTACGATGGTATAATAGTGCATGGCGGCAGTAGTTCATTGCTTTAATTAATAGTTTTTGTAATTTGTAGGTGACCTATATAATTAAAATGAGTAACACCGCGTTACACCTTAAATAGGCGTGTTCACATTAAATATGGATAATGAATAAAACATGTAAATTTGTTAAATTCAAAAATATTTTATAAACTACTAAGTTTTTGGTTTTATCGCTTTTGGTCCTAAAAAGCGGTAATTTAGTATGGTTATATACATTGAGTGTGAAAGGAATCTTGAAAGACTTTTGATTATTATTAATAGGAAGTATGTGACTTTAAGAGTACCTACTTAGCGAAACGTTCAGGAAGGATTTTCAAATTAAACACTTATTTTATATCACGTTATAACATCACAACTCAACGGGTGATTTTTTTTAATGCCCGACAAGTTGCGCCCGGAACAAACTGTCAAGCAACATTCATTTGAGAGACTGCATAATATGAATGACTGCTAACTAGACCGGATGTATGGACACAAAATTTACTTTTTAATGAGAAATAAGGTTTAACGTTATATTTATAGATAACTAGCTTTTACCCACGGCTTCGCCCGCAACATTTTTTTTCAATAAAAAGTATCCTATGTTACTAATATCTCCAAGAATATATGTACGAAGTTTCATGATGATCGGTTTAGTAGTTTTTGCGTGAAAGCATAACAAACAAATATTAGTAGGGATGCTTAGCTTTAAGCCCGTTTATTATTCATCAACTATCAATAATTTTATTAGATGAAATTTAAATAATTCTATTTGGAGTTAGTAGACTCGAGCAATAAAAAACTAAAAAAAACCAGACTGCGTTTCTGTGTAATTTGGTAAAGAAAAAACCCTAAAACAAGAAGAAAAATTGTAGCAGTCGCGATCCAATCTAGACAGTCAGCTGTCTAATCAGAAGATTGGAGTAATCTGCAATGTAATATAGGTATGTGCTCTCAATTCACTAAGCCTCCATTTCTAGAATGTAAGATATATATATATATATATATATATATATATATATATATATATATATATATATAAGATGTTTAATATAGATATATTAAACATCTTATATATACACGTGTAAATCCTTAATTATTAAATTTCTCATTTGGATCGTCAAAATATTTACCATGCTAATAAATAATCTATTCGAAAACGAATCATCCAAATGCATGCCATCGAATAATTAGGGCGAACAGGCCATTAGTTCAGGCGTTCACGTTGTTATAAATGTTGAATGACGTCGAATCACATCGGCTTCGTAAAATTGACCTGGTCATAGAAATGGGACAGGGATCCAACCGGATCGATATTACTCACTGGGTCATGATTGATTCGTATTCTATGATAGCTACATTCAGTGACAACAATGTAATGTGTCTAGTTTCTTGGCAATGCAGCGTTGCGTCGTTTTAAGTTATTGAATTTTCTACCCCTCGCCATGATAAATCGGTGAATGATACAAGCGTACAAAAGAACCTCATTATGTCAAAATTGACACGTTTATGTCAAGTGTTCTGCAATCTACACTAAGAGGAAAGATTTGTAGTTTTGTATGTTTGCAATGAATAAACTCAAAAACTACTAAGCCGATTTCAAAAAATCTTTCACCATTGGAAAGCTACATTCACGCTGAGTAACATAGGCTATATTTAACTATAGAAATTTTTTAAAGAATTTTGTCCACCCGTGCGAAGCCGGGTCGGGCCGCTAGTTATTTATAGCTGTCTACTTAATTTTTTACATATATTTTTTTCAATTATTTTTTAGGATAAGTACTTGATCTTCTTTCACTGGGTAAATAAGATACTGTTAATATTTAATGAAAACAAGTAGTTTCAAACAAAAAATTTGCTAAAACTTTGATAAATAATGAAACAAATTACCGCCTAGTAATGTTCACAGAGTAGAGAGAAAAAAAAGTTTGACAAAATAGACAACCCCAGTCAGTTCAGCAGAAGACGCGAAATTTAAATATTTCAACAGATACTTTTTGTAAACAAAAACAATAAATATTGTGAAGTTGGATATTGTTACGTCACAAGAAAATGTTGAAAAGTTTTGACAAAAAGCATATAGTGCAGTCATTGAAGCGAAAAATAGGGTCTTACATCTGAATTTTTTTACTGTGAACCGATTTGCATCGAATTTTGGAATTATGCTCGTCTTACCCTTAACTTCAACAGTGAAAATGATCTGAGCTCCGCCTATTACTTTTAAGGGGTCTAAACAACCCCTTAATGGAAAAATTGACATTGATCCATTTTATCGCTAGAAAACATGTCTAACAGTAAGTGGTGAAATTGTAAAGTATTTTCTAACATAATTACCTCATATTAAAATCATTTTCAACCCCTTGAAAATCTTACAACCCTTGCAAACAACCCCTAAATTGAAAAAATCACAAAAAATACTTTGGTATGACATAAAAAGATGTAAGTATAGAGTAAGTAATATTTTATATTCTCTATAATAATTATCAAATTTTTAACCCCCTTTCAACCCTTGAAAACTACCCCTTGATAAAAACGTTGGTATGTATTCATGCCTACGTTTCCAAAATATATGAGCCATATTATGTATATATATACACATTACAATAGTCGTGGGTCTCTATTATACTGCGTACTTTCACATTGTTCCAAATATTCATACTCGGAAATTTTCAGTTACTAAGTAGAAAAAAATATGACAAGTTTTTCGACCATAACTCCTTCAATTTTCATGCTATCACAATTTATAAAAAACCATTGTAAAGGTAATTAAGAGAGCTACAACATCCTTCATTGCAATATATAGTAAAAAACCTTTTTCTAAAACGGTGAAGGGTTAAAAGGCTTAAGAGAGGCTGTGATTGCGCTGCCACGCGCTCTTTAAACGATCATATCTCCGTCGATTTTTGTTTGTCAGAAAAATACCTAAATTTTTGATCCGTACACTTTTATACGTATCTGTCGTCATTTTTGAGATATTATGAAAAAAGTGGGTTTTTTTTAAATTTGAAAATTTGTTTTTTCTTTTAATCGTGACTTTTTTGAAAAATATGTGTCCTGAAGCAGCCAAACTGATACTATCATTCAAACTTTTCATAATAAAATAATTCTAGGCGGAATACGATTAATTTTAATTTTGGTGGAAATGGCACTCATGAAACCCATTGATTTAAAAGAAAAAAACATTAGATGCTTCCCTTATTTGCAATACAGCTCACTTATTTTACGTGCAAAAGACTTTTAATAGTGCTCATTTTAAAGCTTATTTCAAGCACTACAAAACTCTTTTGTATTAGAATGCATAAAATGCATCTGCTCGCCGCTAGATGGCATTGACCACGTCGATTAAATTTCAGACAAAATAAAAAACGGCTTTGATCTTTATTATCTACCTTAATATTGCACTTAGAATACTTTATAAAAAACCAAATTGTTCATTGATTTACCTGCTACAATTTTGTTTTTTAAAAAATTTTCGATAAAACTTATATTTTTGGAGATATTTGCAAAAAACCGATGAAAAACGTGAAAAAATTGCGAATTTTCAATTGCCAATAACTCAAAAACTATTGGATTTTTTGAAAAACTTTATAGATGATTTTTTGCTTAAAATTAGGCCTTCTATCGATATCCGAGGTTAGTTTGCAAAAAAAAAATTCAACCCCGAGAAGGGGTGGCAACCACCCCCAGGGGGGTTGCGGAGTTCAAATAATTTTCACTTTTGAAGTTAAGGGTAAGATGAACCTAATTCCAAAATTGTATGCAATTCGGTTCACAGTAAAAAAATTCGGAGCAATAATGCTTCAATGACTGCACTAATAACTCGAAAACCAAGAAAATATGCAAACCTATAGAGGGGTGATAAGGGTGACTCTAGTGATGCTTTTCCTCTGGACTTCCGCTTTAATCTATTTCTTACTAACACTATTAATTGTAAATCTTTAACGAAAATGTTGAAAAACCTTATTTCTAGAGACTTGGAAATGATTACACTTATAATAGATATTCAGAAACTTAAAAAAACCTTGATGTTTTCCTGAAAAGCTTTCAAAATTACAGAAAAGTTCCTGAATATATAAATATCTTTGAATCGAAAAGAATTGGAAATCGTACTGATAAATTAATGAGTATTAGACGTACCTAATGTCATGATTGTGATTTGGTATTATTTTTTATGTCATGTATCGAATTAAAAATTAAGCTACGTGAATAATGCGGACAACAACACGAGGTGTTATGTTACTAAATTATATTTATATCAAAATGTTTATGAAAAGATGGCTTCAAAATTGAGTAATTTAAGTGTTATTTTATATCAATATTTTCATAATTAAAAAAACAAACTTAAAACATAATTCTCGTGTTGGGAGTCTGAAAAAGTTGTCAATTTTTTCGGTAATTCGATTACTACGCAGTATAATTCCAGCTTCATTTAATAAATTAAGTAGTCATGGCATGTTGAGTCTTTATGGTACCCAGAACTGTATAAGTAACAATACTAATTAATCGCTTAAGGGCGTAAAAAAAAAGTTGGTCATCATGTTAGCCGAATGATGTCCTTTAGGTTTGAATTATGAGGAGGTAAATATATTGTAAATGTAATAATATTGTAAATGTCGTTACTTCTGTTTAAGTTTCTTGCACCCATTCTTCTTGTCAGTTAAAAGTAGCCCTGCATGGGTGGTAGGTAAAAAGGTTGTACGATTCAAAACAACTTGTTTTAAGTGCATTTCATTTTTTTCCCACGTTTTTCTCAGGTCGCTTTCTTGTTTGTCTGTCTGTCTGTCTGTGCAGTTGGATTCTTGCAACTCAATTTTGAGGCACTTCCCGGCCACCTAGCGAGCTGAAATTTTTGGAGCAAGTCAGAACCCGATGACAATGCATCCTAAAACAACTTTCAACTTTCTAGGTGCACTTTCAGGTCAACTTTCGGCAACTTTCACTTTTGTATGGGGCTTATCCGATTGTTGCGTAACACATGGTTACTTTGTTGAGTTAATAATTAAAAAGAATAAAATAATAATACTAGATTTAAAAATCTAAAAATCCCACGTTTTTCAGTGACCAAAAAAGAATAAAATAACCTGGCGGGGCCAAGCGAGGGGCCACTCAAAACGTGGGGGCGCATCTTTACAAATACTCTCAACATCTATGCATATCATACATCTCATTACATCTCCATAAGTAACATGCGCCCCCACGTTTTGAGTGGCCCCTCGCTTGGCCCCGCCGGGTTATTTTTATTCTTTTTTGGTCACTGAAAAACGTGGAATTATTAGATTTTTAAATCTAGTATTATTTTTGCATTTCATTGTATTGCTGAATGGAAGCCAAAGAAGAGGGGTTTTGGCAGAATCTCTACGCTTCTACGTTTGGCAGTAAAACTATAATTCGGAAAACATTTGCCCATTTTTTGGTCTACGGAAAACTTTCCGTGCTTACCCCCAGTATCATTTAGTCACCTTTTTCACACATCTACGTGTGTAGGGTTGGTGATATACTGCTCTATCTCGGCATCTATAGAAATCATATATTTTTTGATACTTCAAGCACAAGGCTTGCTTTATTGAAATGGTTAACAAAATTAGTACGAGGAATTTTAGCTGTTCTCTCTGACTGAATATAAAAGGCCTTTGTTTTAAAATGAGACGTTATATCCGAGACATCTCAGATTTCGTTAAGTATCTCAGGTCACCACATTTTATAGCCGTCAGTCGAGTATACTAATTAGAGCAATTGCCAAGTTCAAGAGCTGATGGCCCTCGGATTTGTGATCGAATTTCAAGGTGCCATCACCATCATCTTTGTTAAAGCAGTTTAAGCTCTATGTATGATAACTTCAGGGTTAGAAATACAAATATATTAAATTTGTTTTAGAAAAATCTTTTAGATTTCTCCATGAAATGTAAACTAAAATGTAGTTCCAATTTGAATTAATCAGTGAATACTATTACCAAATCCATTATGATGAATTTTGCAGCTTTTTTATTTTTATTTGCAAAAGTATCTTTTGGCGCCATTTTAACTTATCTAACGTGCAATTTTTACCATAGTAACAATACGTGTACAACACTCAAAATTACTTTGAATTATTTAATAATTATGTTTATATACGATTATATAAAAATAAATAAAATATACAATCAATATACTTATCATTGTTCATTTTTATTGTTATGCGATTCTGTTGTTCTGTGATTTTTTAGTATACGTATGTTTTCTTATAGAATTATTAAGCATATTCCGTAAAAACAAAGTCTCGTAATTGTCAAGACACACGAGTGTCATCAATTGAATAATAGGAATGATTCTAGATCACAATCTGTTGTGTTAATAATGGAAACTTACGATCATCAACGCATACTCTTACAAGGCTATATGAGACGCTGCCATTATCACTATAAGAGGCGAGAGTGAATTCAAGTGAGTGAGTTCTTGCAAGCTTAATAAGGTGCAGTCAGAGTGCGTATTGAATTTAATTCTAGCAAATCGAAGTTTGCCTTATTTACTTTTTTCTTGATAATAATAAATACAAATATAATAAAGTATTCACAGTATATTACCGGTGACAGGAGTATAAAATATTTTAAAAATATTAATTTAACTTTTAAGGAGGATTCTTTGTATTATTTTAAATTGCTATGTAACTCAGTTCCTGTAGTTTTGGTACAATATAACGCGTTTTTTATTCATTTTTATATTATGCCGGATTTTTAAAGAAAGAAGTATAATCAAATGATTATTGGGGTTACGATCCATCTTAAAACAATGCCTTTAAAAGCCTTTTATTCCATGGATCACAGTAAACCAAAATAAACAAATTGTTAAAAATCGAAAGATTGTCTTTAAAAATTCATGAAACAGTATTGTGACCCATAAGTGGATTGAAACATCATTTCAATTTCTATAACATATTTAGAAGTAGGTATTTGGTACTAAAATTAAAGTTAAAGCAACAAAAGATTCGGCCTTTTATTCCCAGTTTGTATCCTTGTGGTGCTCTATGCGCTTTATTCAGCAGTGGACACGTAACAGCAGATGATGATTATAAGAATTAAAACCTATATATAGGGCACTAATAAAACTCGTTAGTTTATGAAATAAAATTCAGCAAGAAGCAATATCCTGTAGCTAAAAGTGAAGAGCAAATTCGAAAACCGTAATTTTGTAGTTACATATCAAAAAGCTTAAATACCTAAAAGTTTTATCAGAACCCTCGGTGTGCGTGTTCAATTTGCACTTGGCCGGTTTTCCTGTTTTTCGACATCCAAAAGTCGTTTTATTACGATGAAAATTGTTATGCATTTACCAAAATTTATTCTTTTGAATAAAACACTTTTTTACGGATTTTGCGCATATTTTGTTTAACATTTAAATATGCGCAAAATCCGTAAAAAAGTGTTTTATTCAAATATGTAATGTAAAGTCTGCTCATTCTAACTTGTCCTATTTTGTAAACAATCTTGGCACAACTTTTTAACGAAATCGCCCCTTTAAAAATAAAATAATAACAAAGTCAATAATCTATCACAATAAATCGTTATGATAGACTGAAACCTATTGATTCTAGTTATCAGTTGATTTTTAATGCTGCATTTTCAATAAAAAGGAGTGCCAAGATTGTTTACCAAATAGGACAAGTTAGGATGAATAGACTGTACGCGGAAGTGTAGGAACTAAATAAAATGTATTCTTCTATGAGTTGAAGTCAATCAATATTTAAATTATACATTTACATAAATAACTAGAATCGTTAAAGAGTGAGATCATAAATGCGTAATCTGCTTAACATTTAGATCTTATTTTAAGGGTTAATCTTATAAAACGTCGCCTAAAGTCAAACCTTATTCAAAACACATACTCTCACTTTCATTTGCAAAAAGGCTAATGGCGACTTTATGTACCTATGTTACATTCATGATAAAGAACTTAATTATATAGGAATTTTATTATCTCTACGTTATTAAGAAAGAACGAAGGCGTATACTATACTGCCAATATCTAGCGTATTTTGATTGAAGTCGGACGCCGGCTGCCCGCGGATATATGTCAAGGGCGACCGCTTTCGAAGACATCCGAATTGTCACTGGTGAGCTTCAAAATAAACGTGAGTAAATGCACGATTATAAAGTTTCAAAAGTAGGCCGCGGTACTATTGTATGGGTTTTATTGAGTTTATATTATATTTTTGACGACTGTTTGGTGCAATGGTATCGATCCTGTCTTTCTCATCGACGATCCTGGGTTCAATTCCCGGAAGGGGCAGCTGTTTGTGTGATGAAAACGAGAATTTATACCTAAGTCATCGATAAATATTTATAAAATGGGTATTTATATCTATGTATCATATATGTATGTATCTATCCGTTACCCTAGTATCCATAACACAAGCCTTACAGTGCTTACATTGGGCTAGGCTAATTGTTGTAAATGTTATAAATATTATTTAAATACCCGGCATGCTTTGCAATCAGACCCCTCTTTTCCACTGGGCACTCTGGGCAAATGCCCAAGGCCCCGCGATCGATATGGGCCTCCTAGTTCCTGCCAGATCACAAAACCAATACCGACATTTATTACTAAAAAACATATTTAATTAGAGTAAATCGAACCTCAATTAGGGACTATATTATCGACTTGCTTATTAGCTTTTGCATGCGCGAAGCTACTTTACTCTCGTTTTTTTGGGCGATAAAATAATAGTAAAGTAGCGTAAGTGATTGGGCGAGCATGCTTAGATAATTTTAAATATGTGTGAATCGCCCCATTTACTACTATTGAATGTCAATAAAAAATCTGAAATCTTGTTTATCTACTTTCTTTGTCTATTCTAAGTTATAAAAAAGTGTTCTGTCAAAGTCATAGGGGCCTCATATTCCCCATTATTCTCATATGTACAGGGCCTCCAATAGTTTAAGGACGGCCCTGTTTGCAACGCTTATAATTGCTGAACTTTTCTGTTGACTATACATATTAAACTTCTCTGATAAGTAAACAACAACTAAACAAAGTTTCATTACAATCTGATCAATGGTTTAGGAACGCGTAGGGAACAAACATACAATCATTGATTTTCATTTATATAAAAGCTATACCTAGAATACGTTGCAAAGTCACGTATAAAATCATATATAGATCTTTTGGGAGAGAAACCGTCGCGGGTGTCCTCATAACACTATAAAAAGTTCATTACAAACTGATTAATGGTTTAGGAACCATGGGAAACAAACATTGATTTTAAATTTATATATAAATGAATACAAGTATGTTTTACTATCCATTAAGAATGATTTATTACATGACAACAGGAAATCTCGCATCCTTCAAAAAAGTTTTGGCTTCACAGACCATAAACGCAACCCAAAAAAAGGTTACTTATTACCGCCATATAATAAAAATAGATACACAATATTATCAGATCTAACTAGTCAAACTGAAATTTTATCGAAATAAATTCCCAGAAAGAGCAACAGTATCCTGTCTTTTAATTATTACCTCAGGTCAGATTTTTTTTCAGCAGTTGATGTCATTCATCTGCTAGACAAGTCTCCCCAAAAAGAATCTCTTAGCAATACTGCTCTTCAGATCGCAGTCAAAACAAGGGCCAAGAAACTCATTAGCAATCTTTTTTATAATAAGCTCAAAAGCCTTGAGCATGGACGGAAGGCCTACCCGTCTTTTATAGGATACATTTCGGAGAGCGTGCAGCAGAATTGCGCAGCCTTGTTGCGCCTTCCCTTACAAAAAGACACGACTATTATATGGTTGAAAAGTCGCACTAAGCGTTTTTGATTCCAATTTTGTGATCCGTATCGATAAAGAGTGGAACTCCTTACCGAGTCTGTGTTTCCTGACAAATACAAATTAGGGGTCTTAAAGACCCCAATAAATAAAAAAAAAAGTGAGTCCTAGATGCATGGTATGGGGCCATAAACAAAAATAACAATGTAACAAATAATAGCATAGTAAATAAAGCAAATATCCTTGAAATATGTACATATTTACAAAGTATTGTAACTAACTGCAGGATAAATAAAGTTGATTTTTTAATAAAGATAAAACCAATATAATGATATTATTTTATTTAATTATATATGGTAGCTTTCTATTTCACTAAGCTTAATCAAGTAATATATTTATAACACTGAACTAAATCTAGTAATATAAGTATATCACTAAATTTGGACCGTTTTATATATATTCCTAGTGAGATAGTAATGAATCGCTTTCGTATAACTATGTTACGGTATAAAATTATATCCCTGGGGATATAACTATATTACGGCTTTATCTATCTTACTGCGACATATATACTCAACTACTGCCAGAGAAAATTCATTATGACATGTCCCAGAATCGGACAATTGTAATATTTCTACATATGTAAATGATTGACTCTCCTACAAACACAGATACACCTTAAATTATGATTGTTTAATTGTATAACTATATTGTTTATTTTAGTTTAAGTCACGAGTGAATAGGTATCTTCTAGGCAAGCGCGTCACATCCTAGATCGCATCTTCGCTTACCATCAAGCGAGATAGCGGTCAAGCGCTTATCTATACAGGATAAAAAATGATTTGATTTACAAAAAATCACTGTCATGCAAATTTTCTCGCTAGTGAAACAATTAACGAACAACCGGCCTTGTGATGTACGTACGCTGTTATATTTATACAATGAGCACTTTTTGTCGGCACGAGCTATTCTCAATTAGATGAATGGCAAATGTAGGTTATTCAGTATATGGAAATAGATTTTCCTTAAAAAACTACATTCGTTCAAGTACATACATGGATGCGCGGTATAGTTGCATTCATTGATGCCTTTATATAATTTACTATTTTATTTGAATCTGTCGAAACATATTAAAATAAAATAGTATATGTTAATAGTGTTTGATTTCAATTTACAAAAAAAGTATGTTATTGTTCAGTAAAAAAATAAAAGTAGGACTAAAATTAAAATGATCTTTTGAGGAATTTGATTCATGAATTTAATGTGGATTATGTTAATCACAATAAATAAATAAAAAAATATAAAAAATGAGTATGAAAATTTTCTTTTTTTCGTTCAAGTTACAATTCTTTATACTTTGGAATTCTTAGAAATCCAATTTAAAGTTTTTTATAATAAATATGTTCATTGCCTAAATTTTTCATATATTGATTAAATTGCTTTCATGTTTTTCGTCCTAAAAATAAGCATGTGTGCATTCACACGTGGTAGAACCTTCAAAAATAATATGTACACGTATACAAAACAGTTTTGATGTAGAAGACATCAAGCTTTGTACTAAGCATGCGCACACAAACACTTATTAACTATAACTATACTATAACTATTACTATTACTTATTAACAGACGTACAAAATGCTGCCTATCTCATTTTCTCCTGAGTTAAATCATATGAATTCATGCGTCTGTCTCTTTTTACTGTCGCTTTTGCGTTTCATCGACTTCCAAATTACAACGATGCTAAAGAAGTTTTTATTTCAAAACGAACGAATGGAATTGATAAAAAATATGTTTATAATAATGGATTGAACATTAGCCAGGAAACGCCAGCGACGATTGCTTTATATAATAACAAACATCAGACATTTACTATATCTTTATGTATGTAAAAAATCACCTTGAGTACGTTTGTGTCAAAACACGAGAAATAGTCACTGGATTGACTTAAAATTTTCGTAGAACCTTGCATTTTTATAACATCTTTATATTATGTTAATTTTATTAAGAAGCTATCAATATACGCCACTGACTTATTGTTAGTATGATAACTATTCATTATAAGAAACAACCTGTTTCCTTAGGAAGTTATGGAAAAAATAGGTATATTAAAAAAAACATTTTTTATAATTACCAAACATTTTTTGCATTTTTTAATACTATCTTGTATGAAACATTATTTTAATACAATAATACTAGAAAAAATTGACTCGGCTCACAAGTAAATTCTCAGACTGGAATCGAACCCGCAACCTTTGGATGACTGGTTCAATGCTCTCCCAATTGAGCTATCGAGCTTTTAACGCTGTAGGCTAGCGTTGTCTCATCAATGAGAGGAACATCGTCTCGTATTCGAAAGAAAAAATTTTAACAAAGTTTTGACAATCGATTAAGATGAAACAACTATCTAGTTTCTGGATTTTATATAATTTTTGCATTTTTCAATGCTAACTCATATGTTTCTAGTATTTTTCAAACGTAACGTAGTTAGGTTAGACACGTTCTATAGATACTAAGATGCGGAAATTGTTAAAATAACAATGTGAACAATTTGTGATTTTAATGAAGTCATCCAATATTGTTGATGTCATAGGTAAACATTGTATGATATAAGTATATTATTCTCATGGAATATGATGGCACTTCAATGCCATCTTGTTATTACTAATACGCTGGAAAATGCACTTCTTCGATAAAATCTACTTTATAATAACAAATGCGATGTTTTCAATTCTCGTATCTTCGGTATCTGTCGGTAAGAAATATTATGATTATTATATAAAATAAACTTCTTTATAAAAAGTCACTTTTTGGGTTCTAGATTCTTTCATTCTAGGGGTACTAACATACGGAAATTGTTAAAATAAAAATGTGGACAGTTTATGATTTTGATGGATTTTCTTTGTTTTTCTATCGAATATAGTCATTAACTGGTTTTCAATATCGAAAAAATAGGAAAGATTTATTTGATTAAATAAGGTGCAGATTTGAATTTATCAACATAATTATTACAAGTAATGCAAATATAGTGGAATAATTATTATCATATTGGTTAATAAGATGTCAATAAAGAAAATATCGAATGGTGTACTTTTCATATCACAAATTGAAACATTTTTATAAAGCAATAATTTTGATTACAAATTGCTATGTGACAATTAAATGTTTTCATGGTATTTTTACCTTCATAATTCCATGACCTATGACATTGCTAGTTTGTATGGTTTTTTCTGAGAAGCTTTGTTGCAGATATTTGAGTATACTTTATATTTAATCATGACATTTCGACAATTACACAAAACCCAAACTCATAGTCGACAATATAGAAAAGTTAGTTGATCCGATCGAGGATCGAAATCAGGACCAAGCGGTCTATCAGGACCACTAAGAAGTGGCATTTCCATAAAGACCATAATGCTAGCCACTTGACCACTTAGGTCGTCTCTTTTGTTATCTTTATTTTTTTCTTAATAACTTTGTTAATCTTCGTAACGTAAATTTGTGAGTTTCTGGTCGTTATCTAGATACGTATAAAAAGTAAATAAGTAAAAACAATTATATTTAAAAAGATTCAAAGCATCAATTCTGTGAAACTAAATTTATTTAGGTTCACCAGTGGTTGTTTACATTAAATTTACATTGAGAAAACTTATGAACTACTTACTTACATAACTAAATGTAACAACCTTTTAAGGCGAACACCACTTGCATGTTCAAAGTAAATTTAGTTTTAAAAAAATCATAAAATCTCCATGATTCATGATCCAGTGGTGCTACGCATCATGTGCCAAGCCAACTTCGGCTTAGGATTGACTTTTAGCGAACGAATCGGTATGGAAGTCAATTAGAACACTACAGCCATTGAACAATTTACAAAGCCTTGGTATGGAAGAATTTGAACCTAAGACTGAACTGCGACGGGGAGTGCTAAGTGGGGTAATGGGAGTTCGAGGAATAAAATAAAACTTTGTGATAATGAAGAGCGTGAAATTTTATTTTTGAAAATTCTAAATAAAAATGATAGATCTAAATAAAGTTATATACATGCCAAACAATTATAAATAACTAGATTTTCTTTATATAAATACCTTAAAATATTGTTTGGACTCCTAATTAATTACAGGACAGTTACCAAGCATTTTGTTACATAAGTTTCTTTTACACCCCTATTATATTTTATTGCCAGATTTGAATCTGCGATATTAGATTTTCCAATGAGTTTTAACTACACCAATACAAAAGACAAAAGAAAACAATTTTATACGTAATAAAAATATTTCCTATTTATACTATAAAAATTCAATCATATAAGAATACAGCGTTCGCATCTGAATTCCTTATGGATTACCACACACGAATATGAATGGATGTATACAGAAACAGATGTTTTGCCTTTCCAGTCTGTTTCTCGTCGGAAGTGATTTATCTTTTATGCAATGTCCAGTGCGTCGACATACGAGCACAAATTCGGGCAGAAACGCCGAATTTAGCACCATTAATGGTATTATTACTCTATTGATTGCTACTTCTTTTTTTGTATTGTTATTGTTCAAACAATTGACAAATGCTGTGACCATATATCTGCAGAACGTATATAAGGTTGTTCGTGCTTTATAGATTGATTTGAAAAAAAGTCTATTTCTTTATGAAGTCAATGTGGGACAATGTGTCATTCGAAAAAAGAATTCAAATGACGAACGTGACGACGCGTTTTTGAAAATAGCCAAACCTTTCTTATATTATTCTCCCTTGTTAGTATCATCTTTTTTATAATGACGAGAAATATTTTTAGTTCAAAAATTCCAGGGCCGTTGTATGCAGAGTTCTGCTTTTTTCAATAAAGTTCTCTGTAAACTCTCTGTAGTGTTCTCCAGTAAGCAAGTTTGAATACTTTGATACAAAAAATAACGGTTATAAACAGTGGTATTTACTACTTAATTTGAGACAAGATAATTACTATTAAAACCAATTAATTACATTTCATTTGCTACGTATTAAATGTTGCAAAATACCATGATTTTAAACTAATCAAAATTGTAATATTGACAACAACTTAATTTTTTACAAAAAATAGTAAAAAGATCTCTTCAGCCAACCAAATATGGTTTATCACATTAATACAACTGAATACATATAAAATACCTATAAAACGCTATGCTTGCAATGTGCTTCCGCGTTTACACGCAGGAAGTGGCGCCTGATTATTACATTAAGCGGCATGCGACAAGGTCGCGCCTCTGCAACTAATCGGAGACCTAACATCAAAATAAGCGCTAGAAAAACAGGGCTTGGAAACTGTATATTTTTTTTACACATGGAAATTTTGAAAAAGGTTGTGTTCTACTGAATCGGGTTTGAAAAATGGGTATTTTTCATTTAACATTAATGCGTGATTTTTTGCAAGCAACACACACGCCTCGCGTTTGTTTTATCGCGTTTTTCTCGGTAACATGGGGGCGCTACACAGGTATTCAACAAGTTACGACAAATCGTAACGAGTCTCTCTATCCCAGCGGTCGCTAAGAGTAAACCGGTTTAAATAGGGTAGACGTTTGTGTCATGAATACGAGCATTTGTATCTTATATGGCTATTTATATTTCTATGAATATTACTTATTTATGTAACAATTTCACCCCGACATCGGAATGTGCGAATGTTTACGACTTGACATTTTCAACAACACCTCATTATGTATGCCAGTCATTAGAATAAGCTATGAGGTTAAGTTTTGTATGTACAGGATATTTGTAATTATTACTTATTTCAATTTTAACGTGAGCTAATAGTTGCGCTGCTCTACAAATTCTTCACTCTACATTTATAATTTTAAATAGTTTTGCGTTTCTAAGTCACAAAACACGTCTAAATAGTCTTAGTTATTGTCTGCATTTAATATATTTCTTAATCATTAAAAGGGATCATTATCATGTTCTTCTTTTCTGATAACATTGTATTGATCCCGTTTTAATTAATACTAATTTGGGTGACCATTAAAGTTTAAAACAATATATTTTATTTTGTTTTGGGTAATAGACCAGTATGCAGATTAGGTAACTCTGTTGCTAACAATTCTCGTTTGAAATCAATGAAATTGGTACTTTTGAGGTTATGGATGAAAGATTTTACAGTTTCAGAGTGCTTCGGTTAGCAACCTGTTAGCAACTGAAACAGTCAAACTTAATTTAATTGATTTCAAATGAGAATTGTTGACAAAAGAGTTACTTAATTAATATGCAGTTAATGTTTGTTATTGTAACTGCTTGCTTTATTGTATATTGTCTATTTCTTTGCTTTTTGAACATAAAAATAAGATAAATATGCTGATCAAACAATTTGATAATTGATTACAATTTCCGCTTTATTGGCACTTGGGTACACCCACGTCACTGCGAGTTTCGTCATCATCGGCATAATGTCACGACCTCGCGACCCATTTCTCATTAGAGTATCATGACGTGACCCGATTGTTGTTCGTGAAATAAAAATAGGGTTGTCACATATATCAAAATATATAAACAGTGTTTGTTTTCCTTTATCTAAACTACTATTAAGTACAAAAATACAATCTTGAGAAAAAATCTTGTTGAATTATCGATTATGAATCTCCAAGTTTTGCGAAGACAAACCTACGAGTTTTATATATAACTATCTGACCCGGCCAAACGTTGCTATGGCTCAGATTTTATAATTTGCAATTTTTTTGATCTAAATTAAATCGAAACCTACCCTGTCTTAAGTTGGAACAAAACCAATAAAATTTAAAAAAAATCATCAAAATCGGTTCAGTAGTTACGGAGTTTATCACGATCAAACACTGCAACAGGGAACTTTTATATATAAAGATATAAATATTGTAGCTCGCATATATTGTAACAGTATATTAAAAAGGTTGGAAAAATATATTTGAAGATTAGCAATAAATCTATTTTAATAACAAATAATTCACTATATTGTCGACTACAGATCAATTTCAACTTACGTGTTCTGTAATTAGTTTAGCATGACAACGTATCGGGTGCGGCTGTCAACCCTGATACATAAGCTCATTATTTGAAATGTCACATTACTGGAACATGCAAAAATTGCTGGTCGATGACGTAAGTAATGGTAAACTCCATAGATATAATATTATATCTATGATGAGGTCAACAATGCAGTGGCGCCACAAAATATCATTTTTAAGGCGGAAACACATTATTAACACGCGACGCGACCCGATGAAACGCGATGCGTGTTGAGTCGAATCAAATGTATTGTTTTCTATGGACCAGAATCATACTATGAACATCCGACGCGACGCCATGCGCTCACACGCCACCCGATCCAGACGGGCCAGGTCGGTGTGTTGTCCATGGTGGGGGTAAACACGCCATCCGACGCGGCGCGCGTAGTATGTTTCTAGACAACACCCGATGCCACGCGTCAGTCGTTTGAGAACTGTCACAGAGCGAATACGAATTCGTTTACCCATCCCTATTCTTCAAACTATCAAACAGAATTTATGTCAATTTATTATTATATTTTGCATTTATTGTATTAATTTTTTCTTTATTTATTCTGGCACGAAACAGTCATTAGAAATAATAAAGTACACAAGATTTTGACATCAATTGTAGAATAATGAGTGCCCAATATTAATTAGGTACATAAATGTAGGAACAGAAACTAGTTTAAATCAAAATATAAAAGTACAATAAAATACGAATTAGCTTATTATTAAATATCTATGATTAAGGCAACAACACAACAAAATAAGTATTAATTTACTTAAAAATTATTAAAACGAACATTATTAGCATTTTACTTAAATATATTGAAAATGTCTGACTTGATACCAGTCAATGTGTTACAAAACAGGTGTAATTTGTAGAATTGTTCGTTATATGTTTTCATACAGCGAGCAAAATAGCTATTGCGAGTCTAATTCTTGCGATATTGTGGTGGTACGAATATTTTTATGGGGCGTGAGGAGCGTGCGGGTACTCGTGCCTTGACTATAAGGTTGATCTGTGATAGAAGAACTGGACAATCTATCTTATTATTTAATAATTTAAAGAGAAAAACTAGATCGCACATCATCCTACGGTTTTCAAGAGATAATAAATTATGTTAATCCATAGTACATGACCATACACTTCCACTGCTGTTAGCTAACTGTATTCAGAAATTGCTAGTATGTCGTGGCGTCGCGTGTTGGTAATGTGCACGGTGTAAGGCGGAAACACATTATTAAAACGCGACGCGACCCGACGAAACGCGATGCGTGTTGAGTTGAATCAAATGTATTGTTTTCTATAGACCAGAATCATACTATGAACACCCGACGCGACGCCATGCGCGGACACGCCACCCGATCCAAACGGGCCAGGTCGGTGTGTTGTCCATGGTGGGGGTAAACACGCCATCCGACGCGGCGCGCGTGGTATGTTTCTAGACAACACCCTACGCCACGCGTCAGTCGTCCGAGAACTGTCAAAGAGCATATACGAATTCTTTGACACCATCCCTATTCTTTAAACTGTGGAACGGAATTTATGCCATATTAATATAAATTCTTGCATTTATTTAGCGAAATGACCGACGAAAAATTAATTAAGTTGGTAAAACAATATCCTGTTCTATATGACATGAATTTCGCTATATGCATGGGAAGAAATTGCCAATTCAAGAAATTGAATAAACCGATAGTGAAATCTTATGAAATCTTTCATATGAAATCTTTCAGTATCTTGAAGTATAATACTTCTCTTTTGATTTATTTCATGTACCCAGTAACGCCTAGTTATTCTCTTTTTATTAAGTCATTTAAGTATCATATATGAACACAAAATTTGCATCAAATCTTCTTCAAAGCCTGCATCTGACTCTCGTTATTTATTAAATCCATAGTATATAACCATACACTTCCGCTGCTGTAAGCAAACTGTATTCAAAAATTGCTAGAATGTCGTGGCGTCGCGTGTTGGTAATGTGCACGGTGCATATCGGGTGTCGACACGTTGCGTCGGGTCGCGTTTTAATAATATGTTCCCGCCTGTATATCGGGTGTCGACACGTTGCGTCGCGTCGCGTTTTAATAATGTGTTTCCGCCTTTAAAAATTGACTATCCATGAACAAGTAGAAGTTTGTAATTTTCGGGTAGTCCTATGCGGTGTTTTGTACAATACATTATCAATTCACATAACATTGAGATAAACTTATTTATAAGAGGTTGGAAATGATTTGTTAAGTAACGAATTAATGGAAGTATTTATCAGAATATTTTTTTGATTTATTGCATTGGTAGGCTTAAAATATTAAATTAGTTCTGTATTAGATATAATCGAAATTGATTATCAGTATCTTAAATAAATGTTGTCAACGACTAAATATTCAAAAGTCGGAAATTGAGTTGCAATGTTTAATTAAAAATATTGTAGTTAAGAATAAGCGAACACAAATTACTAATCATACGGTTTATTCATCTACATATTACAGGGCCCAATCAAACGTAAATGAACAGTATCTTTTTAAACACTTATAGCAACTTCTGGCGTACCTATTCTAAAAAAGTTTTCGTAACTCGAAAACGATCCACGATAATATCACTTAACAAATTGCCACAGGCACGAATAAAACCAAATATTGGGTGGGTGGCATCGCAAAAAAAGTATAATATTCGAAGATTAAATTAGCGACCAAGAAATTTGAGCATGGCTATTGACTCTGGATTATTGATGAAACTACTCTTGTCATGTATATTAACGGCGATTACTCACTGTGAACATTCGCGTATAATCTATTTCGAGTATTATGCTACAATAATAAGCTAGCCGTGTGGTGTTCCTCAGACTTAGGCTGCCACGTCACACTTTTTGTAGGACCGATAGTCGGGCAGATTTTTCCTCCGATTCTTATCACCGATTTTGTGTCCGACTCAACACACACCTTCGTCATTTTGTCGGTGGCTATCGAGGGAGCAGCACGTCATGGACAGAGAACGTATACCTGAATATAAGGAGAAGGTTTGTGTTTGGTTTTTGAGAAACAGAAGAGAGAAAAGAAAGTTCTGAGTCGATCCAATAATCTCTCAGAGATTATTAAAGGGGTTATTTTATGTTCGTCATGTTGATCTGAGATATCGACCAGACAAGTTTTTCAAATATTATAGAATGTCAATTAATACGTTTGATGAGCTGCTGTCATTAGTTGAACATGCTATTACACATCAGGACACTATTACGAGGAAGTGCATTCATCGAGTTTTTTCTATTTTGCTATACGTTGCCCAACTAGAATTTAATGAAAGGCATATTTCTTCCCATAACGTTTTCTTTTTGTTCCTATCGTGAAACTCGGCCAATCCTGTGTTGTATATAGCAGGCCGCTTTTCTACTTCTTCTATTAAATTTTCAATATCGATTTTCATACTGACACAACGTCCTTCCCTAGCAAATGCATGCTGCCGACTATCGGTGAGTAGTGTGCGTTTCCGAACGTTTCATTTGTTGCTGATAATCGGATCGGTCGGGATGCACCTATTTTATTTTAGACCTACTTTTTGTAGGACGTGTGCGTTGCTCCATTGCTATCAGTACGTTCTATTTTTCTCCGACAAATAATCGGTCACTGATTATCGGACGTGGGCGAGCAGCCTTAAAGAGTTTCGTAAAAGACGATTAACGACACTGGAGGCAATCTCTGAAATCACCATACGCTTTCATCACCCACAAAATGTGCAGCAGCGTTTTCGGAAATATGTTCTCTACCCCGCCTGCTAAGCATGAAGATTATAATCCCGCCCTTTTTGGGAGACGTTTTTGTCCAGCAGTGGACTTCTTTCGACTGAGGTGATGAATACACCAGCTTAACCACCCGCTCGGTCCTACGCATCAATTCAGGAATTGGGTATTCTTTGTGTGCTATTGAGTGTAGTATGTTTCTTATTGATTATAGTTATGATGTATATACAATCAAATTATACATAGCTTGTCACTGATTAAATTTCATTTGTTTCGGGAAGAACCCATATCGTGTTAGTAACAATAATGTTAAATGTTAATGTTAATGTTTAAAATTAAATAAATTAAAAACCAATTAAATTTATTGTAATCTTATATAGTTTTATCAAACTATTAAAATAATTTAAACTATTAAAATCAATTAAATTATATACCTAAACCCACCTGAGGGCTAGGAAGCTATTGCGTATGCGTATTGTATATTTTAAAGAAAATATGGCATTGTGCAAAAAATATAATTAATTACATCAATAAAATTGACAAAATTTAGTAACAAACATATAGTATAGTGTTAGATGCACCACAATCTAGTCCATATGTTCCATTAAAAAAATCATATCTTGTCACAAGTGTTTATTTGATCAATTGTTTAATAAATTACCTCAATTATATTTTGTATATTGTTTTATTGAATTCGTTTCGTATGATCAGAATAGCTATTTCATAGAGAATTACTTTTAACAGATGGGCCTACTGTAATAGGTCATTGGCACCGTAGATTATGTGGGCGATGACCAATTCGGAAGACGTTAAAGTAATTGGTGGTATCATTTACCCAATGTGTACGGTGTAGGCGGTACACTTTCTTAAGAATATTAGGGTTAAGGTTAGAAACGCTTTACGTAACCTGTACACATTTGGTTGATCAACCGTTTTGGTAGATAAACATAGCGATGTTAATGTTGTGAGATTACACAGAACGGAGAAGTAATTTGCCTGAGATTACGATTCAAAACGGAGAGAAATGTTTACTTTTGTCTGTTAGCTTTGATTATGAAATTAACGATGCTTTGATAAGTTTTGTTTCGTAAATGATTAGTTGTTTACTCAAGGATAAAAATATTTACACATTTGTAGTGCCAAAATCATGTGTCCATTTAAATAAAATGATCTTAGTTAAGCAATGTTTAATACATTTTTGATGAATACTTGAAAAGATTTAAAGAGTATCGTAAATTCATTGACAACGTTCAACATTAGTTGATTTTTGTCAAATTGCCATTTTTGACGTGACAACGTCTTAAATTAGGTTGCGGCTGGGAGTCACTTATGAAAAAGTGTAACGCTCGGTAACGTTACGATGAGTCACCGAACGAGAGAGAGGCCCGCCGAATGCCTTGCGTCTCTCTCCCACTCAACTATGATCGGTCTGCCGCGCGCATTGTGCAATTTAATTATATTCATATCAATAAATATTCTACCGAGAAAAAGACGTTGTCACGTAAAATCTTCGCCCGTAAAACCGACTTTACAGGCAAAAAAAAAAAAAAAAAAAAAAAAAAAAAAAAAAAAAAAAAAAAAAACCATTTTTTTCGGGGTTTTTTGTTTTGTATATAATGCTTCCACTTGCACCTAGTAGATGTTGGCAGTCTCTTTTATTAATGGACTGAGAATTGACTGTAATAAGGATTTTAAAAGATCTACTTTTTAAATATACATGTTCAACGTTTTGTTAAAGCTGCTCCAACGCCTTTGGGATTGGGTAGAAACAGATTAACCTCATACTTAAAATAAGATCGATCGATTATATATTAGAAACCGATATCTTAAAAATGCCTAAAACAATATACCTTTAAACCAATTCCTTTTGGTTAGAAGATAAATTCATTCAAAAACAAAGGTAAATTCATTGACAAAATCAAAGAAGTTTATTGCTTCCATGAAGTTTACAAACAGGTCTTATTATATATGTTTTTCCTGATAGTATTAAACGATAAATTTATAAAAAGGTATGCGTCGAAAATGCCCATGAACAGTCCAGGCGATCTGCACTCTTAGAACATAATCACTTAAGACCATGATAATGAGTGTACAAGAACAACGTTAGGATCCTTGTTCCAAGTGACATCCAGTTGCAAATGCGAATCCAGTGGCGTAGCTACAGAAGGGCATGGCCCCTAAGAAACTAGCAACTTGAACTAGCTTAAAAATTCTCCCATCTTTGGGATGTAATATAAAATAGGTTGCAAAACGACTTTAAGGTAGTAGGTAGGATAGTTACTGTTTTAAATTTGGCATATTAATAGATTATGAAATAATAATGATATCGTCAATCTTTTGGAAAATTACAGGGAACCAGTAAAAACATTTTGAACTTTGATTTTTTTTGCATTTACGATTAAGGCTTAGAGATATCACATTTTTTATTTAATTTTATATAAATACCGTTTAGATTTCATTAAGCATTGAAAATGATATGTAAAAAATTTGAACATAATTACTGCTTCACAGCATGTAGTAGTAATAATTAATAAATTACTGTCATAATTTCTATCTATTGTCCATTACTATTTTGCCTATACTAAGTACTATGCTAGTCAAATGAGAGGACTCATTCCGTATCGACATTACCACTTAAATTATAACAACTCGATTGATAGAATACACGGGAATTCCCCACAAGTTAGTGACCCATTTTATGTAGGTTACCTAGCGACGCCTCTGTGCGAAACGCCCTAATTAAATCACAATTTAGACATCATACCTATATGACTTGGTCAATAACAAGTAAATTGAGGCACGATCGGTCAACCGATAATGATCTACATCCCGTTCGTACTTTTCCTTTTTTTTCCAAAAGTAATTGCCTTTTTTCCTTCCCCAGATCTTCGGCATAGTGATAATCGCGACAGCATGTGTGGATATGGGCATTATCAAAGGGTTTGCGGGCAAGGAACCAACGGGTCATGAGACGGATGCGGTGCTGATTGCGGTGGGCGTGCTCATCATTCTGGTAGCTGCCTTCGGCTGCTTCGGCGCATGGAAGGAAAGCCCAAAGCTCTTGTACATCGTGAGTATCTTTTAACTAATTCTCAAGTAACACAGACTTGCGAATTGAGCAGCATTCAAAATAGTCTATTGTTTTTAAAATTTTAAATGAAACTCTAGATAACGAAACTTCTGAGAAGATTGTATCGTTATTGGATATCCATACTTGATTATATCTTTGCTCTGTAATCTCGTGCACTCAAGGAAGTAAAAAAAGTAAGAGTTTTAAAGTAACAGTGTGTTAGGCGAAAAAGATATTAGAAACCGTCATTTCATAAAATAAAATAAACATAATGCTCATTTTGGACTTTTGGATTTTGGACACAGAGAACCGAAGAATTCAATTGGCATTACGTAAAATAAGATATCGTATCATAACACTAAATAAAGATATTTGGATTGTTAGAATACAAAATGTTATATCGAACGATGCAGTAAGTCGTCCAGTAGTGTAGAATAGCATCACTTAAAGGTGTTAACGGTTTCTAATATACACTTCCCGCAAACCACAAAGCACACATGGGCAGTAGCGTTTCCGAATTATGGTCTTATACTGCCATGTTGCGGCGAGATGAGGCCTTCGACGTGTGGAGATTATAACAAAACCCAAGCTTACGGCCAACTCTGTACGTCTTTCTTTTGAAAAGAAAGACTTTCTTTTTTATTCTTTTTTTCCATTCTTTTTTCTTTTGTAAAATGAGGATCACACACTGCCTATTTGGTAAACAATATTTTTGTAGCTGTATCGCTAATTTTACTTACTTTGCGGATTATAGATATAGTTTTGGCTAATCAACTCTTTTCATATCTAGTTTGCCGGATTTTTGATTTTGATCATCCTGCTGGAGCTATCTGTCGGCATCGCAGCAGCAGCTCTTCGTCCGCAGATCGAGGGTGGCCTGAAGACGCAGCTGCGTTCCTCTTTCATCAAGAATAAGTCCACTCGAGATGAGGATTCTTACTACCGGGACTTCTGGGATAGAATTCAGAACAGCGTATGTAAAATTAATTATCACATCGTTAAATTAAGCTTCACTTATAAGTACCTACAAAGTTTTTTTTAATAAAATAAATAGGTAATCGTAACCTCTATCTCGCCTGATGGTGAGCAACACGATCGGTTGGGACCGTTTGGAAGTATTGTTTTAGTTTGGTGGGTAATAACACGCCGCGGCCGAAGCCTAACCTGAAAGAGGTTATTCCTTTAGCACCACTCAGGGGCCACGAGTGGGACATCAAGGGGTAAATCCCACGGACTCGAGTAAATCTGGACCCCCAAAGTAATCAGCAGTAAAACCAATTTAAAATGTTGTATTTCCTTTCATAATTTCCTACTGGCCTATTATTAATATTTGAAACCGAAAAGAGAATACATATATTACATCAAAACAAAATCAATTTCATCACTATTCATTTCATTTATTCTGACCATGCACATTCCAGAGCTTAGGTGTGATTGTAAAAGGCAACTTTTTCTAAATCCTACATTCCAATACATACATTTATATCTTTTAGCAAAGGTTTGCATGTGTAGTTTTCATAGCTATTTAAATATATACGTGTTTTCAGTTGGAGTGCTGCGGAGTGACTGGCCCCGATAACTACGGTTCTTCGGAGCCGGTCCTCAACCCTCCTTACAGTTGCTGCCCCGCTAGTGGCGCCGACGAAACCGACGGAGTCAAGCGTTCCAACTGTCTCACCCATAGCACCTACTACAAGGAGGGCTGCGAAGACAAGATTCTAATGACTATTCACAGCGCTGGCCTCTCTGTCATTGTCTGCGGAATTCTCTTCTGTTTCTTGGAGGTTTGTAACATGTACATTAATAAAACGTTTATCTTAACCTTTGCGTAAAGTATTCATTAAGAATCCTTATTTATTTATCTTTGGTCTAGTTAAGGATAACAATTTGAAAAGCTGCTGTGATTAGCTGTAAAAATAATGCTCATTTAGAGAAGGCAAAGAAAATAGATTTGATTACATTGATTCGCCTAGGCCTCTTTAGATTTCATAGGTTACCGTCACTTATTCTGGGGTGGATTTTCTTGGCTGAGCCGAATTTAAATAAAAACCTGAGATCTAAGTAGGACAATCTTTTATTTATTAAAAACGTGATAAAATTCACCAGTTACAATTCTAGATTTATGGCAGATAAAAACAACCTTATTTCAAGGTTTCCCAAGAATCTTTTTATGCAATAAAAAAAGAAATAGAGGCAGTTTCGCCTTTTATTCACCTTCAAAGTAAACGACTAACGACACGCCACCCTGAAATAGGTTGGCGAGAACTGTAATATAACATCTCGGCTTGTTAATTCGTAAAATTAATTTGAGGTACTATATCTATTTCGGCTAACTATTGAGTTTGAAATACCAGGATTCTTTTTACGCGAGTCTAATATGATAGCTAGAAAACATTTATAAACCCACAATGTAAGAAAAAGTAATCAAGATTAGAGATCCGATAATATTTCGGATGCCGTTGCTTAAAAGGAAATGGAGCAAATGGAATCAAATAAATTTAAAATAATAAAGAACACGTTTAAAATGATTTGTTAGTATTTAAGAAACTTAAAAAGCAATACAATAGTCTGGGTATTGTGGTACCGTCCTTGTTTGTGAATTCCAAAACAAGGCAGTTTGACTTGCCTTTAGAAGCACAGAAAGGATACTTACTTAAAACAGATACTTGCTATGTGATCAACGATGTAATGAAACCATAACACTATAATGCATTATGTATGGTGACGACGTAGGTATAATATTGTAAATGTCGTTACTTCCGTTAAAGCTGACGAGTTTCTTGCGCCCATTCTTCTTGTCGGTTAAAAGACGTCCTGAATGAGTGGTAGGTAAAAATGTTGGACGATTCAAAACAACTTATTTTAAGTTAGTAAATAAAGTTATTTTCATTTCATTTTCAGTTCGTGATTTACATTTATTTGTTACTCTTCATATATCGACCATATGTAAGTTGCTAACCACGATGTGATCGACCTCCTTGATAGTATAATGAAGTATTATTGATCCACTTCTATGATATATAGTAATTGAATGAACACTTACCATAAATTGGAATTCATTCCTCATTGAAGTTGGTTACGAAAATAGGTTACTATAGTGCTTTATCTTTGATCTTGTTCGATGTCATCGAAGTTTTTATGCCTAAGTCAACGCTTTATGGTGCGTCATAAATATTTTTATGGTTGCTATTAAAAACGAGAAATATGAATTATTTTTTTAAGTTCTTTAGAATAATTAATTTATTCCAATTAGTATTTAAACTTAGCTAAATGTTTACTAGAAAAATGTTACATGTTTTAGAAGTCAGGCTGGACTCGAATAGACATCTCCTCGGTATGTACGCGAGATGATGAGAAGATGTGAGTTCGGGTCCCGTAATGGTGTAATTAATACCTATAATAAAAATTTCTTCAGACAAAATTAGGCACTTGAATAACAAAAATATGTTTGTTTCCAAAATCATGTTGTGTTTTAAAAAACTAACATATATTTTGTAATGGCATAGTTAAAGTCGATTCTACGTTGGAAACTAAGAATGATGGTTGTGTGAGTTAACGTGAATTAATTGCTAGAGTCGACTTTCAACGATTTTATTACTTGATATTCTAATGAAGTCAGTATTTCAGAGTCGAGTAAATTGTAATTTTCTTTTTTTCAGGTTGCTGGCATTGTCCTCGCCTTATGGTTGGCACACTCTATAAAAACGCAAGGGAAGAGTCGGGATACAGCCTAGACTTATTTATTTTAAGTATAAAACACCACCGCACTTACTTACTGCATATATTAAGACACCTACAAAGCAGGATCATTTATTTATGTTAAATTAAAATTAAATTAATAATATGCAGAATAATTTATAAAAATTGAAACAAAATTACAGTAAAAAAAAACATCTATGCAACCTGCTTATCGTAATTTTAAATTAACAAATTTAAGTTTAAGCTATTTATTTTAATAACAAGATCTCCCTCATATATATGGTGTATTAAAAGACCCTTAACGAACTGAGTCGGATATAGCGCATCGGTTGAGATATCAGTTTTAACCCAATAGGACCAAGTTCGATTCTCGCCAAGTTTACAAGGAGGGGTTAGCGGGAATAATAAAAATATATTCAAAACATTAATATTCTTTAAGAAATATCACTCCTACATATTTTTCCCAACATAACTGGGAAATTGATAGTTATATAGTCATTAAAATTTAAATTGAGGGTAGTTTTTTATTTTCTCAGAAAATCAACTTTAAAATTTCATTTCAATCATTAAACACGCGAGTTACTTATGATATATGCAGTTTGTTGCTACAAGTTGCGCATCATTCGTCCGTACAATATTGTTTTTTAAAGACTAAATTTAAAGTCGTTTTTACAATGGTAGCGATCTTGCATATCGTACCGCAGAGTGGGTTAGATTCTGATATTTAAACCTAAGTAAGTCAAGAAGTAACATTATTATTAAAATAAAATTAATAATAATTTACTTCGAAATCTTAATGCTATGGAATAAAAATAGAATAAAAATACCATCAATAAATGTTGGTATTATTAAGTACTTGGTTTCTTTAAGGATTTTTTAGCCACCGAAATGTCATCGCTTTAGTAAGAAGTTACGCTTTTAGGTAAGTATAAGACACAATTTATAAAAGTTCGTTTTTATATAAATATAAAAGTAATTATTATAACATTTTTTCCTCAATTACTTTAAAATTATTATCATATTAAAATACCGAAGTTAAAAATTCAGAAACTTAATAAGTTATACTAAGTATCTTCATTGTTCTTATTCGACATGTTGTTCGATTTCGAGTTCGAGATTTAAATATCGAACGATTTAAAATATCCATATTTATATCTCAAAGTTCGAAATTTCGACGGGTTTATCCCAAAAAGAGGTTTCTATAATTGTAGAAATTTCTAGATTTTCTAGTGGTACCAATTGTCAGTAATTTCTGTGAAGATATTAAATATACTTAAATTTATGTAGTGAACATTATGAATAGGTTCATTTAGGAAACTTCATCGTTAACTTTAAGCTTCATGGAAAGCAATGGCAAAAAAAGATCCATTGCATATCTACTATTACTTAAGATTAAAACGATATGAATAAGTTTTTGTGTTATAGAAGCTAGTGTTAGGTGTATGTCTCATATATTTTGTATGGTAATACTCATTATGAGTTGCAATTTAAATTCCGTTGATGAGTGTAACTTGTGTCGTAACTTTATCTTTTATATATTAAGTTACTTAAGGATTTTAAACAAAACTTCATTTTTACTTTTTGACAATTATATTCTATAATGTAACATTATTAAATTTAATCAAAATTTCCGCCATTTTGAAGTTTACTGAATGAATGTGTATGTGTTTTCGAATTGTCGGCGTCATGTACCTATTAGTTACCAAGAAACTGGTCAAATATAGTTTGGAATTTCGATTTTATCAATGTGACTTCAACAGCATACCTGTGAAAGCACATATAAAAACCAGAAATAAAAAAAACACTCAAATCAACAATTTTTGAATGCATACTCTGAAAAATTCGCCGAAATAATATTTTTTCAAAATAGTTTTTTTGCTGAATTAGCTTTCAAGATAAAACTATTCCAGCAGGATTTAAACTATCTTATAAAATAAAAACCTAATATATCCCACGTATTTAATAAAATCAAAACTTAATCTAGATATAAGAATTTTAAAAGAGAAAGCCAAGCCTTAGGAAATTTTCAAATATAATTCGGCGGATTATCCTTTCGGCAAAATGTTTATAATAACAATTGAAAATATTTCATCAGAAAACTTTTAAGGTTGTTGCTTCTAATTATTGTAATTTAAAACAATAAATTGCTTTTATTATGATAAGTATTACTTTTATTACGATAAGTTATGTATGAAAATTTACTCAAATGCACTGATACGTATTGGTGCTATTAATTATTAATTTTGCAAACTGTACAAATTAAAATATGGTTATTTTTTATTGTTTATTCGTTTTTTAAGAAAAAGAAGATCATAATATTGTTGTTTTATATTGCATTTCTTTTTTTAAAGTATTTTTAGTAATTAATTAATTATAAAAACTAATTCTACAAATTATCCACACAAACCTTTACTTTTGATATTAGCAATGTTAATTTGTATGGAATTTTAAATTTTAATAATATTTTATATAATATAATCAGTTTAAATTAGTTTTAAATAAGAATTAATATATGATATTAATTGACTTACTGCAACCAAAATCTGCTAGTCAGTTTTGCAAATAGTATGAACAAACTTTTGCATATTAAAGTATGTATCTATTACCCAGGCGATTTAAGTTGACACCTACCAACCTTTTCTTTTCTATAAAAAAATCCATCTATCAATATCCTATCTTGTAAAATGAGTAACGTGATTCTTATTTCTGTTTAAATTAAATTTTAGGCGTCTAGTAATAAAGATCATTTCTGCATCAACATCACTGCACAAAAAATCAGTTATATTCAGGAGTAACTCAGCAATTTCACTAACATTCCCTTTTTGATTTACTTTGTCAAAATGGCGACCTGGTCCTGTTGATTACGAATATAAAATTATTTCTGAGTTACACGTTAAATAATATACATAATAATAATAATAATAATATATCATACATTCACACCGATTAGCCAAGCCAAAAGTAAGCGCTGTAAGGCTTGTGTTATGGATACACAGGCGTCAAAGGGTAATAGGTGTCTTACTTTAGTTTTTAATTTATATTTTAAAATACTGTGGTCCCGCCATTAGATATATTTATATAATAAATAATTATATGAAAAAATCTAATAATTATTTATCGTATGTATAGTATCTTTGCGAGTACAGTTCAGTTTATGATTAGGGTAGTTCGAATTCCATACCATACTGATGTGTAATGCAATGTATGTAAGGGATGGCAATGTGAACAGCGATCAAAGCGAATAAAACATTATTTTACCAATCAACCCCTTTGCATAAACGTCTACTGACGTCTTGAGATAGTGACTTTTGAACACTACGAGTGTTCACTTGTATGGGCATTCTAGAAAATGTAATCGATTGGATTTTAGGGTTTTTTAAATAAATAAGTTATTATTATTATTATTCCTCTCGATCTAGGGTTGCTACTATGCAGTTTTTCACGAAAATAAACGCAGTTTTTTTTCAGTCTAATAATGTTTTTTTGGCTTTATTAAAACTTTTCGTGATTATTTTTATGGTACCCTACCACTACATACCGTATTCGGGACTCTGTATAGTCCCGCAATTATCACATCGCCACCTTTGTCCAGCAATGTATATTAAACCGAAAAGCAAATCGCATAGTTTAATTAGTATTTAGCATGGAAGTCGAACCAGATTAAAGGATATAAACTAAACGAGAACACTGAATTATTTTACTTATTTTATAATAATTGTAATAAAACATCATTAGTTACATAATATATATAATTCATTTATATATCGGTAGCACATTTAATGTTTAGTTTTGGAGTAAAAGTAAGATTATCTGTAACGATTAAGTTTTTCGCAAAGAATGAAAAATAAATGTTTATCGGTCTATGCTACAAAGCTTTTGTGTGATAAGAACTAACATTATTTACAGAGTTATAGTGTCTTTATACTTATTCTTGTATTATATACTTTATTTAATATTTTTGCTTAGTTTGGAATAAAAAAGCTCGTTTTACGAAATTTATTTATTATTATTTAATATTGCAGATTTTTGTAACCTGGTGTTGACTGTTCCCATGTAAGTTATATTATTATGTTTGTATAGTTTAAGTTTATTCAAGAAAAATATATTTTAAAAGTTTCCCTAGATCTAAGTATGAATGTTACTATAGATTTTCTTAATAAATTATCTGTGTTCTACAAATTTATTTACTGTTCTAAATCAATAAAAAATGATTCCCATCATTATTCCCCATTTATCCTTTTCTTACAAGTTATAATTTATTTTGTATTTTATATGTTGGCAACATTGGAATTTCCGATCCGTGGCCTGATCAGGCACCTCAGAGGCCCTAGTACGAGTTTACGCGTCGATACTCGATATCGTGGATTTTTATATGAGTTTCCCTAGCGGGTAGTATCACGAAATACGGATCTTCATAAATAAACGAGCACGTAACCGAATATCGAATGCGTAAACTCGCACTAAGGCCTCTTGTTGCTTGTTGCTCACTTTGGCACGGCATGTGATCTCGTGTATTTATTGTAACTTTTATGCGCCCCTGGCATTTTGGGCACCCTCCGGACGCGGGGAGGGCGATAGGTAATACTGCATGGATACTCCGGCTCTGCTTGGGAGTTATATCAGACTAGTACTGATCAAACACTACCTAGAAAGTGACATAGCCTAAGAAGGCTGTGTAGACTTTATATAAGCGACCGCCTCGGGGGAACTGCCTTCCAAAAAAAGAGTTTTAATACAAAAATCCCACTTTTATTTCTCGGACACACAAGACAGAAAAATGAATGGCAGTCTCCGTCCCCTCGACCGCAATTATCTTATAATCACCATTAAGCAATATACTGGCCATGTGGTGTTCAGCCATAGAACAGCACCAACCCTATTTAAGAGTGTCTTAATAGGCGACTCATTTGGAGGAGGCACTCTTTCAGCAGTAGACATCGTTCGGCTGAGATAAAACTTGTTTTTTGGTGCAGGGGTAATCCTAAAATTCTAAATCCTAAAATTGCTACAGTTGAATATACATATTGATCTTGAAAACCCCATAGAGATAAGAGGATAACGGCCAAGTGCGATTATTTATCTATACATATAAATAAAATTGGAGTGTCTGTTTGCAATATTAAAATAACCGTTTTTACTACAAGCATATAAATATATGTATATATATATTTATACATACACCAAAATAACTGTTTTTACAATTTTTGTCGGTCTGTCTGTCTGTTTGTTCTTGCTAATCTCTGAAATGGCTGGACCGCTTATGACGGTATTTTATTGGCAGGTAGCTGATGTAATAAGGCGACTTAGGCTACTTTTATTACTATTTTAGAGAACTACTACTTTTATTTTAGAAAAGTTATTTTATTTAAGAAAGTAAATATTACTGTATATAAAATATAAATAAATAATAAAAAAATATAAATTCAAAATTACTGTGCCACAGCAACGCGTGGTTGGGTCAACTAATTTATAATAAAACAAATAATTTTGAGTATTTTTATTGGTAATAGCTACAAATACATTTACACCAGTGACGACCATGCATTATACTGAACTATATTGTACTCTTTAACAAATAACTACTATTGTGCATTATCTGTAAGTATAAATTGAAACATTCAGTGATACATAAATTCAAACGTGTTTTTTCGCTGGTTTTGCGATATTTATTAAGTGATGTAAATATTAAAAATTGTACTTATAACTTACTGTATTCATCTAATACAACTATAAAAAAATACAAAGTAACAAAATTGATAAAAATAAACGTCAGTGTAAAAAGAAAAAGTAAATAGGGCAGACGTGTACAAGTTTTAAAATTTTCTGTTTATAAGATTAACCTTAGAAATATTATAAATTAATATAAAAACATTCATTCGAATTTTAAACATGTCAACAATTGTAAATTTTGAAAATATATGTAAAACCACATTAATTTAAGATATAAAATACGTGTGTAAAAAACAACCACGCCTCCGAGCCCTCAGATGGGATTCGAACCCACGACCTTTCGCAATCCGGGCGACTGCTCTGACCGCTGAGCTACCGAGACGCTGGCAAACGTGTCGAATTTTACAAACGTATTTTATATCTTATAGAAATATTGCATTGTGAATGCAAAAAAATAAATAAAAACACATTAATTTATTTAATTTTTCTTGCTCTCTTAAGTTAACAAGACATTCAAAGCAACAACATTTAACATTTTCTATTATCTATTTAATTACATTTAATTTTATGGTGATATAATTAAATAAGTATAACAAACTGTTTCTTATACTTTTGCGCCCACTAATTGCAATAAAATACTTTGTAACACTATCGTAAAACAGTGTCAAAATATAAGTTATCTAATTGTTCAGAATATTTCAAACAAAAACAATTCATTACTAATTTGTTTTATATTAAAAATTACTTTATTAAAAAAGAGTCTTGGTCCCATTTGGCCCGTTCGCCCCAGCTGTATATAAAACTACTAATTTATCACAGAACAGCTACAATATGTCGTCACAACTGATTTGTTTACATTCAAAATACAATTAGGCTTAAAATACTAAAACATTCAATGTGAAAAAGCATATACCTCCACATAATGATAAAGGCAAATTGTAAAATTACACTTTATAAAACAAACACGTTAGAGTGGATGGAACTCTTGCCTGAGTCTGTGTTTCCAGACAAATAACATTTAGGGGTCTTCAAGTCACGAATGAATAGGTATTTTATAGGCAAGCGCCTCACATCCTAGATCGCATTGCTGCTTACCATCAGGCAAAATAGCGATCAAGCGCCTACTTATTCACAATAAATAAATAACGGTAGCTTTATGCTAAGGCTGTGTATTGAAGCTGTGCGAAGTGGGTGGAAGGGGTAAAGAAAACGATCGCTGCGCTTGTCGCGGCACAAATGTGCAACAAATCGGGCAAGGGAAACAAACAAACTTGTCAATGTTATTTTGAAATTTTTGAAAATGGGTCATTATTGTTGTTGCATCGTAGACTGCAAAAATAACAGCAGAAATAGTCAGTGCAAATTTTATGTTTTATCTAACTGTTTAGTCATGTTTTTAGGTTAGGAGAGTACTTACGTTTAAACTTGTTTTATAGGGTGTTGAGGTCACCGATGTTTGACGAATGATGGTGGCTCGTATTAAATAACTATTGCCATTAGTTCTCAGTACTTCTACATTCCTCACATGTTCTGCTAACAACACTTTATTTCCTTTTAGCATTGTTTGGGGCTGGAAACTTATTGTGTGTTTTACACTCTCAAAACCAGTTTTTAAAATAACGTCCATTTCTCCATAAACAGTTTTTATCAAATTCCTTTCAACATACCATTTATTGTCTTTTAAAGTATATTTTATTCACTCTAATCTATAAAAATAAACATGCTGTTGTTATTTATTTTTTGACATATGCCCCTTAAAGTTGCGTATGCAGATGGCGCTACTGTCGTGCACGTTCCGAATAGTCCCAATTAAATCACGTCAGCCTCCTATTGTGAGCTGTCAGTGTAGATAATCTATGGTTTTTAACTACCGACGCAGAAAGAGGAGCAAAAGTTTGGTCGCTATGTGTGTGTGTGTGTGTGTGTGTCTGTTGTGGCATCGAAGCTCTTAAACGGCTGAACAGTGGGTGTGATTTTTTTTATTTAAAAGCAGATTTAAGGCCATCAGCTCTCTTGTTAGCGGTAGGGATCTTAGACGCATAATATAATGTGGCATCGATATACCACATTTTCGACAAGCTATCAATTCAAGCGTCCGCTTCACCGAAGAGCCATTGCAACGATAGCCCCAATACTTCGAATGTTTATTAACTGGGCGTTCTAGTAAGTCGAAAGCTATTCTACATAATAAAATCAAGAAGAGAATAACGTGAAATGAAATCTCGAACTGCTAGCTAGTTAGAATTGGGTTACATCGATGCTATGCAGGGCCAGATTTGTAGGTCTGGAGGCCCTGGGGCAACAGAAGGCCCCTATTATTCAAAATCAAAATTATTTATTAAGAATATGGGTTATACAGTTGTGATAACAATGGTAAAAGCTCTTTTGTATTCTACCCTCTAAAATAAAAACAAAACTGAAAAAAACGTGACAGTTGCTGACCAATCCGAAATTTGTATTTTTTTATCTGTATTTTCGGGGCCTCTTTCTTGTGGAAGCCCCAGGGCAGTAGCCCCACCTGCCGTCCCCTAAATCCGGCCCTGATGCTATGGAATATCAGCAAATCGAGCTTAATGACTACACGGAATTAGGCATCTGGCATATAACATTCGAAACGAATCAATAAGCATTTATTGCCTTCATCATAGTATGCGACTTTTTGCTTTGCTTTTTAAAATATAACATTTGCTCGTAATCTTAACTAAAGGTTTAAAGTGTAATGGTACAAATTGCCTTCAATCCACACTTAATTAACGATACAAAGTTTTATTGCGCTTATTGTAATAAATTCGTGGACGTAATACTTTGTTGGCGTGAATCGTTTGTGGTGAATGTAGTATGCGATGGTCATTAACTTTCGAAGTGCGCTTGCAAGTTTTGTTGGAGTTTTCGACGTTCCACTCTTATAGTCCGAGCCATCCACAGAGAGAGTATGATGCAGAGGATCTGGAACATGTTTAAGTTATTCAATGACATATATAATGGACGCTCAGGGGCTTAATTTGGTGCCCGTGTCTATGAGATTGTTATGGGCCTTAAATGTTGGTGTTTTGAACTATAAGGTTTGGCTTGTGGCGCCTTTAAGGTATGGAGCTATAAGGTATAAGGCTTTCCGCCCTAGGCCGTTAAATAAAAAATATTTTTTAGCCCCATCACAAGTGACTGCTACAGGCCATGACCTCAAAACCCTTAAAGTTAAATACGCGTAAAGTTGCATTAATATATTTCAAGTGAGTTGTCAAGAAAAAATAATTTATAGTCAGATCAGTGACGAGGTATTAGCTTTTTCTGTATTTTATTTGGTTTCCCTGCACTTTTATCCTCTTATATCTGAATCATGTGTTTTTTGAAATCTTTAAAAATGTTTTTGATCAGACAGCTTTTAAAAAGATACCAACAGTAGAAGTGAAAAAGCCTTCGATCAATATATGTGAAAGATATCGTTAAAACGATTTGTCGGGTATTTGCAGAAAAAATATTTGGATTTGTTTTGTTTTAGAAAATCATGATATAAGAAGACATACAACAAACCTCAATCAAAGCGAATATAACACCAGTACTGATGAAGATGTTTCCTTTGAAAGCCTTCTTCCTACGTACTGCCGCGTCGCAGCCAAGGTCGTAGTATGATTTGTCGGCCAAACAAGTTGCGTAAATCTGCCGTCTGGCGCCACCGTCGCGGAGGGCATGTGTGCGCTCGCAGCATGATGGAGGGATTTCACGGTGGAGGATAGCATAGTCTTGTGGACCATCCACGCCACAACAATGGTTCTAAAACGAGGACGTTGGTTGAAAAAAATCATTAGATCGTACCAGCTTTAATGGGCCTACATCAATAAGATGTTTGAATTGCTTAAAGCTTACTTAAAATTTGTCCACAAATCTACTTTATTTCATGGGATAACTATATCTTATCTCCTTTTCCCGCGGGAAGAATAATACGTTCCCTTGAAAACTTAAGTAAACCTAATTCCATCTCATCAGTTTCGGGAAACCGCGGAAAGAGTATAAACAATTATTTACTATTAATATGAAGAATATTACTGGACGCGATCACCGCAAACTGCACTACTAACGCACTGCGAACTTTGACCCTATTTTTTTTCCTTAATTTTATGGCATCTTAATGAGCGACAAAACCGCATTATAGTGTTTCGAGACTGTGTAGAAACGTGTAAATAGAAGCTTTTTTGCAATTCAAATGAAATATTCGCTGTACTTTACAAACTATTAACTGGTTAAATATAAATTTGTATATTTACTCTATTCATATTAATGGTAGTTTATCACGTTATCAGTTTGTTTGAATTTACACATGCGACAAGCAATGCTAAGTCACATATTTTGCAGAAAATAATAGTAGCCAACCAGGATTTATAAAAATTCCTACTTATGACCAAAGAGATTCGATTCAATATCATTTACTTAATTTTTTTTTTCAAAGAAACAAGACTGACCTCAGCTTGTAACTGGTCCCAATAAGCTTGATGACTGGATGCCTCGTCTTCAACAGTGATATTTCTGAAGAATTGCCCTCGAAGCTCACTTCCGCTCCCCACCCAGGCGCTAAGTACAGCACCTCCCACACCTACCACCACTTCCACTGACACCAGGAAAATGAAGAAACAAGCGTGCTGGAAGAAAACCGTCTTGTTAAGGGTTTAGACCTATTCTATCCTAGTCTGGCCAAAATGGAATAGAATTAGTTCATAGATGTAAATTCGATATTGATTTATTGAAAAGTAAATCATTTTAAGTAAAGTATTATCACGTGAAACCATAATTGTTTTAAATAAAGTCCATTCGATGACCAGACTTTTAGATAATTTGTTTAACCTCCACAATCATAAGCCTATCTAATGCACATAATCATTATACTTACCAGACGAAGTTAATTTAAGAAAAATACTAAAGGTTCGATCGGATTACATTTAAATGATGTCACCGAAAGAATTATGATGACCGTTGATGCAACTAAACACGACATGGCACCATCGTGCTCAAGCTGGGCGCGACAAGGCCGATCGCGATTTGACAACCAATTATGAACTTTACGACTCACCACATAAAGTATCTTAACGTGTTCCCTCAAGGCTCCAATGCAACCAAGTACAGCGGTAACGACCAAGCACAGTCCCAGCGTTAGTAGAAAGGACAGCACTCCTCGCGACAGGGCAGATTGGTCTGGCCGCGACTTGCGTTCGCGCATGTTCATCACGCACACAGCCATCAAGATCAGCCCGAATAGCTAAATGAAACCCATTTAGAAAATGTCACTTATGTTTCTGATGTTTTTTTTAAATGTATTTTAAGGATTTGTTAACCATTTTCCTCGGTTGTTGGTCATAAAATATATATCAGTAAAAACGGTTCCATTTACTCTGGGTGTATCTCACAATTAGGTAATCTGATTTTAAAATATTTGTAAGTATACCAGAGTACCTAATATTCGATTCAAATATAATGTTAAGCTACGTCAAGTTTGCAGATTACAAGGTAATATAACGTCTTTTAAAATTGGCATTTTAAAAATGTCTTAAAATAAAAACTTTAATTTCTAGTACCCAAAGAAACATTAAACAAATTAATTTAAATAACAAAAACACATTTGCATCATTATCTTTCCAAGTATTCTGGAACTTATTACAGTATTTTAAAAATCAAAACATCATTAATTGAAGCAGTTATCCGCCAAGCGATAAATCTTTACGTGACATCAAAAGCCTATACCAAATCGCGTCACACAAATGGCCTTACAATCATAATTTATTACAAGATTGCAGAGCACGATAGCTTTAACAAAGACAATCGATACATTTACTTCATACTACGTACTTTATCGATCGTATAAAACTACAAAGGTATTACTTACGATGCATATTATATTGAAGAGGGTAAGGAAAAATTTCATGCAGCGGATACTCCTGGGTTTCATTCTTGGTCACTTATTGTTTAATCGTACGGTCAATCCACAGGTCCGGTTAGAGAGAGGTGGACGTCCACAATGAAGCTTATGGGTTTGTATCGATCATTGCATTTTGACGAGCCGACGATGTTATTAACGTTGATGGTGAGGGTTTATAGAAAGCGTATAGCGGATAAGGTTCTCGTACATCATTTTCTATTGTTAGATCAATATCAGTTATTAGGATTATATAAGACATAAGTTTCAGTTATTCTTAATTATTTCACTTCCTAGCCTATTGCTTTTTTGTACTTATCAGACAAACATATTCCTTAGGATTTATATAAAACAACTTTTTCACTGGTAATACGCATACTTTCGTAAAAATGAGACAATCGATATATTTCGGTTAAGTTTACCTATATTTAAAAAAAAATATTATTATCGCTAAGCTAAGTATACACTCATGTAAAAACCGTTTTAGTATACATAAATTAGTTAAGCTCTTAGTTTTTATTGAAGTTGTTTTTTTTTTAAGTTTTTAATTTAATTTAATTTATAAGAACAGGGAAGCCTTATGCTCTCAACTACCGTTATTTTTTGCTGTCCGTGGCAACCTGTAATTAAGGCAGCACTCATACTTGTGAACCATCGTCTTTGTAATTCTAAGCTGTTAAGGTGTATGTCCTTGTTGGTTGTCCAAATAAATAAATAAATAATCCCAAGGTTTTGACTCCTTTAAATCCTCTCCTTAATAAGATGCGAATAAAACAATTTTGATTTGTATACATTTTAACGGTTCGGAACGTGTCCAATTTAAATATTGTGTAGGCAGTTGAACATGAATAACGACCATTGCCTTAGTCATCCTGTGATCACGGCTCCTGTGAAGGAGGAGGAGAAGAGGATAAATTATGTGCAATAATCCGTAAAAAAGTTGTTTTATTCAAATGGTTACACATTGCGAGGTAGTGTGAGAACTAAATAGTACTTAGGAGTCCTTTAACTTTATAATGCCACAATAAGTGGCATTAATAGAAAAAAAAGAAAACAGCTAAACTTAGATGCTTGCCAAATCAACAAAGAGTATTTTCATATTGTATTATTGTAAATGTAACGGCCAATAGATGCATTGATAATTTTCTACTCCAAGTATTTCGAATCTTACAAGCGGCATAGTATGTGTTTGAAGGGATTATGCATTTTTCCCTGGTCACGGTTGCTTAATGACTGTTATTTATGAGGAAGACAAGCTCAATTTTGTTCCTTATAGATGATATAAGTTTTCCGAAATATATTAAAAAACCTACATCTTTTTTTCCAAAATAACTTCTTCCGCTGCGTCCATCAATGTGTCAGCAATATACGGAACACGGGGACGCATGTGTCTGTTTCCCCACACTCCATGGACTGTCTTCGGTTTCTTTGTTTCTACAGTCCAATTATAACTTCGGTCGATATAAGCTCTACTACTTTCAAATACGACTTTAATTGCTTTGCTAGATTCTTATTTTGATAAGACAGTCATCGTCACATATATTATAACGTGAATTTATCGAGCGTAATTATCGCTTTGAAATTTTGCATGTGTTTTGTTATACTGTACAGTCAATAATATATAAACTTACCCTAAATTTTATCAAAACAAAATAAAATAAGATCAAAAATTCAACGCTTAGATTTTAATAGCAACTGTGAAATGTATATGAATAATTGTTAAGTTTGATGTGAGTACCTTTGTTATGTAGGATTTGATAAATAAGGAACTCTCTATAAATATATGTAGGTACAAATAATTGAGTCTCTGTTTTATTTGGGAATTTGACGAGCATATTGTGGTTGAACTGAACTTTTTCCTTTATTCATATGTGTTGGTATGTGGGTTCGGTCCATTCTTTTCTACGCCTATAAACATTGAGGTATCAAATCTTAATAATGTAAACTGTATCAACAATGTTTATTTTTTATGTTTTTGTTTAATTTTAAATTAATAATAAGTTACAATTACTGTTAAAATTGTTCGCAAGGGTGAACTTATCTCTAAAAGAGATCTCTTCCGGTCAACCCAGAATAAGTTGGTCGTATAAAGGAAGGAATCACATTCTACCATAATTTATAAAATCAAAAGTGCACTGAAAATGGATTGGTAATTATGTATTTTTTTGCTATCATATAATTATTGCCCTATTTGACCTACTTAGAATATTGATAATTAATTTGAAAGATCCGTATTTCTTTTTTGTGTCACTTCACTTTATATCATAAAGACTTTTATGTAAAGAATTATTGTAGAGACTTTTAAATAATCACCGTACCTGATTTAGTGTGTAAGAGAATAGGGTACTTTATAGAATATAATGAGATGTAGGAACGTCCTAGAATAGAATGGAATGTGCTTTATTTGCTTTAAAAACGATATTTAAGTTTACAATTATGTTTAATCAGGTACAACATGTCTCGCCATAAAAATATCGCAATCCCTTTTAGATTATCATTATAACAATAAACAATTATATTACCTTAATATAGCATTATAAAAAAAGGATTTTTAAGTTTATGGAATCTTAACTCGTAAATGAGCTCTTAAATTTTTTTTTGTAATTAATAGACTAATCATAAACGTTTTATTCAAAGAAAATGTAACCCAAATTTCTTTCTAATTCTGATGACTTTGGAATGTGATGAGCCTGAAACAAACGTCTAAAAAATCATAATGTTTTTATGACACCATTCAAAAGTAATAATTACAATAGTATAATAAACGAGATTTTTGTTTTATATTTTCTTTATTATTTTTAAAAATTCAATCACAAATTACACAATTAGTCAAGTAAGTAAAAATTTCTTATAAGTGACTATGCGAGTTTTCATATAAAAAGTTGTACGAATTGATTTTCATTAGGACTAGTTAAGAGTACTCGACACTTAAAATTCGAGAGTGATTTAAGTCAGTATCAGTCACAGTCTGATTGACCGACTGCTCGACCAGATAAGCTTAGTTCTTTTAATTAGGACCTAAAAGTCAATTCCGACAGCCTTAGTATTAGCGATCTTTTAGCTAATGGACCGCAGCGGGTATAAAAACACATGGGTTTGATCAAAAAAGGTCTTTAACAATTTCCCTTCATTACTTCAGATTTATATTGATAAAATGATTCTTCCTCTCAAAGTTTAATGTTTAAAACTTTTTAATATTCAGCACAAAAAAACACCAATACCAACCAAACTTACTCGAACTTTATTGATAATTAAATCATTAAAACGAGAAAAGCAATTTTTACAATTTATTAACATACTTTTCTTATTCTTAATTTTACAAATAGTAGTTTGTAAAATAGACATCACTATTATTTTTTTATTTAAACAATGTACTTACTGGATTACAGTTCGCCCAAAACACCAGCAAATTAATGCACATATTATTCATACTATTAGATATAAGTTGTCAAAGTAAACTAAGAATAATTAGATAGCAGAATTTATACAAAAATTAAACAATGTGTGTGTCATCTCCGACACATGACTGGAGTTTACCCCTTAAGCTGCGAACTGACGATCAGTTTTTCGCATCAGTTGAACTGACGTCCAACCAAAATTTGATCGTGATTGTCGAATCATCACTCCAGAGTTTTAACTGACGACGCGCCACGTATTTCCGAGATTATCATAAATCCAACTCGGCGCGTCGCGCCAAACTGATCGTGCGTGTGTGATCGTCAATCCAACACAAACAGGTAGTATACTTCCTAACAGCCCGGCCGATTAAATACTGAAGAGCCGGAGTGACGCAATTGAATGCGGAAATCGAGTTGGCCTAAAACCATTTGGAGTGACGCCACAGTTTTACGTCAAGACTGACGCGAAAAACTGATCGTCAATGCCCACTTTTAAGAACGATTGTCGTTGAACGTGCACAAAAAATAATAAAACAAAACTTCAAAATAAAAGTGAAAATTGCACAAAAAAAACGTAACGCTGTCATTTGATCATTCAATTTTACTCTTGTTATTTTTCTTCATACCGGGCGCCTTATATAAAAATCAATTCTTAAGGAGTAAACTCCAAAAATGTCAAAGTATACATTATACAATTACATCAGATATTTTAATTTAAAATATTGGTACAAACCAGTTTTTTTAGGGTTTCGTACCTCGAAAGGAAAAAACGGATCACTTATATTATCACATTGTTCGTCCGTCCGTCTGTCTGTCAAGACCCTTTTTCTCAGGAACGCGTGGAGGTATCAAGCTGGAATTTATATCAAATACTCAGGTTTACTGTCCCTTGAAGATGTGAAAAAAATATTCTTCTAAGCCAATGCTATCAAAATATACAGCCGTTTATGCCGCTAATTTTCGACACTCGCAAAGGAATTAAAACCTACAGGGTACTTCCCGTGAACTCAGAATCTTGAAATTTAGTACGAAGCAACGTCTAATAACACAGATAAAGGAAAAATTGCGAAAACCGTTAATTTTTAGTTACATCATATAATAAAAATATTTTTAATAATTTATTTTTACTTATATACCGTTGCGCGAGTCTGACTCGCACTTGGCTGGTATTTCTTTTGACAAGAACTTTAATATTTGACAGTACTTTTGTAGGCTTTTACAGTATTCTTGATGTTATTGTTCACCCACATCGCCAGCAGCATACCCGCACCCTGCAAAAGATAGAGTTTCATATTTCAAATACTCAGTTTACAATTGTAAAAGTGAAGTTATATCCACAAATATTGGACACGGAAATAACCTATTGTATCATTCTAGTATTAGTATTTTAATGTTTTTTGTATATTTTATTGCTTTCTTGTTGTAAAGTTGGTTTTAGAGAAAATGTTCGAAACAAGAACGCCATAAGGGCACTGCAATTTTATTATATAAGCTTACTAAATATATTATGTGGTAATATTCCAGTATTGTTCCCCTTAATAATTAGGTATTTATGCCTGTTATTATTTTAAGTATTACAAAACTTTATTAACTTTAAATTTTTTTTTTCATTAAACTTATTAAATATAACAAAAACACAGAAAAAAACACAGTTTGTTATCTTTATAATCTTTGATAGTATAGTAAGTAGGCGTTTCCTAAAGGAATATTTTTCTTTGCCAATCTTTAAAAAACTACTCAGAAATCGTTATCTCACTTTTGACTAAGTTCAGTATTTTTCCGCGTCTCTAATCAATTATTATATATTTATTCGTGTATTTGAAATGCTTATACATTCATATTTTGCTTATTTTAACTTTATATTAATAATAAATAATACTTTATCACACACACACACACACACACACACACACAAACACATGCACACGCACAAACACATGCACACGCACACACACAAACACACCCACACACACAGAGATATGATACCAAAAAAGACAAGTATTACAAAAAGGCGACCTCATAAACAACAATCTCTTCCAAATACACTTGGGTGAAAAGAATTGATAAAGATAAAAGGATAATACGCGAGTGGGTGTGCATATTTAGAAGTAAAATTCAAATATTTATCTATAATTTGTTCTATTATATATATTCTATTTACATGATACGTTATTAATTGTTCTACTTTGATGTAATTATCTTTAGTTTTGTTTTTATAAGTTAAGTAAAAACGCCTGTTACGCACACACGATTTCTATTTTTACAAAATTTCTACCTCTTATATCAAAAATATAAATATCATAATTTCACATTAATTAATAAATGCAATTGCATAGCTCTAAGAAGAATCAGCACTGTAGTGTCCCCAGATATGAATTATAGTAAAGTACCTCAATCCAAAAGCTGAAGACGGCTGCACCAAGCAGGCATTCTGCGTCTGAGCGAAGGAAAAAGAGGATTTCGTCTTCACATCCTTCACTGTAATATCCGGCTGACCTTTGTAAATAAAAAAAACAAATGGGTTTACAGTCATGTAACAATTGTAACACGGTAGCGATCCTGCTTTACGCACCGACCGGACGGTCCCGGGCTCTAATCCCGGAAAGGGCAGATGGTGGTGTGATGAATCACAAGCATTTGTACCTGAGTCATGGGTATTTTTTTATATCTTAATTATTAAGTAAAAGTGAATGTTTTAAGTTTTAATATTTGTATAGTTTTTCACATAATGTTATTTATTGTAAAGTAATTGCACCGAGGGTCGAGGTCGAGGCTAAGGATACCTCTCGCCAAGGCACAAGTACAAAAAGAGAAAAAGAAAATAGACAGAAAGAGCGACACATCAACAGGAAAGAAAGAGTATAAAGATAGAAAGAGGAATAGTCATGGGTATTTATAAATATTTCTATGAGTATGTATATCTATGTATCATATTATATATGTCTAGCCGTTGCCCTAGTATCCATAACACAAGCCTTAGAGTGCTTACTTCGGACTAGGCGAATTTGTGTGAATGTAAAAAAAAAAAGGTAATTGGTTGTTGTAGACAACTTATGTGTGTAAATGTATGTGTTACATTGTTCTGACCCCAAGTTAACAGCTTGACTGCCCATAAAAATATATAACATCAACCGGAGGTCAACTTTCAATTTCGTGTTATTTATCTCTTAATATATGCAACTATTCAAGAAAAAAATATTATCTTTATTATAAATTTGCAATGGGAGTTAAAAAAAGGGGAGAAAAATTTACGCCTAAAGGCGTGACGGGCGTCCGCCCCGCACGCCGTTTCACGCCCCGCGGCGTAATGGGCAATCAAGTTGTTAAGTAGATAAAACACTTGTGTTATGGAATTTAGAAACAAAGACGGTACCACAACAGACCAGACCCAGACCCGAATCAATGTAGAAAAGTTCGTTTTCTACATCCCCGGCCGGGGATCGAACCTAAGACCTCGAAGTGGCTTTACCATGAAAACCGGTATGAAAACATCATGGAGGACGTAAAATTGAAAAATCTTCTAAATTGTTGGTACAGATGAAATCTCGTGAACTAACAAATTCCAAATAATATTAATATTTCTTACTTAATGCAAATTTTGTACAGTTCTTGTTGCGCATACGTAGTCCTCGCACGGTATGCGCGTGGGCAACACGATAGGCTGATCGGCTGCCGGATAGCAGGGTAGTCGTCCGGACCGTTCAGGCCACAGCATTCATACTGAACACATAAAACAATTAATTAATAATATTATAACTTAAAGGCTGGCACTATCACACGTAGCTATATCGTATGGAGTAGTGTTGCCCAGACTTGTTCTTGCTTAAATCTTGGTCAAGATTGCAGTCTTGGTCTTGGTCTTGCAAAAATGCAATTGCACCTAATTTTAGCAAGACCAAAACCAAGATTGATCGAGCAAGATTTGAGCAAGAACAAGACTAAGCCTGCGAGACTCTTGCGTCTTGCAAGACCGATTTTGGGCAACACTAGTAGAAAGCAAAAGCTGCTGCAAAAGTCACACAGATCGAAAGTATGCAGTCCTTGCAATCTGTTACATAAAAAAAGTTCTGAATCTCCGTGTATTCCTGCCAACGCCTGGTTGTAAGCTTGGCACCTGTAGATCCATGACTGTGGATTAAACTTGGCTAAGGCAGCGGTAAACTTGTATCGTCTTTGTTCTTTTCAGTGTGAAGACTATCGGTTCATGGGGCCCGAATGCCAAGTTCTTTATTAAAGAAACAACCCTACCGTTAATGAAGCGACTGGAGCTGGCAGCTTGTTTGGCTAACGTATAAAGCTATTTAATGAGGAAACGCTGCCAGTCTTTTCAACAGCTTTTTCAACAGCAGTCATCTTCACTTCAACAGAGAGAATCAGTAAGGCTGGTTTGTAATTTTTTTTTAATTCCTTTTTCTTACTTTCGCCTTTTGTTAAAGTTTATATTTATTCTTTTTGTTGTATCTATTCAAATACGATTAGACATTAATCCTTAGCCTTTTTAGAATTAATTTCGTGTTAACTTATTCCGTGAACGGATAAGACAACCTGACTTAAAATGGTCGTAGTTCATTTATTTAGGAGTTAGCTTTTAATCGAGTGGACCAAGTTCAATCTTCTCCTATGTATTGAATCCTCTCGTAGTGGGTGAGAATATGTTATATTTGTTAAAAGGTCGTTGATTTAAACCCTCAATGTTACTGTAGTATGAACGAACAGTCAAATCTATACTAATATTATAAAGCTCCTGAGTTTGTTTGCTTGAACGCGCTAATCTCAAGAAGTACTGGTCGAATTTAAAAAAAAAAGTTTCAGTGTTAGATAGCCCCTTTATCGAGGAAGGCTATAGGCTATATATCATTTTAAAATATAATAGCTGAGCCACAGCAACGTGTGGCCGGGTCAGCTAGTAGACGATAATACGAAAGCGATAAAATAAGTTATTCTAGATACCTTAGTAACTGAATATCGCGTAAACTAAGTAAATTGATGAATACAATTATTTAAAGCAATATATTCGAATATTGAAATACCAATTTCTGTCAGATATGAAGTTGAAGGTTGAAAATTCTGAATTTATGGAAACTATAAATCATCCACCTACGCAATGATAATGATTTTGCAGAAATATTATGAATATTCGTACCGTTCACTACCGGGCACTTTTCACTAACACACCAACTCACTTTAATCTGCAAGTCATCCCACATTGCGTCGTGCAAGCTTCTATTCTCATCAGTCACGTTCGTAAAAAAGTCCTCTCTCAGCCATTCTGTGACCCTGAACTGAAGACCGTGTCGCTGTACTGCTACGAAGATTGTCACCAGCATTTGCAGTACCATCAAGATCATCAGCAAAGCTACATACTGTAAAAGAAATCTAGTATGAATTTTTGTTGCAACCCTACTAAATTAAAGAATGACTTTTCTTGACTCTTGAATGACTTTTCTAATTCACAAAGAATCTGTCTTATGAGTAGTAAAATCTATCGGAATAGCTTTTGTTGTAAATATCCTCAGTTATTAGTAAAATAAAAATATGTAGCTTACTTCCGCAAAACTAAAGTAGTGTGCACCGCCCGGCCACCCGCAAATAAAAGCAGGAACCGCAGACACCGGCACCTTCACCAACTACTCTACACGTGTTTCGCCCCCACACGGAGCATCATCAGGAGCTGTTAGACCGTGCAATAACAAGCACTAAGTCGTCAGTGCTGAACATGTCTGCAGTTCCTGCATTTATTTGCCGGCGGGCGCGCGGTGCAAACTACTTGAGTTTTGCGGAAGTAAGCTACATATTTTTTATTTTACTAATGGATATGGACTTCCGCCTAGTAACACCTGATTCTATCAAATATCTTCAGTTATATTATTGGAAAGAGCATATAGTAAGCACAAAGTTATTTCTACTTAGGATTTTAATTTACAATGAACCGTTAAATTTCAAAATTAATTATAACCTGCTAAAGATGTTCTCAAAATGTATATTAATATAAATATTTAGTTTAATTATTTAATGTACTTAAATGATTAAAAGAAGCGGATAAAAGAAAACTAAAAGAAATGGTTCCAGATATAAAAACCCAAAGTGAACAACAATATTTAAATAGTCAACGTATTTATATTGAAGAAAACACTGTTATACTTTGTCGAATGTAGGATGATACTTTTGACAGGTGTCACTTCCTTATTGCTACGTACTAAGGTTGCGTTTGTTTCCTTATGTTTGGCTTGACATTGCAATAGCAACTTTATACCCTCTATATAGGTGTCAACTGTCAAAAGTATTATCCTACATTGGATAAAGTATAGGTACGTTAAAATGCATGAAATACAATAAGTTGTCATCAATCTAATAACTAGCTGTTCCGATACTTGTGGTTGCGTTGGTAGTGCCTAATTATTTGTTTATCTTGACAAGATCAAAAGCTCTCTTAACCGAAGAGCTTGTACGAACGATCTGATGAGAGCTGTGGAAGAGATCTGTATGTCAGGATCGTATGTAGATATTGGAAATCTATGATATCTGTCTATCCCTAGGAAAAAGGAGTAGCTGTATGTGTATATATATCTTGACGATGCTCAAATAAATAACGCTCATAGCACCTACTATACCAAAGGGAAATATGAACAAATTGAAAACGATTTTTCTAGAATGACTAAAGATATAAATCTATAATCTAAGATCACAAATTTGTTGTTTGTCTGTCCGATCTTTTTCGATCGTATCATTGTTTCCATAGAAACGCGTTAACCGCAAGTTGTTCGTCGACCGGACGCTAGATGGCGCTAACGGAAAAATATTTAATAATAGAAAAAAATTAAAGAATTTTGTCCACCCCTGCGAAGCCGGGACGGGCCGCTAGTCTATAATCTAAGAACACAAATTTTTTGTTTGTGCGTTTGTCTGTCCGCTCTTTTCCCGCTCTTTTTCCATTGTATACACGTTACCATAGCAACGCGTTACCGGGTCAGCTAGTATGAACAAATTGACCACGATTTTTCTAGAATGACTAAAGATATAAATACACAATTAAAAACTTACCGTGTAAAGTACCTTCAAATTCTCTTTGACAGCACCGATGAAGCCTATAATGGCGACGATCATGAGCAATATACTAGCGCAGATGATGATGATGTCGCCAACAAACGATCCTGACGCCTGCTCCTGTCCATACTGGTCTAGTATATGGATATCCACCACCGCGAATCCGAGGATGCAGTAAGCTAGTAGCTGAAAATTATTACATTATTCCAAAAAGTTGTTAACAACTTTCAATGGCTTCCTTTGGGCCTTAAGCATAGAGAAGACGGACGGTTCGTTTGCCGATATTGCAATTAAGGTGTTGCTAACGTAAATAACTCCTTTAGTTTTAAACTGTATCTAATACAGTTTACATAATAAATTATTACTATAAAAAATCGACTCGCCTCACGAGTTATACTCAGGCCCCAATCTTTGAATGTCCAGTCCACTGTTCTCCGAATTGAGCTACCGAAACCTTGACAAACCCGTCAAATTTTGTCAAGTGTTTCTTAAGCTGACGTCAGCGCCATCTATCATTTTCTAGGTACCTATAACATCGAGTTAATATATTTACAAATATCCAATAATCGATAAACACGAAACGGCTATGTAATCATTACATTTTTTTATTATATAGAAAAGGAATCATTTCTTAAATGACAAATAATATATTTATTTCTAAACAGTCGAGTATCTAAAAAATAAAGAATGATAAATTATTCTCAGACGCGGTAATTTAAAGCACTAAACATAGAGTTATTTGAAAATATTAACAAAGATCTTTACTTCAACATAATTATTCTCATAATGTCCTGCTGTCCAATCCAAGCATAAGCTTATAAGCTTAAGTTGACGCCAGTGCCAAATAATTAGACTGGTTTGTCAAAGTCTCGGTAGCTCAATTAGAGGAGTACTCGCCAGGATAGCGATGGGAAGTGGGGAAGTAGTCCCGTCTGACACGCCTGAGGCAAGTTGATATTTTTTTTGTCATACTCCCTTAGGTATAAAAATCTATTGGTTAATGGCTTATATTGTAAATATTTTATTATTTTTTATTACATTAATCAAATATCATTTCTGGAATACTGAACTTATGGAGGCAGGAGCTACTGCAGATTACTGCAGTCAAACCAATAGAATTCGGAGTGATGTATTTCTTTAATAAATAAGTTGGTTAGAGATGCTAAAATCCTCAAAACAAGGCAATGTAAAAGTGATTTTACCTGAGGTTTCTGATCACCAGAGGTTTTCTGAGATAGGAGATAATCTACCACCAGCTACTGGTGAATCAAACATAAATTATTTTATACCATTTTTCATCAGGTAATCTAAAAAAAATACTTACAATGCATAATCCATTCACAACCAAAAGGAGACCTTTTGCGATCCCCCTGTTACATTCTTTTAAATTAACCATATTTTAGCTTTTATAAATGTTATTGAAACTCCAAGGTTCTGATGCACTTTCTTTCATCAACTGCGGCGTATAATCGCTTGCGATGGGAATCGCCAAATGCAAGTGAAATTAATTATTCATCAAGGCTAGTTATACGCCTGGGAACTCCCCACATGTGGGTTTTGTTATAACGTTTTAAGTTGATAAAGAAAATACGAAAAAACATCAATAAACAGGTTATGTGTTGACACTGGCGACCGGTTGGTACAGCAGTAGTGATTAGGTATGGGCGTTATTTAACGTAATCAGTTTCAGTAACAGGTTACGCAGCCTGTAACTGATTCACTAGTTACGGCTCAAACAGTAAACCTATGATTTTTCGTAACTAGTTATAAGTAGCAACCTGCTTTATGCGTAGAGAGCAAAACGCCGATAGGTGACGACGACTACCGACCCGATATGACAGGCCGCGACCGCCTCCATCTCGCGTTATTTACATCTCGCTCGTACAACAAATTAAGTAATGTAAAACGTACTCTATTTGTATTATTATTTGTAGTAATGTATAAATATCTCAAATCATTGTATAGAATGAACTTTTAAATACGCCTGCACATAATTATTCTACCTACCATTAGTTAATGCAATCAGTCCTAAGCCTGGATAAAGTATGAAGGAAAGTTCGTTTAATCATAGCTAGCAAAAATTATATAAAATTTGTTAAAATTTTGTGACTAAGTCCCGATAACTAAATAACTGTAGCTAGCTACAGGAGTGCCATATTTACGTTGATAGGCGCAGACATTAAAAATAAGTTTATTGTATTACTACTTGAACAAATAACTGGTTACGAAAAATCACTCGTTTCAAAACAGGTGACGATGTAGAAATAACTGGTTACGTTACGTTTCTTAAAATTCACGTAACGACTCATACCTAGTAGTGATCCTGCCTTTTACACTTTATATAGGTCCTGAGTTCGAGTCCCAGAAGGAATAAATGTTTGTGTGATTAATACGGGCATTTGTACCTGAGTCATGGAGTTTATATATATTTCTATGAATATAATTTATCTATGTATAATATAAATAAATAAATAAATATTTCCTACATTCACACCAATAGGCTAGGTTAGCCCAAAGTAAGCACTTTAAGGCTTGTGTTATGGATACTAGGGTAACGGATAGACATACATATATCATACATAAATAAGTAATATTCATAGAAATATATACAAACATCTATGACTCAGGTACAAATGCTCGTATTCATCATACAAACATCTGCCCCTTCCGGGATTTGAACCCAGCACCGCCGGTGCGAAAGGCAGGATCGCTACCGTTGCACCAAACGGTCGTCAAATAATATATGTATGTACTTTACCCTAGTGTCCACAACACAAGCCTTACAGTGCTTACTTTGGGCTAGGTTAATTGGTGTGAATGTAGGAAATATTATTATTATTCAATTGAATGTAAATAGCTTTAACTTTAAAAACAATTAAACAATATAACAACATGTATCTTTTGAAATTTTAGAAGGAGCCCTCTAACCCAGGTTTTATACTTAAAACAGGACAACAGCCGCTCGTTATGATATGTATTTAAGAGATACTGAATAAATATTTTTTCATTTAGTTCTTAACAACTGGACAGAGCTAAGAGAGCACTTACCCATTTTGATTAGAAACATTCAGAAGAATTATATCCTTAATATGAATAACAAAATTTTTGCTTCTATATTTATTTTATTATAAAATAATTAACTTCTAAACACATTCAATAAAAAATATTTATAAAAAATATTTTGTATACCTATACATACATATATTTGTATAAGTAAGGTGAATAAGTAATTTAAGAAACTATGCCAAATAATACAAATACTTTATTTGCTATTAAATAGGGTAAGTACAAATTAATGTTGATGTTAAGTTTAGAAATAAATAGTTACTTTGAACCTATTTAGCCATATAGAACAGCATGCAAAAGAACCATAATAGGTATCATCATAGAGCTAATCGTAATAAATTTTACAATCTAAATATAATGTATTATAAATACCAAGACTAATAAGTAACATTTTATATTAATGTAAAATACGCCATGTTTATAAAGATAGAAGTATTCATAAAATTAAATTTTTCGATATTACCTATCATTTTTACACTATAATTAAAAAAAATAGAAAATACACTTACTACTAATAAATAAATAATGAATTTCTTAACAAAACAAAACTTTAACGTAAAAAATATGAAACATCTACTTTTCAATAACAATTTCTTATGCCTGTCACACATATCGTAATCCTTAGAAGTAGAATGACCTAATCAAAAAAATTGGCTTCACGTTTTCCTTTATAAAACTATCCTATAAAAGCAACGTTTAAAAGGAATGACTCAATTACAATTTTCATGAGTTTATATCAAAAAGTATCCATTATTATGAAACGTTAAAGTAACAATTTTAAATGCTAAAACACTGGAAAAATCCAATTAATTTAATTAAACGCTATTTAGAGAGGTCATTTTAAATCTAAAGATGTGACATATTTGCATTTATACATGTTTCACGCTAGCAAAGGACAGTCGCTTTCGAAATTGTATAAGGATTTATAAATAAACATTAATGTCAAATTGCATGAAAGGACTTTTAATCTTATATTAGAGTTGAGTATTATTTGATAAAATTTCTAATTTTCCGGTAGTTAATTAATGTTTGATATAAGATATAACTTTATTTGTATGTGACACTTTTTTCTTAAACATTATTTAAATTAAATAACATAATATGAACTTTTGCTTTCTATCGTTATAAAGAAAACAAACCGTGGTTGTAAATAAAATTCGAGTTGTTTAATTATTTATTAATATTAATAAAGAATATAAGTAATCATAAGCACTGGTAAAAGTAATGTAGAGCTTTGAAGACTGGACGATATACCGAAGTTGGTGTCATAGATCGGGTCCCTGTAATTAGAAAAGGAACAAAAATATATATTCGGTTTATTCTACAATACAATCGAAGGCCTTATCACTTAGGTTTTATTAAAATGATTTATTTGATACGAGCTAAAGGAAATAATAACATTTACGAAAATAGAACTCTAAATATGTTTCGTTAATTGTCTAATATGTATAGTAGTATGCTCAAGATATTTGTTTAATATAATATAAATACTTTTGTATTTTTGTTGTATAAGCATTACCAGCTAGAATTTACATATATTAAAAAAATGTTTTTTTTTTCGTGTCAAAATTTCTTTAATTTCATTAATGGATAAATTCTGGACAATTCCCACGATGATAAATAGAATTTATTCAGATTAAATAATAACACATTAACAAATATAATTATAAATAACGATGGTATGACTCGATGCACTTTAATGCATCACATTTTATTTATTAGCTTAGATTTTCTGCATTCGAGATTAAAACCTACAATACTAATTAATAATTCTTAATGGTTTTTTCCATTTGCTAAAGGCCACTTTTTGCTACGGCTCAGCTAAACGGGATTATTAGGGACAGTATATGTTCCGGTGGGAAATTCGCCAAATTGTAGGCATAAGTAAATTATATCAAGTCACTCTATGGATTACTTTCAGAGCTATAAAAGCAGAAAGACTGTGAATTATGAATCTCATTCGTTTCAATTATTAATAGCATTTCATTGCGTGGATGCGTGCCCTTTAAGCCATGTCCTGATATTTAGTAATTTATTTTCTTAATCAAATGATAATGAACACAAATAGCTATTGATTAATAATCTACCACTTACTAATATTCGCCACAACACAAATTTTAACAAGAAAAACAAACCATTAAATTGACGCTTTCCACTCCTTTTCGCTTTCAGTTTCTTTATTAAAGAAACGAAATTAAAAATTAAAGATTTAGAACTCTTTTCAAGTTTCCATCTGATTTTAAATAAAATTTGATTAAAATAAAACCTTTAAAACGCAATCTAGGGCATTTCTTCTAAAGGTACAGACAGATATTCACCTATTTGACAAACCTGTTTTCTTTCTAAGTCTGTATCATTTAAGTTATTATAAGTATGCTGTTAAACCATGACGACTGCATTAGTGAGTTCAGCTCGATCCCAAGATCACTAAATCGTAGGGCTGTGCAACTGCAATGGCTTACTTCAAGTCACTTTGTTTATTAAAAAATAAAATATGTTTACTGCAGCCAAGGTCAGTATTAATACATTAATTATAGACTTTATTATTTCATTTTAAATTTAAATACAAATATTTTTATTATAATTAAAATGAATATATATGACAGTTAAAATTGAAATCAAAACATTAAAAAGTCAATAGTAACTCAGTTTAAATATCTGCGCCCCAGCGGAATACTAGGCACATGCGTGTGTACTCGCATCCAATGATTGAGAATGGGGCAGTCAGGCTTGTCACTCATGACTCTCAGGATGGTGTTGGTGCTGCCCATCAACGACGCAACTCGCTTGCGCAGCACGGTATGAAACCCATCGGAGTGCGCGTGCGCAAACATCGCCGATGCGCTACAGAAGCGGGACAGCCCCATCAACACCCTGAAGGCATTATTGTACTGTACTCGAAGGGCGTGCATAGTCTACCCACAAATTACACGTGTATAAGGTTTGGCAAAAGATTATGAGACAATAATATATATGTCGCAGTAAGATAGATAAAGCCGTAATATAGTTATATCCCTAGGGATATAATTATATACCGTAACATAGTTATACGAAAGCGATTCATTACTATCTCACTAGGAATATAATTATAAAACGGTCCAAGTTTAGTGATATACTTGTATTACTAGATTAAGTTCAGTGTTATAAATATATTACGTGAATTAAAGCTTAGAGAAATAGAAAGCTACCATATATTATTAAATAAAACAATATTATTATATTGGTTTTATCTTTATTAAATAATCAACTTTATGTATCCTGCAGTTAGTTACAATACTTTGTGACATTAACACGTATTAAAGTAATTTCAATTATAATTAAAAAGATCATATTTTTTGGAATTTAAACATTAACAATACAATTAAAACTAATCAAACATTAAAAATCTTTTAAAGTTAATCAACAGTTATGAGATTTCTTTACTTCTTATCCACTAAGTTGAGATCTTGGTTCTTTTAAAAGTATTTTTTAATTTTTGTTCAGACAAGAAGAGGAATCATGACATCTAGAATTACATAGCACTGAATGCTTCTTACAGGCACATCTTTTAGTAGAACACTATATAACCAATTTTTTACAGGAACATTTTAAATAACCTTGACCACCAAAGCGCGACAATTTTTGGCATATTTCTCTCAGTGACAAGTTTTCATTTGGTATAGGACCATTCAAAGTAATGTTGAAAGCTGTGTTGCATTTCTGGGTAACCAATCTTTCAGGATACCAACTGATGTTCCAATTTTATGACTTTCATTTCGCTTTTCCAAAACTTTTCCTAATATATTTTTTTGATCCAATGGTCCACGATCTATCTTTGGTATCTCTATAAGAACTGAAGATCCCACGTCAATGTCAGGAAATTTGCAGTGAACAGGATGGTTGCTGCAAGTTAACATAGTCAACAGGTAATTCGTCATAATGTGCAGGTGTTGCCGATGAACAAGATTGTTGTTGATTTAATATCTTCTCAAGATCTTCTTCAGTTCTTAGTTTATTAAGCAAATCAGCAGGCACTTGTGATGACAAACCAATTTGAGGATCTACTCCAAAAAGAGCTTTGTATGGTGTTCTTTTTATAGTGCGATGAAAAGAGCAGTTTTTTTTTTTGGTACTGTACAAACCGTATTCCAATCGACCAATTAGTTAGAAAGTTAGAAAGCTATTTCACTAAACTTAATCTAGTAATATAAGTATATCACTGAACTTGGGCCGTTTTATAACTATATTCCTAGTGGGATAGTAATGAATCGCTTTCTTATAACTATGTTACGGTATATAATTATATCCCTAGGGATATAACTATATTACGGCTTTATCTATCTTACTGCGACATATATACAACAATATTATATAATAATAATAGTAATTTTTTGATCTGTAGGTACTGTAGCGCCCTACGCGCGCTCCGGGATCGTTGGGAACTTGGGACGTTAATTCAAATCATTTAGGTATTACTTCTATAATAATTATAATTTATCCATTGCTCAACTCTCTTTACAACGACTCAGGTAACACTCTCAGATACTACTGGTGATCGTCTTATGTTCGTCTAATATTCTAGAATATTCTATATTTAAAAGGGTGACATTCCTTGTCATTAAGCAAATATACGCAAAGAGGCGGAATGCGATGTCATAGACGCAAGGAGGTCACCACAGTACCGCTAAAGAGTGGAACTCTTTATCTGAGTCTGTTTTTCCTGATAAATACAATTTACGGGTCTTCAAGTCACCAGTGAATAGGTATCTTCAAGGCAGGCGCGTCACACCCATCGCATCGCCCATGATACGAGATAGCGGTCAAGCCCTTACCTATTTACAATAAAAAGTGACTCGAAGTGACCCATTGCAGTTGCCCTGCCCTTTATAAACTTTGCGCTTTGTATTTAGTAAGTTTATAACCTGTTTTTGGAATTTTACGTTGGCTTGCTAACCATTTCTGTACATCAAGGCAGCGTTTAATTAAGGCTTTACTTTGCAATGTGTCTCATAGGTGTATATATGCCTGTAATAAGTGTTTCTCATGTTGGTTATCCAATAAAAAAAAAACCAAATAAGAAAACCATTAACTTAGATAGTCTGCGTAGTATCATTGTTATACGGCAAACGGAAATATTTTTCAACCGTGTCATAAAACACATTATTAATTCATTAAATTAATTGAAAATGTCCTAAAAAATCAAGAGTTTTTCCAATAATTACAGTTGACATCTCAGTGCGAATTAACACATTCTATACTCGTTATCGAGCGAGTTACAGATTCTATGAAGACTCGAATACAATATCGATGCGTTAACTCACACTAAAACCTCTGTAGCATGTTCAAACTACCTCTGAGCCATCAATGTAGGGATTTCTATGATTCAGTGAAAAGCGAAAAACTTCCTTTAAGTTGGGTAACTGTACTCAGTCTTAGTAATCTACGTACATTTAACTCCAGCAGACATAACAACTTTGCGTGCGTGTTTCAGGTTTCCTTTGCGTTGCATTCACGTCACATATTACATTACATCTTTTGCTTTACTTGTATTTATATATTTCGTGGTTCTTGCATTTATTCGTTAGATAGTGTAACTTTATTTAACGGAATCAAAAATAAATAAGCAAGGTTTTTTTAAGCTACTGCAGAATCTAAGAATAACTAAATGAGCATCGGAACACGCACTTCTTTTGTTTATATTTACTGTAATTGTTTTAGTAATATCTTACTGAAATTGTTTTATAATAGCTTACTTCAATTAATTTTTTATTCAATTCATAAAAATATGCTCAATTCGATAATCACTCCCGTACAAATCAATCGAGAGGCTTTTATCTTCTGTCAAGCAGAATTTAATCATAGATCATAGATTTTGTAAAACACTGACCTATGGCATCATTTCACTATAAAGGCAATTAACTGAATACTTAGTTGCTATTTCGCTAGATTAACGTACTCAAAAAAGATCTCTTTTATAAAAACTTATTTATGGATGATATTCTCAAATATTAGCTGTCCTGTTTATATCCTAATAATTCTATTTTTTATTTAAAAAGTGATTGACGAAGATATTGTCAAAAATTATATATCGTAGAATTCTAGCAACGACGAACCCTTTTTTCCTATAGTGTTAATGAAACACTGATAATGATGTAGCTTGTAGTGGTTAAAGTAAAAGTAAACACCAATTCCCAAAAGAAAAATATTTTTGCTATCGGTCTGTCTCTCATTATGACTAATAATGTGTTTGTCTGAGAAAGCATCTACGTGTATTATTTCATTATAACTGAATTCTATTTAAGTGTAAGGGATGAAAAAATATACGACGCAACATTAAATAAAACCAGCTGTTTTTGTAATATTTTATTGAGTTTGGCCTCGCTTTCAGTACAGAACACGATTCGAGTCGTGCAAGATCGAATTCCGGGCGTGCCTAATAATCAATAGAATCAGTTGATTTTCCTATTAGATTATTTTGAGTGCCGTAATTATACTTCAGTTTATTTGATTTTGTTCGATCTTGTTCGCTATAAAACTAATTATACCTATACCAGTGTCATGATTGACGAGTAGAAATCTCCTTGGTATTATAAAGTCTTTGTCAACAAAATTCCCTTCTTTTGACAGTGAAAAAGGATAAAATGCTTTGTGTAATTGTGTTCATTACATTGTTCTATCTGTGATCGTATCGCGTTTAGTGTTGCCGAATTATCGATATTTTGACTATCGATAGCTTAACTCAAAATAGCTACTTCGTTGATAAAACTATCGCTATCATGAGTCACGTCAATACTATCAAGATACATTAATAGTGCAGATAATATGGGACATCAATAGTATATACCGATAAAATTGGCAAAATCGACGCAAAATAGTTAAAACTTTAACACGAATAGAAAACGTTGGGGTATCTAGAAAATTAATAAGTAAAGTAGGCGGGAAAAAATATTATTATCTTTTACTATTGAATATGATACCTACAAATTGTTTGAATTTTGCGAACTATTAATCGTCCAAAACAATCTATGGTATTGATAATGGTATTAAAAGTTGATAATAGTATTTCTTCTGGATATAGACAGTGTAGCCTCAATACATCGACGAGTATTTACAACAAGTTTCGCGCTGGTCGCCTCGTTCTGGTATACTCGTGTTCTTAGTTGCGTTTCCTCCGCGGGCCGACGCGAACTTATTGCGAACCTCTATTTAATTTATGATTTAAGCTACAATACTATAGATAGTAATATGAATATCGACATTACTAATATCGATAATCTTACAATCGGTCTACTATCGTACGTCTATCGATATTCAACTTTTGATCAGCAACACTTATCGCGTAAATCTAGGACCTAAATTGCGCGAGTTTGTTGTAATTGTATTATTTTATGAGAAATTACTTTTATAGCAAGTGTTACTATTGTTTCATATAAAATTTCATTCGTGGCTAAATTCATTCAAGCAGATGGTGGTTATCTAAAAGTTACCTACAATTATTAATATCAGTACAATATTTCTTACCTACGATATTTTTCCAACAGGTCATTTTACCTATTAAACTTAAAATTTATAGCTATCTGTTGTTTCATTTTTTAATTATGAAAATGTAATTTTAACTGAATGTGGGCAGAGTGAAATGGAACACGAAATCTTCTAAAACTGAATACTTCAAAACTTAATCTTATAAGAACGAACATCTGAACAATTTCTGCCTAAAGTTCCTTGTTTCCTCAGAACTATTTTTTATTGCATAGTTTTAATGACCTCTTGAAATTATTAAATAATAAACTCCCTACATCAGGCCGATGACACCACAAGCGACTCTGCCACCCGCGTTGCCGGTTTTCCTAGAATCTGGGTGATCTGTCTTTCCAAAATCGTCAGCTTTCTCGTGGAGGACGACTGCCCTGCCGAGGATGTTGTGAGGACCTCGCAGTGCCAATTGGCTGTCCACGAAATCGATGATGCTGATACCCTGGTCGTTGAACACGATGTTGCCAAGGTCACCAACGTGGCGGACTGCGTCATTGGGGTGTCCGTGTTGTTGCTGAAAATGATCGGTTAACATTGATATACAAAATGCTATTCTCTAAAAGTAAACTTTCAGTAGTATTAAAAGCAAAATGCTTTCACATGAATAAAACCCAATTTTAGAAGAAGATCAATGCATATTCCTGTATGATGACTACCGTAGATCAAATATCTTACTCAATGTGCATACATATAATACGATTTCTTCCCGTGGGAAGAGAGAGAATATCCTGGTTTACATCTCTCGCATCTCATCAGACCTTGCATACAGGCTTGTGATATATACAGGACATATCTTATTTGGTCCCTGAAAGTTCGCCTTGTTCTACCACTACCGAAATGCCTAGGCACATTTGCCTTATAAACTTGTCTTCATCCATTCTGTCTACATGATCTTTATCTATCTTTGTCACTAAGTCTTCTTCCACATTTCACCGCTCTGTATCAAATTTCTTATTTTATGCATTACCAGTCACTCTAGCTATAAGTATTCACTAAACACATCTACTAAAATCCAAAAGAGCTGTCTATAATATTGGTCACTTATCCAACCATATTTAAAGTTTATTATTATATCTAATAAAATTTTGTTATACGAACTTTTGCAAACAGCATTTAGCTCTAATATGATACGGAATAGCTAAAAAACTAACATATAAAAACACACTCATGCGTGGTCTAAGCAATGAATTCGAATATCTTTCCGATCTTTAGTAGTCATATCGTCTAAAATTAAATAATAGAAAAGTTGGTTATCTCGAGTCTTTTATCAGTCAGCTGGATTAATCACAAGTATATGCTGAAAGCCAGTTAATATTACATAAAGTCACTTTTAGTCTGTAAAAATATACACCATTAGCTTTACCAAAAGAAGATAAAACCTCTTCAGCGATCTACTCGATTTTATTGCCCTATTTGTAATAGAATATTTATGTTTCTTTGAAATGTGTTGCAGTCTCAATAATTTAAAATTAAATAGGTATGCATCTACTTTTTCTGTTTGTACTCGGCTTCCGATTGACTGGTAGAGAATGCCTAGTGGCATTCAGTCCGCTATTTGTTCAGTTTTATGTGCAATAAAGTATAAATAAGAAATGAGGTCAAGTGGCCGAAATTCCTTACGTTCTCTGGATTAAAGTGGGATCCGGTAGACGCACATCCTCCGCTCAGATCCCCTTTTTCGTGGACGTGGAAACCATATTCACCAGCGGGCATGCCGGTAATAGATCCTTGGATTCGGATCTTGTGGTCATCCGTCTCTGTGAAGGTAACCAAACCCTGTACGTTTTTGCCTGCCAGCACCACAGTCGCGGTATGTTTTTCGTCCTGCAAATAACGATTTTCATTTGTTAAAAATTGACGGGCGCTGGATGATCTTCCGACGGAGTTGTTTAAGAAACTTACACAACAGAACCTTAATTGTATATTTCTTTATTGGAGTAGATCAAAATATTTAATACTTATAATAATGGATAATTATGCCAAGACTTTAAAAAATTAAGTGACTATTTAATGTTCTATGTTGCTTGCCTATTCAGTTTGTGCTATTCTATATAAAAATAATGGAAATACTGCTAAGAAGCGATGCATATAAAAGTGACGATTTTTTTATTAGAGTCAACAAACAGTTTGAAACAAATATACAACTGAAAATATAAATAAAAAGAATCTAACCTACACAGACACACTTTTAAGTCAAAGTTGGTTTTTATGAACTCCTGTTCCCAATTAAATAAATTTAAATACTTTCCAAGACAACTTGTAAAGAAGACAACTCAATTTAAAAACTTAGTACTGTAATGTGTTTTTCTGGTTGGTTTTTCAAAAAAATTAATTTCAATTTAACATGTATGTAAATGTATGTTTTTATTGGTTGTAAAATAAAAACAATGTAGTTCTAGTATCCTTTGGTACTAAAACATAAAAGAATAACAAAGACAGATAATCATAACTAAGTTAATTTATAATTTCTATGGTTATTCATATTGCGAGCAAGAAATAAGCAAGAAACCGCTAAAAATCTTTAATTACAATCAGTGCCGGATTTACCATAGAAGCTGAAAAAGCTGAAGCTTAGGGCGGCAAAATTAGGGGGCGGCAAGATTGGCCCAGAAAATTGGTACAGAAAAAGTAAGTAATAGTGCTTTGTAATAAAAACAAAGCTTTGCTTTTCTTAGCTTAAAATATACCCAAAAGTTGTAAAAATAATCTTGAAACTAGATTATTCCCTAAAAAAGGAATTAACGTTGTTGTGAACAGTGAATCTAATTTTAGAGGTCAGTAGGGGCGGCAAAAATATTATAGCTTTGGGGCAGCAAATGTGTAAATTCAGCACTGATCACAATTAAAATACGTGATAATAAATGAGGAAAAGCCAAAACAGTTACCGTATGGTGTGCAAACGCAGCTGCTACGGACACGAGTAGAACGAATAACTTCAACATGTTGACTGACGTTATCTGGGAAAAACAAAACAAAATAACAACACAATCATTTCGTATTTCCTTATCAACTACACAAGAAACTTGAGAAAAAAAATTGAAGAGCCCATTGTTTGTGTAATTAGCATTTAAAAAATGTTCCTGAATAATAACAGAAAGCGTGTAATGAAAAATAAGTTTTATTATATTAACGTCTACGTCCTATTTACTTATTTACTCTACCCTAACTCTTGTAGTTAACTGACAAAAATTCTAGAGGTAAACCCACCACCGCCATTCGGTTTTCCATTGTTTTATCACCAAAAGAAGAAACCTGCAAGATATCGTAAGTAACGATTTAAGTTTTATTTTTACTAACCCGGCCACGCGTTGCTGTTTTACCCGGCCGCTCGTTGGTATGGTAACATTAATTGATTATAAAAACTGTTATTCTTAGGCTAATTGTAACTATGGTAACTATATATGGTAAGAAACCCACAAAGTCCTTCTTTTATATAGTAGAGATTTAGAATAGGTCAAGAGCGAACCGCTTTTGATTCCAATCAAGCCCGAGGGCCAATTCAGGACCTACAATGGATCGAGTTAATATAAAATGTGCCTATTCACCCTGGCTTTAAAAACGGACGTGTTATAAGTACTCGGAAATACAGATGCAGAGAGAGAGTTCCTTTTCTTTGCTATGCTGATTATAAAATATGTTGAGTAGTGCTTGGTGCGACAGAATAGCAAACAAGAGAGGGTGTGGTAAAGTTATTAATCTAAAGTCGGTCCTGTCTTAAATTTAAAAAAGTCCCTTTGATTTTCAGTCCATTTAAATCTGTTGTTTCAGAGTCCATATATAATATTCTGAATAATTATTCAGATAAACGGAGAGACTGAAGACGATGAAACTAAATGTTAATAGGAGACTTCTCATATATTTTAGTATTTATTCTGAAATGGCAACATATTAACTCATTAAAAGAAGTTGTAAAATCTTTAATAACAATATAAATGTCGCAGTAAGATAGATAAAGCCGTAATATTGTTATATCCCTAGGGATATAATTATATACCGTAACATAGTTATACGAAAGCAATTCATTAATATCTCACTAGGAATATAGTTATAAAACGGTCCAAGCTTAGTGATATACTTATATTACTAGATTAAGTTTAGTGAAATAGCTTTCGGAGTGTGCGGCGCAGTCGGCGCGCCGCCTCCCTCGCGGCGGGGGAAGCGTTCGTTGTGTTTAGGCGCTCCCTAGTAAAGAACGTAAGAACGTAAAAAGTAAAGAAATCTCATAACTGTTGATTAGCTTTAAAAGATTTTTAATGTTTCATTAGTTTTAATTGTATTGTTAATGTTTAAATTCCAAAAAATATGATCGTTTTAATTATAATTGAAATGACTTTAATACGTGTTAATGACACAAAGTATTGTAACTAACTGCAGGATACATAAAGTTGATTTTTTAGATAAAGATAAAACCAATATAATAATATTGTTTTATTTAATTTTATATGGTAGCTTTCTATTTCACTAAGCTTAATCAAGTAATATATTTATAACACTGAACTTAATCTAGTAATATAAGTATATCACTAAACTTGGACTGTTTTATAACTATATTCCTAGTGAGATAGTAATGAATCGCTTTCGTATAACTATGTTACGGTATATAATTATATCCCTAGGGATATAACTATATTACGGCTTTATCTATCTACTCTTTTTCGATCCACGATGAAAATTGCTAAATATGATTTAGTAGTACTAGTGTGACATATGTTGTTATTCTCATAAATTATTAAAAGGATATTTTGATTCAAAGAAACTTTAGCTACAAAAACAAAAACCAGTGTAGATAAGTTGTTAACCTTTATACAGTGAGAGCAATAAATCATAGGAAGGTACAAATCGATAATGTGGTCAATTTGTTATCAATTATAAAGTGAAAACAAACGAAACTCGAATGATCAAATGACGTTGAAGAAATTGTGGAATAACAGGTAAACATTGCGCAATCCCAATAGATTAGTGTTACTAAGTACATTTGTACCTAATCACTGAGGAAATAATAGAAACGCTGTAATGAAATTAGGATAATTGAAAGTAACTAAGATGGCGATTCTATAGAGATTTGACGACCGGTGCGAAGGTAGCCTGCCCTTCGCGTCTTTTTCTGGGTTTTTCTAGAGTGAAGGAAGGGGCAAATGTTTGTGTCAAGAATAAGTCATGGATATTTATACAACGTGTCCCGTCACCAGTATCGGAGCCTTTAATAGTGTGAAATATGGCATTTTTTATCGACAAATTGCCCCTCAAATTTTGTTTTTCTCTTACGGTTATAATATGACCGCCATTTTGTTTTCTTGGTAATCAAGACTTGGGCTCTCATACTAATTCGACCACCACTACTCATGTAAATGTCCTATCAACATTAAAAAGGTGTCATTTGATAGCTAAACATGTAGACAACAACTACACATCATGTTTTAATTGTCATGGAATAAAAAATAGAAAAAAATAATTAAAGAAAAACAAATAGAGTCTATATTGTGTATTTTTTAACTATTGGCTTTTTGAGAAAAACCAAATTTGAGGGTCAATATGTCGATAAAAAATGCCATATTTCACACCATTAAAGGCTCCGACACTGGTGACGGGACACATTGTATATATTTTTATGCATATTACATATCTTAGTATCAAATATGTTTATCCGTTACCCTAATATCCATAACACAAACATTACCGTGCTTACTTTAAGCTAGGGTAATTTAATTAAAGAAAGACTATTATTATCAGAGACCTGATTGTGAGTTTTTTCATGTACAAACATTTCGTGCTTGGATAAATATTTATATAAGGGTCGATATTAAAATCAAATTCGATCTAATTTCTTAATCATTTTTACATCTTTATCAAATGCAGAACATCTGGAAAATACATAGAGAATAAAAAAACTATTCTTACACAGTACATAATAAGGAAAACCTTGCATTAATCACTGTTTTTTTGCTTGTATTCCTCTACATAGTCGATGTGTAAGTAAATAGTGATGGAAAAATTACAAACGTGCTCTTAATAATATGCGATTCGTTTTTGTTTTTAATTTTAATAACAAAGACAAAAACTTATAATATATGTACGAATAACATCACATCAAATTAACACGAGTCATAGTTTGTTAACTAATATTGAACTGATTCTATATTGGATTGTAAGTTGGAAATCGGATCGGATACTTTACAGCTTTGAATAAGAAGAGAACATACTTAATTTCTATGAGGTTTCAAAGATGGTACGTGTAATGGTTATATTCCCAATATTTTACCGTATTTTTCGGTGTTGAAAATATTTGTACAATATGATTTTAATGAGTATTAAATTATTAGTTATATTGTAATAATTTTTTGTTCATTGTCATACTTATTGGAAATCTTAATAAAAAAAGATAAATACTATTCCAAATAAGGATTTATATCAGTATTATGAATCCTTTGTATTATTAAATTAGATTGATACATTATTTAAGAAGTTTTGTTTAAAAAGCAAATGTACGACTCACCTCTACCGCTGCAGTTTGTGAATGGTCCCAGCGTAGTACGACCCGCGATAATAATGATTCAACGATGTCCAATTTACAAGAACCGTCACACTGTTGAATCAACACAATAAACTTATAGCATTGTAGAGGGGTACAGAGATCAATATACACTGGCTGATAAACCGGTCTGTCAGCCGGCAAATCATAATAAATAAACGCAAGTGTGTATACGATTGTAGTAGGTGCTCAATATAAAGCACATTAACACTTACTTTTTTTATTATAATATAAAAATGGCGGCCTTTAGTAATATATGTATTTTCACACGTTCGCTGCGGCAGTAACTTTCCAATATTTCCATTCCTTCGGTAAAAGGCCAATACATCTGGTAATAAAACTTCCATTGTGGACCCTGTATCATTTAAGAAACCTTAATCCTTTTTTGGCTTCCGTGCGGTACCAGGTGTCTTAACCTGGTATTAAGGTAGGTACACCATTGGATTCTATTTTAATAATACATCTTAGTTATATATTCATCTTTTTCCTACACCGAACCTAATTGAAGTTATGCCTTCCGCACGACAAGGAATGCTATACTTTCTTAGCCGCACTGTAAGTGAGACATATACAAGATGTTTAGACCTGTTTCGCACTCAAGGTGTTAAGAAAACTATAGATCATCCACTTGTAAAAACAAACGTATCTTATCATGATGAAAATTATCAGTGAAAGAATTTGATGAAGTGTTGAGAATATGATATAATATGAGCATTAAAAGAAAATGAATAACATTTATTTAAAACATCACAGTAAGAAAATAAATTCTTCGTCTTCATTAAAATGTTAAAAACTTTGTTTTAGACTCTTCCATATTCTTCTATATTCTAACCTACAATTAACATAAAGTACAAAGATATGTGTAAGGAGATATGTAGCTTGGTAAGCGGTCCCCCGACACGACAAAGTTGAATTCAAATAATTATATTATCTTATATTATAGACTAGCTGGTTGCGCTGGTATATTTTGGGAGTAAGACAAGGAGATCGGACTTACAGCTTTAGGCTCAGGAAGCGTGACTTGGGGCTCGGTGCAGCTTGCTTCTGCAGAACCTCTCGTGACCTTTTAATTGTCCCACTGCTACGTTTTAATAATTCTTATTGGCACTAATTACTAGCACTCGCGAAGGCCCAGGGTTGCTTTGCGTACCGCGTGCGATCTTACGTTGCGACTCTCGAGGCGTTATCTCACACACTACTGTTGCGCTTGCGGCGCGCTCGTCCCGAGGAATTCAAGAGCCAAGGAAAGGAATAGTGGCGGGGGTGGGAGTCAAAAAGAGATGGACATATACCACCACCGCACAAACCAAATCAAACGGTTAATTTAGAAAATAAGTACTCATAATGGCAATTTCACGCATTTCGAATAGAATGAATAAACTTATTATTTGTTATTATTATTATATAATATTTGGCGCAAACATGCCCCCCAGCTTGACAGAACTCAGGTCTGTCAAAAAAAAAAAAAAAAAAAAAAAAAAAATAGGTATTATATATACTTATATGTGTAATTATTGCATAGATATAATAGAGTATATAACAAAATATGTTTATAGTGGACTGTATGTTTCATTATTGCGTGGGTAGCGGATAAAGTTTAACGACTGGCCGGCGATAGATACCGGATTTCGTACGCACATTGACAACTCGCACTACCCCGTCCTTACCTGGAAATATTTTCTCTATTATACCTAAAGGCCAATACAGTGGAGAACTATTTTCTGCGTGTAGTAGCACCACAGTACCTTCTTTAATTTGTGAAGTATCCTTTAGCCATTTATTACGAGTTTGTAAAGTATTCAGGTATTCCAACTTCCAACGCCTCCAAAAAGACTGCATTAGACTGTCTACCATGCGTTTTCTGTCGATAATACCGACACTCTCGTCAGAGGTAGATTCCGTAGGAAAGGCCCTCAACGGTGTTAAAGTTAAAAAATGAGCCGGAGTCAGGGCTAACGGCTCGGACGGATCCGAACTCAATACGGACAATGGGCGCGTATTTAAGATTGCCTCGATTTGCACTAAGAGAGTAGTCATCTCTTCAACAGTAAGCAACTGACTACCAACGACTCTATTAAGGTGCGTTTTGACGCTTTTAATATTACTTTCCCATATTCCACCAAAGTGGGGAGAATATGGCGGATTCAGTTTCCATTCAATTGCGTTATTTGTAAATTCCGAAGATAATTGGTAATTATAAGTTTTGGATGTTACAAAGTTGTAAAGGTCGTCGAGGTACGATTTGGCACCGATGAAATTAGTACCGCAGTCGGTATATACGAATTTAATCGGACCTCGCCGCGATATAAATCGTTTAAACGACCTCAAAAACGCCTCGGTACTCAGGTCACTAGCTAATTCAATATGGACCGCTTTTGTAACAAGGCAAACGAAGAGACAAATGTATGCCTTTTGACTGCGTACTCCGCGTTTGCGAAAAGGGATAACGTGTAACGGTCCGGCGTAATCAATGCCAGTATGTTAAAATGCCTTAGCTTCCTGAACCCGACACGCAGGCAAATCAGCCATCATAGGAAATGCATTTTTAGGATTAACCTTGAAGCAGATGTTGCACTCCTGGACACGTTTACGAATTACATTTCGTGCAGATAAAATCCAGTATTTTTGACGCAATAATGACATCAACAATTGAGGTCCAGTATGCAGATACGTGCAATGATAATGATTTATAATTAAATTAACAATATGATGCTTTGGAGGCAACAATATTGGATGCTGGCTATCATACGGTAAATCGGTGTTACTCAATCGACCGCCTACCCGAAAAAGACCATATGGACATACGAAAGCTTTCAATTTTTGAAAAGCGGGTGATAGCGGTTTATTCGATTCAAATTTCTTGAACTCATCGTTAAAGTGAGCGCGTTGCAAATCTTTAAGAATATAATATTCCGCAGTAGTAAAATGATTTAATTCAAACTTCCTAGGTAATTTCTTAAGGAATCTTAATATGTAAATCACCGATCGTATTAACTTCGGCCAGGAAGAAATGTTCATGGCGAGTGAGCATAATATGGACGGATTTGAGTCTTGCGTTGTAATCAAAACGCACGCTTTTCTTTCCGGAACTTCTATATCTTCATTGAGATTGTATTCGTGTATGGGCCATTCCGAAATAGGTAAACGGACAAAACCAGGGCCGGGAAACCACAGCGGGTGCGCGCATAATTGCGCTGGCGTTAAACCACGTGACAAACAATCCGCCGGGTTTTCTTTGCCAGGAATGAAATAAAAGCGACTAGGTTCCAATAATTCCTGAATTTGGGCAACTCTATTCGCCACAAACGTCTGCCATCGAGAAGAAGGCGCGTGAATCCAGGCTAGGGCAACCTGACTATCCGTAAAAGCATAAATATTATTTATGGTGACACGCTGCGAATATGTATCAATAACAATGCGCATTAATTTCGCCAAAATCAAATTACCGCAAAGTTCTAATCGCGCTAACGTGACGTTACGTAAGGGTGCTACACGAGATTTCGCACAGATCAAATTAATTAAATATTTATTTGTGCTTCGAAAATAAATGTGAAGATAAACCACTCCACCATACGCTTGCTCCGAAGCATCTGCAAAGCCAATCACTGTTAACACACACTCAATATCGACACCTACATACCGTGGTATTTTAAGACCTTCTAATAACAGTAGTTCTGTTTCGATTTGGCGCCACAGTGTTACTATATTGTTAGGCGGTGTTTCATCCCAATTAATGTGGTTCACCCATAAGGATCGAATTATTAATTTTGCCAGTAAAGTGACTGGCGCAACGAATCCCATTATATCCCACAGTCGGGCAATAGCGGATAGAATAGTGCGCTTAGTACATTCACAATCGCGCATATTCACCGTGAACACAAAAACATCTTCGGCCGGGAGCCAACGAAGACCCAATATTTTTAATGAGTCATCAGGGCAGAATTCGACATCGGAGGAGACACGAGCGGAAGGAGGAATACTCTCCATAACTTCCGGTGAATTACTAGAAAACTTTACTAAATTGAACCCCCCAGCATGGAAGAGCGCAATTAATTGTTGCGAAAGTTTTATACCTACGGAGGTATCCCGACACGAACTGGCTACATCATCCATATACAAATCGCGCCTGGCCACCGGAGCAGCCACTGGAAATTGCGAACCTTCGTCATCGATTAACTGACGGATCGTTCGAATAGCGAGGTATGGACTTGAGCATAAACCAAATGGAACTCTCGTCATCTGATACAACTGAATCGGCTGGTCGCAATTTTCGCGGAACAAAACCATTTGAAACGGCCTGTCTTCAGGGCGCACTAATATTTGTAAATACATTTGTTGGATGTCAGCACTGATGGCTACTGGAAATAATCTAAAATTCAAAACAATTTGGAAAAGATCATTTTGTAAATTTGGGCCAACATGCAATATGTCGTTGAGTGACAACCCTGATGCAGTTTTCATACTTGCGTCGAGTACTACGCGCAATTTGGTCGTAGTCTTATCAAGACGTATCACGGCGTGATGCGGTATGACGTAATGAGAGTCGAATTCAAAATTATTATCAACGGGCACTAAAATTCCCTTATCCAAATACTCCTTAAAAACATTATTATATTCAGTTTTAAATTCGACATTCGAAGACAGTTTACGCTCCAACGATAAATACCTTCGCGTTGACAACTGTAATGAGTCACCTAACTTAGAAGGATCATCCTTGAAAGGCAGCGCAACTGTGTAACGGCCATTTTTACGTATTGTATTTTCGCAGTAAAAGGATTCACATTCGCGCTCATCCGGAGCGCGCGAGCTAGCGGTAGGTACGTCCTCTAACTCAAAGAAACGACTAATCTTTTTTTCTATCCAACGATTAGGATCAAACGCGCAATATGTGTGCACATCAGTTTCGGTAGTAATGACCGGAGCCTGACCGTAAACAATAAAACCTAAAGTCGTTTCCATTGCCACGGGTTCGTCTAAACCGCGAGCAATAATATTTGGTCGTATTATACGAGCGAAAATATCGGAGCCGACTATCAAGTCGATCTCGCCAGGTTCCGAATAAGTCGGATCAGCTAACGAAATATGCTTCAAATAATCCAGACATTCGCGATCTATTTTAGCGGAAGGGAGCTCACTTGTAATACGGTGAGCCACTAACGGCTTAATAGAATAGCTAAGGGAGTTGTCCAAACGAGAACGCAAAGTTATTGAGGTAAATCCTTCAATAGGATTATTTAAGTCACCTACTCCACATACATATTTAATCGGAGAGGAAAATAATTTTAAGTTTAATTTTTTGCAACAATTGACTGTGATTAAATCACGTTGCGACGCGCTGTCTACTAAGACACGCACGGAACGCGTTTTACCGCCGCTATCTATAACGTTGCATTGTGCGGTTCCAAGCAAAATAGTGTGCGTGTTCGCGCCACGCGCAGGCGAGACCGGCTGCCTGTGAGTTAGCGACGCGACAGTGGCGCCGGCAGCGGTTGTTTGTTGAGACGTAGTACATAAGGCCACTGATTGTGTTTGTGGCTCACCTGTCGTCGACCGTTCGGTTTTCGTTTGAGTTATTATGCTACTACCCACTTTCGACGCAATATTATTTAAACGCCGGTTTTGATTGCCGTTATTTGTGACAAAATGCAACAAAGTATTATGGCTTCGTGAACATTGGCTACATGTAGCCTTTGAAGTACATTGACGTACCGAATGCAATGGGCTAAGACAATTAACACACGCATTATTTAGTTTAATAATATTAAAACGTTCCGAGGGCGATAAAGCAATAAATTTCTTACAAAATCGCAACTGAAAATGGTCAGTATTACCGCAGCATAAGCATGAGTTTTGTTCGTTAACAACAAACATTTTGTTATTTTTATCAGAAATACCTGGGGAACGGGAAGCTGGAAGCCGGTTATTTTTCGATATATTTGTCTTTAAAACAGGCGACTTAATATCTTGTGCATTATTAACGCGTTGCAAAATATGAGATTGATTACGAACAAATTCTATAAAATCTGAACAAGTTGGTAACTTAACTTTATTGCTATTTTGCATTTCAAACGATTTTATAATACTTACTCCCACCTTTTTTGATCCCAAATGTATGAAAATAAAATCTTCTAAGCTGTCTAACTTTAATTGTTTTAATGAATGGACTAATGAAGAATATTTATCTATAAAATTATCTAAACTGTCAGCACAATGTTCTTTAACGTGAGGTAAGTTCATTAATTTATCTAAATATGTAGCGGCTAAAACCCGCTTATCATTATATTTTTCAACTAATGTGTTCCATAACACCGAATAGTTCTCAGCTGTGGGCATAAATCCTTGGCACATGGTATATGCTTTCCCCGTTAATTTACCCATTAAATATTGAATTTTTTGATAATCATCTAAGGTTGGATTTTCGTGAATAGTTTTTTTTAAATGTTTCATAAAATATAGGCCAATTTTCTAACTCACCATTAAACGATACCAATTCGAGCCTCGGTAATTTCGGGCCCTGAGACAGTATTTTCGTCTCATAGGTATTTAGTGTCGTTTGCGTATGTGGACGCGGCGAAGATAATTGCGAGTGCTTAAACTTGACACGGGCATAAAGATCTTCAAATGCGAGCATGGAATTGTAATCAGGATCCTCACCATCCTCCATTGAAATCAAAAGATTATTACGTTCGTCCAAAGTGCGTACGAAATCCGACCGAATAATGTCGGCCGTACCCGCGTTAGATAAAAATGTATCTATGCGATCTGGGGTATCTAATTTCGCCGTGGAGTCGTAAATCTGTTGCATCCGTGCGAAATAAGTATTTAATTTTACTTGTAATCTTTGCAAGGACCGATCGAAACGATCTTGCGCTTTAGTAGCCATTGTGGTATATTAATTAAATATATATATGAATAATTAATAAGCAAATAAACTATAATGAACAAAATATATTATGTATTTTAAGAAATAAGTGAAACCGCCACTAAGGTAATTATGACCGTTACCGCAAAATGGCGGCAGGTCAATCCTGCTGCAAATATTTCCCGAAATATCCTTGTTAAATTGACCAGGATTACTGGATCCGGCTCGTGATGACCAAAATTATGGTTGCGCTGGTATATTTTGGGAGTAAGACAAGGAGATCGGACTTACAGCTTTAGGCTCAGGAAGCGTGACTTGGGGCTCGGTGCAGCTTGCTTCTGCAGAACCTCTCGTGACCTTTTAATTGTCCCACTGCTACGTTTTAATAATTCTTATTGGCACTAATTACTAGCACTCGCGAAGGCCCAGGGTTGCTTTGCGTACCGCGTGCGATCTTACGTTGCGACTCTCGAGGCGTTATCTCACACACTACTGTTGCGCTTGCGGCGCGCTCGTCCCGAGGAATTCAAGAGCCAAGGAAAGGAATAGTGGCGGGGGTGGGAGTCAAAAAGAGATGGACATATACCACCACCGCACAAACCAAATCAAACGGTTAATTTAGAAAATAAGTACTCATAATGGCAATTTCACGCATTTCGAATAGAATGAATAAACTTATTATTTGTTATTATTATTATATAATACAGTCGAACCTCTATAAGTCGAACATCAAGGGAGACGCCAAAAATTTCGAGTTATAGAGTTTTCAACTTATGGAGGATTTCGACTTAAGCGGATTTTGATTCGACATAAAGAGTTTGAGGTTTATTCTTATAAATTTTGAGTTAGAGAGGTAAAATAAATAAAAATTCAACTTGCAGAGGTGACAAACATACATATTAATAGACATTTTGGTATACATATTTGTTAACGCCATTTTGACACTGCTTTCTTTCATTGGCAAAAGTACATACCTACTAAATGAATAATGTAAACAAACGGTTCGCGACAAAATTGTAATATTTGTTTGCTGAGCGTTTTGATTTTGTTTTGTTTTAAGAATAGTTTATTGAGATAATCAAAATTGAACACCTGACACCAAGCAAGCAAACACGTGTGCGTGAGTCATAAATTTATTATCGTATACTCCTAAAATGTTTTCAAGTGTACACAATAGTGTACACTCACATTGTCGGCAAGTTCTTAAAGTCGGTAACTTATTTTTGTTCGAACAATAGAGGTAATAAATTCCAAATGATCAAGTTGTAAAGGTTGTAAAATAAAACGTTGCTATGTTCGAGATACAGAGGTCAAATTTAATTTTTCGAGTTATAGAGTGAAAATATGTACCAAAATGGCTTGGAGGGACTCGGTGATTATTTCGACTAACAAAGGGTCAAGATTTCAAGTAATGGAGGTTTTGGTGTTTGAAGGGAAGGGAACAAAACATTTTTTCGAGATTTGGAGGTTTTTGACTTATCGAGGTTCGACTTATAGAGGTTCGACTGTATTTGGCGCAAACACTAGCTGACCCGGTAACGCGTTGCTATGGTAACGTTGATTGATACAATGGAAAAAGAGCGGACAGACAAACACACTAACAACAAATTTGTGTTCTTAGACTATATATTATATAATGTATTCGGTCGTGGTTTTATATTAACCTTACTTTTAAGTGTTGATTGTTAATACATTTAAAATGTTTATATTATTTAAAGTTTTATTTATGATTTTTTATCTATTCAAACTTTTATTCTGTTTTTCTTGAGTTGGGGGTTTTTAAAATGTTTAATTTAAGTTTCATTATAATTAATTGATTAAATTAAGTGTAGTATTATCTACCTCAACTATTACCAAATTTACAAGTAGCATAAACAGTAAGATGTCTAGATTTTTCCTAAAACTAGACCCATCAAAGTATGCTATCACAGATTTACTACTAGCTCAATTTCTTATTAATTGTGCGAATACCTTAGCTATACCTATATCAATTATTTTCTAGAGATCTTTGGCGGAAAACGTAGTGCTCAGTAAACGGAAGATATATCTCTAGTTTACAAAAAAGGGCCAGCATGCATTGCAAGAATTATTTAAAAACCCAATGCAGCATGGATTTCACAAAGTTTAATAGAGCCCTTTATGTATGGATTGTGGTTGTCAGGTCTGTGTAGTCTCTATGGACTATAGGAAAGCTTTTGAGCGAAATAATCACGATCTATTTGTGCTTGTTACAAATGATCAGCGTAACCGGCCATTTTTAGACGTGATTTTCCTCATATACAAAAACCATATAAATTACTATTTGATACCCAAAATGACCCAAAATGCAAACCTTCAAAATGATGTTATTAAGATGGCTTAATAACATCATTTTGAAGGTTTGCGATGCCCTTAGGTTTATTTTTAGTAAATCTATAGACCTAAGTCTCTAGAGTTATGAATATAGTCTGTAAAGCTACTTCTCTCTGCTGAGAAATTAAAAAAATACTTTTTGCTTGTTTTTTCGATTTCATCTGGAGTATACATCGCAAGTATGGGACCCTAGATATCTTACGTATGTAACTCGCATTGAACATACAATATCCAAAAGAAGTCTATCAAGCACATTTTTTTACCATATCGGTGAGAATTATGAATTGAGTCGATATGAAGAAATATGCAAAGAACACCAATTTCCGCCACTAGTGCTGTTAGATTGCGGTTGCTGCTTATTGTCTTGAACTTTGGTCGAAGATTTTCCTTAGAGCTCGAGATATTTCCCTAGAAGATTCTCAGGTTCAACCCGATTAAATATGTAACTCATTAATAGTATGTATTAGTAGTACGCAAATTATTTTTTATGGTGTGCATTTATATTATTATTATATTTTTACTACAGGCAAACCTTGATCTCTTGGGCACTAGCAAGGCGTCGGTCAGGTGCATCATGAGCGGTGTTTTTTCCTTAGTAACTGTTAAATAATTTGTATAATGACTAGCTGACCCGGTAACGCGTTGTTATGGTAACGCGTTGCTATGGTAACGTTAATTGATACAATGGAAAAAGAGCGGGAAAAAGAGCTGACAGACAAACACACAAACAACAAATTTGTGTTGTTAGAGTATATACTAGCGGCCCGTCCCGGCTTCACACGGTGGACAAAATTCTTTAATTTTTTTCTATTATTAAATAATTTTCCGTTAGCGCCATCTAGCAACGGGTAGACGAACTACTTGCAGTTAACGCGTTGCTATGGTAACGCATATATAATGGAAAAAGAGCGGACAGACAAACACACAAACCACTGTGATCTTAGATTATAGATTATATCGATCAAGTTTTAGAAAAGTGTAAATAACATTCATTTTATAATAAGTCTATGTGCAAGGAGCTAAATGGCTGTCTATCTTTCGTGTTACTAGATAAACAAATAACTATGCATATATAACCTGTTGTTGTTTTTGAATGAAACTTCTATCGTGATTTATACACTAAAGTCAATTGATTAATCCACAGTCCATAGCGCACAACAAATGACACGGATTCACAAATAGACTGGAACAAATCATTACATTTTGTAACATTGTCACATGTTTTTGGTTGAATTACTTAGGATTGCATCATGATTTTTACATAACACACATAATAATTCAAATTGGTTGTGCCTAAGATAGTAAAAATTAGGCGGGAATACTAAAAGTAGGTTCTACTAACCATTGTAAACGATGGCAGAAATTAATTACAGTACGTTCTATCAAGATTGTAAAGGCAGGCAATATTAATCACAGTAGATTCTGTCAAGGATTGTAATAGGCGATATTTTAACAGCAAATTTTAATAATGGTTATAATGCTCACGTAACATTAATTGGAGTAGCTTATCGAAACTTTTGTACGAATAAGGCAAAAAGTAAAGCTAAGTTAAAATTATTTTCAATATCAGATGTTATATAAGTCGGATTAGTTATATTTTCAATATCTCGTTACAATTAATAAAAAACTATGAAAGTGAAAATGAAAATAACTTTATTCAAATGTACTTAAAATAAGTTGTTTTGAATCGTCCAACATTTTTACCTACCACCCATTCAGGACGTCTTTTAACTGACAAGAAGAATGGGCACAAGAAACTCGTCAGCTTTAACAGAAGTAACGACATTTACAATATAATACGTTGTCACCATGCATAATCCAAAATAATAAAAACAAAATTATTCTGTTATTACAATAATATTAGTGTTATGTTATCATTATTTCGTTGATTACAACAAAGTCAACATATCTGTTTGAAGTAAGTATCTCTGAACATTGCAATAACATACAGGGAATGAACGACAAATTTAAGAAAGCAACAAGATTTATGTTTAGGAAATTGTTTATGATTTATGTATGGAAAATATATCCATTCAAAATGTCCATTTATTTTTTTGTACACTCCGATTAACCTTTTTTACGAGTAGAAAACATTACATTGCATTATTTTATTATTTGCTTTTACAATGCTATATTTCTATGTGATTTAAAATACCTTTATAAAAATAACTACTAGCTCATAATAGAAGTTGAATACGTTTAGAAATTTTGACGCGTCTCGATAACTCATGTATTACATATATAAAGAAATGACATATTTTTCGTTTAAGAGATTATACATGACTATTCAGCTAGGTAATCCGGCAGTTCTACTCTTTAAAAGGCACTTGATATGCTTCGTGCTGTTGTCTGTCTCGGTTCGGCAGAGTGGTTGTAAGTGGAATTTTCCAAACATTCTGACACCAGGAATGCAGAAACTACTGAGATCTCTACTTCACCTAGCTTCACCGAGCTAGCTATGGCACTCAAAAACTTCAGAACAAGGTTTTCCAATACAAACAACGCATCAACATACCCAAGACTTTTCCCAATTATGAACTCTTTGGATTGGATTTAAAGTTAAAATCTATTAAATAGTTTTTACATCTTTGGTATAATAGGTTAATGCATAAACAAAGTTGACTCTACGACGTGTTTAAAGATGAACTTCCAATGTAAGGTCAAATAACAATCGCTGGCTGAATAAACTTTGATATCACTGAGAGCAGATTGGGTTTATAAATTGTTGTTGCAATATTGCACACATCGAATAAGCATATACTATATTACAAGCTCGAGGCGACTTACCGGTCGCAGTCTAAACTAACATGGTTTCACAACAAGTAGTAGTTGTTGCTCGATATCAATCACTCATATGAATAGGGCTGCCAAAAGATAAACTCCTTTTGAATATATTATAATAAAAAAACGGACTTCGCCCAGGATATATCAAATCATCATCATTATTTCAACCGAAACCGATCCTAAAAGTTGAGGGTTTTAGCTACAATCTCCGTGTTTGGCAGGCAGTAAAATCCAATAATCGAAAAACGCTGTTGTTTATTTTGTGGTCTATTAAAAGTTTAAGGTGATTTCTTACAGTATCATTACAATAGCTTCAAAGTGTGACAAATGGATACTATTTTACTCTGACGGTCCTCACACGGCTAATAGTTACGAGTTGGACATAATATATATGTAATATATAGCCTTTGTCCATCTGAACTAATATAGTTTTGAAACAGTGAAATAATTTATGAAATACATTTAATGCTTCCGCGGATTTTCTCCCCACATACAAACATATTACTAAAATCGCTCTGTCTTATTATTAGCGATAATATAGCGATAAAATAAAACATGTGTGCAATTCACACGTGGTAAAAGTGAAACCTTCAAAAATAATACGTACACGTATACAAAATATCACGGTTGTTGTGATGCCTTCTCTCAAGCTTTGTACTACGCATGTGCACACAAACACGTATTAACACACGTACATAATGCTTCCTATCTCATTTTCTCCTACGTTAAATCTTATGAATTTATGTATCTGCCTCTTTTCACTGTCGCTTTTTCGTTTCTTCGACTTTCAAATCACAACGATGCTAAAGAAGTTATCACTTCAATAAAAAATGTACGTATTTACCCATTTATTAATTTTTCACGTTTACTAAAAATCAATAGCATTATTAAAAAAATATCTGCCTATCCAAGTGTTGCTGTGCTAAAGACCATTATTGGATCCGCTTCAATGGCGCAATGTCTGTTACGCCATAACTTCCCGAGATCTTTACCGATTTTAACATTTTTTGTGTGGAATCGAATCAACAGGTTTAGGAACAGATTATGACGGAGCCCGAATTTTGAAATTCGCAAAAATTCCCATCGAAACAAAAAAAAAATCTTTTTTAGGTATTACGCTCCGCTCCAATATATGATGCTAGCGTAGCTTTATGCTTAGCGACTACATCGCCTAGTAATAAGAATCTTATTTTACTTAAGTCTAAATATTTGATTCTTTAATAAAAAAAAGTTAAGGACAACCCTAAGCATAAATCACGGTCGTGTTTTTACGAACTTTATGTTTGAACCGTTCGCTGTTGCACTTGACATAATTTAGGATTACATACACATAACTTAGAAATGTCATTGCGATTATTGGTTCTTACATAAGCATATATTAATTAAATAAAATGCTAGCTAGCTAAGCATTAGGCATGCTACCGTTGCCTGTAGGGATTCCCAAGATATTTGGATACCCTAATATTTCCAAGAATAAATTTGTGGAAAGTAATCCACAGAAAAAACTACTATATTAGTGTCAATTATAAAAAATCATTACCATGTTTTTTGAGGGTCCGATAATTCCGTTTAAGTTTATGCTAATGTAAGTGACAATAAAAGTTAAAAACAATTTTATCGTTTTTAAAACAAAATATCTAAAAATATATAATTGATACAATTTGTTTGTTGTAATAAGTTTAAAAAATTTCAGTAATGCTGTAATGACTTTTAAAACTAATATAAAGGTATCAAAGATGAGAGGAACATGATGACGCAGTTAGCAGAGCGTTCGGTGTTCGTTATAATGTGGAGGTTAGACGGTGAAAATTAGTAGTCTGTCCAATAAGCAATTGGGTGCGTTTAGCCGACACAACATCTTGTGTTGAATCTTCCATGGTGATGATCAGGAAACCGCGTTTAAATGAGACACCGAGCTTATTGTGTAACTTTTATTACACACACACACTGTTAAATCGTACAATAACCTTCCGTTACTAAGAATGATGTTTCCCGTTCGAAAAACCAGCCAAGACTGCCTTTAAGTATCGTTAACAAAAAAATGGCGTAATCATACCGGATGTGGGGAAATGCCACCAAAAATACTCGCTTATTATTGGTCGAGAAATCAGCCAATTGGCCTTTTTCGGAAGTCGTTTTCGAACTAAAAACAACAGTGTAAACTGATATTTATAAAAACAAGTATTATAATGTTTAAGATTTGCTTAATTATATTTGTATTTTAATATAAACTATTAATAATTATAATTAATTGCTAACAAATTCGTCCATCCTGACCATATATCACGACCTCGTGATTCTACCAGCTTTTTCCAGCTTTACAAAATTTGATTAAATATAGTATATGATATTTAAATTTGCTCAATGGAACGAAAAACATTTTTAATACTTGTCAATAAATCAGTGAACTTTCCACATAAAGCACAGAACAGATACTATCAATTTACTATATCAAAATAAGGGGTTTATTACAAAAAAATATATAATATAGCAATAATATAGCAACACTATAATTCCTAACAGAAATACGAATAGCGTCAAACATTTATCAACTTTAACGAAATTTATATATATAGTAATATAAATCAAGCACACTAGTAATATATATTATATGCACTGTAAAGTTTAAAAATAAATAAAATATTTAGTAGATCGTATCATTTTATACATTAAACGTCTTAATTATAGAAATTATATTTTTATTACTCAGATAACTTTTTTTTCAATGAATTTAACAAAAGTTCTTCTGTAATTACAATAATTTAAATAGAAGTATAATAATAAAAAAAAAATTAAACAAGCTAAATAAGTAAACAATAATTTATATCCTTCCATTGATTTATAACCTTCCGTTGGGATAACCTCCCATTCAAAATCCGTCAATTAGAATAACTTTCCATTGAAATCACTTCAAATTTGAAATCTCTTCAACATGCATATTAAAATAACCCATAGATACATTTTATATATATATATTTTTTTTTTTAATACTTGCTAACTACCTACAATGAATAGTTCACTTTGTAAATTTTATCAAACAATGTGACATCACAAAAAAAAAATTTATGTTAACACATTTTTATTTATACTTTTACTCATTCCCTCATTTAAACTTTCACTCGTATCCTTCATACCATTGTCATCTGAACTGTCATTACTTTCTTTATTTTCTTTTCCTTCCTCATCCTCGCTAGAATCGCTATCATCTATCCCTTTAAAACTTAGCCACGGATGTATTCTTTCTACCGGATGTACCCCTTTGTAACACGCCTTACCTTGCTTTTTAGTCAATGGTGTATCCTCTACTTTATACCTGTCATTATGCAACACTTCAATAACTCTATACGGACCAAAGCACTTAGAGACTAATTTTTTACTTTTTCCTGGGCAAAGAATATTTCTTTCGACTCTAACCAAATCCCCAACAGAAAAGCTGCGCGGTTTTGACCTTTTTTTATCAAATCTCTCTTTTTGCTTTGATTGAGAGTCAGTTATGTGCCTATTCACGTCCGACCTAATACCTTCGAAATCAATCACCAGATCCGCCTCAATATCCTCATCCTGCAAAATACTAACAATTTTGCTTTCATTCATCCCTTTTAATTTCAATCCAAATAATACCTCAGCCGGAGTCCTACCTATCCCCTTATTTATTGTGTTAATAAGTCCCCATTGCACGTCGATATTTTGTCATCCCATAATTCTTCACTTCGACCTTGATTAATGGCTGTGAGTGAATCTAAAATGGTACGGTTGTAACGTTCTACCTGTCCGTTTGCACGAGGAGTGGCAACGGCATTCATAATATGGATTACACCCAGTGACTTTAAAAATAATTTGAACTTTTTCCCCGTGAAAGAAGAATAGCGATCAGTGATAAGTCTACTAGGTACTCCGAAAGTGCCAAAGTATTCTCTCAAAATTTTTATTGTTACATTTGCTTTAGTACTTTTAACCGCTTTTAAAACAATGAATTTTGTGTATGCATCGATAATAACTAAAATGTACCGATTCTTAAATTTGCTTAAGTTAAAAGGCCCCAAATGATCAGCATGCAGAGTGTGAAATGGCTTTGGCACTTTTGTGATAGGATGAAGATATCCAGACTTTTTACCAGAAGGTGCTTTACTAAGTGCACATTCCAAACAAGCACCAACATATTTTTTTATAAATCTCCGCATCTTAGGGAACCAATAATTTTCGCTTACTTTTTCAAAAGTTTTCTCGATGGAGAAATGACCAATGTCGTCATGACATGCTTTTAAAATTTGCCATCTCACACCTCTGGGTACTAACCATTTGGGTCCATTATCCGTGATTTTAAAAATGTTATTATTTTTCAAACAGTAGTTGTTTTTTATATCCACAACATTATTAATTTTAGGATCTAGTAATATATTTTTAATCCTCTTAACCTCACTATCATCAGACTGTACAGTTCGAAGCCATTGATCGGTAATCATAAAAATTGTTGGAAAATCCAAGTTAGTACTATCTCCTTGCACAGGGTTCCTACTCAATGCGTCAACATGGGTCATTCCCTTTCCAGGTTTATATTTAACATCACAATCAAATTCTTGAATGAGACTCCACCAGCGAGCAACCCTAGGTAACATATCCCTTTTTGTAAACGTTGATCGTAACGAATTAAAATCAGTTACAATTGTAAAAGTCATTCCCAATAAATAGGTTCTGAATTTAACTAATGATGAAACCACTGCAAGAGTTTCCAATTCATATGCCGAAAAATGTTGCTCTTCTGGTGAAGTTTGACGACTATAATAGGCTACTGGTTTTAGATCCCCTCCCTCTTGTCTTTGCAATAGCATCCCCCCTACACCCCACTTACTAGCATCAGTGTGTAATTCTGTATACAGCACAGGATTATACAAAGTTAAAATTGGGCGAGATACTAATTGCGTTTTTAGATTTTCAAAAGCCTGGTGCTGTTCTTTATCCCATTCCCATGGAGCATTATTTTTTAGCAATCTGGTTAACGGTTTGGCAATAATGGCAACATTCTTTATAAACTTCCTTAAAAAGCTCGCCAAACCAATGAACTGTCTGACATTATGTACATTTTTAGGAACAGGGAAGTTATGAACAGCATCAGTCTTTTTCATTCCCGGCCTAATTCCATCTGCCGATATCTCTAACCCCAAGAATTCTACCGAAGTTTGGAAAAAGTGACACTTTGATAACTTTAATGTAAGATTAGCAGCTCTGATTCTTTGAAATATAAGTTCAAGCTTTTGTAACCCATCATTTATCGTTTTTGAAGGGACTAAAATGTCATCCATGTAAGCTACGGCTGTATTAAAACGAAGCGATCCTAAGGCTTTATTTACTGTGCGTTGGAAGACTGCCGGAGCGTTGGCCAAGCCAAAGGGCATTCTGTTGAATTCCCATTGGCCATCGGGTGTCACGAATGCTGTTTTAGCCTTAGAATCCTCTGACAGTTCTATTTGATAATAACCGCTTGCAAGGTCTAATGCCGAGTAGTACGAATTGTCTGCTAGCCTATTCATCTGATCCTCCATGCATGGCAACGGATAGTGTTGTTTAATAGTTTTTTTATTGAGCTGTCTATAGTCTATGCATAGCCTCTTATCTCCAGTTTTCTTCCTAACCAGGATTATCGGACTAGCATATGGAGAATTCGATTCTCGAACAATATCCGTTGCCATCAACTCATCAACCATCTCCTGAACTTCCTGCCTTTCACTCACCGACATGCGATACGGTCTATAGACTACGGGGTCGTTTTCTTTTAAACTTATGTTCATCTGTTCGATATTAGTACAACCTAACTCTTGTAAGCAGTTTGCGAAACAATTTCGATATTTATTTATTAACTCAAGGAGTCTAAGTTTATCTTGTTGGGGTATACTTCCAACTTTTAATTCCTCTAAGGTGAAGGGCTTATATCTAATAGCATCAGACTCTATTTTGTTAACTTTATGAATTCCAAAGGACTCTACCACAACTTCTGCTCTTACAATTAGTTCATCTTTATTAAAATTAATAGGAACCGATATGGGCTTGACGAGAATAGAACCCTTGCCTTGGACAAGAGTATAAACTCCTTGTTCTAAAATATATTCTTTACCAATTTGCCCTCTATACCCTCCGCTAATATATAACGTTCCAGTAAAATCCGTATCACAGTAAACGTCAACAAAATCTGCCTCACGGATAATAGTACTATAAGAAACCCTTAATTGTAGCCGTTCATTGGATGATTCACCGATAGAATTTTCAAACAACAATTCTTTATTAGTCTTCGTTATCTTGACATGCGGCTGTTCAGTAAATGTTTGACCAACAAGAACTGGATGCTTCAAAAATAAATCTGGCACTATTATACATTTAACGCTTGCTTTGACGTGTTGGATATCAATTTCAGCTGGACACGAGCCAATTGAATTGACAACTGCCCCGCCAAAACCAACCATAGGATACATATCAGAGGTATCCCATTGCTTAAAAATGTCCTTTGCTTCACTTTCACGAACTAATGTTAACTCGCTTCCTAGATCTATAAATGCTTTTGTTTTAATACCGTTCACAAATACATCTTGAACGTATTTTTCAGAAAAACTATCAGAACTCTGATTTATGGTCATTACAGTTTTATTGATTGTTGGTCTTAGTTGACGAAAACATTCAGCATCTACATGTCCAACCACTGAACATTTATTACATTTCTTAATAGGTTTGGGACATTTTGAAACAGGATGACCATCTTCCTTACAGTTATAACACCTAATTATTTGTTTGTTATTAATGTAAGGCTTTGTTACTGGTTTCGTGGCAGCATTCAGTTTTCTAGAATTGGATGGTTCTGATCTACGAATATTAGCTTTTCTTAGATAGGCCAAAAGCTTGTCACAGTCGTTGAACTGCGCGGCTTCCGCTCCTAAACGCACTGATCTATCGTCTATACCGTGCAAAATACATTCTACTGCCCTTCTCCCAGTTACAACTTCTAAACGATTTATTAAGGTAAGTTTTTCGTAAAAATATGTTTCCAACGATTCCCCGAATTTTGCCCGTTTATCTAACATATCCTGCATCATTTGTCCAAAATTCTCACTACATGGAAATGCACTTCTTAGTTTACTTTGCCATTCACCCCAACTCAACAAGACTGAAGGCAAACCCTCATACCATTGCTTTGCAATGCCTACAAGCTTTGGCAAGGCATAGTGTATGGTCTGCCTTTCGGTCCATTCATACAAAGTCGCGCACTCATTTACTTTTAAAAGCCATTTATCAATCGTCTGATTTTTCAAGGAGGGATCAAATTCTGGAATTACGTTCGTGTTGGTAAAGGTCTCTTTTTTAATGTTATTACTACTATTCATATTATCAATCATATCTGCAAACTTTCGAATTATCTCCCGATCTAACCCGCCGCGATTACAAACATGATCTTCCCTGGCAGAACTAAAAACTCTACTGCGTGACCTACGATTTCGGTGGCGTTCTCTATAACGACGGCGCGTTGTTTCCAAATTTGATAGTTCTGAACTGCGTGATAGCCTATTGTAACGTACCATTGTAAAACGGCTCGAAAATTCATTTCGCGATCTCGATTCCCTAGCCCGCGATACACTACGGCGGCTCCTGCTACGATAACGATTCTGCAAGTCCCTCGATCGCTCACTACGCCCTACGGCAAAAGTAGTCGATCTACCTGAATTATGTCGTCCAAGAATTATTCGTTCTCTGCTCTCACCGCTGTTTCTTGACCCTTCTGGTGTGCTACGTTGCCACTGCCGGTTTTGGCTGCTTCTTCTAATCACCCTTCTATGGTTGTTTCCCCTGACACGTTCACGAGGAGTCCTCAGCTGCCTTTGTCGGGACCTTGACCGGCGTGACTGAAATGTAATAATAATACAGCCGATAATAGGTTCAAAATAGCACGGCTCTACAACATTTTATCCTATTAACCGAACACCTTATAATAATAATAATAATAACTTTATTTCTGACAAAATATAAAGGTACTGTTACATAATTAAAAACAAAAATCATAATTTCAAGTGGTTAGTGATGGTATGTAACAGGTGTGCTGTGACCACTCTACCCTCCGCACTAGTTATAACAACTGTATTGCGGCAGCGCAGTATCACCGCAGTATCACTTAACATTGATTCTTTATATATCGACCCCAAATGAAGAACCTAAATATAGACTGCACATATCGACCCCACATGTCGTGCCCACATATGGTCCCCATATAACTACGCCACAACATAAGCTTTTTATATATGTATTGCAGAACTTGGTTATATAGGCATCCGAATCTCCCAAGTTGACCCGACCGGAATCAAACCAGCCAATCAACTACCATAGGACATATACATTATGCATAGAACATCGCATAACACCAGAATATATCACCCTAGAAAGTATCTGTATAAGTAACAAAATTGCACTTTAAGAGAAAAACTTTTTTTTTTGTATCTGTTTTTGGTAACTGCTAAATCACTGACAAAATACTAAATACACATAAATACGAACAATCGAGTAATAATCATTTAGTAAACGACATATAAATGTAAAAATTACATAAGTGTAAGTACCTCGTGTGCGTCTGTTGATCCCACTTCTGAATTTGTTGAATCTTCCATGGTGATGATCAGGAAACCGCGTTTAAATGAGACACCGAGCTTATTGTGTAACTTTTATTACACACACACACTGTTAAATCGTACAATAACCTTCCGTAACTAAGAATGATGTTTCCCGTTCGAAAAACCAGCCATCGTTAACAAAAAAATGGCGTAATCATACCGGATGTGGGGAAATGCCACCAAAAATACTCGCTTATTATTGGTCGAGAAATCAGCCAATTGGCCTTTTTCGGAAGTCGTTTTCGAACTAAAAACAACAGTGTAAACTGATATTTATAAAAACAAGTATTATAATGTTTAAGATTTGCTTAATTATATTTGTATTTTAATATAAACTATTAATAATTATAATTAATTGCTAACACTTGGTAGCACTAAAAGAATGGCGATTGCTTAGTAGCATAGGCTGAAGCGGCTGAGAAACGCTAAGTGGCAATATTCAGATTGGATAGACACGTGGTTTTAGCACGTGTACTTAGTGAGGAACATAACTTTAGAAAGACGTTTGATTGTAATAAATTTTTGTGTTAATAATTAATTTTCAATAATGGAAGACAATGTTGAATGATGAAATAATAGACAATTTCAAAATGTAAAATGGCGGAATCTTCAAGCGCTTGCTGCTAACTTCACTCTCGTCTGAACTCAGCATGGTTTCAGCCGATAATTTTCATTTTCGATTTCTGTCCAGTCTTTTTGTCGGCTAAACGCACCCATTGATTCCATGTGCATCTGCTGTCGTTAGCACCTCTCAATAAAGATAATATAAACAACTTTTTATTCAATTCGAGCATTTACAATACGTGTATTAAACATCGACAGCTTCGAGACATTTTTAGTCCTATGTCAGAAGAACTTGTAACGAAAAGAAGCCGCAAGAAACTCTACAAGGATGTTTTTTCTGTCTCTTTATTTACTCATTACATTACATAGAAATAAAAAAATCGGTTGTCTGTAAAGTCGGTTCACTGACGATAGTTGAACGTGACAACGTCATAAGAAAATACTCATGGAATGGTTGCATTTTTCAGAAGAAAATTTTAATTTTATTTGTTTGATAGATATTTGTATGGATATAGAGAAGGAGGTAAATGGAAATCACAATTGAATTGATCAAGTTACATTTATTTGTACGCATAAACACAATTATGTAAAGCCATTGATTTTTACTCATCGTGAATTAGTTCTGTTAACTTATTGTTATAGTTTTGTCAATTATAGCATAACCTACAATCACTGCACTAGCCGACCGATGCTATTTATTTTAATGATGAAAGCACGAATATTCGACAATATATCACTGAACATATATTTAATATCGAAAGAATCATTACCTTTATCGCCGCAATTATCGTTGCTATAAACAATTGACACCACATTCACTTTTCACTGCACTTCATACTTGATGAAAACATGTAAATGTATTACTGTGTAGCAGCTTCCCACGCGGACGCATCTTTCACTCAAGTAGGAGAGAGACAGATGTCGAACGCTGCCGAACGCGGAGGCCAATTGTGCCTCTTTGTCGCTCGTTCCGCGCTCTCGCTTGCACTTCAAGCCTTAAATGGAACGCCTCAGAGCGAGGTAACGCCGCATGAGTCATGTTTTTCGTGCGTGCAGCCGGCTCCATCGAATTATAAGACGTTGTCACGTCGAAAATTAAGAAAACTTTTTTGTTCTACTAAAACGTATAAGATAAATTTACTATTACAATGAACGGATTTTATATAGTACTGTCATACCTAAAAAAAAAGAAACATGGCTGTTTACTCCACGCTTTCTTGTCTATGCACTTGGCTCACATGGTATGTCTATGTTCCATCAGTGAGAATATTAATATATTCATATATATTTGATGACTGATTGGTGCAACAGTAATGGTATTGCCTTTTGCCCTGGTCCTTATGTCAGGAGACCTCGTACTGGAAATAAGCTGCAAGAAACTCTACAAGGATGTTTTTTTTAAATTACTTATTACATTACATAGTAATAAAAGAATATATGAGCATATGTTTGTGTGATAAATATAATCGTCTATATACGTATTAATGTATTACATGCGTCATTTAGTATCCATAGTAAATGCGCTGCTTAATTTGGGACAAAATAATCTGTGTAAGTCTTCCGGAATTTATTTACTTATAATTGAAGAAACAAGCCAATGTCAATAAAACTGAAACAACTTTTTTAAATCCAAGTTTCAAGGCTTTGTAAAAAAGTAAAGTAAATAATCCGTTACATTACGTGGAATGTAAGCTTATAATAGGCCTGCGTATATCTTATTTTCAAATTGCCAATATTGTAACTAAATTGTAATTATGTGTCTGGCTGTATGCCTACCTATTAAAAAAATAAAGGTCCCGTTCCCGCCAAAGTTGATATTCATGAAATCAGTCTGTATTATTTAGCTAGAAATATTTAATGTAAACCTGCATTATAAATATTAGTAAAAACACTTTTATCGTATAACTAGCGGCCCGTCCCGGCTTCACACGGGTGGACAAAATTCTTTAATTTTTTTCTAGCATAAAATATAGCCTATGTTACTCAACGTGAATGTAGGTTTCCAATGGTGAAAGAATTTTTTAAATAGGCTTAGCAGTTTTTGAGTTTATTCATTGCAAACATACAAAATTACTAATCTTTCCTCTTTATAATATTAGTGTAGATTATACATTTGTATCAAGTTTTTATAACAGCATAAAGACAAAAGAAAACAGTAAATAATCATACATCAATAGAATGTACATACATTCTGTTTCTAGAGAGGTTTACATAGCCTTTCACTGGGTGAATTTGTAAGCAGCGCCACCTATTGTAAGCAGTTGTGAATCTAAACCATCCAGAAACCCACTCAAACAAACATGAAAATTGTATCAAAATTGGGTCTGCCGTTTAGAAGTTTACTCACACAAAATACGAAAAAAATACAAAGAGTCTCGACAGTAAAATATTTCGTTGTCTTATTTATTTTATTCGTACAGAGTAAAACCTAGGTACACCTACAATTATATATAAAATTAAATTCTTTATTGTTTTGTCGCACGGAATACAAAATAAATAGTAGAAGTAAAGAAAGAATTCATTTATTTCTTCTTTCACAATTGGGTACATTAAACTACGTCTAAATAAACATTATTAAATCTCAAAATTGTGAGGAACTGTGACCCAAAATAGATTTCCAAAAAGACCCCGCAGTTAGATGGTATATATAATCTTATTACAGTTACTATCTTGCTTGTGGTTGATGACTACGTAATATATATTTCTTGACAAAGCAGGTACGATCTTTTTTAATTTATTATTACAAATATTACTTACCTTTTAAGTAGGTTAAATTTCTAAATCACAAAACACAACAAAACACAGGTGCACTGAGAAACTCGGCGTCTCGACTAGCTGTATAAAACGGTGTTGCCTGCTGTCTGGTTTGTTGTAACGACTCTACATAAAGGTCATGCGAAGGTAAGCCGTACCTCCAGCTCTCTTCAGACTTTATTTATTTATTTAAAAAAGCTTTATGGACCTTGAATATGAAATGGTACAAGAGGTGAACTTCATGCTAACTGCATCCAGTCAACCTTTAGTAAAAACGAAACTTAAAAGCGGTATAGCTAGATATACTTAGAGTTTATGATTGTAGCAACATTTAAGTGTCTTAAAAAACTGTCGAAATGTAGCAATACAAATCCTCACAAAACATTTAGATTCATATTTAAAATAGACTACTCCATCTATATAAATAAATAACTGTTTGTATGTTTGTTAGCTATGCGTTCCCAAAATTATTGATCAGATTGTTATAGAACTTAGTCAAGTAGTTATATGCATGCGGGGAAGGTTTACATGTATCGTTCATTTGGTGCAACATTGACGTAATTATAAATTTTGTGTTTTTAAAGAAGAGGGAAATTTTAAGGAGGGATTTTAAATACATTTTCTTTTTTTAAATTAGCATTACCTTAAAATATGACTACAAACGTATATTTTCGTTAGGTTCATTTAGCTTCCTGCGAAAAATAGAAGAAATACAATTCTGTCGATGTTTTTCAGAAATGTAATTTTGAACAAAAGTGTAATTGCGTCATTGTTGCACCAAATGAGCGGTATACTCAGTAAAAAAGAGCATTGCAAAGCATTCCGGTTGCAGCTGGTCTTTTATAAAATATTTTGTGCTACAACAGTGTGTAATACAACAACATTCATAATAAAAATTACTTCCCACGAAGTTAAAATGAATTATCATTTATGCCGAAGTGTGAGGATATTTTGAAAATTTTAATTTACATGCACCAATATATTAAGGGTCTCCGTGTTCGAGAGGCTTGTCTAGCTGTTTTAGTGGTAACTCCACTCCGAGGTCCCGGCTTCGATCCCCGGTCGAGTCAATGTATAAAACCAACTTTTCTATAATGGCTTATGGCACAGTTGTTATGGTACCGACCGTCGTCGTTTCTTAAATTCTGGGTTCAGTACATTGTATGTGATGTTTTCTTGTTTTTATATTGAATCTATCTAGTTTTTTAATCATATCAAAAAAAATCCATATCGAAAGTATTTAAATTATTGTGTTTACAACCAGTTTTATACTATGTTTTAATTAAATAAATAATAATTATTATTGTGTTATTAAAGCTTTTGGATGTTCGCTATAATTGCACTGAGGTGTTACTTTTTAATTCCATAACCAAAATTTTCGTATCTTTTAACGTATAAAAGGATGTTTATATTTTGACTAGATGACTCGGCCACGCGTTTCTGGTTTATTATAAATTAAAATGAAACCTATCCTGTCCTAAGTCGGAGCAAATCCAGCGAATTAAATGTTGGTATAACCCGGCCACGCGTTGCTATGATAACATTAATTGCTGGTATAACCCGGCCACGCGTTACTGGTATGGTAACAAACCCACAAAGTCCTTCTTTTATATAGAAGAGATTATGTCATAATAAGAATCAAGAAAAAAGGAATAATTTAAAAAGACTTCGGCTCATTAAATGTTCAAAGACTTGCGCCCTGTTCCTATTGGGTAAACACATTCAATGACCTAAGATTAAGAAATCGCAGTTAATTTATCAATCATTAGTTGATTACAGGAAATCGTCCATGAACAACGTCACCAGTATCCGTCATTAACTGCATAAGTAGGAAAAAAACTATAGAGGTAGATATAGATTTGTCAAAAAATTTCTTATTATTATGGTCAAAATTAAAACCTAGTAATCGCCAAAGGAAATTCAACCGAAAAGAAAATTATAATTCTGATGCTTCTCTTGTTTAACTACAAAGCTTCTAAACATTTGGGATCAAAATGGACATATTTATCCAATTATTCGGCAGAAATATTAATAATGATAAATTGTTGTAACAGAATAATACTTAAAAAATCGACTAGGCTGATTTATTCTTCGGGGATTTTATTAACAAAATATTTTTTCATAAAATATAAGATAGCATTACCAACAACAGAGCTGGTGCGGCTATTCAGAGGGGGAACGCTGCCAGTATCTATGGAACCTTGCCAAAAGGGACTTCTTTTAATAATGTATTTTAGATATTATATTATATTTTTAAGGTTTTTAGTTTTTAGGTTTAGACTTAATAATTTTAACTTTGACTTTAATTCCTAATTATTTATTTATTATAGTTGTTACATAGTTATTACAATCTACCTTATTTAATATTAAATCGTTCTGTTAATTAAATTTAATATTTTTTAAATCAGATAGCATTAAAATGCAAAATGAAATAAAATATTGATGATATTTCAAATTGGTGTTAATGTGACATAATTACTAAAAATTGTCAATCACCCATCTAAGGAAGTTCTACAAAAAAGTTTATTCTCTCCTAAACTATCCCCATAGGGGTGTGGATGCAAAAAGGAGGTAATTCTTTGGGTATGATTGACAAAAAGGTTTGGTTATTGACGATACTGCGCGCACGTATAGTGTTGACAAGCATTTATCACGCCATGGCATCAACTTAATATAAACTACTTATTAATATATATCAAATTTGTTGCTATTTTATATTTTTCTAATACTCAGGGACAGTACTTTTTCGTGGATGAAAGGTTTTCTGTACCCCTGACAAAGTGTATGCAAAATTTCACGATGACTGGTTAAATAGTTAATGCTTGAAAAAGTAACAAATAAACTCACTTTTGTATATATAATACTAACTTTTACCTGCGGCTGCGAACGCATTTTTTTTTCAATAAATAGTATCCTATCCTATGTTTCTTCAAATACCTCCAAGAATATATGAACGAAGTTTCATGATGAACGGTTAAGTAGTTTTTGCGTGAAAGCATAACAAACAAACTTACATTCACATTAATAATATTAGTAGGATTTGTAAGGATTGCAAAAATGACTATCAATAATGGTGTTTTAATCATTTTGCATGTTATAATTTTATAAGCAAATTTTGCATATTATAATTTTAATAAGTTTCCCACTAAGAAACAAATGCTTTAATTCCTTTGAAATCAGTAACTTAGAAATTTATAATGTGAAGTTAACTATAATCTGTTAAGATACTCTTTTGTTTACAACGCCCCTGTGCGGTATCGTTTGAAAAGTGATTAATAAATGAACGGATAAAAAAGTTTTTAGCCAATTCAATGTCAATATTTTTACTCGACTCACTCGTATAACATCAAAGTTCTAATTTTAAGGTGATATAATTTTATATATTATATGTAATATATAAAATTATATCACCTTAAAATTAGACTAAAAATTAAACTTTTGAATAAGTAATATCAACAGAAACTACCGCCATCTAACCAAGACTGTGTTAAACTTGCCCAACTAGATATGAAAAGTGCTACGAAAGCATGCTTCTGTACTATTATCAGACTAGCTTATATGTTTAACTATATATTCATATTATCCAGTAGATGTCACTTGTCACCACAAATGTAAAAGATTTTGCTAATGTAATGTCCCTAAAATAAATCAAGTTAAAACACATTTACATCAATATTTTATTTAAGTAATAATGAATTAAAAAAATTATCATCTAAATATAAAGTAAAATCACTGTACAATGATTATAGTACATATCATACAATTAAATTGAAGTTTTCTTAAAAAGAGCACTTCATAATATGAGTTTTAAGTATAACGCGCTTATTGCGTTCAGCCATCACGCTAAGTATTAAATAATTTCTAAACATTATAATTATATTATTAAATTTCTTGAGCAAAGTCCAGAGACCAGAGAATAGTCCATAAACCACCGTACAGGCCCAATGCGGATTGATAGGTGATAAAGACTGCAGCGGAATAACAGCTTTACGTACTTTAATTAATGCAAAAATAAAAAATGTTATCCGATGGCCTTGTGGAATTTACTCAACCTCCCCAATAGGGTATTTAACAGGTTTTACGAACATTTATCTAATAGTTCGTTATAGCGTAAAACATTTGAAATTTGATTATTTTTTTGTTATATTCTCTATTTTCTATAAATATCACCATCAAAGTTTAAATGAACAAAAAATCGGTTTAAATTAAGACGTACTTAATGTCATGACGTCGCCTGCTTATAAACAAACTTTTAGATTACAAAAGGACTTTTTGGCGGGAGCGCGAAGCGTCACATTAATGATTTGGTTTTCTTGTTAAATTTTGTGTTTTGGTTCATATTAGTGTGTAATAATGGTGGGCTATTAACCACTGAGTGTTTCTGAATACGCATGAGTGTTGGCAAGTGAAACAAAACAGGTTGGAAGGTGTCTTTTCGCGCTCTCTCAAGAAGACCACGAGAAGGTAAAACCCCACTTCTTTACTGATACCTAGGAAATTACTCAAGAACATAGAAAAAAGATTATACTTACTTGACACTGGCTAAATGCACAAATTGAGCAAGCCATAAATAAAGAAAAAATACAAACTTAGCTGTCAAATCGTAATACGTAAAACTTAGCCTGACATTTACTGAAACAAGCAGGTGACGTCACTCCGTCATTCTGCCAATTCCGTGCATTTTGAATCACGTGACCAAACATTTTTTTAAATTATATTTGGGCTAAACGGGTTAAAAATGTATACTATTAAGTCAACAACAGTTTAATCTCTATTTTTTATTGTAGTCAAGTACCCCATTGTAAACCTAATAAGCTAACACCTTTCCATTGCGCTCCTAGAGCTGTTTCTGAATATAAATCGAAGGAGAAGTGAAACAGATAAGCAACTTATTTGGATATCATAGAATCGAGGGTCGCTTAGCGGAAGTTGATGGCAATTAATTTAACAAAAATATGTAACTAACTTCCGCAAAAAATATCGAGCGCTCAGTTTAGTCCTAATGATGATGATGATGATTTCAGTGCGACAAACTAAACTATTCCGTTGTTGGTATCGCTAGTGGTAAACAGGGAGTATCATAGTGATACCAGGCGATGCAGTCGCTAAGCATAAAGCTTCGCTAGCACCATATATTGGAGCGGAGCGTAATAATAAAACAAAAATAAAATTATATTCACTAATGTTAAGTAAATTTTAAAATTCCATAAGAAAGAAAATTTCAAATAGGTGCACTTTTTTCAATGGGAAGTCTCATAGAGCCAATGTTTTTGTTCAAAACTTTTTTATTTTTGTCAATTTCAAAATTCGGACTTCGTCACAATCTAAATGTGTTAATTCGATTCCACACAAAAATTATTAGAATCGGTTAAGAACTCGGCAAGTTATGGCGTAACAGACATCGCGTCATTGAAGCTGATCCATGGAATCTCCAATCAAAATCTGAGTAAATTGTAGTTCTAATTTATGCCGCTGTACCAGATATGTTTGTGGCACTGTAGAGTAGTTGGTGAAGGTGTGTCAGTGTCTGCGGTATCTGCATTTACTTGCTTGCATTTTACATGTTTTTTGCGAAAGTAAGCAAGATAGTTTTCTTTTATTAACTTTAGTCTATTTATGTTTTATAGTCCGTCGTATTAAGGATGCAAGGATTGCTGTTATTCCAACTACAGAAACTAGTTTTAAGCAGAAAAGCCTTTCTTAAGTCCAGCTTGCTACCCTCTTCTTTTAGATTACGAGTAATATTACTTTTTTTCATGAATAACTTGTATAAAAAAAATCGTCGTAAGTAAGATCGTAAGAAATTAAAAATAAATTTAAAGATTGAAATCATAAAGTTTTATCCAATGTAATAGATGGGCCAGTATTTCTTACATTGTTTTATTTCCCTAATGTAAATTCTTAACAAATCCCTTGCTTTCTCAATTTCTTCATTTGAAAACTTTTCTGTCACATACTAACAAAAAGCAGTTGATCTTATGTTTAACGATCTATTTATCTATTTGTAAACTTATTGCACATTGCAGTCTTAAACTTGTTTATTCAATTGTTCAAAACATTTCTTCCTCCTTCTTTTATAATCAAACATCTTTGAAAAGTTTTGAAAGTCTGACGGATGGTGATATCGCGGCCAACTCTTTGTAGAGAAGAGGTCCCATACATAAGTAAAAAAAATGTACTGAGAAAACTTAGAATCCAGAGGAAATTGTTTCAACGCATTTTTCTATAATTAACATTATCGAACTTTTAGTAATAAAAATAAAAGATAGTCAAGTAATGTGTAGGTATCTTCATCAGAATATAATCTACTTCGATCTTGTAATCATGACTCGTCGATAGGAAGTTTTAAAATAACCACAATGCGCAAAAGTTTTTTCAATTTCTCAACTGGTTCAGCCAGGTTCTGGTGTGGGGGTTAAGGATCGAGCGGTTTTGGTGGAGGGAAGGGGTGGAGCAGGCTCGCCTTGTAACTGACTGAGGGCACAGCGGACTGCTGACAGCATTTCCGGGGTAGATTTTCGACCACGAGGGGCGTGCGGCCTATGTGGTCTGCTTATCCGTTCAGCTGTAGCTGTTGATTCTGAAATGGTGAAGATCAAAGTAATACAGTCTATCTGGTCAAAAGTGTCCAACCCGTTAAAGCGAAGCAATATGATCAATTTTTTCGACAAATTCACAATAATAAGGCAAAGTCAGCAAAGTGTTTTTAATAGAAAAATACTAAAAAGATCGATTAGGCGCTCAAGTAAATTCTCAAGCGGGAATCGAACCCGCAACCTTTGGATATCCGAACCAATGCTCTCCCAATTAAGCTAACGAGCCTTGTGAGCACCCTTCGAAATTATATTTATCATATAAGAGAATATTGAAAATGCAAAAATATATAAAAATCATAAAAGAAAAAAAAGGCATTTTGGTTTCATGGGCTAGCTTGTTATTTATTATAGTTACTGTATTCGGGTGGGTTCATTATTTAGCCATTTCTGCTTATCTACATCCTACAGGCATAAAACACCACCAGCTCTCATAAACTATAAAGTGGGCAGCAGCATTTTCCGAGTTATGGTATTTTACTGTGAGCCCTAATCGGTATGCAAAGCCGAGCGATTATGGCAAAACCTGTCTATTATCTGGTGGAAGCTTATTGCTCCAGCAGTAACTATTTTTAAATAAAATTGTGACTATGATAAATAATGTCTCTCCCTGACTTAATCCCTGAGTCTTTATAAATATTAAATGACATTAAAATTTGGAAACTCGTATATTGTGACCTGCGATTCGGTAAGTTTACTTGGCATGACTAAATTTCCATTTTTTTTAAATTATTAACAATGCGATAAAACATATTATTAATATTCCTATTAACTCCTCATAGCAATATAAATAGTTGTGTTACAAGTAGATCCACGTCCTTAATACCCATTGGTAATTAAACTCAACAAGCTTGGGTTAAAATTAACCCCCTAAAGAGACACGGCCAGGGATTCAAAAAGACCTTTATAAGGACACACTTTCATAAGGGTTTCACATTGAATCTGTTACAGAATTATTCCTGTATCACTTATTTGGGTGTTTTGAACCTGTTTTGCGTCGAACACATATAAAAGTGTAACAGATATAATATTTTCTGTTACCAATCTGTTAGAAACTGTCTATGTGTATACACAGAACACCAACGTAGGCATTTCAAAGTACCCAAATCATTAGTGAGCTGTCGCATAGTTATGCCAATGTGAACTTTATTGACTATAACAGATATTAACACTTATGAACCGGTATTTTGTAAAATAGATTCAAAGTGTTACAGTTTCTTTCTGTTTAACTTTTAAAACAGAAATTAAAAACAGTGTTCAGAACACTCTATTCGGATACCGCTAAAATCCCTGGTCACGGCCGCTTTATATTATAAGTATTTAGTCTAAATTATGTACGCACGGTTAACTCTAGGTCTCTCGTGTTCAGTCGTGTCCTCGAGACGTTCGCAGCAGTTGCAAAAATAGCAGGGTACACCAGGCAGCCCACAACACAGCGCTCCCCACAGCCACCGGTTCAACGTGCTGGTGGCTCTTGACCACGCACTCGGCCGGTCCTCATCGTGGTTGTAGACAAACTCACGATTCATTACAGTAATCTACTCCATCATTTAACATTCGTGGTGGTCAATTTGACAGTTCACGTCAAATAAAGCCGTTTGTTTTTAATTTGTGTTGTGGCTAGTATACAGTTGGGTGTAAGGAAGTTATTTATTTATTTACTAGCGACCCACCTCGACTTCGCACGGGTGCAATTGACTAATAAATAAAAAAGGGATATATTTTGAGCATTTAAAATACGCGTATTGAACGTCGAAGCTACGCTTTGGCTTCTTAAGTCCTACCTTGTACCGAGAAGACGCAATATTATGAAAGGGTTCTTTCCCCCTATTATTATGTGGTACATTACTCGAGCAGTCTGTGGGCTGACTACACGAAGAGACAGCACAGTACAATAATGCGTTTAGGGCGCTGATGCGGCGCCGCGGTTCTGTAGCGCATCAGGGATGTTCGCCGAGACTCGCGTGGACTGCTTCTACGCCACAATGCGTAAGCGGTGCGCGTCCCTAGTGCGCCGAATCCGGGCTTGCACTACAGCGTCCTAAACATGATTGCAAGTAGGCTTGACTGCCGGCACATCAACTATTGCTGTATGATTCATGTGTTCTTGAACTATCAAGACGTATAAGAAAAATTTACTGTTACAACGGATTTCATAGTTATAAAATTCTATAAAAAATAGAATCAAGGCTTTTACTCCACACATTCATCCCTTTTAAATAATCACCGGTATGGTAGCCTTAGCCAGGAGTAAATTTTTAACAATCTTTTTAAACTTTTCAAAGAGTAGTTTAGCCAGCTTGTATGGAACTTTATTAATGAAAAGTTGAACCTCTACCAAAAACTGAGCATCTTGTTTTTTGAAGCCATTTATACTTGTTTCCAGTATTAATTGAAAGAATATCACTCTTTCTTATGAAAATGTCGTAGTGTTTCGAAAAAAAATCATAGATTTATTGAGACGCGGCTGTTAATATATATTATTACATAAATTACTATTATTTTTTATTTAATCCTGACGTTTCGAGTTTTTTTTTCGTTTTTTACAGAAGCCATGTTCACAGGTTGTCAATACAGCTCTGTGAACTTACAATTTACCATCCCCTATAATATTCTTTTGTCCGAGAGACCTCCAACTAGTTGTTTTTTACCCGACTACGGTGAACCAAAAAGATGGATTATGATTTTAGCAGTCTATGTAATATATTGTTGATGACAGTTTGGTGAAACGGTAGCAATCCTGCCTTTCCCATCGACGGTCCTGGGTTTGAGTCCCGGAAGGGGCAGATGTTTGTGTTATGAATACGAGCATTTGTACTTGAGTCATGGGTAAAAAAATCCTGTCACAGAGTTTGAACGCGGTAAAATCGGAAACTACTCAACCGATTTTAATGTTTTTTTTTCATTCTACTGGATTTGTTCCGACTTAGGACATAGGATAGGTTTATTTATTGCGGGTGTCGTTTGCAGGTGGAAAAAATCAAAACTTATTATGGTAAAAATAATTTTATTGACTGGGAGTTTCATCCGCTCCACTATGGTGGCGTGGGAACTGCGGGCTTTGAGCTATTGCTCTTTCCCGAGCATCTTCTCGTGGGGATGCACCCCCACGGTGTTTGGTGCCGCTGGACGGCGGCCGTCGTAACGACAATGTGGAGTGCTCACTCGTGAAAATAAATGCGGCGCGGTCCGCACACCGGGTGAGACCCTCCCGAGGGGGGGAGGCCCAGCAAGCGCCAGCGAGCGGGCCACGACTTACGCATACGATTGAGTGGGTATAGGATTGATTTAGGCGGGGGTAGGAGTGGAGGAAGTGGTAAGTGGGTGGGGAAGAACGAGTGAGCAGGCACTAGTGTCGCTTCGACTGCACCGTTTCGGATGGCTCGGGATGGTTGGTTTTCTCACAAACGTCAGCAACTGTGTCAGGAAGGCCATGATTTCCGAGTATGGGTCCTCGCCGGAGCTGATGCGCTCGACGGCGGTCTGCACCATACTCAGTACGTCCTCTAGAGTGGTGGGCGGCAGCTCGGTTGTCTGGCCGATGGGTCGACTGCAGAAGCCCAGTTACATACTCGCAACATAGTTAAACCATAGTGTGATTTAATAACGCACAGCGCCATCTAGTGGTGGCAGGGGAATTTTTATTGATTCAACACAAGATATTATATTATTTTGAACACCAAGATTTAATAATATAAATAAATTACACAGTGAGAAACAATATGTTCCTACGTAGCCCCTCAACTATTCATCCGATTTTGATGCATAATGTGTCAATCGAATCGTTATTACTGGCCATTAATAATATATTCAATTCAAATGCCGTAGTCGTGCGTTGTCAAATATAGAAAAAAATATTGTAACCCGACTATGGGAAAAACACAAAAAAACTGTTTTGGTGATGATGTTGAGTGTATTAAGTAAGATCAATCTATTATAATTGGAATCTTCTATCAGTCTATTCTTTTAAATCAAACTAAAAGGCTTAAAGATAAGATAAATATATTTTATTGCCTGAAATATGGTTACATTATAAAGATATCATTAAAATTATAGTAGCTCAGCATATTTCGCCGGAGGTCCGACATGCAAGTCAAAACATTTCAATAAATTGATAAAAAAATTACAAATACGCTTGCTTGTGTATCAAATGGAACTGCTTGCTGTAGTTGACAACGCATTACTGCGGCATTTGAATTGGATTATGTTATTAATGTGGAAGTGACAGAGGAATTCAATTAAACTAAATAAATAAGGATGTCTTACATATTAAATGACTTGCTTTACTTAATTAGGCAATGATATTAAACAGTACAGTTTCTTATCACTTTGTGTTTTTTCCGTTACAGTTTTTTTTTAATATTCATAATTAATTATATTCCATTTTTAAAATACACTAGTAACAATGATGATCCTGTTTGCCAAATGTTGTCCATTGCTTGACTAATGCCTTCCCCGAGGATAACCACAACGACCGGTCCCGTGTTGCTCGCATTCAGATCGTTAACGCGACCTTCACTTGATCGTCGGTCCACGGATCTCCTTATTTCTGATTCTATCACGTAGGGAAGCTCCGAGCATAGCACGCTCCCTTTTGATGACTTTTCTTCTCATGAGACTTTATCCTGTACTCAAGATAATTTCTCGTTGATGTCTTTTGTATGGAAGCAGTGAAGTTAGGTGGATTTTAATGATAACAACCACTCCAAAAAAATTAAATTTATAAAATTATAACTAAATTGCAATTAATGAAATTGTGTGAATATAATATATTTTAAAGATAATGTATGTAAGTATTAAGATGTTCTTCTGGAAAATAACGAATTTGTTGATACTGACTAGTTATCTTTTCCATTACCTTTTTAAACAAAAAAAATATTTTGTGACCAACACCCAGAAGGCCAGGGTTTAAAACCCCCGACCATTTCCGTTCTGTGCTATATTATATTGATATTTCATACATTCACACCAATCAGCCTAGCCCAAAGTAAGCACTGTTCGACTTGTGCTATGGATACTACAGTAACAGATAGACATACATATATGATATTTATAGAAATATATATAAATATCCATAACTCAAGTACAAATGCTCGAATTCATCACACAATCTGCCCCTTCTGGGACGCGAACCCAAGAGCGTTGGTGCAAAAGGTAGGATCGCTAACTTTAAGTAATTTCAAATAGTGCACTGTTACAAAACCCTTTTATTGGGTAGCTGTTTAATTGCTTTTAATGTTCGTCATTGTTATTGTTTCCTGTTTTGAACACAGGAATAAAAAATTGATGCATTTAATTAAAAAGCGTTTTTAAATAATTTACGATCCACCGTTAACTAACTTTGAGCTTTTACAACCTAAAATATTTATTCTAATCTAATAATCCTATTTAGGAATCAAGTTATTATTATAAAACAGTGTTGCTGTTATAAAAGGTTTATTTTGCTACCAAACTATTAATAATTTGTATATAGATGAAAAGTTATTTTGATCACTTAGATAAGATACAATTCACATGTAAACCTTAATATTTTTTTTTTTTAATTTCTTTTGTTAGTGTTAAAATCTGGACTTATGACATTATACAATACCTTTTTTTAACGGTTTGATTGAAGCGCGTTTCTTTAGAGATTCCAAATTATCAGAGTTTACGGTTTGATCACCTACTTATTTTCACATAATTAAATTGTTTTTTTTATTATAATTTTTGTGATAAGTTTTAAGACTTATTAGCGTCTATGTAGGGAGACCAGATGGTCGGTCTTAGAAAAACCGTATGGCTACGATTTTTCTGAAATTCCAAGACTAATACTTAGTACACAGGCACGTTCACTCGTGTTGTCTGCGAATCCAGCGTGGCACTAAAATTGCCCAAATCACGAGACAGTCAGAGTGAATTGTAATCCATTGGGATCCATACCCGAGATTTATCGTATTTCACTAAATATCTGAACAATATTTTTTTATCGCGTGTCACCAAGACACGAATACCAAGAAGCAATAGTAGTACTTGATGAACGAATTAAAATAACAATAAATTCAACTCTACAAATAATACGTAACAAGTACACAAACACAGCTTAGAATCCGTGTAGTTTGAACCACATCCAAAAATTATCAGCTACCTTCAAACCTACTCACTGAAATCCTGTACTATTTAAGCCGTAACCCATCATCGGTTTAGATGTTAGTTTTAAGCAAATGGTCCCAGTTCAATCCTCGCCGACGTACTACGAACGTGAACCCATCCATAACAAAAACGTTAAATTTACCACAAGAGGTTATCGGAAATATTAAGGATGTGTTTGATCCATTGTTAATGTTCTTATAAAAAACTGGACAAACTAGATCACTGCAGGGTTTCTTTGGTGGCGAAGTGACCAATGTCTAAAGCACCTGGTGGGGTAGTGGGGTCATTGTGATTCTGAACTGGCATCATAACAAGAAGAAAAAGAATCGCATAAAGTAAATAAGAAGGACTAACCAATATCCGATATAATTAACACTTCTAGCGGAGCAACCTGACCCATAGATTTATATTAAATGACACACGCTAATTGCATACATATTTAAAGGACGTTTACAGATGTTCTATATCTATATGTATAAAAATTCCCTGTCACAGTGTTTGACCGCGCTGAACTCCAAAACTACTCAGACGATTTTGATGTTTTTTTTTCATTTTGATGATTTGTTCCGACTAAGCGCATAGGATAGGTTTCATTTTAATTGCCAATTATAATAACTGAGCCAAAGCAACGCGTGGCCGGATTAGCTAGTTTAATATAAAAATTTAATGCGGCGCTAGAAACTTGGAAAAATAAAGTGATACGGCGCAATGTCGTAGTTAATAGAATTTGGTTTAGACCACGGATGTAATTAAACATTTTGTAAATAAAACTTTTCGACGTCACTGTGCGTCGAGCCACTTCATGTACTCAATAAATGACTTAAAGAACCGTTGCTCCACTGAAAGTATTAAAAATGGAAAACTGTGTACACGTTGGGAGGACGCAAGGTTGATAAAAGAATCGCTAACTCAGACCGTAATGCGGTTACGTTTCATCTTTCTTTTAAAGCATATATGTAGAGAACCATCAGTGTAATTAAACGCGTGGTATGGTTTTAATTACAGGGATAGGTTTTTGCGGTTATAAACTAAACGCTTAGTAAAAATATTTTAAACGGAATAACAAATTCGCTGCTTAATAGTTAATAAGTAAATAAGTATTAGTAAATGACAGTATCTAATAAATGACAGATAGTTGCGCGTACCTGCTTAATATATAATCTAAGATCACAGTGGTTTGTGTTTCTCTGTCCGCTCTTTTTCCCACTCTTTTTCCATTGTATATGCGTTACCATAGCAACACGTTAACCTCAAGTAGTTCGTCTACCGAACGCTAGATGGCGCTAACGGAAATATATTTAATAATAATATAAATTTAAAGAATTTTGTCCATCCGAAGACGGGACGGGCCGCTAGTACTTTCAATGTATAGACTACTTGCACCATTTTCACGCTAATAATTTGTAGGTACTTCTGTACCCTCTTTCCAACTGAAAACTATAATTTATAAACCGTCTATTTTCAAAGCCAATCGTGAATAGGCATCTTCTGGGTTAGCTCGTTCCATCGTGGATCCTGTGAATCGCTCTTGATCTCAATCAAGCCTGAGGGCCAAGATTGGAATCAAGTGCCAACACATACAAAATAAAAAAAATCTACGAAAACTACCGGAATTTACTGGAGTGACAGTTCTTTAATGTAGATCTAGAAATTAAGAGGTAAACCAAAGAAAAAACAAATCATCCTATAGGAAGAAATTAAAATCCGCATCACGGAAGGTCAGTATGGGTCCATTAAAAATATGATAAAAGATAAAATAAAAAGATGCTGTATTTATTTTATTTTTTGCATTCACAATGCTGTATTTCTATAAAATACGGATGTAAAAAAATAATCACCTCTCTGAGCCCTCAGGTAGGATTGAACCATCGACCTCTATCCGGGCGAGTGCTTTGACCACTGAGCTACCAAAACGCTGGCAGACGCGTCGAAATTTACAAACGTATTTTAACTTCTACTATAAGTCTGTATCGAAAAAGGAAATAAACTGTATTCTATTGTATTCACCTTTCACAGGCTCTCTTTGTTGTCCGACTACCGAGGTAGGATATCTTTTTTTTTTACTTTTAATACCATATACTAAATAAATCAGTAATTGAATCGAAAATACTTATAATCGTAACCTCTTAGACCGTCTTTCCTAGAGTTTTAAACTGCTAGTTACCAATATCTACTTAATCTGTGAAGGTTACTTGGAAGTGTCCACGATAAGAGGAAGCGCGTGACCAGGCATCCGCTTGACGAATTATTTATTGCCATATCATCACAAACGTGGCATCAAAACTATGAGTATAAACAGAAAATTAATCAGTCGATGTTTAACGCGGCAATTATGCCTGCGAAGGCTGTTAATAACTGCTTGTGCACGACAATGTCTTAACAACGGAATAACTTCTGACTTCCACTCAATAACTTGAACAATGCCGTGTCTAAGTTATCATTACGTCATGCATCTCGATTACGGAGCCTTGGAGGCATCTCACGAAGAGTAATCACAACTCAGTAATCCGCAGACGCGCCTAGTAAATTAAAAAAAAATCGGTACCATCCCACGTAATTTTATCATTGACAGCTGGTGGCTTTAGCAGTTAGCACGCTAGACGCGTTCTATTTTTAAAACTTTTTTTTTTTATTTGAAAACTTTTGCAATGAATTTGAGGATACATGTGTTTTTCGGCCAGTTGCTCTGGTTGGTGGCGATCCTTAACGGAAAGACGTTTGAGGGTATTCCAGGGTATGGAAGAAATTTGATCATTAAAGCACTGCCCGCTATAGAAGATTATCAGAGTAATGTTTACGAAGTTATCATGGAGCCTTATTTATACGTGAGTACTTAAAAAACATTTTTTTTTCCGGCTTTAAATTTTGCAAGTAAATTTTATAATATAAAGTTACTTCCTTATTAAATATAAAATATTTTTTTTATATTATAAAAACACATTGCAGTATTAATTTAAAATTAAAGTGACATTTAAATTAGATTAGGAACTAAGAGAAAATACTGTGTCTCAGAGAACTATTACTTTCCCCCTAGTTAGGAAAAATTTAGCTGCTATTATAAAGCTTCACAATATATTTACTATAAATATAAAAACAATGAATCACATAAATAAAACAATTTAGGAAGCTGTTAAAGTTAATCTAAGTCAGTCGTCAGTAATAATCTAGATTCGGTATATAACTAAGTGTGTAAGTACAGTCGCGAACATTTACACACTACTAATGAAATAAACACAATATTAAACTGTTTTGTACAAAAAAGCACTACACCTGAAATACAGATTTTTGAGATTGTCCAGGTTTAAATGTTAGTTTTATCCTGTTAATATAAATGTAAGTTCTATCTTAAGATTGTTTGCAATACGCACATATTTTTTTAATTCGATCATACTAAGCATTTAATTTGTGATTTTTTGCACTTTTGCCTTACAAGTAAAAACCGTTATTACCTTGAAACATCAATATATTAATTACCTAACTGTGTACTGACTAATTTATGGTTTGTTTCTTATAGTAATAATCACGTAATTCAAGATATATGAAGTTTCAACTTTATATATACTAGTTTTAATATTTAAGAAATATTAATTAAACAAATCAGTTATCAACTACTATGATATTGTGATATTATTCAAAATATCAAAACACGATTACGTCACATACAACTGTCACTTAGTATTATTGAAAAATAGTTACACGCCTTTGATTTTATCTTTACAAATCTAGTAATAGATAAACTAAGAAACCTGTTTGTCAATAAAAAAAAATACTCGCAGTCTTCTTATTGACTCACATTCATTGTTTTTTAACATCTTATTAATTTGTAAATCAATGAAATGAAACAAATCATTCGAAAATCAAATGTTTCTAAAATAAGTTGTTTTGAATCGTCCAACACTTTTACTTACCACCCATTCATTACGTCTTTTAATTGACAAGAAGAATGGGCGCAAGAAACTCGTCAGCTTTAACCAGGCCCTGATTAACCCTTAGGCTAATTAGCCTAGGGCGCGAGAATCGAGGGGGGGCGCGCTAAGATCGTGTCTTCGCATGCACTAATCTAGCATCATTGCATCTACCCTACATGCAATTCAACTAGACCGAGACAAAACATTAAAACTAAATGCACTTGAGAGTCCCTGAATTTAACAATAAATGTTGAATTTTTAAAAAGTCATTGGCTTTAACAGAAGTAACGCCATTACAATATTATACGTCGTCACCATACATAATCCACAAAAGACAATATTATTCTGTTATCGCAATTATAGTAGTGTTATGGTTTAATTACATCGTTGATTACAACAAAGTCAACAAGTATCTGTTTTAAGTATCAGTATTTTAATTTGACATAATTATAATATTTATATGATCTACAAAGGACGAGACATATTGATCTATCTATCTTTTCCATATTGGCTCGAGTCCGTGTATAGTAGTGCGAGTACCTTCCTTAATACAAGTGCTGTAGCCACTTACCTTGGGTTCAAAACAATGTTTGTGAGGTTGTCTAATATTCATTTATTATTTATTATCCTGCATTACCTGAACGTTGACAAACTATGTTTAAGTAAATAAGCAATTTCACTTCATTTCTCTTTCTCTCCTGCTTCATCAGCCATGTGACGTCTATTGAGGACGGAAGCCTCCACCGAAAAAAGGAATTTTTACCATTGGCTGGTTAAAGAGTAAAACACCTTAATATGTAGAAATACGGCTCATTTTGTATTATGTACCTCCACTATCATTAGACGACTCTAACAATAGCCTGAACTGTGAAGGCTTCCTACTTTTTTCTTTGTACACCATATGGCATTATTTTCTCGTTATTTAATGTTAAAGTTTCTTCACTTTTGTCTTTTTTTATATTGTATCTTTAAATTACCGTTTACATGAACCAAAATTGAAAACAATGGATGCAACGCATTAAAGTAATTATATCCACAATCACTAAACACTCATCAAACAATAATATTTACCTCGCAATCAACCAAGCGATACATTTGCTGCCAATCCAAACTTCCACCTTCAAATAAATGTGTACTTTTTCGTATTTTCATGGTTCAACTTACTAAAATTAATGAAATTTATTTTATTCTATCTCTAGTATTTAGCTATATAAATAAAGATTTCTGTTCTTTCTTGTCCTCATTCTTCTTATCAGCGAACCTTCTGTAAAAAAGAGAAATCCCTTTTATTATAATCATTCTTTAATTATAGCTTTTTTTATTGTAAATAGGTAAATTAATGGTAACCTATGATGCGATCAAGGATAGATACCTTTTCACTCGTGTCTTGAAGACCCCCAAATTGTAGTTATCAGGAAACACAGACTCAGACATACTCTATCGCTTGTTCTGCCCTCTCGCTTGCACGCTCGGCTCAGTCGGAACGTTACACTTTTTGGTGCATGCAGCCGGGGTTCATCGATATATAAGACGTTATCACGTCAAAATCATTGATCAAATATCATCATTGGCAGCAACTGTATGAGAGTCGTTCTTCTTTTCTACCGACAGTGAAACGACGTTTATCCGTTTTTTTTGGTTTTTGAACTATCCATAATTTAAAAGAAATTGCATCTGTGTTGTCATTAGGACTAATTAAAGTTTCCTTTGCGGCAAATATTAATTCTTTTTTAATATTGTTTTTTTTTTTAAATTATGTGACAAAATGACAAACTCACTGCAGTACCTTAACCCCAAATATCAAACGTGTGTTCTGTAGTCCCATCGATCTTCGCAGTATTTTACTATACACTCAGTAAAACTGATATTTCTTGTCCGTTACATGACCAACAGATTACAAATACAAGATGTTTGACAAAGTATTTTAAATAGTGTCATCTTTACGGACATTGTAATTTTTATTGATCATTGTTCCTCCATCATCATATTTAACAATAGGTGTTACATCTAGACTTAGTTGTCAAGATTTCCTTTGCCTTACTTTATGGTTATTCGTACCGTAAAATTTTTAAATTAACTATATCCGTTGTTAACCTTTTTGTTTTTTTCCGTTTAACTATTAGTTAAAATTGCGTTCATTAATTGAGATATCAACTTTAAAACAAGTGTATAAAGCTCAAATTGGTCTACGTATATACTAAGAACGTGGTAAACTTTTTCAACCCAAAACCCAACGTGGTTCAAATCAAAACGTTTATAACAACAACATCACACACACATTATTCTGAACCCAAGTTAAGTAGCAAAAACACTTGTGTTATGGAATTCAGAAACAATGACGGCACCACAACACCCAGACCCGCGGCAATATTCGTTCGTTTTCTACATTGACCCGGACGGGGACCGAACCCGGGACCTCGGAGATCATTAACTTGAAAAGCGATATGCGAGCCACTCGACCACGGGGGTCGTTGAAGGTGTAACTTGCCACGAGAGGTTGACAGCAATAATGCATTGTTAATATTCTCACAAACTAAATCTATAATCTAAGATCACAGTTGTTTGTGTGTTTGTCTGTCCGCTCTTTTTCCCGCTCTTTTTCCATTGTATCAATAACGTTACCATAGCAACGCGTTAACCGCAACTAGTTCGTCTACCGGACGCTAGATGGCGCTAACGGAAAAATATTTAATAATAGAACAAATTTAAAGAATTTTGTCCACCCGTGCGAAGCCGGGACGGGCCGCTAGTAAAATAAATTATTACAAGAAAATATTCAATTTGTCTGAAGTGTTAGGCAGGCTCAAACCCATTTACCCCGCTATCCGGGCGAGTTCTTTTCAAATATACTAGCGAGACCTTGACAGGGCCGTCTAATATTCATAGATATTCCTTAAGCTGACTGTAACGCCGTTTCTTCATGTTCTAAGTATTACTACCTACAAAATCGGATGTAATACTTTTTCAAGTTTAAAAATCGATAAAGAAAAAACAGCTATATAATTAATCTAACAGAAAAATATAATAACTTGTGAAAGTATCATAACTACAAAATATAACGTTCTCTGAAGGTAAAAACTTTGATTATAAATCTTATATGAATTATCGTAGTAAAACCGACAAAATCGTCATTTTCCAGCGCAATTTGTACTCGTCTTGTGGTAATATTATAAAACTGTGCCTATCCTAGTTAGTATTTCAATATTCCGAGAAATTTATTGCTTCTCATTTTCTTTTTTTTTAATTTAATTCTACCTATTATTATACCTGAATTTATACTGTTATGAATTTATTAATGAATCCAATAATGTATATTTTGATTTCAATGTCGATTGTGACTGTAATTTTAATTTCATACTGAAATTTCAAATTTGTATAAGTTTTAATTGTTCAATTTGGTATCACTTCCGTTTATGCCTGCTGTGTACACTGTTAAGGGTTAGAGTCAAGCATTTACTGAATTTTATTTAAACGTATTAATCAGCTGTAACTTGTTTATGTACTAAATAATCAAATAAATCAATAAATAAATAAAATGACTCTCCATTGTTCTAAAGTGTTCCGATCGGACAAATTATCATCCAATACGCAGTCATTCATTGTAGTTTATTTCAGTATAACATTCACATCATTTTCTTCAAATCTCATCTTAACTACTCTAGGTGTAAACTAGACCAGAAAGGACGTCAATTCAAATGAAATCAGCAAACTCTATAATTTTTTTCGAGCGGTTTGTTGAACTTGTGCACCGCACTGTGATTTTGTCACTAGATTTCAGTATCAATTGAGTTTTTTCTAACAAACCTCGGTCCTTGAACCGACGACGAACGAACCGAGGTGGGCGACGACGTGTTTCCGCCAATTTTGCCATGGACACGATGTCTTTGAGCAAAAAGTCTTTGGTGACGACTATTAGAGACCAATTCGAAATGGTAATTTTGGATCTATTTTTATATACTTTAGAGCGATCGTGGTTATAGATTCCACAGACTATATTTCTTCCAAGATTTTATAGATTTATATTTATTTATATTAATTCTTGTAGGTACTTGCGTAGTCACATTGGATTTACCTATAAATATCGCAAAGTGATAAAATGAAATAAAACGATATGTTTACTAAATGTTTACATTACTTATATAATTATTGTAGGTGACTACACTTTGTAAAAAGACGCCATTTTTAAAACTATTATTTATTAAATTATTATATCTATTCTTTTAAATAGGAAACATGATATATATTTTTTAATGGAACGGGAAAGCTTAAACGCGTTTTAACAAATGTTGTTTTATAAGTTAGGTTATAATTAGAACTTTATTCCGCCAGATTGTATTAAAAATTTGCGGATAGAGGAAAGAGAGCTAAAAGTCCATTTATTTCCAGGATCTTGGCCGCCCGGTGTATCCGCTCTCGGGCAACCGAGCCGAAAAACAAATTGACTTAGCTGTCGTAAGTACACCGAGGTTATCGATAATTCTAACTAATCAATCACCATCGATCATTCTTCAATTAACCGATAATATTAATCATCAACTTTGCGTTTCATGATTTCTATTTTTTATCATTTGTTATGCATATAAGTTTTTGTTTTAATAACATTTCAATTTCCATTATACTAACTATCGAAAGAATATGTTTTATTTAGTTCTCTTTTCTTTAACTCCGTAGTTTTATGCATGCTACTATACTGTTGTGATATTATGGTGTTTATTATTATTATTATAAGGCATGTTTTGGGTTTTTGGTACATTTAACTTACGGATAATTTAAATGTGAGCTTAGATTTAAATAAATTATCATTAATTTAAGACGAATTGATATATTGTATAGTATCAAATGTGTTAGCGGCAAATTAATTATTCATATCGATTCTTTGGTTCTGTGTACATATTTCGGTGAGTTCTTGTCTATTGATTGAAAAATATTGATTTCTGTATATGTCATTAATTAGTTATTAACGGTCAGTGAATTATTCATATATACAATAGAAAAATATTTCGAATTAAATGGTAATCAATAAAAACAGTTACTATGTACGTTGGAGAACCAAATTGCCACCAAAGCCTTTCATTTGGTTTCATTTAGTTCGAAAAAATGTAAAAAATCTTGGTGTTTTTTTAGGGACAGATGTTTATTGTTTTTTTAGTCATTTTTTAAAATAACAAATGTAAACTTTACATAATTAGATGATATTTAAGAAATCAAACTACTTTTGTATACTTTCTTTCTTTAAAAAATTACACGTGTTTTGTAATAAAACACCAAATGCTTTTTCTGTAGAAACAGCCTCGTTAAAAAAACTTTTAAAAATTTTAAAAACAAAAGAAAATATTTTGCGTCCCTTATTCAATGCCTTCAAAATGTGACAACAAATCGGGTTGCAGCATTTCTGTTCGATTTGACATTATTTCAAACAGATGTGTAATAATATTAGCATAATTTTTACGTAATTTTGTTGAATATTTGTGTCACCTACAAATATAACCTTTCTCACTCAGGAATAATGTAGCTTTTTAAAGGTGAACGAATTTTACAAATCGGTTCAGTAGAGAGATCCCAACAAACTCATAAACTTTACCACTTTATACTATTATTAATTTAGATCTAAACAATTTCTTAATACAACTAGGTCTGCAATACATGCTGCTGTTTGCAAATACTGAGCGAAGCACTACCTTACCTGACCTCACCACCTTACCTTACTTAACCGAAAAGGGCTTCGCCGGACTTTTCACATTTGAAATTGAAAAACTCTATTTTGAACGTGAACTTTTTTCAATGGTTTTGAATTAGATTTTTGAAGGGTGATTATTTCTCGATGGTATGTCCGATTTCAAAACTTTTTTTTGCACATTAGTCACAACCACGATGTGAGTTTTGGCGCCAAGTTTCATCAATGTAAACTCAGCGGTTTGGCTGTGATCAGCTTTTAAATTTTTCGGTGATTATTCCTCCATGGTAAAGTCTATATTTTTTTTACATAGCCTATGTCCGTCAGGTTATAATCATGTATGTTCATGCCAAAACTCGTTCGAATAGGTTGAACCGTTAAGTAGCAGGAGGGAGACAAGCAAAATTTGTGAGTTGCCTAAAAGAGAGCTTAGCTCAATAAGGCAATTTCACAAGACAAAGAAAGAAAATAGGTGTTGAATAAACTCGCTTAAGTCAGTATAAGTTTCTAAGCTTACTAAGGCTTTCTTCAACAAGTTTATTTTTAAGGAATCTGTAATTAATTTCATATTTTACAAATTCATTGAATTAATAATATAAAATTAATGAATGGCAAAAATTAAAAACAAATTTGAGCGTAGGAAAAAAACGAATTACTATTTAACCGACACACGATAACAAGATTCAATCAATGTGTAAGATCCAGTCATCAATTCACGATCAGAAACTGATATATGCACTGAGTAATCGTGCTAATTATAATATTATGATCATAATCCGCCTATAATCGTGAAGCTTCCTTGTTATATTAGAATACAATTGAAATCCACTACCACACCACTCCTCCCTCCCTCACCTTGTAAGACGCGACCATGAGATAGTCTTGTTTGCAGATGACACGTCTTTAATATTTAAAGTTAAACGTGGACAAATTAATATTGACGAAGTAAACATTGCACTCTCCAAGGTCGTTCACTGGTTTGGCGCCAATAATTTGTTGTTAAATGAAAATAAAACAAAATGCATTAGATTCACTATGCCAAATGTTCAATTAGCTAAAGCCAAAGTCCGGGTTAGGGATGAGGAAATAGAGCTGGCCAATCAAACTGTATTTCTGGGTATAACTTTAGATTCTAAGTTACAATGGGGTCCTCATATTGAATGCCTATCGAGCAGACTCAGTTCTGCAGCATACGCCGTAAAAATGATTCGTCAGTTAACAGACGTAAAAACTGCACGCTTGGTCTATTTTAGCTACTTCCACAGTATTATGTCGTACGGGATACTACTGTGGGGAAATGCCGCCGATATTGGCTGCATTTTTGTGCTGCAGAAGAGGGCTGTTCGGGCGATCTATAGGATGGGGTCCCGAGAGTCTTTAAGAGAAAAATTTAAAGAAATTGGTATTATGACTGTACATTCACAATATATTTATGAAAACCTACTGTATGCGCATAAGTGTAAAGATATTAAATTCAGAAAAAATAGTGACAATCATAATTACAATTTAAGAAATAAAGACAAGCTAGCAATGCCCAGGCATAGGCTCCATAAAATAAGCAACTCCTTTGCAGGTCACTGTATACGAATGTATAACACGCTGCCATGTAACATGCATGACTTGTCAATGAATAAATTTAAATTTTTAATTAAAACTCAGTTATGCAAAAAGGCTTATTATAGTGTTAAAGATTTTTTGAATGATAAGGCAGCGTGGACCTAAAAGAAATGAATTGCTCGTTCTCTGAATCGTTTTGTAATATGCACAATTTGTAAGACATTTGGCGATTTTATAAGAGTTTTGGCACATGAGTTTCTTGCCCGATTCTTCTCATGTTAGCCCCTACGTTCGGAATCGGGTCGCTCGTGGCGATTACATGCGCGGCATCAACTCCGCGGATGTACTTGCCGCTAGCGCACGGGCTATCTTTATTATAAAAGAATATTATCTTGATTCTTCTATGTAAAATTGACGATTTTAAGTGCCCGCAAGGGCCTATGAAATAAAGTTATTTTGATTTTGATTTTGAACTACATGGATGCCCTTCTATTTGGTCCTAATTTCATTTAGCATACAAATGATTTGGTATTATTTTATATACAATGCAGGTTAGATAAGGTTAGATATTTCTTAATCCATTACCAGCCAGAAAGCTACATTATTTGTGCCAAAAGCTTGTGTGCCAAACGACAAATACCCACTTGTCTGTCCACGGTAACTATTGCTACCGATAGCCAACACCCCTCGTCAGTCCCTGGTATTGTCCCCGGCATATAAGTTGAACATGATTTTGAAATCACGTGACATGCGCAGTAGTGAATAATGTACCTAAACTTGCTACTGCACATGTCACGTGATTTCAAAATCATGTTCAACTCATTTGTCGGAGACTAAATCAAATTTTCGGGTGGCCTGTTGTCTTTTTTTAAATTACGATTAACTGTCGAGTTTTGAGATTAAAATATTCTGTGGTGGATTCTTTATTTATTCAGCTTTACGGTAGTATTTTTTGTTTGGTCCTAGCTTCACTATTTAGCGAGAAAACGGCATTTTTAACTAAGAATCTGACATTATTTTACAATTCGCGCAGCATTAGGACTGTTGAGAGGGATGGGGCGCACGGTAACGGACTGACAAGTGGATACGGCTAAAACAAATCAGCAGTCGAATATATATCCCCACTAAATTTTTAATAACGGGTACCCTTTATCTGGCAGAATCTTGTTGCCCAGAAAGTCACTTGGCATACTAATTAAAAGGCATAATATGACATACTTTGCAGGTTAGATTAGGTTGGGTAATTTTATTCATTACTAGCCAGCAAGCTATTTCAAATTATGCCATATGATTAGTATGCGTACAAAAATTATAAATTTTAAATTTCTGCGAAAATATGTAGACCCGTTTTGAATACCAGGGTAACGGATAGATATACATATACGATACATAGATATGTTTTATTACTAGAAACATATATAAATACCCATGTCATCTACCCCTTCCGGAATTCGAATCCGGGACCTTCAGTCCAAAAGGTAGGAGGATCTCTACCGTTACACCAAACGGTCCATAATCATCACGATCAAAATAAAATCATATAAGTTAAAAAATAATTTAAAGGTCTAGAATAATTAAAACAGTTCATGTAATAGAACCTTGGATTCTCGTACTAGTGACTTTAAACTAGCTAAAGTAAGAAACTATTACGTATCAACTATTTATGAAAAAAGAGAAGAGTGGCATGACTAAAGTTTAGAGAAGTATACATTAGTTTTTACGTAAAAAAAATAAAGCCATGTCCGCCATTAAATCGAACTCTAGTACTTATTGCTCGAATGGTCTAACACAGATTGAAAAGGTACTCGGATTATTATAGTAGTAAGTTAATCGGTAAAATAATAACATGACTTTTTTCTGTGTACTCAGGAGCTCATACCGCTATTTCCCTTGTTCCATAGGACATCTCAGTCCCATTCTCACTTCAGGCTACCATCCTTTCTTGATAGGAATAGCATTCCTTCCTGTCGCGCCAAGCGCTTCTCAACATCTTTCATAATGCGCACAGCAAAGGAGTGTCTGTATTTTCGAGTACTTCTAACCCGTCCGTTTTCAAAACCCGGAGGCTTGATTGGGAAAAGGAGCTTTAAAAAAAACTGGTGTATTGAATTCCTCCATTGTTGTATATAGCCATTGCATCGTACTTCAACCACTGAAATAAAATCATTTCCGATGTACAATTGACAACACAAAACGCCATAAACATTAATGTTTGGACCTTATGCCATTGAAGTAGATATATATTTTTCAATTCAGTGTGCTATCGACTGTATTTAAGATGTTAGATAACAAAAAAACTCAAATTTTTATACCTAATACTGACGATTTTGAATAATTCGATGTCCATCTACTCATTATTTGCGTGCAAGTAATGACAAGTATGATGTGATGTTAGGTAATATGCGCACGAGACGCCAACAATGTTGTCAAGGACGCGCAAAAATAAATATTAAAAGTGATTTAAGTATGTACTATCTCGATAAATTTTTATATGAATTACGAAGAGGTCGAAATTGGGTCATTGCAAATTTAAAATAAATTAACCGTCAATAAATTTAAACTGAAAGTATTAGAAGATAAGAATCAATTTACAAAATTAGTTCCTAATTCTTTGTTTAGATCTTTAGAGAATGTAGGAAAAGAATATTTTCCTTTCCCTGTGAATATAGTGGACAAAACGAATCAATTACTCTATCTTCGAACGAATCGAACTAACCAAATAAATATTGTACGAGCTTCTAAAATCAAATCGAACGAATCAAATGTGAAGTAGAAAAAGAAGTATAGATTCCAAAAAGAACACCAGCTCTTGTTTACTTTCCGATTTCTTCGCCCCAACTCCGCTTTCTCACTTTCAAAACAAACCAAGCTAGAATTGTCAAACTGCTTTTGAATAGGGGATACTACTACTTAGGGAATGCAAATCTCGCGAGATTGGGGCTCAAGCGAGATCTCGCGAGTTTATGAATAACAATACTGCGAGATCTCGCCAATTTCGAGATCTCGTGAGATTAGCAGTTTGGTGTGTTTTTTTTGCAAATAATCACAATATTTGAATAAATTAGAAAAGAATAATAAATATTATAAGTATTATAAGATAAACATTTATTTTCACGAATTTTTTCAATAGCCTTATATGCATCAATCAAACATTGTTTGACGTATCTGTCTATAATTTTTAATAAACTTCTAAGTTGTAAACTTTGCCATACGTATCTATCAAATAACAAATGAAAGAAACGACCAGTCTTCTCTTCTAATATCAAACAAAAATCTTTTAGTAATAAAACAATTCTGTTATAACAAACATTGTTATGTTTGTTACGAGAAGTCAAAAAAATGAAACTTATCATCTAAGTTGAGTTGACTATTAAACTGAGATATTATTATCAATTAAATGAAACTATATCTACTCAGTAGATCCATTTGATATTACAGATTAATTAACAATATATACCAATTAGTCAGACTATTGGAAATTACAGATTAATTATCAAAATATACTAATCAAATGAAAGAAAAACGTAACGACGTAACGACAGATCGCAACTCCGTCCGTGTCAGTCCGCGCTTCAAATAAGACGTTTTTATACTCAAGTGCAATCTCGTTAAACTCGCGAGATCTCGCCTTTTTTTCGTCCGAGATCAATCTCGTTAAAAAAGGCCGAGATCTCGCGAGAACGAGATCTCGCGAGATTGCATTCCCTACTACTACTAACCCTTAAAGTAACTCTACTACAAGCGGATGTTGCTGTTTGTTTAAAATATAAATAATATGTCTATTTTGTCGGCCATTTTGTGCGATGGTAGCGACGCAGCTCGCACCGGTGGTGCTAGGTTCGAATACAGGAAAAAGCAAATGTTTTTGTGATGAATACAAGCAACCTGAGTCATGATTATTTATCTTTATTTCAATAAACATTAAATATCTTTGTATCACCTATGCATGTATGTCTATTCGTTACCCTAGTATATTACATATAGTATATGACAAGCCTTACAGTACTTACTTTGGGATAGGCCAATTGATGTTTGTGTTGCCAGCCCACTCATTGATACCGAAACCCAAAACGAGTTTATTTCAATTCTTTTCAGAATCTTGACGTTTCGATTCATTCTCATACAAAAAACACACGTGAAGACGGTTCACAGTTTCTATAAAGGAAACGTCAATACTGAAAAAAGACATCAAAATCAATGCGAGACGATAACCGTTAAAGTATTTAAGTTTTTGAATATTTCCTTATAAACACTGGTTATGTTATTTACGAACAGGGATCGCAAAACGCAAAACCTACGTAATACCTGTGATTATGATATAAGGAAGTATCAATTACGTACGCATGACACATATGGGTCTCGGCTGTGCAAAAACAAAACAAAAAAATTGAAAACATGATTGTTCTTTTAGCGCGTCAATTAAAGCTTTTAAGTTTTAACACGCCTGACTGGTTAATCATTAGAGGCAACGCTTATTTTGCGTCAATAATATCATGCAAAAAATTATATTTCTTAAAGGTGTACTGAACTATAAGCAAGTAATATCGATATTGGTTTTTCTGTAGTTGGAGCGGAGCGAGCGAAGCGAGTGAAGCTCCCATGGATCAAGTTCAATGGCGCAATGTCTGTTACGCCATAACTTCCCAAGTTCTTAACCGATTTTAATATTTTTTGTGTGGAATCGAATCAACAGGCTTAGAACCAGATTGTAACGGAGCCCGAATTTTGAAATTTGCAAAAATTCCCATCGAAAGAAAAAAAAAATCTTTCTTTAGGTATTACGCTCCGCTCCAATATATGGTGCTAGCGTAGCTTTATGCTTAGCGACTGCATCGCCTAGTTTAAAATGACTCAGAGGCATAGAGCCTAGGTGGATGCCTAATGGATTATATCCATAGACAGCATATAGAGCTGGTATTAAAGGCTTAATCTGTGTCCGAATCACGGATAACCTCAAGTTAAAAACTTTTTCATCGCACATCCGATATCCTTGTGCACCGTGTGGTGCGACAGTTGCGATCCTGCTTATCGCGCCAACAGTTTATATATATTTCTATGAGTATTTTTATTTATGTATCATATTATGTATCTCTATCCGTAATTAGTGTGAATGTAACAAATATATTATTATTACTATTATTACACTTTTAAAACTAAAATCTTTAAGGTTTTCAGTTCTTCCATAAAAATATATAATTAATCAACTGACATATTAAAAAATGAAAACAAAGATGTCATATTTACACAGCTACTAAGTAGTAAAAGCTACTATAATAATAATTAATGTTTTAATGATAATTCATTAGGTTATAAGAATTGATAATTTAATCTCATTTAAACAATAAATAAAATTTTCTTTAGCTGACTGTTGAATACGCTTCCTCTGCCCTAGAGCGCCCGTTGCGTGCTCCACGGGGTCCATAACATTGGTTGCATATTATTTCGTAACATCCATATAAGTAAATTATGATTTTGGAATAAATTATTGAGTATTAAGTACTTTTCAATCAAAGGTCCGTAGACCTAAATCGCCGAGCTTTTTCCACAACATACGACACAAAGAAATAGCAAATAAACCAATGCAGCTTGAATTCAGTCTGATGCGTTGAAAGCTCGTCTCAAAATAGTCTATTACAAAATCAAAAACCAAAATTCCAACGCAGTCTGATGCCCAACACAGTCATAACCTGACCTAACCACAGACAAAGTTTATACAAGGCTTGTGTCTTAATGTTAGTTAGTTAGTTTGACGGTATTATATCCGCACTTAGCCTCGTATTTGGACCATTGTGCGTGTGTTGGGTTCTCTTCCTACTCCAGCTAATTCATCCCAGAATGCTAGTAGCCCTTTAAGGCTCGGTAGCACAATTGGGAGAGCATTAAAAAAATATATAAATAAAATATTTCTTACACTCACACCAATTAGCCTAGCCCAAAGAAAGCACTGTAAGGCTTGTGTTATGGATACTAGGGTAACGGATATACATACATATATGATACATAGATATGTAATATTCATAGAAATATATATATAAACACCCATGACTCAGGTACAAATGCTCGTATTCATCACACAAACATCTGCCCCTTCCGGGATTTGAACCCAGGACCATTGGTGCGAAAGGCAGGATCGCTACAAATTGCACCAAACGGTCGTCTAAATTGACCAAATGCCGGATTTTGTAAATTTTGACAAAATCCGGCATTGGACCGGACTTCCAAAGGTTGCGGGTTCGTTTCCCGCCTGAGAATTCGCTTGTGAGCCGAGTCGATTTTTTGTAGTATTTTTCTATTAAAATAATTTATCGTATAAAATAGCATTGAAAAATTGCAAAAAATATACAAAAATTATAAAATTATTATAATATTATTTATAACGCATTTTGACATTTTTATACTAATTACTTGAATTGTTTTGATTTGCATGTTGGGCCACCGGGACAATATGCTGAGCTACTGTAATTTTAATATATTTTAATGTAACCACATTTCATGGAATAAAATTTCATTATTTTTAACATGTTTAGTTCTAACTCATGCCGCCATCCTGACCTCAGTAGCGCTAGTGAGTAGCACAGGACTTTTGTAGCAATCAGGAGAATAAGCAAGAACTCACCGTTTCAGTTTAGATTGATGGATAATAACAACTGCATAACATGCTGTTGGTATCATGGAGGTACTTGTGTTTAAGATAATTACCTCTCAATTACTTACCTACATAGTTAATAATGCCTAGTTTCCGTTTTATTTCGCACCTTTTTTAATGTTACAATGACACAAATTAAAAAATAGTGAAACTGACTTTAACTATACCAAACACTTATAAAAGTAATGAACTAACGGGAACAACATCGATTCTCAGGTATTATTTTATTTATTTCTTCTTTTATTTATTTAACATGATATTGTTGTAGGTGTCCTGTAACTTGAATAATTGTATCAATAAAAAAATACTAAAGCAGATTGTAATAATAACGTAAGTTGATTTTTTACCCATTTGTGTAATTTAAAAAACCCTATGAATTAGGCAAATGATATATATTTTTAGCCAATAACATAAACAGCCGGTCACGTGAAATTTGCTGGATGTGACGTCACATCACATAAAACGCAACTTTACGTTAACCTCTGACATGTTTTATATAACATGACGTCATCCGATGCTTAGTCATGGCTGACCACGATTCTTTGTAACACACGGATAAAAAACACAGATGTGTTTTTCAAAAAATAAAAATCTTTTTTGCAAATAATATGTTGTATAAATATTAATAACCACTAAGCTATGTTGTTATGATTCCATAGGCGCCGAGATCAGCACCTGGTCTCCAAGCCATCGTGCACCTTGGAGCAGACGAGGAATCAGGAGTCGAGGGAACATTACTCTTCACGCAGATCGTACCCAACGGTCCCGTGACAATAGAGGGCAATGTTACAGGTCTTTCTCCAGGTTTACACGGCGTACATGTGCACCAGACGGGCTCTATTAAAGACAGCTGTAAGGATATAGGACCACACTTCATCGCTTATTATGTGAGTATCGCTATTCGATACATTTTTTTACAATCGAAAAATATTCTATGAATTGGTCTTGTTGAATAGTTAGTTAAAACCCTGGTCTTAGCAGCGTTTAGATTTAGGTATATTGCTTTGCTCACATAATCTAATTTACTAACCATTGCCTCCAGCACCTTCATAATATCTCATAATCTTCTTTCTTATATCGTCAGATTCTCTCCCTCCTTTTAAAATAAGATTGTCAGATTTTTAAAAGGATAAATAACCTAAAGTTAGGTACCTACCTACCTATATGTTTAAAAATCGAATATTTTGATCGCCTGGTCGTCAGTATAGATTTCTTGGTACTACATTTATAAACTTATTACTAAATAAAAAAATAATTGACTTCAAACAAAAAACTCTTGCCTGTTATTTATTCGAAAATAATATTGAGTTAAATCTAATTGATATAAATTATCGTTTATAACATGTACGTACTTATTTATAAAACAAAAAAACATTTTAATTACACAGCCGACAATAACTTCACATCGTAAAAATAGTATAAAATTATAATGATTTTAATTGTTGTCCTACGAACAATAGTCAATTTTGTTTCCAGGGTCGTCATGGCGGCCCGCGTGATCACATCCGCCATGTTGGTGATCTTGGGAACATAAAAGCAGAAGAAGGTCCAGTGAATGTGAAGATTGTTGACCATCTGATATCTCTCGCGGGTCCTCGTTCGATCGTTGGACGATCTTTGGCTATTTCTAAAGAAGAAGACGACTATGGTAGGTCTAGTACTGAAGACAGCGCAATGACCGGTACTTCTGGACCCGCCGTGGCTTGCGGCATCATTGGTTACGTGAATTAATTGTATAAAAAATGTGATCGTGTATATTTGTAGTGATGAATGAATAAAAATAAAGTGTGATTTTTTAAGTTATATTTCTTTTGGAGCATTGAGGGTGAAACCTTTCATGTAACGAAAGTTCCGCACGCAGCATGCAACGAAAATCCGACACCACGAAGTTAGCTGTTAAAAGAAACGGGCTAACTTCAAGATATCCATGATATCATTTAATAACGTATAACTTCCGCCGCGAGTACATAAGTACACGCACGTTTTTTTATTTACGTTTATAATATTACATTCTATTTTGCTCGTATGTTTTTAACCTCCGCATTGTCAATAATTTTTTTACTAGTTTCTGCCTGTTTCACTTGTCCCTCTATCTCTTACTCTTATCCCTGAATCTATTTCTGGAAAAATAAATTAAATTTGTATTTTGTTTTAGTAGTCTAAATTTGCAATTTCTAGGTATTCTTTTAATATCATTTAATGAACATTGTGTTGGAAACACAACACGTATATAGATTACAAAGGTGCAGTGCCGTGCAGTGTTGTTTATTGATTTATATATTCTATCCGTTACTTAGTATCCATTTTAGTTACATAGTAATTTAGGACTAAATACTTGGTGTGAGATGTTCAAAATAATTAAATTTAAGATTTGTGATGAATTAGAATAAATTTCTTGTTTAAAATAATATGTTTATAGAAAGAGTTTCCCGTGACGAAAACTAAAGCCATGAATTCTTCCCATCATTAGATTTTTTCATGAAATGGATAGTCAGACAGTTTTTGACGCATACGTAAATGCGATTAATCAATATTTTTTTTTTTTACCGAAAGCACGTTCAAACTGTCGTTGTTACTCATTCGGATCAGTTAACACAAACGTTAGTTAAACATTAATTGCCAGATTTTAATATCTTAAAATAAATTTTAATTGATATCTACAATATATTAATTAATTGTATTGCTAATCTTTCGAGCATTTTAAATGGTGTTTACGTCTGTTAACTTGTAAGACATTTATGTAAATAAATGAAAAAAATATTAGACATATTAAAAAATAACTTTGATTTTTAAGATATATAGGCACTGAAAAATGTTATTGAAGTGCCTATATGGCTGTTTTTTCGTATGTACTAAACATGCTATTTATAGCTAACGTGCTATTTAAAATTCTAAGGAAACATAAAGTTACCTTTAACTTTGTACTACTGTTATATGTTAGTATATCAACCTATTTTAAATTGACTAAATAAAATTACACAATATTTAAAAAGTAAAACACACCAAAGTTTACGCGTTAAAACAAATATTTAAAACAAACTGCCTATGAAACACGAATTTAATCGGCAAATGAAAAATCAGCCTTAAATTTTAATTTAGTAAAACCATGTAAGTACCTGCCTATGTACTTGGTTCTTTGCGGTTGCCATTTCTAAGAATCACTATACCGATGAGCGAAAATTCGAAGGTCTTGAGTAATTATTGACTTCACGACTTCATTTGAACAAGGTTCTCTCTTTTTCAATTACTATATTTATTCAAAACCGGATGCAACTAGTCATAATACATAGGAATTCACTTATTACTAAAATTACCCAGTGATAGTAAAGAATATTTGATAGTGCCATATTTAAAAGATGCGCACCTCCAAACACCTTTTTTATTATATAACAGTTGTTTACTCCTGATTACACCCGCGATCGTCGTTTGTATTTATCACACATATCTTTACTTTTCGCTCCTGTTCCAACTAAAGAGAGCGGCTTAAATCACTTCACGTAAGGTTGTCTTCGAGGATAGCTTTGTTTGGCTTGAGCTAAGTCGTACTGTCAGCGGCCGCCGCCGTGCCGGCCGGCATGTTTATTGTGATTGAGCCCCAATTTAAAACGTGAGGTCAAATTCAGAGGCGTCTTTACCGATGGTGCAGGGTGTGCGTCAGGCACCGTCTCCAGGCACCGAGTATTTTCAATACATTTCAATGTCAATAGATGAAAATAGTTAAAAAAATTAACTCTCCATACAAAATGATCGATCAGCTGATCAAGTGAGAATGGAAAATTCGTTTTGTTTACAATTTCCATTTTTTGACATTGATATATCTAACATCTATATAGAAATATTAACATGGGTAGGTTTTGACTTGTTAGCGTTGTTTAGAATTAAAATACAGTCAGTCAGCACATAATGGCATCAAAAATGGCAAATTGCTTAAATCAATTTTCGATTTAATCTTCAAACAATAGAGTTTATCATCCACTGGAGAGCTTTGACAGTAAGTGATAATGTGCTGATATTTGTACCCATTCAATTTTAACCGCGAGCTTACTAAAAGGCGCTAGGGTAATGACTCGGCCTCTACATGGGCTAGATACGCTTGTACGGGATAGCCGCGTACACTAAGAAAGGAGGGGTAGATAAATGTATTAAACTCAAGAGGAATCTAAAAACACTGAAGTTTATTAACAAATTACTTATATAATTAAAAAATGGTAAACTATGGTAATATTAAAATGGAGACGTTAAACTAAAATGGAATGGTAATGGAATAGTAATGGAGTACACGTGATGGTGAAAGTGTAACTGACTGGTTTAAAAAACTATAATTAGGTTGAATGCCGCGCGATGCATAAGTGCAATTTATACGCAGCGCGCGGAAGTTCAATGACTCAATGTACGTGACTCGTACAACGCTTCTGGTCAAATTGCCTTTTATTTCACAATAACTCTTAACCTCTAAAAGTATTGTAAAGCAGATAATGTATGTCATACAGTAAAGTATAACCAGTGGATGCCCTTAAGCAGTGAGACCGCATCAAACGAAACGTGAGACAAACGACAATCGCGAGGGATTTGGCTGCTTTTTCTGGTGGAAAAGAGTCGGACAAAGAGTAAACAACTACTTAAACAATTTGTTTTTAAATGTGCTACACTTTTAAGTCTTACAGCATGCAAAAATGTTATTAAGTCACAAAGTAAGTATACTGTTTTCATCGCACGAATTGATAAAAAAGTTTTTTTTTAATTAGCTGTACTGACAGAAACGTTATCCTGCCCGATGGAAGCGCCACCTACTTGGTTCAAATGTGAAGTCTGATCCATTCAAATAACTACTAACACCAACAAATCTTGACATTAAAATCAGTCCAGTCGTTCAGGGAGTTTTTGACATACTTATTGTTACAAAAGAAGTATAAATTTTACATAAAGATGATACTCGTGTAAGTAGAATCAAACTAACAACTTTATGCTAACCGATATCAAAGAAACAATGAAAAAGATCGATTCAGTCGAGTTAAACGCCGGAAAACCAAATCATCATCATCATCATATCAGCCGTACGACGCCCACTGCTGGACATAGGCCTCCCCCAAGGATCTCCACAACGATCGGTCTTGTATCGGTAGTGTATGTGCGGATAGTTTCTTCAATTTGGGACGGTGGGTTTTGAAGTATTTTGACCCTTCCGTACGGACAGCATCCACCACCAGCTCGTTCAGATCGTCCACATCTATGCTGTTTTCAAGGGTCTCAAAGCGGTTCTGGAGCTCGAGCTGAAAGCGTTCGGGGTTTTGAATCTGGGTCGGCACTGCTCGGAGCGTAGATTTTATCAGTCGCGATCTTTCAAGCTTCACGTTGATATTCAATGTGCCTCTTACCAGTCGGTGATCGCTCCCTGTCTTAACAGCGTTGATCACAGAGACGTCATTGAATATTTGCTTCCTCGTTGACATGATAAAATCGATCTCATTTTTGACCTTGCCGTCGGGACTTATCCAGGTCCATTTGCGAGTTACGGGCTTTCTGAAGAAGGAGTTCATCATATAGAGGTTCTCCCTCTCCATAAAGTCCGCCAGCATCTGGCCTCTGTCGTTCCGTTCTCCAAATCCAAATTGCCCCACTCTCAACTCGCCACCGCAGCGCTTCCCCAACTTTGCATTGAAGTCCCCCATCACAACCGTGTAGTGGGATTTGTGACTATGTATGGCCCTAGAAATCTCCTCATACATAGCCTCCACTTCGTCATCGTCGTGTTTCGAGGTTGGGGCGTATACTTGGATGACCGTCAACGAATATCGTGATGATATTCTGAGTACCAAGTATGCCACTCTGCTGGAAAAACTACCGATGGATAGCACGTTGTTGACGAGGGACTTGTGGGCGATAAACCCGACACCACCCATGGACAGTTGGTCGCCCTCCCGGAAGTACAGTAAGTTACCGGAGTCCAGAATTATCGTGTCCTCTCCCTCTCTTCGGACTTCAGACAACCCGATGACGTCCCAGTGTAACTAGCCGATAACTTCTTCCAACTCTGTAATTTTCGCGTCGGTCCTCAATGTGCGCGAGTTATATGTTGCCAGGTCCAGTCGTCGGTGTTGGTAGCCGCAACCTACCCGGAGATTCTTCGCACCCCCTGCCGCACCGTTACCGTAGCCGCTACCGTAGCTAGGAATGGTTTGGCTGCCGGGGACTGGGGGCCGTTTCTTGTTGTGCCTATCCATATGAGGGGTTTTGCCATAATCGCCACGCTTGGAAGGCGGGTTGGCGATCGCAGTATGACCCGTACGCATAAAGAGATGCTGCTGCCCATCTCCTTTATATGGAAAACCAAATACCGTCTATCAAATAGGGCGTACGTATAAGTCTAAGAGATACGCCAGGAATATTCAAGTGACAACATTACATTTTTCTAACGCCTTATTTAAAAATATAGCAAAAATTAATATACCCCATTAACTTGACTTTTATATTTGCAGATTATTAGGCAGGATCACTTTTTTTTCTTTATCTCAATCAAAAGAAACATCAATTTGAAATGATAATTATCCAATAATTCAAACTGACCTTTTTTACTTTTCAAACAAAGACAAGGGCAAAAAATATAGTGCCTGAAAACCTAAAGATAAAGATTTTTTTTAAAATATAACAAAATTACAAAATATAATATAAAAAAATACACTTTATTAGTCATTTGATTTTACTAGGTATGTTCCTAAAGGACGCTACGAAAGCGGGGTGTTAGAAAAAAGTTATGTTATCTATTCGAAGTGTAACGTTCTCTCCTGAACTAAGTTTCTCTGATATTCTGTAGCAAGGTCTATTCTTATTATTATATCATTTATTTCGGATACTTCAATACATGAGATGCAATCAATATTAAATTAAATTATCATAAATATTTATGATACATAGGATAGAATGTCACATAAAATTAAAATAAAAACAATATTTAAATAAGTACTATCAACTGTTTGTATTTTTTACTCTCTGTGTAGTATTATAATGTGAAAAGAGGTTGAATTATCAACGTATAACTTCTGAAGGGGCCCAAATCACAGAAGTACTTATATCTTAGTGTATTTAATCAACACCTGCATTTGTCCATTATGATGATAGTTTAGAACGAAATGTTGAATGTGTAAGAAGAAATTGAGGCAGGCTCACAGTAATGGTTTACAATGTATCTATATAAATACCTATAAGACTTGCATGGGCAAGTCAAGAACGGCAGACCAAGGCGAACTTTCAGGGACCAAATAGAGGTGTGCTGAAAAAAGGCCAGCTCAAAAGTACCCTTAACCGACCGGCTTGTATAAAAAGGCTGATAAGAGTTAAAGAAGCGAGAGATATATGTCAGAAACGTGGTAAGTGGAAATCTTGTCACAACTTTCATAATGCGCACAGAAAAGGAGTGGAATTCCCTGAGTCTTTATTTCAGAGTACTTATAACCCGTCAATTTTCAAGGCCAGGGTGAATAGGCACCTTCTCGATTAGCTCTTTCCATCGTGGATTCCAAAAGCGAACCAATTCTAAATATTTAAAAAATCTGTGCCTACCCCTGCGGGGGAAAAGGTGTGAATAGGAAAATAGCAATTGTACAGATACGCGTACATTGCTATTTTTATTTGATATAGTACCCCTTGTTGTCTCTACGGTTCACTTAAAATTAATAATGGATTGCAATAAAATTAAACATGTTTTTTTTTTTTTTTTTTTATATATAATGGCACTAGTGTTGCTTTGTGCCAGTGTCAGGTAAAAGGTAGGGAAACTGAATTTAATAGGGAAATGGAAAGGAATAGCGTAATTTGGAATTTGGAAATATTAGTAAGTTTATTTACAAAATAGAAAATACTTTAACATGTAAAATAGACTTAAGAATACATAATAATAAATTATAGAATAAATTTATTATAATTTGATATTATTACACAATACAAATTCATCAATAATAGAATAATATATTATAGAATACATAAGAATATAGGACATTCGTGTAGGAAACGGAACTTTCATTGCTATTAACGAACAAAGGAAGGAAGAGCGATCATAACGAGGACAGGAAAAGAAAATATGATCAATATCACCAACACCAGTACCACACTCACACAAATCTGTTTCCACAATCTTCAGTCTATAAAGATGGGAAGGAGTACATACATGCCCTATGCGCATTCTAATCAACATACTTGTCACAAGTTTAGAACAGTTAACTTTAGCAAACCAAGGTTTTACAGCTATTTCAGGCTGAATACTACAATAAGATTTACCCTTAACTTTGCCCGATTCTCGCCAAAGCCGATTCCAAGTATCCTTGAGATCAACTCTAGACAATTGAACAAGATCATGGCTAAAATTTATATACGGAAAAATGTCACCACTATGCACCGCATCCTTTGCAAGTTGATCAACCTTTTCATTTCCAGCTATTCCACAATGGCTGGGGATCCAAACAAAAATAATAGAATATTTATTATATTGACATTGCAGGAGAAGTTTCCTAATTTTAAAGATAATAGGATAGTACGGTTTCATAGAGAAAGGAAATTTTGTAATAGTTTGAAGGGCACTTTTAGAGTCAGAAAAAATAACAACCTTAGTTAGCTTCATTAATAAAACATATTCTAATGCTTTAAAGAGACTAAAACATTCTCCCGTAAACACAGACGCTTCTGAAGGAAGCTTGATTTTCTGGACAATATCATATTGAACATGCCAAACACCAACACCTACACAACTATTGCCATTTTTTGACGAGTCTGTAAATATGTAATGATATGATTGCCAATTTTCATCTACAATAGAATTGAACTTAAACCTAGCTCCAACATCAGCTTTTTCAATTCCTGCATCGTAGATAACCATAGGAGATAATACCAAGGATTCATAATCAACCGCATATAAAGGTAAAGTAGGTGCACGATGAATATTGGATTGGATCAAAAGATATTTATTGAGGCTTTTTATTAAACACGGCACATTCGACCGTCTCCAAAACCTACCACTATCTATTAACTCATTTACCAAAAAAAGATTATTGTGCAACAAGTGATTGCTAAATTGCATTGCTTTCATTAAAAACCTATCCGATAAATACTGGCGCCTGAGATGAAGAGGAGGCTCGTTACATTCTACTTGTAATGCATTCACAGGAGTAGATTTCATCGCACCAGATAAAATTCTAAGGGCTTTAGATTGGATGAGATCTAATTTTTTAAAACCTTTCTTGTTACCTCCCTCCAACAAGAAAGTGCCGTAATCAAGCACACTCCGAATGATAGCGTTATATATTAATTTTAGTGTTGAAGGATGAGCTCCCCACCATACACCTAAGAGGCATCTCATAATATTTAATAGCCGATCACTCTTTTCAACAATATATTGAAAATGCTGTTTGCCGGTTAATTTTCTGTCCAATATGACACCTAAAAACTTTGCGTGATCATTCACAGTCAGCAATAAGTTATCAAAACGTACTACAGGATCTGGAAAAATATTTTTCCTAGTAAAAACTACTACTGAGCTTTTATCAACAGATAAGTTTAATCCATTGCGATCCAACCAAGTCTTTAGTAACGTAAGGGATGACGATAATGTATCACAAGCCTTACTAATTGAATTATCTACTGAATATAACAATAAATCATCTGCATACTGTAGAACTCTAACTAATCCGTTCAGTGAAGATTCTAAATCATAAGAATAAATATTATACAGCAAGGGGCTGAGCACCGAACCCTGAGGTAATCCTTTCACAACGGTTCGAGTTAGTTTAGCACCATCATTAGCAATAACAGTTATGTGACGAATATACAACATGTTAATAATAAAATTCACAAATAAATGAGGAACATTTAAAGATAATAATTTAGTCTTAAGAACAGATATTACGACACTGTCATAGGCAGCCGAAATATCCAAAAAAGATGCAACTATTGATTCATTATTAGAAAAAGCCAAATGAATATCGATAGTGAAAATACTTAAACTATCTGTTGTGCTCATCCCCTTTCGGAATCCAAACTGACTTCTGGCTAAAAGTTTATTATGTTCTATATGCCATTCTAATCGATTTTTAATTAAGTGTTCAGCAATTTTAGCAGGGACAGAAGAAAGTGCAACAGGTCTAAATGATGACACTTCATTCGATGGTTTACTCGGTTTTAAAATGGGAATGATCTCCTGAGAACGCCATGAATTAGGTATGTAGCCAGACATTAAAGAAGAATTGATTAAATATAAATAGTACAATAACGCATCATCACTCAAATGAGTAAAAAAAGAATAGGGAATTCCATCCTCTCCTGGGGCAGAATCATTAACTGTCGAAAGTACACCCTTTAGTTCAGATAAAGTAAATGGTGAAGACAAGGAATAAATAGTGAAATCCATTTGAGGGGAATCTGTGGGAAACATACATATTTCAAGGTTCTCTTGAACTGATGGGGGCGCTAGCTTATCAAGAAACTTATCTGTTAAAGAAGGGGATAATTGTGTAACAGATAGTTGATCATTAAATGCCGATCTGAACCTTTTGATGCTACGCCAAACTTCCGAAGAACAAGTATTAGGAGAAAGAGAAGCGCAAAAATCTCGCCATCCTTGGCGTTTTTTATCTTTAAGAAAGACACGAGTTTCTTTTATGACTTTGGTAAGTAAATCTAAATTTTCCTAAATGTCATTAGCATATTTACGCTCAGCTTGTTTTCGTTTCTTAATGGCATTTGTACATTCTCGATCCCACCAAGGTGGCATCGGAATCCTATCTGACGCAATATTTTTAAGTGGAAATGTTTGATCGGCTACTGCAATAAGGATTTTAGATAACGCATTGATACACTCATCTTCATTTCCATTACGGACTTGTGATAAATTTTTTAGCTTTTGATCAACTAACGTTTTAAACCTATCCCAATCTACGTCATTAAGTTTGTATTTTAGACAAGGAGCTCTTTTGTTAACTACTGGGCTTTTGAATGGAAAAGAAATCGTAAAAGGAAAATGATCACTACCGAAAGTTGATGTAGAAAAAACAGACCAAGTCAAAGAAGTGGCTAAAATTGGTGTGCAAATTGATAGGTCAACAGCACTATCACCTTCAGACGGAGATGTACGTCGAGTTGGGGTTCCTGTATTTAAAACACACAAATTATGATCATCTAAGATATCCATTAACTTTACACCTTCTGTTCTAGTTGAACCACTCCCCCAAGATCGATGGTGACAATTAAAATCACCCATGACCAAAAAGGGTCTGTTCAAAGTAGTAATAACTTTATTAAATTCTGCAAGAGCTGCATTAGAAGCACGAGGTATATAACCCGAAACGAATACAATATTATTTAATGTAACACCTACCATATCTACATGAACTAAGTTGTCAAAAATAATGCGTGAAAAAGGGAGATCATTCCTTACTAGGATGGCAACACCACCGTATCCGTCTATTCTGTCAGATCTTACACAAGTGTAACCTAAAATGCCAAATATTTGACCTTTTTGTAACCAAATTTCAGACAAAGATATTAAAATTGGCTTGAACCTATTTACAAGATAAATCAAATCAGTTTTTTTAGGAACCACAGATCTACAGTTCCATTGAATTATATTGTCCATTGTTGTACTTGTTATTAGCTAATTCATATATATTGTCAACGTTGGACGGTTTAACTACATTTTTAACTACCAGCAAGTTTATTAAATTCATAAGAACTTTCAGGATTTCACTACTATCATCCGACTGACGAGTACTCTCTGAATTTAAGGGATATGCACAACCATCCGCTGGAGATGGAATTTCAAAATCACGAATTATTCTTTCATGGGCCTGTTTATCATAACCTTGAAGTCGTTTAGAAGGAGAACGTTGCTTTAGGAAAACTGTTTTTTTATGAGAGGTGGATGGCTTTGATGAGAGTTGAGAAAATGTCGGACTGCATGTATGCTTAGGTTGATTTGAGGTTGTGACAGAAGTAAGAGCATGAGCATAAGACTTTGCAACAGGCGGATGAACTTTACTGGCTTCATTATATGAGACACAAGAGTGAGCCATAGTGTGTTTTATTTCCTTTTGTCTAATAAATTCAGGACAACTTTTATTAGTTGCATAATGAGATCCAGAGCACACAACACAAAATGCAGAATCCTCTTCTACTGAACATGACTCCCCTGAATGATTGTCCCCACATTTATTAACTTGAGGGTCTTTAATTTGAGGGTCGCGCGGGACGATACCGCGAACAGACGTGTTCTATTAGCTCCGTGTAAAATAATTTAGTTACAGTGTAAAACTTCAAAATCATTAGTGTAATAACCAATATCCAATTCCGTCTTGATGTAACGTTACGAGTGATATCTAGAATCAATAGTTGTTTGGTGAAAATTAATAACTACATATTTAATGTTAATGACGGTGGATCATTAAAGAAGATTTTTGTGTTACTCGCGTATTGTGTGCAAGTTAAGCCGTTTGCTGAGAAGTCGTCCTTGAATTCCGAATAGTAACATAGTTTGGTGTTATTACTACCGTTCTTTTGTCACACCGCTTCAAGCAATAGCGGTTCGGCTGAACGGCCTGATACTGAAAACAAACAAACCCGCAGGACATAGTTCGGAACCTGGAACGATTTTTTTTTCTTTCTTTTTTTCATAGTTTTTTTTTTTTTTTCTTTTATTCATGATTTAAAGTTTTATGTTTTTTTTTGCTTTAGTTTGATTTTTTTTTTAATATACATTTACTTTTTATCTGAAATCATAATTTTTGAACATGCCTAATAATGTAAGCTGTGCTGGTTGCCTGCAACCAATAAACGATAGACGTTTTCTGAGCTGCAGTGTTTGTAAACAAAAATATGATTTGATATGTGCTAATGTATCGGAACAGCGATTTTATAACACGTTAACTGATGAACATAGAAAGCGTTGGAAGTGCCCTCTGTGTATGAATAAAGAGCCTAAGTGTGATAACAGTGACACACCAGTACGATCAGTTGTAGACGCGGTTACAATACGCCGCGGTAAGCTGGGAGTTGACCTTGGAGCACAAGATATTGTGAGCGCTGCACGAGTGGGCCGGCCTGCCGGAATTTCCGAAGAGCTGTCAGAATTACGGAGACCGCGCCCCATCGTGGTGAAACTTACACGGCGTGTGGTTCGAGACCAGTTGCTGCGGGCGGCTCGTATTCGCCGAGGCGCCACCACTGAAGATATTGTCACGTCTGCGCCGCCACACCGGTTCTACGTGAACGAGCGTCTGACTCGTATCAACAGGCAGTTGTTTCGGCGGGCCCGCGAGATCGCAAAACGTCTCGATTGGCAGTATGTTTGGACGCGGGATGGCAGAGTATATGCGCGTCATCGGCAGGGTGATGGTTCTCCTCGCTACCGTTTGCGCTCTGAGGCTGATATCACTCGTGTTTTTGGCCCTAATGCTGTTAGTTCTTAGCTTAGCTCTGACAAATTATGTTAGCTTTGTTGTTCACGAATATTATAGGCATTTAACTCATTTATGCTTACGATTAAAACTTCTAATGCTATTTATGATGAGACGCTTGGTACAAGAGTATTTTGTAATGGTGTTACAATGTAAATTATTATATTTTGATTTGTTGAAACCTAATGTCTCGTTAATTTTGTTATTGAATTGTTTTTTGGATTGCTTAATTTATTTTATGTCAGTGCTGCTTTGCGTTATGAGTTACCATTTTAAAATTTTCTATCGCTTTATACCTTCACTTTACTGTAATAATTCAATTGCCCCAATATGTAAAATTATATTACAATTTGATTGCGTGTATTTTATATTGTGCTGGTGTTTGCTTATGTACTGTTCCATAGTGCTAATTCAAATTATTTGTTTTTTATATGCGTGTGGTTACAAAGCTTTACTGAAAACTTCTGTCTGCGAATCATATATGTTGTGCTGCAGTTACGTAATGCTAACGCTATTAGTAGTTCTCTGCTTAATGATAGTGCTTATGATCTTATTTTATTTTATACGTATATTCTGCATTGTACAAATAGTTGTCTGTATATGTTTATTTATGTATATCGAATATTACTACTTTATTTATCTCATCTTGTCTAATATAAATGGGTAATAATCAGAAATTCTTAAAGTTGGGTTTGTATAATGCAGGTTCACTAAATACTGGACATGATAATTTTCTCATTGCCATGGATCGCTTTAAAGCTGATATTGTCGCAATCAATGAGACTTGGTTGGGAGCAGGACAGGAAGGGTGTGCTCCTGCGCCACCGGGCTATAGGCTACGCTATGTTCCACGTCCGCTACATATTTGTGGAGGACGGGGAGGGGGTGTAGGATTTTACATGAGAAATGAACTCCGCGTGCGTTATCTAAAGGCTCCAGAGGACTGTATTGAACAGATTTGGTTAAGTACCAAAATTAATGGATTTAGTCTAGTCATTGGAACAGCCTACAGGCCCCCGAAGATGGATATAGACATATTCATAGACTCCTTGACTCAGTCTGTAATTAAGTTTTCCCATTATGATTATATGGTGCTAGCCGGAGATTTTAATGTGAATATGTCTGAGACATTAGACGGAAAAAAAGTGAAAATGGATCTGTTTCTGAGATGCATGGGCCTAAAACAAGTCGTAACGGAAAATACTCATTTTACATCCCAGTCAGCTACTTTGATTGATATAGTGTGTACTAACTGTTCTGTGCGTGAGGTTACGGTGTCTAATATCACGGGATCACTGGGGCATTCAATGGTCAATACTACGTTTGATCTTAAGAAAAATAAGGTGCCGCCCAAATATATTACATATAGACCTCTGAAGAGTATAGATCTTAACTTTTTTAATGTGGATTTAAATTCTATCGATTGGGAGTCTGTTAGCACACAACCAACAGTTGACGCTATGGTTAGTGAGTTTAATTTACTTTTAATGGGTCTCTTTAATAGGCACGCACCTCTTAAAACAATATTTATGAAGAGTGGTCGATCTTTGCCATGGGTTACCGAGACACTGAAGGATATGATCCGTCTGCGAAACGAAGCGCATGAGAGACAACGACGGACAAACTTAGATATACACAAACAGTATTACAAGGACCTCAAAAAAGTAGTAGCAGATGGTCTTCGATCTGAAAAACGTGCGTTCTTTAATTACAGTATAAATTCAAACGTTAATGATAGTAAGAAATTTTGGAAGAACCTTAAAGAAAAAATATTAATTGATCCAAGTCAAAGTGACTATCTGCCTGATTGTTTTAGCGATCCTAATACAATAAATGATCATTTTTTACATATTACCGAGACTGCTACAGTCTCAGTGCAAGACATAACAGCTTTCAAGTCAGAAAGGTTCGGTAGTGATACTTTTGAATTTCGGCCAATAGATGAAACGACTGTATTTAAATTCATCATGTCTATAAAATCTGGCGCGACTGGTTACGATGATATAAGTAAAGACATGATTATGCTAACGCTACCCCAGACTTTACCAGTGATAACATGCATCATTAATATGTCTTTAAAATCTGGAGTTGTGCCTAGTGAATGGAAAAAGGCTGTAGTTTCCCCATTACCTAAAATTAATCAGCCTTCTAAGCTTCAAGATCTGAGACCAATTAGCATACTCCCATTTATGTCTAAATTATTAGAAAAAGCAGTATACAGCCAATTGATCGTATATATTGAAAAAAATAATATATTGCCCTCATTACAATCAGGTTTTCGTAAGGGTCGCGGCACTGTAACAGCATTGCTGGATGTTACTGATAATATTTTAGTAGAACAGGATTCTGGTTGTGGTACTATTATGGCTCTTTTAGATTTTTCCCGCGCTTTTGATTGCATTCATATTTCAATGCTGTTGTCAAAACTAGTCTATTACGGGTTGGACAATCAAGCTGTAAGCTGGTTCACTAGTTATCTGTGTGGTCGTTATCAGACTGTTAAACTCCGTAGACGTGATGGCTCTATTCTTTTATCTGAATATAAGCCGATTACTCGTGGTGTGCCACAGGGATCTATACTAGGTCCTCTATTATTTATTATTTACAGTGCTGACTTGACAAAAGTAATCAAACATAGCAGATATCACCTTTATGCGGATGACGTACAGTTATACATTTCAGACACACCCTGTAATGTGAAACATGCGCTGCGAAAACTGAACGAAGACTTAGGTGAAGTAGCGGATTGGTCAAGAAGGAATGGGCTTGTTCTTAATCATGATAAGTCTAAGTTCATGGTGCTGGGTTCAAAAGTACAGATTAATAAAATAACTGATATACAACCGATTGTACACATTCAGGGTAAAAAACTCAACCGTGTTCATGAGGCCAAAAATTTAGGTGTGGTGTTGGACAGTCACTTACGTTTTGAAAGTCATGTGGAAGCGCTTGTGAGAAATTGCTTTTACAGATTAAAAGTTCTGTACAAAATTCGGCACATGTTGTGTGAGAAAGCTAGAATCAATGTCTGCGAATCCTTGGTTTTAACTAGGCTAAACTATGCCGATCTGGTGTATGGACCGCGGCTTTTATCGAAGACAAAAAGATTAATCCAACGAGTTCAGAATGCTTGTTGTAGATTTATTTACAATGTCCCTCCGCGTACCCATATAACACCTTATTTAAATAAGTCATCAACTTTGAACATGGAATCGCGAAGAAGACTTCATCTCGCTTCTCTGATGTTTGACATCGTCAAGTTTAAATGTCCTGAATATTTATATTCCAAATTAAAACATCTCATTGGTAGTAAGTATATTGGACGCGATCCTAGGCTCTTGCGTCCCTTATTTGCGATACAAAGGCACAGGACGGCAGCCTTTACTGGCAGCTTCCGGTACCATGCCACAAAGTGCTGGAACAATATACCACCGCCACTTAGGCAGTTACAGTCTAAGTTTACTTTTAAAAGTAAATTGAAGAATTTACTTAGAAGTTAATTGAAAAATCAAAAATTTTGAAAGGGTACCAGTATTTTGGGCTTGATTTGTAGTGTCCCTATGGTTTCAGTATGAGCATACAAATTTATTATATTATAATATTTTTCTAATGATATAATTTTATTGATATTTTAATGTTAAAATTTAATGTTATATTGATCAATTTAATTTGGATAATTGAAGATAGCAACAATGCATAATATACAAATATAATTTATTCATTTATTGTTATTCATGATGCATATAATTTTATTATTTTAATGGCATGTTTGAGTTTTGATTTTATTTTTTTTTTTCATTTTAATCTAATGAGATAACTAATTAATGTCACCGCGTGTCCCTCCCTTGTGGTCATGGCTGAAAATCAGCGTTTTGTTCGGGGGTTCCTGAGCAAATGTACCGCTGAGCTGTGACCTTTTTGCGCTGCTGCAGCACACATACATATTTTCTAGTTATAAGTTGTAAGAATTGTAAATTGTGATATTTTTCCTTTTATGTATGTGGCTGTAGTATCAAATAAATGCGTTATCTATCTATCTATCTATCTATCATTTAAAACACCTAGGTAGAGATGCTCGGCACTGAGCCTTTGTATGGCCATATCTACAACACCGGAAACATTGAATGGTAGGATATATGTAAATATCAACTGCTAATGCATTATAGCAAATAAATATTCTTTTTGGAAGGACTTGGCCATCAAAGGTTAGTACCATCGTCTGGGAGGGTTTCCATGAACCATTAACCTTATAATTTAATCGTCTTGCTTTAATAATACGCCCACAACCAATTGGAGTAGATATATTTTCTAGAACTTGTTCAAGAGTCCAATCTTCCGGGACTCCACGAACAAGGCCCATTCGAGTAACATTGAATGTAGGTAAGAACGCTTTGAATTTGTTCATCTGTAGGGAAGAGCTGGTTAGGAATGAATTCGCATCAGTATAATTGGAAAACGCAACCGCACATTTATTCCGGCCTATTTTTTTAACACTACCTGGAATAATATTTTGGTAATTATTGCACTTCAAAAAATTTCCAAATGAAATGGGATGCATGGTGGTTCCACTATTTTCCGTATCTGTAATTTTTTGTACATGTACAATGAATGGGGCCACATCTGTGGGAAGGTACTCCTTCCTTCCAATTGGTTCGAAATTTAACTGAATTTGGGAAGTAGCTGATACCGATACTGAAGGTTGAGGTGTTCGAGGAACAGTAAATGTAGAATTAGGACCATTCAAAGTTGAATTTATTACACAACTACATTCATTTTCATTACATTCTTTTTCTAAAACGATGCCCTTCCTACCTTTTTTACGTTTGTTACAGTTTTTGCATAATTTATTATGCCTACGTTTGCGAGATGAAACACCAGTCCATTTACTTGAATTGTCTGTACTCACATCTGTTTCTACTCCGCTCATATCATGAGCCGATATCGTCACATAGCTAGCTATAGCAGGGGGATTTGGATCAATGTCCAAATCCCCCGCTTTATTTAAAGGCGGGTCGTTCATACAACCCTCCTGACAGCTTCAACATAAAAAATATCTAATAACTCACCTACTGCACAGCTACTCTACAATAAATATGAACTATACACATATACTTTAAATATTTACAGTTTACAAACTTACTAAATCGATAATTACAAGGAAAAAAATTATTTTTAAATTTCCAACGAAAAAAAAACACCCGATCAACCGAAGTTTCCCGCGCTTTTTTTCCAAACATGTTTTTCCAGGAAAATTTTGGTATATATCTTGACATCTATCAAATTCAAACTTACTTTTTCTAAGAAAATTAAATAACTACATGCAACCTATTCAAAGAGGTTGCACTTCTTAACACCCCTAATTGATTTTGGTATGGTAGTATCATGGACGGGGAAGAAAAGAAAATTAACTAAAGCTGCTTTTAAAAAGTATATTTCAGAAAGTACAAATACGTAACAAAACAAGATGGAAGTTACAAAAAAAAATTCTAAGCACCAAAACTGATACATAAATATATTGCGTAAAAAAATCGCTCTTACACTTAATGTGATGTTCTTAATTTCAACTAACAATAAATAAATTGTGCTTACTTACACCAAACATCTACATTTATAATGAGACGGACGGTTGATGAACGTTCAATATTCCCATACAAACAAAATAAGTTATTCTTAGATTTACAATTGATTGAAATTTTTAACTATATTTAAAAAAAAATATCCTGCGCGTCATTAAAAATGACGGAAGTTGATCATTTAGAAAATTTATAATTGCTTTAAATGCCGTCAAATCAAAAAATTATAAATTTCACATGTAAATTTTAACAAGCAACATTATTTTACACATTATGCTAATACATTGGTGATACCAATTTACCATAACACGTAAGGAGTATGTATAGACTTAGTTAGAAAATCGCTCATTCTGTATTTATTTGTCCCAAATTGCCAGTGCAAAAAATGCATAACTACTAAACTAAACAGCGGTTAATATTGTTTCATACAATCCATAGAGAAATTACAGGTTGAGCGATAAAATCATTAGTTACATACTCACTAGTAGTTTTATCGGTAAAACAGTTTTATCCTAAATCACCCAACGCCATATTATAACTAGTTCGTGCTTTTTAGTTTTGGATATGACGATATAATTTTAGTGTTCGCTTTATTGGAGGCCGATGGATGCGATAAGGCTGTCCACCTTGGCGATGTAAGCCTTCTGTGCGTCCTCCTTTGACACGCCCTTCTTGTTGCTCCACGCCTCGAATTTGGCCTTGCCCTTGAAGTCCAGCATACCGGGCTTGTCTGAAACAAATACAGAAACGCGTGAAAAATACAGAAATTATAAAAAACAATTAGATAATCCTAATTTGGTTTTCCTAAGCATTTATGGTAATAGTATCATTTTCTTTAACTAAAATAATCACTTAGGACTAATCACAGATAACTAACAAATTGAAATAAATAGTATAAATCCCAAAAGTTATACCCGTGTTAAGTAAAAAAAAAACTTAAGAATATTATAGAAATATAAGTTATTTTCGGGATTGTTATCATGTACCTTGTTATTGAGTTTCCGATATTTCGGCACTGTTGCAAGTGCCATGATCACGGAGCGACTTGCAACAGTGCCGAAATATCGGAAACTCAATAACAAGGTGCATGGTAACAATCCCGTAAATAACTTATATTACTATAATGTTAGTGACCATGAAAGTTTAAAACAATAAACTTAAGAATATTTAAAGCACCTTCAAAAGGTAATAAAAGTGTTTGGAAATGTCATTTAATTTTATCTGATAACATAAAATAGCTTTATTTCGTATAGCGCCATCTTGCGTACATATTAAGAGATAGGTATTCAGTAGTTTTATGTAGACATGTTAGATGGCGCCACATGACTGGTTTCACCGCGAACAAAACAGTCTCGGACTTTTACTTATCGCCGCTTGCTTGCAATAACCTTGACGGCTTCACTTCCGCAGAACTGGACTGAGGACATTGACCTACGTCTAACAAGTGGACATAAAGATTCACTTATGACAGTAATATCAGTTTCTCCCACACGCCTAGATACATGTCTTTGGTAACTAACCATAAAGAATATTTAAAAAGTTCGGTAAATATAAACAAACCACTTTTGCATTACTAATTTGTATTTCGAGAAAACATTAGTTTTTGCTGTTTAGTTTTTAGTCGAGTTTTTTTCACAGCAAAAACAACTTAAACTGGATAGAACCTGCTTTTTATCTGTTCTACTAATAATTTGGATTAACTACTTGACTTTGAGTTGTAATGCAACAGTTATAAGGTCTACTACTGTGCAAACTAATGCAATGAGTGCCCATAAGCCAACGCCGTGCATGCGATCAACTAAGCATGAAGTACGCACGCCGTTGCGCACATGCAACTGTACAAATGAGCCATTAATAAAGACAAACATTGTTTTACAGAAATTATGTATTTTCAGACTATACTTAACACGTAACAGTCCAGTGTACCCTATGTGGTACACGCGGAGCGGTTCCGCCGAGTTCGTGTACCCTATGTGGTACACGAGGCCTGTGTTACGTATTTTCATGGACTTACCAAATTGGCTATCGATTTTTTCTGGACTTGTGGCTAAGACTATCCATAAATAAAAAAATAAAAAACATGACTATTGTTTTGAAGTGTTGCTAAATCCGAGTCTCAATGTTATAATTTTACGTTATAAGTAGGGGATTGATGATATTTTTTTTGTCTGTAGCCATAATTTATGAGGTCTAATTAATTTTTTATGGTCAATAAATATTTAATTGATGTTTACTTATACACTCACGAGTCCGTGGTACACGCTACGGGTACACGGTGTTTTTCCTTCATAAATCCGTGTACTTCCGGGATTACACGGGCATTCCGGTTTACATTTAGGTATTTTTTATTCATCATTGATGAAACTTAGCCCAAATAATTAACGAAAAATATAAAAACGCATGTGAACTTTTGAAACATGGTAAAACTTTTGTATGGAGACTGTTAACGTGTTAATTTTAATTAAAAATCATGACCAATAACTATTTGTTTTGTATCTAAAGATGTAGTAAACTTCATAAGTAACTTTCCAATATAAAATAAAAGTATCCAAAAGAAATAAATACCTATATAACATATACCAACAGATTCTTATTATTCCGTTGCCATTTGTTTAATTTATCTAATAAATTTCCGACTTATCTAATCTTTAAAAGCATATGTTACTGATAGTTTGAACTCATGGCCCTCACATTTAAGTTCCACAAAATATGGTTGGGCGAAGCAATGGCTTGGTCACGCATCATGCTCGTGAACGGGTGTTACCTTAGGAGATGAATCTTGAAATGTTAGCTCTATGTTTATGTGTCATAATCATAGCAATGTTGGAGTAAACTTGTGACGGGTGCAGTCGGGAGAAATAAAAGCACTCAAGGTCACTTATGTTTTTGTATTTATGGAATTAAGGCACAAAATAGTGCCTTAAAGAAACTTATAGACTTATAAATAAATAAATAAATATTTCCTACATTCACACCAATTAACCTAGCCCAAAGTAAGCACTTTTAAGGCTTGTGATATGGATACTAGGGTAACGGATAGATATACATACCGTAGAATGGGGTTAATCGGTAAAAAAATATTGCATAATTACCTGTCAATCAAACTTCTATTAATAAAACATAGGACAAACAAGTAAACAACCTATTTTAAATATAGATTTCATGGGCACATTTGAATTCTGATATGAAACTGTTACAATTCCTTTGTTATAGGATATTTTTTTAAAAAAAAGGATCATTTACCAAATAACCCTTGAGGCGGGGGTATTTGAAACGGAACATTTTAAGTTTAAAAAAAGGGTGAATTGAGCTCAATCTATCAAATTAAAGGCTTCCAGCCATATTTGGTAGGTAGTAAAAATAAATATTAATAGAGTTAGGTATTTTGTACCAAGATATTTATTGCTTAGAGACTTAAAACTATTAAAATTACCTTAAGGCATACCAAAATATTCTCTTTTCTCTAAACTTATGAGATCACAATTGTAAAACTTAAAAAATCAATGATGAGACCATTTTCGAAAGAAACTGTCTTATTTATCAAACTAAAAGCAATAAAAAGATTTAAAACATTAACGTTTACAAAGAAAAATAAATCTAATAAAAAACAAAACGAATTCTATGCAGTTATTAGCATCTGGCAATAATGAGGTATTACCTACTTATTTAGAAAATAAACATTATCAGAACAGTCCAAGAGAACGAAAACATTAGTTTCGGTTTCTATCAACTGAATCGGTTTAATAATCATATTCCTTTGGACTGTCATCGCTCTTGCGTGTTTATCTTTGGTGAATCTTAGGCCATATTTCGAATGCTGCTGCACTTGATAGCAATCTACTTTAATAATACAATTTCCTTCTGTAATATGATCTATTCGGGCTACATAATACTTAACGAGGCCATTTTCTTCACAATGTCTTAGCAACACATCATCATTTATTGCTAAAGACGCATCCACTATCTCAGGCTCCTCATCAGAAGAATCTTCTAATCGTAATGTTTCGAGTGAATTGCTTGATTTCAGTGAACAATTGTCTAAATCTGAGTCACTATGGCAGCTCATTTCAACACTGCTGTCTGAACTGCTTCTTGAAGATCTCACCAGTCGCTTCCGCGGTATTTTTCTGCTCTGCTGAAGACCTGAAGTAGAGGGTTGAGGTTCTGGTAGTGGTACATTTTGTTTAATTATTAATTTACGTAATGAGTTTCCCTTTTCTTCATTTATATTGTCAACAGGAGTATTGTCAACATTCTTGTCGTTTTCTTTTGCTGTTGTCTGTTTTCCTCTCCCCTTTCCTGCTTTTTGATTACTCTTACTTAGTTCTCTTTTTTGATAATCCTCTACGCAAATACTTTTTCCTGGCGATACTTCAATTTTCTTTTTACGTTTTTTCTGGCTTTGCTGTTGTTGTGGCATACGTAAGTCACTGAGCATTTCAATTACAGCAGAAGAAACATTTTTTTCGACTTCCTCAACAGTTTGTGGGGTTTGTGGGATCCTTTCTAGTGGCCTTTTTCGATTTAAAGGGTATATGCCACATTTCTCAAAACCACTAATAAGGTTTTGTTTTGCCGTGCCATCGACGTTCAATTTTTGGTAAAGTCTTAAGAACAACGCTGGAAAAGAATCTTTGGTTATTGTTTTAATTCTACGTGCTTCTTTTTGTTTCCATTCGGTTAATATTACCCGCCAATAGTGCTTTAAAGGGGCATAAAAAGCCACGTCCAGGGGCTGCATAAGATGGGTTGCTTTTGCAGGCAAGCATACGAATCTGATGTTATGTGTGTTACACAACTCAAGAACTCGTGTAGAGAAATGCGAGGTTAAGTTGTCGCCCACCAAAACCTTAACTCCTTCCTTTTTTTTAGCATAGGGAACAACTACTTTTATAAACCAGTCTTCGAAACATACACCATCAAACCATCCACTACGAGATCTGTTGTAATGAGTACCTGGGGGACCACCCATAATCCAGGTATCCCATAAGTGTTCTGCTTTGTATACGACATAGGGTTCTAGTAGAGTGCCATCAGCTGCACCAGCAAACATAACGCTTGTAGCGCTTTTGGTGGAATCGATAACTCTCTCTGGATATTTTGTCCCTCGCTTACAAATAAACTTTTTGGTACCAGGATCATCAGTCAGATTCGTCTCGTCATAGTTGATGATTCTGTCTGACGAAACCCCATCACACACTGCGTCAAAGTTGTCAAAAAACTTATCAATTGCTTCCTTGCTGATCTCTGCTCTGGAAGAAGAGATATTGCTTGTAAGGCGATATGATAGCTGTTTTTTATGGCGCATCATAAAATTCATTGCCCAATCTCTGCCAGGCATATTATTGGTCAATGACGGAACATTTCTTCCCGTTCTGGCTAAATATTTTTGAGCTAAAACTCGTAAATCAAGGATATCAAATGGGAAACCCCAGTTAGAAACTTCTTCAATATACTTGATAAATACATGTTCTTCTATTTTGGAAAACAAGGTGGGATGACCAGATTTTTGTTGGAGGTTATTTAGTCCTCTAGCTTTTCTAGAAATGGTTGAAACCGGAACTCCGAACTGTTGTGAAGCTGCGTTTAAAGTTAATGTTTTATTTTGAACAGCAGCTACAGCCTCTTGTAATGATTCTTCACTATATGGTCCATACGGCTTGAAGCGTTTACCATTCCGGACGCTTTCGTATGTTCTTTTGTAATGACGGACCATATTTTGTTCATCTATCTGAAAAGAAAAAGCCAAACCATTCTGAATGAAAAATATGGGGTTATTTGGTGATGGGGTTATTTGAGAATTACCAATTAAGCCCATTTGTCAATCCAAAAAGCCCCCTTTTGCATTTCCATAAATAAATTAAAAACAAAACATATTTAACAAACAATGCGAACATATTGTAATCGGAGTAAAACACATTCAACTGTCATACACTTACCAATAAAATTAGGAATGAAATTTCACTTGAACTTCCAAATGTTTGCACCACACGTTTTTGCACTCAAATTGTATCTGTCATACAAATCCGTTTTTTCCTTGACAGCCAATGAATGGAGTCATATGATTGGTCTATTTTCAATCACCACTAGCGCCACGACAAAATGGCGTAAACAAGTTAAAGCTGCGTTCACGATTTACAAAAATATTATCGACGCATTCCAACATTATTTTTTTCTCAAGTTGCCTCTTGTTTTCCAAATAGCCCCATTTTACGGTACATATATCATACATAAATAAGTAATATTTATAGAAATATATACAAATATCCATGACTCAGGTACAAATACTCGTATTCATCATACAAACATCTGCCCCTTCCGGGATTCGAACCCAGGACCGTCGGTGCGAAAGGCAGGATCGCTACCGTTGCACCAAACAGTCGTCAAATTAAAGGAACTGGTGGTACAGAATACATATACAGGAAATCTTGTGAGTTATGCTTATGAGCTTATTATACTTGTGAGCTTATTATAACTGCTCAGCACTATAAATATATTTAAATAATTGTTAGCGGTGAGTCAACCGCTCTACGCGCTGACTCTGGTAAGAATGAACTTCGAGAACAAAACAAATAAAAAGAGACAGACAGTAAATTTAAAATAGGAAACCAAGAGAAAAGAAAATATGAGAAATGGCCAGAGAAGAGCGCAATGAAAGCAACGAGTCGCCAATATAGCTATGGCGCCTCGTTACAAACTTATTCAATACTTATTATACGATATAATGCAAGTATACTGCCATTATTGTAAATAGAATATTGTTTTGTGTTATTAAATTACGGCACCGATGTACAAAATTGTATACATTGTTACTTCCGTTCAAACTGACAAGTTTCTTGTTATCGTTCTACTTGTAAGTTAAAATACGCGTTGTCCTAACACCTAGGTATTTTAAGTGCTTCCAAATAAAGTTTATTTTTATTTAAGACTGACTTTGTTATATAATTAACGTTTCGCTTTTATAATATGATCGATCATATAGACGAGTCGACATCGACGAATTAAATTATATCGTCGGTCGGAAACTTTTCAAAATGAGTTATTCTGAGCAATTAAAAATTATATTTTTTATTATTTCATTAAAAAATATTTTAAAATTCATTATTGTTCTTTTATATAATTACATTTTGATGATTTCTATATCTATAACGAATCAATAACAGGTGTTTGTTGACTTAAATTTGTTATGGAAATATAAGAATTTTTTTTTAATGATCATCTACTGTTTCCGACGCGCGATATACTGCTGTCCTAAAGTAAACTTTAAGTTAAAGGTCGCTAAGCCTAAATCTGACTAGGAATCATATTATTATTACTTGTAAGTTTTTAATTACTTGTAACGAAAGCCATCAACCTTAAGTGTTTCCGCGTTTTTCACTCACTTCGCAATAATATGTGGCTTAGTAACATTTTAGCTAAAAGACGGCAGTATTCTTGTCTTTACTGAATTGAGTAAATAGTTATACTTAAAACCAACCAGCAAAACATACGGATTCTTTAAGAAGTGATTAAATTGGAGTTATTAATTCATTTGACGTTCTTTGTAAATAAAACGCGACAAACAATCACATAACATTTTTTTTATTATATACTCGAAGAACACAAGACTTTATAAGAAGCTTATAATTATAACATATTACCCCGCATAAAATAAAATAACGTTCTTGTTATTATGTAAAACCCGTTTGAATTATGGTATTCTCAAATGATCGATCAAAGTTGCTTTGATCGATAATCTTATCGAATGGAACTTTACTCATTCATTAATCACTTTTTTATCTCAATTACGTCTTCAAACTTTATTGATTTTTGATTATTGTACAAAATCTACTAATTAGTGGATAATAATGATAACCTATTTGAAGCTGGCTTTTGTTAAGTAATCGAGTTGGTAGAAAAGCGTAGAAAAGTATTCGATGAAGAAATGCATCAAAATTACATCATTCCAATTAGTAGATTCCAATCAAACACAATCGAGGATAGTCTCCGTGCGAAATATCATTAAAACCTCATTACATTATCGGTTTATCTAAATCCGGTCCTAATTATACCTACAATCTACACCTGGGATCAAATATATCGAGAAACCCGAGATGTCTATGTTTTATGGGTAAATATCACCCGAATCAAAATTTTTTTCGTACATACAGTTTTAACCTAACCTTACCAAGTTATTTTTAGTCATAAGAGTAACAAATTTTAGAAATAAACGTAATTGGTGTGTTTAGAAATGGACCCTTATCGTCTTCATATTAGGTGTTATAGGTCATATTTATTTGAAAGAATTATCGTTTGGTAGGTGATTTAATAACCTTTCAATTGAGGGTAGTTAGTTGTCAAACTGTGACAAATTGAAGAAGATTTAACATAACCACTTGCTAAACTTTCTCAGATTATTGTGATAAAATGCATAACAACACTACTTTTATTTTAAATACACATTTTTTTTTATTTATTATCTGCGAGATAAGAGCTCACTGACAGATTAAAGTCTAATATTTCTAGAAATTACTTACTTATGTATTGAAATGAATGTGATATTTTTAACATATATTAATTTAAAGGTAACTACAACTTATTAAGTAATATAAATGCTAGATAAAGTTAACAATATATGTGTAAGTAATGTGGTATCTAAAACTATCATTATATTCCTTGAAATGACATATGATTGTCACTTCAGGCTATCATTTGTTTCAATATTTACAAATCGACGGCGAAGTTATTCAAAATAATACACAAGCTGAAAAAAACGTTTAATTTCTTGACTCAAGTTAAAGATTTGTTAAAAAATTGTTTATTTATTTCTTAACTTGATGCGCTTACAACTGTAAATACGCTTAGGAAATTTCATTAAAGATGCAAATAACGAATTTTAATTCGAAATTAAAAAAGTGAATTTCTCGACGAATTTTAGTTAGAAGGTCTTGGCACTTCGCTGTCGAAATACGACTTAGAATTTAATGTAATATAAGTTACAATTTCTAGCTCTCTATTTAATTTTATTTTTATATTAAGTATAATAGCAAATATTTATCAAATTATCAGTATATTGCCCGGCCTATCATTACTAGCAATTTTTTGATTTGACCATTCTATTCGGTCCCATACGTAAATTTTATATTAAACGATATACAACCTTTTTTAAACGATGAAGCTACAAAATCTATAAACATTATAAAAAGTTAATTATAGAAAGATGGCGCCGTCTAGGCAGAATTTTTGGGCGCAAAGCAATTGACTTATATGATAGATTTCAAAAGAAAAAAAACAAATACTAAATGTTCTCAGTCGGGAACAACTTGCGAGCGGAGTTGATCTTTTCTAATATTTTTTTTATTTAAATATAGCATATAAGATAGCTTTGAAATATAAAAATCATAAAAAAATTACTTATTAAAAAGTTAACGTTCAAAAAAGAGATATCCTAAAAAGAGAATGTCACAAATGTAATGAGATTTCATTTAAACAGTCATGTCACCTGCAAAAAGTACTTAAGCTAAATTGATTTTTAAAAACATACCATAGTGATAACAGCCATTTTATCGTATAAAAAAAATATAGATTGGCGTTATAAATCACGGTTACTGCGTGTGCTCGTCTCAGATTTTGTTTTTTTATTAAGTTAATAGATTTTGTTGCTTTTAAATAGGTACCTGTTTATAAAAACAAAAAATAAATTGGCAAAATACTGTTTTGCTTGCATATGCATACCTAATTTTCTCACTAAAACGATTAAATAGGTTTTATTCTTGTTGGTAACTCTTTTTAATTAGAGAAATTGTAAAACCTATTGAGTATGAATACGTACTATGTGAAGGCCTATGAAACGGTGAAAGCCATGTCGTTTTTGGTTCAGTAGTTCCTAAGATAGCAGCCTAAAAGACACTCATTAACTTTCCGTATTTTAATGACGTTTAATAGAACCTGTTATTACATAATCTACGTCAGACCTCGGTGTCAAGGGTTCCAAAGTATAGGTGGCCAGTGTCAAACGCTATTACAATGAATTATGACTAGTTGTGACGCAAAACGCGACCTCCTTGCTTTGAACAGTTTCAAAGCTGTGTCTCCTTGCGCGTGTTTTTCCACAGATAAAAAAAATGGACGCGGGAAAACCAGTTAAATGAAATAAAACTTGAACATAAATATATTTAACGTAAAGTTAATTAAAGTTAGACGAGACATAAAAATTTACCTAATAATAATTAAAAATAAAAACCTTTTTGTGTGGAAATCTGATAAATTAAATTAATTGCTCCCATGGATAAGCTTCAATGACAAAATGTATGTCACGCCATAACTATACGATTTCTAAGCCGATTTTCGTATTTTTTGTAATGAATCGAACCAACAGTTTTAAGACAATTTCTTGGCGGAGACAGAATTTTGAAATTCGCAAAAATAAAAAAGTTATGACCAAAAACATTGGCTGTAATAAGAAAAAAAAATAAAAAGAATTTTAAAGCTTAAGAATATATACACCAAACTCTCTAGAGCTTATATTTTTGAATCCAATCCGCTCCGCTCTAATAGATGGTGCTAGCGAAGCTTAAACCTAGTTAATAAAATTTTCTTAAAATATATCAAATATCAAATCAGATATCCGAGAATCACACCATGAAACCGAGTAAATAGCAAATTTCTTTTGCAGCAATAGAATTTGAAATAACTCTGTAATCTGCATTTGCATACCTGTAAGAACTATAAACACCTCAAATTCGTTTCACGCATGCTTGCATTGTGTGACTATAAAATGTATTATCTAATATTGTACCTTATTGTTTCGATCATAAGAATAAAAATCGATTGTGGCAATTTGGCATCAAAGTATAGGTTGATGAACAATGCTTGCAGTGAACTGATAGTTGGTAAGTACGTGGCAAAATTTTGTAACCGCAAAATGAAGTTTAGTCATATACTTGAATATCAATCTCAACGTCTCGTTTAGATTTCTTCTGGATTAATCATAATATATAGATAATAATATGGACTATGTCTAAATGAAATAAGGTACTTTTTGAATAGTTAAAGAAATTCTCAAATAACTTCACTGATTCCAGAGATAACCACATATAAACAAAATTATAAAATCTGTTGACTTCTAATAATAGAAGTATAGATTTGCCGTATGGTGACTGGTTAAGTAAACTAGCACCAACGCACTAAGATTGACGAAAACGACGACTAATGATACCAGAGATAAATCAAAATACAAAGACCACAAAATAGGCAGCAGCTTTCCTATTTATGGTCTTTTGCTGCGATCTCTAACCCACCTGCCGGTGGAGATTATGGCGAAACACCACATTTTTAGGAGGGGATATTAGATATAATCAACATATCCCTCCTTCCTAAAGACCACGAAATTGGCAGCAGCTTTTTGTGACTTATAGTTTTTTCTGGGATCTTCAACCTGCCTGCTGGCGGAGATTCTGGCAAAATATCACTTTTTGATTTGGGGAACTATAGCCCAGCAGTAGAAGTCTTACGGCTGTAAAGATGATAATGAATGGAGTACTCACTAGCAGGGTCAGCGTCACCAACGGTAGCCTGTTTGAAGAGTGCGTAGAGTTCCAATAGGTCGTTGTCGCTGGGAAGGGATTTTAGCTTCTTCACATTGGTAGCAGCAGTATCGAATTGCTGAAACATTCAATACCCTCACATAAATGTATATATCACCAGCATTACTGACTCCAAATACTAGGACAAAGGCCTTCCTAACTATAGGAAATACTAACTTGCAATTAGATTGTGATTTGCAATTTGATTTACACATCCACAACTATTAAATAATCATTCGATCAAGAATTTTCAAAAAAAGAAGATATTTTTATTTTTTTTAACCATAGATAGTTGATAAAATTAAAAAGAAATACTTATTAATAAAACTAATATAATAGACAAAATAATGAGAGGTTTTGTATTCATGTCTTTTATATTTCTCTATTGATATAAAAATATGTTGAATAATTAATGCATTTAACATTCATAAGTGAAAAAAAATATTTAAATATAAAGACCATACAACTCTTGGTTTAATTTCAAAATAATTTATTTTCTTGAATACTTTTAAACAAAATCTAACTCCCTAGTCTAGATAATATTATATACTTAAATAATACTTAAACATTTACATACTTAAATAAGTTACATTTAAAATCAACTACCAATATTGACAGTGAAAAGGTCAAATATACCAAAAGTACACATGAGGTCGACAGTTGTCTATGCTAATTAAGCTGACATATTTAAATATCAAATCATATGCCAGTACTGTTGAAAGTCAAATTTAATTCTGATAGTTTCTGTAATTTTATATTCCCCTGCAGCGTCTGTCTATTACCTACTAATTTATTCATCAAAACTTTGTAATTTAAGTGAGTAATTTTTAAATAAACAATTATTTTTAGTTTAATAATATTTCTAGCTGACTCGATTACGCACAGCTATTATCCTATGTCCTAAGTTAGAACAAATCCAGTAAAATGTAAAATAATCATCAAAATTGGTTTTGATAGTAGTTTTGGAGTTCATCACAGTCAAACACTGTGACACAGAATATTATTCAACATAATAACTTTGGAACCACTCACACTAGGTGATTTAGTCCTGACTAAGCTTGTTCAAACTTTTTTTAAGTTTATTTAGGTCAACAGACAACTTATTAATGAAAATCCATGTAAAAAAATATACAATACATTAAGAAATAATTGTTTAACCAACTCCGTTGACCACAAACAGTTAATTATATTACACATTAATTTATTCAGGTTAACAGGTACTCAAACTCACTTAACAGTGTTTGTGGATGGACAAACTATGGATACAAAATTATAAATATATAACAACCATGACTGCCGAACAACGCTGTGCACAATTATTGTTATTGGTTCCAAGCTAAGATTTTATTTAGTTTAAGTGTGAAAATAACTCATACATAGTTATTTTCAAGGTTCGTAAACCATTATTGTTTCTAAATAAAAAAAATGTATAAGCTGTTACATCAAATAACCAGTTGCAATCACCAAAGCACCAACAGGACATCAAATTATGGCAAATTTAATTTTGGAATGACTTTAGTACCTAATCTCAACTAGATAATATCACATTCTACTTATCATGATATATCATTATTAATACTATATTACTATACTTTTTACACACATTGAGTTATAGGAAAAATTTAGCTAAATGCAAAAGATTTCCCCACACTACAAGTTTGTAGATCATAGCTTATTTAAATATTTGCTGATATATTCTAATATTTTTTATATTAATAAAATGATAGGCAAATGAATACTTAGCTTAAAAAATACTGAGAAACTGGTTTTTGTATTCATGTCTTGTAATTCTCCATTTTTATGTTATAGTATTGGATAATTAATTAATTTAATGTTTAGAAAATTGAATAGAAAAAGGCTAATTTTAAAAATATCCCCCATACAACAATTTAATAAGTGATAATGAGTCACCTGTGATTATGTTCCTTAAATGAAGTGAGATCTTCATGATTGAATAAAATAACATAAAATAGATATTTTCAGTATCCTTAAAAACATTTTATATAATTTCAATAAGTGTATAAATATTTAATAAAGTATTTCTTTAATAATTGCATTATTTAGGTTGTCATATTTTGTAGCAGAAAAAAGATTATTTTATTCAATTGTAATAAAAAAAATATTTTTTTAACCACCAAACTATTTTAATAAAAATTGTCAAATCAGTGTAGAGTGAAAAATCTAAATAATTAATCAAACATTTTGTCCAGAAACTTTAAAAATTTATATAAGTAGGTATAAAGCTTAATTAGGTTCAGAAATAAATCTTAATTATGATTTTTCACTTTACACTTACAATAGGTACCTATATGTTTATTAATTTAAATATAGTACAAACGGCCTGTGATAATGATAACCTATCCATTTCTCCAATACCAAAGCAATGGCAAGGTGACATGAAAGACATATAGTTGAGGTGTTTATTTTTTAAACAATTTTTAACACAGTTGGATTCAGAATTAAAGCTTTTAAGTGTAAGAAAAAAGTAAAAAAGTCCATAGGAAAAATGAGTTCCTACAATTTGTTATTAAAATGCAAAAAGTATGTTAGTAATTTTTTTTTCTACAATTATTTGATATAACTGTTCTTAATTTAACCTTACCTCCTGGAGAGACATGGTGTGTGGTCAGTGGACGTGAAGCTCCTAAAATACAAACAATATTAATCAGACTATTTTAACGTAACAAGTCGATTGACTCTTATTGGAATTAGTTTAAAAATTTCTATCACAACATTACAACTGGTTTGTTTTACTTATATTCAATGTAAAAATATCTAAAGGGTAGTTTCAATGTACCTATACTCAGTTTATATTAAGAGGTAAATTAAAAATTATATGTAGGTAGACACACCACACAAACTTACGAGGTTATAAATGCGGCTAGCCGGCACGGAAACCCGTTAGGAACTGAAACTAACCTTGCGTAAAGAAAGACGAGCAGTTATTATCGCCGGTGACTAGCAATTTTGTGTATGTAGCTGTCAAAAACTTTATACAAATGACTACCGCAAAGGTGCTGCTTTCGTGAATTTCACCATACTCAATCGAGGAATTAATAAATAATTAATAAGGACATCAGGAATTCAGGTTACTGAGGATTCATGAAGACTGTGAATGTCTCCTGTCCTGTCGTTGTCATGTTGACTTTATTTTTTTTTAATCTTGTCAACTGATCTACAATGTGAAAGTCAGTGAGTCGATTTTTGGGAACTGTCTAGCCATAACCAGACTAAAGTGTGAATCACATTGAACGCTATATTTAGTACTTTTAATTGTTGTATTCGGTACAGTCAACAGCACAATACCCAGCGATAGAGTACATTAATACATCTATACTCAAATCTGTAAAATGTTTACGAATCGACTTTCAACTTTCAGTTTCCAGAGATCCGTATTATTTGAGAAATGCTTATATTTTGGTTTTAGGATAGACGTTGATTGGATTAAGAAATCAAGAAATTTATATACATAAGCACCATGACACAAACATTCATGACTTTGTAAAAAGTTAGTATCTGTCTTATCACACAAATAGACATGTAATAAAAAATACATTGTGTACGGCTTAAGTGCCTGCTGAGGGCGTTCGTGTCAAACACGTGCTAAATGCCGGCTATAGGTTAATATTGTCCGGCCGAGCGGCCATGATGCGTAGATAGCAGCGGGCTTGTTTGCATCGAGCGGATCGTCGCTTCTAAGTTCAAACGCATTGGATTTTCTATGATATGGTGATTTTGTTTTACGCAAAAAAAAAACTTAGGATGTAACCCATTGGAAAAGGTAGAGAATATAACGAAAGTGATAGGAAAAATAATTCATGGGTGATCTGAGATAGGGAAGGGGAAGGAGCTGAGCTTTTAAGGGGAAAATCGGTTTATCTCAATTTCCGGCAAAACTACAAGTCCTATGAAAAAAGTTAAATAGCAAAGTTGTAGGTAATAAAAAGATCTCCAACTTTTGTATTTACACCTTTTTCACATAACCTCAAAATTTATGTGAAAAATTCAAAATTCATTTTGGTTTTTTATTTTCATCTTTTGCAACAAAAAATATTTTTTAACGAAATTTGCTGAAAACCTACCTTTTTATATCCCAAACACAGTAATTTTTTTGAAGTATTCTTAATTTACTTCATTTTGACTTAATATCGAAAAATCACCCTAATTTTCGAAAACTCTACATCAAAATATCTACTTTTTTGAAAAAGTCGGTGTGCTTTCTGTTCGTTGAAATCTCTACTTTCCAGTGGTATAAAAATATACATTACTAGGTATATTAAATGTTCTCACAAAATGCAAATAATGAAAAAACTCGAATCCGAAATTTTTATTTAATCGTTATGTACAATTTTGAGCTATTTATTAAAATTTACACTACATTGATAAACGAAAAAATTGCTAATCCATAAAACCTCAAGATTGCAAAAAACATGCAAAAATAGTTGTTCTTAATATAAATAAAATAGGATTTAAAGGGGACTGCTGCAATTTTTTTCAGTTATGAAGTTGATTTATTAAATTCTCATTTAATTTGTGTCAGAGAAAATCTCATAATATCTCATACACATGTAAATCGTACTATTGAATTTAGATACTTTATACTGATTATGTTATGCATTTTAATATTTTTAAATACAATAATCTTGTTATTTATAAATACCTTGTCTTGCATTCTATTCACTTCTCCATTAGTTTTTGTCTCTTTGATGGCATTTCTTCATCGTTAGATTCGACAAACCTTCCCAATTCTAGCGGATCTTCGAAATCTTCAAGACCATCACCGTCTTCGTCTCCAAGATTATTTCCGGTCTGCATTGGATCTTCATCCCCAATTTCATCTGAATCATCGACTTCCTCGTAGTTTTTTACTTCCACATTGGAGCATGTTTCAGAACCATGACAATTCGACCAATGAAAAGTAGAAATTTCAACGAACAAAAAGCACAACGACTTTTTCAAAAAAGCAGATGTTTTGACTTTTTGACGTGAGAATTTTAGAAAATTAGGGTTATTTTTCGATATTAAGACAAAATGAAGTGAAAAAATAAATACTTTAAACAAAAAAAAATATTGTGTGTTTGAGATATAATAAGGTAAGTTTTCAGCAAATGTCGTTAAAAAATATTTTTTGTTGCAAAAGATAAAAATAAAAAACCAAAATGAATTTTGAATATTTCACATAAATTTTGAGATTATGTGAAAAAAGTGTAAATACAAAAGTTGTAGATCTTTTTATTACTTACAACTTTGCCATCTAACTTTTTTCATAGGACTTATAGTTTTGCCGGCAATCGAGATAAACGATTTTTCCCTTAAAAGCTCAGCCCCTTCCGACTCAGATCGCCCGTGAATATCATTTTCGTTATATTCTCTACCTTTTCCAATGGGTTTCATCCTAATATCTTTTTTTCACTTTTTACAATTTTGAAAGCTATCGACACTGGTCTAATAAGGTAGAAAAGTAGTTGAAAAACGCTAATGCTAACTGAATCACGCCACGAGAATGAGAGTGAGCAAGAGGAGGAAAGGGTTTGAATGATTAAGTATGATGATTGATGAGTAGCATGAACAGAGCCGTCCATTCGCACATATTTTTGTAGGATCCCAATGTAAACTACTATAATAATAACTAAGATGGCGCAGCGACCCAAATCGGGTCTTGGTCTCCGATACCACGAGACGCCATTCGGTACGGTTCTGAGCCTTCTCCTGCCACTGGGTGGCCTGGGGTGTGTTAAGATCCTCCTCCACTTGGTCTCTCCAGCGGTACCTGGGACGTCCGACCGGTCTTCGTACGTCCGGTCATCCCAGGTACGCCCTCTTCACCGCCCGATCCTCGCAAGGTAGCCAAGCCAGCGTAGGCTGTGAGCCTCGATGTCGCCTAGTATGTTAGGCTCTGCCATAAGTTTTAATGGTAACACTATAGTATTAACGGAAAGATAACAAAGGTAAGAGTTAACTGATTGTTTTATTCAAAATTAATTATCATGCCATTGTCATGTAGGTACGTGCCAAAAGTAAATAGCACTTTTCAACCTCAAATTAAAGTTTTAACAGACGATAATTTACGGGTAATAATAGATTTCACTGCCGATGATTTATTGAGGGCAAAGATTTTTCCAATTTACCGGTAAAAACAAAAAACCGGGAAACCGATAATTCATCCATATATAGTGCTAAGACTCAGCAAAATGTAGGTACAACCTAAAAATTGAGGTATATGATATCGCATCGACATTGGAATAGTTCTACTTTCGCTATTATTAACTTTCGCAAGGTGGATAGTCCGACGAGGTGTTCGGGCTTAGCACCCAGCGCTACAGAAGTCATCTCGAACAGTAGGCATGCATAGTGCGCCTTTCCCCCTTTTTCCATAAACCCCTTTGTCGCCGTACCCCTGCGCCCTTGTACCGCGCGGGCAAAGACTTATTTAGGTGGTAGACCAATAGGGATAATTCGTGTAGCGCCGGCGAACTTACCCGTTAAAATTACCCGCTGTACGTCATGTCACCGATGGCCTCATGGGTCTCTTTTTGGGATGCACCACTAAACTTTAGAACCCTGAGCGATACTCTGAATATCAATTCCTTAACTTCTAAAAAGCAAATTCACGCTGTGGTATAAAAACCTTAGTCGTAAAAAAAGGAAACGTCAGTGGTCAGGGAGGCACCTTGATGGCTAACACAAATACAGATATGTCATCCATCACAGACATTAAACCCATGACACAGGACGTAGGACGTTAATCTAATCAATATAATAAGTAACGAAGCAAATAACCAATCCATATAGGTAGCTGATGTAAGCTCATTACGTTAATGAACAATTATTCTTATGGTCTTTTTGAGGAAATAAAGTTTACCCTACAATTTAAAGCAGTTAAAATTACAGGAAAAGATGACTTGTTTCAAGATCTACCGAGACCTTAGATCTTAAGGTTCGGTAGTTCAATTAGAATAGTCGCCCAGATAGCGGGGGGATGTGAGTTCGAATTCCATCTGTAATTTCTCTTGTATTAATTTGTATAAATATAAAAAAGACCAGTAATGAGAATGTAACTGTAAAATAGTTATATTCATGTTAATAGGTTAAGATCCATGGAAACTTTCAGCAATGGATATAATCATTAGTATCATTGGACCATCTCATGTTTATTCCATATATAAAATGAAAATATATAGTTTTAAACTTTCATGGTCACTAACATTGTAGTATCCGATCCGATACTGTAAGTGTTGTGTGTGTCGAGAACAGTTTCGAGTGAGAATGTGAACAGTGGTACGGGTATCGAACGCAATAAAAGACTTCGTCGGAGGGTAGACCGATATGTCTGACAATAACAGCCTACCCGCAATTACTTTAGTTGCTCCGTGATCATGGCGCTTGCAACAGTGCCGAAATATCGGGAACTCGCTAAAAACAAGGAACATGGTAACCATAGCTGGGCATTAATTAACTCGTTAATCCGTTAATTAACGAAGTTAACCTTTCTATTAACGGATTAACTTTTAAGTTAACTGTAAAAAATGTTAACGGACACATTAACTTCGAAACGGAAGTTAATTTTTTTGGAAACGGATTAACGATTAACGAAGTTAACTATTTGATTAACGGTGCCCAGCTATGATGGTAACAATCCCGTAAATAACTTATATTACTAAAATGAAAAATTCAGAATAACTGGAACATAAAAAAGCCCACACTTTAACAAATAACATTTTATTAATGGTCACATAACCTATAAAAGTTATAGCATATAAATAACGTAACAATAAAAATCTTAACTTAACTACTGACTAAGCGTATTTGCCTTGCAGTTGGCCAGCCATCTCTATGTACTTTGTCTTAGCGTCGACTTGGGAGATGCCCTTGCGGCCAGACCACGCCTTGAACTTGGCCTTCTCCACTGGACTACTGGGCTCAGCTATAAAAGAAATAAGTGATTATAAAGTAATAATTATTATAATCCAATAAACGTGTCGACAGCTAGCGTATTTTGTTGGGTATGTTGGATTATCGAATTGTATTTAGCCCTAATTGTCATAACAAACTTTTGGTTCAATTAGATATAGCTTGCTGGCTAGTAATAGGTAAATGAATTTCTAACCTAACCTAACCTACAATATGTATAAAATTATGCCAAGTGATTTATATGCCAAGTAAAATTAATCGGCATCCATTTCTGATTCTTTAAAAGAAATCCATCCAAAATTTAGATTTTATCACATAATTACAATTATCGAACACCTTTAAAAATGAGTTTTCATTAAAATAAATATGACATCAATACACAAGCAAATAGAAGTTGTAGTCATTTATTTTCTTGGCTGATAAAAACCGGTATTGTAGAGATTTATTATAAATTCACTAATCTATCTATAAATTAACGATCTGTTTTCCCTCGGACCTTAATCGATGTTTAATTTTTAATGCTTAAATTGTCTTTTTCTTTTATTATTAGTATGAAGAGATTGTTTTCATTCTCTATACGATGTGTACCGTCACCAGTGTCGGAGCCTTTAATGGTGTGAAATATGGCACTTTTTATCTACAAATTGCCCCTCAAATTTTGTTTTTCCCTTACGGTTATAAAATGGCCGCCATTTAACCAAGAACCTGGTCTCTCATACTAATTCAACTATCAACATTAAAAAGGTGTCATCTGTTAGCTAAATATGTAGACAACAGTTACACAGCCATCATGTTTCAATTGTCATGGAATAAAAAATAGAAAAAAAAAATTAAAGAAAAACAAATAGATTCTTTTTTGTGTATTTTTCAGTATAATCTTTTTGAAAAATACCAAATTTGAGGGGCAATTTGTCGCTAAAAAATGCCATATTTCACACCATTAAAGGCTCTGACACTGGTGACGGTACACACATTGTATATCAAAACCTCAAAAATAAACAATTTTCTTTGTATGCCAATTGATCTGAAAAATGCTTTGTGTTCTTTGCACAATTTCCACCCATTTCGGACGATGACAAACTAATCATTAAATAAATTGGATATGAAGTCGTTTGCTTGGCAATAACATACACATACAGGAAAAAATATGTAAGGAATTTTATTGAATTATTTTTGTAGACCAAATTATGAGTTACCAAACATACATGGTGAAATAGACATCAACGCGTTCCCTTGCCAGGATTTTTCAGCTTCTGTTAATACCAAGTACGATGCCATAGTATAATTTATCTTATTCGCACGCAAGTATTATTAAATTTTTTTGGTATTTAATTGGTAAGTAGTTATTTATTTTTTCTAGATTTTTTTAAGTAGCAGTAAGTGGTAAGAAGTTTTTTTAACAGTTAAGTATTTTTTTGGTGTAGAATCTAATTAAAATATAAAAAAATGTGCCTTTTAGCTTGTAAGAGTTCACTGATATATACATAGATCACAGCTATTGACTCTGACTTTTAAAACTAAAGGTATCGTAAAAGAATTAATGAACCTGGAAAAACACCTCACGTAAACTACAACATGGCATGGGCAGCAACGTTTTCCGAATATTGGTCTATGATTGCGTCTCCAACCTACCCCATTTCTGAGGAATTCTTTTAGCTGAGATGAGATGTTGAATCGACTACCTTCGCTTATTATTATTTCTACGAGATTACAAAGGTCTGCACGTCTCTAAATTTGATTATCTATGCAATTTAAAAAACTACAGCGGTGACCATGAGCCGACGACATGAAGTTATATGTTCATGGTCATTATAGTATTAGGTTGGGGAATAAGTTCGTTCGGTTTTTTTCGAAGAGGATTATTTAAAGTATTTGTTTGTTGTTGAGCAAAGTGTTTATATTCATTAGACAGTGCCTTTTCTGCTCTACAGAACTGTGTTATTTGTTTTTCGAATATTTTTAGTTTTTCCTATTTTCTGGGCTTCGAAATGGAATACCCAGGTGACAAAAATCAGCATTTTCGACATCTACGTTTCTTCGCTTTTCATCGGGGTCAAAAAGCAGCTGAAGCCGCTCGTGACATATGCAACGTGTATGGAGAAGGTGTCATAGGTGAGCGCGCAGCACAGAAATGATTTGCAAAGTTCAAAAATGGTGACTTTGATCTCGAAGACATGCCTCGCAGTGGACGACCTGCAGAATTTGATGTCCTCATCGCCTTGAGGTGCGATACACGGGGAAATGCTTGAACGGAACGCAACAGTCAACAAGGAGCTCTACGCCGTGTAAATGAGGCTATGCGACTGAAAAGACCTGACCGACAAGGCCAAGTCATCTTGCTCCACGACAACGCCAGACCCCATGTTGCACAAGTCGTCAAAACCGCACTCGCAAAAAAGCTCGAATGGGAGGTTCTTCAGCATCCACCGTACTTTTCGAACCTTGCGCCAACAGATTATCAGCTTTTCCATTCCTTGTCGAATCAAATGAGGGGTGTTATCTTCGACGGCGAAGAGGACCTCAAAAACTGGCTCATCAACTTCTTCGACACCAGACCGGACGATTTTTGGCGGAACGGCATCAACAAATTAGTCGAGAGGTGGGAGGAGGTTGTAAACAGTAACGGCGAATACATTATTGATCAATTTATTGTTATAATTATTGGTTTTTGTTAAAAGAAAGCACTTTGAAAAAACCGAACGAACTTATTCCCCAACCCAATATATATACCAGCTGATCCGGCCACGCGTATCTGTTTTAAATTAAAATGAAACCTATCCTATCTCCTAAGTTGGAACAAATCCAGTAAAATGAAAAAAAATAATCAGAATTGGTTCAGTAGTTTCAGAGTTTATCCAGAACATACATCGTGACACGAGATTTTTATATATATGGATATATTTTCGTACACAAAAAACACAAAATCGCTAAATACAGCTTTCTCCAGTTACTCTGGCTTTATTTAGAACACGAGCAGTAACAGAATACGTCTCGATGTCACAACAATACACACTGCTTGAAGACCATAATCTATACTACATTGACAAAACTTTTGCATGTAACAGCAACTTCGTTCTAACACAAATGAGGCTTTTTGTACGTTGTCGTCGTCAACAATGAAAACATTTGGTTAATTCGCTTTAACGCTCTCTCTAAACCGTTTTATCAACATAGGTTTAAAATCACTGGAAGCCTCATGGAATGGTCACACGACACCTAAAGAATTGCCACATTTAGCAGTGGATTGCACAGATAGCCAAGGTCCACTCGCTAACTTCTTGCGAAAAGCATGAGCTAGACGTAAAAACCCGGTGTATATCTTGTGATCAGATGAAACCCAACAATACAAGAAAATATATAAGATTTACCAATGTTGACATCGCCAATGGTGGCTTGCTTGTAGAGCGAGTATAGAGCCAGGTTCTCGTTGTCAGATGGTTTGGTCTTCCAATTCCTTACTGATTCGGCGACTTCCTGGAATTTCTGGAAATAATAAAAGACGTAAGGTTTTTTGGATGAAATTTGCTACCAACATAAAAATATAGGATAATTTTTACCCCGGAAAATTGAAGTGTTCCGTGGGGAGTGCGATAAAGACTTTCTATAATGAATCGAACAAAGAAACCGACACAGAAGGTTGTCTATTATTTTTTTATCTAATTTCTAAGCAGCTTGAAAAATTAAATATTTTTATTTCTGAAGAAAATCAATAAAACTCACCTGGTCGACAGACATGTTGATTTAGTCGAATGAGATCTAAAACAATAAGAATAAGAGTTAATTTAGATAAATTATATCATAACTTAAACCATTTTAACAGGATTTACTGAGCGCTATGTCTTTTTATATGCTTAAACCTAGCACACATCAGCAGCACACTTGTGACGAATATTATCTCAGTCAACCACGGCTCCTGTAAATAATTCGAAACGCCAGTACTTAACATAAGAAACTTGTAGTAAATCCTTTTAAAATGGTCGTATTTTTATGTGTGAGAGGCGCGGACATGTAAGAGGGAGGTTACACGATCAGTATTTCATCAGTTTGATCTATCAGTCTTGATTAACGCAGACGGATTTAATAAAATTACCAAAATATTTCAATTTTCATCAGTGTTTTGTCAGTCAGTGTCTGTTACACGATCACTCTGGTGTCAATCAGGACCAAACTGATAAAATACTAAACCTCTATCTAATAACTAAACAATAAAGCATCATTTTGAGAGATATTTACTAATAAGGGAACTTGGTATTGCCATTATCAATTATCATCCATTCGTCATCCATCATTTCTGATTATCATCATCATCAGCGTCTTTTTCTCTCCATTGCAGAGAACAGTCTTTTCCTATGGTTTAAAAACACCGTATAGAATGGGTTATATTTAGGTATAACTTAAATGAATGAATAATGAAATAATTTTCGATATACATTATCACCTACTCTGGATGTTAGAATTTAAGGTTCAAAACAGGATAGAAAATTGAATTTGTTTACAATTGGCATGTAGCAAAACCAATTCTGAAAAATGCAAAAAGGCGGACTATGTTAAAGAAACATTTAAGCCCAAAAATAAGTATTTCATATTTATTTTTTACAAAAAAGACATTTACCATAAAAAGTTACTGGAGCTATATAACCAATTTAAAAAAAAGTTTGCAACTAAAAAGCTATGCTATTCCGCAGTAAACTAACGGGACAATCAACATTCCGGCTGGTACGAGGAAATACTAAGTCAACGGAACAACATCCGTTATTATTACATGATTATGTTTCAATTCTATTTCACATAGGAATTAAATTTCTTAGAATAATCCATTATAGCATACCAAATTAACAAATGTGTCTTTTAAATGTAGGAACAACATAGGTACTGTAGAGCCCTACGCGCGCTCCGGGATCGTTGGGAACTTGGGACGTTAATTTAAACCATATAGGTATAACTCAATTTGATCTATTACACAACTCCCTTTAGAATGTTAGGTTACAATCCCAGTTACTACTGGTGATCGTCTAGAATATTCTATATTTAAAAGGGTGACATTCCTTGTCATTAAGCTTATCTACGCAACGAATGCGGTGTCATAGACGCAAGGAGGTCACCACAGTACTTAACTTCGTTGAGTTAATAATTAAAAAGGATAAAATGATAATACTAGATTTAAAAATCTAAAAATCCCACGTTTTTCAGTGACCAAAAAAGAATAAAATAACCCGACGGGGCCAAGCCCACTCAAAACGTGGGGGCGCATCTTTACAAATACTCTCAACATCTATGCATATCATACATCTCATTACATCTCCATAAGTAACATGCGCCCCTTAGATTTAGATTTTTAAATCTAGTATTATTTTATTCTTTTTAATTATTAACTCAACGAAGTAACCATGTGTTACGCAAAAATCGGATAAGCCCCATACAAAAGTGAAAGTTGCCGAAAGTTGACCTGAAAGTGCACCTAGAAAGTTGAAAGTTGTTTAAGCGTGCATTGTCATCGAGTTCTGAGCTACCCTGAAAGTTTCAACTCGCTAGGTGGTCGGGAAGTGCCTCAAGATTGAGATACAAGATTCCAACCGGACAGACAAGAGAACAGACAAGCAAACAGACAAGAAAGCGACCTAAGAAAAACGTATTTTCCAATTTTTAAAAGAAATATTATTACTTAATGATGAATTAAATAAAAAAAAACCGATCAAGTACATGTTGGATTTCACTTATTTAGGGTTCCATACCAGTTTTTCATATTAGTATGTGTGATATATTATAATTTAATTTAAATAAAAAAACTCTGTTTATCTTCATTGATTTTTTTAAATACAAGACGTGTAAATGTATGTTCGTAAACATATATGACTCGGGAACTCGGGGCTCGCGACTTCATGACGCAAACATTGCCCCTTCCAGTCTCGAACCCGAAACCTCGGTGCGAAAGGCAGGATCGTTACCTTTGCCCTAAACGGACGTCAAATGTCGTTAACAGACTTCAAAATAGATGGTTCTATCAAAAATAAAACGCAAAGCTTGATGGTGATTTCATTTATGTGTCTAACTATGATTACGGAAACCACTTTCGAAAGGGCTAGTTATCGAATTGTTGACAAAAAATACAACTGAAAATATTCCATATGAAGTCATTTAGGTATACGAAAAACAGAGATAAAGTACAATAAAACGTCGGATAAGAGTTTGTAGGTACCATAATGATTAATAGCAGTAATATAAAAAATAAATTATCCTTATCTGATAACGTATATCTACTTACAAATCTATAACAATATATTGATTTGTACACATATTTTTTTTCATTTTATTATTAACATCAGAATATTAAAAAAAAACTAAAACTGACTACAAAAATCAACTTACAAAAACACACAAAAAAATTACAGTGATTCGTTTTGAACAGTTACAATATCCTACAAATGAAATTAATTTTCTTAAGTGAAGAAAAAGGAAATTGATTAGACTTAATACTTGTAAACGGTATTGTAAATGTAAAAAAATAAATTAAATTCATTAGAACTAGTCATTTCAATTTGTTTTTTAAGTATTTGTTAGCACAATTAGTTTTGATATCTCCTAGATTTTGGAGCCATTAGAAATACTAACACATTTCAAATCAATGCTTTATAGGCGAACACCTACCCAGAGATTTTGGGAGTGTCTGAGGTACAATCAAAATCACAGCCACCTATCCTTTGAATGATTAATAACTCAATATAAAATTTTCACATCTATAGTTGGAAATTATTAGTATTTCATTAATTTTGGACGAAATTCAAAGAACGTGTTAGTTGGTTACAAAGAATCTTAGACTAAGTTTAGTAAAATACAATAAAACAGACATAAAAATACAAAAAACTTAAAGATTTAGCCAACCCCGTGGTAGTAATAAATTCCATCTGTCTATGAACAAATTTAAATTGAAGCGTCACAAAATTAGAGAGAAAACTTTATTTGAAGTCTGAGCTGATGAAAACATCTACAGGTAAAGAAAGTAAAGGTAAAGAAAAACACTCTAAACTTTAAAATAAAATGAAAAAGCTGCCATTTCATGGACTCAACTTATTCTAAAACCATGTCAAAAATAAACCATTATTTGTAAGGTACAAATTATATCAAAATCATTTTAGATTAACAGAATGTGCATAGGTTTAATTTCTAAGAATATTAACTAAAGTGCATTGAATGAAAAATATGCATTGCACTCACCAATTTGCAGAGATAGTAATCGGCGAAGCACACAGGCGATACTGAAATTTTTTGGGCACGTACTCTTGTTAAATTTCTTAGGGCTTTAGCGAATTTCAGATAATAGACAAGGGTTGTCACAATATGAAACTTCGATGAGTTGTCATCTGCTTTAGTCTTAATTAAAGTTTTTTGAGTTAGTCACCGGGAAAGTTATTAAGGTAAAGAGTCGTGTAATTAACTGTCATTTCACAGAAGTTTCAATTTATTCCAATATGAGAAATCCTCTTGGTTGAGTTAAAAACATGAATGAAAAAAAATGTCGGTTGAATCTTTCATGCGTGTTACAAAAGTCATATTTCAATTTTAAATCATATTATGTACTTACTACCTTAGTCATGACGTCCATTACCTTAGTCATCCTTTGCTTATGGCTCCTGTGAATCTCTCCCGAAACTTCAGGATTAAATATGCACTAGGATCCGTTAAAAAGGATTTTTATTTTGTTTGTAAATTAATTTCGAAATAAAAATATATTCTTTGAATGTACATACGGCCACCCCTGTGAGTTCTAATCCAAATAGCTGTTGATATGCAGGGCAATAAAGTTTGTTAGTCTTATCGGAGTTATATTCATTCTAAGTACACAGATAGCGCTAGGTAAGTATTACGTAGTCCATATACCGGACTACAGAGTATCTCAAGATAAGTGCAAAAATATGACCCCCCCTTTAGATGTTGCCAGTAGATACCTATTGGATTAATTAAAGTTAATCATTTCATGTCTAGTATTTATATATGAATAAAAAAATTAAGCTGACGACAATTTAATTCATCAAACATTTAAATAAAACCACTTTCACCGTATTTAATCTATAATATAAGATCACAGTGGTTTGTGTGTTTGTCTGTCCGCTCTTTTTCCCGCTCTTTTTCCATTGTATCAATCACGTTATTATAGCAACGCGTTACCGCAAGTAGTTCGTTTACCGGACGCTAGATGGCGCTTACGGAAAAATATTTAATAATAGAAAAATATAAAAAATTTTGTCCACCCGTGCGAAGCCAAGCGGGCCGGTAGTTTAGTTTTTAATATTATTAATCCTGAGGTTTTGGCTTCTTTTACAGGAGTCGTGATCACAGGATGACTGCACAATACAATACAATACAAAAACACTTTATTGATTACACCACAAAAACAGAAGAATACACAAACACAGATAATTGCTTAAATCTAACGTGTAACAATCGGCGGCCTTATCTCTAAAAGCGATCTCTTCCAGACAACCTTAGGATGGAGAGGATAATAATGAAGCTAGAGCTATGGCGGTGTAACTTAAAAAGGAAATAATTAAGGTGATATACTAATATTGAAAACAATAACGAACGAACAAAACTTAAATATAAATAAACGTGCATAAAATATATACATACTATAAATATAAATGATGATAAAATTCATTGTATAATATACATACATGGTCGTCATACATGTGCTACATTCACAATTTATATAAAATGCGTAATTTACCCTGTAAAAGTGGTTACAATGACCATTAATATTCTTCTATAGGCTGATTAGCTAAAGTAACCCAGATCTTAAAATGTGAACCGTGGTAAGAACTTGATATCGTCGATCTCTCCTACTTGCATTTGAGAATTGAATTTTGTACGTGCAAAATTTGGTTATGGTAATTAAATAAAAAAAACAATCAGCTAAGGTTGTATTTGCTGTCCAAACGTAATTAAGGAAGAAAATCATTTTCTTGCAATCTTTTATAATACGATATATAAAGAATATTATACATGTAATGAACGGTTTTTCATTCTGGAAAAATATAAATAGATTCTCAGCATTACTGACCCACGAATAAGTCATGTTCAGTTGGCCGTGGGAAAAATAAGGTGACCTTAGGAGACACGGGCAGCCTTTAGTGCTTTTTTTATGGTCGTATAGAAATTAAGTATGTTATATTTTGTCCAATGTAGGATGATACTTTTGACAGGTGTCACTTCCTTATTGCTACGTACTAAGGTTGCGTTTGTTTCTTTATGTTTGGCTTAACACTGCAATAGCAACTTTATACCCTCTATATAGGTGTCAACTGTCAAAAGTATCATCCTACATTGGACAAAGTATAATTAGGGAAAGGGAGTCTTGACTAACAAAAATATCTCTTTCAAGCTAGATATCTAGAAAACGGATTCTATAATAGAAAATTGTCTTCACAAACACTAGACGACAGTTTCGCGCAACGTTAGTATTATTGCTTTTCGCATCGACAGTCGTGGGTTGGAAGCCCGGATGAGGTAGATGTTTGTTTGATGAAAACGATGTGTATCTGAGTCATGGGTTTTTTATAAATATTTCTATAGATATTACATATCTATGTATCATATATTTATGTCTGTCCGTTACCCTAGTATCAATGATGCAAGCCTTATAGTGCTTACTTTGGGCTAGGCTAATTGGTGTGAATATAATAATATTACTATTATTACTATTTATTTTTGAACCTTGAACCTGTCAAACAGCACCCCACCCCATGAGATTTTTAAAAAATCATGAGTATACTCTATCGTTCTGTCGGCATTGTCACAATGTATCACCATCAGCCGGGGCAGACAAATAGACTGACGAACACGATGAAACTATAACCGTATTATTTAAAAAAAGCAAACGCATAAAAACCCATTTGGTTTAAAAGTGTTTTGTCAATTCCATTTTTATTATGATTTGAGCTTGAAAAGTGAAAACACTCTTTAACCTTAATAAGCTCCTAGTTTACTTCGGAACCCTAAAAACTTATACTGAGTGTTTAGATCCCTAAAAGCATGTAGGTATTATATCCCCCTAAGAATTAAGGATGTGATTAAATTATTTAATCTGAAATACTCTTTGTGTCTGATTTTTATATTATTGCATTTTTAATGCCATCTTTTAAATAATAAATTAGATAGAACTAGAGGCCCGTCCCGTCTGTGCGAAGACAAAATCATTTAATTTTTTTTGTTATTAAATATTTTTCCGTTAGCGCCATCTAGCGTCCGGTAGACGAACTTCTTGCGGTTAACGCGTTGCTATGGTAACGCATATACAATGGAAAAAGAGCGAACAGACAAACAACAAATTTGTGATCTTAGATTACTTGTGATTCGAGTCGATTTTTTCTAGTATTTATCTAATAAATTTATTATAATCTCTGTTCTTATTAGGTATACCTAATATTAATTATGAAGTTTTTGCCTTGAGGTTGGAAAATTTCAATTAGTAACTACATACTACCTTAACGCTAAATATATAAACGCATTATCCATCTCAAGATAATTCCGGCTTCATGACCTTTAGTATTTCAATGTTATTATCATAACTGATTGCAACAAACTTATATATACTTTTTATGGATTTAACTGACAAGGAAATGATAAATATGATAAGGAATCTATTGCATTCAAAACTGCAGCATTTCTCTTTATCTTACGAAGTAACGTAGGTACTCAGGTAGCCAACGATATTACAGATATTTCATCACCGTCTGAAAAAGAGTTTTCAGTTCAAGAGAGAGAGCCGAGCTCCATCAAAGCGGTAAATTGCAAAGAGAGGAGAGGAGATTGTTTTAAACTTTATGGTCAATTACATTAGCGATCATTATCAAGATGGAGGGTAGAACAATTGTTTGCCAATAAAATCTACCCGCAATAAACATCAGTTCTTCCGTGACGTTGACGCGTGCATCTGCGCCGTAATATCGGAATCTCAAAAATAAAAAGATGCCAGATGCCCCGTAATTTACTGGTAACCCCGCTTTTTGTACCCAAAAGCGGGGTTACAAAATTAAAAATTACTAATCTAAGTATTTAATTTAATTTAATAGTTAGTAATTTAGTTTTGGAGCGGTCCCCGAACGCGTAGTTTTTTTTTTTAATATTAATACATACTTATACATATAGGTACTTTAGGATTAATTTTCTTTTATTATTTTTACTTTTTAAAGATAGCTTATGTTTTTTGTGTCGGGGTTTTTTTGATATGCAGAGTTAGTGTAAGAAGAATGTCGTACAAAGCACCCCACGCCTTTCTTAAAATGACATTAATTTTCTCGTTTATTACTTAATTGTTATAGGTACTGAAATTTATTTTATACTTTTTAGTTCGGTTTACAATTAGTGTGACTTTTAGTTGTTTAAACGATAACCAATTTTTTTTTGTTTGACCTAATTACTATAGAAGCGTGAAATTTTTCATAATTCATGGCATTTATCATACTTTTTTCCGAAATTGCTCCGTGCAAATAAGTGTGTAAAATGTGAGGGAAAAAAATTAAAATACTAAGTTTTGATTTTTTTTATTTCTCCAATGAAATTTATGTTTTTTTAATTGTTGTATTGTTACCGGTCTCTCATAGGTGTGAAAATTTTCAAATTAATCTGGCGTTTTGAAGTAGGTAAAGCTAATGTTAGAAGATTCCGTTACAAACAATTAGGTACAAATATACAGGAGAAGCTAATAGAAGCGTGTTAAAAAGGAAAGTTTATTTCCGTGTAAACTTATTATTCGAACTAAAAGCGCGTGTAAGCGGTATTGATTGGAATAATTAACGCTAGCAAAAAAGTGTCATTTCTTAACACTAAATTGAGGTAGATTCCGTTATTTGTTCTGAGACAGTCTCCTTTGAAAGAACTGTTAGTTCAATTGGTAAATCTACATAGAAATAACGTTTTACAGCACTTTTCGAAACCAAGTTTAGCTAAACCGTCATCACAGGCAATTTCAACTGACAGTTAAAAGTGATCGTGTGTAGTCCTTTATTAAGACATTAGCTTCTTTTCTCTTTCATTTAAACAATCATTAGGCGGCCGTCAGAAATCGGGAAGTGTTGAAATATGGAAAAATCTATATAAATGAAAATTTCCTTTCACAGGTTTGATCACGATGAATATCGCAGGATAAGTTTCGGCTTAGGGCATAGGATAAGTTTAATTTCAATTTATAACACAGCTACTCGTGGCCGTGTCAGCTAGCACATATATCAAAATTCCCTGTCACGGCGTCTGACCACGAAGAAGTCCGAAACTACTCAACAAACTTTGATGCTTTTTTTTCATTTTTCTGAATATGTTCCGAATTAGAACATAGGATATTTCATTTATAACACAGCACAGGCCGAGTCAGGGAGTACTTTAAATATTTTGGTTACTGGATTAATTCATTTAAGATAACGCCATAAACGCCATAATATATAATAACTGGAAAATGTCTGTGGATTTTAAGCTTAGATGACGAATAATTCCGATGTTGCTAGTTTTTTTTTGTATTATTTAAAAACGATCACAGTACCTATAATTGTAACTTTAGTATACTGTAGATAATAAACATATCTGATAAAATATAACTTTTTCATATCTTGTTTTGATAACGAATTCTTATCGAACCTGTGTTATAAAAATAAATGCAGGCACTTAAGCAAATAGATATATAATATGTTATGTAATAATGTGTTTTAATGAAGATTTTCAACAGGTTTGACGAAATAATGACACAGTTTATCTAAATATTAGACAGACAACATCATATACTTGGTTCTAATCCCAAGTTAAATATCTAAAACATTTATGTTAAGGAAATCAGAAATAAACACGGTACCACAACGGCCGGGAATATAACCCAGGACCGGGGGGTGGCGCTACCATGAAAACCGGTATGCCAGCCACTCGACCACTGAGGCAGTTAAAGCATAACCTACATTACAACGCATACTTGTTATATACTGGTTGACCCGGCCACGACGTTGCTGTGTTATAAATTATAATGAAACATATCCTATCCTAAGTGAGAACAAACCAACAAAATAAAAAAAAGATCATCAAAATCGGTTGAGCAGTTTCGGAATTTATCGCGGTCAAAAACTAGATAACTCGGCCACGTGTTTCGGCGAATACTGTTGATTCACAAAATCGATGTAACACCCCGTCTCATTGTAACACATGGTATTAGCAAATAAATATTCTTATTCTTATTCTCACGTGTTTCTGGTTTATTATAAATTAAAATGAAACCTATCCTGTTTTAAGTCGGGGCAAATCCAGCGAATTAATTGTTGGTATAACCCGGCCACGCGTTGCTATGGTAACGTTATTTGCTGGTATAACCCGGCCACGCGTTGCTGGTATGGTAACACAAAGTCCTTCTTTTATTTATTAAAATATATGACGACCGTTGCCTTAGTCATCCTGTGCTCACGGCTCCTGTAAAAGGGAATGTCTTATGTGCGCGAAAGTGTATGCAACTAAGCAAATCATATCAAGTATATTTTCGTAAAATTATGTGTATCGCAAAAAAAGTAGGTCGAAACTTGAAGTGTTTTTTGATAAGCTACCCGCGCCTTTAACTCAAAGGCAACTCCAGTATCTAAGCGATGAGTCAAAGAAATAAACTTTCCAGGACCACGCCTCAATTTGACAAGTGGATTTGATAGAGCATTTTGATATCAGCGAACTGATAGCAAAAATAAATGAACCTGTTTTTTATGGTGCCGATATGCCGCCCGATTCGATTATCACGAGCCATTCTTAGTAAATATAAAATTTCACACCTTATTTACACGTCGAAAGGAAATCAATCAAACAAACCAGTCAAACACTGAAGTATCAGCAAGATAGGTTCACTATTTTCAGCATTAGCTGAAAACAAACAAGCCAGATGCAGTTGTCAAGAACAGTCATAATATCCTAATTATATTATGACAATACTTTGTGTGTGTGTGCGTTTATTACCAAATTGTTAGTAAAAGCCTATAGCTATATGTGTAGTCGTAGAAGCGAAACGTTTGCGCGATTCATTTCGGTACGGCGACAATATACTAATAATATTACATTATTAGTATTAATAATAATAATAATATAATATTAGACAACAGCACATCCATTGTTGTGAACCCAAGCTGAGTAGCTAAAGCACTTGTGTTATGGAATTCAGGAATAATGACAGTACCACAACACCCAGACCCCAGCCATTGTTTTAAGTTCGATTTTCTTCATTGACCCGGCCGGGTATTGAACCCAGGACCTCGAAGTGGCTTTACCATTTAAACCGGTATGCGAGCCACATCACCACGGAGGTGATGTGGCTCGCATACCTGGTTGTATCTCAGCCGAAATAAGTTCAGTGCTGGATACCTCGTCCAAAGAAATGATGTTGGAAATCGCATTAAAAGACCATATTATGGAAAACGCTGCTGCCCGTTTTGTGGTCTATGGGACAAATAGACTCAAATCTAAATCCAGTCCATCACTATCTGAAGACCGAGAAGCCGCACCTATACTTCTTGACGGAGACTCAGATAGCAACCCCGTCGGACGAGGCATACCTCAACTACCCTGCTTATGGTATGCTATATCATAAGCCGCCTTTTACGCTACCCTTATTGTGAAGGGTCTCGTCGCACTGCTTTCATCCGCCTGGAACTTTCACACAGAATATGGGCCCAAACATAGGTAACCCATCAAACTTATCTTGTAAGTGCAACGTTTTTTGAGAAAAAGAATGTATTTTATGCTTTAAATATGAAAAAGCATTGTAGGTAAATATTAAAAGAAATATTAAAATAATTCTCTGATATAAATAAAAAAAAACTATAAAAAACCACGTTTTACTACGGGTTATAGATGTACTAAAAAGGAGAAAATATTTTTTTACAAATGGACTAAAAAGAAAAAATAATTTTTTGGTAATAATGAAAATTTACGATACAAATATTCTAAAATTTATTGAATATTATGTATTGTTCTGAACATTCATACGCAGAATTTGAAAAATTTCCAAAAAATTAAAACGTGGTGCGTAATTTAGATCAACAGCGTTATTGATATTATATTAATATTTTCATTATCTTTCCTAAATCCCTTCCTAACTAAACCAATGCAATAGTAATGCTGTGGATGGCATTGAATAGTTTTTCAAGTATAATGCGCACCACGTTTTAATTTTTTGGAATTTTTTCAAATTCTGCGTATGAATGTTCAGAACAATACATAATATTCAATAAATTTTAGAATATTTGTATCGTAAATTTTCATTATTACCAAAAATTTATTTTTTCTTTTTAGTCCATTTGTAAAAAATTATTTTCTCCTTTTTAGTACATCTATAACCCGTAGTAAAACGTGGTTTTTTAAAAGTTTTTTTTTATTAAGTATTTATTTAACTCTTTTTAGTTTTAAATTATCTGAATTGTGCCTACTTAGTTCTTCAATATATACATGTAATATATATCAAATATCCAGACACACCACGTGGAGGTTCATTTAATTAAAGCCTAATTAAGTGGTTTTAGGATGTAAAACTGTAAAATATGAAATTGTTAGGTGAAACAAGCCTGTATACAAAATTTCAGCCAAATCGGATAAGAGGAAGAGGTCGAAATAAGGATCTCAAATTTTGACGACAAACCAACAGACCAACAGACAGACAAGTGAAGTTAAGTAAAACGTGGTAAAAATGTTGCAGTTAACTCTCTCCCTGCGTCTGTATTTTCGAGTACTTATAACCCGTCCGTTTTTAACACGCTCAGCGCAGTATCGTTTTCGATACACATGACCCACGAAGATGTTTTGGGTGTAAACTATTTTCACAGGCCTGTGTATCGAAAAGGATACACCCCAGAAGGGGGGGGGGGGGGGGTAGTAGAAGGGTTGGGATAGAAAAAAATTATCATCTATAACATTTAGATGGTTTTAAGAAAAAAAAATCTCATTTTGTTAGTATGTATTGGCATATTGGGCTTGGGGCTGAGCGTGTTAAAGCCAGGGTGAATAGGCACCTATTGGGTTAGCTCGTTCCATCGTGGATCCTGTCTTGACCCTTGGATCAAGAGCGAACCCATCAAAAAATTAACAATATAACAAGCACAAAAATAGTATAATTATTACATAGCTGTTTCTTCTATATCCATTATTGGATACTTGTAAAACTATAACATTCGATGTTTTAGGTAGTAATTTCTGTCAAGGATTTTGTAGCTATTTGGGAGAGAATTTGCCGGGAAAACGAGTTGCTGTTAACTCGAGTGCCTGAGACATTTTTTCAACTGTAATTTTTAGTGATAAATCTTCCAGAAATTACGTATGTGCTTTATTTTATATAGACTCATACTTTATTTTTATGCACAAGTATGTTTACATCAAGCATTACTTCATTAAAAAACATGATTGGCAGACGTACTGACTTAATTATAAAAACTGCAAATCCAGCCGGAACCAAACCAAAAAGTTTACAACACACCAAACGAACTAAAACTTTTCACTACGACCTTTTCAGTTACATTACTTTGTAATTGAATAATAATAATCATTTATATTATTAACAAATAAAAAGAATACATATCGACGGTTAACCTCAAATCAATAAACGCACTTAAAAAAGTTAAATAAAATAAAAACCACTTTTAAATAAAATTGTTTGATTTTTATTATATAATATAAAATTGTAATTATAATTTTATATAAATTATTGTTTACTACCTTATATAATCACACACACACACACACACATTCATAATTAGCGGCCAACTTCATCCTGCTGGTTTATTCTATGTCGCTTTTGCGGTCAACTTCAACATGATAATTTTGTGTCACAGTGATGCGCGGGCATCTTAAAATTTCGACCACGATTTGCTGCACGTAATTCATTGGTTTAAAATTAATAGAAATATCTTTGCTTTTAGTACATTAAAAATAGTAGGATAAATCGGGATGCAATGTAAGTTAACGCACGTAGCAACAGACGGCTCTGGTCATATTTTCCAATATGCATAACGTGACTAAAACCAGGCATATAGTTGCATAGTTGCATAACACTTACTATAGTACAGTAACACATATAACAATGCAAACGCAACAGTAATGTTTGCCAAGTTATAATCTTCCTCATGCATCACTTAGGCCTCAGACTGCGTGTTATCGTAGAGTAGACACCTAATAACCATGATGTAATACTAATGTTATTCCTATATCAACAAAATCCAATGCAAATAGACAAGTATCAAACGATTGATAAAAATAAACTGCTTTTAAACACGTTTTTATTAACCTGTATGTTTGGAAGTTTGTAACGGAATCTTCTAAGTGCGAGGCCACACGATGCGTTAACGGTGCGGTGCGGTGCCTGAGCGGTGCCGCTGCGTCATCCTACATACAAATCACTATACCATGTCAGACGACGCGTTAGGTCGCCGTGCCCGCACCGCAAGCGCGTCGGACTTGGTACCTAAGAGACGAAGCGGGGAGGGGTAATGCGCCCACAGCGCTACGCTGTTCAACGAGGTGCGGTGCGGCGCCGTGTGGCACCCTATACCTCGAATTCATTACGATGCGGTACCGCACCGACCCGCACCGCATCGTGTGGCCTCGCTCTTACGTCACCGTGAGGCGTCGCACCCAGTGGCGGATTTACCAGGAAGCAACGGAAGCAATTGCTTGGGGCCCAGCTTGGAAAGGGGCCCCAAAATTTAAAAAAATTTAAAACTTATTTGAAAATGTGAAAATAATTAAAAATATTAAAATTTATTGAAATAAAATAAAAATGACATTGAAATTTTCAATTCTTCGATGGGCTAAGAAAAAGTCAGTGATTTAAGCCTACTGTTTATCGAAAAAGACAAGCTTCGAGAACTTGACTTTGATGATATTATTAATCAATTTGCGACTGAAAAAAGTAGAAAGAAGTTGTAATGGAGATGGTTCAATTAATATATTGATTTAGCAAAATTGAACTGTTTTTTGTTATTTAAAAAGAAGAGGGGGGGGTTATATTAAAACAAGGGCCTCAAAAATCAGTTGTTGCTTGGGGCCCCGTCTGAGGTAAATCCGGCATTGGTCGCACCGCAGCGCGCCGGACTTGGGACCTGAGAGACGAAGCGGGGAGAGGTAAGTGCGAGGCCACACGATGCGGTGCGGTGCGGTGTGGCACCGCATCGTAATGAATTCAAGGTATACGGCACCTGTATGAGCGAGCTCCTACAATATGTTTTAACTTCATAATTAGGTATGTTTATTTTATGCTAACGCTGTAAATATGTAATTGAACGCTTTTATAACAGTGGCAATAAAACAATTATCGGTGACACACGTCTTATACATTTTCCCGCACATCCCTTCGAACATTAATTTACGTCATCGTAGAACATTAACTTAACATCATAATAGCATCTTATGCAGAGTTAGCGACTCTACATTGTGGTCCTTCGAGGTTTGTGAAGTGTTACGTGTGTGTATCTTTGCTGTTGCGATCGGTTCACAGGCCTCCCACCAGCGGGTCTCACCTGTTGAATTGAGACGACGCACTGAAGAAGCAGTAGAGGTACAGTCCGCGGACGCTTTACCTTGACCAGCATCTAAATAGCTGCCACTGAGCGATCTGAACGTCAACATCAACATATTAACAACTCAAGATGGAAGCTCTACTGGAAAGGCAATTCGAGATTGCTACCAGCATCGAGAGAATCATCACCAACTTTAAAAAAGATTCCGCAACGCGGAAAACATTCGAATATCTCAAGACAAGAGAGGACACATTAAACAACTTGTGGGGTGAGTTCGTGTCAAACAATGCTCTTTTACTTTTAGAGGACGTTAAGACAAACGATTACTTCACTAAAAACATTTTCCAAAACATTAAGCAAGTTTATGTTGATGGCCTTCAACTTATATCAAGTATGAAGGCATACAAAAAACAAACCGAAACCATGGGAGCTGAAGGTAGCAGTGCCGAAACCAAGATTGTTTCTAAACGCACAGAAAACACTGGATCTTCATCCAAGAGTGACGAACTGTTGTGTCAACAAAAAACAAACTTTCGCGCTTTCACTAGGGCTGTGAAAAATATAAGCATAGACAAGCTCGTAGAAAGGTGGGAAATTGAAGATAAACTGCAACTGATCCAGTCTCGCTGGAAAACCATCGACGACCTTCACTGGCAGCTTGACAACCTGCTAGATGGGTGTGATGAAGATTACGAAAAAGAGTTTTCTCAATATGAAGAAACTTACGAAACAATGAAATCCTCATTGCATCGGAAACTTAACTCCGTCAAACATCAACAAGAAGCTACACCACATATCGAATTACCCGTATTTTCCGGAAATTATGTTAACTGGCTGACCTTCTCCGATCTGTATTGCGAAGCAATTCATAATAACCCAAACTTGAACAAATGTCAGAAGATGCAGCACTTAAAAGGCAAGCTTAAAGGTGAAGCCGAACGTCTCGTGCAGCATCTTACCATCTCAGCTGACAATTATGACACCTGTTGGGATATTTTGAACCGCAGGTATAATAACATCCAACTACTGTTCACAAAACAAATGCAAGTTTTCATGAATCAGCCTGCTATGCAAAAACACAACGCATACGAAATCAAGCGTTTACATGATGTGAGTATGGAGACCGTCCACGCTATCCACAACCTTGGGGTGGATACGTCCACCTGGGATCCGATCCTGGTTCATATTATCACTGAAAAAATGGATTCTGAAACATATGCAGCTTACATGGACGCCCGAAAAAATAAGCGTGACCTTCCATCATTTGACGAATTAATATCCATATTAGAGGCAAAATTTACTTCATTAGAACCGCTGCAGAAGAGAACCAAACAGACGAAACAAACATTCCCTGCAAAGGAAAATGAACCGAAACAAGCACGCAATTACATGGAAACAAAGCCTACATTCGTAAAATCATTTAAAAGCCAAGTCGAACGTATTTGTCCATTATGCAAGACAAACGATCACATTTTAATTACATGCAAAAGGTTTTTAAACATGACACCGGAAACAAAAGTTAATACAATCAAAACACTGCCTGTGTGCGAAAACTGCCTTTTCAATCACAAAAATGAATGTACTTCAACTAAGAAATGTAAGATTTGTAATAACTCTCATCATACAATCTTACATGAAATGTATAACAACCAAACTTCAACAGATTTAACCTTGAATGACGTCCAGCCTTCAACATCAACACCAACAACAAAACGCAAGTCGAACCATGTGGCCGGAAACTATGACGAAGTACTACTCTCTACGATAGAACTGAACATAAGATCAAGGGATGGCACTTTCATCCCCATGAGATGTTTGTTAGATCAAGGGTCTCAAATTAATTTAATAACCGAAGCGGCTGCGCAACGACTTAGCCTGGACAGATGTAATCAAAATGCGTCTGTATTCGGGGTTGGGACAACAGCTTCCCAGAGTCACGGAGCTGTACAGCTGATATGTGAATCTCGCTATAACAACTATACATTTATAACAGATGCATTAGTTATGCACAAAGGGGTGGGAACCCTACCAAACTTCACATTTGAAAAACAACCATGGCCGCATCTGCATAATATAAACTTGGCGGATCCTGATTACAATATATCACGACCAGTGGATATCCTGCTAAACGCTAAGGTTTACTCCGAAATTGTAATGGATGGAATACTACGGGGCCCCGCCAATGCTCCTATTGCACAACAGACCAAGTTAGGCTGGATCTTGGTCGGTCACATTAAAACATTTAACTGCCATGCCGTTCTTAATAACTTAGAAGAAATTTCGAAGTATTGGGAATTAGAAGAAATCATACAAAATGACAGTAATACGACACCGGACCTAGATTATTGTGAAACTTTATACCGGTCGACAACAACAAGGCAACAAGATGGTCGTTATGTCGTAAAATTGCCCATGAAACCTAATTTTGAAGAACATTTGGCCCCGTCAAGGTCACAAGCTGTAGCTCAATTTAAACAGCTCGAGAAAAAATTTACAAAAGATCCAGTCCTAGCTGAAAACTATAAAAGTTTTATATCAGAGTATATAAAACTAGGTCACATGAAGCAATGCATAACTCATCATGAGCCAAGCTGTTTTCTTCCACACCATGGGGTCATCAAACTAGATTCTCTCACTACCAAGTTGAGAGCTGTATTTAATGCATCCTGTAAACTTAAAACGGGCTACACACTAAACGACCTTATGGAATGTGGCCCTAAACTACAAAAAGATCTACAAGCTATTATATTACTATGGAGAACATTTCAATTTGTGTACACCGCCGATATAGAGAAGTTTTACCGCCAAATACTTGTAATAGAAGAAGATCAACACCTCCAAAAAATAATATGGCGAGACTCGATATCTGACACTGTAAGGGATTATCAGCTGTGTACAGTTACATATGGAACAAAGAGCGCGCCCTATCTCGCTATGCGGACGATACAACAGTTACTTCAAGACGATGGTCATGAATATCCGCTCGCAGTCGACATTCTTAGCAAACAGCTGTATGTTGATGACTTACTTGGTGGGAACAATAACATTCAAACTGCAAAGGAAGCACAAAATCAAATCATCGGTCTACTCAAAGGGGGCGGCTTCACGCTGAAAAAATGGACCAGTAACGACTCAAGGCTGCTACAAGATTTACCGAGTGAAAACCTTAGTCAAAATATGTTTGATTTTAAACACGCCGAAACAAACAAAACACTGGGCTTATCATGGAACCCACGCAATGATCAATTTTCGTTTTTAAACTCACTAACTACAAGCGATAAGGTTGAAAATCCACAAACTACAAAACGGTCGCTACTATCAAGAATATCAAAGATATTCGACCCACTCGGCTGGCTATCTCCGGTTACAATTAAAGGAAAATTACTTTTTCAAAAGGTATGGGCTATAAACTTAAACTGGGATGACTTTTTACCATCAGACGTGCAACAAGAATGGGATATATTGAAACAAGATCTGCCAAAAATTGCAGAAGTAAGAATTTCGCGTTGGATAGGCGATTGCGAAAAGGCGATCGAACTACACGGATTCTGCGACGCGTCAGAGAAAGCGTATGGCTGCGTGATATATTGTAAATCTATAGACAATAAAAACAGCCGGTGATAAGACTTATTGCTGGCAAAACAAAACTAGCACCACTAAGCAAGGCCGTGTCATTACCCCGGCTGGAATTATGCGGTGCATTATTACTAGCGCAATTAATGAAAAAAGTCATAGACTCAACAAACATCCAGACAGGAACATTAAAAATTCACGGATGGACTGACTCAATGGTAGTCTTGGGTTGGCTGCAGGGTAACATCAGTCGTTGGAAGTCGTTCGTGGCAAACCGTGTTACCAGCATTTTGGATGTTATGCCGCCACCATGTTGGAAATATGTTAAATCCGAAGAAAATGCAGCAGATTGCGCCAGTAGAGGCTTGTTACCATCTCAACTATTAACACACTCCTTATGGTGGGAAGGTCCAAGTTGGTTAAAGGAAAATAAAATTACACAATCATCAAATTCAGCTGATATTCCAATCCCTGATGAAGAGAGGAAATTAAAGGTGTGCATAACTCAACAACAAAATATTGGACCATTATTGATCGAGGAATATCTACAGAAATATAGCTCTATGGAGCAAGTGACGCATAAGATAGCATGGTTATTACGTTTCATTCACAACCTACGAAACGCTGACAAACGGAAATCAACTTACTTACAAGTAATTGAACATACTAATGCACTCAAGTTTATTGTCAAGGCCGTACAACATAAACATTTTAAACAAGAAATTGATAAACTTTCAAATAAAAAGAAACTTTCAAGTAAAAGCTCTCTTTTAAACTTGAACCCATGGCTTGATGAGGATGGAATATTGAGAGTGGGCGGAAGGCTCGAAAATTCGATTTTAAAGCCTCAAGAAAAACATCCTATGATAATACCGAATAAAGAAAAACTAAGCATTCTACTTATACAGTGGGCTCACAAAGTAACGTTGCATGGAGGGGCGAGATTAACTTTAACATTTTTACGGACAAGATTTTGGATGATTGGAGGCAAGAGTACTGTAAAACACGAACTATTAAAATGCATTAGATGCGTGCGTTTCAAGGTCTCTAACAGAAGAAACCAGTTAATGGCTGATCTTCCGAAGCCCCGCGTGACACCCTCACGGCCGTTTACTCATACAGGGGTGGACCTAGCCGGACCAGTGGTTGTAAAATCTAATAAAGGCAGAGGAATAGCTACATCAAAGGGCTACATTGTCATATTTATTTGCCTGGCAACTAAAGCCATACACCTGGAGTTGGTTTCTGATCTCAGCTCAGTAACATTCTTAGCAGCACTCAAGCGCTTATGTGGAAGACGTGGCATGCCAAAACACATGTATAGTGATTGTGGCACGAACTTTGTTGGAGCATCTAACAGCCTCAATCGAGAACACAAATTAGCACTGGAATACTACCTGTCCGCATCGGATGTCATGAACCACTTAAGCAGCTGTAACATTGAATGGCACTTTAACGCACCTTCGTGGCCTACAGCTGGAGGCCTTTGGGAGGCTGCAGTAAAACGGATGAAGTACCACCTGAAACGGGTCCTGGGTGAACAAAAAATTACATATGAAGAGTTTATTACTCTACTTACACAAATCGAGGCATGCCTCAATTCAAGGCCATTAGTGGCTCTCACGAACAGCATTGAAGACCTGGACTGCCTTACACCCGGTCACTTCCTTGTTGGAGATCAACTTCTAGCGCCGCCGCTTTCACTGGATGTTGAAGACATCAGCCTTGGTACGCGTTGGAAACTTACAGAAAAAATGCACAAGGGTTTTTGGAGAAGGTGGTCCACAGAATATCTTCAAACACTGCAAGGTCGAAGCAAATGGCATTTCGCAAAGAAAGATCTTTGCGTTGGAGACCTGGTGATAATACAGGAGGACCACATCCCGCCTGCACGTTGGCTGTTAGGAAGGATCGTAGAGACTCATCCTGGAAAAGACGGACGCGTGCGTGTGGTCACCCTACGAACAAAAAATAACAATTATGTAAAGCGACCGATTGGTAAGCTGATACGGTTGCCAATCGAATCCGAGTCACCACCGCCGCTAGAACGCGAACCTGAAATATAAACAAAGCACCCACCGCCGCCAACGCCTCAACCGGGACAAGAAACAGTAACAAAAAAAAAACACCAATTAGTAGCATTGACAACAAACAAAAATAACATGCAAGAAATGGAACTGCAAAGTGTCCGGTGCAACACATCAAGCGACGGAACCGACGTACCCCGCGGAACGCTGAGCGCCGCCACTCAACTCGACGGGTCAACCGACTAACTTAGCCTTAAGTTATAGTTTTAATTTGTTTATTTTAAATTGGGCAGCATGTATGAGCGAGCTCCTACAATATGTTTTAACTTCATAATTAGGTATGTTTATTTTATGCTAACGCTGTAAATATGTAATTGAACGCTTTTATAACAGTGGCAATAAAACAATTATCGGTGACACACGTCTTATACATTTTCCCGCACATCCCTTCGAACATTAATTTACGTCATCGTAGAACATTAACTTAACATCATAATAGCATCTTATGCAGAGTTAGCGACTCTACAGCACCCTATACCTCTCGTGCGGCGTCACACCGCAGCGCGCCGGACTTGGGACCTGAGAGACGAAACGGGGAGGGTTAATGCGCCCGCAGCACAACGCTGTTAATCACGAACTCATACCAGTAGCCTCTAGCTAACATGGCGATTGCTCTTCTAATTAACGAGTTACCGAGACTTTGACGGATCCATTGAATTACTTCTAATTTATTCTGAATGGTATTCGTAAGCGCCATCTCCTCATTTTCTAGGTAACTACTTACAAACATTGACAGCTTTTACAAATATCGAACAATCGATTTGAAAAACTGCTATGAAATTATAATATTATGGTATGGTAAAGTCCCCCAATTTTTTTGAGACGCAACCTCTTCCTGTCAGCACCAAGGCGCGAGACAAGCTTTTCAGGAAATACGCGCAAAATTCAAGAGATGTTTAAGACTAGAAGTACCTAACTAAAAATTATTTGGTAACTTCATTCCAAACAACAAAATCATGAATCAGTGCGTTATCCAAGACGCTTTATCATATTTTGGAATCACTAATCAATATTTCTGACAAGATTATAATACTTATCAAGATAATCATTCCCTATCTCGTAATTTGCGGAGGTGTTCAGTTCTACATGATAAGTTGCAGAATGCACTGTTATTACAAAAGACAGTAAAACACAGGCATAGAGTTATTTACTGATCGTTAGCATACAGCAATCTAGATTAGGTATTTCCAGAGCACTAATCACACAAAACTGTATGAGTTTAAACAAAAAATAATCTAGGAGTTTGTTTTGAAAATACTGTAATTGAATTCTTTTGAATTCTTTTATACTTACATTAATGTGTTGGAAAAAGTAAGACGTGACTCAAAACCGCAAAACATATCGTTATCCGGGCGAGTCAGTGAGGCGAAATGAGCCACAAAAGCCTTGATACACAATGTTGAATTTTTCCATTAGTTTCTAGGTTGAATACCAGCACCTTCTGTTCATGTTTTAGGTATCTACTACCGACAACATTGAATGTTTTACAAGTATGAAACAATCGAAGAACTTGTTCCTTCAACTGCTTTTTAATTATACACATATTTTAAACAGATACTTGTTGAGTTTGTTAATGTTTTTTGATAATATTGTTAATAAATAATAATAATAATAATAAATATTTCTTACATTTACACCAATTAGCCTAGCCCAAAGTAAGCACTGTAAGGCTTGTGTTATGGATACTAGGGTAAATAAATAAATAAATAAATATTTCCTACATTCACACCAATTAACCTAGCCCAAAGTAAGCACTCTTAAGGCTTGTGTTATGGATACTAGGATAACGCATAGACATACATATATCATACATAAATAAGTAATATTCATAGAAATATATATAAACATCCATGACTCAGGTACAAATGCTTGAATTCATCATAAAAACATCTGCCCCTTCCGGGATTCGAACCCAGGACCGTCGGTGCGAAAGGCAGGATCGCTACCGTTGCACCAAAGGGTAACGGATAGACATACATATATGATACATAAATATGTAATATTCATAGAAATATATATAAACACCCATGACTTAGCTACAAATGCTCGTATTCATCATAAAAACATCTGCCCCTTCCGGGATTTGAACCCAGGACCATCGGTGCGAAAGGCAGGATCGCTACCGTTGCACCAAACGGTCGTCGTTTGGTGCAATTGGTGCATTTGGTCGTTTGGTGCATTTGGTGCAATTATCGTCGTCGTTAATGTAATAAAATCGTAACATTGTCATTACTGTAATAATAGAATAATTTGATTTATGTTGATTTTAAATGTTGTTAAAATTTTCCAGCGCACTGTCTTCTTGGATTTAACAAAAAAATCAAAATAAAATCGGTCTTTATTTAATAATCCGTACTATTTTACTATCAAACGTGTTTTATATTGTATGATACCAATAAATGATGTACAGTACATTTTAACTCTCTTCAAAATGAAGTGTATACATAATTGATTTAAGTTAAAAAAAAGTGGAAATTTAACAATTTCGTGTAGGTTAACCGTACTATTTCAGCAAGCATATCTGGCAATGGTGGAGAGGTCCTACCGCCGACACAGCAAAGCCTTCCGTGGCGCATGAGGCACACCTTTTTTTGATCCAGGAGAAATGCTTTATGGATTCGACACGCCGCAGGTTGACAGCGGGAATATGTAGGACTCCCTGTGCCATTGCGTACGGAGCATATGCATACCTCTGCACTACCCAAAGTAAAACCCCCGGGACGTACCCCTCCAGTCCCTCCAGGTCAGGCGGACCGTGACTAAGTTCTCTCCACCAAACATGAGGCATGCCTGGGTTGTGGATACATCCGTGCTGCTAACTCTTCATGGGGAAGTCCCACATATCCCGATTGTCCACCCGTAGCTGACCGTTGGCGGTACATGCGTGAAAATCCTTTATTTTTCTGTCTTACCTCAACAATATCAGAGAGTATATTTTTGAAATTTCATCACATAAAAGTGGAGTAAATATAGGTATAATATTTTTTTTATTTCACTCATACCCTTACCCTAGCCCAAAGTAAGCACTGTAAGGCTTGTGTTATGGATACTAATAACGATGATACTAATAACTAATAACTAATAAGGTAACGGATAGATATGTAATATTCATAGAAATATTTGAAAACACCCATGACTCAGGTAGAAATGCTCATTGTTGAGGAACAAGAGATACAACCACGTAAAGCATCGCCACATTTAATTAATATTATATAGTCATGAAGAAAATGGCAATTTATTAATATTTTTATTTTTCTTAAGTTAACAACCCTAACCATGTCTTACAACGAAAAATGGAGTATATATTATGAAGAATCACACTGCATCGATACACATCGTCTAGACATGTTAGTTACATTGTCTAAATACTCGCAATTGTCAAAATATGCCATTGACATTGATAGAGGTCATCTCTTGACATTGAAATCATTATCTGCGGTCGATACGCGCATAAGTAGATTTAGATTAAGAAATATTAGGTAAGCAAAACAAAGTTGATTATTAGCGTTCAGTTATGGCTTACGGCAAAATACGAACAACCACAAACTGACAATTTTTTTTAACTACAAACTCTAATAACTCTAATAACTTTGGAGTGTGCTCAAGAGCTACATTTGCTTATACCGCCATCTCCTTTTTCTATCGGACATCCAGGCGACACCCAACCTTACTTGGTTACTATTCCTACCTGTCGCACCAAGCGCTTTTCAACCTCCTTCATAATGCGCAAAGGAGTGGAACTCCCTCCCTGCGTCTGTATTTCAGATAACCCGTCCATTTTCAAAGCCAGAGTGAATAGGCACCTTCTGGTTTAGGTCGTTCCATCGTGGATAGTGTCTTGACCCCCGGGCTTGATTGGGATCAAGAGCAAACCCATTTTAGATAAAATAAATAAAAGACTTAAGGCTGAAAACCGAATGTAAAAATTTGTCAGATTTATATGGGTTGGCGTAATGTTGATTGTACGTGTATACGTCGATTTCTATAACTACAGTCACTGCCAAGGCACAGGTCTTCCCTCCTGATGACAGCATCTTAGGTAGTGTACGATCTTACTCAGTACACTCTTTACTTCAGTTCGATACGCCTAAATCTATAATCTAAGATCACAAATTTTTTGTTTGTCTGTCCGCTCTTTTTTCATTGTATATGCGTTACGATAGCAACGCGTTAACCGCAAGTAGTTCGTTTACCAGACGCTAGATGGCGCTATCGGAAAAATATTTAATAATAGAAAAAGATTTAAGAATTTTGTCCAGCCGTGTGAAGCCGAGACGGGCCCTAGGCTATAATCTAAGAACACAAATTTGTTGTTGTGTTTGTCTGTCCGCTCTTTTTCCATTGTATCAAATTAACGTTGCCATAGCAACGCGTTACCGGGTCAGCTAGTTACCTTTACATACATACATACAAATCACGCCTTCTTCCCGAAGGAGTGCGCAGAGATCACTGATTTCACTTTCCGCGATGCTGACATAAATCTCTGGCTTTTATAACTCACATCAAATCTTTCATACAAGCTTATCGGTTAAGAGTACTTATGACCTGGCCTTTTTTTCTTGCTGTTATTTAGCATTATGAGATTACTATCAGCTACAGTCTTGGAAAAACCCATCTTCCAACAATTTTTTTAACTGTAACTTTACCGTAATAAACTTAGAGAAGAAATTCTTTCCTTTTATCTCTGCAACAATATATCTCTTAAAATCGTGATAGCCACCACTTACTACGTGATTAACACGCTACCGAATTAACTTTAACATGTACTTGTACCGTGCCCGTACTAACTACTAGGCGGGCATCTTAAAGGCAGAATGGGCAATAAACCTCCAGGAGGGCCAACTAGGTCCGGATAGGCAGATGAAAACAACTGCAGATGTAATTGAGACCAATTTCTTAGTCTACCGAAACACGGGGAAGGTAGAGTTGCAGATGTAATTGAAACTAATTTCTTAACAAGGGGAAGCTTCAGATGTAAATTGGGATTAGTGTATCCGACAATCGACCTTTGCGAAACTTGCTGAACTTGGGCATTCAGTTATTGAGCTGCTCGAGACTACCATGTTTTTAGGATTGCGACGTCACATCATGTGTCCATCTAGTGCGTTCTTGTAATATTCTTTGTTTATATTGAAATTGCACTTACGGTTAAAATAAGACCAATTTAAAAGTTAAATTTGAAAATGCATTTAAGCCCCTCAATATTCGTTCGCCTCATTAATGGCCGCCGATAATAAAAAACAGCGAGAAAGTAAATAATGACGTTTATATATTTTGTGTTGGTAAATATTAGGTTCTATAATGAAGTTTATTGTCTTTGAACTCAACTTTTTATAGAAAAATATAGTGTAGCAGGAGGAATATAGTTTAAAGTAGTTCAGGCGCGTGTGGACGCCGGTGTTCTATTGAGCCTTAACTAAACTTTCGGTAAAAAACAAAGAGAACTCCGGCGGTCATATGAGCTAGAGCCGGTTATGAAAGAATTAAATATTGTGTATTGTTCGTAGTTCCTTTTTAACAGAGTGGGTTTAAATAACACACTGATCATTTATGGACATAATTTTATTTATAATCTTCACTATTTCTTTGATCACAGCCCCTCCACCTTCAGATTCTCAAAGCCAGTCTGCTGCATCTTGTCATAAGGCAGCATCATCGGATCGGTAGGCGGCATAAGGACAGTCGCGGCCAGTACTGGGGAACTTCTCCCCTCCTTCACCAGAAGCACCTTGACTAAGGCCCGTTCACCCCCTTCCCCGGTCACGGTGCGGAAGAATATATCGGGGCTGACATCATCGAATATCTCCTCAATTTTAGTGGGGAACTGTAGTTTACCGTTCGGTGGGAGTAAGGGCACCTGTAGATGAAGGTTAATGACTTGTCAGATCTCCTTCTTCTCAGCCACGCCTAGAGAGAAGCCTCCTTCAAAAATGAGGGGTTCTTCATCTCTACGTTTGGAAGGAGAGTTGGAGATCGCAGTAAAACACCATTACTAGATTGATGCAATATCGCTAAGCATAAAGCTTCGCTAGCACCATATATTGGAGCGGAGCGTTATACTAAAGAAATAAAATTCGATAATATTTATATAATAATTATATTTATTAATATATATAATATTTATATTTATATTAATAGCAAATTTTAAAGTTCCATCAGTATGAAAACTCTCAAAAATGCGCGCGCTTTTTGTTTTAATGGGAAATCCCGTAGAGCCAATGTTTCTGGTCATAACTTTTTTATTTCATAAATCCGTCACAATACAGTGATAAATGTGTTGATTCGATTCCACACAAAAATTATTCTAATCGGTTAAGAACTCAGGAAGTTATGGCATAACAAACATTACGTCATTGAAGCTGATCCATGGGAACTCCGCTCCAATTAGGGATACGTTGCTACCCGTTTTGTGGTCTACGGGAAGGGTATGGTGATGGCACCCTTAAATGTTATAACGGTTGATGTCGTCACATTTATCTCATTTAAACTTACTAGTACACAATGACTGATCAAGAATTCTGACCGCCCTAGGCTAATTATCGCGTGCTTTTTAGAAATTCAAAATTTATTCATCATTTATTCATCATTTATTTACATGAGCACATATTATAGTAACAATAAGGTAGAAATCGTGTTTAAGTCATGTGATCAGCCTGCTAGGCAGGCGTGCAAATTTTAATTATTTTACATTTTTTTATTATAAGCAAAAGTTATGTCAAAAGTAATAAATCTTACAATCAATTAAATTAACTTTATTCTAAATTGTCCTTAAAATCTAAATAATCTTTTACACTATAAAAACACTTTTCAAGAAGCCATTTTGTTACAGATGTTTTAAAAACGTTCCCTTTCAGTGTTTTTATAGAGTCAGGTAGTTTATTGTACAGCAATATACACATATTAGAAACGTTTTTTTTCGTAAATGTACTTATGGCAAGGAGGTCGATGCAATGAATTAATGTACTGAGTTCGTGGTGGTCTAGTTGAGACCTCCGAATATTTTTTAAAATATTTTGGATGTTGCACAACGAAGCAGCAAATATCGCGTATGTACTGGCAGGGTAAGGAAAGAACGCCCAATTTCTGAAAAAGTGGTCTGCAACTTTCCAGGTACGACGTTTTACAAATGGCTCTAATACACCTTTTTTGTAATTTAAATGGCCGATCTGCTTCCACTGAATTGCCCCATATAATCAAGCCATAGCTGAGAATCGAGGATACGTATCCGTGGTAAGCAACAAGAGCGACCTCTGGAGAAACTACTTGACTTAAACGTTTTAAGGCATAAACATAACGGTTTAGTTTATTACAAATTACATCTATATGTCCCTTCCAATTTAAATGTGCGTCTATTATTATTCCTAAAAATTTAAACATGTCCACCTTTTCTATATTGAATTCATTGTGTTTTATTTGTAATTGTAATGGCTTTGAATTATAAGAATGAAATTCCATTAATTTAGTTTTCTTGATATTAATATATAATTTATTTTCTCTGAGCCATTCTATTATATCAGCGAGCGCTCGGTTCGCTGACTCCTGGTAGGTATTTTTATTGTCGCATCTTATTAACAAAGTAGTGTCGTCTGCAAATAGGATACACTTATGCGACGTACAATTAGGTAAGTCATTGATATAAACTAAAAACAGCAATGGCGAGAGTATAGAGCCCTGCGGAACGCCAGTATCGTTAGTCATATAATCTGACAGAACTCTATGTGTTTCTAGAGAATTTTTACGTTTGGTTAGTTTAGTTATCTCTGTGCACTGTTGTCGATCGTTTAAATAACTTTGTTAAAATAAGGGACTCTCAAGTGCATTTGGTTTTAGTGTTTTGTCTCGGTCTAGTTGAATTGCATGTAGGGTAGATGCAATGATGCTAGATTAGTGCATGCGAAGACACGATCTTATCGTGCCCCCCCTCGATTCTTGCGCCCTAGGCTGCAGCCTAAGGGTTAATCAGGGCCTGCTAGTACAAATCAGTTAACACTTTGACCGCCTTGTCAGTCACGGGTGACTGACACTGGAATACTCCAAAGGGGCTATGTCAGTCACCAGTGACTGACACTGAGTACCTACTTTAACTTGCTATTTAGTTAGTCAGTCACGTTTTATACGCATAATAATGTTATATACATAATGATAGCTTATAACTGATTTATTTTAAACCCAGTCAATATTCTGTTCCCTTTTAGGCTTTTTACATACATTTTACATTTTTTAATACTTTTTTATATAAGAAATTATTTTTATAGAAAAATACTAGAAAAAGTCGACTTGGCAAATTCTCAAGCGGGTATCGAACCCGCAATTTTTGGATGTCCAGTCCAAGACTCGTCAAAATTCTTAGTTCTTTTCTACTTTTAAAGCTGTATGCCAGTGTTGTCTAATCAATGAGAGGAACATCCTCTCGTATTCCAAAGAAACATTTGTACAAATGTTTCCATAACACATTTAGTTTTATGATTATAATATTTCTTTCAGTTTTCAATGCTTATATGATAAATTATTTTAATAGAAAAATACTAGACAGCCCTGGCCTACAGCGTAAAAAGTACTAGAAAATTTCGACAGGCGTTCACAAAGCTCGGTAGCTCAATTGTAATAGCATGGGACCGGACATCCAAAGGTTGCGAATTCGATTCCCGCCTGAAAATTTACTTTTGAACCGAGTCCATTTTTTCTAGTATTTTTGTATTAAAATAATTAATCATATAAGACTGTTCCCTATTTTGTACTATGTTCTTCAAGCGTTAGATTCGCATTGGCGTAATTGCTATATCAAACTAACAGGCGTTTCGGACAAAAACTTTTTTTTACCTTTATATACGGATTGGAGACTTTATAATTAGCCGGAGGTACGTGGAACAGTATGGCGAGGCCGATCGCCGCTTTGTCAGAAGTATTTTCAACAATGAGAGTCACGCGGAAAACAGGGCCGAGACCTTCCACCTATAAAAAAGTGTGTCTTTGAACAGGCGCAGAAAATAATAACACAAAACTTCAAAATAAAAGTGAAGGATGCGCACAAAAAACGTTACGCTGTCAGTCGATCATTAAATTTAATTTTTTTTCATACCGTGCGTCTTATTTGACAATCATTTCTTATGGAGTAAACTCCAAATAAAGAAGTTTTTCGTCTTTTTTATTTGGTTAAGCAAAATCGGCATTATGAAAATTTGTAAGTAGCTGTCAGTAAGGAGCGACCCCGACTACACTAGTTTTTTTATATTTAATTTTGGCTTGCATGATTTGTGCATTAGCCACGACGGAGTTAAAGGTAGTGGTACCATATAGAAAAATATATAAATAATGGAAATACAATTAAGAAGATAATTACGATAAGTTGGATTTTCTTATACATTATTATGATATAATAGGACTTTATGATAGATATACAATCTTATATGTATATATAAAAATCTCGTGTCACGATGTATGCTCGGGATAAACTCAACAACTACGGAATCGATTTTGATCAAACTTCGTAACTATCTGTTATTTGATCTAACTAGTTAACTTGTAATTTTTATATAATAAGACGATATACATATATTCCCTGTCACAGTTTTGATCACGATGATCCCCACACATTGTGTATCATCTGACTAGCACTGGTTGTTCAAATCGGGAAATACTGTGTTTGGACCGACATATTGAAACTACGCATGTATACCTCTGCTGAGAGTCGAACGGCCTCCATGGCGCCGGCGCCTACGCAATTTTCAGCGCGGGAATGTGCATCCAACAAGCTGCGAGCAGCCAGCAATCGGATTCTGTTCAACTCGTGCTGGAAAATCTGGTGCATCGCTGAAACATATATATTTCTTAAATTCACACCAATTCACCTATGCCAAAGTAAGCACTATAAGGATTGTGTTATGGCTACCAGGGTAACGGATATACATAAATGATACATAAATAGTAATATTTCTAGAAATATATACAAATATCCATGACTCAGGTACAGATGCACACAAAAATCTGCCCCTTCCGGGACTCGAACCAAGGACCGTATGTGGTAAAGGCAGGATCACTACCGTTGCATTAAACAGCCGCCAATGATAAAACGTATTTCTTTAATAATCAGTAGTAATTTATGGATTTTTTCTTTTATTAATACGTAGCATTGTACCACGTCGTGCCGCGTGATTTAACTAAATTGGTAAATTCCTCTGAATTTTGAAATAGCACTCTTGCTATTTCAACTTTTTTTATATCTGACACAGATCGAGAGACATGACAGTGACACAGCTGGTACGCAAGTTGGTACTTAAGCTCATTGTATTATTACAACAGTCGTTGGTACAACAACCTAATAAATAAATAGATGAGAATTCGTTTATTTTTTCATATTCATCACACAAATATCTTTTCCTTCCGGGGCTTGCACCCAGAAACGTCGGTGCGAAAGATGGGATGACTACCGTTGCATCATATTGAATTAATGAATATTGTTTATCTTTTATAATCATAGGCCCAACGCCATCGAACTCCTCAATCTCATCCACACATAACTTACCAACAGGGTTCTCCCTCTCTCTGACGGACTGTTCAAGAAATAGCTTAGACTTCTTCGGTATGAGCCAGGGCTTCTGTCCAGCTGGGGTTAGGGGGGGAGCGTCCACGCTAGCCGCGTGCGCGTTGAAGTCCGCTGTCCTCTTCAAGATCTTTAGCATCAAATTGCCGGCTAGGGATAAATTAAACTATTTTTTATTTTATTTTGAATGGGTTCGCTGTTGATCCCAATCAAGCCAGGGAGCCAAGACAGGATCCACGATGGAACGAGCTAACCCAGAAGGTGCCTATTCACGCTGGCTTTCAAAACGGAAAAACACACACATCATCATACTCTCAATGTATAAAAAATGGTAAGGAGTTTGTCCCCTAGGTGTTGTGCATGTAGAAATATAATGGTTTATTTTGGTCATTTTCAAAGTATAATGTCTTATGGACTGTTGTTGTTGACAATATTGATGATATGTTTGATGTTTAAAAAAAGAGCGGTGCGCGCCATATGCAACCTGCGAACCAGTGATTCCCTTCGCCAACTTTAAAAAAAAATATATATTAACAGTCGCGTTTCAATACATATACCTATGAAAATATTATGCATGTACGTAAACACTATGACACTGTTATAAAAAAGAAATATCTTAAATTGGGAGAATTTTTAGCTGGTTCAATACGAGATAATTATGCTGTTCAGGGTTCGAGGAGCCCCGAGCTTTGGGGCCGTGGTGCTCAGCACCGTTTAGCCCTTCGGTAGCTACGTCGCTGATTGATGTTCGTTGTCCAGACTTCAGTGTTGTGACTTAAGAGTCATTTACTAACAACTTCGGCAAATTTGGACTACTGAGTTTATCAGCGGTGTTTAAAAGATTGTGTGTAATTTATTTCATCATCATCATCATCATCATATCAGCCGTACGACGCCCACTGCTGGACATAGGCCTCCCCCAAGGATCTCCACAATGATCGGTCCTGTGCTGCCCGCATCCAGCGTTTTCCCGCGACCTTGACCAGATCGTCGGTCCACCTCGTAGCGGGCCTACCCACTGAGCGTCGTCCGGCACGCGGTCGCCATTCGAGAACTTTTCCGCCCCAACGGCCATCAGTTCTCCTTGCTATGTGTCCTGCCCATTGCCACTTCAGCTTCGCAATTCTTTGAGCTATGTCGGCGGTTTTTGTTCTCCTACGGATCTCCTCATTTCTGATTCGATCGCGTAGGGAAACACCAAGCATAGCTCTCTCCATTGCCCGCTGGGCGACCTTGAGCCTTCTTACAAGACCCATAGTGAACGACCACGTTTCACTGCCATAAGTCATCACTGGCAACACACACTGGTTAAAGACTTTCGTCTTAAGGCACTGAGGTAATTTGGACGCGAAAATGTATCGCAGCTTCCCGAACGCTGCCCACCCGAGTTGGATTCGACGAGAGATCTCTTTCTCGAAGTTGGACTTACCTAACTGTATTATATGTCCTAGGTAAACATAGTGGTCAACAACTTCGAGTGTAACGTTCCCAACATTTACTGGAGCGGGTGTAACATGGGCGTTGGACATAATTTTCGTCTTGTCCATGTTCATCTTAAGACCCATTCGTTGGGATGCGTTACTGAGATCTTCGAGCATGGTGCTCAGGTCTTCCAAGGTCTCAGCCATTAGGACCACATCATCGGCAAACCGAAGATGCGTCAGGTACTCGCCGTTGATGTTGATGCTAAGTCCATTCCAGTCCAGAAGCTTAAAAATATCCTCCAACGCAGCAGTGAACAGTTTCGGAGAGATAACGTCTCCCTGTCTCACTCCTCGCTGTAGTTGGATAGGATTAGAGCTCTGGCTCTGTACTCGGACCGACATAGTGGCGTTTTGGTACAGGCACCTTAACACTTCGATATACCTGTAGTCCACTTGGCACCTCTGGAGAGACTGCAGCACCGCCCAAGTCTCGATCGAATCAAAGGCCTTCTCATAGTCCACAAACGCCAAGCAAAGTGGCCGATTATACTCTTCGGTCTTCTGTATAACCTGCCGCAGCGTATGGATGTGGTCTATGGTGCTAAAGCCTTTTCGGAAACCGGCTTGTTCGGGAGGTTGGAAGTCGTCAAACCTGCGAGCAAGACGATTCGTAATGACCCTCGAAAACAGCTTGTAGACATGGCTCAGAAGCGAGATGGGTCTGTAGTTCTTCAGTAGGGTTTTGTCGCCCTTTTTGAAGAACAAAATCACCTCGCTTCTGCTCCATGCCTTCGGCGTTTTGCCCTGGACGATGACAGAATTGAAGAGCTTCTGGAGGACTTTAAGTACCGGCGTGCCGCCCGCTCTCAGAAGCTCTGTTGTAATTCCGTCATCTCCCGCCGCCTTGTTGTTCTTTAGCTGTTTGAGGGCTATTCTAATCTCGTACAGGCTGACGTCCGGGATATCTTCGGTATAGTGTCGGGTAAGCTTGGCTCTAGGATCTCGAGCTCTGCTTTGGCCTGGTGTGATACTGGAATACAGCTGCCTATAGAAACTCTCAATCTCTCTCAGGATTTCAGGAGTCGATGAAATGATACTGCCGTCCTCAGTTTTCAGCCTCGTCAGTTGACTTTGCCCAATAGACAGATCTCTAGCGAACACTTTGGAGCCTTTGTTCCGCTCTATGGCCTCTTTAATACGCTCGGTATTAAATTGGCGAAGGTCACTCGTCAGCGACTTCGAGATCTGTCTATTAAGCTGTCTATAACGTAGGGCATCCGCTGAGTCTTGCAGTCTCATTTCATGTCTCTTATCCATGAGTTCGAGTGTATGTGCGGAGAGTTTCTTCAATTTGGGACGGTGGGTTTTGAAGTATTTTGACCCTACCGTACGGACAGCATCCACCACCAGGTCGTTCAGATCGTCCACATCTATGCTATTTTCAAGGGTCTCAAAGCGGGTCTGGAGCTCGAGCTGAAAGCGTTCGGGGTTTTGAATCTGGGTCGGCACTGGTCGGAGCGTAGATTTTATCAGTCGCGATCTTTCAAGCTTCACGTTGATATTCAATGTGCCTCTTACCAGTCGGTGATCGCTCCCTGTCTTAACAGCGTTGATCACAGAGACGTCATTGAATATTTGCTTCCTCGTTGACATGATAAAATCGATCTCATTTTTGACCTTGCCGTCGGGACTTATCCAGGTCCATTTGCGAGTTACGGGCTTTCTGAAGAAGGAGTTCATCATATAGAGGTTCTCCCTCTCCATAAAGTCCGCCAGCATCTGGCCTCTGTAGTTCCGTTCTCCAAATCCAAATTGCCCCACTCTCAACTCGTTACCGCAGCGCTTCCCCAACTTTGCATTGAAGTCCCCCATCACAACCGTGTAGTGGGATTTGTGACTATGTATGGCCCTAGAAATCTCCTCATACATAGCCTCCACTTCGTCATCGTCGTGTTTCGAGGTTGGGGCGTATACTTGGATGACCGTCAACGAATATCGTAATGATATTCTGAGTACCGAGTATGCCACTCTGCTGGAAACACTACCGATGGATAGCACGTTGTTGACGAGGGACTTGTGGACGATAAACCCGACACCACCCATGGACAGTTGGTCGCCCTCCCGGAAGTACAGCAAGTTACCGGAGTCCAGAATTATCGTGTCCTCTCCCTCTCGTCGGACTTCAGACAACCCGATGACGTCCCAGTGTAACTTGCCGATAACTTCTTCAAACTCTGTAATTTTCGAGTCGGTCCTCAATGTGCGCGTGTTATATGTTGCCAGGTCCAGTCGTCGGTGTTGGTAGCCTCAACCTACCCGGAGATTCTTCGCACCCCCTGCCGCACCGTTACCGTAGCCGCTACCGTAGCTAGGAATGGTTTGGCTGCCGGGGACTAGGGGCCGTTTCTTGTTGTGCCTATCCATATGAGGGGTTTTGCCATAATCGCCACGCTTGGCAGGCGGGTTGGCGATCGCAGTATGACCCGTACGCATAAAGAGATGCTGCTGCCCATCTCCTTAGGTGAGGTTTCCCTTAGTCGGCTCTTACGACACCCACGGGATGAGAGGGGAGTAGTACTATTCTAGGCCGGCACTACACGGCACGAAAGAACACGGCAGAGCAGAAGTAATTTATTTAGTTAAATAAATCTCGGAATAAATTGATTGTTTTTAATTTCACTATTCACCGTTATACCCACAGCTCATATATTTATATACATATTATATATAAGATTTAAACCGCAACTTACAGCTTGTGATTGTAATAAAAACATGCTCCTCTTGACCTAGTTGACCAAACTTCATGACGGAAACCACATCTGCAAAAAAATTAGCCCTTTCAAAGCACCATCAAAAATATTGCATTGTTCACCGAGGAAAAACTATTTTAAAAGTAAGTGTTTTTACCCTATTTTTGTTCGCGTTCGCGTCGGACATTCACGAATTCACGTGTCGTCTTTGTTATTCCCGTAATTAGAGAAAGAGAGCGTGCGTTTCTCGCGTGAAAATGAGACTCAAATGAAATTTTTTTTTGTTTTCCCATATTATGGCCTTCCTATGTGGAAATTAAAACATAGGAACGTAAAGTAACGAAAGAAAGGACAAGATTATGACTGAATAATGTTTAGGAGTTAACTGTAACCTCCTTGAACTGCTAAAGAGACGCTTCCCGCTCCCGCCAAATAGTCCCCTCGATTGTTCCTTATACCTCTGATTGTTTCTTGTAGGCAACTAACACAGTGGTGCCAGAATATGACTTTTGTAACATATTACGTTATTTGTTACCTCCGCGTTACACGACTCTAAATGTTACTTTAACATAACTATGAAAAAACAAACTTCAAAAACTTCGTTTCGAAGATAGACATACTTTAATCTATGATTTAACTTTGTGGTAATATTGTTTCATATTTAAAATTGTTTGTTTAAAATGGTTGGTTTGTTTCATTAACTTTTATGTTAGCCAGCTTTAATATAGCTATTAACTTTTATACCTCTGATGAACATTGTGTCGCGACGAGCCTTCGCGTCATAAAGGTGCAGGTGGCCCGAGGCGAGAGCCACGGCCGCCAGCGTCACTCCTAGCGCCACTACAGGCACCAGAGTCAACGCCACCGGCCGGTGCTCCAGTGCTAGGGACCATTGCCGTTTACCCTAACATCACATAGACAAATAAGTCCCATTATTTATCTAAATTGACATTTTAAACATCCGTCAGAATGGCGGTTGTATGATTTCCAAAATAAACTATATGAATGTGTGAGAAATGCATCTTTTTTATACTAAAATAAACATAACAGTTTCTCTATGCATAGCATTATATCAAAGTGACCTGTCATCCTGATACCAGGCTGGCGGGCATTCTAAATAAATGTCTAAAATAATAAATATTAGACAAAATCACATAGGTACATACATTGTTCTGAACCCATGTTAAGTAGCTAAAGCACTTGTGTTATGGGATTCAGAAACAACAATGGTACCACAACCACGACAATAAAAAAGTTCGTTTGATACATTGCCCGGCCGGGAATCAAACCCGGAACCTCAAAGTGGCGTTACTATAAAAACAGGAAAGCGAGCTACTCGACCACCGAGGTTAGCAATTATATTAAGGTAAAAATAGACGGTAGAATAAGTATTTTATCTCACATACTCAGATGCCTAATAGTAAAAAAACAATATATACAGGGTATAAGGGCAAATAGAACGCATGGATTTTGAAATGTTATAAGTTTCAGAAAAACAATCAGCAATCAACCCAATTTAAGAATTGGTCATTGTAAATTACAAAGCCCCTCATTAATATTTAAAAAAACATCTGAGAGGTGGCGTCCTTCTTCACGCACGCCAGATCTATCGCCGTGTGACTTCTTCTTGTGGGGTCACCTGAAATTCAAAGTTTACTGTCGAAAACCTCGTTCCATCGAAGAGTTAAAGGCTGTAATACGTGAACAAATCGCTGCTGTACCACAGGAAACATTGACGAAGGTTATGGAGAACTTTGAAGAGAGACTTTTAATGTGTATGAATGCAGAAGGACGCCACCTCTCAGATATTATTTTTAAAAATTAATGAGGGGCTTTGGCATTCACAATGACCAATTACCAAGGTTGACTACCTTGTACAATGTAAAAAAATTAGGGTTAAAATACAAATCCAGAGCAGAAGTACAATATGTCTTTTTGGGATTTGCTGTTTCAAGTATCAAAATGAAATCATAGCATCTTTATAGCCTTAAGTCCTTAAAACTATTGAACTAGGGAAGGATAAGACATATTGTGGCATAAGTTAAGAAGAGCTATTACTAAATAAATAATATAGATCAAGAAAATGTTTGGCAACCAAACACACCTTCTTACTGAAACAAGCCAGTGTGTTATCACAGCAGATAACCAGCACACTTTGGTCGGTCGGCATCACCTGCATCGCAATTATGTGCTCATCAGTCGCAAACAGCAAGCGCCCTTCCGACCAATCTCTCTTTAGAACACATACGCATTTCTCCCTGAAAATAGCAAAAATATTGTTGCCAGAATAATTATATTTATGACATGTGGAGACATTCACAATTGCAAAAACACATGCAAATTTATCTTTCCGTCTAAGGAAGATATAAAACTCAACTGTTATTACTCCAATTTCATACACAGGTAAAATGAAAGCCAAGAAAAGACTGATGAAAGATACATCTCACACTGGTAGATTATGAGTTGGTTTCAGGCGCCTGCGCAAATGCAATAGCTAAAGCAACTGGCAGTAGCTACAATATTTTAATAAATTTTATTTGCTTTAAGTTGTTGCTAGTTTATTTACATAATGCATATTTACTATAGAAAGTCATTGCATCAACTAAAATGGCTATGTTAACGCAGCACCTTGTAATAATGTTCACAAGTTAAGACACTAAGTGTTTCAAGTGTTTTCGGTATGTGTAGTCACAGAAAAAAGTGTCATAACACCAAGCCATCATCGAAAAATAAATTATCCCTTACTGGGTGACCCGGGCACGCGTTGCTGTGACTTCGTTATTATAACTTTTCCGTTAGCGCCATCTAGCGTCCGGTATACGAACTACTTGCGGTTAATATGGTAACAAACACACACACAGAGTATTGTCATAATATATTTAGAATAGTGCAGTGCCTATGCAAATGTGATATAAACTTTTTATAGACTATATAATTGTGGCAGTTTAAACTGTGAATGAAGCTGTGCTCAAATAATATTCATCCTTAATCCCAACCTTGTGGCCACTGTGATTCTGTAGTCAACATTATATAAACCGGTTGACACCATTTCATAGGGTGTCCGTTTAACTCCACACAGCTTAGCCTAAGATAAGAAGTCATTTTTAAAAGTCTAATTTTTCTTCTAATAAATTCCAGATCCGGCATCAGATCAGTAGTCAGCTAATAATAGATTAATTAGTTTGAAGTAAGTATTTGTTTAGTTTAACTTACTATGGCCAATTGCGTAAATGTCTGAGGATCTAGTATGACAATCTCTCCATCTTCAGTGCCAACAACCAGACAGCTCACAGAGTACCTCTCAATGGAATGCATTTTCAAAGTAGTGATGCACGCTATTTCAGGTAATTTCCTTGAAGGAAATTCAGTCATCTGTTCCACATATTCTAGTTGCTGGGTCAAGTTCATAGAAATGAACTTTCGGGATTCCACACTGAGTACTTTGTGAGGTACTGCTTTAAGATTTTCTGTGAGAATAGGTAAAACCTCTGTATTATGGTTTTGTGGATCCATTATCTGAAAGTTATATTATTTAGTTCTTATACTTCTCCGTACATCACACATTTAAATGAAGTTACTTTATGTTACATTACATAATTGTAAGAACTTCACTTAGAGCTCAAACATTCGCTGACAGATCAACCTAAACGAAAAGTCAACAAAACGTAATGGGTTAATTAACTTATCTTCAAGAACTCCTAAAATTTAGCTGCAGTGTAAATGAACCTGAACCTATTATAGATAAACAAGAAAAAAACAAAAAATAAAAAAAATACCTGTTTCCAGATCTCAGATTCACTAGCGCTAAGGTCAACTGACGGTAAATAATATTTGTAAAAGAGCTTCATATTTCTATAAATGTATATGCAAGAACTGAAGGCAACTGCTATTACGGGCTGCGACCTTGGGACCGATTCGTTGGCATAAAACCCAACCACACCAAGAGGTAAATCAGGTAAGGGCATGTCTAACAGCTGCATTGCTCCTCTGAAAACCTGGAATTTAAAAAAATATCGAACATTGATTCAGCCTAAAATATACTGAATTAACAATTCTACGAGTGTTTATATCTAAACGAAGCATTAAAAAAAATAAGAGTGAAAAGATATGATTTGATAGGACTGTTTGGCATTGATAGTGAAAGGAGTAGATTCTTTCCCGACTGAGACAATAAATTTTTCAAGGAATCAGTGATCGAAATATATTTGAGTGTCAAAACGGAAAAATATATAAAAAGAAAACACAGTTAAAAGAAACTTACCTTGAGCTTTGGACCCTCTTCGCCCTTTCCCAAATCACCAACAAGTAACTTGTATTCGTTATCATTATGAAGATCAACCAGAGCTAAATTAGACGGCAAAGTATTTAATTCAATATCATCATTACCCACTTCCACATCCAACCAGCGAGTTATACTGGTCATTTTAGTTAACTTAACTGAACTTTTCAGGTAATATTATATCAAAGTACGCGCATACTCTACGAAATAGTTTTGTTATTGTTTGTAATGTCGTGTTGCTATGACAACTTTGAGAACTGCCAACTGACGGATTGGATAGTGTTGCCAGACGATGATCTTGCGGTCTTCTGAACTTTGCCCTAAAATCACCCCAAAAATTCAAGTTCAAATTCAGTGACAAAATCACACAAAATTTAGTTATTACATATTCTTTGGCGGAGTCCTTTTTGGAAAGTCGGAGAATGGACAACGAAAATATGGCTGGACACGGTCATGGTCACTGTTGTTTAGTAGCGGCGTTAGGGTAGGGCGCGGTGGGGCGACCGCCCAGGGCGCCGGACATAAAGGGGCGCTATAAAGTTGAAATTTTTTAACTGTTCGGCTAGAGTAGTAGGCTCCTGACAAATTTGAACGTCCGTTTTCGGTGTTTCATTAGCCAAAGTAATCAAGGCGTCATTGATGGCGCTAATTTGACAACTAACTGCTTTAACACTGTTCTTCTTGGTTTCCAACGTGTATCACTAAGCTTTTTATAGTGTATAATCAGAATCTTTTAAGATTGTTTTTTTATAAATGGTTATTTTCTAATAAATTGATATTTTATTATATCATTTGCCTATTTTCGTATAGTTTAGGTTTAAATTAGGAGGTGCCGTAGAAATCTCGCCCGGGGCGTTGGCAGTGCTAAAACCGGCACTGCTGTTGTTTATTGGAGCGGAGCGAGCGAAGCTCCCATGGTTCAATGGCGCAATGTCTGTTACACCATAACTTCCCGAGTTCTTAACCGATTTTAATATTTTATCGAATCAAAAGGAATTTTGAAAATATCGCAAAAATTCCTATCGAAACAAAAATTTTTTTTTTTCTTTTTTAGGTGTTACGTTCCGCTATGGTGCTAGCGTAGCTTTATGCTTAGCGACTGCATCGCCTAGTAATACATGCAAGTAAGCATTGGAACTCTTTGACGCAAGTATTATCTAATTAAAAAAATAATTATTGAAGACTAGACTGAATGGGTCTTGTACTCTTTGCCTTTTCTTTATGGCAAGGTTAACAAAAAAAAAGAGGAAATGGTAAAAAAGTAAACAAACAAAGCAAGTTTTAAGTTTTAGTTATTTTAAAACGAGTTATCTGCTTGTGCATATATACTTATTTAAAAAAAGTGTAGTTGAGAACTTAAACAAAAGTTTATATGAATTACTAAACAGTTTTTGATTTGTTATGTGCTTCAACCTGATAAGTGGTAAGTTTTCCTTAATTGTAGCTTTGCATAATTTGTCAAGTTAAAACGTGTTAGTTTCGTACATTTTCGCCACCACTCATTGAAAAGAAACACTTTAATTTTAACTGAAAACCCGTTAAGCTTATTTATAAAAGTTATCCTGTTAAGTTTACAAAGTTCTTCGTAACTTTAAACTTTGGATATTTCGGAAGGTTTTCGTAAAATGTGTTTCATTCTCAAAATTTAAAATTATTTTATTACTCATTATTTAATAAAACAAAATCTTTCTCCTGTAGAAGTTTCATTATAAGCAGCAATGATTTATTCTAAAGTAGCCATTTAAATTAGTAATTTATTGTCTAAGAAACCTAATTTGGACTTTCTGAAGGCCAATTTTTATCTGCAATACTGTCATGCTTACATGAAACCAGTATTGAATAATTTATGGGCACTAGTGCTGGAATATCAAATGCAATATGCATTTTTTATTGGTATGAATTGCTTAAATTTAACAGAAAGGAAAACCAGCTATATCACTGTAACCATATGATGTCTCATTTATGTCTCATTTAGAGATCTAAAACTTAGGCAGTCTTGAACTTGTGATATAGATTTGACAACTGTTTGGTGCAACGGTAGCTATCCTGCCTTTTGCACCGACGGTCCTGGGTTCAAATCCCAGAAGGGGCAGATGTTTGTATGATGAATACAAGCATTTGTACCTCAGTCACGGATGTTTGTATATATTTCTATGAATATTACTTATTTATGTATAATATATGTATGTCTATCAATTACCCTAGTATCCATAACACAAGTCTTAAAAGTGCTTACTTTGGGCTAGGTTAATTGGTGTGAATATAGGAAATATTTATTTATTTCATAATATTATTTATATCATAATTATATGTCTGTAAGGACAGGAATTTAAAAAAAAAAGGCTTTATTAAGATAATAATTTTATTACTGTCTTCTTTATGGATTATTGTATACTTGTTAAAGTATTACATTCGATATTGTAGGTAGTAATAACTAGAACATTAAGGTATGGTGCTGGCGTTAGCTTAAGAAATACTAGGAAAAATTCAACAAGTCTGTCCAGGTCTTGGTAGCTTAATTGGAAGAGTACTCACCTGGATAGCTGGGGAATGTGGGTTTGTGGTTGACACCTCAAGCCTCAAACGCATACGTATACACGGTAAAAATATTTTCAAAAAAGACGCTTTCTTTCTAGGAAGAAAGCTAAATGAGATTAAAACACTATAACAAAACTTATTATGTTATACTGTTATATATATATTACTTTGTTACATATTATAATACTTCATTTTGAGGCAAACATCACTTCTAGAATGCCAGGCAACAACTATTATAATAGTACTTAAAATTTAATAAAAAAAAGATATCTTGAATATTCATCAATATTAAAAAGCTTTTTAAGACTAATAATATTACTTCTGATGTTACTCATCATGAGTTATGGATGCTACCTTTATCTAACAGCTATGGTTGTGATGCATGACACATCTATTTATTATATAAGGAGTGGCCAAACTTCTGACCTTAGGTCTATTTGTATTTCTTGTGGTTGACTGCAAGGTTCAAACATACAAATCACATTTCGTGTGATAAGTTTGTAAGTACACAAATGGTTTAACATTATAAAATTCCATATTTTATTCTGCCTTGTGACACAGTAAAGTTGGTATCTGTTATATGATTACATTGTGTGGTTTGGAATCAATTAGCCTGTGATGTTAATAATGTTATTGTTTCAACTTTATTTATTATTTTTATTACTTCGCATCACATAATTATGTAATTGAAATCTTAATACCGCTTGTATTTTACTATCATTAGTTTGGGTGTGTGCGTGTGGTCATATCCAAAACAAGCTCACACAAACTATAGTTTTTACAGACTTGCAATTGAGACCTCCTTGTTGCACCTGATAAGTTTTATATCATACATCGTGTATTATACCTTTTTAGATGCAGCAAGGAGGAAAATGTTGATAGGCATTACATATTTAAACAAACCGTAGACGATGTCGCGGTAAGGACCAATACGATCGACGTTCGAAAATAGTAAAACCAGTTAGTGAGTCAAGTCATTTATACAGCCACTTCAACACAAAACACAACCTTGCTGAGCGGCTCGTGTACCACTCGGGGCAGTTTCCCGATGGCTGACTCACAAATGAAATTTATCAGAAATGAGAGATTGGATCAATTTCGATGCGACTTTCCGCCTCACCTATATGACGTCATTTTAAACATGAAAATTATTGCATTCGAATAAGTAATGTAATTTTATATATTTGGTTGAACTGGGGCCATATGATGATCTCTTATCGCGATAAGATATAAAATAGGCATGTAAAAACGACCACGCCTCCGAGCCCTCAGGATTCGAACCCACGACTTTTCGCAATCCGGGCGAGTGCTCTGACCGTTGAGCTACCGAGACGCTGGCAGACGCGTCGAAAACAATCGTATTTCAACTTCTAATATTAGCTAAGCTAGCTTGTTATCGCGATGCAAGTTGTCAAAGCGAGACACCGCTATACGCGGTCTATAATGGTCTCTCCGTAACGGGGAAACTTGTATCGCAATAAAAGTGTCATGGTAGGGCTTATTGTCGGGCTCTGAAATGGGCTCTGAACTGAACCTTATATAACTGCTAAAGAACTAGTAGGTATCTATAACCGTTCAAGTGGTGATTCCCATAAAGAGACGGTGCTACGAGGGGTTTTAACGTGTACGCTTGGGGTCCACAAGCGCCATTATAAGACGCCGCTGCATGCCTTAAGAATCACGAACTTGTTACCGGGTAACCCGCCAGCAGAAGTTAGTAAGCAGAGTTTATCCGTCAAAAATAATCTATAACCATGACATTGTCTATGTTCATAACAATATAAAAACAGTTCCTCTATTTTTTTTATGATATTAATTGCACAGTTTCTTAGCAAATCATAAAAAAATTACAAACAAATCTTTTGATATCATTGGTTTTGCTTTTGAGCTATTGAGCTACAGTATCCAAAGTTGTCTTAAGTACTAAGAATATTTAAGATAGATTCAAACTACTTAAAATTATAAGATTAGATAAGATATATTTTATGTACCGAGTATATAACTACAAAACGCGGGAGAATTGGTAGTTATAAGTATCTTTTTAACGACGTTTTTGGCGGTTACACCGGTCGTAGTCGCGGATTTACTGTCAACCCTGTTCAATTCTGTGTGTCCTGTAAAAAGTGATACAATTCGACTTATATCGAATTTGATGTTATTCATGCCACCTTGATCATAAAAATATCCTCTATTTTTCTGTCTCTATAACATTTTGATTCATCTCTTACCTGCCAAGATCGTATGGTACATCTAGGGCAGATTAACCTGTTTTGAGAAATAGTTTTGTGTAAATAAATACATGTTGACATGTATCGTCTACAAATCTACAATAATCAAGTCATACATTAAATTTTTTTGTATCTCAAGTAATTTCATTATGCACATATATTTATAATCTAATAAAGTGTCATCTGATACATGTTTAGTTAAGTTACTTGACAACAAAACAATATCACCTATCACCACTGTTCCACATAAAGTGTTATATGATACAACTAATTAAGAATCGTTCATTATACACGAAAACTCATTTGTTGTGTTTTGATACAATAAACAGCTTTTTTAAATATCTTTTGTTCTATAGAACGATTTTAATTAGGAACCTAATAGTTGTTAAACAATGCAAAAGTAATACAAACTGTGTTACTATTTTTGTATAATGATTATGCTAACAAATTTTATGATTTTTAAACAACCAATATTGAGATGTATCAGTTTTCACAGGACGCACAGAATTGTTTTATGAACGCTCAATATTTGCACATAGTTTTTTTTTGCTCAATTGGAGAATGTAAAGGACAGTGTACTTCCTGTTAATTATCGGTGTGTACGGTATGGAAATGTAATAAAGGTGCGCAGGGTCAACATACAATGGGAAGCAACCTCCAAGCTCTCCTTCCATTGTGCAAAAGGCGACCTTGCCCGTTTTAGTTTTCACCATCATCTGCATAAAGATTAATTTTAATGAACTATAATTACATGTAGGTACGTTCGATACAAGTGTGGGATGGAATCACTTGATTGTGCCATGTTATTGTAATATTTTTTGTTTCATCAGAAATGGTTTTGTTTATTCTTTCGGAATTTCTTATAAACAAACTTTACATATATATTTATTGAATATTTCATATTTCTTTTACTTTAGTTATTATTGACATAATTTTTTTTTCTTCTCCACACTATCTCTTTACAAATAAAAGTAATTGCTACCATGAAGTAATGTTAACAAATATAAGATTGTGGAGAGACTGGTATGTGAACTAGGCCGCAGCCTGTATCTCAGAAAAACCATTACTCTCCCCTCTGAAATGTTCTTAAATACCTATAATTAGTGATTATTAACATGTTTTTTTTTTTCATTTTTGTGACTCTGATATTTCTACTCGTGTGACTGCGCAAATTTTCGCCGGTAAAGATATTTACTGTCTATGAATTTTCTTATCATCTGTCCACATAATAAGACCTTTGTAGTCTGCGAATTTAGTAACTTTAATCTTTACGTTCTCAAAATTATTATGGCGTTAGTCCTATCGCGTAAATGTTTTGCTTTCCTACTTTTTCTCTTTAATTCGCTGTGTTCAGATAACTTCTGTTCGATGGTAGATCCCCGTGAATTTTAATTTTGACTTATCAGTTGCATTCTTGGCATTTTAGATTTTAATATACTACTGCTGAACCTAATAAAAGCATGTTAAATAAATAACGTACCTATGCAAAGAAATACAGACTGGAGTGAAAAAATATGGACGAAATTAAAGGTTGGCTAAAATCTGCAATTGAAGATTTCGGCAAAGCGTTTTGTACCTACTGTTGTTCAGAAGTTGTGGTTCAACTTTTTCAATGTTTTTAATTTGTTACCTATCTATTAAATAGCATTTAAGCTACTTCTAGCAGCTTGAACTGTTAAAAAAAATCTGGTAACTAACAAGTTTTTGAAGATCTTCTTATGTCCTAGCTAAAACTTAAGGTTGACACCACTGCCTTGGCAATTGCTCGCCAAAGAATAATTGTATACACAATACACCTACACAATCTAAGACTGGTTCTAGTGTCCCGCTGACGCTATGGGCTATGGAAGCGTCAGTGTCCACCATCAGCGTGATAGTAAAACTAGCCTAAGATTTCCCACTTCTAAGAAAGATTCTTCTAAGTTTGACGGCTGCTTGATTCAACGATCCCCCCCTTACCCCTAAGGATTTCTCTTCGAAGGTTAGAGTTTGTGAAATGAGCATGATCCTGAGTTATAGCTGTAATAATCGGACCGATTATTTCACCGACTTTTTCTCTTTATGACCAATTAAATGCACATGTTTTATATGTACGAGTATTATTTATATAAATATCAATAGTTAGCATAATAGGCCATAATTTTTAGTGTCAGTTTTTTTATTTCTTGACACTTTACCTGCTTTCATAGTTCTAACTTCTTTAGGCACCCCATCTTCAAAGAAGCATCGCATGGATTATCACCTGCTTGCTGCGTCACGCCGCGTTGCGGATTCGAGTCGGCCAGTCACTGCTCCCTGGCGGTAATCGATCACTGACCCCGTTTTAAATCAATCAATGCTAATTTAGTTAAACATCCGTAACGTTAACTGATCATCAACTAACAGGTGCCCGTTTTTGTACCTACCGAGAACTCTAACGTAATTAAATGAAAAGAGGTTTTACATTAAAAATGTTAATTTACTTAAATGGTAAATTTTTAACTGGTATCATTATTATATTAACGACTAGAGTTCAATATGATAAATTTTGGTCACCTATTCAGTTTTTTTTTTAATTTATTTAGGACAACCAACAACTGATCAAAGAGATTACATACATAGTAACTGAACAGTCAACAACGTTATCCACAAATAATTACATGAAGTTAACCTTGAACATACAATTTTAAAAACATTTAGTTTTATTTTTACTACATTCCTATTTATTGCATTAATTAATAAGAATACGCAAGATATTTATATCTAGATAGATATGATATCTAGATAGTTCCTTATATATTCCTTATATGTATCCATAAGACGCTTCAAAGGAGCGCTGGTTTGCCTGCATTAGTTTTAGTAGTTCGCGGGGAGAAGAAATGGTATGTTTTGGTGTTAGCCCTACGGGAAAGTCTATTGGGTACTTTAAAATATATCCGCCTAAGTAATTCAATACAATCGTATTTATTATGAATTGTATAAGATTGTCTGATCAGCAAGTAATCTTCTTTCTTCAAGAGATAAAAGTGAATAGTTGCTAAACATCTGCAATCATTGGCTGAACGTGATAACCACTGTGTCATCTAGCTACTTAATAGCCCACGATAGTGTTACATCTGCTTTTTTTCTGTTAGTTAGAAAGTATTAGAAATAACAAACATGAAACATGCATGATAAATCAGTACAACATTTTTTTTCAGCAATACGTGCGATTTCAGAAATATTTTGTGATATTTTATGCCATATTATATTTTATATATCTACAGTAATATTATAAAGAGGGAAGATTTTTGTATGTTTGCAATGAATAAACTCAAAAACTACTTAGCCGATTTTATAAATTCTTTCACCATTGGAAAGCTACATTCACGCTGAGTAACATAGGCTATATTTAATGCTGGAAAAAATTAAAAGGATTTTGTCTACCCGTGCGAAGCCAGGACGGGCCGCTAGTATATTATATTTAGAGTCTGATTATCACAAAAAAATATTAAATTGGTAAGTCCAATATTAAATTCTCTGCTATAAAATTTGTCTGCAAGATAGTACATTTGCGATAAAAACGTAAGTTCTATATTGTGGAGACTGGCACTCGAAGTAAATAACCTGTTTTATAGGTCACCTGTCCTCCGTAACACAGGGTCTTTTGTTGTAAATGATGTTAAAACCATATCTTTTTTTTTTTTTTTAAACTGATCGATACTTCAGCTACATGATAATAAGGAGAATAATGCGATGACTAATCTTATCTGCATCATTATTGTTTGTATCTTTTATATATTACTAGCTAACCCGGCTACGCGTTGCTATGGTAACGTTAATCTATAATCTAAGATCACAGTGGTTTGTGTGTTCGTCTGTCCGCTCTTTGTCCCGCTCTTACTCCATTGTATCAATAACCTTACCATAGCAACGCGTTAACCGCAAGTAGTTCGTCTACCGGACGCTAGATGGCACTATCGGAAAAATATTTAATAATAGAAAAAAAATTAAAGAATTTTGTCCACCCGTGCGATGCCGAGACGGGCCTCTAGTTGATTATAAAAACTGTTATTCTTAGGCTTATGGTAACTATATATGGTAAGAAACCCACAAAGTCCTTCTTTTATATAGTAGAGATATCTATGTATAATAAAATCATTTATCATAAGATATTTTCTTCATGTTTTGAGTAGAAATAGTATTTTGACTAAAACTGCTTGATCAAACGCATGTTTGACTACAATGGTATTTTTAAAAATCTTGTCTCAAAAATAATCTTTCATGAAAACTCAATTTTCAGGAAATATATGTTCATGAAGTTTGGATCACAGGCATTACTTTTTTATTGCGAACACAAAAAGAAAACTTAATAATAAGTTAGTGAAGCCAACAACGGTTTATTTTCAATATTAGCACGTTCTACAAACAATGTAATTAAAATAACGGTCTAATTGATCCGCCGAATCACCCACGAGACCGTTACTTAGCGTCTTCGAACAGGAAGTAGCTAAGGTATCATCATTGCATTCCACTAGACCGTCGGGATGTAAAATTTCCGGTGCATTAAAGCGCGTGATCGATTAAATTATGTTTTTCCTCTCAGGAGATTAACATTTATTATTAGTGACATTTGGAACGATGTTCTTTTGCCCAATCAATCAATCGATCGATCATTTATTTATGTGCAATGACATGAGGTATAACTTTTAGAAATTCGTTAAACATTTTTGTGCCTGAACATGTTTACCATTAAATAAATGATATACAAATATTTATGTCAAAATAATGAATTTATTAATATGTATAATGAAAACATTAAAATAAAAGAATTATGTAAGTTTTAGTAAGTACACTAACATAAAAACAAACCAGTGCGAGGCTGACATGGACCGTCTCTGCGTAAGTGTCCGCAACATTCTAAGATGAACAGAATGTTAGGTATTTTGATATGGCTTCAGGAGTAGACGCAACAAGATATACACAAATACATATATGTCATTACTAGCTTTTACCCGCAGCTCGCCTTAACCGATTCGTTGCTGATGTTTTTTTTTGTGTGTAGCGTTAGCCACTGAATTGTGTCCGATTTAAGAATTGATGATAGCTCCTTCAAATCAAGTTTTAGGGAAATCAACCCAGAATAAAACTATCTTCATTTTTCACGTAAATCAAGCTCGTAGCCTTCGTTTCTGTAATTCTATGTAACAACAAATCGTTTAGTGTAGACTACCGTTTAAAAGTTGTATTTCTACCCCTCGGGAACAGTACTATTTTCTGGTTTAAAGGTACAATAAATACTTTTCTGTACCTCTGGCAAAGTGTATGCAAAATTTCATGATGATCGATTGAGTAGTTATGGCATGTAAGTGTAACAAACAAACTCACTTTAGTATTTATAATATTAGTTAGGACAATAAGGTTTTTACCGATATGATATATAGCCTATAATTAACGCAATCGCATGTTCTTATATTATACCAAATTTCATTACAATGGTCAACCCGTTCTTGACTTATAGAACGACATACAGCTAGAAAAAAAAATAAAAATATAATAGGTGAATCATAAAACGGAAACGGAAGTTCGTCAAAATGTACAGACACAATCCTACAGATTTATATAGTAGTATGGATACCGTTACGTAATAGATAAAATAATTAACTCAAACACCCAACAATAAAAGAAAGAAAACAATAACTTACTAATAAATTGACTAACTGAAAATTACTAAAAAACAATTAACTAATAAATGTGGTTGGTACGAAGTAATACGCGTAGAAATGTTCGTTTTGGCTATAATTTTAAAACTGTTACGTAACGGTTTTGAAGTTTCCATAACGTTATCAGAAACCGTTTTCAGTTTTGGTTATCACTATCGCGGTTGACAAGATAGTTTATTATGGTTTGGCTATTGCAAAACGAATGGAAAACGCAAGCGCTGTTAGCTAACGTAACACAAGTTTTTGTTTTAGTTATAAGTTATTATGGTTATGTTATGGCGATTTCCATTCATGCTTTACTGGGCTTAGGACTAGTTGTTAAGATTTTAATGTATGAACTAGTAATTTGAATAAATAAGATCGTCATTTACAATAGTTTTTGGTTCGTATTTATTTTTTGATAATTTTCTGATCATTTATATTATTTACTAAATTATTTTTTTTATTATTGCTTTTATCACTATTTTGGCGCATTTAACCGATAGTAGCAGCACGACGCCGGTTTTCAGTTTTGGTTTCGTTATATCAGTTTTGATAACGCGACCACTTCTTGACAGCGCGCTTTGCGTTGATTATGAGAAAAACGGTTTTATGTTTTGTGGTAACGTTACGTTGCGGTATGAATTTCAAAACAGTTTTTAGTTACGTTTTGGTATAACGTTCTCATGCCTAAATACGCGTACCTCCGTCTTGTTTGCTTTCCATATAATATTTTATCATTTATATACACAGAAATCGTTGTTGAAGAACTGTTCTGACCAGTAATGGCTGCCTAATTAATAACATTTTCTATTTAACATTTTTTCACTGTTTGAGTATGGTATAAAATAAAAAATCTAGTCATATAGAAAGAACAGCATGCACAAAGGCGCCAGATTTTGCCGTGTAAGTTCGTTATGGCGTTGTGGTGGATATTCTTTGCCTGGGTTTTATTTATTATATAAATAATGACTAAGAGTATGTACCTACTTAGGTTTAATGAATAATCAAATTATTCATATTATAAATGATTAGTTAATGGCATCATCAACTCATGAACGCAATCACATTAACACGATTATCATTCTCTACTTTGTGAATTGATAATTCTATGTACGCGACCAAGGTCCACAAGACCCTGGGAGGATGCGGCCACCTTCCCCTCCATCCTCATCCTTACACCACCTGGTTACGATCTTTATAAAAATCACGACAAGTAACACAATATCGTTTCACACAATAGATAAATGCAAATACATGGAACGAACTCACCGAATTCCGGCATCAGTACCGCGAGACTCTCATCTCGCGCTGTTCCTCCGTTCTTGCCAACCGCGTGCCCTTTTGTACCTAATTCTCGCGTGTTTTTTTACCAACCCGCTTCTTATAGACAATTATTATCTTAATGATACCACAGTAAAAAAATTGCGTTCCGTGTCTAACGCGAGTTGCTAGTACAAAATTACATTATTCTAATTAATTTTAGTGTTAATTACATAAATTTAACCTTTGTTGTTCTCAATTGCGGATCTCCGCGACAGGCGTGTCGCGTTTCTAAAGTTGTACCGGATCATTGAAATAAGACGTAGTGTCGTGTAATATAAAGACAGCATGTCATGTTTAAATATTTCACCTTTTCTTTGTATGTTTATGAATAATCGGAGAGAGCCTGATATTTACAAACCTGCACAAATCTAACATTCACAATACTGTTTTGGGAGATACTAATTTAAATAAGGTTACATAATCAATACACATATATGTTACTAGCCATTACCCGCCCATCATCTTTTCTTTTCTTTGGTATATTTTGTTAAATAATTGATTTGATTGTCATTAATCAACCCATATTTTTCAGATTATTTTTTGCAAAAATTTGCGAAGCGGCGGGTGACGGCTATTCAGCATATAAACATAAAGTTTCTACACTTAACTGTTGGACCTACATCTTCAGTTTTCTTATTTAACTTTTCACGTTCTTATTTTGACGCCAAAGAATTAGTAATTTAGGTTAAATACAGAAAAATAATGACCGAAACCCTTACCATAACAACCGGCAGAATAAAATTGATTCGGGAACTTTTTTATAAAAGTAAATCGAAAACAACGGTTTAGGGTCCATCGAATATACAAATAAGTGGTCTAAAACCATCCAACATACTACAGATTTTCCCGCGTTGATTGGTCATGGTCCCATACATAATAGTCTTGACGTGACAAAGGAAACCATTTATAAAATAAGATAGCATTGAAAATGCAACATCAAATTTAGGTTAATTAAAGTAGCACATTGTGCACAAAGTAAATATTTAATCAAGCTGTTCCTTATATTGAATTCTCTTTTTGAATAGACAATTCACAAAACTTTTTTGGACAGCCAATAAAGACATACATCTTCCTCTATTAGATCTAATACAATGTCATAAGGTCAAATGGTAACTTGTGCTGCTGTCGACTGTATCTAGTGAAGTTTCGTATCATAAGCGTATTTTGTACTATGAAAATGATAAACGATAAATTTTCAACCGTTTTCGCGTAGTACATGTATAGTAGTTGCTTTGGATTAAATTAAATTCTTCTTTGTGGCTGCACTCTTGACAGAGTGGTCGTGCTCGTCACATCAGGGTTGGTGGCATGCTTCACAATACGTCGCCAGTTTTTTCTGACCGCCGCTTTCCTGGTGAAGAGGACCGTTCACACACCTAACTGCTAAGATAAACAAAGTCGGTGGCAAACAAGTATAGTGCTGCCTTTTTTCGAGGTTGCCACGAAAAACAAAAAATATAGGTAGTTGGGACCATAAGGCTTTCCTGGAGTAATAAATAATAAAAAAAAACAATTTCAATAAAAACAAACAACAAACAGCTAAATAAATACTTATATATACTAAAACATGTAATCTTTGCTGATGCAACTCGACAAATTTTATAATATTACATCTCAAGTAAGTGATAATATTTCTTTTTAATAAAAGGAAACTTAGTCTAAATATATTAATATCTTACTGTTAAGTTAACCACAATTTCGATCTATATTTTTACTGTATTCAAATACCCTATTGTGGGTAAATTTTCTATGGGTTAGTTGCCACCTAAGCGAATCTTAAAACAGTTAACAACTCTTTTGTTTCCCTATAGCTTGTTGGTAGATACGTCGGTTGATTTTATGCTTCGATGCTGCGCCAAAACGGTTTTTGTTTTAGCAAAGTTTTTGCCGTCGGGGTGTAATGCACTAAGATCATTGGCCTTAAAAACAATGAGTCTAGGGACGCGGAAATTAGTTACACTCGGTATGCCACTCAATTCGCCACGTGAATCTACCAAATTACACCAAGGTTCGCAGGTATTAACAACACTAAATTAAAATATTTTATCAGCGAGATGATAATATACATTTTATCTTGATGTTTCGTCGAAGTGCTTCCTAAAAAATATATCATTCAACTTTTTTATGATTTTTACATTTTGTATTTTTAATACTATTTAATCAAGTATCAATCTTATATGATAAAAGTTACTAGAAAAATAGGTCTCCGGTCCACTAGTAGAGCAGTAAAAAGATTGCGGGTTACAGTCCCACCTGGGGAGAACTTTTGAAATGAGTAGATTTGTTTCTAATATTTTTTATATTAAAATTATTCATTCAATCTTGTTATAAAAAGTGATATCAAAAGATTTTATGAAAGATAATTATTCAATATCCTTCTCCGTCTCTTTCGAGAAATAGTTAACTATGACTATACTTAATTTTACTATAAGCTTCTTTCAAGCTTTTTCTATTAGTGTCTATCAAGCTAAATGAATATTTTTTTCAATTTATGCTCGTGTTTGACTAATTGTCGATGAACGCTTACGAGCGGATGATCCTTGGCCCAAATTAGTAAACTTCCGTACGCAATCACTACTTGGTCATAACTACTTCCTGTTACAATTTATATGTTTCAAATTAATATTTATCGTCACAGCAGTAATTTTAAGAGGGCGTAAAACAGAAATTTCAATCAAAATGTTATAAAAAAGCAAACAGGAGAATTTGCCATCTGTTATTATAATTTCATCCTTAATCGTATTCTGAAACATGTCAGTACACATTCTGACCATGGCGGGCGGTATGTTTAAACAAAATTTAGGGTTCATTCGGGCGTAGACATTTATTCAAATATGTTCCTTACATTTGTATATCCATAAAACATTAAACCTTAGTATGATTCAATTTTGTTCTGGTAGCGACATCTTGTGACATTGAAAATCAACAAAATATATGTAAAAAAAGCTATAATTTTTAAACAGTCAGCGGCATGGATTGATTAAAGAGTGGTTCATCATCTTAGCCAAAAGACTTAGCAGAAAGGGGAATTTATTGCCATTACCTCCGCGATTAAGAGAAATGTTGGAAATCGCCGTAAAAGACTACAACTAGAACAGCCCTTTTTTTGGTCTACGGTACGTAAACATGTCTTAAGAGTCGGGCAGGACTCGAGCCCGCCTCCTCTGGCTATCCTTGCGAGTGCTCTTCCAATTAAATTATCGAGACCATTAAATTTTGTGTTTCTTAGCCGAATACCAGCGCCATCTCTTCATGTTATAAAAAACTACTTACCTTAGTCGATAAAGGTTAAACAGGTTTGACTTTTTTATTATTTGGGCATTATACTGCTAGATTTTATTATCTAATTAAATTTTCACTAGGAAAAACTCGAGTTATGATGTGGGTTCGGATCTCGCTTAACTATTGAGTTGCTGATTTTTACGGAATACGGCCGGAAATGTACGGAAAAATATTTAATAAGCGTTATTTCTTCAAGAAAGATGGTTTGTCTTCGAAACGTGTAAGAATACGATAAATCAACATCAATCAGTCAATTGACTTGACAGAATAAAGACTGGAAGAGATAGTTTAGAATGCTCTCACGATATATTTGATTATTTTCTATTTTGACAGCTAATTAATAATCGCCTGATAAACTAACCTGTCTACGGTATCGTCATCAGCATTAAAAATATTTGGAAATATCGAACAATCTTAGAATTCAATCTATCTTTTTATTTAAGTTTTTCATATGAATCCTATGGAATTAAGTACCACGTAAAACTTTGTACATCTTAGTTCCATTTTTTTTTAAATATTAATATTTTAGTATGCATCATTTTATATGTTAAACTTAAGTCATAAGATTCAACTTCATAAATGTATTAATTTATTCTGAACTCCTCAATCATCAATAACTTTTTAGTTGTAGTGTGACAACTCTTGTGTTATATATAAGTGTGTGGGTGCACATCCGAAGTACATCGGTGAGGTTCTATCGAATTTGGTCCACTCATTTCAATCAATGGGCTATAATGAATATAATTATTTATTTTTAATTATTAATTTCATTATTAAAAAAAAAAATGATGTAATTTATGGATTATGATCTCAAATAAAAGTACTTAATTTTTTATTATTTATTTTCTATAGCGCTCTATAATAAAACTATTGTATTTGAATACAAGGAACTATTAATAATATATGAAGTATACTCGTATAATTGAACATAGTCAAGCGCGCGCACACACACTTATACATATACATGTGTGCATGTTTATATGTGTGTGTAAAATAGTAACTTCCTTTAAAACAAAATATAAGTTCTAAAAATATAAGTCTCTTATCAAGATATAAGTTCCACTGTTAAAGAAAGACGCCACTACAGGCCACGTATAGCGCTCTCTCTTTGACAATCGCACTTGAATCAGTAAAACCACTGGTATTTACAATCCAACCCGATTATTGCCTAGTTTAGATGCCAGTTGCCTCTATCTAATATAATTTTTATATTTTATATTATTTAAGCATTTAAATACTTTTTTTTTAATTAAAGAAATTATTACAAGAAATAGTTTAACTGCTCTCAAATGTCAGGCGATACATTCAGACGTTATCGAGCAAGTACTCTTTGTATTGGTATGAGCATGTAAATCAAAGACGGTTTCCGAGCAAACACCGTTTTATTCACTTCATCTGACACCTACTTCATTACAATTATTATTTCTCTGCCTTCCACACTCTTTCACACAAGTTGAATTTTTTCTTGTGGTAATTTCTTTACATGTTGAATTTTTATGTACATAGTTTATTAATGTGCTTTCTGCTAGCTTCTATTTAGAGTTGATATCTTAAAGTATAACTATTTTGTGGACTGACTCACCGCTACCCCTTATGGAGACCACGAAGGTTCAACGTTACCTTTCATCCAAAACTTTTCTCATTCATCCATCTAATTTGATCCGACGAAGTAAAAAATATAATTTATTGGGTTCACTTAAAGTAAAAAGCGACCGTATACCGTCGGTTGTGATAACTTTAACGGAAGCGGACTGGGTACGATTCTTGCCGATGTACTATGGACTTGTACCTACTCGTAACACAAGTGTTTAACACGACGGATTATCGGGAATATTATTAATGTCTCTGAATGAATGCATTTTTAAATACATTAGTGAAAGGCGATGACCACACAAGTTTCAAATTAAAACGAATGAGTTTTTTGCGCTACGCACCGGATACGGGGGAGGGAGGTGGTTAATCCTGGGCCTTCGGCCTGGCCCAAGAGTTATGTTAAACTTTTACTGGCTAAAAACCACCTAGAAAGTGCCAAATAAATTGCCTGGATAGGCTAGACCAGGGCGACGCAGGAATAAGTATTTCAAATTGAAATAATGAGAGTGTTCACAAGGCTCGGTAGCTCAATTGGACCGGATTTCCAAAGGTTGCGGGTTCGATTCCCGCCTGACAAAAAGGCATTGAAAAATGCATAAAATATGTAAAAATGATAAAACTGATTATTAATTATTTTTATATAACTATCAACAGCTTATTAAGCAAATGTATAAAAACTGTTATCAATCATTGGTATGTGAACTGAGATTTCAAGATATTTTATCAATTCTTGTGAATTCGATACATGATTATGAAATCTGATATCATCAGAGCAATGCTTTGACTCTGACATGTGCGTACTCTCTCTTAATTTACATGTTGAAGTATTATTATTACCTCTCACGTAACAGTATCGCTACGCACTCGATATGATAAAATCGATTATATCCATCATCGGTTTCTCAATACTCATAGCGAATTGTGGAGAACCAATTTATATCGTGTAATTTAACGCTCTGAATACAACTACCACAGAAACAACAAATATAAATAACCAAATGAACACGTTAAGTTTCTAAACGAACATTATCTAATCTGTACTTATAAAATGTGTATCATACCCTCTCCCATCTCTTTATTTATCGATTTTTTGATATTATCTGTTTAATTATAGTGACGTTTAGCACTAGGCAGGTTGTATACTTGTTTGCCATTTAAAAAAAGACAATGACACCATTGTTTCGCGCCAAATTCGTATGTGCTATGGAGCTTTAATCATGCCATGATCTTTAGGATGTGTTACAGCAACAAGAAAGTAGCTTCTAGAAGGATTTTAAATAAATATTAATTAGTGTGATAAATAAAGTAATTGTGCAAAAAATCTCTTGATTGGTGCGAATATGTGATATAATAAGATTTGCCAAAATATGGACTAAGTTAAGTAATCTGTGTCTTGTAGTCTATGGCTGCTTGTATATAGTCTGTGTCCGATTATCGTTGTGACAGACGCAATCTGTGTTGTTAGCCAATCAGCTGTTCGTCATGTATGATTCAAACATTCAAAATAAACATTTAAAATAAACGGCTAGGCAGAAATTCTCACCTTGAAAAGTATTATGTAGAATTTCCTTGGCGTTCAGTGATAAATAGTGCAACTCGATGTCAATATCCAACAGTGAGGTTATGTTTCAACATTTTTATCAATAATCTTGAGGCTGTGTTCACTTTTAGTAAGTATTATAGTTAATTTTGCTGAGAGTGATTAATCGTGATTGTTACTTGTTGACACCGGAACCGGAACTGATTGATTCTTAACACCCGTATAATGAGTGAAGCTCGCACTAACATACGTTTTTCCATAATAAAACGTCAAAGCGAAATTGACGATGTCATAGCTTTGACTGTGAACAATACTAAAATGCTAGAAATTTATTTAACCTTAGTTAAACAAGATTCCATAAAAAAACTTTTTGAAAATAAGCTTGGGTTAGCTCGTTTAATCGTAGATTCTGTTTTGGCCTCCGAGCTTGATTGGGATCAAGAGCTAAACCATCCTCAAATAAAAAATAAAAAAGGCTTTTATTATTACTAGTTAAAAAAACTCATTAAACGAGCCCAAACTCAATGGAGTTGTGTTGTTTTATTGCGGTGTTCCTATGGCCACCTTCCAGCTCCATAATCAGACCCTGGTTACCAGATAGGATCAAAAGACTCGTCAATTCGAATCAATCGAGCCCAAACTCGATGGGGTTGTTTCGTTTTATTGCGGTGTTCCTATGGCCACCTTCCAGCTCCATAATCAGACCCTGGTTACTAGATAGGATCAAAAGACTCGTCAATTCGAATCAATCGAGCCCAAACTCGATGGGGTTGTTTCGTTTTATTGCGGTGTTCCTATGGCCACCTTCCAGCTCCATAATCAGACCCTGGTTACTAGATAGGATCAAAAGACTCGTCAATTCGAATCAATCGAGCCCAAACTCGATGGGGTTGTTTCGTTTTATTGCGGTGTTCCTATGGCCACCTTCCAGCTCCATAATCAGACCCTGGTTACTAGATAGGATCAAAAGACTCGTCAATTCGAATCAATCGAGCCCAAACTCGATGGGGTTGTTTCGTTTTATTGCGGTGTTCCTATGGCCACCTTCCAGCTCCATAATCAGACCCTGGTTACCAGATAGGATCAAAAGACTCGTCAATTCAAATCAATCGAACCCAAACGCGATGGGGTTGTTCCGTTTTATTGCGGAGTTCCTATATTCTTCTATTCTATTCTATCTATTCCTGTTCCAGCATCAAGCTCCATGTCATCATAATATTGCATTGTCACGCTTTATACATATGCATGCTAAATTTCAGCTCAATCGGAAACAGGAAGTGGGTCAGAAGTGGATCAATACAGACACCGGGACATAAAAGATTGTCAAAAGAATTAGTGACTATTGAAATATATATTGTGGAAATTGAAGCTTTCACTATCTCATTAAAATATATAAGAACTAATTACCAAAACACCTGTTATATATTATACTGGTTAAACAACCAAATTCAAATGAGCCAAAAAGAAGTGACGGCTTCATACATATTGATATCTTTATCTACATATTTTAAAATATATCATTATCTAGTTTAAGCCGTAGTGTCCGTACACTGAAGTATAAAAGTGCTACTTTTATAATATGTTAAACTCAAGTAAGTACCTACTTGTCTTTTTATATAGACATATAAGTATGTACCTAAGCAATAAAACCGTTTGGTGCAACGGTAGCGATTCTGCCTTTCGCATCGGTGGTCCTGGATTCGTGTCCCGAAAAAGGCAATTGTTAATGTGATATTTGTCATGGGTATTTATATATATTTTATTATATCTTTGTATCTTATGTTTATGTCTATATAGACATATAGGATATTAGGGTAACAGATGTTACCCTAATATCCATAACACTATCAATTTTAAATCTCGGAGACTTGCCCATATTAACATTATCTGACATTATTGGTCCTAAATCGAATTACTTTTTCCGATCTGTGCTTATCAATACTCCTTTTGATTTTTATTTTAAAACCTTTCTATTACTTACTTACTTAGATTTTTGCGTTTACGTTGCGCGATTTTAGAGAAGCATAAATTCCTCAATACTCCTTTTGATTTTTATTTTAAAACCTTTCTATTACTTACTTACTTAGATTTTTGCGTTTACGTTGCGCGATTTTAGAGAAGCATAAATTCCTTTTTTTAAATATTTCATAAATTTGAGTTTGAGAACTATTCATAAAATTTACACAAAACTTCAAATAAATACAAGACTATAAATGGCATCCACGAATCAAATTATGGGTACACATCTGTATTTACTTTACACCATAATATAAGTACTGCATTTTGAATCCCATCCAACTGTCTTATTTATAACAGCTAATAATATAACTTCTAATTTGGAAACGGTTTAGATTTGCAGATATTATTTGCGATCAGAACTGTGCCTATTACTTTTTTTATTTTAACTGCAATTGAAAATCTTGAAAGTGTGTTTATGGCTTTGTGCTAATTGCGTTATTCGGAACATATTGACACTCTCGTACGAGGATCGTGTGTCGAATCGCGTCTAGACAATTTGTTAAACACATTCTTTGACCCCTTGTGGTAAGAAAAAAGTTTATGTTGTTTTTTTTTTGCATTCACAATGCAATATTTCTATAAGATATAAAATACGCATGTAAAAAACAACAAAACCTTCAAGCCCTCAGGTGGAAGTCGAACCCACGACCTTTGTGTGTTGCGTCGAAGTTTCAACTCGATCTTCCAGATTTACACAAAAAAATCCTGTTTCCTGTGCCCAGAAGCACACCTACGTTTGTTAGCCGCTATTACTCGAACACTTAGCAAAAGTTGCGACTACATATCAGAAGATCAAAGCTCGGAGGTGCGGCGCAGCGATCAGTGCCTGCAATCGAGCGTCAAATTGACTGCGCTTGCGCCGGATGTCTGCAACGTAAATGTAGATTAGGGAAATCTGTCGATACACATTGAGATGAGGCTACTGTGACTAAAATATTGATACTATACTTGTGACAGTATAACGTTATGGCACGACACCTAAAAATACGCATAATCTATGATTTTTTTAAATAAAAAATAGGTTGCATTCATTAAATTTTTTTATTCCTTCGTCTATGTACTCAAGTACAATTTTAAAAAAATATCTTCGCACATCTCTCACTAATTATTTAGTTCCAAATTGAGCAAAGATAGTCCAGAGTAATAAAAAACATAAATCAGTATAATTATAACAACTATAACTAGGAAGCAAATGCTTAAAGATACTTGTTGACTTTGTTCTAATCAACGATGTAATGAAACCATATCACTACTACATTATTGTGATTACAGTATAATATTGTTTTTTGTAGATTATGTATGGTGACGACGTATAATATTGTAAATGTCGTTACTTCTGTTAAAGCTCACGAGTTTCTTGCGCCCCCATTCTTCTTGTCAGTTAAAAGACGTCCCGAATGAAGTAAAAATGTTGGACTATTCAGAACAACTTGTTTTTAGTTCGATTAAAGTTATTTTCCTTTCATTTCATTTTTCTCATCGCATAAAGTTATGCCCCGGATTCGAACCCAGAACCGTAGCTGCAGAAACAGGCTCGCTACTGTTGCACTAAAGGTCCTCATTACATGTTGCACATAAACCACTGGAAGGCGTGCGGGACGTCAATCTTATTCAATGAAAACGTTTTTGGACATTCTGGCGTTGTTAACTTACTTTTGGAAATCTTGACATATTTATAAGATCGCATTGAAAATGCATAAAATATATAAAAATTATAAATATTTGTCTTAGTAGTACTGGAGGTGCGAATTCTTAATAGCTTTGTCGCCAAAATAAATTGGTAAAGCAAACCTGTGGCTCGTCTGTTGACATACACAATCTGTGTACGATTCATTGAATAAGGTTAACGTCCCGCCTTCCAATGGCTTATGTGCAACTTGTCGGCGTAAGAGACGCAACTTAACTTGATTACTTGATAGCGAAATCCTCTTTGTGCGTTTATCGTGCCATACATCAATTTGTCTTACTTATAACTTGACAGCCGTGTCGTTTTTTGCTAGTATTTTTCTATCAAAATTGATCAGGCCTATATATGGCAAAGGAGTTGTAAAAAAATTTGCAAATAGAAATAACACTTATGAGGTTTTTTATAACCTAATATCTTTATTTTCATCCAAATTAAGAGTGCTTGACTCATCTGATTAACTGTACAAAGTAAAAGAAGACATTGTTCCCACCGAACTTCACCTAGGCAATCAAGTGAAAATATAAATGACCTCCTTTTCTAGTGAACGAGGTATATCTCCAGATCTCTCACGCGTAAGGACTGCGTAGGTTAGTACTAAGATAGAGCAATGTGCAATTTCATGTCAAGAGTCACAATCTTTTAAGGGCTACCAATCAACAGATTAAGGTGACCATAACTGTGAGGCTTTGGGAAATTATTCTTTTTATTATCACTTTCTCTATAACTTCATGATGTGTTCTTTGTGCAAAAATGATAAAACTTTGGAGATAACAAAAGAATTAGCTAATATCATCTTAATCTCTATGCCAAATCCCTTTGGACCGATAAATTAAGCCACAAAGTGGTCGGACGACGTAAAGATGTCGTCAACGACGGTGTTACTTTGCCTGATACCATAATTACCATTTGCTTTTTATATAACTTAAGATAATGAATTTACAATCCAGCTGACAACCTTAGCGAAGGTTTGTTTACACGAAGTGGCCCCACACGTATATGGCTACGCGACGTGCTCGCAAATACGTTATGAGGTCAAACACCTGAGGGTATGTTGACTCTAATGCTCGCATTTTACTTCAGAATGTACAGTCGACAGCGAATCAAACTTTTCCTTTGACTTTTCGACCTACCTGCCATTGTCAGATAGACCATTTTTTAGAGCGTAAGAACTACTTTAGACCTACTTAATTATGAACAGACCTGCAATTCTTTTATTTAAAAATTTTCGTTAGGGTAAATCTATGATTTAGGAAATATGATTTCAAAAGTGGTTAATGAAGATTAGCATCTGCAATTTTATTGCGGTTAGTACCCTTGCAAGTAATTTGCATTTCTGTTATTTTACGTAAATTGTAACCATTTGCTGTCAGTTCGCATATAGAACCAGTAAGACAAAAAAAAAAAAAACTGGTTGGTTGCCTGTAAAGTCGGTATACGGGCGAAAGTTTTACGTGACAACGACTTTGAGTGGTAAAATAATTTTAATGTGAAATTTCATTCGTATAGTAGGAAGAAGGATGAAACAATAGTAACAATTTAAAACATTTATTTATACAAAGAATTATATTTAAAACATTAATTTATAGGCACGCGTCCCTTCCACTTTTTATGTCTGTCTCTCTCGCTCTTAGGCGGGCTAACCATGCCCGAGTGGAAGGGACGCGTGCCTCTCACTCGCTCTCATTGTAAGCGCATAACGTGAGCGGAGCGTAACGCAGTTTCTTGAACTGAAGTGAATGAAGTGAGTTGAAGTGTCACCCGGCAAACCAATTTATACGACGTTGTCACGTCAAAAAGAAAAGTAAATATACTTTTCGTAATATAATTTTTTAGTAAATATATTTAATTTTCAATATTGATCAATTTTATCAAAAATATGTCGTTGGATTTCAATCATTTACTATTGCATCATCGTTGCAAGTCCGATACTTTGGTGTGTAAGAAAACCCAACAGTTTAAAATTTTAAGACAAATAGCGCCATCTGTATTTTGTTAAAAAACTATACTTAAAAGCAATGCCTACATTGTGTTGTGCGTTTAAAAGCAGACACTACGATTACCCTTTGTTATAGGATTAAGAGTAAATTGAGTGGGAGAGAGACGCAAGGCATTCGGCGGGCCTCTCTCTCGTTCGGTGACTCATCGTAACGTTACCGAGCGTTACACTTTTTCATAAGTGACTCCCAGCCGCAACCTAATTTAAGACGTTGTCACGTCAATATGATGAAATATCTTAAGCAGGAGAAACGGGATTCGAAATCAGGCAATCACCATTCATCATACGCACGGTACCGTTTATGTGTCGCATAAAAACACCAAGTTCGTACTCTAACTAAATACGAATGCGCTGGACATCGTTACGATCGATATCTCATTGCAAAATTATCCTAAGAATTAGCTTTCGACTCTCGCGCAAGGACGAACGGCGGCACCGTTTAAGAATTCGTACCATGTCATAGAATGCAAACAAGATTGCTTGCGAACATATCTGAATTCGACATTTCAATTAACACTTCTGTTTAAGTTTTGCCTCTCTCGAGGTGGCAAAACAGTCGAACACTTTCGTTTTTTTTCGCCTCTGACACCTGATAGCCGGTAAAAGGTGTAGCTGTACTGAGGGTGGTACTTGGTGAAAGCAACATTACATAAGAGCAAATTGCTCCTTAACATGGTCAGAATTTTTCGATCCTGTACAAGATGATTATGCGTAACATAATTTGCGAACTTCATTCTTTGTGATAATGCTATCAGCGCTTATCAGTATTTAGAAACTGTTTGTGCACGACAAACAATGAAGTCACGGAACAAATCCAATTTACCTTGTAGTTCGGTAGGTAGGTGTTTACGTCAGCAACAGCTATTTGAATTCCATAAGTTGGTAATTCAACCATTTGTTTAAATTTACTAGATTTTCTACTAAGTAAACTTTTGCTATCCATATTCTATTGTATTAGTCTGGCAATCTTTATGATTTATTTCAAGTTGCGAATTTACAAATATTCGATTGTTTAAGCTTAAATTCCCTTGTTGTACTTATACTAGTATTTTGTTTTACATATGTTTATATGGTAGCAAGAGTAGACAAACAGGACACTAGGGTTCGCCAGGAGACTATTCCTGTTATTGGATGACTCATTCGATAGCCACTACTTAACATGAATGTATTTACTAAGTTATATGTTCAGCAACTTAATTTATATTAAACAAACATATGAACAAAATTCAATTCTACGTTATAGTGATTTAAAGTCTACGTTACTAGTAATTCAAATACATAAATCAGTTATCTGTAAACAAAGGTGGCAGTAATTGTACAAATGGGTGGTGACAATATACAAACTCGAATTTGGATTCGTACTTAAATTCCTTGATTTGGGAAATTGAATAAATAATTTGATACTTGTTAAATTTTTGATAAGACAAATTGGAGAATGATCAATAGTTAAAATAGACAAATATCTACTTGATGCGTTTTATTCTTAAAGCTTGACTTTAGCTTGTCAAATGAGGTTTTAATCAAACACGCTTTAGAACAATCAAGAAGAACTGAGAACCATAGGCATATTTACGTTTTCTTTTAGGTATTTATTTAAAAACCATATGACAAAAAATTCTTTTTGTCAAAGCTTAACGTAGCACTTCATCCCTTAAAATTAAAACGTTATTGCATAGAAATAAGTCACCCTTTCCAATACAGCGTTTTTACGATTTCGAGTAATGTAGCAATTTAATCGCTTACGTAGTGATAAAAAAAAATAAACTAAGCAGGACACTGATGGTACCTAATGTGATGGAAGTATGTAAACCGCAATATGCCGTTTAACAACCTCGGCCGCTTTGGCTGTGTTCACTCGCTGCTTATTTGGCACGACTCTACCTAATGATGCATTATGATTCGCAAATGAAGTGTAATTATTAAAACCATCAGATGGTTTCTCTTCTCTTGGTTGATTAGTCCTATCGCATGGTCGGTTTTCGCTTTAAAGAAGACCATTCGTTTCAATCTCATAACGTGTTATGCAATTTACTTCGAGAGTTGCTGTAGGGCTTTTGTCATTGAATATTTTATGTTTTAAGGAACTGGTTTCAGTCTAGACAACTCAGACACGTCGAGATCACTCTCGTTCACTTTCCAATAGAGAGGCAATGCTATTTATTTGACATTTTACCGCAAAATCATATCTTACTTATCAAGTCGATTATGTAGTGAATTCGTTATTCGATATTCCATTCACCAATCTCATATCCAATGTCTTAGAAAAAGTACTCCCTTCTGCGTTCAATGTCAACATCAAGTGGTCAATTTCATCATAACAGCCTTGATAAACAAAATGGTTACATTTTACAATTCATGATTCCGTATGTTTAATTTTCTGTTTTTCTTCGCCCACAGTATGTCAGTGCCACATTAGCATACTTACTTAAATTTCTGTAAGCATACCAAATTATACAACATGCTTTTTGTTCCAATCTCTTATCGTCACAATCGACTTCACCCCAGCTGGTAATCCGAGAATCTTGTCCCTAGTTCTCATGCTATTACGAAATTATTATATTATGTATTACACTCAAATACTTTCATTGTTTTACTTGGTATTAGTCAAAATGAGATAACATTTAATTTGTCACGACTGTGAGAACATTTCTTTCTACTTTCCATCTAACTTGTGGTTATAAAGTGCCATGTAATGACGATCAATTGTGCTGTCCCTCAAACTCATAATCTCGCAGAGTGTGTTAAATAGTATGTTTTATTAGCTTGAATGAATTCAATTTTGCTGCTATTAACACTGTAGATATACCCGGATATAAAGTACATTAAAATTTAAGTAATTATGTAATTTAATTTCACCAACTGTAAGGTACTTTTAAACATTTCGTTTCGGTTGTACTTTTACTAAAATCAATTTAAATATGATATTTCAATTATGGTCTTGTTCGTACAATTATATCATAGGCTATATTTTTTTGTTTAGGTGGACTGTGGCCCAAATAAAACTCGCTTACTATTATGAATTTACTTTTATTGGTCACAGTTTTAATCTAAAATGATAATACTGATTAAATTCTTATTTTCTAATCTATAAAAGATACTAAAAGGACAAAAATGTTATTTGAAAGTTCTGTTTCGCGTCGTTAAATATTTCATTGACCTTTTTTAATTGTTTCAACCCCTTATTCGACGTAAATACAAAAATTCGAAATATTGTTTTTTTACTGACACTATTTTTATGAATAGATTAATTTCTTGATAGGTGTTAATTAATGATATATTTTTAAGGATTAATGGTGCACAATGTGTTCACAGCGTTTGGTTAAGGTATAGTCCACGGCATATAAGTTGAACCTGGTTTTGAAATCACGTGCAGTAGCAAGTTTAGGTACATTATTCACTAATTTCAAAACCAGGTTCAACTTATATGCGGGGAACTATAATGGTCATCACGATTGCGCAAAGCCGTCCCATATTTGACTAGTACACGTTCTTAATTTTTTTTTTTAATAATATGCCAATATTTTAATAACGGTGCCATTCGGCTTGACGTGACAACGTACCATTACCTTAACCAAACGCTGTGAAAACGTTTCCTGAAAAGGAGTTGAAACGTTATGAGAACAAGATAAAAGGCTTTGAGGCATGCGTAACGTTATTTCATTTCAATTATTCAAGAAGAATTAAGTTAAGGAATAATGTAACTTCTTTTGATACGCCACCTCAGTAAGTATAAGTTCTTATTTAGAGTTTAAAGTTGCTGAGTCCTTTTAAATTTTCAAAGAATTCTTAATAGTTTTATCTTCATAGTAGCGGCCCGTCTCGGCTTCGCACGGGTGGACAAAATTCTTTAATTTTGACGTGACAACGTCTTAAATTAGGTTGCGGCTGGGAGTCACTTATGAAAAAGTGTAACGCTCGGTAACGTTACGATGAGTCACCGAACGAGAGAGAGGCCCGCCGAATGCCTTGCGTCTCTCTCCCACTCAACTATGATCGGTCTGCCGCGCGCATTGTGCAATTTAATTATATTCATATCAATAAATATTCTACCGAGAAAAAGACGTTGTCACGTAAAATCTTCGCCCGTAAAACCGACTTTACACGCAAAAAAAAAAAAAAAAAAAAAAAAAAATGATTTTTTTTTCTAGCATTATGTTACTCAACGTGAGTGTAACTTTCCAATGATGAGAGAATTTTTGAAATTGGTTTAGTAGTTTTTGAGTTTATTCATTGCAAACATACAAAAATACAAATCTTTCCTCTTTATAATATTAGTGTAGATTGCATTCAAAGGTAAAATCTGGGGATATCAGATGTCCGTTAAGGGCAAAAAGTTGTTTTGCTATGCCTCGTCTAAAGATGTCTTGCTAGAGTTGTACAACTGCTCGTTTATTTCTATTTGCCGATGTTAACAATGGTGTACGAGGTGTGTTCAAAAAGTACCCGGAATTTTTTATTTTAATGGGTCTGGAGAGTCTGATTGTCAAAATTTTTTTTTTATTGTGTTGGTATACATGCCCCTAAAGTATGATAACATTTTCAGCTATAATCACTGTTTACTTTGTCTGTGGTAGTCGCTAAGGTACGACGTGTTTTTATGTGCTCGGCGATTTTTGCTCGTTTAAACAATGGAAGAATTGAATTGATTGAATGGAAAATGAAATAAAGTGTAACAAAGTGTGTGAAATGTTACAAAAAGCCTATGGTGAGTCTGCTATGAAAAAAACAAGTGTTTACGAGTGGTATAAGCGTTTCCAAGATGGCCGCGAAGACGTTGAAGATGACGAACGCTCCGGTCGACCCAGCACGTCAATAATCGATGAAAATGTGAAAAAAGTGGAAAAAATGGTTATGAATGATCGCCGAATCACAATTAGAGAAGTTGCTGATGAAGTTGGCATATCGATTGGTTCATGTCATAACATTTTTTCAAATGTTTTGGGCATGAAACGAGTGGCAGCAAAATTCATTCCAAAACTGCTGAATTTTGACCAAAAACAACAACAAAAACAATACCGTAGTCATGCCCCAACCTCCGTATTCACCAGATATGGCTCCGTGTGACTTTTTCCTGTTCCCAAAGTTGAAGAGACCCATGAAAGGACGGCGTTTTTCCTCGATTGAAGAAATAAAAGCCGAATCGCTGAGAGTGCTCAAGGACATGCCAAAAAGTGAATATCAAGAGTGCTTCGAAGATTGGAAAAGACGCTGGCATAAGTGTATTATGTCTGGGGGGGACTATTTTGAAGGGGACCACATTGATGTAGACGAATAATTTTTATTTCTAAATTTAAAGATATTGCCTGCTTGTTAATTTCTGCGTCGATTCTTAACCTTTTTTTTCATTTAAAAAGTGATTATTCGCTAACTTTGTTGGTTGACTTTATCACTTCTGTCGGTGGAGTGCCATTTTTTTTAAATATTTAATACTGACTTTTGGACGCCTTTACAGGAGCTTTCATTACAGGATGACTCCTGTTAATGAATTATATGTGTGATAGTTGCAGAAGTGCGCTAGACCTAAATACAAAAGCAATATTATTGTTAACCACAAAACCACTCCATGCTTAATAATTGTGAAAGCTCTTAGAAACATAAAATAATATCCGTTCATTATTTCTTCGCTTTTGTCAGTTATACTAATATAGAATGATTTATTAAAAAAAAAATTTTTTTTTTCATATGTTCACATTTTTTATCCCTCGAATGCGTCTTGTAGACGAAGTCTGCCGTTTTATTTATAAGAAATTGTGAATTAAATTCCACAAATATTATTACGAAATTATAACCATCATAGTTTTATTTTTCTTTGGTTATATATAAATTCTATGGAAATTCTAAAGATACCTACGGTTAGTATTCTCAATACAGCATACAATAAATGTCTGGTAGAGACAGCTCCTAAACAAATGTCACAGATGTTTGGAGAATGGATAACGTAATCGGCTATTTTAGTGTCGCCAGTGGAAACGGACATTTCGTGCACATTTCTATCGCTAAAACAAAACAATATTTATTTGTATTATAACAAAAGACCGTTGTTTGAGTTGTTTTTGAATTATATAATATTTCTTACTGTTGCTAATTTTATCATCCACACTGTAAAAGAGGTGGTAACTAAATATTTTTTCTACTAACAATAATAAATAATGTTAATTTATGGAAATATTGTGTGACAGGGAAATAAGGCTATATCAAATAATGTTACTCGTACAATTCTAAATCCCTTTGCGTGCATAACAAACTAACTAAAATTCTTTCGATACGCAGTAAATTGATAACGTTAGATATTAATCAGTTAAATTCTATGGAATAGTGTTGTTCTTCCTCAAATGAGTGTCTCTAAATTTACAATTAAAATTCATCGATTCCTAATTTCGCGTTCCGTCGTTGTAGTTCGGCATCGGTTACGCAAATTGTCTGGCCGTCATCTCGGAGGCTTCGCGTTGCCAGTCAGCCGGCCAGTACCCCGCTATCCGCGCTCAGGCGCACCTGCGCGCGACCTAGCTTCGAACATTTTTAATCTGTGAAGTGCTGTGTTTGTGATTGCGACCTTCTTCTTTTGGAACTATCCTCTCTTTATCACAGACTATAAAGGGATAGCACTGGATTAGCTCCGTCTCTATGATTTTGTATGGATTCAACGGCTTTTTTACGGTGAGTCTAATGTTTGAATAGTGGCAGTTCGTTATAAACCGCCAACGTGTTTTGATTCAATAATGTTCTGTAAAATATATTAACACGTTTTAAGGGAAGTTAGTTTTTTAAATGACAGACTAATGATTCAATCGGATCGAAAAAAGGTTGAATAGATATTTTATATTCTTTAGTCGTACATTTTTTTATTTGTTTTTATAGCATAAACGTGTCCATATCAGAACATTACGTCTTTATAATTAATTCGATAATCGATCTAGAGAGATAAAATAAAATACTAAATAGGTAATACAATAAAAATTGAACTCGAAAATATTTTTTCAAATTCTCTGCTATTGATTACGATTACAAACAAACTTTTGAAATTCTTTTTACAAATAACTAATTATCATTAATTAATGTGTTGTTATTACAACTGACTTTACTGTTTCTGTGTCGAGAAATACGTCAAACGGAGAGTTTGTTTGTCTTATTTCCTGTATACTTTTTCCTTTCGTATGACACAGTAATTTTATTCCTATTTTTCCACCATATTGTTGAGATTACTTCACCCTTTTATTCTTACTTATCCTGTAAAATTAACTGAACTTTGATATATTAGTGGAACTCCCTCCCTGCGTCTGTATTTCCGAGAACTTATAACCCTTCCATTTTCAAAGCCAGGGTGAATAGGCACCTTCTGGGTTAGCTCGTTCTGTCGTGGATTCTGTCTTGGCCACCGTGCTTGATTGGGATCAAGATCGAACCTAACCTAAATAAAAAAAAAATTTCGTCATTTGTATAGTAACCTAAATATAACTCTACAGCACAGTCTTGATAGTATTGAAAATATAACGAAAGATAGTTCTATTACAGTCTGAACTAGCTTTCTTCAGTACACGTTTATATTCTTCAGTACAAGGTTACCTCGAAGTAATCACTTATAACCGTCATTTGTACGTCTCTTTGTGTTTATATAATTGTTAATGTATACCTTTATGTACAATAAAGAATAATCATTCATAATAATGATAACTATCTTAAGCTTGTGAAAAGCTCAACTCAAGTATTTTTATATGATTGAATGTATTCCCTTTACATAGATAATACTAGGTCTGCAATACATGCTGCTGTTTGCAAATACTGAGCGAAGCAATTAGATTTTTGAAGGGTGATTATTCCTCGATGGTATGTCCGATTTCAAAACTTTTTTTTGCACATTAGTCACGACCACGATGTGAGTTTTGGCGCCAAATTTCATCAATGTAGTACCAGCGGTTTGGCTGGTATCAGCTTTTGAATTTTTCTTTTGGTGATTATTCCTCCATGGTAAAGTCTATGTTTTTTTACATAGCCTATGTCCGTCAGGTTATAACCATGTATGTTCATGCCAAAATTCGTTCGAATCGGTTGAACCGTTAAGTAGCAGGAGGGAGACAAGCGAAATTTGTGAGTTGCCTAAAAGAGAGCTTCGCTCAATTAAAGAAGTTTCATTAAAGAAGCATTTATTTTTCGGTACACTGACAGATTATTATCGAAACTATGTTTAACAATAAGTTCACAAATGAAAGTAAGCTAAACAACAATCCATAAATAGTGTACACAGCACACAAAAAAATTAATAATAATGCGTATTATATTAAACAAACAAAAAAAAAATACACAACAAAAGAGTCTAGAACAATTAAGTGCAGTAAATTATTCAAAGAGAAGTGTGGGACGAATTCTCAAACTTCTTGATAAATAATAGAAAATTATATAAGTAACTAATAAGTCATATTATAGGATGATAAGGCAACCGTTTGATACGTATGCGTGTATATGTCGCAGCCAACTGGTTAAAATAGCCGTTCAATCAAACAAGCCCTTTGACTGAACAACGCCATTCAACCACACGCCTAGGTTTTTGATTAAATATTTTAGTTGCTCAAAACGTTCAACACGGTTAGGTTTAAAAATAATCTAACCTAACCCCATAATTTCTGTCTCTTTAATAACACTAGTAACGCATATTTACTACTTTCTTTCCGAAAAATATCCAGAAACATTCACAAACACCGGCTAGTTGACGCCATATTGAAAACAAAACGCACCTAGCGCCGCGTTGGTGACGCTGAACTAATTCAATTAGACGGCGGCTTTTCATTAAGCTGTAGTGTTGAACGTTGCAGTCAACAAGTCGGCTAAACGACGTATAGACGTATGATTGAATGGCGTTGTTCAGTCAAAGGGCTAGATTTTTGATTGAACGGCTATTTTAACCAGTTGGCTGCGACATATACACTGAACAATTGATATTACGCATAACAGCGTGTAAGTCCTAAGTAAGCAGAACGCTAAATTAACTAAATTAAATACATATTGTAATCACCGTACATCAAGATACGTCCGTACAAGAAAACTCTTGAAAACGTGTTTAACGTTGACAACTGAAGTGAGAGAATTATAGCCCTCCATTCTGGTAGAATGGAACATCTCATCTCACATTGTAAATCTCTTTGCATTACATTTGTGTAAAATTTAGAATAATGTCACTGTTTCATAATTATTTATTCAAGTGCCTCCTTTTCAGGTCTGCGAGTGTTGTCTGATCAATATCAGGTGAGTTCTAGAAAAATATTTAAATAGGCTTTGGATTGTTATTGATTATTGCCGCTGAACTACGAGAGTAGTTATTTCCGATATCGTGCTTGACTAACTTGGCGTTTTATATATGTATATATCGTTATCATTTTAAACGGTTTTGATAATGCCCAAGTCAAACAAACGTGTCTATTTAACTAAGATAAATGCTTCATTATCAACTTGGTTACATATTATCACAGTTGACTCTTATTCAAGTAATTTCACCAGCTTAACACTTCAGACGAGTACTTGATCAAAAAATATTTTTTTTTATATTTGAGCCTTTTGTAATGTTGATTGGCTACTGAAAATGTTTGGTGTGTGTTTAGATCTAACTAAAAAAAACATTCCTTACAGTTCTATAGAATAATAATAATAATGATATTTCTTATAATTACAACAATTAGCCTAGCCCAAAGTAAGTATTATAAGGCTTGTCTTATGGATACTAGGGTAACAGATATTGATACATAAATATGTAATATTTCTAGAAATGTATAAAATACCCATGATTCAGCATTTGTGACGCTCGTATTTATCACGCTTATAGGATTCAAACCCAGGCTCCTTGGTGTGAACGGCAGGATCGCTACCGTTGCACACACGAAACTCAATTACAGCAATTATTCTTCTTCATTCATTCTCTCCACATGACACATTTTTTTAAGCAACGTACTACCAATGTCATCTATATAAAATCTCTTCCATATTGTTTTACCTATTTCTTACATTTTGGTTGCACTCCAGATTCTACCTGCCATATCTTTACTGTCATCACCTTTAAATCTATAGAGTAACAACCACTTTTCTGTTATATTCTTCCCATATGTTGTCAAGATTCACATAAAGTTCTAACGTCATCAAAATAGATTTAAAATTTCGTAATTTTCGTAATTCTTTGGAACATGTTTACATGCAAAAACACAATATTACCCATAACTTTCTGACAATAGCAAAATACGATGTTATCGACACGCTTGCCATTTCTAAAAAAATGAAAACAACCACTCTGTTCTCATAAAAGTTAGAATTGTGTAACGTCACATCATTTCAATTTTTTTGTTTAAAAAACTTCTGAAGTTTAAAACCACAGCAAAGTGAATCAGCAAGAAAAGTAAGCCACGCAGGCGGACGCTACTTTAATTTATACAAAAAAAACTGCACTGTTGTTGTGTGAAAATTGCTTAAGACAGGTAGATTATAATCAGCAGACAGACAATTTGGTTACTAAAGAACTTCTTGATCATTGCATTTCAATGTTTGGTAAATATATATTCCCTGTTCCGATTATCAGTAAATTATAATTCCTTGTTAATTCCACAAAACACAAAAGTAGTTTACATTGGCGTTGTAATGGTATGCAAAAGATTACTGAACTTTCAAGGCCGAATGATGTCGTGCCATTGTTTCATGCAAATATTCTCTGTTACGGTAAATTCACTGATGGAGATTTTGATAATGTAGATATGGGACAAGAATTTGCATTTATGTACTATATCAACTATACTATCTAATGGTTCAAAGACTGTGGTATAAAAAAAATTAACTGAAGTCGTATGATTAATTAGTATATATGTAAGGGTAGATTTGTTGCCACTTATCTAAAAGTAAAAAAGGTGGTAAATAGGCTGTATATATATCTATGAGAAGCGACATTCAAACAGAACGACATATTTCACTACCTCTTCTTTGACGTGGTGCTGTAAAGGCGACTACCGATCCACCTAAGTAAGGAAAGGGCTCCAACGCCCACCGACTCACTTCTACCATATAAAATATATCTAAAAAACATGAACCAAACCAAACTAATATGCAACAATAAGTAAAACCTTAAGGTGTATCGACCAAAAAAGTCGTAAGCAACATAGTATCGTAAGCGAACCAACCAGTTACAGCCTTAGATATTGGTTTCAAGCATTATAAAAATGTGAAAGTTTCAAGAAATGTCGTGTGATACAAGTAAACGGTTATTAAATCGAATACAGAAACTCTACAATAACGGGCCAAGCACTCGCTTTACTAGTTTCTCCAGGTAAGCTAAAAAGAGGTAACGATTCCTAATAACTATGTAAAGATCTTGTTCAACTAACACCACTCATTTACTGTTTGTATGTTGTCGGTAAAACCTGAACGTGACTATTGAGAAAAGTGTCTAATCTCATACATTGCCATTCGTCAATAATATCTCTTCGGTAATATAGAGATAACGAATTTCATAATGCTCTATTCTAAGATCAAGTGTTATCAGTGAGATTATGCAATTATTATTCAGACGAAGAATCATCAGCTTCCTGTCTCTTCCCTCTGACCCAAACGTCTTTTTCTCAACCCGTGGAGATTTATTTAGACAGTTCTATTATGTGTGGTTTGTTCGATGCCTTAATTTAATTCAAACATACGCTAATCATACTGCGCATAAGCAAAACAATTGCACTCAATACTTGCGTTGAAAACACTAGGCTAATAAATGAAGTATTTGTTAACAGTTTATCAAGCATCTTGAAGTTCCTGACTTAACTCATAAATTTCGAAGGGGTTAGCTGAAAAGCGTGTAATTTTTTTTACAGATATAAGCTTTTAATCTAAATTATTAAAATACATAGATTGTTTCTTTGCAAACAATATGGTTTATACTATATATTTTTAAAGGTGTTTAACTTTTTATTGGAAGGAAATTCAAGGATGGTAGCTTACTAAAACGTTTTTTACTTTAATCAGAGAAGTAAATTCTGCGATAGTATTTATTCACGGTTGACAGACAACACGTGCAACCTGAGAAATAGCGTTTGAAGCGAAATAAAACGCCATCGCAAAAAGTATAGTAAACCGTAACCGTAAAATGTCTTTGAGTAATTGTGAATTAATAAAATTTTGGTATTTTCGCCAATCATACCCCAATCTTTCATGGAGAAAAATTTCCCTGCGTCTTCGGTTAGACGAAAATTTCTACATTATGCTACAAATTTGTAACTAGGCTTCACAGAGGGATGCCCTTTTAATAAAACTTCAAACCTACCCCGAGTCGATGGGATAAAATTCCTATTTTTCTCTTCGGCTGCAACGGTCTACTAGATTGGGGTCGATACATTAGTTAGCTTTTATTTATTTTTTTGTCTATTTGGTGGATATATAAATCTAATGCCTGGGATTGTCATCACTTAACGGTAAGTGAATACTAATTTCGATAACATCTGTTTTTTAGTGTACTGAACGACTCTACGTCCGGGTAAATACGCCTAACGCTCTTCTCTAATTGACCTTCATCGGCCATTATTTAATGGAAAATCATACATGATTAGATCTTTTACATGGTCATAACCAAGAGAGGTTAACGGGTATATTTTAAAATAGCCTTTGTTTGTTATTAAATTATTTTTATATTTAACACTTTCAAAGCTATCTTATATGATAAATTTTAATAGAAAAATACTGGAAAAACTCGATTCGACTCAAAAGTTAATGTGCTTCATATAAGCATTGCACATTAAAGATGCAAAATATAAAAAATCATAAATTAAATGGATGTTTTATCTGAATCGATTGTGTAACATTTGTAAAAATGACAATGCTCACAAAGAGAACTCAATTAGGATAGCAGTGGCCCGTACATCCAAAGGTTGTCGGTTCAAGTCTGACAACAAATTATGGGTAAAAAAATTTTTTCTCTAATTTTTTTTCTGTAAAAAAATTACATTGTCAATATTCTTATAAAAAAACCTATTTTTGGACTTTTATTCATATACATGAATAAAACTATCTCAATGATACACTACGGTGTGTAAACGACAAGGCTAAGTGGGATTCACTCTGCCATTTATAAGATCCAGTTCGCCTTTTTAAATAGGTACTGTAGATTTTCTGGTATCTTGAAGCTTTCTTGCCAAGACAATAAGAAAAAACCAAAAAGTTGTTGCGCGTGCAAAAATCGCTATGTGTTATTTAGCTATTTTCGGATTTTTATGCAGTGTTGATCGTTATTTCAATGCATTCATACTGTAAAAACAGCTATGTAATAAATGAAATATTTAAAGAGTTTCGAATATTAGAATACTCTGGATAATTTTCGTGAAAATAAGTTTTTTGCGTCTCCTGTAAAGTAAGAAAAAAACACATAGCGACTCTTGCACGCGCAACGACGAAAAATATTAGACATCTGGTTATACGCATCTTACATCAGGCCCTCAATATATCTTATATGCAATATTTGATGACAAACTTTCGCTTAACTATCCCTTTTAACTTTAAACGACCTATCATGAGTGGCTTTTTATCAAAACTCTCTCCATGTTTTTACATATCATTATGCACACGAACTGATGGAAAATCAATACAGATGTTGTTTATTCGCTGTACGATTTTTTTTAGTTTCACGTTGGTAAATAAAGAGTTTTGGACGTGACATTCAAGAAACTTCCTCGGTCTTCATTCTTTGTGCTTCCTTTAAACGTATTACTTTGATTTAAATTGAGAAATAAATAATTGATAAATGTACTTTAGATGAAACTAATTTCCAGAAGTAAATGACAAAATTTTATAATTTGTTATATTTTTGCCCAAAAAAATAAACTTAAATAAATTAATATTAAATGTTGATAATCGCTTGTCTCGTTCGGGAATCAAATAACTTACAAAATTACGAAAGGATAAATAAAATCACGGCTGGATGCGGGCAGCACAGGACCGATCGTTGTGGAGATCCACTACGATCGGTCCTGTGCTGTCGGTCGGTCCACACAGAGAGCATTGGGCGTCGTACGGCTGATATGAGAAATAAAATCAATATATAATTTTTCTTATTATTTTTTTTACGTTAAACTCTCTAACATAAAGTTTTTTTATTAATTTGATATACAGTAGAACGCCGATTATCCGAATTAATTGGGACCCGGGTCGATTCGGATAATCGGACATAGACTGGTAATAAAGAAAAGCGAACTGTCACACATAGAATAAACTTTATTAAGTTTAACAAACACTTTCTATCCTCTGGACTCCAGCGAGTTCCAACTTGTTACAACAAAACGAAACAAAAATTACTTGGTTTTAATTTTTATATTACGCTTAGGACCGATTCGAATAATTGGCGATTCGGTTAATCGGCGTTCTACTGTAATACTTAAAATATTTAGATTTTTATTAATAGTCTATTCTAATTAAGTTTCCAATAAAGTTGCGACAAAAACGTGCGAAGAGATGTATTGAAAAATGTTTTTGAGTAGCCTTATACTGAAAGGCCATTTATTCTTTATTTTACAGATGAATTCTCTCATAGAAACATGTTTTAATGCTTTTTAACATAAATCTCACTTTTGCACACACAAATTGCATAAACATCACTGTAAATTTAACATGGTGGATTTTAACATCTATTGTTTCAAAGTTTTTTGTGCAAAATATTGGTTAAACTCACATAACATAAAGTTCGTGTCTCTCCTTAAAAATTGTACTAACCATTTTGGAGACGAAACGTATCAGTTATTTTTTATGTTTCCACATTTATAACTTTTATTTAATTAGTCATGTTATTTTTATATTTTTTTCCGAGGCATCTTAAATAAAACAATACAGTTTTTACATCTTGTTGATATTACTACGAATGATGATTACTACTATGAATAACCTATTAAAAAGACGTTTCCTCGAAATTACTGATCTTTATTTAGAGACAAGGATTTACTGGATATAGGGTTAATTTATACTGTCTTCTTACCATTGTGGAATGCAATAAATAATTTAGTCTCAATCTTGCAAACCGTTCGATGGCAGGTTGCGTCGCCGTGTAATGCGCACACGCAAGGAATGCCTGATTATTGCAACGCTTAGCATTCTGGCATGCCGAGCGGCGCGCGTTCACGGGACTGAAGGTTTCGTCCTTTGTTGCATTGGTTTGTTATCAGCTTTCGTCAAAGCTATTAATAGCATTACATAGTATTGTCTCACGATATTATTTAAGTACGCCATATATTTGCACTATTGATCTTATTACATAACTTTTTCATTCGTTTTACTAGAAATCAAATTATTTAGAATATAAAAAAACTAGAATACAACTAATATGCTAAGTGCAAAATATTTAGTATTATTTGATCAACAAGTTCGCTTTGTTCGATTCAATCAAAAACGAAGATGTTCAGCACTTGTCGGAGTGCGCTAAAAACGTGGGAAAGTGTCGAGGATGGCTCCTATGAATATGAAGAAATTACATCAAGGCATTTTCCAGAGCTTGCTAAGTGAAATAATCTCCAGTTAAGTAAATATACATTTGTGAAATGGTCAGTCATCGGTGATCGATGTCCTCGCAATCAATCCACTGTTGATAGTTGATATTCCTTAGTATACATATATTATTTTAAGAATACGTATCTCTATATATAAGACATATCTTGTTCGATAAAAGTTCTTTAAAAACTTAGAGTAAAAAACTCTCAATATAATAAAATACCTAATTAGCCCTAGGATAGCAACACTGCGTTATGCTACGCTTGACATTGGCTTAAATGTCAAGCAAAGTTATGTATTAAAATAGATTAACTTAAACAGAACTTCATATTAGGTTTAGGGCAAGTGGATAAGAGGTTAATTTTTGTACAAAAAATATTGATATTTTAGTAGTTTTTTTCTTAGCACAATTGAAATATCCTTTACGGATACTGCGAGTTGGTAGCGGGTATAAGTTGGATTCTCCGAAACCTTAGCGCGTAGGCGGGGCGTACCCTAACTTAAAAACCACTGCGACGTACCACCACTTCCGTTCAGGTCCGTTTTATCACGCGCTTTAAGTGTTTAAATTTCAGCTAGCTTCTTTCTGTAATTTGATTGGTGGTTCACACTCGACATTTTCTTGAGTAAAATTTTGGTGAACGTATATTATCTGCTTTATGATTGTCAAGATAAATTTGAAAACAGCTACCGTTTCATATGTGGTTCTATTGGTAGAACAGTTTGCTGTAGCGCTGATTTAGCTCTTTATTTTATGTCCCTGCAATTGAGACATTGGTGCGTCATCTTCATCAGAGCCGGAAATAATATACACTTCCGGCGAAAGCATGGAGAAATCTTACCATCCAGCACATTAGTTTCACTTTCATTATCTTCAGCAATATCTTTCAAATAACGTTTAATACAAACATCGTCGAGTTAAGCGGAAAAAGCTGTAACTCGTTTGACGTAGGCAAGTGACTCAATACTCTTAAACATTCCTTTTATTCTGAAACGACGTCCTTATACTGTCTATGCTATCTATGGTATAAGTAAAGAAAAGATAATTAGTGCAATACTAGAGCGAGACAACAAACCTCGCATTTTAAGCGCGTGATTGCAGTGTTGCCCGTAGCCAATAGTAAAAATTAACACGAGGCCACTCAAAAATTAACATTTTCATGGGAAAACTCGCAATATTTCGCTTGTAACAAAGATAACGCAAAATAAAATCAAATTCTACGTCTATGCTGACTACCACTTAGCTTGAACTTTCTAATTGAATTCTTGATTCTCTAAATGCTTACATAAAATATTTACTTACTATTGTTAGTACACACAAGTCGATAGCAAATAACAATTTAAAATACATATGGAAAAAAGTCAAATCATAGATTGAATTATTTTTGTGTTTTAATCGAAAATTGTGTAGCTTGTTTGTCATTTTTTAATAATTCTTTATTTTACGTATTAATAAAACTTTTGAGAAGAACAAAAGTAACTTAAAATGTTTTAATAGTAACACTCTGGTTTATGAAGCGCCCCCGAGTTTTAAGCATATAATCATTACATTATATATAAACCTAGCAGAATGCGAGTAATTTATGTTATAGTTAAGTTAAAATTGAAATGCTGCTGCTTAGTATTGCTAATTTATGATATATCCTATTTTTGTAAAACTTAAAAGATACTAGTTTTTACCACTAGCATATTTATAATTTTTATGATTTTTATATATTTTACGCATTTTTCAATGCTATCTCTATGATCAATTATTTTAATTGATTCATAAATAAATCGTGATTTAAAACTAACATGAGTAACTAAATATGAGGTTATAGCTATCAAGTTAGCTATCAAATTGCTCTCCCTAAATCGATGATACCTTTAAAATAAGCTGTGATCTCAATTAAATCTTTGAAAGTTTTCAGAGTTTATCTTAGATTATTGACTGCAGATCAATCAATAAGGTACAAACTAAAATCTCAAATAGCGTGAAACTTACTTTACTACTGGTGTATCAAGTTATATTAAAGACTCACTGCACCCGTCATGTTTTGCAATGCTCTTTTTTGCTAATATTTTTTTTGCTGACTATACATATAAACATGCATACAACATCTTAACAAAGTTTAATCACAATATGATCAATGGGTTTCGAACGCATAGGAAACAAACATTGATTTTTATATAGATAAGATAATAATAAATCATTGAACAACCACTCAATGATAAAAATAAAATAAATCGATGTGTAAGTATTAAAATATCTTGATATTGTTTGAGTATCAAACACATTAATATAGATTCCGAAATTAGGTACATCCCAGCAGATCACGACAGAATTCGTTACAGACACCATACCATGATCTCGTAGTGCGTAGCAAATTCGATTGTCAAAGTGAGACATCGCAATACGTAGCGTATAGTGTTGTCTCTCTTCAACAGTGGAACTGGTAGTGCAATACAAGGTTATGGTAGGGTCTCTGGACTACTTATAGATTTCTTTTGTTACAAATCTGTCACAACTACTCCGCATTCGATCATCGATTAGATTCATCGATTTTCGCTCGAAGTGGACAGTCGGGGAATGCCCGTCATCATGCCGGTCACGACATCACGATCATGAAACCGCGGGTTGGATGAACTTGAACATTCCTACACAGCCTTATGTGGCAGCAAAAGTGTTCATTGAAAGCTATCGGCTACAGATATTAAGAGAGCGCCCGGAATGAACGGACGCGCGTTGCCCTCTTTTTATTTTCTACCACTCAATACTTAATAATTGTATTTGATATATCCTGATGGTATACTTAAGTGAACGGAGAAACAACATTTAATTATGTATTTTATGACTAATCATTTATATATAACTTAACTTATAATTTATATCCATAATAAAATATTTTTATATTATTTCTCATTACTTGTTTTTCATCATTAATGTTTCTTTTATCTAATTGGTTATTACAAGTGGAGTGGCAAAATAATGTATAAATTTAGAAGCTATTCCTTTATTTCTATTAGTTAAGCCGTCGCGTCTTGTTGAGTGTAGAAGTTTTTATATTTTCGAAAAAATTTACATAATCCTAAAATATAGAAGCAAGAATAGGTTAGATTTTAATATTTCTCAAAAAAGGCTAGGAGCTTTCTGTTTCTTCTATGGTAGCTAAAATCTCAATTAATTTTCTTTTGAACTGTACCACATAACAATATATACCATATATTATTATTCCAAAGGAATAGGTGATTTTTCAGTGTTTATTTAATTATAATACTCGGTTTATTTTCGTAACGAAACTCCGATTTATTTTTGTTTATTATGAACTTAATACTGTGTGGCATTCATCACTATACTACATTATCCTATAGATAGATCAATCTACTGCAACACATCTTTTAAAAAAAAATGTAGGGTATGCATGAAATCAGATAAATAGTTTGGTGACATTACATCATACTTATTCAATTAAATCAAACGTAATTGTAGCCACTCACAAAGCTATACTAAAAAGTTTGGTCGTTGTCACTCACAAATTGAAATTATTTTTTTTACAGTTTATTCAAGTAGTGCATATTTTTTGCAAGCGGAAATAGGTACGTTCACTTTCATCGCTGTTACGCCATTTTTGTTTATGATTGATGATAAAGTGTCGTGTAGATAGTGTGATCCTAAATCAACCACTACAGGTAGAATTTGCCTGTGTAGTGCAGGTTAAATCAGTAGGTTCGATATAGCCCAATCAAAGGTCTAAAATTTAGATTAATTCTTCCGTATCACTTAACCTAGCCTCGTTAATAATGTTTATTTCTATAGTTTTGTCAAGTAAGGTCTTTTGCTGATAACAATTGTAAATTGTAATCAGCAAAAGATAAGCTAAATTTTTGGATAATTTTGATTTGGACGATATTTAACCTGTAGAGTTCAGCAGGTGGTTCAAAAAGCCCACCCCAGTTTGATATGTCATGTTAACTAAATATTTTTGGGTTACATAATATCTGTTGCAGGTCTCTTCTTATTAAAGTTTTTATGCGTTTTATTAGACAATGAATGTCAGCGTTACGCGTTGAATATATATATATTTTTTGTATTTATACACCAAGTAGTTTTATCTTTGGTCTGCTACTTTAAACATTATTACAATCGGTATTGTCGATTACCTGTAACATGAAGAGATGGCGCTGATATCTAGCTTAAAAACACTTGTGTAATTTCAGCGGATCTGTCAATCTCGGTTTCTCATTTGGAAGATCATTCGCTCTGATATCGAGGCGTTGTCGGTTCTAAGTCCTGCCTGAAGCCTGAGATAGGTTGATTTTTTTAGTAAACTTTTCCTTCTTATACGAAATTTTGTATATTAACCAAATAAATAATTACTGCAAAGCATTTAATGTTATGTATTTGACGATAATAGTAAATGCGTTGCATAGTTAAGCCACTGTTCAAGTGTAACTATGTATTAGGTCTGTTACATGGTTACATTAATTGATTCTTGTCAATGCACCATATCATTTATACTATGCTGTTTGCTAATGGGGAAAGTGTATTCTTCACATTAGTACTGCATATTCGACACAGCGCTATGCAAACACCATCAGGTTCATAATAGCACTTCACAGTTGTTATTTTGTCACAATGAGCAGCCGTAAACTTCATCGACCGTTTGTGAACAGCAGAGTAGATTAGCACCAAATTTTCTCTTTCCGCCTAAAGTACCGTAGTGTATGTTGGTTCGGAGACTCCCTCTAGACGGTGGCGCTCTCAACTTGAGGTCCATTTATCATTTTCGCCTCCCCAAAATCCTGTGGCAGTCAAAAAAAAACTTTCACAGTTAAGGGTAGAATAAAAGGCGACCGTAGATCAAGAAATGGACAGCAGAATTTAACGAATTATGGTCTTTTCACTAAGGTCTCCAACCCGCCTTCCAAACGTGGAAAATATGGCTAAAATGTTAATATATTTTTTATTATTTAGCAGGCTATGATTTGAAGCTTCGAAACGTTTTTTTACAATCTGAAAACCATACTATATGTTCATTTACTTATATTATTCTACGTACATTTTTTTTTATAACTGGTGAGTGAAAAAGTTACTTTTTGAAGCAATTCAAAGCTGTTCACAATTGCAATAAACATAGATAATAATCATATTTGAAATATACCTTGTAGATTATTGAAAGCGCCTGCTGAGCCACCTGTCTATAATAATAATAAGACATAAATAAAACAGCATCACGCACTTTTGAAGTGGGTAAATACACTCAGCGATCATGATCTGTCCATCGTCACGATTCTTTTGTTTACCTTTTCGGAGAAAATTACCGCTCAACGACAAACGATCAAGTACTATATAATTTATGATAAATGCATATCATTTTAATTAATGAACGACCGGTAAAATTCTCATGGACGAATTACTCAACAGAAACAAAATTAGTAGTTTTACTGGTACATTTTTCTGTCCATTAAAATGTTTATCACAAAAAAATTGGATATGTCTCGGGAGTCTACAAATATATACAGGATATATTACTATATCGATTTTGATACTTGTAAACGTGTTACGTTCGATGTTGTCGGTACATATCTAATTAACTAGAACATGAAGAGATGAGGCATTTTTAACCTATAGGCCCTGGGCATATAATAATGGGGTTCCTATGAATGTGACAGAACACTTTTTTATTACTAGAAGAGACAATGAAAGTAGATAAACAAGGTTTCACATTTTTTTTTATTGACAGTCAATATATGAATATATAATCTTTAATTGAATGGGGCTATTCTCATATATTTAAAATTATCTAAGCATGCTGACTTTCGATAGCCGTATTTTGGACGAGAGTAGAGTAGCTTCGCGCATGCAAAAGCTAATAAGCAAGTCGATAATATAGTCCCTAATTGAGGTTCGATTTATTCTAATAAAATAAGTTTATCAATGATAAATGTCGGTATTGGTTTAGTGAGCTGGCAGTAACTAGGGGACCCTATCGATCGCGGGGCCCTTGGGCATATGGCCAGAGTGCCCAGTGGGAAAGAGGGGTCTGGATGACGGTGGTATTCTACTAAAAAAACACTTGGAAAATGAGTATTGCCCTTGTCCACTCAAGCAATCTAATGAAAGTGGTTATTGTTGTAGCATTATTAAGGCAAAACATTAGGGGATTAAGGTTAAAATATAGATAAGCAATTCCTGAGTTTAACACTCGGCGGACACTTTCCCATCATTCTAAATGAAATTCTATCACTATCTTCAAGTCGTTTCATAAGTGGTATGACTATTGCTCAGCTTAACACGTAATTTATTTGTAAATACTGATAAGCTCATATCCGTATTTGATATTTAAAATAAGCATGTCATGCGCTGCATTGACCTACAAATCGCCGATTCAGCAACAACTGTCTGATTCATAAGTTCATAACGTAACTTAGTAAGCACGTGTCTGAGAGAAACCAAAGGTCAACAAATTCACTGGAGATAGTTGCCAATGCAAAATCTATTTTCAGGCTTCCATTTACAGTTTACATTTATTTGATAAACCAGTACCCGAACTGGGAGAAATGAATGAATCATTTATTGACAAAACGTTTAGTTTACTTGTGTGTTTGACGTCAGGCGATATCGTTATGCTAAAGTTTGCTTAAGCAAACAGACAAAAATGGCTTTCTTTCTTTTTTGTCATAGCCTAAATGAAAAATTCCGCATGCGCTCTAAAATTGTAAATGTCGTAGTCTGTTATAGTTGATGACGAATTTCTTTCGCCCGTTTCTTTAATGATGTTTTGATTCGGTGGTAGATAAAAATGTTCGTTGATTGAAAAACTTATTTTAAGTACATTGGAATAAAGTTTATTTTTATTTTCTATTCGGCCTTACATTGAACGAATTTGTAGTATATGAACTGAACATAAAATTTACACATAAGTGTATGAAAACTTTTCTTTATCGAACAGGACGACAGGCAAAACGATACGAGGAATTATTACATTTCTCAGTTCTAACACGCGCGTCATCCAAAACATATCTTTCAAAGCTGTACGAATAAGGATTGTTGTTACATTTGTTATCAATTCTCGCCTTGACAATGTAAAAGTACGAATTCCTACCAATTCGCTAATAAATAAATAAATAAATAAATAATAAATAAATATTTCTTACATTCACACCAATTAGCCTAGCCCAAAGTAAGCACTGTAAGGCTTGTGTTATGTATACTAGGGTAACGGATAGATATACATATATGATACATAAATATGTAATATTTATAGAAATATATAAAAACACCCATGACTCAGGTACAAATGCTCGTATTCATCATACAAACATCTGCCCCTTCCGGGATTTGAACCCAGGACCGTCGGTGCGAAAGGCAGGATTGCTACCGTTACACCAAACGAGTCGGCTATATAGCTAATAGTATTATATGTCCAACCTAATAAATATGATTAAAACAGAACTAGAGCTGCCAACTTTAGAGCTAAGATAAGTACAAAAGGGAATGTACCTAGCCTAATTCGCCAAGTAGACTACTATGTCCTGCACTCTTGTTAATGTGAATTTAGTGATCACTATTAAACGCCCTTAACATAAAGTTTGTTATAAAAAAAAAAAATGTAAACCATATTTTGTCATCAAACATCAACTAGAAGTGGAAACTTCAACGAAGTTTGATTTGTTACGTTTTATTTAATTCAAGACAAAAAACTGAATTGCTATCAGTGATTTTATTTTAAAAATGTTTGATTCACCTACCAGATACCGCCAAACTATAACCACTTTCTGTAATTGAATCGTCATTTAAAAACTCAATATGTGCTAATTATAGTAGCATTTCTAAATATCTGACACATTGTAAAGTAACATAAAATTGGAAAATTATAAGAATAAACATTTTTCGTTTTGTCTTTTAAAATCCATTCCACTTTAAAATACTTGTATCCTATGTATACATATATAAACTATTCATAAACCTAATCTTAATTTACTTAAAATTCTAGAAATAATAGTTTTCTCAAGCTTTATTTCGACGATGTGGCTTGAACTCGTTCCAGCGTTGCGAGATATTTTTTGGCAAGTCGGGATTTTGAAACTTTTCGACTGAAAAAAGCGGGATTCTTTCGTCAAAAGCGGGACATAGTGAAAAAGACGTATACAATCAGATGGTTTTAAATATTTGTCTTTTTATTTGAGTTTTTATTATGTTTATTTCATGATAGATAGCAAAAATCATCTTCGTCTTCTGAATAAAAATGATAAAAAACAAAAATCAAAGTCAAGAAATGTGGTGTTTTAAACAATAGTTATCCTCCGGCCGAGTTATTCCCGAAAAGCGGGACTGAGCCTGTCCATGACATTTATTTTTGTTTGAAAAATCGGGACGTCCCGCCGAAATCGGGACGTCTGGCGACGCTGATTCGTTCCTAGATTACACGTAAAATCATTGTCAGTTATAATCTAAGTGTTGTGATTGAATTTTTGGCAGTGCTATATGGACTTTTTGCTTTGACTGGGCAAGTTGCCAACGCTATGACACACCATTATGGGTAATAGCTTCGAGAGTTTATTATAATCCTTTCAAAGTTATTTCTACTAACACGAATCCGCATACATAATTGCAAAACCCGACAGTGGAACTGCTTGCGCAAACATTATTGACACACATTGTGCGTGTAACCCAGCTGCGGCATGTGAAAAAAATTCCTAAATGTCACTAATTAATAATTTACTACCTTTAGCTATACTAGCAACCCGTCTCGGCTTCGCACGGGTGGACAAAATTCTTTAATTTTTTTCTATTGTTCAATATTTTTCCGTTAGCGCCATCTAGCGTCCGGTAGACGAACTACTTGCGGTTAAGTTGCTATGGTAACGTTATTGATACAATGGAAAAAGAGCGGGAAAATGAGCGGCCAGACAAACACACAAACCACTGTGATATTAGATTATATATTTATCACACGCCCGACTTAATTTTAAAAACTAAGAAGTTTCAATGAAAAAAGCGTAGAAAAAATATAATTAGCTCCCATACTTTTTTCTTCTTCGTTAGTGTTTGCTTAAGTTGTCCTGTTATTGTATTGTTTATTAATTATATTTTAAAAGTGCTGTGCACAATTGTGATTGTTCGCAGACACGCTCGATGTTAATCGTGTTTTTATCGTGCATTTTATTTTGTCTGTCGTCTGTTATTGTGCCTTTATGATAAATAAATACAATTTAGTATTAATCAAAAGTGCTTTTACGTACTTATCTTGGGTTTAGGACAATGTATGTTAGTTTAAAAAAGAATATAGAAAGAACATAATAGAACCATCAGATATGATCTTTTTAGTATTAATTTCGACTTTATTTACAGATCTCTACCAATCTAAACAACCAAACTCACAAACACGGTCAAATAATAAAAGTAATTACAAAAAATTGTTACAAGAAAAAGATCAGCTTGTCTCAAGGTGTTATGCGGGAATCGAACACACAACCCTAGCTAACCGTGCGAAAGTTGATATTTTATTGTAACAATATCTTTAAATATGAAGAACAAAAAAATAATTCGTAAATAAAAAAAAAAACCGAATGAAGGTTATTGTTTACTTTGCTTTGCATTGGAAGTGTAAAGCGTATCTAATAGCCATATTTTATTTTATTTCCAATGGCACAGTAACAAGCATCAGATAGAAAAAATATGTATATACAAAATAAATGCAGTAAAAAGTGTATATCTGTGCCCAATTATAATTGTGCACAACATTTTTACAGAAGTTATTGAATTTTACTAATAATTCTACTAAATTTACAGTCAAGTTTAAATTTATCTTAAAATAGTGTTTAATGTTTCTGCAATAATTCTAGAAATGAACTTTTGAATGAATTAATAGAACAATCAAATATATCAAGATTACAGAGTTTTGGCACATTCTATGCAGAGGATTATTTTTTGAAACATTGTTTTTACAAAAGGGTATAAAAAATACTTTCGGATTACGCACTGACCGAGTCGGTACCCTAAATGATAACATTTCCAACAATCTCCCATCAGACAGTCATATAAAATGAGACTTAATAAATGTATGTATAATAAGTAATGATTCTACTTATGTTGGCCGGTTTTTACTTTGGCATATTCACACAATATAAGTATGGGAACAATGCAGAACTCCCACACGCACAGCCATTGTATAGTAGTATTATCTAAGTTATTTTATTACGTAAAATATCATATGCGATTCTGTTTAATTATAAAACACATTATTAACCGGTTCACCTTAGGAAACGTACCCATACTACGTGACCCAGGGAACCCCCGTCTTCAAAATACCACGTTTGGTCTCAGGGGTGAGGGAGGCTTTCGTTTTTATCACGTAGTCAATATACTCTAGGGTTTTTTCTGTTTGCAAAAAACTATTTAAAACCATATTTATGAATTACTAAGTGAAAACTAAAAGGAGAGGACATCTTGGCATATACTGAGGGTGGTCACCGAGGGGGAGGATAGCAAGTGTGTCACGTAGTATGGGTAATTTTCTAGTATAAAAAATCCTATAGCATACCTTTTTAATAGAAAACTACTAGAAAAAACAAAACTTATATTTTTCTTGTATTTTTAATACGCTGTAATTAATTTCACCTGTATGTATATTTGTTTGTAACGGAATCTACTAACGTGATCTTACCCACCTCAAAACGTCAGATTAATTTAAAATTATGCACACTTATCAGAGACCGATGACAATAAAATAATAAAAAACATCATTGGAGAAAATTCGAAAAAAAATAGAATGAACTAAAAAAGACTCTTCAATAGTATATCGAGCTAAATAATAAATTATACTTTAAAAAAACCCAAAAAAAACACGCTTTCATGGTAAATAAAATTAAAAAATAAATTTCAGTATAAGACAATAAAGTTATTAACAAGAATTAATGTTATTGTAAGAAAAGCGTGGAGTGTACGGCATTTTTCTTACTCTAACTGCATTTCGAAATAGAAATAGTAAAGTATCTTGGTAATAAATAAATATAAAAATACATCAATCGATATCGAGCACCCCACGCTTTTCTTACAATGATATTAATTTTCTCGCTAATTACTTACTTGTTATATCAAAACCTAATAATTATCTAATAATCTAATTTTTCTTGTATCATCATTACAATGATAGCGTTAAAATTATAAAAATTATTAAAATTTAAAATTTCAGTCACATTACACCATACTAAACAAAAGTTGCGCCGCCTCTCTAGAGGGGCGGTCGCCTCAGGCGAAGGCTTCTGACCCTTCCCGGGTACCTACTAGCTAATCTCAGGTGGTGTTAAGTCAGTACGAGTCTGACATAAATATAACCTCTCGGCCGCCCGATGTATTTATGATGGATTCACCACCTTCCTCCCTCGGGTCCGGAGGATGCCCAGTCGCTAGGGGCGCAAAAAAAAATTTATTTTTTAACATTAATATTGTAATAATAAACGCAAATGTTTGATGATCTTCGTGCTCGAGAGGCTAGCATACCGGTTTTGGTGGTAACGCCACTCCGTGGCCCCGAGTTCGTTCCTCGGCCGAGTTAGTGTAGAAAACAAATTTTTCTGTATTGACTCGAATTTGAGTGTTGTGGTACCGTCATAGTTCTTCAATCCCATAATACAAGTGCTTTAGCTATTAACTTTGGCTATGACAATATATGAGACGTTATGAATAAAAAGTAAGATCTTAATTGGCTATATGTGTCACTAAATGTTATGTCCAGGGCCGGATTTAGGGAAGGGCAACCTGGACCCAACAACAATTGAAATTTAAAAAAAAAATTTGACGGATCATCAACTATCACGTTTTTTCAAACAAACTTCTTTAAAATTACGATAAATATAAAAGAGCTTTTAACATTGTTATGACAACTGAATAACTGGCGCAATAATATACATTGAATATTTATTTTCCATTGCTCCGGGCCCTCCAGATCTCCAGATGAAGCACTGCTTATGAGTTCTAGTTTTAGGGCAGTTTAAATAAATAAAATCAATAAAATTGTATAGTTATGAATGAACGGATTCACAATGCATATTTTGTCTCGTTTTACAATTTTGTAAGAGAAACAAAACACTTTAAACTCTACAAAAGCATAACACCAGTAAAATATAATGTTAAGCATTTAAACAAAACGAACGACCTACAATAATATACACACGCAATCGCAACAGAAGCCAGTTAAGCAAATAAACAATGATGCATCATACAGGAATACAATGCACCCGAACAATGACTGGTTCGCTTCCTTACTCTGGCAAAACACCTAATTCGCACAAATTGAGCGGTATGTTATGTGAAGTTACGTCTTTCTCTCTTCTCGTTCTTAATTGTTAAACACTCTTCCTCATACGACTTCCCATAATTTGATTTATTTCCAATATCTGTCATTAGCTGTTAAATAATGTACCGTTACATATTGCTAACTTGTTCTCGGAATGGAGTGGTTATATTATTTATCACTATTTCATTGTATTACGTAATATACACTTTTATACATTTTTTTGTTGCAGTTTTTCAACGATTTGTTGAAGCTTCATTCTGACAGGTAATTTTTTTTTGTATTGTTTAATCAACTGACAAAGATTTTAAACTTTAAATAGTACTCATATTTAAAGTCAAATATTTAAATTGTCTGAACATTTTAAGGCTGATTTCTATAGTCTGCCCGTGATGATATTTTAAACCAGAGAAAACATTGCAGTTTAATTTATGTAGGTAGGTGCTATAAAATTAATTATAAGTTGGAGTAGGATATGCAAATGTTTCCTACACTTCAAACTTTTTAAGTAGCCTATAACTGTGCCTAATGACAGCAAATCTAATTAAAGATATTTTGAACAACAGACAGATTATCATAGATTAAACTAGATGAGAGTTTATTAGGTAAAGTTATATAAAAATGATCTTCGAATCCAAGTGTCTTTTTAGCGAAATTAAAAGCGAAACTATGACAGATCTTTTTTTAAATGGAAAAACTGTATTTAAAAAAAAGTTTCGTTAACTTAGTGATTATGTAATGTATGCCGCTCTATCTTAATATATATAAATTATGTGTCACATTGTTTGTCTGCGATGGACTCCAACCGATTTTGTTCAAACTTCGTAACTATCTGTTATTTTATCTAACTTAAAAGATAGGATAGGTTTTATTTTAATTTATAACACAGCAACGCGTGGCTGGGTCAGCTGGTATCTATATAAAAAATCAGTGTCACAGTATTTGACCGCCATGAACTCCGAAACTAGTTAACCGATTTTGATGTTATTTTTTTCATTTTGATGGATTTTTTACAACTTAGGATATAGGATAGGTTTCATTTTAATTCATAGCCAAAATATTTTATTAATGAAAATTATAATAACTGAACCACAGCGACGCGTGGCCGGGTCAGCTAGTATTTCAATAATTTCTTTTAATTATAAAACTTTTCGCTGCTCTGTTGTTAAAAACATAAATATACATATTATTTAATTATACGCTTTATTTTACCTACATAAATTTTGTTACTAATGTACTAATCACTGTATAAAACCAGTATTTAATTGTAATCAATTGGGTATTAACGAAATTTCTAATGTCTTCGGCATTGTTGCTTTTTTATAACGCGGTAGACGTTAGACGGTGTATATGTTCCAAAACGGGTATTTGATGAGGAACCGGCTCGGCCAGTTAGCCTTGTATGGTTCTTGTCGAATATGGCAAATGACCGTTTGTTTCGTCATAATAATAATATTTTTATTTGCTTAAATTATGGTGCACATAAAAGATGTTACGTTACAATATTATTATCATATATTTTACTCTCTGTCACTTATAATTTTGTAAAAATTTATTAATTCAATCGATCACAAATTAAAAATATTTATCTGATGAGAGCAATAAGAAGAATAGTCAACAAAAACTAAGTCTGTTTCCTTAACTATGATAGGTATAATGATGTAAAACAATAGATTATTTCAATATATATAAAATTTCCCTGTCACAGTGTTTGACCGCGATGAACTCCAAAACTAGGTACTCAACCGACCTTGATGATTTTTTTTCACTTTGCTGGATTTGTTCCGACTTAGGACAAAGGATAGGGTTCATCTGAATTACTAACACAGCAACGCGTGGCCTGGTCACCCGTCACCAGTGACGGAGCCTTTAATGGTGTGAAATATGACATTTTTTATCGACAAATGGCCCCTCAAATTTGGTTTTTCTCAAAAAGCTAATAATTAAAAAATACACAAAAAGTATCTATTTGTTTTTCTTTACTTATTTTTTTCTATTTTTATGCCATGACAATTGAAACATGATGGTTGTGTAACTGTTGTCTACATGTTTAGCTATCAAATGACACCTTTTTAATGTTGATAGGACATTTACATGAGTAGTGGTGGTCGAATTAGTATGAGAGCCCAGGTCTTGGTTACCAAGAAAACCTTTTATAACTGTAAGAGAGGAAACAAAATCTGAGGGGCAATTTGTCGATAAAAAATGCCATATTTCACACCATTAAAGGCTCCGGCACTGGTGACGGGACACATTGTATATTATAATATTAGACAACATCAAATACATTGTTTTGAATCCAAGTAGCTAAAGCACTTGTGTTATGGAATTCAGAAACAACGACGGTCAGAACATACCCGAGCCAATACAGAAAAGTTCGCCCGGGGATCGAACTCGGGACCTCGAAGTGGCGTTACCAAACCGGTATGCGAGCTACGCGACCACGGAGCTCGCCAAATTTATAATATACTACTTTGGTATTTAGTATTCTACTCAAGTTTCTCTTTCTGTGTCGTGGTATTTTCAATGAAACCTCAAGCATCTGGCACGATCCACACTTGTCCATATATGACTGACTAGTGTTGTATTCACGGCTTTCTTTTCAAGGAAAAATGGTTAAATGTTAGTTGCTCGGAACAAGAAATCAAACAACAATTAGTATACTTTCGATATGTCAAAGGCTGCCGGCGTTTCTGCTATGATCTTTATCTCGGAAACAATTACGACAATGACAATATTTTCTCTCGTTTCTTGAGGTTCGCCTGCCTCCGCGCTCATCGTAACGACACGAACTGAAATGTCAGGCACAAAGTAATAATTGGATGAAATTAATCGCGGCATACGGAACCTGAACAACCTGCTCTGTTACGTGATCCACAGGTAATTTTCATTAAAAAAATTCGTGTTTTAAACAAAAAAAAGGTGTCGGCTGGTTCTAAAGGCTACGGTTACATAAATCACTTGTCCAGTGTTATGTAATATTATTAATTTAACTTTTTCGTTTTGTTATAGTCCTTTAAGCTTGCAACGTTCACATAAGCATCATATGGTTGACAAAAATTTTCATCTCGAATTCTTCCGTGCCTCGGATATCGTACCCTTATAACTAAAATGACCAATCAAAATATATTTGCAAATAAGTTTGAGAGATTCGATAAATGTTCTTTGGATTTGTGCGTTAATCTTAATGAAGAAAATATCGGGATCATTTTTATAATTAAATTTATCTATTCCTAAGAATAGTGGAATATCCTATTTTTTTATACTTATAGGGTTTATAGACACTTTTTACAGGCGCTTTTGAAAACTTATAATATGGTACTGTGAATACAAAAAATAAAATAAATACGTACCTTTTGATGATAAATTTAGGATACGTGGTTTACGTATACTATATAATAATATTACGATAACCATAATATTAAGTCACGTTATGTCCAAAATACATAATATTTGATACGACTTTCTAGAACATCTGAATTTTGAGTTAAGTCATTATAATATTAAGGACTTCGATTCGCCTAAAATGATTCGTCCTAATTTCGTTTAGCACACTAATCACTTGGCATAATTTAATAATTATTGCCGGTTATGTTAAGATATATATATTTTTATCCATTACCAGCCAACAAGCGATTTGAATTGTGGCAAAAGTTTGTGTGCTAAATGACAAGTAGGGCTGGAAACAATTCTGCATCTGCATCGTTAGTATTCAACAATCAGCATTACGCTGGCGTGGTTAAGGAACTGTCTTCGTACGCTGTTCTCATCTAAAAGAAAGACCCCACACTACTGGGGTATTGTATTGATACCCTGATGATGATGTTAATGATTGCAATTCACAATAACGCCACTCCGAAGTCCGGGTTCGATCGATTCTGGGTGTTGTGGTACCGTGGTTGTTACCCTTGAGTTGTCTAATAATTATTTATTGTAATTATAGTCAGTGAATTGGCCACGGCATCATTAATTAAATATCATTAAAGTGAATTTTTGACGTGATAACGTCTTATAAATCGATGAACGCCGGCTGCATGCACGAAAAAGTATAATGTTCCGCCTGAGCCGAGCGTGCAAGCGAGAGCGCGGATCAAGCGATAGAGAGGCATGATCGGCCTAAGCGTTCGGCTTGTGACGCATCTATCTCTCTTCCACTTCATGAAGTGAAAAGTTAATGTCGTTGCCATTGTTTATTACAACTAAATGTTAATTTATTGAAAGGAATTTAATTTTCAATTAACTCCTTCTTTGTATTATACAAAATACTGATAATTCAATGATAATAATTCAATTCAATTCATAAATGAACGCAATTTTTCATGATTTTTTTTTGCTGTTTTTAATAACCAATACAGACTTCTGTTTGTCCTAATTGTTTAATATCCTTGTAAGCATCTTATAGTTGCATGTTATGGAACTTGAGTGTTTTATGTTTCCTTTTAATGTGTGCTATTTTTAATATGCTCTATGCGCGTCTCATTGTTTTGCGTCATAGGCATCAAGTGTGGTACAGTACAATGACATGTCATGCATCCGCTGCACTCTCGCTTTACATGCAGCAAACTAATTTTATACAATATATTATTTTAGCAAAGCTCGCGGAATGATAACAATAATTTGATTACAATGACAGAGCCAACTCATGCCTAAAACGACATTGTAATATCTATTTCATAATTTTTTGACTCGGTCCATACAACAGCTCTGCAATAAAAATGCTGTCTGGATGTTTTCAACTGATTTCTATGTGTTTAGATGTTCTGAAAACAAAAAAAAATACTAAAAAAAATCCAGAACGTCAGGTTATTTTGTAAAACGCAAAATTTTATTATAAAAAAGGTGTTTTTGGGCTAACTTAAAGTCATAAATAATAGGTACAATTTTATTTTGGTTACTGTTTTTAATGTATACAGGCCATAACTATCATTTCTTTTAAAATAAAGAATGTCCTGTGATACCAGGGAAGATGGAGCGTCTCAATGATGGCAGACTAATGTTGGACGCTTCAGAGATACATTCCAGATGCGTCCCACAAGCGAAAATGTACCAAAAGGATTCCCACAGGGGAAAAGATATTTAGTGCTTACTAATGAATGTATTTTAGATAGAAAATAATTTTTGATACGAAATTATCAATTTGAAAAAAATAATAGGTTTTAATTTTTTATTTGAAGATGATAAATTGTTCAACATAGATACCTACATTGTCAGAAAACGTGACGTTCTATGACAAAATGAAAGTCATTTTCGGATTCAGCACACCTTAAGTCATAAGAATTACGCAAAAAAACCAAAACGGCTCTCAATTTTTGTTTTTTTGCAGACTAGTGTAATTAAAGCACCACTGTACCAGCGTATGTAGATAATTTACCAAATTGTGTGGTAAACTATCGACAATTTATTCAATATATTAATACGAGGAATTTAGTATTTTGTGTATTAGAACATGACGTCAAACTTCATACAAGAATTATGCAATTATGTTGGTTAGCTCTGACTTATTAGTAAATAACAGTATCCACTGTGTAAAATTTACCGCTAGCACTTACATTACTTAATGGCGTGTTTAGTTATTCGAAATTCGTAATTTCTTAATTTCAAATGAAACATCGATTGAAATTGATTACGATGTGAGGCATTACCCTTTCGCATGTGGACGAAAGAGCTGTCATAGTTTGTTTAACGATCCCCTTGAATAACAATCCTGGTTGATCGCTCTTACACCGCAACCAAAACCCGTTCAAAGCAACTATTCATCTAAAGAAAGTTGTAGAGCACATAGTGACTGGCCCTAAATAGCTTGAGTGTCAATAATTTACTATATCGGCTTTCGACGAACGTTTCAGCCTTTCCTAAACCCAGTTTGGCTTCATTCAGGTCACCAACTGGGTCAAGGCGTCCCGCTGGGTGTTTCTTTAGGACCACTTTTTAAATATTGAACTGTATTGTTATTTCAACACACCGTTATAAAGTAGTCTTGTGTTTGCTACTATAATTTTTTACTATTGTTTCACTTGCAAATAGGTTTTATTGAGGTGGTTTCTTACAGCTTTATTAATCTATTGCTGGTATTTTATTTTTCCTTTTAATAAAAAAAAATATCTACGATAATATTATGACTTTTTAGGCTTTTTAATGGTTACTTGTATAGAAAATATCAAAGTATCTTATATTATCGAGCTGATTTGTTTATGCAGGTGCGGTCTAGTCCAATGACCCTCACTTTCCCTTATTCTGAGCATGCAACCAGAATGCAGACGATATAATACAACCTTTTACAGTTAATTGGCTCCCTGGCAAGCGTCTAAACTCGTTGTCTGGCTATCGATCTACCTCTGTATAGCAAACTGTGTTTACCATTTCTTTGCCACTCCTTTCTATCGACCTGTGTAACTCACTCTTAAACATTGTAACATTTAACATACCGACATATATACTCTAGGTTTTATTCTTGTTTTGTATATTGATACAAGTAACATTCCACGACTTTCTTCTTGTAGTATTTAATGCAATTTCAAGCACTGGTTTCCTGTTCAATGAATTGCATCCAATATCCTATACGAGGCCAACCAGCTAATTAATGCAGAATCCCGTCTCCGATGCTTGCTTTAAATGTGTTGTGCTTACTTTTGCTGTTCGTATATTCTGAATAGTTTCTTAATATTTTTTCATGTTGATTCATTAATGTAGAACAGGTATTTCAAATTGCCCGTTGCGTCAGTGTGAGTACATAAATCTGTTATTGCCGACATACTTCACATGCCGTCAATAAGTGCTACTGCACTATTATCATTTCACTTGACGTTTTAATTAGATTTGTGCGGCACGTTCATTTTTATGTAGACTTACGCTTTACACGGTTTTGTAATGTGTTTCTTAAGCAAAATGTACAGGTGTGTTGCTTAATGTGGATCCAACAAATAATTACACAATGTGCCAATTTTCTTTAGTTCCTATTGAATGTAGCGTGGTAGACCCATTTTCTATATTTGTCTCAAAATGTCATTTGTAAACAGGACCTAAATTTTTACTATCATAATGAATAAATAATATATTGCTTTCTTAAAGTCGGTTATTATCTGTGTGTATCTCTGGATACTTACTTAAAACAGATACCTGTTGACTTTGTTGTGATCAAGGATGAAATGAAACCATAAAACTACTATTATTGTGATAACAGAAAAATATTCTTTCTTGTGTATTATATATTTATTTGTTATCATATGCGACGTATAATATTGTGAATGCCGTTACTTCTGTTAAAGCTGACGAGTTTCTTGCGCCTATTCTCCTTGTCGGTTAAAAGAAGTCCTGAATGGGTGGAAGTTAAAAATGTTGGACGATTGAAAACAACATATTTTAAGTGCATTTAAATAAAGAAAGAGATACTGTACTGCACTGTACTTATAAACATACTACTTATAGATATTACTACTTACTAGCTCTAGAAAACACTTAGAAATCGGCAATTCTCCACGTAGGTTATACGCTTTCTAAGGCTAATGGAACTTAATCCTAGAGCAAAATGTCGCGTCAAATTACAAAATGTAGTATGAATAACGTAATCGCCACGCACCGTGATCGATTCTCACTGACGAACGTCGAGGAAGGAAACCCTATAGCGAGACGCTGCTCACTTCCTCAGCGGGCTTCCTAATGAATTACCAAAACGAAATGTGATACGTATTGAATGATAAGTATTAGATGGCATATGAGTTATCAATTTACAATCGCACAAAATTTATAAACTTGGACAAATTATTATATAATATAAGAATCAATAAACCGCAATGCAAAGCTAGTTTCAATTACCAATAAATTGTATACTTATGTCGATTTGTCCAACGCGTCTATGAGGCAGGCTTGGAGCATAGCTCCCATGAATCTGTTGAATGCTAAGCACTTTGACATGGTACATGTTGGTATGCGGAGTACTTTTATGCGGAAATGTGCACCAAATATGGTTGTCCTGCTTTACTTCTTAAAATTGGTGTTTTGTAATATACCATTGAGTTTTCGTGTACATGCAAGATTATTGACAAGTAAAACCAGGAGGGATATCTAGTTCACCTTCACTGTATTCCAGGGAAAAAGGGAAGTAAATAATAATACTTCATGATTATCCATCATTCAAAAATCAGTTCATCATTTTCTATAAAGAAAGATTATAATTGTAAAGAAGAAAGATTATCTATACTATTATAAAGAAGTAAAGTTTGTGTGTTTGTATATTTGTTAAATTGTAAGGGGTAATCTCGGGATCTACTGAACCGATTTTAAAAATTCTTTCACCAATAGAAAGGCACATTATTGCTGAGTGTCAAAGGCTACATTCAATGTTAGAAAAAATTTAAAGAATTTTGTCCACCCGTGCGAAGCCGGGACGGGCCGCTAGTAGATTATAAACAGGCTGTACGGACCCTTACAGGAAAAAAATTAAAAAATTACACTTACTTGAATAATTGTTTTTAAGTAAAGACACTTTAGAGAAGGTTAGCCGCACCCGCATCGCTTCAAATACTTTCAATGTTACAGCATTAACACTTGACATTGAGACCATTATATGCTCACCTGTAACTCATCGTGGTTGGCTAAGAATCATGCTGTCATGATTGCGAGGCAAAAACATCGCTTTTGAGCTCATCTCCACTCGGCTGCGTGTCTTGATCGCCTCATTATACAACTATGTGAATCTCTACATTTTTTACACTTATTATTATGCTCCGAGGCATGTTTATTAGATTAGCTCATATTTGAGATTGATGGTTTAATAAAGACAGGTGATGTAGTATTCTTAACGTCTTTCCGATTTAGGCTTCTTAAGTTTTTAGTATAGAAAATAATCTAGTATTTTACCTCTAAGAAATAACTGCGAAAGTTGAGGCCACTCTAGTTTAATGTCATCCTCGTTTAATAATTGTTAAAAAATTACTTTTTCATAAAATAATCACATAAAATCTAACTACTATGATACCCATGTAATGAATGTCATAGCATAGCTAGAAATAGGTAATCTCAACTCGGAAAGACAAAAGTAACATATGAAAAATATATTATGCAAAAACCGGACCAGAGAATTTGGTATTCTTAATATATATAAATTACGTGTCACGTTATTTGTCCGCGATGGACTCCTAAACTACTTAACCGATTTTGTTAAGTAGTTTAGGAGTCCAATGAATTTGTACAAATGAATTTGTACACCGTGTGCAGTTTGATCCAACTTGAAAGATAGGATAGATATCATTTTAATTTATAACACAGCAACGCGTGGCCAGGTCAGCTAGTAAAATAACAAAATAAACTCTCGATTAGTTCTAAAACGTAAACACATAAATATTGATGTATATTTATAATGCTCATAGATAAGTTCACAAGAAACGAAGTACCTTTAGATATTTTTATATCAGTATTTACTCTATACCAAAACGATAGTTCATTAACAGTATCTGCTGTATTGTTGACTTCCCCATTTTGTAATTACACATACTATTTTCCGCATATGAGTGGACTGCCCTTTAGTGATCACCTCTGACGTCAAAGCCTTATCAGATCGCGTGAAATCGAAATGCCACTGCGGCAACACAGGTTCGACTATAATATGAGGCAAGCATGGTGACCCACATTCCTCGGTAATTGGATGTATCGGGCCTGTCGCCGGCCGGTACTGACAATGCCTGCCATTGTCCATTATTCAACTACTGACAAGTTCTATCTTAAGTAAAGGCCAAATCCTAATCAATGTCGTTGTTATCGACGTCCTTGAAATAGAAAACTCAAAAAAAATGAGGTATGCTAAATATGAGAATTAACTCCATCCAACAACTGATAAGGAACATAATTGTACAGGTAGTTTTAATACCATGTTATCATAGTCGATTATTTTTTTATCCTTACTAATATTATAAATTGGAAAGTGAGTTTGTTTGTTTGTTTGTTTGTTTGTTCCGCTTTCACGCCGTAACTACTGAACCGATTGCTTTGAAATTTTGCAGACGTAAAGAAAAAAGTCCGGATTAAATAATAGGGTACTTTTTATCCTGGAAAAATTGATATTCCCGAGGGAAAACAAAAATATTGTTTGCTTGATGGATTGCAGATGGCGCTGTGTGTCGTTTAAAACAAGGTAAAATATTGCAAACGAATATAAACATGAAAATTTAGAAGCTAAATGATACGATAATGAATCCCCGAAAATGAGGAATTCCCGAGGGATGACGCACAATTTGTTTTATCGTCTAAACTGTTTTTTTACATCTACTTATATGTTGCAAACGAATATGAACATGTAAATTTTTAAGCTAAATGATAAGATAATGAATCCCCGAAAATGAGGAATTCCCGAGGGGTGACGTACAATTTGTTTTATCGTCTAAACTGTTTTTTTATACATCTATTTATATGTTGCAAACGAATATGAATTCAATTTAAAAGACTACAATTTCCTCTAAGGGTTTCATTTGCCATAAATAAAGCACAAGGCCAAACTCTAAGGGTTGCTGGAGTACACTTGGAAAAACATTGTTTTTCGCATGGTCAGCTCTATGTAGCGTGTTCCCGGGTTTCCAGTGCAAAAAATCTGCATGTTTTTGCTCCACAAGGGAAAACATAATATAGTTTTGGTTTAACAACTAATTGTATCCAGCGTTACATCGCGCTTCTTAGATTTTTCCGTGGGAATGAGAAGTTTTCTTATAGTTGTGCTTTATACCGCAATATAACCGAATTCCACGCGGGCGAAGCCGCGGGCGGAAAGCTAGTAAAATAATAATTTACTTCCTCATCTCAAATTACCGTTACAGTAAACAAGATGTCAGAGTTAAATGAAATTAACTCATAAACAGTAACGGAGTCGTTTATAACTGTAACAGATAAAAGCCTTCCAAAGATTCTTCCAGGTAGTCCACTTGAACCGATTTCCATTGGGTCATGTCACAGCTCTGAATCGGACGTCATACATAGAGCGAACCAACCAGCATTACCGCTGCGGCGAGTCCCGTGTGCGCACGTGTACAGGCCGTCTCTCGATGTTTATAACCCACGTTACCTCCCGCAAGGAACTTTAAAGATACGCTTATAATAATAGAACTCTTCGCCAATCAAGTGACCAATTGACCATGTTGCAGTGCGTGATCAGTGATTATATAGTTATTGGTTCAGTGCTTAATCGGATGTTACCATTGCCATTGCTGATAAAGGTATGGAAACTGCAATTACTGTGAAAATTATGTCGATGTTATTGAAAAATCATAACACATCGCGTGTTAATACGTAGTATAAATTATTCAATTTACAAAAACTGCATAAGAGAAAGCAAATCTGCAGTTGTTCACTTCGTTGACAAAGAAAGCATAGCATGGTTAAATATTTCATTTCATCTGGTTTTAACTTTTGATTCTAGGCAGGGTTTTTGTTTCTGAATACATGTTGGCAGCTTTACGTTTTTACAGCTCATTTTATATTATTTATCACCTCTACGAACTATTATACTAAGTCGTTTAGCAGTTTAATGTTCAGTCATGGTTTGTTTAAAATAATCATTAGTAATACATTCTCCGATGTGTTGACTATCAATCCCAATTATATTTATATCTTTGTTAGTATGCCGTTTATTATAGCAATCGAAAGTTATTGATTTAGAGCTTCGATTGTAATTGTTTCTTTGTAGATTCAACTTGCGGTGAAAGTAACATTCCTGATTTGGAGTCCAGTTCGCATTGCAATCTCGATATGGGAAGGTCATGTCAGATTAAATATTTCCCATTTTCACAGAATTATCTGTTAATTAATACTCTTGAACAAACTTTAAACATACTGGAACCATAGCTTTAAAATGTAAGGATCATAGAATGTTTGTCTGGAATTCCCTTGGATTTTAAAATGCCATGTTATTAATATTTCGATTTGTCATCAACACCCGCCAGATGTGTGCGTGCCAGTCCATAGTTTCAAAGTTAGTTACCGGACCTATTTTCTAAATTGTTGAATCATTGGGATTGGTGATCGGTTGTATTACAATTCTTAATCTACAAATGCATTCAGTTACCATTTTAATTATCTAACATTTTTAAAAGACTGTGCTATCTATTAGGGTTATGGAAGATCGAATTTGAGCCGTCTCTTGCAGTGATTAAGGTTAGATGTGGTCACACGCCACTGACCGCAATAATCACCTAAGTTATTAACGTGCAATATAACGAGACTGCTAGCAGTGTATACTTCACTGCCTGCAGTATCTTTTGAGTAATCTAATATGTCTTACTGATGTTGCTGTTTTTTCATGCTCTACATTTGCGCAAGTCTTTAATGAGTTTATAGATGTCCCAACTGTAGCATACTTATTTGGTGTAGAGTTATTAGTGTGCAAATCGTTTTCAGTAGCATCAAAGACTTTAATATTGAGCCTTACGAAGTACATTGTCCCAAATAGGTTATCTATTTGCAAAATCTTGTTCGCCTGACCACTAGGGCCAATGGGAACAGCAAATACTACTAATTTTAACCGTCTGTATCTATTACATTGTTTTGCTTAACAATGTGTATTGTACAAAAGCCATTCATTCGATGTCTGTCCGTGCGTCTTTCTATTAACCTTGACTCTGTTTTATCATCAGCTTTGTTTCGACTTTCTATTGAAATCGTTAAGGGATTAATTTTGGGCTCGTGGGTTTTATTACCTGCGTTCTTTCTCTTAGTGAGATAAAAGAATACTACGTTTCCTTAACGTATTATTAACTGCATTCTCGGAAATTTATAACAATATGGCTATTTTTAAACAGACAATAAGCCCTTATGAGAAAACATGATACGCACCCGTTTGACAAATAATAGATAATTAAATATATAAATAACGGATTACGACCTCCTTAGTTTGGTAACCTTGTCGATACAGATATTGCTATATCTGAAGTGTCCGGTTCTTTTCTTAGTTGCTTTAAAATAGAAAAAGAACTCACTAATATTAACGTGAATTTAGGTGATTATAGGTACTCATCAAACATACCTTAAGATTGGTTTTGATATACAATATACGTAGATATAGAAACTTAGTTTTATTGATATACTAAAGATAATCATTGGTTTCACTCTACATGGCATCCATTCAAAACATTAGGTCACCGGTTCATATTGTTTGCAATAATATTTTGGTCCAAGCACCTAACATCCTTCCATTGTCCTCCTTCTATGAAAAATAATTGAATAGCCTTAAAGTTTTTACTCACATGTCATATGAGTGGAGAAATCTTATTGTAAGTTGTAAGGTTTTCACTCACGATTGTCATGAATTGACATGCGATATGGAATAATCGTTCGGATCTGTTTTCATCTGAGTACAACGAAATTTAGAGGGCAATGATTTAGTCACCTAATATATGTTCAACTCCAGTTTCGCCTCCGATTCCTCCCACACAAGACAGACTGTTCAGTTACTCACCACATGCACACTCATGTAGCACCTCCACACCACACTGGTAGGGCCAGAATACCAAGATCAGGTTTACACAATTCGCGTTATTTTTGGTACAGGCACGTATCTGGTCGCTTCTCTCGTCTACGCCATGGTGTACTAATAGCTCAAGTCCGAGCATTTAGAGGCGCACTATGACACCCCGTATTCTCTATCTGGATAGAGCGCGGGTACTAAATCTATGTCGATTTGGAGACTCACATCAGGGGAGATGCTGTCCGTCTAGAAAGACACTACAGTGGCTCGCTCGTCTCGGCTTGGGGTTGCATTGTAGCGATCATCATAAAAAAAGTCTCTAGCATGAACCCAATATCAACCCGTCTAAGCATTATCAACCCGTCCTCATTATGTGATGGTTACTTTTCGTGTAATAAGTAGTAGTAGTAGCTGGATGGCGCAGTAATTGGCGCCTTCACTTTCTTGTCATTGAGTAGATTATACAACTTTCGTCGGTCTGTCATCGGATGGATGGGTAAAACTTATTATTTTGTATTACTTATAATAATGTTTTATATAAATATAATGTATGGTGTTATCATCCATAGGAAAGCTCTGCAGAGCCGAGGGGAGTTAAATAGAGTGGTAATGGTGACAAAAGATCTAAAAACTCAAGTTTTCATTAGTATAAGATATAAAATACGTGTGTAAAAAACAACTCCGCCTCCGAGCCCTGAGGTGGGATTCGAATCCACGACCGTTCGCAATCCCGGCGAGTGCTCTCTCTCTCGAGGCGTAGTTGTTTTTTACACACGTATTTTATATCTTATAGAAATATTGCACTGTGAATGCAAAAAAAATAAATTAAAAACATAATTTTCATTAGTAGTTTTAATAACACCGCTAAAGTATAACAACAATAACTGCCATACTTTTACTTTACTTTTTTTTTTCATTTATTTGCTTCCTTTGGGTGGGAGGCCAATAACAAAGTAGGTATTTTGTTCAGTGCAACAAACAGATGTTGCATTCATCGTCCAAGTGCTTTTATAAATAGCTTTTGCATACGATAACATTATAAAATAAAACTTAACGCATCCGTTCGACCATTGTTTTACGTTTGTTAACCGCATTTATGAGATTGGAAAATTAATTTAACATTTTTGCATAGATATTTGAAGACTAGCTTGATGTTATCACAATCCTTACAGTGCTTACTTTGGACTGGTCTAATTGGTGTGAATGTAAGAAATATTATCCACTATTAAACAGGACATTCACCAAATTTGGAGTGTGATTTGTTGTTAGTAAAACAAAGCTTGCAACTGAAAGTACGCTTAATCGTTGGTAGTGATCCTAAGATATCATGCACGAGCTCGTTATTACCCAAGATTCTTTTTCCCCACCCTTAAGAACTCTATCTCATGTTCACACTCACTGTGTTACAATATTTCCGATAAGTTAATTAACAAGTTTATTACGAGGTAGAAAATATCTTCGGATCGGAATTCCAAGCGGATCTAAGTTCAAGTAAAAATGTTACAGTATTCAACAGGTTTTAGACGTAGGTAGACATAACTTATAGTAATGTAAAAATTATACCTGCAGCAAAAGTAATACAATAGACGGGCATTGCTAAAAACGATTTTATGCTGTATATAATCACGAGCAATTAAACACAAAAAATGTGCTACAGATAGTAAACTATATTATGTGCAGTTTAAGTTAACCATCTCCACTTAAGCAAATAGCAAGCTACCTATGAGGATTTTACTTAACCAGTGATTCTGTTCTGGTTTCAACATCTTTAATACCATTTTAATGTCAAACAAATGATGATTACATATATTTTCTTTAATCAAAATATAATGTAAACGATTACAGAGTGTAATTGTGTAATTAAGATTACGATTATATTAATCAAAACTAACTATTACTTCATGTAATCTGATTGAATATAATCAATTACTTGTAATCAATTACATTCTATCAGATCTATTTAATAAATAAAGATTAATTTTTAAGAAAGAAGGATACTTCTTTGATCTTGATTAAATATTCTAAATATTATGTAGAGTTTCTGATCTGGATTCGATTTAATCGAAGATCGATCTTTTAAGCCCCGATCTCCGATCTTTTGGATCGATTTTTTGCGGCCTGAATCGATCTAGAGATCGTTTTAAAATGAGTAGATCGAAGGTCGATCCAACGCTGTTCATGTGAATGAAGTTGAGTTGAACGAACCAGATTCTTTTACGGAAAAAAAAGTTGAAAACTTGGCTGTATGGATTAGTAACCCCTTTGCTTATGTTAAAATGGCATTGACATGGAAGCATTCTTTTTACCACGTTTTTCTTATCTCACTTTTCTTATTTGTTTGTTTGTCTGTCCGGGCAAAATCTTGCAACTTAAATTTGAGGCACTTTCCGATAAGCTAGAAAGCTGAAACTTTCAGGATAGTTCAGAACCCGATGACAATGCACTCTAAAGCAACTTTCAACTTTCCAGATGCACTTTCAGGTCCACTTTCGGCAACTTTCACTTTTGTATGGGGCTTATCCGATTGTTGCGTAACACATGGTTACTTCGTTGAGTTAATAATTAAAAAGAATAAAATAATTATACTAGATTTAAAAAATCTAAAAATCCCACGTTTTTCAATGTCCTAAAAAGAATAAAATAACCCTGCGGGGCAAAGCGAGGGGCCACTCAAAACGTGGGGGCGCATCTTTACAATAATCGGCATCAATGCATGTCATTCATCTCTTTAAAATCTCCTCTTAGTAATATGCGCCCCCACGTTTTGAGTGACCCCTCGCTTTGCCCCGCAGGGTTATTTTATTCTTTTTAGGACATTGAAAAACGTGGGAATTTTTAGATTTTTTAAATCTAGTATAATTATTACCTGTCTAGATTACGATTCGCCATTTATTTTATAAATTAAATTAACGAAAACTAATAAAAAGTTTCACATTATTTTAGGCATTATTTTTAAATAACATTTTTACTTTAATTACCCGGTGCATTTTGCTTTAGAAATTTAGATTGAAACATCGATTTTCATCAAATCGATCTTTTGACATCCGACTTTTTGCTGTATCGATCTCCGACAATGCGATTCGAATCGATCCGTGAGATCGATCTTTTGATCAAAGATCATAAACTCTAATATTATGCCGTCCGATTGTAATCATTAGTTCTTTCAATACAAGCTATTGTCTTTTTGCCGACTATCACCTACTGCATTCAGTAAATTCTGGGGCTAGAAAGCTGATTCCTCACAATGAGTCTGCTGTCTCTAAGGTCTTGGAGTTTCCCAGTTGGTCAATGTGTCTATATTGTCTCTCATCTGGGTAGATGTAGTATTCTCATTGTTTCTATTTAGCATAAGATTGCAGTTAAGCCTTTGATGATGTTTTTAAGTACGTACTTTTATCGAATTAATTGCACATTTAATTTTGTTTTTCATATTAAATCCTAACGTTTCCACGACAGAAGTCGTAATCACAAAATGACTATTGTTTTAAGTTGTTCTATTTTATTAAGTAAATATTTATTTAGTTGTCGAAGTCGATTTTAATAATAAACTCAAAAGTAATATACCTACTGTGGGAATGATTCCATTTTTACAATAACTTATTACAAGTAGCTTAGGAAAATGTTTATGAAATTTTCGGAGGTACATACATGTATGTATTACTTTGCGCGTTATAGAATTTAAAACAACGAACATAGATACATATTCAAATCTCTTTTTTTATATATTCACATTTATGCTATGTAGAATTTGAAAATATTTCACCGTACTAGATAAACACTGCTATTAGAGCATATTTTACTAAGTAATTAGGTAATTTTTTGTTATGTATTCGAAATATGCAAACAGGGTGACGTAAAGCACCTTCAAATTCCAATTTGGCACTACATGAATTTTTATTACTACAAATATTAATGTTTACATCTTTTACGGGATCTCTGATCCATTTTGCGATCATAACATAAATTATGATTACATTATTTTGTAAGATCTCAACTGAGACTTAGTTGGAAAGCCTTTTCTTTCTTATAATAAAAAATATCACTTATAAATACCATTAAGCTAAGGTAAGTACCATTACCTCCAGTCGGTTATTGCGTTAAACCATTAAAAAGTTATTCAACAGAAACTGGTAATGTGTCGAAAAACTCATTTGTTTACCCCCTAGTAAGCAAACTGCCATTATTTACTATGACAAATTGCCCGGTAAATAACTTTCTCTTAAACTTGTCTAGTTTTCACTTAAACTTTAAATAACAACGGCTTATCCATAAGTATGTGCAAATATATTAATTAAATAATCTGGTGAAGTAACGTTCGTTTAATATTAATAAGTATTGACGATTCGAAAGACAAGCTTACGGATTATTAAATAGTTGCTTATATAATTAATCTATAACAGAATATATAAAGAAACAACGGGTTGCACTCCGAGAGGGCCGGCAGAAGTGAAAACATGGACGTGATTGACGTGATTAACGTTGTGCATTTTTGATATTTTGGAATGATAAGAGAATATTTTTTCACAAATTATCAGTATAAAAGTACTCTCATTTATGTGGTAGAATACAATATTAATTTATTGCGCTATGGTGCACAAACATGACAACAAACACACACGCACACTCGCGCTGTTTAAACGAAACAGCAGCAGCAGGCATACATTTTCGCCGCGCGGTAAAAAGAGAGGGGGATATTACTTCCTCTCCTACGCCGCGCCGGCGGTCTATTCTACCTCCGTCTTAGGAATTTTCGATTAGATTACGTGTCCTGACGCAAGTTTAACATTTTTTACCTATCCCAAAAAGTGCATAACACCGCTAAAGAAGCTTTCACTTCAAAAATCCGTTAAACTCTTCATTAACATTACCGTTAACACATCTTTGGCGAGGATCGTATTAGGTCAGTTTGGGTTAAAGTTGACATCTCAACCGATGGTCTTCAACCGCTATGGATAAAGAACACCGTAGGAAAAATGGACAACAACCGTCCATTTCTCTCGTTCTCAAGCATACGACAACCACTATCATGTGACATCTAACCGGTGTTCAGGGTCGGTAGGCTGCTTGCTGGGTATTTCTTACTGCAATCTCAATAACTTTTATTTTCGAACACTTCGTTTATTGGAATATCACCTACGAGTATAATGAAGTCAAGTACACCAGTCGATCGACAAAACTCAATTTCCTTAACTTCAAATTGTATTTCTAGATAACTTCATAAACCAAAAAGTTCCTAATAGCGCACGGGCCTCTCCAGTACTTAGAACTGCAGATTCACCTTAGAACAATGGCAATATAACGAAGAAGAATAAATTTTTTGGCTACCCATCCGCTGAAAAACCTTTGGAAATGATGCTAAAACCAATTAATGTTATTAATTTTATTTCTTGCATTCATAATGCCATATTTCTATAAGATATGTAATAAGCATGTTAAAAGCGACCACGCCACCGAGCCCTCAGGTAGGATTAGAACCCACGACCTTTCGCTATCCGGGCGAGTGCTACCGAGCGTCTCGGTAACTCAGAGGCGTGGTCATTTCTTACATGCGTATTTTATATCTTACTAAATAAATGGTCAATATCAAGCTTCTCACCATTTCACCCTTCATATAATAAAAACATAGTTTAAAAACAGTGTTAAACTAAAGGAATGTATTATGTAAACAGTTATAACAAAAGAAAGGTTTTGTTTTCATTGTCAGCCTTGCATATAAGGTTTGTTTTACTTTAAGCCAATCACTAACATTTTTATTATCTGATCACACAATCATGTCGCAATTGAGTTATATTTAAAGTATTAGAAAATCTATAGAACAAAAACACTTTTCCTCAAAATTGAAACATTACAAACATTAAAAAAAACCTAACTGGCCTTTCTCAAGCGAGTGGCTTTACCAACAAATATAGAGTTATTATTTTTTATGTATATAGACTAGTACAGAAAAACTTTTACTAAACAGACAGAAAAAAGTTTACTAAACCACTTTTTAATTCTATAACTTTGCTAACTGTTTCGTACAGTATCTTAACCGATTCGACATACAATTACAGAAACGAAGGCTACGAGCTTGATTTACGTGAGAAATGAAGATACATAGTTTTATTCTGGGTGTATTTCCCTAAAACTTGATTTGAAGGAGTTATCATCGATTTAAAAATGACACGGTTTCAGTTGCTAACGCCACACGCAAAAAAAGTAAATGACACGACAGGCGTGCCATCAGCAACGAATCGGTTAAGTACCTAACGTTTATGTGTTTATATTCTCTTGAAGATATAAGTAGTTACGATCTCCATAATAAAGATCTTTACAAGCAAGTATGACTGCCTTTCATTACAGGACACGTTTTCAATTTCTCAAATAGTGAAATCCATTAGCGTATACTGTATGGCATTATGAATAGCTTCCAATGTAATTTGCTTGTGCTAATGATGACCGGTTTCATTGTCATCATACGACTATGGGAAAAGTTGGCTTTTGTGGTACGTTCTCTAATTTCATCAATACTATAGTTCTTTTGTTTTTTTGACAAAGTACCTCATCTCTGCTATAAAAGAAGGACTTTGTAGGTTTGTTACCATATATAGTTACCATAGTTACCAAAAGCATAAGAATAACAGATTTTATAATCAATTAACGTTACCATAGCAACGCGTGGCCGGGTTATAGCTAGTATATGTATAATAAACTACCTTATCATAGCTTTTTTGATCGACTTTTCAGGTGTTGCCTAGCTGCCACCTTTATTTATTTATATATAAGGTAGGGTCACAGCTTATGTATACAAATTTCTTAAGATATGGTAATGAAGTTGTTGGTAATAAGTCTTATACATTAGCCAGTTACGAGCTAACCAACATTCTTAAAATTACACGTTTACACATAGTAGGTATTCCAAAGTACATATAACCAAAACTAATCAAAAACATAGGATAACAATATTTATCGAAACCAAAAGCATAAAAACAGTAGAAGTAAGTATCTATTAGCCAACATTATAAAAAATAAAATTGGAGTAACTGACAATAAGCAGGTTTGGCATATAATAATTATGTTACATAGTATGTCTTGTGGACTAAATGAACAATTCTAGATTAGGACAAATATGAAAGCATTATGATGAATGTTTGAAGGATTCCAATATTTTAGATTTAAATACATTGATGGAGTCGTGAAATATATCGGTATCTGGTACAGTACTTGCGATTTGGTTGAATTTTCTGCATGTTCTGTTGATGGGTGAGTGTACACCAATATTGGTACACCTTTAAGTATAACTTATAACCAAATTCTATAAGAATATCTTACACTTGACAAAGGTACAAGTTTTATAAAACAAAAATTAAACAAAGTTGAGAGGACTAATAGCTGCTCAGTAAATTTTAGAGATGCGCTCAATTGCGCGCGTTCTATTGACCTCTTATTCGATTCACACCTTAAAAGCTTAGAGAATGTTAAGCTTTATTCGATAAATACTATTATAATAGGCACAAGAGCAGCCTATGCCACTTAATGGAAATAATATTAGCCTTCCCGCCCCCGCCCACATCTTGAAACGTCAAAGATACGTTAGCTGCGCGGGCGCATAGTTGTTTACAATTCATCGGTCTCATGTGCCGTTACCAGCAACAGTTATACAAACTGGCCACTTCTCAACTGGCGGAAAAATTCGGCATCCACCATTTGTTTAAATTTCAACCATGACTACGTTCTTTTGTTTTGAATATAGGTTTGTATGTTGCCTATACTTACATATATCTAGCTGGTTTAGTTTCATTCTATGTATACACTTTTAGTTGGGTTTCACTTTTGTCAGTACCACCCGTGATGACTTAGCGCCGAAACTATTCACGGGGAGCGTGACCAAGTCTTAAATACTTAAGAATATGTATTGGTGCTATCTATCTGATCGTGGTGCTGATTTGAATGTTATTATCCAGCTCGTCTTTTTAAAAATATTCTTCACCACAGGATAATAAGCTGCAGCTTCGTAATAAATCAATCTCAGTCATAAATTAATTTCCGTCCAATCGTGGTCAACTTGCAATTATCAAAGTAATATAAAATAAAGAAATATTATTTTAACACTTATGAGGTAACTATGGAGTTACGGCACTAAGTCATCGCGACACGACTGGACACGTGTAGATCGGTTTCCATCACGTATTTAGCGACTTTCTAGAGTTCTGCATGCGCTGCCCGCGTTGGAAATTTGAAATTGCCTATCGGAAGGCTCGGCACGGGAGATTGTGTAATATCTATTATTAATTCCAATACTTACTTACTGGCTATAATTTTTTATCCAAGCCAAATAGATTCCAACGACTTACTTATTGGCATATCCTGCTTCGCACAAAGCATCCATGAATAGAAAGAAAATACATCTATTGACGACAAACATAATACCTACACAATTTTTTTAGTTACATATATACTTAACAATATATGATAGAAACAAAACACTAGCAACAGCAGAGAATACATACAAGACAAGGAGTCTTGCCAACTATGCCCCACCCATAGCATAATGTTTAATAAACACTGGTATTCTGGACGGATCCAATAGGAAAGCAGTGACGAACAAAGAAACTAAGCAAGAGTAAACACTACAGAATATGGTGAAATTAGAAGATTTGTCTACCAATTGTGCGAGTTTGGTTATAAAAACAGAAAAATATGGATAATCAAAATAACAGAACCACAGACAAACCAAAAGGTCAATTATGAAAGATAAAATGGACGAGACTCGTATTTAATTCAACATATTTAAAAAAAAGTATGTATTATTTTACATCTCACAGAAATCGTTTAGCCCCAAACTAAGCAAAGATTGTACTTTCGATAGTCAACAAAGAATTATACATAAATAAGTATATAAACAAAAATAACTTGGGAACAAATTCTCATCACACAAACATAATATGCCCCTTCCAGAATCGAACCGCAAATTCTTAGTTCTGCGATTCGTACCCATTTCATTGGAAATGACCGTGGCGCAGTAGGCAGTATCGTACGCATTGCTCTAACTTTCATTGTTATTATAGAGACGAGCTTCTTTGCATTTTATTAATGAAAATTCCACCGTGCGGGTACCGGATCCATCGTGTGGCAGAAGTAGATCCCGAGATATGGGAATGATGAATATGAGAAGTGACACGGGTGTTGGTTTCCTTTCCGACTTACATCAACGCTCACCTTCAGTACTCCTGTCTCTTTCTTAATAAAAAAACCCCACTGATCTTTCTCAAGGAAATGGCTTTACCAACACATTTTGAATTTTTTATGTATACATGTAGACTATAGAAAAACAACTGCCAATCTAACTACTGAACCAGCCGAATCTGCATGAACCTGCTAATGCAGCTTAAGATCTAAATTAAGATACCCGTATTATTTGCTTTTGTTTTTTTTTGTATTTATTTTATTTTATGCATTAATAATACCATTATTCTGTAAGATATAAAATACGCAAAAAACAATCACGTCTACGAGCCCCCAGGTAGGATTTTTAATCATTTGACTTTTTAATCAGTTTTAACCTTAAAAAAGAAATATGCCCGATTTATTTGAACGCGAATGACGATTTTATTAGGCTGTTTGACATTGATGGCTCACTTAATCACTGAGTAAGTATTGTTTTACTTACTGTTTTAATTTATAATATGTATTTAGAAGAAAGGAATAATATTAATATTATATATTTCAATGATAGAACAGAATTATGACGACCGTTTTGTGCAACGGTAGCTTATCTTGCCTCTCGCACCTACGAGTTCGAACCTGGAAGGATCAGATGTTTGTCTAATGAATACGAGCATAGGTGCTTATATATGTTTCTATATATATTACATATCTTTGTAATATATATGTATGTTTATCCGTTACCCTAGTCTCCATAACACAAGTCTTATAGTGCTTATTTTATACTAGCCTGTGTGGCTAGGTAAACTAGGTGTGAACGTGCGAAAAATATTAATAAATTATAATGAAATGTTAATTAACTACTACAATGGAATTATTTGCTTATTCTTTTTATAGAATCGAGCGTCACTTGGCGGAAGTTCATATCCATTTATAAAAACAAAAAACTGGTTGGTTGCCTGTAAAGTCGGTATACGGGCGAAAGTTTTACGTGACAACGACTTTGAGTGGTAAAATAATTTTAATGTGAATATTCATTCGTATAGTAGGAAGAAGGATGAAATAATAGTAACAATTTAAAACATTTATTTATACAAAGAATTATATTTAAAACATTAATTTATAGGCACGCGTCCCTTCCACTTTTTATGTCTGTCTCTCTCGCTCTTAGGCGGGCTAACCATGCCCGAGTGGAAGGGACGCGTGCCTCTCACTCGCTCTCATTGTAAGCGCATATATAGTTGAGTGGGAGAGAGACGCAAGGCATTCGGCGGGCCTCTCTCTCGTTCGGTGACTCATCGTAACGTTACCGAGCGTTACACTTTTTCATAAGTGACTCCCAGCCGCAACCTAATTTAAGACGTTGTCACGTCAAAAAGTTATCTAGCATACTTCCGCAATAAAAGTTGCGGAAGTAAACTAGATATTATTGTTATTATAAATTTGTTAATTCTACGTGCATAAGTATAAGTTCTTACATCGATTTTGTAGGTCTATAGTACTTCCCTTAAATAATATAGGCTTACAAATATTTAGTAGGTAATTGGTAATATTTATAAAAAAAAAATATATTATTACCCTTTAGTTATGCCACAGTATCATGTCAAATTATTTTATTATTGTCATTATATTTTCGTTTAAATGAAGTGATTTATCATCATAATAATAAGGAATACAATAACAATAAAAGCAATTTTATTCGGTTACTAAATAGAGAACATAAGTATTTATTTTTGGTCTGGTTACTCTTTTTCTTACTAACGAATATATTATACAAAATATCATCGATTGTATTGATGTATACAGCGAGCGTTTAGCTTTAGAGTATCATATATAAAAAATTGAGAGCTATTAATTATAGCTATTTACTTGATCATAAAAATATACCGAGTTAAAAAATTATTAGCGATAGTATCGTAGGCTGACTTGACTCGCCTCAGTCTTGTCTCGAGCAACTTTTGCTGAACAGCAGCATCTGGGGGCGAGGGGTCAAAGCGTGCCGCCTTTCACCATGAGAACATTCCACTTCTCATCTACTTCCCGTTCTATTCGATTGGTATATTTTTTTAATTGTATTTTTTTAATATCAGAATTAAAATACTTATCTGTATTTTTTTTTACATTTATTAGCATTACATGTCCTATTCTAAACTTACAATATTTAAGTAATATCTTGCAACAGTTCCGTGAGTAGTTCAGATGTGTACTCATTTTTCATACTGTTCTTTACCCGATGGTTCAAAGATGGTTATGTCTTTCTATATTTTAGATTTTTAGCGATAAAGTTTGCAAATTCTAATTTTATGCAAATTTTTCGAAAGACACTTTTCTAAATTATATTTTTGTTATGACTTAGGTCATACCCAACTAGCAAAATAATGTCATATAAAGGTTAAGTTGACGTTTCTTTTGCGACTTTAAGTGATTATGTGGCGGTCATATAGACATCAAGTTAACTTTTATAAAACGTCAAAAGGGCCCATTTTATAAAACTAAATAGTCATGTAGTAGTCCAGTAAAAGTCGTGAGACCGACTAAAACGTTTTATTAAAGGTAGTTATAAGACTTCATTATGATTAAAATGGTTTATTCATATTAAGCTATGACATTTATAAAACATTTTTTCTCCATCCTAACTGTCAGTTTGTATTGTTCTCCAATTGAAATTTTAATATTGTATTGACATAAAAAGGTAATTATTGAGATTTAATATTAACATGAACAAGTGAATGTGGAATTAAGCACGTTTGGGACTAGTTTCTCATGGGAACTTTACTTTGTCGGTAATGTATGTGACGATATGTACTATTTTCCTTAAGCCCTCTCGAAATGCGTGTTATTTCTGATGTGTGAGAATACTAATTTCATATAAAATTAATCTTTAAGAGTAGCCATTTTTGTTTTAGTTATATATAGACTGCTATACAACTACTAAACAACAAAATAGTCATGTACACGTTTTGGTGTGACTATTGATAAGCTCCATGTTTTATAGCTAGGGTTCTCGAGGTGAATAAATGAACCCCGTAACAGAGTAGATTCATAATACCGATATCTTGTACAATATGTACGATATATGTATCTGTTAGGGCAGATTGTTGATACGTAAGAATAATCTTTCAAAATCTTTTAGTAACAACAAGCAAGTTTATACACGTGCAACTGCGCAACCATAAAATCGTAAAATTGTTCGCAAGGAAAAAATAAATAAGATTTCACTTTCATAGGTAAGTATAACGTAATAAAAAAATCTGGAAAACGGTTGGCCCTAAAGGCTATCCCTGTAATTCCGCTAATTCTATGCTTTTGCGCTCAAAATTCCACTCAATACAATGTTTCTGAGCTCTTCGAGCTAGAAATATAATTTATGTGTTATTTTGAGCTCTCCGAGCTCAAGAAGTAGCTATTCTATGATTTTGAGCTCTTCGAGCTCAAAAGGCCAATAAAAGTTTGGTATAACGATTTTTAAAATGTTCAAACTGCCATAACTTTTGAATGAATTTTTACGCAGTTGGCGGCAATTGATGTAGATTTTCAAACTTCAGAAAAAATTTGAAACAAAAATAATTATCAGATGAAAAATTTCGGAGTTATTACAAAAAAACACTTTTTTCGTTTTTTTTCGTCATCGATATCTCACGAACGAATCAACCGATTATGACGCACTCGGGCGCGATCGACGTGGTTTTTTGAGGTTAAGAGGTGATTAGTTTTTGGAATTGATCGGTAAAGCCGTTCAAAAGTTATTTAAAAAAAACCACATTTAAAAAAACACACACGTACGCACACACACACGCACACACACACTCACACACACTCACACACACACACGCACACGCGCCATCGCGGGTAGGGTCAGGGAAGATTCTTAAGGCCTCAAAACGTTGAAATTTTTGCAAAACGTGGTAAAAACAATATCCTCCCGATTTTTCGAAAATCTTCGATTTTCTTGGCGGGAAGTTAAAAATCACCATATTTACTAACTTTTAACCCACCAATATAAATGCAAGCTACAAAATTGTAATTTAACACTTACTTTCGAGATCTGGTGTATCTTTATCAAAAAGTGTTTGTTCGGAACCTTTTGAACTTTCAGTGATCTTTCTTGACCAACGTTGGAGTTAAATTTATATGACTGAATGTCGGAAAAGAGTTATATTAAAGTTTTGTAAAAACTGAAATGTTTTATAATAGTCATGGTTATCCACATTATATTAATTGTTATATTGCCGTTATATAAATGTTTTCCATAAAACGATTTTGTCTTTTATATGACTTTTATCTAACCAAAACGTTTACAGGACTAAATTGATGTTAGGTAAACGTTTTCTATTAGACCATTATATGATCGTCGTATAAGAAAGTTGGTACAACGTTTAATGGACGTACCAATACGACTAATTCTGTATACGACTATTATGTAAAATCTCCAACTTCTATACGACTAATAAGTAATGGTAAAACTACTTTAAAACATTTAAAGGACTGGAAGTCATATAATCACTGTATTATATAACCATTTTGCTAGTTGGGTAGGTCGTTAGGTTTTCTCTGGTCAATTCAACAAAAGATAAAAACATTATTAAGATTTACTTAACACACTTGGGATATTGACATAAATAATATTATGAGCAACGTTATAATTTATTATTTTGGATATGACTGGGCACAATAATAATTTAATTATTTCAGACCCTGAGATTCGAAATCATCTCAATTACAAACGACGGAGCATTTGCTACCTTAATATCTAGTTATTAGCAATAAATTTCGATCGGCACGATTGCTATTCAAATATGCTACAAAATAGCAGCCCATTACAGAATCCCGACACAAGTGTTAGTAGTTATTCGTATGCATAAAGCGATTGTATTTCTTCAAGAACTGTTTTTCCATTATGCCAGTGTCCTGGCATTGCGCCACTGCAAGCCATGGCTAATGAATTCTGACACATAATTCATCATTAAAGTCAAGTGCTAACACCTAACTTTGGTTTGGGTGTTTTGTTTAAACGAAACAACTCTGTTTTGTGTAGTTTTCACATTAGCTATAATTCTCAGATAAACGTTGCACTTGTTTAACGGCTAAAATATTGCATACTGTCTTATGGGAACTTTGCAAACAATACGTAGTACTAAATAACATGTTACACTCGGGAAAGTGCCTAATGACAATAGCATTGAGTTACTTTCGCTACACTGCGTGGTCCAGTTCTTAACAAACCACGCAATTCGTTATCGCTGTAGCGGTCGAGTCCTACATTTATGATGCAATGTTATATTAATTTACTCACCAAGATTGATGTGTTACACACGAGATACCAGGTATATTCATGCAATCGTTTCCTACAAACGCAATAATAGAGGTATTTTGGTTGTTACAGATGGCGTAGAAAAGCGGTCAGAGATATCCATCACCAATGTTATTGAATAACCTAATGGAAGGTGAACCGATAACGACGAGTAATTTGATTTCATCCATTAAACATTTCAATAGTGAAGAAAAAAACCACGGCACCATTAAAGCTCTGTTAAAAACATTTATTTTACCAGAACCTAACAAAATGGCTATAAAAGAAGACCAAGGTGATAGTAACAACTATGTGTATACAATACCAGTAAAACCTCCTATACCAACAATAAACGACCGGACGAAATCACTAAACGCGGCTAAGTTAGCATTTTTGAACTCCACTATGGAATCCGTATCACCCGTACCCAGAAAAGATGTGAAAAAAGACTCGAATATTCACTATGCACAAATAGCTATTACCACTGGAAGTGATGATACTAGAAGCACCGGTGGGGGTAATAATGCAAAGATTCCTTTTTCTTGTAAAAATTTGAATAATACTTTAACTACCTATAGTCCAGTTGCACCTAACATAAAAAAGAAAATCGAACAACATCAACACAGAAAAGTTAGTTTCAAAATAAAAAATGCAGCGACATCGTACAGACGTCCACCACTGGCTACGAAAACCACAATGACTATAGCAAGCAATAACGTTTCAGAATTGACAAAGAAATTTAATAACTTGGTTTCCGAATCTCATAGCGGGTCAATAAAACAATCCAAACTTGCAAAAACTATCGAAGATTTACAATCATCTTCAAGATGTTCAGCTAGCAACAGTTCCACCCCATCGTCAACTCTTAGTTCAAGTCCAAATATTAAAATAGTTTTGCGTCAAAAAAGAGGTTCCAAAAAGCGGCAACATAAGAAAAGATGTTCTAGTATGGATTCCATAGACAAACTTGTTATTACAGACAGTTCTTCAGCCAAATTTCGCGTAATCCGATCAAAATCAGATGGTACGAAAATTCCAAAAACTCCAAAGAAACGCTTAAAATATCAAGACTCGAGCGAACACCAAAGTGGATCAGATTCTGTAGACGGCACTCCAATGAAATCTCAGGACGCTGATTCGAACAAAGTCAATGTTCCAGAAAACAACGTTGTAAAAAATGTCATTAAAAAATTTGAATGTGAAATTATAGCGCAATCTAACTTTAATAATACCTTAAAAAAGCAAACGGACCAAGGTAAAAGTACAATTATTTTAAAAGAAAAACCTAAAGTACCTGAAAAAAAATCATCGTTAGTTTTAACTAAAAATATTGTTGTTAAAGATGGAGTTCCAAAAATAAAAACAATTAAATCGCCTACCAACGAATCGCCGTCAAAATCAGATAAAAATGTCAATTTAGAACTGAAAAAGAAAGAACCTCTTTACGATCGAAAAAAATATAGAACAAACTACATTCATTCGGATAAATTACCGCTTAAGGCAGTTGAAATTATTCAGGAGGATGTCAGTGAAGTGAAAGCTGATAAACACCAACTGCTAAATCCTGACAGTCTAAACGAGGATGATAACACTTATCAAGAGATTAGCCCTAATATAACTCCTAATGATTCGTTTTTATGGAGACGGAAAAGCAGCACTCAGATTTATTCTGATAGTGAAAAATCTATATCAGATAGTCCTTACAGTTTTATAAGTCTTACAATGAATGAAGTTACTATCACATGTACCGGTGAGACAACTGAAATTCCAATCATAGTGGAATCTCACATGTCAGATAAAAATGAATCTCAAAATACTGATAAGAGAGGATCAAACTCTGATTTCGAGAGTAATCTAGTCGAAGCATACAATAAGGAAGTTCTAATAGGATACACTTCAAAACCAAAAAGCGAACCAGTTGTCGAAGATGATTATGAACCCTTAGAACCAAAAGATACAGCAAATGTTGTGATAATACCAATCAAAATGCCAGATAGAGGTTCAAAAATAAACTGCCCATTGCCAGAAATACCTAAAGACACCGTACTTCCTAAGCCTGTAATTACAAATCCTAGTGAGAATGTTTACCAATGCTTGCTAGAGATGAGATCACACCCCGAAGGCGATGAAAGTAGTTTACACAATTATGAACTTTGTGACGATCAATTGGAAGAACGAACACGTGGTGACGGGGACAGTGACGATGGATATGAATATTGCAAATCACCAATCAAACCTTATTGTTTGACTTCAAGTTCCGGTATTCAGATCGCTGAAGATTACCGACCTTCAGATGATAATAATAAAAACTATGCAATTTCAAAATCTGTCAGTGGTACATCTACAGTAAGTTACGAAAAAATTGGTTCGGAGAGAATATATGAAAAAATTCCATCTCGACCGCCTAAATCCAAAGATAGCAGTCCCAGCTACAGCAATCGCCATTCTTTCATATCATCGGACTATACGGGGTACAATGACACAGAGAACATTTACGACACAATTAAACACGGGGATGGGGTATCTTTATCACATTGCTATGAAAGCATTCCGAATAGCCCAAGTATGGTAAAACTAAGAAATAATTTGAAAAAACAACTATCATCCGCGGTTCAGAAACGATTGTCTTTTGACACAGTATCAAACATCAGTCAGTCGACGATGTCTAGTGAACAAAAGACGAATAGTATCTACGGTCAGCGTTCGGTGCTCAGCTACAACGGACAAGAGATCACTTTCCAAGTGCCGGGCAGCGAGACGAGTGTAAGCGACAGAAGCGATAGGAGCGATGACTGGGTCGATGTTTCTGATGAAGAAAAAAATGAGGAACAGAAAATTATCATGTAAGTCTTTTATTCATTATTTCAACCAAAAGACGTCAACTACTGAACGAAAGTCTTCTCCAAATATGGAGGATCACATCAAAAGACCATAATTCGGAAAACACTTCTGTCCATTTTGTGATCTACGATGATTACCTCCACTATCACAGGAGGCGCTTTTTACGACGACTTAAAGTCAGAATTATTTGTGCTATACTCCTCTGCCTGACATTCATTAATTTTAATTATAATATGTACGCTAGATTAACCAAATTTTAGTTTGTATATCACCAAAAAGTTTCTTCAATCGGCCTATTAACATATAATTGTATTGTTATATATTAAATGATTATCACAGAAATAATTAACACTTTGTAAGAACCATAATAGCAGAGTAAATAAGGCTATCGTAGATAACCAGTAATCCTTATCGAAACTCAATACTGTTCGCATGCTCAGTACTGGAGAAATGGGGGAAAGCTTCGTACGTACTACCAGAATATATCAGATACAAATTATTTATTGCAGTGTACGTGAACGGAGTCGGGGTCGTAGGAGTCCGGTCAGTTGGTCTCAGAAAGTACGGCACCAATGGCATAAATCACCGAAACCAAAAGGCGATGATAAAGGTAAGGGTAATTCAATTAGTGAGCCGTTCGTTTGCCTGTCTAAAATAAAGAATAAACATTCATGTATGTTTAAACTCCCGCCAAATATTAATACTTGGTAAATGCCTTTCATAGTTAAAGGTACAGCGCCATCTATTTCTAGGTTAAAACATTAGAATGTCACGTCGTAGCAAGACCTTTTGTATTGATGTAAGCAATATTCACTATTGTTCCCAACAGATAGCGCTAGAGTGCGTTTTACTTGATATGATGAAACTATAATATAACAATAAACTTTAAATCGCTTTAATTTATAAAGATTTTGTTATTTAACAGGAACACATAATGTTACGTATTTTTGCTCGTTAAACACACTTTACCAAGAAACGTATAACGTGACGCTATTATTAACCAACACTAACATTTTGATTTCATATAATTCCTGACAAGGTAAATAAATAATTTATTATGCTTAATACAAATTTAATCTTCATAATTTACATATTCTTTTTGACTTAGCAATATAATGGCACCCAGAGGAGCTCTTTATTTTCTAAACAAGCTTTACAATATCTAAAGTCGCAACAGTAAATTCACTACAGCTAAAATATAATCGCAAAGTGGCAAGTTGCAACCTCTTGCGCAAATGCGGTTACAGGCATGCTACGCTCACATTCCATGCTTATTAGATTTGAGATTTAATATCAATTTTAATATTATCCATCTATTAAATAGTTTAAAACACTCATTAGATATATTAAATAATTGGATTCAGTGAACTGTTTACTTGCTAACTTTAGTCTTGTGTTATATATGCAAATATCGTTTAATGTCACTGGTTATATTTGCTAGTGCGTATGCATTTTAATCGAGGTCGTCATCTGAATTATTCAAAAGTAATTATTATAACACGAAGCCTAATTTAATATTAATGATTTTTATATTTTGCATTTTTAATGCTTTCTTATATAATATGTTTTTTAATAGAAAATTTCTAGAAAAAATCGACTCTGCTCCCTAGTTGTTCTTAGGCGCCGCGAACTCTTTGGATGTTCGCATAGCTCTCTCAATTAGGCTACCGAACCTTGTAAGCACCAGTCGAAAATTGTCTCGTTCTTATTTTTTTACGCTGTAGTGAAGGCCAGGGTTGCGTCAATAATAAAAGAAATTTCTTCGTATCTTAAAGAAAAAACATACAAATTGTGACAACCTTAAAGTTACGTAGCAAAAATATTTATAACACAACTAAAATATAGATACTGCTCCGAAAAGGCCGTCGCTTTGCAATACTTTTCTTGAGAAATTACCAAACAATTCTAACACTGGGACTGCTGTATAGGAATTGTATGTATTTTATAGATTCATTGGTCCAGCCCATAATGCTAATGTACACCATATTTACTCCCACACTCGATAAAATGTACAAATCCGTCTAAAACAGTGGTTGTGTTGCAACAAGTTCACGGACCTAACTGCGCCCGCGCAACCGTAGGCGGCCGCTAATCGTTGCCGGATTCCACACCATTAACGTTCACTTAGAACAAATACAATAAAACTAGTGATACATATGATAAATTACTAACTTTACGAATTGCATATTTATTTTTGTCTTTGATGAGTTGTTAATTGCAGAATTGTTCTTGGAAAATTATGAAATCGTTGTGTGACGTCGTATGATATAATAAGTGAGCTCGAATCAAATAGAATAAATGAAATGAAAGAAAGGTAGATTAGTAGTAAGTAAAAATACTTAATTTCTGAATTCCCTTGATTTCTAAGTTTTAATTTTTTTCAAAACAGGAGTTTTTCACAACATAACCCTTTAACAGGAGCCGTGATATGTTACCTTATATATGTTGGCAGGGCCTTCTTTAACCTATTGGAGGATTGGGCATATAAGAATAATGGGGCCCCTATGACTTTGACAGAACACTTTTTTATTACAAGTATAGACAAAGAAAGTAAATAAGGTTTAAGATTTTTTTTATTGTCAGTCAATAGATGAATAGATAATCTTTAATTTAAATGGGGCGATTCTCACATTTTAAAATAATCTAAGAATGCTGGAATTCGGTAGCCTTATTTTGGGCGAGATTAGAGTAGCTTGGTGCATGCAAAAGCTAATAAGCAAGTCGATAATTTAGTCCCTAATTGAGGTTCGATTTACTCTAATTAAATCAGTTTTTCAGTAAGAAATGTCGGTATTGGTTTAGTGACCTGGCAGGAACTAGGTTGCCCATTTGCCCAGTGCGATAAAAAAAAATTAACGCGCCATCAGTCCGATAAAAGAAGTTTAACTTACATCTGTACTTACCTCGTCTATAAAACAACATAGAATAAACAAGTGTAATATTGATTCGCCCCAGCGCTTGATATGACTGCGTGATTACAACTGACCTACATAGATAACTCCTGTAATGTAATGTTGCACATCGAATAACGCACTTATATCCTGACTTGAAGCGTTGGCTTGTAAACAAGGCGTTTAGGAATTGTTGTTGTGAGTACTTATTCATAGTAATGAATTGTCTAAGGCATTGTAAGTCAATATTTACAAGATTTTTCAAATTTCATTAATTTGATTTCAAATAGTTGTTTTGTTACTTATACATACCTAGGTAATATGATTTATTGAGATTTCTTACTTTATCACTAACAAGTTTCTTTTTACCTGTTACGGACGCATATATGCGTCAGGTAAACGATATCGGGTACGGGTAGGACATATGAATACGTCCTCGATAATAATGTTGCGCCCTGGAACAGGGGAAATAAAAACTTAGTAATATGAAATGATGGTCTCCGGGCGTGACGTATTGATATGTCCTATTGAAAGAGGCGCCCGTCACATGTTGCATATTTAGAAAATGAACTCCTCGGTTAACAGGTTGAGTTGTATTCTATTTTTATTTTACTTAGCGGTTGCCCGACGCGATGACGCTCGGATTAAAATATTACTTATATAGTGTCATCCGACCCATTTTATACTTTTTATTTTTTAGTGCCAGTAGTCTTTTTAAGTTCATAATTTCATTTTTCCATAGTTTATACCTATTTATATGAACGAACTTAATCATGATGTTTGCAATTTTTCATTATTTTACTATCTAATTCAACACACGTTGGAGGCTGTCCCATTTTTTCTGATCTTTTTGTGACTCTGTGCAAAGCTGTTGGAAAATGGTAAAAAATAAAAAATTTCTTAGTTCTAAGTGATCATTGTATCTATTAAGAATGTTCACATAAAAGCCGATTGAAAAACTAAGCATGAAAGGCGAATTCTGTTTGAATTACACTTCTGAAATGTTCAAAATGTGTTATCTAACATAAATGTCAAAAATGATTTAAATTACTGTAAGGTATCAATTAACAAATATTCTAAAATATCTAAACTAGACACATTATTATATTTCACTAAATATTTTAACAATAATTTTAACTGTGTCTTATGTCTTTTAAGAGATTTGATTCATTCATATGATTTATTCATTGAGGTGAATTCTGTGGTGTGGTGCGGTAATGGTACACATATCATACGCAATGGGCACTATCATACCATGTTCCATCTCACAAATCACATCACCACTGTTTAATATTTGTTTTTGGAATGCGTGACAGAGAACTTGGCTTAAATACGTGGCAACACGTCGTCTCATTTGCGAAGCCATTTGTACACGGGCTATATAGATAAGAAGTTACGAAAATATATTACTTTTGCGAATTTGTGTCGATCACGTTCACGTCATGAGCTATGTAGTCTGTGTAATCTATGGTCACGACAACATAAATTTAAGGTGTGTTACATGTTTGAGATATTCTCTACCGATATTATGTTTTACAAGCAAATAAAGAATCATCACCCGATGAAGTTGACCTCCATGGTCGAGTAGCTCGCATATCGGTGTCCATGGTAAACTCCGAGGTCCCAGTTCGATCGCCGGCCTGTCTATATTGGTTCGGGTCTGAGGTACCATCTTTGTTCCGAATTCCATAACACAAGTGATCTATACTAATGTAATAAAGAGGAAAAATTTGTATTTTTGTACGTTTGCAATGAATAAACTCAAAAACTACTAAGCCGATTTCAAAAATTCTTTCACCATTGGAAAGCTACATTCACGCTGAGTAACATAGGCTATATTTAATGCTAGAAAAATATTAAAGAATTTTGCTAGTAAATGTATAAAATACGTGTGTAAAAAAGAACTACGCCTCCGAGCCCTCAGATGGGAGGCGTAGTTGTTTTTTTTTACACACGTATTTTATACCTTATAGAAATATGTATTGCATTGTGAATATAAAAAAAATAATTAAAAACACAAGTGATTAAGCTACATAGCTCGGAGTTCAGAGTATGTGATGTGATCTAATATTTATTTAGTAATTTTAATTGTTTCCATCCTGTTTTTTATTTCTAAATCGTCGCGTCGCTCAAACATTGTAGCTCAATGCGCTCAAAAGACCCTGCCAGAAAGAGTTTCATATCCTAACATCATCAGTGCAGCTCGGTGGTACAATATTATTATCATCTAATCTACATATTTCTTGTTTAGTTTAACTGTTAAGTTTCGTAGTGATATGAAGCTAGTAGTGGGCAAAGTTCAGCTTCATAGATTTTATTACATATTTCTTAATTACTGTAGACTTGATGAAGACATATTAAAAACACATCACATCATATCCAAGATGATCTAAGTTAATAATGGTAAAACCGTTGCCATTGCATTCAACGTTGAATTTACTCGTGAGAAGGCCGGATGTGCAGCAATGATTTTCCGTATAAAAATCATACTTCTCAGATTGCCACCTAAGTTTTTTCAATTTATTAGGCGATTACAAAAAGCAACTTACATATTTAGTTCTTAATCATTTAAATATAACAACCTTTTCACGGGTTATTGCGCATAACTTAATAAAATACAGAACAAAACAGTTTTGATTTGTATAAATTTTGACAGTGCATTAAAATATTGTGTAGAACTTATGTCATACAACTTCTTGCCATTGCCACAGATACAGACCATTGCCTAAGTCATCCTGTGATCATGGCTCCTGTAAAGGAATCGAAACGAAATCTATGAAAAAATTGTTTTATTTAAAGGCAATTAACCTATAATTTCGCTTTTCATAATCATTTAGACATTATTTGTTTTCAAATAAAAATAACTTCTACGATTTGTTCTTAAAAAAATGGAACATTTTGAATAAAAATTAACTTTGTCCCTTATAAACAATAAAAAGAGAAATATAGTTATGCGCATTATTCAACTATTATCTGTGAAGTGTTCCTGGTAATTTGTCAAATATTCGGTCCATTATGCTTTAATAAAGCATTGTGCTCGCCAATCGGAGTGGACTTCCTCTTTGGGTGCGCACGCGCCGCTCAGCTGAAATCGCGCTTAGCTACCATGACTGACTTTTGTATCATAGTTTAATAATATTTATCATGAACTTGCATATCGACTGTTATATTTAAAAGATAGTTACTTCTATGGATTTTATTTAGTAGGCATACTTTTGGCATATAACAGCTGCATTTCTATGTTATCAAATATTATCATTTTAGTTGTGATTTCAATTATTTTGCACTTTATATGCATTTTTTCTAAATATTGTTAATTTGTATTTTAATAACTCCATTAATACCCTGCTTTGGTTTCATACAAAGAAAACTTGACTTTACTTATTAAGAACGTTTTTTCCCCATCTAAAGGTTTTACATTTAAGTGTATAGATGTTTTTTGTTTATTATTTCCTATATAATATTTTTCCCAGCATATTTTATACAACCTTTCTTCCATAGAGTAGGCGAGGAAATTTTGAAATTAATATACTCTTGTATATTATTATAAAAACAATCACTTCACCATCATAATCACTTCACCATATTATTATAAAAAAGGAAAATATATTTTTAATAATAATTATATCAATCTTTTATCATTACATATGTCATTATGTGGTCACGGCTCCTGTAAGAGTCGAAACGTCAGGATTGAATTTAAGGAACAAGAAAAAACGCGTCGGTAAATAGGGTTTCATTGAAATAATTAACGAATCAAATCTATCGCCCCGCAATAGATTTGGTTTAGAACTAAATGTGCACAATTTTTTGTGTTGACAAGAAATTATTTTAAAAACTAAACTTTATTCTTTTATTTAAATCTTTAATTTCTTGCAAATGTAAGATGGAGGTCGGTCCCCCTGTCCAAGTTTCTTTCGCCACTTCTCGGAAAAGCCTCCCAACTTCCGAACTGGTGGTAGACCCAGTAATTTACAATAATCGTAGATACAAAAAAAATGGCTTCATAAAATGCGAAAAAAAAATATTTGTATAAAATAGCGGCCCGTCCTGTCTTCGTACGAGTGGACAAAATTCTTTAATTTTTTTCTATTAATAAATATTTTTCCGTTAGCGCCATCTAGCGTCCGGTAGACGAACTACTTGCGGTTAACGCGTTGCTATGGTAACGTTATGGACAGACAAACACACAAACCACTGTAATCTTAGATTAAACAATGAGAAACGTACCCGATGAAAATATTTCAAGGTAGTGACGACCATACTTATAGTCACCTGTGAACACGGCTCCTGTAAAGGAGTCGAAACGTCAGCATTAAATATGAGAAACTTAATATAAACGTGTCATTAATCCAGTATATGTAAGTTCACACTTTCGCGCACATTACTAATTTAAATAAAATAACCTATTTAAGGTTTCTCTTCCATATTTTTTATTTAATCCGGACGTTTCGACTCCTTTACAGGAGCCGTGATCACAGGATACCTAAGGCACTGGTCGTCATATAATAGGGGTTAAAGTATGAAATTGCCGTTTTATTGCAATAGGTTCTTTGAATTGACATAGAATCTTCATGGTTTGAGGTTTTCGAATGAAACTTTTTTTAAATGGTTTCTATGATGTTCTTTTTTTAAAAAATGTAAAACATTTGAATATCGACTTTCAATTGTTTTTGTTATTCAATTTAGACAAGAAAGATGGATACTGCGAAAATTCGAGTTATTTTTGAATACGAGTTCCGACGCGGAACTAACGCGGCAGAAACAGCCCGCAATATCAATGCTGCGTTTGGAGAGGGGTCTACTAATGAACGCACCGTGCGATTTTGGTTTAAACGCTTTCGTGATGGAAATTTCGACTTAAAGAACGAGCCACGAGGAAGACCGCCCACACAGGTAAATAACGATGAATTAAGAGAGATAGTGGAAGCCGATCCTAGTCAAAGTACCCAGGAATTAGCGGCATGGTTTAACGTTACCTTACCCACAATATTGACTCACTTGCGTCAAATCAATAAAATAAAAAAATACGAAAAATGGGTGCCTCATGATTTGACTGATCTGCAGAAAGAAACGCGTGTTGAAACTTGTGTTGCCTTGTTGAACCGGTACAGAAATGAAGGAATATTGGATCGAATTGTAACATGTGATGAAAAGTGGATTCTTTATGATAACCGGAAAAGAAAAATGCAATGGCTGACCCCAGGTCAAATGCCACAACAGTGTCCTAAAGCAAAACTTACCAATAAAAAGGTAATGGTAACTGTTTGGTGGTCTCAGCATGGTGTTATTCACTATAGTTTTCTCCGATCTGGTCAAGCAATAACGGCAGATGTCTATTGTGCCGAACTCCGAACCATGTTGACAAAACTAGCAGTAAAACAGCCCCGACTCATGAATCGATCTTCACCATTATTGCTCCACGACAACGCGAGACCTCACACAGCACGAGAAACCATTTTGACCCTTCAGGAACTGCAGTTAGAAACCATTCGTCATCCTCCGTATTCACCAGACCTTGCTCCAACGGACTACCATTTTTTTCGTGATTTGGACAATTATCTACGTGACAAGAAGTTTTCTTCCCAGGAGGCAGTACAAAATGCTTTCACACAGTTTGTGCAGTCTAGATCGTCGGAATTCTATCGCAAAGGCATTAATGACCTTCCCATTAGATGGCAGCAATGTATAGATAATAATGGCAACTATTTTGATTAAATAAATTTGTTAAAAATTTAAAAAATAAACAATATAGATTTTCAGTACAAATCGGCAATTTCATACTTTAACCCCTAATATTTTCTGTTTTAAATATATATGTCATGTTTCTGTTAAAAGATATATAAATCAAAATTGTATTGCCAAAATTGTGCCTGCCATTCGCGTCTAGGTCACACGTTGTATCGACATCGCCCGTAACACGTCGAAGTATGTCTTGAAATGATTTTGCAAAGTAAAAGCATAAACATTGAAGGTCTTAAGTTCACTGTAATTCCATCATTGAACCGGCTGATGTGCCAACGAAGGAGTAAATCGACGGGTTTAGTTTTATTGTTGTTTTTTTTTGTAATCGTTGCGTTTCATTGAATATTAAGCATTTCATTAACCTCGTTCCAGTACACTTGTTTTTTATTACGGACTAACAATGGAATGGCTATTTTTTTCCTAGAACATCTATTAAGATGGTTAATAATACTTAAGCCGGGAGCTTCGCACGGGTGGACAAAATTCGTTATTTTTTTTCTATTATTAAATATTTTTACGTTAACGCCTAGTAGACGAACTACTTGCGGTTAACGCGTTGCTATGGTAGGTAACGCATATACAATGAAAAAGAGCGGAGAGACAAAGAACAAATTTGTGATCTTAGATTATAGATTGATACTGTTTGTCATCATCATCATGACAAACAGTATCAATCTATAATTGATACAATCATCTTGTAGATTTTTTTCCATATAATATTAATATTTCTTACATATTTCTTAGCCTATATCAAAGTAGGTAAGTACTTATACGTGTATAAGTAATATTAATAGAAATATATATAGATACCCATGTCTCAGGTACAAATGCTCGTATAACTCACTTAGGGACTCGAACTCGAACTCTTCCTTCGAAGCTAAACGGTCCCAGCTTAGAAGGTAGGGTTACTCCCGCTCGCCCGATCCGGTCGTTAATATAATTAGATACAATATCATATATGTATATTACACACATATACACGTCTGTGGCTGTGTGTTTAGGCTAGAGAAAATAAGTAAAGTGTACATTTATGTCATTGACCAACATTTAACTTCCAATAATAACATGTCGATATTTTCTTTTAAATATTACGCAACGCTGCACTTCACATATAATTAAATCTCTCTACATCAAGGTTAACCAACTGAGAGGGTGGATTGAAAAGCCTCAGTTAAAAACAAACTATTACCTAAATATTGATCGGACATGCTATGTTTAAACAGAATTGCAGGCACCTATTTACTGTTGTTAATTTTTTGTTAGGCATAAAAACATGTTAATTCAGTTGATGGTCCAAATAAATAAATAAAATAAATAGAACCTGGGCAATCGCGTAAGGTTTAAACAAGGTTACTAGTTTAAAAAAACACCTATCCCAAAAAAAATTTCATCCAAAAAGTTTGAACCGTTGTATAAAACAAAGTTGCTTTCTCTGTCCCTATATCCCTATGTATGCTTAAATCTTTAAAACTACGCAACGGATTTTGATGCGGTTTTTTTTAATAGATAGAGTAATTCAAGAGGAAGGTTTATATGTATAATACATGCATAATATAGTAGAGAACTGCATCCGTGCGAAGCCGGGGCGGGTCGATAGTAAATATATATAAGAATTGGTCCTTTAAAATAATAGATTAATTGTACATAAATTTAAGAAAATACATATACTTATACAAACGTATCTTAACCCAAATAAATTATATTAATGACGTATATCAATCAGTAATGTTATTTTAATGATCTGAGATCAAAACTACCGTTGGAAATAATATTCGGATTGATAATAAATAACCAACGTATTCAGGTCTTAAATAAAACTAGGAAGCTAGTCATTAGCATGAAAAAATATTCTTAGTATCCATAACACAAGCCTTATAATGCCTAATTTGGGCTAGGCTAATTGGTGTGAATGTAATAAATATTATTATTATAATTAATATTATATAATTACTATACGAATTTTCTAGAAAAATTGTTGAGTAACTCTCGTCATATTTATTTGTTTAATACGATATATTTTTGATTTAGATTTAAAATATAAATTATAATAGAAGCTTAAAAGATTCATTGTTTTGGTGTTGTTTTAAGTTAAACTTTTAGATTTAGTTCTCACACTGCCACGCTAGTCGCATATTTAAATAAGACCACTTTTACCGGATTCAGGACGTAATCATTAAAATTAATTAAAACATTGAAAAGTAGTAGCACATGTATGACGACCATTATCTTTGTCATTCTGTGGTCTCGACGCCTATAAGTAACTTGAAACGTCAGGATTAAATTTAAAAAAATAAATAATATGCGTTGTCAATTAAAGTGGTTTTATATAAACTTTTTGGTTAACCTTTGTGAAATATGGGTATGTCTTTACGTTACGAATAGATACTTCAATATTTTTTAAGTGAAAACTTCTTAAGCATCGTTGAAAGTCGATGAAACGAAAAAGCGACAGTAAGAAGAGACAGACACAGACACATAAATTCATAAGATTTAACGAAAGGAGAAAATGAGATAGGAAGCATGATGTACGTGTGTTAATTTGTGTTTGTGTGCGCATGCGTAGTACATAGCTTGAGAGAAGACATCACAACAACCGTGGTATATATTTTATACGTGTACGTATTATTTTTTAAGGTTTCACTTCTACCATATGTGAATTGCACGCATGCTTTTTTTGTATTCTTTCAACAGTTTTCAATATGTTATTGTCTTATTGGACCGAATCACGTATTATTAACGAGATTCGACTTGTTTTCGTTTTTCTTTTTTGAAATAATATTCATTCTGCTTTCTCTCGTTTCTATTGATCAAAATAATTACCCGTGCAATCGATGGTAAGATGAACGGAAAGCAACAAACTCTTCAAGGGCATTTTGTATAGCCTCTCCAGTATTGAAGTTTTTTCCCGCCAAAAAGTCTAAACTGAAAAAATAGGCGCTAAATCTAGTGAGTAGGTGAATGATAAAGGGCTTCCAACCCATCTCTTGTAGCTTGGAGACCATCTGTTATGCAGTATAGGGTCGCATGTTGTCGTGATGAAGCAACGAGGAAGAGCGATTAACCAAAACTGCAGATATAAAAGCTTTACCAATATTGTGTTCAGTTCTTCACATTACACATCTGTAGTCAGAGCATTATTGCCGATTATAATTTTGGATCCACGGTCTATTTTTTTTCAGGTTGTAATTTCCATAACGGAAGCAGGCAAACCACTAACGGGTTGTACGTTTATTTGTAGTGTTTGTTCCGTAAACGTAGTTGATGTTGCGTGCAGTTCACGCCGCGTTATTCGAATTTCAATTTACTCGAAATTTTAACGTATCCATGATGACGACAAATATTCAAATGTGATGAAAACATAAATAAAAATATTCTATATTTTTTAATTAATACTAATTGGAAATTAGAATTCATAGCCAAACAAAACCTTTTTATAATTGTAATGTAGAACGCCAATTTTATAGGACCTTATTTCTTTTAATGTTCGCATAGAGGCCGCAACCTTGGCCCGAGTTTTCGACCGACTTTGCTAAATGCTAATACTTGAAGAATCCATATAAATACTGAAACGAGAACCAGAGGGGAACTTAAATTTAAGCCGTAAGACTACGCTTAGAACGACATTAAAACCATTCAAAGATACCAACGGATGTGTTTCAAATGCAAAAAAATATCGAGGAATGTTCTTAAACATTTCGCACCTATCGCACGTTTAAATAAAACTTTTACCGGATAAACGACGCGTCCTTTTTTTTTAATTGAATCCAGACATTTCGACTTCTTTACAGAAGACGGGATCACAGGATCTTGACGTTTCGACTTCTTTACAGGAGCCGTAATCACACGGGAAAAGAGGTTTTATTTACATGATATCAAAGAAAGTTATTCTACCAACCGTAATCACAGTAACTCGTTTAGTAATAAAAAGACAAAAGAATATAGATTAATGTTTTGCGTCGTTTTATGACGTATCGTAAAGATGTACGTCACTAATAAGTGCCACATTCTGATAGTTTCGATTTCGTGCGCTTGCGCCTTTTCCCACTTCCTGCTCGTTAAACAGCTGATGTTTCATTTCCATTAAATAACACGATTTGTCAATCATCTTTTATATTTACTTTGCGAAAGTAGAAGTTATAATATGGGTTTTCACATTGAAGGAATACAAATTATATGTTAGACACAAAAGCTATTACATGTTTCGGGAACAAAAAACTTTCAGTTTTGTTCAGTTTCACTGTTATGGAAAGCGGGGATTTTCTAATACAAGTAGATTTACTTAAAATAATTCCTCAATCACGATTTAGAACTGATACTGAACAAAGAGTTTGTGTTTAACTGAAAAAGAAGTTTAAAATATCTCTAATGATCTAAAGATAAAAACTCCATTTGGATAGACGAACTCCTGACGTATCAATTTACCACGTGTAATGCCCAGTATGTTCATATTTGCCAATTTTCTCGGCAAATAAAAAAATATAGCAATAAAATCTTAGAAAAATTCTATATTGCTTTCTTTAAGTGTATGTAGAGAAACTTATTTCATCAATTGATGATATTAAACATTACCGATATTATCAAAACAAAAAAAGGCTATTTAAAACACAATGTAAATTCCTTTGCATATTGCTATCTACCTCGACTCTCGCTTCTCACGTTCGTTTTCATTGTCCCTGCTATCGACAGCACAGTAAAAAGTCCTTATTTCCTAAGCTTCTCAGTTTATTTTTCAAAGAAAGAATTACACTGCTCAGTATTATTCATCCTTGACCGTAAAAGAGGTTTGGACTGTCTTCACGAACTTTAAGCAATCTAAAATGAACCATGATTACTATTAATAATGTTTCTATTGAAAGGACCACATATTTGGCGTAATGCAATGACTCGACATGTTATGGTGATGTGCCAGTTTATGCAGTCCATACTCGTAGTTCATTATTTATGATTTATTAGTGACTACAACAAATTCAATACACCATTGTAATGAAGCTAATTACTCGAATAATTATATTACGCTTTATTGATTTTGAAGTATTTCATTTAGTGTATTATGGTATATCGCTAACGTGTAGAAAAGCTCTTTGAATGAGTCTGTGTTTCCTGATAAATACAAATTAGGGGTCTTTAAGTCGCGAGTGAATAGGTATCTTCTAGGCAAGCGCTTCATCGCATCATCGCTTACCATCAGATGAGATAGCGGTCAAGCGCTTATCAATTTACAATAATAAAAAAAATCGCTTTTGAGATAACGTGATATGCTTATATCATAGATAAGAAAGAAGACACAAGGACGTCATATAAAACTAGTGATATATCAATACAGGAATCGGAACTGTTATAAACAACAGTACCTTCTTTGAAAGCATTATGCGATATCTGGATACAGTCAATATGTAGAGATGATATCATATGTAGGACATACAGAAAAAGAAAGACGGATAGGACATACGAAAAATGCATGACTTTCGCTGATTATTTTTGTGTAAAATTCAAATTGTGGTTGAAGACATAATCACATGAGATATGAGAAACATGAGAAACTCTTTACTGTCCAATAACAATACCCAGGTTAAATTGTCCACTGTGTAGGAAGTTAAACGTTGTTGTAACATTAGTCGATTGTTATAAACTCTTTGCCTACTGGAAATGAAAGTGGACACAAGATTTTTAAAAAGTTTCTTTGATATTCCAATTAAAGTAAAACAGGAAGTGGATGCTATCAGTGATTGTGCTGTAACCTTCACTCAACAACCTCATGCAAAGCCTGTCACTTAAGCAAAGCGTAAAGCCTGAACAAAATACGAATTCAATTTATCCGGGTGAAATGTTCAGAATCTATAAGATTTTGCAAGTCACTTGCGCAAGAGACGCAGTCAAAATCTCCGATGAAGTCGAACGTGGGATCAATTACTTATTTGCCCCACTTGCGGCGACTTCTTGGCGTTATGTCATTCGCTTAAGGCTCCATCTAGGGCATTGCTCTGGATTCCTGAAGCATTACAATTAGCGTCTATTTGCAGGCTAGGCGTCTATTCTCCCTCTTTGTTTTGCACTGTCATTATCTTGGTTGCCAGTGTTAGATTGTTTGCCTGTTCTGCTGATAATTTATAGCTTAATTGATTACAAATCGGCCTAGATTTCAGTAGCCTCGTTGAACCCGTTCTGTAAAATGTGGTTCTTGATGATTTATTCCAACAGTGTTTCCAAATATAATACTTTTACATTTTCATAAGTACCATTAGGACATATTTACATTAATTATATATTTAAGAATAACATTAATTGTCAATTTAAAGGAAGTTATAATTATATTATAAATTATTAATAATATTCTGGCCGTTACGCTAATAGAAATTATTAAATCTTGCTCATAATATTACGAACGTATTGCGGTGATATCTCTATGATGTATGATATTAAATATGACGTGAGGGATGATGCTTAAATGTATATTCCGGTTCACCCACTCACTGCCGCACAAGACAAGTCTTGTTGGAGAGGGACAGTGCGGGGTAAACACGGCGCGCTCGCGAGTTAGCCCTGCGCCCGCGCACTCGGACGGACGCGCTCTACCGCTGGCTCTGTCACTGACCGTGAAAGTGCTGTATTAGTGTCTACAACAAAAATGTAACCGCAAAAAACCCAACGATAATAGTGCAATACATTATGATTATACCACTGCCTTCCACCAAATGTCAGTTCTTTATATTGTTGACTTTCGCAAGTGCTTTTGTGATTCTGCCGGCCGGTTACACTGTTGTCCATAACGTGTGATGTATTAGTGAAAAGTTACAATTACCAAATGTGGCTCGTACAAATATGTTGACATAAAGCTGTTTTTGTATTTACTTTCTAACCACTAGTTCAATAACGCTTATTTACACGTTATCTTTCGTCACGCTTCGTTACAATATCAAAACTAGCGATGTTTAGTCTCGCTCTTGATACATACACTTGTATTTCTTACTTTTAAAGAATTTAGAGGCAAATATAGGCAAATTTCATGTTATGATTATCAGTATCTTAAATTAAAGGGAATCCACTTTAGTGGGTGATTTAAATAAGTTAATGAAGTTTTTCGCATCGGAATTGTTTAGAAAGTATAAAAGTTTTCTTAATAAGGAATCATGTCTTTGCATAACTTATCGAGGCTTATTTGATATAGAGATACTTTAGCCTGTGTGCTCTCTGGATACAGCTGGCCGACCAACCGGAACAGTCTACATCGACACAAGTTTACTCGAATTAGGACACAAAGCATTTGATGTTGTGGCTTGTAGTCATCTATTGCATTTCATGATCTGATCTGACCTGATCTGATAACCGATACTGCTATCAGTTTTGAGAAAACTTGGTTCTAATTTAACTTTGAATTCCTTATCTGCGTTTAGTAAAACAGACATTAATTCTTTATTTCTAACATCAATTTGTGGCCATTGTCCAGTTATTAAAACAGGTATTTGTTTATAATTATAAGGTATATTGCGCAAACACTTTGCTAATGGAGTAATTAGGTAAAGTTGCTAGTTTTGTAATTCCTTGGGTTTTTCATTATTTGTAATTCCTTTTGAAAACCGAACCCGTCTGTTGCAATTACACGACATCTTCTATTGTATGCACAATCGTGTTCACGTCTCTATAAGACATAAATCACTTCAACATGACTAACTTTGCTGATAGGTACACAATGTTGTGGACAACATGCCTCGTTACCTGATCCCCATTTTAGCAGTATTCAGTATTATCTGTATACTGTACTACCATGAAATGTCTAAGTTAGTAGTCCTTGCATTCCGATATCTGCATTAATATAGATATCGAGTTTCACTCAAATTGAGCAATTCTAAATTAGCATATTCTAGCTAAGGCAACTATTTATTACTCTAAAGATGTTAACTCTGCTGTCTTAAGTACTTAAAACTATTGTTTAGAGTAATAAAAACTTTGTTTGAATTTATCTGCATGACCTGTTGCTCTGAATGTTTAGTCAAAAAGCCTTTTGTTGAATGTTAAGTATGCTTTACATTTTCATTTAATTACAACTCCAGGTAATTGATCGCTGGGTTCTGCTTCCGCGGAACAAATTATTCGCTACGCGTTCATTGTTTCGCAAGCTGCAATGCTCTGATTGCAACGCCATATACAAACGCGTTTGTATCTCTTTCGTTTTGCAACTATACCATAAACGGTTCTGAGTAAACTGATAAATTGCGACAAACGTATTTCTGGAGATTAGTGTCAATATTTCGTTTTTCTTTATGCTTATACCAGACAGGAGCCTGTCTGGTAATCAGTATTAAATAATCCTCCATTGGGAGTACGAACATTTACCAAAGAATTTACAGAGGGGACTATAATTCAATCTATTGTGTACTGATTCAAATTGTAGTACAAATTAGAATAGATAGATTTGGTACAATGGGCTCGTACTATAGTTGTAAACCAATTGTCTCCTCTATCTTTATTGTCGTTCTCCCTTTAGGCCCATAATTTTAAGAAACAATAGCTCACACAACACATTATATTAGAATAGGATCATTTATTGAAAGGAAAAAGTATCGAATCGTGAGTAAAGCTAAAACCTTGTTGAAGCATAACTATCTAAAATCCGAGTCAAATAATTCTCTGAACTGTGATTACTCGGTAAATTTGCAGCAACTTGCGTTTAGCATTGAAACTGTGAAAAATAAAACGCTCTCGAGGCACCAGTTGACCCTGAGCCAACGAGTCTCACAGCTGCCGGCGACTTAATTCATTTTTTTCTATAACTCGACCGCGTAACTGACCAAGATAAGGAAATCAATCTTTTGAATGTTAGCGCTAATGCATCCTTTGTATTATATCCTAGGTATGGTTGACTGAGGTCTTCAATAATATGATGTTATTGCTACATAGGAATCGGAGACCGAACTGGTGATAAAAGTATGTTATCGTGAGAAGTGAAGTGAACAAGGGAAAATAAGTGATGATGAAAAATGGTATCAGAAAGGCCTCCGGTGAACGGTGGAGTCGGTCCACCTCTGAGGCCACGGACTTTTCGGAGGAATTGCGGCGACCAAGGTAATAAAGGCTTCAAAACTAAATTGTCTATATACTCGAGCAATACTAATAACGGCATTCACAAAGACAGCATAGTCATGTGCAAATAAATACAGATTAGTATGTAGATGTATTTCGATCCAATATTGCGTGCCCGCTCTATCCATTGCATTTGCTCACCAAGTAGTCGCGTCATTGTAGTTGCTTAGCAGAAAAAGTAAACTGCGAAGACGTTGCAATATTGTGTTTAAAGGCGTAACATACAGTTTTCCTTCTTTGTGTCGCGTATTGCTTGATGTTGTGAGACATTTTCTATTTCGGTTCACATGCTCTCTCGATTATCAATCGGAAAGTACGAACGAAGCCTTTCATACCTTGATCGCCCTTGTTTATAGTGTTCATAACATCACCCTCGACGGTTTACATCGACACAAGTGCGAAGTGCCCTTACTACAGCCAGAACGATGAGGATGCCAAGTGCTTTCCCCGAAGGAGGGCAGATTCAGCTGAGAGGGTGAAGTTCATTGATGTCCTAGAGCATCAGTGTTGGCTCAACATCAGGACCGTGTTGAGACATGGAGAAATCGAAATACAGGATCTCATTGCATTTATTGGTAAAAACCTTATCTATACTAACCTTATACATAAATTGTAGTGTCTGGTTCAAATGTCAAAATAACAGCTTTGTACTAATTATATACATATGTACATACATTTCTCGCTTCTTCAAATCTCATTAAACCTTTCATAGCTCATCGATTAAGTGTACTGTTGACCTGGCCTTTTTTCAGGGCGTCTTTTATTAAATGCATACCAAAATGTGTACGTTACGTTATTATTATCTATATAAATACTAACTGACCCGGAAAACGTTGCTTTGCCATGTATATATTTCTAGGAGAAGTTTTAAATCAATAAATAAAAAATAGGGGTTAGTATAGGGGTATAGTGAAAATTCAGGGTGGTATGTATTTTTGTATGATGTATCATAAAAAAATAAAAACAAAAAAAATAAGGGTGGACCACCCTTAACATTTAGGGGGATGAAAAATAGATCTCCGATTCTCCACGATAGCCGATATGCACGCTAAGATTCACGAAAATCGGTCGAACCATTTCGGAGTAGTTCAATAACGCACACCGTGACACGAGAATTTTATATATTAGATTTCTTTTCAGTTCAAATAGGGAATCTGTACGCAATAGAATGTTTATGTATAAGTCAACAAAAAAAATGGTAAGCAACAAAGAACTTTAATTTTTCAATATTTATAAATCATCATTTACAAAAGAAATAAAACTATTTAGGCTACTCACAGCAAAATGGTGTATATTCGCAATGGACATTAAATTGCTATATTATCTTATTATTGACAATACTAAAAACATAGGTATTTGTAAGAGTAAGCAGTTTGTTTATTAATCCACATTTTCGTCGGGCAAGTGACGGATGTGGTTGGCGTGGTATGCCATTCAGTTCGCTTATAACCAGTTCAGAGCAAAACATCGTTTATTCGGGCGGTCTGTCGCTGCAGATACACTGCTGTTAGGTAGCTTTTACTAACTTTCTAGTTCAAGTCTAGTCGATAAAAGAAGATGCTATATTTTTTCCAATTGCCTAAAGTTTTACTTACTCTAATAAACTTGAGATAAGAACAAAATAAATTACTTAAGCAATCACTATAAAGACAACAATATAACATTTCTAATTTATGATTATGACTTTATAATTGATATAATTAAACAGGTTTGTTCATGATGAGGATTAAAATACAATTTATTTAATAGTAACTCGTAGAGCTCTGACGAAAGACGGTGTAGATTTAGAAATAGAAGAAAATGACAAGAAAGTCTGTTTTTTTCATTTAAACACATGCAGCGAGAGCATAAATGCCGGTTATGTTAAACAAAAACTTATTTTAAGTTGTATTTGCCTTAAGTTCCTATATATTATTACAAACAAAGCCGTGAAAAAATAGAAAATTGCGCCACGTTGCGCAAAAAATAGAACTTATATTAAACAATGGCCGCCCGCCCGTACAAATTAAAATTTTTTTAAGTAAGGTTTTAAAATATAATCATGTTTTATATTTATTGAGAAACAAACTCGCTTAGTTTATAAACTTATAGTCCCCTGAATAACAATTAAAATTTAAAAGAGATTAAAACTAAACATAATAATATTATCAGACAACATCACACACATTATTCTGAACCCAAGGGATGTAGCTTACGCACTTGTGTTGTGGAATTCAGAAATAACGACGGTACCACAATACCCAGACCCGCGTCAATATAGAAATGTTCGTTTTTCACCTTGACCCGGCTAGAGATCAAACCCGGGACTTCGGAGTGGCGTTACCGATATGCTAGCTACTCGATCACGGAGGTCAAATAGTAACGCCAAATTCCTCCAAGTTGTGTAAAGTAGATGTCATAATAAATATTTTGACTTTAAATATCTCAAGCAAAAAAAGCTAGAACATTTACTTATGTACGGTCGGCCAAGAAAGTGGTGTACCACTTTTGATTTAGTTTGCTAGTCATCGAAAATTACAACAAGGTTCTATTAGACTTAGCTGAAAGAGATGCATAGTAATGACGTAAACGTAATTGATAGATATTTTAGTCACATAAAAGTGCATGACATTTTAACCTTTATTATTTAAAAAATAAGACATTAATTACTGCCAAGAAAATTTCAATGTTTGTAATCAAAAATAATACAAACTATTTAAATAGTCAACCAAATTCTTTATATAAAGAAATCTGACATTTGACATTTTGTCAAATATATTTTAGTAATTTCTGTTATTTTCCCTGTTAGTTTTTATTTAACTGCATTATAAATATCTTCGTCGATGCCTGCCATCTTGACCATTGCTGAAATGTTTTTTGTTCAACCAAACTAGTTTTGATTTCGTTTCTAGCACCTAGTGACTTTCAGTATCTAATAATATACTCTTTGCTAGTGACTAATAATATCTTTGCATAAGGTGACAACTGTGATAAACGTCAATATCGTAAGATAGCAATGTTGTCAGATCAAAGTGCAAGCAAAACAAATCTTTATTGCTCTGTAAACTGCAATCGACATTCAGCCTTAGGGTGGTACACCACTTTCTTGGCCGACTGTACATAAATTTGATTCCATAGGTGATGTTATTGTGAATAACGTACCCCCAAAAGTTTCGACATAAGATAGAGTAGATAATTGGTAAAGGAGCTATGTAAATAGTTTACAATGTGTTAATATGCTCCAAAGGCTCTACCTATTATTCCTACCTGTATCTATATAAAAATTCGTTGTTAGAATGTATGACCGCGATGAACTTTGAAACTACTCAACCGAATTTGCCGTGTTTTTTTTCTTTTTGCTAGATTTGTTCCGACTTAGGACGTAGGATAGGTCTCATTTTGATTTATGACACAGCAATGAGTGGCCGGATCATTTAGTACTAATCGTATATAATATTGAATGAGCCACAAACGTTTGTTTAAGGGACCATAGTGCACGTAGATTTCCCCGAATGTTACGTAAGACTATCGAATTCAAGAAGTATCCCTTTTCAATAGAGTTTTATCGTCAAGTGGTTTTCATACCAGTTTTCATGGTAAAGCCCCTGCGAGGTCTCATCCCCGGCCGGTTCAATGAAGAAAAAAGCTTCCGTATTGGTCCGAATCTTGATGTTTTATTACCGTCGTTGTTTCTGAATTCCATAACACAATGTGTTTTAGCTACTTGGGTTCAGAACAATGTATGTGGTCCTACCTTTCGCGCCGACGCTCCTGGGTTCGAATCCCGGAAAGTGCAGACGTTATTATGATGAATACGAGCATTTGTACCTGATTCATGGACATTTATATATATTTCTATGAATATTAAATGTCTATCTATCGTATAAGTATGTCTATCCGTTACCCTAGTATCTATAACACAAGCCTTACAAAGCTTACTTTGGGCTAGGCTAATTGGTGTGATTGTGGGAAATATTATTATTTTACAAAGCATTTAATCATCATACATTGTCATCAAGTTAAAAATATTTTTTTAATCAAGACTTTATAAGATTTCTACTCTTATTGTAAATAATCATTATTGGAAAAAGTTGGACATTTGACCCCATGTTTCAATTCCTCTAGGCCGAATCTTCCGATTTCCAAACTAGTGTTACTCAATAGATTTACTATATTTTACCTCTTAAAGCAATTCGCATACTTTAATTTTCATTTCACGCTTCCGTTCCTTCGTGGTGGATTGTCACGTTATTGGCAACAATATTGCTTATTTTCTATTACTTTTTTAGCATCTATAGTTGAAAATTTTAAGAATCCATTTTATAGTTCCAGTTTAACGCTAATAAGGCATCAATTCTATGCCATGTTTAATTATATTTTATAAAAAGTACTAGCTGACCCGGTAACGCGTTGCTATGGTTAACGTTAATTGATACAATGGAGTAAGAGCGGGAAAAAGAGCGGACAGACAAACACACAAATAACCAAATTTGTGTTCTTAGATTATAGACTAGCTGACCCGGTAACGCGTTGCTATGGTAACGTTATTGATACAATGGAAAAAGAGCGGGGAAAAGATAGGACAGACAAACAAACAAACAAACAACAAATTTGTGTTTTTAAATTATAAATTAATCTTTATTTTCTACTTTCATACTGTTTTTAACCTTCACCCTGTGATCAGTGCTTTACAGAAATCGAAACGTCAGGATTTAAATAAAAAATAAAATTGAATGCGCAATTAGTCCGATAAAAGCGTTTTTATACTTAAAACAACATCAAAGGCAAATACAATCTTTTATACTAAATAGAAACAATGAAGACACTACAGCTACCCAGATGAGAGATAATATAGAGACATTTATCAACTGGAAAATAACTCCAATATCTCAGAGACGCCGACATCAGAACAGACTCATTGTGGAATCAACTTTCTAGCTCCAAATGTATGATGTGCTCGGAAGTGTACGAACTAAATATTGAGGGTTAAACTTATATTCTCATCTAATATGAATTAATCATCTTTCTATTGCATACTTATAATGTACAAAATAAATATAGACTATTTCCAAATTATTGTAATTTGTAAGTATAGGAACAATGAATAGATTTCTCATTAGCTTCGGTTTTGGTTCATTCAATTACCATGGGAAATGCATGAAATAATCATATCAACTTACCAAAACACTACTGATTATAAACTCTGTTATATATACAGATAGTATGTATTTGTTAATTTTAAGACTAACTCATTTACTAGTAACTGGAATACCAATATTATACTTCTTTAAAGAATTTCTTTGGTTGTAACGTGTTCGATGGGTAGTTAATTTCCCTAAAATATGATTGCAGGTAGAAATGGCTAACTCATGCATCATGCTCGTGAACGGGTGTTGCCTATAGAGTGATAGATCTGTTATAAGATTAGTAGTATAAGTATTATCTACATTTAAACCCATTATTTTTTTTACTTACTTACTTTTTGAGTATCACAGCTATGTTATATGAATATACGAAACAGAAAGTTATTGAATTTGATTTAATGGATGACGTTAAAAAAGCATAACACCGCTGTTATTGTGCTTATATTTTTTTTAATTAGATAATATATACTAAACTCGTTAAGTTTTTTTGCGACCGTTCTTCTTGTTAAAAAGTTTAAAATAAGAAAACAAAAAAACAAACCTGAATTTATAGTCACAACTTTTAAATTGAAACGTGTTACATCATCCTTTTTCTCTCTCTCTCTTGTTAAAATCTAACACGTTTTTAAAAACTATATACAGGTAATTTTGTAATATCTGGTTTTTATATACATTTTTATTTATAAATTACCTTTTGGTATGGATTATTCACTTTAGAGAGTCGACGAACTAAATCAACAGACTCTAGAATCAGAGTCCTTATACTGGCGAATAAAACTGATTCCCATAATAAGATTACCTCCATGTCATAATAATGCATTGTCATTTAATTTACATATTCATATAATAGTTCAAATAGTTCATCATTAATATCATCATCATCATTAATAGTTCAAATTATTTTAAGTATATCCGAATAAATAAGTTTATTTCCATTTTGGAAGTTATTTCAAAATTTTGGCGTTTTAATCGTCTTCAGAGTCTATCATTGCGTTGATGTCAATCAGATGGTCCTGCTCATGATATTTGCTTTACTGTAGGAACTTAATAAAAATAATATTTCTTACATTCACACCAATTAGCATAGCCCAAAGTAGACACTTTAAGGCTTGTGTTACGGATACTAAAATACGGGTACATATGTCATATTAATAGCAATATATAAATACCCATGACTCATGTACAAATGGTCGTATTAATCACACAAAAATTTACCCCTTCCGAGACTCGAACCGAGGATTATCGTGTGCGAAAAGAAGGATCGCTACTATTGCCCCAAACGATCGTTGAACGTATACTTGAGTACTAATGAATTCTAGGTATTCGTAATATTTCAAACAATTAATTTTTCATCACTTTTAATGACTATTGATTAAATTTTAATTAAGTGTACACAATGAACGCCGCAACACAAAGCGTTATGCATTACACGTAACATAGCCTTATAGTTTTCATTATAATGTAATCATTAATGATTCAAATGAAGTCACAGTTATCATACTGAAATATTGGACAGTGAAATTTGATTGAGTCACGTTCATGTTAATGGGTGTTTTAGAAAACAACGCAAATGATTGGTTTTCCCCGATTACATTAATTTCATCAGCAGTGGTGCAAATATGGACAGATTTCCATATAAAAGATTTTGTACGGATGAAAACGCCATAAGGAGAGTGTAATCTCCTTATGCCCTAGCCTGTTGCAATATATGATATTTAAATAACCAAAAACAATGCCAATACAAAAGACTTATATTTACTCTATTTAAACTTAAAATAGCGTTATAATGGACGGTCTTACCGCTCAAAGCGATCTCTGCCAATCTTTGGATGGAAGCGTAAGAGACGGCGATGTAAACGAAAAGAAATAAAATTGATGATATAAATTAACGTATAAATGGAATATTTTTTTATTAGCTTTGTATTAACTTAACTCCAAATACTTTTTAGAATTTGTAATATCTTCAAAAATTGTAACACCAGTTATGGCATTTAATTTCTTAATTTTTAATTAAATTAAGTGTTCATAAAAATCCTTGTCAGGTTTTTTTTACTATTAAATCCCAACTTTTTCATTTTTACATCTAGTATGCATGTGCGTGCATTACAAATTTGAATAAGCTCTAGATTGTAACTGTTTATATAATGCTGCAATCTGCTGGGGTAATTTCTCGGGTTATAACACTGCGACACACACGCCATCGCCATCTTGACTACTAGTCCAACCGGTGTTGCTTTCAGCTGCAGACAAGTAGGGAAAAGTGCGTCATGCTTGACATTTGATTCTTTGGATAACTATTTAATTACACCAGAATATCTATAATGTGTTAATACTGGATACGAAATATAGTATGTTACACTCTTTTTATCCGCTGCCATATTTTATTTCATTATTAAGAACATTATTATTGAGATCTTATTGTTTTTTAATATCAAACACCGATGTAGGTGGTAGTCGTCTTTGTAGTCACTCTTGGTTGTAGATGCTGATCTGCAATCCTTGCGGACTGCTGTAGCACACTCACACATTTCTGTTAAGGTCCTCGTTTTTTAATTTGCTCTCAAATATGCTTATAGTATTTTTGTTAATAATGTGTGTATGTGTGTGAGCGGTAGTAAGAAATAAAGCTTTTATCTATCTATCTATCGAAATACACCCTTATGCCTTTTCTTTTAAGCCGCTTAATGTAATTTTGATACGCAGCATCTACAGCACTTGATTTCCGCTTTATATCCAAAAAAATTCTTTCCAAATATACTCTTTACGTTGAGTACATTCTCTAATATATTTTGAATTTTCTACGTCAATAACTTCTTAAAAATTATAAATTAAGACAAGTCTCGATACGATATCACTGCTGCTGTTCTATTTTCTGGCGAAAATTTGTTATATCTCAAATTTGACTGAATATTTTTCCAGTTCCCTTGTAAAGTGGACTTCAAATATTATTATATTCACCACAACTTATATAAAAGAAAACTAATATGCTTGCATGCTTATTTTTCAACCGGCTATTTGTTTACTCATAGACAACGGGTGTATCGCCATGGCAAAGTCTGACATGCACGCCTAGAAAGTTAGATGTGTCTGACACACGTGTTGTGAAACCGATGTCGGTACAGAACCGCAGCGTTGCCTCACGCTACCATCGGTCACCAGTGTCGGCACCTGCCGGCAGTGATTGACCAGCGTTACGCAACCGTAGACCTTGACATTTCTTCTCACTACTGCAGCAGTCGTCACGGGGCAAATCGTTATGACAGCGATACGGTTATTATTAACGTTAGTGACATTTAATCTGTGTTTTGTTAGATTTTATTGGTCCCCGTGATTGCGTACTCAATGAGAAATCATTTCACTCTACGTCAGATGCTTTTTGATGTTGATGATAATGTGTTCTATCTAATTTTAGCACCTCAAACTACCGATAAAATTACAGCTACGACTATTTTTTTAAGTTACTGTGAATTAGTCAATCAACTGGTATTATTTAGTCCACCAGCTTCGGGAAACCAAATTTTATTTGTCTTTTCACGTAGGTTTCGTACCCGACATTGTTTTGCTTAGGTTTTTTTTAACAACTTCAATGATAATCCGTCTTTGTCAACTTTTGAATTGGACTAGCGATATCATGAGAATACTAAACTAACTCGATTTCATACATTTACATCAGCTTACATCATTAGGATTTATTTGTCTAAGTAATCCATGCCAACTTCGATACCCTGCAACTAGAACTTAGTTTCTACTTTACAAATTGTACATTGTATGTTGGTAATAAAAATCTATTTCTTCTGATAAATATGCTTTAATAAAAAAAATACCAGAAACAATCTACTGTGCTCAGTAATAACTTTTCTTAGGCAGAAATCGAACCGGCAATCTTCGTTTATCATAAAATTCTTATCACAAAATGCAATATATATAAAATCATCTATTCCTTCTATTTTATCATTAATGAAATATTCGTCAGATAGTCATAGAGATAAAACTCTTATTTGCGATGTCTTTTTATAACTGAGTATGTTTCTTCAAATCAGTGCACAATAAACTTATTCATTTAACTTATTATAAACTTACTTATTATATCTAATACAAACACAATATAACAAATAATCTTATAAACGTTTCTGAATAGTACGGGTGAAAGGTCCTCCATTGTTAGAATGAAAAAACCAGCTGGTAAACGAAATGTTATTTTTAGCCGTACATTAATAAAAAACTTATCAAAGCCGTCTGACCACTTTCTCTTGAATAAACGGTTGCATAAAAGACCTACGTATTACTTGAATGCAATTCTACTTTTTGCTAATTTGTATTTTTATTTGGAGTGTGATTGTAATTGAGTAATAATACATAATAGTTAAGTGCAGTCAGTGCGTATTTGATGATATCTCCGTCTCTACTTTAAATGTTTTTAACCATAGATATTGAAGTCTTAGGTTTAGTATAAATGATGATTTCCTTTTAATGAAAATATTCTTTATCTTTACAGATTTTTTCATTACAAAGAATCTAGTAGTCTTGGTGGGACTCGAACCCACAATCTCTTGCTATCAGGGCGTGTGCTCTTTCAATTAAGAAATTAGAGCCAATAAACTTTTAGCGAAATTCGACGGGTCTTTTGTTTTTTGATTTTCAATATTAATTATTGCATTATTCAATGCTATCTTATATGATACATTATATTGATAGGACTTTTAAGATCTCTGAAGACCCGCGAATGACTCCCAAGTGTTTTTTAAGCTGAATGCCAATGCCATCACTTACCACTAGGTAACTAGGTCCTACCTTTAAAATCGAATGTGATTCTTTTACAAAAAACACAAATAGCTGTGTCCTAATCGATTGACTGATTCCTATAAAAGCTTGACCACTATCTCGCCTCATGGTAAACGACGATGCGATCTAGGTTGTGGCGCGCCTGCCTAGAAGATTGTATTTGTCAGGAAGCACAGACTCAGGCAAACAGTTCCACTCTTTGCTATACGGATCACGAAATTGGCACCAAAACGCTTAGTGCGACCTAATGTGTAGTTCGCTATTTACAAAATTCTTAAATGTGAAGGGTTGACGCTATACTTATGCTAAACTACCTTGTCGGACACAACATGCCAGTGAGAACTTTAACACTACTCTAAACGTGCTACGTGAAGCTGAACGAAGTCGTTCATTAATTACTAACAATCTTTCCACAGAGTGTGACAGTAGCGACTCCGGTCACCTGTACGAGTCGTTGGAACCAGCGCCGGATCAGCCTGCGCGTGCGCCGCCACTACCGCCACCTATCCACGACGACATCGACTCTTTTGACAGCGACTCCGAATTCGAGGAGCTCGATAAGGTGCTTTTATGAAAATAGTTGAATAAAAATAGTAGAAAATAATGTTAGCTGCTAGTATCTGTGACCAGCTCTATAGCCACTGTTTGATTGTTATTATATTCTGCATAGATAAATGACGTCATATGCGTCGTCATGGGTCTATATGAGTATTTTTTTAATTTGTCTAAATTAGACTATGACACTGACCTTTATAATACAAGTATTGTATAATAAACGTCATTTTTCATATTCATTCTTAATGAACGGTGTGTTCTTGTATATAATATCTACAAAAACTAAATGATTTAAAAAAAATGTTTGTTGTATTCTTTACTTGAAATTTGGGTGCATATCGTCCTAGCACAATTTCCTTCTCTCAGTATTGATAAATACAGCTTTATTGGATTCTGATAAAATCTTGTTTTCAATTCTACTTTGATTGAGTTGGTTTTGTTATAACGTATCTGTCTTTAAAAGTAAATATCATGTCATACCGTCCATTAAAAGAAAAGCTCATAAATAGCATCGCAGTCAGTATAAATCATATGTTGCCATTATACCTACTCTGCCATATATTTCATACTCTGCACAGCTATATCACATACTATATTTAGTTTGGGACTTGTTTCACGCCTCAATATTATATCAGTAGTAATTTTGTTATTCACTCTGATTATTTAATACCAAACTAAGAACTTCTACTATGGATAATAATGCACGATTATGGTGCGAATAATTGTGCTTGTCACTATTTAAACTGCTATCATGGGTTTACTAAGTTAATCTAAAAATAAAGTTATCATTTGTATCAATGCTACATGACAACCCATTTCTTCCAGAAAAACTAATGCTTATTTAATGGGAAATTATAAAACACTGTTTTGATTGCAGAGTGCTCAAGCGCCGCCGCTTCCCGCATCAAGACTACCAACCCCACCTAGCGGCGGTGGGCAATACACACTAACCAAGATAGCAAGCGCCGCCCAGCGGAAGATGCGACAGATCAAACGGAATCTCACTAAGCGTTATAGCGGTAAATTAATATTAAAATATTATCTATGGACCTTAAAGCATAATGTATCTACCTACCAAAAAAGTACTCAGAAATATATATGTATATATAGTTGAATTGAATAGAAGTTATGGAAAGAAACTTTATTGTTTCTTACTACTGTCCTTAGTTAAAACATATATGTAATTATGAAAGAGATGAATCAATGAATAGCAAGTAGCAAAATAAAAAAGCATTCCGACGCTGGAATCTTCTGAGGGAGAGCTAGGTATCTTGGCCATTATGCCAGACACAATGTTACTGTGAGTCGCCAAACTTATTCTGCTTCATCGTGTAAAAATTTTTTAGCCTCTGAAATAAATTTTATGTTTCAATCACCTAATATTTTATAAAAAATGTTTCAAATGAAAAAAGGACTATTCCGATACCGGGAATCGAACCCGAGCCTCCTGGGTGAGAGCCAGGTATCCTAGCCACTAGACCATATCGGATATTAATATAGCTGTCGAAATTCGTGTAAACTCTAAACGTTTTGCTATTTGTTTGCATTCGTTTCGTTTTAAAACTAGATTGGAAGAGTTCCAAAAATTCAGTACCAAAATCGTCACTACCTCACCGTATTATTGAGTACGTTGAAATTTATGTAGTAATTTTTAATATTAGATCTACACACTTTTGTTGATATGTATTATTTTATTTATTACATACATAAGTTTACAAAAATATTTTAAAACCAACTAATTTGAGCTTTTAATATCGATTTAGAGGTGAACGTCGCTTGCATGTTTTATGCAATTCAAATATTTTTTCTAATTATTATTTTGTTGGCAAAACATTTGACAGGGGTCACATTTGTAATTTACAAAAAACGATTTTACTATTTACTGCTCGGATATTACGTACGTAGGACTATGAGCAAGTTTAAGCTCGTTTCTAGAATCCCATCATATCAACTTAATATCTCTTATCGCTAGTTAATATAAATAAAGATATGTTTTAAAAACACCACACAAAACCACAGAAAATAAGCGAGAAAACCAAAATTAACTTACCACAAATTATTATTAATCAAATACTCCATTTTGTTAAAGATTACATCATTAAATTGTTATTTTAGTTACCTTGTTTATTTTGTAATGAATTCTCGTAAGACCGTATTCAATTAAACTGTTAACGAAGTCTTTTTGCAATAGTATAAAATAAAATAAATATTATATATTGGAAATCATATTTCACGAAAAGCGTTTTGTTATTTTAATGCTCAAAGCTAAATATAACCTACTTTTGATCATTTTCCTTTACATTCTGACTTTTACCACAAAAGCCATATCGTCAAAGATAATTAAAGATAGGTTATCTCGTGTTTTACGATATATCGGATTGCATGTCGAGCATTTTATTTTCCACTCAAACAAATATATTGGTATCTTTATCGTCTGTGCCCGCTTTATAATGCAAAAAAGACAAATTAGCAGAAATACGAGTGAGTTATTTGTCCAAACGTTAAAAGCAAGATTTGTGAGTATTTACTATAAGCAAGATTTTTTGTTCACAGTGGCAATGGACGGAAAACCTTTCAGCAAATCCCAATCGAACGGCACCTATGATACTCCAAAGGTGAAAGACAAATCACCGATTTACGCCAACTACGAGCGACCGGAGATTCAGCATCCGTACAGCAACATCAACTTCAACGAAACTCGTCAACCCAATAAGACTGAAAAGACTGAAGGAACAAAAGTGAACGGGTTCAAAGAGGAGTTGAAGACTGTTATAGGAGAAAAGAGGTTGAGCAATGGTGATGTTCCACCTCCTTTGCCGGACAAGCCGAACTTGGAAACCCCTAGTACCCCAACTGAATGTAAAAAAGATAGCGGAACTCTTTCGCGGAAAGCTTACTTTTCGTTCAAATCGCGGTTTAGGAGAGCCACTTCGATGGCGGTGGACATCAACTCCGAAGTTCCGAGTGCTTTGAAGATCACCAATTCTACTTTCTACCTGACCGATTCCATGGATGGTGATTCTGGATTTAGCAACTGGTGGGTAATATATTAATGTTTACAATTTTATATTTTTATTGATATTGTAACAGTAGTAATAGTTATGTTTTTTTTAATATGTGCACACTGTGTAACGGATATCTCTAGATTTTCTGAAGCTCTATGGATTTATTCATTTGCCAAAAAACAATGAAATTAAAATAAATCATTTTTCAGAATATGTCTTAAGAGTTCAAATATACGTTATTAGTAATAACTTTGGAAGACACTGACAAATAAAATGTTAAAAGCAGGTTACGCCATATACCTCGGCTTGCTAGATGACTTGGGTTAGAATCCTAAAAATAAAAATTCCTGTGAGTATTCATTAGGTTAACATTAAACTCTACATATTGGAATTAAGCCGATATTCGTTTTAGGAAATTAAAAAATATGTTCAGTCATTGCAAAGGATTTAAAAAATTTAAAACATGGAGCAATCGGTTGTATTACGACTGTATCAATGTATTATATATCTATCAGATATATTTTAATTTTTCTGGTTTGATATAATACAGTCAACATCATTTTATCATTGTTTTTGCGACCGCACGTCCGTCAGAAACTTTGTCTGTAGCTCTCGAGGCAGATCAGACATATCCGTATAGTCGGTCACAATCACAAATTTAGCGGTTAAAGTGTGCTAGAAATAAATCAAAATTAGAGGGTCGCATGCAACGGTAGCGATCCTTTCTTTCGCTCCGACGGTCCTGGGTTCAAGTCCCGGAAGGGAAGGTGTTTGTGTGATGAATACGAGCATTTGCACCTGAGTCTTGGGTAATTATATATATTTTTATGAATATTACATTTCTATGTATCATATGTATACCTATATATATGTTTATCCGTTACCTTAGTATTCATAACAAGCCTTGCAGTGCTTACTTTGGGCTAGGGCGATTAGTGTGAATGTAAGTAATAATATTATTATAACAATGAACTAAGGGCGCCTGATACTAGTGTCTGTTATCTAAATTCAATTAATCATTAATTTATATACCATGAGACTCCATCATGATTCAGCTTCAATGACGCATTTGTTACGCCGTAACTTCCCGACTTCTTATCTAATTTTAATAATTTGTGTGTGGAATCGAATCAACAGTTTAGGACTAGATTTGATAGAATTTTGAAATTCGCAATAATTAAAAAGTTAGGATAGAAAAACATTGGCTCTATGGGATTTCCCATTGAAACAAAAAGCGTTCGCTTTTTGAAAGTTATCAATCTTATGGGATTTTAAATTTTACTAAACATTATTGAATTATTATTTTTTAGTATTACGCCCCGCTCCAATATATGGTGCTAGCGAAGCTTTATGCCTAGCGAGTTCAGTCGACCTAGTATTTTTGTGCCTTAATACACCAGCTAATACCGTGTCCTGTTCCATAGCAGCGACAACGGGCAAGCGGGCAGCACGGAGACTTTGTCAGGCAGCGCTCGCCGACGCGAGGGTACGCGACTACGTCCTACGTGGGCGGAGTCCACGCCCTGCCTCGCTCCCTCCCCCGCCCCCCTGCCCTTGCAGCGCCCCCGGGCTCCGCCCCCGCCGCCCCCCGCTCCTGCGCCCGCGACGACCGACCTTAGCGCTGTCAACGAAGGTAACGTGCAGGCGTCAACTGGACACTACACATACAAAATACACTAAACATCATACATTCGTCCGTGCTTAAAGCCACGATGAATAGGCACCTTCTGGGTTGGCTCGTTCCATCATGGATCCTGTCTTGACCTTCGGGTTTGATAGAGATCAAGAGCGAACCCATTCTAAATAAAAAAAAAAAAAAATACATAAAATATATAATTATAAAAATGTATCATAAGATGGAACTTTATTTTGTTTTCTTGTTATCTTATTTAAGAATTTATTTCTTAGATTTTTATAACTTAAGATTTTTTATATAGTAATAACCTCTATAGCTTAATCGACACTGGTTCAGTAGTAAAAACTGTTAGGGTAATAATTACTGTATTGTAGAGTAACAACATATTTTTAAGTACTGCGGTAACAAGGATATTATAATGTTACAATAATGATTCTAAATTTAGAATCTGACAGCTTAAAGTTAACTTTAGCAAAATCAATTTACATCCTTTCCATATGCTTAGTTTAGGTTTACATTGAGCAGGTAGGCATTTCAGATGTGCTCTAGTTTCATTTATCATAAGAAAAACAGAACATATTCAGTTAGGTTATCACGTTTTCGAAGTTAACATAGTACTTGTAAAAGAAGGTATGTTTTTTTTTATTATGAGTCAAAAAGTCTTGAATATTGAGTTTTATATCCTGAAATTGTATTGATTTCATTTCATTGATCTGTTAAGAAAAAAATTAAATTACCACAAATCAAAGCTAACAAATCTAAAGAGGGAACTCTGATACAGTGGACAAAGAATTAGAAAGTAAAAGTAAATAGGTTTCACTTTTCATTCACAAATTTATTCTGAGTCTGCTGAATAATAATTCTTTATACGTAAATGCATTTTCACACGTGACAAATAGGCGCACGGTTTCTTTTATGGATTTGATAACGATGACGACATCTCGAAGGTAACAATGGCTAATCGCTAGCACTTGTTTAAAAAAATAAAAGTTATACTTTTTGTATAGGTTAATTCGAAAAAGATGATAAGGATAGTTTATGGTGTCCAAACTAATTTATCGATAAAATCAATAAAGCTTTTTTTGTTATGATTAGGGTCTCATCCATTCCTTGACGGCCGCTTGGTGCAACAATAGCAATCCTACCTTTTGCGCCAAAGGTCCTGGGTTCGAATCCCTGCAGGGACATATGTTTGTGTGATGATTACGAGTATTTGTACTTGTATCATATGTATTTGAATATATTTATTAAATATAAATATTCCAAATCTGTGTATCTGTTATGGGCCAAGTGATTAATGCGGGCAGTATGAATACAATACAATCTAAACTCACCTATTTATCACATTGCCCGAGCATTATGAATAATGACCAGTGCCTATTGGGCAGAGTCATGTAAAACATGTTTAATACTAATCTAACCTAACATAACCTAACCGATGATCTGACGCGGCTCCTGGAATATGACACTCCAACCATAGGACCCCCGTCTGCTGAGGAAAAAAAAACCCTAACCTAACCTAAATCAAATCAAAACAATGAGCCGAAATGGCATCGTGCGGCTATTGCAACGACGGGCGGCTAACCGATCAGAGACCGAAACGGAGCAGTCACGCGCTGCTCCGTTTCGGTCTCTGATTGGTTAGCGCGCGTCACGTGTTTGTTTCCGGCCCCGCACCACAGCGCACCACGTAAAAATTTACCTATTAATCACATTGCCCGATCATCATGTAGCCATATTCATAATGCCCGGGCAATGTGATAAATAGGTGAGTTTAGATTGTAATTAATCACTTGGCCCGATATGGCTGGGCATTATTCATACTGCCCGCATTTATCACTTGGCCCATAACATATCTATGCTGTATACACTGACCTTACTTTGGGCTAGGCTCATTGGTGTGAATGTAAGAGATATTATTATTCCACTTTGCTCTACTCATTCTATATATACAGAAAATTAAATATATGATCGCTGTTTCTTATCATTCATCATCATATCATTGTATCTGGTATGAAATAAGTAAATACGCTCTTCAGTGTTTAAAAAAAATATATTCTTAAAGAGGTTTTGAAATATTGGATGAAAAGTATTGAAGTTAATTAAGTATTGTGACTTTTAATAAAAAATAAACAAATCTAAACGTATTTCGTAGTTTCTGGAAATGCTTCTTGGATCCGGTAAGTGCCGCTGCAATTGGATTCCAAGTTTTTGTTTATTATTATACATAAAAAGATACCTATGTTTTGTTTAAAGATCAACTAGTATTTTAATATTGCTCATTTGTGCAACATTTTATAAAAAATGTTGGTGTATGTAACTATCTGTATTTTTCATGGAAATTATGATGAGATAATAAGATTTGTAGGGTTTTTTTTGGATAGTTTAAAGGATTTTTAATAGGCCTCGAAAGAGTAAGGTTTAATTAATATATCTAAATTTTAGATTAATATGCTTACGCAGGTAAAAAGATTTGATCTCCTAAACAACAACACGAGATATAAAAACTTTATTTGTAACACATTTGATTAAATAAATTAAAATGACGTTGGAAGCCTTGGTTGGACAAATGGCGTGATAGTAAAATATAATACAATATATATAAAGGAAAAAATCGCGTATATTTTTAAACTTTACAATAATTATTTCAGTTGACGTCTGTCCGTAGCGTGTCACGTAATTGATAAGATGAATTATTAAATAAAAACTTGAATCGAGGCTAAAACGAAGACAGCGCTAAATAGAGGTCAGTCGGCACACGGCCGCTTGAGAAAAACAACTGTTCTTTCCGTTTTAACTACGTAGGGTAGGAATAACTTCCAACCTTCCTTCCTTCCTTCCAACCTATCCCAGTTAAAATTTCCATTGATTTAATATAAGCCTCGGTTTTATCAATCTCCGTCCTATCATAATCTGACAATATTTAAAAAAACTTGTTCTGTAAATTTTCTTAAAACTTAATAAAATGTTTAAATAATTAAATGATACACTTAAATAGAACAATACCTGAAAAAAGGCGACTTTAATAACTTGTGTGCTGAATCGGTTTTTTACTAATATTTCTCTTTTAAAATTTAAAACATAATATGCCATTGAAAATGAAAAAAGATAAAAATCATAGTTGACAGAATATATGGTACAGATTACATTATGTAAGTTAATAAAGTAATGTTTATTATATATGAATAGTCTTGTTAGCTTCCTTTAAATTAGTATTAATTTTACTATTGTTATTCGTCACACAATATTCAAAAACACGATCACTAAGCCGCAGTCATAATTTATTGCTTCGTCAGTTCCAGACCTAGCATTCCACTGCAACGAATCTTTAAAAAAAATAACTTTGTATTAACATTTTTTAATGATTTACTGAAGATACATAGTAATAAAAAAATAATAATATAACCGCGTAACATATTTTTCAGCTTTTCAGTAATTTAATTGATAACTAAACTAACTCCGTTATTTAGTTCCAAAGTAAACTATTTGGATAATTAATTATTCTAACTACTTACTTATCTTAGCTTATATACAAAATACATAGAGATGTGTATAAAATGTATTATTAATTTTCCTTATATTTAAAGAACAGTTGTTTTGACCGAGCGGTAAATTGGTTGTGGGTCCTTCATATTCCATACACTTTTATGTCCATTTTGCACTGTCTTTGTTATGTTGACCTATCATTATGTTATAAACATTTATCGGTTATGGTGCATACTTTATGTTGCATTTTGTTGTATCTTGCATCAAGGTTTCAATCGAGAGAAACGCCATTGTTAGCTCCATAGAATAATGGAAGGCAATGTTAATAACACGCACGCCACACGTCACTCTGTGTAAGGCCAATTGTTACACTCAGAACGAGCGAGTTGTCGTGCAAGGCACGCGTCGCCACACAGCCACAGCCTCTCTATTATTCCTTTGCTTATTTTTTTTTAAAGTGTTTTGTGCCAGTGCCTTTATGCGTCGTGAGTTGTTACAACATACATACTTTTCTGTTGATGTTTCATTGCATGACTCTTTGCAACCAATTCTTTTGTAATATGATAATGTGTGTACTCATGTTTAAAAGCTTTTTTTATTATCTAATTTTTCACTTGACGATTATTTATAGATTTCACTTGAATGTTTTTTTAAGTGTTTTACGATATGTTGTTGTTTTAACTGATACATACACATTACTTCGCTCATCGTCACAGACAGCAACTATTTGTTAATGTTTGTGACATCACTGCACGGGCATGATTGTGTCACTGTCATAACTTATCGTACTTAATACTGTTTAGATATAACAGGCACCAGCTCGTATCATACAAATATTTAATTATTCTTATATGATATTTAAATACTTTTTCTCTGTTTTGTGTATATTTCTTTTCCCCTAAGGTTGACTGGGAGAGAATGCAATTAGCATTAAGTCCGCCTTTTTGTACTATTTTATATTTACGGTCAATAAAGCTTTTTAAATAAATAAATAAATAATTAGGCAGATAGCTTCTATGTCTTATAAAGATACGAAGTACTGTCAAGCTTTTACTATCTTGAAGTTTAACAACTAAAAAGTCCTAGATGTTGAGTTTAAAATACTTATCTTCAGAATATGCACTGAAAGAGATGGTACAGCTTGTGTGGAAGAACTAATTAAGATAGACAATAGTGAATCAGTGAAGTGTCATCAGTAAAAACGCGATGAAAAATCAGTTGCTATCGTAAGATTCCCGAGTATCACCATTCTTCTTACACTTGTTTCTGCATCAATATACCTCATGATGAAGACTTAAAGCTGTATGTACTCATCAGCTGATCAAAGTTCAATAGTTAAAATCCTATTCCACTCTTAGTTTTTAATGCATCTCCCGTATCAATAGTATAGTTACGTCAATAAAAGGCGCGGCTTACAGAGATTTCCATAGATATTTCTGGATCATTTTATGGAACTAATTAATAATATAATTCAAACGTAAATCAAACGCAATCGCGTTAGATTTTGCTTCTTCACTACTATCAAGCTCTGCCGTGCCCAACAGTGCTCATAATTTTGTTTTATTGTAATATCATTAAGGAATTACGGAGTAAAAAGAATTTAATTGGAAGTATTAGATAGATGTTAGATATATCGGATCCAATCGGAGGCAAAAAGTACAGTTGCTGCCTGTTTGGTAACAATGTGCGGTTCACACGTAGTTTTGGCTTGCAGAACTGAAGCGGTTGCTGCCGACGTTGTCGCGCAAGGAGAAGAGCCCGCGCACGCGCACCTCGTGGTACGCCGAGTGCGGTGCCGACACCGTCTCAGTTGCCACCTCCAACACTTCATGGTGAGTACACAACTGAAACTACGGTTACTTTAACGCATAAATATATTGTAATTGTATAAAAAATACGCTTGATATTTTATTTCCCTTGAAATAATTCCGAACTGAAAGAAACCGAAATACCCACCTATTAAATGGTTACAATGCTGCGCCTATCTTTCTAAAACTCTCGAATATTCTACGAAAGTAAAATATTAAGAGAACATTTATTCAATTGCATAAAATTATTAGTTTTAATCCAGATAACAATCGATTCAAAAACCAACCGAACCGATATAAAAAAAAAATAATGTAACAAGTTGCTTACCTCTAAATTTATTTATTAATCCTTCAAAATGGATGAAAATGGTCCGTAATACCACGTTTTTATCATTAATATAGACTATGTACATCTAATCTAATAATAATGAACATAATTTGCAACAATGTAGTTAAACAAGTTCAAGATGTAATAAGGAAAAACATGTCCAGTCACATGCAATAAGTTGTATACAACGTAGGACCATGTCACACTAAATCGGCTGAAAGCAATACGACAGAAGTATAGAAATACATATTTATGTATTGTGACATGGTTGTACGGTGTTATTTCTCGTGACTTGGTATCCTTGCACATTACAAGCAATTATACTTACTAAGATACAATTTGCGTCTAACAAAATGACAAATGACATCATACAGGCAAAAACATTGGCGAAGAACTAAAATATGAAGGGTACAAAATTCATTAAAAAAAACATTTTTTTAATTTTTATTAAAATAAATCGTTGACAATGCTGCATTACGTGCAACGGTAGCGATCCTGCCTTTTGCACCTTTTTTGGTCCTGGGTTCAAATCCCGGAAGGGGCAGATGTTTGTGTGATAAATATCAGCATTTGTACTTGATATATATACACAAACTTCTTGATAGGTTTTCACTCTACATTGTTTATTAATCTAACGATTTGAATGACGTTGTCATGAAAATGAAAGAATGATATAAACAATATAGGGTGACTGATCCAAATGCTAGCACTGCACCAAATTATCAGCACTCCTAATAAATAGTAAAATTATAAGGTTTTCACTAACTCATTTGGGTTACTACTTAAAAAATAAATAAATTGATGTTTTTGGGATCCTTCTCCTAGCAATACCATACTTTCCGACTTCAAAATGGCGAAAATTTTGTAAACAAAGGTTTGTGTCCTGCAGTTTGTCCTATTTTTGCCTGTTCTTAGTGATCGAAGGTAAGTTCACGTGTTTACATTTTATATACTATATTAGATCATTTACATAATTTATACTGAAATTTTTGATTTATCTGATTTCTTAGATGGTTTATGAGGATAGTTTGAAAAGAAAAATTTGAGAATATGGTTATATGTTGTTAAAAAATGTGGTGCTGATATATAGATCTAATATTTTGCGAATTCCAAATTATCAGCACTAGTGCTGATGAATGGAAAATAGTACTTAAATACTTATAACAATTTTTTAATTGTAAACCGTGTTTATTTGATGCATAGAATTCATTTTTTTTTTTAAATAGTTTATACCTTCAGAATCCAAATCTTAGCATGGTGCTGAAATTACATTTGCCATTTGTCAGCTTAGTGCTGAAATGAATGAATCACAAGCATGCTGATAATTTGGTTTTCCTGGCATTTTATCATTTTTCAGACCCACCTACTCTGAAACCAAATGAAGTAAATATGCCCAATAAAAGAATAAAATACTGTAACGAAAATCTATTGAAAGCCTTAGATGCAGTAGAAAAGGGTATGTCCAAAACACTGGCCTCGAAAACCTTCAATGTACCTCCAGTTATATTAGCAGAAGATTTTGTAGATGAAATGAAGTGCGAACTTCTTATGTCTTGATAGTCAACAATATTTACTAACTCCAGTCAAATTACTGGACGTATTGGTTACGGAAAAAACATCTGAACGAAAAGGTGTTAAAAATGTAGAGACAATGTCATTCGTTCTTACTTCAGCTGAATGGCAGAAGACTGAAAACAACAAATTAAAAGCTAAGCAACTTAAATAAGAAGAACAGGCGACTCGTAAAAACAACAGATTATTGAAACAAGAAGAGAAAAATAACGCGAAAGTAGAAACTACTAGAAATAAGAAAAAAAAAAGCGAAAGAGACAATAGCTACTAAAAACAACAGTCAAAAGCTAATAAAATACAGGAGAAAAAAGAAAACAAAATAAGAGAGATAACAGCTAACAAAACACAGGAGACCTTATTAATGACCAAGTTATGATTCATAATTTAATATTTAATAAATATTCAATAAAAGAGACTAATAGCCATTTTTTATTTCATATAATTTCAGTACCACTATCACAGTGCTGTGAATTGGCTCACTCTATGCTAATAATTGGTGGTGATGGTGCTAGTAAATGGTGAGATGGCAATTTTTTACTCTTGCCTATAGAAAAAAAAATGAATAAAGATAAACATTTATTTTTCAAATTATCATCTTACTGATTGAATATTGAAACTAGAAAACTCGTCTTAACGGGTGAAACAGTATTTTTCAATGTTATAAACGTACTTAAGTTGCGACTAACTCTTAAAGTGCTGATAATTGGATCAGTCACCCTACGTATTAATTATTTAAATATTAGTATTTATTAGTAGGTACTTGACTCATGGCTGTTCATATATATTCCTATGAATATTACATATCTATGTATCATATATGCATGTCTGTTAGTCTGGTATCCATAACACAAGCCTTACAGTGCTTACTTTGGGCTATACTAATTGTTATGAATGTAGTAAAATTACTATATAATTATAAAACAACGATACAGAAACTAATCGATCATATTTAATATAATATACATAGCAATATATATCATACTAGCGGCCCATCCCGGCTTCGCACGGGTGGACAAAATTCTTTAATTTTTTTCTAGCATTAAATATAGCCTATGTTACTCAACGCGAATGTAGCTTTCCAATGGTGAAACAATTTATGAAATCGGCATAGTAGTTTTTGAATTTATTCATTGCAAACATACAAAAATTCAAAAATACAAATCTTTCCTCTTTATAATATTAGTGTAGATAAGTAATGAACTATAAAACATAAATAAATATAAAATTTATACTATTCAGTTTGTAGTTTTGGACTTAAATCTCCTTTTTTTCCTGATAAACACCAATTTCAAGGAATCTATACAAATATTATGAACAGAGAGAGCGGTTTTTGTGAGCTTGTTTATATACGGATAATCTCCGGAACCATTAATTCTTTTCAAAAAATCTTAAACCGTTTGAAAAGCATCCCCAAATGACCATAGCATAAAAAGCATCCCCAAATGACCATAGCATAAATATCACGTTTTCGTTATACAGTGCAACCTCGATATAACAAATCGGAAGGGAACAAGTAAATATTCGTTATATCGAGTGATTCGTTAAACTGAGGTTTGTTATATTGAGGTTAGGTTGGTCTAAAATTTGTAATAAAGAGGTATAAAAATACTTACCTCATCATTACGTACTCATCTTGTTAAAGCGAACAACTTTTACTGATAAATGATAACATATTTTTATTAAGTTACTGTATTTTCTATTTAAAAACAATTATGTAGGTAACAACATTTTTCCCTTAGATTAATTATCAAAATTAAATGTAGTAAAATCAGTAAAAGTAGGTATCTAGGTGGGTACATACATTATGTAGGTAATTTAATGTTAATTTCTATGATTCGCAAAACAAAACTCAGGTAAAAAAATCAAGTAAACAATGCTCCTCTACTCTTTGTAATCGCATGATTTTAATATTCTACCGTTTACAGGCAAGCTACTTTTTTTTGAAAACTTTAAGTTTTAAAATTGTAGCCAATGTACTTGCGGGAATCCCGAACTTATTAGCTATGTCTAAAGTTTTGGTCGTAGGATTTTTCTTAACATAATTAATGATGTTTCGCTTTTCTCCAACTGACAAGGAACACCTTTTACGTTTCTGAGCCATCGCAACTTGAATCTTCGACAATAGTAACAAGCAGCAATGTTTACATTACTTTCCATTAAACAACGATTGTTTTACGAAAAAACGTGTCGAAACCTGTCGCGACATGAATCACATATTATGAGATTAAGGGTCATATATTGGTGGGAACGTTATATAAAGGTTTTGGGTTGACAAAATTCGTTAATTAGAGGTATTAAACCTTTTATTTCATAGTTGAAAATTCGTTATAGAAAGGTTGTTCGCAAACAATGTTCGCAATGTAAAGGTATATTTTACATTGACTCTTATGGACAATTCAAGGGGATTACGAAGAATTTGTTAAATCGAGGAAGTCGTTATATTGAGGTAGGTACGTTATATTAAGGTTGCACTGTATTTTAACTAATTCAGCTATCGTAATTTTCAGAATTTATTTTTATATGAATATACTAATTGTGATCGTAAATCCACTTTAATATGGATTGTATTATTAATTGAGTTAAATGCTAACTAAAAAAATTTTGTGCTTTAAGTGGTGTTTTGTATAACACTACACCAAATTATATATATTAGAAAATCAAGCTATACTTTTCAAAAATTGTTGTAACATCATCATATTTCAATTTGAAGGTCAATGCACATTGTCGTATTTCCTTTAGTAATCGTGTCGACACTGACCGCAAATTTCCCTAAAAGCGAACTCAGCTCTTACTGAAGCAATCGAGGCCAGCTGACGCCCCCAGCGCGCCCATGCCCATGCATTATCCCGCGCACTAATGTAAAACGGAACGCATACTCTTTCCTTTAATTGAGCGTGGTAAGGAAAGCGACATACCGAACACACCACAAAACTAAAGCGTCGACATAAAAAAAATACCACCTAAATACATATACATTAAATACGTAACTAACCTAAAACTTCAGTTATGAAAATCTATACATATAAATAAAACTGGAGTGTCTGTTTGTAATATTGAAATAACCGTTTTTTACTACATGCATATGAATATATATACGGTACATACAACAAAACAACATTTTTTTACAATTTTTGTCTGTCTGTCTGTCTGTTTGTTCCGGCTTATCTCTGAAATGGCTGGACCAATTTTGACGGGACTTTTATTGGCAGGTAGCTGATGTAATAAGGAGTAACTTAGGCTACTTTTATTTTAGAAAAAACCGCGCGCAACTCACGCGCAAATTATAATAACTGAGCCACGGCAACGTGTGACCGGGTCAGCTAGTCTGAAATAAAGACGATACCATAACCACAAAAAGTTCGCAGTTCGCAAAGTAGGAATCTCAAAGGTGATGTTTCGGTGCTCTAACCAGTTGGCTACGAAGGTCGTCATATTTTTAGAAAATATTAATTAATCTAATCATACAAAAGGCTAAGATATTTATAAGGGTTACAAAACTAAAAAGAAAGAAATAAATAAATAAATATTTCTTACATTCACACCAATTAGCTTAGCCCAAAGTAAGCACTGTAAGGCTTGTGTTATGGATACTAGGGTAACGGATACACATACATATATGATACATAGATATGTAATATTTATAGGAATATATATGAACACCCATGACTCAGGTATAAATGCTCGTATTCATCATACAAACATCTGCCCCTTCCGGGATTCGAATCCAGGGCCGTCGGTGCGAAAGACAGGATCGCTGCCGTTGCACCAAACGGTCGTCGAAATAATTACTATACTGCGACCGTCTTTCTTACATTAGCTTTCTTAATATCTTAGTGTTTATATATACTAGTTCAAAATCATACACGTGACAATCTACTTGAATTTCCAAAATGGCTCATTAAAAAGCAATAGAAGCTCAAGAGCCCGTGACGCGACCGTATTCCCGCGCATCAGGGAAGACGTTATTCACCAAAGTGGCTGCGCAAGCGCATGACGTTACCGTCTTACCGCGCACCGGTGACTCACCAGCCAGTTTCACGATGACCGTTAACTTTGCCGTAATTCATAAACGTAAGCGTTTATAGTCCACCAGACATAGTACATAGACACGACCTCCGTGGTCGAATGGCTCACATACCGGTTTTCATGCGAACGCCACTCCGAAGTCTTGGATTCGATCCCCGGCTGTTTCAAGGTAGAAAACGAACTTTTCTGTATTGGCTCGGATCTGAGTTTGTGGTACGGTCGTTGTTCATAAATCCCACAACACAAGTGCTTTATCTACTTAAAAAGAGTTAAGAACTGCGTATGAAATGTTGTATTATATTAATTTATTTTAAATATAAAAATTAAGATTGATATTTTATACTGAAAAATATAATTATACATGTACAATTATAGCCAATTGATAATTAAAACATCTTTCTTCCGTATTGTCATATATGCTATCATATGATACTACCACAAGTAAACAAGACAATGAGTGTATTTTAGCAGACGAATTTGTTTATTGTCATTCATTTTAAAGAGTATTGTTGTGGATAAGGAGGTAGAAACAATATTACTTTAATGAATGAAACGGACTGAAATCTCACACTTAGATTTGTTTACAACTAATTTTCCTACTATTTTATAGTCTAGATTGATTGACAGATGAAAAAAGAGATGATAATAATATTACACACTAAGTAGGTAGTAAAAATTAATATTATATGTACCATAAAAAGGGATAATGTCTTTCTATGAAGGAGGAACATTTTCTGAGAGCATCTGGGTAATATACAAATTGTAGTTTATACGAGAAGGCTCAAATGAATATCAGCAGTTTATGATATGAACTCCCTTTAAATCAAGTTGTCAAATTAAATATCTGACTTCACAGAAATCCTCTCTTGTCGTAACTATCTCAGGGACAGACATACAAATCGCACATACGGTGCTATAACGTCACTTATGCAAATGGTGTAAATATTTCAGCCTACTATTACTATACGTTACTATACGTTGTAAGGATGTTCAAAACTGAACATCCTTACAACGTATAGTTCTTCTTGGCTAAACAAATAAAATAATTAAGCTCCAACTTTGAACGTCATTTTAAAGTAAAAACAAACAAAGTAAAGACGTAGAGCAGAGGTAGGAGTATTTACTCATACTCAAAAAAAATTATCAATAATTACATAAGTGACGTTATAGCACCGTATGTGCGATATTTATTAAAACATGAAACGGAGGCATACGAAAATTAACTATCAGTAATGAAGTTCAATTTTAAAAATACTGAAAAAGAATTTAATATTTTAAGTTGACACCGCTTGTAACTTGTCCCACACTTAGTATCAATACAGGTATTTACCATTTTGCGAGGGTACGCGATACCAGAAGGACGTCGATATTGTCCATATTTAACAAACCTTATACTATAAAATAGTTTGTAGATTTTCGAAATTAATTGAAAATTTTAATAAACTAATTAAGAATTTTGATCGTAAATCGTTATTACTAGTATGAACTGTGTTATTAATTGAGATTTATAAGTTTTCTTCGTGAGTTATATGATGTGTACCTTTACTCGTACACTTTACTTAGTGTGTTGAAATTTCTGGTTCTCTATAATTTTATAGCACCGTTAGAACCTCGTTATTTCTCTCGGCGACAGATAGCATCGGAATTATCTTTGATACCGTGAGTAATTGCATTATTATTGCATGTTGGTCTTTAATGCACTCGAGCTTTAGTATAACCTTAGTCCTAAGTTAATTTAAAGTTTAAAATTCCCTTTTTTAATATTTCATCAGGTAGAGAGTTTCACTAAGATTGACTCTCCATTAGGTTATCCCAATGAGTTAAAACTCGCATTTAATAAACAACTTTCAAAACATATGTTTCCGAAAAAAAAATACAACATACATTTCAAATGTTGAAATTTTAAATTATGACAGCAAATAAAAATCTAAAAGATAAACTCAAAAGTTCTTAAATTGCTATCTTTAAATTATAAATTTGACATTGACCCACTAGCCTACTTCCAACGCTACCCTGGTATTACCGGCCAACAACTATCAAATCATTACTCGAATCTTAAATCTTTGTTTCAATTCACGTACAATTTTGTTTAACCGAACAGCTGTGCCTCCAGTAGGTGCATCGGCCATGGAAGTCACGTAGATGTATTTATTGCAATAAACGCAGCGTGGGTACCGTGCATCAACTGAACTATTGACCTTTACCAAAGGCTCGAGTGGGTTTAACAGTTTCGAAAAAATATAATACAATTGTTTGTTATCTTTGGACTATTCAGACTTACTAATTTATCGATAGTTGTGATTCATTTCGTATTAAGCGTTAACGACGTGTCTCGTAATAAAGAATTTTTATTTACGAGGTATTTAGAAATATTTCGAAACATTTATTATTATTATTAAAGGCGCTATACGACTATATTTGTCAGAACATCAGGAATTTTGGGCACAAAAAATTTTTTCTCTTTTTTATTATATGACAAATGTCATAAAAATACATTACTATATCCAATTATTACTTTAAACCTTCTATAATAATTCAAATACATATTTAAGAACAAATATTACATTATGGGTCGATTCTATTATAAACATTATTCTAAGTATTTATTTAATAAAATTATCATGGACTCCGTTCTATACCCAGGACATGTAGAAAGATTTTTTTATTCCAATAAATCTTTATGTCCTAATTTGTCATCTGGTATCTTAATATAAACAATAACTCATGTCATATAGCTTGAAAGAAATGGAGTGGAGAAATATAGAAATACTCGCGTACTAAAGCGCCTCCCGAAATATAATTTGTCATTCATCATCCGCTCTGTTTAACTTTCTATATAAAATCCTATTGATTGTATAATACATCTATATCTTCTCTCAGGAAAACCTAGCGCAGTTGTGTATATGATCGTAAACAGTGATTTGTACTTGTTTTCCGTAAAAGACAAAACGGAGAAATTCCACCAATCACTTAATTTTTTTTTTATCTAAGCGCAACGTCTGTTTTATAAGGTCTAAGAATTGTATGTATTAAAGAAATATTAGACAAAATCATACAAATTGTCCTGAATCCATGTTAAGTAACTGAAGCACTTGTATTTAGAATTCAGATACAGCGACGATATCAAAACAAATTCGTCAAAATTTCAGAGATTTTTTGTCTTTGATAATTTGATCATTTTCCTTGCTGCAGGTACGCGGAGGCGGGCCTTTCGCCCGCTGGCCACGTTTCATCGTCATCCGGAGCATCGTCGGGTTCCCATCCCGCTTCGCCGCTACCACGCTCCCTCTTTACACACGAACCACTCTACCAGTTCTATAACGCAGCTAAGGTCGAAGTAAGTACAACACCAGTAGATGCTATCATATGCCGTGACACCCTTTTTTTAACCCAGTGAAAATCGGACGAAGTTGACGGAATATGTGGGGACTCCCCCGAGCATAGGGCAGGAATTCCCCACTAAACCTGGGATGTACCCTTATCTAAACCGAAGGTCCGGGGCAATGGGGTAATTTGCCGTGACACACTTGGAATTACGGGCCGTTTTTCCATAAGTAAATACCATAGTCGCGGAATACAATGATCATGGAACGTTGTATATTACGGGTATACTTATCATAGAGGCAGAAAAGAAGAGAACGAGGTTTCATTTCAAGAAATTATGGATTCTTATTTTAAAGATTATCATGAGAACAAGTCTATGTCCTTTTGTTGTTCCATTTGAAGCATTTTTAACGTTTCTGTACACATACATACGATCACGCTTATTTGCCGCAGGGGAGGCAGAGGTTCTTTTTTTTTTCTCGTCGATTCTCTCTCTCGCCTCATCGGTTAACGGTACCTTTGACCCGGTCCTTTTTTCAGGACATCCTTTATTTGGTCCTTGAAAGTTCGCCTTGGTCTGCCATTAACGACTTGCCAATGCCATGCAAATTTGCCTCATATATGTCTTGATAATCTCCTTTTGTCCATCCTCTATTAGTCGTATTTTAAATAATAGCGAATTAAGATGACGCATTGTATCCACTTACATTAAAAACATCAACATTTTATTATTGAAACCGAGATATCGCATTCTGTGTAAAGGTTAATCATCGTTATACATATGGGATCATTCCGAGTTACCCGATTTTAAATGAGTATTTTGTTTAAATAGTCTATATGATAAACCAAACTTTTCCACGTCCCTAGTGGCATCACAAATGGAAGTAGACAGCCTAATCTAGCTCTTATTTGGGCGGTGGCAATTGCTTATTTACATCGTATTGCTAATTACGTATAATTGGGTCGTCCTTCAGCGACGCTCGACTAATTGATTATTTACACTGTTATCGCCATTATGTACCTGTGTACCGGTAGCAGAAAATCAAATTTAAGCGGTTTGTATTACCCTGTTTTGTATACTCTCATAGGAAGAGACAGTTCGATATACCCTAACAACATGTTTCATTTAAATTAAACAACTTTTTCGTGGATTATTTCGCATACTTTATATTTTATCCTGACGTTGATTGACGTTGACGTTGACGAATGACTAAGGCAATGGTCGTCATACATGTCCTACTACCTTCACAATATATAAAACGGTCTTGTTCCTAACTGTTTATATTTATACAAATCAAAATTGTTTTATTTTTCATCTAATTTAGTTTTTAATCTATAATCTAAGATCACAGTGGTTTGTGTGTTTGTCTGTCCGCTCTTTTTCCATTGTATCAATAACGTTACCATAGCAACGCGTTAACCGCAAGTAGTTCGTCTACCGGACGCTAGATGGCGCTACGGCACATCAGGATAGAATATAAAAGTATGTGCAAATATCCTTGAAATAGTTCTTTTATTTAACTGTGTAATGTATGCGGAAGTGTAAGAACGAAAAATATGTTTCGTTTTCAAAAGCAAATTTTTACATAACCGTAACGAAAATGGCTTACGTTTATGTCACATATTGCTCCTTTATGATTCGGAGTATTAGAATACAAACAACAAAAGAGGTAAGGCTGGTTTCACAATATGTCTTCGCAGCGTCGTCCAAAGGATGCAAAAGTAATAGGATAACTCGCCTTTATTGCCGTGCTGTTGAATGAACCATACTATTTTGACCATGTGTGTCAAACAATACTGTCCAAAGACAAAGAATTTTTTGATCTAAGGTAACAGGCACATCATAGTAAACTAAATCTATAATCTAAGATCACAAATTTGTCGTTTGTCTGTCCGCTCTTTTTCCCGCTCTTTTTCCATTGTGTCAATTAACGTTACCATAGCAACGCATTACCGGGTCAGCTAGTAATAATAAACAAACCAAAAAACCATTGTGCTTAACATAAATTAATAATAAGTGTTATACCTAAGATCAACTAGGACCCTGCCTCAGCATAGTCCACGTAATAATCCGCCACTGATATTCTGGCAGGGCCTAACGCGTCAACAACCGTAGCGGTGATCTTGTTAATTTCCTATGAAACTCAAATCGATAAGTACAACTATTAAGATATTAATGAGAAAAACAATTAAGGACTGCTTATCATGAGGTTATTTGTTGCTCTACGTGGACAGCATATATGTTTGTGAAACTAGCAACCATATTCGTTGTTTAAAATACACTCATAAATAAACTGACCATAAAGTAAAATAGTTATGTTATTTCCAATTTCATAAAAAAAATCTTACAACGATTTCCAATAACAGAAGATTTAACCTTAAAATTTCTTAGAATTACACATTTTCCGTGTTATGTTAACGATAGATTAATTTAACGATAGATAGATTTCCAATAACAGAAGATTTAACTCTTAAATTTTCTTAAAATTACAAATTTTCCGTGTTATGTTAACGATAGATTAATTTAACGATAGATAGATTTCCAATAACAGAAGATTTAGCTCTTAAATTTTCTTAGTATAACAAATTTTCCGTGTTATGTTTACGATAGATAGATTAGATTACACTAGTTCCTTTTTTAATTGACATTATTTATGATTCACTCCATTATGTCCAACTTTGCAGTATAAATTTAAAAATGTTTAAAGTAAAAATCTGTTTATAAACACTGTATTATACCAACATAAATTAGACAAAGCATGTGCAAAGTATAAAATCTTGTCAATTCTTAAACAACACCTATATGTGTAGCGACATGAACAGTGAATTTGCCCCACAATGGCCGATTGTTTCCGCCACGCTTTGTGACGCTGTCAACGTAAAAACTGCGTATTTCCACACGTATTGCGACACCTTCAAGCAGAGCAATCTTTTATTTTGCAATAACGGGGAAAAAATTATGAGCACGCGTTACGTTGAGCATCTTTAAACTTGTTACGCTACATAAATAATATAAAATAAAAATAAAATTCAGACAATTCACGACAGTTATATTTGATACTAAAAACTAAATAGAAAAGTTTACACTATACCTAAGTACTAAATTACGTAGAGAATATATAAATTAAAATATAAACGAGTTTGACTCTGAAACAAATTATCTATTTCATAAATAAACACATAATATAAAATATTTACTTTTTGAAGAAATGGGTATAGATATGTGGATATTTCGCGGCAATACCGTAAAAGAGTCCCAGACCTATAGTGATCTGACAGATACAAAAGGAGATTGAATTCGTATCCCTATGTTCATACATAGATAAATAAAAATATAAAATAAAAGTTTGGTATAGTTAGTAAAGGCGAATATGGAGTAAAGATCCGATTTCTACATCACAAGTGCTTTATATAATGATGAACTTCAGTAGAAAAATACTAGAAAAAATCGTCTCTGCTCACAAGCTATTCTCAGACAGGATTCGAACCAGAAAATTTTGTATTTCCGGTACACTGCACTCCTATTTAAGCTACCAAACTTTGTTCTTTCAAAATTTTCTAGTATTTTTTATTACTTTTTTACGCTGTTATCAGCGTCGCTTCATCAATGAGACGAATATCCGTCGCATTCAAAATGATTGACAATCGATTAGGGAGAAACAGCCATTTCATTTATTTTATATTTTTGTATTTTCAATGCTACGTTTTGTGATAAATTTTAATAGAAAAATACTAGAAAGCAACACAGTATACTAGCGTACTAAAACATATCATTATACTTATGTTCCAGTATCACCTTTGCCTTTTTTAGAAGAAGGCATGTATTTTCCCGCGTTTTTGCTCCTATTTTTTTTTTAATATTGTGTTCTTTTAACAGTCGGTGTGTCGCGAGACAGGCGACTCTGACTCGGAAACGTACGAGAGTGCTCGGCCTACGTCGGCGCCGTGTGCGCGACCCTCCGCCATGGCACTAGTGGCGCCACGCGGACCCGCACGCACTCTCTGGTGCGAAGTGCCCGAAGTCCTCGCCTCCACAGTACTCAGTGAGTCAAAACAATAGCTTGTCACCACTCAAAATATAGTTTATTACTGATACTCAACTAGAAAATCAGTTTTTTTAACATACCACTTTTGAAGTGAAAACTTCTTTAACATCGTTGTGATTTGAAAGTCGTTGATACAAAAAAGCGACAGTAAGAAGAGCCAGGCACATAAATTTATAAGATTTAACGTAGGAGAAAATGAGATAGCAAGCATATGTACGTGTGTTAATACGTGTTTGTGTGCGCATGCGTAGTACAAAGATTGAGAGAAGGCATCACAACAACCGTGGTATTTTGTATACGTGTACGTATTGTTTTTGAAGGTTTCACCTCTACCACCACGTGTGAATTGCACTCATAATTTTTTTCAACCTAACAAAGCTAGTAATTATTTAGATACATACTAAATTACGAATAGAACACATACTGATACCATACCATCGATACTGATGGTATCAAAATGTTTATGGTCATTACACAAATATCAAAAATAAAACCCGAGTTTTTGACTGATTGGTAGGGTCATTTCCGTTGACAGAACTTGCCGCCACTATATAACGAATTAATACCATATAATCATACACGCTCACCTCTTTCCCATATATAATGTCGTGTAATGAGACGTAAACGCTCAGAACTACAGCTTATGATCATTTCAATAATCCGCTGCGTAGAACCCTTTTCCACCATTGCATGGCGACCCTGCCAGGATTCGATCCTGAACCTTTCCGCCATCGTAATTTATTTGGATAAAATCTTTACTACCGTTACAGATACAAGAATTTTGACGTCTTGATGATGTAAAGTCTGTTCATTCTAAATTGTCCTATTTGGTAAACAATCTTGGCAAAACTTTTTAACGAATTCGCCCATTTAAAAATAAAATAATAACAAAGTCAATAATCTATTACAATAAATCGTTATTATAGACTGAAACCTATTGAATCTAGTTATCAGTTGATTTTTAATGCTGCATTTTTGATAAAAAGGAGTGCCACGATTGTTTACCAAATAGGACAAGTTAGGATGAACACACTGTAGTGCATGCTATCCTGCTTAAGTAGTGCACTCATCTGTACATCTTTATTCTCTAATGTAGTAGAAATGATAAAATGGCTATTGATGTTCTTACCTTTAGGGATATCTTTCAGAGTATACGTCTAAAGTAATAGTGTTATTGGGACCAAGTTTAACATGATTAAAATAAAAAATCCGACTTTCCAATCTCGAGAATTCCAGCGGAAACATACTTCTAGTATACTTTTAGAGCAAATCCACTTTTGAATAATGAAATTTGGACAAAGATTTACATTGATACAGTTTTTTGTTACCAAACAAAGACTTTTGCAGTGATGACCACCATAAAACTCCATGCGCTAGATGATACGGTCGCAGTATCGTCCCCCTTAGATTTTTATATAATATAATGAATAATTTTCTTTTTTTTTCAGAATAATATTATTGTAGTATTTTTTTTAATCTTACTGTTTGATATTTAATTTCTGAAGTTATGTGACTTATATCAGGATGATATTGCGATTTAATTAATGTTATGTACACTAATCTGTAGTGCATATCAGAACCGACTTAATCTATAATCTAAGATTACAAATTTGTTGTTTGTCTGTCCGCTCTTTTTCCCGCTCTTTTTTTGTATCAATAACGTTACCATAGCAACGCGTTAACCGCAAGTAGTTAGTCTACCGGACGCTAGATGGAGCTAACGTAAAAATATTTGATCTTAGAAAAAATTTAAAGGATTTTGTCCACCAGTGCGAAGCTGGGACGGGCTATAGTCTATAATCTAAGAACACAAATTTGTCGTTTGTTTGTCTGTCCGCTCTTTTTCCATTGCATCAATAACGTTACCATAGCAACGCGTTACCGGGTCAGATAACAATTTATAATTAATTAATATGTACTACGTAGCAATACTGAATAATTAAATAAATAAAATATTTTTACAGGCTCTCTTGCGCCTGCACAGAAGCGTCTCCAAGAGGCTAAATTCGAGCTGCTTACATCGGAAGCGTCATATCTCAATTCCTTGAACGTCCTAGAAACGCATTTCGCAGCGCATCCAGCCTTCCGGGACCCTCTAGTGCTACCTAGGGAAGACTGGGAGACACTCTTCTCCACCATTCTGCCAGGTAAAGCCGCGAAGCACCACTTGTGATGAAGTGTCTCATTGTCATTAAAATACCCGCTTTAAATATCGTAGATTGTTTTTCACGTTTACCAGATTCAAGTAGAGCGGTTTTAAAGCCTTCTGAAATGGAAAATTTCACTAACCCCGTTTTTCTAATAATAATATATATGTCTTACATTCACACCTATTAGCCTAAAGTAGGCACAATTAGGCTTTTGTCGTGGATACTATAACGGATAGACATACTTATATGATTCATGAAAAAGTAATATTCCTGTCCGGGACTCAAAAACCATAAGAGATTGACATTTTTAACTAGAACCAAAGAACCTGTACTTTTTCGGATTTTTATTGTTTATAGCATATAAGAGTAATCTTGCTTTTCATATTGGTATAACATTCAAGATGTTCTAGAGTGTTCCACCGTGATACTTTATTTAGACTACAAACAATAATGTCAGTCAAATACAAACTTCTATAGACATATATTGTTTTTGGTTTTTAAGTAACTAAACGGTTATGTAAAGAATCTTTAACTTTGACGGTCCCTTTATCGAAATGAGATATTATGAGATATTTTTGTAAGAAATCATCCGATTGCTTAAGTTTTTTATGATGTTTCAAGTATCCGTCGACAACTATCAACGTGAAAATTTGTAACGTGTAGCTCGAGTGACGAGAGAGCTATTTGTTCGAGGCAGTTCCTCGACATGCAATGGCCGAAAAAAATTATTTAAAATTATCCAGTGACTTAAAGAAAGTAAAAATGACCCAATTTAAACAGAAAGTTACAACCTAGATACAAAAATACTTTTACATTTTGACCGAATATTTTAATAGTAAGGATAAGAAATAACACTATATGAAGTTAATGTGAAATTATAGTAATTTGATATTATTATCATCTAAATGTGTATTTCACATTGTCTACTATTTTAAATGTACCACATTCTTGCTAAATAAATTCTATTATATTTACAGTACGAAAATGTTCCCAACTCCTCATGAACGAACTGGAGAAGTGCTGGCAAGAGAGCATTCTGCTGCAGGGCATCTGCGACATCGTGCGACAACACGCGGAGGAGCACTTCAGCGTGTACGTTAAGTACTGCGAGAACCAAGCGCTGATGGTTAAAGCGCTTCAGCGGCTGCGCGAGCGGCCAGCCTTCGCTGCAGCGCTTAAAAGGTGAGATTTTCTTGTAGAAAAAGCAGCGCTTTAACGGCTAAGTGATTTATTTAGAGTTCTACTATACGCCATAAGACATAAAAGTATTGTAAACTCTCTACTCTGTGTTTGCCCCCAGGCTTGATTGGGATCTTCTTTCCCTTTCTAAATCAAAAAAACTCAGTACTCAGTTCAGAGTACCTATTTGTCTGTGTTTGTTTGTTGTATTGTGAAAAAAACCAATAAAATCTTTAAAATAGTTCTTGTTATACTTTCTCAAATAAGTTTTTCTATACTGGCAACATCATGAGATTAGTTATCCGACTATAGATAATTTTTAGGATTATTATTTAAATCCAAATGCAAATTTAGAAGAGAAAGCTGCCAAATGGAGCATATAACATTTTATCTTAAATAGAAAGGTGCAACATAATTGCTTAATTTATCTTTTTTATTCGGCGTATGATACTTAATCATCTCTATCACGAATTTTACTGTTTTGAAAGGGGTTAACGTCGACATTACTACGCTCCGTTTCCTAAATGTGTCCACCTATCACATTTGCTCGTGCATCTAATATAATATTCTTATGATGACCGTTTGGTGCAACGATAGCAATCCTGCATTTCGCACCGATGGTCATGGGTTCAAGGACTCGGAAGTGGCAGATGTTTGTGTGATGAATACGAGCATTTAACTCGTATCTATGAATATTACATATATATGTATCATATATGTATGTTATCCCTTACCCTAATATCCACAACTCAAGCCTTACAGTGCGAACTATGGGCTAGGCTAATTGGTGTGAATGTAAAAAATATTTATTAATATGTATGTCTATCTATTACCCTAGTATCTATAACACAAGTCTTACAATTTAGGCTAAGATAATTAATGTGAATGTAAGAAATATTATAATTGACATTAATTGTATTGGAGGTGTGTGTAATGGTTATGTATATGACCGGTCACTCAGATTGGAGAGCCATCCGCAATGCCAGAGCCTGTCGCTACACTCTTTCCTGATGCTGCCGATGCAACGAGTGACGCGGCTGCCACTACTACTAGATGCAGTGCTTCGCCATCTCCCACCGCACGACACCGAGTATCAACCATGCGCACGAGCACTCGCTACCCTCAACGTGGTGAGTTATACACTTCAATCATTTTAATTAAATTTAAAAATACTATTATATATGATTTAATAATTTTATGTTTCGTATTTTTGTAACATATTGCATTTATTCAATTGTTTGTTTTAAACTAGCGGCCCGTCCCGGCTTCGCACGGGTGGACAAAATTCTTTAAATTTTTTCTATAATATCAAATATTTTTCCGTTAGCGCCATCGAGCGTCCGGTAGACGAACTACTTGCGGTTAACGCGTTAGAATTTACTTGTGAGCTGAGTCGATTTTTTCTATTAAATAATTTATCATTTAAGATAGCATTCAAAATTGAATACTATATTTTCTCTATAGGACACACATAGCCTATTTTAGTGGTTAGTTAACTTCCATATGGTTTGTAAGCTCCTAAATAAATTATTCATTTATTAATAAAAAAATAAATTAAATGCATGTGATTAAAATAAGTTGTTTTATATCGTCAAACATTTGTACCTAATACTCAATCACGACATCTTTTAATTGAGAAGAAGAATGGGCGCAAGAAACTCGTCAGCTTTAACAGAACTAACGACATTTATTTATTATTCGTCGTCACCATACATAATCCTACAAAAAACAATAGCATTCCATCAAAATCAAAAAGTATCTGTTTTAACACATTGACAGCCTTGTCAGTCACGGGTGACTGACACTGGAATACTCCACTAACTGACAAGGTGGTCAATATGTTAAATAAATATAAGATTTTTACAACCTTCTCACGGGCGTATTTTATATCTTATAGAAATAGGGCATTGGAAATGCAAAAAATAAAATAAATACATTAATATAATTTTGTTTAAAACTAATTGAAGTTTAAATTAAAAATTAAATTTGGCACATCCATATTCAAATTACACAGAACATATCGAGGACATAAGATACAAATTGTCAATCGTGTTGCGTTTTCCGTGTTTCCAGTTCGTGTCGCAGTGTAACGAGGGTGCGCGCAATACGGAACGCATCGAGGAAATGTTCCGACTATCGCAAGTGATTGAGTTTCCGAGTAGCGTACGTAACGCTCCACTACTGGGTCCTGCCTGCTCTCGTCGTGACAAAAAGTGAGTATCTGTAATATCAGTTGTTTACCAGCCCAGACTCATAAGACCGCCGGCGTTCTCTTTATTTTTAACCGACAATGTAGTGAAGATTGGCCGGTGTTCTTACGCGCCCAGAAGACTCTAAACACTAATTCCTCCTGCTACATTATATTTTGCTTTGAATAAGTGTTCAAAGGCAATTAAATTATTTTTTTAAGTAGTACCAACATAGATAATTTAAAAAAGTCATTGTGGACTTCCTCACTGCTTTTGTTATAGTCATTTTTTTGCAAGGGATACCAAACTAACAATATTGTATAACAAGTATGCTTACAGAATATAATTTACTAATTATACAACCAGCAAATTATCACAGTTTACTTTTAAAATATAATGTGCAGGATAAAAGGATTTTTTTTAAAAAACTATGCAATAACAAAGTAGTAGAACTGTAAATTAAACCTTAAATTATAAAACAAAGAGTAAAGGTATTGTTAGAGACAAAAACAATATCACCATACTTAATATTTAATCTGCGGCTTTGTTTTAATCTAGTCTGGTTTTGGGGGCATGAAATATTTATATTGTGTTCTCTTTCCTCCATCTGCCATCACAATACAAGTGTGTAACAGTGCACCTGGCCTACAAATTTAATATTTTGTAAAAAGGTGAAGTTTTTTATTTATTCCAGTCATCGGATATATGATTCAGTTGTTATCACCCACTGGAGATAATGATAATCAGTTTAAAATTTAGACCTGAAATTTATTTACAAAATCGAAATTTGTTTGCTCAATGATTCTTCTCTGCTAGTCAAGATTAATTCTTTGGTATTGTAGCGATCCTACATTTCACATCGACGATCATGGGTTTGAATCCCAGAAGGGACAGATGTTTGTGTGATGAACACGAGTACCTCAGTCAAAGGTGTTTATATATATTTCTATAAATATTATTTCTGTAGATATACGTATGTCTATCCGTTATCCTAGTATCCATAACACAAGCCTTTACAGTGCTTACTTTGGGCTAGGCTAATTGGTGTGATTGTAATAACATATTTCTTACATTCACACCAATGTAAAAAGCCTTAAGAGGCTAGGCTACATTTTATAAACTAATGCTGTAATGCTTGTACTGTGGATACTAGGGTAACGCATAGACACATACATACATAATACATAGATATTTAATATATATAATATATTGCGCAGGCCAGTACGATGGTTGGTGCGATCCGGTGAGATGACGCAGCTGATATGGAAGGCGGACGAGCTGAAGCTCACCTTCGGTCGGAAGTACCACAAGCTGCCCCTACACCTGTTCTTATTCAACGACTTACTGGTCATCACCAAAAAGAAGAGGTATGACCACACTATTTATTACGAACTGTAGTTTTGCTTTCATGTTAATAATTGTTGTCTGACGGCCTCCATGGTTGAGTGGCTTGGTACAGATTTTCATGGTAACGCTACTGGTAACGGTCTTGGGTTCGATTCTCATCTGGGTCAATGTAGAAAAATGATTTTTTTTATACTTTTAATAAAGATCTACTATAAATTCTCCGAAGAAGCTTTACTCAATCCTGGGTGAATACCCGGTTGGTCTATTTTAATGGACACGCTTGAAAAGCACTATAAAATCCACAGAGGATGTGGTTGTTTCGTCATCCAGGACGGACAATCTTTTCTCCAGAGCTACAAAGCGAAAAGTATTTGTAGATCTCACTTTGCCGTGGGAAACTAACATACCTAAACGCCCACGCGATGAAAGAAAACAAATATTATGACCTCGTTAATGAATTAACAAAAACGGTTATTGTAGAAGTAGGAGCGATAGGTAAACCAGAAAAATCTTTCTATAACCTTTTGAAAGACCTTGGCTAGTCCAGAACTGCAGTAAGTTCTATACTTGAACGAGCATCTAAAGCTGCATTAGCAGGTTCATACCAGATTTGGGTGGGCAGGGAGAGAAATACGAGTAGTGAACGTACATTTACGTACGTTGGAAAGGGACCCCTTAAACCTACCTCTGTGTTACTCTCGTCTCGGGATCTACTCGTAGTTTCTCTATCTGCCACTGGCACCCGTACGGTATATCCATGAAATGCAAAGAAGTTCGTCACCCATTTTTTTTTTGACTTATTGTTTTTCTTACTTTGTATTATTTTTAAATTATTTGTGTGTCGCAGTGAGCAGTGTTACGTGGCGGTGGATCACTGCCCGCGTTCGCTCCTGGAGGTGTGCGCAGGCGACTCTGCCGCTCGTCACGCCCTTCTGCTGACTCTACTCGAGAACCACGAGGGCCGCACCATCGAAATGGTAACGTACCACAACCTTTTCACCTCTAAATATTTTTTTTATGTTTTCTCGAAATGCCCTGTTAATTAGGAACGAAAAAACGAGTGTGCTAAAGCACTAAGGACCACACGACTGAAGTAAAACTTCCTTAGCTCCATCTATATACATATAGATATATATTAGATATACGCAACGTAACTGGCTATGAGAGACAAAAAGAAAGAGAAAGAAAATGTGTGCTCGCACCTCTCTCTCTTGCCCCTACAGTAATATACGAAACGTAATTCTCTCTCTTTCTATCTTCACTAACTTACACTTTTCGTAGCGCTCACGCATTCCCCAGCTTACTTCAAGCCAAGTCAAGAGCATAAAGAAGTTTTTCTTTCAAAAAATAAATTATGCGCAAATTCCGTAAAAAGTTGTTTTGTTCAAATGATTTACTGAACTTTGTTCCGCAGCTAATGTCGTGCGCCAGTGAGACGGATCTGTCTCGATGGACTGAGGCACTAGCGCCACCTACTGGTGCTGCAGGCGAAGCTGTGTATGCGGGTTGGGATTGCCCTCAAGTGGCGGCGCTGTACGCCTACTGCCCCGCCCAACCCGATGAGTTGCCGTTGGCTGAAGGCGACATCGTCAACGTCACCAGGAAGACCAGCGAGGGTATGCTGATATTCCACTTGTTATTCCCACTTACTCCTAACTACTTGTTCGTTCGATATCGACCATCGACCACTATTCTGCCGTCCTAACGAAAAACGGAGTAAGGAGTAATGACGTGATTTGGAGATAATGGGAAAAAAAAAACAAATTTCCAAAACTAGTCAAAACGCAAAAAGAAATTAAAAACTGCCCGCCATTTTCTCCAAATCATGCCACTACTCCGTACTGCGTTTTTCGTTAGGACAGCAGTTTTCTAGTTTTGCAACTAACGAACGACAATTAATGTTATATATAAGATTAGTGAATACAATGACAGTTCTAAAACAGGTTCAGCTGTTTCGTTGAGAAACATTTATATTCTATATGACTATTAAGTAAGATAAAGACTAAAATATGTTAACAAAGCGTTAACCTAAATCCTTTATCATTAAAATAAAGCAATCCTACCGTTAATAATAACTTGATGCATTTAGTCCAAATTAACAATGATAGATAATAAATTTATTGTATTATGTTACTTTATCTAGTTGGTATGTACAATATCAGTTACTTTATTTTTCTCTTTTTGTTATCAGATAGAATATGTAAAACTTTTTTTTTTGGCAAATAAACATATTATTATTATTATTATTATCCAGTATTCGCCAACAGGTTGGTACTACGGCGAACGTACACGCGACGGCGAATGCGGCTGGTTTCCGGGCGCGTACACGGCCGAAATCGCTTCGGCGCACGTACGCGCGCGTAATTTACGCCAACGTTACCGCCTACTCGCTCTCTCCGGCACTTACCTCGGTCAGAAACGGAAACCCATCACCTGACCTGCCTGTCCAAATATACAAACTTAGCCCGGATATACTTTGGAAGAGAAACACTTAAAAAAGAGTCAGCCTAGCCTGAGCTACAGGACCAACGATCGATATGACGTTTCAAAACAACACCTCGATAAGAAAGAAGAAAAAGAACTCCTGTCCTGCTTGCACTCGCTCGGAGACGCACCTACCCTATAACATTATCTCTTAATCATTTTAAACCCATTAGAGTCAAAATTTGTTCCAAACGGAAAACTAAAGGAGAGTGGTATTAAATCTTGGTCCTGCGAGCACTTTCGGAATTTAGCGTATACGAATGAATAGACAAGAAATGTCGGTTAGCTTCGTATTAATAGCGTATTTGATAGCCGCAGACTGTTGCGCAATTTTGAGATAAAATTATAACGCGTTATTTTAAACGGAAAACTACTCTACTATTTTCAAAATCAGGTTACTATTTATCACGCATTTTGTAACATACAATTATCGAAGAGATGGAAGGAATTACGTTAGACTGTTTTGGCCTATCACAGACGCACGCACAAATCAGAACTTGAAATTATACAATCAGCTCGACAGGCAAACTTTACTTGTTTTATAATAGCTTTAGTTCGGGTGTGTGCGCGTACACAGCACTGATTGATGTTGACATCACACGGTTGTCCGTCCAAGACACTGCCTTAATATAGATTAGAGTGAGCGTAGAAGTATTTTCAGATCGACTTTTATAATTCTATGGTGCACCGATGTTAATCTTACGCAAATAGAGAGGGTGCTTTACTAATGAGTAGTTATTCGTCCTGTATCGTATTACACGCTCTCAAAGAGTCGTTTAAATATATAGGTGTATGTTATTTAATTAATTTTAATATGAAATGTACAGTTACGCATGAGATTCACCGTATTATTTTGTACAGAGTATTTCGATTTATAAATTTTCTGATTAGTTATTAAGATTTATTCATGATATATTTGTTTAGTTTTACACCGTTCGCTTCGCTGGCCGCAATCTGAAATTAACTAGTCATAAAAGCGAAGCCAGTTGTAAATTTAACAATATATTTGTTTAATAACATCACAATGAATTGTAAAAAAAACATTCCGATCTTTTCAGGTTTCTTTATTTGCTAATATTATCCTAATGTTTTAATATTATGTTTGTTAATATTATCTAAATGCTTTCAATTTTATAAGCCTGATTTTTTAGAAAAAAAAAGCATTTCTTTGATACATCACAAATTACAATGAATAAAAGAAAATAATAATATAACAAATTATTATTTTTGGAACAAAAGGGTGTCAAAGTTTTTTAATCATTGTTGTTAATCTTATAATTAATTGCAAATTTCTCGTAACCATATTCAATGAAATTAGCTGAAATATTGAAATTACACCTGTATTTTTGAAATAACGAACTGTTTGAGCTTTCCGACAAACAGACTGCCTAAATGTGTTTCAGTTTTTGCCTTATTTTCTATTTGCAATATTTTCATATTTCAAAATTACTTAACAAATTTTTTGTATTAGATAATCTCAATCGATATTCTGCTATTTAAAAAAAATGTTGTCAGTACATTAGACAAAAAATGACTATAATACGTATTAGCAAATCTTGAAACTATTTGAAAGTAGAAATTGATTTGTTCATTATTAATGTGTATGTACTTACCTAATAAATTATTATTTTGTATATAGTGTTACTGCATATAGTCGACGAGACTTTTTATAGTTATGTAATAATTAGTTACTATTAAATATACAATAAATTTATCCCAAAAAATATTTGCGCTTTTTTATATAACATGACTCCTTAACCATTTATATTGATGACATAAAAAAATATAGAAAGTAACATAGGAATTATATCAATAAATGTTCTATAAAGTACAAATTAAAAAATAGAAATGAGATATAAAATTCTTTATTTATGCACTTTGTATCCTTAATTATCTATGTGTACTTAAGTAGAACATAATGTTTCAATCTCATATCCTTATGTCAATGATGAACATTTAGAAAACTAGACAGCACTGTACATATAAACATAGGTAACAACAAAACAAAAGAATCACAAAAGAAGACTTAAATACTTACAAAATAAACACAAAACAGATCTGGAAATGTCATTCTTGGAAATTATAATTTTGTCAAATTTACTTAAATAAAATAACACAATGGAATTGTGAATGCACATCTAAAAAGTGTAAAATTAATAAATATAACACAGTACACTTGTGATTTTGCATCTAAAAAATATTTCTATTACAAATCTAACAAAAGAGTAAATGATCAAAAACAAAACATTCGGTAAACTTATTAAAAAATATATGAACTGAAGCTCAACACAAACTACTTTTTCTTTTCAATGGGTCGGGTACTTATCCACGATGCTTCAGAAATCTAAAGAGTCACACCTTCAAATACCTGGTTCATTGATTATTAATTGGTCATGGTTATAAAATGCATTACTTTATTATAAATTATAAAAACAGAGATCAGAAATATATTATTTAGAGAGGAGTTAAAAGTAGCATGGAATGAAAAATTCAGTCAAACCTGAGATGTATAATTGGACCAATTTATGCAAACGGGAACCAATCCACACAAATGCTAAAATCGAGTTAAGGACATATAATTTTAAAAAGCAGCCTTATATCTGTTAAAGTCAAAATGTTCTGACAATGTTGACAAATATGACTTTTACTCATTGTGTGGATTGGTTCTCATTTGCATAAATAGGTCCAATTGTAAGTCATACTTATTCCAAATTTAATTACTGTGTTGGCCCAACAACATCATTGTTGGACATATAACTTACTGTCTATATACTGTTATACAGATAGTAACATGATCAACAGTCATTATAGTTATTTGTAGTGAGGCAACATAGTAATGAGTTTGACAAATCACAAAGAGCTAAATTATAGCAGACCAATTTCATACTGAGTTTAAGTTAGAGCCTATGCACACTACATTGAAGCGCATTTTAGAGACGCGCGGCGGTTGCGAGCTTTTATAACTGCATCTGATTTAGATCCGTAAAAATAATTGTAGCTATACATAAGCGCGTCATCGGCTCATTTAAAAAATGCTGTGTGCACAGACCCTTATCGAAAATTGACATGAGATAAAAAGCACTATTTGATCAAATCCTTGTCTTAGAAGAATTATCTTTTACTTCAAATAATTTTCTTACAAAATAAACTTGTAGTGATGCAGTTGCAGCTATAGCCACTATTTGAATGAAGGACCACCTGAAAAAACCAATTATGTTTTTATCAATAAAAGAAGGGTGATCGTCTTAATTTTGACAAGCATTTGTACCTATGTCAGCGGTTTTAATAATTACTTATCTATGTATCCTATGTAATGTCCATCTATTAGCTTAGTATCGATTACACAAGCCTTATAGTGCTTACTTTGGGCTAGGCTTATTTATGTAAATTTAAGTAATTTATTATTAAAAACTCTTTCACTATATAATTACATAACTAAGGTCATATCAATATTTGATATCATTTCAATAATTATTTGTTTTTTTAGTTATAATATTTTGAAATAACATAAATGAAAATTATGAATGTATCAAACATTTTAAAATAATAATTTGATAGGAAATTATACCTGAGCACATATGTGTTGTTGTCCATCAGCAAGTTGTAATCACGAGATTCTCTTGCTCTGGAGTGGTACTGGTACTGTAGTATGTCATTAATATTGCGTTCCACAAATTGTATTGAATTCTGGAATTAAATTAAGTTTTAAACAAATAGAGTGATAAAGACACTGGAGAACTAACCATGTTCCAAAATAAAATTGAAAACAAGTAAATGTGACATATTATCAAAAAGTTTATATATTGAACTGAGTAGTTAAGAAAACTTACAGTAAAGTTCTTGATATTCATGTCAAGTTCTTCCACTTCCTTTGCATACTTTTCCCACATGTCATATCTGATGACTGAGAGATAAAGGTTCACGAGTTTGCCCGCGAATCGTGAGAACTGGTTATCGATACACACAGCATAGTAGCCTCCCGACGAAGACTGGTCCGCGTATTCTGCGCTTTGTCGCCATTCGTACGGATGCACTATCTGGCCATTGGGATGCCGTACCGCAAAGCCGCACATGCCGTCACCACCTTTCAACACCTACAAAGTAGAAAGTTACACAAAGTTATCATAGATATGTACTTTCTAATGTATAGCAAAACTCGATTCTAATAATGTTTTTCCGGCTGTTACTTATAAGTTTATTAAAGAAAAACGTAATATATAAAGTTTTAGCCTAATATCACAGAGAATTACCTGATAACTTGCGTAAAACGTAGCACCCGGTTGGACATATTGAAAGTAACAATCTTCTTTGCCGGCATCTATGTGAACTTTATAGTCCATAGTCACTGCAGGTAGATTTTCGTACCATGGTGCCACTGATGTTGAAAAAACATCACCAACGAGTGATAAAACAGTAAATAAGAATGTTATCAGCGTAAACATATGCCACGTCTGTTGAGCCATCTTTTTAGACTGAAAGACGTGAGTGAACGGGACAGCACTATTAACTGTCAGTGTCAACACATCTTTTTTTTGTCTGTCCTATATATAGATGGATGTATATGACTGACTAAAAGATTTACTTGAATAAATTGTAATTTTAAGTGTGAGGACGTTATTTGCCATTATGTGTATTAAAATTTTAATGTAATATAATCTAATATTAAAAATGTAATTTCATATATTTTTTTTAAATTTAATAATTATAGCACAACATTGTAATTTTAACAAAACTTTTGCATGCTTAGTAATAGGCGAAACATGATTTACAGTTTATTATTACCTACCATCCTATTTACCGTGTTTGTAGCAAATAAATAAATATTCTATTCTATAATTAAAAGCAAAGGGTGCAAAGCTTATACAGTCTTGTCTTTAGTAAATTACAATTTTAACTTTATTGAATTGATGCTAATCAAGGTATCCATAACAATCAAGTCAAATGAGCCAAACCACTCATTAGGAGAAGCTAAAAGCGTCACAGTTTGGTTTTCTGGTTTTATGTGTTGCAGCGGATAAAAGTTAGTTATATTATAATAGTAGATTATAAAGCATTACATGTAATAATAATAATAAATTATGTTCTATTGCACATACAGGTAGGATAAAGAAAAAGAAAACTAGAATAAAGAAAAGTATACAAACGGGTGGCCTTATTGCTAAACAGCAATCTCTTCCAGGCAACCTTGGGTGAAGAGAATAAATAAACATAAAAGGATAGAAGATTCTATAAGGGAAGTGAGTGCGCATATTGAGAGTAGAAATGTAAATATATAATATGTCATAACTAATGGTGGATATAAAATAATAATAAGATAAGAGGAAAAGGATACAATAGCCTTATAACAATTAAAACTAATTACTGAAATACTATTCTGGCTCTATATTTACCCTTTGCCGTATCATATTATGAGAAAACCTCACAAAAACGCACGTCTATTGTTCTTGTGACTTGGTTTTACAATTATTTATATTATTTATACTCTACAGACGACAAATCAATGGGTTAAACCATAAATGTAAACTACAAAGTTTAATACATAATGAAAGCTAGATATTTGGCTTTTTTTTCTTATATTGGATCTCGTTTTAGGTTAGTTTTTCTGTATTAAAGTTTGCCGGGAGAATGATAAGTAACAACGAAAATTATTAAATTTACCATTATGCACGAACTACAGGTCCTCGGAAAAAGTGTGGCTCAAGAAGGGACGAAATTATCCTGACCCAGAAAGTGTTCAAGGAATGATCGAGTGTGGATTATTAAAATTAAAATCCTTAAATTATCCCAACGTATTTTTATCAAGCCGGTAAGCAATTATTTGTAATTATATACAAATTTATATTCGTAATAGCAACCAAAGCGTTCTGTAATGACAATTCAGCCTCAGATAGATACCAACATACAGTTAAGACTATATTAATGGTACAGGCCCCCTCCTCTTTTATGGATCTAAATATAGATAAACTCCAATATTGACCATCGATTTAAATGTCCATATTTTTTTTTGTAGATAGTACTCACTAAAAGAAAGCGTTTTGCAAAGTTTTAGATTGCGGTAACTTAAGGTTCATGAGATTCCTTGTTTTTTTACTTATCATAAAAATTGATGTCAAACGTCAATTACTTCACAATACAATTAGTGTAGGGTTCACACCAACGGCCATTCATTTTGTTTAATAGCATCCAGTAAAGCTAAAAGAAAAGTAACGAAAAAAAGCCTAGCTGTATGTATTTGTTACTATGACAATTAGTACTCGTTACTATCGTATCTTTACTTGTTACTTCAGTTACTGAGTAACTTATAACATGCTATGTTACGTATGGGTGCGCCAAAGTTCACCTAAATTTTCAACTCTGATAATTGGATATCCGAAAATGTTCTTCCTCACATTTTTCATCCTAACAATCACAATTCCTAACTACTCGATCTCTAATGTTCATAATTCCGAAGCATTCAACTTTATATAGTAATTAGTATAAACATCTATTATACTTTTATTTGTTTTCCTATAGTTTCTCAACATAACCATCTTTTACACTATTATTCAAAGTCATATCTTTTCGATTAGATTTCTTTTTATTCATAATAATCAGTATTATATACATTAATTTTGGTTAGGTTAGGTTAGAATGGTGACCACAACGAATGTGGAATCTGGCCAGAACCGAATCGGTCCTATAGTTATTGGTTTAGGTTCGGTTAAAACTAAATAGCGCTATTCTAACCTTAAAACTTTAACCATGGGGTTCCGCAGGGTGGGGATGACACGGGCGAGTAGCCCTCAACCCCCTCCCACCCTTATAACCGCATATATCGATGGTCCATATTGGAAAGTTTAACCATATTAGTACTACTTAAATAAACAATTTTATTGCATTCTTCATACAATAATATAATTTAGCAGGAGAAGTTAGAATTAAATTTCATCTGGGAGATATGAAGCTGCTGGCATTCTATTGAGCCTTGACTAAACTCTCACTAAAAAAAAAGACATAACCCTCAGCTGATTAAGATTTATTTTGCATTTTAATTCGATATATTGTGTATAATCACTAATTTCTTTTTCAGAACAGATGGCGGAGTGCATGCATTATGTGCAACAGCTCACTTTGATCTAGAAAGATATGGCTCTAAAATATATGACACTCAGAACATTTGTTATGAATTAAATAAGTTCTTTTACAAGACAAATACCAGCATACTGGTCAAGAAATGTTTACAAGTTTCTGATAATTTCAGTGCTAGGCATAAAGCCTTATCCAGAACATATCTTTATAGGTATACACAAGTTTTTTTATGTATTTTTTTTGTTTAAAAAATATTACAACTTTCTAAGTTATGTTATGATCAACTAGAAGAAATAGTCTTCTGGAAACAAATATATTTAAGGAACTAAACAATAACACAAATAAAAAATAACAATTTTAAAAATCAAAGTTATTAGATATAAATAAATTAACAAAGTGCTATTTCAGATTTGCAGTTCTTAAAAAAGGTTTAGAGTTAGCAGAAAATGAAAACATTGGCTCCTATATTCCCATTGAAGAATCAAAGAGATGTTTCTTTATGAGGTAAAATTGCATGATTTTAATTTTAAATACAACATTAGGATTGCCTAAAGGTTTGAACCACATCTGTCAGCATGGCGTGACATTATTGTTATTATTTGCTAGGGCAAGAAAGATAGTGTATTGTACAATGTGTCGGCAATAACACTCATGTTCTTTCTCGCTCTAGTAAACGTTGTTCCTATATGTTAGAAAATGATGGAACATGAAAATTTGCCATTTCACAAAGTTATTTATAAAGGATCTCAATAAGCTTAATACTTTTAGACTGACTTGTCATTCCTTGTGTTTGGCAGAAAAAATATCTTGCGAGCGATTACCAGCACTGAGTAAGAAATTATCAGTTTGTTTACAAACTTAAGTTAACCGGTGGTTTTGTGCAATCATTCAAATAATAGCAGTAAACTCGTCTTCTTCAATATTGTCATTCACTAAATTATTCAATATATTATTCATAGTTTAAAACTATTCACTGCATTTGATAAAAATATATTTAATTGAGGTTATGTTCCCCAGTGACCGCTAAGTTTGCGTCCTAGAGGAAAATACCTATTTACCATTTGACAGCGCTTACCGCTTACGATCGCCATTTTGTTTACAATCGCTTAAAAGCGACATTCACTACACAGACTTATTGTTAAAATTCTAGAACTCGGTCTTGAATTATGACAGTTTTGTACTAGACTGTTAAATATTTGTATTTAGTTAAAAGTCACATGAATCCACTGAATACAGTGATGTGAATGTTTTTATTTATTTCTTCAGACAATCAAACTCTATTCTTATTATGTTTGTTTTGTTATTCTTAAGTAATTAACGCTATAACGGCTTACCACATTTGCGTTATTAGTGGTCATTGTTTCACATCAGAAATGTATTTTCTAGACTAAGTATTACAGCATTGTTTTAATAAATACTTTTATAAATAAAATCAAATAAATAAAAGTTTATCATTCTTCGCAGGCAAAGAGATTTTGACGTGGAAAGATTCAAACAAGGCGCGGAGTATTTAGTAGGGTACCACGACTTCACGACGTTTAAGAAGTTTGACAAGCTGCTACAGCACAAACACAACCGTCGGGTGTTACGCTCGGTCACCGTCCGTCCTGGCGCGCCATTAGTCGCACGCCCCATTACTGACAGAGACATAGATGTCTTTGATTACTGGGAAGTGGAGTTCAATGGGACGGCTTTTGTTCACAATCAGGTATTTAAAAAAAAACATATATTCTATGAGTTTCCAAAAAATAATGTGTCAGGATATTGTCCTTCAGAGCAGGACATCACCGTAAACTGTCTCTGACAGGCTTCGCCATGTCAATTTGACGCCATTGCTGATGCGCCGTGAACAACAGGATCTGTTTCACCTTAATAAAATTTTACACTCTATCTTTGACTCTCCAAATTTACTTTTCGTGCTTAACTTTAACGCCAGAATTGTCTCTCTTAACCGCAGAAGGACATTTGTATTAAAAACATTAAAAGATAATACATCATTATTCAATCCACTTGTACAAATGTGCCAGCTTTACAATGATCTGCTTAGGGATGATAACAATGTTGACCTTGATATTTTTGAGTTCAGACATGTTTAATTCTATTACAATGTCAATTTCTTCTCTTTTTTGGGTAATGATTGTTACTTGTTATATATACTTATAAAGTAAATAAATAAATATACTTTTTTTAGTAAGTTAGTGTGTGATGAATGTGTGGGTGTGTAAGTGAAAAATAAAGGCCCCATTGCCTTGTGGTACACCTACCGTCACATTTCTGTAAGCAGATAAGTATGTCCCCTTATCCCCTACATATCCTTGTTATAACAGTATACTGTTTCGAATTACTACGATATGACCTTATTAGATTAGCTATACCTCTGATGAGTAAAGATTGTCAAGCTGCAATATATTGTCAACAAAATCAAAGACAGGTGTGTGTTTTATAATTTTTATATATTTTATGCAATTTTCAATGCGATATTATAAGATAAATTATTATAATAGAAAAATACTAGAAAAAATTGACACGGGGTCACAAGTAAATTCTCAGGCGGGAATCGAACCCGCAACCTTTGGAAATCCGGTCCAATGCTCTCCTGATTGAGCTACCGAGCCTTGTGAACACTCCACGAAATTTTCTAGTACCTTTCTGATTTCACGCTGTAGGCCATCGTTGTTTCATCAATGAGAGGAACATCTTCTCGTTCAAGATGAAACAGTCATTTAGTTTTATTATTTTTAATAAAATAAAAATTAAAAAATTATTAATATTTTATGCATTTTTCAATGCGAACTTATAAGATAAATTATTATAACAGAAAAATACTAGAAAATATCGACTCTGGTCTGTTTGTGTACGTAATTATGTATGTAGGTTAGATTAACTAAAATCAGTCATTCAATTGATTTATAGCTTTTTGTTTTTAGCCATTCCGTGAGAGCTATTGTGAATTTGATTATATGACTATCCTAGGAGAAAAACCCTATTCTGATTTTGATAAGTAGAATGGCAGAATGAGCCGTAAATGAAAGGTGAAAAGAGAAAATGAGAGATGCAAGTGAAAGTAAAACTAAAAAACTATCTTTATTTATGTTGAAGAAATAATATTATTTATGAAAAAGTAAAGGCTGCTTTTTATTTCTAAGTAAATTTGTTGTGGTTTACTTGCCTTATGCTAGAATGCTACTTTCTTTTCCTACAACCATCTGTGTATTCATTCTATTAATAGGTTTTTCAGTGTTTAATGATGCCTCTCTCATCTCTCTCTCTCTTCAATCGGTCCCTCACTGCTGAGGATCGTGACTCCGTTTGATTCCGTCAACGATTTGTCTCCATCGGTCCCGTTCTGTAGCTTGGTGGAGAGCGTCACTAACAGGTATTTTTAGTTCCTCTGCTATTTGGTCCGACCATCGCTTGGACTTCTTCCTCTAGGTCTTTTCCCTTCGACCTTACCAGTCACCATTAGGCGTTCCAAATTGCTGGTGTCCCTACCTGTGTGAACTTGGCACCCGACTTTGAAAAATTTAGTTTTTTTATTTTTTTTCGAAAGATTTTGATTAGTAGTGGATAGTAGTGAAGTTATTTTCGTTAGTAGTAATGCCAAAAAAATAAAAAAAAATAGTAAAAAAATGTCATCCCCCGAAATAAGAAAAATTTGTTTTTTCCGACTGTTTCTCATAGATGGACGTTAGTAGTGGATTGTAGTGCAATTTTATTCGTTAGTAGTAAAAAAGAAAAAATAAAAAAAAATAAAAATGTTTCGGAGCATTTTTAAAAAACTTTTTTATGGCGTAAATACTGTTTCAAGGCTTATATGATTACTACAAACGTTGGAATTGTGTAAGGGGGGTTCGTAAAGGTTAGTAGTGAAGGAATTTTAGATAGTAGTAAAGAAAAAAAATCACTAGGAGCACTTGAATGGAGTCAAACCTGTTTCGGAGCAATATTTTCTGGATAAAGTCTGATTGAAGATGAATACGATTACTACAAACGTTTAATTTGACTAAGAGGGGATCGTAGAGGTTAGTAGTGAAAGAATGTTTGATAGTAGTAAAGAAAAAAATTACTAGGAGCACTTACTCAATTCCAACGTTTGTAGTAATCGTATTTATCTTCAAACAGATTTTATTCAATGAATATTGCTGCGAAACAGGTTTGACTCAATTCAAGTGCTCCTAGTTATTTTTTTTCTTTACTTCTATCAAAACTTCTTTCACTACAAACCTCTACGAACCCTTCTTAGTCAATTCCAACGTTTGTAGTAATCGTATTTATCTTCAAACAGATTTTATTCAATGAATATTGCTGCGAAACAGGTTTGACTCAATTCAAGTGCTCCTAGTTATTTTTTTTCTTTACTTCTATCAAAAATTCTTTCACTACAAACCTCTACGAACCCTTCTTAGTCAATTCCAACGTTTGTAGTAATCGTATTTATCTTCAAACAGATTTTATTCAATGAATATTGCTCCGAAACAGGTTTGACTCAATTCAAGTGCTCCTAGTATTTTTTTTTCTTTACTACTATCAAAAATTCTTTCACTACAAACCTCTACGAACCCTTCTTAGTCAATTCCAACGTTTGTAGTAATCGTATTTATCTTCAAACAGATTTTATTCAATGAATATTGCTCCGAAAGAGCTTTGACTCAATTCAAGTGCTCCTAGTGATTTTTTTTTCTTTACTACTATCAAAAATTTTTTCACTACAAACCTCTACGAACCCTTCTTAGTCAATTCCAACGTTTGTGTTAATCGTATTTATCTTCAAACTGATTTTATTTAATGAATATTGCTCCGAAACAGCTTTGACTCAATTCAAGTGCTCCTAGTAATTTTTTTTCTTTACTACTATCAAAAATTCTTTCACTACAAACCTCTACGAACCCTTCTTAGTCAATTCCAACGTTTGTAGTAATCGTATTTATCTTCAAACAGATTTTATTCAATGAATATTGCTCCGAAACAGGTTTGACTCAATTCAAGTGCTCCTAGTGATTTTTTTTTCTTTACTACTATCAAAAATTCTTTCACTACAAACCTCTACGAACCCTTCTTAGTCAATTCCAACGTTTGTAGTTATCGTATTTATCTTCAAACAGATTTTATTCAATGAATATTGCTGCGAAACAGGTTTGACTCAATTCAAGTGCTCCTAGTTATTTTTTTTCTTTACTACTATCAAAAATTCTTTCACTACAAACCTCTACGAACCCTTCTTAGTCAATTCCATCGTTTGTAGTAATCGTATTTATCTTCAAACAGATTTTATTCAATGAATATTGCTCCGAAACAGGTTTGACTCAATTCAAGTGCTCCTAGTAATTTTTTTTCTTTACTACTATCAAAAATTCTTTCACTACAAACCTCTACGAACCCTTCTTACTCAATTCCAACGTTTGCAGTAATCGTATTTATCTTCAAACAGATTTTATTCAATGAATATTGCTGCGAAACAGGTTTGACTCAATTCAAGTGCTCCTAGTTATTTTTTTTTTACTACTATCAAAAATTCTTTCACTACAAACCTCAACGAACCCTTCTTAGTCAATTCCATCGTTTGTAGTAATCGTATTTATCTTCAAACAGATTTTATTCAATGAATATTGTTCCGAAACCGGTTTGCCTCAATTCAAGTGCTCCTAGTAATTTTTTTTCTTTACTACTATCAAAAATTCTTTCACTACAAACCTCTACGAACCCTTCTTACTCAATTCCAACGTTTGTAGTAATCGTATTTATCTTCAAACAGATTTTATTCAATGAATATTGCTGCGAAACAGGTTTGACTCAATTCAAGTGCTCCTAGTTATTTTTTTTCTTTACTATTATCAAAAATTCTTTCACTACAAACCTCTACGAACCCTTCTTAGTCAATTCCAACGTTTGTAGTAATCGTATTTATCTTCAAACAGATTTTATTCAATGAATATTGCTGCGAAACAGGTTTGACTCAATTCAAGTGCTCCTAGTTATTTTTTTTCTTTACTACTATCAAAAATTCTTTCACTACAAACCTCTACGAACCCTTCTTACTCAATTCTAACGTTTGTAGTAATCGTATTTATCTTCAAAAAGATTTTATTCAATGAATATTGCTCCGAAACAGGTTTGACTCAATTCAAGTGCTTCTAGTGATATTTTTTCTTTACTACTATCAAAAATTCTTTCACTACAAACCTCTGCGAACCCTTCTTAGTCAATTCCAACGTTTGTAGTAATCGTATTTATCTTCAAACAGATTTTATTCAATGAATATTGCTCCGAAACAGGTTTGACTCAATTCAAGTGCTCCTAGTGATTTTTTTTTCTTTACTACTATCAAAAATTCTTTCACTACAAACCTCTACGAACCCTTCTTAGTCAATTCCAACGTTTGTGTTAATAGTATTTATCTTCAAACAGATTTTATTTAATGAATATTGCTCCGAAACAGCTTTGACTCAATTCAAGTGCTCCTAGTGATATTTTTTCTTTACTACTATCAAAAATTCTTTCACTACAAACCTCTACGAACCCTTCTTAGTAAATTCCAACGTTTGTAGTAATCGTATTTATCTTCAAACAGATTTTATTCAATGAATATTGCTGCGAAACAGGTTTGACTCAATTCAAGTGCTCCTAGTTATTTTTTTTCTTTACTACTATCAAAAATTCTTTCACTACAAACCTCTACGAACTCTTCTTAGTCAATTCCATCGTTTGTAGTAATCGTATTTATCTTCAAACAGATTTTATTCAATGAATATTGCTGCGAAACAGGTTTGACTCAATTCAAGTGCTCCTAGTTTTTTTTTTTCTTTACTACTATCAAAAATTCTTTCACTACAAACCTCAACGAACCCTTCTTAGTCAATTCCATCGTTTGTAGTAATCGTATTTATCTTCAAACAGATTTTATTCAATGAATATTGTTCCGAAACCGGTTTGCCTCAATTCAAGTGCTCCTAGTAATTTTTTTTCTTTACTACTATCAAAAATTCTTTCACTACAAACCTCTACGAACCCTTCTTAGTCAATTCCAACGTTTGTAGTAATCGTATTTATCTTCAAACAGATTTTATTCAATGAATATTGCTGCGAAACAGGTTTGACTCAATTCAAGTGCTCCTAGTTATTTTTTTTCTTTACTACTATCAAAAATTCTTTCACTACAAACCTCTACGAACCCTTCTTAGTCAATTCCAACGTTTGTAGTAATCGTATTTATCTTCAAACAGATTTTATTCAATGAATATTGCTCCGAAACAGGTTTGACTCAATTCAAGTGCTCCTAGTGATTTTTTTTTCTTTACTACTATCAAAAATTCTTTCACTACAAACCTCTACGAACCCTTCTTAGTCAATTCCAACGTTTGCAGTAATCGTATTTATCTTCAAACAGATTTTATTCAATGAATATTGCTGCGAAACAGGTTTGACTCAATTCAAGTGCTCCTAGTTATTTTTTTTCTTTACTACTATCAAAAATTCTTTCACTACAAACCTCTACGAACCCTTCTTAGTCAATTCCATCGTTTGTAGTAATCGTATTTATCTTCAAACAGATTTTATTCAATGAATATTGCTCCGAAACAGGTTTGACTCAATTCAAGTGCTCCTGGTAATTTTTTTTCTTTACTACTATCAAAAATTCATTCACTACAAACCTCTACGAACCCTTCTTAGTCAATTCCAACGTTTGTAGTAATCGTATTTATCTTCAAACAGATTTTATTCAATGAATATTGCTCCGATAAAGGTTTGACTCAATTCAAGTGCTCCTAGTAATTTTTTTTCTTTACTACTATCAAAAATTCTTTCACTACAAACCTCTACGAACCCTTCTTAGTCAATTCCAACGTTTGTGTTAATCGTATTTATCTTCAAACTGATTTTATTTAATGAATATTGCTCCGAAACAGCTTTGACTCAATTCAAGTGCTCCTAGTAATTTTTTTTCTTTACTACTATCAAAAATTCTTTCACTACAAACCTCTACGAACCCTTCTTACTCAATTCCAACGTTTGTAGTAATCGTATTTATCTTCAAACAGATTTTATTCAATGAATATTGCTCCGAAACAGCTTTGACTCAATTCAAGTGCTCCTAGTAATTTTTTTTCTTTACTACTATCAAAAATTTTTTCACTACAAACCTCTAAGAACCCTTCTTAGTCAATTCCATCGTTTGTAGTAATCGTATTAATCTTCAAACAGATTTTATTCAATGAATATTGCTCCGAAACAGGTTTGACTCAATTCAAGTGCTCCTAGTATTTTTTTTTCTTTACTACTCTCAAAAATTCTTTCACTACAAACCTCTACGAACCCTTCTTAGTCAATTCCAACGTTTGTAGTAATCGTATTTATCTTCAAACAGATTTTATTCAATGAATATTGCTCCGAAACAGGTTTTACTCAATTCAAGTGCTCCTAGTAATTTTTTTTCTTTACTGCTATCAAAAATTCTTTCACTTCAAACCTCTACGAACCCTTCTTAGTCAATTCCAACGTTTGTAGTAATTGTATTTATCTTCAAACAGATTTTATTCAATGAATATTGCTCCGAAACAGGTTTGACTCAATTCAAGTGCTCCTAGTATTTTTTTTTCTTTACTACTCTCAAAAATTCTTTCACTACAAACCTCTACGAACCCTTCTTAGTCAATTCCAACGTTTGTAGTAATCGTATTTATCTTCAAACAGATTTTATTCAATGAATATTGCTCCGAAACAGGTTTTACTCAATTCAAGTGCTCCTAGTAATTTTTTTTCTTTACTGCTATCAAAAATTCTTTCACTTCAAACCTCTACGAACCCTTCTTAGTCAATTCCAACGTTTGTAGTAATCGTATTTATCTTCAAACAGATTTTATTAAATGAATATTGCTCCGAAACAGCTTTGACTCAATTCAAGTGCTCCTAGTAATTTTTTTTCTTTACTACTATCAAAAATTCTTTCACTACAAACCTCTACGAACCCTTCTTAGTCAATTCCAACGTTTGTAGTAATCGTATTTATCTTCAAACAGATTTTATTCAATGAATATTGCTCCGAAACAGGTTTTACTCAATTCAAGTGCGCCTAGTAATTTTTTTTCTTTTCTACTATCAAAAATTCTTTCACTTCAAACCTCTACGAACCCTTCTTAGTCAATTCCAACGTTTGTAGTAATCGTATTTATCTTCAAACAGATTTTATTCAATGAATATTGCTCCGAAACAGGTTTTACTCAATTCAAGTGCTCCTAGTATTTTTTTTCTTTACTACTATCAAAAATTCTTTCACTACAAACCTCTACGAACCCTTCTTACTCAATTCCAACGTTTGTAGTAATCGTATTTATCTTCGAAAAGATTTTATTCAATGAATATTGCTCCGAAACAGGTTTTACTCAATTCAAGTGCTCCTAGTAATTTTTTTTCTTTACTACTATCAAAAATTCTTTCACTACAAACCTCTACGAACCCTTCTTACTCAATTCCAACGTTTGTAGTAATCGTATTTATCTTCAAACAGATTTTATTCAATGAATATTGCTCCGAAACAGCTTTGACTCAATTCAAGTGCTCCTAGTAATTTTTTTTCTTTACTACTATCAAAAATTCTTTCTCTACAAACCTTTACGAACCCTTCTTAGTCAATTCCAACGTTTGTAGTAATCGTATTTATCTTCAAACAGATTTTATTCAATGAATATTGCTCCGAAACAGGTTTTACTCAATTCAAGTGCTCCTAGTAAATTTTTTTCTTTACTACTATCAAAAATTCTTTCACTTCAAACCTCTACGAACCCTTCTTAGTCAATTCCAACGTTTGTAGTAATCGTATTTATCTTCAAACAGATTTTATTCAATGAATATTGCTCCGAAACAGGTTTTACTCAATTCAAGTGCTCCTAGTAATTTTTTTTCTTTACTACTATCAAAAATTCTTTCACTACAAACCTCTACGAACCCTTCTTACACAATTCCAACGTTTGTAGTAATCGCATTTATCTTCAAACAGATTTTATTCAATGAATATTGCTCCGAAACAGGTTTGACTCAATTCAAGTGCTCCTAGTAATTTTTTTTCTTTACTACTATCAAAAATTCTTTCACTACAAACATCTACGAACCCTTCTTAGTCAATTCCAACGTTTGTAGTAATCGTATTTATCTTCAAACACATTTTATTCAATGAATATTGCTCCGAAACAGGTTTGACTCAATTCAAGTGCTCCTAGTATTTTTTTTTCTTTACTACTATCAAAAATTCTTTCACTACAAACCTCTACGAACCCTTCTTATTCAATTCCAACGTTTGTAGTAATCGTATTTATCTTCGAAAAGATTTTATTCAATGAATATTGCTCCGAAACAGCTTTGACTCAATTCAAGTGCTCCTAGTGATATTTTTTCTTTACTACTATCAAAAATTCTTTCACTACAAACCTCTGCGAACCCTTCTTAGTCAATTCCAACGTTTGTAGTAATCGTATTTATCTTCAAACAGATTTTATTCGATGAATATTGCTCCGAAACAGGTTTGACTCAATTCAAGTGCTCCTTGTGATTTTTTTTCTTTACTACTATCAAAAATTCTTTCACTATAAACCTCTACGAACCCTTCTTAGTCAATTCCAACGTTTGTAGTAATCGTATTTATCTTCAAACAGATTTTATTCAATGAATATTGCTCCGAAACAGGTTTTACTCAATTCAAGTGCTCCTAGTAATTTTTTTCTTTCACTACAAACCTCTACGAACCCTTCTTACTCAATTCCAACGTTTGTAGTAATCGTATTTATCTTCAAACAGATTTTATTCAATGAATATTGCTCCGAAACAGCTTTGACTCAATTCAAGTGCTCCTAGTAATTTTTTTTCTTTACTACTATCAAAAATTCTTTCACTACAAACCTCTACGAACCCTTCTTAGTCAATTCCAACGTTTTTAGTAATCGTATTTATCTTCAAACACATTTTATTCAATGAATATTGCTCCGAAACAGGTTTGACTCAATTCAAGTGCTCCTAGTATTTTTTTTTCTTTACTACTATCAAAAATTCTTTCACTACAAACCTCTACGAACCCTTCTTACTCAATTCCAACGTTTGTAGAAATCGTATTTATCTTCGAAAAGATTTTATTCAATGAATATTGCTCCGAAACAGGTTTTACTCAATTCAAGTGCTCCTAGTAATTTTTTTTCTTTACTGCTATCAAAAATTCTTTCACTTCAAACCTCTACGAACCCTTCTTAGTCAATTCCAACGTTTGTAGTAATCGTATTTATCTTCAAACAGATTTTATTAAATGAATATTGCTCCGAAACAGCTTTGACTCAATTCAAGTGCTCCTAGTAATTTTTTTTCTTTACTACTATCAAAAATTCTTTCACTACAAACCTCTACGAACCCTTCTTAGTCAATTCCAACGTTTGTAGTAATCGTATTTATCTTCAAACAGATTTTATTCAATGAATATTGCTCCGAAACAGGTTTTACTCAATTCAAGTGCTCCTAGTAATTTTTTTTCTTTACTACTATCAAAAATTCTTTCACTACAAACCTCTACGAACCCTTCTTACTCAATTCCAACGTTTGTAGTAATCGTATTTATCTTCAAACAGATTTTATTCAATGAATATTGCTCCGAAACAGCTTTGACTCAATTCAAGTGCTCCTAGTAATTTTTTTTCTTTACTACTATCAAAAATTCTTTCACTACAAACCTCTACGAACCCTTCTTACTCAATTCTAACGTTTGTAGTAGTATTTATCTTGAAACAGATTTTATTCAAAAAATATTGCTCCGAAACAGGTTTGACTCAATTCAAGTGCTCCTAGTGATTTTTTTTCTTTACAACTATCAAAAATTCTTTCACCACAAACCTCTACGAACCCTTCTTAGTCAATTCCAACGTTTGTAGTAATCGTATTTATCTTCAAACAGATTTTTTTCAATGAATATTGCTGCGAAACAGCTTTGACTCAATTCAAGTGCTCCTAGTATTTTTTTTTTTACTACTATCAAAAATTCTTTCACTACAAACCTTTACGAACCCTTCTTAGTCAATTCCAACGTTTGTAGTAATCGTATTTATCTTCAAACAGATTTTATTCAATGAATATTGCTCCGAAACAGGTTTTACTTAATTCAAGTGCTCCTAGTAATTTTTTTTCTTAACTACTATCAAAAATTCTTTCACTTCAAACCTCTAAGAACCCTTCTTAGTCAATTCCAACGTTTGTAGTAATCGTATTTATCTTCAAACAGATTTTATTCAATGAATATTGCTCCGAAACAGGTTTTACTCAATTCAAGTGCTCCTAGTAATTTTTTTTCTTTACTACTATCAAAAATTCTTTCACTACAAACCTCTACGAACCCTTCTTACTCAATTCCAACGTTTGTAGTAATCGTATTTATCTTCAAACAGATTTTATTCAATGAATATTGCTCCGAAACAGGTTTGACTCAATTCAAGTGCTCCTAGTAATTTTTTTTCTTTACTACTATCAAAAATTCTTTCACTACAAACATCTACGAACCCTTCTTAGTCAATTCCAACGTTTGTAGTAATCGTATTTATCTTCAAACACATTTTATTCAATGAATATTGCTCCGAAACAGGTTTGACTCAATTCAAGTGCTCCTAGTAATTTTTTTTCTTTACTACTATCAAAAATTCTTTCACTACAAATCTCTACGAACCCTTCTTAGTCAATTCCAACGTTTGTTATAATCGTATTTATCTTCAAAAAGATTTTATTCAATGAATATTGCTCCGAAACAGTTTTGACTCAATTCAAGTGCTCCTAGTGATATTTTTTCTTTACTACTATCAAAAATTCTTTCACTACAAACCTCTACGAACCCTTCTTAGTCAATTCCAACGTTTGTAGTAATCGTATTTATCTTCAAACAGATATTATTCAATGAATATTGCTCCGAAACAGCTTTGACTCAATTCAAGTGCTCCTAGTAATTTTTTTTCTTTACTACTATCAAAAATTCTTTCACTACAAACCTCTACGAACCCTTCTTACTCAATTCTAACGTTTGTAGTAATCGTATTTATCTTGAAACAGATTTTATTCAAAAAATATTGCTCCGAAACAGGTTTGACTCAATTCAAGTGCTCCTAGTGATTTTTTTTCTTTACAACTATTAAAAATTCTTTCACCACAAACCTCTACGAACCCTTCTTAGTCAATTCCAACGTTTGTAGTAATCGTATTTATCTTCAAACAGATTTTTTTCAATGAATATTGCTGCGAAACAGCTTTGACTCAATTCAAGTGCTCCTAGTAATTTTTTTTCTTTACTACTATCAAAAATTCTTTCACTACAAACCTTTACGAACCCTTCTTAGTCAATTCCAACGTTTGTAGTAATCGTATTTATCTTCAAACAGATTTTATTCAATGAATATTTACTACTATCAAAAATTCTTTCACTACAAACCTCTACGAACCCTTCTTACTCAATTCCAACGTTTGTAATAATCGTATTTATCTTCAAAAAGATTTTATTCAATGAATATTGCTCCGAAACAGTTTTGACTCAATTCAAGTGCTCCTAGTGATATTTTTTCTTTACTACTATCAAAAATTCTTTCACTACAAACCTCTACGAACCCTTCTTAGTCAATTCCAACGTTTGTAGTAATCGTATTTATCTTCAAACAGATTTTATTCAATGAATATTGCTCCGAAACAGGTTTGACTCAATTCAAGTGCTCCTAGTAATTTTTTTTCTTTACTACTATCAAAAATTCTTTCACTACAAACATCTACGAACCCTTCTTAGTCAATTCCAACGTTTGTAGTAATCGTATTTATCTTCAAACACATATTATTCAATGAATATTGCTCCGAAACAGGTTTGACTCAATTCAAGTGCTCCTAGTAATTTTTTTTCTTTACTACTATCAAAAATTCTTTCACTACAAATCTCTACGAACCCTTCTTAGTCAATTCCAACGTTTGTAATAATCGTATTTATCTTCAAAAAGATTTTATTCAATGAATATTGCTCCGAAACAGTTTTGACTCAATTCAAGTGCTCCTAGTGATATTTTTTCTTTACTACTATCAAAAATTCTTTCACTACAAACCTCTACGAACCCTTCTTGGTCAATTCCAACGTTTGTAGTAATCGTATTTATCTTCAAACACATATTATTCAATGAATATTGCTCCGAAACAGGTTTGACTCAATTCAAGTGCTCCTAGTAATTTTTTTTCTTTACTACTATCAAAAATTCTTTCACTACAAATCTCTACGAACCCTTCTTAGTCAATTCCAACGTTTGTAATAATCGTATTTATCTTCAAAAAGATTTTATTCAATGAATATTGCTCCGAAACAGTTTTGACTCAATTCAAGTGCTCCTAGTGATATTTTTTCTTTACTACTATCAAAAATTCTTTCACTACAAACCTCTACGAACCCTTCTTAGTCAATTCCAACGTTTGTAGTAATCGTATTTATCTTCAAACAGATTTTATTCAATGAATATTGCTCCGAAACAGGTTTGACTCAATTCAAGTGCTCCTAGTGATATTATTCCTTTACTTCTATCAAAAATTCTTTCACTACAAACCTCTACGAACCCTTCTTAGTCAATTCCAACGTTTGTAGTAATCGTATTTATCTTCAAACAGATTTTATTCAATGAATATTGCTCCGAAACAGCTTTGACTCAATTCAAGTGCTCCTAGTTATTTTTTTTCTTTACTACTATCAAAAATTCTTTCACTACAAACCTCTACGAACCCTTCTTAGTCAATTCCAACGTTTGTAGTAATCGTATTTATCTTCAAAAAGATTTTATTCAATGAATATTGCTCCGAAACAGTTTTGACTCAATAGGGTATTTGACATAGTTAACAAATAAATAAATATTGTATTGAACACTATAGAATTTAAGGTCCTAATTAATAATATTTGACTTAAATTACAAATAAAAATTACTAAATATTTTATTTTCCTAAATAAAAATTAGAGTTTTTGAATCTGTGCATCATTTAGACGAAACGTCTCAACGACCAATCAGATCACGTGACGTCACGATGTAATAAATAAAATGTCTTGTCATGTCATTGTCATTCCGAACCCATAATATTGTACTCCATGTAGTTTTCCATGTCTTTGGGCAGCTGTAATAGAGACAAATCAGTGTTAAACAGGAAATGAGTGCGTTTAAACACAAAATACCTAATAATATTGATAAATAAACAACTTTGCTTTAACCTCAAAATTTTACTAGAGTACCGTAGGTACCTTTAAGTAGCTACAGTTTTATCAAACGTAAATTATCAATATTTATAGATATATTCAAGTAATACTACTTACATCAAAATGATCCTCGCAAAAATAAATTGAAGATTTGGGTGATACTCTGGTCGGATCACGCCGTGCTAACTGCAGCCACTTTACACGAAGATTTTGCGATTGTGGCACGTGGATAAATAATTTAGAAGGGCTTTTGATACTTGTATTTTCACACCAGCGTCGGACTGGCCATACAGTCGAGGTGGCATTTGCCAGCCGGGCCCCAGCCTGCGCGGGCCCCCCACGGGCTTGGGTTGCGGGGCATGATCTAGTATCCCATCACCATGATCTAGTCTCGTGTCTCGGGATTGCGATCAGCCACCCGGGCTCTTCCGGCCCAGTCCGACCCTGTTTCACACAAAGGAACAGCACATATTCTATAGGACTTTGAAGCCATTTTTTAAATAATCATGAACGAAAAACTAATCTCTCACGTATTGTTTACATGAAGACTATTACATCGTGACGTCACGCCTTTGATTTGTCACGTGACCTAGCGTTTCAGAGGGAAATACAAAATGTAATTATTAAAACTATCTTTTTGTTATTAAAATGGCTCTAAATATAAGAAAAAGATTTGTCAAGCGTATCTTTAGCGACTTTAGAACATTTTGAAGTACTTTACGAAAATCTGTCAAATACCCTATTCAAGTGCTCCTAGTGATATTTTTTCTTTACTACTATCAAAAATTCTTTCACTACAAACCTCTACGAACCCTTCTTAGTCAATTCTAACGTTTGTAGTAAGCGTATTTATCTTCAAACAGATTTTATTCAATGAATATTGCTCCGAAACAGGTTTGACTCAATTCAAGTGCTCCTAGTAATTTTTTTTCTTTACTACTATCAAAAATTCTTTCACTACAAACCTCTACGAACCCTTCTTACTCAATTCCAACGTTTGTAGTAATCGTATTTATCTTCGAAAAGATTTTATTCAATGAATATTGCTCCGAAACAGGTTTTACTCAATTCAAGTGCTCCTAGTAATTTTTTTTCTTTACTACTATCAAAAATTCTTTCACTACAAACCTCTATGAACCCTTCTTACTCAATTCCAACGTTTGTAGTAATCGTATTTATCTTCAAACAGATTTTATTCAATGAATATTGCTCCGAAACAGTTTTGACTCAATTCAAGTGCTCCTAGTGATATTTTTTCTTTACTACTATCAAAAATTCTTTCACTACAAACCTCTACGAACTTTTCTTAGTCAATTCCAACGTTTGTAGTAATCGTATTTATCTTCAAACAGATTTTATTCAATGAATATTGCTGCGAAACAGGTTTGACTCAATTCAAGTGCTCCTAGTTATTTTTTTTCTTTACTACTATCAAAAATTCTTTCACTACAAACCTCTACGAACCCTTCTTAGTCAATTCCATCGTTTGTAGTAATCGTATTTATCTTCAAACAGATTTTATTCAATGAATATTGCTCCGAAACAGGTTTGACTCAATTCAAGTGCTCCTAGTAATTTTTTTTCTTTACTACTATCAAAAATTCTTTCACTACAAACCTCTACGAACCCTTCTTAGTCAATTCCAACGTTTGTAGTAATCGTATTTATCTTCAAACAGATTTTATTCAATGAATATTGCTCCGAAACAGGTTTGACTCAATTCAAGTGCTCCTGGTAATTTTTTTTCTTTACTACTATCAAAAATTCTTTCACTACAAACCTCTACGAATCCTTCTTAGTCAATTCCAACGTTTGTAGTAATCGTATTTATCTTCAAACAGATTTTATTCAATGAACATTGCTCCGAAACAGGTTTGACTCAATTCAAGTGCTCCTAGTAATTTTTTTTCTTTACTACTATCAAAAATTCTTTCACTACAAACCTCTACGAACCCTTCTTAGTCAATTCCAACGTTTGTGTTAATCGTAATAGGGGTTAAAGTATGAAATTGCCGTTTTATTGCAATAGGTTCTTTGAATTGACATAGAATCTTCATGGTTTGAGGTTTTCGAATGAAACTTTTTTTAAATGGTTTCTATGATGTTCTTTTTTTAAAAAATGTAAAACATTTGAATATCGACTTTCAATTGTTTTTGTTATTCAATTTAGACAAGAAAGATGGATACTGCGAAAATTCGAGTTATTTTTGAATACGAGTTCCGACGCGGAACTAACGCGGCAGAAACAGCCCGCAATATCAATGCTGCGTTTGGAGAGGGGTCTACTAATGAACGCACCGTGCGATTTTGGTTTAAACGCTTTCGTGATGGAAATTTCGACTTAAAGAACGAGCCACGAGGAAGACCGCCCACACAGGTAAATAACGATGAATTAAGAGAGATAGTGGAAGCCGATCCTAGTCAAAGTACCCAGGAATTAGCGGCATGGTTTAACGTTACCTTACCCACAATATTGACTCACTTGCGTCAAATCAATAAAATAAAAAAATACGAAAAATGGGTGCCTCATGATTTGACTGATCTGCAGAAAGAAACGCGTGTTGAAACTTGTGTTGCCTTGTTGAACCGGTACAGAAATGAAGGAATATTGGATCGAATTGTAACATGTGATGAAAAGTGGATTCTTTATGATAACCGGAAAAGAAAAATGCAATGGCTGACCCCAGGTCAAATGCCACAACAGTGTCCTAAAGCAAAACTTACCAATAAAAAGGTAATGGTAACTGTTTGGTGGTCTCAGCATGGTGTTATTCACTATAGTTTTCTCCGATCTGGTCAAGCAATAACGGCAGATGTCTATTGTGCCGAACTCCGAACCATGTTGACAAAACTAGCAGTAAAACAGCCCCGACTCATGAATCGATCTTCACCATTATTGCTCCACGACAACGCGAGACCTCACACAGCACGAGAAACCATTTTGACCCTTCAGGAACTGCAGTTAGAAACCATTCGTCATCCTCCGTATTCACCAGACCTTGCTCCAACGGACTACCATTTTTTTCGTGATTTGGACAATTATCTACGTGACAAGAAGTTTTCTTCCCAGGAGGCAGTACAAAATGCTTTCACACAGTTTGTGCAGTCTAGATCGTCGGAATTCTATCGCAAAGGCATTAATGACCTTCCCATTAGATGGCAGCAATGTATAGATAATAATGGCAACTATTTTGATTAAATAAATTTGTTAAAAATTTAAAAAATAAACAATATAGATTTTCAGTACAAATCGGCAATTTCATACTTTAACCCCTAATATTTATCTTCAAACAGATTTTATTTAATGAATATTGCTCCGAAACAGCTTTGACTCAATTCAAGTGCTCCTAGTGATATTTTTTCTTTACTACTATCAAAAATTCTTTCACTACAAACCTCTACGAACCCTTCTTAGTCAATTCCAACGTTTGTAGTAATCGTATTTATCTTCAAACAGATTTTATTCAATGAATATTGCTCCGAAACAGGTTTGACTCAATTCAAGTGCTCCTTGTGATTTTTTTTCTTTACTACTATCAAAAATTCTTTCACTATAAACCTCTACGAACCCTTCTTAGTCAATTCCAACGTTTGTAGTAATCGTATTTATCTTCAAACAGATTTTATTCAATGAATATTGCTGCGAAACAGGTTTGACTCAATTCAAGTGCTCCTAGTGATATTTTTTCTTTACTACTATCAAAAATTCTTTCACTACAAACCTCTACGAACCCTTCTTAGTCAATTCCATCGTTTGTAGTAATCGTATTTATCTTCAAACAGATTTTATTCAATGAATATTGCTCCGAAACAGGTTTGACTCAATTCAAGTGCTCCTTGTGATTTTTTTTCTTTACTACTATCAAAAATTCTTTCACTACAAACCTCTACGAACCCTTCTTAGTCAATTCCAACGTTTGTAGTAATCGTATTTATCTTCAAACAGATTTTATTCAATGAATATTGCTGCGAAACAGGTTTGACTCAATTCAAGTGCTCCTAGTGATATTTTTTCTTTACTACTATCAAAAATTCTTTCACTACAAACCTCTACGAACCCTTCTTAGTCAATTCTAACGTTTGTAGTAAGCGTATTTATCTTCAAACAGATTTTATTCAATGAATATTGCTCCGGAACCGGTTTGCCTCAATTCAAGTGCTCCTAGTAATTTTTTTTCTTTACTACTATCAAAAATTCTTTCACTACAAACCTCTACGAACCCTTCTTAGTCAATTCCAACGTTTATAGTAATCGTATTTATCTTCAAACAGATTTTATTCAATGAATATTGCTCCGAAACATGTTTGACTCAATTCAAGTGCTCCTAGTAATTTTTTTTCTTTACTACTATCAAAAATTCTTTCACTACAAACCTCTACGAACCCTTCTTACTCAATTCCAACGTTTGTAGTAATCGTATTTATCTTCAAACAGATTTTATTCAATGAATATTGCTCCGAAACAGGTTTGACTCAATTCAAGTGCCCCTAGTATTTTTTTGTCTTTACTACTATCAAAAATTTTTTCACTACAAACCTCTACGAATCCTTCTTACTCAATTCCAACGTTTGTAGTAATCGTATTTATCTTCAAACAGATTTTATTCAATGAATATTGCTCCGAAACAGGTTTGACTCCATTCAAGTGCTCCTAGTGATTTTTTTTCATTACTTCTATCAAAAATTCCTTCACTACTAACCTCTACGAACCACCCTTACTCAATTCCAACGTTTGTAGTAATCATATAAGCCTTGAAACAGTATTTACGCCATAAAAAAGTTTTTTAAAAAATGATCCGAAACATTTTTTTTTTTTTTTTTTTTCTATTTTACTACTAACGAATAAAATTGCACTACAATCCACTACTAACGTCTATCTATGAGAAACAGTCGGAAAAAACATTTTTTTCTAATTTCGGGGATGACATTTTTTTGCTATTTTTTTTTATTTTTTCTATTTTACTACTAACGAAAATAACTTCACTACTATCCACTACTAATCAAATACTTTCGAAAAAAAATAAAAAAAACGAAATTTTCCAAAGTCGGGTGCCAAGTTCACACAGCCGGTGTCCCTTCGTGCAACATGCCCAAAATATCGCAGTATTCGTTGTAGGCAGATAGTGGATAGACGAGGATTATTTTCTAGCTTTAGTTGCTTGCGAATAGATATGTTGGTGCGATGAGCCGTCCATGGTATTCTCAGCATTCTACGCCAGCACCACATCTCAAAAGCGTCGATTCTCAGCCTATCTGCAGCTTTGAAAGTCCACGTCTCTGCACTGTATAACGCAATAGAGAAGACAAGGGTGCGGACCAGGTGTATTTTAGTCCGGTGGGTTATGTTACGGTCTCCCCAAATTTTGCTCAGTTGGGTCATTGCAGATTTTGCCATGCCAATTTGCCTCCGTATTTCACTTTCACTATTTCCTCTGTCAGTGATCATTGAGCCAAGGTATTGGAAATGGGTTACGGTTTCGTAATATTGTAGGAGGTTAGTGCGTTGTATAGCTGCAAACCGGTCAATGATCATGAGCTTGGTCTTAGACTTATTAATAGTAAGTCCCATTTCCATGCTAAACGTTTCCAGTTTGTGGAGCAGTTCATTTTCCGATGATGCGAAAAGGGTGGTATCATCCGCGTATCTGAGGTTAGATATTTTCACTCCGCCTATCTTTATACCACCTTCCCATCCATCTAGGGTTTGTCGCATTATGTGTTCACCATAGATATTAAAAAGGATGGGAGAGATCACGCATCCTTGGCGAACACCTTTCTGGAATTTAAAAGGGCTTGATGTTAGGTCTCCTACAGTCACAGTGCCGTATCCTGACTCGTATAGCTTGCGGATTAGCATCACGAGGTGGGCTGGTACACCTGTCTCAGATAGAACTTTCCATAGTTTCTCCCATTCAACGCAATCGAAAGCCTTTTGGTAATCCACAAAACACACGAAAGTTGGAATGTTATATTCATAGCACTTTTCTATTATGAGCCGTAGGTTTAGAATTTGTTCCCTTGTGCCTCTCCCTTTCACAAAACCCGCCTGTTCTTGGGGTATTTGCCAGTCCAGGTAAGATCTTAGTCTCGCGTTAATAATGTAGAGTAGGATTTTACTAGCGTGAGATATTAGTGCAATGGTTCTGTAATTATTGCAGTTCCGTACCGAACCTTTTTTGTGAAGAGGAAGAATAGAGGAGTGGACCCAGTCAGATGGCCACTCTCCGGTCTGCCATATTTTATTGCATATATTAAGCAAACATGTTATCCCATTTGGACCTAATCCTTTCAACACTTTCGCTGTTATTCTGTCAGGTCCTGGTGCTTTTTTCGTCTTTAGCTACCGGATCGCGGCTTCAATTTCTGATCGGAGTATGCAGGGTTCTTCTTCCCCTACGGCTTCCGTTGGTAGAGTTGATCGAGTTTGAGGCCTTTGATCTTGATAAAGTTCCTCACAGTATTCCCTCCATCTCTCAGCTATTTTAGCAACTTCATGTATAGGGTTCCCATTTTTGTCCTCTATAACCCACGAAGATGGTCTAAATTTCCGTGTTATTTGTCTGACCTTACGGAAGAAATCAGCAGTTTGGTATTTATCTGCGTGATGTTCGATTTCGGTACAAATATTTTCTAGAAATTAATTTTTGTCTCTTCTGCATTGTTTTTGGATTGTACTGGTGAGTTGAGAATATTCCTCTTCAAAATTTTCAGATCTTACGCCACATTTTAGCTCTTTGCGTTTGCTTATATTAGACCATACTTCTTCTGACATCCAGTCTTTTTTATCTATGGGTTTTTTGTTCATAGAATTGTTGGTGTGTCGACGATTTTCTTACTGAACTGTTCCCATTGTTCGTTTGGACTCATCTGTGCTACTTTAGGGGCCACTTCATATTATTTCATTTCTTCAGGGAAAAAATCATATTCCAGTTCTAAAAGTCTAGATAAAGGTTTTGCTTTCTTGCCGCATGTTTTTAGACGTACTCGTATGTCTGCCACTAGCAGTTGGTGGTCACAGCCACAATCCGCACCCGGAAAAGTTCTGGTGTTCGTTACAGACGACTTCCATCTATTTGCTATCATGATGTAGTCTTATCTGGTTGCGGTAACGGTCACCAGGAGAAGACCATGTATATAGCCTTCGCTTGTGGTGTTTAAAACAGCTGTTAGTTATGGTCAGATTATTACTTACACAGAAGTCAATAAGCATTTCGCCTCTTTCATTTCTGACACCTAAGTCATATTTACCGAGTATGTGGCGGATATGATCATCTTGTTCAGTGTTCCCTATCTTAGCATTCCAGTCTCCTTGAATCATTAGGATCTCACGTTTAGAGATGCTCTCTATTGTGGTTTGTAAGATTCCGTAGAAATCATCAATGTCTTCTTTCGTCGACTGGGCCGTAGGTGAGTAGACTTGAATGATGTTGAATGATGTTTCGTTGTTTTTGTTGTTTTGTTGATGCCTCTCTCATAGTCTTATTTAAAAATAAACTATATTAGAAGCTTAAAACAACCAAATTTGTTTATAATAATTATTTCAATATTTTCAATTTATTTTCTGCTAAAGCCTGACTTTTATGCTTTTTGTCTTTGTTGGTTTTAACTTTATGTAAATCTACTTTTCTTAGATTCGGCGAATGGTGGGAACGTTAATAACCGTCGGCATAGGCAAACTGCCACCCGAAGAGATCAAGGTGATGCTACAAGTGCCTTCCAAGCATTCCTGGTACAACTTCATCCACTGCTGCAAACCTGACGGTCTCTACCTATGCAACGTAGAATACAACCCAGCAGATCTCATCTATCAATCTGGTCAAAAGGAACAAGAGGACGACTGCAACAGTGATAGTGAACAATCATGAGCTTTCTCAGTGAACTGCGAAAACATAAAAATGAACTGAAAAAGACAGATACGGTAGTGACTCAAGTAGATGGACAGAGGTTTATCGAGAGAAATGCTGAAACTGTTGAGATACTTGACCGATGTCATGGCTTCGTCATTGATATGAAACCGGACAATGTCCCAGTGCTAATTGTAGATCATTTGTACATCGGCTCACAAGATTGTACAGCAGGCTATGTATTAGAATCACATGATATAAAAAAAGTACTTAGTTTAGGCATAAATGTGGACGTTGATGTTTGTAACAAATATGTCCAATGTCTGGATTTGCCAGAAACGGATATAAGGCCGATTCTTGATGTTAGTTTGCCATTTATACATGAAGCTGTGGTTAGCAAAGAGAATGTTTTAGTTCATTGCAACGCTGGTGTCTCACGAACAGCAATGGTGGTCATTGCATACTTGATAAAACACAAAAACATGAAATATGAGGATGCATATAAATTAGTCAAAGAAAAAAGGCCAGCCATTCAGCCAAATGCTGGTTTTAGGAAACAATTAATGACATTTTCATCCTTTGCTAAGTAATGGATATGATTATACGAGTGTAATATTTATAGATACTAAATTAGTGAATTTTAAACACTTACTATATAAATAGTAATCGCCTCTTGAGTGCTAAAAAAAATCCGCCAGTAGTGATTTAAAACTAAGAATAAGTTGTGGTGTTTAAGTAAATAAAACAATTTTGTTTTTAACTGGAACTTTTATTTCGCAATAAATAGGGAAATATCATAAGTACAAGAGCCAAAAATGTGTATAATTAAAGCGGTTTCGATGTTGACACCATTCCCGTAATTAAGTATATATTATATATCATAAGTTAGGTACATTATGTATTATTATGTAGCACCAAGGTCTTAAGGCTAAAGCTTAAACTTAATCAACATTTATATTTCTTAGCCAACTGCCGAAAAGGGTAATGTTTTTGTTCTGCCTTCAAGAAGCAAGCGAATGCCAAAAAAATCGATTTCATTAAAATTTTATTATTATATTTAAGCACTAGCACAATATAAGTAGTTATTTATTTAATTAAAAAAACTGTTTTTAGATATTTAGTAGATCAGTAACATAAGTCTTAGCACGACCGTCACAGGAAAGGTTAAAACGAAATACAACAACTTTATTGTCTTGATTTTATATATTTTTTTAGTTTATATGAGTTCGCGTTTTTTATTACCATAAACAAGTATTTATTCATGCCAATATTGTCTTTATTTTCTTTTAATTTTTCCTCTTAAATTAGTAACTAGTATAATACTTTTTATGTTTAAATATTACTTATTTCAAGAGAGTAGCAAGTGCTTATTTTATCTCTGCCTTGTGGTCTACAGTAATATATTCAACATAATTTAGCTCTAATGAACTGTAATACAATATCCTAATAAATTATAACTGTCGACTGTGTACTTCGTATCTTTCATGTACAAAGGCTTTTTAATTTTTTTTTTATCTTGCATACATATTTGTGTCCAAATATAGGTTCCAATAACAGTCAATGTCTATACTTTTGGATGTTTAAATAATTACATTAAACTACAGCGTCAAAATTTCAAATAATTTATCGTAATAGCTAATATTACATATTATCGTCAACTTTTATACATTTGATATTTTGAACAGTTTTCATCGACGTTGTTAACATTAACTGTTGTAAGAATTAAATTTATGTTTTTTAATAATAATAATACGTCAATGGACTGAATTATTTATTTATTCATTACGTTGCCGATATTGGCTGCATTTTTGTGCTGCAGAAGAGGGCTGTTCGGGCGATCTATGGGATGGGCTCCCGAGAGTCTTTAAGAGAAAATTTTTAAGAAATTGATATTATGACTGTACATTCACAATATATTTATGAAAACTTACTGTATGCACACAAGAATAAAGATATTAAATTCAGATAGTGACTATCATAATTTAAATTTAAGAAATAAAGACAAGCTAGCAATGCCTAGGTATAGGCTCCATAAAATAAGCAACTCCTTTGCAGGTCACTGTATACGAATGTACAACACGCTGACATGTAACATGCATGACTTGTCAATGAGTAAATTTTAATTAAAACTCGGTTATGCAAAAAGGCTTATTACAGTGTTAAAGATTTTTTGAATGATAAGAATGGGCGCAAGAAACTCGTCAGCTTTAACAGAAGTAACGACATTTACAATATAATACGTCGTCACCATACACAATCCACAAGAAAAAAACGAAATTATTTTGTTATGACAATACTAATAGTGTTATGATATCATTATTTCGTTGTTTCGTTGATTACAACAAAGTCAACAAGTATCTGTACTTACTTAAATTAAGTATCCCTGAACATACAGGGAATAAACGACAAATTTAAGAAAACAACAAGATTTATGTTTAATATTAGTCAATACTGAATACCTAAAATACCTAAAAGAAAGGAATTGGTCGTTCTCTGAATCATTTTGTGATATACACAATTTCTAAGACATTTGGCGATTTTAAAAGAGTTTTGGCACATGAGTTTCTTGCCCGATTCTTCTCATGTTAGCCCCTACGTTCGGAATCGGGTCGCTCGTGGCGATTACATGCGCGGCATCAACTCCGCGGATGTACTTGCCGCTAGCGCACGGGTTATCTTGATTTTATTGTTATTTGGTTTTTTGAATATCTCCTTAATTTTGTAAAATTGACGATTTTAAGTGCCCGCAAGGGCCTATGAAATAAAGTATTTTTGATTTTGTTGTTCCGTACAGCACCAATTTGGCGGGAAATAGTTTTCGTCAATTTAATTTTGCTTTTTAACTTGCACCAAACGAATAAAACTGTTATACACAACTACAAACTAACAACTACTATGACACTGCATCAGATTATCAAAAATAAAACCGTTGCCTTTCACGAGTACCTTATTTGATTATGCACTACACTACATAAATTTACTGTACTCTGTGACAATCCTGTGACGGGATAAATCAGTCTAAAATGCTATAGTGCCTGACGATATAGTGCTAAATAAACAATGAACACACAATATTTGGTGATAACAGATTAAAGATTGAACACAAGATACAGTAAAACTGCGAGAAGAAATACCACATTAACTCTACTCAAAGTTCAAGTTTAGATGTTTTTAGCATTCAAAGTATCCCCTTCTAAAATATATCTTTAAAAATGTAAGACTACAATACATCACTACGGGCATTCGATCATAGAAAACATTAAAATTCCTAGATGTCGCACAAACAAAAATAACCAAGTCTACCTTAAAAATTAAGTACATTTTAAAATGCAATAAACTCTCTTTTTTGTGCTTTATAATAGTACGTAATAATAATTTATAATAACACGTATGTCCAAAATAATAAAAACTAAGAACACTGCCAAAATACACTAGGCATACTTTCAAATTCATCATTACTGACTAATTAATGTCATTCATATTATTTTATAAGAAATTATAAAACTCTTGAGACCATGCATATATTACCATCAAGAAGTCTGTCAAACAGGATGGGGGAATGTCAATTTTGAATCACAAACACACCGACGCGTCGCTCAAGTTGCGCGTGCGCATCGCATAAAATCTAACATGACCAGCTTTCAGTCTTGGACAATATTAAATCTCAAATTAAATGTCAATGTATTGTTAATATATTAAAAATATCAGGCAATATAGTCAATGGCAAATTTTCACCTCAGAAGTATTTTGGCGTAAATCGAAATTCGTTTCTTTCTAGGAGAAACAAAAATCATTTAGCTTAAAGCGCTTAAAACAAATTTTAGGAGGCAATAAGTTATGTTTCAAAATATTTAAACTATTTTAGTTGGTTCATCATTAAACTTCATTTTATAACTAGAATATTCTTCTGAAGTAAAGAAATATTGAGTATATTATAGACCTCAGCCTGCGTCCAACATGAAACCGATCAATAAATTTGCCTATCGCAAACTTTGTCAGAAGTAAAAATAAAACTAAACACTAATTCCAACTAATATTAAATCCAAGAGCTGTTTCACAACAACAAACAAAAAACTTGTATAAAATTTGTATCTAAATCAATAATGTATACACATAACATTGTACTTTAACAAATTTCTAAATGATACTTATCATAAGGCACTTTCTAACTTAAAAGCTAACGCAAAAAATACATTAAAACATAAAAGAATGGACGAAATGTAGGTCACTCCAAACTGGTTCTTATCAGCTATATACATATTTAAACTAAATCAAAATTTCAACGACATTCTAAACAGTTTTATAATGATTGTCACTTGATAATCGTAAAAACAAATATGGAAACGGGATAAAAAGTTTCTTTTTTAAACTGTCCGCAAACTAAGTGAATAATATATCACTAATTATTCAGACAATCAGAACAAACGATTTTCAGCAAACGAAATTGCGACTTAAGATGTTAACAACGCACTCGGTTTTATTTATAATTTCGTTTGTACACATATCATTATCACTACTGTTTAGGTTGTCACAATATCAGCCCAGAATATATAGTTCAACCACGTCCGCCAGTTTTATATAATTAAGTACATTATTGAGCGAAGCTCTCTTTTAGGCAACTCACAAATTTCGCTTGTCTCCCTCCTGCTACTTAACGGTTCAACCGATTCGAACGAATTTTGGCATGAACATACATAATTATAACCTGACGGACATAGGCTATGTAAAAAAAATAAAGACTTCACCATGGAGGAATAATCACCGAAAGGAAAATTCAAAAGCTGATCACAGCCAAATCGCTGAGACTATACTGATGAAATTTGGCACCAAAACTCACATTGTGGTCGTGATTAATGTGCAAAAAAAAGTTTTGAAATCGGACATACCATAGAGGAATAATCACCCTTCAATAATCTAATTCGCTCAGTATTTGCAAACAGCAGCATGTATTGCAGACCTAGTATATACAGGGCGTCCCAAACTTATGGGACATGAAGGGGAAGTACCTTAAATATCGTAGATAGTGAATTTTGCTCAAAGAAGACTTTATGTTATTTTTAAAAGTTAGTAATTCTGCATTCATAGATTTTCTAAAAATTACTTGCTTCGTCTGGGAATCGAACCAACTTAAATGTCAAAAAAAAATCACCCTACTTTTATGATGCCAATCGAAAGAATAGCTAAAAATAATAAATTAATGTAGTTCTAAAATTTGAAAATGGAACAGTCTGTGCGAGCGTTGAAGGCAAATTTAAAACGAAAATAATGTTGTTCTTAAATTTGAAAATGGAACAGTCTGTGCGAGCGTTTATTTTTCGGATATTGATCTGTTTAGTCTTAATTCACTTACACAAGTGTTATTGTGTTAATTTATTGCGAACATGGCATATCAAGTAAGTTTTGATCTAATGGAAGCATATTTTTTGAATGATAAAGATATCTCTAGAAGTTTGCGGTGGTATAGCGTAAAATATCCTGATAGACAATTACCGTCTCGTAAAGTTTTGAAAAGGCTTGTGAACAATTTGAAAACTCTGGGACGTTTCGATAAACGCCCAAGAGAACCACAGCAAGAAAACCGTACGATCAACGACGAAGAACTTGGTATTTTAATTTACTTTTCGGCTTTTCCGAAAGCATCGGTGAGAGAAGGAGAACATGAAATTGGAGTTTCGAAAAGCAAAATACACCGTGTATTAACAAAACACGGTTTTAAGAGTTATGTTGAAGGACGATTGGTTCAAAAATTACTTCCGGGCGATACAGAAAGGAGAAGAAATTTCTGTCTTGATATCCAGGCACGCTTGCTCGAAAATCCAAATTTTTTGGATAATATTATTTGGACAGACGAATCTAACTTTAGCAATAACAGTATGTATAACCGCAACAATAATCGTATTTGGTCTAAAGAAAATCCCCTACGAGTCACTGAAACGAATAACCAAGTGCGTTTTTCACTCAACTGTTGGTGCGGACTTTTAAAAAACCGGGTTTTCTTAATCCATTTTTACCAAGGAACCTTGAACACGGAAAAGTATTTAGGAATACTTCAAATTTTAAGGGATAAGATAAGAAATCTTTCCGCGGCGGAGCAAGAAAACTTAATTTTCCAACAAGATGGAGCTCCGGCTCATAATAGTCGGAGAGCAGCAGATTTTCTAAATGAATGTTTTCCTACATGGATTGGTACAAATGGACCGATTAGATGGCCGGCCAGATCCCCGGACCTTACACCATTAGATTTCTTCTTTTGGGGATACGTGAAAGATATACTATACAAAAAGCGATACGAGAACGTGGGCGAGTTGCAAACAGAATTGTGCCATATCACATCGAGTGTTCACCATAAAATGATAAGAAAATCAACAGGCAGCGGACTCATTAAAAGATTGGAGATTTGCGTAAGACAAGAGGGATCACATTTTGAGCATTTAATTAATTAATTTACAAAAAAATACCTACTTAATTGACTACGGCAGTTTCATGTATGTTTTTAATTTGATTAAAATATTAATTTCACGTTGTTCCTTTCTTTTAAAAAACCATGTAACTTAAGCATAGTTATTATTTTTTAGCTATTCTTTCGATTGGCATCATAAAAGTAGGGTGATTTTTTTTGACATTTAAGTCGGTTCGATTCCCAGACGAAGCAAGTAATTTTTAGAAAATCTATAAATGCAGAATTACTAACTTTTAAAAATAACATAAAGTCTTCTTTGAGCAAATTTCACTATCTACGATATTTAAGGTACTTCCCCTTCATGTCCCATAAGTTTGGGACGCCCTGTATACAATAGATAAATAACCTTATTTTAGTATAAACAAGTTATATATGTATTAATCATGATTTCATAATATACATTTCAATTATTTATTTAAGTACGTGGTATCAGTATATGTACCAATAATCGCGTCACACTGGGAGCATTAGAAATATATGTGTTCTAATTTTTCTCCTACACATCTTCACGTCTTTTAAATGAAATGCAATCTGATTCCGTTAAGTCTTAAAACCTCAGTCATTATGTGGTAAGCCAACACATGCTTAGTAGTCAGTTTAATGGGATTAAGAAAAACCATATGCTCTAAATAGACAAAAAATATCATCAGGTTTTTTCAAGACTGAATTTTAGTTAAAATCATCTCGGACGGAAGCTTGAAGAAGGAAGACAGTCTGGGGTAAACTCACCAAATTATTTTTAGTAATTATAGTAACAAAACACCATAGAAATAAAGTTATTGGTTAGGTTAGATAAAAACTGATCTGCAAATATTGATCAAAAATTTGAAAGGCGTTATAGATAAAGTCACAACAAAGACGTTAAATAAATATAGCTTGCATTAAAATGATAGACACAAAGCAAAAATTTTACTCATTGCTTATTCAAGAATACCATTTTTTATTAAATTTTTCAAGTTTAAAAAAGTAACATTAAGAAAATCAACTGGTTCATGTATAAATCTAACCAATGCATTTCCTCACAAAATATATTATAATCATTTGCAGATTAAGGCAAAGGTACGATAGTGCTGCCATCTGAAATGCGAGATAGAAAATCAGTTTTTAACCCCATTTCAAAAGCAAATATTTCATATCCTATTTACAATTTTATGTACTTCAATAAAGAGTTAATTCATCCAAATCTTATTACTGACTTATCCATAAGGACCGGCCCAACACATCAGTTTAGGCCCTATTAAAGGGACAACCGCTCGCGAAGTAGAACAAAATAACCTTGTACGGGTGTTATTCATATAAGTAAAATCTGAATTAAAATTTACATCAGGAAACCCTTTCCGTAAAATAAAATTTAAATTCCAAGTAAATTAAACTAGAAATATTCTAGTTAATTGGAAAGATTTCTTTAAAAGTTGCATTCGCTAAGCTAACTCTTAAAAGATATTACTAAATTTCACGGTTAAAAGCAAGTAAAAATTTAGTCAATTTAGCCGTTTTACATCTATATGTGAATTTAGATTTCTTGTACTCATAACATAAATAATGACTTGCCACTGACTTGTAGCGATAAAATTGTGATAAAAATCATTTTATATATACGCACATACAAGGTTACCTTGTGATCCAAACTGACACTGCGCTCACGTAGTTCTTGAGAGTTGTTACAGATGTCACTACTTTTCTTTCTATGCAAAAAGTTTGTATACATTGTTTACTTCAACATGTCCTTACGCTTGATATAAGTCAACGTCTTATATGTTATATGTAGTTATATATATTATTTAAACTCTATTAGAAGAACATAAGGTTCATAGGAAAATGTTGTTTCTTTCAGAGCTAAACTAACCCATGACACGTTTAAGCGTCGACAATGAGATCGATAAAAAGGCAGTCAAGATTTGGCATATAACTTACAGTTCTGTTTGAATAATTTTTCATGGTTTTTTGTGACCATTACGTTATCCAGTAAATTTTGAAAACATTTCATTCTATAAAACCTACTTTTTACAATTAATAAAAAAAATATAATATCGAAATTCGTAAACGGCACTTGAAATTGTGTAATTTGAATTTAGAACATGTTATGAAATCGGCGCTCTATGGTAAGTAATTAGCTTGAGCTGATCGTAAAGCTTATCTATACTTATTTTGAACTTCCTTAATAATCTGAGATCGGAGCAGGTAGATTGGTTTAGGGTCAATGACATCAAGCGTATATGTTAATATGGACACGCCTCCTAGTTTCTGGAATTATAACAAAAGTAGGATTATTTCCGGGTATTTTAAAATTATTACATGGCGCTGCGTGTAAGTAATAATTCAGTTTGTGGGCTACTATTTAAATATGTCGTTTGTAACTCTTAATAATTTTTAATGATCTTTTTTCATTTTTATACGCTAAATATGATAAATTATTTTTAATAGGAAAATACTAAAAAAAATGACCTCACAAGTGAATTGGACTACAGCGTAAAAAGGAGAAAGATATTGGAAAATTTCGACTGGTGTTAATTAACAGGCTAATTAGCCTCCGTGGCTCAATTGGAAGAGCATCTGACCGGACATCCAAAAGTTGTGGGTACGTTTCCAGCCTGAGAATTTACTTGTGAGCAGTGTCGATTCTTTCTAGTATTTTTCTACTAAAATAAATTCTATCAGTAATTGTTTTTATTTTATTTTAAGACTTTTCTCGTGGAAATTGTGTTACCCAGTACGTAAAAAGTGTGTTACATAAAAACTCACCAAAGTTCAAATCAGTCGTATCAATATTATACGCACACAGGGAAAAAATAAATTGCAATTTAAAACTATTTACTATCGTGTACTTGTTTTGTAATAATAACTTTAATCCTATATACCGGAAAAAACTTTCCGGAAAGGCATTTCCATATTATATATGTCATGATGCAATCACGAAATATCAATCTACCCACTCTGATCTGTTTAAATAGTAATTGCTCTGAACTCTAAGTCTACATTTAAGTATCGAGTATATGCCCAGCTCCTTACATCTAGGTATAACCGTTTGAGCATATATGACTAAAACTTTATCAATATTATCCAATATATTAATAACAAAATGATATATACTGTTGGCTGTAAGTGGAAGTCCATTTTGGCAATATATCAGGTATTTTGTACATGGTACGCATCTAGCGTACACTTTGTATCGGCAACTTTGCCAATTTGCATTTTCGATATCAGAAGCATCACAAGGTCTTTGTAAACCCTGACTTTATGCTTTTAAAGCTCTGACAACCCTACTCACCGGTAAAAACACAACAACACTATGAAAACGGTAATAATTATTTAATAATAACTTGGAATCGCGTTAAAGGACACTATACAAGCATAATAAAAATAAATGTACATAAATGAGCTAAAGAATCTCAATTTACAATATGCGTTCTACTATAAAACGTCTTACCATAGACAAACAAAGGCAAAGGAGAACTATTCGTCCACGCGTGTGCCAACTATTCCACTTTGCCTTCTGATTAGGGTTTTTTACAAATTCACTTTTAATACAATGGCATAACATTTTAGTTTACGCGTTGACTGATTAGATTATCAACGAATTTAAATCTTACGCTCTCGTGTCGCAACAATGATTTCGCAAAATATTATGTTGTGTATGTTGCGTTATTCGGTTCGTGAAAATACACAGTGCACATAAATTATACTTCTTTACCTCTGAAAGTTGGCTAGTAAAATAAAAATATTACATTCAAATTGATAAATGCACGCAGCACGACCCGTCAAATTGACGTAGCGACTTAATTTCTCTGAATTATAATAAAGTTATTATTATAATATTTTTATTTAAGAATTCATCTGCTTGATTTTAATATTTAAAGAAATTATAACAAGAAAAAATTGTACAAGTCTATATGAGACTTGTAAGGTTGGATTCGAACTCACATATCGCATTTTTGTATAAATTTTTTGGAACGTGCCCGATTAAAATATTGTGAAGGTACTAGCACATGTATGACAACCATTACTTTAGTCATTGTGATCACGGCTCCTGTAAAGGAGACGAAACGTCAGGATAAAATATAAAGTATGCGCAAGTATTCGTTAAAAAGTAATTCTATTCAAATGAAGGCCTATGCACACTGCCATTTTTATTTTTTATTTCACAAAGCAATTTTTTGCATGTCTTATGCGTTTGTATCGATACAATATCGATAAAGATACCGATTCAAGCGCGAGACTGAATTTATGCAGGTATTCTAAGGTAGAAATTTGATCAGTTACATAAATACATAGTCAAGCTGCGTTTGGCTCAAGTTTGTATCGATACGACAAACGACGCCGTCGACGGCGTTTTTTAACTTGGTGTGCAAAGGCTTTTAGTGCTCGGAAGTGTAAGAACTAAATACAGAGACAAGATTTTTTTTCTTGTAATAATTTCTTTAGATGTAATCAAGTTTCAAATTCTACTATGTCGAAGAGTTGTTGAGCCGTCCTCAACAATTACAACGTAAAGGCCCTGTTTTACCACTTGCTGATAAAGTCCCCTGATAGCCTCTTCGGAACTTATCTGCCAGATAAACGACAAATTCCGGTTACACAAGTCTTAAATAGAAGTGACTGGCAGATAAAGTAACTGTACCTTTATCTGTTAAATAGTGTTAAATGGCAAATAACATCATTTCTGAGTACGTATAACCTGTCCGTCTTCAAAGCCAAGGTGAAAAGGCACCTTCTGGGTTAGCTCGCTTCATCGTAGGTCCTGTCTTAGCCCCCTGGCTTGATTGAGATCGAGAGCAAATCCATTCAAAATAAAACAAAAAAGAACTATCTGATACTTTATCAGGAAATGGTGAAAGTGGCCCTTAAAATCCTTTAAGCGTAAGTCCACGAGCGGGCAAGCTATGCGCCTTAGCAGGGTGTGCGGAATGATCGCGAGCGTGCGAGTGAGCCACCGCTATACTGAGACACTGCACCCACTCTTCGGCATTCTTACCATCCGATGGCTTCAGGATCAGCGTCTGGTCACCCGTGAAAATCTCGAACGCCTTCGGAATATTGCGAGCACCACGAGACACTTTTACTGAGCGGATTTGGTTGATGTCTATGCTCTCGCCACCGCTCTGAAAGGAAGGGGACGCTGTGAGTACGGCGATGTAATTTCAAGAGTAGTTTAACCCCTTAAAGCCCAGCTTTGTGTTAAATGCGTTATTTCTCTATCTAATGAGGGAAAAAATATCATTCAATCAAAAAGAACCATTACCATAGCCTAGTGTTGCCCAAATTCAGTCTTGGTCTTGCAGTCTTGGTCTTGTTCTTGCGTTTTTGCAAGACCAAGACCAAGAACAAGACCGCGTATTTTTAGCAAGACCAAGACCAAGACTGACCGTGCAAGACTTGAGCAAGAACAAGACTAAGCCTGCAAGACTCTTGCGTCTTGCAGCTAGGACTTAGCGCTATTTCACGGAGTAGTTAGGTGTAACAGTTCGGTGTATAGGTACGCTTAGGAATTCTATGAGACGCAAAAAACTGTATCAAAGAATATGAAAAACTGGATCTATGCGCATTACGACTAATACCATAAACATACCTACATAGCGAATAAAAAAATATCCATTAAAATCAAACTGAGTGCATGCATAGTTATGTTTTAACCATCGGCACTTTGATAATGCGGCATCAAAGGTTTTGTACTTACTTCTCAAAGAAATTTGCTGCTTTTCGGAAGCACATGGTTATAATACACGCGCCGGCGGCTTCTTTTGAAATCATATACAACAATCGTTGCCGCCGCGCCGAAATCACAACATTTGACACTATTTGATTGCCGCCACAGGGCGTAGGCGTAGGTATACTCATGCAAAATAATTTCGAATTTTAAGAGTACCTACAGGTGTTCCAAAGAATAAATAAGTTTCAGAGTGCTTATAATGAAAATGAATACATTATACTGATCACGCAAGTAGTATTATGATTAGAATAAAATGGTAAGGATAGGTAGTAGATGTCATAATAATTTATTCTAGTAAGTATATATTATAATATTGATTATATGGTTTTAAACTAATTACTTAGGTACTATTATTGTACATTTAGTCATTATATTTCTTAAGTTTTTACAAGAAAAAATAGCAAAAAAGTGTTCAAATATCACCCGTTTGATAAATATTGTAGCCACTTTTAAATATACTTGAAACGTGTAAAAAAATTCTACATAATTAATAAAATAATATAAAAAGCGTAGGTACTTACCTACTAATAAAATAAAAAGCCTGCGATTTATTATTAGTAAATAATCACGGCAGCCGAGAGTGTGTCTCCACTTTTGAATACATAAATCATAACCAGATCACTAGAGCCACTTCAAAAAAGAAATTTGTAATTCCTAGGGTTCAAAATTATTTTGGTGACAGAACTTTACAGAAGCGTATACCATATCTTCTTAATTCGTTGCCCGAAACTATTAGATGTGAAACGGATAAAAATAAATTTAAAAAAATATTAAAAGATTATCTGATGACTACTATTTAACACAACAATTGTATGTTTTTATTTATTTTTTTGCATTCACAATGCAATATTTCTATAAGATATAAAATACGTGTGTAAAAAACAACCACGCCTCCGAGCCCATCTGAGGGCTCGGAGGCGTGGTTGTTTTTTACACACGTATTTTATATCTTACAACAATTGTATCTTATTATTATCACCGCTAAATTTTCCTTCAGTTTGTTGTAATTCAGTCTAAATCCAATTATTGTGCACTTAACTTTACCTGATACAGTTATAGTTGTATTATATACCTACATAATTATAATTATAAGCTAAGAGACTAAAGATCCCTCAGTCAAACCGACAAGTCGGTTTTGTGGGACTAAATTGTATCTTTGTATTTTTTTTTCTTGTATATGAAATAAATAAATAAAAAAAAAAAAATAAAAAAAAAAAAAAAGTATTTACAAGCAGTGCCCGCGACTTCGCCCACGAAGAATAGTAACTTTGGAGGTATAGTGACGTTCAGGATTTATTTATTTATTTTAAAACTTCTGTCATCAAACATACAAACAAACTCTTCAGCTTTATAATATTAGTATAGATTAGTATAGATGTACGCCAAAACATTCACTTATATGTAAAGAATAGTGATTGGCACTAATTCTTTACATATATTTTATTCACGCGTCGCGTCTGTACAAGTAGGTAATAATCTGTGTTTGTACGCCGCACGCGGCATCGTTTGATTTGCGGCGGCATCCTTTTAATAGAGCCGGCACGTGGCGAGGCGGCGCGGTAGAAAGCAAGGAAACGTACTATAAACAAAGGAATTATTTTAATTCCAGTCATTTCCAATTGAGCTGTGCTTCGAGTCTAACTTAATAATTGTTTTTACTAATTCTTGTTGTTTTCTAAAAACGTATCACGTGTACAATTTAATATGAGTGACGAAGATTCAAATTATTCTAGTCCGAGTAACGAGAGTTTGAGTCACAGATCTAAAAGACCCAAAAGCAAATTTGAGGAGTTTTTCGAAATAATTCATGCATCCCAAACTGCCTTGTGTAAATTGTGCCAACATAAAAAGACTGAAATAAAAATGAAAAACAGAAACACTTCAGGCTTAAGGAAACATCTAATATCTTTCCACAAAAAGGAATCACAAATATTTCTTCCTGTTAAACCAAAATTAAGTGGAGATATCACAAGCTTTTTAGTAACCGCTGGAAGAAGTGGACAGGTAAGAATATATTTTTTTTATATGAAAACTCCAGGAACTCAAAAAAGTCTTTTTTGAACAAATGACTTTAAACTGACTTCGGAATATTTTATAGATATTGATAAAATAGTAATACATAGGTACATATTTCGCGTCATTTTTAACAATGGTCGAAATTGTCGCTACGGGAATTTTAACTCCGCGTAGCTGTTCATGCGATACTTTCAAAAACGCCATTAACTTACGTAAGTATTTTTGAGTTAGTGGTGTTTTCATCTAGGGGTGCGACATATTAAGTATGTAATTATCGTCTTAAATATTTTTATAAACACCTATATTTTCATTTGTTTTCATAATCGGCCAGTAACAACTAAGTACTTTATTTTGGTAAATTACAGTACAGTGCAACCTTAATATAACAAATGTCAATTTAACGATTTTCTCGATTTAACAACAACAAACCTCCTCCTCCTAAACGCTCAAACCTAGTATGTTTTAAATAATAACACAAGATTTATTGTTTTATTTCAGTCGGAAAACAGCAGTGACAACATCACGACAGCTACAGTTGATTGGGTAGTGAAAAAATATCTTCCCTTCTCATTTTTCGATGACGAAGCTACACAAGTATATTTTCGACGTATTTGCCCTAATATGGAGTTTCCTAAAAGGTCTACACTTAGAAGGAAAGTCAAAGAGCGATTTGAAGAGCTCCAATTTAATCTCAAGGAACGACTTCAACAATTATCATCTAAAATGTCATTTACCATTGATGGGTGGACGTCAATTGCTGGTAGGAGTTACTACGGGGTTACTATGCATTATATAGACAACGAATGGAAGTATCGATCTGTAGTTCTTGATTTTATACCATCACGCGGTCGACATACTGGGGAAGATATTGCAACGATTTTCCATGAATGTTTATTGGAATATGGCATAATTGATAAAATACAAGGTATCACGGTCGACAACGCAACTGCAAATACCAAATTTATGTATGAACTGGGCAAACAGTTGCCACACTTTGATTCAGACAATCAACATTTCCGGTGCTTTGCTCACATTTTAAACCTTGGTGTACAAGATTTATTAGAGACCTTAGCATTACACTGTGAGTCTGACACTAACGCGCAAGATCAGCAGTATGAAGACTATGCAGACGAAACTGAGGAAGATGAAGAATATGCACCAAATATTGCTGACTCGCGTACATCTGTAACAAAGTTACGCAGTATTTCCAGTAAAATAAAAAGAAGTGAGATAGTGAAGAAGAAGTTTCAGTCTGCTTGTGAAGCAGCTGGCGTGCCATCAAATCTAAATGCCATTCTTGACTGTCCAACAAGATGGAATTCCACACATGATATGATTGGATTTGGTTTAAAAGTGAGAGCGGGCATTAACATATTGTGCAGTTCTGTCACCGAATTGAATGATTTTCAAATCACAGCTAGTGAATGGCAGGTACTCGAAAAATTACATAAATTTCTAATAAACTTTAAACTTTTAAGTACAAAACTTGGTGGAGACAAATATGTTACATTACCGCTAGTCATTGTATCATTCAATCTCTTGCTAGATAAAATTGAATCCATGGTAAAACAGTTAGATGAGAAACCTAATCGATCTGAAGTGGATGAAAGGCTCATTCTAGCTTTCCAAGCAGCTCGAGACAAAATGCTTAAACATTATAAGAAGAGCAACTGGATTTATTGTACTTCTTTAATTTTAGACCCAAGGCATAAGGCTCAGACTTTTGACCTGACAATGTGGGGGAAGCAACTTAAAACAGAAAGTCTGCGCAAGTTCAATGAACTTTATGAAGAATATAAAAGTCTACACTCACTGAACAAATCTCTGGAATTGCCAAGAAAAGAAAATAAAGTATGTGATGAAGATGAAGACATTATAGACTTTGATAAACTCTATGAATGTCCCTCGACGTCATCTGGATCTTGTCTTCAAGGCTTAGTGATAGACGAGTTGGAGGAGTACCTGAGAAAACCAAGAACTGCCAGCTCGGAAGACATTTTAGATTGGTGGAGGACGCATGAGACAGAGTATCCGACTTTATCGAAGATGGCCCGTGATTTTCTCTCAATACCTGCAACTTCAGTACCTGCTGAGAGATTATTTTCTAAAGCATCATTAGTAATTAGAAAACATAGAAATAGGTTAAGTGATGAGTCAGCCAGATGGTTACTTTGTATTAATTCTTGGTCAAAAGAATTGATATAAAGTAACATAACCTAATGATAAAGCTGTTGTGTACTGTTATGTTTGATTTGTGTTGTATTTTATTTTTGATTGAAATAAATGATAAATCATAAAACTCTTTTATTAAATTTCATGCAAGTTGAGGGTTCAATCTCTTTCTAGACAGACATTGTTATTTAAAATACAGTCAAGTTATTGTAATTAATTTGTTTTTTTACATGTTTTAGCAAATGTAAGCTTATAAATCATAAATGTTTATTAAGAAACAGTTACTTCCATGGAAAACGACATATAGGTCAGTTGATTTTTCGACTTTCTTATCAAATCTTCAGTTATTTATTAATCTGATTGATCTTTACTATGGCTATGTTAATTCAAGCTCACAATGTTCCAATTCTAATACGTTTTTCTAAGATTTAAAGTAAACTTTAATAAATAGCAATAGACTAATAGGTAATTGCAAGACTTGCAAGACTCTTGCTGCAAGACCAAGACCAAGACCAAGACTGCAAGCGCAAGACCAAGACCAAGACCAAGACCAGGTGTATTGGCGCAAGACCAAGACCAAGACTGGCTAAGTCTCGTCTTGTTCTTGCATTTGGGCAACACTACCATAGCCGTAATAAAGATTAAATCAGACTGCGCGCTATAGAGCATTATATTATGCTCGCGGATTTTAGGTATCGTTGTCGCGAGCATGATATAATGCTCTCGGGTTTTAAGGGGTTAATAGTAATAATAATAAATCAGTCCAAAGTAGTACCGTAAGGTTTCTGTTATGGATTCTAGGGTAACGCAAAGACATGATATGATAAATAGATATGTTATATTCTTTGACTTGCCCGGATAGCGAAAGGTCGTGGGTGCGAATCCTACTGAAGAACTCTGAGATGTGGTTGTTTTTCAATGGACGGTTATTAATCTTATATACTACCAGAATACGAACCCGGGACCGTTCGCGTAGAAGGTAGGATCGACCCAAGCGACCTTCATCATTATTTGGACACCTTGACAGTGCCCAAGCATTTGACGCAGAGTTAAGTGCTCTACTCACCGAACCCTTGCAAGAGAGGTGGGCGCCGGAGAGCGTGAAGTATCTCGTTCTCCATCGTCGGAAGAGCCGCCAGCGGCCCTTCTTCTCCTTGAGCTGACCTTCGATGACGGGCTGCCCATCAGCAGTTAGAAAGCCTAGTGCGCGCTCTGGATGCGTGCACAGGAAGCAGCCCCAAGTGGCGGCGGCTCCGCCCCCTCCCCCCTCCTTCGACACCTCGAACACGTCGAAGAAGCCGGCCGCACGTAACTCATTCGCTACCATCTCCTGCTCCTGTCGATTTCATGCATTTTTGATACATTTTCGGTAATAACTTTGTTTATGAAATTTAGCTAGTAAAGTCGTTATTCGTGCAGGCATAGATCAGAAAGTATTTTTTTATAATTATACAAATATGCGGGTGATATTCATTTTATTCATTTAATCACTAATTTGCAAGCAAACACGGTACAAAGGTTGTATACAATTATGCAATTTTCACGTGTTGCACCAGATACTGGCACGCAAATGTTAAAATTTAAAGGAAGCTATATAATGTCAAATAATTCGGCATGCAGATAAAACTGGTAATATAATAATGAATAATCAGTGTCATAATTAAATTCTAATAGAAATATCACAACAATTACAAAATTTACAATTAAATACTAATCATAATTTTTAAAATGTCTCAATTAAATAACATTAATAACAATAAGTAATAACAAAAATACTAGGAGCCCAATAAAAAATCATTTTTTTCTCATATTTAGAAATTCATTGATATTATACAGGGTGTCTCAGAAACAATGGATAAACCTTTAACTGTTGATAGGTTTCGTCGAGACCTCTCTAATCTCAAATTTTGACTTTAGTAAAAATATCTCGGTTTTCAAGATATTTGATAGTTTATGATTTTTTTTTAAAATGCCACTTTTGGTTGGTTTTTAATGTGCCATTTTTACAAATACGGACTTTTTCTGATTCAGTTTTTTTAGCTTCTAACGGAATAGTTCAGCTATCAATAACAGTGGTTAAAATTGAGCTAGCTAATCACGAAGTGCTTGGAAAAAACAATGTTTCAAAAAAAATTAAACAAGAAATTATTTTTCTTCGTGTTTGGTCTGCTACCATGTAAAAAAAATGTATGACGCTCATCCTGCCCATTATCTTAAAAAAATGCTTAGTTATTCTAGTTTCAAAAAAGGTATGATAAATTTATGCTTAATGTATCTCTGAACTTTTATTACTGCTTGAATAGCAAATGGTATGAAAATTTTAGAAAGATTGTTTGTCGGATTAATTATTTTTCCACTAATAAGCACTTAAAGCTTATTTGTAAACATTCGTTTGCGAGTCACAGAGTTGAGAAACGTGTGTAACGAGGCGCCATAGCTATATTGGCGACTCGTTGCTTTCATTGCGCTCTTCTCTGGCCATTTTTCACATTTTCTTTTCTCTTCGTTTCCTGTTTTAAATTTACTGTCTGTCTCTTTTTATTTGTTTTGTTCGAAGTTTATTCTTACCAGAGTCAGCGCGTAGAGTGGTAGACTCACCGATAACAAATTATTTAAATATATTTATAGTGCTGAGCAGTTATAATAAGCTCACAAGTATAATAAGCTCATACGCATAATTCACAAGTTTTCCTGTATATATATTCTGTACCACCAGTTCCTGTTTATAAGTCTATAAGTTTCTTTAAGGCACTAGTGTAAGTAGCCCTACCTTTTATAATATGTTTTTAGTGATAAATGTGAAATTGTTTTTGTATTCAGTGTAATTTACCTTTTTTATATAATTGTTTCAGTTGTGCCTTAATTTCATAAATACAAAACTTAAGTGACTTTGAGTGCTTTTATTTCTCCGGCTGCACCCCGTCACACGTGTTTTTTTTTTTGTGGCCCCTGCCTGCCACATGTCTCATCCACTATGCGCAATCAAAAAGGAGCCTTATCATTAACAGCACATGAGTCATAAGCATTTGCAACCTTACCTGCTATCAAATTTCCTGGAAGGACTTTTTTTACCTGCGTCTGATCATTGGGTTCTTTGTTACGATTGTTAGTGTCCTTCTGAACTCCGGTTGTGACCCACGCGTGTTTTCTGTATTCGAGAGATTCGATAGAGCTTCGATGATTTTAAACGACATTTTGCTGTGATTTTGGACTTGACTAGCTTTGCGATTCGGATATTGTTTGTGCTGTGAAACCTATTGACAACTGGTGATCATATGGACTTGGCTAGCTTTACGATTTGGATATTGTTTGTGCTGTGAAACCTAACTGACAACCAATACATAACACTGAACATGCCTAGACATCAGTACACGTCGCGCGAATATGCAAACATGCATTTCGTTTATGGCGAATGTCGAGGAAATGCTAACGCTGCTGCTCGTCTGTACGCAGAGAGGTAAGATTATTTATTTTCTCTTTAATTCAATCAATCTTATTTTTTTTTTAAATCACACACATTTATTGCAACTTTAGTTAAACGTATCAGGATGGGTCTTACATTATGTTATCCTTCTAAAAATAGTCACACGCCGTGTTTAATTAGATTTTAAAATTAAATGAATTAGTAAATTTAATAACGTCATTTTTTGTATTAGGTACCCCAACGCACGGCACCCGGACTATCGAGTTTTTGCTCGGGTACATAATTCGTACTGTGAAGGGAGGCTTCCAGGAAGAGGCATTGGTGGTGCAGGGCCAGGAAGACCAGAAAGAAACGACGATGAAGAAGTAGTAGTCCTCGACGAAATAGAAGAAGATTCAACACGTTCTGTGCGTGGAATCGCACGTCGAACCGGCATTAATAGAAGCAAAGTGCATCGCATATTGAAAAAATACCTTTTGCACCCTTTCCATATTCAAAGGGTCCAAACTCTACAGCCTGCTGACTATCCGCGCAGGATTGCATTCTGCAGAATCATGTTAAATAAAATAAGGGAGGACCCGCAATTTTTCAATAAAATTTTATGGACGGATGAATCCTCATGCCGGAGAGATGGATATTTCAACATCCACAATCTACATAGCTGGCAAGTTGAAAACCCACATTTGATGAGGGAAGATCGGTCCCAAGTTCAATTTAAAGTTAACTTGTGGACTGGGATTATTGACGGACAGGTGATCGGGCCATATGAACTTCCAGCTACACTGAATAGTGAAATTTACCTTAATTTTTTACAAAATGGTTTACCCGGCATGCTAGAAGATGTCAATTTAGAAGTGAGGCGGAGAATGTGGCTTCAAAATGATGGGTGCCCAGCTCACTACGCAATAGTAGTAAGAAATTATTTAAATCAACACTTCCCACAAAGGTGGATAGGCCGACTCGGCCCTATTTTATGGCCGCCCAGATCGCCGGATCTAAATCCCTTGGATTTTTTTTATTGGGGATGTCTGAAAGACCTTGTCTACGCGAGGTCAGTATCCTCAATAACAGAGTTGCGTACTCGCATACAAAATGCAGCTGCACACATAAAAACGTCTGGTTACGCGCGCCGCATCAAACTTTCTTTTATAAAAATATGTAGGGCGTGTATCAGAGCGCAAGGACGCCAATTCGAGCATTTATTATAAATTTAATAAAAACTTAAAATATCATGTTGTTTTATTTCAAATTCTTTATTCAAACTAAGAATTAATAACTATTCCGAAAAAAATCTTTTTAAAATTTCATACCATTTGCTATTCAAGCAGTAATAAAATTTAAGAGATACATTAAGCATAGGTTATCATACCTTTTTTGAAACTAGAATAACTAAGCATTTTTTTAAGATAATGGGCACGATGAGCGTCATACATTTTTTTTACATGGTAGCTGAGCAAACACGAAGAAAAATAATTTCTTGTTTAATTTTTTTTGGAACATTGTTTTTTCCAAGCACTTCGTGATTAGCTAGCTCAATTTTAACCACTGTTATTGATAGCTGAACTATACCGTTAGAAGCTAAAAAAACTGAATCAGCAAAAGTCCGTATTTGTAAATATGGCACATTAAAAACCAACCAAAAGTGGCATTTTTTAAAAAATCGTAAACTATCAAATATCTTGAATACCGAGATATTTTTACTAAAGTCAAAATTTGAGATTAGAGAGGTCTCGACGAAACCTATCAACAGTTAAAGGTTTATCCATTGTTTCTGAGACACCCTGTATATACACAAATCACACAATAAGTCGAACAATCTATTTTTAAATTTATTTTGTGGTAGGTCTACGATACTCAATGGTAAAGCATTGTACAAGTTTATGACCATATTGTAGGAGTTTCTAGCAAAGTATTTTGTTTTATGTGAGGGACCAACCAGACGATTTGGATATCTTTTTGCAAAAGTAGATACCTCATGCTTCTTGATAAATTTAAATATGTTGCTACCCTGCTAACGTGGGCGGTAAAGTTATAAGAAAATCCTTTTCTAGTCTGCTAGTTATTTTTACAGTATTTATTAGAAGGCTTAAGAACTATGATTTTAAAGTTCTTATTTCGAAATTAAAAGAAATTATATTGGCCAAAGTCTAGAAATAAGTAAATACAAAAACCTTATACTACAACTTCAAGATACCTTCATTTCCCGATCTAGAGAGCTTTTAAAGCACTTTCTTATGGCTCGAGTCTCAATCAGCGTCGTCATCGATTTATCAGTCACTTTCTCCGCTCGTTAAACAATTATTTTTAAACTTTTTTGTGTAAAACAAATAATAATACAATACAAATAAACCTTATAGATGATAAAACAAATCAATATAGAACCATAATTATGCCGTTAAAAAAAAATTCACAGTTTACCATGAAGTTGGTTATATACAATATCGTATAAGACGGTGGCTGGGAGCATTACCTTAAGTCCAGGGAAGGCGCCGGTGACAAGCGTGAGGAAGGTCTTATTCTCGCACTTGAGGATGTCCCAGCAATGCTTGAGACTGGCCACGGTAGGGTCACGGGAAGACAATGCCCGAGGGTGGCGAGCCTGCAGAGCCAGGAACATGAGGTGCACCCAAACACGAGCCAATCGCGTGCGAACGCTGAACGCGGCACGTGCGAAAAGGCAATGCGCACCTCGTCGACCACACCCGAAGGACAGACGAGCTTGTTTCTTTGATCGCCGCTCTGTCGAAGAACGGACTCGGTAAAAAAAGAACTCTGCCTCTACTGGTTTAAGGGTCTATTTTAAAGTAAAACTTCTTTACGCACGCTTGACTCGGGAAGTAAGCTGGTGAACGCGTGACGAAAACGTTACGAAAAGTGTGATCGGGAGAGGCGAACGGCAATTGAGAGGGAGATATAAGTTAGTGAAGAGAAAAAGAAAGTTACGTTTCGTAGATTATTATGTAGGGGCAAGAGAGAGGTGCGAGCACACATTTTCTTTCTCTCTTTCTCTCATAGCGTATACGTATATCTAATATATAACTATATGTATATAGATGGAGCTAAAGAAGTTTTAATAATTCAGTCGAGTGGTCTAAAGCACTCTCGTTTTTTTTTATCATTCGAGACGCGAGAATCAGAGGAGCGCGCAAGAAAGACGACACATAAATATCGCATGCGAAACGGATACAAACGTTCGAAAAATAGGGCACTGGAGCGAATACAGTCAAAGGGGAAGGATATTATATTCTTTATTGAACATAAATTGGGGACAAGTTACAATGACGGGTAGTTTTTTTTCGCAAAGGTGGACTTATCTCTTAAAATGATCTCTTACAGTTAACCCAGAATAAGTGAGGTTGGTCGTATGAGTGGTATGTACACAGCAAAAGTTTTAAAAAGATGTATCTATTTAACAGAAGTGAACGTTATGTATTGGATTTAAGGTGCACTTTTCATGTTTTTATTTAACGATAAAAAATATATGTAATGTATATTGAGTTATGGGTAACTTTTGTCAAATGGATACACGTTTTTTGGAACATCAGATGTGTATATACTTATTTCTATATTTATACCGTTAGCGCATACTCAATCAACAATAAACCGCAGCTAAAAAGAAATAGAAAGACAGTGTTCTCTTTTTATTAATCTAGCACCTACCAGTGCCACTTCCGCTGTCAATTTTTTCAACAGATTCGTCTAAAAACAATATAGGTATATAAATTATTAAAAGTGTGTATTTTCGAGTACTCACAACTCGATTCCCTTTAAGGCAATTTAAGTAATAGGCGGCAACTTAGGGATAAGCTCACTCTATCGTTCATCATTAGATTTTTGCTTTTTTGCCGTTCGCTGCACTAAATATTAATACAGCGCATATCTTACCTTCAATAGTACACTTGGCGGGCGGCGGCAACCTCAGCGAAACATTATCCATATACGCCTTAATCTTATCCAAATGTTTCTCGCAGAAGTGTTGCACCGTATCCCTCATCGGATACGGCTCGAACACGCTGATACGATGGTTCGCATTCCCCGCCGTATTGATCATCGTCACGCTAGTGTTGTTCGCTCGACGTGACGTGACAGTAACAGGTCCCGATACGCACACAGGCCCGGAACTAGTGACACACCCACTCGTGGGGGCGGAGCCTGTGATAACCGCCACTCCGCTTACGGATACGGACGAAGGCACTGGTGCTAATGCGTCCGAGGACTTCCTGGTCAGCGGATTCACTGATATCGACTGCGTTTGTAACGGTGGATTGGATATTATCGTCGATCCTGATGCCTGGCAACAATATAGACACCTCAAATATAAATAAATATAAGACAACATCACGTACATTGTTTGGAACACCAATTGCAACTGTTAACACAACTATAACAAACCAAATAATTCCTAAGAATTTCCTCTACACGCATTTTATCTCCTTGTAAGTCAATGTGTCACATACTTGCTAATAATGTAAATTATAATAACTCAGCCATAGAAACGCGTGGCCCGGTCAGCTAGTTTATTATATACTTTTACAATGTTCATATAAGCATGCACGTGTGCGTGTGCGTATACGTGCGCGTCTGAGTATTGAATAGTAACTATACAATATAACTAATAGTAAATATACAATTTAACTGTTAGAGAGTAGAGTACTGTATACTTACAGTAGTGTTGGCGCCGACCAGGATGGTGTGCGGCGCACGCGCAGGCCTCGGCGGCGAGCAAGGCGATATGCTGCTCACTGTCACACCCGCACCCGATAGTTTCACACCTGCCCGTGTTGACAACACGCCTTTTTTATTTTTTTACCGTGATTAAATGAATAATAATATAAATTTATTTCTTACATTCACACCAATTAGCCTAGTCGAAAGTAAGCACTGTAAGGCTTGTGTTATGAACACTAGGGTAACGGATAGACATACATATTACATAGATATGTAATCAATGATTCAGGATCCTTCCAGGATTAGAAGCCGGGACCGTCTGTGCGAAAGGCAGGATCGTTACCGTTGCACCAAACGGTCGTGAATACGTAAGCGCTTGACCGCTATCTCGCCTGATGGTAAGCGACGATGCAATCTAGAATGTGACGCCCCTGCCTAGAAGATACCTATTCACTCTTGACTTGAAGATCTCTAAATTGTAATTATCAGAAAAGAGACTCAGACAAAGAGTTTCACTCTTTAGCAGTGCGGATCATAAAATTGGAACCAAAACGCTCAGTGCGACTATATCAACCATATAACGGTGGCCCCAATTTGCAAGTCCGGTTGTCTGATGAAAAAAAGGGAGAAGTCTCTAATTGTATTAGGGAGGAGACCACAGAGAAGGGGACAGGTATAAATAGTTCGTAGGAAGTCAAGAAAGTATGATATTATGATACCTAACCTAACCTAGAAGATTTGTCTGGTGATGGGTGGTGGATGGGTTTTTTTATTATTATTATTTATTACATTACATGTGAGTTTTTAGCGTATTTACCAAGCCGCGCGGTTAAATCAGAATCAGCGGTCCACCACAGTTTTTTTGTTTCTTTTATTGCTGGACTGTGGACGGTACGGTTGTTTTAAAAGGAAAGCTAGTATATTACTAGTAAAAAATTAATAGAGCATTTGACTAATTGGTACTCTGTGAATATTTAAATATGTTATTTTAAGTCATTTGAGAGATTTCTGTAAAAGTGATATTGATTTTAAAAATCCTGAAAGTTATAGTTTGTTTGTATTTCCTTTATGAAAAGAATCCTTGCTTTGTGTACTAGTCACTAGGGTCAATAAAAAAAAGAACTTAAACAGTTTTACAGATTTGCTCAGTTTAGAATTTTTCAGAGTACTAAAATTTAGTAACCATCTATATCTTTCCTAATGCTAAACTGCTTTAGTTATTCATTTTCTAAATCATTAATTCATTGTTCTATTAACTTCAAAAAACTGTAAAAAATATTTTTGTGATGATGAGGTAACCAAAATAGTGTCACGCAAAAGTGGATATCTGTTATCGGCATAGTATACCGATTTATACCATTTGATTTAATTTTCGATTTATATATGATTTTAAATTAGAGTTATGAACCCTCAAATAACTTGCATGTTTGTATATAGCAATTAAGTACAATGGAATTTGAATAACAAGTACTTAAAAAACGTACTCACCGCTGTTAGACGAGTTGATATTTTGCTGAGAGTTGACCTGCTGCGAGTTGATCTGTTGCGATGACGACAACCGTGTCATACTTTTGTGTAGGCCTCCAACCGAGCCACCTTAAAAAAGTCATCACATTTTTTATAAAAATTTACCTATTTTTATAATCGATTTAATTTTATATTTATAGTTATTATAACCTAAAAAAGATACTTGTTGATGTTGTTATCAACGAAGTAATGAAACCAAAAGGCTACTATTATTGTGATAATATAATATTGTTTATTTGTGGATTATGTATGGTGTTGATGTATAATGTTGTTACTTCTGTTAAAACTAACAAGTTTCTTCCGCCCATTCTTCTTGTCAGTTAAAAGACGTTCTGAATGGGTGATAGGTAAAAATGTTGGACAATTCAAAACAACTTATTAGTGAGTGTATTTTGAATAAAGTTATCATTTTCAGATTAATGTGTATACTCACCAGCCAAATTTAATCGCGTAATACTTCTATGCGGAGCCGCATGAAGCCTGCCCGTGCTTCGCGAGTCACCCAACTTAGCGCGCCGCGTGTAACCAACATTGACTCCTCCCATCGCATTAACCCCGCCCACTGCGTTAGCCCCGCCCACATTGCTAGCCACGCCTCCCGCGCTGCTGCCGCCCAGTTTCACAATTGTAACTCCGCCTGAAGTGCGATTTACTTCTCCGGATGACACTTCCGATTTTGGCCTGTGATTAACGATAAAATAACAATATTATAATTAATATATTATGATATTTTATTGACTGTTTTTTAACACAAGTAGTGAATGAATGTCATACTTTTCAATATACTTTGTGTCACATGTAAATATCGGATATTTTTATGGTAGACATTTCACAGTGGATATCATAAAATGTTTAATTATTACTAGATTATTGTAGCGTTCATTAAATCTGATAAATACAGACATAACTTATACATATGTCAGTAGTAGTGTCACAAAATAACGTCAGAAGTAAGGGTTAAAGAAAGAGAGAGACAAACAGTATGTACCTGGCGGGCGTGGCAGCTCGTACTACGGTTAACACGCGGTCAGTAAAAAGTACGGGAAAAGCGCTACACAGAGATGTAGCGTCACGTAGAAGCGATGCTTGCACACCGCGTTCTGCACGCGGAAGCTGTTCCAAAACGAAGCTCAGTGCTTCGGCTGCTCGTTCCTGTGTACGAATCGCTATCAATATAATGAACAGATTTAAGATACAAAAGATATCTTAGTTATCTCCTGGGCAGTTCAAGACGGAAGTCTTGATTCATCTTTGAAATCTAGATTTAAGATCTTAAATTGTTTGTAAGTAACCAATATTATAATAATGATAATTTTTCCCACAATCACACTAATTAGCCTAGCCCAAAGTAAGCACATTAGAGACTTGTGTTATGGATACTAGGGTAACGGATAGACAGACTTATACGATACATAGATATGTAATATTCATAGAAATATATGTAAATATATCCATGACTCAGAAACAAATGCTCGTATTCATCATACAAACATCTGCCCCTACCGGGATTCGAACCCAGAACCGTCAGCGCGAAAGGTAGGATCGCTACCGTTGCACCAAACGGTCGTTAACTATAGATAAATATAAGAAACTTGTTGCGTTATTATTGTTTTGGATAACTTAGTTGTTTGCAAAATTAGTAAACTTCTAATTAAGTATGAATGTGTATCTTCATTTTATAGAGCTTTGTTATTCCTAATTAAAAAAAAAACAGATAGTATGAATTGAAAAGTTGTCAATTTCAAGTCCCCAGTCTCAAAGGTAAGAGGCGCGCTGGTATGATGAGAGGCATGTGTAGTGTTTGTGGAGGTGTACGCCTTTGTGTTGTATTTGTTTTGTGTGCGTGTATTGTGTACGTGTGCTGTGGGCATGTATGTTGTGTGCGTTGTTGTCGAGTGTATGTAAGTTGGTTGCTTGTGTTTTGAGTTCGAGTGGGTCATGTGCTCGTGGGTAATATTGCGTGTGAGATGTGTGCATGAGTATTATTTTCTGCGCATTTATGGCGTGTGTGTGTGTGTGTTGTGTATGTTGCATGTTTGTATGTTGTGTGCACGTAAGTGATGTGTGCACGGGTATTATTTTATGTACGTTTGAGTCGTGTGTGTGCGTATTGTATCTGTTGCATGCATCATGTATTGTGTGTGCGTGTGTGTTGTGTGCACTGGTGTTGTTTTTTGTGGTTTGTGTTGTGTGTGTGCGTGTATGATGTGTGCACTGATATTGTTTAGTGTGCGTTTGTGTCGTGTGTGCGCGTGTGTGATGTGTGCATAGGTATTGTGTTAAGTGCGTGTGTGTCCGCACCCGGTCGGAGTACCCGAGGTGCGTGAGGGCTGCGGCGGCGAGGGCGAGGGCACGGGGCGCTGCATGGGCGGAGCGGGCAGCTCGTTGGATAGTGGCGCTATGCTCAGCCACCAAAGACGCACGCCGACGACTCACGCACACTATCACCTGAATGCGGTATGCATACTATGCATTCAACTCACTTTTTTAATCCCTATACACATTAATAAAAAAATAAAGATAAACAGGTTTTATTTTGAGCTACAAGAGCTTGGTATGCATTAAACTTATTTATTTTATCCCAATACACATTTATAAAAATAAATAAAAAAGATTTTATTTCAAACTACACGGGCTCATATTGAGTTATTTTTTAACGAGGCTTGATAATTAGTGTTTGTATTAAAAAAGATACATTAAACAAGAAGATGGCAAGTATACACAAAATCTTCAAAAATTGTTATAATTGCCTTTTTTTTGTTTTAGTGTAAGTCCTAAAAGTATTTTATTTATAGAGTCAGAAAAAAAACATTGTCACTGTATAGTTTACTATAAAATCAAATCATTTATTTGTACCTAAAGTTTATATTATTTTAATTGAAACACATACAGCATTCAGCATATTTACCATTTCTCACTTTCAAGTAAAAAAATTATAAAAATGTTTATCATTCAACAATAAATCCTCAACAAAAGTGTTTCAGTTCACTAACAACCACAAAATTTACAACACATTACATTATAAATTTCTCAGTACTGTATTTGCATTACCGCTTTTTATCTAAGCTTAATAACTTTAAATTCTTAAGTAACATTCCATATCTGTTGTCTAAATATGTAGTATGTTAAAGTCTTATGTAATTATCGTAGTGACTGTGTTGTAACAAATGAAAGTGCAAAAAAAATTACATACTTCCAATTCCGGAGGTAAATACGTATTATTTTCACCAACCTGCAGAATATCGAGGCACATGCATCCCGGATCTCCCGGTGGTGCACTACTAGGACACAAGTAGGAGAGCAGTTGAGGCACACACGGTCGTAGGGCGTCAGCTCGTCGCGCTGCAACTTGCTCAAGCAGTGCAAATAAAGCACTCTTCTCCACAGGCTCCGCATGCGGTAACAGAGATACGAGTGCTGTTGCATGTGCTTCCAGTGGCTCTGGACAAACTTCGTAGAGGTTTGTCAAGATACGGCAAAGGGGATAGTTGCCTATGAAACAAAAATAATATGTAAATAGCTAACAATGGCAACTAGACGACCGTTTGGTGCAACGGTAGCGATCCTGCCTTTCGCATCGATGGTCCTGGGTTCGAATCCCGGAAGGGGCAGATGTTTGTATGATGAATACGAGCATTTGTACTTGAGTCATAGATGTTTGTATATATTTCTATTGATATTACTTATTTATGTATGATATATGTATGTCTACCCTAGTATCCATAACACAAGCCTTAAAGTGCAAATGTCGAAAAAAAAAAAAAATTATACAGCACAATTTTCAAAAATTTTTTAGAAGGTCTACCTCATAATGCTATGCTACTTCTTCCTTGTTTATAAAATTTTAATGACTGGTGCACAATTTTATAAAACAAAAAAAATAAAGCTTATTTGTTAACCATAGCAGATTGGATGAGATATCAGCTTTAACCCAAGCAGACAGTACAATCCACGCAAAAGTACTATGGATGATGAGTTTTAACTTACCACAAAGGGTTTAAGGGACTATTAAGCTGCTTTAATTTTTCTACTAGTAATCAATAAACTGAATCAATTCTAGGATAATAACATCACTGATGGGCCACAGACCTTCCCTATGAATGGAAACAGAATAAGGAAATAGGGTCCATTACCCTTGGAGCCCAGACCCAGAAGGCTCACTAAATATTTTTTGTTTACAGTTTCATCACAAACCTGACATGATAGAGTCCATAATAGTTTGAACATGTGGCTTGAGTAATGCTGCATGGTGGACGGCAGCAAGCGACAGGTAGCGTGCCATATGTCTGGAAATCTCACGATTTCCTTTGTGCAGAAATTGAACAGCTACTGGCAGAAATAGCTCCATAACATTTTTATTGCTATAATGCTCTTTCTCAGCTTGAACCGGAAACGAAACCTACGGAAATGTGGCTTGTTACTTATAACATAATTATTCTTTTTCAGATTTAATGTGATATTCAGCATTTACTTCAACCTGAAGTAAACACAACATATAGATGGGTTTCTCAGTACTCATACTGCTAGTGGAGAGTGAAAATATACTGCTTATGTATTAAAAATGCTTTTCGTATTATTAATTGGCAAATATCAGGTTATATACAAGTAAAGCGTTATAAAAATTATAACTTATTGGACAGTAAAAAAAAAATTAACTTTTAAATTCATCAAAATGAAATAGGTGGTATATGTTTTCATTTACTGTAATACATATAAGCGACAATTTAACATTCTTAAATAGGTATTTAGCCAATATTTTTTCTTCTTTTATCATTAACTTTTGTTTTCTACTTACTAATACTATACATGCTATAATATCAGATGCTATTTTAGCATGAGGAGGGTCATCATCTCTCAAATGACCCAATGGCATCAAATTATGGTGTAAGCAGGACTCCAGTAATGCCACCAATGCCACACAGTACTTCTCCAGAGTGCCGGTCTCCTTTATACATGATGTGACTCTTGTCACACATATCTCTATTAAAGCTTGATCACGATCATTACGACAATAATCTGGTCTCGAAGAAATTTCTGTTATTTGTTTCAACTGTAAAAGGTTACAAATACAATCATAATAAATTATGAGTAAGAAATTTGTATCAATATAATGAATAGTTATAAATAATATTATCTCTTAACTTAACACTATTATAAAGTAAAAATATATGAATAAGACATGTGATGTAGGTATAAATCAATGAGTTGATGACATTATCATTCAGGAAAAGATAAAAGATCAATAATTTTTATTGGCATTATGTATCTCATATATGTGTTCCCAGTAACATTCAATGATTTTAAGTTTTAAACAAACAAAGAGGTAGTGTCGTCTATACTATTCTATAAATCTACTTTGACTTATCTTTTCCTCCTAGTATTATTAGCACAACTGTTTGGTATTAAGTAACCTTAGTTATCATGTTATGCATAATTTATATGACGTACCACATCATTCAGATCATCCACTATATCGGCATCTGGGATGGCAAATAAATCCCCAGCCCTTGTAAGATCCCTCTCGTTTAGCACGTGTTTTAGTAATTCGTGCATTTTCCTCACGAGCATTTAGTAAATCGACATCAAACATTTACAATTCGTAATTACTTCAAACATGTATAACTGCTTGAACTTCCACCATACTTTTAACTGAAAATTATAAATTCGCTTGCGATATCTGTATGCTAATGCTAATTTAACGGTATTTGTTTTATTGCGCTTTCTAATGCAAATATAAATAAAAGTCTTTGAGCTGTAACTTCTGCCAAGTTATTTCGTTGTCAAAAACCGGGTTAATTTTTTTGTTGTTTTCTCATAGGGTAGGCAAAGGGTATAAAACTCATACAGTCTAATCTTCATTTTTTTCTTCATTAGATGATGAATGATGATGAGAGCCGATTTATGAACGATAGATGATCAATAAATGATGAATGAACAGTAAAATTTCCCTTTCACTAGGTTTCAGTAAAGGTGTAAGGTTTTATTGAAAACTCCCCTTGGACTTCTTCTTTTTTTCACTTCCCAACACTCTTACATATTCACAAACACCTAGTGGTTAATAACCCTTCATTAATACGCACTGAAATGTACCACAACACAAATTTTAACAAAAAAAAAAACTGGTTGGTTGCCTGTAAAGTCGGTATACGGGCGAAAGTTTTACGTGACAACGACTTTGAGTGGTAAAATAATTTTAATGTGAATATTCATTCAAGAAGGATGAAATAAAAGTAACAATTTAAAACATTTATTTATACAAAGAATTATATTTAAAACATTAATTTATAGGCACGCGTCCCTTCCACTTTTTATGTCTGTCTCTCTCGCTCTTAGGCGGGCTAACCATGCCCGAGTGGAAGGGACGCGTGCCTCTCACTCGCTCTCATTGTAAGCGCATAACGTGAGCGGAGCGTAACGCAGTTTCTTGAAGTGTCACCCGGCAAACCAATTTATAAGACGTTGTCACGTCAATAAACAAAACCACCAGAGAAACCTATACTTGGTCCTAGAGAGAAACGCTTTCCGCTCTCGTCAAAAAGTCCCATAATTTTTTTGTTAAATTTTCGTTTAAAGAAAAGCCGAGGTTACAATGCCCATGCAGTATTTCTTTATTCTTGCTTATTTGAAGAATGAATAAATTAATTTAAAAAGATGAGATTTTATTTATGTGTGATAAAAGGTGAAGAATGAATAATATGGTGCACTGTTTTGTGTTGTGTAACGGGCGGCGTGTAGGATGTACGAGTGTTCAAGAAACTCCACTAAAATTTTGTCGTAACCTCAAATCTTGTGTAGACAGAGACTATGACAAGCAAAACTGATTTTAATGAACTATCAACAAAAAGACAGCCAACATTCTCAACCAACATTTCTCAGCGGTTGTGAATATATTCAAATGAATAAGAAAATCAACACCTGTTATAGTTTGGTAAAATCAATTTTTTTTACCACACTTAGCGTTGTTTATTTGTGAAGGCTTTATTTTATAATTTTATATTTAAAGTGCGCTATCTTTAAATATAAAATTATAAAATATTAGTTTGTGTGGTTGCATAACACTGACAGCTTATTTTTAGCTCTCTTCAAAGAGGTAATCATAGAGATTGTTATATTGGTAGGACGAACATATTTACTGTAAGGAAAAATTACGTAGCGATTGTTTAGTAGGAGTTTAGTCACAGAACAACGTAATCAAATTATACGAAATAAGATTCATACTAGCTTTGTAGGTAAATTATTTATAAGGTTCGTTATCAAAACAGCGGAAAATGTTTTTTCAAGCTTTCTCCATAAGTTCATGGAGATTTGAATAAATTCCATAGTTTAACTGAAATCTAGGGAAAGGAATTATTTAATTATTAATTGATCATCTTTCATTAGAAATCAACTCCTATCATGATCTAATTAAATAAATTACTCAGGAGTGAGCAGTATGGGCTTTCTACCTTTTGTCTTTTTGTATGGTAAACTTAACAGAAAATAATAATGTCAATTATCATGTCACCAGCGTTGCCAACGTAACGGATCTCCCGTCATATCTAGCGTATTAGGGCTATGAAGGTACGGAACAAATATTATTTTGACGGCTAACGGATTGTTTAGCGGAATTTGAAAAAGATTATTATTCTAAAAAAGATAGATTTATTTTTATATTTCAAATTATAACTTTTTTTTTTAAATAAAAGCAAAGTATTTGTTTCTATTATGTCAATTCTATCTGCGTAAATACTACACAATTACATATGTACCGTAGACACTATATCTACGACATACATGTACGAGAATTTCCCTTGTCATAGACAAGGTAACAGGATGCAAAATAATGATGCGAACTCTGTCACACTTTTTTTTTTGACGTGACAACGTCTTAAATTAGGTTGATTTAATTATATTCATATCAATAAATATTCTACCGAGAAAAAGACGTTGTCACGTAAAATCTTCGCCCGTAAAACCGACTTTACAGGCAAAAAAAAAAAAAAAAAAAAAATGGTTTTTTATTCACGAGCTTGGTGTACACTTCAGACACACAGAAATTTACTGTTCTTGCGTTTTTTTTGAAGTGATTTAATGGATTGTTGCACTTAATTTTTATTAAACTTGAATTATTATTCTATTTCACTTTTTATTTACATAAATTTTACACCTGGTAATTCGACGGATTTAACTGACGACAAAATTACGATTACGAAAATTACGAAAATTAGATTTAACGGATTGCTAACGGAATTTCGTAATGAAGTCGGCGGAATTTCAAAATTATTATTGGCAACACTGCATGTCACCCATACCTTGCTTGCCTATACTATACAATGTGGTTGGTCATATATCATATATTTAGTAAAAAATAGAAGTTATTATATTAGAAAATGTCTGTACCATGTAGGTCCGGTTGTGGGGAAAAAGCTGTGCTTAAGGTTTGTTACCTTATGTAATGTGTAATTTACAACATAAAAGACAACCGTAAATAAGTAATTTTGTCTTGAAATTTTTTTAATTTCAGCGACCTAAAACAGGAGATGCTCTTTGCAAGCAATGTTTTTACCGTGCCTTTGAAACTGAAGTACACTACACCATTACAAAAGCAGAGCTTTTTAACAAAGGAGATTCTGTTGCAATTGCAGCATCTGGTGGCAAAGACTCCACCGTCCTTGCTCATGTTTTGAAGACACTAAACCAACAGTATAATTATGGTCTTAATTTGATGCTTCTGTCAATAGATGAAGGTATCACTGGTTACCGAGATGATAGTTTAGAAACAGTCAAACAAAATCGTGATGATTATGACATGCCATTGAAAATTCTGTCATATAAAGATTTATATGGTTGGACTATGGATGAGATCGTTGCACAAATAGGAAGAAAGAACAACTGCACATTTTGTGGTGTATTCAGAAGACAAGCACTTGACCGTGGTGCAGCTATATTAAATGTAAAATGTATAGCAACTGGGCATAATGCTGATGACATAGCAGAAACAGTTTTAATGAATGTTCTGAGAGGTGATATTGCAAGGTTAAAGAGATGCACTTCAATATCAACAGTAAGCCCTTTTTTATTTAGGTCTGTTCTCTTTGTGTCCTGTTATTTAATTAATTTGACAATTATTTTAATAGGGTAGTGAGGGTACAATACCTAGAGTTAAGCCGTTAAAATATGCATATGAAAAAGAAATAGTGATGTATGCTCATTACAAGAAGCTGGTCTACTTTTCTACAGAATGTGTGTTTGCACCAAATGCCTATAGAGGTCATGCCAGGGCTTTGCTAAAAGACATGGAAAAGATTAGGCCCTCTTGTATTATGGATATTATTTATTCAGGTAAGTTCCATACATCAGTAGCAAAATGTTTCCTTTATTATTTAGGGAAAGCACTAAAATTTTGCTTATTACAGGAGAAACAATGGCAGTGAAGGAAGATGTCAGTCTTCCAACACAGAGGATTTGCATAAGATGCAAATTTGTATCTTCACAAGAAGTTTGTAAAGCTTGTGTCCTTTTAGAAGGACTCAATAAAGGATTGCCAAAGCTTGGTGTAGGAAAAAGTTCTAAAGCGAAAAAAATGCTTGAAGAATACCATGCAAAACATGGACAAAACAATATAGAAAGAGCACTTGAAGATTTAGATGAGAGTAATAAAAGTTATAAAAAGAATTGCATAACTAAAGGTAAGTCCTGTAAATCAGGACTTTGTAAAAATGGTAATACAAAATCTGAAAATATAACAAATCATGAAAAATGTAACAAAAAAAGTAATAACTTAAATGAGAATAAAAGTGAAAGCAGTGATAAAATAAACTTATTACTTGAGAAGTATGGAATAAATGAGGAAACGCAAAACACAAAACTTGATAGTTCTCAAAATATTGATGTTACTGATGATGATATCATGGAAGTGTTACATAATGAGGAGGTGGATGACACATGTTCAAGTTCATGTGGAAAATTGGGATCATTGCAAATAGGATTTTGATTATTAAAAGATATATATAATGATAAATCTTTTTTTTATAATTAGGCATTGTTAAGCACTATCCGACATCTAAGTTTATTCAAGTTGGGTTAACTAATACTTATCATAAAAATAAAATATCTACATTAAAAAAATACATCCGCAATCAACACATATTAGTGACCCCAACCTGAATACTAGCAAAATTTCTGTACTATAAATTATCATTCAAGCTTGTTGATTCAGGTAATGAAAGCTGGAGCACGAGACTGTATCCTTTCTCGACAGATCGGGCAGTGGTCTGTGATATTGTCAGAGCAGTCTTCACAGAGGCATACATGCCCACAGGGAAGCAATATTATCTGTAAAAAATAATTTATATTTTTAAAGACTATCAACTTATTCTAAGCTATATCACAAAAATAAAAACAAGATTTTATTCATCCATATGATTAAGATAACATAATTAGATTAAATCATACATTGCACTTGTTTAAAACAATCTAACAACAACATAAGCACTGAAAAGTCCTGACAAGAAAAAATTTTTACATAATTATCAATTTGAAAACTTACTTCTTTTGGATTTTCTGTGCACACAACACATAGCTGCACTTCAGAGAGATTTTTCTCTCTAGCATGTGCCCGACGTTCTTTTCTACCAATAGCCAGTTGATTCTTAATATTATCCTCAAGGGCACGTCGGCGTCGCCTCTTTATGTATTTGTATGCTATACGACAGGACGCCACCGCAGCTATAGACCCGAAAACAACTAGTAACACCCTGAAGAAGATATCAGAGCAACAATTGAGATTTCAATCTAAACTGGTTGCTATGACCATTAATAGGGCATGTATAAAAAAACGAAAAAAAAAAACTAAATGCATTAGGTAAATCTAGTGTATTTTCCTGTGTAGACATAACATGAAAAAATATTTAGTACATATATTAATGTCAAATCAAAAGATAAAGAGTTCAGGACTCACATTATTGTCACAAACATTAGCAGAAAAGCTAATACTGTATCATGACAAGTTTATTAATCAAATATGAATGGTCTTAACTGGATTGATTGATGTAAACAACTGACCAGATTATAATAGCTGTCTGGCAATTTAAAAGACCTTTATTACTATGACATTCATGTCTGTGAATGTGTGAGTATTCATCTAACTATAGCAAATGAACTTATATAGCTGACAAAACTGTAATACTAATTGAAAAAGAGGAAATGTAAGTGAATATTTATTGTTAATTTATCTTAATGTAGTGTTACTTGGTTGTACTAAAGTGGAGTAAGACCATACCAACATCTAGATTACCCATTTTGGTTACGACACTAAATAAACAATAAAGAAATAGGGAAATCTAATGAAATTTAAGTATAGAATCAAGAATCATACCTTAGGAAATCTTTGGAGCTAGCTAATCTTTTTAATAAGCTAGATTTTGTTGCTGTTGTTAAATACAATGGTAAACCTTCTTTAGGAGGTTGTATTTTTAAAGCACCAGTGTCGCTTCTACTGAGCTCTCCTATTGCTGTTATGTATGAGCCGTCACGAAGCATTTCTTCCATAGTTTGTAAACCTCGCTGACGAACACCAGAAAAGAAACCCCAAACATGATCTATCACACCAGGGGACATTGGCTCAAATTTATCAGATATAACATCCATATCTGTAACAGAAATAGTGACTTGCAATTCTTCACATTTAACACAATACCTCTTTTAAGAAAATACAAATAAAACTCAATTTATTTTACCAAGTAACTCCGCAGCAAGAGCATCGACCACCTCAATATTATACTTTCCATTACTGAGCACAAAAGGAGTGGAGTTGCACACCTCATGTATTGTTCTTGTCTGATCTGACCAGAATCCAGCAGAAGTTCTGGCTATTACATGTTCCTTGATTGTCAATCTAAACATTAAGGATCTATGTTAATATATAGATTAAACACTCTAAAGAATAAAAAAAAAAAAAAAAATTAACAAGGTGTTCATCAGAAGGCTGTCTGATCATCACCTTTTATAATAATAATCATTAATTTACATCAAACATGACATAAAAATGGTATGGATACATTAATTGAAATAACAAAGAGTACTATAATTGAAAAAAAAAGTTACACAATTCAAAATACTATGCAAATAATTTATTACTTAGATTTAAATTAAAATTTAATCTGAAACAATATGCAAAGAAAAAATATTTTTAACCATTTCTGGTAACTAACCTTTGAACAACTCCTGTAACAGAGTTGTTGTAGTTGCTGGTGATTGGATTCCCAAGCGGTTTCACGAGGCCTCGAATCACTACGTAAGGTATAATGTTGTTGGGATATTTATTAATTTCTTTATTTAAAGTTTTGTCTATATCTAACACAGGAGCTGTCTAAAAATATTACATAAAATTATAAAACCAGATAAATAACAAAGAAATGTTGTGTGACCCTTTTTATTACCTGTAAAGCATTCAAAATATGTTTACATTTACTAAGTTGTTTCACACAGAACCCGAGGATAAGGGAATCTATTCCCAAAATCACCGTTTCGCCTATTATTTCCGAGAAGAAATCCATTGCTAATTTATATAACCGCGAAATGCAAGCCAATTAAAATACGTCACATTATTTTTGTAGTATTCCTATAACATATTCTCATTAATTTAAAATTTATTTCTTCAAATCTCATTAATTTCAGAGACTTTTCACATAATTCATTTGAGTAAAAAGTCAAATAGATCAAGATTTGATAGTTGGCGTTTTGGTTTTTCTGGTTGTGAAAATTTTCATGAAACCAAATATATTATATTACGCACACTATGTATTACCATTATATAACTATTTAAATTAAAAAAACACATCTAAGGTGTAAGTACTTAGCGGTTGTTTATGTACCTGTAACATATTGAGTGTATACGACGTATACACTCAATATGTTGGGAGAAACGAAACGCACATGTGGAGGTAATTTTTTATTTTTGGCTTGCACAATTTGTGCATTAAGCCAGTGTCAAGTATAATCTTTCTTCTACGTTCTTGAGTAATTTCCAAGAAAATCAAAACCATTAAAAGTGACGCTTCGAGCTCCCGCCAAAAGGCCCATTTGGAAGTATTTGCTCAGGGTGGACTGGAGTCATAAAATATAAATACTACCAGCCATTAACAGTGGTTCGACTGGTTAAACTTTTTGGCGGAAGCGCGAAGTCACTTTGATGGTTTTGGTTTTTTTGTTGAATTTTGTGTTGTGGTTGATATTAGTGTGTAATAATGGTGGGTTATTAACCACTGATACTTCAGAATATGCGTGAGTATTGACAAGTGAAACGAAACAGAGGAAGGTGTCTTTTCGCTCTCTCTCTCGAGAAGGCCACGAGGTTTCAGTAAAATTCCACTTCTTTACTGAAACCTAGGAAATTACTCAAGACCTGGCAATTATACTTACTTGACACTAGTTAAATGCACAAATCGTGCGAGCCGCAAAAACATTGGTTCGGTTTTCGATGGATCATGATTTGTTTTAATTATAGCAATAATGTATATAATTTGTATACGAATATAATAAAAAGAAATATAGCTCTATGGCAGAAAGAAATAATGATCTTTAATTTATTAATTGGGATACATACTTCCATAACATACTTACCTGTGCGGTCATGGCTTTTCAAAAAGAAGATTGGCATTTCTAATTGAGTCGCGCCTTGTTCCTGAGATAAGTTAATTCATGTAGTAAGAATTTATTTAGATATTAAAATAAAGCAGTAAATGCTAAAATGACCAAACATACTACTCGGTATATATATATATATTGCTAAAGTGTGTGTATAATACAATGCTACATATACACACACTACAGCAAGCTGTCTTTTAACTCCTTTCAGGTAATTGAAGTAACTTTTATTCGTTACATCGGGCCGTCAGCTATGTTGTAGCAGATTTTAACAACTATTTTAAATTAAAAGCAATATAAGGGTATTATATTTTCAGCCAATCTATAATATCGACTAACTGTGTTGATTTGAGCCTGAGTTTTGCGATGTTTGTTGTTTAAGTCCGGAATAACTGTTTCTAAAGTAAGTCAAATCACCGCAGCCTAATTATTTATATAAAATATATCTTTACAAACAAAGTAAAAACGAAAGAGGTTGAAAAATAATAACAAAAACTAAATCATCCATTTTAATGAAAATGTTATGAAGTCTCTTATTGTTTTATTCATTTTAGCTATTTGACACAGATGGACGATATCGTCGAGTCTTCCTCGAACAGTGTAGAAGAATCTTCTGTTTGAAGATTTGCCCTATTGGTTTAGAACTAATTCCTCCTTCTGCGGACTCTGGATATCCTCCAGGCGTTGGGTTCTTCGTATTTATTATAAAGTGGTTCGAGACGTTGGTTCTTCTTAAACTTAGATAACTTGGTCGGGTCTGAGAACTTGAAGAAGGCAGGTGCAAACTCCACCAGCCACTTGGGGTCGATAGTCGTCACTTCGCGCATATACTCCTTGGTCGTCTGGACTAGCTCATGGTAAATTACCCTAGAAAACAATAAGTGTAATTTAATGATGTTTGAGTTTACTACATATAATTCAAATTTCTGATTATTATTATACTGATAATTATTCAAAACAACCTCATTATTTTGTATTTAAATTTATTTAATGCAATTTAATTGTCTACTTGACAGTCGTAACGGAAAAATATAAAATATGTAAAATATCATAGTTTAGTGGTTAATAAAGTAAATACAATATATTTCTATGGGCTACAAGAACCTAAACGCGGGCGGTCATAACAAGCAGCGGATGGCTCACATCACACAAAACAGCGTCGTGTGCTTTGTTTGTCGTAAATAATGTTTGGCGCAAATTTGCCTAAAGTAGGTGCATTTTATGTGTTGTGACGTCACAGCCAGCAAATGTCACATGACCGGGTATTTTTGCGCGAATTTTAAATTGTTGGTTAAAAAACCTTTTTTCCTAATTAATACGGCTTTTTCGAAAAAAAAGATTACTGTAATAAGTATAAAAAATCAGCCCACGAATTACTACAATATTTTTCTGAAAACTGTCAAATAGTCAATGTTTATTGGATACTTTGACAGTTAAATCTTGTGCTTCCTTTGAAAAAACAATTACCATTCAGGTTGACGGTTGAAGAGGGCGCTGGAGGGGTGTATATAGACGACCTGACTGTCCACTAGCGTGCGGTACCCTTCCTGCGGGTCCTTCTTGGCCGCGTTTCTAAAGAATCCGGAACAGATCGTTTTCTGAATGCGCACTGTATTCTTGCCTGCTGATACCACGTCCAATTTATGCCTGAAATATATTTCAGTGTGTAAATTCTACAAAAAATAACGTAACAGTAATATAAGCTATGTACGGGATTTTGTTTTTATTTTTATTAAGTTTCCGATATTTCGGCACTGGTTTTAAATTGTCGAATATCTGGAATCCTGTGGTTAGTATATGTAAAAACCGAAATAATCAAAAAAGTGTCGTGTCGCGATCCGTTACTGTAAGTGTTGTGTGTCGAGGACAGTTTCAAGTGAATAATGAGAATGTGAACAATGGTACGGGTATCGAACGCAATAGAAGACTTCGTCGGAGGGTAGACCGATATATCTACCACCTACCCGCAATCACTTCAGTTGCTCCGTGATCACGGAGCTTGCCACAGTGCCGAAATATCGGAAACTCAATAAAAACAAAAACAAGGTACATGGTAATAATCCCGTACATAACTTATATTACTATAATGTTAGTGACCATGACAGTTTAAAACAATATAAAATATAACGTATTCTATTCTTCTAACAATTTTATAAGAAACACTTTGAAAATGTGAAATTATAATGTTGCGTAAGAGTAACTATAAGATGGTGCGTCCGGTTCGAAGGACCACTGCCCATAAAGTTTAAGTGAAATTTCAGAATATCGGAAAAAAGCCAAGAACAACAACAGAAGATGCATAGTAATAATATAATCATGAAAACAAAATTAAAGGCCGAACACACTGGCTATATACAATATCCATGTAACTGTGCATTACCTATTTACTACTACTTTACTAACTATTCAGCACGTAATTTTACTGCTTGTCTAGCTTATTGTGACATTAATTTAATAACAACATTAACAGATAAAGGATACTTTCTTCTGATTGAACATAAGAAGTTTCCAATATAATTTAGCAAATGAGTTTTTAGCTTTGACTGAGAATCGATCTGAAAACTTTACCATAACGACAATAAAGCAATGTTTTAACCAGTTTAGAATGACGTCTCCAGTTTTTTACCTGTCCATAATCCCAAGCAGCTGCTTCCTCACATCCTGAGCTCTCTTCAGCGTCCTGATCTGAACGAAATTCTCGTAACACCACGCGTTGGAAAACTTATTATTTCGCCAACTGTTGTAGACAGCGAGCAGGGTTAAGTGGTCACCCTCTGGCTGATTGAATTTCGCCTTCTTCTGATCGGCTAAAGCTTGTTTATCCTTTGGTCGGTAGAAAACGTTTTGAACGCTCAACATCGATACTATAGTCAGAATTTCGTCGGAGCATTGTAAGGCTACCGACATTATGAGGATTTTAGAGAGATTCGGCTCCAGAGGGAATTCTGCCATCTGTCAAAAATGAGAAAATATTACATAAGGTTAATTTAGCTACCTTCCGATCAAATTTCGAGACTGTCCAAAAGCTCTGTATTATTTTATTCTATTTAATTATATTTTAAATACTCAATGAACACTACGACCACCGCAATCTGTAGAACCTATATAAACATAATGTAAACTGTTAGCTTAGGGGCCACAGCTTCAGGCTTAGTAAATAATAACCCAAGAAAGAACTTTATCAGCAACGGACTCGTCAAAAAGTGGAATTAGTTTCCGGGTGATGTAGTCCTTGCCTCAAACATCTATTTGTTCAAAAATCCACTGACAGATATTCAAAATAAAAGTAATTAAAACTCATTGAATAGCAAGATACAGATGCTTTCAGTAAGACCAACTGCTTGTCTGTTAATAATATTAATAACCAAAATTACATTAGGGGCGATCTTAAAATTTAAGTCACGTCACGCGAATTTTAGGACTTTTTAACCCTTCCCCCGTCCTTGTCACAGGTTGTCTCGTCACACATGTTTCAATTTTATGCATGTATTAAAAAATAATCAAAAGAAAACAGTTATTTTCATTTTCTTACTTTAATAAATAATCTTTTATGAAATCAACATAAAGTCAAATATTTTAGATGAGTGACAGACAGACAGTGAGAGTGATAGACATGTGACGTCACAAGGCTTTTGACGTCTTGCCTCTTGTCACATTCCGGTGATATCCTCCCTCCCCTTTAACGTGTGACGAAATTTAGGAAATTTCCCCTTATTTGTGAACTATAAATGAACCAATAAACCAATTTTGATACTATTTTATTTCTGCAAGATCAGTGACATACCCTGCGGCCGAGGCGAGTCAGCAAACCCTCGGAATCGAGTGCAGACAGCGAGTGCAATTGTTCCAGCGCCATTATGAGCGACTCCACCGGCGGCGCATCCATGAAGTCGAAGTGGAGCAGGTCGTTGATGCCCATAGTCTTCAGTTGAAGCACCTGTACGAATAATTGTTTTATTTAGATGTGTATAAAAGCTTTGTTAGGATTCGACGGGGAGGCGCCGTAAGTCATACGCTAAGATGACAAAGGAGAAAGAGACAGAAAATAATCACTGCGGTTGTTTATACTATTTTGATTAAACTAAGTTATTATGTATTTAATTTTATTTTTTGCATTCACAATGCCATATTTCTATAAGATATAAAATACGCCTGTAGAAAACAACCAAGCCTCCGAGCCCTCAGGTGGCATCAGCCCTCAGGTTATTATACTGAAATAAAACAACTTTTTTACAGGAATAAAGGAGTCGAAATGTCAGGATTAAATATAAATTATGCGCAAAAAAATCATGATAATTTTTTTTATTGAAATGTGCGCTAAAGTATAAGAACTAAATAGGTTATTATAGATATTGGCGTCGACAATATCTGGTCGTGGTAGGTGCGCTCAGAGTGCACCAGTACTACGAAGGGCACCATAAGACTCAATGTGTTGTGTCTGATCCATTGTATTTCGAGTGGGGGCATCCCGTCAAAATAGGCGAGCTCCTTGTACCGCCGGTACTACGAGGACTTTTTTTAATTTAGGATGGGGGTAGCTCTTGATCCCAATTAAGCCCGGGGGCCAAAACAGAATCCACGATGGAACGAGCTAACCTAGAAGGTACTTATTCACCCTGGCTTTGAAAATGGACGGGTTATAAGTTCTCGGAAATAAAGACGCAGGGACTCCACTGTTCCACTCCTTTGCTGTGCGTATAATGCCTTCATTATTGGCATTATACGCACAGCACACATGTTGAAAAGCGCTTGGTGCGACAGGTAGGAAAAGCAACCAAAAAGTGTGGTAGCCTGCAGTGCGTCTGGATGTCCGATGGAAAAAAGAAGATGGCAGTACGAGCAAATGCAGCTCTTGAGCTATAGTAGGTATGCCTCCAAACCTTTACCGGCTAATAGGCCGGGTGGGACAGTGTAGGAAAGTCACCTCATAATTTCGCCGTCTACTAGTGACTGAGTATGCGCATTTTGTCGCGTATAAAAAAAGTTGCAGTAGAGGAGCTTTTTGTGTAGATTTCGGGGAAGTGCAGGCGGGGCTAATGCCTTGGGGTCTTCACAGGAGAGGGACCCCCACAATAGAGATAAAAAAAATGATGGATCAGCAACTGTCAACAACTTTTAATTTTTTTTTTAATGAAAAATACACAAGAGCTTTTAACATTATTATAACAACTGTATAACCAATATTGGCGATAAACGATTTTGATTTTGAATTGCTAGTCGAAAATAATTCGGGGCGTCCATTGCCTTAGGGCGTCCAGACCTCATTTTAAAATAATACACTCGAGGGTGAGAATCTCGTCGCCATCTATCTACCATTATCTTGAGTACTAGCAGCACAGCAGGTACAACGATGGGACTTACCGTGGTCGCAAGGTTGGTCCGTTGTATTTCGGGCACAGGTGTCGGCAGCATCTCGTCACGGTAGGCCCGTTCAGTGTACAGTCGATAACATTTACCGGGCCCCGTACGCCCTGCGCGTCCTGCCCTTTGTTTGGCCGCTGCCTGAGAGTAGAGAGTTATTATTTATAATATTACTTGATGGTTGGGCGATTGTAACTAAAAACTTTCTATTCTTTAGGCTACTTTTGAACCTTATTGCTGTAAGTGTTAGAAGAAAAAACGTGGTGATGCGTCATGCTCGTGATCGAGCGTTGGTAGTGGACAAGTCTATTTTGAGCACCGATGTTATTTACTATAGTTTCAAATAGCAGATTATATATTTATTACTATAAATTTACTTCTTTATCATAAAATTTAATTCATATTTATTTTAAACGGCTCGAATAAGGAACAAAACAGGAACATTCATTTCCAATTCAGCAGAGTGTGACTGGGTCATGAAATATCAACAATATTCAGTTTAGTGGGCAAAATTAACACAAAATTACCTGCGAAATCGGAGTAACCACCAGCGAGTCCATGCCAGTCTTGGAATTGTAAACCTTTTGCTTCACAAACCCAGGATCTACAACGTAATAAATACCGTCGATGGTGAGCGACGTCTCTGCGATATTGGTGGCGATGACCACCTTACGCGATCCTGGTGGCGCGGGTTCGAATATCCTCGTCTGCATCTCCGAGGGTAACGCCGAGTAGACCGGCAGGATTATCAGCTCCGGCACATCTGGGCCGAGCGACTTCATACGCTCGTACAGTATTTCGCAGGCCGTATCGATCTCCTCCTGACCGGTGAGGAAGAGCAAGATATCCCCAGGCGGTTCCCTCAGGTGTATTTGCATTACCGTAATTAAAGATGCGTCCAAATAGTCAGTCTCTGGCTCTTTAGTATACAAAACTTCAACAGGAAACGTTCTTCCCGGTATAGTGAAGATAGGTGCTTCGAAGAAGTATTGAGAGAACTTCACAGCGTCTAAAGTGGCTGAGGTCACGATCAGCTTGAGCTCGGGTCGTTTCTGCACAGCTTGTTTAAGCAAACCGAACAATACGTCGGTGTGAATGGTGCGCTCGTGAGCCTCGTCTAACATTATCACTGAGTAAGACTTCAAGTCCAGATCCATTAGGCACTCGCGGAGTAACATACCATCCGTCATGTACCTGATGACATAAAAGGAGTATCATTAATTATTTGTTAACTTGGTAAAGTAATGAAAAGGTAATCGAAAATTGGAACAAAAATTTACTATCTTTATCTCCTTCATGCTTTAGAAGGCACGTTAAGACATTGAAACACCGGACCGGTCTTCAAAAAAGCTGAACTGCAACCTAATCAAACTAAATAGCAATAAAGTACTCAAAGTTAGTGGCTGGTCTACTAATAGGCTGGTAACTGGTCACTGCACTTAAACTAGCACCTGTTTACAAAAGGTGTGACAGAGAGCCCTCTACGCAAAGGTTGCATGGACGAGGAAGAAACTTCACAGCACGTACTTATGGAATGCGGGAGCGTGTAATATCAACGGGTACAGTTTGTCCAATCCCTCCTGTGCGTACAGCAGCCTGAATAGGCTGCTAATATTCTGGGAGGTACAGAGTTGGCTGGAATAAAAAGAATACCTAGGGCCCAATCAAGAGGCTAAGTGTGGAAAATGCCTCGTAAAACTTACTAAGCCATTGGTCCGAGCTAAATCTATAGTTGTTACCATCCAGCAATCCACACTGAGCCCAGGGTGATGGGTTGTGGTCCAAGGTGATTTCAACCGTAGCATAGGCCGGTGCCAAGCAGTGCTTATATTGATATGCTAATGCCAATGTTAAATCTAATTTTTCTCCCATAAAAAGCCTTCATGAAGGCTGGTATAAATATTTGTAGGTCAAATGTACCTACATGCAACAGCCTACTAAACAAGTGATATCTGCAGCCCATTAGCTTCAATAGTGCTTTCATTGGGGTTAGGTTAGGTTAAATTTTCTGTATTGCCTCAGATGATACTATTGTTGTTTCTGAATTTCATAACACAAGTGGTTTAGCTAGTTAACTTGGATTCACAGCAATGGATGTTGTTATGAACTGGTTGTTACTACTTATAATTTTGTCTATGATTTTTGATTTGTCACTATTGTCATTGTTTTTCGTTTATAAAAATTCTCATATTTCACTAATACCAGCTTTTATTTATAACATCGATTAACAACAGATGTGATGTTATCGGATAGTTTATTATATCAAACATTATTGTTATGAATTCATGATACTTTGTTATTGCAACCACTATTAAATTAAATGAGTTTCTCTTCAGACAATACAAATATTGCCTCTTTGAATTAGTAAAAAAATATTATTTTGAGCAAATAAAGGTCAATGACTCCTATAAGCTAACTCGGTGCATACTCACTTGATAACAGTCTCAGGGCTAGTGCAGTCCTCGAATCGGATTGTGTAGCCAACCTCTTGCCCGAGTCTGCAACCAAACTCCTCGGCCACACGCTTAGCCACCGACATGGCGGCAACTCGTCTCGGTTGCGTGCAAGCGATTTTACCACGCGCTGTTAAACCACACTCCGCAAGGTACTGCGTGATTTGTGTAGTCTTGCCGGAACCTGTTTCACCGATCACTATCAAGATTTGGTTGTCTGCTACAGCCTGTAAGATGTAATACAATGATTAAAGGTATGATAAAAGTTATTTACACGTTTGAGATTTTATTACACAGTGTTCCTTACAACTATATAGAATTTTCAGGTATTACAAAGTTTAAAATAGAAGCATTTACTTAGTGTCTAAAGAACAAATTACGCTAAAGGAATTAAAAATAGTGTAACTTAAACCGCTAAAAGCGTCTTTTTTTTATTTATTACAAATCAACATAACATAGTGGAATGAATTTTTTAATATAGAAGTAAAAATGTTAATTACCTTAGTTAATTCATCCCTAAGTTTGTATATTGGCAAGGACTGCCTCTGCTCTAGCAGTGATAGGTTGGTCTTCTTTCCGAAAGAGGATTTCTTGCCTCCGATGACATGTTTCTTCCACTCGGGCAAGTCCTGGGGCGTGATACTCGTGCCACGCATGTTGGCTGCGAGCGCCCGCCCGTCAGCCTCCGGCAATGGATCGATCCAGTTCTTGTTTAACCCTGTTGGTAAACTCTCCATCTCTTGCTCTCGTTGGATCATCTTTTGCTCTCTCCTCTCTTTCGCTAGCGCGCTCTGCATCATCGCGGCCTGTGCCAAAGACCCATCGGGGTTCTTCACTATCCGCACGGGTGACAGTTCATGCAACGCACGGCCATGACCTTGTAGGAACGGCGGTTCTTCTTCGACCAATTCGATTTCTATGTCTGCCTCCCCGTCTTCATCTTTAGGCAGTAGACCTGTCTCTTCATCGAAATCTGGCAATTCGCTCTTGTCTATGACCCCAGATGATATCATCTAAAATCAATAAAACATAGTTACATTTGACACTTAGATGTTTGGTCCAAGATAAAAATGTGAAGAAATATTTCTCTTCTTGTAGTAATAAGAGTATGATGACTCTTTATAAGTATAGTTTTACTATTGATGTTTGAAAACTCAGTAATTAATCTGAATTTACTCAAATAATTGCAAAATATTGCCAGTGTGATATATTTTATAAAAAAAGCGTTTATGTAACCTGTTTGATCTCCCAACGCTCGGGACTGGAAATCCTAGTAACTCGTTTGCGGCTTGAGTCCTCGTCAGGATCGAGACCGCCTTGCAGACCGGCAAGCACTGTTGCGTTGGCAGCTGGTCGGTCAGGGTTGCGCCCTGACCTCTCGGCCTGAACAAACAATTAACATTCAACAAATAACACTCACTCTAAAATTAAAACTAATAATAATTCTGATACCTGCTCCCATAAATATTTCATAAAGGCAATAACAATATCAATTAAAGTTTCATTTAATTTTACATGGAAGGATATGGGTCAGAATCTTCGGTTAGTGTCAGAAACAAATAGCAGCACATTCGTCTTTGCGAGAGTTTAGAATTATAAGACTGCGGCGGCATTCGTTGGCTGCAAATTATTCAGTAGTTTGGTTAATAAAGAAAAGTTGTATTGAAAATTTTTCATCAAATGCTAGCTAGGCAAACATTGGTTAGCTTACCTAGAAATATTTTAATTAACAACATCTCTACAATATGAGTGTTACATATTCTTAATTTAAAAGCAATAACGTAACGAATAAATGGTTATCATGCCTTAATAGTATTTGAAAAATATGGTTTTTTGTTTTTTGTTGCAGAATTTTAATAACATTTTTCATATTCCCACCAATTTGATATACCCAAATTAAGCACTGTGAGGCTGGTGTTATGGATACTAAGGTAATGATATTTTTTATTCTTTTATTTTATTTTATTTAGTTAAGACACACCAACAGTGAACACATTAAGAAATCAAAGTGAAAACATAACAGGCATGTACAACATTCACATAACAAAAGTCACAGTCAACAAACAGACAATTTCGGAAGAAAAATTTATATTTAAATTAAATTTAAATGCAAATTAAATTATAAAATCTCTAAATTAAAAAGTCAAAATTAAAATTATAACAAAATAAATTAAAACATTAAAAAATACAATCCAAAATAAATAGGCCGTATAACAAAATAAAAAAGAAGTTACAATTTATGATTCAAAATGCTAGCAAATAAAATAGTTGCTACCATCTGACTAAAATGAATTTAGTATCTTAGACCTAAAGTTTGACAAAGAGTCGTAAAAAAATTTCGATTTCGATACAAGCATTTATTCCATTGTAATCACTACACATTCTGATTATCGGGGAGCTGTGTCCGAGATTGGTTCTACAAGACGGTATGAAGAACACTTTATTGATGGGATAACGCGGAAGAGTACGAGGGAGAGAAAGAGCAAGGCGGCAATGAATTGACTCACAGGTTAGTCCTACATTCAAAAGTTTGTAAAGAAGAACCAAACCGTGCATCTTACGACAATCTCTAAGAAGGTAATAGTAAAAAGGTCAATCGCTGGTCATAGCTACACCGTTGCGATATTCCCGACGAAAGGAATGACAAATGTCTTGTAAAAGTACGTTGCAAGCTCTCTACACATTGTGAGTGGTTACTGTAAAACAGATTCCACACTGTGCAGCCATACTCAAGATGACTTCTAACCAAAGAGTTATAGAGAAGAATCTTTGTGGAAACATGTTTAAATTTTTTAGTATTATGCTTCAGAAAACCTAGCAGGCGTGCAGCTCTCGTAACCACTGTATCGATTTGTGGTCTGAAGGACAATTCACTCCATCCATCATAACACCAAGAATCGTCACAATCCCAACCCTCTGCAACAGTGTTCCACCAATATTGTAAACAGTATCACAAGAATTCCTCTTTCGATTTATAAATCAGTAATAACATAGAAATATATATTTCCATATATGGGATACATTTGGCTTTGAAGGTAGTCTAGTCCAAACTAGGCTTAATTAGTTATAGTTATTTAGCTTCTGTATACTATACATGTATACCATGCAGACTAGTATGCAGTCCAACCATGGTCCAAGAACAAAAAACCGGCCAAGTGCGAGTCGGACTCGCGCACCGAGGGTTCCGTAAAATATTTTTATTCTATGATGTAACTAAAAATTTACGGTTTTCGCAATTTTTCCTTTATCTGTGCTATAAGACGTTGCTTTGTACCAAATTTCAAGATTCTGAGTTCACGGGAAGTACCCTGTAGGTTTTGATTCCCTTGCGAGTGTCGAAAATTTGCGGAATTTTGCGGCATAAACGGCTGTATCTTTTGATTCATCTCCAAGGGACAGTAGTCCTGAGTATTTGATATAAATTTCAGTTTGATACGTCCACATGTTCCTGAGAAAAAGGGTCTTGACAGACGGACAACAAAGTGATCCTATAAGGGTTCCGTTTTTTCCTTGCGAGGAACGGAACCCTAAAAAAATGGTAATTCCACAACACATGCATGTTTATTTTGGTATATCATGATTACAAACTGAAAGCAGTACATGATCACGTGTTAAAACAGCATATCTATAGTTTTACAATCTATTAACCCCTTAAAACCCAGGAGCATTATACAGGGCCATTTTATAAACACCATCCAAATTTATATATTATATTCTTTGAAGAAAGTAACGAAACAAGATTTTTTTCTTTTAATATCACTCAGTACTAAAATATTAAGTTAAGCCTACACAAAGTTATCCGAGGAAAACTACCGATTGCTGTCACAGTCACGCTACGCACGGTGTTGTAGCAGATGATTACACGACCCCCGCCCCGCCCTCCCGTATTTCATTGATACATTACAATGATTTTCATAAGTTGCAAATTTAAGCGAAAAAAAATAGGAACGTCAAATTGAAGAAGAGATAAGTTGATTTATTCTTTGAATATTTATCGATAACACTTTTAATAAATAAAAAATGAACATAAAAGTAAGCCACACCTAATGCACTTACGTCGCATTTTTTAAAATTTAATCAACTTATGTACAATAATTGGTTGGCGTAAAGCAAAGGGTGTTTCTTAACCACAGAATCTAAAAAAACACGGGAATCGCAAAGGCAATTCGAAAATCGCAAAAAAAAAAATGCTGTGCCAAAACCTTAGTACCTACCTACCTAAGTTATTTTTGTCTATTTTACACGATAGGATAAAGAAATGTATAATTAATAGTTCTAAAAATATTTTTGTGAAAAATTTCACAAGTCTTAGCCGCCCTGCACACATTTTGCTTTACTCCAACAAAATAATTAAATAAAAATCCAAACAAAATACACTTACATGAAGTTTGAAAACAATCACTTTACCTTAAAGTGTAGGTAATTTCTCTCTAAACAGTCTTGCACGTTTATAAACATTGTCTTTAATTGTATTACTTGTTTTTTCACTTTGTCACTTCGTTATATGCACGGACTATATTTATATTTAAGTTCTCGAGGCTTTGGGCCTTCTTCACATAAACCCGTCGTTCAATTTCGCCCTCGATTTCAATTGCAAGTGTGAACACATTTCGTTAGGTAGATAATTATGCGACGTAAATGCGTGAACGCAACATTGTACATCGCGGAAAGTCCGCGGGTGACTGATTTCATTGCGCCGATGTCGTTACAACTTGCGCGCGCAGCTCGGTGGGGCGCTTCGGGCGGTCGGTCGTTCAACTGTAAGTACCTATTTTGCCAGTAACCAGCTGTTGTAATAATTCGCTCGGACAAAATTCTTTTTTGCGGAAATTTTACCTCCCAATTTTTTTTCATAAATGAAGTGTTTGAATGATATCTTATGCCTAGAAAAAATTTGGATGGTGTTTATATAATAACCCTGTATAATGTTCTATAGCGCGCAGTCTGATTTAATCCTTATTACGGCTTTGATAATGGTTCTTTTTGATTGAATGATATTTTTCCCCGATAGAGAGAGAAATAACGCATTTAACAATCTGGGCGTCAAGGGGTTAATAATTTCAAACAGTAAAATGTATATAAGTTTACCTCCAAATGTGCGTGTGATGTCGGATTCAGATCTTTTCCTGTTTCTTGGCATACATCCTTCATTGTAAGAGAGACCTTTTGTCCAGTCAAGGACAACACTTTGACCTGGAAATTAACAAGAAAAATGTAATATAAATAAATACTTGCATGAATACATAAAATATTATTTAGTTTAATATACACACTTTAACTTTCTCTCCTCTTGTAACTACATCAGAGACATTAGTGACCCTGCCTTCAGAACGTAGCTGGGAAATGTGAACTAATCCCTCCCACCTTTTCCTTACACCCTCAATTTGAACAAAACAGCCAAAAGGAACTATGTTAGCTACTCGTCCATTATAAATCTGAAAAGGAAAAAGCAGCAGTGTCAATAATAACTTTGTTATTATACTATTATATACATAATTCATATGATGACTCTTGACACCATACCTTTCCTGGTTCAGGATCATCACTCATCTCCACATCAGGACTTTTTTTTCTAGGTTTCTTAAATGAATCTCCAAATCTGTGCTTTTCCTCCTTCTCATGTGAACGTGACCTATCCCTAGATTTTCGACCACGAGATCTAGATCTTCTATACCTTTCTTTAGACATAGACCTTCTTCTATCTCTCGATCTTGATCTCTTTCTGTCCTTTGATTTTAGCAGTTGTCGGTCTTTTGACCTTGACCTGTACCGATGACGGCTTCTTGATCTTCTTTTTCTACCTCTGCTTCGACTCCTTCTATCTCTACTTCGACTCCTTCTATCTCTACTTCGACTCTTTCTATCTCTACTGCGACTCCTGTTGTCCCTACTACGACTTCTTCTATGTCTACTACGACTCCTTCTATCCCTATTATTACTTATTTTTTCTCTACTATGGCTTCTCTTGTCTCTACTCCTACTCCTTCTGGCTGTTTCTTTTGATCTATCTTTTTTCATACTTCTGTCGTCTTTCATGTTTTTCGTGGTCACATTTTGTTTTTTTGTGTCTGTATTGTTATCATTACTTATATTGGAACTTGAAGGTGCCAAAGCTTCTAATTCTGCCATAGCTTGGTCAACAATATCATCCTTTTTCAGCTTAGCTTCATCTTTAAATATGTCTTTAGATGACACTCTTTTGTTTTTCTGTTCATTTTTTTCATTATCACTGCAATCATCATCAGAGTCAAATACAGGAGGCTTTTCATTTGGTATTGCTAACCCAGGGAACTTTGTAGCCAGAGGGTTTTTATTGGAAGATACTGTTTCATTTGTTTTCTCTGTAGAATCAACCGGTTTCATGTGTTGAATTATACGTAGTAAATTGGTCATGAATGAATCTGAAAATTCTGCTCCATTCTCAACCAAAGCTTTCTTGAATCCATCAAAGCTTGGGTTTTTATCAGCTAGGTCGATTATGAATTCAGCTGAAAAATAAAAGAATTTCACGATAATTATTGCATTTCAATATTTCTTATATTAAGTCATATAAATCTCTCTAGTAAGAGATTTATATGAAAAAGAAACAACGATACTGTGAAGGTTGCATAAACAAACTTCTTTAAAGACCAATCATAAACTTGATATAATATTTTTAAAAAAGACTTTTCTGTGTCAAAAATAAAAAGTAACATTGTCAAGTAAAAAGTGCTGTCTAAAAGTTGTGAAAAATAGTGAATTAAACTATACAAACGAGTTAGGTAAAATAGTCAAACTTATGTAAATAACGTTAATAATCCGCTGTGCAAGAAGGTAATATCTGCTAAATACAACAGGTTATTCGGCCCTCACAATGGAAAATTTTTCAACAAAAATTACGATTGGTCATCTTGAAGGAAAATCAAATTGGACAACCTGGAAATACAAAATCTCGATTGCGCTACGAGGTAATGTAGATACTATGGAGGTAGTAGAAGGCGGGTTGAAGAAACCAGTTCTTCAAGAAGGTGCAGGTGACGCAGATGTCGCAGCTTATAACCTGGAACTAACTAGGTATAAGAGAGCTGACTGCAGCGCACTGCTGATTTTGACCACAAACATGACGGAATTTACGTTACAAAAAGTAATGAGATTTGAGACAGCTTATGAAGTCTGGCGTGAGTTACATCGCTTATTTGACGGTCAATCAGAGGATAGGGCATACAACCTGTGTATGGAGTTCTTTAGCTTTAAACGGAACATTGCAGATGATGTATCAACTCATATGTCAAAACTAAAGAACATCTGGAGCAACTTGAATTTCGAGATCATTAAAGCGGACGCCAATGCCAAGCTCCCTGATTTATTCCTGATATGCAAGATTCTTGAAACTCTTGACGAAAGATTTTTTGCGTTCAAATCAAGCTGGTTACTTTTAAGTAAGACTGATAGGACTATTGACAATCTCACGACACAACTCTGCTCATACGAGAAGACACTCGAGAGCAAAGAAGGGACTAGCCACGAGACACTAGTTACTCAAGAAGCCAAGCAGTTGATAAGGAAGAAAGATGAGAAGGTTAAGTGCAACTATTGTTCTCAAATGGGACATAGAGTTAGGAACTGCAAGAAATGGAAAAAGGATGGTAAACCTCCAAAACCAAGCAGCTCATCACCTCCTCACTCGTCTAAACAAGTACAAAGCCTAACATTAAGTGTAATGAGTGCATGCTGCTCTCAGAAAACAAATCAAGATAGAGATAATTGGTTTGTGGATAACGGAGCAACAACGCATATATCAATTAGGAGAGATTTGTTTCACGAATTTGAACCATTTGATTCTAACGATAATTCTGTGAAGACGGCAGATGGGACAGTTATTCCAGCATTAGGGAAGGGACTAGTTATTGTAGAATCAACTGTAGGTGACAAGAAGGAAACCATTCGCTTGAAAGATGTCTGGCTTGTACCATCATTGACGAAAAATCTTTTTTCTACCCTGGCAGCTCAAGATAATGTGCGACACAGCTTGTTTAAGTCTACCGCCACAAATTGTCAATTTGATATCGATGGAGAAACGAAGATTGTCGGAAGTAGAATTCCTAGAGGCGGATTGTATAAACTGCAGTTAACGACAATAGCTCCTTCAAAAGTTTCAAATCAAATTGAAGTTAATGCAACTACGGGTTCCAATATGCTGCAATTATACCACGAACGTTTCGCTCATCAAGACAAGAGACATGTCAAAGCTCTAGTCAAGAGAGAACTTGGTATCAACTTATCTGGAGATGAAGTTAAATGCGAGGCCTGTATATTTGGAAAAGCCCACAAGCAACCGTTTGGGAAAAGAGAAAGAGCAACAATTCCAGGCGAACTGATACATTCCGACGTTTGCGGACCATTTGAACATCCCAGTGTATCCCAATATAAATATTTTGTACTCTTCAAGGATGACTTCTCAGCTTACCGCTTTGTATATTTCATGCGTCACAAATCTGAAGTAAAGGATAAATTGAAGATTGTGCTCAATGAAATAACGACAACGGGCCATAATGTTAAGTGTGTTTTAAGTGACAACGGAGGGGAATTCGACAATAAAGACGTGAGAAAAATATTGAATGAACGTGGTATCAAACAACGACTTATAATGCCATACACTCCTGAGCAGAACGGGTGTAGCGAGCGTGAGAATCGTACCTTAGTTGAAGCCGCGAGAACTTGGTTACACGCAACGGGAGAACTACCGCAAAAGCTCTGGGCTGAATTAGTCAATACAGCTGCATACGTCCTCAATAGAACAGGACCAACCAGGTTTAAAAATAAAGTTCCTTATGAGCTGTGGTTCGGAAAGAAGCCTAAAATATCACACCTACGTGTGATCGGAAGCCAGTGCTACGCTCATATCCCCAAACAGCGTAGGGAAAAACTTAGCAAGAAAGCTATCAAGGGTATACTCATCGGCTATGAAGATAATGATGGATACCGCATATGGGATGGAAAGAATACCAATCGGTCCAGAGATATCACTTTTACGAATGAGAGTGAACTTAAATTCTCGTTAGGGACACGTGAGCGGTACAATATCACTCCAGATACAGAGGGAGTTATCAACGATGGAGAGATCGAAATCTTGAATGAGCCGACTGAAAGTCCAATCGAACTAGTACGTGATCTAGAGGGAGAAGAAACTGTAAATCACGAACAATCTGATCGGGTTAATCAAGGCGATCAAGAAGAGTTTCTTGATTGTGAAGATTTAGAGGGAGGTGAAATTGTGGTACAAGAACCGAGATACGACTTAAGGGACCGCAATACTCTTCGACATCCTAAGAAATTTGAAGACTTCATTTACACTGTAGCCACAAATGATTTTCCCCAAAGTTTTCACGAAGCTATGAAAAGAGAAGATCGTGAAAAGTGGTTGCAGGCAATGCAACTTGAAATGAATTCATTGAAGGAAAATAACGTCTGGACATTATGCGACTTACCTAAAAATCGAAAAGCGCTGCCTTATAAATGGATCTTTCGCATTAAGACCAACCCTGATGGGTCAGTTGATAAATATAAAGCGCGCCTCGTCGTCAAAGGGTTCAGACAAAGAAAGGGTGTCGATTACGACCAAACCTTTAGTCCAGTCGCCAGAATGGCCACAGTAAGGGCACTTCTTAGTGTGTGTGCTAAAGAACGAATGCACCTTATTCAGTTTGACGTAGCGACAGCATTCTTAAATGGTCAACTGGAAGAAGACATATTCATGAAGCAACCGGAAGGCCTTGACGATGGAACGTCTAGAGTTTGGAAGCTTAATCGAAGTCTCTATGGCCTCAAACAAGCACCGCGTTGCTGGAACTCTTGCTTTGAACAAATCCTACTGGACCTGGATTTCAAGCAGTGTAATGCAGACTGCTGCCTGTTTTCAAAGCAAGTAGGTGGGGAGAAGATTCTTATTGTCTTATACGTTGATGATGGTCTGGTGGCAGCTTCGAGCGAAAAGCTGGCAACCAAATTTTTGGATGATCTGCGAACAAAACTGAAAATTACCACGAAACCCGTATCCTACTACCTGGGTTTGGAGATAACTCTGGAAAAGGATTATATTGCCATTACTCAAAAATCTTATGTAAACAAGATACTGGAAAGATTTAACATGGCCAACTGCAATCCAGTTTCAACGCCTATAGAAAAACTCAGTCCAGAAGAACGTTCAGAAACAGGGAAAGTCAGTGACTTTCCATACAGAGAAGCTGTAGGAGCTCTAATGTATCTGATAACGGGTACTCGACCGGACTTAGCATTTGCAGTGGGTGTAGTGTCAAGGAAATTGGATAATCCATCAAAATCAGACTGCCTGATAGTAAAGAGAATATTCAGATATCTCAGTGGTACTAAAAACCTTGGCATCAAATACATGAGAGGAGGTGAAGCTTGCATCCTAGAAGGGTACAGTGATGCGGACCATGCTGGAGATCCTACTACGGGCAGATCCACTTCAGGCGTTGCATGCCTCTATGCTGGAGGAATAATTTCTTGGTTAAGTCAGAGACAAGCAACTGTGGCAATATCGACCACAGAAGCTGAAATAGTTGCCGCTAGCGAAGCAGCTAAGGAGCTCATCTGGCTTCAGCGAATATTTAAGTTCCTGACTGAACTTAATGAAATACCGATCCTGAAAATTGACAATGAAGCAGCGATAAGACTGGCTCACAATCCAGAATTTCATAAGCGGACCAAACACATACGTGTTCGTCATTTCTTCGTTCGTGAAATGGTGCAAGATGAAAATCTGAGTGTAGTGAAGACCAGTTCATCAAATCAACTTGCAGACATTTTGACAAAGCCTGTCCCAAGACCTAGGCTCATAGATATGCGTTCCAGGCTTGGACTCTTTAAGTTTTGATTGAGGGAAAGTGTGAAGGTTGCATAAACAAACTTCTTTAAAGACCAATCATAAACTTGATATAATATTTTTAAAAAAGACTTTTCTGTGTCAAAAATAAAAAGTAACATTGTCAAGTAAAAAGTGCTGTCTAAAAGTTGTGAAAAATAGTGAATTAAACTATACAAACGAGTTAGGTAAAATAGTCAAACTTATGTAAATAACGTTAATAATCCGCTGTGCAAGAAGGTAATATCTGCTAAATACAACAGATACAATAAATGAAGCACTGGTAAAATAAAATACCGTAAAAAAACATGAACAACATAAGCTGGAACCTTACCCAAATCTTTATCGTTCAGACCTAAATGGTTATCTAATTCAGTACATATTTTAGATACTAAAGAAAGATGCTCTAATTTTGTAACTTCATCCATATTTTGGTTTATAATAAATATTAAATTTAACACAGTTATGGATTAACCAAGATCACTGAGCAAGCAATCACTACGTGAATCTGCTCACTGACATTGACAGACACGATTGACAACAAATTATTTTGTTGTTTTTCTGCAAGGACGAGGGTATAAAGACCATACAGTCTGGTTTTAATATTTTTTTAACTTGATAATCACGAATGACGATGGAGATGTGATTTATAAATGACTAGCTTTCCGCCCGCGGCTTCGCCCGCGTGGAATTCGGTTATATTGCGGTATAAAGCGCAACTATAAGAAAACTTCTCATTCCCACGGAAAAATCTAAGAAGCGCGATGTAACGCTGGATACAATTAGTTGTTAAACCAAAACTATATTATGTTTTCCCTTGTGGAGCAAAAACATGCAGATTTTTTGCACTGGAAACCCGGGAACACGCTACATAGAGCTGACCATGCGAAAAACAATGTTTTTCCAAGTGTACTCCAGCAACCCTTAGAGTTTGGCCTTGTGCTTTATTTATGGCAAATGAAACCCTTAGAGGAAATTGTAGTCTTTTAAATTGAATTCATATTCGTTTGCAACATATAAATAGATGTATAAAAAAACAGTTTAGACGATAAAACAAATTGTACGTCATCCCTCGGGAATTCCTCATTTTCGGGGATTCATTATCTTATCATTTAGCTTAAAAATTTACATGTTCATATTCGTTTGCAACATATAAGTAGATGTAAAAAAACAGTTTAGACGATAAAACAAATTGTGCGTCATCCCTCGGGAATTCCTCATTTTCGGGGATTCATTATCGTATCATTTAGCTTCTAAATTTTCATATTTATATTCGTTTGCAATATTTTACCTTGTTTTAAACGACACACAGCGCCATCTGCAATCCATCAAGCAAACAATATTTTTGTTTTCCCTCGGGAATATCAATTTTTCCAGGATAAAAAGTACCCTATTATTTAATCCGGACTTTTTTCTTTACGTCTGCAAAATTTCAAAGCAATCGGTTCAGTAGTTACGGCGTGAAAGCGGAACAAACAAACAAACAAACAAACAAACAAACTCACTTTCCGATTTATAATATTAGTAAGGATAAAATGGATGATAAATAGAAAAAAATTAACCAAATTACTCTTATAAAAGACGTTGGTAAAAGAAAAAATAATTTATTTTAAATATAATAGCAGTTTAAGACAACACTGATGACTTTATGTAAAAAATTATAGTGTAAGAAGCGTCACTTTAGTGGTTTTGGTTTTACATTACGGCGAATATTAGTGAGCAATAATAGTGTATTATAACCCACTTAGTATTTGAGAGCAAGCGCAATTGATAGCAGGTGAAATAAAACACTGGAAGGTCTTTGCAAGAAACTCTCTCAAGAAATCAATGAGGCGGTTTCAATAAAACCCCACATCTTTTCTGAAGTCTAAGAAAACTGGTTATTTAATTGGAGTGGAGCGAGCGAAGCGAGTGAAGCTCCCATGGATCAGCTTCAATGGCGCAATGTCTATTACGCCATAACTTTTTTTTTTGTTATAGAAAGTAAGCATGCTTTTGACCACTATCTCCCCTGATGGTAAGCGTCGATGCGATCTAGGATGTGACGCGCTTGCCTAGAATATACCTATTCACTCGTGATTTGAAGACCCCTAAATTGTATTTGTCAGGAAACACAGACTCAGGCAAAGAGCAAACATCCCGAGTTCTTGACCGATTTTAATATTTTTTGTGTGTAATCGAATAAACAGGTTTAGGACCATATTGTGACGGAGCCCAAATTTTAAATTCGCAAAAATTCCCATCGTTTCAAAAAAAAAAATCTTTTTTAGGTATTACGCTCCGCTCCAATATATGGTGCTAGCACGACTGCATCGCCTAGTTATTCATTCATCATCCGTTGATCTCTTGTCATAGATAAATTAGCCTTTTATCAGTCTAATTAAGAGTAAAAATTACTTAAGACTCGGCTGTATGAGCTTCGTACCATTTGCTTAACCTGTGGGGAAAATTTACAAAAAAAATAGTAATTGTATTTCGTGACCAAAGGGCATGCTCTTTTTGCTTGCTTTTTATCTGTGACTGCAGGAGCGAATAGTATTTTTTTTGGATTTCGCTCAAGGAACTTACACTCACCTTTCACGTTACTGTTTTTAGGCAAGTGAATTTTGTAATTTGCGATTCAATATTCACATCATACGATGGAAAATAACACAGAGCATTCAGATCAAAATAATTTTAGCCCTTTATCAGTGCAAGAAGTAGATGTAGATTTTTTGCCAATTGTGTATGAAATTATAAGAAGGTATTTCTTTGCTCTATTTTGAGTTTTTTTTTGTTAGTCGCATATTGTATTCTACATCGTGGTTATCTGTTTTAGCGTTGAACGTGATTTTCACGATAATTCAGCCAAAGCTCGGGAATCCCAAGACTGCAGTCAAAAAGTATTGGAATTACAGAAGAAGTTCGATATCGCTCGTACGCAGGTGAGTTAGAACACCTTTGTATATTGGAACATACAGTCGAACCTCTATAAGTCGAACATCAAGGGAGACGCCAAAAATTTCGAGTTATAGAGTTTTCAACTTATGGAGGATTTCGACTTAAGCGGATTTTGATTCGACATAAAGAGTTTGAGGTTTATTCTTATAAATTTTGAGTTAGAGAGGTAAAATAAATAAAAATTCAACTTGCAGAGGTGACAAACATACATATTTTTATTTATTATAAATCAACATTATTTCAAATCATTTTAAAATAAAAAATATGGCATTAACAAAAGTCAGTAATTTTTTTTTGCTTTAGATAATTTGGTTGTTCTCTATCTATAGCATTGTCTAATCTATAAAGAGCAGAAAATTCTTCTTCTTCGGAGTTACTGGTCTGCTCTATAAAATTACGTAAGGTATTCAATGCAGTTCGCGCCTCTTTGATGTATATCTACATATCTATTTTACTCGGACTTTCTCGTACTTAGATTGAAAGCATTAAGGAATTGAGCTTTAAGACAAGGCATTAATAGACATTTTGGTATACATATTTGTTAACGCCATTTTGACACTGCTTTCTTTCATTGGCAAAAGTACATACCTACTAAATGAATAATGTAAACAAACGGTTCGCGACAAAATTGTAATATTTGTTTGCTGAGCGTTTTGATTTTGTTTTGTTTTAAGAATAGTTTATTGAGATAATCAAAATTGAACACCTGACACCAAGCAAGCAAACACGTGTGCGTGAGTCATAAATTTATTATCGTATACTCCTAAAATGTTTTCAAGTGTACACAATAGTGTACACTCACATTGTCGGCAAGTTCTTAAAGTCGGTAACTTATTTTTGTTCGAACAATAGAGGTAATAAATTCCAAATGATCAAGTTGTAAAGGTTGTAAAATAAAACGTTGCTATGTTCGAGATACAGAGGTCAAATTAAATTTTTCGAGTTATAGAGTGAAAATATGTACCAAAATGGCTTGGAGGGACTCGGTGATTATTTCGACTAACAAAGGGTCAAGATTTCAAGTAATGGAGGTTTTGGTGTTTGAAGGGAAGGGAACAAAACATTTTTTCGAGATTTGGAGGTTTTTGACTTATCGAGGTTCGACTTATAGAGGTTCGACTGTATTTTGAAAAAAAAAAATATCTGTATCCATATCCACTGACAAAATTGTGTAATACGAAACCAAGATTCATCACTGTGTGACATAATACTACTCTTGTTTTTATAGATAAAAAGACTGCCTGGTATAGACTTCAACAAGCAAGACCAGTTGAAGCAATTTGAGATACTTAAAACCCAGCTGAGACTGAAACGTGAACTGTTACAAAAGTACAGGAATATGTGCTCATTTGAGACATCATTCAAGTGATAATACAAAATGCCAATCCGTACTATACTGAGGTATTTGGCAAACAATGAACACCTTGTCCAAAAGATAGCCGAGTCATACCCAGTGCGGCGTGCTGCTCAACTTGCGGTTTCTGTGTTTTATAGAGGCAAGGAAAAGCTTGGAGATGTGGATCCACAAAAAGTCAATAGATTAATAGCCTTTTTAAAAAAATTTAGTGAGACCATGAAAGAAGGTATTGCAGATGCCAAGAAACAGCTAAAGAAATGATCAAAGTCACTAAGAGTTGTCTTTAGAAACTTTGTTATAATACATATGGGATAGTTAATAAATAATGACTCACATCTATTTGAGCTAGTTTAATTCCTTCTCACTCTGAACAAATCAATAAAAATATTATCCTCTTTCTTAAATCTAGAAAAATCACATTCTATTGTTAAACAAATACTGAAGTACAAGAAAAACTATAGCCACTAGCCTCACTAACAGTGCAGTTTTATATGCATTAGCTTCTTTTTCTTTATTCTTATTCTTAATGAGAGTAAAATTGTACAGTGTCAATATTTTTTAAAATTATGATAAAAGTATTTCTTTGTCTTAAAAAAAACTTTCACACAATAAATAATAGCACAGAAACCAAATGAAACAATCTCATTTTCAATCAAAATAATTGTATTTTAACATGTTGAATCAATTTATAAAACATTTGTAATTGCCCATAAAGCCATGTCAAAACTAGGCAAAAAATATATAAAAATAATTTGTTTTATTGATAAGTTTAATATAATATGCAGAATTATTGATTTTATGAATTATGTCAAAAAAAATTCAAGGTAACAATGAATGACTATTATGCTAGACTAAACTACCAAACAATTAAAACCTTAATAAAAATACACAAAATTGGTAAGAGACGGATTTTCACATACTCTGAATAGTTTATTTTAGACCTGGATAGATAAAATTAAGAATATATGAGATGCGGAGTTTCCAAAAATATATCCATTAATTAAATATTGAATTCTCTTTCGTCGCCATTTATACTAATGTTACATTTTCCGTCCAAACCAACAGGACTTCAGTACTAAAACACAGGTGCCATACACCTGTTCTCGCTACATAAAAGATCTAGCCCAGCTAGAAAGTCATAATTGTATATCAAAGTAGTTTTGTACCTACATCTAAGTGTACTTCGAAGTTGATTGCAAAATTAATATGTTTACATTGGCATAGTGCCAATGTTTCTACAATGAACTGTCCCTATTAGGTTGTAACTAGTGATGTTGATTGATAGTCCTGACAATAATTTGGCAATAGTGCAAATATCAATATGCCAAGTAAGTAGCAGTTAATTAGTACTATGGTATTGCGACATTATTTGCGATATAAACGCAGCAAGATAACGACTAAAGTATTACACTATTACAGGACTAAAGTTCAGTATCACTGTTGCTAATGTAATGGGACAGCTTGTAATATCCTTGTATTGGCGGGGCTTCAATTGGCGGCGACTGTATGGTGCTGGTCTGGTGGCTTGTCATGGCGCTTGCGTGGGCGGCGCGTACGCTTATCTGCCTGAACCTCGAACGGGGAGTCAGCCGCAGTCACGTCGCTCTCTTGAGGCTGTTACCATACACCATGTTTTATGATTCATCTAAATTAAATTGGAGCAGAGCGAGCGAAGCTCCCATGGATCAGCTTCAGTCACGAAATGTATGTGACGCCATAACTCTATGAGTTCTTAGCCGATTTTCGTATTTTGTGTAATGAATCGAACCAACAGGTTTAAGACTTGATCGTGACGGAGCCAGAATTTTGAAATTCGCAAAAATAAAAAAGTTACGACTAAAAAACATTGGCTCTATGGGATTTCCCATTGAAACAAAAAGCGCGCGCTTTTTGAAAGTTTTCATTATTATGGAATTTTAAATTTTACTTAATATTATTGAATTTCTTCTTATAGTTTTTTTGTATTACGCTCCGCTCCAATATATGGTGCTAGCGAAACTTTATGCTTAACTAGCTGACCCGGCCAAGTGTTGCTGTCGCTCATTTATTATCATTTGCATTTTTTTAAATTATAAATATAATTAAACCTACCCTATGTCCTAAGGAGGCACTAATCCAGCAAAATGAGAAAAATTAAAATCAGTTAAGTAGTTTCGGACTTCATCGCGGTCAACCATTGTGATAGGGAATTTATATATATATATTATATGGATATAGTAATTCACAAATTGCGTTACATGCCACTCAGTGATTAAACAGAACATGCAAATACTCATTTCACAAGCACCTCAAAAGGCGTAGCAATGAAGAGTAGAGGGGCATACATTCAGATTTATTTCCTCAATATGTTCCACACGTATATAATATTTACAAAAATTGCTACGCCAAGGACTTTTTATTATTGAACTTTTGTTGACGATAACCTAATTATTTTGGCAACAGGATTTATAGTATTTTTTTTTTATATTTGAGGCTCCGATTTTATGATTTTGATGACGGTGGTGTGTAGTGATATTCAGGAAACAAAGAATTTTCATGCGGTACAGATTCATATAAAGTAAAGTGTACCCTAATAAAGAGTTTAAAATACTTACTCTAATATTTTCGCAGTTATAATATATAAGCCGTCGTGGCCGTGTTAGGTAGGAACTTTCTGGCGCAACCATTATTTATTCAAGGTATTTTTATCAATTATAAATTGAAAAATTAAATAGATTTATTGTACTTAAAGAAACTGTTGGACGGGATACATTACCGTGGCGGCGTCGAGCATCGGCTGGTGGGCAGGGGCTGCGCGTCGAGTTTGCGGTTTCGCTGCGTGCGGCTCTGGTCGGAGCACGTTGCCCACCGCCTTAGTACGGCCCTCGCGGAACACCTGATTGAAAGTACTCATATTATTTTTTGGGGGAAAGTGAAGGCCAACGGTACTAAGCCCTTACAGCCTAGTCTTAATATTAAAACAATTTTCTAACTGGCTTACAGTTTTCTCAAAACGCCAGCAAATTAACATTCATATTGTTCATACTATTAGTTTTATGGCAAGCATATCAAGAACAATTATGATTGCAGAATTATACAAATTAAAAATGTGTAGCACCATTACAAAATATTTACATATTTGTCAAAATTAGAATTGAGTAAAAAGAAAATAGGAATACAATGCAGATTATGCCAAAACGCTATAATATAATTAGTGTTTAATAATAATTTAGTGTTTTCTTAATTAGATCATGACAAACGATATTTACTGTTGATTTATGAATGATGGATGAATGGATTTTAATGAATAATGAAATATCCTCTTTACCTAGGTATTACTAAAGGTGAGGGGATTTACTTGCCCACACTTGCGCATCTGCACGAACACTTAGTGCTTAGTAATGCACTATATACCGTAATCACACCAATTTAACTAGGCGAGTGTTGCCCAGTGCAAAAGCTCCGAGTCTCCTGGTTCAATATCGAAAGTCGCTGAAGAGGCTAGTAGCAGGGAAAATTGAGAGTACTTTTTATAAGATAAAACCATTATTAAAGCCACTATCAAACCACTTTATGCAGTTAAAAAAATGTATAATCTGTTGCTCAAGAGCATTCGCCCGAATAGCGACAAGATGTGGGTTCGAGTCCAGCCTTACTCTTGGGACAAGTTGATTTTTTTGTAGTAAAAAATCTTTATATTTATAGCTATTTTGAAGAAATGTTTAGGCTAATAGCCTAATGCATGCAAATGCATTTCGTTGTTTGCTAGTAAAGATCTGTGACGGACAGACGGACGTCCTTCTTTTGGTTGTCATGATAATGAAGATGTACGAAATCTATGGAGTGATGTGAGATTAGATGGAGGCACTGACCATCCGCTGGCCTCTCTTGAGATACTCTGGGTGCTTGATGAACCGGAATCGAACACGCGCCTTGTCGCCGGTGCGTAGACAATCACGCGACATCGACAGGATCGATGCGGTCTGCCGGATGCTTCCACAGTGCACTGATACAAACAACACAAAAATCATTTACATTAAGTAATTATTGTTATTATGGCAAAAGTGATTAATTGTATAGATGAACTAAATTGTATAATACTAACTTTTATTAAAGATTATTTGCATGCGTAGCTGGGTGAATGTGTATTACACTTTATAGTATTATTATCCACCATCTTAACTGTACCACATTCTCGCTAAATAAATTCTATTTAGATGTCTAGATAGTTTGGCACATAAAAAAAATGTAATTGATTTAAATAAGTGACAATTTTTTGGAAGTTGTTTAATTTGCGATAATGCTTTAAGTGTCTATAGCTCACCCATAGCCTGGTAGCGCGAGGATATGGTGGTAGGATGGTGTAGCACGAGAATCTCGCCTTCGAACTGCCAGCACGCCTGAGGGTTCAGAGCTGGCGACACCATCACCATACCTTTGCGGATCTGTGATCTTTTTATCTAAATAAAGACACATATAGAATTATGTTATATTCTTGTCTTTACTTGTAGTTGAAATACGGTTTACTTCACGCCGGTTAAGAGTAAAATACATAGGTATGGCATTTTCTAACTTTTCATACCATAAACTCTAAAAGATTTGGACATAAATAACTGCACGTTTATCTGAGGGAACTGCGTTTCTTTATATTTTACAGGTCAGTTTTTTACACGTCTAATAAGCTTTTATCGACACAAGCGGTATCATTACGTCTGTACCGATTCAAGCGAGAGGCTGAATTTATGCACGTATTAATAGGTAGAACTTTGAGTACCATAGTATTCATAGTCAAGCTGCATTTGACTCGCGTGAGTAACCCGTTTGTATGCGTGCGTCGACGACGCGTTTAAATAATGTGGTGTGTAAAGAGTCTTAGATGTTAAACGCAAAAAAAAAGAAAATTAGTCATTAAGCAATTTTTGAATGCAATTTTCTATACTATACAAGCTAAGGGGATATTTCCTTAGTTCTTATGTTGAAAGATTTGGTTGTTAAAGGCTTTTAATTTAACCCCAACTTGAAAAAAATATTATCTGTGTTAGTGCAAGTAATTGTTATTTTTACCTAAAATAAAATGGTAGAGAATATTTTTTAACCAGTTTCTGATTTGATGTCCTGTCTTATTTATTCCAATTATTCCAGCTTTATTCCTGCAACGTGGTACCGGCAAAGTAGAATAGCACCAAACTTCCCACTTACACTTTATTTAGCGTTCACAATGCCACATTTCTTTAACCTTAGAATACGAGTATTACGGTTTTACTTTTTGTTTGTACGAGACTATAAAATATCCGTGTTACAAGTCATCAGGCTCCCACTACCTCGTGACAATGCAAGAATTAAATAAAGAGTGACAGGCATTGTTATTATTAACAAATTACAAAAGATATGATAGTTAGTTATTAAAGATGTGTGTGTGTGTGTGAGAGAGAATGGTAAACAAAGGTTTCAAGTTATCAAGTGCCTATCCTGAGGCCTGAAAGGAACTCTAATCTCAGTAAATGATATAGTACCTTTTTAAGGGCGAAGCTGGCCGTCTGTCCACCTCGTACTTCGGGCACGGGCATTCGCTTGCGATGGATGCTCTTGACTGTGATGGGAGTGAACCGACCCAGAGGATCAGGACCCAATAGCAGAGTGTCGTTCAGACGGATCACACCAGCCAACGTGGTGCCTGACACCACAGTACCTACACCCTGGTGGTACACCCAATTTATTATGGCTTGGATTTAATTACACATCTTTCTTACCCAACGTAACCAAAAAACTACTGATCTTTATTTTAGCTTAAATATAATATTCCCCTTAATAATTATTATCTCACAGATCGACAATTTTGACTGATAATGGACTGTTTTCTGTTGATTTCATCATTTGTCTAATTGAACCGATATGTGTCTGTCATTAAATAGTGTACACAAATACTTTAAGTTGATATTCGCACAATAAGTAATTAACAATTTTATTAATAAGGTCCAACTACATATAACATAATAAAAATTAAAAGACAGATACATTATAAAAAAGAAAACAAAGTCAGGGAATTCTCATTACACTCAAGTTTTCTAGAAAAAATTGTTATCTCTCTTTTATTTAGACTAGATTAGAAAAAAACCTTTTTTTTCCAAATTTCAACATATATATGCAGTAGATGTTAAAAATACTCCAAAATTTACAACAAGAACAATTTTTATCAATGAAGAAATTTTTTATTTGACAATTTTGATGCATTGTTGACGCGTAATAATATATGTATCTTTTATTATACTCATTATTGCACATACACAGTAGTGGAACAGTATATTAATATACATCAGAGAGCAATGATGGGCTTATCTCTAAAAGACATCTCTACCAGCCAACCAGTGACTTGACAAGGGGGGCAAGCGCCATATCAATATGCAGTTGTATTGTTTTAAACTTTCATGGTCACTAACATTATAGTAATATAAGTTATTTACGGGATTGCATGGCACTTGCAACAGTGCCGAAATATCGGAAACTCAAAAACAAGGTACATGGTAGCAATCCCGTAAATAACTTATATTACTATAATATGCAGTTGGATTGTAATTGGACTACTGCTGAACTTCAACTTTTACGACATTTCGTATCGCGGTAATGATTTGACAGATGGTTGAGACGCAACCCGATTGAAGTTGGAACGCAACAGCTGTCAAACTGCAAAGTACATGCAACGAATAGCGCGATACCGATTTCGTCCAAACTTGGATTGCAATTAGAATTGGATTAGAATTGAACCTCAGCGGTCCGTTCACATTGAAAAATAGCGCGATTGGGCTCCTGGTAAGTGGGACAACTTAAATCAGATATTTCATGCAATACTTATTTAAAACAGATACTTGTTGACGTAGTTGTAATCAACGATGTAAATTAAACACAACATTACTGTTATTGTGATAATAGAATAATATTGTTTTTTGTGGACTATATATCGTGAGGACGTATAATATTGTAAACATCGTTGCTTATGTTAAAACTGACGAGTTTCTTGCGCCCTTTCTTATTGACAGTTACAAGACTTCGGGAATAAGTTGATTAATATATTGGACGATTCAAAACAACTTATTTTAAGGGTTTGAATAAAATATACTTCTTTACGTATTTTACGCATAATTTATTTAATATTTAATCCTGACGTTTTGACTCCTTTACAGGAGCCGTGATCACAGGATGACTAAGGCAATGGTTATCATATATTTTCTTATACCTTCACAATAAATTATGCGCAAAAGCTGTAAAAAAGTCGTTTTATTCAAATATGTAACGTGCGCGGAAGTTTTAGAACTAAATATTATTTTAAGTGCATTTGAATAAAGTCATTTTCATTCAATCGAAATTCTTACCGGCACGGAGTACGTGTCGTCAATTTGGAACTCAGCGGGCTTATCGTCATGCGCGGGCATTCGTGTCTTCAGCAAATTGAGGAACATCGTCAGCAGCTCCAAGTTTTCGCCACTCACGTTCGACACTTGGAAAATCGGGCATAACCTACAACAAGAATTTTATATATTTTTTACAATTTATACTAGAAAAAAATCGACTCGGCTCACATCAGGCGGGTTCGAAACCGCAACCTTTGGAAGTTCGGTCCAACGCTTTCCAAATTGAGCCACCGAGCCTTGTGAACACTCGTCGAAATTTTCTAGTACCTTTCTAATTTTACGCTGTAGGCCAGCGTTGTTGTTGTTGTCAGAAAATAGGCAGTTGCTTGACGACTATTTCGCCTGGTAGTAAGCGACAATGCGATCTTAGATGTGACGCGGAAGCCTATTCACTCGTGACTTGAAGACGCCTAAATTGTATTTGTCAGGAAACACAGATTCAGGCAAAGAGTTCCACTCAATCACGTATCACAAAATTGGAACTAAAACGCTCAGTGTCGCACTGTCTTTGGTATATCTACCATATAATGGTGTCGCTTATTGGTAAGTCTGGTTATCCGCTGAAAAAATGTTAAATCGATTAAGATGAAACAGACATTTAGTTAAAAATGTTCGATATCCGCCCGAGTAATAATCCATGTCGTGTTAGTAACAATAATCAAATCTTATCCTATGTTAGTACCATACAAATCACTAAAAACCAATTAAAATCATAAATCAATAATATCATCAAAGCCATTAAAAACATAAATATTATTAAACCATCATAATCGTCAAAACTATTAAAAGCATCAAATCATTAAAATTTTACTAAACATGAGTCTCGGGTGTGTGGTGGTAGATGCACCCCAACCCCTGTTACGCAACAAAGGCCTGTTCTCTCTTTATTATTTGTAATGTTGTCCTTATTGTCATACCTCCTTGTACTATTGTGACAAACATAGTCAATGCTTGGGTCATGTCACAATAAATATAAAGTACATGAATCTATAATATAAAATCACAGTGGTTTGTGTGTTTGTCTGTCCGCTCTTTTTCCCGCTCTTTTTCCATTGTATCAATTAACGTTACCATAGCAACGCGTTAACCGCAAGTAGTTCGTCTACCGGACGCTAGATGGCGCTAACGGAAAAATATTTAATAATAGAAAAGATTTAAAGAATTATGTTCACCCGTGCGAAGTCGGGACGGGCCGCTAGTATTAACAAAAATTGTAACAAAATGTAATAGTTTAATCGTGTGTCGAATTCAGGCTTGAGTAGTATAACCACTTGTCACGTGTCCGCTACCGCGCGCCCCACCCCTCTCAACAGTCCCAGTGCTGCGCAAATTGTGAAAAAAAAATGTCGACCTCTTAGATATAAATAGTATTTTCTCGCTAAATAATGAAGCTAGGACCGAACAAAAAAAATTACCGCAAAGCAGATTAAATAAAGAATCCACAATAGAATATTTCGATCTCTGTAACTCAAAAATTAATAATTGTAATTTAAAAAACAACAGGCCACGCAGAAATTTGAATGTGGTAGCAATTGCTACCAGGGACTGAGGAAGGGTGTTGGCTATCGGAAGCAATTGCCATCGTGGACGGACAAGTGGTTAAGATATACACATATACACGCGCGCACACACGCACACTCATACACACAGCAGTTGCTCACGAATGTGTTGTTTTAACTATGTAAATATATCAAAGTTTATACTATATCAAAGGTATTATTAACTTGCCTTTCCTTTTATTGAACATTTATATTTTTAAACTACCTATAAGACATTATAAGTGTAACTTCATGTATTTCGTTTTATGTTATTATAAGACCGTGTGTTATGGAAGAGCGATGTTTCCTGGCACAGGTATAGTCAGACTTAAAAGGGAACATCAACTTTGTTTCTGTTATGTAATATGTGAAATGAAATGAATAAATCTCTTATCTAAGATCACAAATTTGTTGTTTGTGTTTGTCTGTCCGCTCTTTTTCCATTGTATACGCGTTACCATAGCAACACGTTAACCGCAAGTAGTTCGTCTACCGGACGCTAGATGGCGCTAGCGGAAAAAATATTTAATAATAGAAAAAATTTAAAGAATTTTGTTCACCCCTGCGAAGCCGGGACGGGCCGTTAGTCTATAATCTAAGATCACAAACTTGTTGTTTGTGCGTTTGTCTGTCCGCTCTTTTTCCATTGTATATGCAATACCATAGCAACGCGTTAACAGCAAGTAGTTCGTCTACCGGACGCTAGATGGCGCTAACGGAAAATATTTAATAATAGAAAAAAAATTGTCCACCCGTGCGAAGCCGGGACGGGCCGCTAGTTTATTATTATAAGAATAATTTTCTCACCTTTGTGACACAAAGTTGGTAGCGCTAACGATGACGTCATCCTTGTTCTTGACCATGACAGGCACCTTCCTACAGCCTGAAGACTTGAGGATTCTCACGAGCAGTTTCAGATTGTCTTGCAGTACGTTAGGAGGGCACATGTCGATTTTGGTCACCACCACGAAAACGGGCACTGACAGCGCTAATGCCAATCCTAAGTGCTCTTTTGTCATACCCACTATGCCAGCGTTCGCCCCTATCTGTTTGGAAACATCAATTATTAAAAAATATTAAAAAAAACCGGCCATGTGCAAGTCGGACTCTTGCACGAAGGGTTCCGTACAAACTTTTAGTTAAGTAAAAAATCACGTTTGTTGTATGGGAGCCCCTTTTAAATATTTATTTTATTTTTATTTTTTATTATTAAAGTAAACATACAACTGAGTATTTTGTGAATATTATTGATAGTTTTTCGTATTTATTGCTATAGTGACAACAGAAATACATCATTTGTGAAAATTTCAACTGTCTAGCTATCGCGGTTCTAGAGATACAGCCTGGTGACAGACCACGTTCACGTTCACGGTCCACGTTCGTAGTACATCGGCAAGGATTAAATATACTTGGGTTAAAGCTCTCAACCGTTGGTATACGTCCCCCTTAATAATAATTATTGACAATGCTATGCTATGCTTGGTGGTTCATTGGCTAAGGTAATGCTGAAGGTCCTGATTGTAAACTGTTCTGTTCTGCAATTGGTTCGCTCTTGATCCCAATCAAGCCCGGGGGCCAAGCCAGGATCCGCGATGGAACGAGCTAACCCAATAGGTGCCTATTCACCCTGGTTTTAAAAACGGAGGGGTTATTAGTGTAAAGCATCAAATCAACATTTTTTCAAAAATGTAGCATCCCATTGTCGTGTCTTTTATAAACAAAAATATTTTTTCCTAGTTAACTTTGTACTACACAGCTAGATTCATGTACCTGAACCAATACATAAAACTGACCATGAGCATTCCGAAGTCAGGCGCGTGGCCCGTCATGCCGAAAACAGTAGTCTTGAGGTACCGCTCGTGACCCGCCAAGTCGATGAACGTGATCACCTTCGAAGACTTCTCGCAGATCTTCACCCAGTCCAGTGTACCGTGATCCGGCTTATTCACCACGTTACCTACATCAGTATATACGTCGAATCACTGCTATATTTACCAAAATAATATATTTTAATTTTCTACTTTTTTTATTAAACAACATAATAATAATATTTGTTACAATCATACCAACCGATTTTTTTCATTTTAAGACTTCAAAAACTGCTGGCACATACCCATGCTGTCGAATCCGAGGATATCGTTCCCAACTGAGCTGGTGCGGCCGCTCTCCATCTCGTGCTTGTGACGGAACAGCCTCTGGCGTGCGTACCCACGTCCGTTGTCCAGCTCGCCGTGTGTCAACACTCCCAAAAGTGTAGACTTTCCCGCGTCCACGTTGCCCACTACAGCCACCCTGCGGCGACAAAGACTTATTGAAAAAAAACTGTGAAAAACACATTGTAAAATGGAATTTATGTCCCAGCCTTGGATATCCTTGGACAATTAATTCAAAAGCCTACTAACATTGATTACGGTATCTATAACATTTCATTGGACTAATGAGTTAACTATTTTATTATTACTATTTGCATTGATTTTAGTTATTTTGATAGCTTTATTTTATCATTTTGATTTTAATAACTCAATATTTAATAATCTCATTTGAATGATTTGATTTTATTTAAATATCATATACTAACATAGCTTTAAGTTCCTTTGTTACTAACAATTATGAGATATTGTTTCTCCATTAAATAAATTTATTATATTTTGATTAATAATATTCCAGTTAACTCCTCATGGTAAGCTGAATGTTTGTTTCGAGTGGGTTGGCAACGATTAAACTCGGTCAAGTTGACATAACAACCAATTAAGTCATTAATTATTAGAAACAAGTTATAGACCTCAGTCTGAAAATTTTTCTAACTATTATTATGCAAGGCACTAGACCTAGGAGTTTGTCCAGCAAATATACCTTTACATTTTTACTTCTTACCTGATCTCCATGAAGTCTGTATGATCAAGCTCGGTGCGCAGCAGATATTGCCCGGTGAGGCCTGAGCCGCATTCCCACCGGCGAAGCTCCACGCACGACACGCGTTCCCCACTCACTAGGGATTGTAGCGTTGCCACCGACGCATTGTACTCATCTTCATTCAAGCCACGCCCATCTGTTACCCATTGACAAATAAAATAATAACAGCAGAATGCTGATGCCATAACAAATGCAAAGGGCTGTATTACATACTAATTAATTAAATGAAATTTGTGTGTTTACATTTCTTGCTTTATTTCAAGGGTGACAATGTCAGCTTGTCAAGAGATTATGAAAAGCTATTAGCACTAAGGAGGTACATATCAGGCTGGATCAGTCCACCAGTGTTTTTCAAGAAGACTGAACATAGGCTTACTAGTGCTAGCTGCAAAATTTCAAGCCAACGCTTCTATACAAGATCGCTTCTTCACTGACAATATGATCAGAGAAAACATAAATAAAATAAAAACTGACTTCTTCACTAGTTCAGGTGTAATTTTATGACAATACCTTTCGACTTGCTGGCTACCATAACCTCGTGGCGCCCACGTGCCTTTTGATAAACCATAATAAAAATGGTGGTTCCAGCCCAGAACTGTTTTCAACTAACTTTCAATTACCGCTCATGCGCCTATCAGAAACCCAAATTAAAGAAAACTTGATAGCTTTTTGAAATTTCGCGGGTTATAGGAATATTTTTATTAGATTTTTGAAGGAAATATTAGGTAACAGTGTCCGGTATGCTACCATTGGCTGTGACGATTGACAAACGTTATTTAGAAAAAAATGGACGGCGGTATGGCTGGCTTACTTAAACGTGGTAAGTAAGTTCTATTTTATAATGATAATCCGCGACTATTGAGTATGTTTTTATGTAAAAAGTTGCTAATTAATAGGTACCACCTTAATGGAGTCAATTATTCAGCATTTTAAGAGATACAATTCTGCGGAATCTTGGGTTTAAATAATATGACCTTTGTGAAGTCTGTTGGGTCGAAGTTAGTATGCAAAAAAACCTGAATGCTTTTGTTTGTGGCTTTCATTGCTGTTGTTTTAGGAAATATTTTCAATTAACATAACACTTTTTCGTTTCTAGATTGTGTAGGTACACTTATCTAGCACTACTCTAACCCAGTATTATAAGCCTGTTATAGAATCGTTTTAGGTACTTGCATCTACTTCCCACACCTAAGGTGTTTTGTTAGCAAGTTTGCGGGATGATAAAATCTAATCGACGGTGAATGATGGCACTCTAGACAATTCTTAGTTTGAAGACGTAGGAGAAGGGGATCCAGAATTTATGAGAGATTATAGTGATAACGCAGACAACAGCTCGTCAGACACCAGTTCAGAAGATGACATTCCACTATGCGATTTAAGAAGTCAAATGTCAAGTATAAGGAATGGACTGCGGACCTGCGGAGGAATAAGATCAACCCTAAACTATAAACAGATTGAAAGATTGCCATGACGATTAGAATGTAAGGAAAAGTTCGGATACTTAGCATATTAAGATTTGAATTTGAGACTGGTATTTTGATATTTGTTTTAGATAATTTCTATTGTTGTCTATATTCTAATTGTTTATTATGTATGGAAATTTTTATTCTGTACTTCTGTTGATTAAAGCAGTTTTATTAAGAATAGAAAGAAAGAATTTGTAAAAATAAAAATTAAAATAATTTGTTATTATAAGTATTGTATGAGTAAAACCTTAGAATTTTAATAGGATACTGATTAGAAAAAACCTTTAATAAAAGAAAGTAAAAATGAGTCATTTCATTTCAAAATAAACTAAAGTTGACATACAAATCCTACAAATTTTGTATATTTGACATCACTTAATAATTATTTTTAGTCTAGTCGCTGTGGCCCAATGCCCTTTGTGAAGAACAAAAGGTAGAAAAACAATTGAAATTAAAAACACATACTTATATAATCATATATGTACCCTGAAAGTTTCACTTTAAAGCGGTAACTCGAACACATAAAATTTTCATCTCGAAACTTTGGGCGGATATGACAATAACAATTATGTCCTATAAGAAAGACAGTCGGGCCATTGTCAAGGAAGGTCCAAAAAAACTCTGGGCGCCACGAGGATAATACACAATTCCAATTGAAATGTAATATAGCTTTTCAATTAGCAGGTGTCTGTCCACAAAATAAGTAGCTGACAATTACATTATGCATACCCTTACTATTACAAAGAAATTGTGAAACTCAAAAAGCCCTTAGAAAGCGATGAAATGACTAAAATATATATGCGAGTATAAATGTAATTTTTGTCTCAATCTGTCAAGGAAATTTAGAAAATGAATTATACCATTATTAAAATAAATATGATTTTAAATAAATTAATATTTGCCTTTACACAATACTTATTCAACAGGTGGTTTTTAGATTTTACACGTGTTTTGGTGGCGCATTTCAAGGCGCGTTCATTTACATGTAATGTAGCCGCGCGGCGTAGCACAGTGGGTGATAAATTAAAGTTCCCTTTCCTTGAGTAAGCTAGTTATTAATACACCTGTTAACCCAAGTTAAATGCTTATGTTAAAAGTGGGTTCACATCTGTACTCTGTAGTTTATTAACTCAATCCAATGGGTTTAAAACTAACATCTAAACCAATGAGCTGTGGCCAACTTAAATATAATGTATATCTATTCGGTTTTGAAATTATATTTCAAGAGCATTTTCAAAAAGCAAATCTTCAGCCACAAAAATTTTAATTTACATTTATTTCAAGCACTTGAATAAATACTCTATGACATTACAAAAGCTATTAATTAACTACTTAAAACCACATCACACTTTTATTGTAATTGCAACAATATTACAATACCACCTAGTGATGTGGCAGATAAAACAGATATGAGTTGAGCAATCATTCTGACTGCATTGTTTTTATCAGAAGAATTTTGTAATTTATTGAAGAATAGTTTTATACACTCACAAGAATATATTATTTTAAGATAAAACTATTAAATGATGTATAATCATAAATGTTGATAAGCTTTTTTCTTTTAGCATTGGAGAGTATTCCTTTATTTAATTTAATCTCAATCATCAACAGCGATTTGTGTGCTTAATGTCATGAACATTCTCTACTAGTCAACCAGTGAAGAGTTAGTTGGCCAGCGCAATAAAGTGAAACTGAAGCAGTAGCTAAATTTATCAAACTCATTTGCAATGTAATATACAATTATGTACACGCCCCAAAAAAAAATACCTATATTCATAAATTATAATACTTGTATAAGAAATATAAAAAGAAATAACTATATAGAAATTCAAATACTTAAGTTGTACTTAATGTAACAAATGTAAGTTATTTTATTTAAGTGACTGGAAACATTCTAGGTCAAACTGATTTCCTAAAGTGAAATATTTTAATTTATCTCACAGTATAATAATTACTGTTGTTTGTCATAAGTTACAGGCAGGCCTTTGGCATTTGAAAGCAACATTATTAAATCACCAAACACATGACACTAATATATATTTTGTAATTTGTAGAAACTATTGTATTATTAAATGAATTTGTAAGCAATAAATAGACGAAAATAAATATGATAAAAATACCTTCTCCTTGTCCAATATCATATATAATTTCTCCATTTCCTGCCTCCAGCCTTTCCATAAGTTGTTTATGCAGTAATTCATATTCATCAGCTGTCGGACTCACTAGGATCATCTGTTTATTAAATCACAATAAAAAAATGATATTAAAATTTTAATAAATAGTAGTTATATAAGGTTCAAAATACTTTGAATTGCAAAATTTACGTTTTTTACCAGAAAATATATAATAATTTAATAAATAACTAAAACCTTGAACATTCTGCTAAGTTGATAAGCACAACTGTTCTATCTGACAAGCTATCAGTCTACAATATTGTGATATAGTTATACATATAAATTAAGTATTAGATGATGCAACAGGCAACATCATTTTATGGGCAATATGCATGCAATAATGAGGGTCCATTGCACAACATTACACATTGGCAATAAATATTGTTATCGAAACAAAAGTTAATAAAAAAATCTTTAAGCATTATCAAAGAGATTGCGAAATGTTGCTTAAACTTTTTTTGATATGAAAAAACAAGCAATTTAGAAATTTTTTCTTGGTTTATTAATTATGATTAAATAATCATGAAGAATAAAAGTAAGGTTTTCTAAATTTATGCGTAAACTTCAGAATATAATGTGAGTTCAGATTCAAAATCCAATTATGATGTTATTAGTAAGGTTTTTTAGAACATACCTTCCCTCTAATACTAGAATAGTCTGTTTCACTCTCCACATAGCCTTCGGGCTCATTTGAAGGGCTGGTCTTGACTGGAGATTCTAGCATAGTATCCATTTTTAGAAATTTTAAATAGCTTCCTTAAAGAGCGATCAATTGTAATAGATCATTATGTCATCACATCACTTCGTTTTAAAAATTGGAGTTCGGCGCGAAAATCTGTAATAAGTTCCGATTTTTTATTTTAACAAATCAGCATAGCAAAACGTAAGGAATTAAGTAAATAATAAATAAACAAATACAAGACGAAAATAATCAAACACTGAATTGCGATATACAAAGTTGATATTACTCGCAATAACTAATAAAGAGAAACATTTTTTTCACTTTAATAAAATGGGAAACAAAAGAGAGAGCCAAACCTCTTTCACTGTCACTTCCCTTTTGCAGTATATATTAAAAAATTAGGAAATAATATTTTTTGCCAAATAAACAGATGGATTCTATGCCAACATTTTTGACAACTCAGCCATCGTCAATATAGCCATGGGCAAACAGTCTCAACTTTTTTTTTCCTTATTTTAGCAGCATCGGTATATAATGTTTTGAATCGGTGTGGTCGAGTTGTCAAGGTTTATACCATAGAGTAATTTATATTTTATACGTCCATGTAAAATGTAGATTCCTTGCTCAGTGCGTCCATGTACTCTTTGTTTTTGTCTATGATCCCATTCATTCATAAAAAAGTAATCTTTGTTCATCATTCATTCGTGAAGTCAAATGTCATTGTAAATAGAAAAAATAAATAGGTGTTGTAATTTTCTATTTCCACATACAAGTTGTTTACGATATATACAGGTATCGAAATAGTACTATTTACAAAATTTAATCATATTATGGTTCTGTGGATTTTTCAATCCTTGAACAATCAGTATGGGTGATCATAGCTCGTCAGATTGTTCCTGGAAAAAAATGGTGATTGCAAAAGCAAATAACGAATGGATATCTACCATTAAAAGAGATCAAAGCATGCAGGACACTAAAAAACGATCTGAAGTGGACGCGAGCGAATCTACTGATTTCAGTTATGTAAAAAAAGAGCAGAGAGATTCTTATATCGACTTCAACCCAGTTAGTGAGGAAGAAGCAGAGTCAATGATGCAGGAAGTGGATCCATTATCAGTTTATACAGAGCCTAAAAGGCGCAGCAAAGGGTCTGGTCAGAAAGCCGAATCACCTGAAGAAAGGAAAGCACGGCTTGCTAAAATGTCTGCATATGCTGCACAAAGGCTAGCCAATGAGACTCCAGAGCAACGTGCTATGAGACTCAAACGAATGTCTGATTATGCAGCCAAAAGATTATCACAAGAAACACATGAACAGAGAGCAAAGCGGCTTGCTAGAATGTCTGCATATGCTGCGAAAAGATTGGCACAAGAAACTCCCGAGCAAAGGCAAGCTCGTTTAGCACGGATGTCTATATATGCAGCCAAAAGAAAAAATATAGTACAAAAGAAAAGATCTGTCCATGAAGCTAACAATATTTCAAACGAAACATCTAACCAAAGTTAAAAAACAGACAATTTTTAAGGTATAAGATTAAGTTTTATTCATTATATGAGTGATATGTAATTGATTTTGTCATATATAACATAGAGTACTTGTAACTGTTTCTTATTAAAGTTTTTAATAAGTTAACACCTAATACTTATTTGATTTTACGTGTACTGTATGGAGTTTAAAATTATAGATTATATTAAACACAAACTTATTGTAATAAACACATTTTGTATTGAAGATGTCTTTAATGATCAAAATTTTCATTTTTCAAAAACCACAATAGTAGGGATTACTTTTATTAATATTTATTATTGAAGGAATGGGGCAGAAAAATATTTTTTTGTACTGGTAATATCAATCTTACATATTATTTTAGTTAAGTGCCTTGAAATTCTTAGCTGAATTACAGTTGTTTACGAATATTATTTATATATTGTTACTTCGTCTGGTCATCTGATGGGTAATAGGAATTTATATCTCCACCCTTTCTGAAACCACATTAAACTGGTAATCATGTTTGCATCTACAGTTGTCAGGTTATGGCATAAGTTTATTTAATAATATATTATTCCTTAACATGTTTTAATCCATAGGGATGAAAGAGTGGGGACATTAATTGGGAGACGGTGATGGAATTATGGATATGTATTGCAGATCCTCCCATGGCGTGTATGTAACATCGGCGCATAATTGTCACCGTAGCACTTTGATAGAATTCGATTGAAACAAAAACTGACTAGGTTTAAGTTTAATTTAATACCATAACGTTAGGTTGGAACATAGATCCCTCAGCATAAACCAACAAAGGCCCCGCAGGATTAATTGCAGCATGAAGTTTTTTAATTTAGCCTCCAATCCTTTATTGGGCACTTGGCCGAGTAGAGATTGGAGGAGAGTGCCACATATCTGCGCTGCTCACCGGGCAGCTTGTTTATAAAACGTAGCGTGCAAAAACTCTAATGCATTTTCCTTAATATGAATTGAATTCGGAGCTCATGTAAGATGTGTGTCATTTGTCTCACACTGCACCTATTTTTAAATACGGAATTCTCAAGTGGCATTTATAACCCACGCCTTTCTAGTAAACGGGACCAGAAGCCATTACTGGCCAGTGAGTAACCTTGCTTTTCTTACCCAACTCTGCAAATTTCATAAATATTGTTATACTGAACAAAGTTTCATCACAATCTGATCAATGGTTTCGGAACGCATAGGGAACCAATTTACAGACATTAACTTCTATTTATATTGATGACGCGTAATTTATTCGTTTAAACAGCAGATTTTTTAGTCAGCGGTCATTTGTGGCTAACAAAGTTAGCCACGAATGACCGCTCGACTCGGTGACCTCTATACAAGACGATCAGTGTATAGAGGTCGCCGAGTCGTTCTTAATACACTTAAATTGTCTGCTGTAAATGTAATTGTAAAATGCACGTCATAAATTAAGAATATGGTTTTCAAATACATTGCTGGGTGGTTGATACAATGTTCTTCTTAATCGCTTACTGAACGGCCAATGTACGCATTTTGAATGCAAACTTAAGCATAGTATTAATATACACTTGTGTACCAAGTATTGGCAGACTGATACATCGCTGACATTTTCAATAGTTTATGCTCCAAGAAGGTTTATATAGAAAAACAATACAATATCGTTTAAATAAATATATTTAATTTTTTATTTATACAAACATTGAGATTCATAAAGGTCGGATTTCAGGAATGTATATAATCTTCCTTATTATTTATACCCAACACCTCAGAAAATATTTACAAGAATAACAAACAATATTTACAATTACCTAGCTTTTAATAAGAGTTCATAATTTATTATAGAGCTTGAGTTTATATTAGCTAACCACGTTATAATGAAGAAGCATTATTACAATATAATTATGTGCAGTGTAACCTTAACATTGAATGAATGTAACATATTATTTAAAAAAAAAACTGTACAATTGTTTCTTATTGAATAAAAAAATGTGATATCAATCCAGCAATTATAAAATATAAAGAGATCTTTATTTTGTGGTTTATAAACTTCAAAATACAACATCGAAAGAGGAGGTTGTAATATATTTATAATTATACATTGCACAATACAAAAACAGTAGCCAAATAAGTTATCAACATCGAAAATACTGTTTTAAGAAAATTATAAGCTAGTGACATTATATGCTATCAGGGATATTTCCAAAGCATGTGTCATTTGTCTCAGTATGGTGTTAATTTGCAATTTATACTTTATGAAACATGAATAAGTGAACAACATCAATCAGATTTCCTACAAGTAGAGATTGGTATAAATAGAAGAATTTTAACGTTTATAATAGGGGTTAAAGTATGAAATTGCCGTTTTATTGCAATAGGTTCTTTGAATTGACATAGAATCTTCATGGTTTGAGGTTTTCGAATGAAACTTTTTTTAAATGGTTTCTATGATGTTCTTTTTTTAAAAAATGTAAAACATTTGAATATCGACTTTCAATTGTTTTTGTTATTCAATTTAGACAAGAAAGATGGATACTGCGAAAATTCGAGTTATTTTTGAATACGAGTTCCGACGCGGAACTAACGCGGCAGAAACAGCCCGCAATATCAATGCTGCGTTTGGAGAGGGGTCTACTAATGAACGCACCGTGCGATTTTGGTTTAAACGCTTTCGTGATGGAAATTTCGACTTAAAGAACGAGCCACGAGGAAGACCGCCCACACAGGTAAATAACGATGAATTAAGAGAGATAGTGGAAGCCGATCCTAGTCAAAGTACCCAGGAATTAGCGGCATGGTTTAACGTTACCTTACCCACAATATTGACTCACTTGCGTCAAATCAATAAAATAAAAAAATACGAAAAATGGGTGCCTCATGATTTGACTGATCTGCAGAAAGAAACGCGTGTTGAAACTTGTGTTGCCTTGTTGAACCGGTACAGAAATGAAGGAATATTGGATCGAATTGTAACATGTGATGAAAAGTGGATTCTTTATGATAACCGGAAAAGAAAAATGCAATGGCTGACCCCAGGTCAAATGCCACAACAGTGTCCTAAAGCAAAACTTACCAATAAAAAGGTAATGGTAACTGTTTGGTGGTCTCAGCATGGTGTTATTCACTATAGTTTTCTCCGATCTGGTCAAGCAATAACGGCAGATGTCTATTGTGCCGAACTCCGAACCATGTTGACAAAACTAGCAGTAAAACAGCCCCGACTCATGAATCGATCTTCACCATTATTGCTCCACGACAACGCGAGACCTCACACAGCACGAGAAACCATTTTGACCCTTCAGGAACTGCAGTTAGAAACCATTCGTCATCCTCCGTATTCACCAGACCTTGCTCCAACGGACTACCATTTTTTTCGTGATTTGGACAATTATCTACGTGACAAGAAGTTTTCTTCCCAGGAGGCAGTACAAAATGCTTTCACACAGTTTGTGCAGTCTAGATCGTCGGAATTCTATCGCAAAGGCATTAATGACCTTCCCATTAGATGGCAGCAATGTATAGATAATAATGGCAACTATTTTGATTAAATAAATTTGTTAAAAATTTAAAAAATAAACAATATAGATTTTCAGTACAAATCGGCAATTTCATACTTTAACCCCTAATATTAACAGTACATTTTTAAACATTGAAAGAATATTATGTTCAGCAGATATTAAAATACAATCGCTTATATATAATTGTATATTCCTAAAATAGTTACGAATTAGATCCAACACCGTTGTCTATGCGCGTACGAGCCTACGCGCTGGTAATGCGCATGCGCAAAGAGCGAGGAACGAAGCGTCGCTCAACGATTGCTACAACCGCGAAAATGCATGGTAAATCATGCCCCAAATACTTTTTACAGTTCATGTACTCTTAATTCTGTCCCAAATGAAGTTATCCCACCCCTTCTCTACATTATTAGGGAATTCTGATACTGGTAAAAAGTGCGAGAGATCGCTGTATAACCCGTTCACGCTAGTTTTGCCACTAACGTTGTGACGTCACTGAACTAACTAAAGGCCTATGCACACTGCGTTTTTTGCATGTCTAACGCGTTTGTATCCGATAAGAACTTACGTTAGCATCGTGTCTGCAACGATTCAAGCGCGAGACTGAATTAATGCAGTTGTTGAAAGGTAGACCATTGAACACTTACATAAATTCATAGTCAAGTTTATTTGACTCGTGTGGCATCACATTTGTATTACCTGTGTGTCGGTTTTTACAAATTATATTTTGGAGTGTGCGCACTTGGTTGCTAATTCTAACTGTCGCACAAAGTGGATTTCTCTCTCTGCGTCTGTATTTCCGAGTACTTATAACCCATCCGTCTTCAGAATCAATGTGAGTAGGCACCTTCTGGGTAAGCTCGCTCCGTCATAGGTCCTGTCTATTCCCCCGGGATTGATTGGGATCAATTGAAAACTTATTCAAAATAATAAAAATACAAGAGGGTTTTAAAGGCGTCTTTAATAAACGTGGTGTGCACAGGATCTAACACAGAGTAAAAAAACGAACTAATATTCAAATTCAATTCAATATCAAAAACGATGTCGAATAATAAATTTCCGAGTACTTATAACCCGTCTATTTTCAAAGCCAGGTTGAATAGGCACTTACTGGGTTAGCTCGTTCCATCGTAGATACTGTTTATCATACACGTTTATAAAGACAAACTTAGCGAGAACGGGTTAAACTTTTGTTATTTTTTTATTGACTTCTGCATTCGACACCAATGCCGAAGTTAGTAAGGAGGTAACACGTAAGCCACGTTATTGCAGATGGGGCGTGGTTTGGCACGAGGGGCGTGTCGCTAGCAAGGCGTGTCAGTGGCGCCCGCTACTGGCACGGCCACTGGGCCCAACAGTTGGCGAGTGGACGACGTCGAGCTGTACGAGTCACCAGACGAACGAACCGACGATTGACTCAAGGGCGTACCTGACCGAACCAAATCAAATTATTTTATTCTACAAGTAGTTTGGTAAAATCGATTTATTCCGGTTGTGCACTCTACCTCTTACTTGTCTCCACATTACTCTAAGGTTGACTGGTACAAAATGCCTAAGGCATTAAGTCCGCCTTTGTACAAATTGGGCATAAAGTGTAAATGAAAAAATATAATAGAAATAATCACTAATCGCTACACATCACAGCAAATATTTAGCTAGCAGAATTTGTAAAAGGACATCAAATCTACATTATAATAGCTTAATCTATAATCTAAGATCACAGTAGTTTGTGTGATTGTCTGTCCGCTCTTGTTCCATTGTATCAATAACGTTACCATAGCAACGCGTTAATCGCAAGTAGTTCGTCTACCGGACGCTAGATGGCGCTAACGGAAAATATTTATTAATAGAAAAAAAATAAAAAAGCCCGTGCGAAGCCGGGGCGGGCCGCTAGTCTATAATCTAAGAACACATATTTGTTGTTTGTGTGTTTGTCTGTCCGCTGTTTTTCCATTGCATACGCGTTACCATAGCAACGCGTTACCGGGTCAGCTAGTTCATACATAAATACAATCACGCTTTTTTCGCACAAGGGTTGGCAAAGATCACAGATTTCCTCTCACCACGTTCCTGACATACATCTCTCGCTTCTTCAACGCTCATTTTCATACGAGCTCGTCGGTTAAGGGTACTTTTGACTTGGTCCTTTTTCAGGACACCTCTATTTGGTCCCTGAAAGTTAGACTTGGTCTGCCGTTACCAACTTGCCCATGCACATTTGCCTCATATATTTGTGTTTTTAGATTATAGATTCAAAGCCTTATTTTCATACATAAATACAATCACGCTTTTTTTGACTTGTTAATTTTCTTTCGTCCATCCTCTCTACATGTCTAACCATCATTATTTTCAATTTCTACACAATCTATTTTTAATATTACAACATTCTATTCAAAATAAATGTAGGTCTGTTTATATTAAAGTCTGAAAGATGTTTTGTCCGTTAACCCCTTAAAACCCGAGAGCATTATATCATGCGCGCGACAACGATACCTAAAATCCGCGAGCATTATATAATACTCTATAGCGCACAGTCTGATTTAATCCTCATAACGGCTATGGTAACGGTTCTTTTTGATTGAATGATATTTTTTTTCCCTGATAGAGAGAGAAATAAGCATTTAACACAAAGCTGGGCGTCAAGGGGTTAATAATAAATATAAAATTCTAATTTCAAATGATATAATATGTAGTGAAAATCTAATGTCACAGTGAAAAAATATATAATGTCAAAATATCAAATTTATGCTACTCTAAATTAAAATACATACCAGGAAGAGAGGTGACGTGATGGGGCAGGGCCCACCGTTGGGGGGTGCACTCCCCTGATATATTGTTACTTATTTCCTGAAACAGAATTCAATCATTCACAATCATCCTAATAAATTATCTCTAATATACGGCCATTGGAGTAGTAAAACACAACACAAATGATACTGGTATGGCAAGTATTACATGAAAATGATCCAGCAAATCAACTTGCTACAAAAGCAGAACTCTTTTTACATACAAATATCTTTTAACGGCTGAAAACTGGACATATTTCTAAGGATTGATCTCCATATTTTAAGACGTTATTGCATTTTCTCATGCTGTATACTTTTCTGTAGCTATCAAACAGAATTTGTTAGAGCGAGAAAGACAGCATGCTGATAAATACATAGCCGATGTAGTCACGCTATCTTTCTCAATTTAGCCAATGACGTTCCTAAGCGACAAAAAAGGATAGAGAATGAAAAAAATTCGGTTGTGTGTTGATAGATGTGAATCAACCCTAATGATCGATATAATTTATCGATAAGAACAAAATGTATGACAGACAATGGACGCGTGATAAAAAGAAAAAAGAGTTCGTACTCAACAGCGACGCTCACTAAACACAACACAATGGCTTCGCAACAAAACACAAACGAAACAAAACGCAATCGCAAGATGGTCGCACACGATGCAATGACGTCACACATGGTGGGAGGGGCCACTTACTGCGTGCTTGTTGGGCTTGGGCACGGTCAGTATCGTAGTGGTGGTGTCCTCTGGCGTGAAATAGTCGGAGTCTTCCCCCACTGGTGGCGAATCCGCGTCCTCTCGTCCGCACGCTGCGTGCCAGGACACTAACGCTATTACAGCCAGTCTCATACACGCACAACCCACTGGCGTAGCTAACGCGAACGTTCCGACTCAAAAGGATTTCTTACCGAATATTAATCAAGGAAAAACGCTAGCAAATAAATATCAAAATAAAATTTACTACGAATACTAAACTGAATAGTTAATTTCCTAACCTCTGCAACAATAGTATACATTTTCATACATTTCAGCTCCAAAACTTTATCTTAATAACAATATAAGATTTTTAAAGTAAGCCGGAAGTTACTCTGAGAACTAAGAATAGGGAATAGTTTTAGGAAAAATCTCAAATAGTTCGTTATAGCATAAAACATATGCCATTTGATTATTACTTTGTTAATTTCTCTAGTTTCTGTAAAAATCACTATTAAAGTTTAAATGAACACTAACCCACCAAAATGCTCAAGACACAGGATACTTGATATCAGTAGTAAGAAAACATTTAACTGTCAAATCATAATACGTTAAAATTAGACTGACATTTATCGTAAGCAAGCATGTGACGTCAATCCGTCATCCAGCCATTTCCATGCATTTTCAATCACGTGGTCGAAAATTAAATTTTAATTATTTTATTAATGATTTCTTATAAGAATCATATACATTTCTAAATTATATGTGGACTAAATTTGTTTAAAAGATGTATACTACACCAGTTTGATTTATATTTTTATTTGTAGCCATAAATACCCTATTATCTCACCTCTATAAAATTACAATAAATAATGACAAAACATAACGCGAACATTTTGATTCAAACGGACTTCGTACCGCGAAGATATCTCATATTCGCTGGCGGATGCGGAAGCTACGCCCTTAATTCAGTCATGACCAAAAAATATATACACCCTAGAACCATGTCATACTAAATTAGTCGAAAGCAGAGACAAATGTATATAAATAAATAAATTAATGTAATGTGACATTGGTATACGGTGTATACATCTGCTCGTGACTAATCGCGTGTAACATACCTTTGGTGGCTTGATGAATAAATCGGGATACAATCTTGATGTTTTAAACATATCATTACTTTCCTTCTGAGAGACTTCTATGCCTATTACCATAGCTGGGCATTAACTCGTAAATCCGTTAATTAACGAAGTTAACATTTCTATTAACGGATTAACTTTTAAGTTAACTTTAAAAAATGTTAACAGACTCGTTAACTTCCATTGCCTAAATTATGTTAAGTCCGTTAACCGTTAATTCAGTACCTACTATTTACCAAAAAGATACCACTCATTGTGCCAGATAATAAAATTACACACTTTTATTTTTTTTATATATTTATACACTGTCTTTTTTTGAACCTAACCTATCAACTTCCAGAACCGAAAACAAGTGTAAGCAGATCACTAACGCAACGATATAAAAAATGCATTTTTTATCACGTGTTAACGGATTAATGTTAACTAGCGTTAAATCTTCCCAAATGTAACGTTTTAACGTTTAAGGAAGTTAATTTTTTTAATAACGGATTAACGATTAACTATTTGATTAACGGTGCCCAGCTATGCCTATTACTATACTTTCAAAAACATATGTATTTATGGTTAATATGATGAAAATAACTGGACAATTAATAAGCAACCAGCTATATGTAGTTTGTGTGCAACTATCGACACAATGGATGGATAATAAACGCAGCTCAGCAATGGGATTCGGTTGTAAAGAAATGCGTTCCAACTTCAACATTTGTCTATTTGATATACTAAAATTAAATATCACATTTAATTTTTTCACTTGGTGTTGAAAATTTAATATACTCGTCTGCGAGTATGAGAAACAACAACCAGATATAGTGTAGTTTTTTTGAAAGAAGAATATGTTACTTTCCCAACAAGTAAGTATAGTTTACGTACAGTGTGCTACTCGCTCCGGTTCCTCAGTGTCGGTATCGTCGATATGCGCCATCCCGCTCACCTTCTGTGGGATACAATGAACTTATTCTAAAAATGTCGTATGTTAACAATATAACCCTGACGCAGTAGTTAGGGACACTCGAGCTAAGATAGACTAGGTGGAGAGGGGGATTTACATGGTGCGGCTTGTCGCTTCACAATTCGCCTCACAAGCCATATCGCTACGCCATTTACACAGTTGACAGAAATAGAAAGAATAATAGGTTAATTTCTTCGAGTGTTGAATATAACAGTTGGTGATTATACTTCAAAAAACGAACCTTGATACCAGTGAAATATGTCTAAGTGATATGCTTAGAGCTGGGACAATATTGATATAATCATGATCATAATTATCGATTGCTTTTGGCATTTTTATTGTAATAAAAATATATTTCTACACAAAGAGAAATGATAAATGCCAAAAATTTGTTATTGAAGCAAATTTTGAATAAATATAACTTTATACTTAACTAAAAATAAATTAAAACAGAAGTTACTATGAGAACTAAAGTAAATGATCAATTATTTGCTCCGTTGTGATATCCGGAATCCATCTTGAGTCAAGCATCTGTCCTTTTTCTTGCGATTTCCGGTCAACGGTTTCACCCCTTCGTACTTCCGGCGCTAGTGCTGCCCTCTAGGTTTGATTTTGACGGAAGTGCGCTAGCACTCGTTACAAAGTTTTTACCTCATTATAGCGTCGTCTTTCGTAGCGTAAGCATCGGTCTAGAAAGTGTACTTTTATTAACGAAATACGAGTACTTTATATAAAAGTGTAGCTTTTCCCCCTTTCGCGATGGAAAATCAAGCAAATAACAGGGAACAAAGTGACGATTATAGGCAAGATGAAGACACTAGAAAACGTCTTCTCAGCTCTTCCAGTTCGGAAAATGAGTCGACATCGAGTGAATCAACTCCGGAAGGATACAGAAGAAAAAGTAAGAGGGTTAAACATCAGGTTAGTGATTTGCAATTGCAGTTTCTTTCACAACAGGTTGCTCTATTGACCAATTTAATAACTCAAAATAGTTCAAATCAAATGGCTTATTAAACTTAAACTTGAATACAATGGTGCCTGAAGCGGATAATTCTCCAACAAATTCAAGCCATTTGCAATTACACCCACCGCTTTTAATTAATGAAGATACCCAACAACAGGTTAAATTATCTGATAATTCAACTAACGTTAGAGATCCAATTTACGGTAAGTCTAAGGATGCTCATGTTGCTAAGTTACGCGAGATGCAACGATTTAATGACATCGAATGGAACGCTATCCGTTTCTATGAAACTCAAAAGAAATACGTAACCATTCCGGGGTTTATAGAGTTAAGTGTTAATGATGAATTAAGGCCAATTGGGTCCGAAAAAATGAACGAAGACTCTCGTTTACTACTTTTAGAACGCACTTTTGCTGCCTGGTCGAATGCTTTACTAACACAAAAGGATGAATTGACGAATGTTCTTCAACAGTTGGTGGATTGGTCAAGTGACAATAAAACAACCTTGAACCCTAGAACATTGTTTGATGAAATAGGGTCATTGTTAATTAAAGATTGTCCTTATAATAAAGTAACTGACGATATTTTGCAAATTGTTTGTGGCCGACGCGCGGATTGCATTAATTCTCGTAGAGAGTCTTTAATGAAACGAATTCCACGTGAATTTCATTGCAGTGCTTTACAGAAAATCCCTCCATCTTCAGAGCTGTTATTTGAAGATAAAAGCCCAGCTACTTACATCCAAAAAATTGGAGGGGTGGAAAAACTTTTATGTTCACAGACCCCGCTAGCAGGCCCATCAACCTACAATCGCAAACATTCGAGCATTATAAGCGAATCTTCGAGCACTAAACCGGTCAGTAAACAAAGTAAGGAATTTTTTTTTCGAACTAACGTATCAAGCAGAAAAGGAAAAGGCAAAGGGAAGTCATCAAGAAGGAAATCAATGAACAATAAAAGTCAACAGCAACAGCATAAAGGTAAAAAGTCCCGTTCATATTCTCCAAATAAGGCACATCATGCTTGATTGTATTCCATTTCGAGGGGGCTGTCTAAGGCAATATATAAATGTATGGAGCAATCTAGGAGCGCCAGAATACATATGCAAAATTTTAACTGGCCTTCGAATTTCTTTTGTAATGAAGCCCCCTCTTGTTATACCCAATCAGACAATTATGAGATGTTTTCAAACCAAAATCAGTTCTCAAATGTCGGAACAAATCGAAAGCATGTTAGATTTGGAGGTATTGGAGATGGCCGAACCGACACCCAGCTTTCTGTCAACATTTTTCCTAATACCCAAGACAGACGGGACGTTTCGGCCAATATTCAATTTAAAACGTCTAAATGATTTCGTCCAAATAAAACCATTTCAACTATTCAGTCATTTCCGCGTGTCGAATTTCTTACAACAGAACGATTGGATGACGAAAATAGACCTGAGCCAAGCCTACTTTCACATCAGTATCGCCAACGAACACCGCAGGTTCCTAAGGCTCAATTACAACAACCAACTACTCCAGATGACGTGCCTCCCATTCGGGTTGTCATCGGCACCGAGAATTTTCGCAAGTTTGACGAATTGGGTTGCCGAATACCTACGCCGCCACAATATCAGGTGTGTAGTGTATTTAGACGATTTTTTGTTGGTTTGCCAATCCTACGAACTTTTATGCGACCAGATCTCTTTTGTAGTAAAAGTTCTGAAACAGTTGGGCTGGTCTATAAATATCGACAAATCTGTGCTGGTTCCGACACAATGCCTAGAATTTCTGGGTATCACTTGGGACACGAAACTCAACACGAAGTCCTTGTCGGAACCGAAGTGCCTTACGCTACGCATGGCGCTTCAGCACCTGATAACGAGAGGCAGTTGGTCCCTAAAGGAATCGCAATCCTTACTAGGCCGACTCAACTTTGCCACAATCGTGATACCAAGAGGGAGACTACATTGTCGGACAATGCAATACTACAGCCGACAGCTCCCCAAATCACATTGTTACAGACGTGTCAAGATACCCGAAGCTGTTCTGTGCGACATGAGATGGTGGCTCAGTGCTGCTACGGGCTGCCTTCCGATTCATCTGGGCCCAACATCTCATTATCTGACGACGGACGCATCGGATGTCGGCTGGGGAGCGCAGCTGGACGAGTCGAGGGTCTCCGGCCAGTGGACAGCTTCTCAGCAGATGTGGCATGTCAATCTCAAGGAACCTTTTGCAGTCCATGCAGCGATTTAACACGAAAGGTACAGACTTCAGAATGCCAAGATACTTCTGTTGACAGACAATCGCACTGTGGTGTCTTAAATCAACAAAGAAGGTGGCACCAAATCCATAGCTCTCCTAGAAATGACGCGTCAGATTGTAGAAACATTGGATTGCCTCAATATTCATCTGTTAGCTCAGTATTTTCCAGGGAGATACAACAGCGAGGTCGATGCACTATCCCGGAAAAAAGCTTGTCCAGAATGGCATCTAATGTCGCAAGCCACTCAGCCGATCGTTGCTCGATGGGGCACACCAGAAGTGGATCTGTTTGCCTCGAAAACAGCACAAGTGGTACCCAACTATATCACGTTAGACGTGACTGATCGGAATGCAGTGTACTGCAACGCTTTCAGTCAGTCGTGGAAGAATCGACTAGCTTGGGTTTTCCCACCGCCAAATCTCATTCCACGAGTATTAGCACACCTAAACACCGCAGAAGGCAAATACATTTTGATCAGTCCCAGATGGAAAAAGGTTTTCTAGGCCGCCGACCTGAAGCGCCGTGCCCTGGAAGGACCTTACTCGATCCCACACCTTCCACAAGTACTAATAGACACAACGACGGGGATGCCTCCTCCAGAGATCCAGGGGATCCAATTGGAAGCTTGGCTGATTTTGGGTGGACAGACTTAATTAGAGATTGGACAAATGAGGAGAGATCGCTACTACTATCAAGTTGGAGAAAATCTACCATGAACACCTATCATTCAGCTTGGAGAAAATGGAAACACTGGTGTGAAAATAGTGAAGTTAAGTTTAAAAGTCCTACACCAGTCGAAGTAGCCCGTTATTTAGCATACCTCCACAACCACAAATGTTTAGCTTATAAAACAATTTTGGTCCATAAATCTGTAATAGCCACCTTTACTAACGTCACAACAAAATTTGACCTTTCGTCAAACTTTTTTGTAAAGCATATTTTGAAAGCCATTTCAGTTGCCAAGGAGAAAAGTGCAGCACCTCCCATTTGGGATCCCCAAGTGATTATAGAACACCTAGAAGCAAATGCTCCAGACGAGACAAACCTGTACCAAGTGTCTCAACGAACAGCTATTTTGCTTCTTCTATCATCTGGACGGCGCGTTCACGACTTGACCCTACTTACGGTTGCAGACGAGAAATATTTAGACGAAGGTAATTCCATAACCTTGTGGCCTAGTTTTGGATCGAAAACAGATAACCTAAATTACAGACAATCAGGTTGGAAATTGCTACAAAACCCTAAAAAATCTCTTGATTGTGTATACTGGATACGTCTGCTAGTTCGCCTTACAGATGAACGCCGAAAGGAAAGAGATAAATTGTTGAGTTTATTTATAACTGCCAGAGGAATACCTAAAGCAGCTTCAAAAACTATAATTGGAGGTTGGATAAAGGCCGTGCTGAAAAATGCAGGTGCGGAAGCATCTCCAGGATCTGTACGTGCTGCGGTGGCATCCCTCAATTGGTTGGAACAATTTCCCATCGATAAAATTTTAGAAACAGGAAATTGGCGCCGAGAACATACATTCAGAAGATATTACCAAAAAGTTATAAATCGTTCAAATCAAGAAAACTCTGTTTCATTATCTAGATATTTTGATTGTGTTCGATGATTAAGAAATTGATTAACTTATATAAAAGGTTTTATTTTCTTTTTACAATTTAATTCAAACTTCTTAAATTTTAGCATTCTTTAACACATTATAGCATCGTGCATATTACGCTCACCAGGAGATACCAAACACTTCACTCAAGATGGATTCCGGATATCACAACGGAACAAATAATAGAGAGTTTTAACTTACAATAAAACTTACCTATTATTTTTCCTAAAGATATCCGGAATCCAGGCAATATCTACCTGGTGCATCTCGAGTTATAATGAGGTAAAAACTTGGTAACAAACGCTAGCTCACTTCCGTCAAAATCAAACCTAGAGGGCAGCACTAGCGCCGGAAGTACGAAGGGGGGAAACCGTTTGACCGGAAATCGCAAGAAAAAGGACAGATGCTTGACTCAAGATGGATTCCGGATATCTTTAGGAAAAATAATAGGTAAGTTTTATTGTAAGTTAAAACTCTCTATTATCTCGAAAAACTACAATAAAAAATAATTAAATATATATACAATCATATTTGTTACATTCATACCAATTAGCCTATTCCAAAGTAAGCACTGTGAGGATGTTAATGTAGAAAAAGGGTACATGTACTCACTCCGTTGGGCGGCAGCTGTGTCAATAGAGGCGATAATCGTTCAGCGTCGCTATCAGGTTCTGCGTCGGCATCAGCGTCGGGTGGCGTCGGAGCTGCGACAGGGGGACGCGAGGGTACGTCGGGCTCCGCCCCCGTCCCGGTGGGCGTGTCCTCGTCCTCGGAGCCCGAAGCGGACGCCACCGAACCATTCTCTCGAGCGTACTCCAAGCTTAGCGTCGACTAGTATACGATACAATAAATTACATTTAGAAAGAAAGAAGAAATCAACACATTAATCAACAAAGCAACATAAGTACAAATAATACAAACAATATAGAATATGCATGTTTTTATATTTCTATTCGATTATCGCTTAACGATAAGGCTGCACATTGTTTCACATTAGTTTAAAGAAATTATCTTTGTTGGTGTATCCTTTTCTTGTTGTGGTGTTAAATTACATGTACTATCGAAGCCTCTGGCGCCTTATCAGTCCTAAGTCGAAAGTCGCTTGCACACTGCACGATGCCTATCGCTTCAGACCACGCCCCGCTCCATTCATTCAACAATGGCGCGCGTGCGCAAACAAGCAAGTGAGCGCATTTAGAAGTTTATGATTGGTCGTAGTATAAATCGTAGTAAAATACAAAGCCAATTAGGGATAGGAATGGGTCGTGTGGGCGTGTCCGATGCGATCAGTTCAAACGAATATATCTACAAAGTGGTAAGGCACGATAGACCTCGATAGTACATCACTGTATTATAGCAAAAACGAAATATGACGTAATATACCGGGCACTTTAAGCGCCTGCTGATTTAGCACGCTTAAAATTAGACTACGACAACCAACAAATAACTTTTGTGGCGTAGCGTTACAAATATTTAAATTTATCTGCAATATCGCACTTTTTATATATTAAATTCTTGCTTAAAAATAAATTTTAATCAAAAATATTTATGAAGGCACAATTCTGAAGTAACAAAGTTTCAAAAAATATTACTTTTATTTGAATCAGGTTCATCTTCCTTATTATAAATAACACAAGAAAATAAAAATAATAACACTGAAAACAAAAGAGTACACAAACATGAAAACAAAGGAGTGCGAGGCCAATATGGATCTTGTCTCAGCGTGTCTGCATCATTCTAAGATGAGTAGGGTAATATTGGGCATTCTAAAACACTTTTCACTCCAATGATCTCACTTTCGTTCGATCACTGTCGTAAAAGTGTTTTAGAAAGCCCAATAATCGAAAGTGAATTAGAATGCCCAATCGGTTTTCCGTCAACCACAAACCTCATTTTCGTTCGATCACTATTGCAAAAGTGTTTCTGATAGCTCAATAATCGAAAAGTGAATTAGAATGCTCAATCGGTTTTACGCTGAAGTAAATTTTTAATGCAAGGTTCGTGCCGTTCTTTGTTCAAAACCGTGTTTGTATTTAGAACGCATCGTACCGTTTTATGTTTATTCTGTATGTGTAGACTCGTAAGTAATCAGTGTTTATATATCCCTTCAGAATCTATTTTAACGCATTTATTTAAAATCAGCTCAACTCTACAGGCCTGTATAAATAAATAATATGAAATTCGTTAAACAAAAACAATCGTTGAAATTAGATTGCTTTTGTACTCCGTTACCGAACGAGCCAAAACGTCATGGTAGTTTGTTACCAAATACAATACGCTGTCTTGTTTGTGGGCCATCAAACTGCGGGAAAACTAATTTAGTAATAAGTTTATTGTTGCATAAAGATGGTCTATGTTTTAGAAATCTTTATGTGTATTCAAAATCTTTGTATCAAACAAAATACTTGTATCTTGAAAAAGTTTTAAATATGGTCCCCGATATATCGTATCATAAATTTAACCATAACAATGAAATATTGAACCCACATGAAGCTTTACGTGATTCTATTATCATTTTCGACGACGTTGCTTGCGAAAATCAAAACAACATACGGGATTATTTTGCTATGGGGCGTCATAAAAACATTGATTGCTTTTATATTAATCAAACTTACACCAAAATACCAAAACAGCTCGTAAGAGACAATTCAAACTTGATTATATTGTTCAAGCAAGACGATATTAATTTGAAACATGTTTATGATGAGCATGTAGGTTCCGATATGTCCTGGTACCAATTTCGGGAAATGTGTTCAGCTGTTTGGAACAAACCTTTCAGCTATCTTGTAATAAATAAGGACTGTGAAAAAAATAATGGATGCTACAGATCATCATTTGATACATATATAATATTGGATTAACTACATATTAGGATGATATATTATGAATGAATCACTATCACTCGTGATTCGGAGCCAAGAAGTATTCTGCGCAAGATGGAAAAAAAACTCAAACAAGAAATTGTGAAATCTGCTGCATCTGTAAAAAGAAAAGTTGAACTTTTGAAAGAAGCAAAAAATTCACACAATATGGCTCTGGAAACAATATTTAAGCCAATAGTGGAACCGCTTCACTTGTTAACAAGTAAAAAGGAAGAAAAGCAATATATACCTTCCCCGAAAAAAATAAAAAAGAATCATAGAGAATCTTTTTATTCTTCTACTGAAGATTTCGACGATGATTACAGTGAAAAAGAACAACTCTCAGACAGTGAGTTGCACATAAACAAAACCCTTATAGCACCACCTTCTGAAGACCATAATATCAGTGAGGGTTCCTTCAAGTCTTTCCAATCATCACCAAGTGTTAAAAATAATACACTTTCGTGGTCAACATCATCTGATGCAATGTTCGATGATATACCTTTTGGAATTCGAAACGAACGCGGGAAATTGATGCTTGGCAAAACATGTGTTTATGACGATGGTAGCATCCTGAAAATAGGAACGCAGACTATAAAAAAAACAAAGGGAATAAAAGAACTACTCTATAAAAAGAAACCGAATCTAGACATAATCACAGAGGAAGACTTACAAAACTATAAGCTAGTATTATTAGAAACCAATGCGCACAGGCGTAATTGTGATTCGTCTAAACCAATAAACAGCAATAAAGGATTTAAGTATATGAACATTATAAAACCGTTGTTTACATCTACGAAAAAAGTAACTTCAAGCGTGGAAAGTCTTTCAAGTGGCGAAGGTATTAATTTATTGAAAAAAGTAACAAAAAATACGGATTTGGTTTACTGGGATGATCCAAATGAATTAGTGAATCGATTAAAAATATTACTAGCATCACGCGATGCAGGCAACACTGGCTTGGACAATGAAATCAATGCAATCATTGAAGAACTGTGGGAAGAAGGTATAATCAAAAATATAAAATATAAAGAAAGTGCAACTGGAAAACTTGTTAGTGTGAAGAACCCATCAGAGCGGCGATGAATGTAGACAAGTTTGGTCACCACATTCATAAGCGTTTACGATTAACCGAATATTTTGATACCATCAACGATACATTAGTCAAGTCAGATACAGGGCATTACGATTTAAAATCAACAAAATTGAAAGGCTTGATAGATCCTTATGAAGACGACGAGGCAGTGAATAAAGCATATATGGATAAAACAGCTCAAGAACTAAGAAATGAAATAAAAAAAAATTTTAAAGACGTAAAAATTTACCTAAGTAACTTGGAAAAAGCTACTTCCGATCGTTTAAATACTCTATACTACACAAGAACAGAAATAGATAGTTTAATGGAATCTAAGTTAAATAAATAAAAAATAATGAGTAAAAAAGAGTTAATTAACGAAATCCACAAAGCAGCAAGGAGAAACTTTCCTCGTCGATGTACGATCACAAAGGGTATAGATGATTTATGGCAAGCTGATCTTATAGATTTTCAGAAATATTCTCTTATTAACAAAGGATTTAAATACATTTTAATAGTTATAGATGCTCTGTCAAAGTACGTCTGGGCAAAGCCTTTAAAATCAAAACAGAAAACATGTGTTACAAATGCAATGCATGAAATTTTATCTAAATCATCGCGAAAACCTAGACATTTACAAACTGATTTAGGTAAAGAGTTTTACAATGAGACATTTAAAAAGTTATTAAAAGAATATAATATAAATCATTATTCCACCCACTCAGTCAAAAAAGCTTCTATAGTGGAAAGAGTTATCCGTACGTTAAAATATCATCTTTATAAGCTTTTCAGCTTGCATGGAAGTTACTACTGGGTAGGCCAAAATTTGAGCTCTGTAGTAGACAATTATAACAATACTACCCATCGTATAACAGGATTTAAACCAGTTGATGTTAACAAAGCAAACCAAATGGTTATCAAGGGTAATATTATTAAAACACAGCTGCATAAGACCAAACGAAGACCAAAATTTCAAGTTGGTGACCATGTGCGAATTAGTAAATTTAAAAGTGATTTTTACAAAGGATATACCCCTAATTGGTCAACAGAAATATTTATTGTAGTTATGGTAAATCATACAAATCCACCGACATATCTTTTAGAAGATAAACACAAACAGAGAATTTTAGGCTCTTTCTACGAGTATGAAATGCAAAAAACTAAATTTCCTGACCTGTACCTCATTGAAAAGGTTATTAAAAGAAGAGGTAACAAACTTTTCGTAAAATGGTTGGGACTCGGTGATGCAGAAAACAGCTGGGTAGATAAAAATGAAATAGTTTTGTGATATAAATTAAGTATTATTATTCAATATAATTCAGTTTAAGAATACCGATGAAAGAAGGAAGTGGGATTATTAACAATATAATAAACAACTTACCGTTTGAGTTGCATATCCCCGGTTATCAATTTTGCGGACCCGGAACAAAACTTGAAAAACGGTTACAGAGAGGAGATCGAGGTATAAATAAATTGGATGAAGCTTGTATGTATCACGATATTGCCTATAATAATAAAACTTTTAACGCTCGACATAAAGCTGACTTAGAACTTTTAGATATGGCTAAGAAAAGATTAAAATCTAGGGATGCTAAGAAGGGCGAAAAAGTTGCATCATGGATTGTAAAAAATGCGATGAAAGCAAAACTCAAAGCTGGTGCGGGAGTACGACCTTTTATGTCGGTTATAAAGAAAATACGGTCCCAAATAAAAAAAATTAAATCTAAAGATCCTGGCAAAGCAATAAAATATGCACATGCCGCTGCAAAGAAGTTATTTATTAATAAAAAAGGGATACGCTTGCCACGCTGCATACCTCTTCCGAAAACTGGAGGCTTCTTACCTCTTATCCCAATTTTTGCTGGTTTATCAGCTCTTGGTTCACTTGCTGGAGGAGCAGCCGGTATAGCAAAAGCTGTTAACGATTATAAAGTTGCGCAGAAAAACCTTCAAGAATCTGAACGACACAACAAGGCGATGGAAGCTGTCGCTCTCGGCAAAGGACTTTCTATCAGACCCTATAAGAAAGGAACTGGTTTATATCTAAATCCTTCAAAAAACTAACTAAAAGGCTACCCAGACGTCCTCTTACTAACATTGATATATTGGAACATGCTGCTGATATTCCATACTTTAGAGGAGTATTCATGAGAGATACACTACCGTCAAAGCCTAGAAAAATAGAGTGTGCTGTAATCAATTTGGATAAATCCGATAATCCTGGAACCCATTGGGTAGCCTACGTCAAACAAAATTACTATTGTGAATATTTTGATAGTTTTGGCAATTTAAAGCCTCCTTTAGAATTGTTAAAATATTTAGGATCTATATCTGTATACTATAACTATATTCAACATCAAAAGTTTGGCACTACAAACTGTGGTCACCTATGTTTGAAATTTTTGAGAAACTATTGGAAAACCCATTTATATTAAGAATGAAATAAAATCTTATCAGTATAAAAATGTCTTTCACTGTGTCAATTACTGGCAACGGAGAGTCTTTAATAACAAACTACACACCTACTTTACAATTACATGGAGAATATGAGTGCGGTCTTTTACATTTTTCGACTTTCAATTCTATCCCTAATATAGACAAAAGAAATAATAAATTTTACTATGGCAAAGACAGAGTTATCGAAATACCTGAAGGATCGTACGAACTTCAAGATATTTGTGATTTTTTAAAGAACAACATTATGAATGCCACGCTCAAATTGACTAGCAACAATAATACATTGAAAACAAGTATTTACTGCTCAGAAGAGGTCCATTTTGACAAGAAACATTCACTTGGTAAAATTTTGGGTTTTGGAAGTGAAACCGTAAAAGCTAATATAAATACAGAGTCCCCATATCCTGTAAACATTTTATCGACAACTGTAGTACGCATCGAATGTGATGTTATCAGCGGATCATTCGTGAATGGAAAAGCAAGTCATATAATTTATGAATTTGCACCTAACGTACCACCTGGTTACAGAATAATTGAAATACCTAAAAATTTAATTTATTTTCCCGTCAACCAAAGCTCAATAAGTGCTATTAATATAAGGTTGTTAGACGCGGAAAATAAGCAAATCAATTTACGTGGTGAAGAAGTACAGCTGTATTTACATTTTAGAAAAAAATGTTAAATTTCTATAAAACTCCATTAACACCTATTATTAAGGTCAGTTCTAAGAGGTCCCCTCATACCGAAACACCACATCGGGTGAAGAAGAGACTAACCAAGAGTAATAAGGATTTTTTGAAATTACTAGGCTTGTTAAAATGAATATTTTGAATATTTCTCAACCAGCATTGTATGACAACCGCGTCGAAAGTTTCGAATATCATTCATATAAACCATACGTAACAAGTTTCAACAAGAATGATGAAATTCGAATACCGATTAATCAACAGGACTTGTACATACTGCCCGCACTCAGCAGCTTATATATCGAAGGCAGAGTCATTGTATATAAGCAAAACACTACCACTAAACAAAAAGAAAGAGCGATGAGCGTACATTTTGTAAATAACCCTGCATTATTTCTTTTTCAAGATATTCGATATGAACTGAACGGTGTAGAAGTAGATAAAGTAAAGAATGCAGGGATTACCACAACTATAAAATCCTACCTTTCGTTAAATGATAATGAATCTAAATGTGCTAAAGTTTGGGGTTGGTCGCCTACAGGTTCTAACACTGTAAACAATGGAGTTTTTTCTGCATCTATACCTTTAAATAAAATATTAGGTTTTGCAGAAGATTATGAAAAAATCATAATAAATTGTAAACATGAGTTAGTACTCTTGAGAAGCAACACAAACCTTAACGCTTTGAAATTAAACACTGATGAAATTGTGGAGGATATAATAATAAGTAAGATTGTTTGGCGAGTTCCTCATATTAAAGTATCAGATCGCGAACGAATTAATCTATTAAATCATCTAGAAAAGGATCGTCCAATCACGGTACCATTCCGTAGTTGGGATTTGTATGAATATCCATTACTACCTAAAACACGTAAACACACTTGGTCTATTAAAACTTCATCACAGATTGAGAAACCACGTTTCATGATAATAGCTTTTCAAACTAACCGTAAACATAATGCCACTATGTCTATGGCAGAGTTCGATCATTGCAATGTACGTGATGTAAGAGTATTTTTAAATTCAACGTATTACCCTTATGAAGGATTAAATATCAATTTCGCCGACAGCAAGTTTTCATTAATATACGAACAATATGCAAAATTTCAACAGTCTTATTATGGTCGTCGACCAGAGCCGTTGATGGGTTTGAAAGAATTTAAAGATATAGCACCATTATTCGTTATTGATTGCTCCCGTCAATATGAAACCTTAAAAGGTTCAATCGACGTACGTGTTGAAATTGAAACAGATCAAGAGGTACCTGATCAGACCGCAGCTTATTGCCTTATTTTGAACGATTGCATATTTGAATATAAGCCACTGAGTAACATTGTTAAAAAACTATCATGACTAACGATACTATCATAGTGGATGTGCAAGGCTTTAAAAGCGGAAAAAATGAATTCATATTGAAAGAATTAGTTATAGGCACACAAGAGCACAATCAAATATTTCTAATAAAACCACCATACCCATTCTCTACTCTGACTCTGGAAGAAAAAAAACGTGCCAAGTGGATAGAAAGAAATAGAGGATACCGATGGAGTGAGGGGCATATTGATTACAGAGAATTTAGAAGACTTATTAAGCCCTACTGTGATAAGCGGAACATCATAGTGAAAGGTAGAGAAAAAGTTGATTGGGTGCGAGAATTATGTGGACATGAAAACGTTTTTGATATAAGTGATAAAGGTATACCTAATTTAGAAACTTTAAGTAAACTCTATTGTAAAGACATATCAACATACAATTGTTTTAACCATAAGAAATATTGTGCATTAAGAAATGTTATATGTATTAGAAAATGGATTATAAAAAATAATATATCATTGTATTAACTATTAATAAATAACTGGTCTAATATATTACATCTTTAATTTTTTTAAATTCCTTCACAGTTTTAAAAGAAAAATAAAACAAAATTATATGCAAATATACAAATTCATTTATTAAATAAATAAAAATATTTCACAAAACTTAGTTAAATTAAATGTATCTCTGAAGGTGTATACGCAGCATAGAAATACTTCGGATAATACCTACTTGAGAAGTTTAATTGAACGAAATATTGATGATTTGAAGCTTTAAAAACTATAGCTATAACCACACAACTTTTTCGAAATATTATTAATAATACTCTCTGTCTGATCCATTATAGGATCAATATGCTCAGTCACCACATATTGCGCACTTAATAATGGATCAGTACTCGTCGACTCTAGATCTAATATTTCTATTTTTATTAATCGACGAGCATTAGTGGGCGCACTTTTTATTATAAAAGATTTCTGCTGTAAAAAACTTCTTTTTTTGTGCGCTCTCTTTTTTTTGATGGTTTTCACCGCCTTATTATACAACGGGGAATCGCACCGTGGTTCCCCAATATTCCAATTTGGGAACTCCTCCGTAAAACCGTCGAGTATGTCCTGCGCATTTCGGTCAAAACAAGGTGGTGGTGATGGTGAGTTGCGTGGACACCGTTCTGTTAGCTCCTCATTAACATCGAGTGATGCCGTTGGAAAATTCTCTCGTTGTGTATTCTGAAATAATATTGTTTACATTACTAATAAATTAATGATAATTTGTTAAATTATTTAACAAATTAGGCAGGAACATTTTCAGGTGGGGGGCGAACCCGCAACTTGCTTGTGAGTCGAGTAATTTTTTCAAGTATTTTTCTATTAAAATAATTTATAATATAAGATAGAATTAAAAAATGTAAAAATATATAAAAATGATTATTCGTTGAAAAAATTACTATACAAATTTTACGTTGTGCACAAAAATATAGATAAATATTAAATAAATAAATCAGCTTACCATATTCATAACTGGACAAGCGCAGCCTTCACTTGATTGACGGAAATTAGTAGATAATTTAGGAGTATCATAATTTTATGACTATTTATACTATTGATTACCTACGTAAAGCTTATACAGCAACACGTGATTCTCAACGGAACGATTTGCAATTTAGCATAATAATTAGGTGAATATCTAATGAAATGTTGCAGCGTTGACAACACGTGTAAATTCTAACACCTAGAATAATGCCAAGCTCATGCACTCATAGTATTTGTCTATCGTAAACCTATAAATTTTATTAATTTATCGTACTCTGCATGGTATTAGAAAATTGTTAAATAATACACATTGTTCAGTTAATTATTTTTATTTGTTAATATATTTTTACAATTACAATTTACAATTTTTGTGGGTTCAAAATACTAAAAGAAGAGAGATATTGAAAGTCTTAATGAAAGTTTCTTATACATAAGACATAATAATAATTTTGTAGGAAAAACAATGAATATGGAAGAAACAAATACATTATATCTTAAATTAATACACAGTGAAAACATTTTTAAAGTTTAATTATTTAAAAAATAGTTTACCACAACCGCAACGCTGACAATAAAATATTATTTTTTATATTACACAAATATAGACTTTACACTATACTATCACAGTGACCCCACGATAAAGTAGAAATTTTGTTATTCAATATGATGCGTTTGTCATCATTGCTTGACAAAGCTATCTTATTCTGCTCTTGGGTAAATATTTCATGTTTAAGAGATTTAAATATGATATTTTTTTTACGTAAAAACATGTTTTCATTTAACACCTTGTAATAATCTTTAAAATATACATCTTTCAAAACTTGCTTTTGGATGCCTTTTGCTTTCTTAAATTCATCTTGCGCTGTTTTTATACAGTACAACTTTGACCTTAAACCTACAAATTCCGTAATCAATTTGCCAGCTAACTCATCTTTAAAGAGGCCTGGTATTTTTTTATTTTGGTTAGGAATACTGTATTCGTTACTTAAAGCATAATTACTAGTATCAAAATAAGGCAGAAAATGTGACTTTAAGTCTCTATAAAAATCTTTACTTTCAATTGAATAAAGGAAACTGTCGGTATCCGTATAACAAAGTTTTATCTTTTCCTTATAAAAAGGTTTCATAATTGAGTAATGAAAATCGAACATATGGCTTTTAGAAATTTCCAATACAGAAAAACCAATGTATATAGGTTTGTCCAATGTAATTGTTTCAGGTTTCATTTGAACAGCTACAAAATTATCTGTGAAAATTGTAGCACTATGAAAGTTAGGTCGTGCTATTAGTTGCGCAGCACAAACATTTTTCTTAGTTTTGTTGCTATTATCGCTCCACGCATTTACTAATTTCACATTAACTCTCTTTTCCGTATCTTCTAAAGTCTTTCCAAATATACTGTTATTTAATAGTTTAAAAAAATCTTGTTCAAATACGGATTTTGCCTTTTTTCTTAATTCAGTATTCATGTCAATATAACGTTTTAAATAAGGTTTTTGTTGAAATTGAATAACTCTATGTATTTTTTTTAACAGCAAACCATGTTTTAGACATGTCTTTAAATATGCGAAATGGATAACGTAAAAAAATTTATCGTATAAATTAGGAATTAATTTCGAAGTTTTAGAACCAGGTGGTATAAATTTTTGTGCACAGAATGGAAAATCGTTATGAACATCATGTAAATTTTCGGGGTATTCTAAGTCTACTTCTAGTATGTAACCAATTTCCCCGTCAATAGGCACATTTTGGAAGTCGATCTGAGCTATTTCCAAGTCATTTAGTAACTTAAAATTTGAATGGGGCAAATAAGAGCACATTGCATAGCCATAGAGATTGTTACAATCAATATAAACTAGAAAGTTATCTTTCTTAGTTGGATCAAAATTTTGTATGTACTTGTTATTGGCTTTTGAATATCTAGTGGAACATAAGCATATACCACCACGAATACCTCTTTGAATCATTCTTAATATTTCCAAGTCGTTTATTAATTCTAATTTCACATCTGTTTTTAAAAGCATAGCATCAAAACTAAGACTGGGCGCTGTTACATAAAAGGCTGGATCCAATTTATAATTCATCTTACAGGTTTTCCGAAAACTTTCAAAGACATCCGCTAGTAAAAGTACGTCCGACTTAAGATATAAGTCGGTGTATTCTCCAAGGTCAAATAATTTAAAGGTTTGCCAAACTCTTATTGCGTGGTCATAATCTGCTTTTGATACATGGCTATTGAATAATTTATTAAAAAAACATTCCTGAGGTGGCAGTTTTTTTTCTTTATACGAATTCCAAGAAGTAATATAATCGTAGGGATACACCCCTTTACGTTTTAATAAATAAAATTGCTCTTGAGAAGGAAAAAATAGGGGCAAATGTTTGAAGTCGTTATTATTCAAGTTTCCTACTAGTTTCTCTAGACTTGTTCCTAAAAATTTAAAGGAATCAACAAAACGAACAGGCACTATATTCTTCTTATCGATTTGAAAAAATTTTGTAAATGATATGTAATTTTCTTTATTTTTTGCTATCACCTGTATTCTACCTGATAATTTTCCCAACTCACGAATAAAAAGATGACTATCATAACCAGCTAAATTATGAAAAAATATAGGAATAAACTTCGGCAAACGATATTTGAGATTGCAATAGGAATGAGCTGCACCACGATACCGTCCAGTTAGATGACAGTGATCTCTTACTTTATCATCAAATAATATTTTATTGCAAAGAAAACAATATTTACTTTTTGCAAAATTGCATCGATCTTCATTAGTTAAAGTCATTGTCACAGGCGTCTGCAAAATGTTATAAATGTTAGTTATATCAGCTAATAAATGTTCTAAAAACTTTTCTACACAGTCAGAACCACGATGGGTTACAAATTTATTACGCGAACTGTCATAGGAATATACAATGTAGTAAGCAAATGCAGCTGGTACGTGCTTTTGCAATGATGATGTGCAATTAGTTCTAGAATCTGATTCGTCGGGCATTAACAATGATTCAAAGTCTGCGTATATCACAAATGGCATATCATGCATTCGTTCGTAATGATCGAATTGTATTATGGTTCCTTCGTTGGGTAAAATTGTTTTTACACCACTGCAAACATGAGCTTCCAGTTTGACATTATCATCGAAAAATATCATGCAGTCCTCACACAAATATACTTTCGAGTGATGTTTAGTTAATTGCTTTCGAAGTAGTTTAGATAAATCTTTAATAAGACAGTAATGTGTACGTTCTGCATTTTCAAGAAAAAGCATGTTAATGTGATATTTTTTTCGAAACTCTGTTTTGTATAACGGTCCAACAACCTTACACTTATTCTTAAGTCCATAAATATTAATACTTATGCGAGGATTATTTTTCTCGAAAATTTTTATATCCGAGAACCCTACTGGGAAAGTCATATTTTTAACGTTAAGTAAATTTTCAAAGTGAGGATACGCTGACGTCCGATGCGCGTTACTTTTTACAGGAAAAAGTGCTGCAACAACACTCCATAGAAAACAATAATTATCAGAATTTTTAATGTTGACGCATGCTCGTTTGTGTTTTATGGAGTTGGGCAAATCTATGTAACTCGAGGCTCTTAAAGGATTATATTTGTTTATGTTTACTTCTAGATACAAGCTTCGTAAATAGGCCCAACCACTATCTCTTTCTTCAAATTCATCAATTTTTTTACATAGTATATGGATAATATTTGTAAACATATCTTCAAAATTATAATTATGATGTAAAATAATGTTTTCAGTTGAAAAAGATTTAATTGCAATGGAATCATTATTATGCAGATAAAATTCGGAAAATAACTCAAAACTGACTTTGAGATTAGTGTAAGCCCTTATTCGTGCAGCAAGCAAAAGTTGAACACGTGCACGCAAATGTGATAAAAATTCAACGGGAGGGAGAACATGCGCACGCTTCCCCTCGGTTTCGTCTTTTTGATTGGTATCCTCACATCGAACGCGATAGGATGCTATACGACTACGAAAAGCACTATGAATTTTTTCAATACCCTCACCATCAACGACTGAACTGTTATCTTTGTGTAAAATACTTTTCAGATGTGCAGAGAAAGCTTTGTTGTTAACGGATATATCGCAAACCGAACAAAAAGTAGTCTTAGACATTATGGATTATGTTTTCACTGTGTCCACAGCAATTTATTATTTAAGTAATATAAATTCTATAACTAACGATTGAAGCCGTTGGAAAATAAAATTTGAATAAAGTTTGTAAATTAGCTAAAACTTATCTTTTAAGAGAAAAACGAGTAATGTTAATTGTAGATGAACCCAGGTAGCCGCGACTAAGTAAAAATAATATATACCTAAACTAGATATAATGATCAAATTTATTTGTTATTTTTTGGTCTGGCGATAAAACGTAGGTTCCTCTGTAAATTTAGTTTTAGCTTTTTTCACAAACTTTTTCAACAATTGGAACTCTGGAGAGTCTGCTTCACCCACTAAACGCACCCACACAATAGCCTTTTCACACCTGTCAAGCCCGGTGACGTTGCGCACCTCCTCGACGTTGTAGAGGCGAAGCTCAGCAATCAGGCTGCCATCGAGGTTAGCAGTCCGTCGTGTTACCCCACCGGGGACTCGACGTGATAATACGCTGTTCTGCGACGACTTGCGTGGTGCCACCTCCTCGTTGTCTGACTCGTCGTCAAACAACCACTCAGAAGCGTTCGCTGGTGTTGTCTCTTGCTTTCGCTTAAGAGACGTTTTCACTTTCTTGTTGGAGCTAGAAAAATAGGAAAAACTTACATAAATATGTTTTATTGAAAACGTATATTAATAGTAGTAGTAAGCACATATAAAAAAACAACTTATTCAAATTACCTTATGCTTTCTTCGTCGGAATCAAAGAATAGGCTTGTGTCCTTATTCTTTTTTGCCGATCGTTTTTCTTGCTTGCTTGCAGACCTGGAAAGAGCAAATTATTTTGTTAACAATACTAGAACAGATACCCAATAGAAAATCTAAGACAATTTTTTTATTGTCAGCATTGATTTACTAATAATTTTATAAACTTACGAACATTATTTGGTCGGGCTTGATCTTCCGCTGACTGATGAATCAAGATAGACAAGGAGTCGTTGACGGTTTCAGAAGGTACTAGAGCAATGCTAGTGGTCAAAGATGCAGGAGCACTGATACAGTGTCTAATATTTTACAGGTTTTTATTAAAGAAAAGTGCTAGACGTGCTGTAATCCAACAGGGATAGCAAACCTTTGCCTATACCGGTTAGGTATGAAATATTACATCTTCAGTTTAATAAAACAACTAGGTGAATTTATTTATTATAAGGCGCGAACTGAGTTCGATTTCTATAAAAATATTTTTTTGATACAGACATTGTCATGTAAAGCATATTATAGAAATATTACAGCATGAGTTTTATTTACGTATTTTGTCAAATTTAACTATTCATTTCCAAACAATACCACCATTATTAGTTTAGTTTTCATATAAAACTAACGCGCAAACAGTGAGAAACATTAATTGTATAAAACATTCATATAAATTATCTAACATTATATAAATATATTCAACTTAATTACTATTTAAAAATCATGACAAAGTTTCCCACTTCTGACCTGATCGATAATCAGCAATATAAAATATTTACTGATTAATTCGCAAAATTAAAACCAAATGTAATTGTACGAGTTTGTTTTAATGCTGACAAAACTCCACGTGCAATATACAGGCTGCTCCCGCTGTACATGAAAAGTAATCGAAATTAAGAATAAAATTATCATACAAATTATATATTAATATCATCATTGGTTAACAACTGAAATACGCAATAAACAAAAGAGATACATGTACCTGATATAAATTACCTTCTTATAAAATATTGCCGTCGACATCACTCAACACGATTAACAAGAAATGGTTTTTAGTATAATGTTACACTTTAAACCAAATTTCAGAATTAAATATTATTATTATTTTTTGGGTCCAATAACTCTGATGGTAACACAAAAATAATAAACTTAAAGGATCTTTTTTAATTATATGATTGAATTAATTAGTTTCAAATTAGAACGATGTCAAGAAACTTAATGTACCGATATAATTATTGCCAAATCATTCTAAACTTGTAACCTGAGGTATCACGTATGGTGCAATAGTTAGCATTAAATAAATATTCTAAAACAGCAACTAATTAAGTTTTTTCTAGAACATTTGGAAGTCATTTAAAGCGTCTATTTAAATAATAAATTCATTTAATTATAAAACACCAACTAACCTGGAGTTCGAGTCCTATTAGCGACACAAAATATTTGTTTTTGTATACCCTATTATATCATTTTAGATTAAATTATATATATGATTTATATACAAATAAGTTCATTACATAAACATAAAACTACAGTGTAATTATTTATTTACATTGAAGATTAGCTAAATCGATATTTCATAACAATCAAAATAAGTAATCATAATAAGTCAGTTATACCACCACTTACAAAATAATAATAATTATCAATCAAGGTAAAACGTTAGATGGTAAATTGGATAGTGAAATTTTATAAATTTCGCTGTTATCCATATCAATTAGACAGAGTAACTCTGAAAGTTTATATTTAAAGAGGGGTCTCGTTTAAAATCTAAAGGTTTGAAATCATTACATCATTTAAAATAATTTTTGTTACGCGATAATTATTGTATCAATCACTTATTGGTAAAGAACAATATAAGATAAGAAAGATTAAGCAGGTATCTAAGTAACAAAGTAAACCTTTAGATATTTTTTTTATCTTTTGCAATTATAATACTCGACTTTCATTAAATAAATAAAAAAAGAAAATAATCATTCCATATTTTATGTTATTTTATAACTTATTCAGTACTAAATAAAGTCTCATTATCGAAACAGTATTGAAACGCCACCTATTGAATTATAATTAACTCGCATATGAATGATGAATGACGCATGATTATTTTATTTGAATGATAGCAAGCAGGTAAATTACCTACATCATAATTTGTTGGCGGGAGTGTTGAATTTCACAATATACGTATAGATGTCGTTATTTAAGACAAAAAATTATATCACTAACTCTCACTTTTACATTATTTTGTATAAAATATATTTTTTAATTAAGGAATTTTTATCAAAGGCTTTATTTTTATGTATAAAATGTTATGTATTTCATCATTTTGGCGGTAGGCATGCTAGTTTGCCATATAATATTTATTTATCTGAATGGATTCAGGGTAATAAGTCATAAAAGACATTATATTTTTTTATTATCATCAATTTTCCATGCATGAATGTAACCAAAATCATAATTTACTGCAAAATATAATATCTTCATCATAGGTAGTTATACCGCCACCTATTGAACTATAATCTAATTAGGCATCGAATGCTGCAATTTTACTTGCTATCATTCGAACACTTGCCTGCTATCAAAAGCATGATTGATTTTACAATAGGCTCTCATTATAGATATACCAGTTTATCTTTTGATATTGTTTAAATTATTAATTTTTAATGTCTTATAATCATTTGCAAGGAAAAGGATTTTAACTTTAATACAGTTTAAATGTTAAATTATTTTTTTCTTGTATAATATTTAATAAATGAATATATGTAACTACATCGCGCATACAAAGTTTTTATGTGCTCTGAGTATATATACAGTTTCACGAACATGGAATATCGAGATAGCTGTAAGTAGTGGCGGGCGAAGTTTGAGGCACAAAATGTGCGCTGGAACTCAGGCTGACCCCAACATGAAAACAGCGGGATGTATCTTGTAAAGTTGCGATTCCAGCTGCGACTGATACTAGGTATCTCCTTGGCTCACCCGACACCACGACGGTTCTCGTGCGAATTTGGAATACAAAAATAAAAGTTGCAGGTGACGACCTCGACTTTTGTTGTTTACGAGCGCTCGTGCTCAGTACCGCCATAAATGAATTATATCGAACGAACAGGGAACGGCACGATGCGCTCTAAAACACACCTATTTTGCTATTTTTTTTTTTCATTTCCATCTCGAATAGAATCAATTCGTAAAACAAACACGGTTTTGAACAGAGAACGGACGATACGCTTATAACCAAAACCTAGCGCCTAAATGTTTAAAACACTTGCAAAGGAGATCGAACGAAAGTGAGGTTTTATGGTTGACGTCAAACCGATTGGGAATTCTAATTCACTTTTCGATTATTGGGTTTTCTAAAACACTTTTACGGCAGTGATCGAACGAAAATGAGGTTTCTGGTTGACGGAAAACCGATTGGGCATTCTAATTCACTTTCGATTATTGGGTTTTCTAAAACACTTTTACGGCAGTGATCGAACGAAAATGAGGTTTGTGGTTGACGGAAAACCGATTGGGCATTCTAATTCACTTTCGATTATTGGGCTTTCTAAAACACTTTTACGACAGTGATCGAACGAAAGTGAGATCATTGGAGTGAAAAGTGTTTTAGAATGCCCAATATTACCCTACTAAGATGGACAGAATAACGCAAAAGCCATGGTATTCTCACAGGGCCTCATTAAAGTTTTTTATTTGTTGCTGACAGTTTGCTGAAATCACAGAAATAATTCTCGTTGGTTTTAAGTACCTTAGGTTTTCAAATATAAAACAATCAAGGACCTCCTATTTTGAAATAATACAACTAGTATTTAGATTATCATCAGTTCTCACAAATTTACTTTGAACCCTTCCACTGGTGATGGCAAAATGCTTACCATCAGTTTGATATTCATTCGTTTCACATAGGAAAATAAAAGTTTTTTATCACTTTTTATCAAAAGTGTGATATCCATCCTATTTCTCAGATACATACATATATCTGAATAGAATAGAATCCTTTATTTGCTAAATACTGTGTACATAAGTTTTTTTTTACAAATAATAATTTGGCAGGTTGCAGTATTTGCCTGAGATATCATATGTACATCTGAGATGGATGTATTACATACCACAACGCAGGCTTGCAACACCAACTTGGGCCACTTCATTGTGCTATTCCACAGTATAATATTTCCCACATTTACACTAATTAGCCTAGCCCAAAGTGAGCACTATAAGGCTTGTGTTATGGATACTAGGGTAACGGATAGACATATATATGTAATATTTATAGAAATATAAATAAATACCGATGACTAAGGTACAAATGATGGTATTCATCACACAAACATCTGCCCTTACCGGGACTAGAACCCAGGGCCGTTGCACCACCCAGCCCGTCGGGTGCCCAACCCCCCCCGTAAAAACGCTCGGGGGGGACAGAGCCTCTTCCACCCTTCCCTCGCGGGAGGGGCGTGAAGACGCCGGAAGCGCGGGCGCGTGCGGGGGTCGCACGTGGAGCGCTTGAGGAGGACCCTCGGGAACAGCATCCCCCGAGGGTAGGACCCTCACTCGGAAACTACGGGTGATAACGGAGTTTTCTCCCTTGTCGCCCGGCGTGGCCGAGAGGGGGCCCGATGGGATGGCGACCGCGGAAGCCCTCCGGGAACTTTTGTTTCCGGGGGACTTCCGCGGACGCACATCCCGGTGAGGTGGGGGGGGGGAAGGCCGTTAGCACACCTCGGCCGCCTCCGGCCTGCGGGGGGCGGGGCGACCGCGCCGCCTGCGATGGCGCCTGGGAACTTGTTCTTGGGTGATCATCGCGGGCGCGGGAGTCTCGTCCCTTGTGGGTCGGGGGTCGGTCGGGGGGTGTGGTTTATTCCTTCCCTCACCGAAAGGGGGCCAGCGGCTGTCGGGGCGGGAGACCGGCAGTCGCATTGCACTTGGCCCTCAGGCGTGCGGGGTGTTCAGGGCGTCACGGTTCACCCCGTTGCTCCGTCCCTCACGGAGCATAGGCGAGGTCCGCCCACGAGCGCGGACCCACACTGGAGCGGGTTGCGGTCGATTCCGGCCAAGGGCCCCGCGACCCGCTCCAATGTGTATTGGGACGCCGTAGTTTTTAGTGGGTAGGCCTCCAAGCCTTTACCGGGCACTCGGCCGGGTAGAGGCATGGAGGAGAGTCCCACATATCCACCGTGTTCTCCCGACACGGTGGAATGCCTAATGCATTTTCTACGAAAAAAAAAAAAAAAAAAAAAAAAAAAAAAAAAAAAAAAAAAAAAAAAAAAAAAAAAAAAAAGGGCCGTTGCACCAAACGGTCGTCGACTTACTAACCTTGTGGCGAGTTCGGTCTCCAGATGTGAGCAGGGCCGGTGCAGGGGGCGCCAACAGGGGGCTATGGGCGCCCCCGTCGGCTGCCCGTCTCGCTTCTTCCTCTCGCGCTAGCAACACTGACATGCGAAACTGCAAACATTAAAAACGATCTTTGAAATAAAGAAAACTGCTTCTTATGAAACTTTATACACTTAAAGACGATAAAACACACCCTCAGAATAAAAGTGACCTATTTAAAAATGCGGTTTGATAGATATAAGGGTAATGAATTCCAGTGTTTTCTGTATTTCCAAGTACTTAAAACACGTCCGTTTTTAAAGCCAGGGTGAATAGGCACCTTCTGGGTTGGTTCTTACATCGTGGATCAGGATCCACGACAGAGCCAAGATAGGTCTAGGCCCACTAGCTTGATTGGGATCAAAAGCGCACCCATTCAAAATAAAATCAGAAAATTAACATAGTTACTTTAGTAGTTTAATACAATGGATAAATATATATAATACAGTATGTCATCCATTTGCAAAAGTTGCTTTTAAAGGATAGTTTCATGTGGGAAAACTTAGAGACCTTTTTTGGATTACGTCATTATAATTCTAAAGGTGCGACACAAGTTTATATGAAGCTACCTTTATCGGGTTCGTTGCACATTTAATTTTTTGATTTCGCACCTTAGCCTAGCCCAAAGTAAGCACTAAGGATTGTGTTATGGACACGGGTAACGGATATACATACATAAATGATACAATAGCGGCCCGTCCCGGCTTCGCACGGGTTTTCTAGCATTAAATATAGCCTATGTTACTCAGCGTGAATGTAGCTTTCCAATGGTGAAAGAATTTTTGAAATCGGCTTAGTTGTTTTTGAGTTCATTAATTGCAAACATACAAAAATACAAATCTTTCCTCTTTATAATATTAGTGTAGAGAGTTATTTTAATATATATGGAAATATATAAAAACACCCATGACTCAAAAGCAAATGCTTGTATTCATCGTACAAACTTCTGCCCCATCCTGGAGTCGAACCCAGGACGTCGATGCGAAAAGCAGGATTGCTACCATTTCGCCAAACGGTCGTTTGGTCCAAAGCTGTATTAAATTGCATGGCAATCTTTTATTATCACAAAAACTGAAATCATAGCGTAGTATTATTACCTCTGGCGTGAGTGTCTGTGCAGTCTTGTCTCTTGGCTTGACGTCATCCTTGGAGCCGGTCTTCCCCTTCCTGCTGCCACTGCTACCCAGGCTTGTGGAAGAACTGCGCTCCAAGTTACACCTGTTTAGAATCTCCGCCGCCTGGACACAAAAAAACGTTGAAATATCGCATTTTTATATAATGAAATAATAAAATAGAATATTCCATTTTTATAATCTGTATTTGCATGGAACATGATAAATACAATCTTGTTTAGTTGTTTTAAGGTACAGTAAATGAACCAATTCCGCCAAAGTATAGCATGCAAAAATTATAATTTGTAAAGTAATAATTAACTAAAAGCAATGTCAACCTTAAATAACAATAATCTATGATGTCAAAAATAATGTTATTAATTAGAACTAGTTAACTTAAAACGATAAAATGTCATAATTAATAATAATGTATTTATATAAATTGATGTCATTAATATATGCCCGTCTTTAATGTGAACATTAAAAATGTGCTAAACATTATATTTGATGAAATGATTATTATAATTTTTTTGGATATAAAAATAATAATTAAAATAATGTTGGAAAGTGGGTTCAACTTGTAGGTATCTTGACAACTAACGTGTACGGTAACGGTACTTCTAAACGGCTAATTTACAAATGAGTCATGTACATACTAACAACAGGCTGTTGTTGCCTGGACACAATGATTGAATCACTCGGCTGGAATCATATTGTCGAATACAATAATAGTAATATAAGTAATTCACAAAGGCATGCTAGTAATACAAAAATCTATTTAGTTAAATATTTTAATAGTCTGCCTCCATTGCTGCTAATATAATAAGAGGTAATTAATTTAGCCCTTTTAAACTTTAACTTGCACACACTTGTTTCTAAAAATATCGACTTAACAAATATTAACGGAATAAATCATCATTGATAGCCTACAAGACGAATGATTGAGATTACTCGTTGCAGAAAAATGATTAAAAAAAATATCTCTTTGTATAAGCTTTAAATGATATATTTTATTTATGTAACGTTAAAATAATCAATATCTTTTATAGGAAATATGCATGACTTTTTAAATTTTTTATTCGTTTTTAAACCAGTATATATTGATAAAAAAATATTTAACACCATAAAGTAAAATAAACTATAAAAATCTATACTACAATATTATAAAGCTGCAAAGTTTGTTTGTTTGTTTATTTGAACGCGCTTATCTCTGGAACTACTGGTCCGATTTGAATGATTCTTTCAGTGTTGGGTAGTCCATTTATCGAGGAAGGCTATAGGCTAAATTTTTTTTTTTCAAAATTAGGGATCCGTAATAAAATTGCTATTTTGTAACACAAGGTATAAAATCGAAAACCTATTTTTGCGTGCGCTGCAAAAACTATTGACAATAGAACAAAATGATGTACTACGGGTTTGTAGATCCCATTAAGACCTACAAAAAAGTCCGCGAGAACATATATCTAGCTATCATGGTTTAATCACAATAACCGATTTTGTGTTCAAAATAATTATTAAATCGTCTGAAGAAAAAAAACTACGTTAAATATGTATCGTAATATTAATCTTTATCGAAATTAAGCATTATGTTATCAAGAATATTTATGTAGAAGTAAAATACTTTTTGTTTCATCTCAATCGGATATTTCTTTTAAAAGTTATAACGTGTGTAAGATGTTAAGAGTTGGTACCTATTAATGAGTTATGGGCCATAGAGTTTTTTATCAACATAAAATCCTGTAATAATCTTTTTCGAAATATATTTGTTGATGATTGTAAGTATAAGATCTTTGAAGAGTATAATAAATACATTTCTAAAATAACTCTGCTAAGGAAATCCACGCGCGCTTGATGCAAGCAAGACAAGACGCATGCAAAAGTGTCGGGATCTCATTGTTATCTACACTAATATTATAAGGAGAAAAGATTTGTATTTTTGTATGTTTGAAATAAACTCAAAAACTACTAAGCCGATTTTAAAAATTCTTTCACCATTGGAAAGCTACATTCACGCTGAGTAACATAGGCTTTATTTAATGCTAGAAAAATTTAAAGAATTTTGTCCACCCGTGCGAAGCCGGGACTGGCCGCTAGTATAATATAATAAAACACTTGCAATGCCCGCCATTTTGGTGCACTTAGTGTGACGTCATAATCTATTACAACAAACAAACAAGTGGAGAGGTTGAAGAACACTACGCACTCACACTTGTCATCATAGACTTTTACGTCTTATGCGCTCTAACTAATAGCGTCGCGTTTTAAATATTTAAAATTCCCTCGGCAATATATTTATAAATTAAATACTCGCTTAAAAATAATTTTCAATGAAAAAAAATAAAAATAAATAAATTCTGAAGTAATGGTTTCTAAAAAAAGTATTCGCCTCTTATTTGAATGACATGCTTATTCTATTGACGGGTTTAAATTAAAAAAAAACATGCTTCCAATGGTAAAATCTTAGTTGATAATAAGGTTTAACATCTTATTGTATATGATGATAATAAATATCCGATGTCAAATCAGTAGAAAGCTAATGTGAGACGCGTGATATGTTAATAATAGGAACTCTGAATAGCAACACTGAGTACTGACCTGTGAAGCTGTATCGGTGTCTGGTGAGGCGATAGTGGGGGCGGGGCGGGGAGCAGGGGGCGCACGCGCTGGATGAGGTCCATTCAGCGCCTCCAATAGCGACACCGGTTCGTATCCAGCAGGGATGTTTTCCATACTGCCCTGCTATAATATATTTTTTTTTTAATTCAGACAAAAGGTAGTCCATAGTGTTAGTAACAGTCATCGTTAAAAACCACATAAAAATAAAAACAATTAATGGACACGACACAAATAGCGTTCTATATACGAGCAGCTGCCGAAGGTTTTGCATGCAGGCCCAACCAATGTTTCGACAGTGGAGAATCCCATCAATCAATAACTATATAGCTATAGAAAAATGTGTTTATATGTGACCAATCAACAAAACCATTATCGTTCAATTGCGATAAATTTAAGGTGGCAAGGAGTGTTATGTAAATTTCAACTAACATAAATAATAATTGGAGTTCCCATGGATTAGCTTCAATGACCAAATGTCTGTTACGTCATAAGTTCCCGAGTTCTTAACCAATTTTAATAATTTGTGTGGATTCGAATCAACAGGTTTAGGACTAGAACGTGATGGAGACCGATTTTGAAATTAGCAAAATTTCGAACTAGTTTAAGTTTATAAATCATTATGTTTAATTGTATGTAATTAATAGTAATTTTGTTAAATATTCAAATTTTTCAATATTCGAAGTTTTGTTACACTGAAGAAGAGTTTTTAAGTTGTAAGTACCGTTCTAGCATTAAGATCTATTATGTACACATCATTTGTAAATAAATAAATATTTATTAACAAAGATAGATAAGGTGTAGTAAGGTATACTAAAAGTATTGTTATCTAGTCTTAAAAACAGTATTAAATTTGAATGAAAGACTTTAATAGGATAAACCGCGCCTTTATTTTAAGGGTTCCATACCCGAAGGATCTAAACGGAGCCCCATTTCTCTGCTGTCACTCACTAACTATTGCTGTCAAAAAATATGTTTAAATGTTTTTTGTTTTCATACAGATAAAAGGGTAGCGTGATAAAAAAATTTGACATACTAATGGGGTATCGGTGTTCAGGGCTCGTTGAGTAGATAAATGCTGTATTTTTTGCTTAAAACAATATTGGAAAACAATAGAATGTGGAGCCACCAAATTCAATAATTTTTTTAATTAATTCTGTTCCAAAGATTTTTTAACTTCCCATTTACCTATGAACTTGAAAGGTGATAATGTTTATTATAACGTACATTTTACTAACAAATACCAATATATAGATAAATCAGGTACGGAACCTTAAATGTGCTAACTCCGACACACATTTGACCAGGTTTTCACATTTGAGTAGACGCTTCAACTCCGTTATGGGAACCGTGTTCACAGGATATCTAAGGTAATAGGCTTCATAAATATGCTACTAGTAGCCACGCAAAAGTAAGAAAATATTAATCTTTCCCCATTAATACCATATGCCCCCTAAAGTTGTTTCATCTATAGGAAAAGCCTGGACTTCAGCATTTGAAAATAACAAGCTAATGACAATAATGAAGAAACACTCACGTCATTAGGACTGGCAGTGGGAGGTAGCAAAGCTGGTGATGTTGCGATGCGTTGCAATGCGCGGATTTGCAACAGCGCACGGAAGGGAGCCCGACAGATGGGGCAGTTGTTGGCCTGGTACCGGAGCGAGTCAGCGCAAGAGTTGCACAAGCACAGGTGTCGGCATGGCAGTATCAGCGTGTCGCGCACATCGCACATACAGATCACGCATTCTGACCCACCGTCTTCAGTCTCCTCGTCTGAACTAGGCTAAAATAGTCGTAAACACTTAGATTGATTTCATAATCGTGCATTCGGCCAGCAGCAAAAATAGAAAAGCCAGAGACAGATTTGTATATAACCAAGCCAGATTTGTTGTGAAACAAATTATTGTGATGAGAAATAAATATTTTTATAAAAATACAATCATTTTGCCCTAAACGCTAAACACACAGGAAATATGAAAAAAAAAGCAAATTGGTTCTTTTACTTGTGTCGAAAGACATTGATGACAGTGCTAAACAAAAGCTGAAGGGACCATTCTTTTTGTACTTATATGACCATACACAACTGCTTAGGCCTACATCCAGAGGCTAGCAGTTGTAAATATATTAGGATTGTACTCACGTCTTATCCTGTTAAATAACATTACAACAAGTGCCAATCCTAATACATTGACAACTGTGCATGTTAGACAGAGGCGCTCTCTCCAAATGCATAACTATGAAACCAGCTTTACATTTTACATTTTTATTTACACAAGGTACAAAAAAGCACTTTTATATGGTCTACAAAGATCTAATTTACTATAATTCAGTAAAGAGATAAAAACAATGCTATCCTATCTAATAAGTCAGCCCTAAACAGTCATGACAATAAAAATAGTAATATACCTTTGTGTCAAGATTCTTGTTTTCAATGCCATAAATTTCTTGAAGTAGATAACACAAACCATCCACAAACAGCTTCTGTTTCAGAGCTTTCAGTACGTAAGTTCCATCTGAATGCTTTTCCACAATGGCAATGGTGGTATGTGACTGTCTTATTTCTAAAAATGCAACGAAAATGTTCCAAATTTATCCAAAATGTAATAATAATAATAACCATAATGAACATATATCAAATTAATACAAAGTTACCTTCCTGCCCTTCATCAACAACACAGTAGATAGCAATTGGAATTATTTCTCTGTCTGCATTGTAGACCAAGTCTTCTTCTGGATGTTTTGAAGGGTCAAAAACATGGGATATCTGACAGAACTGCTGGTTGGCTCCTTTCTTGTAGTGATAAGTCTGAGAAGTCATAGATGGATCACGAGGGTAATACCTGTAAAAATTAAAATATATTCACATTTGTTTGTGGTGCCTCAAAGAATAATTTGATATAAGGATTTTATGTTCTAGAACCGATGATGCTGAACAGACAGACTGATTGGCCACTAAAATAAATTATGATTTGACTTACCAGCAAAGATGTTAGCGGCACATATCTCGGTGCGAGCGTGTTGGCCATTTATAGAGCATAAAAAATCCTAGCTACATACAATACATATGTAAACTATTTTGGTAAACGAAACACTGCTTAATAGTTACTTAGACCCATAAACCCATAACATAGTTTTAACATGAGGATAGTTTTGTGTCATTATGAACAGATAATTCCTCTGTTTTTCACATTTGTTTGTGATTAGGAACCAATAATAATGGAATCTGATATGAAGTTATGGTTTGATTGTTTAAATGTCTTTATTTTGAAACACTAAACAATATCATCTGAATTTGAGTAATAAATATTAAAGCTTTACTTACACTACCCCTGCTGGAGTTACTTCTTCTGTGCAGAAATAAAATACAGTTATGGCACATCTTGCATCACAGTCAAAAGTAAATTCAATATTATAGTATGTGCCTTTTCCATTATTGTCACTGGATTTGAGGACACCATCTCCAATCTTATTTGACTCTGCAATCTTTCCCATTGGCTCAGGACATCTAACAAATCTCAGAGACTCCTTACGAATGTTTACTAAGCTTTTCAGAGTTTTTGTGGGTTCATTAGATTGAGGCGGGGGATATGGAAACTGGAAAAAATAAACAGATCATACTGGGGGACCATGGAAGAGTATGTGAGATAAACTATCAAGAGTTAAGTAACCAATGTAAAATGACTGCAGCTATGGAACCTGGAACTTATAAAAAATAAATGCATCAAAGTAACAAGCCCCAGAAATGTGGTCCTGCAAAAACTCTGTGTTCACAGAGAGTGATTTAGATGTTGCAAAGATTCTCAAAAAGCAAATTAATCACTTGTAAACACTTTCTAGCAAGTACAACATAAAAAAGTTATATATTTCAGTAAATTAACCAAAGTTGTTATTTTTTTTAAGCATAAATAACATATCTACCAAGTACTTACAGGTGTAGGCCTGCTTCCAAGGAAATTTAGGTCTGCATTTTCTCCAAATAAGTAAGCTTCTGGTTGAGGGGTATCAAATCTTTCTCCACCCATAATGAAATGGCTTCCAAAGTAATTTCCTGAACAGCACATAATTAAATGAAACACTTGTTATAAATATGTTATTTCACCATGAGTTATTCTATCTATCATATATGTATAAAAGGTAGTCTGCTAGCCTGCAAGATTGACTAGTCTTAAGCAAATACTGAATCTGAATTTGTGGTCTGACCTAAACCAAATACTTAATTGAATAATAATAGGTAAACATTAAGGTCATTCGAACTATTGTGTAAAATAATCCAGAAGAGCGCTGACACAGTAGAATTCACCTTTCTTGTATAATAAAAATACGGTCAAACTATTTCTTAGTTAACTAGACAAATACTTAGAAAGAAAATAATCTACAAATACTGACCCGATCGAGGTGGATATTTGTAAGCATGATTGGAAACGACATCAGCTTCTTCTACTCCTGCGTTTTGTCTACTAGTTAAAGCACCCATAGTTGATTCTAACAGCACATCAAGATTTCATAAAAATCGGCCAAAAATAAACGAAACAACAAACACAATTTCTGATTCTGACTGACCTAAGTTCAGACACAGCAGAGTATTTTTGTATTGTATATACTGCAAGATCAAGATATTCTATGAACATATGAATCTGTCTGACGTGACGTCTCAACAAAAATAAATGAAAATGATTTGACATTAGAGCTGAACAAACCGTATGTATTCGGTACTGAGTAACAGGTGCGCCATCTAGTACCGAGTAACGAAACGTTGCACACGAATGCATTTCGTTACTCGCATTTTTCGTATTATGGGTACCTAGAGTACCTACACTATTTCAGTTTATACAAGTATCGTTGATGCGTATAGTTAAACTTTGCTGATCGTATATTTTACGTATGAGCGAGCTTATTCAGTGAATTTATAAACGTACGTTACAAAGAACGATGTTTGTCTATTAAGTAAAGTATTATTTGGAATTTCGATGTCCAAGTTTTTAATGTTTTTTAAAGGTATTGTGTGTGTAGACAAAGCTTGAAATTGTAACAGAAATAAGGTAAGAAAGTATTTTTATGTAAATTAGAAATATGTTTTTTTTATTATCGCGTATTTTCACAGTTTTTTTATTCTTATATAAAAAGAGATATGTCTAGCTAGCTCTAATGAGATTTAATTGTTTCTTGGTTAACAAAAGCTGTTAATTATCAAAAGTCTGGTTCAAAATACTTACAGAAAAGTGAAAAAAAATACCTGACGCCGCTTGGTATGTAATGAATAAGTACGTTTTCTACAAATCAAATAAATAAATAAATAAATAAATCACGAATGTTGTGACGCCGCGACGTAATACTGTAAGCGTACGCAGTACGTTGTTCAAATATACATAACATAGCATGTTATAAGAAAACGGAAGTAACGAGTAACGATACGATACGTTATAGTAGCGAATACATACGGATACGCTTTTTTTCGTTACTTTTACAGCTCTATTTGACATTGATTTCTATGTTTTATTTAATTCTCTCTTCTTAAAAAGAAAGGCAAAGGAATTTAGAGTCCATACAGCCATGCTTATATTGATTTTATATCTTCATCATTGATTTTTCATTTTTCCTTAAGGGAAGGAAAAGGGTATAAACCCTATACAGCCTAGTCTTCCATAATACCTTTTAAGTAGATCATAATCAGTGATAGTTCGGGTCTTCATCTGCTTGCACAGCAGGTACGGGCTTGAGCTGATGCTCCTGCCCGGGCTTCTTCTCGCGAAGATACTTCTTCGTGGTGATTTTGGGCCACTTGATAATGGCCGAGTAAATCTATAAGATATTAAAGATTATAAGTGAAAGGGGATTTTGTAAGAGATAAATGAAATGAATGTGATACGGCGAAGTAATTGAATACGTAGCCGCTAAGTGCGGAACCTTCTTTTTACAACCTCATTTATGTGCACTTTCCTGCTCGCGTGAGGGAGGGGTTGCTGTGCGGCTCTCGGCGCGGTCGGCATACCGGGTGAGACCACCCCCTGGGAGGGTGGAGGCCCAGGCAGCGCCAGCGAGCGAGCCGCACTTGCACAGTAGCGATACGGGTAGTTTTTAGGGAGTTGATATAGGTAAAGAAGGAGGTGCAGGAGACGGGGGGGTGGGTTGGGGGCGGGGCGCGAGCACGCTGCGAGGTGTAGGTCTCCTTATGGTGTGGCCGGTGTCCTCGCTCGGCGCGATATTGTGGAGGTGGGGGTAAGCACTGTGGTCCGCTCGGTCGAATGTTCTCCTCGTCATGTTGATTATGACGTCATCAAGCGGCGCGACTTTCAGATGACGTCATTTCGAACGTACCGGCCCGCACCGGTGATGATGCGGAGCGTTTGATTTTGCAGAGTTTGGAGGCGGCGGCGCTGCTTCTGTGAACACAGTGCATACCAAGCTGGAGAAGCGTAAGTTAGTATGGGCCTAATATACTGCTTGAAAATGTTCACTTTTGTTTTGGTGGTGTCAGTGATAGATTATCAAAAGAGAAATATGAATTATCCTTTTCCCTAGATGCAATAACGGTGTGGGGATATACTGAATCTCTTGAGAAAGCGTGAAATGACACCTGCCTCTCTTTTATTTCACTTGCCAACATTCAGATATGTTAATTATTACTTATACTTAATTGTTATCAATCCATCACTATGACACACTAATATCCACCACAACAAATTTTTTTACAAGAAAATCCTAACTTCCAATATGACATTTTTCTGTTAGATTTTCCACAAGGAAAGTAAAGGGTATAAAATCTTCAAGGCCGTGTCTTTAGTAATCTCTTTTTTTATTTAGATCATAGGAAAAATAATTAGAACTAAGTTAGCTTTAAATTATTATAAAGGATGGTTAATAAAAAAACTTCATTGCCTAGGTTTCAACGGTAAAAAGTATAAGGACTTTTTGGCGTAACTGGGAGGCGCCTCTGTGGTGGTTTTATCTTTCTTGTTAAAATTTGTGTTGTGGTACATATTAGTGCGTAATAATGGTGGATTTTTAATCTAATCACTTAGTGTTTGTGAACAGAGTTTTGGCAAGTGAAACAAAGCAGAGGAAATTGTCTTTCCTGCTCTCGCGAGAATATTACGGCAGACCTCCCCGTGGACTTAAGTAAAACCTCACACCTTTACCGAGACCCAGGGAAAGGGGATGTTCATCTTTCATTCATAGATCAACCCTCATCATCATTTAATGAAAAATAAATAACTGAAGGCTGTATGGGCTTTGTATTCTTTTCCTGCTCTTATGGGAAAATATTAACAGAGAAGAAAAAGTAAAAAGTCAGGTTGCTGTTTATCTCGTGTGATGACAGTGACACATGATTTTTCCTTCTCTTTCCGACTTATAATCTGAACGGGCAGTAGGGAGCAAGACAGCAAGAAACACAGCAGTGAGTGTGTGTGTGCGCTCTTTCTTTCTTCTTCAACTTCAAGGTGTCACTTTGTGAAGGTGCTTTCAATTATTTTTCTTATAAAATCTACTTTAATCTTACGAAAGTGTTTCATATTTGTTTTGAGAAATTGAGTAACTATTACCTGTGCTAGTTAATAAGTTTGTTTTTATATTTATTTCAGATCACAATGGGGCGCCGGCCCGCGAGATGGTAAGTTAACAACCTCTACTTTGTTGTTACTAATTACATAGATATTTAAAAAAAGACATCAATCCGTTTCTAAGTAATGTGTTATTTTCAGTTATCGTTATTGCAAAAACAAGCCTTATCCGAAATCACGGTTCTGCCGTGGTGTACCGGATCCCAAAATCAGAATTTTCGACTTGGGTAAAAAGAAGGCGGCGGTAGATGACTTCCCGCTATGTGTTCATTTGGTGTCGGATGAATACGAGCAACTGAGCTCAGAAGCTCTCGAAGCTGGCCGTATCTGTTGCAACAAGTACCTCGTCAAGAACTGTGGCAAGGATCAGTTCCACATCCGCATGAGGTTGCACCCATTCCATGTCATTCGCATCAACAAAATGTTATCGTGCGCTGGAGCTGATAGGTGAGTACAGCTTCAAAATTTGCTTATATTAAGAAAGTTATGATTACTGAGAATTAAAACCAAGAATGTAAAAACTGAATAGATAATGTCAGTGTCATTATTTTACAAGCTTTATTATTAGAGGTTAGGTTAGTCTCTGAGTGTCTTTATTTGACAAGTTATTAATAAATTCTCTATTCTGGAGTTTGAATCAAGCAACACAATCATGCGTTTTTAAAAACTTGTTAGACATTATAAAAATCAAGGAATCACACACTAGGTCAATGTTAAAATTATCTTGAATAGAAACATTTGCATGAACTAAGGACTGCTGAGAAGTACTCACATTTTTGATTTACCTTTTGACTGAATGCATGTCAACATATATAAATCCTTTTTTGTACAACTGAACAGCCACAATTATGATAATTTGTAACTTACAAGTGGGTTATTGTTATTTAGAAGTTCTTTGGGGTCAAAAAAATTTTTTTAGGTAGTTTATCAGTTATAATAATTGTTATGAAATATATTAGTGCTGTATCATGGCATGATTAATCATGATGACTAAGTGTTCATCTGTTTAATAATATCAACCAATGGGTTTGTTTACACTAATTGGTTTATAGTCTTCTTCTTTAAAGATTACTTAATTGAGTTATTTTGTTAGTAAGTTTTGTAAGTAGTAATTTAATTTTGTCAAAACGAAAATGAATGAAATTATGAAAACAGCTTTAGTCAGATGCACTTAAAATAATTGAATTGTCCAATATTAATAACCACCTACTTAACATTTGTTTGGGATGTCTTTAACTGATACTCGTGAGCTTTTACAAACAACAGAAATATTAATATAAATTGTCACCATACATTATCCATAGGATTACAAAGGAATGTTATTCTATTATCATAACTAGGGATGTGCCGATTATGACTTTGGCTGACTACCCGATTAGTCGGTTGTAAAGCGACCTACTATTCGGCCAAGCTGATTATGGTTTCGGGGGATTCTGTGATGCTTTGTGTACAGTTTAGTTTACTTCGCATTGTTTTTTGATTTTGAATGGGTCAGAGTGGTGCTTTTGTATAAAAAAATATTTTTGAGAGAAAGTGAAAGAGCTCAATTAAAATTTAATAATGTCAAAAATAAAGTCTTGTGTAGATTTCTTTTCAACAATTGGACAATGATTTCTGTAAAGTTAAGTGTAACCAATGAAGAATTCTTGTGGTGGGCAGGAAAAAAAGGCAAATACTACAAGAATGAACGACCATATTAAATACCGACATCCAACCCTGATACCTCAGTTAGGTTCTGCGATAAAATCTTCGACCACAGAATATTCCTTCCAGGCACAAATCCAAGCAGGACTATTATTTTATTTACGATTTTTATTTAATGCAGTATGCCCCTACATACACTTTATTAATAAATGCACACAAAAAAAAAAGCCGGATAGTCAGTGTTCTTCGCCGACTACGATAGTGACCGGATAGTCGGCTTTACCGACTAGTCGGTACATCACTAATCATAATATTAGCAATTTTATGGTTTCATCAAATTGTTGATTACAAACAAATATACTTAAAACATTGTTATGATACAAAGGGCATAAAAGAAAAGTTTAACAATAAATGTAATTTTCAAATGGTGTGGTTAAGAAGATAGCATCCCATAGAAACAAACTCACAAAATATGTTATTGCTCCTAATAACATAGATTATTTAGAAAGCAATTGATTCACTTCAACTTCCTTCCAATACAATTTGTTAAGTAAATTATGTGAATGTGTTTCAGGCTCCAGACTGGGATGCGTGGCGCTTTCGGCAAGCCGCAAGGCACCGTAGCCCGTGTACGCATCGGCCAACCAATCATGTCGGTTCGCTCCAGCGACCGCTGGAAGGCGCAAGTGATTGAAGCTCTCCGTCGTGCCAAGTTCAAGTTCCCTGGCCGTCAGAAGGTATTTTTTTTTCCTTGAGCTGAGTAGTTCTGGAACAAAATGTGCTCTTTCTTTTTTAGTTATAAACTATAGTTTCAAGTATTTATATTCTAAGAGTTTCTATTGCTTTTATTTTAAATATCTGTTCGGTTGATTTTTGAACAGATTGATGTAATTTTTGGACAATTTGCTAAAGTTTCATCTTTTACGAAGTTGGTATGCTGTGTGCTATGATTAACCCTTATTCGGCCATAGCTCCTAAAAACTTATCACTTTGATTGCCTATTGGCATTGATTGATAAATAACCATCCGAAACAAGTCGCTGGTTTGGGAGTATAGCGACGGAACTAAAAATTTTTTATTTTATAGAACAAGGTTTTTAAATTTCTTATTAAATCTTTTATTGCATACCAAAAAATTGTAATTGTATCTCTTTCGAGCGAACGGTGGCGCGATATCGGCGGTGCGTCTCTGTTCATTATAAAATATCAAAGATATAAGATTGTTTGGCATATTTGGTTTAATTAGACAGATTTTTGAGTTGATTTGAATCGATATTCTCACAAACCAGCGAAGTCTTGGTTTATCTAAGGGTATGTTAAATATATTTCAATGTACCTTTAACAGTAAAAAAAGGAAAAATGGATTTTTGCCCAAATTCATTGTTGGAAATAATAGTCCTATAGTCTAGATTTCTAAAAGTCCAATTGCTATGCTTACTTGAGATTCTTCTCACAAATTATTACTTATTCCTCTTGCCTAGGCATACTTTATTAATTTCCAATTTAATTATTTTCAGATCTACGTGTCCAAGAGGTGGGGCTTCACCAAGTATGACCGCGATGAGTTCGAGAAGCTGCGTGATGACGGGCGTCTTGCCAACGACGGCTGCAACGTGAAGTACCGTCCCGAGCACGGGCCCCTTGACGCCTGGAGGAAGGTCCAAGTTGAAATCCACAACATCTAATATGGATTGAACAATATATATTATAAAAAATTCTAACATTTTTTTTCATTTACATACCATATTTTTAAAAGAATACCTATCAAAACTGCCGTGCTTTAGTTAAAAGGTTGCTCAACCTCAGACTCATATTGAGTTTTGAATCCAAGAATAATTTAAAAAAATAAAATCTTGGCCTGTCTAGGAATCGTATTTATATTACTTGTAGTTTATGAAATAGATCTCGCTCATATCTCAAATGATTTTGTGGCTTAGCGACATTTTAGCTAAGGACGGCAGAACAGCCTAATGCATTATTTTCATATAGGTATATGAAAATTTATACATATAACTGTTACAGTCATCAATTCTATGTAACTTTAAGAAAAGTACACATATCTGGTCGAGGCGTGCGCGGCAGCTCCGCAAATCTTGAGACTACGGTTATAATAATTTGCTATTTAAGACTAAGCAGGACGTCAAATGGTTAATTAATTTATAAACTACGTAGACGAAGTATAGTCTTATTCTAAGAATCATATTATTATAATCTTAGAATCAAAATTATATTTACAGTAAAAATTGAGTACGTTTTTTGGTTTTTGACTGGTTTTTACACTGAAATGTTTGATTTCCAGAATATTTTATAGCAGGATGTTATTTCCTTAGGCCCTTCAACTTACATTGATAATACAGTGTCAGAGATTCCACTCTTAATAAGCAATATACTTAAAATGTATGTTTAGATTGAAGTGCCACTTTTCGCATCGTAAAGTGGCTAATGCAGTTATTAAGTAATAGTTTAGAAAATTTTGTAGCATGGTTCTTGGATTTTGTAGTGGAATACTTCAAAAGTTATATGAATATCCAGGTGGCACCTCAATCTAGGCGCTCATGCCCACGAGACGGTTTTGCGCCGGAGCTAAGCCCGGCGTCAAACCGGGTCTACGGACGGTCGTCAGTCGTGTATGAAACTCTATAAAGCTAACCACACGACGCCGGCGCTAGAGCCGGCTCGCCGTGCAACCGGGCACGGTGCTCGCCGCGTATACGCCCGGCGCGCAGTGGAGTATGGACTTACGAGCGGCGCATGCACAGGGCTACCAAAGCAATGGAGATCAACCAAGAATTTTTAATTAATTTAGTAGAAGAGAGGCCAGTGTTGTGGGACAAGACTGCGGAAATTAATAAAGACAAACGTCTCACATACGAAGCGTTGAAAGAGGTGTGCAAGCATATGAATACATGTTTTGATGAAATGGACCTGGATGAACATTTTGTACGTTCACAATTCAGGAATTGAAACGAGTGAATGAAGGCGGCATCCCTTTGAAACCGGGTCGTGTACAAACCGTCTAGTGTGCACGGTCGGGCGGTTTCTACCCGGCGCCGGCCAAAAACCGGGCCGTGTTGAAACCGTCTCCTGGGCATGAGCTCTAAATGTTTGGATTCTTGCCACCTAAGAACTGGGAATGTTATGGATGAATTTTTATCAAAATTTAGTGTGATTTTCTAGTATTCCAGAATAGTTAGTAGACAAAATGTGCGCTCAGTAGTGTAAAAATTAAATAAGTTACAATACTCTAAATATGGCCCCTCAGACCACACTTCGACGCTTAATGTTTTCCAAGGAAGCAATAGTTCAATCAGTGCACAATTTATTTGTAGTATGTGAATTTGAATTGTAGGCCAATATTAAATAATTAAAAATAAGTGAATTTAGAGATACGGCACAATTTAACTGGCACCTCAGTCGAGATGCTTCGGTAAATAATTTGCTTGTATCTGCTTAAATTTATAACGATATTTAAAACTGAAAACAAGTATATATTGTAGGAAATCCAACTAAATGTACATACAGTACTGACCTATAAAAAACCCTATACTTATATAACAAGATATTCACTTTTTCATAATTTCCTTACATTAAATAGGCACGATCGGCCTAAGCGTTCGACTTGTGGCGCGTCTATCTCTCTTAATAAATGTGGTTTCCATTGTTTATTACAACAACTTTATCGAAAAAGAGTTAATGTTCAATTAACTCCTCTGTTTTATACAAAATAATAATTCAGTGATAATAATTCAATTCATAAAAGTACGCAATTTTTCATCAATCTTTTCTTATGACGCTATCACGTAAAATTATCGTCCGTAAACTGACTTTACAGACAACCGATATTTTAAACGACTTCAGGCACAACGAAAAGTTTGAACCTTTCGAAAACTGGGTGTTTTGCCAAGACTTACTTAAAATATGGTTGCACACTCTTACTGATTGCAATAGCAATGTTACTGTAATTTAAATGTTTGTTAGAAACAAATTCAAATACTTGAATATTTTTCGTTTATTTTGTAATTTTCCAATATTTACCTACGTTATAGTATTTATTTACGACACATGGTATTACCTTAAATAAAATGAAGTATACTAAAGTATCAGCTCAAATCGAGTCGTAAGTCATTTAGTGAAAGACTAGTCGCTTTATTTTTCCCTGTCGAATCTCTAAAGACTGCAGACCTTTGTCGTTATTTATGTTACTAGATATGTCGTATTTTTCGACACGAGTCTTTAAAATTAAAACACTGGTAAAGGATTCTGTAACAGTTGCTTTGTTTTCAAATTAGAACTCGTTCAGCGCGCAGCGGTAACAAGATCTTGGCAGCACTAAAAGAAAAATGGCGATTGCTGAGTAGCATAGACTGAGGCGGCTAAGAAATGCTAAGTGGTCGTCTGAACTAAGCATGGTTTCAGTCGATAATTTAGTCAGCATAGCTGAATGTTGTTCAGCATTTTCGATTTCTGTCAGTCTTTCTATCGTTTCAACGCACCCAAAGTGTTTGACCGCGATGTACTCGGAAACTATTAACTAATTTTGATGATTTTTTTCATTTTGCTGTTTTTGTTTGGACTTAGGACACGATAGGTTTCATTTTTAATTTATGTCACAGCAATGCGTGGCCGACACAGCTAGTTATACTCTAGGAATAAAACTTACACATAGTTCCATGTGAGGTTTTCATAGCAAGTAAGCATATAAGCTGCGTTATGTCAAGAGAGATAAACAAGGATAGAAAAAAAAACGTGAAAAATTTAATTTTATTCTGTACACTATATTTCATTTTATTACACCTTTTAGAAAGAAAATACTATCTGAAAAAAGAGTCTATAGATTTACAAGCCACTTTCGGTTTCTTTACTGGCGATACTGAATTTCTTTTTCTTTTAACAACGTTTGGATTAAACGTAGAAATAGATTTTTTATTCAGTTCCTTATTTAATTTTTGTGCCTCATGAAAATCTAGGTGTTCAGAAAATTTTTCTTTAGGCACTTTTTTACCGCATTCTGTACAAACTTCTATTGGAACCGTGTTATCAATTTTAACCAGAAAACTGGCGATAGAGGACGGATTTTCATTCCTGGTAGGTAAACTTTCAGTTGCGAGCTTTCTTTTTTCTGTTTCATTTCTTATACTTCTTTCTGTGCGTGCCAGAAGTCTTTCTTCATCCCTAATTTTGAGTGCTAGATGATAGTCAGCGTGAGTGTCTAGTTTATCTATACCTAAAACCTTGTTACATTCTGGGCATACAAATGTATCAACATCATTTACATAACCATTTTCTATTTTAGATGAACTCTCCGATTTCATATTATTGACAACATTCTGTTTTAACTGTTTCGAACCATCTGCAACTATAAGTCTAGTTTCAGAGTTATTGTCTTCATAAGATTTATTAGACAAAGCTTCCTCGTCATCATCTTTAACTGCGGTTGAATTGAGCAAATGTCTCATATTACTTATTCTATTTATGTCATCAGCATCTTCTTCAAATAGAGCAATGCTTTTATTGATCTCCATATCAATAGTAGAAGTTGAATATTCTGTATCATTGCTATTGTCTTTACAGTTTAATGCATCGCAAACTGGAGTAAAAGGACGTGTTGTATTTTGCTCTTCATTGACTGTAGTCTCAGACAATTGTGGTTTTGGTATCGTTCCAATAGGCTGTTTATTGCCACTACCTTTGAGCAGCCTAGCAAAAAAGGATTCTTGCTTTTCTAGGCTGGTCTCCACTACAATTTGATCCTTGGATTCAGTTTCCTTATGCATTTCTAGTTGTTTCCGTTCAGTATTTTGGAAGAACTTCTGAAGTAGAAATTCTTTACCTTCTTTATTTTTGATCTTAATCGTTTCTTGGGGATTGTCACTTATTTTTTCACTGTCTTTAAGTTTTACAGTCATGTCTTTAGATGATGACCCTGCGCCGAAATAGTCTAAAATCTTTTTAATTTTTTTATTCTCTGTATTGTCTTCAAATTTACCAACACTGATACCTAAAAATTTTATAGGCGCTTTAAGCCTTCTATTACTCTCATCTTCTGAAAATAAAAAACGTAAAAATATTGGTGATTTTAATTACTTATATGCATATGAAAACAAATGCCTACATAGAATGAAATAGCGGTATTACCTTGTAGTTTAATTCCTTCGGTTGTTTCGATTACTAAATCTAATGATTTCTTTGAGAACAACTCCCCACATAGCTCATCATCTGCAGAGAAGTTATAAGACCTAGAACTGCTAACATCCTTTCCATCAGGCAAACTTGTAGAAAAGCTAACTACCATTTGTCTGGGAGTTCTATTGTTTTCTACAGCATCTTTCTCTAGTCGGTCTTCTATCTCTTGACCTAAGTCAGTAAGCCATTTTTTTAAACTCTCTAGATCAGTAAGGGCACTCTTTCCTCTTAATTGTTTACAGCACCCAATACTTTTTGGGTTAAATCTTGCTTGCACTGGTTCTAGGTCAATTCCTCGGGCTATATTGTACAGCCAAGTTCTGAGAATGTTTATAATAAACATTAGATATAAGTGGTAAAATAGTGATTATTAAATGAATTTCCTCATCATGACTTACGCATTTTTTTCATCAAATTTTGCTTGAAGTTCTTTTTGAGTGAATGCTTGTAACTGGCTCATATTCTTTATTTTTAATACATCACAAACTGTGTCCCCAAACTTTCCTCCGAGATGCTTCACTTTTTTTATAGACAAAGTACTGCAATAGAAAAATATTGATATTTTAATGTTGGGTTATCCAGTTTGTACTTATTGTTTAATATTCTTAAGTATTGTACACAAATGTACACAAATACCTGTACAAAATATTGATGGAGTGTTTGGGTAGTATTGTCTGCTTGTTGGGTTTGTTCATACCACAGACAAGCTTAGCCAAGATCTTGTTATGGGCGATACCGGCTGAACACTGGTAACCTTAAAAACGATAATATTCCACTTCAATAGTTTTATATTATAACTTGATATAAGTATAAATGTATGAAGAATTTGTACACTTCTGATGGTGCTTGAAGCATTTAAAGTAAAGAGTTTGTATCCTACTAGACATTAAGGACTTTAAAGAAGATACAAAGTATAGTGTATCATCAAAAATAATGTAACTTCTGTTTTTGTATAAAAAAAAAAGGATTTTGTTTAGCGCCCTCTGCAACGCGCGAAGTAACATAATACGTCACTATCGTGGTGTACTCAAGTGCCACAGGTGTCTTATCTTAGATTTAAAATAATACTGAATAAACTTTATTGTATTGTTATCAGACGCCTCTTTCCCAATGGGCACTCTGGGCAAATCCCCAGGGCGTCGCGATTGATAGGGGTTCCTGCCAAATAACTAAACCAATACCGACATTTATTACTGAAAAACTTATTTAATTAGAGTAAATCGAACCTCATTTAGCGACTATATTATAGACTTGCTACTATACTCTCGCCCAAAATAAGGCTATCGAATTTCAGCATGCTTAGATAATTTTAAATATGTGAGAGTCACGACATTTTAATTACAGATTATTTTTCTATTGACTGTCAATAAAAAAATCTAAAACCTTGTTTATCTACCTTCATTGTCTATTCTAGTAATAAAAAAGTGTTCTGTCAAAGCCCATTATTCTTATATGCCCAAGGCCTCCAATAGGTTAAAGACGGCCCTGGTTGTTATCAAAATTAAAGGTGTGTATGTAACACAGGAAGGAGGTTATATTTCAATTACTATATGTGACCCTCACAAGCCAGAGCAAACTAAATAAAACAGTTCAAATCCAATTAAGTACCTGTTTCTTGATAAACAGCAGCTCTGATTTCACTGACAAGAACCGCCCCTACTAACAATTGCTTAGAATGCTCATAATCAAAGTCCATGGAGTCACTGCTATAGTTATGAACATCATTTACAAACTCATTAAAACTCTCATAGCCAAGGGCAAATGTGTTAGGCGTACTGTCTGCACTCATGGAACTTATATTAAACAATTTTAGTCTTTCTTGCACCTAAAAAATATTCAAACAAATGTTATTAAGGTACATTTTAATTCAAGACAAGAAATAATGTCATGTTAAAGAAAAAAACAATGAATTTAATGACAAAATAAAGTACATACTGGTGCTGTAATATCCAAATACGCTTCATCAATTGAAGCTCTTTCTAGAAGAGGTGTAAATCTTTGCAAGACTTTAGCCACATCTTTGCCAGCATCTCGATACCTGAAACGATCACGTTTATAAATCAATTATGTAACCAATATGGTCTTATGGCATACAGATATGAGAAAATGAAAAAATGAAAATAACTTTATTCAAATGCACTTAAAAATAAGTAGTTTTGAATCGTCCAACATTTTTACCTACCACCCATTCAGGACGTCTTTTAACTGACAAAAAGAATGGGCGCAAGAAACTCCTCAGCTTTAACAGAAGTAACGACATTTACAATATAATACGTCGTCACCATACACAAACCACAAAAAAAAAACAAAATTATTTTGTTATGACAATACTATAGTGTTATGATATCATTATTTCGTTGATTACAACAAAGTCAACAAGTATCTGTACTTACTTAAAGTAAGTATCCCTGAACATTGCAATAACATACAGGGAATAAACGACAAATTTAAGAAAGCAACAAGATTTATGTTTAGTATTAGTCAATAATACTGAAGGTTAAAGCAGACCCATTTCCCAAGGCAGCACCCGTTCACAAGCATGACGCATGATACAGCCATCGCTTCGCTCAACCATATCTTAGGGAACGCAACGATCCGCACCACATGCCACCACCCAAGAAATGTATTAAGAGAGCATGTCATACTCTAACTACCAGTAATAAATTAGTTTTAAAAAATTAACAAATGCTAATGTTGTATGATACAACCTGTAATAAATAATGTCATGTTGAAATAACACATATTACTTCCATGCATCACGATCTATTAAATAGTTGTTGACCTTGTAATAACCTTTGGACATGAGCTTATTTTTGAGGATAAACGAATGCTTATAATATGAGAGTTTACCTATGCTTCCAAAAAAATAATAGTTGTTGCTTCTTAATTCATTAAAGGTTCGCTTAAACAAAAAAGAAAGTTCAAAATTCAGTGACAATTATAATAGTAAACAATTACGAAATCCGTGTGAGGGCGAAACACCAGTAGCCTAGTTGGTGAAATTGCAAAGTGTCTGCGGTATCTGCATTTATTTGCGGGAGGACAAACTGTTCATTTCGCTCATTCTTTGCAGAGTTAAGCTACGTATTTTTTTTTATAAATGGATATGGACTTACGCCAAGTAACGCCTGATTCTATCAAAGAATTTAACTAAATCAATTCATTGTTATTTCTATGTTACTGAAAACCACTGAGTCTACCACCAATTTAGAAAATTAGGTTGTCCTTAGAGGAAACGGTGAGAGAAATCAGACAGGGGAACCAAGCTTACTAGGTCACACAGTGTATGGTTTTTGTTTATGATATTATTTTCTTGTATAAACAATATAAAGATGCAATTGATTTGTCTAAAGTTGTTATAATTCAATAAATATAATTAATATAAGGGAATGTTTGTTTATATATATAAAATTTCTTGTTTGATTGTAGATTATTATTAAATTCATTAACTAATAATGAAGAGATATTATTGTGTATAATGATATATAATAGTACTTATTTAATAGTTAAGATAGTATTATTTACTAACTTAGAAATGTCAGCTTTTCCTCGAAGACAGGGAACAGATGGCAAAATTATTTCAGGACATTTTTCTTTAGCTTCATCCCCTCTCATATGTCTTGTTACTCCCATGGCTCGTGCTACATAGTTAACAGCTATGATTCTAAAAAAAAGAATAACCATGAATGAAGTTAGACTCAATTCAACTTTGTGATTGTAAATAAAAGAGAACTAGTTTTAATATACTATGTATTTGTTTTGTCAAATAGAATTTACACATTATAGGGTTTATATTTGGTACGTACCCTCCACCTTTCCAAGGGTTGTACTGCACAACCGCTATAGGTTTTCCTTTTAGCTCAGGGTTTAATTTCTCTTCCACTTGGCAATAGAAACAGTCCATGTCAATAAGCACAATTACTCGGTTCTCTTCGTCCATATTTAAATTGTCATATTTCACAGGACATGTTTTAAATTACACAAATTATAAGCATTTTATATTTATAATGATTTCGCGCTAAAAATATGGGCTAAGCTAAGCATTATATGGAAAACTCGTCAATGTCATTGGTATGACAATCAGCTGACTGCAGGTACCATGTTTTTAGTTTTTTGTGAAGTTTCTCATAAGGAAAGGCAAAGGATACAAAGCCCATACAGCCTAGTCGTTAGTATTTCCTTATCTTAATTAGATGATATGAAAGTTAATATATGAAAACTAAATGATCATGAATGAATAAAAAAATATACCGTTCTCTTGGTTTCAATAAACGTATAGGATTCTAACCTTTTTGGACTGTTTGAGAAAAAAATACTACCTGTTGTTTTATTTCACATGGGTGTATGTTCACAACTTAATGATTAATAATACAAAATTGTGTTTTAAATCATTGTTTTGGTGGCAGACTTAACCAGATTGTGATAGCTAGACAAGCGGGTTTAAACACCACCACCCTTGAAGATCAAACCCCGGAACTTCTCAGCGTAAGGCCAAAGGGCGAGGGACTACACCAAAGAAGCTTTCAAAAGGTATAAGAGTATAGAAGAAAAAATCTTACATCAAAATTAAATTATTTTATTAGAAACCTTGTCCGTAAGTTTTATTCCACTTTACATACTGTCCTAAATCATCTTGAGATACACTGGGCCTTACTCTTTGCAAAGCATTTTTAAAGTCTTCGACATTCACAGGTCGCACCTGAAAATAGATAATTAATATTATTTTGAAGACATCGCGGAGGTTTTGCATAAACTGCATTAACAAAGATCTTAGTGCGATTTCACGCAGTTGCTACTCAGTTATCAAGTGCGTTACAGATTTCTATGAAGATACGTCGTTCTTAATAGTGACCGATAAGGACTTTTATACAAATTTCATAGTAATATTTTACACAGATTATATCGAATATCAATACGTACTAAGACCTCAGAATGGACGTTACGTAAAAATGATTTTTAAATTGAATTTACTAGTAAGCAAGAAACGATAATGTTTGTATGTATCCTATATACAATGTGTCCCGTCACCAGTGTCTGAGCCTTTATTGGTGTGAAATATGGCATTTTTTATCGACAAAATGCCCCTCAAATTTGGTTTTTCCCTAAAAGGCAATAATTAAAAAATACACGAAAAAGATTGATTTTTTTCTATTTCTTATTCCATGACAATTGAAACATGAGTGCGGTGTAACTGTTGTTTACATGTTTAGCTATTAAATGACACCTTTTTAATGTTGATAGGACATTTACATGAGACCACCACTAGGTCGGATTAGTATGAGAGCCCAGGTCTTGGTTACCAAGAAAACAAAATGGCGGCCGTAAGAGAAAAATAAAATGTGAGGGACAATTTGTCGATAAAAAATGCCATATTTTACACCATTAAAGGCTCCGACACTGGTGACTGGACACACTGTATACAAAAAATCCCTGTCACAGTGTCGACCACGATGAACTCCAAAACTACTCAACCGATTTTGATGAGTTTTTTATTTTGTTGGATTTGTTCCCACTTAGGACATAGGTTTCATTTTAATTTATAATAAAAAAAAATATTGCAAGTAAAAATTATTATAATAACTGAGCCACAGCAATGCGTAGCCAGGTCAACTATATAAAATAAAATTTACCTTATTGGTATCGATGGTGACGATTTGCGAGAGAGGCACAGCTCTCACTGGCCCCATGGCGGCCTCCGAACATAGTTCCTTCATGTCTGCGCCCGAATACCCTTCGCTCAATTGCGCTATCTCATCCGTGTCCAGGTTACTCAGGTCATTCTTCTCGTTCTTCAATAAATTGCATATAATCTGCTTTCGAGCCTAAAATTAATAATAATTTGTGTGGTGCATTTAACGCAAGTTCGGACAGTAGGCACTTAAAGCGAGGGCCACATTTCTTATATTTATACCAATTAGCCTAGCCCAAAGTAAGCACTCTAAGGCGGTTAACACACTGCACCGCGCCCCGTCGCATAGCGCGGGGCCGCAGATTTTAACATTGTATGCAAGAATCTCAATTTATATAGAAAACACGCCTACGACAACACACTGCCGACGCGGCAAAGCGCGGGTAGGCGCCCCGCGGGCAGATTCTGCGCGGGAGCGCGGAGCCTTGTCGTTTTGTATTGCTACTCCGCGCGGAGAAGCAGATTACACCGCCAAGATAGGCAGATCTGCGCCTCCGTCCCCGCGCGCGTTTTCTGTCGCTACGCGCACCGGGGCGGGACGCATCTCTAGTGTGTGAACCGCCTAAGAGGCATATGTTTTGGAAACTAGGTAACGGACATACATATATGAGGTCGACCACTTCAATGAGTCTCCGTCTGCGCGGTACAGATGCGCGGGGGTACTGAAAAAAGGGGAGGGGGCATAATGCGCGCCTACAGCCCCCTCCTCTCTCGATACCCTTAGTCGCCATACCGCAAGGGCGAGCACTCATTTAACAGATTCGTTGCGGATTGCACGTCTGCTGTGCCATCACTTTTTTGCGTGTGGCGTTAGGCACGGGTGTTGTGTCATTTTATAATCGATGATAACTCCTTCAAATGAAGTTTTAGGGAAATCTACCCAGCATAAAAATATCTTCATTTTTCACGTAAATCTAACTCGAAGCCTTCGCTTCTGGTAGTTGTATGACTCAACGAATCGGTTAAGCGGTCGACTTAATTATATATATAAATTTACCCACGACTCGGGTACAAATTCTCGTATTCATCACACAAACATTAGTCGTCGCTAAACATAATCCAGTAAAATAGGAATATTATTATATTGTACATATAGAAATAACTTTTTCAACTAGAAGAATTACACTTCTAAAGTAGAACAGGCCTGACACCCTCCAGTCCCAAAACTAGTGCAACAGTTATAAGAGTTGTGGAAACCGCCTGTGTAGGAAGCAGAAAGGAAGGTCTTTCTAGTACTGGGGGATTTTAACATGAAGCTATTTTAAGTTCATTCAATTTCTTTACAGCATAAGTTCATAATGATTTATGAAACTCTATAAAATGTGGATTGCCTCTCAATAAATGTTTATTTGAATAAGTTTTATATAAAATCTACTTACCTCAACATCAGGTAGGGGTATGTAAAGGCGTTTAACAAGTCGCCTGCGCGCAGCTTCATCCAGCTCGTGAGGGCGATTGGTAGCACCCACTATCAGAAGACGATCTTCTTCACCTACAATATTTAAATACAAAAATATAAACAAGGGATAAGAGATATTTATATAGCCTTAATTCATATATTGAAAAACTTTAAACTCAATACATTTCAGTGTTCCAAGAATTCAGTTTTAATAAAATGTTATATAGAGTCAGCACATGTGAAAAGGCTAATATCGTTTTCATAAAAACGGCAGACAACATAGCGGTGCTGATTATCGATTCGGTATCTTTTGTCTCTTTCTTTCTCCGTCTCAGGTGTAGGAGTGGGTGAAAGAAGAGGAAAGGTATTTACTTCGTTTACCAATAGATGGCGCTATCAGACGCTTTGATTTGCTATCAACCATAAACTATGTTTCCTTCAAAATTACCTGTACCGGCTCCATCGAACTGCACCAAAAACTCCGTTTTAATTCTTCTTGTGGCTTCATGTTCAGTATCATTCCTCTGGGTGAGCAAGGAATCTATTTCATCTATAAATACTACCTGTAATTTAAAAAAATGGTATATATAAATTTGATTGCATATTGGAATTTTTAGGCAAAGAAGTTATATTTATTACTCTACCGCTGGTTGGTGACAACGCGCAACAGCAAACAGAGCACGAACCATCTTCTCACCATCACCGATCCACTTGGAAGTCAGCGATGATGCTGAGATGCTGAAAAATGTTGCATTGCACTGTGCTGCAATGCATTTACCTGCAAATATTTTCTTCATTACTTGTAGTGTCCAACCAAATTTTTTTTGTTGTACGATAATAATATAGTCATGCGGAAGTCCAGAGGTAGAGCTCCACTAGACCTACCCGAATCACCCATTTCGAGCTATCAATATTTTCAAATATTGTTGACAAACCTTAATTTGCAAGAAATAAATATCAGAGACTTCAATTCGTAGGTAGGTACTTGTTTGAAGGTAAAGTTAGGCTGAAACTAGAATTTTTGGTCAAAATGGAAGCTTCAAAATAGATACTTGAGTCTGGTTATATACTAGTAATTTGTTTAGGAACTAATTTAGTTATTTAGTAGATAATTTCTCTATAAAGTTTTGGATTTATTTTAATATATTATTTAAATTAAAGGCTTGCTATAAACATAAAGCAATTCATTAAAATTTCAAGTAAATAGTTTTACTTCAAATTTCAAGACAATAACATCTAGGATTACTGCAACAATCATTATAATAAGTGAAGACTCAATAAATCAAGGAAGACTAGGATGAAATTGAAGAATGGTCACCCAAACACCTACAGTTTCAAGTTCATTTTTTATAATTAAATTGCTTTTGATATTTAATATTTGTTTTTTTTATTTGCCAATTGACTTGCTTTTCCATGGAACATGTGTACAAATTTGTTTTTGAAATATCAATCAATATACTTAGCAATAAAATACCAATCAAAGTTTTTCCTGTTCCTGGTGGTCCAAATAATAGTATTCCTTTTGGTGGCCTTCTCAATCCTTTGAATATGTCTGGTCGCAACAATGGCCACACTACTGCTTCTTGGATGACAGATTTAGCCATTTGGAGACCAGCTATATCATCCCAGACTGAAAATGTATTGTTTGTATTGCTTAATGGATATTTAAGTATTATTTAGAAATAATATAGTTATTATTTATTACAAATTAATTGTACCTATAGGTGTTCCTGTATATATGATCTCACTTTCAATTAATTCAATCATTTTAGGGTCAATGTGTTTTAGTCTCTCATCAGTTACTTCTGGTTCACAGTTTTCTTGCTTCTCTCTAAAAATGAATATTTTATTTTAAAAAATGCTTACTTCTCTCTACTCCTCATATATTAGGCACATTCAGAGGCATAGTTAGTTAACCAATGGCCCTGGTGCAAAGAAAAAATTGCCCTTACTTAAAAGGGAATTCCCGAGTGGTCTTTCAAATGAGTTGTCATGATTACAAGATCATTATCTTACTACTACTATGCCAAATTTTAGAAGATTTTAAATGATACCTGACTGACAGTAGGTACTACCATAAAGTCATGTTGCTACCTATTTTATTGACATTCCTAAGGTGGGAAAATTTTTAGTTAGTTAATATGAGGTTTACTGGTCTGAGGGCCCCCTGAGCTTGAGGCCCTCAGACCAGCACTGTCTAGCCCTTCAGTAGCTAAGCTGCTGGGCACATTATCAATTTATTACTGAATAACAGTTAGTCTGATTTTAGTTGTATGACAGTGTGTGTTTTAAAGGTTGTCAATGATTACACAAGAAATGGCTTGAACATATCACAGTAGAAAAGTTAAAGAAAAAATATAGACGAAATCCACAAACTTACTGAGCCCCTATCATAGGTGATACAAATTTAGCTTGAGCCTTCCTAGAAGTACCTAAGGTCCTCTTGGCAGCAGGATTAGACGCTAGGAGCTGTTCTTTAGCAGTTTTAAATGTTATCTTGGCCACATTTATTTTGTGAGCTTTTGTTTCATCCTCATTTTGCAATTCCATTTCGTGATCCACGGGAGGGCATTTTGATGTAAGTTTGTTAGTAGTTCTGACTTTTGGATGATTAAATTTTTGCCTGGTAATTTGTCTTTCCTTTGCAGATTGAGTATCACCATTGTGGCAATCACAATTTAATGTTGTAATAGATTCGGTTTGTCTTTTATTTTGTTGATTACTGCTTTGGTATTTACCAGGTATATTTATCTTGCACACACACTTGTTCCTTATTATTTGATCCATTCCAGTAAACTTTGGTGTATCTTGTGCACAGATAGTGCATGTTGGTAAAGATTGTTCAAACAATGCTACTGGATCAATGCTTTTACTAAAACAATAGGTTAATAATAAGATAGATCATTTAAACCTTAACAATTGAGCATGGTGAGACAGAGCTTTAAAGTTTTACATTATTGCAATGTCTACTTTTACTATGGATAAGAAATTACTTTTTCTATAAAGCTAATATTTAGAAATAGTTATACCTTAAATTGCTCTTCCAAGCGTTATTAATATCACAGCTTGAGTCAACGTTAACGAATTTCAGAAATTCATCCGACTTGTCTTTCAATAATGACCTGTTCGTTTTCCATACTTCTTCCAAAAGTATTTGGGAAGATGCATTAGAGGCTCTATAAAAAACGTTACATTTTTTTAATTAATAGTGTTTGTCGCTAAATAGATCGAAGGTTTGGAAATGTAAAAATTAAACCTTTGTGTGGACACATTATATTGGTATATAGAAGTATTGTTCAATACAGTAAAATAGTCTATATTTTGATCTTCGAGCAAGAAATCTTCAAGTTCTTCCATATTTCGCATTTTAAAAACTTTTATTAAAATAATCAAATAGTGATTCCTTGCTCAGTGTTTTTTTTTTTTTTTTTTTTTTTCTTTCGGTGTGGCTTGCACGACTTGTGCATTTAGCCAATGTCAAGTATAAAATGAAAATTAGGGAAACGGAAAAGGATTATTTACAAAATATAACAAGGATAGCGGAATTTGGATGGGATCAGGAGAGCTTTGGAATTATACATACTTACTAGTTACACATTATACAGATACTCTATATGTATTATAGTTTGATGTTATTATTCACAAGATAAGATATAATACATTTGTATATAGCGCAATCGTTGGCATGCAAAAGAGTAGCTATATCTGTCGGTAATGGAACACGAAGGGATATCAGTGTATTAAAAAATGCAGTTCTTTTAAATCTAGGACAAGCGAAAATAATGTGATTTAAATTTCCTTCATCTAATCCACACTCACACTTAGGATCATCTATTATACGGATCTTCGTAAGATGTGAAGGCGTACACACGTGTCCCAGTCTCATTCGAGTAATCATTGAAGTTTCCATCTTACCAAACTGTATTACTGAAAACCAAGGTTTCATGGGTATAGAGTTTTGTATTAATGAGTAGTATCTACCCTTGTTTTGCTTACTATTATCCCATAACTTTACCCAAGAATCACGTAAATATGATTTAGGGAGGGCAAGGAGATCTTGGCAATAATTTCGAAACGGGAATACATCACCACATAATACTGCGTCCTTGGCAAGTTTATCCGCAACTACGTTACCATTTATATCGACATGACTAGGAATCCAAGCGAATTCTATGTGTAACCCTCTACTAATACATTCTTGGATATTTTTTCTAATGTTAAAGATTAATGGAGAGTAATGTTTTAAAGTAAAAGGGAATTTATCTAGAGCTTGCAAAGAACTTTTGGAATCGGTAAATATTACAGCAGATTTAAGTTTCATTATTTTCACGTATTCGACAGCCCTTAAAATACCAAAACATTCTCCTGAAAATACGGATGACTCACGAGGGAGCTTTACTTTTTGTACGATATTATATTGGGAATGATACACCCCTACACCTACGTAGCCAAAACTTGAACTTTTAGAAGCATCTGTAAAAATATGATGAGTATCTTTAAACTTTAACTCCACAAGATGATAAAAATTCACTTTAGCGTTTGGATCAGATTTATCTATTTAATTATAATGAATTATGGGAGCATAAGTCAATGAGTCGAAACTGACGGAGAACAAAGGAAGAAACTTAGATTGGTAAGTTGGAGAATTAAGCAAAATATATTTTTGGTAACTTACTAAAAGACATGGAGCAGATTTGTGTGCCCAGTATTGAGATTCCTGAAATCTTTCATGTAACAATTTGAGTTTCATTAATAGGGGGTGTGCTGAAAACTGTACTGTCCGAAAAAAGAATTTATCACTAAGGTATTGTCGTCTTAACTGCAAAGGAGGATCACAGCATTCCACTTGTAAGGCGTTAGTAGGACTTGACCGCATTGCTCCAGTTATTATTCGCAAAGATTTATATTGAATACGATCCAATTTCCTGAAAGATGTTACTTTACCGGGTTCCAAAAGAAATGTGCCGTAATCTAAAACGCTCCTTATAAGGGCGTTATAAACTAGCCTTAATGAATAAGGATGAGCGCCCCACCATACACCCGAAAGACATCGTAACATATTTAATAACCGTTCACTTTTGCCGATAATATAATCACAGTGTTGTGAGCCCGTAAGTTTAGAATCTAAAATGACTCCTAAGAATTTAATGTGATCCTTTTGTGGTATATTCACACTATCATACGTCAAGTTAATGGACGGAGGTTTATTCATGCGTGAGAAAAGAACGACTACACTTTTGGAAGCAGAGAGCTGTAGACCGTTCCTGTCCATCCAGTTTTTTAAATTAGACAATGCGGTTGATAAATTTGAAATGGAGACATCAATCGATTTGTTAATATTATACAATAAAAGATCATCAGCGTATTGCAGAATTTTAGTATTATTATTGTCGGAAACGTTACGTTGTAAATCATAAGAGTAAATATTATACAAAAGAGGGCTGAGAACAGAACCTTGAGGAAGGCCTTTCGAAACAGTCCTGCACAAAATGCTATTATTAGAATATAAGTTTATGGTTCGCTGAGACAGTATATTAAGTATAAAACGTGAAAGAATAGGGGGGACAAGCAAAGTTTCTAATTTAGATTTGAGGACGTTTAAAAGAACATTATCATAAGCGGAACACAGATCTACAAAAACAGCTAACAGAGAGTGATTGTTAGAGAAGGCGATACGAATGTCCGAGGTGAGAATAGCAATATTATCCAAGGTACTTTTACCTTTTCTAAAACCATATTGTGAACTTGCTAACAGGCCTTTGCTTTCTAAAAACCACTCTAAACGATTTTTTACAAGGTGTTCCGCAAGTTTAATTAAAACCGATGATAGAGCTATAGGACGATATGAAGAAACATCCGACGGTGGTTTGTTCGGTTTTAGAAATGGCAACACTGTCTGTTGTTTCCAAGGAGAAGGAATGTTACCGGAGATCATAAATGAATTTATTAAATCTAAATAATACTGTAAGGTATCATTACAAACGTTTTCAAGAAAGGAGTATGGAATGCCATCATTCCCCGGTGCTGAGGTTTTCGAATTCTGAATGATGCCTTTAAGTTCACGAAATGTGAACGGCGCACTGAGGCCAGACAAGTTGTGTGCGAGTGTAGTATTAAGGGAGATGTCTACATCATCATCCACCCAAGGAGGAGCTAATTTATCCAAAAAAGAATCTGCTAAGGCAGCGGGAATAGATGGGCGAGGTCTGTTGAAAACCGAGGATTTGAATCTTTTTATATTTTGCCACACAAGACTTGGAGGAGTATTAGGGGAAATCGATGAACAGAAGGTACGCCATCCCTCAAACTTCTTTTTTTTGAAAAGTTTTTTCGTTTCTGATAATGTCATTGTCAATATCTCGTAATTACTTTCAGACATATTTTCTCTGTACCTCTTCTCAGCAAGTTTTCTCTTTTTTACAGCACTGGTGCACTCACTGTCCCACCATGGTGGAGATGGAATTTTATTCAAACTAGCTTTTTGTGGAAATACTTCATTTGCTGCTTGAATAAGGACATTACTTAATGCTTCTGCACCCTTTAACTCTGTACCATGACATATAACAGGAAGTAAAGAAAGTTTAGACTGAACACAAGACTTATATTTTTCCCAGACTTTACTATCCTTTTTAGGAAGTTTGTGTTTTAGATGGGAAACATGTTTTTGATTTATGGGATTATCGAAGGGAAAGGTTATGATAATAGGGAAATGATCACTACCAAGGGTGGAGGAATGTGTATCCCACAATAAAGAACTTGCAAGAGAAGGTGAACAAATAGAAATATCAACTGCGCTATCGTTTTGATTAGGTTTTGTTAAGCGTGTAACTTTGCCTGTATTCAAAATACAGAGGTTCTGAGAATCAATAATATCTATTAACTCTTCCCCAAAATTATTTGTAATTGCACTACCCCAACACTGATGATGACAATTAAAATCACCTAATACTAAGAGAGGTTTAGGCAAGTTAGAAAGTATTTGTTTAACTTCATTTAATATATGAAAAGATGGATGAGCAATATATAAAGAGACTATACATATATTAAATGCTTTTATAGCTATTATAGAAATATCACTGTGGTGTGAGGGTAAAGGAATAGTGGAATGACTGACAGAGTCTTTGATAAGAATAGCTGCACCGCCATAGCCATCATGTCGGTCTTCTCGGAGGGAAGTGTAGCCAATCACTTTAAGTCTTTGATGGGGTTTAAGCCATGTTTCCGATAAAACAAAAATAATTGGATCAAATTTATTTACAAGATAAATTAACTCTGTTGTTTTGCTAAGTATACTTTGACAATTCCATTGTATTAATTTAGCCTGATAGTCCATTTTGAATGGCTTGGATTAATGTTGTGATTAAAGATGCTGCGTTGGGCGGTGATTTATTACTATTGCTAAAGTAAACTGTGACAAGGTTAAGAAGCAATTTAATTATCTCAGGTAATGACATCTGGGATTCAAGTTTCTTGTCACTGGTACTGTATCCACAGCCATCAGACAGAGGTGGCATGTTAAACTCTTTGATGATATCATTATGAGCAACTGCATCATAACCATGGTTTGGTTTAGGTGAGGAACGGGGTTTAAGTGTTACTGTTTTTCTGTAGGACTCTTTTATTGGGGTATTCAGTTGTTTGGTGAAGTCAGGTCTATTTGGTGTGTTTGGTGCTTGTTTAGTAAAGGTGGATCTATTTGAAGTCACACTGGAGTATAGTTTAGGTACAGGAGGAAATATTTTTGATGCCTCTGCATAAGATGTACAGTTATGAGCCATGTGATATTTTATTTCTTGTTGTCGACTGAATTCAGGACAGGATTTACTTGTTGCAAAATGGGGCCCTTCACAAGAACAGCAATAGGCATTTGTATCTTCTTCTTTATTGCAAGTTTCACCTGAATGATCTTCGCCACATTTATAACATCGAGGTTTTGACCTACATTGAACTTTTGTGTGCCCATAACGACAACAATTGTAACATTGGATAGTGGGATAAATATATAAATCAACTGGTAATGAATTAAAACACATATAAATTCGCTTTGGCAATACCTGTCCATCAAATGTTACTACTATAGATTGTGAAGGCTTCCATATTACAGAACCTTCTTGAAAAACTTTGTAATTTATACGTCTAACTTTAATAATTTTACCGCAGCCGATTGGGACAGAGATATTTTCCAAAACTTCTTCTGGAGACCATTCAGCGGGAACACCACGGATGAGCCCCATTCTTGTTACATTAAAAGTTGGGATAAAAGCTTTCATTTTATGAGTTTCCAAATTGTTATTATTGATAAATAAGTTAGCAGAAGTATGCGATGAAAAAGATATAGAGATTTTATTGCGACCTATAAGTTTTACACTGCCATTAATTATGTTTGCAATATTATTATTTTTTAAAAACTTACCAAATGTTACAGGGTGCAGTGACGAATTATCATTAGGGGCAGACTGTATTTTTTGGACATGTACAACGTATGGGGAAATGTCTGTTTCATTATATAGTATGCGTCCAATAGGTGTGGGTGTGGGATTAGATGAAGAAGTAGATGCCAAAGAAGGAGCTGACACGCTTGTGTCTTTGTCAAGGATTTGTGTAGCTACAGGCGCCATAAACGCAGGGGCTATGTCTTTCGTAGGCGATAAGTCAGTACAGTGGCAATTACTTTCATGTTTAGTATCTAGCCCATGATGATGACGCCGCTTCTTATTGCAGTGCTTACATACGTGTAAGCGACTACGTTTACGAGACTTGCTTGCTATTGAACCATCGGTTTCCATTCCGGATTCATTCGACACAGTAACAAACAATCCTGCCGGGGGAACTATGTCCCCCGGGTCAGGAGGTTCGTTCATATTAAAAAATTACAAAAAACTTACCAAACTTCAGCTATATACAATACACAAATTAATATAATATATACACTAGGATACAATTAAATGAAAAGTAAGCAAATCTGATCACCAAATAATTATGAAATATTGCATATACAATTTTAGCAAAAAAAAAACGCGCCCGTCTAGTCGAACGATTCCCGCCTTTTTTCTTGCTCAGTGTTCATATTATTTTCAAAATTTCCCTTATTTTCTGTTTACCCATACGTGATGGATGGCAAAGGGTAGGAAGCTCATACAGCTTTATGATTGATAGATGATAATGGTGATAAATATAGGTCTTCCAGAATCTCATGGCAAATTGGGAAATAAAAAATTGTAGATTGCAATACTGGGGAAATTGGACTAAACTGTCTTGATACTTTTTCATTACTATTTGTTTTTCAGACATAGCAGTCGAGATAGGTATTATTTATTTATACTAGGTTAAGATAATGAATAATTATGATTGTTAACATTTTTTATTCATTGCGTTAAAAATGTTGTTGTCAATTACCAAATAGAACAAGATTGAAACGAGCAATTATTTTTATTCAAATTAAACATATTTTAAACATATTCGACACTCTTTACCTACGAAATTTACGCTACATTGTGGCTTGCGTTTTTTCAACACTCAATGAGATCCTCAATTCTTTTATGTAATAATTATACATATAGATTAAATCTTCAATTAGAACTAGAAAGTGACTTTGAAGACGAAGATAAAGTGGTGTTTATTATAAAGCGATCTTCCATCATCTCTATTATTCTGTCTTGCTTGGTAAAATCATTTTCAAGTTTCTTCACATGTTCACTACATTTACTCCAATCTTCTACACTTTGTGAAAATGCTTCTTCTGTTAATAATTTAATGTCACTTGCAGCTCTATTCACATACAAAAAGTTCTCGACAACTTTTTGTTGGGAGCCTTGACTTCGTGACCGTGTGATTTTAATATTGCATCTATTTCATATATGGGCGCAGATTTATTTTGTTGCACTGCTTCAAGCAGTTGACATTTTCGCCAAAGATTATCGTATATAATATTCGCACGCATCCATTCTTTTATATGAGCGATACGATTAGTTTATGTCGGTGGTTTATTTTTTTATAGTTCTGACTGATAACTAGCATTATCCCAAACAATTATTGCAGGTTTTCGTAGATTAGGAATAAGTTTTTCTGTGACCCATTTTAAAGTTATCTTTTAAAGTAAACTTTTTGACTTGTATACTAGAAAACAATGCGGTACAAAACCATTTTCTCCACCAGCATTCACTATAATCCACCTCGCCCCAAGTGAAATATTTTCGATGGACCCGCAACATCTTTGCTTTGCCAGCACTTGTTCACAGAAAATGAACTATGAATGTATGTTTCATCTAAATAAATATCATTTAATTTATTATGTCCTTCAGCTTCTCGGTTTTGCATTAGACGATTTAACTAGTGAAATCTTTGTAATTTTATATCATGCCGCTCCATCATAAATGTCCGTTTTGATTCGCATTTAACATATTCAAAAACAATCTCCTTAAGTATAAGTCTGTAAAAAAATAATCTTAGTTTAATTTACACTATACAAATTATAATGAGAATTGCCATCAATCTTGATTATGTAATTAATAAATAATTTTGATAATAAATACAATAGAAGTAAGAGTATAATAATTATACTTTTATATAATATACAGTAACATATTGTAATTTTTTTTAAATAAAAGATTGATGAATGTGAAGGAAGCTAGGGATGTATGTATATTTTTAAAAGACAATATGTGAGTCCATACTCTCTGCCTACCCCAATAGAAAACAGGTGGAATGGAAATAATAGGTGTAGAAGACTTGTTCAAAATAATTTTTTAACCTCAAAGATTCTCTCCCTCCGTCGAAATCAATGTCTTGATGAAGAACTTGCAACAGCTTCATAACTGTTGGAATTTCCTTCCGTACTATGTAAAATTCTTTTACTTTATTTTTAATCAACTGTAAATGAAAACAAATTGATTTTTTTCTTTTCACCTCTCCTATTCTTACCAGGCGTGGAAAAATATCCTCATTCGACGCGCCTTCGCTTATTATTCGTCGTATAATCGTACTAGAAACCCCTACAAAGACGTTGTAATATGTATTAATATTAGTGACAAAGAGTAAAAAATATAGATAATAGTGTCAAGATGGTACAATCCAACTTACCGGTCAAATTTACGACGCGCTTTATAATCGAAGATTGCGATTGATTTTCACCTTCTTCTTCAAGCATTTTACGATACACAGTGAACACAATATTTCTCGCTTGAGATCGATGTGGCTTTTTCGACATTTTCACACTAATAAAATATATATTGAAATAATACGCAAAAATATTTCAACAGTTGACAAACATTTTACTTTGAGTTGAGAGGTGACAGTTTATGTTGCCATATCAAAATCGTCATTATATTTATTTGTTTAATGCCATGACATTCTGGTAGATTAGTAATTTACCACGAAATGATATGAAATCCCCTTTCCCTAAAGGTAAGGTAAAGGTGTAGGATTAGGTGTGTGTATTAGTAGGTGTAGGTAAAGGATTTCATGAAACCCCGTTAATTTCTCCCTAATGGGGACCAGTCATGTTTTATGTTATGAATGCAGTTTTATAGACATTGAGAAACTAAAACATAAAGTGCAAAAATTTTTGTTCTACGACCAAAACTCACAAAGTTATGAGCAAAATACCGAACGAGGTTCACAGAACGCACGAACGCATGCGATGACGTCACAATGACCCAGCGCTTGCCGACGAACCACTGCGCGCCCCGTCCGCGCGGTTTTATTCTGTTTGCGATACTCGTCCAACAGGGAGCTTAACGTCACCAGTTTATACCCAATCGATTAATAAGTGATTTTATTTGTTTATTATTAGAAGGTTGTTATTATAATATAACAAATGAGTGGTCGAAATAAGGTAGATATTGGTTTTGAGCAAGCGCAAACCGATAATCTACCTAAAATTGATACCTTCATGGTATTTGATTATCTTAGTAATCATTTGAACTACACAAGCGCTGAAATTCGTGATTGGAAACTTCAGAGGTAAGCAAATCTCATTATCAACCTAATCAGAACAGAAGGATAATAAGTCGGTAGGTACACGTACTTGGACTAGCCTATAAAATACCCAAAAGGTTTAGGTTAGTCAGCTAGGGCAGTTGTTTGTTGTTGTAACTACCTACGCCGTTATTTTCAACATTGTTATTTAGATGTGTATGTAAAAACTTGACTGTTTAAAGAAAAATATTATGTATACAATAAATAAAATTAGACTTAAATACTTCATTTGACAGGAATATACCTACGTTCTTTGGACACGTAATTTTGAGCTATGAATTAACGAAATCGCTATGTTAAGTCCTAGTATTGTTAGTAGGTAACGAATTGATTAATGATTAATTTCATTTCAATCTCATTGCTTCTTTGATATTAATCTGTACACCTTTGGTTTTCTGGCCAGTTTGATGATATTCTGGCAACTCATTTACATTTTCTGGTATAGAAAGTGGATCATTCTTTGAATCATCTTCAATCTCAAAATATTCTATATCTTGCCTTTTTTTAAACCCAGGTCTCTCAGCTATGTTTTTTGAGGTTTTTGGCAATCAAACTTATGAGGCAAAACCCTTCTTCAATCTAAGCATTCCTCCCACAAGCTTTTATACTTGACGTAGTTCTTCATATCAGCTGCCACCTTAAAATATAATAAATTCATATATATATGATAGCAGCAAGAAAACTTACTTCTTCATACAAACTTCACTTGTGGTCTTCCAAGTTCCTTGGGGTCGAGGCGTGATTATTGTACAAAATTATGTTGAAGAGGCAGACGGACACTCGAATGCAAAAAGTTTTATTTAAATACGTCTGTTTTCGCATGGAAAGCGTACAACAGACAGGCAGTCAAGAAATTCAAAAACAATATTTTCGGTTTCTATTGCGTGTATGGAGCCCTTCTAAAGCGATTATTCAAAAAAATATTCAATGTACAGAATTCACTTTGTCTACAGTTTTATTACATGTATAGATAGATATATAATCCCCAAGGCGGGAATATTTCCCTATGTTCCCGGAATTATCCCATATGTTCCGAGGAACTTCGGGGATTATTCCCGGGAACGGCATATTTATTGTAGTTAGACCTGAGTACAACCCTGGTTTTTACCCGACTACAGAGGAAGGGTTATTAGAAACTTCACTTCTTACACTTTTTATCATTTATTTACTCATTGAAATATACATAGTACGACCCTGTATTTTTTTTAACATTCGTAGACAAGTTTTACTAAGTTACCTACCTACCTGTTTACCACACGAGTAATGATGATAAAAGTTGGTATATGGTATATACTTACATCAAAATGATCCTCGCAACAAAATCTTAAAGCTTGGCACGAAAGCGGAATTTTGTCATCCCTCTTCATGACAGTACACCAGTTTTTGCGCACTTTCGGGTCATTTGGCATATTGAAAAACAGTTTTTCAGGTGTACTAAATGAAGTATAAGTACATTTCGGTACTATACAGTACTTATAATGCGGCATATTTTCACTTAAAAATCGCAAAACCACAACACGACCCACGCAGATCGAGGGAATCTTAATAAATGAATGGCGGAGAGCGCGCTCGCGGGCGAAAAGGTAATCGTGACGTCTCATAAGCTATTCGGCCGCCCCACGGTTGGCTTGTACAAAATGTGTAATATCTTCGCAACCAATGGACCGATTTCAATGATTTAAAAAGTATCGTACCTACACGAGTTAAGGGAACAGCATTATATAGATAATATATGCATTTTCCGACTTGATACGGGGACCCATTTTACTTGCAAAAATTACAAGAGTGACGACACGACTGTATTCCGAAATACACATCAATTACTAGTCAGTCGTAATGACATCATGACTCCGTCTCCATTTGAAGAAAAAGTGATGTATTTTGTTGGACTTTTTCTTTCTATCGCTCTCACATTATTTTAAATATAAAAAATAATACCGTGGCGCGTTCACACTAGAAAGAAACAAATACTCTTTCCGAGAAGCTGTTTAGATATGGAACACACTTGTGTATGTCATATTCATGTTTCTCGTACGAATAATTTTATAGGTGGGTCGAAACTTGAAGTAGGGTTAATAATACTGGTTTCCTTCAAATATTTATTAATTACGGAGAAATTGAGCATAGTGGGTATAGATTGTAGGGTCACCACAAACTAGTTCATGCACTATTCAACTAAAAACAACATAGGTACGTTTCGGTGTAATAAAATTTAAAATAAAACAACAGCATATAGATCCAGTTGGATGAATCACTGCTAGCCTGCGGCGTATAATCAATGCGAATTTTTCAAAATAAAATGGCCTTAAAGTTATTAATTAAAATTACCACAGTTTTAAAAGCAGTTTAATTTTTTTTTTTTTTTTTTATAGAAAATAGGCATGCGCTTGACCACCATCTCGCCTGATGGTAAGCGTCGATGTGATCTAGGATGTGACGCGCTTGCCTAGAAGGTACCTATTTACTCGTGACTTGAAGACCCCTAAATTGTATTTGTCAGGAAACACAGACTCAGGCAAAGAGTTCCACTCCTTAGCGGTACGTATCACAAAATTGGAACCAAAACGCTTAGTGCGACTCTTTGGTATATCCACCATATAACGGTGTCGCCAGTTTGTAAGTCTGGTTGTCCGATGATAAAATGGGGACGGCGGAAGAAGATTGTACAATTCAGCTGCACACTCTCCGAAATGTATCCTATAAAATACGGATAGGCTTGCTACCTTCCGTCTATGCTCAAGGCTTTTGAGCTTTTTATAGAAAAGATCTTCATTGCCGATGAGCCTCTTTGCCCTCCTCTCAATGGACTCAAGCGTCTGGAGCTGGTATCGGGCGGAACCGTCCCAAAGATGAGAACAATACTCCATACACGATCGAACTTGTGCTTGGTATAGGTTGAGCAACTGTTCCGGTGTGAAGTATTTTCTCACCTTCGCCAGAATGCCAAGTTTTTTTGAAGCCACTTGAGCCATGCTCTCAATGAAAGAGCCAAAATTGAGTGTTGGTGACAAAGACATACCTAAAAGCTCAAGATGGTCAGTGATCGGCACGGATACACCTCGGAAAGTAGGAGTCAAGTTGAAAGGACTCCTTTTAGCGGAGAAAAGACACGCCTAGGTCTTTGCCGGATTGAACCCTACTAGATTCGCATCGCCCCATTTGGAGACTGCCTGCAGAGATAGGTTCATGCGGCTAACCATCGCCTCTCTATGACGCTGGATCTGTTCAGCACTGGCTCGTGCATCAGACATATAGGTCTCTACAACAGTGCTGTCATCTGCGTACCCCAAAATACCGGGCAACAGCAGGTCATTTATATGCAGCAGAAAAAGTGTTGCAGAGAGAACGGAACCCTGAGGGACGCCGGCATTGATAGCCAAATGGTCAGACGAGCTGCCGTCAATGACAACTCGTATTGACCGATCTCTCAGGAAGTCCGATATCCAGACACACAAACCAGTGGGAAGACCATATGATGGAAGCTTGCCAATAAGGCCCTCATGCCACACCCTATCAAAAGCCTTCGAGATATCAAGAGAGACGGCAAGCGCCTCACCGTGCCTCTCGATGGCTTCGCTCCATATGTAAGTGGCGTATGCTAGAAGATCTCCAGTAGACCGGTTCCGGCGAAACCCATATTGCCGGTCACTAAGGAGGTCATTTTCTTCTAGATACGACAGGAGCCTGTGGTTCAGTACACGTTCCATTATCTTGCAGAGAATGGACGTGACCGAGATGGGCCTGTAATTGATAGGATCAGCACGACTGCCCCTTTTAGGCACAGGTTGCACGTTGGCCAGCTTCCAGGACTTTGGCACTTGTCCTTTAGCCATAGATAACCGATATAGGCGTGTCAATACCGGAGCTAACTCAGGAGCGCAAGTCCTTAGTACTATGGCTGGTATACCATCCGGACCACTGGCTTTATTCACGTCCAGTTCCCGCAATGCCTTTCTGACTTCGGTTTGTCTTATACGAATTTCAGACATAAAAGTCCCACATCTTGACAAACCGGAAGGTACAGCATTGCCAGGATCCAAACGCGAACTTTCGGCAAATAATTCGGCAAATATATCCGCCTTTTCCTTGGCCGTGTGTGCCAATGATCCGTCAGGTTTCAGCAAGGGAGGCACTGAGGAACGGCAGAAGTTACCCTCGATCGACTTAGCCAGGGACCAAAACGCTTTACTACCCGAAGGGTAAGAGGCAAGCTTCTTCCCAATGCGGCCTATGTGATCGAAGCGAGCTCTTTTACAACCTTTTTGCAGGACTTGGCGGCTTTGTTAAAGGCTTTCTTCTTTTCGCGCGTATCAGTAGCTTTACGGGATCGAGCTTCAACCCAGGCCAAATATGCTTTGTGTTTAGATGCCACCGCATCACGGCATTTGGCATTATACCACGGGTGAGCTTTGCCGGCAAGTGATGTGTCAGAGAAGGGAACAAAATACTCCATACCCTGACGAAGCACATCGGTCACAGCATCCGCGCAAACTGAGGGTTCGCTAGAAGAAAAGCAAACCTGCCGCCAAGGATAAGATGCAAAAAAACAACGCATCTCATCCCAATCTGCTGATTTAAAACGCCAAACCCGCCGGGAGCCTTTTGGGCTTGGGTCGGTCGGAGAGTACACCGACATAGATTCCACCACACAATGGTCAGAACTGCCAAGGGGTGGCGTAACCGACACCGAGTAACTGTCGGGATTTGACGTCAGCAGAAGGTCCAAGCAATTAGCTGTCTGTCCATCAGAGTCCGGCACTCTAGTGGCTTCCTGGACAAGTTGGGTGAGATCAAGTGTCAAGGCTAGCTTTCGCGCTTCTCGACCAGCGTGGTCGGTTTTTTCGTAAGGGAACAGCCAGTCCTTGTGGTGTGCGTTGAAATCACCAAGAGCCACCAGTTGAGCGGATGGGTATCGCTGTTGGGCAATGTCAGCCTTCTCAATAAGTTGGTCGATAAGCCTGGTAGTCTCCGCGTCTCCACTATGCGAGCGATAGACACAAGCATAGATAATTTTTTCTAAACCTGTATCCACCAGAACCCAAATGATAGAAAGGTTGGGGTCTTCAAGATCACGGAGACGCAAATAACAAATGTCATCGCGTGCATACATGCAAACACCCGCATGAGCCCTAAAACAATGTTCAAGGACATAACCCGGGTAAGCCAGGTACGCCGCGTCAGTTGGACATTTTATCTACGTCTCCGTGAGAAAGAACAGGTGCGGTTTTCTAGTCTCAAGATGGTGATGGACGGGGTCGAGATTAGAGTGCAAACCTCTTATATTAGAGACGTGCACTAGGAAGGAGAGGACGTGCGACCGCTGTTTAACCGGTTTCCTGTTGCTAACTTTCATTGTGTCGTGAGGGAAGGTAACGAAGGACGGAAGTAGTACGAGATGCTGATTACGAAACAAATGAGAAGAGTCAGGGCCTCACACCTCGGGATAGCCAAACCGGAGACCGCGGGGACGCCCGAGCCCCCCCAAGGGTGTCCACCGGGTCCTCTCGTCCGGGCGCCAACCGGCACGATGGCGCACCCCCAGGATTTTTCGCGAGATGGCGGGGCAGCCTTTTGTGAGTGGCTAGCTCACTACTCGGGCCCCCAACTATCTGCGGTCGGCCAGCGGAAGAACCGTGCCTCGGATCCCGCTGCTCTCCGAATCTGGATATCCGATGCATTGCCCTAACACATCCCAAGAATTCGTCCATTGCAACCAGCACAACTGTACTGACCCGTCCTCCAATATGGCTTCACCAGACTTCAGCACTGGAACACGATCGGTTGGGACCGCTTGGCAGTGCTGTCTTTGTCTGGTGGGTGGTAACACGCCGCGGCCGAAGCCTACCACCTGAAAGAGGTTTACTCCTTTAGCACCACCCAGGGGCCACGTGTGGGACATCGAGGGTTAAATCCCACGGACGCGAGTAAACTTGGACCCCCAAAATTTTAAATGTTTTGTCTTTTCTTCAGTTTTAATGACCATATACTGCAATTCTGCCAATATGAAATAAATACTGGTCAAGTTGAATTATTTTTTTTAAATTGGTTGATAACGATATACTAACGCTCATAATATAAACATATGCGCCTTCAAGGTTTTGAATCCAAGACTTTGGCACAATGGTCACCTTGAACCTTGTGGTTAAAATGAGTAACACCAAAGAGTGTGTAATCACTACGTTTTAGTAAGACTAGAAAATAATACATCTATATAGTATATTTTTAAGGCGACCGATGATGATGTTATAAAATAAGAGAAGGCAAAGAGTACTCATAAAGCCTTGTCTTCTGTAATTTTTATTTTTAGTTAGATGCTTTTATGACCTTAAATGGATGATGATAATGGATGATAAGAAGAAAATTCTATAAACTCTCTGCTTATGTTTCTGTCAAGCTGCAGGGGCTTACTGTTATCTCTACAAACTTATTGAAAAGTCTCGAGAAGACTATTTCCACTGTTTTCTTATAATGGTGAACAACCCACCATTATGACAAGATTAAAAAAACCCCGGTAACTAAATAAATGACAAAACAACGCAGTGCAAGTCACTTTCATCTGAAATAGCATTCATGATCCCTTTAAAAATGAAATGCCATCTAAAGATGAGGCTTTATAGGCTATTATTCTTTGCCGCCTACTAGAGGAAAAACAACCAAAAAAACGAAAAGAAATGTTTTAATGGTTTATTGTCAAATAAATTGTCAAGTAGGTACTTTGTGTTTTTCTAAATTATAAATAAAAATTACGATAATTTAATGCTTCGTCCAATGTGACATCATTTAAACTAATATTTATTAAATTATTTACACAAATATAAAATGTGTGTGTTTCTGTAGCGAAGATGTTGGATGACATTTAAGCGAAATGAATTCAAAACCTACTATTTATCACGAAAAACAAGTTAAAGAGTTGTGTGCTTTGCACGCACTTAACAATTTATTTCAGGTGAGCCTAAAATATTTTCTTGGATATTTAGAGACATTTTAATGATAATTGTAATTTGAGTGTATTTTTGTAGTTCGGTACTTTGCTATTTCATCATCAAGAAGTTACAGTATGTTTTGGTAAACGATATAACCTTGTAAAATTTCAGACGCGAGGTACTTTTTCTAAGTCTGAACTTGACGGAATATGCAGTCGTCTATCGCCGAACGTATGGATAAATCCTCACAGATCCATGCTTGGTCTTGGCAATTATGATATCAATGTGATTATGGCAGCTCTACAGAAAAAAGGATGCGAAGCGGTTTGGTTTGATAAGCGAAAGTAAGTCCTATAATTCGAAATTAAAATAATGCTAAAATCTCCTTTTTATCATGTTTCTATTATTAACTATTTTTCAGAGACCCTGGATGCCTTGACTTGTCAAACATTTGTGGATTTATATTAAATGTGCCATCAGATTATAAGTTAGGATTTGTGATGCTTCCCCTTCGTCGTAGGCATTGGATCACTATAAGGCAAATACAAGGCAATTTCTATAATCTGGATTCCAAATTAGAAGCACCTCAGCTGATAGGAAGGGTAAGTTAAATTTGACTGCTCTTGTGGGCTTAAAAAAATGTGTCTGTTTTCTGTCTATATTTACTAACAACTTATTTGGACCATGTTTTCATTTCAGAGCAGCGATCTAATAGCATATTTAAAAGAACAGCTTGATAGTAAAGAAAAGGAATTGTTTGTGGTAGTGAGCAAGGAAGTTGAGGAAAAACAATTGTGGATGCATCAATACACCCTTCAGAATACACGGCCAAACCAAAATTCCTGTATGGATCATAACCAGATCATCAATCATTGTGACAGTCCAGTTGACAGTGTATCTTCAATATCAGCATATGATTACAGAAATCGTGATGCCGAGTGCCTCAAATTGACTGAAGTAAGAAATTGTGTCATCAGTAGAGAAAATAATCTCTAAAGTATGCTTTGGAACCTTCCCGAGTTTGTGATCACATGGCAATTTTAAATGTGTTCACTATATATCTTCATTGTACGTGTGTTGTGTGATAACAAGTGTTTTTGTAAACTCTCTTTTTTAAAATGAAATGAGTGATGAGAGGTATCATTATTATAGAAAACAGTATCGCAAAACTGTTTTCATGTGGTGTCAACTTGTTCACGTACTTAACATTTTAAACTAATAGTATTGATTAGAATAATTTATTTGTAATATTAAATATTGGTTCCTTGTCTGGCACTTTACATGATTTGCACTTGTTGTTTTCTAATTTTAAATAATTTTGTTGATTTTGTGAGATAAGTTTCGGTGTTTGTAATAAGGTAGATATTAAGTTATACGGCCTATTGTTATTTTTAGCTGATATACTTATATTACTTGAATCATAGTTATATTGTTATTTAAATTGCTTAATGAATCTACAATAAATTTTAAGTTACTGAATTGAGCTTGTTCGATAAATGTTATAATAAAACATTTTTTATACATTTAATAACGCCAATATGGAACATCCTACAGCAATGTTTACATCACCAAATGTTAACCAAACGGAAATAGTTTTAGTAACATAATAATACCAAACTTAATAATTATTATTCTTATTGTTATTAATAATTATTATTCTTATTACAAAGCACATTAGCATTATCTTGTTACTGTTTGACCAATGCACAACAGTTTTTTATGTGTCACCATGCCACATGCATTTTTTAAATATTTTATCAATTTTTTACAATTTATTTTATACCTGTAAAAGAATACTTTATTATCTGTTGTAAAATTACATAAAACATTCCATCTGATGTGCAAATATCATAGTAAATCTGTTTTCAATGAGACTTCCCAATTTTTAGTAAGTTTCTATATTGATTGTACATAGAAAGTATTTTTTCAGAAAATAGAAAGTGTGACTAAAATAAATTGTTTTATTTAAGGAACATGCAACAGTTGCACTATGGAATAGTTATTTGACAAGCTGGTATCAGATTTTGGCATAATACGTCATCTCATAACGTAAACTTATCTTAACATAGTGTTTGTCTTAAGAGGAATTGGATGATTTTGAGTTTTAAAAAAGTTAAATATGTTGAATCATGGCAGATAAATGGGCACAGCTTCTCCAGTCTCCAGCATATCTCCCGGAATTCTGCAGTAGCCAGAAAAGGCTGCTAGCATTCTGGGATGAATTAGTAGGTTGGAGTAAGAGGAGGACTCAGCACAATGCCCCAATCATAAGGCTAAATAACACACAATGCCCCAATCATAAGGCGGATATTTCCCCATCAAACTATGTTGAATCACTTCATTGAGATCTTCAGCATCAATCGTGTTGTTTAAGTTTCATGAGTAAGATTCATGAGTAATTACTCTGCATTTCACATTTACATAATTAATCGGGTAATGATTTTGTTCATTTGGCTGCTGAAGCAATAATTATTCAACAAAAGATTTTCTCATTCTTCATAGGTTTGTGATTGTTTGCAAAGTAAGTTAATTTTTCCTAAAGGTAATTTTACAATACAGTACTAACTATAAATATTGCTATATATTTACCTAGTCCAAGTAAACACTAAGGCTTGTATTGATTTTGGATACCGGGGTAACGCCTATGCATTATTTATATATCTATACTAGCTAACCGGGCCACGCGTTGCTGTGTTACAAATTAAAATGAAACCTACCCTATGTCCTAACTCGGAACGAATCCAGCAAAATGACAAAAAATCATCAAATCGGTTCAGTAGTTTCGGAGTTAATCGCGGTCAAACACTGTGACACGGATTTTTATTTATATAGAAGATAGATACCTACATATAGTGCTGAAAACATTGGTAATATACTTTAAAAATAAAATTTTTATTTAAGTTAAAAAAAATTGGTGATCGGCGGATGTGCTAAATTAACCCGTGTTTTTTAAATTAAGATATATATTTTATTAGTATAAACCCGCAGCTTCGCTCATGTTAATGTAAACTATCGATTTAAAGTTATTATCATTATCATTCTTGACAGTACCTTTTCTGGATGAGAGGTGGACCCACCCTGTCTTTTTCTGTACCCCTGACAAAGTGTACGCAAAATTTTAACATGATCGGCTAATAGTATTTCGATATACTATAATTAGAATAAAATAATTATGCCCATATGAATGAAAAAGCACGGTTATGTTTTTTGAAAATCTTTAAAACACATGTGACATGAAATAAATAGTGGCATCAAAAAAGATGAGAATAGATATGGGTGAAACATCAGTTTTCAGCCATCATCCTGACGCGGGAGGTCGAAATATCAAAAAAGAGAAAACTTTGAAGTCTGGTTGATATTAAATTCTGATTGTAAGGATTCTTTTCAGACTTCACACCGGAAATTTTCTCTTCTCTGACCGTTTAATCTCATAATGTCAATTGTATAGTCTTCTACATGACTTTATTTACTTATTAATTTTTAAACCTGACTGTAGTTCTATTTTTCGTCAAAATATTATGCCTGACAATTATTCGCCGATTTCGAATAACAGTTCATTTGTATAAAGGAAAAAAGGCGAATAAGTAATGTCGAATTTCCACGACGTAGTAGTATTTTTTAGGAGGTTTAACAATTAAAAGATGTGGTATTTCGGTAAGTATCTAGTTTATTGGTTGAATGCGGTCGGTGCAATTGTTGTTTTTGGAAAGGATAAGCCTGTCGGGGTCGAGACGCAACTCCAGCATGATGGCGTAGATCTGCGCGCGCAATGGAGCCGGAATCTCGCGGGATCTTCCCAGTACCCACATGCGATCTGCAATACCAATTGCATCAATTGTTTAGCACTTACACTTTCGGCCACATAACACATTTAAATAAAACACTTTTTAACGGATTCTTGCGAATAATTTACATTTAATCCTTTCCTTTTTTAAGGTGATGGTCGTCATACATTTAGGCACTTTACAACTTTCGCAATATTTTAATCGGGCACGTTCCTAACTGTTCAAAATTTTATACAAATAAAAATAAAATAAAAAAGGAGTCGAACGTCAGGAATAAATATAAAATATGCGCAAGTATCCGTTGAAAAGTTGTTTCATTTAAATTGCATATTCTGTCCTTCTATGATTATTACAATTCCATAGTGATCTGTTTTCTTAGAAAATAAGCTATTCCATGGTCTGATATTAGGGGTTAGTATGTTCTAGATAATTGTAACATTATATGAACTTTTTTGGGGAAAACTGTCATAACATTTATAAGAGACAGTCGCCATAGATTTTCAAAGAGACATGATTATAAGGTAAATAAACTATATATTTTTTTAATTTTAACATTACCTGATTTTTATATCTAAAGAAATAATTACTAGAAGAAAAGCAACTTGTCTCAGGTGCCAAACGGGACTCGAACCAACATCCCCTCACGGCTGGCCAAGGCTCCCAATTGAGCTCTACCGAGACCTTGACAGACCCGTCGAACTTTGTCTCTTAACCTGACGCCAGGTGCTATCATGTTCTAGATTTTACTACCAGTAACATCGAAATTAATAATTTTGCAAGTATCCAACATTCGATAAAGACGAAACAGCTATATAACTATTTAGTCTTATTTGATTCAGCTACTTAAAAAAATCTAATTTTTAAAGATGAACTGTCGATGAACATCCTCCTTGGTTCGTTAAAGTATAAAAAAAAATGTCATTTTATTTATTCTTTATTAATTTTTCTATTTTCCATAAAAATCACCAGCAAAGTTTAAATGAACCAAAACCCGTCAAAACACCAAAGACTCATGCTTATACTACTTCTACTTGATGTCATGACGTCACATGCTTGTTAACAAACGTTTAGCTGTTAAATCGTAAAACTTTTTTTTTCTTTATTTGTGGCTTCAACGATTTGTGCATTTAGCCAGTGTCAAGTAAATTTAATTGCCAGTTGCCATGAATGAACAGTATTTTTTACCTAGGTTTCAGTAAATGTGTAGGGTTTTACTGAAACCTCGCTGTGGACTTCTTGAGAGAGCAGGAAAAGACAACTTTCGCTGCTTTGTTACACTTGCCAACACTCTTGTATGTTCAAAAACACTTAGTGGTTAATAATCCACCATTATTACGCATTTATATGCACAACAACACAAATTTTAACAAGAGAAACAAAAGCACCAACGTGACGCGTCCCGCTCCCGCCAAAAAGTACATCGTAAAACTTAGACTGACATTTGCTCTAAACAAGCATGTGACGTCATTCTGCCAATTCCTTGAATTTACAATTACGTGAACGAATATAAAATTATAATTACTTCATTAATGTTTTCTTATAATATTCATGTAAATTATTAAATTATATGTGGGCTGAATTGGTTGAAAAAAATGTTTAATAGTTTGACCTATATTTTCATTGTAGGCAAATACCCTATTAGATGCGCACACTCGCAATACCTGAATGCGCGATGCTCACGCTGGAGCAAGACCAGATTAGGGCGAAGCTATCGTAATCCGTGAAGAGCACGCTGTAGAGACCAGCGCCTGGCAGTAACCGCCCGATCAGGTACGGCATACGGTTGTTCACCTTGTACCGAAACGCGGAAGACCCATTGTGACTCGGGATGCCGATCGCGTAAGTCACTGCTGGAGTACCTGTCCTGAATTCATACAATTAAAATTCGAATTCCACAAATAATTAAAAATAGTTACTTCTAACTCCTCTGTTAATATATTTGTAATGGTTTTCTTTTAAACTACATGCCTTTCGGCCGTTTCGTCAGTTATATATCACAAGCGGTTGTGATACAGGATTTTAAATCGTTTTTGGCAACCAGTTGTGATAATGAACTGATATGGCCCCCAGAATATTTGTATTAAACATATACAAAGTGTTTGAGAATAGCCGTATAATCCATAATATGGTAGACCATGCATACAACCTGGAAAATTATTGTAAAGCCTGAAAACCACTATATGGCTGAAATTTTTTTTTGTATGGAAATAGATATGGTGACAAGCCCAGATTTAGATGCACTATCTTTTTTGATAATCCATTCCATTAATGGTAAATTACAATACACCATCTCAGCCAAGGGTTGCCACTGTGCTGTTTTTTATTTATTTATTTATTTATTTATTTATTGATCACCAACATAATATACATCAACAATACAATTTACGATATAAGTAGGTACAGTTCAAGCTTAATGTTATTATAATTATAGGTGAAGACCACATTCGACATAAAGTAACAAAGCATGATAGCACTCAGGTAATTAATTAATAATACATTTTAAGACATCAGAATTTAAAATTTGGAACAATATAAAAAAAATTGAACTTTAAAAGAAAATGAGAACAAATCAATAATTAAATGAGTGATTTTCCAAACTTGCGAATGCCATCCCTAAAGAGATCTAAGTTTTTGCATTTTGAAAAACTGTTGAATTCCCTAACGAAGCGGTTTATCGGTGCATGGTGGCCGAGGTTAGATTTACTTGAGCAGTTCACCAGAAGGTTGTATCTTGAAAGGCGAGGAAGCTTTAAAGGCGTTGAAAAGGTGAGAGCTTCAAGTAGTTCGGGAGCATCGAGGATGCCATTCGCCAGCTTGTACAAAAACATTAAATCGAGCAAGCGTCTTCGCTCCATGAGTGACAAGACATTAAAGTGGTTTAGCCTATCAGCATACGTCTCAAGAGACTTGCCCAAATTACAAGAGTAGGTAAGGTGCCACAAAAATCTCTTTTGAATTCTTTCGAGTCTTTTTTTATAAACATCATAAAATGGATTCCAGACAACACTACAATATTCCAATCCACTACGCACCAAAGAGTTGAATAAGAGAAGTTTTGTTTTTGGGGACCTGAAATTTTTGCAATTTCGAATGACAAACCCTAGACTTTGGAAACCCTTGATGCATATTTTATCTATGTGGACGTTCATTCTCAGTTTAGTATCTAACCACACTCCAAGGTCCTTAACAGTATCAGCTTTGGTCAAAGTATCGCTATTGATGCTGTAATTGTGACCAAAATTATGTTTTTTTCTAGAAAATTGCATGCAGGAACATTTAGAAGCGTTGAGGTTCATATCGTTTTTCTCGCACCAACCAGTAAGATTAGATAGGTCAGCTTGCAAAAGCTGAGCGTCAGTAGCCGATTCCACAACTCTGAAAAACTTCAGATCGTCCGCGAACAGTACGTAGTCCGAATTCACGAAACATTTGCCTATGTCATTAATAAATATGTTGAATAAAAGAGGCGCCAAGTGCGAGCCCTGAGGTACACCAGATCCAATCGCGAAAGAGTTAGATGAATAACCGTTTACCACTACTCTAGAGGTTCTGCCAGACAGATAAGACCGAAACCAGCCCAGCAAGGGTTCTTCAATACCGTAGGTGTTGAGTTTCTGAAGTAAAATATCGTGATTTACACGGTCGAAGGCCTTGCTAAAGTCTGTGTAAATTGCGTCTACTGATGAACGTTCATCTAGAATACGGGAAATTTTGTCAATAAACAAAGTGAGGTTAGTAGCTGTAGACCTGCCAGTCATAAATCCATGTTGGTGAGAATCGATTAACTGTTTAAATTGCCAGGTCAAAATGGGATTCAACAATTTCTCGAAGATTTTGGCAAAAACAGAGAGAATTGATATTGGTCTATAGTTTGATATAAGTTCTTTACGACCTGATTTGAATAAGGGGATGATCAAAGAAGTTTTCCACTCAGACGGAAACAATCCTGTAGAAAGCGATTTGTTGAAAATAATCGTTAGGGGCTTAACTAAAGCGGTTGCGCATTTAGCCACAAAGATAGAAGGTATACCATCTGAGCCTGCACCTTTAGTAGTATCAAGTCTTTTTAGCACTTTTAGAACATGATCATCTCTGAATTTAATAGTTGCTAGGAAGTTGTTGGTAGTTGAGGGTATACTCTCGCAGGGCGTGGTGGGTTGCATTCGACTTTTGTTTCTAAAAGCAGATGAGAAGCAGTCTGCAAATAAATTACAGATGTCAAAACCACTAGTAGCAGTCTTATCATTATGGGTCATTTGGGCTGGGTAGTGGCTACCGTTAACTCTTTTATGCTTGACAAAAGACCAGAGGAGCTTTGGGTTGTCGCGTAAGCTTTGTTCAAGTGTCGCGATGTAATTGCTATAACAAGACGATATGAGATATAAAAGGAAACCCCTTTTTGCAGACCGGTGATGGTTATTAGACCCGGGTTTGTTTACACAGTACCATGTGTACCACGTTCGGGATTAACCAGGGATTACCAAACACCCTGTACCTATATATTTATTTGACTACATTATTTAATTTAGGTAGGTATCGATATTATTATTGAAATCTTATTATTATGTTTCATGTATTAAATTAAGTCATATAGACATTTTTTGGCCTTTTCGCTCTGGCAAATCATAGGGCAATCATTATTTACTTAAATGACAAAATCTTTTCAGATACAAATGTCTAAAAGCCAGTAAATACTCTATGGATAATTTCGTTGATTCAATCATCGATTAAATAAATTAAGTACCATCTGTTAATAGTACTAATGCTAATATAGAAGTAGCCTCTCTCGTTTAGGGTGACGTTGAGCTCGGTGCAGCTGGCCGATATCTCCATCAGATAGAACGACCTCTCCACCTCATACCACGTGCCCGTCATCTGAAACATTGATAATTATTTCAGCCACAATAGGGATTGATTCTATACGTCATGGTTTTTAAAAAAAAAACATCAATCGAAGCAATTTTATTTTAAAATTAAAACCAATATCACTGAAAAGATCACCGATCAGAGGCCCTACCATCACCCTTTTACTGCGTTTCAAGTTAAGCTGTTGAAGAGAGACGCCAGTATAGACCGCTGTCTCACTTTGAAAATCGAACTTGCAACGCGCTAAGCGATCATGGTAGGCCCTCTGATCCGATTTGATTGTGGAGACTTTTTCTGTTAGGTAGTAACTTTAAGAATATCCTGGAATAATTGATTATTGAGTTCTTAATTTATGACCAGAGAGAAGAGAGATTCCAAATCGGGAAAAGGCTGCTTTCCCTAATGGAGAAGAGCCTAATTAAGGCTAAACAAGTGCTTTAACAATAAAGTTTGAATTTGGAGTGGCGCCACTTGTAGATATTCCATGAATTAAAATTGTTGATAATACCGTCACTGTTTATGAAAGACATGATCAACTTTAGAAGGCAGCTTTACTTTTCAAATGAGTACCTATAGGCGTCGTCCTATTTTACTAAGATCGCACGAGAGTAAACGATGCGATTGCTTCGTACAACGATAGTAAACATACAAATCTCTTTAGTATACTAATTGAGGCTGGCAAGTAATCCCGCGACCGAAATGTTTAATAACGAGTGTACAAACAGTTGTCAGATTAGTTTTAAGCGTTTTTATTGGTCAAGGATCATGCGGCACCGGCAATAATTTGCAATTTACAATGTAATGTGTAATTTTATTCAAAAGCCAAAACAATGTTATTCAACAGCCAAAATGCATCTCTGTAAATAGCCGTTGTTGATAAGTTACATTGATTGAGCGAGGGCTTCGCTTGATCTATAAGGAACTGTTGGTCCATCGCATGATCGCATTTGCGATGAAATCACATCTTTATTTATATGATCGTTAACCAATTAAGACGAAATCTAATAATTATATGTCTAAAGACTTACGAGACGTTGTTTACTGTCCGAACTTTTCTTTAATACTATTCTATTCCATTCCTTGTCTACAATTGAGTCATTTTGTATAAATATACGTAAAATCGAGTCCTACATTATGCAATACCTACTTATAAAACATTGTAAGCGTACGGATGAAGGAGGTCACGCAGCCTATATACATTTAAGTACTCTTTGCGTAGAGTACTGCGCACGAGCGCCGCTTCAACGTCAGCGGCTACCCAGCGTCTACTATTGTGACCCCAACCTGCTGACTTGCCCAGAAGCTTCTTTTTTATTAAGAATAAGTCTATCCAACGAGGAAACGCTGCCAGCATTTTGGGCACCTTCCGCAACAGCAGCGCTGAGACCGCTGAACCTTTTATAGATTTTTTTCTAATATTTCTTTTGTCTGTCTTATGTTTTAGCTTAGGATCATAGGTCTTTGATTTTCATTATTTAAGATAGAGAAGATATTGTATTAATTTACTTACTTTTTGCATTCGCAACATATCTCGCCATATCTCTAAAAACAACCACGCCTCCGAACCCTCGGGTGGTTGAAATACGTTTGTGAAATACGACGCGTCTGCCGACGTCAGAAGACTCGCCCGGATAACGGAACGTCGTGGGTTCGAATCCCACCTGAGGGTTCGGATGCGTAATCATAATCATAATCATAATAATATTTTATTGCTTAAAATATGGTGTACACAAAAGATGTTGCATTACAATATTAGTATCACATATTTTACTGTCTGACAGCATGCAATAATTTGGTATAATTTATTTATTATTTTAATTTTTAAATTCAAAATATTTATCAAATGAGAATTATCAATTTAAACAACCTTCAATAGAATGTCAAGAATAAAACAATATAAGTCAGTATCAAATTAGTAAAATAATAAAAAAAAATACTAAAAAGAATAATGAAATTAAATTAAATAAAAGTAGTTAGTTTAGTAGTCGTTTTTTACATGCTTATTTTATATCTTATAGATAAGTTATGTCAATAGAAATGTTAATAAAGTCTATGGTACTTTTGCGCCTCAAGATATTTTCTAAATCAATAAGACTGAGGCGTCTTTCCGCTATCTCTACTTTCAGTTCAACTTTAAGAGATCCATGCTTAGTCACTTCATATTGGACTAACTGTGACCAAACCAGTGCTGTTTTGATACAGAAAAGCTAAAAAGATATCATAGTGAGCAAGTGCAAGTAAAACTGAATGCTCTATTCGTAATAAGGTGTGGCTATTTTGAAATTATAATTGATGGAAATGTCGGACGACCCCGGCCTTCAATTTTTTAAAAACAAGCAACTTCATTACACTTTCCAACTGCGGTTTGTCATCGGTAATAATTAACGAGAATGTACTTAATTTAATTTAATTATGCGTCAAGGAAACTTTCTTTACTTCCTTCCATTTCTTCCTTGTTTACATAGAATGCGAAATATTTGAAAAGAAGTAGGGATGATAAAAGAAAAAGCATTCTAATTTATATAGAAAAATGATAAGTACCAAAAAAAGAAATAGCTTACAGTAATAAGCATAGGTTTATGTAATGGTAATATACATAATAACAATGCGCTCTATGGGTAATCGAAGCACAGATAACGTGCTTATTAGTGCTTAGAAGCTTAAGAATATAAGAAAACACAACTTTGCCTACCCTTCTCTACATTGAACTGTTGCGCAACTGTATGATCTTTAATGTAAATACCATGTTTCATACAGCAGGTAATAAAATGAAAACCACAAAAAGCGTAAACATGTGTTATTCTCAGTTATATACTTACTTTGCTGATGTCAAAGTTAGGCAATTGTGGGTAAACAGGGCATTCTCCAAGGCCTGTGGAATGCACCCTGGCCATTCCAGCTAACAGTATCAGGAGTGTCCTGGCGGAGGTCACTCGGAAATCGCCCATGGCACTACACTGGCGCACTGTCGACTCAAGAGCGTGACGCGGCCGTTGTTTTGTAAACACCAAACATATTTGTACAACACGCTGCGGACTGTGTCGTTCGCTGTTAACGAGTCCGCTTCGCACTGAGGTGTGGACGCAGTTGGAACAATTAATCGAAAAACTGAATAAGTGCGGATCATAGGTGACTGTGACGTTGTGGCGTACAATAATACTTGTACTACCAGAAGGCTCTCTTTTTATTGCACGACCGTTATGAGGTGAGATCTAGTCAAAGCAGTAAACATATTTAAAACACATACTTGTTGTTAAATTATTTTAATAGAAAAAATCGACTTGGTTCACTGGCGAAAATCATTTGTGTGCCTATTGCTTCTATTAAAATAATTTATCGTATAAAAAAGCATTGGTTACGGCTAAAGGTAGGTGTGAACATAAACTTAAGATTAGCCGGCTAAACCTAGGTTTATCTTCGAGAAGCAGCTAAAGTTCGTTATCATGTTAGGTTAGATTAAGTTAGGTAAACCTAGGTTTATCTTCGAGAAGCAGCTAAAGTTCGATATCATGTTAGGTTGGGTTAGATTAGATTAGTTATGCCGGCTAAAGATAGAAGAAACTAACATTAACACCTCCTCGAAGATAAACCTAGGTTTGGCCGGCTAATCTTAAGTTTATGTTCACACCTACCTTTAGCCGTAACATATACAAATCATAGATACTATAAAGTCAACAAATTTGTTTTAATAAACGATGTAATAAATAAATCAAGTAGGGTGACGATGTAATATTGTGTGCTACTTCATGTAAAGCTGAAGAGTTTCTTGCGCCCGTTCTTCATGTAGGTAAAAGACGTCCTGAATAGTTAGGTAAAAAAGTTGGACAAAGTTCGATTCAAAACAAATTATTAAGTGCATTTGAATAAAGTTAACTTCATTTCATTTATAAATGAGAAGCTTTTTTGTTGACAGCTGTGAGTAATAAATTCAAGCAATCGACACTGGGATTGTTTCAGAATAATTGAAATCTTAATTCTGTCATTTTATAAACTAGAAGAGTACTTTAAAACTAAATATTTTTACTTCATTTTATGAAAATCTGAGTGACTGTGGCTATACGAGCGATTTATTTAAGAATTCTCTATCTATTCACTTCACCAGTACAGCATTTTGTTATGCTTTGTTCCTTCGAAGGCCTATGAACTACAAAGGGAGGTATTGCAACTTTGAATAGCTTAATTAAACTGTGTGTGACGTACTTTGTCTTATTTAAAACAAAATTGTGAACGGGACGGCTGTCCACGCCGCGTATTGTATGAGGCGACATTCCATATTCTAAATGTCATCGAATCTACATAATTTAAACTACACGAGTCCGAAAGTGACAGTGCACAAGCTGTACTACTGATTTAGAAAGAAATAATTAATTATTTATAATTCACGGTGACATATTAATGAGTTCAGTTGCTATACAAATAAACCAATCAGAGAAAACAATTTTATTGTTGCATTTTCACACAATTGTAAATATTTACATAAACATTTTTAATCAATATAAAGATATATTTTTCTTAAATATCTACTCTCACTTAAATATATCTATATTATTGAGCGAAGCTCTCTTTTAGGCAACTCACGAATTTCGCTTGTCTCCCTCCTGCTACTTAACGGTTCAACCGATTCGAACGAATTTTGGCATGAACATACATGATTATAACCTGACGGACATAGGCTATGTAAAAAAAATATTGTCTTTACCATTGAGGAATAATCACCGAAAGAAAAATTCAAAAGCTGATCACAGCCAAATCGCTGAGACTACACTGATGAAATTAGGCGCCAAAACATACATCGTGGTCGTGACTAATGTGCAAAAAAAGTTTTGAAATCGGACATACCATAGAGGAATAATCGCCCTTTAAAAATCTAATTGCTTCGCTCAGTATTTGCAAACAGCAGCATGTATTGCAGACCTAGTATAGTTAAATATATAATCTACCTTTCTAAATCTTTTATAACCCACCTTCTAGTTTTTATTCCTATATACACAAATCAATGGTAATGTAAATTTAACAAATATAACATTAAAAAAAACATTCATTACCCGGCTAGGCCAGGATAGATTCAAGTAATACACATCTATTTAAAATTATAAACTATATAACAACAGTAATGACGTTTAAATATTTCAGTGTGTGTTTTCGAGCCGGCAAAAACATACGTCGAAATCGAAAGTGGTCATTTTCACTACAAAACATAAAAGTAATTCAACGGCAGAGGAAATGATATTAAGAAGATTTTTAAATTTTTATTACATTACATAGGGTCATGCCCTACTTGTGTTTATTGTTTTTATTTAAGTGATCGTTATTTATCACATTTTTTAAAATATTTACATAAATAACATACAGTTGAATTATTCAAACATGGATCTGAGAATAGCGATAACCATATAATAGGCGTCTTGGGCCCGATTTTATTCAATACTTAAACTGCATCATTTGATTTTGGAGAAAAACCACACTGTATACCCGATATAGCGACCCTACCCGATAGTCACTATTCTAATAAGTCTTGACATATAGAAATGTTTTCTTAACTTGCAGGCAGTCGAAACAACCGATGATTTCATATCTTTGCGGGTATCACCATTTGATGTTGAGCGCTACATCTGACTTCTCCAGGGCGTGGTACGTGGTGTGGAGTAGCGCGCGTGCTTTGTCCGAGTGCGGCCCGTGAAGCCAGCGAGCGTACAGCGCTTGCGCTGGGGTGGGAGAAGGGGCCGGCGGCAGGCGAGCGTACGCCGCTTCTAACGCGCGTACAACATCCCGCCCCCCTGAAGCCGCGCCATTGCGCACCTGGGCCCCACCGTTCAGGCAACCTGCGACACTCGGCTGTTCCGTTTATTGATCCCGGATAAGCGACTAATGACGATTGAAATTCGTGAGGCCTTACCATGATCTCTTAGCGCGATGCAAGTCGATTGCGAAAGTGGGACACCGCTATACGTGGCTTATAGTGGCGTCTGTCTTTAACAGTCGAACTTTAATCGCATTAAGAGGTGCCGGTAGGGCCTCTGGTTGGAAACAGTTGGGGTCGAATAAACTCTTCGTATGCCTAGTGCTTGATTTGTCCTACCATATAAGTGAGGTGGGATGGGAACGGTAAAGAACTTTAGCTGGTGCATCGTGGTGGTCTTTGTATGAAATTTCTATGGTGTTTACATATATCCTAATAATCTGACTCGAGGGTCTGAAGGAAAACGCGGAAGGCATACGGCAGCACGCGAGAGGGAGTCAAAATATTTTTTGAAGGTATTTGCAAAACAGCGAAGGACTTTTTGGAGCCGTAGATAGCGGATATCTCCTTGGTTTCTTAAATTTGAAGTGGAGGCGTAATAGGGAATAGCGATCATGCATATCATGGGAGCGGAAACCATTTGGGCAGTACGAATGCTCAAGTGAGCTCTGAGTTTGGATTGGGAATGCCTGCTTTGGTTTATGGCACCCATAGCTAGTTTGGTGCGCTTATATGCAATGTGTTTACTAGCGGGTTAATAAGTGAAGTCCATTGGGGAATGCAGTTGTTTCTGCACCCCGTGGTAGGGTTGTTTTGACGAGCGTCCGGTAAATGCTACGAGTCCTGAGACCGAGGCAGATATTGGGATGAATCACATCTAGTGGTTTTAGTGAGTAGACCTGCCGGACTAGCTGACGGGAAAATCCAACATAACTTTTCATGTTATGATAATGAACTCGAGAAAAAACGGTCAGTGACAGTTTCCTGCAAGGCCCTGGTGGCATACCCTATACTAGTTTTAATGGACTAAAATTTTTCATGTCTCCTCTTATTTATGTTTAGAGATTTCTTTAAGTAAAAGAAAAATAAATAGTTCTTACCTAACTGGGACGTTAAGCTACCTAACCAGGTTGAAAACAACTCTAATCCTAGCTAATAATTTAATTTTATAGCATTTTTTTATTGGAATAATAAGTTTAGGTTGAAATTGTTATCTAAGATATTTTTATCAAAGTAGAAACCGAGGTCGATTTAAGCAATATGACCTCCTTACATAACAAAAAAGTTATTTTTAGGCAGTTATTTGGTAGATAAAGATAAAATTATTATCTGCTAAAACCGACTATCGACTACGAGCTTTAAGTTAATGTTTAATCTTCAATTCAAAACTATATTATTCACACATTAGTTCTTTATCAACAAAAATATAGGCATTACGATTAAAAATCAAAATCAAAAGAACTTTATTTCATAGGCCCTTGCGGGCTCTTAAAATCGTCAATTTTACAAAATCAAGATAATATTCTTCTATAATAAAGATAGCCCGTGCGCTAGCGGCAAGTACATCCGCGGAGTCGATGCCGCGCATGTAATCGCCACGAGCGACCCGATTCCGAACGTAGGGGCTAACATGAGAAGAATCGGGCAAGAAACTCATGTGCCAAAACTCTTATAAAATCGCCAAATGTCTTACAAATTGTGTATATTACAAAACGATTCAGAGAACGAGCAATTCATTTCTTTTAGGTCCACGCTGCCTTATCATTCAAAAAATCTTTAACACTGTAATAAGCCTTTTTGCATAACTGAGTTTTAATTAAAAATTTAAATTTATTCATTGACAAGTCATGCATGTTACATGGCAGCGTGTTGTACATTCTTATACAGTGAACTGCAAAGGAGTTGCTTACTTTATGGAGCCTATACCTGGGCATTGCTAGCTTGTCTTTATTTCTTAAATTGAAATTATGATAGTCATTATATTTTCTTAATTTAATATCTTTACACAAAGCGAATAATTGACTACACTAGAATGAATATTTCTTCTTACGACTTTAGCCCTATTATTGCTGGTACGCTTAAAAGTAATACCCGATTTTTTGCGTATGACTGGTTCATATGCTTAACGGAATTTATAGCTGTTCTCGTGAAAAATCTCGTAAAAACTCTTGTTTGCTCGTGATATTTAAGAAATATCACGAGCAAACAAGAGTGCGACCGTTGCAAATATCAACAGTAAAAATGGCAAGGCACCGAGCGGCGAAATAAGATAGCATAGTGAAAACCACATTACCTGAAGGGCAGGCCATGACTTCGACGTAGTGATACTGTGACTTTCCTCGCTTCAGCTTTTGTACGAGATTCTGTATGTTCCTAAAGCCATTCGCTATCGCGAACTTCAGCACTTCTTTGCCGTCCTTTTCTAACGTCACTTCTCTGAAATCTGGATTCCTGTAGAAAAATACTAATTTGTTACGCAAGGCTTGAAAATTGAGTTTTGGCCGCGAGTTACCCCTATAGAAACCTTCTTTTTTTTTTTCGCAGGAAAGGGCATTAGGCATTCCCTCGTGCCGGGAGAACACGAGGGATATGTGGGACTCTCCTCCATGCCCAGCCTAGTGCCCGGTAAAGGCTTGGAGGCCTACCCACTAAAAACTGGCGGCGTCACACACATAGGTGGGGGTCGCGTGGCCCCTTACCGCATCGGCTGCGACCAGCGGACCAGTGTGGGTCCACCCCTTGAGCGGACGTCTCCTATGCTATAGGGCCAAGTGACCTCTATTGAAACCTGAGCAGCGAAGCATTCTAGGATTGAACCACAAGCGTAGCAAAGCTTTCAAAAGTACGAAACACTTGGCTGCCGAGCAAAACACAATTTTTCACCTCACTACAGCGAGGAAAATGTTTATGTGCAAGAAAAACAGCTTAAATGAAATAGTAAATTGGATTATTTAAATTATAAATTAAAAGTGTAATTGCTACAATTAGTAATGTTGAATGTAATATTTTTACAATAGTTTTTTTTATAAATTTGAATTAACTAAGAATACGTAGAATTTTTTTTGCTTTATACACTTTGACTGTTCTTTTTCGGGTGCGGTCCAAAATACAATCATAACTTTATAAAATCTCACCCACCATACATTAAAAATTGTCATACTTAACAAATAATATATTCTTAATATATTTATTCTTGTCGTTTTTATAATTTAAGAAACTAAATAATTTAATAAAACCAAAACGGAGTATTATAGTATTAATCTTAATAATAATAAAATGTAATTCATAGACTATAATGACGATTCGCAACGTACCGTGTGTACTCGAGATACTTTTTAGCAGCTGTTAAAATGGTATAGAACAATACATTTTGCAAGAGAACAATGTACTATGACTTAATTATTCCATCAAGTCAATTGGATGAATAAATATTAATTTATTTATATGTTAAACACATTTTTGTATCCGATAAAATTACTTTTTTATATATTGTGATTACTACTGTATGGTATCAATACTACTATAAAAAAGCATGTGTGCAATTAACACGTGTTAGAAGTCAAAACCTTCAATAATAATACGATTTTATAAAACCTTTTTATAAAACGCAATAGATCTTCCTAAAATAATACTTAAATAAAATAAAACTTAAACAATTTGCTTCTTAATTCATTAAAGCAGTCGTTAAAAATTTTAACAGAGACGACTGCTGTCGCTACAGTACTCATAACATAGGATAAGTAAAATTTTTACTAACAAAAATGTTCATAGTCTGAAATAGTTTTTATGCTGTTATTATTTATTTATCGGCCACTACCTACCTACCTTCCTATAGCCTCCCGATTGCCCTTCACTCTAGCAAAGAGATGGTATCTACGTAGCAGATATATTGTTTTAGTTGGTCTAGTTATTAAAAAAAAAGCATATGTGCAATTCACACGTGGTAGAAGTGAAACCTTCAAAAATAATACGTACACGTATACGAAATACCACGGTTGTTGTGATGCCTTCTCTCAAGCTTTGTACTACGCATTAACAAACGTACATAATGCTTCCTATCTCATTTTCTCCTACGTTAAATCTTATAAATTTATGTGTCTGTCTCTTTTAACTGGCGCTTTTTCGTTTCATCGACTTTCAAATCACAACGATGCTAAAGAAGTATTCACTTCAAAATATATCGTAATTAGACCACGCCCACGCGAAGGAATTGTCGCAATCGCTTGCGCACACAATTAAATTTAGAATACCTTGATTTTAGGCTAATTTACTACGCTTTCACAACAAACTCATGAATATTTACATTCATTGTTACAAGTACTTACTTGACTTTATAACTATTCTTATACCGACATACACACGCATACGTACATTTATATTCGAAATAGAATGTGATCAATCACTGCTAATTTTGAATTAAAAACTTCTTTGGCATAGTTGTTATTTGAAAGTCGATGAAACGAAAAAGCGACAGTAAAAAGAGAAAGACACATATATTCATAATTTTTATTTTATAATCTTAGTTTTTGTATATGTATGTTATGTGTGCAGTTTGTGAATAAAGCTTTTTTCATTTCAAAAGATTTAACGTAGGAGAAAATGAGATAGGAAGCATTATGTACTTGTGTTAATATGTGTTTGTGTGCGCATGCGTAGTACAAAGCTTAAGAGAAGGCATCTCAACAACCGTGGTATTTTGTATACGTGTACGTATTATTTTTGAAGGTTTCACTTCTACCACGTGTGAATTGCACATATGCTTTTTTTTTAATAACTAGACCAACTAAAACAATATATCTGCTACGTAGATACCATCTCTTATAAGATAATTTATTATAATAGAAAAATACTAGAAAAAATCGACTCGGGTCACAAGTGAATCTCAGGCGGGAATCGAACCCGCAACCTTTGGAAATCCGGTCCAATGCTCTCCCAATTGAGCTACCGAGCCTTGCGAACACTCGTCGAAATTTTCTAGTACATTCCCGATTTTACGCTGTAGGCCAGCGTTGTTTCATCAATGAGAGGAGCATCCTCTCGTATTCGAAAGAAACATTTTTACAAATGTTTGGTCAATCGATTAAGATGAAACAGCCATGTTAGATTTATAATTTTTTTATATATATTTTTTTTATGCATTTTCAATGCGATCTTATAAGATAAATTATTATAATAGAAAAATACTAGAAAAAATCGACTCGGGTCACAAGTGAATCTCAGGCGGGAATCGAACCCGCAACCTTTGGAAATCCGGTCCAATGCTCTCCCAATTGAGCTACCGAGCCTTGCGAACACTCGTCGAAATTTTCTAGTACATTCCCGATTTTACGCTGTAGGCCAGCGTTGTTTCATCAATGAGAGGAGCATCCTCTCGTATTCGAAAGAAACATTTTTACAAATGTTTGGTCAATCGATTAAGATGAAACAGCCATGTTAGATTTATAATTTTTTATATATATTTTTTTTATGCATTTTCAATGCGATCTTATAAGATAAATTATTATAATAGAAAAATACTAGAAAAAATCGACTCGGGTCACAAGTGAATCTCAGGCGGGAATCGAACCCGCAACCTTTGGAAATCCGGTCCAATGCTCTCCCAATTGAGCTACCGAGCCTTGCGAACACTCGTCGAAATTTTATAGTACATTCCCGATTTTACGCTGTAGGCCAGCGTTGTTTCATCAATGAGAGGAGCATCCTCTCGTATTCGAAAGAAACATTTTTACAAATGTTTGGTCAATCGATTAAGATGAAACAGCCATGTTAGATTTATAATTTTTTATATATATTTTTTTTATGCATTTTCAATGCGATCTTATAAGATAAATTATTATAATAGAAAAATACTAGAAAAAATCGACTCGGGTCACAAGTGAATCTCAGGCGGGAATCGAACCCGCAACCTTTGGAAATCCGGTCCAATGCTCTCCCAATTGAGCTACCGAGCCTTGCGAACACTCGTCGAAATTTTCTAGTACATTCCCGATTTTACGCTGTAGGCCAGCGTTGTTTCATCAATGAGAGGAGCATCCTCTCGTATTCGAAAGAAACATTTTTACAAATGTTTGGTCAATCGATTAAGATGAAACAGCCATGTTAGATTTATAATTTTTTATATATATTTTTTTTTATGCATTTTCAATGCGATCTTATAAGATAAATTATTATAATAGAAAAATACTAGAAAAAATCGACTCGGGTCACAAGTGAATCTCAGGCGGGAATCGAACCCGCAACCTTTGGAAATCCGGTCCAATGCTCTCCCAATTGAGCTACCGAGCCTTGCGAACACTCGTCGAAATTTTCTAGTACATTCCCGATTTTACGCTGTAGGCCAGCGTTGTTTCATCAATGAGAGGAGCATCCTCTCGTATTCGAAAGAAACATTTTTACAAATGTTTGGTCAATCGATTAAGATGAAACAGCCATGTTAGATTTATAATTTTTTTATATATTTTTTTTTTATTTTTTATGCATTTTCAATGCGATCTTATAAGATAAATTATTATAATAGAAAAATACTAGAAAAAATCGACTCGGGTCACAAGTGAATCTCAGGCGGGAATCGAACCCGCAACCTTTGGAAATCCGGTCCAATGCTCTCCCAATTGAGCTACCGAGCCTTGCGAACACTCGTCGAAATTTTCTAGTACATTCCTGATTTTACGCTGTAGGCCAGCGTTGTTTCATCAATGAGAGGAGCATCCTCTCGTATTCGAAAGAAACATTTTTACAAATGTTTGGTCAATCGATTAAGATGAAACAGCCATGTTAGATTTATAATTTTTTTATATATATTTTTTTTATGCATTTTCAATGCGATCTTATAAGATAAATTATTATAATAGAAAAATACTAGAAAAAATCGACTCGGGTCACAAGTGAATCTCAGGCGGGAATCGAACCCGCAACCTTTGGAAATCCGGTCCAATGCTCTCCCAATTGAGCTACCGAGCCTTGCGAACACTCGTCGAAATTTTCTAGTACATTCCCGATTTTACGCTGTAGGCCAGCGTTGTTTCATCAATGAGAGGAGCATCCTCTCGTATTCGAAAGAAACATTTTTACAAATGTTTGGTCAATCGATTAAGATGAAACAGCCATGTTAGATTTATAATTTTTTATTTATTTTTTTTTTATGCATTTTCAATGCGATCTTATAATTTAAATTATTATAATATAAAAATACTAGAAAAAATCGACTCGGGTCACAAGTGAATCTCAGGCGGGAATCGAACCCGCAACCTTTGGAAATCCGGTCCAATGCTCTCCCAATTGAGCTACCGAGCCTTGCGAACACTCGTCGAAATTTTCTAGTACATTCCCGATTTTACGCTGTAGGCCAGCGTTGTTTCATCAATGAGAGGAGCATCCTCTCGTATTCGAAAGAAACATTTTTACAAATGTTTGGTCAATCGATTAAGATGAAACAGCCATGTTAGATTTATAATTTTTTTATATATATTTTTTTTATTTTTTATGCATTTTCAATGCGATCTTATAAGATAAATTATTATAATAGAAAAATACTAGAAAAAATCGACTCGGGTCACAAGTGAATCTCAGGCGGGAATCGAACCCGCAACCTTTGGAAATCCGGTCCAATGCTCTCCCAATTGAGCTACCGAGCCTTGCGAACACTCGTCGAAATTTTCTAGTACATTCCCGATTTTACGCTGTAGGCCAGCGTTGTTTCATCAATGAGAGGAGCATCCTCTCGTATTCGAAAGAAACATTTTTACAAATGTTTGGTCAATCGATTAAGATGAAACAGCCATGTTAGATTTATAATTTTTTTATATATATTTTTTTTATGCATTTTCAATGCGATCTTATAAGATAAATTATTATAATAGAAAAATACTAGAAAAAATCGACTCGGGTCACAAGTGAATCTCAGGCGGGAATCGAACCCGCAACCTTTGGAAATCCGGTCCAATGCTCTCCCAATTGAGCTACCGAGCCTTGCGAACACTCGTCGAAATTTTCTAGTACATTCCCGATTTTACGCTGTAGGCCAGCGTTGTTTCATCAATGAGAGGAGCATCCTCTCGTATTCGAAAGAAACATTTTTACAAATGTTTGGTCAATCGATTAAGATGAAACAGCCATGTTAGATTTATAATTTTTTATATATATTTTTTTTATGCATTTTAAATGCGATCTTATAAGATAATTTATTATAATACAAAAATACTAGAAAAAATCGACTCGGGTCACAAGTGAATCTCAGGCGGGAATCGAACCCGCAACCTTTGGAAATCCGGTCCAATGCTCTCCCAATTGAGCTACCGAGCCTTGCGAACACTCGTCGAAATTTTCTAGTACATTCCCGATTTTACGCTGTAGGCCAGCGTTGTTTCATCAATGAGAGGAGCATCCTCTCGTATTCGAAAGAAACATTTTTACAAATGTTTGGTCAATCGATTAAGATGAAACAGCCATGTTAGATTTATAATTTTTTATATATATTTTTTTTATGCATTTTCAATGCGATCTTATAAGATAAATTATTATAATAGAAAAATACTAGAAAAAATCGACTCGGGTCACAAGTGAATCTCAGGCGGGAATCGAACCCGCAACCTTTGGAAATCCGGTCCAATGCTCTCCCAATTGAGCTACCGAGCCTTGCGAACACTCGTCGAAATTTTCTAGTACATTCCCGATTTTACGCTGTAGGCCAGCGTTGTTTCATCAATGAGAGGAGCATCCTCTCGTATTCGAAAGAAACATTTTTACAAATGTTTGGTCAATCGATTAAGATGAAACAGCCATGTTAGATTTATAATTTTTTATATATATTTTTTTTTATGCATTTTCAATGCTATATTATAAGATAAATTATTATAATAGAAAAATACTAGAAAAAATCGACTCGGGTCACAAGTGAATCTCAGGCGGGAATCGAACCCGCAACCTTTGGAAATCCGGTCCAATGCTCTCCCAATTGAGCTACCGAGCCTTGCGAACACTCGTCGAAATTTTCTAGTACATTCCCGATTTTACGCTGTAGGCCAGCGTTGTTTCATCAATGAGAGGAGCATCCTCTCGTATTCGAAAGAAACATTTTTACAAATGTTTGGTCAATCGATTAAGATGAAACAGCCATGTTAGATTTATAATTTTTTATATATATTTTTTTTATGCATTTTCAATGCGATCTTATAAGATAAATTATTATAATAGAAAAATACTAGAAAAAATCGACTCGGGTCACAAGTGAATCTCAGGCGGGAATCGAACCCGCAACCTTTGGAAATCCGGTCCAATGCTCTCCCAATTGAGCTACCGAGCCTTGCGAACACTCGTCGAAATTTTCTAGTACATTCCCGATTTTACGCTGTAGGCCAGCGTTGTTTCATCAATGAGAGGAGCATCCTCTCGTATTCGAAAGAAACATTTTTACAAATGTTTGGTCAATCGATTAAGATGAAACAGCCATGTTAGATTTATAATTTTTTATATATATATTTTTTTATGCATTTTCAATGCGATCTTATAAGATAAATTATTATAATAGAAAAATACTAGAAAAAATCGACTCGGGTCACAAGTGAATCTCAGGCGGGAATCGAACCCGCAACCTTTGGAAATCCGGTCCAATGCTCTCCCAATTGAGCTACCGAGCCTTGCGAACACTCGTCGAAATTTTCTAGTACATTCCCGATTTTACGCTGTAGGCCAGCGTTGTTTCATCAATGAGAGGAGCATCCTCTCGTATTCGAAAGAAACATTTTTACAAATGTTTGGTCAATCGATTAAGATGAAACAGCCATGTTAGATTTATAATTTTTTATATATATTTTTTTTATGCATTTTCAATGCGATCTTATAAGATAAATTATTATAATAGAAAAATACTAGAAAAAATCGACTCGGGTCACAAGTGAATCTCAGGCGGGAATCGAACCCGCAACCTTTGGAAATCCGGTCCAATGCTCTCCCAATTGAGCTACCGAGCCTTGCGAACACTCGTCGAAATTTTCTAGTACATTCCCGATTTTACGCTGTAGGCCAGCGTTGTTTCATCAATGAGAGGAGCATCCTCTCGTATTCGAAAGAAACATTTTTACAAATGTTTGGTCAATCGATTAAGATGAAACAGCCATGTTAGATTTATAATTTTTTTATATATATTTTTTTTATTTTTTATGCATTTTCAATGCGATCTTATAAGATAAATTATTATAATAGAAAAATACTAGAAAAAATCGACTCGGGTCACAAGTGAATCTCAGGCGGGAATCGAACCCGCAACCTTTGGAAATCCGGTCCAATGCTCTCCCAATTGAGCTACCGAGCCTTGCGAACACTCGTCGAAATTTTCTAGTACATTCCCGATTTTACGCTGTAGGCCAGCGTTGTTTCATCAATGAGAGGAGCATCCTCTCGTATTCGAAAGAAACATTTTTACAAATGTTTGGTCAATCGATTAAGATGAAACAGCCATGTTAGATTTATAATTTTTTTATATATATTTTTTTTATGCATTTTCAATGCGATCTTATAAGATAAATTATTATAATAGAAAAATACTAGAAAAAATCGACTCGGGTCACAAGTGAATCTCAGGCGGGAATCGAACCCGCAACCTTTGGAAATCCGGTCCAATGCTCTCCCAATTGAGCTACCGAGCCTTGCGAACACTCGTCGAAATTTTCTAGTACATTCCCGATTTTACGCTGTAGGCCAGCGTTGTTTCATCAATGAGAGGAGCATCCTCTCGTATTCGAAAGAAACATTTTTACAAATGTTTGGTCAATCGATTAAGATGAAACAGCCATGTTAGATTTATAATTTTTTATATATATTTTTTTTATGAATTTTCAATGCGATCTTATAATATAAATTATTATAATATAAAAATACTAGAAAAAATCGACTCGGGTCACAAGTGAATCTCAGGCGGGAATCGAACCCGCAACCTTTGGAAATCCGGTCCAATGCTCTCCCAATTGAGCTACCGAGCCTTGCGAACACTCGTCGAAATTTTCTAGTACATTCCCGATTTTACGCTGTAGGCCAGCGTTGTTTCATCAATGAGAGGAGCATCCTCTCGTATTCGAAAGAAACATTTTTACAAATGTTTGGTCAATCGATTAAGATGAAACAGCCATGTTAGATTTATAATTTTTTATATATATTTTTTTTATGCATTTTCAATGCTATCTTATAATATAAATTATTATAATATAAAAATAATATAAAAAATCGACTCGGGTCACAAGTGAATCTCAGGCGGGAATCGAACCCGCAACCTTTGGAAATCCGGTCCAATGCTCTCCCAATTGAGCTACCGAGCCTTGCGAACACTCGTCGAAATTTTCTAGTACATTCCCGATTTTACGCTGTAGGCCAGCGTTGTTTCATCAATGAGAGGAGCATCCTCTCGTATTCGAAAGAAACATTTTTACAAATGTTTGGTCAATCGATTAAGATGAAACAGCCATGTTAGATTTATAATTTTTTATATATATTTTTTTTTATGCATTTTCAATGCGATCTTATAAGATAAATTATTATAATAGAAAAATACTAGAAAAAATCGACTCGGGTCACAAGTGAATCTCAGGCGGGAATCGAACCCGCAACCTTTGGAAATCCGGTCCAATGCTCTCCCAATTGAGCTACCGAGCCTTGCGAACACTCGTCGAAATTTTCTAGTACATTCCCGATTTTACGCTGTAGGCCAGCGTTGTTTCATCAATGAGAGGAGCATCCTCTCGTATTCGAAAGAAACATTTTTACAAATGTTTGGTCAATCGATTAAGATGAAACAGCCATGTTAGATTTATAATTTTTTATATATATTTTTTTTATGCATTTTCAATGCGATCTTATAAGATAAATTATTATAATAGAAAAATACTAGAAAAAATCGACTCGGGTCACAAGTGAATCTCAGGCGGGAATCGAACCCGCAACCTTTGGAAATCCGGTCCAATGCTCTCCCAATTGAGCTACCGAGCCTTGCGAACACTCGTCGAAATTTTCTAGTACATTCCCGATTTTACGCTGTAGGCCAGCGTTGTTTCATCAATGAGAGGAGCATCCTCTCGTATTCGAAAGAAACATTTTTACAAATGTTTGGTCAATCGATTAAGATGAAACAGCCATGTTAGATTTATAATTTTTTTATATATATTTTTTTTTATGCATTTTCAATGCGATCTTATAAGATAAATTATTATAATAGAAAAATACTAGAAAAAATCGACTCGGGTCACAAGTGAATCTCAGGCGGGAATCGAACCCGCAACCTTTGGAAATCCGGTCCAATGCTCTCCCAATTGAGCTACCGAGCCTTGCGAACACTCGTCGAAATTTTCTAGTACATTCCCGATTTTACGCTGTAGGCCAGCGTTGTTTCATCAATGAGAGGAGCATCCTCTCGTATTCGAAAGAAACATTTTTACAAATGTTTGGTCAATCGATTAAGATGAAACAGCCATGTTAGATTTATAATTTTTTTATATATATTTTTTTTATGCATTTTCAATGCGATCTTATAAGATAAATTATTATAATACAAAAATACTACAAAAAATCGACTCGGGTCACAAGTGAATCTCAGGCGGGAATCGAACCCGCAACCTTTGGAAATCCGGTCCAATGCTCTCCCAATTGAGCTACCGAGCCTTGCGAACACTCGTCGAAATTTTCTAGTACATTCCCGATTTTACGCTGTAGGCCAGCGTTGTTTCATCAATGAGAGGAGCATCCTCTCGTATTCGAAAGAAACATTTTTACAAATGTTTGGTCAATCGATTAAGATGAAACAGCCATGTTAGATTTATAATTTTTTATATATATTTTTTTTATGCATTTTCAATGCGATCTTATAAGATAAATTATTATAATAGAAAAATACTAGAAAAACTCGACTCGGGTCACAAGTGAATCTCAGGCGGGAATCGAACCCGCAACCTTTGGAAATCCGGTCCAATGCTCTCCCAATTGAGCTACCGAGCCTTGCGAACACTCGTCGAAATTTTCTAGTACATTCCCGATTTTACGCTGTAGGCCAGCGTTGTTTCATCAATGAGAGGAGCATCCTCTCGTATTCGAAAGAAACATTTTTACAAATGTTTGGTCAATCGATTAAGATGAAACAGCCATGTTAGATTTATAATTTTTTATATATATTTTTTTTTTGCATTTTCAATGCGATCTTATAAGATAATTTTTTATAATAGAAAAATACTAGAAAAAATCGACTCGGGTCACAAGTGAATCTCAGGCGGGAATCGAACCCGCAACCTTTGGAAATCCGGTCCAATGCTCTCCCAATTGAGCTACCGAGCCTTGCGAACACTCGTCGAAATTTTCTAGTACATTCCCGATTTTACGCTGTAGGCCAGCGTTGTTTCATCAATGAGAGGAGCATCCTCTCGTATTCGAAAGAAACATTTTTACAAATGTTTGGTCAATCGATTAAGATGAAACAGCCATGTTAGATTTATAATTTTTTATATATATTTTTTTTTATGCATTTTCAATGCTATCTTATAATATAAATTATTATAATATAAAAATACTATAAAAAATCGACTCGGGTCACAAGTGAATCTCAGGCGGGAATCGAACCCGCAACCTTTGGAAATCCGGTCCAATGCTCTCCCAATTGAGCTACCGAGCCTTGCGAACACTCGTCGAAATTTTCTAGTACATTCCCGATTTTACGCTGTAGGCCAGCGTTGTTTCATCAATGAGAGGAGCATCCTCTCGTATTCGAAAGAAACATTTTTACAAATGTTTGGTCAATCGATTAAGATGAAACAGCCATGTTAGATTTATAATTTTTTATATATATTTTTTTTATGCATTTTCAATGCGATCTTATAAGATAAATTATTATAATAGAAAAATACTAGAAAAAATCGACTCGGGTCACAAGTGAATCTCAGGCGGGAATCGAACCCGCAACCTTTGGAAATCCGGTCCAATGCTCTCCCAATTGAGCTACCGAGCCTTGCGAACACTCGTCGAAATTTTCTAGTACATTCCCGATTTTACGCTGTAGGCCAGCGTTGTTTCATCAATGAGAGGAGCATCCTCTCGTATTCGAAAGAAACATTTTTACAAATGTTTGGTCAATCGATTAAGATGAAACAGCCATGTTAGATTTATAATTTTTTATATATATATTTTTTTATGCATTTTCAATGCGATCTTATAAGATAAATTATTATAATAGAAAAATACTAGAAAAAATCGACTCTGGTCACAAGTGAATCTCAGGCGGGAATCGAACCCGCAACCTTTGGAAATCCGGTCCAATGCTCTCCCAATTGAGCTACCGAGCCTTGCGAACACTCGTCGAAATTTTCTAGTACATTCCCGATTTGGAATTTCCAAAGGTTGCGGGTTCGATTCCCGCCTGAGATTCACTTGTGACCCGAGTCGATTTTTTCTAGTATTTTTCTATTATAATAATTTATCTTATAAGATCGCATTGAAAATGCATAAAAAAAAATATATATAAAAAATTATAAATCTAACATGGCTGTTTCATCTTAATCGATTGACCAAACATTTGTAAAAATGTTTCTTTCGAATACGAGAGGATGCTCCTCTCATTGATGAAACAACGCTGGCCTACAGCGTAAAATCGGGAATGTACTAGAAAATTTCGACGAGTGTTCGCAAGGCTCGGTAGCTCAATTGGGAGAGCATTGGACCGGATTTCCAAAGGTTGCGGGTTCGATTCCCGCCTGAGATTCACTTGTGACCCGAGTCGATTTTTTCTAGTATTTTTCTATTATAATAATTTATCTTATAAGATCGCATTGAAAATGCATAAAAAAAATATATATAAAAAATTATAAATCTAACATGGCTGTTTCATCTTAATCGATTGACCAAACATTTGTAAAAATGTTTCTTTCGAATACGAGAGGATGCTCCTCTCATTGATGAAACAACGCTGGCCTACAGCGTAAAATCGGGAATGTACTAGAAAATTTCGACGAGTGTTCGCAAGGCTCGGTAGCTCAATTGGGAGAGCATTGGACCGGATTTCCAAAGGTTGCGGGTTCGATTCCCGCCTGAGATTCACTTGTGACCCGAGTCGATTTTTTATAGTATTTTTCTATTATAATAATTTATCTTATAAGATCGCATTGAAAATGCATAAAAAAAATATATATAAAAAATTATAAATCTAACATGGCTGTTTCATCTTAATCGATTGACCAAACATTTGTAAAAATGTTTCTTTCGAATACGAGAGGATGCTCCTCTCATTGATGAAACAACGCTGGCCTACAGCGTAAAATCGGGAATGTACTAGAAAATTTCGACGAGTGTTCGCAAGGCTCGGTAGCTCAATTGGGAGAGCATTGGACCGGATTTCCAAAGGTTGCGGGTTCGATTCCCGCCTGAGATTCACTTGTGACCCGAGTCGATTTTTTCTAGTATTTTTCTATTATAATAATTTATCTTATAAGATCGCATTGAAAATGCATAAAAAAAATATATATAAAAAATTATAAATCTAACATGGCTGTTTCATCTTAATCGATTGACCAAACATTTGTAAAAATGTTTCTTTCGAATACGAGAGGATGCTCCTCTCATTGATGAAACAACGCTGGCCTACAGCGTAAAATCGGGAATGTACTAGAAAATTTCGACGAGTGTTCGCAAGGCTCGGTAGCTCAATTGGGAGAGCATTGGACCGGATTTCCAAAGGTTGCGGGTTCGATTCCCGCCTGAGATTCACTTGTGACCCGAGTCGATTTTTTCTAGTATTTTTCTATTATAATAATTTATCTTATAAGATCGCATTGAAAATGCATAAAAAAAATATATATAAAAAATTATAAATCTACCATCTCTTTGCTAGAGTGAAGGGCAATCGGGAGGCTGTAGGAAGGTAGGTAGGTAGTGGCCGATAAGTAAATAATAACAGCATAAAAACTATTTCAGACTATGAACATTTTTGTTAGTAAAAATTTTACTTATCCTATGTTATGAGTACTGTAGCGACAGCAGTCGTCTCTGTTAAATTTTTAACGACTGCTTTAATGAATTTAGAAGCAAATTGTTTAAGTTTTATTTTATTTAAGTATTATTTTAGGAAGATCTATTGCGTTTTATAAAAAGGTTTTATAAAAACTTTACCATGTAACTGAAATGTCTTCAGAGAAATTAAAAAAAGTTGTTAAAAAAGCCCTTTTGCGCAAATGCTATTACAGAACTGATAATTATTTGAAGAACAAAAAGGCGTGGAGTTAATGGCTTTTACTTAAGTAATTATACCACTCACTAATATTTAGTAGACTTAACTTCTTTAATACATTTTACAAGCGTTAGAAAAGTTTCCTGAATTAAAAAAAAATCTGTTACACATTAAAGAGAAAATAAACAGCTTCTCTGTAAAAGGTCTCCCGTCGTAAAACTCACGAAGCCAGTGCATTGACTACACCACAAAAACAGAGGGATACACAAACACAGATAATTGCTTGAAACTAACGAGTAACAATCGGCGGCCTTATCGCTAAGCAACCTTAGGATGGAGAGGATAATAAGGAAACTAGAGCTATGGCGGTGTAACTTCAAAAAAAGGTCAGAGTTGGCACTCGAAAACGGTAATCGTCAATATAAAGATTTCAAACTCACCTCAAGTTTTTGTAGACCAATTGGGCGTTTGTCACCCCGAACAGGTGTTCCGCCGCGTGAAGAAATATGTGGTCAGCATATCCACCAGACCCGGAGCCAATATGGCGTCGTATTGCTGGTGGGCCATCCTCTACACCCCATGGACTGTCCAACTCGCCACTAGGAGCCTCTGATAGCGTTATCCCGCTATTGCTCAGCATCTGCTCCATTTCGACTGACAATCAAAGCGAGGATTACGATCAAATGACCATTCGGTGCAACGGTAGCGATCCTGCCTTTCGCACCGATGGTCCTGGGTTCGAATCCCGGAGGGGCAGATGTTTGTGTAATACGAACATTTGTATCTGAGTCATGGGTTATTATATATTACTGTGAATATAACATATCTATGAATTATGTATGTATGTATCAATGTATGTCTATCCACTACTCTTGTATCCATAATACTAGCCTTACAGTGCTTATTTTGAGCTATGATAAAATTAGTGTGAATGTGAGAAGTATTATTATCATTATATCTTATTATAAGAAGGCACAAATCTATAATCCAAGATCACAGTTGTTTGTGTGTTTGTCTGTCCGCTCTTTTCTCGCTCTTTTGCCATTGTATATGCGTTACCGTAGCAACGCGTTAACGGCAAGTAGTTCGTCTACCGGACGCTAGATAGCGCTAAAGGAAATATATTTAATAATAGAAAAAATTTAAAGAATTTTGTCCACCCGTGCGAAGCCGGGACGGGCCGCTAGTAACTATAAAGAACGTAAAAATCTGTTATTTTTTTTGTATAATTTTAATATATGTATATATATATAATTTAGAGATTTGTTTTTTTTTTATTTCGTAACGGAGAAGTGATTGGCTTTAGTTCATCCGATATTAAGTGATGATAAGACTGATCGTCGATTTAAACAGATTTTTTATACTTTTATAATAGATTTGTTTCAAAGTTATAAAGGAGAGCTTACTTGCAGTGATGACGCAGTCGACGTCGTGGCAACTCAGAATATCACTGTAGAAGTCTTCCCTAGAGGCCTCGAGTTTCTTATCATAGCAGGGCATTAGAGTGACATGGTATAGCTCACTAGGATTCACCTCCCGCTCTTGAGCTAGATGATGCTTAACCATCGAGCCCATGATTTGCTGTGGAGACTTGGTAGACGAAATATATGGCAGGATGAAGGAGCCGTGTGTTTTTTCCGCATAGCACACCCAACCTGGTATGGATACAAATATTTATATATTTAAATAGGTACATACGCAGAACATTCACAAAGTAAATTTATACTATTGCTAGTAGTGGCCGTGGCCGGGTGCTGATCGGGCCGCGTTGCTATGTTTTAATTAAAATGAAACCTATCCTATGCCTAAGTGGGAACAAATCCAGCAAAATGAAAAAAAACGGTAATTTAAAAAACCTGACTGCATTTCTGTGTAATTTGAAAATGAAAAACCCTAAATCAAGAAAACAAATTATAGCAGTAACCTTGTAACTTAAGCACAGGGAGCGATCGTGAACCGCGCGTCTACTGCGCGTATACGCACAGATACAGCGATACAGACGCGCTGTAGCCGCTCGTACCTTCCGCGTTTTATTATTGCAACTGTGGCGTGGGCGGTGAGGCGGTGCGATGAGGTCTCCTCCGCCCTTTTGTACGCGCTTCAAACGAGTTGAGAACGTGCTTCCCACGCGCGTTTGTATCGCGTTTGAATAATACAAACGCAATTGGGGCATCTACGGCGTAGAAAACGCGCGTTCCTCAAACGCGCGTCGTCTGCGCGTTTAAAATACGCCGTTTGTCTAAGTACATAATACAAGTCAAATAATGTTTTAATGGTGCAGTGGTTATTGGGTTCGGCATATAATTAAGATGGTTACAAACTTTCGCATAGGCTGGTGGTCAGATAAGTAACCTAAGTAGTAAGTTTCATGCTTAAAAAACATGCCGCTTCTGCAAACATGGTTGTTTACCTTATGATTACTGATGAATGATTACCTTATTTGACGACCGTTTAGTGCAACGGTAGCGATCTATGTCTCTCAGTTGCCCTAGTATTCATAACACAAGCCTTAAATGCTTACTTTGGGCTAGGCGAATTGGAGTGAATGTGAGAAATATTATTATTATAATTCATAGGGCGGCCTTGTCTATTATAGGCAATCCGTGTGTTTGGCAGAAAAAAAGGCTTGAGAGCGTTTACCAGCGCTGAAAAACGAACTATATAGTTTTCGGCCAGGACACGTTTGCTAACTTCAGTTGCGCTGACACAATCCGCCATTTTGCTTATTATCGCTTATACCTTGTCCAATGTAGGATGGTACTTTTCACAGGTGTCACTTCCTTTTTGCTACGTACTATGGTTGCGTTTGTTTTCTTATGTGTGGCTTGACATTGCAATAGCAACTTTATACCCTCTATATAGGTGTCAACTGTCAAAAGTATCATCCTACATTGGACAAAGTATAGCGATCGCCATTTTGCTTACAAGCGCTCTCAATCGCTTTTTTCTGCCAAACACACGGAATGATGATTGAAAGCTCTTTGAAATAAAACCACTTTCACAGGATTCACAATATGTTTCTTCTTGTATATTTTAAATTCTGACATTTCAGCTCCTTCACAAAGCTGTGATCACAGTCAATCACATCCTGTGATAGAAATGTGAAATGTCAGTATTAAATATAAAAAACAAGAAGAAACATGTTGTGAATCCAATAAAAATGGTTTTATCGATATGTTTATGAGTGGAAGTTTAAAAACTAGACTACTATCTCATTAAGATATAAAACACGTGTGTAAAAAACAACTACGCCTCCGAGCCCTCAGGTAGGATTCGAACCCACGACCTTTCGCAATCCGGGCGCGTGCTCTGACTGCTGAGCTACCGAGACGCTGGCAAACGTGTCGAATTTAACAATCGTATTTCAACTTCTGCTATGAGCTAGTATTGTTCCACCAATGTTGAACGCTAACTGCCTTCAACATCGAAAGTAATATTTTTACAAATATTAAACAATTGATTAAGATGGAATGAGCTATAATTGTTTTTTTTATTTATTTAATTGTTATACAAAAAATTAAATAAAAAAAAACTACTATCTCTTGTTTTGTTTCGTAATTAATAATAATTGGTGTGAACTATTCAATGATTATGAATAATAATGTTATTATGCAGTAAGTTATTTTAACAAATTGCAAATATTACCTGGACAAGAACTAGCGAGCATTGGCAGATTTTTTGTAAAGGGTTCATTCTGTTGGTTTTGGTAGCGTTCTAGAAACTCTTGCTGTGCTTCTAAAAGTGATAGATCTTCTGCTATTGTCATATCTAACACCATATCAGCACCTAAGCTTTTGAAGTATCCTGGAATGACGTAGGTGGCAAAACTATTTAGTAAGCCCAATAATAATTCGGATACACACAAATTAGTGTAAATTAAAAGTGTAATCGTGCATAGAATTGGATACTACTGATGTCCTTCTTCTGCAATTTGATGTACTGTTTCATAAGAGTATTGATAAGAGTTGTAAGCATAGCATGTTTTACTTTCAAATTACCCTAAACATACTTTTTAGCCTTTCACAATATATTAAGAATGACAGTGTTGAAAAGATTCTTGAAACTGACCTGCCAATTTTGTGGTGGCTTCTTCAGCACTAAGTTCATAGCGGTGAGCAAGTGAAAGCACTGGTTGAGGAGAAAGTGATATCACAATCAGACTCACATTCTTTGTCACTCCTTTATTATTTGTGTACTTCCTTTCATTGAAAACTCTAGAAACCAAATATATTTAAACTACAAACTCCACAATTTATTGTTTTAAACTTTCTTTTGTCACTATCATTAAAGTAATATAAGTTATTTATGGGATTTTTACCATGTACCTTGCAACAGGAGCAGTCGCTCCGTGATCATGGCCCTTGCAACAGTGCCGAAATATAGGAAACTCAATAAAAACAAAAACAAGGTACATGGTAAAAATCTCGTAAATAACTTATATTACTATAAACTCTACAATTATTGAAGTTTTCACACTTTCATTTACAACTTTTGCCAAAATAGACTTAGACTATTAATGTGATGTGATTATAATTACCATATTTATTTAAAACACATGCATCAAATATTCTTTTCTATAAAAATTACTTTTTATTCTACTACTGTTTATTTTCCATTTAATTGTAAACAGTTCACATGCTTTATTATAAAAAATAGTAATATCTCCTACATTCACACCAATTAGACTTCCATATTATTACATACCTGAGTAGCTCTTCCTGACTCTGACGTGTAATGAGCACACTCTCTGCGGAGGTGATGCATCCACTGCAAGCAAGACAGTCTGCTAGTGTGATCTCAACTTTTTGTAGTTTCTGCTCTTTTCCACCAGATATATCAAAGTAGCCATCATCGCCTATCTTTATTTTAGCACCAGTTTTAGTTTTTGTTTTTTCTATTTTTACTGGTTTAATACATTCCTGTAAAAGTAATTAAAGTTATAGGTTAGACAAGAAACACTACTTTTAAGTCGGGAAAGAAGGAAAAAACACAGTTCTAATTATTAGCCAAATGCTCAGTAAAAATTGATTATTATTACTTAATTGGAAAAGCAAATGCAATAGTAAGCAAAATAACCTGTGAAGGCGTTATAAAATCATCCAAGTCCGTTAATTGGAGAGCACCACTAAATCTAGACGCCATAACGTTTTAAAACTGTTTACTAATAATATTAATTAAATTTTTATATTAGAAATAATTTCACAACAAACAATGTAAACAGCTGAGCTGACAGACATGTGATGACAATTGACATTACTGACAATAAATAACATTAACTGTTTTTTTTATCTTAAGTTTGCCCATAAGGGAAGGCAATACAGCCCAAGGTACAACGCCCATACAGCCTAGTTCTCAGTTATTTATTTTCTTAGTTAAATCATGAAGAATGATGATGAGAGTTGATTTATGAATGATAGACGATGAATGGACGATTAATGAATAGTAAAATAATCCCTATCCTAAGTTTAGTAATGGTGTGGGGCTTCACTGAAACCTCCTCGTAGACATCTTGAGAGAGCGCGAAAAGACAACTTCCACTGTTTTGTTTCACTTGCCAACACTGCATATGCAGTGTTGGCAAGTGAAACAAAATGCATATTGCATATTCAAAAACACAGTGGTTAATAACCCACCATTATTACATACTAATATTAATCACAACACAAATTTTAACAAGAAAAACAAAACCACCATAGTGACGCTTTCCAATCCCTCCAAAATGTCCGTATTTTTTAGATTTTACCGTATAGGAAGACAAGCAATAAGTTCCCCAATCTACAAAAATACGTTGTTATAACATTCACTTGTAAACAACGGATATCAACTTAAGGAAATTACATCAAATAGGAAAACGTTTGCTGAAGTCCTGCTGTATTGTTTAACTCTATATTACAAACAAATTACGTTAATTATTAAGCTGTATAATAAGGTGCACCAAAGGTTAAAAACAGCATCAGAGTTTACTCACTGTTTATTTTAGTTTTTCTTGTAGCTTTCTGAAACACACCAGTGTCTTTTGGTCGTTTCGTTTGGTCCTTGCTTCTCAATTCATTCGGATTCCGTTCGTTAAATATATTCAGAAAAGAGCTCTTAACATTCATAGTTACAGATGCAGTTTCCGTCCTAGTCTGGTTGGTTGTTGTAAACGAGCCGATTTTATATTAACCACCTTACTTGCTCGCCGCAGAAACAAGACTTTATACAATTGCATAAGATTCTGCATAAAATTACTTTCTACGTAAGCTAAATATAATTGCAAAGCACAACCCCCGAAGAACTAACAAAACTTTTTATTTGCAAACATACATAAATAATACTTCTTTCAATAGCCGCCTAATAAGAATGTAATGGATTTACAACTAGTTATCCGTCAGGTACACACATATTGATATTTTTAATACAAGATCCTGAATTTTTAGAAATGGAGTTAAACTACTAAATTGGTCTTAATACAAGCTAATTAGGCTCGCGGTCATAAGTGTAACTACGTTAATAAGTTAAAGTATTTTTATTATTACGGTAAGGTCATTTGGTTAAAATAAAAACTCTCTAAACAAAGATATTAACATATTAAAGTAAGAAGAAATAATTACAATGAAATGCATTAGAGGGAAATAAAATAAGAAATCATTTTATTACGAAATTAAGATATGGTTTTGACGCTGGTTAGAAGCGCCACATTAAATTTTATATGGCGCCATCTAGAGGGCTTAAAGTCATGAGTAAAGCAATTTGTTAATGATACCGTGTAAGGTATGAGGTGAAAGAGTTTAATTAGCACATTTTAAATATGTGTAAATTAATTTATTTATTTTATAGGCATACAAAACAGGGAACAATCAAACAATGCATGAAATAAAAGTATGAGATTTGGTATAAGATTATGATCCCAATATTGCGAACAGTGAACATACAGCTCAACAGTCATGACATGAGGACACGAAAACATAGCCATTAGTCACTCATGAAGCGAAAATCATAAAAAAAAATAACAACCAATAAATTATTTGCATAATGGAAATATTTATATATGAAAGATAAATATACCTATTTATGGAAATACAATTTTTTTTTTGTGCACATACCAAAGACGTTATAGTGATGCAATACGCTGCACATATACATTCTTTGAACTTAGTAGCTTAGAGAAGACGTCTTTAACAGCAAATCCAAGAGCAGTTTGTTCTTTGACAAATATGGATATATTGTGATAAGATTGTGATATGAACTGAATAGTTCATCATTATTTTGTAGCAACTGATTGTATAAACTGCATATGCTAACAATTCTATTATAGAAATAAGTATTGTTTTTATATTTCTACAACATAAGTAAGAGTATCTTTCGCTCCCCTCTTCCCCTGAACATCGTATATAAGTTAGATTTGATGACCGTTTGGTGCAACGTGAAAAGTAGTGATCCTGCCTTTCGCAACGACTGTCCTGGATTCGAGTCCAGGAAGGGGCAGATTTTTGTGTGATGGATATGAGCATTTGTATCTGAGCCATGGGAATTTATATCTATTTCTATAAATATTAAATATTGGTGTATCACATATTTATATCTATTCGTTGCCCTAGTATCCATAAAACAAGCCTTACAGTGCTTATTTTAGGCTAGGCTAATCGGTGTCAATGTAAGTAACATTATTTATTACTAAATAGTTTGTGGATGAAGGTTTTAGACGATAATATCTTCGTTTCACACTTTTAAGAGCGTGATTTTTCAACACTCGGGTATAGTTTAGAATTCACTTTTTTAATTTCTGAAACCTTATTCTTTAGACTGTCATTAGAGGAAGACCCGAGGGTAAAGTCCAACCGACAACATAGAACGCCTTCTGTGAAAACAACAGCAAAATTATGTCTCTACATCTGAATCCTATACTTTATTTAGAAGTAAATAAATAAACTCATTTGCAAAAAAAACGGGCACCTAAGCAATGAACCATTTTAAATGTTAATATTGCTTTGTTTGATAATTATAAGTAGTTTTATCCTCAAAATTTGGTAAATTAATAAGAAAATAATCGTTTTCATGAGTATTTCATAAAATTTTGATACAATTTATGGGAAATAATGCTAAACCTCACTAGTAGTGTATGTTCGCTAGTAGTGCATATGCTCATGAAGTAAAAATTAAAAAGTTTTTTTTGTTTGTTTTTCTTTAATAAAGTAAAAGCAGATAAATGTTTAGTATTGAGTGTGGACCTCTCTAGCTAAAATTACAGCTTGAATTCGTCTGGGCATGCTAACGAGTATGTCCCGGATACTTGCTTGCGGAACACGTTCCCACTCCGCAGTAATCACATTCTTCAGCTCTCTGATGGTCTGCGGAGCCGGTTGTACTGATCTCACACGCCGTTTCAGAACGTCACAGACATGCTCTATGGGATTGAGGTCGGGACTTCGAGCTGGCCAATCCAAACGACGAATGCCGACCTCTTGCACATACGCTTTAACATCGCGAGATCGGTGGGCGCGAGCATTGTTGTCCATAAAAATCGAGTCTTCACCTAGAGCGGATAATGCGGGTTGTGCATGAGGAATTAGAACTTCCGTTATGTATCGATGCCCAGTCAGTGAGCCGTTTTCAATGAAGACTAACTCTGTACGATCCATTGAATTTATTCCTGCCCAAAACATAACAGAGCCCTCACCATAAGGTGTGATTTCTTCGAATCATGCCTCTGCAAAGCGTTCTCCTTGTCTTCTTAGCACTCGCCGACGTCGATCTTCACCGAACAGAGATATCCTGGCTTCATCAGGGAACAAAACCCTATTCCAATCTTCTTGAGTCCATGATTCACATTTTCTAGCGAACCTAAGCCTGCGAACTCGGTGCTCACGGAGTAATTTTGGGCCGTGGGCCGGGCGGTGACTGCGTATATTGGCAGCGAGAAGCCTCTTCCTGACCGTCCATAGACTAATATGCACATTTCTTACTTCTTGGAGGTTGTTCTTAAGATCCACATACGAAGATTTGCGATTTCTCAATGCGCGACTTACAAGAAAACGATCATCCTGTGGTTGGGTACATGGTTTTCTTCCAGAACCAGGCCTTCTCTCGACGGAACCAGTCTCCTGATATCGCTGCCAGGTCCTTTGGACCGTCGAGCGACTAACATTTAGCCTCCTAGCCACGAAGCATTGGCTGAAACCCTCTTCAAGCAGCGCGATAATTTTGGTAGCTTTTACCACTTTATCTACCATTTTTGATACAGCCAAACAGTAATAAATAAAGCTTTGACAGTCAAGGATATGAAATTAATCGATGAAAATTGAATAAAAGTTATAAAAGTCGATGTTAACATCTGGAACTTCGCGCCAAAAATGTAGGATAAAAAGGGGTTTTCTGTAAAAATGAGCATCAAATGAAAATTTGAATTTAGAACGTACTTTTTTAAATACCACGGCATTTTTAAAACCGGCCAGTAACGTGTACAAACGATTGAAACCTTTTTTGTATTGTATCTTTTTAAAGATGAATGAAAATCAAAACCGCCCGTTTTTTTTGCAAATGAGTGTATATTTTTATATTTTTACGGTTTGTCTTTATATATTAATCTTGGGAAAAAGTTTAATTGAATTTTTAACTTCTATCTTCTTACTCTAAGTACCTATTTAAAATAGTCACTGGGAAGGATTTTCACAGTACCTACTTGTTATTAACACTACGCCTTAAAAGTGCATATTGCATTATTACGCAGCTATCAAAACAATATTTACTGCATTTCGCTTCAAGCAATAAGCGGTTTTAAATAAAATGTTTGGGTTAGTGAGCGATTAGCCGCCGATGCTGGCCGTTCGCACCTACACTTCGAGAAAAATCAATCAGATCTTCCCGCCTCCGTCGGTTTCCAAGGCAACGTGTAAACAGAGAGGAGACGTCGCGCGGAGAGCTGCCTCTGTGATCGCTCTCCGATTTAATTTGTTAGAAATTATATTTTGTGTTTATCAAGTTTTGTGAAGTGAATAAAAAATGGCAGAGGAAGGCGGAGGTGGAGCTGGTGAAAAAATGATACATACATACCCGTTGATAAGGGTAAGTTATAAAATTGTTTATGTAAATATTGCGGTCGTGCCTAGATTCACGCTACATTACTTGAAAAGGTTAAGAATAAAGAGATATTTGTTGTTTAGAAGGCTCTTATTACACAAAACGAAACAAGTTATGAATTTTATTCTATGTATTTTAAATAAATCATTATTTTGCACGTATTATGAAAACTTAGCTTCTTATTGAAATATAGACTGAAGAATGCTGGTTAAATAAATGGGAGGTAGATATTAATGAAATATTTAGTGCTAATTAAATATTATAGTTTATTGGTAAGACGATAAGCGGAGCAATCCTCCGTACCAGTTACTTACAGTTACAAAAATGCAGTGAAACCGTTTCAGGGTGAATTTCATTACATATTCGGTAGGTACAAATACAGTCGACTCTCGTTAATTCGAAACCCGAGGGACTCTTAAAATATTACGAATTATCGAGTGTTTGAAATATCAAATGGTTCGAAATTCGTGAGAGAAAATAAATAAAAGTTCGAATTATTAAGTGTTGATTAATTATTATTTATTAACTGTGATTCTATAACAATGTCAAAAGTTAAGAGGTACATTCGTGTACATACATGTATTCCTAATTTGAATCTTTCGAAAGAACTCTGTTATATTGGTTTGCTTCAAAGCACATTGCTGCTGCTCAGACTGCTCAATAACTTTTTTTAAGAGAAAAAGTGCCTGAATTGCTTTTCATCAAAAACAAAGGCTCGTGTACGTTGATACAAGTTTGAACTTGTCGCAAAATGTACTTACAATCTTTCCGCCTCTTTCTCTCTGCAACTTTGAATTGTCGAGTGTTGGACGCCTATGAGTTCGAATTAACGCGTCGTTTTGTTATATAGCAATGATTTTTTCATTCGAATTACCAAGTGCATAAAAATGTATTGATTTAGTTCGAAATATAAAGAGAGTCTGTAGGGAACTCGTGATAACTTTGACTTTAACTGATAAATATAGAGAGGTTCGAATTATCGCAGGTTTGAATTAACGAGAGTCGACTGTACTACCATTACTGTTGCTGCTATATAATAACAATAATAATATTTTTTACATTCACATCAATTAGCCTAGCTCAAAGTAAGTATTGTAAAGCTTGTGTCATGAATACTAGGGTAATGGATATACATCCTACTAATATTGTAAATGTGAAAGTAAGTTTGTTTGTTATGCTTTCACGCAAAAACTACTAAACCGATCATCATGAAACTTCGTACATATATTTTTGGAGGTATTAGCAGTAACATAAGATACTTTTTATTGAAAAAAAAAATGCGGGCAAAGCCGTGGGTAAAAGCTAATAATACATAAAAATTTAATATTCGCAGATATGAATTAGGTACAAATGCTCGTTCTTATCACACAAACAACTGCCCCTTCCGGGACACGAACCAAGGAAGAGATGGAGTACCTAACTTAAGTTAGAATATATCTCTTGCTGTAACTTTATGTCATCATTGAAGTGTCCTGTCAGTAAGCGCCATGGGTTCAAAAGATGTTATTGAAAATTGGATTTATACCATTTTTTATTTTCCTTCATAATTCTCCCGTGACGATGATGGGTGCAAATTAGGGATGTTGCGGATGCATTTTTTTTCACATCCGCGGATGCGGATGCGGATGCGGATTTTAAGAGGCTCACATCCGCGGAAGCGGATGCGGATGCGGAACTGTACAAAAAACCTAAGTTTTGGTTTGGTAGGGTAAAAAGCAGTAATATTTATCCTTTCTTTATCTATACATTAAAAAATTGGAGTGTCGGTTTGTTATATTGAAATAACCGTTTTTACATGCGGTACATACACCAAAATAACATGTTTTACAATTTTTGTCTGACTGTCTGTCAGTGTGTTCGGGCTAAACTCTAAAATGGCTGGATCGGTTTTGACGGGACTTTTATTGGCAGGTAACTGATGTAATAAGGACTAACATAGGCTACTTTTATTTTTCACTTATTATTAAACTACGGGTCAGGTAGTTTAATAATAAGTGAATTACCATTACTGATTACTTGTTTTAGTAATGAAATTTAAATATGGAGCATTATATTTAATGAAAAGTAGAAATGCCGCCTTTTCGGACTCCAGTCTGTTTTGCAAGGGTTCGTGTATTAATCCTGTGCTACTAAATAACTATTCACTTGGAACACTGGCTGGTGGCGCTGATAAGAATTTGCGTGCTTTTTTAGGTAACAGTTTAAACTCACTTTGATTAACACTCCACCATTTAAGAGGACTCGTACTTAAATTAATTCACTTTTTATTACGGAAAGTAAGTAACTCCTTCTTGTGAATTGTGTCAGGGCTGACAATTTCTGGTGTTTCCTCAACATCACTTGATAAATCGCGCATAATCGAGATCACTAATTAAACAGGACTGACATCCTGTAACCTGAGGTCTCTAGTTGTTCCGTTCTGTTTCTATGAAATCTGTCATTCTCATTTTTTTGCTCTTTCGGTACTTGGAGATATTGTTCGAGAAACCAAGATGTCTTCCGTGTTTCTGTTAATCTTCAATATACCTAGGTAACACTGAAAATGTTTAGAAAATGAAAAACGGCTTAATGTAGAAAGTTGCCAATACTTTTATTGTTGTTCGAAGTAATCTCTCTACACATCGTCACATTCGATGGAACCACTGAGAAAGCAGTGGGCCCATTCTTCCTTAGGGGTCTCTTCTATGGCATTTTCGTACGCTTTCACCGCATCTTCAGGGCTCGTATTTTATCCCTGTCGTAGCGAATTTTATCTTTAGTTCTTGGGAATAAATAAAAGTCGCAGGGCGCCAGGTCAGGACTGTATGGCGGATAACTTATTATCTCGACACTTGCCAAATATTCAACAGTCCGTTCTGCGGAGTGCGCTGAAGCATTGTCGTGGTGAAGTAGGATCCTGCTTCGAAGGCGCTGCTGTCGATTTTTTTCTAAGACAACAGGCAAACAGCGATTGACATACCAGTCTGCAGTAACTGTCCTTCCATCTTCTAGCACAACTGTCGCGAAATGACCATTTCGACCAAAGAATGAAGCAATCATCTTTTTTCCTTGTATTCTTCCTTTCTTTACCTTAGCTGGCCGATCCTTGAAAGGAAACACCCACTGAGCTGATTGTCTTTTGGTTTTGGGTTCGTAGCAATATATCCAGATTTCATCACTTGTGACGATGTCAAATACAGCATTTGAGTCACCGCCGTTGAACTTATCTAATATTTGGCGACACCAGTCCATGCGAAGGTGTTTCTGATCGTCGGTTAAAGTATGGTACAAAGCTTCTGGACGCCTAAATGTTCGTGTAATATTTTTTGAACTTGACTCATACCAATGCCTAGGCTTTGAGATTGCTACGTCCACGCTTAAACTCGTTAAACTAATTGTAAATAGTGGCACGAGATGGGGCTTCATTAAGAAATGCTAATCGCAGCCTATCATAGCTTTGTTGTTGAGTAAGCCCACAACGAAAGTCATTATAAATCATTGACCGAAAGTTTTCTCGCGTTAGGTTCATTTTCACTTATAACAAGAGTTTTAGATTTTCCGCCAATTCCCAAAAACAAATGACAAATGAATGCAATATACTACATTAGGTTACGAAAAAGTTCTAAAATTGAAATTGAAAAAGTTTTCATTAGCAATGTTTCTAACTGGTCAGTTCTGAACATTTTCAGTGGTATCCACGTATCATCTTTAATCTTTTACTCGGTCGACACGCGCCACTCGCCGGCCCCTCCCCTTTCTTTCTTGTCGCATCCGCATCCGCATCAGCTCCGCATCAGCTCCGCATCGATTTATGCGGATGCGGATGCAGATGCGGATGTCTAAATCGATGCGGATGTTCCGCATATGCGGATGCGGATGCGAATATTCGCAACATCCCTGGTGCAAATGCGTGGAAAAATCGGAACCTCAAACTAAAAATGCTAAAAATCCCGTTTTTAACAATAATAATGTTCTGACCTTTAAAACAATCGTAATTATTCGATATATTATTGTTGTATCGTATGTGTATTTAATCGAGTCAGAAGTTATCATGTAATTGCGCATGACAGTGTTTATGTACCTTTAACTTTATAATTCATTGCTTAATATCTGAGACCTGGAGTGTAAGTCTTTAAATGTACAAATGTTTCTATTGCGTTTGAGTTTATATTTGTACGAGACCTTAGTGCTATGTAAATACGGTCCTAAATCTGAACCACAACTCAGCCCTCTGGTGAGATAAAGGTCAAGCTCCTCTTTGGTTGGAGCCGAAGTAGTTCTTAGTCCTGAGAGCCGGATACTGTTTAAACTGTTTAAAATTGTAAATTGCCTTAAATAGAGTGTCATAATCAGAGTGAAAAAAAAAACAACCAAATGCTCTTAAAATAAGTATTGTTTTGAATCGTCAAAATTTTTAGTGGTAGTTGACAAGAGTGAGACCTCGAAATTCGATACAACTTATATTTTGGTAAGTCAAGGTCCACGGGAGACAGTTCCGCGTGAGCAGAACTCGGGTGCAGCGTTGCGAGTCGATAAACGACGACCGACTGACGGACGGACCCGGTAACTCTGTGCTATCGTGTTACTGACGACACCTAATCAAGCTGCTTCAATATTTAACTTAGTTCCTACAAACTGAGAATACTTAATTTTTAATCCACTCGTTTTTATTTATTTAATGAAAAATAGAATTAAAATTTATAATGAGGTTGTATAGTACATTTTAGTGCCTTAACATTTTAAGGCAGAATGAGGCGATGTCGATTTGCCTTCATGCCGTTTGACTTTCACAGCCCACTGTATATGATAAATTGCTTTAGTATTTTTCAGAATTATCTACACTAATATTATAAAGATGAAAGATTTGTATTTTTTATTGTTTGCAATGAAAAAACTCAAAAACTACTTCGCCGATTTCAAAAATTCTTTCACCATTGGAAAGCTACATTCACGCTGAGTAACATAGGCTATATTTAATGCTAGAAAAAAATTTAAAGAATTTTGTCCATCCGTGCGAAGCCGGGACGGGCCGCTAGTGTATTATAAATAAGCAATTTTGTATTTGGCATATATAAAATATAACTCTTTAAAGAAGGAGTGCATTTTATACAATTAACAACCGATTTCCAAAGAGTATTTAAAATTTTAGCGTCTTTTTAAATTATATTATTGTACCCGATAAAAAGCTTATTCACTGCAGTATACAACCAGTCAAATTATAAGACTTCTCGGTATTCGTTTGATTGTTTAAAAACTAAGCCACAATTCTATCAGGTAGGCTGGATAATTGTATTTTTGTGATTATTTATCGCGTAGGAAGGAATGCCCTCAGCCATCGACACCGACACATACAATATCAAACTGTTTATTTTGGCAGGTGGCTATAACGTAAGCACACGGTGCGGCCCGTTACGCATTGATCACCAATATATCCAATAGCTTTGATTCCGAAAACTTCAAAGTACATTATCTTGGGATAGTTTGGGTTAAGGAACGATTCAAATGTTTGTATAAATAGATATTTATATTGAAGTTACATTAAAGTGTACATTTATCAAAGCCGAAATAGATAGATACGGTGTTATGAGCTTTTCGTATTGGAAGTATCTTATATTTTCATACGCAAGATCTTTATACGCTGCCGTTTGGCATGACCTTGGGTCAAAGAAATACGACTTATTCGCAGGATAGTAATAAATTCAAGCTATGATTCCTATGATAGAGAAACTTTTCCACCTATACATAAATTATTCTAGTGTAGTCTTAGAAATTCCATTTCTCAATGGGAATTTACATTAAAAAGGACATATCAATATGAGTTATTTATGGCATTTTTTCATGTTCATGGCGTTTTTTGTAGCTTACGTATTATTGTATTGTTTTTTTTTGTTTCCTCGAAATTCCTGAAATTTTGGAGATGGTATTTGCTGTTTGTTTTCAGGAAATGAAATCAAGTTTTTTCGAAAACATCATTTCATAACTTAATGATGTTTGTAAGATGGATGAGGTAACATAAAAATAATGTAATTTCTAAGTTACATGGCTAACATAACGCTGTTAGTGCGTATTAAAACACGTGTAGGTGTACAGACCTTAATGTTAATTATTTTTCTCATGCGCAATCGACCTTGATGTCGTGAGAAAACATATTCCGCAAAGAATGGATAATTATTTATGCGGAAAAGTTATTAGGATAAAAAACATATTTTGGTGTGAGCTAGTTTATTGTAATATTGTATTGTATGCTATGTAAACTAGGTCATATTTATCATATGACCATATCATATACACTACCGTCCAAAAGTTTGGAAACACCCTATTTTCATTAGATAAAAAAAATTACCGCAAATAAATCTTTAAATATACACGTTCTTGTTAAAGTTCATTTATTTTTACAATTGTGCTTATAACAATAATGAAGAAAACTAATTATTTCTTATCAGTTATTCCGTACTTTGACAAAAGACCGGCACACGTGTTTTATGACCACAAAAGTTGCTGCACTGCCAATTGTTAATTTCTTAGAATTGGTAGATACAAACATTGTTTTTGTTTTGAATAGAGATCAGTTTTTTAAAATAAGTATATAATTCCATTAAGTATCTAGTTTAGAGTTCAGTGTACTTTGTGAGGTTCATGTGATAGTAACATCAGTCGATAACTGCATAAAATGGCAAAAAGGAAACGGATTTCTCTTGAAGAGCGAAGTGTTATTTGTACTTTGAACAAAGAAGGATATTCTATACGCCAAATCGCAAAAAAGGTTGGAGTTTCATGTAAAGGTGTAGGTCAAGGCGGCAACAGTGGTTATAGCGGCAACAGTGGCGCACTGGTCGTTGTATCAAAAGTATTATAGGTATCTTTTTCTATCTCTCACTCTTCGGAAGGTCTCCTGATAGATACTGGTCACAACCAGTTTCCCTGGGTCAACCATGTTACAAACCCGTGTTTAAGTGTTTTCTTTGTTTTGACGAAAGAAAAAGTGAATTTTCAGGTGAGATATGCTTGGTATTTTTTCACAAACCTTTTGTTTCACCAATGGACTTATATTTTTGCTAAGTAACAAACTTCGTTGAGGTCATTTTGGCCTATACTGCACTTCGATTTACGTAAAACCATCACACGTGGAATGAGTTAAATCCAAAATGGCAGTTTTGTACACAGTGGCTCAAATCATTTGAGTTCACAGTGGTTCAGGATCCACTGTGTACTACTGGTGCTGGATAATAACTACCCGGACATTAGCAAAAATCAAGACGTAATATTTTTTCTTAATTTTCCCTTTTAGGATGACTTGACCATCAAGGCCCCGTAAAATAGGGAAACACATAGCTGACATAAAAAAAAGCAAAATTATATTTCTTATGTGTGAATGAAAAGTCACTTTGAGACTGAAGTAGCCAAAAAGTTACCTGATTATTCATTTTAAGGATAAAAAATCATTTTGTTTGATAGTTTATGCAAGATACAGAAAAAGTTTTCTGTTGATGATTAACTAAGTCAAAAAGAAATAAGATAATTTAGTAAATTTTAAATGTGTAAGACTGAACAGTCACTTTGAAGTGAAGTAGTAAAAAAAAACTCATTTTCGATGTAAAACTTATTGTTTGATTAAATCAAAAAATAAAGATCGATAAAAAGCAAAAAAAAAAAACTTTTTTATTTGAGTTATATTATAGATGATCCACTGTGAACTTGCCTGATTCACTGTAAACTGAGGGCCGATTCACTGTATCCCACCCCTAGTACACAGTGGCTCAAATGAGATTTTTTTTTAAATACTGTTTATTTTCTAAAATATTACCTTGTTTAAATAAATCTATTGGAATAATCAATATACATTAGTTACGCTATAATACTAATTCTTTTACATCTTTCCAACACTCACCCACATCAAGTTACATCACTGGAAAAAAAAAGTGACCCACTGTTGCCGCCTTGACCCTACATTATACTCTTACACGAAAGCGAGCTACGGGTGAAAATCGAGACAGGAAGAGATCTGGACGTCCCAAATCCACAACAAAGCAGGAAGATCAGTTTATTAAAGTGTTATCGAAACGAGATCGACGTTTAACTGCGCCACAAATTGCTGCTACTTTAAATAAAACACGAGAAAAGCCAGTTTCAATCACAACTGTAAAGAGACGTTTACTGTCTGCTGGCTTAAGAGGATGCGTTGCAGCCAAAAAACCAAGACTAACTATTACCCATAAGAAAAATAGACTAGAGTGGGCTAAAGCACATAAAAACTGGACGGAAGAAGACTGGAAAAAAGTCCTTTGGACGGATGAGTCTAAGTTTCAAATTTTTGGATCTAATAGACGTGTTTTTGTGCGCCGATCAAAAGACGAACGGGCTTTAGAAGCGTGTACTGTGCAGTCCGTTAAGCATGGTGGTGGTAGTGTAATGGTTTGGGGGTGCTTTGGAAACAATAAGCCCGGTCATTTGATTAAAATTGACGGAAAACTGAATAAAGAAGGCTATCTGAAAATACTGCAAGAAAATGCAATTTCTTCTGGAATGAATCTGATTGGCCGAAATTTCATTTTTCGGCAAGATAACGACCCAAAGCATTCATCAAAATTATGTCAGGAGTTCTTACAGCAAAAACAAAACGAAAAATTTTTGCAAGTTATGAAATGGCCATCACAATCGCCAGATCTCTCGCCTATAGAATTAGTATGGGATGAGCTTGATAGAAGAGTTAAAAGTCGGTGTCCATCGAGCTCAGCACAGTTGTGGCAACATTTACAAAATGAATGGAAGTCACTGGACCCCGAATACTTCGCAAAATTAATCAAAAGAATGAATAAAATTTGTGAAGAAATAATTAAAAACAAGGGTGGTCATTTTGATGAGGCCAAAATTTAATAAATAATTACATTATTTTTGCACTTAATTGTACTGAATATTTCTTACTTAATGTTAATCTAACGTTTGATTAAGATTTCATAGTAATAAATCATGACTTATGTGTTTTATTGTTGTTTTTATTTCAATTACTATGGTGTTTCCAAACTTTTGGACGGTAGTGTATGTCACAGAAGTAAAGTATGAAGCATGAAAATATTCTCAACGGACAGCGGATTGGAACCCGTGAAACTGACAAATTAATTTTATATAAATTTTGATTCAAGTTCATTTATTACTTTTTACAGCATTCGGATATGTCCGAAGAAATGCGCACCGAGGCGATGGAGTTGTCAGTGACCGCTTGCGAGAAGTTCTCACAGAATAACGAGCTGGCGGCGCGAATGGTGAAGGAGTCCATGGACAAGAAATTCGGGCCCGCCTTCCACGTAGTCGTCGGTGAGAGCTACGGCTTCGAGATCACCTACGAATGTACCACCATTTGCTACATGTACTTCGGCGGCAATCAAGCTATCTGCATTTGGAAGTGTTCGTGAAACATGTGCGTGAAAGACTTTTCGATGATTGGTATCTTATGGGTTGCAGTTCTTATCATAATATTGTGAGCTTCGAAATATTTTTTTAACAAGATATGAGCAAATAGCAATTTGTTAAGGATGGCCGTCATTTATTAATTGAAAAAGTATTTTTAACTTTCCCTTTTTGGGTGGGCATATAGTTCTTATACATATAATGATTGAACGTATTATTTAGATGTTCATCAGCAAAAGGGGCCTTAAGAAGTTTATTTTAGGTTGTTGGGTTAGTTTACTCTGTTCTGTGAACGCTACTATAAAAAAAACCGTAGCAAAAACAAAAGAAAACTCGTTGCAATTATGATTTATTTACCTTTAACACGCTTTCTTGGAGTACGACCAAGACTGGATATTTTCACGTGATTGTTAGAAAATACCTTTTGTAACTAAGTCGGCGTTTCATATGCAAAGCAGTCATGAACGGTGACTGGAGTACCTACTTAACTAGATTCTAAAAACTATTTGAACGTGTAATTTGCATAAACGAATAATAAAATTGTTTACCCATTTTACGTGCCAGCTATTGATTTCTCTAAACGCTTTCGACGAGTTTAAAGAGATTTCTATAGATAAGTACTTACTTGTCTTTAGTTACGTAGCTTCATAAATAATCATTACAATTGTGTTTGCCTTCTTTAAAACTTTTTATTTGTGTAGTTATGTTATGTTGCACAATAATATCTAGTACAGAATGAAAGACTTTTCATATTGAGTACGTCATAACTATTTATAACCGTTCCCCCTTGAAATCCAATGAGAGAAATCTAAATTAGAAGGGTGGAACCCTAAATAGATTGGGTTTGTGCCCCTAACGATGTTCTATGATACAGTAGATACGTGTATTGTATGAGAAAACATGTACCAAGTATTTAATAAGACCGACATATATAGATATAATAGAAAAATTGACGTCTCTATTAACTTTAGTTCGTATGTTTTCATCCATAAACATGATATGACTGAACATATTTGAGAGGCGTTCACATAAACCTGTCTGATTATCTCAAGCGATTTCCAATTTAAAATCTAAAACAGAATTCAAAATTTATCAAGAAATTACATTGTTTTATACTTTCATGGACATTTAAATTGAAACTGTGCTTCCATGACGATGGTGCATGCAACTGCACTGAAATATAGGAGACTTGAAAATAAGATACACGGTAATAATCCCGTTGCAATTAATACTAATTTATTTATTTGAGCGGAGCGAGCGAAGCTCCCATGGATCAGCTTCAATGGCGCAATGTCTGTTACGCCATAACTTCTCGAGTTCTTAACCGATTTTAATATTTTTTGTAATCAACAGGTTTAGGACCAGATTGTGACGGAGCCCGAATTTTGAAATTCGCAAAAATTCCCATCGAGACAAAAAATATTTTTTTTCTTTTTAGGTATTACGCTTCGCTCCAATATATGGTGCTAGCGTAGCTTTATGCTTAGCGACTGCATCGCCTAGTTTAAACGTCAGGATTAAATATAAAGTATGCGCAAATATCCGTTAAAAAGTTCTTATATTTAAATTACATATTTATGATAGTTTGTTTATGGTAGGTTGATGCATTACTGTTGTCAGTGATGTTGGTACTTCATGGTAAACGGTATAATAACTGATTCTAGTGCTGGCGCACTTCGTCAATTACTAATACAATAAATGATACAGCGAAGATATGAGGCGATAAGTTTCTCTACTGTATTACGAATCGCATTTTTATGCACTTTGTAATAAGGCCGTATTTTGCACTTGGATCGTATACGCTTTACACCATGAAGTATACTTGTTCTTATTATGGAGTTGAAGAGGTCCGTAGAATATTATCATAATATTAGTTTATTACCTAATCCTAATATTTCAATTCTTTAAGGAGCACTTTTAAGATAACCAAAGTTAGTCATCCAGTGACGGTAGAAACAATAACAAGAGACAGTAAATAATAAAGATTTCTTTGTTCTAACTTTTTGAAGTAAAACTTCTTTACGCACGCTTGACGTGTGGGTGTAAGCGTTGCGAATAGTGTGATCGGACGAGGCGAACGGAAGTTGAGAGGGAGATATAAGTTAGAGAAACAGAACGCGAGATTCCTGATGTATCCGATAATGAAAATAATGAATACAAATGAAAAATCTGTTCAAAAATATTAATTTAAAAATCCATAATTAATTGAAATATTTGTAGAAAATTAATTTATGTATATATTATACATATAGATGGAGCTAAAGAAGTTTTACTTCAATCGTGTGGTTTAAAGAACATACGTTTTTTATCGTTGTAACTTAAATAGGGGATTTAATGCATTCAGCCAATGAACACGGCTTTTAAAGAGCCACAACATAATTAATGAAATAAACTATGATAATAAAAGCGTTTGATAATAGGTAAAAAACGTGTCATGTCATTAAATAGTGATGAAACCCTTTGTAGGTACCAAATAACTACTTTCCTGCAAGTCAGATAAGCAAGTTGGATAATTATAACGAGCAAAATTAATCATTTTAATTTGAAAACGTTTCGCGGTAGGTTGATAACTTCATGGGTCTCTTTTGCCCGATATATTCATAGTGCTTTTCTTTCCCCTACTTTTCATCTATATCAATATGTAATATTATAAAGAGGAATGATTTGTATTTTTGTATGTTTGCAATGAATAAACTCAAAAACTACTGAGCCGATTTCAAAAATTCTTTCGCCATTAGAAAGCTACATTCACGCTGAGTAACATAGGCTATATTTAATGCTAGAAAAATTTAAAGAATTTTGTCCACCCGTGCGAAGCCAGGACGGGCCGCTAGTCTATTGATAAATACACATTTGTTTAAGCGTCTATCGAATCGACAAACCAGGTCACAGAGTGCGACGCCAGCCAAAATGTGTGTCCCATTGAGCTAACAAAACACCGGCAGTCATCTTGTGAACGGTGTCTAACATGCCATGCGTGCCAAGAAGGCGAACTAAGTTGACCACAAACTGAATCTATTGTTATATTATATGACGTACTATGTTCGCTTGCACTTCGCTGCGTTTAGATGGCATAATTGCGTACCAGATTTTGTAACCTTCGTCCAAAACAGTGAGAAAATTGGGGTCTTAATAATACGTAGTCAATTAGCTGACTTGGTATGTTTCTTATAAAGTAATTTCTTTTTTGCGGTTAACACGCTCGGTTAGCCTTGAATGTTTGGACAAGATCCTATTGTTCACTGACTCATAACTACAGAATTGTTTTCGTAATACTGTCAATTAGTAATAAGTTTTTATAATAATTATCCTTGTACTTACGTACATAGGTATTATTTTAATTTTTTTATGTAATAGCTACAGATGACAACACTGATGTGTTACCCGTATCTGCAATAATTCCTCCTTTTTATTATTTCAATAATATAATTTGAAAACAAAGAAGAGGAGACAATTCTGACCTACGTTGCATATTATTTATTAAGAGTTTTAGCTGGAAACTGAACGCAGAACGAAGATGTTTTTTTTTAAATACGCTTTGTGCAATACCGGACCGTCATATCATGCTGTCGCCTGTACCTATATCAAAATTAAGGTCATTACGTGAAGAGAGAATGTATTTATCGAGATTTATATTTATAATATAGATTAATGTTACAATTTATAATTAGTTTAGAAATGTACCGAAAAAAAAATTTCTTAAGTGGAGTTCGAACCTACAAACGCCTTTGAGTGACCACTCGGTTACTGATGCGTCAAATACGCCTCGGGTCTCCACCTAAGGAAATTTTTTTCAATACACCTCTTTCATAAGTTTTCTCATGTTTGAAGATAAAACAGAAATATGAAAATAAATAATTATGTATTTTTATCAATAATTTGTTTTATTTTACTGGCATTGCTATTTTCTGCTTCTATTTTTAAATATGAAACAAACATGGCGATAAAATACCACCAATCAAACAACTAATTTATAAACGGTCTTTCGGGATTGGCTGGAATACCTTTTCCTGTAATAACATTTTTCCTCTCAATTTTTCTTATTACCAAAGCGAACTTTCAAAGGCCACATAGATGTTGTGAAAAAAGGCCACATCTAAAACATCCTTAATAACCGACAAGCTTGAAGGTAAAGGTCTGATGACAGTTGAAGAATCGAACGTAGAAAGTGGTTATCTCTGACTACCTCTACATGTATAAGGAGAATAAAATAGGTAATCTATAATCAAAGATCACAGTGGTTTGTGTTTTTGTCTGTCCGCTTTTTTACCCCATTGTATCAATATCGTTACCATAACAACGCGTTAACCGCAAGTAGTTCGTCTACCGGACGCTAGATGGCGCTAACGGAAAAATATTTAATAATAGAAGAAATTTAAAGAATTATGTATATTTAGAAAAAAATAAAACAAACATGTTTTCAAAACTATTAATATTTTTTTATTTTTATTAATACATATCATAAATTCCATAAATTTAGCATAAATAAGGTCGAAATCCTGTCTCCTTTTTTAATATAAAGGTAATGTATGTGATGTGTTGTTTACGGTGTCTTTTATTGAAATAAATTGTCTTGCATTATATTTGATCAACATACTATGAAGAAAAATTAAAGCAAAATAACCGTCAAATCGTATTAAATGTTGTTCACAACGATATTACGTGGAAATATTGCAGTTTTTATCATATCGTTGTAAACGACAAACCGAGCAATCGTAGTACAGTCAACACCACATAAATGAAAACAAGTCTAAATTTTTCAAACTATATCTAAAGAAATTATAAAGAGAATAACATCAACTTGCCTCAGGTGTCAAACGGGACTCGAATTCACGACCCTTTGCTCTTTTTTTTTATAAGTTTTCGACTAAATGATTTTTTTAAGTTTTTCGTATTACTATAATAATGATTTGTTGCAGATTACAATCGGTAGTTGAGCATTTGTGTTTGTCTTGACATACTTATAAATAAATATTTCTTAAATTCACACCAATAGCTTAGTAAGGCTTGTGTTATGGATACTAGGGTAACATGATACATATACCTTCCGGGATTCGAACCTAGGACCGTCGCGTCGGTGCGATAGGCAGGCAAACAGTCCAGCGACAGACCATACTTTTAATAATTTGATCAATTCAAGATAACTAGTGTTATGAAAGTAAAATTACTTAATACAGACGCTATATCAAATCAGTAATTAATAATGAACAAACATAACGAAAAACCTTACAGTGGTATTCATACATCAAATAGTAAAATAACTGAGAAGACAGGATTCCATGACAAAATCGCTTTACAAATCAACTAATCTACGTCTTTTACAAACATTGGCACATAAAGTGATCACATAATACATACACGGGTATAATAATACTAAACACATTCGTACGAAAGCTAATACAAATTCTCAATAAACTACAATTATTAAAATTCGCATCGTATCCAACTATACGTACATCAGTAACTATCAACATATAGATTATTATGAAACGCTCATATAAAAATCTACCCAACTGATACCATTATTTAAACTTATTAAACTTATCTATGTATAAATCTAACAATAAATGTTTGAATACTTTATAACATTTTAGGCACGATTTTATCAAATTCAACATGTACTGAGTACAAGGTTTACTGGGCAGTTTAGGAAACCTATTACGTAATTAAGCACCTCTATAATAATATGGAAAAAATCACATCACAGTGGCCCGGCCACACACTATTTCCGAACCAACACCAATAAAATATTCTACCAATCTCAGTGCTAAGTAGAAAGTTTCGAATTTGTCGTTTCACATCACTAGTAGTGTGTGTCGAGTTTGTCTGCGGAACAACCGTTTGGAAGTATGGAGTTCAATACAAGAAATTATCTTATATAAGTACGACCAGAAAGCAAAGAAATCGCTTTGTTTCAGAGACGACAAACTTCTAATATGAATATAATAAAACTCCATTGGTAGTAAATTTCTTTTTTTTACTGGTCACACTGTTCTCGATGAAAATAAGACAGATTAAAAAAAATAAAGAACACATATGGAATGACAAGTGAAATATTTAGCCTTAAAGCTCGATGAAATAAAAAAATAGTATTGATGATATCGAAAATTATGACAAAATTGTTAATATTTAGAATTTTTTGATTTAGTTTGATGTAATACAAAAGCAGAATTAAAATTATTAACACGCGCTACATTATAACAATCGACACTTGTTTTTGTGACTTATTTAATAACAAATAAGGTAGTAATTAGTGTAATAACAAGAAAAAAGTAATTACCAAACCCAAGGTTTACTACAGAGGCATTATCTACCATCGCAACTGAACGTGGTATGGTACATAGTTCTTACCACAGAACTAACCATTATTCACCATAAGCAAGCTATCACATTCTCGCAATTTATAGAATCAATTTCGAATTATACGTTGCTATATGGAACATTAAGAAGTTGGATTATATAAAAATAATAAATTCTGAACAACTCATAACCTAAATTGAGCTGAGCTGAATTTGATAGAATATGTATATAAACGATTATGACTCGGAAACTAATGCTTATGCTCATCACAAAAACATATGCTCCTACCGGGATTCGAACCGTTCTTTGGCGCAGAAGGTAGAATTGCTACCGTTGCACCGAGCGGCCGTCGAATATGGATTAATAAATTTCAAGAGATTGAATTGAAGTTCGTTGCTAATTCAGTCAATGCCATGAACATTGCTGATTATATCTGACCAATTTATAATACGTCACATACCCGCTTGGTTTTGTACAGAAAACAAGTAATAGTATGCTGTTTAATCACACATTGTATCTTAATTGTATTGTCCAAATAAAACAATCAATTTTTTCCTTGTAATACTCCTAAGGAAAACAAAATGGACGACAAACTTAAGATGCCTTCAAATCAGACAGTTAGACGAAGCGCATAAGCACTTTGTATATGACACTACAATATAATTTTGAGACATATAAAAGGCTTAAAGAAATTATTGATGCCCCTGTTGATATTTTTGCTGTATTACAATAATAAAATATAAATATACTATTGGAAAACTACAGGCGGTAAAATAGAGTCATGAGCAATAACATGTATACAACGTAGAACCATGTCATATTACGTGAATTATTTATCTCTATACTGTTGTCACTTTGCTTTTGGCCGATTTAGTGTGACATGGTTCTACAGTGTATATGTCGCAGCCAACTAGCTTAATCAGCCATTCAATCAACAGCCTAGCCTCTTTACTTAAAAGCGCCGTCCAACTAGCGGCCTGAATGATATTCAGCCATTTGATCAAACAGCTAGACAAATGACTTGGATAGTGCATTACAATTTAGTTCCACTTCCTGCTACCTAGGGTCGAAACTCTCCAAACTGTCAATATGGCGACGGCGAACAAAAAATTTGATGGTGTTTTCCAAAGTTTAATGAAAATGTAACAATGGAAGAGTGTAGTGACAATAATGTTATCGCTCGTGACTGTATATACGACAAAAGCAGTAGTTTCCTCAAGAATTCAATCAGAGGAAACTAAGAATTCGTATAGTTTTTAACGCTAAGTCTAGGTCTCTTAAAAAGGATGCCTAGACTGACATGGCACATGACGTTACACTTAAATCTAACCATACCATCTCTCGCACATTATACTAAGGTTTTGTTTACTTTCCATGTAATAAAAAAATTAAATAATACACAAAATATCGTTAAAAGCGTATCACAGTAGTGGAAATATAAAAAGTGAGTGTGTTGCTATATCGGAGACTGTTGTGGTCCAGGTTTGTACGAAACATTTACATAATTGAGTATGACGCTTCAGAAACAAATGAATAACTCGCAAATCATCTATTTTAAATTAATTATTCTATTTTGTCTGTAGTATTTAATATCATAATATTTTTTAAGAAATTATTTTACGAGATATTAACTCGCCACAGACGATTGAGCACGTGAATAATACTTATTTGTAACCAATGTATTTTATGAGATAGGTATCAAAACAGAGCCGGATATGGGGGAGGGCAGGCGGGGCTACTGCCTAGGGGTCTCCACAAGAACGTGCCACAACAGATTTAAAAATTGCAAATTGCAAAGGGTCGACAACTATCACCTTTTTTCCAAACATTATTTTTAATGTTTAATGGTAGAATATAAAAAAGTATTTTTTTATTTTGAATGGGTTCGCTCTAGATCCTAATCAAGCCCGAGGGCTAAGACAGGCTCCAAAATGGAACGAGCTAACCCAAAAGGCTTATTTACCCTGGCTTATTTGCAATGAACGATTCCGCTTTTAGATTTAATTTGATTCGGATCAAGAGTGAACCCAATCTTAATAAAAAATAAATAAAAAAAATTAGGGGCTCAGTTTCGGGGCCTCTAGACCTCCAATTCCGGCCCTGGTATCAAATGTCAAACTATTGAATATATTAAGTATGTGAATTAAAGTATATATTATATAGCTCTTACGTGAGTGGTGATTAACGTTGATGTAAGTAAAAAAGTTTAATTAAAGGTGTACCTGGCACATACGACAGAATTATAATTTATCAGATCCAGACATTTACGCTTTTAACAATCCTCTATTAACAATATTCACTAATATATCAATCTCGCTGAATATCTTACATAAATTCACAACTTCTTAAATCTCTTTTTACTTTGAACTCGTTAGCTTATTAACAGCGCAGCGTTAAATATTACATCGAGAAGCGTGAAGCAATTTTGCGTTATACTTAAATATAATCCCTACTTACTTTCAGTACATATTACATAAATTGTCAACAATTCTGGAAAATAATAACAATTGCTTGCTAATGAGTTAAACATTAGCTTATACGGCACTAAAGGTGTTTACATATATAATTCACATCTATATGTATATTCTAATACATTTTTAAACAAATAAAAATCATTATACATCTATTTTATTTAAAACAAAGGAAAGCATTATTATCTGTAACATTATCATCATTTATACCAATCATATCACGTCGGATTGTCAAAAGACATTCATAAACAATTTATTTTTATTTTTTACACTTACGAATTTTTACAGACCACAAATAAAAAAAGCGTTCGAAATGTCAGGATTAAATATAAAAAAATAATAATAATAATCGCACAGGATACCGGTTTAAGCGTATACATTTTATTTTGTATATTTTTTTACACTATTTAACTTAGATAACTGTCCATTTGAATGCAATTAATATCGATTCAAAACTTTTTTTATATTTCAGCTGTTGACATAGCCGATATGACAAATTGGATTTGAACATTATGCTCTATATATAAGCCTCACTTTGCTATGACATTCACTAGGTATTGATAAAATTATATATAAACAATAAAAATTATTAAGACCATTTATATGCAACAGTCTGAACGATTTTAAATCATTTCTTCATATTTTGTATATTAAGACACAACAAAGGAAGTATAGAAATTAGCCTACACTCATATAATAAAGTATAATGTTATTATACTTTGTCCAATATAGGATGATACTTTTGACAGGTGTCACTTCCTTATTGCTACGTACTAAGGTTGCGCTTGTTTCCTTATGTTTGGCTTGACATTGCAATAGCAACTCTATACCCTCTATATAGGTGTCAACTGTCAAAAGTATCATCCTACATTGGACAAAGTATAGGGAGTCGATCCCCATAATACATTGACGTGAACACAAAACATCACTAACATTTAATACAATCACATATGACGATATAACATCGCAGTTGTGAATGATTATTTATTTATTATATTTTTATTTCGATACCTAACTAATTACAATATAATTCCTAGATCGTAGCCCAAAAAAATTGGATTCAGATTGGGATTACCATGCGATCAAGTGATATGATAACATCGTTGTTCTAATCTAATTTAACAGTGACAGTACGGAATGATGGCTGTTCTTAAACTATTACGAGTGATGTGCTTATGAATATGTATAACTGGTATGTAATCTTTTTTTTATTAATACATATAGTTTCTAGAAAACCCATTTGGAGCGAATTGGACATTACTATTGAATTAAACTTATTTAACTACTTGTCAGTCCAAGATAGCAATTGCTACTGATAGCAAACACCCCTCGTCTGTCCCTGGTAGCAATTGCTACCATATTCACATATCCGCGTGGCCTGTGTAGTTATTGTTTTTTTTATTACGATTAATTTTTGAGTTACAGAAATCCAAATATTCTGTGGTGGATTCTTTATTTAATCAGATTTACGATAGTATTTTTTGTTTGGCCCTAGCTTCATTATTTAGCGAGAAAATGGCATTTTTATCTAAGAGTCCATTTTTTTTCACAATTCGCGCAGCATTGGGACTGTCGAGAGGGGTGGGGCGCGCGGTAGCGTACCCAGTGGCGGATTTGCCCTAAGGCCCAGTAGGCCCGGGCCTAGGGCGGCCAGGTATTAAGGGCGGCAAATCGTGCCAAAATAAATCACTAGTGATAACAAGATTAACAAGAAAGAAGGAACTCAAATGCAAAGTATCGTAATATGTAAAAGTATTGCGTACCGTAGGATTGAAATTTTCCTAAATTACTATTTTTACGTATCAAAAGTATAAATAATTTCGTACATCGTATCGTAGGTACATATAAAATAGTTTGTACTTTAGTTTAATATAAGTGTTCTATCTAGGAGTAGGAAGTATAGGTATCGATTGTTATTCTCGCGTGTACGGCGTGTAGTCAAGTGCGGTGCGACGTGCCGCCGCCGCGCTGTGACCTCGCTACCCTCCCCCCACCCACGGGGTACTCGCTTGCCCGCCCGCGCCTGCGAGTTAGTTATGTCAACACAACAGTGTGCGTATAGCAATTGCAGTGAGCGAACGGATTAAGTTTTTTACTAATTAGTAAACGCTTTCGTAAAACTTTGTGTTGCATGGTTAAATATGGACGGAAAGAAAAGGGTAAGGTTAAGTGGGGCAGAGTATCGCAAGCGAGCTAAAGAAAAAGATGATAAGCAAAAGGATACGATTAAAAAAACGCGGAAATTAGACGATTTCTTTGGAAAACCGTCTACAGATATTAAAGATCCTACCATTGAACCAACACTCGACGTTCCAAGTAGTAGCGGAGCTCCGTCAACTGATGATTCTGCAGTGGTTTCAAGTGAAAATACTTTGGTCGATGTAGCAAGTATATCAAAAGAACAAGCCGAAGATGTCCCACTAGTACCAGGAGTAGGAGTGCAGCCCAGTCCTCCGGACAAGGAGCTCTACGAAATCAGCGACGATCCAGCTAAATGGACAATCGACGAGTTCACGCGTGATCACATCTGTAAGAATGGAGCCAATCAAAACATTCAAAATGATTTTCCTAAGAGTGAGCGCATTTACAAAGATAAAGTGCGACAGTTGTCGAGACATTTATTCGAACGTCAGCTTCTAAATGGCGAAAAAGTTCCGCGAAAGTGGCTAATTTATTCCAAAAGTACTGGATGTGTTTATTGTGGTCCTTGTCTACTTTTTAATGGCGGGGAGAGTCAGTTCGACAAAAAAGAAGGTTTCAATGACTGGAAAAATTCATATCATCGAGTTTCAACTCATGAAAATTCGCCTACTCACAAATTATCTGTTCTGCAAATGAAAGAACGAAGTAACGTGTTAGGTCGCATTGACCGCGCATTAACAATGCAATTAGATGAAGAAATAAATTACTGGAAAAACATTCTGAAAAGAGTAGTTGCATGCGTAAAAGCGCTTGCATCACGTGGTTTGCCTTTCAGAGGACACGACGAAAAATTTGGATCAATCCACAATGGAAATTATTTGATGTCCTTAGAGCTTATCGCTGAATTCGATCCGTTCTTAGCCAAACACATTACACGTTATGGAAATCCAGGCTCAGGATTTACGAGTTATCTTTCTTCAACAACGTGCGAAGAATTTATTCGACTTATGGGACACAAAGTATTGAAGACAATTGTAATGGAAATATTAACAGCAAAATATTTTTCTCTGATCATTGACTCGACACCGGATATATCTCACGTAGACCAGCTCACTTATGTAATCAGATATGTCCTGCCTAATGGATCACCTGTAGAACGGTTCCTCAAGTTTATTCCAAACACAGGCCACAAATCACAACAAATGACAGATGCCGTTACCTCAACTTTAATTGAATTGGGAATTGACATTTCAAACTGCCGCGGGCAATCATATGACAACGCAGCTAACATGTCGGGCATATACAACGGCCTACAAGCTAAAATAAAGGAAATTTCACCCCTTGCCGACTATGTTCCCTGTTCAGCACACTCGCTTAATTTAGTAGGTGAATGTGCAGCTGAAAGCAGCCAAGAGGCTTGTTACTTCTTTTCTCTACTCCAAGGGTTACACAATTTCTTTGCAGCGTCAACTCAGCGTTGGGAACTCCTTCAAACCCATTTCACCGTCAAAAGTCTATCAACGACTCGTTGGTCAGCTCGTGCAGACGCATGTAAAAGTTTACGCGAATCCTGGAATGAAATCCATAAAGCGCTAGTCACCATCGAAAATGACACACAACAGAAGAGAACCGTTATATGCGAAGCAAGAGGTATTCGTTTGAAACTGGAACGTTTTGAAACGGCCCTCATGGCTGTTTTTTGGGGATGTTTACTAGATCGCATTAACGCCACAAGTAAAAAACTTCAGAGTGTGGAAATTGACATTACCATTGTCATAGAACTGTACGACGCTTTAATACATTTTGTTGGCGAAACAAGAGAGAATTTTGATGAATTCGAAAATAAAGCCAAAAAACTGTCCTTCGTAGAGGAATATGAAAAAGATGTTCGACGCATTCGAAAGCGTAAGCTGCTTCCTGACGAGACAAATACAGGTGAAGAGATGCAACAAAAAAATGGCCGTGAAAATTTTAGAATAAATACTTTTTTGGTAGTCATTGATACATTATCAGAAGAACTCAAAAGACGCCGGGATGCTTATAAATTACTCAACAATAAATTTTACTTTATTACCAACCTGACAAAACTAAGCATCTCAGAAGTCGAAGATAAGGCCAAGGAATTGCAAATGATTTATTCTACTGACTTAGAAGACAACTTTAAAGAAGAATGTCTTCATTTTCGTTCTCACTGCAGCATAAGAAATGAGGAGCGAAAGAGTGCAGTCAGTCTGTTAAAATGGTTACGAACCGAAGGTCTTCAAACCATTTACCCAAACGTGGATATTGCTCTTCGTATGTGTGTGTGTACACCCGCCAGTAACTGTACAGGAGAAAGATCGTTTTCTTGTTTGCGCAGGGTTAAAAACTATTTACGCACAACAATGACGGAGCAAAGGTTAAATGATCTTGCTTTGCTTAACATAGAAGCTGATTTTTTAAACAAATTGGATTGCGAAGATTTAATTAATGATTTTGCTGCGCTTAAGTGCAGACGAGTTTTGTAACACATTGTAAAACATGTATGTTATTAAAAACAAAGCCTAAAACTGTTTTAAATGTTTTATTTAAATGTCCAATCATCCCTGAAACCTCGAAAAATATTATAAACTAACCGCCTTATTCATAAAAACTTATAACAATATTATAACACTGTTTTAGTTACAATATGTTTTGTTTCTTTTACTACAGACGATTTCGATTGGACTGACAGTGACAAAACACATTTTAGCTGTTGAGGGCTTAAACTTTTTTATGAATAAGACGGTAGCTTTATAAGGTAGCTTTTAGTTAACCAATTTTCTGAATCAATTACAAGTGGAAGTAAAGATTTTTCTTTTCATTAAAAGTGGAAAGGAATTCATTACTGACTGATGTATAGTATAGTCTATAACGTTTGGGCTGAGAAAAGGGCGGCACATGGCCTGGGGCCTAGAGCGGCTAGGCCTGCAAATCCGCCACTGAGCGTACCGACAAGTGGTTAATTACCAATACAAGGGATACATGAGCGCACATCTTTAAAACCAGCCTAAAGAGTTTATACATCAGTTTCCCAAATTTCAACGGTATTTATTCGTCAATTAATGAACCCCACGTTAGTTCTTCTAGCGACGAAACGGCATTCACACGTGCATCCATTCAGATACACACTTTTATATTATGTAAAAACCACAACCACTTCTCATTTAACCAAAAAGGGTTAGAGGAATATCTGGCTACATAAGTGAATAGAGTTTAAGTTCAGCCGAGAGTTAACCTCTGAAGTAATGAATACACTAGAATCTCACTAATCCGGCACACTTATAGACCTTGTACAAGTATTACTTCTGTAAAAGTAAAACCAGTTTATATGTCTCAATACCCGCATAACATGTAAAAAGAGAACCTGCACAAATTTTGTGCCACAAAACCAGACCGTATTCCCTTTACGAAATCCTTTATTTTATTTATTATGATATTATCCAGTGCAATTCGGCACCCTCTGGTTTTTAATAGTGCCGGATTAGTAAAACTCTGCTGTAGTTAGTATAAAGGCTGCTCATACCCGATTGTCGACTACTACACGGTTGTGTAGTAGTAACGGGGGCGCTAGGAAGGCGGTGGTGCAGGGAATAGCGTTACGAGCAGTTTCGTAGCTTTGGCGAGGTCGTAGGCAGCGGCTCGTAGCTCGTGTAGCGCGGGCGATGGCGGCGCACACGCAGCGCAAACGGACGCGCACGCAGTTCGCAATGCGGATACGCGTGCGCACACCTCGCCGTCCGTACAGTTCTGCGCACGATAAATATGTCAATATATAAAAATTTCGTGTCACAGTGTTTGAAGGCGATGAACTTCGAAATTATAACCGATTTTGATTTTATTTCATTTTAATAGATTTGTTTCTACTTAGGTCATAAATCCTAATTATATTATGACAATACTTTGTGTGTGTCTGTTACCATATTGTCAGTAATAAGAATAAATTTAAAAATAGATTTTCCACGCTTTCGCATTTCTACGAAAACAAAACACTATCCGCAATTGATACCCTCCTGATGTGAGTGGCAAATTAGCATCGGTTGATGCTCCATATCGCATTACGGAGCTCGGGGCGCGCGTGGGGCTAGTAATAATAATAACAGATCCACAGGGACACGTGGCCCGGTGCAGCTAGTATAATAATAACATTTAACATCATAATATCATATACTTTTTAATGACCTCCGTGGTCGAGTGGCTCGCATACCGGTTTTTATGGCAAAGCCACTTTAGGTCCCAGATTCGATACCCGGTCGGGCCAATTTAAAAAATGAACTTTTCTATATTAGCACTCGGCACTTGCTTTTGTGGTATCGTCATTTTTTCTGAATTTCATATCATAAGTGTTTTAGTTACTTGAGTTCAGATCATTAAAATCACAGTGTTTATATTATTTATATGTATTTACTAGCTGACCTGGCCACGTGTTACTGTTTCTCAGTTATTATAATAGATGTCGCTGTTCTAAATGAATCGCGCTTAAGTTTCAGTTCTACGACTACACATATAGCTAATCGTTCTTAGCCTTCTTGAATGTTATTTTTAGGTTTTTACTGACAATATGGTAACAAACACACACACACAAAGTATTGTCATGATATAATTAGGATTTATGAAAAAATCTAGAGAAACTAAAACCTGCTTATGAAAACACTATTCACAAACTGTTATTATCCGTACATATCATGCTTGTCATTGACTTTTGTGTATTTGTAAAGGGAAAGTTTTATTCCATACTTTTGTACACCCCGTATAAGGAAAGATACACCATAAACCTTCTACTGACCACAAAATGGGCCGCATTTTACAAATTATGTTTTCTTACTGCGACTTCAAACCCGCCTGGTAAGCGTTGAAATTATGGCGAAAGGCAAAAAGCTCGCATTTTTGTTTTCGCACTTCTTTGACAGAGATGAAGATGAATAATGAACGGAAGTATTATAGGCTGATCTTTTTTTGATGGCTCTACATATAAATTTTCCCTGGTTTCGGAACACATAGGGAACAAACACACAAACATTGTTTTTTATTTATATAGATATAGTAATCACAGGGGACTTAGGGCGTGGATGATGGTCGACTACAAGGGGCGTAGAGCGCAAATGGTGGTCAACGCGCAAAGGGCGGACTCGGGTTCGTAAACTTTCCCCTGGCTCATAAAATGGGTGCCTGGGTACTTCAAGGTTTCCCCTGGTTCATAAAAAGGGGGGCTTGGGTACGTAAAGATTTCCCCTGGGCCATAAAAAGAAAGACCTAGGTACGTCAAAATTTCCCCATAATCAAAAAAAGGGGAATAGGTACGTAAAGGTTTCCCTAACTAAACCCTACTAAAGGTACGTAGGGTCATAAAAACGGTGGCCTATGTACGTGAAGATTTCCCCTGGGTCATAGAAAAAGGGACCTGATACGTAGAGGTTTCCCCAGAGTTATAAAAAAGGGCCTGGGTACGTAAAGGTTTCCTCTGGATCATAAAAAAGGGGGGCTTGTGTACGTAAAGATTTCCCCTGGGTCATAAAAAGGGGGAGATGGGTACATACCTGTGGAAACAACGCAAGCAAAGCACGCACAGCGTGGCGGATATCAGCACATCGCTCGGGTAAGCGAGGGTTGTGATCTCTGGCAGCTGCCCACAACTCTTGGATGGCGCGAGTCAAGGGCTCAGCTCGTCGGTGTACCGCCTCTGCAGAAGGCATCTCTTCACCACCGCCTTCTAACACGCTCGCCGTCAACGACCGGTCCAACCCGGACAAGGTCGTCAGCTGAAAGGCATGCTGTTAGTTCAACACATGGTGACTTCAGCCATGTCTCATATTTATTTATTTAATAACAATTGCATTATATAAAATATAGATAGGCTTCTAAATTAATTATAGGGTCTATCGACTCTGTAGCTCAAATGATTCTCGAGTTATACGCATTTCTAGTTTTGCGGTCTGGGACGGTTTTATCCTCACTGTGTAGGGGTAGGGGGCTCAAAATTGCACTCGAGTCACCTCTCGAGGAGGGGAAAAAAATGAGGTACCCGAATCGAAAATCGAAGGGGGGGCGCGATTCCGGAAAGAACCTTTACACAAGATTATCCTTGTATTGCGGATTATTATGTCGAGTTATATTTAGCTTACGGAGACCAAAGTGAGAAAGAAAAGAGAATCATAATAAGATGTCCTCTCCTCAATTGATATGCCTTCTGGGTCTATAATGTTCTTTTTATAAAATTACTACCTATGTATTCACTTTAATAAAATATTGAATTGAATTAAATTAGTGTTCCCTGATAATCGATTGACAATCAATAATATCGATAGGCTATCGAAGGGGTATAGTCGGAGAAAGAAATGCGATTGGCTGTATGATCCATTTCTGTGAATTCATCATTTTGAAATAATAATAGTATCCACTAAAAAATAATCGGTTATTTTCCTTTGCAACTGTGTCGAAAAACGTCTTAAGAATGGCGTGACCTCTAGTCAGAGCATCATCGCCTAGTGTGCAATGTAAAATATACTTACTTCCCTTCGTATCATAATTAGGTATTCTAATTTTTTTTACTATTCTACTGCGTTATATTTATGCCCAATCTTTTACCAAATAAACAAGCTTCGGAGACAGTAAAGAAAAATCAAATCGAATGAAAAAAATAACCACATTTGTCTTAGATACTGGATTCGATTCTGTGTGGCTGGTGCCCTAATACAACCTGTAACATGTTGGATATTTTTCATACAAAAAGGTATAGAATGCTTAAATTGATCAAAACCGGAAAAAACAAACCGATTCCAAACATTTTTACAACATTATTAATAAATAAATATTTTATATTTATTGTCGTAGTAAGTCCCCTAGCACACGGCGTATTTTGAACGCGAAGACGACGCGCGTTTTCTGCGCCGTAGATGCCCCGATTTGCGTTTGTATTATTCAAACGCGCTTAAAACGCGATACAAACGCGCTTGTTAAGCACATTCGAAACTGGTTTGAAGCGCGTACAAAGGGGCGGAGATGGGGGCCCGCGCTCAAGTCACCTCACCGCCCGCACCGCAGTTGCAATAATAAAACGCGGAAAGTAGGAGTAGTGTATCTGCGCGTATACGCGCAGTAGACGCGCGGTTCACTATCGCTCCATGTGCTTAGGTTACAAGGTTGTGTTTGAATCTCGCTTGACGCTCGTATACGTCCGTCATCTCCGCGTTTGAAGTACGCCGTGTGCTAGGGGCCTAACATGGGGCGTTTATATGTATATTTTTTTTAGTTTTAATCCTAACGTTATATTTCCTTTCAGGAAGTAAATCTATGGTTTTCTTCACCAGATTAAACTCAATAATTACATTTATCCTAATAACTTTTCGCTTTCCATCAAATTCAATATTATTTTAGTGAGTATTGTTAGAACCGAACCCAGTATATATTGCACATATTTTACATATTAAACTCACTGTTTCATTAGATGTTTTAGTAATAAATTTAATTTCCGACTCTAAAGCGTTAATTAGAAATATGATTTATAGTTAAAAGATTAAATAATACTTCTAAAAATTAAGATGTGAGTTCTAATATTTCTACTACTTCAACTACTAATGAATGGTTCCGCTCTTGGTTTTAATCTCAACGGCTTTTCAAAATATTTGCCTTAATTGGATAGTCTCACGGACAACATGGACCACCAATTATGGGGTCTTTTTGTCTTCAGAGAACCACTAACGGGTATAATAAGGTATTTGACAATGTATCTATTTTTAAAATAGGATTTTTATAAGTTATTATCAATAAAATAATTAAAATTACTTGATCGAAAATGCACGGTATTGACAGAATCTGGCGTGACGTCACTTGCTTGTTTACAGTAAACGTCAGTCTAATTTTATGTGCGGTGTATTGTATTCGGATTTGAGAGCTAAAAGCTTGTTAATAAGCAGGTATCGTCATGACATCAAGTAACCTACGTAAAGATGTCTTAAGTGTTTTTGTCAGTTTTTTTATTCATAATAGAGAAATTATCAAAGAGTCAATGAAATGGCAAATATATTATGCTATAATAGAGATATTTTCGTAAAACTTGGCAAATACCCTATTGTTAGGTCTCTGGAGACAAAGGGACGTTAGATTATACTACATACAAAATTGAATGCTAAAATTAGTAAAATTAATACAGATTAGTACCTGGTGTTTAGTAACCTGCCAGTTATTCTTTGGTCCCTCTCTAGTTTCATACATACTGACCGGTCGCTGGGCGTTCTTAAGTGATTGTCTCAGATCGACTTCTTCATCAGTTAGAGTCAACTGCTCGGTTTCCAAACTCCGCCCTCTTTCTGGTGGCTTACTAGCGCCATCTACAACGTTACTCGCCAAACTATCGTTAATCGAAGCTTGGGAAGCTATGCTCTGATCATCATCAATACTACTCACTGTCTTCAAAACACTATTTTCCTTCGTCAACTGTTCGACTATAGTCTGTAAATTCTTTAACTGATTTTTTAATTCTGTAATCGTTGAGTCTCGACTGTCGAGTTCTTTTTTTAAATTATCGATTTCATTTTTCTTTTGGGGCATAGCGCTTTGTGCTAAAGTGCTGGGGGATTGCGCTCGTCTTAACTCTGTGCTCAACGAATGCTCTATGGGTAAAGATGGGTTGTACGTAGTTGATACGGTTTCTCCAGGTCGGGGAACTATGCTTGCGATCTATAGAAAAAAAGATGGAATTGTTTTGTAAACAACACGTAAACATCATAATCACGTACCTATATCTTAGCGTTTTAATAGCAGAAGAATATGATAAGAAACTTTTTGAAATTTATACAGTTTAGTATCTGGAATATTTTACTCATATTGGTTTTGGAAAAGTTTTGAATATTAATTTCAATAGAAAATTTTATCTAATATTAGTATATGAGGTAGTTTTACAATTTTTTTATGTTATTTAAACACATAACTGCTACATTTTATGATATCTAAAGAAATTATTATAAGAAAAAAATCAACTTGACTTGCAAGACCTATGAAACAAGTTGATTTTCTTCTAGTAATAATTTCTTGAGATATTTCAATTGTTTTTATGGTAAATATATGTCTATATGTAAATATATGCAACTTACGTCGAATTGTTCGGGCACGAGTGCTGCGTAGTCATCATCGGAAGCAACGGAGTCGTACAGAGGCTCGTCGTCCGACGCTTGCGACATCTGCCGCAAGTGACTCGCCGATAGTAGCGGGTTCGATACCCCGCCTAAAGCTGAAAGTCAAACATCAATATTATTGCTGACATAAAGTAAATATTCAAACGAGTATCTGTGTTAACTATTTATAATGAAATTAAGTAAACAAATCAAGTCAATGTTAATTTTGGATTTGGAGATAGAAGTTTTTTTGGATTAATTCACTACCTCTAAAAGCAACTAGTAACCTACCCCTTGGTTGCAATGTAGCGATATGTTGCCGCCTCGTAGCGTCTACGAGCACGTCTCGTAGCAGCGTAGCCATCTCCGCCGTAGACAGACGCGCTAACTTCTGCCGTCCTTGGTTACGGGGAGCGGATAGAGCTGGATTCACCGGGAGAAATACAACGCCACACCGTTCCAGACCCGAGGCGCTCGTCTGCCATACTAGAAACAATATTTTTATTAGAAAGGATCTTGATCCCAATCAAGCCCGGGGGCCTAGACAGAATCCACGATGGAACGAGCTAACCCAAAAGGTGCCTATTCCACCCTGGCTTTGAAAACGGACGGGTTATAAGTACTTGGAAATACAGAAATACCAACCTAAATATGACATCATTTAAAGTTTCTTTTTAAATAAATTTACATGCATGGTTAACTGACAATACTATCTACTCAATATATCCGGATACGAATTTATTAATAAGCATCATTGTTTTGAACTGATGATTATTTAAATGATAATTATTAAAAAAAAATTGCATGTTAAGAACTCCGATATGTGGCAAATAAATTAAAATGCGTTGAATTGAATTTAAAAATGATAACTCACTTGCTTCTGTTTCCCGTCGATCTATTTCGTCGTATATATCCATGACCAGTTCTTCGAAAAGATGATTGGGAAGCTAGAAACAAAAATAAAACCATACGAACTATAACTTGAAAAGCACTTATCAGAAACTCTATTTTGATTATTTAGAAGTAATATAAATAAACTTATGGAAATATAGTTAATAGAGTTTATTTGGAAGCATGCCCCTTTAGAACGGCTTGATTAATTTAATATTTTTTTAAATATGCATGCATAATAAGTTATGGCGGTACAGAGAGCGCGGATAACGGAAATTAGATTAAAAAAAAAACAGAAATTTGAAAGAAGGTTCAAAGAGAAACGTAATGAGAGTCGACTTTGGACCTTATGGCAACTGTATAAAAATTTAATAATTTAAAATAGTAATAATAATTTTTAAGAAAGGCAACTGACATATATATTTTTGGTCTAACAATAGAAAGAAATTCAAAACCGTATTGTTGAGACTACTTCAATCAGCTTTACATTTATATGGACTACTATCTCTTATTCACTTACAAAATTATTTAGGGTATAAAATCTTATATAGTTTGTGATATATGTATTTTTTTCTTTTCTATGTAAGTATTGTATCTTAAGATAATTAGATAATTGTGTATGCTTATAAAAGCTTACAAATTATATCACATTGTATTCAGTTTATGCCAATTAATTTTGAGTTGAATAATTATATATTTTGTTTAGCTGTAAATCTATATAATATAAAAATTACCTATCCAGTGTTTGACCGCGATGAATTCCGAAACTACTGAAATTTCGAAAAAAATCTAAATCGGTTGATTTAGATTTTTTTTTCATTTTGCTGGATTTATTCCGACTTAGGACAATAGGATAGGTTTCATGTTAATTTATTAAAAAATGTATATTGCAAATTTTAATAACTGAGCCACAGCAACGTGTGGCCGGGTCAGCTAATACAATCCATATAAATTAGGATTTCCCAATCTTTATTTTGCGTAGCCCACCAGAACAAAAAAAATATTTTCATGCCCCCATTATATTAAAAATTCAACAAAAATAAGAAACACATTTATTTATATTAACTAGTAAATTATTTACCTACGTGTTAAATAGATTGTTTTTTCGGAAATGCAAACGTATCTACGAAATGAGTAAGGGGTGACCCTATGCACTGGAAGAGTAAATACTTACCAGCTGCAGTTTCCCACGGGCTGCTTTAGCGACGTCGGTCATCTCGTGGGCGTGGTGAGCACGTGGCGCCAGATAGTGCCGACCGGCGGCATGTTCAGGGCGTTCGCCGGTCAGGAAATAGATCATACGGTCAGTCGCCTCATACACTAACTCCGTCATGCGTTCAGCCAACTCGACGTGCCCGCCTTGTCTAAAACAACAATAGTATATAATAAAAAATAATAAAAATAGTATATATATAAAAATAACGTGTCGTGTTTGACCGTAATGAACTCCGAAACTAATCGACCGATTTTGACGTTTTTGAAGTAAAATTTGTTAACGCACGCTTGACTTTGGGGAGTAAGCTGCTGAATGCGTGACGAAAGCGTTACGAAAAATGTGATCGCACAAGGCAAACGAACATAATATATATACATCTACAGATGGAGCTAAATAAGTTTTGCTTCAGTCGTGTGGTCTAAAGTACACTCTTTTTTTTTCATTTTGCTGGATTTGTTTCAACTTAAGACAAAGGATAGGTTATATTTTCTTCATAGAAAAAATTATGCAAATTATAATAACTGAGCCACAGCGACGCGTGGTCGGGTCATCTAGTAAGATATAAAATACGCCTGTAAAAAAGCAGCCATGTCCCCGAACCCTCAGGTAGGTATTTTATGTGTTATAGAAATATGGCATTATGAATGCATAAAATAAAATAAATTCAATTGTATATGTTTAAAACAACAGTAATTATGACGGCCCCTTAGTGCGACGATAGCAATCCTCTCTCTCTCTCTCCTACTCTCTCTCGATCCTATCTTCTGTGCCAAATTATATATTTTTATATTTTATATTATACTAGCTGACCCAGCCACGCGTTGATGTGTTATAAATTAAAATAAAACCTATCCTATCTTTTAAGTTAGATCAAATAACAGATAGTTACGAAGTTTGATCAAAATCGGTTAAGTAGTTAGGAGTCCATCGCGGACAAACAATGTGACACGTAATTTATACATATTAAGATTATTTATATATTTTTTTTTAAATTGTGAAATAATTACTTTTTGATAATTGGTATTGAAGTCAATATTTTTTTACAGTTTAAAACAAGAAAATAAAGGATTGTCCCATAACCTTACCGCCAGTACTAACTAGTAACAGGGCAGTAATGGATTTTATACAATTTTATCTCCCGCATATTTCTATGATTTCTTAATATTATTGAGCGTTTTTTATAGAATAAGATGACGCTGGTAGTCAAAAAGTGTTTGGAAAAATTCAATGGGTTTATCAAGTCTATGATATACAGATAGCAAAAGACAAAAAGATTTTTTTTTCTAGTAACATTTTCTTTAGTTATAATCGTTAAGCAGTTAAAATAAAATATTAACATGCATCATACGTCTAAAAAGGGTAGTGCCTCCTGGCGAAAACACACATTTTTCACATATCTGACTAATAATTTAATGTAAAGTAACCAATACAGATGTTTATCACAACTTTTAGATTTGCTAAGCTTAAAAATGTATACTAAATTCGTCTAGACAAAGTGGGAGTAAGGTATGGCCAGCGCCGTATTTGTAAAGGTTAAATAATTTGACCTTTCTTTAATGACATACATAATTCTCACTCGGCAAGGCAGTATGAATGTTTGTTCCACATGCGAATGCATTGATAACAATATTACTTTGATAAATGAAATTTAATAAATGTGATGGTGTATAAAAAGCATTTAAAGATTAAATAATATTTTACGCAAGTTGCGTCTTTTTAATACTTACAAGTAACATGCATGTGTCTAAAAGCTTTTCCAAGTTAATTTTTGTTTAGTAATAAAAGTTTACCAACATTGTTTCTGATTATAATTTCTGCATTAGCTCATTTAAATTTAAACTTTTAGGTCCACTTGATGTGAAAATTGTTATTTTATAATAATTTGAGGCTGCAAAACTATATGATACTTTAGTTTATGAATTTACCTTCCTGTATAGACTCAAGAATGATTAATTGTCTGGAGTAAACAAAGCATTTGGCCAATATCATTTATTAATTTTTAAACGAGGCTTGCACCAAATTAATCATATTCATATCAATTTTGTCATCATAATGTAATTGTAGCGATAGTGCCCACTATACCATCAGACCAGGATTTAAATCCTTTGTTCATGTAATACTTTCACGTCATGGTTCTAATACACTTATTAATTTTTAACTTTAAACTATTTAAATAAGTCATTTATTTTAATATTTTCGTCGTATGACGACCGTTTGGTGCAATGGTAGCAATCCTGCCTGTTACAGGGACCGAAGTTTGAGTCCCGGAAGGGGCATCTGTTTCAATCATCTACCTAGGCTAATTAATATTATTATATTCATACTTTTAGCACAAGTTATGTACAGATTGGGACTTATAATTGATATGGGTTATCAGAAATTTATTACTTTAGTAGTATTGTCTCCCACCTGGCGCAATCGGCGGGCGTGAGTCCAGAGCAATCGCGTGCGGTGGGGTCGGCGCCCCACGCCGCCAGCAGCTCGGCCTGGGCTGGCTGGCCTGCTCGGCACGCCACGTGTAGGCATGTCGAGCCTTTCTCCTGTACATCAACAATTATTATTTGACAGCCAAGCAGTTAAGGCAAATGATATCAGCCTGTATCCAGATATTGTGGGTTAACTTTATATTTTTTTGGCTTTAAAAAATATATGTCCAAATTATTCTTAAACTGATTCATATTCTATGCAGACATTAGTTCTTTTGATTTTAAGTGATATAATATGATGATATAAAATAAAATAAAACATGCGCAAAAATCCGTAAAAAAGTGTTTTATTCTGATGTGTATTGTGCGCGGAAGTGTAAGAACTAAATATTTAAGTGATATTTTACAAATAGTTTAACACATACTCTATGATTATGTAGAGCTCGATGATGCAGCAGTTAGCCTATTCGGCCTCTTTATACACAACTTGTCATACGTAGGAGTCATTCAGGCAGCAGATCGGCAAACAAAATGTTCCTCAGTACTTTGGAAGGTATGTTAAGCCATTGGTCCCGGCTGCATCTATAGTTGTTAGCACCTACTGATCTGCACTGCGCTTGTGTGGAGGGTTCTCCCATTCTCTCTGCAGTTTTGTCCATCAGTAGAGAAGGTCTGCGCTCCAGCAATGAATGTATTAATAGACTGATGATGTACTGGTTTTATATGAAAAATTTAAATAAACCAATAATGTGTTTTTACTTACATCATTCAGTTTAATAAATGTCTATCAATAGTTTAATAAATGTGTATGAGAGAGTCTACAACTGTCAATTGAGCTTGGTCCTCCTGTTCCAACATTATATTACTTGACTAATGGGACAATCAACATCTTAAGAACCTTAGCACAGTGAAGCAGCAGTGTCGTGAACAGTTACAGTAAAATTCACTGCTGTTATAATGTGCAAACTGCTGATGTATAGATTATGTTATATAAATAGAATACATAGCAGTATTTGATTTAGTTTATCTTAGTAGTACCTGGTTGTAATAGTTTGGGTCAGCACCCTGAGCAAGCAGTCGCATAGCGGTGTCGAGTGAACCACTACGCACGGCGCTGTGTAGCTGCCGGCCTAATTCACTGGGTGGTTCATCACGGCGGGCGCGCAACACGTAGGCCAGCCTCAGGTGTTTTGCAAGGATGAACTCAGATTTTGTGGGGCTAAAAAAATTCCCATGACAGCTGATTAGGAGCTACTGGATTTGTGACTAAAAATAATTTCTATTACAACTATTTTGCTATAAAGTAAATAGAGTTTATTGAATAGGCTCCAAGATACTTTACACTAAATTCAAGTTTATAATAATGTTAAGATTAAAAAAGAAATTATCTGTTAACCACTTGTCAGTCCACAGTAGCAATTGCTACCATATTCAAATTTCCACGAGGCCTACTGTTTTCTTTTAAATTACAAATAATTTTTGAGTTACAGAAATCTAAATATTCTGTGGTGGATTCTTTATTTCATCAGCTTTACAGTAGGTTTTTTTTTTTGTTCGGTCCTAGATTCATTATTTAGCGAGAAAATAGCATTTTTATAAAGGGGTCCTGACATTTTTTTCACAATTCATGCAACATTGTGACTGTTGAGAGGGGTAGGGCAAGCGGTAGCGGACTGACAAGTAATTAGATATGCTGTGAAAAGCTAGTAGTCAATGTTTATTTAAACAAAATCACTTTAAGTTCATTATTTACAGCTTTATTATTTTTAAATATAACATAATGGTGTATATTGCTCACATTTTAAATATGATATAGTAGCAATAGAGTTAAACAGATTTCATATGTTGCTTTTCTAATCGCTAATATGCAAAATTCAAATCATTATTCCTTACTGTTTTTATATTTTTCATTTTATAAAATCAAAATATAATCATTAAAGTTTAATATTAGTTCATCTCTATATGGTTTATAAATACAATTATTTCAAAAGCCATTTGAATTCAATTTCATTTACATTAGTCATAAATACTGTCAAGGCGATGATTTTCTTAAACAGTATACAGTTTGGTATTTGAATATTTCTTAACTTATCCATTGGGTTTAAGGTTATGCATGAGGAATTAAATTATATTTAAATATGGTGTATATAAACTAAATTTTGCTTACTGTAATGGGTCTTTAGCTTGAGGTTTCTTCCGCAAGTGTTTAGGTGCCGATGTATCAAGTAAAGAATGTTCCCATATGCTGTTCACATTCTGTGCAGTTAGTGCTTGTACCATCTGCAGTGGTGGAAATAGTTATTCAGTTAAATGGAACTTTTGATATTTTTAATGGTCATATAAATAAACTAAAATAAAATAATAAATGGATATAGGATATTTATACCGCTAGAAGTGACGGCGGCCAAGAACCTTGTCTTAACGACTTAACATGTGATATATGCCGTCCCATACTGCGGTGAACGCTGCAACATTCTGCACATAACAGCAACCCACGGTTTATTGAGGCCCATGACGGATCTGCAGTCAGACATCACTCGTTACAGAACTTATACATTACGATAGGAAGTAATTAGGCTATCTGCAAAATTAGAACATCGCTTTGACCTGATGCCCCGCAATCAGCGCAAACTTCTACTGATGAACGGTGTTTGGACCTTGATATCATCATTTTCACTTAAATATCTGGAAGACACTTTCAAATAACAACCAAAAACAGTGCAATATTATTTGTAAACCTATACACTTTATTTGATACAAAAATAAACCATTTTACAGATAAATCAGATAAATTTAAGAAACGAAATGTCAATCAAAATAAATTACAAACAAAGACAAATGTAAACTGTTGTCAAAATCGCAGATAACAAAATATCGTAAAATAGATGATACACTGTCTTTGGAATATTGAACAATTGAATAATCGGTTTCAGCATTTTATTAAATGAAAAAAGTGTTGCAGAATGTAGGGTGTTCCTGTTACTGACTGAACTCTTCGTACATCACTAGTAATAGTTTTTCTTTTTCTTTATTTGTAGCTTGCACGATTTTTGCATTTAGCCAGTGTCAAGTAAGTATAATTACCAGCTCTTGAGTAATTTCTTTTCTTAATTTGATGATGATGTTTTTCCCCCTAGGTTTCAGTAAATATGTAGGGTTATACTGAAACCTTCCCGTGGACTTCTTGAGAAAGCAGGAAAAGACAACTTTCCTCTGCTTTGTTGCACTTGCTAACACTTGTATGTTCACAAATACTTTGTGGTTAATAATCCACCATTATTACGCACTAATATCGACAACAACACACAAATTAACAAGAGAAACAAAACCACCAACGTGAAGCTTCCCACTCCCGCCAAAAAGTCTTAGTTATAGTTTGTGGCATAGGTTGTGTTAGTCCAAAAATCGGATTAAAAGCATAAGACTTTTTAACGGGAGCGGTGAACTTCACTTTAGTAGTTTTCTTTTTCCTGATTAAATTTGCATTATGGGCATATTAATCTGTAGTCATTAATTACTATAATCAGCTCGACGAACCTTGATCCCTATGACACTGACAGTTATTCCCTCGACACAACCTTGTAGTAGCGTCACCGTTACATTATAATCGAATTGGCGGAGTCTAAAAATGATATTTATTAATTTTAGGCAGATATATGCCATTAAAATAATATTCCGTCGGAATAATAATAATTATTAACATTTACAAGAAATTATCTCAATCAGACTTTACGTTGACGTCCTGCAAAAGTTACTTCGTTTGGAAGATATCGACTAGCGCGGAAAGTATCGATAAACAAATATCGAAAATGGAAACGAGTGTACAAAATACATTAACATAGTACCTACGCTCTTAGTGTCAGATTTATAATCATTTAAGTTGTCTGCGATAATCAAATAAAGGAGATTTAATTAATTTATTATATATACCTACTATATAACAAAACCAAATAAAACAAAAGCGGTTCAGCAATGATTTTTAATATATATTAATCGGAATCTGACAATGACATCACGGCTTGCGTCTCAGACTCGGAATCTGAACTGCAGCTGCTTTCTCCTACGTTTATTAAAAACGGCTGGTCTACTACGTTGTCGTATCGCACGTCTCGATCCCAATCATCTAAGCACAGTTTTTTGGTCTTCTCAACCACTTTCCTCCAATTGTCCGGAGTCACTAGACTACATGCCTCTTCTAGTAACGTCAGCATTTTATTAGCTGTGAATGGCGGAGTGGTGTTCAGCCTGGCTGCACAACCTGAAACAATAATGGTTTAGATTGAATATGATGCAAAGTCAAAGAGCGAGATCGGAGTAAGTACATTATAAGTACATAATTAGGTATGTTAAAAGTGTGTAATTTATATCAGAAATTACGTACATGGTTAAAAATAAAAATGCTATAGCTATTTAGTAAAATAAAATAGCTTTAAATAGTGCTAGCTCTCTAGTCACCAGTCACCTAAATAAAAACATGTTAAAATAAATACAAATCAACCCACCTTTGATCTGCGCCCATATCATCTCGATTGCATTATATTGGCAGTGGTAGGGCGGTAGCCGAATCACGGTGTGCCCTTTTGATTTTGCCATCTCATCCAAAACATACTTCTTCTTTGTTTGCAGTTTATGCAGGTTCATCAGTCTGACTAATTCCTTTTTCAGCATTTGACTATTAGCTGCCACACCATTGTGTTGCAGCCACTCTATGATTTCGCCTTTATTATTATTCGCGGTAGGTGCTTTATTAACTTGCACAGAGTGGTATGGGGCGTTGTCCATTAAAATATAGTGGGGCTCATTTAAATTGTCCAATAGTTTTGTGAACCATTTCTCGAAATTCTCAAAATTCATCTCTTCGTGATAATCTGATGTTTTCACGGATTTGAAGGCCCACAAGCAGTTAGGTACAAAACCTTTGGCTGTGCCAGCGTGGCAGATAATCAAACGCTGGCCCTTGCCTTCTGGAGCTTTGGTACAGGATTTCTCTGTGTCGTTTGTCCATGTTTTGGACACTGAGTGATTGGCGTTGAGCCACGTTTCGTCCAGATAAACCACCTTGTCCCAGTTCTCGATGTTTTTTATTTGTCTTAGAAAATCACACCTCATCAATCCAATGTCCTTCCGCTCCATTATTACTTTTCTTTTGTCACACTTCCCATAACGAAATCCACATTTTTTTATAACCACTCTGAGAGAAGTGAGCCCACCTTTAAATAAATCAGCCGATTTCAGCGACGCCAATAATTTTTTGCAAGTTGGCAGTTCACCTCGAAAATAGTAGCCGTAAATGTGGTTTCGTATTGCTGCCATGTCGAAATCATCGGGGTTAGTTACGGAATGTGCCCTATTATGTTTTTTCTTCTTTGGAGTTGATAGCTTGTTCTCCTCCATCGACGATTCACCGAACTTCTCCTTTGTAATTCGGGAAACGGTAGCTTTGCCAATTCCCAGAGCATCAGCAACACGGTCGCGTACGTTGTCAAGTGGCAACAAAGGTCCGCCTTTTTGTTGTTCGCGAGCAAAATAATCACGCAAGCGTACAACAAACTCCCGCGTTTCACTGTTGAGTACAGTTTTTCTCAGTCTTTTCGGCATTTTGAAACACCAACAATAACAAAAACAGAAAACAACAATAACAAAAACAGAAAACAACAGTAGTAACAAACAAAGGACTCCGATGACACAAAAAACACGTGGCGCATACAAGGCGTTAGCACTCGTACTGGTGTAGCGAATAAGCGATCACGGCGTACCTAGTGACAGATCAGATAGTGTTACTATACTAAAAATTTAATTTACATGGATTTTCAAAACTAAAATTATAGAGTTCGACCATGTTAACTCTGCATCGGAATTTTGGCAACCCCGCATACAAATACACGGATATTCGTATATATAATAAGCATTAGAAATGTAGATTATATTTTTAAAAACATGTTTATTAATGTGGCTGAATGCAAGTCACGCCCTTGCCTATAAACGATATATCGACACGACCCGTCACTAACATGAACTGTCATAGGGATCAAGGTTCGTCGAGCTGATTATAAGTGATTGTGACCATATGCGAGTGTTGGCAATTAATAAAACAAAACTGTTGTGGACTGATATATGGAATAAAACACTGGTGGAGAAAATGGGTGTAATAGCAAAAAAACAGAGAGAAAACCTATTGAAATTATATGCAAAGTCACAAAAAACGAGTATAAAACAATCGCTCAAAAATTACAGAATTAATAAAAATGAAACTTAAAAAGAAGTTTATAAAATAATCGGCCAGTCTCGGCCAGTCCGTAACAACAACAATATTAGTCTTTTCACGCTTTTTAAGAAGTCCACATAGGTTTCAATAAAATTACGCATACGTCAAACGATATCTCACGCCGGAACACTTTTTAACTCTCCATAAAGTTCAAGTCTGATCTTGCATGGAATACACACACACACATTTCTGGGAAGGCTCAGTAAAATACCAACTTGCTGCACTTGACACTGGATTCAGTGCAGAGTTGAGAGGCTCATTTGTAACGGCAAATTGGTAAAGACCAAACTTCACACCTTAGCTCACCGCAGCGAAGTTGCCTGTCTCTCGGTCTTCTAGAGAATGTACTTTGAAGACTGTTCTCAGGTACTTCATATGCTCATACCGCCATCTCCCTTTTACCATCGGACATCCAGACGCACTGTGGGCTACCACCATTTCTTGGCTGCTATTCCTACCTATCGCAACAAGCGACATATCTTACGACTTATACATTATCTTTTATAATGCTTTTAATTTGCTTTGCCAAAGAAGTGGAACCCCTTCTTGCGTTTGTAATCCCGATTACTTATAACCCATCCATTTTTAAAGCCAGGATGAATAGGCACCTTCTGGGTTAGCTCGTTTCATCGTGGATCGTCATGGCCCCCGGGCCTAATTGGGATCAAGAGCGAACCCATTCAAAATATAAAAAAAAAACTTTATAAGAGCTTAAAGAAAAGGATAAATTCATCATCCAATCATTACTCTTTGAGAACCCATCATTCCTTAATCGGCTCTCATCATCAATTTCTAAATAAGGAAAAAAAATACTTATGTGAAAATTTGGCAATATATCTATGGATACGGTTTATAAGACTTACATCTATAATATAGATTAAAACCATTTTAAAAAAGCGCGTGTGTCTCAGGACGCACGACAGAAGTGATAACTTAAACTAATCTTAGTTACACTATTTAATATTGAAATTGTTTAATTTGGGAAAAGCTTAGGTTATTACTTAATATTTTTTCTTTTTCATATTTTTTATAATCACTTTCAAAAACGGTGATAGTTTTAAGTTATATGCTCATAGTCAACAGTATATGTTTAATGCACACTAAACAGAGAGTGTTAAGCGTTTGTCCGAAATACGGCTTGCGCTGCGGGTTAGAGTGAGAGAGGAGGAGCCTGCCTACCGCTGCCGTGTGCGTGAGAGGAAAGAAAGCCAGCGAGTCTGGCGCCGTAACGCGTTACGTAAGGTAGCGGTTTTCCCTCCCATAAGAAGTTATCACTTTAATAATAAATTGCTTAATCTGAGGATGACGGAATGAAACCATATCAATATTTATTGAAGCGATAATTTTAATAGTGTCGGTAATGGCATCGTCATACATGTCATTTTTAAATTTGATAAATGAAATATGCATGGCAACTTTGTAATTTTTTTGGGACTGCTTAATCTTTTCCAATATTTGAGATCACATCAGAGTTCAGACGAAATAGTCGGATACATGAAAGGATACTTGTTTTATACATCACTAAATGAATTAAATAAGAAATTGAATTTAATAAGAAATAATACTCTAAAATAAATATTAAATAATAATAATGAAGACAATGTACTTTATTGATAAATCAATATACTTTACCCAAGCCTAGCATAATCTGTGATTTGTAATAGTTTTCTGTGAGCCAGAGGTACACGTCACGCACGTCATTTCTATTTTCCAGGTTATCGTTTTGAACAAGAAAATGAAGTTTTATTTATTATTAGGCTTAGTTTTAAGTTTTTCAGCAGTTTTAGCTGATCAAGAGACGTTAGTCTTAGTCGATAATCTCAACTTAAGGGAAACCCACTCACAGTTTTTCAAGTCTCTCCAAGGTAATTGTATGCTTGGATTCCACCGGCTTATCTTGCCGAATTTTATTGAAGTAACTAATTAACTCCAACATTGTTCTTAGATCGGGGCTACAGTCTCACATATAAGCTAGCAGATGATGCCAACCTAGTTCTCGCCAAGTATGGGGAGTATTTGTACAAAAACTTGATAATCTTCGCCCCCTCTGTGATTGAGTTTGGTGGTCAGATTGATTCTGAAGCCATAACGAAGTTCATCGACGATGGTGGCAACCTTCTTATGGCGGGCAATTCTATTGCCGGTGATGTGTACAGGGAAATAGCATCTGAATGTGGATTTGAGGTAATGTTTATTAAAAGTGTCGTTTTTCAGTATAAAAATTGTGTCAACTGGAACTAGGCAGCATCAGGGCTCTGTTAATTAAAGTTGACACCACCATTAACAGCTGCAAATACTTGACAGTGACCAGTCACTTATACTAATGCTCATTTTATCTCCTATCAATATTCACATGAAAAGCAAATTGTGGTATGATAAATATATAATTAAGCTTAAAGCTGTAACATAAAGCTTTAAATGTGACATAGAGTGAGTTAATTACTTCACCAGTAAGAGAGATTAATTTAAAATCTAAATTGTACCGTCTTTGATCAATCAGTATCTCTGTTTGCCATATTATTTGGCATAGTGTCACAACTAACATCAAACTACTAAGCAAACTTCAGATTTATTTTATCTTAGTCCGTAATTTTAGTGATATTGTGTGACATTCTCCTTCTGACTGTAAAAAGACAATTGTAAGATAATAACACAAGCCAACAAAATTTGACTAAGTTTCTTACCCAGACACCTGAGTATATTTTCCCGAAGGATTTTGGTGTGCTGAATCCAAATCCGGTCGCAGAAGTGCTCTATCACGTCAGGTTTATGAGATCTGAAACAGATCTAAACTAAACTGGTGACAGTATAGGTAGCATGAAGCAAAATTGAAGCATTGGGTGCAACAAGGGCGTATCTCGTAAAACTGACTTTTGAGAAAATCTAGGTTAAAAGTTTGATTGTGTTGGATACATTCAATGCGTAATCTTTCACATTTAATTGCCTTGTCATTTAATAGTATCATTATTTTATTAAAAGATTCATCTCTTAATATTATTGTGAGATAATTGGATATATTTCAGAATATTATTTTTTTAACTTATGTCATACGCCCTTGTTGCACCCAATCGGTAAATTTATTGGGCGTTAATTTTTTAAATGTTTTTAAAGAAAATAAATAACAACTAAACATAGAAATATATATCAATTTTATTCAAAAGTAACAATTTTAATCGGATGAATCATATTGACTTGATACAGACGATGCTTCGGACTCCTCATTGACAGCAGGTCTAACAGGCCTTCTTGATGGTCCTGGCTGGGAACCGGCGTCTTCTTTAAAAATCAGGACCTGTTTTAGCTATTCAGCATTCTTAGGCTTCATAAAAGAAGTCAACGACAGAACGTCTTTAATCTTGGCGTCTTTTACTCCAGGTTTTTCTACAGGCACCAAACCTAAATCATTTTTATCTATTGGTAATTCATTTTTTTTAAATGAATACTTTTCGTCGGATGCTGAATAAAATCTAGAGGTTGTTATAAACCCTTTAGGACTGAACTTAAGCTCTACATATTGCTGTATCGCAAACCGATTTTTTCACAACTCTGTATTTTCACAACTCTATAACTATAGACCCTGCACAGTTAAAAAATATTTCCATTGATTATCTCTATTAATCTTGTCGGACCCAACATTCTCTCTCAACTTTGTTACGGTTTCAAAACACGACAATAAGAAGGTATCTTGCTGCACTTCGTCACGCATACTACAAAAATTCTGAAACTATCTTATTCTGTGCGCTATTATGAATATTATTAAAAGACTTTTTGGAACAACACTCCGTGACATAATGGGAAATCTTCTTAGGCACGTTCTTACCGCGAACTGGTGTGTATTATTCACCCAAACTTCTTTTTAATTTTCGCACGTTCCTCTTCCAATTATTTTCATTCTTCAACTTGCGTTTTCCTTTGTTTTTTGGAGGGATATATTCACTCTCATCATCATCTGCACTAAAGTCAGCGAAATCAGACATTTTTTACATTCAAATATGTTTTCATAAGCAACTTGTCGCAACGTGAAAGAAATTCAAACGCGTCTGCGCAATCAATGCAACAAGGGCGTACGACCACCCGCAAAATAATTCGTTCTCACGCCACCTACAAACAATATTTCAGAACGAGTGTTTGCCACGTCATGCTAGATAGAGCTAGCTATCTTTTAATACAATAATACGAAAAAGAGCTTTGGGGACCGAACGCCCTTGTTGCACCCAATGCTTCAATTGAGAAAAATGAACTTCAAAATACGATATCTCAGCAAAAAAAAAAAACAATTTGTAAACAAACTCAACGCCATTTGAAAGATCAAGACCTGTACTTTAAGATGACCCATGTAGTTTTTTAGATATACTAAAAACTGACGGATCATATAACTTCAAAAATGGGCGAAAACTGCGTTTTTTGCACTTTTAGGTTAGAATATCTCAAAAACCTGACGTGATAGAGCAATTCTGCTACTGGATTTGGGTTCAGCACACCAAAATCCTTCGGAAAAGTATACTCACGTCTCTGGGAAAATTTTTTGTTGACCTGTGTAATTAATGGACATTCACTGTTGAGGGTTTAAGGAATAAATAAACATTAATTTAAATTGAAATAAGTCTTATTTTCTGTACTAGTCTAAGATATCTTAGACTAGTACATTAAATATGAGTATTCCTACTAAGCCATGCAGGAATAATTTATAGTTAATATTTTATTTTCAGATGGATGAAGAATCAGCAGCAGTAATAGATCACTTTAACTATGATGCCAGTGATGATGGTGAACACACTAGAATTGTTGTTTCCCCTAAAAATCTGATCACCGCTCCCACTATTGTTGGGTCCCAGAACACTCAACCACTGCTCTTTGAGGGCACAGGCCTTATCTTGGATAAAGATAACAACTTGGTGCTACCAATTCTGACTGCAGATAGCACTGCTTACAGCTATAATCCTAAAAGCCAGGTCTGTTTAATAAATATCTACCTTCTATTTATATTCTATCACTGTTAAATATAATGTATTTTAACTTTGCATAGGTTAAGGAATACCCGCATGCTGTGGGACGTAAGACGGTGTTGATTGCTGCCCTCCAAGCCAGGAACAATGCCAGAATTGTCTTCAGTGGCTCACTATTTTTCTTCTCTGATGAAGCTTTCAATTCTCCTATCACAAAAGTACATGTAAGTACCTGCCCTAAAATAGTTTGGGTCTAAATACAGTTTTGTATATAATGCAAGTTCCCTTTTGGACAAAATATTACTCAACTGATTTTTATGATTTTTTTTTCCATTTTGCTGGATTTGTTCCATCTTAGGACATAGGATAGGTTTCAGTGGCCGGGCCAGCTAGTAGTATTACATATTATAGTATATTCAGGTAATGCTTTTATTATTGAAGTTGATAATAGAGTTACAATTTGCAAGACATTTAAAATCCATCTTCAATGTGTAATTTTACATAAAATACCAGCAATTAAATGCCTTGTTATTATTACACATTATTGCTTGGTTTATGGTAATGTATTTTTTGTAGGGAGACAAAGTGAAGGCTAACACATCAGGCAACAAGGAGCTAGCTATCCGCCTCAGCCAATGGGCGTTCGGTGAGCGCGGCCGCCTTCGCGTGCGAAACGTGCAACATCGCCGCCAAGGAGAGAAAGACTCCTCTACCACATACACTATTACGGACACTGTGGTATGCATTCCATTATTAACTCGTTCTTTTGGATTTCTTATGATTCATCAAAAAAGATAACAAGTTAACCGGGCGGGACGCATATATGTGTCAGGCGTAAACAATATCGGGTACGGGTAGGACATATGAATACGTCCTCGAAAATTATGTTCAAAAAAGTTCTGCCCGGAAAATGTAGTGTAGGTAGACTTTCAATTCCGGTGAACCGACTATCTGGTGAAGGTTCGGGGAAGCACCGAGATGCAGACAGCGCAAGACCGGTTGCTGTGGAGGTCCTTGGGAGAGGCTTGTGACCAGATCAGTGGACGTCATTTGGTTTAGACGACGTACAGAGAATCTGGAAAAGACTGTTAAATATCAATTACTATTTGGTATAGAATATTCACTGGCTCAGTCACTCGGAGATTGATTTACAGCAAATACATTTTTTTCAGTGAAATATGACATATCGGTAGATTTGCGTAACTACAGTCTTTGCCGTTGCCGCCTGAGAAATAATAATTAAAAAGAGCTCTTTAGTGGGGTTCTCTTATTCAATCTTTATTGTACATATTATTATGGATAGCTAAAAACAACTAGCAATTCATTGTTACACAAAATAACCAAACCTTGTTAACGTACAGGTTTACAGAATTGAAATAGAAGAACTGAAAAGTGGCAAGTGGCAACCGTTTGACGCCAACGATGTACAACTGGAGTTTGTACGCATTGACCCATTCATTCGCACCACACTTAAGAAGCAGCCGAACGGCGCGTATGAAGCTGTTTTCAAGGTGCCCGATGTTTGGGGCGTCTACCAGTTCAAGATCGATTATGATAGAGTTGGCTACACCAGACTATATCATTCCACACAGGTAATTGAGACAAATGTTTGCGAGAATCATTTTTGCAACATGCAACTCATTGAGCATAGCGAGCTGGGGGCATTTTTAAATATTTTTGCATTTTTCAATGCTATCTAATATATGATAAATTATTTTAATAAAAAAATTCCAGAGAAACTTGAGTCAGCTCACAAGCAAATTCTCAGGTAGGAATCGAACCCGCAACCTTTTGATAATATCAAAAATTGATAAACTAGTTTTTTTTAATTTCACTATGAGTTGTTTAGCGTTATATTAACAATAAATGTTGGTTTATCCCAGGTGTCAGTACGGCCTCTACAGCATACACAGTATGAGCGCTTCATCCCCAGTGCGTACCCTTACTATGTGAGCGCTTTCTCCATGATGGTCGGTGTGTTCCTGTTCTCCTTCGTCTTCCTCTACTACAAGGAAGATGCACCCAAGACTAAGACCGAATAGTTCATATAATTTATTTATATCACTAAGCAGAATGTTTGGTTTTCACAAAACTGTGCACCTATGTGAGAGTGTTTCATTAATAAATGATTTGTAGTAAGTCTTGTTTTGTATCATTATACAAAGGTTCTATTTATTAATAAATCATAAATATCAATCGGCAATTTTTTCCCCCAGGTCTACTAGGATGTAAAACTTAAGTGTTTGGGCAAATTTTGCCAAGCAGGGATTACGGGATTACTGTTAGGACAAATAAATATTACAAACGATTGTTCCTTTTTTATTGAAATTAAAATAATAATAAAAGTATTGTTTGGGCTATTAAGCTAATAATGTGTGGTACAGGTGGGCAAAAAATTTTTACAAATAGCAATACAAGATTTCTTTTTTTTTTATTTTTTTATAGAAAGTAGGCATGCGCTTGACCACCATCTCGCCTGATGGTAAGCGTCGATGTGATCTAGGATGTGACGCGCTTGCCTAGAAGGTACCTATTTACTCGTGACTTGAAGACCCCTAAATTGTATTTGTCAGGAAACACAGACTCAGGCAAAGAGTTCCACTCCTTAGCGGTACGTATCACAAAATTGGAACCAACACGCTTAGTGCGACTCTTTGGTATATCCACCATATAACGGTGTCGCCAGTTTGTAAGTCTGGTTGTCCGATGATAAAATGGGGACGGCGGAAGAAGATTGTACAATTCAGCTGCACACTCTCCGAAATGTATCCTATAAAATACGGATAGGCTTGCTACCTTCCGTCTATGCTCAAGGCTTTTGAGTTTTTTATAGAAAAGATCTTCATTGCCGATGAGCCTCTTTGCCCTCCTCTCAATGGACTCAAGCGTCTGGAGCTGGTATCGGGCGGAACCGTCCCAAAGATGAGAACAATACTCCATACACGATCGAACTTGTGCTTGGTAAAGGTTGAGCAACTGTTCCGGTGTGAAGTATTTTCTCACCTTCGCCAGAATGCCAAGTTTTTTTGAAGCCTCTTGAGCCATGCTCTCAATGAAAGAGCCAAAATTGAGAGTTGGTGACAAAGACATACCTAAAAGCTCAAGATGGTCAGTGATCGGCACGGATACACCTCGGAAAGTAGGAGTCAAGTTGAAAGGACTCCTTTTAGCGGAGAAAAGACACGCCTGGGTCTTTGCCGGATTGAACCCTACTAGATTCGCATCGCCCCATTCGGAGACTGCCTGCAGAGATAGGTTCATGCGGCTAACCATCGCCTCTCTATGACGCTGGATCTGTTCAGCACTGGCTCGTGCATCAGACATATAGGTCTCTACAACAGTGCTGTCATCTGCGTACCCCAAAATACCGGGCAACAGCAGGTCATTTATATGCAGCAGAAAAAGTGTTGCAGAGAGAACGGAACCCTGAGGGACGCCGGCATTGATAGCCAAATGGTCAGACGAGCTGCCGTCAATGACAACTCGTATTGACCGATCTCTCAGGAAGTCCGATATCCAGACACACAAACCAGTGGGAAGACCATATGATGGAAGCTTGCCAATAAGGCCCTTCTGCCACACCCTATCAAAAGCCTTCGAGATATCAAGAGAGTCGGCAAGCGCCTCACCGTGCCTCTCGATGGCTTCGCTCCATATGTAAGTGGCGTATGCTAGAAGATCTCCAGTAGACCGGTTCCGGCGAAACCCATATTGCCGGTCACTAAGGAGGTCAAGTCCTTAGTACTATGGCTGGTATACCATCCGGACCACTGGCTTTATTCACGTCCAGTTCCCGCAATGCCTTTCTGACTTCGGTTTGTCTTATACGTATTTCAGACATAAAAGTCCCAAATCTTGACAAACCGGAAGGTACAGCATTGCCAGGATCCAAACGCGAACTTTCGGCAAATATATCGGCCTTTTCCTTGGCCGTGTGTGCCAATGATCCGTCAGGTTTCAGCAAGGGAGGCACTGAGGAACGGCAGAAGTTACCCTCGATCGACTTAGCCAGGGACCAAAACGCTTTGCTACCCGAAGGGTAAGAGGCAAGCTTCTTCCCAATGCGGCCTATGTGATCGAAGCGAGCTCTTTTACAACCTTTTTGCAGGACTTGGCGGCTTTGTTAAAGGCTTTCTTCTTTTCGCGCGTATCAGTAGCTTTACGGGATCGAGCTTCAACCCAGGCCAAATATGCTTTGTGTTTAGATGCCACCGCATCACAGCATTTGGCATTATACCACGGGTGAGCTTTGCCGGCAAGTGATATGTCAGAGAAGGGAATAAAATACTCCATACCCTGACGAAGCACATTGGTCACAGCATCCGCGCAAACTGAGGGGTCGCTAGAAGAAAAGCAAACCTGCCGCCAAGGATAAGATGCAAAAAAACAACGCATCTCATCCCAATCTGCTAATTTAAAACGCCAAACCCGCCGAGAGCCTTTTGGGCTTGGGTCGGTCGAAGAGTACACCGACATAGATTCCACCACGCAATGGTCAGAACTGCCAAGGGGTGGCGTAACCGACACCGAGTAACTGTCGGGATTTGACGTCAGCAGAAGGTCCAAGCAATTAGCTGTCTGTCCATCAGAGTCCGGCACTCTAGTGGCTTCCTGGACAAGTTGGGTGAGATCAAGTGTCAAGGCTAGCTTTCGCGCTTCTCGACCAGCGTGGTCGGTTTTTTCGTAAGGGAACAGCCAGTCCTTGTGGTGTGCGTTGAAATCACCAAGAGCCACCAGTTGAGCGGATGGGTATCGCTGTTGGGCAATGTCTGCCTTCTCAATAAGTTGGTCGATAAGCCTGGTAGTCTCCGCGTCTCCACTATGCGAGCGATAGACACAAGCATAGATAATTTTTTGTAAACCTGTATCCACCAGAACCCAAATGATAGAAAGGGTGGGGTCTTCAAGATCACGGAGACGCAAATAACAAATGTCATCGCGTGCATACATGCAAACACCCGCATGAGCCCTAAAACAATGTTCAAGGACATAACCCGGGTAAGCCAGGTACGCCGCGTCAGTTGGACATTTTATCTGCGTCTCCGTGAGAAAGAACAGGTGCGGTTTTCTAGTCTCAAGATGGTGATGGACGGGGTCGAGATTAGAGTGCAAACCTCTTATATTAGAGACGTGCACTAGGAAGGAGAGGACGTGCGACCGCTGTTTAACCGGTTTCCTGTTGCTAACTTTCATTGTGTCGTGAGGGAAGGTAACGAAGGACGGAAGTAGTACGAGATGCTGATTGCGAAACAAATGAGAAGAGTCAGGGCCTCACACCTCGGGATAGCCAAACCGGAGACCGCGGGGACGCCCGAGCCCCCCCAAGGGTGTCCACCGGGTCCTCTCGTCCGGGCGCCAACCGGCACGATGGCGCACCCCCAGGATTTTTCGCGAGATGGCGGGGCAGCCTTTTGTAAGTGGCTAGCTCACTACTCGGGCCCCCAACTATCTGCGGTCGGCCAGCGGAAGAACCGTGCCTCGGATCCCGCTGCTCTCCGAATCTGGATATCCGATGCATTGCCCTAACACATCCCAAGAATTCGTCCATTGCAACCAGCACAACTGCACTGACCCGTCCTCCAATATGGCTTCACCAGACTTCAGCACTGGAACACGATCGGTTGGGACCGCTTGGCAGTGCTGTCTTTGTCTGGTGGGTGGTAACACGCCGCGGCCGAAGCCTACCACCTGAAAGAGGTTTACTCCTTTAGCACCACCCAGGGGCCACGTGTGGGACATCGAGGGTTAAATCCCACGGACGCGAGTAAACTTGGACCCCCAACCGTCTTGAAAACCGTCAGGGAGAGGGGCGCGCGGGTGGCGGGAAACTATGCTTCGCATCATACAATTTTAGTCACGATGAAGCGCTTTACGGGACAACAGCGTGCTTTTTATGTATTTTTTTTTTACAAAAACGATTCCTGCCTTACTGTACGACGCCTGTTTAGAATTGAATACGGATTACGCTGCGTGAATGTCTAAGTGTTAATTTAATCAAAGCTTGGGTCGAGAAGTTCGACAACGAACAAACAGCCAAGTTCAAGAAGAAGCGATGAGAACATTCGAGAGGCTGAGATTTCCGTATGGAACGATCCAGAATCATTTACGAGTAAGCGTTCGGCGGCTCTGGTAATACTAAGAACTAGTTTACGGCGTTTTTGCATCTGGACCTCAAACTGCACCCATATAAGCTTCAAATTGTGCAGGAGATGAAACCGAATGATTACATTCAACGTTAGTTATTGGCTGACACTATGCTGGAGCAATTCTATAGCCTTGAGAATGTATTGTTTAGTTGTTTGCACGTGAATAAGCACAATTGTCGATATTAGAGCAAGGAAAACCCTCGCCTTGAGCACCAAAAGCTACTTCTTTCACCTAAAACGACAGTATGGGCTGCCATATCAGCAAAGAGCATAATTGGTCCGTATTTATTTGAAAATAATCAACGAAATAATGAAACTGAATTCAGCAGAATACGTCAAGATGTTGCGAGAGTTTTTGACGCCGCAGTGGCATGAATTTCATGGATACAACAGCAGAACTTGATCTATCAAGATTGAGCAACATGTCATACCTCAAATGTGACTTTACCGGTAGTCAAAGAAATGTTTCCGAATAAATTGCTTTTTCGAGGTGATATCCCATTGGCTCCGAAAACCTTACCCCATGCGATTTTTTCTTGTGGGGATTCCTGAAAAGTCGAGTGTTCTTTAATAAACCGACTACAATACCCCAATTAAAACAAAACATCCACGAGGAGATAGCCGCGACCTGCAGCATGTGTCAGTTTTCCAAAGTTTGCGTAGTCGATTGCAGGAGTGCAATCATTACATTAAATAAATCAACAAAATAACATTTGTAGTTTTATTTCTTTTCGTTTTTCATAAGTGCACACATTTTTGACCCACCTGTATTAGGCTTTCGTTAACTCCGAATCCACCACCGTACGTTACATAAAAAATCGGAGTATAGCGAGTTTGAAACCGAGCGTTGATTTTAAATTTGTGTATTGTCAGTTCGTTGGGACTTATTATATTTTGCCGGGAATCTAAACATAATATTAAATGTCAGTACAATCTAGACAAATCCCCTCTATCTGACAACTCTACACCTAATACGTAAGGCAGTGCACATACAATAAATTTCTTTATATTCGGCTATCGTCTTCATCCGATCCTTTTCAAGTCTTATTGGTTTTGATGATTTTATAGCCATAAACTCTCATATACAGTCTGAACAACTTTAACTTGCCCCTATCATATACCTGTTTTTATCGAACTAAGCGTTAACTGAAGTGCAAGAAAGCGATGTTATGGGTTTGGATTTCGGTTTAACCATAGATTCACTCAGTCCTGCCCTACCGATAGAAACAAATTGCCATTCATTGACTCGCTGCCTCAACGTTTAAACCTCTAGTTTAAGATTCACTAGAGGCCACTTACAAAATATACGTGGCCACTAGCCCCACAAATTCTGACACGGCTTTCATGTCATCAGTCCGAAATAGCTTTTTAGTGGATTCTGGCCTAGTGAGCGTTAGTTTCTGTGGGTAAATAAATAAATAACAAGAAACTGACGAATTATTATAATAGAAAAATACTAGAAAAAATCGACTCGGGTCACAAGTGAATCTCAGGCGGGAATCGAATCGCAATTGGGAGAGCATTGGACCGGATTTCCAAAGGTTGCGGGTTCGATTCCCGCCTGAGATTCACTTGTGACCCGAGTCGATTTTTTCTAGTATTTTTCTATTATAATAATTTATCTGATAAGATCGCATTGAAAATGCATAAAATATATAAAAATTATAAAAGAAACTGACGCTCAAAAGTAAGCTATTTTTAAGGAGAGATCGTATTTCTTATGTTAATCAATTAGCACCATTGTCTCGAATCTCGCTCAAAGAGTAAGTCTGTATTTTGTGATTGTATTGTATTCCCAGACTCTTTCGATTGGGTTATCAGCCATTACGATGGCCAGCTCTCAGTGCTGCGATAATTGATCTTACCACGACATCTTAATATTAAAAATCTTTGTTTTACATGGACGTTAGCGTCTATAAAGTTCCTTGATTCATCAGTGAATAGAACCGGTGTCCAATAAACCTGTTATTGATCACACACGAATCTCTATTATATACTATATTTGCTAAACTATTTTTTTTTCGCTATTATTCTAACATTCCGAACAGTATTGTAACTACTGCTCCGGGCAAAGCTTATAAAGTCTTAAGGAAAAAGAATAAATAAAATAAATGTAAAACCTATTTAAGTAAAAAAAAATAGCTTTATGAACACAACTTAAGTGAATTTGACATCCCAGTTATTAATTTTGAACGCATCCATTTGAAATGGTAATGGCATGCATGTCATACTTGGCTTTGTAGAATAAAATTTTAGCAAAAATGGTATAATTTACCCGTTATTAATCACAAAAACCACGCTATTTCTTGCGGTAGAATAAGTTAGTGCCAAATAACTGCTAGTTCTGACATAAAAAGTGAAAATATCAAACATTTTAGTGATTCGTGCAGGGTGTAGATTGGTGCCCCAATATTTCTCATTAATGCAAATCAAAAGTGTTCATTTTAATGTATTCTTATGATTAAAATATAAGTAACTTATGAACGTCCTTGTTGGCCGTTTATTGCATGAAGTGTTCCTTGCAGTGATGTGTTTACATCTGTAACTGTCGCGTAAGTATGATGTCATTGTATTACTTCCATAAAAAATATGTTGGCTGTGTGCCCACCCATTTTCCTTTTAGTTGTGATTCTAACATTGTTTTGTGAAGATATCCACGCGGAAAAAGCGCAATGAACTCTATAGGTTATAGGTGACTTGATCCCACTAATGTATCCAGCCAGCCATTTTTAAGCTTTATCTGTGACAACTGTAAGAACTGCCCAAAGTTTGTTATGCCTTTGTGTTTATAATACTATAATAATGAAAGACTAACATGAATATGCAGTACCCTTTATATATCTTAATATTTTATTACAAGGGCTATGACGGCTCTTTGACTAAGTACAAACAAGTCTGTAATTTGCCAATATTAATTAATCTGCATATTGAAAATGGCAATCATCATAGTATAGTGTAACGAAATATGTATATTTAGTAATGCAATAATATTTAGCAATTGCTGTGACCAATGTTTTGGCTAATAATATGTTGTTACTTAATTCTAATTAGAAAATACAATTTCAATATGATAAACCCAATGTTTACTTATAAAAAAGAGGTTGACATAGTTGTCACTTAAGATATCTGTACTCTGTAAAGATCTCTATGATAGAAGTGATAACCCTATTTTTCATTAGGCAAAAGATAATGCAAGTGCACTTAAGACATTTCAGCGTGGTGGTTTATCAATTAACTCAAGGTCAAACTAAATGCAGTGTTAGACATTTGTCTCTTACAGTAGTTTTCTTATCTATGGATGACTATTTGACGGTGGTGGTAATATGTTTTTAAATATGTTGTTTGTAACTTGTTGAGTTTCGTTATAACTACCAAGTTTTTCCTGTAACACAAAACAATAAAGGTATTGAATTTAAACCTAAATTTGAAATGTTATCCTTGGCGTTGATAACACAGTAAATTACAATTTCTGTTACATTTATAAGTGTAACAAAAAGAAATAATTAATCTGTAAAATATGTTATTTAAACAGAAAGCGCTGTAAGCAAATGGAGATGGATGCGTCGCGGAGGCAACGCACCCAAACTAAGGCCACGGCCGAGGAGCAAGCTCTTGATCAGATTGCCAGAGAGGTGAGTCTATTTTATTATTGGCATACTTTTACTATAATATTTTTGTTATTTAAGCTGCCAGATTTAATATCCTAAGAAAATATTATTAAAAAAAAGTTGTTTTTTTTGACCACAATATTATCATGCACCTACCTTTATGACAGTATTAGTATAGTGATAACTGATAAGCAAATGCATCATACGGTACACAGATTTCTTTCCTCTTAATATGCTTGTACTAACCTTTTTGTATATAATACATACATAATGGTACTTCAAAAACCTAAATGTAATTAATTAAAATAAGATACAAGCAATTAGTAACATAACACACAAAGCAATTAGTTTTAATCAGTTGTCTTAAAGGTCTGTTTATAGTATTATATAAATGATACTTAGATATATTTAACAAAATAAATTAAAGATATACAGCCATTACTTTGATTAAAAGACGCCAATGGATATTCTTATGAAATTTATTTCACTTTTTTTTTAATAATTGTTAAGAATAGCAAGAGTTTTGTAATTAATAATAATACTGCTAATATCAACTTTCCCTTTATCCCCCGTAAATTATAATAACTCATACGAACAATAGTCAACTTGTTGCTTGTTTAGTAGTATAGCCAAATTGTTGGCATGAACTATGATAAATAAACATTCTATACCTAAAGAAAACACCAACTGTGACATTATAAATATGTTTGCTTACTTCTATTCACTCACAAATTATTTAGGGAGCACATAAAGTTGTAGGTTTTTATATGTTGATTGTTATAGTCTTAAATGACAAATGAAGGAAATATAACACCAATCTCGAATATCATTCCAACTGTATCAGATAATAGTAACTTGATAACACTGCACATTGATAAGGTTGAAGAGTTATTTATTAATAACTCACCAGTTTATTTTTATTGTGTCTACCATTCTGAGACTTGATATGAATGAATTCAAAAAATTATATGCACTGGTGCCCGCTCAAAGCCAAAAGGTATCTTCATCACTCGGGGTCGGTTAAGCTTCTTGTGTCACTTTCCGGCTTATTTAACAGAGACTTATCTGCCAGTAGATACGATGCAGGGTTTAATGTGGATGCACGTTTTTTTCCTTAGATTAATCAACTCAAAGACTGTAAATAGATATGGCAAATATATATGGCTATCCATGTGTGGCAAATACACTTTTAAAAACTAAGCAATGAGGTGTTTTCTTACATACCCCAGTTGCTAATATAGAATTATTCCACCTGGGATGCCGGCTCTCTCAGTGACGTGCAATGGTTTAAGCGACAGTTTATCGGATTAGACTACGCGATGCCGAAACATCCGCACAGTGAGTGATTCCGGACCCGAAAGATAAAAATAATTTTGTAATATTATAATTTTCCCAACCAACAAAGTTTAATACAAAATAAAATTTTGTTCTTGTTTTTTATTTCCTAAAAATTGCAAAAAAAGGAAATACTAAATTTTAAAATATTCTTTGCTGCAGAGTTTTTACGACATTACTACCTATATATTATTACATGTTAACGTACAAATACTGTCTGTTTTTTTATGGTAAATATATATTATTGTAGTACCAATTCACAGAATTAAATCAACCTTTGTTCGTGGAATATACTAATGTAAATCGTGGAATACGATCGACTTTTCTGTTTGAGCTGCAGTTTCCCTGAGAAAGTAACTGTAATAATAATACTAGTCCTCAGAATGGGTCTCAGAAGTAGTGAATTAAATTCTGGAGCAAGGGCGGATCCAGGGGGAGGGTCATGGGGGTCATGACCCCCCCCTGGGCGGGGTCCAGGACCTATTTAGACCGCTAATTAAAATTGTTAAACAATGTTTTTATATATTTTTTGTCACAAAATATATTTAATTTAAGTACCCTCAATATTAAAATAATTTAATTTAATACTTTGTATGATAGCGAATGCATTATTCGGGAACGAACGATTTATTTTTATTTTTTTATTTTTATATAGGATGGGTTTGCTCTTGATCCCAATCAAGCTCGGGGGCTAAGACAGAATCCACGATGGAACAAGCTAACCCAGAAGTTGCCTATTCACCCTGGCTTTGAAAATGGACGGGTTATATGTACTCGGTAATACAGAAGCAGGGAGGGAGTTCCACTCCTTTGCTTTGCGCATTATGAAGGATGTTGAAAAGCGCTTGGTGCGACAGGTAGGAATATCAACCAAGAAAGGGTGGTAGCCTGCAGTGCGTCTGGATGTCCGATGGAAAAAAGGAGCTGGCGGTATGAGCAAATGCAGCTCTTGAGCACACTCTCCAAAGTACAGTATGTAGAAGACCGCCAGACAGGCAACTTTGCGGCGATGAGCTAGGGTGTGAAGCTTACTCTTCACCAATTTGCTGTCACCGATGAGTTTCTCAGCTCTGCGCTGAATCGTATCCAGTGAAGCAAGTTGTTATTTTGCTGAGCCATCCCAAAGGTGGCTGCAATATTCCATGCAAGATCGGACTTGAGCTTTATAGAGTGTTAAAAGCTGTCCTGGCGCGAAATATCGCTTAACCTTATTTAGGACGCCCAGCATTTTGGCTGCAATTTAAGCTTTCGATTTGATGTTGGCGCCAAAGTTGAGGTCTGAAGACAACTCCATGTCAAGAAGCTCACAAGTACAGATGTACCTCGGAAAGTAGGAGTGAGGTGGAAGGAACTCCTTTTTGCCGTGAAAAGACACGCTTGTGTTTTGGAGGCGTTGAAATTAACGAGGTTACTATCCCCCCACAGGGAAACGTAGTTTAGCCTCTGGTTTATTCGCTCAACCATGGCCTCTCTCATGAACATTACGTCGTCGCCGCTGGCTTTTGCGCTAGACAGGTATCTCTCTACAACAGTACTGTCGTCTGCATATCCAACAATTCCTGGTATTAACAGGTCACAACACATTGATGTGCAGGAAAAGCGTCGCAGAAAGAACAGACCTCTGAGGAACTCCGGCATCAATAGCCACTGAGTCAGAGGAGCAGCCATCGACAACTACTCTGATCGATCGTTCAGTCAGGAAGTCGGCTATCCAACTGCAAAAGTCAGCGGGAATACCGTACGCAGGAAGCTTGCGCAGCAGACTTGCGTGCCAGACCCTGTCAAAAGCCTTCGAGATGCCAAGTGACACGGCAAGTGCTTCGCCGTGCATCTCGAGGGCCTCGCCCCAGCAATGCGTCACATAAACTAGAAGATCCCCAGTTGAGCGTCCTCGGCAAAAGCCATATTGACGGTCACTGAGGAGATCGTTGTCTTCTAGGTATGAGAGCAACTTGCTGTTCAGCACTCTCTCCATAAACTTACAGAGTATGGAAGTGATGGCGATCGGTCGGTAATTGCATGAGTCGGCACGACCACCCTTTTTGGGTATTGGTTGCACGTTGGCAAGCTTCAAGGATTTTGGGACTGTTTTAGTGTTGAGAGAGAGGCGATACAAGCGTTTTAGCACAGGAGACAACTTAGGCGCACAGTACCTCAGCACTTTTGCTGGTATGCCATCAGGACCACTGGCCTTATTCACGTCCAGACTAAGTAAGACTCTACGGACCGACTTATTGTGAATTGTGATCTCCGACATCGAAGAATCACAGTGAGGTATGTTTGGTGATTGTTGAGAGCCGGTGTCTAGACGGGAACTGCTCGCAAACAGAGACCCAAACAAACTTCTTTTCTCAGCTGCAGAATGGGCAATTGACCCGTCAGATTTCAGCAATGGCGGTAGCATAGGACGGCAGAAATTCGCTTCGACTGACTTCGAGAGGGACCAGAAATGTTTACTTCCATTCGGATAGGAAGACAGTTTCGTCCCTATTCGGCAGATGTTGTCGAATCTCGCCTTTAGTAACACCCTTTTGCATTACTTGGCGGCCGAATTATAGGCTCTCTTCTTCGCTCGGATTCTCCGTGCACCGACCCCGCGATCGCGGATTTGCGCCCATGCTTGGTAAGCAGATTGTTTTTGGGCCTCAGCACAAGCGCAAGCCGCATTATACCAAGGTCGGGACTTGTAATCGAGCGGGATGTCGGAGAATAGAATAAAATACTCCATTCCCTGCCGAATTACATCCGCGATCGCATCAGCGGTGCATGAAGGGTCGCTCGAAGAGAAGCAAGTTTGCCGCCAGGAATAAGAAGCAAAGAAAATACACATCTCGTCCCAATCTGCTGACTCGTAACGCCATACTCGCCTCATGCCTTTAGAGCTATCACCTGGAGGAGAGCAGATTGATACGGATTTCACCACACAGTGGTCGGACGATCCTAGTGGAGCTGAGACCGATACTGAATGTTTGTGTGGATCAGTTGTCAGCAGTAGGTCAAGACAATTGGGTGTGTGGCCAGCAATATCTGGAATTCGCGTCGCTCGATCCACCAGTTGGTAAAGATTTAGCGCTAGGGCAAATCGTCGCGCTTCTATCCCAGCATGGTCAGTTTTCTGGTATGGGAATAGCCACTCTTTGAGGTGAGCGTTGAAGTCCCCCAGAAAAACAAGCTCCGCCGCTGGATATCGCTGAGTTGCCAAGTCTGCCGTCTCTGTGAGGTAATCTATGAGCAGAGTCGTCTCCCGGTCACCGCTGTGCGATCGGTAGACACAGATGTAGAGCAACTTCTCTACCCCTATGCCCACCAGAAGCCAGATAACAGAAAACCCGGATTTTTCAAAGCATCGGAGACGCCTATAGCATATGTCATTGCGGACGAACATACAGACCCCTGCACACATTTTAAACTTATGCTCAAGTGCGTAGGCAGGGTAGTTGAGGTACGCCTCGTCCGACGGGGCGTCTGTGTCTCCGTCAAGAAGAATAGGTGCGGCTTTTCGGTCACTAACTGGTGATGGACCGAATGGAGATTTGAGTGCAGTCCTCTAATGTTCGCAAGGTGCACTTTAAATGGGAGGAAGTGCAGCCGTTGTTTAAGATTCTTCCTATTCCTGATGTTGATGTTCTTCCTATTCCTTTTCATGATGTAGAATGTTGGGGGGTAGGATTTTTAGTCGAGACGCTACTTAGTCGACCAAAGGAAGTTTTCTTGGGCTAAGCCGACCAAAAAAGGGAACTTACCAGGAGACTGCGCGGACGCCCGAACCTTGTGTTGGTGCTCTAAGATAGCGGCAAAAACTAGGGACACCGCATCCAATATTTCACACTTATTATGTTTTTTTTATACAATTCATTAAAAAATCAATGAAAGACAGAACTGTAAAATGTATTCACAAATAATGCTCACTGACTGATATTTTAGCGCGATTACACGGTCCTTTGTATTGGCAGACTGGACGCAAATTTATTAGTGCCATAGTTAACACATTGCGAGTCCATTGGTATACTTAGTCTGAGGTTTCGACATACTTCTAGCAAGACCTACCTAACCTCAATCGGAACGACTAAACTTACTTTAATCAACTATTAAATTTAATATAGTATTAAGTTGAAATGTTTTAAAATTCCAATATAAGGAATAGAGTTCTTAAAAATGTAGGTAGGTAGGTACAGTACTTACATACATTAATAAAATACCTACTTATTACCTGTATCAATTATTATCAAAATTTAATTATTACTTCTTGTGACTTGACCACGACTATTTGACCCCCCCCTGGCGCCAAAGCTGGATCCGCCCTTGTTCTGGAGCTGTTGTTTCGCCAAGGCGTCTGTTCAATTTTTCTGAAACTGAACATGAACTTTAAAATATCTCACAATCTTTTTGTTTTCACTTTTATATTCAAAAGATCTTTTTGTGTACTAAGACACTAGTAATTAAATGGCACCTTTATAGTTACGATGTGGCTGACATGTAAAATTTCTAATCTTAGTTTAATACTTTGGGCTGTGAGTCTGTTAGTCATCAATGCTACTTCAATACAGGGGTTGATAAGAATACTCTGGAACAGACCAATATCAATATCAAGATGCCTGCAGAAGTGTATGGGTTCGAGTCTCGAATGGGGCAGATGTTTGCGTGTTGAATACGCAGGGAGTCATGGGTATTTATATATATTTCTATGAATATTATTTATGTATCATATATATACGTATATCCGTTACCCTAGTATCCATAACACAAACCTTACAGTGTTTACTTTGGGATAGGCTAATTGGTGTAAGTGTAAGAATTATTATCATTTCTATTTTCAAACTTGTTTTTATCACAAGTTTTGTATGGAAAGTGCGAGTCGCACGCCCACTGTGCCGCGTGTCACCTGTCCTGCATCAGTGAAGTGCATGCGATTAAAATAGCCTTCCTTATGTTCACACCTCTGCAGTCACACTCCCGGTACAAATTGTGAGATGCAGTTATTAGTCTCTCTCATGTAATTTCGGATTCATAATCTAATTAATGTTATATACTCACACAATTAAATAATCATTTTCGCTGGTTAGGTTTAGTTGCAATTTCTTTTGTTCTCGTGCGATTTGTTCTTAATTTTGGTCTAAGTTTCTCTTATTAATAGCTAAGAATTATCGGATACCTATATTTGGCACAAGCGTTTTTTTTTTATTTCACGAGTCTTGTAAACAAGTATCATACACAACTGAAGACCGATAGCCAGTAGACGCTTGTTCCAAAATAATTATTCGCATCGGTTGGCAATAGTTCCTGAATTCATACTCTGGTGGTGGAAATATTTTTTTCATTCGTCTTGAAATCTATTTTCTTATTTAATCAATTCACTGCTATATAATTAAGCCGAAAGCAACTTTAATTAGAAAAATAACGACTTGTCTTATGTGTTCCCTTCCAACACTATGTATTTTTTTCTAAATTTTCCTTTTTTTTTCAAATTTTCAACATTTTAGTTCTAAGAGCGCGATTTGGGCGTGCAAACTCTTTGCGTTAGCCGCTTTTATTGATTTTCGGTTTTGCATACCCTCGGCACGATATGTTAATTCAAACTACAAATGCAACAAGAATACGGCAAATGTAGTACCATACATAATTATATTTAGTGGCTGTTCGACAACAGGCCGTCAAACCTTAAATTAAAAAAAGTAATAACATGTACTCATGCCATATAGCATGCACTATGGATTTGGATAAGCCTTTTTGATAGATCTTTGGCGAAAACTGTGTTAGGGTTGTTAATAACGTTTTAATGTTAAGTTTTAAGAGTATTTCTCATACTTGCAAAATCTTTGCAATCAACTTTGGTCACAAGTGAATTCCCGTCTGAGAATTCACTTGTGATGTTCATAGTAAGCTTAAATTTATTTATCTATGTGCATCTGTTAATGTATGTAAATCCGATCTGTCGTTCGATTAGTTTACCATTCAGGCGGTAACATAGAGAAAACACGGGGTTGTTTTTAATTATTTTACTAACATTCAGCAGCAGCCCTATCCGATGCAACTGCATTTATGCGCGCGCATACCGGCTGCGAACGAGCGCAATTACCGCGATGCGCGCCGAAATAGACATACCACGCCCGCAGCTCGCTCTATTTGTGATGACGAGACCTCTCGCTGTCCCTTCTCTTTGGCACTTATTGTTAAGATTCTTTTAATAAATAAATAAATTTAGTTACAAACTAAACAGAGATTTCATAAAATAATCGTGACTCGGAAACATATTCGTTATATAAACACTTTCGAAAGCAATTCATATATAACTTTATCTACTCTAATACTATAATACAAAGATTCTAAAACTGAAAACAAAATGCTTATGACAAACATAACGTACAGGCCAAAAATAATAAAAAAAAAGTTTCATTACGATACAGGTCTTGTATGGACACCTGTAACATAATATAACTTTTTTATCATAACGATACACCTATACAACCTCCATCGGGACCAAGGAGGTTGAACCTCTACTTTAAAAAGGTTTCAATGAACGAGTCCTCGACGACCGACGCAACACGCATGCGCAATCGATATTTGCACCTTGGCGCCAACATTTGACATTTAAAAATTTGTTGTTATATTCAGCGTTTTATTTGCAATATTGTTTTACGTATTATAGTATGAAAGTAGATAAAGTAGTGTATGACACTATACATAACTTGGTCTTATAACACTCGTGTGATACTATAAAAAAACTCGCCTACGGCTCGTTTTTTTAAAACACACTCGTGTTATAAGAACCCTTATTATGCAACAGTATCATAAACTACTATAAAACCACAATGCTGAAAGAATGTCAAATTATAAGTGCAGCGACTTATCTTCTTTATTACATGCGATGTAACGTCTTTTTTTGTATGTCTGCTACGGTTTGATAGAACAGTCTCTATTGAACTAATACATCATCTTTATTGCCCCAAAAGAATATAAAAAGGCAGCGCTATTTTACAAACAACAATTAATATAACTCAGCTACCGAATATATTAAATTCTGAATTGACAACTCAGCGACTAATGGTGTATTTTATTTAGATATTTTACAGATTCAACATCTGTCTATTAATGACTTCAAATTCTGGCCTCGATTAATAAGGCATTGAATTTATATTCAATGCCTAAATATTGGCTTAAGTATAAAAATATAGGTGATATGACTAATAGTGAATGGTAGTAATAGTAGTAATATGGATTATTTATAGCGATCCAACATGATGAATAAGTTTGTGTTTTAATCAAACAATCATTTATAAATCTTTCGCGTGAGAATAAAATACATTATAAAAGATTAATTTATTTCTTACATAAATAATTATGTAACAAATAAATTAAGTTTGTTAATTTTAAGCCAATATTTAAAAATATAGGTATGACTATATGAAATGAGGGGTTGTTGAAGTTAATTTATAGATACCATTGAAACACTTATTGGAAACTGGTAATGTTACATATTGAGTTACTATAGAATAATCACCATACCGTGTCATATTGACGGTAGCTTGTATTACAATAGGTATGTGGTCGCTTGCAAAGTATTTTTAAGACGCTTAAAGTATATCGCTGACTAAATAATTCATTCAACTCATTCTGTTTAAAGACGAAACTGGCAATTTAAAGAATTAGAAGCACCCTTAAAGAATTTCAAAATAACATAACATGTTATAATATATGTACTAGCGACCCGCCCCGGCCGCTCACGAGTGCAATGCTCTACTATATTATGAATGTATTATACATATAAACCTTCCTCTTCAATCAGTCTATCTATTAAAAAAAAAGCATCAAAATCCGTTGCGTAGTTTTAACGATTTAAGCATACATAGGGATATAGGGACAGAGAAAGCGACTTTGTTTTATACTATGTAGTGACATAACATAATATGCGTGGTACATTTCCCATTTAGCGTTGTCTCCGGCTGTTTTTCATTAGGAAATTTAAAGCCTGCATTTTGGATTGAGTTAATAAGATTAGTAAGGATTAGCTGATAATTGTTTTTTTTTATATTTCACAACATTTAGTTCTTACACTTTTCGCGCACATTACACATTTAAATAAAACTAAACGTCAGGATTAAATATAGAATATGCGCAAATATCTGTTAAAAAGAAGTTTTATTTCACATTTTTTTTATTGAGAAGTAAGATAATAGTTCTAAAGTCATTAATTAATATCTCACACAATTAAAAAATCTTGAAACGGAACTGCAATTACGACTTCCTACAGCAAAAACCGAACTTCGTTGAAGAGCCTTAACGAGGATGAATGGTGTTGATGTAATGATTTAATTTTGTGAACAGTTCTTTAAGGAAGTAACATCACGAAAAATAGATCCCATCAAAAACAATACTTGTCAAAAAAACCAAGTCTCGTAACTCAGTTGTTCTACGGTAAAAAGTTTATATAAATATATTGACTCGGCCATCGCATGAAAACACGTGTAAATTAAATTATTTAGTGCGATGGCCGAGTCAATATATTTATATAAAACAATAAAGATTTTTAATATTGATATGCGTCACTATAAGATGATGTTAATTATTACGTAACAACTTAATGCTTCGAGTACGGAGATTCCAGACACAATTGATTTTCAATTGTTATGGACCACGATCGTGGTCTTAGGGACTGGACGTATTAGGACAGAAATTCGCTTAAGTAGGGACTACATAAATTAATAACCGACTTGGTGTTACATGGATCTCACAACTTTTTACCGTAGAACAACTGAGTTGCGAGACTTGGTTTTTTTGACAAGTATTGTTTTTGATGGGATCTCATTGCTTTTTGTATTTTGTAGACAGTCTACTTTTTTCCTTTTCGGTACCTTCTACTTATTGTATATATATATGTATATCTACCAGCAACGAATTTTCTTAAAGCCCTCTCTCTGACTTATGAACTTTTCTTATTTTTGTAGGTTTTTTTAGTTTTTCCTTGATTCATAAATCAAACACTATTTATATTCCAAATTTGAAGCTTCTAGGTCTGCTAGAAGTGTCTTAGAATTTTGATGATCGGTGCGCAGTGAGTGACAAAATTAAGAAATTTGACCCGTTATAATTCTTAAACTACTAGTTCAAATTGAATGAAATTTGAAATATACCGTGTCTTTACAATGCCTGCATGGTTACTGAAAATTCAGTCTTCTAGTTTTATCCACAACGAAGTTACAGGGGGTCGAAAATGGCCTGAATTGCTTCGAGAAAAGGATGGTACGTCCGTGCCGCTTTTTTGCTTGACTTGGCGGGGGCACTGCCGTGCCCCCAGTTTTCATTTTGATAATTCGTTATATAATTTAAACAATTTGATAACTACCTCGGTATTCGAGTGGCTTGCATACCGATTTTCATGGTAAAGTCACTCCACGGTCCCGGGCTCGATTCCCGGCCGGGAATAAATGAACTTCTATATTGGCTCTGGTCTCTGTGTTCTGGTACCGCGTTGTTTCTTAACTGTGTATATTTCTGTATTCTGCAGCCACATACATAATTTTATTTTAATACTTAAAGTAATTATTAGTTGATGAATGTTGAAATGTTTAATAGCATCCACTTGAAGCAGACGCTTAAAGCTCGTATATGTTATGGTTCTTTATCTGTTCAAGTGGTTGCATTATCAGCTGATGAGTCTTCAACAAACACAATGTATGGGTGGCGATAGATACTTAGAGATAAAATAAGAACCACTTGCGGCGATCTATCATACTTACATACCGACGACGTTTTGTGCAACGGTAGCGATCCTGCCTTTTCCACCGACGTTCCTGAACTCGAATCTCGGAAGGAGCAGATATTTGTCTGATGAATACGAGCATTTGTGCCTGAGTCATGGATATTAATATATATTTCTATACATATTACATATTTATGAATCATGTATGTTTGTCTATCCGTTACCCTAATATCCAGAACACAAGCCTTATGCTTACTTTAAGCTAGGCTAACTGGTGGGGATTTAAGAACTATTATTATTATTATTATCATACTATTTTTGTGCACAACAATACTAAAATCGTATATGTACTGTTATAGTGGCCATAAAACCAAATTATATACATTAGTAGCTGAACCGGCCAAGTTATAAATTAAAATGAAACTCATCCTATGTCTTAAGTTGGAGCAAATCCAACAAAATGAAAAAAATAATAATACTAGATTTAAATGGGCGCATGTTACTTATGGAGATGTAATGAGATGTATGATATGCATAGATGTTGAGAGCATTTGTAAAGATGCGCCCCCACGTTTTGAGTGGCCCCTCGCTTGGCCCCGCCGGGTTATTTTATTCTTTTTTGGTTACTGAATAACGTGGGATTTTTAGATTTTTAAATCTAATATTATTATTTTATTCTTTTTAATTATTAACTCAACGAAGTAACCATGTGTTACGCAACAATCGGATAAGCCCCATACAAAAGTGAAAGTTGCCGAAAGTTGACCTGAAAGTGCACCTAGAAAGTTGAAAGTTGTTTTAGGATGCATTGTCATCGGGTTCTGACTTGCTCCAAAAATTTCAGCTCGCTAGGTGGCCGGGAAGTGCCTCAAAATTGAGTTGCAAGAATCCAACTGCACAGACAGACATACAGACAAGAAAGCGACCTGAGAAAAACGTGGGAAAAATCACAATTCGTTTAGTAGTTTCGGATTTCATCGCGGTCAAACACTGTGACAGGGATTTTTTATATAGATAGATGTTCATTCCGCTGTCAGAAATTCAAGTTAAGGTATTAAAATATTTTTTTAGGTTGTCTCACAAATTGGAATGAATCAACCTATCTGTTTGAGAGAAAAACAAATCTAAAGGAATCGCTACGATAGCAGAGCGATCTGAGACTAACCATTAAACATATCTTGTGTCAATATAACAGAATTCCTAATTAAATTCTCAATCTTAGTAAAGGGTTTCTGAGTCAGATAAAAATTATTACTATATTCGCCACTGCCTCTCAAATTATTTCAGTATACATCAATTCCTGCTCTACTTACTTTGATTATACATTCGCCTTGCATATGTTTTCCATATGTTAACCGTAATAAGAGTGCGCAATATATATTTGGTATGTGCCCAAAGAAAATAGTATTAATTTGGAATAAACCAGCCTGGGAAAAACTTGTTTTCGTTTGCGATAATACTTATAAATGAGGACGTCGTTCTATTAAGATTTAATTCATTCGCCACGTGTAACAAATTGTTTACAAAGAACATCCTTTTTCCTTATACGTTTAGTAATTGTTCAGCACCAACCCTGTTTCGGAGGCGAAGGCTGTTATTTTAAAATATTTTATGATATTCGAAACCTATTTATTGAAATGATCCAATGTAAATAGCTCTTATTCCTCGCTCGTATTTGAAGGAGTAATTATCCACTTCCACCACTCATAGGCAAACAGTTACACAACGACTTATGGATATAGTACTATCTGACATCTGGGTGGCGATTAGTTCGTGTTCACCTTCTGAAAGAGATTCAGGAATATAGGGCTGTAGTTTTAACTTTCAATGAGGTTGACACTGTCTATAAATCTATAAACAAAATATCTATCATTAAAAAACAAAAACAAGAACAGATTCAAAAAACAGAATTAAAAAAAATAAAGACGAGGCTGTATTAACCTTGCACCCTTTGCCTTTATAAAATAAAATATAATAATAATGTAAAATAAAACAAAAAAACTTTAAACTTAAATATACAATGCTCTTTTCCTTTTTTCTTCACAACTTTTAATCAAAGTTATACATATTTCTGCGCTTAACACGAATAATTACTTTTTTTGATTTGACTGATTTATGATTTCTTTAAATCATTAGACTCCTCTTACTCCATTTCGTAAACGATCTTAAGCGACTCATCTTTATTGGAAGTAATAATTGATTTCGCTTGTGAGTAGGGTCGGAAACTGAAATGGGTCGCGTACAATACCCGGGGTTAACGTCCGGAATCACATCGATCCAATGTCCCACTTTTGTAGAGCCTTTCTGGGACTTCGTCTTATTTCATACAAATCATATCTTAAAATTGCGTGAGCTCCTAACATTTACGTGATTTATTGCCGATGTTTAACAACTCATAAACGCATTAAACGTGAATGTAAAATGAAATGTTGGCATGTTTTTCAGAACAAATGAAAGTAGCTTTGTTAAATATTATTAAAGAATTATTACGGTTCTTAAAAGAAGATATTAGCATCACTAATATGATGACTTATTAACCTTTATGAGAGCTCTGAAAAGAACACGATCAACACTCTTTAAAAACCTAACTAGTTATCTATAGGCTTCTTGCTTAGATCCTAGACTTTTATACGATCAAGCTTTGACGTCAGAGAAAGCATTGATCCGTCTGGTCCCCAACCCAGTCTGCCACCTCCCAGACGGCTGATGCAAGATATCCAAATATTGCATTTGTTCGCCTCTTTTTTTTTAATAAAAAAATGCCTTCATGCGTATATGTGTATTAGAATATTTTGGCGGACAATTTTATAGAATAAAAAATAATTTACATGCTCTTAAAAGGGATCGTAAATGTATGTATATTTCGAGGTATGTAATTAGTATGAGGTCAATTACTTTTCAGATATTACCTGTGTTTTCAAAGCCGTAGTATTAAGATACCACGGCTATTATTAATACGGAAATATCTATATATAGTCTCGAAATCCATTTTACCTCGCATCATCGTTAAAATTTACCCTAACATTATTGTTACAATAAAGGAGAGCGCCATTAAAAAATCTTGTATACCGACTGACGGTTTTATATAACAATTTTTCACCGACAATTTCTTGTTGTTTGATCTAGATTAAACCGTGGAATTGCGCTATGTGCGTAAAATAATGCAATGTTGTTGTAATTTGGAGCAAAGTAATAATTATATTTATAAGTTGCATCTGGTGTATTTTAGTTGATTCTCTCGCAACTTGGTTGTAATTTTCGCGTGATATTCTCTCGGACTGTATAGGGGGGTATCCCGTTTGGGCGGGCGGCTGGAGGGAAGGCAGACAGCAGGCGGCAGGGAGGGGCTCCAACTTCACGTCAACGACCGCCACTCGCCGGCCCGCGAGCGTGCGAGCACATCGTCCTATGCTGCATCACCTTTCAACTTTCGAAGCTCTCACTAAGTGTCGCGTGCTCGTTTCGTGTTTTATTCAAATACTTTTTGTTGCGTTCCATACGTAGATTTGTCGCGCGTGTCACATTTTTTCAGACACCGCTGTCTAATCAACCACAGCCCGGTGACATCGAGTTTGTGATGTATTGAAATCCCGTGCAATTACTTAAAGCACGTGCGCGTTAAGCCCTCGGCACGTTGACGGATTATGCGCGTCCGTCCGCTCACTGTGACACATTGCTCTCGTGAAAGTGTGTGAACACTGCATTGATTTAAAATAGACAGTTTTTATTTATGAACGAACAATGGCCTGCTAAGCGCTTCCTAGTGCAGTGTTAGGTAGAACGATGCTATTGTAATTTTTGGTGTGGATTTTGGTGTTATAATGGTTCGTTTGGGGTTGGCGATGGTTGTGGGAGTGGCGCCCGCGCTGGTGTCGTGGTGGCGTGGGCAGGGTCCGCTGGTGCCGCAGCCTTTGTTGCTGCCTAGTCCTTGCTCGGAGAAAGCCCCCAAGTGGCCCCCGAGACGGTCACCTTCACTCTCAGATTGCTTGGAAAGCAGCAGTGACGAAGAATCTGCTCGCTCCGTTGCATGTGTTGTTAGACCTAAATTAGTAAGTATATTTTCATCTCAAACATTTACCTAGGTAAACTACCTAAGCGTATTTAAAAATCAATTTGAATCATATTTTATTCTTCCTAAATATTAAACTTTTCATTTTGAATCCAACGATTCAGCATGTATTGTAGTTCATAGCAGTAACCGCTAGGGGCGCTCTACAATGATTTATTCCTTTAGCCAAATAACAATGTCCCTGACGAGATTGAATTTGCAGGTAAGATAGTATTAGGTTCAAGTAAAATGCGTACTAAGGATATTCTATGCAGTATACACTTATTAAATACGTTGCTTCGTTATGAAAAAATTACCCATGTGTGTGTAACCCGTTTCAATACTCGGATATTGAATATCGATTAAAGGGTGTGATGTCTCTCTGGATTTGCTCGTGAAAGATGCTTAAACGAATCCATTTTATTTTCTGTTTATATGTTTTTGTTTTCTTCACTAAACAATGCGATTACTTATTCTGAAAAATGTATTCCTGAGGTTCACTATGGTGTATTTATACTATGTTTGGCTTTGTTAAATTGACCTTTCTGAAATACGGAATTCTATACACTTCAAGCACCTATTCTGAAAACAGAAAATTGATGTAAAACTAAATGTTTTTTGTTTTTAATGTTAAATAATGGGTTAACTTTTAATAACTTAATATAGATGTGTTTTAGATGAGAATTTAAAATAACACACACACACGCAAACAGGTTATTTACTTTTTAATAATTAAAGAAATAATATTAAATAACGTTAGACAACTCACATAAATCATTTAATCCCTACAAAGCAGACGTTTACTATGCATACTAGTTAACTGATATAATGCATATAATTATAGCTACATATAATTAACTAACTATATAGACACATTATGGGCATTGGGATTCGAGCCCAGGACCATTGGTGCAGTAAGCAGGACCACTGCCATTGCACCAACCGGTACTTTCTTTGCTATGTAAAAGTCAGCCATATTTGATTTTTGAAAAGCTAAATATAAATTATTCGTATTAATGAAACTGCTCTTTAAAATTATGCAGTGTCGTATGTATTTTTAAGTGCATTTAGCATGTTTTAATGAACCGACTGCAAAAAAGGAGGAGGTTCTCAATTCGGCTGTATTTTTTTTTAATGTTTGTTACTTCATAACTTTGTCAATTATAAACGGATTTGGAAAACACTTTTTTTATTTGAAAGAGTATACCTTCAGATTGGTCCCATTTTATTTTCATTACGTAAAATTTAGTTCTTACTAGCTTACCGCCCGCGGCTTCGCCCGCGTGGTATTCGGTTATATTGCGGTATAAAGCAATAGCGTAAGCTATCATTCCACTTCTTACGTATTTTAAAAAACACATCGTTACCATGTTTTAAAAAACACCCAGCGCCATCTATCGCATATCTCAAAAACTAAATAACGTAACTAATACTTATACCACAAAGTAGATAATATACAGAGACACCACTTAGTACAAGAAAATGGTTACACCCTAAAACTGGTTATTCAACTGGCTATATTGCTTTCCTTCTATTTACGATAGATGACACTAGTGAGAACACAAATAACACGATACGTATTGCCATCTAGTGAGACACTAAGAATACGGTTATCGCTTGTTGTTGTTAGATGGCGCTTCGTTATAGCCTACTCACAGACGTTGGTGGATGTGTAATCAATCGAAGTTTCGTATGTCAGTAACAGTACCTACATTAAAATATCTTTATTCACGGTCGCGGGGTTTAACGTTCCAAAAATATGCCGCGAATATAGAAACTGTGAATATGGAATGGTAATTAGTATGGAATCATAGGGGATGCGTTACAAGTTACAAAATAAAACGAATATTTATAAAAATAAAATCAATTTGAGCTCTAGCATTATAAATTTACCTTTTAAGAGTAAGGCTCCTTTCCATAGATCGATCAGCTTTCATGATCACAAAGTTAATTTGCGTATAAACCTTCACTCAGACTTTTTAAATTTAATGTAGGTATTCCTTACCAAGCGGACCTATGAGTAGTTCGATCCTCGTCGATGTACTACGAACGTAAAACTACTTACTCTATTACCAGGAGGGGTAATATTCTTTTTTTAACTTGCTTTTGTATTGTGACGGTAAGGTTTGTTTTAATTGACATTAGTTCACTTGGTCAAATCTTTCATGAAAGCCGCCTGGGCATATACCAGAACTGAAATAATGCCGCTACTTTAATAAAAGACTGAATATCTTTCTATTTACTGTTTTTATCCTCGAATAATGAAATTTTTAGCCGCGAATACAGGAACTGTGTTGCAATTTTTTCTCTCTCGGATAAGAAAACCGTGAATGGGGAACTTTTACTGTATTGACGGAACATTGCGAACGATTTTAGGAAACCACTTTCTTAGCTATTCTAACTATGTATTTTTTACTCATGTTTGGCTCAGGTTTAAGAACGTGTCGCGTATTATACCTATTTGGAAAATTGTTTTTTTGTTTCAAATGAAACTAAAAAAAAAACTCTAGTTTATTCCTTTGTTATCAGGTCAGGGCCAGGTGACGTGATCCTGGAGAAATTGAGGGAAATAAAATATTAGAGGCACACCTATCGAGATTTAGGTATTTTAAATACACTCGGCGTCAAAAAAATCGCACCTCTAAGAAAATCACGTTCAAATGGCATTAACTCTGGATATGCACATGCAGTCGTATTAATTATAATTTTATTTAAAAGGTTACTTAATTAACTTAATAAAAAAACATTATTTTTCATTATCAAATAAAACCTAAAGCAACAAATAAAGGGTCACAAAAATTCTAAGGAAATTTTGCTGCTCGGGAGAGTCGCGAGTTGCGCTAACTTTGTGGGTATAAAGAGGTCAACACGGGTTCAATGTGGGTCATTCGCTATTAAACCGTTGAAGGGGACACACGCACTGATTTTACTGAAGAAAGAACATCTGGAAAATGGACACTACAGCTGATGAGGCCGCTCAAGTGGTTGCACTACTGCAAGCAGGGGTGCGGCAGTGTGATGTCGCCCGGCAACTGAATCTGAGCCGTTTTTCGGTTCGTAGAGTCTACCAGCGCTTTTTAGAGACCGGTGGCTATATCCGGCGACATGGGTCCGGTAGACGTCGCTGCACTTCGGAAAGAGACGACCGGTTCGTTGTGTCGTACTCTTTGAGAAATCGCTTCTCAAACGCTGTTCAGCTGCAACAGGAGCTCCAGGCAGTTCGCAGACGCACCGTGAGTGTATCCACGGTTAGAAGAAGACTGAAGGAGAAGAACATAGCAGCCCGCAGAGCTGCTACAGGTCCAAAATTGACTGCAGCGCACCGACGAGCCCGCTTGCAGTTTGCTCGCGACCACGTCGATTGGACCATTGAGCAGTGGGGAGCTGTTCTCTTCTCAGACGAGACACGAGTGTGTCTTTTCTGCAACGACCGACGAAGAAGAGTATACCGGAGGCAGGGTGAACGTTTCGCTCAAGCCTGCATCCAGGAGACGGTGGAATATGGAGGCGGATCCTGCATGTTCTGGGGCGGTATGTCGGCTGCCGGCAAAACCGACCTGGTCTGCGTCTCCCGGACCGGAGGTGCTCGCGGACAAGGGTCGCTGACTGCGCGCCGCTATATCACAGAGATCCTGGATGTGCATGTGGTCCCTTTTGCCGAATCTTTTGGCGAGGGGTTCACATTAATGCACGACAACGCTCGCGCACACACTGCAGCCATCGTGAACGACTTCCTGCGGAGGTCCCAAATTCCTGTGATGCAGTGGCCAGCGAGAAGTCCTGATCTGAATCCGATAGAGCACCTCTGGGACCATCTTAAACGTAAGGTTCGATCTCGGGATCCGGCTCCTTCGACTCTAGAGGAACTCCAAACCGCGGTGATTGAAGAATGGGGTCTTATCCCTCAAGAAGAGCTCCTGAAGTTGGTGAGGTCTATGAGGGACCGTATGGAAGCCGTCATCAGGGCAAGGGGGGGTAACACTAGATTTTGAGTTAATTTTAAGACACTTTTTGTACATTTTTTTTGTAAATTATCGATTATTAATTAGGACTTAATTAAGATTTTTTATTATTTTTCAAATTTTTATGCTTTTTGTATAATTTTAATTAAAAAAAAGATTGCACTTAATTGTTGTTTGATGCTCCTTTTTGTTACCTTTCTAATGATACCTAACACTATCCTCTATATAAGGTTTAGGAATTTTTGAATAAGATTTTTATAAGGTGCGATTTTTTTGACGCCGAGTTTAGTAACTGGTGCAGTTGTTACTGAAAACACCCGTGGCCGTAATAGGTATGGTTGCATTTTATTGACGGACAAAACATTTGTCACTATCACATGTACGTACCTACTTTTCAGTGACTGAGAGTTATTTTATTCGTCGATAAAATGTCGACCATCTTAAAGGGTTTCAGGATTTCATGATTGGGCCTACTATTGTACTTCTGATTGGTCTAACATAGCACAGTGTTTTATGGAACCAAAAAAATTTACACAATACAAATTGAGGTTTTTACATAAATATATTATTTATACCCTAAAAAAGCATGAGTTCAATTCCCAGAAGTCTAACTCCAATACTTTTTGAGAAAAAAAATCATGAACTTATCGTGACCTTTGACCTATGAAATCTAAAATATTTTTTATAAAATGAATAGAAAGTGAATAGGATAGTAGTTTATGAAATTGGTACATAATGAGGGGTGTAAAACCTAGTTATGTGCAGTTTCATACAATACTTTATCTAATCTCATACATTGAATATATCAAATAAAAGATAGAGATTGATACAGTTTATTTATTGGTTATTGTAAGTGTTAACATTTTGTATATTACAATGACTTTACTGTTAGTAGATTAATAGTGACTGCTGCCGCAGTCTAAAATGTCGGGCTGCGTTAAATTTTCTTCACTTTCAGTATCAGATATTTTAATAAACAATAATAATTATCCAGCGAAACACAACAAAGAATTGCAAGAAAAAGTATTATGGCGCCAAAATTTCCGATATCACCGCGCATGCGCCAAAGCGTGCTCAGCCACAGATAAAAAATGAAAAAAATGAAACAGTGCTTACGAATTAGCGCAGTATTATATCAATGGTCTGTAATCAAAACGTAATGAAAAAATAGTAGTTTATGATACTGTTGCATAATAAGGGTTCTTATAACATGAGTGTGTTTTAAAAAAACGAGCCGTAGGCGAGTTTTTTTATAGTATCACACGAGTGTTATAAGACCAAGTTATGTACAGTGTCATACACTACTTTATCTACTCTCATACTATATTACGTAAAACAATGTTGCAAACAAAACCAAACTTTGTTTAAATATTGAAAAGATTTTTTAAATGTCAAATGTTGGCGCCAAGGTGCAAACATCGATTGTGAATGCGTGTTGCGCTCAGAGTAAACAGGACTGGAGTAGCCATTAGTCAATTTCTCGTACATATTTTTCTGCCATTTTTTGCGGGGGGTGAGGTTACTACTACATTCAATGCCAGCACACAGGAACAAAAACTCTTTGCGTGTTTACAAACGCACACATGCATAATACGACAAACATATTTAAAATACACGCACACGTGCTTAAAATAGTGTGTTAACGTTCTATTCAAACACACGAATGTCATTGTGTGAGAAGTAACATGACATAGCACGAGAATATCGATATCGATAAATCAGTTATGTTCAATGAATGAATGTATTAACTTTGCGTTAGGTTTCCTACATTATGTATTAAAAAATAAATTAAATTAATGATGATATTACACGCTACAACAGTCAGTTTCGAAGGCTATATCCATAAAATACAAATTGAAACTTAATAGTTTATTGCATTTAAAAGATATTTACAATAGGTGTTATTATATATAAAGAATTCACTGTGGACCCTTTCGCGTATAACCATAATGGAAAGGAGGAACACTGAAACATTATTTTTAACAAAGCGATAGTGAATATAGTTAGTTTTCTCAGATTTTTACTTTGACGGATTGATTATTTGTATTTTTTTGCGATTTGCTTACATCACTTTTTGCAGGTATTTCCTTTTCAACTTATTCTTTAACCTAAAATTAATACATTTAAATGTAATCAACTAAAACTGTTATAATATAACATGTTAATATCTATTTGAAACATAACTAGTTATATAATAAACTAAGAGGATCATTCAAGAATAACGTTGGCACAGCATGGGCAACTAATCTTCTTCTATTGTTAGATAATTTTTGAAACTGAGACAAAAATGTATGGAACATATAGTACTTGTTCTTGAAGATGCCCAAGATGCCCTTTTACCTATTACAAGCATGAATCCATTTTTTTCGTATGCTGTATTCTTTAGGAAAACTGAATATGAAAAATTAGATTTTCCGGGCATGTCAAAGCTTAAAGTATAAATACCAACAATTAGTATGCCGCCTAGGGGCAGAGTATATTTGCATGAACTACACATACCGATCATTTCTAATTTTAATACTGCAATACTATTTCCAATAGCTTTCATTTATGTACAAAGGACTTTTGGCACCACATACCTTACTCCTAGTATCTTGAAGTATTGCAGTTGGACAAGCCGGTTTTTAAAAGGAGCTATAAATGCTACAATATTAATAAAAAACTTAACTTAAATGTTGACGATGACATTAAGCTATTACCATACTAAAATGTCATCAAAATCAGTCGCGTAGTTTTTGCGTGATGCGTGCTCAAACATACATACAGACAGACAAAATGTTCAAAAATTAGTGATTTCACTTCCTCTACTCTCATTACTAGCCATTTGGTTTAAGGTGGACTTGACCTGTTTTATTCTATATCTTGACAGTTTTATTCTCGTATGTACAATATCGCAGGTAAATAGTATAATTCCACACTTTACATACGGCGTCATCAGTTTAAAATCACATACCTCATTCTAATATGAAATCATCATTAATACCTGGTAATAATTACCGAAACAAACTGTAATTTATCTAAGCTGTATTTTATTATCGTTAAGAAAAAGAATCTGTATCTGTTTTTTAAACTGATGACGCCGAATGTAAACTGCGGAATTATACAATTTCCCTGCGACATATAGATTTAAATTAAAAATACATATTTTCAATTTAAGTATGTTACTTGCATTCATACATTCATTCATTACTCACTCGTAAAATCACAATATCGATGAAGTTGACATCACTATTGTGCAAATAAATATTGTACAAATTAATAAGGGTTGCTGATTACAAAATAAAAACAATTTGTCCTGTGGCTCGAAAAAAAATTTTGATTCCTCGGAAATGATCTGGTGTGGCGATGTTACCCTTTTAACCGTGCTTTTTTAAGAAGTCAGGGACACTGTAAGTATATACAGCATTAGTACTCTTAATGTTTATGAGCGCCGCCCAGCATGAATAAAAGGGCAAATAGTTTGATTATTAGTTTAATTTATTATTTTATTTATTATTTTATATTACCATGTTGTGTGGCAAAGAATAGGCTTCAAGCAGCCGCAAAAGTGTAGGTATGTACTTAATAATAAACTAAAAATAAACACGCAACATACATTGTTAAAACGATATTATAATTGGTAATTAATTAATACAAAATTACAGTTATTTATTACCAACAAACTTTTTCTAATTTTTGTCTTAATTAATTGAAATGCGATAATGGTCAACCCTAGGTAGTCTCGTGGGGAGTGCGGCCGTGACGTCATCAAACGAACTTTGAGCGCGAAATTTGAAATTGTAGTCTGCTAAAACATGAAATTATGAATTAAATAATAATCAAATCCTAAAAATTATACTTACAAATGAAAGGTGACGCCGTCTTTTTGCATACTAGATATTTTCGAATTTTTTTTACAGTAGAAAACAGCACAGGCAGGCGTTTTCGTGGGAGCTCTGCACGGTAAGACGTTCTGATTAATATGATTTCAAAATGGCCGGTCAACTAGTTTTATATAACGCACAGGATTCCGATGCTTGTGCGTTTGGCAGAGGGGTAATGTTAGGCAAAGGCTACTCCAGTCCTGTTTACTCTGAGGTGTTGCGTCGTCGCGGACTCGTTCATTGAAACCTTTTTAAAGTAGAGGTTCAACCTCCTTGGTCCAGCTGGAGGTTGTATAGGTGTATCGTTATGATTAAAAAGTTATATTATGATACAGGTGTCCATACAAGACCTGTATCGTAATTAAACTTTTTTTTATTATTTTTGGCCTGTACGTAATGTTTGTCATAAGCATTTTGTTTTCAGTTTTAGAATCTTTGTATTATAGTATCAGAGTAGATAAAAATTATTATAACATTATTTTGTTAGACAAATAGTGTTGTATTAATTTTTTTTAATTTCATTACGATATACTATTTGTAAAGTTCGTCAATATCGTTTTAAGTTTAATATTTTGAATTTTACGATGTGAGAGTAGATAAAAGAATATATATTTTAATAAATACTAGCGACCCGCCCCGGCTTCGCACGGATGCAATGCTCTACTATATTATGCATGTATTATACATATAAACCTTCCTCTTGAATTACTCTATATATTAAAAAAAACCGCATCAAAATCCGTTGCGTTGTTTTAAAGATTTAAGCATACAAAGGGATATAGGGACAGAGAAAGCGACTTTGTTTTATTTTATACTATGTAGTGATGAGTGAATCGGACATAATCACACGCATATAAACGCGTTTCTTTAGCTTAAAAATCCATTGGTTTGGGAGCAGCATTTTTTTTATTTCGTATTTATTATTTTCTCTCCCTAAAAACGAAAAAGTGGAACCTACAACTTAAATAGAAATATACATAAATGAGCCACGTCCCACTATTGCGGCGATTAGAAGATATTCATTTTAAATTTTTTATGCTAGGGTTGTCACCGAACTTGATCTCGACGAAAATTTTGAAAATATTAATATGTGTATTATTTTTGAACGAGAACATCGATTTTCGTTTTCGGGTCTGGGTGTTAACTGTTAATTGTTTGTTTTGTGTGTTTCGGAGACCCAATTAGACACAAGTTCATGCCTGCTTGCTTCTAAGGTTTTTTGTTACAAAAATAGGTACATACCTGTTAACCGATTTATGCCCACGACTTTGTACTATGCTTTTATTTTCTGATCGAATGCAATTTTTTTTAAAGATGCGATCAACTGATTAGATTGATTTGTATGAGAAGTTACTTTTTCGCGGGGTCACAGACCCATGGCACCGTATTGCCTCAGCAGGGGCTTACCCAACCTACTGAGAGCCATAGCCAAAGACTATACCTCACCGGGCCCATCTCAGCCACTGGTAAAATTATTAAAGCCTTCGCCACTAGTATTTTTTCGAGCGATGTAGAAAGGCACAATAACCCTACTTCTAAAGCGGCAAAGCCACAACCTTATACGCCTAAATAAGCTCTTAATATGATAATAGATAGACAGTTAAGTGACATGTAAACAAATAAGGGCAGATCTTAATAGGAGAGGATACCCAGCCTATCCCTCATTACAAGGCGACTGAGTCCTGAAATAAATTCTGGCGTCAAGTTAAAGTAGACGTGGTGCACTAAAAAGGTGCCGGCAGGTGATGAGATTTACCTAGATCTATTTTAAATGTGAATGAATTTCTAAATCTAAAATTTCATCACAATCGTTAGACCCGTTTCCAAGAAACCAATTACATACCAACATATTTATATAGGTACATGCAAGAATTGCTCGTTTAAAGTATAGGATGTGTGTATATGTGTTAAATTATTTCAATCAACATAGTTTATTTTTTCGACCATTTGGCGTGTAAGGTACAAAATTAAAGATGTGGTCGAACATACATAAGGTATTCCTACATTACCACATCTACATTAGGTAGGTATATTGTATTCGTCTATAAGTGTTGTTAATTTATTCAATTCATTGACGGTATCAATTAACAAACAAAATGAAACATTTTCATTTAACACATAGTTGATCTTTGTGACAACCCCAGATCATGAAAGTTGACCTTTATGTAAATTCTATCATAACTTTTTAAAACCGCAAAAGTGGGATTTTGTTTATAGAACCTTTCTATACTAAATCCAGGTTCCACTTTTGCCGATTTTTGGAGAAAAAAAAAACGTATTAAACGTATTACTCAGAAAGTAGGACACTTATGAATAAAATAAAATTGCGACATTATGCCTCCAATAATTCATTATCAAGTAGCAAATATCTCATGGACAGATATGGAACCTTTTTGGATAGAGGAGAGATGGAAGTCGTTTGAAGAAATTAAATTGTTATTTTTTTATATGCGCAAATTTTAAAAACTTTACTACTTCATATAGTTTTTTACTGAAAAAAGTGATTTGGAAATTGAACTCTTGCCTTTATTAGGGTATAAATAATCGATTTATGCAAAAACCTTAAGGTGTAAATTATTTTGTTTCCATAAAACCCGCCATCTAGCGTTACAATTGCAAAACACTTCGTAAGCCTCATAGCTGAAAAGTAGTCACATGTAGCCTATACTTTCGTATTCTCAATTGATTATTTACGGTGTTTCTTATCTTCAAATTTAGGAGTCGAATTAAGGTTGATGTGAAGTTGTATATTTAAAATATGCTAGTCTTTATTTTAATCTCAATATTTTTACTTAATTCGTCTTATTTCTAAACATGTGAAATGTTATAATTTACAAATGTTAATGGTAGTGACATCTATTGCGGTTTTTTAGAATTAAAAATCTTTTGTATGAAATGGTACCCCATGCTTATTATACCAATTAGTAATTCGTTGACTTTAGTGATTTCAGGATAAGTAGATGTAAAAAAAAACAATTTAGACGATAAAACAAATTGTACGTCATCCCTCGAGAATTCCTCATTTTCGAGGATTCATTTTCGTATCATTTAGCTTCAAAATTTACATGTTCATATTCGTTTGCAACATATAAGTAGATGTAAAAAAAACAGTTTAGACGATAAAACAAATTGTACGTCATCCCTCGGAAATTCCTCATTTTCGGGGATTCATTATCGTATCTTTTAGCTTCTAAATTTACATGTTTATATTCGTTTGCAATATTTTACCTTGTTTTAAACGACACACAGCGCCATCTACAATCCATCCATCAAGCAAACAATAATTTTGTTTTTCCTCGGGAATATCAATTTATTCCAGGATAAAAAGTACCCTATTATTTAATCCGGACTTTTATCTTTATGTCTGCAAAATTTCAAAGCAATCGGTTCAGTAGTTACGGCGTGAAAGCGGAACAAACAAACAAACTCACTTTCCGATTTATAATATTAGTAAGGATATCATAGGTAACATATAACGATTTTGGTGTTTACAGCAAACTAAATAATAAATAAAAATAAAAAATTCTTCAAAAAACTAGTTGCAAAATAACGCACTAAAAAGAAAGAAATAAAAAAAATTAACCAAAAAAAAAAACCGACCATAAATTACTCTATAATTGCAAGCACCACTAAAAAGTTAAAAATATTTTTTTTTTGTCTATTCTATGCTTTTACTACATTAATACTAATAGTTATTTTTGGAGTCGGTGCCAGCAAATTATCATTATAAACCTACAGTATTCAAAGAATTTAAGTATTAATTAACTAACAACAAATACAACAAAATATTTGAGAAGAATACAATATATATATATATATATATATATATATATTGTAGATTATTGCTGGCACCGACTCCAAAAATAACTATTAGTATTAATGTAGTAAAAGCATAGAATAGACAAAAAAATATTATTTTTAACTTTTTAGTGGTGCTTGCAATTGTAGAGTAATTTTTGGAGTCGTTTTTTTTTAAAATAAAACAATCGGCAGAATACTGGTGAGATTTTCAAAACATTTATAAATAAAAAAAAATAGAACCTACCTATTGTCCCATATAGACGGCTGGTTGATTGGATTGCACATCGGTAAGTTTTGGTTAATTATTGGCTTGGTCCATCGAACGCCAATAAATATCGATCATTCACCTCTGCTATTACGAAAGCGCAGCTCGCATGCGTTCGGCTCAACGGTGCACAGCGCAGATGCTTCGCAAATGTCATCATGATATTTAGGTGCGTGTGCGCATCTCGCGGCGTCATGTACGCAGTCCATCGATCCCGTTTGATTTCCAAACGGTGGTCGCAGTTTTTACCACTAGTCGCGTGGCGGGCGCCTGCCTCGATTACTTTTTTTTTATGTTGCGTTTGCGCACCTTTTCCGCGCGTTTTACACGAATCTTTCCCCGTATCGATTAGTGATACTTGGATTGTCGTGCTGTGCGTTACGGTTTATTGCTGTTCCTACTTCTTTTTCCGGAGTGTGTTTAATCGTGTTCTCTGTGCTAGTGCTTGTTACAAAAAAAAGGTTTTTTCGCATTCTCAAGTCGACATATTAATTTGAATTTAAAAAATATTATATCCTTCCTGTCAAAGACTTTATTTAAATTTCAATTTAATTTTTTTTTTTAATTAGTTTTTAAATATTATATTAACAAATAACAAGAATTAACTTATACGTCATTGCAAATTATCACAGTATTAATCTTTACGGAAACTGGCGTTAAGTTCACCCAAAAGAATATTTAAATGCAATATATTCGGAATTTCTATTTTCTTTAATTGTATGAGAAGATTTGTGACAGTGCTTGCTTTTTATAATTTTGGTTCATGATTTAATTTTTTGTCTTAGATACCCTATTAAAATGATTCCCTGCAATTTTTAAGATTTAGGTAGTTAAGTACTTTATTCAACTTGTATCCTATAAAAACGATAAGTGAGCTTCTCAACATCTTTTATAATGTGCACAGCAAAGGAGTGGAACTACCTCCCTGCGTCTGTATTTCAGAGTACTTAAAACCCGTCCGTTTTCAAAGCCAAGGTGAATAGGCACCTTCTGGATTAACTCGTTCCATTGTGGATACTGTCTTAGCCCCCGAGCTTGATTGGGGTAGTGAACCCATTCAAAATAAGAAAATAGTAAGGGTGTGTGTACATGATTTAGAGCTTAAGGATTGACGCCGCGAACAATGGGTTTAACACAAAACAAAAACCTTTAAAACTACCTTTTTTTATAATTATATTTATAAACCATTACTTTGCGGTACGGATGGAGTGAATGTTCGAAACGCATCATGCGCTAGCGCTGACGTATACGTGATAGGGTTGAAGGTACCACTTGCGTAAGTCGCACTGCATCGCACTCGCAGTATTGTTCCGGGCAAGCTCCCGTGACGTCCTTGCATCTTTGCTTTATATTGTTCAACAGTATAGAGGAAGCGCAGACCACGATATCTTCCGGGGTACATCAGTACCTGTATTATAAGTATGACCTTTCTCCAGAACTCTTACAAATTATGCTGTGTTTTCTCAGTTTAAAATTTAAAAAATTGCTTTATTTGTATTAAGTCCCATGATACTGTGATATCGTAACCATTTGTCAGTCCGCTACTGAGCACCCCACCCCTCTCAACAGTTCCAATGCTGCGCAAAATGTGAAAAAAGATGTCGGACTCTTAGATAAAGATGCCATTTTCTCGCTAAATAATGAAGATAGGACCAAACAAAAAATACTTACGGAAAGCTGATTAAATAAAGAATCCACTATCTTGGATCTTTGTAACTCAAAAATTAATAGTAATTAAAAAAACTAATAATTACACAGGCCACGCGGAAATTTAAATATGATAGCAATTGCTACCTGGGTCTGACGAGGGGTGTTGGCTATCGGTAGCAATTGCTACCGTGGACTGACAAGTAGTTAAGTAACTTGTAGAAGAATGTAAGAATGCACGTGTAGGTTATATCAGATGTTATGACAAATGACAATCTGGCTATTGTTTATGCTAACATATTTGTTCACATAGAAAAAAATCTATGCCCTATAGTATCTATGGAATAATAAACTTATAAATGGTTATAGAATTTTTCCGTAGATTACCCTCCACATATAAATACACTTACAAAATCCGTTCTATCTTTTTAATATTGGTTTTTAAGTTGTAACTAAATGCAATTGAGCATCGATCTCGTGTCTTCAAATGGGCTTAGGTTACAGCCTGCCCAAATAAGACTAACCACATTTTTTTTTCATATACTGTTCACATTTCGGACCTAACCTAACCAATTAATATAAATTTAGTGTTCATTTAGTGAGTATTATCACTGTAAATACATTTGTAAGTTTAGTTTAAAACGGTGACCTAGAATAAATTAAATCAAAATAGTAAGCAAGTTGTATTTGCGCAAGATGTACTGTAACTATTTAAATTTAGTCTACCGGATGAGTGAGCCAACTGCAGGTATTATTAAATTTTAGAATTTACACCGTTAAAAAGATTATTCTTAACAATTAAGATGATTTAGCTTGCGGGAAGTCTTGTTAGATATAATTTATGGAAATGGAATAAAAATAGCTTTATTTAAATGCACTTATAATAAGTTGTTTTTATTCGTTCAACATTTTTAGGGTTGCTAGAAAGGAAAAAACGGAACCCTTATAGGAACACTTTGTTGTCCGTCCGTCCGTCTGTCAAGACCCTTTTTCTCAGGAACACGTGGACGTATCAAGCTGAAATTTATATCAAATACTCAGGTCTACTGTCCTTTGGAGCTGTGAAAAACTCAAACTTCTAAGCCAACGCAATCAAAAGATACAGCCGTTTATGCAAATTTCGACACTCGCAAGGGAATCAAAACCCACACGGCACTACCCGTGAATTCAGAATCTTGAAATTTTGTACGAAGCAACGTCTTATAGCACAGATAAAGGAAAAATTACGAAAACTGTAAATTTTTTGTTACATCAATAAAAATATTTTACGGAACCCTCGGTGCGCGAGTCCGACTCGCACTGTGCCGGTTTTTTAACCGTTGAGAAGAACGGGCGCAACAAACTCGTCAGTTTAAACAGAAATAACGTTATTATTATATTATCACAATAATATGATGATTTTAATAGAAAAATACTAGAAAAAATCGACTCGGCTCACAAGTATATTCTCAAGCGGGAAGCGAGCCCATAACCTTTAGATGTCCGATCCAATTCTCTACTAACGAATCTTGACGGCTGTTCACAAGGCTTTGTATCCCAATTAGCAGATAACATATAAGATAAAAATGAAAAATAAATAAAAATCGTAAAAAAGTCACAATAATAGTAGTGTATGGTTTCATTTGCGAAATGTTTGTTACTAATCCCTACTAATATTATAAATGTGAATGTAAGTTTGTTTGTTATGCTTTCACGCAAAAACTACTAAACCTATCATCATGAAACTTCGTACATATATTCTTGGAGGTATTAGAAGTAACACAGGATACTTTTTATTGAAAAAAAATTGCGGAGCCGCGGGTAAAAGCTAGTCTACACTAATATAATAAAGAGGAAAGAGTTGTATTTTTGTATGTTTGCAATGAATAAACTCAAAAACTACTAAGCCGATTTCAAAAATTCTTTCACCATTGGAAAGCCACATTCACGCTGAGTAATATAGGCTATATTTAATGCTAGAAAAAATTGAAATAACTTTGTCAACCCGTGCGAAGCCGGGACGGGCCGCTAGTATAATATAAATCAATCAATATTCCAAATACGTAACGCGTTATAAATTATTTTTATATATGAATATGTAAATTGTGACCGAAACTCTGTATCTGAAACATGATCCGATTAAAATGGTACAACGTGGTTTTGAAGTAAACAACACCCGTCCCAACTGTTATCACTATTATTGTGTATGTATAGTTTTCCTGTGATAATTAATTCAATGCCGCATCAGTAGGTCCGAATTAAAATTATCTTAATTATATATCGGAGATGTATATCTACCAATTGTATTTTTAGCGACTGTTAAAATAACTTATAATAATAATTCTCATTTATATATGTGAACTAGCTGACCCCGCCACACGTTGCCGTGGCTCAGATATTATAATTTGCATTATATTATTTTATTAAAACATTACTTTATATTTCTAAAATAAAAGTAGCCTAAGTTACTCCTTATTACATCAGCTACCTGCCAATATAAGTCCCGTCAAAATCGGTCCAGCCATTTCAGAGATTAGCCGGAACAAACAGACAGACAGACACAAAATTGTAAAAAAAAATATTTTGGTGTATATACCATATATATATATATTACAAACAGACACTCCAATTTTATTTATATGTATAGATTATTTAAAATAAAGATTTATAAGACCAATAATAATCTGTGTATTAACCGATGTTTTTTTCACAGAGAATTAAAAAAAAATCGTGCGGTGCGTGCGGATACCGGATAGGAACGAAGTTCCTTATTATAAAAATATTAATTTTAATTTCTATTCGGAGTATAAAGAAAATAATTATTCGGGTATACATTTTTATTATGACTTTTTATCGATAAAAAGCAAAGAAACTACTTTACAAAATTATCTTAACACCTTTATTTTATTTACAACTAGCTGACCCAGCCACACGTTGCTGTGGCACAGTAATTTTAAAGATTTTTTTTAAATAAAAATAGCCTAAGTTACTCCTTATTACATCAGCTACCTGCCAATATAAGTCCCGTCAAAATCGGTCCAGCCATTTCAGAGATTAGCCGGAACAAACAGACAGACAGACAAAATTGTAAAAAATGTTATTTTGGTGTATGTACCAGGGGCGTGCATACCATATAGGCAATTAGGCAGTGCCTACCTCATTAAGAACATAAATAATATACTACTAGTATTAAAGTTAATTTAGTTTAATTGGTTCCGTAATTCTATACTCAACCAAACTTCTATTGAGCACCCGCCCAGTAAGTTTTTCCTTACTACGTACTGTAAGGGTAAGCAGTCTAGAGATTGCCTATTCGAAGCGAGCAGCGTTTCATACAACAAAATAAAAAAAAGTATTGGTCAAAGTAATACGGCCGCGATATAAAGTGCGCTCTTTGTCCGTGTAACGTTCTAAAACATGAGCTACGCAATTTAAAAGTATTTTAGTTTCCTAGGTAAGCAAGCTTACTTGCCGAGCGAAATAAACCGACGACCCCCGATCCTATATCTGTCTCACTCGGTCCTATACGTAATAGATGAGATGGATACGCTACCGCACGAGACCGGATGAGTTGAACAAGTTTCGACTTTATTGCGATGTCATCACTTATGACTATGACTTGAGACGTATCACTGAAAAAAATGACCCGGCCAAAATATGTACACCTGTCGATAGGCGAGAGAGAGAAAAATGTTAATAGCACAAAATGCGGGAAAAAGAGAGGGTGACAAAGCGAAAGGTGCAGTGTATTGTTAGATAGAGTATAAACCTAAACAAACTTGTTTGTCTCATCAGTGATTTATCCGTTATTTTTCACTTCATTCAGAAGTCGTTCGCTCATATGCGGAGCCGAAATCTAACTACCTATACTCATTTATTGGAGATAATTGTTCTGTTAATGTGTTTGATGTCGTATTCGAAGGTTTGTGGACTGTGTTTACTGCTTTTTTATCGTGGATGACGTGCTAGATCTTTCCCAGGCTTGGGGTCTCCTGGAATTTCGAACTGTCGTCGTTAGTAAGTATACCTTATACGCACTAAATCATATCATTATAAATCATTAAGTGTTTTGTACCATATAAATCAGAAGTAGGTAAGAAAATCTAATAATATAATTTTGCACAAAATGGAATAAACACTCAAGCATTCCTATTTCTTATTCCTCAACCAGGACCAAGAGACCTTTTTTAAGATCCTGGAAAGTGTAGCAAGCAGATATTACCATGTAATGCTACCATCGGTAATTTGAATATTTCAGCAGATTTTTCTCTAAGCGTAATTACTTACATGCAAAGCTCTTCCATCATCAATGTTTTTAACCTACAAGGATCCAAGATTGTAAGGCCTATCTTATTGCAGGATAGTAAAGTATTAACTGAAGGCAATTAAGCTGCAGAGACCATTCAAGTGGCAGAAAAATCCAGACCAACCTTTATTCAGTATTATTATGCAAAATACTAGTGATAAAAAGAAGAAACTTTGTATGGCTTAAATGCTGTTGTTGCTGTTTAACGATACGATTTAAATATTTGGCGGAATGTTCAGTTGAACAATAGTTTAGACTTTTCTGCCTTACGAAAACCTCATGGATATAAATTGGTGAGTATCTATTATGATATATTTTTTTGTTTGTAAACATAGAATGTGTAATAGTCATTTAAATAATAAAACTAGCCAAACATGTTTAGCCAACAATATAGCATATAAAGGTATTCCTTATAAACTATCAACATATTAAGAATTATTATATAATTATGAAACCATTGAAATGAAATAAATAAGTAGTAGGTATATAAGATTGATGCTTTATGTTCAATGATTCTTTGTCTTAAAAGTGTGTTTTACCTAAACTAGTAGCATAAGTGTATCTTATGATCCATTGAACATAAAGGGAATTCCCTTATTTATTATGTATTCTTTCGATTATTTTGACACATGAAAGCTTTTGCTGAACTGGTCCGATTTTAATACTTTTTTAGTACTCATCACTCAATTGCCTTTTCTCTTTTATTTCCGGTAAAATGTTTGAACTAGCTTACATTTCCTCCTTCAACTCCAACAACCATAAATATATTATACTATTTACACTAGATTACATTAAATTAAAATGAATTTTGATATATCGTTATTTCAAATGATATGTACTTGCATACTGTGTACATTTACTATTCTTTTGTTTCAGCTTGTAGACAACTTCAATAATCTACATTGATTTTAATCTACATGAACAAATATATTTGTATATTCCCAGTGTAAAAACAAATTAACTGAACTTTTGAGAAAGAAAAAATCTAAAATTATTATCACAATGACATCATTCATTTAGGAGATGGTGAGTTTTGACTCTTTTATGTACAATAATTACATTTTAACAATTCTTAAAATATGAAAAATCATCATAGAGAATGTCAATATCATAAGGATAATTAATGTTGGTGCTTGTGTTTTATAAGTGAAAATAAAAATATTTTTAATTTCAGATTTAGATAGAAAAGAGAAAAAGCTTGCAGCTGTATTGAGTTTACCAGAATTAATCAACCCAAGTATTGTTGCATTCCCCGGCAAGTCTTCTTCAACAAGCTCTACACACTACTCCCCTATACCATCACCTTAAATCAATTGGTAGCTTTTTTATATTAAGAGATATTTTTGTAATTATTAATTTGAAATCAGACTTCATTTTTTTTGTAGTGTTGATTGTTGCATTAGTCGTGAGACTAAATAGGATTAATATAATTAATAGTGTTAAGTTTGTGTTGTAAAAATAGCAATCATATAAACATTTTGATGGCACCACTTATAGATTTATATTGGTACCTAGCTTACTTAAGAATAATACATATATTGCAGTGTTTATTCATACATTTAAATGTGAATTACAGAATCCAGTAAAAGTTGTACCAATTTGTTTAATTGCAAAAGAAACCTTATCCTACAGAATAAAAAGACATTTATTTTCTGCTCAACTAACGTCATGGTACTGATAAATTATTCGAGATGTTTGCCGGGCTAATTAGTAGCTATAAGACAAATAGATGTTTAAAGTGTAGTGTAAGTGTTATGTTTAAAATATATTTATTAAAAAAATTATTATGACAGTCATAGTTTGTTTTTAAGTATTAAAAGCGCTAGATTTGTTGAGCAATAGAAATGTCCAAATAAACAAATGTCATAAGCTGATAAGACTTTAAAAAGTGTCTTATACAAATTATTTGAACATTAAAATTACTCAACCATATCTATAGCTAGCTATATTACAGTACCTAATCCACATGAAGTACCTAAAGCTCAATAATTGGGTATAATAACTGAATTGAATATGATCTTGGTTAATTCTATAAAGATAACTTGATTGTTATAAAAAAGATAAATATTAACTTAAATGTAAAATATTGTTAATTATAATAAATAGTTGTTTGCATTCATTACCAAACATTAGCCAATCAATCATATACTTATTAAAAACTATCAAGTGCTTTGTAAATGGCACAAATTAATTTATAAAATGAAACGTATGACATGATAGGGACGACTAAAGCGTAATAAATATTATAAAGCCTTTGTAAAATCCATAAAGCTTTTGTGATAGCCATAATAACCATACTTGATGCAGTTGACAAATACTTGTTTGATTTCAATAAGATTGCTTGTTCACGTCGCTTAATCAAGCACAACTTATTGCTAGAATCATGTTGCTTTGTGCGCTTGTTAGATTTACTAACTATAAAGTATGATAATTAAGTATTTTACATATGTTTTTTTGTTTAACTTAAAGAAAAGCATCTTTCGCTTGATAGTTAGTGTAATTTTCTTGTATGTAAATAACAAATTGTTTTCAATAAGAATCATATGATTTACCAATACAAAAACCACCCTTTAAGCAATTTAAACTCTGTTTTCACATATCCATTAATATCTCCAATTTTATCAATATGTGTTGTATAGATAACCTTGCAATTTGTTCCAATTAAGTTATTTTTACAATTAAGAACTTAATATCCTAGTTAACCTCCTTTAAATCTATTTTTATATAATTAAATCATAGTGAATTTGAAAGAAATTGTTAAATAGAGCCAAATTAATAAAGTCAGAGAATATCGTCCGATGTGACGTCACTTGTTTGTCACCGCCTATAAAAGACTGTGCTCCGGTCGTACTCGGCCGCCGCCGAGGGTTCTCCGAGGCGGTCGCTTGGTTTAAACCTTAGCAGCCTCATCGGCTAAAGGTACTTGCTAAAGAAAAAAGATGTTGATGAGTGTTTTTTGTTAAAAATAAGTATCGAAGTTAGGTATTTAATAATGGAGAAATTACAGTGTGCCGATTGTAAGGATTCGATTTGTGTACAAAAACTATGTACCTATCCTTTCGGACAGTTTACGTTCATAGATAAATTAAAAGTCGTTTCTTTTACTAGACCAACTCCAAATATCGAGCTTATTCAACGGAAAGGTAAAAATATTAGACATTTCAATACCAAATATTACGACAGTTATACTCGGCTAGCTGGTTGCCGCCATTCGAATTTATTGTTTTGCTTTCCCTGTCTTTTGTTTTCTACAACAAAGACGGTGTGGAATGACACTGGTTACGGTGATTTTAATAATTTAACAAACCTTGCTAAGAAACATGATCAATGTCGTATTGTAAGCATTAGTAAATGACGTACTAGAAATTTATTTACAAAAAGACAGACGAGTTGAGCTTGTTTATAAATAAAATAAAATTTAGAAATATAATACATAAGTAATACGAAAAGGTTCGATCGAATCGACACAAACTGCAACAACATCTTTTTTTTTCTTACTCAATTTACCTCAGTCAGTGTATTATTACTCGTATAATTATTTATACCCGGTATTCGTAAATCGTGAGTGATGATGTGAAGTGACAAAAAACTTATAACAACAACAACGGCTTTTCTAAAAGCCTGAAAAAACCTGCAAAAAAAGTGGTAGGTGAATTTATATCCATATTACTTACCAAATATTAGGAATTTTTAAATGATAAGCGCAACTACGACTTGTTAAATCTACAGTGCCTACCGCGCTGGAAAACCAATGCACGCCCCTGGTATGTACCGTATATATATTTATATGCATTTAGTTAAAAACGGTTATTTCAATATTACAAACAGACACTCCAATTTTATTTATATGTATAGATTATTTAAAATAAAGATTTATAAGACCAATAATAATCTGTGTATTAACCGATGTTTTTTTCACAGAGAATTAAAAAAAAATCGTGCGGTGCGTGCGGATACCGGATAGGAACGAAGTTCCTTATTATAAAAATATTAATTTTAATTTCTATTCGGAGTATAAAGAAAATAATTATTCGGGTATACATTTTTATTATGACTTTTTATCGATAAAAAGCAAAGAAACTACTTTACAATATAACATTTTTATTTTATTTACAATGATTTATAAAAATATATATAATAACAGTAATTACGTAGACTATACATTAGACACTGTATGACCATCCTACATAGACTATACATAAAAATCTTACGCTTTTCGTTTAACGCTACGGAGGTTTTTTCCCCTCCGCAACGCCCCATAAGGAACTTCGTTCCAAAAATAACAAATTTTATTTTACCTATAAAAAAAAATCTGAAATAATACAAGTTTTTTTTATACGTAACCAATTAGCCTATCCCAAAGTAAGCTCTGTTAGGCTTGTGTTATGCATACTAGGGTAACGGATAGACACATATATACGTAACATACATATATAAATACGCTCGTAATCATCATAAAAACGCCTGCCTTTCCGGAATTCGAACCCAGAACTTTCGATGCGAAAAGATAACCGTTGCACCAAACGGTAATAATTAATAAATTAACTGACGTACTCCACACAGGGAAATGATCATACTTTTTCATTCTACCACTATTTATTTAAAACATAAATTGTAATAAATGGATTCATAACTAACTTCAATTATGCACGTATTGGAATGAAAGACTTTCATTAGATTACTCAAGTAATAGATTAGAAAAACAATTGGGTAAACCGTGGGAATCCACCTCCAATCCTCCCATTAATTGTTGACCATTATAAATGTAGTTTATCTTAATTGTGAACATTCATCTTGCGTCTTAATAGTATTTTATACAGAATGCCGAAGTGATTCCCCCTCTATAACTTTGAATTTACCATGAACGGATTCCGTAAGCTATCGGATATTCAACTCACAAACTTAATCCATTTTTGCACAAATTGGTGAAGAAAAACTCATTACATCACATTTTTTTAAATAATAAAACAATACGTTGTTATTAGTATTCATGATAAATGGAAAGTTCGCTTGATCCTAAAATATAAAAATAATAAATTCCTAACAACTTACGACAGTCATTTTAGTCTCAATGAAGCTTGTACAATTACTAACTAATAATTACGGGAACATCACTCGAGAATTAATGTTTGTGCTCATCATACAGGATTCGAACCTGGGACCTTAGTGCAGAAAGTAGGATCGCCACTGTTCTATCAAGGGGTCGTCCTGTCTCTAAAGATCCTTTACTTACTGTTAAAAAAATGGGGACATCACTGCTTCATCCAAATTGAAGCGATAAAAATATTTCTTAACGTATTACCATACGTAAACAATGTGATATTAATCATTACCGGACTGTATGCGGTAGGAAGTGCAACTACGTCTGTGGTCTTAGACCGTGATTCACTCACTGGCTCAAATGTGCAGAAGTGAACATAGGACACTGTTACAGGTGCAGCGATTTATTGAATCAGCAAACATTGTCAACCTTCTGGGTTAACTCGTTCCATCGTGGATTCTGTCTTGGCCCCCGGATTTGATTGTGATCAAGAGCGAATCCATTCTAATTAAAAAAAAATTGCCCGTGGCCAAATGACCACACTTAAAAAAAAAAAAAATTTTTTTTGAATGACAAATATTTTGGACACTTTCTATTTGTTATCTGTATAACTCCACCGTGTCTGATAAGCTGCTTGCTTGCTGTCTGTATCTAATTTATAAGTATGTAGGAGAAGAAATAAATATTTTTTAAATATATATTAAGCAATTCCTGTATACAAACATCGTATGTACGTTGTTTCCGCATCAAGTATGGTGTACTCGCCTCCGCTCCGTCTCTAAGTCCCTACATAACGGTGCCACTCGATTACGAAAACGAGCGTTTGAAGGCGGCGCGCGTCCGCCCCGACCGAGTTGACAGTCTTCCGCTGCCGTCGACGCGGGCGCTCGTCGGCGTATACGACACGCGCTACCCTCCATACAGCTGTTCATGTATTTTACAAAAAAAAATATCTACAACCAAAGCATGAAGATCAAGTGGCTGTTGTTATCAAATGAAAAGTGTGCTAAGCGTAGATAATTAATAATCCACACGTATATAAAAAAGTCTGTAAAATAAAACAAAAGAACGTTAGCCAAGGAGCATTAAGGTAGAAAATTCCGATAAGATAACCGATATCGCTATATAAATGTTATCGCAATTTGTCAATGCAGGCTTCTCAAGGGAACCACAACGAAAATCGCGTCCTTCCTTTCTATTCAAGCGGCACTTATGATGCTGCAACCTGTCAGTGACGAATTGTGAAGAGGTCGACGGTATATTTTGTTGACAGACGCGGTAAATTGTGAGAATGCGAAAACAGTGCGCGCGATCGATTGTTTGATATTCCGGTAACTATTTATTTGAATAATAACTATAGTGCATAGACAGTGATAATGGGCTGGCGCACCAAAATGGCTACTCCTGATAACAGTGATGAAGAGAGTGGTGGAGAATTTACGGATGGTGACTTTGGTGATTCGGACGAAGAAACGGTCGTCGTAAAAAATGGAAATTGTTCACAAATACCCGTTAATGAAACTGTGAATCCAGAGGTGCAAAAAGAGAATAGTTATTTGTCGAGGCAACATTCTAACGGGTACGCTGATCAACCCAAATTGAATGGACACAAAAGTAGTGAAAATGATGTAGACAGTCGCAGCAATGGTGAAACTAGCGGAGTGAATCTTCAAAGAGATTCGCATGGCGACCAGAACCCATCTATAGTGGGAATCCTCGGTGATCAACAAAACCATGTACGTATTTTAAATTTTTCGTTTATTGGACTGATTTATGAGGGTTTTTTGAAAACATTTTTTATATCTTAGATCATCAAGCGTCCGAAAGGATTTAACTTTGTGTCGGTTTTCCTTTTGCTGAATCACCAACTTTGAGTCACTAATCCTTGCATTTTGCTTACTCCAACTAAGAAGACTTAAGTACCCTTCATTTATTACAATAAAAAATACATCGACATAATATGCTTATCTATTTTAATATTATCGGTGGAAATCTAAAATTTTTTCATGATTAGATACTGTCTAGGAATCAAGTATTTTTTTGCTAGTCGTTAAAAATCAGGTTTTTTTAATAAGAAGTGTCTTTTGTAATTTAACAAAAAAAAAACAAAACAAAAATAAACATTAATCGCACCGATTAATCGATCGAATTAGTTAATCAATCTAAATCGACATAATTTATTCATTTTAATAGAGCAAAAAAATACCTTGAGCCCTAGTCACTTTTGTTGTGTATTATCCTATCACATCTATATCATAATGTTCTAATCAAATTCCAGCGGTTTTGTAAATTTGTCTTGGTTTAAAATTGTTTGAATAACTTATCAGAAACAAACTAAAATGTAAAGCTAAGGTACTTGATTGCCAAGAGCAAACAACAAAAAAAACGTGACTATGTAATTCCATCGAAATTGTGTATACTCGTAGTTTTTAGATGCCTTCTATTGCTCGAGGCTAACTCTCTAATGTTACCTTGTCATTAAATGAGAATACGTATTAGAGAGTCACAGCGGAGAAATGACCTTGAACTAAAGTATAAGCTGTGAAAAATATATTAAATTTAATAATTAATGATAGAAAAGTCATGGCTGAAAAGTAAATAAAATTTAAAAGTTATTTGTATCGACGAAAAGTTAGTGCGCGTGCGACAGTAGTTTGGAACACTTGTGGCGTATGCTGTGGCTTGTATTGTAGTCGACGGATGAAGCCGGCCGGCGCCGCCAGGCCAACGCTGTCAGCCTCGATATGTCATCGCCTGATATCATTCTACGAATTGCGTGCAGGGTCATTCTGTTGTATGTGAGTAGCCTGTTACAAAACTGTGATTTTCTTAAAAAAATACAAATAAAGCTAAATATTTTATAACTAATTTGCATTTCTGTGACAAATATAATAGTCGAGTAACGTGTTCGTGTCACTACCTAATTCCTCATCATACTGTACGAATATTGATGAGAAAATTTCAAACAGGTTATTGTGTTAAAACTGTGTGAATATCTACGATAAGGAGGAGTAAAATTCACTCGTATTTATTGTTTTCCTTAACGGTTTCTATTGCCAAATATTACGTCATTTTTTGCACATGGTATTGAAATAACATTAATGTTTTCAGTTAACACGTGCATCGCATATATGGTGTTAGGGTTTCCGTTCGACGTAGGTGAAGTTGACATCATCGATAAATTATAATGTTTCTACAAAATTACGAATCTATAGAGAACTCCGTAGTCCACAAAGCGGTTGCTCCAAAAAGCCTATTATTGCGGTATAGTCTTTTGTGATTGCGATTGGCTCTTTTCTTCACAGTCTCGAATGGATGGAAGGTCGGCGTCTGTTTGGTTTCTCATTTCATGGTGACAATAGAATAATTGCGCGATTACCGTAGCTAAATAAAAAGTATTGTCCGATTTTTAAGTTTCGGGCCTTTTAGTTTGAGACTCATGAGACATTTGTTAACGATATCGTGCTAAAGTAAATGTTTCTGTACGAATGTGACCACGTTCATAGGATATCTGTGATAGAGAAATGAATCTCTCACTGCAACTCCTACACCATTGGGGTTACCTTTGACTATGGGTTACTATGGGTTAATCAAATGTCACAAATTATGAGCAGTAACTCAAAGTTATAATAATTTTTAATCAATTGAAGAGTTCAATTATCAATGGTGTGTCGAAAGTTAATAAGAACAGTAGTGATAGGCGCTGTCGACTCGATAGGATTCTCGGTTTGTAACTGTAACATTTCTGTTTGCCCTTGTCTGTCAGTCGAGACGGCGCACGCGCAGATGTCATTATTGTTGGTCGACAGTATTAGTTTATCTGCAAACTTTATCCGTCTGTAGTGTTCCTTATTTGGGCCGGCTTTAACTTGTGACGGATCTTGTTGTAACTACAAATGCGGTACCATTAAGGGTGTAATTAATCCCGGACGCGGTACAGCTACTCGGTAACTGCAGCGTCTTTTCTAACTAGTAGTTTTTCGCTTAAATGTTTCTTGTTTTTGCATCGTAGTCTTTAGAACTAGCTTTCTACTTATTTCTTTACATTTGCGCTTTAGCATGAGGTCGCTAAAGCGCTATTAGTTATTATTCATGGCAATGCACCTTAGCTAGGCATTAGGCATATTACCCGGATGTTCGATACTTAAGATGTTTTTACATGTGAAAAAATTGTATAGAGTAAATATTCTAAATGTAATATTGGATTGTTTGTTTGTGTTATATGTGTATTAAATACGGGTGGCGTAAAACCAACTACTGAGAATATTTCACAAATAAAATCCATACTAATTACAGACCCCTCTTTCCCACTGGGCACTCTGGGCAAATGCCCAGGCCCCCTTATTTCCTGCCAGATCACTAAACCAATACCGACATTTATTACAGTAAAATTTATTTAATTAGAGTTAATCGAACCTCAATTAGGAACTATATTATCGACTGGCTTATTAGGTTTTGCCTGCGTCAAGGTACTCTACTCTCGCCCAAAATAAGGCTATCGATTTTCAGCATGCTTAGATAATTTCAAATATGTGAGAATCAATCAATTGACTGTCAATAAAAAAATCAGAAACCTTGTTTATCTACTTTCATTATCTATTCTAGTACCAAAAAAGTGTTCTGTCATATTCCCCATTATTCTTATATGCCCAGGGCTTCCAATAGGTTAAAGACGGCTCTGATTAATTATAATATGCGAAATTAATTTATCTGTCCGTCTGTTAAGTTTCACCGCCAAAACGCCGAACCAATTTTGTTTGAAGATTGCTTGAACCCTAGGAAAAAAATCCTTTAGAAACTTAAACAAGTGTGCCCAATTCGTGAGCAACTTCTGGTGCTAAGCTAGTGAGAATTATTTATTAATTTATGCTTCCAGTAAGTAACCGAGAAATTACAATCATAAACAGTTTATTGTTTCTTATTTTTTGTCTTTTTCATTTTGCGATATTCCATCAATCTGCTTCGGTAAGACGGGTTACGTTTTACACCATGACAAAATGATTTCCTAAGCATTGCTTAAAAAACAGATCAGATTTAATGCTGAGTTTACTATCATAATTAAGATTGTTATAATGTCTTATTATTAACGTGTTAAAAAAATAGTTTTAGGAGTTCTAAAAAGTTCTGTGCTAATATTTACAACTCTTAATACAGAGAGGATAATCGCGTACTTGTCAAGTACAGTCAGCGACAGACCACAAAAACTGTTAATTAAACCATATTTTATTACTGTTACTGCTAACTAACTTTAACTATTTTGTACTTAGTTAATTTTACTAAATTATTAACTTACCAAATTCCGATTTTTTTCTTTTCTTAGGTTTAATAGATGTAAAGAAATAAAATAATGGATGAAATGTACTTATTTTTTTTTTTCATAATTACCATGTAGAAAATTCAATGATAAAAGAAAAATGGTAAAGAAATGAAATTGGAAAGAAAAGTACGTTGTAAAGAGGTTATTATAAGAATAAAGATCTCTTCAGATATAAAAATGTAGCAGTAAATGCTTGAATTATAAAAAAATATAATAAGAACTTGTTAAGCTAAAATATTTCTGCGTAGATTTTTTATATATAATATTCTTGAGGCATGGCGCTGACCAACAATGATTTTCTATTACCGAAGGCACACCCCATCATCATCCCTTTTAGTTGATCTAATCTTTGTCCATTTAGATTCGACTTTTCCCACCTTAAATTGATTTAAAAATATGTTAATACTAGCTGGTGCCCGCGACTTCGTCTGCGCAGGATTAGTATTTCGAACAATATGTTTATAAATTGTAGCCTATGTGTTATTCTGATGTATAAGCTATATTGTGGTAAAGTTTCATTCAAATCCATTCAGTAGTTTTTACGTGAAAGAGTAACAAACATCCATACATCCATACTTACAAACTTTCGCCTTTATAATAGTAGTAGGATCTATCGTGCCTTTATAGACCCAGAACCCCAATTTTTCTGTTTAATACTGATTTGAAGTTATTCTCATCGTTTATCTGAAGACCATATTAGAACAAATGTTATTAAATTATTTAGAGTTTACGTGTCCAATTAATTGACGCTCACTGTACCCAGACTTATGGTGATGTCACCAACAGACCGAGCAAACAAACAGTCTCCTCGTTATTGTTGCGTTTTTGGAGAACTCGCCATGTGTGTATTTACTGCTAAATTACAATAAAGCTCAATACAATATTTTCAAGTGTTTCAATTCTTACTACAAGATTTTTAAGGTTATTAAATTAATAAAAATAATATATCTTACATTCAAACCAATTAGCCTAACCCAAAATAAGCACTGTAATGCTTGCGTTATGGATACTAGAGTAACAGATATACATACATATATGATCAATAAATAATCAATATTGTAAATACCCATGACTCTGGTACAAAATGCTCGTATTTATCACACAAACATCTGGCCCTTCCGGGACTCGAACCAAGGACCGTTGTTGATAAACCGTTGCACCAAACAGTAATTCTTTCTAAATTAAGCTATTTATTAACACTAAACCTACCGATACTTCATGTATTCCTATTCTTACCAAAGCGGGTCAAATGATCCGTCTTTAAAATGTTACATATATTACTATGTCTAGCGTAAAATATATCAGTTACGCAAATTTGGTACATGAATAAAACATTTTTTTTTTCAAATAACGATTCTAAATAGTTTATATATTAAATTTGAAAAGCTTAAAAATAATACAAGAAAAAAAATAAAGTTTTAGTTAAGCTTAAAATGGGTCATTTGATCCGCCATGGTATGTTTAGTGTTAAAACCGCTAATATGTACGCTATCATTGAAATTTGTAGCTAATAAAGTAATACCATGTTTATTTAAACAATCTTATAAATATTTTTTTTCGTATTTTTAGATTTTGTTTCCATACAAATGCTATCAGTTGCACCTACCATAAAAATAGATATTGTTATCGCATATTAGTCATATCTCTGTAGTTATTCATTGCTATAATCGTTTTGAACATTAGGCAATAGCGATGCGAACAATATGGATTTTTCCTGCTTATATAGATACTCCTTGAATAATGTAGGGTAAAAATTTAATTTTAGCTCAATGAGATCCGAGAACGGATTAATTCAGATCATATTAAAATGTTATTGAGATACACGAGATCGTCACCTTTTTTTTTAGTAGGTCCAGCTATTTGGTTCCTTTTTACGCATACGCCGCCGTTTGGGAGAACAGCGGACACGTTATGTGGGACTCTCCCCTGCAGACCTACCCGACGATAAAAGCTCGTCAGGTTGGTGTGCAGGGGCCTACCCACTAAACCACCGCGGTGTCCCTCTAACACCTTGGTGGGGATCATGTGATCGTGTTAGGATTCTTTCCACGATCCCCACCAGTGTGCGTCCGCCCTAGGCGGACCCTCCTCCGCTCCGTGGGGGGCACGGAGCTGTGGAGCACCCCGTGACACCCTGAGTGCCCCGCATAGCCTGGAGACCGGTGCAATGCAAGTGCTGGACTCCCAAACCCAGCACCTGCTGACCTCCACGGGTGGAGATGGGGGAAAACTTCCCCCACGTCCACCCGTCTTGGGACCTTTGCGCCTGCGGGAGTCCTCCGGGCCCTAAATTCCCGGGGGGCTCCCACAGCCACAATCCCGAATCTGGGCGCATCCCGTCTCCCTCTCAGCTGAGAGGGGAAAGGGAGCGCTCCCTACCTTCGGGGATGCCGACTACTCGGACATCCCCTCCCCCTCTGGCGCCCGGACTCGCGCCTCCTGCGCTCTTGCCCGCGCCTCTCCGTCACTTGTACAACCCGCCGGCTCAGGGGAAGTTCCCTTCATTACCGGCGGGTCGCACCTGCGACTTCCCATGACGTGGTCAGCCGGCCGCCCTCTGGCGGCACACACCGAGCACGTCGGCTCTCGCTTACAGGAAGCGGCTTTGTGACCAGGCACTCCGCACCTGAAACACAAGCCGCTCCTGTCTATCTCCGCTGGACACCTAGGGCTCGCATGCCCCAGCCCCATACACTTGAAGCAGCGCATGGGGCGGGGGCCGAGCAACCTCACATCCGCGACGCTCCAGCCGACACGCAGACGTGCCCCATCCGCTATCACTGCCATCGCGGCAGCCACCGGCAGTCTAGCAAAGGTGTGCCACATTCCATCATTGCCTCTCCTCAGGCTCTGCACCCTGATCGCCGCTCTTGGGCACGATGCTTTGACCATAATGGCCTGGGCCACTTCTTCTTCAACGACGGAGTCGTCCAGGCCTGAGATGCGCAAGTCTGCTGTTTTCTCAGGCCTTCCAATCCGCGCCATATCTCAAATTATCTCCTGGAGCCGCCTTGCCAGTTCGTCCGCCTTGGTGCCACTCTCCTCCGGTACGTAGAGTACCCTGGCGCCGGTTTGACTCTCCCTTACCCTGATTCCGGCCTCCAGGCCCAGGTCAGGGAGGGAGAGAGCGTCTTTAGCCCTCTTCAAGATATGGGCATACGTTGCCCACCTCTCCAAGGCATCTTTCTTCAGGGTTATGCTGACCGCTGTTGTCTTCAGGGGGATCGGCTTGGTTCTCCTGTTCGGCCTTGCCCTTTTTTCCCCTGTTGTCTCTGCCGAAATTGTGGTCACCTTTCCGGTGGCTTGTCTTGCCGCCCTGATCTTCTTTCTGTCCCGCGCCATCATCCAGCCGTCACTTTGAGCGGGGGTCTTAGCGCTCTGCGTCCTCGAACCTTCCTGCCCAACTGAGCTTATTGGGCCGGTTCTCCCCATTTGTCCTGGTGGTCCGCCTTGCGCTGGATTGGTGACCAGCTCCCGTATCCTGCTCTCCACTATCTCCGTTACGGACCGAAGGAGGGCATTCCTCCACTCCTCCAGGCCCTTTTCCGGCGGCGGTGGATCCGCTCGGTGAGCTTCCTCCTGCATAGCCTTGCGCAGGAGACCCACTTCCTGGGTAAGCCTCTCCATGTGCCTGCGGAGGTTGGCATTTTCCAACCTCAGCTTCTCCAATTCCTTACTGGAGTCTTGTATCTGACCTTCCGGGTTGGTCCAGGTGGCCACTGAGCGCGTCTTCAGCTGCTCTCCACCCGTAGTCCATCGATATCCATGTAGCTTGACAGGTTTCTTGGCCTGCCCCGCCCTCCTTTCACTGGTCGTCTCGTCCGAGTCTGTTTCGGTCTCGCCCTGCGACGCTGACCTCATCTCCTCGGCCTCAGCTTCCCTAGCAGCAGCTTCTCTGGCAGCTCTACGTCTAAGTGTCTCTTCCATGAGGCGCATTATGTGACGCCTTCCTTCCTCTCTGTCTTCCACTTCCAGAGTCTCCACTCTCGTTGGGGAGCGCTCCCTCTCCTTCACCGTCCTTCCTTCAGTTCGGCACAGTTTTTCTTTGGACGCCGTGCACTGTCCGTCAAAAGGCTCGGCAAAGCTAACCTTTCCACCACGTGTCGTCTTTTTATTCTTATTTTTAGATTTTTGAGAATTCATCTTGGACCCACGAGTATGGGAGAAAACTACGTCCACCCGGGCAGAGATCCCTGTACCCGGGTAACCCTACTTACGCCTGGGGGGTCGGGAGGTACCCCAGGGCGACCGCTAATGGGCCGACTGCGCTCCGCCGGCCACCTCCAAGAGGCGCCCCGACACCACGTATCCCAGTGCCGGGACTTTGACGATTTTTTATAGTGGTTTTCTCCACGCGGCCCCCACCGAAGTGGCGGCCCCCGCTCCCGCACCACGTACGAGGTTACGGTTGGGCCGGAACCGATCCTAGGATCGGAACACGCCCCGACTGGCCCGCTGACGCGAGCTGGGCCCGAAGGCCCCCTCGGGTGATTTTTTAAAGGGGTTGTCTTCCCCGCGGCCCCCACCTGAAGGTGGCGGCCCTCGGCCCTGCACTACGTACAGGGTTACGAGCTCCTTCGGCGACACCAGGACTGGCATTGCCTAAAACTCCCCTAGCTCGGCTACCGCTACCCGGGATACCCAGGACGCCAGCCGAGCTCCCCCCTGCTGGTTTTGGTCCGCGCCGGTTAAGCCGGTGGCCCCCATATCTGGAGGCCGTCCCCTATCCGCCACCCGGGCCACGCGCCCGATGGCAGTTCCAGCAACTGCACACGGGGCTATTTGGTTCCTAGATGTAATTAGGACATTTTTATTATCGTAAACAGATAAGCGCTCGACCGTTATCTCACCTAATGGTGATAAATGAGACGATAATGAGATCTAGGATGTGACGCGCCAGCCTAGAAGATAACTATTCACTCGGGATTTGAGGACCCATAAATTGTATTTATCAGGAAACCTTGTCTCAGGCAAAGAGTTCCACTCTTTAGTGGTACGGGTTACAAAATTGGAACCAAAACGCAGACTCGACTCTTTGGTGTATGAACCATATAACGGAGGAACCTATTTGTAAGTCTGGTTTTCCGATGAAAAAATGGGGGAAAAAAATCACTCTTTGACTGCTTAAATTTAATTTTTATTCCAATTTTAAACTCTTCGATGCTATCATCTTACATTTACACCAATAAGCCTAACCTAAAGTAAGCACTAAGGCTTGTGTTATGGATACTAGGGCAACGGAAAGACATACATCTATGATACACCCACACACACGCGCGCGCGCGCGCACACACACACACACACACACACACACACACACACACACACACACACACACACACATGACACACTCATGACGCAGGTCCAAATGTTCGTATTCATCACACAAACATTTGCTTATTCCGGGACACGAACGCAGGACCATCGCATCGGTTCGGACCGATCGCTATCGTCAGGATCGCTCTGCCGTCAATAGCATAGTTACAGTAAGTACGCTCTCGACGATTTCGAGAAAAACGTGCAAAAAGTTATGGTACGAAAATATATAGGCGCTAAGGTCCTCTTGCATTTAAAGCTACAGTCACCATGATCCGATTACAAACAAATTATTTATGGAAGATTTTCGTACCAAAACTTTTAGCCCATTTTTCTTGAAACCGTCGAGAGCACACTTACTGTAACTATGCTATTGACGGCAGCGCTAGCGTTGCACTAAACGGTCTTACCTGTGGTCTTATGCCAGCCTTTATTAGTTAAGTCTGCATCAGAAAATATGGTCATCTTACAGTTGCTGTTTTTCTTAAAATTATTTGCCATAATTTACTATTTACATTGTTAACAAGCGCACCTAAAATAGCTAGGATTTGTTCGTTGTGCTGAGAGAACATAATTCAATGACATATATCTACTTAGTTATAAAAAAAAATTTCAAATGGGTTTAGCTTGACATTGACGATCGTTTGGTGCAACAGTAACGACCCTGACTTTCGCACCGGAGGTCCTGGGTTCGAGTCCCGGAGGTGGCAGAATTTTGTTTGATAAATACGAGCATTTGTAAGTCGGTTATTGGTATTTATATATAAAAATTTTCTAATCTATGTATCATATATTATGTATGTCTATTCGTTACCCTAGTATCCTAAAACACGAGCCTTACAGTGCTTACTTTGGGATATGCTAATTGGTGCGAATGTATTAAATATTATTATTATTTACACATTGAACTTTCATATGCAAATTAATTTAAAATCACAGTGGTTTGTGTGTTTGTCTGTCCGCTCTTTTTCCCGCTTTTTTTTTTCATTGTATCAATAACGTTACCATAGCAACGCGTTAACCGCAAGTAGTTGGTCTACCAGACGCTAGATGGCGCTAACGGAAAAATATTTAATAATAGAAATATTTAAAGAATTTTGTCCACCCGTGCGAAGCCGGGACGGGCCGCAAGTTGAATTAAAGATTTTTGTAATTTAAAATCAAATTGTTATTTTAAATTAAACATGTTGAAATTATAAAAAGTTAATCTCATAAACATTGTTATCCGCCGCCTGTTGACTGTGATACAGGTTGTCGCTGTGCTTCGATGTGCAAGCAAAATGCGTCCATATCAAGTGGAACTATCGCATTACGCCACTATTTCCCGTGTCGCCCGCATTTGCGCTTTTTTTCTAATCTCATATTTTGTTTCTACGCTAGTTTTTTTGAATCAGCTTCAATTGCGCAATGTCTATTACGCCATAACTTCCTGAGTTCTCAACCGATTTTAATCTTTTTTGTGTGGAATCGAATCAGCAGGCTTAGGACAGATTGTCAGAATTTTGAAATTCGCAAACATTCCCATCGAAACAAAAAAAAAAACTTTTTTTAGTTATTACTGACGACCGTTTGGTGCAACGGTAGCGAACCTGCCTTTCGCACCGACGGTCCTGGGTTCAAATCCCGGAAGGGGCAGATGTTTGTATGATGAATACGAGCATTTGTACCTGAGTCATGGGTGTTTATATATATTTCTATGAATATTATGTATGTATCATATATGTATGTTTATCCGTTACCCTAGTATCCATAACACAAGCCTTACAGTGCTTACTTTGGGCTAGGCTAATTGGTGTGAATGTAATAAATATTTATTTATTTATTTTTTTATTTATTTATTAACCTAACCTAACCTAACCTAACCTAACCATCTATTTTTAATAAATGTAAAGCAATTATTAAACGAAGCATTAAAACGATAATAATATTTCTCATATATCCACACCAATTGGCTTAGCCCAAAGTAAGCACCGCAAGGCTTGTGTTGAGCATACTAGGGTAACGGATAATCATACATATATCATACATAAATATTTTATATTTATAGAAATATATACCCAATACTCAAGTACAAATGCTAATATTTATCACACAAACACCTGCCCCTTCCGGGACTCGACCCTAGGACCGTTCGGTGCGAAAGGATCGCTACCATTGTACCAAATGATCCTCAATACTTTCATAAAACTCTAAAGATATAACCCTTGAATTTTATTTTTTTAATTTTCATGTAACCTAATAGTAACGGAAACAACTGTTAGTTAGTATCTTTAAGAAAAATAAATGCATTCTACGTATGCACTTTTTAGGATGAAAAAAAAACCGTTGTCCTACCGGACACTGCTTGTGACAGACAGTAACGTTGCTGGTGGTTTTGTTTTTCAATTGATAATATATATTTTTATTGTTGTCAATAATATATTGTGCAATGAACTATTTGTGTATTTAGTATAACAAACAAAAACTGTGTTAAAAATAATCTTCTCAGAGGGATGTCGAATTGGGCCAGACAGCCGTAACCGCTCGATAGGGTCTTGGTGGGCGGGGTACCTTCGCGAATTTCATCACTACATCTATTTTCTTTGTTTCGTCAAATTGCCTTATATATTGCTAAGCCAGTTTATCAGTAAGATAGATGCGAACCAAACTTAGGGATTTTTTTCAATACAGTGTTCGTTTTGTTTAATACTGGCCCGGTTTATTTATTTGTTAATCTTATCTATGATGATCCTTCACAGATAAGTACTCTTATCAATTGTATACATACCATATTATTTTGATGCATTGATTGGTCTTTCGATCAGGTGTATTAAATTTGCGCAGATTTTTCTTTTCTTTGTTCATAACAGTGTCTAGATGTTGTTCATAACGTGATGATTCGTTCATCATTTTGACAAAAGTAGGACGACGACGAGCAATGCAGTGGGTGGTTGAAGTAAAATTGTATTATGAATTGAAAAACCCCCAACACTGAAAAGAAAAAGCGGTGATTTAAAAAGTAAAAAATTGTTAATTACTGTTAAAAGTCGTATATTTAATTATTCCTCTCTTATAATGTATTATTACGCATTGTTTTATATTGTTTATTATCTATGCATATAAATAAAATTCGAGTATCTGTTTTTAATATTGAAATAAACGTTTATGCTACATGCATATGAATATATATACGGTAGAAACATAAACCAAAGTAACATTTTTTACAATTTTTGTCTGTCGGTTTGTTCCGGCTAATCTCTGCAATGGCTGGACGCATTTTGACGGGACTTTTTTTGGCAGGTAGCTGATGTAATAAGGAGTAACTTAGGCTACTTTTATTTTAGAAAAATAAAGTAATGTTGAAATGTTCCACGCGGACGAAGTCGCGGGCGGCCGCTAGTTGTACATAAGAATCGTACATATTTTGTAGTCTTGCATAAGTGAGAAAGATTAGTTGATTTATACCCATTATGAGTTTTAAAATCCCTACAGCAGCTATCAATACAGTTGATGACCTTGAAACAACTGAATTGATTTTATTAAAACAAGTATAAACCCAGCTTTCAGATGAAAAAACTGCATCCTAATATGTTCACTTGTTTAAGAGCTACGTTGCCACAAACAGACACACACGTAGTGGATAAACTTATGATACCTCTCTTTTTGCGTCAGAAGTGATGAAGTGACCTTCACAATTAAATAAATATTTTATCTGTAACCGAAGAAAAACAAAGAGAACTAGGTCGCCGCATCGATTCGCACGTGACAAATCAATTGTGTCAGTCGTGAGTTGTGGGAAACGCGTGGTTTCAATCATCTTTCTTGCATTCTCTTGCGCAGTTTATTTTAGCAGTTCATGTTTTCGCCCACGTACTCTTTGATTGCACAGCTCATCCGTAGTCGTTCATGTGGGATGTAACACGTTGATTGATTACCATTTCGGTTATTTTCTTTAATCGTTCTTATTCGTTATTGTGATTGTAATTAGATGGTACTCCTTCTTAAGCAATTTAATTTCACTACTTGAGATTATAATATATGTATAGTTTTTATTCGCGTCTATAATTAAATGGTAATGTTTGTCCATTTATTGATTTTATTTTTTTATTAATTACATGCATGACGACTGAAATAATTGTATATCGCCAGAGCGGTAAAACATGTATGTGCATCTATATTATGAGATCTGAATTGTACCAAGTTTTCTGCGAATAAATATTCTGTTCTTTTAGTATCGGTGCTGGGTCGTAAATACAAATAATTACCGAGAATAGTTTTAATTGTTATAACGGTATTTTGGGTTTTACCTTAGGTTAGATATGTAAAAAGGTTCTTAAGACATTTTTTTTTATTTCCAGGCAGAACAGCGTCTTGCGGCGCGACGGGCGGCGCGTGCGGAAGCACGGGAAATCCGCATGCGGGAGCTGGAGCGGCAACAGCGCGAACAGGAGGACCATGCGGACAAGGCGTACGATATGTATGGCAACACCGCCTCCCTACGCTCTACCGCGGCTGACTTCAAGGGTGAGTTGACTCGATTGTCGACAGTGAAGTGTTAATACCATAGAGGTCAAATTTGCTTATTATATAAAACTAGTAATCTTTTGCTGACCATAAATAAATATTGCCTGGCATGCTAACATCAACTTACCATAGTATCGCGCTAATCCATTAGCTACGTTTGAGTTTTGCTTGATTGACTCACGGCACTGATGTTTGTATATATACATAATTCCTTAGTTAATTTTTAACTATAAGGGAATCAAATAAAATATAGAAATACAAATTTCCTATCACAGAAACTATATTCATGTAAGGAAACTTCAACTAAAATTATATAGGCACTTTTTAAATAATATCGTTGATTTCTAATTTGATATCTACCCTCTATCTAGTTTGTGTCTACCCTCAACTCTGTATGAGATATTTGTGCACTATATTAAATAATCATATACTATCAGCTGTATTGAAAACTACGGCGCCTCCACCATTGTGGAAAACCAATAAAAAAAGAAATAAGTTGTTGAAAATAAAACTGTGTCCATGGTGCTAAGAAACTGTGGCGGATGTGTCTCTGTAAGATAATTATTAATCTGTGATTTTAAGAGATACTCTGTGTAATAAAAATAAGACGCAATTTACTTTTTCCTGACAGCAGTGATTTTCTCAGATACGAAGCACTTTTAATGTAATGATTGTAACTGTAACATTAGCAAGTTTCTTAAGACAAATTCAATAATCTATGCAGGACTTTCATTCATCATTCCCTCGCTTCTATAAACAAATCGTAAATAGTGGATTGCATCTAATTCGCTATATTGGTGACTCCGAAAAGTTTTTGTGTCAGCGGCGAGGCACAGGAGCAGTCTATTGGATATAACATACCCTGTGTTGTGGCTCCGATTTGCATGTTTGCTGCCTTTTGTGTTCACCTGCTTTCTTCATACGCACGAGAACAGCTTATCAAGTAACATTCTTCCATTATTTATTTTGACTAACCGATACGATCTGCACATATGGCCTGCACCCTATGTCAAGAGCACGATCATTTATTTGTCCTACTTTGACCTGTTACCTATTAATCAGTACATAAAACTGATTTCAACCACAACATTTCAAGTATGGTGTGCCTGTGATGTCTTACTGTGGAGAACTAATTGATTTAACCTGTGTGTGTAATGGTATCAACAATATTAAACACATTGTTGGATAGTTCCTATAAAGAAAAGCCATTAATGTTGTTTGTGTTCTTTGTTTTTATATTAACTTGTGCTTGTGCATGTTTTACTTACCAACTTTAATATCTGGTTTTAAATCTGTTCAATAACTAATTCCTATTTAAATTATAGTCTATTATAATTTGTTAATTAGTATTAATTTGTAGTATATATATATTTTTTAAGATTCATAACCTACTACAGAGATAACAAAGTATATCCAAAGTTACTTTTTCAAATAATGTTTGCTGACTTTGATTAATTTAAATTTCAGTAGGGTATATTAGTTGACTTTTAATCTTATGATAGTGCTTATTTTAGGAATATTTTATTTTACTAGAACAGTCTCATTTTATATTCAGTATTAACTCGATTATAAGAATACACATTATATTGATCTATAGCATTAAGAGTTACATATAATTGCATTTGTTTTGTATCGTGTGGTATTCAATTTTCATTTTCCTTTTTGTTTGTTGTGTTGTTTACATCATGGATGACAACGCAGGTATAGGAGATTCTAGCCAAGCGAATTCAAATCAGCAGCTGAATAGTGCTGAGACATATAAGGTGTCAGTAAAATTGCCCCCATTTTGGCCTAACAAACCGGCTGTGTGGTTTGCTCAGGTAGAGGCCCAGTTTGAAATTGCTGGAATCGTGGCCGACTCCACCAAATACAATTACATAGTCGGGCAAATTGACTATAAATATGCATGTGAAATAGAAGATATCCTGATTTGTCCTCCTGAAAAAGGAAAGCAATATGAAACACTAAAGGCTGAGCTTATAAAAAGGTTGTCACTGTCCGAGGAACAAAAGGTTCGCCAATTGCTCAGTGATGAAGAAATTGGGGATAGGAAACCGTCCCAATTTCTTCGTCATTTAAAATCTCTTGCAGGGGCGTCCTTAACAGACCTAAACATTTTAAGACAGCTGTGGCTAAGACGTTTGCCACAAAATGTGCAGGTTATTTTGGCTTCGCAGCCCGAATTAACTGTTGACCAGTTGGCAAGTTTGGCCGATAAAATTACCGAGCTAACAGGATTACCCAACGCCGTATGCTCCACAGCAGCTTCGTATGACAGCGCGCCTACCACTGCTACTCCTGCACGGGACATGCTTGCAGATTTAACTAACAAGGTAGAGGAGCTAACGAAGGTAGTAAACGCCTTATCTATGCGTGACCCTACTTATCCACGAGATCGCAGCCGCTCTAGAACTAGGAACTCTCGCGCTGTTTTGCCAGCTGGAAACAAATTATGCTGGTACCATAGCCGATTTGGGCGTAATGCCTCCAAATGTGTTACAGGCTGCACTTGGACACCGTCTCCGGAAAACCGGAAAAGCAGTCAGTAGCGGCGGCATCTGATTGCTCGCATCTCAGCCGCCGTCTCTTCGTTACCGACCAAGTTACCAAATACAAGTTCTTAATAGATACCGGCTCGGATTTGTGCTGTTTTCCTCACAGTTGGCTTCCACGTCAGCGACAAGCTTCTGAGTACGAACTCAGTGCCGCAAATGGCAGTACTATTAGAACTTATGGTACCATCAATCTCTGTCTTAATTTGGGGTTGCGTAGAGATTTTATGTGGTTGTTCGTAGTTGCCGACGTTCAACGGGCTATAATTGGCGCCGATTTTTTGGCACATTATAACCTGTTGCCAGATTGTCGTAACAAAAAGTTAATAGACAGTACAACCGGGTTATGCTGTTCAGTCTCTCGTATTTCAGTGGAGCAGCCAAGCGTCAAAGCAGTCATTGTGGGAAATTCAAATTATGCGTCGTTACTTTCTGAATTTCCGGACATAGTTCGACCTCCTGGCTTACCGAGAGTGATCAAGCACAATACTGTGCATCATATACAGACAACCGATGGCCCTCCTGTGTCGTGTCGTCCTCGTCGCTTGGCGCCTCAAAAGCTTACTTCCGCCAAGAAGGAATTTGAAGAAATGGTACGAAGTGGTACTGCAAGGCCGTCTAAAAGTGCTTGGTCATCTCCACTGCACATGACTCCCAAAAAAGACAATTCCTGGCGTCCCTGTGGCGATTATCGCGCCCTTAACGCGAGGACCATACCAGACAAATACCCTGTGCGGCACATTAACGATTATGCTCATAATCTCTCTGGTGCCAAAGTGTTCAGTACCCTTGATCTGGTGAAAGCATATCATCAGATTCCCGTTTACGAAGGAGATATTCCAAAGACTGCCATCGTGACTCCGTTTGGCCTCTTCGAATTTTGTTTCATGACCTTTGGTTTACGAAACGCTGGACAGACATTCCAACGTTTCATTGATGAGGTCACACGGGGTCTCGATTTTTGTTTTCCATACATTGATGATATCCTGGTCTATTCACCAGATGAGGCCACTCATATGGAGCACCTTCGCACCCTATTTAAACGCCTCCAGGACTATGGTGTTGTCATCAACCCATCTAAATGCGTCCTTGGTGCTGGTGAGGTCATGTTTCTCGGATACCACATCAGTTCAAACGGTACACGACCTCCTCAGGATCGTATCCAAGCAATTTTAGATTTTAAACCCCCTGAAAATGTGCAAGGCATGCGGAGATTTCTTGGGATGTTAAATTACTATCGGCGTTTTATACCTCATGCTGCAAAATTTCAGGCCCCACTTATAAATGCTTTAGTAGCAACAAAAAGTAAGGGTTCAAAACCATATCCATGGACACCCGAACTTCTTGAGAATTTTGAAGCGTGCAAGAAAAGCTTGTCCGATGCAACTTTGCTTTACCATCCTGTCGCTAATGTATCTCTCGGGTTGTTTACTGATGCATCAAATGTCCATATCGGTTCCTGCCTGCAACAGTTTGTTGATGGTCATTGGTGCCCTCTTGCATTTTTTAGTAAAAAATTGACCCCTCAACAATGCCAGTGGCCAGCTTACTATCGTGAGCTATTGGCTGTGTACGAAAGTATTCAGCATTTTCGGCACATAGTCGAAGTCCAACACGTGACCATTTTTACAGACCATAAGCCGCTGCTTTATGCTTTTGTACAACGCCGCGAGAAGCTTCCTCCACCGCAGCTCAACCAACTGTCCTTTATTAGTCAGTTTACAACAGATATTAAATATATTAGAGGGGAGCATAATATCGTTGCGGATGCCATGTCCCGAATCGACGCAATTTCGCTTGAGCAAGAATATGAGGCTCTCGCCAAGCTTCAAGAGGCAGACAAGGAATTGCCTAAATTATTGGAAAATTCCAGCCTCCGTCTTACAAAAATGAGCGTCCCTGGTACAGGGTTCTCCTTATTCTGTGACCTCTCGACTGGAAAACCTCGCCCCTATGTCCCAAGAGATTTGCGTCGTATTATCTTTGACAAGCTGCACAATTTGAGTCATCCTAGCATTCGGGCTACGGCTCGTCTCGTAGCTGATCGCTATGTCTGGCCGGCCCTTAACAAGGATTGTAGAGAGTGGGCTCGTACATGTGACGCATGTCAACGCAGCAAAGTCTCCAAACATAATTCTTCCCCACTCAGCAATTTCGATACACCCAGTGGTCGCTTTATGCATGTGCACATCGACATTATCGGACCCTTACCTCTTTGCAAAGGATTTCGCTACTGCTTAACCGCCATAGATCGAGTTTCAAGGTGGCCTGAAGCCTGGCCAATGCAAAGTATTACAGCCGAAGAAGTCGCAGAGACTTTAGTGCGCGAATGGGTTTCTCGCTTTGGCGTTCCATCTGTCATCACGACTGATCAAGGAACTCAGTTCGAATCAGATTTGTTCCGCAGATTGATGCAGAGTTTCGCTACCAAACGCATTAGAACTACCGCATATCACCCACAAGCAAACGGAATGATAGAGCGATTTCATCGCCAATTAAAAGCATCCATTATGTGCCACGGTGGCGATTGGATGATTGCTTTACCCCTCGTACTGCTAGGGATTCGAGCTGCTTATAAGGAGGATATTGGTTCATCCGCAGCAGAAATGCTGTATGGTGAAACTCTACGTCTGCCCGGTGAGATGGTGGTACCTTCGTTTCGTCACAATTTTTTAGGTGATTATACTGATTTTGTCTCGAGACTGAGACATCACATGTCGGGAATTCGACCGGTTCCAGCATCTCGGCATGGCATCAAATCTTCCTTTGTATATAAAAAGCTGGATTCTGCCTCCCATGTTTATCTACGCGAAGATTCTGTTCGCCGATCTTTACAGCCTCCTTATAGTGGCCCATACAAAATAGTTGAAAGAGCAACAGATGGTAAAACTATAACTATCAACATTAAGGGTAAATGTGTCACAGTAAGCGTCGACAGAATTAAGCCTGCATTCATTTTGCAAGAAGATTCCACGCCTACAGCAACAACAAAAAATAAATCAGCTGGGGCTGCACCTGAATCTGATTTTCCAGTCCCTAAAGATTTGAAAACTACTGGGGAACATTCGGTCCCGGCAGCACTACAATCATCCGCACCTGCGCTGTCATCCAAACCTCCGCCCTATACCACACGATCAGGTAGGCGCGTTAGATTTAAGGTTTTTAAAGACTAGTTGTCTCTCTCCGTAGGGGGGTGTTGTGGCGGATGTGTCTCTGTAAGATAATTATTAATCTGTGATTTTAAGAGATACTCTGTGTAATAAAAATAAGACGCAATTTACTTTTTCCTGACAGCAGTGATTTTCTCAGATACGAAGCACTTTTAATGTAATGATTGTAACTGTAACATTAGCAAGTTTCTTAAGACAAATTCAATAATCTATGCAGGACTTTCATTCATCATTCCCTCGCTTCTATAAACAAATCGTAAATAGTGGATTGCATCTAATTCGCTATAAAACGTTTGTTATGTCGATAATTTAATAATTTGCTGCATTTACTACTTACGTAACGAGAAAACTAGAATAATTTAAAAACTTTATTCCGATCAATATGTTACTATTCATCACAATAATATATAAATTATAAACTTAAATTATATATAAAAAATTGTAAAAGTATATATATATATATATATATATATATATATATATATATATATATATAATTGTATAACTATACTTATACATAATTAGATAATAAATAAGGAGTCCTCCTCTCTTCTTATATGCCGTGCTGATACCCAGGGTCCACAAAGAACTGTACCTTTTATTGTTTATCTAATTATTTATTTAAAAATCAACAGCGATTACAATAAATATTTTGTGCTTACATGCTTATTGAAGGTAAGACTAATTACAGTTCTTTCTGAATTTACAAATAAAAAAGCTAAGTAAATTTAACAACCAATACCTAGATCGTCGTATCATAACAAGGAAAACCAAAATAAAATTTGAAAAGATCCTAAAAATTGTTAAGATAGATAATTGGTTTTATCATAAGACACACATTTTTACAACTATTAATTATCATATAGATACGATTTTAACCGATTCTTTGCGGACGCACGTCTGCCGTGCCATCACTTTTTTACTTATGGCGTTAGGCACGGGAGCCGTGTCATTTCTAAATCGATGATAACTCCTTCAAATTAAGTTTTAAGGAAATCTACCCAGAATAATACTATGTATCTTCATTTTTTACGTAAATCAAGCTCGTAGCCTTCGTTTGTGGTAATTGTATGGCGCAACGAATTGGTTCAATTTGATGGTACGTGCCGCAACGATGCAAAGAGAAAAAGCTCAGCAATTCCTTTGCCCTAAGAGCATAGGAATTTTCAACTCCTAGACTACATGCAACAGTGCGGACGTGAAAATCTTTTAGACATTATGGAATAGCAATTAATGAATATAAATAGGTAATTTTTTTATTTTTGAGTTTTTAAACTTACTACTGGCCATTGCAGAGTCGGTGGGTAGACGAGGAGGCGCGAGATTGGCCGGGCTGGGCTCGGGTGCTCTGCATTCACCACGACGCAGTTCCGAGGACTCCGCAGATGATGCGTTCAGCGTTAAAGACCTCAGGGTAACATTAACTTGAATTTTACTTCACTAAGAAACGCTACCATGACCATATGCGAACTTCATGCCGTAAAGGATTGTACGTTCTTCTGGTGATAATAGAGAATGTTAACTATATTATAAAAAAATATACAACCAAGAACTCCTTGTTTCGTAAGACCATTGGTCTATCTCTCTCATTTGCAGTCATTTTGAATTGGGCCCACCAATCCGCATCATCCAAGATTATGACTCATTCTTCATCCTTAGCGAAAGAATATTCCCTTGCATTGAGGACAATAATAAGGCACATGGGGATGATACAAACGGTTATTGCGAATCTCAGAAATAAAATAATTTCAAGCTCATCAAACTAGTTGGCTGGTGCATACGTTAAAATGTTTCTCTCATTTCTAGCATGAGCTGAAGGAGGTGGAAGAGAAGTTTCGCAAAGCGATGATCCTTAACGCGCAGCTGGACAACGACAAAGCAGCGCTTGGATACCAGCTCGAGTTACTCAAAGACCGGATAGAGGAGCTGCATGAGGAATACGCGCAGTTGCAGGTACATATTACAACTTAGTTGATAGCATAGTCAAATAAACTCAGCATAGCACATTTATTAATTTATTTAATAAGCAACACTAACATTGCGTTCATACACCATTAAGAGAGTTTATAATAAGTATTATACCTATAAACACAACAATTACAAGTATCGACAGCATTCTAAAAATTAAAAGCGTGATTTAAAAAATTAAAATAAATAATACCTACATATTCGACAACTTCCCATTAAAATTTACCTATCAATGAATGATTTTACAAATTATATTGAATTACATTGAATTATATTAATGTGCAGTCATAATAAAATAGATAAAAAAGAAAAAAAAGATAAGTTACATATAAAAAATAAACGAAATAAACTTAAACGAAATACATTCTATTCCACATTCTTCTTAAGAACCATATTTACAAAGTTTATGAGTATTTCCTTTTTATATATAATCAATAGGCTATTGGACAGGTTTTACGAAAATATCTTAATTTTCTCGCTATATAATAATTTATTTGCCATTTGATTAAATCGTTGTTTATTTCTCTATTTTCTATAAAAAAAATCACCATCAATGTTTAAATGAATTAAAAACCCGATAAAACGCTAAAGACACCCTTATGCAGGTTACTTGCTGTCATGACGTCACCAGCTTGTTAACAAACTTTTAGTTGTCAAATGTTTTTGCTCAAATCCGTTAATATCGATGTAATTGCGAGACTGAACTTCTTCAGGTATTTAAAGGTAGAACCTTAAGCTGCGAATTGACGATCAGTTTTTCGCATCAGTTGAACTGACGTCAATCCAAAATTTGATCATGAGTGTCGAATCATCACTCCAGAGCTTTAACAGACGACGCGCCAGGTATTTCCGAGACTACCATAAATTCAACTCGGCGCGTCGCGCCAAACTGATCGTGAGTGTGTGTTCGTCAGTCCAATGGCTTCAGTTCGCTCGCAGCGCCCTCGGTGAAAGATCGAAAAGTGAAGAGCCGGAGTGACGTTAGTGAATGCGGAAATTGAGTTGGCCTAAAACCATTTGGAGTGACGCCACAGTTTTACGTCTGGCATGAAGCGAAAAACTGATCGTCAATGCCCACTTTTGATCACCTACATAAATTCATAGTCAAGCTGCGTTTGGGGCGCGTAATTATCGCATTTGTATCGATAAAAGCGCGCGTTGACGGCGCGCTTAAAAAGTCGTAATATGCACGGACTCAGTAAATCGTAGCAGCCAACAATGGTCTAAGGTCCTTAATTCGTACTGCGTTTCAGTCCACATGTGCTACAGGGAATGTTAATAAAATGTTTTTTTCAGCGCGAACATAGGGAAAAGTGTTCAGCGCACGAGCGATTGAAGCGCGAACACGCATCGCTCGAGCGGGAAGTGTGTGCGGCACGCGACGCGATTCGGGCCCGAGACGCGGCCGCCGCTCACGCCGGGTTCGCGTTCGTAGACGCCGCCGTCGCCCCCGCCGATTCTTCCGACCACGCCGAAAACGTCGACCTACCGCCGTCGTTCGGCTCCGTGCCGCCGCTGGCGCTAGTGTCGCACCAGTCCGAGCAGATGCTCAACGAGGCCGGCGAGGGAACACTAGGTGAGCTTGGCTGATTTCTACCACTTCTGATTCTGATGATTTCTTTTTAATTTTGCTGAATTTCTTACATCTTAGGGCATAGCATAGGATAGGTTTCAATTTAATTCATAAAAAAAATATGGCTTATTATAAGCAACGCGTGTCAGGGTCAGCTGGTTATATTATACATTATTTTATATTTTATAATGTATCTTTATATATTTATTTGAATATAAAATTAAAGTGTATGCCGTGTCGTGTGCAGACGTCCGGTTGCAAAAGCTGGTGTCGTCGAAACAAGCGCTGGAGTCGGAGGTGCGCAAGCTGAAACTGCAACTCAACGAGGAACGTGCCGCCACACACAATGGACACGCGCACCACGACTTAGACTACGAAAACGAAGGTCAGTAAACTTGTTTTGACTTCGTCAATGGCAAATAATTAAAATGCAAGGATTACCAACTATAATTTCAGTATATTATATACAAGGTAATTTTTTTATATGTGAGCATACTTAAAAAAAAAGAAAAATTAATTAAAATAATTATACTTAAAATCATAAGGGCCTAAAACACTTCTAGTGTGAGTACATAGTAAAATTTAAAACGGAAATTAGCAAAAAATTCACGAACATTAAATGACTGCTCTTGTGTCCAATGTAGTTTCGCTAAAGTCAATATAATTATACTTAACAAATATATTTCGTCATATAAGATTTTAATTTATTATATAGTCGAATGCAAGATAAATAATCTGTAATATAAATCTTTTTTGTTGAGTTTTTGAATAAAGTCAAGGCAAAGGGTGCAAAGTCCATACAGCCTCGTCGTCAGTTACTTTATTATACTTTTTAAATCATTTTGATCAAAAATATTAACTGATTTTCCATAGATGTATTAGGATAATTGAACAAAAAAGTTGAATTTTTTTTTTGCTTTTTCTCAATACAATCCTATAAGATAAATTAACCTAATAGAATTCTATTCTATTAAGATTTATTCTCATTCTATTCAGATAATTAAAAAAAGCTATATGTATACAGTTGAGACTTTACGGCGTTGCGTGTCTGAGGCGAAGGCCCGTGCAGCAAGAGCTGAGGCTGAGGCAGCACTGCAGGGTGCAGCCGTTGCTCGACTGGAGGCTCAGGTAGCTCGACTTCGAGCGAGGCAGGATCACCAGGACGAGCATGAAGAACAGCTCAAACAGGAACGCCGCCGTTTGCAGCGCGAGGTAAGTTCTAACACACCGATAGATGCCGCCACCGTTAAGATGGTAATACAATACTGTGTCGTGTGTCTAGAGAGACTAATGTGTCGTCATGTTATTTATAAACAGTATCAATTGTTTTAACGGGTTTGCTCTTGATCAAAATAAAACGTACAAATTAACTAATACTGGATAATGCTGAATTTCATTGTGTTCTTCGATCAAGTTCAATGAGATCTTCAGACATGAGAGTCCGGTAGCAAGATTAACGTTGTGCCAGAAACCATAGCTCTGTAGCGATTAGGTTCGAGCAGACGGCACCACGACAGAATAATTTGTTCTTTAGCCATACTAAATATATGAAACCAACATGGCTTGGACTCTCCACGACACAGTACTGTGTTTCTGCCTTTACAATAGCTCGACTCACTCATTAGTGCCACCACCTTTTCGATCCTTGTCATATCTGGGAACAGGCCACCACCGAGTCGACCCTGCTTGCCTACGATATTTCAACCGTAGTATTTAAATCGCTGAATCTGAATGATTTTAAAAGAAGCAATAGGAAATTTTGGCGCAAGGTAAAACGCAAACAATTTTGAGGTTAGGTTGCCATAGTCTCATTTAAGCTGAATACTGCCCTCCGCTTGGAAAATCACAGAAGAAGCAACAGGAGTCTTACACGCTATACTTTGTCCAAATGTAGGATTATAATTTTGATATTTGACACCTATATAGAGGGTATAAAGTTGCTATTCCAATGTCAATCCAAACATAAGGAAACAAACGCAACCTTAGTACGTAGCAATAAGGAAGTGACACCTGTAAAAAGTATCATCCTACATTGGACTAAGTATAAATTACACTGCGCTTGGCAATGAAACTTGGCTGACCTACTGTTATTATTATCTTTATTACAGCATTAGAACAAGGAATTATGCCATGCCTTATGTAATATTCTCTAAATTCCTATATAATAAGTGCTAGATAGAAAATGTTTAACTGTGCTAAGGATATCAAAATAGAAATACGTTTAAAGGTATACATCACATGATTTGTTTGCAGGAAGTCATTGACTTCTGGGCCGTTATCAATAATGGCGACAGTTAACGGTATAGTTACCACCGAGTGTGAACCTCCCGCAGCCACTATAATACTTTAATTTGTGACCCCCTCTTATTTTTATGTACTTCAAACAACTGAAAATAACTAATATTTTAACCGAACTGTAATTATAACTCGCCCACGTATAGCTTGTGTATACATTCCGCTCTAAATAATATATCAAGGTTGCCAGTGCAAAAAAAAAATAAGAGAAACCTTTTGTCCATCAGCTCATTCCTAGTCGTTTAAACCTTTTTAAATATATAAAAATTGATGGATAAAAAATCAACGTGCTGGCATCCCTGACCTGCATGATAATGTACAGACGACAACACGTCAACCTACTACAATCAAATTTCTCAATTGATATTGAACTCTATGCATTAGACTTTAGGTTGAAAATCAAATGGAGAAATTTGACAGTTGACAACAAATTGAGTGTACAAAGACTAAAGACCCTTTGCATGTCGTAACTTTAATATACTCTGCGCTTTTAACAGACTATAATTGATATTACAGGCGCGGGAAGCTTTGAATCGCGTGGAGGAGTTGGAAACCGAGAACAGTCACCTCACCAAGCGGTTAGACAAACTGAAAAATGCTAAGTCAGCGTTACTCAAGGAGCTGTGACATCCCAGACCATACCTCGTTAACTCACGCCCATGTTTAACGCGTCATATAAAACGACAATTTGGTTTTATAACGCGACTTGAATTTAGGAACGCCTTCATGACACTAGAACAGTCTGCGCTTGAATAAGTAAGTTCGAATTCATCAATTTTGTTTTAATACTGTGGTTCACAAAAATCCTATAAAGTGCTTATTTTAAAATAAATAAACTTCATAACTTCAATAGTAAGAAATTGAGTTAATATCAAAATTATTAATTTATTATTAAACAGAGTGTTTTAAACTTATAACAAGGTCTACATTTTTTAATTATTCCGTTATTTTGCATGAGACGAGGAAAAAATTACATCGACAAACATTACGCACAACAAAATAGGAAAAGTTTGTTTAGTACGGTTATACGATATATTTTTACCGTGTAAAAATTAAAATGACGTTTGTAACAGGAAATTTGTCGACTATTAATGTCATGTGTAATCAATTAGTTATATATTCGTTTAAGGTCAAATAATCAATGAATTAATTCCGAATTGGACTGATGCACCAACGGTAGCTCGCAATATGTTAGTAACTTGTAACGTTAGATGTAAATGTCACCTGATATCTGGGGTTGCCATCTGCCTCTGAATGATTTAAGGGTTACCAACATCAAAAAAAAGGGGTTTCAGTCTTTTTTATGGAAAACAACAAAATTATTAGAAACGATTAAAATTTCACCGTTTTGCTTAGCCAATTGATAAAAATATGGAAACTGATATCGTATTCCATTTAGCTAATTAAGGGTTCCTTTAAACTTGTAGCCAATATAACGAGCATCTGGCAATCCCACTGATATCACATGTATGGCGTCTACTTTCGTTAGGAAACACACATTTTGAAATAAATTAAAAAAAAAATTAAGCATAATATTATACTAACTGAACGGGTGTAGCATTTGAGTGTTTCATTCCTTGAAAAAAAAAGCATTTTTTTTATTCTGCCGTCAGCATTTTATTAAAATATATTAATGCAAAGCATATTTCATGGTCTGATACTGTAATGTTGCTAGAATTTTAATATTCCAAAGATAACATTCAAATAATTTATCATATATATTAGCTTGGCATAAAATTTGGGCAGTAGACGATAGTTCTGTGTTGAATTATTTTATTTTTCTTAACTCTGGTTGATTGCTTGCCATAATCAACAGCTGTGTTTACAGAATTGTATTTTATAAATATTTAATAACAAGTTCTTTTAATGTTGACATCAAAATCGTGTTGGAAAATTTACTATTTTACCTTATAATGTTGGTCCTTCGATATATGAAATATGAAAATCAAGAAAATTATATAGTCAAAAGGTTTTACGTGCTCCAAAATGATACCTTTTATTAAAACGACTTTGAGTATAAATATTTTGAATAATTATCTCTATAGCGGACTGTATGAAAGTAGTTCGGGACCATGCTTAACCACGTACAAGTGTTTACATTTAAAAATACCAACAAAAAATGTTAATTGGGATTATACGTCTGATTACAGGAAATGCCTTAGACATGAATCCACGATTTTATATTTGTGGATATTTATTTAAATACCCTCCGTTAAATATTAAATTATGAGGGATTTTTTTATTTGAAAGCATTGCAATTTCCACAGATTTACATTTCCATTTGTCAAACATTCATAATAGGTTTCTTGCATGTAATTTAAAAAAGAATCTTAATATTTTTAAATATTCTTTAAAGTGACGGCATTCGTTAAAATAGATGATTTCTATTGTTTTATAGGAAATAATTTTTTCTTCGGTTATATGTTCTGCATAAACGAAAGTAAATTTCAAAACAAACTGAGCGACTTCCCATTGTTTGTGACGTCACATGACATGAAGCCATGCTTTTGCCGGCGCCGATTGCAATGCTCACTCCATTGTTTATTATAAAAAAAACTGCAAATATATAATTAATAATCACAAAACTATTAATTATAATAACATATATTAATACAATGTATGTTGATTCACCCATAGTAACGTGATTAGTCATGTCATGTGACGTCATTCAAAGCGGGTGAAATGGCGGCTGTTTAAATTACGACTAATGCACTGAAAATACATTTTTTAACAAAAAAAATATACAAAAAAAAATTAAAGTATTTTTCTATTAAAAATGACTTGATTTAACGATTTATACAATAAAAAAATCATGCAAGAAACCTATTATTTGCTAAGATGAATAATATCCATAATTGATTATATTTAACTAGTAACACCGTATTTATTTACCAAATGCATTTAAGACGTGCAAATCTTCAAAGATTTTCTATTACCTTCACTTTAGCAATGCGATGATGTCGTAATTAAATGCCCCTTTTCCTTGATTATTAAACTCGATTATGAATATAAATCCAATGCAATGTGAACAGTTATAAGCACACACTGTTGAAAGATAAATTTAAACTACATTTTTGATGACATAATAAAATATTTCTGATATCCTGTAGTGTATAGTCAGATTATTGATAATTCGGGTTGTGTTATAATAAAATTGATGTTTAACCTTTTTTTTATACCTAATTTAATTGTTATTTGCTTAATAATATTGTAAAATAATAAAATGTGTATAATTTATAGAATATTATTTTAATGAATAATAAGTATTTATTTGTCATCCGTATAAATAATAGAAGACATTATTATGTTGATATTTTTGTATAGACTTTATTAATAAGGATTTAATATCACTTGCCGATTATTATATTTATTTTTTCTTTTAAATTTATTCTCTGCCATTGGTATCACAAAATAAATAAATAAAATGAGTTTTTTTTTGTGTTGGAATATATCGCTTTATACAACATAACATAGTGTTAAGTAAACGCTTCTAAGATAAAAAATCTAATGTCATTGCTCAAAAGTGTACTACAGTGATTGTGATAGAAGAGTGCGATGAAAACGTCCATTATGAGTTAGTCGATTGCGATGTGTATTTTTATATTTTTTCGAGTAATACTTTATTTACTTTACATGGGAAAGTTACCACACTCATATTTATTTACACATTCAACCATCACATTGGCTAAAGAGTTTGTACGTTCACTTCTGGCGTATTTATGCGTTTGCAATAGATCCATTTGAACAGTGCCGGATTTACCATATAAGCTGAAACTTAGGGCGGCAAAATTGGTCCAGAAAAAAGTAAGTAACAGTAAAAACAAAGCTTTGCTTTTCTTAACTTAAAAATATACCCAAAAAGTTGTAAAAATAATCTTGAAACTATATTATTAACGTTATTGTGAACAGTGAATCTAATTTTATAGGTCAGTAGGGGCGGCAAAAATTTTATAGCTTTGGGGCGGCAAATGTGTAAATTCAGCACTGCATTTGAATCAATAATATTTTATCGAATTCGCAGTAACAATTCTGTTAAAATAAATAGTCGATGTATATATAGTTGTAGTGACGCTTCGGTCACGCTCACTTCTGTGCCATCGCGCACCAAAATGTATTATATATAATACAAGAATTAGTTGTGTACCGGTAGTTTGTCTAGTATGATTTTGATATTGCGGGTAGTGATAAGGTAGTTACATTGTCGGTATCGACGCGTGTAACCATCATAGCCAAAAATATCTGATGATGTTTAATGTCTTGCGTTTATCTTGTAAATAAATAAGTTTAAAGTTTACAATGGTTGCGCCTGTAGTGAACTATTTTAAAACTTAAAGTTCTCGTTCAACAGTTGATCTGTTGCGTAATACTGATAATAATTGGATGGTATTCGGTGAGTCAAATACGTATTTGATTGACATAACCTAAAAACATTAATGCGATAGTCATTTCGGTCAGAGTGACTGCGCTGTGATGTATTTAAGCGTAGTATCGCAGCTCGGTCGCTCTGGTCGATTTCTCAGCCTTTAAGAGCCTGTGCGCTTGTAACGATACAAACGCGATACTCACGCGAGTCAAACGCAGCTTTGCTATTATGTATATGTTCAAAGTTCTACCTTTGAATACCTACATAAATTCAGTCTCGCGTTCATATCGGTACAGAGGTCACGATAACGCGCGTTTGTATCGATACAAACGTATTAGAAATGCATAGAATTGGTCTGTGGAATAAAAAAAAAAGTGTGCAAAGGCCCTCAGACATGCTGACGGCACGCAATTCGCAAGTCATTCGTACGTATTGTATGCGGGAATATCATTTTGTAAGTATGATGTATGTATTTTGGTGCTGCGTTACTAATTTATTGTTGTATTTTTAACTAGTACGAAGCGAATCCGATGTAATGTATTAAAATTTAGATACTTTGAATAAATTTCGCTCTAGACCACTTGTTTTATTAAGTCTCCATTTTCAGGATCCCGTAAAGAAACGGCTACGACAACTGATTCTCTTGATAGAATAGTAATTTAAACTTCTCTTTTGCTTCCCAGTTTCCTTTTTTTTATTAATCATTCAGCCCAAATGATTGAGGTGAGTTTGTGAGTGTTTAATCTGTATCTAGAACGATATAGTACCTGAATTAGACTTTTTTGGCGGGAGCGGGAAGCGTCACTATGGTGGTTTTGTTTTTCTTGTTAAAATTTGTGTTGTGGTTGATATTAGTGTGTAATAATGGTGGGTTATTAACCACTGAGTGTTTCTGTATATGCATGAGTGTTTGCAAGTGAAACAAAACAATTGATGGTGTCTTTTCGCTCTCTCTCAAGAAGTCCACGAGAAATTTTCAGTGAAACCCCACATCTTTACTGAAACCTAAGTTAAGGTATTTCACTCTTCATTCATCATCCATTGATAATCTTTCATTCATATATCACTCATCATCATTTCCAAAGTAACGAACATTTTCCAAATAAGTTATGACTTAAAGGTCTATGTTACCAGGTCATAAAATTATATAAAAAAGTACCTGAATTATACCAAAATGAATAATAAAAATGTACATCTGTGCAACAGTCTTAATACTTGATATAGTTATTAACACTCAGATTGCAAAACAGCAGGTTTATTTTGGGTACATATGAGTTTCTGCCTGAACTGCCTTTGAAGAAATATCCAATTTTACAGGATTGTCATCAATTCTTTTATAATAATTTTAAGTTCAAATTCTGTGGGAGTAATGGTTCTTTAACGATTATACTGCTGATTAGGATTGCATGCATACAGAGCCATAACAGTAGATAAACTGTCATTTCTCTCGGGAGCTATTTTCCTTGAATAAATTTCACAAGTTTTTTCATGGACTTGTAAATTGATATAGTAATTCATTAGTCTATGAGTATGGCGTACTCATAGACAACGTATGAGTGCAAATTGAATATGTTAGTGTTAGATTTTTTTGTTAGGTTAATGACCCCCTTCCTCACCTAAATTTATATTTGACGACCGTTTGGTGCAACGTCAGTGATTCTGCCTGTCGCACCGATGGTCCTGGGTTCGAATCCCGGAAGGGGCAGATGTTTGTATCATGATTACAAGCATTTGTAACTGAGTCATGCATGTTTTTATTTATTTATATGAATATCTATGTATTATCATATGTGTATGTTTATCCATTACCCTAGTATCCATAACACAAGTCTTACAGTGCTTATTTTGGGCTTGGCTAATTGGTGTGAGTGTAAGAAATATTTATTTATGATATAAGACACAGACTACCTCCTCCCCCGGTTTTTAAATTTATTACGTAGAATTTAAAGGTTATAAACTTTTGGTTTGTTCAAACGCAAAGAAGTGATGACTAGTTCAGAAGCGAGCAGAGGCCTAAGTGCGAGTTTACACGTCAATACTCGAAAAAGTTTGTGTCAAATATTACCATGGAGTTTTATACGAACGTCCCTAGCGGTAACCAACAGGTACTACGAATCTTCATAGAAATCAGTAACGCGCTCGATAACAAATATCGAATGCGTGAACTCGCACTAAGGTCTCTGTTCCTGGGAGACGCAGTGCGGGTGACTCGCATCCGTTGCCATGGAAATCGATTACCTATACACAAGCGAGTGCACCTTAGCACGTCTAATTTTAACTTGTTTGTTGCATTTTTGTGACCTTACGTTGGAACTAAAACATAGTCGATGAACTACCTCCTTCTCAACGTCCTATTAAGTCCAAAAGGTGTTTTAAACTAGCATAACGGAGATACCTTTTATCCTTTTATAAATAGTTCAAATAAGCCCATTTATTTTACTACTGAACTTGAAATTTCAAATAAGACATCGTGTCATTGGCTGATCTTATACCCTTGCCCTACCCTAAGCTTATTTAAAAACTATTTTTAAATACATCAGGTATTATTAAAAGACTATTTAAAATTCTATCAAATTTATTACACTTATGTTATAGTATGAATAACAAATAGAATCAAAAATAAGTATTTATTTACAGTCATGGTGTTGATTTGGGCAAAGAATACATAGAAAATTGAGCCAGCATGTAAACAATTTCGACACAGCTAAGAAAATGTAAAAATTCCCTATACTGAAAATTACAACACAGAATTGGTATAAAATTAAAATAAAAACAAAAAACGATAATGTACTCTTATCTGTGAATAAATAAAACCTAATTTGGGTCTTAATTCATGTTAAATCAGATACTGTTATGATTATGTATGAAGTACAGTTGACATGGCATCAAGCTACACTTTGCCAACGTTTTGATGTACTTTATGCCATTGTAATAAAGATAATTTTATAGTTCGTACCTTTTTAATAATCGACACACACGTAAATTTAAAAAACTTAGCCCCACAATCGGAGCATAATAGTAAGTAGCAATAACAATGTGAGATCTACCTAAGCAACCTACTTTAATACTTGCGTAATAGAAAATGTATAGGTACTACTGCAGAAGTATGTATGCAGATTATGGTCGTTAATGAGGCTAAGCGATTCCGCTTTTATACTTGAGAGGTTATTTCAATGAAAAAAATATAAATATTGGTATTAGTAATAGTAAAGTAATCATTTACCCTATAAAGTATATATTTTTTTGATATTACAAAAGAAAACAGCAACATTCATATCACTTCAGTATTTTTATTTACACACGCAATAATCGCCTGCTTACGCTTAAAAATTACTCTGTTGCTTACATAACTACTTATTAAATATTATGGAAAACAAATTCGTGCATCAATTAAAAATAATATCCAACTACAGTATCGATGACGATGTACCAGTGAAAAATAGTTACACTAAACAAGATTTGCTCTTCAAATAAAAAAAGGTAAATGGAAAATCTTAAGCTCCTTATAAATCGCTACTGACTGAATAGGCACTGTTCTTTTGATCTAACAATAAATGTAAGCAACGACGTGTACACAGCAATCTCGGCATGTTATGCAAAAAATCAAATTAACAAAACAATGGTGAATTTAGCTTGGTAGTTCTTACAAATACCAAAAGATGGCGCGTATTTCAATAATTTATATCATAACATCGTTTACGAGTGAATATAGGAGTTTTGTTTATTTAAATGTATGAGCCTACATGGACAGGGTATGCAGAACCTATTTGCATGTATGGAGTGCACGCCACTGAATGCAGGTTTCTAAGAAATGCACCTCATGATGAAAATTGCGCAAGTATTTCTGAAGTGCACAAAGAGTAAGCAATAAGGATTAACAAAAGAAATAACTACAATTAGTACACAAAAACAACTATATTAGCTAATTATTACCGTATACTGTTAACTAGGTACTTAACATAATTATATTCAAAATGATGAGCCCGATGAGCTGTTTGTCACCTTGTTTTAAGAAACAATAAAAAAAAATAAAAAATAATAACAGAGGAATCTGAAATGGCAGTGGTGGCTGTCTACAATGTGCAAACATTACAAAGATACATAAATTATTCTGTCTTTTTCCGTTTTTCTTTCGTAATTTTCATATCTTACTATTTTCCAGATGGTCAGATTTTTAAAACATCTAACTTTCAAATTGTCAGATTTGTTACTAGAAATCACAGATGTCACATAAAATTTTCATTAGTGTCAGTACAATGAAATTGACTTTTTTCAAAATTAAACATAAATTAAAGACAAAAACAAAGTTTTTGTCCCAACTGATTATATTATTACTCTTTACTTTTCATAGTTCTTTGTAAGAAAGCAAAAGGAAATCTTGTATTGACATACATGTATGTATATCAATAGAGTGTGAGCGTATGTGAGCATTTGAAATAATGACAATTTGAAAGTTAAAAACAATATTTAATAGCTGATCTTACCATATAATTAAATAACCAAGCAATGTTATGTTTACAATTTAGAACCAAGAAATACTAAAAAAAGGAAAAGCCAAGACAACTATGGAAGCAAATAAATAAAATATTATGACTATTTCAAAGCTCATGACTGACTCTACAATTTTTCATTTCAGATTCCTTTAATGAATTAGCTTACTTTAGACAAACATCTTAGCTTTATTTAATTACTTTCTTTTGCATTCCAGATGAAAAATTATCAACTTAGTTGTTAGAATTTATAGTCTACAAACATTTACTTGTTATAACTGTTTACATAATTAAGCTTTACGGTTGATTTTTGATTCATTCTTCTAATGTAGAAAAATATAACTTTTTTTAAACATGATGATTCTTACTACCGAGAAAAAATCAAAATATCTTGCAGGCTGTCCACAGTTTGAGTCAACATGATCATTACATTGCCAATGATCGGCTACTGCCACTTATGAAGTTATATTATTAAAAAAGAAAAAAATTTTGTAACAAAGATTTCAATCCTCCTTTTTACTTTCACTAACATAAATAATCAATGATTTGGAGTTTCGTTAATAATGGGCTCATTTACAATGGCTTATAATATAAAAGATTCTTTAAGGTACAGGATGCTGGCTTGGTGTAAGTCCACCATGTTCAGGACTATGCTTCTGCTTTTTCCTCTTTTTCTCCTTTTTTCGTTTCCTACGTTCTTTGTCATCATCATGCCGCTTCTGCTTCTTCTGTGCCTTTTTATATGTGTCCTGATTTGAAGAGTCTGTAAAAGCAAAAACAAGTCTATGAAATACAAATAAGACACTCCATTTTCAGAATCAACAACTACCAAAAGATTGTATCTGTGCAACACATTGAAAAGTAGCTATATTAAGTAAAAAAGGGGTAATGCAATCTCCATAACAGTTTTTTTGCATACCTTAAAGTTTTTTAAAACAGAAATTAATTATTTCAGATGATAATACAAACCTTGCAATGGAGTATCTTGACCAGGAGGTGCTCCATCTTTGTGTTTGTGTTTCTTGTGTTTACTCTTGTGGCGCTTAGGCGGTGTTGCACTAACATAGCGATATTGCTCTGGCAATGGGCCAGGATGCAGTCTGAAGCCTGCTAACTGGGCACTGGTGAGGGGCAACAACTCCTTGCCACCTATTGGTCTCTTAGCTATCACTGACCCAAGGGTGCTGTTATCCTCTTGACCAGGACCATCAACAATACCCGGAAGGTTTGGCAAAAATGATGATAGCGACTCTTTCAGCTTTTTACCATTAAATTTACTGTAAGAGTGCTCTAATCCATAGTATGCCATCAGATTTGTGGCTCCTGTTAATTCACATTCTGCTGCAATTTGAAATAACATGTCAGAAATCTTGATAAGAAATCCAAAGAAAGATTATTCTACCAACAAAAGTGCAGCTTACCTGGAGGTTCTTTCATCAAATAGAATGGTCCACTGTGCACAATAGAAGGATTCTTGCCGAGCGAGATTGTAGTCTTGAGAGTTCCAGACGAATCCTGTCGAGAGACCACTGGGGATCTCGCTCCTCTTGGTGAAGATTTCGGAGAATACTGTTCTACTTTTCTGAACTGATCAGACATCATCTTGTATCAGCATTGTCTATCTAAATAAAATAAGATAAAGGAAGACCAATAAAACAAACTAGAAAAACTAAAATTATACCCTTCCCTTTTGACAACTACGCATCTACTGGTGTTGCCATGCAAGAAGCCAAATATTTTGTATTATTTTTTTGTTAAGTTTACCCATAAGGGAAGACGACGCCCATACAGCCTATATACTCTTCAGTTTTTTTTTCTTAGTTTCATGAATGATGATGAGCAACTCATCTCTATATTTATGTAAGATAGATGATCAATGTAAGATGAATAAGTAGTGAAATAATCCCTACCCAAGGTTTCAGTAATTAAATTAGATGGTGATAAATGACGATGATAACTAATTTATGACTGAAAGATGATCAGTGGATGATAAAAGAATAATGAAATACCCCTTTTCCTAAGTTTTTTTCTAAATGCAATCTATACGTAACTGGTTACATATTGCGACAAGCAAATCAAAATGTATTAAAAATGTAACTTTAAATAGGAACTGATGAGCAATAGAAACCCTCATGATAATTTAATCAGAAAAGATTTTTTTTTTTTTTTTTTTTTTTTTTTTTTTTTTTTTTTTTTTTTTGCCTGTAAAGTCGGTTTTACGGGCGAAGATTTTACGTGACAACGTCTTTTTCTCGGTAGAATATTTATTGATATGAATATAATTAAATTGCACAATGCGCGCGGCAGACCGATCATAGTTGAGTGGGAGAGAGACGCAAGGCATTCGGCGGGCCTCTCTCTCGTTCGGTGACTCATCGTAACGTTACCGAGCGTTACACTTTTTCATAAGTGACTCCCAGCCGCAACCAATTTATAAGACGTTATCACGTCAAAAAAATATTTTAAGAAATACCTATCATAACCCTCAGACGATTACATTGAATATTTAGATTTTAGTATTATAAGATATTGTTATAACAGTAATTGAAAAAAAGCGATAGACGTTTTATTTAAAAAAATGATTATAATACATTGATAACTTGTATTAAGATTAATTTATCGTGGTGACAAACATAAATCTATACTTTTTAACTTAATGGCCGATTAAAGATGCAGGGTTTTTATTTGGAACTGGTGCAAAGATACAAATAGAATACCACCAGAATCGAGAGCATGTGTAATGACAATATGAAGTAATTAGCAATGACACTAACAAAAAATATATTAATATTTAATACAATCCTGTTGTTTTATTTACATTCCGTTTTAAAAACTTATATTTAATTTCAATAACTAGAAGCATACGTTAATATGTTGTGGACAATTTACTCGATTTTTATATATAATTGAGAAATTCTTGTTATTCGCCAATCATATTTTCTCGTAAGAAAATATAGCCACTCTATAAGAAAATAACATGTATAACTCTTTTATATTAGAAACTCGACTTGACTGCCTAAGACACAAGATAAAAAAAGTCGGTTTTTTTTTTTTTTTTTTTTTTTTTTTTTTTTTTTTTTTGCCTGTAAAGTCGGTTTTACGGGCGAAGATTTTACGTGACAACGTCTTTTTCTCGGTAGAATATTTATTGATATGAATATAATTAAATTGCACAATGCGCGCGGCAGACCGATCATAGTTGAGTGGGAGAGAGACGCAAGGCATTCGGCGGGCCTCTCTCTCGTTCGGTGACTCATCGTAACGTTACCGAGCGTTACACTTTTTCATAAGTGACTCCCAGCCGCAACCAATTTATAAGACGTTATCACGTCAAAATAACTTTAGTTTTAAACTAAGAAAGGGGTTTTTTTTTAAATAATAGGAATAAAAACGTAATGGCATCATAGTCTCATAGGTATCTCAGACTTGGTCATAAAAAGATTAGAGTTCATGTCTATGAATATTTTTATCTTTTTCAAATGAAACTACATTGTGGTGATATCGGTGCCCTATCTTTACTCCTTATTGTCTATGGTATACACGTGTCTTTGCTTGTATTCAATGCTAAAAGAGTATTATTAAAAGTAAATAGTTGAGTAAAAATATTAGTCTATGGTTCATGAATTAGCTTCCTCGTTACCTATGCTATGTGCGACGATTTTCAACAATTTGTTTGGAAATAAACATTTATCAGCGGACTTTATTAAATTGGTTAATTACAATATAAACAACATGAAATTTGAGGAATGATTGTGAAACATGCCAAGTGATGTGCGAATCTTTTTCCGACGCTTCTGATATCACGATTCTTCGCTCTGTGAAGTGACGCCATTTTACGGGAATGATCAGCCTGCGGCTGCCCCATAATAAGCCAGATGTAAGGAATTCTTTGCTCAAACGGATGCATGGAAACAGATATTTATCATTGCACTCGTACTGGACGTACGATTTTAGAGGTAATGTAACCAATTTCTCTTGTTATTTAGAGTACGATAGTTCAAAATGATGTTCGTATTTCCTTAGATTTGAACGTCTTTTGTTTCCCACATATCCAAAGCACATGTTTGTATTTTTTCAGAAAACTATGGAAGATGGTAATATTGTCTGTACAAAAGACGACAAATTTGCGGCATTATCAAACCCATATAGTGAACGACCAGCAAAGTTAACCACAAACGGGCATGACATCGCTGGAGAATCGTCTAGCCCGCCCACTGATGCTTTAGATCCACGCCATCCAAGCATCGACGCAGCGAGAGATGACAAGTTCAGAAAACGCATCAACCCTCTGAGAATTCATTTGGGCAAACGACCTTTTGTTGACAACTCCATCCAGCATTACAATTCTGGCAAAAAGAAGAAGCCTTATGTTATAAAAACTAGTGATACAAATATAAGTAATACTATACCTAGAGTGCCGAAACTTATACATAAACGTCTTGATATCTCCCAGTTTCATCATGTTACATCACATGGTGGTAGTGCTTATGATAATGAACAAGACAAACCTGTACCTCGGCTTGTACCGAAAAGTCAACTTATGCAGTTTAAAAAGGGCAAGGTTGAGAAAGGACCCCAGTTGAAGGAATATGCACAAAGTTTGGGACTGCAGCCTATGGTAAAATTTAAATGTAGAAAGTGTTGTTCAATGTCATTCAAAACGCTAGCTATGTTAAAGGAACACCAATTAGTCTGCCGCGCTCAAGCTAAGGAGCCTGCGCTAAGCCCAGAAGCTACTGTAAGTACAGACAACTGTGTAGGTGGACCATCCCGAGTTACAAGAAAAGTTTACTTGTGTTCAGCTTGTGGTACATATTATGAAAATTGGAATCTCTTCCTGCACATGAGAGAAGTGCACAATAGGCATATCTGCTTATTTTGCTTAGGTATGTTTTCCAAAGCAGAAAAACTATCATCACATTTGACTAATAAACACAATGTACAGGAGTTTAGTTATGATAGTAAAGAAGAGTTTAGTAAAGTTTACAATGGTAATTTATATTTAATGTGCTGTGCATGTGACGAGATCTGTAGTGAACAAGATGACTTTTTCAATCATGACTGTAATAAAGTTAAACCTAGACCTGTGCCGGTACGTGTGAGTAAAACTACATCTAAAACCAACAATATACGGAACAGCAAGAACTGTTATGATATAACAGCTAATGGCCCTACAATTGCCAAAGAAGCAATAAAACCTACCTGTGACAAGAAAGAAGTTACAGATGATTTTAATATCGAATCTACTCCACCTCAGCCGGCCCGTAAAATTGCAATGGACACTGTTGATAATTGTGAAACTGCTATTAGTGATACAAGTATAAGTTCTGACAACTCAGTGTGTACAAGTAAAGACACTAGCAATACTATTGATTCTGGAATGGAATTAGATAGTTCTAGCATTAAATTAGTGAGCCCAATCCTTCAAAATACACCTTGTGAGAAAAGTGGGCACCCGGTCCGTAATGGGGATGATAGTATAGATCAATCGGACGAGAGCGAATCGCCATTATGTGATGAAATAACATCTTCATTATCAGAGCCTTCTCCTCAAAAAAGTGAACAACCAATTGCTCCACCAATTGAAAAGGAAAAAGAGTGTGGTATAAAATTGAAACTAAGCTTAAACAAAGCTAGTTCACCTGTCATCATAAATTCTACTGTAGACCCCACTATTGGACAACAAAATTCACATAAACCACCAAGTAGAGTTAGAAGACCTCCGAAACGATACGAAAAGGAACCACCGCTGGAACCACCACCTACGCCTCCAGTTCAACCTAAGACCCCTACAATAAAAATGACTATATGTGACAAAGCTGATAGTCCCTTTGTGAAAACTACAATTTATGAAATTGATAAGGAGACTACACTTAAATCGTTATTAAATAACAATCTAGATTCAGTGTCTGAGATATCTGAATGTAAGACAGATAGCAGCATCAAAACTACAATATATGATAACAAATTAGAAGAAGTGAACACTTTAAACAGGGTACCAAAGTTGACTGTTCGAGTTCCTAAAGAACTTTTGGATAAAGATTCATCCAGTGATTATTCATCAGACAGTGATATTAGTGACAAATTGACTGTAGATGAAAACAATTTAATAGTAGAAGAAGAGAAAGTAAAAGCACAGTCACCACAGCTAGAAAAGCAAGAAGACACATTACTTACAGAAGATCTCAAAGATGAGCCACAGCAAACTTTAATAGAAAACTTTGATACTCTGGATGATTCAAAATCCCAGACAGAAACTAAGACTGAGAGTATAGATCAGGATACACCTATTGAACCAAAAGCTGAAGAGATTGAAATACCTGTTACTGAACTTTCATTAGATAAACCCTTAGATAAATATATACTAAAAGATTTACTGAAAGTATTTCTATCTTGTACAGCTTTTAACTGTATTTATTGTAACCATGTCAGAAAAATTGCTGTAAACTGTGAACAACTGTCTCTACATATGGTTGCACAACATCGTTTCACAGCAACTGTCAACAGTATAACAGCTGAAGAATTAATGCCTGAGACAATCACTGCAAGGTTGAAAGCAGGAGCTCCTGAATTACGCTCAGTTTTTATAAATTTAAACTCTTACGACAGTGTGGATAAATGTGAAAATGTCCAATATGATAATATATTTGAATGTTTTCAGTGTTACTTTAAAACAGCAGTTCATAAAGATCTATATTTCCATAATCGTAAAATGCATCAAAAAACAATATTACTATGTGTTATGTGTAAATCTAATTTTTACAGTTATAGTGAATTATTATGTCATTTGTGCCCTGGAACTTATGATTCGGACTATGAAATTAAATTTAGATGCTGTTTGTGCAATATTGATACTATACCATCTTCTTTTAGGTTAATGGTGCATTTAAGAAAAATACACCACACATGTGATGTATGTTTGGAATTTTGTCATAACCAAGCACGTTTGTCAAATCATGTTTGGAAACACAAGTTGCATCATTTGTGTTATCGTTGTGGTATTGCTTATAGAAATAAACCTGATATTACTAATCATCTTTTCTGGAAACATGGCACTGAAAGTGTCTTGTGTAAAAAATGCCTTCAGAAGAAATGGCCACATGTCTATCATTTCTGTACACCACCAGCCATATTTGTGTGTGAAGAATGTAACTTGCAATTTACAAGGGCAGTTTACTTAAAGGTTCATAAAAGATTTCATTCAAAAGAAGAGTATCCCCATGAGTGTAAAGAGGAAGGATGTAAAGAAAGATTTGTTTCCCGAAAATTAATTGGAAAACACCTAGAGGAACATAAGCGAAAATTAATAACAGAGGAGTTGACGAAGGAGAAAGAGAGTGTTTCTTTGGAAAAGTCAACAGAACCTTCTAAAGAATCTATTCCAGTAATTGATTTACTTGATGAAAAACCCAAAGAAGAAGCAGGACCTTCTGAAACCACTACTGAAATTGCAACTGATCACACTGATCAGTTATCTAAAAAAGCAAAGAAAAAAAAGCTGAAAGAAAAAGATGCATTACTTTTGGATGTAAATCTACCAGCATTAGATTTATCGGAGAGTGACAGTAGTGATGAATCTGATAGTGGAACTGTACCTGTAAAGAATGAAGAAAAAGATGAAACTATACAGGATAAAAAATCTGCGTCTGCTCCTGATACAAGTCATATTACAAATGTCGAGTTTGAACCTCCTAATGCAATTGAAAAAACTGAACCCATGGAAGAAGAAGAAAAACCAAATGATCAGCAAATACTGGAAATATGGGACAATTTCAAGAAATATCAAGCTAAAGTTGAGAAGCAAAGAGAAAAAACGCCGCCTTTAGTTCCTATAAGGAAGCATGTGTGTGAATCTGACCATGATTACTGTTTAATACCATCGGATTTAAACGGCGATGACGATCCGTTTAGTACTGATAAAAAGAAAAACAAGAAATCGCCAAAGAAACGGCATGGAGAATTATCGTCTTCGAGTAGTAGCAGTAGTGATAGTGACTCAAGTTGTTCATGTGGGTCTAATTGCAGTTGCTCCTCTAGTAGCGGATCTTCCACTTCCAGTTCTTCTGATAGTGATTCGTCAGATGACTCGGGCAATGGCAAAAAAGACTTGAATATAAACAAGAAAAAGAAGAAGCAATTAAAGAAAACTTTGCCTAATAGAAGAATTAGTAACGGTTCCAACGTGGATGTCATGGGAATGGCTGAAACTCCCGTTTTAATACCAGAAAAGGTAGATCCGCCCATAGCAGAAACGGATTTAGAAACTGATGAAAGTGAAACCGACGAAGAGTTTTATGATAAACACCCCCAAAAAATGGCTAACAAGTTACATGCTGAAAAACGTAATCAGTTAATGCTATTAGCATCAGTAGCGCCATCAGATGGTGGATCAGTATCTGGAGAAGCTAGCCGGCCCAGCACTCCAGTAAAAGAGGGTCAAGAATTTAAGATTCTTGTTGAAGAAAAAGAAAAACCTTCTAGTAGTAAAAAGAAAAGTAAAAAGAAAAAGAAATCCAGGAGTTCCAAAAAAAATGGTCCTATCAAACTTAACATTCCTAAAGATATAATTGCAAAATGTGAAGTTGAAACACCACAACTACCACCACTTCCTAATAAAATCACAATATCATTGCATTCAAACACAGTTCAACTGCCCGAGACTCCCACCGGTCCACCCACAACTGTTATAACAAACATGAGTACTCCAACAGTATCATCTAATGAAAGTAAAAGAGCATCTAAGAGGAGAAGAGTTCCCAATAAATTTTATGGCTACTCTAGTGATGAAGAAGCACCTACTCCAAACATAGCAGCTTTGAAACCACAGCAACCACCAAAGCTAGAGTGGAGGAAAGAAGATTTACCATCCCCTGTGACGCACAAATCGAAAAAAGAAGTACCGTCATCAGTTCTGCCTCAAAGATTGTTTAATTATACAGAACCTATTAGGTTGACTACACCAATTCCAGACCCTGAGCCACCACGTATTTTAATGAATACAGAATCAATGGAATCGAGTGATTCCGATTCTAGTGGAGGAAACCTAGAAATATACCAACCTACCAACAGTACCAGTGCACCTATTCCGCCTCCGACGTACTTGAATTCGGGTACTTCTAGTTTACCATACCCGTTCCAAAGACCTGCAGTGCGACAAGCGCGAGAAGGAGAGAGCGTGTACTGTTATTGTCGCTGCCCTTATGATGAAGTGTCAGAAATGATCGCGTGTGACGCAGAAGGCTGTCCCATAGAATGGTTCCATTTTGAATGTGTTGGGATAATGGTTCCACCTAAAGGAAAATGGTATTGCCCCGAGTGTAGGAAAAATCAAAGTTTTTCAGGTTACAGATAAATCTGACTAAAATATTGTATATATCGCTGTATTGTTATCTGTATATAACTTATTGATGATTGTAGATATGTTAGCTTTACCTGTATATCTTTGTAGGTAGATTGTGTAAGATTTAGGTTATTAGGTCTGAAGAAATGTATCATTGTTATAAAAAGTACATGTTATGCTTCTTACCGGCTGTGCGGCCAATTCTGTAACCTGGCAAATTGTTACGACATTAACTTACTACAGCTAACGGAAATATAAATCCGATTTTTGATACCAACACAGTCATTTTATTTGTAGCATCCTTAGCTTCTTATTTGGGTACCATTGGGCATGAATGAAATCCTCCCAATTCGAGTGGAAGGAAAATGTGTTGAGCCCTTCCTCTCCTTCAAAATGATATCAACTAGGTCCCTCAGGCCGATGTCGCCAATCGTTTTCACTTATTACAATGCACTTATTATGTCGGGCTGACTGTAATTGGTGTTGTGTGCGGGGGTAGTCGAAAAATATGGTGACAAACACTGATGGTGTTACGATACTATCAAACTATTTTCCAACTACCCCCGCACGTAATACTACTGCGGTCCGTATTCGGGTATTTGGGTTTTTACTTGACTTCTGGCACCAAAAAGGCGATCAGTGGAGACTTACATGCAATCAAATTAGATCCAGTGTTTTGCACCTCTTTTAAAAAATGCACGGCAATCGTAGATTTATTAGACTGGCGCTTTTTTACAACTCTCAGAGGCATAAGACTAGCCTATGCGATGCTTGTATACAAACAATACCCTGGCGCCCTCTAATAGGCGCGCGACAAAATTGAATAATTAGTTATATTTTCTTCAGTAAACGTTAATGTAATAATCATAATAAAAATAGTACAATTTTAACCCTTGACTACCTAACACACATATTAATTACATATTGACTTGACCGCGTTCATAGTGATCTCTTCCAAAAAAAGTTTATTCAATAATAAATTTTATTTAATGAAATACAACAGATATATACAAAAACGACGCTTTATTACTGGAACGTATTGATAAATCCAGGTTTATCAATAGGTCAAAGCATCATTCTACACGGACCTGCTTCTGTAAGGATATGCGGCAACCAACGTGAATCCAATTCACGGAACGCATGGAACGCTTCCCGTCCCAATACAATCTGCATTACCTATCGTCTGTTTCCGGCAATAGTCGTCGTAGTATGTTTTCGGAACTTACTATATTGTAAATTTTTGATTGGACGACCACTCCTTTCGTCATCCGACAAAGTTAGGGGACCACGCTTGCATTTATTAAGTGAACGATGGACGCTGGTTTAGTAAGGCATTCAGCTATAAATAATATTAAATTTTAATTTTCAATGAGATAAGATAATTTAATTTAACTCTCTAAAATGTGGAGGAAAATTCGAAATGATGGTACTTTTACTTGTAGATAATAAAAAGAAATATAATTTTCCAGGGCCTTATATTATTTAAAAACTTTTTCGCAAATCTGAGCGGTCTGGTACATTACCACTCATAAATTTAAACGGCACAGTTTCGCAAACTGAAAAGTTTCTGAGTATGTTAGCCTACACCAGCTTCTAAATGTATATTTACGTCCGCATATTTCAAAATCTATAACTCTGATTACAATGTGCCAAAAATTTGTGTAAAACGACCTAAAACTAAAAGAAAATATTGAAAAATCTTCCGACCCTAAAAAAGCTTGTCCGAAATACCTACCTAATGAGATCATTTTTATGAGCGCACAATATTTGCTGTTACTACTTGATTTATTTAATAATAACAATTGGAGCGGAGCGAGCGAAGCTCCCATGGATCAGCTTCAATGGCGCAATGTCTGTTACGTCATAACTTCCCGAGTTCTTAACCGATTGTAATGTTTTTTGTGTGGAATCGAATCAACAGGTTTAGGACCCGAATTTTGAAATTCGCAAAAATTCCCATAGAAACAAAAAAAAAACTTTTTTTAGGTATTGTGCCCCGCTCCAATATATGGTGCCAGCGTAGCTTTAGGCTTAGTGACTGCATGGCCTAGTAATATTTCCTATATTCACACCAATTAGCCTAGCCTTTAGGCTATCAGTGCTTACTTTGATAAGAAACATGTACACGATACAAGGATATATTATTTTTATAGAAATATATAAAAATACCAATGACCAGTGGCGTGACTACCGAAGCGCTAGACGTTGCTGCGCACCAGACCAGCAAACCTCTATTCTTCCTCCAACACGATTTCGCATAAACTTGATACTACACTAGTCAAATGACATGGTGTTTTTACATTTATCTTTTGTCGTATCGATAGAACTATTTTATTAATGACAACTCGTTTGAAAGAGTACTAGGGAATTCCCCACAACTTTAGTCAGGGCCCCAGTCTTTTTGCACCCAGGTGCAAAAGCCCTTTGGTTACCTAGCTACACTCATGACATGACTCTGGTGCAAATGCTCACATTCATCAAACAAATATGTGCCCCTTCCGGGACTCGAACCCGGGACCGTCGGTACGAATGGCACTGTTGCACCAAAAAATTATTTTAATGGTTGGCAATGTAATTAAACGTCTTGGCATCGGGGGTTAATGTAATGCTGATAGTATGATAATAATGTTATATTATTGATAAGTAAAGCAAATAAAGACCACATAAATTGTAGTTTATATAACCAGTAAGTACTATTGAAAAGTTGGATACCTACCAGACTACCAGAAGTTGGAAATATCACCAGACTTGTGGAAGTTCGTGATACTCTTCGTCAACTAAGTAGAAAATGGAGCAATTAATTATCATAATGTTATCTGGATAGCTCGTTTTGGAGGGCCGACATCCTGCTCACAGCCCTCTCCGAACACCTACCTAAAAACTTACTTTTTGATCACAGAAACTGCAAAGTTCACTTGCTTCAGTTTATAAAACTTAAATACAAGTCTCAGGTTTTTAAATATGAATTTTAACTGACAATGGAACTTATTACGTCAGTATGATCTTGAACATAATGATGTTAGTAAATAGTAATGCATTTAATTTAATTATTTGTTATCAAGCTTTGACATGTTAGGTTACGAGAGTGAACAGTCATGAGCAACTATTTTCTGGCATATCCAAATTGCATTTCTGAATCAAAAAAGTAAAAAAAATAGATTTCTGTGTTAAGGAATAGCGTATTATTATGGAGCGACACTTTAACTGTATTAAAACCTGATTGTGCAACCCATTTTATCCCTGGTTTTGGGCGAAAACATTAAAACCTTATCATCAAATCCTTAATGCAAATCAGGAATAATGTTGGACCGAGTATACTGCCTTAGGATACCCTTGTAAATGATTTGTACGTTATTACTTACAAACTCACAAATTATGAACCAATCACCGGTCAGGATAATATATAAATAGCGAATTGGAAACCAAACGGAAGGTGTCGTTATCAAAGAGATTCTGGGAGAGTATGGCTTGCAACCAAAGTTTGTACTCCCATCTCGACACAGCAAGGAGGTGAGCAAGCTTTACAGTATAGGTAACCTTATCTAACAAATTATTTGATAAGCTATATGAAATTAAGGCTTCCAAAATTATGAGTAACATATTATGCCAATAATTAGAAAAACATTTAATTTTAAGCTCTAAGTCTGTGAGAATAGAAGTAATCTCATGCTTTGGTTTCATACCACATTGAATTTCTAGTTTTATAATTACTGGTTGAATAGCATGACTAAAAATAGCCTGGTCTGTGAGATTTACCTTGTTGTTAACTCAATGAAGAGTCTGTGTTATGACACACACAATTTAGGGGTCTTCGAGTCACCAGCGAATAGGTACCATCTTATAACGCGATATCGCTTACCATCAGAACGAAATAGCGCTCGAACGCTTACCTAATAAATTTATAAAAGTGTTGCTTTATCTCTTATTTATGTAAGCAAAGTGATGTGTACAGAATTAAAATCATGTTTTTACGTCCGTCTTTAATTCCAAATCGTTACTGTGCTGTGTTTATGCGTGATGGTCCTGAATAAGCGGATAGTTGCTTCATAGCCACCTTGGATAGACGCAAACAATAAACAGTAAATTACCTTTTGACGTTTATTGTCAATAAGTAAATGTATTACGTTATATTCATAGAAAACTACAAAAATGTTGGTATAGATTTGTTTAGTAGTCATTTTGGAAAATTATCGGGTTTTCCATTCAAAAGCGTTATTCAAATATTTTTTGGACTCGAGTTATGATTTTTGGCAGTGTAAGATTAAGGGCTGGTTTTTCAATACTCGGATAGACGTTATCAATTGGATACATTATTACCCAAGCAAAATTAAGAACTATTCGTACAAGTCGCGGCACGAAACTCTAGCTCTAGCTCTAACGTAGTGATTACATACTCTTTGGCTCTAGCACTGACCGTTATTGCGCAGAGGTAAAAATAAGATGTCTTGGGGGGATACAGGAAAGGGTGGGCGTCTGTTGCACCAATGGGCTTTCCACCTGTTGCCCGTACGTACTGATACGCCGCCCCGCGCACTTCCAGTGTACAATCGCGTTCTAAATTTTTTTGTTGTCATTGTTAATTTGTTTTATTTGACAACAGACTACTCTCACACTTAAACATTGACTAACTAACCTAATATTTATTAAAGTAGTATTTGCGTGCGTGACAGTACAGTACCTATCCAAATAGCAGCTAATCTCTAAATTTTGTTCACCGCGAGACTTACTATATATTTGACATTACATTACATTAAAATAAAGTAATTAACATTATTTTGCTATTATTATTTAGGTACCTTATTAAACTCCTAATTTGTATTGCATAGCTAACCCTCCAAGCAAGTAACCTAAGCAGTATAACAGGTGTCAAATTGTTTGAATTTGTCAGTATAATATAATATTGAGCGTATAAATTTTATTTGGGGAATAAAAAGTGAATCCTTATTGTAATACCGAAGTAAATTATGATATTCTTCAATTTGTTGATACGTCCGTGGTTTCTTTTAAGAAGAGCACTCAATCTAGATGTTCCACAGAGTGATATTTTATTATGGAAAAGATGCAAGTGATGTCATCATGGTGTCATTAAAACAAAGTGATTGGTGGGTGTCATCCAGTGTCATAGTCATCCAATGCATTTGTCTGTTTATTTTCGTGTTTTAAATAATTATACACTTAGAAATAATTGTTTACTCAAAAGTTACACCTGATACCGCGATATGGATCTGTCTCAGATCTGCCCGAATAAAGAAACATGCAGCCAGTTTGGTGGTCAGTCTAAATTTCAAAATAAAATTATATTTCAAAAGTTTCAAGGTTTAGTAAACAAGTATTTTGATGAGATTTTTAATATTTATTTCAGCGAAAAGTATCAAAACAGTTAAACAAGCAATATCTGCTACAGAGACCCCAATTCCGTCCTGGCAAGGTAGGTATGATATATTTACGTGATAAATGCTTACGACAAGATGTATTTTATTCAAATCATACATAGATAGGTATATACATTTGTGCGATTTGTACAGAAATAATTGTACTCTGTATTTCTATAAAGCATGTAAGTACAGAGAGCAAATCAAAGAAGAATAAATATGCACTCTTAAATGAAATCATTTTTATTACAAGGAAGGATATAAACAGTAGCAAATCCATGGATTTAACAACAATAAATATATATTCGGTTGCAGTTTCTTTGTCTGATTGTGTAAAAGTATTGCATTCGAGGTATGTAGTTTACCTGGGACGTGAAGAGATGGCGTTGGTATATTTAGTGGAAGGAACACTGAAAAAATAGTTCAACGGTTTTGCAAATAAATTTTTAATCTAGAAAACTAATTAGTAATATGCCCGAAAACAAAAGACACTCTTGCGAATCACGAACGTATAAAACTAAAGTCGTTGGTAGTCGTAGTGATGGAGCGTTTGTATTTGTAAGGTTAATTTCGATTTTACATCAATTTTATGTCTTCAGAAATATTTCACTATTGAAAAGAAACTAGTTTTTTTTTAATTTGTTTTAATTTTTGTCCTATTTACATAAATAAATTCGTATTTATATTTTTAACTGAAATTCTAAGGCAGAATCTTTTTTTGTCCTTTGTCACATTCAGAGAAACGATACTTTGACACGACAATGATAAATTTTCACCGACTCTTTTTTATTTTCTTCACACAGACAAGGTCAAAAAGCTATGCTGCCTCAAGGTTCTCATTTCTTTTAAGTTATTAAAAATGCATTAAAAATACAATAAAACATGTGTGTCTTAATACCTACTATAAATTGAAAAAAATAACAAAAATATGAGGTTAGAAAAAAAATTAATATTATTAGTTGTGATTAGGGATACCAGATAGAAACTTATCAAATCCGGGACAATTCTAGGACAACGGTGTCGGGTCGTGGCCATAGTAAATAATATCTTGCTTTTTTTATTTTCAAAGATTTATATTAGTATTTGAAAAGATAAATGCCATTTATGTTCAAATACATGCTTTTAATAGATAGGTATGTACGTACTTAGTAGGTAATTTTAAGATGAAGCTTAGACTTAAAACTTTGGTGTAAATTAACCCATTAAATTTGAATAAAATTGAGCACTTAGCTTATCAATAAATTTCAATACTGGTAAACAATGAAAACTATTTTAAAAATAAAATCGTATAAACTGAAAATAAATAAAATATTTTTTTCTTATTAAGTTTTGATTACAAAACTAATTCAGTTCGGAATCCGGGACAATAAAGTCTAATTACTGGACACGGGACAAGACGCAAAATTCCGGGAAAATCCCGGATTTCCCGGCCATCTGGCAAGCCTAGTTGTGATGTGTAGTATAAACAATAAGTTAAAAATATTAGATGGATTTGGTTGAGAACACTTTAGCAAAAATAAAACTATTTTATTTCCGTTTGCGTTTATTTAAAAACAGTGAAACCTTTACTACAACTTCTTAAAACACAACACACAAGGCACAAAATATTTAATTATTAAGATATACCAAAATAAAGTTTTAAAATTTGTGTTGCACTACTACTAGTGTTATTGCAACATTTTCTGTATTCTACTAGGACGTCCTTTTGTCGGCGTATTACTCGGTTTTGTCGATTCGCAGCATGTAGTATCTAATAATAATTGTATTGTAATTCCGAAGTCAATCCGTGTGTTTGGCAGAAAAAGGCACTTGAGAGCTCTTGTAAGCAAAATGCCTATCGCTAAGCGATAATAAGCAAAATGGCAAATTGTGTCAGCACAATTTGCCATTTAAAGTTAGCAAAGTTGTCCTGACCGAAAACTGTATTATTTGTTTTTCAGCGCTGGTAAGCGTTCTCAAGCGCTTTTTTTTCCAAACACACGAATTATCGACAGTGTTACTATTTATTACACGTATACTATAAAAAGTGGCAAAGTAAAGGTAAATAAATGTTTAAAACCTGGTTACAGAATAATATACTATTTGCTGTAAGCAATATGGTCCTACCGTTAATAACCACACACTTTATTTTAAGATTAAATCAGACAAATGTCTACCATTTCACTGTAGTGTGCGTTTGGGGTTTCAATTATCACAATTAATTGTGTAGTTTTAAATATAAATAGTTCTTATACTTAATTAGGTTGAAACAGTGCTTTTGCTATGGGGTAACCGTATATAGTTATTCTATCTATGGTCCAATGCCTTTACATACGGCTCTTAATCTAAATCCTGTAACACGATTCCAGCAAAATAAATAGCTAAAAACATTCCGAGTTTTGTAAGTACTATTTTTTCTAATACAGACGGATATATTCAAGGTTTTATTTAATTGTAACAGTAATTTACATAATCCCTTCGGATGTGACATGACATGAGTATGACAAGCCTACTGTTATGAATCGTACTTTAAACCAATTATACGGTAAGTGCTTATTTGCTAATTAATATTTGTTCTTTTACAATTTTGTACCATAAATGCAAAATAGAGGTAATAATAATTTATAAAGATGGCGACCTGATTGCGTTTAGCTGATGAAAGAGTTGTGTACAGTCAACAGTACATCAGGGTATACAAAACTGTCAAATTTCTTCATTCGATTTTTAGTTTAAAGTAAAACAAATAAGAGTTCAACATGGATTGAAAAGAATTGACAGTTTGTGGGCGGTTGACGTACTGTTTCCCGTACCTACACACATTTTGTAATGTTTTTGTGAGAAAGTAATATTCCCTCAACGTTGTTTCTCACTCTAATAGTTGAATGCTCCATCTTATTGTGAGATCATGCCGCCTGTCGGAGCTTTCCATTTACGTGCGAAGAAATATGAACACCTGGCTTATTAAGTTTCAGCCAAGACATGATAGATATGGAGCAAAGCAACCATACCAATAGTTTTAATATTAAAACAAACGATGTTGGATATAAAAGAAAACCTATTAAATGTCGTGCTTGAATTTGTGATGCGAGGACTTTTTACCAAGGTATGGTTACCAAGGTAGCTCAGAGCCGTCGTATTGCAGAAACTTGCCGGAATCTGCCTCTCCCAGCTTCTGGATGGTGGCGAAGATGCCGGCGACGCTGGTCTCCACATCAAGCGTGGCGTTCTTGCCTCCCATGTCAGTTCGCACCCATCCGGGGTGCATCGACGCTACCAAGATGTGATCCTTCTTCAGGTCTAGGCTCATAGATTTGGTAGCTGCATTTAAAGCCGCCTATGGAAAATGATGTAATATATTAAAAAAAACTTTAAAGTTTTAAGATAAGCATGACGTTTACAAACAAACTAATGAAGATTTTGTTATTACAATTCTTTTAAGTAAGTTGTACTAGGCTATATTCCGCAATATACATCAATACTGGCCAGTCTTAATGACGTCATGAATCTGTCGCAATGTTTTACTGATCAGTATAGGTCAGTTAATTAAAGCTGGCACGATCAACACATTTACACATTGCGCTTGTGTAGCGTCTGTGAATAAGCGTGCGGCGTGACGTCGTACTGCATAGGCATCATGAAAAGTATGCCCGTCTCTTTCGCGCGCGGTCTATCTTATGAGCGTGAAGGGGACAGTTATTGTTTTTGGTTTTCTACTGTTTATAAATACAGCGTGATGTTAGCGCGTTAGTCACGTGTGATCGGTGCGCGGCGCGTGTGTTTATTTACCTATTTAGAGGTTAGAATAAAATGTCTTCGGAAAGAATTGGTTCCGGAAAAACTCTGAAGGGACAATCTCGTGAAATCGTGTACAATGTTTTTAACTATTTCATGCATCACAATAAAAACAGTGATGGTGGATATCTTCCAATGAAAACTTTGTACGATTTGACGTCGGAGGCGACTGGTGTTTCTCAGAGAAGTGTTCAACGAATTGTTTGTGAAGTACGCAATCAAGTAACAGCGGCTGTGAAAGCTGATGCAACATCTCAACCATCTACCTCAAAAGAAGGAGAACCGCAAGCACCGAAAAGATTGGCGCATCAAGTTACTTTCAGAACACCGGGTAAAAAGCGACCAAGGTTAGCAAAAAAATCTACAGTAGATAGTTTTGATCAAGAAGTCATAAGGCGAACTATCTATAACTTCCATCTGGTTCAGCATACATTTCCCACATTGAAAAAATTATTAGAAGTGTTGAAAGAAAGTATCAACTTTGAGGGTGGTGTTTCTTCACTAAGGAAGATCGTTCGGAGGCTAGGTTTCAGATGGAGAAAGACACAAAATAATAAAAAAATACTCATTGAAAAAAGTCACATCAGACTCAAAAGAACATTATATCTTTCGAAACTGCAAGAATATAGATCACAAGGCCGACCTGTAATATATACGGATGAAACTTATATACACAGCTCGCATACATTGCCACGAGCATGGGCCGACGAAACGAGCAAAGGTTGTAAAGTACCTATTTCCAAAGGCGATATGCTAGTGATAGTTCATGCCTGCTCGGAACATGGATTCGTTCCAAGAGCTTTGCTTATCTATCCAGCAAAAAAGCAAACGGGAGATTATCACAGTAATATGAATGCTGGTAACTATCAGAAATGGATTACAGAAAAACTTCTTCCAAATTTACCGCCTCAGTCAGTTTTAGTAGTCGATAATGCATCGTATCACAACGTCGTATCGGATCGAGTGCCCACCTCGAATTCAAAAAAAAGTGACATGTTAGCTTGGTTGGATAAATATAACATATCATACCCAGAAATAAACACAAAACCTATAATATATGATATTATTAAAAGAAATAAGCCAAGCCATGTACAATTTGTACTTGATAAAATACTCGAAGATCACGGACACAGTGTATTACGCCTACCACCCTACCACCCAGAACTGAATCCCATAGAGTTACTGTGGGGTATTATTAAAGGGAAAGTTGCATCACAAAATGTTAAGTTTAACTTGACAACTGTGGAGGAATTGTTTAGAAAAGAAGCCGATTCTATTACTATGGATATGTTTAGTGACATTTGGAGAAAGACGCGAGTACATGAGGAACGATATATTGAACTGGAACCAAAAGTGGATAATTTCACTGACTCATTTATAATAACAGTAGGAAATTCCGACGGCGAAACATCAAGTTCTTCGAGCGATGACAGTTTGAGTGGGGTAGAAGATTTAATTTACGATTCTGATTAAAAGCAATAATGTAATAATCATAATATAAACAAGTAACACGAATATTTGTATTAATTTATTTACAACCCACCCATTTTACTAAAAAACGAACTCTAATTTACCTACATTTATGAATCAAAATCATTTATTTTTAAACATACTGTATAGTGAAATTGCATAAGTGTGAGTACTGTGAACGTGCCAGCTTTAGTTAACTGACCTGTAAAGTCGAGATGTATATTGCCGGACTTTTTTTCTCTCTCTCGGTCTGACGCTATTTTAAATATGGCGTCAATTTCAAAGGTCATCGCGCTGGCCAGTATATTGCGGAACAAAGCAACAGCATGGTTTCGATTGATGACGTGATTATCACTGGCCAGTATACTGACTTATATTTCGGAATACAACCCTGATGTATCTTCGCTAAGCTGCCATGATATGTTCCAATATTTGTACCAAGCAATTAAAAAAAAAGAGGACGATGTACCTTAGAACACCTGTAGGGGTAGAAGCCGCCCTGATCGTTTTGTGCGATGGAACCGAGTACGGAGCTCATGTTAATGACGGCGGCGCGAGAAGAACCCACTGGCTCAGCGCTGTTCGTCTCAGCAGCTTGCTTCAGCAGCGGAAGTAGGGTCTGGATGAACGACAGGCAGAGCTAAATCAGTGAGTGGCAAGACACCGGACGTCACCGCTATTTTGGCAAACGGCTTTATTGAAACTACTGGTAGTCAAAATATTGTATGACACAAGTAACATGCCAAGAATAATCGAATGTCATAAAGTGCTTTCAGCCATGACTGAATTGGTTAAGTTTAATTGACAGCTAATAAAGAGCGTAAACAGCGTGATAATTCAGACAAAAGTAAGGGTCTTTTTATTTCTACTATATTTTCAAATGGACCCATAAAACTAGGTGGTTAGAAAAAATTATGTCCGTCTACGATTGATTCACTAATTAGTAAAATAATTTAGTAATAATATATACAATACCTTTGTTAACATGATCGGTGCAACTGTATTGACGGTGAGGTTCTCTAACAGCTGATCTGCTTTTACCAAATTGAGTTTGGTAAATTTGGTGGCGATGCCGGCATTGTTAATAAGTAAATTAAGCCCGCTGCTGCCCACTGCCTTGGAAACTTGCGACGTCGTTTCTTCGTAGCTATCCAATTTAGTTGCATCTGTATTTGACAAGTAGTCGTAAATTCAAAAAAGTGAGTAGGGCAGGATGCACACCAGGCAAAAACTTTCATGAGTGTCTGCCACACGGTAAAAGTGTTTACAGGCAAAGGTAAAAATATGTACACAAAAAGCCAAAAATTGATTTGACAATAGTCAACATCATGTCGTTGATATTATAGTGCACTTTTCCTTTTTTTCATATATGAGATCAAAAATGTATCTTACGAATATTCCTTTATCATTAACTTGAAATGAATACCTGTTTTTGGCACTTAGATGTATTATTTTATTTTTGACTGTACTAGCAGCACACACCGCAGTTTGCATGTAATTAATAAGCCAAAATATTAAAATTTCTCGTAAACGCCTAACCGTATGCCGTCCGCAAATTTTTGACCTCGTCTGTATGTAGCTTAATTATACTACATAATTATAAGTAGGTAATATAAAATAAAAATATTGAGAACTTTACCAAAATGTATTATTTGAAGTGCATCTGTCTCTTGGCTTAACTTTTCTAGCTCCTGTAAATTGGAAATATTAAAGATTAAGAACGGAAAATGTGTTATACTCTATTTTATTAATAATTGATAAATTGGTATTATAATTTTATGTGTGCCCATAACATCTACGTAATTAACAAAAACGCTTTATGGCCTATTACGACTAAAGAGAACGTGGTTATAATTTTTCATACAGTGGAAATTCAATTATTTAGTTACAGGGATTCTCGGATATCCGGACCATAATCAAATATCTTTGTGGTTTACAAAATTGTTTGTCTGATTTCAAAATAAAAAAATATATGTGTGATAAATTCAATTTGTTTTTGCTGCTTTGAATAAACACCCAGCATTGTGAGGTATGTTATCTTTCTTCAGTTCAAAAGTTTTTCTTCGTAAATATTCAACTACCCAGATTTTAATAATGCGAATGCATTTCGACAATAATTAGTCCGGTTAATTATGTGTTCACTGTATGCAGATTGGTTGAAAATTTATCAGCAATTGTAATTTAGCTCGCTGGTGATTGCAGTGCTCGCCGATACACGATGGAAGTGGACCCACTCGTAACACAATCATTTAACTCGTCAAGAAGTAATGTTGTGCGTTACGCACTTAATAAGTGTGTAATCTAAAAAAACATCAATGACGTCATTATCAATTATTGCATGCTTATTGCAATATCAAGAAACACCTATTAAAAACGAAACGTAATGCACATGACGTCATCTGTCAGATGTCACTCGATTCGTCTGTCTCATTCGCACATACACATTTTTCTTTCCTTCCTAAATTTACAAAAGCACTCAATTTTGCGCGAGTACGCGACGTAGACGTAAGACTTTACAATACAATCAAATAATTAATATTTAATTAGTGCATAAGTGTTGAGCCGGTATAATTTGAACAAATCCATTCATAAAATAATGGCACCTATAGGTAAGTGTTGATAATATCTAATTTTAATACATACCTCCGACGGTTTTCGGCATGTTGCAATTATTTTTTCGGCCTTGCTGTTTCTGGCTAGATATTTTACCATTCCAAGACCCAGACCTCTATTGGCACCAGTGATTAGAATTGTTTTCATCGTGGACGCACCCTCTCTTCTGTTAAATTTCTTGACATATAATAAAAGTTATCTCTTGATACCCGTTTATTGCTCCCCTTGCGTGCGTGTCGCGATTATTTTTCCTTCTCTGTCATTTTCATTTACGTCAAGATGACAATACTCAGCAATGTTCTGAGGGCAAAAAGTGTGGTAAAACCCTTCTTTTTCACCGAAAATTTTTTAATAGTCGCTCATCGAGCATTCGGCACCAGTAAGTTACTGTTTTGTTAATGAATTTTTTGGCCTTGAAATATTCAAGACATAACCTCACTGTCAATGAGACAGCATCTCATTTTCAAAGATTTCAATAGCTATATCAGGCTTTCAAGAGTTCAAAAGTTGTTACCAAGGCAGATTATTAGATTTTAGGTGATATTTTTTTATAAACCAACTATTGCAGAAACTTTCGTCAATGGTCACAACAGATTGTCAGTGAGGAATTTTTCTTTTAGAATGTTTATGTGTTTCTTTTTTATTTTTATATTGTATCAGTTGTATAAATTATTAAATTTGAACTGCTAGTTAAGGTATAATAGTTTTACCTAAGAATCTAAATTTAATATAAGAATTTGTTACTTCAAGTGATATAATTTTACTTTCTTTGATCACTCTAGGCGGCTGGATATGTTGTGGTCGTAAAACCATGTTGATTGCCCCCACTGACTATGTTGTCAAAGGTACAGTGTGTTTATAGTTTAAGCTGGGGCAATGCTGTTGGTCATTTGTTTATGTCCTACTGCATTTGGTATCACAATTTTACATGCAATTGCATCTTACTGAGCAACATTCACCTGCAAATCTTAATGATGCTGTATTATACACATAATTACTTTATGGTGGTATCTTTTAGATGGAAACTTTGATTATGACCTTGCTGTCATTGGTGGCGGGTCAGGTGGGCTTGCGTGTGCAAAAGAGGCAGTGAATCAGGGTGCCAAAGTAGCAGTGTTAGACTATGTGACACCCTCGCCCCAGGGCACCAAGTGGGGTCTCGGTGGCACCTGTGTAAATGTTGGATGTATACCCAAGAAACTGATGCATCAGGCCGCATTGTTAGGAGAAAGTATTCATGTAAGTGAATTCTGCTATATTTATTAATCTCATTATAATAATTTTTATTACTTATAATTTTTTTCCATATTTTTATTTCTTTTTATTTGTAGGCATTGGTAAGTGATATTGAATAATACCTTGAAGCCTGGACCTTATTCCTTGCCCCTCCCTACCATGATCATGTACCTTCCTTGGATTATTCTTCGATGAGGCTAGTAGACTTTTCTTTCAAAGCTGTTTTACTAATTTTCTTTATGTATTATTAATGGATGACTAGTTAAGAATAATAAATGAATGGATGACTAATTAAAAATATATTGATTAACATTTAATATCAATAATAATTTTATGTACTATGTAATTGACAAGCTAGAATTAGATCTTTATTATAGAATAAAGCAAGCTGAAGTTGAATATATAACATCAAATATGTGTGGTTTCTGGTTATAAAAGAGGTTAATCGTGTGTAAGGTAAATTTGTGACAACACGCACATGAAAATTAACCTATGACTAAAATATGATGTTTTGTAATATAGGATTTTAAAACGCTCAGTGCCAAGCGCTATATGCCAATAACAAAATTTAACTTTTTTGAAAAAAAAAATTTTTTTCTTAAAACCATTTAAATGTTATAGATGATAATTTATTTTCAAGTGTGTATCTTTTTCGATACACAGGCCTGTGAAAATAGTTCACACCCAAAACATTTTCATGGGCAATGTGTATCGAAAGAGATAGACAAGTGTTAGTACAGTGTGTATCAAAAGCGATACACATGGCGCTGAGTGTGTTAAATATAATTTTTACTGTATCTTATAAGGGTTATATTGTCCTATTACTATATTGCTATAAAGGGATATTTTCCATTTTTTTATAACAGATAAAACAAAAGTTTTTAGGCTAATATATTTCAACATATTTGTTTTTTCTGGACCATTCAGTAAGATTTATAATTAGACCTAGATGTAGACCTAGACCTTTGCTAGAAAATATTATTTTTCACTTTGAATTGCTTTGCTAGAAAATATTATTTTTCACTTTGAATCGCTTTGCTAGAAAATATTATTTATCATGTTAAAACATTAACTATTGAAACACTAAATAGGACAATTCACTTAATGAATTATGTATCAAGACAATATGGATAAAGTAAAAGATTTTTTTGAACATGTATGCTCATGTATACATATATCTTATTCCTAAATGAGATATCCATGATATTGACATTGATAGTGCAATCTATAACTATTGCGTTTCGTATCTCGTATTCGTATTGCGGTCGCGGTGGGAAATGAACGCGTGTTGTTGAGCGTTCGCGGTATCGTCGCCTCACTGTTGCAACACCGCACGCTTTGTATGAAAACAAACGACCGTCCCTATGCAATACGACAAACGCACCGCTTCGGTGCCGCAGCGGTGAGTGGTAGATATTCATAAATTGCAAATAAAAATATAGGTTCTGTAAAATTGTGGTTGTGGTGCTTAAATGGTTGCGGGATATGGTAGAGTCGACTATTCAAGTTACTCAAAATAAAATGATCTCTATATTCGAGCACACCAAGAGTAGACATTTATGTCTACTCTGTTCTGGACTGTATAACCAAAGAAACGCCAAAATCATCTTTCACTTTTCTTTCTTCATCATTTACCAAATGATAATATTACTAATTGAGGGGTAAACATGTCAACATTGTTTCCGATACTTGTGCATTCAATGCTTTCACAGAAACTGAGCAGAGTATAAGATCTCAAATATGCAAACATTATCACCGAATTTGAGTAATAATTTTAAAACCTTATTAATCATACTTACGAATTCCTTTCAATCGAAAATTATTAGTTGATTATGGTATCGCGTCCAAAAAATATTTCCATAACAATTTAAAGAAAAAGAACAAAACTCGTATATTATCTTTCTATTAAAGTTATTTCTCATATAAGATAGCATTGAGCATGCAAAAATTAATAAAAAATAAGAAAAAGAACAAAAATACAAAAAAAAATTCAAGGGCATAGGAAAAGGTGGCGTTTAGCACATTGATCGCAACTGCAGTGCAACTTAGGCTTTAGAATGCGACGGCATAATCAATCTGTTGAATTTGTTTCTGCACTTAAAGACCAGAGGTCCTACCATTACGTTTTATTGCGATACAAGTTTCATTGTTTAAGAGAGACGCCACCATAGACGGCGTATAGCGGTGTCTCACTTTCACAATTGGCCTTCACTCTTCGAAATCATGGTAGGGCTTGAGCGTGGGTCGTTAAAGAAGCTCACTGTCGATTAAACAAGAGACTAGTAGTGAATCGAGTTATTTTGACATGTTTAAAAATTATCTCACAATAATAATTTAATTATAGGTTCCAACTCAGTATGTTTATAATAATTATACTAGATTTAAAAAATCTAAAAATCCCACGTTTTTCAATGTCCTAAAAAGAATAAAATAACCCTGCGGGGCAAAGCGAGGGGCCACTCAAAACGTGGGGGCGCATATTACTAAGAGGAGATTTTAAAGAGATGAATGACATGCATTGATGCCGATTATTGTAAAGATGCGCCCCCACGTTTTGAGTGGCCCCTCGCTTTGCCCCGCAGGGTTATTTTATTCTTTTTAGGACATTGAAAAACGTGGGATTTTTAGATTTTTTAAATCTAGTATAATTATTTTATTCTTTTTAATTATTAACTCAACGAAGTAACCATGTGTTACGCAACAATCGGATAAGCCCCATACAAAAGTGAAAGTTGCCGAAAGTGGACCTGAAAGTGCATCTGGAAAGTTGAAAGTTGCTTTAGAGTGCGTTGTCATCGGGTTCTGAACTATCCTGAAAGTTTCAGCTTTCTAGCTTATCGGAAAGTGCCTCAAATTTAAGTTGCAAGATTTTGCCCGGACAGACAAACAAACAAATAAGAAAAACGTGGTAAAATTACTAGCGGCCCTATTACGCACGGTAGACAAAATTCTTTAAATTTTTTTCTACCATTAAATATAGCCTATGTTACTCAGCGTGAATGTAGCTTTCCAATGGTGAAAGAATTTTTGAAATCGGCTAAGTAGTTTTTGAGTTTATTCATTGCAAACATACAAAAATACAAATCTTTCCTCTTCACAATATTAGTGTAGATAAAAGCGATTACTTTCCTAAATTAAAAAAAAAAAACAATTGTCTTTGTTTCAATGTATTCGGAACTTCAATATGAATTATAGAATTTAAAATTATAATTTTTGCATTAGAGCTTTTCATTCATTTAAATCAGAAAGTTCATGGTCATGAACATGTTATTTTGTTGATTACCTTCAATGGTTAAAATATGGTGGCGTTATGGTTTATTCTCTCTGACAACTCAACAATAGTTATTTGTTATGCAAGGTTGCAAAGTTGAGATTTGTTACCTACCTCTATTGAACTCTGAGCCAGCGAAGGATTCTAGGATTTCAAAGATAGAATCCTAGCGTAGCGAGGGTTTCAAAGGTACGAGACTCGCCGCCGAGCGAAACACGAAATTTTTCACCTGACTATAGCGAGGAAAATTTTTAGGTACAAAAAAACAGCGTAATTTAAGTGGTAAATTGGTTTATTTCAATTAAAAGTAAAATTGCTATAATTAGTAATGTTAAATATCATTTTTTTAATTAATTTAATTGGTTTCTAGTAAAGTGATTTGACTAAGAATACCATAATGACTTTAACAGTTATTTTTCGGGTACAGTCCGAAATCCAATCATAATATGTATGATACAATAAAATTTACTCACCATACATTAAAATTATTAAATAAAATTTAATAAAAACAAAACGGAGTATTATATTAATTGATTATTAATTAATTTAAATAGGAATAAAATGTAACTTATTAAGACTATAATGATGATTCGAAACGTACCATGTGTGTTTTTCTTTGAATAGAAAGGTTTAAGAGTTTTAAGAAACACTTTTCCACGCTAGCGGATAAAACGCAATTTTCCACGCAGAAATTGAATGAATGAATGAAATGTTTATTTATTCAAGTAACAGTGACTCAAATTTGTTAGTAAGACTTATAAACTATGTTAGTAAGTACCATTAAATTACGAAAATAAATAATAAGTAAATAATAAGTTTGTCATAAATTGTATGACAAACCAAACTTTTCCGAGCATGTGACTTTTTTCTATAGAAAAACAAAAGAAGATCAATAAAATCTTTATTTTTCAGTTAATATGGCTTACAGTGCAATTGGGGAGGTGGTGCCTCCTTTATACCTAGTACCTATCGCTCGATCTTTATGCTTATCGAGATTAGTATGACGTGAGAATGCAACGCTCGCATTCTTTGCTATCTCTGTACAATAGTATAATCATTTTTTATTGCTTGCAATCTTCGCAGACATCTTTTCGGCGTTTTAAATAAGTTTAAAAGTTCATGTTGTTGGTCACAAATTGGTTATATTATATTGTAATCCCATAAGTAATATATATGTATTTTGTTACTGTTTATCACTCCAATAAAAATAAAATATTTCTCTACATTACATATTTATACTAAATCTACAATACATCAATGTTATTAATTGAATTCTATTTTTGGTCTTATAGTGATATACATTAGGGCAACCGATCACTATAAAATAATAAATCAAACAAACATTTTATATAAATAAAAACATGCTCGTTCTCCTCCATTTCTATCGGTATATACCGTAAAATAATTAGTTAAGTGAAGGTCGTCGGCAAATGACCGTCGTTGAGTCGTTTGTAATCGTAGCTGTAGGCAATTAGGTACGGCCATCGCGTCATAGAGAATCGATCGCCCAATGGTCGAGTAGTGCACAGTCACTAGCAATAAGATGTATGAATCGTAGAACCATTTCGCACTAAATCGTCCGAAAACAAAGAGGTAACAGTAAAGAAATTAATAATTTATGTAATGTGACATAGTTCTACGGTGTATACGATGACTTATATCTGTGAGACTGGGGTTACATAAAGAACTGGAATATTTTTTTTATTATCATGTGATTTGTGCTATGATTCCTTGTAGCTGGCTGATTAGGCATTGCCCTTCGACAGTCGTATGAAAATATGGAGGCTTATATTCCGGAGTTTTAATAATACCCGGTGGGTGATGTGATGACCGTGCGTTATCGATTAAATGTTTCAAAATTGTCGTTTTTAGGGTTCCATAGCCAAAGGGTAAAAACGGGACAGTATTACTAAGACTTCGCTGTGTGTCACCAGGCTGTATCTCAAGAACCGCGATAACTAGACAGTTGAAATTGTCACAAATTATGTATTTCTGTTGCCGCTATAACAAGAAATACTGAAAACAAAATTATAAACATAATTAAAAAAAAATATTTAAGGGGGGCTCCCATACAACAAACGCGTTTTTTTTTGCCCCTTTTTGATCGATATCAATAATGGCAACATTATTTATTAAAGTAAAAATACAACAGAGTATTCACAAAATACTCAGTTGTATTTTTAACTTTAGTAATAAATAATAAAATAAATATTTAAGGGGGGCTCCCATACAACAAACGTGATTTTTTTACTTAACTAAAAGTTTGTACGGAACCCTTCGCGCGCGAGTCCGACTCGCACTTGGCCGGTTTTTAATCTATTAAGTTTTTCATACTTAATTTGTTCATAATCGTTCTTAATGTCTAGATATCACTTAAGTTGATTTTATTGTGAAAACATATGTAAAACATTTTAACAATATTTCAAATTACATGTATAAAAAGATTTTTTTTAGTTCTCGTTTGTGGAAAAAAGGAAGCGTTTTGGTTCTGATTATATGATACATACCGCTAAGAAGTGGAACTCTTTGAATGAGTCTGTGTTTCCTGACAAATACAATTAAGGGATCTTCAAGTCACGAGTGAATAGGTATCTTCTAGGCAAGCGCGTCACATTCTAGATCGCATCGACGCTCACCACCAGGCGAGATAGTGGTCAAGCGCATGCCTATTTCCTATAAAAAAAAAGAATCATCTAACCTTGATATGTAAAACATGAGTCATTTGCATTCTGTAAGCGTCATTGCCAATTATAATATGAGGTGTGTGTGCTTGGTGATAATCGTTAAAGGAATTACTTGTCACTACAAAAATATCACGCTACCTCTTTCCGCCGGAATACGAGTCGAAACTCGAAGCATTGTTATCTTATAAACCAAATTAATGAAAGCCGAAGCAGTGCAACGGCAGTTTATAGCCAAAGGTCTCGGTGTCGAATCTAGGTTGTGTTTCCAAGACTATTGTCAAACTATTATACAGTGAAGATTTGAAATACGACTGTATAAATAACCATATGTTCGTTTGTTACAGGCATATTTTTTATAGAAAAATGGCACTGTGAATGCAAAAAATAAAATGCATTATTCTACAGTGCACAAGCTCTTAGTTTGAACAAAAATGGCTGAATATATTAAGGAAATAATATATACAAACTGCCGTTATGCGTTTAAGGTGCTTGCTCTATTATTGAATCCATTCATTATACAGTGAAAATTAAACTCAAGTTATATTACTGTTACAAAATTGTAAACGAGAACAATATATGTCATCTCGTGTAGATAGTTTTTACACTTTATCTAGATAGTTTATTATATGTTTTCCACCCAGATAGCGGTGGAATGATTTGGGAATAAAAACTTATAGTAACTAAAGATCTTTATTATCAATTTCTAAGGTTCTGTAACTGCAGTTGAAAGTCGTCACGATAGCTTACGGGTAAATATCGCTGAAAATTTAGATATTTTTCTGGTGAAGCATTCATTTGTTTCCTCGTTAAGTCAATAATACGTACTAAGGGAAGTATAAGGGAAGAATTGCCATAATTTCCAATAGTGAGTTTCCAACCCCAAAACGATTTTGTAACATTCTGGCATTGTTAATAATTAACACAACTATGACCGCGACCGACAGGTCCGAGCAGAAGCTTCCACCTACCTGCGAAACCCAACACTCCCGATTGCCAGTCCCAGTAGGCGCATTTGTTTGTGCGATGAATACAGTAAAAGCTCTTTATTCGCGGGATATACGTTCCATAAATATGCCGCGAATAGAGAAACCGTGAATATGGAACGGTAATTTATATGGGATTATAGGGGATACGTTCCTAGGTGACAAAGGAAAAAAACAAATATATAAAAAAACGATTTTAATTGAAGTTTTTTACTATATTGATCTAGTCCTATTCCATTCGCAATTTCGGCTATGTTTGCAGTCAAAGTTTGTATTTGCACAGATTCTTCCTCATTTTCCGCAGTCAGAGCAGGCCACAGTTTTTTCCAGCATGACTTCAATGTGTGTTCTTCCAGTGATTCTTTTATGTTTACAATGCATTTTGCTATGTCAAATTTCTTCCAGCATTCGTGTAGAGTTCGTAGAGACGTGTTACTCGATCACATTTTTGTAACAAATGGAAAGAAACAATAAAACACACAAAGCGGCTCTTATCAAAGGTCGGAACGTTTAATATGCGACAGCATTTAAAAATATACTTTATTCATTGAGCAATAAGGTTGCTTTCATTTTGTTTGTTTACATTCTCAAAAACACCGGTCGCCGCGAAGGCTTATGTCAAAGTCCGAACCAATACAGGGACTATCATTTAATAAAAAACAAATTTTAGGTTGTAATAAGGCCTATTTTACTTTTTTATTAGTCCATTTGACGGCGTTTACAAAGGATATTGGGTTGGATACCTATTGGAATCCTTTTTATTATCATGTATGTACTTATCAGATCCGTGAATAAAGAAATCTTTCGCCGCGAATATAGGAATTGGGTCGCATTTTTTTAATCCGCGAATAGTGAAAACGCGAATGAAGGAAGCGCGAATAAGGAGCGTCTACTGTACTAGCATTCGGACCTGTGGGTTATTTTATGTATCATATATGCACATTTACAGGGTATCAACTCAAAACTTACAACTTTTCACGTTTAAAGATTACCGAAATTAATTGCATTATTTTCTCGAAACTACGAGACTGAATAAAAATGATAATTGGGTCGTTCTATAGGGTTGTTCGGAAAGTAATTTCGTTTTTTTTTTGTAGAAATGAAAGGCAGTTTACGCGTAATAAACAAATACTTTATTAAATTTATATATTGGACGTTCTGGTCCAACACCTTTTGCCATCTTTCTGGTAGTAGCATAATTCCATGCTCATAAAATTTTTGGCCTTGGCGGGCAAAAAACTGATCAAGGTGGTTTTTGACCTCCTCAATTGAGGTGCAGGCTCTACCGTCTAAAAAATTTTGGAGTGACCGGAACAAATAATAATCCGATGGTGCCAGGTCTGGAGAATATGGTGGGTATGGCATTGTATCCCATTTTAGCTGTAAAAGCTTTTGGCGAGTGACCAAACTTGTGTGAGGTCTCGCGTTGTCTTGGTGAAACACTACACCTTTCCTGTTGATTTGTTCTGACTTTTTCTGTTGAAGTGCATCATTCCGTTTGTCCAGCTGATGACAGTAGACTTCCGAAAAAATTGTGTTATCCGGTAAAAGCTAAAAAAAAAAAACGATTCCTTTAAAATCCCACCAAACAGACAGCATCACCTTTTTTTGGTGAATATCGGCTTTGGAAATGGTTTGAGGCGGTTCATCTTTTATGCTCCATGACCTCTTGCGTTTGACGTTGTTGTATACAACCCATTTTTCGTCCTCAGTGATTATGCGCTTCAAAAACGGATCATTTTCGTTCCGTTTGAGAAGCGAATCGCAGACGTCAATTCGGCGACACAGATTTATCTTTGTGACAATATGGGGAACCCATACATCGAGCTTCGAGGATAATCCCAGACCTTTCAAGTAGTCATAAACTGTTGAATTTGATAAATTTAACCTCAATCCGATCTCACGTGTTGTTATTCGCCGGTTCGCATCGACTAATGCCTTTATCGCGTCTTTATCAGCTTCAACCGGCCTTCCCGGACGTGGTGCATCTTCGACATCACAATTGCCGGATCGAAATTTATCGAACCAGTTCTGGCACTGGCGTACTGTCAACACACCTTCTCCATACACATCGGTCAATTTCTTTCTGGCTTGAACAGTATTTTTACCCTTTCTTTAGTAAAACAGTAAGATATGTCGAAAACGCTGCTTATCGCTCTCCATATTTCAAAGGGCACCAACCAAAAACTACTGCGAAGAATTACTTGGAATTTTTCTCACACAAGCCTTGCTATATGAGCTCTGAAAGCATATAAAAATTATATGGCTTAAATGTGAAGTTGGGTGCAAAAATACAATTAAATCCTCTGTCTAGAAAAGACGAAATTACTTTCCGAACAACCTTATATTTTTTACCGACAATGGTCTGTCCTTCGTCTTATTATGGCATCTCCTTGGAGTATTGATATTTACGGTTTTTTGATTCGGTTCGAATAAACGTCCATATTTTTCTTATCTATTAATATTATGTAATTTTTCATTTTCTCCAACCAACATATTTTTTCGTTTGTTTTCCGTAGAATGCCGTGACAGAGTGGTAAACCGAAATGTGGTCTCCAAAGAAAAAGGCCACTCTGTCACATATTTAAAAAAAAAACCGACATTAAAAAAAAAATAATATTTGTCGCAAAGGAAACTTTAATTAGTCCTAATGACAACACAGATTCAATTTCAATTATGGATAGTTCAAAAACCAAAAGAACAGAAAAACGTCGTTTCACTGTTGGTAAAAAAGAAGAACGACCCAAGTATTGAAAAATATAAGGTCATGTCACCCAAATAATAATAGCGGTTGAAAAAGTCCTGAAAAAACTTTAAAATTGCTTTCCTGAAGAATGTGTTTTCGAGATAATACTTTGCCCATAAACCAACTTAATGTGGAACTGTTGTTAGGTAAAGTGCAGCTGTTATTCAGACAAACTGATGAATACTGATTGGTTGAACTCGACTTAGCTGTCCTATTCGCTAGTTTTGAAACAGCACTGCACCTATGTACGTCTTACGGACGTGTAAGTGAGGATTTAGCTTTGGTTGTGGCGGTATGTGCAGACTTCAGTTTAAATAATCACAAGATAAGAGATCTTAATGTGTCTGAGTAAATGATAAATTGATAACGTAAATGACTGTAAGGCGATAATATTAGCAATCTATCAATTAATAAATGCAAGTAAGCAATGAAGTCCTTGAGGTGTCTTTTTTTTAATATACGGCTGTTTAATGCAACGTTTGCGATATTGCCTACTGCACCGACAACGGTCGTGTGCTCGAATCCTAGTAGGGGCGTATGTTTGTTTCCGAATCATGGTTATGTACTTATTATGTACTAGGGGCCCGTCCCGGCTTCGCACGGGTGGACAAAATTCTTTAAATTTTTCTATTATTAAATATTTTTCCGTTAGCGCCATCTAGCGTCCGGTAGACGAACTACTTGCGGTTAACGCGTTGCTATGGTAACGTTATTGATACAATGGAAAAGAGCGGACAGACAAACACACAAACCACTGTGATCTTAGATTATAGATTTATTGACAAGCGTTTCGTGCAACGGTAGCGATCCTGCCTTTCGCACCGATTGGTCCTGGGTTCGAGTCCCGAAAGGGGCAGATGTTTGTGTGATACGTTTGCTTTTAAAAGGCCCTTTTAGAATCAATAGTAGTAGATATGTTACAGTCAAAACTCATAACCAGTCAAAACCACTTTTGACTGCAAATATTAGGCAAAAGTACTTTTGACCAACGACCTTAGTTAAAACCACTTTTGACTGATTTTCGCAGACAAAAGTGGTTTTAACTGAGGACGTTGGTCAAAAGTACTTTTAACTGCAAAATATTGGGTAATAGTGTTTGTGACCAAATGGTTTAGTTAAAAGTGGTTCTGACTTAGAATGTTTTTCTTTTTTTCCGCAAATTTTGCGTCTTACACCTCAATTACAAATTTTTCAAATTCTTCCTTTGCCATTACATTGTAATGACTATTCTTCATTTCTTCCAATGTTTGAAGCCTTAATAAAAAGGGTTCGTTCTTTTCGTTTCCACTCATTTTCTTTGAATTCCAATTTCTGCTACAATATTTTAGGTTACAGTGTAACGTATTCGTCACTTTTGTACGTGTTGCAAAATTCATGCATCAACCATTAAGGGGTTGTATTTTATGTGTTTAATAAATTTTTCAAGGACTGGCATCAATATTTCCAAATAACATATTTTCATTAAATTGAGATTTTGATTTAGATCAATAATAAAAAGAGAATAACCTAACCTAACCACCTCAACTATTTATGAGTTTTGACTGACAATCTAAATTTTAAATCAGGCAAAACCATTTTTGACTGTTTTTTGCAGTTAAAAGTACCCTTGACCGATGCCCTTAGATCTGTTACAGTCAAAACTCATAACCAGTCAAAACCACTTTTGACTGCGAAAATCAGACAAAAATGATTTTAACTAAGTTCGTTGGTCAAAAGTATTTTTGCCTAATTTTGGCAGTCAAAAGTGGTTTTGACTGGTTATGAGTTTTGACTGTAACAGATACATTAATAGATTTGAAATCAGAAAGTAGACGCTTTTAAAAATATTATATATCTTTACTCTATTGATGTTACTACAAACTGTAATAGACCAAGGCCTATTCGCCTTGAGGGTCAAGACCCTCAATGCGGATCATATCAGATTAGTGGATCCAAAGATCTGCAGATGCAGCCATTTGTTTGACGTTATTATCCGCCATTTACACCGGTTTTAGATGCAGCGAAATACTTAGATAGATTTAAAGCTGATGCGAGCCAATGTTCCAAGTGGTTTTCTAGATCACCGTCATAGGTTCACTACGCCGCTCCAGTCGGAAAGTATGGGGTACCATAGGTTGCTTCTGTAGGTACTAACAATGGCTATGGTGAATGGAATGACGCCCGCGTATGTGATTGTGCTTAGTAAATTACGAAATGTCTAGAACGGGTCTTCTGTACTTGCGAATGCAGTATTCAGACGCTATGATGAGTAACTCAACTCAACCGTGTGGAAGTGTCGGCGGAGTATTGGCACTGATTTATCAGAGGCGTAGGTACAGTCGGGCCCAATAGTTAAACATGCCGTCAGAAGCATGAAGGAAATAGATTTTACACATGTTTGTTCACCCATCTTATGGCAGGCCTTTGCCCTCGCCCTTAGCCTCCAATCTAACCACCTCTTTATCGAGCTCATACAAAATTAATACCGCCTTAATCGCGCGCGTAGCATGACACGCAAGAAATTATTACTTAGAATAATTGTACTGTGACGCATTCGTTTAGATCATTATTTGATTATCGTTGACTATTCATTCTGTATATTGTAACAGGCTTGTTTTACTTATCAGTTTATACGACTTCTCTGCAAATGGGCCCATCTCGCTTAGCTAGCTTGTTCAGCCAACGTGTGTAAGAAAGGGTTCTCATACGGGGATAGACTAGAATATTTTAAATATAGTTCGCTAGAAAAACGAAGGATAATAAATGATCTCAAATTTTTAAACAAGTTATTTAACAATAAGAGAGACTGTCCTAGCTTACTGAGTAAATTTAGTTTCAAAGTACCTCGTAAATTGCCTAGAACTCAAATCTCACCATTAGTTCCACCATTGCGCTCAACAGTATTGGGCTCAAGTTCCTTTGTCCCCAGAGCGAGCAGACTTCTGAACTGCTATGGAAACGCTATTGACATAAATGCTGTAACTTTCTATACATTTCGTAAGCATTTGCAAGAAACCATCGCTGATTTATAGGATTTTGATTATTGTTTATGTTTTATTGTAATTAAGAATTATTTCTATCCTTAAGTGCAATTGTAATTTCGTTTTTATGTTACTCGTAACAATATACTGAGCATGTTGTGTTTACCTTTAATTAATTGTGCATTTAGCTATAGAACGGAGATACTGACTGTTATATAATAAATATATAATTGTAAAAATTGTTGGTAAACCAAAAAAAGAAAAATAAAAATCTCTTTGAACGCCACAATTAGCGGCTGTTAGCGATTTGAAAACACCTTTATCAGGTCGTCGGATAGCCTAATGAGGGCTTCTCTATGCCGTCACAGTTCGTGGTCGCAACTCGAGAACTTTCTTCCCCAACGGTCCTCAGTTCTGCGAGTGATGTAGCCTGCCCGCATTATATTTGCGCCTTCGAAGTGAAATAGAAAATCTGTATATTTAATAATATTTCGATTATTAAGATCGTTTATATATTATTGTTTTGATGCTCCGCAATCCATAAGCTAAGGCTTTATAATTTGTTAAAGATTTAGCGGTTAGAGTAACAAAGAGTAAGCTGGTAGAGCTAATAAATGATTTTATGATTATGACAATAAATATCTATAGAACTGAAAGTCATAACTTTCAAAATATAGTCACTAACTGCAAGAAAGCGAACGGCATATCAGTTTCTTTTCGGTGCAGTTGTATACTAACATATTATATTTGTGATGGTTAACATGACGTTAGAGCTTATGTTACTTATTGGCATATCTAAAGTTTGTATCGGAAACATTTTTATTAGATATTTGCTTGCTGAGAGCTTCATTCATTCATGTTCATCTATTCACCTTCTTCATACACTATATTTCGATTTTTTTTAAACTTCAAAATCTCGAAGATAGCAAGTGTATATAAGACGTAAACTTTTTACACAAGTTAAGCAATGGCTGCCTGGATTGCCCTTGTGTCTCACCACAAGTAAGGGCCTATGCACACTGCGTTTTTAAACACGCTGTTGACGCGATTTTTTGCATGTCTAATACGTTTGTTTTGATACAAAGGCCCGTAATTATCACGTCTGTACCGATTCAAGTGCGAGACTGAATTCATGCCGGCATAATTTATGCATACATTTATTGCCTACATAAATTCATGGTTAAGATGCGTTTGACTCGCGTGAGTATCGCGTTTGTATCGATATGTGTGCGTTGACGGCGCTTTTAAAAAACGTGATGTGCAAAGTCTCTTAAGGCTAAACACCCCACGCAACTTACTTTGACTTGTTCGAACCCAAATTTTTTAAAAGTAATATGGCCACTCTTCTTCACTAAATCGCATGCAAGATTTTATAACAAATTTTCAAAAAAAAAATCTTTTGTTAAAGTATCAACTAAGTATTTAGCAATCAGCTAATGTTTAAATGTCTATTAAAGTTTTTCATGATAAAATATGTGATCCGATGAAAAAAAGGTTTTATTTAAATTTATGATGTGCGAAGTGTAAGAAATAAAATATAAGTTGTAGTTCTTAGAGAATTGTCTTTTTGAGATTTTGTTTATTTTTTTATAACGATATAAACCTATGGTTAACTAAGATTTTTACGCAGCTTGTAATTAAGGCATCTTTTTCTGGCGATTACAAAAATTAATACTAAGTTTTACTTGTGTCAAAATGTATGCCTGTCCTTATGTCAATAAAAAAAATGTATAGGAGTGGTATAAACATAACTCTATTGTATAGTAAGCATCATTTTGTATTACAATTAATCAATCAATTGATAATTTATCAGAAGGAATAGTTAATATCGATTAATATTTCCTCGCAAGAATAATCCAAGGAGATTGTCTCAATACCTATATTATTTATCTACAGCCAAAGTTAAATATTTGGGCACGACCAAGTTGTCTTGAAGTATAAATAAATGATTTACAACTATCGTTACATATGTTTTTGGATAGATAATAAACATTTTTCACACCAATATCTTCGACCACTATATGTATCTAACTATATGAACGTCCCTTTATATTCAAAGCTGGCTGTACTTATTTAAAATTAGTTCCTATTTATCCATTGAAAAGTAGCTAGCATTCTATATTTGACTTAATTCCAGGAAGCAGTATCATACGGCTGGCAAGTGCCCCAATTAGAAAACATTAAAATCGACTGGTCGGCTCTCACGCAGTCGGTGCAGAACCACATCAAATCAGTGAACTGGGTCACAAGAGTTGACTTGAGAGACAAGAAAATCGAATATATTAATGGTTTAGGGGAGTTTAAGGACCAGCACACGATAGTGGCAACACTAAAGAATGGCACGACGAAGGAATTGACGGCAAGGAACATCGTGATTGCGGTAGGAGGACGACCACACTACCCGGATATCCCGGGAGCACTGGAGTTCTGCATCAGTAGTGACGACATCTTCAGCTTGAGCCATCCCCCGGGGAAGACTCTAGTTATCGGTGCTGGCTGTATCCTTTTTACTGACTTAACCAATACCTAATGCTAGATATTTATGTAAATAACAATAGATATGCATGTATGTGAGGATTCATATAAGAGTTTTTGTGTGTATGGTATGTGTGTTTGTGAATGTATGTGTAATGTGGGTGTGCGAGTTATGGTGTGAAAGTTTGTGCAAAACCTGGATAATGAGTAAGGTAATAAGAAAGGTTTGATTTTATATCATGCATATATTAAAATAAAAATATACGGTTTGGACATCTAAAGAGGATGGACGATTGACATAACAAACAATTATGCGACAAATGTGCATGGGCAAAGTCTTTAAAGGCGGACCAAGGCGAACTTTCAGGGACCAAATAGAAGAAAAAGAGAAGGTCAAATGTACCCTAAAACGACGAGCTTGTATGAAAGGTCTGATGGTAGTTGATTAAGCGAGAGATATGTCTCGCATATGAGCTAACTTAGTAAAATAAATGTACACTTTTAATTCTATTTAATGGCCAACTTCACACTGTTGGATTGCCGTAACGGTGTGCGCGCCCAGTTCTCAATTTTAGTTTAACCTAAACGCGCTTAAAAAAGTATGGTTTCAAAAATCAAACGGTTTTAACGACGGTGGTGAACCTGCATATACACTAAACTTAGGTAGGGGCATATGCCTAAACATAAATATTTGTTCTTGTTTAAATAGTATTGCTACTGTATTATATCCGTTATTTTGTTTCATAATACCTTAAAGTTGTGCTTTTTTATCGTGAATAGGTAAGCGCTTGACCGATATCTCGCTTAAATTCATTATAAATAATATAGATTTTAGACGAAATCACATACATGAACCCAAGTAGCTAATGCTTTATGGCATTCGTGTTATATAATTAAAAACATGGTTGTCTGTAAAGTCAGTTTACGGACGATAATTTTACGTTATAGCGTCATAACCAAACATTGATGAATAATTGCATAATCTTATGAATTGAATTGAATTATTATCACTGAATTATATTATTTTGTATAATACAAAGAAGGAGTTAATTGAAAATTATTTTTTTTTCGGTAAATTAACATTAACTTGTAATAAACAATGGAAACCGCAGAAACTTTTCACTCCATGAAGTGGAAGAGAGATAGATGTGCCACGAACGCTTAGGCCGATCGTCGCTTGTTCCGCGTTCTCGCTTGCACGCTCGGCTCAGGCGGAAAGTTCCACTTTTTCGTGCGTACAGCCGGCGTTCATCGATTTATAAGACGTTATCACGTCAAAAACGATGGTACTACACCAAAGGTCCGTTTTCTACATAAACCCAACTGGGTCACCGAGTTTTACATTCGCTTATATATAATATGCCATTGTTTTCGCTCATTAATTCTCACTTCTTTCTCACCTTAGATATGATTATATCAAACAGATTTATTATTTCAACTTTTTACTCCGATCCCATTTAAATACCTAGTGGAATACTGTGATTTCGCTTACGGCAAACTCGCCCGATGCACCAAGAAAATTAACATTATCAAATTCTTTAATAATTTATTGCAAACTTCACAGCTTTTCTCAACCATAAATACAAACTTCCAATTACAAATGTTAATAGCCAGTTACGAAGTATGACATATCGTCGCTGCGCGTTCGAAACCGCGTATTAGCACTTTATTAATACCGCGTATCTTGGTTTTGACAGTTTTACAGGAGGAAGAAAAAGCTTAAAATTTTGGTTATTTAAATAAAAACTATTGAATAAACTTTAAAGATAGTTCTTTGCATTACATTAACGAAAAATATCATTAATTTACCTGCAACTCGTTTAGTTTCCATGTAGAGTAACTTTCGCGGTTTTGCAGTAACGAATTATAAAAAAAAAGTTATTTAATAATAGGGGTTAAAGTATGAAATTGCCGTTTTATTGCAATAGGTTCTTTGAATTGACATAGAATCTTCATGGTTTGAGGTTTTCGAATGAAACTTTTTTTAAATGGTTTCTATGATGTTCTTTTTTTAAAAAATGTAAAACATTTGAATATCGACTTTCAATTGTTTTTGTTATTCAATTTAGACAAGAAAGATGGATACTGCGAAAATTCGAGTTATTTTTGAATACGAGTTCCGACGCGGAACTAACGCGGCAGAAACAGCCCGCAATATCAATGCTGCGTTTGGAGAGGGGTCTACTAATGAACGCACCGTGCGATTTTGGTTTAAACGCTTTCGTGATGGAAATTTCGACTTAAAGAACGAGCCACGAGGAAGACCGCCCACACAGGTAAATAACGATGAATTAAGAGAGATAGTGGAAGCCGATCCTAGTCAAAGTACCCAGGAATTAGCGGCATGGTTTAACGTTACCTTACCCACAATATTGACTCACTTGCGTCAAATCAATAAAATAAAAAAATACGAAAAATGGGTGCCTCATGATTTGACTGATCTGCAGAAAGAAACGCGTGTTGAAACTTGTGTTGCCTTGTTGAACCGGTACAGAAATGAAGGAATATTGGATCGAATTGTAACATGTGATGAAAAGTGGATTCTTTATGATAACCGGAAAAGAAAAATGCAATGGCTGACCCCAGGTCAAATGCCACAACAGTGTCCTAAAGCAAAACTTACCAATAAAAAGGTAATGGTAACTGTTTGGTGGTCTCAGCATGGTGTTATTCACTATAGTTTTCTCCGATCTGGTCAAGCAATAACGGCAGATGTCTATTGTGCCGAACTCCGAACCATGTTGACAAAACTAGCAGTAAAACAGCCCCGACTCATGAATCGATCTTCACCATTATTGCTCCACGACAACGCGAGACCTCACACAGCACGAGAAACCATTTTGACCCTTCAGGAACTGCAGTTAGAAACCATTCGTCATCCTCCGTATTCACCAGACCTTGCTCCAACGGACTACCATTTTTTTCGTGATTTGGACAATTATCTACGTGACAAGAAGTTTTCTTCCCAGGAGGCAGTACAAAATGCTTTCACACAGTTTGTGCAGTCTAGATCGTCGGAATTCTATCGCAAAGGCATTAATGACCTTCCCATTAGATGGCAGCAATGTATAGATAATAATGGCAACTATTTTGATTAAATAAATTTGTTAAAAATTTAAAAAATAAACAATATAGATTTTCAGTACAAATCGGCAATTTCATACTTTAACCCCTAATATTAGTAGATAAGCGGATTTTAAATGAAAGATTTTACTATAGGAATATATATTACATTTCCTATATTGAGTCGATCACTGGATATTTCTAATATAAAATTAAATAGTTACATTAAACCCAAGTAAATTAAATAGGTAAAAATTACTGTGCTTGTATGTGTGATTTGTGTGGTATATGTATGGGTGTGTGGTGTATATAAACAAATGCAAAAATGCAGTTAAAAAATCTATTTTTATTTATTTATCACATCAGCTTGTATGAATCAAATTATTATATTCAACGTCGAATTCAGTGTATACTTCGTTGTAAAATGGAAAAGGAATGTAACACGCTAATTGTGTAATAAATATAGCAACAATAGTGATTTTCCTGAATAGCGGTAAATATAATTTATTTTAGATAACTATATAACGGAATGCAACTATACTATATTTATTATTAATATAGTATAGTTGCATTAATAACTATAGTTATTATTGTTATTTAACGGAATAAATAACAATAATAACTATAGTTATTATTTTTATTTATTCCGACTTGTAATAAGGTAATATATCATTCAATGTTATTAAGGGAGACTTTGTCCTTGGAGTGCCATATTTCAGGTGTTTACGTTTTATTGTTTTAAAGGAAACAAGTAAAGCTTTTTGAGTGTGGTTTTTTCTTGCTTTTATTCATGATATACAGAACGTTAAAAAAATTTTTTTTGAGAAAAAAAAACAAAATAGCGGCCGTTGCAGCTCCGCGAAAACAAGTCCTCAAATCGCGGGAGGTGAACGGCTGACATCACTGCCCCGTCTTTGTTGATATGAAACACAAATTCAAAGCATATTAATAATGTGTGACCCTTTGGCCATGGAATGACGGATGGGTTTTTCGTTTAGTACAAATTTCGAAAAATGGCTGCAATTAAAAAAAAACGAATTTTCGCGTTTTTTTTTTACGCATAAAAAGATAAATAATAAATGCAAAAATGTATCTATCGAAAAAACGATCCGTCATTCCGTGAAGACATATTTTCTGAGTATGCTCTCCAAATTTCAGGTCGATATGTTAATTACAGCGGTCAGGAGAATGTCAGCCATTTTTAAAAACGTGTTTGCCTCTCTAAGGCGAGCAGAGCGCACTGACGGTATCAACTTCAAACGCGTTTCAAATATCGTAAGCGTTCGAAATCCGGGAAACGCTACGACAGATTTATCTCTACTTACATGTAAATAATAATAATAATAATAATAATAAAAATCCGTAATAAAAAAAATGATTTTTTGAAAATTTTAAGGACAAAGTCTCCCTTAATAACATAGGTGGCATTATTAGACACGAGGTAAAATAACATTAAAGCATGTTAGAACACAAGGTATACTGGTATTTAAATAGTGGTAAATAAAATACTTATTTTATTTACTCTGGTTTGTAATAAAGTTGAGTTTACTAATAAAATGGTCGTATATTTGTAAACGAGGGATATAGTCACAGCAAAGCTTGTAGATAACTATGACCCGCTTGTTAGGTTAGGTTAGAAAGCAGTACCTAACTGCTTTCTAACAGCCGCGAGAAGGGCGTGGAGGGCCAACAGATGGCGTATGTGAACACTAATCAATTGACGATAAAAAAACCTTTAAAATTGTAGGAACTGCGGCGAGACAGATAATTACGATAATTTTTGATGTATTGCGTTATCAAGATATCTTTAACGAGTTTTGAATTTATTTTTAAAACTCATTGATTTATCGTGCGCTGACAACTCATACAGTTTGCACTTTTCTGATCGTTAATTATAAATCTTTTTTGGTCCTTAAATTGATTGAAATTACCCTTGTTATTGAAATAGTTCCTACAATCGTTTTCATACCAAGCGCTTCTTAACATCTTTTATAATGCATACAGCAAAGGAGTGGAACTTCCTCCCTATAACCCGAACGTATAATCCATCTGTTTTTATAGCCAGGGTGAATAGGCGCCTTCTGGGTTAGCTCGTTCCATCGTAGATTCTGTCTTAGCCCCGGGCGTCGTTGGGATCTAGAGCGTACTAAATAAATAAAAAAAAAACTGAACTCTTTCCTCTTTTGCCGAAAGATCGAAGAATGCTTTTCTGCGAAAGTGAAATAACTTTTCAGCCACCTCCACAATCGGATGAGATGTGAAGTAGCAATGCGCAGAATGTGTCACTGAATTGAAAAGATATGAACATATCTTTTGACGGTAGTGAAGTATATCACTCTTTTAGTTCAGTAGTTCATTTAGTCCAATGGTTCAGTTTATATTTCATCGTTGGTTTTAGTTCGTTAGTTCATCGAACAGTACAGTGTTTTCGGTTGCTGCGAACTGTGAACGAAATTTTGTCTTGGCTGCAAAATATCTTTGTACATATTGTTATTATTACTAGCTTTTATTTAGTTTCACCTGTCCGATGTTTGTCATCAAATGTTGCAAATTAAATTTGTTCCACTTCCCAATTGAGCTGAAATTTTGCATACATGTGTAAATCGCGTGAAAATGCAATATTATGAGGACATTGCATTGGGTTGGTACAACACCAATGTTTATAAACACTATTTATATACAAAATTACTGTTTATATATATTTACATAAGTAATTATCTCAATAAACTATTCTTAAAACAAAACAAAATCAAAGCGCACAGCAAACAAATGTTACAATTTTGTCGCGAACCGTTTGTTTGTTTACGTTATTCATTTAGTAGGTACTTTTGCCAATGAAAGAAATCAGTGTCAAAATGGCGTTAACAAATATACCAAAATATCTATTAATGACTTGTCTTAAAGCTCAATTCCTTAATGCTTTCAATCTAAGTACGAGAAAGTCCGAGTAAAATAGATATCTCTCTCTGTTGCTCACTCGCTTCGGCGGTGGCGTTAGGTACTTACGTCGTTGTCTCCCGCCTCGCACCGTTCGGTTCGACTCAGTTCGTTGTGTTTGCGGTGGACTAGATGAACTACAGATATGTTTGTATTGGGACTGGACTAGTGAAGCAAGAACTAAACGCAACTGAAGTACTTCAATTGAAGGATTCATTCGCGAACGACACACGACTAATGTGAAGTTATGGCATTTATAGCGAGTCACATCGCGAGTTAGTCTGGGAGTCGTAAAACATTGTAGAAGATCAACTATGCTCAATATTTGTACATTGACCTATCGAGAGAATATGCTGGACAATATATTTTAAGATAAAATGTCACCATATGCTTACAAGTAAATACTTTATTATCATTTTCCGGTAAAGTCTATTTGCATACACGTAGATAAGGGTTCTGTATATAGCTGATAAAAGACTAACACACTACTGAAAAATAAATTGAAAAAAGCAATTTTGCTAAATCATTGACGACTGATGGGGCAAATGTTTGTGTGATGAATAAAAGCACTGGTACTGATAATTTATAGAAATATATACAGGGGTATTTGCATATATTTCTACAAATATTACACATCATAGATGTCTATTCGGTACCTAGTGATAATTTTGAGCTAGGATAATTGGTGTGATTGAGAGAAATATTACTATTATTTAATTTCTTAACCGTGGAACAGACATCGGTTTAGAATGCGCTGGATTCTTGAACTCGCTCGGGTATCCGGCAACGGTGCTAGTAAGGTCGGTGCCGTTGCGTGGCTTCGACCAACAGATGGCGTTCGCCGTCACCAATGAGATGGAAGATCGCGGAGTCAAATTCCACCATCGGTGTGTCCCTCTCGCCGTCGACAAACTGCCTTCGGGACAGCTCAAGGCTAGCTGGTTAAATACAGAAACTACGGAACAGTAAGTACTAAAACGCCCATTTTAATATAATTTTTTGAAGCCTATTCAGTTCATTTGTCATCGTCAACCATTTTTTCAACTCGTTTACAGTCTGTATCTGACACGGTGATCGGCCCGTGTAGTCCAGCCAGCATGCGCTGGCTGTAGCCCCGGACTCATGTCAGTCTTACCTGCCGACTGGGCTGATAAATCGGGGTTCCCCTCGTCAAAAAAAGGGTGATCGCTCCTTACCCTTTTTAAAATTTAAAATAAGGAAAATGGATTGGGCATACGTAGCGGCGTAGTTATGTGGGGCTCTCCTGCATTTCCCCCACCCGGTCTAGTGTTCGATGGTGGATTGGAGGCCTATCCACTAAAAACCTTAGTATGCACCCTCACACTGCCGTTGGTCCCACGGGGCTGTTGTTGGCTTTCACCGCAGGGTGCCTGGCAGGTTGGCTCGAAGGCCCCACCACGATGGGGGATTCCCCCAGACGGAGCAATGCCAACAGGACCGCCCATCCTTCACCAGCTGGTCTTGTCAGGAACGCTCCTTACTCTAGCAGGCCGATATTGATATATTTGTGACTAAAGCAGCGGTTTCACATGCTTTCCATTGTACGAGGAGTCGAAGTTGTAGGATACTGGTTTTGCGTTAAACGACGATTTCCAGTTCAGACCGAATTCATATTTAAAAAAAGCCATAAATGTTTAGATAGAGCCAGCTTTACTAGTGCTGCCAGATTTTTCTTTCCATTTTCTCATTTTTATTCGGGCTTAAAAATGCTGCCCCCTTTCACCAAAAAATTCGACGTTATTAGTATAAACATAAACATATTAAAAGTACGAAAAATGTCACCAATTTCATTAATATACATACATCTATTTATCGATTGTTTTCGATGTATTTGCATATCATTTTCCGGTTCACATTTCATTCAGTGCACGCACTCTAACATTTGATAATGAGCTGTAGGTATAAATATATTCACAACTCGCATTTTGTCTGAATTTCAGACGATAACGTGTTACTTAATCGAGTCTTTGTGATTGCTCAATAGTTTTTGATACTTGAGATAAGTATTTCAATGCTATCTAACATCGAAATAAGTCAATAAGATTTATCAAAAAAATGTATATATGTAAGCTGATTTGTGAATATATTTTTTTAAAAACAGCAAGAGCAAAAGAGAAGTGAGGAGGTGACGTTCACAGCGTTAATCACAAAAATGTAAAGGTGGATTCAGGTACTGCAACAGAAAACATCATAATTTTCCTATGAAATCCTAATGCTTGTTATAAAATGAAGGTAGAATAATTATATACTATATGTTGCTCATCTGTGTTATATATTACAATAACAATATTTTTGCTTATACTGAAAATTTCTAGGCTTGTGATTAAACTTTTTGAATGTCACCTCCTCAAGTAGATGTGAATAATTACTAGAAATAAATCTACATGTCTCAGGTGTCTAGTGGGACTCGAAGCCCACATCCCCTCGCTATCCGCGTGACTTTTCCAATTGAGCTACCGAAACCTTGATGATAGAGATGTTGTAGGTACATCTTAGAACATGAGATGGCGCTTACGTCTGAAATACATGAAAAAATTGCAAGGGTCTGTCAAGGCCTCGGGTAACTCAAATGAAAGACTCCTCTGGATAACGAAGGGATTGTAAATAATTTAATGTAATAAATTAATTTTGTTTCTAGTAAATAATTTCATAAGTTATAATAATATTACATATATAAAAATAGTTCTTACTCATAAAAACCATAAAAAGTAATATAAAAAACTTCGAACAACTTAAAATAATCAGTAGGTATATTATTAACTATTTAAAAATTTCGGTGTTCAGTTAAAGTAAGTATCCTTTTGTTCGCAGGTTCGAAGATGTATTCGACACAGTTCTGATAGCAACAGGCCGATACGCACTCACTAAAGCGCTCAATTTGGAAGCGGCCGGAGTCAATGTAAGTTCAAATATACAAAAAGTTCCGACACCATATTACATGACCCGCATTTTAAATTTGTTACCCTCCTCCCCTCGGTGACCACCCGCAGTATCTGGTTTCACGTAGTAATTCATAAATATGGTTTTAAACCATTTTTTCCAAGTTGAAAGTAAAAAAAAACCCTATGTGACGAAAACCAAAGCCCCCAAGGTGACCAAACGTGGTATTTTGAATACCCCCTCCCCCCATGAATATATACACAAATCTAAAAAATTAAAATTAATCTAAATCTAAAAACACAAATTTGTTCACTATGTGTTTGTCTTAAAAAAATAAAAATTAATCTAAATCTAAAAACAACACATTTGTTGTTTATGTGTTTGTCCGCTCGTTTTCCATTTTATCAATTAACGTTACCATAGCAACGCGTTACCGGGTCAGCTAGTGTTTTCTAAGGTCGGTATCGCTGGGCAGCAGCATTTATTGTCAAGTATTCATGACTATATTCAGTTGTTCCAGACTTAAATATTTGTGTATTAACAAAAATTTTAGTTTACAAATCATGACATGGACGTTTACAAAGCAACTGAATCTACAAATACCAACTATTTCTTTGTTACGTATAAAAAGCTAGTGTTTGCAAAGTTTATAATATCATTGTTTTTTCTAGTTTCGGTAATACACAATATTTAAATGACAACTTTTTTATATTATCTTCTAGCCGTTCTGGTTGAAAATTTAATTATCAGAATACATGAAGATCAGGGTATTTTCTAGATCAGGGATTCCCAAACTATTTTGGGCAAGAGATCCCTTGCCAAATGAACTGATAACTCGGACTGCTAAAGCCTATTTACATTAAGAATCCAACCTCTAGTTCTTTTCCTACCGATACAGAATACTTACCATTTTAAAAACTTTGTGGTCGGTTAATTTAGTAATCTTGCCTTCTTTTTCTTATCAAAATTTAACAGAATGAAAAAAAAATTAGTAAATATCAAGTGTAATGTAGTGTAATATACGTATGTCAGGATTGGGGAAAGTGGAAATCTGTGATTTCTATCTACCCCTGCGGGAAGAAGGCGTGAGGCGTAAAGCGAACGAAATTAAAAATAAACTAACGGCCCGTCCCGGCTTCGCACGGTTGGACAATATTCTTTAATTTTTTTCTATTATTTAAAATATTTTTCCGTTAACGCTATCTAGCGTCCGGTAGACGAACTACTTGCGGTTAACGCGTTGCTATGGTAACGCATATACAATGGAAAAAGAGCGGGGAAAAGAGCGGACAGACAAACAACAAATTTGTGATCTTAGACTATAAAAATAAATTAATTCATTTACAAAAGTGCTGTTTGTCAAATTGATGATTGACCGTACACATCCTTTTATTTATTAGTTTTCTACTTGCAGACGTTATCGGAGAACGGCAAGATAGCAGCTGCGACGGAACAATCGAACGTACCGCATATTTACGCGGTGGGTGATGTATTGGAGGGCCGACCAGAGCTGACGCCGGTGGCGATCCACGCGGGTCGCTTGTTGGCGCGTCGAATCTTCGCAGGCGCTACGCAGCAGATGGACTACGAGAACGTCGCCACCACTGTGTTCACGCCTCTCGAATACGGATGCGTCGGCCTCAGCGAAGAAAAAGCTTTGGAAAGGTGAGCTTCAATCGTAGCTTACTAACGGCCTTCGTGCCTTTCGCACCGACGCTTCTAGGTTCGAATCCCGGAAGGGGCACATGTTTGTGTCATGGATGTAATATATATCTATTAATATTACATATCTTTGTATCAAATATGTATGTTTATTCGTTACCCTAGTAACACAAGCCCTATAGTGCTTACTTTGGGCTAGGTTAATTGGTGGTAATGTTAGTAATATTATTATTACTAGCGGCCCGTCCCGGCTACGCACGGTTGGACAATACTTTAATTTTTTTCTATTATTAAATATTTTCTGTTAGCGCCATCTAGCGTCCGGTAGACGAACTACTTGCGGTTAACGCGTTGCTATGGTAACGTTATTGATACAATGAAAAAAGAGAGGGAAAAAGAGCGGGAAGACAAACACACAAACCACTGTGATCTAAGATTATAGATTTTAAATCCAGTATATAGCTGTATGTATGTCTATAATAAACATAGCCGAGTCACATTGTGTACACTCAAGAAACATTGCTTCGGTACATAGTGGTAACCTCATAGGACTGAAACTCAATGACATTCGAAAAGGTCCAAGTTATCAGTCATAAGATTATATGTTTCTAAAGTTTTTTACTAACCATGTGTATAATGTATCGCTGAAAAGAAAGAGAGATAGTAAATCTTTACTATCAAATATCATTTTTATATATTTTCAGCTCAACAGGTGTCTGCTTAAATGAACGATTATTATATGTGCATTATATCAAAGAGCCAAAAGAGTAGAGTTATCTTTATCTCTGATGCACTAATACGTTCGAGACACATTACAAGTTGCGACGTATCTCTCTCTCTCTCTCTCTCTCTCTCTCTCTCTCTCTCTCTCTCTCTGTGTCTCTCTCTCTTTTATTTAATTGTTTTTATCTTCACTTCAGCTCAGTTTTTCGTACTAGCATTGCCTTGTCTATAGGAAAATGAACTTTAATCTTAGGGATATAGAGATATAATTGTTGCACAAGTGATCTCAAGATATAATTTTCTCTGAATATAAATCTTTTATCTTTCATTTGCGAGCTATATACGAGGCGTGTTTTTTAAGTAAGTACTGTTTTGAAATTAAAAAAAGACGTGCTAAGATAACTCAATAATTTTATTTTTACATGAAAGCCTGTACCTTAATCCACTTCACTACATAATTTCCGTCAATATTTAGGCACTTGTCATAAGGTTGTACCGGTTTTTGAATGCCCTCCTCATAGAAGTTTGCCGCCTGACTTTTTAAAAACTGCATCACAAATGTTTTGACTTCGTCATCGTCCTGAAGACTCTGACCGCTAAGGTGTTTCTTCAAGTGCAGGAACAGATGGTAGACACTGGGCGCCAGATCAGGGCTGTACGGAGGATGATCTAGACTTTCCCATCGAAAAGATGTGATGAGATCTTTGGTCTGATTAGTCACATGTGGAAGGGCATTATCATGCAGGAAAACGATGCCCTTGCTCAACTTGCCACGTCTTTTGTTCTCGATTGAACGACGCAGATTGTGCAATGTCTTACAATAAGCTGCTGCATTGATTGTCTCATTACGAGGCAGGAATTCCACAAGCAATACTCCTTCGGCGGCAGACTTCTTTGAGGAGGGCATTCAAAAACTGGTACAACGTTATGACAAGTGCCTATAGTGTCAATATTGACGAAAATTATGTAGTAAAGTAGATAAAGGTACAGGCTTTCATGTAAAAATAAAATTATTGAGATATGTTAGCACGTCTTTTTTTAATTTCAAAACGGTACTTACTAAAAAAACACGCCTCGTATATTTAGTTTTTACACTTCCGTGCACATTACACAACAATTTTTTAGTTTGCTCATATTTTGTTCTATAAATTAAAATGAAACCTCCATTTCCTAAGTCGGAACAGATCCAGCAAAATGAAAAAAAAATCGGTGGAGTAGTTTCGGAGTTCATCGCGGTCAAACACTGTGACTATTTAAACATTTAAATGAGTTTAAGTCTTATTGAATGCGTATAAGAACGAGTTTCGTTCGTTCGCAGACACGGTGCTGACGGAGTGGAGGTGTACCATGCGTACTACAAGCCGACGGAGTTCTTCATCCCTCAGCGGAACATCAAGAACTGCTACCTGAAGGCGGTGGCGCTCCGAGAGGTGCCCCAGCGGGTTCTCGGCCTTCACTTCGTGGGTCCAGTCGCTGGAGAGGTCATACAGGGCTTCGCTGCGGCCGTCAAGTGAGAACATATTTATTTTATTTTTTGCATCAAAGTAGGTAAATTACATGTGTAAATTATAGTTTAACAAAAAAACTAAAAACACGGTTTTATGGTAAATCAAACTAAATGTAAAAAATATAAATTCTATAAACAAGTAATTGACGAGAAAATTAAAAAATATCCGTCATAGAAAATATTAAAATATAAAGAATGTAGAATGTCATTTAAATGAAATGGCATACATTATTCATACTTTAATATCTTGATAAAGTTCACATTATCTTGATGGTTATAGGAGAGAATAAATAAAAAATTCAATACTATATCGACCTGGCCAATAATTAGAATATTTTGAACCTTATAGCTATTACATTCATACATGGCTGTACATGTATACAAACACACTCAATCGGAATTAACAATTCCATATATTGCGGAGTATAGTAACCTCATGCATATCTGCAATCCAAGTCCCTGCAATTTCACCTTGTGTTTGTGATTATAAATAAGTTAGTTATCAAGAGCTATAAACGGAAAAATTCATGTCTGGAGGAAAGTATAAAATCCAAATCCCGGTTACAGGTGCGGCATCACGATGGAGCAGCTTATGAACACGGTGGGCATCCACCCGACCGTGGCTGAGGAGTTCACACGCCTCAACATCACAAAACGCTCCGGTCGGGACCCGAACCCAGCCTCCTGTTGCAGTTAGGCGTCTTTATGACGTCATAAACCAGCACTCATCACAAACAGTCCACAAACACATGCACGAACACACACGGGAGTAAGGAACCGGGCCTTGCTATTTTGTAAGTTTATGCTTTGAGAGTGCTTCAAAATAGGTATCATAAAGTGTTACTGTGATTTATATATTTCTGACAAAATTTGTCGGCTCGATTTCTTTGTTCCCAACAAATACAAAGTCGCTCCCTGATCATAATAAAGTAATTATAACATAATAAGTCCACGTGTTTCCGTCAAAAATAAATGTTTTTCTATCGTTTAGTGATCGTAACTATGATTTTTGTGGTAGAATTTAACACCTCATAGCGCAGAGATGTTTAAAACTATTTGACTGCTTCTCAGGTGGCATGACACTCGTAACACAAATTACAATAAAATTGTCACTTTCTAGGGCTCAGCGATCACCAAAAACCCTTACTAATTTATAGTAATATCATTTCAAGGTTTATTATCCATTTAAGATGTCGGTAACAATAATAATGAACTGAGGCTGTACCATCACGTCTTACAGCGATTCAAGTTTAGCTGTTAAAAAGAGACGCCACTATAGACAGCGTATAGCGGTGTCTCACTTTGACAATCGAACTTGCATCGCGCTAAAAGATGATGATAGGCCTTCTGATTTCATAGTAACTATCTCGAGTGCGATACATGTTCGAGTTACTACAATATTCTTACATCTACAATTTATTGTATAGACAAAATGTTGAATTAATGTTTGTTGTGTATTTAAAAATATATTTGGTGCTTACACGAATTAAATTACGTCTTGCCTCGTTTGTTAAATGTTCTAGAGTACAAAATGGATTCAATAATAAGGTATAAAAAATTATTGTACCTAATTATGTGTAGATGTCGCAAATGTTTAAACACAATAGTGTTATAATTATGATTTGGTCCGCGAATGAGCGGATGCAGTATTATTTGTTACTTAATCGGAAATTTCAATAGATGTATTAGCACTTATTGACATTCCGAGAGCACTCCATCATGAAAGTAAATGTTTTCTCCACTTCTGTTTTTATTTACTAGAATTTGAATAAAGTGATATATTTTTAATGAAAATTGTCGTTTTATTTCCATTGTTTCCCACAGACTACTAGCTTGTCATTAGCAATAAGATGTACATAGTGTACCTTGTCACACTAAATCGGCTGAAAACAAAGAGAAAATAGCATAAAAACAAATAATTGAGGTAATGTGATATGGTTCTACTGTGTATACATATTATTTATCGTGACTCCAAAGACCCATTGAAAGGCCTTTATAAACAAAGATCTCCTCAAAGGTACAAAAATGTTAAACTTTAATTTATTTAAACTTAATTCTAAACGCTGAATTATTTTTTATTAATACATAAAATACAACTATATGGTTTTTATATATTTTTTGCATTTTTCAATACTATTTATTTATTTATTTAACAATTTGTTATAACTATATTATATGATAAATTATTTTAATAAAAACGAGTCCAAATTTCTGCTATTATTTTTCTATTAAAATAATTTTTATAAAAGAAAACATTGAAAAATACAAAAAATATATAAAAATCATAAAACCAAATGGCTGTTTCATCTTAATCGAATGTCCAAACATTAGTAAAAAAGTGATTTTCGAATACGAGAGGATGTTACTCTCATTGAGACAACGCTGGCCTACAGCGTAATAAGTAGAAAAGGTAGGTACTAGAAAATTTTGACAGGTATCCCCAAAGCTCGGTAGCTCAATTGGAAGAGCATTGGACCGGACATCCAAAGGTTGCGGGTTCGATTCTCTTCGAGAATTTACTTGTGAAACGAGCCAATATTTTCGAGTATTTTTTTATGAAAATAATTTAAAATAGAGCCAATTCAATATGGTTTGACTATGTACAGTAGCCAATTGACTCTTTGGAAAGTTTGACGTTTCACCCACACTACGCTTATGTAACGAATCAATGCACTCAAGTATTGGGTTTTATATTAATAAATGAATACGGGTGTTGGTAGGTGCGGTAAGGTATTTTGACGTGATAACGTCTTATAAATCGATGAACGCCGGCTGCACGCACGAAAAAGTGTAACGTTCCGCCTGAGCCGAGCGTACAAGAGAAAGCGCGGAACAATCGATAGAGAGGCACGATCGGCCTAAGCGTTCGACTTCTGGCGCTTCTATCTCTCTTCCACTTCTTGAAGTGAAAAGTTAATGTGGTTTCCATTGTTTATAACAACAACTTTATGTAAATTTATCGAAAAAAAAAAAATTAACTCCTTCTTTGTGTTATACAAAATACTGATAATTCAGTGATAATAATTAATAATTCAATTCCTAAAAGTATCAAATTTTTCAACAATCTTACCTTGAGATGCTATCACCTAAAATTATCGTCCGTAAACTGACTTTACAGGCAACTATTTTTTTTGACGTGACAACGTCTTAAATTAGGTTGCGGCTGGGAGTCACTTATGAAAAAGTGTAACGCTCGGTAACGTTACGATGAGTCACCGAACGAGAGAGAGGCCCGCCGAATGCCTTGCGTCTCTCTCCCACTCAACTATGATCGGTCTGCCGCGCGCATTGTGCAATTTAATTATATTCATATCAATAAATATTCTACCGAGAAAAAGACGTTGTCACGTAAAATCTTCGCCCGTAAAACCGACTTTACAGGCAAAAAAAAAAAAAATAAATTTTTTGTTTTGTTGTCAGATGCTTACTTAAAAAATTTGTTTGATAGACATATGGTGATTATAGGAAGGCGTGCTACAGTGAAATACGCTCATGGTTGATTTAATATTTTATGATTTATTTATTCCACTATTACTTCAGACAAGATGAAGGGAAGATAAATTATTTAGGGCTCGTCGTTGCTGAAGTAGTGTTCCATATCTGGTGTGGGTCCGCACGGGAACCAAACCTGTGCGGTGGGCACCGGGTAATAGGGGTGAGCTTGCACAAGCTCGTTGTCGAACCGCCAGAACCGTGGTCCACGGAAGAAAAACGTGTCTGCAACGAGAAAATTAAATACTTCTTGATTTAGTTCAAATTACGTAGCTTCGTATATTTCAATCGCTGGCTGGTAAGTGATAACGGCTACAATTGGCTTGGTACTTGATAATAATTATACAATATGTACAAAAGTATTTTATTTATGAAAAACACATCTAAGTTTTTTGGAGCGGAGCGAAGCGAAGCTCCCATGGATCAGCTTCAATGGCGCAATGTCTGTTACGCCATAACTTCTAGAGTTCTTAACCGATATTAATATTTTTTGTGTGGAATCGAATCAACAGTTTTGGACCAGATTGTGACGGAGCCCGAATTTTGTAATTTGCAAAAATTACCAACGAAAAAATTTTTTTTTCTTTTTTTAGGTATTACGCTCCGCTCCAATATATGGTGCTAGCGTAGCTTTATGCTTAGCGACAGCATCGCCTTGTTATCTGTGGGCCATGACTAAGCATCAGTTAACGTCACATCACACAAAACAGCGTTAGATAACTAAATATAAAATGTCACGTGAATGGCTGTTCTCGCGCGAATTTTTAATTGTTGACAAAAAATATTTCTTTTTCCTATTTAACAGGGCTTTTTTTGAGAAAAAGCTCCTCGAATAGTTATAAATTAAACCTATGCAATTATTACATTATTATTCCGGAAACTGTCAAATAGCCAATTTATGTTTAATTCGTGTGGCTCGAAGGACCATTGATTTTTTAGTTCTTACACTTCCGCGCACATTACACATTAGAATAAATCACTTTTTTACGGATTGTGGCGTATGTTTTATATTATATTTAATCCTGACGTTTTGACTCCTTTACAGGAGCCGTGATAAAATGAAAATGAAAATAACTTTATTCAAATGCACTTAAAAATAAGTAGTTTTGAATCGTCCAACATTTTTACCTACCACCCATCCAGGACGTCTTTTAACTGACAAGAAGAATGGGCGCAAGAAACTCGTCAGCTTTAACAGAAGTAACGACATTAACAATATAATACGTCGTCACCATACACAATCCACAAAAAAAAACAAAATTATTTTGTTATGACAATACTAATAGTGTTATGATATCATTATTTCGTTGATTACAACAAAGTCAACAAGTATCTGTACTAACTTAAAGTAAGTATCCCTGAACATTGCAATAACATACAGGGAATAAACAACAAATTTATGAAAGCAACAAGATTTATGTTTAGTATAAATATATTTATGATCGCAGGATGACTAAGATGATGGTTGTCGGTGGTTAAAATAAAACAATTTGATTTATATAAAATAATGAATAATTAGGAACGTGACCGATTAATCGCAAAAATCAGTAAAAAAGTGTTTTATTCTAATGGACCATTGATTATTATTTTTCAATGAATAGTAATAGTTTTAATCTATCTAAAAAATAACCTAGTTTCGATTATGGCATTTCAAAGACGCTCAAATCACACCAAAATAATAAAATAATTACGATAGCAGCGGTAAAACTCTATATATATTTACCTCCTTTCCAAATAATAGCGGCATCTACCGGGAAAGGGACTTGTCGCCAGGCGGACATTTCCTTGGGATAACCAGGGTCCATTTTACCGGTGGTCTCATCGAATCGCCAGAACCACTCGTATTCGATCAGGTACGTTTTGTTATTGAAGTTGGATAAAAACACTGTGGTCAACTCTGGCACACGGCGCGGTACGCCGTATTCGGTGAGTCTTCCCACCTTCATCAAGCGGAACGAAGCATTGAATTCCCAGTATCTCTTACCTAGAATATGAACCACAGATTTAGTAGGTAAAATAGGGATTTAAGCTTTAGAAGAAAATTATTATAAGAAAAAAATCAACCTGTCTCAGGTTTCGGGCGGGATTTGACCATAGTCTTCCCCTCGCTGTCGCTTAAATATCAAAATATAATAAGTACATACTGATGTTTTTATTTAATTTTTTTTGCATTCACAATGCAATATTTCTATAAGATATAAAATACGTGTGTAAAAAACAACCACGCCTCCGAGCCCTCAGATGGGATTCGAACCCACGACCTTTCGCAATCCGGGCGACTGCTCTGACCGCTGAGCTACCGAGACGCTGGCAAACGTGTCGAATTTTACAAACGTATTCCAACTTCTACTATGAGCTAGTATCGTTCCACCAATGTTGAACGCTAACTACCTTCAACATTGAAAGTAATATTTTTACAAATATTAAACAATCAATTAAGATGGAACCAGCTATAATTATGTTTTTATTTAATTTTTTTGCATTCACAATGCAATATTTCTATAAGATATAAAATACGTGTGTAAAAAACAACCACGCCTCCGAGCCCTCAGATGGGATTCGAACCCACGACCTTTCGCAATCCGGGCGACTGCTCTGACCGCTGAGCTACCGAGACGCTGGCAAACGTGTCGAATTTTACAAACGTATTCCAACTTCTACTATGAGCTAGTATCGTTCCACCAATGTTGAACGCTAACTACCTTCAACATTGAAAGTAATATTTTTACAAATATTAAACAATCAATTAAGATGGAACCAGCTATAATTATGTTTTTATTTAATTTTTTTGCATTCACAATGCAATATTTCTATAAGATATAAAATACGTGTGTAAAAAACAACCACGCCTCCGAGCCCTCAGATGGGATTCGAACCCACGACCTTTCGCAATCCGGGCGACTGCTCTGACCGCTGAGCTACCGAGACGCTGGCAAACGTGTCGAATTTTACAAACGTATTCCAACTTCTACTATGAGCTAGTATCGTTCCACCAATGTTGAACGCTAACTACCTTCAACATTGAAAGTAATATTTTTACAAATATTAAACAATCAATTAAGATGGAACCAGCTATAATTATGTTTTTATTTAATTTTTTTGCATTCACAATGCAATATTTCTATAAGATATAAAATACGTGTGTAAAAAACAACCACGCCTCCGAGCCCTCAGATGGGATTCGAACGCACGACCTTTCGCAATCCGGGCGACTGCTCTGACCGCTGAGCTACCGAGACGCTGGCAAACGTGTCGAATTTTACAAACGTATTCCAACTTCTACTATGAGCTAGTATCGTTCCACCAATGTTGAACGCTAACTACCTTCAACATTGAAAGTAATATTTTTACAAATATTAAACAATCAATTAAGATGGAACCAGCTATAATTATGTTTTTATTTAATTTTTTTGCATTCACAATGCAATATTTCTATAAGATATAAAATACGTGTGTAAAAAACAACCACGCCTCCGAGCCCTCAGATGGGATTCGAACCCACGACCTTTCGCAATCCGGGCGACTGCTCTGACCGCTGAGCTACCGAGACGCTGGCAAACGTGTCGAATTTTACAAACGTATTCCAACTTCTACTATGAGCTAGTATCGTTCCACCAATGTTGAACGCTAACTACCTTCAACATTGAAAGTAATATTTTTACAAATATTAAACAATCAATTAAGATGGAACCAGCTATAATTATGTTTTTATTTAATTTTTTTTGCATTCACAATGCAATATTTCTATAAGATATAAAATTGAGGGCTCGGAGGCGTGGTTGTTTTTTACACACGTATTTTATATCTTATAGAAATATTGCATTGTGAATGCAAAAAAATTAAATAAAAACATAATTATAGCTGGTTCCATCTTAATTGATTGTTTAATATTTGTAAAAATATTACTTTTAATGTTGAAGGTAGTTAGCGTTCAACATTGGTGGAACGATACTAGCTCATAGTAGAAGTTGGAATACGTTTGTAAAATTCGACACGTTTGCCAGCGTCTCGGTAGCTCAGCGGTCAGAGCAGTCGCCCGGATTGCGAAAGGTCGTGGGTTCGAATCCCATCTGAGGGCTCGGAGGCGTGGTTGTTTTTTACACACGTATTTTATATCTTATAGAAATATTGCATTGTGAATGCAAAAAAATTAAATAAAAACATAATTATAGCTGGTTCCATCTTAATTGATTGTTTAATATTTGTAAAAATATTACTTTCAATGTTGAAGGTAGTTAGCGTTCAACATTGGTGGAACGATACTAGCTCATAGTAGAAGTTGGAATACGTTTGTAAAATTCGACACGTTTGCCAGCGTCTCGGTAGCTCAGCGGTCAGAGCAGTCGCCCGGATTGCGAAAGGTCGTGGGTTCGAATCCCATCTGAGGGCTCGGAGGCGTGGTTGTTTTTTACACACGTATTTTATATCTTATAGAAATATTGCATTGTGAATGCAAAAAAATTAAATAAAAACATAATTATAGCTGGTTCCATCTTAATTGATTGTTTAATATTTGTAAAAATATTACTTTCAATGTTGAAGGTAGTTAGCGTTCAACATTGGTGGAACGATACTAGCTCATAGTAGAAGTTGGAATACGTTTGTAAAATTCGACACGTTTGCCAGCGTCTCGGTAGCTCAGCGGTCAGAGCAGTCGCCCGGATTGCGAAAGGTAGTGGGTTCGAATCCCATCTGAGGGCTCGGAGGCGTGGTTGTTTTTTACACACGTATTTTATATCTTATAGAAATATTGCATTGTGAATGCAAAAAAATTAAATAAAAACATAATTATAGCTGGTTCCATCTTAATTGATTGTTTAATATTTGTAAAAATATTACTTTCAATGTTGAAGGTAGTTAGCGTTCAACATTGGTGGAACGATACTAGCTCATAGTAGAAGTTGGAATACGTTTGTAAAATTCGACACGTTTGCCAGCGTCTCGGTAGCTCAGCGGTCAGAGCAGTCGCCCGGATTGCGAAAGGTCGTGGGTTCGAATCCCATCTGAGGGCTCGGAGGCGTGGTTGTTTTTTTACACACGTATTTTATATCTTATAAGTACATACTGATTTTTCTTTATTGATTGTTCGCACATGTAAAATTATAAGAATCGGCAGCAGTGTCTAGAACATAAAGAGACTACGCTGGTGTCAGTTAAAGAAATACTTGAGAAATTAAAAGGGTCCGGTTAAGTTCTCGGTAGGACAGTTGGAAGAGTACTCGTCCAGATAGCGGGAGGATGTTAGTTTGAGTTTCGCCTGAAACCTGAGACCAGTTGAAGTTTTTCTTGTGATAATTTGTTTAGGTATAAAAATCTAGTAGTTTTGTGCTTCAATAACAAAATACTAAGTAATAGATTTTTAGTTAAGTATGTATATGTTACGGTAAATGTAATTACTATGGTTATTATTAATAATAACCAGTAATTTTAATACTTACCTCATGATTTGGTTAGGTTAGGTTAGGTAGTTGAAGTTTTATTATTAATAAAATTGTTGGTAATTATTAATAATTTCCAATTTATAACACTTACCGTAACATATACATGTACTAACCTAGATTGAAGTTTCCATTGTTACTAACCATTATGAGACTTTGATTCTTGAAATAAATTGAATGACTTTTGTCAAATTAAAGTATTAATTTTGCCTATTATTTTAACAGACCTTATGTAGAATAATACGATAGGGAATCATGATACCCTATCGTAAAAAAAAAAATAATTAATATGATGTAGCCCATAATATCCCATGGGATAAAAGACCTACATCATATTAACCAATCATTGATTTTGTTAATGTCGCAAGATAAATAATAGCAAGAAAAAAACAAACTTGCTCTTCGGATTCGTCACGTCAGCCTTCACCACTAATAAGTGTTTCTGATAACTTTTTAAGTACAAATATATTGACCTCAAAAAAGACGAAGATGCCGAAGCATCCAGTGCCATTGCCCTGCGCTATCGGACTAAAGATAAGCAAGTCGTACACGTGCAACTATTAAAGTGAATTACCTGAAAATATTACTATATTCCCGTTCTGTTTTTCATATATAGCTTTGATGATGTTGATTCTTTCAGGGAGCCCCTTAAATACTTCGTGGAATCTTCTTGGATAACCATCTTGAATCACCTTGTCCTTTATCACCCACATCCACTGTTTAAGGCAATATGCAATAAATATATGTATTATAGATATTTTTGGCTGCGGCCACTGGTTTTTTACTAAACCTCAATGCTAATGGTCATATCTTGACTAGGTTAAAAGAGCTGACGAAAAGCGAAGAGAAAATGTAATCGAGGACATGATATAAAAAATGGTAGACGGTGGAAAAGAATAATTGTTTTGTTTTTAAGTAAAGAAAAAATCGTCTTGCCGTGGAGCGCGCTAAAGTCATTGATATTCATATATTTGCCTATATAATTTATGATAAAAATTTACAGGTGAGTTTCGAACTCATGTTTCTGGCAAGCCGGGTCGGATACTTTTTGGCACTATTGGACCAAAGAACTGGAGCATCTACGGATGTCCACTCCGGACTGTTCCAGTAGTTGTGTGTGGGTTTTTACTTCAACTTTGGCTTTCTCTGTGTGTTGAAAATAAATTACCTTATTAAGGTCAAATAAAAAACATGGTATTCTTCTACTGAATTACTTTCTCCTATTAGAAAAGATTTATAGAACGGTTACCTCCTCTTCAAAGACGAACAGCTTCCCCTGTATGGCTTGGATCGTATCGTAGTTCGTATAGCAGAGGTCTGGGATCTCGTTCTCGTCCAGCTCTTCACTGGTAGCCTTCGTGAAGTGTGGTACCTGCGACGATCCTCCCATCAGTGTAGTACCAATCTCTGGTGCGTGGGTCACTTCTACCACTTCGTTCTTCACTGTAGTGGATTACACATTAAACAAAGTACTCATCTCTCGCTACCTCAATACTCATATTATTAACAATAAATTTATTCACTGTTCATTACTTTTCTGTAATACTTTTTATTTTAACTAAGCTTGTAGAATTAAGGCGTGTATTAGAAGCTAGGCTCTACATAAGATCTAATAAGTTTTTCACAGTGCGAGACATATGGTTTCGTCTTGGCAACCTTTAACATCGAAATATAATGTGATAATACTTTCCGCTTCTTATGAGACCTCATTGCGTTTGTTTGGGACATTGGAGATGTTTTGGTTCACTTTTGTTTGCCAATAGATTTGGTTATAATGAATCTTACTAAATGTTCTGAGTGAGTTAACAGAATAAGGTCCGGTCAGACGAACCAGTATTATATTAACAGATTTAAAACGTGTATTGTTGTAAGTGTGCATAGTGACAACGCAATAAAAAAATCTGTAACTGATCGATTAAAAGTACACTTAATTTACAGGGAACTAAGTTATTTTTTTACCAAAATAAAAAATCTTTTTTATTAATTACAAGCAAGTGTTCATAATGTGTGAGTCTCTCTTTTAATTTTAAAAGAGATGTATTAGAAGAGACCCCGCTCTTACGGTGCTATTATATGACTCAAAGTACAAAATTGCATTAAATCAGCTTATTTCTATAATTTTACAATCTACTTACAGTAAAGTTCCTGCATCCCCAATATGTCGTCGTAGTGAAGTTTCTCGACTGGCACTTGGTAGTAAGGATACATGACGGAAGCCTTCACGTTAGAGTGCGCAAGGCCGAGCGCATGGCCGATCTCGTGGACGGCCACAGCGAAGAAGTCGGTGACGTCATCTTGGTCGCCTATGTCTTCACCCCATAGCTCGTCATCGTCGAAGTGCATCGCGCCGTGGGGAGGAGGAAACGCATGTGCTACCACGTGACCCGGTCCGTCGAAAGGAAACCTGAAGGAAAATCACACAAAATAGTACTACTTAGATACAATTTTATTAATAAGGAACAAATGTGTGGCGAATATTCACTTCAGAAGGGATATAAAGACGTATCTTCTGCCAAGTCATCGTAACAAGTAATAGTATTATTAATGAAATTGGGATTATTTCCTTTTTTTTATTGTTGAGGCTTCAATATTTCAAGGCGCAGTTTTTCTGTGACGATGACTTATTTAAAATAATATATAACTCCTAGTAGGTTTATAGAAGTTCTTCGCCGCCATATTGATATGAATATTTAATGGGAATTAGTTCAATCAATACTACATCCTACTTTCTTCGTTATTCAAAGGCTAATAAACCATATACGTTACAAGGGCCAACTTATAAGTTTTACACGTATTCTGAAGGACTTTCTATAGAAAATTTACTATAATATAGTGAAGAACATACAACACGCTATGTAAGTATTAAGAATGACCATCATAATACCCTACCATCACCTCGTTATGATATTCAAGTTCGATTGCTGAAGAGAGATGCCACTATAGACTGCCTATAGCGGTGTCTCACTTTGACAATCGAACTTGCATCACGCTAAGAGATTATGTTAGGGCCGCAGGTCTATAATACTTAAATTTTTTATATGGACACTCGCTCGTGTCGAGAGTCTAGAGAGAGCAATCTATAACAACTACATTCAGTCTAAAAATATTGTGACATGACAATGTAGGATTAATTTACATATTTATATATAAATAAAATATCAACGTTTGTTTGTTTCCTTTGCGTTCCGAAACCATTAATCAGATTGTGATGAAACTTTGTTAACAACTTAACAAACTTAACTTATGCATGCCAGTGAAGGTATATATGTATAATAAGCAAAAAATAGCATTGCAAAGCAAGCAAGCAAGCATGCAGCTAGTATATATATATAAAAACCGGCCAAGTTCGAGCTGGACTCGCGCACCGAGGGTTCCGTTCAAACCTGTAGGTATGTGTATAAGTAAAAGTCAATTATTAAAAATATTATTATTATATGATGTAATATAATGTAATATATTATTCGAGTGATCAGAGGGCTGGCAGCTATTTCGCGCAGAGAATCAGCTTAGCAATTCAGCAAGGTAATGCTGCCAGTGTTCTGGGTACCATGCCCCAAATTGGAATTTTGGATAACTATATTCTTTTTGTGAATGTGTATATAAATATTTTAGGGTTAATTTTTCACTATAAGTTTTTAGTTTGATATTGTTGTATTTGAAAATAATGTGAAATGAAATAAATGTTATGTATCTATGATGTAACTAAAAATTTACGGTTTTCGCAATTTTTCCTTTATCTGTGCTATAAGACGTTGCTTCGTGCCAAATTTCAAGATTCAGAGTTCACGGGAATTACCCTGTAGGATTTGATTCCCTTACGAGTGTCGAAAATTTGCGGAAATTTGCGGCATAAACGGCTGTATCTTTTGATAGCATTCACTTAGAAGTTTGATTTTTTTCACAGATCCAAGGGACAGTAGACCTGAGTATTTGATATAAATTCGAGCTTGATACCTCCAAGCGTTCCTGAGAAAAGGGTTTTGACAGACAGTCAGACGGACGGACGGATAGACAACAAAGTGATCCTATAAGGGTTCCGTTTTTACCTTTCGAGGTACGGAACCCTAAAAATCAATGTTTGTATGTTTATTCCCTATGCGGTCCGAAACCATTGGTCAGATTGTAATAACACTAATAGAGTGTTCTAGGAACAACCGCGACGGTTTCTGGCCCAAAAAAATCAATATATAATAATTTATTGTATAGGTTCGTTGATGATAATACAATTAATTTATCATTCACGGACACGTTTTGTTTCTGTTAATATAATGACAGCCCAATATAATACGCTCAATGTTTTGACAGTCCTGCTCACCCATCGCCATGGTCTTCCTTGGCGAAAGATACCTCGATGTCTGCGCGTTGGTCTCTTTGCTGGCTGAAGCGTAGCCGCCCATGTGGCGCCCACACCGCTAGTCCGTCTGCTATCAATGCTTCTACGCGGTGCTTCGGTAAAGTACTGGAGCCATTTAAAACCCTGGAGCCATAGTACAACAAAATTTATTACCTATTTGTTTTTTATTAGATGATGTGATCGGAAATAAGATTATTTGATCTATTTTGCAAATATTTTTATCTCCATTGTTGTTGTAAAAACATGTGATCTATTCTTTATGAAATATTTTTAACCGTGCTGTGTGTACATAGGTTCACGTTTTTGGGTAATGATCTAGTTACTAAGCTTATGTTTTTCCTAACTTTTGTATGATTGTTACTTATTGTGTATGCCAATAAATTTAATAAATAAAATAGTATAGACCAGTAACTGATAAAAACAATAATATAAATTTAAGAGCATGTACGAAATTTTATAATGAGAAAAGGGTTCTGTTAAAAAGAAGTTTATAAATGGACCTCTACCCACGCCACTGTTTTAACGGGTTCAAATAAGCTTTTGATTTAGTTTATTTAGGTTTATTAGTGAAACGAGAGCGAAAAACAGCGCAAAGATATGGATTCATATCATACCTCAATTTTGAGACAAGATAATTTTTTCCTATTAGACTTTTATCTTTAGTTATAAAGAAATATCAAATAAGGAAAAAAAGAATTTCATACGTTATTTTTGCTCGATAAATTGATATAGTAATAAAGTGTAATAACAATGTCATTAACCTGGAATGGCAGGCGGCCAATACTTTGCATAAAGAATAACCAAAGAGCAACAGTAATTCCATATTTTTAATTATTCAATTATTTTAATTATTAAATAGAAATAAGTTAAAAGGGCACCGTAGTTATTACCTAAATGTCAGCAGGCCTGTTTATTTTTACCTCTTTTTTGGTAAGAAATCTGAGTGCAAAATAAAAAAAAAATTAACTTAACGTTGCAGTATAACTGTTATTAATTAAAATTAAACCTATTCTATGTCCTAAGTCGGACGAATTTAGCAAAATGAAAATAAAATCGGAAGAGTAGTTTCGGAGTTCGTCGCGTTCAAACATTGTGACAGGGAATTTTTATATATAAAAATTAATAACAAATTTCATTTAGATTGCAACTTGAACCTTTTATATATTTACTGTGTTAGGATGTATAAACTCTACAACAATCACATTTATATCATCCTGATAGGCCAAAAGTTGACCCCGTTATGAAAATCGTTTTCATAGAAATGTAAGAGTGAGTCTGCTGGAGCCCCCATAACTATGGGCGTGCCCCAAGGATCAATATTAGGGCCTTTACTTTTTTTGATCTATATTAATGACCTTCCTTACTATGTTAAAAATCTTTGTGAGACAGTACTATTTGCAGATGACACTTCCTTAGTTTTTAAAGTCTCTTGACACGATGATTGCTCTGACGATGTAAATAGTACGCTATCAAAAGTTTTACAATGGTTCACCAGTAACAATTTATCACTAAATTCAAAGAAAACAAAGGGCATACAATTTACGTTACCGAATGTAAGGAGGGTTGACCTACATGTAAAGTTGAATGATGAAGTAGTCGAATTTGTTGAAAAGACAAAATTTCTGGGTATAACATTAGATTCACGACTACAATGGGACCCTCACATTGAGGCCTTGTCAAGTAGACTCAGTTCTGCGGCATATGCTGTAAAAAAAATAAGGCTTTTAACTAATGTTGAAACGGCAAGGTTAATTTATTTTAGTTATTTTCATAGTGTAATGTCTTATGGGTTGTTGTTGTGGGGCTCAGCTGCTAATATTGAAAGCATTTTTGTATTACAGAAAAGAGCTGTCCGTGCAATATACAGCCTTCGGCCTCGGTATTCTCTCAGAGATTTTTTTAAGGAAATTAATATTCTTACTGTGGCGGGACAGTACATTTATGAGAATATAATTTATGTACGAAAACACTACAATACTTTTGTCAAAAATAGCGACGTACATTGCTTTAACACCAGAAATAAGAATAGACTTGCCGTTCCAAGATTTAGACTTCAAAAGACAGGAGGCTCTTTCTTGGGGAAAGGTATAGCACTGTTTAATAAAGTTCCACAAAGTATAGTAGATTTGCCTTATCATAAGTTTAAAATGTATGTTAAAAATAAGCTCATGTCCAAAGGTTATTACAAGGTCAACGACTATTTAATAGATCGCGATGCATGGAAGTAATATGTGTCATTTCAACATGACACTATTTATTACAGGTTGTAACATACAGCATTAGCATTTTTTAAATTTTTAAAACTAATTTATTACTGGTAGATAAGAGTATGACATGCTCTCTTAATACATTTCTTGGGTGGTGGCATGTGGTGCGGATCGTTACGTTCCCTAAGATATGGTTGAGCGAAGCGATGGCTGTATCATGCGTCATGCTCGTGAACGGGTGCTGCCTTGGGAAATGGGTCTGCTCTAACCTTCAGTATTCAGTATTGGCTAAAACTAAACATAAATCTTGTTGTTTTCTTAAATTTGTCGTTTATTCCCTGTATGTTATTGCAATGTTTTGGGATACTTACTTTAAGTAAGTACAGATACTTGTTGACTTTGTTGTAATCAACGAAACAACGAAATAATGATATCATAACACTATTAGTATTGTCATAACAAAATAATTTTGTTTTTTTTTTTTTTGTGGATTGTATATGGTGACGACGTATTATATTGTAAATGTCGTTACTTCTGTTAAAGCTGACGAGTTTCTTGCGCCCATTCTTCTTGTCAGTTAAAAGACGTCCTGAATGGGTGGTAGGAAAAAATGTTGGACGATTCAAAACTACTTATTTTTAAGTGCATTTGAATAAAGTTATTTTCATTTTCATTTTTTTTCATTTTCATTTTCATGTCATTGCATTTGTATCTAATCTGAGTTTTAGGGAAGCCTCTTTGGTCTTTTTATTAAACTAATCTGATAAAGGCTTATCTATATCTTAATATATATAAATTACGTGTCACGTTGTTTGTCCGCGATGGACTCCTAAACTACTTCACCGATTTTGATCAAATAGTACAGTCAATCTGTCAAAAAAAAGGTCGTTTCAGTGAAAAAATTACCCAATGGCTGATTCTTGTTTTTTCTGTTGCCAAATGACGTCACTAAGCTACCTTGGCGATGGGCATGTTCAACTCGTAGCGGTTTTTTGAAAAACTCAAAAAAACGACCAAAATATTTTTGAAATGCATTTTTCTCGATTTATATGCATTTTACAAACTTTTTGTTTAGACAAAAATTGTAGAGGGCGTTGAGTTCTACAATTTATGTCATTGATGCAATGTCGTACAACAAAAAGTGCGCATTTTAGGTGGCGCTAAAGTGTCAAAAAAAGTGTTTTTTCACATTTTCACCCTAAAAATATCATTTTAATGGAAAAGTTTAAATGGAAAAGTTGTTCCTTACGTAATTTTCAACAACTTTTGTCTAAACATTTTTTTTGTATTACTTACCGTTTTCATGTTACACTGCTGTGCAGCGCTACGTATACAACACAGTGCCACTAACGGTAATTTTTATACATTTAGCAATAAACATTTCATTTATGATGTTAGTTAGAATTTGTACTAATTTACCTTATCAAAAAAACCTTTTTAAATTTTAAAGTTTTTACAATAATGAGCTGTTTAATTTATTTGCTATTACGATTACAATTTTTTCCATTAAAATTATATTTTTAGGGTGAAAATGTGAAAAAACACTTTTTTGGACACTTTAGCGCCACCTACAATGCGCACTTTTTGTTGTACGACATTGCATCAATGACATAAATTGTAGTACTCAACGCCCTCTACAATTTTTGACTAAACAAAAAGTTTGTAAAATGCATATAAATCGAGAAAAATGCATTTCAAAAATATTTTGGACGTTTTTTTGAGTTTTTCAAAAAACCGCTACGGGTTGAACATGCCCATCGCCAAGGTAGCTTAGTGACGTCATTTGGCAATAGAAAAAACAAGAATCAGCCATTGGGTAATTTTTTCATCACTCAACCTACAGATTGACTGTACTAAAACTTCTAAACTATCTGTTATTTGATCTAACTTAAAAGATGGGATAGGTTTTATTTTAATTTATAACACAGCAACGCGTGGCTGGGTCAGCTAGTAGATATATAGAAATTCTTATCATAGTGTTTGACCGTGGTAAATTCCTAAACTACTCAACCGATTTCGATGATTTATTTTTCTTTTCGCTGATTTTGTTCTAAGTTAGGACATATATGTAGGATAGGTTTCATTTATAACACAGCAACACCTTATATGTTGGGCACTGCTAAACGCGGATTTTTCTCCGTTAGTGTTTTCCTGAGGACACTTGTCAGATTTTGGTAAATTTACAAGTACCTGTAAGTGATGGTTTTCTTTGACCACCCCTGCTGTAATATGTATCTTCGATTTCTGCCTTTTCCAGTGTTGTCTATATCTTTAACTCCACATCTCTTTTTCTTGAAAAGCTGGAAGTTTTATTAATTATACACACAATATTAATTATGAGGAGCTCAATGGCGCAATGGTTCAGCCTATGACTATAGAGGTTAAATTAAAGTTAAATGTTTAGAACATAAAAAGCATTTTATTTTTATCGTTCTCAAGGGCCGGTCAACAGATGGATTACTTAAAAGAATATTATCTAGAGTTTCGACGTTTCTCTCAAAGTTAAGCTATGTGTTTAATTTTTTTCATTCACTCGTCATTATCGATATTAACGGGTCAAACATAAACAATACTAAGACACTATTACACGGATTGTGATGGTTTAGATTTGTGTATGTTGATCAATAACACCTAAAGAGGGAGGTTGCACGTTTCATCAGTTTGATTCATCTATAAAAACTTTGACTGTCAGAAGACTGATGGATTTATAAAAATTATCAAGATATTTATATTTTGTCAGTCAGTGCGTGTTACACAATCAGTCTGGTATCAATCATACCACACTGGTGGATCAAACTGATGAAATAATGAACGTGTAACCTCTATGCTTGCTCTCTTATATGTCTTGCTAGGAGATCGAGTGTCATATCTAAGCACTCAAGATATCTACATGATAAACTGTGTTGTTTCATACTCAGCAAAGACTAATTTACTTTAATTGTGAATGAATTAATGACTTTTATTTGCCTACATAATTTGAATGACCTTAATTTAAGTGCACGATAAGAGGTTCATAAGATTTATTGTAACAGTTCATCGAAATCTGCTTCAATTAAATTAGCTAACAGCAACCAGCACATTAAAACCCACGGTAACTCTTCAGCAAATGACGTGTGTTTAGTGACCTAAGCCATATCTTAACCAGTTAATTTCAGTAGAATGTGTATAGGGTAAAAATGCTATTCTCAAGTTATTCTCGCGTTTGGTCATGTTACATCGAGGTGAAAACATGAACCTAGCGAAACAGAGTTCCTACTAGGAAGTCGACGTTAGCAGTAAAATATTACCTGTAAACCTTTGATAGTGCTTTAATCGTCAGTCTTTTCATCGTATCCATATGTACATTGAAGTACTTACCTGTTTCGTGGCTAAGTCAAGCTCACCAGTCTGGGGGAGGCCGGCAAAGGCCTGCATTTTCAGAACCGCCTCCGAGACCGACTGAGGAGTGTAAGCAAAGTCCAAGCCCACAGGGGCTTCTGGGAGGTAGCCATACTTCTTCAGAAAGGATAACTGTGGAGAAAATAATAACATGTATTAGTCAAGTACAAACTAATAAAAAACAAATTAAATAACGTCGTTTTCATGTAGAGCTTTCTTCTTATTTATATTTTTTAAGTTTGAATAAGTTATTCAGTATACTTATGAAAGTTTTATAAATTTAAAAAGAAGTAACAACAAATATATATGTTAATATAACTCGGCCAAGGAACCAAAGAAATCTGAGAGATAAAATATATAAAGAGTTAATAAAGATAACACTGACCTCTCCGTTCGATGGTCGGTTTAACTCCAAAAATATCGTCCTACTTGAAACATCGCTAATTTGAATTACAATAATATAAACAAGACAAGCTAAATATATACGCTCGCACATGCTCACGGATCCACAAACAAAGAAAGCGGACGATGAACATATATGCCACAACAATATAAAGTTATGTATGTATGACCTTTGACAGGAGATAACGAATTATGACATGCCTCGTACTGCCCTTCGTTTTAGCTTGAACAAATTAGATGGAAAAAGTTGCTTTTAGAATATCTCGACGGATGTAGTTAAATAGGTCAATCGCTTACAATCAATAGCTATGTCAAAAATGTACACTCAACGGGTAAGAACGTTTTGTATTCCAGGAAGAGTCGATCTATTGCCATGTGACGTGCGCTAATAAAAGGGTCGCACAGGGTTTTGGACCGTAATGTTATCTAAAACAAAAATCTGTTTACCTTTTTCATAAATGAGTCTGTGTTTCATGATAAATACAATTTAGGGTTCTTCAAGTCACGAGTGAACTAATAATAGTTGCCTTTTACGACACGACGACGACGACGTGTGAAGAGTGCCACACGGCAAAATAAAACGTTAAGGTGTATAAAATAAGTCGAAATAATATTTTTCATTGAAATTTTCACTTTCAAATCAAAAATCAAAAATCAAAAATTAAACGACACCTAATATAATATGTAAAAAAACGAAACTTCATATAATATGTAAAAAGAAAATATACAACCGTGATTCGGAAACAAATTCTTATGTTCATTATACAAACTTATGCCCTTTCCAAGATTCGAACCTAGGACCGTGAGCGCATAGATAGGATACAACGGTAGCGCCGCCGTTGCAAATTAAATTAAAAACTAATCCTTTCTTTTAAGTTAGATCAAGTAACAGATAGCTACGAAGTGTGATCAAAATCGGTTCAGTAATTTCAGAGTTTATCCCGAACATATAACGTGACACGAGATTTATAGATAAAAATATATGGAAATATATGGAACAAAAATGTGGAAAAAGCTAGGAAACAATTTGTTTTCTCATTTTTTAAAATTATGAGCTTTTCAGAGCAAAAAACGTAATCCTTTAATTTTTTCAAAAATTCGATCAAGTGAAACAAAAGAACGGCTGGCTGGATTAATTTGGTTCTTTGTAGAGTTTTTTTAGGACATAATGAACTGTAAAAGGCACATTAGTGGTTTCCTCAATATTTACGATCCAGCGCTTGATTTTCCAAAAAACCACCAAAAGCTCTTTTTTGTTGCATTTTCAAATACTTGTGACAAGAAGAAAAAAATTTTTTTCGGAAAAGCAATGATTAGTCGTTAAAGAGAATTCATTCAAGTTCTTGAAACCCACCCTTAACTTTCTGTGTGGTCATTGGTTGCTGAGATATCGATAATGAAAGACAAAAGGATCCTTTTCCATTCGAAGACCGATATCTCAGCGAGAAGTGGACGTATCAAGGTCTATAAAAAAATAAATTAAAGCCTAATGAACAAAGTATCCGATCCTTATAGTGGTTAAGCAAAAAAAAAAATTTCCACGCCTGTAGATCAAAAAATAAAACTAAACAAATTTTGAAAAATTTTTGTTGCTGGTTTTTCTAAGGCGGAGGCTACAAAATTTTAAAGTTCTTATACAAAAACTAGACACTTGTAGCTACAATTTCCTTTTTATTTCCTGTACGACCATTTCTCTCGAAGTTAAGGCCTGTTGAAAATTGCCCAAAAATTGGAATATTTTTTTGATCCCTTAATTTTTTCCAGTATTGTATATAATTTATAGACTTTAAAGATACAGATTTATTTTTTAATAAGAAATAATACTGGAGGATAAATTAATGGAATATATGCTAATCTATGTGCCACCTATTTCAAGTGGCAGCGTAGGAAATCAATACTTCTAATTGAATCCCTAAAAAAGGTGTTTTATGTTGTCAATTCTGAAAATGTCGCAAATGACATATTTCAAGACAAACGTCAGCGATAGATACTTGTATATAAACAGCATTTTAGTTATTATTTACATTGATATTTCCGATATTAAGTGAAAGTCCGCTGCAAAATGGATAACTCACAGTCCATGCCCAACATGCGGAAAAGTATGATAGTGAATCCCAAAGATATAAACCCGCGCAAACTCTACAGCCTGTCGCTCTCGGAGATCAGGAGCCATTCTGAATTCTCAGGGTATCACTTCAAGCCTTCGCCGTTTGTATGTTAAGTTCTGGCGTAAAATTAACGATTCTATATATTAATCGATTAAGAAAATAATCTATAACAATATATATCGTATACCCAGATTAAGACTGCCCAAGTCAAAAATTAGGGATATTTAGTTTTAAATGCCAACTGATAGTATTATGTGTTGAACATGGTGAAAAAGTGCCACAAGTCTAAAACGAATGTTTACAAAATGGACGATACATATGGCACTCTAGGTTGGAAAAAATTTGAAAACTTAAAAATTTCAACTCTGGTTTTCTCAGTTTGACACTTTTGGACATGTGGCAGTCTTAATCCGGGTGTACGATATAATAGCTATAACTTTAAGTGGAAGTCGAAACGTGCATCTTTCGCTATCTGGACAGTTGCCCTAAGCCACTAAGCTACAGAGATATATTGGTTCTTGTTGGGATATTCTCAATAGTTGGTTTTTATACGCGCTATTAAGTTATCTTGTTTTACTAAAAAAAACCCGGCCAAGTGCGAGTCGGACTCGCGCACCGAGGGTTCCGTAAAATATTTTTATTATATGATGTAACTAAAAAATTACTGTTTTCGCAATTTTTCCTTTATCTGTACTATAAGACGTTGTATCGTACCAAATTTCAAGATTCTGAGTTCACGGGAAGTACCCTATAGGTTTTGATTCACGGGCATAAACGGCTGTATCTTTTGATTGCGTTGACATAGAAGTTTGATTTTTTTCACAGCTCTAAGGCACAGTAGACCTGAGTATTTGATATAATTTTCAGCTTGATACGTTTACACGTTCCGGACAAACGGACGGACAACAAAGTGATCCTATAAGGGTTCCGTTTTTTCCATTCGAGGAACGGAACCCTAAAAATAAGGAAATTTTATCTTTATATTTTAGCAAAATATCAATAAGTCTACAAAATTGTCGACATAGATGACCGCTAACTTTTGTTCCGGTATGACTTAATTACAAATTCCAAAAGAGAGGACTGACTGCGAGTCGAAAAATCAGAATGAAGAAAAGATATGAAAATTATAACCCCGTTTTCATTATTCCAGTGTTATTTACAATGAGTGATGTTTATGAACTAAATATAATGAGAGGCATAAATGCTTACAAAAAAATTAATTCTGTGTAAGATTACTTAATAAACGGTGAAAAGTGTGTTAAATTCTGCGCAGAACATTCGGTGGATCCATGGTTACAATGCCAAGGTAGGCGTGATCAACCTGAACGAGCATGGCAGCACCATTGCCTTTTACGCTGCCTGCAACTGCGGCGTACTTTACAATTGGACCACCAACCAGATGCGCATACTGCAAGGACACGTGAGTCACTATCCGTTTTATAACTAACGTGAAGACCATTTGATTTTGTGGTAAGTGTTAAGCATTCTATATCTATAATCCGACAAATTTAAAAATTCAGCACCGCCGAGAAAAATATTACCGAGACTCTACGGTAGTAATTACGTATAAGGTAATTGCATGTTGAAACGACAGGCGGTATATTATAATATGTTGTGAAGCAAATATTTTCGAGTAATACTATAAACTAACAAATAAATACTAACTTTTAAGCTCTGAGGATCTTAATTGTCTGGCAAACGGTCTAACGGCTTAAAGGTTTATAGAGTTAACTAATTTAAACCTAGAGTTGGGGGCAATCTAATATCAAATCCGTCAAACGTATAGTTAATTACTTGTTTGAATTAATTTGGAGATTCTCTATACTTCCAGAGGCACATGGTGACCTTGATAGCTTCAGACAGCAGAGGCAAATGGCTCGTGACGGCAGACTCCGGCCCTGAAAACATCCTGATCATCTGGGACAGTCATGACTACTTCCCGCAGAGAACGCTGTTCGCACCGCACAGGGAGACAAAGCTGTCCAAAATAGCTTTAAGTGCAGACGCGAAGTATCTTCTGACGCTTGGCTACAAGGATGGCAGAGCCGCCATATATTGGTGGATTTGGACGTTGCCCTTGGAAGAACCTCACGGTTAATATTTTTAATAATTTAACAAAAGAAGAAATAATATATTTCTTTTTTGCATTCGAAAAGCCATATGTCTATAAGATTTCTAAAATCTACATCTCCGAGCCTTAAGATAGAAGTTGTTGTTTTTTAAAGGCGTATTTAAAGATCTTAAAGAAGAAAGATCCTTGAGTATTGGCAAATAAATGATATAAATTATTTTTAGCCACGATACATGTCGAGATACCTCGTGATGCAGTGGTAGCGATGGAGTTCAACCCTCATAATTCTGAACAGTTCGTCTTGATGACGAAGAATGATATTTGGATTGGCATGTCAGGTGTTAGTATATTAGTTAAACATCTTTTGAACATGAAGATTATATATAACGGGTTTCGTTAGCAAATTCCTTTTTATGACTAGCGCGGTCATTGAATGACGACATTTAATTGAATGACTAGGTCGAACGTTGACTGAACAAGCGTCACTCAACGTCCAACTAGTTAGCGGATTGTAACATAGCCCTTTGAACAGAGCGGACGTAAAATCAGTCAGGTGATTGAAATAATAATTAATTACTAATTATTTTTTTATTAAATTTACTTTAAAGTGCGTTATTCGTAATAAAATAGCGTGACAGCATGGATGGATTTAACCTAACCTAACCAAACGTTACAAAGTCGCATTCAACGACTATGCTAAATGACGTTCAGTCATGACGTTGAACGTTACATTAAACAACTTGACGAGTTGTCCTTTAGGCATTCAATTAAATGTCGTCATTCAATGAACGCGCTAGTCATTCAATCAAATAGCAGATTCAACCAGATGACTGCGATATATACATAGTTTAATAACAGTAGATATAAGAGATGCGGTTATAATTTTCTTATTTTCCATTGAATTCGAATTAGTAGCTTACGGGTTTATAGTTGATTTGAATGGTTTTTCAGTTATCAGTTCATTTACGATCATGATATTCGTATGTCACATTATGAAGTGACCAATTAATTTTCTATTTAGTACTAACTATACTTAATTCGAAAATGCTTTGACTGAATATTATTATTTTTAGTATTTTATTTGAAGTAAAAATTATTTCCCAATTGCAGAAAGTGTTTGTCTTCGAACGAGGTTTATGGAAAGAGACTGACGACTACGAGCTCAAAATCAGATGTCCAAAGAAGAACGTTGGGCCAGACGTAGGCAGGATGACTTGCTTCACTTTCGTGGAAGATACTTCGCAGATTCTTGTGGCAACGAGTAGGGGCTGCGTCATTGTTTATGGATATACCATAGAGTATCGCAAGCATGTCGATGAAACCTACTTCGAACACTTGAGATTCGTCAAAGTTTTGAAGGTGGAGAAGGAGAAAATCAACGTAATGAAAAACATAGATGGGTGAGTAGATCTTAAACTGTGTGTATAAGCATTTTTCTCTATTTCCGTAGTAAAGTTTGCTTCAATATCCCAACTTTCTCTATTAAAAACAACATTTTTGTTAATATAGTTATTTAAAATCTTACAAAATCTATTCTGTTCTGTCGAAAATAGTACAGATCCTGTAAGTTCGATATCTCCTTTCTGTAAATCCTTCGGTTATGGGTTAAATTTTCCGTGTTTTGCTTAATGAACCTTATACACATTACTTACACTACCTATGGGTTAAAGTTAAGCATAATATAATAATAAGACATCAGCCACGTATGTTTGAGGTCATATTGTAACTAAATGGGTTGCAGTCCACAACAGTCTTAAAATGAGTTGGGTGCGATGACGCGTTGATGTCTTTTATACAAGAAGGTAGCCTTTTCGGAAAAAAATGTACAAAAAATTTTAGCATGTGTTTTAAAACTCAGCGGGCTGTACATTGAATATTCAATGAATGCACCTACAGTACGTACAGACAGCGACTGCTAATTCTGATCACACAAAAATATTCCGACCAGGATTTAAACAAGATAACTTTGGCGTTAAATTTTAAGTTGTTGCCCCATAACCTCTAAAGCTTTATTAATTAAGAGCCTTGTAGAATTCACCAAATGCGCGGTCACTCGGATGCAAATACTTTTGAGGGAAATCGGGTATAAGGATATCTCGCCACGTTTGTATTTTTTCTAAGATCACTTATACACGTAAGCACAACTCACACAGATACCCAGAATTGGATAGTTAAAAAGGTAACAGATTTATTTCAACATTTCTAAATATTGAAACAGCTAAATCGTTTTAAGGCGTTTTTCAAATACGTTACAATAAACCCAGTTTTAGCACTACCAACGCCCCGGGGGTGATTTCTGCTGCACCCCCTGTAATTCAAACCTAACTATTCGAAAAAATGTAAAGATATAATAAAATATAATTAAAAGACATTTTAACCGATCACTTAGGATTTTACATTGTAAAAAAGCTCGGTGATACACGTCGGGAAGAATAAGCTGATCGTTGTCAAAATGGTGCCATCCATGACGCTTTTATTACTTTGGCTAATGAAACACAGAAAACTGAAGTTCAAGTTTCAAATGGACAGGTAGATAGGTTCTAGCCGAACAGTTAAAAGATTTCAACTTTATAGCGCCCAGTTATGTCCCGGCTCCCTGGCCTGGCCCTACTCTAAGGCCCCGCTACTGAATAAATCCCACAAAAATTGAGAAACTAAATCTTAATTTTATTTATTAGGTTTATAGTTACTGGAAATAATGTTGGCGAAATTCACTTCTACGATGACCATATGAAGCTGCTGTACTGGGTGCATGGCTTCACCGTTGACAGCGTGCGCGGTTTAAGCTTTAACATCTCACCCCGCAGTTACAAGATTTTTGATCCATTATGTATGTTGTAACATTATGTGACGTGTTTCTGTAAGTGACGACTATTTGGATGAAACGGTAGCGATCCTGCTTTTCCCACCGACGATCCTGGGTTCGAGTCCCCGAGCAGATGTTTATGTGATGAATAAGAGCATTTGTACCTTGGTATTTATATTACAAAATGTATCAATATGAATGTCTATCTGTTACCTAGTAACTAATTGTTGTGAATGTAAAGAGATATATTATTGTGTTAACTTCTTCTTCATGACTCAATTCGCTTACTTTATAGTCTGTTCGCCGATAGTTGATGAATGTTATGAAAACTTCTCGAAATTGCGACTGTCGTTTAGTTACCCAAAATCTTCATAACGGGCGTTACTGATCGCCGCTCGCATTGAGTTTTTTGGTACGAGGCACGCAGCCGTTGTCGGCGAACAGACTTAAGATGAAGAAAATTGTACCTACCTAGTCATCTAATATATAAAGATAATTTTTTGTTTGTTCGTATTAAAAGCGCTACCGTATTTTCCATAAAAACGATAATATTTTAGGTACCAACTTATTAATTGTGCATGCAATGCATTAGTACAATTGTTAGCATATATTTAAAAACACTTTAAAGCTGGTGTAGTGGACGTGAACAACATTTCTGCTCATCAGTCAGAAGAAATCTATTAATTTATATATGTTTTGTCTCCGATTATGGCTCTTATTTGCTCACTAACATAAAGTGTAATATGGAAAAAATATTTGAAAAACTATCGATTTGTACGGTTCTAAGATTTATCATTATTTGACATACAACATCATCAATTGACAACCGACAGAAAACAAACAGTAAAGGGCACTTATATCGGAGTTAAACGAAATATATTGTCTATCTTATAGCACTTGAATAAAAAACTGGTTGGTTGCCTGTAAAGTCGGTATACGGGCGAAAGTTTTACGTGACAACGACTTTGAGTGGTAAAATAATTTTAATGTGAATATTCATTCGTATAGTAGGAAGAAGGATGAAATAATAGTAACAATTTAAAACATTTATTTATACAAAGAATTATATTTAAAACATTAATTTATAGGCACGCGTCCCTTCCACTTTTTATGTCTGTCTCTCTCGCTCTTAGGCGGGCTAACCATGCCCGAGTGGAAGGGACGCGTGCCTCTCACTCGCTCTCATTGTAAGCGCATAACGTGAGCGGAGCGTAACGCAGTTTCTTGAAGTGTCACCCGGCAAACCAATTTATAAGACGTTGTCACGTCAATAAATATAACAAAATAATACTTTTCCGTAATATTTCATTCAATTTATTATTCGTTCTTTTATTATAAACTAAATATGATAGCAATTTTAAATTAAAGTTATTGTTTTCAAGATTAATGTTGCTGCGGCAACTACGCACCTGGCTACATAAAAATTATAAAATAAATAATAGGTATCTTTGTTTAAAAAGTGTAAAAAGACACGAACACAGAGAACACGGTTCCGTGAATGATTAAGTGCAGATAAATATGCTTTCTTAGCAGCGTTTGAAAAATCCAAAGTTAAACTGTATAAAAAAATGCATATGAATTTATTCTGTGTTCTTTAGACAAAGACTTTTTTTAATTTGTAACAGGTAAAAAGTTATGCCCGTGTTGGGAAAAAGTTGAGATGGAAGTCAATTCCGAGACAGGCTCAATGAATCAAAAACTTTTGAAAAAGAAAATACCAAGCGACGCCACCACTCAAGGAAAACCATTCGTCCTGCGTGATTTTATTATCTGTTAGTATACATTGTAATTCCCTTCTTATCTGTTCAAATTTACTTAATGTTTTATATTATAATATCGTAGTCGGACGGCATCATAAGGGGAGGTAGGCTTTTTCTGTCAATTTCAATTTCCCTTGGAATCGAACATAAGGTCAGTCTGAGCACTGTTCTTCCTTTTCGATACTCTATATTCTGAATTGTTCTCACAATACATATATTTGTTAAAGCATCATAAAAACATTCCTAATTATTGGAATATAAGGAATCTTGAATATATTATGTTAGTACAGCAGATAGATAAATGAAATGAAATGAAAAAATTTCCACCACAAAATCGCGCAATTCAAATATATGTATGTAATTGTATCTATGGTAACAAAATATAGTGGCCAAATAATTTCTTTGAATTTTGAAATTAAACTTTTGGATTATTGTACTTATTATTTTTTTCTTTGCATATGGAAAAAAACAGCAGGCAAGTAAGAGGTGTATAACTTGACTGCCCGCGCTAGCAGGACAGTTTAAAATTTTTATATAACTATACTTCCCGTAATAATATAGACGCATCCACGGGGGATTAATTGTTTTCGGTCAGTCACAGTGAGTATTCTCGTAAAATGTTTTAGTCTATAATTGCGATTAAACTCGGTATCTTATTAAATTATTGCTTTTATTAGTTTAATAACACTTCAAACTTTGTAACCGTGACGAATTATTGATATATTAATTAATAAAATACCGTGATTTGTTGGTTAATATTTAAACTGTCCATTTGGAACAACTGTACCACGAACGGTGGGGACAATTGTAGCGGTACAATTAACCGCGTGGTAGAATGAACCCCGATGTTATATTAGTTATAAAATATACTTAATTAAAATGAGTTGAAATGAATTATGATGAATGATTTTAAGCACATACTTATTTGGACTTTTTGTTTCAGATGCCACGACGAAGAGCGAAGTTAACTGATAGAGGCTCCAAGGACTTGTTCCTTTATGAACAGGCATTCCAAGAAAATGAAAGTGGGCGGTCAATTCACACCAGAAAAGAATATTTCACAAAATGAAGCGTAAGAAGCTGATAAAAAGAAGGGAGCCAAGCAAGTTGAAATTAATCTCTTGAAAGATTGTAAAAAAGGCAAAGGAAAAGGAAAAGGAAAAAGAACTAAACGAAAAACTAAAGAAAAAAATAGAACACCGAAAGATTATGGCCCTATGACCTCTAAGGAATCGCAAGAATGGTATTGCATTTTGTGTATGGAACCCTTTATTGCCAGCTGTCCAAACGAAGTTTGGGTTCAATGCACAATTTGCGGAATGTGGGCACACGAAGAATGTACGGCACAAGAAGCCAATTATATTTGCCATAACTGCGAATCTGATTAATAATTAAAATATAAATATTATATTATTAAGCACTGCCTGCCAGGGTCAATTGTACCGGGGGTCAATTGTACCCCCATACAAATGAATAGTTTTTGATTTTTGTGATTTGAATGATTGTTAGTTAAACAATTATGTAATGTTCGATTCCTATGAATAGTTTATTATGTAAGAGTTTACTTTTTTGTTATTGGAAAAGATTAGTTGTTTTTATTTATGACGTGTTGTCTTTCTCGACTGATTACTTTTAATTATTTTTATTCCTAAGAGTAAAAACTGTTATCGTATCTTTATTATAACGTAAAATTACCAACCATTAATAAAGACATTATTAATAACACATATTACAGAGTTTTATTACCAAACATATTATTGGTACAATTAACCCAAAGCAGGGGTCAATTGTTACACACGACACCATTCTGTTCAGATGTAGTTTTCATCCACTTTTCGATACCGTAGGTTTTATTTAAATACATATATTTGTAACTTAAGAGTTTAGGTAGTAAAATATCAATGCAGAATAAAATATATTTCAGTAGATTTGTTGCTATCAACCAATGTTTCAAATATGGTACTATTGACCCCGGTCTACCCTACTTTCTGACCTATTCTTGCACAAGTTTCGAAGTAATTGCAAATATGAGAGCGTTAGAGTTAAGATTTTAAATTAATATTATATTTGCATGCTTTGTATATAATAAGCAAAAGTTGTACATTACAAAAAAAATATTCACCAACTTATTACCATGTTTTATGCAAATAAAAGTAATTCTATTCTTAGGTTCATACTATTAAGATCTATCGTACAAATATTAACTCGAACGGGGTAGATTTAAGAACTTACACTAAGGACTGAGATGTAGTATTAAATGTTTTTGCAGGCACTCATAATGAAGGAGTTAAATTTGTGGATTACGTAGTAGAAAAGTTGCATCCTATCATCGATAACAAACCTTCGAATGCATTGACGCTTACTGTACACCCTGAAAAGTAAGGAACTCATCTCTTAACCATTTCCGTCTGTTTTATTGCACTCAATTCTATTCGGGGAGTAGAAGCAGTAATCTTAAATTTTATCCATGGATTATTGTGATGACAAGCTATTCGCAATAGAAGTGTAAGAAATTCAAGAATACTAAAGCTTCTATACCCTTTTATGGGTGCGAGCAGTTATGAACTAAAAATGATAATGTAACATACCGACGGCAAAGTGCCAATAACTCCTATCTGCTGAAATAATACACAAGCTGAAAAAACGTTTATTTCTTGACAAGTTAAAATATAGTTAAAACAATTTGTTTATTTTTTTTTAACTTAATTGCTTGCAACTGAAAATACGCTAAGGAAATTTCATTAAAACATGCAAATAATAAATTTTAATGGGAAATGACAAAAAGGGAATTTCTCAACGAATTTCAGTTAGGAGGTATTGGCACTTCGCTGTGATACGAGTTTGTAGATAGAAATGCAAAAGAATACTTTTTAGGCCTTTTGTGTGCCTCGGATACACGGACGGTATGGTGGAATTGTTCAACTTCGTCCAGCACAAACTGTTTCTGCGGCTAGATCTGCGCAATCACTACAAAGTCGTGGTGCCGCCCCGAGACGACTCTATCAGAGGCGACTATGAGGTCTCTATGCCCGTGCTCTCAGTCACTTGCCTCAAGTACTCTCCATCAGGTTACTTTCTTTTGCTTTAAATAGAGCTTTTAATGAAAACGGCTATTACTTAACATCTAGAATCTGCTTTTATAAGTAAAAAACAAATTTGTATGTATGTAACCTGATTTCCTCTTTTATTTTCTTACGATATATGCAATCTATTATAAGAATACTGGGTTTTAGTAATATTTATTGGTGTTTTTGTTACCAAAGTGCGAAATTATAATCAATTCAATGCTGAAGCACAGAGATGAAAAATACCGTAGGGAGAAATTGTACTCAAAGTGCAAATAACAGTAACTTTATTTTGAAGGTTTGCATCTGGCTTGCGGTCTGAACACCGGTGAGCTGATATTCCTGGATCCTACCACAATAGCCATCTTGAACAAAACTCCTTATCAGGACAGCGCGTATGCGATCAAAGATATTGAATACAGCTGCGATTCACTCACCATGGCATATTCTGTAAGTGATGAACGATTGACCCTACAATGAATAAAATCAAAGTTTAGTCTATCCTTAGTCGGCTGATGTTGACGCTTTGTGCTAATTATTAAATGACGGTAACCTCGTTTAAGTCGACAGCACAAGGCTTTGAAGTTTGGACCTACCTTATGTCATTGAAATTAAATTTATTTGTATGTAAGGTAAGCTTGAAATGCTGTCGACTGAAGCAACTAAAAGAATCGGTAAGACTTTATTTTTTTTGTTGGACACAAGCTACAGCTACATGATTTTTGCAAACTTCGTGTCTTTTTCCGACGTTCATTTGTTTTACCTATAAAAAGAGGCTAAAAACTGCCGGACAATAATAAAGTTGGAGACAGTGGTATCACGATCATTCGAATTAGTAGGACTTATTTTTTTAGAATTGAGAAAACCGTGCCTCTGAAATTGGAACATTGATGTCGGTAGGATAAAATTGATGGGAATACAAGTCAAAAATCAAGTATCATAATCATATTTTTTTTAAATCAATGGCTCAGAAATATCTACAAATTATGTTGTGAACGAAGTTTCTATATGGACGGTCAGGCCACTCGCATGTATGCGCTCGCCGCGCGGCCACTCTATCCATGTTAAGCGTCAGATTTTACCGTTACACGATATATATAGGAGCCGCCTGCCTCCCCACTTCAGTGTGTGTGGCTTTCTGTCTCGCTTTCACTTAAGTCAGTGTCAGTTGCTTTTTATCTCTTTTTCTACTCTATGCATCCACGCCAGTCACTTTTGAATATCTGTTGCGGCCAGCTGTTCCGTTTATCCTTTCTGTCAATTAAAAATAAACCGTGTTAATCGATTTTTTTTATGTATGTTTGTAATGTTCATAGCAGTGCCAATTCGGTTCTTCTACACAAAGCCAAATATTTTAGTGAAAAGTGTAAATAAGTACATACAATAAACGTCAAATTTAAATTGGTTTAAGGACGCTGGTCGAACTGTCTGCGTGTATAAGTACGATTGCGAGGTACACGTGTGGCAATTTGTGGGGAAGCATCGGTCGCATTACAAAGACATCAATGCGCTCTTGTTCCTGCCGCACAAGAACGATGACGGCGAATACAAGCTCCTCTCTCTAGGCGCTGACCGGATCATGGTAAAATATTACTCTTAGTAAAAGAAAACGTAAATTTTCCTGAGTAAATATGCGACTAATTTGTTTTATTTCCTACCATTGAATGCCTGATTAGGGAAATTTTTGATGCTTATAATTTATTTTACAACCTATTACAGTTACTGATACAGTTATAATTATAAGATATACCTAAAGATTTTGTGATTCTGACTTTTGTGTAAATTATTTTTGGGTTTAATTGGAATAATTTGGAAATAAAATACAATAAGTAGAGCAGAATACGTTCCTAATAATAATTTTTGAGGTCAATTGAGTTACACACCGCTAGTGTTGCCCAAAATCAGCCTTGCAAGACGCATGAGTCTGGCAGGCTTATTCTTGTTCTTGCTCAAATCTTGGTCAAGATTGCAGTCTTGGTCTTGTTCTTGCATTTTTGCAAGACCAAGACCGCCTAATTTTAGCAAGACCACGACTGACCGTGCAAGATTTGAGCAAGAACAAGACTACCTAAGACTGCGAGACTCTAGAGTCTTGCAATACTGATTTTGGGCAACAGTACACACCGCAGACGGAAATGAACATTTGGCCCGTTTGAAAATGATGACCATCCCGCTCACCATAGGGCCCAACTAGCAAAATAATGTCATATAAACGTTAAGTTAACGTTTCTTATGCGATTATAAGTGTTTATGTGACGGTCATATAGACATCAAGTTAACGTTTATAAAACGTCAAAAGGGCCCATTTTATAAAACTAAATAGTCATGTAGTAGTCCAGTAAAAGTTGAGAGACCGACTAAAACGTTTTATTAAAGGTAGTTATAAGACTTCATTATGATTAAAATTGTTTATTCATATTAAGCTATGACATTTATAAAACATTTTTCGTTCGTCATAACTGTCAGTTTGTATTGTGCTCCAATTGAAATTTTAATATTGTATTGACATAAAAAGGTAATTATTAAGTACGGACGTACCAATACGACTAATTTGGTATACGACTATTATGTAAAGTCTCCAACTTCTATACGACTAATAAGTAATGGTAAAACGACTATAAAACATTTAAAGGACTGGAAGTCATATAACTACTGTATTATATACCCATTTTGCTAGTTGACGCAACACGTCAAAATTTTGTCGACCCGTTTTCTCTTGTTTTAGTTATTTCTCGTCAATCGTCTCTAATATGGTTGCGCTTAGAAGTCGACTTCTTATGTCAAAAGAATAGTTTTACTTAGCCGCGATTTGTCTACAAACTCTAACATAGCAATAGCGTTGTGTCGACAAGTTAACCGATATTTTCGATATATTTCTCGTCCATGCGTTAGTACCTACGTAGAAAAGTAGACGACAAGTGGTTTGCGTGCTATTTAGATTGAAGCGATGGCTGTGTCTTATTACAATTATGTACTCAAAGTATTTTAAGGGCTAACGACACGTAAATATATTTTGGTAATATAAGTTATATTCGGGATTTATACCATGTTTATACCATGCTTGCTCCGTGATCATGGCACTTGCAACAGTGCCGAAATATCGGAAACTCGATAAAAACAAGGTACATGGTATAAATCCCGAATATAACTTTTATTACTGTACGGTCATTTAACCGTACAATAGCATCAATTTGTCAATCAGTACTTTTGTAAATGAAATATTTAATTATAATTTAGTTTATTTATTATTTGCTTTCCGTCACCGATCGCATAACTCATTAGCATCAGCATTTTAATTAATAACCGCTCTATAATTGTGGAAACACGTAATTAAAACATCATAGTTATCTGCATCTCGTATATCATTGAAGATAAAGCAGCCAGCAGTTAAGGTGTGTGGGTTTAGCAAGGACTCATACAATTACCATAATGATAGTGACCATGAAAGTTTAAAACAATATAACGTAAATATATGTTTTATACTTATATATTGACGTGATAACGTCTTATAAATTGGTTGCGGCTGGGAGTCACTTATGAAAAAGTGTAACGCTCGGTAACGTTACGATGAGTCACCGAACGAGAGAGAGGCCCGCCGAATGCCTTGCGTCTCTCTCCCACTCAACTATGATCGGTCTGCCGCGCGCATTGTGCAATTTAATTATATTCATATCAATAAATATTCTACCGAGAAAAAGACGTTGTCACGTAAAATCTTCGCCCGTAAAACCGACTTTACAGGCAAAAAAAAAAAAAAAAAAAAAAAAAAAAAAAAAAAAAAAAAAAAAAAAAAAAAAAAAAAAAAATCCGACTTTTTATTTATACTTATATAAATATATTCCTTTAATTATAATTATAGTAACATCGCACTATTCCTGGAAGAAAGAAGTAAATGATTTTCGCCAATTTTTTAGGAGCGTGAAAAAACTGTCCTTTATTTTTATTATGAGTTCTAGAAATATATTTTAATGAGAAAATAGTAGTTCACAGTTGCCTTCAACTACACGTGTTTTTTTAATTTAGGGACAGCTTGATGTACTTCGAAATAATCTGAAAAAATACTGTTACTTCTGTATTCCACGAAACACAAAGAATATTTGCAGGGGTAAGTACAATTATTCCTTTTTCGTTATGTATTTTGAAATATATTAACTAATTTAACTCTACTTACGGCTTTATACTCTCTTTAATTTCATTGTAATCTAGCGTTGTAAGTATAATCACGGCATTATTTAACGAACAATCCGTTTTTGTACATAGAGTTACGTATTCCTAGGGAGCTATTTATTTTAGTTTGGTTAGTGTACTTATAAAAATAGCTTTTATGATGCAGAAAATAACCGGATATTTAATTTGTATCTTGTAATACCTACTTCTTACAGTAAAAAGTCTATTATGTGCGTGTATGTAAGTCAATACTATAAATATAGGGACAAATTAATTCAGAGAGAATGAAAACAAACAGGGTTATTATTAAATTATTATTATCTTTAAAGAAATTTTCATCTCATGCATAATCAACTGAATTCAAGAAGTGTTCAAAATAGTGACATTTTCATTATTTTTACTAACCTTAATTTCGGAATCGGTCTCGGTGGCAGCAGATTGAGTACTTAAGCTCTTAAAAACGTCTGATATTATGGCGGTATGTGATTATCTTTACAAAGACTCGTCAAGTTTTTGTTCAATTTTTCAGATATCGGTAGCGGCGCATCGTATAATTGCACTAATGCCTGATGTGTTTTTGAAGTCTCTGTCTGTCTGCAGTTCTTTTTCTTCTCACAAGTCTTCCGCTTCTATTTGTGTCTTCAATTATTGTTTTCTCATCATCGAACTCGTATTTAATTTGCAATGTCCCCGGACATTGAGGATCTTTCAAAATCTTTTTAACTTAACTCCAACTCACTTTCTTTCCGAAGTCATCATTTTCCTAATTCTTATTATTAGCTACAAGCTTTTTGAAATCTAAAAAAAATATCTTGTGTCATTTCTTTGACATTGTGTTTTTGACCTTGTAAGTACCTTGGCATTTCGAATGATTGCATAAATTTCTTCTGGCACATAGATTACGTAGTTCTTTTTGCTTTTTCCAATGCAGGAGTGCATCGAGTCATCTTAATTTCTGTTAAAATCTGTGCGTAATTTTTATACCCAATGCTTTAGATGCGTAAATATACAATGCAAAAACAAAACGATTACGATTTTGTCCGAATAAAAAAAAATGCTTTGATTACTTCCGCAGCTTTTCTTTGTAGATATAACCATAGACAGTTGGCTATTTCATTGGCACCTCTTTTTACTATAACATATCAATGACCACTTTTTGTCAATATGTTATATATTGTGAAATTCTACACTGGGTACTTGCGTTTATAATGCAGATTATGATAATGCTGGAGTAACATTATCATAATCTGCATTATTCTTAATCCACTCTAAGTATAAACTATGCATTTTGGCGCACTTAAGCTTTTCATCCAGAAATTTCCTTTGCGTTTGTTTGTTGGGATAATGCGATTCTTTACGTGAAAACATATTAATATGATCAATGAGGTATGTTGACATCGCAGATCGACAACCTTCTGGATTTCTTGCGTATCACGAGCTGTGTATATAGTTTTGTCGCTGATATTTAGTGTTTCTAAGAACATAATTTTGCAAACAGTAACTGTATCACGTCCATTTCTTTTTGGCAACGTCTAGACCACAGTCTGCAATCGAGGTCTGTTCGAGCCTACTAGTGCAACACATGTTGGTTTTCCTTTAACGTATTTTAAAATATAATCCCACTGACGGTCATGATTAGCTAATTGCCAGTAGCTTTCGAATGCAAGTTTTCTTAAGTAATCAATCTTTTCGATGCACTTTTTTTCTGTTTTTCTCTTGATTCATCTGCGACAGCTGTATAGTCATTCAATTTATTTTCTTTGGTCGACGTTGTACAGTTCATAAAATCTCTTTAAATGAATCAGGGGTTATCTTTGTAATAGCAAGTAATGAGTGCGGTGTAGAAATAATGATATCAACAGATGATTTCAGACTACCAGCTTCAGGATTTTCAACTAATGGCGGTTTTAATAACACGTCAGCATCGAAAATTTTGCTGGCGAAAATGGCTTCTCTAATTCTTCGTAACTGTTATCTAAGTTTTTTGAGACATCTTGATCTACATCATCCTCTACATTCCATTCGTTGATTATTATTTCAACATCACATTTATAAGAAATGTTTTTGTTTGAAGACTGCGTATCATTAATGTTATTGTCTGTACTTATTGCTGTAAAATCTGAGAAAAAAATTAATGATTATTAATTAATGATAGTCAACTGTGACCCTAAAATATCTGTATCCCTTAAATAAACATTTATCTTGAAAATATTTAGCTGAATAATAACCACCTGTATTTGATAAAGATGCCTGTTGACTATTCCCGGCTGTCAAACAAAGATTGCTTAAAATTTGTATACGTTTTCCGTCATCCTGAAAATCTGTAATAATAGAAGCAAAATAATTTTATTAACCTTTTATTTAAAATACATTTTTCTATATAAAATAAATATCCATGAACACGAACCTTTTGAGGTAACAGTCTCGTTTTCACGGGAGCAAGATGGCATTGCCATTCCATCTTTTCATCATACTTTTTTCTTTATACGACACTAAAAATAGTTTATTTTTTATATAATTTTATTTACACGAACATATTCTTTTTTTCTTATAGAAAGCAAATATTAAAGATTACCCAACATCAGGTATTAAATGTTTCGTAGAATAAAGAAGTAACTGCAACTACACTTTACGCATTTTGAAGTTTTGCTGGGTGAAAAGTATATTACAATAATTACACATAAACTTACATACTACACAATATTTCTACATTGTAAAATGCAGGAACAACTGTTTAAGTAAATTTGCGTTGAAATTTTTTCGTAAATCTTCCTTTAAAATTTACATAAACATAATTATGACTTTATGAAACTGGATAATTGTAAAGCAAATAAATGTAAGTATACGTACCTCTATTTTGTGCTGGCATTTTATGTTTTCTAAGGTCGCAAAATTTTAGTATTTTTGCATTTATTCCTCTATTTTTGTCGATAGCTTCACGAGATTTTGACAGAAGGTGTAAACCATGATGCTCGCTTTATTCACGCAATAAAACATTTTTGACGCAAGTGTATTTACGTCTTTTTTACAGGAGTAGTGCGACATGTGTATTGGTATAGGTATAGGTAAGTCGGGCCAGCGCCAACATAATCTACCGCAAGTGTAGGTACCGCTGGTTACCCAGTTTCTTGACGCGTCGTGTCAGCGGATACTACTTTTATAAGGAATTTAATAAACCGATGCATACATACTTCTCCACAATTAGCTTTTTTAAACTTAGGTAGTCATACCTTCTTAGACCGTGTTTTCATCAATTCCCCAATTCCTTTTTTAAGATGAAGAATATATAAAATAGTGAGGAATACCCAAATTTAAGGCTCGTAAACTACTATAGTGACATAATTGTTTTTTTTTCTGAATTCTTCTGGTCTTCGTGACTTTGGAATTGATAGCGCACGTATCGTCATTAGAGTACATTTTGAAACGTATTATGTTTATTGTCTTACTAGGTAGAATACGACATAGGTAAAAGTACGGAAGAGCACTTGGAGATCGCGAGCCTTGACCGCCTGGAACAGTCAGCGATCCCGTTGGGAATCATAGCGTGGCCACCACCAGAAGGGCTCGACCCTAGCACACACCATGCAGACCTTCCAGCTGTACTCATCGCTAACGATGAGGTAATGCTTTTTCCGTCATAATCCATTTCACGAACAACACAACAAAGACGGTCACGAAGTAATTCGGCATTGTAAAACACCAAATGCCACATTGATTTTCTTATATCTCTCTCTATACTGTTGATGATGAGGTAACAATTATTACGCATTTTCTTTCCTCATCGTTCCTTCCCTTTCTGTGACATAAAAACATAATTCTCTAGAGCGAAGAACGCTGCAAATTACTTACGGAGCCGTACTAGTCTACATCTATGAGCCGTATGTAATATAGGAGTATAGGTTTAATATCATTTCCAACGGTAAAGTCTATAAATATCTGTACATTTAGATTTAAGTTAGGTAGCAAATTTAAGAAACTGTTTCAAATAATATTTTTTGTCGTTACTTAAATATTTGACTCGACGTCTCGCAGTCACCCCATATGAGGATGACCGTAATAAAAGCAACTGAAACGTATCCAAATTACGTAGCACAAGTACAAAGTCACTAATTACATGACGACGATGACGTTGGCTACGGTGCTGGGCCCTCGCTACGAGCACCCGGTGTGTCGGATGCGGCTGGTCACTGTAGGCGAAGAAGCGGAAAAAAATCAATACCTGATCTTCGCCACCAAGAATGTCATTGGGTTGCAGAAGTTGCCACTCGACGGTAACCCTTGGAAGCATGTAGGGATGCTTGGCCATCCGTTGCAGGTATGTTATCAATTAATTTATGTTATAATAACATAGTTAAAAATACAATTGAGTCTTGAGCTTCAGTCCATTGAAAGGAGGGCAACTCATCGGCAATGACGAATTTTTTAATAATAAGCTTTGCCTTGAACACCGACGGAAGGTAGCCAATCTATCCGTTTTTATAGGATACATTTCGGACTTACGAATAGGCGCCACCGTTATTTGGTTGATATACCAAGAAGTCGCACTAAGCGTTTTGGTTCCAATTTTGTAATCAGTACCATTAAAGAACTCTTTGCCTGAGTCTGTGTTTCCTGATAAATATAATTTAGGGGTCTTCAAGTCACGGGTGAATAAGTATCTTCTAGGCAAACGCGTTTCATCCTAGATCGCATCGTCGCTTACCTTCAAGCGAGATAGTGGTCAAGCGCTTTCCTATTCACGATAAAAAACATTGGTAAAGTAGTACCAACAGTTACAAAGATTAAAACAAGGCATGGGGGTGCCAACAAAAGGTAACAGTTTAAATTTCTTTTTGTGAAAAGACTTAAAAGAATTGACAATTTGTATAACTAATTTCTATGTTGAATTTAGCAGATTATAAACTAAATAAATAAATTTAACTACATTTCAAGTTAAAAAAAAAAGCATTATAGTATATCGCAGGTATATAAGAAAAACTGTAAAGCAGCACTTCTTCTTATAGTCTATATTCTTATCTTATATCTTGGAGCGATTGCCTAATCACGTCCTTGCCTGCCTCCATACTGGAGTGTGCGGACTATAGAACGGAGTAGTATACATGGGCTTTCATAGATTTTTTTTTAAGATTTTAATGCTATCTAGATTATCTTTTTTAACAGTAAAATAGGTAAAAAAAATTACTTGTTCTGTCTGGCGGAACATGAACTTGCAACCTTTGGATATCCGGTCTACTTTTAACGTAAAATAAATAATGTAGGTACTACATCAAAATAAATAAAAAAACAGTTTAAAAAAATATAATACTCTTTTTATTTATATCCAATCACTATATGTATAGTAACTCTTAGGCATTATCATATATTATTACCTACCCTAATCCTATTACATATCATTTCCAAATTTCGAACCTTCCAATTGATTATTATAGTAATATAAGTTATATTCGGGATTTCCACCATGTACCTAGTTTTTGTTTTTATTGAGTTTCCGATGTTTCGGCACTGTTGCAAGTGCCATGATCACGGAGCAACTCAATAAAAACAAAAACAAGGTACATGGTAGAAATCCCGAATATAACTTATATTACTATAATGTTAGTGACCATGAAAGTTTAAAACTTCCAATTGATTCTTAAATAAAACTGGTTTCCCTACCTTTTCCACACTAGTAAGGGCAAATGCACAAACCGTGCGGGCCATAATAATAAAAAACGTACTTTTTACTTTTTTTCTTTCCTCCCTGAGAACATTAACTATTAACTCTAATAACGTACAGCCAAGAGCAATCAAGCTATACACTTCGAAAATGTCTATTTCAGTCCAAATGTTAAAGTATCGCCTGTTGTGCTGTTGATTGTACAGAAAACTTATTAGCTTCTTTTATTTTATTAGATTACAAGAATGTGTTTCCGCGATGACAAAAGCACCCTCTTTACTATCGGGCTGAGAGATAGCTGCATGTGCCAGTGGGCCGCCAACTATAGGTAACTACCCATTCTTTATATTTTGTAGAGCGGAGAGCTGTACAATAAGATACCAGCCGAAATTTAAGTGCTTTACGTTTATCCTTATCACGAATTATAATAAATTATAACTCACAAATTAAAACTGATTTCAATTACATTAATGAAACTCCAGGAAGATAATCTTCAATCACAAACATCAGGATTAAATAAAAACATGTAAAAATGTGTTTAATTTCAACTAACTATAGTATACTTTCTTTTTAAAAATACCAAACCTTTCTTTGCCTTAATGCAAATCGCACTTGGTGCGTAGAACAATTCACTTCCATAAGTTCAAAACTACTGATTCGTCACGAAAGCAAAATACATTATGAATACATACTGGCACTAACCTTATTCTCAGTATGTGGGATCAGACGATTATTGACTCTACCTCTATTGATAATATCTTACTTCACCACCAGTGGAAGCCTGAAGTGCAAAAAAAACACCACTATCTTAGAATGTTTATGACGCTAAGACATATTATTTTAGCTTTGGGAATCTAACACGCAGATATTGAATCTTTAGCCAATTCAATACATTTAATTAGGTACATAATTTAATTGATGTTTATTTTAAAGTGAGGTTAACCTGCTATTGAATATCAGTTTCGAAGTGTAATATATTTTATAGGTCAGTAGAAACTACTACAAATCGAGGAGGTGGTGATTTGGACCCGTACTATTGTCTGATTGAGAACGGGCGTCCAGGCTGGCTGTTCCAGGAGATACGGGACTTGTTCTATTATATTCAGATCCTTTGCCAGGGCACCTTCTCGCCAGCTATGCGTCGCGTCAAAGATTACATCCCTATCGACTCACTTCCAGATTTAATGAGAGCGTTGGGATTTTTTCCCACTGAATACGAGGTAAGTGAAAAGCATAATTCAATGTTTCTGCTACATTTTCTGTGGTTTTCATTTATTCCATAAAGTATTTCGTAACAAAAAAAGCAGTGCCGCCCAGGGACGCCCGAAAGAAGCAAAGCTTTATGCTATAAAGCGTAGGAACTGAGCTTTAAAATGAGATAGAAAGCCACGCCAGCCACGCACACTAACATGAGTGAAAGCGAGACAGAAGGCCACGCCCACTGAGGTGGGGAGGCAGCTGGCTCATATATATTTATATATATATCGTGTAACGGTACTAAATCTGACGCTTTCGTGCAACGGTACATTCTGACGCTTAGCACAGATAGAGTGGCCGCGCGGCGAATGCCTATCTGCCGTGGTATTACTATAATGCCGTTAACTACCAATTAGGATTTGGTGATTCACGACCTTATAGTTATAATCATAAGGTATTAATTGGTCCAATAGGATTTGGTAGTTAACGGCATTATAGTTATACCAAGCTATGCGAGCAGCCCGAACATCCGTATAGAAGCTTCGCTTCAAAAAAATTCATAATAGGTAAACGCAAACTTTACTTTAATGTAAAATCATTAGATGCTAATACTTATGTTTGTATGCATTTATTTCGAACTTCCAGGTGGAAAATCTGATATCGGAAGCAAAATATAAAGTGTATCAGCGAGAACCGTCAACGGAGATAGACTTCGAAGAATTTGTGAAGTTGTATCTGAACCACCGACCGGCGTTTGCTGACAGTTTCCGGCGCATTCGCCTCGCCTTTCGCCACTTCGCAGCATTAGAGCGGGACAGCTATATGCTGCCACGCGACGAATTTGTCGACATGCTCTCTAATTATGGTGACAAACTTAAATTTAAAATAAACCGTTCCTATTTTAGTAAAATGGGAGATAAATAATTTTATTGTAGATATTTCAAATATTTGCTAGAATTAGATGTGATTTAACGGAAGTCTATATGCATTAATAAAACAAAAATATATAGCTTACTTCCGCATAAAACAAACAAAGTGCACCGCCCGCCCTCAAATGAACGCAGAAACCGCAGGCATATACAACTTGCACCTTCACCAACTACTCTACACCTGTTTCGCCCCCACACGTGACACGGCGCAACATCAGAAGCTGTTAGACCGTGCAATATGGAGCACTTAGTCGACTAGTTCCTGATTGACATATTTAAGCTTGTAATATGTAACTTAATGATTACTTATTGCTTACTTTTTAACATTGAAGTTCACCTTTAAAGTAAACAATATTTATTTATTTACAAACTTGATTCACTACAATATAACATTGCTACAAAGGCGGTCTTGATGCTAAAAGCACTTTTACCAGTCAACCTTTGGGAAAACGATATTCGGCAAATGAGTTAATGTGACAAAATGGAGAACAAATAATGTACTACATAAACTTATATTTGCATTTATAAGGTAAACACATATAAAGTACTTATATAATTTATAAAACACTTATACAAACATTAGTAAGAAGTGACGCATGAATACTAACGCCTTGATAATCTTTATAGGAGATATGCTCGACCTTGCCTTTTGAAAAAATAATGAGAGTGAAATTCATTACATAAAAGTACATGTGATATCTTGTTAGGGTGTTGGTATTATATTGACATATTGCAGTAATATATTTAATAAATTTCAATTAAAATTAAGATCAATTATGTATATTACATAAGATAGAATCTAAAAGTAATATATATTTACACTCATACACGTATACATGGAGATTGCAGACATTTTATTATTATTGCCACCTTCAGCTTTCAATACATGCCCAGGAGCAGTGCCGGATTTACCATAGAAACTGAAGCTTAGGGCGGCAAAATTGGTACAGAAAAAAGTAAGGCGTGGCGGGACAGAAATTCTTTAGCCCTTAGCGGGCTATACCTATCTTCCTTAGCCCGCCACACCTTATAAGTAGTGCAGTAAAAACAAAGCTTTGCTTTTCTTAGCTTAAAAATATACCCAAAAAGTTATAAAATTAATCTTGAAACTAGATTATTCCCTAAAAAGGAATTAACGTTATTGCCAACAGTGCATCTAATTTTAGAGGTCAGTAGGGGCGGCAAAAATTTTATAGCTTTGGGGCGGCAAATGTGTACACCCAGCACTGCCCAGGAGTGACAACTAGGCTTTTCATATTTTGAAGTATACCCCAATTACCACCAAATGCCTTTACGCAGCCGTGCCACCACAATGTCCTTTCCACTTGTTTTTAAGAACTATTGAACTTATTACATGATTTTTATTCCATAGGTGAATGTTTTAATCAGAATTTGTCATGGTATCTGCTGTCCATTTTGTCGGGACATAGTTTCGAAGATAGAGCCGCGATGACAGACGGCGATTTTTCTTTCTTGCCAGAGGTTGGTGTTTTATAATTAATATTGTATTTAGTTAATATAATTAAACTATTTTCGGTGGAAATTCTAACCTTTTAGCGACTTTTGCTTTTGACAATACTTTTATAAAACGCGCCGTTGACGCGCTTGTATATATACAAACGCGGTACTCACGCGAGTTACATGCAGCTCGACTATGATTTTATATAGGTGTTCTACCTTTGAATACCTGCATAAATTCAGTCTCACACTTGAATCGGTACAGACTTGCGCATGCGCATTTCTATCGATACAAAGGCATTAGAAATGCAAAAAAATCCTATGTGAAATAAAAAAATATATAGTCATACTTCAGCGAGAAAATGTATAAAATTTACCATAGGTCGATCGCTTCAATGAGTCTTCGCCCGCGCGATACAGGGGCGATACCGGGGTACTGCGACAAAGGGGATCAAGTGAGGAGTGGGCGGCAGGCAGCCCCTCCCCTCTTTTTCCGTTCCCACAATGAACACTTACTTTTTAAAGTGTCTACCAAGCATAATTTTGTTGGTTGAACTGATTCGTTGCTACATACAATTACCAGAAACGAAGGTTATTAGCTTGATTTACGTGTAAAATGAAGATAGTTTTATTTTGGATAATTTCTCTTAAACTTAATTTGAAGGAGTTATCATTGATTTAAAAATGACACAGCTCCTGTAGCTAGCGCCACACGCAAAAGAAAGTGGTGTCACGCCAGACGTGCCATCTGCAACGAATTGGTTAAGTGAATGTGTTTCTTTTAATTTATATTACTTTTGTCAGAAAGTATTCAGTTTCTTTGCAATCTACGTATTCAGTTTCTTTGCAATCTAATGAAATGCAAATTATTATATTTGCATATGATTTTAAAATTGCTTATTTAAATTGTTGGTGTTATTGCTATTTATATGAACTAATAATTTTATATTTTAGTAATAAGAACTGTATCAAAAAGCAATACCATTGAAACACTTATATTAAAATTAGCAGAATTAAAGCCCCGATTAACTCACGATTATAAAAAATTGTACGCAGGAAATTACATTCAGCGACTTCACAACAACCATAATAGGCATTCAAGATATGGACAATTTGTCGGAGCAATATTCGGTGAAAGACTCATGTGGGTCACAGCAAACAGGTTCATCGATGGACTCCGATGAAAAATAAAACATATTGTGTATATTATACATTTCAATCTGTATTATCTTAATTATAATTTATTCAATAAAATTACAGTAAATAAGTTCAAACTGAAGTGTCAATATATTGTTTGTAATGAAATAATAAAAAAAATCAAGGTAATGGAAGATCATATTTACATACGTATGCAATAATAGACATATTACATTTGAGCGCCTACTGAATTCTTCTGAATATAAATTTATCTTCTCATTTATATATTTACAAATTTATGAATTGCAACCCCGTTTAAGTGACATTAATATAAATTTCAAAATAAAGTAAGAAAATGCATTAATTTATATTTACAATAGCAAAGTTGATTATATACAGGATAAAAAAAACAGTCACCATTCTAGTGATATACAAATAAGAAATTTTCTATAGTATTTATCTTGCATTTCAATTCAGCCTGGTCCTATACTAATGTATAAATAACAGTTACTAATTAGCACAAACATTGCTGAACTAGAAACAAAAATCGTCAGAAGTAAAGATTATCAACTACACAGAACAGACAAATTATAAATGCAGACAATTATTATAAATAAAATTCACAGCACATCTGTTTAAACTAATTAATGTCCACATATACCAATCACTAACACAGTCAGTAATTGATTTTTTTCTTCCTGACTTCTTATCATTGTTCACAGTTCATAGAAAAACTAATAATTAGCTGACTGAAGCACCTCAATCAGTTTTTAACCGCTTAGCAGGTGTTGTTGTACCACTGCTTTGAGAATTAGAATCTTCTGAGAAATTCATATGTGTTGATGTGAATTCTGTAGGTCCTTGAGAGTCACTAACAGTAGAAAAACCTGAAACAATCATTTTAATTTTACTCTTTAAAAATTTAAATCTGGCATGCTATTTAGTTGGAAATAAACAAGACATACAAGTATTAGAATCTTCAGCCATTCCGAAGTTGGAATTTGATGAGTCGTGCATCTTTTTTGGTGTCAATGTATTTTCTTTATTTTCGCGTTTAGCCGCGTGTTTCTTCTTCTGCTCATTTGTCGAAATAGGAACCCATTTGTAAATTTTCATAGTTGTTTCTCCTATGGTAACCCATTTCTTCTCCCTGAAATTATAGAAATTATAATAGTTGCATGTATTGGTAATATGATAAACTTTTATCTCATGAATATGGGTAAATTAATTTTAAGTTACCAATGGCGAACTTTTTCTACGGCTTGCATGACTCTCTTGATGTCATCTTTAACTCGGTTTCGGGTTTCAGCTCGGACAGATCGAGACATTTTAACAGAAAAATTGCAAGACAATACGAAATAATAACTGGTTTATTTATTAAATGCAACAAACTATTAGTTCTTTACAAAGTCGTCAAAACTAGAAAGCTTCCGTTTTCTGGTTGACAGACAAGTTCACCGTAGCCGCCATTACTTTTTATTTCAATTTCCATAGATCTTCAATTGAATATTAAGGACATCGATACTACAAAAATTTTGTTATAAAAAAAATCGATTTTTTAAAATACATTTTATTTTATACAATTTTATGCATTAAACTGATATAACCGATATTATGGATTCTGCTCAAGAATCCATCATATCGGAATATCAAACATTTTATTTGCAAGAGAAGAATTAAGGGCACAGCTTAATTCAGATTGATATTGCTTCCAGCTGGTTCGCAGCGGGCAAAAATATCAACATAAAAGGCAGTCCATGTGCACCTCTAGAGTATTTAAATAGTTGTATGAATTTATTTGAATATTCTAGAAATGCAACTGCCTTTTCTTTTGATATTTTATATATACTTAATTACATCAAATATATACGTAACAATATATTACACAGATTTACATGGTTACAGGTTAAAGAAAAGTAAGAATCATATAATTATGTAAACCAACTTGGTAAATACAGATATGTAGTTCTTTAATATTCACTTCTTTAAACTAAGTAGGATGCTTAGACATAGAGATCTTAATATGTTCAAAGAATCAGAGTATATATCGAGATTGGTCGAATTTGACAGTGAGTTGTATCGGGAGAATATTCTATTAAAAGGAGAAAACAAGCTTGAGTTATCATTATAAATACATAATATGTATTAATATAAGATACATATGATAAACCTGTACATTACTCCAATGGTATACATAGGCCAAAATTAAAGATAATAGATAATTGTCCTGCTATGACAATATTAGGGGCGAGAAGATATGTAATGCAGACCCTCACACGTATTTTGAATATAGAAATCGTGGAATAATCTCTACTATTTACTGGCAGCGAATTTCAAAAGCTGACGGCCGGCATGGCTAGTAAAGGAATAAGAGGTGAAGTAAGAGTTATAAGAAGGTAATTTGAGCATGGACATGAGACTAGGTGTAAGGTTTATACATTAGGAGAGGGTAAGTATATGTATATTGCTTTTTTAGCCTAACTCTAAGCTTTCCTAATATTATAAATTATTTTAATAGTAAAATTGGAAAAAATGCAAAAAATATATAAAATTATGAAAACTAAATGGATGGCATCCTAATGGATTGCCCAAAAATTTATAAAAATGTTCTTTTCGAACATATTCCTCTCATTGATGAGACAACGCTGGCCTACAGCGTAAAATTAGAAAGGTACGGGAAATTTTTGAAATTAATTTTCGGACTATCTTTATCTCTCTCAAAATATATGCCGTACCTGTCATGAAAATTGAGAGCCAATCGCCTATAAGGAAAGAGATAGCGTTAGTCCGAAAGCATATGCCATCTTAGTCACTCTTCTCAAACCAAGAAATTACCGCACGTTATGCGGGTATGGCATGTTCATTAGTATATGTCGATGCCACCAATCGGATGTAAGAAAATTGACAAGAATAAAAGGTCTGTGGAAAATGTCAAATGAGAATAAAAAAAATTACACACGAAAAATTATATCGGTAGTTTCTGGTGGAAATAAATATTATTATCAATGTAATATATAAATAATGTTATTTTAAAGCACAGGTAAGCTATAAGTATAATAAATGTTACTTTAACATCTCATATAGTCAGACATATTCTATGATACAGCTTACTATGTAGTTCAATTTTGTAACTTATATTTAGCGGCTGTCAGTTGTTTTACGTCTCATCATTGAATATTTAAGATTTTGTGTATAATTATAACGAGTGCGTGTCATAAGTTTCATGCCGCTGATGGACTGCAGGGATGCTCATCATTTCCTATGATGCAACGAGATGATAAGGTGCTTCTATTCTCATTTTCGTATTAGCCTTCAGAACTTTGTTTGCTATATTTTCACTACAGGTTATTTCCTTAATCTATTAATAGTTGTGGTGTTAATGTTTCACTTTACCATCAACACCATGGATATAACCTCAATGGAATAATGACCCAATTTTGGGTTTCCATGAATCCAAGGTACAGCTGGTACTCTCATGGAAAGTTATGTGATGTCACTGATCAAGAGTTATTCAGATGTGTCTTCTCGTATGAGAGAGTGCTTATAAATATACTTTTAAGTTACCTTTACAAAATAAATTGTGTTTGACCTGCCAGCTTTTGCACATGCATTTTATATTCTGTTTGCTTCACCTGTTTATGCCTGTTTTGTTTCTGTTGCAGTTGCACCCTGCATGTTGTGTTTGAACTGTAGAAGTGGTAAAGTGACTATATTTGTTGGCATTGCCGGACATAAGGTTCACCTAAAGACAACAGTACATCTTTCCTTCCCGTATGGCTGCATATGTAAACCGTTCGATCTCAATGATGGCTGGCGATGGGCCTCACAATGTTGGGATACTCAATAATGGCTCTGTTCGTGTCAATATGTCCAATGTGGATTCCCCGCTGCAGATATTTGTGAGAGCCAAGAAGAAGATCAATGACATTTTTGTTGAAATCGATGATTACGTTAAGGATGCTGTCAGTTTTATGCATGGTAAGTTGTTATTATTGTCAGGAATCAGATAGATAGATTTAGGGACAATAGATTTAGGGGGCTTGTGAAATTTAACTTTACAAAGATGCTTTTCCTGAATTTCAAAGTCTTACACTATGTAGTTAAATGTAAGATAGAAACAAATGAGCAAGTTTTGTGTCTTAGAGTAATTAATGCTATATATAAGAGTACTTAACAACTTTCATAGGTTGGCATATATTAAATTTTTATTATAAATATTATTGGTACCATTCATTACATTATTCAGCAGATAAATAACACTCAATTTTAGATGATTTACTATTTTTTCTAATTTTTAATTATTATATTTCGATATTAATAAATTTAATTCCATAAATTAAATGTCCATGGTATGTTTGTCATGATGCAGAGCTATGCATACATTAAATTTTAAGTAAAAATCTCCATTCTCTGAACTCTGATTACTACACATATTTATTTCAATTTATCAATAAGAAAAAGCTTTTGTAAAAAGTGATGAAAATAAAAAAAAATCTGTTGTATGTACATACTTCTTATGTATGTACATACAACAGATTTTTTTTTTATTTCTTTATGGTCACTAAACAAAGATAACTAAAAATTTCCTCCCATGTGCCAGTACTCTTTGTTTCGGATAAGAAAGAAAATTATAAATTACATAGTGATCAGTAAGAGGCATCAAAAGATTAATAGATTTTCTATATATCTATATGCAGAATCAAGTAATATATCAAAAACCATTAAAGTAAACTGTTTAACCAATAACAAATAAAAAACAAATAAAAAGAATATGTATACCGTTTCATAAATATTTGAGTAACTACCTTGAATATAGTTATCAGTTCTCACAAAAACTTGGGTCAATTAGCGGCCAACATCATCCTGCTGGTTTATTCCATGTTGCTTCAACATTATATTTTCTTGTTACAGTGATGCCCGCGCATCTTAAAATTTTACTCTCATCATTTTTTCATAATGTGCCTAAAGAAGTATAACTTCAAAAAATAAGTGGCATCCCCAATATGATAGGGTATATTTTTATGCAATTTGTTCATGCAGCACTGACAATGTAAATGATCTTGCACCAGTAAAATAGTCTGTAACAGTGGAATTGGGACCTATATTTCGATATCTTAGGGATATCGAAAGATTTTGGTACTTAACTCTTCATAGTAATTGTTCCCCTGTATGAACAAATATTACCTATTGTCAATTGCAAAAGAACCTTTGATAATAATTACCATGATAAAGTTAACGTAGTGGCACCAATGACCGACAAGAACCAATAACCGACACTTTATTTTTGGATTCCATAAAATAAGAGTAAGAAATCGATTTCTTAATATAGCAACACTGTACCATAGATAGCACACTTTTGACTGGCTCCTATTGACATTTAAGCAAAATCCGCCATTTTGTTTATAAAATGGCGATATAACAACTGATTGCGGCTGAAGTACCGGTGAAAATAATAACATTTCTTAGTGAAATCCTTAAGGAAGTGAGTACATTTTTTGTTAATTACTCTACTGTATTGTAACTTATTTGAATTTTATCTTTTTTACGAGTTACTATAAGAACTATAGGATCGATTTTTGTTAAAACTAAATTTTAAGGTTATGTTGATATTAGTAAAATGTTAGTGTCGATCACTGGTTTTCAAAAACTGACTTTTCCAATAATCAACACGTGTCGATAATAATTTTTTTAAATATTTTTTCATTTGACAACCGAATATAGTTCTTATTACTTGGCGCATTTAGTAGATATTTGAAGTAAACTAATTAGAGTCGAGCTACCAGTAATCGACAGGTGTCGATTATTGGGGAATAATATATGTCGATGATTGGTTCTTACAGATGGCTCCGAGAAAAAATTATTCACCCAACCAGTTAGAACAAGCGGTAAAAGCTGTTAAAAATGGCGAAAAGATTGCAGTTGCTGCGAAACGCTTCGGAGTACCTAGGATTACGCTCCATGACAAAATTTCGGGAAAAACAACAATGGGTTGCACTATAAGTGCTTAGGTAGTTAATCTTTATAAAAGCATCCCTTATAATTAATAAAAAAGTAACTAAATAATATTTATTACAAAACTATCTCGTAGGTAGGTATATGTGCAAAAGCTAATTATATATTGAAAAAAGATCTCATTTACGTTGTCTGTTATGTTTTTGATTGAATTTAGTACACATTAAAATACATTGCAAATACTATATTGGTACAAGGTACTTTATTACCTTGTTACTACTATGTATGACTGATTGTTATATAGTTATAATAATTCATAATTTTAACGAAAATGGTTAGGAAACGTTGTTTCTAAATAGATATTTAATTACGAACCGAAAGAGTGATTTGATAAATAATAAATATTTAATAATTGGTTAAGTAAGAATAAGTTTACAGTAAATATTGTTGATTTTTGCAATTTAAACTTTTTGAGAATTATTTGTTACGTATTTGTATGATTAATACACTTATGTATAATATATGGATATTGTACTGTGAATAATAAATGAATAAGTACTTCTTAAACAGTTAATTTTATTTTATGACTCAATAAGCGGGTGGTGTGGTGATTTGGCAGATACGCATTACACTTAGTCAACAGTCGATAACTGGGTGTCGGTAAGTGGCAACTGTCGATGACTGGGTGTTGACTACTGGAGATTCGGTGTCGATGATTGGAGATTTATATACTTTTTCTTTTTTTGGGATTTTTTTTTAGTCCGTGTATAGTCAATAAATTTAATACATTCTATTCTTATCTCAAGAATATACTTTACCATACTCAATTGTTACTCTTGGTTTAAAGATGACTAAATGACCTTAAATCTTATGAAAAAGCCCACTATCTCCTTAAAGTGTCGATCTTTGGTGCCACTACGTTAGTAATTTAAATCTTATATAAAAAAATATATTTAATCAACTTTACTTAGTAACATTCCAAGATGTGTCTATACATCTGAAATTTTTATTTATTCTTATACATATATAATAGAATAAATAATTGATAATTATAGATATTAATTTTTAGGTTTAAATTGTTTATAAAAATTGATGATTAAATTGTCAAAGAATTTGCAGCGGTGTCAGGTGAGAAGGGTATTGCAACGCCCCAGGATGTGACCAATGTGGAGGCATATGTCAGTAAAGTGCAAGCCATACGAGAGGTGCTTAAGCGTGACCATATGAAAGTAGCTTTCTTTGGCAGGTTGGCATATAAATATTTTATACTATTTAATAGATTAACAATACATGAAAAATTGTATTATCATTTGTTTGGCATTATTATGGTGAATAATAAATGATATAACATTAAGCTTATATTTTATATATTTTTTTATGCTATTTGCAATATTATTTGATAGTAAAATACTAGAAAAAAACGACTAGGAACACAAGTGAATCCTCAGGCTGGAATCGAACTTGCAACCTTTGGAAGTCTGGTCCAATGCTCTCCCAATTGAGCCTTGTGAACACCCATCAAAATTTTCTTATACCTTTCTAATTTTACCCTGTAGACCAGCATTGTCTCATCAATGAGAGGAACATCCTCTCGTATTAGAAAGAAATGTTTTTACAAATGTTTGGACAATTGATTAAGATGAAACAGCCATTTAGTTTTTATAATTTTTATATATTTTTTCTATATATATAATTTTAGGACTAGCAATGGCAAGAGCACCGTGATAAATGCCATGTTGCATGACAAAATTCTCCCTAGTGGCATAGGACATACAACCAACTGCTTTCTACAAGTGGAGGGTTCAGATACTGATGAGGCCTTCTTACGTACTGATGGCTCTGAGGAAAAACTCAATGTGCAGGTAAACCTTTCTTTAGTAAAGTAAGTACAGATACTTGTTGACATGTTGTAATCAACGAAATAATGATATCATAACAGTATTAGTATTGTCATAACAAAATATTTTTTTTTTTTTGTGGATTGTGTATGGTGACGACGTATTATATTGTAAATGTCGTTACTTCTGTTAAAGCTGACGAGTTTCTTGCGCCCATTCTTTTTGTCAGTTAAAAGACGTCCTGAAAGCGTGGTAGGTAAAAATGTTGGACGATTCAAAAATACTTATTTTTGAGTGCATTTGAATAAAGTTATTTTCATTTTTCATTTTCATTTTTAGGTTGTTTGATGTGTATTTGTGTTATGACTTCATTCGCCAAAACAATACAATCCTTTTTCCATTTATTCCCAAAAACTATAAATTTTTCTATCAACATTTCACCTGAGTCCACTGCCGTAAAACAAAATGGGAATCATATTTTTCTTAAAATTTTCGATAAGATACTCATGTCATTGATAATGATAACTTTTCTATCATATCAATAATTATTCATCCTATTTTCTTGTTACAAAGAATAATTTGCAAAATAGAAGTAATTATTAAATGTGCTATAGTACAAAATAGAATAAAATTGTGTGATTTCTGGTGGCAATGGCATTGGTATTCACAAGAGCAATCACTAAGTGCTTTAACTGGTGCGAAGCTCGTGATAGATCTCACTTTACTAAGATTTTAAGGATCATAAATGTAGGGCTATGCTTAATCTTAATATGAAATTAATATATGTATTTTTACTGGTACTTAAGACCTAATTTTGTAAAATGTTAATATGTAGTATAAAACTTAAATTATCTCCCTTGTTCTTTAGTCAAATGTCTATATGAAGAGCAGAGCCTTCTGACACAAGTATTTTGATGCTTAAAGAAAGACTCTGACCCCTTGTTGTAATAATGATATTTGAACGTAAATAAATATTTTTCATTTTCATGCTAAGATGATAATTGATAATTATTTAATTGATAGATGGAAAATTTAAAATGATAAGCTATTCCAATGAATGAGTAATTAGCACTGATTTATTTCTAATAAACACTAAATAATTATTGCTCATATTGCAACATAAACAATGTAAGATAAGATAAAGATATGATTTTTATTCAATATGAACATTAATAATGCGTGTATTAAACGTCATAGATTAGTAAGTCCTTAGAAGACCTTGTGATGAGAAGAAACTGCATAAAACTTTTCAAGGGCTGTTTCTTCCCCTTTTTATTATTAAATACTTATAAAAACATTTAAGAAAAGTTTTCTTAAAACCAAGACATATATGTTTTAGTTATAAATGTTGTTAAATAGTTTGATAATTGTGTCATGTTTTGTTTAAAATCCTACTAATATTATAAATGTGAATGTAAGTTTGTTTGTTATGCTTTCACGCTAAAACTACTAAACCGATCATCATGAAACTTCGTACATATATTCTTGGAGGTATAAGAAGTAACATAGGATACTTTATATTGACAAAAATAAATGCAGGCGAAGCCGCGGGTAAAAGCGAGTATATTATATACTAGCGGCCCGTCCCGGACTCGCATGGGTGGACAAAAATTCTTAAAAAATTTTCTAGCATTAAATATAGCATATGTTACTTAGCGTGAATGTAGCTTTCCAATGGTGAAAGAATTTTTTAAATCGGCTTAGTAGTTTTTGAGTTTATTTATTGCAAACATACAAAAATACAAATCTTTCCTCTTTATAATATTAGTGTAGATTTTTAAATACATTGTAAGTAACTTATACATTGCATACCCGGTGAGGGTACAATGTTCTTACTTTTGTAAATCTACCGCCTTTCAATCTGCAAACTGTACACAGTATGGCAGTAAAGAATTATTCTATTCTTTATTTTTACGTACGATAGGGTTGATGGTTGAATAAGAGCTAAAATTGTTTTTTTTTTAAACAGTCGGTAAGCCAGCTCGGGCACGCATTGTGCGCGTCTCGTCTCCAGGAGTGTTCGCTGGTGCACGTGTACTGGCCAAGGGAACTATGCGCTCTGTTGCGAGACGACGTGGTGTTGGTGGATAGTCCCGGGGTCGACGTCACGCCCAATCTCGACGAATGGATCGACCAATACTGTCTTGACGCGGATGTGTTCGTTCTCGTTGCTAACGCGGAGTCCACGCTCATGGTCACGGTGAGTACCGGTGATATATATTTTTATAATTATAATATTTCTGACACCAATTAGCCTAGTCCAAAGTAAGCACTATAAAGCTTGTGTTATGAATACTAGGGTAATGGATAGACATACATATATGATACATTCATAATTTATATTTAAAGAAATATATATAAATACCCATGACTCAGTACAAATGCACTTGTATTCATCACACAAACAACTGCCCCGTCCGGGATTAAATTGTCAACTATTTTTAATTACTTTATCCGTTGAATATGCCAAACCCATCATACCACATATCAGAATCGAACATTCGAATATGGTGTCTATAAATAACTATACTTATCAACTTAAATATATACTCTAAGAACACAAATTTGTTGTTTGTGTGTTTGTCTGTCCGCTCTTTTTCCATTGTATACGCGTTACCATAGCAACGCGTTACGGGTCAGCTAGTATATACTCTAAGAACACAAATTTGTTTTTGTGTGTTTGTCTGTCCGCTCTTTTTCCATTGTATCAATTAACGTTACCATAGCAACGCGTTACCGGGTACCGCATCTACATAAAGATTTTCCTATTTCCAACTTAGAATCCGACAAAATACTTTCTACACCTAAATGGTTAATGTTGAAGATTTTTTATCTTTGTTCTATACACAATCTATCAGCAAATTCCAGTGACATTTAAGCTTTCATCAACTAGCGAGTTTATTGGTTATGTCTCTTGGCCAACAGTTACTACCAGAGATTCTATGTTACATTACCTATTGTCTTTGGTATGGTTATGTTCCAATAGTGAGAAGATAGGGGCGCATTTCTTCATGCTCATTCTTCTATCGGTCTGTTAATCTGTATTAATCGGTTAAAGACTTTTGGCTTAGTAAATATATAGCCGTATACCGTATCTAAGCTAGGAATTAGTTGAGATGAATACCTACGTTTCATTAGAGCGTTAGAGGTGGCACTTATAAATTCCAAAGTTGTTATTTCTTAAAACGTTAATTTGGTGATAACATAATCAAACGAATCAAAGAAAATTTCATATTATAAAAACATTACCCTTTAAAGAAGTATTTATTCTTCTTCTTTATTACAAAGTGGTCACTAAAAGTTTTTAAAAAATTTCGTCGGCTAGGACACGTTCGGAATGCTTAATTATTAAATTTAATAGTCTGAAAATCCTCATTCTAATGAATAGCAACAAATTTAAACCACGCCTTCAATATAGTCTTCAGCTACATACTTATTGTTGTTTTGGCCAGTACCATTAATTGAAGTCTGAAGAAATTGGTCGCAAAATTTATTTAACTACGTGCTAACTAATATACAATTATTCTGTTTCAGGAAAAGAATTTTTTTCACAAAGTTTCAACGAAAATATCGCAACCGAATATATTTATATTAAATAATCGATGGGATGCATCAGCATCTGAACCAGAATATTTGGATCAAGTATGTATAGCTGTTATGGCATGTTATAGTTAAATAAGTAATGTTTAGTACTAAAAAAAAATTACCTGTCAGTTGTCTTACACCACACATTCTATACTTCAGTTCAATACGCCCAAATTAGGCTACGCGTCAACATTTCAACTTTACCTTTAACCTACTAGCTTCAGTCAAAGAAGGATCCATCTTTCAATAATTTTTCAAAAATTCATGAAAAATTATTTCCTTTTATATCCGCAACAATATAACTCTAAACGCCGTGCCAACCACCACGTATTACGTGACTAACACGCTACTGCACTTACTTTGAGTTCTACTTGTACGGTGTTTGGGGTCAACTAAGCGGCTATCATACAATTTGGTCCTTCGAGCCGGATGTTAAGCTTCTACTAGTATAGTTATTCTCAATATTATCCAAATGTTGATTATTTAGTCATAATAAAAGTACTACTCACTAAGGGTTTACCATTTATTCTTCGCAGGTTCGCACGCAGCACGCGAATCGTTGCGTGGATTTCTTATCGCGCGAACTTCGCGTGTGTTCTCCCAAGGAAGCTGAAGAACGTATTTTCTTTATATCAGCCAAAGAAGCGTTGCTTACGCGCATGCGTGAGCGAGAAAAACCTGTCTCATGTCAGTATACATTTGTATGCTCGTTTAATACAAGATTGTTATAATGTATAATTTCTTTGCTATCCATGTTAACAGTAATGAAATGCCATTACGAAATGGTGTCGTTGTGGATAATTTTAACCCCTTGACGCCAAGCTATGTGTTAAATGCGTTATTTCTCTCTCTATCGGAGAAAAATATCATGAATCAAAAAGAGCTATTACCAAATCCGTAATAAGGATTAAATCAGACTGCGCTCTATAGAGCGTTATATAATGCTCGCGGGTTTTAAGGGGTTAATTGACGACCGTTTAGTGCAACGGTAGCGATAAGCTTTTAGCTCCATTGGTCCTGACTTCGATATAGTTAAATACATTACTAATGGTCCTCTTAGCAACACGTGTATGTTTGTGTGAGTATATTTTAAAGTTCAAGTTGTCATAGTGTAACAGCTGATGATTTTGATATATATTTGACTAGCTGACTTGGTTATGAGAGTTCGCAATATTTATTAATTTTAAATTAAAATGAAACCTATCTTTTGTACTAAATTGGAACAAAGCTAGCAGAATGAAAAAAAAATCATCAAAATGGGTTGAGTAGTTTCAGAGCTCATTGCCGTCAAACATTATAACTGGTAATTTTTATATATTTAACTTTTTGTTTACAGCCCCGATCCTGGCTGACGGACATCAAGTACGCTACTTCGAGTTTGTTGACTTTGAGCGCAAGTTCGAGGAGTGCATCAGCCAATCTGCAGTGCGCACCAAGTTCGCGCAGCACTCGCGACGAGGGAAAAACATTGCTTCTGACGTCATGGCCGCCTTAGAACAAGTAAATGACGTCACTAATTACTGTTTTCGAGTCTGCCCACCACGTTTTATAAACGCGCTGTCGGCGCGCTTTATCGTGAATTTGTGTAGGTGTTCAAAGATCCTTTGAATACATGTTTAATTTTAGACTTGCGTTGGAGTCGGTACAGTCACGATGCTTTCAAGCGTTTGTATCAATATAACGGCATAAGATATTTGCTCTGTGGAATATAAAAAAACGCGTGTCGGCAGCGCGTTTAGAAAGAGGTAGTATGCATAAGCCCTTTACGACAAGAACATTGCCTCTCACGTGATGACATCCTTAGGATAGGTACGTGATATTACTATTTACTGCGTTCGAACTCATTACTTGCATTACGGCAAGAATATTGCCACTGATGTCATGGCCACCTTGGGACAGGTACGTGACGTCACTACTTGCGGCCTTCGAGCTCGCTCATAATTCGTATACCAACAATAGTATGAATACTCAATTGTTATTTATTCGGTAATACAAATATAGAAACCCTATCTATTACCACTGTATAATTTCGAATGATTTCCAGAATATTAAAGTGCATGTTTTATAATGACTGTCATGTGTGTTTTTAGTAATTTTATCAATCAAATTTATTTATTTTATAAATAATTAATAAAAATGTATTTATTTATTAAATTTATAAAGATGATTGAATTAGAATAATACAAGAAAATATAAATACGGTTCAATAGCTTTTTCAAGCGGAACCCGCAACCTTATGGGCGGTCCAATATTCTCCCTGTTGAGCTACCCAGCTTGCGAGCTGTCTTTTTTTTTATATTTTTCTATTAAAATACTTTTGCCTAATGAAATAGCATTTAAATGCAAACAAAATCACATACTGTAAGATTCAATCGCTGTTAGAAAATGGTTAGTCTGCGATTCTAGTGTGTCTACCGTCCTAGTCACGCCCCCTGACCAATCTGGTTGACGAACATTATAAAGTCAAGTTCACAGTGACCAGTTGAAGGCAAACCTTTGTATTTATCTCATGGTATCATTTTCGTATAATAACCATTATCGATGTTTATCTCTATAGATTTACAACAGTGCCACAGAGAGCAAATCGACGATGGTGGAGAAACAGCGGATGCTCCACGAACAGCTGACGGCAGTGGAAGAGCAGCTCACTACCATCACGCGCCAGATGAAGGACAAGATCAATCGCATGGTGGAGAGTGTTGAGCACAAGGTACGAAATATAGTTATGAACCCGAATTAGGTCACCCTTATAATCTAAACGCGGTTCTTGTAAATGAGTCGAAACGTCAGGATTAAAAATATATTTCACTAGCGTTGTGGCTCAGTTGTTATAATTTGCAATATTATTTTTTATTATAAATTAAAATCAAACTGTCCTATGTCCTAAGTGGGAACAAATCCAGCAAAATGAAAAAAAATTAACAAAATCGGTTGAGTAGTCTTGGGAGTTCATTGCGGTCAAACACTGTGACAAGGACTTTTTATAGATAAAGATATACAATGTGTCCCGTCACTAGTGTCGGAGCCTTTAATGGTGTGAAATATGGCATTTTTTATCGTCAATTTGCCCCTCAAATTTGGTTTTTCTCAAAAAGCCAATAATTACAAAATGCACAAAAAAGAATCTATTTGTTTTTTTCTATTTTTTATTTCATGACAATACATACATGATGGCTGTGTGACTGTTGTCTACATGTTTAGCTACCAAATGACACCTTTTTAATGTTGATAGGACATTTACATGAGTAGTGGTGGTCGAATTAGTATGAGAGCCCAGGTCTTGGTTACCAAGAAAACAAAATGACGACCGTAAGAGAAAAACAAAATTTGAAGGGCAATTTGTCGATAAAAAATGCCAAATTTCACATCATCAAAGGCGCCGACACTGGTGACGGGACACATTGTATAGAGTTAATATTTCTTTTATAAAAACAATATAAATTGCGCTTTCAATCCGGTAAAAGTGGGTTTATTTAAATGTGTGATGTGCGCGGAATTCTAAAACATTTATTATATAATAATAATAATAATAATATTTATTTATTAGAAAATTATTTTAGTAAAAAAATTCTGGGATAACTAGCCTTGAAGGCTCGGTAGCTCAATTGGGAGAGCAATGGACCAGGCTTCTATTCGTTGGGGTTTGATTCCCTCCTAAGAATTCACTTGTGAGCGGAATCGATTATTATTTAGTATAAAAAATTTGACCAAAAGGGTTCAATAACTATTATAAATATCGGTACTACTCACCACCATCCTATATATCAGTAGTTATTAAAAAAACTGCGTAGGTATCCCTGACGCTGAGTCAAGAGATCCGCCGGTTGTCAGCCCTAGTAGATGAGTATGACGCAGCGTTCAGACCGGAGCGAGCTGCGTTGGAGCAGTACAAGAGGGCGCTACATCGCCACGTGGAGTCAGGACTCGGCTCGCGTCTCAAGAAACGCTTATCCAGCGACATCGGACACGAGATGGACGAAGCCCAGAAGGAGATGGCTGGTAAGTATCATCTTACATAAGTGTTTTACCTACTTGCGTTCCGTATGCGCTTCGAAACCATTGATTATATTGTGACGAAACTTCAAGTAGTTGTATGCGCCAGAGAGGATTTTTATGGATAGTCAGCAAAAAAGAGCATAACAAAGCATGCCGCGTGTAGGTGCAGTTAATAAAGCAGAATTTTAATATAAAGAAAAGAAAAGACTTTCCACCACTAATACATAATTTTGAACAGACAAATAAACTTCTACTTACCAAGCTTACTTAATTTTATAACAAAAAGCAGGGTTGCACTGGATAATTATCAAGATAACTATCGTTGTTAATTATCAAGATAATTATCATTGATAATTATCAAGATAATTATCTTGATAATAACGAGTAACTGTTATTGTACAAAACAAAATAATAGTACATTGTTGTCGAGGCGCGGAAAACCAGTTATTGCTGGACGAGTGGAGTTTGAAGTCCGAGCCGTAATATATGAATAAATTTAAAATTTCATTACAAATATTAGACGTTACATTAGTAATAGTGGTCAAAAATTGCAATAATTAAGTCGTACACATATCAAAATTAATATATTTTTTTAACAAATGTAGTCTCAGACTCTCAGGTAAAAGTAATGTCTAAAAATAGAAAAAGTCTTTCATTTATATATATGTTATTTGATTTGATAGTTGAATAATTATCAGACAATTATCGGATAATTATCTGATTATTATCAGAGAAAATAATTATCTTGATAATTTGCAACCCTGCAAAAAGCAATAATGTTTAAATTTAATAGTTCAGTTTGCTATCAGTAAAAGGTTTTTATTAATATTAATAATAATAAATTTCTTTGTTTATCCAAAAACTCTTCTGCAAGAGATGTGTGCGATATTAGCTGTAATAGTTAAAACTGTGTCGTAGCCACTAACGATCACCTTCAAAAAAAGTATTATAAATAGTTAAAGATAATGCGTCTGCGCAGATCGCATGTACAGCATCCTACCAGCGCACAAACGCAGTGCGGCGGCGGCCGTGATAGTTCCACACCAGCAGCCATTCGAAGTGCTGTACCGGCTGAACTGCGACAATCTGTGTGCTGACTTCCACGAGGACCTGGCCTTCCGCTTCTCCTACGGTATCACTGCCCTCATCCAGCGGTTCCAGGGCAAGAACACCAACAGGATAGCGCTCAAGAACCCGCCCACCTACACGCAGGTTAACGCTATTAAGATTGTTAAGCATTTCTCTCCTGTTACATCTCTTGGGTGTTGGCATGTGGTGTGGATCGTTAAGTTTCCTAAGATATGGTTGAACGAAGCGGTGCGTTGCGTCATGCTCGTGAACGGGGGCTGCCTTGGGAGACAGGTCTGCTTTAACCTTCAGTATTATTGACATATAATAAACATACATCTTTGTTGCTTTCTTAAATTTGTTGTTTTATTCTCGGTATATTATTGCAATGGTTAGGGATACTTAAAACAGAAACTTATTGACTTTTTTTGTGGATAATGTATGGTGACGACGTATAATATTGTAAATGTCGTTACTTCTGTTAAAGCTGACGAGTTTTGCGCCCATTCTTCTTGTCCGATAAGAAGTCCTGAATGGGGTAGGTAAAAATGTTGGACGATTCAAAACAACTTATTTTAAGTGCATTTGAATAAAGTTATATTTACATTTCATTTGTGAACGCTAGCTATTTGTCATTGTTAGTCTGTGTTCTGTTAGCAGAGGGCGCCTCTCGCTATTTCTCTTCTCTCAATAGCGTTTGTGATAAGACAACTGCGATCCAAGGAAATACACTTAAATACTTTAAATATCTGCTTCTTATTTCTAAATTGCACTACGAAATATCCTTTAAACATTTCTAATGCAATGCCAATTAAGACTGTTGTGAAGTTAGTTGCGAAAACTGTTTGAGGTGAAGTTAGCTGCAAGAGTAAGCGTTGATTGCTTTTGTTATCGCGACTGTAGCTTTAATACGATATACTGCAAACGTGTAGAGTGTACCAAGTGAACACGTACAAGACATTGCCTTTTTATAAGATAAGATATATTTATTGGCTTGAATATGGTTACATATTAATCTTAAATAACTATTTCCCAACACATATTTTAAAGTGATGTGCAAATATTCAATTATGAGTTTAATTCCAAAAATAATAACAAATTTGTAAATATTAATTTCATAATATATGGCCACATGATCCATGATCCCCAAGAGAAATGGTGCAAAATTGTCACAGACTGGTATCCAAGAGATGGCAAGAGAAGCAGGGGACGCCCACAAACAAGATGGGGGGACGACCTTAAACTTACAGTTGGACGTCATTGGAGGAGGGTAGCTCATCGAGGACTCAGTGGAAAAAGTTGGTGGAGGCCTATGCCACGAGGCACACTGAGCTTCGGGACATACTCTGAACTTCTTTAAAACTAAAACCCATAAATTACTGTAAAGAATAAACAGGCTTATTTATTTAATAAAACAATTACCAGACCTGAAAATTAATAATAATAAAAAAATTATAAAACATAATTATGAAGAGTGATGTAAGAATACTGTTTATTTCATATTCAATAATATTAAATTAAATATTCACAGAAAACATTAGCCGTATTGATCTTAGGTATCAATTTGTATAATTATTCCAGGTTTAATATTTTTATATTACCTGTTACTTATCGAGGCTTTAAAACATGTATGTGTAACAGATCCCGCCAGCGATCAGCAATTCGCCGATGCCGTCGATGGAAGTTGCCCGTACTAGTAGCATCGGGCCTCTGAGCGCTGAAGACTGGGGAATGATTTCGCGCTTCGCCCTCGGAACACTCACCTCGCAGGGCACGATGGGGGGGCTGCTTCTATCCGGGCTGGTAAGTGTCTATACATGCTATATGGACTAATTTTTGCAGTTTAACTCCTTAAGAATCGTTTCATATATAACGCACGGTATGAAAAATAGATGGGTAGTATAATCAAACGTTAACTAAATGTGAAGGGTCACATTTCCTCTGCGTAATATACTCGCACATCTTATAGCGCTCCCCGGTCCTTAGTCCCAAGTACACATTTACTCTCTCTCTCGTTCTCACTATAGCATTCCGTATACATGTAAAATATCATAAATAATAAAAAAAATATATCAATAAAAATACCAAAATTTAAGTAATATATATGTATTTTATCAAATTAATATGAATAAATATATGAATCCAAAATAGCTTTGAAAAATACAAAAAATATGTAAAAATCATAAAATTAAGGAAAATTATTTAGCGCTCGTAAAATGTAAAATCTTTACAAAAATTTAATCAGATATTAATATAATATAATTTGTACAGCTGCTGAAAACAGTGGGATGGCGCGTAGTGGTAGTGACGGGCGTCCTATACGGGGCTTTGTACGCTTATGAAAGGCTCACGTGGACCGCCAAAGCTCAGGAGCGAGTCTTCAAGAAGCAATACGTGGCCCACGCAAGCAAGAAGCTGCGTCTCATCGTGGACCTCACATCCGCCAACTGCAGCCACCAAGTGCAGCAGTGAGTATACGTTACATATCTCCCTCAGTTTCCTTGATCTATACTAATATAAAGTACCCATAAAAAGAAATACAAAAAGCCCTGCCATGCTTTTATTCTAACTAACTATGATGGCGCAGCGACCCAAATTGGGTCTTTGCCTCCGATACCACGAAACGCCATTCGGTACGATAGGCGCAGAACGCCTTCTCCTGCCACTAGGCTGCCTGGAGTGTGTAAAGATCAATTAAATCATTGCTTTTATTCAATTAAAAAATATTTACATTCAATATTATAATAAATATCAGTCAAGTTTTACGTATTACGATTTGGCAGCTAGTTTGATTACAAGCAGGTGACGTCATGACATCAAGTAACCTATATAAACGTATTTTAGCGTTTTAGCGGGATTTTTGTTCATTTTAACTGATGATGAGTTTTATAGAAACAGAGAAATTTCATGATGAGGCTGAAACTGGCAGTTTTAACATTCTAGTAGGTATTCAAGAGGGCTTGAATAGCTACTAGAATGTTAAATTATACATGTTAAAATGTCTCCAAAAAGTTCTAGAATTTGGTCGTTGCAAAAAGCTGCTGTTTTTCTGCTGCCAGTTTCAGCCTCATAATTTCATGCTACAATGAACTATTTAAGATATTTTCCTAAAACCTGTCAAATACACTATTATCGTTAGTTTTTATTAACAAACAACAAGCGACACGTGACAGCCCTGTCACTACAGTATAAATAATATGTATTTCAACTTGCTGGCGTTTTGGGCAAACTGTAAGCCAATAAATTGTTTGTAATAAATAAACAGCGTCCGCCGTTCTCCCCAGGGAACTGTCGACGATGTTTGCCCGCCTCTGCCGTCTGGTGGACGAGGCGACGACCGAGATGGACGGCGAGTTGTGCGAGGTTCGAGACGGCATCAAACTGCTGGAGGAGGCATCGGCCGCCGCCAAGCGTCTGCGCAACAAGGCTAACTATCTCGCGCACGAGCTGGACCTCTTCGACGAGTCTTTCCTCAACCACCACTAGGACGAGCTCACATACTGGTACGAAAATTTATATAGCGCTTAAGGTGGGTCAGGATTGTACAGAGACTTGTTTCGGGTCATGTATCAGACAGAATAAAAGTCACAAACAGTTTAACATTTAACCGATTCGTTGCTACATACAATTACCAGAAACGAAGGCTACGAGCTTGATTTACGTGAAAAATTAAGACAGATTTATTCTGATTTAAAAATGACACGGCTCCAGTGGCTAACGCCACATGCAAAAGAAAGTGATGGCACGCCATATGTGCCATCCGCAACGAATCAGTTAAGCAAAACTAATAATTTGAGACCATTTGAGAGATGGCAATCAAGTAATAACACGCCTTGGTACAGTTCATAGAGAACGTTTGCTCACAGCGCTGGTTCAACGCTCTGGTATTACGATTTGACAGCTAAAACATCGTTTACAAGCAGGTGACGTAATAACATCAAGTAACCTGCATAAAGGTGTGTTTAGCATTTTGTGTTTTTTTTTTAATTTAAACTTTGATGGAGATTTATAGAATATAGAGAATTTAACAAATAATTAATCAAATGGCAGATGTATTGTTGCAGTGTTGCCGACTCTCAATTTTCAGAAACTAAATGCAGCCTAATATGACAGCCGCTATGTAGCTTTATGATGATTTTTTTTTACAGCCACCCAAATATTGTGGCATATACCGGCAGCCATTTCAGCAGAGATACCGCGTTCGGTTCCAGCAGTATATTGAAATACCCTTTGGCAAGGTAAATATAAGTACCTTTATATCGCGTTGCGTCCGTCATCATAATCATGGTTGGGCAAAACATCAAAATTATAATAAATCTTGTTCTATTACGATTTCATACTTTGAAAAGAAGACATGTCATTTATAAATGAAAAAGGATACAAGTGACTCGATATAATATGCTAATATAAAATATTTAATCAAGAGATTATTGACGATGGACGCACGCTACTTTTAAGGTGAACAATTTATCAACCGACTGCTGAGTAGTTCCATCGCAGTCGGCTCATGACAATATCAGGGATTCGACACCCTGACGCCTCCGTAGAAGGTAAACATGTATATTCCTTATTATTATCAGCCGATGTACAGTTATACATACACCATGTAAATTATAGATTTTGTTGTTTTTTAATTATATCTTTACGTGTTTTATAACCATGAAATTGTGAGTAATCTTTGTTTGACTCAGCTATTACTGAATTACCTTTAAGGTTCTTATGGTTCCTGAATATTTTAATTTAGAATGTTTACCTTCACCCCAAACAACTTGGTGCTACCGATGGGGTTCAAAAAAACTGCAAAATATATGTAACAAATATTAAAATACTCCCGTTCATATAAAATGTGTAGTAACTTATAAATTGTTTAATGTACTTTTTACTGTTATTATCAATTGATTCAGTATTTTTATTCATAGCTGTTTTGCTTGTTTTTTTTACTTTAATAATATTGGTTTTATGTTAGGGCCAATATGCGTTTTAGCAAACTCGGGGTACTAGGTGTCTCAACATCTGTAGTTACCAATCGAAGAGCGAACGCTCACCAAACTGTCAACTTGGGGAAAAGTTTTTAAATCATGATTTATTTAGTATAATAACTGTGATAATTTATCATTTACTCGAGATTTGTTAAACAAGGATTTTTCGTTTTCATGAAATTAGCAACATCTATTTGCACTCGTACAGTCAACAGTGATGTAGTTGAACTAAGAATTAATTTTATATTTGTTGTATAATATGTAAGATGGGTGGCAGTTGGCCGTTTTAGCATCTATGCCGTTTCTGAAATGAACGACTTATATAAACATTAAAACAACGAGTTAGCAAATAATTTCTACCTATACATATGAACTGCATTTCAACTTGCAAATTGGAATACTAATAGTGCACTGAAAAATTGCATATAATGTAATAATTGCATCGAAGTCTGAGTGCAACTTCTCTGCAGTTCTAATGAATCGCATAGATTAATATTATAATAACATGTATTATCAGTGCTGTTAAGTGAAGCTGAATAAGTGATTTCATAGCCAGCAACAAATACTGTGTTAATTATCGCTTGGTAGAAAAAATTAAGCAAAAGTAATATGGATTCTAAAACGGCAAACTTCATACAAACCACCAAAGTTAATAACTTAGATGCTTCTTATTTTACATAGTTTTATGTAATTCAAGAAACAATTATTTTCAACGTCACAACTGTGAGCTATTGTTATTCAATTAAATGGCGTTGCAAATTGATCAGAGTCAACTCGGTCATGAATTTGACATGTTAAAACTGGGAGCCATGCAACCGTTTGATATTAGATAGATTTTGTTGTCCATTGTAATTAATTAGTTATCGCATAATTAGGAGAATTTCTTATGTAAATAAAACAATAAAGGATTCCTTTATAACATGTCTTGTTTATTTCAAAGTCAACAGTATAAAACTAAAGATAAATCCATATTTTAATTCAAATGAGATCAAATACCTAATTAATAAATATAACCACAATATAATTATCAAATATAAACATAATTTATAATTTGTTACAACTTCGATAAGTAAAAATTTCTTCAATGGTTATATTGTTTTTAATTGGGGTATGTTGCTGAAGTTTATGCTGAAATAGAAAATATTCCATCAGTAAAAGAAATTATGAATTTCAATATTTCCTAAAGAAAAACGTAAAACGGCTCTAACAGATATATCATAGTTATGGTATGAGCCCATTCACACATATCTATGAGATTAAAAAAGAAAACACATCCAGGAGATTTAGGTTGTATTTTAAATGTTAAAGAAACATGGCATTCTGAATGCTTAAACATAAAAATTCACCACATACTTAGCAATATTTTTCTTGCTTTTTATTAATAACAATTATTAATACAGGACATTATGTAAGTAAACTATATTATGGTATAATAAATGTAGCTAATTACTCCCAGTTTGGAAGATCTGCACTGGAATTCTGTTGACGGACAAGCAGTGGATCATTCCTATATAAACAATCTGATATAATGGTTGGAACAATTTTTATAATTAAAATTTTAACACAGTTGTGGGTTCTGTATATTCCAATTTCATTGATATATTAGCACTGTTATACAAGTCTTTCGAAGACTATATGTCTGACTGCTTGTATGGGCACTATCCATTGTGAGACGGCGGGGGAATCCCAGAAATCCAGGAAGGAAATAGATGTTATAAAAAATGTAAGTATTATTAATTATAATAACGTCGATGTTGGACAGAAATTTGTATTAGAACAAGAAGACATTTCTCATATTCTGTTTTATATTATTATTATCCCTAGCAGGAGAATGGCAAATTAAACAAGAGATAATCCATTTTGTATTTTTCAATTATGCATTCTTTGGATAAGGAAAGGACTGGAAGTAACTGTTACAGCTATTCCTAATGAGCTATCCTTAGTGAGGGAGGTTAATTGCTAGGCAACCTTTACGTAATTTATCAACTGTCTAAGCAACAAAACTTTAGTGGCCCTATTTGGTACTAGGGGGTAGGTCTAAAAAATATCTATGATGTCATAATTGTAACTTTTTCCTAACTAGTCCAGTCATTACGTCGGAAAAATCGGGAAATAAATGAAAATGAACCGAGAAAGCCAAATTTTGGATATTACGTGGGGGATGGCAAGAAAAGCTTAAGTTCAAATTGTCGACCAAAATAACCTTGTGCAATTTCCGCCATCTTGAAAAAACCCTTAAATTCAGTTTTTTCATCATAACTCGGTTCCCCGTAGAGATACGAAATTTTTTATAGAATACTTTTTTGTTGCTCTTCTCGCGATCTACAATTAAGGTCCCATGCATTTTTCACGTATCGATCGTCGTTTTCGAGATATCGATCAAAAATATCTGGCACCGACTCCAAAAAACAATAGGTATATAAGTATAACTATTGTAAGATATTTAGCTGGTTTAACTTTAATTACTTTGACATAGTTTAGGAAAATTATAGTATTAGGTAATAGATATTAGGAATTATTTTTTAATTTTTAGTTTTTTTTGTGTTCACGCATTTTGAAGTCGGTTTTTTTTTTTTTTTTAAAGTTAATTATTTTATTTTAAAATTTTTAGTGTTACTTTTTTGTAGATACTAATCGTTCAAATTGGTTCATAATCGGCGGAGATATTGCGTATAAAAAAGTTCATCCGCAATTTTCCACCCTTGGCATTAGAAATGAGACAGCATGGCGTCGATTCATGACGTCATTACCACTGGCCAGTATACTGTTGTATATTTGGGAATACAATTCATTAAATGTTGCTTCGGATTCACTATAGTACTTACTATTGAAACATCTTTTTTAAAGTCTCCTTTATTAAATCTTATTGCGCCATCACGTGTTTCCAGTCCGTAATGGCGGCAAACCGTTAGCGTTTCATCCTTGTTATTGAATCGTAACCATTTCGTTAGCACTTCACTAGGTAATGTTAGCTGCTTGCTGTTGTAGCCATGGCTCAATACTTGCAGAGCATCCCTGGGGGAAATAACATTACTTCAATTACACATTTTGAATCGTCATTTCAAGATTTTATTGGTGTGAGGAACAAATAAAATATTTTAATAGAAAACGTGGAAAAAAAACGAAACGGCTCATAAGTGAATTTTGAAGCGGGAATCGAACTCGCAACCTTTTGGAAGTCCGGTCCCATACTTTCCCAATTGAGCTACCGAGCCGAGTCGATTTTTTTCAGTATATTTCTATTAAAATAATTAATCTTATAAGATAGCATTGAAAAAATGCAAAAAATATATAAAATTATGAGGAAAAATTCATGGTATATATAGATGGATTCATATAGTCGTAACCAGTATTAATAGCTATTTGAAATGACAATTTACTAAGGAATTAATGAAATAAAGTAGGTTGAGTGGCTTGTTAAGGTTTTTAAGGTAACGCCATTCCCAGTTTCGATGAAGCCGGCCCAGCCAGATCAATGCAGGAAGCTATATTGGCTCTAGTCTAGGTGTTCTGGTAGTTTCTGAATTCCATAACACAAGTGCTTTAGCTACTTGAATTCAGAAAAACTTACGTGATGTTGTCTAATATTTATTACATAATAGTGGCGCCATCTTTGACGATCAGCCAGTGTTTTGTGTACGAGTTAAAATCTTTACATACTTTGCTTTGAAATAACTTCCTTGATATTGATTTAGTTATAAATCCCTGGGTTTTACATCACTGTCATTGCCAATGAAAAAATAAGCATTACATGTTTCTTTGTTGACCCTACTAGGAAACTTTAGGTCAAAACCAGAGGGGAAAGAGTTGGGGTAGGCAAGATGGAGCAACTCTCAACATCTTACATTTTTTATGGTATAGTATCATACCTTTATATTTTTCAATAGGGTTTTCGGAAGTTACTTCTCCTAAGGCATGAAGGGCGGGTATCTCCCCTCTGGATTAATCGATGTTAAGAAAATTAGTTCATATCACAAATAAATGAATCGTGAAGCTAGGGCTTTCTTGTGTTTAGCCATTGACCCTTTTGATGTACCAAAAAAGTGACAAATTAATGGAGCTAGTATACAGAATCACCACTTTGAGTTTTTTTTTAATGTTAGTGGGAAAAATTTGCACTCTAATTCAAAGAGGTAGCTTATAAAGTAATTCTTACCTTTGTAGTTCAGGAAGATGTAAAAATACAGCATAATATGCGAGAGGACACAGCTTGTCTATTAGTCTACATGTGTTTATAAAATTCCCCTTTATATTAGCCACAGCTATTCTATAAGACAACTGTAACAACTGATTGCTGAAAAGGAAAAGTTATATAATATTATTGTTTTTATTTGATTTATACGATATTGTGATTTTTAATAATACAAGAAACCAATTTGGTTCTATTTCACAATTCTCTTAATAAGATTATCACCTTTTTAATTCTTTTGAGAGGCTCAAATATCTTAATATAGGATGAATGTCATTTAAAATACACAATATATAAAGACTCTCCATCAGTATTCTATCATGGGTAACTTCATTGACATTTAGTCCCAAAAATGAAACACTCAGTTTGTCCATTGTATCATTCTCCTTTTGCTCCATATCATCACAGCAGGAAAGAAACCATTTCATACATTCTAATAAGTATTTTTTATTAAGCACTGGATCAAAGTCATTTAGAGGAAGACTGTATAACCTGAAATAATAGCACAAAACATTTAATAAGTGGGACATAATACAGTACAATTAATTGTTTAACTAAGAAAAAAATATGCTTTTTATACTTTAATTACTTAATAGCCATGTTTCATTTTAATACCACATCTAAAACCTTCATAAAGATAAGACTTGTATGCTTAGTTTATTTTCTGGTTTCTGTTTAAAAAATAATCATTTATTAAACATTTCTTTAACTGGTTAAAATTTCCAATATGGACCGTCGATTTAAATGCCCATATTTTTTTTGTAGATAGTATTCACTAAAAGAAAGCATTTTGCAAAGTATTAGGTTACGAAAATTTACGGTTCATGAGATATATTTTTTTAAACTTTTCGTACAAATTGGCAAATAACACGATATGGACCGTCAATATATGAGGTTTGAGGGGTGGGAGGGGGGAGGGGGGTTAGGGCTATCCCCCCGTGCCAACCCCACCCTGCGGAACCCCATGGTTATTGTGATATTCATGGTTAAAGTTTTAAGGTTAGAATAGCGCTATTTAGTTTTAACTGTACCTAAACCAATAACTATAGGACCGATTCGGTTCTGGCACTTCGCCGGCCGCTGCCTCGGCACGCTCGCTTCGCTCGCTCGGCTCGTGCGTTGTGGTCACAGTTCTAACCTAACCTAACCAAACCAAAATTAATGTATATAATACTGATTACTATTGTAGTATTATGTATGTATACAAAGTTTGAGATTGTAACAAACAAGGTAAGAAAGTATTTTTTACAAATTAGAAATATGTTTTTTTTTATTATCGCGTATTATCACGGTTTTTTCGTTCTTATCTTAAAAGAGATGTGTCTAAATGAGCTCTAATGAGATTTAATTGTTTCTTGGTTAACAAAAGCTGTTAATTATTAAAAGTCTGGTTCAAAATAAAGAAAAGTGAAAAAAAATATCTGACGCAGCTGGGTATGTAATGTATAAGTATGTTTTCTACAAATCACGAATGTTGGAACGCCGCGACGTCATACTGTACGCGTACGCAGTACGTTGTTTTAATATACATAACATAGCATGTTATAAGATACTCAGTAACTGAAGTAACGAGTAACAATATGATAGTAACGAGAACTAATTGTCATAGTAATGAATACATACTAGTACGTGAAGTGATTGACGTTTGACATCTATTATTTGTCAAATTTATTGTGTAATTGCGTGTTATTTGCCAATTTGTATGAAAAGTTTAAAAAAATATATCTCATGAACCATAAGTTTTCGTAACCTAATACTTTGCAAAACGCTTTCTTTTAGTGAGTACTAACTACAAAAAAAATATGGACATTTAAATCAACGGTCCATATTGGAAATTTTAGCCCTTTAACTTACTTAACCTAACTTACCTATATCCAAAATATACATAAAACCTAATCATAGGTTCTAACAAATCAGCGCACTGATTTGGCGGCAGTCTTTGTATTGTCATATCTTGTCGTATAGCTCTCAGGCGGTCATTAACAAAATCATATAGCACCGCTGTTGATACTTCTGGCCTTTTTAAAACTCTGCAAATATTACATTAATCTTATTGAAGAGGGCTTAAGTAAAATGTTAGTTCTAGTTTTGATAATGTCAGCAGTACTTACTGAAACAGTAGATAGTACAATGTATCTTTTAAAACAGAGTATGGACGCAACAAACTTGGTACTGCCATATTTGAGTCTGCTGCTGATCTACTGTAACTTTTAACAAGTTTCTTTACTGGACCAACAACTTCTAAAACATGAATCAATTTCTCTTTGGTCCGTCTGCAAATATATATGTTACTCTGTATTAGGCTCATTGGTGTGAATGTAAGAAATTATAATAATTGTTTCTTTAAAATTAAATTGATTAGTAAGTAAACCTTGACTAATTTTGGGAATAAAACCAAAATATTTTTCGTCACAAATAGTAAACAATGTTGAAAGTAGACTTACAAATCTACTTCATCTTGTGGACACATAGAATAACAAGTCCCGGTAATAAAATCTTGGTTTTCATTAGTACTCTTTTGTATATAATTCTTACAGAAATAATCAAAGTAGGACATTTCGATTAAAAACTTTAAATTCTACAATTGACAATTTGATTAACATTTATTTCATAGTTGTTGTTATTTTCCTCGGAAGGCAGGGCAAGAGGTATAGGCCATACAGCCTCGTCTTTAGTAATTTCGTTTCTTATGCCAGGAATTCCAGGATGATGGGAGCTGAAGTATGAATGGTTAATAGAAGATAAATGAATTATCAAATGAATGATATAACTACTTGGCCTTGGTTTCAGTAAAGATGTAGGGATATATTGAAAAACCCGTAGACTTATTGAGAGCGTAAAAAGACGTTTTCCTGTATGTTTACTAATGCTTATCGGTTTTAATCCAACATTGTTACACACTGAAATCCTTTACAATCAATATTTATAAAAAAAGGAAAGCACTGAAATGACACGTCCGCTCCTGCCAAAAAGTAAGCTGAGTTATGCAAGTTAATGTGCTGTTGGTCGTACTTTTTTCCGTTAAGGTTGGGATCCTTAACTCGTACAGCCTCGTATTCAGTTATATCTTTTTAGTGACGACTGTCATATAAATGATTCCTTTTATTTCGTAAACATGTAGAAAATTACTAAAAATTCCTCTGCGAAAAAACCTAAGCTGCTGTTTCATTTCTTGTTCATAAACACTAAATTATGCAGCTCCTGAGCACATACATTCTGTAGAAGACTGACGGACAGGACAACTTTGCGGCTTGTTTTGCAGGACAACTTGTTTTCACTAATGAGCCTCTCAGCTCTGCGCTGAATCGTGTCCATTGCAGCAAGTTGGTATTTTGCTGAGCCATCCCAGAGATGGCTGTAATATTCCACGCAAGATCGGGCTTGAGTTTTATAGATAGCTAAAACTGTCCCAGCATGAAATATCGATTGACCTCATTTATTTTAGGGTTTTAGTTGCAGTTTGAGCCTTGGACTCGATGTTGGCGCCGAAGTTGAGGTCTGAAGACAACTCCATGCCAAGAAGCTCGAGGCCTGTCGGTCATAGGTACAAATGTACCTCGGAAAGATAGGAGTGAGATTGTTGGAACTCCTTTTTGCCGTGAAAAGACACGCTTGCATTTTGGAGGCGTTGAAATCAGCGGCGTAGCGTAGTGGGGGCGGCAGGGGCGGCCCGCCCCGGGCGGCATTTTCAGGGGGCGGCAAAATTTAACAATAAATATAAAAAATATTTCAACCATTTCATATTTTTATTGCAACTACGGCCTGATTGATAAGAGCACGGATTTTTTCATTACTTATTCTGTGACGAATGGAGGGAATCCCCTTTCTTTGAATGATATATTGTAGCGACTGCTGGCAACTTCGTCTATTCTGATTTGCAGGGATTCCCCTTTGTTTATTTTGTGCTTGAAATGACTAATGATCCGCGAAAATGGTTTTGACAATTCAATGAAAGTTTTATTGATGGATACTCAGTTGTGCAATTCACATTGTGTCGTATCGAAATTTGTTACGCTTTAAAACTGTGACTTTTGAGCAAATAAAGGTAAACTTTTTTATTTAAAATCTAAACTGTATATTGCAAAATAATGACTGCTCTTGCCGAAAAGTTATCTAGAATTAATGTACCTATATAATGAATAGTATACTTTAAATTGAAATACCTAAATAAGAGGGCAGCAAAATTGTCCTTCGCCCCGGGCGGCCGACACCCACGCTACGCCGCTGGTTGAAATGAACGAGGTTACTGTCACCCCACTGGGAAACGTGGCTTAACCTCTGGGTTCGTTCGCTCAACCATGGCCTCTCTCATCAACATCACATAGTCACCCCTGGCTTTTGCGTAAGACAGTTATCTCTCTACGACAGCACTGTTGTCTGCATATCCAACAATTCCTGGTATCAAAAGGTCATTGATGTACAACAGGGAAAGTGTCGCAGAGAGAACAGACCCCTGAGGAACTCCAGCATCAATAGCCACTGAGTCAGAGAAGCAGCCATTGATAACTACTCTGATCGAACGTTCAGTCAGGAAATCGGCTATCCAACTACATAAGTCAGCAGGGATACCATACGCAGGAAGCTCACGCAGCAGACAACTATACTTATTTTTACAAGTACTTTACTGACATAAATGTAATTAGAATTTAAAAAATCAACTTTATTACTGAAAAGAATTGCAGCAGTCCCCTATAAATCCTATTTTTAATATTTAGAACAACTATATTTGTATGTGTTTTGCAATCTTAATGTTTTATGGATTTTCAATTTTTTTTGTTTATCAATGTAGTGTACATTTTAATAAATAGCTGAAAATTGTACATAATGATTAAATAAAAATTTCGGATTCGAGTTTTTTCATTATTTGCATTTTGTGAGAACATTTAATATAGTAATGTATATTTTTTATACCACTGAAAAGTAGAGATTTCAACGAACAAAAAGCACAGTGACTTTTTCAAAAAGCAAATATTTTGATGTATTTTCGATTGAAAATAAGGGTGATTTTTGGATATTAAGAAAAAATAAATATTTTAAATCAAAAAATGGCTGTGTGTTCGGGATATAAAAAGGTATGTTTTCAGCGAATTTCGTTAAAAATTTTTTTTTTGCAAAAGATAAAAATGAAAAACCAAATACTTGGTTTTTTGAATTTTTCACATAAATTTTGAGGTTATGTGAAAAAAGTGTAAATACAAAAGTTGTAGATCTTTTTATTACTTTGCCATTTTACTTTTTTCATAGGACTTGTAGTTTTGCCGGAAATCGAGATAAACCGATTTTTCCCCTTCCCGACCTCAGATCGCCCGTGAATTATTTTTCCTATCATTTTTGTTATCTTCTCTACCTTTTCCAATGTATTTCATCCAAATAGAATTTTTTTGGTTTCAAAAATTATAGATCCTGGTCTACTAGGATCAATAAAGTACAATAAAACAGACATAAAGAGGCAATAAAATACAAAATAAGGGTTTAAGCTGTGTGCGGCTGAATCTAACCCCGTGGCAGTGGTAAATCCCGTCTGTCTTATAAACTCCGTAAGGATACTTATATGTTGTTTTAAAAAAATGAGTTGAAACAATTTTTTTTCTTGAATCTATTAGTTCGCGAAAGCTACTCAAAACTTTATCAGGCTCACCTTACATAAAGATATAAATACAACTAGACAATAAAAACGTTTTACTTTTTAAATTTTTGTATTAGTGCAAAAAAACGTCACATAAACATCCACGACAGCTGAGATTTTTTATTCATGTACTTGATTTTTTTGTGACGACATAATTCAATTTTAACAAATTTGGATTATATCTTCTTTTAGTTTCTTAAGTTCCTTCGCGTGAATCCATTTAATGCCAGTTGCAGACGCTGGACTTGGCTGTCTGCCTATGTATCTGTAAAACAAAAAAAATCGCAAATGCTAATGTGATTCAGTATTTACTTCTATGAAAAGGCGGGCGGACTGTTGGATAAAGTTTCCTTCGACATAGCGGTGTATCATAGCCAAGTAAGGGTGCGTTTTCACTGTGGCGGAGTTGAAAGTTGCCCAGCTTAGCGATACATGAACTGATCAAATATAATTATCGTTATATTTCTATTGTTGTTAGTTCAGAGCAGATTGTTTTTTTTTTATTCATACACCGCTAAGTTTCGTTTCGCCCAACTCCACCTTTGTAGTGCGCCAGACGAACGCACGACGTTTTATGTACTTAAAGATAAAGATAAAAATAAAAATGTTTTTCATTCAATATGAGCATGTACAATGCATTTGTTGAAAGTCAACAACGATGCCATGGCTTCATTAGTCCTACGACGGGAGACCTTGTACCGAGAAGAATCCTCAAGTTTTTTTGCTAATGTCTGGGCCATTAAGTAATGGTACTTGAAAGATAGTACAGAGTGGTTCCTGGATGCGTATACTGTGAAATCATCAATCGATCATGTAAATGGCACCGCTTAGTTCAATTTTTTAAACTAATAACAGAGGCCTAAGTGCGAGTTTGCACGTCCGCACTCGATATCGCTTGCGTAGAATATTACTACGGATTTTTGTATCAGCGCCCCTAGCGGTATCCATCAGTGTTGGTTATTGTCTATCGGGTCACCTATTACTTAATATGTTGATTTCACAAATAAAAGAGTCGCTACGTTGACCGAATTTATTTGCGCGGAAATAATAAGAAATACAATTTACACGGTTAACTAGGTGGTTAGCGCGGGACGACTGGTGAGGCGCGGGCGCGTTGCTTATTATATTATAAAGAGCTTGCACAGCTAAAATGCAGGGCGCGACGCCCCCACAATCATCCCCCTCTTACAAGAAAAAAAAAAAATCACAAAAAAATATATCACTCTAAAATTAAAACTTCACACTTAGCTAGGACACACAACACAAGGTACACAGGAATGCGCTGAACAAACAATACATACTCGCAACGGCTGTGCGCTGTAACATGACGCAAGCAGCTGACGCCTGTAATCTAACGTTAGACAATACAAATCAATGACTCTTTTGTTTATTACAATTACATTAAATAATTAGTTCATAATGTACTAACATTACAGAATATAGTTTGATAGTTGTATACATCTACTAAACGGCTAAACACTCGTTAACAACTCATCTAATGTTACGAGTAAAAAATCTTAATTCTAATATCTTATATATGTTGCGGACACCAATTTTTGGGCCGACCTAAAAGTGTCTCAGGAGAGACACGGCAAATTTGACACGACTTAGGTAGTTGCCACAAAAGCTATGCTCTGCAATAAAAAATTAACAGTTTAAAGCCCGGCAGCACCTTTTGTAGCAACGCCACGCATGTATTTACATTAATTAACTATTAACGCCGTAAGGCGGTGCCACTTTATGAACCCAAAAAAATTATTAGTGGATTTATTACATATTTACACTCTGTTTGACTAAATGTTGTCATTGCTTTATGCACTTATCTGTCCTTGCGCGATTTGATTTTGTTTAATAGTGTTTTCCATTTCCTTACGAAACCAACCTTGAACCCGTGAACGGCACGAACTGCAACACCAATACGCTATGATGGCGAACATTAGTATGGCAATAACTGTAATTATTATACCGTACGGTACGCTTGCATGTGGTTTTCCAAATTACTGACACTAGCTTGATTCGCTCCGTTTTGTGTTATTATAACTTCTTCCTCTTTACTATATGATTTTCCCATGGTAATAATAATTTTGAAATTTTAGAGAGAATAAGAAAAAAACAATATATACCTATATATATCTGCGTAGGTAATCTTTTGATGAGATTAAATTTAATATTGACCATCTTGTTACCTTATTTATATCGAAAAATATGTTAAGTTAGTTTGTCACGTTTTCTATATTACCTGTCAGCAAAAAAATCTAACTGGCGGTCTAACAACACGTCCGCTACTTGTGGTACGTGTCGTAAGGTTAACCTGATTATTTTCGCATTCTTTATTTTCTAAGTTACTACGATCGCTAGAATTGTCTGTCCCCGATAAATTTGTTTCCGCATCATCTTTGAATATGTAAGCAGGTTTTAACCTATCTATTGATATGTGAACTGATTTATTGCCTACATTTACTTTATACACTTTGTTTTGTCTATTTACTACTGGGTAGGGACCTTCATACGAAGGGCTTAGTGCCTTTTTAGAAATATCGTTTCTGATGAACACATGTGTACACGTTTTTAGGTCGCTGTTTACAAAAAACTTTTTTGAGCTGCTTTTTTCCCTAGACCAGGGATGCAAAGACTGCGGCCCGAGGGCCGCGTGCGGCCCGCCAGTCGAATACAGGTGGCCCGCCGACAGCAAAAATAATACTCTTGTACATTCGAAAATATTGAATTCTATTCCAGAATTAAACCAAAAAAAATATGTTCGAAAAGTAATTTGAATATCGCGCGCCGCTGTGTGTGCGTCACTCGGTAACAACGGTCGGTAATGTTCGCGCCGATCTCGGCTAAATTCGTTTTCTTGAGGAAGCCGGGCGGCGGCGGGCGGCGCGACGACGGGCAAGCGAGATAGCAATAGTCCCGAATTCCCGATTGCTCGCGTAGATACACGAAGCTTCCAGATTCGATTTCGAGATTTCTCCAGACAGTTTTCGACTCTATACGCGCGGTATAAAAGCCACGCTAACCGCAGCGACCGACAATTCGGTTTTAAATTGAGCGACTAGCCGAGTCGGTGTCTTATATTTTGATTCACATTCAACGTAGGTTTCCTGTTGCACTTGCAGTGTTAACCCGTGAAGTGCTGTGTATATGTAATTGTGTTGTGAAATCGTAAGTAAAACTCTGTTATTAATATAGAACAGAACAGCAACTTACAAGCATTAAATTGTTGTTTTGTTTTATTCGCTCGTTTTGTTTTTTGGTAATATAAATAAGGATGGGTAATTTAAGTAGGTACTGTAATTGTTTTTAGGTGCTGTGTTAATCCTAGCCAGGATTAGAACGCAACATGGACAAGCCAGGGCCTAGTAAAAAACGTAAGGTTAAAGATGAAAATCGGCAGTTTCAAGAAATTTGGACTGAGAAATACTTTTTTGTATGGTCGCATAACAAAGTCGTTTGTTTAATTTGCAAGAATTCTGTTGCGATTGCAAAGGAATATAATGTAAAAAGGCACTATAAAACGCAGCATCCTACTTTTACCAGGTTTACAGGCGAATTAAGAAAGCAAAAAATGTTGTCTTTAAAACGGGAGCTTATTGGTCAGCAAGCTATGTTTACAAAACCCATTCAAGATTCAGAAGCAGCTACAGAAGTTAGTTATGAAATTTCTAGAATGATAGCAAAGCGAAGTCGCCCCTTCAATGATGGGGATTTTGTAAAAGAATGCATAGAAATTGCCGCTAAGAAAATGTGTCCAGAAGCAGCAAAAAAATTTGAGAAAATTCAACTGAATCGCATGACTATCCAAAGACGAATTATGTCTTTGTCAGGTGATATTGCGGAACAATTAACTGAAAAAACTAAGATCATTGAATTTTTTTCATTAGCACTCGACGAATCCACTGATATTACTTCCACAGCTCAACTTCTCATATTCATACGAGGTGTTAGTCAAGATTTTGAAGTCTTAGAAGAGTTATTAGAAATGTGTTCATTAAAAGGTCAAACCAAAGGAGTTGATATACTCAATGTACTTTTGGATGAGTGTTCAAAAACTGATTTGGACTTATCAAAATTATCAGGAGTTGCCACTGACGGTGCTCCTTCGATGATTGGTGTCAATTCCGGGCTAGTTACTTTGCTGAAAAAGCATCTGCAAGAAAAAAACATAAACGCTAAAGATCTCATGCAGTTTCACTGCATTATACACCAAGAAGCCCTCTGTTCTAAAAAAATTGAATTTCAAAATGTCATGAAAGTGGTAGTTTCGACTGTAAATTTCATAAGATCGCGAGGACTCAATCACAGGCAATTCAAACAATTCCTTGATGATATCGAAAGCGAATATGGAGATTTACTGTATTATACAGAAGTAAGGTGGCTAAGTCGTGGATTGACCCTGGAACGATTTCTAAATTTAATAGAAGAAATTGGAATATTTCTGGCGGAAAAGCAAAGGGATGTCCCGGAACTTAAAAATCCTGATTGGTTGTGTGATTTGGCCTTTTTAGTTGACATTACAAATCATTTGAATGTCTTGAACACACGGCTTCAAGGCAAAAATCAACTAATATCCCAGCTCTACGCTCATGTATCATCCTTTCAATGTAAGCTGACACTTTTCAGTTCGCAATTGAACTCTGGAAATTACAATCATTTTCCGAATTATAAGAAAATGGCTGAAAAATTCAACAAAACTGCGATTAATTTCAGTTATGTAGAAAAACTAGATATTCTGATTCAAGCTTTTCAAGACAGATTTTCGGAGTTTAAAAAAGTGAAACCTCTGTTGGACATATTCAGCAATCCTTTCACGATTTCAGTTGAAAATGCGCCAGAGTCAATGCAGTTAGAAATTATCGACATTCAAAACGACCAAGATTTACGCAACAAATTCAATGAAGGAGACTTGCTGAACTTTTACCGCTGCATTGATAAAAATACGTACAAAGAGTTGCGCATAAACGCTCTGAAATGTGCCAGCTTATTTGGTTCTACCTATATATGTGAACAAACCTTTTCAATACTAAATAATAATAAAACAAAAAATCGAAACCGCCTCGCAAATGAAAGTTTGGAAGCAGTTTTACGCGTTGCCACAAGTAAATTTGAGCCAAATATTAAAAAGATTGTAAGCACTATGCAGTGCCACGCTTCAAATTAATAAATTATTTTACAATTTTAATACATTATTATCAATTCTTTATTGTCTTTAATTACCTATACTTCTTGGCCCGTCATCAGTTCATGATTTGCCCGAGTGGCCCCTAGTCTTAATAAGTCTGTGCATCCCAGCCCTGGACTGTGGCTTCAATTTACTGATTGTTTCACGTAAATTGCTGATAAATTCTTGACTACTATTACCTATCTTGTTAATATTAAAAAAATCTGCTGGTAGCCTGATTGTCTGACCGTAGATCATTTCCGCTGCACTAATTCCTGTATCCGTTCTATATGCTGCTCTTAAACCTAACAATACAGTTGGTAGCTCGCTAGCCCAGTCTGTGCTGTCTGTCAGTCGTGCTGTTAATGCATTTTTTAGTGAACGATGCCATCTCTCGATTAAACCGTTGCTTTGTGGGTGATACGCGGTAGTTCTAATTCTTTGGACTCCTAATACCTTGATTAACTCGTTAAAAAGTTCACTCTCAAATTGCCTTCCTTGATCGGTAGTTATCCGGCTTGGACAACCGAATCTGCATATCCAATTTGTATATATAACATTTGAAACGGTTTCAGCTGATATGTCAGAAACTGGAATGGCTTCTGGCCAACGCGTGAAACGGTCCATAATAGTTACTATATAACGCTCTCCATTTTTAGCTGTCGGTAAAGGACCTACTATATCTGTGTGTATATGTTCAAACCTAGTACACTCTGGGAAGCTTGTATAGTTCGCAATAGTATGTCTGTTAATTTTTGTTTTTTGGCACGGTATGCAATTTTTGGCCCACGTATTAACTTCTTTGTTCATACCTGGCCAAAAATATCTCTCGGCGATAAGTTTCCTTGTAACGCGAATACCCGGATGACTGACGTTATGTATGCTATTAAAAATTGACCTCCGAAATTTAACGGGTACAACAGGCCTAGCTTTATTCGTACTTACTTCACAGTAAATCTTTGTGTTCATCGTAGGCATAACAATGTACTGGAATTTTAAATTATTATTTCCTTTAACCATTAACTCGGGTTCAGTTTCCTGTGCGTGGGCTAATTCTTCGTAATCTATCACGGTAGGGCAAGCTATAGACTCGACGCGCGATAAGGCGTCTGCCACAATGTTATCTGAGCCGCTAATATGCTGTATATCGCTAGTGAATTCGCTAATATACATCAATTGTCGGGTTTTCCTAGCAAGTTCCTTGTCGCTACCGATTTTAGTAAAAGCGTAAATTAAAGGTTTGTGATCCGTATTATTGTTAATGTTCGGCCTTCTAACAAGTTCCTAAAATGTATAATAGCCATATAAATAGCTGCGAGTTCTTTATCATAAGTACTGTATTTAATTTGCGATTGAGATAGACTTTTAGAAAAATAACCTAATGGGAACCACTTATTATCTAATTTCTGTTGCAAAACTGCGCCGACGCATGAATCGGACGCGTCGGTCATCAATGCTAACGGAGCATTTACACTAGGGTGAGACAATGTAGCAGCATTTTTGAGGCTAACTTTACATTGTTCAAAAGCCCAAATACTTTTTTCGTTCCAACAAATCTGAGTTTTGTCTTTCTTTTTTGAATTATGTAAGAATTTATTTAATTCTGCCTGGTATTTGACTGCGTGAGGCAGGTGTGCCCTGTAAAAATTTAACATACCTAAGAAACGTCTTAACTCTTCCACTGTATTTGGTCGCGGATAGTCTGAAATGGCCTTTACCTTCCCGGGCAATGGAGTGATACCTTCTTGCGATACTAGATATCCTAAAAATTCAACTGTGGGTTGACCAAAACTACATTTACTCAAGTTTATCGTTATACCTAGTTTCTTAAATCTTTTAAAAATCTCTCTTAAATGAATTTTTAATATTTTTTCGTTATCCGCGGCTATAATGACGTCATCGATATAACAGAATAGTGCTGATTCATTAACTTGTGTCGCATCTCTAATACGCTCGATTCCCTTTAAAACATCGTGATCCATGAATCTTTGGAAGGTTTGCGCTGCATTCCTGAGACCAAAGCTCATGCGGGGGAATTCAAACAATCCGAATGGGGTGCATATGCCGGTTTTTTCAATATCGTCGGGTGTTATGCAAATATTGTCATACGCCATATTTAAATCTAAAGGTGCAAAACATTTTTTGTTAGGTAAAATATACGTAAAATCTTGTAAACGGGGTATGGGGTAACGGTCTGGCTTAGTGATAGCGTTAAGGGCCCTGTAGTCGCCACATGGTCTTAACTGTCCATCCTTTTTGGGGACTACATGTAATGGACTTGCCCACTCTCCTTTTCCTGGCCTACATATGCCTAATTCCTGCATTTTTTCAAACTCTTTTTTTACCTTTACATATCGGTCCGGCGGTAGTGGCCTTGCCCGCGCACATACCGGGGCACCGGAGGTAACGATGTGATGTTGTACAGTATTTACGGAATCTTCTCTAAAAGCTACTGGTTTAGTTATGTCTACAAATTCCTCCAAGATTTCGCGATAAGGGTGGTCACTCTGTATACTCTTATAGCGAATTAGATGCAATCCACTATTTACGATTTGTTTATAGAAGCGAGGGAATTGATGAATGAAAGTCCTGCATAGATTATTGAATTTGTCTTAAGAAACTTGCTAATGTTACAGTTACAATCATTACATTAAAAGTTCTTCCTATCTGAGAAAATCACTGCTGTCAGGAAAAGTAAATTGCGTCTTATTTTTATTACACAGAGTATCTCTTAAAATCACAGATTAATAATTATATTACAGAGACACATCCGCCACAACACCCCCCTACGGAGAGAGACAACTAGTCTTTAAAAACCTTAAATCTAACGCGCCTACCTGATCGTGTGGTATAGGGCGGAGGTTTGGATGACAGCGCAGGTGCGGATGATTGTAGTGCTGCCGGGACCGAATGTTCCCCAGTAGTTTTCAAATCTTTAGGGCCTGGAAAATCAGATTCAGGTGCAGCCCCAGCTGATTTATTTTTTGTTGTTGCTGTAGGCGTGGAATCTTCTTGCAAAATGAATGCAGGCTTAATTCTGTCGACGCTTACTGTGACACATTTACCCTTAATGTTGATAGTTATAGTTTTACCATCTGTTGCTCTTTCAACTATTTTGTATGGGCCACTATAAGGAGGCTGTAAAGGTCGGCGAACAGAATCTTCGCGTAGATAAACATGGGAGGCAGAATCCAGCTTTTTAAATACAAAGGAAGATTTGATGCCATGCCGAGATGCTGGAACCGGTCGAATTCCCGACATGTGATGTCTCAGTCTCGAGACAAAATCAGTATAATCACCTAAAAAATTGTGACGAAACGAAGGTACCACCATCTCACCGGGCAGACGTAGAGTTTCACCATACAGCATTTCTGCTGCGGATGAACCAATATCCTCCTTATAAGCAGCTCGAATCCCTAGCAGTACGAGGGGTAAAGCAATCATCCAATCGCCACCGTGGCACATAATTTTAATTGGCGATGAAATCGCTCTATCATTCCGTTTGCTTGTGGGTGATATGCGGTAGTTCTAATGCGTTTGGTAGCGAAACTCTGCATCAATCTGCGGAACAAATCTGATTCGAACTGAGTTCCTTGATCAGTCGTGATGACAGATGGAACGCCAAAGCGAGAAACCCATTCGCGCACTAAAGTCTCTGCGACTTCTTCGGCTGTGATACTTTGCATTGGCCAGGCTTCAGGCCACCTTGAAACTCGATCTATGGCGGTTAAGCAGTAGCGAAATCCTTTGCAAAGAGGTAAGGGTCCGATAATGTCGATGTGCACATGCATAAAGCGACCACTGGGTGTATCGAAATTGCTGAGTGGGGAAGAATTATGTTTGGAGACTTTGCTGCGTTGACATGCGTCACATGTACGAGCCCACTCTCTACAATCCTTGTTAAGGGCCGGCCAGACATAGCGATCAGCTACGAGACGAGCCGTAGCCCGAATGCTAGGATGACTCAAATTGTGCAGCTTGTCAAAGATAATACGACGCAAATCTCTTGGGACATAGGGGCGAGGTTTTCCAGTCGAGAGGTCACAGAATAAGGAGAACCCTGTACCAGGGACGCTCATTTTTGTAAGACGGAGGCTGGAATTTTCCAATAATTTAGGCAATTCCTTGTCTGCCTCTTGAAGCTTGGCGAGAGCCTCATATTCTTGCTCAAGCGAAATTGCGTCGATTCGGGACATGGCATCCGCAACGATATTATGCTCCCCTCTAATATATTTAATATCTGTTGTAAACTGACTAATAAAGGACAGTTGGTTGAGCTGCGGTGGAGGAAGCTTCTCGCGGCGTTGTACAAAAGCATAAAGCAGCGGCTTATGGTCTGTAAAAATGGTCACGTGTTGGACTTCGACTATGTGCCGAAAATGCTGAATACTTTCGTACACAGCCAATAGCTCACGATAGTAAGCTGGCCACTGGCATTGTTGAGGGGTCAATTTTTTACTAAAAAATGCAAGAGGGCACCAATGACCATCAACAAACTGTTGCAGGCAGGAACCGATATGGACATTTGATGCATCAGTAAACAACCCGAGAGATACATTAGCGACAGGATGGTAAAGCAAAGTTGCATCGGACAAGCTTTTCTTGCACGCTTCAAAATTCTCAAGAAGTTCGGGTGTCCATGGATATGGTTTTGAACCCTTACTTTTTGTTGCTACTAAAGCATTTATAAGTGGGGCCTGAAATTTTGCAGCATGAGGTATAAAACGCCGATAGTAATTTAACATCCCAAGAAATCTCCGCATGCCTTGCACATTTTCAGGGGGTTTAAAATCTAAAATTGCTTGGATACGATCCTGAGGAGGTCGTGTACCGTTTGAACTGATGTGGTATCCGAGAAACATGACCTCACCAGCACCAAGGACGCATTTAGATGGGTTGATGACAACACCATAGTCCTGGAGGCGCTTAAATAGGGTGCGAAGGTGCTCCATATGAGTGGCCTCATCTGGTGAATAGACCAGGATATCATCAATGTATGGAAAACAAAAATCGAGACCGGGGTCTCGATTTTTGTGACCTCATCAATGAAACGTTGGAATGTCTGTCCAGCGTTTCGTAAACCAAAGGTCATGAAACAAAATTCGAAGAGGCCAAACGGAGTCACGATGGCAGTCTTGGGAATATCTCCTTCGTAAACGGGAATCTGATGATATGCTTTCACCAGATCAAGGGTACTGAACACTTTGGCACCAGAGAGATTATGGGCATAATCGTTAATGTGCCGCACAGGGTATTTGTCTGGGATGGTCCTCGCGTTAAGGGCGCGATAATCGCCACAGGGACGCCAGGAATTGTCTTTTTTGGGAGTCATGTGCAGTGGAGATGACCAAGCACTTTTAGACGGCCTTGCAGTACCACTTCGTACCATTTCTTCAAATTCCTTCTTGGCGGAAGTAAGCTTTTGAGGCGCCAAGCGACGAGGACGACACGACACAGGAGGGCCATCGGTTGTCTGTATATGATGCACAGTATTGTGCTTGATCACTCTCGGTAAGCCAGGAGGTCGAACTATGTCCGGAAATTCAGAAAGTAACGACGCATAATTTGAATTTCCCACAATGACTGCTTTGACGCTTGGCTGCTCCACTGAAATACGAGAGACTGAACAGCATAACCCGGTTGTACTGTCTATTAACTTTTTGTTACGACAATCTGGCAACAGGTTATAATGTGCCAAAAAATCGGCGCCAATTATAGCCCGTTGAACGTCGGCAACTACGAACAACCACATAAAATCTCTACGCAACCCCAAATTAAGACAGAGATTGATGGTACCATAAGTTCTAATAGTACTGCCATTTGCGGCACTGAGTTCGTACTCAGAAGCTTGTCGCTGACGTGGAAGCCAACTGTGAGGAAAACAGCACAAATCCGAGCCGGTATCTATTAAGAACTTGTATTTGGTAACTTGGTCGGTAACGAAGAGACGGCGGCTGAGATGCGAGCAATCAGATGCCGCCGCTACTGACTGCTTTTCCGGTTTTCCGGAGACGGTGTCCAAGTGCAGCCTGTAACACATTTGGAGGCATTACGCCCAAATCGGCTATGGTACCAGCATAATTTGTTTCCAGCTGGCAAAACAGCGCGAGAGTTCCTAGTTCTAGAGCGGCTGCGATCTCGTGGATAAGTAGGGTCACGCATAGATAAGGCGTTTACTACCTTCGTTAGCTCCTCTACCTTGTTAGTTAAATCTGCAAGCATGTCCCGTGCAGGAGTAGCAGTGGTAGGCGCGCTGTCATACGAAGCTGCTGTGGAGCATACGGCGTTGGGTAATCCTGTTAGCTCGGTAATTTTATCGGCCAAACTTGCCAACTGGTCAACAGTTAATTCGGGCTGCGAAGCCAAAATAACCTGCACATTTTGTGGCAAACGTCTTAGCCACAGCTGTCTTAAAATGTTTAGGTCTGTTAAGGACGCCACTGCAAGAGATTTTAAATGACGAAGAAATTGGGACGGTTTCCTATCCCCAATTTCTTCATCACTGAGCAATTGGCGAACCTTTTGTTCCTCGGACAGTGACAACCTTTTTATAAGCTCAGCCTTTAGTGTTTCATATTGCTTTCCTTTTTCAGGAGGACAAATCAGGATATCTTCTATTTCACCTGCATATTTATAGTCAATTTGCCCGACTATGTAATTGTATTTGGTGGAGTCAGCCACGATTCCAGCAATTTCAAACTGGGCCTCTACCTGAGCAAACCACACAGCCGGTTTGTTAGGCCAAAATGGGGGCAATTTTACTGACACCTTATATGTCTCAGCACTATTCAGCTGCTGATTTGAATTCGCTTGGCTAGAATCTCCTATACCTACGTTGTCATCCATGATGTAAACAACACAACAAACAAAAAGGAAAATGAAAATTGAATACCACACGATACAAAACAAATACAATTATATGTAACTCTTAATGCTATAGATCAATATAATGTGTATTCTTATAATCGAGTTAATACTGAATATAAAATGAGACTGTTCTAGTAAAATAAAATATTCCTAAAATAAGCACTATCATAAGATTAAAAGTCAACTAATATACCCTACTGAAATTTAAATTAATCAAAGTCAGCAAACATTATTTGAAAAAGTAACTTTGGATATACTTTGTTATCTCTGTAGTAGGTTATGAATCTTAAAAAAAATATATATATATACTACAAATTAATACTAATTAACAAATTATAATAGACTATAATTTAAATAGGAATTAGTTATTGAACAGATTTAAAACCAGATATTAAAGTTGGTAAGTAAAAAACATGCACAAGCACAAGTTAATATAAAAACAAAGAACACAAACAACATTAATGGCTTTTCTTTATAGGAACTATCCAACAATGTGTTTAATATTGTTGATACCATTACACACACAGGTTAAATCAATTAGTTCTCCACAGTAAGACATCACAGGCACACCATACTTGAAATGTTGTGGTTGAAATCAGTTTTATGTACTGATTAATAGGTAACAGGTCAAAGTAGAACAAATAAATGATCGTGCTCTTGACATAGGGTGCAGGCCATATGTGCAGATCGTATCGGTTAGTCAAAATAAATAATGGAAGAATGTTACTTGATAAGCTGTTCTCGTGCGTATGAAGAAAGCAGGTGAACACAAAAGGCAGCAAACATGCAAATCGGAGCCACAACACAGGGTATGTTATATCCAATAGACTGCTCCTGCGCCTCGCCGCTGACACAAAAACTTTTCGGAGTCACCAATATAGCGAATTAGATGCAATCCACTATTTACGATTTGTTTATAGAAGCGAGGGAATTGATGAATGAAAGTCCTGCATAGATTATTGAATTTGTCTTAAGAAACTTGCTAATGTTACAGTTACAATCATTACATTAAAAGTTCTTCCTATCTGAGAAAATCACTGCTGTCAGGAAAAGTAAATTGCGTCTTATTTTTATTACACAGAGTATCTCTTAAAATCACAGATTAATAATTATATTACAGAGACACATCCGCCACACTCTTAATAGAGGGTTCGGTGCAACATATGATGGACCCGAATGTATCTAAACTAGTTATACTATCTATCAGTTTCTTATTGTATAAATCCACTATTAATTTATAGTGCTCGATAAAGTCTGCACCCAATATGGCTTGTTTTACGTCACAAATAATAAATGTCCAATTAAATGCTCTCCTTAATCCTAAGTTTAATTCCAATGTTTTAGTACCATATGTTTTAATTTCTGAGTTATTGGCTGCGAACAATTTGTAACTACTTACTACATGCTTACATTTAAATTGACTTACCGGTAAAACTGACACATTCGCGCCTGTATCTACTAGAAATCGAATCTTGGACCTTTTGTCTGTCACGCATAAACGATGGTTTCTGGTCGCCAATGTGCAGCTTCCCATCGAACAGCACTGCACGGCTATTAGTTTCCCGAGTCCGGTGTGGTTTGTCCTTGACTTCCTCCTACTGCTGCTGCTGGCTGTTTCCAATTGCAGGGTTGTTCGCATTTCATCGCCTGATTCCGAAAACGGTAGTGGTATCTGCATAACCAGTTCGAATTTGCCGGTGAACGCGTGGCTGAACGCGGCCTTGAAAAACGTGCCCGTGACGATCTCGTTCTGTATCTATTCCAGGTATCACCACGGCTCCTGCTGCGGCCTCTTTCTTCCCTAATTTCGCTTATTTCGCTGCGTAGGTTTTTTAATTCGATTGCCATCTGGGTAAATTGGTTCATCATTTCTGGAAAACTAGTTGAGGGTGACGTAGTAACTGCTGCGACTTCTCCAGTCTGTAGGTTTTCCATGATTTTATCGGCCATTGCTGCTAATCCTTCCAATTTGCTGTCTTGTGCCACTGATAACACAGCTTTTACTGCATTTGGTAATCTCGATATCCAAAGGCGTCTCAATGCTTCGGTGGATACTTCTGTGTTACTGGCGAGCTCGGACATCCTTCTCAGCAGCTGTGACGGTCGCTGCGCTCCTAAATCCATTTCTGATACTAATTTGTGAAACTGTCGCTCTGCGCTTTCCTCATAAGCAGTAATCAATCTGTCCCTTATGGCTTCATATTTTTTTTCGGCAGGCGGAGTTAATATTAGGTCACATACCTGTTGTAAAGCTTCTCTACTTAACTTCGCTATAACCAAGTTGAATTTAGCCGAATCGCCTTGCTTTTGTGGTTCCATTACTGACTCAAACTGCGCGAACCACAACCTCGGCATTTCCTTCCAGAATTCGGGTATTTTGGCTGATACGGATATGGCGGCAAGGTCAGGTGCATTGGTCGGCTGCTGGCTTGTCAACGTGGCAGCTGCGTTAATGGGTTTTGCTGCGCTTACAATGTTTGCTGGATTCGACATCTTTTCTGTTGCTATTTTCGTCTAGTTAACCGAGAAAAAACTAAAGTCCAGGTCAGTCGTCCCGATGACGTTGATTAATTAAGTCTTTTTTACTTGATATGCACTATTTATCACTGGTTGCTGTCCAAAACGGGGTCACCACTGTTGGTTATTGTCTATCGGGTCACCTATTACTTAATATGTTGATTTCACAAATAAAAGAGTCGCTACGTTGACCGAATTTATTTGCGCGGAAATAATAAGAAATACAATTTACACGGTTAACTAGGTGGTTAGCGCGGGACGACTGGTGAGGCGCGGGCGCGTTGCTTATTATATTATAAAGAGCGTGCACAGCTAAAATGCATGGCGCGACGCCCCCACAATCAGGAACTACGAATCTTAATAGAAAATTGTAACGCGCTCGTCATCGAGTATCAAATGCGTAAACTCGCACTTAGGACGATAACGCTCCTGGGAGGTAACGTGATTGGGGTGTTATAACTGCTGATTGCAACTAACATACTGATGTCTGTATTTGAATTATCCTGTGCATACCATTAATAAACCAAAAGCGTTTTAACGTCAAAGTGATCAGATAATTTTATACAAATGGTTCTTTTTTTATTTACTAAGTAGGTTACTTCACTTTTTATTCAAAACTAACTCCTAAATGCCTAAAATAATAAATACAGCGGTTTCGTTGAATATTATAAAAAAGATCATAGATCACTCGACCCTTATCTCCACATTTTCGCGTTTATGTTCTTATAGATTGTAAACACCTTTCGGTGGTCGATACATACCCTATCTTTCTTGCAAATAGATTTTCAAGCCTGTTCTTACAGAACAGCCACGGGCCTTGGTTCTTATGCTCTTCCTGGCAGAAGTAGACCTTAGCATTCTCATACTTGCAGAATTCCTGTAGCACCACATCATAAGGGAATGGGTACACTTGTTCGATGCGACACATAGCGATCTTGTCTTCGAGTTTCTTTTCTTTACGAAGCTCGTCAATAGTGATGGCGACTTTACCAACGCAGAACAGCAATTTTTTCACGCATTGCGGATTCTTTGACGCTGGACCATCTTCTGGAATAGCTCTGAAGATAAAATTTATAAAATGTCGTAAAAATATATGTGCAGAAATATTGGTAAAGATGTGATTATCTCTTAAATGTCATTATATTCATAAAATAAGTATGATTGTCAGGTCTACTTTATGTAATCTAATCACATACGACATGATGGCTTACCTAAGCATGCTACATATAATTAATCGTTCCAAAATACAAAAGTCTTAAAACAGGGTTGTGGTGTTGCTGGAAGGTGTTACAAGTAGTTTACTCCTATTTATTCATGCATGGAAACTTATTACAATAATATTCTTCATTTCTCGCTTATTAAAATTCTTAACGCTCAAACTGTTAGTTTGCTTCTTGTCGGAGCGGATGTACCATTACTGTCATGGTCGGCACTTAATACGGCGGTTTAGCTCTTTACCAAGCCAACGGGGGAAATAAGAATCATAACCATATAACCAGAGCGATTATACACATTGAGAGGCATTTAAGCATCTAGCAGAGTTCTTTTAAAATATGAAAATAAAAATGTTTTTTATGTGTTTTTTTGCATTTTTCAATACTATCTTATATGATAAATTATTTAAATAGAAAAATCGACTCGGCTCCCAAGAAAATTCTCAGGCAGGAAGGAAGGCAGAAAGAAGGCTTTGCTCTCCCAATTGAGCTATCGAGCTTAATCAACACCCGAGCCAAGTCGTTTTTCTTAGAATTTCTCTATTAAAATAATTTTTCATATTTATACCTAGTCTAAATTTGAATTCATGTCCATCTAGTTAACTAAATTAACTTATGGAATTAAGTATAAGAAGACCGAGAAGACAGGAATATGAGAGCTTAAACATGAGACTAAATAATGAAGCCGGATGCCTCACCTTTGGAACTCGGTACCAGGTAAAAAGTCATCGAATTTAGACCGATAGAATGGATGCTTCAAGCCGACCTTGGGCGTCATTAGGATGAGTGGCTTACGGAACGGCATTGCGATTTGTCGCCGAATCAAGTGGAAGTAATTGGCGGGAGTGGTCACATTTGCGACGATCCAATTCGCAGCGCGGAGTTGTTTCACTGTTAAATTAATTACGAATTTCATAAAATAAACAAATGGAGGCCAATGCGATACCACCTTAACATCACATTAAAAAGCTGACGTTGCGACTTTTGGTATGGTATTGGTATGTACCTACGTTACAGACACAACTGTTAATTGAACAGTGTCATTCGTTAGAGTTAGGTACTGTTCTAGCAACATTATGGTCCTAAATGTGTTGATTCGATTCCACACAAAAATTATTAAAATCGGTTAAGAACTCGGGAAGTTATAGCGTAACCAGGGATTTTAGCGGTATCCGAATAGAGTGTTCTGAACACTGTTTTTCATATCTCTTTTAAAAGTTAAACAGAAAGAAACTGTTATACTTTGAATCTGTTTTAGAAAATACCGGTTCATAAGGGTTAATATCTGTTACAGTCAATAAGGTTCACATTGGCATAACTATGCGACAGCTCACTAATGATTTGGGTACTTTGAAATGCCTATGTAGGTGTACTGTGTATACCTACACATAGATAGTTAAACGTAAAACAGTTTCTAACAGATTGGTAACAGAAAACATTATATCTGTTACACTTTTATAAGTGTTCGACGTAAAACAGGTTCAAAACACCCAAATAAGTGATACAGGAATAATTCTGTAACAGATTCAATGTGTAACCCTTATGAAAGTGTATCCTTTTAAAGGTGTTTTTGAATCCCTGAGCGTAACAGACATTGCGTCATTGCAGCTGATCCATGGGAAAAATCTGACATTAACATATTTTGACATTGTATACCTGCTTTTTCTGGTTTTATTTTTATTATTAATTTTAGCATGTCATTATTGTATACCTTGTAAAAGGTGGAAATGTAGTGAGACATTTTAAACCTCACAACAATCTTTGTATACGTACCTAACAATTAACCTAAGTTTCACAATAAAAAACATTTGATTTGATTTGATTGGTTTCAACGATAGGCTACATTCGACATGCGAATGTGCATGGCCAATTCGTAAAGGCAGACCAAGATGACATTTCGCCTTCGTTTTGAAAAAAGACCAGGTCAAAAGCATCGTAAATTGATGAGCTTTTATGAAAGGTCTGATAAGAGCCTAACGTGTCTCTAGGGATCTCGTTTCTCTTTCGTTCCTTTCGTTCTGTCGCTCTACCTTTCTACTTTCTCTTCTTGATGTTTTTGCTTCAGGGCGAAGAGTATCTCTGGCTCCGACCGCTGGATGCAACAACATTAAAATAACAAACTACCTAAACCTTAAGAAAAACTTTGCTATAATTTGAATCAGTTATCCAAAAATACTTAATTCTAAGAATAAAAAAAAATGTCTCTAGGTAACGAGGTTGGGGAATTCCCAAATAATTATCATGAATAGTATTGTCGTTACGGCAAGAGTCAAAAGTAAGAGTCAACTCAAGAGTCAAGAGTCTTATTTGAATAGCGTACCTAATTAGTATTTTAAAATCGCGTTGACGCGCGAATAGTGAGCATATTTAACAATGATATGTCAATTATTACTAATATATGCTCTGAAGCAGTGTCTTAAATGTTTTATACATTATTTTCTCCCATTTTCTCAAATATGAATGAAATATAAACGGTATTTTTTTTGTAAAATATAATAAAAATTGTGATGTTCATAAGCCTTAATGTTGGTTAAAATTTCAAAGTTGATCTTATCATTATACATATGTCAATTTTAGAAAATTATAAACGACAACTTTCAAATCGACAATACTATTTTAAAGTCGTGTTGCAACCCTTTTTTTTTGCATTCTAAAAGTGGGAGATAGTCAGCTAGTTCATTGCGAGTTTTGGTAGTCAGGGTCTCGGCCCCCCTGAGGTTGGGAGCCCTGGTGTACAGAGCCGTCTAGCGCTTAGCTACGCGAATGATGAGAGCTGAAGAATCGAGAGATGTAAGTAGGTATGTCATGTTCGTAGAAAGTGGAAATCTGTTGTAAAAAAAGCTTCATTATATATATGTATGTACAATCGACAATCCTTTCACCTGGCAAGTAGTTTAAAAAACTACTCACAAACGAAGTCCCGATCATCGAGGTCTGGAACAGCCTCTTCGTCGTCGTCGGCTTGCTGCAAATATCGCTCAATACGCCCAGAAGAATGCTCGGGACCCTGAGAAGTAGGAAAAACAGTGTAATATAAACCTTCATTTTAAACTTAAATATTTTTTTTATTTAGATCATAGTTTTTCTTTGTTTCATTACTATCTTTTACGGATATACTACATAACTTTTGATGACTTACAGCTCCATCGATACCGTGCGGTAGTTGCACAACAATGCCGGACTGGCAGATCCACTTGCTCTCGCCATTGACGATGAAAGTGTCGAACACGGGCTGCGCAGTGTCTGCGAAATCACCGTACTGTGCTTCCCACATAGATAGCAGGAACGGGCTTGAGTTCGAATATCCCACCTCATAGCCTAGCACAGCTGAAATATTAATCATTTCAAATGTTTGCAGTTAACAACATGAAAATAGTATATTCAAAATAAAGTTGGCAAACGCATTGCTCATATATCATAATTCGTAATAAGCCTCGCGTTGGGCAAGTATGACCCTCGCAGTGTTTATCTGCACTTATCGGAAAAATATTAATTTCCTTACCAAACTCGCACAATGAGCTGTTGTGCAAGCTGTAACGCGCTTGGTCAGGGTACAGCTGGTCGAGTACACGGTACGTGGCGCCATCCACACCCTGGTGGTGAAGCACGTGGTGCCTGCGCAAACAATCCTGTTACTAAAAAGGCACGAGGAAAACATCTCCATTCGAAATTCCTGATCAGATTAGGGCTTCTGGACAACAATGACAGACTTAATTAAACAATGAAAATCTAGCCACTCTCGCAAGTGCTTCTTGGGCAAGTCACAACTGCGAGTAATGTCTGCGCAAATAACTTCCTTCGAAAAAGTATCCCATTATTAATGCATAAATACATATAATTAGAACTATGAAATCGGTGCAGAAGTCTCAAATCAACATATAAGGACACCCTTTCAAGAAATACATCTACTAAACTTCTAAATATAAACATAATGCGAGCAGGCAGTGACTAGCTGAACTAAACGATTTTTTTAAGGAGTTTAATTCCGACAGCAACTACATTAAAATGTTATCACTCAATGGCATATTATCACCTGTGAGCCATAGTGCCCCTTTCAACGTCTTCTCCTGTAAACCGAATGTGGATTCGGTCACGAAGTAATGAGCCATATGCAAGAGCTTCTCCCATGGCCCAATCAGCTATGCCTTCTTTAACCTGACAGCGAAGTTAGCGATAATTAGTCTCTGCCTAGTGCGTTTGTTCCGCGCTACCTTCATTGCTTAATACATATGTACTATCGAGGCCTCTGGCGCCTTATCAGTCCTAAGTCGAAAGTCACTTGCACACTGCACGATGCCTATCGCTTCAGGCCACGCCCCTTTTATTCAGTCAACAATGGCGCGCGTGCGCAAACAAGTACCCCAAGTAGATACCCGTGGCATTAATTTATCTATAACTTACGTAATTTTTAAGTAAATAAATAAAAAAAGTGAAGCTTTCTTATCAGGCTTGATTTTTGGGTAGGGTCAAGGCGGCAACAGTGGGTCACTTTTTTTTCCAGTGATGTAACTTGATGTGGGTGAGTGTTGGAAAGATGTAAAAGGATTAGTATTATAGTGTAACTTATGTATATTGATTATTCCAATCGATTTAGTTAAACAAGGTTGTATTTTGGAAAATAAATAGTATTTAAAAAAAAATCTCATTTGAGCCACTGTGTACTGGGGGTGGGATACAGTGAATCGGCACACAGTTTACAGTGAATCAGGCAAGTTCACTGTGGATCATCTATAATATAACTCAAATAACAATGTTTTTTTTTGCTTTTTATCGATCTTTATTTTTTGTTTTAATCAAACAATAAGTTTTACATCGAAAAAGAGTTTTTTTTACTACTTCACTTCAAAGTGACTGTTCAGTCTTACATATTTAAAATTTACTAAATTATCTTAATTATTTTTTGACTGAGTTAATCATCAACAGAAAACTTTTTATGTAGGTATCTTGCATAAACTATCAAACATAAAGACTTTTTATCCTTTAAATGAATAATCAGGTAACTTTTTGACTACTTAAGTCTCAAAGTGACTTTTCAGTCACAGAAAAGAAATATAATTTTGCTTTTTTTAATGTCAGCTATGTGTTTCCCTATTTTACGGGGCTTTGATGGTCAAGTCATCCTAAAAGGGAAAATTAACAAAAATTATTACGTCTCGATTTCTGCTAAACTAATGTCTGGGTAGTTATTATCCAGTACCAGTAGTACACAGTGGATCATGAACCACTGTGAACTCAAATGAGTTGAGCCACTGTGTACAAAACTGCCATTTTGGTATTATCTCATTCCACGTGTGATGGTTTTACGTAAATCGAAGTGCAGTATACTCCAAAATGTCCTCAACGAAGTTTGTTACTTAGCAAAAATATAAATCCATTGGTGAAACAAAAGGTTTGTGAAAAAATACCAAGTATATCTCACCTGAAAACTCATTTTTTCTTTCGTCAAAACAAAGAAAACACTTACAACACGGGTTTGTTACATGGTTGACCCAGGGAAACTGGTTGTGACCAGTATCTATCGGGAGACCTTCCGAAGAGTGAGATATATAAAAAGATACCTAAAATACTTTTGATACAACGACCAGTGCGCCACTGTTGCCACTATAACCACTGTTGCCGCCTTGACCCTATTTACCATTTTTTCACGTTGTCCTAATATTCTGTTAATGCCTTTGTGCACTTCAAACGCCCATGGTTCGGGAACCTTGCAGAAATGTTTTGATATCGTCGAAATTGTTGTGCTGCTTATGCCGGTGTCTTGAATCTTAAACGAGAACAAAAGGTGTATAAGCTCCTAGAGTCGGTAATATTCAGTTTAATATACAATTTTTATATTTATTAGTCTTATATACATTCACACCAATTAGCCTAGCCCAAAGTAATCACCGTAAGTTGTGTTATGGGTACTAGGGTAAAGGATATACATAATACAGAGATATGTAAAATTCCCGTAATGTAAAAACTTGGAATAAACTTTCGGCCTCCTTTTACTCACCACTGCCTGTTTAGTAGGCCAAATAGATTTCGTTTTACTAGGAAGATACTATTGTACATGAATACTTACTTTCTTAGGGTCTACGGCTTCAAAGAAGCCAGTCCAGGGCGTGTCAATCCAATCCATAATGCTGAGCTTGGTGACTTTCTTGGCGAGTTCAAAGTGCTGGTTCAAAGTATCCATGTACTCCTTCTCCCAACGCTTCACATCTGCATCGTTCACCACGCCTTCACTCTTCAGTTGTGCGGCGTATTTCTTGTCCACTATTAAAGAAAAAGCAGGTCACGATGCGCACATTGTTTAGGATTTTTGCATTTATATTTGTAAGAAAATTTTCGCTATTTACAAGGCTATTTGACCTTCCTATCCTACATTTAAAATTATACAGACCTCATAAGAGTCATCCTACCGTGCGGGTGACCCAATGAGGGTCGGCTAGTATACCTATAAAGGAATGCTAATAAAAATGATAATGAAAGTGACCAACAACTTAGAAGCACGAAAGATGTCGAGATACCTAATTATTTTTTGTTCAGCTATTTAGTACTTTTGAATAAAACAACTTTTTTACGGATTTTGCGCAAAATTTATTTTATATTCAATCCTGACGTTTTGACTCCTTTACAGGAGCCGTGATCACAGGATGACTAAGGCAATGGTCGTCATATATTTTCTACTACCTTCACAATATTTTAATCGGGCACATTCCTAGTAGAACATGCTTAATATTCGCAAAAGAAGATCTAACGCGCTAACTACAGTTCAGATTAATTATACATAAAGTCAAAGACCTGTCTCCATTTGCTTTATCTTCTTATACATAAATGGCTGTGTAAACATGGGCTCGTCCTCTTCGCTGTGGCCGAAGCGGCGATAGCAGACTAGGTCGAGGACCACGTCCTTCTTGAATTTGCAGCGGAACTCGATGGCGACGCGCGCCACGTGCGCCACCGCCTCCGCGTCGTCTGCGTTAACGTGTAGCACGGGCGCATCTACGCACTTCGCGCAGTCTAGATACATCAGGTATATATTTAAAACTTGATTCAACCTAAATAGTTTCAGGGTTGATCTGATATAATACCCTTCCATGTAAGCTCAGCGTATAAGTAACCAGCAGGTTTATACAGGTTATGGTGTAAAGGAACAGCCGGTTCAAGGTGCCTTCCGAGCATTAACACTTTTAAATGGGATCTTAAACGAGTCACGACTTTCAAATAGGACTTTGTAACGAGCAAAGTAGTTTGGTCACGCATCGTTGAATTAACCTTCGGGACCTCCAATCTTCATTTAAATGTGTTTGCTTGCTGGACAGCTATTCATGATGGCCGGTACCGTGCCTGCGGTTTTATGTATATAAATCTATTTGTTGTATGTGTGCGGCTATCCTGGCTCCAGTATTAGCACAATATGACGCGACTATATTTTATTATTTTTAAGATGGAAAACCGAGTAAAATGAGCCAAACAGAAGACATATCTGGTGTAAAGTCTTTCAAAAGTTGATAGTCCGCACAGGACTAACTTCGCTACAGCCTTAAATGAGTATGTGAGTGTTATTGTATGTTGTTTTATAATCATCAAATAATTGGGTGGCAAATTTTAAATTACTCGACCAAGGGAACTGTCAGATTACCTTGTCAATTGGAAAACTAGCTTTATAATTCACTTACGTAGATTTTGAAATTAGCAAGGAATATTTCTCCATTCAAGTTTTTGGAGCAGTTAGGAAAATAACAATGTAAGTAAATAAATCACCTGAACAGTAGGGAGAGCACCGGGCAAAGCGTGGGTCGGTGGTGTATCCGATCTGATTGTTACACACAATATGGATGGAACCGTACGTATCAAAGTCCGGGAGATTGCTAAGATGCATTGTCTCAAAGACCACGCCCTGACCCGCAAATGCAGCGTCGCCGTGCATTATAATCGCCATTACCTAATATAAGGATTACAATATCAAAATCAAGTCAGCACATATGAAAATTATAATAACTGTTTTATATTGATTGTTAACGAGATTGATTATCTAGTATACGGTACAGGCAATGCAAAGACATAGTGACTTCATAAAAATGATAAGTATTAATATCTCGAATCATCGATGTCTTCAGCGAGTCTTTAGGTAAGTATTATTAAACATGTTGATTCATGCCTATGAGATGAAAAATAGTAGGCATACCGACACATGGTGCTTATAAACATTGTGAAACTTTATCATGCATTTTTAACATCTGTGTTTTAGAGACACAATATAAAATCTATTGTTCGTCGGGTACTTAACTTGGCGTGTGAAGGCTAAAAATAAAAACGAGATGACCTCACTGACGTACCTACACTTAGAGTAAAAAAAGCTGACCTACTCTCTAAGATTTAAAAAGGAGTGTGGTATACCTACCTTAGACAAATTACCTATGCAATCATACTTACTTTGTCGCCGTTACTATCTCCTTTCCAGTGCTGCTCGGCTTTAGTTTTCCCGACCACGACTGGAGACACTACCTCCAAATGAGATGGGTTTGCGCTCATCGACACCTTAATGTACCTGTTTGTTCTTCTGATGAAACGATGGATGTATGTTCCCAAGTGGTATTTTATGTCACCGGATCCCTAAACAAAAGAATAACAGGCAAGAATTCAAAACAGTTTTTATATACTGCACCGAACGTATTGTAGCAAACAAATAGAGCTGGCATTTGCAACATTTCCTCGTCGCTGATTTTTAAGAGCATTGTATTGTCTTTGACTTAGTTAGAGATAAACACTTACCGGTTCTTTTGGCTCCATTGGTTTGAATTGTGCAAAGATGTCAGTCAACTGTTTTCGACATACATTGACCAGCATGTTCAAGCGACCTATAAAATTGAGAGGTAATAAATTAATCATAAATATTGCTTTGGTCATGACATGGACTACAAAATATATCATAAAACAATAAAAATAAGTGTTAGCAGAGCGTAACAGTGTCGATTGCGACGGTGAAGTAGACAGGGAAATGACCAGCACCCTCAGAGTAAACAGGACTGGAGTAGCCATTAGTCAATATCTCGTACATATTTTTCTGCCATTTTTTGCGGGGGGTGAGGTTACTACTACATTCAATGCCAGCACACAGGAACAAAAACTCTTTGCGTGTTTACAAACGCACACATGCATAATACGACAAACATATTTAAAATACACGCACACGTGCTTAAAATAGTGTGTTAACGTTCTATTCAAACACACGAATGTCATTGTGTGAAAAGTGACATGACATAGCACGATAATATCGATATCGATAAATCAGTTTCGTTCAATGAATGAATTTATTAACTTTGCGTTAGTATTCCTACAAATACAAATTGAAACTTGATAGTTTATTGCATTTAAAAGATATTTACAATAGGTGTTATTATATATATAGAATTCACTGTGGACCCTTTTGCGTATACCCATAATGGAAAGGAGGAACTCTGAAACATTATTTTTAACAAAGCGATAGTGAATATAGTTATATTTCTCAGATTTTTACTTTGACCGATTGATTATTTGTATTTTTTTGCGATTTGCTTACATCACTTTTTGCAGGTATTTCCTTTTCAACTTATTTTTTAACCTAAAATTAATACATTTAAATGTAATAAACTAAAACTGTTATAATATTACATGTTAATATCTATTTGAAGCATAACTAGTTATATAATAAACTAAGAGGATCATTCAAGAATAACGTTGGCACAGCATGGGCAACTAATCTTCTTCTATTGTTAGATAATTTTTGAAACTGAGACGGCTCAATATGTATGGAACATATAGTACTTGTTCTTGAAGATGCCCAAGATGCCCTATTACCTATTACAAGCATGAATCCATTTTTTTCGTATGCTGTATTCTTTAGGAAAACTGAATATGAAAAATTAGATGTTTGCGGGCATATCAAAGCTTAAAGTATAAATACCAACAATTAGTATACCGCCTAGGGGCAGAGTATATTTGCCTGAACTACACATACCGATCATTTCTAATTTTAATACTGCAATACTATCTTCCAATAGCTTTCATTTATGTACAAATGACTTTTGGTACCACATACCTTACTCCTAGTATCTTGAAGTATTGCAGTTGGACAAGCCGGTTTTTAAAAGGAGCTATAAATGCTACAATATTAATAAAAAACTTAACTTAAATGTTGACGATGACATTTAGCTATTACCATACTAAAATGTCATCAAAATCCGTCGCGTAGTTTTTGGGTGATGCGTGCTCAAACATACATACAGACAGACAAAATGTTCAAAAATTAGTGATTTCGCTTCCTCTACTCTCATTACTAGCCATTTGGTTTAAGGTGGACTTGACCTGTTTTATTCTATATCTTTACAGTTTTATTCTCGTATGTATAATATCGCAGGTAAATAGTATAATTCCGCACTTTACATACGGCGTCATCAGTTCAAAATCACATACCTTATTCTTATTTGAAATCATCATTAATACCTGGTAATAATTACTGAAACAAACTGTAATTTATCTAAGCTGTGTTTTATTATCGTTAAGAAAAAGAACTAAGAAAAGGGTATGTGTTTTTTAAACTGATGACGCCGAATGTAAACTGCGGAATTATACAATTTCCCTGCGACATACAGATTTAAATTAAAAATACATATTTCCAATTTAAGTATGTTACTTGCATTCATTCATTCATTACTCACTCGTAAAATCACAATATCGATGAAGTTGACATCACTATTGTGCAAATTAATATTGTACAAATTAATAAGGGTTGCTGATTACAAAATAAAAACAATTTGTCCTGTGGCTCGAAAAAAAATGTTGGTTTCTCGGAAATGATCGGGTGTGCTGGTTAGACGATGGTACCCTTTTAACCGTGTCTTTTTTATGAAGTCAGGGACACTGGAAGTATATACAGCATTAGTACTCTTAATGTTTATGAGCACCGCCCAGCATGAATAAAAGGACAAATAGTTTGATTATTATTTTAATTAATTACTTTATTTATTATTTTATATTTCCATGTTGTGTGGCAAAGAATAGGCTTCAAGCAGCCGCAAAAGTGTAGGTATGTACTTAATACTAAACTAAAAATAAACACGCAACGTACATTGTTAAAACGAAATTATAATTGGTAATTAATTAATACAAAATTTCAGTTATTTATTACCAACAAACTTTTTCTAATTTTTGTCTTAATTAATTGAAATGCGATAATGGTCAACCCTAGGTAGTCTCGTGGGGAGTGCAGCCGTGACGTCATCAAACGAACTTTGAGCGCGAAATTTGAAATTGTAGTCTGCTAAAACATGAAATTATGAATTAAATAATAATCAAAACCTAAAAATTATGCTTACAAATGAAAGGTGACACCATCTTTTTGCATACTAGATATTTTCGAATTTTTTTTAACAGTAGAAAACAGCACAGGCAGGCATTTTCGTGGGAGCTCTGCACGGTAAGACGTTCTGATTATTGTGGTTTTAAAATGGCGGCTCAACTAGTTTTATATAACGCACAGGATTCCGATGCTTGTGCATTTGGCAGAGGGGTAATGTTAGGCAAAGGCTACTCCAGTCCTGTTTACTCTGAGCCAGCACCTTATTCGGTTTTTTTTTTTACAAGTTTCATTTTAAAGGTACAAATAGGTCAGAAGCTTGCCTCTATGCTGCATAGCCATGACAATGGACTCAACACCGAGCCGCGAAGCGCTATCCACAATCTCTTCCAGCATCACGATCATACTTTCGCCACCCTCGAGTCCGAACCGTTTTTCTGCTGGCCATTTGGTTGCGAAGTATTTCTCCAGGCTGTAACGCAGCATAGTTACAATAACAACCATTAGATGTTCCTTTTATTATTATTATCTATACACTGGATCTATCAAAAAAATCTTAGCCATTGGAAATATAGCTACCTACATTATTCCCGATTGTCATAGGCTGTCTTATAAAAAAAATACACCGAGATTAGTCCGGGCAAAGTTGAGGAAAGTAGCTAATCTAACATAGATATTTCGTTGGAGAATGTCCGTTTCAACCGCGCGGCCACCTCATAATATTTGATGAAACTTTGCCAGGAATTAGTGCTAATTTGTTACTTTACACACCTCTTTTCGTGAATTTGTTACAAAAAAAACTAAGACGCTATGACAAAAAATAGTTGGCCGCTAGAACCGCCACTTGCCGTAGTCATCGTCCGTGATTACACAGAAACTATATAATGCAGATAGACGAATGATGCATCAAAAGAAAGGTCTTAATTTGTTCAATTTGTTACGAAAATAAAAAACGTGAAAACGTAAATAAACAACAAGTTATGCAATATTTAGTTTTCAGGTTATGAGTAGGTAGGTATGTCACCATAAATATCAAATTAATAGAGGCTAATGTGTATGGATAATTAGTTACTAATTTGTTACAGCGAATAAACGTAAAAAAATACTAGAAAGTGGGTTCAATAATTTGTTAGAGTCGATTTTAGTTGGCCGCTCGGACGCAATATGCCTAAAATACAATGGCATTTATCTCGTTATTAAAAGTAGGTTTAAGCTTAGTTAGAGTACTAGTCGACGGGTAACGAAACCTAGTTTAGATAAATATGGCGAATATAACTGCAGCATTCATATTTTAGAAAATATTTGCAAAAAACCGTACTATGAAACCGTATGAGAGTAGGGTGACTATGATTATTGGAATGTTCGATATTCATATCTTATTTTTTTAGGGAGAGTGCTTATATAAATACATTTTAAGTTGAGGCATACTTTATATTACCATTTTTGATATTTGCTTTAAAATATGCTTATAGTATTTCTGTTAATAATGTTAGTGTGAGTGGACTCAGAAATTAAGCTATTATCTATCTATCCTATGTATACAATGTGTCCCATCACCAGTGTCGGAGCCTTTAATGGTGTGAAATATGGCATTTTTGGCTCTTACGGCCGCCATTTTGTTTTCTTGATAACCAAGACCTGGGCTCTCAAAATAATTCGACCACCACTACCCATGTAAATGTCCTGTCAACATTAAAAAGGTGTCATTTGATAGCTCAACATGTAGACAACAGTTACACAGCCATCATGTTTCAATTGTCATGGAATAAAAAATAGAAAAAAATAATGAAAGAAAAAGAACTATGTATATGCAAGCAACATTTAAATAACGCGGGCGTTTACGGCCGGCTGGTATTAAAGGAGAAATATTACGATTAGTTACATCCAAAGGAATATAGAAATCCACACACAATCACAGTGAGCGCGTGGGGGCACGGGCCAGTCGTGGCGCAACGGCATCGGCTTGGATCGCACGGCTACTGCCCCCCCCCCCCCCCCCCCCACCTCGCTCGAAATTGCTGAGATCTATCACAACGAAAAACATGGAAACTTACGTCGAAATACTCATGGTCATAAAAATTATCATTTAGCCAAGTCTTAGTTAAGCTAATAAGGTCGTAATTGGACAATGCTACTTGAGAAAAAAATTCTTGTGACTTAGTTGGTAACAGATATTTATGTATTTAAAAACTCCAGGGAAAGCACGCAAATGCAAGCTCAATGAATATATACGTATATTTAAGAATGTAATTACCAAAGTGTTTAGTCGACTTATTTTAAATTTAAAATTCTCTTTTTTAAGGCACCAATATGTTAACAAGAACATATAATTGGACGTATTTACATGGTAAAGATCGAACCCACAACTTCACTTAAATTGACGTAAGTATATAAAAATGGCCTTAATGTCATATACTTTCACGTCACGAAAACAGCTGTAGCAATAAAGTAATAACTTCATTCAAGTCATCATAAAATTGTAAATTAAACTTACCGCAGTCAATTTGGATCCCTCTGCAATACACTTTTTGGTGGTGACTTCTATATTAACAAATCATATAAGTGGGCACAACTCATAGCTAAGCACTTTTAGACACTTCTGAATTTACTGATAATTGTCTCAGTAACTTAGTAGTATGAAAATCACGGGAATGAAATACGTACGAGCACACACTTCAAAATCCAGCACAATAATGACAATATTCACAACGGACAATAATCGCTTTTTAAACCCCTTCCGACAGATATTTTTAACAATAATTTGGAAACAAAAGAGATCCTTTTTCAGGAATCGTGCCCATCATAAAACACCTGCGGAATGTCAATGAAACGAAAATCTTATCAGTAAATACTTTAAAGAATTAAGAACAATAGACATCAATATGGCTGCAAAACGAACTGTATATTCCTTCAAACAGAGTACAACTTTAAAAACATGCCTTTGTACTAATGTATTCATAGTCACCCTACTCTCATACGGTTTCATAGTACGGTTTTTTGCAAATATTTTCTAAAATATGAATGCTGCAGTTATATTCGCCATATTTATCTAAACTAGGTTACGTTACCCGTCGACTAGTACTCTAACTAAGCTTAAACCTACTTTTAATAACGAGATAAATGCCATTGTATTTTAAGCATATTGCGTCCGAGCGGCCAACTAAAATCGACTCTAACAAATTATTGAACCCACTTTCTAGTATTTTTTACGTTTATTCGCTGTAACAAATTAGTAACTAATTATCCATACACATTAGCCTCTATTAATTTGATATTTATGGTGACATACCTACCTACTCATAACCTGAAAACTAAATATTGCATAACTTGTTGTTTATTTACGTTTTCACGTTTTTTATTTTCGTAACAAATTGAACAAATTAAGACCTTTCTTTTGATGCATCATTCGTCTATCTGCATTATATAGTTTCTGTGTAATCACGGACGATGACTACGGCAAGTGGCGGTTCTAGCGGCCAACTATTTTTTGTCATAGCGTCTTAGTTTTTTTTGTAACAAATTCACGAAAAGAGGTGTGTAAAATAACAAATTAGCACTAATTCCTGGCAAAGTTTCATCAAATATTATGAGGTGGCCGCGCGGTTGAAACGGACATGTTGGAGACAGGTCTCTCCAAGTGTACGCCATTAAGCACTATCTGCGGCTTATCTCACCCAGCTCTTGTCTGAGGGCATCCTACATACACAACGTTTGCAGATAAGCAGTCTCCACCCGAGAGCTCACTTACCCCAACGATTATCGATTCTGCGGTTAATATGGCCAGCGCACTAGTCGATTTCTTTAGTTCTCAGTCGGATCACTCCATGAAAACTCCGAGCTTAACTCTTTCCATAGCTTGCTAAACGACTCTAAACTTGCGAACTAGCTCTACCGTGAATGACCACGTTTCGGCTCCATATGTCATGGCAGGTAGAAGAATTTTTCCTTGAATGTACCTACTTTATTTGGAAATCAGGGCTGCTGGAGTAAAAATGACGTTTTCAATCCACATGTGTGGAACAGCTATCTACATCTCTTGACCAATCTCTATACACCAATTTTAATAAGGATACACTAGTACTTACAAAACGGCCTTTGTGAGCCGGCGCATTATCAAGCGTTTTTCCTCATCATTACGGTCGAACGCGCCTGGTGTTTCCATGCGCTCTCGAAGGAACTGTATACAGTCAATATCGTACAAATGCATGTATTCCATACCGATCGAACCACAGTACACCCTCTCCAATCGGCTGATAATCTCCCTGAAACATAATAATTTGGATGCATAAAGGTTATATGCATATCTTTCTACAGCCATGAAGTAGGTTTACCTTAGAGTCAATGAGTGCTCTTTTCCTCCGATAGCCGTTCTATCCGGTAACTCGAAAGTCATATCCATATGTTTTTCACCTGATACAATTTTTAAATAAAATGTTACCAACATTTCCTATTCACCTAACATGTAATTTTAATGACTAGGTATTTTTGTAATAAGTCCTTGTACTAACATAAAATAGTGCCCAACTCTCTGGAAACTATTTGGCAATCAATGCCTTTTGTTTCATGGGTAGGTATGATTTTCTTTTTGATGAACTTTGCAGCAATCGCTAGCCCCAAGGGATCTGTTTTTGCAAGCAGATGACCCCTAGCCTATAATAAGTAAAATATTACTGTTATTGCGCAATGAACAATATCATATAGTGGCAAATTCTGTGGCAAAAACATTGGACACTAAGACTCAACAGAACTACGCAAAAATCTAAAGGTGTAGAAGTATCTATAGGAAGAGGGAGACCACAAAACAATGGCTGGGCTGATTGAGTTTAGCCTATAAACGGCGATCCAATAGAAAGTTGGTTGAACGCTGTAAATATGACATTTCCGCAACTAAGAGCAAAATCTAAAAAAGGGGAAGATTTTCAAATTTGTTAGTATTTCTATGGAGACTTCTAAAAAGATAATGAACTGCCAAGCTTTTGAAGAATTTGATTCTCCATGTATAATGAGATAATAAGAAAACATATACCATCCACATAATTCCTACCTGATAACTTCTAATGAGATTTTGAACGGCAAGATGTAATTTGATGTTTTCCAATGATGACTTATCTTCGTTCTTATCTTTCTTTTTGGCAGGTTCTAGAAAAGTCAATAGTGTCAGTAAAAAATACAGGTTTCTACGATTGATTTTTTCAATTCAATTTTTAATCTAGTACATTTTTTAAAATGAAGGATTTGGAATTGTAGTGTTCAATCTGTTTTCTGTGGTAATGTGTCTTGGGTAGCTTTTACTTCCTTATTTTTGTTTTCTTTCTACGATAATTTTTACACTCACTGACTGTTGTCGGACTAAATTCATCTTCAAATTCCTCAATTTTCAACGCTGGTCCGCTGAGGCTGTCGTAGAAGTTGTCCCATGACTGTCAAAACAATATTTGTATGATTAAAATACAGAATGATCCAAATCAATGCCGTTTAAAGAGACAGTATCTGAGTAACCATCAGTAACGGTCCCATCAACAATTTTAAATGGTGCAAAATTAAGAAGTGGCGCCCCTCCAAATATAAAACTTTATTGTTAAAGCAAGTTGTTTACGCTGGATTAGGCTCTTTTCTACCAGGAAAAACAGCCTAATTCCTCGAAGTCGTCATTTGCCTTACATTTTGGTCAATTTCAGCGCCCCTCTCCATAATGGCGTTCGGTATGGTCGTACCGTTCTAGAGCACTTTCTACTACTATCATAAGCATTAATGTTCCATATGAATAAAAACACCGCAGAGAAAATTGGCTACAGTCCACCAGGCGGGTTCAGCGCGGTTTGGTGGGTATTAACGTCTGCAGACGCAGTCGGGATAAACGGTCTAACATATCTTCCCAAGTACGGAGGAAATAGTAAATTAATGTCCTACCATCCGGTGACGAGTTTTCACGAAAATTGTTTAACTTCCGCACGTATTCCTTAAACCGAAGCTAGCGCCATCTCTTTTATGTTCTATAAACAATCACCTACAATATCGAATGTAACACTTGCAAATATAGTGGAGTATAGATATAAGTTCATCTTCATAAGTTCATCTTCATATATATAACCATCGAAAGTGTATCCCAAGAGGCAGGATAAGATAGTACGTTAACCTAGTCGGTTGTCTTATTCCTAACGACCCCACGTCTCTACATAGAACAATCAATTAAAACAGCTACTAGGTTTTTAAATCTAATAAAATTATCACAAATTATCGCAAAATTTCAACTTGACTCAGGTGTTACACGGGAGGTACTCTTCCAATTTAGCTACCGAGACCTTGTTATGATGATAATTTGTTTAGTTATAAAAGTCTAGCAATTATATACCTAAATAACAAAACATATAATAACTACGTAAATAATGTTTGGAACAAGCTTTTCGTTCACTATGAAACGGTCTCATAGATTTCCTCTCATAGGTAATCCAAAAAGGGAAAAGGCACAAATATATTTTCTTGATTTTACTCTATATAGCGATAGCAATTCAGTCCTTCAGTCTATACGACAGCCGATCTAACTATATCGGAACAATTACTTACTTTATTAAATTGAAATATTCTAAAATACCTACACTCCATTAAGTCTTACTGTGCAATTCGGAACGGAACGCAGAACGGAAGTCTAAAATAAATTAACTTTAATAACTTATAAGCCTTTTAGAAATCGTAAAATGTTACCTAAACTAGACACGTAATATAAATCGTCCAGCTCTATGATTATCCGAGTATTTTGAACTTAACTAAAAAGTACTTAAACCCAAATTCTTTGAGTTAAAAGGTTTCTGTACTATCTAATCACTACGTTCACAATCTTACGTTATCGATGGCTCCTCTAGCTTTTGCCCAATCCAAGTATTGTGCTTCCAAAAAGTTGGCATTCGTTCCTGTTAAGAACGACTCTCGATTCTCCGCCTTAGAGGAGTGAGGCGCATCGTGGTTTACAAGGCACTAGAATAAAAAAAAAATATCCTGCATAAACACAACTTTAAAGGTTCCACAAAGTAGAGAGAACCAGTATTGTATTTACTGGCCCATAAAGATATCTTGTCCCATTCTTTTTTTTCTTAAATGGTTTTGATAAAGTTTACCACGGAAACTAATTCTTTTTTTATTATTAAATGGACTATTTCTTTGGTTATGGTATGGTTTCTTCATCAAGGTATTATCCATTAGACGATTTTATCCTATAAACATACTCTAACAGAGCTAAAAAGCTAAAACTCGAGCATTAGAAAAGCCCTTTCTGTCGTGTAACACATTTCTATGTAAAGCCCTTTAAACGAATAAAAAAACGTTTTATTTGCTTTAATCTAAAACAGCTTAGTTATATAATAGGCATTATAATATTTAGTTGCTATTTATTGCTATGGCGTCATATTTTCAACTTTTTGAATGATTTTTTTAGATCTTTTGCGATTTGTCTCCGCTGCTCTGTCGATTGTGATTTCAAATAGATTTAAACGGTTATTTTACCGCTGTAGTGGTGTATGAATTTATAAACAAAGGTTTGTAATCCAAATTGTAGATATTTGATGTGATAAATTTGTTGGGTAGTACTCACCGCTGGTTTATAAGTTGGCCACGTTCTATGTGCGACTTTTAGGAGACAGTGCGATCGTGCTAACAACATTATAAAAAAAATATTATTACTGATACTTATTAGTAAGACATATGAAAATATTAATTTAGTTCAATATACGATCAATTTAAAACGGCATTTAAGGGATTTATTTTGTATAAGTATATTGGTAGGTGCAAAAAATTAATATAAATTCATTATAATAAAATACATTGTAAAAATGACGTATCTTGTTTCCAGAAGATTGAAAGACGTATAAATTATATTCTTCTTTGTCAAAAAATATAGACAAGTATTAACCTTTATTGGAACGCTCTCTAGGTAGAAAAACTTTTTCTCAAAAAAAGCTTTCCCAAGATCCACTACCCCTTGAAGCTCAGCTTTGAGTTAATGCGTTGTCTCTCTCTATCGGAGAAAAATAATATCATAAAATAAAAAAGAACCACTACCAAAGCCGTAATAACAATTAGGTAAATCAGACTGCGCGCTATAGAACATTATATAATGCTCGCGGATTTTAGGTATCGTTGTCGCGCGCATGATATAATGCTCGCGGATTTTAAGGGGTTAAATCCATTGTAAAGATTAACCGACTTTAATTGAAAACGACCACTAAGTACCTACACATGGTTGAATTGAAACTGTTTCACATTATACCGAAACAATCACACTTGTTTGTTAGTATTTAATGGAATCACAAGGTCACTTGGCGGTAAATAAGAAAGTACAATTTAGTGGTCGACATTACACGGTATAACAGCTCATAAATCTCCGTGAAGGCGAACCACGTGTAAAGTAGGTGAAAAGGGTGTATCGTTGTCTCCATTCATTTGGCGGAACATTTTGGATGTTTTTTTGTGGAAGTAAGCTATATATTTGTTTTATTAAAACACTTATTCATAAAAAAGGTCAATTTGATTTTTTCTCTAAAATATCATAAACAAAAATTTAGCAGCTTAAATTTTATATATTGATACACTTAAATTACCTCCTGGTAACCAGCCCCCTGTGAATTATGCAATCATAGTGGCCGAACGTGCAAATTGCTGCACCAACGAAGAGAGGGATGGCGCATACGCATTTAGGAGGATATGTATGCTCTATCCCTCTCTGGAGGGGCAATCGCTACTGATGAAAATAAATGAATACCTATTCGTGAACTATTTGATTCACACCAATTTGTGTTGTTACGTGCGTTTCATTTGATTGCAAAATTACCACGTTTGACCGCGATGAACTCCGAAATTATGTTTTTTTTTTTCATATTTCTGAATTTGTTCCAACTTAGGACATAGGACAAATTTTATTTATATATAACACAGCAACGATGGCCGGGTCAGCTAGTATCATATAATGTTATTTCTTGAAATACATAAAAAGTCGGTTCTTAAAATTAATTAACCGATTCGTTGCTACATACAATTACAGAAACGAAGGCTACGAGCTTGATTTAAGTGAAAAAATGAAGATAGTTTTATTCTGAGTTGATTTTCCTAAAACTTGATTTGAAGGAGTTATCATCGATTTTAAAATGACACGGTTTCAGTGGCTAACGCTACACGCAAAAAAAAGTGATCAGCAACGAATCGGTTAATTGGGGCTATTCCTAGTTAATTCAATGTAGGTACAGTAGATATATAGTATTTTTTTGCCCTCGGTAAAAATTTGGCACATCTTTCGAGACCTGGAAGAAAATGGTGAATCCTCATTGGCCACACCACCATAACTTTCTTCCGGAGATCTCTTTGTAAGGTTAACATTTAAAATTATTAATATTCCCGTTAAGGGATTAAATAGACAATATAGAGACAGTAGAAAGGAAGAAAAAAATTTTGTTCTTCAAAAACTTCATAATAATTATCCATTTTTCAGGTAGCTGTAAATAGTTAGTTGTTAACGAAGATTAACCTTATTTAAATAGTTTGTGCTTCACCCAGGCCACTGGACAATTAGAAAATCCAGGGCAAAAATAGTCCCGTGAATTTAAAATACATAATTAGGGCCACCAACTTTTCCAAAATTTTACGGATACTTTTAAAGTCCTATAATATGTTTTCGTGAGGGAAATAAAATTAAAATGTAATGTAAATATGCCGTTTATTAAAAAATATAACAATTCATACCTTTAAGTTAACCATATAGCTTATACTAATATTTTGTTCTCGATTTTTCGGGATTTTATTTGTGTCATTTTTTTTACATAATTACAAAAATCTTCAATAGTTTCTGCAGAATTCGTTGACATGATTCTATCATAATTTATATTATATCACTTATGTGAATCAATTTGTAGACTACTTATTTCTACTTTCTATTATTCTGTCAGAAAAAGTAAAATGTCAGATGCTAATATCACAAACTGCGAACCAAATATTAATAATAACAACACTTTTATCATGTTTTGACAACCATTTAAAATAAAGATTTACGCAATGAAATAAAGTTATTTTTTTAACAATAAATTCTCGTAAGACCTATAAAGCTACAATATTGTGGAATGATGCGGAACACCTCAAAGCGTATATCACATTTATCAGCTTAAAAAATATCTTTAAAAATGCATAAAATTGCACTTGGCGCTTATAAAAATATTTGGTTATCTATAAATATCTAATATAACATTATAAAAGCAATCTGGCCGCTTTCTATAATGAGCTAAACATGTATGGAAATATATTCAACGATTCAACAAATATTCTTATACTAAAATCGCCTTCGATATATCATTAAACGACAAAATGGTGCAAATTGTTGCAAATACACTGCCATTTTTATTTGATTTAATAAAATAACATCTTTCTCTGTTAGATTAGCAAAAAATTGATATAGCTACTTGGTATGTTGTCATTTGTAAGGAAATACTGTTAAGTAGTGTACTGTAAAGTTACTGATAGCAGTAAGTCAGGCATATACCAATAAGGGGAGGAGTCATCCATAAATTAAGTCACACGTTAAAGGGGGAGGGGGGGGGGGGGGGGAAGTATCACCCCCGGGTATGTGACATTGTGGTGCAAGAGGCAGGGGAGGGGTCAAAACTTTGTGACGTTACATGTTAAAATTTAAATTACGAAATTATGCGAAATTTATACGTGAATAATAACTTAAAAAACGTATATGTAAATTACATAAATATTCGATTATTGTTTTCTTACTATTCATTTGTTTTCTCTGTTATCTAAAATATTTGACTTTCTGTTGATTTTATAAAAGATTATTTAATAAAAACCAGAAAAAAAGGAAAACAACTGTATTTTTTTAATACATGCATAAATAAAACACTTTTTTACGGATTTTGCGCATATTTTGTTTTATATTTAATCCTGACGTTTCGACTCCTTTACAGGAGCCGTGATCACAGGATGATGAATATAAAATAAAATATGCGCAAAATCCGTAAAAAAGTGTTTTATTTAAATAAAATTGAAAAATATGTGACGTCACATCAGGGGGGAGGGGGTTCTAGAAATCCTCTCCCCTGTATAACCTGTGACAAGGACGGGGGCGGGGTTAAAAATTCCTAAAATTTATGGATGGCCCCTAATGGAGACTGTCTTAAACTTATTCTAATTAATTTTCTAATCTATTTTCTTCGCTTTGCTCTTGGTCTTCTCGGCAGGTTTAGGTTTAGATGGATAAATGACGAACAGCGACACCTGGACTGCGCACAGTAAGAAGGCAACTACATTTTGCAGCTGTAAGAATATATATATAAAACATTAGAGATTTGTGTAAGGAAATCCTACTAATATTATAAATGTGAATGTAAGTTTGTTTGTTATGCTTTCATGCAAAAACTACTAAACCGATCATCATGAAACTTCGTACACATATTCTTGGAGGTATTTGAAGTAACATAGGATACATTATAATGAAGAAAAAATGGCGGGCGAAGCCGTGCGTAAAAGCTAGTATGATATAAATGAAACATATCGTGTGTATCTCTGGCTCCAACTGAAAATCAGCGTAACATCATTCTGACAAAAGTTGAGGTCGGAGTCCATTTCGGCAACAAATATATGATTGGTTTATTATTTTATTTTTATGTTACTGATTTGTTAGCCGAATAAAAGGTTTTTTCTTTCTTTCTATTCGTGATTGCAACATTAGTATTTAGTTATTTTCACACTGATCTCAGCCAGTAATGAGCCATAATAAGCTCATTCCGCCTGCTTAATAAAATATCTCACATATCCAACATAGTACATATTTCTTAGGTTTAATAGATAATTGTTGCCATATTTGTTTACTGTTTGAAATATTGCCCAATTAATTTACAGGCATATTTTATATATTATACAACAGTGCAAAAATAATTAAACACATATTGCTCAATTATCACGAAAATTGCATTAATATGACATTTCTAATATAACATGTTTTAAGTGTAACTTAATAAATATGCTTCTACAAAAATAAGAAATCGCGTTATACTAGTTTTCTAATACTGTATTATCTTTGTGTCTTTATAAACTAAATTATATTTAGTTAATTAACTATGCTTTTTCAAGGATCGCGTAAAAAATATAACTATTTAATTGTTCAGGTGATATATATTTAGCAAAAGCAAATAAAAATTACAAGGTCTCTCAATGTCGGATTTATTAAGCCTTAAGCTTAATAAACTCGTCATATATGCACTATTTATAATAAGAAATAGTTTATCTTCATGTAATGCTACTAAAATGTCTCTTTTTATGGAATATTAGCGCGAAAGGGGTTTGAAGGTTTTGGCCCTATTATCGGCCGCCATTTTGTTTTTATTCCAAAATGGCGGTGCACAATAAATGTCATATATTTGGATAGGGGCACTTATACAAGCATAAAATGTTATATAACATAACATCATAAAGCGCCACGTTTCGGAGTTATTCAAAGATAAAAATAACAGTGGTTATAACGAATTTATTTATTTATTTTGTAGTTATATCATGTTATTTAAGTTTTTACTTTTAATCTTAAACAGACAAAGAAAGAAAACAAATATTTTAATACTAATAATTGATTTTGTTCATTAATAAATTTTTATACAATTCAGTATGGCAATCAGATATTTTATTTATTTTATTTTATTAGGACAGCCAACAATAAGTACACTGGAATACAATAATTAAAACTAACAAAAACAGGATTCACAATAAAGTGCCTTATCAATTACAGGCAGTCACATCATGCATTAGAATTATCTTAACTACCTAACGAATTTCAAATAATATAAGCTTTAATAGTAATATTTTCTTAATTATTTAAACGGAAAAAGGTTGAAATGATATCAAAACAAGTAAAAAAGCAAGACTGCAACTAATCTTAAATTAATATGAGATCTAATAAAAATGCTGTGCTAGTAATTCATATCTCACAGCTGACTTAGGAGAGTTATTTTTAAACTTCTTAGAGAGCTACACAATATGTCCATATTATATTATAAATGTGTATTATAAATGTGTTTAATTATAATGATTTGTTATATTACCTATATTTTTATTTTGGTGAATAACTCCGAAACATGACTCTTTAGGATATCATATTATATAGCATTTTTTTTTGTATAAGTTTCCTCCATCTAAATATATAACTTTCGTTGTGCAGCGCGATTTTGAAAAAAAAAATCAATAAGCGGCCGACGCTACGTAGCGGGCAACCCTTCATACAAAAATTTTCAAACCCCTTTGGCAGTTTATGTTACTTGATCAAAAAGGAAATAGAAATATTGTTCAATACAGAAGGTATAATATTTCTAATTTTTTAAAATTAGATTCCGTTGTTTCAGACGTTACTTTCTTAACAGTGAGATAAGATAAAATTTATGATTTAACACAATGTTACTTACAACAATGAAAGTATTCCTAAGTGTGATACCGTACAGTAGCCACATAAAAGTTACTACCGTACCAGATAAGATTATAGGGAATGGCATGCCTTCGGTGCTCTTGTTCTTTATGATTTCTTTCTGAAAATATAAAACGCATAATGTATAATAAAACAAGGTACTCTTTATTTATATTATGTCCTATAAATCAGTACATATCATAATGTTGTCTACGTTAAAATCTACAAGTTTGAAATGTACAATTTCCAAATAGATACAATCATATCTTGTGTTATCTGATTATTTATGTCTGTCACACCGATTCTCTCCCAATCTGATTAATTATTATTAGTGGCTAACTAATATTATTTTGAATGTTAGGCATTTTAACCGATTCGCTGCTGAAGGCACGTCTGTCGTGCCATAACTTTCTTTTACGTGTGGCGTGAGCCACTGAAGCCGTGTTTTTCGTTTTTTCGTTTTTAAATCGATGATAACTCCTTCAAATTAAGATTTAGGTTATATCTACCCAGAATAAAAATATCTTCATTTTTCACGTATATCAAACTCGTAGCCTTCGTTTCTGGTAATTGTATGTAGCAACGAATCGGTTAAAATAAGTTTTTCAATAATGACAGTATAAAAATGGAACCATTATGAATTGTAATTATTCTACATTTCGACCACTGTACATTCCAACTTTTGTAGTTTTGTACTTGTCAACATTATATATTTTACTTTCAGTATTTAATTTTTTTAGACCATGATTCATACCCTATGACCTGCTAAGTCTTCAATAATAATATGAATTAAATTATTGCTTATCATAAATAAAATAAAAGTTTATTTACCAAATCAAATAGTGGCGATGCAATAAGATAGAACATGAATGCAGTTATAATTGTTCCAAATCTGTTCTCTACCAGTTTTGGATCCTCGGCATTAGCATAAGCTATCAAGGCCGCTGAGACCGCGCCTGCTATACCCATTTGAGCCCAAGCCTTCACTTTCTGCGATGTGTAATTGAAAAATATTAATAGGTACACTATATTTAAGGCTAGACCGGCAAAATTTACTTGTATCATGGTGTCGTCTCTTAGAATGTATCCGAATTTCAAGTTGAGGATGCTCCTAATAAAAGAAATAATTATACATTATTTTAATTGCACACATACGTTATAATAATTAAATTGCCATAATGATGTATGTAACATACAGTGGAGGACATATAATTGGTAACATTTCTAAAGGATATTAATATTAGAGAAGATACTTTGCTGCAACACCTTTTTTTAGAAAATACATAACAAATAGCATAAAATATGTTCAAATGGCTTATAATTTATTTATAATTCAAAGAAGATGCTACTAAAAAACTGCCTTTTAAATAATATCTTAACGTTTTTTTAAAGTACTCAATACCTACAGTAATTTATGTAAGTATATTATAGAACTGTGGGGCACAGCAAATTATGGACAAATCATTAATAACAAGAGAAAAATACAGTGAAAATTAATATTTTAACATGAGGGGGTTCTGGCAAGTAAGGTGATAATAGCAAAACACTCCGAAGTACGTGGCAAAGTATTTATTATGATAGGTTACACACAATACAGTACGTTTGCTATTATTATTTAAGGGAATGCTAATTCCAACAGCCCGTTCCACAATGTGGAAGCAGCACTAAGATTCCGTATTAAGTATATATGAGAGTACGTTCCACAATGTAGAAGCATACAAACACATCTACTGACGGATTGAATTAATTTTACTAATATTCGGCGCCCTCTTATACAAAACCGCAGTAGCAAACGATAGCGCGTTCTAAAGATGCTTTGCGCCATCTAGTGATGAGTAAGCGTACTAAGCGTTTTAGTTTGGTGAGTGACCGCCATCTAGTGTTCGGTAGGCGTATTAATATATTAATACTGCTTGTTGGGTTTGGTGTGTTACAGCCTCCCTCTCAGGTTCTGATGACGACCCGGCGAAGAAGCTGGAAAGGCATAAAGTTAGGTCAGTGTTTCTTTCGTGGTCTTCCTCGGCCGCGTTTACCGGGATTCTCTAGTAATGATGGAAGTTGCTCCTTCCGTGGTCGACCTCTTCTTCGCAGTGGTTGAGTAGGTGAGGGTACTTCCACGTTGTGACTGTTGAAAGGTCGCAAGGCAGATACGTGATATGTGCCAATGACCGTATTTGGTTCGTTCGTATTTGCAATTCTGTACGATGAAGGGCCGTTTTTCTCTATTATTAAATAGGGACCATCTCGTCGAGGCGCAAACTTCGAGCTTTGCCCTTTGGATGCATTACTCAACGCATGAACATCGGCTAATACCAGATCGCCGGGCTTATAAGTGGGACTCTCTCTGCGTTGTCGATCCACATATTCTTTACGTTTCTCTTCTTTCATCTCATGCACTTCCTTGGCCTTTTGCATGGTCTTCGCAATTTGTAATAATTTCGGCGTGATCTCTGGTATGAAGTTTTCTGAAACCACAACCTCTCTAAAATCATGTTCAACGTCATCGGGTGTTCTCAACTCTCTACCAAAAGTTAGGTACGCAGGACTGTATGTAGTTGATGAACAAACTGCTGTATTCATAGCAAAACGAATGCTTGGTAGCTTCTCAGGCCAACTGCAATGATCGTCTCCTACTAGAATCGCTAGTTGCACTTTTAGGTCACGATTTCGGCGTTCGACAGGATTCGCCTCTGGGTGGTACACTGGTGTGAATGAATGTTGTATTCCAAAACAGAAACACACCTGCTGCATTATTGCGCTAACAAACTGTGTTCCATTGTCGCTGGTCATCTTCCTTGGGACTCCAAACCGTAGGAATATCTCATTTACTAATACATCAGCACATTTCTCAGCAGTGGCATTCTCCAGTGAAAACAATTCAAGCCAACGAGTAGCACAATCTTCTACTATCAATATCCATGTCTTGCCATCGGGCGAAGCAGGTAAAGGACCAAAGAGATCAAACGCTATGGTTTCAAAGCGTTGATTCATAGAGCTAGTCTGCAGCAAACCAGCTGGCTTCAGATTTGATGGTTTATAACGCTGACAGCTGAGGCAGTTCTTTATATACGATTCTATGTATCTCCTCATTCCTTTCCAGAAATATCTACGTGAGATTCGAGCATAAGTCTTATCTACACCATTATGTCCAGCTAAGGGATCATCATGATAAGCAACTAGAATATTCTTCCATTCGTGCTCAGGGACAACTAATTGAGCTTCTTCTAGATCTGAATCTGGCGGTAGCCTGTACAAGAGTCCTTTGTTCAGGTAATAACCTTTGTTATTCCAATAAGTCGTGTTGGACGTGCTTTCTGATTTTTCAAGCGTCTCCACTACATTAGCAATGACTAAATTAGCTATCTTTAAGTTGCTCTTCTCGTATTTCCTTGGTGCTACGAGTAGGTAAGTCGACAGTTGCAGAGCATAAATCACATTTTGCTCGAGAGGTTTCTGTACATGGTGGTCGGGATAACATATCGGCTATGACATTTGTCCGTCCGGGTGAATACTTAATAGTAATGTTGAGCGCCTGAAGTTGGAGTGCCCATCTGGCTAATCTCCCTGTAGGTGATTTCAACGACATAAACCACCTTAATGCTTGATGGTCTGTCACTATGACTGTTGGTAGTCCCTCTACATAGCCTCTGAACTTATTTGCTGCCCAAACGACCGCTAGAGCCTCTCGTTCTGTTGTCGAGTAATTTCTTTCAGCTGGGGTTAATTGGCGACTAGCGTATTCCACTGGATGCTCTTTGTCACCCTCCCCCTGGATTAAAACTGCCCAAAGCATATCCACTAGCATCCGTTTTAATAACATAAGGTTTCGACTGATCTGCTTGACGAAGGATTGGTGCCGTTGTGAGGCGACGATTTAGTTCTTCGTAAGCCTTTTGTTCTTGCTCTTCCCATTTCCAGATAGCACCTTTCTTGGTCAGTTTGGTTAAAGGTTCCGCAATACCTGAGAAGCCTTCAATGAACCGCCGATACCAGGAGCAAGATTGTAGAAACGAGACTAAGTGTCTAAGGGTTGTGGGAGGTGGAAAATCCATTATTGCCGATATCTTTTCAGGATCCGTTTTCAATCCTTTTGGAGTTATATAGTGGCCCAAGTATTTGATTGTAGAGCAACAAAATCTGCACTTCTCGAGGTTCACTGTTAGGTTATATTCCTTGAGCTTGAGGAATACTTGTTTTAAGTCTGTCATATGGGCTTGAAAAGACGATGAGAAAACAATTAGGTCATCAAGGTAAGCTAATAGTTTAACGTTGCCTAAGCTTACGCGTATTCTGTCGATCAGACGTTGAAATGTAGCGGGCGCATTGCGTAATCCGAATGGCATTCTGTTGAAAATATATATACCGAATGGAGTAATGAATACGGTTTTCTCTTTATCCTGTTCACTAATACGGATCTGCCAATAGCCAGCCTTTAGGTCTAGACTTGACATAAATGGCGTAGGTTTAGCCTCATGAAGCAGGTCATCTATCCTCGGTATAGGGTAGGTATCCGCAATCGTTATAGCATTTAACTGTCGGTAGTCAACGCATACTCTGACCTGGCCGTTTGGTTTCGGGACAAGGACAGCAGGGGCAGCCCACGGAGTTGAATGAGCTTCTATTATATTATCTTTTAACATTTTTTGTATCTCTTTTTCTAGAATCTCTCTGCGAGGTGGTGACAGACGGTAAGGCGGGACAGCGATAGGACCCTTTGTACCAGTATCAATCTTGTGTTCTACATTATTGGCTGGTTGTCCGTTGTCTATGAAGACTTCTTCGTGATTCTTTAACAGTTTATTAAGTTTAGATAGTTGATTCGGATCAAGTGTATCATTCGAAGAAAGAGATATATCAAATGAATTTATGTCAACATGACCAAAACGGGTATCTGGGAATAGCAGGAGTTTCTCTGGAGACAAGTCTTGCTCTTCAAGATTCAGGTTCATCTGTGCATCTCTGAATATATAATCCAGTCTAGGTGAATACCCGTCGAAAATTGTATCCTGATTAGATGTTGTGCCTATATCTAGGCGTCGCAGTTTTGGATAACTGGCTGCGCTTTCTTGTTCAACAAACACATCAGTCTGAATACTGTTTCCCATAGATGCTATAGAAATCGGTACCGCTGCTTGTGCTGAATTACAAGCTTTCAGTTGAGTTCTGTGTGCTTTTTCATCGAACTTTGCCAAATCTTCGCTATAAAGCTCGTGCAATGTAGGATCATCGTAGAATCGCCAAGTGAATTGAGCTAGATCAAGAATCAATCCAGCTGCTTGCAGAAATCCTATACCCAGGAGAGTTTTGTTGTTCCTCGACTCTGGTAGCACAAGGAAAGTAGTTGGTATAGCACGTCCGTTTAGCCTTACGGTGACCTGGACAACTAAGACGGTTTGAACTTTAGAGACACCATCTGCAAGACTAAGATTCACTTGTTCCTTTTTGAACGTATAGCCCTTTTCGACCAATCTTTGGTATAATGAATAAGAAGCTATGCTTGCTTTAGCACAGGTGTCCACATAGGCGTTTCCGTTCTCTCCACCAATCTCGATATATAGCAAGGGTCGTGCATGAACGCATGCTCTGACGTTGAGTGAACAGAAGCTGATGTTTTCGGCTTTGACTTTCTGTGAAGTCTTTCCCGCACAATTTGAGCAATTGGTGCGAACGACACCAGGTGCGCCGCAACCGTAACATAAAACCTTTGGAGCGGAAGTAGTAGGTTGAACTGTTTCCTTGCTATCTTCTTTATTAAAGTTTACTGACTTTTCGGCCTTTATTCTTTTCCGGCATACTTCAGATGTGTGGCCTTTGATTTTGCAGAAACCGCACTTGAGCTTCGAACTACGGCGTGTTGTAGTTGACTCAGATACTTGTGGTTTTGTTAGAGGTGTAGATACCTCGGTACCGATTCGTTCTTCCAAAACTTTCTCGACGCCTCGAGCACACTCGATCAGATCATCGAAAGAGGTTAAATCGTTTCGGGGAATCTTATCACGAATCTCTAATCGTAACAACATATATATCATATCCAGCTGCTGTGTCTCGGGATGTTTCGGTGCTGGTAGTTTAGAAAAGAGTAACCGTTTCATGGCTACAAAGTTCTCTGTTGTTTTGTTAGCTTTTTGCTTCGTACTGTAGATCTCGTTATAAAGCAGGTAGGCAGGTTGTTTCGGTGAGTATTTTTGACGTAGCTTATCTTGAAATTCGGCGTAGGTAGAAACCGTATCTCTGATGCCTTCCCACCAATCGCTTGCTTCATCGGTAAGTAGAAGTGGAAGTCCTTTGATGACGTCACTGTCAGATAAAGTCTCTAATTCTTTAAATAGTTTAAGAGCGGACAGGAAAGACTCAACTGACTCTTTGTTTCCAGCAAATCGGGCTGCGCAGTCGACAAGAGTCTTCTTTTTCGCGCTAGTCAGTGTAGCTATCATTGCTGCTTGATGCTGCCGCTGATTCTCCATCCACATTTCGAATTGTTCGCGAGTCATTGCCATGTTTGTAGCAGTAGTGGTGATCTTAACTCTCTGGGTTGTAACTCGTCCAGAACGTGTTACGTAGAACTTCGGAGAAGTTGAGCTTCGATGACTTGCCAGAATGTATTCTTCTTTTAGCCACAATTTGGATTGCTAGCTTAACAGCCGCGTGGAACTTCGGAGAAGTTGAACTTTGTTTTCTTGCCAAAGTAGATTCTTCTTAAGGCCACGAGTTGGAGCGCCAGTTTAACATGAGGGGGTTCTGGCAAGTGAGGTGATAATAGCAAAACACTCCGAAGTACGTGGCAAAGTATTTATTATGATAGGTTACACACAATACAGTACGTTTGCTATTATTATTTAAGGGAATGCTAATTCCAACAGCCCGTTCCACAATGTGGAAGCAACACTAAGATTCCGTATTAAGTATATATGAGAGTACGTTCCACAATGTAGAAGCATACAAACACATCTACTGACGGATTGAATTAATTTTACTAATATTCGGCGCCCTCTTATACAAAACCGCAGTAGCAAACGATAGCGCGTTCTAAAGATGCTTTGCGCCATCTAGTGATGAGTAAGCGTACTAAGCGTTTTAGTTTGGTGAGTGACCGCCATCTAGTGTTCGGTAGGCGTATTAATATATTAATACTGCTTGTTGGGTTTGGTGTGTTACAATATAAATTATAAGTACATATATGCAACCAATGTTATATTATTTACGTGATTCTGTTCAGACGTTATAACTGGTATTTATGTCTTTACGCAGCGATAAAACATTGATAGCTCTGCAACAACACGACGTCGGTCGCTATGATTCAAATAATTTCAGACGTTTTGTAATACGGTTCAAACAAGTTATAACTGACATTTATTTAATAGCGATAAAACATTGTTAATGATAGCTCTGCAACAACGCGACGTGGCTATGATTCAAATAATTTCAGATAAAAATTTAGACGTTTCTAAGTAGGATTGTGTTCAATGCAGTTAGGGCTAGAGTTGCGTTTGCTGGAGACTTTCTTTTTAACGATATTTTTATGATGGTTATACGCTGTTCTCTTAGTAAATATTTGTTACTGTTTTTGTACTAATATTGACCAATTCCTTCAATAAGTTTCGCACGGGTTCTACTCCATATCCGGAAAAACATTGCTCCTTGTGGTTTTATAATCGAAACCATGATTTAAGTTTGTAATTTTTACGTTTGTAAACTAAGATTTACGATGAGTAGACGTCTAACAAAGCTAAATTTCATCTATGAATAACATTTTTTTTTATATACGAAATGAACCACCCAATTAACATATTTTTTGCGAATAATGATCGCTGCTCTCAGTGTTGCTTTGTTTCTTTTGAGAAACCCTCCCAAACAATTAAGCCCACACTAATTTGCATGTGCTAGTTTTGACAAGATGTTTCTAAGGTCATCAGGCAAAAAAAACCTTTATTCATTTGGAGCCTTTAAATGGGTCTTGTTGCGTCAAGTACGAGCCTTTCTAAGATTTTTATTATTCTCAGTAGAGCTTTTCTAAGATTTTTATTATTCTCAGTAGAGCTTTTCTAAGATTTTTATTATTTCCGTGTCTAATGATTATGTCCTCCATTGTATAAACGAAATGTAAAATATGTTGTGAAAGCAATAATACTCACATGACTAAACCACCGAGAAACGGCATAATGCCAACACCTCTTGTGCTACCTTGCTTGTAGATATCGCAACATAAAAATGATCCAGAGAACATTTGTCCAATAGTGACGACCGCCGCTATGGTACCGATCGTCTCTTTGAACGGCTGCAAGATATCCGCTAGTGCGTCCATTTTGTTTACTGTTGAAGAGAAAATAAACAGTAATATTTATTCGGACCCCTAGTAATAACCCAGTCAGGTTTTTTTTTATATTACCTAACCCGCTCCGGGTAAACAAGCATTACAGTAATCGCTCAATAGTAATCTTTGTAAAATAAATGAACAAATATTTATACCATATAAATAGTATGACGTAGGAGGATGAAAATACGTTGTTATAGGACTAAAACCTTCAAAAATATAAGAATAAAAAATTCAATAAAATTAGTAATGAGTAAACTCAAATACAGGGTTACAGGTTAAGTCGACCTAAATCCTTTAAGAGGTGGTAGTTTTCATCATTCCTGACTGATTTGACTATGGAACCCCATACCCCAAAACTTAACCGTTCTCAAGTTATTGGACTTTGAAGGTTTTTTATAAAAAATACCAGATTTTTTTGTCTATTGTCCCCTTTTTGTGTTTTCTACCTCTAATGTTTTTGTTTTTGTATTTTTTGTGTGGCAGATTAGTTGCTCCATTATTTTAAACACAAAACCTGCAGGTAACTGTACCAACTGAGTCGTATTAGACGACTAATTGTTAAAAAATGAAATAAAATTGTGAATATGAGTTCGAATATTTTTAATCCTATTCGGGTGCAAATACGTTTACGTTTACGTACGTATTTATCGCACAAACAACACATTATTCGAACCTGCAATGCAACTGTATATTTCGTAGTTATACTTAAAACTACTGTTTCCTCAGCCTCAAATCGGATTCATCGTCGGCGTTTATCTATTAATATCTATAATTATTTTACGTAATAGCTTCATTGTGTCAGTAGAATTCAACAGGTCGATATGATAGATAAGATTATAAGATAAGATTATTTAAACAATCTTGCGTTATTTAATTGTTATCAATGCTTACTATGGTCCACGTATGCGGATCAATGTATTTCATATGTGCTTGTATTGAATGATTTGCAAAGTTAGGCTAAAAGGTACATCTTTTATAGGGTGATATCACTGGTGATGCTTAGAATGTCTAGCCTCTAACTTTACATATGCGATAATAACTTTTTACGAATGGACATAAAGTTGAAAATCGGAGTTGTAAATAATAATTAGTAAAATTTTATTTATCTAAAAAAATTGTGACGTGAAGTTAGTGCTGTCATAATGTTAAATATGACCTTGTAAATAAGTGCTAAGATGCTTCTTATCTACACAATGGATATTTTGCGCTACTAGACACTGATGTAATTTTGATGAGTAAAATGAAATTGCAATATTTAATCTTTCGAATTGACTAAAGTACTTGTTTCTTTAATAGGGTTAATACTGTTTTTCGAAGTTTTCTTCGTCGAAAGATCGTTTCGTCAAATCATTATTACAAGCTTCTATTTATTTCGTTCTTACACTACCGCGCTTATTACATATAAATAATACAACTTATTTTTATTTATTTATTTTTTATAGGAAATAGGCATGCGCTTGACCACTATCTCGCCTGTTGGTAAGCATCGATGCAATCTAGGATGTAGGATTTAGGGTCTTTTGAGCATAATTTATGTTTAACCCACTTCCCGGTTTCCGATTGAGCTGAAATTTTGCATGTACGAGTATATCGCGTGACAGTGAAATATTATGACATGAAGCTAATCTATAGGAACTCCGCAATAAAGCGATAAAATCCCGTCGAAAATTTAGTTCGTTTTATTTCTATATTGTTTTTAATAAAGCTTTTTTTGTTAATAATGTTTTATATATCAAGATACTCCAATGATTATAACTTTGTTCTTACCTCACCAAACTAACTACCTAACTTAACAGTATTAAATTTAACTTAGACATATGTTACATTCGTATGCGAGGGTATTTCTATCATTGATGAAGCAACGCTGGCCCACAGCACTAGTACAGCTAGGCCATGGAATACCGAAATGATTTTCATACCGGTATTGATACCGGTATTGAAATTTCAATAACCGGTATACCGAAATTTCGATATTTTTTCGGTATTTTTTAGATACTGTTACTATATAATTACTATTTAAATGATTACAATAACGTCGGTAAGTCTTGTTCCGGGAGAGCGCTTAAAACAGTTTTCGACGGTTTTTGGCTCCCTAGAAACCACAAAATGAGTTATTAAAATAAACAGGATTAAGAATAGGTACTAAAGAAAATACGGTATGATGGTCTTAGAACTATTTATGTTGTGTCATTGGCACAAATATCACAATCTCATATATAATAAAATCAGTGTTATTCTCTAATAATAATCAGGCAGATTCACAAATAATCAGACAACTTATCAGATTAAATTAATTAATTTAATTTTGTTTGTGTGATTGTGATTGCCGCTTAAGAGCAAAGCGCTTACGTTTGTTTCTGCCGTATTGTGTTCTTAAGTGCGCGAGTGCCGACAGTAATTTATTGGTAGAAGTAAAACATTATTAGACGAACAACTAAAAGCAGTATCATTAAATACTACCTAAATACTTGCTATATGCAATTATGCATGCTGTGTCGTGCGCAGTGATTTTCTAATAATCGAGACTTTTCGCGATTGTCATAATTATCATAAAATATGAAAACTCATTTGCAGTATGAACCTCACTTTAAACCAAAACCACCTTTATCCACCTTAACCACCTTTAACCGCCCTTGCGAAAATAGATATTTTTTGATATCGAATAAACGGTATTTTATTCTCAAATACTGGTATCAAAATACCGAAATTTTTTATCGGTATACCGGTATCCATGCCCTAAGTACAGCGCACCACAGTACTAGGAAGTTTCGACGGGAGCTTACAAGGCTCGGTAGCTCAATTGAGAGAGCGTTTGACCGAATTTCGCACCTTTGCGAGTCCCATCTGAGAATAACTCGTGAGCAGAGTAATTTTTTTCTAGTATTTCTCTATTAAATGCAAAAATATATTTAAAAAAAACATAAATAAAACCTAATCAGTTTTTATTTTAAGAGTTATCTATCGGGAACATTACAAAATATTGAAAAACGAAACGACATTATTCAGCGAAACGAGCTATCGGCGAATTGTACTCTGGAATATATTTCCATGCCGTTCTTCTTTATATTGAGACTCTGGGGTAAGACCTGGACTTCTGGCTATACGGTATGGGTCCACCAATTCGGATTTACAGGGCCGTCTTTAACCTATTGGAGGCCCTGGGCATATAATGAATGGGGCCTCTATGACTATGACAGAACACTTTTTTATAACTATGAAATGAAAGTTGAATTGGATGAAAGTTGAATGAAAAGAAAGCCAATGAAAGTAGATAAACAAGGTTTCCGATTTTTTTTATTGACAGTCAATAGATGAATAGATAATCTTTAATTTAAATTGGGCGATTCTGATATATTTAAAATTATCTAAGCATGCTGAAATTCGATAGCCTTATTTTGGGCGAGAGTATAGAATATGGTCCCTAATTGAGGTATAATTTACTCTAATTAAATGAGTTTTTCAGTAATAAATGCCGGTATTGGCTTAGTGATCTGGCAGGAACTAGGGGGCCCTGGGCATTTGCCCAGAGTGCGCAGTGGGAAAGAGGGGTCTGCCGATTTACTGTAAAATTTGAAAAGTCCTATATCTTGATAACTTCAATATGGTGTTTCATAGTCCAACAGTCCGAAATGATACAATAAATCGTTTTAACCAGGAACCCTGTATAATTGTCTAAATTGCAAAGTCGCGTCATCATTCCAGTTAGCACGATACGCGTCTCGGTTGTTATTTCTACAATCAAAAATAATCACTTCCCTGTATTCTATTACAGCAAATTGCCTTTAAATTGACTCTACTGCGTCACTAACACACCCACAGTATCGCTTATATCATTGCGAATAGGCTATGTGCAAATTGAACCTTGCTATAATGAACTTAAAAGTTAAAGTATGAACCAATTCGGTGTTACTAAAATAACTCTATTCAAATTACTATTCTATTTCAAGTTTATTTGCTAAACTTTTACAATAACACAGTCGGACTATTGTTTAGAAAGTTCACCTTGTCTAATTAGCTTTGAAGCAAATGAGATAAATCCCTGTCAGTGTTTGACCGCGATGAACTCCGAAACTATTCAACCTATTTTGGTGAGATTTTTCCATTTTGTTGAATTTATTCTGACTTAAATTATAGGATAGATTTTATTTTAATTTATAATAATAAAAAAAATGTAATTCAAAATAACTGAGCCAAGGCAACGCGTAGCCGGGTCAGCTATACTTTGTCCAATGTAGGATAATACTTTTGACAGGTGTCACTACCTTATTGCTACGCACTAAGGTTGCGTTTGTTTCCTTATGTTTGGCTTGACATTGCAATAGCAACTTTATACCCTCTATAAAGGTGTCAACTGTCAAAAGTATCATCCTACATTGGACAAAGTATAGTATATAATTATGAAAAAAATCTGTCACTCTTTATAATTTAAATGCCCTGTCACAGTGTTTGACCGTGAACTCCGAAATTACTCAACCGAATTGTATGATTTTTTTCATTTTGTTAGATTTGTTCCGATTAAGTGCATACGTAGGATGTATGGTGGCGCGTGGCCGATTCAGCTAGTATTATATAAATATAGGTACTGTAGAGATGATACAATTAACCGATTCGTTGCTACATACAATTACAGAAACGAAGGCTACGAGCTTGATTTACGTAAAAAATGAAGATAGTTTTATTCTGTGTTGATTTGCCCCAAACTTGATTTGATGAAGTTATCATCGATTTAAAAATGACACGGTTTCAGTGGCTAACGCCACACGCAAAAAAAAGTGATGACACGACAGGCGTGCCATCAGCAACGAATCGGTTAAAAAACGTACTTATTATTAATACATATTAATTTTGACGATCTTTTGGCACAACGGTAGAGTTCTTGCCTTTCGCACCAATGGTCCCGTCTTCGAGTCCCGGAAGTGGCAGATGTTTGTATGATGAGCATTTATACATGAATCGTGGGAATTTATACATATTATGATGGATATAACATATCTATGAATCATATATGTATGTCTATCCATAATACTAACCTTACAGTGTTTACTTTAGGGAAGGCTAATTAGTGTAAAAATATATTATTATTATTATTCTTATACTTAAAACTATAATTCTTTGTTAGTATTTTATATATTTAAGTCGTTCTTATTACCGATTTCTTTACATCCTATCTTCTTTACGTTATCACGTTTATTGGATTACAGGTAGAGAATGCCGTAAGGCAAAACCTTGGAACATTCTCTTCTGTAAATAAATAGTGAATTGCGAATATTAACATAAAACAATTGTTACGGAATGTGATATTGTTTGTTCCCGCGTTAAAAAGGATGGCTGTCATTGTCAATAATCACTTAGTCATGGCGTCGATCTTATTAATTCTTATTTCTAATAGTGCTATTTGTTTGTTAAAATTGATTGTTTAATAATAAAGAAACTCAATATCTAATACAAATTGTGTCTTTCAATACAACAATGTTACATGATGCCTACGTATATGACATACCATAAAGTATTTATGAGGTGATAGATGACCGTTTGGTGCAACGGTAGCGATCCTGCCTTTCGCACCGACCGACGGTCCTGGGTTCGAATCCCCGAAGGGGCAGATGTTTGTATGATGAGTATGAGCATTTGTACGTTAATCATGGGTGTTTATATATATTTCTATGAATATTATATATCTATGTACCTATCATATATGTATGTCTCTCCGTTACCCTAGTACCCATAACACAAGCCTTGCTTACTTTGGGCTAGGCTAATTGGTGTGATTGAAAGAAATATTTATGTATTTATTAATATGCATTAAGGTAGAGCTGTATATCCTACTTTGATGATATTATACACTTTTCTACAATATTATTTTATACAAATAATAAAAATATATCGCGAATGGAAATAAATTGTTTAAACAAGAAAATTGATACATTTTTATACTATTAAATTTATTTTTACAATTTTTTGGGTTGGAGTATACCAAAAGGTGTACAGGGCGTCAAAGACTAAAAAAACTTTTTACACATAAAAATTTCTAATAATTTTATATTTCTTTATCTATCATATAAAATGAACAAAACACTATACTCTTGTAATTTATTTTTGCCGACTTCGGGTTTTAGATGTAAAAAGTGTTTGGCACAGAATAATTTTAATGAAACACGTGGAATGTCTATGTGAGTAACACTGAAAATGTTTAGAACTGGCCACTTAGAAACATAGCTAATGAAAACCTATTTGAATTTAAATTTCAGAACTCTTTGGTAACCTACTGTAGTATATTGCATTCATTTGTCATTTGTTTTTGTGAATTGGCGGCAAATCTAAAACTCTTGTTACACGTGAAAATGAACCTAACGCGAGAAAACTTTCGGTCAATGATTTATTATGACTTTCGTTTTGGGCTTACTCAACAACAAAGCTATGATAGGCTGCAATTAGCATTTCTTAATGAAGCCCCATCTCGTGCCACTATTTACAATTGGTTTAACGAGTTTAAGCGTGGACGTAGCAATCTCAATGATGATCCGCGTGAGGGACGTCCTTTAACAGCGACTACTGAAGATAACATCAGTGCTGTGCGACGCATGATATAGGATGATAAGAAAGTGACCTATCAGCAGATACGGGCAAGCCTAGGCATTGGTATGAGTCAAGTTCAAAAAATATTACACAAACATTTAGGCATCCGCCGGAAGCTTTGTACCAGATGGATTCCCCATACTTTAACCGACGACTAGAAACACCTTCGCATGGACTGGTGTCGCCAAATGTTAGATAAGTTCAACGGCGGTGACTCAAATGCTGTATTTGACATCGTCACAGGTTCAGTTTCAGTTCTAGTAGTAAACGTAGCGTTAAATTTGTTCCTTTGTTATACCAATTACGTATTGCGTATACTACTATACGGGCGATTTCCGCATTTCGTCGTCTTGTGCGCCTGTTTTGTGTCTGGAGGGTGCTTGGTCTTTTGCGTATGCGATCCCTGCGTTTTTTTGGGTCTTTGCGGTTATTATTTTTCTTAATTTTGTGTTTTTCACACTTGAACACCTTTTGCTATACAACTATTTATTTTGTATATACATACTCCTACTTCATACTTTATTACAGATTAAATAAATTTTATTGGAGCGGAGCGAACGAAGTGAGCGAAGCTCCCATGGATCAGCTTTAATGGCGCAATGTCTGTTACGCCATTACTCCCCGAGTTCTTAACCGATTTTAATATTTTTTTGTGTGGAATCGAATCAACAGGTTTAGGACCAGATGGTGACGGAGCCCGAATTTGGAAATTAGCAAAAATTCCCAACGAACCAAAAAAGTTTTTTTTTTTTAGGTATTGCGCTCCGCTCCAATATATGGTGCTAGCGTAGCTTTATGCTTAGCGACTGCATCGCCTAGTTATATTAAATATTATTATAATAGAAACAAAATTAGAAAAAATCGACTCGGGTCACAAGTGAATTCTCAGGCGGGAATCGAAGCCGCAACCTTTGGAAATCCGATCCAATGCTCTCCCAATTGAGCTACCGAGCCTTGTGAACACTCGTCGTTTTTCTGCGAAAGGTTGCGGGTTCGATAAAATTTATTTAATCTGTAATAAAGTATGAAGTAGGAGTATGTATATACAAAATAAATAGGTGTATAGCAAAAGGTGTTCAAGTGTGAAAAACACAAATTAAGAAAAATAATAACCGCAAAGACCCAAAAAAACGCAGGGATCGCATACGCAAAAGACCAAGCACCCTCCAGACACAAAACAGGCGCACAAGACGACGAAATGCGGAAATCGCCCGTATAGTAGTATACGCAATACGTAATTGGTATAACAAAGGAACAAATTTAACGCTACGTTTACTACTAGAACTGAAACTGAACCTGTGACGATGTCAAATACAGCATTTGAGTCACCGCCGTTGAACTTATCTAACATTTGGCGACACCAGTCCATGCGAAGGTGTTTCTAGTCGTCGGTTAAAGTATGGGGAATCCATCTGGTACAAAGCTTCCGGATGCCTAAATGTTTGTGTAATATTTTTTGAACTTGACTCATACCAATGCCTAGGCTTGCCCGTATCTGCTGATAGGTCACTTTCTTATCATCCTATATCATGCGTCGCACAGCACTGATGTTATCTTCAGTAGTCGCTGTTAAAGGACGTCCCTCACGCGGATCATCATTGAGATTGCTACGTCCACGCTTAAACTCGTTAAACCAATTGTAAATAGTGGCACGAGATGGGGCTTCATTAAGAAATGCTAATTGCAGCCTATCATAGCTTTGTTGTTGAGTAAGCCCAAAACGAAAGTCATAATAAATCATTGACCGAAAGTTTTCTCGCGTTAGGTTCATTTTCACGTGTAACAAGAGTTTTAGATTTGCCGCCAATTCACAAAAACAAATGACAAATGAATGCAATATACTACAGTAGGTTACCAAAGAGTTCTGAAATTGAAATTCAAATAGGTTTTCATTAGCTATGTTTCTAAGTGGCCAGTTCTAAACATTTTCAGTGTTACTCACATAGACATTCCACGTGTTTCATTAAAATTATTCTGTGCCAAACACTTTTTACATCTAAAACCCGAAGTCGGCAAAAATAAATTACAAGAGTATAGTGTTTTGTTCATTTTATATGATAGATAAAGAAATATAAAATTATTAGAAATTTTTATGTGTAAAAAGTTTTTTTAGTCTTTGACGCCCTGTACACCTTTTGGTATACTCCAACCCAAAAAATTGTAAAAATAAATTTAATAGTATAAAAATGTATCAATTTTCTTGTTTAAACAATTTATTTCCATTCGCGATATATTTTTATTATTTGTATAAAATAATATTGTAGAAAAGTGTATAATATCATCAAAGTAGGATATACAGCTCTACCTTAATGCATATTAATAAATACATAAATATTTCTTTCAATCACACCAATTAGCCTAGCCCAAAGTAAGCAAGGCTTGTGTTATGGATACTAGGGTAACGGAGAGACATACATATATGATAGGTACATAGATATATAATATTCATAGAAATATATATAAACACCCATGATTAACGTACAAATGCTCATACTCATCATACAAACATCTGCCCCTTCGGGGATTCGAACCCAGGACCGTCGCACTGTGGGACATCCATAGGTCATAAATCTTAAAAACCTGCTTTCTAGTTTTACATTTTATTCCTTGTCGTTACATTGGATAGTTGCGGTATCTTCTGAAACTATAAATAGGTCAGTAATTAGAGTGCGCCTTCATTATCTATTGTGCATTCAAAGAGAGCGCATTGCCAATCGTAAATACTGTTATCAGTGAGTCATTAAAAAGCGTGACGTCATTTGTTGTCATTGCGGGACCTGTGAGTGCTGTGTCTATTTTTTCTGAAATGGATATCCAAGAACAGGGTATGTAATAATTAATATTTTTATTTTAATTGTATCTTAGTATACATTTTCTTTAGTATGTCATTGCTACGAGGCGACTTTTCTTGGAGTATTATATTTTAATATTCAAAGTTTGAATAAACTTTTAAATATGTTCCCACTCGCTCCGACTATGGAGGTATATTGCACCATAATCTTTAGACTTTCTTATCTTAGGAAAATTAAAACTTGGCTGCCCTTATCTGCCCTTTTGGCGATGACAAGGGTGCTACTGTTGCCAGATTATCTCGTAGCATTTGCTACGAAATTAGTTTATTTAGTCTTAGTGCTTTGTGTAGGTTTTGTGACTGAATTTTAACCGTTTTTTTTTTGTTTTAGGTAATTTATATATATGTTCGTTTTCAAGAATGCATATTCTTGAAATATGGCTAACTGTCAATATCGATAATGACTCGGAAAAGTGTCGTCAAGTCCTACAAAGTTTGTTGACTACTCTGAACGATGCTGAGAACATTGATATTCATTATTTAGAGAAAATTGTTAATAATTTATGTAAAGCTATTGCTCGATTCTGGAAAAAATGTAATAGGGATAAAACCAAGCTTTTATATAAGAATTCCGATTGGTTTAATGTTATTGAAAAAATTCAACTTGTGAAAAACAATAAGCAATGTACTCCGTCTGAAACGTCGCCGTGTCATTCACGTGGTCGTCCTCGAAAACCTTTTACGCATTGTAGTAAAAGGACTAAACGTCGGAGAGTAGCTGATTTGTCAAAGTCTGATGATTCTACTGTGAGTGCATTGCTTGATGTTTCAGACTGTTCATTCGATTCGTGTATATCTAGAGTTAGCACTGATGATGTCTTGTCACTTGTGACTGATGCTCAGTTGACAAAACATCAGTATTTATTAATTAAAAACTTTGTTAATAGTAAGATTTCTCCTAATGTATTACCATGTTACCAACAAATTACTAAAGCGAAACAGAGATGTTACCCTTCTAATATAACTGTTTCCGAGTCTTCAGCTGAAGTTGAATTACAAAGTCTTTTTGATCACACAGCTTCTCGAATCCTTGAATCTCAAAAAGAGGTCTTAGATCAGATTCCTGATGATTGTTTGTCTAATATCTCTTTACTTGGGAAATGGGGATTCGATGGCAGCACTGGACATAGTGAATACAAACAATTTTTTTCAGATTCAACTTTAGAAGATAGTAGTTTGTTTGTAACATCTTATGTACCCCTTCAAATTATTGTAAAATTAGCTGAAGATAATTGTAAAATTTTATGGAAAAATCCTCGACCCTCTTCCACTAGGTACTGCCGTCCTATTCGATTTCAATTTTTGAAAGTAAGCACAGCAGTGTCTTTGCAAGAGGAAGCTTATTTTAAGGATAAAATTGAAAGTTTGCAACCTACTTTTATTCAGATCGACAATCGTGAATTGGTCGTTTCTCATAAGTTGCAGCTTTCAATGGTAGATGGTAAAATTTGTAGTGCTTTAAGTGAAACATCTACAAGTAGATGTTATATATGTAATGCTACCCCTAAAGAGATGAATAAAATAGACGAATGTTTACAAAAACCTGTAATAGAGAGTAGATACCAATTTGGATTATCACCACTACATTCTTGGATACGGTTCTTCGAATATTTTATTCATCTTTCATATAGATTAGACATAAAAAAATGGCAAGTTAGGCTAGATAGTGATAAACAATTGTTATCAAATAAAAAACAATATGTACAGTCCCAGTTTAGGGAACGATTAGGTTTAATAGTTGACAAGCCGCGTAGTGGTGGAAGCGGGACGTCTAACGACGGAAACACGGCCAGGAAGTTTTTTTTGGAATCAGCTGTATCTGCTGAAATTACAGGTTTGAATAAGGATCTCATAGATCGTTGTTGTGTAATATTACAAACGTTATCTTCTGGACTTAAAATTAATGAATGCAAGTTTAAAGACTATGCATTACAAACAGCATACAGCCTGGTCGAGGAATATCCGTGGTATAGTCTTCCTGCTTCTGTCCACAAGGTGCTCGTACATGGATCAGATATTATAAGTTATGCATTGTTATCTATAGAAGAACTTTCCGAAGAAGCTGCTGAAGCGACAAATAAGTATATCAAAATTTATAGACGAAGTCACACTCGAAAAATGTCACGTGAAGTTACCAATCAAGATTTAATACAACGACTATTATTACATTCAGATCCTTATATTACAAGTCTTCGGAAACTTCCCCCTAAAAAGAAAAATACTCTGTCACAAAGTGTAATAGAATTGTTACATGTTTAATATTGTTAGAATAAGAATAATTTATTTGTATTTTGTTAGTTGTTTTGTTTTTTTTGTATTTAATTAATTTTAATTTATTTATTTCTATTATTTTATTATAATTAAATAATGTTATCAATGTTTTGACTCTTATTTTATTTAAAATATATGTTTTACATTCCAATTTTTAAGTGTTTGTTCATGATAAATTTAGGTAAAAGTATGTTATTGTTTATATTTGTTTTTTACTGAAGTAAACGTTTTTTATTCCGTAAATACATGTACTTCTTTCATTTTAATGTTCCTAAAACACTTTTACAACTATAAGTCACTAAAATAATACAATGTATTGATAGTAACAGGACTTTAACTATTTATGACCGCCCTTGTATGGAGCGTGTCCCTCCGTGCGTCGCACTATGGGGTATTAGAAGCAAAAAACCGGTCAAAAGTCGAAATCAAAATTTGTACCCAATTAGTAAATGAACCTTCATTTCTCATTGTTGAATAGTTATGACGTCACGCCCCGATCACCTTACAAGTGTCATTCAATTTTGTTTGCCCCTCCGACAGTCGGAATTTAGTCGTTGTTCCTATCGCACGTCTTTGTTCTCGTCGCTTGTAAAAACGGAGTTTTATTAACCGCTATTGTAAGATTTCTGAGAAGTGAAGTGAAGTTTTTTATAATGGATCTTGAAGATCGAGGTATGTACTGTATTTTAAAACTTATATTCATTTGTATATCATTCATATAAATATTTTTTTTAATTTTATTAGCAAACATTAAACTTAGCATAAATTATAGTTTTATTTTTCCTTTTTTAGTGTTTTAGTTATAAAGTTCGGATAGGTTCGGTCAAAAATGATAGCACAAATATTAGCCTATCTTGTGTACTATCATTTAAACCAAAAACATAATCCGCCAACATCCGCCTTTTCGAAATATAGTTCTTTATATGAAACAGTAATTTAGGTACTAAATTTAAAATATTTTTTGTCCTCATAGGATTTGAAGAAACTGTCCGGGAGAAAAGTAGGACAGATCTCTACAACTATATAAAGCAAAGTTCTGGACGATTACTTGATGACAAGTTCGCATACATGGAGGATTGTGTCATTAGGGAAACTAATTGTCCAACTGAAAAAATAAGTAGTCTCAAAAAGGAATTGAAACTGTTCAAATGGCAGTTCAGACAAAAATGGACGGCGGCATCGTACAAAGAAGAAAGATTCCTCCAGAACAATGCTAAGTGGCTTACAGGTACTATAAAGTTATCGGCCTGGGTAAAACAAAAGACTGGTCGGCCGCGGCCCTCAAAAGAGTTTGGGGAGTTAAGTGATCGCAGTAAACGGCGCAAAACAAAAGAACTCCGGGCGCAGGTACCCGATGCAACGTTAACATATGCTGCTCAAATGAGTCTAAGAGCCGCAGGAAAAAGCGATGCTTCGGCTATCATAAAAGAAATTACCAAGTCCCCGACTAGAGCATACAAAATACGTAAAGTAATCACACAAAACAAAGAAAAAAATATACAGCGGTTATCAACAATGGAAGCCTTATCAATGTTCGTAGAAGCAGGTTTGTCTCGAAGTCAGTACAATGTGATACGCAGTGCTAGAAAACAGCTCTATCCGTGTTATTCTTTGTTACAAAAAGCGAAAGCTGATTGTTACCCTAAGCCTGAGTCATTTCATGTCACTGACACATGTGCTGAGATTAAACTGCAAGATTTGGTAGATCACACTGCTTCACGGTTATGTACATACCTCGAAGAAGTTTTGAAAGGACTTTCAAGTGAAGAGAAGGAAAATTTAAAACTTATATCAAAATGGGGATGTGACGGATCTCAACAGACACGGTATATGCAATCCTTACAAAATACGAACGAAAGCTATGACGATGCAAATATATTCCAAAGCTCGTTTTTGCCTTTGAGATTACTTGTTAGTCATAACAGCCAAAGTAAAGTCATTTGGCAAAACCCCGTCCCGTCGAGTCCAAGATTTTGTAGACCTATTCGAATCAGATTTGTGCATGAAACTAACGACATCACAAGAAATGAAATTAGTTATATAGAAAGTCAAATTGAAAAATTAAACCTATCTGAAATATTTTTGAATAGTGAAGTGATAAAAGTAAAGCATCTGTTTTTATTTACTATGGTGGATGGAAAAGTCTGCAATGCGGCAACTAATACCCTATCAACAATGCGTTGCTATATTTGCAAAGCAACATCAAAAGATTTCAATAAATTAGAAACAAGAAGAGAAGAAGACCCTGCGACTTTGAAGTTTGGTCTTTCAATATTACATGCGAGAATAAGATTATTTGAATCGATTCTACATTTGGCGTACAAATTACCTACACAAAAATGGCAATCAAGGTCTTCTGCTGACAAAAAAATTGTAAATGAGAATAAAATACGTATACAGCAACAATTTAAAGAAGAAATGTCACTACTAGTAGATGTACCAAAAGCTGGTTTTGGAAATACTAACACAGGCAATGTATCAAGACGATTTTTCTGTGATCCTGAGACAGCATCTAGAATTACCGGAGTAGATTTAGATTTGATAAAAAGGCTTAGAACTTTGTTAGAGGTCATTTCAAGCGGTCACAGAATAGATACCGACAAATTATCAACATTTTGTAAGGAAACTTCAGAAATTTATGTGAGACTTTACGGATGGTATCCCATGACGCCTACACTCCACAAATTGTTGGTTCATGGACCTACAATAATAAAACATGCCATAATCCCTATAGGCCAGCTCTCTGAAGAAGCGGCAGAAGCGAGAAACAAACACTTTCGGCAATACCGTACTGATTTTGCTAGAAAGTTTTCAAAAATATCTTGCAATGTGGATGTACTAAATAGGCTTTTATTGAGTTCAGACCCATTGTTATCGTGTACGCGATCAAGATTTATGAAGAATAAGAAGCCATTCACAAAAGAAGCATTGGAATTTCTTATACCAGAAAGTGATGATTCTGAAGATACAGGAGCACAATATACGACAACGATAGATGAATGTGATATATCTGATGATAATGAATTTGACTAATATAGTATTTTGATATATAAAATCTATTGTTTTAATACCCTCTACCCAGTAACATTTTACTTTATAATTTATTCTTAGATAATATTAAAGGTACGCTAAAATAATCAATTTTAACGTACCTGAGGGCAGTATAGTAATCGCCATTGAGCAAAAATAGATAAAATATGACCAATTTATCAGTTTAGGTAGTTAGACCATAAGAAATAGTTTTGGCCAGCTTTTTGTTACAAATACCCCACCGTGCGTCGGTGCGAAAGGCAGGATCGCTACCGTTGCACCAAACGGTCATCTATCACCTCATAAATACTTTATGGTATGTCATATACGTAGGCATCATGTAACATTGTTGTATTGAAAGACACAATTTGTATTAGATATTGAGTTTCTTTATTATTAAACAATCAATTTTAACAAACAAATAGCACTATTAGAAATAAGAATTAATAAGATCGACGCCATGACTAAGTGATAATTGACAATGACAGCCATCCTTTTTAACGCGGGAACAAACAATATCACATTCCGTAACAATTGTTTTATGTTAATATTCGCAATTCGGAAAACTTTCGGTCAATGATTTATTATGACTTTCGTTTTGGGCTTACTCAACAACAAAGCTATGATAGGCTGCAATTAGCATTTCTTAATGAAGCCCCATCTCGTGCCACTATTTACAATTGGTTTAACGAGTTTAAGCGTGGACGTAGCAATCTCAATGATGATCCGCGTGAGGGACGTCCTTTAACAGCGACTACTGAAGATAACATCAGTGCTGTGCGACGCATGATATAGGATGATAAGAAAGTGACCTATCAGCAGATACGGGCAAGCCTAGGCATTGGTATGAGTCAAGTTCAAAAAATATTACACAAACATTTAGGCATCCGGAAGCTTTGTACCAGATGGATTCCCCATACTTTAACCGACGACTAGAAACACCTTCGCATGGACTGGTGTCGCCAAATGTTAGATAAGTTCAACGGCGGTGACTCAAATGCTGTATTTGACATCGTCACAGGTTCAGTTTCAGTTCTAGTAGTAAACGTAGCGTTAAATTTGTTCCTTTCTTATACCAATTACGTATTGCATATACTACTATACGGGCGATTTCCGCATTTCGTCGTCTTGTGCGCCTGTTTTGTGTCTGGAGGGTGCTTGGTCTTTTGCGTATGCGATCCCTGCGTTTTTTTGGGTCTTTGCGGTTATTATTTTTCTTAATTTTGTGTTTTTCACACTTGAACACCTTTTGCTATACACCTATTTATTTTGTATATACATACTCCTACTTCATACTTTATTACAGATTAAATAAATTTTATTGGAGCGGAGCGAACGAAGTGAGCGAAGCTCCCATGGATCAGCTTTAATGGCGCAATGTCTGTTACGCCATTACTCCCCGAGTTCTTAACCGATTTTAATATTTTTTTGTGTGGAATCGAATCAACAGGTTTAGGACCAGATGGTGACGGAGCCCGAATTTGGAAATTAGCAAAAATTCCCAACGAACCAAAAAAGTTTTTTTTTTTTAGGTATTGCGCTCCGCTCCAATATATGGTGCTAGCGTAGCTTTATGCTTAGCGACTGCATCGCCTAGTTATATTAAATATTATTATAATAGAAACAAAATTAGAAAAAATCGACTCGGGTCACAAGTGAATTCTCAGGCGGGAATCGAAGCCGCAACCTTTGGAAATCCGATCCAATGCTCTCCCAATTGAGCTACCGAGCCTTGTGAACACTCGTCGTTTTTCTGCGAAAGGTTGCGGGTTCGATTCCCGCCTGAGAATTCACTTGTGACCCGAGTTGATTTTTTTTCTAGTATTTTTCTAGTATAATAATTTATCTTATAAGATAGCATTTAAAAATTCATAAAATATATAAAAAATATAAAATATTGTAAAATAAATTTAACTTGTCATGCTGATAGCACTACTTTTGTTTACAATGAGAAATTGCTTTTGTCATCCAATCGTAGGCATAAACAGTAAAATTTATATAAAACTTTAAATAAATGAAAGTATTTCCGCATATTTTTTGCAATATTTGGATATATGATTAAGAATGAGAAAATCTTATGCAAAATGCGAATTACCTACAAGGTAATGATATTCCTTTGAAACTAAAAATGGAGTAATTAAAAATATCGAGCCAATAAAAGTGAGTGATAAGCACAAATAATATTAACCACAAAAATATTACCTAGAAAAGTATAATTCGTCACATTGTCTTGTCCTTTAGTGTAAAAACGGATGGTTACCCCAAAAACTTAACCTCTAACAAAATGAGCCGAAAATGATAAAAATATACTTACTTGTTTCTAAATTTATTTAAAAAATAAAAAGTGTCCGTTTGAAAATAAAAACGAAATCTCACTTTCACAACAAAAACGTTACAAGTAGTCGACTACAATACAATTACAGTGACAAGAAATGACTGAAATGAAAAAAACAGAAATTGTTTTTTTGTTGTACAGTTTTCCCATAAAGGAAAGCAAAGAGTACGAATCCCATACAGTCTAGTTTTCAGTAATTTATATAATGAGAGTTGATTTATGAATAATAGATTTGCAATAGAGGATAAATGTATAATAGAGCATGAAGAGTTTATTTTAACAGCCAATACACGTGCATGTTCACGAACTCTTATTACCTTGTCATTTATCCGCTATTATTTCATACTAATATTCATCACAAGACAACTTTTTTAAGAAAACCAAAATTTGCTTTCCGCTTCCACCAAAAAAGATCTCTTTTATTATACTTTGTTTCGTTATATACGATACAAGCTCTTACAGCCATTTCTTTAGTTGCATATTTATTTTTTCCTTTTTATAATGAGGCCGGTGAAAACTAATTTACTGCAGAACTAATGATGGATAATAATGAGTGGACAGATAACTTATATTCCTCGCTTCACGTAGCTGTCGGTAAAATGTTTATTCAAATTGCTGCACAATTATTAGTATATTTAATACACAAATAAAAAAAAAATCTTCTAATAGATACCGTAAAAGTAGCGGTTAACAAAAGCCCTAATGTAATTATTATAATACACTTTGCTTATCGTTTCCAGTCTTATTTTTGGTATAATGGTTTAAGTATTCTATAATTTGAATGATAAAAGTAACTCCCTTTTTTGTTAGCGGAATTAACTTCTTGTTTAATGATAACTTTCGACAGACCATTTTTCTGTCCCAATAACTAATGTCTAACTGAGCTGAGCCTCCCTGCGCGTGCCTTTTTCCAAAAAAGAAAAAAAATAGGAAAAACGAAAATATTTGTTTTTGTACACAAGTTATCAGACACAATTTCCCTATAGCAGAAGCTATAGGAAAATTGTGTCTGCTGTAAAGCAAAACATGTTGTGAAGACGTGTACTAACTACTATGACGCCCGCTGTATGGCAGTTTTTAAGAAATGAAACAAATAGTTCCCCTTTCTAAACGCTCATGGGATGTTTTCCATACGCCTCGGGTAACACCACAAAAATGTATATGGATTCTATAAACATTAGAGTATTTAATTAATGGATGTGTATGGTCACGCCTCAATATTTGAATGTTTTTGTGTAAAGTTTCGAAGAAATATGCCCAGGACATTCGACTTAACCCATGTCAAATATAAAATTATGTTGAGTAGTTACTAAGAACGCTTAAAATTATTACTTAGACTAAATAAAGTATGAAATTATACATTTATAAAAAATAATCAATAATTATGTTTTATTTGCCCATTTAAAAAACTTATTTTATTAAATAAAATAAGTTTTTAAAATAGAAAGAATCTGATTGTTGTAGGTGGTTTCATAGTGTATCTAGTCTAGCACGATCGTGTATCATCTCACTTGTTTTTGTAGTTGCGTTGCGCATTGAAAGGAAACTGAAAAAAAATTATTGATTTGACTATGGTCGGCCCGGTTGACATTTTTCCGCTTTTCGTGCGAATTTTCAGGTTTCTTAAATTTTCACCAGTTCTATTTTAAGACGGATGACTGAAAATATTTTTTAATATTACTGTGTATCATTATTTATCAGTAATGTTCTATATATTATTTAAGCATATCGCTATGAGAGTCGTTCTATGAATAGTGTGAGGGTTTGCTTCGAAGGGTGGAACTGTTAAAAGTTTAGTGCCTACTATGCAATGGAAATACACTGGCTGGAAAGGGCGATGGCTTTTCGCTTTGTTGGCCGTGTTCCTTGTGCCATTGATCGTGGCCCAGAAGATAGGTGACCCGTATAAAATACTTGGCATACATCGCAGAGCCTCTCTTCCCGAAATACGCAAGGCTTACAGGCAGCTAGCAAAAGAATGGTATGTTTTTTGAATATTTCTTTTATTCCTTTTTAATCAGTGCATACTGAATCAACCTATTTGTATAAGCGTAATTAAATATGTCTCAAATTCATTGACTTGTGGTAGCTACCTTTAGTAATAAAAAACAATATACCTAATTTGAATGGAAATTTTGAATTTTGATCATTCTAATTTAGGTCATTGCATTGAATTATCTTTAAGGAATGAAGCACTTATCAGTGCCTACAGATTCGTAAGCTAGTCTGTTCTTTAAAATTAGTAGTTTCACATTTAGTACACTTTGTTTATTTATCACCAATACCTGAAAAATTATACTCATTGAGGGTTCATAGGTGCATTTTATATAAAGCTACATATGTATAATCTATTAAATATCTTAAAATGTTACTAAAACAGTTTAACTTGCTTAACCCTTTCCGTGCCAGCTAAGAAAATACTATTTAAACACAACATGTATTTTTATTCCTAATGCCAAACTCTAAAAAACCGATCTTACTTGTAGTGCCAAGAAATATTTTTTTGTACAGGATGCCCAAAAATATCCATGAGCATACTCATAGTCGGCACCATGTTACAGTAACGCACTACGAGTATTCTCGTAGCTGGCATGGAAAAGGTTAAGAATTTTTAGGTAAAATTGCTTACTTAATAAAAATCTTGCAATTAAATGCTTAAAAACAAATTTATAGCCCTCAAATATCATATTCTTTTGATCGGTCATTGGATACTGATATTACATAAATATATATTATTTTTATGACGTCATGATTTCATTTAACCTTTAATTACATTATTTGTTCTTTTGGAAAAACTATGTTCAACATGTTATATGGCAATTTTTTAAGAACACTGCGATATTCAATACAGTAGGTACATAAGTGAACTTTTACTAAAAGATTGTGTTTTCATATTTTGATATTGATTGAATGTAATTAATAAAAAAAAAATCTTTGTTGCTATCTATCATTATGTCTACAGTAGTGCAGTAAAATTTGTTGCTTGGTGCTATTGGGTGAAAAATTATAATTAAATAAATAGTAAAACAGTTAATATAATTTAAGGTACAGTGGATAAAATTATTATATATCAAAAGACAAATGTTAGTTTTTTGTCCACTAAAGAATTTAGTGTAATTTAAAATATTCAATAGAAACTGACCACTTTCTGGTGCATTTTGTGATTGCATCATGTTTCAGCAGACAATTGATGCAATTTTGGACCATTTTTCTTAATATAATAAGTGCTTAATGTATCTCAAAAATACTGGTTAAAAGTAACTGAAACTTGAGGTGGAAAAAATTATTAATAAATAACTATTGTCATTGTTATAGGCACCCTGACAAAAATGAAGATCCAAATGCAGAATCACGTTTTGTGGAAATAAAACAAGCGTATGAATTATTGTCGGACACAGAACGCAGACAAGCATATGATTTGTATGGAATAACAAATGAAGACAACCACATGTACAAACAAAGGCATGACTACAGTCAGTATGCCAGATTCAGGTGAGCTTGTTATTCCAGTTGCTATAACAAAACAATCACAACCATAACCATTCTGAGTTGCATTTAATTATATGTATTGCAATGTTAAAATGCATCTGAAATGTTTTTGGTTATACAATAGCATTTGTATAACCAAAAACATTTGAGATGCATTTAAAGACTTCCTCGATTTTCCACTAGGTTCTGTCCTGTGCTAATATAACACCCATCTGCAGGATTTAAAATAATAAATTTGGAAAAAAGATGTGCTAAGGTACTGATTTTAAACACATCAAGCATCTTCATTAGTTTTTGGTTTAAGGTATAAGATTAGTTATACCTTGAGGTGTCCAGATAAATAGATGCAAAACTTCTCAAGGCTAAGCTTTTTATTTTTTAGGATTTTTCACATATTTTAATATCTACCTATATTAATAGCATTATGGCAACTTCTGACTAATATTTCTTCATAAAATTTGCTACAAAGGAGATAATTTTTTTTGAAATGGAGTCTTGAGACTTATAACTGAGTCAAGAGAGCATTATTTTTAAATTAAGTAAACTTAATTTCCTGTCCGAATCAAGAAAAGTTGATCAGCAGCTTATTGGGGTTAGCCAGCCATTAGGGTCTCAGGACGTGTCTGACAAGGCATCAAATTTACAATTCCCCTTTTGAATTTTAATAATGTGATATGCTCTGGGTACCACAAGATTGCAGGGCGGTGCAATGTAGAACACCAAGACAAACAATCCACCATTTGCAAGTCTTACAAAGGGGTAGTGAAACAGGCGGGTGTACATCCGCCCCTTTCTCTTTACCTGTCGTAAAATGAAGTATTCTTACTGTTATAATACTGATCCTCTCCACAACATTAAGATTCAATCAGATATAATATATGCAGTGTAAATCATGGTGATGTTTACATTTTACAGCAATGATCCATATGAAGAATTTTTTGGCACACATTTCCGAACTCAAGATCAGGATATTACACTGTTCCACAAGCTGTCAGTAACATCTCGGTAAGAGTTTACTACTGTGTACCTATATCTTGTAATAGTGATCAAAATTATTTTTTTTACCTTAATTTTTTTTCTCTTCTCTTTGTGAATTATAAGTCTTATGTGTTAAAAAATTATTAATTAATTCTATGTCAAAATTTCTCTATGCATGCTGGGTACAGTCACAAGCAATAAGATGTATACACTGTAGAACCACGTTACATTACTTTTTTGTTTCTGTCCTGTTGTCTCTTTGCTTTCAGCCGATTGAGTGTGACGTGATTAATGTAATTCAGGTATTCTAATCATAGTATGTACAGTTTTGGAGCACTATGAGAATAATAAATGACTTTTTCATTAAAAATATCTTTTAGCTGCTATGTCACTACAGTGTAAATAGTGATGATCTATCTGAAGACAAAGAATATATTTTTTTATATGAAATAGCTAACGAGAGGCTCAATTGGAAAAGGAGTCGCATGGAATTCTAGGAGATGTGGGTTCGAATCCCGCCTGACACTTGAGACAAGTTGAATTTTTTCTAGTAATAATTACATCTTTAGAAATTATTATTGTAAATAGGTAAGCGCTTGAACGCTATCTCGCCTGATGGTAAGCGATGATGCGATCTAGGATGTGACGCGCTTGCTTAGAAGATACCTATTCACTAGTGACTTGAAGACCCCTTTATTTTTTAATGCGAAGGCATAATACTATTATGAACCCCCGGCGGCAATGGCAGTTCCGCCAGCGAGTCCAGGACTCCCCAATAGCGCCACAGGAGTCTTCATTTTGTGACGCGTCGTGTGGCGCCACTGATAAACCTAGTAAAACCCCACGTTTGCCCTACACTGTCCTTCAGCCTTGTGCGTCCCTTTTTTGGAATCACCACTCTGGCCAGACAGCCGGCCCGCTACGGGCCTCTTCTCCGTCAGACGATGCCTAGGCACTGTTAGGCATCATCCAACCCCCTCCGGGTAGGTCCACCGATCCTCCCTCGAGTTGAGGGTTATGACCCCTACCGGTCTGCCGTCTCCTAGCACCACCCTCCTCAACTTAGGAGGGGTGGAGACGGCGTGCTCCTGTATCAGGAATTGAGTATCCCACATCCCTCAAATTGAGATACGTGCCGCGAACTGGCGCCATCCCCTGTTCCCCTGTCCCCTGCAGCTTGCGCGCGCAAGCTGACTTCTTCCTACAGTTGCAATGATAATACTGTTTGTTGCAGGCACTTTGAAAATAACATAGTTGAGAAGAGCATCCACACACCTGCCGTAGTTCTTTTTTATACGGATTGGTGTTTCGATTGCGTACGGTCAGCAGCCGCATGGAGGCGGCTTGTGGATGCTCTGCAGCCATTAGGTGTTACGTTGGCGACAGTACACGCTGGACATGAGGCGAATCTCGCGAGGCGTGTGGGTGTGCATGAAGTGCCGTGTTTGACACTAGTGTTGGATAAACATGTCTATATTTATAAGGAGGGGTTGTCATCGATGCCGAAAATATTGGGTAAGCAATTATAATAATATTATACAACATATAAATTGATTGGTTCCAAAGTAAGGAGCTGAAGCTCATGCGAGGAATTATGGTATTCAGAAACTACGACGGTATCACATTGCTCAGACCAGAGCCAATATTTAAAAGTTCGTTTTCTACGTTGATCAGGCCAGGATCGTATCCAGGACCTCGACCAATCAACCAAAAACGAAAATTGGTACAATAGATGAATCTATTACTTATTAATATAAATTATAGACAAACATAGCACACATTGCGAATAATTAATAGAATTTTTATTTATGTTATTCAAATATAATGCAAATATAGCTAAACTTAGGTAAACTTAGCATAAATATATTATGAAATACTAGCTTTTACCCGCGGCTTCGCCCGCAATTTTTTTTTTTCAATAAAAAGTATCCTCTGTTACTTTAATACCTCCAAGAATATATGTACGAAGTTTCATGATGATGGGTTTAGTAGTTTTTGCGTGAAAGCATGACAAACAAACTTACATTCACATTTATAATATTAGTAGGGCTTGTCCAGAACGCTGGATTAAAACTAAACGCTAAGAACTTACAATCTATGGTAGAAAGAAAATGTTATTCAAAAAGGTCATTTTAATAAACTTGTGTGTATATATGTCTTTCAGAGTTCATGCGTTGGAAGTTCCCATTCAAGTTAGTACGCAGTATAAACAATGACAATGTGGAGGCTTTTGTGTCTGACTTCGAAGATAACAAAGTAAAAGCTTTAATATTTGAAGAGCGCCAAACCATCCGCCTTCGATACCTCATCGCAGCATTCCACTACAGAGACAGAGTAGCTTTTGGGTTAGTATTTTACATACTGTATTTGTTACATTGCCTTTACATTCACATTTGTGTTAAGAATATGACGACTAAATGCAAAGCTGTATTTTTAGTAATTTTAATGCTTGGTCAAAGTTTAATAGACAGATTTACTAAGAGCAGTTTAATAGACACCAAGACAAAATCTGATAAAGGTAGATACAGCTCCTATCCTGGCTTACCAGAAGGCTTACCTTCGATTGCCACACCTAAAGTGATTTCTTTCCAAATCGTTATTTCCATATTTCTAAAATAGAAATTGAATCATTAATTACAAATATATATGATAAATTTTAATGAGAAAAATCAATTTGACTTACAAGTTATTCTCAGGCAAGATCTGATTTTTTTATTAAGAATTATTTAATGTCTAAAACTAAAATAATCACAGTTACTTAATAAACTTTTATATTTTGGTTATCAATGCAACATACATTCACATGTCGTGCTGTGGCTATAAAATCTAGGTAGTAATAGGTAGTTATAAAATCGATGTGACATGCTGTGCATTTTATATTAGGCCATAAAGAAGATAAACAATCTTTAGTTGTTAATCCACAAATACTGCGACAAGAACTATCATCATATAATACACTGTATTTTAATTCTCCTACCTACTAATTCAATATTTGCAATCACATCTATTATCCTAGAATACAATTTCACCTGGAGAGGCTGGTTATCTGCCATTAAGAATTAAGAGGTTTACAGCTAATATTAATAATCAATAAGAAATATAACAAGCTTCGACAGTTAGGTAAGAAATTACCTTTAATACTATAGGGGCACAATTCGAAAAATATGATTGTTGGAAAAACACCTTTAAAGACTTTTGAGCCCCTGTATTGTCACAAAATCGGTCATAAGTAAATAAAACTATTGAAAGCAAAATCATAAAACATCATAAGAGCATGTTCACTAAGCATGAAATATTTATCGCATAGTACTAGTACTAGTTTATTTTACTAATTTACTTATGATCAATTTTGTGACAATACAGGGGCTTAAAAGTCTTTAAAGGTGTTTTTCCAACAATCACCTTTTTCGAATTGTGCCCCTATAGTATTAAAGGTGCGTTATGATGAAGTTAAAAAAAATCAGGCTAATACAGTGAAAAATAAACGCAGAATAAAAAGTAGTTAAGTAAGAATTAAAAGTTTTTTGTACTAGATTATTCAAATGTTTAAACATTTTTCTTCAGATTTGTGGACATGACAGCGCACGATGCGCATAATGTGACTACACGGTACAAGATCCAAAGGCATACTGACACCATGGTCCTTCTTAAAGAGGACAGCGAAGAGCCAGTTGCCACAGTCAGCACCACCGAGATACCAACGCCAACACTCCACCAGCTCATCGAGGCAAATCAGATGCTGACCTTACCGAGATTATCATCTCAGGTGTGTATGATGACGACATAATAGACCAGGGTCGATAATTTTTGAGACCAAAAAAATATAGTAGGATGAAACCCATTGGTAAAGGTAGAGAATATAAGAAAAATGAAAGGAAAAATAATTTACGGGCGATCTGAGGTCGGGAAGGGGAAGGGGGTGATCTTTAAGAGGAAAAACCAGTTTATCTCGATTTCCGGCAAAACTACAAGCCCTATCAATAAAAGTTTAACAGCAAAGTTGTAGGTAATAAAAAGATTTACAACTTTTGTGCTTACAGTTTTTCACGTAACCTCAATATTTATGTGAAAAATTGGAATAACCAAGTTCTTGGTTTTTTATTTTTTTCTTTTACAAAAAAGAATATTTTTTCACAAAATTTGGTGAAAACCTTTCTTTTTATGTCCCAAAACATAGTATTTTTTTTTTTTATTTAAATATTTATTATTTAGCCTCATTTTGACTTAATATCGAAAAATCACCCTAATTTTCAATCGAAATTCTCACGTCAAAATATTTTCTTTTTTGAAATAGTCTGTACTTTTTGTTCATGGAAATCTCTACTTTCTAATGGTGTAAAAAAAGTATACATTGCTTTGGTTAATGTACACAGAATATGCAAATAATGAAAAAACTCATTTTTTTTTAATCATTATGGATAATTACCACGTTTTTCTTATCTCACTTTTCTTATTTGTTTGTCTGTCCGGGCAAAATCTTGCAACTTAAATTTGAGGCACTTTCCGATAAGCTAGAAAGCTGAAACTTTCAGGATAGTTCAGAACCCGATGACAATGCACTCTAAAGCAACTTTCAACTTTCCAGATGCACTTTCAGGTCCACTTTCGGCAACTTTCACTTTTGTATGGGGCTTATCCGATTGTTGCGTAACACATGGTTACTTCGTTGAGTTAATAATTAAAAAGAATAAAATAATTATACTAGATTTAAAAAATCTAAAAATCCCACGTTTTTCAATGTCCTAAAAAGAATAAAATAACCCTGCGGGGCAAAGCGAGGGGCCACTCAAAACGTGGGGGCGCATCTTTACAATAATCGGCATCAATGCATGTCATTCATCTCTTTAAAATCTCCTCTTAGTAATATGCGCCCCCACGTTTTGAGTGGCCCCTCGCTTTGCCCCGCAGGGTTATTTTATTGTTTTTAGGACATTGAAAAACGTGGGATTTTTAGATTTTTTAAATCTAGTATAAGTTTTGAGATATTTATTAAAATTTACACTTTCATTAATCAAAAAAACATAAGAAAATTTTATTAGATTTAAAAAAAAATTGGCAACTATAGGGACTGCCGATAGAAGTGAAAATTTAGAAATTTTAGTATTAAAATTTGAAAAATCAAATAAAGATATTGTATATTTATTTAGTATTCACTATAATAATCAAACAAAAACTCTATTTCAACAATGCACATTATGTACACATTGAACTTTTTACTAAATCCATTCAATTTCACTTATAAGATATACACAGCACTAATGTTGCACAATACGTCAGTTGTATATGCATGCAAGCATGCACGAGAATTCACCCATCTAAAAAGCGCCCAACGCGCACAGCACACGACCGCTGCACGTGCGCCACTCATGAGCATATCAGTCACGCGTACCCATAACATTTTCCCCTACCAAAATGTGCCCAACGCGGCTAAAGAAATTTCACTTCAAAAAACATGTTCCTTGATATATTGCTACCTGCCAGAATTTTGAGCTATGAAGGGTGATTATCGCAGAGCATGCTGGAGAGCGTATGCCCGGTGGAGTGGCGAGCAGCTCGACGGCGTCTGTGCTGCGTTTTAATAGCGGGAGCGGGCCAGGCAGCCTCTGCCGCCACCGCCGCGTTACGACGACTGGCCGCCGCCCCCCGACCTCCTGACCGTCTGCACTACGCATACGTGTACGCGCATCGGCAGCCAGCCTTCTTGCACGCGCTCGCCCAAGGGTCAGGTACGTGTACGGGCGCTCGCCCGCGGAATGAAATTAAATGAAAATAACCTAATTCAAAATGCACTTAAAATAAGTCTTTTAACCGATTCGTTGCTACATACAATTACAGAAACGTAGGCTACGAGCTTGATTTACGTGAAAAATGTAGAATGTTTTTATTCTGGGTTGATTTCCCTAAAACTTGATTTGAAGGAGTTAACATCTATTTAAAAATGACACGATTTCAGTGGCTAACGCCACACACAAAAAAAAAGTGATGACACGACAGGCGTGCCATCAGCAATGAATCGGTTAACTGAAAAGAAGAACGGACGCAACAAACTCGTACTGCGCCGCCGCGGGTTCCTCCGAAGCCTAAGCTTCCGAAGCTTCGATAAAGCCTATATAGCCTTCCTAGGCTATGGCACTTACTAGTGGTGTTTAGTCAGTACGAGTCTGATATAACCTCTCGGACGCCCGATGTATCCATGATGGATTCACCACCTCCTTCCCCTGGTCCGGAGGGTGCCCACGGCGCTAAGGGCGCAAAATAAAAATCTCGTCAGTTTTGACAAAAGTGACGACATTAACAATATTATTACGTCAACATACATAATCTACTTTGCCAAACACCACACAGCGTAATCATTGTTTATATGATTTTAGTTGTCGTGTCTTGCCGCGATGCGCGAGCGCACGCGCTTCGACGCGCGCTGTTATTAGTACAATTACTGTTAGCATATCGCTTGCCCGGAAGAATACAGTATTAAGTCAAAATTAAGTCAAAACTAACTGACTTAATACGACGACTTGACGAATAAAAAAAGTACGTTCTACCTTTTGAATAAGGTCGATTATGCCCCCTTATTCATTTTCCCCCTGAATAAGCCAATCACGAAAGTTACCTTATTCAAAAGGTAGAACGTAGTTTTTTTATTCGAACTGTATTAAGTCAGTTAGTGCCAAATTTTGACTTAATACTGTATTCTTCCGGGCAAGCGATATATTAGCATAGACAAAGAAAATTATATAAGTTCCAAATAGAAATCATTATAATATAGTTTGCATCATTTTGATACTTGTATGATATAAATTACTATAACTGTGTAATACTAGCGGCCCGTCCCGGCTTCGTACGGGTGGACAAAATTCTTTAAAAAAAAATCTATTATTAAATATTTTCCGTTAGCGCCATCTAGCGTCCGATAGACGAACGACTTGCGGTTAACGCGTTGCTATGGTAACGCATATACAATAGAAAAAGAGCGGACAGACAAACAACAAATTTGTGATCTTAGATTATAGATTACTGAACCTAATGGTTCAGTTGATAAAGTTGAACAAGTGTAAAACACTCAATATCATCTCTTCCGCTGCGTAGGTAGCGATTCATCACAAATGGAACACCGCGTCGTAATAATATGGCGTCGGGAAACATCTCGCATCCAATACGAGTGGCTGAACGAGACGTGGCCCGTGTGTACTCAGCCACACTGCACGTCTGGAGAGTTTCCAGCCGATCCAGAACTCAGAGACGAGCTGCTGCGATATCAGGAAAGATTGAACGAGACAAAAAGAGCGCTAGAACAACTCATTAAGCGGCTGCTAAAGCCCACCGAGGTCTTGGCGTATGAGGCTCATGTGCAGGTCAGTTTTCGTGTTTATCATCAATAATATATTTGGGTTAGGTTAGGTTAGGGTTCCGAATCGTTTATTGATTTGTATCCCAAAATCCGTAAAATTATACACTTGCTTGTATTTATAAGATTTAAATAAGTGTAAGATTTTTGTATTGAAACAAGATTTTATTATTATTTGTTAACCGATTCATTGCCACCCTCATTTTCATAACTTTTTTACGCAGGCCCTAACAATAATCGAATGACGCGCTATCGCGTCATTAGCCTAGCTGAAAGTTGACGCGCTTTCGCGTCAAGGCTCCTGGCAACGTTTTGTTCATTTTCTTGTTAACTGTGTCCATTCGAAGAAATCCTTAAGTGATTATGTGTTTTAAAAATTTTCAAATGACGCGTTTGTGCGTCATTGGCCTTCCTAAAGGTTTCTTCATGATGCAACAGGTGCGTCATTGGCCACGAATCGGTTAATGAAACGAACTAAAAAGTTAAAAACCATCTTATCAGATAGAATCCACATTCATAGCAATTTATTTTCCCAAATTTGATGGGGTTGCATATGGATATTATCTAGGACCAAAATACTCATCAACACGAATCAAACGAGCCCAAACTCTAGGGGTTGTGTTGTTTTATTGCGAAGTTCCTATGACCACCTTCCAGCTCCAGCATTAGACCATGGTTACCATATAGGATCAAATCCTTGTCAATACGAATCAAACGAGACCCAACTAGATGGGCTTGTGTCGTTTTATGGCGGAGTTCCTATCGCCACCTTCCAGCTCCAGCATCAGATGAGCTCCATATCATCATAATATTGTATTGTCACATAATATAGACAGGCATAAAAAACTTCAGCTCATTCGGAAACCGGGAAGTGGGTTAAATTTAACGTGCAAAGTTTCATTACAGACACTTAAGAAATTTGAAAAATAAAACGATCACCTATTTGCTTTTTTGCAGATCTCTGTTGTTACCTTACCCATAACAATTTTACTTCTATATTGTTTTATTACTATAATGCCTAAAAATAAATTAGAAAGATTAGAATAAAACAACTTTTTTACGGATTATGCGCATAATTTATTTTATTTGTTGTTTTTTATTGTCATGTGCACGGAAGTGTAAGAATTAGAAAGGTTAGTTGTAACCAGCAAGAGTACTATCGAGGTCTCTCGCGCCTTACCACTTTGTAGAAATATTCGTTTGAACCGATCGCATCGGACACGCCCACACGACCCATACCTATCCCTAATTGGCTTCGTATTTTACTACTATTTATACTACGGCCAATCATAAACAACTAGTTTTAAAATCGCCCTTGATGTCAGTACTGTTAACTGTCAATCTGCTCTTACTTGCTTGTTTGCGCACGCGCGCCATTGTTGAATGAATGAAAGGGGCGTGGCCTGAGGCGATAGGCATCGTGCAGTGTGCTAGCGACTTTCGACTTAGGACTGATAAGGCGCCAGAGGCCTCGATTTTACATCTAGATTTTGGGTGATATTTACCAAATTTCATATTGTTTTTGAATAGGAGTTGGTAGACGAAGCAGGCTTAGGTCGGGTGGGCGCGGCCGCTGCCCGACTCCGCGAGTGGGCGGAGCGCGCGCTACTAGCGCTCAGAACTCACCACGCATTATCCGCAGCGTCCGTACTGGCTACCTGCGCACTCGTGCTGGCCACCGGGTACCTCATGGCCTATCTCATGTGCGTACTAACCAATGCATTCAATAAATAAATATTTCTCACACACACCAATTAGTCTAGCCCAAAGTAAGCACTGTAAGGCTTGTGTATCGATACTAGGGTAACGGATAAACATACGTATATGATACATAGATATGTAATATTCATAGAAATATATATAAACACCCATGACTCCGGTACAAATACTCGTATTCGGGTTCGTATTCGAACCCAAGACCGTTACACCAAATGGTCGTCGTTTAATTTTGAAAAGTAACTTATTCGATTTTATGTTTTGTTAATGATTAGGGGGCATCCATAAATTACGTCACAAGAATTTTAGAAATTTTTAAGTTATAACATTTTTAGAACCCCCTCCCTCTTGATGTGACGTCACAGATTTTTCAATTTTATGTATGTACTCGTATTTAATAATAATCAAAAGAAAACAGTTAATTTTCACTTTTGACAAGAAATGACAGACAGGCATGTGACGTCAGAAAGCGTTTTTTATTATTAAATTTCAACGCGGCATGTACGATACGCTTTCTCATCGGTGGAAGAGGTGATAAGCACAACGAACGAACAGACGAAAAGAAACTACTTACAATACTATATAAGACACAAAAATAATAATACAATTAATACCATAACTAATATTTCTTCTACAGACGCGTGGAAGAAGAATCTGTACAACGCCAGAAAGAAGAGCGAAGGAAGCAAAATTGTAACGGAAAGAAAAACAACAACGAACCACAACCGGAAATGCGATTGCATGAACTGCGGGCTGAGAAATATAATGGACTGGTTAGGTAGGACATTTAAATTATAATAAGCCTGCTTGGGTTCTTTTCTTACCATGCCAATAAACTTTGAAGAATTATAATTATTAAATATCGTTAATAGGTTATTTAACTACAATGAAAGTCTAGATCAAACTGTTGTTGACCATAGTATGCATAATTTAAAAACAATTTTGCCCACATATAATTCAAAGATTTATAAGATATCATTAATAAAATAATTAAAACATTATGTCCGACCATGCGATTCAAAATGCACGGGATTATAACAGAGTGACGGAGTGACATTACCTGTTTGTTTACAATGTCAGTCTTATGTTTTACGTATTACGATTTCACAGCTGAAAGTTTATTAACAAGCAGATGACATGCTTAAAAGTGTCTGGCGTTTTGGCGGATTTTTTGTTCATTTAAACTTTTCATTGTGAATTTTATAGAAAATAGAGAAATTAATAAAGAATTTCTCAAATGGCAAATGTTTTATGCTATATCTATCAAATACCCTATTTGCAAGAAACCATACAAACTTATTTGGTCCCTCGAGCCGGATCTAGTGAATACTTATATAAGTTTTTTTTTATTTTTCAATAGGCTACTGAAACCGGGATGCCGGACGATCGTTCTACTCGTGGACATGCAGAGTCGAGTACAGCTCTTGTCCAAATTCCACAAAATAGTCTGGCCTTATCGCAAGTAAGTTATTTTTGACGTACCTTTTAATTTTGCATCTTTTAAAATTATTATAAGCAGTTTTTTATTTCAATTATTTATTTATGGATAAGAGACAGTAGAAGAACGAAATGACTGGAAAGCTTTTACCGTTTATCAATCAATAGTTTGTTAGAATAGGCTTTAAGACAAATGTTTCTTTTTTCGAAGACTTTTCTACAAAAACTCGAGTGAGGTTTTAAAACAAGGCAACATGGCAAAATAAGTGATGAAATAATTGCTTAGCAACATGTTTGTACAAATTCAAAACTATACAAATATTTATTGCAACCAACTTTTTTTTTGTTCTAATAAATATGTACGGACACAACTTGGGTTCTTGACAATAAAGGACATACAGAGATAAATTAAAAAATAGTATCATAATTTTTCTCAAAAAATATGTACAGACAGATCCTACAGATTTATATAGTAGTATAGATATGACATGTGGGCTATCATTTGTGCATTTAACGTAGGAGAAAATGAGATAGAAAGCATTATACCGTGTCTCTTTGAAACGAAAGAGCGACAGTAAAAAGAGAAAGACACAAATTCATAAGATTTAATTTAGGAGAAAATGAGATCGGAACCATTATACAGGGCCATTTTATAAACACCATCCAAATTTATATATTATATTCTTTGAAGAAAATAACGAAACAAGATTTTTTTCTTTTAATATCACTCAGTACTAAAATATTAAGTTAAGCCTACACAAAGTTATCCGAGGAAAACTACCGATTGCTGTCACAGTCACGCTACGCACGGTGTTGTAGCAGATGATTACACGACCCCCGCCCCGCCCTCCCGTATTTCATTGATACATTACAATGATTTTCATAAGTTGCAAATATAAACGAAAAAAAATAGGAACGTCAAATTGAAGAAAAGATAAGTTGATTTGTTCTTTGATTATAACAATATTAATCGATAACACTTTTAATAAATAAAAAATGAACATAAAAGTAAGCCAAACCTTATGCACTTACGTCGCATTTTTTAAAATTTAATCAACTTATGTACAATAATTGGTTGGAGTAAAGCAAAGGGTGTTTCTTAACCACAGAATCTAAAAAAACACAGGGATCGCAAAGGCAATCGAAAATCGCAAAAAAAATGCAGTGCCAAAGCCTTAGTACCTACCTACCTAAGTTATTTTTGTCTATTTTTCACGATAGGATAAAGAAATGTAATTAATAGTTCTAAAAATATTTTTGTGAAAAATTTCACAAGTCTTAGCCGCCCTGAACACATTTTGCTTTACTCCAACACAATAATGAATTAAAAATCCAAACAAAATACACTTACATGAAGTTTGAAAACAATCACTTTACCTTAAAGTGTAGGTAATTTCTCTCTAAACAGTCTTGCACGTTTATGAACATTGTCTTTAATTGTATTACTTGTTTTTTCACTTTGTCACTTCGTTAAATGCACGGATTTTTATATTTAAGTTTTCGAGGCTTTGGGCCTTCTTCACATAAACCCGTCGTTCAATTTCGCCCTCGATTTCAATTGCAAGTGTGAAAACATTTCGTTAGGTAGATAATTATGCGACGTAAATGCGTGAACGCAACATTGTACATCGCGGAAAGTCCGCGGCTGACTGATTTCATTGCGCCGATGTCGTTACAACTTGCGCGCGCAGGTCGGTGGGGCGCTTCGGGCGGTCGGTCGTTCAACTGTAAGTACCTATTTTGCCAGTAACCAGCTGTTGTAATAATTCGCTCGGACAAAATTTTTTTTTGCTGAAATTTTACCTCCCAATTTTTTTTCATAAATGAAGTGTTTGAATGATATCTTATGCCTAGAAAAAATTTGGATGGTGTTTATATAATAACCCTGTATACATGTTTGTGTGCGCATGCGTAGTAGGCATCACAACAACCGTGGTATTTTGTATACGTGTACGTATTATTTTTGAAGGTTTCACTTCTACCACGTGTGAATTGCACACATGCTTTATTTTGTATATTTATTTTACTAACCTCATTGAATTTCAATGACCAAAAATGATCCAAGACCCTTTGTCAACCCAAATCACGGTATTACAGTAATTTTGTAATATTATCTTTTACATATTGTTTGATTGTAATATTTGGTCACAATGTTGCGATTATATGTCAAAGCGCAGAGCCAACAAAGTTGCAGACGCTAGGTGTCGCTGAAGTTGTGCACAAAATTAAGTGTGTCGTTATCTTTCAGGAACAAAACTCTTCTATTCGCCTACCTGATGGTGGAACGCAACATCGAGTGGTTCCGACGTGTGCTGCAGCTGTCTCTGGGTGGAGGCGAGTTAAGGGTTAACGCTCGCAACTGCGTTGGGACAGTGTTGGCCCTCAACCCTCACCGTAAATACTTCTGCATCTACCACGCGAAGCATCCCGAATGCGCCAAGCCACACAAGGTAACCCCATACGCCTATTCCTATTAGTAATTTTTAAAAGACATTTAATAATGATAAAAAATATTTCATTACCAAGTAGACATGAGTAACTCAGCTCTGAACCGGTTCAAATATTCAGATTAAATAGACTTGAACCGTTATCTGCAGCTCAACGACAAAATAAAGAGCTCACGGCACTATTGGTTACGGCTATATAGGTTAGCTTTATTCACAGATACGCGATTATCATTAACGGCGAAACGAAACGCCTAGATTTAGGTACTGAGTGAGATGATCTGGAACCGGTTCGCAAGTAAATATGCGGTCGATGACCTGTCTATAAATATACGTAAAATGTCGGTTTGTCCCCAGCGTATGTCCCGGATGACTCGGTCCCTGGGTGGTGGTGGAACAGATGGGGACCCGGAGGCAGGAGCGTTCATAGGATTCCATACGGAGCCGGACTCTTCATCCTGTGATGAGGCTGTTGACCCTCCCGTACTGTTACAAGGTAATTCCCCTCTTCATACAACCCATATCACATGTGACGGGGACGCGAAAAAGTCTTAATAACGAATCAATGAGAAATCTCATATTTAGGGTTCCGGTTTTTCCTTTTGCGGTACAGAAACCTAAAAATGAGATTTCTCATTGGATTGATGAAACGAATAAAAAGGGTCACTTTATTGACAGACGGTTGAGACCCTTTGCCTCGGGAACGCTTGAAGGTATCAAGTTGAAATTAAAAACAATATACTCAGGTCTACCGTCCCTTAAAGCTGTGAAATAATCAATTTTCTAAGTTAAGAGTAAAAAATATACGATTTGACGACCTCCGTGGTGGATTGGCTCGCATACCGGTTTTCATGGTTAAGCCACTCGGAGGTCCCGAGGATCGATCCCCGGCACCCGGCCCAATCGAACCCAATGTCAATCCAGAAAACGAGCTTTTCGACTTTGGCTCGGGTCTGGTACCATCATTGTTCCTGAATTCCGTAACACAAGTGCTTGAGCTACTTAACTTGGGTTCAGAACAATGTATGATATGTTGTCTAATATTATATTATTATTATTATTTCTGCAACAAACAACGTATATTTCGACAATGGAATCAAAACTTATAGGGTACTTTCCGTTAACCTAGAACTGTGAAGTTACGTCTTATGTGCTATAAGAACATGGAAAAATCTGAAAACTATGCATTTGTAATGAAAAGACTCAGAAAAAAAATTCGAGTCTCCATTCCTGAACTATTTATAATGCATATATATGATGACTCAGGTATAAATTTGTTTATTTTGTAACTTGTTTTCTAAATACAAATATCTGCCTCTTCAGTCGATCACCTGAAGAGGCAGATAATCGTGCAGATTATCCAGGACTATCGATAAGAAAGAAGGGATAGCTAATGTTACACCAAACGATCATCAAATTATAAGATTTTGTTTCTTATTTTAATGCTACATTAAATGATAAATCAAGATAGTCTTATATGTTATTTTTCCAAAACCTTTAAATGTGTTCAAATGGGCAACTACGCTTAGCAGTATTACCAAACTGACAAAATAAAATTCGCCAACTTGGGCTAAGAGGCTCAATTCACACGTCTAAAGAATTTTTCAACACAATATTTCTATGTTATTAATGAAGAATCATAATCCCAACAATTCATCAACAACCGATATCAACCAATAAAATATTTATCATATTTTTAGTTAATCATTTAACTGATTTTAATATGTACAGAAATTATTATAATTAAAACTTCTACTTGTACTTAAAAACCGGCCAAGCGCGAGTTGGACTCGCGGACGAAGGGTTCTGTAAAAACTTTTAGTTAAGTAAATAAATCACGTTTGTTGTATGGGAGCATCCCTTAAATACTAATTTTATTTAAATTTTATTATTTATTATTAAAATAAAAATACAACTAAGTATTTTGTGAATATTTCAAGTACCTACCTGTTGCCATTATTGATATCGAGCAAAAAAATTGCGTTTATTGTATGGGAGCCCCCTTCAAATATTTATTTTATTTTGTTTTTAGTATTTGTTGTTATAGTCACAACAGAAATACATAATTTGTGAAAAGGAGATGTTTCAAATCTGGCCTGCACCTTGTACATATATTCAAAAAACGTGAAAAAATCATGAGATTGATAAAAAAATACCTAAACTATAATCTTTTCAGTATTTCACTGGCGATTTAATTTTAAAGTGAATTTTTTATAATAACAGGCAACAATTATGACAAAAGAAATCCGTTCCTAAACATAATTCAAGTGTACGGTTAAATGTCAACTCCAAATGAAATTATTTTTTATAATGTTATTAAAAGATATTCTGTTAGAAATTAATGACTGATTAATTATTGATTTGGTTATAACCAAAGAAAATACACTAAACCATAATAAAAATCACAGTTTCCTGGATATATTTTTTTCATATTTACTACTACTAATTCGTTTGTGATTTCTGAACGGACACTCTCATTGAAACGTCAAACTACCAAAATGACGACCACGGAAAGAATGTTTTCATCATGCCGTGTTTTACATGCGAATGCTTCAGACAACGACAACGACAGTGGACTTTGTTTTTTTTTGACTCGGCTAGTTATTTTTTGGAACTTTCTTTCTTCTATACTTGTTGGACTTGGCTGTGTGATTTGGACCCTGATATATGCTACTGTTATTTGGATTTCGTCGTTTGGAATATTCTTCAATTTCTCGTCTCAGGTATGTAAAATATAATATTTACAATAATACAAAAACATATATTAGTACGGTGCGCCGCTTAGTTTAAGTGTGGGTCCCATTCTCATTGTATTCATTTTTTCAGACATGGCCAGGGGCGTGCATTGGTTTTCCAGCGCGGTAGGCACTGTAGATCTAACAAGTCGTAGTTGCGCTTATCATTTAAAAATTCCTAATATTTGGTAGGTAATATGGATATAAATTCACTTACCACTTTTTTTGCAGGTTTTTTCAGGCTTTTAGAAAAGCCGTTGTTGTTGTTATAAGTTTTTTGTCACTTCACATCATCACTCACGATTTACGAATACCGGGTATGAATAATTATACGAGTAATAATACACTGACTGAGGTAAATTGAGTAAGAAAAAAAAGATGTTGTTGCAGTTTGTGTCGATTCGATCGAACCTTTTCGTATTACTTATGTATTATATTTCTAAATTTTATTTTATTTATAAACAAGATCAACTCGTCTGTCTTTTTGTAAATAAATTTCTAGTACGTTATTTACTAATGCTTGTCGTATTGATCATGTTTCTTAGCAAGGTTTGTTAAATTATTAAAATCACCGTAACCAGTGTCATTCCACACCGTCTTTGTTGTAGAAAACAAAAGACAGGGAAAGCAAAACAATAAATTCGAATGGCGGCAACCAGCTAGCCGAGTATAACTGTCGTAATATTTGGTATTGAAATGTCTGATATTTTTACCTTTCCGTTGAATAAGCTCGATATTTGGAGTTGGTCTAGTAAAAGAAACGATTTTAAATTTATCTATGAACGTAAATTGTCCGAAAGGATAGGTACGTAGTTTTTGTACACAAATCGAATCCTTACAATCGGCACACTGTAATTTCTCCATTATTAAATACCTAACTTCAATACTTATTTTTAACAAAAAACACTCACAACATCAACATCTTTTTTCTTTACACACAGTACACTACAAACACTCACACAGGAAATTAACAAAAAACAACAAAAAAATGCTATCTTAATAGATAATATTGTAATGATATTACTAATGTAATTAAATTATCGGTCGCGCGCGCGTGCTAAAGCTAACTATAAGTAATACAAAAACACGAACTAAAGGAAGGAGGCACTTTTCGGCGGCCTTGTTACATTTTTCATCACTGAAAAAAATAATGGGTTGGAATAATCAAAATTATGTTAGAGGGTATCAAGAAACTTGTTTATATACGAGCGCACAAAGCAACATGATTCTAGCAATAAGTTGTGCTTGATTAAGCGACGTGAACAAGCAATCTTATTGAAATCAAACAAGTATTTGTCAACTGCATCAAGTATGGTTATTATGGCTATCACAAAAGCTTTATGGATTTTACAAAGGCTTTATAATATTTATTACGCTTTAGTCGTCCCTATCATGTCATACATTTCATTTTATAAATTAATTTGTGCCATTTACAAAGCACTTGATAGTTTTTAATAAGTATATGATTGATTGGCTAATGTTTGGTAATGAATGCAAACAACTATTTATTAAAATTAACAATATTTTACATTTAAGTTAATATTTATCTTTTTTATAACAATCAAGTTATCTTTAAAGAATTAACCGAGATCATATTCAATTCAATTATTTTACCTAATTATTGAGTTTTAGGTACTTCATGTGGATAAGGTACTGTAATATAGCTAGCTATAGATATGGTTGAGTAATTTTCATGTTCAAATAATTTGTATAAGACACTTTTTAAAGTCTTATCAGCTTATGACATTTGTTTATTTGGACATTTCTATTGCTCAACAAATCTAGCGCTTTCAATACTTAAAAACAAACTATGACATCAGTACCATGACGTTAGTTGAGCAGAAAATAAATGTCTTTTTATTCTGTTGGATAAGGTTTCTTTTGCAATTAAACAAATTGGTATAACTTTTACCGGATTCTGTAATTCACATTTAAATGTATGAATAAACACTGCAATATATCTATTATTCTTAAGTAAGCTAGGTACCAATATAAATCTATAAGTGGTGCCATCAAAATGTTTATATGATTGCTATTTTTACAACACAAACTTAACACTATTAATTATATTAATCCTATTTAGTCTCGTGACTAATGCAACAATCAACACTACAAAAAAAATGAAGTCTGATTTCAAATTAATAATTACAAAAATATCTCTTAATATAAAAAAGCTACCAATTGATTTAAGGTGATGGTATAGGGGAGTAGTGTGTAGAGCTTGTTGAAGAAGACTTGCCGGGCAATGCAACAATACTTGGGATGATTAATTCTGGTAAGCTCAATACAGCTGCAAGCTTTTTCTCTTTTCTATCTAAATCTGAAATTAAAAAATATTTTTATTTTCACTTATAAAACACAAGCACCAACATTAATTATCCTTATGATATTGACATTCTGTATGATGATTTTTCATATTTTAAGAATTGTTAAAATGTAATTATGGTACTAAAAGAGTCAAAACTCACCATCTCCTAAATGAATGATGTCATTGTGATAATAATTTTAGATTTTTTCTTTCTCAAAAGTTCAGTTAATTTGTTTTTACACTGGGAATATACAAATATATTTGTTCATGTATTTTGAATGTAGATTATTGAAGTTGTCTACAAGCTGAAACAAAAGAATAGTAAATGTACACAGTATGCAAGTACATATCATTTGAAATAACCATATATCAAAATTCATTTTATTTTAATGTAATCTAGTGTAAATAGAATAATATATTTATGGTTGTTGAAGTTGAAGGAGGAAATGTAAGCTAGTTCAAACAATTTTCTAGAAATAAAAGAGAAAAGGCAATTGAGTGATGAGTACTAAAAAAGTATTAAAATCGGACCAGTTCAGCAAAAGCTTTCATGTGTCAAAATAATCGAAAGATATGTATTCTTATATATAAATAAGGGAATTCCCTTTATGTTCAATTGATCATAAGATACACTTATGTTACTAGTTTAGGTAAAACACACTTTTAAGACAAAGAATCATTGAACATAAAGCATCAATCTTATATACCTACTACTTATTTATTTCATTTCAATGGTTTCATAATTATATAATAATTCTTAATATGTTGTTAGTTTATAAGGAATATCTTTATATGCCATATTGTTGGCTAAACATGTTAGGCTAGTTTTATTATTTAAATGACTATTACACATTCTATGTTTACAAACAAAAAAATATATCATAATAGATACTCACCAATTTATATCCATGAGGTTTTCATAAGGCAGAAAAGTCTAAACTATTGTTCAACTGAATATTCCGCCAAATATTTAAATCGTTTCGTTAACCAGCAACAACAGCATTTAAGCCATACAAAGTTTCTTCTTTTTATCACTAGTATTTTGCATAATAATATTGAATAAAGGTTGGTTTGGATTTTTCTGCCACTTGAATGGTCTCTGCAGCTTAATTGCCTTCAGTTAATACTTTACTATCCTGCAATAAGATAGGCCTTACAATCTTGGATCCTTGATAGGTTAAAAACATTGATGATGGAAGAGCTTTGCATGTAAGTAATTACGCTTAGAGAAAAATCTGCTGAAATATTCAAATTACCGATGGTAGCATTACATGGTAATATCTGCTTGCTACATTTTCCAGGATCTTAAAAAAGGTCTCTTGGTCCTGGTTGAGGAATAAGAAATAGGAATGCTTGAATGTTTATTCCATTTAGTGCAAAATTATATTATTAGATTTTCTTACCTACTTCTGATTTATATGGTACAAAACACTTAAGAAATCGACAATTGCAGATTAATAGAGATATGATTTAGTGCGTATAAAAGTATAGGTAGGTACTTACTAACGACGACAGCTCGAAATTCCGGGAGACCCCAAGCCTGGGGAAGATCTAGCACATCATCCACGATAAAAAAGCAGTAAACACAGTCCACAAACCTTCGAAAACGACATCAAACACATTAACAGAACAATTATCTCTAATAAATTAGTATAGGTAGTTAGATTTCGGCTCCGCATATGAGCGAACGACTTCTGAATGAAGTGAAAAATAACGGTCTTGATTGGCGGTCATTTTTTTCAGTATACGTCTCAAGTCATAGTCATAAGTGATGACATCGCAATAAAGTCGAAACTTGTTCAACTTATCCGCTCTCGTGCGGTAGCGTATCCATCTCATCTATTGCGTATAGGACCGAGTGAGACAGATATAGGATCGGGGGTCGTCGGTTTATCTCGCTCGGCAGGTAAGCTTGCTTACCTAGGAACTAAAATACTTTTAAATTGCGTAGCTCATGTTTTAGAACGTTACACGGACAAAGAGCGCACTTTGTATTGCGGCCGTATAATATTGACCAATACTTTTATTAATTATGTTGTATGAAACGCTGCTCGCTTCGAATAGGCAATCTTTAGACTGCCTACCGTTACTGTACGTAGTAAAGAAAAACTTACCGGGCGGGTGCTCAATAGAAGTTTGGTTGAGTATAGAATTACGGAACCAATTAAACTAAATTAACTTTAATACTAGTAGTATATTATTTAGGTTCTTAATGAGGTAGGCACTGCCTAATTGCCTATATGGTATGCACGCCCCTGGACATGGCGCATTGTTTGCTTTGCTTGTCTGCAATGATTGAGGATGAGCAGTATTACGTGACGTGTAATATTGGCCCAGAAATAAATACTATCATTGAACAGAAACTTCAACATGAGGTAATTATATATTATAGAACATTATTTTCGGTAATATGAATTCACTAGATTTTTTTTTATTATGTACCCTATGTAATACATTTTTTACCCTTTTATTTGTTGATATCACCCATGATCAATCAATAAATTACTCAATAATATCACTCAATCACTCCAACTAAGAAGGCAGTTTATGGATTTATTAAAATTTTTGTTTAGATTGCAAAAGATGGACTGATATGTGCTCAATGTTTTGAAAATCTTTGAACACAATATTAACTTCTAAAACTACAACCTTATACATTCCACTTGAAATCTATAGTAGTTTTGGACTAAAGTCCAAATAAGATAATGAGCTTTTATTACACAGTCACACATTCAAATTCTCTATATGTCCTAACTGTCTACAAATCCTATGGTTGATAATGGTGGTAAATATCTAGTAGAAATTGTTTGAAGACAATTTGTCTTTGAAATCAAACAAAATAATATTTTCACGAGAAGGTATATGATAATATAATCATTTATTTAACAGATTCAACTTGGAGGGCTAGTATGTTATGCCTGTTGGGTTGCAGCTTGTAGAAATGTGCAATGTGCCATTAACAGCAATATAAATATTGAAGAATTACAAGAGCCAGGCCTATCTCAGCCACTATAGATTTCTGTGTGTGGTGTGGTATATCATTGTTCCGAAGACACACCCATGGTTTGTCAGGGCCAGAGAGAGACGAAGTTGCTGCTAGGATTTATCTCAGTGAGGTAATTGTTGAGATTTTGTATATCTAAATAAATGACCACTTTTTAAATTGCTTCAATAGTTTTTGAGTTTATTCTTTACCAAACTACTAACCTTTATAATATTAGGGTTAGTATGGAAGTATTGATATGAAGTACCGGGTGCATTCTTTGTTTACTTAGAATTATATATTCTGGTTTTAATTTTTTTCTCAAAAATACAAAGCTTAAAAAATGTCATTGTTTCAGATGCCGCAGCATGCCCTTGTTTGTTCCGTTTATCTCGATCAAGAGAAAATATTCAGGTTGCAGGAGGCCATCTTACTGAGACAGAAACATGCTGGCCTCCGTACTGTAGGTTGCTGTGCTCATGTGATGACCACTGTGTGGTATTTATGTTGGGCTCTGTACCAAGATAATATAGAAGCACCGGCTTCATTTCTTGATAGAATTCTGGTCAGGCAGGATATTGAAAATGAATCATAATAAAACATTTTAAAAGATATGTTTTTTTATTTTATAAACTGTAATTCCTTCCATCTGTTTTTTTATTACAACCTCAGTAATGAGTTAATTTTATTTACAACCTGGTGAAACTTATTCAACATTTTGGATATAGCTAGTGAGTGTATGAATTCTCTATCGATGTAGAGGTGACTGTGGGCATAAATAACAATCTCTGATCACGATACAAGCAGAAGACGTGGGAGATCGAAGTTTTTCTTCTTATCCAGTGGTTCCTTAATACCGCCTGAATGAGGGTGACGCGGCTAAATTAGGGAAGAACAGCCTTTTCTCTTTTAGCCATTTTAAGCTCTCCAATAAGCCTTTAATCCTTGGATAGATTTAGACATAGTTCGACACACGACACATCACCATACGATTTAAATATTTGCCGTACCATACATCACATAGATTGGTGATCAGTTATTTATTTACGTTTTCATCTTCTTTTATTGGATTTCAATTTATAGATTTCGCCAATGTCAAATGTAAAAGTAATATAAATAATTAGTTACAATTAACCAGACATAATTGAGATTAGTTAGTTGAATGCACAGATGAGTAAGATTGTCTAAATGTCAAATCAAACAAATGTCAGTGAAAATAAATATGGGGCATGTTGCCTGTAATAATTGTAGTAAATTATTTAATGCGGCATATTTAAGCCAAAATGAGCCAAATAATTAGTGAAAACACACTTATTTATTAATGTCCTTTCTTAATTATATGTGTACAAGGTGCAGGCCGGGGCTCCATACATTCGTGGAACATCTCCTTTCAACTGTCTAGCTATCGCGGTTCTTAAGATACAGCCTGGTGACAGACAGACGGACGGACAGACAGCGAAGTCTTAGTAATAGGGTCCGGTTTTTACCTTTTGGGTACGGAACCCTAATAGAGTATTATTATTATTTGATATATTAATTGAATATGCCTTAATATATTTTGGAAATTTCACAGAAAATCTTTTAGACGGTCTTGAAAATTGGTTGGACCGTTTGTTCGAGGGCAGTACTCACCGGTACTACGTGAACTACTGGCCCGATATGACCACCAAGTGAGTGTGAAAAACACAGCTACTTCTGGCTACTCACCCTTGCCAGGTTCGGTTTCTTCTTTAAACTTACCCTTCACCGGTTATGGGTACTGCAAACTTGCCCATTACTGGATTCGGTTACCTTAATTGGCTACTTGACAGTTGTAACGAAAAAATATGAAATATGTTTAATGACACAACTTAGTGGTTAATAATTATCATGCATCGAGCACATACCCCAATAGAGCAGAAATGTCAATTACTTTGTTTGAAAACAATTCCGCTAATTCGCCGCTATTCACACTGCTCTAACTGCGCTCCGATTGGCTATCCTAAGGTCAACTAACACTCTAGAGATGTGGTAGTGTCAAAGTATCTAAGATTCATCGATATCGATAGCCAATAGATCAGTAATTATAGCAATAGTGAATAATACAAAGGTGTTCTCGTATGGAAATAAATGCTTAGAACCAAACCAATTATCAAATTACATTCATTTAGTTGTATGAAAAGTAAAGATGAAAAAATTAATTAACCATTCATTGGTTTACTGATTTTTAAAATGAATTAGCTTCGTATAAATTGTTTCTCATCATATGTCTTTCTATTGCTAAGAAAAGCTAACACAAAAAGAAAACAATTTCTTTGTTACAATCCTATTTATTTAAAAAAGTATAAAAACCGTTCAACCGTTTATTTTACTACACTAGATACCTAATATATCGGTATAATCGATCAAGATTTACATAATCAATAATGCACAACACTATAAATTAGATCATTAATGCAAATATTATAATTTCAAAATTACTTTTATGTTTGAATAAAATATGTAATAAGCTACAATAATGTTATTTATCGATACACCCCTTGATCCTTTGAATGCAGCACTAGTGATGAGAGCGTAGACTAGAAAGAGATGGCGTAATGGGAAATTGTGTTATGTGGAAGCAGGACGCATAGAACCATTTCACTTTGATGTCCAGTTTAACTTGAGCCCCGACAATTTTTTATAAAAAGTAATTTTTAACTATTATTTACCGATGAAAGGTTATTTCGTCAGTTTTATAATTCGAAGTTGTGCTGTTTTTTCCACACCTCCGAATAGAACAGCACGCCATTATGAAACTATTTAATTGAAATTAAATTTCGGAATAAGCAGACACGTACGCACAGATCCAATACTGGTTACGTACTGTTATAGTGGGAGCGAGCGTTAATATTTATAAGTGCAAAATCACTAATCAGTTGCGGAGGCGGACAGCCCAATATTACCACTCTATTGGGGTATGTGCTCGATGTTATCATGCAATATGTTTTTTTCGAAAAAAAAAAAAAATTTTTTCAAAAATACAGCTGAGTTTTTTGTCTGTGGATTACAAGAGCCGAAACGCAGGCGCCCATGACTAAGCATCGGACGTCATATCACACAAAATAGAGTGTGCTTTGTCGTAAACAGTGTGCTGAGAATAAAAACAGATTAACCAAAATATATTTAGATTTTTGCTTGTGAAAATATGAAGTCAGGCTATACAAAAGCTGATAGCACAAAATTTACCTAAATTAGATGCATTTATGTGATGTGACGTCACAGCCAGTAAATGTCACATGACCAGCTGCTTTCGTGCGAGTCTTTAAATTGTTCGGTGAAAAATATATTGTTTTCCTCAATTAACAGGGATTTTTAAGAAAATAATAACTGTAATAGGTATAAACTAAATATTATTATTCCGGAAACTGTCAAATAGCCAATTTGCCTAACCGGTCTTGGTGTATTCTTTGAATTTGCCCAACACCGGTCTGTGGTCTTGCCATGAACCCATCACAAAGACTTTTCGATACCTGTCTTGTTCTGTGATGAGGCTTTAATTTATTTTAATGTTTATAGTCGTTGTCCCCAAGCAAAAAGTATATTAAGTGCTAATATTGACTTTTATCTGTTTTATGAATTCAGAATTTGCATACTAGAATATGTATTAGTTTTTTTCAGATTTTTCATATTAACACTTATGAAGATATAATACAACATAAATTTACAAAATTATGACAGCAAAATTACTGTAACACATTCTTCCAAAAAAAAAACATGTTTTGATTTGATAAGTAGTGTTAACCGGATTATTGCTGTAAAAATCATTATGGTTTTGGTCAAATCTAACAGTAAATATTTTCTTTTGTAAAATTTTTACTTTTTTTTTATCACCGACTTTTTGCTTGGAGGCATCGTCTTAAGAAATTGTACTGCCAGTTTGTTAATATTTTCGACCACAGTTTTTAGTGTGATAATCTTACGAATTGTCTTCGATATAATTAGTTTATACAAAGAATGAGTATATGAATGGTATTGTGTTGGTAAAGTAAAACGTAGGGATCCTCTTATTTGAAACTGTAATTTTTTACTATTTCAAGAGTCTTGTCATATGGAAAGTAATATAAAATGACTGTATTGTGTAATGTTTCTTCTTTTAATTATATAAGTTATAGCTTATATCTGACATGGTTACTAAAAGCTAATGTTTGATAAATGTCGGAACCCAGACGAAAATTTACTTTTTAATCTATATATATATATATATATCTTGTGATTTTATACACTGATAAAAAACCAAAGGAAAGAGTCACAAAAATGGTAAAATTAATGGTTACAAAACCTTGTTTGCCAAATTAATAGATAATTTAATTTTATATCTAGACATAAAAGTGTTTAAAGCGTGCAAAATACACAATAGTAAGCTGTAAAGGTGCCTAAATAGAGTTCACTTTACGGGCATCTGTTTCCAGTGAACATAATCCGATAATGTTTATGCGATATAACAGTTTCAGCTTGCTAAGGCAGAGGCTTTAGTTGGTAGCAATTTTCATAGGAATCTTTTGTTAAAGCCAAAACTCCAGCAATTTTTAAGCTTTTTGTTAACAAATTTTGTGTTGGATGATGAATAAATATCCGGATCGAGAGTCCATTTTATAAAGTGTTGCGAAACAAAATAAGACATAATGAAATTAGTAAAAAAAACTAAATATTTACAGTTTAAACGTGAATAAAAACAGTTATGATTAACTCTTTACTATTTTTTACTAATTTCTCTATAAATATTATTACGTTTCACAAGAATTACAAAATGGACCCTGGATATAGACGTACATTGAATAAATATTAGTTTTTTTGGCAAACTAAGTTATTGAAATAGTAAACTGGACTGAAAGGGTCTTTTTTAATGTTAGACTAAAGGATAGGAGGACTGACATAAGGGTTATCCTATGCTGTAGCTATCTGCAGCTATTAGTAGCTGTTACTAGTAATAATGTAGTTAAATTGTAGCTTAGCAGCGCAGAATTTATCAAAAAATTGTTGCCGATAACCAGTTTAAATTTCTTGCCAAGTATTAAACACACCCATTGGTCCTAAAAGATGTTTCTTCTTCAAGATATTTTCAGCAGGAAATTTTCTCACCTTTATTTACTAGTGACATTCTAGTAACATTATAAATGTTGTCTTAGGTGTCTAACGTTAAAAGCAGAATTATCAACTCGAAAACAGGTAATCCGAACACTTAATGCGATGCTGATTAGCTTGCTTTACAGTGAGGTATTTTCTACAAAGAATACTAAATGCCACGAGTTGAGGCAGTAATAAATTATTTAAGAGTGGATATATGTTTTTGTCAGTGGTGGAATATTACTAGTTTTTTTATTCTAAAATGTTAAAAGTCGCTGATGGTTTACAGGTAAACCTATTTAAACAATGATGTAATCCAAGAGATTTTGTAAATAGAAAATCTGTAAAGTGGCGAGATATTTACACTAGCCTTGAATAGTATTCAGTTTTATAATTAAACACCTTAGCTGTATATTAGCATATTTTCACGGAGCATCACAATAAATAGATTTAATATCATAATATTATCAGCAGTATTACGACACCGAGCACCTGATAGTTGTTAATGACAATACTCAATTGTGTACTTTGATAATGTGATTACAGCATAATAATTAAATTCTATATAAATAAAGGTCAAAGTATGATTAACATACAGGCTAATTTAGGATTTATTAGAATTAAATCTATGAAAACACAGACGAACCATAGACAAGAAATTAAAATGCTATCTTCATGACTTTTCAAAGTACACAATATATTTTTACCAATTTAAATTCTTGTCCGTAGATTAATGTAATTTTGCTTGTTATTATCATATTACGATTGTACCTACAATTTTTCTAAGGATCGCTGACTGCAAGTCTGAATGTTTACAAAATATATATACCAAATATGTATTAACAGACACACTACTGCATAAAATGGGTATACTGACATAAATTTGAAAAATAAGGTCTTATTTGTTATTATAATAAATATAATGGTTTACAAATTGTAGCATCAATTTAACTATAATTTTTAAAACTATCGCTATTTGTTTTAATTATAGTGATGTTACGTAACAGTAAAATTTAACTTTTTACGTTATCTGACTGTTTATTCACAGTCGAATTATTATCCTAGATTGTTAATTTTGTCAGAGTCATTTAAACAATACATATTGTATGGAAAATAAATAGGATTACATAGACGCCATTACTACATATAATCCGTGTCTTTGGCAAAAAAAGCGCTTGAGAGCGCTTGCCAGCGCTGAAAAAAACTATACAGTTTTTGGCCAGGGCACGTTTGCTAACTTTTGGGCTGACACAATCCGCCATTTTGCTTACAAGCTCTCAAGCGCTTTTTTCTGCCAAACACACGGATTGTATCTTAGTTAATACCTTTCAAAAACACCTACATCTGCTAGTACTATTTATTGACAAATGTATAGTTTGCACATGTCTGGATCATACATAAATCATATGCCACTCCTAATGTATTAATTTAGTATAATGTTAGCAAAAATGGTAATCATACATTTTGTGAACATTCAGTGTCTAGTGATACTGACACTTATGATAATAAATAAGGGAATTCGGATGGAACAATTAATAATAGTGATTTTATCTGTGCCTATTTACAAATGTAATAACATTAGTTTGGTCTCTACAATAAAAAATGCAGGAAAACCAGATTAAATTCTTAACAAAAGAATTCCTCTTCAGATGAAAGTGACAGGGACGAACTTAAATCAAATTATTTACAATTTCTTTTTTGAGTACCTAATACTTTTCTAACATTGCACTTGTTTTAAATTAAGACATGTTTTGATAATTACTGGTATCCACACAAGGTAATAGTAAAAACAAACTACATTTATTGCTCTTCATATCATATTCAGATTAATGTCTTAAAAAAAAACAAAATGTGAAGAGCGATTGAATTTGTCTTGTGTTTAAATTTGGAAAAAGTTCTTAATACATTACTTCCACCAATCTGCATATTCTTTAATGTTTAACTAAGCATTTTTTTACAATTTGTAATCTTATATGCAGTATTAAATGCCATAAATTAAATCCTAGATCTTTCAGAGGTTGGGTAAATTATGCTAGTCAAATTTATACAAGTTATATTGTTTACATTGTAATAAATAATGAGTAGTTTCTATAGATAATAATAAGCTATTTAGTTTTTTTTTTGTGAACTTTTACCATCTCAATCCATAATTTTTATTTCACAGTTATGAATGTAATCTCTTCATATCCATGGCGATGAATCTATAAAATGCATTTTTTGAAATTATTGTTATATGAAAAAAGACAAAATGTTTTTGTATGTGAACCTATGTCATGTTTATTTTAATGATAATTAAAAAACTTCAACTATAAAGTCAGTTGTTATATTTAGCCATTAATTTGATGTTGTTAATAATTTTGTTCTATAAGTAGCCTGTTAATAAATTTCCACCAAATTGGTGTCTGTATATGGGTTGTTTGTGAAGATTTTGTCTACTAAATGTTATTGGGACATGTATTTTAATTGTTTTTTACTATTAAGTATTTCTAAATCTATCCTTTATCTTTATTCCAGTATGAATTTGTACAATAAACTATTAAATATTGTTCTATATCACATCCACTTTTTATTTATGAAACGAAAACCATATTTAAAATAAATAAAACATTTATTACAACAAGATAATCATTTATACAGAAACAAAGATATTCTAAAGGAAATGTCTACAGGACTTATTGAATTGTATAAGAATGTCGCTTAAATGCGAGTTGATCTATTCATGATTGAAGCCCTTATCTGAAAATATAATGTTTTCATAATTTCCTTTGGAACTGGTTAAATACAAAAGCATATAAATGTTGCAGTTACATTATAGGTATCTCACCAAATATACCTTAGCAAACTGAAATAGGTCTTACGCAGGACTATTTTTCTTTGGGTTTAATTCATACTCGCAGTTTGCATATGCCAGACCTATTCCCATTCCCATGCCTGCAATGACTGGCCATCTCCGCCTTCGGAAAAATAGTACTGAAGTTAAAGCCCCAAGTAATACACCGCCTCCTATAAAGAAAATACTGTTATATATAGTGGCACAGTTTACTTTGCATCTAAAATCTTCATTCATCAACAATTCATATTAATCTTAAGTTTATTACCGGTTTTTACTATGCCATCAGTAAGACACATGTCCAGTTTAGCGGAGTAATCGTCTTCGACGTTTGTCTTATCTTTACCCATTGTGAGTTTGAAGAATACCCTAATGAATTAGTCCTTAAAAGTGATACAAACAGCAATTTACTGTAGAGCGACGACTTTTTGCACCCGTTTACATAATTCAGATATGGGAAAATGGTAGCAAATTACTCAGATTAGATTATGACATGACAATCAACAGTGACAGATAGGGATGTTATAGCAAGAAAGATTTCAGTCAATAAAACAGCAGGCACATTAAACTTCGGCCTTTAAAAAAAGCAATACTTTTTTACTTACATCAAGGACTCCTGTACAAAGCATGAACACGATTAATATAATTTGATTACTGTTGCGCATCTCTTATGCACTCCATGAATGCACTTTGCTTACTTTTCGGCGACAACGCATGGTTCGTTGTAATTTTGCATAATTATAACATAATATTTGTTAATCACAAGTCTTTAAACCACTCAGCTACATTTTGACAAACAAAAACTTAAACTGAATAGCTGGTATAGATAATCCAGGAAGATAAGCTTCTAGATTTTATACAAAACAGGATCGGGTTCTAATTATTTAAATAAATATTGCAGTGATGAGTTAATATACTGCTGTATTCTGTATGAATTTCTTTAAAATACAAATACAATAAACAGTTTTTCTTTTTAAGACTAAATACTTTACTATAATTTGATTTGAAAAGGGGTTGTGGCTCAGCACCTGACATCAGAGTCCTCAGATGCCACTGAATTTCCGCAAAAACCTAAAACACGTTTTAAATTAGATTAATTGAAGATGTGTACAACATCAGCAAGCTAGGCAGATAATATGATTTACAACGACATTACTTTATTTAAAATCTATTAGTACCTAATAGCAAATTTTGCTTTATTGTAGACAATTTGTATTGTTCATAACCATAGTTTGCACTTATGCTGAAAATTGATATGGGGTATTAAAAGACTTGCAAGGAAAGAGCGAAGTCCTTTTCTATATTCGATTTCTAAGGGTTAGGTTAGGTTAGGTTATACCTTTACTTGTATTTATAAAAAGGGATTATTTCATTATTCATTCATCATAAATTGACCATCTATTATTCATAAATATACTCTCGTCATCATTCATCATGCTCGAATTAAAAAAGAAGTTATTTAAAACTATGCTGTATGAAATTTGTAGGTTTTGCCTTTTCTTATATAAAAGCTTAACCACGGAACAGCTGTTCCGTGAGCTTAACAAACAAAACAACAAGAATTAAAAAAAACCTCAACTGTCATCGCTCAGCTGATCTATTCCACAGATTAACTATGATCTATTCCTAGTCCAACCAACGAGTGTTATGCATGGGTGTTATGTATGTATCACTACGTTATAAAACGATTCGAAAACAGAAAAATAAACCGAACTCAAGTTTGACGGATGAGATGTAAATAAAATCGCAAGAAAATCATCTTAAAATGGTGCCCATTTTTCTTATGAGGAGTTTGAGGCCAGAAACCCGAGCTGTTACATTGATGCGGTCAATAAATACGGCATCTGAATCAAAGTCAATGGAGACTCCTAATCCAAAGAAGATTACCAGCGATATGGTGGGTCCTCCCGATCCCGTCTCTAATTTAAGGAAAGTTATATTCCGAGAGTCGCCCAATGAAACAGATTTAGAAAAGAAGTACAGAGAACTAAGAAAAGATGTGCAGGAATGGAATCACAACTTTTGGACACGCCACAATTCAAGGTTCTTTCAGGTAACTATAATAATAATATTTCTTACAGTCACACCAATTACGCTAGCCCAAAGAAAGCACTGTAAGGCTTGTGCTATGGATACAAACTAACGGATAGACATACACATATGATACATAGATATGTAATAATTATAGAAATATATAAATACCCATGAGTCATGTGCAAATGCTTGTAATCATGATATAAGCGCCGGCCCTTCTCAGTCTCTTATCAAGTTAAGATATAATATATACATTGTATATTTTTAATATATTTTTTTAATGATTACCACTATTCTGTTTTGTGTTAATCAATACCAGAATCTTTTATTATTTAATTAAATGGTAGAAGCACTTTGATATAGTATATTTTACTAATAAATATATTTGTCTTATTTACAGGAGCGTGAGGAATATCTTAGAAAAAATTTACCAAAAGGCAAAGACAATCTGACTGCTGATGAAATGAGTGTATTTTACAAAGCATTTTTAGATAAAAACTGGAAGTTGCATATATTGTACAACAAAGAATGGTACAAGAAAAATATTATTTTATTAGGATTAGCCTTAAAAATAAAATTTAAAAAATTATTTAGAATAAAACATTCCTAGGTAATGAAATTGCTTTTTTACTGTAAAATAAAAAAGGAAATAAAATCATTCTTATCCTAGCCAACAGTATCAAGTGCTGGATGGTGGACTTTTGAGGGATTTTGTTATAATCTCCATTCTTGACAGGTGTTGTTTCATATGGTCCCAATTTCTGCAGTCTCATTTTCACATGACTAAATGGCTGTAACTTTTTCAATCTTAATAAATTATATAACATAAGTGATATAATTTATACATAGTGGCACAGTTTACTTTTACCACCTATTTTGAGATAATTCTCAAAATAGTAATAGTTCTAATTTTTTACTAAAACAATTTTTTGTAAATTTTCATTTCCGTATGATTAATTGTAGAAAACTACATTTCATCCCATTTATTCTTAGGCACCACAGGCTGATAATTGCAGTTTACTCATCCTGCATAATATGACCCATGTTTTTTTTTAGATAAGAGTATGTGTTACAATAATCTGATGGTACAGCCAGGACCAATAATAATTACAGATTATTTGATAATTAATACATGTATATTCCTGAATATAAAGGATAGATTCCTCAATAAATTAATAAAAAAAAAGATAGGTACCATGCATACAGCCCTGTTAAACTATTATAAAACCTTAACACCACCACAGCTGAAAAGTTTTATGCTTGGTATGCAAAACGACAACCCTAGACGTTGATAGACTATTGTTTTTGATAATCCATTTCATTCCCATTTTATAATTGTCTTTTGATTTTATGCCAGAGTATATAAGGATTTAAAGCTAAGTAGGATTCTTGGAAATAGTACGAGTATTATTACGCAGCATAAACAATAATGAAAAAATATAAGTTGTCGTTTCGCGCCGAAAATATTTATTTATTTTCTTTATTTATGGCTTGTACAATTTGTGCATTTAGCCAATGTCAAGTAAGTATAATCTTTCTTCCATGTTCTTGAGTAATTTCCTAGGTTTCAGTAAAGAAGTGGGGTTTTACTGAAACCTCCTCGTGGCCTTCTTGAGAGAGCGCGAAAAGACACCTTCCAACCTGTTTTGTTTCACTTGTCAACACTATTATTCAGATATTTTGAATAACATATTGATATTCAGAAACACTCAGTGGTTAATAACTCACCTTTATTACACACTAATATCAACCACAACAAAATTTAACAAGAAAACCAAAACCATTAAAGTGACGCTTCGCGCCAAAAAGTCGCGCCGAAATTAAAGTGTATTAGAATTGACCACAGATAAAAATAAATAAGTTAATGCAAAGAGGTCGTTGCTTGAAGCTACACGGCTTTTATGGTATGAGTGGCGTAAACAGGAATGAAAACATTATTTGCAAGATAGGGATCCCATTACCATAACCTGTATACAATGTAGAATGACGTCACATTGAATTGACAGATTACAAATAAACAACTGCAAAGAAATAATCAAATACATATTACATATCCAAAGAAATAACTAGAATAAAATTCACTTGTCTCAGGTGACAGTTGAGACTCGAAATCAATTGGTATTATTATTACACCCATTATTTTTAGTAACAATTTCTTATGATAAAAAATTCTAGCAATTATATGCTGATATAACAAAAATATAAGAAACAAACGTTGTATACACATATTATTTGGTCCTGACTGTATGTGGTTCCTATCTTTAGTTGTTCCGTGTGGCGTTTAAATGAAATGCAGTCACATTCAAATAGTAAACTCGTATATGCTCCGACAGGAAGAAATCAGGGGAGTGGAATAAAAAAGCAAAAAAAAAGAAATTGGTTGTCTGTAAAGTCAGTTTACGGACGATAATTTTACGTGATAGCGTCATAAGAAAACATTTATGAAAAAATTGCATACTTTTATGAATTGAATTAAATTATTATCACTGAATTATCATTATTTTGTATAATACAAAGAAGGAATTAATTGAATTTTTTTTCTTTCCTTTTTTGCGATAAATTAACATTAAGTTGTTGTAATAAACAATGGTAACCACATTAACTTTTCACTTCATGAAGTGGAAAAGAGATAGATACGCCACAAGTCGAACGCTTAGTCCGATCGTTCCTCTCTATCGCTTGTTCCGCGCTCTCGCTTACACGCGGAACGTTACACTTTTTCGTGAATGCAGCCGGTGTTCATCGATTTATGGTGTCAAAAATTAAGTACCTAAATTTGAACTTCACTTACTACCAAGAGGCTTTTGTTCTATCTAAGCTTTTTGTTTATGTATAGATACACCATATATGAGGTACACATTAGGGTACACACAATGTAGAAGTGATTGATTACATACTCTTGAAGCAACGCAGCGATCACTGCCCAATATCGCGTGAAATGAAAATGTGAAGAAACCAGTGAAAACCTCCTTCTTTTGATCCTAAATAATGATTAAAAAAAAAACTAATAAAAATGTCATAGTGTATACATGTCACAGGCGTTAGTATCACGCAAAATATGGTTTAGATAAGTATCCTTTTAAATTCATGTTATTGAATTAATACTGACTCAAGATAATTTTAATGTGGCTTATCTAATACGGATCAACAATAATTCAAACAATGTATATCGCTTTTAAATGGCTCGCCGGCTTGGCGTTAGCCATGTGGATAGCTATGTGCATCGTCGATGTATACATCAAAAACAATAAGCCGATTGCTAAGAAAGGTGATCTATTGCAAATACTTAATTTTTTTATTGAACTATATTGCAGCATATAATTGGTAGGATAATCAATAGAGTACCTAGGTCATACTTAAAAGTCTGTTAGCCGAGAGTTGATAAAATGATTTAAATAGGGTTTCTTAACTCATGTCAAATTGTGGCCTGCTAATTATAACTTAAATAATAAAACGATAGTGTTTCATTGCTGGGAAAGGAGGCCATGCCATAAAAAATTTGTAAGTACACTATGAGTATTTTATAATTATTTATATCATCGGATGACGAAAACCGACGTAATCACAGAGCCGGGAAAGAATAAAAATAATATTTCTTACATTCACACCAATTAGCCTAGCCCAAAGTAAGCGCTGTAAGGCTTGTGTAAGGGATACTAGGGTAACGGATAGACATACATATATTATACACAAATATTAATGGAAATATATACAAATACCCATGACTCAGTTACAAATGCTCGTATTCATCACACAAACATTGCACATTCCGTGACTCGAACCCAAGACCGTCGGTTATCAAAGAATCAAAGTAAATGACGTTTATTGAATGCTACTGAACGTTTTATACGATAAACAGCTTCGTCTACCGTCCAAACAATTTTTTTTAAACGGTTTTATTTAGCTCACCCCGTTTGTTTTATTCTTGGGTCAAATTTAGTAATTCAAATTTCACCCTCTTCCCGTCAACCGATTAATCTGAAATTTAGTATACAATTTGGGTTTTGGTGACAATACAATTATGTTTATTCATTATCATTATACATTCAAGATGGCCGCCGCTACAAAATGGCGGATAACGTAGGTTTTATCAATCCCATCAATATGGGTATCAAATGAAAGGGCTCAACAAGCAGAATACAATATACTATAAAAAATTGAAATCCAAGATGGCGGCCGCTACAAAATGGCGAATAACGTAGGTTTTATCAATCCCATCAATATGGGTATCAAATGAAAGTGCTCAACCAGTAGAATACAATGTACTATATAAAATTAAAATCCAAGATGGCGGCCTCTAAAAAATGGCGGATAACTTAACTACGTATAGAGGAGTTGGACTGCAATAAACTAACGGGCAAGAAACCTTGCAATAATGAAGCACTAAATGAATTAAACAGAATGCGAAATAAAAACTAAAAACTAGAAAATAAAAATAGGTAAAAAAACTTTTTAAGTTAAACGGTTTTATTTACAATCTATTCTCTTCTTTCATCACACGGCCAATGCATTTCTGTACAGGTTTAAGTATTAAGTAGTACGAGTATTAACTCGATTGTGTTTGCTTAAAATAATATTTTGTTTTGCGTTTTCATTAATGTAATAATATATTGACCAGTTGGTGAAACGATACCAACCCTGCCTTTCGCACCGAACGAGTTCGAGTCCTGGAAGAAGGATGTTTGTGTGACAAATACAAGTATTTGTACCTGAGTTATGGGCATTTATATATTTCTATAAATATTACGTATCTATCTATGTATCATATAAGTATGCGTACTTATCAATTATTCAAGGTAGGTGACACAAGCCTTATAGTGCGTACTTTAAGGTAGGACAACGAGTATGAACATGAGAATAATCACATGCGTAGTTTGAATAAATAATCTTTATAATGTAAACTTTTTATTTCCTAAATCAAGTGAGGTTTCCTCCAAAAAGTTTTTTCGCATTTCTATGACGACTTATGAAAGGGCAAAGTAGTAGGTATCGTACAAATCTGATAAAATGCTTTTTCGCCCTTGCGGTTAACGCGTAGTTCTATGGATTTTAATTCTACCCGCCTCGGCTTCGCACGGATGCAATGCTTTACTGTATTATGCATATATTATACATATAAACCTTCCTCCTTAATTACTATATCTATTAAAAAAACCGCATCAAAATCCGTTGCGTAATTTAAAAGATTTAAGCATACATAGGGATATAGGGACAGAGAAAGCGACTTTGTTTTATATTATGTAGTGATAAGTATATCATTATTTTTACCCGCAATGGCTCGCTTTATCAAAAATAAATCGGGGGAAAAATGGCATTAACTTCCTTAACTCAAAAAGTCAGGCAGTTAATAACCAGCTATTTAATGAAGCTGCGAACCTCTTACGACAAAACTCAGTACGCGCGGTGATAAGCGACGTCCGACAAACAGATTGCAATAATTATTGTCGCTACTCTCGGTGAAAAGACATTTGCTTAGAAAAGGTGTGTGTTGGTTTTATAACTTTTAATAAATGCTACGAACGTAATTGACAGGACGGGCGATCGATATACGATACGCGATATAGATATATATACGCGACTTTGCATGTTCTCAAAGCCAATGTCTTACTTCTTTCATGACACAAGCACAGAGAAGATGTGTCTCTACTTTTGCAAAATCTATATTAAATTATCTACAGGTATATCGAACTGTATGGGTATTTGACGAGGATAGTCTGCTTATATAGGTATACGGTTATATAACTTTGTTTATAGCTAATGAATATATCCCCTGATATAAGATTGGCGAATAAATTGCTGCCCTTATTACTATAACTTCGAATTACTTAAGTTATAAATATGTTGTAGGAAGTTCATTTGAATTTGAGCAACCGCCATACAGAAACTCATCCGACCCGCCACAAAAAGGATTTCATATTCACATACGAACGAATGGAAATCCACATGAACACACACAGTATGATTCTGCAACTTTACATTATGTTATGTTCATTGCCGGAGCCATCGCGGTTTCTGTTTTTAACAAAAAAGGTGAAATTATATCTTATACCAAAAGTCAAATTGCGAAAATTGATGCGAAAGCCATTATTATTGAGATTAACGAGAATGTAATAAAAACAAGTCTGGTAATATGTAATTTTATAAAAAAATACTGCACTATAGTTTGGGCACACATAAAGATCTCAATTTCTATGCTGCGAAGTAAAGCTTCAAGGACCGATAAATTAGAAAGTAATACATTAACGACCATTTTGTTATTAAAAAAAATTAGAGAATATATCGGGGAGAGAAAGAGATTGGAACATTTATTAACAACAGCAGTTAACGAAAATAAAAATATAAAAATTCAATATCAACTAGAAACTATGGCCAAAAACAGACTTTTGAGGCATATAGAAGATACGCAGAAGAAAGTGAAAGAAAATCGTTTGAGATACGTTAACTGTCAACACTTGTATCTAGTTACACATCAAGAAAACATATTTTTAAAAGCTCGTGTGCGCAAATTAAGTAAAGATAAAGAAAACGTAGAAAAAGATCTTATGGCCATAATTAATAAAGTTTATAAATCTAAGAATAATGAACTGAAAGCTTATTGCACTCGTTTCATCGTGAAACCTAGAGAAAATGTATTGGATACAGACATCAGTATGGAAGTGCGTAAGTTTTTAGAGAAATCTAGAAATCCTGATACTTCTACTCATATAATAGATGATAATAAGGATGTTAAAGATTTGCCTTCTTCTTTTACTATGGAAGTAACGGGACCATATCCAGATGCAAGTTTAGTATCTTTGGCTTCCGATGCTCCAAGACTAAAAGGTTTACCTGGAGAATACATATGGACTGTAAAAGATAAAGAGGGTATTATTGAAAAAATATATGAATATGACTTTGAGTCTGACTTTGATAACGGAGATACAATCCGAAGAATAAGAGAATACTCTGTTTATCATGATAAGGATTGCTTGTTGGACTTTTCAAGGTATTTTTAAATAGTTACTTTGCTTATACATTTTACAATGGAAAGTAACTTAAAGTTATGCAGATATTTATACTAAGACAAAAAAAGATTGGCTCAAAATCTTTTTATATCTATCTGTGACCCAGCTATCACAGGTGCTATAATATTATTCAATTTTCTGTTTTGTACGAGATTTGAGAAATACAGAAAGTAAGAAAGAAGAGTAAGCTTTAGGAAATCTAATAGACAATTAACTGAGACACATTATTACGCTTTTTAAGTATAATACCTGACAAATATTATCAGGTTGGCGAGCCGAACCATTGTAGGTAGTGGGTAAACAAACTATTGTCGTGTGCTAGTGTCTATAAATTTCATAATTAATTTTTCAGTTCAAGGAATTTTGGCAAAGAATATGGAAATCCAGTTAAATTACGCTTTTATCCAGCTAATGAGAGATTTTTAACGGGATCGGAAGCCTTTCAGAAGTTTTTACAAAACAACAGAAATGTTATATCGCCACCAAGACTAACTAATGCGCGTTCTTTGCTTTGTGTATGACTTTACTATTTTTGTCGATATTATGATATTTTTTGGGTTAATAAAAATAATATTATTTCTTTATCTGTATCAATGAGAGTCTTTATCGATTTTAATTATATATTCACTACCATCATTATTTATTTTCACTTATGCTAATCATTGTTTTCGTATCATAAAAATGCATCTGCCATAAAAAAGGCGCATAAAATTCGGTCGGATCTGAAGCTGAAGATATCGAAGAGGTGGTTGATGACGATCAAGAGACACCAGGAGATTTCCAAAATACTTTGAGTGAACGAGCAATGAAATATTATTGAAGTGAAAGGGACTTTTACCCCAAAATTGGATCATGGAAATCTTTGAATTCTGTCTCCGAACACACAGCTCCAACAGATGGATTCTCGTCAATCTTCGCTCAAGATTTGTTGGCGTGACTTCTAACCGAAAGGTTTCAGCAGCAATCTTTACCACTGTAATGGTTAAGATTACTATCTGATCAAACAAAAGGCTTAAGGAAAAAGGGTTTGTATAGAAGTATTTGGCAATTGTATTATCATTTATTAGATTTTATTGTTTTTTTTTTAATTTGTATGGAAAACAGCATAGTGGAATCCTTAAACGTAGATGAATTATTTGATTTTGACAATCCATTCTATAAATTACTGATCATAAAACACCATATTAATAAAGGGTTGCCACTATGCAGTTCTTCATAAGTTTTTTTTCAGTTGAATGATGGTTTTCAGGCTTAATAATATATATACCATACCCCTTATGATGCGGGTCATAATTAGTCTCCTGTTTATAAAATATATTAAAAATATAAATATTTTTTTTGATAAAACATTAAATGATGACTTTTATTATAAATTATTAACCATTTAGTGTTTGTGTAAATGCAGGAGTTTTGGTTAGTGAAACATAACAGCGTTAGATCGAGGTTTGAGGAATATCCCACACCTTTACTGAAACCTATGGAAAATGGGTTATTTCCTTATTTATATATTGGTTACTATCAAATAATCAATATAAAAACCAATTCTCATCGCCTTTATAAGACTGGAAATTATTGAAGACAAGGCTGTATATTTTTTATATCATTTGCCTTTACCTATGGGAAAACCTAACAAAAGAAGTAGGAAAACAAAACAAGTCAGCTGTCAATGTGTCAAAATCACATGTTATAGTGATGCTACGCGTCAAAAATACGTTATCGTTTTTGTTTATCGTTAATCAATTATTATCATGAAGTTACCTTAAGCTAGGTAAGTACATATTATGTTCCAAATGTTAGCAAACTTATGTCTCCTTTTCAGACATAAAATGACAAATTACAATTACATTGGTAACTATAATAATGTACAATATTTCCGTCAAGTAACTAATTAAGTTTTATAAAAAGTAAGTAGCTATTTATTAGTCTCGACAGCTTTTCAAACAGATCATTTCCATTTCAAGCAGATTGTACTTAAATTTGTACAGACAGCGCGTCAAGCTACCACAAAGTGAAAATTTATTAATTGATAGTGAACTCTTTGCAGTGGACTTAGGGTTAAAAATAAAATAGAGAATTTGACAGTTATTATACAAAACAATGTTGATAGACTTAAATAAAGACAACCAGATTACTTTTTTAGTTTTTCCATGCATGAAGGCAAAGGGTACATAACCCATACAGCAGAGTCTTCGGAAATTTATTTTCTTTCGTAGAACTACTAATCCATGACATATAAGTAAACAATGAAATATCATTACTAGGCGATGCAGTCGCTAAGCGTATAGCTACGCTAGCACCATATATTGGAGCGGATAGAAATACATAAAAAAGAAAAATATATATTTTTGTTTAGATGGGAATTTTTGCGAATTTCAAAATTCACATTCGATTCCACACAAAAAATATTAAAATCGTTTGAGAACTCGTGAAGTTATGGGGTAACAGACATTGCGATATTGAAGCTGATCCATGGGAGCTTCGCTCGTTTCGCTCCAAAAAGTGATATTACAGACATATAAAATCCCGTTTGTTAACTTTTTGTTTTTCATAACTCGGATCAAATAAGTACATATGGAAAACGTGATATACACTGACCGTATACAACAACCGCCACGCAATACATGCAAAAAAAGACACATCTCTTAGTTTAGTTCTATACGTATGTACACATGTGTTTGTGATACTCATTATCGAAAGAAAACTGTTTGAAATAAGGAGGTAATCTTAAAAATTCAATAATGTTAAAAATTGACTTTCAGAGTAGACAAAAGCTATATATTATTCCGTTAAAATAATAGGGCTTTTCATGGTAACCGATTTTACAAATATGGCTGCCAAAAAATTATCAGTTACGCTTTTTTTGCTACTGCATTTTTAACGGTTAAATGTATATAAATACTCAGAGAAGTTGTAGAACTCTATAGTAAAGACTGTCTAGTCTATATGTTATGGTTAATAACAATATATTATCAATACAAATATAATATTTATCAGTCAATAACTTATATTTAAAAGAGAGCGGTTTCCATACAAACTTGGATATAGTGTAACAAAATAAAAGTAGTATCATAAAGAAGGTAGCGCGATAATAGATAGTCAAAATGGGCCTAGTTATCAGGACTAGTTATTGTCCCGATAACTATGTCTATTTTGGTTATCTAAGAACTGAGAAATAAATAATTATAAAAACTTTAAGTTGATAACTTACGCTGAGTTAGCTTTTTTTTCAAGGATTAATCTTTTAACCATTTTTTATATACTTAACTAGAAAAAAAAAATTAACACACAACACCATCGCAAGAAACAAAGCAAGCCAAAGTGAGCAATATTTGAGTTCAAGCTGTCTAAATATGGTTTTGGCCCTAGCATCTAAGTATAATTTAGAAATAATCGATTCCTGTTAGATATTTGATATGAAATACTCGTGGTTTGTTAATTTTTTTTTTATTAAAAAAAATATTGTGTCATAGTATTTAACCATTTCTCTGCGGGAACAATATACATAAAAACTGCTTGGAAGACAGGCTCAAAATAAAAGAATGCTGTCTTATGTATGGAGAACAATATAGTTATTGTTCTGCGGTTTTGATAAAGACTCTCTGACATAAGCCGTTTAGGAATACCATTTTTCACGTGCGGTCAGCTATTAAACTCGTCTAAAAATGTAATCAATATCAGCAAAATGTAGGTAAGTGTTGCCAAACGTAAATTTTGAAGCATGAGTAAGTTTTACTATGCTATTCCGTAATCATGTCCTCAGCCTATAATGTCTTCACTGTTAGGAGGCCCATAGGATTTCTCTACGGATGCTCTTTACTGTAGCGACTGATTGTATACTAAAAAGAATTTAGAATTTACAATTTTACTCAAGCATGTTATTTTAATATGAAAAAATAAATTTTGCTTTATGCAATTTACCAATATGTGTAATATTCAATAATATGCGGGCTTTTAGATGCTCGTTTAATACACCAGTAAGTTAAAATAGACAAATCGATTTATTTGTCTGCACACTAAAAAGAACTTATAAATCCATATGAAATAATGTCGACATATAAAAAGTGAAAATATTTATGAAACGTTTCGCAATTAGGGCAATTATTATTAACAGAATTTTGAGTCATATAGAAATATTATCGTACACATGAATGTTGTGACGTTAAAAATAAGAGATCATCTATGTATTTATGAAAGAGCCTTAATTAGACAGACAAACACATCGTAGCTTCTACCGTTAATCCAAATCATACTTACCAAGTATTAGTCAGTCGGTATTGCTAGTCAAAAAAATTATAAAAACGGCGTAGATATGGGGGGGCGGCGGGGGCAGCCCGCCCCGGGTGTCACCCATTTAGAGGTGACACCCGAGCCCGACTATGAATATCAGTTATAGTTTCTCCTATAAAAAATCGTAAAATTGTGGAAGGTAGCATAACTGCCACTAATAAAATAATCTAGGTAACTACAATAATTATGTAGATTCCTACTTGCCTAGTAAGTTTTTCTTCATTCAGGACCATTGGGGTTTTAATTAGTTTTCACATTGAGCTCTAGCGATGTCTATTAATAGTCCACTATCGATAGTTTCGCAACACTAGTGAGCTCAAATACGTTTTCAAAAGAGATTTTATTTATATTTCTACACGTTTTACGATATTCCTCTAGGTAATAATGTTTAATAATAAATAATATACATAATATTATTATTTTCCGGTCGAATACTAAAACATAGAACATGAAACAACACAAAATTTAAATTTTGAAGACGTGATTCCGGAGTTTGCAAGTGTCAATGCTAGAAGGAAGAATTTTTTTTTTTAAATTTATTTGTTTCACATAATATATACAAATATTTGTAATACTCGTTTTTTAATAAAACGTAAATTATTATAACTTTTTTTTAATTTAACAGTTTTGATTGAGTTTTGGGGTGACACGGTGACACCTACAAAATCCGCCCCAGGTGCCCCCCATGCTAGCTACGCCACTGGGTAGACGACCTATCACGTCTTGTCTAATAATAATTTAAAACGGAAGGCGCTTTTTAAATTATGATTAGACAAGACGTGATAAGTCGTCTACCGCATAGAGTACAAACAAGATTTTTTTTTAAACTAGCAATACCGACCGACCGATACTTGGTAAGTATGATTTGGATTGCCGGTGCAAGTAACGATGTGTCTGTCTGTCTGTAGAAACTGTCTGTTACAGTAGAAGCGCTGTATGAGCTGACAGATAATTGTAAGAAAGTTTTCTCGTCTACCGTGTCTGAAACCTCTTTCTATAATACGAGTTAACTCACCATCTGCACCGAAAGGGTTAAAATCAAAGACCCAGTTTGATTAACACCTCCCTTTTCGCCTAGTTTACGTTACACGGGGACGCTACTATGGACTAGCGATCCTATCTTTTGCGCTAAATGACCCGGGTTCGAATCCCAGTAGGGTCATGTTTGTGTGATCAACATAAGTATTTGTTTCCGAGTCATGGTCATTTATATACTTATTTATGTATTACTAGCTTTTACCCCCGGCTTCGCCCGCATTTTTTTTTATTTTAGTTTTCAATAAAAAGTATCCATGTTACTTCTAATACCTCCAAGAATATATGTACGAGGTTTCATGATGATCGGTTTAGTTGTTTTTGCGTGAAAACATAACAAACAAACTTACATTCACATTTATAATATTAGTAGGGATATACCTTATTTAGTGCTAACACTAATATAATAATTGTTGTGAGTTGTTGAATTTGTTATTATTTTTGTTGCTTGAGATCGTAGTACTATTTCCAACATTTTCATTATTAAACGAAAAATCACAAAATCTGTACAACGGGTGACAAATTTCGTAACTTGATTTAACAGGTGAGAATTGTTATTAACAAATGGAAATCAAACTTTTTTAATACCTTTAAGTTCTGGAAGGCCTTTACCTACCTATTAGTTCCATGGTGATAAATTAGGAGAAGGGCATTGTTTTTAAAATTAATACTACAGCAGTCTTGAAATAATCTCTGTACAGTCAACAGCATATCAACATAAATGTAAAAATTCCTCCATTCAATTTTTAGCTTTAAGCTCAATGAGTAGAGTTCAAAATCAATAGAGAAAAATTGACAATAGTTTGTATCACAACTAGTTCTAGTTTCGCTATCAATAATTGACCCTGAAAAACAGTCCCGTTATCGTAGAGTGCTTAGCAGTTCAGCGTGTACATTTTTCTTAGTGGATAAAGATAAGTACAGGAAATGAACACAGACGTATTTAGGTAGCGAAAGTAGTTCATATCCGTGACTGTAAATGACACGCGAGATTTCGCTTCAACTTCGACAGTACTATCCGCTAATTTCGACCAAAACTGAGAGTTCGGTCGATCAGTGGTTTTTGAAGTCATACTTCTTTAGGCGCGTTATGAAAAAATGATGAGAGGGAAATTTTATGATGCGCGCGCATCACTGTAACACGAAAGTCACTGTAACAAAAAAATAACAGGTTAAAGTTGCCTGCAAAAGCGAATAAATCAGCAGGATGAAGTTGGCCGCTAATTATGAACGTGTGCGTGCGTGCGTGCGAGTGTGTGTGTGTGTGTGATTTTAAATTATAATTGGTGGTGAACAATAATTTATATAATATTATTCTAACAATTTTATAATATATAATAACAGTATAACATATAATAACAGTATAACAATTTTATTTAAAAGTGATTTTCTTTAAAATATAATGTAACGCATATTTACTAGATAATTTATATTTAATGAATAAAATAACAAAACTTTTTCGGCCCTAAATAGATATATGATAATCGAAGGAAACTATGGATAAATTAAAAACTGTTGAATTGAATTCTATAAATTGGAGACATATAAAAAAGGAAGGTCTTGATCTCGATTATGCTGTAGTCATACCCAGGCACATAGCAAATGAATTACTGAAAGAACTTGAAGATAATTTGGAGTATTTTACAGGTGATTTAGCACAAGTAAAGTAAGTATTTGACTATGTTCCTACTTATTCTCTAATGTCCCGCATGCATAGTAGATAAAAAACATAGTCTATATCACGGATCTTGAAAAAAAATAATAAAGTTGACATTTTAAAGCAATAAAAAATTGTTAAAAACCTTTTTTTTACGTCCCGCCTTGGGACGCAAAAATCCGGCTTTTTAGGGTATAATATCGGTTTTCTGATTTTTAAAGATGACAACCTTAGATCAGTGGGACTACCACGTCAGTACTATTACCGCTAATCCCTATGGATTAGCAATCCCAAGACCAATTAAAGAAACTGATTTTTATCACTGACTCTTATTACCAATTTTGTGATTGACATGAAACATACGTTTGAAACTTTGTCGGTAGCTTTTGAGAGTAAAACACGTCATAAATTTAAAAAGGATAATAGACAATCGAATTTTTATTTTATTTTTTTCGTGGAAAAGTCCCGTCGTCGTAATTAGAATAAACCAAACCGTTTTGTCGGCGAAACGTCCATAGGTAAATTGTTCTGATGACGGCATAAGTCGCATAAACAAGACGTTCTATCGGCGAACAGTCCGGATCTAACAGAGAAACGGACTGTCGATTCCAATACAACACTAGATTAAAAAGTATAAAGGTTTAGGCTGTAAGGGCAGCGGCAATTATTAGTTCCCGGTCGATACTTTCATTACACGTAGATAGTACACAGACCACACGTTGAAGCGCATAACCCCTCTCAACCACATTCGTAACTATTGTTTGATAAGCGTTTACTTAATAAGACGTAATTGTCAGTCTGTAGAACAGGCGCATGTTTTAAAGAGGCACGCGTGACCTGGCATTTCTTTTGTTTTGGTCTTGTCATAAAAGTAATACTTAAAAAAAGCTTAAAAAAATATGTCCTTATCAATACATTAATGATAACAGCAAACAATGATAAACGTGCTAGTTTTCTCTCTACCTCGCTTGAGCCTTATAGTGTAAGCCATATTTTTTGAAGTGAAAACTTCTTTAGGGGCGTTGTGCACTTTTTGGGATGGGTAAAAAAATGTTAAACTCGCGTCAGGACACGTGACCTGATCGAAAATTCGTAAGACGGCGCAGGGCGCTTGCGCGAGTGTGCTTGTTGTCATGTTTGTGTACGATAGCTCAATAAATGAAAATTGCATTTTACCACATAAATGATAGTACTTTTATAATTATAATTAAAGCAATTCGTGCGAAATTATTCCCTCACCATTCCAAAATATCAAAAATGCACAATCGTTATTGTTCATGTTTTCACTTCTGCCGGCACTTCCGGAGTGCAACCCGTTGTTTTTTTTTTATTTCTTTTTATACGCATGCTTTTGTAAACCTAATAAAAGCGTGTTTAAAGTGTTCAGCCTTCGCCGGCTTCTCTAATCTGACCATCCTCTCTAATCTTGGTTACACTTGATCTGATCTTGTTCGGATGCTTTTTTCTTTTTTTTTAAAATCGAATAAGAAACTGACTTGCTTTTTCTTTGCATGCGGCGCTTTTGTAAACCTAATAAAAGCGTGTTTAGTGTTCAGCCTTCGCCGGCTTCTCTAATCTGTCCGTCCGCTCTAATCTTGGTAACAATTGATCTGATCATGTTTGAATGCTTTCTTTTTTCTAATCTAATAAGAAAATGACTTGCTTTTTCACGAATGATTAGATATCGAATTACATCTACATAGCAATATAGTTAGCAAACATTAAATTAAAAAAGGTTTCCATGTTATAACAATGACAATAGTTAAAATAGTTACACTAGCCCAATTAGGTAACTGATATCCAATTGACTATTTTTAGTCATGAATGCACCTTAGTATTACGCGATATTCAAATAAAATGCTCAACACGTCCCTTCAAGACAGTAATTATTTAACTACGTTACGTTTACCCACTTAAAGATTAGCAAATATCCAAGTGTATTACTTATGTATTAGATTAAAAGTTATTTGTAACATATCAAAGATAAAGTGGTAATTAATTTTTGTTTTTAGGGTATTTGGCAAAGTATATCCCTTACCGAGACAACAAGTAGCATATGGTGATCCAGGAATAACTTACACCTATTCAGGAACCACAATTCCAGCATTACCGTGGCCAGCACCAGTACTAGCCTTAAGAGACTTATTATTTACTTTGAAAGGCGTAAAATACGACTTTGTTCTTGTAAACAAGTAAGTTACCTTCGCCAAAGCGATACTAATCTTTAAATCAAATATTTACATATTATCTTTTATTTGCAGATATCGGAACGGCAATGACCACATGGGAGAACACAAAGACAACGAACCTGAACTAGACCCAAACTATCCTATAGCATCAATCTCCCTTGGGCAAGAAAGAGATTTTGTATTGAAACATAAAGACGCTAGAAAACCGGGCAATATTAAGAAACAGATACCAACAGGTACTTAAGATCCTCATATTTATTTATAGTCACAGAGTCATCAATATTCCTTAGCTTATAAAACATATATCGCAGTAAACGAGCTTCATACGTCACTGTTTGCTTGGCTTTAGTGTTTGCATCTTCTTCTTGGAATGGACTTTCGATGACAGTGCTCACGCGTCTACCGTAAGTCTCGCATCCCTCGAGAAATTGCAAGCATTCTTTTATTGTGTTATCTTTAACAACTATCAAGTGCTTCGCAAGGTTCTCTAGAAATGACACGAAGCATCGTTTCGCATAGAACCACGTGTCTGTACCTAAACGTTTATTAAACGGCTCTAAAGACTTGATCACTCGAGATATACCAAATTCGTAGTTTCCCTTGGCGCAATATAGTGTGCCTATCACCAAATTGACAATACATAAGTGATAAAATTTCTTTTGGGGATCTTCAAAGATTTGTTGTTCCTCTTCTTTTTCAATTTTTCGCATTATGTCCTCTGCTTCCTCGTTCTGTGATGTCATAATATAAGATACGCATAGATTGGCTAAGACTACAGCGCTGATATCTAATATATTGTCATATTGTTTCTTCACAATAGGTTCGTAAAAACTTGCCGCTTCTTTGTATTTGTTCTCTTGCATAAACAATACGTGAGCTACGTTGAGACGCCATACATCTGATTCATTACAAAATTCCACTGACTTGCGGAATATTTTTTCCACTTGACCATAATTTTCCATATCCCAGTAAATCTTCGCCTGTGCCATTACTACGGGAATATATCTCTCTAAAGCTTCTTCGTATTCTACTACTGCTTTTTTGACTTGATCGTTGTCCCCCTGAGCACGACTCTCTTGAACTACCTTCGTTAGCTTTCGCAATTGTTCTGCATGTTTTGATGCGATGTCGTCATATTTCTGAAATGCTTCTTCCGGAGAAGTTTGGCTAGTGATTATAGCATCCAAGAAATCGTACAAATACGGCGATAGATATTTGTATGTGAACTGCGCGTTCTCAGCCAAAACATCAGCAGCTAGATCAAAGTATTCAAACTTACAATAAAGTAATAGTAAATTAGCAAAGGTTTCTGGTGGAAAGGGATCTTGTTGCAGAAGAAAATGCAACTTTTCAAAACCATCTGTTGGTCTAATGTCAATGGAGGTCAAAGCTAAGTTATGTAAAGTTACCGCATCCAGTTCATGTTCGTGTCTCGGAGGCATATCACTTAAGGCTTCCCTTGCAGATTCAATATTTTTTAACTGGTATTCGATAGCGGCTTTCAAGTTAAACACTTCTGTGAGCGCTGTTTCATGAAGTGTCAAAGTATTACCAACAGACTTCACTTCAGATGTTTCGGCTTGCATGCCTACTGCTAACTCAGGATGATCGCGTATTCCTCTTTCGATAACTAACGTGATGTGCTTCAATGCTTGAGGATATTCTTTGAGCCTGAAGTAACACAAAGCTATATTATAATGAAGATGAGCATTAAAGCCTAAAACGTTAAGACTTCGCGAGAATTTTTGCAAAGCGTCGTCGTATTGATTCTCTTTATACAATAAACACCCAAGATTGATGTCTTTATCGGGATCTTCTTGTTGGTATGAGTCTATTAAGCTTTTGGCTGATATAGTATCGTCTTCTCCATATTTTATTGCAGATTGTAATTTGATGACATTCCTTTCTAATTCTGGTGAACTTATTTGCATTGTTACTTTGTAGGATTCGTCAAACATAGAGGCTTCGTATAAAGATTGTGCAAAATACAATTTGTATTCTGTTATATCTGGATGCATCGCCGTCAATTGTTCATAACAATTTGCTGCTTCAACAAAAGCTTGAGTCCTGAAGTAGCAATACCCAAGCAGTGACAATCCCGCTCGGTTTGGGTTAAAGTTTATTGCGTCGTTAAGGGCTTTTATTGCATCTTCGAATCTAGCTTCTTTTATCTGAAAACAAAAAAAACTGTTGTTTTTATTTCGACAGAGTTTTTACGTCATTTATCACCTCGACCGTGCGATAAGTGTATATGGATACTATATGAGCCCATTGCGTTTGATTATCTTTATAGATTAACAACTCAAAAGAGCCTGAATAAGTGGGTGTTAAAAGGACGTTGAACATGTATTAAGGGAATGCAACTCCTCAGTCATAACATAATACTTAAGTAAATAATATATTATCGCTGCATTTCATTGTTGCGATAAAGTTAGCGCGTGCAACTCCTTTTCAGGTTGAAAATAGGTTATCTGAGTGTTTGTCATCCTTGTTTGTCCATTGTGTATCAAAACTACGTAGGTGTACCTGCTTTTCATTAAATAAATTAGACCTCAAACGTGTTAATGTGTCTGGTAATTTGTATGACAAGTCCAAATTTAAAAATATGAAAATATTTTGCCAACTGAAAGATCCTTAATATTAATGTTATGCATCAATAAAAATGTAAAATCAATATTTATCTAAGCCACGGAGCGTCGTTAATCTAATCTTCGGCCCGTTTAACGAGTTCGGCGCTGCCCTGAGCCATATTATCAACAATGTTAAGCTTTTTGATAATATCGTTTATCTACAAAAATTTTTACTTAATAATTAGGTATCTATGGAAGCAAGTCACAACATGTTTATTTCCGCATAGATGGGGCAGCGATGACTAACATTATCTGGTAAATACACACACATGCACTTTTTCGATTTTTTTATTAAACACTGCAAATATAAACATATTATGGGTATAGAAAAAAACATTTATTTTAGATGTCATTTCATTGTTCACAACCTCCTTTGACCTTGAATGCGTTACGCCAGTAGGAAAGAAGCTTCTACTACGAATTAATTTACACGAATAATTATTGCGCAATCGGCTGCATGTGCGCTGCATACAAAAATAAAAAAATTGTGCGACATATAGTGCTAAGAGACATTTTAGGCTTGGGTATCGTTTTGCAGATACTGAGATTTCAAAAATTTCTGAATGTTCGACGATAGACCAAACATAAATACTTAAGTAGATTTTAATTGTGCCAATTTGTGAGAAAGATATTTATTTTATTTATTTATTTATTTATTTATTGATCACCAACATAATATACATCAACAATACAATTTACGATATAAGTAGGTACAGTTCAAGCTTAATGTTATTATAATTATAGGTGAAGACCACATTCGACATAAAGTAACAAAGCATGATAGCACTCAGGTAATTAATTAATAATACATTTTAAGACATCAGAATTTAAAATTTGGAACAATATAAAAAATTGAACTTTAAAAGAAAATGAGAACAAATCAATAATTAAATGAGTGATTCCCCAAACTTGCGAATGCCATCCCTAAAGAGATCTAAGTTTTTGCATTTTGAAAAACTGTTGAATTCCCTAACGAAGCGGTTTATCGGTGCATGGTGGCCGAGGTTAGATTTACTTGAGCAGTTCACCAGAAGGTTGTATCTTGAAAGGCGAGGAAGCTTTAAAGGCGTTGAAAAGGTGAGAGCTTCAAGTAGTTCGGGAGCATCGAGGATGCCATTCGCCAGCTTGTACAAAAACATTAAATCGAGCAAGCGTCTTCGCTCCATGAGTGACAAGACATTAAAGTGGTTTAGCCTATCAGCATACGTCTCAAGAGACTTGCCCAAATTACAAGAGTAGGTAAGGTGCCACAAAAATCTCTTTTGAATTCTTTCGAGTCTTTTTTTATAAACATCATAAAATGGATTCCAGACAACACTACAATATTCCAATCCACTACGCACCAAAGAGTTGAATAAGAGAAGTTTTGTTTTTGGGGACCTGAAATTTTTGCAATTTCGAATGACAAACCCTAGACTTTGGAAACCTTTGATGCATATTTTATCTATGTGGACGTTCATTCTCAGTTTAGTATCTAACCACACTCCAAGGTCCTTAACAGTATCAGCTTTGGTCAAAGTATCGCTATTGATGCTGTAATTGTGACTAAAATTATGTTTTTTTCTAGAAAATTGCATGCAGGAACATTTAGAAGCGTTGAGGTTCATATCGTTTTTCTCGCACCAACCAGTAAGATTAGATAGGTCAGCTTGCAAAAGCTGAGCGTCAGTAGCCGATTCCACAACTCTGAAAAACTTCAGATCGTCCGCGAACAGTACGTAGTCCGAATTCACGAAACATTTGCCTATGTCATTAATAAATATGTTGAATAAAAGAGGCGCCAAGTGCGAGCCCTGAGGTACACCAGATCCAATCGCGAAAGAGTTAGATGAATAACCGTTTACCACCACTCTAGAGGTTCTGCCAGACAGATAAGACCGAAACCAGCCCAGCAAGGGTTCTTCAATACCGTAGGTGTTGAGTTTCTGAAGTAAAATATCGTGATTTACACGGTCGAAGGCCTTGCTAAAGTCTGTGTAAATTGCGTCTACTGATGAACGTTCATCTAGAATACGGGAAATTTTGTCAATAAACAAAGTGAGGTTAGTAGCTGTAGACCTGTCAGTCATAAATCCATGTTGGTGAGAATCGATTAACTGTTTAAATTGCCAGGTCAAAATGGGATTCAACAATTTCTCGAAGATTTTGGCAAAAACAGAGAGAATTGATATTGGTCTATAGTTTGATATAAGTTCTTTACGACCTGATTTGAATAAGGGGATGATCAAAGAAGTTTTCCACTCAGACGGAAACAATCCTGTAGAAAGCGATTTGTTGAAAATAATCGTTAGGGGCTTAACTAAAACGGTTGCGCATTTAGCCACAAAGATAGAAGGTATACCATCTGAGCCTGCACCTTTAGTAGTATCAAGTCTTTTTAGCACTTTTAGAACATGATCATCTCTGAATTTAATAGTTGCTAGGAAGTTGTTGGTAGTTGAGGGTATACTCTCGCAGGGCGTGGTGGGTTGCATTCGACTTTTGTTTCTAAAAGCAGATGAGAAGCAGTCTGCAAATAAATTACAGATGTCAAAACCACTAGTAGCAGTCTTATCATTATGGGTCATTTGGGCTGGGTAGTGGCTACCGTTAACTCTTTTATGCTTGACAAAAGACCAGAGGAGCTTTGGGTTGTCGCGTAAGCTTTGTTCAAGTGTCGCGATGTAATTGCTATAACAAGACGATATGAGATGTTCCGAGCGTTTTTTGAGTAATTCAAATGACAATTGATCGAGAGGATTATTATTAAACTTACGGAGTTTATTTCGATACTTAAGCTTTTCTCTAAGAACGTTTATCAATTTGTGCGAAAACCATATAGGATATTTTCGAGATTTAGGTTTTGACTTAGGAACATGTTTTTGAATCACAATGTGTAAAATGTAGTAGAATTTGGCGACCATTTCATCTGCGTCAGAACAGCTTGCAAATTCGCTGTCCCAAGAAACCGAATTTAGATCCGACACAATGTTTTCATAATCAGCTTTATGAAAACAGTAGCGATAACTTTCGTTTTGAGACAAAGAATCAACGGTATTCAAAGACAAGTGGAAAGATAGTGATGGGTGCAGGGGGTCGATCGGAACAAGCGAATCACCGATAGCATTTAGCTTGGTGACTGGACTGTCACTGAGAACCAAGTCCAAAATCCTTCCTTTGCTGTTTAATTGATTGTTGTACTGTTCGAGGTCGTGAAGTGCAGTAAAATCTATTGTTGACAGTAAGCTGTTATTTGTGTCACATGAACTCGATGAATGAGATTGAAGGTTAAAGTTCCAGTTCATACTACTTAAATTGAAGTCACCCGCAAACAAGACTCTCTTGTGATTGTGTTGTCCCAGTAGCCGATCGGAATTAGTAATGAATTCATTAAGTATGTGTTGTTTAACTGGAGGTGGTAAGTATACTGCGCATATGAGCAGTTGTTCTATTTTCCCGGTAGTGTCATCGCGATAATCCATTTCAACCCATAGATCTTCACATTTTGACTCAAGGGTTTGTAGGCGAGAAGAGGAAATTCGATGAGACACGGCGATGAGAACGCCACCACCCTCTTTCCCTGAGTGGAAACCACTAGATTCTCTATCCCGCCTATACACCACATATCTCCCGTCAAAAAGCTCGGAATCAAAGACGCTGCTGTTCAACCAGGTTTCACTCAAAATAATTACGTCATAGTTATTACATAACACATTAGTGAAAAATTCAATAGTTTTAGTTCTCAACCCTCTCACGTTTTGATAAAAGAATTGGAGCATACAATAAAAAAAAAAAAAAACCTAAATGATAAACAAAGCTTTCAAAACCAATTCAATCTAAATAACAAATAAAGTGAAGTTAAGACAAATTTTCTAAAATTTGGGAGTTCTTGATATGAATGTAATTAGAGTTATCGCTTTTTCGGACAAATACTTTGCCGTCCCGAACCCACACAAACTTAAAGTTAAGCTGTTTAGCCTTTAGCCTAGCAGCGGCATGCAGAGATTTCGTTTCAGGTGTAAGGTGTTCCGAAACAAATACAGCACTCTTCTTAGTACCGCCGTAGCCCAAATGAGCCGTGTTTAACTTGTCAGTTGGATTGTTTCGGTTAAACTTAATAACGTTGGCTAAGAAGGTGTCCCTCAAACGGCGGCTGCTGAACTTAATCAGGATCGAGCGCGGACGTGTATTATTGGTGTTATACTTAGCAATACGGCTGCAATACTGGATATCAGAGTCAGATATAGGGCATTTGATGACCTTGCCTAATTGTTGAAGCGTATTGTAGAGGTTCTCGTCTTTATGTTCGGGTACACACTGTAATTCTAAATTATTTGCCCGTGAAAGCAGCTCTAGTTGGTGCAGTTGGCGAGATAGATCAAGTGTGGTGGCTTGCAGGCGTTCGTTTTCACTCTCGAGCTTAGCTATATGTGTTTTGTGCTCTAGGATCTCAAGTTTCACGTTTTCTTGCTCAGAATTATAAAAGGTAAGGCACTCGTCTCGTTATAACTGTGTTGAGTTTTCTGTCTAGCTCTTCTCTTATGATGTCACGGAGGAGCTCAGGAGATATACAGCCGCAGGTCTTGCTGGTCGCTGCCGCTCCAGCGGCGCTAGAAGTAGTTCGCGCCTTGGAACGGAGAGTCACGTTATCATGTGACGAACAAATGTTCTCCGTATTTTTAATAGAAGATGCAGAGGTCAAACCACGTATAGGCGTGTTAGAATTATCTTCACGTTTAGGCTCTTATGATAAAACATATACCGTTATAAATCAATCGAATAATTTTAGTTAATGGAAATTATCCCAGCGCCTAAATTATTAAATATATGTACTTCTTCATATTCATAACAACTTTAAATGTTTTTTTATTAATACTACGTCATACACTAACGATGTCATAAGAAGTCGATTTGACAATGATGCTATAAATTTATTTATACAAAAAAAAACAATTACAAAGGTATACCTTCTGCAAATTTGAGCTTCAAATGTTTCGTATTAAAGTTAATATGAACAAATAACGAAAACACCTCTTATATACTGGTTAACCGACTAAATTCAAAAGATCCCACAAACGCGATGGGTTCATTCATATCGATCTTTAGAATTTTCCTGCTAGAGCACCGTTACTTCATCAGGAATCGTTTTTGCGGTTTTATTTCAAAATAAATTGGCGCAAAAATCAACCTCTGGCATAATAAGTTGACCATCAAACACTGGCATAACAGAATCGTCAAGATAAATGGCTTTGATATGGTTAAAAATAACAAGTGCGTATTTCACATGCGCACCAAGGTCTCTTGTATGTGGGCAATTCGTCAATAACGGTTAAACAAATGTAGGGTGTGGTTGTACTTTGTAGGTCGCTGGCGCTGAGGAAAGATAATAAAACACCGCACAATATTTCCGCATAGTAGTTTATATTGGGCTGCAAATAATAATATTCATAATATTATTTAGCTCAGGTACTAAATTAGTAGCTATTGTTTTTTTTATAAATGGCTAATAGGTCACACAACACAACTTGTCTTATCGATTTCATCAAAGAACGCGCGAAGGAGGTTGAATATAGACAATAATAATTTTAACTTGTCTATTTGCTAGGATAATGTATATCGCTTTCATAGTACCATGAGTGGTTGCGTTGAGTCGGTCAAAATCGGTGATAAAAGTCGGCAAAAATCGGTCAAACAGTCGGTCGTGTGCGGAAACGCTTATGTAACAATGTTTTATTGCCTAATAAAAGCACCTCATAAGAGCGAGGCCACACGATGCGTTAACGGTGCGGTGCGGCACCGCATCGTAATGAATTCGAGGCATAGGGTGCCACACGGGTGGTGCGGCGCCGTACCACACCGCGGTGAACAGCGTTGCGCTGCGGGCGTATTAGGCTACCCTCCCCGCTACGGCTCTCAGGTCCCAAGTCCGGCGCGCTTGCGGTGCGACGCCGCAAGGCGACCTAACGCGTCGTCTGACATGGTATAGTGATTTCTATGTAGGATGACGCAGCGGCCCCGCTCAGGCACCGCACCGCACTGTTAACGCCTTTTAAATTAATTTTGCTTATAAACTTAAATTAAAAACTATTTACGTCATGATCAATTCTCTAACTGCAAATGCAAGTTAGGCTTCGCAAAAAATATTTTTGTTACACAACTATTATAACATAACGTTCGTCGGATTATTCTTTTATCAGTGCTTTTTATCAAATGTCATGTTTACAAGTTAAAGGAAGTATCTTATAAAATTTGATTTACCTACGAGACTACTTGAAATATTGGGCTGTTAAATTCTACCATGGCTTTGCCTTGCCTGATCTTTCTGATCCTGTTTAATAATATAGAGTAAGAGTTTTGTCTTACCATTGTGTAAATTGTTTTGGTGTATTGTCCATCTTTTATGTGAAAATAATCCATAACCACTTAGTTATTATGATTTTTCTTATTTAATCCACTTAGTTCACCTTTTATGAATAATCTGTTATGTATTTCATTTGGCGGATATCAACTTTGAACTTATCAAATAACCAATGTTTTCAATGTCGTCACTATGGTTACTAATGGTCACTCATTGAAATGGTACATACCGAATTGTCAATGGATTTAGAACCTAGTATTTTTATTCTTTAAAGAAATATGGGTGTGATATTGTAAAATTGATAATGTAATGTGACATAATGATGTGCTATTGATTATTCATAGTTTATTTCATACAATTATGAGGAACAATGTAATCTTATTTATATCTCTATAACTATATACTACTTGAATAATAATATAGTTGAATAATGAGTTGAAAATGTTCTTAATTTGGTTTCGGTTATCCAGAAAACCGGGTTAATATCGCGACTCGAAAAACAAAGACTAGAACGCTTTATAGGTAATTTTCTTTAATAATAATTATGCTCATCATTTTTTTCCAGTTAAAATAATTTTGGAGCACGGCAGTATCCTTCTTATGAATCCACCGACCAACGAAGTTTGGTATCATTCCTTGCCTGCGAGAAAAAAACTTTTGAATCCAAGAATTAATTTGACTTTTAGGAAAATGATTTCAAAATAAATGATAACACAGTGTTTAATACAGTTTTAGTGGGCACATTCGTAGTGTAAATATGTTTTGTATTAACAAGAAATAGATGTTATCGCTGTCTGTTTAAAAAATAAAACTGTCACTGTCAGTTACCCCGTCGAGTCAAGTTTGTTGTGATGTACTGTCAATACTGTCAAGTCAGTCAGTCGGGCGCATAGAATAATATTGTATATATGGGTGCTTGTGCTTGATCACTTAGATTTTCTATAAAACAATATTAATAGCAGTAAAAAAAGGATACCAAACGTTTATATTGAAAGGTGAGTTCAAATTATAACAGTATTACCCAACTTTTCTATGCCTAAGTATGTCACCTCATAAGTGTCTATGTGTTTCATCGATTCATTTGGTTATCGCTGCCGTTCAAGTACATTTTTATGATAAGGGAATCCTATATAACGATGGAAAACATACAACGATCGTTATTAACGCCGAACTCTGCGATGTATGCAAATTGTTCGTTAAAAGTTATCATATGTGGTGATTACTCGCGAAAATGGGATGAATGCAGTTGTAGTTTGTTTGGGAGGCTGTACGAGTGTAGGCCATTGAAATTTGTCTAACTTTTATTATAAATTGTGATTATGTGGTTCGGTCCAAACTTGCAGAGGTCCTACAGATACATGAATTTTGCATCCAAGATGCCGTCATTACGTATTGACCAGAATGACTTGAAGTGTAAAAATGGCTGTGACTATTATGGGAACCCTCAGTGGCAAGGTTACTGCTCCAAGTGTCACAGGGAACAGATGTCTAGACAGCGAAGAGCAGGTGTGTATTTATTTAAAAAGCACAATAAAAGACGGAAAACATACAAAAACAGCTTATTACCCAGTCAATGAATGTAAAGTCTATTTACCCCATGCACAAATTATAGTTAAAACTCACTTAGTAATTGTAAAGGGCTGTATTTTATTCAAAACAGAAATTTTCACATATTGATATAAGATGCATACATAGGAGAAACTCATGTATTTTATGTTGTTGTATTTTAATGTAGCTGTCTAATTATTTAGTTACAATGTTTACAGCAAATTAATTGCTTAGAACAGTTCATTATGTTTGCAATTCATAGCCAACAAAGGAAATGATTGTTTTTAGTTTAAATTTTGATGATTGTTGCTATGTTACACTAGATTTTTTATTTATTCCTATTCTTACAGTAAACATTGAAATTGGAAATAAATGTATTTGTCTGAGTTTGAGGATAAAAAACTTTTATAATTTCCTTCCATTATAAACTTTGAAAGCTTATCTTTAAATTTAATCATATATGTTTTTTATTTTTTTGTATCTTTATTGCTTTATATGTTTATTGGTGTATTTAGTTATTTCTTTATATAAACTACTGATTCAATATGACAAGTCTATAAGACATAGGTAAAGTTGAAATATAACAGATGGTAATAAGCAAATAAATAAAAATATTATCCTAGCTGCATATGATAAATATATAATCTGTCTTGTTATGCAGTTTGAATGTGGTATGGCTGTAAAGCTTATAGGTAGTTGATTTATCTCATTTTCATTTGGTAGTTTAAATAATATGAAATATTGTACCACAGTTAAAAATACTTGAATAAATATAAATTTATATATATGTAGGTAAAGAAAAATACTGTATGTTATTTTTTGTAAATTATGTTTTGTAAGTTATGTTTCTAAATTACATTTCATACACCTAAATAGTGCAAAATGAAGTTGTGAAAATATTATTTTGGATAATATAATACAATAAATGACTATTAATTAATATATATGTAAATAATATATTGCTTGCCCGGAAGAATACAGTATTAAGTCAAAATTTGGCACTAACAGACTTAATGATACAGTTTGAATAAAAAAAGTATTTTTTACCTATTGAATAAGTTAACTTTCGTAATTGGCTTATTCAGGGGGCAGAGAACAAGGGGGCATAATCGACTTTATTTAGGTATAAAGGTAGTAGTACTTTTTTTATTCAAACTGTATCATTAAGTCAGTTAGTGCCAAATTTTGTTATCAACAAAAGCTGCAGTTTTCAAGCACTTTGATGGTGTTATAGAAAGAAATCATTTATTTTAACCAATCTTGTATATACCTCCATGTGATGCAATAGTATTTCATAACTTCTTTGATAAATTTAACAAAAGGTTAAAATTATCGCAGATTCCTATCAAATAGATAAACTGAACTTAACCTTCCAGTTACTTTATCACCAAAAAAACATAATTTTGACATAATATTTGATAAATGTCCAGAATAGGCTTGGTTCTTCAAGGTTGATGCTGATTAAATTGGCACTGAAATATGTAAACATGTGTACAAATATTTCTAATTTTGCTTCCGCATTACTCTATCTGATGGCAGTTTAGGATAAAAAAGTCTTTATTTTTTATGGTAGTCTAAGAAAAGAAAATTATTTATTTTATCAGCTTACTTTCTTTGACCCTACAAAAATATTTTTAGAAAAAGCATCTTCTAACCCGTCGGCTACACTGCCAAGGCCAGAGGTGAAAAAGCCGGTGCGTGGCGTGAAGCAGGCATCTCATTCGTCTTTCTCCAAGTTCGAGGAGAAGCGATTAAGACAAAGCGAGACCTTGAAAAAGGCCAATCTTCTCAAGTTCAGCGTTTTCAAAAAGAGCACTACAGGTGGATTTTTTAATATTTATTAAAAAGTTTTTATGTAGAACTATTTTGCAACTGATAATGTTTTGGTTTACATTTTTAAACTTTCCATTTGTGGAAAAATTTAATTAAAACACCTAGTTGTTAAGTTTACTAAAAGTACTTCACAATTTTACCAAAGTCGTCATTCTTAAGGATTTAAAAAACTTATTTTATTGACATGTACGTCGCTATATATACTCTTGTCAAACTCTGCCACTCAAGTAGGATTCAGCATTAGCTTCCAGATTTATGTGCAATAATTACAGTGCTTTCATTTTCTTTATTTGTGGTTTGCACGATTTATGCATTTAGCCAGTGTCAAGTAAGTATAATTGCCACTTCTTGAGTAAGTTCGTAGGTTTTAGTAAAGATGTGGGGTTTTACTGAAACCTCCTCGTGACCTTCGCCACGAGAGCGCGAAAAGACATCTTCCAACCTGTTTTGTTTCACTTGCCAACACTCATATTCAGAAACACTCAGTGGTTAATAACCCACCATTATAACACACTAATATCAACCACAACACAAAATTGAACAAAAAAACCAAAACCATTAAAGTGACGCTTCGCGCTCCCGCCAAAAATTCCAATTATTGCAGTATACGTATTCAAAACACGTTTTTTTAATACTGCATAAACAAAAAGGTTTAATGATTTTCAGAAGACCATGAACATTCAGAAAAGAGGCCGCAAGAGTTCAAGATTCCGTCTATGGTAAACGAAGGCATGAAGCGAGACTTCCGCTTGCGGTTCCCCACACTGCCCGCACAGGTTTTTTTTATTTTTATAAAACAGCAGTGTCTGACCACACCTAATTATTTAGGGTTCATTTGTTGACTCAATTCTTACAGAATTTTGTGATGGAACCATAGTCAAAACCGAAGAGTTCTACTTGTCACATAAAAGACCTATTGAAACTTTAATGCCATACTCAGACATCGCATCTTTACAAGAATAATGACCTAATCCGAATTCATTATCCTTCATATCTGATTCTGAGGATGCGACATTAACAAAACAACAAGGAAATTCACATCTATATATATAAAACTCTGAAACTACTTAACCGATTTTATTGGTTTTTATTTTATTTTGCTGGATTTATTTCAACTTAGGATATATGATAAGTTTCATTAAAATTCACAACAAAAAAATGCAAATTATTATAACTGAGCCACAGTGACGCGTAAGCTAGTATACTTATAAAATATCATTATTATTAGCTAATTATTCAGAACGATTTATTTAGAATTTTAATAATATTTATTTTCTTCATTCGTTCAGGTTGAACGCGATGCTCGTATGTTCGTGCCCTCTTTCATCACTGACATCATCAAGTGCGCTAACGTGATGACCGTCGACGAACTCTCCGAGAGAGTGCAGAGGCAGTACCAGGTCAGACTTTACTTGTATCTAAGTTTAGGACAATCGTATTTTTGCTATAACACCAAAAAAATAGCGTGTTAGGCTACCGTGTCCATCACAATATGTGTATACCCTTTTTATTTACCCCTTGATAAGTTTAAAAAGGTTTTTAAAAATGCACCTACGAACAAAGTCTATCACCATTTTGGGGATTATTTAAATTTTAATTATTTATTTTGAAGTAAAAACTTCTTTAGCATCGTTGTGATTTGAAAGTCGATGAAACGAAACGGCGACAGTAAAAAGAGACACAAATTCATAAGATTTAACGTGGGAGAAAATGAGATAGGAAGCATTGTACAGTGTCTCTTATGTTCGTGGTATGTACTTTAGTTTCCATTGTATCATTTATCGAAAATGTAAGCTCTGAGTCTGTATAAATCTATGTATAAAACGAATAAAATGTAAAATAATTATCTAGCTTTGTATCGCTATAATCATTACTAAAACCTACAATTATCCTCTTCCCGGAATTTTACATTCGTCTCATTATCTTGAAGCCAAAATTTTTGAAAGTTTCACTTCTACCACGTGTGAATTGCACACATGCTTTTTTTGTATAAAATCCGTTTATTGTAATAGTAAATCTTTCTTATACGTCTTAGTAGCACAAAAATAACTATATAATGTTAACCATAATAAAATGGAGAAAAAAATATTGCTGAGTTTCTTGTAGCTTCTCGGTACAAGGTCCCGATGTAGGACTTCCGTAGCCATGGCGTAGCTTTGATGTCCAATACACGCTTTGAGTTCGTTTGGCAGAAAAAAGCGCTCGACATCGCTCGAAAGCAATATGGCGACCGCTCAGCAGTAAGCGCTGCTGGCCTCAGGGCAGGAGCCCCGCCTACCTTCCCCCAAATCCGGACCTGTGTTTGCCCATACGAAATTACATATTTCTTGTGCTATTAGCAGTGGTCGGAGTAGGTATATTGAATTAAGGTCACTGACATCAAACGTATATGTTAATATGGATACGCCTCCGAGTTTCCGGATTATTATGATAAAAATACCGAAACATCGAAATTATTACATGAAACTAGTTAAAAATGTATCAATACTCTCAACGCTATGCTGCTAGTGGCGTAAATGGCCAGAATTTAATAGTAAAAAAAATTGGTTGCCTGTAAAGTCGATATACGGGCGAAAGTTTTACGTGACAACGACTTTGAGTGGTAAAATAATTTTAATGTGAATATTCATTCGTATAGTAGGAAGAAGGATGAAATAATAGTAACAATTTAAAACATTTATTTATACAAAGAATTATATTTAAAACATTAATTTATACAAAGAATCTCGCACTGAATTTCATATATCACCGCCTAAGCGAAATAGAAGCGCAAGACATGAACCGGTGTGTATGCCTATCTCTCTCACTCTCTCTCTCGCTCTGTCTCTCTCGCTCTTAGGCGGGCTAACCATGCCCGAGTGGAAGGGACGCGTGCCTCTCACTCGCTCTCATTTATAAAATGATATAATAATAATATTCATTTCAACACACGACATCCGGCAAACAGGGTCTTTTGTCCTCTTATGTCTATGCTCAACGCATCTGACCAATTAGAATCAAGTATCCTGGATGACTCATTGACTGTTTGTTCGAAAACAATGCTCGCACCGACATCCAGACCAAGTGGCTCACTCACTTATTTCGGTTCGTGGAGTGCGCTTATTTTATGTGTTGTGAATATCTTGACTTGACCCTGGCTTGTGTACTGTCTTCTGAAATCTACTTAAAACGACGAATTTGGCTTATAACTACGGACATCGATTTATTACTCTTGGATTGGGCCCATTTGAAGTTGTTTTTGTACGGGTAAGTTTTAATTATTTTCACTATTTAAGAAGGTTTTAGAACTTGGAAACAGTTAAAATATCACTTTATAGCAATCATCATAGCGCATGAGAGTCCGGTACGCACACCGCAGGGCTATCACCGCTTCAGTTAAAAAAATCACTTTATATGAAACAGAATTTCATTATCGACTTTACAGTTGTGTATGTATATATTGTAAATTTAAATCATTGTTTTAGGTGACATATAAATAAATATGGCAAAGGTCAAGGCTGAAACAGTGCTAAAGTGGTTATTGCACTATCCTGAGCTACTTTACGATAACGCTAGTGGCACTATATACTGTACAAAGTGTGAAAGTCATTTGAAAGCTGTGAATAGAGGCAACATTACCAAACACATTGAAGGCGCTGTACATCAAGGAAAATTTAAGAGACCGCAAGAGGAATTTTACTTCGACCTCATTAAGTTCCTGATTCTATGCAATATTCCTTGGTCGCAAATGAAAAATCCAGCGTTCAAAGAGTTTTTTCAGAAATATATGTGCAGTACTTGTTGTTGCGTTTGTACCAATCGTAAAGTGGTTGACGAATCACAGTTACGAAAAGTTTATTTGGAGAAGTTTTATAGGAATAAAATCAATTCGATTTATGAAATTAATAAAAATGAGAAACTATGGATATCGCTGGATGAGACAACAGACATTTTTGGTCGATACATAGTCAATTTCCTAATAAAACCATTGCATCCTAGTAATAGTGCAGGCCGGCCTTATTTGATTGCTTGTAAAATGCTAACAGCAGTAAATGGACAAACAATAACACAATTTGTACTGCAATGTCTAGAAAATTTATGGCAAAACACTTTTGAAGCGAAAGTTGACAATATTTTAATGCTTTGCACTGACAGTGTCGCGTACATGCTATCTGCAGGGCGAAATTTAAAACATTACTTACCTGAAATGAAGCATGTGACATGTTTGGCGCACGCTCTTCATCGTGTAAGTGAGCAGATAAGGTCAGAATACAACGATATTGATATTCTTATATCAAATGTTAAAAAAGTATTTTTAAAGGCTCCTAGTAGGGTAAACATTTTAAAAGAAAAATATCCTGACTTACCGTTGCCTCCGCAACCAGTCATTACCAGATGGGGTACTTGGTTACAGGCAACATCTTACTACGCTCAACATTTAGATAAAATAAAAGAAGTTTTATCCTGCTTGAGCAGTTCTGATGCTATAGCCATACGAAACGCAAAAAACATTTTGGAAAAACAAAATTTAGAAAATGATTTAAAATATATCGAAGAAAATTACTCTATTATACTACTAGCCCTAAAAGAGTTACAAAAACAAAATTTATCTCTAGCTGATTCACTTTTAGTATTTGATCAAGTAAGGGCTACGCTTAACGAGTGCAATAATGAGAATATAAAAAATAAAATAGAATCAGTTATGGAACGAAATCCAGATTTAGATACAATTAGAGAATACAGCGAGAGTATTGAAAAAAGCGTAGCAAATAATCAGAAACTTTATTTCAAATTCGCTCCATTGACATCTACAGATGTTGAACGATCATTTTCCACTTACAAATGGATCTTAGATGTTAAAAGAAATAGCTTAAAAATCGAAAATATTGAAAAAATTATAGTTATTTATTTTAATTGTATAGAGACAGAAAATCAAAATGTAGAAATTGTAACCGATGAGGATTAAAAATAATTGTTTTTAATAAAACTGTAATAATGATTATTTGTATTCACAATAAACAATTTTGTTTGCTTACATATGGTTTTTTATTTTATTACTCTATTTACCAAATTTTTGGAAACTCCGGTACATTCCGGAAGAAATGCATGTCCATGTTATGATATCATGACGCAAGTATCTAAAATCAATATACCTACTCCGACCACTGGCTATTAGTCTAACGCAGACAGACAAAGAGACGGACAGAGTTGTCCAAAATAATTGGTTCCTCATTGAATACGGAACCTCAAAAAATTAAAATAATTTATTATTAATAAAAAATAACGGTTAATTCATCAAAACTATTTTTACGTAACAACGTTTCATTTAAAAACCGGTAAATCCTTATCTTTCGTTCCATTACATCGCGTATCGTTGTTGGTCCGTTAGAATATCCTACAGACTATGTACATTTATAAAGATAACTTATACTTGCTGCAATCAACATTAGATATAGATTATTATATTATTAGAGGCAATAATCTGTTATTTACTTCTGAACTTTATCGGTACACATATTAGTCAATAAATTTAGGTGAATCGCTTTAAAATTTTGTCTAACATTGTAATTATAAAGATGATTTTTCGCATCACTAGTTTAAGTCATTTTGCTGCCATAAACTTACACAAGTTTTCAATAACTTAACACCTATTTTTGGACAGATATAAGGGTAAAAATCATCTTTGTCATTGAATTTTAAGTTCTTTTGATGCCATGTATATATCAAAAGTATATCTAATGTACGTTGATTTAAGGTTAATTTTTGTCATTTGTTTGTACCTCCATTTTTGTACAATTCTAGAAACAGAAACTTATGTGCATATTTCTTTTTTTATTTACTCTAAATGTCTACTTTAGTGAATTATTAAAAATTTAGACACAGCATAGTCACTTCACAGCCTTCTTAAAATCACACATGATTAGATTGGGCATTGATAATCTGTTGGTGACTATCGTCGTCCTTCTTTACTTTTTAAGTACTTTAATGCAATTTACCACTCTTAGTATTCTAAAGTCCATTAATTTCTTGTCTTTACTGAGTGCATATTATTGACTGCCATATATTGCATTTAAACTGAGTGCAGTAGCTACCCAGTTGCAGTTGCTACCCAGAATGTCTGAAATATTTAAGACAGGCTCATTCAATTTTTTGTTCTCGATTCGCGAGCTCCATTTATTTTAGAGTCTGTGCACACTACGTTTTTTAAACGCGGCGTCTCGACGCGATACGCACACGCATCAAACGCAGCTTGACTATGATTTTTTGTAGGTCTTCAAAGGTCTACCTTTGAATACCTGCATAAATTCGGTCTAGCGCTTGGATTAGTGCAGGCGATTAAATGTCGCTCTATGTAGAAATGTGTCATCGCGTTTAAAACACGCCTTGTTCATAGGGCCTTAAAGCCCATGCCTACGGCTCAGGCTTCTAACAACACCATTTTCGTCAGTAATCGATCACTTTCACTCCTCGATAAACATTGCTTGTTTTTATTATTTTTAAATACTCATACGCGAGATTATTTCATTTAGATTATTTATGTAACCATTTTAAGTGCACCAAAATAAATTTACGTTTTTGAACGCATCGCTTAAATTTGGTGTGTACTTGTTTAGCGCTTCATGAAGCACATGGACACGTCGCCGCACTTCGCGAGCGTCGACTCCGACACCAAAGAGCTTCTGATGGACTTCGTGGAGAAGCATGCCATGACATATTTGCATGAGTGAGTCGATGAACAAATTATTAATTTGGACATATTTTTTAAAACTGTTAAGATTAGAATATACAAAAGTGTACATTCGTTGAAGCTAACCACATAATACTATATTACAAAACTGCTGAACATATTAAACTAGGCGATGCAGTCACTTAGCATAAAGCTACGCTAGCACCATATATTGGAGCGGAGCGTAATACCTAAAAAAGAAAAAAAAGAAATTTTGTTTCGATGAGAATTTTTGCGATTTTCGAAATTCGAAAGTCACAATTTGGTCCTAAACCTGTTGATTCGATTCCACACAAAAAATATTAAAATCGGTTAAGAACTCGGTTATGGCGTAACAGACATTGCGCCATTGAAGCTGATCCATAGGAACTTCGCTCGCTCCGCTCCACCATAGCGAGACATATATATAACAAATAAATATTAACAAGATAAGTATATAAGGCAAATGTGCTTGGACAAGTCGGTCAAGACCAAGGCGAACTTTCAGAAACCAAATACAAGGTGTTCTGAAAAAAGCATTTTTATGAATTTGTTCCAAACTAAGACATAGGATAGATTTCAATTTAATTTATAACACAGTAACGCGTGGCCGGGTTAGCTAATATTTCATATATCCTCCTTACGGTAGGCTTCCGTCGGTGGTGTTTTCCCCGAGTGGCACAGATGATGAACGTGCTGACCGTGCCATGTCGGAGCGTATCCAGCAGTTGGGATGGGTTGGCGAACGACATCTCGAATGCAAGCTGGACCGTTCACGCCATGATTGCCGTCAGCTGCTATATAAGGCCATCAGTGGTATGTATTCCTTGCTCCTATATTTAAATTTTTACAGAAGAATATTTAAATATTCACCGAACAACAAATTAAAAATAAATCTTAAATAAGAATTTGAAAAACCAACAAGGAGTGTCGAGGAGGACAACCTCATTATGTCACATCTTCATCCTTAAAATTAAAAATGAAAACCGTAACCATGTCAAAATAAAATCATTCCATTTTCAGATCATGACTTTTAATGTAATTTGTTATATATCTTAATAGACATAACCAGAGGGCCTAAAGAGTGCATTATTTATCGGGAAATAAGGTTTAATTTGTTTTTATGCCATAATGTTTTTTCGGTATGAATGTTACTTCTCAGTGTATAAAATTCGAGGTATTTACGTACAAACTTACATATTACAAAAATGTATAAGCAGGTTACAGTCATTATATTGAGTCTCTGACAATGGGGTTTACAAGCGTCAGTCTGATCGATATTCATCATAATCCTAATCAACTTTTTCTGCACGGTAAAGACAGTAGGTGCTGTGTCGGTACTATTTCCCTACAAGATTATGCCATAGCTAAGCCAAGAGTGAGCATATGCATAGTAAGCAGTGAGTGCAGTTGATAGATCTGTGGTTTTCTTGACTTCTCTAAGGGCATATGAAAATTTTGATAATTTAGCTCTAATCTTTTTTACATGTTGTTTCTAATTTAAATGGGTATCAATAGTTAACCCTAGTAAGTTAAATTCGCTGACAACTTCCCATGGAAACTAAAGTTTATATCTAAAGGAGTCTTTTGGTGAGCGTTGAAGATTATAAATTTTGTTTTTTTTTAATTAATTTCTAGATTATATCTTTCCAACCAATATTCTGTTTTAGTTAAAATATAATTAAGGTTTTCATTTATGTTTAAATTATTTTTATTTGCAACGAGTAGGGAGACATCTGCGAATTTTTGCATTTGATTTAATGTGTTCTTTATGTTCAGTTTAAAAAAACTCAATTTCAACTGTTTGCAGTCTATTTGTTAAATATGACTTAAACAATTCGTGGGCTTTTTCGCGGATAATTATACCGTATAGTTTATCTAACAATATTTTAAACTGCACTATGTCGTAAGCCTTCCTTAGGTTTAGGGACGGGGGCTTTAACCCCTTAAAACCCTCGAGCATTTGAAATGCTCTATAGCGCGCAATCTGATTTAATCCTTATTACAGCTTTGGTAATGGTTCTTTTTGATTGAATGATATTTTTTCCCCGATGGAGAGAAAAATAACGCTTTCAACACAAAGCTGGGCTTCAAGGGATTAATGCAGGGTTTCCCAACCTTTATTTCGCCGAGTCTCCTCAAACCAAAAAAAATCGTTTTAGGCCTCATTTAAGTTTCGACAAAAATAAGAAACCCTTTTTTATATTAACTAAATTATTTATCTACGCGATAAAAAGTTTTTTTTTCGGAAATGCAAACGTGCCTATTTCGCCCCCTAACATTTCTTTACGCTGCCCTGGTTGAAAAGTCCTGTTTTAATGGAATCTGTTGTAGAGCTGCTGGGCATGGACAGCGCCCCCTCGCCGGGCGGCAAGTTGACTCGCGTTCGCCGCTGTTGCCGGCACGTGCTGGCCCTCTGCGGAGCACCAGCCTCCGCCGACGACCTGCTTCCCGCTCTCATATTCACCGTGAGTCTACCCAAAGAGTTCTATAGGTACAGTAGACTAGGGCTCTACCAAGCTATGTATAGCGCGCGATCTTCGACGACCCACTTAGCCATACGAACATGTGTTTGTCTTTTGAAAAGATGTTTTGTGATTAACGTTTGGTGCGACGATAGCGATACTACATCTCACACCAGCGGTCCTGGGTACCAGAAGGGGCATATATTTGTGTGATGAATACGAGCATTTGTACCTGAGTTATGTATTAATACATATTTTTATAAATACTAAATATCTATGTATCATAATAGGAATGTCTATCCGTTACCCTAGTATCCATAACACCAGCCTTATAGTGCTTACTTTGGGCTAGGCTAATTGATGTGAATGTAAGGAATATTGTTATTATTATTTCGTGTCAGGTGATTATTAAGAATTATATTGTTCCACTTTGTTACGCAGGTATTGAAAGCGAACCCGCCTCGGCTCGTGAGCAACATCAATTTTGTGACCCGTTTCTGCAACGCCCAGCGTCTGATGACTGGCGAGGGGGGCTACTACTTCACCAACCTGGTAAGAATATGAAACACATTTTTTTATAAATTTAATAAAAAGTTATTAATTTTATAACTTGTATTATGATGTGATGAATTATTTCAAGAATTACTATATTTATTTGCATGAAAAATGGTAAAAATAGATGACACACATCATAAAACCATAATGTTTTGCCATAATTTGGCATGCAAAATTACATAATTTAAGACAATCAATTTTTATTTTAAATATAATGAAAATTAAAATAGCCGGTGAAGTCACGCATTTGACCGGCTTACTCCCCAAGTCAAGGGTGTGTAAAGAAGTTTCACTTCCAAAAAGTAACCAATGCAATTTGATAGTCTATGAGCTATCGGTGTCTTAAGTATCAATTATGAATTGTTGGCAGTGTTGTGCAGTGTCCTTCATCGAGAATTTGACGGCGGAGTCACTGAACATGGACAAGAAGGAGTTTGATTGCTATATGGCCATGCCCGCTTCCATTGGTGGCAGCGCTTGGGTGAGCAATATAAGCGAATAAAATTATTGATAAATTTGTAAAATAAGTACCTAATTAAAATTATAAATTACTACTACTAACTACGGACTTGTATCCATGAAAAGTAATTTTTCTATTTTATTTTGTTATATAAATATGAAATACTACGAAGTTAATCATTTATTTACACTATATTTTTCTAGCAAAGCACCATCTGTAGTCTAGTTACGATTTTTTTATGTTTTTAATTTAATTTTTTTGCATTCACAATGCAATATTTCTATAAGATATAAAATACGTGTGTAAAAAACAACTACGCCTCCGAGCCCTCAGATGGGATTCGAACCCTCGACCTTTCGCTATCCGGGCGACTGCTCTGACCGCTGAGCTACCGAGACGCCGGCAAACGTGTCGAATTTTACAAACGTATTTCAACTTCTACTATGAGCTAGTATCGTTCCACCAATGTTGAACGCTAACTACCTTCAACATCGAAAGTAATATTTTTACAAATATTAAAAAAAAGGGCTCGGAGGCGTAGTTGTTTTTTACACACGTATTTTATATCTTACGTTTTTTTTTTCATTTTGCTGGATTTGTTCATTGGTTTGGACAAGATAGATTTAATTTTATTTGCAATAAGAATAATTGCAAATTTTAATAACTGAGCCACAGCAACGCGTGGCTGGGTTAGCTTTTATATTATATATAATGCGAAATTGAATTAAATTAGTCTTTATTTCTTTGATTTATCCACTTTAAGTTTCACATTATTTGATAAATAATTATAAGTATCTGAGATCCCAGTTAAACAGGTTTCACTGTATAAAGTGTGTGTGTGTGCATATACAGGGTGCAGCGCTGTCTCTGTGTGGTGCATCGAGAGAGGCGGAAGAACAACGTGCTGCGACACAACGGCTACTTCAGGATGCGAGACGCGCTACTGAGAGAGCTCACGCCTTACACGCCGATGCGCTCTCCTTTCAGGTACGCGCTACACACACCAAACACCATACTTATTTAACGTCTAATACAATGAAGAAACACACACACACGCACATAACACACACACACACGAGCAATAAAGTAGATACAGATAACAATCACGGCTTGTACAGACCTTGACGAATGATAATTTAAATAAGAGGTACCCAAACTTTGGTCTCGTCAACCCCTTGCCATGTTTTTCGGTTTTGGGTAGACCCCCTTTTAGACACGTTACCGCATCATCAGGGTCTGCCTGATGAATATAGTGGTGGTGCGCCCCAGGAGTTTTAGTGTGGTAAACCCCGCCTACGCAATGGCGGCGGGAGTCCTCACATAGCATAGCATAATTCATGTTGAATTAAAAACTTCCTACTTTAAACTGTAAAACTTTCATTCTGCAGGAGCAAATAGCGAAGAAAGTAGAAGATGTCTTAGCGAAAACACCGCTGGAAATCAAACCAAGGAGAGAACTTCCACGGCTGTGCAAATCCAAAGTGGCTGATGCGACCCCGCTCATAGATTTGGACCTAAATACGGCGCCAGCAGAATCACAAACAGCATCTTCTGAGCACATACCATCGCTTGCAAACTATGAAATCCCACCAACAGACAATTTGCAGATAAACCAAGATATCTCAGTAAATAGAGTGCCGGCTTTAGAGGCTGATTCTATAATGGATCGTATAGATCAGACAGATGGTCGGCAGCCAAATACAAGTCAGCAGAAAACCACAAATTTGGTACAGCATGATACTGAAGAGTCAGAGCAAAAATTGAGTATCCTCGGTTTCGAAGTTGTTGATAAGCCGTCTCCGTCGAAGTCTTTGCAAAATGTAGATCAAACGTGGGAGTTAAAGCAGACAAGCTCGTTAGAACTGCTCACTCCATCACCTTTGGGTTTCACCCCTTTCGATTCGAGATCCATCGATGAATTGATGACACCAGATGAATTTAGCTCCGACAATTTAGCCCCAGGGCTCAGCAATATCAACTATGATATAGACTTATCGGACCTCAGTGGTGATAACAGTGTTGCAGACGATACCCCTAAAGAAGTTAAAGACCCATTCAGTCCTGAAGGTTTGAAGAAAAGCTTCGATCCATTCGTACCGCAACCCAGTACGGCCTCTACGTTCATGGAGGTGTTAGACAAGTTTGATGAATTTAGTTTGACAGATGGAAAGACGAATCAATCTTTTGACCCATTCGACGTGGTTCACAAGGATGACCCTTTCAGTCCGGTCAGTTTGAGTGTTAACTTACAGCAAAGAACCAAAGATCCATTCAGCCCGGAACAAAAAGAACCTTCTTCGATCCTCGACGATAGTAATTCACCGACAGCGGCCTGTTTACTACCGTCGCCTTTGCTACCCCAAACTAGTAATAAACCTTAATTGTCCTAATTTAATGTAAATGTTGCTTTTTGTTTTTTTTTCTGTTTTTGTTTAATTTTAAAAGTATTTTTCCAAACTATTAAATGATTTCTAGTGTCCGACCGAATTTTCAGCAAAAAAATTCAGTACCGATACTAGGCCTATTTGTTGAGATAATAAATAAGTTATATAAAATATTAAAGTTATTTTTTAATTAATCATTTATTTGGTTCTACAATGATCAAATAATTCAATTAATCAACTAGTTCATAAATAAAATTAAGTACATATTTAAAAAAGCCGGCCAAGTGTGAGTCAGACTCGCGCACCGAGGGTTCCGTAAAATATTTTTATTATATGACGTTACTAAAAATCTACAGTTTTCGCAATTTTTTCTTTATCTGTGCTATAAGACGTTGCCTCGTACCAAATTCCAAGATTCTGAGTCCACGGGAAGTATCCTGTAGGTTTTGATTTCCTTGCAAGTGTCGAATTTTGCGGAATTTTGCGGCATAAACGGCTGTATCTTTTGCTTGCGTTGGCTTAGAAGTTTGAGTTTTTCACAACTCCAAGGGACAGTAGATCTGAGTATTTGATATAAATTTCAGCTTGATACATCCACGTGTTCCTGAGAAAAAGGGTCTTGACAGACGGACGGACGGACAACAAAGTGATCCTATAAGGGTTCCGTTTTTTCCTTTCGAGGAAGTTTATCAACGAATGGAAGTCTAAAAGATATTTATTATTTTTCTTTGTAATGTATTTTTTAATGTTATTTATTGGCTTTTATGTTTATAACCAGTAACGTTTTTTTTTATTTGCATCATTTTCGAAATTATTAAAACTTGTTCGAAATATTTAAAACTTGTTCTTTTAAGTTGAATAATATATGAAGATTATACTTTGCGTTAAATCTTGGTAATATAATGGTAAGATGGATATAATCTTTATTATATAACATAACAGAACATTTTAAATATATACAGTGTTACCTTGCTAACATATTTATAATAAAATGTAAAACCCATACAAAAATTAGCCGTAAAGTTGTCAGTCAAAATAAATAAGTAAGGGAAAGTGAACTTTGTTCCGCTTATTTTACCATTCTTTTTAAATCATAAGAAAAGCTTTGTATTACATTCATTTATTTATTCTAGTTACAGCATAATACGCGCTTTACAAATGTTAACAAAAGTTTTGATGCCAGAAACAAAATAAAAGGAAAAGATTAACTTGTGACCTTGCCTAAGGTCGAGAACGATTGAGCATAAAAAACTCTCGGCCTTGTTTACTTGTTTGACGCATTAGTGACATTTATTTTCCGCCTTTTTATATCCTTAATATACTGTTCAAGTTGTAAAAGGATCTGCAGATACTAAGCAGGCTAAAATTTAACGTAAATCAGTCACAGCGGCCTTCAACAGGATAAACAAGGGACTTTTAACAGCCCCGCGACAAATGAGAGCGAATTAACTGTTTATTTGAAAAATTCACTAGATTACAGCAAAGAAATTTTAATATATCAAAATAATTGACCAAAACTCTCATCGATACCAAATAATTTATTTTGTTTAAAATTCCTGTTTCGGTCGGACACTATTAACTTCATTGAACTATTTAGGATATGTCGAATTTTATGTAAATATTCGTTTATAATATAAATTAGTGATGTTTAAGTGCATAGTGTAAATTTATGTTTGAAAAATAAACGATTACTGTTATATTAACAACTTTTAATATATTACCTTCCTTCGTATAATTAAACTAGAAAACCGATACAAGTAATGTAAGTAAAGTGGAATGCCAATGATGACCAGATTGGCCTTGTAAAAGTAATAATCAATTAAGTAACCAGAGGGCCTACCATCATCTTTTATATTTTGTCCAATGTAGAATGATACTTTTGACAGTTGACACCTATAAAAGTTGCTATTGCAATGTCAAGCTAAACATGAGGAAACAAATGCAACCTTAGTACGTAGCAATAAGGAAGTGATCCTAAGGATACCTGTCAAAAGTATCATCCTACATCGGACAAAGTATAGCGCGATTCAAGTTTGATTGTCAAAGTGAGATACCGCTATACGCGGTCTATAGTGGCGTCTCTTTTAACAGCTAAACTTGAATCGCTATAAGACGTGATGGTACGGCCTTAGGACTATCGCTTGAGAAGGTATAAGTCTCGATTTCGAGTCCCAATAGGGTCGTTCCTGAATGGGCTCTGAGATTTGGTTGGGAACCCCTGCACTGAGGTATGTGAGTCTCATACCTAGCTCGGTAGTTTTGTAGCGGTTAGATGGGAAAAATCCGACGGGAAGGTAGAAGTAATTTCTGCAACCTATAGAGCTTTGGCGATCGTCTGACTGCCTTGGTATCGGTGAATGCTACCGCTATGCTAAGTCTGAAGCAGATATCGACATGAAGCATATCGAGTGGTTTTTATTGGGTAGGCTTCCAATCTTTCATCAGGAACTAAGCTGGGCGGGAGAATTTTATTTTAATAGGAATGTCAACAGCGTTTCCTACACAACTAATGGAATTGAAATTATATATGGACAAAACTATTTAAGATGGAGAAGATTCCCACATATTTGTTTGGTTTCCCAGCGAAAGAGTATGGTTAACGCATTTTCCACTCATAAAAAAGGGTGGTACCTATTTGAAAGACATTTTTAAGAGGTCTACATTTGAATAAAACACTTTTTACGGGTTTTGCGCATAATTTATTTTATATTTAATCCTGACGTTTCGACCCCTTTACAGGAGTCGTGATCACAGGATGTCTAAGGTAATGGTAGTCATGTATTTTGTACTACTTTCACAATATTTAATCGTGCATGTTACTAATTGTTAAAATTTATATAAATCAAATGGTTTTTTATTTCATTTTATTTAAGTAGTTATTATATTCTCACTACGATTACATTGTATACTACTGAGTCTACTACCAGTTCGGAAATTGGGAGGCCCTTCCGAGAAGAACTGGCGAAAGAAACTCGTGTAAGGGGACCGACCTCCATCTTACTATTATTATTTACAAAAAGAGCTAACTACTACACCCAGGTCTTGCAATGTCTTTGGAGGTATTTAATTTATTAATATTGGATCCCAAGCAGGTGGAACGCTCCAACCTTCGTCTCTATTTAAATCACGATGTTTCCTGATTTCAATAGCTTCGCGTAGCATCCTAGGAACAAATCTTTGTTCTCTAGCGAGAATTTGAGGTTTATCGAAATTAATGTAGTGGTTTGGCCCCTCAAAAGCATGCTTACACACTGCAGACCTATCGCGCCTATGTTTTATGTTTTACGTGTTCTTTAATGCGCGTCGCTATACTTCTCTTTATCTGTCCGATGTTTGAGAGACCACAGTCGCAATCAATTTTGTAGACACCTGCTACTTGCACTTGACAGGTCGTAAGTATTGGTTAATCTTACTGAATCTTACTGGCTGGTTTAAAGTAGTAGAAGACATATTAAAAAAAAATAAGGTATGAATCTTGTTCAGCCTGCTAGGCTGGCGTTAGTATTTTATTTTACAATCTAATGATAAGCAAATGGTAAGTCAAAGCTATTTAATTTTACAATAAATTAATCTCAATTTATATTATCCTTGAAATCTAAATATTATTTTATACTATAACGCATATAATTATACTTTTCTAAAGATGTTTTAAAATTATTTCCAATTCTAAACATTTGACAAACGGACCAATTGACACTAAAATTACTTTCTTGGCTCAGACCTAAATTTTTATTATTAATTTCTACTTTGTACTACTTTTAAAAAAGTAAAGCAATTTGCTTAAAACCAGCATATCCACCATAATGGGTCCCCGTATCAAGTCGGAAAATGCATATATTATCTATATAATGCTGTTCATTTAACTCGTTTAGGTACGATACATTTTAAATCATTGAAATCGGTCCATTGGTTGCGAAGATATTACACATTTTGTACAAGCCGACCGTGGGGCGGCCGAATAGCTTATGTGACGTCACGATTACCTTTTCGCCCGCGCGCGGGCTCTCCGCCATTCATTTATTAAGATTCCCTCGATCTGCGCGGGTGGTGTTGTGGTTTTGCAGTTTTTAAGTGAAAATATGCCGCATTATAAGTACTGTATAATGTAAAGTGTACTAATACTTCAATTAGTACACCTGAAAAACTGTTTTTCAATGTGCCAGTTTCAATGTGCCAGACTCAAAAGTGCGCAAAAAATGGTGTACTGTCATGAAGAGGGATGACAAAATTCCGCTTTCGTGCCAAGCTTCAAGATTTTGTTGCGAGGATCATTTTGATGTAAATACCTCCCAACCAACCATTACGTTGTATACAACACAACAATTGTATACCAACTTTTATCATCATTACTCAGTGGTAAACAAGTGGGTAGGCAACTTAGTAAAACTTGTTTACGAATGTAAAAAAAATACAGGGTCGTATTATGTATATTTCAATGAGTAAATGAATTATAAAAAGCGTAAGTAGTGAAGTTTCTAATAACCCTTCCTCGGGTATAAACCAGGGTCGTACTCAGGTCTAACTACAATAAAATGTGCCGTTCCCGGGAATATTCCTCGTAGTTCCCCGGAACAAAGGGGAATATTCCCGCCTTGGGGAATATATATATCTATCTTTACATGGAATTAAACTGTAGCCAAAGTAAATTCTGTACATTGAATATTTTTTGAATAATCCCGTAAGGAGGGCTCTATACACGCAATAGAAACCAAGAACATTGTTATTGAATTTCTTGTCTGTCTGTCTGTTGTACGCTTTCCATGTGAAAACAGTTAGACGTATTTAAATAAAACTTTTGCATTCGAGTGTCCTTCTGCCTCTTCAACATAATTTTGTACAATAATCATGCCTTGACCCCAAGGGACTAGGAAGACCACAAGTGAAGTTTGTATGGAGAAGTAAGTTTTCTTGCTGCTATCACCACGAAACCTGCTGTAAATATAGTAGGTACTAAGATTATAATAAATAAACCTGATTTAAGAAAGCAGTACCTACCTACCTACCTAGAAACAATACTAAGACAGTAGGACTTAACAAAGCGATTTCGTTTATTCATAGCTCAAAATTACGTGTCCAAAGAACGTAGGTACATTCCTGTCAAATGAAGTATTTAAGTCTAATTTTATGTATGGTATACATAATATTTTTTGAACAGTAAAGTTTCTACATACTCATCTACATAACAACGTTAAAATAACGGCGTAGGTAGTTACAACAACAAACACAACTGCCCCGGCTGACTAACCTAAACCTTTTGGGTATTTTATAGGCTAGTCCAAGTACGTGTACCTACCTACTTATTATCTTGCAGTTCTAATTAGGTTGATAATGAGATTTGCCTACCTCTGAGTTTCCAACCACGAATTTCAGAGCTTGTCTAGTTTAAATGATTACTATGATAATCAAATACCATGAAGGTATCCACTTAAGGTAGATTATCGGATTGCGCTTGCTCAAAAACGATATCTACCTTATTTCATTCATTTGTTATATTATAATAACAACCTTCTAATATTAAACAAATAAAATCAGTTATTAATCGATTGGGTATAAACTGGTGACGTTACGCTCCCTGTTGGACGAATATCGCAAACAGAGTAAAACCGCGCAGTGGTTCGGCGGCATGCGCTGGGTCATTGTGACGTCATCGCATGCGTTCGCGCGGTCTGTGAACCTCGTTCGGTATTTTGCTCATAACTTTGTCAATTTTGGTCGTAGAACAAAAATTTTTGCAATTAATGTTTTAGTTTCTCAATGTCTATAGAACTACATTCATAACATAAAACGTGACTGGTCCCCATTCTATTTCACACATTTAATCTTTCAAATTCAAATATTTTATTTCGGTAACTTAGTATATTCCAAATATTAGATGTGGGAACTCCTCTTTAGGCAAAACGGCGATGTTTTATGTGGTAGGAAGAACTACTCTTTTAGCAACCTGAACCGATTCTGATTCTCGCACTTTACAGGATACGCGAAGGATCGGACACGGTCCATATGACCGTGCTTATTTTATTTTATCTTACTATGATTCTACCAAAAATGTATTCTTTTAGTTGCAATCGCAATAGTTCGATAGACTAAATTAAGAAATATAGTATGTATGTTCTCAACGAGTCACGCCCCAAATTACACATTGATACAGATAAAAAGTAAATAAGTACTTAATGCCTTTGTAACAGAAAAAACTAAAAGTCAATTCTGTGCAAATATCTTAAGTACCTAAGCAAAGCGCGACCGCGTAAATTATAATAGTTCCATTTTTAAACAGCGATTGAACAAGCGACTTTAACTTATTTTTAGTCTACTGTGACCTCAGAACAATAACTAAAGCTAAATGTGACTGTGTTTTACTTACACAATTTTTTTTTACTATTTATGAAAACTTGTGTTTTGGCTGAATTGTAGATTATTAACCACTAAAAGTTTGTGAACATGCACTAGTATTTGTAACTTTTGCATCTGAAACAGCGCTTCTGTCAAAAAGACCACAGTTAGGTTTCAGTAAAACACCATAACTTTATTGAAATCTAGGAAAAGAGTAATTTCATTATTAAATTATTATTCACTTGTTATTTATCAGTTATAAATCGGCTCATTATTAATTTTCATCCAAGGCTTAAATCACATGCAACTTAACCATAAAGTTTTATTAAAAAAAAAATTTGAGCAAAATTGTTTTAGCACAATTGCCATTGCTATTACCGCAGGGTATACAATCTTCTAAGTAACACATTGGAAATTAATTCCATATAAACCCGTTAAATAGAATAGTTCATAACTAGCTTTGGTGTGCAGGTTATATAGTGATTTTTAATTTAGAAGAATTATAATGGTATTTTTCCAAAACTCCTTTATAGATGTCACTACATTAGCAATAATTTACCACGTAGTTAAATAGATGCACGCTAGATGTCGCACTATAGGGTTGGTTTTCTTATAAAACTAATGTTACCAGTTTGATTTTTTTAAATGGATAAATAAATACCGTAAATCAAAATCTATCTGAAATACCTAATTATTACTGTTTTATTATTTAAGCATTTTAATTTAAGATTGGAAATTTAAACTAGTAAAAAAATCGTCTCTGCAATTGCAACACTACATTGCAAATGGCTGCTTCACCTCCGTCGCCTGCGCTGTGTTTGTGTTCCGTTGGTGTTGTTTTGCGTGTTTAATTAGCTTATTATCAGTGATAAAGTGCTTTTTTCTCATAGATCCGTTGAGTTGAGCTTCTGTTCCTCCGGCTGTGTTAATTCAGTGCTTGTACCGATTGTAAGCTTTATAAAGAACTGAGAAAGGACTCTATTTGTGATATTTTCATAATGTCGAACAAAGTTTGCTGTGTTCCTGGATGTTCCAATAACATAGGTACATTTTGTATTTCTGTTTACATTTACTTGTACTTGATGCCTACTTGACATCTTTGTAGTGGCTTTTATTAAATTACTTCACTTATTGGCGTTATGTCTTTACAGAATCACTGGATATTTTACATAAATTTCCAAACCCTTCTAAAGACAAGGAACGTTTTAATACTTGGCTCTATTCTGTTGGTGGTGAAATTCTGAGCCTCAGCAATGACCATATCTTCAAATATCGACGAATATGTCACAGACATTTTGAGGAGAAATACTGGTGCCGAAATAATTTACTCAGCAACGTAGCGGTGCCAACTAAAAACTTGATAGGTTTATAATTTTTTACTAATTTTTTGTTCGATTTCGTTATAATTTATAAGGGTTAACATAATCGTTTCGGTCAGACAAGTTTATTTATTTATTTGGCACGGTAAAACAACTTCTGCAAGTTTATAGAAGTTGATATCCTATTTACACAGTAGTTATAGCTTGCGGAAGTCAACTTCTGGCAGTTTTATTGCTAGTCTAAATCTAGCTTAACTGTAAGAAGTATAGCACGATTTTAATTTATATTTACTTTGTTTATTAATCAATAGGGATTTTAAATTCAGTACTTAAAAGTGCTATTCAGGAATTGTTATAAATATTATTGATTATGTAACATAATTTATGTTAGTACAATGTATATATATTTTAATTTATTAATTTCAAGTTTGTTATAATATTTTCTGAATCAGCAAATATCCTAGTAGTGCCAAAGTACATTTTAAACATTTTTATTGAACAAAATGTGTTTTTGTGTGTTTCAATGTTATAACATACAACAATTTGTTAATTTAATTTAATGAGGTTTACAATACTTTAATTGCGTTGGAACTTCAAAGATGATTCCCATTAAATAAAATATCTTCACTTTTTTAATTTAACATTTTTATTAAAAATTTATATTTAAGAAAAAATTTGACCGAGTTTAATCCCACCTAATAATCTATTGTGGGTTTGAATCCCACCAAAGACCTAAAGCTAGACTGAGTTAAATTTTTCGAGTTAAAATTTTGTCCTGAAAATATAGTTTTAAAGCTGGATATTTTAAATAAATAAAATGCATTAAAGCTTGCAGTAAATTATAATTAACTTGACATTGTCCCGCTTTATAATTTTTATTTAGATTGTAGATGTTGATATATATGATAGATGTTGTCTGTGATTTTCAGGATTGTCATTGCCAAAATCCACCCTTATGGAGAGAAGACCTTTAAGATCAATTCAAAATTTGTCAGAACCATCTACATCTAAAGGTAACTTTGCTCTATTGTCATAATTATACTTTATAAATAACAGGCACTATTACTGATGTTTCAATTGTTACACTGGGCATTCAAATTAGATTTTTTATTGTTATGGTTGGGCATCTCTATATTGCAGTGTTTGACCACAGGCTTACCCAAAGATTCCTGGTACTGTCTCCAGGGAACCTATTATACTGTTGTCAAGTTGTTGTGGTTACTGAAGCGTTTTGAGAAGTCTGGCTGACAAAAATATTAACAAAAATAACAATACATACTTCTTAAGTAAAATTTTGTCAAATTTTGGTTTCCTTAATTTCGGTGAAATCATGTGGACTAGGGACAAATGTCAAATATTTTATTAAATTTTAATAAACAGTCTAAAGAAATCTTATGCCTGTGCGTGATTTAGAGCTGGAAATAAAAGAACCCTCAGGTATGATTGTGGTCAGATAAATGCTCAAAGCTTCCATAGTAAATTTCAGCCTTTTATTAATGTGTTTTGAATAAATATTCAAGTTCTGTTATGGTAAATATTTACCTGAACTAAATACAAAATTATTTTTTCAGAACTTACATTTCCTCTTCAACTGGAGTCTGTTGACCCACAACCTCGACCCCAAATTGTGAAGAAAGATATTAAAAGAATGCAAGATATTGGTATGTATTTTTAAAATATATATTAGTATTACAATGTGTGTAATTCATATATGTATTAATACAGAATTAATTGTAATAAAATACAATATTACTTTTATTCTGAAATGCTAATGGAACATGTCTATTTGTGTAGCAGGTGGTTAGATTGCCAAATAAAATATTACAAATATTTTGTTTTTCCAGAACTTGCTTCTGAGACTCCCGGTACAAGTACTGTTGCCCATCAACATTTGGCTCATAGTTCTATGGATGTAGAAAAGAAATATGAACAAGGTAACCGAACTTTCATCATTCTTAATAAAACTAGCATGTCATACCTACACTGTTGTAAACAATGTTTCAATTTAAATCTTCTTGCAGTTTGTCATTCTCACAATAATTAATTCACTGTGTTGCAGTAGTTATCGGTTCTTGCATATTTATTTTATAAGTTTTCATCATTAGAATTAAAAATGTGTGTCAAGTCTTTTTATGCAAGTATTTCATATAAAAGATAAATATAACTTTCCAAAAAAATCTGTGTTGTCAATTATTCACAAACACAAAACATGTTCATATCTGAAATCAGCTGTGCAGTGAACACTATTGAAACATTACATTTCACATAATAAAATATTGATGTCTAAAGAATACTGATTTGTTGCATAAAAATTTGAAAAAGATTTAAAACTGGTTTATTAGCATCATTTTTACTTTTTTGCTGTAATTTGATTCATCTCCATAGTTATTATTGAATTTTTGTTTGCAGGGCATCACAAGACTGTAATAACAGTCAAAGTTGGGTCAAGAAGAAAAGCATCTCAAAAATCTTCTGTTGAGCAAATATTGCATAAAAAACTCATTAAAATTGGAGTAAAATTGAGCAAATGCCGGAGCAAAGTAAATAAACAGGCGGTTAAAATCCGAGCCATGCGTAATATACTGTCACATCCACAGTTTTTGAGCACATTAGAAAATTTACCCAGCACTGCTAAAATTTTAACTTTGCTCCAATTTCGGGAACACGGGAAAGGAATTAAAGGACGACGATTCACTCTCGAAGAAAAGATAACCGTTGTTAGGGCCGGTCACTCAGACCTCAATACACCACAAAGTATGGGATGAGTCAAAAAAATTGTTAAAAAAAATTAAATTTGTAAATCCCAGTTCACTAAAGGCGGAATATGTTCCAACACTAAAAAATTGGGTATGGACATTAGAAGGCATGCAGTTGCTAGTGAAAAAAATGTATAGGAAATATGAAATTAACTCCATTTGGTTACGGCATCTAAATCAGGACCCAATAGAAAACTTCTTTGGGTCCATTAGAAGCCATGGATGCCGTAACATCAACCCATCTCCTGATCATTTTGAATCAGCCTTTACAACTCTATTAGTTAATAGTCTTTCTAATATTCATGCCCCAGGAGCTAACTGCGAAAGCGATAATTGCGCAGCAATGCTTAGCAATATCATCATCACTAAGAGTGAATGCAAAGACCAGGGTAGTGAATTGGAAAATATTCCAGATATTAATTTTATACCCCTTGAAGACAAAAATGATCCACGTATAATTGGAGGACTACAATATGTATGTGGCTACTTTTTGAAAAATGCAAAAAAGAACGTCTTCAAGGGGTGTCGCTTATGTAAAAATGATTTATTCAATGAAAATGAATTGGAATATATTAAATATAGGGAATACGCCAATAAAAAATGGCTTTGCACTCCATCTCTTCCTCTCTTAAACTGCATTTCAAATCTGCAAGATACATATTATGTAATAATAAAAGAACATTTTGAAAAACATAATCTTGGAGAGTTAATTAAAACGATTATTCTAATGTTAATAGAGTTTGACTTCATAACTTGTGAGACTCATAAAGAAGATATTATAAATTTTATTTTAAAAATATCTTGCCGATTTTTTATTTATAATTATTGTAAAGAAATCAATAAAATATTAAATAACAAGAGAGATAGTGATGATGAAAATGATTTGTTTAAAATTAAGGCCAGAAAATATTCTCTCAAATGTTTTATAAGAAAAAAATAAATAAAACTTAATTAATAAAATGTGTTTTATTAATACATCCTTTAATAAAAAGGCATATATTTCAAATTAACACATGTGTACGATAATACATACTGCACATGTGTTAAAATTTGGAATATATGCTAAAATAAAAAGTCTAAAGTGAGGTCCTATACAAACATGTAGGTATCGTAAAGTTGCCAAAACACCTAGTCGGAGGGCGACTCTGTCGTTTCCACTTTTGACGGCTGAGATAAGTCTCTATTCCCTATATATATAAAGTACTCTTTGTATTACCGAGTCTGTGGATACGAGCGAGTTCGACTCATAAGAATATTTTTTTATAAATGTTATTTAATTTTGGGCTATTTCTCGAATAAAATTGATCAGACATGACAGCTGCGCGGGTTATCAGACGTCTGTATAGTCCTCCAACTATAAACTATAGTGCTTGTTGCCATAAAAATGTATCAAAACTGCAGGTTCGTCACAGTGCTACTACTGGTTCAAAATCTAGTTTATTTGTTCCAATGATAGTAAAGACACGGAATCTAGGGCTGGGTCCTACATCGAAAGATTTTGAGGAACCGGCACAATTTACAGGACCGCTAACAAAAGCACACGCAACAGAACTTGTCCTTCACATGAACGATGAAGAGAGGAAGTTATTATTCACAGCACTAGAAGAATACGAATCAAATAGAATTAAAGAGGCATTCGAAGGTAAATTAGTACACTAATACCGCAACGTTTTTAGTAATTTACAAATACATTATAGCTGTAACTTGATTACAGATAAACTAGCTGGTCTTAGATGGAGAAGCAAGTTTGGTAGACCAAGTAAAGTGCCATCATTAGGAGACGTTGACCCTACAGGCAGTTATTGTCCAGTTCCTGAAGATTGGTTGAAGAAAAAATATGGTAAATAGTAAAATGTGCATTGCAGATTTATCTAGTTGAAACTGGTTTCTGGCATAGATATATTTTTGATAACTTAATTGCTGAGAAGTAATTCTACAAAATCCTAAAATATGACATGTTTATATTGAGGATTTATGTATTCATATTAATATACAATTTAATATTTCAGCTTCAACAGTACCCAAACCGACTACAAGGGAACTTTTACATTGTAAGTTTCTGAATTGTTCTAAAAAAAACATTATTTATGCATTATTTTTATTGTTCTTTAACAACCAATTAAAACATATTTGCAATTTCAGCTTTGCTTTTATGGAAAACTGAAAGTCAACATGCTATAAATTGTCAAATTGTTTAATTTGTATAGTAAATGGAATAAAACTGAAATTCAATCTTATAAACTTGACATTTTCTTATAAATTGATTTGTTGTTGACAGTACTGTGACAATAAGTGATAGCTATAATTTATAACTATAAACAAATATGACTCAGGTACAAATGCATATGCCTCTATAAGAATTAAAACCTAGGAAAGTTGGTAGAGCAGGCAAGGTTTCTACTCTTGCTTGCTTTTGTTTTATTTATAAATCATAAAGTAGTTTAGATATAGCATAGCAGTATAGAACTGTAGTCTCATCACTGTTTCGCTACAAATCTTTTTTTTGTTTTCAGTATCATTAACAAATTCAATTCCATTCATTGGCTTTGGATTTCTGGACAATTTCATAATGATAATAGCTGTAAGTATTGGTGAATGGAGTGGGTTGTCGACATTCTTTGCTAAAACCTCTTTGGAAATGCTCACCATAGATTGTAAACCTTTTAAAAACTGTTCTTCGTTAGTAATTGAAACAAAAGCATGTTGATTAGTTTCAGAAGTTATGTAGACTATAATTTTTATGGATTTCTTGTAAAGTTACTATGATTCTCATATGTTGGCTTATTTATTTTGCACTACAGGGCACAAGCCTCCCTGATTTAATGGGGAGATGTGCTAGTGGCTGCTCCAGTCTGCCTACTGTGGATTGGTGTGTGTTTGCTTACAATATATTTTGAACTAATTTTAACAGGTTTGATTTTTTCAGTTACATTTCATTTGACTGTCCAGTTTATTACTGGTACATATAAAATTATATTCCCAACCCACTTATCAACATTATTTCCTACGTATTATTAAAAATGCATCTCGTTAATATAATGTAGCTATAATATGTAACAATAACAAAGTTTGGAATATCTTAAGTTTTAAGTATTTTGGAGTTTTGCATGTGATTAATATATTGCAGGGTGACAACATCGAGAGCAGCATGAGCGCATACATCACGTTGTCAACGATGGCTGCAGCGGCACTGGGTAACACATTCAGTGACGTGATCGGCATCGGTTCCTCATACTATGTTGAGCGTGCCGCATCCCTAATCGGCCTTGGCGTACCTCCGCTCTCCCCAGTGCAACTAGACATGCCAGTCACAAGGCGCTTCACGAACATGGTGAATATAATTATAATATTTCTTACAATCACACCAATTGCCCTTTTTTCCAAATTACTAGTAGGGTAACAAATAGATATACATATATGAGATATTCATTAGTAAAAATATATGTAAACACCCATGATTTAAGTACAAATGCTCGAACTCGGACTCGGACCGTCGGTGCAAAGTCAGGATCGACATAATTATGTTGTAATAAAACAAAAATGTCACCTTAAATATTTTATTTGCATCTTGTCAAATTTGAATATGGGACACGATTATGTGAATTGTATATTAATATTCATGTGACAATGTTCAATTTGCAAAATTACCAGATTTTTTACAATTTTCTTTAGGGATTAGTTTGAAGTTCAGTCAGGTCAGACGAGCAAATATTATTTCCATTTCCACACTGCTCAATGACCGTTAATCTAAACAATTATTCTTACTAATGTTTAGATCTGACCTGAATCATTCATTGTGTAATTCAGACGATTAGCTGATTTTAGCATACAGCAATAATGTAAACAGTTTTAATGTTTTAGGAATCTAATGAATGTCTCATTAAGAAATCCTTAAATACATACCAAGATAGTTCAGTTGATAACCAACTCAGTATGCTTATTTGCAATTGTATTTTTTGGGTATAATGTTTTCATTTTTTGAATTTCATTTAAAGGTGGTATCCACTTTTTTTCTATTTTATAATAATTGAATGTGTACACACAAAAGAAATCATCAATATTAACCTAGAATTTAAACCTACAAAGAACCAGACTAGGTTCCCTAAACAATTAGGCAAAGTGGTCTCACCAACTCTGCTCTCTCTGTCAAATTGAGTAATACAAATTAAAATTACAAATTTATACAAAAAGGCCTGTATAATGATTTTTTGATGATTTTGTCATTTTCTTAACACAACTCCTGACAAGGAATCGGAATATCAAGCTTAAATAAATAAAAATGTGTACAGTTTGATACAATGGAGCAGCTAAAATTATAATTAAGAATTATTCAGCCAATTATGACTATTTTGGTTCTGTGTATTACGTAGCTAAATCAAAACTTGTCAAAAATAACTATATGATCGAAATCTTTACAGGGTCGAGTGGTTGGTATCACTATCGGATGTTTTCTGGGAATGATACCGCTGCTGTTCAAGGATGACGAAAAGGAAACAAGTAAACCAAATAGTGACCCCAAACAAAGCAAATCAACTTAGGCTCATTTAGACAACAAATCATTTACGGGGCTGATTTTTCAAATCTTGCATAGCATTTGTCAGTCAGATAAAATTATTACCCAGTTATTTCTAACATATCTCTTATATAAGAAAAGGCACGAATTATTTGGTATCTGACTAATAAAGTCTATTTAAGAATTGAAAAATTAACCCCAAGGTCGCTACCACACTATCATATTTTCATCATAGATATATGTCATCACAGGTAGATATAATTTTAATTTTCATTTAAACTAGAGGACTACATTTTTGTAAATTTTAATTTAACTAAAACTAAACTTTCTTAAATGAGAGCATATTATTCTACAATCACTGTTTTCCTTTATCATATCAACATTTTTAGTGGATACTAAATTCCAATTTTTTTTTATTTTTTGCTATCAATTCATTTATTTTTTTGGGGAAATTGGATTATTCAATCTTAGCATACATTTTTTGTTTGCAAAATATTTTAAAACATGAATATAAATTTTACCCTTTCAAAAATTCCATTGGGAATCATGTAAATTAATTAACCAATGTAAATTAAATTTGAATTCTCGTCTTTTAAATTTAGAATTTGATTTTTTTTTTATTATTAATTGGCTCGCACGAAGAGAATTTCACAGAGCATCTCAATACAGACAGAATAAAATTATACATAGAGTATAAATCATCATGTTAACATTTCACTGATTAGTTAGTATTGACATAATCTCATTTTTTTATCAATTATATTAGTAGGATCATATATATGATAGTGTGACAGCCTCAGTTATTTTTACCTGTCCATAACTCAAATTATTACCATAAAAACTATGAATTAAATGTAAATATTTTTGACTTAGTACATCTGGTGTCTAGTCTGTCACCTGTGCACTGACATATAATGGCGTAGGACCAAGCACGGGTAGTGTTGTAGCGGAATAAGTCGACGTAGTTTAGGCGCAAATTAGTTGTGGAAAAAATATTATTCTCACAATAATATGTTTGAATGGGATGTTGTTTCAAGCATTGTAACCATATGGTTAGAAATATTTCTCAGTGTTTAATATTTGATTCACTCAAAAATGTTGGATTATGATTATACGTATATGAAATTCTATTGTGCTATATATTTGTTAAAGTTTTACTTAGATAGATAGAGTAGATATTAATAGTAATATTTCTATATTCGCACCAGTAAGCACAATAAGGCTTGTATTATGGATACTAGTGTAACGGATACGAAACGAACGTACATATATTTTAATTGAAATTTTATATTCATAGAAATATATAAATATGACTCAGCTACAAATGTTGGTATTTACCATACAAACATCTGCCCCTCCCGGGACTTAAATCTGGGATTGTTTTCCGCTCGGCCAAATAGTGCAGTCATTGAAGCGAAAAATAGGGTCTTACCTCTGAATTTTTTTACTGTGAACCGATTTGCATCGAATTTTGGAATTATGCTCGTCTTACCCTTAACTTCAAAAGTGAAAATGATCTAAGCTCCGCCTATTACTTTTAAGGGGTCTAAACAACCCCTTAATGGAAAAATTGACATTGATCCATTTTATCGCTAGAAAACATGTCTAATAGTAAGTAGTGAAATTGTAAAGTATTTTCTAACATAATTACCTTATATTAAAATAATTTTCAACCCCTTGAAAATCTTACAACCCTTACAAACAACCCCTAAATTGAAAAAATTACAAAAAAATACTTTGGTATGACATAAAAAGATGTAAGTATAGAGTAAGTAATATTTTATATTCTCTATAATAATTATCAAATTTTTAACCCCCTTTCAACCCTTGAAAACTACCCCTAAATTAAAACAGTAAATATACAAGGTCATTTTATAAACACCATCCAAATTTATATATTATATTCTTTGAAGAAAATAACGAAACAAGATTTTTTTCTTTTAATATCACTCAGTACTAAAATATTAAGTTAAGCCTACACAAAGTTATCCGAGGAAAACTACCGATTGCTGTCACAGTCACGCTACGCACGGTGTTGTAGCAGATGATTACACGACCCCCGCCCCGCCCTCCCGTATTTCATTGATACATTACAATGATTTTCATAAGTTGCAAATTTAAACGAAAAAAAATAGGAACGTCAAATTGAAGAAGAGATAAGTTGATTTGTTCTTTGATTATAACAATATTAATCGATAACACTTTTAATAAATAAAAAATGAACATAAAAGTAAGCCACACCTTATGCACTTACGTCGCATTTTTTTAAATTTAATCAACTTATGTACAATAATTGGTTGGAGTAAAGCAAAGGGTGTTTCTTAACCACAGAATCTAAAAAAACACAGCGATCGCAAAGGCAATTCGCAAAAAAAAATGCTGTGCCAAAACCTTAGTACCTACCTACCTAAGTTATTTTTGTCTATTTTACACGATAGGATAAAGAAATGTATAATTAATAGTTCTAAAAATATTTTTGTGAAAAATTTCACAAGTCTTAGCCGCCCTGCACACATTTTGCTTTACTCCAACAAAATAATTAATTAAAAATCCAAACAAAATACACTTACATGAAGTTTGAAAACAATCACTTTACCTTAAAGTGTAGGTAATTTCTCTCTAAACAGTATTGCACGTTTATGAACATTGTCTTTAATTGTATTACTTGTTTTTTCACTTTGTCACTTCGTTAAATGCATATTTAAGTTCTCGAGGCTTTGGGCCTTCTTCACATAAACCCGTCGTTCAATTTCGCCCTCGATTTCAATTGCAAGTGTGAACACATTTCGTTAGGTAGATAATTATGCGACGTAAATGCGTGAACGCAACATTGTACATCGCGGAAAGCCCGCGGCTGACTGATTTCATTGCGCCGATGTAGTTACAACTTGCGCGCGCAGCTCGGTGAGGCGCTTCGGGCGGTCGGTCGTTCAACTGTAAGTACCTATTTTGCCAGTAACCAACTGTTGTAATAATTCGCTCGGACAAAATTTTTTTTTGCGGAAATTTTACCTACCAATTTTTTTTCATAAATGAAGTGTTTGAATGATATCTAATGCCTAGAAAAAATTTGGATGGTGTTTATAAAATAACCTTGTATATGATTACATATTTAAAAATAATTTAATTTAGAGTAAAATATTGCCATTTATTTTATAAAATATTTACAAATTATATAAAATTGTATTATATACTCCAAAATATATGAGCCATATTATGTATATATATACACATTACAATAGTTGTGGGCCTCTATTATACTGCATACTTTCACATTGCTCCAAATATTCACACTCCGAAATTTTCAGTTATTAAGTAGAAAAAAATATGATAAGTTTTTGGACCATAACTCCTTCAATTTTCATGCTATCATATATTGCATCCTTCATTGCAATATATAGTAAAAAACCTGTTTCTAAAACGGTGAAGGGTTAAAGGGCTTAAGAGAGGCTGTGATTGCGCTGCCACGCGCTCTTTAAACAATCATATCTCCATCAATTTTTGTTTGACAGTAAAAACAAAAAAACCAAATTGTTTGTCAGAAAAATACCTAAATTCTTAATCTGTACACTTTTATACGTATCTGTCGTTATTTTTGAGATATTATGAAAAGAAAGTGGGTTTTTTTTAAATTTGAAATTTTGCTTTTTTTTTAATAGTGACTTTTTTGAAAAATATGTATCCTGAAGCAGCCAAACTGATACTATCTATCAAACTCTTCATAATAAAGTTAATTCTAGGCGGAATACGATTAATTTTAATTTTGGTGGAAATGGCACTTACGAAACCCATTGATTTAAAAGAAAAAACATTAGATGCTCCCCTTATTTGCAATACAGCTCACTTATTTTACGTGCAAAAGTCTTTTAATAGTGCTCATTTTAAAGCTTATTTCAAGCACTACAAAACCCTTTTATATTAGAATGCATAAAATGCATCTGCTCGCCGCTAGATGGCATTGACCACATCGATTAAATTTCAGACAAAATAAAAAACGGCTTTGATCTTTAATATCTAGCTTAATATTGCACTTAGAATACTTTATGAAAAATCAAATTGTTCATTGTTTTACCTGCTACAATTTTGTTCTTTATAAAATTTTCGATAAAACGTATATTTTTGGAGATATTTGCAAAAAACCGATGAAAGACGTGAAAAAATTGCGAATTTTCAATTGCCAATAACTCGAAAACTATTGGATTTTTTGAAAAACTTTATAGATGATTATTTGCCTAAAATTAGGCCTTCTATCGATATCCGAAGTTATTTTGCAAAAAAAAAAATTCACCCCCGAGAAAGGGTGGCAACCGCCCCCAGGGTGGATGCGGAGTTCAAATCATTTTCACTTTTAAAGTTAAGGGTAAGATGAACCTAAGGGAGTTGATATACAAAGCGGACGAGGCGCGCGGCCGGGCCGCTCTTCTTGTCCGCGCGCCTTGGCCGCTGCTTCCGCGCTCTAGTCGCTCGGTTTACAATACTACATGCCACATTCATTTAGAAACTTTTGGACTATCACCATGTTAGTTACAGAAACAATGCTAATTTTAATTTTATTGTTCTTAAATAAACGAAAGTTGAAACATACAAAAAAGAAACGTTTTCGTAAGTACCGCGTTCAACCATTTAACATAGAGAGAATTACGAATGGGTTATATAATACGCATTACAAACGCCTTCGATTTTTCCCTAAAAAGTTTGAAAAATGTTGTCGAATGTCTGTTCAAACATTTGATGAACTCCTATCCGTCGTAAAAAAAGATTTAACAAGAAACGGGAACAAGACCGGAGATGGGATGTATGCTGAAGAAAGACTTGTAATCACGTTAAGGTATGTAAAATAATAAATTTCAGTAAAGTATGTGTAAAGTAACAAGGGTTGGTAAAAAATAAAATACATATTTATTTACAAAAATCAAGTTTTTATTTGTCAAAAACAGATATATAAGATATCAGTGCTTAAGGTGTTTGCTCTCAACTGTGGAGGGAAATTCAATTTTTTTGTTTTTTTTTTATTAATTGCGGCTAAACTGTTCAAAACTAAAACACAAAACTTAAAAATTAACAGTTTAGCCGCAATTAATAAAAAACAACAAAAAAAATTGTATTTCCCGCCACAATTGAGAGCAATCACCTTAAAGATCAATCAATAAACTGTTGCCGTCTTACCACAAAAAAGTTTTTTGAGTTGTCGAATAATTTCGAGGCAATTATATTATATTTAGTTTTTAATTTTAGTAATAATAACATGTTTTTCATAACTGTAGATTTTGAATGATGTACATCGATACACCCAGACTAGTTGTTGATAATTTTGGCATTGCTAGTTTGGGTTTGCCCTCTATGTAAATTAAGAAAAACTTATTTGACTGTCACTCGGAGATCCAATTTTCTCGGAACTACACAACTGATTAGCCCAGTCATTACATTGGAATACAGTCGAAGGTTGTGTTTCTGCCGTAGTTGGTGGAACCTCTTCAAACAGGGGCTGAGCTGATGAAGTGCCAGTAATAATTGTTTGGCCCCTAGATTCTTTACTAGGTACCGTGATGACAGTACTGAGAGCACTGTGAACTTGTCTAGAAGTGCTTGGAACAACAACATTTGTACTGCTTGTATTGTAACCATAGGAAGGCGATGAATTTCTATAATTACTTCTGTCTACATAAGAATTGTTTTCAATAGCAGTCATTATTTCAATTTTTGTTCTCATTTTCATGAGCGGACTAAGCTTTTTTAGACTCGGTACAAGAGATAATAAGAATAATGTGTCTTCATCACGCATATCTTCTAATTCGCGATCATTTCTCTCTTTTAGCAATTCCAATAGTTTTGTAGAACTATCTGATTGTAATGCAGTATCAACATTCTGTATATTTGATGTCGTAGTTGGTCTTTGACGAATGCGATGATAATGATCGGAGTCAGATGTGTTATTTTCGACAGAATCGACAGTAGTCGGAGTTAAATTTTCGTCTCCAGTAATATTGCCAGATATACGACGCTCTTTCATAACTGGCAGCAAAAATTGCAAAATATCAAAATACACATATTTTTGTTTCTTTTTTGCTGGATCCCCGGATTTGGATGAATTGTTTTCATTCAGACATTTTCTAAATTTATCTTTGATATTTTTCCACTTCGTTGTTAATTCTTTACCTGCAAAATAATAAATTAATAATTCATTACAGGTACTTAGCAACTGGAATGACATTTACGGATTTGGCTTTCGAGTTTATGTTGGGGACTACTACAGTAAATCATATTGTGCGGAAGACGTGTCAAGTTATTTGGAATAAATTACACCAAGTAGAAATGCCCACACCTACAGAGTCGATATGGTTGCAAAAAGCTGCAGATTTTCATGCAAATGCACAGTTTCCTAACTGTATTGGTGCCATCGATGGAAAACATATCAGATTGAGAAGTCCAAGAAAAAGTGGTTCTTTATTTTACAATTACAAGAAATACTTTTCTATTGTGTTACTGGCTGTGGCAGATGCGAATTATTGTTTCACTTCTATAGATGTTGGCGCATATGGAAGAGAAGGAGACAGTCAAATATTTAAGAGATCCAATTTTGGTAAAAGATTAGCAAACAATACGTTATGTTTACCGGATGATAAGGCACTGCCTAATGGTACAGCAGATTGTGTACCGCATGTGTTTGTGGGTGACGAGGCTTTTGGACTTCACCATAATTTAATGAGACCTTATCCAAGCTCTAACTTAAATAGAGAAAAAAAAATATTCAACTATAGACTGTCTCGTGCGAGACGATTTGTAGAATGCACTTTCGGTATATTATCAAATAAATGGCGTGTATTCGAAAATAGTATTTTAGTGGAACCCGATTTTGCTACTGATATTGTAAAAGCAGCTTGTGTATTGCATAATTTCGTCAGAAAACGGGACGGCTACAAGTTTAACCATACTCTGGCACACTCAATGACGGATAGTTCATTGAGATTGGATTTAGCTAGAAATGCAGGTGCACATGCTATTCGAGATAAGTTTTCGGAATACTTTTCAAGTTTAGAGGGGAGCCTTCCATGGCAAAATAGATTTATTTGAAACATCTATAAAGTTGGGTCACCAGGAGTCATCTTTTGACATAATGATTTATCTTTCAGTTTGCACGATAGTAATAATCCTTTTTTAAAACTGGATTTTTATAAATAAATATCTTAGAAATTGCTTAAACAATATAAATAATTATCTATTACTATATAATTATTTTTTATTAATACCTATGTACCTATTCATTGACGTGAATAGGTAAAATATAAGTTCATGCTAAGCTTTTTTTGTTTAAACAAATAAAAAAAAACAAACCTTTAAGTTGTTTTTGTTCCTTAGTTAAAGACGACCAGTTTGGGATCATCTCCTCACTTATTTCACTCCAGTCATTACTCTTAATAATTTTGTTACTGTAGGACTCGTGACGAGAATCCCACGTAGATGGTCGTTTCTCAACCTCTAAAATAAATCTTTCTGTGTCGAACATTGTCACTGTACAAATACGCGCGCCCTGTCCGCTTAGTATATTTGTTAACACTGGGCTCAATACAAGCATGCGGCAGAGCGGAGAGGGAAGGGTCGCGGGCGCACGGCCGCCGCCCGTCCTCCGCGCGCCCGCCGCCCCGTCCGCGCGGAGTAAACGCTTTGTATATCAAGTCCCATGGGCGACAAACATTTTATCTCAACAGCGGCCCGGCCGCGCGCCTCGTCCGCTTTGTATATCAACTCCCTAATTCCAAAATTGTATGCAATTCGGTTCACAGTAAAAAAATTCGGAGCAATAATGCTTCAATGACTGCACTAAAACCGTTCCTGGAATTTTTATGGAAACATCGTCGTTATATATTTTGTAATTGTAGAAACTTACTATGAAATTATAATTCGATAATAACCAAACTGTTTATTGACTGAGAACTGAAGTTACAATAATAATAAAAGTATATATATAAACCAACAAGTAACTATTATAGCGTGATTGACAGGCGTATAGTGACATCTAGTAAGAACATATGTATAACATATGTATATATTAAGTTTGATATGCTATTACAACTTCTGCAAATGTGTCGCTGTATACACAATCAACTTAATTTATTGAAATTACGGTCAAAGAAATATATACAGGGCCATTTTATAAACACCATCCAAATTTATATATTATATTCTTTGAAGAAAGTAACGAAACAAGATTTTTTTCTTTTAATATCACTCAGTACTAAAATATTAAGTTAAGCCTACACTAAGTTATCCGAGGAAAACTACCGATTGCTGTCACAGTCACGCTACGCACGGTGTTGTAGCAGATGATTACACGACCAACGCCCCACCCTCCCGTATTTCATTGATACATTACAATGATTTTCATAAGTTGCAAATTTAAACGAAAAAAAATAGGAACGTCAAATTGAAGAAGAGATAAGTTGATTTGTTCTTTGATTATAACAATATTAATCGATAACACTTTTAATAAATAAAAAATGAACATAAAAGTAAGCCACACCTTATGCACTTACGTCGCATTTTTTTAAATTTAATCAACTTATGTACAATAATTGGTTGGAGTAAAGCAAAGGGTGTTTCTTAACCACAGAATCTAAAAAAACACAGGGATCGCAAAGGCAATTAGAAAATGCAGTGCCAAAACCTTAGTACCTACCTACCTAAGTTATTTTTGTCTATTTTACACGATAGGATAAAGAAATGTATAATTAATAGTTCTATATTTTTGTAAAAAATTTCACAAGTCTTAGCCGCCCTGCACACATTTTGCTTTACTCCAACAAAATAATTAGGTAATTAAAAATCCAAACAAAATACACTTACATGAAGTTTGAAAACAATCACTTTTCCTTAAAGTGTAGGTAATTTCTTTATAAACAGTCTTGCACGTTTATGAACATTGTCTTTAATTGTATTACTTGTTTTTTCACTTTGTCACTTCGTTAAATGGACGGATTATATTTAAGTTCTCGAGGCTTTGGGCCTTCTTCACATAAACCCGTCGTTTAATTTCGCCCTCGATTTCAATTGCAAGTGTGAACACATTTCGTTAGGTAGATAATTATGCGACATAAATGCGTGAACGCAACATTGTACATCGCGGAAAGTCCGCGGGTGACTGATTTCATTGCGCCGATGTCGTTACAACTTGCGCGCGCAGCTCGGTGGGGCGCTTCGGGCGGTCGGTCGTTCAACTATAAGTACCTATTTTGCCAGTAACCAGCTGTTGAAATAATTCGCTCGGACAAAATTTTTTTTTGCGGAAATTTTACCTCCCAATTTTTTTTCATAAATGAAGTGTTTGAATGATATCTTATGCCTAGAAAAAATTTGGATGGTGTTTATATAATGACCCTGTATATAAAAAGTAACATAAAATTAATTCCAACAGTAATTAATAAATATAAATTCCAATTGCCCACTAAATTTAACCCTGATTATATGTTTACTTGCCATTGGCAGCTCTCTATGGCACTAACATTATGAATACTAATATTTTATAATATAAACAAGTTTTATTGCATTTACGATAGCAACTATATGCTCATTATGTAACTAAAAGTATTACATGTATGATGGAATTAGTAAAATATAGTATTTATTAGTGGCCAAATTCAGTGAAATTGTCGAAAATAAATTTATCAATGGTGTTATAACGGTTTTTCAATAAAATCAAATAATCCTTGTATCTACTTTTAACACAATATATATTTTTTTCTTTGCACAAATATGCTGGCAAATTTGTAGCAATAAAAAAGATTTTTCATTGAAATAATAAACAAATTACATATACTTTTGTTATTTGAGCATTTAATAGTTTTTTTTATATCTAAAGAAATTATTACTACAAAAAATTAAAACTGTCTCAGATATTTTACAGAATATTAACATATTATTTTATGCCATTAATATGTCAGTCAGTGTTAAATTGTAAAAAAGAAATAACTACCAATACCGTTTACTTTTTCTACTATGGCAATAATGGTTGGAATGTTACTAGTGGTGCCATCTGTTTGAAGCTTCAAGTTTTAACCTATTCTTCCTCTTAGTCAAACAAGTATGTCCAACAGGATTTTTTCCTCGTCATCTTATCTTATCTCGAATGCAGCCAAATTCTACGTTAGTAATCAACTAAGTTTTTACATGTTTTATTTTTTTCCATATTCTTAAGTAAGGCTGCCATAGTGCAATAATAATACTGTAACTCCTTTACGACACACATATTTTTTTTATGTATGATATTAAAAATTATAATTGCAATAGTCGAAAAATATATTTATAGTAAGACCTTATACAATCAAAACAGGAAAATTTGGCATAATATAATTCATAGTCATTACTAATACAATGTTCTCAGTAGTATGTGACAATTATGAAAAAATATAACTTGGACCACAAGGAATATTTTTCCCGTTGGACCAATCAGTTGGACCACGAGAAAGAAATGTTTTTACTCATTGTTCTAAATTATAAAAATAAATAACAATGTGAAAATTAATGAGATTTATTTTTGAATGATGTTGAATTGAGATGAGAGTACGTGCTTGGGATTCAAACATCCCTTTGTAGGTTATGACTTAGGAAGGTGACGTCTAGTCAACAGTATGCAAGTACAAATTTTACTGGAAACTCCGCTAGAGAAATAGTTCCTATCACGTGCTTCGTTCACTAGATCTGTTTATATAAATTATCTGGACATTGTATTATATTATTATATATATTTTTTGTGATATTCAATGTTTAATTTGTATTTACATCAATATTTTTCGAAATAAACTCGCTACTGAAATGTTGAAGAATTAATTTCTCATCAATGCTTCAACATTTCTCGAAGCGATAATTTGCTGATGGCGTTAATAATAAATTCGAAAATAAAATTGTAATAATATATTATGTATTATTATACCCATTCAAAGAAATGGCGGCGTTTTTCAAAGCCGAAAGAGTCAGAATTTTATGTTTATTAGTGGCTACGTGTTATCTGGCCACGACGAGAATTAATAAGGATTTTACTAATACTTGAAAATACACCGTAAAAATGTCAATATTGACACTGTTTTATTACTAATATTTAAGTGACTGCAGTGAGAGTACACTATAGTACCTTAAATAATCGATTCTTTAACCGTTTTTCAACTTACACATACGAGATAACTGAATAATGTGGTAGGCCAATATATTGTCTGTACATAATATACATAGTAAGCTTCACATAGTGTAATATCTAATGTTTTCCAGTTGAATACTGAACAATTTTATTTACGATTGTTGAATGTTTGCGTTTTGTACTTTTGTCTTCAAATCGATTAAATATATTAAGAATGATTAATTATTTTTTATTTAAAACCTTCATCCATTGTAAACAAAAGTAGAATGAATCAAATAGACCTACATATAAGGTTCATTTCGCTCTTGATACTTGATAAATGTTATTCCTAACTGTCACACCAAGCGCTACTCAACATTTTTTATAATGCGCACAGTAAACTAGGGGAACTCGCTCTCTGCGTCCGTATTTCAGCTTGTTTGGGATCAAGAGTGAACTTATTCAAAATAAATTAAACAAATATATGTCATAAATAATAATCGTTTAATATGTCTTGCTGCCAGTTTTATACATAATGAGCTGCCTTCTCTCACAATAAAATACATGAAATTTTTACAAATTTTATGATATTATAATTATAGATGCGGTGATGTGTTCTAAACAATGGTCTAATCTAAATTCGTATCATATTTAAAAAATATGAAATATAAATCAATGACTAGATATTTTATAATTATTCTAAAAATGCTACTCGTTTCTTTTTACATAATGTCAATTTTTATATCTTGTTTGTTAATTTTTGAACTGGCAATTTTGTTGTACTTACAGAAAATCATAGAAATAGTGAAATAAATAAGGACATGACCTTAAATATTTTTCCAACGTTCTTTGTTGGTATAATCAGCAGTAGGTCAACATTTACAAGTGAAAAAAGTTGTCGATTGTATTTTCACACAGCATTTAAATAGAAATAACAATTTTGTGGTAGGTTGAGTAGTCGTTGACTGTACATTGTTACATAGTATATTTGAATTAAAAATATTCAAAAGGCTAACAATAATTTCTTGTCTTTTACCCAATCAAGTTTTATGAATTTTACAAAACAAATTATTCAGTCAATAATAAATCTATTAATTTTATAAAGTCTTTTTAAATTAAAAGAAGGCTACTAAAATTCTTTGCCTTCTGAATTTTTTTGTTTGGACTATGGAAAATAGATAAATCCCTCTCTCTTATTAGTTGCTAAAACTAATAGCGGAATTGACAACATTAAAATCTCCATATCCCATGATTTTATAGACTCATATGAAAATGTAAATAAATAGATTATATTATCATATTTTATTGTTGTAATATTTTCTAAACAATTCAGGCTAATTGGGCAGAAATATTTGTTGCCATTGTCTCTATGGGAAAAGTAAAGGTCTGTCAGAATTGACATTGTCATATCATAGTGACGTTTCTGTAACCGACACAAAGGAAAAATATTCTGCCTTGTAATAAAAATGTAAACAACATACATAGTAATAATGGTTAGTTTATGATGTTATATATTTTTAGCATTTTTCAGTACATAAATCTATATCATAAATTATTTTAATAGAAAAATACTAGAGAAAATCGACTTGTCTCACGAGTTATTCTTAGGTGGGGTCTGAACCCAAAACCCGCAAACTGCATACTTTCGAGCTGAGTCGATATTTTCTAGTATATTTCTATTTAAATAATTTATAATAAAGTTTACTTAATATTTACTACCTTTCAATAAAATCAGGGTATTGTTGTCAATTCTATTACCTGTCTAAAAAGGGATATTATAATTTTTGGCTTTGTCTATTTATATCATTGTGTTAAAGGACGAGAGTCTTTGGTTAGGTCATTTTAATAGAAATGGCCAAACGAGAATCTGGTACACAGCGATCAACGACTAAATCTAACCTAAATAAGAACAGTACATTACTTTTCAATTGTTTGGGTTAGGCGGATTTCACACTATCACACAACGCTCAGGTGCGCGGACTTTGTTTCTTTAACTGTGACCGTCTCTGTTGTTGTCTGTGTGTTCTCATTCAAACTGTGATACAACAACTATACTTTGTCCAATGTAGGATGATAATTTTGAAATTTGACACCTATATAGAGAGTATAAAGTTGCTATTGCAATGTCAAGCCAAACATAAGGAAACAAACGCAACCTTAGTACGTAGCAATAAGGAAGTGACACCTGTCAAAAGTATCATCCTACATTGGACAAAGTATAACGGTCTTAATTAAGCAGACTATTTGACCATATTACCGTAGTAGTAAGCTTTTTTGTAATAATATTTAGCATTAGATAAGTAAAAAAAGTGAAATAAAAATGTTTTAGACTTTCCTAAATGAAATAAATAAATAAACGCATCTCGCTCCGTTGCGCGTGATGGTGTGAAATCCGCCTTACATAATTATCAAGTAAAAAAAATTCTATTGTTAAAAGTTTGCGCTTTATGCTATTATTATAAATAAGTAAAAATATTGCACCGTTTCATGGCGAACAAATGCTAAAAATATGTATAAGCGCACACACATTAACCTACCGCAAAACGTCAAAATTTCTCAATATTGAACCCTATTCGCAAGAAATTAGATCGAAAATAGATTGAGGAAGTTTGACATTTCTGGGTAGGTTTTGTGCAGTCAGTACGTAAATAGAAATATTTTATTAAATTATTGTGCCCACAAACTTAGACGCTTTGTTACACACAACATAGAAGTGCGTCGTTTATCACATGAAAAATCAGTACACGGACATAAAAAAAGGTGTGCCATAGAGTAGTGCCACCAAGATGGAAAGTTTATTTCACAGATCAATTTACATTAACAACACTTTACCATAAGCCTTTTAACTTAATACAAAAACAAGCCAGCCGACTGGAAAGATTTACTATTTATAACAGTCGTAATGACCTCATGAATCCGTTGCCATTTTGTACTGGTCAGTAAATCGTCATGTATCTTCCCGGGTTTTTTTCCTCTCCCGCTTTCTCACTATTTCAAATATGGCGTCGATTTCTGACGACAGTATATTGCGAAGCAAATCAACAGAATGGCGTCGATTCATGCCGTCACTACCACTAGCCAATATACTGATGTTTATTGAAAAGTAATAATGAATTAATTTATTTGATGCCGCACACATAAACATCTCACAAAATAAAAATAACTTTAAATTAAAAAAAAAATGTGAACACAAGAGCATATAAAAGATGTACCTGTGTGTAGCAGCAAGGGTCTATTCTCGGTGCAAAGTTTTCACCCTAGAGATGGATGAAACACCGATTTTGGGTGCGGGTGGTAGAAATATCATGTATATATATATAATGTGAATATAATTATTGCAAAGTAAGCTGTTTCATTTAGATAAGTTGACTGGCTTACTTTTGTATCGCATTAATTAATTATGGTAAAGTTCTTTAGTGCAACAAACATAAGTTGACGAGCCACATACGTTTGATTATGTAAAATGGTACTAATGTGTAGTAATATTTACAGTTCGTACTAAACTGACCCGATTCTCGAGATGAATGCGCGTGCTGCTTTAACGCCTACATAGAAGATACACTCTTACATATTATTGTATTAGGTTTGTTTTTCAGTGTTTACGTATTAAAAATATTTTCGATTTTTACTATAAAAATTCATCTCTGAAAGTGATTCCTCTCTGGTGGTGATAAGGTTGTATGCAGTTCGATTTATGATAAGCGTTTATTTTAACTATTTGATGACGGTTGGCGTGACCTAAGGGCATAGTATCTCTTCGACTAAACGTTAAAAGTTACAAAAAAGTGCCAACCGCAGACTTTCCTATATGCTATAATAGTAGTTTATGATACTGTTGCATAATAAGGGTTCTTATAACATGAGTGTGTTTTAAAAAAACGAGCCGTAGGCGAGTTTTTTTATAGCATCACACGAGTGTTATAAGACCAAGTTATGTACAGTGTCATACACTACTTTATCTACTCTCATACTATAATATGTAAAACAATATTGCAAATAAAACGCTGAATATAACAACAAATTTATTTAAATGTCAAATGTTGGCGCCAATGTGCAAACATCAATTGCGCATGCGTGTTGCGTCGGTCGTCGAGGACTCGTTCATTGAAACCTTTTTAAAGTAGAGGTTCAACCTCCTTGGTCCAGCTGGAGGTTGTATAGGTGTATCGTTATGATAAAAAAGTTATATTATGTTACAGGTGTCCATACAAGACCTGTATCGTAATGAAACTTTTTTTTTATTATTTTTGGCCTGTACGTAATGTTTGTCATAAGCATTTTGTTTTCAGTTTTAGAATCTTTGTATTATAGTATTAGAGTAGATAAATATTATTACATTTTCGTCCTTCGTCATTGATAATATGTTAATTAACGTGCTAATTAGCTTAAACTAATACTATAGACCTGTCTTACCAATACACCCGATGTTTTGTGATTTACAATATCGTTAAAACCACCAAAAAGTTTTGTGCGAACTGTAACATTAGAAATTCTTCTACTCCGTTCAAATAAGATAAGTATTTAATTTTTTTTTGTGTAGCATAGTTTTGTTTCGGCATTGCAACTTATGTTTGAATCACTTCAAAGACCACTAAGGATTTTACAAAACATATGTCGCTAGTTTGGTGTGAAGTGGAATGTATTTCGACAATTGCATTCGCAATTCGAATGTAGAACGTGATTAGTCAAACAAAATGGCGCCAAACCAGCGACAATTGGTGATGAATTTAATACTAGCCCTTATTACTATTTATTTCACACCTTAAGTATTTACCGTTGTAAAATATCTCAAAATAAGTACATAATAAGAGTATTGTGCATTAGGGATACATTGTAAATCAGTGAGAGGTAACGCGAATAGTTTGACAAAAATTTACCAAATGTAGCATTTGCAACGTAACAATGTCCGCCATCTTGATTATATGCTGAATTGTAACGACATTGTATAAGTGGGGTCATTATTATCCTTCCACCGCTTAATTTTCACGCAAATATGTCTTTTAGTCTCCAAATTAAAAAAAATCAGAAACCGTGCAATGATTTCTCTATGCTTGTAGATGGGACAAATGTACGCCTTAGTGTTGTACAGATATTGACGATTAATAGTTATCGATAGTGAAATTCCTTACATAACTATTGATAGTATCAACCTATACTCAAGATACTAACGTTGGTATAGTAGCTAAAAATCCTCAGACTCATTTTGAATTTTAAATGCCTGCATATTTTGAAAAAAAAAAGCGCTTTTAGATCCATCTAGGAATCATATTTCAATTAGTTGTAGTTTTTTTTAATAAATAGAGCATAAATATTAATTCTAAATATTCTTGCGTGGTCGCTTATATCTCAATAAATGATTTTGTGGCTAAGCGACATTTTAGCGTAATGACGACGTTTAAGATAACTCATTCATTATGGATAACTATCATGACAAAATACTATCGATTGTATGGCCACTCGATAGTCTATCCGTATTATCGATAGGCATTCGATTTTCAGACAACACTAGTTCAATTGTCAAAAAGCATTTCATTTGAAAGTGAATCTCAAGGCATTATTTCTTAAAATAAATGACATATTTCTGGAAATATTATTTGGCAGACTTTGTCCCATCTATCAAATGAGTTGCACATCTTTTTTTATATTAATACTATATAGTAAGATAAGTTTTTAATAAGAAATACCCAGTAGACAAATAACAATACCTCAAGTCTGTTTATGCTGTCATGGTATATTTACCGTAATAATTAACTTAACGTCTTAATTTCCAGCATTTTATGATTTATTAGATTCCTGCGCCTGTTCTAAAACCATATCACAATAAATCCATCACTTTGATAACTTTTCAACGTTGAAACGCTAACAAAAGTGAATGTAAGCATCGCATCCAAAAAGAAAGCAATTACGAGGTTTTGACAGGCCAAAAAGTGTTGCCACAAGTAAAAAAGGGTAGCATATGTGTAGAAAAAATAAATTTACGCTTCAAATACAAATTGTCGATTCGCAATTGCTAATATTCTGCAGGTATCTTTGTTTGTGTGAATTAACCATAGAGAATATAATTAAACTATTATAAAATGTTATTTTTTTACAAAACTGTAAATTATGTACATAATTGTTTCTGTAACTTTAAGTACGGCTAATACTTACATGCTTTAAGTAACATTGAGATCTTTAGATATCGCTTGTATAGAACCTATATGCATAGGACCGCGCTATTTGACAGGGATATCGTGGTACGAAGGTTAGATCTCATTTTTAACTTCGTTCCGAAATTAGTCTGAGATTCCTACTCTTTCGAGTTACATCTAAATAATATTAAATTATAACATTTACACATTAAAAACGTACGTAAATAAAATTTACGTATATTTGCTGTTTCAATGAGATCTAACCCATTAAAGATAATAAAATCCCTAAAAAATCCTCAATTTTTAAACTGTTTAACTAAAAGCTATATTACTAATAATGTCTTTGTTCTTGTATTTCTAAACTCATAAGCCACTTAGGCTTTTACACACATAAAGTAACATAAGTACCACAAAAAAAAACATAAAAAGAACAAAAAAATACCGATCCCCATTTCGGTTATGTAAAATAATATTATGAGCGGTCTAACCAGACGCAGAAACTATCACTAACACTTAATTATATCACATTGTACTTCACGACCTAAAGCCCGCGAAATAATCGCTCAGCCACATGTTAAGAAGCCTTTCGCCTGGCAACGGACGAGTTTCAAATTTAATTATATTTATTTGTAGAGTTAGCATCAGAAGTAAAATAATGCTTTAGTTCATACTTTACCATTTATTATGCTGGCAACACCTTTAATAATAACTCAAAAATAATATTTCCTACTTTCACACCAATTAGCCTAGCCCAATGTAAGCACTGTAAGGCTTGTGTTATGGATACAAGAGTAACTGATATATGATACACTAGCGGCCCGTCCCGGCTTCGCACGCGTGGACAACATTCTTTAAATTTTGTCTAGCATTAAATATAGCCTATGTTACTCAGCATGAATGTAGCTTTCCAATGATGAAAGAACTTTTGAAATCGGCTTAGTAGTTTTTGAGTTTATTCATTGCAAACATACAAAAATACAAATCTTTCCTCTTCATAATATTAGTGTTGATAGATATGTATTATCTATACATATAAATAAAATTGGAGTGTCTGTTTGTAATATTGAAATAACCGTTTTTTACTACATGCATATGAATATGTATACGGTACATACACCAAAATAACATTTTTTACAATTTTTGTCTGTCCGTCTGTTTGTTCCGGCTAATCTCAGAAATAGCTGGACCAATTTTGACGGGTCTTTTATTGGCAGGTAGCTGATGTAATAAGGAGTAACTTAGGCTACTTTTATTTTAGAAAAAGAAAAATATTTTAGAATATTAAAATTACTGTGCCACAGCAACGCGTGGCTGGGTCAGCTAGTTAGAAATATATATATAAATACCTATGACTTGGGTTCAAATGCTCGTCTTTATCTCACAAACATTAACCCCCTCCGGGATCCGAATCCAAGACCGTTGGTACGAAAGGCAGGATCGCTACCGTTGCACAAAACGGCCGCATAGTTGTAATGTGTATTAAAAGTGATATAGAATAGTATACCACTAAATTCTATCGGAAATTATTAGTGCAATTAAAGTGTTCTTTAACGTTTGCAACCTAATTACCTTTTTCGTATGTAAGCAATTCTATTTAACTAAAACATTAACTTTACCTTCAGGTAGGTTACCTCTGATGCTGACTGTACTTTTAAGTCTATCTATTTAAAGTATTCATTAAATAATAATCCGCAAAACAACTAAAAATAGGAATTATATTTTTTTTAAATACCACTAAACCAGTCTATATGCAAAAATATAAAATAACATGTTCAAACTATATATATATATATCTACAGTGATGTGACTTATCTTAAATAAAAGTATTTGAAATACAGATACAAGATACAAAATACGTATTTACATCTTGTATTTGAAATACTTTTCAATTTTTTTATTTTGTATCTTATATTTAGATACATTTTCCTGGTATCTTAGTATTTTGAAGATACTTTTTTCCCTAAGATACTTTTACTAAAATGAACTTAACAGTTTTTCTTTCCGAACGCAACTGAACGCAGCGCGTCGTTTATTTATTCGATATTGGACTTTGTGGCGGGAGCGTGAAGCGTCACTTTTATTATTTTGGTTTTCTTGATAAATTTTGTGTGGTGGTTGATATAAGTGTGTAATAATGGCGTGTTATTAACCAGTGCGTGTTTCTGAATATGCATGAGTGTTGGAAAGTGAAACAAAACAAGAAGGCCACGAGGAGGTTTCAGTAAAACCCCACCTCTTTACTGAAACCTAGGAAGTTACTCAAGAACATAGAAGAAAGATTATCCTTACTTGACACTGGCTAAATGCGCAAATCGGCTAAGATGTCCCACCGACCGTCATTCCTGTCCTCGGTCTTGGTATCCTGACTGGAGGGGAGGATCCGATGGCCATTTAAGGGGGGTTCGGGCGTCCCCGCAGTCACCAGGTGAGTTCCCTTTTTTGGTCAGCTAGCCCAAGGAAACTTCCAATGGTCGACTAAGTAGCGTCTCGACTAAAAATCCTAAGCCCCCCCCCCCCCCCCCCCAACATTCGCCAATGTGCAACCAGTACCCAAAAAGGGTGCCGACCCATGCAATTACCGACCGATCACCATCACTTCCATACTCTGTAAGGTTATGGAAAAAGTGCTGAACAGCAAGTTACTCTCATACCTAGAAGACAACGATCTCCTCAGTGACCGTGACAATATGGCTTTCGCCGAGGACGCTCAACTGGGGATTTCCTAGTTTATTTGACACATTTCTGGGGCGAGGCCCTCGCGATGCACGGCGAAGCACTTGCCGTGTCACTTGTCATCATGAAGGCTTTTGACAGGGTCTGGCACGCAAGTCTGTTGCGCAAGCTTCCTTCGTACGGTATCCCCGCTGACTTTTGTAGTTGGATAGCCGATTTCATGACTGAACGATCGATCAGAGTAGTTGTCGATGGCTGCTCCTCTGACTCAGAGGCTATTAATGTCGGAGTTCCTCAGGGATCTGTTCTTTCTGCGACGCTTTTCCTGCTACACATTAATGACCTGTTAATGCCAGGAATTGTTGGGTATGCAGACGACAATACTGTAGTTCACAGATACCTGTCTAGCGCAAAACCCAGCGGTGACGACGTGATGTTCATGAGAGAGGCCATGGTTTAGCGAATAAACCAGAGGCTAAACTACGTTTCCCAGTGGGGCGACAGTAACCTCGTTAATTTCAGTGCCTCTAAGACACAAGCGTGTCTTTTCACGGCAAAAAGGAATTCCTTCTACCTAACTCCTACTTTCTGAGGTACATCTGTACCTGTGACCTGACTGTAGCCTCAGTGTCCCATCCCATGTTTAAACTGAAATGGGTACCAAAAGCGCCAAAGGAATATGTAAAACAACTTGTCCTGTTTGGAACAAGAAAGATCAATCGATCTGAAAAACAAAAATCGGAGGTTTTAAACAGCATTGAAGGTGATATAAAAAAAAAAACAAAAGATGACCCTTATTATATGTTTCTAGAGGACTCCGATTCCTCTATTGCTAGTGGCGAAAACACAAGTAGCACCAGTGATTTTGAGACACTCCAGTACCTCAACAATAAAGATGCTTATCCTACAATTAAAAATAATATTTCTAAAATATAACACCTGTTTGCCCAGCTCTGACCCTGTGGAGCGACTCTTCTCCTTTGGGGGCATGATAATGAGGCCTCATCGAAGGAAGATGAGCGACAATATGTATGAGGAATTAGTTTTACTCAAATGTCAACTAAAACATGAAAAGTCTCAATTTTAATACCTTCATATTTTGTCTTGTCACATTTTCCTGACCCTTGTTATCAACGCAATCTATTCGAAAATTGTTTTCTCGAACAAATAAACTTAAATTCAATTAAATGTTGTTTTCTTACAGAGTATTTTATCTTTAAAAAGTAGTTGAAAGATATGTATTTTGTATCTAGTATTTCAGATACCTTTTCAGAAAATTATTTGTATCTGGTATCTGAAATACTTTTTTTAAAAGTATCTTGCATCTAGTATTTCAGATACTTTGTATAGGGTATCTTATACATCACTGTATATCTATACTATAATATATCATATAGTTTATTTTAGAAGTGTATCGCTCTATAAGGAACCGACTCAGAGTGTTCTGAAACACAAATGTGACCCGGAACGGTTTTCCGGCATAAAATATGTCATTTGACATACCAACGACAGACGAGACGATGAACGGAACGCGAATGAATGAGAGAGAAGCGAAATGTTACTTAATAGACGTAGAAATACTATTTTTAAATGTTAATATGTAGATATTGAGTGTGCCTACTTGTTCATAATATGACAATCATCTGTCACAATATTTGACCGTAATGAACTGCGAAACTACTTGACTGTCTTTGATGACTTTTATTTTTCATTTTGCTAGATTTGTTTCAACTAAGGACATAGGATAGGTTTTATTTTAATTTATACCACAGCAACTTACCCGATGTCAATTAAAATATATAATAAACTACCAGAATACCTAAAAGCAGAAACAAATACTAACATAATAAATTCATAAGGTCTTTGAAAAAGTTATTAATAACAAAAAGTTATTATTCTATAAATGAATACTTTGAGGAAAAAAAATTCTGAATGTCTGTCCCTCTACCCTTCATTGCTACGTCTTCCGAGGTGCATGTGATAATTAGTGCTTGCGTGTATTGTTTTGTCACTAAGTCGCATGTAACGCAATTTGTGAATAAATAAATAAATATACAAGGTCATTTTATAAACACCATCCAAATTTATATATTATATTTTTTGAAGAAAATAACGAAACAAGATTTTTTTCTTTTAATATCACTCAGTACTAAAATATTAAGTTAAGCCTACACAAAGTTATCCGAGGAAAACTACCGATTGCTGTCACAGTCACGCTACGCACGGTGTTGTAGCAGATGATTACACGACCCCCGCCCCGCCCTCCCGTATTTCATTGATACATTACAATGATTTTCATAAGTTGCAAATTTAAACGAAAAAAAATAGGAACGTCAAATTGAAGAAGAGATAAGTTGATTTGTTCTTTGATTATAACAATATTAATCGATAACACTTTTAATAAATTAAAAATGAACATAAAAGTAAACCACACCTTAGGCACTTACGTCGCATTTTTTTAAATTTAATCAACTTATGTAGAATAATTGGTTGGAGTAAAGCAAAGGGTGTTTATTAACCACAGAATCTAAAAAAACACAGGGATCGCAAAGGCAATTCGAAAATCGCAAAAACAAATGCAGTGCCAAAACCTTAGTACCTACCTACCTAAGTTATTTTTGTCTATTTTACACGATAGGATAAAGAAATGTATAATTAATAGTTCTATATTTTTGTGAAAAATTTCACAAGTCTTAGCCGCCCTGCACACATTTTGCTTTACTCCAACAAAATAATTAATTAAAAATCCAAAAAAAATACACTTACATGAAGTTTGAAAACAATCACTTTACCTTAAAGTGTAGGTAATTTCTCTCTAAACAGTCTTGCACGTTTATGAACATTGTCTTTTATTGTATTACTTGTTTTTTCACTTTGTCACTTCGTTAAATGCACGGATTATATTTATATTAAGTTCTCGAGGCTTTGGGCCTTCTTCACATAAACCCGTCGTTCAATTTCGCCCTCGATTTCAATTGCAAGTGTGAACACATTTCGTTAGGTAGATAATTATGCGACGTAAATGCGTGAACGCAGCATTGTACATCGCGGAAAGCCCGCGGCTGACTGATTTCATTGCGCCGATGTAGTTACAACTTGCGCGCGCAGCTCGGTGAGGCGCTTCGGGCGGTCGGTCGTTCAACTGTAAGTACCTATTTTGCCAGTAACCAACTGTTGTAATAATTCGCTCGGACAAAATTTTTTTTTGCGGAAATTTTACCTACCAATTTTTTTTCATAAATGAAGTGTTTGAATGATATCTAATGCCTAGAAAAAATTTGGATGGTGTTTATAAAATAACCTTGTATAAACGCGTGGCCGGGTCAGCTAGTATATAAAATCGATTTTTTAATACGCCGGCTACATTTTTTTAATTCAATAGTACTAGCTGTCAGTCCTAATTAAAAAAAGGATTTTACCTTTTTTATATCTAATTATTGCAAATTATAGTTTTGTAACGATGTTGGTATATAGACAAATATCACGTCTTATACGAACTTTGGCGTAAAAGCGACCTTATGACAGGTACTTTCGTTTTGAACGATGTTCCAAATGATATATGATATCACTGATCCATAACTTTGTTCTTTTCTAAATGCAAATGTTCCAATCTGATTATGGATATATTTTTACCGCGACTGCTTTAACTGAACAACTTTTTGTTTAAAAAATATAAACACATTATTTTAACCCGTCATAATAATCTCAATGATAATTTTACATTTTTCTCGTCTCAAGTACAACAGCGCCCGCTTTAATTGTTCGACTGAAACTACTTACAAATTCAATATGTTATATATCGTAGTTATTTTCAGACAACATTAAACTCTATGCCTCTATAAATAATGTTCAAAATACTTTGAAGGATATTTTGGGTTCTATTTATAATGGAATTCGTATGGCACGTCAATTTGTTAACTTTTATGAGACATTGCTTATTGTTAAAAATAAATCTCAAATTAAGATGTAACCTTGAGGTACTCGCAATAACAGCCCTTTTGCTTTGTGACTGAGCGATTTATTTACAGCGGACGTGAATAGATATTAATTAATTTATAAGAATCAGGAAATATAATTGCTTCGTGTTGATATACAATTCACAACCCCGCAGTCGTGGCGCGCACTCAAAATCATCCACATAAAAAAACGTGACAACTCAAAATATATTTTTTTACATTATTAACACACTTCGAATTCGTTCTAAATTACGATCACTCATCAGGGATAATCATTCGCTTGATATGGTTTGCGTACGGTTCAACTCTACACACGATAATCAAAATAATTTAACCTTATCAAATATCGGTCTTAAAAATCAAATAATTTACAAAATATTGCTGAGTGCTGTCCGAAGATCGCCAGGAAATAATGCGAGACCATCTTCAGTAGCAATTAACCAAGTTATTTGTTTCAAAATCTTTTAAAAGTATAGATTATATACAAAAAGGTGTATAGCAGTTTTTTTCCATCCAATTGCTATCAGCTAGTAATGCGATGCAAAAGCGGTAGTCCAGCCTGTCCAATTTCTCTATCAATCTTTAACTTTACAATGAATTTAATATTATTAGATAAAAATATACAAAGATCATTTTGTCATTGTGCTTGCTTTTGCTTCGCATTTGCCAGTAAAGTAGGAAAGATACATAAATATTCGTAAAGCACGATATAATTATATAATTATATCACGAAAAAAAATAGGTTTCATAATAAAATCGGAGCAGTTTTATATAATTCGCACCGAAAAGATATCGATTGGTAAATACAACCGCTTTTTATCCAAATCAGGGCGAATTTAATAATTCTGGACTGGTATAATATTTTACTTACTTCTATATACTAATGTAGTATGAGCACGGAATCTCAGCAGCTGCTAATAAATTAAAATATAAGTTCTAGTTGAGCGGACAGATGGCAGAGGGCGACTTAAGCTGGGCAGGGAAGGGTTTAGGCGGAGCAAGGCGAGGTCTGGAGCCGGCGTATGTCCCAAGATCTTCAGTTAAGGCGGAGCTAGTTTGCAGTGGGCGGGGCTATTCAAACGGGGCGAAGGTAAACATGAGGGGTGGGGGTTACTCACGCTGGGCGGGGCTTCTCAAACGGGGCGGGGCTACTCAGGCGAGGATGGGCGAGTTGCTCAAGTAGGGTAGTGCTCAAGCAGGGCGGGGTGGAGTAGGCGGTGCCTCGCCAGTAGCATTTCGCTGTAGTCCAGCAAGAGCTGCTCGAGCCGCAGCTTCAGTGACTCGCCGCCATTGGCCACGTGCTCCCCGTACCGCGTACTGCGACTCTTCGAACCCGGACCGGAGCCCGAGGATGATGCTGAGCGCAGACGCGTCTTGCCCGTGGCACCCTGAATACCGGTACTGCGGCTTTTTGTCAAACCGGCACCCGCCCGACTGCGCGCCTGAGTGGAGAATGAGTGTTAGTATTTGAAAAAAGGAAACTTAGGCTGAATGAAACATGATGTATTAGAATACATTTTTATTTATAAATTTAGAACTTTAAGATTAATTAGTCCACCCAAAGTGATCATTGTAAGGCTTGTGTTAGGGATAACAGGGTAACGGAGAGACATATATATGATACATAGATATAGTTAAGTTTAAGTTGATTGTTAAACTACCCAGAATTTAATATTGCTTGTAAACATAACGAGTTTCTGTAATTGGCTGAGATACTGAATTCGACTTTTATATATTTTTTTTGTATACAAAAGCTGTAGAAATTTAGATAATAAATAAATATATATGGAATATTTATAGAAATATTTAAAAATACACATGACTCAGGTACGAATGATCGTATTCATCATACAAACATCTATTCTCTCCGGGACATACAAAGGCAGGATCGCTACCGTTGCAACAAAATGTCTGCAAGCTTTTTTAAGCGATTGGCGTTAGCTGCATTAGCAGTGGTTATGACTCATTTTTCTGTTCCATTAGGGATTTAAAGATAATGATGATTGGGTGATGTAATAACATGCAGTAATATATTGCAGGGACAAAAGATAATCTAATGTAGTACATAGGAGAGCTTGAAGTATGTTCAGGGCTGGGCAAAATATGTACAAACTTTGCTTTAATCGAAATACGAATTACAAAATATTTTTAAGTATTGCATCTGAAATATAAAGTACAAATTATAAAATACTATTAAAAAAAGTAATCCAGCCCAGCATGGGCTAAAAAGCAGTCATTGACAATTTGACGTACAGTAAATGGTGCAGTGTTGCTAACTCTAAAAATCGACATATTTAGCGGTCACCATTTTGCTTACGAAAACTAACGCTTTTCTTCAGAACGCACCCGCTAAAAATCGCTAAATGAAGGTTATATGTATTTTTGTTAACATGTATTTTGAAGCCGTAACTATTTAAAATACTAACTACAAAATACCTCAGCGTTAGATATTTGAAATACGAATAACAAATTACATTCTTTATGATTACAAGTAATTCAAATGCTGCCCAACCCTGCGTGTGTTATTGCATGTTTTATCTATGATGATAAGATCTAAGTGTCTCTAATAAGCATCTGATCAATACTACTTTGATGCTACGTTTACTATATTCAGTAGTTTGTTACTTTAAATCCAAATAGTCGACGAGGAATAAATAGTTTTAAATTGACTCTTGATGTTACGAATAAACACGCTCCGTTCTTACCAAATCTCATAGTATCGATATTTTTTATGAATTTTTATGAATTTTTATTCATTTTTAAAAAGCTCACCGAGCAGTATGTTTCGAATACAGCTTTTTAATGATTATTTTAATTTTAACTTTAAAGATTGTTTATTATGTACCATTTTGTTTGATTATTTATTTAAATAAAAATTTCGTTTAATAATTTGTCGGTCGAAACAGTAGTGAGAAATTTTAAAATGGGTTGTTCTGAGATAATTCTATATACTTAACTAGAGTATGTGCACAGAACAGTAGTGAAATTTGTATATTTAACTAATTTCTATGCGGAGTTCGGATGTTCTGAGGCCCTACCAACATCTCTTATTGCGATTCAAGTTTAACTGTTAAAAAGAGACGTGACTATAGACCCCGTATAGCGATGTCTCAGTTTGACGAACTTGAACTTGCATCGCGCTAAGACATCATGGTGGGCCCGCTGATACTGAACTAAAATCGGCGTTCAAATTGTGAAAAACGTAAATTCGGAGATGTTCAACTACTGTTTCTGACCGACAATATTAGTTACTCTGCATTCTTTGCGTAATTTAAAAGCAAGTGGAGAACCTGTAGATTTGTATTAAATATATTATGTTAAATTTAATACACAAAATGTAACTGCTTCTGAAGATTAAATTTATGACTCACCGTAATCATGACTACCGTTTGGTAAAGCGGTAGCGATCCTGCCTTTCGCACGGTCCTGGGTTCAAGTCCCAGAAGGGGACGTTTGTGTGATGAATATGAGCATTTGTACCTGAGTCACGGGTATTTATATATATTTCTATAAATATTACTTATTGATATAGACTTCTAACTTCAGCTACCCTGGTATACATAACACAAACCTTTATAGTGCTTTGGGCTAGGCTAATTGGTGTGATTGTAAGAAATATTATTTTTTATTATTATTGTACATGTGCAAAGATTATAGTTCTTATAAGTAGTGTTTATATTAAAGGTACATGACCCCAGTTAGGGTATAGCCAGCAAACAATATACTTAGTTTAATTATTATTGTGAAATTATTACTAATCGTGAGATTTATCTCTCTGACATAAATTCGTTAACAGAGCAGAACGCTTTTTGGATAAGATATTTTTTTAATTTTTGTTTGAACGAATTTATATTTGTTTCTTCTCTAATTGCAATTGGTGTTTTATTATAAATTGAGATAAAGATAATGGACTTCTTTTAAACATTTCTCACTTGGATTCTGGGCGGATCAAATTATATTTATGTCGAGGATTTTTGTTAAATTCAAAAGATATAATATAATATTTTTGATTGTTTAAGTACAAACAAAGCTATTTCCAGTATATAAAAGGACGTTAAAGTAAGAAGGTTATCTTTAATAGAATAGGGCCTACAGACAGACGACAAGCGCTTACCTATAGGCATGATGCAGTCAAGCGTGAGCGCACACTGTATCCACGGTCGCATAACGTCAGCGACAGCTGGCTTGTCGGCGACAACGAGCCTCGAAGCGTCGACCATTTGCACGAAGAGAAAATCGTCGATATCCGCATGCAGGTAGTGGAACATGCGTGGATGCGTGAGCGAGGTGACGGCGGCTCGTCTAGGCCAAGCCAGTAGGCCCCCACGAGATGCGCGTGCGCGTTTCCAAACGCCACCCAATGCGCGAGCTCCGGCCGCCCACACTTGCCCGCTCTCGCAGAACACTACGCCACCGGTGCGGGCCAACGCGTGCTGTCGATGTGCAAAAATCATAACATTCTATTAATAAAATAGAAAGATGTAGCTTACTTCCGTAAAAAACAAGCAAAATGCACCGTTGCAAATAAATGAAGACAAAGACACACCGTCCACCTTCACCAACTACTCTACACATGTTTTATTAATGGATATGGACTTCCGAGAAGTAAACCCTGATTCTATCAAATATAACTTTTATAATGACTACCTCCTTGTTCGAATGACTCGCATAACGCCACTCCGAGGGGTCCTATTGCTCGTAGTAGGGGTCTAAAAGAAGATGGTGACCCAGCGGTGCAGACATATATATATCTGACTCCCTCATTGAAACTTTGAACATTGTGTGCATGTCCGAGAGTTGTCATGTATAATTTGAGAGATGCGGGCTTTCCCCACTATTGATTGAAACGTATGCGCATAACTCGTCAAGTAGAAACGAGTGAGAAAAAGTATGTAGTTGCTGTCTCTCTTGCTCGGCAACACTGCCACTTACAGGGACTAGCAATATAGGAGTATTAGGTATATGATCCGTAGAACTATATCACATTAAATCAGTTATGTTTCTATACTGTTGTCTCTTTGCTTTCGGCCGATTTATAGTGACATGGTTCTACGGTGTATACATACAAAAAAAATCCTTAACGGCTATTTTGATGGATATTAAAGAAATAACTCTAAACTCTGTGGAAGCACAATGCAAAATACCTATGCAACTAGCATCTCGCGATAAAGTCCGACGACCAATCATCGTGTAAGTAGGTGTATATGTGGGTGGATGTTAATTAGATTAAGTTGATTTTTATTGGTCTATTTTCTTATAGGTACACTAGCGGCCCGTCCCGGCTTCGCACGGGTGGACAAATTCTTTAAATTTTTTCTATTATTAAATATTTTTCCGTTAGCACCATCCAGCGTCCGGTAGACGAACTACTTGCGGTTAACGCGTTGCTATGGTAACGTTATTGATACAATGGAAAAAGAGCGGGAAAAGAGCGGACAGAGAAACACACAAACCACTGTGATCTTAGTTAGATTATAGATTTAGCCGTTACTTATATTGTTTATAGTCGAATATATTTTATTTTAAGTACTAGTGCTTCTCTTCCGAAACCTAAAGACACACAGATAGCAGACTGACTCCCACTCCTAAACCTCCTATTAACGGAGATAATGTCTTAAACTAGCTCCTCGTGTCATTGTACTGTTCATAACCATTTATGTACTTACATTGAATAGTTGAAATATTTATGTACGTAAGTATATGAAGACATTTTTATATAAATTCAAAGTAGTTCGTCTACAATTGTATACTATTATCTTTACTATATCTTGACTATGACTAAGTGTTTGAACGTATTATTGATCCTTTCCTCTGAGTTAAGTACTGTATAAAGTACAATTTCCATTTGATTCTCAGTACTGTTAGCGACGCGAGACGTAACAATTCTTTCTTTAGTTTGTGTAACTTGTATCCTATATAAAAAAAATATTCTCACGTAAGTTGTTCATTATGTATAATAGTTATACATATCATCTCTGTAACAATTTAAACTAGACTCCTATATAAATAAATCTTAACAGAAAGATATTTTATAAATGCAAAAATTAATAATTGAGATCCGTGAAAATCTTTGCTCCCCTTTTTTGTCGCACTAATTATGCCCAAAACTGATACAGATAAAGATCTCTAAGATCTTGTTGTTCTTATGATAAAAGCTATCAAGAATAAGATATATTTTCCTTAGTTTTTAAAAAATGTATCTGTAACTATTGATCACTTATTGTCATATTTATAACATATGTTTTATAACATTTACAAATATTTACTTAATAAACTAGGCCTGCAATACATGCTGCTGTTTGCAAATACTGAGCGAAGCACTACCTTACCTAACCTCACCACCTGACCTTACTTAACCGAAAAGGGCTTCGCAGGACTTTTCACATTTGAAATTGAAAAATTCTATTTTGCACGTGAACTTTTCTTCAATGGTTTTGAATAAGATTTTTAAAGGGTGATTATTCCTCGATGGTATGTCCGATTTCAAAACTTTTTTTTGCACATTAGTCACCACCACAATGTGAGTTTTGGTGCAAAATTTCATCAATGTAGTCTCAGCGGTTTGGCTGTAATCAGCTTTTGAATTTTTCTTTCGGTGATTATTCCTCCATGGTAAAGTCTATATTTTTTTTACATAGTTTATGTCCGTCAGGTTATAATCATGTATGTTCATGCCAAAATTCGTTCTAAACGGTTGAACCGTTAAGTAGCAGGAGGGAGACAAGCGAAGTTTGTGAGTTGCCTAATAGAGAGCTTCACTCTTTCAGAGCTTCGCTCAATAAAGGTGTTTACTCAACTGTTGTGTATTATTTTTTATTGGAATCTGTATAATATTTGCATTTACATACAGACCTATTTTTGAATAAGTGTAATATTGAGCTGTATGTTTTCTGTTCCAATAAAAAAAAATCTATCACTCAGATCTCTGAACATTGCCCACGTGCCAGTATAGTTATATTTTCTATTAGAATCAGAGATTAAATTAGTTTCAAAGACAATTGCCGGATATATCCTTTATTTGAATAAGATATTCACAAACAACTTCACGGTCATGAACAAAAGCTAAATCATCACAGAACACGTAGAACAAGGAAAAATAAAATCAGATAACTACCTGCATTAAGAAATATTAAGATCGTCTTACTATCAGGATTAAATAGTACATTATCACAATTTTAAATAGGTCGGGGTTTGACATTGTATGATTTTACTTCCGGTACCTCAATAAAACAGAGATTTTTATTGTAATGTGTTTTTTATTTATTTTTCCATTCAATAACGCGTATTTTATATATTTGTATAAGATATAAAATACGCGTGTAAAATACCAACTACGCCTCCGAGCCCTCAGATGGGATTCGAACTCACGACCTTTCGCTATTCGGGCGAGTGCTCTGACCGCTGAGCTACCGAGACGCTGGCATGGCAAACGTGTCGAATTTTAGAATCGTATTTCAACTTCTACTATGAGCTAGTATTGTTCCACCAATGTTGAACGGTAAATACCTTTAACATCAAAAGTAATATTTTTACAAACATTAATCAATCGATTAAGATGGAACCACCTATAGTAATGTGTATTTTATTATTTTTTATCTACTCTAATACTATAATACAAAGATTCTAAAACTGAAAACAAAATGCTTATGACAAACATTACGTACAGGCCAAAAATAATAAAAAAAAAGTTTCATTACGATACAGGTCTTGTATGGACACCTGTAACATAATATAACTTTTTTATCATAACGATACACCTATACAACCTCCAGCTGGACCAAGGAGGTTGAACCTCTACTTTAAAAAGGTTTCAATGAACGAGTCCTCGACGACCGACGCAACACGCATGCGCAATTGATGTTTGCACCTTGGCGCCAACATTTGACATTTAAATAAATTTGTTGTTATATTCAGCGTTTTATTTGCAATATTGTTTTACATATTATAGTATGAGAGTAGATAAAGTAGTGTATGACACTGTACATAACTTGGTCTTATAACACTCGTGTGATGCTATAAAAAAACTCGCCTACGGCTCGTTTTTTTAAAACACACTCATGTTATAAGAACCCTTATTATGCAACAGTATCATAAACTACTATAACTTGTCCCAGATGTCAATCAACCCAATTTATTGGTTATTTATACTTGTTATTACATTACATGTCGATGTTATCGTCTCGTTTGTTCTTCTCGGACTAAGGCCTCCCCCAAGGATCTCCACAACGACCGGTTCTGCGTTGCCCGCATCCAGGTTCGTCGATGTTATAGGTATTGGTAATTAAAACATTAATAGATGGCGCTGCCTTCAGCTTAAGAAACAAGTGGAAAAATCCGTCGGGTCTGTTCAAGGTTCGATAGGTTTTTTTTTACTTATTTGTTAAATTTTTGGGCAACTGTTACGAATTTTAAAAAGTTGTTACAAATTCGGGTATCTGTTATGAGTGTTGTCAGGGGGTCAAAGCTATGGATATTTCTCGCCCTAGAGCAAAAACACAGGGAGAAAAAGAGAAAGAAAGAGCGTCAGAATGACAGGAAAGAACGGAAAGCAAAAAGGGGTCTCGATAAGTTGGTAAAGTCCTCGCCCGGATAGAGGGGGTTTCGGCCCGACAACTGATGCAAGATGATTGTTTTGTAGTAATCATTTCTTTAAAGATAAAATAAAAGCAGATTTTTTTTTATTTACTTAAATGTTTAAAAAATGTATTAGTAAAGAAATTCAACTAGCCTCAGAAGTAGTCGCGAAACGTGATTTTAGTTATAGTAAAAATATCATTAAATTTTATATATTTTATGCATTTTTCAATGCTTTCTATAAGATAAATTATTATAATAGAAAAATACTAGAAAAGATCGACTCGGGTCACAAGTTTAATGAAACAAACCTGGCCTACAGCGTAAAATCAAAAAGGTACTAGAAAATTTCGACGAGTGTTCACAAGGCTCGGTAGCTCAATTGGGAGAGCATTGGACCGGATTTCCAAAGGTTGCGGGTTCGATTCCCGCCTGAGAATTCACTTGTGACCCTTCTTTTTTCTATTCTATTTTTCTATTATAATAATTTATCTTATAATATCATTAAATATAAAAATGAAATTTTATTATGAATTGTTTTGTAATCAAACTATAGTCAGACTAATGATTTTTTGAAAGACATTATTTTCACACTGTCAAATAGCTTATCGTGCTACCGTGACTCTGACCTGTTCTAGTTGATTTAATTGACACTATAACCTTTGTTTGCCCGGTCAAAGCGAAACTTACGTTAGTTACTGTTAGTAAAGTATAGTACAGCAGCCAAATTTAATTGAAGTATTTGATAGTCGCTCTAGAACATTATCTCTTTAATTTTATTGCTCACCTTAATAACTTGTATCAATGGAATTAAAAGATCTTTATCACTTGAAGTTCACGGATTTTAGTGGAGCTAAAGAATCTAAATTGGTTGATCTACTGTGTGTTTCGTTCTGGACTGTAGACCCCGTTCCTGCCAGGTCACTAAACCAATACAGACATTTATTACTGAAAAACTTATTTAATACAGTAAATCGAACCTCAATTAGGGACTATATTATCGACTTGCTTATTAGCTTTTGGATGCACCAAGCTACTCTACTCTCACCCAAAATAAGGCTATCGAATTGCAGCATGCTTAGATAATTTTTAATTTGTGAGAATCGCGCCATTTAAACTATTGACTGTCAATAAAAAAAAATCTGAAACCTTATCAACTTTCATTGTCTATATTAGTAATAAAAAAGTGTTCTGTCAAAGTCATAGGGGCTCCATTATTCTTATAAGCCCAATCCTCCAATAGGTTAAAGACGGGTCTGCTGGAGTAAATAGTACCCCTCAAAAGTAGATCCGCAGACATAATAAATTTAGTTAATGAAATTAAAAACTTTTTAAGTGTTTATTATTATTAGTTAATTCACACCGGCAGATGAAAGAACTGACAATTGCCTGTATCTTATATGCATTTGTTCAAAATCTTTATGTATATAATTCTTCTGTGAGTGTGTATGTCACTGAACTCCTCCTAAACGGCTGGACCGATTTGAATGTTTTTTTTTGTGTGTGTTCAAGGGGATCTGAGAATGGTTTAGATTCACAAATCAGTCCGGCAGATGACGCTGCAGTCGGCACAGCAACGCGTGGCCGGGTCAACTAGTATTATATATGACATTTAATGTGAGCTTGTGAGCTGTTCTTGAATTGGTTTGTATATTTGACTGCCATTTCCTCGGGCAACTTATTCCACGAATCCACTACTCTGTTGCTGAAAATGCTTAATGCGGTTTGTTGTTTGATCTCATTTTGTTAGCTTAAGGTCTCGCTGGTGTGAGTTTTTATTGTGTGGAAGCCTGTCAAGTTATAACAGTTAAGTCATAATGACCGGCCATATGTTTTAATCACATCCCCTCTCACTCTTCGGTCTCACAAGTTAGTCTTTTAATACTCAATCTTTCCTCATAATCAGCACTCATGAGTTGTAACTAACAAAAAGGCTCATTTTACGTTTATAAATATTTTTTTCCAATCATGGACGATACAGCAAGCAAGATTCGTACTGCTGGGCACTGGAGGGAATTGAAATTTATTTTATTTATTTATTGCATACATATATAGTTATAATATAAGCTTGAAATGCTTACACATGCACCCTGTAACGGTATGGCAATATTGTATCTAACAAAACTAATAATATTAGAGCCAATACAATGATATTACTATATTTATTTATTTATATAAGTACAGGCCACATGTTACATATTAAAATAACAATACAATACTAAATCTAGAAAAAAAATCGAATAAACACCAAAATAACGGCGTCACACTTGTGTTAAATTAATTACGTAAGAGTAGAAAAACAACACTTGTAAAAAATAGAGTGACTTATCCTGAAATAACCATCAGCCCAAAATTTGGCTTGATAAATATTTCAAGATCAAAGATTTAAATTTTCGAAAATTGTCCATCAAAATAAATTGACAAGTCGTGATTCCAGGTTGAGGATACCGGCAACTTGCCACAACTAGTATCTACAAAGTGTTGCAATTTCAAACAGGACTTGATCAGACCCCTCTTTTCTACTGGGCACTCTGGGCAAATGCCGAGGGCCCCGTGATCGATAGGGGCTCCCTAGTGTCTGCCAGATCACTATAGGAATACCGACATTTATTACTGAAAAACTTATTTAATTACAGTAAATCGAACTTCAATTGTTATCGACTTTCTTATTAATTAGCTTTTGCATGCGCGAAGCTACTCTACTCTCGCCCAAAAAAAGGTTATCCGATTTCAGCGTGCTTAGATAATTTTAAATATGTGTGAATCGCGCCATTTAAATTAAAGATTATCTATTCTACTATCGACCGTCAATAAAAAATCCGAAACCTTGTTTATCTACTTTCTTTGTCTATTCTAGTTATAAAATGTGTTCTGTCAAAGTCATAGGGTCCCCATTAATCTTATATGCCCAGGGCCTCCAATAGGTTGAAGACGGTCCTGGACTTGATCTTAAGGCGGCCATATCCCATCGGTTGAGATATCAGCTTCAACCCTATTGTACCGCGTTCGATTCTCGCCGATGTATCTATTACGGACGTGGACTTCACAAGTATTTAGCTTTCCACGAGTGGTTAATGGGATTTGTCGCATTGTTAATATTCTTTACAAAATATATATAACAAAAAACTGATTGGAGAACTCCCATAGATCAGCTTCAGTGACGCAATGTCTGTTACGCCATAACTTCCCGAGTTCTTAACCGATTTTCGTGTGGAATCGAATCAACACATTTAGGACCAGATTGTGACGGAGCCCGAATTTTGAAATTCGCAAAAATAAAAAAGTTATGACAAAAAAACATTGTCTCTATGGGATTTCCCATTGAAACAAAAAACGCGCGGTTTTTACACTATAAAATTTACTTAACATTATTGAAGTTTTTATTTTATTACGCTGTATATATGATGCTAGCGAAGCTTCATGCTTAGCGACTGCATCGTCTAGTTTTATCATCCACTGTAGATCTGAAAACTGTTGTCAATAATCGAATCCCGAAACAAAAGTATTATATCTGAGTTTTTTTCACTAATTTGTATGTTAACAGCTAGTTGCGAGTTGACTGTTGCCGCAATACTGAGACCAAAGTCGCTCTTACTGCGAAAGTAATGCTTTCATATTTCATTAATACCGAAAATAAATAAGGTCGCCGGTTCAGGGCAACACACTTTACGAGAACAACATTATGTTCAGCGATTGTTACACGGCAGATTTATGCAAAATATTATTCATCCATCCATCATGCGTTAGTGTCAGTTCACGACATTTTATAAGCGTGATTAAACGCGCGTAAATGGGCGATAACATGAAGTTAAGAGCATGATATGTAAACAAAGTTCACTGATACACGCTTTCTACAACTATACAGTCAGCTGCAAATCGACCTGTACAAAAATTGCTTATCACACCAAACGATTATAAACTTAACGTCGATCACATAGAGTTCAATAACGATGAAGAAGTTAGGACAGTTTATAGACAAAAATCTTAATGAATAAATTATTATAATAGAAAAATACTAGAAAAAGTCGCCTCGGGTCACAAGTGAATTCTCAGGCGGGAATCGAACCCGCAACCTTTGGAAATCCGGACCAATGATCTCCCAATTGAGCTACCGAGCCTTGTGAACACTCGTCGAAATTTTCTAGTACCTTTCTTATTTTACGCTGTAGGCCAGCGTTGTTTCATCAATGAGAGGCACATCCTCTCGTATTCGAAAGAAACATTATTACAAATGTTTGAGCAATCGATTAAGATGCAACAGCCATTTAGTTTTATATTTTTTTTATATATTTTATGCATTTTCAATGCGATCTTATAAGATAAATTATTATAATAGAAAAATACTAGAAAAAATCGACTCGGGTCACAAGTGAATTCTCAGGCGGGAATCGAACCCGCAACCTTTGGAATTCCGGTCCAATGCTCTCCCAATTGTAATATAATAATACAATATAATAATTTATCTTATAAGATCGCATTGAAATGCATAAAATATATAAAAAATATAAAATCTCACAGAATGTTTTTTCAAATGATTAATTGAATTATGTGTATTTATGTTTTAAATTTTATTTTATTTTTTAATCATAGTTTCCAGGCCAGTAAGTAAGTTTTTACATTCGTCTGACGTCTCTGACTCTCATAAGTACCTAAAGATTCTAGGTCAAGGCTTCATTTATTAGTAAAACTGCGGTAAAAACCATGGATACAATTCTATCGTAGCACGTTATTCAATAATTCAAATGGAAATTTCGTACGAAATAGACTTGTGTAACTCCAGATGCAGTTATATCCAACGTTTATGTTTAAAATTTCTTAGCATATCTAGCATATCCGATCTAGTCACATGAATCAACTCCAAATCATTTGGCCAATCAGCGGCTGATTAATCCGGATTTAATTAAAAGATTTTGATATGGATAAATATATTTAAATGTTAGCTGTACCTCATCATATGATATGGTTATCGACAGTATTGTATCTTTATCTTAATATAAATTACGTGTCACGTTGTTTGTCCGCGATGGACTCCTAAGCTACTTAACCGATTTTGATCAAACTTCGTAACTATCTGTTATTTGATCTAACTTAAAAGATAGGATATGTTTTATTTTAATTTATAACACAGCAACGCGTGGCTGGGTCAGCTAGTATACTTATAAAAACTACGAGTCACAGTGTTTGACTGCAATGAACTCTTAAACTACTCGACCGATTTTATTTTTTTTTCATCTTGCTGGATTTGTTGCGACTTAGGGCATAATATAGGACTTTTAGGTCAACTAGTCTTTTAATAAATTTTATTGTAGTAGACTTCAGATAGCACAGGGGCAAGCCATAGTGGTGTTTGTTGCTATTATTTTGAGCAAAATATACGACTAGTAGCCCGGATATATTTAGCGGATATGGATATACTAACTCCGGATTTAATAAACAGATGTGTATACAGATAAATATAATTAAATATTAGCTGGATGCACCTCGTGAATTAATATTGATGGAATAATTAGACTAGTCCGGATATATTAAGCGGATATGGATACACTAACGGGATATATATCTTTTTTGGAAGGATATAGAGTAACTCCTATGTTTGTTCGAACATACTTTACGCATGTTAAGGGCTGTCTGGTTTTAAGACCGAGCCGGGCATACCAGCCACGTTAGCGGGTAAAAGGCCGGACACTTATTTTTAATTTTACTATAACACGACAACTAATTTTTAAAGGTATAACAAAGCTTTTTTAATAATTTCCCGCAAAATCTTCTTAATTTCTTATGAAGCAACGATTAAAATTAAAACAAAATTTCTTTTTTATTAATAATTCAATATTCATTACAATATTAATTACAATAATTGCAAATCACAAACATGATAAATGTAAAAAAAGACAAAAAAATAAAAAGCTTAACAAAAGCCGGACAAGCCAGATACCGTCTAATTTGGCCGCAAAAAATTGCTGGTTGTGTCCGGCTTTATCCGGATGCCTGGCAACCCTACGCATGTCTAGAGCGAAGTATTTCCACGACCTACCTACGTACCTTTGGATTGTATCGCAATTAGTAATTGTTCAGTATATCTTATCGAGATTTACACAAAGCGGCGGACGCAGATAATGTGTCGCACCGGTGGCCGAACCTACCCGCTGGCTTTATCTAACACTGAATTTAATTAACGCATGAGATTACTCACTCGTTTAAACAACGCATTACAGGTAGGGCCAAACAAAGACTACGATATAACTTGAATTTTTGATCCGTAATTGTCTCGTTTTGACTTTTACCGTTACGGCTCGTTAAGCAGTCAGCTGCCGCCAATTTATCCCACGCTCTACATCATATGTATTCATTTTTTTTTGGAGCGATGTATGCTCCACAAATGTGAACTGCGATGTCATTGGGTTAGAAGATACTGTAACTTTTTTTGTGTTTGCAGGGAGTCATATATGATTATAATAATAATTTAATCAAATCAATAATGATTTGTTTATTACAAAAAAAAGTAGTTAACAAAACATATTTCATTCATCCAACAAGATATAAACCGAACAATAAATAAATCTGATCTGGCCACGAAAAAACATTATTGCGGTTGGTGTTTTTGTACAATATAAATGCTTCTTTTCAAAAATGGACATAAATAAATTTTGTTTTGGAACATTCTGCCTTTTCTTTGTCTTTTTGAGATAAAACAATTTTATGAATTGATCCTTTTTATAATATGGATATATGTTAACTATATTTGATTTTACAACTCGGGTCTTATGACTGAAAATAAAAAGATCGCAACCAGGTTTCAGGCTATTGTATCTTTTAGGACCATATGCCGAGAATAGCTAGCCTACAAGTTTCTTTCCCCTCTCCGGCATGCAACACTGCCAGCTATATGTATATATAGCTGGCAGTGTTGCATGCCGGAGAGGTCTTGAGAAAGCATTGGGCGTCACTAAAAGCTTAACTCACGATAGTATGCCCAGGGCCGTATTTGGGGGAGGGCAGGAAGGGTTAATGCCCTGGGGGCTACAGTAGAAATATAAAAATACAATTTTCGCAGGGTTAGCAACTATCACATTTTTCCAGATGTTTTATTTACATTTATAGATAGAAGAATATAAAAATGCTTTTAACATTGTAACTGTATAACGTAGGTAGGTAGATCGCAATAAACAATTTAGAATTTTTATTCCAAAACAAACAGGGACCTCCGGTCCTCCATGGGACTGAGGCCCCTGTGGCCCCAGGTCCTCCAAACCTCCAAATCCTTAGATATATTAAAAGGTTTGAACAAAGAAATATCAGTGAGCTCACCTGTATAATAAGGGGTCGAAATGCGTGAATGCTCTCATCGCTCACATGCGATGGAAACGCCTCAAGGTCGAAATCAATGATGGTACACTTCGATGAGTTACAATAATTTGACACCTAAACAAAAAAAACAAATACACTGTACTGTAAATCAAAATTTTCTTAAACAACTTAAAGTATAAGTTATGTTTTCAGTGAGATACGACCCATTTGACCTAAGCTTTTTTATAAGCGTCTTTATGCTGTTTTTACCAATAATTAAAATTTTGGTGTGTCAAATTAGGCCGATTTATACTAATCCTTTATAAAGGTATAAGTATATTTACCACAGCCAATGAATAAGGTTTTAATCCTAAGTTGTATAAGAGCACAGTGTAGGGCAGGCGGGCGACAGCGCGCACGAAGGTGACGGCGAGTGCATGCGCGTCACCTCGCGCGTGCGTCACGAGCACCGGCTGTGTGGTGTTATGCCAAGGCTCCACGTGCCCGTCCAGCCCCAGCAGGTGGAAGTAGCGGTCCTCTTGCACCAGGTGATTCTCTTGTACATCGCGCAGGTTCTCCTGTGGCGATAGAGACACCTGTTTTGTGGGTGTTTAAAATGTCATCAGATATAGCACTGATTCTGTTATTTGGAGCCCTTAATTTCTTGAATAATACTAAAAGGTACAATTATACAAGAGATGGTTCTACTGTTGATATATAATAAACTCATTTGAAATGCTCCGAATTAGGATTTATTACATTAATACATAATTAATTAAAAAATCATAGTCTAAAATGAATAATGTGAAAAATTAGATTTTTATTTGTATTATAAGAATACCAGAAGATTAGTAAAAATATTTTAATGTGATAGACTACAATTTTTCTAGACAATTTTTAATAAAGTCCTCTAATTACAACAATTAATAAAATAATTACCTGAAAATCCTTAATATGCTGATGTGTTTGTGTAACAATATTTTGAATCGATGCAGGTGGTTGAGAATGAAATACTATCAAATAAATACTTATTGCGAAAACAGACGTAGAAAAGAGAAGAAAACTTTTAGTCTTCATATTGGGTGCACATTATACACTTGGACAGCGCAACATTATCGGGCGGTCTTACATTGTCAAAATCAGGTATCTAACATTGATGCTTATTAACATTTTCAAACATTTCTTTTATGAAAAAGAAATCAATATCCCTGACAGCCCACACACCGCCAGTGTTAAGACTATTTGAGTCACTTAAAGAACCGTTTTTAATGTAATTAGAAGCACCAAATGTTTTGTAAGGTATCAACACTCGTTAATAGTTTCTTCTAGTTATAGTACATATATTTTTGAGAAGAATAAAAAAAGCTTTGTTTCAAACAAATCGCACAATTTTTTCGTTCAGTCTTCTTTCAAGAAAGACTAACTGCTGATGTCTGACATTACTGACAATGACAATGTCATAATTTTTTTTTGTAAAGTTTCCCCATAACGGAAGGCAACGGGTACAAACTAGCCCAAACAGCCTAGTTTTCAGTTATTTCTGGTCTTTCTATAATGACGACCGTTTGGTGCAAAGATAGCGATTCTGCCTTTCGCACCGACGGTCCTAGGTTCGAATACCGGAAGGGGCATATGTTTATATGATGAATACAAGCACTTGTACCTGAGTCATGGATGTTTGTATATATTTCTATGATTATTATTTATGTATGTTTGATTGTATGTATGTGTATCCGTTACCCTAGTATCCATAACACAAGTCTTAAAGTGCTTACTTTGGTCTAGGTTAATTGGTGTGAATATAGGAAATATTTATTTATTATTTATTTTTTTAGTAAAATCATGATGAATGATGATGAGAGCGAATTTATAAATGATAGGTGATCAATGGATGATGAATGAATAGTGCAATAAATAACTAAGGAAACATCATCTGCAAATAGCACAGTCTCTTATAGTAAGAAAGCTCATTCATATAGATCATGCAGAATAAAGTGCTTAAAATTGATCCTTGGGGCACGCCCATAGTTATGGGGCCTTTACCAGACTGACTATTATTAATGACAACTTTATGAATTCTATTAAAATAAATATGATTACAATAGGCTTACTGATATATCAAAACAAACCATAATGTATGTTTTTTTTTGCATTTACAATGCCATATTTGTATAAGGTATAAAATACGTATGTAAAAACCAACTACGCCTCCCTCCCATTCCACCTGAGAGCTCGGGATGGTTGTTATTTTTCACACATGTATTTTATACCTTAAATCATAATGTTCTAACTTTTTAATACTGTTGCAATTGATTGTTTGAGTTATGTGTGTAATAATAGTAGATTCTGTATTTGTAAATATGCACGAGTGTTCCCAAGTAAGTAAGTAAGGGAGTTGTATGTTCACGCTCTCTCCAAAAGTTCACGGGGAAGTTTCTGTAAAATTCCACACCTTTACCGAAACCTTGGAAAAGGGGTATTTTATCTTTCATTCATTGGTCATCTAACATTTATACAACAATTCTTAACATCATTCATCATCATATAATTTTGAAATCAATTTACTGAATATGAAGATAGCCTTAAAGAACACACCCAAGTCATAAAATATTATAAAAAAATAGTCTTAATGATTTGTAGCGTATCTAATCTGTGGATGGATTGACATTGACATTAGTTTTACCCGACTGAGATTGTTCTTGCAGTCGGCCACTTTTTAATTTATATAAAAAGAAAGTCACGTTATAATATTCGACTTGTATTAAAATCACTTATATTTAGGTTCATCGGCAAGATGTCGAATATATCCAAAAGAAGAAAGGAAGGCTCAAAGGCCAAGATCAAGGTATCACACAAGGAGGTCACTTCGTGGCTTATTCATTTCATGCCTTCTTGATCACGTCACGCTACTGTGTGCTGCGTTGATAACCGAAATGTATAGATATTGTTGACGTGATTGGTATTTTATTTAAATTACCACAGATGTAAACAGGAAAAAGAAAACGACATTATTTTTAACTAATTAACTACTTATGTTATGAACAATTGGTTTCAGACTGTGCTTGATTGTGATTAATTTTTATTGCTGCAGAGCATGGGAGACCATAAAGAATTCCTGAAGCGCATTACTAAGACACTGTACTATGGAGAGCTGCCGACACTACCCTGTTTGAGTCTTCCAGTCACTGGTGTGTTCAGTCTAAATTTGAATATTTTTTATTATGTTTGTTATTCTAAAAAACAAATATCTACAACTTATTATGCATTCAAGTTTTGTGTTGATTTAGTGCTCTTTTTAGAAAGCATGGAACAAAATTGATATCAGCTTTTTAACAGCAATTAGAGCAAGTAAAGTTTGCACAATCCCTTATATAGGGTTATTGAAATTTTTTTTTAATTTGTAAAAAGTATTGTTACAAAATAAAACACTGTCTATACCATGTTTCAAATGTGCAAACACTTATAAAGAAAATTAGGCTCAATGCTAAATGGAGTTCCTTCCCATTATAAGATAGAGCATACTCTATAATTACTAAATCCTAGACATTGGATGGCAACTAAATTAAATGTGATCTACAGAGATGATCAATAATGTGATCTAAAATAATAATAATAATAATAAATATTTTTTACATTCACACCAATTAGCCTAGCCCAAAGTAAGCACTGTAAGGCTTGTGTTATGGATGCTAGGGTAACGGATAAACATACATATATAATACATAGATATGTTATATTCATATAAATAAATATAAATATCCATGAAGAGGTCAGGTACAAATGCTCCTGTTCATCATACAAACACCTGCCCCTACCGGGATTCGAACCCGGACCGTTGGTGCGAAAGGCAGGATTGTACCGTTGCACTAAACAGTCATCATATACTATACAAATTAATAAGTGCTATAGAGGGTTATAATGGATTTTATAAATAACTTTATTTATCTTGTGAATTTTCTTCACATTTTGACTATACATCGTCAACTGTTTGTGTCAAGCTAATAATTTTTTTTTATACTAATGTAACCATCCATTTTACTTAGATGTAAAATTATGATGTCTGATATTTAATCAACTGACAAGCTTTTAAATTTCATTAAAAACTTACTGCATATCTAAATACAACATTTCAAATCTGTCTTTATGCATACAAATATATAGCTCGCCAGCTGCAGCATGCTTGCCTGATGCAGTATTCTGCCGTCAATAGCATAGTTACAATAAGTACGCTCTCGACGGTTTCAAGAAAAATGGGCTAAAAGTTTTGGTATGAAAATCTTCCATAAATAATTTGTTTGTAATCCGATCATAGTGACTGTAGCTTTAAAGGAAAGAGGACCTTAGCACCTATATATTTTCGTACCAAAACTTTTAGCACATTTTTCTCGAAATCGTCGAGAGCGTACTTACTGTAACTATGCTATTGACGGCAGTATTGAATACAATACAATACATGTTATATTTCAAGCTGATAGCCTGCTTTTTGTGGTTCATATGCCTGTTTTTGGTTGCTTGTGCGTGCAGAGATCTCGTGTGAGGTGTGGTCAGTGTCACAACGTGGACGGTCCCTGCGACGGCTGCACGCGGATGCGGCAGCTGGACTAGCTAGAGGTGCTTGCGTGTCCCCGTGCGCGCTCGTACTCGCGCTGCTCTACCTCGAGAGGCTTAACGCCTGCAACCCGGACTACCTCGCCGCCACTCCGCCCGCTGATCTCTTCCTTGTCTCATTGGTAAAAAAAGTATTATTTCACTTAATTTTTACATTTAACAGGCACGGTAGTGATCCTAGCTTCTGCGCCAAAGGTCCCGGTTTCCAATCCCGAAGCTTGTGTGAAGAACACAAGCACTTGTTCCATACTTATGGTTTTCTTAAAACTAATTTATGTAGTCGAAACGTTATTTGGTATCCATATTAAATTTTTTTTACAATTGATGAGTTGTCCAAAATTTATTTATTCATTATTTTCTTTTAATAAATTAGTTATAATTATAATATTTCACCTCAGAGCAGAGAACTGAAGACCAAAACTTTAACTATTGATTTTGTTTATCATTGCTGATTAATTACACTTTGACAGACAATTTACTTAACCGATTCATTGCTGATGACACACCTGTCGTACCATCATTTTTTTTTTTGCGTGTGGCTTTAGCCACTGAAACCGTTTCATTTTTAAATCGATGATAACTCCTTCAAATCAAGTTTTAGGGAAATCAACCCAGACTAAAACTATCTTCATTTTTCACGTAAATCAAGCTCGTAGCCTTCGTTTCTGTAATTGTATGTAGTAACGAATCGGTAAATTGTTTCTGTATTTTTGTGTGTTAATTATAGTGCATTCAATAAAAATAAACATATTTCTGTTGACTGCAATATAAAAAAAACTTTTATGGGCACTGATATTAGTATCATTCAATAAGAAGGCTTGTGCTGTTCAGCGTGTTTGAGGCTCCAATATTCCAGTTTGTCCGTTACGATACACCGCAATAGTGGAGATATATAGATAGCATATGGATGCAATAATAAAAAAAGTACACCGCAAATCATAGGCGAAAAGTTTAAGTGGCTGTACAGCAGTTGAAGGGTCGTTGCCCCCATAAACTGCATAAACGTGCATATAACGAAGCTAATTGTTTTATTATCACATTTTACTCTGATACGTCGCTTTAGTAGGAATTTATAGTAACACCTTTCGATAATGCCACTCAAATTAATTGCCTTGTACTTTGATAAACAATATCGAGTAAATACATAAAGAATCATGTTTAGTTATTACAGATATTTTGCGCATAATTTATATTTAATTCTAACGTTTTGACTCATTAAATAAAATGCAAAATAAAACAATTTTGATTTATATAAATTTAAACGGTTAGGAATGTCCCCGTTTAAAATTTGTGAAGGTAGTAAAGAATTTGTGACGACCATTGCCTTAGTCATCATGTGATCACGGCTCATGTAAAGGAGTTTTTTTTATTAAATATAAATTATGTACACAAATCCCTAAATAAGTTGTTTTATTTAAATTAAATTTTGTTTGTTCCATGTTTTACTTGTTTCTGTCTTTTAACAGTCGAAATGAGAAAATTTTCACTTCTTTATTTATATTTCAGATGGTAGGAAACAAATTTTTGCAAGATGATGGGGAAGATGACGAAGTGATATGTTCGGAATGGGCGGCCTCTGGCGGCGTCGAACTTAACCAGTTGAAGAAATTAGAGTTGGATTTTCTAAATGCGATAGTAAGTTTACTCATTGTGTTTTTACAATTTAACTTAAAAACAACACCCAAGTCACTAATATTTATATAATGCTAACATTTTCAAAAAGTAAGCTTAGTGTAGATAAATATTTTATACACATATATAACGAAAATCATTATGCGTTTCTGAAAAGCAAGATAGGTTCCATTCGACCGTTCGTCCTGCCTCGTTTACGCGACACTTTGAAAACATTCTATTAAAAAAACTTTTTTTTAAAACAAACTTATTCACTTTTTAATAAAACGAACTAAAAACTAAAAAACGATCAAAACAGCCCAAACTCGATGGGTTTGTATCATTTATTGTGGAGTTCCTAAGGTCACCTTCAGCTCCAGCTTCAGACCCTGATTACCATATAGGATCAAAGTACTCGTCCATACGAATCACGTGTCCAAACTCGATGAGGTTGTGTCCTTTTATTGTGGAGTTCCTATAGTAACCTTCCAGTTCCAGCATCAGATTAGCTGTTATCATATTATTGGATTATCACGCGATATACATATGCATGCACAGCTCAATCGGACACTGGGAAGTGGGTTAAATTTAACTTGCAAGATTTCATTACAGACACCGGGACAGGTGAAAGTAAATAAAATCTTGTAAAATTGTGTTAATCAACCCCAGTAGTGCCTTTCTCGTTTAATGGTGTGGATGGCACAGATCAAGTATCGTTAAAGGCCCTTTTCCTGTCATGCGTTTTTCCATCCGTACGCGGATCTGGTCCGCATGCGTGCCGCCCGCAATCTATCATTTCATACATGTTTTTACTATCATGCGGGCAGCCCGCGAGCGGTACGCGGATCGGCTGCGGGCGCGCAGCCCGCGTGCGTTCTACTCGGACGCGGGCGGCGTTCTTCTACTCTCAGTGTTGTTTTTACTGTGACGCGGAACGCACGCATGGTTATAGACGCCAACAAAAATGAAAATTGATATGGAGAGAGTGATAGTTGAAGTGCACTTTCGTCCTGCATTGTGGGATAAGCAAAATGCTTTGTATAAAAATCGCTATGCAGGAGCAGCTGCTTGGCTAGAAATTTGCCTATATATATATATATATATATGTATATATATATAAACACCTCTTTGCACACTTAGTTGATCCAGCCACGACCCCGTACATTGCTGACTCCGCCTTTTGCACCGAATAACTTAACTCCTGTTGCGTATTTCTCGGGCGAAATGGCAACGTAGCATTCTATTATGCGATGTTGCCAAATGTATTCGTCGATAGTACCTATACTCGATATATTTTTTTTCAACAATTTCATGCAATAGTGGATCCGTAACGGCTAAATTTCTTAAATGCACGAAGTCTTTTTGGCTCCGAATATATTTCAAAAATCAATTACTTGTGTTGATCCATTTATATACACGTACGTCCAGTAATACTTGTTTTGATCCAAATAGGTACGATACCGTAACGGTCGATCAATTATGAATTTATTATACCTAATCTAGATATTTTATATTCGCAATGCCCCATACATTTTAAGATGCGGTGTTCGGGGGGAGCACCGTACACCGCACCGCACCGCATCTCAATTTGAATGCGCTAGATGCGCTAGTTGAACTGTGCGCTCGTCGATATTATTTAAATTTTTATTTAAATTCGTCATTTGAATTTGTTTTTGAATGAAAGAAGACAAAAATGAAGGTCAATGTATGTGTTTTACATTTAGTACCTAGTTAAGCGATTTTTTCTATCTGAAGTTTAAATTAAAGAACTTATACCAAGTTACGTATCGACAATTCAAACAATTCGAAATTCAATCTACTCAACATACCTACGTGTATTACAAAAATAATTTTACTTAGCCGCGTTATATTTTAGCGATTTAAAGCGTTGTTTTCTAATAATTTGTGGTAGGTACTGAAACGCGTATTTTAGAGTTAGTTTGCGTTTCGTTCCAGCGTCATAGTTTGAATTTTTTTTGCGGAATAGGTTCTATTGGTTGTCATTTTTAAACTTGTTATTTCTATCTGTTCGAAATAAGGTTGTGAATCCTTGACTGGGGTTTTACTAAATTTATAGCTTCTCGTGAGCTGGCATTTTTTGAAACTGATAATAATATATGCTCCCTTAGCAATTATTTGCATGTATTAACAAATCATAATAAAATACAGTGAATTAACTGCCCAATTCAATTAAGTTTGAAGGGCTGTCACTTACATTTAATTGTCAAATAAATCTGCTGTTGGTACATAGCTGGCAATTAAAACTTCGGTTAAAAAATGCATGAAGATGGAAATTAAGTTAAGTTAAAAAGGTACCTACATTACCTTACCCTATTTTGAAAAAGCCCACTTGACTGTTAACACATTGCTATATAATCCCGTATAGGTACACGTCCTTCCAACTATTCTAATACATTTATTATTTTTAGTTGAACCAGGTATCCAGACCAAAGTTCCCGAAAAATTGAGGACCCTACCAGTTTTGTTTTGTGTGAATGTTGCGTGCTACCTAGGTATACGTGGGTAACACTGAAAATGCTTAGAACTGGCCAATTAGAAACATTGCTAATGAAAACTTTTTTTAATTTCAATTTAAGAACTCTTTGGTAACCTAATGTAGTATATTGCATTCATTTGTCATTTGTGAGCTGGCATTTGTGAATTGGCGGCAAATATAAAACTCTGTTACACGTGAAAATGAACCTAACGTGAGAAAATTTTCGGTTAATGATTTATTATGACTTTCGTTGTGGGCTTACTCAACAACAAAGCTACGATAGGCTGCGATTAGCATTTTCTTATGAAGCCCCATCTCGTGCCACTATTTACAATTGGTTTAACGAGTTTAAGTTTAAGTGATTGTGACGTAGCAATTTCAATGATGATCCGCGTGAGGGACGTCTTTTAACAGCGACTACTGAAGATAACATCAGTGCTGTGCGACGCATGATAGAGAATGATAAGAGAGTGACCTATCAGCAGATACGGGCAAGCCTAGGCATTGGTATGAGTCAAGTTCAAAAAATATTACACGAACATTTAGGCGTCAGGAAACTTTGTACCAGATGGATTCCCCTTACTTTAACCGACGACCAGAAACACCTTTGCATGGACTGGTGTCGCCAAATGTTAGATAAGATCAACGGCGGTGACTCAAATGCTGTATTTGACATCGTCACAGGTCATGAAAGCTAGATATATTGCTACGAACTTGAAACCAAAAGACAATCAGCTCAGTGGGTGTTTCCTTTCAAGGATCGGCCAATTAAGGTAAATAAAGGAAAAAAACAAGGAAAAAAGATGATTGCCTCATTCTTTGGTCGGAAAGGTCATTTTGCGACAGTTGTGCTAGAAGACGGAAGGACAGTTACTGCAGATGGTATGTCAATCGCTGTTTGCCTGTTGTCTTGGAAAAAATTCGACAGAAGCGCCCTCGAAGCAAGATCCTCCTTCACCACGACAATGCTTCAGCGCACTCCGCAAAACGGACTGTTGAATATTTGACTATGGCAGGTGTCGAGATAATGAGTCATCCGTCGTACAGTCTTGACCTGGCGCCCTGCGACTTTTATTCATTCCCAAGAACAAAAGATAAAATTCGAGGTATTCGCTTTAGGAGCCCTGAAGATGCGGTGAAAGCGTACGAAAATGCCATAGAAGAGACCCCTAAGGAAGAATGAATGGGCCCACTGCTTTTCTCAGTGGTTCCATCGAATGCGACGATGTGTAGTGAGGAACGGAGATGACTTCGAAAAACAATAAAAGTATTGGCAACTTTCTACATTAAGCTGTTTTTCATTTTCTAAACATTTTCTGTGTAACCTAGGTATTAAAAGCATGTTAATATCTATAAGGCTTCAGTTTATTAAGAGATCTTTTTCGAGTTCCGGCTCTCGGCGCTATTAAAAGCTTTACAAGTACAACGGAAAAAAATAATTGCTCCCTAAATTACGTATTTAATGTTAATTCTGGCAAATAGAAGCACTAACATTAATTTCAAACATAATTTTAAACCTTCCCAAAGGGAAAGTAACAGAAAGTCACTTTAGTGGCGAATTATCGCGTAATTATTTATGTGAACGTGCGTCCACCATTCAACTGATGCGTGCGTGAGTCTCGTGTCTCAACTAAAGGATTCAATCCCAGGATAACGAATCTCGGGATCCCGGCCTCATTTTGATCCCGAAAATTTTGGAATTAAATTTGACAAATCCCGGGATTTTCGGGATAGGATTGAAATTGATTTCTTTAATTTATTCCTGAAATTAATTAAAGAATTTCTACAAGCACGAAGTGTTCCTTCTAGTTCCATCGAGCCTGAAGACGCTTTTGCAACTTCTGCACTTATTATGTGCAACAAACTAAAACAAGATTAGAAACAAATCTTTATATCGATTTATAAGCAAATCTTTAAAGAATCGTTTTTTTTTTGCAATTCATGGGATTTTAGATATATTTTACATGATTATTACATTTTTATGTGACTAGTCGACTTTATATCTCATAGTTAAATGATTTTGACGAAATAAGAGTCATTAGTTATCTGTTAACCTTGACTTCATGCTGGCACCAGTATGATCACCAGATGAACATACTCTTCGAAAACTTACAGCAGAAATATCATGTTTGGACTCATGAGATTGGTCTCGATGAATAGAGTTTAAAAAACTTAAAATAAATGGTAAATTAGAAATAACGTACAAAAACTCCCTACGCCAAATTCAACCTCTTAAAACTTAATAATAATAATTAAGTATTCGCATATAATTTCTCCCAACGAAGTCGGTACACGTAATGCTATAAGTGCACTGAAAGTAATTGATGCCTTCCACACAATATTTTCAACATAAAACAACTCTGTTTGTTCAGTAAAAGTGTAAATACACTTGTTACCTTTTAATAATCGATTATCCATACAATCTATTCAAAAGGGAATTATTGGCAGAAGACTTTTAGAATTTGAAAATCATTCAATAAACAAAGAAAATTCTATAGAAAAAGAGTTTGAAAGTGAAATAACTGATTCATATGTTAACGAGAAAAGAAATAATGAAACTGACAGTGACACAGATAGCAAAGAAAATGAAACTAGTAAATGTGATTATATTAAGGACAAAAAAATCAAAACTTTCAAAAATAAAGAGAAACAAATAGATGCAGTAATAAACGATAATTATCTTCAATAATGAAAGCGACAACAGTATTGTCAATGAAGACAATAATAAAGAGAATGATCACCCAAATAAAAGCACTATATGTGAAGAAAGAAGTGAGAAAATAAGAAACAATAAGAAGAGTAAGTACGTTAAAGAAAAACAACCAAAGAGAAAAACAAGAAACACAAAAAAATACTAACCGATGAAAGAATTACTGAACAAAAGGGAAAAGAAATGATAAACAAACTGAAATGATGGATCTGATGAAAGAATAACTGTACCAAATTTATTTATTTTTTTTAAAACGAAAGAAAACTCATAACAAATGGTGTAGTGATGAAGGTTGAAGCAGTAATGCGACATCTAAAACACTTTATAAAAATGAAAAAAAAAAAACAGGAAAAGCCTTATGCGAACAAGTATTGCGCAAAATTCTACATAAACGAACTTGGATGCAAATTAATACTTACATCAACAATGTTTACAAAAAGAATTTATAATAAAAATATAAAATCCAAGAACTACCTCTTTGCGCAATATTTCCTTTGAATTAAAGACAAGTGTACAATTTAATTTTATTGGGCTTCACGTAAAGGTTTGTTTCAGTATTTTAGCAAAGTATTTTTCATTCATTCATTTATTCACGTTACTCCAGACTGATTTCTTGTAAGTTTTCCTTTTTTTAAGACAAGATTCTCTACTACTTTGAAATACTAGCTAGACATAATTAAGTTACTGTAATATCGTAGCCAAACGTGCCAATGAGGAAGCCCTTGGCAAATGCTGCGCCCTGATTGGCCCGTTTGAATTGGATCAACAACTGCTCATACGCCAAAAAGGTAGATTTGTATAAAAATACCTTAATTATTATTATAACTCATCGTGACAATTGTGGCTCCGAACGGAGCTACATATTTATGGTCAGCTGGCATTGGATCAACAAAAGACACCCGGATCAACAAGTGAAAATGGATCAACAAATTACTACCTATACGGCACGTTGGAGCCACAAAGTGCCCAAAGGGATATCTATATACAAGGTTATTTTATAAACACCATCCAAATTTTTTCTAGGCATTAGATATCATTCAAACACTTCATTTATGAAAAAAAATTGGTAGGTAAAATTTCCGCAAAAATATTATTTTGTCCGAGCGAATTATTACAACAGCTGGTTACTGGTCAAAAGAAAGGTCGCCCGAAAGGTCAAACACGGCCGAAATGTTTTGAATGAAACAGCGGGGTGGGGTCGCGGGGTGTTGATGCCGAGGTACAGTAAGAAAGAACGACGTAACTTTCTTTTTCCAAAATTGAGTTGTTAGAAAGTCAATCTGTCGAAGAAAAAATCGTTTGAGTGAGAAAATTGCCGAATGGGTGAAAGTTGTTTTATTTGCTGTAAAATGGTCTTAGTTATCTACCTTGAAGGTGGCCACGCGCCATCTTGGTGCGTCTTTTTGCAAACTCCAAAAACGAGCCAAAAAAAATTGAAATGCATTTTTCTCGGAATGTATGCATTTCACAGAAAAATCGATTGATTATAAAATGTAGAGGACGTCAAGATCTACAAAAAATGTCATTGCTGCAATCCCGTACACCAACAAATGCACACAGTAGGTGGCGCCAAAGTCTTCAAACGGTGTTTTTTTATTTTTCACCTTGAAAATACATTTTTATTGCAAAAATGTAAATGTAAAAGTTGTTCCTTAGGATTTTGTCAACGACTTTTGTTTGAACAATTTTTTTATACAACTTACCGTTTTGAAGCTGGACCTCGAAAAAGAATGAAAAGTCCAATAATACGGTTGCCTGCAGTATAAGTCCACATGTGTAGTGCACTTTTTGACCACGATTCATTTATTTGTATTAATTAATGTCATTCTAACAATTTAAATTTGTTAATTATTTAAATTTGTTTCGCATTAAACCATTTCTTGCTAAATAATTAAAAAAATACTGTTGCCTGTTTGTTTAAAAGAGGAAAAATAATGAATTTTTTTTTTTCCATTTATTGCAAAACGGTCAGTTGTATAAAATTAAAATAATAATGTTTACCGTAAATTTGTTATGTTACGTTGAAATAGTAAATTTTGATTATTTCATAAAAGAAAAAAATAAAAATCAATAATTCAATAGCCTTATAAATACTACTATTTCTATTAGAACAATGAAGGGAAATAAAATATTGTTTGTTTTTGCCGAAAACCGTAATAACTTTGAAGTCGATGTTTTTATAACTTGCAAAAAGTTAGAACAATGACTTACTCAATTTAAATACTCGAAGCGCATGCGGCGAGCCGCGATCGTGGCTGCGCGCGCAGGTTGTGGCTAGGGTTGCCACCTTTTATTTTTGTAGTTAAAGTACTCTGGTTATTATAGGTAAGAAAAAAAAGTACATAGTATGAAAATAAAGTACAATTTATTTTCCTTTATCATTATGTTTAAAAGCATATTTTTTATTGCTTTTTGCAGTTTGTATCAAATTAGTATTTCTATTAAACAATTGCAAACACAGCATCTTTACAGTCTAGCATAGCATAGTTTAGTTTGGATATTTAATGCAACCATATCAATTCACACACACACACAGAAAAAGAAAATTTGTCTTCTTACTTGTCCTACTCCTATACTGAAGCAATTGTAAATGTAATTCCACACAATTTGCATTTTCCATTATATTCGTTCTGTGGATCATAAATTAACCAATCACCATGTCCGTTTTCCCACGTACTTTTATACTTTACTGCAATCGTTTATTTTTCTTTTTGACCTATCATTTCTTTTAAACATTTTTTCGGTGTAACATATTCACTATCTGTTCCGAGAGAGAGTTCTGTTCTGTGCGAGAACCGATACGGTAGGTTTTGTTCATGATGAAACCCAGGATAAAGAAATATCACGTAAAACACACTAGAATAACAATTGACTTCTTAACTAAGCAAAAAATTAGTCAACCTCTTGACAGTTTTGACAGATAAGGAAGTGTTGCCAACAAAAAGTGTACATTAGTTGCGGAATATTTTTTGTCAACTCTTTATTGTCGAGCTGTACTACTAAAATTTTCAAAATCCCAAAAAATCAAATCATTCGAAATAAAGTATTTTCGTACGGGTGGCAACCCTAGTTGTGGCGACACCTGTGCAATGAAATCAGTCACGCGGGAACCTCCCGCGACGTACGTCTTGTGCTCCCGCGAGCTTACATCACATAAATACCTACCTAACAAAATGTATTCAAATCGCGAGTATTACGAGATGGTACGGTGCTATATTTTAAGTGGAGAAAGCTTAAACGGTGCCTGTGCACTGTACGAAGCTGAAAGTCTTCCTCGTCTTCGAAATAGTGGTTTCGTAAATGCTACAACACCGATTCGTCAAACCATTTTAGCTGCGAATCAACGCTTACTTGACCACGGACAATTTACGACGCCATCACACGCTCGAGGAGGTGGTAGAAGGAGACTTGCAATTGAAATCGAAGACGAAATCTTTGATTTCTTTGATCGAAATCCCAGAGCAAGTACGAATGACGCAGCAAGACGGTTCGGCGTAAGTCAACCCGCGGTGTGGAAATTACTTAACGCCGCAACCATGCATCCTTATCACTATCAGAAAGTGCAGTCTTTAGGTGAAGCAGATGCCGTGCCTCGCCGTGCCTTTTGTGAGTGGCTGATTGAACATCCTGGTGCTGTTATTTTATGGACTGATGAATCTTTATTCACTCGCGTGGGACTGTATAACCAACACAACGAGCATTGGTGGTCGTTCCGGAACCCGCACGTGATAAGGGAGAACCATCATCAAGTGCGTTTTAGTGCAAATGTGTGGGCGGGTATTATCGGTAACCAAGTACTGGGGCCGTTCTTTATTGAAGGGCGGTTGACCGGAAGCACGTATCTTGATATGTTACGCACTGTAATATCCGACTTTATGGACGAAGTACCACTCGCGCTTATTCAAAATCGCGTGTTTTATTTCCAACAAGACGGAGCACCACCTCATTATGCGGCCGCAGTTCGCGATTATTTAAACACCGAACATGGTGATCGCTGGATCGGTCGTGGAGGCCCCGTCCCATGGCCGCCCCGATCACCAGACCTCACGCCTTGTGACTTTTTTTTGTGGGGCGAAATTAAACGGCGGGTTTATGTGGAGGAGGCCCAAAGCCTCGAGGACTTAAAAATAAAAATAATCCGTGCATTTGACGAAGTGAAAAATGACACTGTAGTGCTTAATAAAATTAAAGACAATGTTCGTAAACGTGCAAGACTCTGTTTGGAGAGAAATGGTCTACATTTTGAACAGTTAATGAAGTACTCTTAAAACGATTGTTTTCAAACTTTATGTAAGTGTATTATGATTGGTTCTTTTATTTATTATTGGGTTTGAGTATAGCAAAGGTGTGCAGGGCGTTTAGACTTCAAAAAATATGTTTTTAATTTAATTATTTTGCATTCGCAATGCAATATTTTCTATGAGATATAAAATACGTGTGTAAAAAACAACTACGCCTCCGAGCCCTCAGGTAGGATTCGAACCCACGACCTTTCGCAATCCGGGCAAGTGCTCTGACCACTGAGCTACCGAGACGCTGGCAAACGTGTCGAATTTTACAAACGTATTTCAACTTCTATTATGAGTTCAACATCGAAAGTAATATTTTTACAAATATTAAACAATCGATTAAGATGGAACCAGCTATAATTATGTGCTTTTTATTTAATTTTTTGCATTCATGATGCAATATTTCTATAAGATATAAAATACGTATGAAAAAACAACTACGTCTCCGAGCCCTAAGGTGGGATTCGAACCCACGACCTTTCGCAATCCGGGTGAGTCATAAAAATTATAAAATCTAATAATAATTTTACTCTTTCTATTTTTTCATCCGGCTTCGGATTAGTATTAAATGAGCGATGTTAATGTTTAGGACTAGGAAAAGTATTGAAATGTGTTATCAGTGAATTTATTGCTTTTTAATACCGATTTTCGTATTGCGTATGCGATTCCTGTGTTTTTTTAGTTTCTGTTGTTAATAGTTCTCTTAGTTTTGTATGTTTCAGTGAGACAAAAAAAATCTTAAGTTCTAGACGCCTTGCACAGCCATTGCTATACTCCAACCAATTTTTGTACCTAAGTTGTTCCAGATTTTTTAAATACGCCTTATTGCAAAAAGTATGGTTTACTTTTACGTTCAAAGATTTTATCTGTTATTAGAAAACAACTCATACCTTCTGCAATTTGACGGTCCTAAGCCCGATCAAGTATGAAGGAAAAATTTGGAACTTATGACAATTATTGTTATGTATTAATGAAATATGCGAGAGCGGGGAGCGGGAGCGGCGGCGGGAGGTCATGTAGTCATCTGCTACAACACCGTGCGCAGCGTAATGTATCAATGAAATGCGGGGGTTGTGTAATCATCTGCTCCAACACCGTGCGTAGCGTGATTGTGACAGTAAATCGGTAGTTTTCCTCGGATAACTTTGTATAGCCTTAACTTAATATTTTAGTACTGAGTGATATTAAAAGAAAAAAATCTTGTTTCGTAACTCTCTTCAAAGAATATCATTTATAAATTTGGATGGTGTTTATATAATGACCTTGTATATATATATATATATATATTGATAATTTACATTAAACATACCAGTAAATTGTCTGGTTTCAAGATATGGATCTACTCTGAATTGTTTTTTATATTTGTTTTTTTTAAATGATATAAGCGGTAATCACTTTTTAACGTTCATTTTTGGACACGAGTGTACTCACTGGCGACACGCACGAGACTGCAGCGAAACGGTAAATCTTTGTCCTGCGTGTGGCCAGTAGCGTGCTATCACCCGCATGCGGACCAGATCCGCGTGCGGACGAAAAAACGCATGACAGGAAAAGGGCCCTTAACCTGGTTTATTTTTAACGGAACGGATATCGCAAGTTGAGTCGCATACGCCCAGCAGTGTTTAAAACGGGGAGAATAGAGAGCCCCACTAACGGTGTGGGATGACGGAGTGGATGGTACCTAAATGAAAACCATGATTTGAATACGTAAAATTCTACAACACTCATCTTTTAAATAGTATATGCACTTTTAAATTTTGTTCTGCTATATTAATTGAATGCTGTGATTATTAATAACTGTAAGAATAACCATAAGTTCTTATATTGAAGTGAAAACTTCTTTAGCATCGTTGTGATTTGAAAGTCGATGAAACGAAAAAGCGACAGTAAAAAGAGAGACATAAATTCATAAGATTTAACGTAGGAGAAAATGAGATAGGAAGCATTATGTACGTGTGTTAATACGTGTTTGTGTACGCAAGCTTGAGAGAAGGCATCACAACAACCGTGGTATTCTGTATATGTGACTTTTGAAAGTTTTACTTTGACAACGTGTGCATTGCACACATGCTTTTTTTTCCCTTGTAAGGCTGTATCTTATGTTGGTGATTCAATAAATATTTATTTGCAGAACTTGTAGATGCTTTTATAAAAAAATGTGTCTTTACCCAATTCTGAAATAGTTATTATATATCATCATCATAAAAATTTCAGGATTGGAACGTATTCGTGAGCGAGAAATCATTCGAAGCAGGCCTGCGATGGCTGGAGCGACGTGTGGCGCTCAAGCAAGCGCGCCTCCACGGTTTCTTCACGTACACCGACCTGATGGCGGTGGGATCACCCGGTTTGGACGAATTGGCCCGCGCCACTATCGTTGGGGTCGCGGTTGCATTGGGTGCCCTTGCCTCGGCCCTCGCCTTAATCACCTCCGCTTTGCTATTGACTCGTATGGCTTCCCTCCCCTCTCCCATCGCTCGCCCCGCCCCATTTTCTCGCCCCGCCCCCTTTTCTCGCCCCGCCCCTAATACACAATCGAATATTATAACGACAGACGCCATTCCCCCGCTCCTCAACAACGTGACCCTCGAAGACCTCGATCGACCGACCTGTTGCACAACGTGGTCGACTTACCGTGACAACTCTTCGCCCAAAAGAAACTGGTTCGACGGCATCGTCGTATACGACTGGAAGAGTTTCGAGCCGTGGTGGTCGAGGACTTCAGTGCTGAACTGGCTGTACCAGAGTTCCCTGGTCAACCCGGTGCAGCGTTGGCTAGAGAAGCTCGACGAGTACGCTGATGTCGTGAGGAAAGCCGTGGGTAATCTAGAGACTACATCGGGACATTGTCACGAATTCGGTCGACACGGCGTGCAGTCGCATTGCGTTCGCCAATGGCTGAATCTGAGCAAACTCAATGTCCTCGTGGCTTCTGTCTCGGATCGATGACTTCGACCATATTACATAATACGATCTTCGTAAAATGAAACCTATTGCATTGTCTCAACTTCTAGAAATCACAGAGTTTTATCTCCTTGCAAATATTTTTAAGTGATTGTTGTGTCTTAACTATTTTTAATGTAATAAATGCATCACCCCGATGCATTTAGTGACTTACGAAATGCAGAAAATTGTAGTTACCAAATGGAAAGTACTAAAGTGACGCACAATGTCAACTACTGCTGACTGCGTGCTGGTGGCTAAAGAGACAGAATTATGTTTATAAAAGTTGACTTATTACAAACTGAGTTTAATGCTAGTAACGTATACGAAACTTGGTACTAGGGTCAATTCAAGCTAATTCAGAGTTGAAGCGCGTTGAAGCGTCAACCCATAAGTAATTCTATCATATTCACATACATTCCTTCTGGAATAAAACAAAGATGCATGAATTCTCACGCTTTCTAGAGAATACGAGCGTCTTCACACGACCAGCCCTACGATAACAAAAGCGTACATCGAAATCACTACTAAACGTAAATGCGATGTGAATACGCGCGAATTCCCGAGAATACGCTTCGCTTTAATTGTGAAAAATCTGACACTTCGACTAGCTAACTTGAATTGACCCTTAGTTATAAAATAAAAATAGCCTTATTCTAACCCAATAACATTATTTTACGTGCCCTAACGTCGCCCTTTATTAATTTTCACATCATAAAGATTAGTTTGCGTTGCATTTTTGTCACCATATAAATCGAAGAAGCACAAATTGCCGTTTTTTCTGTGTCCCTAAAAATTATGAATTTTCAGGGACTCTCAAAAGAACCGTAGCCTTTTAGTACATTATTTTTTAATTAATATTCAAATTTAATACGTTGATATTAAGGGGGAAAAAAAAGTTTTTTTTTCTTTAGTGTCATTCTTACAGTACAGGATAATATTAGTCAATATTATGCTGTACTGTACCCCATGCCTGGCACACAATTTTACTTTTCAATGAGAACAAATGGACAAAATATGTGTACAGCCCGTATTTCTTTCGATCATTCAAAACATGTTGCTTTAAGCCTATAATAAAAACTTTTCCTACCATTTCTTTTGTGAAAAACTTTAGATTCTCAAATTAAAAAAAATGAATGGTAATTAAAAAATAATCCTGTAGGTGTTTGTTCACGTTCATAGACAACGTTTTTACATGTTCGTAACTAAGTAATGCCTGTGATCAATTTTCTAACTTTCAATAAAACTACTTTCAAACTATTTTTGTCTTTTTTATTTTTCATAAAAAACATAAGAATATAATATAAAAAAACGTAAAAACTTAAATTTTAAAATATTAAAAAAAGATATTTTTATCCTTGCTTATACACTCGGCGTCAAAAAAATCGCACCTCTAAGAAAATCACGTTCAAATGGCATTAACTCTGGATATGCACATGCAGTCGTATTAATTATAATTTTATTTAAAAGGTTACTTAATTAACTTAATAAAAAAACATTATTTTTCATTATCAAATAAAACCTAAAGCAACAAATAAAGGGTCACAAAAATTCTAAGGAAATTTTGCTGCTCGGGAGAGTCGCGAGTTGCGCTAACTTTGTGGGTATAAAGAGGTCAACACGGGTTCAATGTGGGTCATTCGCTATTAAACCGTTGAAGGGGACACACGCACTGATTTTACTGAAGAAAGAACATCTGGAAAATGGACACTACAGCTGATGAGGCCGCTCAAGTGGTTGCACTACTGCAAGCAGGGGTGCGGCAGTGTGATGTCGCCCGGCAACTGAATCTGAGCCGTTTTTCGGTTCGTAGAGTCTACCAGCGCTTTTTAGAGACCGGTGGCTATATCCGGCGACATGGGTCCGGTAGACGTCGCTGCACTTCGGAAAGAGACGACCGGTTCGTTGTGTCGTACTCTTTGAGAAATCGCTTCTCAAACGCTGTTCAGCTGCAACAGGAGCTCCAGGCAGTTCGCAGACGCACCGTGAGTGTATCCACGGTTAGAAGAAGACTGAAGGAGAAGAACATAGCAGCCCGCAGAGCTGCTACAGGTCCAAAATTGACTGCAGCGCACCGACGAGCCCGCTTGCAGTTTGCTCGCGACCACGTCGATTGGACCATTGAGCAGTGGGGAGCTGTTCTCTTCTCAGACGAGACACGAGTGTGTCTTTTCTGCAACGACCGACGAAGAAGAGTATACCGGAGGCAGGGTGAACGTTTCGCTCAAGCCTGCATCCAGGAGACGGTGGAATATGGAGGCGGATCCTGCATGTTCTGGGGCGGTATGTCGGCTGCCGGCAAAACCGACCTGGTCTGCGTCTCCCGGACCGGAGGTGCTCGCGGACAAGGGTCGCTGACTGCGCGCCGCTATATCACAGAGATCCTGGATGTGCATGTGGTCCCTTTTGCCGAATCTTTTGGCGAGGGGTTCACATTAATGCACGACAACGCTCGCGCACACACTGCAGCCATCGTGAACGACTTCCTGCGGAGGTCCCAAATTCCTGTGATGCAGTGGCCAGCGAGAAGTCCTGATCTGAATCCGATAGAGCACCTCTGGGACCATCTTAAACGTAAGGTTCGATCTCGGGATCCGGCTCCTTCGACTCTAGAGGAACTCCAAACCGCGGTGATTGAAGAATGGGGTCTTATCCCTCAAGAAGAGCTCCTGAAGTTGGTGAGGTCTATGAGGGACCGTATGGAAGCCGTCATCAGGGCAAGGGGGGGTAACACTAGATTTTGAGTTAATTTTAAGACACTTTTTGTACATTTTTTTTGTAAATTATCGATTATTAATTAGGACTTAATTAAGATTTTTTATTATTTTTCAAATTTTTATGCTTTTTGTATAATTTTAATTAAAAAAAAGATTGCACTTAATTGTTGTTTGATGCTCCTTTTTGTTACCTTTCTAATGATACCTAACACTATCCTCTATATAAGGTTTAGGAATTTTTGAATAAGATTTTTATAAGGTGCGATTTTTTTGACGCCGAGTTTATATATATTTACATTTTTACGGTCGTACGAATTGGTGAAATATCCAATAACATACACCTATCACAGTGTGCACATGAGATGAGAGGTCTTAATGAAAATTTACGCATTCGATAGTAGATTAGGAGTGATTTTCAAAAATACATATTAATTTTTTCGTTAGGTAGCTATCGAATCCGTTTTTATAGGATATATTTCGGAGTGTGCAGCAGAATTGGACAACCTTGTTCCGCCGTCCCAATTTTTTCATTGGACAACCAGACTTGCAAATAGGCGACACCAATATATGGCAGATATACCAAAGAGTCGCACTGAGCGTTTTAGTTCCAATTTTGTGATACGTACCGCTAAGGAGTGGAACTCTGCCTGAATTTGTTTAATGACAAATACAATTTAGGGGTCTTCAAGTCACGATTGAATAGGTATCTTCTAGGCAAGCGCGACACATCCTAGATCGCATCGTCGCTTACCTTCAAGCGAGATAGTGGTCAAGCGCCTACCTCTTTTCTATGAAAAAAAGACTATCGAATACAGTAAACTCGGACTTAGGCCTCTGTTCGTAAAGAGTACGAGTAAGTAAGTATACAATAAAAAAATGTTGTATCTATGTTTTTACCATAAATTATTGTGATTTACTGTTTTATACTTATAAAATATAAAGAAACATTTTAAAAGGGAGTAACTACATTGAAACCAATTTGTCATAATTGTATTTTTTTATCTCTAAAATCATTATTTCTTTTGCATCTGATTTGGTTTCGAAAAACTGAACCGGGCAAACTTGTCTTAAATGAACTCACCACGAAACTGTAAAAACCAAATTGAACCACAGAAACATTACTTCCTTTCTTACAACAGTAAAGAAATTTATTTCGTTGCAAGCAAGTATTTAGTACAAATAATACAATTATGTGTCATTTTAATGGTAATTCTATTTATGGTTAACGTTAAAAATGTGTGCAACATTCTGGCAACACCAGTCTCCGATTACGTAAAAGTTACAAAGCAGTATCTAGTCTGCGGGAATATGAAAATAATTTCAAATAAAATAAAATTTTATTATCTAATAATGTTAATAAATTTAATTTAGTTCAGACATTAACAACCGATTGATGGCTACATTTTAATACATTATAGTTAGTATAAATTAGTTATAACACAAACTAAGTTGATCTATGTGCTCGTAGATATTTTTTCTAATTTATTAACATAATAATAATCTCCATGAAATCAATAAATTAGGTACTATTTTATGTAATAAACAAGTAGCAGATTGAAGAGTCTCTTAATAAATATTATATAAAGATCTATTGATTCAAGTGATTACATATTTTGAGGTATTTAAAACCTCTATATCGTCTAAATTGTAAAACAGCACGAAGTTATTTTTTTGTGCAAATTTTGTAACATCTTAATATTATTCTCTACAATTTGTGCTTTACAGTTTACTTACTTTGTGCTTAGCAAAATTTAATTTAAAGAAATATTAAAACTTAGCAAATGACATTGTGGCTTTTTTACTACACATGCCATACACAAGAATAGTACAATAGTTGCAATAACATGTTTAAAAAAGGTTAAGACGATATTTGACGTAAACAGAAACTATAAATGCAATTAGAGACCAAGAGATTATAACCAGAAAAAATTATTTCTTAAAAAATGGTCCGGGATGAAAAAAAACCGCCTTTACAAACTTTTTTTTTTACTCATTGCTAAATTAAAAAAAGGTCCGTCGTTCAATAAAACTTTTGACGTGGCGGTAAATTTTATCAACCCACGCCATTTTTTCCAGATAATATATTAGCTATAAAAGCAAAGTAAACATTACCAGACTAAGGTTGGTTTCATAGTTGTGCGTTAGGGCAGTGCTGTAAGACACGCGATCTACACAGTATTCGGAAAGTACTTGCTACAGCACGTTTTCAATAGCAGAACAGCTGTCCTTATATTCACAATCGCGTGTGTATGAAACTAGCCTAATATCACACAGTTGTATATCGTACAACTGATTTTAGTTTGAAATAGTTAATTTTATATCTACAAGCTATAAGAAAAATTAAGTTAAACAGTTCAAAAAGAACATACCTAATTATATACAGTACGCTTAATACAATACTAATTGACTCATCTATAGCCAAGATATAGAAATGCATATTAAAATTGAGCGTTAGAAAAATATTTTCTCCTAAATCCAAAATCCTAAGAAGGGATATCGTCGTTGCGACTTTAAGACCTATGTGTCCTCCTATGTCCAACAAATATGTTGGTGTTAGTCTCTTTACATTTTTTCAATACACTTTTTATCAATTATCTCGTAAACATGAATTTTACACATAGGAGGTCTTAAAGTCGCAACGACGATATTCCTATTGGTCAGAATTAAATAAGCCCCGCCCTCTTTCTGAGTGCCAATCACAGATACAGAATAAATTAAAGTATCTTTATTCCATTTTTATTTAGACTCTGTCCTCCACGTTTTCAAATTGATTATATTTTGACTATACCAGAAAAAGAAATTCTGCGACTGTGTTGGTACATGGTTGTGACCACATCACGTAAATGTCATAACTTGAAGTGTTATTTGAACACATTTTGGTATTAATACTTAATACACACTTAATTAAATTATCTACTTAAATATAATATAAATACTGATAGAAAAATACTAGAAAACATTGATTTGACTCAAAAGTTGTTCTCAGGCAGTTGCGAGTAGAGTAGATTTTTCTCGTATTTTAATATTAAAATTTATCATATAAGATAGCACTGATAATGCAACATATAAAAATTATAAATATATTTTGACATTCATCTGTTGAAACATTTTTGTGAAAGAGAACTAAGTTGGGATAGTTTATTATAATAGAAAAGAATTCTTACAAATAAAAGCACTTTCGATAATTATACTTGACAATAAAGAAAAAAAATATTTCACAATTAATATTACATTTAGAGATATGTTGTCCTCGCTCTAAAAAACTCAAGTCTTTTTTTGTCCTTTATTTTCAATAGACAAACAATCGCCACACATTTGAATATATGAAACCATTTTCTTAGAAAATAGTTCTTCTTAAATGATCGGATTGGCTCATATGAGCCGGTGACGAGCAAATTGGCTATTGAATAGTCATAAAACACTCAGTCTTTTGTGTCGCAGTATTGCATAGTTTCATGAGGCAATTTCTTTTATATACTTTCACTCAACTCGATTACTACATAAGCAATAGGCTAGATGACAAAAAATATATTTTTGCTTTAATAGAAGCTCATTTCTATAATAAACAGACAGAAAAAATCGGTTTTCGAATAACTTAAAAAACAAGCAAGATATAAGGTATTGAATATTCTGCTCCATCTCTCTCTAGCAAAACGGAAATTTACATGGAGTTTATATGGCCGTACTAAACAGTGACGTCACTGTTGATGTCGGAGCTCTCTGTCTAATCGCTTCCAAATAAACAACTTAAAATGCTTGTATCTAATGTATTTCTAAGCCGATTTGAATTCTGATTTCACAGGATTGTATTTTTTTCTACGGTATTTTAATATTTTATGACGAGACGTGAAAATTAAAATTCAGTCATTATCCCAATTCTTAGAGTGTAGTTAAAAGTGAGCGTTTAAGCTTTTAATGGTAAAACTTATTCCATTAATTAAGCTATTTTACCAAAAAGCTTTATATAACATTATGCATGGCGAGTCAGTCGTTTTTATTGACTGTGAGTGTAGTTTGTGCAGTTAAATTACGGGATTCCGTCATCATATTATTAACAAAGAATACATTGTAGACGAGTTCATAAAAAATTATCGTATTAGTAATTTTAGTTTTAGTTTAGTTTAAACCGGATTTACGATGCGTTTATTCTTGTTTTTATATATTTATTTCTTTCCTTTATTACTTAATAAGGAAGATTGAACACATGTAGAGCGACTATCACCTTAGTCATTCTGTGATCGCGACTCCAGTAAAGCGGAGCTAGGGATCGTAAAGGTGGGGCTAGGACTCTTAAATAACGGAGCTAACACTCGGAGAGGGCGGGTCTAGGTATCGGAGAGGGCGGAGCTAGGACTTAGAGAGGGCGGGGTTAGATATAGGAGAGGTGGGGGCTAGGTTTCGTAGTTGGCATGGTTAGATCTCGAAAAGGGTGGGGCTAGGATTCCGAAAGGGCGGAACTAGGAGTAGTAGAGGACGGAGCTAAGTACAAGAGTGGGCGGTATGGTAGAGGGGGGCTAGGTCTCGTAGAGCCCCGGGTGCAGGTAGAGGCGTCGGTTGAAGCCCCAGCTCACGACGGAGGAGGTCTGCACGTGGAAGAGCTGCTCCATGCGCATGTCGGCCAACCTTAGCAGTTTTTCCACGTGGCAGTCATGCGCGTGCGCAGCGAAAACCTCGCACAGCGCCTGGATGTACCACGAGCCCTTTTTAGGGTCACGGCACGCCACGAAACCTGCACACCCCGACCGTAAGGGTCAGTACACAACGAAAACGTCTGCTCTGTACGGTGGGCATTCGTCCGCAATGTAATTTAGTTACGACCTCCGGGTTCGACACCCGAACGTAGAAAACGAAGTTTTCAATATTGCGTCAGGTCTGGGTGTTGTGCTTTAGCTACTTGGGATCAGAACAATATAATGTTTTTCTATCACTATTAATTTAATTCAGAGTATAGTGTTTCTTTGTGATGTAAATTAAATGTTACATACCTATTTTATTACGAAATCTTTATTATTTTAAAATACCCATCCACACTTATTCACGTTTAAAGTATGTTATTTAAACGTAAGGACCTAATATTTGCCACCGTTTTTTTTTAATAAAATAAATATTCTGTTTGCTGTCGGTCTTCCGAAAATAAATAAATAAATTATTTAGTCACCTGGCAATGTAGCATACGCTATTAGTATGTCGGAGAACAGCCGCACGGGGGGTGGAGAGGCGAACGTGAGTGAAGCTGGGGATGGAGGCGATGTTGCTACGCCGGGGGCCAAACGGGGGGCCACATCGGGGGCCAAATCGAAGCCGGGGCCTGATGGAAGCGCCGACGCGGTCCCATCGCTGTACGTCTGAGCCAAAGCCCACCCACCTTCTACTGGCATCGGAAGCTGCCTCTGCCCCCTTACCATAGAGATAACAGACTAGTATTTATCACAACAAAATGAAAATATTATAACTATGGCGTAATTATAGAGTGGCTCGCGTACAGGTTTTTATGGTAACGCCATTCTGAAGTCCCGGGTTCGATTCCGGCCGGGTTAAACGTAGAAAACGAACTTTTCAATATTGGGTCGGACTGTTTCTGAATATCTGAACACAAGTGCTATAGTTACTTAACTTGGGCTCAGAACAATGCATGCCGCTTGATGTAACGGTAGCAATTCTACCTTTTGCGCTAAAATTGGAATCCTGGTAGGAGCGTATGTTTGAGTGGTGTACTATCGAGGTCTCTCGTGCCTTACCACTTTGTAGAAATATTGGTTTGAACTGATCGCATCGGACACGCCCACACGACCCCTAATTGGCTTCGTATTTTACTACGATTTATACTACGGCCAATCATAAACAACTAGTTTTAAAATCGCCCTTGATGTCAGTTCTGTCAACTGTCAATCTCTCTCAATGCTCTCACTTGCTTGTTTGCGCACGCGCGCCATTGTTGAATGAATGGAGCGGGGTGTGGCCTGAAGCGATAGGCATCGTGCAGTGCGCAAGCGACTTTCGACTTAGGACTGATAAGGCGCCAGAGGCTTCGATAGTACATAAGCATTGTTCTCGAACCATGGTAGTTTATATAGTTATATATTCTATAGGTATGTTATTTAGTATCCATGGCATAAACTCCTCTTAGTATAGGGCTAAATAATTGTTGTGACTTGTCCGGAATTAATTTTATTTATATATATCTAAAGAAATTATTACTAGACAAAATAAAACATGTCTGAGATCGGCGAGTACTGTTCCATTTGTGCTAACAATACTTTGACTGTCTCATTGTAATTTTCCAAGTTTTAAGCTGACGCCAGCCCCATATCTGTGGTTTCGAGTCCCACCTGACACCTGAGACTAGTTAAATCTATAATCTAAGAACACAAGTTTGTTTGTGTGTTTGTCTGTCCGCTATTTTTCCATTGTATCAAACTAGCGGCCCGTCCCGACTTCGCACGGGCGGACAAAATTCTTAAAATTTTTCTATTATTAAATATTTTCCCGTTAGTGCCATCTAGCGTCCGGTAGACGAACTACTTGCGGTCAACGCGTTGCTGCTGACCCGGCCACGCGTTGTTGTGTCTCAGTTATAGATGTCGCTGTACCCAAATGAATCGCGCTAACGTTTCGGTTCTACGATTACACATATAGCTAACCGTTCTTAGCCTTCTTGAATGTTATTCTTAGGCACTATGGTAACGCGTATACAATGGAAAAAGAGCTGGAAAAAGAGCAGGAAAAAGAGCGGACAGACAAACACACAAACCACTATGATCTTAGATTATAGATTAACTCGTTACCATAGCAACTCGTTACCGGGTCAGCTAGTAGTTTCTAATAATAGTTACATCCAATAAAAACAATTTTTAGATAAAATAATATTTTATCAAGTGATATATATTTTTATATCAAGAGAAATTATTTGTAAAAAAAATTACTTTAATTGACAAAAAAGGCTATAACAGTTTAAACTAACTTTTATAACTGGTTATATTGAAAAGGCCTCCCTGTTCAATATAACCAGTTATAAAACAGTAACTAGCATGTTTTATTAGAATAGGCGAGTTCGAATCCTAAATTAGGTGAATTCTTGTTTATAAGTTCATAAAGTATTCATAAGGCTCGGTAGCTCAAGTGGGAGTTCTGGACTTTCAAAGGTTGCGGGTTTGATTTTTTGCCTGAAAATTTATTTGAGCGGAGTTCATTTTTTTCTAAAAAAATTTCATTAAAATAATTTACCATTATTCGTGTTATTTCCGCACTAACTTGCCTTATATCTATCTTGTGGTTTAAACTTTGATGCGTGAAGTAAAAATTCAGTACCTGCAGAGTTGGAAGATGAAGACCTTGGGCACGCCAGCAAGGGCTGGCAGCCTTTCGTTGCTGAAGTACTCCAGGAAGTCGAAGACGGACATGAGCTTTCCATCATGGCAGCGGAAGTCCACATCTGTACTGCTGGATCGAGGGTACCCGTGCGATGACACCACAATGAAGGCACACTCCACACCTGCCAGCACTTGGTTCATCAATTTCAGGTACTCCTCTGTTTTCTGAAAGCATTACGGTTTGATTAAAGTATCACAAAAAAGGGTTTTATAGCAAGAACATTTCGTTTATAGCTTGAATAATAAAGTAGATTGAATATATTTTTAAAATAGAAGAATTTCTTTATTTGCGTTAAATAGGCTGGTATATAATGGTGGTACATAGATCAGTAACAAGTTGGTTGATGCTTTTTAACCTATTTAGCCATGAAAATATATCATGCAAACTTAATTTAGCGTTTTACACAATTTTAAAATGTCTACCAATATTTTCATAAATATCAAACGAAAAATAAAGCACATAATAAACTACTCAGCTACAGTTCACAGTCTATATCTATATCAAACCATCTATAGTGTACCCTATTCATATGCAAATAAATGATCTAATAAATTGACACATTGTAATTACCTCCTTCGTCAAATTGGGGTATGAACACACTTTGAATCCGAGCTGTCCGAAGAGGTACAGTAGTTTTTTAGCGTCGACGTCTGCGCCTGATCTTTTCTCGTCTATGCCATGCTGGAACTCTGTGTAGTTGAAAACCAAAAGCGCGCCTCGCTCTTCCCGTTTGCCTCGCATTCGGTACGGCCTATGGCCTAAACCAATTAGAAATCATATTATTGATCATAATGCTCAAAACAAGTAGGCATTTGGGGTAAAGTAGCAACAGCTGGTCGAGATGACACAGGCAGGGTACTCTTTATTGGGCTAAATTTCAATGAAAGTTACTGTAAAATAGTGTTTCTGAACAAAATAATATTGGATGCGTTAAGTCAAAGTACAGATCATGGTTTATTAAAATCAATAAAATGTTTAATTTGTTTGTTTGTTTTGTTAAGTACTCATAAATATATCCAAAAACTTCAGATTTTAAGAAATTAGCATAAACATGCTTGCCCTGGACACTTTTCATGTAAAACTGTAAAAAAATATTGGAATTGCAAATTCATTTTGATCTTAATTTTACAGAAGTACCAACCCTTTGCATCAATGTCATCATAAAATCTAGTTGATATTTTCACATCGAAATGTGGAATGTCATCATTTGGTTCACCCTCGTAAGAAGCAGGCATCATGTGGGGATGCGCCTCGTTTGAAGCTAAACCATCTGTAAGAGAAGAGTTTGCATTGGTAAATGGTGAAACTAGTGCAAAGAGGTTCTTACGCTAGGTTTATTTTCATAGTGGTTAAAATCAAAAATAATATTCTTTTTTAGCCATAAAACTCGGTTATTTAGTTAAGAGTTAATGCTTCAATTATTTTAAATTAGGTATCATAATATGTTGATGCTCACTAAGGCGGGATTTTGCGAAATTCAACCCCTTAGGGGGTTAAACGGGGTGGCAAAGTTTGTATGAAATTTCTATAGTTTTTAATAGAAGAGTTTATTAGAAAGTGCTCATTATTTAAAGAAATTAAATATATGTTCAAGCATAACTCCATCATATATAGAGGGAGTCGCAAAATTATATTTTGTTTGAAAGGTGGTTATTTCGAAATATTCTCATTTAAATTTCATTTAGATCTGATGATTAATTTCAAAGACAGACAATGGAACTCTTCAAAATTCTATTGCATAAATATGCATTGTTTACTCGATCACATAACTTGACATCACGCCTGTACTAATATAGAAGTCAGTTTTTTTTGTAAATTTTTTTAAAACAAATATTTATCTCATATTCATCACCTCTCTCTGTAAAACTATAAATGGAACTATCGAAAACCCTAATCACAATCACAAGAGCATTAAAGCTTGTCTTAATCTATTGTTATGAAATACAATCTAGTATTAAGCTAATATAATCTGTGTACGTACTTCTTATTGGTTCGGTGTCAGTTTTGTTTCTATCTTTCTTCCTAGTGCTTAAGCTTATGAAGTTACTTTCTCCACTGGAATGAGGTTGAGGCCCTGTAAAAATATTATGCATTTGGTTGTACTTAATTACTAACCAACAGCATTAAGAAATGCATTTACATAACTATATTTACACTTAGTGTTTTTAGTAAGTAATATAGCTAAGCACTTAGAGATGTGAATATTTTGAATAAGCATATTTTAAATCTATATAATATGTAATATTTCTGTAATATGGCATTATGAATGCTAAAACAAAAAAAAACAAGTTATATGGTATTGTATTGAGGCTGAATATATTAATTCCCTTGTACATTGCTTTAGATATAGATAACATTTATGCTCTATGCATTGTTCTCTTATATTAATGTTATAGAAAACATTTAGAATGTGTTAATTTTAAATTTGATAATTCCATTTAATTAATAAAATGAAAAAAGGAACTTTTAATACATAGTTAATTAAGAAGGCATGTTGAATAGGTGGTAGGTAAATTTTTTGCACAGTTAAAAAGAACTTATTTATTAGAAGTGCTTTTGGATGAAGTTGATTTACAGTAAATAATGATACCATAGCAATGACATAAAACTTAAAACTTATGATATCAGACACAAGTGCACTTTATTATTCATATTTAAATTTAAAATATGCATGTAAAAAAAAACTATGCTTTCGAGCTCTCAGGTGGGAATTGGTGTTTTTCTACATGCATATTTTAAATCTTATATTGCATTGTGAATGCAAAAAAACACATATTCAAATTTTTCAAATAAATAAATAAAATTTGAATGTTTTAATTTTGATTTAAATTTCTACTTTGAATTAAATAATTTAATTTTTATTTTTATACAGTACCTAAACAGTACCTGTTGACTGTGACTTATTATGTGAATATTCTAGACCCCTGTTCTTGGTGGTTACATCAGATATTATCATTTTTTTTTTGCCTTAACACATTCACTGGTGTTGTGTCTTAACTAAACAAATCAATATTTTTGTCATATATGTAAGGCCCACAGTAAAAAATCTATATTTTATGGCAATTCAAAAATATATTCTATTTGTACAAAATATGGAGTTATTCTTAAACAGTGTCTGACACTTTTTTACAGTAATTTACAGTCTAACCCCAAATTAGATGTGATGTGATTGTGATTTCTTGTGGTCTCACAAAATCAATTGGGGTCTTATCAAATTATTTACCTTATTTGGATAAAACTATAATGTTTACTTGCTTGGATTGACATGAGGATTTCTTGTGTGTAGAGAGCTGTTAGGGTCTAGATCTCTGGCCAGGTTCCAGTAGCCAGCTTCTTGCAAGGCATCTGTTAGATGTCCAAATGCATGTGGTCCTCTTAACATTATGTCCATAAACAATTGGCGTTTTCGAGATCTTACATCATTTCTGGTGTCCTGGACAACAAATAAGAGATTCTTCGCTCTTTACTGTTTTCAACCATAATACTACCACAGATACACCATGACCCAAACATATAATACCTACCTTATATTTTTCAATCATCTGTTCAGAAAATACTCCTTTCTCAAATAGCACAGACACCATGTGATCCAGATCTGTTTGTTCAACCAAAGATACGAAGTTACTTTGGATGGCTCTGCGATGTTTAGGATCCATTTTATTGGTAAAATCATGAACATAAAACTTGTTGAACCCGAATGCTAAGAAGGAATTGGCTAAAATAAACGTATGAACAAACAAAAGGAATTCTCAGGACTAAATCAAAAACACTATAAACAACGCACGTTGTTGATGTGACTGACCGCTGACATACAAAAAAATATTCTATCTATGCCGCTGACGCAAGAATCTTATACCTTTTTTTATTCTCCCTTCTGAAAAGAGGAGACAAAGGAGTCTATAGTACATACAGCCTTGCTTATTTTCATTTTTTCCTAATATAAATATTCCTTGTCTTCTTCGTATCTTCTTTACTATAGAGTTTATAAATTTCGAAGTAGGTGTCCACATTAATAAATCGCGTGGGATTGGATCTCCTTTGTAGATTGGCTTAAATTTTTTTGAGTATTTTTTTTTATTTATTATCCCACAAGGGAGAAAAGGGTACAAAGACCATACATCTTCGGTTTCAGTTTTTTTTTAAATAGATGATGACAAATGGTCATGGAATTCTGGTTTGACGCCAGATAAACCTTGTAAGCCAATTTTTAGCATGTACTACATTTTGTCACGTGTATATCCTGGATTTAGTGAATTTTGTTTAATTAAAATCACAATCTATTTTCTAAAGGGGAAGCGGGAGAACCGCTAGACAGAAATCCATTGATATACATATAAGTTTAAACATCATGTACAACCAAAGGCTATTCATTACTAATAAAATTGTTCGGCTATATGTGTTATGGTTTTTAATACATTATCAATGGAATTTCAATCACTTCCCGCTGTACGTTTCTATAAAATTATAGATACTGCAGTATTATAATATATCTTTATTATTTTATTGATATTTTAACTATTGTTGTGCGGATTATTGTAACTTTAATTTTTGAAATGGTATTTAAGTTTATATTTTTAAATAACTCGTGATACTTTTCTGAGCTTTTGACTATCGACCACAGGCAACATTGTATTTGTGACATATGTTCACCTCGGGTATAGTCTATGGGTATAAATTATTTTGCTAATAAATAGGCAAGGAAATAATCTTAAAATGAAAATACTAACAGTTTTTATTTCGTGTATTTTATTAACTGTGTCTGCATATGAACTCTCCGATATTGTGGCTGCAAGGATTGAGGTAGTTATGAAGTAGTTATTTAAGTCTGTTACCAGCAGTGATATCAATAAACTTACGTGTTACTTTTTCTTACAGAGTTGCAGAGGATGTTCGCTTAACCGGCTACCTGAAGTAAAGAAATTTATATTAGATGATGCCCCGTTTTATGATCGTGTTGAGGTTAAATTTATCACCGGTGCTCCGCCAGAACTGATTTTGCTCGGAGATGGCGATCGGGAACTCGAACGCCTCCCACTTTCGCAACTGAATCGACAGGAATGCAATGACCTCATACTGAGTAAAGGTTTCGCAAAAAAAGAAAAGAAGTCCGAATTTTAAAGTTACAGATTATTAACAATTCTATTCAATTATATAGCTCATCATTCCATTAGTATTTGTAAGCCAGACAGTGATAATCATTTATTTTATAGTTTTGTTTTTGCAATTGTGTCAATATCTAATGTTGGTGTAAATATTACTTTTTATTATCAACATTGTAATTTTATAAAGTTGATGTTAATAGTAATCAAATCAATGAACAAATAATAGTGTACATTATAATGTGTTTTATTTCATTTCTTTTAAAATAACTCCTATTATCTACATCAGATAATCATATCTGATAGTAAATAATCTCTTTGGTGAAGTATAGATTTTGGTCATATGATTTTTAAACATTTTTTGCCCCCGAAAAGACTGCCTATATGATGATATTGCAAATAAAATTGCCTCATCATTGGAAATAGTTTCAATGCCAGAGATTAAGGTAGGGTAGGGTCCCTGTAGATGTTGATAATACCTTTGATATTGTGTATGTCACATCAAAATAAGGATATGTCAAAATATAAATATGTCTCATTATAATGGAACTAATAATGAGACATACAACAATTGAAAAATTACTTTCATTTACTGTTGGCTACGATCCAAGGCCCACCTGCATGGTTATAAGAATGGCTTTAAAAAGGTAATAGCAACTCATTATACATAGAGTGTAAATTAATTTTTAGTATACTGTCTGTGTTGTTTGTGATATCCTATCTGGAAAATACTGAGTTTCATGATTAGAGCATATCAGAGCTTTTGTAATTTATGCAAATTTTGAGATTCTGGCATCACTACATTCATGGCCATGGCATTTAAATGCATTATTGACTCAAATTGCCATTAATTTAATAGTTTGCGAATAAATAATTACAATTGCAAAGATAAGCATTTTTTGGATATGAATGAGTTTGGTCCAGAGAGCCATAGCTAGAAAGAACACTGTGGTTAGGATAAAAGAAATGCAATTCCATGCTCATAGATATGGCCCTTTTGGCGCATCGCATGATTTCCTTTACCCCTTTCGGCTGAACAGCAATCATTGCTATATAGACTTTACAGCAGTATACCTGAATTAGCTCCAAAATTATCCTGAATTAGCAACAAAACGATAAGTTCAATGATGATATCTCCTTTAACCCTTTCTCGTAAGGAAAATGCTTGTATTATTTATATTGAACTCGGTCCGCCTAAGTAAAGGTGACCTCTCTCAAGTGATGTGTTACGGCCTATTATATCCCAATGCTGCTAAGGATATTGCTCACACCTGAGAACTGTCATCAGCAGTTCTCAATGCATATTTCCTATCTGTAATTTCCCTTGTCCAAGTACAGCTGCCTAGATGCTGTCTTAAATTAAAATAACAGTTATTCCTTTCAATGAAAGTGGTTATTCCAGCTAGTTTTAATTTACTTTTTAAAATATCTTCAGAAAGTACCCTATCAAAAATAAATAAGTAGCCGAAGTAAAATAAAACTACTGATTGAATTTGTAAAGAATTTAAATATATTTATTATATAGTAGGCGCTCAGGTGATGAGCGTGCAATCGAGGTCCTCTTCTCGCGCGTGCTCGGTGTGAGGGCGACGAAGCACTCGCGCCACCACGTCCGCCAACGCCTCGCGAGCTCCTTCCTCCAACAGTTCCATGCATTCCTGGATACATACTATCTATTAAACCGTGTACATAACAAATCAACTAACAAGGCTGAGCTCAAAGGTTAGCGGTTCGATTTCCGCCTGAGAATATACTTATGAGTCGGCTTTCTAGTATTTTTCTATTAAAATCATCATTATCATTACATAGTATAAAACAAAGTCGCTTTCTCTGTCCCTATATCCCTTTGTATGCTTAAATCTTTAAAACTACGTAACGGATTTTGATGCGTTTTTTTTTAATAGATAGAGTAATTCAAGAGGAAGGTTTATATGTATAATACATGCATTACATCCGTACGAAGCCGGGGCGGGTCGCTAGTTTATCATATAAAACAGCATTAAAAAATGGAAAATATATAACAACCATAAAAAAGTGCTGAGTATTTGGTACCCAGTCATTATACATTTATACAAATCAATCTATGGATATTAGTTATTTATGTATTATATTTTTAAGATGTCCTGAAAAAGGGCCAGCTCAAAAATTCCAATCAACGAGTTTGTATGAAGGGTCTGATGAGAATTCATGTCAGGATTGTGGAAAGTAGAAATCTGTGAAGTCTGCCTACCCCTGCTGGATTTATTTTAGTGATTGTGTGCATATTTATGTCTATCAGTTACTCTAGTATCCATAACCACGTGCGTTTCATCTATATGTATGTATATATGTCCCTCTCAACTTCCGTTCGCCTCGCCCGATCACACTTTTCGTAACGCTCTCGTCACGCATCACCAGCTTAATCTTAAGTAGTTTTACTTCAATAAATTCTTTCTTTCTTTACGGTTTGGCTCAGTTACATTGCGCATACCTGAGGGAAAGCGTCGTCATGTGGTAGGCGTAACAACGCGCGTAAAGCTAACTCCGCGTTAGCTCGCACGTATGTGTTCTTCTCCTTGGTGCCGTTGACTAGCGCCGGCAGAAGAGCGCGTAGGACTTCGCCCTCCGCTCCCGTAGCGCCTGCTCCACCCGCTCCCACAGCGCTAGCGCTCGCCATCAGCTGTTTAACCTCGTTGCTTGGGTGGTTCATGCTCTAAAATAATAAGCAATAATTAAGTATATAGTTCTCATTTTCTATTGGATGGATCAAACGTTGTACAATAGACCCCCGGTAATCCGGCGCCCCCTGTAATCCGAAATGCCCATCACTGTTGAATATAGGTACCTACACAAACATTATTTTGACAAATCGTCACCAATGTAGGTAATGAATGATTGAACAGGTAACAACTTGAACGCGCCACCACTATTGAGCTTTACGAGTGTTGTTTTGATTCTGATTGCTCTGTTTGAATTTGACTTCATATGATAGGGGAGCGGCCTACCGTGCGTTCATTGTTGATAAGTATGAGAACACGGGACGTCGTTCAGATAGAATCTTATCATTTTGATAACCGTCACGATTCGTAGCAAAGGTCAACTTTATAGGACTAACTTAGTGTTCGTGATCATATACAAGCGTTGATTAGTTAAAATAAAACAACAGAGGTGTCATGGCGATCTCTCGAGAAGTCTGTGGAGGTTTCATTAAACCCGTTATTCATCATCAACAAATTAATCACTAAAGACGAGGCTGTATGGGCTTTGTACCCTTTGCCATTCCTTATGGAAAGCTTTAAAAAGATTGTGTAGGGTGCTATACGTACCCGGACAAACTGCGTGAGTAATTGGGCGGGCGGGGCACGCGCCGGAAGCAGATGCCTCATCAGGTAGGCCACACCGCGGATGCCACTACATACCACCGGTACGTGTTCGCTGCTCAAGTACGATGATAGTGTGCGTTCCACGCGCTCCTGGAAATCATTGAAAATCCTTACTAATATTATAAATCGGAAAGTGAGTTTGTTTGTTTGTTCCGCTTTCACGCCGTAACTACTGAACCGATTGCTTTGAAATTTTGCAGACGTAAAGATAAAAGTCCGGATTAAATAATAGGGTACTTTTTATCCTGGAAAAATTGATATTCCCGAGGAAAAACAAAAATATTGTTTGCTTGATGGATGGATTGTAGATGGCGCTGTGTGTCGTTTAAAACAACGTAAAATATTGCAAACGAATATAAACATGTAAATTTAGAAGCTAAATGATACGATAATGAATCCCCGAAAATGAGGAATTCCCGAGGGATGACGTACAATTTATTTTATCGTCTAAACTGTTTTTTTTACATCTACTTATATGTTGCAAACGAATATAAACATGTAAATTTTAAAGCTCAATGATACGAAAATGAATTCTCGAGGGATGACGTACAATTTGTTTTATCGTCTAAATTGTTTTTTTTTTACATCTACTTATCCTGAAATCACTAAAGTATACTATCCAGCGTTACATCGCGCTTCTTAGATTTTTCCGTTGGAATGAGAAGTTTTCCTATATTTGTGCTTTATACCGCAATATAACCGAATTCCACGCGGGCGAAGCCGCGGGCGGAAAGCTAGTATTATAATACACGGGCTTTAAGTACTTGCAAACGGGGCGCGGAGTGTGTTGAAAAATGCACCAACAATACGCCTATACCAATAGTCTTATTGACTGGTAGAGAATACGAATTGACGTTATCTCCGTCATTTGTAAATTAATTTTTTAAGCGCAATAAAGTTCTACATTTTGTTACTACTAAATACAGTCAACTTTCTTAAATAAAATCCCAATCTATTTTTTAAGTCCCCACAAACAACCAACGATATCCATATAGGTTTAAACATCATGGACACCCAAAGATATACAAAAAAAAATACTTGGCTATGAGTGTTTAGGTTTTTAATACATTACCAAAAGAATTTTAATCACTGCCTGCTGTACGTTTCCATAAAGCTGTGAAGTAATGGATACCGGGGAATGTTCTTACTCGGTGCAGGAAATTTTAGATTATAAGAAAAATTATAAAAATGAATTACTAATTACCTGGAAGGGTTCAGTGTAGACATGCGTGGGTGCCTCCTTGAGGGCGACGAAAAGGGCGCACGATCGACCGTGTAGAAGCGTCCATTGGTCGGGAGGGGGCGTGGCCAACACGTGATGCGCAAGCGCAGCCGCCCGGTGGTTTTCGGGAAGGCAGGCCAGCAACGCCCCTAGGCAACCGCCCACCGCCGCCCTTGGTGGATCTTCAGGGTGAGCGAGCAGTGGCCCGCTCAGGGTCGTCAGCACGCTAAGTGCTAACTGCTCAGTCATCTTATCCCCGCCCCCGGATATTATCCCGCGCAGCGCTTGAAGCATTGTCTCGCTACAGTGTCAAAGAGAAAAATGCTGTATTCACCTATAAAGGCATGTCTTTTAGTCTAGTTATGTTTGTATGTTAATAATTTAATGTTTAAAGATATGTTGTTGATGAATCATTTTTAATAAATAAAAAAATAAAAAACAAGTATTTCAAAATTCTAAGTTATTTCAAATCGAAGCGAAACAATGGAAACTGGTATATACATTCCAGAAAATGATTTTTTGATTCGTCAAGTTCTACTTTTGCACGTCGATTCAAAGGCTGGAGATACGTTCGGAAAGTTGTGTATATTTTCCGAACGTTTTTATTTATTTAAAAAAAATAGAGAAATTAAAAAAGAATTAATCAAATGGCAAATATATAGTGCTATAAAAAACAATATAAGATTTCATTTGTAATATTACCCGTGAAATACTTAAAGAAAATTGAGAGAATGTGACATTTCTTTGTGTTTTTGAGTACCATAACCTAGATGTACTGACCGTATGGCCGGGTCGTCAGCGTTCTTGATCCCGTTGTGCATCTCCACGAAGAGCGGATCAGCGCGTGTGTGTATGAGCACGAGCTGAGATAGAGCGAGACCCGCTTTTATACGCACTGCGCGGTTCGGGTCGTTCAACGCCTTTAAGAACGTCGTCTGCAGCTGAGGTAAGAACTGCTTCAGCATGGCTCCCACCTGCAGGTTTTCAATTATGTATTACAGAATATTGTTGTAAAAATTGTAAATAATACTATATTATTACAATACAATACTTTATGTATTGTATTTTAAATGAATTTATATATGATAATTGTATTTAAGTATTGCATGCTGTGTGACAGTGAAATATGTGTTATTATTGTGTAAAAAAAGCATGACTATGTGTACCACATTTTATGCAATAAATAAATTGAATTTGAATTAAAAAAATATTCTAACCCAAAAACAGAGAACATTTAATTCGTGTCTTATAAAGATCATTTTTGTAAATTTGCAGCCATGTCTAAGTGAGATAGATCTACCGCAGCTTATAAAAGAGCTGATGACCTTGAAACGGTTGAACCGATTTAGATACTACAAGTATAAGAGTCACCGTTGCAAATAGACTTTGAAATAAAAAAAAAACAGCATCCAAATTATTTCAATCCTTTAAGACAAATACACAGACATGCACGCATGTACGCATACACATAGCGATCAAACTTATAACACCCTCTTTTTTTGCATCTGGTTAAAACCCCCTTAAAACCCGAGAGCATTATATCATGTGCGCGACAACGATACCTAAAATCCGCGAGCATTATATAATGCTCTATAGCGCGCAGTCTGATTTAATCCTTATTACGGGTTTGGTAATGGTTCTTTTTGATTGAATAATATTTTTTCACCGATAGAGAGAGAAATAAGGCATTTAACACAAAGCTGGGCTTCAAGGGGTTAAAAGAATGCCAATATAGCAGCTAACTGCTATATTGGCATACATTATTTAGTGCTGTAAATAATATCTTACCTTAGAAAGTAATGAGGCTAATGTCTCTAATACGGCCGCTTTGACGCTTGAATTGAACCGGTCTCCGAGGATTCTGATCAGCGGTCCCGTGATATGCACCACGGAAGGTTGGATGGCGGCCGGAGACGTCAGTTTGATTACCTCGCCCAACATGAGGGCGGCATTTTCTTTGTCTTCCGGCAAACCGTTGAGGATCGACTCGCGGAATAACGGCAGGATTGGGGCAATACCCTGATTGAAGAAGGAATTTATTATACAAACTAACATTTAGCTAAAGGCGGCAATAACAACAACTAAATTAGTATTTCCATATGTTGTTGGAAAACAAAAGTGGAACATTTCAAAATATGTTAATGAGATAATTATCTATATTGAACTGGAGTATGTGCACAGAAAACAAGTAGAATTTGTTATAACTAACTACTTCCATTAATGTTTTAGATCGACAATGTTCGGGTTAAATCGGATTTAAGTTGTTGAATGCTACCTTTAAAGTTAAATTCAGATGACGCCGTAAGTGCAAACGATCATATAATGTCGGATGATGTTGCCACAGTATTATTTATTCAAAGGCTTTCAATAAAACAAAAAGCGTAGTAGTAAATGAAAAATGTCTACATATAGGCCTAAAATTAAATTTAGGATAGCAAAATTAAGTTGTTTAAATTTTTTGTAGAATAAAAGTTTTAAATAAAAATTTAAACGACGAGTAGAAAAGCCGCACTATTATATACTCCGTATGGGGATGGACTCATAAATAATAAATATGATAGATTTAAACTCATATATATATATACTTGGTTAAAGGAACTAAATTGCTAATAAATATGAATTGAGGTCAACTAAACAGTTCTGATAGGAGCGTGCATCTTATTTTTAAAGGAAGACGCTTCAAGGTTTTAAGACTTCAAAAACAGTAAAAATATTGAAGCATACCTTGGGCAAGCAGAAGCCGGGCAGCAACCGGTCAGGCGTGTCAGGCCTCTCAGCAGCTGCGTAGCGTACGGCTTGGCGTACATCAGCCACGTGCTGGACCATTCGTTCGGGCTCCAGTGAACGGGTGAGGGCGTTGAGCGCTTCCCACGCCATCTGTAGCACGTCGCGTTCGTCGCCAGCGAATAGAAGCAGCAGACCTCGTAGTAGCGCAGATACGTGTGGCGCTAGTTCAGCGCGCGTGTGTGTTACGAACGCGCATAATAACGCAGCTCCAGCGCGGCGTTTCTCCCCCTCCATTGTGCGCACGCACTCCAATAGCGTGTCGATTATGCTGCAATACAATTTATGGATAAGAGAGTAGTACTATATGAGTGACAGAGATAGAAAAAAGGGATGTATTCGGGTTATATTGACACTTGATGTGATGTTAGAAGATGTTATTAACGTTGGAATACGCGGATAAGGAAATTTATGAATTTAAAGAGCTTGATTATTTTAACTTCATGCGTAAAAATGCAATTAAACAAAGTCATAGATAACTCTTTTCACGACTATTTTTTATTATGGGTCATGGCCAATGAATAATACAAAGATAGAGATATCCAGCGGCGGTAAGGCCATCTCTTTCCGGCGAGAGCGCCGTAGTGTATCTATGCTGGCTAGGAGACTCCTTCACAGGAGATTCTGTCCATCTGAAAACCACTACGGGGTGGCTCGCTACTTTCGACTTGAGGTCCATCTAAGGATCTCGCCGTCCTAAAACTCGGTAGCGTTAACGAGGTCATCTGCGACCAATATCAATCACACAGCAAACAAAAAGTTGCCGTCACTGGATGCTCGGCAGACGTGAAACATTCAAGTTAATATTAGAACTTATAATTAATAAAAACAGCGTTATAACAAGTGTTCATACAAGTGGCAAACGTGTTAATGCAGCTTATACAGAGATTTTTCCTTTTTTTTTTATGCTAAATGCACCCTCCGGACACGAGGGAGGGAGGTGGTGAATCCTCCATGGATACTTCGGGCCGGCCCGATAGTTATATCAGACTCGTACTGACTAAACACCACCTGGGATTGGCTTGCACCCGGAGAAGGTCATAAGCCGTCATCTGAGGCAACCACCCCTCTAGAGAGGGGTGGCGCAAGTATACAGAGAAGCAACGAAATGTGTATATACCCGCGCACACGAGTTGTGAGCGGTGGCGTGGAGGGGATGGCATCAGAGCGTCATGCCATTTTTAGTGATAGCATATGGGTGAATTTTACTGCCAATGTGCACCAATAGCTGTTTCACATCAAAAAAAGGCCCAGGGGCCAGACCAATGCACAGTAGAGGGGCGGAGGGACCTACCAGCGCACTCCTGCCGGGTCGGCGACGGGCAGCAGCGCGTCGCGGCAGTGGTCGAGCTCTTTGGCCTCGTGCGGCGCATGCCTCGCGGCCTGCAGCGCGGCGAGTAGCGCGGGCAGCACCCGGGGCAGGTGCCTGCCGAGCGCGCCCCCCGCGGCCGCCGCCAGCGCAGACAGTGCGCGCGTGTCCGCAGCGCCCTCACCCGTCGCCGTCAGAACCGGCACCAGGTACGGCAAAACAGCGCGCGATTTTATCGCCATTACCTAAACATCATTTATAAATAACATTATTCGGCTCGAAGGATCAAAAGAAACTATCGTATTATACAGTATACGATATTGTGAAAGATGATTTGTAAGGGAAAGTTAATGCACGAAACAAACCCAATGATAGTCGTTCTAAATCTGTCTTTATTACTTTGTAACTATAAAATTGATGTATAAACAGCCGTACGGATATTAGGTATAAATGCGTGAATATAACAATAAATTTAATATTATTTAAAGTGACCTATATTGCAAGTCATTGACAGTAATATGTCAATATATTGCATTGCTGTTCGGTAACCCGTACACGTACTGTACAAACAGCAGAAACTTGTGAGCCTACACTTTTGAAGATACTGTGAGTGCCCGATTTAACCAAAATAATAAAAATGATAAAAACTATGTGCTCATCGTGAAATTTATTGAGCACTAATTATGTTTTACAAGTGAAAAGCTTATGTCCAATGTAGGTCAACGGCAGTGACGCAAATGTTGACGTATTCAAATAAAAACAATGCAAAATTTACGATTTAACTCATACACATACCAAACGTAGAGTAGGTAAAGGCCGACCAAGACGAACTTTCAGGAACCAAAAAGAAGATATTCTGACAAAAAGCCAAGCCAAAAGCACTTTTAACCGACGAACATTTATGAAGGGTCTGATGAAAAAGGTAGAAAAAATGCCAGGATCTAGGAAAATGCGAATCTGTTATCTCTGCCTACCCCTATGGGAATAAAGGGCTGCTTGTATGTTTGTGTGTACACTCTATTAAGGCTCATATTCAAATGCACCAGATTCCTATCAACCATCGGAATGAATAGATCAAGAGTAAACAAATTACTTTCACAAGACTTCCAATTCTGGTGCCGCAATTTGACGGACCTGTTTAATTTATAGTAAAAATAATCTTCGATAATAATCCAACAGTAAAATGCGTATATAACCAAAAATATGGGAAAAAAAAATAAAATACCTGTTTGAGTCCGTCGAGTGTTGCATCGGCCACTTCTGGGTCTGGGTGATGCAGGTTTCGCAGCATGTGTGGTAGTATATCGTCGAGGGCCTTATTTCCGATGGTGGCGTGAAGGCTATCGAAAGTACGCGCCGCCGCCAGTCGCACCTCAGGCAGCGGATCGCACAGCGCGGTACGAACAGTCGGCACCTAAAACGAATCACGCATATGAAATGAAAGAAAATTACTTTGTTCAAATGCTCTGGTAGCGCGACCTGGATATAAACTCATTTTTATATAAAACGTGGTAATTCATACAAAACATTCTAAATGTCTAAACATTACTAACTGAACTAATAACAGAAAAATGGTACCAATTTTGTAACTGATAGCGCAACCTGGATGTTAATTCTTACTAATTTAAGACGTGGTAATTCATACATTCCAAATAGTTTAAGCCATAGACATTTAAAAATTGGGACCGCAAATTATACGTGTACTCGCTTCGGCACCTAATACAAAAATATTCAATAAATTAGTACGAAGCTTTATGGAACACAATGATTTGTAAAAACGTGCTTTCATTTTATATATGAACTGTTATGAATGAATGTGGATGTTCGCTTGTGTGTTACGTACCAATCCATCGGCGAAGCTGAGAACGGCGTCTCGCGACGTAGAAGCGAGAATCTCGCCCAGACCGATGCAGACGCCTTGCCGCTGGTCCGCGCGTTCTGATCGCAGTCCGCGCTCCAAAATAGGTACGATCTCCGGTAAAACACGTTCGCCCAACTGTATGAATAACAAGAAATCATCACAAACCTCTCCGGTACCAAGCTAAGTAAATACAGCATATGCTACGCTGATAAAAACAGTCACCACAACAATAGTGGGTAGCTTATGATTAAAACACCAGTCTCTTTATTTTATTTTTTAGCATTCACAATGAGATAAAATACGCATATATAAACAAACCACATCTCCGTGTCCTCAGATAGGTTTCTAACCCAAGAGACTCGCCCGGGCGAGTGCTCTGATCGTTGAGTTACCGAGACGCTGGTAGACGTTTCGAAATTCACAAGCATATTTTTAACTACTACTATGAGCTAGTATCGCTCCATCGATGTTAAAGGAACCTTCAATATCGAAAATCATATTTTTACAAATTACTATCTATCCTAATCGGTTGATTAAGATGAAATCAGTCATAATAATGCATTTTGTAGTGTCAATAAATCTGTACAATATCTTACATCAATCGCGACTAGTTCTTTTATATCAAGCATTGTATTTTATTCAGTTTATTATTCAACGGACTCTGTGTTTCATTTATATCTTAGCACTAGTACTAAATGCACATTTTTGGTCCTTCGAGCCGGATTTTTTTGTTTTCTAAGTTACTTGATTGTTTGGCGCTGTGATCTTCTTCAAATATTATTTATTTAGCATTCATAATGTCATATTTCTTAGATTTGAAATACGCAATTAGAATTCGGTTTGAAACCAGTGGCAAAGTTGTGAAGAACACTTAATCCAAAGTTCACTTATATTCATACTAGATGAATACCTAACAACTAGCTAATTGCGGATTAGATGAAATAGGAATAAGAGACCACCTTGTTCGAATGGCTTCAGTATTAAGCATCGCCATTTCTGACCGAGTCGATCTAGAAGACTAAGATTCAATTATTAAAATTAAGATTCAATATGTATTTTTTTTACATGAAAATACAACTACAGATGAATGATTAAACTTTTAATAACTTAGAATTACTTTTGTGGAATGAAATGTAACGCTTATTATGAGTCGCGAATTGAATGTAGACTGACACAGCTATACGCGATTTATAGTGGCTTCTCTCTTCAACAGTGGACGTTGTATCGCGTTGAGAATTGATGGGGTCATTTGGCAGGTAAAGTAAAGTTTTGAAGGGAGTTTAAAAGAAAAAAAGTTCCAGAATCCTGGCTTTAAAAGACTTACCTTCCTGACGAGGTCACCAAGCGTACGCGCTGCCACCTGCCTCTTGTCGTAACTGGTAGAGGCGAGGCAGCCTAATAGCAGCCCGAATAGAGTTGGTAGAATCTCACGTAAGGTCTTGGGAGTATTTGTTACAACCACCTGCGAGAAAATTCATGATAAATATATGTATATTAAATTTTTTATTCTACCCTACTTAATTTTTAAACCTTAGAAGAATTATCATGTTAATTGTAAAAGATTGAAAATACATTTTATATTATATGTAACAATTAACTTTATTTCTCTAAGTATAGGATTAACAGATAGGCACACACGTGTCAAAAGGTGGTGAAGTAGATGGACCTTGGAGACGAGTTAAATAAAATCAGTAGTTCGTGGTAATATGCGGTATTGTCCGATGTTCCAACACAAGAGAGAGATTATAATCAATTAAATTTTATATCACTAAGCTTGCCCGTTGCAGAGCGTAACGTTAAGTTATGGTACAAATGTAAAGTACGACTACACTACACTACCCCCAAAAGTTAGTCTTTATCCCCGGAGAAGAAGTTAAAAATGTGACGTATCTTGTTGATGAACCTGTATGTTAGACTAAATAAAATCGAGACCAGGATCTGTGTAACTAAAAAGTTTAGCAAATATAAACGATCCACTGACCTTCCATACGTGTAGCGCCGCCTGTCGCACCATAAGCGCAACGTCACTACGGCCCATGTACAGTCCGGCCAATACTCTGTTACGTCGTTCGGCACCTAACGCACTCATGATGGCCTTGTGCGAATGCTCCGTGCCGAAGTTGTCGTCTTCCGATGCAGTCTCAGTACTCATCTTGCCGGAAACGCCCGAGATACGGTAAAGCAGATCCCCGAGTAGTTGAACGGATGAATACCTGTACGGTTACCGTACATTAAATGATAAAAACGATAAGAGGAAATATGGTGAACACTAAATTTTTTGCTGTATAAAATTACACTGAAAAGGTTACGTTAAAAGGCTCCGCTCCAATACATGGTGCTATATTGGAGTGGAATAGGGAAGTTTTATGCTTAGCGACTGCATCGACCTATAATATACCTTTATAGTTTATAAATGGAGAGGACCCTTAGTCACAGAATATAACTAATTGAAAATACAGAAGGCGAAATTTACATTAAAAAGAAACTACTACTACTTAAAATTCAACAAATGTCCAGTCTATGATTCGATAATTGTAGATGAGCTATCAATAAGTCATTTACCATTTCAGTAGGTAGGTAACACTATAGTAGATGGCTGAGATTGAATAAAAATTCAAAAACAATACTAAGAAGGGGAAGGGTAGGGTGACAGTCAGCAAGGAAAATTTTTGACACTTTAAAAATTTAAATATTTATAGTTCTTGAGCGGAACAAAAACTTTGAATTTTTCCTAATGCATTGACTAACCGCTTTCTATTGGTCATAAAAATTATAAATGAGTCTGCATTTATATCTCACCTAATACGCCAGTTGTCATCAAAAAGCCCTCTCTCCAACTCTGGCAAGAGCAAAGTGATCGCAGACTCCGCGTACAAGGTTACAATCCTCTGACCCGCCTTAAGCGCGGTTTCACGCACGTATTCGTTCTCATCGGCGAGCGCTTTCAGTATCGGGTTGATAATCTGGCCGATGTATGGCGTGAACTCATCCGTGAATGCGCCTGGCATGTATATGAACATCATGATGTAGCCGTCTTTTACGTGTGGGGCGATGTCTGTACGCTCCGCTGTCGCTATTATATCTGTATTATTGGGGTATAATTTATTTATTTATTTACTTAGGTACAAAACAAACAATGAAAACAGATGAAAACAATGGTAGTCCGCAACTCCACAAGAAAGTGTACGTAATCGGCGTAAAAACAAACTGCGCGCGGTAAAATACATACTTTAAATAAACCCTAACAAAAAAATATATAATTTAGCTAAAAGTATTCGTTGGGAGCATTATGAAAATAAAATTGATGTACTGTAGTTTTATAATTGAATGACGCAGTAGTTAGCGAGTTTGATCTACGATTGTGAAGGTTGCAAAAGCGAGAGGGTGATCAAAAATTATTGAGTTCTTCCTTGTAAACTCATTTAATAAACCAATGATGATTACGGACTAAACTGAATTAATAGAGAATAACGCTTCAAGTTATTTATATGTTATTAGATTTTCTATGATCGGGAGCATAAATCTACAACAGGACAATACTTCGATACGGCAAATTCGAAAATAGTCCTTCGAGCCGGATAAACCAGTGAACAATATTAAATTATTTCACTAATATGCAACTCTTGTCGTGTCGTTTATTTGCAATATTTACTTCAAATTCCCAACTATTATTGAGAATTGTAAATAACGCTGTTAACATGTAAACTGACCAGGCATGATCTTATGCAGCTTGTGTACGCCGAGGCCGGCCACCACTTCTGACAGACCCTGTGCGGCGCCAGAGCGATCCACTGAGGAGGACTCGGAAGTGAGGGTGTGCATCAGCCAAGGAAGAAGCTCCTCAAAACTGCTCTCGCCCATACCCTTCACCATCGCACCCAGCGCACGCGCAGATACCGATCTCACCTGAAAATAGATAAATAAATTATATATTTATACACAAGGATAGTACATAAAAAATATCTTTAAACTAATGTAGCCAAAGGCGGTCTTATCGCTAGAAGCGATCTCTTCCAGACAACCCTTGGTGTATAGGAAAACTGTAGAGAGGAAGACATAATATGCCAATAGAATAAAAGAAATAAATACACTACATATGCAAATGCATAAACACATATTTAGAACTTATTATTCCATACTTATTCAAACCAACCAAGTTAATGTGGGGTACAAACATACCCGTTTTACCCGGTACCTTAAGGTTAACCCATACTAGAGCAGAGTCGAAGAGTATCGAAGCATCAATTTGAAACCTAACATAGCACAGTCGTCCTTATCTCCACAACATAATATAAAAACCTAACTGCCTACTACGCGAATCAACGCGTCGTCACTCGTCAGTCGGAATTGCAACTGATGTCTATCACTACAAATGTAAAAGCGTGCGAATGCACGCAATTCTCTCAAATACGCGCGCATTCCTGGAACTTCGCTTTATAGCCAGTCTGTTTTAAAGCCAGAGCGGATTGGCACTTTCTGGGTTAGCTCGTTCCATCATTCAAAATACAAAAATTTTACGCTTCGATGCGTTTCGACTCTGCGCTAATATGAATTGACCCTTAGTTTAAATTAAACTTTAATATTATGAATCTTTATAGTAATAAAATTTTACTGACCTCGGGCACAGGATCGAGTAGTGAACTCTTAAGTCCCGGGATGATGTTAGGCAAGTAAGGCATCAGATCTTTCTGGTCAGTGAGTGAATACATGTTTCCTATAATTTGAGCGGCCATTTTACGCGTCTCCGTGCTTCGGTCGAGGAAGGCGCGTTGCACTACCGGCATGATCAGAGCGAGTGACGGTGCATCGATGAAGTGGACGAACTTCGTGTCTAAAAGTGTCTGTAGACACGCCGATGTCTTGTTTGAAGGGTCCTGGAGAGCTTGAAGTAACACTGGTACGATAGCTGAGAGGGAAAGAACAAAGTATTGTAAAAACTATTAAGAAGTAATAAAAGAGTGAAAAGAGTTACTATTTTATGTTTTTTTTTTGCATTTTTCAATGCTATTTCACATGATAAATTATTTTTATAGAAAAAATCAACTAGGCTCACAAGTTAATTCTCAGACGGGTATCAAAACCGAAACCTTTGGATGTCCGGTCCAATGCTCTCCCAATTACAAATAGGCACATGACTAAATTTGATGAATTATGTATAAACGAAGAATCTTTTGCTAACTGATTGCCGATCATTTCTTTCAAGGGTAAACTGTAGTTTACGAGTGGAAATAAAAATATTATTAGCTTTACGACTTATTAAACTTAATTACTCCAAGAGAGGGATTGAAAAAATATGTAAGAGAAATATAAAAATTTACATATCGATAACTATATAGTTTGTAACCATAATAAATTTGACACCAAGTGAAATTGAGCTCTAAAATAACCAAATTTTTGCACACAAAGGATTTTTAAAATTATATTGTTATATTTAGAAATAAACAAATAGTGAGTTAAGAAAATTGCTGTGCTAATTTCCTGTTACGACCTCTTATTAGGGCTTACCTCAAATTAAACAAATTATGATTAAACTTGAAAAATTGAATATTAACAAAGATTTCAAGTTGCTAATCGGCCGGTGATGAGTTCTTGCAACAGTAAATTGTAGTTTAAAATTTCAACATAAAATGTTATTAACTTTACGACTTGTCAAACTTTGAAAGGGATTGCAAAGAATATAAAAGAGATTTAGAATTTACATAGGTCAACAAGTACAGATAGTATCTTACCAAAAAAAAAATTAACACGGGTAAAAAATAAAGCCATTAATTTGTACATAAAGCAATGTTTTAGTTTTTTATTTTATCAATAATCCTTTACTTTTACCAAGATTAGTTTGCTGAAAAATTTTCCTCCAATAGATGAGATTGTTAAGATAAATTCCTACTTTTTATTTAAAGTATTTTAAGAGTTCAAAATTCAGCTTGATATTTTCACATCAACATAGAATTACACCTCTGTTATCAAAGCCATAAAAGTGATTTTCGCAGATGTAGGTATTGATTCTTCTCGGTTGATATATGAACACTGTGATTATTTTTAGTTGTTATCAGTTATTAGAATATTTGAGATTTGTATGTAATTTATGAGGTATTATAAAACTTTAATATTCGATTTATCTTAAATAAATTTACCCTGAATCTCTGGGTTTCTGATGACTGAGCCGATGACTTTGAGAGCTTCTGCACCCGCCTCTTGCACGCGCATATGTGAATCACTCAAAACCTCGATCAGCTTGGGCACAATCGAAGGCAGGCACGACGAGAGCTGCTTCGGCGCACAGTACGCCATCGCACCCAGTAATTCAATCGAACCTGTCAATGACACAAGTCAATACACTCGTATCTTGTAGTATTGATCATTAAAAATTTATAAGAAAATCAGTTGACAAGGTATATGCGAGTATCGACCTTGGTACGCCAGTATGGCACGAATCGGTCTTGGTGCGCCAGTATGGCACGAATTGGGCTTGGTGCGCCAGCATGGCACGAATCGGTCTTGGTGCGCCTGTATGGCACGAATTGGGCTTGGTGCGCCAGCATGGCACGAATCGGTCTTGGTGCGCCAGCATGGTTTTATAGAGGCGTTAGGACACAAGCATAGTAACCACTGGCCTCGGTGCGCCAGCATGGCACAAATCGGCCTTGATGCGTACGCGTGGTACCCACCGGCCTCGGTGGGCAATTTGTGTTCTTGAATCGAGGGCATCACACATGGTACGTACCAGCCTTGGTGCGCCAGTTGTCGTCCTGCAACGCCTGCAACAGCGACGGCAGCACCAGCTTGACTCCGTGCGCGCTGAGTTTGCTCATGATGAGCTTGGCTGTGTCGTCGGCGGCTGCGCGCACGTACTGAGAGCTGTCGCCGAAGCACAACAGCAGGTGTGGTAGCACGTGAACGATGTACGGCTCAAATAGACGCCCCAGCTTGTAACACAGCATCTCGAAGCCGAATAGTGCTCCTGGCAATAGAGATGTTTTGTTGCAATTTAAAACGAATGATCACTAAAGCAGAGGCAGAGTTTTTTCAAAGAGCGATAACAATTTTTAAGCACATTATTAAATTTAATGCTTGTATTACGAGTGGGACCTCGTTCGTAGTACAACGGCACGGATAGAACTCTGGTTCAAACCGGCTACGACCGCTCTGATTGACTGTATTAAAATTATCGTCGAGAAATCTATTATCATTAAAAAAAATCTAATTTATATATGCCCTAAATTTTGGAATTGGCTGAGGAAATTTTAATTTTGAGTTTTTTAAACCGGCAGGGCCACATCTACGGTTCATTAAAAAGCACAACATGAGCTTCGTGTCATCAGCGCAACTCGCAAAATAAATATGATTGTTTACTTATATTGTAGTGCACTCTTTACACTGACTAAGAAACAGATTACCGTCCTACTATTTACATAATATTTATAGTATTTTGTCTTATTTTTAACTATCGCTATTTTTAACGGGAATCAGTGTTTTAATTCAACTACAACTATAAACAACGTGCGCCACAGCTTCAACCTTTATCTTCTCTACAACTAATAACTCTCATGTACGGGCCCACTAAAACCCATACACAGTGGTCCTTCGAGCCGGATTTGAACTAGCGACCTATGGACCATCAGTTTAAATCGTTTGGTGACTAACTAAGAGTGGAAAGAATGACATGTCAGGGAATTCTAGACGCTATGCCGTTACGCGTTCCATCGTAAACAATTTTAATTTTTTACCTTCTCTGTATTTGTAGTTTTTCTTCTCTTGTATAGCTTCAGTGAGTTTGCCCATTACGTCTAGTTGTTTCAGTGACAGAATGCCCAATCCTTTGATTATACCCGCGATACCGTACGCAGCACCCTGTGTATAATTAATAATTAAAATAATTTGTGATCTTATACAAGTCATAATGAATTATATTCTAAACTAGCTGATCCGGTCACGGGTTGCTGTGTTATAAATCCCATGTCCTTAGTCGAAATAAATCCAGAAAAATGGAAAAGAAATCACCATAATCGGTAGAGTCATTTCAGAGTTCATCGCGATCAAATGCTGTAACCGGGATTTTTCTATATATAGATAATACACAGCCACGTCATATATTTCAGTCATTCACTTACCTTTCTGTCTCCGTACTTCTCAGCGGTGAGCAGCTGTTTCATGAGCTTGTTCATGATAGTGGGGATTTCATCCTCGAGTGCCGGCGAACTCACCAAGTGAGGCAGGCAGTTGCTTACCGCTTCTTGCACCTGCATCGTGATACAAAATTTTAGATAAAAATGTTGTCCTTTTTTCAAACATTGAACGAATCCCCATGGAAGCTTATCGTAGGTGCAACGCAACGGAGCACCTTTGTAAGCACTTAAGCATTTAGGTTAGGATAGTAATTTTATATCAACATTTTTTTTAAGAGTTTTTATATTTTATTATCAACGGACTTAAGTGTTTTATTCATATAACGATAAATTCTATTTATTTTCGGTACTCTGTGTCCCGCCTTAGATTGTAGAAAATTGGTACTGTACGGGACTGTAGCATAAAGAAAGAGAAATGGAGTTTTTCTATCTGTTGCTGGAGAATTTGCCTCACTCCCGCTGTTTTATTTATTAAATAATTAAGCTTCTAATGTGTTTATATACTTAAAACTATTACATTTGGTTGATTTAGTCTTATGCCAACTTACGTGCTACATTACATGTCATGCCTGTATCGACACAGCAGTGCGATTGAGTGTCGAAAGTTCGTAGCGCCTCTTTTATATTATTTCGCCCCCGCCTCATCGATATATATGACAGGCGTCGATTTTGATATAATTTTGAATCGGATGATGCTATTAACGTGTGTGTACAATAGTAAAAAAGGTTTGCATAAAAATAATTGAAAAAAGATATGGGTTCTTAACTATTTATTCTACCTATCCTTTTGTAAGAAAAAGACGATATGAGATATAGTTGAATGAACTTAGAAGTGGTAATCAAATGCGACTACAAATCAGTCTTAACTAACTTATTCAACTTAATTTAATAGTTTCTGTACAGGTATGGAGTATGGGACGGGCAATTACCTGTTGGCTCGGCGTAGAAAGGGCGGCGACAAGTCGTAACGTGATGGGTTTGATACGTGCGTCATCCGGTTCAAGGTGTCGAGCCAATGAGCCCACCAGCAACACCACGCTTTGCCGGACGGCATCGTATCCACCGGATTTCGGCGCCTTGTCCAAGAAGTTCTCAAATACTGGTAGTTGGCTGCTTAATGTTTCCTGCGCATAGGATATGATCCTTGTTGAGAGAGCAAAAATATGGAGAGCAATGACCTGGGTCATAGTTACTAAAATATATATAATAAAATAAAAACATGTAACTTACTTCCGCAAAAAACAAGCAAAATGCAGAAACCGCAGACATCTGCACACCTTGCAACTTCATATATACCATCTTAAATTTTTGCTACATAAATTTTATCCTAAATTGTTACCTTTCCGTGAAGCTCCACTATGGCCATAGCTGCATTGAGCATCTCTGCTCGCACCGTCTCATGCCTGTCTGCGAGTGCTCGCTCCACGAAGAAGGTGATAGCGGGGGGCACGTGGTGGGGCGCTAGTCGGGGCGCCAGCGCCGCCAGAGCTAGGGCTGCGCCCCTACGCGCCCCCCACTCATCCACCGCACCCTCAACCACGTGTCCGAATTGGTCCAGCTTCGCCGGGATCAACTGAGGGAGATAGCAATCTTGATTATCATAGTGTTGAAAGTTGAAAAGTTTAGATGTTAATTCATAAAATTTTATTTACATGAAAATTCTACTACCCTACCAGTTAGATTACAAGTAACCGATGCAAGTCAATCAAAGGCACGAAAGTTTTTATTTAAAATCGATCCAAATATATTAGTTTAATATTCGAAATTGAAATAAGGTTAGAAATACTTTTGGAGATACAGTTTTTAGTATCATGCTCGAAGGACCAATTTCATGTTTGGGTCAGATGGCCTTAAATCAAATAGATGCAATCTATCGCAACTTCAAATTACTTTTATTGTGTAATTCAATGCAAAGATAATTAAATGTCAATTGATTGATATGCGAAAGAAAAACAAAACACACATGCACAGCAGAAGTGGAACTTCAGAAAAGTAGCCAGCGAGAAATTAACTTCAGTTTTAAAGTTTTTAAGGAATTTTTAAATCACAACGGTGTTAAAGCAATCTTACTTCAATACTACACGAATTAATATTGAAAAAATAAACCTATAAAAACTGAGTTTTCCGTATCCCTAAGAATTGAATTAGTAGGCCAGGCCTCCTTCCCGCAAGACGTGAATTGGGGTGTTGGAATGAGGGTAGATACTGACAGGCAGCTTAGCGGAGTACATGTCCTGCAGACTACGTGCTGCAGTGGCTGGAGCGGCGGGGTCAGGGTCTCGTTGCACCAGATGCGCCAGCGCGGATGCTGCGGCACGCTGAAGAGGCTCAGCAGGATGCTGCACGTCGGCTAGAACTAGCGCTTGCAGTTCTGGCTCTCGACTCCACTGTTGAGCCAGAGGAAGCGCCGCCCAAAGTTCCTCCGCTAGTTTCCTGACAACGTTTAAACCATTTTTGAGAGAGAATTAACTAGGTCGATGTAGTCGCTAAGCTTAAAGCTTCGCTAGCATCATATATTGGAGCAGATTGGTGGTGTCGAAAAAATAAGCTCTAGAGTGTTTGGTGTATATGCTAAAGCTTGAAAATATTTTTTTGCTCTTTCCATAAAGCCAATGCTTTTAGACATGACTTTTTTATTTTTGCGTATTTCAAAATTCGGGCTGCGTCACGATCAAATCTTAAACCTGTTGGTTCAATTCATCACAAAAAATATGTAAATCGGGTAAGAACTCATAGATATATGGAGTCACATACATTTCGTCATTTAAGCTGATGGGATATCCTCCAATAATATTCTCAAGTATTTAATAGAATCAGGCTTTACTTGGCGGAAGACCATATCCATTAATGTAGATTACTTCTGTAGATACCGTAGACACTAGCATACCTTGCCAACTACTCTACACGTGTTTCGCCCAACTCTGAGCATCATCGGGAGCTGTAAAACCGTGCAATATCTAACTCTAGCATAGAGCACGGATAGAATCCAAAAACCATAACCTGAATTCATGTAAAAAAAATATGTTTGTCACATTAACATATCCCCTCTGCCAAGATTCGAATCCGGAATGTTTGGCGCAAAGATAGGATTCATATCAGCTGGCCATCAAATATTTCCAATAAGCAAGCTCCCAGCTATCACTATTCTCGCTGTGAGAGCATAAACCCTTTGAAAGACCATAGGCCAACTAAAATCACTCATCTACTGACTGTTTGCAGATACAGACAGGCCCAATGATTTAATATGTGCTATCCGAAGCACGAAGGAAGTAGAGATAATGTGCTGGTCACCAATCCGGCTACCCTAACGTAATTTTAGGCTAACACCCCAAACATTGCGCTATCAACAATGCAAGTCTGATAGCTATAGACTATATACTATACTCTATACTCAGTAAATTGCATAATACTTGATATGACTTACTTGTTATCTTCAGAGACGTCAAAGGTAGCCACCAACAATCTTTCGGTGACTTCTAAAGCACACTCAGGGTCTTCTAATACGCTCGGCAAGCCATCTACCACTTGCAGCAAAGCGCGGAGAGCTGCATCGCGCACCACCTGTTCAAGTTTATAATAAAATAATGATACCATTAACACATTACATAGAGTACAATTCTTAGACATCAGTAATAAACTAAAACATATTCTAATAGAGAATACTTTACACGGAATGAAAATTTAAGTGACAAACTTAGTTGCAAATGCATACTAGAATTGATTGTAAGCACAACAAAGAGTAATTATCAATTTTTGTAATGTGATTGTGTTATCCTTTTAGTGCAATAACTATTGTAATAAACGCTAAATTTTTATTTATATAATATATACAAACATATATAAATAAAAGTCAATCACATCATGAAACATCTTATGTACTTATGGGACGAATAAACGATTACATTTGTAAATACAGACTGGGAGATAACTCACCTCGAGTGGGCTCTGCAAACCAGCTAGCAGACAGGCGACTTCTTCACGACTGACTCCACCACGTGACGCACAAGACGCCGCCTCCAACAAAGCCACCGTGCACGCCGCTTGTACCCTCCCACTTGTGCTGCCTGCGAATCGAACACACCAAAAATCACTTGATATATTTGTCGGGGCTACGTCAGGATTTTTGTCCGAAACTTCCGACATTATATGGGTAGAGTTAGAGATCATGTAGTGAGAAGATGAGAAGCAAAACGTCGACGGTTCCATAAAGCCTTCTAAACAGGAGGCGACTCGATCGCAAGTAAATCCGGGCTCGCCCGTAGACAACGTCATGGCTCTGACGAAGCGCGGGAAATCGTTGTTGCGTATGTTCGCCGGCTAGACGACGCGCTTGCGTTTCATTAATTGACTGACTCATGACCGAAACACGTCGCGAAATTTCGGATATGGTTTTCCTATTAAAAATTATTTCTGTAGTAGTCGATAGTCCTGGGCTGCTCTCTAAGATCTCCCTTAGAGTTCTAAGGAAAACCGTTAGATTTAATCACTTTATATGCATACAATCTGCATCTTTAAACTATCGTCAAAATTAGTATCCTTTGAGTGCAAACAAAAGCTTGAATTCCAACAGTTCGACATTGACCTGTTTAACACTAGTGTATGAGTCCTTGCTAAACCCACACACCTTAACTGCTAATGATAAGGGCTGCTATATCTTCAATAATACGAGATGCAGATAACTATGATGTTTCCACAATTATAAAGCGGCTATTAATTAAAATGCTGATGCTAATGAGTAATGCGATCGGTGACGGAAAGCAAATAATAAATAAACTAAATTATAATTAAATATTTCATTTACAAAAGTGCTGATTGACAAATTGATGCTATTGTGCGGTTAAATGACCGTACAACTAGCGTTGCATCAGTTAAACAGTTTATGATTTGTGAGTTTTTTGAGAGATAGGTAATTTTTTGAAATTATGCATTTCATTGTTAATTTGTTCCTTTATAGACGGTTTTTATTGGTAAGAACCTATAATTGGCTTTCAGCTGTTATATTTACTACCTATTGTTATTAATTTACCTGTTGGTCTTCCAACAATAAAATAAATAAGTAGGTATCTATGTGAAACGAAACGCAATGAAAGACAATGAAAGACGAAACGGAACGAAACGTAACTGAATGATTGAGGTGTATGATAAGCGGGATGAATTAAAAGGAACGACTAAGTGGCTGCGCGAGCGCGAGTGAGAATGAAGGAAAGACGAGCTGATTGTTGCTATTGCTATCTAAGAAAATAAAAAGATTTGCTTGGATCCTGGGTTCCTGACCTGATTTTTAAATCTCTGGCTTTAAATCTCTAAATATATAAAAAGATTATCTATAGGATGAATATTCCGGACATATGATACTCGTATATTTTATTCTGGTATCGCCACGGGAACAGAAACTAGGAAAACACATTAAGTGGTCTAATACTTGATCTAGGAATGAAAACTTTCATTTTGTACAATTATTTTTTTTTAAAGATACAAAAAATATTTGGGGTTTAACTAATATATTTTTATAAAAGTGACTATTATAAACATGCCATCATTTGAAAGCCGTCTCTATCAAATGGATTTCAGAAATCGCTATATGGAAAATCGATATCCCTTGATTAAGGACCTCTTACCCCTTAGGAAATTTAATAATGAAAAAAATTAAACTTTTGTACTTATATTTTATAACTTGTAACATTGTAAATCTACACATTATCCAAAAAAGTAATACTTGAATAATAAAAGATTTAATATAAAATAACGAAATACTAAAAATTATAATAAATTATAAATTCAAAACTAATAATAATAATTAAATATTATGTAAATACACTTAAAATACAAAGAAAAGCGTTTACAAATTGAAACAAATAAATCAACACGTTTTAGCGTTTCTCCGTACACCATCTTATAAAACCTGGACGTTAAGAATAGAAATGTTAATTTTCCTAACATTTTCGATTGGTTGAATTGTATCCATACTCACTGATAAGGTCAATGAGTAGCCGGAACATGTGGTCAGTAGGCATAAGCGCAGGCTGCGGCACTACGGTCGCGTGGTACGCAATCACTCCCAACCCGCTCACCATACTCGTCTCGTCTGCGCGAGTGCTAGCACGCGTTAAGCCTGCAAATTTCCAAGTCTTATAAATGACACAACTATAACATAAAATAGAATGCACACGTTGGAAATAACATTCATTATAATTTTGATATAGCAACAATTTCCATCTGTTTATCCGGCTCGAAGGACCGGAAAGTATTAAACATTGGTTTACCAAAAATAATAGGTTATTTGACTGGTTTTTGTGGGTCATATTTATTTATACAGTTGCGTTTACAGACTACACAAAATATATTATATGCAACTGCTTAGCTTGCCTCACAAACAACATAATAGCGTTCATATGCTGTTAGTGAGGTTTTCCAGAACCAATCATTAAAAAAAATGAAATAGAAAGATACTTAAAAAGGTATTAGTTTTCTTGTATTAAAATGAATTTAATTTAAGTAACGTCACTTAATACAATATTAATTTTATGCCATGTTCTATTAAACAAAGATGAACGTTTCTATGTATAAAAACAATGAATACTTACCCATTTTGAGAAGTGGGAATACATAACAAAAGCCAGGTGCGGTAAAGTAGTTCTTAGGAGATGATTCCTCATCTTCAGGACTTTTCAAGCCAGCAGTGGCGGCGTATGTCATGTTGATGGTTCGAAGGGTCGCGTTGTCCAGATTTTCCTCCTCCCAACTGGGATCTAAATCGCACTGCGGATTGTGTAACCTGCAGATATCAAGAGGGGTGAACATTATGACGGAGATTGTTCTGACCAGGCTACAATAACCTTAATGACAAAATTTCAATAATGTGAGAATCTATAATCTAAGATCACATTTTTCTTGTTTGCCTGTCCGCTCTTTTCCCCATTATTTTTCCATTGTATACGCGTTAACGCGTTGCTATGGAGCAACGCGTTAACCGCAAGTAGTTCGTCTACCGAACACTAGATGGCGCTAACGGACAATATTTAATAATAGAAAAAATCTAAAGAATTTTGTCCACCCGTGTGAAGCCGGGACGGGCCGCTAGTAATTATTTGTTTCATTTTAAATTAATAACAGCAAAGTATTAAATTAAATCATTAAAATATAATTATTATAATCAAATTAACAGAGTAACAAGGTGACGACCGTTTGGTGCAACGATAGCGATCCTGCCTTTCACACCAGTGGTCTTGGGATCGATTCCGGAATGGGGCAGATGTTTCTGTGATGAATACGATCATTTCAACCTGAGTCTTATATATTTCTATAAATATTAAATGTCAGTGTATCATATATCTATCCGTTACCCTAGTATCCATGACATAAGCCTTACAGTGCTTACATTTATTAAATATGCTATTACTAACTGACTGGTTCACGAGTTGCTGTGGCTCAGTTATTATAATTTGCAATATTTTTTTACTATAAATTAAAATTAAACCATCCTATGTCTTAAGTCAGAAAAAATCCTGCAAAATTAAAAAAATATCAGCAAAATCGCTTTAGTACTTTCGGAGTTCATCGCGGTCAAACACTGTGACAGGGAATTTTATATATATAGTTTAAGATTCCGCACATTTCTAAAATGCAATATTGCACCTTTCATTACACGCGCTCATTTTAATAAACTAGTCTAATTTACATAAGCATTCGACACGGCCGTATCCTTCTTATCATTCGAGATTATTACCTGATGGTGACCCTAGCTACTGTGTCCCCGAGTAGCGCGTGTGTAGGTAGCAGTGCAGGCCGCAGCCCTAAGAAGGAGGGCACCACTAGTGGCGCGGCGAGTGGGGATCGAGCAGCGGCTAACAAAGCGGGCAGCAGAAACCGAGCCTTCGCCCCCAATGCGCGAGCGCTGCCCGCCGCCACCGCAGCTACCAACTCAGTTCCAGCCACGACGCGGGCGTTCAGCTGCAAACCATTTTTTGAGTGATCATCTTTATGAAAAAAAATTACAAAGCTATACCAAAATTTAAATAGATTTACATTTAATGTTATTTTTATCTTAATTTGTTTTATTTTTCTAATGAAAATAGTCAAAGAGAAATAGTAGTTCGAATGTAACTTGATTTTGTCAATGATTGAAATGATCGTACAGATTTTTTTTTATTATATTTCTCCATAAGTATGTAACTGACAGTATATGTATACTGACTGTATATGTAAAATGGAGAAGGCCTATGTTAGAAGGCGGAAAAACCAAGGGCTGCAATGTTGATGATGATGATGTAACTAGATGTAAGAATTAAACAAAATTATTCAAAATTTTGGGCACTGTAAGTCTTTTGCTTTTGTTACAGTTTTTATCAATAATTATTGTAATTTTGTATGACTGTTGCAAAAAAGTTTATGTCGGTAGTAAAATTAGTCAATATTATATTGTAATCTAATAAGTGACTTGAGTATTTTATTGTTTTTTTATCCAAATAAAGAGAAAAAAGAATTACTGACGTTAGTGTGAAAATAACACGAGTAACGGTTATATAATAGAAGTATATTAACTCTCTGTGTGGTTAACTGACTAACTAAACTAAATAACATATACATATGTATAGTAGAAATAGTGAAGGGAACTAAGACCCTCGAAACACACGAAGCAAGAAACCCATAATTATTGTTTAGTTAGCAATTGAATCACGTATCTACGTGCTGTACATTCCATACTTATGTTCACTGTAGGTGATTATCAAGTATTTTTTGCGACTTCTTTGAGAGTGAAATATCTGTTACGTAGTAATCTGTGGTATTATTACATCGTTTGCGGTTAAGAAATTCAACCGGATCGACGTAATTTCTCGACGAAACTTTTTGAAAATGGTTATTTTTTTAACTTAACGTGAAGTTTTGCGAACTTAGCAAGCGTCTGTTAACTTTTTCGCGTTTTTCCTGGCAACACTGGCGCGCGCGTATACTTAAAGTCACAACAAATAGCAACGGGTTTTGACTCTCCCAGCGGTCGCTAAGAATAAACCGGTTCATTTAGGTTCTACGAAGCGTTCCTCTTTAGTTCTGCACTGGAAAGGAACTTTACGATGAAACTTTCCAGTTCATTTTAAACCGGTTTAAAGCCCTAAACAATCAAATAGGAAAGATCAAGATTACTCAGAATAAAAAGTGTTATTTCAGCTACTTACAATAGCTTTACACATCTGTTGGTGGTTTTTATATACTACCCTAACCTCTTTTAATATGCTACATAAGAACATTCATATTCTATATAAATATAAACTTAATAAAAACCGCTTTGATGACTAAAAATTGTCAGTGAATGAAAAGAGTTCATATGCTAATAGAAAAAAAAACAAAGTTTTACTCACCGCACTTAACCTCTCTCTGATCGCACTTTCTTTAGCCAGTTGAGCTTTGATTGCTTCCTTCTGTTTGGCCGACAGAGGGACCTGCAATTAAATAACGTCGGTAAGTAATAGAAAATATGAAAACATCACATGTATTCATTAAATTGAATAAAGTCACCTCTTTCATCTTGCCCTCCTTTCTCTTCTTGTCCTCGAGCTCGCGACGTAGTTGCAGCTCTTCCAGCTGTTCTTTATAACTATACGCTTTACTCTCTCTCTTCAAATTCATCTCTTTGCTGTCCTCATTCCTGTGTATCAAATATTTCAGTTTCATAATTCGATTTCGTAAATATTCGAAATATTCACGGTTGGCTACCACTGATATTACAATTTGAATGAGTAACTTAATAATTTAATTCCTTCTTTTTTTAAATAAATACTACATGAACCGGTAACGCGTTGCTATGGTAACGCGTTGCTATGGTAACGCGTTGCTATGGTAACTTGTATAGAATGGAAAAAGAGCGGGAAAAAGAGCGGACAGACAAACACACAAACAACATTCTTGATTATAGATTTTCAAGGATTTAAAGCATCGCCAGGCGTCCAGATAAAGTCGGACAAGGTTAGAACTTTTTGGTTGCGTCATTTGCTAAATAAGAAGATGTTTCGCGTGTCCGGCTTTTTAGATCATGATTTCACGATTTAACCAGACATCTGCATATTCGGTTACAATAGTTAACACAAAATTAAGACTTCATAAAGGTGAACTTAAACTAAAATTAAACATGATTAAATAGTCATTCAGTCAGACCACTGGACAATTCAGTCATGACTTTAACAATTAAGAAGTCCGGCTAAACTAGCTGATCCGTCCGGCTAAACTAGCTGATCCGTCCGGGTAATCGGTTTTAAGGTCTGGCAACCCTAAGTGTATGTATATAACGTTTGTATGTAGAAAAAAAAGTGTTAGGTAGGGCCTATCTACCTACATGAGGGCTCGGAGATGTAGTTGTTTTTTGATAGGCGTAATTTAAATCTTTAAATCTTAAAATTTATGGCATTGTGCATGCTAAAAAATAAGATAAAGACAAAAAAGTGTTGTTTAAGTTTGCCTCAGGTATGATCTGAACCCAAGACTTCTTTAAATAATAATAGTAATAATAAAAACATTTATCTCAGACTAAGGTCTATAGTTTGTTAATAATAATTAGCAACAAAAATAACTTATTCTATGTTAATGTTGTTAGTAAATCGACATATAAAGCCGGACATTTAAATTAAATGTTTGTTAGTCTCGTCCACTTACCCAGGAACAGCGCTCTTGTCATAGAGTTCGCCGGGTGGTGTGAGATAGGTAAAGTACTCGTCTCTGGTGACGCGAAGTAACGCAGGATCGCACAACGCGTCCAGCGCTACTTGAAGCGCAGCACCCGCTATAGCTTCTGGGTTCTCCTCTACTAGTGTTCGAACTACGTTCCATTTTGTCTGTGTAATGAAAATATACTGGACTTATAAAGACCTAACATATATAATTAATAAATATAAAACAGTAAAAATAAAAAGTTTCCGGACTATAGTCCCTGACTATATGCCCTATAGGGCATCTTAGGCAGTACTCTATAATATGACAAATTCGATAGTCGGACGATCCAAATTATACCAGCAACAGCTAGGTAAGCGAGTACCTTTCAATATTCTATCGCTGATGAAACAGAAAATCGGAAATAATATTCTTACATCATTAAAGTGCTTTTATCAATTTCGGACAAGCAAGTGTACGAGCCGTAATATAGATTTTATAGCAATAAAAGATCTATCTTACTTGCAAAAATATTAAGAAACCCTTGAAAACATTATAGTGTTAGGATAATCGCTTTAAAATGTTGGTCCTTCGGGCCGGATATTAACCAGTGTCGCTATTACCCAAACCAAACTGTTCGCTGTTTTAATCTACATTTATTTCTATACTAGTTTATTACTTTAATGACCAAGAATAAATCGGTAAGGTTAAGTTACACCTGTAACCAGCAAAAGTAAATCAAAATGCTGGGCGATTTTGATGTGGTCGATATTCACCCACCAACGCTTTACCTAGCTTACCTGGTCGGGTGTGTATACGTGTACATAAGCATCCTTCAGACTAGCAGCGTAGAGTGGTAATAGCTTCTGCGGGTTAAGACCAAGACGCGCGCATTGGCGTTGCCAAGCACGGCGTCGCACGCTCAGTACTAGAGGGTGATGACAGCACGGCAAAGCTGCTAACGCCAAACCATGGGCGTCCAGTGTAGGATAGTCTGCCGGGGACAATAACTCTCGACTAAAGTATTGAAAGAAATACTTTGCTCCGATTCGGAATAGCTACATGTTTGTATAATATAAATTGAAATTTTGGATACCATAAACAACAATAAGAAACCGAAACTGGATCCCTTAGGGATAAAACACGAGATGATAAATTGTGCCAAAATTCGAAGGTCAAATGATTATATTATATATACATTGCCATTTGATGAAAATAAATGAAAGTTAATTCTAAAAGCTCTTTTTTTTTTGTTATTTTAGGCACATATGTGGACCACGCACAAATTTGATTTATATTTAACAAATATTTGCAAAACGTACTTGCTGTTAAATTTTGACATTATAAGTAATATTTTTTAGCGAAGTTTTAAAATTGCACAAGTAAAGACCATAATTACCATAATGTTAAAAATGTCAAAAATAGAATCTAGGTAGTACTCTTTAATAAAAAAGACACTGTTCACGAAATGTAATTAAATGTATTACTTTATTTTAAAATTCAAAAATTATATTATGGCAAAAGGAGCAGAAAAGATAGGTTACCTTTAAAAAATAATATCCTATTGTAACTCACCTTTAAATGAACACAGTGCTTGAACACAATCCAATATCATTTTCCCGGTGACATCAGAAGTCTTCTCCTCCGGAGGCGTCTTCTCTTTCGACGTGAATATTTTCCCTTCTTCTAACACTTCATTTAATTTTAGAACTAAATATTTCGCCAATGGGGCTCTTTCTTCATTAGCTAATAGAGATTTGACTTCTTCTATCGCCGTGTCGCGAACGGCCTTGATCGGCGACAGAAGGACTAGTATAAATGCTTTATATACAGACGAGTTCTGTTCACTGGCAACACATGAGTAGTTTTCCAACACAGTTCTGCATAACAACACCACCTGTATTAGGACTATAAAGGGGTAAATGTTATAGTGCAACTCGGCAGTTTGCAGCAAATAAATGTATAAATGTTTGGGGCTACAACAAGCAGTGGCTGACAAAAAGTAAATACTTTACATGCATTTCTAGTTCAGAGATTGTGCTTTGCTAATGGGGTAAAAAATTAAAACTAGAAGCCAATGGTAACTCTGAGGAGGTGCATCAAAAAGTGTTGCCAAGGTAAATAATTTCATAGTGCGTTTCATTAATTCTTCAAGTTTTCGGTCATTTGAAAAAATAAATTGTAAATTCCTAATATATTTACTGCTTATGACGAGCTGTCAAAAATTTACTTGTTATGAGTGTGATGGCGTCATTTAAATGCAGTATTTATCCCCATTAAAATGTTTTCTATTTATAATGAAACAATCGATACATTTTATTTCAAATAAATAAATTTAGCATTCCTTAAACTGAAATAAATGATAAAATAAGTCAAGAAGCTAAATTTATGCTCGGTGTGATGGCATAACAAGTTCTTTATTTAATATTCAATTATTACTTAATAAATTAAAACTAGAACATTATCAAGCAGATAAAAGATTAAATAACAAAAAATATCTTTTATGGAAGACAGAATAACTTTACAAACGTATTTCAACTTCTACCTACTGGTTGTTCTTTTACAGGCATATTTTAAATCTTATAGAAAAATAATAATATTTCTTACATTCACACCAATTAGCCTAGACCAAAGTAAGCACTATAAGGCTTGTGTTATGGAAACTAGGGTAACGGATAGACATACATAAATGATACATAGATATGTTATATTTATATATATCATATATTAAATAACCATGACTCAGGTACAAATGCTCTTATTCATCACACAAATATCTGCCATCTATAATAATAATAATAAAGCCCTTTATTTCCGAAAATTTACACCGTTTTTACTTAGTTCATAAAATGTCTCTTATTTCGGTATGCCTTACGGCAAAGGCCTCCTCCAACTCTTTCCACTGTTTCCTATCAGCTGCTATTTTTATCCAAAGGGGTCCTAAGGTCACTTTGAAGTCGTCCTCCCATCTTCTTGGTTTGCGGCCTCTACTCCTAATGCCGTTCCTTGGATACCAAACTGTCACCTGTTTACTCCATTTTTCCTTTTTGCAGCGGAGCATATGGCCAGTCCACCTCCATTTAAGTTGGTCAATATGTGACAATATGTCCGTTAATTTTGTTTTGTGCCTTATGTCTATGCTTCTGACTTTATCTATCAGTTTTAAACCTAGCATGCTCCTTTCCATGCCTTTCTGACATCTTTCTAGTTTGTCCCTATGTTGTTTCGTTAGAGCCCAGGTTTCACAGCCATATGTAATGCAGGGTAGAATACAGGTGTCAAAAGTCTTCTTCTTGATTTTCAAGCTCAGTTCCTTGCTTTTCATAATTTCTTTCAAAGCCCAGTACTTTTTCCACCCAGTCGCAATTCTTTTGTCTATTTCTTTAGACATTTGGTCATTTGGTGATATTATCTGGCCTAGATATACGTATTCTTCCACATATTCAATCTTTTGACCATTGTTGATTATGTCTGTGGGTATTGAGTTTGTCATCATTTTTGTTTTACTTAGATTAATTTCTAGACCTACTTCTCTACTTCTGTCTACTAGAGTTTGCAACATGGATTCCAATATCTTCGGGTCCTCCTCCATTATAACCAGGTCATCTGCAAATCTTAGATGGCTCAATCGCGCTCCATTTATGTTTAGCCCCAGATTTTCCCATTCCAATTTTCTAAACATTTGTTCAAGAACTGCTGTGAACAACTTTGGTGAGAGTGGGTCACCTTGCCTGACACCTCTTTCGATTGGAAAAACTTCTCCTATCGATTCCAGTCTGATACTAGCTTTACTTTCTCTGTAAATACTTTTGATGATATTTACGTAAGCCTTTTGGATCCCCTGTTCTTTTAGACTTTGCCATACACATTTGTGACTGAGGCTGTCGAAAGCCTTGGAATAATCTATAAAAGCCAGGTAAATAGATTTGTTGTATTCATTGTATTTTTGTATAAGCTGTTTAATTGTATGTATATGATCGATTGTACTAAAGTCTTTCCTAAAACCTGCCTGTTCCACTGGTTGATTTTCGTCGAGCCTGAGTGTTATTCTGTCTAGAATTACTTTTGCAAAAATTTTATATATATTTGAGATAAGAGATATGGGTCTGTAGTTTCCTATATCGTCCTTTGGACCTTTTTTGTGTAGAAGTATTATGTGTGATTTTCATCTGCCATCTGCATTAAACGATATTGTTAATGCAAAAAGTGAATACAGAATAAGATTTTCTAAAACAACGAGCATAAATCTAGCAAGGGTTTAGGCGTTGGGTATATGGGACGTGCAGGTACGTAGATCAACTCACCGTCGTCTGGAGCCGACGCGAGTGTTCTTTCGTGTAGTATTGTGGGGCGAGTGGGGTGAGTCAGCGCTGCCCACGTCCCCGTAGTGGGCAGCGAACGCTCAGTGTCCAGTGCCACTAACCCTAACATTGCGCAGATACCCTCACTCCCCACCAGAGGCTATTAAATCAAATTAAAATAAAAAATAACTTTATTCAAATGCACTTAAAATAAGTTAAATCCTACCTAAGGGCTTGGAGGCGTGGTCATTTTTTTACAAGCGTATTTTATATATTATACAAATACTAGTTGAACCAGCCACGCGTTGCTGTGCCGACTGCAGCGTCATCTGCCGGACTGATTTGTGAATCTAAACCATTCTCAGATCCCCTTGAACACACACAAAAAAAATCATTCAAATAGGTCCAGCCGTTTAGGAGGAGTTCAGTGACATACACACTCACAGAAGAATTATATATATAAAGATAGCATTGTGAATAGCTTAAAATAAGTTTTTTTGAATTGTTCAACATTTTTACCTACCACCCATTCAGGACGTCTTTTAACTAACAAGAAGAATGGGTGCAAGAAACTCGTCAACAAAAGTAACGACATCACTGCATAGTATAAAACAAAGTCGCTTTCTCTGTCCCTATATCCCTATGTATGCTTAAATCTTTAAAACTACGCAACGGATTTTGATGCGGTTTTTTTTAATAGATAGAGTAATTCAAGAGGAAGGCTTATATGTATAATACATGCATAATATAGTAGAGCATTGCATCCGTGCGAAGCCCGGGCGGGTCGCTAGTTTACAATATAATACGTCATTACCATACATAATTCACGAGAAAAAAACAATATTATTCTGTTATTAACGTGAAAATAGTAGAAGTTAGAGGTTATACACACCACGTTTTTTAAACGCGCCGTCGACACGCGCTTTGTTTTTTCTATTTTTATTTTTACAAAACAGAGTTACAACAATGACCGCAGCTGTTGGGAACAGAACGTAAGATTGAATCATGTTAGGCTGCTTCTCGATGAACATGTGAAATCACAGCTACAGCGTACGATGTTTGTAGTGTATCTGTTACCGGCAATGTGTATAATCCGGTATTGTATACAATACCTAGGCAATGTATAGGATACCTAAAACGGGCAGGTAAAGTATGAAATAGAATTTATTTTACACTTTACCTAGGTATTCTATACAATGCCAAACTTGCAGCAGGTAATGTAACACTCGAACGCAAAAAAACGCAACTTAACCTAACCTAAAGTTGATAATAAAGTTTATTTCAAGTAAATACAACATGTTTTATTTGTCCGCTATTTGATAAGTAAGTCTGTTAAGATTTATTGATATTAACCGTCACGATGATATGAAAGCGTTAGACTCGCATAATTGTTGCTCAGTGGAATAAAATAAAATGCGTTCCCGTCGCAAGTTTTTTGAAACGCGCGTCGGAATCGTACTTTCATGGTCACTATATTGTTATACCCAAAACGGGATTTATACTGTGTTTTTTAAGGTATGCATGCACCATCGTTACGGTAGAACGACATTTTGAAAAATCGGAGCTTCAAAAGTAATCAAAAAGATAAAATCTCCCTTTATCTAATACCAAGAAAATACGATTTTACAAAGTATTGTAGTGTGGTGTGGTGACCCCGTTAGGGTATTGTAAATAACCTTACTTGATATTTATATGGTATATTAGTTACCTGTAGTGGCTGTTGGACCGCCTTGTCTACGGCCTTGGCGAGCAAAGGACGTAGAACGGATGCGTGCGCAGGTGCAGCACCCCCCGCAAGTAACGCACGCGCCACTAGCGACGTGTACGCCACACGCACCGCCTGTGTAGTGCTCTTCGCCGAAAGATTTTTCTACGAAAACAATAAATAAATGTGTTCACTTCTTACACTTCCGCACACATCACACATTTGAAGGAAACTATGTTTTTAGAGATTTTGCGCATAATTTATCACGTCACGACCACGACCATTACCTTAGTCATCACGGCTCCTGTAAAGAAGTCGAAACGTCAGGATTAAATATAAATAGGTGCTTTAATATTAAAGTATGTAATAGTTGAGAGCACGGCTGGGCCTCTCGTCTTTCTACAGGGAAAAGCTGAAAGCCAGCATTCTGCTCTATTAGTGCAAATATATCGCTTAGTTTGCCATTTTTGCGTCGCTGTGACACACTAAATAATTATGTCAGCAGAGTGCCATGTATATTCGTTTTTAAATGTTTTTTTTTTATTTGCTTTGCTGTTTGCTAAGATTTGGCCTTTTTGCATCGCTCTACTACTAGAATGTGTGTCGCGGTACTAAATGAATATGTCAGCAGAATTCCATGTATGTTCGTTATATTTGTAGTTTTTTTTCACTTTGCTGTTTTCATGTGTTTTTGTATGTGTGTGCCTTTGATGCGAATAAATAATATATCTATTAAATAAAACACCTTTTTAGGGGTTTTGTGCACAACTTATATTTAATCCTGCCCTTTCGTCTCCTTTACAGGAGCCATGATCACAAGATGACTAAGGCCTTAGTCCTCATTATTTTATTTAAATGTGTAATGTGCGCGGAAGTGTAAGAACTAAATATATCTATTTAAAACCTGAAGGATACTGTACTGACCTGGAACATGTCTAGTATGGCGGCAGGCAGGGGCGAGCGTAAAGTGGTCGTCCAATGGCGGATGGCGTCGAGGGCAGCACACAATGTGCGTTCGTGCGATTCACTATCGAGCACTCGAGACACTTGAGTCACTGCCTCCTTGAAGAGCAACGCGCGTTCTTCACTCGAAACCGCTAGCTCGCTTAGTGCGCTTACACCCTACGGAATAAGAATTCAATTATTGGATGCAGCTCCCATGGATCAGCATCAATGACGCAATGTCTGTTACGCCATAACTTCCCGAGTTCTTCACCGATTTTAATAATTTTTGTGTGGAATCGAATCAACACATTTAGGACCATTTTGTGACTCAAATTCTGAAATTTTGAAATTTACAAAAATTAAAAAGATATGATTAGAAAACATGAAACTATGGGAATTCCCATTGAAACAAAAAGGGCGCGCTTTTTGAAAGTTATTATTCTTATGGAATTTTAAAATTTACTAAAGAATATTGATTTATTTTTATATTACGCTCTGTTCCAATATATGGTGCTAGCGAAGCTTTATGCTTAACAACTGCATCGACCTCAATGTCACATTGATATTGTAGTGATACATTTATGAGGCGGTATACATGTGACACCCTGCAAGGGCATAGCAATGCAATTAAATCATTTCAATATGTTAATATTAAGCTTACTAGGGTTGACAATATTTTTCGTTTTGATAATTTATTGCATCTTTTATGGGGGTCTTTTTGTAACACTTTGTAGGACTATCTGTAACCCTAGTATCCATAACACAAGGCTAATTGGTGTGAATTTAAGAAATAATATTATTATAATTTTATTTGTGACAATCTCACTAATTAGCCTAGCCCAAAGTAAGCACTGTAAGGCTTGTGTTATGGATACTAGGGTTACGGATAGACATATATGTATATATGATATATAGAACTTTTATTTAATATATTTATGCAAATATATATAAATATAAATACTCATATTCATCACACAAATATCTGCCCCTTATAGGGATTCGAACCCAGGACCGTTGCTGCGATAAGCAGGATCGCTGCCATTGCACCACACAGTCCTCAAATTATTATTATTAATATTTTTTAATTTTTATTATTTTTTAAAGGGTCTCACGTTCAAAACGGCGATCTTGTCTTCGCTGGAGGTGAGTTTTCCGCTAGCTCCGTTGTATTCAGCAAACGCATGGGCCAACAAAGCTCGAGCAGCACTCGCTTCACTGCATCGCTGAGCTACTCGTCTTAGGGCTGCCAACGCCTCACAGCGGACCCATTCGTCCTTCGAATGTAGATTCACTGGAATGGGACGCCCCAGTTAAGTATTACGTAATGCAAGTAGAATTTATTTACGATTTAAAATAATACTAATAATAGTATATTTTTATATTAGCCATTCCCTAATTAGGCATCTACATACGCATTCCAAATTTAGAAAAATCAAATGGGTACGATGAGTGAACTACTTCTATATATTGCTATTTGCATTACACGAACAACACTATGTTAAGTTTCTTTTGTTTCGTTATTTATTTAATATGTTTTATATTGTACTAGCTGACCCGGCCAGGCATAGCTGTGTTATAAATGAAACCTATCCTATGTCCTAAGTCAACTCCAGAAAAAAAAAACAATATTGGTTGAGTAACTTCGGAGTTCATCGAGGTGAAACACTGAAACAGGAATTTTTTTATATGTAAAATGAAAATAACTTTATTCAAATGCACTTACAAATAAGTTGTTTTGAATCGTCCAACACTTTTACCTACCACCCATTCAGGACGTCTTTTAACTGATAAGAAGAATGGACGCAAGAAATTCGTCAGCTTTAACAGAAGAAACGACATTTACAATACAATACGTCGTCACCATACATAATCCACAAAAAAAAAACAAAATTATTTTGTTATGACAATACTAATAGTGTTATGATATCATTATTTCGTTGATTACAACAAAGTCAACAAGTATCTGTACTTACTTAAAGTAAGTATTCCTGAACATTGCAATAACATACAGGGAATAAACGACAATTTATTATAATATGATTTATGTATATAGCAGCGGATTTTTTTATAATGATTTGCTCACCAACTAGCCCCTTCCCAATGTCGACAGCTGGTGTAGCGAGAGGCAATTGCAAAGCGGCTAGCACCTCGCCTACAGCTTGTGCAGCGGTCTCAGGACTCCTCAACATGGCTTTCTGTAGAGCTGGCACTAGCGTCTCGCGAACCTATCACAAATAAATAGTGTTATTATAATTTTAATATATTTTTTGCATTTTTTTTCAATGGTCGCAAGTCGATTTTTTCTTGTATTTTTTTAAATTAAAATTATCTATAATATAGCAAAAAATATATATAAAAATTATAAAACTGTCCAAACATTTATAAAAATGTTTCTTTTGAATACGAGAGGATGTTCCTTTCAATGATGAGACAACGCTGGCCTACAGCGTCAAATTAGAAAGGTACTAGAAAATTTCGACGGGTGTTCACAAGGCTCGGTAGCTCAACTGGGAGAGTATTGGACCGGACTTGAAAAGGTTGGGGGTTCTATTCCCGCCTGAGAATTCACTTGTGAGCCGAGTCGATTTTTTTGTAGTCTATTTCTAACAAAATAATATAGTGTTATTTAATTTTTTCTGCTTTTCTTGTTAAATTTGTGCTTACTGGAAATTATAGTTCTATACATACATCGCATAGTATAGTTACAATGGCGTTTGGTAGTAATTCATTTGAAAGAGATATATTTCAAAACAATTGAATAAAAAGAAGAAAAAAGAACGATAAAACCAAGTAGAATTTTTTAAGTACATCAAATTTTCTTTGTAAAACTTCAAATTGTGTTTCTAAATTGATATTTTTAAACATAAATTGCTTTTTTTCACCAACTAATCTTAAACCGTTGACGACAGTTAAGCGCAACGGTAATGATCATGCCTTGCGCGGACGGTTTTGGGTTATGTCTCCCTATTTAATAATTTTGATTTATTTTTTGTCTCTGAAATCACTGAATTATTTTGAAAATTTCTTTCAAAAAGTACAATATTCTAGATGTACCTTTTGTACCGTTGAAGGGGAGAAAAAAAACAAAAAGAAAATAAAAGCAATGCTTCCATTGTTGTCTGAATACATTGAAAATGATAATATATTTAATTGATAAGTCCTTATAGAAACTCGTAATGCAATATTTAATTGAACTAAAAGGGTTAATATGCTATTCAGACGACGCTAAAAGTAGAAAAAACTAAAATTACTACATGCTGTAACGACAAAATGATATATTTAACATAATACCTCTTGTTCATCCAGCATATGCAGCAGTTCAGCACAACCGCGGATGTAGTTGGCGTTGGGTCGAGTCTTTACATTGATCAGGCTCTTGGTGAAGCACTCCAACATTTTTGGCTGGTTTAGTGGCAGAATGAAAAGAAAAAATTATATATATTATACATTAAATAACTTAGGTACTTTGATCAAATCACAATATCATAAAAGCTGTTAAAAGTCATAGTTTTAACGAATGGAGAGGAAGAAAGACTTTGAACGTTTGAAACCATAAAATTTTAAGATATATGTTCTAATAATCCAATGTAATTTTACAGACAAGAAATGTAAGAGTAAGTGATAAGAAATATTTTGATCAATTACGAAACTCTGTAACATAGCCTGATGACCTGTAACACAGGCTTTTTCCTATCACAGGCATCAGTCTCGCACAAACATTAAATACACCAAGAAATGTATAATATTCTAAATCATATAAGTTTGTGACGAGAAAGAAATAAATAACTATTATTATTATAGTGAAAAATTTTATTTGTCCCTTTACACAATTCTAATGGCTTCTAGTCTATGTCTAAAGGATGTAAAGTAATAATTATTCTCTCATCTCTCAACCTTAATTGCCTAATGGAGATTGCTTATAGCGTTAAATCAGCTGTTTTGGATCAACTACGTCTATATGTCTTCTTACTAATAATCAAACACAGTTCGACAACTGTTTGGTGCAACAGTAGCGAACAGGCCTTTCGCACCAATGGTCCTGGACAAGAGTCCTGGAAGGGGCATATGTTTGTGCGATGGATATGAGAATTTGTATCTGATTCATAGGTTTTTATATATATTTGCATAAATATTACATATATATGTATAATATACTATGTATGTCTATCAAAACAGTCTAGGCACCCTCCAGACGCAAAACAAGTAGTATGTATGTCTATTTGTTACCCTAGTAACCATAACACAAGTCTTACAGTGCTTACTGTATGCTAGGCTTATTGGTGTGAATGTAAGATATATTATTATAGTTTAATGAACACAAGACAACATCAAGTACATACCTTATGACAGACTAGTGCGTCTGCCTCAGCCTGTTGTCTATAATGCCGGCATAAGGCCGAGAGAGCTACACACACATGCGGGCCCGAGTCTGCTGCCTGTGATACCAACACCTCTACCCACTTTTTCGTCCGCTCTCCACCTATAGTGCTCCATGATGTGTGAAGCTACAAAAGACAAAATAATTTTACTATTTAAAATGAGTGAGATTGTTGTCTAAAGACATATAAAAATGCTGCAATGCAAGTGACTAATTTAAGTGTTCATTATTCAACCTCTTTTCCAGTTAATAAACAACTGATGGCACAATGTCTGTTACGCCATAACTTCCAGAGTTCTTAACCTAGTTCTAGATAAATAGGTAAAGTAGTGTTATGTTAAAAATGAAATAGCTGAGAATATTTCATAGGGGCTCGATCCATATGTTCAAAAACATTCATATAATGCAGTGAAGTTAAATACATCTATTTTGGTTATGCATACTATGGAACCCCATACTGTAAGTAAAATAATTGCAATAATACACTTGCTTTTATTAGCAATATTAACTTGTAAACTTACATGGGAAGTTGTTGATTTAGGTGTGCATAGAACTACATAATAAGTCTTGTTTCTTGAAACGGGTTTGAATTATCGTCGAAATTTAAGAACTGCAATAGTTTCATCATTATAAAAAAAATTAGACTTGATGTTTCTTGTATGACTTACCACTGTGTAAGCCTTCTCGTTCTTCTTGGTGTCGCCATAGGCAGTGACTGTGGCTAACAGGTTGGCCTGAGCAAGCACCAGTGCATTGTAGTCCACACCATCTTCCTCGGTGGCCTTCAGTGAGCACTCTGCCACCACGGTCGACCACCGGAGCACATATAACCCACTTTGGCATATGCTTTTACTGTAAAAATTATTTTAAAAATAAAACTATAGTATCAATTAGGTCTATAGTTTGATTTCATCATAAAAAAAGGATCCACTAGAAATGAATGACAAGCACATTAAACATAATTTACAATTTAATTTGTAACTTACGATGTAGCTGTATTTCTCAATTGCTCGGAGATGTCAAACAAGACAGGCAATAGGTTCCTCAGGGTCCACTCACGATGGTGGCTAGCAAGGTATGCAAGCAGTCCTTTTATATAGGATTGTGATGTTGAGTCACGGTATCTATGCAATGTTGATGCCACCACACGACACACAAATCGCACTGCAGCTTCTGTGATACCTGATAATAAATAAATAAAGGAGAGTACATAAAAATGATGAAGAGCTAGCGTACAATTGTTTTAGATAGAATTGATAAATCTGTAAACTTTATCAACACTTATGCTGTCTAGAATTGTCTTAAGTTTTTCTAGCTAAAATTAGGATGAAGGACAATTCTCTATGTGAGTGTGGGCTTTATGAGGGTACTACTGAACATATATTTTTTAACTGCCCTAAAAATTCCCCTTCTTTGCACACCCTACTCCCCCGTTCCTCCCCCTCCCTACAAATTTTAAAAGCATCCTACCATTGGTATACTCAGATTTGGTGAATGTCCTGTGTGCATATATTAATACTAATAAAATCAAATTGTAGTCTAATTGTGCACTAACAAAACGCTTTTCAATTTACCCCTTCTATTACCCCTAACTTATAAACCCAGTGCAAAGTTATGTATATATATATATATATATATATACGTTTACTTTTCTCTTTTAGTTACCACTATCTTGTACACTGCACAGAGCCTGTTTGCGTTCCAAGCAGAGTTGACTACGGGACAAGCACAAACAATACTTCAACACCTCCTTGAACTAGACATTGGCTAAATCATAACAGAGAGCTATTTACCAAGAAATTGAATTGAATTAAACCTTTATTCTATATTTCAACTTCTAAAATAAAAATGTAATAAAATAATTTTCTTTATCCTAAACTGTTATTTAATTATGTAAACATAAAAAAATAACTTTTCCTCATAGATGAGGTTGTGGCAGAGTAGATGGTGAACAAATATGTTTTAGTAATTTATCTTAGCAATATCTAAAACCGTCAGACATTTATTTAATATCACAGTCTTACATTCTTATTAACAGTTTTATATAATTCACTTAACAGGTTACCCAAATTCTTGAATCTATTAATAAGCTAAATCTGTGGAATAGAAGAACTTAATTTACATCCAATCAATCCCACAGCAATTTATTTTCCATCTGAATTAATTTCTTACTTTTAATATCAACACTAAATAGAAACATTTAAAAAAAATGATAGTAGGTATTTCATAGAAAATTAATGAATAAATACAATATAAAATTAATAAATTCCCATAAAGTGCTTCTGATTAATTTGCAATAACTGCTTGTTCATAAAATATTACACACTAATAAAAATGCTTCCCCATTGTCACACAATAAAATAATGTTGTGCAATTTTCAGATAAAAAAATTAACGTTGACAGTCACAATTGACTTTCGCGTATCACAATTGTCTACTGAATTTATCAAAGCCTTTAGTAATTAATAATAAGTTTTGGATTCTCTAAAAACATAACTTTGTAAATAAAATAAAAGGAACCTAAAATATATATGCTCTTAAATATTTATTAATAGAATAGTTGTTATTGATTATACATATGATAATATTAATGTATTGGTACATTCTTAATGCACTATTTGCATTGACATGCGAACAGTCGTGAAAGCTAGTACACCTGGGAAAACAAGTCTGAGATGGATCAATAAAGCTAAACCCACACACCCTTTGCCTAGGGTTATAGTTTTAAAATACTATACTATAATATCAAAAACATCCTAAATGACACAATTTTGTTGGAATTCTCATGCAGCGTTCCTTATCACACCTGGTGTTGATAAAACATCCTGAATTTCTTCAATAACTGCACGTCTTTCTTTCAAACTTGCGGTCTGTATTTTGAACGGTATATCTTTTAATTTCTTAAGAACCTGAAAGCAAGATATAAACAGTAATATATATTTGTAACAGACAACCAATATGCGGTTTGATTATTATAGAAATTACCTCTGAATCTGCCATTTTTCAGTCATTCAGAATATTTTTACCGAGAGCACACGTCTTTAGCAAAAGAGAAAACAGATTAAAAAGGAATTTGGCAGTTTTGGCATGTACTGATTGTACTGTCAAAATAAAAATATTTCTAGTTTACCAGTATAGAAAATATATTTTAATAATATGTATGTATTGCAATTGCTACAATAAACAAAAATGCATATAAATATAAGATGAGATCATTTGGTTTTTTGGGTACTCGAAAGGAAAAATATTCACGGGCACAAATTGTGCCTGGTTTAGAAATATTTTTTCGAGTTATTAGTCACACTCTCAAAATAATGCTTTTACGTTTCTAACGGAAGTAAGAGCTATGTGTTGGAGCATTGAGGAGACCTGTGGGGTTATTCACAACCGTCGGAAACTGCTCTTTCCAAATCCGTGCGGAAACTTTTCGAATGTCACCTCCATGAGCTATTCACAAATCCGACATCGGAAACTTTTGACAGTGTGATTCGGAATGAAGGCTTTATCTATCGAATTCGTATCCGACAGCTAATTGGTGTCGGAATCTTTTCCGAAAGAAAGAAAAAATTAAAATAAATAAATTATTTTGTCTTAATAATACTTTCAAATTATTATTTGCAAGTAGTATGGGGTAAGTTTATTATCTTTTTTCGTTTTAAGTGCGTTGTTAATGCTTGTTTTATATGCATTACTGGAATTAATGTTACATTCAATAAATATAAATAAAAAGGGATATAATCACTTAATCTACATTTATCTAATGTGGTATTTAAAAATTGTTTTTTTTTCTATTTACTCTAATAAATAATTTAAAGCAGCCATTGTATTATAAAAATATATCTTTTTCATTAGTTACTACATCACAATTTATTAACAAAATATTGTTTTCTTTTCTAAATGATAAAACAACATCACTCTTTTAATTATTAAAGTAATATAACAACAACAATTTGTTTTATATTAATAACAAAAACAGGTTGTCATATAATAGTATTTTAATTATATCATACAGAAAATATTATTTTGGTAACTATATACATAATATGAAATTAATAAAGCACCAGATTAACCATATAGTATTTACGTTAAACTAAACCACTTTATTTTCACTGGGGTCTGTTACCTTTTATTTACAAAGCTAGTTTAAAGGAACACAATTATTAAGACATTACATGGAACAGTTTTTTATTTAAGTGAATTACTTATTAAGTTGTAAGTTGCTTGTTTCATTTAACATATTTTGTGACAAACTTGCTTGAAATCATGAAAAATGATCATATCTAGTACTTTGTTATTTTCTACTATATTAGTCCATATCCTACCATTTTATAACATTCTTTGTAAATGCGCTTTACTACTGCAAGTTAGCACTATAAGTAGTTTGTTGTTGTTTGTTATAAGTATCGTTTGTGAATAAGTAGCCAGGCTACTTATTCACAAACGTCCGAAACTTTCCGTGTCCGATACCTTCCGAATTCGAAATGTCAAATTTGTTCCCGAACGGATTGTAAAACGTTATTCACAAATCCCATCGAAAACAAGTTTCCGAATCCGTATGCACAGACTACTTATAGTGCTAACTTGCAGTATCAAAGCGCATTTACAAAGAATGTTATAAAATGGTAGGATATGGACTAATATAGTAGAAAATAACAAAGTACTAGATATGATCATTTTTCATGATTTCAAGCAAGTTTGTCACAAAATATGTTAAATGAAACAAGCAACTTACAACTTAATAAGTAATTCACTTAATAAGTAATTCACTTAAATAAAAAACTGTTCCATGTAATGTCTTAATAATTGTGTTCCTTTGAACTAGCTTTGTAAATAAAAGGTAACAGACCCCAGTGAAAATAAAGTGGTTTAGTTTAACGTAAATACTATATGGTTAATCTGGTGCTTTATCAATTTCATATTATGTATATAGTTACCAAAATAATATTTTCTGTATGATATAATTAAAATACTATTATATGACAACCTGTTTTTGTTATTAATATAAAACAAATTGTTGTTGTTATATTACTTTAATAATTAAAAGAGTGATGTTGTCTTATCATTTAGAAAAGAAAACAATATTTTGTTAATAAATTGTGATGTAGTAACTAATGAAAAAGATATATTTTTATAATACAATGGCTGCTTTAAATTATTTATTAGAGTAAATAGAAAAAAAAACTATTTTTAAATACCACATTAGATAAATGTAGATTAAGTGATTATATCCCTTTTTATTTATATTTATTGAATGTAACATTAATTCCAGTAATGCATATAAAACAAGCATTAACAACGCACTTAAAACGAAAAAAGATAATAAACTTACCCCATACTACTTGCAAATAATAATTTGAAAGTATTATTAAGACAAAATAATTTATTTATTTTAATTTTTTCTTTCTTTCGGAAAAGATTCCGACACCAATTAGCTGTCGGATACGAATTCGATAGATAAAGCCTTCATTCCGAATCACACTGTCAAAAGTTTCCGATGTCGGATTTGTGAATAGCTCATGGAGGTGACATTCGAAAAGTTTCCGCACGGATTTGGAAAGAGCAGTTTCCGACGGTTGTGAATAACCCCACTGACTGGAGCGGGGACTTTATAAGTTTTGTTTTTTCTTGATATGGCCGATGTTACCTTACTGGAATCCAGGAAAGAAGCTTATTTTATATTTATTTATTATCCATTGATTATGCATCATTCATAAACCTGCTTTCAACATCATTCATCGTCATCTTAATAACAGTGCTGTTTGGGTTTTGTACTCTTTGCCTATAGAAAAACATGACAAAAAAGAATTACATTTGCCTTTTTTTTTTCTTACTAAAACTTATTTGTCAAAAGTGTTTTTAGAGTCCTGACTATATTGTTTGCAATTTTATTAATTATACAGTAATGGACAGAAAACAAGAATTATTAGACCTAAAAAGTTATATTGGAAAAGTTGATCTGGAAGTCACTATGATACTCCAGCAATTCCAATGGGATAGAACTCATTTGTTGGAGGTTAGATTTATTTAGAAATTATTTGAATTTAAATAATTAATATCATTGTAATTGAAGTACTTAAATTATTATTGTTACAGAAACCAACAATGGTGAATTGTAGACATAATTCTACTCACAGAATTCCAGTTGAGAGCAGAGATTTACATGAAACTCAATGTTTTTTTAATACAAATGGTTATTCAAAGGAAGATATATTATTGCCAGATCCAATAGACACCAGTGCTAGTACCCTCATTAAATTAAGTAATAACAATTTGTTTAAAATATATTATAGATTTTTTTTTCTTTTTGATTAACACTTGTTTTTGTCTACAGCTAGAAATGATATCAAAGAAATCATTGATATTGCTGCTCAAGCTGATCCGTCATTTAAAAGAGGTAAACCATTAAATGCGGGAGTACCACTAGCGCTCAACATGATTTGGTATTCTTTTACTATGTGAAAAAGTGCCCTTACTTTCTTTGTATCCTTTACTAATAATAATAATTGCGATCTGCATTACTGGTTATTATTTAATGTTTCTTATAAATGTAGTATATAATGGCCTTGTATATAGGGTTGATATCCATTTAACCACTAGATAATTCTGTTGAATGAGAGTCATTATTAGATAACAATTTATAAATGCACTGGCTTACCCGGCTACACATTGCTGTAGCTCAATTTAAAAGTCCATACTGAAATTTTTGGGGTTCCGTATAACATGATGATAAACATTCGGAATTAAGTAATTCACTAAAGCATACTATCTGATTTACACATATGTATATTGTATACTGTTGCAATTACATACTTCATTGTTTTGTACTCCAAAATCAGTATGGTGGTGCTATGTCTGGAGACACCAACTTATATAAGGAAGGTTTAATTATATTTTTTAGTCTTTAAAGCTAAGTTGCAAGTAATATTTGCATATCTTATTTATGGCATCTCACATTTGGTCTCTATTTTGCAAAAAACTCCTTAACTATGAGGACAGACTTCGCTACTTTAAAATGGACACTCTCAAAGACCAACATGCTATGTCGGATGCGGCCTTTTTTTACAAACTCATCAATGGCATTTTAGATTGACCTGATCTACTCTCAAGAGTTAATATAAACGTCCCCACTAAATTGCCAAGAAAATCTAGATACAACTTATTTGTAACCAGAAATTCCAAATCAAACTTGAGCTTGTTTTCTCCTTTAAATAGAATGTTCGCACAATACTACTCACTGTCAAAGTTGACTAGTCTCGATATATACTCCGATTCTTCGAATATATTATGATCTATATGTCTCAGCAAACCTACATAATTTAATGAAGTTAGTACTAAAGAACGTACTTTAATAAGTTGGTTTATATAATTATAGAATTCTTACCATTCTATAACCTGTAACCATGTGAATTCATGTAATTGTAGTGCAAATGCTTTTATTTTGTATATTGCATGCTGTTGTCGCCTCTAATTAAGGTTTCACTTGATCAAGTCATTATTATGTTTGTATCTGTTTTGTGATTGTATTACTGCAACCTTGTTGGTGATCAGTTTAATAATAAAAATATTATAATAATAATGAAGTGGTCAGTGAAATACATGTTTTATGAAAGTTAGTTATTTCTTATAACTAATTGATTTACTGACTTTTACATTGTGTGGTCAGTGTCTACTGGCAGGCCTCTTTTACATGCAGCCTGCAGCTATGCTCGCCTAAAATTTTGATTTGATAAAAGGTACCTTATGCGTTTATAATATTATTATTAACATATCAATGTTAAATGTTCCATTGAGATAGTCCAAATTATTTCCTAAACAAAGGTACAGGGAGCGATGGTGCAGAGCCCATGTCCCTGGAGCGCTTGCAGGCAACTTACAGCGCGGACGAGCGACGGGCTATACACGACGTCGTGGTTAAAGCGGCACCTTCTTGTCATGATCTATCTGACTTAGCTTTGTTAAGGTAATTAAAAAAATATTTATTTACAAAAATATTTTATAAAATTCTCCCTGAGAGATTACATCTTTTGGTAAAGACGGAATTTTCTGCTATCTGGGTAGTTACTGTTTTCGCTACACTTGTCAATGCTTTAATCTTACTTTAGCAAGTTTTTAAGTTTTTCTAAGTCACTTGAAGGTCCTCAAGTAAACGTGTGAATGTTAAAAGGATATAAGATAGGCGCATATACAAACCACTAATGTTAAAGTTAATATGTATAATTTAAACGCAACATGATTTCATTTAATGTAGTTTTCAGGGCAAAAACAAACAATTACGTATATAGCATAATAATAGAATTTTGTTCAAAGTTTTCATGCACTTTCAAAGGTTCTTAGAACTAATTTATATTCTATCTATTGCCAACCATAACAAACTATATTCCAAGAAAATAAAATTTGTGTTTTTTGGCAGAGGTCCCATTAAGATATACAAATGTAACATTTTTATATCTAAATATTTATGTTAATTGTTTTTATTTTTTTTGCATTCACAATGCAATATCTCTATAAGGTATAAAAAACGCGTCTCAAAAACAACTACGCCTCCGAGCCCTCAGGTGGGATTTTGGGTGGAATTTTTAAATAAAAACAATTATAGCTGGTGCGTTTTTAATCGATTGTTTAATATTAGTAAAAATATTACTTTCGATGTTGAAGGTAGTTAGCGTTCAACATTGATGCAACGATACTAGCTCATAGTAGAAGTTGAAATATGTTTGTAAATTTCGACGCGTTTGCCAGCGTTTCGGTTGCTCATCGGTCAGAGCACTCGCCCGGATAGCGAAAAGTCGTGGGTTCGAATCCCACCTGAGGGCTCGGAGGCGTAGTTGTTTTTTACATGCGTATTTTATACCTTATCTAAATATTTATTTTGATATGGTAAAAATTTCGTTCTTTAATTGATTAATTTAATTTAGTTAATTCTGTGATCCATGTATTTAATTATGTTTATCTTAATTTGTGATTGTTGCAGTGCAAATGGTGAAGAGGAAAAAAATTCGAAACAGAAATCCCGATTGGAAATTTTGGCAGAACTTCGCGATATGAAGCGGCGGCGCACGAAGTACCGTGTGGCTGCTAAGACACGTAATTACTCCGACTTGCTGAGGGATGTTATAAAAACTCAAGTACGTACACTTTTAATGTACAATCGGGTTGGAAGTTATTGGCGAATGGTTAAGGCAGCCATTTAATATTTTTTATTTATATATGACGACTTCTCGCAATGACGGTCCTAGGTTCGAGTCCCTTGACTGTTTAATTGGGTAGATGTAAGTGTGATAATTACGATAAGTTGTACCTGACCCGTGGGTATTTGTATGTATAAAAAAATGTATAACATTTTATAAGCAGGGAAAACAAATCAACCCGGCCTTGCCGCGATTTAAATATCATTCAAAAATTAATATAATTTAAAATTCAATAGAAGGAGTGATTTATTTTAAACTTCTATTAAATTTAGGATTTAGTTATTTTAATAGTGATTTGACTGTTTGGTGCAACGGTAGCGATCCTGCCTAGCGCCAACGATCCTGGGATCGAATCCCGGAAAGGGCAGATGTATGTGTGATGAATACGAGCATTTGTATCTTATTCATGGGTATTTATATATATTTCTATAAATATTACTTATTTATGTAATACACAAGCCTTACAGTGCTTACTTTGGGTTGGGGTAATTGGTGTGAATGTTAGAAATATTATTATTATTATTAAATAGATGAAGTAGAAATATAATTAATCACCAATTGTTTTTATATACAATTTCGCTGAACTTGGTAACCTTAATACAATACTTATCATTTTGTAGTGGTCTTTGCTTGTAAACAAAATCTAATCCCTAATCATACTGACAATTATTATTTTTAAAATGAAATGTATAGTAGCACTTTTTTTTTAAGTTGAAAAAAGTTTATTGAGCTTAAATATTATATAATATTGATTCGCAGATGGAAATGTATACTGAAGTAAAAGACAATCAACTAAAAGAGAAGTATCAAGAACAGAGTAAAGTATATGAGAGGCAGAATAAGAATGACAAGTTTAAGACATTTGCTAAGGGCGATGCGAGTAGAGATATTCGCCACACTGAACGAGAAAGAACCAGAGATGGAAGTCGAGATTTCAGAAGAGATGAGCGTTTGCAAGTAGATTATGATAAAACCGGTAAAAGACGAGAAAGACCTGACAAGCACCATCAAGATTATAGAAGTTCCAGACATGATACTCGAGGAATTAAAATTGAGGATGAAGACGACCGTAAAAGATTAAAAAGAATCAAATCAGAAAAAGATTTTATGGATGAGAGAAACATTGCTCATGAAAGTTACACTAAAGTTCAGTTTCATACAAATAGAGATAAATATGAGAAATACAAAAAACAAAAGACTGATGAATCTGAAGGGAGACTGGGCGTAGATAATAAAAGTGAGAATTATTCTAAAAATTATCAAATTTACAATAGGGAAAGACAAGCAGATAAGAACAGACAAGAGAAATTGAATACATTTGATCACAAGAATGAATCTGGTGCGTGTTCTTCCAGTGATAGTAAATATAATGTAAATTTAACATATAGTAAGAGAGAAGATAGATATTCTGATAGAGGTCATACTAGCAAAAGATTTAGTCATGAAAATACTGAAGGCTATGAAAGAAGGAAAGGAGATGAGAGGCAAGATAAGTATAGAAATGAACGTCGCTCTCGTCACAAATCATCACACGAGAAACTAAGAAAATGAGAAGATTAACCCCTGCTAAGACTATAGAGTTAAATTTACTATATTCGTACCATGAATAATATATAATATCCCCTCAGTATTACGTTTTGTTTTAATTGGTTTCCTGTGTAACTTAACCATACTTATTATAATTCTAACTGATTTAATTTATTTTATGAGTTATCAAAAAGTGTCATTAAGGATATTGTCACCCTTCTAAAGTGTGACTCAAAACGAGCTAGTGTATCGCAGCGATGGATATCGCGATTGCGAATTTTTATCGATCAATCGTTAATTCGATGCGATTTATATAAATGCTAACACTTCTCAACATATATCATATCACATCACTTTACAATCATTATTAACTTCTAGAGTAAAAGCTCGTGGCCGCAAGTCCTTCTTTATTTTATAAAAGCTGAAAGTTTTTCAGCGCATGTTCGAGCACAGGTAAGAATGGTGGCTCACTGAAATTTAGATTATGGTGGCTTTGGCAGGTAACAGGTAACAAAGGTGTGTTATATACTAGGCATTATTTGTAAGGCATAAAACCCATTTTATTATTTTCATCTGCAGTAATAAAAAGCATGTGTGCAATTCACACGTGGTAGAAATGAAACCTTCAAAAATAATGCGTACACGTATACGAAATACCACGGTTGCCTTCTCTCAAGCTTTGTACTACGCATGCACACACAAACACGCATTAACACACGTACATAATGCTTCCTAACTCATTTTCTCCTTCGTTAAATCTTATGAATTTATGTGTCTGTCTCTTTTTACTGTCGCTTTTTCGTTCCATCGACTTTCAAATCACAACGATGCTAAAGAAGTTTTTACTTCAAAAATGATCTAACCTATTGCCAGACAATTAGTCTGGTGTTAACCCCCGCCAGACACCCTTAAACGTGTACATTCATTACAGTAAAGTAACTAATTTTTAGATATATTTTTCCTAATATTATAATAGAATCATGTGATTTAATCACCTATTATTTTTCAATGAAAGATGCATTACCTGAAATAAGTCTAATAGAAAATATCTTCAAGTATATGTTACAAATCAGGTTATATGTATAGGGTACAAAAAAATTACTTGTAATTGTCTCAAAAAAACATAGGACATGAGTTCTTTTAAAACTATATGGGACATGTGTTGTTATAAAATACATACTATAGGAAATATATGTACTTAAACTTATTAGAAATATTCATCTTTATTAATCTTTAAAGCAAAATTTTACAGGTTACAGTTTTTCAGGTGCATTCTCAATGGTAGTGGTTGGCCACCTATGTGTGTGCGCCGTGCAGTGCACGATAGTGTTGATGATAAACTAATAGCTTCGCAAACAAAGCATGCAATTCCTGGGGCATCCAAAAGTTGATCCGGAACCTCATCAAGCTAAATTGGGATAAAATTAGCGAAGTTTTTTTTTTTTTTTTTTTATTGCAGAAAGTTGGCAAACAAGCAAACTGCCCACCTGATGGTAAGTGGTAGCAGTCACCTATAATACATGTGGCTCTTGTGAGATTCGCAGCAAAACTGCAACCCCCACAAGAACCACAGTGTACGTTGCCAACTTGTGACACAAGATGTAAAGTCACTGTACCCAGTAATTTCACTGCCATATCTTACCCTTCAAACCGGAACACAGCAATGCAAGCACTGCTGCTTTGCGGCAGAAATAGGTAAGACGGAGGTACCTAAGCAGACGACCCTGGTACAGAGTCTCCCTCCAGTAAGTTATTGGCATAATAACCGTATATTGCCTTTTAAACAAGCACTTTTTTACAATAGGTGTACTGACAGCCCTCTGTGCAAAGGCATGGAGGCGGAAGAAACTCCACAGCACGTGCTTATGGAATGCAGGAGCGTGGAAGATCAACGGGCACAGCTTCTCGAGTCCCCAACATAATTCCTGGAGGCCTCCGCAGTCTGAAAAAGCTGCTAACCTTTTGGAATGAATTGGGTTGTCTGGAGTAAGAAGAAAACCCAAGATATGCACAATGGCCCAATCGAGTGGCGAAGTGCGGAAAAACCAACTAAATATTTATATTTTGACTTGATAAACCCTAAACCTTTTAGTGCCATATATATTTTACCAATATATGCTAAAAATTCCAGCAAAAAAGTGCATTTTTATAGATAATATGAACAAGAGTTATATGAAAGATGTTTATATAAAAAAATATGCGATAGAAGATAGAATGCAATATAATTAATAATAATACGAACACTGTAACACGGCCGTCACTTGTGCACGCGCGCGCCAAAAGTGAACTGTCAAAAAGAGCGTTATCGCGACGCTGGCGTTTTTAACAACTATCTGGCTAGCAGCGCGACGGCGCTTCTTGGCACTAAAAGGGCTAAACAATTGAATTAGGGCCCTAGTTTTTTTTGTACTAGGGCCTTTAATTACGTAGCTACGCTTCTGGTTATAATATCATTACGTGTGTCACATTTAGAAAATCGCCATGGCTGAGCCATCGTATAAATAAGTACCGCTAATGGCCGACAGCTCGAGGGGAGTCGAGAAAGTGCAAATGATCAGTGGCGGCGTGCCGACATTTATCTATGCGTTACGTTTGATGAGCTAAAGAAATGGAAATCGTTTCTTAGATTAAAGAAAGTTGTAAATAGATCATTATGGTTTTTTGTGTTAGATAGATTTTAAAGAAAATTATTAGGTTAATGTATAAAGATTGTTGACTACCAGGCTGGTTTAGCGGTCAGTGATAGCCTTATATGTATAGCCAGTGCTGAATTTATACATTTGCCGCCCCAAAGCTATAAATTTTTTGCCGCCCCTACTGACCTCCAAAATTAGATTCACTGTTCACAACAATGTTAATTCCTTTTTTAGGGAATAATCTAGTTTCAAGATTATTTTTACAATTTTTTTGGGTATATTTTTAAGCCTAGAAAAGCAAAACTTTGTTTTTACTGCACTATTACTTACTTTTTTTCTGTACCAATTTTCTGGGCCAATTTTGCCGCCCCCTAATTTTGCCGCTCTAAGCTTCAGCTTTTTCAGCTTCTATGGTAAATCCGGCAGTGTGTATAGCTAAAGTAGTAAGGTGACGACGTAAAATCAAACGAAACGAACGCACTCCTCAACAAGACCACTAAGCGAAGGTCGCAGTGCTGTCAGTGGCTAGTGCCGCAGCAAAACGAGTTGTCACGTTTGTTTATCTTTGCTATTCGTTAGAATGAGGATTTTTAAATTAAAACTTCTTTACGCACGCATGACTTGGGAGTAAGCTGGTGAATGCGTGACGAGAGCTTTACGGAAAGTGTGATCGGGCGGGGTGAACGGAAGTTGAGATGGAGATATAAGTTAGTAAAGATAGAAAGCGAGAGAGTTACGTTTCGTATATTACTGTAGGGGCAAGAGAGAGAGGTGCGAGCACACATTATCTTTCTCTCTTTCTCTTATAGCCAGTTACGTTCTTTATATCTAATATTCGGAACGTGCGCGACAGTAGCGCCATCTGCAAACGCAACTTTAAGGGGCATATGTCAAAACAGAAATAACAATAGCTTGTTTATTTTTATAGATTAGAGTGAATAAAATATACTTGAAAAGACAATAAATGGTATGTCGAAAGGAATTTGATAAAAACTGTTTATGGAGAAATGGACGTTATAATAAAAACTGGTTTTGAGAGTGTAAAACGCATAATAAGTTTCCAGCCCCAAACTATGGTAAAAGGAAATAAATTGGTGTTAGCAGAACATGTGAGGAATGTAGAAGAACTGAGAACTAATCGCAATAGTTATTTAATACGAGCCACCATCATTAGTCAAACATCGGTGACCTCAACACCAATATAAAACTAGTTTAAACTTAAGTACTCTCCTGACCTAAAGACATGACTAAACATTTAGATAAAGTTATGTCAAAAATTTATATTCATTGCATTTATTACAATTCGATCATGCTCGGGTTGTCACTGGAGTAAAATGCAGCTGCGTTTATAACCTGAGCGGCAAGTGCAAACATGTTGCTGCTTTAATATGTTACATTAACAATAAAGTTAGTAATTCAAAAACGAGCATCTAATAATAATGGGGAAAACCCAGTATTCGTCAATTTGTTGTTTGTAAATATTCCAAAGGGAGTATCTACTAAGACTGAATGTTGTGAACCACAATCTATATTACGTCATGATGAATTACTGCAAGAGTCATTTTTAAAACAAATACTACAGGCAACTAAACAGACTCTAGATACAAGCCTAATAACTAAAGGCAACAACAATAATGACCCATTTTCAAAAATTTCAAAACAGCATTGACAATTTTGTTTGTTTCCCTTGCCCGATTTGTTGCACATTTTTGCCGCGACAAGCGCAGCGATCGTTTTCTTTACCCCTTCTACCCACTTCGCACAGACTCAATAGGTGGAAGTTATAAGTAATAAATATAAGTGGTAAGAAGTTAGTAGTGTGGTCTAAGGCGGTTCACACACTAGAGATGCGTCCCGCCGCGGTGCGCATAGCGACAGAAAACGCGCGCGGGGACGGAGGCGCAGATCTGCCTATCTTAGTGGTGTAATCTGCTTCTCCGCGCGGTGTAGCAATACAAATTGACCCTACTTCTTCACGCCCCGCGCTCCCGCGCAGAATCTGCGCGCGGGGCGCCTACCCGCGCGTTCCCGCGTCGGCAGTGGGTTGTCATAGGCGTGTTTTCTATATTAATTGAGATTCTTGCATACAATGATAAAATCTGCGGCCACGCGCACCGCGACGGGGCGCGGTGCAGTGTGTTAACCGCCTAAGGCACACTCATTTTTTTTACATTATAAAATTTAATAACAAAACAATTCAAACGTGTCGTAGCAGACACATGTATTGCTGTACCAACTCTTAGCTTGATCGAATACTTTTTTAATTATTTCCTACGGGTAAGGTAAGGTGTGCTAAAAGAAACTGCTAAATAATTTAAAAAAAGATTTAAATATATATTTTTTAATCAAACATGTACCGTTATATATTTACAAAAATACCAATTTAGCTACCGCTATTCTGAGGAGTAGATCGCCATCTCTTAATACAATTTGTTACTTATATTAATATACAAATTTTCATACACAGAACAGTAAGAAAGAGTAGAAGTCGCAAGTGGTTGGTATCCGCTTAACCTCAAGTATGCGTAATTTCGCGCATTTAGACCTTTGTTAACTCAGTCGGGATCGCAAACTCTAAGCGAATTTTGTGCAGTTTTGGGATGTAAAAATAATAGTCGAAAGACTTATTTATCCAAAGGAGGCATGACGTACCATCGGTTATTCATATTTTCTGTTATTTACACTAAAATTGTTAAATGGTTATATTAAGTTCATGGATATGAAAAAAAATTAAATCGACCTTATTTTTGAGGTGTTAAAGTGTAGATTTCAATGTGCACTTTTGTTTTTCTAAGTTTCTAAAACGCCTACAAGTTACTGAAAGCATGCTTTCCGTCATACAACATAACTTGTCAGCTACTCAATTAGTAATGTACCTGATTACGTGTAAATAATAGATATCTATAAGTAGTAATATATATTGAAGAGATATAGCATATTGGTTGCAACTAATTTCATGCAAATGTCATTTTAATTTAATTATTTTATTCCTTAATTTTGTAAAAATCAACTATTTTTGTACACAGATAAGGTAGTTAATTAAATAAAAGGTGATTTAATGGATAATTTTGAAAACTATTTTGGAAAGCAAAACCATTTTGGCCATAATAAAATTGTAATGAGAACGATAAATATATTAAACGTTTAGAAGGCGAGTTTTTTTTGTTGTGTACAAAGATAAGTTTCGAAGCATGATATAAAATGTTGTATTATTACAGCTTTTGTTTGATCCATATATAAAAGAAAAGCCATGGCAAGTAGCTTTGACGTTCAAAACACGCATTGTAAATGGTCATATTAAATTAAAATCATTTTATCTTGATCATATATAATTGTCTACGTTTTTTTCATTAAAACTTAAAACTATATTTTATTTTATTTTTTTAAGCTTGCAAGGGTTGAGTTAGCACCTGTCATTTAGCGAATCTCTGTTTCTGCAGGGGAGTCTTTCCGTCACCCCTTAAAGAATCGATCATTACTCCAATTCATAAGGGTGGGGATGGAGAAGATGTCAATAATTACAGACCGATTTCGGTTTTACCGTGCATATCTAAAATAATTGAAAAGCTCATCAACATAAGGCTCAGAAATTACTTAAATAAATACAACCTCTTATCAGCTTTTCAATACGGCTTTAGATCAGGTAGATCCACTGAAGATGCCGTAGAGGCATTGACAAATGTGATCACTGAAAATCTGGATAGCAAGGGTAAATGCCTGACGGTCTTTTTAGATCTTAAAAAAGCGTTTGACACCGTCTCTGTTCCCATCCTACTACAAAAACTTGCAAATATAGGTGTAAGGGGTGTGGCCTTGAACCTTTTTAAAGACTATTTAAAAGATAGAACTCAAAGGGTAAAAATAGGTGATGTAGTAAGCGAGAAAGCTGTTATTGCATATGGCGTTCCGCAGGGTAGTGTCCTAGGCCCAACCTTGTTCCTTATTTATATTAACGATCTCTGCAATTTAAATATGAAGAACACCAGAATCTTTTCTTATGCGGACGACACAGCTGTAGTTTTCACCGGAGAGACTTGGGACGAAGTAAGAAGTGTAGCGGAGACTGGCTTGGCAGGTATCGCTGAATGGCTTAGGTCAAACTTGCTGACACTAAACACCTCCAAAACCAATTACATGTGCTTCGCTTTAACGGACAGAACCCAACCCTACAGTAATTTTGGTATCCAAATCCACCATAACAAACATGCAAAAACAGTTCCGTGTACTTGCCCCTCTATACAAAAAGTTGCAGTTACCAAATACCTAGGGATTACGGTGGATCAACGATTATCATGGCGATCTCATGTGGAAGTGGTTTCTGGTAGACTAAGAAAACTCATGTTTATATTCCAAATTCTAAGACATATAGCCTGCGAGAAGCTTCTAAACCAGATTTACGTCGCGCTAGCACAATCTATAATTACATACTGTATTACAGTATGGGGCAGTGCCTTAAAAACACATTTTCTACAGGTTGAAAGAGCACAGAGAGCACTTCTTAAGCTCATGTATTTTAAAAAGCGCCGATTTCCTACTTACAGCCTTTACACAATGACAGACTTGTTAACTGTGAGAAAACTGTATATATTACATACTGATTTAAAAAAACACAAAACCTTGCAATTCAATGTTTCTGTACTGGAAAAGCGAAGGAAGGACAGAGTTGTTACCACTAAACGAACCCGTACTAAATATGCACATTGTCAATATGGTTATTTATCGTCCTATTTGTATAATATAATTAATAAGAACTTGGAAATATATCCAGTGACCTTACGCGAATGCAGAAAAAGATTATCAGCGTGGCTAAAACCATTGACATACGATGAAACTGTGGATATCTTAAAAATAAACACCTAGCATAACCATACACACACACTCATATACACATACACACACCCACACACACATACACACACACACACACAAACACAGGCGCGCGCGCGCGCGCACACACACACACATAGTAATTAATAATATTATTAATTTGTTTGTATATTTAGTTGGTATAATTATTCATTAGCACTAAGTACTTTGTGTTTTATTACTCACTACTTATGAAAGGGTGACTCCATCTGGCACAGGTGCACTATGCACTTAATAGAGGGAGTCAATCATAATGCTGTTACAATTATTGGTACTGCAATATATAATTTTCATTTTCATTTTCATATCGATAATATCAATAAAATATTGTTTGCACCCTGGTAATTTGGTCAACTTAAAGCGCCTACTAGCGTATGGTTACAGTGTACAGTACGCTTAAAGCAGTGTTGCTAATAGCATAACTATAACGTCATCTGGTACCCAAAAGCGCTTTATATTTTTTTTATATATTTTATGCATTTTCAATGCGATCTTATAAGATAAATTATTATAATAGAAAAATACTAGAAAAAATCGACTCGGGTCACAAGTGAATTCTCAGGCGGGAATCGAACCCGCAACCTTTGGAGATCAAGTCACGTGTCCTGCCCCAAGTTAAACATTTTTTACCCATCCTAAAAAATGCACAACGCCGCTAAAGAAATTTTCACTTCATTAACTAACATTTTATAATAAAATAACAGTGTCGCCCCTATCGCTCTCCGTAGTATTTATCTCTACAAGTATGCCAAGGTTTGGTACTGCTTTAGCTCTATATTAGAAATGCTATATATTTTTGTATATTTATCATCCTCACAAAATAAATACTATCTTCACCTTCACTTCTGTCTATCTTCACACTGTGAAGTAATAATATATAATATAATAGCAACAAATTTATTCCCGTGCTATCTGAAGTCTACTACAGTAAAATTTATTGAAAGATTACAATAGTGTCGTTAACTAAATTAAATCATGAGGTATGTAAATATATTTATCCATATCCACATCTATTTATTAAATCCGGACTAGTGAGCCGGTAATTGGTCAAATGATTTGGAGTTGATTCATGTCATTGGATTGGATATACTGGATATGCTAAGAAATTTAAAACGGAATGGTTTGATTTATCCGTTGTAGGTTATAGCTCCAGGATATAACTGCGGAAATTACACAAGTAACACACATATTTACTGTCTCATAGCGAAACTAGTGGTTTGGTGCTCGTAAAAACATTGAAATATTCAGTAAATGAAAGGCGATTTTGGGTAAAAACAAATACTCAGAGCAAGTGAAGCAATGCCCTATAATTGCTCAGTATTTATGTGTGGGTAAGCAATACCTGTTTCCAGTGGCACTGTTTAATCGTTCTATTGCACTCAATACTCAAATGGCAAATCAAGGTTTGAAGGATTGAGTATTTTTTCTGAAGCAAACTCGATGTGAGCTAACGTGGAAATTATATTTAATTGTGCGTGGACTGGTTTGTGCGTACCAACGGGGCTGTGACGGCGTATGCTGTAGTGCGCTTTCTTCGCATCCACGCTTAAGATATACGCTATACTAGTTGTGATTTTAATTAGATACTAATTGCAGCGTTAATCGGGCTCATGCTATATGTATGGTGGATAACTAGGTTTCTGGGAAATTGGTGATAATTAGCCAACAGGTAGCTGAGGATGTTTTGACTATTTTGTTCATTTATAATTATAATATTTCTTACATTCACAACAATTAGCCTAGCCCAAAGTAATATACATGTGTTATGGATACAAGGGGAACTGATAGACATATACAATGTGTCCTGTCACCCGTGTCGGAGCCTTTAATGGTGTGAAATATATCGACAAATTACCCCTCAAAAAATGACCGCCTTTTGTTTTCTTGGTAACCAAGACCTGGCCTCTCATACTAATTTGACCATCACTACTCATGTAAATGTCACTATCAACATTAAGAAGGTGTCCTTCGATAGCTAAACATGTAGACAACAGTTACACAGCCATCATGTTTCAATTGTCATGGAATAAAAAATAGAAAAAAATAATTAAAGAAAAGCAAATAGGTTCTTTTTTGTGTATTTGTTAATTATTGGTTTTTTGAGAAAAACCACATTTGAGGGGCAATTTGTCGATAAAAATGCCATATTTCACACCATTAAAGGCTCCGACACTGGTAACGAGACACATATATATGGTACGTAGATATGTAATATTTGTAGAAATTCATATAAAATACACACGACTCAGGTACAAATGCTCGTATTCATAACTCAAACATCTGCCCCTTCTGGGATTCGAACCCAGGATCGTCGGTGCGAAAGGCAGGATCGCTAGTTCGCTGATGTTGCATCTAAGTGTTTTATCAGATTTAGGTATGATATATGAGTATGATCGGGCATTAGAACTGAGTTTGAGGATGTAAAGCAAGCACATCATGTGAATTTTTATTTTAATATGAATTATAATAGCAATTTGTATTTTATTTGTTATTTTTTATATATATTGTTTGTACATTTGAGGCCACATCTTTTTCTTCTGGTTTGCTCGGTTATCTACCAGATGGGTATTATATGACATAAGCCATTTTAATTATTTATAGTTATTTTATCAAAATTATTTGTAATATATTTGTGTTGCGCTTTGATTAAAAATATTTGTAATATTTTTAAAGTAAGTTATTAGATCATTATTGTACTTTTTATCTAAAACTAAAGTAAATGCAAAATAAGTTAACTATTCTTATTCACTTGGAAAGTGTGTTTGTTTTTTCAACAATCAAATAATTTTTCCTATTAAGCAATATTTCAGCCGGATCTTTCAACTAGAATATGTATGCAAATATTGAAACACATACGTAATTTATACAGCAATTGTTAATAATGTTGTTTTCCGATGGAATTGTAATTAACGAGTGCATCCGACTGTCCGTCTGTCTGTTTGATAGAGTGGTTTCTAATGTAGCTGTTACGTGCTTTAATTCGCTTCCAATATTGACAGGGTGTCGGTTAATTGGCATATTCAATGTGTATTTGCATACGATAATACTTATTCAGTTGGCTTCAGTTGTTTTCTATTATAAGAAACTTTAAATACCGAGGTCTATTTAAATACTTGTAAGTACATAGAATTTTTTTTTCTTTATTTATGGCTTTTATTTTTTTCATTATATAATGTGCATTTAGCCAGTGTCAAGTAAGTATAACCTTTCTTCTATGTTCTTGAGTAATTTTCTAGGTTTCAGTAAAGGAGTGGGGTGTTACTGAAACCTCCTCGTGGCCTTCTTGAGAGAGCGCGAAAAGACACCTTCCAACCTGTTCTGTTTCACTTGCCAACACTCATGCATATTCAGAAACACTCAGTGGTTAATAACCCACCATTATTACACACTAATATCAACCACAACACAAAATTTAACAAGAAAACCAAAACCATTAAAGTGACGCTTCGCCCTCCCGCCAAAAAGTCACATAGAAAATTAAATTGACGAAAAGAGTTTTTAGGCTATATTTGTTATTGTCTATGGTTGATAGTTACAGAATGTAATAAGATAAAATACTTTTTATTCAATATAAGCATTTGCAATGCGTGTATTGAACATCAAAACTACGCCGTGGCTTCGTATGTCCTACGTCGGTAGGTAGCACTGATGCCCACCAGACACTAAAGTGCAGTAACCGCAAAATAACGATTGCGAGAAAACGCCATTTAAAGTTAAGAATTTGATATAAAAAATAAGCAAATGTATAAACAAAAAAAATGAATCCTGAAATGTTCTATAGGCGTAGGTTCACACGACTTAGCAATAAAAAAAAATATATCCTTATAAATGAATTTATTAATGGCCATTTACTATTTTGGCTTGAATTACTGCACCGCCTTTTTTGTAAAAAAAAACATTTAAACTGATTAAAACGCAGTATAAAGTAGCATTACTGCGTTTGGATTAGTTGTTTTGTCAAGAAACCCAACTAACATGCAGTAAGGTGAAAAAAATACTGCATGTTAGTTGGTTTTATAGAAGAAAAGTGTTCGTTTTACTAGTGCAGTAAGAAAAATAGCTAGGTAATATTTTATAAAACGTTTATTTTTACATAATTAATAACAATAATTCAACTTAATGAAATAAAAATCACATATCAAAAATAAAAAACTTCTTTTAATAAAAAAAAAATGTGTCAGTTTTCACATAATAATAACATAAAGATATTAAATGTTTAATAAGTAATAAAATATACTTACTCAATGTAGGTGAGTATTTTTAAATGGTGGACATTATCTTGAGATCAACTCGGGTTTTTTTTCAGTGCAATATGAGATTTATAATAAATAAAATCTTTAATTTCCGTACTTTTCACTTCAACTTTACCCGATTTCAATGAATTTTCAACAGCTTTTAAAAAGTTTTGATAATCATAATGCTTACCCTTTTTGTCCATCGATCTCTGTAGGTTTCAAGACTGCATTTGAATTCGGAGTACTTTTCTTTGAAATATTCATACATGTCTGTTATTGTAAGATCACTTGCGAGTATCTCTTGTTGGGAGCATGCACTCGTCTATAATGATGTACACATGTATTTAATGATTCAATATGAACCTTGATCAAAGTCCGATCTATAGCATGAGAATTTTTTAAATTACGGCCATCTCTATTATCCTTTTGTTCTAAAAGTGACTTTTTCAGTACACCATTTACACGTCTGTCATTTTTTTAGTCATATCCCAGAGTACCTCAATCTGTTCAATCTGATCAAACATACACAATCGAGCAGTATCCTTTCGGAAGCTCTGTTTCACGCTTCATAAACATTTTAAAACAGCCAACTAAAATGCAGTAATTGCTACTGTTACTACATGAAGCTCGTTTACGAATGAACGTTTATCTATTCAAAACCGATCAAAATGCAGTAACAACGCTTGATACTGAGTTATAATTGGTTTTACCTACTATCATTTGTCAAACTTGATCCTAATTAAACGCAGTACATAAAACATTACTGCACTTTATCTGGGAATAACCATATGTGTGTCACTATGTTATCCAAACTAATCTGCAGTAATGCTGTGTTTTACTGCATTTTAGTCAGTTTATAATAATTAAGGAGTGTTAAGTATTCACAACTTAAATGCGGCTAGCTTTGATTTTACTGCATTTTAGTTGGGAGTTCGTGACAATTAATATATTTTTTCTAATTGTAGTAATGTATGGAGGTAAATTTTACAGCATATTAATTAGTTTTTTTTTTTTTTTTTACAGAAATATAAAACTATCTAAAGGGCCGTAAAGTTTGATTGCTTACTGCATTTTAGTTGGGAAACCACGTTTAATTGTTAATATTATTGGTAATATTAACAATTAAAATAAGAGTAAAACTGTTAATTAAAAATTACCTAATTTTCCGAGAAAAAAATTAGTTAATTCAGCAGAAACCTTATGCTTTCAGAATCACTAATAAAACGAAAAATCATCCAAGGGCTATCACTGCACTTTAGTGTCTGGTGGGCAGAGCAGACCCCTCTTTCCCACTGGACGCTCTGGGCAAATGCCCAGATCCCCCTAGTTCCAACCAATACCGATATTTATTACTGAAAAACCTTATTTAATTAGAGTAAATCGAACCGCAATTAGGGACTATATCATCGATTTGTTTATTAGCTTTTGCATGCGCGAAGCTACTCTACTCTCGCCCAAAATAAGGCTATCGAATTTCAGCATGCTTAGATAATTTTAAATATGTGAGAATCGCCCCATTAAAATTAAATATGATGTATTCATCTATTGACTATGTGTTATAACATTTAAGTAAACTTTACGCCGTGTAAGTAAAATTTACTATTATAATGACCAGATCTTTCTACAGTACTCATATCCCATTACAAAATATATGGACAAGGCAATCAACTTCACGCATTCTTGTCTTCTTTTCTTCTTGTTCTTAAAAGACACGCAATCTTTCAAATAATCACCGATATGTCAATAGCCTTCGTTTATTAGTGCATTTAACGACCATTTTCATCTTTTCAAAGGATAGTTCAGTAAGATTGTGTGCAACTTTATTATAAAAAGTTAACTCTGTACCCAAAAATGAAACTTCTTGTTTTTTGAACCCTGAAACTTGGAACAGCAAGTTTATTTATTTTTGAGTATAAAAGAATATTAAGAGTATACGCGTGTATCCCGATCTAGAGTAACACTATTCCAAACGTGAGTGTCGTTAAAAGCGATTAAGGGGCACAGCCATCAAGAGTTGCAGCTTATATGCTGCTTTTGATGGCTGTTCAAACTTTATATAACCGTCATTATAAAATGAGCTGCTAAAGGATTTGCTTGATGAAACCCCGGATAAACCGGAAAAATGTAAAAGGTTACTGAATTTTTTTATCTGTGAATGTATCAGTGAGTAATCGTAGCAATTCACAAAACTTTCTCTTGTTGACATATTATGATATGTATACATATACATATTTATTTATGTATTAGAATGAAACGAAAACAAAGTTCTCGGTCTTAGTGAGATTGTCAATTAGTCTGCAAAGCATGATGATTATGTCAAAATGAATATAGCCTTGGGGAGGTCAATGCTTACCAATGGATGTGGTATTTGATGATGATTCAGTTAAAACATGAAAACTAACTATGGAGTAGCGTCACCAACTCTGTAATCGTCATTAAAATGAAATAAAATAAACTTTAATTTAATGCACTAAAAATAAGTTGTTTTGATTCAACCATAATTTTTACCTAGTTTCATTTTTTATATCAAGGATATCTTTAAACTGACAAGAAGAACGGACGCAAGAAACTTGTCAGCTTTTGCAGATACTATACATCTTCATAATACATAATTTACAAAAAACAATGTTATCAATAAAAGTAGTGTTATGGTTTTATTACATCGTTGATTACAACTAAGTCAACAAGTATCTGTTTTAAATATTGACGTGTGGACCTGATTTATATCTTTTGTGTGATTCAAACGATGATTTAAAAAATATTTCAACAACTATGCTCCTACGCCCGCTGGGTGACGATGACTGATGCCTGAATTAGTCAGCCACCTCAATCGCACGAGCCAATTTCACGGTTCGTGCACAATGAGTAAGTATTTTTTCTATAAGTTGTTCAAAAAAAGGCATTTTTAACACGAATTATTTCATCATTTGGCACTCTGAATTATTATAAAGATCTATATTCAATAAAACAGTGATTCATGTCTTATATAGAACTTCTGATGAGATTCAAGAAGCAAGAGATGTATGTCAGGATCGTGGAATTTGGAAATATATAATATAAGAACACACATTTGTTGTTTGTGTGTTTGTCTGTCCGCTCTTTTCCATTGTATATGTGTTACCATAGCAACGCGTTACCGAGTTAGCTAGTCTATAATCTAAGATCACAGTGGTTTGTGTGTTTGTCTGTCCGCTCTTTGTCCATTGTATCAATACCGTTACTATAGCAACGCGTTAACCGTAAGTAATTTATCTACCGGACGCTAGATGGCGCTAACGGAAAAATATTTAATAATAGAAAAAATTTAAAGAATTTTGTCCACCCGTGCGAAGCCGGGACAAGCCGCTAGTGTATACTAAAGAACTTCTTTACAAAAATTCGTGTTGTAATATCGTGACGCGAAGTGGTTAGTTGGAAATGAAAACAACAGAACATCACTGTTGTTGTAAAGAGAGCGAAAGGGATTTGAAAAAAATTGCGCGGGCTTGACCGGTGCGCGGGCGCACGAGCAAAACAACACCGCCGCTGCGACCGCCTCGGGTCACCGTCTACTCCAGGAGCTAATTTTAAGTTAATTTATTTTTCCTTTTTTGTTATTAATTATAAATAGTAAAATTAATTACAATTGATGGCCTCATTCAAAGTTCGAGGCACTTTATTATTGTATTTAATTTTATTCTTTGCATTTACAGTGCCACATTTCTATATATATATAAAACACAGCCTCACCACCTCAGGGTTTGGAGACGTGGCTGTTTTACAGGCATATTTTATATCTTATAATTTATATTTTCGTAATTTATTTTATTTTCATATAAATAATAATAATAGAAGTAGTAATAATAATAATTATATTTCTTACATTCACACCAATTAGCGTAGACTAAAGTAAGCACTGTAATGCTTGTTTTCAATACTAAGGTAACGGATAGATAATATAAAGGATACATACATAAGTTATATTTATAGAAACATACCATAACTCATATGCAACTGCTCGTATTCGTCACGCCAACATCTGCCCCTTCCGGGATTCGAACCCAGGTTCGATGCAAAAGGCAGCATCACTACCATTGCACCAAACAAACCTCATATGTTACATATGATAGAGTTTAAAAAAAATATAGCCAGAAAAATAAACCGGTAAATTGGAACTACAACTACTTTCGTAAACGTCCTTCTGAATATTACTATTAATTTCAATGGAATCATTAGTAAATAACTACAATAAATCCAGAAACGATTCACCATATTAAGTCAAATTTACTACCCAAGTCGAATGCTACGGAATATCTACTGTTTTTGCTATTTTTATAATGACTCTTTATTTTCGTAACATACTTAATGTATGTATGTCACGAATGTTACGAAATTAGTATATTTAAATGATGTTGTTATCAATGACATTAAATTGACTTAATTTGATTATTATGCCAGAGCATACATACAATCGCGTTTAAAAACATTTATTTATTTTTATTTTATTTTATTGTTAAAGTACAATAACAGAATACAAATTATTACATTGCAGGTATAAATAACATAACACTTTTTAAATTTATATTCCAATAATAATTGTACACAGCATTGACACAAAATAACAGTAAACAAATATTTAATTTATTTTATTTAAAAAGTTAACAAGCTTTGTTGGATCATTGTTAATAAGAAATTTTTTAAATCAAAAATTAAAATACAAAAAAGAACCTAATTACCAAATATTAAAAAAGCCAATTATTAAAAAAAGAAGTTACAAAAGAAATTATTTAAGTACCTATGAATTTATAACAAAGAAAAAAATATACATAAAGAAAAAAAATAATATGCATATTTATCATCGTTGAGCCAAATTCTAAACATAAAAAAAGAACCACACTGTTAAATATTAAATATCACGCAGCAGTGACACTTTAAATAAACTAAAACTACAATTAAAAATGTCTATTTGAGGAGATAAGTTATTATATGCATGACACATACGTAAAAGTGGTGCATTTTTCGACACATTATTATTCGTACCTGTTATACTGAACAATTGAAAATATCGCATTGAACGAGTAGGTACTTTAAAGTTTATCTGTCTCAAGAGATCATCGCAATATCCACAATTAACTATTTTATACAAAATGCATAAATCATTTGCCAATCTACGCTTCTCTAAACTGAAAAGTGAAAACCTTGCTAGGCGGTCAGTATAATCCGGCAATTTACGTCTTAAACCAAGCCTTGTACAGAGGTTTCTCAGAAACTGGCGCTGGATAGATTCGATTCTGTCAATGTGATTACTATAGAAAGGTGACCAAACACTCGAACAATATTCTAAAATACTCCTAACCAAGGATGTATAAAGTATTACTACTGAATTTGGGTTTTTAAATGGTTTGGATTGTCTTGTTATAAAAGCAAGCATTCTTTTAGCCTTACTACAAATATCGTAGTGTTGCCTAAACGATAAAACTGAATCAAAAAATACACCCAGATCTCGAACAACGTTTACGCGATCCAAGACTACTCCATTAATAGCGTAATTATACACTATTTGATGTCTATTTTTTGTGAAACTAATTGTTTGACATTTTTCTCTGTTGAGCGACATATGATTTTCAGTACACCAATTTAACAAAATATCGATATCATCTTGCAAAGACTTACAGTCATTAACATTATTAACCCGTCGATAAAACTTTATATCATCAGCATAGGCTAAACAATTATTACTAAATAAATTTAATAAATCATTGATAAAAATCAAAAACAATAAAGGGCCCAAATTAGATCCCTGAGGAATGCCAGACGTAGCTGAATATGTCACCGAATTGTAACCATTTAGCGTCACCAGTTGTGAACGATTGAGTAGATATGAAGTGAACCAACGATGAAGACTTCCATGTATTCCTAAGTGATACAATTTAATTAAAAGAATGTGATGGTTAACGCGATCAAATGCCTTGGAGAAATCAATATACACTGAATCAACTTGAACTTTGTCATTGAAAGAATGACAAAGAAATGATGTGTAAACCAATAAATTGGAAGCATATGCCTTGAGGCGCTCTAGGGGGTTCTGCGTTTTTGCACCGCTTCAAATTTTTGCCGGTTTTTCTTAACGGTTTTTATCCCAAGGATTCAATGTTCGCATCGAAACTTCGTCGGTAAGTCTCGAGGGAAGTTTACATCATGAATTTACATATGATAAACAATCGGACGTGTGAGTTCTGTCTTTTACAATATAAGTGAAAAAGAAAACTAATATATTAGTTGAAAAGTCTTTCATGTGCGGGAACACTCTCTTGAAGTAAGGGCCTATGTACTTAATATAGAAAAACTTATTGAAAAATTCTCCTCAGATAAGGTTTGAACTGGTTTACCGGGCTATTTATAACAGCTAAGCTACTGCCACTTAGGTTAATTCGTCTACAGTATTTCCTTTGTGATTTATCGATATTTTTTTACATTTTGATGATAAATCAATAGCATTAAAATAGTTTATGTTAAAAACAAACAAGAGTATGGAACTGATAGACGATAATTTACTTTAATTTTTTAATTTAAAAAAAACATTCATAAATATCGACTCTGCTCACGAGTTGTTCTCAGGTGGGAGAGTAGATTCTATTCTATTAAAATGTACCATATAAAATAGCATTAAGGGGCAAAAATATAAGAATCATAATTAATTTACCTTATCATATAGCATTGTCGCGTCAAAAAAAAATAAAAACATTTTTCATAAAGTTTTAATCGAAGATGTTAGTCTCCTTGAGTTTCAGTACAATAAAGCATTGTTGCCGCGGGCCCAAGTTCGCGGTGCGGTCGGACTATGGGGCCTGGTACTGGCCCAGGGCCCCGTCCGTCTTTGCGTCGCTACCGAACCGCATCTCTCGCCAGTTCATCCGCGAAGCTACCCGCGTGCGATCGCCTCTTACGTAAACTCGTAACGTCTCGCTGTATATCGTACTTTTAACGTAAACTTTTCAAACAAGCTATACGCGATTCCGGTGGGATTCTATTTACATAGGTATAGTGAAAATAGTGAGTGTGACGATGTGATTTGAAGTGCTGTTCGTTTGTGGAGCAAAGGATTATTTACTATATGTTTTTTGTAAGTAGATGCTTTTTTGAATTCTGTTTTTTAAGTGTTTGTATTTTAGGAAATAGTGGAATTTTTAAGGGATTTTTGATAAACCTCATATAGAAGAAAATAGTATTACCTTATTAAATAAATATTTTATTGAAATCGCGATAGCAACACCTAAGAATGTGCCCACGAATGTTCATTTTCACAATACAATAATATGTTCGTACCAGAAATGGAGCACGCGAACTTAAGTGCAAATGTAGAATCTTTACCACTGGACCGTGTAGTTATTTATGTATACTAAACAAATAAAATGACCACAAACTGTAGTACTTAATCATAGTTAACGTAATTTTTATTACAATTTAGTTTATATTTAACTTAGTAAGTATTGTACTTGACTATCAACAATAGAAATTATTGTGATTTAAAACAGATCAAATGTTAGAAGATCTATCGTGCTCTTAAAATGTAGAGTCAGCAAAACTTGAGAGTTCCAACGTATTTTTATTATAAACTTTAGTTGATTGTTTATAATTTTTTTATTTCTTTGTGTAAAGATTTATTTTACCAATTATATGGACTCGTAGGGCTATTAAATAACTTGGCAACAAACAAAAAATATCCAATCGTAACAGAATCTCGTGTAAAACCCATGTTAAGTTTTCCTGATGAGGGTTTACACAAGATTCAATATATGCCATTTTAGTTTTTCATTGACATCAGATATCTTGGCTTCTGGAATACCAACAGTCAGTTTTTTTTCGTTTCGTTTCTTCTGGGTTTATAGATTGCGATTCAAGTTGTTGGATCAGATACCATCTTTATTAAATTCCATGTTAAACGCAGCGGCAGCCTTTTTCCTGTCTTTATAGATATATTTCGAATAATCTCGTTTTTATTAATAGAATTCTTCTGGCAATTTTTCTATGTACTAAAATATATATTAATATACTTATTTCTTTCATATACGACCTTAATTTAGTAAAAAAGTAGTAAGTGTATATTTGGGAGACATGCAAAATGACACCATATTACAAAGAGTATATTACTATCAATGAATGAATGAATATTAAAATCCTAACTTGATATTAAGTGACATAATTTTCGTAAAATTCTGTAATTTAATTTCATTTGTGGATGCATTTAGCAACATAATATTGAATTATTTATCACAAATTCATTAAAACGATATATTATGGACAATACTTTTAAATTGTTGCAAATAGCTTTCCACTCGAACCATATATGAACAGTTTATGCATGAAGATTTATCGTAAAGATACTGTTAAGCTCCGCCGCCGCTGCAATGGCGATGCACTTGCAACTTTATCTGACAGGGACAACTCATTACTGAAACCTTTGTCAAGGTGCGAAATCTATTTGTTAGATCCTCAGAACAATAACTATATTATTAGATCTTCATTAGCGACGTTCACAATTTACTTTAATAGTTTTTTTAATAAGATTTTATGGCGTGGACGCGCGTCCTTTAAGCCATGTCTTCATATTCAGTCTGTCAGTTGCTTATGTATGACGACCATAACCTTAGTCATTCTGTGATCACGGCTTCTGTATAGGAGTCGAATCGTCAGGTTTAAATATAATCTATGCGCAAGTATACGTTAAAAAGAAGTTTCATTTAAATGTGTAGTGTAAGCAGAAGTGTAAGGACTAAATATTAATATTATTAAATATAAATCATGCGTAACAAAGCTTTATTTTTTTTTTATCGTAATGTGGGCAGAAGTGTAAGAATTAAATAAGTATGTTAACCACTACAGGCTGGATATCGCGAACAAAGTTGTAAGACCTGAAAACTAAGCGCATGACGGCTCCTGTTAAGGAGTAGAAACGTCATAATTAAATATAAATTATGCGCAAAAAACCGTAAAAAGTTATTTTATTTTAACTAAATATTACTCAACTTTACTACTAAATATACTTATTGCAAAATTGCCAATCGTTGTTTACCGACGGTTAATTAAAGTCTATCTAAATCTCAACACATTAGATTTAGATAAAATGCACGAGAGTGGTGGTTCGCAATGTCTGTCCGACAGAGAGCTGGGCTCGACTCTTCCTGCGCGCTGTAATTGAATAGATAGTTGATAAGGAATTGCATTCAAATGTGAGGGAAAGTGGTGCCGCGCACGGTTGCACAAACGATGGGAATGCATTGGGAAATTCTAAAATATGGTACTTTAAGTGTCATATAGCGTATGACTTAACTATCGGTAAGAAAAAGAGAAATAATTAAGATTAATGTATTAAATTTACGTTTTCATTATAAAATGTTTTCTTTTGTATATCTTCCAAACTTCTGTAAACCAGAATTCTAAGAAAAACTAAGCTTTTCTTGAACCAAATCTTTAAATGTTAAAATATTCACGATGGAGTTTATACTGTTTATAGTGCTCTAGGTTGTCCTATACTAAGATAATAAAGTTAATAATAACTGAGAATATGATATGGCAAAATGATAAAAATTCGATTGGCCTATTATTTCTTCTAAGAAAAGGTTAAAAATGATAATAACCTATTCCAACAAATGCGTGATGAGCACTGATTTTATCGCATTTCTCATAATATTAATAATATGCTTACCCAAAACTTATAAAATTAGTACGATAACTCGTACAAGTGCTGTTTATTTGAGAAGAATACTAGGTATTTACTTCAAAATAAGTAGCAATGTTAGATCCACAGACACGTGCGTTCGGTTAACTAAGAAATCGTGGAATATAATATGTGCCGTCTACTGCACCTACTCTTAAACACATAATGTAATGTTCGCACGTTTGTGGAGCGTGCATAGTAGTATATTAAATTAATTGCTCTCAGTTCGCGTGGTGCCACCGTCACGACACTATTTAGCGTCAGGCAGTTGGCAAATTAGCATAATCAGACGCGAGCAGAAGAGCGTAGCGTATCCCGCGAAGCCTAGTTGCGCAAACGCACCATGTGAAAGCACAAAACACGCGAGCGCTACTTTTTCACGGATTAATCCAAGTTTTTACACATGTCGGCAGTGATTAGTACTTGTATAGGAATTCTTTCACTGTGCCGTAATAATCGTGGGATTTTAATATCGTCTCTATAATTATTATTACTTTTGTTACGGTAAACGTAAACGATTACGAGGAATAAATTGGCAATTGAGCCTATGCCAAGGGTAAATTAAAATATTCAGAACTTTAATCGAGTTGTTTCCTTTTGCCAAAAAGTAATGCGGCTTAATAAGCTTAGATGAGGAACATGATACGTGATGCTGAGTCGATGGAAGTGTGGTTAGTGTTGAAATAAATAAAGCACAGCTGGCTAGCTGAAATAAATATTGCTAACTATCTAAAAGTCATTAAACTTAAAAGACATTAAGCATCTATTTCATTCCATTTTTTTTCAGCCCGATTAAATCTGTGTAAACGAGTTCCTACTATATGTATTAATTTCATAATTATATTTATTTTGAGCTCTACGTAAATACGTAATTGAACGCTTTTGTAACAGTGGCAATAAAGCAATTATCGTTGTCATACGTGTTATAAATTTTTCCACACATCCCTTCGAACGTTAGTTTACGTCGACGTAGAAAATTTAACTGACATCCTGATAGCATTTTATGCAGAGTTTTAATGCAGAGCGACTCTTCATTGTGAAAAAAACCTAAGTTATTATCTTTGTTAAAAAAGAAGTGGCCATAAATAAACAGTTACACATATTATTTCAAACAATCATGGCCAAAAATTAAACTTATATTAAAAAGGGATTTTATCCTGTTTTTTTGACGCTTTAATATTTTGTTGTTATCGAAGAACTGAAATTTATTACGGGTGGAGGGTATGGGCAAACTTATCCTTCTACCCTAATTCTCAGTCTTATATTAAACACGATAATCGTTTTACATAATGCTACATATAATTTTAAAAAACTCCATTTATTTATAAATAATGAAATGCCTTAAATTATTTATTGTAATCTATAATATATAATACAATATAAACAATGATTCAGCAAGATTGCATAAGAATATTGTTTCGTATATCAAAGGTTAGTTTCTACGGGGAATAAAAAAAAAATTGAGCAATAATCACATTTACAAGCCCACGCGAATCGAGACTTTGACAAATGAATACTTCTTAGTTATGTCAGATAGGTAAAGACGTTCGCTTTTGTATCTATGGTATTAATTAGTTCGCGTAAGAATCCTAAGGTTTTCACCCGGCATTTAATAAGGCTGCGCATTGTCTCGTCTGGCCAGCGTGGGTGCGCATTCGATTTCTTGAGATGTTTTCTGATTCTATTGAAATGGAACTCCAATTAATGTCGCACACAAATCGCGAAGCTTTCTTTTCAATTGTGCGAATGCAATTAAAAGTTTAAAATGGTCGTTAGTTTTGCTGTTGATTTCAATGAGAACAGTTTTTAAGTACTTTGATATTGACGTGTGAAAATTACTACAAAAAATTATACATCTTATTGTATTTAAAATAGGCAAGTTTTGTGATTCAGTATTTTGTTGGAATTAGTAAAACATTCCACAAAAAATTCCATCCAATCCAATATATTATTACGTAAGAAAGTGAATAAACACAACTTAAGAAACGCAAACAAGCTTCAGCTATCAAAAGCGCGCACTAGTTACGGGGAAAAAACTGTACTTTTTGAGGAGTACAGCTGTATAACAAACTGCCAAATGACATAAAGGAATGCAATAGTCAAAATGTATTCAAGAATAGACTTAAGAAATTTATAGCGGAATCTGAAACCCCACTAAAATTAAAAATAACCTAATGTGTGTGTGTGTATATGTATGTATGTATGTGTATGTATGTATATATATGTATATGTATGTATGTATATATGTTTATGTATATATATGTATGTATATGTTTGTGTATGTGTGAAGAAGAATTTTACTTGTTGGATGTAACATAAAGAAAATTTTAATTTGTTTGTGTATACGTTTCCGGCCAGTCTTTTGTTTTTATTTTTAAGAATCCGTTGCTGTTGCTTTAGATGTAGCCATAAGCCAATATTATTATGTATTAAAAAAAAATGTTTTCTCATTTTGTGTAAACCAAGTGTTTTTATGGGAATAAACTCTTTGAACCTAAACTGTACCTATATACCGTAGAGTTTATAGTAATATAAGCATCATGAAAACTTATAATATAATTATAAAACAAAAACAAAATATTAGTATAAATTAAAAGAGAATTATTACCCTTTTTTGAAGTCGGTGCGAAGTAAATGCTACAACAACCTTACTACAATATCAAATTACTAAGTACACACAATATTATTAAATATACCAAAGCAATAACAAAACAGTAACAGTATTAGAAAAATATATGAATCGGTACTTACTAACTATCAAAGTAACTTTTAAATATTATGTACGTAAGTGCTACTAGTAAGATTGATAATATCTATACACAGTTATTGTTTTATGTTCATTTCTATTTAATTAAATGAAAATACGTATTACTTTATGTGAAGGAAGTTTATTTTTAACTTTTTAGTTTACTTTTTGAAGTCGGTTTTATTTGATACTCAAATATGCATGTGCTATTGTCACAGATGAATTGAAGTGCTTCGCGGGAGGATGTTATAGGCAGACGTATCGCTCTACTCTTCGTGGTAGTCTTTTATAACTTATAACTAATAAGTTATTAATAGGTTATAATGAGAATTATCAGAGCCTCAAAAGTTAAAAAAAACATTAATGTTAGTGACCGGGAAAGTTCAAAATATAATTAAAACTATAATTTGAGGTGTATTCCGCAGTAAAACATGGCATTAATTGTCAGAAGTTTATTATTTTTGTAGCTAGCCGTAAATTGAATCCCTCATTAACCTACCACAATTTACAATTAATTTTCTTTTCTGATCTTAAACTTAAATAAGCTAGATGTAGTAGTTGAAGTACCTACTCGTATATTTACAATAGTAAACTAACGTATACGACATTAAGTTAACCACTTAGCTATTGTACACTTACACATAAATGTGTATGATATTATATAAAAAAAAATCAAAAGTAATTAAAACTTAAAACACTCAAGAAAATTTAAATATATAGTTTGTGTTTCGTAACTCGTTGATGTCTTTTGTTCGTTTGATTTTTAAATTTAACAAGACCGTTTTTTTGGAATTATTGTTTAGAGTTATATAGAAGATTGGCGTTATTATTCTTTGCAAGTCTTCTTAGATTCTGTGTAGGTATTATTTTTAATTTAATTAGTGTAGCAATTTGGCTTAATTTTAACTTTTTGATACATTGTCACAAATTCAAAGGCAAAAGTGAATTGTAGAGCTAGTATCACAAAAAAATTTAGCTATTGTAAAAGGATTGTGTTAACGGAAAGTGTAACATGAAAAAATCTTAAGGCCCAACTTTGTGGGTTACTTAGCACCAGGGTTCGAAAATATAGGATATTTATAAAACATATTATATTATATATACATTCTTATTATATATACGATATGTATCGATTAATCTTACAAATACCCTTAAATATTTTGTAAATGTAAATTCAGTAGTGGTAAAATGTTGGTACTTATTCAATAAGCCTTAATTGGAATTGAAGTCAAATGTGTTTCGTTTTTGATTTTTAGCCTATTTTTGAAGTGAAAACTTCTTTAGCAACATTGTGATTTGAAAGTCGATGAAACGAAAAAGCGACAGTAAAAAGAGACAGACACATAAATTCGTAAGATTTAACGTAGGAGAAAATGAGATAGGAAGCATACGTGTTTGTGTGCGCGCATGCGTAGTACAAAGATAGAGAGGAGGCATCACAGCAACAGTGGTATTTTGTATACGTGTACGTATTATTTTTGAAAGTTACGCTTCTACCACGTGTGAATTGCACACATGCTTTTTTATATTTATCACTTATTATTTCATTATTCGAATTTCATAATTCAATCTATTTTCTCATGAATTTATTTTCATCTATCACTTTTAACAATCATATTATTTATTTGTTTATGATGTTTATTGTGTAAGTTTTCACGTTCGCTCTGTTACACGTAGACTTGTGCTTACTCTGGGTAGGAGCTGAAAATCAGTGCTTTGCTCTCAGAGCAAAGGTATCGCTGAGCTTTTTCCCTTTTTTTAATTTTTAAGTGCGGATGTAAAGAGTTTGCGAGATCAAGTTCCATTAATACAATGTTTTCGTAAAAACAAAACTATGCATCTATCGTAAACGATTCGCAAAATATTAGTTAAAGCGAGATTTTATGTCTCTTTGTAAAATTAATAATAAGAAATAAATATTTATAAAATTCACATGAATTAGTTAAAGCCCAAAGTAAGCACTGTAAGGCTTGTGTTGTGGATACTATGGTAATGAATATTATACATAGATATGTAATATATATAAATAACCATGATTCAGGTACAAAGGCTCGTATTCTACCCACTAAAATCTTCCCTTGGAACTCAGGAGCGTCGTTGCGAAAGGCAGGATCGCTACCGTTGCACCAAACGTTCACCTTTTAATTGATAATATCATTAATATATATCTAAGGATAAATATTATTATGTATATGAAGTATATAATCATGAAACCCTGCTTAGTACTAAATACTCTAAAGATTTCTTTATATTATGTGCTAGCTCACTATCGAGATTGCATCCCTGTAATTAACTCTCCCGGGTATCAAACAAAAAACGTACGCCCCTCGCCCCGCAGACAGGAAACTACCTACGATCATTATCAAAACCGTTGGGCACCTTAATAATCTACGCATTTATTTTTATATCCACAAAAAGTGTAACATTTAATAAAAGAACTTAATGTCTTTGGAATGGAGCTGATTTTCAAACAACTTGTTACAGTTTAACGATGGTTGAACGTTATGATTCTGACAGGTGGTGTTCATAACGTCTCAGATAAAATTCTAACATCATTCTTAAGAAATAAGTGGCATAAATGTTACTTACTATTTCCTCTTGCACTTTTATGATATCGAATAACATGATTATACTTTCCATTTTGTAAAAATATCAAGTTTTCTTTTGTTCTTTGAAATTACTTATAGAAGATAATTATAATCTATGGACATATATTCAAATATAAACTTTCTTTTCATCTATTTAAAATGTTTGAAATGCTTTTATTCGACTAAGGATTATTTACATTAATATAATGAGTTAATATGGCACAGAATTTATGTATTACTAATTTATGTATTATTACTGTGTGTATTATTAATTTTATCGACGTTCACTTGCCATGCGTTCAAAATATTGATTTAGAACGTCTGGTATGGCAAACTGGTTATTGCTATGAATAGTACAGAGACTTAACCTTCATTATAACTTTGAAAGGAGTTATTTAAAAATATTTTTTTGAAAAAAGAATATACTCTTTTTTTATTCGATACCATAGAGATAAAGTCACCAGAGAGCATCGAAGGCGAACCATTAACTGTATCAAATTCATGAGATCATAACACTAATTTGATTATTTTAACGTTAATTAGCGCATGGCAACATAAACTATATGCTTAAAGAGCGTGAGCTTTAAGAGATAATTTAAAAGAGGTATTAATACTCCATCTTGATAATTAAATTATTTGGTAGATTTTATCTTTGCAGTAAGTACGTAAATTTGAAAACAATGGGCTTTTTTATTAAAAAACTTCGCTGATTGCCCGCTTAAGGCACAAAGACAACAAACAATACACACCGTGGATAATACGTTTAGGGCGGTAGTAAGCTTGCCAGTTTAACTACAGCGCTGAAATATTGTATTCCCAACCTTATTATTGTAAGTAATACGGGTGTGTCTACGATCGTATTGGCTGCGCGGGCGCATAACAATTGGTATCCGTATTTTCCTATCGATTGCGCGCTTACAATGGTCCGCGCACGCGTTTGTTTCCGTAATGTCAGTTCAGTACGCGCTGCTTATTTTGAACTTTTGAACGATTTCATGAGCTGTTTGTTTTGCCTTAACAATGGTGAAATCTGATCCGTTTTCATTGCGCTCGTAATTAGCATCAGCTCATAAATTTGTCTCAGCGTCTCGGATCGCGGTGAGTTTGTGAAACTATCTCTGCGTGACGTCTGTTATACCTACTCGACAAATGGACGTCGAAAATGGCTTACATTAAGAGTATAATTATCCAATTTGAAACAAAGGAAATTTAATATGAAAGGGAAACTAAAGATTACGTGGTTAATATTATTTCAAATATTCAGGAACTAAGGTGATTGCTAACAGTGTAATTATATACCTACCTATGTTTACATTCGTACCGGCCTAAATTATGTTTTTATATCCGCATTCCGTTTGCTTTGTATCAAAGATTGACAAAAAACCGTTGTTACATAACAAACACAGTAACATATAAACCAGTAAGTTAATTTCTGTTTTTATACAACAATCTAATAGATTTTTTAAAATAAAAATCGTTATACAATTTGGTTTTGTCCATTTGTTGAATTAGCATTTAAATTAATTCCCAATGCTTTGTTTTTTTTTTTAGGTTTAAAATTGGTTTGCTATATTATATTATAATACAAAACTTTGACGATTTTATTCCTTTCGAATGCAACCAAGCGCAGCGCTCTCCTACAATCGTATTAAACAATCCTCTATCACAATTCTCAATACGTTCAATACTGTCATAAATATATGAAATGGCGATATTATAGGGATGAGAGCGATGTGTCCTCGTCGACAGGCGTCCTGGCAATCACAAAGCCGTCAGTAAGCGTTCCAATCGGAGTAAGCGTGACGTTTACAGCCGCTGTAAATAAACTGTAACAAACCTATTGTTGGCGCGTCCGTTATGATTACTACGTGTGGGACAATGCACAAGAACGTGCGAAGACGTTAACTAATATTTTATCTTTTCATACTGCTTGTAGTTATAATTACATTTGTATTTTTAAAATTAAAAAAAATGCATTTTTCAATGCGATCTTATAAGATAAATTATTATAATAGAAAAATACTAGATAAAAAAACGACTCGGGTCACAAGTGAAATCTCAGGCGGGAATTCACTTGTGACCCGAGTCGATTTTTTCTAGTATTGATCTATTATAATAATTTATATTAAAAATATATTTTTCAAACTATCGCATCCAATCAGAATAGCAAAAAGAATGTAGATAAATGCATTTTCGGTATTCATAAAAAGTGTTTTGATGTGATTTGGTTAAAAGTAATAATTAGTGTAAGACACACACTGTAATAGTGTAAAACATACACTGTAATAAATTAGTGTCAGACATTGTTACAAACGTAAGTCATGTTATATAATATAACTTCCTTGAACTGATTTATTTGTGTTTATAGTACACTCTTTTAAGTTTCGAATGTAATATTTGTTGTTGGAAACATTTTTACAAATCATTCAAGGTGTCTTTTTAATACAACAAAGTTCCTTTTTTATATTTACCTATAAACTTCTGTAAACATGATATAAATATAATAAACATGATAAGAAAGAACAATAAAAATGCGTATTAGATATGTTTTTCTTCCTTTTCTTCCCTTATTGGTTAGGAATATTTTCATTTATAAATATACCAAATTACTGGTTTTAAATCTTACAAAGGAGCTTTTTACTACAGGTAATATTTTATTCAAAAGAGGTTTATTACGAATACCATCCTACTTATTAATTTTTTTCTAAAGAAATAAAGATGTAATCAAATAAGTGTTTCATCTAACATCAAGGGTGAAATATATAATAATTTCTTAAAAGTTTTTTCATTTGTACCATACGCTCCTGTGATTCATAAGCCAATGGAGTGACAGTTACATCAAACACTCATGGGGCGAGCTCTTACCCCTACAGGGCGGGGAGTTTTTGCCTACTGTACCACACAATGGCCTGTCAATGCGATCATCCCGACCCCATGTCATTCTGAGCGTGGTTCCATTAAAAGTTCGCCGTCACTATAATTTAATTAACTCTCTTATCTAAATTTTACCTACTACAGAGTTATATATATACTAGCTAACCTGGCCACGCGTCGCTGTGGCTCAGTTATTATTATTTGCATAAAAAAATGGTTATGAATTAAAATAAAATCTATCCTATGTCCTAAGTCGAAACAAATCCAGCAAAATGAATAAAAAAATCATCAAATCGATTGAGTGGGTAAGGAGTTTAATATATAAATACGAGTATATAAACTTTTTTGAATGTATGTAGAAAACAAAAAGTTTTTTATGACTGGCCAATTCATTATTCATTTGTTACCAATTTTTAATTTAAAGACGACCTATCGAACAAAAGGAAGTTTAAACATAATAGAAAGCAAAGATATATTGTTATTTGCCTCTTATTGAATTAATTTCTTCTATCTGTGACCATAGACAACGATAAACAATGTCGGATAGATAGTTACGGATAAAATACATAAAAACAGCTTATGAGGTTGAAGACCGTCGTATCGTTAAGATAGATCTTTCAAGACAAGCCTGACTGCATATATTAGTATGTATGTATATGGTTTGTCGCCAGATGTTATGATACAATATGTTACAGATAAACACTAAATTTACATAAACTTTTAACTCGTCTAAGAGTACTAATGCAAGGCTGTAAAGTAAATGATCTCTCTTTTCTAGAGCAGAGATTTCAAATATTGGTGAACTCTATTCGAACTTGGTTCCAGGTGATAAATAAAAAAAGCATGTGTGCAATTCACACGTGGTAGAAGTGAAACCTTCAAAACTAATACGTACACGTATACAAAATATCACGGTTGTTGTGGTGCCTTCTCTCAAGCACGTATTAACACACGTACATAATGCTTTCTATCTCATTTTCTCCTACGAATTAATGTGTCTGTCTCTTTTTACTGTCGCGTTTTCGTTTCATCGACTTTCAAATCACAACGATGCTAAAGAAGTTTTCACTTCAATAATGTTAAAATAATAAATAATGTTTAAGTAAGTATTTGAGGACTGTTTTACTAAAGGAATATTAAATCTGATAGATACTTGAAAAGAGTCCTCACGAACTGCTAACAAGAAGTAAATAGAGAAATCTAAGGATTAAAAGTCCTAAGATATTACGAGACGACTAGGGGTAAGTTTTTAAATATGCAAGCGTTGTAATGGAATTTACGACTCTGACGTTTTTAATTTAAAGTTTAAATTCAGAACTTATTAACCTAGTCATTAAAGTTTTAATATAATGTTTGCTCAAAAGCGTTCCATTAAATAAATAATAAAATGGGGTCTCTGTCATCGACCTGACGTATGAAACCAATCGTATAGCATGTACTTACACACACACACACACACACACACACATATATATATATATATACCTTCTAATTTTACATAAAAGTGTTTGCTGCCTTTCGCACCGAACGGTGCTGCTGAGTTTAAATCTCGGAAGGAATACGAGCATTTGTACTTGAGTTATGGGTATTAATATATATTTCTATAAAAAATACATATTTATGTATCATATATGTATGTTTATCAGATACCCTAGTATCCATAACACAAACATATAATAGTTGCTTATTTTAAGCTAGGCTAATCGGTATAAATGTACGAAATATTACGCTATTATATATATTTAGTTCTTACACTTCTGCCCACATTTAAATAAAACAACTTTTGAACGAATATTTGCCAATATTTTATATTTAATCTTGACGTTTTGACTCCTTTACAGGAACCATGATCACAGGTCGTCCTATATATGCATGTGTAAATAGTTTAAAAATTCAAAATAAAACAATTTGATATATATATATATAAATTTTAATTATTAGTTAGGAACGTGTACTATTAAAATATTGTGAAGGCTATTTTTTCTCTATTTCAATACATTTAAATGCATATTTAATCATTCACAACATTATTTTCGTAAGACGGTTACAAAACGACGCCAGCTAAGATGTTACAATCAAACCGGAGGCCGAAAATATAAAAATATTCGAATGATTAATACGCTTACTTTTTCTAAACCAGTTCTAACAATCGTAGCGCCACCGGTCTCTAGTACACAATGAATAAATACTCATTTATCTAACTCGCGCCAACAAAGACGAGAGGGGAGTGAACTTTTATAGGGTCTGTATTAAAAAAAAAACTTGGTGTTTATGCCTCGAGAGCTTTTTAATATATTCGTCAAAAACTAGTAACACGATACTTTGATGTCGGTAATTTATTTGCAACACATGCTTTTTTGGCACTGTGGGACTGACAATCGCGAATTTTAAATTCTCATAGTCTTTTGTTTGACCAGGTGCAACGTTTATTGAAATTAAAATTTCTGTTGGTTACTACTGTTTGATTATAAATAACGTCCTGTTTATTGTGATAGTTTAAAATTAAAAGTAAGTTGTAAGTAAATAGAAGGGGAAAATTAAAAGTAACGAGGGGAACCCTGATTTATCAGCCTGGTCGCATAGTGAGGCGACTCAAGTCCAGGACTTCAAACCGAGCTGGCCGGGAGAGTCATTCCCCGGCCAGCCCGGTGGATTACCTGCTAAAAACCCCCTGATTTACCCTCAGTTCCATCGAAGTCAAGTGGGGTGAGTGTTGGTGACGACTAACACTGGCCCCACGGAGGAGACGTCCACCAATGATAACGACCGGTAGAGTGCTACCCCTAACGTTGTTCAGAAGTAGGTATTTATCTGACCGAATAGGCCTACTTTCGGTACTGGTTTATTGGAGTGGAGCACCCATGGATCAGCTTCAATGAAGCAATGTCTGTTACGCCATAACTTCCCGAGTTCTTTACCGAATTTAATATTTTTTGTGTGGAATCGAAACAGGTTTAGGAATAGTACGTCCCGAATTTTTAAATTCGCAAAATAAAAAAGTTCTTACCAAAAAACAGTGGCTCTATGGAATTTCCGCTGGCGCTTTTTGAGTTTTCATTCTTATGAAATTTTAAAATTATTGAATTTATGCTTATTCTTTTTAGTATAACGATCCGGGTGCTAGCAAAGCTCTATGCTTAGCGACTGCATCGACCTAGTATACAGCCTTGGCCAAAAGTATTAGGCACCCCTCAAAAATGCACAATACGTGTTTACTGATTGAACAATAAACAAATGTTTCTTAGATAACATACTGGAGTCAAAAATAATCACCTAGAATAATAAGCGGCACATGGTTAAGGTAATAAAATACCTGGTCACCGAAAACAAAGGATTTAGTTTTTTTTCGGTTTTATCAGTCAATGTTTGATCACTTCAGTTCAGGACTCTAACGAGTAAACAAGCTTTTATTTGTGGTGAACCGACTAAATTGACATCTAATTTATTTTAAAATGCCGAAAAAAATCGCTAAGTTGGTGAAATTTTCACGTTGTGCCGTGCAATGTGCCATCAAACGGTTTGATCAGACTGGCACACATGCTAATAAACCAAGAACAGACAGAAAACGTGTAATAACGAAGCGCGCGGATAGAAAATTAATACGCGAATCCATTAAAAATCGGAAGAAAACTTCATCAAAGCTTGCTGCTGCCTTGTCCGAAGAGGCTGGAAAGTCAATAAGTGCTCGAACGGTCAGAAGAAGACTTGGAGAAGCAGGTCTAATAGGATGCAAAGCCAAGAAGAAGCCTTGGCTTTCAGACGCCAACATAATAAAACGTCTAGAGGGCTCTACGGCACAAACATTATACAGAAGAAGATTGATCCAACGTGGTGTGGTCTGTCGAATCTAACTTTGATGTAAGTTGATTTTACTGGTTTCATAATTAATAAGAATGATCACTTACATATTTATTTCACTTGAATCATAAAAGTAATGGCGATTTTTAAAAATCCTTATTTTTCTTTATTTAATAGGTATTTGGAACACCAGGTGTGACCTTCGTGAGGCGACGTGTGAGTGAAGAATACAATCCAGATTGCGTCGTACCGACTGTCAAGCACGGAGGAGGCAACATAATGATCTGGGGCTGTATGGCTGCTGATGGGGTTGGGGAAATGTTTGTTTGCGAAGGTCGTATGAACAGTGAAAAGTACATACAAGTACTTGGAACTGCACTTATGCCTTCGTTAACAGGTATTTTTGGCGACACCAACTTAGACGGACTCATATTCCAACAAGACAAAGCACCTTGTCATATGTCAGCGATTACGATGCGCTGATTTACTGAAAACAACATCGACTTGATAGATTGGCCTGTACAGTCCCCAGATCTGAACCCCATTGAGCATTTTGAAGCAAAGGATTAAAAAGCACAGTATTACATCGAAAAAGGCATTAAAAATGCATTGGTACAAGAATGGCATGCCCTTATAAGGGAGTATTGTACTGAGCTTGTACGCAGCATGCCAGATAGAATCAGCACAGTAATCAAATCCAAAGGTGGACCGACTTGATTTTAAGATTTTTTTATTCTTTTTTGTGTCTTTGAATGGTAATAAATCAATTTAAAAAGTAAAGTTGTTTCTTTCCATTATTTTAAGTAAATTTTAGGGTGCCTAATACTTTTGGCCAAGGCTGTATATATTTACTGAGCTATCGCGTTTGAGTTAAGATTTCTAATTCAGTCCTTATTTCTTTAGTATTGAAGTCTATTGTATAAAAACTAACTTATACGAGACAGTCTACCCTACCATATTTAAAAACTAATACTAAAACCTCTGAAGTGAACTATCATTGTCAGTGTCTTAGTTCTGTTTTTCCACTTGAAATACAACAAGGTATTAAGTGAATGCAATTGAGGACAAGACTCCTACATATTATGTCTGCTGCCGTGGCCGATACAATATAAAAATATCTAAGTAGTAATCGAGCAATCATAACCTAAATACAATTCATACAGAGTTTTTGAAGCTTTCAAAAGAAAGCTATAAAAATATCAATTGCTAAAAAGATTTAAAAATATCTGTGCCAGAAAGCACCGTACTTCCATAGCTATAAAACTACTTCGGTTTTTTACAAACTTATCTAAACACTATTTCTCGTGTGTGTGTGCAGGCGTATTTGCGCGTGTGTGTGTTTATATAACGAAAGTATGTTACTTGTCGTCTATACTAGGATTTACATATAATATTTATAAGCATTTATATATGTATATAAATTTATTTAAATGTATCGCAATTATTAAAAATGTCAAAGTAGTAAAACGAAAATAACTCTATTCAAATGCATTTAAAATCAGTTGTTTTGAATCGTCTAACATTTTTACCTACCACCCATCCAGGACGTCTTTTAACTGACCAGAATAATGGGCGCAAGATAGTCAGCTTTAACAGAAGTAACGACATTTACAATATTATACGTCGTCACCATCCATAATCCACAAAAAACAATATTATTCTGTTATCACAATAATAGTAGTGTTATGGTTTCATTACATCGTTGATCGTGACAAAGTCAACAAGTATGTGTTTTAAGTAAAATGATAATAATACTCAGTTGGTTAAGTGAACTGAAAATTTACCTACTGTAAGACGTATTTCCCTGTTGTCTACGTAGCTAAGCAACGATGAAGTGATTTTTACTTAAGTTCACTTTGTTAAGCACCATGGAAATATATATAAATAAAGTCTGGATACTACTATAATCATAATATTTTATTGCTTAAAATATTGTGCACACAAAAGATGTTGCATTACAATATTAGTATCACATATTTTACTTGCTGACAGCATGCTATAATTTGGTATAATTTATTTTCTAATTATTTTTTTTTTGATTCAAAATATTTACCAAATTACTAGGCCAAGTTTGATGGGCCTGTTAAGGTTTCGGTAACTTAATTACTATAATTCTCGCCCTGATAGCGAGGGGATGTTGGTTCGTGTGCATTTTTCTAGTAATAATTTCTTAAAATCTAGCAATTAAATTTATATAAAAAATATAATAATGCTCTAATCATTTACATATTTATCGTAAACTCAATTATACATCGAACCATATTTAGCAAAAGAAATATCTTCAAGACTCCATATTAAATTACTATTTGATTAGATTGCTACCACATCAAGAAACTAACATTGCTTCCACGCATTTGCGTTCCAACCATATAAGGAAAGGTACTATCACTAAGATCATTTAAGCTCTCTCAATACAATGGTAGACTCCGATATCATGAGAAGCTACTGAATAAGTAATACGACGTGATCTGTGATTACATGTAGAGTAAGAACAGACCGGTTTGGCCGAGCGGGAATGGCTCTACCTTCGAAAGAGTACAGTCTCGTGTTCTTGTCTCGGTAGGGGAGATGTGTAGATTTATACCTGTGTTTATAGACATCTATATATACAAGGCCGATGCAGTCGCTAAGCATAAAGCTTCGCGAGCACCATATATTGGAGCGGAGCGTAATACAAAAAAATCAATAATGTTTAGTAAATTTTAAAATTCCATAAGAATAAAAATCTTCAAAAATCGAGAGCTTTTTGTTTCAATGAGAAATCCCAATGTTTTTTGGTCAAAACTGTTTTATTTTTGCGAATTTCATAATTCGACTCCGCTCTAATTAAAGGCTTTGTGCTGACTGACATACTAACTGACCGACTGTCAGTCTGGCGTACTGACTGATTATTTGACTATCTGATTGCCTAATTGACTTACCTAATTACTGACAATGCACAGCCTAAACCGCTGAACATAGAAAAAGCCCGCTAAGAAAGTATTTTGAAATACTCTACCCCTAAGGGGATAAAAAAAGAGATAATTTGATAGATAGATAATTATTTTATTTGCATCATAAGACACACACACGTTTACAACAATTAATCTTAACATATAAATATATAATTTTAAATTTAAGCGTGCGTGCCGCAACGACGCAAAGGAAAAAGCTCAGCGATTCCTTTGCTCTGAGAGCAAAGCACTGATTTTCAGCTGCTACCTCAGAGAACGCACGGGTCCACATGAAACAGCGCGAACGTGTAAACCTACACAATAAACATTATACTATAACAAATAAATAATATTATTGTTAAAAGTAATACATGAAAATGAATTAATAAGAAAATAGATTAAATTATGAAATTTGCATTGAACTCTACTATTTTCGAAGCAAGAAATTTTTAATCTTTCGTAAGCCTGATCGGGTAACGTCTACGTTTAGCAATTCGGTAGCTACCCAACTACTTATTGAGCTTCACCATACCTTAAACTGTTTCAATGAGTTCACGGGTATAACAGACTTAAGAAAGAAGTATGGGTGAAGAAATAGGTGAGTTGTCGTGGGAGCGAAGCACAATGGATGGCATCGCGTCACGGTCGGTAGCCCTACGCCCTGCGCCCTCGTACACCTGCCTCGTCACGCACCACCGCTCGCACTTGACGACCTGACAAGTTAACCAAGGCACTATAGGGTCTTGGTATGCTTCTTTAAGAGAAACATATATATTAAACAACAAATACATTGTTATATATTGTTTTAAACTTTCATGGCTCTCGCAACAGTGCCGAAATATCGGAAACTCAATAAAAACAAAAACAAGTTACATGGTATAAATCCCGTATATAAGTTATATAACTAAAAATACATTAATTATTATAATAGAAAAATACTAGAAAAAATCGACTCGGGTCACAATTGAATTCTAAAGGTTGCGGGTTCGTTTCCCGCCTGAGAATTCACTTGTGACCCGAGTCGATTTTTTCTAGTATTTTTCTATTATAATAATTTATCTTATAAGATCGCATTGAAAATGCAAAAAAAAAGTAGTTTCATCTTAATCGATTGCTCAAACATTTGTAATAATGTTTCTTTCGAATACGAGAGGATGTTCCTCTCAATGATGAAACAACGCTGGCCTACAGCGTAAAAATAAGAAAGGTACTACAAAATTTCGATGAGAGTTCACAAGGCTCGGTAGCTCAATTGGGAGAGCATTGGACCGGATTTCTAAAGGTTGCGGGTTCGTTTCCCGCCTGAGGTGAATTCTCAGACCCGACCCTTGTGACCTTGTGACCCGAGTCGATTTTTTCTTGTATTTTTCTATGATAATAATTTATCTTATAAGATCGCATTGAAAATGCATAAAATATATGAAACTAAAAATACATTGTTTTTTTATCTTTATTTATTTAGAAGCTTTTGTCTTCTGACATGCCAGCTCCATCGAACTATATTTAAATTATTATATATCTTATACATCTACCAATAAGTTACATAAACATAGAGCTGCCGCAAATTGGGGTTTACTTAGAATGCTCTGAACAATCCAAATACATTGTTTTAAAACTTCATAGTATCCGATCCGATATAATCTCTACTAGACACTAATGTAGGAATCTCAAAAAATATGGTTGTTAACCCCTTTTCATTTAATACTTACATCAAATACATTGTGTATTAAGTAGTCAAGGCTTTTGTGTTTTGGTATTCAGAAACAAATACGGGACCACGACACTCTGATCCGAATCAAAACAGAAAAGTTCGTTTTCCATATTGAATTAACCAGGGGTCAAATCGGGACCTCGGAGTGGTGTTATCATGAGAACAAGTATGCGAGACACACTTTCACGGAAGACGTCGCAAGAAGATATAAGAATATACAAATAGGACCATGTGCTGCTACAACAGTGCTACAACAATAATAATGTGTGCGCACGCGCGAGTGTATATGTGTGTGTGTGTGTGAACTCGAATGCGTGTGTTTTGTGTGTGTTGTGTTCTTTATACGTGTTCAACCGAAATCAAAACATAACGCAAAAGGGTAAAGCAGAAAACACAAAACATAGATTGTATCAGGGAACGGCTGTACCTGAAAAGGCTTATGAGTGCAAGAAAATGTATAAGTACTCTACGGTACAGACCATGATAAAGATAATCTACATCTCATAATGGTCACATATACAAGTTTTATGTGTCGTATCCTGTACTCTGTCAAATGCGATAGAATCGATAAATGTAATGATTTTAGTTCCGAATGCATCGTGTTTCTGGCGATTACAGCGCCATTTATATCAACAACATTAACGCTACCAAATAATGACTTCAGTCCTCTAAATAGTATTTATAAAAATAATGACTGTAGGTGCTTTATTCTAAACTTATAAGCGATCATGCACTTCGTTATATTTTGGCTTAGAAAAATGAACGCTTATTATTAACCTAAAAAAAATTACGACCCAAAAATTTGCCTGCCCGCTATTTTTATGAACAGCAACCAAAACGCTTGTCAAAGAAATAGAATAGATTTAACCTCGTGTTGTTTAACGCATGTCAATTGTTAAAAAAAACAACTTTTTATCGGATATTTGCGCATAATTTATATTTATTTCTGACGTGTCGACTCCTTTACAGGAGCCTATGATCACGGCTCCTGTAAAGGAGTGGAACCGTCAGGATTAAATATAAAATATGCACGAATATCTGATAAAAGTTATTATTTAGTAGTGTGCCTGGAAATGTGAGAATTCAATTGTTTTACCAAAATAAACTGGATATGTTGCAAATATGAATAAAAATTCACAAAAATGCAAAGAATTAAAGAAATGTTAATACGTTTTTTTTTACAATATTACACTTATTATATTGTTGAGTTATTAGCTCCAGTTGCTCTCAAATTTTGTGCGGACAATCTTTTTAATTGTTACACACGTAATAAATTAATCTTTTAAAAACTCATCAAAGCTAGATTACTTATTCGTTATATTTACAATATAGACTAACTGAATAGGAAATTAAGGAACATCTCGATGAAGAAACTATGTAATATTAATAGTATTTTTATAGTAAAAAACCTAACAAAATTAGTAACTAATTAAATCAACCAGACATAAGCAGGAATCCACAAATAATGCGGTGCCGTAAAGAAGTTGAATGAGTGGGAATTTAACATTTTACGATGCTCGCACTTCGACCAATTTAAAAACCATAAAGATTTTATCGAGTGAAGAAAGAAACCGCTTTGCTTTTCATAATTAATTTGGTACCGAATGAAAAAAGAATTACGCAGATTTTTAGAAGTTAATGATATTGTTAGTTTAACTGTAATAGATAAATTAACCTATTGTACCTGAGTCATAGGTATTTATGAACACACACACACACACACGCACACACGCACACGCATACACGCGCGCGCGTGCGCGCGCACACACACACACACACACACACACACACATACATAAGACTAGCTTTTACCCGCGGCTTCGACCGCATTTTGAGATTTCTTGACTAACAATTTTTTTTTTATTTTTTTTTCAATAAAAAGTATCCTATTTTACTTCTTATACCTCCAAGAATATATGTACAAAGTTTCATGATGATCGGTTTAGTAGTTTTTGCGTGAATGCATTACAAACAAACTTACATTCACAATTATAATATTAGTAGGGATGTATTGCACTTTATAGGTGGTTCAAAAAGGTTGTTGAAGGACAAAAAAGCGTGGCATTAATGGTTTTTGCATTAATGACTATACTTCTCATTAATATTTTGTAAATTTAATTTACTACAGCATATTTATAAGCGCTAGACAAGTTTACTTAATTTAAAAAAATCTATAAAGCATTAAATTGAGAAAAAAAAACAGCTCTTGCCTAGTTTCTTGCGGCTTCTTTTCTATGAAGCTATGGCATCCTAAAAAAACTTATTTGTTAAATTTGGAGATGACTGATTAAACTTTATAGTCCATTTTTGCAGAAGTGGATTGTTATATTGCGTATTTGCATCCGGGGGTTGAGGCAAGGGATACTTCTCGCCCTAGATCGAAAAGACAAGGGAAAGAGAGAGGGCAGAAAAAGTAATAGCAAAAATAGAAAAGAAAAACAAAAGCTATGGCATAGATATTAAAGGAGATTGCTCAGCTTCCATACATGTTTGGCCTAAAGACCAATAATCATGAAAACTTATTTCCTAGAATCGAAATTATGTATAAATGACTGTAGAAACAAATATTATTGACGGACACCCCTGAGAACTTCTATAAACCATATACACTGAATGATTTTGAGGTTATGTTTGCAAACCTAAAAAGGTACCTCACCTACATAGGTATCAAAATAATAAAAAAACAAATAAGTAAACTAGGGAAATCAAGCCAAAGGTACCGTAATTACGTGGGTATTAGATTATATTTAGAGCATGTAGATTAACAGATAGTTGCCTGTTTTTGAAATTAATGCACAAGGGTAACATTTAAAATCAGGTAAGTATGTCATGTGATTGCGACTTCCAGAAGCAATCTTGCTTGTTTCATTTAGAAATTGTGATTAGATAGAGCAAATTGTATAGAAGTGTCTAACAAAAAATGCATGTCAAGGAACTAGTAGGTACCTACCTATGAAATGTGAAACTGGAACTGTTGTCATAATTTTATAAAAAACCAATAGTAATAATTCGGTTTATAATGGTAAAAGGTAATTCTAATGCTTTGTTCTAATGTGAAATATATTCCTGATATACTTTAAATATTCTGATAAGGTAGATTAATGAAATAAAACAACTTAAGTACTATTATGTTGTGTTTAATATTACATATCATCTACATCTACAGAATTTTTAATAAACTCTCGTTAACAAAAGAAAGCTAAGAGATTTAGGCTATACAGCCATATCTACAGTAGCTTAATTATTTTTGTTATGTTTCTATTAGAACTATATTTTACATTTTTAGTGTATTATACCTTATAATGTGTTTATGAAGGTGTTTGGCGAACAATGTATGGCAATAGACTTTATGATGTCGCCTACCATCTATAATAATTGTCTTAGCACATTTGCATGTAGTGAAAATGATAATATAGTTGAGTATATTAATACCACAGTGTAATAGAAAAATATTTTATCTTACTGATCTGTACAAAATAGATTTATTTTTATTTTATATAAACAACTTCGATCAGTCTTTGGCTGTATGTTACTACACCCATAGCCATCAAAAATGATTCGTTCGTATGTTTTCCAAACCGGTAAAGTGAAATTCCTTTTTAAAATGAATATATTATACAGAAGTGTCCGTTAAAATCTAATGACTGGATAATAAAATATAAATTACGCCAAGAATTACCGTATAAGTCAATATTTTTTTTTCATTTGGGCCAATTTGAGCAATCTCCTTTCAATAAATGCATTGTAAATGCTTATATTGAATAAAACACATTATATCATTTATTGTTGTAATCCCATATAGCTAGCTAAGGTTATCTGCGGTTTAGGTAGTTCAGGTTCCTTTGGAACTTTTTTCAGAGACTTGTCTCTTCCACAAAGTAGTAAAAACTTTATAGTCCTAAGCCTTATACTGTGAAGAGAAAAAAAAAATTGTATTATTATATCTATAAATATAACATATTTATATTTACCATATATGTATACCCGTTACCTTAGTATCCATAACGCAAGTCAGTGTCAGTACAGTGCTTACTTCGGGCTAGGTTAATTGGTGTGATTGTTAGATATATTCCTATTTCTAATTAATGAAGATGAATCTGCATTAAGATGCAAATAAGATACTATCCCGGAGAACGAGGGGATGGGTTTGAATCCCGCCTGACCTGAAACAATATAAATTTTTCTTTGTAATATTTTCTTTAAACGCAGTATAGATGTTTGTTTCGCCAGTGCAAGAGTGATAATTGTCTTGGCTCTTGCTGCTAATGCAACAACAATCATTTCCCTGCGAAATAATTGCCATTCAACGTCTAAACAAGTTTCGTAAACTTATTCATAAAAATTAATTGCATTTTAATGCTAAAAACTTAAATACACTCGGCGTCAAAAAAATCGCACCTCTAAGAAAATCACGTTCAAATGGCATTAACTCTGGATATGCACATGCAGTCGTATTAATTATAATTTTATTTAAAAGGTTACTTAATTAACTTAATAAAAAAACATTATTTTTCATTATCAAATAAAACCTAAAGCAACAAATAAAGGGTCACAAAAATTCTAAGGAAATTTTGCTGCTCGGGAGAGTCGCGAGTTGCGCTAACTTTGTGGGTATAAAGAGGTCAACACGGGTTCAATGTGGGTCATTCGCTATTAAACCGTTGAAGGGGACACACGCACTGATTTTACTGAAGAAAGAACATCTGGAAAATGGACACTACAGCTGATGAGGCCGCTCAAGTGGTTGCACTACTGCAAGCAGGGGTGCGGCAGTGTGATGTCGCCCGGCAACTGAATCTGAGCCGTTTTTCGGTTCGTAGAGTCTACCAGCGCTTTTTAGAGACCGGTGGCTATATCCGGCGACATGGGTCCGGTAGACGTCGCTGCACTTCGGAAAGAGACGACCGGTTCGTTGTGTCGTACTCTTTGAGAAATCGCTTCTCAAACGCTGTTCAGCTGCAACAGGAGCTCCAGGCAGTTCGCAGACGCACCGTGAGTGTATCCACGGTTAGAAGAAGACTGAAGGAGAAGAACATAGCAGCCCGCAGAGCTGCTACAGGTCCAAAATTGACTGCAGCGCACCGACGAGCCCGCTTGCAGTTTGCTCGCGACCACGTCGATTGGACCATTGAGCAGTGGGGAGCTGTTCTCTTCTCAGACGAGACACGAGTGTGTCTTTTCTGCAACGACCGACGAAGAAGAGTATACCGGAGGCAGGGTGAACGTTTCGCTCAAGCCTGCATCCAGGAGACGGTGGAATATGGAGGCGGATCCTGCATGTTCTGGGGCGGTATGTCGGCTGCCGGCAAAACCGACCTGGTCTGCGTCTCCCGGACCGGAGGTGCTCGCGGACAAGGGTCGCTGACTGCGCGCCGCTATATCACAGAGATCCTGGATGTGCATGTGGTCCCTTTTGCCGAATCTTTTGGCGAGGGGTTCACATTAATGCACGACAACGCTCGCGCACACACTGCAGCCATCGTGAACGACTTCCTGCGGAGGTCCCAAATTCCTGTGATGCAGTGGCCAGCGAGAAGTCCTGATCTGAATCCGATAGAGCACCTCTGGGACCATCTTAAACGTAAGGTTCGATCTCGGGATCCGGCTCCTTCGACTCTAGAGGAACTCCAAACCGCGGTGATTGAAGAATGGGGTCTTATCCCTCAAGAAGAGCTCCTGAAGTTGGTGAGGTCTATGAGGGACCGTATGGAAGCCGTCATCAGGGCAAGGGGGGGTAACACTAGATTTTGAGTTAATTTTAAGACACTTTTTGTACATTTTTTTTGTAAATTATCGATTATTAATTAGGACTTAATTAAGATTTTTTATTATTTTTCAAATTTTTATGCTTTTTGTATAATTTTAATTAAAAAAAAGATTGCACTTAATTGTTGTTTGATGCTCCTTTTTGTTACCTTTCTAATGATACCTAACACTATCCTCTATATAAGGTTTAGGAATTTTTGAATAAGATTTTTATAAGGTGCGATTTTTTTGACGCCGAGTTTATTTAATAGCTATTCCATTGGTCATAGTGGAATATTTATAAAACGTTATTTGAGTTAAACTGGTTTGGAGTAAGTATTGTGTTAGTTTTAAGCACCGTTTGACAGTTTGCTGTTTGAATGCGTAGTGAGAAAGTATACGTTTACTTTAGTAAAGACTAGCGGCCATATTTTTTTGAGTGGACAAAATTCTTTAATTTTTTTCTAGCATTCAATATAGCCTATGACACTCCGCAATAATGTGCCTTTCTATTGGTGAAAGAATTTTTAAAATCGGTTCAGTAGATCCCGAGATTACCCCTTACAATTTAACAAATATACAAACACACAAACTTAACTTCTTTATAATATTAGTATAGATTAAATGACTTAAGTTGTTATGTTGGACTCCAGTTTAACTAATATATTTCATTCTCTATCCTATAGCTGTTAGAATTTTCCTTATTTTTCATTAAAATATATGCTTATTATCGCTTGGAGATTAAACTAACGGTTACAAATAAAACAATTCACAATCTCACCTAAAATAAGTAGTTACAAATATGATTACAGTTCAGGTAAAAACTACGTACTAATAACTAGTTTGTAGTGAATTGATACATTAGAGATTTGAGAATTAACTTAGCCATATGCTTAAGGGTAAACTGATAAACGACGCACGCGAGCGGAGTACCGCAATTTTAAATTGAACTAATGGCCTATCCGCAAACCCCTACAACAAACTATAGTTTTATGTGACGGTGTCTTCGTGTGTGTAACAATAAGGAACAGCAAAGCCCAGGGATGTTCCCGGCAGCCTCCAGCATCTCCCATCACGTGGCGGTCAGTCGTATCGTGCCCCCTTCATTTTCCTCTCATATTTGTTGTCGACATTAATTTTCTCATACCGCAATACAGTGTACTATTTTTGAATCACACGCACAACCATATCACATCATAGAAACAAGATTGTTGTTCCCTTATAAGTATGACAATACCTGTGCCAGGAAACATCGCTCTTTCATAACACACAGTCTTGAAACGAAATACATGTAGTTACACTTATGATGTCTTATAAGTAGTTATACCTTAACACAATGAAGATAAGGTCTTAATTTAAAAGTATTAACTCAAACGCGATAGTAACGTATGCTTATTTAACAACTTACACTCAGTTGAGCCCTCTGAGAAACTTTTTTTACGATTGGAAAATGCGTTACGCTGAGAGACGAAAGTGATTATGTGGGACTCTCTTCCACGCCCCCACCCGGCCTAGTGTCCAATGAAGGATTGGAAGCCTACTTACTAAAAACCACACGATGTACTGCCCTCAAAGCACCCAAGCCTGTTGTAGTGAGTGATACTTTAATCTCACCATGTATTTTTGTAATTTTTTGGCATTTTTGTGTAACTATTGGATATGGTATAAAACTATATATTGTATAAAAGTATACAGTAAACTAGCTTTACCTACGGCTTAGCTGGTGTTAATGTAGATACGAGTAGATTACCGAGTAAAACTTACATTTCTATGAACCGAGAACAGTACTTTGCCTGACGGGTTTAAGCTCAAATGATTTACTCTAATTACTAATCAGTTTGAGAGCCAATTTAATAGTTGGAACAGCATTTAAGAAAACCAATAATGGTGAATATAGGTGTGCGTATAGGAACAAAGTAATTGTGTTATAAAGTTAATGAAAATGTAAAAAAACAAGTGGATATAAGATGCCACCCTAATGCTCTGGCACTAATAATGAGCCCACACCAAATCGGTCATATTCTCTATTTATGCTACTCATTACAAAAAAAATGAGCCAAATAGCAGTTGGTGCACCAAGCGGTTTAGTCTAAATTATAATTTGTTTAGAAATCATACGTATTTTAAGGTTGACGATCCCAATATTACCCAATATCTCTACCGTAGTCTCTGGCGGTTCGGACCTAAAGATTTTTTTTCTCTTTATTCTTTTTATATATTTATTTAGGAGCTTTTGTCTTCTGACATGCCAGCTCCATCGAACTATAATTAAATTATTGCATATCTTATAAATCTACCAATAAATTACATAAACCTAGTGCTGCCGCATATTAAGGGTTACTCAGAATACTCTGAACAATCCCCACATCCATCCTAGGACCTTAAGATGTTTATTACTTTTTTAAAGTCGACAGTATTCACTCACTTTCGTATTTATATTAAAGAAAAGTGCAATTGCCCTCATAAAATTGAAAGTAAAGTATTGTCGGTCTTTACAGACTGTACGTTGGAGAGTGTGCTGAAGCTGCATTTGCTCATACCGCCATCTCCTTTTTTCCATCTGATATCTAGACGCACTGCGGGCTAACACCCTTTCTTGGTTGCTATTCCTACCTGTCACACCAAGCGATTTTCAACATCGTTCATAATGTGCACAGCAAAGGAGTGGAGCTTCCTCCCTGCGTCTGTATTTCCGAGAACTTATAACCCGTCCATTTTCAAAGCCACGGTAAATAGGCAACATCTGGGTTAGCTCGTTCCATCGTGGATTCAGTCGTGGCCCCCGTGCTTGATTGGGATCAAGAGCTAACCCATCCTTAATAAAAAAAAGTATTTATTTTATTTTTATAAAGCGTAACCGATCCAACCGAGGGCTCAAAGAAATAGTTGTTTTTTAAAATCCTATAGAAACTTCTCAAAGAAATGCACAACAAGGAAATTAGTAGCGAATATACTGAGTTGTCGAAGCGTGACGTGACGTTTTCTTCATGCTGTGGCGACACCAAATCATATTGAAGATCTAAGAACCTGTAATTGAATACTGTAAATTAAATCTCGATGCATTATTCACGAGAATAGTCTGTGGTCAATGGCACAGATTAATAATAGACTTAGATTTCTATTATACCACGGAATACATGATTTTATAATATTGTCATGAAAACATTGCCAATTTAAAATTACAAAATTTTTGAAGTTGATAAACTCTTACAAATAATCATTGAAATTTTCAACATTGCTAATATTTGTTACAAAAACGTGCCTTTTGTGTTGATGTAAATCTATTTCGTTTTAGTACCGGATAGATTATTATTTTGCACGGAAATATACGGTATGCATTAACCTTAATTCAGAGCATTGCTTTAAAAAATTGGAAACAGGAAAAATATCTGTATTATTATTGTTACCACTCAAATGAATTGGAATGTAAAAAATATGACATGAAACGTGATCGTTACTTTGCATTTCTGAAATATTAGTTCCTATAGAAAACATATAGAGGATTATATTTTTTTTTATACACTCCATTTTTACGTTGTAAAGATGCATGCATACAAAGATATGAAAAATAACAATATCGACAACTTTCATCCTTCTGATTGTGCATTTAAGCGGATATATGTGGCAAAATGTAATGGAGATCAAATTAATAATGTTAATTAATTATCACATGTTCTACAGTTTCCGATACGTAAATGCCTTAAACATATCAATGGTTTGGTTAACTAGTAAATGAAAAAGAAAGTTTTGTATACGTGTATGTATTATTTTGAAGGTTTTACTCCTACCACGTGTGCATTGCACACATGCTTTTTCATTTTTATCACTTGTTAGGTAAGTATTCTAATTTCATAATTTATCTATTTTCTCAGTTTTCATGTATTACTTTTGACAATCATTTATTTGTTTATATAATGTTTCTTGTGTAGGTTTTCACGTTCGCGCTGTTACACGTAGACTCCTGCGTTCTCTGGGTAGGAGCTGAAAATCCGTGCTTTGCTCTCAGAGCAAATGTATCGTTGAGCTTTTTCCCTTTACGTCGTTGCAGCACGCACGCTTAAAACTGTACCTATATATGTTAAGATATTTTTTTGTAAATATGTGTGTGTTTAATGACACCAATAAATTAATTATCTATCTATCTTTTTACTATTGATCAATTAACTGTCCAGTATCTAGTGCGTGTAATGTTGGCATCAATGTAAAGCCAGTTGTTATATACGTTGTCTGTTTTTCACTTCTCGTGTTATGAAGAGCACTTATTAATTGCAATGACTGCGCGTTTCCAATATGACGAGTTCATATCAACTCGTGCGTCAGTTTAACGCTTTCCTAAGTTTACTGAGAAACTGAGATGTGTGTACAGTAAGACCCTTTCGTATGCTTTTATAATTATCCCTCAAAATGATTATTGTAGTTGTTTAAATAAACCTAAGCCATCCTTTGATTATTCTTTAATAATACATGTTTCATCAAATCAATGTTTGAGTAAACGAGACATATGTCGATATCGACAAACTTCTCTTCAGTCGTACGCGAGATATCTCAAATAGCGTATGCTAGGCCGGCAGGCTGTGTCTCAAGAACCGCGATAACTAGACAGTTGAAATTTTCACAAATTATGTATTTCTGTTGCCGCTATAACAACAAACACTAAAAATAAAATAAATGTTTAAGGGGGGCTCCCATACAACAAACGCGATTTTTTTGCCCTTTTTTGCTCGATTACCTTGTCAATGGTACGGAACCCTTCGTGCGCTAGTCCGACTCGCACTTGGTCGGTTTCTTGTTATCTAAGCATTTAACTGCGATATATATCAGTCACACCTGACTCCTAAGACAAGTTGATTTTTTTCTAGGAATTGTTTCTTTAGATAGCAAAAGTTAATTCTATATATATTGGTATATAAAATAAGTATAGACCAAAGATCAAAACAGTGATATCCTGCCGACACAAAGCAAACTTCGATTCTCTCGAATACTCGCAGCCCGACCAATGAATTATGCATCGACTTTAAATGTAATTAATTAAACGAACTGTATATAATTCGTTGGCGTTTGCTGCCTGCGGGCGGTGGTAGTTTTTTTTTTATCTTGAATAGGTAAACGCTTGACTGCTATCTCGCCTTATTGAATCTGTGCGAAGTGGGTGGAAGGGGTAAAGAAAACGATCGCTGCGCTTGTCGCGGCACAAATGTGCAACAAATGGGGCAAGGGAAACAAACAAACTTGTCAATGTTGTTTTGAAATTTTTGAAAATGGGTCATTATTGTTGTTGTATCGTAGACTGCAACAATAACAGCAGAAATAGTCAGTGCAAATTTTATGTTTTATCTAACTGTTTAGTCATGTTTTTAGGTTAGGAGAGTACTTACGTTTAAACGTTTTATAGGGTTATATAGGGTGTTGAGGTCACCGATGTTTGACGAATGATGGTGGCTCGTATTAAATAACTATTGCCATTAGTTCTTAGTTCTTCTACATTCCTCACATGTTCTGCTAACAACACTTTATTTCCTTTTAGCATAGTTTGGGGCTGGAAATTTATTGTGTGTTTTACACTCTCAAAACCAGTTTTTAAAATAACGTCCATTTCTCCATTTTTTTAAATTCCTTTCAACATACCATTTATTGTCTTTTAAATTATATTTTATTCACTCTAATCTATAAAAATAAACATGCTGTTGTTATTTATTTTTTGACATATGCCCCTAAAAGTTGCGTATGCAGATGGCGCTATTGTCGTGCACGTTCCGAATAGTAAGCGACGATACGATCTAGGTTGTGACGCGCCTGTCTAGAATACACCTATTCACCCGTGACTTGAGACCTCTAAATCTATAATCTAAGATCACAGTGGTTTGTGTGTTTGTCTGTCTGCTCTTTTCCCCCGCTCTATTTCCATTGTATCAATAACGTTACCATAGCAACGCGTTTACCGCAAGTAATTCGTCTACCGGACGCTAGATGGCGCTAACGGAAGAATATTTAATAATAGAAAAAAATTAAAGAATTTTGTCCACCCGTGCAAAGCCGGGAAGGGCCGCTAGTTGTATTTATCAGGAAACACAGACTCAGGCAAAGAGTTCCACTCTTTAGCGGTACGGCTCACAAAGTCGAAACCAAAACGCTTAATGCGACTCTTTGGTATATCAACCATATAATGGTGGGTGGCGCCTATTTGTTAGTCTGGTTATCCGATGAAAAAATGAGGACTGCGGAACAAGGCTGCGCAATACTGTTGCGCCCTTTTCGAAATGTATCCTATAAAAAATGGATAAGCTAGCTTCCTCCCGTCTATGTTGAAGGCTTTTGGGTTTTAGGGTTTTCTACAGTCAGTCAAAACAAGCGCTGAAAAGCGAGCCAGAGTTAAATCAGGTAAAAATTTTGTGGCCATCTAAAGAAGATTCCTTAGGAGCTAAGGATTTTATATCATTCCTAAAACATGGAAGCGATTATAAATTTCACTTAAATTTTTAATGGCTAATATTTTCTTGGTTATGACTATAATAATGTAATGTTAATAGATATTTTTTTACATAGAACGGCTTTAATTAACCAAGCACTTACTTCGAAGCTGCCTTACTCATTTTATTATTCAAGGTAAGATCGTTAAGATTATGGCGTCGCTCATAGAATGTTATTCTCAACGTTTTTATAGTTACCAGAAATTTAAAACCTTCACATCATTTTAGAGAATGATAGAGATATCAGATTTAATTCAAGGGAACCGAATTTGATCCTCGGCTATGTACTACGGATGTGGAACCAATCCTTACCACTATGAGTTAACGGAAATACTAATAATGTGTTTAGTAATGTTCAATTTCTAAAAATAAAAAAGTGGAAAATGATGATGAATGGAGGATTTATTAAGTTTATAACACGGTACAAAATTTTGGGTTATATAGTAATAGCTTGGGTGAAAAATAGCAACAATTCTTACCTGGTACCTGTACCTGCGGAAAAGAAACAAATGATGAAAAATTAATTCTTAAATATAATGATTTTCATATCTGTATATATTATTATTATTATAAATGTTACACAATATAGTTCAATAAAAAATATAATATTAATTATATCTAGATATAATAAAATAAAACTCAAAATTCATATATAAAAACAGCTCAAAAGTAAGCATGTGTGCAATTCACACGTGGTAGAAGTTGTTGTGATGCCTTCTCCCAAGATTTGTTTGTACTACGCATGCGCACACAAAAACGTATTAATACACGTACATAATGCTTCCTATCTCATTTTCTCCTACTTTAAATCTCTTTTCACTGTCGCGATGCTAAAGAAGTTTTCACTTCAAAAAGGTGAAAACTAGCCTCACCGCTCGCGCTGTGTTGAAAAAGGTGCCCAAGAGGCTGGCGGCGTTTCCTCGTTGGATAGCCATACCTAAACGTTGGCCGAACAAGCTGCCAGATCCTTGGTCCCCAATACAATATAGTTTTACACACATGAAAATATAGTACATAATGATATATTTACTTCAGAATCAATCTGTGTATATGTTTAGCATTTTCTCTTTGTCAAAGTGATTGGTATTATCCTCCTAATTTTTTTTTCTTTTTGCCTACTATGTATTTATTGAGTTTTGTACATACATTCCTCACTTCGACCCTCACATTAATAATGCGGTTACACGTTCTTACAAAATGCATAAGATAAGTTTTTATTCAAACGCTGAATCTATTGAGACTGTAGGATACACGTAAAAAAGAGTAGAAGTTTGAATTTGGATTTAAGAAATATCTCAGTAATAGTGCCTGGTGGTTCGAAATTGTTATGTGAAAAGGTAATACTTAAGCGCACCGATTGCATCTCCCCCTTCTTCCCCTCCTCGGGACCGGTTCATGGCCCTCCGACTTAGTTAAAATTCCGTTAATTCGACTCAAAGATCCAGTTTCTCGTATTCTATAACTTTGTTACGCAAGTGAAAGTTTTTAAATGTGCATATTTATAGTAACAGGAAATGAGTTTATATACTTATCTCTCGTATTATTGTTTGAGTTTTTAAATAAGTTTCCGTCTCAAATTTAGAATAATTTATTCCGTTTAAACCAATTTGTTTAGTTTCTTATAAAGGTCAAGTTAAGTCATGACCTAAGTTGAACTACCGATATCGTGGTGAAAAAAAATGAAAAATATTTATTTACGTTCAAATATCATTATTACAACAACAAGTGGTCAGAGTCTTCTTTTAAGCATCAAAATACTTGTGTCAGAAGGCTCTGCTCTTCATATAACTGATATTTGACCAATGAAAAAGGGACATAATATAAGTTTTATACTACAAATTAACATTTTACAAAATTAGGGTTTCAAGTACCAGTAAACATATATTCTTATTTAGCTATAAGTAACAATAATATTTACCGTGTGTGTGTGTGTGAGTTTGTGTGTGAGTAGGTGTGTATGTGTGTGTGTGTGTGTGCGCGTGTATGCGTGTGTGTCTGACACCACATAACAACTATTTTGTGGTATCGTCTGTTTAAAATAAAATATATTTTTTATTCGATATCAGCATTAATAATGCGCGTATTGAACATCAAAGCTACGCCATGGCTTCATTAGTCCTACGTTTCGGGAGAGGTTATACCGTAAAGAAGCCACATGAAAGTGGACAAAGGCTGTATTTTTATGTGTGTATTTGTTTTAGCGTGAGGCCTTGAAACTCGGCAAGGGCTATTATTTTTCTGCAAATCTTGTTTCATCAACTGATTACCTCAGTGAAGATACGCTGTCAGATCAACATCACACATTGCATAATATCTACCATTCGACAAAATCATTAAATTGATATTCCAATCATGTTTTGGAATTAAAATATCAAATAGTACCATTAAAAATAAATAAAAAAATGAACCCGTTACATAAAATTATATACAAAAAAATGCGGCATTTTTTTTCGTGAATAGCGCTTGACTACTATCATCTCGCCTGATGGTAAGCGATGATGCGATCTAGAATGTGACTTTGTTTACACGAGTATTGTTCGCCGAAAGCTCGTTTTTCAAAATAATTTACTTTTGTTTTTTAATATTTTTCAACATTCCCAAAAGATAAAGCTTAAAATAAAACCTATTTCGTTAGGTAAAAACAAAGTTTTATTCTTCCAGGATCTTAAGATTACATACAGCATCCACGAAACGATTTTCGCCGAAGAAAACTGCGGTAAACCATTTAAAGCCCAAAAAAATGCATCTTCGTACCTATTCCTACATACTATTGAACGGAACTTAATTTTCAGTTTCGATAACATTAAATTGTTAAACAAACAATATAAATGTAAAAAAATGGTCTATCTATCTTGTAGACCGTTTGGTGCAACAGTAGCGATCCTGCCTTTCGCATCGGCGGTCCTGGGTTCGAATCCCGGAAGGGGCAGATGTTTTTATGATGAATACGAGCATTTGTACCCGAGTCATGGATGTTTATATATATTTCTATGAATATTACTTATTTATGTATGATATATGTGAGTCTATCCGTTACCCTAGTATCCATAACACAAGCCTTAAAGTGCTTACTTTGGGCTAGGTTAATTGGTGTGAATGTGGAAAATATTTATTTATTTATTATTATTTATCTATCAAAATACATTTAAAATTACATGAAGTTATTTAATTAATTAACTCACAATTTGGGAAAAAGCCAACCAGATATAACAGTTCCCGGAGAACTGTAACCATATTTATATCATTATCTCGTTTCATACTGCCGTATTTACAGTGCAGCAGCATCCAAATAATAAACTGGATTGCCAGTACTGATCAATGTTCTGATTGCACATTCATTGCAGTCCTTATATGGCGATGTTACAGTTGCGTTTGCCAACGCAATAGCAATTGATCTGCTGTGAACTGTAACACATGCGCAAGCGCATCGCATTGTACGCTGTCGTCAATTTGCATTACGACGTAGAAATATGTTAAATAAAATGTTGATTTGGCTTACGTAATAAAATTAATCAGTTTAAGAAAAAACTATTTTATCACAGTGTTATAATTGTTTGTAACCTATATAACTTTTTAAATCTAAATCGTAACAACATCGCTTTATTAAATTTGTGAAGCACTACTTACTTTTTGCTCCGTGGTATTCAACCGTTTTAAACGGTTTTTTTCGCATTTTTGTTCGCATTTAAGGTTTATTAAAAAAAAACCCAAAAAAATTATAAATACAACCAGCAAAAATTAAAGATCAGGCTAAACCTAAGCAACATCAATAAAGAATAAAGATAACACTAATGCACGGAACGCATCACCATTACATCACTGAGGCGATGTTAAAAAGCAGTTTTTTTTATATAGCAATATTGAATTATTGTGTATCTTATTGGTTACTGCGTCTTTTGTATGGCTTTAAGAGTGTCAGTTCCCAATTCGTAATAAAAGATGAAATTAAAAGTAATTTTGTTTTATAAGAATAAAAGGAATAGTATAAATACTAATAATGAATTATTTTTTTGCAGTTCGATTATAAAATATAATGAAATTGAATTATTTACATAATTTAATTTTTAGCGTATCTACATAGTGAGTTTACATCTAGTTTATATATTTTTTTTTCGATCGTTTTATAAATAATTCTTTTAAAACGAATTGAAAATTATTTCACATCACTTACAATTTACCGAACTTGGTTGGTTTTTCGATTGTTTATTTGCATTAAACTATGATCAATTACTTACGCTAAGATGAGTAGGTACCCATGTCACGGTATTGTATTTCAGAGTGATTTATTAACATAAAAATATAATAGATAACCGTCTCGAAGTGGCAACACCAATAAAAATATGGGGCATGAAATCACGACGTATTGTGTTGCCCGATCATTTTCACGCCTATTAACTTATCAGACAATTTCGAAAGTGAAGATGGAATATTATGAAATACTTATATAAAAAAATCAGACGACAGCAAGAGTCAACTATTGGATTTGATTGCGTTCGGATATTTTATTTTTATTTCGTACCCAAGTCATTAACTTATTTAAAATAAGTCTTTGTTTAAATAATAACACTTTTACCGTAAAAATGGCGCGTTTATTTTTTTTATTACTTAATCCTGACGTATCGACTCCTTCACAATAACCGTGATTATAGGATCAACTTAGAAAAAGTTCACCATCGTGTGATTATGGTGATAGTGATTTTATTTATACGTGTGATAGCCGCGGTGGTGTTTAAACTAAATCAGTATTTAACTTCACATACTATAAGGCAACGGTAAAGGATATGCATACATAAGAATTATACATAGATATTTAATATTTATAGAAATAATAGCTGACATAACCACACGTTGATGTGTGAGTAAAATGAAATCTATCCTATGTCCTAAGTCGGAACAAATCCACAAATTGAAAAAAAAACCATTAAAATCGGTTGAGTAGTTTCGGAGTTCATAGCGGTCAAACACTGTGACAGAGATTTTTTTTATACATAGACTAGCTGATGCGGCCATTCGTTGCTGACTTATAAATTAACATTAAACCTATACTATGTTATAAGTCGAAACAAATCCAGCAAACTGAAAAAAAATCATTAAAATCGGTTTAGTTGTTTCGTATTAGCAGTCGAACACTGTGTCAGGGAATTTTCATATATATAGATATATAAATATCCATAACTCATATGGGTTGTTCTTCTTTTTTACCGACAGTGAAACGACGTTTTTCTTTTTTTTTGGTTTTTGAACTATCCATAATTGTGGTTTCTGTGTAGAATTTAAAAGAAATTGTCTGTGTTTTCATTAGGACTAATTAAAGTTTCCTTTGCGGCAAATATTAATTCTTTTTAAATGTTGTTTTTTTTTAAATTATGTGACAGAGTGACCTTTTTCTGTGGAGAACACATTTCGGTTTACCACTCTGTCACGGCATTCTACGGAAAACAAACGAAAAAATATGTTGGTTGAAGAAAATGAAAAATTACATAATATTAATAGATAAGAAAAATATGGACGTTTTATTCGAACCGAATTAAAAAACCGTAAATATCAATACTCCAACGAGATGCCATAATAAGACGAAGGACAGACCATTGTCGGTAAAAAAGAAGAACGACCCAGATACAGTTGCTCGTAATTATAACACACACATTTGCCCCTTCTGGGACTCGAAATAGGATCGTCAGTGCGAAAGGCAGGCCTAGCGAAACCATCAAGCCCAGCCTTAGGGCGAGCCATTGAAACTATAACTGAGGTCTAACCATAACGTCTTATCGCGATTCAAATTCCACTGATGAAGAGAGACGACACTATAGACCACGTGTAGCGGTGTCCCACTTTCACAATCGAACATGCATCGCTTTAAAAGATCGTGGTAAGGCACCTGAACTCATTAGTTCATTGGATAAAAAATATAAAATACCATTTACATTTAAGGTATATAAGGATAACCGCGTTGAAACCTCATTGACGTATCGGATATGGACCCACTCCTCAAAAAATATTCCCGTTGCATGGCATATATGGCACATATGACGAAGAGTGTATCACAGAGTGATTTTTGAAAGGCGAAGTTTTTTCATTATGATCCTTATGACTCATAATTAATTAAAACCAGTAGATTTCTTACCACTTTATTTTTCAATCGGACAGAGTAACTGTATTATTAGGTCCGTACTTTTCGGCGGCTCGAGCAAGAAGACTTGAGGACGTGTTGGGCACGTACCAGAGTCCGGAAAGGAAGGTGGTGAATCCTCATGAATACCTCACAGCCGGCTGAGTGATTATGTCAGACTACTGATTTAACACCACCTGAGGTTGGCTTGTACCTTGTACCACCCGGGACGGGTCAAAAGCCTTTATCTGAAGCGACTGCGCCGCCTCAAGAGAGGGACGGTATGTTTTAAATGTCTCACTTCTATTTTGCAGTCTATATCCGCCTTGCGCCGATATATATATTTTAGGCAGAATATTAAAAGGCTAAATTGAAGAAGATATAATTAAATACAACTTGCTTTAAATATAAAAAGTATCGAACCTGAAACTAACCTGCAATATATATCAATTTATGCCTTTTGATTTTAAAGCAATATGGCAAATCATTGATCAGATTGTGATAAAACTTTATTAGTTTTATGCATGCCTGGGAAGATTTATATGTATAGTTAGCAAAAGCATGCTAGGTGCAGTTCTTAATGAATAAAAAATATCTAACCTAAATTTGATATTAACGTAAATAATAAATAAAAATATTATTAGTTCAAACGGAATATCAAAAATTTTGAATAATGTGCTCAACGCATTGCAAAAATAAAACTGCGCAAATACAAAGCGGCTATTTAATTGTGATGTCATTATATTTGAATAACCATAAGAGGAGTTAATTGCAAGTGTAAAAGTAACTGCGGAGTTGCGCGTAGTTTATCTGCAGTTAGCATTTAAACGAGACGTTGTAGATTGTTTTCAACCACCATATCTTGTTTAGAAATATATTAGAAACCCCAGTGGGCGTATCGTGGACACTCTCACAAAATTGATTGGAAAGGTAATTTATTGGTATATAAAATGTTTTCTATGCTATATTACTCGTCATTTGATATAAAAAATAATTGTAATTGCGATTAAATATTAATAAAAGTAACACAATGATCTCTTATTGAAACCATGTCAGATTATATATTTGCATATAAAAATGAGATTCTTGCGTTTTTTTTTGGAATCAACAAACAGTTTTATGTCTTTTTAAATAATTATATTAATCTTAAATAATAGTGAATAAATTTAATAAAAATTAGTTAAGAAGTTCAGGTTTTACAAAAAAATATCGATATGCTTAAGGGCTAATTGGACAATATTTTTTTATTATTTTGAATGGATTCGCTCTTAATCAAGCCCGGGGGCTCAGACATGATCTACTATGCAGCGAGCTAACCCAGACGGTGTCAATTCACCCTCGCTCTGAATACAGACGAGTTGTATGATTATTATAATTGTGTGTAAATCCTGAGAATGAGAAGAGAATACAATGCAATATAATACATAACACTTTATTGTTTACACCACAAAACAAAACGGGTATATATATATATATATAACAGAAAATTCCCTAAAAACTAAAGTTAACAACGGGTGGTTTCATTGCTAGAGCGATCACTTTGGACTCAGAATAAATTAATTGCTTCATACTGTGTAACAGGTTATTGAATTTATATTTTTAATGTGATAACAGGCATGCTATAATAATTAATATTAAGAATAAAAATAGTTATTTTTCTTACATTTATTATCCAATAAAAATTGTTTTATTTAAAAGTGCACATGCTTTCAAAAGCAGAAATTTTCAAAATGCAGGGTATAAAAAAACATTAGTAAATAACCAGCTTTTTAGGTTTTGCTTGAATTCGAAATCAGGAACCAAGACCTACAGCGGTGTGGAAATAACAAGGAGATAAAATATGAATTAGGCATCAATTTCAAAAAGCTATTTAACAGTATCAAATATTTGATATATTTTTTACGAATTGCCTCATTGATGCACAGAGTACCCTGCAGCGCCAACAGCCTTCTGTCAGTGATCGCAGACAGCTACTACGATGGTCCTTTACTAAGACACTGGTCACTGAACACATGACCCTAGGCGTGTCTCGGTGAAGTAAATAAATATCATTATTGTTATTAACTGCTACTATTCTATAGTAATGATTTTTTCTAGTAATTATTTTTGAAACGAAGTTCCTTATAGGGCGTCGCGGAGGGGTACTCTAGCCGGAAAAAAACGTCCGTAGCGTGAAACAAAAAACGTAAGATTATTATGTATAATCAATGTGGGATGGCTATACAGTGTCTATTCTACGTGATGACTGTTATTTATATTTTTATAAAATAAAAATAAAATACAGGTGTTAAGATAACTTTGTAAAGAAGTTTCTTTGCTTTTTAATAAAAAAATCACAATAAGAAATGTATACCCAAATAATTATTTTCTTTATACCTCGAATAAAACTTAAAGTTAATATTTTTATAATAAGGAACTTCGTTCCTATCCGGTGTCCCACGACACCACACGACTTTTTGTATTAGGTATACTGTAACGAAGAATGACGATCTGTTGACTTAATTCCACTTAATTATATGATGCTAATCGATTGACCGCTTTAAAAGTAATTGCACTAAGATAACATTTTGATTGACGACTCTAGAAAAGAAGAAAAAACTTGTCGTAACTAAAATGATGACTAACTTCTTATTTTACAATGGCTAATGTGTCTAATTTAAAACATAATACAGTTATTTATTTTAAGAGATTTACTGCTTGATTTATAAGTTATACCTATATATGTTTTTTTATAAGCGAAAATCAATTTGTCTCAGGAGTCAGGCAAGACTTAACCACACGATTTCTCGCTATTCGGGAAGAGCACTCGCCCGGATTAAGATATCCGGGTTGTTGACGGGTTAAATATTACTTGTGATATAAATATACATAATTTGAATTAAAACCTTACGAAACTGAAAACATAGTTATTTACATATTTTAATTTGATGTCGAAGTATTGATTCCTTTTTCAATTCAATGTGTAGATGCAAAAGTGGAAGATTTAAAATTAAATATGAATTTTAGTAAGTATTAATATAATGATATTTTCCATAATTCCTTGTGGATTGGATCCCTTGTGATCAGCGGGTCATTCCCAACACAAGAATCTTGCGATTGCTTACAGGAGAGACTCAGCCATGTGTTAAATGACTAAAATAAAAGCATTAATTTTATTTTGATTTTAATAATAACAAATAATTTATTTAACAATGTCTCACCCCAAGCTCGCCTTATCTCACATGCTATGACAGTGATGCATCCCGTCGCCTGTAGTTAACCTGATTTTAGTATCAAATGTCGTTTATTTTATATGTTTAGATAATATAAAATGCATAACAATTTTACTTTTTTTTTAACGCATTTTGTATAAGTTAACCTTTGGCTCATTTCTTTGTCAAATCTTTAAAAATGGATCCCTCTCCCAGCACGCGAGTTTCGTCTCACCTACAACTTGTAGTTTAAGCGAAGCGTGAAGAAGCATCTTGCAGGTCAGCAAAGTGAGGGTGGGTAGTACAGTATATCTCCGCAGCTGTATTCGCACCTGGACGCTGCTTTCACTCAATGTCAGGTGGATCAGTCAAAATATCAAAAAACAATATTGATCAAAGAGCACAATTTAATTAAAACTTCATTGAGGTTATGATTTTTAATGATTTGATTTAAAAATTTGTATTTAATATATTTTTTGGTAATTTGATTTTATTTATTAACCTAATGAAACATTGTTTCGTGATTAAATAAATCGTATAAATTGAAAAGCTAAAATTAGTTGAGTCAAATATATTATAACTATTTTATGATTGCAAATCAATACTAATACAGTCGAACCTCTATAAGTCGAACCTCGATAAGTCAAAAACCTCCAAATCTCGAAAAAATGTTTTGTTCCCTTCCCTTCAAACACCAAAACCTCCAATTCTTGAAATCTTGACCCTTTGTTAGTCGAAATAATCACCGAGTCCCTCCAAGCCATTTTGGTACATATTTTCACTCTATAACTCGAAAAATTTAATTTGACCTCTGTATCTCGAACATAGCAACGTTTTATTTTACAACCTTTACAACTTGATCATTTGGAATTTATTACCTCTATTGTTCGAACAAAAATAAGTTACCGACTTTAAGAACTTGCCGACAATGTGAGTGTACACTATTGTGTACACTTGAAAACATTTTAGGAGTATACGATAATAAATTTATGACTCACGCACACGTGTTTGCTTGCTTGGTGTCAGGTGTTCAATTTTGATTATCTCAATAAACTATTCTTAAAACAAAACAAAATCAAAACGCTCAGCAAACAAATATTACAATTTTGTCGCGAACCGTTTGTTTACATTATTCATTTAGTAGGTATGTACTTTTGCCAATGAAAGAAAGCAGTGTCAAAATGGCGTTAACAAATATGTATACCAAAATGTCTATTAATGCCTTGTCTTAAAGCTCAATTCCTTAATGCTTTCAATCTAAGTACGAGAAAGTCCGAGTAAAATAGATATGTAGATATACATCAAAGAGGCGCGAACTGCATTGAATACCTTACGTAATTTTATAGAGCAGACCAGTAACTCCGAAGAAGAAGAATTTTCTGCTCTTTATAGATTAGACAATGCTATAGATAGAGAACAACCAAATTATCTAAAGCAAAAAAAATTACTGACTTTTTTTAATGCCATATTTTTTATTTTAAAATGATTTGAAATAATGTTGATTTATAATAAATAAAAATATGTATGTTTGTCACCTCTGCAAGTTGAATTTTTATTTATTTTACCTCTCTAACTCAAAATTTATAAGAATAAACCTCAAACTCTTTATGTCGAATCAAAATCCGCTTAAGTCGAAATCCTCCATAAGTTGAAAACTCTATAACTCGAAATTTTTGGCGTCTCCCTTGATGTTCGACTTATAGAGGTTCGACTGTATTATAAAGCTGAAAAGTTTGTTTGTTTGAACGCGCTAATCTCAGGAACTACTGTTCGAATTGAAGCCTTAAGGTGCTTCCTTTGGGCTAGGCTGATTGTTGTGATTGTGAAAAATATTATTATTATATAAAATCACGCTGCGACTAATAGGAGCGAAGCATCAGTGAAAAATCATAATAACAGAAATTGACGCGGACGAAGTCGCGGGCAACAGCTAGTTTCATATATGCGCTACGGTATTGAAACTTATAATAGGTTGGCGTTCTCAAGGGAAATTAAGGAAATCTTACAAGATCATTTGCTATTATGAAAATGAGGATTTGATACGACACAAATTATCTATAATAGATTTCTAATAGCACGCAACTTGGTAGAATATGAAGGGTTATTTTACGTCACCACTTTAAATGGAATATTTCACATTAAATCGGTGAAATCTAAATAAAACCGGATTTTACCGGATTCACGTTGAATTTGATTTCGTTTTTATAAATAATCCCTTTAAAGTCTTTCGACTCTTTTAATGGTCGTCATACATGAGTCTACCTTTCAATATTTTATTTGAAAGAATAAGGCGTCACTTGGCGAAAGTCCATATCCACTTTTAAAAAGAAAAACATCTAGCTTACTTCAAAAAGAACAAGATAGACTACCTGCAATTAAATACAGACTCCGCAGACACAGTTCCACCTTGATCCTTTACCAGCTACTCTTCGTGTTTCGACCCCACATGGAGCATCATCAGGAGCTGTTAGACCGTGGAATATCAGGCACTAGTCAACTAAGCACTACTTTCAATTTATCGGGTACGTTTCTACTAGTAAAATTGTGTAAGAACTAAATAGATGATAGCTTTAATTTCAAGTTATGTCATGTCATTGCTGCATAAGGTTCATTTTGGGATGCTACATAAATAAACAGATACTACACCACCCGCCGGCTCAGAGTGGATTTTTGAGTGGTCAATACCATAATCGACGTGACCAAAGCCAGAATAGACGATAAATAAAATACATTTTATGATTCATCCATTTTAACAGATTTTGGCAAATATTGTTTAAGTTTATCAAGTACCTACTATCTTTTATCCATGGCTTCGTGGTTAATGTAGATTATCGAATTAATGTTATATTTCTATCCCTTGGGAACCGTTATTTTTTCTGGATTAAAGGTAACATATTATGTCTTTTTCTGTACCCCTGACAAGTGCTTGCTAGTCAGACTCACGCACCTAGGGTTCGAACAAAACACTTTTTTACGGATTTTGCGTATATTTTTTAATTTTATTTTATATTTAATCCTGTCGCTTAGACTCCTTTACAGGAGCCGTGATCACTATGACTAAGATTATGGTTGTCATGTATTTTCTACTACCTCCACAATATTTTAATCGGGCACGTTCCTAATTGTAAAACTTGTTTTATATATATCAAATCGTTTTTTTTTACATTTTATTTAGTTATAAAATTCTCATTACGAACTAGCGAAAGAAACTCGACCGACCTAGGGTTCTTTACAAACTTTATAAAGTAAAATATAAAAATACCCAATATTGCTCTAACGAAAAGATAAACGGACTGAGGGACAATCGCAATAAAAATTGTGATACAAACAAACAAACAATGACATGTACTTCTATTACATGACATTGTTTGATTCTAATTTAACGGAAAATACCATATAAATTTTGATTCCCTTGAAAGGGTCGAAATATACGTTTTTTGCGACATGAACGGCCGCATCTTTTTTTGCGTTATTTAAAGTTTGATTTTTTTAACAGCTTCGAGAGATAAAGGGTCTTGACAGACATACCGATGGGTTCCATTTTTTTCCGTTTGAGGTATGGAACCCTAAAAATCAATAAATAGCAATAATAGGTCAATAAATAGCACAAAAACAGCTATCAACCGTTATTCAACTATGATAAGTTTCATGGTGCGAAAACCAATGTTTCTCCCATGGTAACGTAGCATGTGTGTCTACAGAGACCAAATTTAATTAGCCACTATAAATTAACTGCAGATAATACTTTACTATTAAGTTTTTTAATGTTTTAATTTTAACTTATGTTGCTCTTCATATTGTTACTTAAATGAAACTTATAATATATACACTGTGTACGCAAATAATCTAAGCATTAAAAATTAGTAACTTTAATTATTAGTATAGATTTACATTATACAATCATAGACATATATCATAAAATAGAAAGGCGAAACCAACTATTTTTAAATATTTTTATTAATTATTTCAATATTAACTTCCTGATAATCAGTCCTAACAGCAAACTCAAAATCGAACTCGATTAAGCTCAGCGCAATAACTTATGCTTAAAAGGTTTGTCAAAAATATAAAAAAAATTGGGCAGCTCTAGTTATGCTCTACATCTAGACTTCCGATTAATCCTATTTTTTGGAATAATAAATAAAATAAAAAATAAAATAAAAAGCCTTTTATTTTTTCTTGTAAAGCATGTAAACAAGTATGAGATTAAACTTAAGTATATATGAGAGTTTTTAGTGCTACTTTAGTGAAGGCCTCCTCCAAAGACGCCCATTTATCTCTATCCCGAGCAGTATCCATCCATAGAAAGGAGCATGCTAAAAATAAAGAAAATTCAAAAAATAAGACATTCTAAGATTTTTAGGAATACCCTATTATTATTTCATTATCAAAGCGAGTGTAAGCTCTTGAATGAGGTGGGTTGAGTTTAAGTTTGATGTTGATAAGTTTAATTACAATTGAGAGTCCTATTAGTTCAAAAAAGTTGGCTATTTAAAATAAATTATAATTAATTTATTTCGGGAATAACCCATATCGTGCTACTACCAATATTAAAAACCTATCCTATGTTAATATAAATACTAGCGGCCCGTCCCGGCTTCGCACGGGTGGACAAAATTCTTTAACTTTTTTCTATTATTAAATATTTTTACGTTAGCGCCATCTAGCGTCCGGTAGACGAACTACTTGCGGTTAACGCGTTGCTATGGTAACTTTAATTGATACAATGGAAAAAGAGCGGGAAAAGGTGCGGGGAAAAGAGCGGACAGACAAACACACAAACAACTGTGATCTTAGATTATAGATTGTTCGACAATGTCATTTGTTATCTATAATGTTACGAGTGTATAGCTTTAGCTTTGTAGTTCACTTATTTGATGCTTAATTTTTTAATCTGTTACTCTATTCGGTAACCTATTATTGTCCCTGTTACAGTGTTTGACCGCGATGAACTCCGAAACAACTCCGCCGCTTTGGGTGATTCTTTTTTCAATCTGCCGGTTTTATTCCGACTTAGGACATAGAATAGGTTACAATTTAATTTATAACACAGCAACGCGTGACCGGATTTGCTAGTTTTCTATAATTATTTCTCATAGAACCCAATTAAATAAATAAGTAAATAATACTGGTAAAGTTTGCAATGAAAACAAAATTATTTCCCATATTAACACCAATAAATATAAATATAAATTTATACTAATATACATGTATCTATCTATCTATATATCTATCTTTATTATAATATTTATGTATTAAGGTATTATATATCTAATAATTAGTGCATTGTTAATTTTCTATTATGGATTAACTTTTTGACACTCATGTTGCAAAAAATTGGGAGAGGCCACTGACACCTGAGATACAGGCATTAATCCTAGTTTGGGCGTCAGAGTCTTCAAATAAATTGTAAATATGGATTATGCTAATAAAGATTATTATTATTATTATTATTAATTATCCAACCACAAAGTAAGCACTGTAAGGCTTGTTTTATAAATATCAGACGAAATGAAGTATCTCATTCTTTAGCAACGTTGCTATACTAAGGTATTGAGATATTGTGTCCATCTTTAAACATATTTCTTCGAGGTATCGTTGAATGTAACGGCCGCAACAGCACGTGACCATCTGTCGCTGTCAGCAGGCGAGTACGCCCATCCATCTCAACCGTATACAGGTATCGCTTTATCAACAACTCGTAACAATACGTAGCAGCTAATTTTTGAGGTTTACCTCGAAGTAGAATAATTGAGAAAAATTGTTACGAAATTTACAGCTTTGTTGTTTTATTTTACTGATTTTTGTTTTATGTATATTGTTTTAACTTTTATGTAGTTGAAGCACTCAGTTTTGAATATATAGTTAATATAAATATTTATACAGACGGCCGCTTGGTGCAACGGTAGCGATCATACTTTCTGGTACCTTCCTACCTTCTAATAGCTTCATGGTCGTTTATATATCTATTTATGTATTCTATACATTATTTAATATCCGTAGTTCAAGCTCACTTAGTTTAGAACCAAATAATTGTTGTGACTTGTGCGGAATTTGTTTTATTTGTTTATAATTTTGTTTGTAAGATTTTTGTTTATTGATTTTTCTGGTAAACCAGGCCAAAATAAGATAAATAAATAGCTTAATTTAGTGAACATTCAATGTTTTGGTTAAATATCACCCAAATACAGTAACTCCTTAAGAATTTTATTGGAGTTACTCCTTAAGCATTGATTTTCTTTTATTTTGAAGTTTTGTTCTATTATTTTTGTGCCTGTTCAAAGACAATCTTTCTTAAGGAGTAAACTTCTGTCGTGCATCGGAGCTGATACACACAATTTTTCTCTGTTTAATTTTCCAAACTGATAACGACATTTGTCGATCGTGTTTGTATATAGTTTATAAAATTATAACAATATCCTGATTGCATTCCAGATGCATATGTTTGAATCAAGTAAATATTTAAATTAATTGTTGTTTTAATTTATGTATAATTTACAATGACCATAGTTCTTAAAATCTATTACAAAATATAATTTAGTGATCCAAACAGCCAATTTAAATTAACTAAAATATTCTAAGTTTATTAACAAACTAGCTGACCCATCCACGCGTTGCTGTGGCAGTAATATTATTTTTCTAAAAAAATATTATTTCTAAAATAAAGGAGGCCTAAGTTACTCCTTATTACATTAGCCTGCCAATAAAAGTCCCGTCAAAATCGGACCAGCCATTTCAGAGATTAGCCGGAACAAATAGACAGATAGACAGACAAAAATTGTAAAACATCTTATTTTGGTGTATGTACCGTATAAATATTCATATGCATGTAGTAAAAAACGGTTTATTTATTTATTTATTTATTTTATAATATGGATGTTGACACATCATTTACAAAGTAGGTTATAACAAGTAAAATCTACTCTTCAAAAACAAACACATGAATAAAACTTATTATAAATTAATTAAATTTTTAACATTATTATGAACTACTCGTGACAGCGAGAAATGGGCGAGTGTTAAGCCAGTTTAAGATCTTTTACTAATTTTCTAAAAATTCTGGATCTTGGATTAAAGATATCAATATGCGTATGCCGGACAGATATCTCGTTGTAAAGCCGACACATTCTTACGATGGGGTTATAAAAGGAAGTGTTATTTTTATAGGTTTGCAAATAAAAAGTTTTGTTAGGTATTCGGGGGTTGCGCTTTGTGGTTATATTAAGCTTACTTAGAAGGTAGGGAGAGTCGATATTGCCATGCAGAATATTATGCAAATGAATTAAGTCCTGTTTCTTGCGGCGAGCAAATAAAGTGGTTACTTTAAATTTATCAAGTCGAAGTCGAGCACTGTATCCAACCAGACTGCGACCGCACCTGTAACTGAGAATCCTAAGAGCTCTTTTCTGAACACCTTCTATGGAATCCGAGTGAACTGCGTAGCAGGGAGACCAAACAACACTGGCATATTCCAGAATACTACGAGAAAGGCTGTAATAAACGGTGAGGAAACTTTGAGGCTGCTTGAAACCCTTCGTGCACCTTGTTATAAAGCCGAGTAATTGAAGTGATTTGTTCTTAATATATGCGTAATGATCTCGGAATGTTAATTTCGTATCAAACAATACACCAAGGTCCCTGGCCACTATTTTTCTATTTAATGACATCCCCCTAAGTTGATATTCGTGAGTACGTTCATATCGCTTATTAGTGAAAGTCATGACAAAGCATTTTTGTACATTGAGTTGCATATCATTTTGTTCGCACCATTCAGAAACTGCGTTTATATCATTCTGTAGCTCACAACTGTCGGATGAGTCCCGTATTACGCGGTATATTTTCAGGTCGTCAGCATATAGTAAGCAGGGGCAGGAGAGCTCACTGATCAAATCATTAATAAAAACTATGAAAAATAAAGGACCGAGATGTGAGCCCTGCGGAACACCAGATTTAATTATAACAGGTGATGACTTGAAGCCTTTAAGGGCAACCAGTTGACTTCTATTACTAAGATAAGAATGAACCCACCGAAGAAGATTTCCGTGAATACCAAACATCGACAGTTTTTTACACAGTAACGAATGATTCACCTTGTCAAATGCTTTTGTGAAGTCGGTGTACACTGCATCAACCTGTCCACACTCAGCGAAAGCCTCACACAAATAATTCCTGTACTCCAGCAGATTAGTCACAGTAGATCTACCCCTGACAAATCCATGTTGATTGTTAGAGATAAACGGTTTAACTTGAGAGTAAAAGTATTCATACACAGCTGATTCGAATACCTTAGCGATGCAGCATAGTATACTTATAGGTCTATAATTTTCACAATCAGTTTTACTCCCGGATTTGTGAATGGGCATGATATGAGCCGTTTTCCAAATGGAGGGGAAAACGCCCGATCTCAAAGATTTATTAAACAACATTGTCAATGGTACACATAATTCTTTGGCGCAATGAGTGAGAAATAAGGCAGGTATAACATCATGACCCGCACCTTTGCGCACATCTAACTTTTTCAAAATGTCCAGTATATTATCCTGACTAAGCTCAATGTTACACATACTGTTAATATAACGATTTTCATCACTATCACCGACTTAGGAGTATGAATATTGTTGACATCTTCATCCTGATCATTGCCGGGTTGAAAGGTACCAAAAACTGACCCAAAGTACTTAGAAAAAAATTCGCATATTTCCTTTGTGTTAGAGGAAGATTCTGAACCTAGAGTCATTGTTTGAGGCATACCAGAACTTTTCTTCTTATTGTTAACAAAACTCCAAAATGCCTTAGTATTCTCAGATAATTTCTTTTCAATGGAGGCAATAAAAGAGGCATACGCCGAGTTCATGAGTTTTTGACATCTTGTGCGTAATAGTGCAAAATTATCATAGTCCCTAGGATTATAATACCTTTTAAAACGACAATGATATTTATTTTTTTCATTAAGACACTTTATCAATTCTTGTGTAAACCAAGTTGGATACTTGCAACTGGTTTTGCTCATTAGCGGTGCATTCTTAGCTATTAACTTATTCACAATGGCATAGAATACATCGACAGCAACCTCTATATCTGTATCAACCAATAAGCTAGACCAATCCATGTTTGCCAAATCATTTTTTAAATCAGTATAATTACACTTGTAAAAATTGTACCTCAATTGAGGAGCCTCCTTCATTTTTCTAAACTTAGTATTTACTAACAACCTAACTTTTAATGGAGGGTGATGAGAATCCATACGACTAATCGGATCAGCTGATGTCACGGTTACCTTGCTCGCTGATGTAGACAAAACGAGATCAAGAAGTCGGCTATTTGCATTATAGACTGAGTTAAATTGAAGAAGATCACAAAGATTCATCATATCAACAAGGCAATTCGCTTTATAGTCGGATGAGATACCAGGTATCATAACGTTGCTATGAGTATCAGCGGACCAACTCAAGTATGGAGTATTAAAATCACCAATAAGTAAGAATGTGTCATTATTCTCGCTACAAGACGTGACTTTATAAACGTTTTCATAGAAAATTTGCAAATTATCGCGAGTTATTTCAATATTACAAACAGACACTCAATTTTATTTATATGTATAGATGTATAGATATGGATGGAATTTTAAGATCTGAAATTAATGTTTATTATTAATAATTCTGTGGGAACACTCAGTTTACCGGGATAATAACAACAGCAGCCCCACTGCCGTGACTATTCATCTTGCAGCCCAGCATGACTTGCGTTCCATATCGACCCCTGGTGGACACGAAGGGCGAATGATTCTTTCGTCACACTTCTCTAACGAGTAAAGTAATCAGGGGGAAGTCTTGCACAACATAAATTTGTCACATCATTCTATCTGTGTATATGTTTACGAAGAGCTGAGTGCAAGGCCGGATTTGGAGGTCTGGGGGCCTAAGGGCAAAGGAGATCCCTCATTATTGTCGAATTAAAATTCAAAATCAAAATTGTTTTTTGCTTATATGAATGATGCAGTTTTTATGGCAATGTTAAAATCTTTTCTATACTCTGCTGTCTAAAAGTGTAAAAAGATGATGTTTCAGAAAAAAACCTGTCGAAATTTTTATCTTTTATCTCTTTTTTGCGGTCCACTTTCTTGTGGAAGCCCCAGGGTAGTAGCCCCGCCTACCCTCCCCAAAATCCGGCCTTGGTTGAGTGTAAGTTTTTAAATATGCAAATGTTATTATCACGTTTAAGAAATTAAATTCAAGTCTTATTTAATTAATAGTAAGGTCTGTCATACAAATATTACCCAAAAGCGAGAGAAAGATTGGAACATATGATACTTAAAATAATAACTCGTATACACCATAAACCATGGATCGGAAAAAGTTTAAAGTTAGACTGAAAAAACAATAATGGTATAATAAAAGTAGTAAGTATAAAGTATTTTAATTATATCATGTAGTAGTTTAATTTATCATTGTTTGAATTATTAATGATTGCTATATTAATTTATTCCCAAAATTTCTTCTCTAGGTTAAGTTTATATTGCTACGCCCTTACGGGGTGTCACATGCAACTCTAGAGCTACGTACCTTTGTATACCTGTACTTAAACATGTGGCTTGTAATAAAGAATAATATGAATATGAATATTTTTGTTATTAATATTATATCATGATTGATATTGGCCTTGTTAAAAAGCTGCTTTTTAACGAAATTATATAAAATATTTGTTGTTTAATTTGTAATTAAATGTTATTTGGAAAATTTAGGAAGAGATAAAAATATAGGGTTTATAAATATATTTCAGTATAAATTAAACATGGAACCTAACACAATAATAATAAGTATTTCCGAAAATAATATGTTCTTTTATAGTAGCCAAATTACTAAAACAAAATTGTCATATCAAATGACGTTACACAGCCTTAATTACGACCTGACGTTTAATAAACATGAAGCCTATAATTTGAGGCTGTGGTGAGCTATGTTTATTCTGGCCTATTCGAGAACAGTCGCGTGCTCTGCCTCAGGGCTAACCCATTTACTTCGTTCTCTGTAATTCTATAAACCACAGTAATTGTCGAGGTAAATGCATGTATTCGTGTCCGTGGATAGTTGTAGCGTGCTCGTGTTTAGAGTACAGCGGATAGAAGAGCTATTTTAATTAACTTGTAGTCCATTATACAGGATTAAGTTTTTTCATACTGTGATAATTATGATTGCATATCATGTCTCTTATGTTTTTAGGGTACCGTACCTCGAAAGGAAAAAACGGAACCCTTATAGGATCACTTTGTAGTCCGTACGTCCGTCTGTCTGTCTGTCAAGACCCTTTTTCTCAGGAACGCGTGGAAGGATCGAGCTGGAATTTATACCAAATACTCAAGTCTACTGTCCCTTGAAGCTGTGAAAAAATCAAACTAAGCGAACCCAATCCAAAGACATAGCCGTTTATGCCGCAAATTTTCGCCACTCGCAAGGGAATCAAAACCTACAGGGTACTTCCCGTGAACTCAGAACCTTAAAATTTGGTACGAAGCAACGTCTTATAGCAAAGATAAAGAGAAAATTGCAAAAACCGTAAATTTTTAGTAACATCATATAAAAAATAATAATAATTGACTTTACTTATATACTTACAGGTACTTACGGAACCCTCGGTGCGCGAGTCCGACGCGCACTTTGCCGGTTTTTGTAATATCAAAATCTAAATAAGATTTATTAAAGTTTTACATTTGTTTACATTTGTAAATTTTGTTTACCCGTGCGAAGCCGGGACGGACCGCTAGTCTATAATCTAAAAACAGTTTGTTGTTTGTCTGTCCGCTCTTTTTCCTGCTCTTTTTCCATTGTATACGCGTTACCATAGCAACGCGTTACCGGGTCAGCTAGTACATTAACAATTAAAGCAACTGTCGCCGAACTAGGTAATACATAACCTGTGTTTTAGCATATAGCGCCTAATATTATAAAGATACATTAAACAAACATATACACTAATATTATAAAGAGGAAAGATTTGTATTTTTGTATGTTTGCAATGAATAAACTTAAAAACTACTTAGCCGGTTTCAAAAATTAATCATTGAAAAGCTACATTTACTCTGAGTAACATAGGCTATATTATGCTAGAAAATTTTAAAGAATTTTGTCCACCCGTATATATGAATTATTTTATTGAATACCGCAGGACCTATTAAACTGATTAGAATGTAATCAAATCATCATTGTTTGATACAAACTAATTTACGAGAGAACCATTTCCACTTTGATAGAACACGATACATAACACTGCGTAATGCTTCACCGTTAAATCGCCGCACCCATTTGACTGGCGCGTAATGATGAGTTACAGTTTATGACTCTATCACAAACCTGATCATCACAGCCAATTACTTTGTTTCCAATAATCAACCGATAAACTCAATCCCATTTAATTTTATTATCTAAAATAATTCGTTACTCTTATTTTGACTACCGTTTGGCACAACTGTTGCGATTATGCCTTTTCGACGGTTCTGGGTTCCAGACCCGAAAGGGGCAGCTGTTTGTGTGATGAATATTTTATACAATGTGTCCCGTCACCAGTGTCGGAGCCTTTAATGGTTTTTGTTTTTCTCTTACGGCCGCCATTTTGTTTTCTTGGTAACCAAGACCTGGGCTCTCGTACTAATTCAACCACCACTACTCATGTAAATGAATAAAAAAATGAAAAAAATAATTAAAGAAAAACAAATAGATTCTTTTTTGTGTATTTTTTAATTATTGGCTTTTTGAGAAAAACCAAATTTGAGGGGCAATTTGTGATAAAAAATGCCATATTTCACAAATCAAAGGCTCCGACACTGATGACGGGACACATTGAATATTTCTATAAATATTAAACGTATGTGTAACATATATGTAAGTCTATCCGTCACCCAAGCATTCACAACACAAGCCTTACAGTGCTTACTTTGCGATAGGCTATTAATAATGAAATAATATAATTTATTTAAGAATATATCGTAACTCGTTCTCTTAAGTGCATCAAGCTTCGGCATTTTTGTGATAGTTACTCTGTAGTATATCGCTGTGCTTTAATCACGCCATTTTGAGACTATATCGACAACCCACCGTGAATTGGCATCTCTCGCGTTTCATTGATTCCATCGATCCCCAACCCCTGTGTTTGATATGTGTAGGGTTGTCAGATCCATAAATTGAAAACTCGAACGCAGATTCATATAGAGCCGGACAAAATTGTCCATATGTGTGGCGTGCCATGCGTGTTCGCGTAACTAGCAGCGGCATTATTGCCTAAAATCTTTACAAATTCAGACTGGTTGGACATGTATACATTTGGCCGGACATAACTGTAAAAATTCGGACAAGTCTATTAAAAATTCGGGCACCTGACAACCCTAGATGTTACGGTACGGCTTAATGACTGTGTCTGTTAATTGCCTAGCTCAAAGTAAGCACTGTAAGGCTTGTTTTATGAAAACTAGGGTAACAAATAGACATACATATAAGATACACAGATATTTAATGTATATAGAAATATATATCAATCACCTATGACTCCACTACACATACTCGTATTTATCACGAAAATCTTCACATAACAAAAAGTCCCTTCCAGATTCGGTGCGAAAGGCAGTATCGCTACAAACCAAACGATAGTCAAATTATTATCATTACTATTTATAAGCATGTAAAGTAGAAAATTGAATTTTATAGTTATATAACACAGGTCAACAACGGAAAATTCCCAGACACCTGAGTATACTTTTCCGAAGGACTTTGATGTGCTGAAACCAAGCCTCAGAATTGCTCCATCATGTCAGGTTTTTGAGATATTCTAACCTAAAAGTGCAAAAAAACTGATCACAGTATAGGTAGCATGAAAAATTGAGAAAATCAATACTTCAAAATAAAATATTTCAGCAAAAAAAAAGAATTTTTAAACAAACTCAACGACATTTGAAAGTTCAAGACTTGTACTTTAAGATGCCCTGTGTAATTTTTTAGGTATACTATAACTTAAAAGATTACATAACTTATATGGGCAAAAACGGCGTTTTTTTGCTCTTTTAGGTTAGAATATCTCATAAACCTGACGTGATAGGGCAATTCTGCGACCGGATTTGGATTCAACACACCAAAATCCTCTGGGAAAGTATAGTTAGGTGTCTGGGAAAGAAACTTTGTCAAATTTTGTTGGCTTGTGTAATTGATGACAACGTCCCCAACAACTATGAATGACTGTCGTTAAAACGAGCGACTCATCATTACCACTGAAGGCTCAGTGTGAGTTTATAAACGTGTAAACGTTACTATCACGTTTGCGTTAATATTTGTATGATATACCTTAACACTATGGGAATAAGGTATGAATTAATAGTAGTTTATGATACTGTTGCATAATAAGGGTTCTTATAACATGAGTGTGTTTTAAAAAAACGAGCCGTAGGCGAGTTTTTTTATAGTATCACACGAGTGTTATAAGACCAAGTTATGTACAGTGTCATACACTACTTTATCTACTCTCATACTATATTACGTAAAACAATGTTGCAAACAAAACCAAACTTTGTTTAAATATTGAAAAGATTTTTTAAATGTCAAATGTTGGCGCCAAGGTGCAAACATCGATTGTGAATGCGTGTTGCGTCGTCGCGGACTCGTTCATTGAAACCTTTTTAAAGTAGAGGTTCAACCTCCTTGGTCCAGCTGGAGGTTGTATAGGTGTATCGTTATGATTAAAAAGTTATATTATGATACAGGTGTCCATACAAGACCTGTATCGTAATTAAACTTTTTTTTTTATTATTTTTGGCCTGTACGTAATGTTTGTCATAAGCATTTTGTTTTCAGTTTTAGAATCTTTGTATTATAGTATCAGAGTAGATAAAAATCTTAACTCTAATACGATAGTTATGTTTGTATATTTGAAAACTGAGTCATTACCTTGCGAGTCGGTAATGCGCACCCGTCGCGTCGATCCGTATGCGTTAATGATACTTTGGCTTACAAATTTAAACTCTTTGCCGCGGTCTTAAGAGTGACGATACCCAGACGACAGTTTACGACATTAAAAATCTTTATAAAGGTCTGTCAAGCGATGTATACCTTTAAATCGATTTTAACTTCATTGATTTGGCATTATCCTTCTTTAAAGGACATAAAGGCCATCAGATTTTTTTATAAGTTCAAGATATTCAAAGTAACTTTGACGACCGTTTGGTGGAACGGTAAAAATCCTGCCTTCCGCACCGAACGGTCCTGGGTTCGAATCTCGGAAGGGGCAGATGTTTGTATGATGAATACGAGCATTTGTACCTGAGTCATGGGTGTTTATATATATTTCTATGAATATTACATATTTATGTATCATATGTGTATGTCTATCCATTACCCTAGTAGGTATCCATAACACAAGCTTTACAGTGCTTACTTTGGGCTAGGCTCATTGGTGTGAATGTAAGAAATATTTATTATTATTATTATTAAATACATTTTATTAAATTAAGCTACTTAAACTTCATTAAAATATTATAGGGTCAGTTGAATTGTCAGCTTTAATACAGGCGTGTCTAGTTCGATCCTCGGCGATGTACTACGGACTACTTTTGATTTTGATATTAGTATTCAAAAAATTAATACTTTAATTCGATACGCAGTACTAGTTTGAGTATTTCGAATCAAGTATCGAATCGATTCAATCAATCGATTATATTGTACAACGGGACGCAGCGCAGTCGCAGGGGATTGTTTATGAACGCGTCTCAACTTATATCAGCAATAGCCATTTTGTGTGTTTTATTATTAATTATTCCCGCTGTTAATGTATCGTCTGTGATTTATTCATTTGTTCGATCGTCGAGCAAAGAAACAGTACTGATGAAGAGTGAACTGTTTAAGTGTAACCATAGGTCCTACCTGGTAATGTATTTTTTTCATTTGATTTTGTTATATTCAGAGAGAAAAATTCAAATGCTTTTGGCCCGCATCTTAACAGGTATATCAACCGATACTTACTTATATCGATACTTTAGTTTTGATACTTTTACTCATTTGATATTTTGGTTTTGATACCGCTACTAAGAAGGCATCCATAAGTACGATTCAGACCGACCGGCTCGCATCGGTCCGGCTTCGAAGGCATTTCACAATGCGGTAAAGGAAATTAAAACTTGTAACAAAAAATGAAAGTTCATATTTCTGCCACATATACATTCCGCGACGGCCGTACGGCTCCGGTCCGCTCCGGTTGGCTCCCGCGGCTGCCGCGGCATGCGTTCGCATCCGTTCCGGTCCGAGCCGATGCGGGCCGGTCGGTCTGATTCGTACCATACTTTTGGTTTCGATATCGTGTCCCTAACTACGGACGTGGACCCAATCGTAATACAAGCGTTTAGCGTACCACAAGAGGATAATGGGAATATTATTAACTTTACTGTCTTATTTTTTTCTTTTTTTATGGTTTGCACAATTTGTGCATTTAGCCAGTGTCAAGTAAGTATAACCTTTCTTTTATGTTCTTGAGTAAGTTCCTAGGTTTCAGTAAAGAAGTGGGGTTTTACTGAATCCTCCTCGTGGCCGTGGAGAGAGCGCGAAAAGACACCTTCCAACCTGTTTTGTTTCATTTGCCAACACTCATGCATATTCAGAAACACTCAGTGGTTAATAACCCACCATTATTACACACTAATATCAACCACAACACGAAAGGACAATGCCCATTCGTGGTATCGTCTTTGATCGTCGTTGTACTTAAATCAAATTTATGTCAAAAACTAAGTTTTAATTTTTCACGAAATGCTGTAAAATACTTTGCCATAACATCGACGGACAATAATCCACATAATAATTAGCAATGAATTCACTTCCATATTACCGAGTATTTCTATTGGCACTTGTCTCCTCGGTATTGCCATTTTCTTTTCGACTGTATCGATTTGCCAAATATAATACAATCGATACGCTATTTATTTAATTAAAATATCGAATTGGCAGTTCGCATTTTAGCATATAAAGTAATTAAGCATAAGACATGATGTGAAACTAATTTGTTACTAGAAGGCGATTTCATCTTTCTATGGTTTTGAAGGCGCTCTTTTTTCCAATAATCTTGTTGCGTCGTGCTTTTAACTTTTCATACAGTTTTTGTATTGTGAACCCTTATTAAACCACCGATAGTGACTTATACAATTTAATATGCTTTATTATGGAATATATGCTTTATTATGGAATATATCACATTAACAAACAAGTAGACAATGTATATTATAGCCCATATTAGGCCCTTCGAGTCCGTCTGGATTCGAAGGAACTCGAAGTTAGGGAATACTATGATTGATGTTTATCAATCATAGTACGGCCCTAAACGGTGATGCCGCTGACATGCAGAACCTAAACGTGCATGACTCGTAGATGTGTAGACAATACATACATACGTATGCATACACGTCATTTGTAGCTAGCATGTTGAAAAATAAAGGTATCCGTCAATCCATTGCCAGCATATTGTTTGCATGTCATTGGTATCTATCAATAAAATAAACGATCTTGCATGCATAACAGCACGTAAAGCATGACTATAAGTGCTGCATTGCCGTCTAGAGATCACAGATTCATCCAACAGTATGATGACAGATTTTATTCGATATACGCGCAATGTGATTCTTCTATGATCTTAGATATATGCAAGTGTATTAGGGATCTTATAAAGAAGTTAGTAGTATTTTAATGCTCTGAAAAGGAATATATTTAATAAAACATAATATCAACGCACAGATATTTAAGTTATTCATATAATCTTGCATTTGGCAATCATAATCGATACGTAATTGTTAATAATTTAGAAGACTGGCAACAATGTGACAATCGGGTAGGATGAACTGTCAAATTGGTATAGTCAATTGAGTGTTGTGATGAAAACCTTAATAGTCTGAAATATTATATCTAAATTAGTATTATTCAAACTAAAGCATTAAAATACTCGCACCCAGCTCACATCCAACCATTGTGTTGATAGATAAAACTCAAAAAATGTAAATAAAAACACAAATGAAGACCGGGAAAAGTGTTAATTTGATGAGTTTTGTTATAATTTTTTTTTCATTTTATCCGTCGAACTACAGAAAAACTGTTTTTAATAATTTAATCTACACTTAGCAACCTAAAATATAGTAAAAATCATCATGGCACAAAATTATTCAAAGCGATACCAAAGTCCATACTACGATGGGCATTGTCCTTTAACAAGAATTAAAGTGACCCTTCGGACTCCCGCCAAAAAGTCAACATTACTGCCTTAAAGCTGAGACAATTTTATTTTTCTTTTTATATATTTAGATATAAAATCCTTACTAATATTATAAATACGAAACTGAGTATGTTTGTTACACTTTCCACTATTCGACCGATCATTATGAAATTTTACACTTTGTCACTGGTACAAAAAACCACAAGGGTACTCTACATCCAAATAAAAAAACTGGCCAAGTGCGAGTCGGACTCGCGCACGAAGGATTCCGTACCATTGACTAGGTAAACAACAGTAGGTATACAAATTACATATTTTTTATTATTAAAGTAAAAAATACAACTGAATATTTTGTGAGTATATCAAGTGGGTAGGCACTTGCCATTATTGATATCGAGCAAAAAAGGGCAAAAGAAATCGCGTTTGTTTTATGGGAATATTTATTTTATTTTGTTTGTAGTATTTCTTGTTATAGCGGCAACAGAAATACATAATTTGTGAAAATTTCAACTGTCTAGCTATCGTGGTACTTGCCTGGTGACAAACAGAAACAAACAGACAGTGGTCTTAGTAATAGGGTCCCGATTTACCCTTTGGGTACGGAACCCTAAAAAACCACTTTACCTGATAGAAATATACATTTTAATCGGTAATTTATATTAACGCGAGTGAAATCGCGGGTTAAAGCTACAATATCTTTATTGCTTTTAATAAATGTACCTAGTTCGAAAACATTTTTCAGAGTTTTTTCGACACCCAAAATGCGGTCTGTATGAAATTTTATACCAAACTAGATAATTTGACAACAGACATGGTTGGTTATTTAAATGCCGATCCCGGCTGTCTGCCTGGAATTACTGAGGAATGCCGCTAATACAAGGCCGTAGCTAGGGGGGGGGCACCGTGGGGCAATGCCCTACCTTGAAATCACAATGCCCTAAAAATACCAAAAACTGAGATAGATTAGTATAATTTTTTTTTTTTATATTTTTTATATATTTTATGCATTTTTCAATGCGATCTTATAAGATAAATTATCATAATAGAAAAATACTACACTATTGGAAAAAAATAAGGGATCAAAAAGAAATCCAAGTTTTTGGGCAATTTTCAACAGGCCGTAACTTCGAGAGAAATGGTCGTACAGGAAATAAAAAATATAAGTAAATTGGAGCTCCAAGTGTCTAGTTTTTGAATTAGAACATTAAAATTTTGTACCCTCCGCGGTTTTTGAGTAATCTTAGAAAAACCAGCAACAAAAATTTTTTTTTTAGTTTTATTTTTTGTCTACGGGCGTGGAATTTTTTTTCTTTGCGTAACCACTGTAAGGATCGGATACTTTGTTCATTAAGCTTTTATTTATTTTTTATACACCTTGATACGTCAACTTCTCGCCGAGATATCGGTCTTCAAATGGAAAGGGTTCCTTTTCTCTTTGATTATCGATATCTCAGCAACCAATGATCACACAAAGTTAAAGGTGGGTTTCAAGAACTTGAATGAATTCTCTGTAACGACTAGCCATTGCTTTTCCGAAAAAAAATTGTTTTATTTTTGTCACATGAATTTGAAAATGCAACAAAATAAAAGCTGTTGATGATTTTTTGGAAAATCAAGCGCTGGATCGAAAATATTGAGGAAACCACTAATGTTAAGTGTTCCTTTTACAGTTCAATATGTCCACAAAAACCCTACAAAGAACCAAATGAATCCAGCCAGCCGTGTTTTTGTTTCGCTTGATCGAATTTATTAAAAAATTAAAGGATCACGTTTTTTGCTCTGAAAAGCTTATAATTTTTAAAAATAAAAAATTATGATAAATTATTATAATAGAAAAAATCGACTCGGGTCACAAGTGAATTCTCAGGCGGGAATCGAACCCGCAACCTTTGGAAATCCGGTCCAATGCTCTTCCAATTGAGCTACCGAGCCTTGTGAACACTGTATTCCTTGATTCTACTGATTTCCTTTTAATTAAATTAATAAAAAGTTAATACTCCCAATCGAATTTCAGTCTTTTTCATCTGACATTTCCTGTTCGATTATTTCTCTCGAAGTTACGGCCTGTTGAAAATTACCCAAAAATATGGAATTTTTTTTTATCCTTTTTCCAGTAGTGTAGAAAAAATCGACTTGGGTCACAAGTAAATTCTCAGTCGGGAATCGAACCCGCAACCTTTGGAAATCCGCTCCAATGCTTAACCTAGAGGTCAGTGATATACATAGTGTTTTATTTAGGAGCCCGTGCTTCGAGGGCAGATCAATTATGATAAATTTACTACTTCCGCCCTACCTGTAACCAATGCTGCCCTACCTCAAACTAGACTCTAGCTACAGCCCTGCGCTAATATGATACTCGAAACAACGCACGCGCAGGCTGCGTTAAGTTTTCAAGTCATTTGTGAATCGCGCAAATGAGTGATTTGCTGCGAAGATGGAAACTAAAACCTTTAAGTTAACGCGCGCTAATGGTAATAGTTATAATAGTTATCTATCTATATATTATCTAAATCTTATATATATATATATATATATATAAACCCTTTCACAGTGTTTGACCGCGATGAATTCCGAAACTACTCAATCGAATTTGAAGGTTTATTTTTTCATTTTGCTGGATTTGATCCAACTTGGGACAAAGGATAGGTTTCATTTTAATTTATAATAAAAAAAATGTAAATTATAAGAATTGAGCCACAGTAACGCCTGTCCGGGACAGTTAGTATGTATATAAATTCCCCGCCACAAGGTTTAACCGCGTGAACTACGAAACTAATAAATCAAATTTAATGTATTTTTTTTTCAATTTTGCTGTATTTGTTCCGACTTAGGGTATAGGATAGTTTTAATTTTAATGTATAATAAATAAATAAGCATGTGTGCAATTCACACGTGATAGAAGTGAAATCTTCAAAAATAATACGTACACGTATACAAAATACCACGGTTGTTGTGATGCTTTCTCTCAAGCTTTGTACTACGCATGCGCACACAAACACGTATTTACACACGTACATGATGCTTCCTATCTCATTTTGTCCTACGTTAAATCATATGAATTTATGTGTGTCTCTTTTTCTGTTGCTTTTTCGTTCCATCGACTTTCAAATCACAACGATGATAAAGAAGTTTTCACTCCAAAAATCATTGCATATTATAATAACCGAGCCACAGCCACGTGAGGCCGGGTCAGCTAGTTTATATATATAACATTATATGATATTTATACATTAATTGATACTGTATATAATATAATAATATATTCATATTTATATGAAACCAATCAAATTATTTATTGCGCCCGTATAATAAAACAAAAAGCATACATAGGGCATTCTTTGATGGACAAAATATCTCAAGCATATTAGATATTTTGGTTTATCAAATACTTAATAATCATTGGAAATGGTTTTAACCCAAGAACGGAATGATAAAACGTAGGAAACGCCTTTAAATATATATATATATTAACAAAGAAAAAAATTAACTAATCATTCAAACTTGCTAATCTATTGTTCACACATCATTCCTTAATCATACCTTAACCAATTCTCTTCTGAAAAAAGTGCGTTAACCGGAACGACAATTCAGTGGAAGTGTTTTATAATGGTGGCATTACACGGCGAGCGAGCAGAGTTAACGAAAAAATGTCGGAAATCCGGTTAGCGGACTAGTTTTTCTCGATGTTCAAAATAAACACTCAGTTCGGCGGTCAAAGCTCTGCCTGCTTACCGCGAAATCATAACTACTGCCAATTTAAATTGTAATGCTGTGATAGTTATGATCGGGTCAGCGCAGGAGTATAAAATTGAAGAAACAAAACGTTTGTCAGCTTATTATAAAACAATTATTTTTACTGACTTTAATTTTTTTATATTTATATTGCCATTATTTAATCCTTTTAATGATATGGTAAATTCTAATGCATATATTTTATTAGCACTCACAATGTCATATTTCTATAAGATTCAAAATACGTATAAAAATACCAGCCACATCATCGAACCCTCAAGTTGAATCACACCTAAGGGTTCTTTTTAAACGGCCCTCCTAAATTATAATATAATTTTTTTTATTCACAACACTCCGCATATAAGTATAAAAATACCTAACATGTTATGAAAATAAAATAGAACAATACTGACTACCAAAACTCTTTAGTGGCGCGAAGACGCCATTAGATATCGATGCGTTCCGATTCACCTAAATCTAACAGGAAACACAACACGCGTTCTGCGATGCGTTCCGTTTACACTGTGTATTAATCCGTTGTCTACCTGTTTGACAAATGTTGTGTCAATAATGAATCGGATCACGTTTCTGCGCTGTCCGGGGAACGGTGCGATGCATGGTGGACGGAGAGCTGTGCGCGCTACAAATTCCTATTATGATTAAGTAGTACCTTGATAGTTTGTCAGTTTGTTGTACAGTTATTATATATTTTTTATTATTCTGCAAGTGGTTTTCATATTTTTGCTATCCTGGCTGTCGGGCGGAGATTGGTCTGACCCCTGAAACAACTTGATTTTTATTGAAATTTCTTCGTATCTCTTAAATTATAGTATCTAGTTAAATGCTGAAATATCCAAAATATAATAGTTATACAGTTGTGTATTTTATCCATTTCTTGATATGCATATGTAAAAGTATTATATTCGATTATAGTAATATAAGTTATATTCGGAATTTATATTTATTATTGAGTTTCCGATAGAAATATAGATAGAAATCCCGAATATAACTTATATTACTATAATGTTGGTGACCATGAAAGTTTAAAACAGTATATTATTATATTCGATGTTGTTGGTATTAGTCAACTAGAATATGAAGAGATGGATTTGGTAATTAGGATAATAAACACGTGTAAGAATTCAACGGGGATATCAAGATCTCGGTAGCTCTACTGAAAGAGTACTCGCCAGGATAGCAAGACGTTGGACGTTATAGTCCTGACTCCTGTGACGGTATTCAAGTGATTAGACTATATTGTTTTGATCTATGTACGATAAACTTCAAATAACATGTGCTGTTTGCCATTTACTCTTTGGTTTTCATCAATTGTCAATTGATCATTATGATTGTCCTCAGAGTAAACAGGACTGGAGTAGCCATTAGTCAATTTCTCGTACATATTTTTCTGCCATTTTTTGCGGGGGGTGAGGTTACTACTACATTCAATGCCAGCACACAGGAACAAAAACTCGTTGCGTGTTTACAAACGCACACATGCATAATACGACAAACATATTTAAAATACACGCACACGTGCTTAAAATAGTGTGTTAACGTTCTATTCAAACACACGAATGTCATTGTGTGAGAAGTGACATGACATAGCACGAGAATATCGATATCGATAAATCAGTTTCGTTCAATGAATGAATGTATTAACTTTGCGTTAGTATTCCTACATTATGTATTAAAAATTAAATTAAATTAATGATGATATTACACGCTACAACAGTCAGTTTCGAAGGCTATATACATAAAATACAAATTGAAACTTAATAGTTTATTGCATTTAAAAGATATTTACAATAGGTGTTATTATATATATAGAATTCACTGTGGACCCTTTCGCGTATAACCATAATGGAAAGGAGGAACGCTGAAACATTATTTTTAACAAAGCGATAGTGAATATAGTTAGATTTCTCAGATTTTTACTTTGACCGATTGATTATTTGTATTTTTTTGCGATTTGCTTACATCACCTTTTGCAGGTAGTATTTTTCAACTTATTCTTTAACCTAAAATTAATACATTTAAATGTAATAAACTAAAACTGTTATAATATAACATGTAAATATCTATTTGAAACATAACTAGTTATATAATAAACTAAGAGGATCATTCAAGAATAACTTTGGCACAGCATGAGCAACTAATCTTCTTCTATTGTTAGATAATTTTTGAAACTGAGACGGCTCAAAATGTATGGAACATATAGTAATTGTTCTTGAAGATGCCCAAGATGCCCTATTACCTATTACAAGCATGAATCCATTTTTTTCGTATGCTGTCTTTTTTAGGAAAACTGAATATGAAAAATTAGATGTTTTCGGGCATGTCAAAGCTTAAAGTATAAATACCAACAATTGGTATACCGCCTAGGGGCAGAGTATATTTGCCTGAACTACACATACCGATCATTTCTAATTTTAATACTGCAATACTATCAACCAATAACTTTCATTTATGTACAAAAGACTTTTGGCACCACATACCTTACTCCTAGTATCATGAAGTATTGCAGTTGGACAAGCCGGTTTTTAAAAGGAGCTATAAATGCTACAATATTAATAAAAAAACTTAACTTAAATGTTGACGATGACATTTAGCTATTACCATACTAAAATGTCATCAAAATCCGTCGCGTTGTTTTTGCGTGATGCGTGCTCAAACATACATACAGACAGACAAAATTTTCAAAAATTAGTGATTTCGCTTCCTCTACTCTCATTACTAGCCATTTGGTTTAAGGTGGACTTGACCTGTTTTATTCTATATCTTTACAGTTTTATTCTCGTATGTATAATATCGCAGGTAAATAGTATAATTCCGCACTTTACATACGGCGTCATCACTTTAAAATTTCATACCTTATTCTGATTTGAAATCATCATTAATACCTGGTAATAATTACCGAAACAAACTGTAATTTATTGAGTAAAGCTCTGAAAGAGTGAAACTCTCTTTTAGGCAACTCACAAATTTCGCTTGTCTCCCTCCTGCTACTTAACGGTTCAACTGATTCGACCAAATTTTGGCATGAACATACATAATTATAACCTGACGGTCATAGGCTATGTAAAAAAAATATAGACTTTACCATAGAGAAATAATCACCGAAAGAAAAATTCAAAAGCTGATCACAGCCAAACCGCTGATACTACATTGATGAAATTTGGAGCCAAAACTCACATCGTGGTCGTGACTAATGTGCAAAAAAAATTTTGAAATCGGATATACCATAGAGGAATAATCACCAAAAGAAAAATCCAAAAGCTGATCACAGCCAAACCGCTGAGACTACATTGATGAAATTTGGTACCAAAACTCACATCATGGTCGTGACTAATGTGCAAAAAAAGTTTTGAAATCGGATATACCATGGAGGAATAATCACCAAAAGAAAAATCCAAAAGCTGATCACAGCCAAACCGCTGCGCTGAGACTACATTGATGAAATTTGGCGCCAAAACTCACATCGTGGTCGTGAGTAATGTGCAAAAAAAATTTTTGAAATAGGACATACCATCGAGGAATAACCACCCTTCAATAATCTAATTTAAAACCATTGAAAAAAAGTTCACGCAAAATAGAATTATTCAATTTCAAATGTGAAAAGTCCGGCGAAGCCCTTTTCGGTTCATCTTGTATTAGCTCTGCCTCACAGAACCTGTAGCTGTAACCAGTTTCGTGCGCGATATTTTCGAGGCAGTTGTTAATGATCAAGGTGAGGTTAGGTTAGGTAAGGTCAGGTGGTGAGGTAAGGTAAGGTAGTGCTTCGCTCAGTATTTGCAAATAGCAGTATGCATTGCAGACCTAGTCTAAGTTGTGTTTTATTATCGTTAAGGAAAGGAACTATGAATAGGGTATGTGTTTTTTAAACTGATGACGCCGGATGTAAACTGCGGAATTATACAATTTCCCTGCGACATATAGATTTAAATTAAAAATACATATTTTCAATTTAAGTATGTTACTTGCATTCATTCATTCATACATTACTCACTCGTAAAATCACAATATCGATGAAGTTGACATCACTATTGTGCAAATAAATATTGTAAAAATTAATGAGGGTTGCTGATTACAAAATAAAAACAATTTGTCCTGTGGCTCGAAAAAAATTTTGGTTTATCGGAAATGATCGGGTGTGCTGGTTAGACGATGGTACCCTTTTAACCGTGTCTTTTTTATGAAGTCAGGGACACTGGAAGTATATACAGCATTAGTACTCTTAATGTTTATGAGCGCCGCCCAGCATGAATAAAAGGACAAATAGTTTGATTATTATTTTAATTTATTATTTTATTTATTATTTTATATTTCCATGTTGTGTGGCAAAGAATAGGCTTCAAGCAGCCGCAAAAGTGTAGGTATGTACTTAATACTAAACTAAAAATAAACACGCAACGTACATTGTTAAAACGAAATTATAATTGGTAATTAATTAATACAAAATTACAGTTATTTATTACCAACAAACTTTTTCTAATTTTTGTCTTAATTAATTGAAATGCGATAATGGTCAACCCTAGGTATTCTCGTGGGGAGTGCAGCCGTGACGTCATCAAACGAACTTTGAGCGCGAAATTTGAAATTGTAGTCTGCTAAAACATGAAATTATGAATTAAATAATAATCAAAACCTAAAAATTATGCTTACAAATGAAAGGTGACACCATCTTTTTGCATACTAGATATTTTCGAATTTTTTTTACAGTAGAAAACAGCACAGGCAGGCATTTTCGTGGGAGCTCTGCACGGTAAGACGTTCTGATTATTGTGGTTTTAAAATGGCGGCTCAACTAGTTTTATATAACGCACAGGATTCCGACGCTTGTGCATTTGGCAGAGGGGTAATGTTAGGCAAAGGCTACTCCAGTCCTGTGTCCTGTTTACTCTGAGTGATTGTCAAATAATGTGGCATAATAGAAATGACATGTTCGCACATTCCACCTGATCTGAAATGTGTGAGCAATGAAATTAAATACGTGAGTCAGTAAGCTTCAGGTGGTTCACTAAAAGAAAATTGTTTGGGATATACAGAGGAGAATAGCATCAACTTTTTACTCTTAAGGGCGTGGTGATAAGCGTCTTATAAACTGGAAGTTATCACCATTCACCTCGCGTTTATTATAAAATGGGAAAACTGTGCTGCTTTTCCATATTATGGTATTTTACTGCGATCTCAAACCCACCTGCAAAGTTTGGCGAGATTTTGGCCAAACCTTCTATGTTCGAAAGAGACAGTGGTCTTCTTTCAGCTAAGATGGTGATGATGATCAGGAAGCACATATATTATTGCAGTTCCTCAAGAATAACTGAAAGTGGTTCTGCCGTCCGCTAACTAAAACTTCGCTAGTTTTTTGAGATATGAGCAGAAGACGCGGAAAATGATTAAAATTGGAGATTTTGCTAGAACTATTTCAATAACTGCAGGTAATAGAAATATCACTCCTAGACAGATCCATAGATCTTCATATACCGGCATTGAAAACTCAACCAAAATAATAAACTTGAGGCTTAGCAACCTTTTATACTTTGTCCAATGTAGGATGATACTTTTGTCAGTTGACACCTATATAGAGGGCATAAAGTTGCTATTTCAATGTCAAGCCAAACATAAGGAAACAAACGCAAACTTAATACGTAGCAATAAGGAAGTGACACCTGTCAAAAGTATCATCCTACATTGGACAAAAAAATAGTACTGCTGTTGCAGCTCGCACGCATTCGACATTGATCTGATCTCTTTTTCAAGGACACTACCTATTATAACTGCATTTTCGATATAATGCTTACTTAAGTCAGTTAGAAAACAGGCATCTAACATTAAAAGCTATATAAATGATATAATAATAGCTTGAAATAAAAGGCCAGTTTCCATTACGGCCGGTGTCCGTTTTTGCCGGCTGTCAGCCTCACAATTTGTCGGCGACGCGCTGCCGAGTTCGATTTACATGCGTTTATGTCGCTGCGCCGTCGAGGGGCGATTACATATCCATTACATTGTGGCCAAGATGGATTTTACGGATTAGAACTTTGTGAAACTCGGTGCGGTTATTGAATATCAGGTGGATTTTTTAAGCAACTGTTATATTGAATTATGCATAAACCGGGTTCGTATTTCATATGCATTTATTTAGAGTATCTGTTGCATTTAAACATACATATATAGCATTACATGTGAAGTCCTTCACCGAAGATTTATTTGTCGGCAAAAATTATAACGGTTTTGAAAAGAAAAATAATTTACAAAATATATTTCAGGTGATTGCAAACCATATTAGAAGTAATTTCACTAGTAGTACCTACATCTGGAAGTACAATTAATTCAAAGTCTTTACCTATAGTGTAGTGAGGGCGTTGCACACGGGCGCCGCGATCCTAGGGGCGCACTTTCAGTCACTGTCAATAAATGGAAATCACAAAAAATAGACTCTCCATACAAAATGACCGATCAGATGATCGAGTGAGAATGGAAAGTCGTTTTGTTTCCAAATATGATTTTTCGATATTGATATACGTAACATCTATTTAGACGAGTTAACATGGGTGGCATTCTTTGATGATTTTCGTGGCAATTTTCAAATTCAATTTTTTTATTAATTTGATATCAGATTCTTAAAATATACGTATAAGTAATATTTTTTATAGAAGAGGCATATCAGAGAGCGATATGCTTACAGAGATAACCGAGGTTAAAGAAATGGAGGTCACGCAAATCACAAAATGAAAATTGCAATTTAACTTTCTCTAATGACTTACTTCATATTGAAAAAAAGTTATTGTGTTATTATAAGGTAAAAAAGGGGTAGATCATTAAGACAGAAATCGTTTTTATCGTTATTAAAGAAATTACAAATTATAGAACACATTAAAAAAATAACACTTTCTATTATTATAATCAGTCGTTTGTTAGAAACATAATCAGTATTTTTAATTATCACAATCAATTACTTACTTATTTATATTAACCCTTAAAAAATCAAATAATTGGAAACGCTCGAGTTTTCCTCGGCTACATTGTTTAGAGAGGAAATAATATTTACAGTAGTTTTTGGGGTCATCAGTTGTTCGTATTCTTTGGTCAAGCCTGGAATCCAGAAACTGTCGTTGGCTGACAGTTCAATATCATCCATTGATCGTTTCACAACATATTTCTTTTTGTCGCTTTTGTTTCAACTTTTTTTTTAACTTCAGAATAAAACACTTTTTTTACGGATTTTTGCGCATGTTTTATTTTATTTTATTTTTAATCCTTAGTCATCCTGTGATCACGGCTCCTGTAAAGGAGTCGAAACGTCAGGATTAAATATAAAATAAAATAAAACATGCGCAAAAATCCGTAAAAAAGTGTTTTATTTTGATGTGTAATGTGCGCGGAAGTGTAAGAACTAAAAAATTTTTTTTAACTGTTTTTGCTACTTTACGCAGTCACCTTTTAATGTCTTTTTCTGTGGGTGTTTCTCAATGATTACTGACTTGTCTATTCTTTCTTTATTTCTCAAATCGACATCATACAAACCCTTATGCAAACCATGTGATCACTGGATCGTTGAGTGAAGACATGGTTCAAAACCGCAGCTGAGTTCTCTCATTGTCATTTTCCATTGCCAGTATCAGCATTCCAAAGGACTTGATGAACGCACATCATTCTAAGGAACTCTTTCAGATCTACAGGTATCAGTAATTCCTTCTCAAACATGCTGGCTTCTGAAACAGTTTCTATGTAAACACCTGGAACATTTTTCTTTAGGTGTTTTTGAAGTGAGTCCATTTCTGTTATGTCAACGCCACGAGCAACTAACTGATACGCTGTCCTTTTTAGTACGCCACCTACTCTGGGGCTTCCTTTGCGTGACCGCTTAGTTTAGTCATTTTGCAATAAAAAATATAGTTATTATCCAATAATGAGACGTTTTAAGTAAAACAGCTGTAATATTGTTGCAGGCCTGATGGTGCGGTGAACAAAAGCAGCCATGTCGGCGGTGATGAGCACACTATCAATGATCAGCGGTGGGCGGCGTGGGCACCGCAAGCTCACCAGGTTCGTATCAATCCACAACACTCTACTCTTGAAAAAGCATACTGAAAGCGATCAACAAGTAGTCACTATTCAAATCAATTTAGACTAATTAAATTTTTTTTTGGAATATTATTGTTATGAGCTATATATATATTATGTTAGTAATCTATAAATTAATAGACGCCCTATTAAAATGGAAATAGGATTTAAAATTATAGGGTTTAAGTATAAAATTGTGTTCTGGAAATGTTATTTATTAGATTTTTACTACAAATTTACGGTTCGATCAAGGTTTACAGTTTTTAATAGATACTTTTTCTTTAGGTTTATCGTTACGATTCACTTGTGTTTAAAAATAGCATAACAATGATCCTGATCACATTTTGAAACCATAACGGTTTGTTTGATGCGATTTCATTTATTTCACATAGAAAAAAAATCAATTTAATACTTATAGTATATAAGCAAGATTTTAATACGAAATGGTTAGGTTCAGAACAAATACCCAGTGATACCCGCTGATGGCGCAAAAAAGCAGGTCATCTCTAAACGTGAATAATAATTGAAATCATTTTATTGAGGATCATTTTAAAAGATGAAATAATACGTCAATTTATATTACTTATATTATTTATAAAAAACGTTCCCAATCAACATGACTTGATAATTTTCGTTTTAGACTCGTGATAATGAAGGTGGTGGTGTTTTTTATTAGTAGTTTTATTTTTACCTAAAATAGGCAAGAATATAATATATATTTACCAAGCAGTGAGTGTTGTGCGAGAAACGAGATATGTTCAATCATCATAGCACGATTATTGTAATTAAGAAAATTCCAAAAGTCTTACACAGATTTTTATCACGCAGTGGTTAAAATCCAAGGTTAAGTACTTAGTCATTTTCGTTGGTATTGTTCAATTATTTTAGCAGTAGAACTTAAAAACTCATATAAATTAGCTTGAAAAAACCTTAGCCATGTGAGTCAGCAAAACGTTTCTTCAAAATTTTTACTCTTTGGTACTTCTGCCAATTATGTACCGAGTTTTTTCTATCATAAACAATCAGGCTATTATCCAATTTTGGTTTTAAATTCTCATCTCTCAAGTGAGTGGTATTTACTTGAAAAGTCCTTGGTTGAATATTGTTGAAATGTTTGGATAAAATAAGAAATAGCCTTTCGCTAATATTTTAGTTTTATTGATTAAGAACACATTTTTGTTACAACGCAAATCAGAATCAGAGACAAGAATAAAAAATACAAAGATAAAGTAAGTTGTCCGGGATATTTTTTCAAGACTACAATAGATGGCGCTACGTGTATCATTTACATATTAATTTATAACATTATAAAATTTACCTAATTACAACAAATATAATTATTTATGTACTATTAAGTGTAGATACCTGAGCGTAAATAAAATGTTAAAGTTATTTAAAGAAGAGATTCTTCCAATCTTAGTTGTTTGTTAAAATCGTTGCTCTCTCTTAGATGTCTGGTCAGGTCAACTTAAAAATCATTATGTCAACCAACCCATGTCCTTTTGCCAAAGCGGGTATACATCATACCACTGGAATTCTCCTTTTATTTAATATATTAAAACCAATTTTAAAGACAAAAAGTATTAAAATATTAATAGAAAAATTGTGATATTTTAAGACTTATCAAACTTCGTAAATAAAAATTGCTTAATAGGTTAAGTTGGTGTCGTTTTGGAAAGTCGCTATATTTACCAATTTTGAAAATAAACAATAGTTGTGTTATGTAGCGAAATATAAAATAGTAAGTGTTTTGAATCGTCCAAAATTGTTTAACTACCACCTATTTAGAATGTCTTTTAACTGATAAGATTCTATTTCCAAAATAATATTAGTGTTATGGTTTCATTTCAAGTATTTATTTTGAATAACTTACATTCATACCAATTAGCCTAGCCCAAAGTAAGCCTTACAGTGCACTTTGGGCTAGGCTAATTGGTGTCGACGTTCAAACATGCTTGCTTCAACAAAAATATATATTTATTTTATTTATTACAATCAATCGGACTTTTGTGGAACTTTTATAAAAAGAGCCACACTCTCTCCGATGAATTGACTAAAGTAGTGATTAAGCAAATGAACTCTTCTACAGCTCTCGCAAGTCGGGCCAGCTGTCGGACGCCGGCGAGGACCGTTCTCGCGCCCTCCACGACCTCAACAAACAGCAACGCTCCGCCTCATTAGTGAGTCTTATACTTTAACATACATACGCACGCCATATTTGTTCTTCTTCAACTGTAATCAGACCATTTATACAAGCTCGACGGTTACGTGTGCTTAAGAGCTAGTTTTTTTTTCAGGAAATCTTCTATTTGGTCCCTGAAACTTCGCCTTAGTCTGCCGTTACGCCTTATACAATGTGTCCCTTCACCAGTGTCGGATCCTTTAATGGTGTGAAATATGGCATTTTTATCGACAAATTGCCCCTCAAATTTTGTTTTTCTCTTACGGCCGCCATTTTGTTTTCTTGATAAACAAGACCTGGGCTCCCATACTAATTCGACCACCACTTCTCATGTAAACGTCCTATCAATATTAAAAAGGTGTCATTTGATAGCTAAACATGTAGACAACAGTTACACAGCCATCATTTTTTAATTGTCATGGAATAAAAAATAGAAAAATATAATTTAAGAAAAACAAATAGATTCTATTTTGTGTATTTTTTAATAATTGGCTTTTTGAGAAAAATCTAATTTGAGGGGCAATTTGTCGATAAAAAATGCCATATTTGTGAAATAAAAAAGCCATTAACAGCTCCGACACTGGTGACGGGACACATTGTATATTTGTTTAGTCAATCTTCTTACGTCCATCCTATCTACATTTCCAAACCATCAAAACATCCCTTTTTCTATCTTTTTCCCTATATCTTCTGCCATACCACACCACTTTTATATCTTATACTTTATAATTACTTAATACTGAAAAGCCAGTATATGCAGAAGTTAGCAACCTTTTCTAAAATGGCTGATCAAGAAAAGGTTTTTATATTTATGTTGCACTTTTATATTATGCACTCACAAATCTGCATTCATGATATTATATTGCTGTAGGTTATGTTTCTCTATAGAGAACCTTTCGTTACACAAATTCAATGGTTATAATGTTACTTGGCATGCATCAATCATAATATCTAGAGTCTGGTGTTGTGGTACTGAGAGAGGTTTTACTTTGAAATTGAATGTTGACATGACTATATTATTTCCATTTTTCAACTCCACTCTCTTTGTCAATTTAATTGTACATATATGACACTGACTTGCGTTCTTTCATATCACTTGCTCCCTCATCAGCCAGGGTGATGGCTGAAAATCGGTGCTTCACCTATTCCCGGGTGAACTTTTTTTTTTGCATTGTGGCTTGACCCTATTTCTGCTGCTGCACACAGGTACCTGCCTATGTCGGTTGTGTCATGAAATTATTTTTTATTTTGTTATTTTCTTTGATTATATTAACGTCTATCTATCATAACTGTTACTAATAATAATATATCTTGATATCGTAAATTACATAAAAATGTATCCTTGTCTGACGGTTGTATAGGACGTAATTTATAAGGAACATAGCTACGATATGTATTTGATAAACGAAAAAATATCAGATAATATTAGGATAGACAAACAAATCATTATAGTCGAAACAATTAAATTCTCCTGTAACATGTCCATTTTAAAATTCCATTGTGAGCAATATATTACAATTGTGCCAACTCAACTTTGGAACTGCATTCGTTTGACTAGCAATGTATCGTACTAGCAATCTGATATTGAATACTAACATTATTAGATACTGAATGTATTACGAATCTTAACGTATCATCACTGATATAAGGATGAAACTCTGTAACATTAAACACGAATGATTCCCGTTAACAAGTTCAACAATTGCTACGACCGTTAACCGTAGGTACATAATAAATTACAAATCGTTCGTAGCTGCATGTAGCGGTCGCGACATGGCTACGTATGCAAATGCGGTAATAGTATGTTTCGCGTGCATAAATTTGAATGCAAATGATATGGTGGTTCGCATTAGGTGTTTACCCACGGTGTGCCAAGTAACGCTATGATTTACAACGCCGCGGTTTCGACACCCGACAACAATGTGTCGGCGCTGTGTAGGCGTTGATACCTCTGACTCCATGGTGATTGCTATAAACTTAATTCAATAAATATATCGTTAAATTACACACAAAACAAAGGAAAGCCAGAGTGAATAGGCACGTTCTGGGTTAGCTCGTTAGGTTAGCTGGGTTTTTTTTTTTAATATCTTATGTATTAGTTTTAGGACAACTGTTTCACATTGTTAGACGTTTTTGCGGTTTTGGGTAACAATTGTTGTTCTGTTATTACTTCAGAGGTCTGAGCCACAGACACTCTTCGCTCTTAAGCAAGAACATGGAAAGAAAAAGAGATTAGAAAGAATGAGGGACAGAAAAGAAAGAGAACAACGAAAAAGAAAGAAAAATTAAAGTTAGCTTCAGTTGAAGCTATAAGTTGTTATTTTATTTATAAGAAATTTGATTTTTTATTTGTAAGACATTAGTTTATTTGTTTTCAATTGAATTTAAATTTGAATATTTCTTGTGTTAAAGATGAATTATATTGTATTATTAGTGCCATAGTCAATCCTTTGCTCTAGCTTGGCCCCCAGGCTTGATTGTGATCAAGAGCGAACCCATTTAAAAAGAAAAAAGAAAATAGTAATAATAATTATGTATTAATCTCAGTATTAGCATAGCTCGAAGTGAGTAATGTGTTTTGGATACTAGAGTAATAGATAGACATACATATGAATATATAGTACTTTTTTTTTGTTTTCCGTCCAGTAGTGAGTTGTTTTGTTTGGTTGTGATATAAGCACGATAAATCTGGCGTCATTATCTCACAGTCTCACATTTAATATTTGTACGAGTCAATGTAAAAAAACTATTTTATAAGATGTCTCGGAATTAGGGTGTCAAGGGTTTTAGTTATTCATCTTTAGTTTAATGCTTGTTGAAATTTGTAAAGAATTATTGAGCCTTCCCATACATAATATCATTAAGACTTAATGTCGACACTTAGTGTCGTCTTATATAAAAGTGATGGATTTGTGTGTGGATTGGACCGAGTTCGCACCTCGCCGATCTTCAACGAACGTGGACCTACTCTTAATGCAAGCATTTATCTTACCCCGGGGAGTTAATGGGAAAAAAAATTGGTATTTTTTTAAGTATTTTCAAAAGTGAATTAAGTAAAAGTTTTGTCTCAACACCATGTAGGTACCGTCTTACTTTATTTTATTTAGGAATAACTTTTATTTTAAACGCAAATATATAAAAAATATGTTTAACTGTAGCTTAAATAATTATATTTTAATAAATATATAGAAGTCTCCTCCTTATTTTATTATGCCCCACAGGTCCATAAAGGTCCATCTCTCATGTACTTGAGAAAGAAAAAACATTTTTTTTTCTTAAGTTATCCCATAAGGGCAGGCAAAGGGTACAAAGTCCATACTGCGTAGTCTTTAGTTATTTTTTTCTTCATTAGATGATAAATGATGATAAGAGCCGTACTTTGAATGATAGATCATTAATGAATGAACAGTGAAAGTTCCCTTTCCCTAGGTTTCAGTAAAGGTGTGGGATTTTACTGAAACTTCTTGGTGGACTTCTTGAGGGAGCAGGAAAACCACAGCACAAATTTTAACAAGAAAAACAAAACCACCAAAGAGACGCTTCCCACTCCCGCCAAAAAGCCCATAATTTTTTTTATTTTCTACATATAGATACTGTCGTCAATCCTTTACTATGCCACAAGCTTCAGTGCGACAGCTCTCAACCAGTCGTGTAATTACCGTGTAACAGCTAGTTGGCAGTTTATTTACAACTACTTGTTTTAACCAGTGCTAGTACTCGTGGATTTATCTTTTACAGGCGAGCCTTCGGGCAAATGTACAAACACACTCGAATTAATTCTCCCTATCACAGAGAATCGAAGTGTTCTATTCCATGGGTATCGTATAATTAAATAATGACTTGAGTAATAAACTTGTTTGTCTTTTATTAAATTTCTGTTATTTAAGCATTTTACTAGTCTATTTTTATAAGCAAAGATATTATTGGGCGAGTACGCTTCCAACTAAGCTATCTAGCTAAACTGAGCAAGTATCGAGCAATCGATTAAGAAGAAACAGCTACAAATGATTATATTTTTTATTTTATTTATTCTTTTTCATGCCATCATGCATAAGGTAAAACTTCGCACGTAAGAACACAAACAGCTCGTTGAATCTAATATGAAATAATATAAGGAAGACGGATCTACCATTTTCAACGGAGCAGCCCGACAGATTAGATTTATGTTAATAGCACATTCTAATTCCATACATGTTTAACGGACGTTTACAAACGTTCTGTATTTAATATAAAAATATAATTTCAGAAACATTAAAGTGATACGGTGCAATGACGTAGCTAATAGAATCTCGTATAGACTGAATTTAACGTTCTACAAATAAATGTATTTGCAATTTGTTAAAAATTTTGGTCGAGGTCGCCGTACGTTAAGCCACTTCAGTACTCAAAAAATAACGTATATGTTGTGATATTTTAATAAAATAAAATATTAAAATAGTGCAACGTAATCTCTTTTATTAATTTTGACAGACATCATTCGTACAGACCACTAACTTATATCTAGTTACAGATTATACAACATCTTCCCCTTTTTAATGAATAAATGACAAATCAAACAAATATAACATGTTTCATTTAAACTAAAAACCTATTGACATGGCTACTACCTATACCTATTAAGCTCTTTATAACAGTATGATCTTGTTTTATGATAGTTATAATTTGCAAAATAAAAAGAAATCAACATTAATAACATCACAAAATTTTAGTTAAACAATTGGTAATCATTATATCTAATGGGACATTTAATTACTCTACCTGCCCTTGTACATTTTGTATTATCTTTTAATGGAGTAACATGATCAGTATTATTCAAAGGGACAGAATCATCATGTTTCTGAGGATTTTCTGATATATTAAAATCAATCTCTGGGTAATTTGACACAAATCTAGATTGAGTTAGACATGCTAATTTAATATTAATCTCATTTCTAATGTATCTTTTGCCATTTTCTGCTTCAATAATGTAAGACCTAGGATTAAAATGTTTACCTATAATTTTTCCAGGACACCAAAGCTTACTATTATTTTGAAATTTCTGAAACATTACAAACTGTCCTTCTTTGAACTTATCACAGGCTTTAGCAGTTTTATCATAGTTAATTTTACTTTTTTGTCTTAAGCCTATTAACTTTTTTCTGTCAGTTCTATAAGTAATTTGAGGTAATAAGATTTTAAATGAACTTGGAATATTGGACCTCAACTGACGACTCATTAAATTAGATGCCGGTGAATGAATGCTACCTCTAGGAGTAGTTCTCTGATTTAGTAGAGCAAGATATGGATCTTCACCTGCTTCAATACACTTCTTAAATAATGTTTTAATTGTTTTAACGGCACTTTCTGCCAAGCCATTAGATTGAGGATAATGAGGACTTGACATTATATGAATAAAATCCCAGTTCTTAGTAAAGTTTTTAAATTGCTCCGATTGAAAACATAAGCCCCCATCTGTGTATAATATCCAAGGAATTCCATGCCTAGCAAATATGGATTTTAATTTATTTATAACAGTTACACTTCTCAAATCATCAAGACTACAGACCTCAATATAATTAGACAATGCATCAACAGCAACTAAGTATTGTTTATGATGGAGCTCAAATATATCACAGCCTACCTCTTGCCAAGGTAACAATGGTATTTTCTTGCAATTTAAAGTTGCTTTTTGCTTATTATTTTGGTACTTTAAACATGTGGAACAAGACTTCACAAACTTTTTAATGTCTTGAGTAATTCCTGGCCAAAACATAGTCAGCTCAGCTCTACATAACATTCTGTTAATGCCTGGATGCCCTGTATGTAGTTTTTTAAGCATCTCACACCTCATGGATTTTGGTATTATAATCCGATTACCTTTAAATAACAAATCATCCATCAATGTGATTTCACCTTTAAATTCAAAATATGGTTTAATAGATTCATTTAGATTTTTATAATAATTTGGCCATTTACTCAAAGTATATTCTTTTAATTGACACATGAGTGGATCTTTATTTATATTTTCTTTAATTTGCAACCAAATATTATGGCTTATAGGTAAACTTTTAACCAGCAAAGAAACCTGTAACTCTAAGTCATCATCGAACTCTGTCTCCTTATCACAGCCTGCCTTTGCGAAATCCCTGGATAATGTGTCAGCAATATATAAAAACTTTCCTGGAGTATGAACAATATTTAATGTATATGGTTGAAGCCTAAGGATCATTCTCTGTAAACGAATAGGAATATTAAATAATGGTTTATTAATTACACCTAAAATGGGTTTATGGTCTGTTTCTACTCTAACTGATTCCCTGCCAACAATATATTGTCGAAATTTCTCTACCCCAAAGCAAATAGCTAAAAGTTCTTTCTCTATTTGTGAATATCTTTGTTGCACTTCTGTTAAAGCCCTGGATGCAAAAGCTACTGGGCGTCCATCTTGAATTAGAACCGCCCCTAAACCAACAGAACTAGCATCTACGCTCAGTGTTAATTCTTTTGTCTGATCATAAAAAACTAATATTGGTGAATTTGTTAATAACGATTTTAATTTTTCAAAGCATTTTGTATGATTATCTTCCCAAATAAATTCATTTTGCTCTTTTAAAAGATCCCTAAGTGGGGCACTTAAGTCTGAAAAATTTTGTATAAATTTAGATACATAATTGAACATTCCAAGTATTCTTTGCAATGCTTTTTTGCCTGAAGGAGGGTTCAATGCATTTATTGCTTTAATTTTATCTTTGTCTATGCTTATGCCCTCTTCTCCAAACTCATGACCTAAAAACGTAACCTTTTTGACAAAAAATAAACATTTACTATGATTAAACTTTATATTATTTTTTGATGCTTGTTCTAAAACTTTAACTAAAATATTTTGTAAAAGTGGCTTAGAGTCTGCCCACAAAATTATGTCATCTTGAAAAGTTGCTACATTATTTAGGCCTGCAAATGTCTCATATATGATTCTGTGAAATATTTCAGCAGCTGGACTAATGCCAAATGGTAAACGCTTAAAGCAATACCTACCCCACATAGTTTGGAATGTACATAATCTTGAACTTGTATGATCTAAAGGAATATTCCAAAAGCCCGATTGAGCATCCAGTTTACAGAACCATTTAGCACCAGTTAATTTTGCTGAAATTTCCTCTACTGTAGGAAAAGGAAAATGTGCTCGTTTTAATGCCTTATTTAATGGTCGCGGATCTAAACATATCCTTAAATTGTTATTCTTTTTTAAAACTATTACCATTTGACTCACCCAGTCAGTTGGTTCAGTCACTGGTTCAATAATGCCTTTGTTAACCATTATATCCAATTGTTTCTTAACTCTAGGTAACAGAGCATATGGGATCCTTCGTGCTGGAGACACCACAGGTTTAATATCTGGATTAATTTCTAATTTAACTTCTTGAGGAAAACATCCAACCTCTCCATCAAATAAATGATTGTAAGCTTTGGTGTCTATATTAGGAATCACATTAATCACATCTAATCGTTGAATTAATCCTAGCTCTTCAGAAGTATACAAACCAATAATATTTGAACACTTTTGATCCACAATAAAAAACCCAATTTTATGCCAATCATTCTTGAACTTACAATTAAGAATCACTTTTCCAACTACAGAGACTCTCTGATCTGTAAACGATGTTATATTAACATTAGTTGTAATAATGTCCGATTTTGTTCCACCTATGGTATAAAATTGTATTAAACTTAATATATTACACTGGGCACCTGTATCTACTTTTAATTGAACTTTGAAACCTTTAATATATAATGAAGCAAAATACCATCTATAACTATATTTTTTATCAAGTGTAGCAATAGTAGAAATTCCATTTACCTGAAAGTCATCGTTCATATCTGTTACCAAATTATTATTTTCCAATAAATTCACTCTACGTTTTGATTTGCATTGCTTAGCAAAATGATTTTTCTTTTTGCAGTTCATACATATCTTTCCAAATGCTGGACAACAGCCATAATTATGATTAAACCCGCAGTATTGACAGGATTTCTTGAAAATTTTTTTTTATCCACAAATCCCTTTTGTTTTAATTCATCCACCTCTGGAGGCTCCTCCTTTATAGATACCTTACCAACATTCTTTTCAAGGACCTGTATTTGCGTGTCAATTGAAGCATAAGTTCTGCAAATGTCTAATGCTTTTGCCAAAGTAATTTCTGAAATGCTAAGTAATTGCCTTTGCAATGATACGTTTTTGATACCGCATATAAATAAATCTTTTATTAGATCTTCCTTTAAGTTTCCCAACTCGCATGTTTTACTCATGTTTTTTAAAGCTGTTATGTAATTTTCAAATGATTCTTCGTGCAATTGTTTTCTATTAAATAATAAAAATCTTTCATACGTAACATTTCTTTTAGGGGAAAAATGTTTGTCAAACTGTTCTAGAATGTTATTAAATTTATCTTTCTTGACAGTGTCTGGGAAACTTTCAAAAACTTCTTGACACAATTCACCGCCATGATGCAACAAAATTCCTAATTTCTGTGTATCTTCAGCTTTTATAAAGTACGCGTCAATAAAGCTTAGCAGCTGCCTTTTAAATTTTAACCAATTTATATTCATATCACCTTCGCCTTTTAAATATGGAAGTGATCCACTCATAGACGCTGCCGACGCCATATTTACTAAGTACCAAGTATTTTCCTTTCCACTGAACTGAATAATCTTTTGAGTCAAAATATTATCTTCTTATTGGTTAATCCATTTTCTTATGTTACAAAACACGTTACTTTACCGCTGTCACCATGTTGTGATATTTTAATAAAATAAAATATTAAAATAGTGCAACGTAATCTCTTTTATTAATTTTGACAGACATCATTCGTACAGACCACTAACTTATATCTAGTTACAGATTATACAACAGTATAGAAACGTTCCCCCGCTGAAAGGGAAGTGGTACACCAATCAAAAAAAGTTGAGATCTCAACTACTGCTGGGTATAGCTTCATTTGTTGAAAATATTACAAATTTCAAACGGAAAACTACACGAATTATAAAACAAAATCAAATCGTAAACACTTCATAGAGACGAAATTAATTTTATATGTATGTTAAGCAATAGAATAATGGTCTTAATAAAAGTCTTGAGAGCAAATTTTATTCCAACAACAGCAGTTAACAATTTTCACCCATTTGTAATGGCAAATTTATAGTGTGAACGGTGTTGTTCGTTTTATCACATGAACGAACAAATAGTCGTTTTAAACTTTCGCATAGCATTTTATTTAATGAAAAGTAATGTGTAGTTGCCTTTCTTCTATTTCAAAAAGCGGTAAAACCTGATTATGTCATGAAACTGTGCTGACTGCGTTACAATTATTGTAATAAAGTATATTATTAGAGTGGATGTTTAATGTTGTTTTGATAAGATTATACTTTAAAAAGACCCATTGGAAAGTCATTGGAGCATAGTTTTTGAGTTACAACTTTGGTCATTTTTTTTAATTAAAAACTAACTAACTCGGCCTCGCGTTGCTATGTCATAAATTAAAATGAAACCTATTCTATATCCTAAGTCGGAACAAATCCAGCAAAATTATTAAAAATCATCAAAATCGGTTGAATAGTTTTAGAGTTCATCGCGGTCAAACACTGTGGTAGGGAATTTTTGGGACCTCTTTGGTAATACTAACGTTTTTATCATTTAAATGGTACCCCCAGGGCCAAGATATGATCCATGTTAGAGCGAGCTAACCCAGAAGGCGCCTATCACCCTAGCTTTGAAGGACGAGTTATAAGTACTCGGAAATACAGACTCACGGAGAGAGTCTTACTTTGCTGTGCGCATCAGTAAATATGGTCAGTAGCGCTTCGTGCGACTCAAACAAAATTTGAGGGGCAAATTGTCGATAAAAAATGCCATATTTCACACCATTAAAGGCTCCGACACTGGTGACGGGACACATTGTATATAAAGATTTGTTCATAACGTCAGCAGTTGCAGAATGAATTTAAAATAGCAATCCCGGTTAGATATCCCCGCAATAAAAATAGCCCTAATAAAAAATTATTTCAACTTAGCCTTCACATAATTTTAACAGCATTTCAGTAATAATGTGTCAATAGATCCGATAATTACGATGTACTTGCAATAATCGGTGCGTGCGTATACTAAACGCAAATTACTATGATTTTCTAACAAATAAAGCAATTATATACACACTTTAATTTTAATGCAAACGGCATAAGCTGATTACCATTCTGGAGGCAGTCATTAAGACATCATCGGTCATTGGGTGCGGTAAGTGTGCCACACCGGTCCCTGGGCCATTCTCGGTTGAGTAAATCCATTGTTTATGCCCAACTTGATTAATAACGTGTCACTTTTGTATTATTGCTGTAATATTTGTGGATGATGTAATGGAAAGGATTCTCTGTTGTAATTACTTTTGTTATGGAATCGGCTTATTAACTTTGTAATCTTTTCAATTTCTAAATTGGTTAGTATACGCCATTAGCATAATAAACACAAAATTTAGATTTACCGTACGCTGTTTTCACTCTTAAAATACAAAAAAAATATATTTGCGAACACAACAAGACACTCAAACACACACAAATTAGTGATAAAATCTGTTTTCTTTGATTAGTTTTAAATTTATATATTATATTTCTTTCTTATCACTGTTTGAGAATTAATTTAGTTTATTTATTATTTAATTATATCTTAACTTGATGAGCGACTGAAGAGGGCGGGCGCTGTGACACAGTTATTGAAAGTACAACTGTCAACGTAAAATATGTTTATGACAAGTTATTGGATGATTCCGGTTCGCGAGTGCTAGTTGATACACGTGTTCAGGGAATTTGGTATTTTAGGCTATTAAATTATAGTCTCTTAGCTGTTTTATCCGCAATATTTGTTGTAGTTTGTGTTGTTCTACCTGGGTAAGTGTTTAATTAATAACTATTTGTCGCACCCTGCCATTGTTTGCGTTGTAAGCAACGTAAACAATGGATAGGGCCCCTGATCCACCTGACCCCCCGGATAGGGGGCTGTCACCGTCGCCGATGGAGTTGTCTCCGCCAGTATTTAGCCAAATGGCCACGAAACGTCGTCTAGATCCTGAATCTTTTGAATCACAATTGGAACCCATAAAAAAAGTAATAACGAACCATACTCAAAATTCGCCATCTACATCCGCGACAACAAATCAGTCGATTTACATACATCCATCTGTGACTGAATCCCCTCAATGTTACTATGAACAGGATAAAGGGCCTTTCATAGTACATGTGTCGAGGGAGGAGACAACCCCCTCATCTGGCACCTCTATCCGACCAATTATTTTTGGACAATTTTTAAAGAAAAATCGCGTCCGAAATGTAACTAAAGATGGTGTGAAAAAAGTTGGACGTAACAGAATAGCTGTAGAATTTTCAACATATAAAGATGCTAATGATTTCCTTAAAAACCCCTTTCTACCGCTTTATAAATACAATGCAGTGATACCAAATTATAATGTCACCCGCATGGGCCTAATCAGAGGTATCCCTACTGAATTGACAATGGAAGAACTGGTGGAATCCCTTGTTACCCCGGATTACTGTGGCATGGTACTCAAAGCAAGGCGCCTTAACAGAAAGCAAGTAACTGAGGGTATTATTTCATGGACCCCCACACAGACAGTGGTCCTCACATTTAAAGGCCAGACTCTCCCTACGAGAGTCTTTCTATTCTATACCTCAATAGCAGTGGATGCATATCAATACCCTACTATACAGTGTAATAACTGTTGCCGATTTGGGCACATAAAGGCTCAGTGCCGCTCTAAACCTAGGTGCTACCGATGCGCTCAACCCCATTTAGGTGCTGATTGTGATGTCACAGAAGATAAGTCTACCTGTCTATACTGTTCCAGCAACCATTTTGCTACAAATAGAAATTGCCCTGAACACTCTCGTCAGAAGTCTATAAAGATGCGTATGACTCAAGACAATATCTCATTTCAAGAGGCATCAGAATTCTTTCCAAGCGTTAGGAGGTCCTATGCTGACAGTACAAAGACACCAGCCATAGTTCCTTCCTCAACGCAACACCCTTCCCAGCTCCTCTCCCAGACCCCATCTCTACAGTCTTATAGAAAGACAGTCACCACTACTCCCCGCCCCCGAATAGTATTAGGTAAAAGCTATGATAAAGCAGCTCATCAGGAAATAATTAGCGACTGCTCATCATCACTTCCCAATGGTTGTGCTATTATCAATTCTGGCTCTGAGGTCACCCCAAATGAAGACTGTCTGGACCTTCTGTGGCTACTTGTTATTAATATTCTTAAAAAATTCAGTGATATCCCACTACCGCCCAACGTTGCACCACAAGTTCTGTCCCTTCTTAACTCTCTCAACAAAAATGGCTCTGAACATACTGCAATGGAATAGTCAGAGTTTAAAATCTAAAAAACATGAAATCCTATACCTCATACACAAATTCTCCCCATTAGTCCTCGCCGTGTCGGAGACGTGGTTTCCCAGAAAATACTGTTTTAATATTGCTGGTTTCTCATGTCTCCGAGATGATCGGGATGATGGATATGGAGGAAGTGCTCTAATTATTAGTAACTCCCTACTCTTTTCACAGTTACCCCTTCCTGCACACAACAAGGATGCCATTAATGCAGTGGCCGTGCGTATTAATGGTATTTCTTTTTTGTCTTTGTATATTCCTCATCCCCATTTCTCAGTACTACAGGAGCTTAAGTCCATTGTCTTAGCACTACCTGCTCCCATACTTGTTATGGGGGATTTTAATGCCCATCATGAATCCTGGGGCTCTTATCAAACAGACTCTTTTGGTTCTTTACTAATTGATATGTTTGATGAGTTGAATCTATGTGTTGTAAACACTGGCAGCCCCACTAGAAGACCCACTCCATCGCAAAACAATGGAAGCGCTGTTGATCTGTCAATCTGCTCCCCACAATTAAGCTCTCTACTGACATGGAGTACTATGAGAAGCACTTTTGGGAGTGATCATTTTCCCATTCTTATCTCCCTACCAGATAAAACTTTGACCACCTATAACACCCTACCCCTTTTAAAATTCAAATTAAATAAAGCTGATTGGCCATCTTTTTCATCAGAGACAGAGAAAATGATAGAGTTATTACCGGAGGTAACCCCTAGCAACTGTCTGGCTGTATATGAAAAATTCTCAGACTCTCTTTTGACTGCTGCTCATTCGCACATTCCCCCAAAACAAGCTAGTCGCAGAAGAATTTCGCCCCCATGGTGGGATTCAGATTGCACAAATGCTGTAAGAAAAAGAAAGGAAGCAGAAAAGAAATATAACAAATCAATGACCATGGAGAACTTCCTTCAATACCAACAGTCTGCTGCTTATACTAGAAGAATATTGTCTCAAAAGAAAAAATTAGGTTGGTCAAAATTTTGTGAGAACATGTCACCCCGTACTCCCTCATCTGTGGTTTGGAGACAAATGAAGAGATTCAGGGGCTCTCTGGATCATATAGGATATACAGCTAATGATCCTACAGAGTGGATTATGGCATTTGCAGATAAGCTTGCGCCACCCTCTGCACCAAACAAAGACTGCTTTCCACAGGACTCTTTTGTTCCTATATACTCCTCCGGTAGTTTAGATGGATCCTTTACTCTTCAGGAGCTTGAGTTGGCTCTTAAAGGGTTGAAAGATACTTCCCCCGGGGCTGATGGTATTCCTTACTCGTTCCTTATTAACTCTCCTGAAAAAGTTAAACTATATTACTTAAAGCTGGTTAATACGTTTTTTGATCATGGAATTATACCAGAGGCATGGAATAGGCAGATTGTTATCCCCTTACTTAAACCAAATAAAGATCCATTAGACCATAATTCATACAGACCTATCGCTTTATCCACAACCCTTTTCAAAATAACGGAACATATGGTAAGAAATCGCCTGGAATGGTTCCTGGAAAACCATGACCTCTTAGCTAAATCTCAGTTTGGTTTTAGGAAAGGATTTAGCACCATAGATAGTCTGAGTATTTTGACCACTGACATTCGCGTTGCTTTTAAAAAAAGACAATATGTTATAGGCGTGTTTCTTGATATATCATCCGCCTATGATAACGTCCTTCTTCCGGTGCTCAGGCATAAACTGCTACAGCTGAGTGTCCCAGTGAAGCTGGTTCGTTTTATTGTCAACTCCATTTCCTCTAGATCGATAGAGATCAGGTGTCACGGACCCTCCATTCCTCCCAGATCTATTTGGAAGGGACTGCCTCAAGGTTCAGTCCTTAGCCCTCTCTTGTACAGTGTATACACCTATGATTTAGAAAGGACTGTCAACTCGTTCTGCCAAGTCTTGCAGTATGCGGACGATGTTGCTCTATATGTTATATCGGATTCAGTACAAGAGGCTACCACGCGCTTAAATGATGCCCTCAGATATATGGGCGATTGGCTGACAGAGCATGGTTTGTCACTATCGGTTCCGAAATGCAATTGTGTGGTATTTACTAGGAAACGCGATAACACTTCTCCCCGAATATCATTTCAAGGGGAGCCTATACCAGTTGACAAACAAGTCAAGTTCCTGGGAATCTTCTTGGATTCCAGACTGTCGGGCATCCCTCATTTTAATAGCGTTATTGGTAAGTGTGAAAAGGGTATTAATGTCCTTCGGGCTCTTGCTGGTGTTTGGTGGGGGTCTCATCCCTTCACTCAGAAGCTGATCTACAATGCAATAGTACGTAGCCACCTCGATTATGGTACATTTTTACTAGACCCATGTAATAAACTTCCTCTCGATAAAATGGTCAAAATTCAGTCCAAGTGTTTACGTATCATCTTAGGAGCTATGAAATCATCGCCGATCAATGGTCTTCAAATCGAGTGTGTCGACCCACCCCTATACCTTCGCAGACAGTATTTGAGTGACCGGTTCCTAATTAAAGCTACACAGCATGCTTCGCACCCTATTTTTGATAGACTGAAAGAATTGTCTCGTGTAACAAAGCCAGCTTCCGATTCTGCATCAAATATCCCATGTATTCTACATAGCTACTATAAATTTAACAAACCTTCTTTACCTATAGAGCGTTTTCCCCGCCTGCCCCTTTTTATGAACAATTTTGATTCATTAACCTTCACTCCAAAAGTCATCCTCAACATAGGGATTAACAAAAGTACCCAATATGCCTCTAAGAACCTCCAAAAAATTTTAGCGTCGGATTTTGAAAACTGGCTTGTGATCTACACTGATGCCTCTAAATTACAGGATGGGGGCCCGGTAGGATCAGCCGCATGGATACCTGCTTATAGACTGGTGTTGAATTTCAAACTACCCCCTTTATCCTCTGTATTTACAGGGGAAGCAGTTGCACTCCTTGAGGCAATTTTATTTGTTGAATCCCATAACCTAAACAACACTATTATCTTCACAGATTCTCAGAGCTCCCTACAGGCCATTCTATCTAATCCATTTAGGTCAAAAAATCGGTTCCCAATCATCCTTAAAATAAGACAAGCGTTGTACCGCTGCAAGCTCAAATCATTAAATACCGTTCTGGTTTGGATCCCCGGGCATTGTGGCATTTCGGGAAATGAAACTGCAGACTCATGCGCCAAACAGGCAATCACTAACGGGTCCTTAGTTTACGAAAAGGTGTACCATCATGACCTCCTTACACTAGCCCATGCTCATTTGATGAGGTCGTGGCAGACTGACTGGCAAAATACTAGAAACCGCGCAGGTAGATATTATTATGAAGTCCAAAGATCTATTCCAAATACGCCCTGGTTTTTCAAACAGAAAGTAATTAGTAAGAAAGCTGTGTCAACCATCTGCCGTCTGAGACTAGGTCATGCCTGCACCCCTGTTCATCTTGCTAAAATCGGCGTAAGGGATACCTCTCTATGTGAGTGCGGCATGGAAGAAGGAACTACAGACCACATCTTTTTCAATTGTTTAAAGTTAACCGTGTCCCTCTATGATGTCCTTCCTCATGACACCCCTCGTCCTACTAATATAAAATGCGTCCTTAGTACGTTAAACCCTCCTCTTATCGAAATTTTGTCCAAATTCCTGGCAATTAACAATATTAAACTATGAACTAGCCTGATAACCCCGCCTCATTTAACTGCCGAATTTTGGGATTTTACTAAATTTCTTATATGTGATGCTTTGTGATGTCCAGTGCTGTTATATATTTGTTTTAGGTAAACCTGTGCTAAGAGCTTACATAAAATCTTTATTATAATTTAATGCAGAACATTCCCTTACGTGTAAAGGCTACTCACGTGACATTGGCGGAATTGTGAAGGCACAAAACAAGCCACTTACCAAAAGAAGAAGAAGAAGAAGAAGACAAGTTATTGATTACTAAATAGATAAAGATTTTCGTAAACGTAAACTTGATGATTGCAAATAGTTATTTGTTATGCAAGGCTGCAAAGTTGAGTTTTGGCCGCAAGTTACCTCTATTGAAAGCTACCTAAGACTAACGAGGGTTTAAAAGGTACGAGATGCTAAAAACTGCTGCCGAGAGAAACACGCGAATTTTTTCGACAGCGAGCAAAATTTTTATGTGCAAGAAAAACAGCTTTAAATAAAATGGTAAATAGCTATATTGGTCGCTGTTAGACATTTTTGATATTAATTCTTTCTGATTAAAAAAAAAACAGAACGCACCTGAAGATACCTTTACAAATGCTCGTATTTATCTCTCAAACATCTGCCCCTACCAGGATTCGATCCCAGGCCCATCAATACGAAAGGCAGGTTCGCTACCGTTGCACCAAACGGTCGTGTAATTGACTATAACTTTGATGTCAGGGTTATCTGGTGATCTGTCGACTTCACCCCGACATCAAAGTTAGTTGTAATTACTCCACATACTGTAGTGTGTTGACGAGAACTGTCCGCGCTTCCATTGTTAGGTGAACTGCAGATCTCGGATTACGGAGAGAGCATTGCGTCGCGATATTATCTACATCTAGATACAAAATAATTACCATTCACGCATCTTTAAAACTAATATAAAATATTAAATTTAACTAAACAATAAACTTAATTTTTTTTACTACTCAAAATTAATAAAATTAATTAATTAGTGACGACCGTTTGGTGCAACGGTAGCGATCCTGCCTTTCGCACCGACGGTCCTGGGTTCGAATCCCGGTAGGGGCAGATGTTTTTATGATGAATACGAGCATTTGTACCTGAGTCATGGGTGTTTATATATATTCCTATGAATATTACATATCTATGTATCATATATGTATGTCTATCCGTTACCCTAGTATCCATAACACAAGCCTTATAATGCTTACTTTGGGCTAGGCTAATTGGTGTGAATGTAGGAAATATTTATTTATTTATTATTTAATTAATAATAATCACACCAATTAGCCTAGCCCAAAGTAAGCACTGTAAGGCTTCTGTTATGGATACTAGGATAACGGATAGCCATACATATATGATACATAGATATTTTATATTCGTAGAAACACCCATGATTCACGTACAAATGCTTGTATTCATCATACAAACATCTGCCCCTTCCGGGATTCGAACCCAGGACTAAAGGTGCTTAAGTCAGGATCGCTACCGTTGCAGCAAACGATCGTCAACATCCACGTTTGTTGAACATTATTTGGTCATATCATGTTGATGATGTCTACAGGGTTGGCCAAAAATACCGGAACACCTAAATAGCTCTTGAACCGTAAACATTTTCAAAAAAAAAATTCAAACAAAAGTTTCTTAGATATAAACAAGCTATCGTTTAAAAATATATTGAAAATAGAGGGTGCTCGTTTTATAATGGAAACAGGGTAACCAGCCATTTTTTTTTAAATACAACACCCTGTATATTTTTACATTTTTCGATTCTTAGATTAATTTTAAATATTTTTGTCTAAATTATTTTTTTTATAAAACGCACCATTTTTGAGTTATAAGAAATTAATCAAACTCCTGAATTTCATACATACTCGTTTATTTAAGTCAAATGATAAATTAACTTCAAAATCAAAAATAAAGTAGGCTTAAAGATGGAAGTTTGAACTTTTGTTTGAAATTTTTTTTTTATGTTGACGGTTCAAGAGTTATTTACGTGTTCTGGTATTTTTGGCTAACCCTGTATATTCAAATGGGTTTGTATCTAGTCTGTGTGTTAGCAAATGCACGGCGCATGCACCGCCCCCCATTGTGCCTAATTGTGTCAAGTGCGCAGTTGATAAACACGTCCCGTTACTCGCTATTGTATTTGTGACAATTTTTAGTATTGTTTGTTGGCACTACAAAGTCTTTTGTTATAAAATAGACATAGAGCAGACACCGTTACGGAATCAGAAACCTTATTCAAACACAAAAAAGTGTATAGAAAATGACCTTGTAACTAGGTGACCCGACCACGTGTTGCTGTGTCATGAAATAAAATGAAACCTATCCTATTTCCTAATTGGAAACAAATCCAGCAAAAAGAAAGAAAATTATCAAAATCAGTTAAGTAGTTTGGGAGTTTATGGAGGTCAAACACTTACAGGAAATTTGTATATAACTGTATTATACAAATATGTAAAAATAAAATAAATAGCAAAGAAATTGCTTTTAGTAACTATCCATCATAGTTTGTTAATGTCTATCGTTTATCCCGAAGATTGACTGGTAGAGAATGCTATTAGAATTAATTGATTACCAATTTGTTTGCTGTGTGGGGTACGACAAAGTAGCAGATAACATCAACCTTTCACATTCACGCGGCTAATGATACTGGTAATAATCACCATACCTACATCTTCCGTATGGTGCTTCCACACAGTTAGTGGTTAACATCTGATAATAAAATGTTATTTTTTGTTATTACCGTGTTACTCAACTTTGTTGGCTGGTTCCACCAATATCAATGGCATTTGTTACAGATTTTTTACTCACTTAACTTCTTTAAATTAATTAAGAAAATACCTCATCACAATTATTACTTTTTATCTATAACTAGCTAACCCGGCCACGAGTTGCTGGTATAACCCGGCCACGCGTTGCTGGTAAAACCCGGCCACGCGTTGCTATGGTAACGTTAATTAATTATAAAAACTGTTATTCTTAGGCTTATGGTAACTATATACGGTAACAAACCCACAAAGTCCTTCATTTATATAGTAGAGATATCATGAGATACATTTTTCTTTACGAAAATACAATACCATTGCCTACGTTAGTTTGTGAAAATATGGCTTATCATTTTATGTTATCGGCGGCGTAGCTGTGAAGAGCAACATTCAACAAATAAAAACAAATGGTCGCAAAAGTTATAAAATGTTACCTATATTCTTATTGTAATTATAAAATATCTGCGGTGTGGATGCACGAGACGACCACAAAAGGGATAGCGGCTTTTTTTTAATTATGGGCAGAATATTGGTAGAATAGGATAGCACTAAACTTTCACACTATTCAGTGTCGTAAAAAGCGGCTAAATGATATTGTTCCGTCGTCCTCATTTTTCCAATAGACCACCAAACTTACAAATAGGCGCCAACATTACATGGTTGATATACCAAAGAATCGCACTTAGAGTTTTTGTTCCAATTTGGTAATCTGTACCGCTAAAGAGTGAAACTCTTTGTCGAGTCTGTTTCCTGATCACAATTTAGGGGCCTTTTAGTCACGAGTGAATAGGTATCTTCTAGGCAGGCGTGTCACATCCTAGAATGCGTCGTCTAGATAGCTGTCGAGCGCTAACTTATCCTAACTATATTATGACAATACTGTATGTGTGTGTGTGTGTGTGTTACCATATTGTCAGTGTAAGCCTAAGAATAACATTTAAGAAGGCTTAGAACGGTAAGCTGTATGTGTAGTCGTAGAACCGAAACGTTAGCGCGATTCATTTCAGTACAGCGACATCTATTATAATAACTGAGAAGCCGGGTCAGCTAGTTCATGATAAAAAAGGTAACTACCATACATCTGCCGAAGACAACAAAAGGAGTAACAGCATTTTTTCAATTTTAGTCTTTTACAGCGTTCTCCAATCCGCTTGCCAAGCGTGGAGATTTAGGCCATTTTGGGGAAGGCTTTAGTTTAACCACTTGTTATACTAAATTGTATTTTTAGTCAATAAAGCTTTTTGAATAAATTAATTAATCCAAAAAAATCTGCGAATTTACTTGTGAGCCGAGTTGATTTTTTCTAGTATTTTAAAGAATATATTATTAGAAAAGAAAAAACAATTTGTCTCTGGTCAGGTAGGGCTCGAATATTTTTACAATTGAGTTATCGAGACCTTGACAGACCCGTAGATTTTTGCAAGTATTTCTTAAGCTAACTTCAGCGCCATATCTTCATGTTCTAGGTTCTACTGCTTACAACATCATTATTAGGTACATACTTGTAACCACAAGAATAGAACACTCGATAAAAAAACAGCTATGTAATTATTATATTTTTGTTACTTTAATAGCTGCTGGTCTGTTAAAGTCTAGGTAGCCAATTGGAGGAGTTAGTCGGAAGGGAGATGATGTGGGCTGTCACAGTCCCACCTGAAATTTTAAACAGGTTGAACTTTTTCTAGTTATAGTTTCTTTGGATTGCAGTCTCTGATGACTAAAGCCTTTGATCAATGTGTGTTGCCAGGATTGACAAACGGAACGGAGACGTGGTACCTTACTATGGACCTCATAAGAAAGCTCAAGGGCCAAAGGGCCATGGAGCCTGCTATGCTCGGAATTTCCTTACGTAATCGAATCAGAAATGAGGAGATCCGTAGAAGAAACAAAGTAACCGATAAGCCCGCAGAATTGCCAAATTTAAATGGCAGTAGGCTGGGCACATAGCTCGTATAACTGATGGCCGTTGCGGCAGAAAAGTTCTAGAGTGGCGACCACGCACCAGAAAATGCAGTGTAAGCCGGCCTCCGACTACATAGGTGGACCGTCGATCTGGTGAAGGTCGCGGGATGCACCTAGATGGGGCAATGCAGGGTCGGTCATTTTGGAGATCCTTGAAGGAAGGCTTTTGTCCAGCAGTGGATATTATTTGGCTGAGAGGAATAACACAAATATATAAACATTAACGGTAGTTAGCCGGTAAGCTGGCAGGGCTTATCGGGAATCAGCTTATTAGCTTTCTATGCAAATATAAAACGATCTTATCATTTTAAAGTTGTTTTTGTGATGACCAGAACTCTCTATTTCCTAAAAGCATAAAAAATTTAGGTCAAAAAGATATTTGGACATAAAATGCAATTAAGTCATCAGTAACATTTTAATGGCCATAATTATCATCTGCGTGGGCGTAACCGTATACAAAACAAACACCGCTTTGTGAAACGTGAATGTCTTAAGAAATAACCGAGGCGAATTACTAACTGCGATTAATTAGAAAACTCTATAAACCCTTTCCGTGCCAGCTACGTGAATACTCGTAGTGCGGTACTGTAACATGGTGCCGACTACGAGTATGCTCGTAGATTTTTTTGGCATCCTATACAAAAAAAAATATTTCTTGGCACTACAAGTAAGATCGGTTTTTTAGAGTTTGACATTAGGAATAAAAATACATGTTGTGTTTAAATAGTATTTTCGTAGCTGGCACGGAAAGGATTAAATAGAAGTGCGACGACCGTTTGGTGCAACGGTAGCGATCCTGCCTTTCGTCCCGGTAAGGTTTGGATACCGGAAAGGGAAGATGTTTGTGTTATGAATACGAGCATTTAGACTTGAGTCATGGGTTTTTATATATATTCCTATGGATGTATACCCATTACTTTAGTATCCATAACACAAGCCTTAGATATAGTGGTTACTTTAGACTACGCTAATTGGTGTGAATATAAGAAATATAATTATTAATATAAAATAAATTGGGAGACAATTTCTCGGGATCATGTAAATAATAGTTTGTCATCCAGTTGTCAATTTGTTTATTTAATTTTATGATAAAAACAATCTACTTATACGTTAATAAATTAAATGATTTGACGTCGATAATATCTTGAAGCAAATTCTATGGCAGTTATATTGCAGATGTCCTTAAAATATCTGCGTTTCTTCAGCTATCCAACATAGTATACATCAAGGATATTATCAAAATTCATAGGAAAAAACTTAAATTAATAGCTCCCAGGCAGTAGTAAAAAATAACGGCGTTTAGCCTACACATTAAAAAACCAATTAAGCATAAATTAAAACAATCAAAACAGATATATGATGACATTTATTACTCTTTTCACAGGAATTCTACGGCTACAATTCATATTATGTTTCACATGTCCGCCTCTGTTTTGCACAAGCATTCTGTTTCTTAATCCACACAAGCTACCTTCTAATAAATCGGGCACGTTCCTAATTATTAAATTTATGGGTCGTTCTACTTTTTTACCGGCAATGGCCTGTCCTTCGTCTTATTAAGGCATCACGTTAGAGTATTGATATTTACGGTTTTTTAATTCGGTTCGAATAAACGTCCATATTTTTCTTATCTATTAATATTATGTAATTTTTCTTTTTCTTCAACCAACGTATTTTTCGTTTGTTTTCCGTAGAATGCCGTGACAGAGTGGTAAACAGAAATGTTGTCTCCACAGAAAAAGGCCACTCTGTCACATATTTTTTTTAAAAACCAACGTTAATGATTAATATTTGCCACAAAAGAAGAAGAATTAGTCCTAATGACAACACAGATGCAATTTCTTTTAAATTCCACACAGAAACCACAATTATGGATAGTTCAAAAACCCAAAAAAAACAGAAAAACGTCGTTTCACTGTCCGTAAATAAGAAGAACGACTCTTATACAAATAAAATTGTTTATTTGATCGCATATATAAGATGACCATCACGTTCGCCATCCTGTGATCACGGCTCCTGTCGAAACGTTAGGATTAAATATAAATAACACAAAATAATCCCGTCGTTTATCCAGTATTTTGCGATAGATGCATTTTAAGAAATATATTGATGAAGTAGTAGTCTTTGAAAAACTATATGTATGCTTAAATATACTATCATATTTTTCTTGACGACCTTTTGGTGCAACGGTAGCAATCCTGCCTTTCGCACCGATGTTCCTGGGTTCGAATCCCGGTAGGGGCAGATATTTGTATGATGAATACGAGCATTTGTACCTGAGTCATGGGTGTTTATATATATTTCTATAAATATTACATATCTATGTATCATATATGTATGTCTATCCGTTACCCTAGTATTCCATAACACAAGCCTTACTGTGCTTACTTTGGGCTAGGCTCATTGGTGTGAATGAAGGAAATATTTATTATATTTATATTATGTAAGATAAATTGTACTGATCGTTTTTATTTAGGGAATCGAATTCACAACCTTTGGACGCCCGGTTCAATGCTTTGCTATTATTCACTGCTATACCAATTCCGGGTTCGATAGCCACCTGAGAATTTACTTGTGAGCCGAGTCGATTTTTTCTAATATTTTTCTATTAAAATAATTTATCTTATAGTATTGCATTGAAAAATGCAAAAAATACATAAAAATCATAAGTATCGTTTTTTTCTAATATTTTTCTATGAAAATAATGTAGTGATCAGTTTTAAATATACCTTTTTATATAGTAAATAGGTATAGCTTGACCGCCATCTTGCTTGATGGTAAGCGATGATACTATCTTTTTTTTACCAGGGGGAAATGCCTTTGCATACCCCCCTGCCACGGGGAGACAGAGGGTTATGTGGGGCTCGAACTCACTAAAACTCCCTGAGTGTTTCGTCTGCCGCTATGCGACGGGTCTCGGGAAACAAGACTACCGCGACCAGCCGCCGGTGGTCCAAAGAGGACCTTATGGTCCCATCTCGTCCTGGCGTTACTCTGCCGCCAGTGAGGCGGCTACATCCATCGCATCTGTCCTACTAGCAGCCGTAGCGCTAGGAGCCGATGGCGCGGCCGTCCCCTTTTTGGGCCTGCAATGATGCTATCTAGGATGTGACGGTTTCACCTAGAAGATACTTATTCACTCGTGACTTGAAGAACTTTGTACTCAACACCCGTGTATAATTATCTTTCTTAATACATTTAATTCTTATAGAAGATTATACAGATTATTCTATTTATCACCAAGAATTCCCATAAAGTTCATACGATTCTCGTTTCAGTAACAGAGAACATTGACCGTAAACACATTGCGGTCAAATTCCTACCGCAATCCACTGTCCAGTAAATGTACCCATTACGTATAACACGACACACGTATTATGTTTAAACAAGATTACCGCACAACAACAATGCAACGTATCGCACACTTCCTCAGAATATAATGTGTTCGGAATATATTGTGTGTAATAGTGAAAGTTATTGACATATTAGTGGTCGCGACGAAACGTATTAATTGCAACATAAATTAAGAAACATTCCTTTTATTGGTTTTATAATTGCACATGTTGTTTTTATTACCAACTCCTGTTTAGTGTAAGTAATAAAATAACATAGGTTGTAGATTTGAAATTACTAACAATTACATTATGGATCATTGATGTACGATAAATAAATGATGTGTGAGTATAAAAAACACTAATTTTATTTATTTAATTTAACTAGCGGCCCGTCCTGGCTTCGCACGGGTGGAAAAAAATCTTAAAAAATTTTCTATTATTAAATATATATTAAACTAGCTGACCGAGCCACGCGTTGCTGTGGCACAGTAATTTAAAGAATTTTTCTAAAATAAAGTAGCCTAAGTTACTTCTTTTTACATCAGTACCTGCTAATAAAAGTCCCGTCAAAATCGGTCCAGCCATTTGAGAGATTAGCCGGAACAAACAGCTGTATACATTATATTCATATATTACAAACAGACACTCCAATTTTATTTATATGTATAGATATATCTTTCCGTTAGCGCCATCTAGCGTCCGGTAGACGAACTACTTGCGGTTAACGCGTTGCTATGGTAACGCATATACAATAGAAAAAGAGCGGACAGACAAACACACAAACCACTGTGAACTTAGATTATAGATTTATTATTTGTTTACTTTCCAAAGGTTAGTTCAGTAAGGTTATATAGAAGGTTATATACAAAATATATTATATTTTGTTAGTGGTGAGTCATCATAGAGTCCACCTAATCAACAATGTTCAAAAGGTAAACGATATTTTATAGTGTTTTAATTATTTTTCTGATATTAAATTCTAGAAATAACATAATTCACTAACTAATTATTGCTTTTCAGGTACAATTATTAATATAATTTATAACAGTGCCTTTCTAAATTCACATTAAAGAGCACATCAAATTGTTGCTACTTATTCACCTTTTAAACATTTGAAATTGAGAAATGGATTTTAAAATGAGCATTTTATCTAATTTGATCTTTGGATATATGATAGGAATGCAAAACAATTATATTAGATTACGTTGAACATTAAGTCAAAGTGACCATGATAAATTCGTCACAGAATGATGTTTCACAGTTATTTGTAATCGGTACTATAGAATCAAATGTAACCTTGGAGTCAGCTGACTTACTCGCAAAATTTGCTTATAAAATATCATTGTCGATTCTTAGCACGGAATAGACAACAGCTCTTTATCTACGTTAAAATAAAAAATAGTTATCAATCAATATTAAAATAAAGCTACATCCACTCGGCAAAAAATTGATATAGGAAACTTGAGATTTTTGAGTATGTTGATGTGTTGTTCTCTGTACACAATCAAAAGGAGTTTCGATTTGCTCCTCAAAGGTATCAGGTAGTTTCCAAATCTATTGGTAACTGCCAACACACATACGACACGCGATGCACTCGTGAGCTAATATATACTTTACTACCTTTTGCACGCTACTTCGCTCGCAGAAACCGGTTGTGTATGATACCCTATGTTCCTTTCTGTGTCCCTGACAACGTGTATGCAAAATTTTATAATGATCGGTTGATTATTTAAGACGTGAAAGCTTCACAAACAAACAAAAAATTACTTTGCCATTTATAATATTAGTATATTATAAATGGCAGAATTAGTCCTAATTCTAGAATAGAATTAGAACATTAACAAAAAGAGAAAATATCAAATATAAGCTCAAATGATAAATTGAGTGATGTGGCGCGAGCCAAAGAAAAAAAGCGAGCGCATTTCAAGTGGCATCTAAGATTTATAACTGCCTTATTTGAAATTGTTACAATTTCCGCGCTCTCTGTATTTTGTGACAATCTAATATGACTCTAAAAGCTATCAAGCTATGGTTCAACGCAAAAAACACTGGTTGCCTTCGCTCTGCACGTACTGACATTGTTAGGCTTAGGACGCCTTGACTCCTAAATCGGGAAGTTAAATATGAGTTAAGTCAAACTATACTCACCATCCATAACTATAGCTCCATCCCTTTCACTCGCATTGTCTATAAACAGTATTTCCTATAGTTTTGTATAGTGTAATTAATTTATATCAAACCCACAGATCCCGGCCGCTAAGCGCGCATATATTAGCTCCAGCTAAGATATCACTGTACGACCCTAGCTTCGGAAACATAACATAAATTCGATTTCAATCGCATCGGCATCTCCTAATTAAGTGAAGTGCATCTTTACATGCCAGCTTGCTTGTTTGCGAAGGATGTGGTATGTGGACTTTCTTTGATTGGTATCGCTTTGCTATCCCAACGCTGGGCAGGTGACACGGGCTGATAATCCTACTAATTGCGCTCCGCTCCACAAACGGCGCTCAGTCAGAGCACTGTCACAGATAATATATGGCTAAAGCAGTAAGGTAACTACGTAAAATTGATCGATACGAACGCACTCATACAGGCGTAAGTCTCAACAAGACCTCTAAGTAAATATTGCAGTGCAATCGCGAGTGCTGCGTCGAAAAGAGTCGTCACGTTTTCTTTTCTTTGCTGCTATCCGTTTCAATGATGATTTTTTAAACATAAATATATATAATTCTATACTAAAGCATTTCAAAAGTGTACTTGCAGACAAAGATTTGTGTTTGTTGTAATACCGAAGAATAAAGACTTATAAAAATGAAGATTTTTGTAATACTAAATTTTATTTATAATCTATTCCGCCGACTCCCTTTTTTTATCCAGATGCACTAGGGGCTACTGGGTAGTAGTTTACTAAGTAAGGGTTTATTCGGTTGCTATTCCTACCTGTCGCACCAAGTGCTTCTTAACATCTTTTATAATGCGCACTGCAAAGGGGTGGAACTCCCTCCCTGTGTCTGTATTGTAGAGTACGCATAACCCGTCCGTTTTTAAAACCAGGGCGAGTAGGCACCTTCTAGGTTAGCTCATTCCATAGTGGATACTATCTTGGCCCCCGGGCTTGATTGAGATTAAGAGCGAACTCATTTAAAATTAAAAATCTCGTTGATTCATTCAATTATTTGATTAATTAATTAATATAATATTACTTTAAAATTATACAAAAGAAGCATGTGTGCAATTCACACGCGATAGAAGTAAAACCTTCAAAAATAATACGTACACGTATACAAATTACCACGGTTGTTGTGATGTCTTCTCTCTACTACGTACTACGCTACAGCACACAAACACGTATTAACACACGTACATAATACTTCCAATCTCATTTTCTCCGACGTTAAATCTTATGAATTTTTGCGTCTGTCTCTTTTTACTGTCGCTATTTCGTTACATCGCCTTTCAAATCACAACGATGCTAAAAAAGTTTTCACTTCTAACACTCGAATGGAATGTTGGTATTTATCTCAACAAATAGGCATAGTTTCGATACTGTTTTAGATTCATATTTACTGTGGCATTTGGGCCAATTAGCGACGCCACTGATTCGTACGCGTTACGTGACTCATGCCTACGTTTGAGGTTTGATAATTGGACTAACATTAGAATACTTGATCAAAGAGATATTTTTTAATATGTTTTAGAACTTATCATAGTAAGGTCAATGATCTTTCTTACCCCCGCTGTCTTGGACAATCCTTCGGATTATAAAAATAATTCAGTTCTTTATTAATAAAACAGCATATAAATTATATATTTTTTGTTATTTAAGATTTACGAATGCGAGATTCCCGCCTAATTCTTCAGACAAATTAATTTGTTCCTGTAAATTGTTTTAATGTCTTATAAAAATTATTAAGTGAAAATTTAAAAATACCTGTAAAAAAATTCAAATCGACTGCTGTAACATAATTCCTCAACTGCAAGGTTCGACAATTTAAAACCAGACGGTGTCGGTTGAATTTATCAAGGCCGGTACAAGCCTCGGTTGTCTAGTGGTTGCAGGGTCCAGCTCAATTTACGCAGAATACGCAGGTTTGAGCCCCAATCATCATATATTGTATATATGTTTTTTTCTATATTTCTCATCCATTTATTATCCATTAACAGTTTTATTTTGGTTATTTACACTTATTGTTTATTGTGTAATTTTCCAACGATAAGAAAATAAAATAAATAATATAATATTAAAATTAGTAGAAAATATTCATCGACCATATTACCAAGTAAAATAAACTACAGTCTAAATTATTACAAAATAACATTTTTCTCTATATTAATTGTAGGAAGTATCAATATATAATAAAAATATCGTTGCGTGTATTTATTTCCGCACGTAAGAAGTTATACTTCTTTAGCATAACTAAACAAATATAACTAAAAATTTCCTCCCGTGTGCCCGTACTCTTTGTTTGTGAAAAGAAAGATGAATTTATAAATTATATAGTGATCAGTAAGAAGCATCAAAAAATTAATAGATTTTCTTTATATCTGTATACAGAATCAAGTAATATATCAAAAAACCATTAAAATAAACTATTTAACAAATAGTAATGTAAAAATAATAATAATTTATATTATAAAGAAATAAAAAGAATACATACCGACATGAAAAAGTTTATAAAATAAAAACTACTTTTAAATAAAATTGCTATAATGTTATTATATAATATAAAATTGTTATTATAATATTATAGAAAATTATTGTTAACCAATATATATAATTTAAAATCACACACACACATTCTTAATTAGCGGCCAACTTCATCCTGCTGGTTTATTCCATGTCGCTTTTGAGGGCAACTTCAACCTGTTACTTTTGTGTTACAGTATTGCGCGCGCATCTTAAATATCACTCTCATCATTTTTTCATAACGCGTAAATAAGTATTACTTCAATAAGATAAAAGATAAAATGGATTAATAATACATTCATTATCTATGCCATACCAACATCGTAAAATACCCACAAAAGTTTTATTAAACATAACATCCCTTCAAAAACTTCCACTTCATCATGCTCATTTGACTGTAGCAACCCTGAACAAGAAACTCCAACGTTTACAAATTGGTAATATAACGAGTTTATTACAATCGGTGTCATATTTCGACCCTGGACCCGCAGACAAACAGACTGCGAACGACCAGTATAATGTTTCAATCTGGTTTGGGTACAAAAAACACAAATATTGTTTAAATGTTATGTAACAAATGCCAGGCTACCGTTACTCGAGGATCGAGGACACGAGCCCGCCAAATCGTGACAAGGAAATAAATAAAATTATGCAAAGTGCTAAGCGTAACATCCTCAGGTAGCAAATAAAAATACTGCATGAAATGGAACGGTTTTTTTGAAAAACGTATTTATTTTCATTTTACTTTTTGGCGGGAACGGGAAGCGTCACGTTGGTGGTTTTGTTTCTCTTGTTGAATTGTGTTGTTGTGGATATTAGTGCGTAATAATGGTGGATTATTAACCACTAAATGTTTGTGAACATACAAGAGTGTTGGCAAGTGTAACAAAGCAGCGGAAGTTGTCTTTTTCTGCTCTCTCAAGAAGTCCACGGTGAGGTTTCAGTAAAACTCCACACATTTACTGAAACCTAGCAAAAATATATATAAATATATAACTGACAATTATACTTAATTGACACTGGCTAAATGCACAAATCGTGCAAGCCATAAAAAAGAATAATTATACATATTTCTATTTAATCTTGACGTTTCGATTTCACTGAGATTTCAGTTCCTGCTTCTGAAAAGAAGTCTAAACGTCAAGATTACATTTTAACGTCAAAATTCATAACACTAGTGCCATTAAAAAAAGGCATAATATATTTACAGGGCGACAGTTAAAGTATAGTTATTTTTTTAACGAAAGTATTTATAAGATTTTTGTGAAACTCTACTTTTTGGATCATGTTTTCCAATTACTTCACATTATCCTCGAATGTGTTCGATAATTTTTGAATTCGAAATGGAAACTTTTTACATGTAGTAAAATACTCGATGAGCTCTCAATAAGCGTATTACTGATATAGATACAAAGTCACAAATTACATAATACATATTACAAACGGAACGTTTCGAAGGAGGTCAAGATAAAATACTTTTGGAGAAACATTAAATCGCTTTCAAATTCCAGACGAAGTTCAATTTTTTTCGACTTTTTATTGTTTTCTTACTACGAGGGTGGATTGAAAAGTACTCGGCCTAACCAAGAAAACAAACACATACAAAATCTATTATATTTTTATTTTTCTACATAATAACCATCAAGTTCAATGCACTTGTGCCACCTGCCCTTCCAAGCATTTAAACCATTGAAAAAAAATTATTCTTCCTTAGAGTCAAAATATGCGTCTACTGCTGCTTTGACCTCATCGTTTGTGGAAAATTGTTGACCTCCCAAGTGCTTTTTTAGGTTGGGGAACAGAAAGAAGTCTGATGGTGCCAGATCAGGTGAATAAGGTGGATGCGGTAAGAGTTCAGAGCCACAGTTGTGGATTTCAGCAATCGATTTCACAGACCTGTGCACACGGGCGTTATCTTGATGAAACGGGATTCTTCTTCTAATCATTCCTGGACGTTTTTCTTTAATTTCCTCTCGTAAACGACGCAGTAAGATGCAGTAGTAATCGGAGTTTATAGTCTGACCCCATTCAAGATAATCGATCATAATCACACCCTTCGAGTCCCAGAATACTGAAGCCATTACTTATTAGCCGACAAAATCGACTTAGCCTTTTTAGGGGGTGGTGAACCAGATCTTCTCCACTGTTTTGATTGTTGTTTTATTTCCGGTGTACAGTAATGAAACCATGTTTCGCCCATAGTAACAAAACGATAAAAAAAATCATCTGCGTCGGCTTCAAATAACTCCAAACAGACGCGTGAAATAGTCAATCGCGTCCTTTTTTGTTCGACTGAAAGCAGACGCGGAACCCACCTCGCAGACACCTTGTGGAAACCCAACTTGGTGAGAATGATGTTTTGAGTGCGTTTATAAGAGATGCATATAATCTTGGCTATCTTTCTAATTTTTAATCTGCGGTCTCCCATAATTAAATCAAACACTTTTTGAATATTTTCGTCAGTAGTGGACGTCGAAGGCCTTCCAGAGCAGGGTTCATCTTTCACACTCTCTCTACCAAGCTTGAATTCTGCTATCCATTTTTTGACGAATGAATATGACAGAGCAAATTCCCCTAATGTACTGACCATATCATCATGGATGGCTTTTGATGATAGCCCCTTCTTTTGGAGGTGTTTAATGACGACACGCTGCTCGATTTGCTCCATTCGCGGAAATTACGTCCGATTGCTATGTTAATAAGTTTATAAAATCAAAACTAGTTATCGCACACGTTTCAAACTTCACACAATTAAGTAGTCTGAATTGAACTTAATAATGTAGATAGATTTGATTTTCAGAATTGAATCTATCTATTTAGTTCTTACACTTCCGCGCACAATACACATCAGAATAAAACACTTTTTTACGGATTTTTGCGCATGTTTTATTTTATTTTATATTTAATCCTGACGTTTCGACTCCTTTACAGGAGTCGTGATCCTGTAAAGGACGACACGACTGACACGACTCCTGTAAAGGAGTCGAAACGTCAGGATTAAATATAAAATAAAATAAAACATGCGCAAAAATCCGTAAAAAAGTGTTTTATTCTGATGAATCTATCTATGTTAGGCCGAGAACTTTTCAATCCACCCTCGTATTAATCGTTCTACTTACTCCTATTACCATTTTTGACGTGATAACGTCTTATAAATCGATGGACGCCGGCTGGTTGCACGAAAAAGTATAACGTTCCGCCTGAGCCGAGCGAACAAGCGAGAGCGCGGAACAAGCGACGATCGGCCTAAGCGTTCGACTTGTGGCGCATCTATCTCTCTTCCACTTCATGAAGTGAAAAGTTAATGTGGCTTCCATTGTTTATTACAACAACTTAATGTTAATTTATCGAAAAAATATTAATTTTCAATTAACTCCTTCTTTGTCTTTTACAAAATAATGATAATTCAGTGATAATAATTCAATTCAATTCATAAAACTATGCAATGCCGTAAAATTGTCGTCCGTAAACTGACTTTACAGACAACCAATTTTTCATAATAATTATATTTACATTATTATAAAAAGTTATAACACGATATAGTGGTAAAAAGGTAGTTGAAAAGTCGTTTTATGTTTCATATTCCACTCCTCTATACAAATATATACTTATGGTTTATTCCCTCGTTTTTTATCCAGTAAAGTGTTTACGTCATGAAAAGTTTAGATTTTCATCTCATAATAATAAAATAAAATAACATTTAAAATACGACCCCAGAATGCCTTTGAACGGCTCTCACCAATGTGGATGTGAAGCCATTAATGCAGCTCAGACGTGTATTACAATAATTGGATTGACATTGATTGGCGATTAAAGTGTTTATAAATTAAAACAGATTACTACAGATAAACTGAAGCGGTATGTGGACTATTTACTGCGATTAGTTTTGTCTTTACTTAAGCGGTCAAGCGGGTTTCACACTGACTACAAGTGCAGAAGGCTGAAGTCTTAACAATTAGTAATAAAAATATTTTCAGCTTCTTCTGTCTTCCTTGAATACTGACGTTTAGACTTCTTGTCAAGAGAAGTGTTTAGAGAATCCGTGTGTTTAGCAGAAAAAAGCGCTAGGCAGCACTTGTAAGCAAAATGGCGATCGTTAAGCGGTAAGCGCTGTCAAATGGTAAATAACTATATTCCTCTAGGACGCCAACTTAGCGGTCACTGGGGAACATAACCTCAATTAAATATATTTTTATTAAATGCAGTCAAAAGTTTTAAACTATGAATAATATATTGAATAATTTAGTGAATGACAATAGTGAAGAAGACGAGATTACTACTATGTATTATTTTAAAGCTTGCACAAAACCACCGGTTAACTTAAGTTTGTAAACAAACTTATCTAAGCAAAATGGCGGAAAACGTCAGCGCTGCGAAAGTTAGAAAACGTGTCCTTGCCGAAAACTGTATAGTTTGTTTCTCAGCGCTAGCGAGCGCCATCAATATTTTTTTTCTGCCAAACATACGGAATGAATAAAGTTTTTTTCCGGTCTCGAAAACGGATTCGGATTTATTCGAACAAGTTGTGTAATTCCGAAACATGAGACAATAAATAAAGCATACTTACTTCTTATATTTTTGCGGTCACTCATTTAAATGAATCACTTTTACTGTCATCCCGTCAACATGGCGCCTTATTCGTCCGACAGGCAACGAGGAGTCAAAACATCATTACAAACAGCTTTCGTAAACAAATAAAATATAAAAAAGCTTAATTCAGTATCTCAGCCAATTACAAAAACTCATTACGTTTACCTAGCCATATTATCAAAATATTGGGTAGTTAAAATTAAACAGCAACATTCAAATATATACTTTTTCAATATCCGTAAAAAGGATTCTCAAAATTAAACATTTGAACAGTGGAGATCCTCTTAGAACCGTGAAACTAGCGTTTTACATAAAGTTGTCTAAAAAATATATATTAATTTAGCGTAACCGTCTTTATTTAAAAAAAATATCTGTCACAATGTTTGAACGCAATGAACTCCGAAACTACTCAACCGATTTTAATGATTTTTCGTTCATTTTGCCAGATTTGTTCCAACTTAGGACATAGGATAGGTTCCATTATAATTTACAACAAAAAATATTGCAAATTATAATAACTTAGCCATACCAACGCGGGGTCAGTTCAGCTAGTATCCTGTAGAATTATTTTGTTGTGACTGATGTATAGTCGCAGAATTTCCCAGTCTGCTACTCACTAAATTACCTTAAATTTACTCGCATAAGTAACCTCTATACCCTTTTGTGAATCACTGATAACGTAAATAAAATTTCAGTTTGTTTGCGTCACAGACAAACAAAGACTTTTATACGTTAAAACTAGTATTTTAGTTGCTTGTATAATCTGAGCATTATAGATTTTTTACATATCCTCAAAGTTATGTTTTGTAAGCCCAGAACCTACCCCACCACTAAACTGTACGGGGAATGCGGGGTTCTCACAGTCCGGCAGCTGTCAATCTTGCGAATGCTTCTCCATAAACATTCTTCTTTGCCGTTTGGCGTCAAGGTGCCCTTATCTGCCCACAAATAAAATGTCGTTCAACGTGGGCTCAAAATCAACTATCAGTCCTCAGCTCAAAACTTTATAACAGAATAAATAAAATTAGGCCCATATACTTATTGACAAAATTCAAATTTAAAACCATAGTTCAAGATCTACTTCTTTCTTTTAATTATGATGAGACAGAAAGTCTACTTAAGTACCTAACACAAACACAGTTTTCATTAGTTACATATTAATCTTATACTCACGCTCTCACATACATACACACAAACACGCACACGCCCGCGCGCACACACAGTAACACACACACACACACTCACTTACATACACTCTCATATACATAAATACATACACAAAACCAATCGAACTAAACAATACGTTCTAACCAGGCTCATTAATTACTCTTTTGAGAATATTATTATGTACTAGTGGACCCGACAGACGTTGTCCTGCCTGTTATTTTTGCAGTATAGATAAATAACCTAGATACCGTCTGCAGCGCCATCTGCCGGGCTGATTTGTGAATCTAAACCATTCTCAGATCCCCTTGAACACACACAAAAAAATTCATTCAAATCGGTCCAGCCGTTTAGGAGGAGTTCAGTGACATACACACTCACAGAAGAATACTCCCAAGATACAGGATACGTCCTAGTTTGGGAGTTGGAGACCTGATTTGTAGACATTGTAAACCTTCTCATTATGTGATTTGTTGATGTTTTGTAATGATATTGTTTTGTTGTTTCAATAAATTATTATTATTATTATTATTATTACATATACATATAGACACTTAACTGATATTGGTAGAATTATGAACATCCTATAGCGGTTTTATTAAAAAACTTGCGAGAGGTAAGTTCGACGTAACTAGTTTAAGATAAAGGGTAGATTTGATGTACCAGTGTATCATTTGTTTAAGCATATGCTTGATATCACACTGTATAATTAAATCATATCAGAGCGGGCACCTGTATTTAGAGGCGATTATATGATGCGCAGTTTCGGTAGCCAAGCCTGTTTTTGGCTACTGCCCCCGGCGATAAGGTCTATTCACACGAACCGATATTCGATCATTTTTTTGTAATTATTACTTACTACATAAAAAGAAAATATCATACATTTGTAAGAAACAAATTTTAAACTTACTATGTTTGGAATCAAGGAAGGAAACCGTACTATTTTACTACCTATCCTCAATAATATTTTCAAGGATTGTTCGGATGCGGTCCGAAATCCAACTTAATTTTATGAATCTCACCCACCATACATTTAAAATGCTTATACTTAACAAATAGTATATTCTAAATATTATTTATTCTTAACTAAAATAAAATAATTTAATAAAACCAAAACGGAGTACTATAGTATTAATTTAAATAACCCTAAAATGTAACTTATAAAGACTATAATAACGACGACTATAAGAACGTACCATGTGAATGTTTTTTTTTTGATAGAAAGGTTTTAATTTTAAAACATTTTTCCACGCTAGCGAATAAAACGCAATTTTCCATTCAGAAATTAAATTATAAACCAACTTTTGCGAGCGTGTGAGGTGAAATCATCATTTTCTTGTTAACGTTTTAGTGTGTTTTGTGAACGCGGCTTTAGGTAAGCGCACCAATTACGAGACAAGCGTATAATGTCCGTGTGCATCCATATAGTCCATGCCCGCACATGACGGACGATTAAACTTAACGAGAGGTCATTAACCTCCGATTTGGTAAATACGAGATGTAACGTTACTTTATAAAGTTTTCGGCAAAATTGTGAATTACATATATGAATATAAATAGGTACCTATTTATATTCATATATGTAAATACATTCGGATTTTATTTTACTTGATAAAAATTGGGCGAGTGTTATTTCAGAAGGAATTGGAGAAATACTCATCAGGATAGCGATAGAATGGGGGTTCTAGTAATATCCGAGATAAGTGAGGTTTTCTTTTGACAAATCTTCCAACAAAAAAAAATAAAACCACAATATAACATTGAAACAATAGGTGGACTTGATGCTAAAAATATTCTCTACCAGTCCACCTTTGGAGGAAAACGAAATTCATAAATGCGGCTAAACAAACAACTAATAATCTTAAACTTATTATAATAGAAAAATACTAGAAAAAATCGACTCGGGTCACAAGTGAATCTCAGGCTGGAATCGAACCCGCAACCTTTGGAAATCCGGTCCAATGCTCTCCCAATTGAGCTACCGAGCCTTGCGAACACTCGTCGAAATTTTCTAGTACATTCCCGATTTTACGCTGTAGGCCAGCGTTGTTTCATCAATGAGAGGAACATCCTCTCGTATTCGAAAGAAACATTGTTACAAATGTTTGGTCAATCGATTAAGATGAAACAGCCATATTAGATTTATGATTTTTTCTAGTATTTTTCTATTATAATAATTTATCTTATAAGATCGCATTGAAAATGCATAAAATATATAAAAATTATAAATCCTAAACTTCATAAATAAAAGTTAAATTCTTAAATAACAAAATATAAGTTGTCAGTGAAATATTTTGATGGTAGTTATTAAAAAAAGTAATTAATATTCATTCGTTCAACTTTAAAAGCAAACCCGAAGTCACGGTTCTTGATTGGAATAAAACAAGTTAAGAGCGTGCAGTCGATTTTCGACGAAACTTCTGTTTTATTGCGAGTTTGAGCAGCTATATTTTACACAATATAAGCTTATCTTATAAAACGATTCACGAGAATATATATTCAAGTCTCTTAGAAGTGTACTGCAGAGGAAAATTATAAAATTTGTGTGTATTTATTTGTTAATCAGACATTTCCGGAAAGCCGAATTTCAAAAGTGCTGGTTAGAGCTCACTTTGAGACACAAGTTAACAGTCATACATTTTTAATATTTGTTTCGTAAAATAATAAATGGACAGATAATATGGTCTATTAGTGTACCTCAAATGAAAATTTTAGAAATTGTATGTTCTATGACTTATAAACTTAAATTTAAAATGACCCAAATTACGTGTCTTACGAACAGTTTTTTTACTAAGAAATAGCCTATTTTATTAGTTGAAACAATAATTTATTAATAAACAAGATGTTAAAAAAAAATAAAAAAATATATGCATTATCAATACACGAGACTTTTATTTTATATGATTTTTTAAAGATAACCTATATAACCATGCGCGCGTGGCTCGCAGTGCTGCCATTTTAGCGCGTTCGGCGCTAGATCTAGCGCTTTTTTACTATGTTCAGCGGGCTCTTGATAATTTTAGCGCCGAGCGGATAATTTAGCGCTTTATTAATTTTTAATATGGCAGCACTATTTGTTCTGTGGAGAATAAAATTGTCTATACGCAATTTTATAGTCTATGCCAGATGGGTTTTAACATGGCAATAGAGCACGGGGAATCCCCTGTAACTTAAGTACGGTTTCATGTTTGATTGATTGACTTTGCTTCTTTCATTTGTAAACGCTCTGAAGTTTAGGTGAAGAAATAACGTTTTAAGCACTGATTTTAATAGTTACTTTTGAGAGTGTTCTGTTCCATAGTGTTAGTTAACTCTTTGGAAATGGATGTACCATTATCAAAAAAAACTGTGTACAAACAAAGATATAAAGTCGAATGGGAGAAATCACCCAATTTCAAACAATGGTTGAAACCTGTGCCTGGAGATGATACAAGGGCAATGTGTTTGTATTGTAGGAAGGACTTTCTTGCCAAATTAAGCGACATCCAGAGACATTGTGATTCAGTTCATCACAAGAAGCAGGCGAAACCTTTGTTGGGCAAAAAACAAACACAAATCTCTTCAATGCTGCAAAAACCCGTCGATAAGCTCTGTGTTGAGGCTGAATATTTTTACTTTTTTTTTTTACTTGTTTTTTACTTAAAGTTGACTTCACTATACCCAAACTGTAGGTATAAAATTATATTATTATGTTTTCTCTTTTAAATTTTATAATTGTAATAAAAATTTGTTTTTTATTACAATCACTTCGTGTTTAATTTTATTTTTGTCGTATGTTCGACGTTTTCTCCACGATCATTGTGATTACACAATCTCCCATAATAAACACGTATAGCAATACACAGTTTAGTAAGCCGGCGAGATACGTTTATAACAAGTCGCAATCTGCGTCTCGCTTCCACAACTTTACCAGAATTAGTATGGAAGATTGTTTAATCACACTTGTCGTCTAAAAACCACCTCAGTTAAAAGTTCGAATTTAGCGCTTTATTGACTCGTTTGTGCCGATTTAGCGCTTTATTATCTCTTGAACATATTCGATATAGCGCTTAGTGCACCGCTGTCAGCGCTGAGTAGATTTTTTCATCTGGCAGCACTGGTGGCTCGATAAATTAGTACGCGCCGGGCCATCCCAAAGGTAGGACGTATCGCTCTTCCAACGCGCTCAAAAGTTCATTGACCATCCCCACGCTCCAGTGGCCGATATAAATAGTGCGACGATTGAAATTGATACTTGAGTAAGTTATATATTTCTTTTCTTTGAGGTAAAATATTTCTCTGAAATCTAATAATGTATTGAATAAATTTTTAGTCATGGGTAACAAACGCAAACAGTACAGATGCAGTAAAAATGCAAAGTCTGCAGCAAATGCCCGGCAAGCGAAAAGGTATGTTTGTAATATTCACTTGTAAAACCTATGTAGAAGCCTTAAGCATTTGTTTAACAAATATTTTTATTTTTTCAGGCTTAAAATTATGAAGGAACCAATTAATAATGGGTGTAATAAATCATTAGATAAGAGCAATTCCTGTATTTCTATACAGAATGACTTTGATGACAGTGTAAGTATCTATTCTATCTACATGAATAGTAATGAAATTTAAATTACAGTATTAGGTACAATCAACAAATTTGGTTTTTGACCCACTCTGACAATAAATCAATTACAACTGTCTAATGCACTTAGTACGTTTTTATTACAACGAAGTTGCGCCAATGTAAAGTTTACAGTTTACTAAAGATCAAAACTGCACAGGTGTAAATACTTTTGCAGATTTTGATCTTTATTTTCAATGCAATAAAAAACGTTTGTTGATAAAAGTCATGTTTTGAATATCGAGTTAAAAAAATCGCAGTTCATCGCATATATAAAACCTTATATCGAGTTGTCAATTTGAAGGACTCAGTGCCTGAAAATATCAGGTCCGTAGCCAAGGAAACAGGCGATTTTTTTTTTATTTAATATCACGGGAAAATGACCTTAGTGGGGGTCAGAAAACAATTTTGATGATAGTACCTATTATTATTTAACAGTTATTTGAATGTATATATTATATTTAGTTATATGACTATGCATTTAATGACTTCCGTGACCGAGTCGTTCTTTTAGATATTCTGCCATCAATTCCCAGCTGGGGCAAATGTTTGTGTGATGAATATAGGCATTAATTTTTTTCACTCTTGGATACTTATTAATATATTGATCGAGTATATTATAAATATTTTGTATATTTATAAGAATTATGTAATAAGTATGTAATCTGTTATCTAGTATCCATTAGACAAGTGGCTTATGCTGCTTACTTTGAGCTATTTGATAGGTTATGAATTTTACATTATTTTTTTATAGGAGAGATTTTATAAAGTTTTAAATTGAAATATTCAATCCAGTTGTCTATATTGTTATAGGATGTTTATGACGAACTGGTAACAGACCTCCAAAATATAAAAGAAATGGACCAAAATTGTATACAAAAACTCCATAATATTGAAGAGCATGAAATGGTATAAAATATTGATGAAGTTAAGTTGTCAAACTTGACGAGTACAATAATTATTCGTTATTTTAATTGATTTTAGGAAGTGGAGCCGCAAACACCAAGCAGTCCATACCACATCGAGGGAAGAAGAATTGTTGATTTTATGTATTTCTTTGATGAAATCAAAAACATTTCGAATCATAATTCTGGATTTGGGTGTTCAATCAGTAACATCCAAATCATCAAAGAAATTATTAATGGCTTGGAATCAGTAATTCACTTCAAATGTGACATGTGCAATATGAAGTTTAAGATATCACTCAGCAACAACATCTCCCTTAAAGAGATGACTACAAATCACGCTGCTGTGACTGGCGCTATGTTGATTGGTTGTGGTTGGACTAACCTTAATGAAATTCTTACTGCAATGGATCTTCCTAAAATAAATCAAAAATCATACAAAAAATATCATAGTGACGTATCTAAGTGGTGGGCAGTTGCTGCCGAGACGTCAATGAATGAAGCGGCTAAGGAAGAAGCAGTTATAGCCATCGAAAAGGGAGAAGTTGTTGATGGGATTCCATCTATAACAGTAGTTGCCGATGCCTGTTGGTCGAAAAGGTCTTACAGAACAAATTACACTGCAGCATCTGGGGCAGGTGCCATTATTGGACTTAATACTGGAAAAGTATTACACATGGATGTGAAAAATAAATATTGCATTATTTGTGCTCGATCATTGAGTAAGAATGTTACATCGCCAAATCATGTATGTACTCGTAATCATTCTGGATCCTCAACTAGTATGGAACAGGCTATTATTGTTGAAGGCTTCAATAGTTCAATTAAGAAGCGAAATTTAATATACTCAACGCTGATAGCCGATGGAGATGCTAGTACATATAAAAAAATTATGGAAAGCCGGCCCTACCTCAATATTCAGGTGCAAAAAATAGAGTGTTCGAATCACTTACTGAGAAACTACTGCAGTAAGCTCATGCAACTTCAAAAGGACACAACGATTGCACTTAATGAGCGCAAACTATTAACCTCTGAAAAAGTCACTCGTCTCCGAACGGCGGTAAGAGCAGCAGCTCGCTTTCGTAATGCTCAAAATATATGCAGTTCTCAAAAAATTCTAAAACTTAGAGACGACATTATAAACAGCCCGAAGCATGTTTTTGGTGACCATAGTGCATGTGATTCATATTACTGTACAGATGAAAAAAGAAAAGAGTCAAATCTAGTTCCTGTCATAAAAAGTTTGTTTGGGAAACTTATTGCTCATGCCACGCAAATAGCTTTGCATTCCAAAAGTTTACTCTGGGATGTCAATAATAACAGGGCTGAACAGTTTAACAGTATAGTAGCTAAGCATGCAGGCGGCAAAAGAATAAATTTTTCTTTAAAAAATTCTTATACTGCTAGGTATTACTTTTTGATTGCTTTTTGGGAATTTAGTATTTATTGTCTTGATTGTGAATATTTATTGGCATTATTATTTACTTTTTAAGTTCGTGGTTAATGTTTATGTTTGATTATAGGTGCCACGCTGCTGTTGTTGCATTTAATACTGGTAAACCGCAATACAATTTGTATAAGTCGAACTTTCAACAAAGCCCCCGAAAATCAATAAAAGATCTTGAATTGCGCCGGTGTATTCGTAATATTCATCGTCGCCGTTCAAGTCCGAAAAAGAAAATTATTTTTAAAAATGATAAACGGGACTACGGAGAAAATTGCCAAAAACCGGACCTGACTCCGGAGCAGTACGATACAGCCAAAAAATTATTTTTGGCTAACTTGAAAGATCTTGCACAAAACCGCCATGGCATTGAACGTGACACAGTATTGCAAGCTGAAAGTGCATTGTGGCTAGAGCTTCGCAGATGCCTATTAACAGCTTCTTGTTTTAGCAAGGTTAATCATTAAAATAATGGTTTATAATTTTTTTCATGTGTAAGAAGAACTCACCCAAAATTATTTTTTATAGATTTGCAAGAGACGGCCTAATATAAGTTCGGCACCATTGGTTAAGTCAATAGCTTACTCATATTGCTTCGATAAAATACCAGCCATAGAGTATGGTAAACTTAATGAGCAATCTGCTATAGACCAACTACAAAAACAAGAAAACATCGTAGTAGAAAAATGTGGCCTTTTTATAGACAAAGTACATTATTTCTTAGGCGCATCTCCTGATGGTCTTTATGAAGAAGGCATAATAGAAATAAAATGTCCATATTCTGCCCGCAACATGGATGCTGAGGAAGCAGTTAGACAAAAAAAAATTAAATTTTGGAAATTGGATGGCACCGTTAATACCAATCATGATTGGTATTACCAAATTCAAGGCCAGCTTCATATCAGGTAATAAGCATCGTTAATTTTTATTAATGAGAAGCATATTTTTATAAGGAAGTTGCTAGGAAAGTCGGCGCTATTTGAGTAAGAGATTACTGAATCAATTCCTACCGCCTGTAGCACTAATTTTGAATAAAAATTAAGTACAGTTTGCTATGAATATCGCTTGCCTCACACTATACCCGATGCATGGCATCAGGCTCGCCCCCTGTTACATAGGCACTTAAACATATCAGACAAAACGTGGGCGTTAACACCTCTGCCCACACCTTCAGCGATAAAGGCGTGATGGAATGAAATTATTGTAGGACACATGGTTATATAAGTATAGAATGATTACATGAATACAAACTCATGAAATTATTTTTTTTTATCAATCTCATAAGTATAGAGAACAAAAACAGCCCGTCAGATTACTACAAACAATCATTTTCCATATTTATTTTATTTTTTGTGCCAACAAGTAATAAATAAAGTTAAAAGTTTTGTTTTAACTGACGTGCTATTGATGGCTGTATCTATCTTGATGTTTACGACATACACGTTTACCGCAACTTTTAAATTTATTATTGTTATACGTAAAATATTTTTATTTTAGCGAAAAAAATATTTGTTTGTTTGCCGTATGGACTGGTCCAGAGTTTCAACTGAAAATTTCTAAAATTTATAAAGATGACAATTTTTGGTCTGAGAGAATGGAACCAAAATTAATAAAATTCTATGAAATTTGTCTCTTGCCAGAGTATGTGGACCCGAGGAAGAGGAGATCGATGCCGATGAGAAATATTTGTTTATAATTTACTATATTATTAAATTTATTCAAGTATTATTGTTATTATTTACCATCCTAAGGAAATAATTCTAATTTGGGAATACAAAAAGGTATCATGGCGACACTCGGCGTATATTTCCATAAACACCGGGCAAACCCCTTTATTATTTTTTTAATTATTATATATTATAATTATTATATTATATATTATAATATAAATATATTATAATATAATATTAATATATTATATTATTATTTTATATTATAATAATTATAATTAAGACGTTCATACAAACCACATATAAATGACGGAATTGCAACTTACATATTATTATATGCTAAAAAATTTCAGCTCAATATAAAAGTATCAAAATTTTTACTCTTATAGACTACACTCGACTAGCGCTTACGCACACCGACACATTTATGTGTGAGGTAGTTGTTCCACGACTTCGCGTCGATTTTGACTTAAACAAATTTGACTGCGCGCTCTTAAGCTCATTTTTGATGTATCGCATCTAACAAGGTTTCATATGATATCACTGAACTGCTCTTAAGATTTTAAAAATGTTATAAATTATTCTATTGCAGAATTTGTTATTACTAGCTGACCCGGTAACGCGTTGCTATGATAACGCGTCGCTATGGTAACGCGTTGCTATGGTAACGTTATTGATACAATGGAAAAAGAGCGGGGGAAAAGAGCGGACAGACAAACGCACAAACAACAAAATTGTGTTCTTAGATTATAGATTTTACTATATTTTATCACTATATTTATTACTCGACGACCGTTTGGTGCAACGGTAGCGATCCTGCCTTTCGCACCGACGTTGGGTTCGAATCCCGGAAGGGGCAGATGTTTGTACACAAACATCAATCAGGTTTGTGTATTTAAATATATTTCTATAAATATTACATATCTATGTAGCATATGTGTATATCTATGCGTTACCCTAGTATCTATAACACAAGTCTTACAGTGCTTACTTTGGGCTAAGGTAGTTGGTGTGAATGAACGAAATATTAAAGATTTTGACGTCTTTGTTGACAACCCCAAATCCTATTTAAACCGTATAGATATAAGCCAATGAATTAATGATAATAATTGGGCTAACTCCGTTCATTCTGTTAATTCTGTTATAATAAATATGTATTTATTATAACTAATAAATCTTAATATATATAAATTACGTGTCACGTTGTTTGTCCGTGATGAACTCCTAAACTACTTAACCGATTTTGATCAAACTTCGTAACTATCTGTTATTTGATCTTACTTAAAAGATAGCAACGCGTGGCTGGGTCAGCTATTATATATATATACATATAGTACAAATGAAAAGACTTGAATAAGTTATTCACTGGACTGAGGTTCATAAATAAAATATAGCATAACATAGTTATGAATAGACAAAAACGCATCGAGCATTCGTACCTTTCTCTCTGTACAATGGAATTATTGCGACCGTCATTTATCTAATAAAAGAATATGGCAGGTTGAGTTTATTACGTGTTGATCCTTGTTCTGTAAACAAAGTTTCTAAAATCCTGAGGATATCTGAGGTCTTATCGTTCTTAAGGTAAATTATTTATATAAATGTATAAGGCTGAACCGATTTATATGAATTTTTCGTGAGTTTGAATGGTTTAGATTATCAATTGGACTAGGTAAAACTTGGGATGATTGGGATAGCTTTGGTGATGCTCTACGTCTGCTTTTCCGTTTCACCCTATAGGTATATTGGATCATCTGTATAATATAAAGCTCTAAAGCAGTATTTTGAAGCGATTATGGTTGTCGAGCACAAAGACCACTTATCTTAGAGGAAGTCTCTGTTCGCTGACTTCGGCATCGTCGCGTCCATGGTTGGAATGTCACAAGTATTATTCAAGGTTTTAACTACTCGTCGCAGCCTAATGACCACTGTTGGAAAAAGGCCTCCCCTAATGATCTCTACAATAACAAGTCCTACGCTGCCCGCATCCAGGCCCACAAGGCTTAAACTATGTCTATATCTAATTTAATTGTGGTTGCTAATTCATTGAAGACCGTTTGGTGCAACGGCAGCGAACCTGCCTTTCCCACCGACGGTTCTGGGTTCGAATCCCGGAATTGGCAGATCTTTGTATAATGAATACGAGAATTTGTAACTGAGTTATGGATGTTTATATATATTTATATCTATATATTATCATATATGTATATCTATCCGTTACCCTAGTATCCATAACACAAGCCTTACAGTGCTTACTTTGGGCTAGGCTAATTGGTGTGAGTGTAAGAAATATTTATTTTATTAAAGATATTAATTTAAACATATAAAACCCGTTCCATATTTGATGTAATATCCATTTACTTGAATTCGTTAAATAAAATCATCCAACTTAAATAAATAAACAGTTCTTTCATTTATACTACATCAATCATTTCAGCTTATCTGCATATCTATGCTAGGAAGATGGTATCAAAAGTTCCCACAATTATTCTGATGTCTCTGGTCAATGTCACTGCCTCAGCTAAATGAGTGTGTCGTATTTCCCCGTTCCTATTGTTTATCAAGATGCCGCTGTCAAATCATTTTTTTTTACTATTAACCGTTACAGAAACTGTACAGAGCAACCCATGCTTCTATTTCCACTCTTTTGGGAATAAAATAACAGAATCGTATACTTGATGAACTTGATAGAATTTTTGATTGTAGACACAGAGGTCTGTCAAGTGTCCTTAGACATTAGAAATTCTGTCACAGTGTTTGACCGCGATGAACTTCGAAACTACTTAACTAATTTTGTTGTTTTTTTTTTTTCATTTTGCTGGATTTGTTCCAACTTAGGGCATAGGCTAGGTTTCGCAATTCAAATTCGTTAGGCAATTTATAATAACTGAGTCACGGCGACGCTTACCCGAGTCAGCTAGTATATGTAAAAAAGAAATCCCCATCACAGTGTTTGACCGCGGTGAACTCCGAAACTACTTAACTAGCCCTCAGGTGGGCTCGGCGGAGTAGTTGTTTTTTACACGCGTATTTTATATCTTATAGAAATATTGCATTGTGAATGCAAAAAATTAAATAAAAACAACTATTTAACTGTTTTTGATTATTTTCTTTTCATTTTGCTGGATTTATCCCAACTTTGGACAAAGGACAGGTTTCATTTTAATTTCAAATATTTTATTGGAAATTATCAGAACTGAGTCACAGCAACACGTGCCCGAGTCAGCTAGTATATCAATTTGTATACGTCACAGTGTTTGACCGCGATGAACTCCGAGACTACTTAACCAATCTTGGTGATTTTTTTTTTCATTTTGTTCGATTTGTTCCATCTAAGAGCATAGAAGAATATAGCCTTCCATTTTATGTTAATTTAGAATTTCACTTCTAGCTTTATCGGCGTTATAAATAAAATCCATAGAGTTCAAAATTGTCATACCGAGAAAGCAATGTAACTCGTTTATTGAACAAGAATAATTTTATTACATTTTTATTATTATCTTGTCTGTAATCGTATATGGCCGCGTTAAGATTATAAAATATGCATTAGAAGCATAATGCTTAAGAATACTCAAGACAGACAGACCAATGAACTAATATTTATAAATAGACACTATAGTAGAGACGAAAAATTAAGTTTCTTTAACGCCAAAGCGAATTAAAGTGAACAAAATGGCGATATTTAATATTTGTCGCTATATCAAGATAAACAAGTTGCAAAAACGAAATTCGTATGAGCTCTAAGGAAATTTTAAATAAGATAATAAGAAAATGAGAAATTTCTAAATAATCAAATAACTAAATATTAGACAACACCGTTTGGTGCAACGGTAGCGATCCTACCTTTTGCACCGGCGGTCTTGGGTTCGAATCCCGGAAGGGGCAGATATTTGTATGATGAATACGAGCACTTGTACCTGAGTCATGGATGTTTGTATATATTTCTATGAATATTACTTATTTATGTATGATGTATGTCTATCCGTTACCCTAGTACCCATAACACAAGCCTTAAAGTGCTTTCTTTGGGCTAGGTTAATTGGTGTGAATGTAGGAAATATTTATTTATTTATTATTATTTATTTACATACATATTGTTCTGAACCCTAGGTAAGTAGCTAAAGCACTTGTGTGGTGGAATTCAGAAATAACGACGGTACCACAACACTCAGACTCGAGCCAATATAGAAAAGGTCGTTTTCTACAATGGCCTCGGCCGAGAATCGAACCCGGGACCTCGGAGTGGCGTTACCATGGAAACCGGAATTCGAGCCACACGACTACGAAGGTCGGAAATGCATCTGCTCCTATACTAAGTCACTATGTCCGGACAATGATTATAAGATGCTTTAACCATTCAACACCCGAGAGCATTATATCATGTGCGCGACAACGATACCTAAAATCCGCGAACATTATATAATGCTCTATAGCCCAACAGAGAGAAACGCATTTAACACAATGCTAGGGGTTAAACATTTTGTTGACCCAGTGGAAAATCCTTCATTGAATCAAAGGGTGACGGTGAGGATATGTGAGACTCTCCCCTACTTTAATGCGTGGAGTATAGGAATAGCATATCCAGGAATTAAAAACCACTGGGACGTAATACTTATCCGGAGTTCAGTGGGTTAGTTTGCGTCAATCAAATCAAGAATGATGCATTGATTATAGCATGGAATTGTAGAGTATGATAAAGTTCTTGTTACAACTAAGTTAAAAAAAGGTAGCGTAAAATAAAAATGGCCGAATGCATATGTAGTATTGATTCTTTGGTATACTCTGTACTACTATATCAATAATTTCATAATAAGACTTTTAATATCTCACATTTGACAGGTAGGCGAGGAAATATGGCACTAGATAAAGAAAATTTGCGCACTAAGTCGGATCGAAATGCGACCCGTGAGTTTGACGCGAACTCCAGGCGACGACGTTCCTAGCGCCATGCTGGCCTCCAGGTGTTCAGAGGGCTAATTCTGGCAATGTATTCAGATTCCGCGACCCAAAAAACCCCCGGATGTAAAATTTTGTACAATTTGGTCGTTTGTTGTGGCAGATATTAATTTTTTCCCATCACTCGAAAATATGTACTGGAAAGCAGTTTTCATGAGTTACAAAAAAAATACGGATAAATTTTCTAAATGAGTGAACGAACAGAAGGCATAAAACCACATTCCGATCCGACTTAGTGCGCAAATATTCCTCATTTCGGCGAATTTAGTGCCATATTTCCTCGTCTAAGGAAGAAAGGACCATAAACTAATAAACGCTGATTGAATTGTTGAGAACTAGCGATCGGCGACACAGTCGCTATGATGCTTTACGAAATAAGAAAGGCTTCCGGCAGAGAAGAATAACACTAACCCTCTACCTGATGATACTGGTTGTACATAGTTACCATATTTAGTAGACCACAGAATATGTAAAAGCATTTTCTAAATAATGGACTCTCACTGCTATCTCGAACTTGGTTGCCAAGTGTGGTAACTAAGGCAAAAGCAGCTCACTTTTGAGGCAGGCTTTCGTAAAGAAGAGTATGTTTTCTGGCCGAAATCATGATGAGATTAAATAACCTTTCATTGTGAGATGATTTCCTTAATTAGGTTTGTTTTAGGTTAGGTTAAAAGTAATAAAAGGAAACTTATTATATTATTAACTAAAACATGTTTGTTTAGTTACAGTATATGAACTATATGTGTAATATTTTTATTACAGCAAACGTTGGAGACAGGCGGCGGCGGGGTGGCAAACCTCGAGAGCTTAGAGGCTAAGGTGAGTGAAGCTGTTCCTACGTATAATTCATTGTTTTTTTTTATATAAATTGTCTTTTATTCTACTACTACTATGCTGATATCTGCGTTTTTGCAAAATAAAAATGCCTTCGTAGAATTCCAGTTACCGTCGTGTTATATAAGCCTAGCTTGTTTAATCCTTCAGGCTTTCGTCATAGAATTTCTTATTTTGCTGGAGACATGGTTACATAGTTGTAAAGATACACCGTAAATTAGTCAACATGTTTAGCTGTTAAACAGCATGCAAAATTATGATAATAAATTACAGTGATATTATGGGAAAAAAATACAATTGTGAGAAAAATAAAGTCATTAGTAAAAACTAGAATAGACATATATATAGTAAAATGCTATAATTTCCACAATCCATTTCATTAAATAAAATCAATAACAACAATTGTTAGTGTCCGAATAAATCAACATAAAACTCTTGGAAAAGACCGTTTTTTATAGTTTAATATAGAAGGCATTTTCTGTTTTAAAAAAAATTCGTCCATTTAGATATAAAACCCAAATGCGCACTTTTAAGGTCTAAAGCTTAAAGCATAACCGAATCAGTTTCATCTTGAAGCAGTAATATTTTTAATTATATACAAAAAAGTAGAAAAAATCTAGAAGAAATTTTTTATAACATCGTGTTATTTTTTACTAATATAAAAAAATAAACTGTTTTCTTTATAATGCTTAACCCCATTCTTATTTATATTTTTATTGTTTGAAAGGATAAAAATAGACCCATTTGCTAGGAATTCCATGACTTGTCTATAAAACAAATAAACATAACTCGTCCGACTATCTACATAATATCCAAATATTAAAAGCAGCGTAGGCTTTCTCTTAGAACACAAACTCGTAATAGGAAAGGTTTGCAAAACTCAATAACTTGATTGGACCGAAGCAATGCCTAAGATTGGTTAAGTCAGTCACTTACCTTTATATGAAGTAAAAATACATGTTTAACAAAAAATTACTTTACTACTTCGGCAGATTAGCATGATTCTTGCCAAACCGTTCAGAAGCTATGAATCTACTACTTATAGCCTTGATAAATGCGCCTGTAAAAGACATCAACGCGTTCCATTTTTGAAGTTTTCACTTTTATTTTGAAGTTTTGTTTTAATATTATCTGTGCCTGTTCAAAGACAATAGTTCTTAAGGAGTAAACTTCAGTCATGTATCGGAGCTGACACAAACACTTTTGATGTTTTTTTGAGGCTCCGATGTTTCGGTGCACTTGCTTGCGTGGGTCGTTGTATGATTCATAGGCGGTTCACACACTAGAACTGCGTCCCGCCGCGGTGCGCGTAGCGACAGAAAAACGCGCCCCCGCGCGGAGGCGCAGATCTGCCTAACTTAGCGGTTAATCTGCTTCCCCGCGCAGATTTTCAATACAAGTTGACCCTACTTCTTCACGCCCCGCGCTCCCGCGCAGAATCTGCGCGGGAGCGCGTTCCCGCGCGTTCCCGCGTCGGCAGTGTGTTGTCATAGGCGTGTTTTCTATATTAATTGAGATACTTGCATACAACAATAAAATCTGCGGCCACGCGCTACGCGACGGGGCGCGGTGCAGTGTGTTAACCGCCATACACCTTTAACTGATAATGATGATGATAAAAACACTGATCGATCAATATTTGTATATTTATTTAAACCAAGGAATAATGATCTAGCTAGGATAACGACTGATAGCGAACGGATTTAAATTACATTACATATTTTTTAAATTGTTTACTAAAGCAAAATTAATTAAATATTATTTTAATAGTCGTAACTGCTGATGCGGGAAATGTGCGAAGTGTATCGTGCAATCGTAATCGAAAAACTAAGTTTTTTACGCGTTGATTATAGGCAGGCTACCCCACGGTGACGGTATGAAGTGTAATAAAAGACTGCGATGGCAACTAGATTTCGTAGAAGTGCCTCTAAACAACGGCAATATCTAGAGGAACAACGGCAATATCAAAGCTAAGATTTTATTTCAACTCATTTTATAATACACATGTAATAACACGTAAGTAAGACGACGAAAGACAACAATAAAACAAAAAAATCACTTATTTATTAATGAATACTTTAATTGATTACTATCGTCTATTGATGCTACCGTTAAACTAGTTCGAAGGATCTCAGAATTATTATATGATTATTATTATTATATTATATGACGACCGTTTGGTGCAACGGTAGCGATCCTGCCTTTCGCACCGACGGTCCTGGGTTCAAATCCCGGAAGGGGCAGATGTTTGTATGATGAATACGAGCATTTGTACCTGAGTCGTGGGTGTTTATATATATTTCTATAAATATTACATATTTATGTATCATATATGTATGTCTATCCGTTACCCTAGTATCCATAACACAAGCCTTACAGTGCTTACTTTGGGCTAGGCTAATTGGTGTGAATGTAAGAAATATTTATTTATTTATTTATTTATAATATTTATGGAATGAAATTTACCTAAATCTTGTATAACAGTTTTACAAATTAAACCTGTTTTGTAACACATTGACTGGTATCAAGTCAGACATTTCAATATGTTAAAGTAAAATACTAATGCTGTTCATTTTAATAATTTTTTTGGCAAAATTAATATTCATAATTGCACACCTATATATTGTTAAATTGAGTTGTTGCATTATTAATAAAAATTTAAAAATAACATAATTTGTATTTTAATGTATTTTTATATTTTACTTTTAAATTAGCTTCTGTTCCTACATTTATGTACCCAATTAATTATCTTAAACTAAATTAACGACCGTTTGGTGGAACGGTAGCGATTCTACCTTTCGCACCGATGGTCCTGGGTTCGAATCCCGGAAGGGGCAGATGTTTGTTTGATGAATACGAGCATTTGTACCTGAGTCATGGGTGTTTATTTATATTTCTATGAATATCACATATCTATGTGTCATGTATGTATGTCTATTCGTTACCCTAGTATCCATAACACAAGCCTTCCGATGCTTACTTTGGGCTAGGCTAATTGGTGTGAATATAAGAAATATTTATATTTATATTGGGCACTTATTTGTCTACAATTAATCTTGTGTAACATTATTTTTTGTAATGACTGTTTCGTGCCAGAATATGAAAAAAAATCCCTCAAAATTATTAAGCAACATACAGCACCAATTAAGAATAATATAGTAATGAAATATTATCTATACCTATCTAGATATAATAAATTAACAAAACAAAAAAAATAAAAATGTGAAAACCAGCCTCACCGTTACTGTTGAGGAAGGTGCCCAAAAGGCTGGCAGCTTCTGCGGCCAACGTATAAGTATAGCTATCCCTCAATATTATGTTTTTTTTTTATAATTTAAAATCATTCGATACGTTACATTGTTTGTTTCGTATAATTTTACATAAGGACCCACCATGGAGAGTCGTTTGTCGAGATATGCGCATGCGCAGCCGACGCTCACGCCGGACGCGTGTCTCGAGGTAAAATGTAAATTGCAACTTGTAACGCAGTTGGATAGCCCGCATCACCGAGACGTCGTTTTAAAATTACGACTATTTAGGAGGGCACATGTTTAAATCTTATCATGATCGTCATTCTTAGAATATTTTTTTATATACTTAAAAAGGATATATTTCGACGGTAATTATTTTATTTTTTCATTGATATATATGTTAAATTTTTATATAGTAAAATAATTTGCTGGAAATGCTCTCAGGAAAGTGAGAGAATGTGGGTTCATGTCCCGACTGACTCCCCAGATAAATTGAATTCTTATTGCTATTTAAGGTAAAATTTACTTATCACTGATAACAGACTAATTTTGTTTTTTTTGTGGATTGTGTGTATGGTGACGACGTATAACATTGTAAATGTCGTTACTTCTGTTAAAGCTGACGAGTTTCTTGCATCCATTCTTTTTGTCAGTTAAAAGACGTCATGAATATGTGGAAGGTTAAAATGTTGGACGATACAAAACAACTTATTTTTAAGTGCATTTGATTAAAGTTAGTTTCGTCATACATAATATTTCTTGCTGCTTAATAAAATGAAGGAAGAAGGAAAGAGAAGTGTGTATTCAGATTTATTATCAAGCAATATCAGGAGCTGCCAATGTGGGCCTTGATTTACGTGATATTGCAACAGCATTGTGATGCACCCACGCAGCGAGCGAATCCATTTCAACCGATGCTGCGACCTCACTGCTATTAATGGACCCACACATTCCACTATACACGTGTAAAACAACTTCAATTGTACTTTTTTTACCGAGAATAAGTTAACGCTTGACCGCTATCTCGCCTCATGATAAACAACCATGCGATCTAGGATGTGACGCGCCTCACTATCAGATACCTATTCACTCGTGACCTGAAGACCCCTAAATTGTATTTATCAGGAAACACAGACTCAGGCAAAGAGTTCCACTCTTTAGCAGTACGGATTACAAAATTGGAACCAAAACGCTTATTGCGACTCTTTGGAATATCAACCATATAAAGGTAGCGCCTATTTGTAAGTCTGGTTGTCCGATGAAAAAATGGGGAAGGCGTATTTATTTTTGTGTTAAAGTAGTTTTCTATCTATATACGTATACGGCTCGAAGTCAGTATCATCTGAGCTGGTAGACATCCAGCGCTGGATGTAAGCCACTTCCATAATTGGGAGAGCTTTACCATTATCTCCACTCTTCCAGACGGGCCAGACAGATTTTAACACGCTTTTTATTAATGCCTGTATGTTTGTTTGTTAGTTTGTAATGGAATTTTTAACGTGATTTCAAAACGTCCACTTCAAAACATCAGATTAAATTGAAATTTTGCACACTTATCCGAGACCGATGACAATAATAATAAATAAATATTTTTTACAATCACACCAATTAGCCTAGCCCAAAGTAAGCACTTTGAGGCTTGTGTAATATTTCTAGAAATATATATAAACATCCATGGCTCAGGTACAAATGCTTGTATGCATAACACAAACATCTGCGCCTTCGAGGCACTGAGCTATACTTAAAACTGAACTTATATAAAAATTGTCGGGCGATCGAGCAAACTGAAACAAAATCACTCATTTTTGCTTAACTCAAAATGCATCGGAAGTGGTTATAAGGCGTTATTATTATAATCCTCTTTTATAATAACTAGCGGCCCGTCCCAGCTTCGCACGGGTGGAGAGAATTCTTTATTTTTTTTCTATTATTAAATATTTTCCGTTAGCGCCATCTAGCGTCCGGTAGACGAACTACTTGCGGTTAATATGGTACCAAACACACAAAGTATTGTCATAATATAATTAGGATAATGGTTATTTATAATTTTGAATAGTTAAAACTAGACAAACCATTACTAACTTTCAGTGCATACCAAGAGGTCAAGAAAATCTTGAAAATAAAAATTATATGACCAGAAATATTTACTATTTTTGAAACCCTCTCAATATGTAAAGATTTCCTAGTTTTATTTGGAGACATGTAAAGAGTATCTAGTAACAACTTCGAAATTAAACCTTTCTTTCGATTTCAAAATGCCAGTAGTATAAATAAAAATTAATATTATAATATTTATCTTATCGACTGACTTAAATGGTTTCTTACTATTAAAAAAAGAAGAACAACTTGTGTCGCCTTGGTATGCGCAGTCATTGTTTTTTATGAGACCTATTTTAATTGAATTCATTTAGTAATCGTCGGTATCGATTGCGATTCCCGTATCGATATGGATTGTCGTTATCTCATAATCAATGGCGGCGGCGGCGCGGCGGCTCGATTCCAATTATTCAATTTGTAAAGCGCCGCTCGATCATTTTTTGTTCGCTACAACCGATAAATGTGCTTGAATGACGTTGACATTATAATTTCAAGGTTGCTTTTAGTTTTAACTGACTCCTAATAAAGTCGCAAGTAATCAATTCGTCAAATTTTTTCTTATATTTCAATGGAGTAAGAGCCAGGTCATAAAAATGCTCTGAATTCATTAAAACTGATGATACGAATATTGGTTATAATAGTTTGTACACAGACATACTTTTATATAAGACAATTATATAAAATTGTTATTATATAATATAATACTGTTATTATAATCTTAATATATATAAATTACGTGTCACGTTGTTTGTCCGCGATGGACTCCTCAACTACTTCACCGATTTTGATCAAACTTCGTAACTATTTGTTATTTGATCTAACTTAAAAGATAGGATGGGTTTTATTTTAATTTATAACACAGCAACGCGTGGATGGGTCAGCAAGTAGTATATAAATTATTGTTTACCACCATATATAATTTAAAATCACACACAAACATTTGAGTAAACCATGAATATTGTTATCAGAGGCCTTAGTGCGACCTCACGCATTCTATACTCGTCGAGCGCGTTGGAGCTTTCTATAAAGATTCGTAGTTCCTAATGGTTACCGCTAGGGGCGCTCATACAAAAATCCATAGTAGTATTTACGCAGCGTATATCAAGTATCGAAACATAAATTCGCGCTGAGTCCTCAGTTCTCACGAAAATTTGAGACAATTAGCGGCCAACTTCATCCTGTCGCTTTTATCATAATTTTTCCCAAACGCGCCAAAGTATAATTTCAAAAAAAATTGTTTTCGCTGACGGTATTGTCCTACAATATGGTTGACTGACTTTTCAAGTTTGATAAATAAATTGCACCTTATTTATTTATCACACGTAAATTGTGGCTGACTGAGCTGATTAAATAAATAAATTTTTATTTCACACCACAATCGCCTTATAATACGTACAATATAAGATGGTTCAATTTTAAGGATCGTTATCACATTAAAGTGACTGACTGACATAACTATTATATTTAACCTTTACAACAATTTTCGGCTTTAGATAACTCATTTAAATACCACCGTAATTATAACACGTTTGATAGCACATATGTGACGTGTGTTCTACAGTTCGCTTGACTTTTTTTAAACTAAATAGGCAGGCGCTTGACCACTATCTCGCCTCATGGTAAACGACGATATAATCTAGGATGTGGCGCGCTAGCCTAGAAGATACCTACTCACTCGTCACTTGAAGACCCCTAAATTGTATTTGTCAGGAAACACAGACTCAGGCAAAGAGTTTAATTCGTTAGCGGTACGTATCACAAAATTAGAACCAAAACGTTTGGTGCAACTCTTTGGTATATCTAAACATATAAATAAAATTGGAGTGTCTGTTTGTAATATTGAAATTACCTTTTTTTTCTACATGCATATGAATATATGTATATATGGTAGGTACATACACCAAAATAACATTTTTTACAATTTTTGTCTGTCTGTTTTTGCCGGCTAATCTCTGCAATGGCTGGAACGATTTTGACGGGACTTCTATTGGCAGATAGCTGATGTAATAAGGAGGAACTTAGGCTACTTTTATTTTAGAAAAATAAAATTACTGTGCCACAGCAACACGTGGCTGGGTCAGCTAGTCAACCATAAAATGAATGACCGCATGTGTGTACAAGACTTAGTAAACTCAGATTATTTTTTAACCTAGCTCTCCCTCTACAACTAAGTTGCATCGCTAATTAGATATAACTCGGTATGTTGTAAGTTACGGTGCATAAAACATATGGCGCGTAAGACGATGCCACATAACTTGTTGCGTAGATAAGAATGATCGTGTCTTGAGAAATACTCATTTTAACAGCTAAAATATTGCGTCTAGAAACCAATTACACCCAACACTCGCCTACCAATAAGGTTCTTAATATATTAAAATTATCTATCGACAACAAGGTAACTACGGTTTATGCCCGTCCATATAAATAACTCATTTTATAACTTCGCTATATTGCACAACTGATGCTGTCGCTGGGCAGATAGGAACGCGAGACGCAGACTCGAGAAATGTGAGATGTTAAGCTAAAGTAGCGATTTTTATTTTTTTTTCTTATTTCTTATGTTCACACCAATTAGCTTGACCTATGTAAGCACTATAAGGCTTGTGTTATGGATACTCGGTTATCAGATAGACTTATATGATTTTATAAAACAACTTTTTACGGATTTTGCCCCTAATATATTATTTACTAGCTTTCCGCCCGCGGCTTCGCCCGCGTGGAATTCGGTTATATTGCGGTATAAAACACAACTATAAGAAAACTTCTCATTCCCACGGAAAAATCTAAGAAGCGCGATGTAACGCTGGATACAAAATTCATATAATTAATTCCACTTCTTACGTATTTTAAAAAACACATCGTTACCATGTTTAAAAAAAACACCCAGCGTCATCTATCGCATACCTCAAGAACTAAATAACGTAACTAATACTTATACCAATTAGGAATTCGTTGACTTTAGTGATTTCAGGATAAGTAGATGTAAAAAAAACAGTTTAGACGATAAAACACATTGTACGTCATCCCTCGGGAATTCATTATCGTATCACTTAGCTTCTAAATTTACATGTTTATATTCGTTTGCAATATTTTACGTTGTTTGAAACGACACACAGCGCCATCTACAATCCATCTATCAAGCAAACAATATTTTTGTTTTTCCTCGGGAATATCATATTTTCCAGGATAAAAAGTACCCTATTATTTAATCCGGACTTTTATCTTTACGTCTGCAAAATTTCAAAGCAATCGGTTCAGTAGTTACGGCGTGAAAGCGGAACAAACAAACAAACAAACAAACAAACAAACTCACTTTCCGATTTATAATATTAGTAAGGATTTAATCCTGACGTTTCGAGTCCTTTACAGGAGCCGTGATCACAGAATAACTGAGGCAATGGTCGTCATATATAAAAAGTGTAATCTGCGCCAAAGTGTAAGTGCTTAAGGCAGGATCGTTACCGTTAGTCCAAAGAGTCGTCGATATTTGCTATTAAAATTTTTAACTTAGTTTATATTATTCAAATTCAAAAGATTTTTGACGTGATAACGTCTTATAAATTGGTTGCGGCTGGGAGTCACTTATGAAAAAGTGTAACGCTCGGTAACGTTACGATGAGTCACCGAACGAGAGAGAGGCCCGCCGAATGCCTTGCGTCTCTCTCCCACTCAACTATGATCGGTCTGCCGCGCGCATTGTGCAATTTAATTATATTCATATCAATAAATATTCTACCGAGAAAAAGACGTTTTCACGTAAAATCTTCGCCCGTAAAACCGACTTTACAGGCAAAAAAAAAAAAAAAAAAAAAAAAAAAAAAAAAAAAAAAAAAAAAAACCGACTTTTATTGCACTCATATGGTATACATGGATGGAATGGAACCCTGTTAGTGCATCGTAATATCATAATAAATTTATTAAGAATAATAATAAAAATAGGAGTAACTAAAATATGAATAACTAAAATCTAATAACAATTTTAAGTAACATTAAACTATATTTAAATAACCTTTTGGTTTAAGATCAGTGAACAGCAAAAAAATAAAAGTTACAAATTAAAACTTAAATTAGGATAAGTATTTGAGCATACCAAAAAAATATTAAAGTAGACTACGGATTAAAAGTTATATTTCTATCGTTCGGGAACGGTTCTCTTTTCTGGATGAAAGGTACCTTATCTCATTTTCAGTACCCCTAACAAAGTGTGTGTAAAATTCATGATGACCGGTTGAGTAGTTAGGGCGAGAAAAATTCTCCAACTTTTAGTATTTAAACATCAGTTACCGTAAAACATTAGATACCTATTTTAAATTTAAATAAGTCAATCAGTCAATCTCTTGCAATATATAACGGTAATTTTAAACTATATATAATCTTCATAATATTATCATTATACTATAATAATAATTAACATGAATAATATTTGCTATTGCTAATGGCTAAATAAGCTATGTTTCTAATAATATCTGCATTTTACCAAAATAAATTAATTTTTTTATAGGTAAGATTCAGATTTTTTATTCATTGTGGAAATCAAAATCAACAACGTTAACATAGCCACCTAGTTCTATTTAAAAAAGTTATTGCTATATCTAAAGATATTATTAAAAAAAAGTTTGTGTCAGGCGAGACTCGAACCCTAACCTCTCGCTATCCGGGCGAGTTCTTTTCTAATTAAAACCTTTAATTTGAAGATCACTAGCATAGATAGCGAGAGACATATAAGACAAGTTTTTAGAGTTCTTTCTTGTAACAGTTTCTTTAGATATAAAAATGCAAATAAATACTTGAATTACAAAAAATATAATAAGGTTATTTAACTTGTAGTTTTTTGTTTAATTTAAGGTCGCTTTCTATATGATTTCTAGCAGACTGGACTGCCGGTATGAGCTGCCGAAATGAAAATAACTTTATTCAAATGCACTTAAAGTAAGTTGTTTTGAATCATCCAACATTTTTACTTACCACCCATTCAGGACGTCTTATAACTGACAAGAAGAATGGGCGTAAGAAACTCATCTGCTTTAACAGAAGTAATGACATTTACAATATAATACGTCGTCACCATACACAATCCTCAAAAAAAAATTGTTTTGTTATTACAATACTAATAGTGTTATGATATCATTATTTCGTTGATTAAAACAAAGTAAAAAAGTATCTGTACTTACTTAAACTAAGTACCTTGAACATTGCAAATCGCATTGTGCGGAAATGACTCGCATGCTGACAGAATAAAAACAAAAAATATTTTATTGCTGTACCACTGCTTCAACATGGGATAAGTAAAATTATAACCGACAAAATGAGTCATTTAACTTAAATTATTCAATATATTATTACATTTAACTTTGTCAAATTTTAAACAGTAGTTAAAAATCTCAATCAAAGATACTAGTTGCTACACACAACCCCATCCAACCAACATCTTTGCCGGCTTTCGCAAACATTTTCACACAGCTTTAATTGATTTCTTTTAATCAGCACACCAGGTTATTATATAATAACAAGCGGGGTTAATGAAAGGTTCCCAAATTAGCATAGTAATAGCCTTGATTAAAATTCCTCCCAGATTATCTTCGCAGAAGCTCATTATCGTACAGGAATATGCAATTCCATTTTGCCGACTCCGATTTACCCTACAGTCGGAGTTGCAGCACGTTTATCTCATTTAATCACTGTATGAGAGGAGCAAATTGCAAGAATCTTTTTAGTACGGCGCCTACTTATCGTAAACTCTCGTCCACATTAAGAGTGAAAAAAGGGCTGTGATATAAATTAACAATTTAAGTAGCTGAAGCACTTGTGTTAAAGAATTCAGACACAATGATTTTACCTCAAAACTCGGACCCGAGTCTATAATGTAAAATTCGTTTTCTTACAATGACTCGGTTACCATGAAAACCTGTATGCGAGCCATGCGACCAGGACCTCATTAAATTTTTCCCTCGTTTTTCTCTTGATGTCTGTTTGTCTGTCTGTAACGTACAAATCTTGAAACTCAATTTTCATCCATTTCCTGACTAGCTAGAGCTTTGAAACTTTAAACATAGCTCAGAACTCGATGACAATATATGATTATATATTTTCCGACATGATTCAATCACAATTTCAAAGACTATTTACAAAATTTAATTTCAATTGGAAAAAATTTAGTTCCGAAAAAATCCACAGATGGCGCTAAAATCCAGGCAACAAATGTTGCATAATGACATACTAACTGCTACTTGACATTTTAGATCGAGCAATTGGAAATCATACACAGAACTAAAAAGAAGAAAATAATTCTCTGCCATGTGTCCAATACGGAAAACGCGGGACGCATAAAAGATTACATTTGGTATTTATAGTATTTATGCGCCCCCCGTTTTTCGTATTGGACACATGGCAGAGAATAATTTTTTTCTGTTTAGTTGGCCAGAAAAACGAGGGATTTTTAAATTTTTTCAAATGAAAATTTTATATCTTTTCTTTCTTCAATTTTAATAGATAGATACACTGCCTACTATCAACTCTGTAGTTAGTTAAAACTATATATTTTTTTAATTATTTATTTTGTACTACCCCGATCACTGGATGCTGGCAGCAATTTATATGACATTTAGAGAAAGGCACAACTTCCTTTTGATATATTGCAATATCTTCTGGGTAATACGCACCCTTACAGTTTTAAATACCACACTGCTTATCATGTGCTTCTAAATAAAATCCTCATGCAAGGCATAAATGAGAGCAATACGATAAATATTGACGATTCTATGAATAACTAGTATTATTTGAAATTATTTCCATTTTGAATAAAGTTTTTACACAAATTAAAACTTATGGACGAGTATTAATTGGCGTTTAGCAACATTTGCGAGTATTTTTGGAGTTACCACTGTTTCAAAATTACCAGAAAATCAACCGAAATACCCTATTAATTTTGATTCCCATGAGTGTCGAATTATGCCTTTTTTGCGGCATAAACATCTTTTTTTCACGTTAACTTTGTGACTTTTTCACAGATTCAAGGGGCTGTAGACCCGAGTATATGGTTTTAATTTCAACTTGATATCTCTTTCCCGAGATAAAAGGTCTTATCAGACAGACAGACTAATGGACAAAAACATAAAAAGTATAGATTTTGAATATTGTTAGTATTTTAGTAATATTAAATAATCCCTCAAAAACTAACCTCCTTTACAAATCTTCTTAGCTTCGATGCCAAACAAAGAGGCTCATTAAACAGCATCTAAGTTCCCGACGATTAGGAACAATGAGCGCGGCAATCGAGTTGCGTGATCTGGTATCATCCTGAGATGATAATTTGTGAGAAAAAAGGGCGTTGATGCATTACGGTATGCTGTTACCAACACAATGATGGGAACAACGCTGCCCCCACTCACAGTGCATCGATAAGCTTCCCGAAATCGGTAGATAACTTGCCTTTCTTCACACGAAATCTTGATAAAACTTTCACTACCCTGTGTGTCTTTAATACGACTTCCAGAAAAGGAGGATGTCTTCAAATCCTTTACGAATTTTTAAAAATATGAAGTCACTTATTGAAACAATAATTTCGTTCTTTTTACAGAAAAAATCTTTACTTTTTGTTAAGTTTTAACAGCTAGATTTTTATTTCTTTATACATTATAAGAAAAACATCAGGCTTCAGGCGGGTACTGTTCCATTTGAGCAACCGCGACTTAAAATACTTAGTTCTTTCTTCTTTATCGATACTTATAACAGCATAATATTCGATGTTGTAGGTGATAATTTTACCTAGAACAAAAAGGGCTTAAGTCAGCTAAAGTCGCTTCGGCGGCCGACTGTATCTGAATATCAGATATATTTAACTCAAAATACATTTTATTTTGAATTGATGCTACGATCTTAAATTAAACGGATCAAAGAATCACAGGTATATATAATTTGCGTAACTTTTAATAAAAAAGAAATAAGGAAAATTGTGATTATTTACATAACATTATTAACCATATTTAGAATTTCATGCCACCCAATCGATGACAAAAAAATAATAAAAATATTTTAGGGCAAAATGAAAAATAATCGGTTGAGTAGTTTCGGAGTTTATCGCTGTCAAACACTGTGACAGAGAGTTTTTACATATACTATATATAATTAATTTATAATAAAAAAAATACAAATTATAATAACTGATCCACAGCAAGGCGCGGCCGGGTCAGCTAGTATAGCTAGTATATATTTATTAATCAAGCCAGAGTTTAATGAGATTCCCAAATGAGATCCAATTGAAAATAATAATTTTAGTTGTTTTATTTTACTTAAATAGACCAGGGTATAATTATATGTAATTAATGTTATTTCTATAAAAAGTAATGTATCGAATACTAAAATATTTATTTTATTTAATGATTATTTGATTAAATTCAATAAAAATAAATTAACCTTAATTTTGCGCATGAACTTTTTACAATTATTTATTATTACTTTACGAAAGAATTTAGTGAAATGAAGAAAGACAAAGTAAACTCGATAATGTCACATTATTTTTATTTATGAATTTGCCGAGATGCGGGAAGGAAGAGTTGGTATTAAAACCGTTTGTTGAAACGATGTAATCTCTTAAGCAATTGTATTTGTTCAGTCATAACATAACTTAGGAGAAGCGCGGCTTCCCGGCGGATGGTATCAGCTCGCATGGCAAACATCTCGCCGGCGTACAACCCGATCTTAGCGACTGTTAGCACATTCATGTACCGTGCAAATATAAGTAGAGTAACTATTTCTTTGATAAGTTTACGTTTTACATAATCATGCTAGAGAAATATAACAAATTGTTAGAATTATTATGGCCGCCATGTCATCTACTTAATAAATCACTAACCGTGGGTAAAGGATACCGGTCGACTATTAACTGCTTTAAATATTATATATATAAAAAGGAGTCCCTTTAGGCAAGGTTTCAAAGATAATGGCAGCGTTCCCCCTTTGCATAGCTAGGCTAATTCTTTGTCCGAGGTAGCTGCCACCTCTTCGGTCGCCTGTGAAGTCGACTAACCTTTTTGCTATTTCTTTAAAAAGCCTTATAGCGCTAGGACCCCACGGACCAAGGGTCTCGACACCGAATGGGACAAAATCATATTCGGGGCCTATATTAACAAGCTTTAGCTTTTTTAGCAGCTTCACTAATGTTTAGGAATATATTATGAACTTAAAAGCTACAATTCTGCTGCGTCGCCCCATCACTCTGGGTGTGATCGCTCATATCAAGCCTGCATAGCCTTCCAATAAGGCACCTTCGGGTGGTGTTGAGTCAGTACGAGTCTAACATAATCTCTCGGCCGACCAATGTATCCATGTACGATTCACCACCTCCCTCCCCCGAGCCTGGAGGGGAAACAAAAAAAAAGCTACGATTCCATTAATATAAAAATATCTTGTTCACTTTTAAAGTTACTTTTTGACAAACTATAATTGTATAAGTGGTCGGACTTTTGGCGGGAGCGGGAAGCGTCACGTTGGTGGTTTTGTTTCTCTTGTTGAAAGAACAATGGCGAAATATTCTTTGAGATATTTTTGAGCGTCTTGAAATATTCTTTCTACAGAACGAAATGAAATAATTTTCTACATTTTTACATCAAAAGCTTATAACTAGTAAGAGTCAGAATAAAAAACACTGCTTTTTGGGACATATCATTGATTGTTAAATGAAACATCGAAATTCCGCTAGGTACCATTTTCTTTCGTGTTGCCATTTTATGATAATTGTTCAAGTTATGTAAAAATCGGTTTCAAGATATCCTGAGAAGTTCATTTAATTGTTTACTAATATAATATATCTATACTATACTTCGTGTTATTTAAAAATAAATCAAGTACTGATATTAAGAAATATGTAGTGTTTTCTTCTTTTATTGCAACATTGTTATAGCAACACTGCTATTTTTTTTCTCCGGTGAAACAGGTGCAACATACTTACCTACTTAATGACTATATTATAATTCTATTTATTATTTAAGTAGCTACTAACAGGCAGAAATAAAATGGCATACACTCGATTTTAAGCGACCTATTAGTAACGATAGCATTGCTAAAAATGTGGTTAAATATGTTGATATTCTAACAGACGTTGATTGAATTTAAAAGAAAAAGGTTACCATAATTGTCTGGATATATCGATTACGGCGATAAAATCGAATGTTATCGATAGTAGGTAACACTTCAGCAGCGACTTAAACGATAGGTACCTATTAATTTCAACAAAATATATATAACGGATTATAATAGATACATTTTCAAACACGTTGGTCTTGATAATAACCATTTGTTTATTAATCAGAGTGAATGTTATCGATTGATATAATCGATTTTGTGACAACACTACCGTAACTTAATCTTAAAAACTTCGAAGCTTAATATCTTTTTTTCTTGGCCTCTTAAATAAAAAATTCTAAGACACGCAGTTTCAGGAATTAATAGTTGATCATTTTAGTATTTTTTAATCTAAAGACGCATCAATTTTAGGTGAAAGAAAATGATGTATGGGAGTTCGCCATTGTTCTTTGTGTTGTTGTGTATATTAGTGCGTAATAATGGTGGATTATTAACCACTAAGTGTTTGTGTACATACAAGAGTGTTGGCAAGTGTAATAAAGCAGCGGAAGTTGTCTTTTCCTGCTCTCTCAAGAAGTCCACGGTGAGGTTTCAGTAACACCCCACACATTTACTAAAACTTAGCAAAAAATTTATAAATATATAACTGATAATTATACTAACTTGACACTGGCTAAATGCACAAATCGTGCAAGCCACAAATAAAGAAAAAAAAAGGGGGTCTTTGGTTAATTACATATTTTGAACGAAATGTATGTGTCGTTATTTTTTTAATAGGAATGATATAAAAAGTTACTTTGAATATTTAACTGATATAAAAGTAAACCATTACATTCTTGAATCGACTTCATTATTAGCGCAAGTGGCATTTGATACGGACAAGTCAGCCTTGCATAATAAAACTGCACTTTCTGCATAATAAAATGATATGAAGAAGGTGATGGCTTGGACGGAAATGCAATTTTCCGCATCGTTCACTGATTTAGTCGTAATTGTTTGATACATTGTAGAAGAGCCCGTTTGCTCTTTGAGAAGCACTGGCGAATAAAGTAGACGCCGGACAAGTTCAATTAAATTTATTTATTTATTAGCTTTTGCCCGCGGCTTCGCTCGCGTTAAATTCGGGGTAGCACTGTTCCCCTTTCCTGAACACAGGAGAGAACTCGGAACAGAATTTTACACGTTATTTATTTTATTTCAACACTGCAATCTGTTAATAATTTTTGAACTAAACAATTAAACCTATCGTGAACATAATATACAATAAACATATCAGCGCCATCTATCGGAATCCATGAGTTACACTTATTTATGTTTATAATGTTGTTTATCAAAAGCTGATTGATTTATGGTAAGATTTAATGTTTTTAATATTGTTTTATTTAATTCGTTTTAATTAAATTATTTTATTATTCGTTTGTATCAAAGAACCTGTTCTAATTTTGCGGAGTCTCTCACACATTTCCATCCCCTATTTTAGGGGCTGGGGGAGGATTTCTAAAAAATGGCAGGTATTTTCGTTAGTAACAAAGAGTCTGTGTGCCGATTTTAGCTTCCTGCCTTGAAAACTGCGAAAGATCTCATATAAAATTTCACCCTCTCCTTTAAGGGGTTGGGTGCAGATTTCAAAAAAAAATGATGGGCAATTTTTTTGGTAGTCATAAATAGTCAGCATACCAATTTTTAGCTTTCTACCTTGAAAATTGCGGAATGCTCCATACAAACTTCCACCCCCCATTTTTGGGAAGTGGGGGGTTAGAAAGGGGCAAAAAGTAGCATTTGTTACTCTCCATCCCTTCAACTATCTCCACATAAAAAACCACTTCAATTCGTTGCTCCGTTTTGCCGTGAAAGAAAGACAAACAGACAGACACACTTTCCCATTTAAAATATTAGTATGGATTTAGTTTTCGGAGAATTATCAGCTTACAACATTGTATAATTACAAGCTATATAAGTTAAAAATCTAATACACAGCTAATTCACACAGGTAAAATTGGTCTAACTATTTCTAAAGTGAGTTGAATTAATATAATTTTACTGAATATTAAAGCAATGATACAATGAAAAAATGTTAAGTGATAGCGCCATCAGAAAACATTGATGAAAAATTGCATACTTTTATGAATGATCTGAATTATTATCACTGAATTATCATTATTTTCTATAATACAAAGAAGGAGTTCATTGACTTTTTTTTCGATAAATTCTCATTAAATTGTTGTAATAAACAATAAAAACCACATTAACTTTTCACTTCATGAAGTGGATGAGCGCCACAAGTCGAACGCTTAGGCCGATCGTGCCTCTCTATCGCTTGTTCCACGCTCTCGCTTGCACGCTCGGCTCAGGCGGAACGTTACACTTTTTCGTGCATGCAGCCGGCATTCGTCGGCATCAGTCGTCATAAAGAAAAGCTGAATTATTTATTATTGAAGAAGCGCCTGCTAATAAGTGACCTTACCGCACGGATACTTATATTAAATACATACACATCAAAATTACAGAGATATAAATTCCTTCATTGCTCGGTAAATAAGATTATTCTTGCCATAATTAGTATTGTAAAATTATAATTAGTATATAAGACGTCTGGGTGCAAAGTGGCGTCTCACTAGTATTGACTACTGTGTTGTTGTTTTTATATTAGTGTTGATAATGTTCAAGAAAAGAGAGAACGCTAACGTTAAGTTAGAGCTGTGATTAAATTTTCAATCATTCCAACCGAAGTTTTAAGAATACACCCTATAGTCCAGATTTGGCTCCATCAGACAACCATCTGAAGAAGTTTTTGGAGGGAAAGAAATTTGTAACAAATGATGAACCGAAAGAAGCTATACGTATCTTAATAGTGTCGATAAATGCTTTTTGGGAGGTGACTTCGTAGAGAATTAGATTAAAATAGTCACTTTTCAAATAAAACGTTATTATTTGTAAATAGATACTAGTTCTTACACTTCCGCGCACATTACACATCAGAATAAAACACTTTTTTACGGATTTTTGCGCATGTTTTATTTTATTTTATATTTAATCCTTAGTCATCCTGTGATCACGGCTCCTGTAAAGGAGTCGAAACGTCAGGATTAAATATAAAATAAAATAAAACATGCGCAAAAATCCGTAAAAAAGTGTTTTATTCAAATAGATACTAGTTTTATTTGTATTCCCAAAAGGTGTTCCCGGATGTTAAAAGTTCAATTCTGTTTTGCAACTTTGATTGACATTGATATATACCTACAAATTAAGCTTTCCAATCTTTCAAAGCGAAGGTCTCAGTACGTACAGCCAGAGCTGGATTTGAGGGAGGGCAGGCGGGGCTACTGCCCTGGGGCCTCCACAAGAGAGGGGCCCCCTCAACAGAGATAAAAAAATACAAATTTCGACGGGTTACTGTCGACTATCAAGTTTTGTCAATTTTTTTTTTTCTGTAAAAAATAGAAGGACTTCTAACATTTTTATAAAAACTGTATGACTCATATTCGCAATAAACGATTTTGATTTTTTATTCGAATATAATTAGGGCCATCTGTTGCCCCAGGGCCACGTCCAAATCCGGGCCTGGGTACAGCCTAAGTCTCGAAAGGTGTAAATTCAATTAAATTTTTAAAATAATATACATACAGGTATTATTTTTAATAAGTAATAAATAAATATTAAACAACTTGAAATACATTATTCTGAACCAAAATTAAGTAGCTGAAGCACTTGTGGAATTCGAAACAACGAAGATATCACTCCGTCTAGAACCGGGTCGATGTGGAAAGCGAACTTTTCTAAATTAAAAATTGTAGAAAAGTTTGTTTTCCACATTGACCCGGTTGGGATTCGAACCCGGGACCTCGGAAAGGCGTCACCATGGAAACCGATATGCGAGTCACTAGACCACGGATGTCGTCAATTGTCTCAAACTTTGTTTTCGTAATGTCAAACCTAAAAATAGGAAGACAAAAAGGATGAATATTTTTTTTATTATAGATGGCCAGCATAGAAGTGTCGTTAGCAGGATCTCGGAGGCGCAGTGCGGGCGCCCGAGATGTCACAAGAGACCTGGAGGCTCTGCGCAGCGCACTCACCGACAAGGACACTCTCATACAAAGGTACCTATGCAATCTTTAAAGTTAGACCTTTTATGCTAAGAAATAAAGCTTAATGGGCAACCTCCGACACAAATTTTATTTACTGTAGTAGGTCTCTTAGACACATTTATTTTTTAGTCTGCAAAAATCACACCGATTAGCCTAGCACTGTGAGGCTGTGTTATGGATACTATGTTAACGGATGGACATACATATGTGAAATATGGACAGCTTAGTACACTGTCGTAAGAATATGTAATCGCTATCGCTACGTCGGATAGTCGTCGGATATGTAATGATCATGAAGACATATATAAATACCCATGATTCAGTTCAAAATGCTGGTATTCATCACATAAACATCTGCCCCTTCCAAGACCATCGGTACCAAAGCAAGATAGGAAACGCCAGTCGTCAAAATCATATAAATTAGCTATTTAAGTTGTCAATTAGTTTTATCCCCATTCCAGTATCATTGCATGTCTACCTGCTACTATTTATGCCGTCACTGCTGCAACAGAAGTTAACTACACAGCATGCCGCTTAGATCCCCTTTTAACTGACGATATATTATAAAAAACAAAGGGAAATATAGTGCAAGGTGTTCCGCTGGAGCCTTACGAACCGATTGGCTTGCATTAATTCGTACTTTCTTAAAAACATACTAAACTGAAAAAATTCACCATCATTATCACCATCCTTTTCAAGTTTGATTCATTTGAAGGCAAAGATCTTCGTTTATGAAGACACGGAAGAAAATTGGGCCAAATCCCATCAAGCGAGCCCTATGCAGTTTGGTAGGTGATGGCAACTGCAGATACAACCAAAAACAACGGCATAAGCTAACTATCTTAACTTTCGCAACGCCTTCCATACCTTCTGTTTAGTATGTTTATACTGTCCACCAATATCTCTAGTATTCAGAAGAAATTTTTTGAAACAGTTTTTGAAACACAATTCAAGAAATGGCTTATCAATAACTTTTAACTGTTGTCCTTAACTAAATTATAAATATAGAATGCAACACCTATATTAGTGTATTTGGGTCGTTCTTCTTTTTTACCGACAATGGTCTGTCCTTCGTCTTATTATGGCATCTCGTTGGAGTATTGATATTTACGGTTTTTTAATTCAGTTCGAATAAACGTCCATATTTTTCTTTTCCATTAATATTATGTAATTTATCATTTTCTCTAACCTACATATTTTTTCGTTTGTTTTCCGTCGAATGCCGTGACAGAGTGGTAAACCGAAATGTGGTCTTCACAGAATAAGGCATGACTTGGACTCTATCACATATTTTTTAAAAAAACCAACATTAAAAAAGAATTAATATTTGCCGCAAAGGAAACTTTAATTAGTCCTAATGACAACACAAATGCAATTTCTTTTAAATTCCACACAGAAACCACAATTATGGATAGTTCAAAAACCAAAAAACAGAAAAACATCGTTTCACTGTCGGTAAAAAAGAAGAATGACCCATTTACTCTTTTTGTCGGGTGAGACCTAGGGATTGCAATCCGGAAAAACGGATCCGGTAATCCGGCGGATCCGGCATCATTTAATGGTTACCGGATCCGGCACCAATATACCGGATCCGAAGACCGGATCCGAAGACCGGATCCGGTGCTAGCAGTTTGTGGGAAAATAATATAGCTGTTGCATGAGTTGGTACTTTAAATGCGTTGTGCGTAGTGTTCATGTGTGCGAGTCGTTCGTCGACAGATTCATCAAATCATGATGGTATCTGTCATAATCATAAATACCTATAAGACTTGTTTGTTAGCATTCTCAAATACTTTAAGAATGATTTTGATCTCATTTCAGTTAATTACGTAAGGTTAATTGTATCTATTAGATATTATAGTTACTTGATAATTAATATTGTTACTTATAAATTGATCTATCTGTGAAAGTGAAATCTAGAAAGACTGAGCTACTCGTTACGTCGTAAAATTATAACTAGTTATCTACACTACTAAATTTGAATTGTTTTCTTGTTGTCTATTTGTCTTAACATTGGTTACGAAATAAGTTGATTTTATATATTTGTGATTTGTTTTTTATAAACTACCTACATATAAGTGCAGTGACACTTGATTAACTCACTTATTTTGTACTTAAATGAGACCGGATCCGGTCGGATCCGGCCGGATTGATAGGAATCCGGTCGTATCCGGCCGGACTGAAAATGACGCCGGATTGCAATCACTAGTGAGACCGTACTCGCATACAAAACCAAATATTTGGTTTTGCGAGACCATAGCCTTAAGAATGTCTTTGTAATAAATTGAAATCGTAAATAATTTATAAAGAAAACACTAGCAAAAACTTTCTTACGATTGTGCCAATGAACTCCTCCCAAACTCAATAAAGGTCTTAATTTTGAACCTTTAATTCCATGTTAGCCTGAAGAAACAACTAAGCGCTTCCCTAAGTGCGGCGAGGTTGGCTTCCCAAGCGGCTGCAGCATCTCCAGCTCCATCGGGAAGGGGGGAAGACTGCCCTACACTATCAGCAGACGAACGCCGAGCGTTGGAAGACCGAGCCAACGCTGTTCGTGCAGACCTCGACGCGCGACGTAACAACATACAGGAGCTACGACGCCGTTTAGACAAGACGCAGGTCACCGAGTGAGTGAAATATTTATTCATTTTTGTTGTTGTTTATATTTAATTAGACAATAGGATGAGCGAGCTCCTACAATTATTAATTCCATAATAACAAGTATTTAAAGCTAAGGTTACATACGTGAATGAACGCAGTAAAGCAATTATCGTCCACACTCGTATTCCACATTTTTCTTTCTTTCGAACATTAGCTTACGTCATATTAGCATTCTGTGTAGAGTAAGCGACTTTTTATAACACTTACCAACCAGCTTTGTATCACAAATGCAACATACATAGCTTTGCTGCTCATTTAAATATTTATATCTTGAAGGAAATATACAATTGTTTATATACAAAATGATAAGTTTAATCGGATTGTAGTTTCGACGATATGTATTTAAGAAACTTGAAACAGTGAACTATGTAATTCAAATCTCATTGTCTTGTGATTTTTCAGTCTAGCAAAATTTAAGGGGCTTTTAAGATATCATTTATTCGCACCAAACATGGTTTAAATAGATAATAACGTTGATGAAGATGCTAAATGTAACATGCAAATAATTAAATAATCAAAAACTAGCATATTCTATATAATATATTGATACTTGGTATCAAATCAAAATATAAATATTAATTTATAATTTTTATATATTTTATGCATTTTCAATGCGATCTTATAAGATAAATTATTATAATAGAAAAATACTAGAAAAAATTGACTCGGGTCACAAGTGAATCTCAGGCGGGAATCGAACCCGCAACCTTTGGAAATCCGGTCCAATGCTCTCCCAATTGAGCTACCGAGCCTTGCGAACACTCGTCGAAATTTTCTAGTACATTCCTGATTTTACGCTGTAGGCCAGCGTTGTTTCATCAATGAGAGGAACATCCTCTCGTATTCGAAAGAAACATTTTTACAAATGTTTGGTCAATCGATTAAGATGAAGCAGCCATGTTAGATTTATAATTTTTATATATTTTATGCATTTTCAATGCGATCTTATAAGATAAATTATTATAATAGAAAAATACTAGAAAAAATCGACTCGGGTCACAAGTGAATCTCAGGCGGGAATCGAACCCGCAACCTTTGGAAATCCGGTCCAATGCTCTCCCAATTGAGCTACCGAGCCTTGCGAACACTCGTCGAAATTTTCTAGTACATTCCTGATTTTACGCTGTAGGCCAGCGTTGTTTCATCAATGAGAGGAACATCCTCTCGTATTCGAAAGAAACATTTTTACAAATGTTTGGTCAATCGATTAAGATGAAGCAGCCATGTTAGATTTATAATTTTTATATATTTTATGCATTTTCAATGCGATCTTATAAGATAAATTATTATAATAGAAAAATACTAGAAAAAATCGACTCGGGTCACAAGTGAATCTCAGGCGGGAATCGAACCCGCAACCTTTGGAAATCCGGTCCAATGCTCTCCCAATTGAGCTACCGAGCCTTGCGAACACTCGTCGAAATTTTCTAGTACATTCCTGATTTTACGCTGTAGGCCAGCGTTGTTTCATCAATGAGAGGAACATCCTCTCGTATTCGAAAGAAACATTTTTACAAATGTTTGGTCAATCGATTAAGATGAAGCAGCCATGTTAGATTTATAATTTTTATATATTTTATGCATTTTCAATGCGATCTTATAAGATAAATTATTATAATAGAAAAATACTAGAAAAAATCGACTCGGGTCACAAGTGAATCTCAGGCGGGAATCGAACCCGCAACCTTTGGAAATCCGGTCCAATGCTCTCCCAATTGAGCTACCGAGCCTTGCGAACACTCGTCGAAATTTTCTAGTACATTCCTGATTTTACGCTGTAGGCCAGCGTTGTTTCATCAATGAGAGGAACATCCTCTCGTATTCGAAAGAAACATTTTTACAAATGTTTGGTCAATCGATTAAGATGAAGCAGCCATGTTAGATTTATAATTTTTATATATTTTATGCATTTTCAATGCGATCTTATAAGATAAATTATTATAATAGAAAAATACTAGAAAAAATCGACTCGGGTCACAAGTGAATCTCAGGCGGGAATCGAACCCGCAACCTTTGGAAATCCGGTCCAATGCTCTCCCAATTGAGCTACCGAGCCTTGCGAACACTCGTCGAAATTTTCTAGTACATTCCTGATTTTACGCTGTAGGCCGATTTCGACGAGTGTTCGCAAGGCTCGGTAGCTCAATTGGGAGAGCATTGGACCGGATTTCCAAAGGTTGCGGGTTCGATTCCCGCCTGAGATTCACTTGTGACCCGAGTCGATTTTTTCTAGTATTTTTCTATTATAATAATTTATCTTATAAGATCGCATTGAAAATGCATAAAATATATAAAAATTATAAATCTAACATGGCTGCTTCATCTTAATCGATTGACCAAACATTTGTAAAAATGTTTCTTTCGAATACGAGAGGATGTTCCTCTCATTGATGAAACAACGCTGGCCTACAGCGTAAAATCAGGAATGTACTAGAAAATTTCGACGAGTGTTCGCAAGGCTCGGTAGCTCAATTGGGAGAGCATTGGACCGGATTTCCAAAGGTTGCGGGTTCGATTCCCGCCTGAGATTCACTTGTGACCCGAGTCGATTTTTTCTAGTATTTTTCTATTATAATAATTTATCTTATAAGATCGCATTGAAAATGCATAAAATATATAAAAATTATAAATCTAACATGGCTGCTTCATCTTAATCGATTGACCAAACATTTGTAAAAATGTTTCTTTCGAATACGAGAGGATGTTCCTCTCATTGATGAAACAACGCTGGCCTACAGCGTAAAATCAGGAATGTACTAGAAAATTTCGACGAGTGTTCGCAAGGCTCGGTAGCTCAATTGGGAGAGCATTGGACCGGATTTCCAAAGGTTGCGGGTTCGATTCCCGCCTGAGATTCACTTGTGACCCGAGTCGATTTTTTCTAGTATTTTTCTATTATAATAATTTATCTTATAAGATCGCATTGAAAATGCATAAAATATATAAAAATTATAAATCTAACATGGCTGCTTCATCTTAATCGATTGACCAAACATTTGTAAAAATGTTTCTTTCGAATACGAGAGGATGTTCCTCTCATTGATGAAACAACGCTGGCCTACAGCGTAAAATCAGGAATGTACTAGAAAATTTCGACGAGTGTTCGCAAGGCTCGGTAGCTCAATTGGGAGAGCATTGGACCGGATTTCCAAAGGTTGCGGGTTCGATTCCCGCCTGAGATTCACTTGTGACCCGAGTCGATTTTTCTAGTATTTTTCTATTATAATAATTTATCTTATAAGATCGCATTGAAAATGCATAAAATATATAAAAATTATAAATCTAACATGGCTGCTTCATCTTAATCGATTGACCAAACATTTGTAAAAATGTTTCTTTCGAATACGAGAGGATGTTCCTCTCATTGATGAAACAACGCTGGCCTACAGCGTAAAATCAGGAATGTACTAGAAAATTTCGACGAGTGTTCGCAAGGCTCGGTAGCTCAATTGGGAGAGCATTGGACCGGATTTCCAAAGGTTGCGGGTTCGATTCCCGCCTGAGATTCACTTGTGACCCGAGTCGATTTTTTCTAGTATTTTTCTATTATAATAATTTATCTTATAAGATCGCATTGAAAATGCATAAAATATATATAAAAATTATAAATCTAACATGGCTGCTTCATCTTAATCGATTGACCAAACATTTGTAAAAATGTTTCTTTCGAATACGAGAGGATGTTCCTCTCATTGATGAAACAACGCTGGCCTACAGCGTAAAATCAGGAATGTACTAGAAAATTTCGACGAGTGTTCGCAAGGCTCGGTAGCTCAATTGGGAGAGCATTGGACCGGATTTCCAAAGGTTGCGGGTTCGATTCCCGCCTGAGATTCACTTGTGACCCGAGTCGATTTTTTCTAGTATTTTTCTATTATAATAATTTATCTTATAAGATCGCATTGAAAATGCATAAAATATATAAAAATTATAAATCTAACATGGCTGCTTCATCTTAATCGATTGACCAAACATTTGTAAAAATGTTTCTTTCGAATACGAGAGGATGTTCCTCTCATTGATGAAACAACGCTGGCCTACAGCGTAAAATCAGGAATGTACTAGAAAATTTCGACGAGTGTTCGCAAGGCTCGGTAGCTCAATTGGGAGAGCATTGGACCGGATTTCCAAAGGTTGCGGGTTCGATTCCCGCCTGAGATTCACTTGTGACCCGAGTCGATTTTTTCTAGTATTTTTCTATTATAATAATTTATCTTATAAGATCGCATTGAAAATGCATAAAATATATAAAAATTATAAATCTAACATGGCTGCTTCATCTTAATCGATTGACCAAACATTTGTAAAAATGTTTCTTTCGAATACGAGAGGATGTTCCTCTCATTGATGAAACAACGCTGGCCTACAGCGTAAAATCAGGAATGTACTAGAAAATTTCGACGAGTGTTCGCAAGGCTCGGTAGCTCAATTGGGAGAGCATTGGACCGGATTTCCAAAGGTTGCGGGTTCGATTCCCGCCTGAGATTCACTTGTGACCCGAGTCGATTTTTTCTAGTATTTTTCTATTATAATAATTTATCTTATAAATATTAATGTTAAAAATAAATAGTTTATTATACAGTAATATACAAGTATTAATATAATATACGTCAATACAAAAAAGCATGTGTGCCATACACACGTGGTAGAAGTGAAACCTTCAAAAATAATACGTATACAAAATACCACGGTTGTTGTGATGCCTTCTCTCAAGCTTTGTACTACGCATGCGCACACAAACACGTATTAACACACGTACATAATGCTTCCTATGTCATTTTCTCCTACGTTAAATCTTATGAATTTATGTGTCTGTCTCTTTTTACTGTCGCTTTTAGAAATTTTCACTTCAAAAAACTCGTAATAACACATGTCACGATTAAAAGACTAATATTGATCAATTTTATAATTCATATATTCTGTTACAGTTTAGAAACAACGATCTAACAACCAAATCCATAGTTTTCGTTTAAATATATAAAATTTCTAATTTACTTACCCTCACAAGCGACTTTTACGTATTAAATGCTAATGCTGTATGTTTGGTTGTGAACAGCAACATAGACACTCGCATCCAGCAAGCAGAGCTGCAGTACAAGCTGGGCCGCGAGGAGCTGGAGCTTCTGACTCTAGGTGAGCAGGCGCGCGCCCTCGCTCAGCTCATCGAGCAGTGCGATGCCGCCGCCCGCCGCAGTGACCGCGCCACGCTTTACAGGTGCGTACACAGTTAATTATTGAAGTGAAGCTTCTATACGGACGGTAATATTGTCTTCGTATTGAATTCCAAACTTTCGTAAGCTTGGATGATCGCTTTTTATTGTAGTAAATAGATAAGCTTTTGATCGCTATCTCGCCAAGCGACGATTCGATCTAGGATGTGACGCACTTGCCTAGAAGACACTTATTTACTCATAACATGAAGACCCCTAAATTGTATGTGTCAGGTAACACAGACTCGGGCAAGGAGTTCCACTTTTTAGCGACACGGATCGCAAAATTGGAACCAAAACTCCTTTTGCCTATAACATCTTTAATGCCCTAGATTTTTAGTCTGTAAAAGTATGTATAGGTGTACGGTATTGTTGCAAAGGTACCCTTCCGTTGCAATTTCCTTTTTTTAGAGGTAAGGGTTTGGAGGCATACCCACTGAAAACCTGTGTATGTACCCGCATCTCTACCATGAGTATTCACCGCCATGGAACTCGGCAAGCAGTCCTACGGCCCCCTCGCTTACGAGGGATGCTGCATTAGAGCACCTCCTTCCATTGAAATTTCCTGAAAAACCAACAACAAAAAAATTGTTAATACGTATTATGTACGTGTAACTCTAAAATGAACATTACAACTAATTTTCAATGCATTACACCGCTTCCTGTATCCGTATTTTATTGACATGGGAATCCAAGATGAGGTAATGCCGAATTAAAATTTTATGATGCCATTAAAATCTGCCGTGTTGGTGCGCACAAAAGCAATCAGGGTCGTGTAAACGGTGCCACCGGGTGGAACTAACAGCTTATTTGCCGGAAAACCGTGAAGATCTCAGATAGGAGACGGCTCACACAAATCGTCGGTATTTGTTACGTTAATTGCATCATTGCTATTGTGCGGGGTGAGGGGCGGGACACTTTCTACTGCCTACTGCCACAGTTAATATATAGCTAGTTTATATATACATAGATAAAAAAATCCTATTTATGTTATGACAATACTTTGTGTGTGTGTGGTTTTGTTACCATACATAGTTACCATAGCTACCATAAACCTAAGAATTACAGTTTTTATAATCAATTAACGTTACCATAGCAACGCGTGGCCGGGTCAGCTAGTAATAATCTATATCTATACTAATATACTAATCTTTACTAATATTATAAAGAAGTAAAGTTTGTGTGTTTGTATATTTGTTAAATTGTAAGGGGTAATCTCGGGATCTACTGAACCGATTTTAAAAATTCTTTCACCAAGAGAAAGGCACATTGTTGCTGAGTGTCATAGGCTATATTGAATGCTAGAAAAAAACTAAAGAATTTTGTCCACCCGTGCGAAGCCGGGACGGGCCGCTAGTAATATTATAAAGAAGTAAAGTTTGTGTGTTTGTATATTTGTTAAATTGTAAGGGGTAATCTCAGGATCTACTGAACCGATTTTAAAAATTCTTTCTCCAATAGAACGTCACATTATTGCTGAGTGTCATAGGCTATATTGAATGCTAGAAAAAATTTAAAGAATTTTGTCCACCCGTGCGAAGCCGGGATGGGCCGCTAGTACTAAATAAATGCCTATGTTCCAATATAGCGTTTCATAATCATAATCCTTTATTGTGAAAGTTGATAAAAATATTTTGTTCATAAATTTAAAACTTTTTAAAGTCATACATGGATATAAATTAAACTGAATATTTTAATGAATGGATGGAATGGGGGAATGAATCGAAAAAAATAATAATTTTCAATTAACTCCTACTTTGTATTATACAAAATAATGATAATTCAATGATAAAAATTCAATTCATAAAACTGCAATTTTTCATCCATGATTTCTTATGACAGTAAATTAATTTGAATATTAATGATTATATTAAAAGAACGGTATAGATTTGGGTATAGCATTTGATTAAAAGGGAGTAGGTTTGTTTAAAAGAATTAAAAAATATCTGTTTACAGTAGGTATAAGGTACCTATGTATTCCATTTAGTGGCAGAAAGTACCTAGGAAAATTTATTGGTCCCTTATGTCCAAGAGACACTTTACAGGGGCCAGCGTCACGTTGTGTCCAAAAATATTTTAAAATGACCTAATTTAAAACATTTTTGTACACAACGTTTGCTGTTTTATTATTATTTGTTAAAATGTGGAGATTATTTGGACTCGACACTCCTCGACGGCCACGTACAGTTGGCCATGCGAAAAACAGTTTTTCTCTAATTGGACACCTGCTAATTTAAGTGTTTGATCCGTTGCGTTCCGTTCGAATTTCGGGAATTCCGTTTGTAGAATTTCACCCCCACGCTATCACGTAAATTACCGTACGTAAACTGACTTTACAGACAACCATTTTTTTTAACCCTGTATTCTAGTAAAAAAAAAAATTATAAATATGCCTTAAATATAAAGCCCCTAAAAATACCTAAGTTGGAAGCCGTGCGAAGTTTGCTTAGAAGCTCGTTAAAGTTTGCTTCTGTGCAAATGCGTTCGTTTCGGTCGATTGTACGTATTTACTCTACTGCTATACTTTAACTATCGCCGCCGCTATCGTTGGGAACCATCTAGCCGACATTCCGGTCAATCCGTCAATAGTAGAAAGCCCCGCCAATTGGTGTGTGTACGCTATCATTTGCAGCCTGTAATTAGAGATCTAATCTAGGCCTCCAGATGTAACACCTTCCGTCAGTCATCGCAAAAGCGCGATCAACGAAAGCTACCGGAATTCAACCAAGTAGTCACGAGTAATAATATGTATACACAGTAGAACTATATCACACTAAATCGGCTGAAAGCAGAGACAAAGTAGGTATAGGTATACATAATCGATGTAATGTGAAATAGTTCTACGGTGTAAACATCTTATCACTTGTGACTTTTTTTATACGTATACGAATAAGTAGGAGCTTCACCACTATCTCGCATGATGGTAAGCGACGATGCGATCTAGGATGTAACGCGCTTGCCTAGAAGATACTTTTCACTTGTGACTTGAAGACCTCTAAACTGTATTTGTCAGGCAAAGTTCCTCTCCGTCGTCCGTCATCTTCGTCACTCTTCTCAAACCAAGAAATTACTGCACGTTATACGGGTATGGTATATGTCGATGATTGAAATCACATAACCTAACCTAACTCTTATTGAGGATAGGTTGTTAAAAATGGCCGTAAGAGAAAGGCCTACGTTGGTTAAGTTGCAAGGCAATATTTGATATCGTTATTAACGTCATTTATCGGAAATTTTATTGTTTTTACAAGTTTTTTGATTATCAAAATATGTTACTAATAATTTAGTTGATTAAATTTATTAATTATTTTTATTCATTTATAGACTGTTGTACATTTCGGAACTGGTAGGGACCCAATAATAATAAAAAAGAAGTTAAATACTACCCTACGCTTTACTTCTTGTGTAGACCAACCGAGTATAGTTCAGTTAATTTATTGTTTGTTGTACATTATATGAATTTTACTATCTTAGTAATGATATTTATAATATAAATTATAATTATATCAAAACTTTGTACTAATTATAACTTAAGGGAAACCTATAATAAAGCGTACTATTGATAAATACCTTATCCATCTATCATATCATATAATACTAGCTGACTTGTGATAATTTGCATATTTTTTTGGTTATAAATAAAATGAAACCTATCCTATGTCCTAAGTTAGAACAAATCCAGCACAATGAAAAAAAACATTAAAATAGGTCAAGTAGTTTTGGTTCATTGCACTCAAACACTGTGATACGTAATTTTTGATGTGAAATCTTCTTAAGCATCGTTATGATTTGAAAGTCAATGAAATGAAAAAGCGACAGTAAAAAGAGGCAGACACATAAATTCATAAGATTTAACGAAGGAGAAAATGAGATAGGAAGCATTATACAGTGTCTCTTATGTTCGTGGTATGTACTTTAGTTACTCTGAGTCTAAATAAATCTATGATCATTACTAAAACCTACAATTATCCTCTTCCCGAAATTTTACATTCGTCTCATTATCTTGAAACCAAAATTTTTGAAGGTTTCACTTCTACCTCGTGTGAATTGCACACATGTTTATATACACAGATATATAAAAACTGTTGGTTTTCTTTAATAAATAAAATAAATAAAGTAACGGGTCTGTAAACAAAGTAAGTGTACATTATGGGTCAGTGTATCACATCTTCGTGTGGTGCCTCACCGGGGCTTCGAACCGCAACCGCAGAATTCGCTACACCGCACAGCAGCCGTGGGAACGTTATACCGATAATATATCAAACCGATAAATGGAGTTACCGTTCCATTGTGTTTGCTCGCTCATGTGACTGTTCCCAGAAATTTATTAAGATTTTGCATCAACCTTACTCATTAGCTGCATTTATTTAAAGCTCATTGATTCCACTATTTACACCTTAGAGAATAATTGTCTATACTAATATTATAAAGCTGAAGAGTTTGTTTGTTTGAACGCGCTAATCTCAGGAACTACTGGTTCGAATTGAAAAAATATTTTTGTGTTGGATAGTCAATTTATCGAGAAAAGCTTTAGGCTAATAACATCACGTTGCGACCAATAGCAGCGAAGCATCAGTGAAAAATCATAATAACAGCAATTGACGCGGACGAAGTCGCGGACAACAGCTAGTTTACTGATAAAGCATCTCTGGTAGTTGTTCCACCTTTTTTATTTCTCGAGGCTCGAGAATTTTCGACAAGGATTTCTCTAGTTTCTCAAGGAAATTCGAATATTTTACAAAAACAGTAATAATACGCGTATTTTGTATCTACTAGCGGCCAACCTGTAAAACCTGTTTATTCTAAGGACTGCGTGATATATAACTAATCAGTAATGTCGATCTCCACTACGCATTTTAACAAAAATATTACAAAATTAAGTGTGACATAGAAATATTCCTTATATGGAGTGAAATGAATATCTTTATTATAACACTTGTTATGTTCCAATATTATTACTGTTTATAGAAAAAAATACAACGGGTTGCACTCCGGGAGTGTAGGCAGAAGTGAAAACAGAAGTAACGACACCATACATAATCCAATAATAGAATATTATTGTTATTTTGTTGATTATGTATGTATTAATATGATTTCTGTTAAAACTGACGAGTTTCTTGCGCCCGTTCTTCTTGTCATTTAAAATACGGTCCTGAATGGGTGGTAGGAAAAAAATGTACGAGGTCGGGTCAAAAAGTTCGCGGAATGGAGGATAAAAAGTAAGAAATAAAACACAAAATTATTCCCCCTTAACTCTAATACATTTATTAGAACTATCAAATAATTTATTAATACCTTCGAAAATAAATGATTTCTCTTTGTCGTCAAAATAGGCTGAAATTGCGCTCTCACTTCTTCATCGCTGGAAAATCTCTTCCCTCGAAGCTCTTTTTTCATTTTTGGGACTATTTTGACTTCAGACTATTTTGGAAGACATCTCTTCCAAAATAGTCTGGAAGGTTTTTCTTGTTTGGTAAGGAACTTGATGACTGCGCGAAACTCAATTTTCTACATGTTGCAAATTTCCTTCCGGATTGACTTGTTGATTGATGTGTAGCTCAGGTAATTATGAACTATTTGTTTTGAAAGTTAGTATTTATACTTTAAATGAGTGTTACAACTAGTGCAGGTAGTAAAAAGTCACCTTTCCCCCCTCCATTCCGCGAACTTCTTGACCAGCCCTCGTATGTTGAAATTTGTGCATTTAAATAAAGTTTTTTAAAATTTTAATGGAACTTCAATAGCGTTAAGAGGTGATAGTAGGGCCTCTACATAACAATGGATACATAAAACTCGTGGTCAATGATATTTTTAATAATTGAATATGACCATGTGACGCGGTAACAGGCCAAGTTCCCACACAGCAACGGGACGCGTTTACTGGTCGCTTACAAAATTATAAAGTTTATAACTTGAGAATCTCACATTGTGTAATGTTTAATTACGTTAGTTTAGCAACGAATAGTTTAACGTAATCGTTTAATTCAAAAAGTTACGCAGTCCATATCTGCTAAAATTTACATTTCAAGCATCCTCCACAACAAATATAAAAATGAAATAGATATATTTGGGTCCATCATAATATGAGGACCCAAATATATCTTGCATATTATGCAAGTTCAAATATCAGCTCCACCAACTAAATATTGTTTAGTTGCTAATAATTTCAACCCTAGCTTTTTAATGTATGCATGTAGTGTTTACCGCCTAACTATTGTACACTTAGCTCTAAATTATACACAAATTTGCATATATATATATATATTCATAGTGTAACAATTACTGGTAAACCAAATAAATAAATAAATAGGCCTACGGCTGCCTTATGCCGGCTTATAATCATCTCAAAGTTATACCTAGTTATAGTCTCCGGCAAATAAGTTGAACATGATTTTGAAATCACGTGATATGCGCAGCAGCAAGTTTAGGTAAATTATTACACTACTGCGCATGTCACGTGATTTCAAAATCATGTTCAACTTATTTGCCGGGGACAATACTTTGTTACGCGACTAATTTAAGGTTAGTTAAAACATATTTTTGTATTATTTTTTTGCATTTTTTGCTATCTTATAAAATAAAGAATAATAATAAAGATGAGAATAGTATTTTTCTATTAAAATAAAATATACTTTTGTATATTTAAATATGCCATTTTTTTCTTGTAATTTAATTAGAAAGTGGACTTCCTATGTGCATTCAACTGCGCCTTAATATCGAAACCTCATACATGTAAAAAACATGACAGAAATCCAGTTTTTTTTTTTGAAGTGAAGATTTTGAAAAATATATTTATTTAAATCAATTGCTAATCGATTCCCATGATGATATAACTATATCATGCAATTAATCTATTTAAATGTGTAAACTGTTTTGAGCAACGGTAATGAATCTGTCTTTGCACCGGTCCCAGGCTTGAGTCCCGGAAGGAACAAATGTTTGTGTGATGAATACGAGTATTCGAGTCATGTGTATTTGTATATATTTTTTATGAAAATGTATTAAGTATCTAATAATCGAGTTGGTATTGTATTCAACAATTTAGGTTCGATTTATTCGAAATAAATAAGTTTTTCAGTTATAATTTCGGTTATCGTTTGGTAGTCTCACAGGAGATTTAGGATTAGATCGTGAACACGGACGAATTTTGAAATTCGCAAAAATAAAAAAAAAGTTATGATCAAAAAAACATTGGCTCTAAGAGATTTCCCATTGAAACAAAAAGAGCTAGCTTTTTGAAAGCTTTCATTCTTACTGAACTTTAAAATTTACTAAACATTTATTGATTTTTTTAGTATTACGCTCCGTTTCAATATGAATATATGGTGCTAGCGAATCTTTATGCTTAGCGACTTCATCGATCTAGTATTTATATGTATGACATGTTAGCTTATAGCTGGCTAGTCGCTAAATATCTTCAAGATTCTTGAGCTAAAGCAGTAAAAGCGTCTATTCGGTAACAGCATCATTATTCACCAAAAATAATTTCAATAATTTTAATTACACAATTGTAAGCAATGTATGTTCATATTACAAATAAATGATCTATAAATCTATGATTTTTTATATATTTTTTGCATTTTTCAATGGTTTCTTATATGATCAATTATTTTAATAAGAAAATACTAATAAATGGCTTGAGAATAATTAGTGAGCCGTGTCGTTTTTTTGTAGTATTTTTCTATTAAAATAATTTACCTTATCATAAAGTAGGTAATCGTGAAAGTATAAACATTGACTGTACATTTCAGATAATTTATTTATAAAACACCGCAATTAAAATTCTCTCGTAATAAATAAGAACGTAGCAAATCTCTGGTATTATCTTTATGGCATTAACTACGCTCCATTATACGAAATAGAAAATTTCGGCATTGTGTTTAATAAGTGTATTGTAATTGTTATTTTGGAGATAACAGTTTCGCATCTTTGTTAGTGGCAACACTGGGTTACCACTTTTAATTTCATCCGTGGGAATTTTAAAAGTGAGCTATATGAATGTGATAAGTTTAATGTGAGTTTGGAATGAAAGTGCGAGTGAATTCTTTCGTTCGGAATCAAAAGAACAAAATGCCAATAATAATTACATATTTTAAGGCGTCAGTAGCCCATCTATCGATCAAGCGCACCAAGTTTAATTCTCGCTGATGTACTAACTCGTAACACAATCAATAATGTGATTCTCGCATTGCATTGTCTTTATTAAAAAATATGTAACTAGGCGATGCAGTCGCTAAGCATAAAGCTACGCTAGCACCATATATTGGAGCGGAGCGTAATACCTAAAAAAAGGTTTTTTTTTTTTTTTTCGATGGGAATTTTTGCGCATTTCAAAATTCGAACTCCATCACAATCTGGTCCTAAACCTGTTGATTCGATACCACCAAAAATATTAAAATCGGTTAAGAACTCGGGAAGTTATGGCGTTACAGACATTTCGCCATTGAAGCTGATCCACGTTCATAAGAAACACTACCTATTTAATGAAAAAAATATCATAGACTATTGTACTCTATATTCTAAAGTTAAATCACGCGAAAAAAGAACATTGTTTGTACCTCAGAACAATAACTAAAGCTATAGAAGCCGCGCTAAAATAAAAACTGTATAACAGCTCTCGTATTCATTTAAAGTAATCTAACATACATGGGTAAGAGCGAAATAGACAACAATTGTAAGGTTTTATTTTCACGTCATTGTCACAAACTCTCAAAATACAAATGTCAAATGGTTGTAATTTGGTTGTATATTATACTACCAAATTAAAAGTACGTCTTTGATGAACGTTGTTTCTGAAGTAAGACCAAATTCAATGCGGTCGTATTACAGTGGCCGAACAGCTTTGTGAGCGGCTAGCGTAAAATTTTATTATTCTGCAAGGAAGTTCGTGATAAAATAACAGGAAAGTGTGCATAAAGACGCTTCAGACATCTTAGAGTCCGCGTCCAGGATGGCTTGTGTTGTTCCAGACTGTAAGTCTCATACATCACGAAAAGAAAATACGGATGAGGTGTCATCATTTCATCGGTGAGTTTTGTTTCTAAATTCTCATATTTTGACCATATAACAACGATATATTCAGAAAATTGTAGTAAATTAATATTACAAATAGATTTCTCCATGAGTTTTGGTTTAAATTGTCTTATTTTCATGCCTTTTGTTTTGTATGTGATAGTATGATAGTGATGTGTTTTTTGTTATCGATGTCAACATTTTTGGTTTTTACTTTTTGCTTTAGATTTCTTAAAGATGAAACTATTAAAAATGAATGGATACACCGTATATCAAGGATCAATTGGACACCGAAAGCGCACAGTCACATTTGTTCGAAACATTTTAGACTACAGTCATTTAAGCCACATAAAAACATTAAATTTCGGTAGCTGAAAGCAAATGCTATTCCCACATTACATTTACAGAACATAAAATTGCTCCTTTTTATACCAAACATTATCTTAGTCTTGCTTTGTTAAATATTTTTTTCGATCCTACCAATTAATATTCAGATTTTTAATTAACATTTTGGCACCGTGTATTCCAAATAATAATGATAGCTTATTTATAATAATATTTTTATGTTTCAGAAACCATCAGGATTCAGAAGGAATTATGAAGCACCAAGTAAACGCCCCAAATGTATGACCACAGTTGAAACAAATACTGATTACGATATCTCTGAACTGATATCTAATTTACAGAAAATTGTAGCAGATTATAAAAACCAAATTGGAATATTAAAAAAGAGTAAGAAAGTTGGCGTCAGTGTATCGTTTCTGGAGGAGCATACTTTGAAGGTGATAAAATAAATTTGGATGAATAACAAACATTTTGTATATTATTGATCTTTTCCCGATACTTTCTCGACAGAGTGGTATATAAAAATAGGTAAACAATAAGTAAATATGTATTAAATAATAGTTTGTTAATTTAATTTAAATAATCGATTAATTTTTTTTTTTCCTCTTTTTTAATCTATACCTATAAAAAATATAATTTTAAATGCAGTGTTCACCAATGTACTAGAGGTCTAACTTAAAATAGAAACATGTAGGCTAATATGATATACCTATACAAGATGCAATTTTTTAACTGTACCTACCTGGTTTCTCTAGATACTGAAGACAGCAAATCTAATAAATAAATTGGTTCTGGTCCAAAATTCTACCCATGAATACTGCATTATAAAATGTTCATATTAAAGATTCTACACGTGTTTATTATGACACATTACCGTCCGTTCTAGTGTCATTGACATACCAACAGCATAAGAAAAATGTTAAGTATGTTTTTATTTTATTTTTATCGATAGTAATATCGATGCCATTGCATCACTGACGTAAGGGAAACTAGTGACGACCTTGTAAATTACGAAACAAAATCTGTATACTTATTTCTTTCTTACACATTTGTAACTGTATAAGTAAAAATAGTACGATTAGTTCGTATTGTGTTGTTATTTTAGCGCGGCTTCTATAGCTTAAGTTATTGTTCTGAGGTTTGTACATTCAATTATTTATATCAAAAGCTCATCAAGTTTTTTAAACACGTACTTGATAAAATGACGATATCAGTACTTAATAGTAGACCGCTTACGCTTAAATAAATAATAAATCTTTATTTTCAAGTTATTACATCAATTCATTTTGTTACTAACAATATTGCTTAAAACTATCTTAGTACCCATTTTTAAACGCTCTGCTTATATTAAACTAATCTACACAAAAATGTTGAATCTATAATCTAAGAACACAAATTTTTTGTTTGACTTTTTGGCGGGAGCGGGAAGCGTCACTATGGTGGTCTTGTTTTTCTTGTTAAAATTTGTGTTGTGGTTGATATTAGTGTGTAATAATGGTGGGTTATTAACCACTAAGTATTTCTGTATATGCACGAGTGTTTGCAAGTGAAACAAAACAATGGATGGTGTCTTTTCGCTCTCTCAAGAAGTCCACGAGAAATTTTCAGTAAAACCCCACATCTTTACTGAAACCTAGGTTAAGGTAGGTATTTCACTTTTCATTCATCATCCATTGATAATCTATCATTCATAAATCAACTCTTTAAACAAGAATGGACATAATACGAAGAAATGGCTCAAAGGTCTTTGTAACCAAGCCAAAACCCCTTATAAAAAAAAAAAATTTTGTTTGTGTGTTTGTCTGTCCGCTCTTATTCCCGCTCTTTTTCCATTGTATACGCATTACCATAGCAACGCGTTACCGGGTCAGCTTGTATACTTATAACAAAGTTTTACCCTACTTTAAATGGTTAATTATGCAAAACTGAAGATTCTCCAATCTTATTATTTAAATAGCTCGGTTGTGAGGCGATCGTGTCTGCGAGCGCGGGTAACCCGTACAGATCCCACGCGTGGTTGCTCACAGTGGAGTTGCTCCTATCAGAGGCTAGCTAGGTAATAAAAGTCCCTGAGACTCTAATATCACCTCTTATTGCAATTTAAGTTCAGCTGTTGAAGAGAGACCCCACTGTAGAACGCGTATAGCGGTGTCTCGCTTTGACATTCGATCTTGCATCGCGCTAAGGGATCATGGTAGGCCTTCTGGTATAAAAAAGGCCCTCGCCCTAACTAAACTTTTAAGGTTTTATCTCATTCTTATTATTTTAACATCAAGCAATTCTATTTTAGTTAAGAAGACGATTTTGACAATTATTATTGACATTTATTTTATATAGCATAAAGTTGTTGCTATATACCAGCAAGTATTTTTTTAACAAATAAATTGTCAAGTTGAAATATATAAATATTTGAAAGGTACATAATAGCTGCTAGTTCATCATCAGTACTTTATCGCACTGCATGACAGAGCAAAACTATTTACTGCATGTATGTGCATAAGTTAGACATGGGCGTTTTTGGTTGTGAACGCAAACTGATATATCACCGATTTCAGATTTCAAAATCCGTTTTTAGATATCTGATTTCAGAAGTGCCAATTCACTAGTTTGTGTTTAGATTTGGTTTTAATAGCTTACTTTAACGATAACGATACTAGTAGATTTGCGCGATTCTCCTTCATGCTTTAATCTAGGCTTAGGACTAGCAGAAAAGTTACGTTTAGTAAAACTTTTCCGGCGCATTTAAAAATCGGCTTATATACAATGATTTCTTTTTTTACGAATTGTTATAATTTTTTTTTTTTAACCATTTCCTACATCAAACTTAATTACTTCAGGTTAGCGTTCAAAAATGTAAGTTGCTCGTCAAATTTGCATCTAAACGAAAACAGTTTTTATAGTAAACAAACACACAATAAACTATAAGCCAAAATACCTCACCGCCTAGTCACGCAAATATAGTCTTTAAATACTGATTCGTAAGACTATATTGATCGCATATATTCAATGGCAAGTGAATGCCGCAAACAACAAACCGAAATCGGATCGGGCATCAGAAATTCGCGCTATCTTTTTTACTCCGCTTTGTTACTATTGGTTAGAAAGTGACAAAGCGAATTTTTCCGATGCTCATGGTCCTGTCGAGTAAAATAGATGGCGCGAATTTCGAATCCGATTTACGTTTGGATACGCAGACATAGTACGTTTGGTGGTTTTAGATCGTTCGTATGCGTTTTGGTTCGGTTAGATTTCTGAGATCGGATTTTCTTGTTGAGAAATCGATTCGAATCGATTTGTGTTTAAAATCGGATTTTGGATTCGTTTTGATATATCGGCCATATGCCTAGCATAAGTGTCTTGTGTAAGCTTTAGTGATCGCAAAGACTCTATAGGTACAGAGTTTAGGAACGTATACTTGGATTAATATCATTGGTGTTAAGCAATAAAACGAAATTCTTAAATCAAAAGGTAGTATGCCAAAGGAGGAGGGTCAATAAGGCGGGTTTTCGGCCCCTTTCGTTTTTGACTTAAAAAATCAAAAAAAAATATATACTATATGGACTAACAAATTAATTCCACCCCAAACGGAACCCTACAAGTTATCTATATAAAATGAAATAATTTTACTTTTCTCGTGAAAATGTTTATTTTTGAATGACTCGCGTTATTTTTTACTGGCAACACAGTATCCAACCGCTAGCAAAAGAACGACCCATAATGCGCCGGCCGAGCGGCCGTGGTAATGCATCGTGACCTTTGCCGCTTGCATTGCTCGACGCCTTGCAACCTGCAGCCTGTTATTTACTGACCCCTACCTAGTTAGTTCGATGCAGAATCCGTGATTTCACATTGGACATGCACTTGCGGTTTCGTAAATGAACTATGTGCAGTTCTATCTTGTTCTTGTGTTACAAAAAATATTTGAAAAAGCTTCTATAATGAGAAAAATGCGAAACGAGGAACTTTAAAGTTACTTACTTTAAAATTAGGAATAAAAATGTGTTGAAAGTAACTTTTTGGGTTCGATTTTGCGTGACGAACGCATTAGTATCTGAGTCATGGGTGTTTATAAATATTTAAAAGAAAATTACATATCTATGAATCATATTACGTATGTCTATCCATTACGCTAGTATCCATAACACAACAGCCTTACAGTGCTTACTTTGGGCTAGTCTAATTGGTGTGACTGTAAGAAATAGTATTACTTTTAAATCATTTAATTATTTTAATGCGATAAAAATAATACTAGATTTAAAAAATGTGGGATTTTTACCACATTTTTCAGTGACCAAAAAAGAATAAAATAACCCGGCAGGCCCAAGCGAGGGGCCACTCATAACGTGGGGGCGCATGTTACTTATGGAGATGTAATGAGATGTATGATATGCATAGATGTTGAGAGCATTTGTAAAGATGCGCCCCCACGTTTTGAGTGGCCCCTCGCTTGGCCCGGCCGGGTTATTTTATTCTTTTTTGGTCACTGAAAAATTTGGGATTTTTAGATTTTAAAACTAGTATTACTATTTTATTCTTTTTAATTATTAACTCAACGAAGTAACCATGTGTTACGCAACAATCGGATAAGCCGAAAGTTGACCTGAAAGTGGCCGTAGAAAGTTAAAAGTTGTTTTAGGATGCGTTATCATCGGATTCTGACTTGCTCCAAAAATTTCAGCTCGCTAGGTGGCCGGGAAGTGCCTCAAAATTGAGTTGCAAGAATCCAACTGCACAGACGACAGACAGACAGACAAACAAGAAAGCGACCTGAGAAAAACGTGGGAAAAATCATTTTTATCAAGCCATACATTTTAATAATATATGTCAAGAACTGAGACATTGTCTAAATGCCTACAAATATCTCCGTGAACGTGTTGCTCTTAATTAAGGGATCGCATGTCTTCAATACTCCATGTCTTCAAATAATGCTGGTGTTCGCACGGTTTCACTGAGGTATGGCATCAGGCGGCCACGTCGACGACAACTTCCTAACGTTACTGAGCTAACGTGACAAACGATCTTTTAATGAGACTGGATGAGACTCACGATGCCTTATCTACATTTACAGGTAAAAAATTGACATTAAGCAGGTTAACTATATAAGAGATTTGAATCATTAGTTATAATATTTGTCTCCGATTGTGACTCTTAAACTATCCAGATACTAACACAGACACACAAAAATTTTCTATCCACTCTTTTAAGACGAGTACACACGTACAAAAGATTTTTGACAAAAATGCATTAAACACTAATAATAATATTTCCCATTAAACTCGTGGTAAGCTAGCTAAGCTAGCTGCTTGTATTACAAGTAGGCTACGGCCTCCTTAAATTATATACATAAAGACTAGCGGACCTGCTAGACATTATCCTGCCCGGTTTCTACGCCAATTTTCTGGTCCAATTGCGACTCTTAACCATCCAGGAAACCTTAAACACTCATAAAATATTACATTAAAATGAGTCCAGCCAGTAATGAGTTCAGTGAAATACGATGGACATCCGGAAAATAGTACCCTTTTGGGAATATAAATTAACAATTTCGTTGCGGACGACGCACATGCGCGTCCAACTGAGCCCTTGCCAGGTGCGGATGACGCTCATACGCGTCCTCTGCTTATTTAGTTTCATTTTCGGTGCGAACGACGCTCGTGTGCGTCCTTTGCTTATTTAGACATATTTGGCCTTATTTAGACAGTCAGTACGGTGCAAGCATTCGTGAAGGGCTGTTCTTTTGTGTTTAGTGTAGTGATAAGCCACTTTTGACAAACTTTCGTTCTAATTTCAGCCTGCGAACGCCTACTCATTTTCGACCGCAGCGAAACTACTTCTCTACTAAGTCTCCTCCTGAATTAAGTATTTAACGTAAAGCGTGGCAAGTTTTTGTTTCCCAGTTTTTGTATTCATGCGCCGCCAGTGTTTCGAGATACATTGTAAACGCTTCTTTCAGTTCTTCATCTGTTTCAAATTTCACAGATGGTAGTCCACTGGAGCCAAGTTCGGTTGGAATGGACGAAATTTAATAAGCTCCAACTTCACAAGTGGTGGCGTTCTTTATTTTATCGAACATAATTAATATTCACATAAACAATTAAGTCAATACCAGCGAGACGCAACTTTGCATACACACAGCTAATATACAACTAAATGTGTTAGAACTTGTCCGACGACTACTCTATTCGCAAGCGCTCCTCACGGCGCAAACGAGTACTACTATCCGGATTGCTCTCGTATATCTGTCAATTTTAATTGTCAATATTTTCACAATATTACTGTGAGAGGTTGTGTTTTAAATATGATGACGTTATAATTTAATTACCCGTTGTTGCTGTTTTTCCGTAAAACGCGTGAAATCCCTTGCTTTGTATTATATTGGCTGTACCGTAGACGAACGATTCAAAAATATGGCAAATCGATTTCATGCGAATTGGTAATCGATTGTGACTTAAATCTCATTCGATAATACAATTTTAGCTGTGTTATTCAAAAATAGGGCACTCGGGTGGTTCCCCGCTCCGGTGCACTCACGTACCACAACCGTGAGAATCACATCAAAAAATTGTTACCTGCATCCACAAATCTTAACACCAGACCACCAAGAACTTTAAGTAACAAACGTAACAGCTGTAAACAAACTTTTTTGTTATGGCAACATTTACAGTCTATATCAACTCATTTTTATCTTGGAAATTTTACTTTAATAAACCAAATAAGTAATATAATATTATGGAAAAAAACTTAGCTCTAGGTGGGATTCGAACCCACTTTTTCTAACTAACGGGCCAGATGCCAAAACCAATTGGTAACTAACTCCCGGCGATAGTTTTCAAGATAATTTCCTATAATATGATTTTTCTTTATTTAGATTCAATTTTTTTAACATTAGATTGATTAAGCTGTAAAAAAATCGTATATATTAGAATGGTGACATAAAAATGAATAAAAAAAATAATGGTATAATTAAATTAAAAATAATAAAAATTGCTGTCTTATGACTTATGCTTGAGATTTATTTACACAAAATCCACATAAAAAGCAATAATTAAAATAATAGTGTCTTATTAATGACTGGCTGACCCAGCCACGCGTTGCTGTGGCACAGTAATTTTAAAGATTTTTTTATAATAAAAATAGCCTAAGTTACTCCTTATTACATCAGCTACCTGCCAATAAAAGTCCCATCAAAATCGGTTCAGCCGTTTCAGAGATTAGCCGGAACAAACAGACAGACAGACAGAAAAAAATTGAAAAAAAAAATGTTATTTTGGTGTATGTACCGTATATATATTCATATGCATGTAGTAAAAAACGGGTATTTCAATATTAAAAACAGACACTCCAATTTTATTCATATGTATAGATTACTTAGTAAAAATCATAGCGAGCCTTATCTGTTCAAACGAATAGAAAGTTAGTATGTGAAGTAAGCAGTTTCCCGTTATTGGATTTTAAGGAATGCCACTTAAGTACACTTTCGCGTCATTTCAGAGACACTAATCATGGGACACTTAGTTGTGTCTCAATTTCTATTAAAGTATGCGAATGACTTATTTACTTAACCACCTGCACATAGAGATTACCCACACAGGATTCATTATCAGTCTTGGCAAACTTTCTATTCTTTTGAACAGACTAACAGTATTGTTCCTCGACCCTTGAGCTTCAAGGTCGCTAAGCGTCAGACTTATTTTGAGTTATAAATGCCTGCATTTGTTAAAAAATCTCTCTCTATCTGTCTAGAAAACATATTTCTTTTACTTGTAGTTTTTGCAGTAGTTCTAGGAAAAACATTATTTTAAATCCGCGTTTTTAAGTTATATCTCAAATATTTTATGGCTTAGCAAAGTTTAGCTAACGGACTGCAGAATTGTGCAAAATTTTCATGTTTTATAACACGTATTTAAAACGCTCCAATATTTAGGCGAAGTTGCAAGGGCCAGCTTTTTGTCCTTGATTACGCATACAACTGTATAAAAAAAGGAAAAACAACTAAAAGACCCCGTTTGGAATAATACCAATACAAGTGACCATGAAAGTTAATCAACTTTTTCAGTTTCAAAATAAGCAGTAAATTAAATGTCGTAAGCTTGCCTTGTCTATATCATAGTAATAGTAGTAATTAGTAGTTATCAATAATTTAGCATTTAATAATTTGTAAGCTTTCCTGATAAATAAAAAAAAAATACTCAAAACGCTAGACTTAACTGCTCGAGTTGAATTCTTTATATAATAAAAATGCTGTGACTCGGTGCCCTGCAAAGGTGGGCAAGGTCAGTGCACTGACCGCCCCGGCGTGTGCCCTCGCGCGTGACTCCGCCACATCGGACACTTTATCCTACCCTTAAAATAAACTTAAGCCTTAATAAACTTAAGTGGCAAACAACAACTGAAAGTAAAAAGAATATAGTTTCCTAACTATCTTGTGGGTTAGGTAAGATGAAACAACAAAAATTATAATAAACTTTCTTACACTTGGCCCAGCTTAGCACAAACAATGCACTGTAGAGCTTGTTAAATGAACACTGGGGTAACGGATAGATATAAATATATGATACTAGTTGACGCGGCCACACTGCTGTGTCATAAATTAAAATGAAACCTATCCTATGTCCTAAGTCGGAACAAAACCAGCAAAATTAAAAAAAAAATTATCAGTTGAGTATTAATAGAGTCCATCTCGGTCAAACACTGTGACGGGGACTTTTTTATATATGAAGATATAGGTGTTAAGTTTTCACAGAAGTATATAAGTTCCGAATGTTGTTGGTAGATGGCGACGTACCCATTGTTGCTATGCTGAATCGCGGTGTTTCGATTTTTTTGCCATTTATATAGTCTTGTCGATGCATCTAAGAAATTATTCTCGACCTATATACTGGTTTTATTTGACATATATAACAACAGTATTTAGGACCTTATTGAGGTTGTACAATACGTATGTAACATTCATAGAAATACATAATAGAGTCTGTCTGATCACCGGTATCCGACTCGCTCAGGCAAAGCAATAATTATCAATTTTATCGACAAATCCACTATAATAAGGCATTTGCCCCTACTGTTTTAAAATTATGGACCTTATTTGTTACTGAGTTCGGGTGGGTTCATTTATTTAGCCATATTACCTGATGAATAGGTCCTACAGGCATAAAACAGTACGTTGGACAGTAGACAATACCAAAAGTAAACAGTAAATTCACTAATAGGTTTATCAAAAACTCCCTTTAAAACCTTAAAAAATACTTGAAACGAAAAAATGTGAAGAACACATCGCACACACTACTTATACTAGCCGTAATAACTTATGTCTGTGAGTTATTTCAAACGACAGCTGAAATAAAAAAAAATGTGTTTTTTTTAATTCTTGTGTGTTGAGGAAGATGAAATAATAATAATATCTCTTACATTCACAACACTTAGCCTAGCCCAAAGAAAGCACTGTAGGGCTTGTTAAATGGATACTAGGGTAATGGATAGACATATATATGTATATGATACATAAATATGCCTTCGCATCGATGTTCCTAGATTAAATAGTCAGAAAGAGCAGATGTTTGTATGTTGAATACGAGCATTTGTAACTGAGTCATGGGTATTTATATTTCTACGAATATTACTTATTTATATGTCGTATCCGGTCATGAGTACGGACACTTAAACGAAATGCGAGCGCGCCCTCTAGCCGGCGAACATAAGAAACTACGATGTCGTATCCGGTCATGAGTACGGATATTAAACGAAACGCAAATGCGACTTCTAGCCGGCGAACATAAGAAACTACGATTTCCCGCGCTTCGACAGAGTCGTGATGTTGTCAACGTGCGAGCTCCGACTTTTCGATCGAGTCGCCATCAAGTGTAGACGTCGTCACGGAACTGTCCTTTGTTCGCTAAGTGCCTTATTATAACAAGTTTGTTACGTGCTACGTGGTTCTTAATACTGTGTCCAAAATTCTCAGTGCACGATTTCTAACTCTGCCCATATGATATCGGAAAGTTCGGACCAAAATCCTGACGTTCCCCCCGACATATATATCACTCGCTGACCCGGCCACGCGTTGCTGTCTTATAAATTACACACGAACAATAACAACAACAACAACGAAGGTGCTGCCGACTGGCGTCGTACTCTTTTAATAGTTGACATTGACATTTATAATAACAGACAATATGGTAACAAACACACACACAAAGTATTGACATAATATAATTAGGATATATAGACGCTGTTAAGCATTCGTGTGTTAACCCACACCGAGCTAGTTTTGAGTAATCAGCTGTTAAATTTTTTTGAGAACAATCTTCTTTTTTTCGCTTATGTTAAGCAAAAAAATATTGTTATGCGGTATCATTTTTTTTGTTGAAATGCATAGATTAATAAAATAAATTTATATATCATAATAAATTCATTATTGAATAAAAAGAGCTTAAAAATGGTTGATGCTTAAATTGCTGAAGGGTTTATTATAATTAGCATTCATGTGTTATGTACCTTAACGCATTAATGCAAAATTCTGATTTGTTGTTTTAAAATGAATGAGTGTATTCATTTTTAGAAAATGTAATAAAATAAAGTTCTAACATTTTAAAATTTTTATTTTCTTATTTATTTAAAGTTTTATTGCTATAATATGCTTGGATATATATTACAAGTTCTGCTTAAAATGAGAAATCCAACAAGGTAACACTTACATTATTTCAATTATTAAAAAAATTTAAACAAAAATTTTTATCCTATTTTTTATTATTATTTCAACTATATTAAATAAAATCAATATAATTATATTTTTTTGTATCCACCAGACGGTACAAATCTATTATACTAAGTAACTGTGAGTCTTATTCTCTTGCTTTGCTCTACTGCTTACTTTTATAACTTAAAACTTCTTCTTAGAACATTACGTTCTACTTAGGGGCCGTCCATTAATCACGTGATGTTTTTTTTGGCATTTTTGAACCAGGGGGGGTTCAAACCCCCTTGGTGATACATGGTGAGGTTTAAGACTACCCCCCCCAATATATCACGTGTTTTTTTAGTACCTACAAAGACTTTTCATTTTTTTTAATACAGGTATAAGTATCATATAATTTTATTATAGAAAATTAAAGTCTACAATAATAACGTTTAGAGGTAGACAGAAAGGTTGCAGGATGTTTTTGACTTGATAAAAATAATGAAAGAAATGCGAAAAACTTTTTTGTACTAACTAATACATGAACATAATTTAATGTACAGTATCCTCGGACCACGGATTAGCAAGACTTTCTTCAACACCAATAACTGGATAAGCATCTTGCAAGTCAGTTGTTGGCACAGTGCTTTGTTGAAGATCAACATCGGTTTCATCAAGCCACTCGGCGTCATCATCATCATTTGGGGTGGTTGGGATCTACCTCGGTCCACCCCGGGCAACGGCATCACGGACCAACTCGGCCCGTGGTGATGGCTGATGATCCCAACAGCGGTGGTAGGCTCCGTAAGGGGCCGCCTAGCTAGCGACCACCATCCTGCCAAAATCCGTCGTCAAGCAGCTCTGCTGCGTTCGGTTGGGGGGCGGGAGTACTAGTGCCAATGGGGGATGGTAATAAGTCAGTTGCGCAGCTTAGAACCGGTCTTGGTATCTTGGCAATGCTGTACCAGGTAACTTATTCTGGAGGGCAGCGGGATCCGAAGCACGGTTTTAACCATTGGCCGACCGCAGTTAGTAGGGGGCCCCACTAGCGCGCCAGCCACACGTGAAAGGCTGCTCCGCCAACTCGCGAAAAATCCCGAATTGCTCCACCGTGCCAGTTGGCGACTGTGGATGGGAGGACACGGTGGCCATTTCGGGGGTTTTCGGGCGTCCCCGCAGTCTCCAGGTGAGTTCCCCTCTGTGGTTAGCTTAGCCTAAGAGTAATTTGATGGTCGACTGAGTAGCGTCTCAACTACCCCCCAACATTCACCATCATGAAAAGAAGGAATAGGAAAAATCTTAAACAACGGCTGCACTTTCTCCCATTAAAAGTGCACCTCGCGAACATCAGAGGACTGCACTCAAATCTCGATCCGGTCCATCACCATCTGGAGACTGAGAAGCCGCACCTACTCTTCTTGACGGAGACTGAGATAGCAACCCCGTCGGATGAGGCGTACCTCAACTAGCCTAGTTACACGCTCGAGCATAAGTTCAAGATGTGAGTTCATCCGTAATGACATTTGCTTTAGTCGTCTCCGATGCTTTGAAAAGACCGGGTTTTCCGTTATTTGGCTTCTGGTGGACACAGGGGTAGAGAAGAAGCTCTACATCTGTGTTTACCGATCGCACAGCGGTGACCGGGAGACGACTCGGCTCATAGAGGCCGCCTCACAGAGACGGCAGACTTGGCAACTCAGCGATATCCAGCGGCGGAGCTTGTTTTTCTGGGAGACTTCAACGCTCACCATAAAGAGTGGCTTTTCCCATACCAGAAAACTGGCCATGCTGGGAGAGAAGCGCGACGATTTGCCTTGCGCTAAATCTTACTCAGCTGGTGGACCAAGCGACGCGAATTCCAGATATTGCTGGTCATACACCCAATTGTCTTGACTTACTGCTGACAATCGGGCTCAGCTCCACTGGGAACGTCCGACCATTGTGTGGTGAAATCCGTATCGATCTGATAGCCCCAGGGGCATGAGGTGGGTATGGCGTTACGAGTCAGCAAATTGGGACGAGATGCGTATGTTCTTTGTATCTTATTCCTGGCGGCAAACTTGCTTCTCTTCGAAAGACCCTTCGTGCACCGCTGATGCGATTGCAGACGTAATTCGGCAGGGAAGAAGAGAGCCTATAATTCGGCCGCCAAGTCAGGCAAAAGGGTAATTCTCAAGGCGAGATTCGACCACATCAGCCGAATAGGCACGAAACTGTCATTCTACCCGAATGGAAGTAAACAGTTCTGGTCCCTTTCGACGTCAGTCGAAGCGAGTTTCTGCCGTCCTATGTTACCACCTTTACTGAAACCTGACAGGTCACTGACTCATTCTGTAACTAAAAAGCAAGCTTATTAGCCTCTCTGTTTGCAAGCAGTTCCCGTCTAGACACCAGCTCTCAACAACTACCAAACAAATTTCGCTGTGATTCTTCAATGTCGGCGATCACAATTCAGAATAAGCAGGTCCGTAGAGTCTTACTTAGTCTGGACGTGAATAAGGCCAGTGGTCCTAATGGTATACCAGCAAGAGTACTGAGGTATTGTGCGCCTGAGTTCTCTCCTGTGCTAACACGCCTGTATAGCCTCTCTCTCAAAACAAAAACCATACCAAAATCCTAGAAGCTTGCCAGTGTGCAGCCAGTACCCAAAAAGGGTAGTCGTACCGACCCATGCAATTACCGACCGATCGCCATCACTTCCATACTATGAAAAGTTATGGAAAAAGTGCTGAACAGTAAGTTGCTCTCGTACTTAGAAGACAATCAGAATGTTGGGTGTTCAAATCACGTCGGGATCACCACTAAAGCGAATTAGATCTAATCCACTATTTACAGTTTGGTTAAAGAAGCGACGAAATTGATAAATGAAAGTCCTGTATAGATCACTGAATTTGTCTTAATAAACTTGCAAATATTACAATACCATTCATTAAAGTTCTTCGTATCAGAAAAATCTTTGCTGTCCGAAAAAGTCAATTACGTTTTATTTTGATTACACAGAGTTTGTAGCCAACATCTACAGATTAATAATCATCTCACAGAGTAGTAATACATCCGCCACAATCATCTCAGTGATGGTCATATGGCTTTCGCCGTGGACGTTCAACTGGGGATCTTCTAGTTTATGTGACGCACTGCTGGAGCGAGGCCCTCGAGATGCACGGCGAAGCACTTGCTGTGTCAGTAGACATCTCGAAGGCTTTTGACAAGGTTTGGCACAGTTCCTTCAACCTCACTCCTACTTTCCGAGGTACATCTGTACCTGTGACCGACAGCTTCGAGCTTCTTGGCATGGAGTTGTCGTCAGATCTCAACTTCGGCGCCAACATCGAGTCCAAGACTCAGACTGCATCTAAAAAGCTGGGCGTCCTAAATAAGGTCAAACGATATTTCATGCCGGGACAGATTTCAACTCTCTATAAAGCTCAAGTCCGATCTTGCATGGAATATTGCAGCCACCTCTGGGATGGCTCAGCAAAATACCAACTTGCTGCACTGGACACGATTCAGCGCAGAGCTGAGAGGCTCATTAGTGACAACAAATTGACGAAGAGCAAGCTTCACACCTTAGCTCACCGCCGCAAAGTTGCCTGTCTGTCGGTCTTCTACAGATTTTATTTTGCAGGGTGTGCTTAGGAGCTACATATGCTCATACCGCCATTACCTTTCTTCCATCGGACATCCAGACGCATTGCGGGCTACCACCCTTTCTTGGTCGCTATTCCTGCCTGTTGCACCAAGCGCTTCTCGACTTCTTTTATAATGCGCACAGCAAAGAAGTGGAACTCCCTCCCTGCGCCTGTATTTCCGAGTACTTATAACCCGTCTGTTTTAAAGCCAGGGTGAATAGGCACCTTTTGGGGTAGCTTGTTTCATGGATTCTGTCTTTGCCCCTGGGCTTGATTGGGATCAAGGGCGAACCCATTCTGAATAAAAAAAAATATATATTTTCGCGCACTACGCAGAGAATCTCTCTCGATCTACCGTTCGATCGTCCCGTGAGGATGCGGGAAGGACGAATATTGTGCATTTCCAGACTTTTATTACTCGGATTTAGTTGCTTGTGACAAGAATTCACATGCCCTTTGCTTTTCTCTTTGTACAGAAGTAGTTTTCGTAGCTTTCGTTTTGTACGCGTTTGACGAAAAAATTAATACACGTAACGCCGCATTTCGGTTCAGTATCGCGCATTTGCGTAAAAAGTAAATAAACGTGATATATTACTAAACCCCCCCGCCTCCCTTGTGATATTTCGTGATTTTTATGGACCCCTCCCCCCCCTTTCGAACCTCACGTGATTAATGGACAGCCCCTTAAATAAAAAGAACAAAATAAAACTTTTTCATTTCTTTTCTTCTTTGCATAGGTATAATGACGAAATGAAATGGAGAAATTTAAATTTAAAATTTAAATATTTAATAGGTTAAATTTTAAATATTTAATACGTTCATATAATTCATATTTGTCGTGTGGGAGTCGAACCCATAACCTCCGACATTGCCGTCCACCAACTAAAAGCAAATGTTCAAACGTACATACACTTCCAGAATTATAACTCCTTTTTATCTTTGTCGTAGCTGGATAAAATGGTTCTAAATGAAAGTATCCAAGCACTAACGAATTGAAATTGCCTACTTTAAAAAAAACACTTAGAAATTAATATGTTTTCAGTTGAGTTTAGCCGAAACTCTTCTACGTTTAATTTAGAGCTGAACTGATCAAAACTTTTCTTTCCACTACATCGTTTCGTCATTATAATAAGAATTTAATGAATTTCTGAACACATCTAATTAGATTTATGTCAAAATTTTAATAAAAAACTTATGTATTAGTGTGGTCAACAAGTCCGCGCAATCCTTACCGCCCTCAGAGGCTCAGATACCCGCGCTCGCCCTATTTTGCATTTACCTATGTGTGTTGCAGTATAACACATTATTGCTTTTTGTTGTGGTCTCATTAGATTTTGGCATTAATAATGTAAGGCACTTATGACATAAACGCTAAATGCAAATCTTAATTTAGAAATTAAGCAATAACGATTTTTGTACTCTAGAATATTCTGCGATTTTTTTTTTCAATAAAATGGATTGCACTATCGTAAACCTTATGATCTAAAGAATAAAACTGCATTCATAACTCAATACCCGATTTTCTGTGGGTTAACACACCAATGCTTAACAGCGTCCAATTATGTAAGTATATCCGTTACCCTAGTATCCATAACACAAGCCTTACAATGCTTACTTTGGGCTAGGTTAATTGTTAATTAATTAATTATTCTGCGATAGTGATCAATGGTATTGGTCAATTTTTAATTGATTCACGCTATAGATTACAAACCTTCGGTTAACCGCAATGTCACCAAGGATTGTAATTAAATACTTATCTATAAATATTTCACGGTACCTAGTAAGTCTGGGGTAGAATTACATTCACGACCTTCACAAATATATGACGTTCACATTCGTAAATATTTTGATGAAGTAGACAAACAAACTATTAGAGCAGGTTTTATTATTTAAGATAGGGACCAAACTTCATAAAATCCAGATCGATGAAGCTTTTTCTAGAGTATTTGAGGCACTTGAAGAAGTCATAAATATTTTGCAGTTTTAAATGCATAGTTTTACGACATTTAATAACTTTATAAATAAAAAAACTGATACCGTCTGAGCGAACTATCACAAAACACCACCAGGATACCAGCGTATCCTCCTTTACAGGAGCCGTCATCGCAGGCACACTAAGGCAATAGTCATCTTATATTTTCTGCTACCTTCACAATATTTTAATCGGGCATGTTTTACTAACTGTTAAACAAAAAATAAATAATGTATTCAGAAGATTATGTTGTTTATCTTTAAACTTATGCTATGGAATTTACATGATGACATTTAAAAACGATTAATTGCGTTATATCTAGACTTTATTTAGATAATTTCTCCTCCACAGTGTTTAAAAACATTGGTTCACCCGAATATTATTTGCCAACAGCACGGTGCGTGAGTGCGGTGGATCAGCGATGTTGGTTGCAGCTGAGGTGCGCGAAGGCTCATGGGGAGCAGCGACGCGAGGCCCAGGGCTCTGCGTTGACTGGCCCGGAGACAACATCACGCTGCGACCCGGTGACAGGTTGCTCACTTCTTCATTTCACGTAGCTACTTTAGCAGGAACTAAAAGAAGACGTTCTAATATGCCATACTCCGTTGTTGGCATGCAGTGATGACGGGAGTGCAAGCGATAAGTTTCGAAGGGCAGCTCGCTTTATCGTTAGAATTATCGCCCGAGTTATATAAAAGGGACCTGTCCTAGTAGTATGTGATCTATTTTTGACTCTATATAATTTATGTACCTGTTCACAATGCCATATTTCTATAAGATTGAAATACGCCTGTATATACAACAACAGATTTCATCAGGCGTGTCTCAAATCTTATATATGAAATGAAAGTAAGCAGCGATACCGCAGTGAAAAAGTCCCCGGCTCAGCATTTGTCACGGTGACTACGATAACACTGACACCGTGACGCTGTTTTTCAGACGGATGCTTAATATATATGTATACTATATACACAAATGGAAACAACACAATTATGGGTGCACACATACACTCAATATTCCTTGGTAGAGAAATTAATAAGAATTGAATAATTCATGTTCACATTGCCGGATTTAGCACTGCCAACGCCTCGGGCGAGATTTCTACAGCACCTAACTGCAATTCAAACTTATACTAAACGGAAAAAGGCAAAGGATATAATAAATTTATTAAAAGACATTTTAACCAAACACTTGAAGTGAGATACTATAAAAAAGCTCAGTGATACACGTTGGGAAGCAAGAATGGGCAGTGTTAAAGCAGTCCGTTGTCAAATTAGTACCAACTGACATTCAAGTTTCTCATAAGCCTACTACTCTAGCCGAACAGTTAAAAGATTAAGTTTATAGCGCCCCTTTATGTTCGGCGCCCTACCCTAACGCCGCTTCTGCATGTTCACCAAATCGATTAAGCGGCGAGCCTCGTTCCAGTCGTGCGAGAATTTATGTAAATATCAAAGATATAGGAGGATGCGCCCGCGGCGCGTGATTTGTCGCTGTCACATTTTAACGGGAGACGCGATAAAACTGACAGTTCAAAAGTACATACCGGAAATTAACAATTTATTCCAGTTCAGATTAAGACACTCGGGATCAAAACTGCCTCTACGGCAGAATAAATAAATGGGGCAATAAGTATTGTAAGTGTCGAGAGGACGCGGTAATAGATACGCTTGAGTGAGTCTATTGTAGTGCTCTTGTTAGCTTTAGTCTTATAAGCTTTATAGATCAAAAAAGTTTTTTCATTACTCACAACAGCCAAATAAAAAAAACAATATTTAAACTGAGTCGATACAGTCGCTAATCATAAAGCTTCGCTAGCACCATATATTGAAGCGGAGCGGATTGGTGGTTTCAAAAATATAAGTTTTAGAAAGTTCGGTGTATATGTCGCAGTAAGATAGATAAAGCCGTAATATAGTTATATCCCTAGGGATATAATTTTCTACCGTAACATAGTTATACGAAAGCGATTCATTACTATCTCACTAGGAATATAGTTATAAAACAGTCCAAGTTTAGTGATATACATAAATTACTACACTCGCGAGCAACCAAATCGACTCAAGCCCTCATTCTGCTTACAAACTTTGTTTTTACGTAAAGTATACAAGGTATTTATAAAAAAAGACTGTCATTAGAAAGCTCAATATACAAGCTTTCATAAAACACTAATATTGTTTTTTTTTTTTAAATCTAACGCATTCATTTTTACATCAATAGCACTATGAGTCGTTTTGCTCATTACGCTATCCGCGACTTGCGCTAACTGCCACCCCTATAAAAGCTCTCGCAACCGGCACACCTTATCAGTCGCTTATCACAAGTTGACATGTACACATCTCCGAGAATTGCAATCATTTTTTCCACGTTACCATGGATACCACACCTGAAGAAGCCGCTCAAGTTGTTGCCTTGTTGGAACAAGGACTTAGCCAGCGAGTAGTCGCTGCCCAGCTTCGCTTGAGCCAGTCTCCTGTGTCCCGGGTCTACAGACGATTTCGAGAGACCGGTGCCTTCAATCGAAGACCAAGAACCAGCCGCCACCGGTGTACTTCTGACAGAGACGACCGTTTCATTGTCTCAACATCGCTGCGCAATCGGCATCTGACGAGTGTTGATGTTCAACAAGAACTCAGGCACGTTCGTGGTGTAGCTGAAAGCGAGTGGACAATAAGAAGACGACTGAGAGCAGCCAATCTCACTCCAAAAAGGGCTGCGACGGGGCCCAAATTGACTGCAGCCCACCGACAAGCGCGTCTTAAGTTTGCTCGAGAGCATGTCAATTGGACCATTGCCCAATGGCAGTCGGTTCTCTTTACTGACGAGTGCAGAATGTGTCTGCATGGCAACGACAGAAGAGGCCGAGTCTACAGGCGTCCGGGCGAACGATTTGCCCAATGCTGTTTCGCTGAAACAGTAGCATATGGCGGTGGTTCCTGTATGATGTGGGCCGGCATCTCTTTAGAGGGAAAGACGGAGCTCGTTTTCGTGCCTGGTGGAGGCCGAGGAGGCGGGCTTACAGCTGATCGGTACATCACCGATATTCTCCTGGAACACGTTGTTCCCTATGAAGGATTTGTCGGCGAGGACTTCGTCTTAATGCACGACAATGCTCGTTGTCATACAGCGCGCATTACCCAGCAGTTTTTGGATGAAGTCCAGATGCGTACAATGGACTGGCCTGCGCTCAGTCCAGACTTGAATCCGATCGAGCATTTATGGGACCAGTTAAAACGAAGAGTACGAGCCAGAAATCAAGCCCCTTCGACGGTGGAAGAGTTGAAGGCAGCATTGTTGGAAGAGTGGGTTAACATACCTCAAGAGGACGTCAAAAAGTTGATCAGATCAATGAAGAATCGACTTCAAGCGGTGATTAGGGCTAGGGGGGGGAATACCAAGTATTGATTTATTAAATTGTTATGTATTTTCTTAATCAATTTTCTTTTATTTCTAAAATACCCAACCACAACATCTTCTCACAAATTCCTGTTTTTCCTGTATTTATGTTTAGATATCATTAATTACAAAGATAATGAACGGATATTGATAATGGTGATATCTTATTAAAGCTGCAGTTTGGAGCTTTCAGATGATATATAGTTTTTAAAAATATCTCCTATAACTTTCTTGAAAACAGAGTCTATACTCAGAGTTAGGGCTTGAGTCGATTTGGTTGCTCGCGAGTGTAGATTAAGTACAGTGTTATAAATATATTACTTGATCAAGCTTAGTGAAATAGAAAGCTACCATATATAATTAAATAAAACAATATTATTATATTGGTTTTATCTTTATCTAAAAAATCAACTTTATGTATCCTGCAGTTAGTTACAATACTTTGTGACATTAACACGTATTAAAGTAATTTCAATTATAATTAAAACGATCATATTTTTTGGAATTTAAACATTAGCAATACAATTAAAACTAATCAAACATTAAAAATCTTTTAAAGCTAATCAAGTTATGAGATTTCTTTACTTTTTACGTTCTTACGTTCTTTACTAGGGAGCGCCTAAACACAACGAACCCTTCCCCCGCCGCGGGGGAGGCGGCGCGCCGCCTGCGCCGCACACTCCGAAAGCTATTTCACTAAACTTAATCTAGTAATATAAGTATATCACTAAACTTGGACCGTTTTATAACTATATTCCCAGTGAGATAGTAATGAATCGCTTTCGTATAACTATGTTACGGTATATAATTATATCCCTAGGGATATAACTATATTACGGCTTTATCTATCTTACTGCGACATATATATACTGAAATTGAATTTTTCTTTCTCATCTGAGCTATCTTAATCTTAATATATATAAATTACGTGTCACGTTGTTCGTCCGCGATGGACTCCTAAACTACTTAACCGATTTTGATCAAACTTCGTAATTATATGTTATTTGATCTAACTTAAAAGATAGGATAGGTTTTATTTTAATTTATAGCAACGCGTAGCTGGGTCAGCTAGTATACTAGGTCTGCAATACATGCTGCTGTTTGCAAATACTGAGCGAAGCAATTAGATTTTTAAAGTCTGATTATTCCTTCAAAACTTTTTTTGCACATTAGTCACGACCACGATGTGAGTTTTGGCGCCAAATTTCATCAATGTAGTATCAGCGGTTTGGCTGTGATCAGCTTTTGAATTTTTCTTACGGTGATTATTTCTCCATGGTAGTCTATATTTTTTTTTACATAGCCTATGTCCGTCAGGTTATAATTATGTATGTTCATGCCAAAATTCGTTCGAATCGGTTGAACCGTTAAGTAGCAGGAGGGAGACAAGCGAAATTTATGAGTTGCCTAAAAGAGAGCTTCGCTCAATAAAAATTAAGTGTCACAGTGTTTGGCAGTGTGAACTCCGAATTTTCTTTTCATTTTGCTGGATTTGTTTTATTATATTCAAAAAAAAAATATAATTAGTTTATTTATTTCTGTCATACAGAGTGGTGGAAGTGAACGGCACAGCAATGGTGTCGTGTCGCAGCGCAGAAGAGCTTCAACGCGCGCTGGGCGATGGTGGAAAACCCTCGAAGCTGGTGGTACTGCGACAGCACGCATCAGCCACCGCCGCCCCACCTCCTCCGGCGCCCGCGCCACAACACCCGCCTACAACTCTCACGCAGGTAAGCGGGCTTTTAAAGAGAAAAATGGCAGAAGATAACTTATGGCACGGGTGCAGGCGGCGAAGATGCCTCAAGCGACAATGCAACGACGACAGACTTGCCAGATGGGCTGAACTTAGCTGGATTGTCTAGCAATTTCACACGTTCTACAGTGTCCTGGTTTTAGAAAAATGTCCACCTAAAAATGAAAACCATGCACTATCGCCTCTCACGTGAACGTTTTCGTTTTTCTTATAACCATAATACGTAAGTATATCCATATTACGTAATAATATCTCGTGTTTCGGTTGATTAATGCTGGTTTTTATTTTATCCAGCCAAAATCTTATTATCCAGATATTTAAGAATATTGTCCATAAAATTTGATTTGTCAATCTGGCAACCCTTCTTCTAGGTGAAAAAGCGTGTACGATTTTCGTTAACTTTCTCTTGAATCCGTTGTCGGATCTTGTAAGGAGTTAACTTACACATTCTATCGCTCAATGCCACTTATCATTTTCCGAATGCTACTTTGAGATTTATCAAACTTTTTTAATGATTTCGACTCCTCAGCATGCTGTGAGCATGTCATATCGTACAGTTCGTACTCGTAAAGCTAAATCTAAATTCCGAAAATAATTTCTACTCGATGTTCATATCACTGATGAGTCATCAGAAGGACAAGTTAGCAACAACGCTTTCAAAAAGAAAAAACCTTAAGGAGTGTATTCGAATATGGCCCATTAACTAGTAAAATCATAATTTCAGTTAAATTTTAGTGACGGGTTATAAAACTATTATATATCTGTAATCTAGACATCAGCGAAATCTAACTACCCCTTTTTTTATTTATAATAAAGCATCCAGGTTGCTGGTAATAGTCCGGCCTGAAAATAACTCGTGACCCGAGTCGATTTTTATAGCATTGTTCTATTTATGATATACGATAGCACCAATAATGAAAAAAATATTTATCTATTGTTCAGAATGAGGCGGCGTCGCTGCGAGCAGAACTAGGCGCGCTTCGAGCGGCGGCAGAAGAAGCGGAACGCGCCAAAGAGGGCTTGCGCGCAGACAACACGCGACTCACCCACCGCATCTCTTACTTGGAGGAACAAGTCTCAGAGATGCTGGCAAGGCACGCACAGGTGCGTAACATCAACTTTTATAAAGTTTTATAATGGTAAAGATATTAAGGAAATACCAGCGCAAAATACTGGTAGTTGTTTTTTTGTAAAAATCACATTCTGAATTACAGGTGCATCCGGTGAGTAGCAATGACAGCAGCTGCATAACGGTGAACAAAACGAAGAAGAACGTGACCAACATCAACATCACTTCGGAGCCGCGCAGGCAGAGCCCTAAATCGGAGGTGCAGGTGTTCCAGAAGGGGCCGGACATCACCGCCATAGTGGCGAAACTGCCAGGGCTGGAGGGCGCAGAGTGCAACTTGCCACTTATGCGTCCACGTTCTAACGCGTCGGGGGCGTCTACGCGTGCGCCACCCTCACCTCGCTGCTCCCCCCCTCCCACGCCTCGCCATCGCTCGCGCAGCTCACATAGCCTCGAGCAACGCACGCCAAGAGTGCGACCCGCACTCTCGCATCACTGCATCCGTGCACCCGACTACAGCGCCGAGACTGACGCCGCCATCCGAATGATCGAGCGCAACCAACGCCACATCGAGAAGCAGCGACTCAAGAGCGAGCGCCTCAGCCGCTCCAAGGCGGATGACTTCTTCCGATCCGATAGCGATCTCGACGCGAGGGAGTCTTACTCGAGCGTCGGCCCCGACCCGCGCCCCGAAATCAAGAAGGCCGCCGACCGGATAGAGGAGAGCATCAAGAAGACCAACTGGGCCGAGCGGAAGACGCTCTCGATCATCGAGCAGCTAAAACGGTCGCAGCGGCTGCGGAAGCTGAGGAAGAACGACAGCGCCGAGGACGTGCGACTGGAGACCGAGAAACACTACATGTACCACAGGATAGATGGGAAAGTGCTCGAGAATGCGCACAAATCGAGCCGGCGGTCGTCGAAGCTGCACTCCCGGAGCGCGAAGTCTTCAGAATTCGAGTCGGAGTGCTCGGACTTCCCGAACGGCGACACGTACTGCGACTCGCCGCGAACGGACTACGGATCGGAGTCGTGTTCGACGCGACTCAGCCACTATAGGAAGAACGACGACAGGCGAGATGGCGAGGCGAGGGCGAGGCCGACGCCACCGCGCAAACCGCTACGGTTGTCCTTGCACAAGGCGAGAAGCGCGCACTCCCTGGTCAACGGGAGTGAGTCGGAAACGCCCAGCCGACCACCTTCGGAGCCGGCAGGGGACGGAGCAGACGCAGGGAAAAGGCCGGTCAAGCGTACGCACGCCGGGGACAAGTGGGCGCGGGAGAGGGAGCGCGAGAGAGGGAGAGACAACGTACGTGCGACACCACGACCAACCCGTAAACTGTTGCACGGGCTCGCGCCAGCAGCTGACGACCTGTACCCGGAACCAACGCGCCGAACTGCCCCTCTCGTATCGCCCGGCAAGTGGTGCTAACGATCGTACAGCCCCCTCATGTTTCCCAGCAAGTGAAACTTGTACTCGTAAAGCCCCCTCATGTTGACCAGCCAATGATGCTAGAGCTCGTAAATCCCCTCATGTTGCCCGGCAAGTGTTACTAGCCCTCGTGATAGCCCCTCTTGTTGCCCAGCCAGTGACGCTAGCGCTCGTGAAACCCCTCATGTTGCCCGGCAAGTATTGCTAGCCCTCGTGAAGCCCGCTCATGATGCCCAACAAGTGCTCCTCGCCCAACAGATGGTGCTAGGCTACGTGCAAACCGGTATATTCGAATGTGCGTCGTCGTCGTTCGTTGCCGTGTGGGCAGATATGGACTTCTTCGACAGATATGGACTTTGTAAATGTCACATGTAAATATTGAACACGATAGGCACCCACCGCGTGAAATACTCACCTAAATGTAACATGTATTTATTTTAAGTTTAATATAATAACTTTTGTTACACCGAGGCGATGAATACCGACGATATAAAGAACACAATTTATTACTGAAAATGACCGTTTTATTGAATTCACCTTGATCGGATACATGTCCCATGAAACGAAAACAATTATTTGGTAAATTATAGATCTTTGTCTACATGCAGTGTATAATATTAATTCACATGAAAATTAATTGATAAACTAGTACGAAATCTCACACAATGTCACATGATAATCAGTTCTATAATATTGTCACCTTTTCACCTGACAAGTTAGCCATAGGATTGATATTATATAAAGGGTTAGAGAATGGTAAATACTAGGATAATAATAAGTTATACTATCACGAATGCACTCAAGTGTGCACAAAACATTGCACATTTCCAGCTCAATACAATTTCTTAAGGACACGATGGAAGATTATAATGGAACCGTGCATTCGTATTAGCAAACGAAACATTACAACTACAGAATATTCACCCGCATGTCTTTCGATATAAAATTGAAGGGGAACATCAAATTATTAAATATCCAGACTTTAAAACAGTAACTCTCGCAATAAAGTTATATAATTAATTGCAACAAAAACAAAGGACAATATTTACAATGAAAACATTATATAAACGCATTATTATCCGCCCAGAGCTTAACGCTATTATGCCTGCATTCTACACGCCGGGGCCTAAACAGCCCTTTCCTCATTTAAACTAGAACAATTTACTAGTAGTGAAAATTTTAGACTAAACCTACTGCATTCATTATTTTCAACTTATAATTCACATACATATCCAGACTAACCTCATGTTTTAAGAATTAACAAAACATTTAAGTTCTCAATTACATTTTATGCAATATAAAATATATAGCAATTTTGAAAATACTTACATGTAACCAATTTGGACACGCCATATAATTCTATAACATCATGTATAAAGACTTAGAATTTACAACGTCCTGGCAAATAAACAAATTGTTTATTTATTTACCGTATTATAAAAAGAATTATTTTAAAGATTTGTCATTTTCATTTATACTCAAATCATAACTGGAATGAAATTGACAAAATACTTTGACTTTAATAGGTTTATTAAGCATGTTTTTATTATGAATAATACAGTGTGTTTGTGTAATATGTCTCGACTTACGTTGTTTCGATTTACGTCGCGTATTTCGAGAACCTAACGTGCCGTAAGTACGAGGACTGCCTGTACCTGTATTTATTTGCCATACCCCTATGTTCCACGAAACAGTGACAACTAGATGTAGGTAGGCAATATGTTTTACAGGGTAAAATAATTCTAACATATAGCATATTGGTGACTAGATAATTTTATTATTTTGAAAGGATTCTAGTAATCAATTTGCTTTTACAGATCTCTAAGTGAATGTTAAGTATTTTCAAATCAATATTTATGACTAGGAATAGCATTTATTCAATGAAAAAATTATAGACTTTTTAAAATTACGCAATATTTTTATCAAACTGAATTTAATTAATTGATGTGAATTATAATGGATAAAATTTTTATTTCTAACACTTTTCTCAATAGCAAATTAAAATTAAACGATTTGATTAGATGCCAAAATTGTGCTTTTTCTATACTTTTTATAATTCTATGTTTCTACTCCTTTACAGGAGCTATGTTCCGTTATGTGTCCGACTAATGTGTTCTTGTGTGAAAATAGATCTTGAAAAGTAGTTGAAACAACAGTATTCAATAAACATATGAAAAAACATGCTCATTTCAAACAAGTTCATTTCAATAACGAATTAAATTTTATTTAAATTATCAGTCAAATCGTATTTAATTGTCAATAACTACACATTGGCTATCAGAAAATCGACAAAATGGCGAAAAACTCTGGGCAGGTGGACAATGATGTAATTAACACTAAAATTAACAAAATCATTGCTAAGTAACCATTTTTGATATTGGTGTATCACGTTACATAAAGGAAATATACAAGTACTTAGCAACGACTTAGTTAATACAAATTTAACAGACTCATCCACTCTTCACATCTCACCACCAAACACTCGGCGCAACTGTGATGTGATACAGCAGACCACTATAAATCTAAACTACGAATTCCCCGATGCATCATCGAACGTCTGATCTCATAAAAGTACCTATTTACAATCAAGAACATACACTTCCTTTATTCATGCCCCTTTTAAAACAGTCTTCCTTAAACACCTTTCAGCTTACCACGTCTAATCCATCTGGAATGGCACTTTGCTTGGCATTATCTGTTATTGGTGCTTTCTTGAGCAGTCTCTCAAGCAATGAATTAGCTTGATATCTTGTGCTTTTCAATGACTTTTTATAAAATCAATATTTATTTACATTTCTGTGTTTATGAATCAATTTGTTCAGCAGGTATATATAAGAAGGCCATATAAGAAGGCTCTGGAATTTTGTGATTTTTTTTTTAAGTTTACCGAGCTGAATGCCAGTCAGGTCAAGTAATGACTTTGTAGCACATTGTGTGTGTTTTTACGGAGCCGCAAAAATATTTTTTCACCAATTTGATAAAGAATGCCATTTTCCAAATCACCAAATTATTCCAAATCTATTTTGTCTTTTGTCTGCCGAATCAGGTGATCCACAGACTAACTTCAAAATGGAGAATAGTGTTCACATACATAGCAGTTCTACTTTTCTCAAATCTGACTACACAACTCTAGGGAAGCTCGAACCACCTGGCACGATCAACATATCTTCTTCTTCTTTTTTTCTAGATCTTCCTCAGCTGCGAGTTTCCTGCTCGTATAATCCACTTTAAAACACTTTTAAACAGCATTACATTCGTTGTCTACCGAATTCCTCATCAATTTCCAAGCACAATACTCACTAGCTGTATGGTTTGTAGCAGCCTAGAACTCGAAGCACCTCCCTAAGTTGACGTACTTCTTGAGCGCATGGGGCAAAGGCAGTTCCTTGACTCCTCGCTTCATCAGAATGGACAAGCGTACACGTCGAGCGTCACCAGATGGCGTGTCGCCAGCTCGACGTTTGCAGCGACGACGCCCCCCTCCACCTCCACCCCCTGAGCAGGAATCCTCGGTGGAGGTGGATGAACGACCGCCCCCTGAATACCTTCCCCGTTTCTGGAGCTTGCGACAACCTGGTGGGAGATTTATTTATTTATAGATAAGGACCACATCCCTTAAAAACTATTACGAAATACATTTAATTATTTTTTAATTTCAAAATTTCTTAATAAAAGACATTACTGTATGGGTTACCAAACAGCAATAATATGTACATGTTATTTTTATATATTTTTTTTTATATATTTTATGCATTTTCAATGCGATCTTATAAGATAAATTATTATAATAGAAAAATACTAGAAAAAATCGACTCGGATCACAAGTGAATTCTCAGGCGGGAATCGAACCCGCAACCATTGGAAATCCGGTCCAATGCTCTCCCAATTGAAATGCATAAAATATATAAAAAATATATATATATAAATCTAAATGGGTGTTTCATCTTAATCGATTGCTCAAACATTTGTAAAACTGTTTCTTTCGAATACGAGAGGATGTTCCTCTCATTGATGAAACAACGCTGGCCTACAGCGTAAAATAAGAAAGGTACTAGCAAATGTACATGTTATGTCAAAACCTTGCTATTTGGTTCACCATATAATATTTAATTAATTTTTATATTCACGCATTTATACCTTATATCTGTATAGGTGCTCACACATCAATTTTATTAAGTAATAACGACAGATTTAGAACTACTATCATTGACTTTCCCTTACAAATGTTCTTTCATTTGTCTCTTTAACTATATAATACCATACAGTTTTAAAAGTTGGGTTAGGTTACACAACAACATGTTAAGAGGAGCTTGATATATCTCACTAGTTCTACCTAACATTAGTTACTACACTAAATTTGGTCCTGATATAACGCATTCCATACCCTCTAACAACCAAGGTTAGTAAATCAGTACAAAACAACAAATTTCTCTGATCACATAATCTTGTTTCCTCCTTTAATGCTTATATCTCGACTAGCTTCCTATTTATAGGATGGAATAAAGTGAAAAATATTATATGTCTAGTTGGTGTACAGTGGACACGGTTTCTGAATCTGGAAGCCAAACATGCCAGAGTACATGGGTCCGAACACTGTTAAAATTTCCAGGAGTTTGACTTTTAAAAAGTAACAGAATTATAAAAACAACAATTAAAGTAATGCATTGGCAGTTGAAATTTAGATAAAACTATTTATATAGATGATGTTATGAAGAAACTATTCAATACTTACTCGCAACTTTGGTATCATCGACGTCATCTGTAAGGCTGTCAGATGGGCGCGAGACATCAGCATCTGACTCATTGGGGTTGCCATCGGACTTGGAGGGTGACGAATCGCTGGAGGGCGTGGTCTCTTCACCAATGCCACTGTCCAGCTTCTGCCGCTTCTCCTCTTTGCCCTTCAACGACTCCTCAGGGGTTTCCTCTTCGCTATCTTCAGCCTCGTCTTCTGCCTCTCCCTCCCAATCCATATTTCCGGAAGGACCAGCTTCCGCGTAACCCGTCTTCCCCAAATAAATCTCAACTTCAGCCGGAACATTTGGGCTTTCATCGTCTTTTGTGTCGTTTGACTGACCAGTCTTTGGTTTATCGGAATCTGTGTTTTCTGTGTCACTGGGAGTAGGTGGGGCGGAGGAAGAAGAATGCGCAGCCGCTGAACGCTCGGAATCAAGCATGTCGCGGAATTCAAAGGTCAGTAGACCGCGACGAGACCTAGCACTTGGACGTCCATCATCGCTGCTCGGTTGACTGCTCGGCTCTTGTCGGGGCCGATTGGGGGAGGAGGGCTCCTTGTTCCCGTTCCCGTTCCTCTCCCCACTCCCGCTCCCCCCACTTCCGCCGTCGTCGTCGTCGTCATTTCCGTCATCCCCGTTCCCCTCTTGCTCCCCTTCGTCTTCTTCCGATGAGGAATCTAAAGGCGGTGAATCTAACCTATCGAACCGCAGCGCCCCCGCTACCCTGTTCTGACCCATACTGAGCACCAGGCTGAGGAGAGCGTTCATCTCGTGGGCACCGTCGGCAGCATCCAAATCGTGTAGAGCGTTCAAACCCTCTGTAAATAAAGTAACTCATTACTTCATAACTTTCACATTGACAAAGCATCTGCGTCAAGCTGTGTGCGCGCGTTTTGCATGTGTCTGTGCATGTGAGTGTGTGTGTGCGCATGTGTGCGCGAGTTAAGGTTGCTGTAACCCCATGTCATCCGTTGTAGAATAAGTAAAACCTATTTCGTTTATCAGCATTAGCAACGGCATCTGCTCTCAATAATTTAATGTTATTCAAGGGCAAGGCTATTATTTTTGTATAAATACTAGTTTTTAAGTTAATTTCATTGAATTATTAGTCATACATACCACAGATCCCATCAAAAACATAAATGTGAAATGAGAGCCAAGTTCAATATTATGATATACCTATGCCTTGGTTGTTGACTTCAACGACAAAAGAAGTGAGATAATAATATTCATATATAGGATAATATATTATAGCCTAAGGTCTGACTTGGCTACTTCTCATATACGAATTATTATGTCAATGGCTAGTTTCTACCCGAAAACCAAATTTTCGGAATAATAAAATAAGAACCGACAAGTAACAGATTTAGAACTTGCGAAGGCTATAATATAATTCGTATATAAAAGCTAGCCAAGTCAGACCTTAGGTGTGTGTGTACGTGTGTGTGAGTTTGTAAGTACATATATTGGTGAGTGGGTGTAAATTTGTAAGTATGTGTATTCATGTGTGTATGTGTGAGCACCGACCGACGTCGCTGTCGTCCTCGATGGGTATGCAGATGCGGCGCGGGCAGGGCTTCTTGGCGGGCGGGTGCCTCGGCGGCGGCTCGCGCAGCTCCGGGTGGCGCCGCATCAGACCCGCGCGCATGCCCTCGCGCACCACCGACCGGCACAGCACTTGGAGGCAAGGGGGAGCTTGCTCGTCTGCATACGTCACAAAAGCAAATTTAAGAGCTACGATGAAGAAAGAATACAAAAAAGAAATACAATATTGTGTTCTCATTCCTCTAAATTTTTTTTACAGGACACATTATTGTAAAAAAAAGACAACAATAATAATAAAAAAAAAATTATAATATAATAAAGACCCAATGGTGTTAGTATACCATTGACTTATATTCTATGTTAGTACATAATAAAAACTGGCTTAACCATAGACACTAAATGGTTAATCAGCAAACAGTCCCCACAATTAGCTATACACACCAAAACACTGCTGTGGCTGCCTCGAACCCTTTGCAGAACCTACTATGTTTTCATATGAACAAACATATAGTATGATTTGGCAATAGAAACAAAAGAAATTTTGTCACATTAAATTGCCAATTTTTATCTCTAAAAGTGAAAGTTTTGTGATACAATAAATCTTCTTTTTATTGGAATATTAACATTTCTTATATGTACAATGGAATCAGAATCATGTATAGACAAAGCTAACAGGCATTCGTAACTAAACTAAAATGTTAGCACACACAAACCATAGAAGTTTATAATTCTTGTTTTTTGTATCAATGAACACCGTATCACCAAATCACATTTGAAAAATTTCAAATGTATATTGGAATGTAAAAACTAACCCAGCTTGATGAGATCAGCGGCCTCCTCCTTGGTGGGCACTCTGAGTGTAGCGAAGGACACGTTGAGCAAGCTGCGAGACACCCACTCGGTTTCACTAACGCGCCTCACTTGCAGGAGGTTGTCGTTCAATGGCATCACCAGCAATCCGCCAACCTATTCGAGAAGACCAAATCTCTATATGCTTCTAGGTTGTTGTAACGAAAAATATGTAAATGTATTAAATAACGTTTTTAAAAAAATACTTATTAAAAGAATTTTATTTTTTGATAAATACATCTGAGTTTTTTTTATCTGTGGGTAACAAGAACCGAAACACGGGATCGGATGACGTCACAACACACAAAACCGTTATGCTGTGTTTATCGTGAACAGTGTCTGTTAATGAGAATATTAACAGATTAACCCAGATATATTTCGATTTGTGTTTGTGAAGATATGAAGTCGGGCTATACAAAAACTGATGGCCTAAATTTGCTTAAAGTAGATGCATTTATAGTACGTTTCATGTGATGTGACGTCACAGCTAGCAAATGTCATGTGACACGCTAAAAAGTATTTTTTCCCCTAATTAACCTAATTAACTGAGAAAAAATAAGTGTATATGTATAACATAAACCTACACAATGATTACAATATTTTCCAAAAACTGTCAAATAGCCAATTGCAATTAATGGTTAAGGATTTTGATCTGTTACCATTTTGTGAGGTGTAGCAAATGTAGTGACTGTAATGTTATTTGCCAAAGAGAGTTATAGTCATCAGAGAGCAAACTCGGAACTAATGGAAGCGAGTATTGGAAATAGTGTAGTAGTATGGTAATAATATTTCTTACTATTCATACCAACAAGTCCAGCCCAAAGTAAATACTGTGAGACTTGTGGGACTAGTGTGGAGGTTTTGTCAAAATCTCCACGATTTGGAGATCACAGTAATAACTGTGCCAATGTTATGGTCGTACTGATTACAACCAGTACCATAAGTCGCTTTTTTCGACAGCCTTGGGTGCTAATCTGCTCTGTCAAATACCACATTGTAGTACGGACCACTTCCACACCGTATTTAACATAAATTACTATCTTTTTATAATTTTATAATTTTTTTGCATTTTGTCATCGTCGCTACCTTATAAGAGCTTAATTCTTTTATTAAAATAATTTATTTTAACATTTATTGTAACATTGAAAAAATGCAAAAAATATATAAAATTATAAAACTAAATGGCTGTTTCATCTTAATTGATTGCCATTGATTGCCAAGAAACATTTGTAAAAATGTTTCTTATGAATATGAGAGAATGTTTCTCTCATTGATGCAACAATGCTGGCCTACAGCGTAGAATTAGAAAGGTACCAGAAAATTTCGACCCGTGTTCACAAGCTCGGTAGCTCAATTGGGAGAGCATTGGACCAGACTTTTAAAGGTTGCCGGTTCGATTCCCGCATGAGAATTCACTTGTAAGCAGAGGCGATGTTTTCTAGTATTTTTTTTCTATTAAAATAATTTATAAATTACTATCTTCAAATCATTCTACACCATTATCAATCAAGGACTGAGTAAGAGCTACTAAGTTTATTAATAAGTTGAGAAAAACAAATGACTATAAACAATTTCAACAATTGATAAGCCGAGAGATATGAACCGAAAACAAATTGGCCACCAGTGAAGAACATTACTATCAATGGATGAATAATGAAGGAATTATATTCTAATAAATATAAATATCACAATAACAATTGGATGAGCACATGCTTAGATAGCTAGAGACTTTTACATTTTCTAGAAAAATATTCTTTCAATGTGTAATCTAGCACTTAAATAACAAAATAATATATATTAGCTAGAACGTGAAAATAAAGAACAGTCGGGCTTTACCTTAATAAGTTGTTTGAAGTAGTTCTTATATTCTTCAGGGCAGCCAGCACCGCAGTACACGCGGTCGTAGGGCGCCTGCAGTGGAGCGAGGCACAAGCCGTTACCTGGTGATTATTCTCAAGTTATACTGTCAATCATCTAATACGCCTGCAAAAAACAACTTCATCATGACATTCAAAAGTCATTGGAAACATAAATTTATAACCAAAAACTGTAACACAAATTTAACTTATTTATGACCATCTTATACAATGTATTTTGAATAAGTTCACAAAACAAATGCCTTTATGTTAATACACATACTGACAATATGCTACTGTACTATTTATCATTCATGACAATGCATATTATAATAGCAAATTGAGGATGTGCATTGTCTGCCTGTTTGATATCCTTACTGATTGACAAAGTACAGTCAAAGTAACCTATATTATTACTTATATCCCCATTCAATTTAAAAGCCAAGGTGAATAGACAGCTTCTGGGTTAGCTCATTCGAACATAGGTCCTGTTTTGGTCGCCGGGCTTGATTTAGTTAGTAGTTTATAAATAATATAAAAAACATTAAAGCTCCAGGTGTTATATGAGAGTAAAGCAGGGAAACATCTTTACATGAAAAAGTAACCAAGTTTTGTCCAACTAGAGCACTGTTATATTTATGGCTAACTCCACAGCTATTGTATACTTGTGCTTTATTTGTGGTAACCTCTCTCTCTCTGGTTTTTAATATTATAATAACATACAAAGAATACATATTATGCACTTCCAAATCTGGCCTTTGTCTCTGACTGATTAATAACACGCATCGATTTGTGTGATAAAGTACAACACTACTTAAGTAAATATAAAAAAACTCCATCCACAAACTAACCATAATAGAATTTCGGTTCACAAAAATCAAATTCATCCAGTATAGGAGAGTTTTCCATAAACTGGCTCATCTTTTTATTGGCATATTCCACTACAACTGAGTGAACTTCCACACCATGGCTGATGCCTCCAGACCCCAATATCAATCCAACAAGAGTGCTGAGGTAACCAGTCCCAGACCCAACATTCAGGAAAGAAAGTCCCGGTTTCAACTCTAAGCCCTCCATAACTTCACTGTAAAAAGAACGAGAAATAAAAATTAATCCTGGCACACAAAACCTGATTTTAATGTTATAAGTTCAGATGATTTTGGATTTAAAATAAAATTTCATATAGTTACATATCAATTGGAAAAAAATTGTCAGTTTGCAATAGGTGGATGTGATAAATTTATAACATTTATTAAAGACATAGTGTTGGAATATCATTGCAGTTTTATAAGTCTTATGAGTATTGAAAAAACCATTTAAAAGCAGTGGATAAGCATGCAAAATATAAATATAGGGGGTAATAATTAAAAAATACATTACCTATAAATACAAGGTGCTGACAAATGTAGTGGACCGTTCCGCCAAGCCAGATCCTTATAAGCCTGATCTCGCTCATCAGGGGTCATGTAGTCAGCGCGGTCCAATGCACGGAATACTCTCTCGACGCATCTTGTGCGTATATAGTTTCCACCCATCAAATTGTCAATTAGCTCATTATTGTCGCGGCCCGAACTAACAGCGCCTCCCATTTTGTTTGTTTTGCTCCTCTGCCGTCCGAAAAGCTTGCTAAACACCTCAGCTGATTGAAGTTGTGACGTCACAGTTGTTTTTCAACATGCTTTTGACCAGATTTTGGGAATATGACAGTTGTAATTTAACGACTCTCATATATATTGTTTAGAGACACAATAAGTAGCTTAAAATATCACTCTCAAACAAATTTTCATAAATTTCCTGCGCAAAATATTATCACAATCTCTGACATGACAGTTTTTTTTCATACAATATGTTTTCATTGTCTTTGATTCAAAAGCTTCGGTTCGATCGGACTTGTCATGATTATCAGTCAATAACAAACAACCAAAACATCCAATCACAGCTTATCATGTACTGGCTACCAATCAAAAAATGTTATTCCCTTACCTTGTAATTGAAAACAAATGTAAATATTTTTAACTATTTTTGATTATTATAGCCTAGACTTAAAGAAATTTGATTCGCAGTCAAAAAATATGCAATCACACGTTGTGATTATAGTAATGCGATATGTTTTAAAAAATGGGAATAGATAAATTTTATTACTATCCTCCATCAAACAAGGATTAAAAAACATATCACTTTTTTGCGGAGAATTATCGCTGTGAGTTTGTGGGATTTGATAATAAATTATATAAGATAACGAGTGGTACCTACTAAAACCTATAATTAAGTAAGTAATACAATTATAGTTTTAAATGTAACTTACGAAATTAAAGCTATATGTTAAATTTATTCAAAGCCTTTAGGGGGCGTTCAAGTATTACGTAACGCAATTTGGGGGGAGGGGGGGTCTTGTAAAACGTTACGATGCGTTACAGGGGCGGGAGGGGGTCTTTCTTACAAAACGTTACGTAACATTTAAAATTAGGGAATTAAAACTCCCAATTTGACAACCCTTTTCGTTCACGTTTTACGGAGAATCTCTTGATTGTATTGGTCTTGTCATCATTTTTATTTTGTTCTCGCAAGTTGGCAACCCTTTTCGATTATATTTTACGGGGAATCCCTCGATTGTATTGTACGTCATTGAATGTTGTATTTGTTGTCAGTATTATTTAGTGTTTTTCCAGAAGCACATTGCTGTAGTCGGTGTTATTAAAGTGAGTTCATAGTGTTCATACTGTAATGTCCTCAAAAGGCTCTCATGTTGACTTACCAGCGCAGCTGTGTGCGCAAGCCACCGAAATTTGGAAAACGGTTAAAGAAAAGCTTAAGAAAAGTTAATAAAACATATAAATGATGTTATAGGAGAGTTGAAGGTGAAGGCCACGAAGAAGAAAGCAACAATGCTTAGTTATTTTACACAGGTAAGTGTACTGCTAAAATGTAATAATGATATAGCTTCAATGGCGCAATGTCTGTTACGCCATAACTTCCCGAGTTCTTAACCGATGTTAAATATTTTTTGTGTTTACAGGTTAAGGACCAGATTGTGACGACCCGAATTTTGAAATTCACGAAAATTCCCATCGAGAAAAATTTTTTTTTTGGGTTTTACGCCCCGCTCCAATATATGGTGCCAGCGTAGCTTTATGCTTAGCGACTGCATCGCCTAGTAATATGTAAAGCAAACCCAGATTTTTCATAATAGAACTGGTCATAAGTATTATATATTTCTAGCTACCTATGGAAACATTAAGCACGCCAGCAATACTAAGGCCCAATGTCCCCTCGACTTCACGTGCTCTTCAACAAAACCAGGTGCATCTGCTTGTATATGTGTATATTATTTTCTTTTTCATCGCATGTCTCAATAATACCTATTCTTAATTTATTTTCACTTGGTTTATAGGATTCGGATGTTGTAGCTTCATCCAATTATTCATCTCTTATGGAATCGATTGTCGGAGTCGCTGGACGAGAAAGCACTGCCGTCAAACGAAAGATGAGCAATACCCACGATGAACGAAGTGAGAATACTGATGAGGGAACTGCGGAGACCCCATCTATGGAACTAAACACGATTTTGATTGTTTCGGACATCACTAAAAATGTTCCAAGTAAACCGGCTTAAGAAACTCTTATGAAAAAATTGGGCCTACTGCAACAGAGAATAAATGTTCTTACTGAAGCCAGTGATGAAAGAATCTGAGTGACTAGCAAACCCATGGATAGAGCAGCAGTAATTTCAATCGAAAAGGTTTCTTGCATGATTTATTATTGTATAAATCGTTAAATCAAGTCATTTTTAATAAAAAATACTTTAAAACATTTTTTTGTAGAATTGATTTTTGTTAAAAAAATATATTTTCTTGGGTCTGTGCATTAATCGTAATTTAAACAGCCGCCATTTTCACGCGCTTTGAATGACGTCACATGACATGACTCGCCAAGTTACTATAGGTGAATCTACATACATTGTAATGATGTTGCCGGCAAACGCATGGCTTCATGTAATGTGACGTCACAACTAATGGGAAAGCGCTCAGTTTGTTTTGAAATTAACTTTCGTTTATGCATAATTTTTTACCGAAAAAAAACTATTTCTTAAAAAATAATAGAAATTATCGATTTTAACGAATGCCGTTAGTTTATTACATATTTGAAGAATATTTAAAAAATATTAGATTTTTTAAAATTACCTGCAAGGAACCTATTGTTTTTTTTATAGACCTAATTACTTGGTTAATAGTTGTTTTTTTTTGTTAAGAAAACGATTTTATTTTGACTAAAATATTTAATTTCAGTCAGGTTTTTGTTTATAATTGCATTGCCAAAGGTTAAAATAAATAAACAATAGTGTATAAAGCAAAAAATTTTAAAAAATAAACAAAATACGCATGTATTGCGGGTCAAATTTTGTTTGTTTTATTTAGTATTACTACCGCAGAGTCGATTAAAACTATAACAAGGATATTTTTGCGAGTTTCTTGTACTTTTGGGTATAAAATGGTCACTCGAGTGTTACGTAACATTTAGAGAGGGGGAGGGGGGGGGGGGGGTACAGTAAAACGTTACGGCGCGTTACAAGGGGGGGAGGGAGGGTCAAAAATCTTCATAAATTGCGTTACGTAATACTTGAACGCTCCCTTATAGTATATATCTAATAATAAAACACGTGAACTTTTTGGCGGGAGTGGGTAGCGTCACTTTAGTTTTATTTTTGTTGTAAAAAATCTTATTTGCTCGATTAATAATAAGATGTTTCAACAAATAAGTGGTCGTTAATATGTCTGAATGTTGGCCAATGAAACAATATAGTGAAGCACAGTGCAAAATTGGCAACCAGCACCTCGCGATAAAGTCTGACGACCAAACATCGCTCTCGATTCGACGGCATGTATAAGTCGATTGCTATTCGTCCATTTCCTATAAATATATCCGCTAGTTGTAAAATACATATATTGTATATAGAAGAGTAGGCTTTTATTTTTTTTTGTATTCACAATGCAATATTTGTATAAGGTATGAAATACGTGTGTAAAAAACAACTACGCCTCCGAGCCCTCAGGTGGGATTCGAACCCAGGACCTTTCGCTATACGGGCGAGTACTCTGACCGCTGAGCTACCGAGACGCTGGCAAACGTGTCGAAATTTACAAACGTATTACAACTTCTACTATAAGCTAGTATCGTTCCACCAATGTTGAACGCTTACTACCTTCAACATCAGAAGTAATATATTTACAAATATTAAACAATTGATTAAGATGGAACCAGCCATAATTATCTTTTAATTAGTTTTATTGCATTCACAACGCAATATTTGTATAAGGTATAAAATACATGTGTAAAACACAACTACGCTTCCGAGCCCACAGATGGGCTGTGTGGACTTTGTAGTCTTTACCTACCCATTACTGAAAACTTGCCAGAAAAAAGAAGTAGTCTATGGAAAATAATGACAGCTCAGATCATCAGCAGACCACGGGATTGGCGATATGAATATGTGATTTATTTATTTTAGTGAATTTCTGTGAGAACAGGCTATTTAAATCCTAAAAATTGTACAGTAGTAAGTGACCCTCTTTATATGTACACTGGAACTTGCTTACGTATAAATAGTTTCGCAATTTGATAAGTTGGTCGTGTCACAGCAATCGAGACGTCACCTTGTTCCGATTACAATACGGTTGTGTTATTGACGTAACGAAAACAGTGAGAGTGCATTTTATTCACCAGAATAATGGCAGAAACGAGTGAAGCACAAGCGAGTGCCTCGGCGTCAGCGCCAGGTGGCGACGCCGGGGGCGAAGATGACAAACATGACGAACGTATGTTGGAATGTAACATTTGCTTGGACACTGCCCGGGATGCTGTTGTCAGTATGTGTGGACATCTCTTCTGGTAATTACTATTTGTTATCAGTTGCATGTATAGGTAATTGGGTATAAGATAAATAGACTACACACCTCTGATATGTGTCTTCATTCTGGCATGCTGTGATGAATCCTTATTTGGGGATTTATGCTAATGCTGATATTTACCAGCATGCATAGAAAGTCCATGAAATATCTGGTCAGAATGTAGGAAGATGATTTTTGCACTATGGAGGGATGTCTGCAATTTTTCCATTTTCATTTACCATAGCACACAGCTACATAATTTTTAGTTTCTATAAGTTTATGAATTTTAAACATGAACTTATGTATATAATGCTTGACTAAGCAATGGGTTTTATACTGGTGTTTCACCTGTAGCTGCTACTTACTTATTTTGGCTTGTTTAAACATGACCATTTGTAGCAAAACTATCATTAAAAGATTGGGGTAACAGTTTACTACGTTCTGATGGTGTATCAAAAGTATTTTTACAGCATTCAGTCTTTTTGTAGTAATCCTAGACCAATTTTATTAGTTCCAGTTTATAAACTATCTACTTACATTTAGATAATACATATTATAGTGCTGATGTATTGTCTTGATACTAAGACCTGGTCTATTAATATAATAAAGGGAAAACAAAATGTATAATTACTAGAAATTAACACATTTTTAAATCAATTTTTGCTTTAATTATGCAGTACACAAAGGTACTACTTTACTAAATTGTGCTTGTATTATATATGTACCTGGTTTGTGCACAGCAAATTTCAACATACATTTTTAGTTACTAAATTAAAATTATTGAATCATTTTTATTAATATTATACATAAACAAATAGTGTTATATATATGTTGTTCAACAGGAATAACTCCATTTACTCAAAAACTTGATGTTATTGAATATATTGCACTTGAACATCATTAAAATGCATTAACTGAACCCAACTGACTTAGTAAAATTTACAGCCAGTCAAAGGAATTTAAATTTTAAAGTTTTGTGTTTCATCATAATATAATAATCTTGAAATTAAAAAGATATACACAATAGTTGTTTTCTGTGAACATATACTGTTTTCTGTGAACTGTGATATAATGATTGGATTGGTAAGTTTTCAATTTTAAAATAAAAACAATGGCATATACTTTGTTTTTTTTTCTATAAATTGAGATAAATATATGGTTTATACTTGCTTACATCTAAAAACAGTAAGTTACACATTTTTTAATCAACTATATTATCCACAACATATTATTAATAACAGTTACTGCTACAAATACAAAAATATTTAGTATAACATTGCACTTGCATTTTATAATGTGAATATATTGAATTTTACAACAAACTTGAAAATTTACATGCACAGAGGTAGGATCACTACCCTTGCACCAACCAGTTAGTAATTAGTAAGCTAGTTATATGGGTTTTACTACTATTATTATATTAATTATATAACAACTAGCTGACCCGGTAACATGTTGCTATGGTAACGTTAAAAGAGCAGGGAAAAAGAGCGGACAGACAAACACACAACAACAAATTTGTGTTCTTAGATTATAGACTAGCTGACCCGGTAACCCATTGCTATGGTAACGTTAAAAGAGCGGGAGAAAGCAGACAGACAAACACACAAACAGAAAATTTGTGTTCTTAGAGTATATGTTAATATGATTTTATCTAAAAATGGTAACCAATTTTCAAATGAAATAAAAGACCACTACTGTTACTGAGAAATTGTTTTTTTCAGTTGGCCCTGTTTACACCAATGGCTTGAGACAAGACCAAGCAGACAAGTGTGTCCTGTCTGCAAGGCTGCCATCAGCAGAGACAAAGTCATTCCTCTTTATGGTAGGGGCAATACCAAACAGGAAGATCCTAGGAATAAGGTGTGTATCAAAATATTTATTTATCTGCATCATTCAAAGGTTAACATACTTAAATAAGTTGGTTTATATAATTATAGAATTCTTACTGTTCTATAACCTGTAAACCATGTAAATCCGTATAATTGTATTGTAATTGCTTTTATTTCTTGTATTGCATACCGTTGTCGCCTCTAATTATGATTATGATGACTATTTTATGCAACGGCAGCGATCCTGCCTTTTGCACCGATGGTCCTGGGTTCGAGTCATATTTTATATGTTTCTATAAATATTACATATCTATGTATCATATGTCTATATCTATCCGTTACCTTAGTATCCATAACATAAGTCTTATAGTGCTTACTTTGGGCTAGGCTAATTTGTGTTTAATAAAAAAAATTAAGGTTTCACTTGATCAAGTAGTTATATCTGTATTGTCATTGTATTAGTGCATACTTGTATTGTCATTGTATTAGTGCATACTTGTTGGTGATCCGTTTAAAAAATATGTTAATATAATTTTAAATCGTAGGTGCCACCTCGGCCTGCGGGTCAGCGTACGGAGCCCGAAAACAACAGCGGCTTCCCTGGCTTCGGGTTTGGCGAAGGCTTCCACATGTCCTTCGGCATCGGCGCCTTCCCTTTTGGCGTGTTCACCTCCACATTTAACTTCGGTGATCCGAGACCAAGTGCCGGTATGTTCCAACATTTAATAGTTTTGCTTTGACACATTTTTAAACTTTCTCGTCCCATTTTAATACTGATTTGTCTATAATGGTTTTACAAGGTGTTTTATCCTTTTTGCCTCGTTTCGGCCAAATTAGACAGGCCTTTGACACGGGATCAAACAAGATTTCGTTGTGAATAAAACGGTACCTAACATTTTTAAAGAGCAATTTTATACAAATTTTGTTTTGTTTAGAACATAAAATTTTCCTTACTTTTGACTGATTTCTTTTACTGCTGCTGAAATTTATAATTACTATTATATCATATAAACAAACTATTTTGTAAATGGCTGGTTGGTGCAACGGTTAGCTTTCCTGCTATGTACTATCGAAGCCTCTGGCGCCTTACCAATCCTAAGTCGAAAGTCGCTAGCACACTGCACGATGCCTATCGCGTCAGGCCACGCCCCGTTCCATTCATTCAACAATGGCGCGGGTGCGCAAACAAGCAAGTGAGAGCAGATTGACAGTTGACAGTACTGACATCAAGGGCGATTTTAAAACTAGTTGTTTATGATTGGCCGTAGTATAAATCGTAGTAAAATACGAAGCCAATTAGGGGTCGTGTGGGTGTGTTCGATGCGATCAGTTCAAACGAATATTTCTACAAAGTGGTAAGGCACGAGAAACCTCGCCAGTACCTTAGACGCATTTTTGTGCAATGAGCTTAAAAATGTGGTTACACATATATATTATATCTATTACTTCTTATATATATCTGCTTAATTTAGGACTAAATATGTTTCAATTTTAACTTTACTTGAGCTAAAACTTAAAAACAGATATCTTTTATGTGTTACTTTGAACTATGAAAAAATAAAGACACTATAAGGTGGGTATAGGATACATGTAGCGTTATGACTAACATATTGTAAATAAAATATGTATGCTAATTTATTCATTGTATTTATTTATTCCAGCGCCCCGAGGCACAGCACAGTATGAAGAAGAGCAATTCCTCTCGAAAATATTTCTATGGGTGGCAATACTGTTTGTGCTGTGGCTGATCTTCGCATGACCCCAGGAAGAGATCCCGGTACCGGCTGCCGGCCACCCTGGTCTCTCGGCCCACGTGACACTCGCGAAACCCTAACAGTAAGCGCGTACCGCGATTTTTCCCGATAGTTATACTTAGTTGTACAAGCAGGATGAAGCAGTTATGCACATAGGAATAGTATCGTATCCACGAAGCGACAGCAAAATCGTGGTACTAAATAATAGAATTGAGGTTTGTTCAGTAAGCATTGATTTCATAATATCCTTGATGTGTTACAATTTAAAAGCAACATCTTTTTAATTCTTTCATTGTCAACTTATCAGAATATTGTGATATCGACTATTACTGTCATTGAAATCTTAAGTTAAAATCTATTCGGTCCCTTGTTAATATATATTATATGCTGGTAATTAGATTTGTTATATTAATAGCTTATGCACATTTGAGTTGCCTTGGGCGTTTAAGCTTATTTGTTCATAAATTTAGGTGTATGTCTGGAATACGACCTATGATTGCTAGAGGTCTAGGTTTGCCAGATGCTCTGTATTTTATGAGATACCCCGTTTTTTCATCTACATTTCTGGACGAACTGTGGCTACTGACCACCTAGGGCTACCACCCTTCCTTGGTTGCTATTTCTACCTGTCGCAGCAAGCGCTTCTCATCATCTTTCATAATGCGCACAGCAAAGGAGTGGAACTCCCTCCCATCTGTATTTCCAAGTACTTATAACCCGTTCGTTTTTAAGGCCAGGGGGAATAGACACCTTCTAGGTAAGCTCGTACCATCGTGAATCCTGTCTTGACTCCCGGCTTGATTAGGATCAAGAGCCAACCCATTCAAAAAACAAGTCTAATGAGATTAATACGGGGTAACCAAAGTTCCCGTTTTTTGTCAATTGGCTGAAACTGAGAATTTGTATAAAACATTTCAACTAACAATTAATGTAAATAAAAAAAGAAAAGATTTCGACATAAATCAATGCAACCCGTTTTTTTGATGTTGGTAACCCTTAAGTCACGCAGTGGCAGGTGGCAACCCTACAGATGTCTCACGAAGTCTCGTTGCAGTCGCCGTTCAAGTTGTAAAGTAATAAAAACTATAGGATTTATTACTTTAGACCCTTTGCATTTATCTGTACACTCTGATGAGGTCACAGATCAGATGAAAAATATGAAGAACTTAATATGAACTTGTTAGTTATTGTTATTTTAGGCTACTTATTTGGTATACAAATAAATGAGTCAAGCTATTCGATACTCTCGGCTGTTGTAGTTAGGCTACTTAAACTAGTAAGGCTAATTCACAAACACTAACGATCCACTGTCAAAATTCTTGTCAGAGGACTAATAAGGCTATTTTCTACAAGCGGAGCTATCAAGTGACAGGGTCGGACTAAGGGAGGGCAGGCGGGACTATTGCTCTGAGCACCCACAATAAAGAAAGTCGAATTACAAATGTCTATGGATCAGCAACTATCACGTTTCTTCACAAACAGAATTTTTAATTTTGTCATAAAAACTGTAACACTCATATTCGTAATAAAAGTAAAAAAGATAATAAAAGATTTTGATTTAAAAAATTTATTCGATAATAATTAGGGACCTTGGTTGCCCCAAGGCCTCTAGACCCCCAAATCCGGCCCTGACTTTGAACTTAATAATTTTCGAGCGATTGTGGGTGTCAGTTCTAGAATAGCTATAATAGAATAAGTTGCGGTTATCACTATAAAGCGAGAGGTTTATGTAATATATATGTCGATAAACACGGTATGTAACTCATACGGTTACTTTTTAAAGACTTACTTGTAAAATAAATGAATTGGCTTGTTACATATATAAAGACCATACCAAACATATAAATCGGTAGATAAGTTTCATGTTAATATTCCTGTAAAAATAAGTGTATATATATATTTGAATTGTTTCAAGGATATGTTGTGATGGGATGGAAAATTGTTTAAATAATAAAAATGAAGGTACCTTACGCTATTATATTTTCTTTCTTTTATAATAAAATCGACAAAAGTACACGAGCATGATTAGTTTCATGATTGGCCTTTGAATTTATCCAAAGAGCTTAATTGGTGTATATTGCCATAAATCCGTGATATTCGGTAGCCTGTGATCAAGCCATGGTCACCAAATATCACGAATTGGTCACTGATGTGTGGTCAAGGTGACCAAGATTCTGAATACCACCATAGAATATTTTATATTATATTAAAAAAAAACCGGCTCGCAGTCGGTTCTGTACCGCACCCGACCGCGCACCGAGGGTTCCGTAAAATATTTTTATTATATGACGTAACAAAAAATTTACGGTTTTCGCAATCCTATATCTGTGCTATAAGACGTTGCTTCGTACCAAATTTCAAGATTCTGAGTCCACGGGAAGTATCCTGTAGGTTTTGATTCCCTTGCGAGTGTCGAAATTTTGCGGAATTTTGCGGCATAAACGGCTGTATCTTTTAGTTGCGTTGGCTTAGAAGTTTGAGTTTTTCACAGCTCCAAGGGACAGTAGATCTAAGTATTTGATATAAATTTCAACTTGATACATCCACGTGTTCCTGAGAAAAAGGGTCTTGACAGACGGACGGACAACAAAGTGATCCTATAAGGGTTCCGTTTTTTCCTTTCGAGGAACGGAACCCTAAAAATGGACAGCTAACAGCACATCAAAACTGAAATTTCTCCATGATTTTCAAAATTAATCAGACACACAGGAACGGACACGAAAAGACATGTTGTGATAAGTTGACGTATGGTTGCTGTTGTCTGTACAATAGAAAATAAGTTGACATAAAAAACTTAATATTAATCACGTCATGAAACTGCAGATCGTATATGTACATACAATTAATGGCATCAGGATCACATAGAAATAGAGGAGCTAGAAATTATTTTGATGATTGTGAAAACCACATAGGTTTTTTTCTGTGGAATGGTGCAATTTTTATGTTGCACCATTCCACAGAAAATATATAGTTATACTAGCTGACACGGCCACGCGTTGCTGCGTTATACATTAAAATGAAACCTGTCCTACATCCTAAGTTGGAACAAACCCAGCAAAATGCAAAAAATCATCAAAATCAGGCGAGTAATTTTGAAGTTCATCACGGTCAAACACTGAGACAGAGAATTTTTTATCTATATACATATATAAATTCCCTATCACAGTATTTGACCACGATCAACTCAGAAACTATTCAACCGATTTTTTCTTATTTATTGCAAGTTATATTTTTATCAACCGATTTTCAATAACGAAGTAAAAAGACTACTCAAAATACTTTATTTATAAACTAGACCATTCTTTTATTTGATAATTATAGAACCAATGTAAATTTTCTATGAAAAAAGGACTTTAAAATTCATAACAATAAGAGTGCCACCCTAACGCTCCAGTGGAATGTAGGTATATATCTCAACAAATAGGTCTAATTTTGGTAATCCTTTAAAAAAAAAACAAAAAAGCCTGTAAAAAATGTAATAAAACAGCATTACTATATAATTTATTTATGGTATTAGGTAAAAATGTACTATCGAGGTCTCTCGTGCCTTACCACTTTGTAGAAATATTCGTTTGAACTTATCGCATCGGACACGCCCACACGACCCTAATTGGCTTCGTATTTTACTACGATTTATACTACGACCAATCATAAACAACTAGTTTTAAAGAATGCCCTTGATGTCAGTACTGTTAACTGTCAATCTGCTTTACGCGTTCGTGAATTGCTTGTTTGCGCACGCGCGCCATTGTTGAATGAATGGAGCGTGGCGTGGCCTGAAGTAGGCATCGTGCAAGCGACTTCGACTTAGGACTGATAAGGCGCCAGAGGCTTCGATAGTACATAGACATTGTGTTTTACTCTTTGATTATATGGAAATAGGGTTAGCGCATAGATGTTTTTTTTAATTGATTTTGGCGGTAAGTCATACCGCGATATTTCAAATATTGTAAATTGACTCTTATAAGGGACCATTTAACCCCGTTTCCGCTTTAGGGGTATTTTTGTAACACCTTGTATACTGTGATACTTTATAATGCCAAAATAAAATAATTTTGTGGTATCTTCATAGTTTCCCTTTAATTTAAAATACTCTATTAGAGAAATTTGATTCTTATGATTGACCATATTGATTGGTGCCATGAAAATATAAACTACATTTTTTTGCATTAGCGTTAGTTCGATTGCTGGTAATAGTAAGTGTATTTTGGAAAACCTTTGAATGCAGCTTTCATTATTGATTAAATTACAAGGAAACAAAAGTGTTCTTTCGAATAAAACTCACTATTAAAAAAACTTTCCATACGGGTTCAGTTAAAAAAGTCCAACCTGTAAATATAATTTACTATAAAAAAATAAAACCATATTATCGTTTGTCCAATCTTTTTATTAATTAAGAAACCAAAATCGAATTTACAGTAAAAAGAGAATTATTTTACATAATAAATTTGCATAAAAGTACCTTAACATGAAAATTAGTCACCTACGGATATGTCAAAACCACTTTAAAACAAAAAATAAAATTGTACGTCGCCATTTATAATATCGGACTGTGAATTCTTATATTTCCTACTTCCATAACAGACTTTATTTTCAATCACATTATAAAACAAAATCCATATAGCAAGTCACAGTGTTTTTTTTTAATATATCTTATTTGATACTACCTAACTTAAGACTAGGTCATCCCATAGTAACAATGCAAGTTCTCACTCAAATCTTACCACGTCCAACACTATAGTACTATCGACGACATATTAGGGTATACACTTTGATAGGACCTACCTTATGTCATTTAACAGAGATCATTCCAATTTTTGGAGTGTACTTGATGAGTTTTACAATGTATTACAATTAAAAAAATAATTGTGTAATTAGTAATTAATGTTTAAATGTGTAAACTTATTAATTCCATTTCATAAACAATGTCTTTGGATATTTTCAAAAACGAGGATTACCAAAATTGGGTAATTGATTTTTTTTTTTTTAATTTACTTAACTCTGATAGTTCTAGTAAACTAAACTCGCATAAGACTTTTTTGTCGTTTTATGTGGCTTTTTCGTTTCTCACAGAAATTTCGCCAATGCCCTGTAGTGAGAGATACACGAAGTACTGTGTTAAAAATATCCAAAGATTTGGTTTACTTTTGATGGATACTTTCTTGAGTGAAATCCGCAGAAGACTTCTCTTTATACTTACATTGTTACGGACTATTGGAACCATTTCAGCATTCATAGAGTCGATATTACTGACTTATCATCTTTTAACCAAATACTTATTACTAGTTAATCTAGTCTGATATTTTCATTGCCATATAAAAATAATATGTGGAACAGTGTTGCCAGGAAAAATTATACTTTCATTAATAAAACTAGCTCGTTAGGGGTCATCCATAAATTACGTTACACATTAAAGGGAGGGAGGGTATCACCGGAATGTGACATTTTGTGACAAGGGACAGGGAGTCAATAGCTTTGTGACGTCACATGTTACAATTTAAAATATCGATCTCGATCGACGAACTCGTTCTTAATTTGTTAATACCTTAGCACTTGAAAAAGGGAGAAATTTAAAAATTTGTGACGTCACATCAGGGAGAGGGGATTCTTAAAATGTGACAACTTGGGACAAGGACGGGACGGATTAAAAAGCCCTAAAATCCATGTGACATAATTTATGTAAGTCCCCTTATAAAAATGCAAAATACAGCAGGGAGCCAAGAGATTTAATGTAATTCCTTCATTATAGCGGTTTATTTATATGACTTAATAGTTAAGTATAGCTTTGAACAAGTTCCTTGTTGAAACTGGGACTATAGTGGATACTCGGAAAAAGCGAATCAAACTTATAAATAGCACTGTACATTATCCTATGTCATTAAGACCTCCGTGGTCGCATCGCATCCATGGTAACGCCGCTCTAAAGTCCCGGGTTCGAGTCCCGTTGTAGTCAATTTTATTTATATTGTATTGTACAGACGTTGTTTCTTAATTCCATAATACAAATGAATAATATATGTGATGTTGTATAATATTTATTTGTTATATTTAAGTATGCAAAAGCATTAATTAAGAAAATTTGTAGTTCCTTCTGTAATGTGATTCTGATGAGAGATATCATCGTAACTCATATTAAATACACAAATGATATTTTAGAATAAAGTAAGTCGATGCAGTTACAAAGCACAAACTTCGTTAGCACCACATATTGGAGCGGAGCCTATACATTTTTTATAGGATACATTTCAGAGACTATCCCCACGGTCCAATTTGCGCATATTTACGCTATCGGTACGAACAGTACAAATACAAACTGTATAAATTGCGCTTACGTTCACACTCGTATACCACATGACGTCACGAATGACGTCATCCATTACGCACACAGTACACATTCCAAATAGGTAGTGCATCGTGTGCCCAAACGTCAAATTCAATTTTGGCAGCAACTGTCACGAATAATAAAAATAATATATTTGCTTGACGCTTGACTTGACGTAGTAAAACAGTTAAAAGGGTCGTCAGTTTCATCCAATACATTCTCCAGTAGAACGAAATCCATTAATTCGTCTCTAATCAAAGAATAGCAAAATAAGCAATGAAAATTTAAATTTAAGATGGGTTATGTAATTATGTTTATGACAGATGAACAAAAGCGTGCTCACAGCTCGGTCCAATTTGTTTGCACGCTTACAACGCACACAGTGCTCATATCAAAATGGACCGTCCGTTTGCAGTGTTCGTAACGTGTGCACTGTGTGTATAAATTGGACCGCAACCTATCCAGCAGAATTACATAGCCTTGTCCCGCCGTACCCATTCTTTCATTGGACAACCACTTACAAATAGGTGCCACCATTATATGGTTGATATACCAGAGTCGCACTAAGCGTTTTGGTTCCAGTTTTGTAATATGTACCGCTAAAGAGTGGAACATCTTGCCTAAATCTGTGTTTCCTGACACATAAAATTACGTATCTCAAAATCAACGTATCTTAGGTGTCAGGCGGGACAAACCTACATCGCGCTATCAGAGTGCTCTTCCAAGTAACATTCGAAAACCACGTCGATTTCTTGAAGTTACGCTTTTTTGTAACGGTAATTACACACGTAGTATGCAATGAAAAAGCGACACCATGAAGTCAGCTGTTAAAGTGAATAGGCTAATTTCAAAACGTCATTTAAAAATTTGATAAAAAACGTATAATTTCTGCCGCGCGTACAAAGTATCTGAATGCTTTTTTTCTTGTATAAATGGGAATATTTTGCAGTCAAATGTTTAAAATAACAAAAATTACTACTTTTATATATATTTATTATTTAAATCCCAGAGGTAATGCAACATAATATTTTGCGAATCATCTGTGTAAAGTGTATTTTCTAAAAGTGAAACTTCTTAATACCACTGTGTTTTCAAAAATGCTATGAAAAAAAGCTACACCAAGAAGAGACAAAATTGAAGTAAAAATCTCTTAGGCTACTTTTTAATGATTCACTTCTGCCGTGCGTGAATCGCAAACACACAATTTTTTGTTAACTTGACATAGGATAATGTACGCTGCTTTAACATCTAAACTATATTTATTCTTCTCCAATAAGTATTGAAAACTCTACTCTATGCCGTACAACTTAAGAGTCCGGTCCATACTGGTCGACGCTATATACTGTGCGTTCTTCCCGAATCTGACTCCAGTTGCTGAAGCGGTATGATCATTGAAGACCTTCAGTTCCTGCCATTGGCGGCAGAGGTAGACCCTCACATCAGTTCCAGCAATAGCAAGGTACGTACCACTCTGATCGAAGCACAGCTCCTTGATAACATAGCCTTCTTCGAGCTGGATAGTCTTAAAGTTCTTCAGCTTTCTCAAATCCCAGAGTTTAACACAAGCATCTTCGGCAGCAGTGGCTAAGTAGTAACCGTTTTCTGAGAACGATATCGATGTGACTGGACCAACGTGACCGGGGAAATTGGCCACGTTACTTTGCTCTTTTAGATCCCAAATCTTTACCTGCAGGAGCAAATTAGAAACTATTAATAAAAATAGTAAGATTTTTACATTCACACCAATTAGCCTAGCCCAAAATAAGCACTATAAGTGCTTGTGTTATGGATACTACCTATAGTAACGGATAGACATACATAAAAAGAACATAGAAATTACACATGACTTTGAAATCATGCTTGTATTCATCACATAAACATCTGACCTTTCCAAGACCGTAAGTGCGAAACGCAGGATCGCTACCGTTAAAAAAATACACATAGAAAACGACATAATAAATTCAAAAAATTAGAACACAAGATGTTCAGACTGGATTATGGTTTTCAACAATCTTTAGTGGTCTCTATGAATGAAAACGTCTTAGGGAGTATAATTCATAAACTGAACCATTGATAAAAAAATATACGGGTCCATTTGACCACATAAACTTTAGGTATAGCCCTAAACCTGTTGATTCGATTTCACACAAAATCGGTTAAGAACTCGAGAAGTTATGGCGTAACAGACATAGAGCCATTGAAGCTGATCCATGGGAGGTCGCTCCAAAAATAAAATAACTTACCTGAGAATTCTCAGTGCCAGTGCCGAAGATCAATCCATCAGGATGGAACTGCGCTGTAGTGAGACTTACACCTGCTGCATCAGCCACCTTCAACATTTAATATGTTTACTGAATACGTCTTGGTACAAATAAATGTTAAAAATTCTTTCATGAACAAAGGCCATTACAATATCGGTGATTATTTAAACAACAATGCTTTGAGTTTATAGCTTTGTTTCTATTTACTATTTTTTAAAGAGATTTATTTATTTATTGAGGGACATTTTACAATTGGAATGTACAAACATAATTATTAATAATTTTATTTATTTATTCACAAATTGCGTTACATGCGACTCAGTGACTAAACACACATGCACTTCGAAAGGTGTAGCAATGAAGGGTAGAGGGGCAAACATTCAGATTTTTTTTCCCTCGAAGTATTCATTTATATATATGAATTTATTAGTATTTGTTTCTGCTTTACCATGTGGTTACAATAACAGTTATTCACGTTTAAAAAAAACCATTTATTTATCCGTAATAATCCAATTAACTGTTATTATAATTATTAGAAGATGTTAACTGAATAATAATGTTCTTTGTAATATTTAATTTTTCTTATGTCTTTGTACTACAAGAAATGTTTACTTAAATGGTGTATTACTATGTAATGTAACACATAATAAAAGTAAAAAAAAAAAACAGCCCTTGCCGATTTCCTTGCGGCTTCTTCTCGGTACAAGGTCTAAAAAATTGGTTGCCTGTAAAGTCGGTATACGGGCGAAAGTTTTACGTGACAACGACTTTGAGTGGTAAAATAATTTAAATGTGAATATTCATTCGTATAGTAGGAAGAAGGATGAAATAATAGTAACAATTTAAAACATTTATTTATACAAAGAATTATATTTAAAACATTAATTTATAGGCACGCGTCCCTTCAACTTTTTATGTCTGTCTCTCTCGCTCTTAGGCGGGCTAACCATGCCCGAGTGGAAGGGACGCGTGCCTCTCACTCGCTCTCATTGTGAGCGCATAACGTGAGCGGAGCGTAACGCAGTTTCTTGAAGTGTCACCCGGCAAACCAATTTATAAGACGTTGTCACGTCAAAAAATATCAGTTACCAAAAAAAGGGTAAAACAAAGAATTTTTCTAAATATATAAATAAATATTTCTTATATTCACACCAATTAGCCTAGCCCAAAGTAAGCACTGTAAGGCTTGTGTTATGGATACTAGGGTAACGGATATACATACGTATATGATACATACCCCTGTTATAACACATATAAATTGCGAATTGAAAGGATACAGAAACGTTTCTTGCGCTATCTTCAGTTTAGAAGTAAAATATACATCCCTGACTACCATAAACGATGCCGAAAGTTTCATTTACTGCCGCCGTATGAACGGAGGCGTATTGCTGACTTGACGTATTTACTCAATATAGCAGGTGGGTTAGTAGATTGCCCGGAGCTTTTAGGAAGTATTGGCTTGCGAGTTCCAGTGGCGTATCTCAGAAAACCTAATACGCTCAATGTCTTATTGGTCAAATCAAATGACAGACGCAATTCATTTCTAATTCGAGCAAGCGAGTGTTTTAACACTTAAGCTTCGATCATATATTTCTGTAGATGCACTGTTGCCACTTAAAAAGTGGCACCATTAAAAGAAGGCATAAATCAAAAATATGCCTTGTTTCGCTCTCATTCGCTTAGTGACCGAGCATGCCATGTGACGACAACAATGCCAAAGTGCGTAGTGAAAAATTGTAAAAATTACACTTTAAAGGTGAAAAAAAGGATGGAGTGTTATATTTCCAGTAAGTATAATTTTATTTTAACTTATTGACACATTTTTCTCATGGTTTAAGTCTAATTTCATTAATATTTAAATAAAATTGTTTTTTTGTAGATTTATATGACATGCCGGTTGCTAGGTATATAATATTCGCTCATAAGACAAAACAATATGAATCAAGTGCTTGCGAACAAAGTCAACAGCAAAAAGTTGGAGTCATCGTTACAATTTTTTTTTTATTAAATTTTTATTAAAAGTTTGTTATTCTTTTAGTTTTCCGAAAAATGAAATTCAGATAGAAAAGTGGAGGTGTATTATCGCCCTAGATAGAACAGAGGAGTTTTATAAACCGAATGCATTTAGTGTGGTTTGTTCAAACCATAACTTCAACTTTGATCATAAAGTAGCGCTATTGAAAGGTGTAATTCAAAAGTATATACATACGACTTGATTATGCTTGGAAACTAAAAACCGCTGAAATAAAAAACAAATCAAAAAGACAATTATACAACAAGTTAAATTTGTTCCAAGGCACCTAAATCTTGAAATATGTTATTTGAGATGTCTTTAAATCCATGACCAATCTTTCAAATATAGGCTATCCTTATGATTCAAAAATTTTTCACATTTCATTTCACACACACACACACCCACACAACACACACATACACACACACATACACAAACACACACACACACACAAGCACGCACTCGCGCTTACTAACTGAGCGTATAGCCTTGTTTTTCTCAAAATACTACATCATAAAAAGTATCCCATTTCTTAAGTCTAGCTGTGTACCTTTCATCAAAACCCATTTACTACTTATTGCGTGTAAAAGTAATAATAAAGAAAATTGTATTAACTTTTTTTTTTTTAACTCCATCCAGGTATCCCATTTTTTTAAAAAGTAAGCAACTTCATTCCTGTCTATGTTCCAAGTGACAACGATAAGACGCGGACACAAAATGCAATGTCACATAGAATGTAACTAATATTATTGTTTGTACGATTGAGTGCTTTATTGTCATACATTAAGCTTAGTTTTTAATACACTTGTGTTTGGAAATGTGCTGTTTTAATTCTGCTTTTTTTAAGAATCAAAAAATTTTACGCCTGACAATCCACAATTCAATTATGTATTGAACCTAAAATGGATTTATTTCCATCAATTTATCAATTAAGATCTAAATTAGATTAAACCGCACGATATTTTAAGACGTTTTTTGCTATATTTCAAGTGGTATACAACTACCTAAGTACGTATTGATGCGGGGACAATACTTTGTTTAGTTTTGCATGGAACTGTGCATCTACAGAAATATATGATCGAAGCACTTTAGCGAAGCAACATGACATTGACCTCTTCAACACTTCTTCTTGTCGGCTTAAGCGATTACTTAGCAATAACTTTTTTTTTCATTTCTCTAATTAAATAGACTTCTTTTCAGCAGTTTAATTAACCTACACTGTTTTATATGACAAACAGGAATACTAGTTCTACTTGTGGAAACTTGTAAGTGGCCTTCTGTATCTATTTCATGTTTCTGTACTGTAAATTGTTAAATAAATAAATAAATAGATATGTAATATTCATAGAAATATATATATATAAACACCCATGCCTCAGGTACAAATGCTCGTATTCATGACACAAACATCTGCCCCTTCCGGGATTCGAACCCAGGACCGTAGGTGCGAAAGGCAGGATCGCTACCGTTGCACCAAACGGTCTTCAAATATAAACTAACTGACCAAGCCACGCCTTAAAATGAAACCTGTTGTTCCTTGAAAGTGGGAACAAATCTAACAAACTGAGATAAAAATAATTAAAATCAGTTGCGAAGTTTAGGAGTTTATCGCTGTCAAACACGTGACAGGCAATTTTTATATATAAAGATAATAATTATTCAACGAAATTAACGAAATAATTATATCATAAGACTATTAGTATTGTCATAACTAAATAATTTTGTTTTTTTTTGTGGATTGTGTGTGGTGACGACGTATAATATTGTAAATGTCGTTACTTCTGTTAAAGCTGACGAGTTTCTTGCGCCCATTCTTCTTGTCAGTTAAAAGACGTCCTGAATGGGTGGTAGGTAAAAATGTTGGATGATTCAAAACAACTTATTTTTAAGTGCATTTGAATAAAGTTATTTTCATTTTCATTTTTCATTAAAAATAATATGATACCTTGGTGAGCAAAGCGCCAGTACGTATGTCGGAGAAAGCCCAGTGTTGGTCGGTGGATGTGGACAGCACGTAGTCGCCAGTGGGGTGGAGTGATAATCCTGTCACCGGACCATCGTGGGATCGAAGCACCGCGCTCGTCTGGGACCTGAGTTTCCATAAACGATACAATCTTCAACAAATTTAAAATAAAATAAAAATAACATAAAAAAGTTAAAATATCTCTGCCATGTTTGTATGAAGGAATGAGTGACTAAATGAATGAGTGATTGAGTGAGTGAATGAATGAACAACCTTTATTTGCAACAATTTTAAGGGCACGATAAGATTTATCATAACAGTTCATCAAAAATGTGATTAATTTTTAGCATGCAAATATTAATTACATTTAATTTTACACAAACCGAAAAGATATATCTTCTAAATATTCATCACGATATAAAAGCACATTAATATTTCCCAATTCCAGACGGAAACTAAAATCTAATAGTACATTACACTTGTCTATTGAAATATGTATATAATAAATTACTTTATTAAATAAGTAATGATAGTAAATATTCTGTTTATAAACCATTTTTTTTATTTTAGTAAATAAAATCAATTATAGTTAAATTAAATAATTTAGTGACAGCATTTATATTTATACTGAATATGAAATAGGTATTTTTTCTCTCATCTAAAATATATTTGTATCACAATTATTATTTTTTAATAGAAGACAAATTGTTAAAAATATTTCATTATAGACCCCAAATAGTAGATGTAGTAATATAAATAATGTGAGGTATAATCTATAAATATGTTGGAGGGAACTCTTATTAATTTGTATGTATGTATTTGTATAATGTATGTATTTCGATTTGTTGGACTGGAATAAACTGTTACCATAAATGCATTCTATAATTTCAGCTCCTAATCTAATGTTTTATGTAAAGACCTTGACATATTCCATCAGAACATGAAAACATTTTTAAACAGTGTCAAGTGTTCAGACAATATTGGTTTGCTTGTTTCTGTTAAATAAAACAATAATATTATATTAAAAGTACCTCATTTGTTATATTAAAATATTTGAATGTTGTGCTCGGTTGTTGCTGAAGTACAAATTTAGCAATATGTAATAAGTTTAAATAAGTAATTGAATGTTATGATTTGTATTTTGTTACCGTGCCAAATATATAAATAAATAATCAAGAACCTTCGAGAACATTACAAAAGTGATAAATAATTTCAATAGAAAAATACTAGAAACAATCGACTCTGCTCACAAGTGAATTCTCAGGTGGGAATCGAACCCGCAACGTTTTGATGTCCGGTCAAATACTCTCCAAATAGAGCTACCGAGCCTTGTGAACACCTGTCGAAATTGTCTTATCTATTATTCTAGTCTAATCTATAAACTAAGATCACAGTGGTTTGTGTGTTTGTCTGTCCGCTCTTTTTCCCGCTTTTTTTCCATTGTATCAATAACGTTACCATAGCAACGCGTTAACTGCAAGTAGTTCGTCTGCCGGACGCTAGATGGCGCTAACGGAAAAATATTTAATAATAGAAAAAAATTAAAGAATTTTGTCCACCCATGCGAAGCCGGGAAGGGCCGCTAGTATCCATACTAATATTATAAATGGGAAAGTGTGTCTGTCTGTTTGTCTTCCTTTCACGGCAAAACGGAGCGACGAATTGACGTGATTTTTTTAAGTGGAGATATTTGAAGGGATGGAGAGTAACATAGGCTACTTTTTGCCCCTTTCTAACCCCCCACTTCCCAAAAATGTGGGGTGGAAGTTTGTATGGAGCATTCCGCAATTTTCAAGGTAGAAAGCTAAAAATTGGTATGCTGACTTTTTATGACTACCAAAAAAATCGCCCATCATTTTTTTTTTAATCTGCACCCAACCCCTTAAAAGAGGGGGTGAAATTTTATATGAGACCTTTCGCAGTTTTCAAGGCAGGAAGCTAAAATCGGCACACAGACTCTTTGTTACTAACGAAAATACCTGCCATTTTTTAGAAATCCTCCCCCCGCCCCTAAAATAGGAGATGGAAATGTGTGTGAGACTCCGCAAAATTAGAACAGGTTCTTCAATACAAACGAATAATAAAATAATTTAATTAAAACGAATTAAATAAAACAATATTAAAAACATTAAATCTTACCATAAATCAATCAGCTTTTGAGAAAATAAACATTATAAACATAAATAAGTGTAACTCATGGATTCCGATAGATGGCGCTGATATGTTTATTGTATATTATGTTCACGAAAGGTTTAATTGTTTAGTTCAAAAATTAATAACAGATGGCAGTGTTCGTTTTTACAACGCGCTATGGTTGTAAAAGTATAAGGGCAAAACCTATTATGAATAAACTACACTTTGGTTTTAGTGCATACGGTACCTATACTCTGTTATTTGACTATTAATTTAATTACTTTCGATTTTTGGCTATTCCTGTTAAGCTTAGGTGTGGCTGGGGTGAACTTAGAAAAGCCGTGCTTTTCCCATGGACAGCTGTATGTAGCATGTTCGCGTGTGTCCAAGGCCCAGAATCTTTTTATTCTGACCCCAAATGGAAAGACATATAATATAGTCTATAGTAGTGTGTTAAAATAAAATAAATAATGTGTAAAATTCTGTTCCGAGTTCTCTTCTGTGTTCAGGAAAGGGGAACAGTGCTACCCCGAAATAAACGCGAGCGAAGCCGCGGGCAAAAGCTAGTATTATATAAGACAGCATTAAAAATATATTAAAATCTTAAAACATTACAAATAGTTGGAAACTTAATACGTACATTGGCACATTCCATACACGGATAGTATGGTCCGGTGAAGCAGTGATAACGGTATCCTCATCGGGGTGGTATATGACCCTGGTGACCTTCTTGGTATGGCCCTTGAGAATGGCCACGACCTGCTCAGTGTCTTTGTTGAAGACGGTCGCATTACGGTCGTTGCCTCCAGTAAGCAGCTTGCTGTGATCCGATGGGTTAATGTCCAGGGCAAGGATGCCAGGCACACTAGCTGAGTGCAGACCCTGGATAGCAAATATTGTATCACATTCTGATATTTTTATAAATTTACTTATTTACAACTTTCAATACTAATAATAAGTAACATACTCTTTGTACTAAATTAAAATCAAATCATGTATGACCAGCACAGTTCAAGCCATCAATTAAATCATCAAACCTCTTTAGATTACTTATTTCAAAACTTGAATTTATTGTCTTACCAGTTTATTGCTTTATCACAATGTTTTGTTTCATAGTAAACCTGTATTTTAAATTATGCGATTTTTGACATGAGACAGAACTCTTGCTTGGCCTTTGGGATCAAGAACCCATCATAATAAACAATATATCACTTATCCCAAACCAGTTCCATATGGGTTAGCTTGCACCTTCGTGGATCCTATTTTAGCACCCGGCCTCGATTGGGGTCAAGAGTGAACACATACTAAAAATACAATATAAATCACTAATCCCAAACCGGTTTTTTGCAGGTTAACTTGCTATATTGTGGATCCTGCCTTGAACTCAGTGCTTTCAATGGGATCAAGAGCGAACCCATTTTACAAAAACTATATAAATAGCTAAACCCGAATCGGTTCTGCGTAGGTTAGCTTACTCCATCATAAATCCTATCTTGGCGCCCAGGTCTTAATTGGGACCTAGGGTGAATCCGTTAAAAAAAAGTAATATAAACCATTAATCCCAACCAGTTCCACGTGGATTAGCTTCCACCACTGTGGATCCTGTCTTAGCCTTTGGGCCTTGAACACATTAAAAAATATATATAAAACAGTTCCCCAAGTGGTTCTTATTAAAACTCCTGTAAAAGCAGAAGCTTACCGGATGGGATGCGAGAGTGAGGAATGCTCGTATCTGGTCAGGTGCCAGCAGCCCTTCTGGTACGGTACGCCCCCGCCTCTTTCGTTCCTGCGTGAGAGCGGTAGCCCGTTCTTGAAGCCGAGCCACCACGTCTGCGGACATGCCAACCGGGGCTGCTCCGCCAGCACCTGCACCTGCTGCTTCCGCCTGGAGACAAGGACAGTTCAGTCAATAAAAAATACCCAAGAAGAAGTGTGAACAAAACTATAACGAATATAAGTAAGACCTCAATTTGTTGTTTGCATTACCAAATAAACTTTATGATAATTTTTAAGGGCTGTAGTGTTTGTATATTAAAATAAATAGATACTCACTTTATTATTATTCTGGATATTGTGACTAAAAATTAAACATTCTTTTGAAGTGAAAATTTCTTTAGCATCGTTGTGATTTGAAAGTCGATGAAACGAAAAAGCGACAGTAAAAAGATACAGACACATAAATTCATAAGATTTAACGTAGGAGAAAATGAGATAGGAAGCGTTATGAACGTGTGTTAATGCGTGTTTGTGTGCGCATGCGTAGTACAAAGCTTGAGGGAAGGCATCACAACAACCGTGATATTTTGTGTACGCGTACGTATTATTTTTGATAGTTTCACTTCTACCACGTGTGAATTGCACACACTCTTAAGAAAAAAAATTAATTGTTCCATGACGCTTAAATTGTTAAAAAAAAATATTGAAATTTTTGCAATATTATATAAAAATTCAATTAAAATTTAATTTGTGTCATCATTATTTTAAATAAAATACAAACATAACCCCTTTACTTAACACATCTTTGCCTAAAGATTTTTTAGTGTAAAATAACTTTAGATATTAAATATCAAATGCTAAAATAAATTACAAAAAATAAACAAGTTTTTGTCCACCTGAGTATGTCAATGGTCTAAAAACTCTTGTCTATGAATTACTTCTTACTATAATTTATTATAACTAGCTGACCCGGTAACGCGTTGCTATGGTAACATTATTGATACAATGGAAAAAGAGCGGACAGACAAACACACAAACAAAAAATTTGTGTTCTTAGATTATAGATTAGTTGAGTGAATTGAAAGATGGGCACCGCTAAAATAGTTCCCATTTTTCTTCTAAGGCTAACAGTAACCAAATAAAAACTGGTGGAACAGACATACCTGGTGTGCGGGTTGAGGAGCGACGATGCCAGCCTGTGGCTTAAGCGTGGCGAGAGCCTCTCGAGCTGCAGTCACTTCCTTAGTCAAACGGGCTATAACACGACAAGCCGCATCATGCTGGTACAATGCGTGACTGAGCTCCTGTAAAGAGGGAAAAACATCAATATCCCATACAATCGTATCGTATCCCCCGCTAATATAAAAAATCCTTCATGCATGTTGCCCTTTATATTCCCCCACACTGTTCCACGTTCTCTTCCTTTACCGTTCAAGCGGCTCGTCTTTGGAACTCCCTACCGGTTTCTATAAGGCGTGCACAATCAATTGGCGTAAAGGATCTACTACTAACTAGACACTAGGTATTTGTATAAATAGTTTATATATTTACATCTGTATTATATACGTATGAATGTATTATATATTTATCGTTTACACCGGCATCTCTTATGCTTCCTTCCAGTCCTATCCATCCAAAGGTTGTCTGGAAGAGATCGCTTTGAGAGATAAGACCGCCCATTGTAACACTATTTTAAGTTTTCTTTTGTTTTATTATTACTTCAATATGGTGTTATCAATAGTGTTTTGTATTGTATAATATTACATACATATAATCACCCTTTTTCAAGCAGGGATAGTCAGAGATCATAGATTTCCACTTTCCACGATCCTGACATACATCTCTTGCTTCAATTCTCAACAACCGTTTCATACAAACTCGTCGGTTAAGGGTACTTTTGACTACTATATAATACTAATAAAATAAAAACCATCACATACATTGTTCTGAAGCCAAGTAGTTAAAGCACTTGTATTATAGAATTGAGAAACAAAGATGGTACCACAACACTCAGACTCAAAAAGTTCGTTTTCTAAATTGATAAAGTTTGGTACAAAGCAATCCTGCCTTTCACACCAGCTGTCCTGGGTTCGAGTCCCGAAAGGGGCAGATGTTTGTGTGTTGAATATGAGCATTTGTACCTCAGTAATGGGTATTTATATATATGTATCAGGGATGTTACGGAGCTTCGACTCCGACTCCGTTAAGTCGGAACTTCCGATCATTATTATACCTTCGGTTCCGACTTCGGCTCCGAAACTTTTAAATCGGATGTTTAAATCGGAGGTCGAAGCATAACAAATAGCAGCGACGGTCTGCGTCGACCGACCGCTATGCACAGGTTCATACATGTCGCGGGGAGAATCCCCCCGCCCCCGCTACGTGCGCTCTATCGTCGATTGTTTTTTCACTTGTTGTTAGTTTGTTGCGCACATAACGTGTTTATACTTTATAGTCATTTGTTTTGTATGTTGCGGCTGCCACCACTTTTGATCCTGCCTCCGCCTCCGACTCCGGTTCCGACTCCGATAAATCAAAATTTAAAACTCCGTCTCCGACTTCGGTTCCGGTAAAATTACCTTCGTTACATCCCTGATATGTATATTCATATGTGTATTCATTACCTTGGTATCTTTAACACAAATCTTACAGTGCTTACTTTGGGCTAGGCTAATTGGTATGAAAGTTAGAAATATTATTACTGATTTTGGGCCACTCTGAAGTGGAATTACCATGAAAACCAGAAATCAAATCATCAAATACTTCATAGTTACTTTGGTTTATGTCTTATTTTAAACATGCTTGGTAAAAATGGCACATTAACTTACTATAACCTTACTACAGCAGTGCCTAAAATAATTAATCTGAACTCATTACTAAAAAAATATAAACATAGATTAATGCGACTTGCCTGCCTGGCTGTTTGCAGCTGTTGCCGCTGTGTGAATGTGTGCAGCATGAGTGCATCCCACTCATCTTGCATGCTCTTCAGTGTAGCCGGTATGGAAGTAGCACTGGGCGGCTTCGGCTTCACAATAGGAGGAGCTATTAAAAATATCATTGTCTTTAATAGTTTATATAAAAAACAAAGATATTATTTTGAATTTTTCTTTAATAATTGACTATCAATTTGGCAGAGCAGGAGTTACCCCTATCTTCAAGCCAAATGGTACTGAGTTTGAATCCCTGAAGGGACAGATGTTTATGTCATGAATATGGCATATCTTCTGGAGTAATTAGTATTTATAGAATAGAATAGAATATCTTTATTTGCATTAAATAGGCTGGTATACAATGATAGTAACAATTTTGATGCTTTGTAACCTATTTAGCCATGAAAATATAGCATGCAAACTTAATTCAAGTGTTTAAACATAATAAAAGCAAAATTACATGTCAAAGAATAAAAATTACAATTATCAAATCAAAAATAAAATCAAGATTACATGATAAGAAAAAATAAAAATAGGATTAAAACATGTAAAAAGTAAGAATAAAAAAAAATTGCCATAAATAAACAAGTCCACATAATTATATGGTAGGGCGAAATGGGGCATAAAGGGGTGCTATAAAGCTGAAATCCATTAACTGTTCTGCTAGAATAGTAGGATCATGAGAAACTTAAATGTCAGTTTTCTTTGTTTAATTAGCCAAAGTAATTAAAACATGGAAGGCAATAATTTGATGTTGGATTGCTTTAACACTGCTTATTCTTGTTTCATAATGTGTATAATCCCAAGTGATAGGTTAAATTGTCTTTTGATAAATGATTATTTCTTTTAATAAAGTTACATTGCAATAAATGGGTATTTTATTATATCCTTTTGCCTGTCTTCGTATAGTATAGGTCTGAATTGCAGAAAGGAGGTGCTGTAGAAATCTCGCCCGGGGAGTTGCTAGTGCTAAAACCGGCACTATATGTTTGTCTATACCCAGTATCCAGAAAACAAGCTATTCAGTAAACACTGAAGCAAAGCATAAGCTTTACATATTACAGTAGAACGCAGATTATCCAAATTAAAAGGGACCGGGGTCGATTTGGACATAGACTGGTAATAAAGAAAAACAAATTGTCACACATAGAATAAACTTTATTATGTTTAACAAATATAGTTCTACAACTATGCTCACTTAAACATCTCGATCAGAGTAAGTAACATGTAGTGTCTTGCCTCTAGCTTTCGACCATAAATAAAGAAAAACCAATTGTCACACATAGCATAAACTTTATTAAGTTTAACAAATACAGTTCTACAATTATGCTCACTTGAACATCTCGATCAGAGTAAGTAACATGTAGTGTCTTGCCTCTAGCTTTCGACCGTAACAGTTGAAATATATCTGGACTCCAGCGAGTTCCAACTTGTTACAACAAAACAAAACAAAAATTTCGGATAATTGGCGATTCGGTTAATCGGCGTACGCATAATCGGCGTTCTACTGTATTATTATTATTATTAACTATAAACTGGTTTACAGTTTTTGTAATTTAACTTGCATTCAAAAACATTTAAGTGTCTTCATGCCTCACATCAAAACTACACTATGAACATACAAATTGCAATATTTATATCTATCTTTTAGTCAAATTGTGAAACTAGTAATGGTACTTACTTTTAATTTCTATAAGATCGTCCACTCTTAATTCTTTTCCACTTATAGGATCTACCCCATTTTCTATAATGTATTTTTCAATGATACGCTTCTCAAAAACTGCCCCAGAAGATGGGGATACCACTGGCACTTCAGGAACTTCATTAGAAACTGCAAAGCAAAGTTAGGTTACTTGAATATTTTTGTAAACAAAAACAAAACAGTTACAATGACGAAATCAGCTCAAAATTAACAATTTACGCAGTTTTTCATTCCATTTAACGTAAATTAAATACATTCATATGACTTTCAATCTAAATCTTAACTTTTTATTTGATCGTCCGGTTCGCGCGAACAATTATATCTAATAGCGTTTGTTAAACTTAAAGCAGTTATTCAATACTTACTGGCACAATAGAGAGCCATTTTATATCCAGTTTTACAGGAAAAATTAGATGGTAATGTGCAGAACAGCGGCAATAGTCCTACAAAGGAATCTTTATCGCGTAAAGAAATTAGAAAATACTTGCTTGTTATCACAGACTAAACAGTTAACAAATGTAAAATAATCACAGAGTAGATTACTTTATACAAGGCAGTGGGCAGAATAAACATAGAATACATGTAACAATAGTGATACGCTCAGAGTAAACAGGACTGGAGTAGCCTTTGCCTAACATTACCCCTCTGCCAAATGCACAAGCGTCGGAATCCTGTGCGTTATATAAAACTAGTTGAGCCGCCATTTTAAAACCACAACAATCAGAACGTCTTACCGTGCAGAGCTCCCACGAAAATGCCTGCCTGTGCTGTTTTCTACTGTAAAAAAAATTCGAAAATATCTAGTATGCAAAAAGATGGTGTCACCTTTCATTTGTAAGCATAATTTTTAGGTTTTGATTATTATTTAATTCATAATTTCATGTTTTAGCAGACTACAATTTCAAATTTCGCGCTCAAAGTTCGTTTGATGACGTCACGGATGCACTCCCCACGAGACTACCTAGGGTTGACCATTATCGCATTTCAATTAATTAGGACAAAAATTAGAAAAAGTTTGTTGGTAATAAATAACTGTAATTTTGTATTAATTAATTACCAATTATAATTTCGTTTTAACAATGTACGTTGCGTGTTTATTTTTAGTTTAGTATTAAGTACATACCTACACTTTTGCGGCTGCTTGAAGCCTATTCTTTGCCACACAACATGGAAATATAAAATAATAAATAAAATAATAAATTAAAATAATAATCAAACTATTTGTCCTTTTATTCATGCTGGGCGGCGCTCATAAACATTAAGAGTACTAATGCTGTATATACTTCCAGTGTCCCTGACTTCATAAAAAAGACACGGTTAAAAGGGTACCATCGTCTAACCAGCACACCCGATCATTTCCGATAAACCAAAATTTTTTTCGAGCCACAGGACAAATTGTTTTTATTTTGTAATCAGCAACCCTCATTAATTTTTACAATATTTATTTGCACAATAGTGATGTCAACTTCATCGATATTGTGATTTTACGAGTGAGTAATGTATGAATGAATGAATGCAAGTAACATACTTAAATTGAAAATATGTATTTTTAATTTAAATCTATATGTCGCAGGGAAATTGTATAATTCCGCAGTTTACATCCGGCGTCATCAGTTTAAAAAACACATACCCTATTCATAGTTCCTTTCCTTAACGATAATAAAACACAACTTAGACTAGGTCTGCAATGCATACTGCTATTTGCAAATACTGAGCGAAGCACTACCTTACCTTACCTCACCACCTGACCTTACCTAACCTAACCTCACCTTGATCATTAACAACTGCCTCGAAAATATCGCGCACGAAACTGGTTGCCTCTCGCGGCTACCGCCGCTCGAAGCTACAGCTTCTGTGAGGCAGAGCTAATACAAGATGAACCGAAAAGGGCTTCGCCGGACTTTTCACATTTGAAATTGAATAATTCTATTTTGCGTGAACTTTTTTTCAATGGTTTTAAATTAGATTATTGAAGGGTGGTTATTCCTCGATGGTATGTCCTATTTCAAAAATTTTTTTTGCACATTACTCACGACCACGATGTGAGTTTTGGCGCCAAATTTCATCAATGTAGTCTCAGCGCAGCGGTTTGGCTGTGATCAGCTTTTGGATTTTTCTTTTGGTGATTATTCCTCCATGGTATATCCGATTTCAAAACTTTTTTTGCACATTAGTCACGACCATGATGTGAGTTTTGGTACCAAATTTCATCAATGTAGTCTCAGCGGTTTGGCTGTGATCAGCTTTTGGATTTTTCTTTTGGTGATTATTCCTCTATGGTATATCCGATTTCAAAATTTTTTTTGCACATTAGTCACGACCACGATGTGAGTTTTGGCTCCAAATTTCATCAATGTAGTATCAGCGGTTTGGCTGTGATCAGCTTTTGAATTTTTCTTTCGGTGATTATTTCTCTATGGTAAAGTCTATATTTTTTTTACATAGCCTATGACCGTCAGGTTATAATTATGTATGTTCATGCCAAAATTTGGTCGAATCAGTTGAACCATTAAGTAGCAGGAGGGAGACAAGCGAAATTTGTGAGTTGCCTAAAAGAGAGTTTCACTCTTTCAGAGCTTTACTCAATAAATTACAGTTTGTTTCGGTAATTATTACCAGGTATTAATGATGATTTCAAATCAGAATAAGGTATGAAATTTTAAAGTGATGACGCCGTATGTAAAGTGCGGAATTATACTATTTACCTGCGATATTATACATACGAGAATAAAACTGTAAAGATATAGAATAAAACAGGTCAAGTCCACCTTAAACCAAATGGCTAGTAATGAGAGTAGAGGAAGCGAAATCACTAATTTTTGAAAATTTTGTCTGTCTGTATGTATGTTTGAGCACGCATCACGCAAAAACAACGCGACGGATTTTGATGACATTTTAGTATAGTAATAGCTAAATGTCATCGTCAACATTTAAGTTAAGTTTTTTTATTAATATTGTAGCATTTATAGCTCCTTTTAAAAACCGGCTTGTCCAACTGCAATACTTCATGATACTAGGAGTAAGGTATGTGGTGCCAAAAGTCTTTTGTACATAAATGAAAGTTATTGGTTGATAGTATTGCAGTATTAAAATTAGAAATGATCGGTATGTGTAGTTCAGGCAAATATACTCTGCCCCTAGGCGGTATACCAATTGTTGGTATTTATACTTTAAGCTTTGACATGCCCGAAAACATCTAATTTTTCATATTCAGTTTTCCTAAAAAAGACAGCATACGAAAAAAATGGATTCATGCTTGTAATAGGTAATAGGGCATCTTGGGCATCTTCAAGAACAATTACTATATGTTCCATACATTTTGAGCCGTCTCAGTTTCAAAAATTATCTAACAATAGAAGAAGATTAGTTGCTCATGCTGTGCCAACGTTATTCTTGAATGATCCTCTTAGTTTATTATATAACTAGTTATGTTTCAAATAGATATTTACATGTTATATTATAACAGTTTTAGTTTATTACATTTAAATGTATTAATTTTAGGTTAAAGAATAAGTTGAAAAATACTACCTGCAAAAGGTGATGTAAGCAAATCGCAAAAAAATACAAATAATCAATCGGTCAAAGTAAAAATCTGAGAAATCTAATTATATTCACTATCGCTTTGTTAAAAATAATGTTTCAGCGTTCCTCCTTTCCATTATGGTTATACGCGAAAGGGTCCACAGTGAATTCTTTATATATAATAACACCTATTGTAAATATCTTTTAAATGCAATAAACTATTAAGTTTCAATTTGTATTTTATGTATATAGCCTTCGAAACTGACTGTTGTAGCGTGTAATATCATCATTAATTTAATTTAATTTTTAATACATAATGTAGGAATACTAACGCAAAGTTAATACATTCATTCATTGAACGAAACTGATTTATCGATATCGATATTCTCGTGCTATGTCATGTCACTTCTCACACAATGACATTCGTGTGTTTGAATAGAACGTTAACACACTATTTTAAGCACGTGTGCGTGTATTTTAAATATGTTTGTCGTATTATGCATGTGTGCGTTTGTAAACACGCAACGAGTTTTTGTTCCTGTGTGCTGGCATTGAATGTAGTAGTAACCTCACCCCCCGCAAAAAATGGCAGAAAAATATGTACGAGAAATTGACTAATGGCTACTCCAGTCCTGTTTACTCTGAGGTGATACGCGATTATGAATTATACTAAGTGATTCATTCGATAATTAAGTGCCCGTGAAGACTTTCCTTTTTATTTTCATCTTGTTTTTTTCTCTCTTTCCTGTCGTTCTATCAATCTAACTTTCTACCTTCTTTCTGTTGCCGTTTTTGCTTTAGGGTGAGAAGTATCTTTGGCTTCAACCCCTGATGCAACAATGTTTGCTACAACCACCCATATTTACTAAAACTTTTAAAGTATATGAATCAGTTAACTAAAACTTAATAAATAAGAACAAAAAAAGTGCCCGTGAAGAGACACTTTCCACTGTTTTAATTTACTTGCCAACATTCGTGCATGTTCACGAACCTCAGAGTAAACAGGACTGGAGTAGCCTTTGCCTAACATTACCCCTCTGCCAAATGCACAAGCATCGGAATCCTGTGCGTTATATAAAACTAGTTGAGCCGCCATTTTAAAACCATAATAATCAGAACGTCTTACCGTGCAGAGCTCCCACGATTCAATTAATTAAGACAAAAATTAGAAAAAGTTTGTTGGTAATAAATAACTGTAATTTAGTATTTATTAATTACCAATTATAAATTCGTTTTAACAATGTACGTTGCGTGTTTATTTTTAGTTTAGTATTAAGTACATACCTACACTTTTGCGGCTGCTTGAAGCCTATTCTTTGCCACACAACATGGAAATATAAAATAATAAATTAAAATAATAATCAAACTATTTGCCCTTCTATTCATGCTGGGCGGCGCTCCTAAACATTAGGAGTACTAATGCTGTATATACTTACAGTGTCCCTGACTTCATAAAAAAGTACGATTAAAAGGGTACCATCGCCTAATCAGCACACCCGATCATTTCCGAGAAACCAAAATTTTTTTCGAGCCACTGGATAAATTGTTTTTATTTTGTAATCAGCAACCCTTATTAATTTGTACAATATTAATTTGCACAATAGTGATGTCAACTTCATCGATATTGTGATTTTACGAGTGAGTAATGAATGAATGAATGAATGCAAGTAACATACTTAAAGTGAAAATATGCATTTTTAATTTAAATCTATATGTCGCAGGGAAATTGTATAATTCCGCAGTTTACATTCGGCGTCATCAGTTTAAAAAACACATACCCTATTCTTAGTTCTTTTTCTTAACGATAATAAAACACAGCTTAGATAAATTACAGTTTGTTTCAGTAATTATTACCAGGTATTTTGAACTGATGACGCCGTATGTAAAGTGCGGAATTATACTATTTACCTGCGATATTATACATACGAGAATAAAACTGTAAAGATATAGAATAAAACAGGTCAAGTCCACCTTAAAGCAAATGGCTAGTAATGAGAGTAGAGGAAGCGAAATCACTAATTTTTGAACATTTTGTCTGTCTGTATGTATGTTTGAGCACGCATCACGCAAAAACTACGCGACGGATTTTGATTACATTTTAGTATGGTAATAGCTAAATGTCATCGTCAACATTTAAGTTAGGTTTTTTTATTAATATTGTAGCATTTATAGCTCCTTTTAAACACCGGCTTGTCCAACTGCAATACTTCAAGATAAGAGTAAGGTATGTGGTGCCAAAAGTCCTTTGTACATAAATGAAAGCTATTGGAAGATAGTATTGCAGTATTAAAATTAGAAATGATCGGTATGTGTAGTTCAGGCAAATATACTCTGCCCCTAGGCGGTATACCAATTGTTGGTATTTATACTTTAAGCTTTGACATGCCCGGAAACATCTAATTTTTCATATTCAGTTTTCCTAAAGAAAACAGCATACGAAAAAAATGGATTCATGCTTGTAATAGGTAATAGTGCATCTTGGGCATCTTCAAGAACAAGTACTATATGTTCCATACATTTTGAGCCGTCTCAGTTTCAAAAATTATCTAACAATAGAAGAAGATTAGTTGCCCATGCTGTGCCAACGTTATTCTTGAATGATCCTCTTAGTTTATTATATAACTAGTTATGTTTCAAATAGATATTAACATGTTATATTATAACAGTTTTAGTTTATTACATTTAAATGTATTAATTTTAGGTTAAAGAATAAGTTGAAAAGGAAATACCTGCAAAAGGTGATGTAAGCAAATCGCAAAAAAATACAAATAATCAATCGGTCAAAGTAAAAATCCGAGAAAACAATATCATCATTAATTTAATTTTTAATACATAATGTAGGAATACTAACGCTTATAATTAAAGTTAATACATTCATTCATTGAACGAAACTGATTTATCGATATCGATATTCTCGTGCTATGTCATGTCACTTCTCACACAATGACATTCGTGTGTTTGAATAGAACGTTAACACACTATTTTAAGCACGTGTGCGTGTATTTTAAATATGTTTGTCGTATTATGCATGTGTGCGTTTGTAAACACGCAAAGAGTTTTTGTTCCTGTGTGCTGGCATTGAATGTAGTAGTAACCTCACCCCCCGCAAAAAATGGCAGAAAAATATGTACGAGAAATTTACTAATGGCTACTCCAGTCCTGTTTACTCTGAGTCACGAACTCATAATGGTTAGTAATCCTAACACCGGCCACAAACACTTTAACAAGAAAACTAAAACAACATTTTCGATCCAAATTCGAATGCCGTCTCATGGCCGTCTCGCTCATTCGCACGTAGTGATTACATACTCTTTGTCATTAGTGATTCCTTGCTCAGTGCGCCTGCGTGGCACCTCACGCCAAAACTACCAAAAGAAATGTCCCAGTCCCCTAATATCATTTTTTCATTTAAGATTCACGTGTCACGCTCGTTTTCTATTAAATAATAAGACTAAATATATTTTTAACCGAGTAGTGGGGTTTTAAATTTATAATAGATCTAGTATTCTGGAAATTCTGTACCTTCTGGTTTGTCAAGTTGTGGGACTTTTATGTCTAAAATCGTGCGGACCCCGCCAATTACAGGCCTATCTCGGTCACGTCCATTCTCTGTAAGATAATAGAACGTGTACTGAGCCATAACCTCCTGTCGTCTCTAAAAGAAAATGACCTCCTTAGTGACCGACAATACGGGTTTCGCCGAAACCGGTCTACTGGAGATCTTCTAGCATACGCCATCTATTATATGGAGCGAAGCCATCGAGGCACGGTGACCGGGTGTGGCATGAAAGCCTCATTAGCAAGCTTCCGTCATATGGACTTTCCACTGATTTGTCTGTCTGTCTGTTTGTGTCAGTGTATATAGAACTTCCTGAGGGATCGGTCAATACGAGTTATCATTGATGGTAGTTAGTCGGACCATTTGGCTAAAAATGCCAGCGTCCCTCAGGGTTCCGTACTCTCTGCAACACTTATTCTCCTTCATATTAACGACCTGCTTATGCCCGGTATTTTGGGGTACGCAGATGACAGGACGGTTATAGAGAGCTATATGTCTGATGCACGAGCCAGTGCTGTACAGATCCAGCGTCATAGGGAAGCGATGGTCAGCCCTATAAACCTATCTCTGCTGGCAGTCTCGAAATGGGGCGATGCTAATTTGGTAAGGTTCGATCCAGCAAAGACCCCAGGTGTCTCTTTTCCCCGCTAAAAGGAGTCCTTTCGACTTGACTCCTACTTGCCGAGGTGTATCAGTGCCGATCACAAACCATCTTGACCTTCTCGGCATGTCATTGTCACCAACTCTCAATTTTGGCTTTTACATTGAGAGTAAGGCTCAATTAGCTTCAAAAAAACTTGGCATTCTAGCGAAGGTGAGAAGGTACTTCACACCGGAACAGTTGCTCAATCTTTACCAAGCGCAGGTTCGATCTTGTATGGAGTACTGTTCTCATCTTTGGGACGGTACTGCACAATATCAACTCCAGATGCTTGAGTCCATTGAAAGGATGGCCAAGAAACTCATCGGTAATGACGATCCTTTTAACCCTTAGTATCCTGATTTACGAAAGTGTTTTTTTTTAATATCACTGTTTTCTTCCCGCTTAAATCTGAAAATGTACCAAATATAAAAAAACGGAATAGGTACTTTCACAAAACTTTTATTACATTACAGAACAACAGTTTAAAATAATCTGTGCCGAACAAAATGGCACAATTTACTTAGCTCTAGCCGCGTGGTGTAAAAACTTACACTAACCGTATTATCTCACTTTGTACATGGCTACAGTAGAAATGCCTTTGATCAAACACAAACTGGGTACTATTTACATCCCCCGTTCAAGTGACAATTTCATTCAATTGGCCGCATCTTTAAAATCAGTCTTCAACTACAGCTCAGTGAAGTCAGCAAAATATATAATAAAAATGTTAGCAGAGTTGAAGACTGTAAAATAATGGTATAGGACCAAGTAACTTGAATATAAAGTAAATAATGAGTGGCTTTTCCAAGCCAACAAAAAGATTGACTGTAATGTCGTTAACATTATTAAAGTAAAAAAAATATGTATTTATTATTTTATTGACTCAAACTGAATTCTATAACATAATAATATCTATAAATAGAGATACAATTAAAAAGTTACTTATTAAGTAAAATAAATTTTTACTCTATGATCAATGCATAATATAGCGAATGGGCAGACTCGTGCTGAAACAATTTCATGTTATGATTTCAAATAATCAATGTTTTTAGAAAGTCCATAGTTATCCAAAATTTCAGAAAAATTTAAAAAAATCATCCAGCATAAGTGTTGTAACTAAAGTTAAATAAAATCCACTTTAAAATTAAAATTGCACAATTAACTTAAAATTATTATGTACAAAATTATAATAAAAGTCAATTTATCAATTAAATAAATAGGTTTTATTGAGCCTACTTTGAGGATAAACTAGTTCTAATGAAAAGTCATATGTCAGGTTATAAATGATAATAATAACAGTCCCAGCTCAGTCGAAATGTGTCAAGATAAAATGAAGCTTTGATAATGTTTAGCTATAATGAAAATATATATTGAATGTTCATTACTTGCTGATTTAATTCTCGTGATTTGTTTTAACATAAAAATAAGTGCCAATTAAATACTTAATATCCAAAATCATCTCACCGAGCTCTGATTTTAATAACCAATTTTCATTAACCGTGTTTACATTGTTAAACATTTTTTTAACATAAAAGTTATCTATTTTTGTAAACTTGACACAAAATAGATAGCTTACTCACAACCTCAGCTTTTAAAGCGTGACTTCTCAATGAATCCATTTTGTGCTACACCGGGAACGCTGTATGGCAACATTCAATAGTTCATTGTGTAAATAAAAAAGTACCGATCCACGTATCACGTATTAATTTCACTAATAAAAACACAAGCAGAGATAAATTATACACTACACTTATCACCACAGTTTTTTCAACACAAAATCTATGGAACAGAAAAACGCGTTAATGTTCGGTAACACACGATGCCGTTGTGGCGTCAGACACGGCCGCACTGTACTCAAGAGCTGTGAGGGCACTGCACTCTGGCTAAATGAGCACTGCACATTAGCTAAATATGCAACTGCAGATTGGCTAAATGAGCACTGCACATTGGCTAATGGCAATTGGTTGCAAGAGCTGTGAGGGCACTGCACACTGGCTTGGGCAGCGCAGGCCGCAGTAGATTTAGACTAGTATGTGAAGCGCGCGCTGCCTAAAGTCCTGGCATCACGAGCAAGCCTCACGAAGAAGTCGCACCGTTGCGTACACCTATGTAAGAGAAATCAGTGATGAGTCGACATAGATAATGTTATTTTGCTCAATTATTGATAAAATTTGAAGTCATTTTTAGTTTTTCAAATTTCTTATCGAAAATCAATAACCATAATCAATTTGCAGAGTAATTTTACATATTTTTTACTCATTTCGATCCGAAATTCAGCGAGCCCCGATTAGGAATTTGTCTCACGCGAACCTCACAGTACCCGTTTAAAATTTAAAAAAGAAAAAAGACTAGGTTAACGGTCACAATGGGGTATGCGTAAAACATTTCCCCTCGTCAAAATATAAGGTACCTTAACGGCAGGTCCAAGACGTAGGCGCAGTGCCATAGCAAGTTCATCACGCGACGCCATCACGAGATCTCGTCCCCGCAGTCTCGCCGCCGCAGCCGCTAAGCCTGCGCCTGCGCCGCCCAGACGCGACACTAGCGACACCACCTCCTTCTGAAATACGCACACGCAAGGTTATGTTAGGCAAGGTTAGGTAACCTAACCTAACCATAAGGTTAGATTAGGTTTTTTTTTTTTTTTATCTTATTTATTGTAAATATGGTGAAACTGATTCAAAAGAATGTTCTGAGGTTATTGCGTTATGGGTTTGTTATTGAGGGTAGTTGCAAACTAGGGTTGAGGCTAGGGATACCTCTCGCCTAGAGTGCAAGTACAGAAATAGAGAGAGTTTGTAGGCAGAAAGGACCTACAAACTGAAAAGAAATAGGTAAAACAGGAAAGAAAGAGAAAAAGAGAATATAAATAAATTATAGCTTCTTTGAAGCTTAAAGTTATAAGCAATATAAGGTTGTTGATTTTATTAAGTATTGTTATTAGCGTAGAAGGTGTGATTTTTAATTTGTTGGTTTAGAGTTATTATTTATATTTGTTATGATTTGCAGTTTTTATTTAGTTTATGTGGGTTTAATTATTTAGTGCTTATGTGAAAGTTTATTGTTTAAATTAAGTGTGGGTTATTTATTTGGTTGGTGCCGTAGTCTATGCGGTCTTTCAATATAGTTTTGAAGAAGTCGAGGATTGGGCATTTATTAGAGGTAGATGAATGGTTTTCTGGGGTTGTGTTTTGTTTGTTTTTAATATTGTATTGTATGCAGTTTATGCATTTGGCTTCTTCTGAGATAGATTTTTTCGGGCAATTTTTAAACGTGTGTTCACTGTCTGAGCAGTGGCTGCAGAATGTTTCCTTGTTGGTACAGCGTTTCCCAGTATGGCCAAATTTTTGGCATCGGAAACACTGTAGCAGAGGTGTATGTTCGGTGATGTAGATTCGGCGTTGATTGATGTTAATGCGGTCCTAGGAGATTGCAATTCTCCACACATCAGGTGTTGCTCTGAATATAGCGTTGTATAAGTTGTGATTCTTATTAGTTTTGGCAAAGCAGGCTGTAAGTGATGCATCGGGATTGTGGAGGGCATTTTGAATTGGAAAGTTTTGAGTTATTATAATATCTTTAAGTTGATTGAAAGGTACATCTTTAGGAACGCCTTTTATTATGAATGTAGGTTGCAGGAGGCGAGCCTTCTCTGCTTGTACGGTGGTATTGGGTTTCGATTTGTCAGGAGTATCAGAGCATTGGTCTTGAACTTTAGGTGAAGTGCATGCTATAGTTCTTATTAGGTTTAATCGGGTTATTATTGTTGAGATTGTTAATTTGCGATGCTTCTATGTTTTGTGTTTTTGGTTGGTTGTTGTGAATTTCATCACGCACAACCTCTCTAATTATTGTTTTTAAATCGTTTATTGTTAGATCGAAATTATTATGTTGATCTGTGTGATTAGGTGGTTCGGGTATAGGTAATTTCGATATTTTCTCCTCAATTGGTTAGGTTAGGTTAGATATTTTATAATCTATCGAAAAATAATGCGTTAAACTGTAAGCAGTATATTACGGTTTACAATAACACGAGATAGATTATAATCTAATGGTATTTACAAAGGACAATGCCGATTTGTGACCGGAAATGTACATGAATGAAATTACTACTATTACAATTTAAAAATAAAAATACAATTTTTAACGTAGGTATAGAACTTATCTAAAAGCAGATTACGAATCTTAAAACCAATAAAAAGTTGTTTTTTCTGAGCACTTACTTGTAATATTGCTTTACTGCGCCATAGCTTTGGATATCAGCATTTTGGCCGTCCTTTATTTTTGATCAAAATATATTTACATACTTAAATAAAAATTAAAATAAATATATGTGAAATATATACATATATTAATAGCCTAAATATGTTACTTTTCCCTTTTATAAGGAAAAAATATATTATCATTTCACCGTTTGAGACCAAAAGCGCTATGAGCCAAATGACATTGTTTAGTAAAAAAGAAGTGACGTATGGTTAGCGTCATTGAAAGTATTTTATACTATTGTTTAATTGTACTATTTTTTGTCTATTTGTAGCTAGTATAGCTATACTAACACTAACAGTGTGTTTAGACTTACAGTATGTGGAAATATCATATCAAAAATATCTCAAGAACATGAATTCTCTTCTGGCCGAATGGTTAACATTTCAGGTAAATTATCAACGGTTTAGTTACAGATGTTTGCATACACACACACTATTTAGATATAAATATTAAATATATTTCTGTATGTCCTCAAAAATAAAATGTTTTGTATACTTTGTAAACAGATATAGGATTTGGTTTGTGGTGCCTATCATGGTTGAAAGATTCATCTTCTTCTTCTTCTTTATTTAAATGGCGCTGTCCTTATGGATTCCGCCAATATCGAGTTTTCTGCTAAGACATTTGTTACACTGACTCTGCTTGCTTGAGAAGTGTCATGAATGCACAATTTGTTTTCATATTTAAGTGAAATTATAACGATTGTGAAACTGTTGATTTATCTGAAAAGCAAACATACACAATATATACACCGTTGTTAGTGGGTTAATTTAGACAAACAAATTAGAGTCTAATTTTATTGGAGGTTAGGTAATCACACAGAACATAAACGAACTTGGTATTGACATATGTAAGAAGGGATTTAAAGTTAATGGGTCTGGGGATATATGGAGGGAGCAGGTCATACAGGGAACTAGGAAACTTAGGGCATTCAAAGAAAATATGATCCGTTGATCCTTCGTCCAAACCGCATTCACACAAAGATGAGTCCCTAACTCTTATTTTAGCTAGATGAACAGGTGTACAGGATTGGCCTAACCTGAGGCGACAAATAGTAGATATGCAAGTTTTAGTCGCGTTTATGAATTTAAAGAACCATGGTTTTACGAGTATAGACTTTTGAATATCAGAGTAATGCTTTCCTACAACACTGCTAGATTTTCTCCACTGAGAGTCCCACGCAAGAGCCAATTGTTGCTTTGCCAGCAAAGTAAGGTCATGGGAGAACAACCTAAAATGCACGTCACATCCATTACGGGTAGCTTCCTTTGCAATAAGGTCAACTGTTTCGTTCCCTTCTATGCCCGAGTGTCCTGGTATCCAAGCAAGGCACACATCAAGACCCTGCTGGTTGCATCTATATAGAGCACTTCTGATGTTGAGTATACACGGGAACTTGGTTTTAGACCTAAAGGGATTAGACAATATAGCCTGAAGGCAGCTTTTGGAGTCCGATAGGATAATCGTCTTGTTAAGTTTATGTGATTCCACATATAACAGAGCCTCAAGTAACCCAACAGCTTCACCGGTAAAAACAGATGTGGCAGGTGGTAATTTGTAATTTAAAATAATACTATATTTAGGGATCCAAACAGCAGTACCTACACACTCACAATCATTAATCTTTGAAGCATCTGTGTACATCACCAGCCAATCGCTCCAATTCTTGTTTATATATGATTGTAACAGGGAGTTAGCATTAGGAGAGTCTTTATAAATACCGAGATCGAGTATAATTTGAGGTTGAAAGACTAGTGAGTTAAATGGACAGTCAAACAGGGGATTTAGGGTGCATTGATAAACGGGGCAGGGAAGACGAATAAATTTAACAAAACTATTAAATAAACAGGGAGTGTTTTTATGGGTCCAGTATCTATCAAATGATATGTATTCTGAAAGCTGATGGAGTTTACCAATCAAAGGGTGGAAAGAATTTTGGATAATTTTGAATAAGTACCTATCTGATAGGTATTGTCTCCTGAGTGATAAGGGAGGCTCAGCACATTCCACTTGAAGAGCGTTTATAGGAGAGGATTTCATAGCGCCGACTATTATGCGGAGGCACTTAGATTGTAACTTGTCCAAAGAGTATAGAGACATTTTTAAACATGGCTCTAAAAGGAAAGATCCATAATCTAAATGGCTACGAACTAGGGCATTGTATAGAAGTCTTTGTGAGAATGGGTGGGCACCCCACCAAGATCCTGATACTGAGCGAAGGACATTAATATTTTTCTCACATTTTCCAGCAATGTGGGCAATGTGAGAAGCTCCTGTCATCCTAGAGTCAAAAATGATTCCCAAAAACCGAGCTTTATCTTTAAGAGGAATGATCTCATCCTCATACCTAATAGCAATTTCAGAAGGGAGACTAGAACGGTTGAAGTGGACTACATTCGATTTTTGAACAGATATCGAAAGACCATGTTCATCAAGCCAATCCTGTAAGTAATTCATAGCTGAGTTAAGACGAGCAGTGGCTACATCTACATCACTATTAGATATGTAAAGAGCTAAATCATCAGCATACTGTAGAACATTGCAGAAGGAATTCAGAGATAGCTCGAGATCATATGTATAAATCGAGTATAGTAAGGGACTTAACACTGACCCTTGGGGAAGACCTTTCCACGAAATTCTAGGCGGTAGAAGGGAGTTGTTCACGCAAACTTGAATAGATCGTGACGAGAGTAAATTGGAGATAAGATTTACAAGCCTCACAGGGATACTCAGATTGAGCAATTTTTGCCTGAGTATTGGAAGCAAAACATTATCATAGGCTGATGCTAAACCAAAAAGACTCCAATCACGGATTCACGCTTGGAAAGACCTAACCAGATGTCTGTGACAAAGATACTGAGACTGTCCATGGTGCTCATACCCTTTCGAAATCCAAATTGACTCTTTGCAAGTATACCCTTATTTTCAACTATCCATTCCAGCCGGTTTTTTACAATGTGTTCCAAGACTTTGGCCATTGTGCAGGATAAAGCAATAGGTCTGTAACCATTATGATCATTGCTGAGTTTACCTGGCTTTAGGATAGGAATGATGATTTGGGTCTTCCATTCCTCTGGAGGAACTCCAGAAAGAAAGATATTGTTGAGGATCTTTAGAAACATGCTTTTGGTATTTGGGCTGCTGTTAACAAGAAAGGAATAAGGAATCCCATCAATTCCTGGAGAGGTATCTTTAAGTCCATTCAAAGCGGTTGTAAGCTCCTCCATAGAGAATAAGGCATCAAATTCATTAGATTTGGGGCAGAAAGCAGATCGATATATTGTAGCTTCTTGTAAAGTAGGTACTGAGGGTGGTGTCAGTTTGTTGGAAAAGGGTTCCAACCACACTGATGTGTCATTAGAAGTTATGTTGCCTATTCCAGATGTAGAGCCTCGGAATCTTCTAATATTTTTCCAAACCATTGATGGAGGGGATCTAGGGGAAAGCCCTTCACAGAATTTGTACCAACCTGCTTTTTTCTTCTCTGACAAGATTCTTACTGTCCTAGCAGAAATTTCACGGAATTTTATATAGTTAGCCTCGGTCATTGATTTCGAGTATGTAAACTCGGCTAGTTTCCGTTCTTTACAAATATTGGTGCACTCAGAGTCCCACCAAGGGAGGGAAGGTGATTTGTGCTGGAAGATATTTTTTTCCGGAATAGATCTGCTAGCAGCCAACAAAATTGAGTCTCTAAAATGTGAGTAGACTGTGAGAGCATTATTAATATCGACATTCGGAATGGAGTCAATTTGTCTGTCTAATGTGGACCGAAATAGGGGCCAATCTGCTTTTGTTACATTAAATTTCAGTTGAGGACGGAGCGTTTCGAGGGGATTAGGGCGACAGGACTCTGACATTAAAATCACTATAGGGAAGTGATCACTTCCATGGGATGTAGGTAGGATTGACCAGTGAAAACGCGGGGAAATGGAAGGAGAGCAAAGAGATAAATCAACTGCACTTTTAGGGTTTTGTGAAGGATATACTCTACGAGTAGGTGATCCATCATTCAGTAGGCAGATGTCGAAATTATCACACAGGCCCAAGAAAGATGAAGAGAGGCTGTCACAGTAGTAAGAACCCCATGAAGTGTGATGGATGTTGAAATCACCTAAAATAACAAATGGGGGGGGAATAGTGGACAGGATAGTAGACAACTCTGACAGACATGCCACATCTGGATAAGGAATATATATGGATAGGAAGGAGATGTTAAAGGCTCTTAATGCAACTGCATTAATATTTTCAGTATGGGGAGGGAGAGGAAGTTGTGTAAAGACTATTTTTCTAGAAACAAGTAATGTAGCACCTGCATGCCCATCACTCCTGTCATCCCGGAGACATGAAAAGCCTGAAACCCGGAAAATGGATCCAGGCTTCAGTCGCATCTCCTGGACAGCAAAAATAATGGGGGAATATTTTTGGATTAAAAAAACTAATTCATTCTTTTTATTTTTACTGCTGCGACAGTTCCATTGCAGAATTATTGGCGACATCGTGACCGACTTGAAGAAGCTTAGACAGTTTGTTTCGGATATTGTTCGGTAATTCTATGTCACTAAAACGGTCAAGAATATTGATAGTGGTTGTCAGTAACAGGTAAATAAGGTTATCATCCGAGTCCGGTTTATCATCAGGGATAGCACAGCCGTTATCCAGCTGAGATTTAGGGGTTGCAACTATCTCTCTGTGGGCCTGACGGTCATATCCTGGGGTGGAGGCAGGCATATGGGGCTGTTTACGGGTTGTAAGAGTTTTCCTGTATGAGGTTGAAGGCAAACTATTACCTAATTGGGAATTTTGAGGGATTGAGACTGCCATATTTTCGGGGATACGTCTAGCTGTGTCAGCAAAAGATCTTCGTACTTGTGGGAAGCGAGCTGCTGCTTCAGAGTAAGACAAACTCTCTTGTGACATTACCAATTTTATTTGTTTCTGTCTGGACTGTTCTGGGCAGGAAGGATCATTTGATCTGTGGTAACCTGTACAATATAGGCAGGTGGGAGTAGTTTTTTGACATGAAGCACCTTCATGAGGCTGGGCACAAACAAAGCATCTGGCTTGCGATCTACACTGAGATTGTATGTGGCCGAATCTGCAGCACTTGTTGCACTGGATGGTTGGTAATATATAGGTTTCAATTGGGAGTGATGTATAGAAGCAGTAGACATGTGATGGTAGCTTTTGGCCCGTAAATGTGAGAACTACTGTTTGCGTTGGTATCCACACTGTGGTTCCATCTAAAACAGTTTTCCTATTCAGTCTGCGTGCTTTAATAATTGTCCCAAAACCTATAGGTACCTCTATAGATTCTACCAGTTCCTCAAGGGTCCACTCTACTGGTATCTGACGAACAATACCCATTCTTGTGATGCTATAGCTAGGGATAATTGCCTCATATTTAGCAGGAGAGAGAGCTGGGTGTTCTAGGAAAGCATTAGCATCTACAAAAGATTTAAACTCAACTGAAATTCGGTTTCTCCCAATGAGTTTCACACCATCACACACTACATTTTTAATATTGTTGCGAAACAAAAAATGACCAAATTTAATAGGGCGTAATGCAGTACCAGAGGATGGATCACTTATTAATTTATTAATGTGCACTACGAAAGGAGCTTTGTCTTGGGCAGTATATTTAATTTTATTATTTAGGAAATCAGGTTTGGTGTAAGTAGACTGAATTGAGGGAGAGGATTGTGATGAGTTGGTTTTTTTAGGCGGTTGAGATGCATTTAAGTCTGTTGGGGCACGTTTTCTAGAGCTGACATTGTTAATATCAACTTCCATTTGTGAGGTTTGGCTAAACATTGGAGGAGATAATTGAGCACATGGCTCGCCGTCTCCTCCTCCCGGATCGGGAGGATCTGACATTAATTAAAATTAAGACTTAACGGTTAACTACTTACATGCACAAAATACAAACACCACCGTTAATAAAACGTACACAAAAATAATAATTCAACAGGAATATATAACTTAAGAAAACTATGATAAACGAAAATTTCACAATAACACGTTGTGACAAACACTCGACCAAAAGCAGAGTCTTGAAAGATTCATTGCAACCAACTCAAGAGAAAAGACAGTATGGGCATGCCAGTGTTTTGTTTGGTTGTGGAAGGTCTGTTGGTTGTGCTAGAAGAGATTAGAAAGCAGTCCACGAACATCAGTTGCTTCAAACTGGCATCATCGCAGAAATGTAAGTGCCTATAAGTGCCACTATAATTTTTACTTAATCTGCTAATATTATTGTCATAGTTTCTTAAACAGTTGCCATGTGTGAAGTGTTGCATCTGGCCAGAAATCCCCAAATGTTATTGACCTATTTCCTATTTAGTTGTTTATTGACATCTTTCTATGAATGTTCACATATGTATAATTGACATTTAATTAATCATATATGGAATGTGATTATTAAAAGTAAACAAAATATTGCCACATCTTTAAATAAAGCACTTTCATTATTTTACAGGTGAGACCAGCCAACTTTCTTTGTCATGCTTGCTTTGTGAGAGCTAATAGAGAAATAGCATGAATATAACTGATTTAAATATTGTGATGGTAGTGGAACATATATCACAACCATTGCCTTAATCATCCTGTCTCATGGCTCCTCTAAAGAAGTATAAACATCACGGCTCTTGATAAGAAGTCAAAACGTCTTGATTAAATATAAATTATGCGCTAAACACTAAAAAGTTGTTTTATTTACCGCAGGTGTTTTATTTTAATAACTGCGTTATTTGATTATATCCAATGTGTTGAACCATTTATTCCTAATTGAATATTGGAAACTTAACAACATATAAGAGTACTATATACACACACACACTAATAACATGCACTGTTTTATTAAAAACAATGAATAATATTAATTTGATCTTTCCTTTTGCAATTCAAAGCTAAGTTTATAAAAATCTACATAGGTATGTAGTACACACATCTAACTTTTATAAACTTAGTTGAATGTAAAAACAAGTATGTTTTTGCATTGATAAAAATACTCCAGTCTCTGCCTACCCCACCTACAGGACGGGCGTGAGCTGTATGTATGCATGTAACAAGATTCAAGTATGTATCTACGGGAAACCATTACATTGCACGATGAATAATTATTAGTTTTATAATGGATAAAAAACTAGGATAGGTATCTTCATAAATATAAATCTCAAAACCAGTCATGAGTCATGAAAAGAATACGTTTATAGTCACAATATTTTTTTATTCGATTCCTTTACATGATTAGCATGAGAAAAGAGCGAAATAATAGGTAAAATACTAATTCAAATACTATTAAATAGGTATTAAAATGTTATGTTATGTTTTCAGAAAAAATAGTTTTTCTAAGTAACAACCAATTCTTAATCTAGAAGACTATGCTACGTATATTTGTTTTTATCGTCTCTGTACATTTCCGGTCACAAGTCCATACAAAAATCGGCATTTTTCTTTTTTCTATTATTAAATATTTTTCCGTTAGCGCCATCTAGCGTCCGTTAGACGAATTACTTGCGGTTAATATTGTAACTAGGATAGGATTAAATACTGGTCACTTAACAACATATAAGAGTACTATATATAGAAGGAAATATGAGAAGTAATAACATGCAATGTTTTATTAAAAACAATAAATACTTGTAATTTCCTCTTTCCTTTTGCAATTTAAGTATATAAAAATCATATGTGTACTGCATACCTATGTCTGGACGGGACGTGCGTGAGTGAGCTTTATGTATGTACCTATGTAACAAGACATTCAAGTTACCTATGGTAACCTATTATATTGCACCATGAATAATTATTAGTTTTATAATGCATGAATAATATCTTAGTCGGATAGGTTACTTCATATATATAAATCTCTAAATAAGTCATAAAAAGAAGACGTTAATGGTTACAATATTATTTTATTCGATTCCTTTACATGATTAGTATGAGAAAAAAGCGAAGAAAAAGGCAAAATACTAATTCAAGTATTCTAAAACACGCATTGAAAAGTAAGGTTATGTCTTCAGAAAAGTTCGTTTTTCTCCAATACAAATCTGAAAATCAAAGTGAACCCAACGAATTCTTAATCTGGAAGGCTTTAGCTGCTTATACTTATTTGTTTCATCTGTGTACATTTTCGGTCACACGTCCATACAAAAATCGGCATTGTCCTTTACGGTGACATGTATGTCTATCAATTACCCTAGTATTGTCTAGGGTAACAAACCAATTAGCCTAGCCCAATAGCTGGGGTAGGCATTAATTAATTTTAAGTAAATAAGTCTCCTTCGCAAATGTCTCGATTTGTAATCCCCGGTTACTAACCTCTGTCCATGTGGTGGGATCGGGTGGTAGCGCCAACTCAGCGATATGCCGGGCGAGGTGAGCCCTCGGCTCACTGGGTGGGGGTTCTCGGTTCACTTCCCGTGTCTGCGTCTCTCTCGCTTGCGTTTCCCGTTTGAGTTCGTTATCCTCCCGCGATTGAGGGCAACCGCTGTGATCGCTGTTCACATCGCGGTTCTCACTACGATCGCCTTCGCTTCCGCGCCAGCGCTTTCCTCCTCCACTCGACTCAGACTCGTCATCGGATATCTAGAAATATAAAAAGAAATTAATTCTCGTTAAAATAACTTGTCTAAAAGGTAAGTAATTTAATAATCGGTTATGACGGATCGATAAATTATGTTTTATTTTTATGAATAACTGGCCACGCGTTTCTGTGTTATTATAAATTAAATTTCATTTTAACTAACCTAAGTCTCAACAAATCCAACAAAATGAAATAAAAATCATCAAAATCGGTTTAGTAATTTCGGAGATTATTGCGATCAAATACTGTGATAGGGAATTTTTATATACATTGTATCGTAATATAATCGTATATAGATCATATACGATTTCAAAACCGATTTGAATTAAACAGACTAAAATATGTCTTGTGGCGTAAACAATATGGCTACTATAACAAACGATCATGATGGTGTTTAAGTAGGCTATTTAAATGGTGGATTTTGTGAAACAAATACTGAAAATAATTACAATTTCCATTAGTAATGGTTTATTAAGAGCGAAAATGAGTTTATTTTAATATTTTTGAATCAATGCTATTTTTAATTTTTTTAGCTATTTTTATAAATAATTTTTTATTATTGTAAATTACAGAGTCAACCACCAATTCTTAATTTGGGAAGGCTATTGATCCTGATCCTGAGATAAATATTCAACATAACGCTCATTTGGTGCAACACTGACGTAATTGTAAATGTTGTGTTTTTGAAGAAGATGGAAATTTTAGGTAGGGATTGTAAATACATTTTCTTATAAGATAAATTATTATAATAAAAATTATTATGATAAAAAATAAAAAAATACTAGAAAAAATCGACTCGGGTCACAAGTGAATTCTCAGGCGGGAAACGAACCCACAACCTTTGGAAATCCAGTCCAATGCTCTCCCAATTGAGCTAACGAGCCTTGTGAACACTCGTCGAAATTTTCTAGTACCTTCCTGATTTTACGCTGTAGGCCAGCGTTGTTTCATCAATGAGAGGAATATCCTCTCGTAGTCGAAAGAAACATTTTAACAAATGTTTGGTCAATCGATTAAGATGAAACAGCCATTCTAGTTTTTTATAATTTTATGCATTTTCAATGCGATCTTATAAGATAAATTATTATAATAAAAAAAATACTAGAAAAAATCGACTCGGGTCACAAGTGAATTCTCAGGCGGGAATGAGAATCTTAGGTTCATTTAGCTTCCAGCGTAAAATATAAGAAATACAATTTTGTCTATGTTTTTCAGATATTTAATTTTGAGCAAAAGTGTAATTGCGTCACTGTTGCACCAAATGAGCGATAAGTAGAAAAAAAAATACATACCACGTCATTTTTGACGACTTCCTCGACACGTTTATGTTTAGGGGGTCTGCCACGCAAGGGTATTGACCTGTGTGTAGAAAAATACCGATTTTAATGACATAAAGATCTATCTGAAAATTATTTTGATTTAAGTGTTCAAGATAAGAAGTTTGATTTTCATAAACTGAAAGCGTTAAAGAAAAAAATTATTTAAGAAAAAGGATGTATCAAAAAATTAAGGTAGATTTAATGTTTCCGTTTCCGTTTCCATTAAATGACCACATTGGAATTTTTAATTTTTTAATGTGTTAGCTTTTAGTAAACAGTTCTCAAGCTATTGTGTAAATTTAATTTCTTGATTGTGAAAGTAGTAACTTAAAAGTTACAATCGGTTAAAGGCGATCCGTCAGTTGTAACAGACATGTCAACAAAAATCTAGTCAAAATTTATAACTGCCATACATGACTGCTATTAGTAAAAGATTTGTAAAACTAATCGTATTAAATATCAACCCTTCTTGTTTATCGAATAAAAAATAAATAGCATGCAGAATGTAGTCCCTCAATAGCTATAAGTTCACATTAAGTGGGAACCACAATAACATTTGAACTTTCCTTATGAGGAAGAGTGAGTAAAGGCACTTGAATGACTGTAAATTTTACTTTTAATCAATTAAAGCAAAGCATTTGTTTCGCGTTTTAAGCGCGTTTGAATAATACAAACGCAGAAAACGCGCGATCAAAATACGCCCTGTGCTAGGGCTCTAAAAATATGTGGCAATAAAATATATGACTATACCTGTTATCCTTGTGATGGTCGCTGGTCGGCGTGGTGGTCTGTACCGACTTTGGTGGTTTGGTGAGTACCCTCCTCGAACGGGGTAGGACGTGGTGGGGGGCTGGGGGGGAGATCCGGTCGGGTGGAGGGGGGCGGGGTCGGTACGGGCACGTCGAGGCAGCGTTGTGTTGCTTATGAGCTCCACCACGGGAGGAGCCGAGGCCTCTGCACCCGCTCATACCGCAGGGGCCAGTGATGGCCAGCTCCTCGGACGCTGTGGACAGTACCACGTTTAGTTCAAGATTCTGAGGAGCTTGGTCTATGAAAACGCGTAAAAAGACCACGTAAATAAAAGATCGATGCATATATTGAAGCGGAACGTAATACTAAAAAAATAAATAAAAATAATATTCAATAATGTTTAGTAAATTTTAAAATTCCATAAGAATGAAAACTTTCAAAAAGAGCGCGCTTTTTGTTTCAATGGGAAATTAGATAAGCAAATATTTTTTGGTCATAACTTTTTTATTTTTGCGAATCTCGAAATTATTGATTCCACACAAAATTATTAAAATCGGTTAAGAACTCAGGAAGTTTTGGCATTATTGAAGCTGATCCATGGGAGTCGAGCTGATCCAATAATAATAGAAAATCCCACATCACAGACATTGTTCTCAACTTTGAAATCTTATTCAGAACAGTCATAGTAACACACCACTCAGAAATTACCTAAAGTAATGTAAAAAAGTTTTTTTTTTCATTGACTCGACCAGAGAAAAACAAGAACATGCCAAGTATACATTAGCCACCATGGGACGAGCCAAGACCTTTGCAACCGCTCATACCACAGGGGCCAATGATGGCCAGCTTTTCAGACACTGGACAGCATCACATTTAGTTCAGGTCTTTGAGGAGCTTGTACTATAAGACCATGTAAATATATTAGGCAACATCACCTATGCTCTAAACCTAAGTTTAGTAGCTAAAGCATTTGTGTTATGGAATTCGGAACCAGTTATGGTAACACAACAACTAGACCCCAGCCAATATACGAAGTTTGGTTTTGTACATTCTCAACTGGGAGATCTGTCACCAACACCAACTCAACCTGGGAAATCTATGGTAAAGCTAATAGCGGCGCTAAAAATATATTCCAATTTAAAATTTATTGCAAGGAAAACAACACTTTTGATTATTTCATGTAAAGTTATCCGTTTTGAGTTAGGCAGTTTTAGAAATCAACCAACTATTGGTTCCTTGCTGGATTTGGAAAAGTTTCATGGCAGTCTACAGACAGCGACATGTTTTCTTTTTCAATTGAATATTCAACTAGATACTTAATGCTAAGATTGTGTACAACAAACACACATTTACTATTAGCAATTAATGATATATGTTAAACTCATAGTAACAGCTTCAAAAGTGAGACAGTTCTTTGTGATGAAACAGATTACTTATTTATTCCAGTCAAGTAAGCAGCCTGCATTAGCGAAACCAGGGATTTTAAAGTTGACTAGAAACCTTTTAACCTCAAAAACAGTAAGATGGTAGTTTAAAAAAATATATCATTATGTACCTAGTAGGATATATTAATTATCAGAATAAAACACTTTTTTACGGATTTTTGCGCATGTTTTATTTTATTTTATATTTAATCCTGACGTTTCGACTCCTTTGCAGGAGCCGTGATCACAGGATGACTAAGATGATGGTTGTCATGTATTTTTCTACTACCTTCACAATATTTTAATCGGGCACGTTCCTAATTATTAAATTATTTTATATAAATCAAGTTGTTTTATTTTATTTTAAAATTTTAAATTTTATTTTAAAATTTTTAAATTTTAAAATTTAAAAATTTTTAAAATTTTAAAATAAAATTTAAAATTTTAAAATAAAATAAAACAACTTGATTTATATAAAATAATTTAATAATTAGGAACGTGCCCGATTAAAAGTATTGTGAAGGTAGTAGAAAATACATGACAACCATCATCTTAGTCATCCTGTGATCACGGCTCCTGTAAAGGAGTCGAAACGTCAGGATTAAATATAAAATAAAATAAAACATGCGCAAAAATCCGTAAAAAAGTGTTTTATTCTGATGTGTAATGTGCGCGGAAGTGTAAGAACTAAATATATTAATTATGTTTTATGATTTTGATTACAAATTGCTTATATGTTATTTAATATAGAAATATATCATTATCAGAAGTACATCTCAAATGTTTATAATTTATCACTTAAATATTTTCTGAGACTATTTAACATAACTATGTAACATTTAATTCTCTCTTTTTAAGCCTATTTCTCTGGAAATTAATTAAAGATTTTTAAATACATATCAATTGCACTAGATGAGCACAAATTTATGCAAGAGGATGACATTTTTTACTTAATAATTAGTTTCTCGTAATAATTAATTTATATATTGTATTAATTCAAAGATAACATGTAGAGAGGATGAACAAAATAAGATTAACAAGACAAGTATATGAGGCAAATGTGCATTGGCAAGTCGGTAAAGGCGGACTAAGGTGAATTTTCAGGGACCAAATAGATGTCCTGAATAAAGGCCAGGTCAAAAGTACCCTTCACTAAGCTTGTATGAAAGTTCTGATTAGAGATGTATGTCAGTATTGTGGAAAGCTTAAAAAAAGCGTGATTGTATATATAATGTGTCCCGTCACCAGTGTCGGAGCCTTTAATGGGGTGAAATATGCCATTTTTTATCGACAAATTGCCCCTCAAATTTTGTTTTTCTCAAAAAGCCAAAACTTAAAAAATACACAAAAAAGAATCTATTTGCTTTTATTCTTTCTATTTTTTATTCCATGACAATTGAAACATGATGGATAAACTGTTGTTTACATGTTTAGCTATCAAATGACACCTTTTTAATGTTGATAGGACATTTACATGAGTACCTAGTGGTGGTCGAATTAGTATGAGAGCCCAGGTCTTGGTTACAAAGAAAACAAAATGGCGGCCGTAAGAGAAAAACAAAATTTGAGGGGCAATTCGTCGATAAAAAATGCCAAATGTCACACCATTAAAGGCTCCGACACTGTTGACGGGACAACATTAAATTTTTTACTTTGAAATTTAAAAAAAGCAACAATTATCCCACACGGAAATCTATCAATCACAATTGATATAATGAAGGAATTATACTCACTGAGTGGCGGCTCCAGTGGATGACCGGTCTTAAGGCACCAGCCTACAGGGTGCATATCGGGTGAGTCGTCGTCGAGCCACACGGACAACTCCTCGGGCCAACCGTCGAACGAGACGCGCACCTGGTGGCCCTTCACCGCACTTATGGTCGCCACGCGAATCAGGAACGGGACCTGATTTTGTAAAAATGTTTATTTCAACTACAAAACATTTATATACAATTTTTTTTGTGGTGGTGTCTGTAAAAATAAAAGCAATAAAATAATATAACGTCCCTTAGCTAACAACACCACATAAGTCATTTTTACAAACTTTACAGGAGACAAAAAAATCGGTGGAATTTTAACTAAAGTATACAAAATATACTTATTATAATAAACATATTATTATAACATACTATATACTTTAGTTAAAATTCCACCGATTTTTTTAAAATAGACAGTTTTCTTCGTCTCCTGTAAAGTTGGTAAAAATGACTTATGCGGTGTTCTTAGCTAAGGGACGATAAGGTTTGTTAGAATCAGCCATTACTTGGAGTTAGACATTTTATTTAGTTATTAAATAATAATTATATTTGTCACATTCACACCAATTAGCCTAGCCCAAAGCACTATAAGGCTTATGTTATAGATACTAGGGCAATGGATAGACATATGTACATATATGCTACATAGCTATGTCATATTTACAGAAATATATATAAATACCTATGACTCGGGTATAACTGTTCGTATTCATCACGCAAACATCTACCCCTTCTGGGATTCGAACCCAGGACAGTCGGTGCGAAAGACTAGTAAGTAGTTTTGAATCGTCCAACATTTTTACCTATTACCCATTAAGGAAATCTTTTGAGTGAAAAGATCGGGCACAAGAAACTCGCTGGCTTTAACAGAAGTAACGACATTTACAATATTATTTATTATAATTTGTTTTTTTAGTCCTGTTTTTTTAATAACTTTATTTGCATGCAGTATTTACCTGTAAGTGTTTCAGAATAAAAAACTTTTTTACGGATTTTTGGGCATGTTTTATTTTATTTTATATTTAATCCTGACGTTTCGACTCCTTTACAATTAAATAAATTAATAATCATTAAATGATTTTATATAAATCAAATTGTTTTATTTTTATTTTTACACATTATTTAGTTATTTAATTAATTCTCACTATGATAACTAAAATAACTAAATAATGTGTAAAAATAAAAATAATACAATTTGATTTATATAAAATAATTTAATAATTAGGAACGTGCCCGATTAAAATATTGTGAAGGTAGTAGAAAATACATGACAACCATCATCTTAGTCATCCTGTGATCACGGCTCCTGTAAAGGAGTCGAAACGTCAGGATTAAATATAAAATAAAATAAAACATGCCCAAAAATCCGTTAAAAAGTGTTTTATTCTGATGTGTAATGTGCGCGAAAGTGTAAGAACTAAATCTGTAAGTGTTTGTTACATTTGGTTTAATTTAAGAAAAAGTTGTTTCCTGTAAGTATTCATGTAAACAAGCGTTGGTGAATCAATAAAAAAAATAAAATTACAACTCGTCGTAGAGTAATTAGGTAACGGTCGTCTTACTTGTGTAATCTACTTCCTTCACAATATTTCTGTTTAATTTATAAAAATATAAAACTCAATGGCTGTTTCATTCTAATCCATTGCCCAAACATTTATAAAAATGTTTCTTTCGAAAACGAGAAAATATTACCTTTCCAGCGTAAAATTGGAAAGGTAATACAAAATGGAAAGGCAAATTTCGACGGGGATTTCAAGGTTCGGCAGCTCAATTGGACCGGACTTCCAAAGGTTGCGGGTTCGATGCCCGCCTAAGAATTCACTTATGAGCCGAGTCGACATTATCTAGTATTTTGCTATTTATTAAATTATCGTATAAGATAAGCATTGAAAAAAATGCAAAAAATATCATTATTTAAAAAACAAAAAAAAAATGTATAAACTATTTTGTAATTTGTACAAAGTCAAGATAAGCTATTGTTTGTTAGCTATCCCTGTGATCACGGCTCCTGTAAAGGAGTCGAAAAGTCAGGTTGTCCGATTAAAAGTATTTTATATTTAAAAATATTATTGTAACTCACCTTTGGATCAACGACCTCCAGCTTCATCCCTGGCTTGAAGCCCTGTGGTGGACGCGGCTTGAAGGCGCGAGGTGGCGCCGCCGATGCACCAGTCTCCGACAAATAGTTCTCCCAAGAGAATGTATCGGGGTCTTTATAAACTGCCATCAAAGAAATTCACAAATTAATTCAAATATATTTAATACACAATGTAAGTTTAGTAAGAGGAAAAATACGCTTAAAAAGCAACCATAAAGATGTTCGTGAGATATCCCATGGCCTCAGGAGATGTTGTTTTTTAACGTATTTTAAAACTTATAAAAATATGTTACAGTTTATTTATTTTTTTTAAATATAAATGTTAGCTAGTGGTCTTGGTTCGAATTATATTTAATTTTACCTGTGTTTGACTGCGATGAACTCCGAAACGACACAACTTATTTTCATGTTTTTTTATATTTTGCTCGATTTGTTCCAACTTAGGACATATCGCTGGTTTGCAAGAATAGCGACGGAACTAAAAACTTTTGAAATTTCGTATTAAATTAATCGCATACGAAAAAATGTAGTTGCATCTCTTTCGAGCGGACGGCGGCGCGATATCTGCGTTGGGTTTCTGTTTACTATAAAATATCACAGATTTAAGATCGTTTGAACTAAATAAGTTCAATTTGACAGATTTTTGAGTTGCGTCGATATTCTCGCAAACCAGCGATATGATAGGTTTTATTTTAATTTTATTAAAAAAATTGCAAATCATAATAACTTAGCCACAACAACGGGTGGCCAGGTCAGCTAGTATTTCTATATAACTAAAGATTTTCTCGCTCGGCAGTATTTTCACTGAATAACGACAGATATGTCTTTTCGACATTTATTATTTTCAGTAAGCAAACTGTATCGATAGATAAAAATTGTGACTCATGTAACAAATTCAAGTGAAAAATCATACGAGTTATAATTTCAATGAAAACCTAATTCAAGATCGTTTAAAACTTTGTATGATATCAAGAAACCATACAAGTTTCATAACACGAATCTTTATTAGCCCACTCACCATAAACAAATAATAAATCATTAAATATTAAATAACATCACATACAGCCAGGAGCAATAAAATTACAACGTAGAACTATGTCACACTAAATCGGCCGAAAGCAAAGAGACAACAATGTAGAAATAAATAATTAATGTAATGTGATATGGTTCTACGGTGTATACATTTTACTGCATTGTTCTGAACCCAAAATAAGGGGCCATCCATAATTTACGTGACACGAATTTTAGGACTTTTTAAGCCCTCCCCAGTTATTGTCACAGGTTTTCACATTTTTAGAACTACCTCCCCCCTGATATGACGGTACACATTTTAAAAATGTACATTTTTCAAGTGCTAAAGTATTAAAAATGTAAATAAAGCCTTAATTTTTACAGTTTTTTATCAACACATAAATTTGGCGTTTTAGTTTTCTTAATTTTGAAATGTGACGTCACCAAGCTGATCTGTTTTTAAACTGTTTGAAAACTAAAAAAAACGGTCGAAAAAATTAAAATATTGTCAATCGGTCGCCATTTTGTAAAAAAATCAAAATAAAAAAAAACGGCTACGTACAACGATAACTACATTCATACAGATTACAATAATTTTTTTTCTGAGTACCGGCTAGTGAAAAATCGATGCGACCATGGAGGGGGAATTTTTTTTCAGGCGCTGCGGCATCATTTATATTGTTAAAACTAGTATATATTTTTTAATAAAAATTGTACTTAGTGTACTTAATAAAATAAAAAAACCCGATCCAAAAATTCCTCTTCTTACTCGGTCAAAAGAAAATTTAAAATCCAAAAATTAATAGATCACTAAATTTTCGGCCGTCACAGTGGCTATCCCCTTAAGTAGCTGAAGCACTTGTATTATAAAATTCAGATACAAAAAAGATACCACAACACCTAAAATCAAATTCAGAATATTTGCCAAAATAATTCCGGTAACACAATATAAGATGTAGTATTCTCAACGTAGTGATGCAGTGAATGGCATAATAAACAGCGCATATGTGCCGTTCAAGTTTAATGAATTCAATTGCCATCCAACGTAAATTAGCATGAATATGGGGAACTCTTCCATTTATAAAACTTTATCAAATAAAAAGTTTTTTATCTTTTAAACTATAATTACAACAGGTATCACGATAAATCTCTTTATTTTATTTTAACCAAGTATTAGCGGAGTATTCGTTATAATAATTTTAAAGTATGAACATATCAATCAACTAATTTAGGTCTTATATTTCCGAGACTATAATACGTTTAAATAAAGCTTCTTTGTACCGGATAAAAGACGCGGTTTTTTTTTTATTTATTTAATCCTAACTTTTCGACTCCTTTACATTGTTCTAAAAGGAGTTGAAACGTCAGGATTAAATTAAAAAAAATTAAATTAAATACGTCCTTGAGACGGTACAAAGTGGTATTATTTAAATATCATTGAATTACTCACTACCTATCAAGACACTTTGTTTATTTGCAAGAAAATATTGACAATAACAATTAATGTTTGTTGAAACTTCTCAATAGCTCATTTATAATTATGTATTATAGCAATAAATTTTCCTAATTAATAATTAAAAAAACAAAAGAAATATGCAAAGTCCTCGTCAGATAAATACAAAACTTTTTCTGAATTTTTTAATACCATAATAAACTAATATTTTATTTTTAATTGTTTTTTTAACACTGCCCTATTTTTATTGTTATTAATTACGAATTATATAAAATGAACACTAACTCGTTAAAAACATGTAAGTGCTAAGCTCTAATTAAAATAGCCTGTACAATTTTAATTACGAATAATTTGAGAGATTAAAAACTTACATAGTTAGATGTAAACAACGTGACATCCGAATTAAAACTACAAATGCTTTGTACGGACAATGTAAACAAACTCCGCATCAACAATACAACTATCCTCTTCAGACAGGGAAACACTAGTAGCGACTATTACTTCCCGTTCGTTACAATACCCATGTTAACTTAAAACAGTAATACTGCATACTAAACAAATCATATTTCAAACATTTTTTTGTATGCAGTAATCGTCGAGTATAAAAAAATTAACACAGGCTACGTGCAAGTAACTGGTTTAATGGGCAATTCCATTTTATCGCTTTATCACGTACCACATATAAGTTGAATATTATTTGTGTAATTACTATTAATGGGTGATACAATCTTTATAATAAATAATTAATGTATTATCTTCAATACATTAAGGTAGAGTAGGGAAGCTGATGATGATATGATTTCTTATTATAGAATAAGAATTAAGATATTTTTTGCACTATATAAAACGGCCACAAGTTGCTGTGTTAAAAAATAAAATGAAACCTATCCCATGTGGGAACAAATCCAGCAAATTGAAAAATAATCATGAAAATTTATTGAGTAGTTTTCGAGTTTACCCTGGACAAACAATGTGACAGGAATTTTTTATAAATATAGATTTAGTATCTTATTATAGTATAATATTAAATAATATTAAAACTAATAAATCAATGTGGTTATATTTCATTTACAAATTGTGTGAAATTCTAAAAAAATGTTTTTACTACTCATGTCTTTAATTTGGTTTTAAATGGATTTAGAGGCAGATCTATAATGTCATCAGGAATCTTATTAAATGTTTTAAATTTACAAATTTAAACACATATTACGAATGTAGGTTTCACCGTACATAGCCATTGGACAACAACTACTATTCAAAAAGTAAATAAGTACCTAAAAGTTGTTAATTTGTCAAAGAAATAATATATTTCATCAATACTAAGAATGGACATTTATGGTGGATGTAAGTCTGTTGTTATACAAAAAATATATTGCATTTTGTTTCCTTGTTTGTGACAACCTATAGATACAATTTAGAAGCACAACTACTTCTTTTTTTTAATTTTATAGCAATATAATAAATGACACATTTCTTTAATCAATCACAGGAAACGTCAGAAGATTAATGTACATTTTATTAATGTCAAATAATATGTTGTAAGGCACATACATATTAAATTTCTATGATGTAAAGAAAAAGCGGTCAAGTGCTTGTCGGACTTCGCAGACTGACCGAATGACCAAATGTATAATAAAATCGGATTGATCAACATATTGGTATTTGTTAATAAAATATACAAAATTATAAAAATATTACCCAATGTCAAGTTGATTAGTTAAAAGTAAAAAATTTCTTCAGATCAAAATTATGTACTTTTAACTTAGCTGGCTGCTAATTCTTTTGATTTAAAACAAAAAATACAGTATTTATCTACTCAACGGGCTATAAAACCCCCTTGGTATGTGCTATGTATAGCTTTTAGGTCACCAAGATATACTGTGGAAACTTTAAAATAGCTTTAACTGTTTGGCTGTAAAACCTGTGTCACAGACGATGGACACGTGAGTGAAAAGAATAGAGTTCACTTTGGACCCTTCGGGCACTGAATCCTATAAAAATAATTTAACAAACACTCTTAACCCCAAACAAATTAATTTCAAACACAACTTGTAAATAGTATACATAATGGAAAAGAAATATAACACTTACAATTTGGAGGTGTCAAAGATACTCCGTGTTCCTCTGCCCAACCCACAGGGTGTATGTACGGTGAAGTGGGGTCAACCCAGTAGTCATACATCTCATCCCAGCTGTCGAAGTTGATCAGCATCCTGTTGTCCATCATCTCCGCTATGCTGGCCACACAGACCAGATCGTTCTTACGGTCCTCCGCTTCCAACTTCATGCCCACACGGAAGCAGGTCGGTTTGAACATCTAAAGCACAATTATATAATAAATAAAGGTTATAAAAGAAGAGCGTTGGCTCTACAATTCTTTAAATCTAGAGGCCGGCAAATGCATTTCATCATTAGGACCCCATATATGTCCCCAAAGTGAGGGCAGAGGATGAAAAAACCATCAAGGAATAATAATGAGGATTATTATTATTATCATAACAAAAACTAAATAAAATATATTATTTTACTTTAGATTTCAAATATGCCTATGAAAAAACAACATCTCCGAGCATTTATTATTTAAATCTTATATAAGTATTTTTAATGCTGATAAAAGAAAGCATGTGTGCAATTCACACGTGGTAGAGGTAAAACCTTCAAAAATAATACGTACAGGTATACAAAATACCACGGTTGTTGTGATGCCTTCTCTCAAGCTTTGTACTACGCATGCGCACACAAACACGTACATAACGTTTCCTATCCCATTTTCTCCTACATTAAATGTTATGAATTTATGTGTCTGTCTCTTTGTACTGTCGCTTTTTCGTTTCATCGACTTTCAAATCACAACGATATTTGTAAATTATTACTTTTGATGTTGAATGTAGTTATCCTTCAACATTGATAATTCAATTTTAGTGCATAAGAAGAATAAATGAACTTATAAATTTAAGACTACAGGCGGCTCGGTAGCTCAGCGGTTAGAGCACAAAATAGAATGCTCTCACAATTTTCTTAAGCAAAGGGCTTGGTGTAAAGTAATGTCATAATAGTTAAAACATACTTACCGAACTGGTAACGTGCGGGAAGAAATGCTTGGGTGCAGCGACAGCTTTAACTTGCTTCAAATACATCGGCCACGAGAATGACGAAGTGTAGTTAGCGGGCGGCTTGAGAGTTCGGCCGTTCTTCTCGCACCAACCGGGCGGAAAGATGTCGATACAATCCGCGTTCACCCAGTAATCATATAGCTCCGGGTACTCGTCGAAGTGCAGTCTCATACGGAACCCCTGCACCTCAGCCACCGAAACAACGCAGAACAACGACGGGTGCTGCGGATCTATCGCCTCCATACGCATTCCCACTTTAAACCCGTTGCGAGTGTAAGGAAATGGATCCTTGAACAGTTTCACTGGAGCGTCTTTGGCCTTGCAAACGTCCAAGTACCTCATCCACGAGAACCCACTCTTACCGCACATCCAAGGATACTTTTCATTCTCAAACGAATCTTCACCTATTTTCATCAAAGACACATCCGTCAATCCGTCGGATGGCACCGAGTCGTAATGTTTGAGTGACACTTTATCGTTGTTATCCAAGAATAAATCGGAATCTGACAACTGTTTCCGCATCAGTAGTTTTTTCATTTTATTTCTCTTTTTAGTTAATTCCACCCGTTCCCTGTCCTTTTTCTTCTGCAAAGCCTTCTGGACCTCGTTTTGACAAGTTAAACTGCAAAAGTTTGGTGTTATGAACTCTGCAGCCATGCCATGACACCCGCACCCGTCGCAACGGTACATATCTTCAGGAGAAGTGGGTTTCTTATCTCTGCTATTTCGCTCGATTCGCTGCTTTAGCGGCGTGTGATATTTTGTACTTGGGTTAAGTAACATATCTTCATTTTCACTGCTTTCAATCAAATCAATTAAACCAAACTCATTAGTTTGAAATTGCAAATTACTGCCTTGTAGTAATGCGATTCCATTACTCCATAATAACCCTGGTGGGTCTTCCTCCAAAGTACTTTCTAGACTATCCCTTTTGAGTCTATATGAAGAGTCTTTTTTTACAAAATCCTCAAATTTATGATAATACAAGTTCTGATTACTTTTCTCAATGCTGGAATCAGCCTTTCCTTCCTTATAGTCATCTGGATCAGAATCGCCCAAATTAACTTTAGCCTCCAGATCTTTATCTAGTTTTTCATCACAAAATAGAGAGGGTACTCTGTGATCGTCATTATTGTCAGCGTCATCTAATTCAGCAAATTTTTCAATAGCTTTCGATTGAGGTAGATTGAACTTCAAACTTCTGTTTGAAAAATTTTCTGTGCACAATGATATACGCCTCTTTATGTTGGCATTGACGGTTTTCCGTTCACTGTTATCAGAATTAGAGCGCCTGAGTATAGCAGGCGCCGCCGGGCCCGGGCACGATTCATTTCGGTCTATGTTTTTCAGCAGACTCTTTCCTTTCTCTGGTATAGACAGTGTAAACGATTTTTCCCTTGTTTGGTCACCTTCATCATCAGTTATCGACACAGTGTATATATCATCATTCATGGAAGCATTAGTTTCAGGAATAGAAAGAGTATATTCACCCTGCTCCCCAGTTGGCTCTGCTCTAGATCCCGGTATAGACAACGTAAAAGATTTGTCATTCTTTGGACTTTGAGGGACAGAATTTGTTTCTTTCCCGTTCATATTAACTATTTTTGCAAGGGGCTGCAATGGAGGCATTTCTGCACCTTCCATAGAAGCGGAATCTCTCATAACAGTAATACTCCCTTGAGGATCATTTTGGAGTTGACCATTTGCTATTTGAAGATTAATTATTGGTCCTTTTGAAGACATAGTTGTGGGCAAATTAACAGGGACAATGAACTTAGTGTTTTGAATCTTTGGCATATTCATGGGTGTTAGGAAAAGTTTTTGATTGTTTGTTGTCACGTTTGGTTGGTTGTGCGATATTAGTATTGACTGACTCTCATTTATATTTTTAGGTGTGGGTTTCTTTACTGAGCCAAGATAAGCTATGGCTTGTTTGCCTTGAGGCGCGATACTCACTGGAACAACCATCTTTTCAGTTGGTTTCGGTTTTTGAATTACTATCGGCTGGGTGGCATTAACAGGGGCCAATATTGAGGATTTGTTTGGAGTAACTTTGGGTGCAATGTTAGGTTTATTGCTCACATTGGATATAAGATAGTTTGAACTACTTGTCACCTGAAAAAGGAGAGAAAGAATCTCTATAGAGTAAAACCTTTATAATTAAAATCTGCTAAATTATAGAAAGTAAATATATTGCTTTTTGTTGCAAAAAATACATACAAACAATGGGCATAAATGGGAGGACTTCATGGTATGAGTAGAGATCTATGATATATTCAATATTATTTTATGTGCTAATTTAGATTTTTTTAAATTATATTTTTACTTTTATTACAATTTTATTTGATATAATCTTAATTCTGTTATTATTAATTATGAATTTTAAATTATTTGCATGTGTATGGGTTTCATCACTTGAATAATGATTGTTATTTTTTCTATTTTTTTTATATTTCTATGGAAAGATAGATATAGTTACGGTTTTTCTTTGTCATCACCATTGATACCAGCAGTAAAATTATATTCTTACGATAAAAACAATGCTGAAAAATAGTTGTAGTGTAGATGATTTTAAAGTGATAATTTAAAACAACAAATATTAGTTTTATTATTAATTTCACCCTGAAAACAAACAATTAAACAACATTTAAAACATTTTATAAAATCATAAACTATTCTTAAGTGTTAGTCTGAGTAAGTATGTGAAATCTAGTAAGTAATGCAACATTAAGAATATGAGAGAAACCTACTCCAAATTAGAGATATCTTTTAACCAATTTTCGACTTATTACTATAGAATTGACTATATTATTGGTGGTAGGAACTGTGAATACCATTTTTAGGCAAACAACAGACATTATGTGTAATCTTCTTTATTACTAGGTGCGTAAGATTGAATGTGACCACATATAAAAATCACGCAAAAACTTCCCTAGTAGCATAATAAGGTCATGTCATGTGTAGTGGATCACACTAAGAGTATGTCATAAGCTCTTAATCTAATGTATTTACAAACTGGATGTTGTAAATAGTCTTTCCAGTGATTTATTTTTTATCTTTAATTTATCTTATTTTACATGCTTAATATTTAAATATGCAACAATAAGATTGATTATATATATTATATAAAATGTACTAGCTGACCCGGCCACGCATCACTGTGTACTTCAAGCTCAGTTATTATAATTTACATAAAAAAAATTTTTTTTTATGAATTAAAATGAAACCTATCCTATGCCCTAAGTATAATTAAAAAAAAATCATGAAATTCGGTTGTGTAGTTTCCTTTTTATATATATAGATTTAATAAATATGATTTCATCATACAACATAATAGCTAATATTTCTAATTGTAATGCAACTATTCCGGGACAAGTGATTTTGTACCCAAAGAAATTTGGTGATATCAGTTGACTGAACTGACGTTTAAATATATGAAAGTCATTTTTAAAAATGTCAATTAACAGAATACAATAATAAAAAAAAATTAAAAAGATAATCTAGATTTTTCATCTCCAACTCTAACTCATAACTTTGTTTAGTACTGCTATATGAAATATTAAGTTAGTAATATATCTATTTAGTTCTTACACTTCCGCGCACAATACACATCAGAATAAAACACTTTTTTACGGATTTTTGCGCATGTTTTATTTTATTTTATATTTAATCCTGACGTTTCGACTCCTTTACAGGAGTCGTGATCACAGGATGACTAAGATGATGGTTGTCATGTATTTTCTACTACCTTCACAATATTTTAATCGGGCACGTTCCTAACTATTAAATTATTTTATATAAATCAAGTTGTTTTATTTTATTTTATTTTAAAAACATTATTTAGTTATTTAATTAATTAATTTAATTAATTCTCACTACGTTTTACATTGTATACTACTGAGTCTACTACCAGTTCGGAAATTGGGAGGGCCTTCCGAGAAGAACTGGCGAAAGAAACTCGGGCAGGGGGACCGACCTCCATCTTACTGTTTAATTATTTGCAAAAAGAGCTAACTACATCATCAGGTCTTGCAGTGTGTGTTTTTGTAGGTATTAATTTATTAATTATGGGGTCCCAAGCAGGTGGAACGCTCCAACCTTCGTCTCTATTGAAATTAGGATGTTTCCTAATTTCAATAGCCTCGCGTAGCATCCTAGGAACAAATCTTTGTTCTCTAGCGAGAATTTGTGGTTTATCGAAACGAATATAGTGGTTTGGCCCCTCAAAAGCATGCTCACACACTGCAGACCTATTATCGCGCCTATGTTTCATGTCAGCTACGTGTTCTTTAATGCGCGTCCCTATACTTCTCTTTGTTTGCCCGATGTATGAGAGTCCACAGTCACAATCGATTTTGTAGACACCCGCTGCCTGAAGGGGTATATTACACTTGACCGATCGTAAGAATTGGTCAATCTTCCTGGCTGGTTTAAAGTAAGTTTTAATAGAAACCCGCTTCAGAATATTCCCAATCTTGTCAGTGACCCCCTTCATGTAGGGAAGGACAGCAGGTTGGCGCTCTACTGTGGCTGGTTTGGCGCGGCTTCTGTGACGCAGTCTTGGTACTCGCAACTTGTTATCTTGTAGTACTCGCTTGACATGCTGAAGCTCAGCAGTCAGATGTTGTTGGTCACAGATGCCGCGAGCTCTCTGAAACAAAGATTTCCCTACGGTAGCTAACTGTATAGGATGGTGGTGAGAGTCACCATTTAAATATCTATCTGTATGAGTTGCCTTTCTGTACACTGTATGACTAAGGGTTTGATTTGGATTCCTGCTGATTTGAATATCTAGGAAGGCTATTTTATTGTCTGTCTCTAATTCCATAGTAAATTGTATGTTGGGATGAACGGAATTAAGGTGACTTAAAAAGACAGAAACCATATCTCTTGGTAATATAGCAAATGTGTCATCTACATACCTTTTGTAAAAGCGTGGACACACCGGTGCCGTCGCTAGGGCCCTTTCCTCAAAGTCCTCCATGAATATGTCGGCGACTATGGGTGATACAGGAGAGCCCATTGCTACACCATCCACTTGTAGGTAGAATTCATCATTCCACAAGAGATAGCCCGATGTTAGGCAGTGTTCCAGTAATTTTGAATATTCACTTGGTATATTGTGTTTCTCTAGTCTCTTCCTAGTGACATCAATGCAATCTTGAACAGGTAAGCTTGTGAATAAAGATTGGACATCGAAGCTAACCATAGTTTCATCATCAGTGAGACGTAGGTGTTGTATCTCACTAACAAAATGGTAGGAATCCTTTACATAGGCAGTTGTTTTACCCCTTAGTGGTGATAGTATTTTAGCTACGTGTTTAGCCAAACGGTAGGTTGGTGAGTCAATTTGGCTAACGATGGGACGTAGCGGTACATCTTGTTTGTGTATTTTCGGCAACCCATACAACTTCGGCGGTTTAGGGCAGGAAGGAATAAGATAGTTGACGTCAAGATCTAATACCTCGGAATGCGTCTTGATGAGTTCACTGGTTTTCTTCAGTACCTTAGAAGTTTGGTCGTTTTTAACTTTTTTGTATGTGTTCTCATCCGACAAGAGCTGGAGCATTTTATCATTATAATCTGACGTATCCATTACTACCGTGGCATTGCCTTTGTCTGCTCGGAGGATTGTAAGATCTAATTTATTTCGCAGGTTTTTTAATGCGTTATATTCATTATAAGAGAGGTTAGGTTTCGGCGGTTTACTACGTCGTAGAACAGATGAAATGTCTTGACGGATTGCCTCCATATCCTCCTTTTTGAAGTTATTTTTAACCAAACAATCCTCAACGTTACATATAATGTCCTCATACGGTATCCTGCGAGGAATACGCAGGAATGAGGAATCCAAATCAAACCCTTAGTCATACAGTGTACAGAAAGGCAACTCATACAGATAGATATTTAAATGGTGACTCTCACCACCATCCTATACAGTTAGCTACCGTAGGGAAATCTTTGTTTCAGAGAGCTCGCGGCATCTGTGACCAACAACATCTGACTGCTGAGCTTCAGCATGTCAAGCGAGTACTACAAGATAACAAGTTGCGAGTACCAAGACTGCGTCACAGAAGCCGCGCCAAACCAGCCACAGTAGAGCGCCAACCTGCTGTCCTTCCCTACATGAAGGGGGTCACTGACAAGATTGGGAATATTCTGAAGCGGGTTTCTATTAAAACTTACTTTAAACCAGCCAGGAAGATTGACCAATTCTTACGATCGGTCAAGTGTAATATACCCCTTCAGGCAGCGGGTGTCTACAAAATCGATTGTGACTGTGGACTCTCATACATCGGGCAAACAAAGAGAAGTATAGGGACGCGCATTAAAGAACACGTAGCTGACATGAAACATAGGCGCGATAATAGGTCTGCAGTGTGTGAGCATGCTTTTGAGGGGCCAAACCACTATATTCGTTTCGATAAACCACAAATTCTCGCTAGAGAACAAAGATTTGTTCCTAGGATGCTACGCGAGGCTATTGAAATTAGGAAACATCCTAATTTCAATAGAGACGAAGGTTGGAGCGTTCCACCTGCTTGGGACCCCATAATTAATAAATTAATACCTACAAAAACACACACTGCAAGACCTGATGATGTAGTTAGCTCTTTTTGCAAATAATTAAACAGTAAGATGGAGGTCGGTCCCCCTGCCCGAGTTTCTTTCGCCAGTTCTTCTCGGAAGGCCCTCCCAATTTCCGAACTGGTAGTAGACTCAGTAGTATACAATGTAAAACGTAGTGAGAATTAATTAAATTAATTAATTAAATAACTAAATAATGTTTTTAAAATAAAATAAAATAAAACAACTTGATTTATATAAAATAATTTAATAGTTAGGAACGTGCCCGATTAAAATATTGTGAAGGTAGTAGAAAATACATGACAACCATCATCTTAGTCATCCTGTGATCACGACTCCTGTAAAGGAGTCGAAACGTCAGGATTAAATATAAAATAAAATAAAACATGCGCAAAAATCCGTAAAAAAGTGTTTTATTCTGATAGTAATATATCTATTTAAAAAAACAAACTTGGATCTAGCCAAGTACCAAATTCCATTTTTTATTTACCATTTTATTTTTCAGAATATATTTTTGATGTAAAAATATGCCATTAAATTAAAAAAAAAATTATGTGCCTGGTAAGTATCATGTTATGGCACCAAATGGCATGATAAGTAATAAATGAGAAATAGAAAATGCAACATGATATAAGGAAAAGTGCTGAAGGTATTCATATTATATTAAGATTTTACTATCATGCATTAAATCACTTGGACCTACTTTAAAAAAAAATTATAGAAAGTATTATTTATGTAATGATATGCAAGTTCTTTTGGCTTTCACACTGTTGCTATTTAAATTTTTATGACTCTTTTACTTAATGTTATTATCTTTTAATTTAAATTAAATAGTGTAATGGTAATTTATGATCATATTTAAATTTAAAGTAAAGTTGTATGAATTAAGTGCCTACATGAAATATCCATTACATCACTAACCGACCCGGCCACACGGTGCTGGGGCTCAGTTATCATAATTTTCAATATTTTTTTTAATATAAATTAAAATTATATCTATCCAATGTCCTAAGTCTGAACAAATTCAGCAGAATATAAAAAAAACATTTAAATTGGTTGAGTAGTTTCAGAGTTCATCACAGTCAAACACTACGACAGGGAATTTATATGAATATACCTAGTTTTTTTTTTAAACATTTTGTTTGGTCCACAATTTTTTGACATTTTTCACATTTTCATAGTACTAATAAATTCTAGTTTAAGTTTTGTGTATTTTGATGGTTGTTATATAGGCAATAACAAAAGGAAACAAGATAAACTTTTGAAAAAAGTACAAAGCATAAATGTTTGCGAAACCCAAGAAGTGCTATACAAATATATTTTACAATATCAAACCCTATTATTTTATGATAAATTATTATAATAGATTATATATATATATATATATATATATATATATTTATTTATTTATTACAATATAATAGTGAAATGTTAAAATAACAAAAAAAAATTGAATTTTTTTGTAGAGATACTGTAAAAATTCAGTCTGGCCTGGATTTTAAATTATTCTAATATAATTTTATATAAGGATCCAATAGATGTATGTTTAGAAAAAAATAGAATAGAGATATTTCTGTATTAAAAATACAGAAAAATGCAGAAAAGTAAATATTTTTTTTTAGGATATATCATACTTAAATTCGACTAGTATTGACTTTTAAAAAAAATTAAATCAATACATGTGGCATCAATTTAATATACACACCTGCAAAGAGTTACCTAATGTGCTCAAAGCCATGTAAGTCACTAAGAAGGCTCTAACCCAAAAACAAATATTGTTTTAAAACAGAAAAAACTTCATTATTCAGAAGATTGTAAGAGTTCTTTAAATTAACTAGCCAATATTATTTCTATGTTCATACTTAAAAATCTAGCTCCTTTCACAATATTTATCAACTACTAGATAATCATTTCAATGATAAAATAATAATTTACTATAAAACATTTTTATCAGTGTAGCAAGATTAAAAAATATATATTAATAAGTTAACAATTATTTTTGAGAGCTATCAATCAAAAAGATATTAACGGAAAATCAATGTTAATTAGATTAAAACATACTAAATAAGTATAATATATTGAAATACTCACAGGTCTCCTGACAATAATTTGAGGTGGGTTGCCGCTGGTACTTGCTTGACTAATTACTTCTGTGCTGGTCACAGGTTTTAGACCAGTGGGTGTCTGTATGTATACCATGTGCGGTACAGTACGTGTCGCTCCCCTCAGTTGCACAGTGCCAGAGCTTCCATTATTAGGCAAAGCCAATTGAATAGAGTTGTTGGAAGAGCTTGGAATCTGCATTACAGTAGAATTTGTCCCAACTTGAACTTGAGATACTGAAGTAGTATTATTTAATTTCATTTGAACTCCTGATGAATCAGGTAGTTGAATTTGAGATGTACTAGAAACAGTCATATCAGAACCACCATCCATTGTTGCTGTTCTAGGATTAGAGCCCATATGGACATGAATAATTGAACTGTGCAGGGGTTGTGTTGGGTTTTGAAGCAATGGCATAGAAGGTAATGTGGGACCCGTCAACTGGATGTTCTGATTTGAGGGAATTTGAAGTGGGACATTAATTGTATCACCAGCAGACAACTGTACGGGGACACTAGTTGAAGAAACTTGCAGCGGCAAGCTTACTGGAGCAATCTGTAAGGGAACGCTACTAGTTGCTCCAGACAGTTGGACAGGCACATTAATATTTGAAGTTGAGCCAGGAATCTGTACTGGCACATGAACTGTTGACAGTTGCAAGGGGTAGGGGGAATTGTTTGTGTGAATTTTTACAGGAGCAATAGAATGTGTAACTAAATTGTGAGTAATGGGCATTGAGCTCTGTGGGGCATGCACAGAGGACACAATCATGCTGCTTGATATTGGCGCCTGAAAAGTGAGAACAAGGTTAGGACTGGATAACATTACTAACATCTATACCTTAAATTGGTTATATTATTAAATTAACTCACACGAATAGTATTTAGTAACACATTGTGCTGCGACGTATTTTGAGAAAAGTTAGCGCCAATAGGAGCGTTACTCGATTTCAATAGCCTTTTTTTCAAAATTTCTGTTTTTGGCTCATCAAAGTTTTGAAGTGAATTACACTTCTGTCTCTCCATTTCTCGACTTCGAGAACGTTAGTGAATTCATTACAGATACTTTACTATCTCTTGCAATCCATTACTGATGACCTGTAATGCATGTAAAAATAAAATATTGCGAAGACAAAAGTCATTTGGGCGCACTAAGGTCTCGTAAGAATCAACAATACGAAAATATAGATGCATGTAGAAAATTATGAGTAATAAATATTGGAAGATTATAAATTTAGCTAATATAATTTCGAGTGATAGCCGTGTTGTTTAATTTTTCTTTCGCGAAGATCGCACTATATCAATTTGTGCAGCTACTTTTACAGAACCACAACCTTCTACAAAAAAGTTCGTGAAACACAAATATTCAAGTTTAATACTTACATATCACAGTATCAGCATAAAGAACAATTCTTGTATTATCGTCCTAACACTTATACTATCATAATCGTAGATAAAACCATTAAAGAAAAATAATTTACTTTATAAAGCGACGATATTTACCTGCCTTGGACGACTGGTAATAATTTTGACAACATTGCCAAATAGCTGTACATTTTCTTATGTTGGTATCTCAGAAATCTTAAGCCAATCAGAAGAGAGCATTTACGTGACGAAGCTTTCGCGCCTGTTTACTCAGCTAAAAAAGTCAGCAGGTAACTTTTGCTTTTTTCAAAGATATTTTTAGATACCCAGATTTATTCATAAAATATTTTAAAAAGGTAAAAAAAACGTTAAGATTTATTACAGATTCCCTGTTATTATATTTTAATGTAAATCTTTACTAAATTCTTATTTATGATTTGTGGAAAGTTAATAAAAATGGAACTTGTGTTTACACGGTTCATACATACAAAGACACTTATTAATAAAGTAATAAGGGTCATACCTGTTTCGTGCATAGTTATTTTTAAATAATTATTGGTAATAGTAAAACTCTGCAAAGATTTCCTGGAAATACTTGAAATATCACATTTTCATGATAATTTTAAAGTTGCTACTAAATAAAACCACAGCTGTTATGAGAAATTAAAACATAGAATTATATAAATCGGACCGGAAGCGAGGGCGGCGAGCTGCACGCACATTACCTTCATTTTTCCCGCTTCAATTCAACGAGAATTTCGTTGAAAGAGTTCACATTTTCTTTTACTCAATTGATGTTAAACATAGAAAAAGAATTACTTAAAGTAACGTAGTGACTAATGTAATATTAGTGATGATAATTTACATTGTGTTAGTTTATTTAAAATGCATTGTCACGTATCTTTACGTACGTTATTCATAAAGTAAAGTTGGCAATAAATAATTTAATTTCTTATTATATAACTTTGTAAATGTTTCCATTGATGGTTTTGTTTCCGTGCCGAGGTACCTGATTTTGTACCTACTTTTTGACACAAAAAATGCCACATTGTGGCGATTCCTACCGTATTTACTGTTTGAACTGTCTTATTCGAGTTTATAACGTGGAGTTAGTGAAAATGGTAATGCTCATTTGGATACATTTATTTGATTTTGTCATTGCATCAAATGCTTTTCTTAAATAGCTCATAAGATAGCGTGTTGGAACAAAACGTCTGTCGAGATACCGTACTACAACGAATCAATATTTTTGCAACATAAAATGATTTAAGCGCTCCTTTGAGCGGTGAGAATCGGTGCATATTTTAACACGATTTTTTCAGAGCATCCGTTATTCCAAGCGGTCTTATATTATAGGGGAGGAAATAGATTTTAATTATATTTATTTCTATTCCACATAAAGGTGTCGCAGTAGTTTAAAACTATTAATACACCACATTATGGCAACCTTTTATTTTATTGGAAGATAATTCTAGCCCGTTACTTTTTTTATAATTTAGTCATTGAGAATAGATTTTCATATAAGGCGTATGAAAAAAATATGAGGATAAAATTTTGTGATCAAATGACACCGATACGTTCTTTGAGCGCAACCTATCGTACGTAAGTACTATAAGTACCTATTTAATGCTAACGAGCTTAATTTAAGCATTACTGTCTTCGAAAAGAAAAAGACTGTGATCGCGAAAACAGACGATGTAATGAATCGTTTGATTGCAAAAAAATCCGATATCTTTGGTCGCTGGGGTAATGTATTCTATGATCCTTGGCGGTAGGATGAGACGAGGCGGATAGCAAATACTACCATCACAGGCGGGAGTAATGGTCCGGTACACACTTTGATTAGTGATAAGTGCGTGCAACTGTTTTTGTGTTTAGTAAAAAAACAAATTCAAACAGTTCCGTTTAGAGTTGTGATAAAATCGCTGCAAAGGACAGTGTTTAACTTCGCGTTTAATTTTTTGCGAGAAACTCTGCGTTCGCCTTCACTCTGCGTTCGTTTTTGTTTAAACTATTAAAATATTTTGTCAAATCTTTTTTGATATTCTGATGATGATAGCCAAAAATTTATACGGCCTGAAGATCTTATTTTTTTCTAAATAATATAAAATACAAAGTTCAATATAAGCCAAAGCAAGATATATGGCTTATAAAGTAAGCTAAGTTCTATAAATTTTTGAAACTGAACAATAAAAACAGGAGGGTTGAAATAGAACATCAAGATGGGCGCAACGGTTAGCGCATTTGGCCTGCGGAAGCTAGGCAATATTACAAAGACCGTTCATCGAATAAGTGACCAAATATTAAGTAACTTGAACTCCTCCGTGCTTTGGAAGTGACGCCGTGAATGCATGAATAGTCGTTAGCAACCACCAATCCGCACTGGTCCCGCGTGGCGGGCTATGATCCGTTCTCCCCACGATTTTTTTTATACATAGGTGACGCTACAGTGAAGTCAATTATAGTGTGGTCAATTATCGATATATTGTGCTTTAGCCAGAAAATGTATAAAATGAACTAGACATCTTATTATGAATAGTATACGACTTCACTTCGCTTAACACTTGGCACTTTGATTAACCATCAGTGTGTACCGGAAATGAAGCTTTATTCACATTTAAGCGTCACCCAGCACACACGGGCAACATTTCCTATATAGTTTTCGTCATATCCGGAAGTGTTCACATTTTATTATTTTAATGCTGCTTTGTAAAGACGAGAAAAAAGGTAACGTAGGTATTTAGGCTTTCACAATTTCACGATAATTGACCAATTTAATCTATAATTTTACATTCTTTAACGATTTCGAGCTGTAACTATCTCGCATTGTTTCTAAAATAAATGTTATCCCTTAATTTGTTTTTATACTGTTATTATCATAATACTCTTGGTGAGTATCAAAAAACAGGGTAATTTCTAATAATTATATATAATATTAGGCGATGCAGTCGCTCAGCATAAAGCTACGCTAGCACAATATATTGTAGCGGAGCGTAATACCTAAAAAAAGAAAAATTTTTTTTGTTTCGATGGGAATTTATGCGAATTTCAAAATTCGGGTTGATTCGAAAAACCTGTTGATTCGATTCCACACAAAAAATATTAAAATCGATTACGAACTCGGGTAGTTATGGCGTAACAGACATTGCGCCATTGAAGCTGATCCATGAGAGCTTTGCTCGCTCAAATGATCCATGAGAGCTTTGCTCGCTCAAAATATAAAAGAATATTAAAAACTTAACGGCGCAGTGTCAACGCATTTGGTAGTGACCTCGTCTTGATTTACTGAAGCGTGAGCATTAAAAATATAATAATTATGGTGGTCATTGCAATGTGAATTTTGTCGAAATATGTATGCTCGAGAGTTCATAATTTTTGTTTCCAAATAACTCGATTATTTAATAAAAACTCCAAAAGTCGATGGCAATACAAAATTTTGATAGGTAGATACAAATTACCAATTTGCAATTAAAAATCTGTTGAATTCAAGTTGGAAGCGGACTTATCATACAAACTGAGCTGCTCAATTACAGCCGAAAAACGAGCCAAACGCGATATTAACAACAAAGTTCTTAGTCTCTCTCTAGTATGTGTAATAGGGTGACTAAATTATTGATACTAGGCGATGCAGTCGCTAAGCATAAAGCTCCGCTAGCACCATATATTGGAGCGGAGCATAATACCTTAAAAAAAGAAAAAAAACATTTTTTTGATGGGAATTTTTGCAAGTTTCAAAATTCGGGCGCCGTCACAATCTGGTCCTAATCCTGTTGATTCGATTCCGCACAAAATATATTAAAATCGGTTAAGAACTGGGGACTCCAATTATAGTGCAACTGTGATATTGTGTTGCGCCTACTAGCAGATAATAATAAAGTATGTTTTATTAGTGTGCTACGGCTTATTAAAAATAAATAAGTTAAGGTTGAAAACAAGATGATAAGAGAATTATTGGCCGGAACATGTTTTTTTAACGTGAAAATGAAATATATATGAAATAAACGAGTGTGCTTTAGGCCACACGACTGAAGTAAAACTTCTTTAGCTCCATCTATATGCATATACGAAACGTAACTCTCTCTCCTTCTATTTTCACTAACTATATATTTCCCTCTCAACTTCCATTCGCTTCCCCTATTACCTTTTTCGAAAAGCTTACTTCAAAAATATTGCTGTGATTGACAGTGAATGTGCTTGGCTGTGATTTATAACTATATATTTTGACGTGACAACGTCTTAAATTAGGTTGCGGCTGGGAGTCACTTATGAAAAAGTGTAACGCTCGGTAACGTTACGATGAGTCACCGAACGAGAGAGAGGCCCGCCGAATGCCTTGCGTCTCTCTCCCACTCAACTATGATCGGTCTGCCGCGCGCATTGTGCAATTTAATTATATTCATATCAATAAATATTCTACCGAGAAAAAGACGTTGTCACGTAAAATCTTCGCCCGTAAAACCGACTTTACAGGCAAAAAAAAAAAAAAAAAAAAAATGGTTTTTTTGTGGTTATAGTATATAATTTAGGCATAACAGGTAATTAATAACAAAGCCTTTGTTTGTAAACAATGGCTACAGTGATCATGGTCTTAACCTTTTTCTGTGATAATAGAAAAAGTTTGGTATATATGCTTACAGTAAACATATCTACAGTTCTAATAAATAGTCATTAAGTATAGTATATAAATTTCCATGATTAATGTACCAAAACTCTTGCTATATATGGCTGATTTTGTCGGTTATATATTACATTTGCGAATAATATAAATTCGCTTTAATTGCGCTCATTAATTCCAAATAATTGGACTAATAACTATTTTTATGTTTATTTCAGATTTCCGTTGAATGAAGAAAGTAAGTCGAAATATCTAGATGTGACTTGATTCGCAAAAATGTAATCAAAAATTCAGTTGCGTGCTGCCTTCATTTTAAACCGACTATAGTAATGCAAACACATAAAGAATGCTTATTGCTTATCTGCTTATTTTCTTATTAGTAAAATGATCATCAAAGTCACTAATTGGAAGTCTGCTATGGGTGTTAATGATTGACTGACGAGAATTGTTTTTTTTTTCGTTGTTGATAATTAACTAGTTATATGAGTTTGTTTCAGTAAAACACCACAACTTGAACGAAATCTAGTGAAAGAGGTCATATCATTATTCATACATTATTTATTGATCATCTATTTTTTTAGTTTCTATCATCATTCATATAACAGTTATAATCGAAGACGAGGCTGTATGAGTTTTGTATTCTTTACCTTCCCATAACAGAAAATTTGACAAAAAAAACAACTAAATTCTGGAAAATTGCAAAAACAGAATATTTTGCTGAAAACAAGCAAGCAATATAATATAATTTGCTTTGATTTTTGATAAATTCTATGATAGGAAAGTAAAATTAACATGATATAGAGGCTTCATCCGTAAGTGAGTTTATTATTTATGTGATATGTCTGGTTATATTCAAGATTATTACAGTATAGTGCTGCAAGCGTAGCACGTAATTATTTTTGAATAAGCCTCAGACAATTTTTGTAATTATTTAGGATATTATTTGTACGTTCGTCTTTCGGAAATTGCCTAAACTTATATTTTATCATAATTAACTAGAACCTTCCATTACGGCATTGTTTATTTGCGCAATCTTGCTTTCTATCCAAAGCATTACTTTGTAGTTATAGATGAACATACATTGTTTCCAGTGATAAATATTATGATAGTCTTATTATAAGTGGCATAATATAAACAATTCGATAAATCTTTAATTATATGTATCGGAAAAGTCGACCTACTTTGTTATCAATGAATTCATACTAATAAGATTGAAAGTAACAAATAAATCTCACTTGCAATGAAATTTATGGGGTTTTTGTGTTTAGCCTTTACTGTGAGTTAAACAGGAAATGCCTTATGTATCCTATTAATTGTGATGGTAGATAACATATAACTAATAACAATAATTAGCCTAGCAAAAAGTAATAACTGTAAGTCTTGTGTTACGGATGTAATATTCATATTCATAGAAACATATATATAAATACCTACACAAATATTTCATCCGTCTAGGACTCCAACCTAGGAAAGCTGGAGCAAAACGCAGGATCAGGCAGTTTAAATTTATTTAAATTTTGGAGACATTTTATACTCCATATCCTGAGGGTTGAAAATGTGTTCAAGTTATAATTACATTATAAGTGCAATTTTTATTATTTAGGAATTTCTTATAAACTAAATGATCAAATATTATTTTAATAATATGCCTTTAGATGAAAATGTTAAAATTTAAATTGATGAGATTTTGACATTCAAATTAGATTATCTAATGTCAATTTTTTCTTTCATAGTAGGAATTCGTAAACATCATGTTGTTTTTTTAATACTAAATATCTTTTACAGGGTGTCTTACACACTTGGATACAATGAGTAGCCAGCACCAATATATGAATGTGAACAACACACCAAACTCACGCATAGGCGATATAGAGCACATAAGTATGCATTTCATTACTATGTAACAAAAAAATGATACTTTTTTATTGTGCTTTTAATTTAGGTGTTAAGAGTTCGGACTCCAGCATGGCTCAAGTGTTGTGCATGTTGTAGTATGCATGTACTGTTGTAAAACAATAAACTAAGCATAATGCCTGCAGAGTAGGAGTGTCATCAATATGCAGTATCGTCAGATATCAATGCTTGCTTTTATTTTTCCTTACGTCAATTAGATGGAAAAAAATTGCTAGATGGAAATATGACACTCACACGCCCCAGGCTCTGCAGCAGTGAGAGAACAATCTCCGTAAATCAGAAAAAGATCTATTAAATACTACAGTTCCATATTGAGTTCATAAGGCATAATTTGATATAGATTGCTGCCTGGTAACGGATATAAAAATTTCTAAGTGTAACCTAATCTGCAATGTATACAATTTATGACTTTTCATTAGTATGCCAAGTAACTTTATGATGATTGAGTTTACATGTTGCAAAAGTTTCCCAATAATAGACCCAAGTAGCATATGAATCTTTCTGACAAATCCTTAGTAGGTATTCAAATTCAGACCCCATTTCATGTGAAATTTTTAATCACATAAAAATTACTTATGACATTTATTTAGCTCAAGTTAAAATTAACATGGTAATTTTATAAGCAATTTTTTTTTCTATTACCAAACCTTATAAAATTTTGATATGATAAAGTAGAAAATTAATTAACCAATTAATAAAATAACAAAATTAAAATACATGCTTTGCTCAAATCCCAAGTTTTGCAGCTTAAGTACTTCTGTTATGGAAATCAGAAACAAATGATTCAAATCAGATTTTCGTGGCTCTCATACAGAGCTGGATTTGGGGGAGGGCAGGTGGGGTTACTGCCCTGGCCCCCCCCCCACAACAGAGATAAAAAAAATACAAACTTCGACAGGTTACATTGCAGCATCAAGTTTTGCCAATTTTTTTTTTGTAAAATATAGAAGAACTTTTAACATTGTTATGAAAAATGTATCACTCATATTTACAACAAACAATTTTGATTTTTTATTTGAATATAATTTGGGCCGTCTGTTGTCCCAAGGTCTCCACAGGTCCAAATCTGGGCCTACTACATATAGCTTTATTGTTTTACTTAATTAGAAGTGTAATTTCTAGAGACTTTATTGTTGCTTATAGTGCAGTCAATAAAAAAAATTACAAAAAGTAAACAACCTTTTCTTGCCTCTTTACCATTTAAAAGTTTTTTGAATTCTTCAAATTAAATTTATCACTTAAAGTAATCAATGTTTTCCAAATAATTTTATGTTTGAAGCTGTTAATTTCATACGTTTTAAAATTGATGTCAAACAGGATTACAAAGATTGTTTACGTTTTATAATTATTTTATTGAAATGGTCTTTTCTTTAAATTTTTCACTTCATAAGTACGGTTTCATACATTACAAATATATAGATCACCTAGTCACCTTAATTAGGTGTGAAGCTAGTAGAAATAGGGGGCTGTATAAAACAGTAACAGTCTTAATTTTCTGATTTACCAGGTCGCTGAAGGAATAAAAGTTTAAATTCCAACAAAATTCAGAACCTCAGAATTACTTATAAAAATAATGTTACTAAAATGTAAATATCATTTGTCTAATATTATAACTTTAATTTTACCCAAATGAGCAGATTACTTATTTGTTTATAATTTCAGGCCACTTATCAGAGCACATAGGCTCTCTGTGCTTGTCATCAGAGTATTCAGATGTGACCCTGATTGTGGAAGGGCAGCGTATTCCTGCCCACAAAGTGATACTTGCAGCCAGCAGTGATTATTTCAGGGCCCTCCTGTATGGCGGGATGAGGGAAGCCAATCAGGTTCGTCCATTCAAATTTTTTTTATATCTTGTAGTGAGAGAATGTCAGTTAGGCTTGTTAGATCTCCTGGAAATAGGATAAACAATGTCCAAATAATAAGTAAAAAGTTTTTATTTCCTTTAATTAAATTTAGATTTTCTTAAACTAATAATCAGTTCCTCCTTTGAAGCTATATATATTAACCTGTGTCAGGATACACTACTCTTCCTTATAACTGATAGCAGTTGTAATTTTAAATTAAAATAATCGTACAATAAAATAAATAAAAATTGATATAGAACACATTTTACAGTTTCTTTTTCACAACATTCACACAACAACAAAATTGCTCTGTAGAATAAAAAAAGAAACATTTAAAAAACGCAATGTTTAACAGCTTAGGTCTAATAATTTACGTATGCATGTAATACCCTAGTATCGGTAATACATAGGCCTACTTTTAATTTAATTTAATTTTTTATTTATTTATTTGTACATCATTTCACTGCCTTTAGTTCATTTAGTAAGCAACATTTGTTATTTCCCATTCTAACAGAAATGCAACAAATCTATAATACATTAACTATCATACATAACATCTGATACTGGGGATAGGTTACTGAATTTTGTTGTTAAACTGCCATTTGTAATGTCTTACAATTTAATAATTTATTTAAGCATTTAGTGATTTAAATTTTCCCTTGCATTCTAAATGTATGTTTCTTTGACAATAGTTTTGGTTTTCAGGCTGAAGTCGAGTTACAAGCACCATTGCAGGCGTTCAAGGCCCTTTTACGCTATGTTTACTCTGGTCAGTATCTTGAAAATCACTAATGTATCATATAGTCAAAATTATGCATTTGCTAGGCAAACAGTAACATCATTTTTTTACACACGTATTTTATATTTTATAGAAATATTGCATTGTGAATGCAAAAAAATTAAATTAAAAACGTAATTATAGCTGGTTCCATCTTAATCGATTGTTTAATATTTGTAAAAATATTACTTTCGATGTTGAAGGCAGTTAGCGTTCAACATTGGTGGACTGATACTAGCTCATAGTAGAAGTTGAAATACGTTAAAATTCGATACGTTTGCCAGCGTCTCGGTAACTCAGCGGTCAGAGCGCTCGCCCGGATTGCGAAAGAGCGTGGGTTCGAATCCTACCTGAGGACTCGGAGGCGTAGTTGTTTTTTACACACGTATTTTATATCCTATAGAAATATTGCATTGTAAATGCAAAAAACTAAATTAAAAAAAGTAACGTCAAATCATAATATATTATTCAATATGAACACTTGGGAAAGGTTTTTTGTCTTAAAAATACATTAACAACATTTTAAAGTGATTCACTTGCATTAGGGCAAGATTCTTCAACATTATCTGTCAACTTACTGACAAAATTCACTGAAAAAGATTTTAGACAAGTTTTTCTACATTTATTAGTTTTTTTAGCACTTTTTGTATCTACTTAAACCAGAAATAATAATAAAAAATTAACTATTGAGAGTTACTATTAGAGCTGTTAATGGTATATTTGTAACAGGACACATGGGTCTGTCGATGCTGCGAGAGGACACGGTGTTGGACATGCTAGGATTGGCGCACCAGTTCAACTTCCAGGAACTGGAGGTGGCCATATCCGACTACCTTCGCCAAGTGCTCGCGCTCAGGAACGTTTGCTCTGTGTTGGACGCGGCTAGGTGAGAACATAGATCCAAATTCTATAGACATAAAGTATATTTTTGAAGTTATAATGAACTATTTTTTCTTTTCTAGTATTTTTCTATCATAATAATTTAACTAATAATTTGTTCCAGACTATATGGCCTCGAAGCGCTCATGGACTACTGTTATAATTTCTTGGATAGAAATGCAACAGAAGTACTACAGCATGACACCTTTTTACAACTGTCTGTTGTAAGTTTTTTTATTACACTCCTCTTATTGTGTTAACCGATTTGTGGCCAATGACACGATTAGTGTGTCATGACAAATGTTATTAGGGGGTCAATGACACAACTGCTATGTCACACAAAAAAATCTTCAATTATTCTTAGAATTACATACAGTTTAGGTTTAATCTAATTAAATTAAATGACTGACTGTTTTGTAGGAAGCCCTGCAAGGTTTGCTGGAGCGGGATTCGTTCTTCGCGGCTGAGGTGGACATTTTCAAAGCGATGTGCAACTGGTTCAGCGCTAACCAGGCGTGGGTAAAGTCTGACAGTGGGCAGGCGCAAGTCGTAAGTTTACCTACTTTTGGAATTTTTAAAGCCCACACACGCACACACAAGTTATGAGTTTATATGTTGAGTATTGTCAGAATGTTACTTACGATACCTTCATGTTACACGATTCTAAATGTTACTTTTACGTAACTAGTAAGATTTAATAAAAGACGAATAACACGGTAATTAAAAAACTAAAAAAAATCTATTTTACCACGTTTTTCTTATCTCACTTTTCTTATTTGTTTGTCTGTCCGGGCAAAATCTTGCAACTTAAATTTGAGGCACTTTCCGATAAGCTAGAAAGCTGAAACTTTCAGGATAGTTCAGAACCCGATGACAATGCACTCTAAAGCAACTTTCAACTTTCCAGATGCACTTTCAGGTCCACTTTCGGCAACTTTCACTTTTGTATGGGGCTTATCCGATTGTTGCGTAACACATGGTTACTTCGTTGAGTTAATAATTAAAAAGAATAAAATAATTATACTAGATTTAAAAAATCTAAAAATACCACGTTTTTCAATGTCCTAAAAAGAATAAAATAACCCTGCGGGGCAAAGCGAGGGGCCACTCAAAACGTGGGGGCGCATCTTTACAATAATCGGCATCAATGCATGTCATTCATCTCTTTAAAATCTCCACTTAGTAATATGCGCCCCCACGTTTTGAGTGGCCCCTCGCTTTGCCCCGCAGGGTTATTTTATTCTTTTTAGGACATTGAAAAACGTGGGATTTTTAGATTTTTTAAATCTAGTATAATTTTATAGTTGATTGAGGTTCCATCTACCCATGGTTAAAAAAATAGCAAATATTCCATAATGCATATAATAATTGTCAACAGATGTCACTAAAGTATTTCTTTTTAGGAAAAAATCTTAAAATGTGTTCGCTTGACCCTGATGAGCTTGGAAGAGCTACTAACGGTGGTGAGGCCTTTCGCCCTGGTGACACCAGATATGCTGCTTGACGCCATCCAGGAGAAGACGCAGACCAAGAGCACTGACCTGCCTCACAGAGGCATGCTATGTAAGTAGCTCTTGAAAAAAATGAGGGTGAGGGTTTGCAAGGGCATGGATTGTCAAATAAAAAATATATCAAAATTAACTGCTTAGGTATAGTCTTTATATATATAATTCTTCTGTGAGTGTGAATGTCACTGAACTCCTCCTAAACGGCTGGACTGATTTGAATGATTTTTTTTGTGTGTGTTCAAGGGGATCTGAGAATGGTTTAGATTCACAAATCAGCCCGGCAGATGGCGCTGCAGACGGTATCTAGGTTATTTATCTATACTGCAAAAATAACAGGCAGGACAACGTCTGTCGGGTCCACTAGTATATTATAAAATAATAGTCTTTCCACTCACACCAATTAGCCTGGTTTAAAGTTAGCACTATAAGGCTTGTGTTATGTATACTAGGGTAAAGGATAACCATACATATATTTAACATAAATATGTATTATTTGTAGAAATACTAGCTTTTACCCGCGGCTTCGCCTGCATTTTTTTAAAGTATCTTATGTTACTTCTAATACCTTCAAGAATATATGTACGAAGTTTCATGATTATCGGTTTAGTAGTTTTTGCATGAAAGCATAACAAACAAACTTACATTCACATTTATAATATTAGTAGGGATATGACGGGTCATCGTCAAATAAATAATTAATGTAAACATGGTTCTATGGTGTATACAACTTATTGCTTGTAATAAGAAAAATATTTTTATTCTATTTTTAGTACCAGAAGAGAATGTAGCGACGCCTAAACGGGGCGCGAGAGTGATCACTGGGGATATGAGATCAGCTCTGCTGGACGGTGACACGGAGAACTATGATATGGAGCGTGGTTACACTCGGCATACCATTGCGATTGATAACCCTGGAATACTGGTGCGACTCGCCACGGCTACCATTGTTAACCACATACGATTGTTGCTATGGGATCGTGACAACAGGTGAGATTCGTAGATACTGAAAAAAAAACCAGTCAAAACCGATTATAACATCGCTTTAAACGACGAATCGTTTATTACGACTTAACGGCAAAGTCCCGGCCGAATTCCTATATTAACTCACTAGCGGCCCATCCCGGCTTCGCACGGGTGGACAAAATTCTTTTTTTCTAGCATTAAATATAGCCTACTAGCTTTTACCCGCGGCTTTGACCGCAAAATCTTTTTTTAATAAAAAGTATCCTACGTTAATTCTAATACCTCCAAGAAAATATGTACGAAGGTTTAGTAGTTTTTGCGCGAAAGCATAACAAACAAACGTACTTTCACATTTATAATATTAGTAAGATGTTACTCAGCGTAAATGTACTTTTCCAATAGTGAAAGAATTTTTGAAATCGGCTTAGTAGTTTTTGAGTTTATTCATTGCAAACATATAAAAATACAAATCTTTCCTCTTTATAATATTAGTGTAGATATATAAACATATCGCCTATAACGACATCGAATAAAACGACATATGGCTTTAAGCGACGAACTTTCCCGAAATTTATTGGCTATAACGACCATCTGGCGTAATTGTTCTAGCGAAACAAAATATTAATTTAAAATGTATAATCTAAGTTCACAGTGGTTTGTGTGTTTGTCTGTCCGCTCTTTTTCCCGCTCTTTTTCCATTGTATCAATAACGTTACCATAGCAACGCCTTAACCGCAAGTAGTTCGTCTACCGGACGCTAGATGGCGCTAACGGAAAAATATTTAATAATAGAAAAAAATTAAAGAATTTTGTCCACCCGTACGAAGCCGGAACGGGCCGCTAGTGTATTCTAATAAACAGAATTATTTTCACTTGTAGTACCATAAGTCTGGTTTCTCGGTCTGTCAAGGCGTCGGTAGTGTCGAGTTCCGCGTGACATTGGAGACAAGTAGATTTTTTTCTAGTAATAATTTCTTTACCTTTATGCTTAGATAACAAAAATCACTACATAGTATAAAACAAAGTCGCTTTCTCTGTCCCTATATCCCTATGTAAGCTTAAATCTTCAAAACTACGCAACGGATTTTGATGCGGTTTTTTTTAATAGATAGAGTAATTCAAGAGGAAGGTTTATATGTATAATACATGCATAATATAGTAGAGCATTGCATCCGTGCGAAGCCGGGGCGGGTCGCTAGTATATAATAAATATATATAAAAAAATTAAATAAGACACTCCCGGATATAGGGACTGAGGTTAGAGGGGTCCCTTCATTATCCTAATATCCAGTTTCTACTGTATATATAAATACAAGACCGACAACTGTTATAATAATATTAAGAGTAAGTATACGAGACCCGTACTAGTCTGCGGAAATATACATACTAAAATTAAAACTTGCTATGTTTGGGACATATGTCTCAAACAGATAGAGAACTACTGATGTCGGCATATTACCTAGCTCGAGTTCAGCTATGATTATTTATCTAGCTATCTATATTTTAGCTTCTAATTATAGGTTAAGTTTCCGTAAAAATTGACACAAATTTCATCATTTTTCTGGTCTAACTTTTTTCGGTTTCAACCGATTTTCTTTTTTGATACTTTATTACATAGATCTCGTTAAATACTAACTTTTTTGTAGATACAACTTTCCCGTATCCCTTATAGTTTCCCCAGAATAAATTCCGAAAATTCACCTAAAAAACACCCATTTTCAACAAAACAGAAAACCTTATATTTTCCGAACTACCAGAGATAATTGCAATCTTTTTGGACAAATAGCTAATACCCCATTAGTACTACAAAATATTATTGCACCAAATAATTCTGTCCATAAACAAATTTTTTATAACACTTCAAATTTCTTAAATTTTGTCAAAATTTTTAAAATTTTCTTTCCGATATATTTTCGTTAAATCTCAACATTTTAAAAATATTCCTTAAATAGAATTCATCAAAACCTCGAAACGGTTTTTGAATCAACCTGTTTAAAACTATATTTGATTTTTCAAATTTTTTTGAAATCTCAACAATAAAAAAATTATAAACACTTATATTTTCAGAAATTTCAATTAACTTAAACCTTCTACTCAAAAACCTTTATCTACTGATTAAATAAAAATACCCAGGTTTCTCAACCTTATATCTTATCCGACCGTTTTAAAATTTTAAAATTCATACCAATTTTCTTTTAACTTATAAATAAATTTATCAACGTTAGACTAAGTCTAACTAACTAATAATAATACTTACAAATAAAACCAACATATTGTGTGTAAAAAATATACACAAAAACCCAAATAACTACAAATAACAAAACATATGCCAAAGAAAAAATCCACTAAATTAACATTTCCGTCCCCATCTTCCCCAGCTATGAGGAAGATTAACACTCGCTCCGGCGCAAAAACTAAAAAGAAAAGCTCAGAATCATCACCTGAACCCTCAACATCTAGTACACAAAATAAAAAAGCATCTCCAACCAAAACAATACAATCTGGAAACACGAATACCCTTATTTCAGAATCTGGCTCTTCTTTAGGCTTCACACCCTCTCAATCTTTAAAATCCGTAAACACGCTCGTCGACGATTATATGGAAGACGAGTACCTACCCAAAGACATGATACAAGGTGAGGAAACAGAATATGCTGACCTCCCAATTAAAATCATAACTGAATCTGCGTGCGCTATTTTGGAAGCCATCAGATCAATAGAAGACTTAAATACCGAAAAAACAAGACTCCAAATCAGAGAATTAGCCACAAAAATCCTAGATGTAACCACATCCGAAACCGACACCGAAATACCAATCCAAACCCAAACTCATTCTTGTAATTTCGACCCCAACTCACTAAAATACTAATAATAGACACCATCCAAGAACAACTAAAATCAGACAAACCAACAACAACTCCAAACCAAATATCGTACGCAGCCGCTACCAAAACTAATAGAAAAACCGAACCAAAACCAACCATTCCTACACAGAAAGTTAGTAAACCCGCCATCATTGTAACCGTGCCCTCTGCCCAAAATCGACAAGAAGCTACCACAAAGTGGCAACAAAGCTACTCCTTCAAAAATGTCCCATACGCACCCACAAAATTTCAAGCCATCACCTCAAACAAAGTAAAGGTAGAATTCGACAACACCGCACAATGTTCCGAAACACTCGACAATCTAAAAAACAACGAGCATGTAAATGCAGAAATGGCCCGTCTTCTCCAACCAATGATCATAATAAAAGGCATACCAAACGAAATACCCTTTAAAGAATTAAAAAATTATATAGTTACACAAAACACATCCATTCAAAATACACTCAATAACCCAAACGAAGAATTAACCCCGTGCCTAGCAAAAAAGAACAAAAACCCAGCCCTGTACACCGCTATCTTTCGCGCAACTCCTAACGTATGGAGAAGCGCACTCAACCAGGAAAAAATCAATATTGATCACCGCAGAATCCACGTTGCCGAACACGCCCCCTTGCTGCAGTGCTTCAAGTGCCAAAAATTTGGCCACACAGGGAAGCACTGCACAAATAAAGAAACATTCTGTAGCCACTGCGCAGACAGTGGCCACACCTATCAAGATTGCCCAAAGAAAACTGACTTAGAAGCAGCCAAATGCACAAATTGTACCCTCTACAACACCATAAACAAAAATAAAATAAATAACCCAAACCATTCCTCCACCTCCTATTTGTGTCCTATAAGAAAGAACTATCTAATTAAATTATAAGGCCGAATAGACTATGGCACAAAATAAACACCACCACCATAAATCTAAAACAATTGAAATAGCATACACAGCCTCAACAACACCAATCGGCCACAATAACACTACCAAAACATAAATAAAATACTAATAATCTCATCCGAGAACAAATAGCATACAAAATATGCTACAAATAACAAACAATAAACCAATATAATACGAACAAAAAACAAATATGGAGGAAACTCGCTTGTAAACCGTAAGCAAGGAGTTCTATCCGTAACTTAAACGGAATAAAAAAAAAAAAAACTAGTATGTTTTAAAAAAGTACCTAAAATAAAGAGAGAAAAAAATAAGACAATATCACATACATAGTTCTGAACCCAAGCGGATGGCACGTCTGGCGTGCCATCACCTCCTTTTGAGTGTGGCGCTAGCCACTGGAGCCGTGTCATTTTTAAATCGATGATAACTCTTTCAAATTAAGTTTAAGGGAAATCTACCCAGAATAAAACTATCTTCATTTTTCACGCAAATCCAGCTCGTAGCCTTCGTTTCTGTAATTGTATGTAGCAACGAATAGGTTAATTATGAATAGAAATATATAAAAATACACATGACTCAGGTACAAATGTTCATATTCGTCACACAAACATCTGCCTTATCCGAGACTTAAACCCAGGGTTGACGGTGCGAAAGGCAGGATCGCTACTGCTACACCAAGCTTCATCAATTCTCAAATGAAAATAATCTCACTTATAGAATATCTACTATGACTCCAATTTGATCCTGGATATATTTTTTTAAAGAAAAACTTTTTTTGTTACCCTTCTCGAATCGACAGTATTGGTTTGTTATATATATAAATGATGATTCGTAGGTCATACGGGTACTATATAGAGGTGTCAGTGGACCAGAAGGACTGGGTTCGCGTTGTGGATCATAGCGAATACTTCTGCCGCTCCTGGCAGAATCTCTACTTCGAGCCACGCGTGGTGCAGTTCATCAAGCTTGTCGGCACCAGCAATACCGTCAACAAGGTATAAATACTTCCATTAAAACATTATTCTAAGTGTTTGAATAAAAAAATATCCTCAGACAGGATTCGAATCCAGTCGAAAAACAGGCTAGACCCTATAATCGCTCTTACGTATTGTTGTGAGGTCGGCCCTGGTTGACTTTTTCAAAGAACCAAAAAAACACACACACACTTTGAAACACAAAATTTACTATGTAAATTTGGTATACACTTCACAAACTACTCGAAACCTTGATTCCATGTACGGGAGCGGGGCTAGATGTGCTTTTCGCGAGCTCCAGAATAGGGTTCATGATTTCTCGAGCTTTTCAATTTCTCGGGTCTCGAGAATTCTCGAGGCTAATTTCTCGGGGCTTCTCGGGTTGTCGAGAAATTACGTTTACGTACGTTTTCTCATATTATTGCATTCCAATAACGTCAACAAATTCAGTGGCTTTCCTTTCAAATAAAAGTATCAAATTAATTATAAAACTTTTATTGATTATATTCAAAAACATTAATCTTATGAATAAGTTAAATGATTTTTTTTAAACACAAATAATATTATTCGGACTCATAATGACAGCACCATTTTTGGCTGATTATTTAGAACTTATTAACAAAAGAAGCTTCTATTAAAGTAATACAGACAAAACATTGTAACAAAAAAAAAATCACTTTTTGTGAATCCAATTATGGTGAAGCCGTCTTTTGCAGCCAGCTTTGCCAATGTTTCACCCAATGATTGTATCGGTGGAGTTTTGAAGTTTAGTTTCCGTTGCTGCATATTTTATTACCCAGGCCTGCTTTTTTTCGCGGCACTCACACCTGAACTTGTAGATGCTTCAGATTCGGATTCTTCTTGGGTCCTGCATCTAGTAATATTGATTTTATGCACATATGCTAAATGTCTCACCAACCCGCTAGTATTTGAACCATTGCAAGCAATGGTTTTTGGTCACTTTAGGCATTGCGCATTTGGAGATTCCTTATTTTTTTTATATTTCCATACTTTTGATGCTTCCATCTTTACTATTATAGTGACGTTTCGATATAATCTATAAGAAACGCAATTCAAATTAATAATAAGCCCTTGGAGTAATATGTCAGTCACACACACAACACAACTGGCAATAATCGTCTCACAAATTTAAAATGACACATAAATTAATTTCAAATTACTGACATAAGAAAAACATCAGAATAATTCAAAACTAAGCTTGTATACTTAATGTATCGTTAGTTATTTTTTGTATTAAAGTTTGACTAAAAAATAATAGAAAAGAACAGATAGGTACTCGTACCTAGTAAAATTTAAGGTCATATTTAGCTTATAGTATTGATAAAAATAATATGAATAATAAAGCCATGATGTGTCAATAAAAGTGAAAAGACTTACCTGTGTGATTTCAATTTATCACGTAATCTGTGAAACACTCAATACGTAAACTATACTTGGCTAGAGTCGAAACACGAATGAACGTGTAAAAACGACGCTGCAGAGCGCTTGCAGCGAGATCAAAGGGTGCCGCTGCGCTTTGGCCCGCGTCGCCACGCAACACAACAAACGGCGATTTAATTTCTATATAGGTACATGATTTCTCGAGTTCTCGACTTTTCTCGAGCTAGATTTCCCGCGAATTCTCGAGCCGAGAATTCGCGGAGTCCCGGAATGAACCCTACTCCAGAGTCTAACTAACTGTTTTTATGAATAAATAGTATAATAGAAAATAACGCGATTCAGCTGAAAGTAAAGTATGAAAAAATACAAGTAATGAAATAATCTAGGTAAGCGATTTATAGTAAGTAAACAGGGTTATAACAGTAAGTTATCGTAGTGAGAATTTAATAGCTAAATAAAACAATTCGATTTATATAATAGTAGTTTATGATACTGTTGCATAATAAGGGTTCTTATAACACGAGTGTGTTTTAAAAAAACGAGCCGTAGGCGAGTTTTTTTATAGTATCACACGAGTGTTATAAGACCAAGTTATGTATAGTGTCATACACTACTTTATCTACTTTCATACTATAATACGTAAAACAATATTGCAAATAAAACGCTGAATATAACAACAAATTTTTAAATGTCAAATGTTGGCGCCAAGGTGCAAATATCGATTGCGCATGCGTGTTGCGTCGTCACGGACTCGTTCATTGAAACCTTTTTAAAGTAGAGGTTCAACCTCCTTGGTCCAGATGGAGGTTGTATAGGTGTATCGTTATGATAAAAAAGTTATATTATGTTACAGGTGTCCATACAAGACCTGTATCGTAATGAAACTTTTTTTTTATTATTTTTGGCCTGTACGTAATGTTTGTCATAAGCATTTTGTTTTCAGTTTTAGAATCTTTGTATTATAGTATTAGAGTAGATAAAAAAATTAACAGTTAGGAACATGTCCGATTAAGATATTGTGAAGGTAGTAGAAAATATTTGAGGACCATTACCTTAGTCATCCTGTGATCACGGCTCCTGTAAAGGAGTCGAAACGTCAGGATTTAAATATAAAATAAATATGAGCAAAATCCGTAAAAAAATTGTTTCATTCGAATTGTATTTTGTCTTTAGGTGTTTCACGCTGTGGCATTAGAAGCTATGCATACGACACGAGTTCCGCCATTATGCAACGGATTGGTGAAGCCCACACATAACGTCGCCACCGTGGAACTATCCGCCGTCGTCATCGAAGGCATCAGGTACGAATCTGCACCGTATGTTACATAAAATAAGGGTCATATCCTAATAGCAATATTGTTTGTAAGTCAAAGTAAAAATACCACAATATGGTTTATAATTTCATAGTTTTTATAACAGTTAGTTTATAAGTATAATTATAATTATTTCTTTTATATATATTATGTAATCATAAAGTTTAATTCTCTCTTATATACATGTCAACCGCATCGACGTTGTAAAATGAAATACTAAAGGAAATTGGATTGTATAAAAATAATAAATAAAATAAATAAATATTTCTTATATTCATACCAATAAGCCTAGCCCAAAGTACGCACTGCAATGTTTGTGTTATGGATACTAGGTTAACGGATAGACATACATATATGATACATAGATATGTTATAATCAAATATGTATATATAAATACCCTTAACCAGGTACAAATGCTCACATACAAACACCTGCCCCTTCTGGGATTTGAACCCAGGACCGTCGGTGCGAATGGCAAGGTCATTACCGTTGCACCAAACAGTCGTTAAAATGTAACGAATCAGAAGAAGAAGCACGACATTCACACCAATTAGCCTAGCCCAAAGTGAGCACTATAAGGCTTGTATTATGGAATATAGGGTAAAAGATAGACATTTATGATACGTAGATATTTAATACTAGCTGACCCGGTAACGCGTTGCTATGGTAACGCGTATACAATGGAAAAAGAGCGGACACATAAAAACACAAACAACAAATTTGTGTATTTAGAGTATATATTTATAGAAATATTAACACATATGACTCACATATGGTACAAATGCTCTATTCCTTACACAAACATTGCCCCGTCCGGGATTCGGTGTCGGTGCGAAAGGAAGAACCAAACGACCATTGCAACAAACGATCGTCTTCGTCATCTTCCCGATCAAAAGTTATATTTCTATCCCTCGGAGACAGTATTTTTTTTTTGGATCGAAGTCTGGTACATTATTGAAACCCATGGCAGTATATGCAAAATGTTTATAATTTTACTTAGGACTATATAGATTTTTATCGATATGATTTATAGTCTTTTGCGCAATCACATGTTCTAACCAAATACCAAATGTCAACGAAATCGGTAAACCCGTTCGTGAGTTATAGTAGGACATAGCCTAGCCTATGATTTGCGTAATCAAATGTTCTTACCATATACCAAATTTCATCGAAATCTGTCAACCCGTTCTTGACTTACAGAAGGACATACAGACAGACGGATAAAATTTTTAAAAATAGTTGGTAATAATTAGTCATGAAACGATTATCCTTACTAATATTATAAATTGGATAGTGAGTTTGTTTGTTTGTTTGTTTGTTTGTTCCGCTTTCACGCCGTAACTACTGAACCGATTGCTTTGAAATTTTGCAGACGTAAAGATAAAAGTCCGGATTAAATAATAGGGTACTTTTTATCCTGGAAAAATTGATATTCCCGAGGAAAAACAAAAATATTGTTTGCTTGATGGATGGATTGTAGATGGCGCTGTGTGTCGTTTAAAACAAGGTAAAATATTGCAAACGAATATAAACATGTAAATTTAGAAGCTACATGATACGATAATGAATCCCCGAAAATGAGGAATTCCCGAGGGATGACGTACAATTTGTTTTATCGTCTAAACTGTTTTTTTTACATCTACTTATATGTTGCAAACGAATATGAACATGTAAATTTTGAAGCTAAATGATACGAAAATGAAACCTCGAAAATGAGGAATTCTCGAGGGATGACGTACAATTTGTTTTATTGTCTAAATTGTTTTTTTATCATCTACTTATCCTGAAATTACTAAAGTCAACGAATTACTAATTGGTATAAGTATTAGTTCTAGAGGTATGCGAAAGATGGCGCTGGGTGTTTTTAAAACGTGGTAACGAAGTGTTTTTTTAAGATACGTAAGAAGTGGAATGAATTATATGAATTTTGTATCCAGCGTTACATCGCGCTTCTTAGATTTTTTCGTGGGAATGGTCAGGTTTTCTTATAGTTGTGCTTTGTACCGCAATATAACCGAATTCCACGCGGGCGAAGCCGCGGGCGGAAAGCTAGTTTATTATATTATCATAAAATTTGTCCAAAAAAATAAATGTACAGACAGAGCCTATAGATTTATATAGTAGAATAGATATGATATATGGCCTATCATTTGCGCAATCCCATGTTCTAACCAAATTCCAAATTTTATCGAAATCGGTCAACCCATTCTTGACTTTTAGAGGGGCATACAGACAGACAGATTTTTTTAAATAGTCATAAATTTAATTAGTCATAACGATTTATATACTGATATAGATTATATTCTCCAGCCGTTCTCGTAACGCCTTGCTTAACGGTGATACGGAGCACTACGATTGGGAACAGGGCTACACCTGCCACCAGCTGGGATCTGGTGCCATCGTGGTCCAACTGGCGCAGCCCTACCTTCTGGGCTCCATCCGTCTACTGCTGTGGGACTGCGATTACCGCCACTACTCGTACTACGTGGAGACCTCGCTCAATTACTGGGACTGGGAGACCGTCTGCGATCACACCAGGGACCATTGCAGGTGAGCCAGCATTCGGTGATAGAGAAAAGCATGTATCTATTTATTGAAATACACACACACACACACACACATATATGTAAAATCACGCCTTTCTTCCGTAGGCAGAGATTACAGATTTTCACTTACCATGATCTTTTTTCTTTTCGACGAGAAATGCGCCTTATGCATACTCCGTTGCTTGGGTAGACAGCGGAGTTATGTGGGGCTCTCCCTCGGTCACCCACCCGATAACGACAACGACGAAGCCCAGTGGGTGATCGGAGGTCTACCCACTAAAACTCGTCGTTGTGCCTTCATACTGTCCTGCAGCCTTGATCCTGACATACATCTTTCGCTTCTATGGCTCGTCGGTTAAGGGTACTTTTCACCTGGCCTTTTTCAGGACATCCTCAATTTAGTCCTTGAAATTTCGCCTTGGCCTCCTCTCTACATGATTAAACCATACCATTGGATTACCAACATAAAATATAGCACAAAATAAATTATATATAGATATATAACATAGCGTATAAATTTATAATTAGCAATCAAATAAAACAATTTATTTAGGTCGTGATCACGGTTCCTGTAAAGGAGTCGAAACACTCTAAAAGTCCTAAATAAATTGTTTTATTTAAATATAATTAGCAAGATAGTAATTAAACACAAGACACAAATACAACACAAAAGTTTAAACTCCATGACTTGGATATAGTACGTACTATCGAGGTCTCTCGTGCCTTACCACTTTGTAGAAATATTCGTTTGAACTGATCGCATCAGACACGCCCACACGACCCCTAATTGGCTTCGTATTTTACTACGATTTATACTACGGCCAATCATAAACAACTAGTTTTAAAATCGCCCTTTATGTCAGTACTGTCAACTGTCAATCTGCTCTCACTTGCTTGTTTGCGCACGCGCGCCATTGTTGAATGAATGGAGCGGGGCGTGGCCTGAAGCGATAGGCATCGTGCAGCGTGCAAGCGACTTTCGACTTAGGAGTGATAAGGCGCCAGAGGCTTCGATAGTACAACACTAGTTACATATTCAGTTACAAGATTTCTTTAATTTAATTCTGAACTTTTATGTTCACAGGTCATGGCAAGTGATTTACTTCACCCCGCGTCCGGTGTCCATCATTCGCATAGTTGGCACAAACAACTCTGTTAATGAAGTAAGTTTGTATTAGGTATCTGTTGTTGTGCTACTTAAATAATTCCCGATGACTTCTGCTAAGATTTACAACTAATTTAAAACTACATTTGAGTTTGCAAGAAATTCTTTTGCCGCAACAGAATATGTATTACTACTAGAATCATGCCTCACCCAATTATCAATACTCAATATTTTATTGCTAAACCAAAATGTATAAAGATGTTTTAATAAAAAAAAATTGGTTGTCCGTAAAGTCAGTTTACGGACGATAATTTTACGTGATAGCGTCATAACAAAATATTGATAAAAATTCCACACTTTTATGAATTAAATTGAATGATCATTATTTTGTAAAATGCAAAGAAGGAGTTAATTGATTTTTTTTTGTGATTATTTACATTAAATTGTTGTAATTAAACAATGGAAACCACATTATCTTTTCACTTCATGAAGTGGAAGAGAGATAGATGCGCCACAAGTCGAACTCTTAGGCCGATCGTGCCTCTCTATCGCCTCTTCCGCGCTCTCGCTTGCACGCTCGGCTCAGGCGGAACGTTACACTTTTTCGCGCATGCAGCCGGTGTTCATAGATTTATAAGACGTTGTCAAGTCAAAATGTTTACAGATCATTATGGGATCTGTCGGGCAACTATGAGAGAAAACCTTTTTATATATATCTAGTTATGTATATAGTTGGTTAGTTTAGCGGAGCTTTTAGCACTAAGCCTCTTGATTGGCCAATTGTGCGTATCTTTGGTTGTCTTTCTTCTTTAGCCATCCCAATTCCACCCAGAAGGTTAGCAGCCTTTTCAGGCTGTAGGTTTCCGGGAGTGATGTTGGGGACTGGAGCTGTGCCCATTGATTTTCCATGCATTTATGTATCTTTTAATAATAAGAAACAATTGTTTTATTATAGTATTTTCCATTTTTTATTACTTTGAGTATCTTGTTTAGTAGGAATGTAATATATGATTTCACAGGATTCGTATGTATGTCACATTTGTATGTATTGTAACGTTTGATAGGTATTCCACCTGGTGCACCTAGAGTGTCCAGCGCAGGTGGAGGAAGCGCGAGAAGAGCCATCTTCTGTCACCAAAAAGCAGCGCCTCGCTTTGCAAGACACCCGTCTGAACCCTACTCAAGGTATAATTAATAAATGTATAATAACTTGGCGACACGTTGCTTTGTTATAAATTAAAATGAAACATATCCGATGTCCTAAGTCGAAATAATCCAGAAAAAAATTTAAAAATCATCAAAATTTGTTGAGTAGTTTCGGAGTTTATCGAAGTCAAACACTGTGACAGGGAACTTTTATATGTTAAGATAGATTGGCGCCCAAACTTGAAACGGACGGTACGATATCGGCGCCCACCACTTTGTTTCCGAAACCAAGAAACAAAGTATGGCTTGTTTTACGATTATGATACGATACTATTATGGGTCCTTTCCAATCAACAACATTTCACTGGATAGCAATATTGTAATCTATTCTATGTTTACAAGGTGTTTGGTAATACCTGTGTTATCCTGAATATGGTACATACAGTATCATGCATGCAACTACACAAAATTATTAAAAATCCTGAAAACACGTCTAAAAACTCCACGACGTCCCCTCATTCACCAAGTGCCATTGGTTCGTCGAACCATCCATTATCATCAGACGATAGGTCGTTCGACGAAGCAATGACACCAGGCGGAGTCACGGGAACCCTTGCGTACACTTCCGCGGCCCCGCCGGTGGATGTCTGCCCTAGGCGGACCCTTCTGACATAGTAGCAACCCTAGACCAAGATTGTCTATCGCGATTGACCATTGAATTGAATAATTTTATTTCACATCAGAGTTGACTTACAATATGTACAATACAAGATGGTAAAATTTAAAGACTGTAGCGAACTGACACCCAAACTAGGAAGAACCTACGTCTATAGTTATCAACCCACCAATTCCATGGAATTATGAAAAACAATAGTCCATATACGTCATACAAATAAAAAAAAAATTATACCCATTTGGTTCAGGCTTGGCAATAACTTTCCTGGGTTTTAACCTGTCAACCCTATTCGGTATTATACAGGTACTCCTCCAACCGCAGCGCCAGGGTCCACACCGTCGGAGACCAGCGGGCGAGCCGCCTCCCCCTGCAGCTCGGAGGGGAGCGCTTCACCCCCTCCTCCCCCACCTTCACCACCACGAGCTCGGTCTCTACCCCCAGCAGAGACCGCCACTGAAGCCGAGGAACGCTACGACTGAGCCTGGGGGACGAGAAAACCAGACGGATCGCGGAAAAGGTTGCACTCACACACACATTGTTTTGTTAAAAAAATCAAACGCCAATAACTAGGGTATTTGACTGCAATGAAAATATAGATCAAACTCTTGTTAACTTAACCCCTTGAAGCCCAGCTTTGTGTTAAATGAGTTATTTCTCTCTCAATCGGGGAAAAAAATATGATTCAATCAAAAAGAATCATTACCAAAGCCGTAATAAGGATTAAATTAGACTGCGCTATGGAGCATTATATAATGCTCGTGGATTTTAGGTATCGTTGTCGCGCACATGATATAATGCTCTCGGGTTTTAAGGGGTTAACAGTAAACATGCATGATCCTGACATGCATCTCTCATTTTTTCAACTTTCATACAAGCTTTTTTAATGTTTTAGAAATATGGCATTAGAAATGCAAATAAAAAAAATACACTAATATTTATTAAAACCAATTTAGCCCACACATTATTACAAAATAATTAAATAATATTATGTTCGACCACGTGATTAAAAATGCACGGGGTTGGCTGCATCTGGAGTGACGTCACCTGCTTGTTTACATGTCAGTCTTAACCCCTTAAAATTATAGAAGGTTCTATAGCGCGCAGTCTGATTTAATCCTTATTACGGCTTTGGTAATGGTTATTTTTGATTGAATGATATTTTTTCCCCAATAGAGAGAGAAATAACGCATTTAACACAAAGCTGGGTTTCAAGGGGTTAAGTTTATGTACGGTTATACGATTTGACAGCTAAAAGTACGTTTACAAGCAGATAACGTCATGACACAAGTGACCTGCATAAAAGTGTCTAACTTTGCGGCGGGTTTTTTATTACTTTAAATTTTGATGGTATTTTAAATAGAAAATTGAGAAATTGACAAATAATTAATAAAAAGGCCGATGATATAGTATAACGGTCATTTTGGGATATTTTTTTAAAACCTGTCAAATACCCTATTCCGAACGACTTGTCCTATTTCGAGAAAGGCCTAATTTATTTCTAGGCAACAGAACTATAGTACTATTACTAGGAATGAGTTAAGAAAAACTGTTGTTAGAAATGCGATGGGCCGCACACAAAACGTCAACTGAGGCCTTATATCTCTTAGCGCTATACAAGTTCAATTGTCAATCAATCAATATATTTATTTCCCAGAATATGGTTAGAAAAGATCTTATTGAATAACAAATTAATAACATAAAACTGGTCATAATGGTCTGGTCAGAAGGAGAAATAAAATTAAAGATATAATAAATATCAATAGTGGCGTCTCCCTTCCACAGTCAAACTTGTATCACAGTAATAGCAGATGTTCACTATTTCAGGCTTACTTTGAACTCTTTTTCCGTCCACGCTATATATATATCATCGGTATCGGAGAGTAAGTGATTGCGAACGGTTGCATGTTGTTAGTTCGCAGATTACAAAAAAGTGCGAACATTTAAATAAAACTACATTTACGGTATTAACTGGGCATTTAAGATAACAAAACTTGATGATAGCCACGATTTTTGCCTATAGACTCGGTCGCCACATCTGCATGGGACTTCTAGGGACTTGTTAGAAATGGTTCATTAACACCAGTCGCTATACCGGAAATCAGTTTTATATCCGTCTCATAGTATACTCTAAATTAAATGATCTAAAGAATAAAGTCACTTAAACGAGAAAGTCGTTACAAATGAATTCCACTGTATTTTATCCTGACGTTTCGACTCCCTTACAGGAACCGTGATCACAGGATGAATAAGTAGGAAAACAGAACGTTAGGATTAAATATATGAAAAAAAATTAAATCTGCAATTAATCCGGTAAAAGTGGTTTTATTTAAATGTGAGATATGCGCGAAAGTTCGAGCAGTAAAACGCGTAATGCTAGCTCACTTGCGACCAACTTCAGCGCCTATCTCCAATATTTAATTGTGATGTACAAATAATAATCGCTTTTAAATTTAGCAGCATAATGTCTAAAATGGAGTGACTATCTATGGTAGGCTTGCCAGTTACCCCGTTTTTCCGAATTTACGGGTTACCCCATTTTTCCGACTACAAGTTTATGGGGACCCTTAATTAGCTAAATTAAATAGGAAATAAAAGTTCTTGTATTTCGACCAATTGGCTAAGCAATACGTTTTCTAAAAACGTTTAGTCATAAAACAACGCTATTTTAATTGTCTCCCGTAAAAAAAGACTTAAACCCGTTTTTTATGTTAGTAACCCATAAATCACGCAGTGGCAAGTGGCTACCCTAATCTGTAGTTACAATATTGTGATCTAAGGGGTAATAGATCTCCAAATATGAACCGCTAAAAGTACAGAAAATTGTAATTGGCTAATTCACTTTGTGACCACATTTGAAACACCGAGTCAGATTTGTCATTTTTGAGAAAAGATTCAAGAAAGATAAAAAAAATGCAGTCTCAGCTTGTGCCTGACCTTTTAAATAAATTGAATATGGGCAAACTTCTATGTATAAAAATACTTACGTTTTAAGTAGATACCTATCTGGCCTAGTTTATGATGGCATTTTTTTAACCGGCAACACTAGTGATATATCAAATTGAAATTGATTTCAGTAAAAAAGTATTATAAGAAAAAAATATAATGTAGATAACAGCTCATAAACATCCTATAAAGCGTTTAATATTTTCAAGAAAGTCGGTGAGTAATTCTGGTATAATAATAAGCTGTCATTTTTAATAATCTTTTGCCATGTAGTAATATTTCATTAATTAGTGTAGTGTTTTGTAGTTATTGCGATTATTATGTGATGAAAATCAAACTTAAGTTTAGTGCGTTACTTAACTTAGATTTTGCTATTGAAGATTAGGGAATGTACCCAACTTTTTACACTTTTATATCCCCTTCCCCTCGGTGATCACTCGTAGTATATGCCAAAACACCCCCATAAATATGGTTTTAATTTTTTGCTAACAGAAAGTTAAACGAGTGACGAAAATCCCTCCTTCCTTGAAACCAAGCGTGGTATTTTGAAAACCTGTCCCCCCTAAACGGTTCACGCAGTATGGGTGCGTTCCGTTACGTCTTCTTTGTGATCACAAATGCAGTGCGTTTTTATGCACAATCCATAAAACAAATTGTAGATTAGAATGTTGACAAAGGTGTTTAGATTATTAGTTTAGGTATAAGTGAGCCTGTATATTTTCATCTAGTAACAAAGCTCCCTGCTTATTGAATATAGAAAATGAAATAATGTATATAATTTGCTAATATTAAACCTGATTTTGTCGACATCAAAAGATGTTATTTAGAACCAGTGAATTGTATAATTTGTAGCTTACAGGATACATATCGTGTGTGCGATTGAGTATGCCATTTATTGCACAAAAGCCCCTCATTTCTTTGTGTTTTAAATATACATAAATTTTTTTTTATATAATTTCACTATTTTTCACATCATACTTGATATGACTGGTCTGTATAAACTAGGCTTGTCAAATGCCCCGTATTTTATGATTTACCCCGTTTTTTGGGCTTCAAGTTTATAAGAACCCTTAATTAGCTACATCGAATACGGGGTAAAAACAGTTACCCTATTTTTATCAATTGACTGAGCAAAACTGAGAATTTTTAAAACGTTACAAGTAACAATTAATATAAATTTTAAAAATTTTGAATTTTATGACAAAGCTATTTCAGTTGTCTGCCGTAAAAAAGACTGAAACCCGTTTTTTATGTTGGTAACCTTTAAATCACGCAGTGGCAAGTGGCAACCCTTGTATAAACAGAAAAAAGTTGTTAATGAGCAGAATTATAAACTAATCATAGTTTCAACAATTTTATTATGAATCCCTTCAGTTATTTAGTCTATAAGCTATTATTTTTCTAGTCTTCTTTGACAAAGTTGAATTCTTTGCCATGTTACTTACTAATAAACAACTAATTCAGATGGGGACATGCATTTTGTGTGCCTGATGGTTTAATATCACTGAATATGTATAGAAAACATGTCAAGTTCCTCACTTCTGTTTTATCAACAATAATTCTTATCAATTCATCAAAATGACTGATATTGGGTAACCTGATATGCTGTTAAAGTAAAATAATAACTTTATCAACATTCTGTGTAATCTCTGTTCCGATTCTATGTGGAAACTGAGAATTTTTCACATTATTGAAGCCGAGAAAACTATTTTTGTTAATATCATGTTAAGTTTTAGTTTTAGAATATAGTTGTAAGAGTAATATGTTTAGAGATTTTTGTCAAGTTGGATAGAGGCAAAGATGTATTGCGATGTATAACTTGAGGTTGTGATATTAAGGTGGAAGAATTATTGCAAGAACATCTGCTACAAGCGGTTATAAATGGAAAACGATTTATTCCAAATTGTGTAGGATATTAAGAATATTTATTTTTAAAAATGTATTTAATCTCAGAGTATTTGTTATTGTGTAATGATTCGAAATTAAGCTACTGTGATAAAGAGTTGTACTAGTTGATTTGCAAACTTATAGTAATGCGTAGTTGGATAAGAATTGGGATACGTATCAATATTGAGCTTTTATTTATGTTTTAATAAACTACATTGAAGCATTATGTTACTGTCGTTATTGAAAATACCTTTTATTTTCATATTATATTAGCTGACCCAGTCACACGTTAAAGTGTTATAAATTAAAATTAAACCTATCCTATGTCCGAAGTCTCAACAAATCCAGAAAAATAAAAAAAAAAACAAAAATCGGTTGAGTACAATCAGTGGCGTAAATAGGGGGGGGCAGAGCGTGCAAATGCCCTTGGAACGTCTACGGTAAAAAGATAAGTCACGTGGTACCCACCGGAAGAACGTTCCAAAGGGCGGCGCAGCCCTCTGACAGGGGCGGAAAAATTGGTAAACTGCCCCGTGCGGCAATTAATCTATTGACGCCACTGAGTACAATACGAACATTGTGATAGGGAATTTTAACATATATAGATTTATACGACCTGCCTTTCGCATCGACGGACGGTCCTGGGTTCGAAGCCCGGGCGGGGAAGATGTATGTATGAAAAATATGAGCATTTGTACTTGAGTCGTGGGTGTTTCTATATTTCTATGAATATTACATATCTATGTATCATATATGTATGTTCATCCGTTACCCTAGTATCCATGGATGTGAACGAGTGGCAGATATAAAAATCTAGTAGCTTCATAACTAAAAATGGCAAGAAACTGAAAATTTGATTAATAATCAAATTTTATCATGCTCTAGTGTTTTTATAATCGGTGACCTATTGTTTTTTTCTCCAATCCAAGTTATTTCTGAGGAACTGTACCTCGTAAAAGATTCAGTTAGGCAAAGTAATAATTTCATAATATAAAAAAACGAGATTGTGAAACTTAAAAGAGTCGGTAATATTGTAACAGTTTTATTTAATGTAATTAAAAGCTTATTTAATACTCATTTGCCTCCCTTTTGCATAATACATTGTGCTTGTTGCTTGTTTATTCACTCCCCATATTGTGTGTCAATTTATAAACTAATAATATATTATATATAATACTTAATATTGCTGATAGGTCAATAAACATCATCTGTATGTATCTATAATGAGTTAAATAAGTTAAATATTATATGCTATTTCAGGAATTTGTACATATGTAGGTTCGAAAAATTAAGACACTAAAGATAGTTTTAGAAAATTTATTCAAGTTATTTTAGGGCCTTTTTCTCTCAATTCTGCTCTAGTTTTCTTCAATAATTGTTTTCCTTCTATTATGTCTGGATTATTTTGTTCAGCATACTCATCTAATCTTATCCTCAATATTTTCTTTAGTTTTTCTATGCTATCGCCCTTCTGTAAAGCTGATATGCCTATAATATCTGTAAATGAAATGACTTTGCTTGGCCTGATTTCTTCAGGGACAGTTTGAATAAGCTGGTCTATTCGCTCATATGATTCAATAACTTTTTCATAGGTTTCCATAGATCCATCTAAATCCATTTTGTTAATTGCCAAAATAGCAGGTTTTTCTAGTAACTCTGGATCATAAAGTTCTAACTCTTTGTTCAGTAGCAATACAGTTTCCAAACAAGACCTCTGTGGATGTCTTGGGCTCAACTGAAAACCTTGCACATCAGCTATGAACAACAACAACTTAGTTCTTTCAACATGTTTCAAGAAGTTATGACCTAACCCAATATTTATATGAGCCCCTTCTATAAGCCCTGGCAAATCTGCAATAGAAATTTGTCTGTGGTCATCATAATGTATAATTCCTTTATTCGGTTTAATAGTGGTAAAGGGATAATTTGCAATTCTAGGTTTTGCCCTTGATATTGACTTGAGAAGTGAACTTTTGCCAGCATTTGGGAATCCAACTAGTCCTATATCAGCAATCAACTTCAAATCTAATCTTACATGATGAGTTTGACCAAAGTGACCGAGAAAGCTATTGTCTTTTGTGCCCCCTGGGCCACCCCTAGCTAATATTACTGTTTGGTCTTCACTATCAATTGTGCCCAATACTTTGCCGTCTTCTCTGAACACCGTGACACCTAGAGGTACTTCAAGTTTAATATCAGCTCCTGGATTCCCAACTATTTTAGTTTTGCGGCTGTCTTCACCATGTCCAGCACAAATGGTCTTACCCCGATGTAAATTCATAATATTCCTTAAGGTGGCGTCTTCTTTACCGACACAAAAAACACATCCTCCTTGCCCTCCAAGACCGCCATACTTTGGTAGACCCGTTCCACCTGTACCACCTTTAACGTGGAGTCTTATGGAATCTATAAATTTAGATCTAAGATAACTACGTGGTCTTTTTAGGTCTTTTACGGCATTTAGTGTTCGTGATATAAACACCATTTTATTAATAATCTTTCGGTTGATGGGTCAGTACAATATAATTTTCTATAATTTAGTCTTCAACCATAATAAAGGTCTATATGCCAGAGAAGTATTCATTGCAATATCCAGTATTTAATGATTATTTGATGCAGTTTTGATTCACTTCACACAACTCAAACCGGGTGAAGAAATGTGTCAAATAAATAACGAGACGAGATTTAGGTTATAACAACAGAGTAGCAACATCAAAAAGTGTTTAACCTATGACTTTTTGACGTTGTAATTGTTTTGGCTATCGGTCAAACTGTTTGCTGTGGCGGATATGTGTCTCATACCTATTACTTGGATTATTAATCATTAAAGCGTTCGTAAACATGCACCACCAGTGCTGACAAGTGAAATAGTAATAGGTAATAAAGTATTAGGCTGTCTAGTTATAGCACTATTCGCCTTAGCTTATGAGAAATGTAACAAAAAAAAATACGATTTCACCGAGGTTGCACCTCAGAACCAAACCAATACAGTAACAAAAAAGTACAACCAAAATATAATACAGTGTTAAATTAAGAACTTTGCACTTGCAATCTTACCTGAAGCCCTACCATGATCTCTTAGCGCGATGGAAGTTCAGTTGTCAAAGTGAGACACCGCTATATGCGGTCTATAGTGACATCTCTTTTCAACAGCTAAACTTGAATCGTTATAAGACGTTATGGTAGGGCCTCTGCTGATATCAAAACCTTCTGCCCTAAGAAAAAATAAAACAATCAATCACCATTAGTTTCTATTCTATTGTTGGCTGTCTTAAGACAAATGCCAAATGGATATAATTAGATGTATTAAAATGCGATCAAATAAGTGTGTCTTTATTATCCCGTTTTTGCAGTGTTATTGTGCAGCGACTTCACATAATCACGTCTAGTCGTGGCAAAAATGTATCTATAAACAGATTGGTATGGAACATTTGCATCTGGAATTGAACAAAGTTCCGGATTAGTGATATGTTTCATTTGATACATCATTCATCAAAATGGAAGTACCTATCGTAGGCTTTCTTTCACGCCAACTTTGTAACAGACGTGATATTTATCTGAGAATTTAAGGACGTAGTTGGGATATACTGAGCTGATAATTTCTGACAACTTCGGAAAGTTAATTGTACTACTGATATAATTAGCGGACTTATTTGGTATCTTTTAGTGTTAGTCTATAAGACAATAAAATCTTAGAAGAATCTTGACTATTCAATACCCACAGCACTTAACAATATCAAACATACAATTTTTTTTTTAAATAGAAAATAGGCATGCGCTTGACCACTATCTCGCCTGAGGGTAAGCGTCGATGCGATCTAGGATGTGACGCGCTTGCCTAGAAGATACCTATTCACTCGTGACTTGAAGACCCCTAAATTGTATTTGTCAGGAAACACAGACTCAGGCAAAGAGTTCCACTCCTTAGCGGTGCGTATCATAAAATTGAAACCAAAACGCTTAGTGCGACTCTTTCGTATATCCACCATATAACGGTGTCGCGAATTTGTAAGTCTGGTTGTCCGATGAAAAAATGGGGATGGCGGAACAAGGTTGTGCAATTCAGCTGCACACTCTCCGAAATGTATCCTATAAAAAACTGATAGGCTTGCTACCTTCCGCCTATGCTCAAGGCTTTTGAGTTTTTTACAGAAAAGATCTTCATTGCCGATGAGCCTCTTGGCCCTCCTCTCGATGGACTCAAGCGTCTGGAGCTGGTATCGGGCGGAACCGTCCCAAAGATGAGAACAATACTCCATACACGATCGAACTTGTGCTTGGTAAAGGGTGAGCAACCGGTGTGAAGTATTTTCTCACCTTCGCCAGAATGCCAAGTTTTTTTGAAGCCACTTGAGCCTTGCTCTCAATGAAAGAGCCAAAATTGAGAGTTGGTGATAAAGACATACCGAGAAGCTCAAGATGGTCAGTGATCGGCAGGGATACACCTCGGAAAGTAGGAGTCAAGTTGAAAGGACTCCTTTTAGCGGAGAAAAGACACGCCTGGGTCTTTGACAATTTGAACCTTACTAGATTGGCAGCGCCCCATTCGGAGACAGCCAGCAGAGATAAGTTCATGCGGCTAACCATCGCCTCTCTATGACGCTGGATCTGTTCAGCACTGGCTCGTGCATCAGACATATATGTCCCTACAACAGTGCTGTCATCTGCGTACCCTAAAATACCGGGCAAAAGCAGGTCATTTATATGCAGCAGAAAAAGTGTTGCAGAGAGAACAGAACCCTGAGGGACGCCGGCATTGATAGCCAAATGGTCCGACGAGCTACCGTCAATGACAACTCGTATTGACCGATCTCTCAGAAAGTCCGATATCCAGATACACAAACCAGTGGGAAGACCATATGACGGAAGCTTGCTAATAAGGCCCGCATGCCACACCCTATCAAAAGCCTTCGAGATATCAAGAGAGACGGCAAGCGCCTCACCATGCCTCTCGATGGCTTCGTTCCATTTGTAAGTGGCGTATGCTAGAAGATCTCCGGCAGACCGGTTCCGGCGAAACCCATATTGCCGGTCACTAAGGAGGTCATTTTCTTCTAGATACGACAGAAGCCTGTGGTTCAGTACACGTTCCATTATCTTGCAGAGAATGGACGTGACCGAGATGGGCCTATAATTGATAGGATCAGCACGACTGCCCTTTTTAGGCACAGGTTGCACGTTGGCCAGCTTCCAGGACTTTGGCACTTGTCCTTTAGCCAAAGATAAACGATATAGGCGTGTCAATACCGGAGCTAACTCAGGAGCGCAAGTCCTTAGTACTATGGCTGGTATACCATCCGGACCACTGGCTTTATTCACGTCCAGTTCCCGCAATGCCTTTCTGACTTCGGTTTGTCTTATACGAATTTCAGACATAAAAGTCCCACATCTTGACAAACCGGAAGGTACAGCATTGCTAGGATCCAATGCGAACTTTCGGAAAATAATTCGGCATATAAAATATTATTTAAAAGGTTATTTAAAAGAGATGATTGTTAATTGATGGGTAAAGTTAAGGCAATATATAGCAATATACCTAATTATTGAGAACCATGCTTAAGGTAAAAAGTATTTTGTATTCAAATTGGAAAGCATTGTATTTGGTAACAATATATAGTATAATGTAAATGTCGTTACTATAACATAGAAGACGTCTTGAACGAGTGGATGAAAAAATTTAGGCAAAGGTTTATTTAGGCAAAGTACCCTTAACCGACGAGCTTGTACGAAAAGGCTGATGACAGTTGAAGAAGCGAGAGATATATGTCAGGATCGGGGTAAGTGGAGATCTGTGATCTTTGCCTACTGGATTGTATGTATGCATTAGAGATGGGCGTTATGAGTATTTTTTAAAAACTGTTACGTAACGGTTTTGAAGTTTCCATAACGTTATTAAAAACCGTTTTCAGTTTAGGTTATCATTACCGCGATTGACGAGATGGTTTGGCTACTGTAAAACGAATGGATACGCAAACGCTGTTAGCTAACGTAACGCAAGTTTTTGTTTTAGTTATACGTAATTATGGTTGTGGCGATATGCCTTCATGCTTTTACTAGGCTTAGGATTAGTACGTTAAAACTTAAATGTATGAACTAGTAATTTTTATTGTAATGTGAATAAATGAGAACTTAAAAACTTTTCTGGCATATTTAAAAATCATCATATTTACAATAATTTTTGGGCCTTTTTTTAATATTATTGTTCATTTAAATTATTTGTTTTATTATTGGTTATATCTCTTTTTTGGCGCATTTACCCGTTCCTGGGAGCGCGGTTTTTGCATTGCGTTGGTTATGAGAAAAACGGTTTTATGTTTTGTAGTTACGTTACTTTTCGGTATGAAACTCAAAACGGGTTTTAATTATGTTTTGGTATAACGTTCTCATGCCTAGTATGCATTTTTATAAAGAATATTTAGACTTTACTTTGATTTGACCAAAAATATCAAATAATTTTTAGCATCTATTTTCTAGCCTTGTCACTAGAGTTGTTCAATGGGAAATAGTGGGATCCACTTTGTCATCTTTTAAGTATAGGTGTAGGTGTTGTCGTCAGAATATCCAGTCCCAAACTGAATGGGTTCCAAACGCAATTCTTTTTACTTTTATTATAAACACCAGAGAATTTTTTGGATGAATTTGGGATTTTCATTATGCCTCTGTAGCTTTCTTCTACAAAATGAAATTAATCTCTCTCATCATTCTGCCGTAAAATAAAGAACCTACCAAGAGCTTGTGCGAATAAAAAACATTTGAACTGAGTAAAATGGGTTTGCAAAAATTGGGTAACCTGAGCTTTTTATTTTTTTACTCGTTTTTTTAGTATGAAACTATAACAAGTGTTGTACCATTTTACAATCCTCATTAAATTTGCGAACTTTTAATGGCATTTGCCAAGGCATATTAGTACATTTTTTTAAATTGAGGCCTTTCAAAGTCGGCAAATTTTGGAATTTTAAATTCATAGTTTAACAAATAGTCTCAATTCTAGAAAACTTGGGGCAAGCATGTCATTATTTTTGACTGTGGTTCTAGAAATGTTATTGAGGGGTTACGATTCCAAAGTTTAAATGAACAAAAATAATAAAAATTAACCACAGTAACCGAAAAATGGTTACAGTTTGACCAAATTTCTAGGTTTTTCTTAAATGCCCATAATTTTCAAACTGCATGGTATAGATTTTTTTTTATTTTTTCATGATGGTTACAATCAATCCTGTCAGCCCTCTGAGTGTCAGCCCGTTTCGGCTTGACGTTGAGTCCTGGGACACCTTGTATAACTGACAATTACACTTGTTTGACACTGGCTAAATGCACAAATCGTGCAAGCCATAAATAGGTCACCTCATTTGTTCATTCTATGTGAAAGTGTGATCTGTGTGATATAGAATTATAGAATCTGTGCTTGTTTTGTGCGCCCACTTCCACTCAGTTTTTGAAATTAATATTGCAAGCCTAAGTGAATATTAATAACATTATCTACTATTATCAATGAATTTATTTGGTATAATCATTATACTTTTACTTTATGAAGTCCCGTTTATTTCAACCAGTGCTGGAGACCAATCATTGTTTTATCGAATTTGTGTAGAGAACTGTATGAATGATACTTGTCAAGCCGGTAAGTTTAAAAACACTGAAGAATAAGAAAACTGATTAATATAAATATATTTACACCGGTTTTTATTCAAGTTGTCCTCATAATTTTGGTGTTATTTCCAGGTGGATATTATTTCAAAACTGCTGCATTGGAACAGCTTAGTATTTGGAGTAAATTGTTGTGGAATTGCAGGGATGAATGCAGATATAACTGTATGTGGCGTACAGTGCAAAGCTTCCAACATAGAGGCCATTCGATACCAAAGTTCCATGGCAAGGTATGCAGCTTTTATTGTAATATCAATATTTCTAAAATATTTTCATTTTTTTGTTAATTTAATTTTGTTGCATTTAATGTCATATTTCTATTAGATATAAAATACACCTATGTCCCACCTGAGGGCATGGCAGGGTGGTTGTTTTTTTACAGAAGAATTTTATATTCACATTTTTTAATGTGTCTTAAATAACCAATCTGATAAAAACACAGTATGGAAAACGAGATATGCAGATTGGTAGATGTTAACGGTGAAGGCGCTCCTCAGAATAAATATTCCTTACATTGATACCAATTAGCCTAGCTAGCCCAATGTAAGCATTGTAAGGGTTGTTTTATGGATACTATGGTGATAGATAGACATACATTATATTTACATAGATATTTAATATTCATAGAAATATATATAATAATCCATGACTCAGGTGCAAATGTATTCATCATACAATCATCTGCCCTTTCCGGGATTCAAACCCAGGGCCGTCATGACCATGACTTGAGCTCATGTTCATTATACAAACACATACTCCTGCCGCGATTCAACCCAGACCTTTGGTGCAGACGTTAGGATCAGTACTGTTATACCAAGTGGCCGTCAAAAAATATTAAATATTTTTATTGGTATGAGTGTAAGGAATATTATTATATATTTATAATTGTAGAGACAAAAATAAAAATTCTAGTGCTGGTTCTTTTCCAGTGGCCATTTCTGAGAGTATATGGTGTGCAAGAGCCTGGGTCGACTCTTGCTTCCCTGTTGAACCTTCTTGCCCACGTCTATATGTATATGGAGATACAAAGGAAATTCCCTATTAAAGGTGTTTCATTGGTGCTATTTTGGCATGTTTTTGCTGCCGTAAGTAAGAGTGACGCTTCAGAATTCTTATTATGTAATGCATAATGTAAACGTTAATATGTTGATGCAATTTGTTTGGAAAAGAAGTGCATCCATTTTCCATTGAAGTTGTACTTCTTTGGCGCATTAAGGGTGAAAAAAAAGCAACGTAAAAGCGACGCTATGAAGTTAGCTGTTAAAGTGACTATGATATACTTTAAGATATTTCGTTTAATAAAATAGTATAACTTCTGCTACACTACTAGGTGGTACGCTACACACTACTACATGAAATAGGGGTAAAAAAATACCGTTTGTATTATATTATATTGCTTTAAGTGACATTTTAGTTACTATATTTGAAACAGACTAAACTAAACTAAAGATTTAATGGAATCATAACTCTGCTTTTATTATGATAATAGAATGTTATTGTTTTGTTTATGTATGGTAACAGTGTATCATATTGTAAATGACATTACTTTTATTAAAGTCGTAATAGCTTATTATTTAATTATTGCTTACATTTTATTTTATTTATTTTTGATATGCATACTGACAATATTTTTTCAATTTTCAGGTGTGCATCAATGCTTGGGCATGGTCAACCATATTTCATACAAGAGACACATACTTCACTGAATTCATGGATTATGCTTGTGCATTGTCTATGGTCATGGCATTATTTATAGCTGCTATAGTTAGGTAAATTATTAAAATAAATCTTCAGAATAATATTATATATATATATATATATATATATAACTTTGTTTTAAAGTGACCTGGAGTACCAGGTCACTTTAAAACAAAGTTATGAGTTATGAGTAATTTTTATGAGTTATGAGTACATAACTCATAAAAAAACATTGTATGTATTATAAAAATTGTTTTCTCTTTCTTGAGTTGTAATCCATACATTTCCGCGAATCTGAACTCTAATGACCAGTCAATATAGTTTTAATTGCTCTCCATCCCAGAGTGTTCCACTGGCAAAGGAAGTTGGCAGTATGCATATTGGCCGCTTCAGTGTTGTTCTACTTGGGTCATGTCCGGTATTTGTATGTGGGCGCCGTCGATTACGAATACAATATGCTAGTTAATTTAATTTTTGGTAAGTTAATTATCTTCATCTTATTAGCCTATTGTGTTTTTTCTAAAACGGAGATATAGTAACTAACGTACAATAGTTCAAACCGAACGCACTCACACAGACGCATGCCTCAACTAGACCCCTAAGGCCCCTAGCACACGGCGTATTGTAAACGCGCAGACGACGCGTAGATGACGTGCGTATATGCGCCTCAATCGAGATTCGAACGCAACCTTGTAACCTAAGCACAGGCAGCGATCGTGAACCGCGCGTCTACAGATACAGCGATACAGACGCGCTGTAGCTCCTCGTACCTACCGCGTTTTATTATTGCAACTGCAGCGCGGGCGGTGAGGTGGCGTGAGCACGCGCCCCTTTGTACGTGCTTCAAACGAGTTTCGACCGCGCTTCACACGCACGTTTGTATCGCGTTTTACGCTTTAACGTTTGAATAATACAAACGCAAATCGGGGCATCTCCGGCACAGAAAACGTGCGTCGTATGCGTGTTCAAAATACGCCGTGTGCTAGGGCTTTAGGGTAACGTCATAGGGCTGTCAGTAGCGGGTGCCGCGTCGAAAGCAGTGGTCATGTTTGTTTATCTTTGTTGCTATTCGTTAGAATGAAGATTTTTACGTTATAAAGTTTAATAATAAAGCATTTTGGACTTGTCGTTGCAGATAAAAGTATTTTTAGTGATAATGAAGATTTCATAAAATGTTTAAAATACTAATTTTTATTATTAAAATAGTGGATTAATTCAATTATTCAATAATTATAGAACCTAATGTTATTAAAATAAATAAAAATATACAAAAAACAATGTTATAAAAATCGACTCGGGTCACAATTGTCGATTGCTCAAACATTTGTAAAAATGTTTCCTTCGAATACGAGAGGATGTTCCTCTTATTGATGAAACAACGCTGGCCTACAGCGTAAAATAAGAAAGGTACTAGAAGATTTCGATGAGTGTTCGCAAGGCTCGGTAGCTCAATTGGGAGAGCATTGGACCGGATTTCCAAAGGTTGCGGGTTCGATTCCCGCCTGAGAATTCACTTGTGACCCGAGTCGATTTTTTCTAGTATTTTTCTGTTATAATAATTTAATAGATTAATGTGTAATAATGTTGTCCGTCCGATGTTGCCATGACAAAAATCCGCCACAACACAAATTTTAACAAAAAAAAAACCACCAGTGACGCTTCCCGTTCCCGCCAAAAAGTCTCGTGTGCAGTTTGTAAATAAAGTGAAAAATGGTCCTTAAGAGAGGACAGTCCCATGTTACGTCACTAGGTTATCTAACACCATACGCCCGAAACATACGCTTTTAAACAAATTTTGATTTATTGATTTTAAGTTTAGCTGATTTTTATTATTATTTTTTTTTGTAATACTATATATGGTTTTAATGATTTTGGCGATGTTAATTGATATTGATTTATAATTTTAATGTATTTAATCAACCAATCGCTTCTCAACATCTTTCATAATGCGCACAGCAAAGGGATGGAACTCCCTCCTTGCGCCTGTATTTCTGAGTACTTATAACCTGTAAGTTTTTAAAGCCAGGGTGAAGACACCTTCTAGGCTAGCTAGTTCCAACTAACCAAAATAAGTTAATTTTAATTTAATAAATATTTTTTCATTTATTCATTCACTAGGGGTTTTGGGGTCGTTGATCTGGGTGTGGTGGGCTCGAGCGGTGATGATTGCCGGTCGAGTGTATGCGTGGCGAGCAGGCGCCTTCCCTCTACTGACAGCGGCGGCGCTAACTCTCGAGTTGCTAGATTTCCCGCCCAAGATGGCCGCCTGGGACGCGCATGCGCTCTGGCATCTCAGTACTGCGCCGTTGCCGCTGCTGTTCTACAGGTCAGCGCTGTTTTTAACTACTTTCGAAAACTGGTGTTTGCTCCATTTCTTAAATAATAATAATAATAATTTTCACAACCTACCAATTAGCCTAGCCCAAAGTTAGCACTGTAAGATTATTTTGGATACTAAGGTAATGGATAGAATGAAAGTGTCTGAGTTACATTTACTTGAATATAATTATATTGTTTTGAAAAGTAATATTTAATTAAAAGTAAAATAAGTAGGATCCAGAAACAACGACTGTACAACACTCAGAAGCGAGCTAATATACAAAAGTTCGTTTTCTATTGTGACCTGGCCGGGAGTCCAACCCGGAACCTTAGTGGCGTATGTTTTTGCGCAATGAATATTTATGTTAATTATATCTATTGATTTGTTTCAGATTTGTGATTGATGACTTAAACTACTTGCAGTCTAGAAAACTAAGTGATAAAACTAACTTTAAATTAACATAGTACATAATTGTAAATGTTAGGAATTAAGATTTAGGGCATACGCACACCTCGTTTTTTAACGCGCTGTCGACGCGCGTTTGTTTTTATTTCACAAACCAATTTTTGCATGTATATGCTTTTATATCGATACAGATACCGATTCAAGCGCTAGACTGAACTTATTTTATTTTAGTCAGAATACCAACAGTGTATCTTATAAAGCTAATTGATTCAAAGCTTTGTATATACTTAGCAGGTAAAACTTTAAAAAAGTTTTTTACGTACTTTTTTACGTAAAACAAGGGTAATTTTTTTGTATACCTACATAAATTCTTAATAAAGCCGCGTTTGACTCGCGTGAGTATCGCGTTTGCATCGATACAAGCGCGCGTCGACGTCGCGTTTAAAAAACGCGGTGTGCATAGGTCCTTATGGACAAATAAAAGTAAAAATTAAATTATTTGTAAGCACCACAAGTTTTTTTATTACAAAACTTTTTGAAGTATCACAAGCAATTTTTAACTAACGAATTTTTACAATAACATTTAAACTGATAATCACAAAATGTCACATTAGTTTAACTTTCAAGTATAATTTTTTTCCATTGCTCGCCGCACGCTGGTTTGTGTTTCTTTATCCACGCGAGACCTTTGGAGCCAGCCCGAAATTTTGGAACGCTGCTTTTCTTGGGAATCCTTAGAGTCACACCTTTGTTTCTCGTATGGAGCGGTAAAGATGGGGTGATAGCTTCGTCTACCATACGTGGGTTGTGGTCGCGACCCATCAGAGCACTCCTGGCTTCGTAGTCGCGCCAGTACATTGGGTTTGCGTGGCGTACGTCACTCTCTCTCGAACGCGGGACTTCTGAAGAATGTCTATGGATAAATTGTATATTTATATTTAATAATTAAAATAATTTCCTACTGAAATTGTTTTTATTTCGGAGTGGGTACCTCCGAGAATGGCGCAGGGTTAGCTTTTGAAATAGGGAGAAATAATAGGGTGTTTGAAGAGCGAGGGTTGTTAGTAAAATTAATGTTAAAATAGTATAATGTTCTGTCACAACGTAACAACTGTTATAAAAATGTTAGGAGTTAGTATACGCGACCCGTACTAGTCCGCGAAAAATACGTACTAAAATTAAAACTATGACATTAGATCGAACGAAGTCACATGCTGTGTTTGGAACAAATATACGAAAAACAAACAAATATAAACGAAAATATCTCAAATTGTTGGTAATAGCATAATACATCTTTAATTTGATTAATTCCTTATTTCTCTATTTTCTACAAAAAATCACCATCAAAGTTTAAATGAATAAAAAACCCGCCAAAACGCTAAATAACCCTTTATGACGGTTAAATGATGTCGTGACGTCATCTGCTTGTAAACGAACTTTAGTTGTCAAATTGTAATACGATACACCGTATATGATATGACTCCAAATTCAGTTTGAAATCACGTAGTCGAACATGATAAATTAATTATTTTATTAATGTTTTTTTATAAAAATAATATATATTTCAAAATAATGTTTACCGTTAACAATAATTTTATCTATATTTTCACTGTAGTCAAATACCCTATTTCCAGATTATGCGCTTGTAGTAATGGCTAGATTAGAACTATAGCTGGAAAAAAGTACCCAAGTTCATAATACGAATAATTTAGTACTTATGTAAGATCTAAAAAAATTGATTAAAAAAAGCATTTAATTCACACACAGGCACACAATCATATATTCTCACAAACCATTACACAACACGTTGTGTAATTCAGTCAATAATCTTTCAAAATAATTCTTTCTTGTTTAGTATTATTATTTTTAATAGAATGATTACTTATATAAATGGCATTAGTAACAATTTACAGCCTGTCAAACCGAGATCTACATACGGGTTTGGCTGCGACCAATTATCATTGGCCACCAAACAATCACCGCATACACCTTTCGTACTATACACAAAATGTGAAGCAGCGTTTTTCGAGTTATGGTAAGTTACTGCGAACTCCAACTTATGGCGATAACGGATAACCGTGGCGATTACGGTAGAACAAACCATTTTTGAGAGGTTTCCGACCAGCAATAGATTTCTTTCGGCTGAGAGATTGGAAAAGAAATATTCTATACAGCCATTCCGCTGTGATCATATGTTTAAATAAATATTTTAAAAATAATGGTTTGTTAGAAGCATGGCGCAGCAGACCCGTATTTACCCGTAGTTGTGTTAGGAGAGGTTCGCTCCGGAATTGTGTACAGTCACGAACTATAATATGTATACACTGTAAAAACATGTCACATTACATCAATTTTTGAAGTTATACTTCTTTACGCGCGTTATGAAAAAAATATGAGAGTGAAATTTTAAGATGCACGCGCATCACCGTGACACAAAATTATGATGCTGAAGTTGGCCGCAAAAGCGACATAGAATAAACCAGCAGGATGAAGTTGGCCGCTAATTAGGAATGTGTGTGTGTGTGATTTTAAATTATATATGGTAGTTAACAATAATTTTTATAAAATTATAATATTAGTTATCTTTGTGTAGTAACGATAAAAAATATAACTTCTTACGTGCGTACATAAGTACACACAACGGTTTTTAATTTCTATACTCTCTCTTCGCTTTCGGACGATTTATTGTGAAATGGTCTTCATGAATGAACATCTTATTGGTCGTGACTGTACATAATATTTGTAGAGACAACTTACGACGACGTCGAACGACGTAGCGTCCTCGGCGCCTTATATGAAATGCGACTAAACTATTTCTATGTCCAGTACTTTATATGATTATTTTATAATATTTTTTTTATACTTACTAGCAACTGCTATTTATTTAACTAGCAACATTAGTGACTATGGTTGTGTTCCTAAATATACATCGGTATACTGGCCTGTGGTAATGATGTTATGAATCAACGAAATGATGGTAATTTGTTCCGCAATATACAGGCGAACGCGTTAAAAATCGATGCCATATTTAAAAGTATGAGAGCGATAGAGGGAAAATGCCAGGAAAGATACGTCACATTTTCTTTTACTTTGACCAGTACAAAATGGCGACAGATTCACTACTGGCCAGTATACTGATGTGTATTTCAGAATACAGCCAATGGCTAATCTTGTCATTGTCTTTGATGGGTCCTAGCCAATTTCGTCTAATCAAAGTGCTACAAGTATCTATCCGCCTTACCTTTGCGGGTTGTCATGGAACATTAGATTCTCGTTCCACTGCCGCCTGTATTCTTGCTCCATATATGGTGACCTGTGCCTCTCTTGATTTCTATCCCGCATGTGCCGAGAGAATGATATCTTTGAATGAGCCTTTGTCTTCATGGGGTTACGGACGAAGTATGGGATGTGGCGAGGGGCGTTGTCTACCTCCACCTGACTGTAAATAGTTTGGTAGTCATCGGACTCAGCTTCAGATTCCTCGTCCTCTGTTCCGTTTTCTACTTGAATTTCTTCTTCCTTCTTTTTAGGCTTACTTTTGAATAGTTTAAAGGGTCCCTTGAACATTTTACTAAAAATACCTCTTTTTTTCGGTTTCTGAAACATGTGCGAGATCTTAATAATATCTATTGTTTATTTCTTAAACTTCCGCGAAAATTACACATTTAAGTAAAAAAAATTATTTAGGATTTTTTGGGCAAAATATATTTAATTCTGACTTTTCGATTGCTTTACAGGAGCCTTGATCACAGAATGGTTAAGGCAATTGTCGTTATATATTTACTACTACCTTCACATTATTTTAATCGGGCACGTTTCTGTTAAAATTCATTTAAATCAAATTGATTTTATTTTACATTTTATTTAGTTATTAAATTTTCACTACGATCGCGGTGTACACTATTGGGTCTACCACCAGTTCGGAAATTGGGAGCCCTTTCCGACCACCATCTTGCTTTTATTATATGCAAAAAGAGTTAACTACATCACTAGGTCTTGCAGTGTGTACGCAAAAAATTCCTAATTTAGTTGTTTTATTTAAATATCAATTGTTTTTATGCAGCAGTACTTAATTTGCAAAGCTTATATAAATTTTTTACCTTTTCCGATTCTTGAACAGGAAGAGCAACATCGTCACTTCCTTCATCCTCAGAAGACTCCTCACTGGTGCTAGGCGAGGCTACATCATGCTCTTCTTCAACGTTATTTTGTTTTGACTTCTCCGCTTCTAAATTTTCCAAATAACTCTCGATGCGATTATTCCTTAAATATTTTTCTGTGTCTGTTGTGCTCATTATCTGAGACCGTAAGCTCATAGTGTTAGAAGTAAATTTGTTGTTAAAATTAATTAGAGGCGTAGTCGATGTTTGTTGAGCTGGCTTTTTTGAGTCTGTAGATTTCATGAAAAAATTTATACCTTCTTCACGAACATTATCTACGTCCACAGATCGCGGTGTTGATTTAATCCCTTCATATTCGCTGGCAGAGGTATCCTTGGTAGGTATATCCATGTTCAGCTTGATCGATTTATAAATTTCTTTTATCAGTTTCTGTGTTTCCTTGGTTCGTTCTTTATTATCTGTATTAGTAGCGGCGACGGTAGCGGCATTTTTGGTTTTAACTTCTTTAGTGACAAAGGAACCGTTTCTGTAGCACGAACACATGTTACGTATTGGACTTTGGATGAAAACAGGGTAATTATGCAAACATTTTCCTGAAGCATATGGCATATGTGTGTAGCAAGCAGCGCTGGGATTGATGTGACGCGAGCAGGACGCCATGAATGGGTTCATATCGTAGGGACTATAAGTAAAACTGTTGAGTATAGTGGAGCAACCAGGCATCATGCCTTGTGACAAACCTTTCTGTACAACTGCGTCTTTTGTAGATTTCTCATGTGATGTTTTCTTCTCTTGAGTATTGGTTTTTACTTCTGTAAGCACTGTCTGCAGTATAACTTTAATTTGATTTAAAGTATCATCAGTTTTTTTATCGTCTTGCAAAAGTTCGTTGTCTATTTGTACACTTTGTGATGTAGTGGTCTGACAGTCGATATCTTTGACATTGTTTGTGAGACATTCCGCATTTTTATAACTTATGGTAGTGGGTACACGATGTGTCCTAGTTAGGTGTTCCCGGACGGCGCCCACTTGTGGCGTTTTAACGATAGCGTGAATCCTTTTTACATAAACATTACCGCAGTCGAAACTACAATTTTTTTCTTGGTTTCTTTCTAATTCCCTCATTACTTCTTCTCTTTTAGGATTTGGTATTACTCTTACATGTTTTTCTTTTTTATTTGACATTTTCACTGGTGCTTTTTTCTCATAGATAACTGGCGCCGCAGGAGTTTTACTGTAGTTTACGTTATATGAATGATATCTGTACTTTTGGCGATTTTTTTCTGGAGAATGTGTTGATTGAATGTCGGCGTTCGGCGACCATCTTCTTTTGGGTGTGTCCTGAACTAAATGTGGGGGTTTGACAGATTTCTCTTTAACGGGTACCATGTCGTAGAGACTTGTGTCATAAAAGTCGGTATTGTTGGAATCATTATTGCAGGAGCAAGTTTGTTGAATATTATTTTCATCGTGGGTACGGTTGGGAGGATTATTATCAATATTTTGAAAGGCTCCGTGTAAGCAAGAGCATATGTCGGAATCGTACTTATTTCTTTTCAGGTCGAGTTGGTCAGGTTCCACGTCGCGGCATACGGGAGAAGAGATCTGACTCGCCACGGGAAACTCCTTCACGATGGGCACCGCCGCGTATTGTTTCTGAATCATCTCGGTTATGTACGTACGACTGATGCCAAAGTCCTTCGCTTCAGTACCTGCGTTATTGAGAGTGCGTTTTTGGTTCTGGTAGGTTACAAACGGGCTGCTTTCTGCTTGAGCGTAATAAACTAAATGCGTCTTACATTTTCCCCTTTTTCTTAAAGCATTTTTTATCTTACCTCTTTTGAACATGCCCTGCGTGTAGCACTGCGTTTCTGTCTCCATTTGCTGGTTGTACAAGTTAGTCATGCTTAAGTCGTGGGTGCAGCAGGCGCAGTGATTTTCTAGTGAATCTTCGGAGTCGCTCTCCTCCTTCATGCATTCGCCCTCGCACAAGTCTATGCACGCCGTCTGAGCGGTCTCGGGCCGGTTGCCCAGGTTGGGGCAACAAGCTATCGTCTCCTCGCGGTCCTCCGCTTTGCTTGCCTTCACTTCGTCGAGCTCCTTTTCTAAACTTATGATTTTTTGTTGCAAATCAGTCACGTCTATTGGTATGCAAGATATTATTTTAACTTCTGTTTGAGAGGGGCTGTTTCCTGTAAAATATATTAATAATCAAAATTGTGTTATAATTTCTTACCTACTTAGGTAGCCAATATAGTAAGATCAGTAGGTACCTAAGTTGAAAGCAACTTTCCGCAGAAAATTTTCTACTCCTTTGAACCGTTGTTTACACTTTTCACTAACACAACTCATATTGCCGTGAACAGAGCAGAGTCGCGTGTTTCTTCTTTCAACTAAGCTCTTGTTGGCTTTGGGCAGTAATGGTGCAATAAAACAAAAATTTCATTTTTGTTGTCCAAAAATACGTATTTTACAAACTAAATGACTGCGGAGTTAAAGAAATTCCTATGTCCGCATTGGGTTTTTGTGACATTTTGTTATACTTATTCTAAAAAATATATGCCAACAATTGATGAAAGAAAAGAGTAATCTGCTCAAGGGGAAAGAACATACAGGGTAATAAAAAAATATAACAATGAGCACTGGTTTGTATAATTTTCTTTATTGCTTATATTTTTGTATACGAAAATGATATTTAGATTTATAGACCAAATTTTTTAAAATATAAGTATTTTGCGATATTTTCGCACAGATGTTATAATACATAGAAACTTTTTCAATATTTCTTTTAAGAACTTGCCACCAGCCTCTTTACAAAGTTTCATGCGTCTGAACCAATTTCGAAACATTTTTTCCAGTCTGCCGTAGACACCCTGTTCTGCGACCTTCTCAAACGCTGTTCTCTCTCTTTATATCTCTTTCGGTTGATTCTTTATTTTAGAGAGCAAAAAGTTGCTTGATCACGACTGTAAGGAGGGTGACTCAAGACTTGTAGCGGTGTGGTGTCAAGTTCACCGTTGCTAAGAGCGAGGTCACACGCTGCGTTAACGGTGCGGTGCGGCACCGCATCGTAATGAATTCGAGGTGTAGGGTGCCACACGCGATGAACAGCGTTGCGCTGCGGGCGCATTACCCCTCCCCGCTTCGTCTCTCAGGTCCCAAGTCCAACGCGCTTGCGGTGCGATACTGCACGGCGACCTAACGCGTCGTCTGACATGGTATAGTGATTTGTATGTAGGATGACGCAGCGGCACCGCTTAGGCATCTCACCGCACCGTTAACTATCGTGTGGCCTTGTTCTATGTATGCATCGAATGCAGACTGGTTTGGGATGTGTGTGAGACAATTTTTTCAACTCTTCAATTTCTCTTACTGAAATACCTATACCTACTTCTAGCTTTTCAACACAATAATAACTCGAATATCATATAACAAAATATTCACACAACAAATTTGCTTAACGAAATTTAAAGCCACGAAAACTTTTCATCATTCAGATAGTATTTATATAAGACGGATGTATCAAAACGACATTTTTTACGTTTTTCATGAAATCTCGGTTAAAATGCCATTGCAATAATGAATTGAATGTCAAAAGTGATAGTGACTATTTATTACACAAATATAAAACTCGTTTCCCACCAAATATTTGGTGATCTGACTTATTTTGTCTATGGTCACTATGTTTATTCCCACCAAATATTTTTATTAACGGCTTAGTTTTATGTCGACACTTTGTTTAGGGGTCTTCTTACGCCCAGAGATAGGCATGAAAAATAAAAAGGCGATATAATTGTTTGAGACATTTTATTGTCATTCACATGTGCATTCACTAGCATTCTACAAATAAAAAAGCATGTCTGTACACAGATGGGGGTCTAGTAATATTAAATATAACTGGAAGTACAGCATAAAGTACTATATTTATTCAATCTCACGAAGTCTGATGTCGTGTTAAAACGATTACAATATAAATAACAGCATAGAAAGCGCCAAAGTTTTCTCTTTGAGAGTATTTATTTAGCGTCTTCAGTAAGGTGCAGATTAGATTTATTTACTTGTAGGTTTTACGTAAAAGTCGTGGATCTTGAATAATACTTGAATCTCATTTCCCAATAAGAAAACAGTTCCTTACAGAAAAGTAAAGGAGTGTATTTTTTGTGCAAAAGAAATTGTCCAACTATCACTTTATTATTATCAGAAAAAAAATAATATGTAATTAAAATTTTACAAAGAAGTAGTATTTAAACCTCTTGAGTTTGTATACTTCACTGGCAATAAATTGGACGTATTTCCATGGTAAGGATCCAACCCACAACTTTACATAAATTGACGTAAGTATACCAAAATGGCCTTAATGTCAGAGCGAAGGGTCATTTTCTACTTATGCTTTCTATTTGCTACAGCTTTTTTCGTGACGTGAAAGTATATGACATTAAGGCCATTTTGGTATACTTACGTCAATTTAAGTGAAGTTGTGGGTTGGATCCTTACCATGGAAATACGTCTTATTAGAGTAATGAAAATAATAAACGTGAAGCTCGGGTATTAAATAAGTAAATTGAATGCTGTTCAAGGGCAAACTCAACACATCGGGGTGGCTAAACAAAGATGGACAATTTCTCTTTTAAAATGTTTGTAATCATTAAAATTTTAAGTGTAATAAAAAATAACGAGTGTGCTTTAGTCCACACGACTGAAATAAAACTTCTTTAGCTCCATATATATAAAGATATACGAAACGCAACTGAGAGAAAGAAAATGTGTGCTCGCACCTCTCTCTTTCTATCTTCAACTTATATCTCACTCTCAACTTCCGTTCGCTTTGCCCGAGCACACTTTTCGTAACGCTCTCGTCACGCATTCACCAGTTTGCTACACCAAGTAAAGCGTGCGTAAAGAAGTTTTACTTCAAAAATTAAAGTGCTTTTTCCTTAGAACTCTGAACCATAAGGCAATGTCTGTCGGCTTTGCTGGCAAAAATATAAATAGCACTAAAAACTGACAATATATTACGCGACCACGCTCAGACACTTTTGTTTTGATCAAATATAATAAGCAGTCATATAATATCAGATTCACTATATCTACACTAATACAATGGAAAAATCAACGAAAACAAAAGATAAAACAATACGAATAACATTTCCTATGTACACATCACTACTACGTAATAAGCTCTCTGGAATGTTCACTAATTTACGTTCCGTTACACGTTGTACAATATTGCACTACTGAGGATCTACTCTTGCAAGCTCACCGATTACTTGAAAAAGTCAATTTTATTTACAGTTTTATCAATATTAAAGACTACTTACATATTCTATTTATAAAGGAATTAATATTATAATTAAATAACTTAACAATTATAATCACATATAACGTCACTTTGAAACGTGGCGATTTTTATGCCCGTTTGAATATAAGTGGAGTAAAACAAAATTAAAATGAACATGAGGGATACAATAATACAATTAATCTATCGTGTGAAAAGGACATTTTAACAAAGCAAAATCAAATCATTGATAAGTGTAACGTCGCCATTATGACCAATAGCAAATTCGTTCTTGTGAACACAGGTAAAATTATAAAGAAAAATATTGGCATAATGTCTATATATTCTTCTCTTCTTTTCTTTATGTACTATCTTTTACCAGCGGTTTCGCTCGCGTTACTGAAGACAACCGATTAGAATTTATATATTTTTCCCTCGGGAACAATACTTTTTTCTGGATGAAAGCAACGCTATATACTTTTCTGTACTTTTGACAAAGTAAATGCAAAATTTCATGATGATCGGTTGAGTAGGGGTGAAAGTGTAACAAACAAACATACTCACTTTCGCATTTATATTATTTGTAAGGATATAAAATATTGCATCAAAGCTTGTCTTTTAAGAATGCATTTTATTACTTGGCATGAAAAAATAATAAATATAATTAATTTTCTAAACGTATTGACTGAGTTTTTCAAAATATTTTTTTTTAATTTTCATGTCCGTAAAATAAATTGTTATTTTTTTTATTACATCAACTTGCTGGTAGCAATTTGATGTAATAAAAGTTGATGTATGGTCATATTTAATACTAACAAGACGTCATACTTTAAAGTTTTAAAAAGCATTTCGAAGCATGTAGGATTATATTTTGTTAAGACGTCCTTTTGCTATCCCAATAATATTATTAAAAGATGTTTTCATGAATACAAAACGTTTTAAAAATGAAAATCGAGAATTTACTAAATTCAATTAGATTCCTATAATTTTCAATGAGGTGTACTCTATTCTACTTTTCGTGAGTTTCTAATATATAAGTTATATACAATATGATACAGAACAATTACATATGTTATTTACAGAATCAGCTACACATATAATTATTTGTCATACATATAAGAGAGGTTACCCTTAACTATTTTGTTAATATCACCAAGCGGTAAGTACGAAATTAAATAGAGAATAAATTTTTTGTTATTTTTACTACAAAAAGATAATTAACTTAGAGCCAATATTTGTTAGATTGTTAACTATTTAGGCAAGAATATGATATGAACGAATTTTATTAAATATAAATATGTTTCAACTTCCACCTACCTCCTTTAATAAAAAATCTCCGCACGTAATATGACTGGTGCTTTTCCAACATAATTTCTCTACATTAATAGTATTTCGCTTTATTATTTTTAAAATAATTACATTAAAATAAATTTGTTAAAAAAACATTAAACAAAGGCCAAAAATCACATACATTCCATATTTCTCTGACTTAAGGGGCAGTTCTTATTTGTTCTATGGAAAATGATGTCACAGTCACGAATATATTTTGCACTATGGAATATGTAATACTTTTTTCCCAATGTTTTACAAAACTAGAACATAGAATGTTATAATCTTTGATATAATAGAAAAATTGTCATTATCAATGTAATAAGTATCCCAAAAATTTGATTCTCATTTTCCTTAATGGCAATTAACTCAGGTGAAAAGCTAATAGTTCTATAGAGTAAAAATTTTGTCGTTTTGTCCGATGACGTCATGTTCGATAACAAATGAGAACTATCCGAACTTAGCGGGCCCAGCGCGCTTGTCAGTTACAATTTGTTTGCGAGGCGCACCAAGAATTGCCATACCTAAAAATTTGAAAAACCGTACACGGATTCATATTCAGCCAGTAATTTTGCACTGAAAGCCTGTTTGATAAAAAGCCCAGACTGTTTTATAATATTTTGGTAATATAATAGAAATTAGTGTCGCTAGTCATGCGATTTGTATATACATATTTGGCATATCCTAGGCGCGCCAGGAGACACATGAAAATTTATTTTTGCTGATAAATTAGTCATAAGCATGTAACAATTTTTTTCATATTTGTTCATGGTATTCCCCTGATTTTGCATAAACCAATCACCTTTTAAAATCGGTTAAACTTAAATGTAAACAACCTAAAATTTTTATCTCCTCTTTGAGAATATAATAACATAAATACTTAAGTAACATTAACGAAACTAAACAGATTCGTAACAATTTGTTTCATTACACAAATTTATCAACAATTTAATTGATAATATAGTTAAAACTAGTTTCTTTTGCACTTATAAACAAATTAACTTTATATTAAACTATTTACTAAGATATGGTGGTTGATAACAAATCTATATTATTAAATATATTATCTTTCGGTTAAGTACAAAAATCATATTATAAAAACGTAATACACTGCTTGTAAACAAATTATTTTCCCCAATTGGTTTTTTTTAACACTACGGTTAAATGTAAGGGGTAAGTCTTTACGTTAAGTATATAGTTTGAATCACATATTATTCGATAAATTTCATTCATAGCATATAATTAATAATTAACATAATAAAAATTTAACATAATTATAAAAGTATCATTTGACATATTGTATATTTAATACTTATTTTAGGTAATGATTGTAAAATTCGTATGATATAACCCAATAAAATGGACTATGTTTTCTGTAAAAATCGGTTATCAAATAATTTGATTGAAACAGTTCTTAGATAACCGGTTAATAAATGAAAACAAAACAGTTTTGTTATGTTTAACTGTTACAGTAACATTTACTGCTATTTTGCCATTGGTGCATATTTTTTTAATATTCCAATAAAAACATTGAAGTAATATAGTTGTTTAAATGGGATTCGCTTCTGCCATTTCATTGGACGTTGGCTCATTAAATTACATTTCGTTCGTTCAAGTGTTTGCTTAGGCAATCTTTCAGATTGTCTATAGTTTTTTGTTTCAATTTATAATTACACTAAGTTAAACCTATATCATATGAAAATGATATATGTAATATGACTACATAATAAGATTTTAAATATCATATATAATAATGGAAAAATATATGATAAAATGTCAAAGGACGCATGTTTGGACGAAGTGCACCCAATAAACATTATATTATGAAGTTAGTAAATTGGGGATATGTATTTTTTTGGTTTATTTTTCATATGGCAACATCATAGACTACAAGTTTAGTGCTTCCATCAGTCTTTGTAGCGATAGTAAAAGTAGTATTTTTTAACGGACATCTTACCAAAAATCGCTGTTTTTTTAAATAGTAAAATACTATTTTAGATTTCGTTCGGAAAAATTTGGCATACCCAAAAGATTAGGTTGGTATGCTGCACAGATTAAAAAAGGAGACCATATTTATTACAGACAATTTAACAGTTAGTTTATTATTAAGGGTTAAATTTACTTGTTAAGATAAAGTTATTTATTTTTTATTATTATATTGATGATAATATAACAATTAAATTAAAATAATGCACTAGTTAAGTCCAAGATTGCCTTATTATTAACTGTAGGTTGTGGCAATCGATTGATTGATACACATAATTAGTAATCAATTCAAATATACGCTACGAGGTCTAAATGTCCTATTATTTAGGAATTAGTCAAGGGGCGCCTACGTTATAATATAAACAATTAATAATTCTTCTACAATGTGCATTTAAGAGGTATATCAGTTATCCATTCGCCAATCTGTCTTTATCTTTTGGCAACATTATCTAGTCTTTTATTGCATACATACATACGTTCTACCTACTTTTACATCTTTCTATATAGATTTCGAGAAATAAATAGTAAAAAGTGAATATCACTTAGGTGGGTATGTGTTTTCAGTCGATGTACTACCCCTTTTTTGTATAGAGGGGAGTATAAAACGACGAATAAAAACATGTCGAAAATTGAGGAATAATTGATAAACATTAAAATTTTCTAACCGCCTTTTTTACAGATTAATTTGAACAAATAGTAAGAATCAAATTACTTTTTTTCTTGTTGTTATTTTGTTTGATATTTTTAATATTCTTATGTAAATTATATTGAGGAACTTCAAGCAGAATGTAAAGGAAAAAAGTTTGTCTGAATTAGTTGGAATTGTCACTGAAATGTCAAAGTGATGTTTTTTCGACCGAAACAAAGCAAAATTCTTCTGCCAAATTATAGATAATTTTTAGAACTACAAAAAAGAAAAAAATAAATAAACAGGCAACACACAAAATATCACGTTATCACTAAATGAGTAAGGGGTTGATAAATTTAATGCTGCCAATTCTATAATCTCCTCAAATTACTTTCAGACTAAAGGTTATAGCACACTGATAAATTCGAAAAAGAAATCTTTACACCTTGCCTATCACAAGCTTATTTGTTTTAATAAAAAATACTGAACGACTTGAGGCAACGATGGTTCAATTCCGAGTTTATCTTTGTTCTGAAACCTTCAACTTTTAAATAACAATCTTCACATAGACGATAAGCCAGCGTCACTTTAATATAATACAGATTTTCAAGGGCCGAGTACTCCAAAAAGCCGTTAAGAAACGGTTTAAGTGTTGCATCCGAAAAACAACCTTACGAATTCAATCATAAGGCGTGTATTACTCTCAGGTTTCACCCCGTGTGTTCAGTTGTGGGCAGCTCGCTTACCTTGCATGTATCCCTCCCATCTTTTCGCTGTATTTATAAGAATGGGGTCGTCGTCGAGGCCTGCTAATAAGTATAGTTGGTTTACATGAGTCGCGTGGTAATCCCAACGAGCTATGTTCGGGCTAACACCTAGGGTGAAGTGTCGTAAGTCGTAGAAACTGCCGCTCCCGGTATCGAAGAGAGGGAGGAGGGTTTTAAGTGACGTCATACCGTCATCGAACATTTTTTTAGCCAGAGATACGGAGTTTTCGCCTTCGATTATGTACAGGTCGTAGAGGCCGAGGAGAGTGTAGATGAAACCGTTTAGCACGAAGAGAGGCGGTTTCGTTGGGTATTCCTCGTACCTGCCGCAGAATTTCTCAAATAAGAGTATGTAAATATGTTTAATACTATTCTAGAATCTTTTGGAGTGGCTGAGATGGCAACACTGTCTATGGTAGGTTTTTGGTACCTTTTTGGCGGAATCATTTTTGACAGTTATTGGTTTCTCGTGAAAGTTTGTGTTTTGTCGATTATTAATATTTAATAGTCACTCAACCATAACATGCATGAGAACAAAGCAGTGGATAATGTTTTCGCAATTTCCCTACAAATTTAATTAAATCCAGAGCAGAGTTGTTTTAATTTTTTTTATTGATTAATTGTCTATTATTCAAAATCAGCTTATTATAGTATATCATCAAATAAAGTAAAAAAAAACTGGAGACGAGGCTGTATAAGCATCGTACTCTATGCCTTATGGGAAAAACATAACAAACAAAAAAACACGATGGTAACCCCTAAATAAACTAAACGGAAAATATTTTTTTTTATTTCAATGTATAATTTGCGCGAAATTATCCGAATTATATAGATGTATAAATCGGTCATAACGTTTAGGTCATTTTTTAAATAATTAAATAATAAAAACAAGAAGAGCAAGGATGCAAGTGGTCGGCGTGGCCTACTTACCAGACGTATCGACCTGCCCAAAGAGCTTTGACGCCACCAGCAGGCGCTGGTACGTCGAGTAGCCGCAGTGCTCGACGAGCGGCAGCCAAGTACCTTTCTTCGCCACTGCGGTGGTGCGCACGCGCAAGTACCGAGATCGCGTGCCCCTGACTCATAGCAGAGTGCCTGAGAAGCGAGCGTCACAATTATGACATATACCGACACACCAGATTTTTTAAAGAAGTTAAATTATGAAAAGAAGAAAGGGATGCTGAAATCCCTAAATTATTATTATATTTATTATTTATTTATATTTTATTTTACTCGGATAACCAAGAGCGTATCTTATAAAACGAATGATATCAAAACTATGTATAGACTAATAAATTAACAGGTATTCGCATATAGAAACTAAGATAAAGATTTAGGTAACTTAACATGGCAAAGATTTTTCCTTTGCCTTATTTTATTATTCCTAAGAGCCTGCTAATTAAAACAAGGACTTTTTAGCGAGAGCGGGAAGCGTCACTTTTGTGGTTTTGTTTTTCTTGTTAAATTTTGTGTTGTGGTGAACATTGGTGCGTAATAATGGTGGATTATTAACCACTTAGCGTTTGTGAACATGCAAGAGTGTTGGCAAGTGAAACATAGCAGCGGAAGTTGTCTTTTGCTGCTCTCTCAAGTAGTCCACGGGGAGGTTTCAGTAAACAACACATTTACTGACCTATGAAAAAGGATATTTCACGGTTAATTCATTATCTATCATTCATGGGTCGGCTCTCAACATCATTTATTTTTTTAAAGAAAAGGAAATAACTGAAGACTAGGCTATATGGGCTTTGTATCCTTTGCCTTCCCTTGTGGGAAAACAACAAAAAAATTAAACAGTGCAAAAGTATAAAGCGAAAAAGACAGAACGCCATGCACACTGAGTTAGGAAGCTGACCGGAGGTAACGGTAGAATCTGACGATTACGTGTAATAATATTATCTGAGGTTAAGCACGGATAGAGTGACCGCACAAACCCCTATATGCGAGCGGCCCGAAAACCCATAAAGAAACTTCGCTTCAAAAAAATGGGGTTTGCCAGTTAGTTATAGTATAAGGATGACACTCACCAGCCAGGGCGTAGTTCAGCTACGCCAGCAGCGATGCGACGTCTCACAGGGATGGGCCAGCCACCCGAGTGCGTTCGCTGTTGCCGCACCAGCCAATCGGCGGCCGCGAAGAAGTGGGCCATGTGTTCGCTTCCCGACACAGTTATGTTGTCCACGCTACCAGCGCCACTCAGAATCAGAGATGATATCTGAAGCAAAATGATTTACGTTCGATAACTAATAGATATAGAAGTAAATCTCGAAAATGCTAATTTTACAGGAGAAAATATTTACTTTTTCGTATTAGGTTGTATAAGGGTGTACTAAAACTATAATGAGTTTATTTTAAACATGACTTACTAAAACAAAACATGAGATTTTTTTGTAAAATCGCTATAAATGTATGTTGTTATATCTTCATAAATATCATTAACAAAAATGTATTAAAAAGTAGCAATATATATTCCAGTTCCAGCAACTATAATGTAAGACTATGTCACGAAGCCAAAAGAATTAATGATAATATTAGTGGTAAAAAACAACAAATAAGGCAATTGTATACTAGAATGATCGAGTTTGCGAGTCAATAAACTATATAAATTGGTAATTACTAGCTGACCCGGTAACGCGTTGCTATGGTAACGTTAATTTATAAAATGGAAAAAGAGCGGACAGACAAACACACAAACAACAAATTAGTGTTTTTAGTAAAATATCTATTTTTAATGAACCTTTTTGCTTTTAAGGTTTTTTTTTATATGCGCGCGCCTATTTCATTTTCACAACTCCGTGAAAGTAAAAAATTCGGTAGAGAAGCGGAGACGTGTGAGCGAGAGCGATATATGAATAAGAAGGGCAGGTGATCCTTGTAGTATCGCTCGCTATACAATGCTTGGTAGATCCCTTGTCTACTCTATATATAAAACTCTTTGGTCATAACTGGTTTTTTTCACACTGCTGTTCGCAAATTATAACACTATGTAACTTTGTAATTTTTTTAAAATAAATAAAATAAATAGTGGTGGAATTAATAGGTGGATGTTGACGTTACCTTGAACTTGGTGCGAGGCGACTTCCTTTTGGGCCGTTCGAGAAGCGCCCAGCCCTTCTGCATGTCTATGATGAGGTCGCGAGTGACACGCCGCCATTGCGTTGATAGCCCGATCCCGTAGTACACGTGTTCATCCTACAACCCCCATTTATTTCAGACACAATAAACATTTTATTTAATCTAAAAAATAAAAATATTTTTTCCTTTTTATCTTTTTTATTTTCCCTCTTATTTGCTTAAGTCTTTCCATAAGTTTCTATTATCGAAGTAAATATATAAAAAATCACAAATTTAAAGGTTAAATGGTTTGCGTTCTTTTGAATAATATTTTCGCGCTTAGCATTTTAATAATATCACTTTACCCGATCGTAGCGTCACCTACCGAAACCAATTGTAAATCTAATACGTCCAGGGACTTCAGATTAGAAACGGGGACTCTTTTAATGAAATAATTAAAAACGATATAACGTTCAATTCAAATAAGAAAAGTTAGTTAGAAATTCAGTATAGCATAATATAATATACATTTACCTACTAGAACAACATAAACTACTACACACAAAGACATATGCGCGTGCGCACACTTAATCTCAAGCAGGTACCAAGAGTACTGAGGTACTGTGCGCCTGAGTTGTCTCCTGTGCTAACATGCTTGTATCGCCTCTCTCTCAAGACAGAAACTGTCCCAAAATCCTGGAAGCTTGCCAATGTGCTGCCAGTACCCAAACAAGGTAGTTGTGCCGACCCATGCAATGAATGATCTCCTCGTGATTCTCAAGTGACCGTCAATATGGCTTTCGCCGATGACGCTCTTCTGGAGTTTATGTGACTCCCTCCCTACGTCTGTATTTCCGACAACTTATAACCCGTCCATTTTCAAAGCCTGGGTAAATAGGCACCTTCAGGGTGAGCTCGTTCCATCGTGAATTCTGTCTTGGCCCCCGGGTTTGATTGGAATTAAGAACGAACCCATCCTAAAAAAAACTTACCTGTGCGTAAATTAGTTGTTGACTAGTAACGTAATGTAAGTACACGGTCTCCTTCTTGTCCTTATTCTGCAACACCACCGTCAACGAGGAGTTGGAGGTCAGGAGAAGATCCAAACTGAGCACGAAGTCTTGGGTGATGTCTACCTTCAGCCACACCTGAGCACATGTAAAAACCCATAGTTTATATTTTATTCCCTTTGACGACCCTTTGGTGCAACGGTAGCGTTCCTACCTTTCTCATCGACGGTCCTGGGTTCGAGTCCCAGAAGGGACAGATGGTTGTTTGATGATTACGAGCATTTGTATCTGAGTCATGGGTATTTATATATATTTCTATTAATTGGAGTGGAGCGAGCGAAGCGAACGAAGCTCCCATGGATCAGCTTCAATGGCGCAATATCTGTTTCGCCATAACTTTTCGAGTTCTTAACCGATTTTAATATTTTTTGTGTTGAATCAAATCAACAGGCTTAGGACCAGATTGTGAAGGAGCCCGAATTTTTCTTTTATAGGTATATGCTCCGCTCCAATATATGGTGCTAGCATAGCTTTATGCTTAGCGACTGCATCGCCTAGTATTTCTTATTTATGTATCATATATGTCTATCCGTTACCTTAGTATCCATAACACAAGTCTTACAGTGCTTTCTTTGGACTATTATTTTAATGGGTTCGGATCACAATCAAAGTTAGGGAAATTACTGTGAATGTAAGAAAATTATTACTACCTGGCTAGCAGCATGATCCGAAGTCGAGAATCTAATAACGTTGGTCTGCAGTTTGTTATCAAATTCCCGGGCCATATACGCATCCTTGCTGACGATCCAGTTCTGAAGATGCTTCTCCCCATCGTCAATAGTTCGCCTTCTAGGTTCTGGTTCACTGATATTCTTGCTGTAGTGCGCTAACCCAAATTGGGCTATCTGAGTCGGGTAGAAGAACCCTCTTGGCTCCCATTGTATTGAGACAGGGACTCCTTCTATGCCACTGATGCACTTCACCCGATCCCTAACTTCCACGTTGTAATTCTCGAAGGTGGTGAATGTCCCTCGAGGGTCGTACTTCTTCTTCGGGTGATAGATCTTGCTGTAGCTGTGTGACCATTCAAATTTTTCCACTCCGTCAGTTGTCGTTATTTTGCCATAAATCTGTAAATGCACATTGTTATTTAGAGTTGTCATTACAAAAATATATTGCCACAATATACGCCTTATGGTAGTCTGCTATTGCGATATATATATATATATATTGTATCCGGTCATGAGTACGGACACTAAACGGAAAGCAAGCGCGCCTCCTAGCCGGCGAACATAAGAAACTACGATTTCCCGCGCTTCGACAGAGTCGTGATGTTGTCAACGTGCGAGCTCCGATTCACTTTCGATCGAGTCGCCATCAAGTGTACACGTCGTCACGGAACTGTCCTACGTTTCGCAAAGTGCCTTATTATAACAAGTTTGTTACGTGCTACGTGGTTCTTAATACTGTGTCCAAAAATCTATACTAATATTATAAATGGGAAAGTGTGTCTGACTGTTTGTCTTTCTTTCACGGCAAAACGGAGCGACGAATTGACGTGATTTTTTAAGTGGAGATAGTTGAAAGGATGGAGAGTAACATAGGCTACTTTTTGCCCCTTTCTAACTCCCCACTTCCCAAAAATGGGGGGTGGAAGTTTGTATGGAGCATTCCGCAATTTTCAAGGTAGAAAGCTAAAAATTGGCATGCTGACTATTTATGACTACCAAAAAAATCTCCCATCATTTTTTTTGAAATCTGCACCCAACCCCTTTAAAGAGGGGGTGAAATTTTATATGAGACCTCTCGCAGTTTTCAAGGCAGGAAGGTAAAATCGGCACACAGACTCTTTGTTACTAACGAAAATACCTGCCATTTTTTAGAAATCCTCCCCCAGCCCCTAAAATAGGGGATGGAAATGTGTGTGAGACTCCGCAAAATTAGAACAGGTTCTTGAATACAAACGAATAATAAAATAATTTAATTAAAACGAATTAAATAAAACAATATTAAAAACATTAAATCTTACCATAAATCAATCAGCTTTTGAGAAAATAAAAATTATAAACATAAATAAGTGTAACTCATGGATTCCGATAAATGGCGCTGATATGTTTATTGTATATTATGTTCACGATAGGTTTAATTGCTTAGTTCAAAAATTAATAAAAATTAATAATGGCAGTGTTCGTTTTTACAACGCGCTGTGGTTGTCTACATGTAAAAGTATAAGGGCAAAACCTATTATGAATAAACTACACTTTGGTTTTAGTGCATACGGTACCTATACTCTGTTATTTGACTATTGATTTAATTACTTTCGATTATAACCACTTGCTTAATGCCGCGAAAAAGGCTTACTACACTAACAAAGAGTATAAAGATGACAGACTGTAATGTTTTCTGTGTTTTGTTACGTTTAATGTTTATAAAGTTGAGAAAATAATTACAAATAATTAATATAATACACATTTAAGTATTAAGAGAAAAAAAATACTAGATATTACCTTGTTTAATTTCTTTATCTACTCTAATACTATAATACAAAGATTCTAAAACTGAAAACAAAATGCTTATGACAAACATTACGTACAGGCCAAAAATAATAAAAAAAAAGTTTCATTACGATACAGGTCTTGTATGGACACCTGTAACATAATATAACTTCAGATGGGATTCGAACCCACGACCTTTCGCAATCCGGGCGACTGCTCTGACCGCTGAGCTACCGAGACGCTGGCAAACGTGTCGAATTTTACAAACGTATTCCAACTTCTACTATGAGCTAGTATCGCTCTGAGGGCTCGGAGGCGTAGTTGTTTTTTTTTTTTGTTTTTTTACACACGTATTTTATATCTTATAGAAATATTGCATTGTGAATGCAAAAAATTAAATAAAAACATAATAATATAACTTTTTTATCATAACGATACACCTATACAACCTCCAGCTGGACCAAGGAGGTTGAACCTCTACTTTAAAAAGGTTTCAATGAACGAGTCCTCGACGACCGACGCAACACGCATGCGCAATTGATGTTTGCACCTTGGCGCCAACATTTGACATTTAAATAAATTTGTTGTTATATTCAGCGTTTTATTTGCAATATTGTTTTACATATTATAGTATGAGAGTAGATAAAGTAGTGTATGACACTGTACATAACTTGGTCTTATAACACTCGTGTGATGCTATAAAAAAACTCGCCTACGGCTCGTTTTTTTAAAACACACTCATGTTATAAGAACCCTTATTATGCAACAGTATCATAAACTACTATTATGTAATCGTATTAAATACTATTATTACAGGTTGCAACTTAGTAAGGCTACCTTTTAATTGTTTTTTAACCAAGCATATCGGAATAGCCTATCTTGTATGCTTTTCTTTATTTCAATGCTGTGTGTTTGTCACATTATTTTTTTATGTATATAATGTTTTCAGTTAAATTTTGTTTCCTTATTTAAATAAGTTTCAATTTAATTTGAGTTGGGAGTCTTATTATGTTCATTGTTTGGTAAGTGCCTCTATTGTCTAATTTCGCCTAAAAATAAGCGTTACTTCATTGTGTCAAAGCTGAGGCAACAAATGTATGTTTGATTTTTAAGTGATAACTTCTTAGGAAGGGTAAACCGCTTCGTTACGTAACGCGTTACGGCGCCAATCTGTCTGGCTTCCCTTCCTCTCACGCATACGGCAGCGGTAGGCAGGCTCCTCCTCTCTCACTCTAACCCGCAGCGCTAGCCGTATTTCGGGCAAACGCTTTCTCCTCTCTCTACTCAGTGTTTAGTGTGCGTTGGACATATACTGTTGACAGTGAGCATATAACCTAAAACTATCACCGTTTTTGAAAGTGAATATAAAAATGAGAAAAAAAATAAGTAATAACTTAAGCTTTTTTCAAATAAATAATTTCAATATTAAATAGTTCAACTTAGATAAGTTTGAGTTATCACATCTGTCGTGCGTCCCGAAACGCACACGCTTTATTTTTCAAGTTACTGTATTGTTACCCAAATAAAAGTTTTTTCTTGTCTTCTTATTTAATGTATTATGCCTTATTATCGAATACTTCTAGTTCTTTCGTGCTTCGGAAGACATCTTTAGCTTGGGCTTGGGCTGGGGTGTATTTGTTATCGATTCTCTCACCAACTTGGATCTCGCTCGCTATATTCACTCTACAATATTTCTGTCCATAGGAAAGGCACTAGCCTTTGGGATACAAGTCCCAACAATGGGGACACCAATAAGCTGACGATAATATTATATAAATAAAATAGCTTGTAAATTTAATTATAGTTTACTTTCGAATGAATGCTTTTCCTATAGTTTTATCTAATTGTCAGTAATCAATTATCGTTTTCGAAAACCGTTAAAGTACAAAGAAGGCGTAGGTTAAATGCACTTTTGGCTAAGTGTTCAGGCTTTATATTAAAGAAAATTAAAGAAAAATAGAGGTACCTTAGTTTTGAGTAGAATGTAATTAAAAATACTTTGTTGTAAAACAGATAATTAGCCTATAGAATAAAACAAGGTGCTACAATAGGCGATCTTGTTGCTTAAAGCGATCTCAGCTTATTATCTACTCTATTTTCTAGTATATTTTTAATTCAAACAATAAAATGTCAATAAACGCTCAACTATCAAACTTAAAAATAATGATCTGATACTTTAGTCGGTTTTTTGGCTCGCATTGGGATAATAAACAGTTTTCCTGTTCCACAATATATTGTATACTAACCCAAATACCATAGTGATGAGTAATTAATTGGATTCGGTTATGCAAATTCAAATCCAACTCACACAAATATATTTTTAAGAAAAAAGCTGTGGGGACTGGGTTGAAATGATTATTTGTTTATTTGTGGTTTAGACGAATGATAACGCCAAGAAATCGATTCGGGTTTTATTAAACACTTTCTGCTGTAAGTAACAAGAACAATGTCTTTGTCATTCTGATATGTAAAGATGATATTCGATGCCCCCAAGCAAAAAGTCGGTAATTTTTTTTTAACATTCACACCAATTAGCTTAGCCCAAAGTAAGCACTGTAAGGCTTGTGTTATGGATACTAGTGTAATAGATATACATACATATATCATACATAAATAAGTGAAATACATAAATATTTATAAATATCAATGTAGGTACAAATGCTCGTATTCATCACACAAACATCTGTCCCATCCGCGACTCGAACCCAGAACCGTTGGCGCTAAAGCCAGGATCGGTACCATTGTACCAAACAATACGAAAATATAATTATACTGTTTTGTATTAGGTTGTATTAGGGTTTATCCAAACTATAATGAGTTTTTCAAATACATAAAATCACGCTGCAGGTGTAGGCAGAGATCACAGATTTTCACATACTACAATCCCGAAATATATAGAGATGTAACTTCTCCAACACTCAGCCTTTTCATATAAGTTTTTTTACGGCAATAATCCGGTAAACGCGATTCACCAAAACAAAAAAAAAACTATTTGTTTTGTAAGAATGTCTAACAACAACAATTTTGTAAATTTATTTCCTTGCAATAAACATATATGCTGTTATATCTTCATAAATATCACTATGAAAAATCTGAAAAAAAAATACTTATAGTATTACAGTCTGCATATTACGAATTCGTCAAATTATAATATTTGTCAAACAGTAAAAAGTCCATAATAGCATATGTTGGGTTCTATTTTTAATTTACACTAAAATATATTCACAAACCCTATATTTTTATCTCTTCCTAAATTTTCCAAATAATATTTAATTTAAAATCTTAATTTCAAATTAAACAACGGTAGTTCTGGCTACTTTGCATTTACTTATTATGAAAAATAAAATATAAAAGGAAAACGGAAATAAGTATGAGTGAAAATCGAGATACCTCCTCCATCTTAAAAAGAAATAAAAGATGGCGCACTGGCTGACTGTGACATTCTGGGTGAAAGCATCGAACTGTACAGTCCGGAATAATAAAGAACGTGTCTACAGTGGCGATTGTGTTTTACTGAGGTGGAGGTTTACTATACATATTACCGATTCTTGCGTGGGGGCATCGATATGTATGTTTGAAAGGAGCCGTTCTTTCTTCCATATAACTAAGGCTAAACATGTACCTAAGATTCAAAGATACCATAAAATAGCAAAAAAATTGTATATTCCGAAAAAAATACCTACTTATTTATTCTTAAATACATTTGTACCACTAAAAAAATCATTCAAAAATATACATTACTTGCAACAAATGTTTTTTTTTAGCTGGCAAGCACAATTGTTTTGATTTTGAAGCGTTTTGTAGCTTAAAGTTATATAAACATTTTTCGATATTCAGTCTTATACATAAAATGTATACAAGTTTATCAGCAACATACTGCTTTATGAATTCTTTTGTTTTTAATACATACAGTAGGATCAAGAGCAAAAATAGATATTTCTTGCTTACGCGAATCATTCTACGCGTTTAGTTATTTTATCAGCCTACGCACTTTACTAAAATACCGTGTTCCAGAGCCGCGAAAAACTTGTTAAAATCTAACCGACTGTCACACACAAGTGCCACAGTGCGTTTTGTTCTACGCAGTTGTTATTTAGTGTATAATTTATTGTGTTTTATTATCTTTATAAAAATCTAATTTATGGGTATATTATATATGAAATAAGTGTTTGTACATTATTATGAATATTTTCAAATAACTTGTACCAAGGTACATTTTTGGCCCGAAAAGAAAGGTCTCCTTTGCTTTTTGAAATAATAAGCTTCATGTCTCTCACCTCGAAGTACTTGTGGATGAAGGAGAATGGTACGAAGACTTCGTCTCGATCTCGCCTGCACGCCACCGAGTATTCGCCGTTGATCGAGCACTCGATCTCGTCGGCAGACATACTTCGCTCCGACAGCCCGCTGGACACCACGGACCCTACAAGATAAATAATGAAAAAGAAAAAAAACTCACCTGTAAAAAAACAACCATGCCTCTGAGCCCTCACTGCCGTCTTTACTATAAGTGCAATAGGTCGAGTTTTTGGGCAAATTGACTTACGTACAATTTACGTACAAATGAATGTACAAATATAATATACTACATAGAATTCCGCTTCATTTTATAGTCGTATAGTAAAAGTTTCAAATCAAAAGCTACGATGATATACAAAAAAACAAAAATTAAATGTTTAATCGCAATCATTTCGAAAGTAGCTGAAACCTACTTATTGCACTTTTCATAAGAACGGCAGCTCAGGAGACTGTAAAAAACAGGCGTATTTATATCTCATAAAAATATAGCATTGTGAATTAAAAAAATAAATTAAAAAACAAGCAAAAAATGTTTATTCATTAACAAAAGTAATTAACAAACTCAAAGGTGGGCTCTTTCTTGTGTTAAGACACCTGTGCCAGAGAGAGTCACCTTTCCGTAACAAATCGTGTTATGTATGATATTTTTTACAAGTACGTAAATTTTATTATAAATTTTTTAACCAAGCGACAGTTTGGTGTAACCGTAGCGATCCTGCCTTTAGCGCCAACGGTCCTCGGTTCGAATCCCGGAAGGGGCAGATGTTTGTGTGATGAATACGAGCATTTGTACCTTAGTAATGGGTATTTATATATATTCCTAATATCCCTATAAATATTGCTTGTTCGTGTATCATATATGTATGTATATCCATTACCGTAATATCCATAACACAAGCCTTACAGTGCTTACTTTGGGCTACGCTAATTGGTATCAATGTTAGAAATATTATTATATTAAATATAAAATTATGAAATTGGTGCTTGAATGAGTGTGTATGCGTATGTGTGTTTGTGTGTGTGTTAGTGTAAGTGTGTGATAGATTGTGTGTGTGCGTAGGTTCTTAGCAATAAGTCCATGTTAAATATTATAGCAAAATTCCGGTCTCGTCATAATCTAATATCTTTTAAAATTAAATTTTAAATTCCCGATAAGTCATTGAGTACGAAATAAATAAATATTAGACAACATTACGTACATGTTTTCACCGTCTGTTAGTGAGTACTTTGTGTACAATACCCATTATACGTCCGTTAAGAAAGCACCAGTAAGGTTAGGCCGAAATAAAATCGCTTTGGTGGAACAATACTAGCTCATAATAGAAGTTGAAATACGTTTGTAAATTTCGACACGTTTGACAGCGTCTCGGTAGCTCAGCGGTCAGATCACTCGCCCGGATAGCGAAAGGTCGTGGATTCGAATCTCACCTGAGGGCTCGGAGGCGTAGTTGTTTTTAACACACGTATTTTTTACCTTATAACAAACATACACAAAAGTTACAGTTATGTAGAAAGACAAAATTATTGACCTGTCAAGAGTTGAATATACATTTAATTATGATTTTGGACAGCTATATATGCCCCCTTACTTACTACGTAAATGAATAAAATATAAGTCATTAATAATTGCAATAATTTACAATATTTTAATGATTCTTATAGCCTAATAAAATATATTAATAAACAATAAAAAGAAGTTACATACTGGGACGGTGTGATAGCTCTCCGCACCGGCTCCAGAAAAGTGTGAGGAGCATCACGGAGGTGCAGAGTGCGCCAAGCACCACCCGCATCCTGATGGTACCCACCATTATGGTCAACTGAACAAACAATAAACAAAAATAATTATCTATTTTATCAGTTATTGAATTCATTTAACCCCAATAAAATAAACAATTTGAAAATTAAGTTGATAGCACCAGATTTAATTACCTACATAGTATATTTATTAATGTTAAATTGTTTATAAGGTTTGTTGGAACTGGCATGTTTAAATGTTTCTAAAAAATAAGAAGAAAAAAGAATCTTTGACTATTTTATCTATAGAGAATATACAAACAGTACATTAGCTTTTGTTCTATTAGTCTAAATAAGTTCCTGACTATTCTCATCATTGTTAAGCATGCTTTTATTATGAATTGGTTTAGTACAATGAGTAGAAGTAGTATTACAAATTAAATATCATCCTATCACATACTAACATTGCGTTCTGGGAAACATACAAATCCTTATAAACATACCTACACATACAATGGCATGAGTTCTTATAGAATCAAAACCTTTTATACCTTTTTGGACTACAATTTTGTTTTTTTCTCTTATTTTAACAGTAAAACAATAAAGAAGCTACTGTTTAATAATTGGTGAATAGTAAATAGATATTGGATTACAATCAATTGGTCATAGAATTGCCAGGATTAGAATGAATTGTATAAAATTTACTTTTTTTTTTAAAGATGGTCATATATTTTCTTTGTATATTTTTGAAGATCTATTAAAAATAAACACCTAGCATAACACACACACACACACACATGCACACACACACACAAAAGCATACACATAAAAATAGTAAATAATTACTTTATTAAGTTGTAAGTATTTTAAGTTGGTATAATTATTAGTAAGCATTAAGTACTTTGTATTTTATTACTTGCTACATATGAAAGATCCATCTGGCACTATGCACTTAATAGAGGGAGTCAAACAATTATTGGTACTGGAATAAATATTTTTTAATTTTAATATTTTCGTAAGGTAAACAGATAACAGTTGCCAAATAATATAAGGGACATAAATTAACTTCTTGTGTATTTTTTTCGAGTCAATGACTAATCACAATAAATGTCACTAATGAAATTATGGTTTTTAAAAGGCTGTGGAATTTAAATAACCATTTCTTTTTACTTACAATAAAAAAAACTAAGACTATTGTAACTTAGACTACTAAGATAGATATTGTTATATTAATATAATATTTCAACACATGATGGATTTCTTAATTTATCTAATTCAATAGTTAAATTAGTCACATCTTTAAGTTCGATTTAAGGTATAATTGTTTTATGGTGTAATCAGGATTTTGTACATGAAAGTTTAATGCAGAGCCTACTTCTAAATAAATATTAAAGAAATAAAAATTATAACATATCACTGTCTTAATATTTGGTTTTGTCTAACAACAAACCTGTGAGCTAAATTTAGAATAATTATAGAAATTATGTGTAGGCTACACTTTTGCGTGGGCGACCTAAACAAGTTTGTATACGTGTCATAGAGTTTAATAACAAGACTTAAGCTTAACATCAAGTTTATAAAAGCCTTGATTTTTTTCGAGGCAACAGGGAAAACCGTACCTACACATTATGATAAATATATACCTACTTACTCTGTATGCAGAGGTAACATTCCATTCGTATCTTGGCTGTTTGTACAAGAATACATGTGCACTATTCATGTGAATACGCTGTTGTCACGTTGTAATAGCCATCGCATAATATGTATGCGATGCTTCAAAGTATCACTTTCACAAATATTTGCGGTGAAAGAGGTAAATTCCATAAAACAAATATACCGATGCCGATATATTCCGCGACCCGTGCGCAGCTGACTATTTTGACATATGAAAATACTGGCAGTGACAGTGAAACTGAGGTATAGCTTTTTTTTGTAATCTTTTCCCGTTACGGAAAGACAAAGGGTGCAACGCCCATACAGCCAAATCTTCAGTAATTTCTTTGCTCGTTAATATAATAAAACCTCATTTATAAATCACAAATAAATAATGAAATAGTCTCTTTTCCTAGGTTTTAGTAAAGATGAAGGGATTTATTGAAATCTCCTCAGAGACGATTTAAGACTTTATAAATTGTTATTTAGTGGTGATGTAAATTCTATTCCACATTCATATTCATTAATCTATTAAAAAATCTTCGATTCACGTTGTGCAGTTCTGTTACATTACAAAGTTATGAAAAAATTAAGAAATTTTTTTCTTGAACCACTAAGAGGTATAAGAAAAAAATTCTGTTACAATGAACTGCCCTTTATGTGGTATTTTGATTACAAAATAAAATAGATACAAAGCTTTTAACTCCTGTTTCTGTCAATTTTTTTCAAAAGGTACTTCAATGAGCTTGAGAAGGGCTTTGTTATTAAAGTAAGACCTCTCCCCAAAAATCAACATATTATTTTTTAGAGCGAGTAACATGAAAAACAAGTTTCTTTATAATTTATTGAGTGGCTCTACTACTTTCTCGAAAATATCGGTTTGATAGTTAAGTAACATTGAATGGAAACACGAGCAACGCAGTAACTTCCATTGCGAGTGTTTCCATAATTGAAAAAAAATAACTTAGACTCTTTCTTTATTCATTATTTCAGTAGCTTTTCTACGTTGATATTTGAATAGTTTTTTTCCATGAGCCACTGGAAAATGCTGGTGTTACCACCAGTATTTTCCAGTGGCAACTTTATGCAAGTCTCTACAATAACTTCTTTTATGTAGCAGAGCTAAACTCAAGAACTCGAGGCTTATTAGTGACAGCAAATTGGTGAAGAGTAAGCTTCACATCTTGGCTCACCGCCGCAAAGTAGCCTGTCTGTCGGTCTTCTACAGACTGTACTTTAGAGAGTGTGTTCAAGAGCTGTATGTGCTCATACCGCCATCTCTCTTTTTCCATCGGACATCCAGACGCACAGCGCGCTAGCACCCTTACTTGGTTGCTACCTGTCGCATCAAGCGCTTCTCAACATCTTTCATAATGCGCACAGCAAAGGAGTGGTTTCGAGTACTTAAACCCGTCCGTTTTCAAAGCCCGTTCCATCGTAGATTTTGTCCTGGCGACCGGGCTTGATTGGGATCAAGAGTGAACAAGAGTGAAGTCAAAATAAGAAAAAAACTTTTTAGATACGAGAAGATATTTTCGATATGAGTTGATAAACTTCCTAGTTAACATTTTCTGTTAAGTATTTGATCCTTTCTGACAGCTTCGATGACTTCCGAAGTAGAGTAAGTAGTTATAAGTTCATTAAATGTTCTCGCAATCGAAATCTAGTAAAGATTATAAGTAGTATTTTTACCAGAATTATTCGAGATACCTATATCTAGATACTAGATACCTATTATCAACAAGAGATAAATCACGATTACTACGATTCAATTCTTTGTGATACCTTAGGTACCTACTCAATATTTATAATGCCAAAGCTGTTAAATAAAAAATAAATACTATAAAATCTACTTCATGATTTGATACCAAATAATAGTAGGTTCTACCTCGTAGGTATTTCTTTTGAAATACTCTGATTTGAGTATACTCTGATATCTGATTTATAAATCAATAACTGACTTTCAGATTTAATCACATTGTCAATTTGAGTATTATAAAAGTAACGAATGTAGAGCCCAGCCAGGTGGTCCGACCTCATGAACCGATCCATCAGACTATGTAAATATTTTATCCAGTCAGTTTGGTTTTAGAATAGAACCAAGTGAAAAAAAAAATCACTTGGATATCTAACACGCATGCGTTATTGCACAGGATACTGGACGTCTTGAACACGAGGTTTTTGGGGCCGTCCATAAATTACGTCATCGATTTTTTCAGATTTTAGACCCCCCCCCCCCTACAATCATCCTATCGTCATTTCTTAATGACCCCCCCCCCCCCCTTCTCCCAAAATTGGCGTCATTACCAGTTTGACAAAATTAAAACATTGCAGATTTAAGAAAAATAGGGTATTATATGATTAAACCACACACTCTTTTATTCGCCGAGTCGCCGCCAATCTTCGTTTAATAAACACTGTCGCATACGAACTATTTTCATAGGTACGATGTTATTTATAGTTTTAAAAAATAATGTAGACATGCCTTGACCTTGTAATAAATAAATAATGAGTTCAATAATTAATACCATTAAATACTTGCAAAATATCACAAGAACACTATCTTTCCTTAGTATGAGACATGTATTTAAGTATAAGTATAGTATTTATGTACTTTTATTAATTATGTAATGTTGTAGTTATTATTTAAGTATTGTGTTTATTATCAATACATAGTATAAAACAAAGTCGCTTTCGCTGTCTGTCCCTATGTATGCTTAGATCTTCAAAACTACGCAACGGATTTTGATGCGGTTTTTTTTAATAGATGAGTGATTCTTAGGGAAGGTTTATATGTATAATACATGTAAGTACCACGGGCGAAGCCGGGGCGGGCAGCTAGTATTATATGTAATATTATTGTTAGAGTATTTTATAGGCATGTGGCCGATATATCAAAACGAATCCAAAATCCGATTTTAAACACAAATCGATTCGAATCGATTTCTCAACAAGAAAATCCGATCTCAGAAATCTAACCGAACCAAAACGCATACGAACGATCTAAAACCACCAAACGTACTATGTCTGCGTATCCAAACGTAAATCGGATTCGAAATTCGCGCCATCTATTTTACTCGACAAGATCATGAGCATCGGAAAATTTCGCTTCGTCACTTTCTAACCAATAGTAACAAAACGAAGTAAAAAAGATAGCGCGAATTTCTGATGCCCGATCCGATTTCGGTTTGTTGTTTGCGGCATTCACTTGCCATTGAATATATGCGATCAATATAGTCCTACGAGTCAGTATTTAAAGACTATATTTGCGTGACTAGGCGGTGATGTATTTTGGCTTATAGTTTATTGTGTGTTTGTTTACTACAAAATAATTAATTAAGTTTGATGTAGGAAATGGTTCAAAAAAAAAAATAATAAAAAAAAAAAAATTAAAAATAAAAATTCGTAAAAAAAGAAATCATTGTACATAAGCCAATTTTTAAATGCGCCAAAAAGTTTTACTAAACGTAACTTTTCTGCTAGTCCTAAGCCTAGATTAAAGCATGAAGGAGAATCGTGCAAATCTACTAGTATCGTTATCGTTATAGTTAGCTATTAAAACCAAATCTAAACACAAACTAGTGAATTGGCACTTTTGAAATCAGATATCTAAAAACGGATTTTGAAATCGATTTTGAAATCTGAAATCGGTTATATATCAGTTTGCGTTCACAACCAAAAACGCCCATGTCTAGTATTTTATCTGTAGTTATTACTGTATTTGTGTACATCTATGTTGCATTATGTATGTTTATTATGAGTTATTTTAGTATTGTACGCGCCTTAGCCGCCTCTCACATTTGCAGTCTCACTTACTAGGTGTGCTGGAAGATATTTCTTTTTAGAAACAATAACCTTAAAAAAAAAAAAAAAGAATGACGTCAATTTCGAAACACCCCCCCCCCTCCCCCTATCTATCATTTACCGTCATCCGCAGACCAACCCCCCCCCCCTAATTTAGAATGACGTAATATATGGATGGCCCCTTTGTAAAAAAAAAAAATATGAATTCACTGAAATTATATGGTATAACATAAACCACCATTGTCTTGACTAAATACGTAAGCACGTCTCAATTTTTAATTTATTAAATTCGTAATTTTTTTATAAATCGGAATGCACTAAAAATATTGCAACGATTGATGAATAATTAAATTAAATTCGTATTAGTGGCTGACTTGATGCATTGAATTAAAGTGGCCAGTGTATAGGTGTCTCCTAGGCAAGCGCGTCACATCGTAGATCGCATCATCGCTTTCCATTAGACGAGACAGCGGTCAAACGCTTACCTATCCAAAATAAAAAATACTTTGTAACATTAAAGGAAATCTCGCTTTTGAAAAGTAAATAAATTTAATTGTTTTTATAAATATATATAAAAAAAATTTATCTGAATTGAGATTCAAATTTAAATTTTATATTGATGGGCCTAATACATAGTAAATTTAGTAGAAAGTTAATAGTCACGTAATACATACCTACCTCTTGTGGCTTCAGTTCGGTTTGTTAATTTTCAATACTATCAAAAGTTATGAGGCTTCACCGTAGTAATAGGTTTATCGGAAGACTCTTAGTATCTAATCTGCTACTTGCTAGGCAGGGTCAGTCACGTTGCGAATAACTTTTATGCCTAAATCCCAGACAATAAGCACCAATTATTTAGGTTACTGAGCAGAAGAATAAAGAATTTATGTAATAAGGGATAAATATGCATTAACCTTAATAACTTGGGAGCAAATGCTTGTTATTAACACATATATACCTTTGAATTTGAAGCAATAATTTGAAGATAAATACAATTTATGTATGTTCTTAATTTTTGTACATATTTTTGAGTTAACAACACTCAAAATATACGGAACTCTTTTCCTTGGTGTAGAATTGTAGCGGCGACGTCGGTACAGATGACGACGGTTTGTGCAGCAGCAGCGATCCTGCCTTTCGCACCGACAGCCCTGGGTTCGAGTCGTGTGTTTTTGCGACACGAGTGTGTTCCTGAGTTTTGGTTGTTTGTATTTGATACGTTATTAATTACCCATAGTATATTTTTGCTTGAAAGTGGATTCAAGAATTGTCGTGAATTGTCTGAAATCTAATTATTTATTTTCGAAAATTTAGTTAGTCATTTCGGTGTATAAGAAACTTTCACAAAGTTCAGCACTTGTCAGCATCTGTCGTCAACGTTCACTAATCAGCATTATCTATGAGCATCTCTTTTTATTTTTGGTGTAGAGTAAAAAACCAAACCAAAAAAAGTGAATCAAACATTTGCCCAAACAGTTTTAAACTTTAAATACCACGTATCATTAAAGTTTACAAAGTTTTTTACTCCATAGATAGCGAAGACCAGTGCTCCAACAGTGGTTAAAAATGTGATGATCATGATGATTATATTTAGAATTCAGAATAGCTATCACTAAAACAGCTGCACAAATGTTCGCAGCTGCGAGCTACGCCGACAGAAACTACGCACTGCGTAGCAACAAACTTCGAGCTGCGTAGACCAACCAACCTACTATTCGACGCCTGCTGGCGCAAAACTACCTGCTTTCCTATCTCCGAATCTTAATTCCAAACCCTACCAGTAGCAGCTGTTGCAGCTGTCCTTGTCCTTGCAGCTGTTTCCAATAACCTACCAGTAGTATCAGATAAGATGACTTGTTTTATTAGGTTTAAACGCATTTATTCTCATACAAACACATATAAACTTTGAAAAATATTACTTTTAACTCACTCATATTGATAGTTATAATATGCTCACGTGTTCCCTTAGTTTGGATTCAAATGTGATAATGTGATCACATTTTTTTATTTTGTTAGTATTTTATTGTAGTATTGAACACCGTCAAACAGTATTGTTTTCTTACCGTAATTTTTTCGTATTTTAATTAAATGTAGTTTATGTTTATTTCTTAAATTGTCTATTTAAATGATTGTGTAATTGTATGGACCGGATAGATTTGTTAATAATTTTCCTAATAACAACACAACTAGAGTATATATAAGTGCCGATTTATTGCTTAGATATTCGCTTTAATAGGTTGCCATCTGATATAAATTATTTAAAGGTGATATAACAACTGTTACCGAATTAAAACTTCCACAGTTCGGTAACAAATTATGGGGAACTTACATAACAAATAAAAAATACAGTAAAAAAAAAAAACAAAAATTGTATATTATCTTTTTGCGCTTCTTGCAGTGTTGCCACTAAAGAACGATAGTAGCGCCACCGTCAAAGTCTTGCAGTGCTGAACCACGAGAGTGACTTTCGATCGCGCTTCTAATTATTTTATGGAGCATGGTAGTGGTACAGAGCCGCGCCACAGTGGCGCCACTACAACGCTTCTTGGGGCTTCTAATATGAAAGAGTTCTAAGGCGGCTCACAATCAATGTTATCCAGGCTAAAATTTATGCATTTATACGGTTGCACAAAGTAAGTTATACTCATCATTGTCGCCAATTATTTTCAACTTTTGTAACATTAAAACTTGATTGTACAAATCAATCAAATACATAAATAAATTCAAATAAATAATTAAATAAATACTTGTACCTAATCAAGTTGTAGGTATATGAAAATGAAGATTAAAATATTGAGTACTCCTTAATTATTTATATGAATAATTAAATACCCAACATAACCACGAAAATATGTAGATTATCTAACTAACTTTCTGTAACGTAATTTCCACTTAAACAGAATTTATATCATAAGAATCAAATTAGATTCGTTCCGTTGACATAAAAGCGTGCAATTGTCGCCGAGAGGGCTATTATAGTGTCTGTACAGTTTTATAACACCTAAGTTATTCATTGGCGTGAAGCAGCGTACTGTACCTACGTTGTCAGGTACCCGTTATCAGTTCGGAGCGAGTTATCCGAGTGCATCGGGTGCGCGGGGCGGGCGCGGCTGAGAAAGGAGGTCAGTGTGCGCGCGGGAACTGGGTCAGGGCGGTATCGGATGCATCGGGGTCGGGTGTGCTCGGGCCGCGTCGGGTGGTATCGTTCGCGGCTGCGTGTCGTAGCCATCGATCGCCGCCCACGCGGCGCAGCGCCGCTCGAGTGCTCCGCGAGTCGCGACGCGAGTCCCGGGCTTGGCCCCTCAACGATGGCGGCGTGAGCGCGCGCCGCCCGCGGCCTCCGGCGGACATGCCGCGATGGCCAGAGAGGTAACCGTGCCGCGATCGGCGTAAGCCGCCGTAACCCTCCGCTTATGTAACGGGGACCGGTCGACACGCCCGCAAACATGGTTATTATCTCGCCCCCGCGCCCTGCACGCGCTGCCCGTTAGCCCCCAGTAGCCCGAAACCTCGGAGGCCTAGGCCACTCGCCCCGCAGCCCGGCGCGTCCAGCTCAGCAGTGTACCACCAGTGCCGCAGGGCGAGGGCCTTCGAGTGCCGCAGCCGGCGTCCTTGTCGCGCGCGCCCGCCTTATATACGCTTGTCCCTCTCGCTCTGCCGTAGACCGACGCTGCACATGCAACCTGCATTATTCAACCCCTGTGCTGAAGTAGTGACTTTATTTAGTGAGAATTTGATAGCGAATTACCAGTATAGATTAGATCAACCAAATATAGAATCACGGTTTCGCTCGAGTGGTTTCCAGCGAAATGTATTCTCTCACCAAAGTAATGAATGAAGCAGGGGTTACGCGATCCAATTTAATTGTACCTAATCTAATCAAATGACGGGAAATTATTCGTAGCTGTCTCTATCACTGTAGACTGTAGAACCACGTAGCACGTAGCACGTATGGAGCAGCTAGTAGTCGCTTGTAGCGTTGTAAAGCCCACTATACAGAAACGACTAATCGATATGGTGGGATTTCGCAACGTGAAAGCGTATAATTAAAAAAATATAAGAATAATGTTAATGTACTTGAGAATATACCTTGAGAAAATACTGATATTTATTATACCACGTTGTGCAATTTTAATTATAGTCATCGATGACGGGTAAGCAATTTTTAATTTTGTTCGGCTATCATTATTGCCACTCACACATACACAAATTCTAAAGAGGTTTAAGATAAGATGAAGATACGTAATGTGATAATAGCAAGATTGCACAGCCTCACTTTGATGAATGATAATTTAAATAAGAAGCTGCTGACGGCAGCTGCGCTTAGTTATCTCTTTAACAGCCTTTATAGATAACCTCAACACAAACTAATTATAATAATCTGTTTGTTTTTTTATTTCAGAGCTTAATGTTATCTGATTTTGTTCTAATACAGAAAACTTAATCCAAACTTTGACGTCCACTACTTAAAATGATATACTTTTAACTGTTTATATCTTCGTTTTCGGTGTCCATAAAAATAATTCATTATTTTATGATTATTATATATATTTTACATTTTAAATGCAATCTTATAAGTTATTTTAAAAGAAAAATATTAGGAAAAATCGCCTGCATCGCCATATCAAAAAAAAATTGATATGTAATCTGAGTCTTCACTGGAGGGAGACTCTGTACCAGGGTCGTCTGCTTAGGTACGGAGGTCTTACCTATTTCTGCCGCAAAGCAGCAGTGCTTGCATAGCTGTGTTCCGGTTTGAAGGGTAAGATATGGCAGTGAAATTACTGGGTATAGTGACTTTACATCTTGTGTCACAAGTTGACAACATACACTGTGGATCTTGTGGGGGTTGCAGTTTTGCTGCGAATCTCACAAGAGCCACATGTATTATAGGTGACTGTTGCCACTTACCATCAGGTGGGCAGTTTGCTTATTTGCCAACTTTCAGCAATAAAAAAAAAAGTCGATTTTTTCCAGTATTTGGATTTTAAAATAATTTATCAAATATTTAATTCGTTAAAGACTGTTGTTTATTTTAAGGATTCTTTATACACATTATAAATGACTTTCTAGTTATTATATCAAATAGGAAATGTTCTATTTCATCGAAGATTCACCACTTTATCCATACGACGCTTACTATTGGTCATAAACCTTCCCCAACGGCCACGCCACGACTTTTTTGATCGTGAATAGGTAAGCGTTTGTCTGCAATCCCGCCTGATGGTAAGCGACGATGTGAAGCGCCTGCCTAGAGGATAACTATTCACTCGTAACTTGAAGACCCCTAAATTTTACAGGAAACATTGCCTCCGGAAAAGTTTTCCACTCTTTAGCGGAACGGATTACAAAATTGGAACCAAATGCTTAGCTTTTTGCAAATATTCAAGCATAGTGGACTTGGTTCTCCTCCAACAAACGAATGTCTTAACCGATGGCGACTTATATGAAATTATAAATAAATATACATTAAATAAATAAAATTTATACTTATAATCTTTTTAAAAGTTTATATATAAATCTAGAATATGACAATCGACGTCGAAGAGATCGTGAAAAAGCATTTTTTTGTGACTAAAAACTGTCATGTTACATTAATTTTGCTTGTGGTGGAATGTGGAATGTTATACTTTGGTATCGTTGAAGTAAAATAATATAATTATTATATATTTTTTTACGAAATTATTTATTTATTTATTTTTAAACATGTGTTTACACTCGTATGGTGTACGCTGCAATTTACCTCGCTTGGTATGTGAAACCCCTTAATAGTTTGTTTACTATTTTTTTTAATTAAATTTTTAATTCTTTTCAAGTAAACGTTTATTATGTATTTGGTTATTGCTTTTCTAATTGTAAATCGAGGCCTTTAATAAATATATACAATCTATATACATAATAATTCTCTGTCACAGTGTTTGACCGCGATGAACTAAAACTACTCAACCAATTTTGATGTTTTTTTTTATTTTGCTAGATTTGTTCCTACTTAGGTCATAGGATAGGTTTTATTTTAATTTATGGCACAGCAACGCGTGGTTGGGTCAGCTAGTAAATCTATAAAACGAATATAAATGTTCATTATATCTATTTATTCAAAAAAAGATTATGTTTTTTATATAAAAATATACTGGAGGGAGACCTACCAGGGTCGTCTGCTTAGGTACCTCCGTCTTACCTATTTCTGCCGCAAAGCAGCAGTGCTTGCATTGCTGTGTTCCAGTTTGAAGGGTAAGATATGGCAGTGAAATTATTGGGTACAGTGACTTTACATCTTGTGTTACAAGTTGGCAACGTACGCTGTGGTTCTTGTGGGGGTTGCAGTTTTGCTGCGAATCTCACAAGAGCCACATGTATTATAGGTGACTGTTACCACTTACCATCAGGTGGGCAGTTTGCTTGTTTGCCAACTTTCTGCAATAAAAAAAAATATATAAAAATATATTTAGTAATCTTTGCTCGACTAAGATTACATTGAATTTTTCTATTGAAATATAATATATATCTATCCATTCCTATATTTCCAAAGTACTTTCCAGGTAAAAATACAATCTTAAACAAATATTAATTAATTACGCTTAATTGTCTACCACCGTGATCGAGTGGCTTGTATACCGTACTTCATGATATCGAAACCCCGAGGTCCCGGGTTTGGGTGTTGTGGTACCGTCCTTGTTTCTGACTTGCACTGCAAGGCTTGTGTTATAGATACTAGGATTACGAATAGACATACATATATGATACATACATATGTAATATTCATAGAAATATTTATAAATACCCTGACTCAGGCACAAATGCTCGTATTCATCACAAAAACATCTGCCCCTTTGGGATTCGAACCTAGGACCGTCGCGTCGATGCGAAAGGTAGGATCGGAACCGTTGCACAAAACAGTCCAACTAACCAACAGTACCAAACTAAAATTATTTAATAACGCTTAATATCTCTTTATATTAATTTAATTGACTAACTCTGTGGTAGAGTGACTTGTTTACCGGATTTTATAATGTCTCCACCCCGAGGTCCCGGGTTTGAGTGTTATGGTACCGTCATTGTTTCTAATTTGCATTACACAAGTGCTTTAACTAATAAATAAATAATAAAATAAATATTTCTTACATTAACTATATTACTAAGGTAACGGATAGACATATATATATATGGTACATAGATATATAATATTCATAGAAATATATATAAATACCCATGACTCAGGTACAAATGCTATTCATCACACAAGTATTTTCCCCTTCCGGGATTCGAAACCAGGTCTGCTAGTGCGAAAGGCAGGATCTTTATCGTTGCACCAAACGGTAGTTAAAGAATTTTAACTAAGATATTGTGCTTTTAAATCAATGCCATTATTAACAGTCAACAATTATTATATAACTTCTTAATAACTTATGTCCTAAAGGGCTATTTATCTACATTAAATTTCTAAATATTTCATATGTAACTTATTTATTTTTTATATTAAATTGTTTTTTTTACTCTACTAAACTCCATTATTAAAATTACTATTACAAAAATTTTACTGATTCTGTAAATTTCTTTGAAAAAAATTACACAAAACCCATATCTTTGAATTTAATTTAAAATAAAGCCAATGTTTTTTGGTTTGTCATAATTAAAATATTGTTTATGCCAGTCTAATTTAAGTAAGGGTTACCATTTTTGTTTGATAAAAAAATTACATATTTAATATCTTTTAGTAAAGCTATGTTTCTGTTGGTTTGTAGAAGTAAAAGGTATTGGGATTATTTTTAGTCAAAATCTTGTGGCGGTTCTTTTGTCTTTCATACAGAGTAAAATACTGCTAAATGCATACCCAACTACGGGTAAACGTCTTGGTTAAGTAAGGGTCTATTACATTACATCTATGTATGCATGATCCTACTCAGGGGTCGGATATGCGGTTGTTTTTATTGGCGTACCTAAAAACATTTAAATATGACATTTTAAATCTATAAATCTTAGATCACAAATTTGTTGTTTGTCTATCCGCTCTTTTTCCATTGTATCAATAACGTTACCATAGCAACGCGTTAACCGCAAGTAGTTCGTCTATCCGACGCTAAATGGCGCTAACGGAAAAATATTTAATAATAGAAAAAAAATTGTCCACCCGTGCGAAGCCGGGACGGGCCACTAGTGCAAACAAAAATGATAGCTGGTTTCATCTTAATCGATTGTTAGATATTTAGATCTTACACTTGCGCACAGATTACACAATTAAATAAAACAATTCATTTAGGGATTTTTGCGCATAATATATATTTAATCCTGAAGTATCAACTCCTTTACAGGAGTCGTGATTACGACCTAAATAAATTGTTTTATTTAATTGCTAATTATAATTGTCAGGCGGAGATGTGATTCCTTTGATAAAATAAACTCAAATCCCCATATAGACTTCTTAGAAAATGACGTAAAGATAAAGTTAATCAGATACATTTTATTTACAAGTAATAATCATATTGGAAAATTGATATAAAGTTTCATACAAGTTGTCCTTTGATGTATAATTTAAAAGAATGTCTTGAGATTCTCTTTTTACTGCATATAGGGTCTGGACTACAAGACTAGTGCTGGTACGGGGCGGATTCCAGTCTCGGAAACTCTTTAACGGATGCTTGCGCATACTTTAAATTGACGCTTCGACTCCTTTACGGGAGCAGTATTCGATAAAAAAGTTGTTCTATTCGATTATAAGATATTTGTAAAAATATTATTATGAAAAAATGATAAAATTGATTTTATTTATAGTGATACGTTTCACGATATTTATTATGATTATATTTTGTGTACTTACGTATTTCCTTATAATCAATATTGTTTTATCTCTGTTAGCTAAAGCTCGACGTCTCTAACAGTATATTAGTCAAGGCAAACAGTGAAGTACCTAATTCTATGTTTTTAGGTTTTGAAAATATGTATATGTTTACATACGTATAAACTCTTTACTTATTGACACATTGATACAGCCATTGACTTATTAATTGCTATTTTATATACAGGATGTGCAAGAAAATAGGGTGGATATCCAGAGGTAGAGCTTACTAGGTTATCCGAACCATCCTCATGGATGTTCTGCTATCTTTTGATAATTTATTAAGCTTGAGGTTTAACATTTTCTTATGGCGAAATAGTATATAAGTAATAGTAACGTAACGTAAACGTAAAATAGTAATAGCAAGGCGATATAGTATATAGTAACAGCAAAGGAGTGGAACTCCCTCCCTGCGTCTGTGTTTCCGCGAACTTATAACCCATCCATTTTCAAAGCCAGGGTGAATATGCACCTTCTGGGTTAGCTCGTTCCATCGTGGATTCTGTCTTGGCCCCTGGGCTTGATTGTGATCAAGAGCAAACCCATCCTAAATAAAAAAAAAGAAAAGTATCCAATTTAACCATGTTTTTTATGCAAGGTAAATTATTTACCTAATTTAGATACAAAACAACTAACCATCTTAATGATCGATGTCACTGAGAATAATTAACTAGAAAACTACGATAAATTGTGGAACTTACATGGGAGTGATTGAAGTAGTCCTAGTGGAGCTCTACTTCTGGATTACCTTTTTTACATTACCGTTCCGCATTACCTTTTTTACCACTATTTTATTGACTTACTTTCGTTCGTGTCTGTCCGCAAAATTTCCTAATCTTATAACTCAAAATTACACCACTTCTCTTACCACACGAAGATCATGGATGACAGTTAATTATTCAGTAATCACCAACATAAACTTATAGTTAGATAAGCCACAATAAATTAAATAAAACACCTATATAATCCTTGAAGAAATGAAATTTTATCAATTTGCTCTTATCATTTTACACTAAGACTAAAAATAATAAAATAATTAGAAGTAAAAAATATTTTTAAAAACCACGTCTTTATAAGTGGACTAAAAAGAAGAAAATATTTTTTTTTATAGCACATAACAAGCACGCAAGGAATAAGATGTACTTCTTTACCGAAGGAATTCTGTATGAATAGTTCCGGATGGGTTACACGGATAAATAATAACATTTTTGTTCTGCCAAAAATACAGGCAACAGATATTTACCACGCAGATACAAATTTTCGTCTTGACAATACAGTGACTGGATCTATCCTTGACTGTATAAAATTCAAGTTCGGTATATATTTCTGAATATATTTCGTAACCATGATTTTTTTATTATAGACAGGATTAAATGAAGTAACGTATTTTTAAAATGTAAGTAAAAAAAACTGGTTGGTTGCCTGTAAAGTCGGTATACGGGCGAAAGTTTTACGTGACAACGACTTTGAGTGGTAAAATAATTTTAATGTGAATATTCATTCGTATAGTAGGAAGAAGGATGAAATAATAGTAACAATTTAAAACATTTATTTATACAAAGAATTATATTTAAAACATTAATTTATAGGCACGCGTCCCTTCCACTTTTTATGTCTGTCTCTCTCGCTCTTAGGCGGGCTAACCATGCCCGAGTGGAAGGGACGCGTGCCTCTCAATCGCTCTCATTGTAAGCGCATATATAGTTGAGTGGGAGAGAGACGCAAGGCATTCGGCGGGCCTCTCTCTCGTTCGGTGACTCATCGTAACGTTACCGAGCGTTACACTTTTTCATAAGTGACTCCCAGCCGCAACCTAATTTAAGACGTTGTCACGTCAAAACTCCTTATTAACTTAATTTTATTTCTTTACTAGCGACCCGCCCCGGCTTCGCACGGATGCAATGCTCTACTATATTATGCATGTATAATACATATAAACATTCCTCTTGAATTACTCTATCTATTAAAAAAAAACCGCATCAAAATCCGTTACGTAGTTTCAAAGATTTAAGCATACATAGGGATATAGGGACAGAGAAAGCGACTTTGTTTTATACTATGTAGTGATTAAACGGCAATCAATTTCATAGATTAATCGAAATTAGAATATTCATGAAATATGAGTCATTTACATTAACTTGTGTGCAATATACACACATACCAAATTAGAGGAACCTTAAAATGAAGAAAAAATACCAGAAAAAATAAAATTTTCTACTAAAGAAGAGCAATAAAGTATTTAAATTGGTTAGCGCTTGTTGCAATTCGATTATGTAGAGTTATTACATATTCGCAATGCTTCAACGTTTGGATGGGTGTGCGAACTTTATCTTTTGCAAGCACATTAAATCTGCTTACATTTTCGTTACTACCAACCAATCTGAAGTTGTATTGAGTGATGAATTACTATTTGTTAACAATAATGTCTCTATTCATATGAAAAGCTTGCACCCCAGTTGTGGGGATATTGGGCTAAAAATGAATTCAACTTATAAACGCTTAAATAGTAATCGGAGCCAGTTTCGTAAGGCTTTAAAACTTTTGTGACCCTTTAAATTTAAAAACATCTAAAATAGTTATCTAATTTTATTTTGTATCTATTTTCTTTCAATCGTAATAAAAAGATTAATTCCCCATAATAACACATCTAATATTAAAACGAAGCTACCAACTGTGGAGAAGAAAATGTACTAGCGGTGTTACGCCGATCTATCTCTTGTGGACTCGAGAGAGAAAAAATTTAATCTGTCTTATCAGCATTTCTTTTAATAGACTATTTATCGCTTATTTATCGTCTGAAATTCCATCCAATAATTTGAGGGGAGTGGAGATTCTCTCGTCTCCGTTTCTCAGCGTTTTCCTTGTGAATAATATCTGTGTGTCTGTTGAAAATTAATTGTTTAGATAAGACAACCGTTGGGTTAGTTTGCAATTGATAATTATTGGCTAACCAAATCATTAATACCTTAAGTTTTCTCACAGAATTAACATTTCAAATAGTTTTTAAAATTATCCGGCGTTTCTGTATTATTCTCTTTTAGTTCTAATATTATTATGGTGAAAATTAAAAAAAGGTGCTATATTTAGCAATAAGTTTAAAATGTTAAGATCACTTAAAGTTTTATAAAAAGTATACGCATTAAAACAATTGAAATCACATCTCTTGCAAATCAATTTTATAGTTGAATGAATTTTATAACTCACACTAAATGTGTCCTAGTTCTAATACGGATTAAGTAGGTACGGATATATCTATAAATAAAAAAATCCCTCTCACAGTGTTTGACTGCTATGAACTCCAAAACTATTCAACCGATTTTGATGTTTTTTTTTTTCATTTTGCCCTAAGGACATTGGATAGGTTTCATTTTAATTTATAACACAGCAAAGCGTGGCCAGATCAGCTAGTAGATTTATTATCCTAATTCTATTATGACAATTCTTTGTGTGTGTTCGTTACCATATTTTCAGTAAAAGCCTATGAATAACATTCAAGAAGGCTAAGAACGGTTAGCTATATGTGTAGTCGTTGAACCGAAACGTTAGCGCGATTCATTTCGGTACAGCGACATCCAGTTAAATATAATATAGCTTATATAGATATATGAAGTGCGTTGCGTTTCAATATAATTGCGTGTAGGTTACATCTTTATCAACATAATAAGATAATTTCAAACACTAGAAAGTAACATGTGTGTGGTTTGAAGCCTCGCAGCCATTTCTTAGGTCCCAAATTAAATAAACAAAATGGCTCAAAGTTAAAAGTTTTTTTCATATAGTCGTGGTAGCTTCATTAATTCCGATTAAAAAGCACTTTTGCTGCTTAAGGCTACTTCGTTTGCGTTAACTATATATTCGATATTTATTTAAAGCATGATATTTTGTAATGAATAGCCTTTGGAATATTAACTGCACTTTACAAAAAGAAAAAATTGCTGCAGTATGCTGTATTTGTAAAATTATAAACCGAAACGAATAGTTGTAAATCCTAAACAGCTCACATATATATAATAACATATAATACATACAATACATGTAAAACAGATCGTATAATCGAAATATTAAGCAGAATTACAAAATCACATATAATGCAAAGATTTCTTTTGTCTTTCTAAATATACTAAATCATTTAATAATAAATTATTAATTACCATAAATATAATACTTAAAAATACTTTAAAAGAATAATTACTCTGGAATATATTCTATGAGCCACCGACCTCTATATTATAGGTATTAGATATCAGTACTATAAGCTTATCATAGATCGTATAGGCAAAATCGCCGATTCCCTACTAGCCATTAATATACAAGTCCACCAAAATTTACAAGGAAAAAGAATGCCTTATAATGATTTAAAAAATGCAATTATTTCTCGAAAATGTATCATCGTTATACCCTTATCGAAATTTCTTTGGTGAGTCAAACGCAATCCCATCGGCTTACTTAAATTATCGCCAGAATGCCGAATTAAAGGTTCGGGGAAGATCGTCAGCCATTTTAATTCCCCCGTTTAAGTATTAATCCACTCATAAAGATCCTCATAAACTTCCTCCAGCCCTCAAGGAGGTTTGTTGACCTTCGCTTAAATTAAAATTACAAACTGATCACTGTTACTAGCCATACAGTATTCAACCGTCAACTCCTTCCTCTTTTTCGAATATGAAATATTCAGACACATTCACACCAGTTAGCCTAGCCCGATATAAGCACTGTAAAATTTGTGTAAAGGGATACTAGGGTAACGGATAGACGTACATATATGAGACACAGATATGTAATATATACAAAGTGTCCCGTCACCAGTGTCGGAGCCTTTGATGGTGTGAAATATGGCATTTTTTATCAACAAATTGCCGCTCAAATTTTGTTTTTCTCTTACGGCCGCCATTTTATTTTCTTGGTAACCAAGGTCTGGGTTCTCATACTAATTCGACCACCACTACTCATGTAAATGTCCAATCAACATTAAAAAAGTGTAATTTCATAGCTAAACATGTAGGCAACAGTTACACAGCCATCATGTTTCAATTGTCATGGAATAAAAAATAGAAAAAAATAATTAAAGAAAAACAAATAGATTATTTATTGTGTATTTTTTTATTATTGGCTTTTTGAGAAAAAACAAATTTGAGGGGCAATTTATCGATAAAAATGCCATATTTCACACCATTAAAGGCTCCGACACTGGTGACGGGACACATTGTATAGAAATTTATTTATATAAGTACTCATGACTAAGGTATAAATACTCGTGTTCACACAAACATCAGCCCCATTCGGATCTCGAACGTATGACCGTCGGTAGAAAGGTAGCTACCGTTGCACCAAATGGTCGTCATAAAAATAGCTAATACTAGCAATAATTAAATTAAATACACACCTAATAAATTAATATACTTAAAATATAAGTTTAAGTATGTACATACATAATATTTAAAATTTTATCTTAAATTGTTGTGAAGGTTGTGTTGCTGTGCCCGACAGTGTCCACAATGACCTTTACCCCTATTATCCCAACATCCTTATGTACATTGTGGTTTATGCAATAAATAAATAATAATAAATAAATATTTCCTACATTCACACCAATTAGCCTAGCCCAAAATAAGCACTATTTTGTAAGGGATAGACATACATATATCATACACAAATGAGTTATATTCATAGAAATATATACAAACATAATTGACTCATTGTACGGGATAGCCACGTACACTTAAGTAAAGTAAAGGAGGGATAGATAAATTTATAAAAGTTAAGAGGAATTTAAAGAACACTAAAGTTTATTAACAAATCACTTATGTAATAAAACAATGGTAAACTATGGTAATATTAAAATAGAGAGGTGTTTAACTAAAATGGTAATGGTTTTATAATGGTAATGGAGCACACGTAATTGGTAAGATGGTTAATGTGTAACTGACTGGTGAAAAAACTATAATTAGGTTTAATACCGCGCGATGCATAAAATGCTTATAGTGCAATTCATACGCAGCGCGCGGGAGTTCAATGACTCAATGTACGTAACTCGTACATGCTCCCGGGCAAGAAAAAAGGGAGTTGTAGGCTAGATGATTACAAGGGTTGGTTAGTTTGGTGATGAAAGATGGTAATGTAGTGAGGTGATTTTTACAAGATGATTCAATTGGTACTTAAAAGTAAGTTAGTTCGATGATCTAAAATGTTTACGAAAGTTTGGCGTCGTCGCCTCAAAACCATAAAATAATGTAGGTATAAACGTAATAAAAAACTAAAAAAAATATTTACTACCATTGTTGCAGGGCTCAATAAATGAATATATTTCCAAATAGGTTTTAGGCTAGATACATTTAACATCTCATTTAAAATCAACTTAAGTATACAGGTTGCTTTGTTCACATAAGAAAAATTGGAGTTAGCAGCGCATACAATTATTAGGTACACGGTGATGCCTCGTAGCTAATATAAATGAGATCGGAATATGATAATTTGTGACGATTTTGTCTTAGATGCTAGCTCGTCATCCATATCACTCTGCCATGCTGCACGTGTCCAAAGTCGACATAAAACACTGCGCAGCACGTTTTATAGAACCAGCTTCCAACATTCCCACGACTCTAATCATTTCTTTTGGGCTCAAATTTCCTTTTTCCATAATAACGTTTATTTTTCATTGATTTTACTGAGAAGTATTGCACAATTTGTAGTTATTTAGCCTCAAACCATTTGAAGGATTATATATAAGATTGGACAAAAGATTTTTGTATTTAAAATCTTTAATTCCTTTACATTAATACTTTACATAAATATTAAAATCATTAATTCCTTTACATATGACGAAATTAACTAAAACCGGCCAAGTGCGAGTCGGACTCGCGCACGAAGGGATCCGTACAAACTTTTAGTTAAGTAAAAAAATCACGTTTGTTCTATGGGAGCCCCCTTAAGTATTTATTTTATTTTAATTTTATTATTTATTATTAAAGTAAAAATACAACTGAGTATTTTGTAAATATTTCAAGTGCCTACCTGTTGCCATTACTGTAGCCATTATATAGAGCAAAAAACGGCAAAAATAATCACTTTTTTTGTAGGGGAGAACCCTCTATTTTATTTTGTTTTAAGTATTTTTTATTACAGCGGCAATAGAAATACATAATTTGTGAAAATTTCAAATGTCTAGCTTTCGCGGTTCTTGAGATACAGCCTGGTGACAGACAGACGGACGGACAGACAGCGAAGTCTTCGAAATAGGATCTCGTTTTTACCCTTTGGGTACGGAACCCTAAAAAGTATCCGTAGGAGTTACAAAAAATAAAAAGAAAAGCTTAGTTTTTAACTAGCCAAAAAGTTCTTGATCCCTTAACACTTATGTGTTAGATATGAATGTCAGATGATAGCTAATACCTTACTGAAAGGTTTTATTTTGTGGGATAACTTATGTCAAGTTCTTATGTAAACTAATTACATAAGGTAAAATGAAACGTAAAAAAGGCATGTTACGTAAGACGGGAAGCGAACCAATGTTTTCCCTGTTTCCGGGGAGGCGACTGTACCTATATAATTCCCGTAAAACGCTATTTTGATTTCTGGTTCGATTCTTATTGTCGCGTGCGATTGTCTAATGTTACATTTGTGTTTATTTCAAGCAAGAGATGTACAAAACAGATCCAATATTCTATGAGTGCCGCACAAACTTGATTTGGCAAGTGAATTTTGCATGAGACTGCATACACCCGTGCGGTGTACTTTATAGCACAGAGTCTGTATGTATCCGCGCATATGGAATGCTTTGGTCACACATTGCGACCGACTAGGGATGGGAAAAATTCTATTTATGTAGACGCCATTTTGTTTTTGTTTTTAGAATAGAGGTTTGCACTAACTAAATATAAGACCTCCTTTATTAGTTTACAATTTATTTGGTTTTTCCCTTTCATAAAGGAACTAGAATTATTAAAAATATAGTTTTATCGTGTATCTGAAAACCTGTCTGATTTTGGCAATCTGAGAAGTGAGAAGTAAAATAGTATAATTTATAAAGTGAGGTTAAGTACAACTTACGCTGTATCAGATTATGTTTTGGATAACTAGGCGATGCAGTCGCTAAGCATGAAGCTACGCTAGCACCATATATTGGAGCGGAGCGTAATACCTAAAAAAAGAAAAATAAAATTTTTTTGTTCGATGGAAATTTTGTGAATTTCAAAACTCGGCTCCGTCACCATCTGGTCCAGAACCTGTTGATTCGATTCCACACAAAAAAAAATCGGTTAAGAACTCGGGAAGTTATGGCGTAACATACATTGCCCCATTGAAGCTGATCCATGGGAGCTTCGCTCGCTTCCCTCGCACCGCTCCAATTAATAAAGTGAGGTTATGTACAACTTACGCCGTATCAGATTACACATAGCTTTTTTTTCAATGCCTAGAGATTGTAGGAAATAAACTAACACTTGACATGCAAAATTGTACGAAACGAAACAAGCAAAAAGTGACCTTAGTGGCCTTGGCATCTAAGTAAAATTTTGAAATGGAATAGTTTTTTACCTTTATGTGTTAATAGTAAAAATTTAAACGGTTAGTTACACAGTTCAGTATTTCAACTAAGATTACATGTAATAACGCCTTTTTCCCGCAGGGATAGGTTAGGTTAGGTTAGGTTAGGCAGAGACCACAGGTTTTCACTTTCCACGATCCTGATATATGTCTATCGCTTCTTCAACTCTCAAAAGACCGTTCATACAAGCTCGTCGATTAAGGGCACTTTTGACCTGGCCTTTTTACAGGACATCTTCTATTTGGTCCCTTAGGTTTGCCTTGGTCTGCCTTTACCGACGTGAATGCATATTTGTCTCATATTTTTTTGTCATTCTCCTCTCGTCCATCCTCTCTACGTGTCCAAACCATCTTAGCATCCCTTTTTCTATCTTTGCCACTTTATCGTCTTCAACGCCATACCACTCTTTTGTATATAATAATATACAATTATTATAATAAAAATTCAAAACATTGTTACTCTTTTAATTCTATAAAAACTAAACTGTGTTAAGTGACATTAAAACCAACAAGATAGCAGTGATTATATAGTAGTAACTAGCGGCCCGTCCCAGCTTCGCACGGGTGGACAAAATGTTTATATTTTTCTATTATTAAATATTTTTCCGTTAGCGCCATCTAGCGTCCGGTAGACGAACTACTTGCGGAACACGTTGCTATGGTAACGTTATTGATACAATGAAAAAAGAGCGGACAGACAAACAACAAAATTGTGATCTTAGATTATAGGTTAAGTAACACACACACACACACAAACTGTAAAAAGGTGTATGTAAGTCATTCGACCCCAGAGGTCGCCATTGTCGTCTTATAAAGTTTAACAGTTTATTCGATGCAAGTGGAGATATATCTGTTTTATATTCTCGATACTTATATTATTCTTTAAACAATCACAAAATAAATATAACTATGTTTATCTACTCTAATACTATAATACAAAGATTCTAAAACTGAAAACAAAATGCTTATGACAAACATTACGTACAGGCCAAAAATAATAAAAAAAAAGTTTCATTACGATACAGGTCTTGTATGGACACTTGTAACATAATATAACTTTTTTATCATAACGATACACCTATACAACCTCCATCTGGACCAAGGAGGTTGAACCTCTACTTTAAAAAGGTTTCAATGAACGAGTCCGTGACGACGCAACACGCATGCGCAATCGATATTTGCACCTTGGCGCCAACATTTGACATTTAAAAATTTGTTGTTATATTCAGCGTTTTATTTGCAATATTGTTTTACGTATTATAGTATGAAAGTAGATAAAGTAGTGTATGACACTATACATAACTTGGTCTTATAACACTCGTGTGATACTATAAAAAAACTCGCCTACGGCTCGTTTTTTTAAAACACACTCGTGTTATAAGAACCCTTATTATGCAACAGTATCATAAACTACTATTATTGTTTCACGAGTGGTACTATTAAAGGAACTATCTTCGTGAACCCAGTTAGGGCACTACAATATTTAAAGTGAAAATTTCTTGAAATATAATTATTCTCTATAATTATTATGTATGACACTCGAAAATCTCCTGTATAGTTTAAAATCATTATTCCAACAAATAATCTTTTTATTTTCATATAAATGATCTTTTTATTCTTGAAATAAAGTATTCGAAATTTTATCGGTTTTTTCCAAAAATAGCTACGTCGCATCTCTATGTGGCCGTAGCGCGCCTCAGGAACGGCACGTAGATTCCAGCGGACGATATGGGAATGTAATATCGCAACAGATTTTATCTGAACCTTCTACCCACTGATATTGCACTAGTATCTCGAACTGTACAAGAAAATACTCAGGTTAACGTACTATCGCGAAATACTGTAATAATAGGTTCTTATGATTTTTTGCGACACTAATATGATAACTTCTAAGCTAATGGTAACTTTATTTTATTTAAAAATTCTATTTACGATCGATGATTTGCAGTCCTGGATGACTATATGATGAATACGAGCATTTGCACCTGATTCATGGGTTATCTTTATATAATTTTACTGTACGTGTGTATGTCACTGAACTCCTACTAAACAGCTGGACCGAGTTGAATGAATTTTTTGTATGCGTTTGGGTGGCGCGCTGGATGGTTTAGATTCACAAATCAGCTCGGCAGATGGCGCTACAGTCGGCACAGTAACGCGTGGGCTGGTCAGCTAGTATATATCTAAAAATATAACTTATTTATGTATCATGTATTTATGTCTCTCCGTTTCCTTAGTACTCATAACACAAAACCAAAGAAATTAATAAATCAAATTCTTACATTCACACCAATTAACATAGCCCAAAGTAAGCACTGTAAGGCTTGTGTTATATATACTAGGGTAACGGATAGACATACATATATGATGCATAAATATGTAATATTTATAGAAATAAATATAACTACCCATTACTCAAGTACAAATGCTTGTGTTTAATACACAACTGCCCCTTCCGGGACTCGAATTGTCGGTGCGAAAGGCAGGATCGCTACCGTTGCATCAGACGGTTGTCAAATTTATTTATTATAGATAAAATTATATAAACATCTATTTTAAAAGTTAACTTTTATGTTATCATGTTCTGCATTGCTATAGTTCCTTTATATTGTTTCTATAGAAATATGATTTAACAAGATTTTATATGTGACACTGACGGTCCTGGGTTCGATCCTTTAAGGGGCAGATTTGTTTGATGAATACGAGAATTTTACCAGAGTCATGGGTGTTTGTAAATATTTCTATGAATATTGCATATCTATGTATCATATAATTATGGCTATCCGTTATCCTCGTATCAATAAAATCAAAAAATCAAAATCAAAATAACTTTATTTCATAGGCCCTTGCGGGCACTTAAAATTGTCAATTTTACAGAATCAAGATAATATTCTTTTATAATAAAGATAGCCCGTGCGCTAGCGGCAAGTACATCCGCGGAGTTGATGCCGCGCATGTAATCGCCACGAGCGACCCGATTCCGAACGTAGGGGCTAACATGAGAAGAATCGGGCAAGAAACTCATGTGCCGAAACTCTTATAAAATCGCCAAATGTCTTACAAATTGTGTATATTACAAAACGATTCAGAGAACGAGCAATTCATTTCTTTTAGGTCCACGCTGCCTTATCATTCAAAAAATCTTTAACACTATAATAAGCCTTTTTGCATAACTGAGTTTTAATTAAAAATTTAAATTTATTCATTGACAAGTCATGCATGTTACATGGCAGCGTGTTGTACATTCGTATACAGTGACCTGCAAAGGAGTTGCTTATTTTATGGAGCCTATACCTGGGCATTGCTAGCTTGTCTTTATTTCTTAAATTGTAATTATGATAGTCACTATTTTTTCTGAATTTAATATCTTTACACTTGTGCGCATACAGTAGGTTTTCATAAATATATTGTGAATATAACACAAGCCTTATAGTGCTTACTTTGGGCTAGGCCAATTGGTGTGAATGTAAGAAGTATTTATTTATTTAATTAACCATCATTTTATCGTACAACCCACAGAACTATTCTATGGTACAATCGCTTACAAATAGGCGCCACCGTTATATGGTTGATATACCAAAGAGTCGCACTAAGCGTTTTGTATCAAAGAAATGGTTTGATTCAATTTGATTTTACGGTTTTTATCTATTTGTTACATCAATTAGTCTTAGGGATGTAGAAAAGTTACGTGTCCAAAAACAAAAAGATGATACCAATAGTCTATTCAATGGCGTCTCACAGGGTTACACAAAAATACTTAAATTCAGTAATTAATAGTTAACAAGGCAAGACCGACAGGCACGCGTGTAGGGCTACCACTGTTTTATGTGGCTACGATATTTGGCTACGATGCTACGGCTACGAATATTTTTGCTTACGAAAATTTGACCGATGTTGATCATATTAAACTAAAAGAATGAACTCTATTATAACAAAAAATATGTTAATTGGTAAAGTTGAGGCTATAGTTACTTTAGAAAATTTGCTCCACATGTTCCAAACGAGTATTATAAAAAAGTTAGACATTCACAAATATAACAGTTTCCTTTATACACCGACATTCCGGAGCATACTTCAGCTGCCATTTCAAGGCACTGGCATCTTCAATAAAAGGCGAGCTCTTGTAAAAACAAACGTTTCACACACTGGAGGTTTATATTCGCACCTCCGACGTTCATTTGTTCCCCTCCACGCCTCCCTACAAGGGCATAAACTCTTGCAATCCACTCCCTCCTTGTGCCCCATAATTGGGACAAGTTCAAATTAGGGGAATCGAAGTTCACACATTAATATTTATAATCAAGATTTATTATGTTTAAAAGTTGTGTTTTGTTATTCATTCGGAAGAAAAGTAGTATTGTTTTTACTTATATGATTAACTATTTATGTATTTTCCGAGTACTTATAACCCGTCCGATTTCAAAGCCATGGTGAAAAGGCACCTTCTGAGTTAGCTTGTTCCATCGTGGATCCTGTCTTGGCCCCTGGGCTTGATGAGGATCAATAGCGAACCCATTCAAAATAAAAAAATATATATAAAACTTATTTTTTAATTTCCTAGACATAATATCAATGCCGTATCTTGAATCTAGGATCTTCTGAGAGGCAGTGGGTTATATTAAAATTTACGGCTATTTATTATTTTCATTTGATACTGATATTACGTTCGACTCTAAGAAGGAAATTCAATATGTTTTAATATGCTGACGTGTTGGCAATTGTTATGAAAAAAAGAAGACAGTGCATTTTTACTGTTGTTTTTCAATGTGCTGGCTGTTCCTCAGTTAAGGTCATAATAATTGAAAATAAAGCCTTACTATGCCTCTTGCAAGTCACAAGCGTTCTATAAGAATGGAAAAAAACGATAAGGATAAACAGGTCGACAAAGTGACTTATTTACCATACAGAATCGTTTTCGTGGGTGTTATGGTGAGTGATGCAGCGAGCACGAGTCTTACGTTTTCAATTATTAAAATATCATTATTATTAGTTTTTTTAAGACTTTTTGTATATTAATGCATTTTCATTAATATATATGTATGTAAGTATATACATACATGGCCACACATACACATTTAAGAAGAAATAAAAAGAAATATGAGGAAACTTCACAAACATTGCTCTGCTTATAAGTTAAACACATGTAATGAAGTAGGGACCACAAATATCCACATTAAAAAAATGAATACATTGAAAGCTTATGAAAGTAGCGACTTATTTTAAATTAGTGAGGTACTAGTATAATATTTGTAATAACATTATATTTACACCAATAGTTTAAAATCTGCCAGTCGAAGTAACTTGCTCTCGTCACTAACAAAGAGGCATTAACTAATCATCACAGATTTAGATCTGATAGCCCTTAGGGTCTCAAGAAATTTCGATTTAAACTAACTGATGGGGTTAACCCTAAAATTTAAAGGAAAGCTTAAAAATTCCGCAATATTTTTATATTTAATATTTATTTATAATCTCGTAAAGATTTTATACAAACTAATGTCGCTACAGCTTTAATTTGACTGCAATGGGGATAAAACTTGTCGGTGAGATAAATTATTACCCGGAAAAAACAAACATTATGTAGTATGTAGTATAAGGTCAATGACAATTGACAACTCCTTTTTACCGTATAATGTGATATCTGACTAATAATTTTTAGCTGAACTTTAAAAACTCATTTTTTAAACTTCAGCTTATTCGAAATAAAAACAATAATGTTGTACCATTTTTTAACTAACCGATCTAAGACATTTATTATTTGCTTCATTAAAAAAAGAATTAAATCATAAATGTATTCATAACTATTTTTAAATGTGTTCTAGAGTATAGTGTGAATTCTAGAGTACCCGTCGACTAGTTTTTTTAAGCTATAAAATAAAGAATTTTTATAAAAACAAATGCGATAAATTCCTTGCCCTTCTTTGAATTTTGAGATTTGAAACTTTCAAACTGTATTAAAAGTACAACATATTTTTATAAATTTGTCATTAGTTGTATCTGTATTTACATCTCAGTTGACTGTATTGGGTAACGTATTTTACTTTTAAAATCTATTAAAATTATTTCAATAGGCGAGGCTCGCGTACAATACAATTTTTATGCAGAAAGTGTGATCTGTATGGCACCAAATATTAACCACAAAATACCTTGTTACAAAAAAGCAAAAAGAGCCATTTTATTAAAAAAGTTTTAAAAAAATCTTGCCAAACATATATAACTATAATCCATGGACATATCATCATTTGTACAGTCAAGACTGTATAGAAAAGCAGGACAAGATAATACTACACAACAAATGTATATGTATACTAGCTCTTGCTCGCGACTTCGTATGCGTGGATTTAACACCTAGGTTTATAAAAAATAGCCTACGACCTATTCTCAGACCTAACAAATATACACAAAAAATCATAAAAATCGATCAAGCCGTTTCGGAGGAGTTCGATAACAAATACTGTGACACGAATTTTTTTTTTTATTAGAGATATATCAAAGGTATTGCCGTTTTTGTACCGATAGTTTTTGATAACTAAGGGTTTTCAGACTAAAAATTTTCATATCTTTCAAATTTAATTTCCTAATGACAAATTTATTATAAATAAATAAAATTTAATTTCAAAAACTTATCATAAGTTCCACTCACTATATTTGAGCGCTTAATAAGGCAAAACACGCTGATCCTTTTTTTTAAAGACATGTATGCTCATGTTTCACAAACTAATACATTTTTATCTTAATCTGACCCTACATGCTTGAGCGTTGCTTTAACGGCTACACATTTCGTAGCGCTACAGTGCCGTAGCACATACCTCACGGCACTCGTAGCATAGAAATCTCCATTATTTATTTACAAAATAAGAAGTTTATTCTTATTCATATTCTAGTCATAATATTTTTATTACTCGTCAACAATTTGTAGCAACATTCTGATTTATATTGAGACTTATAAACTTTTCAGAAATATCGAATAAATAGTTGTGTCTTGTTTTATAATTGATTAAGATACCACACCACATCATAAGATTTTGTCATCAAAAACATATTTAATATTAGCGTAGAATTTATTTACACCACTTGTTTCGAATTGGTAGTAAAAATCTTTGATAGTAAAAACAAAAGTATCTACATCTATGTTCTTACGACTACATCTCGTAGCCTTTCGTAGCGCTAGACGCAGCTCGTAGCGTTAGTAGCAGAAAAAATACTCAGTACATATTATAATTAATATAGTAATAAAGTTATTGATAGTATACTAAATAAATTAGGCACAATTTTGCTATCCATCCGATCAGTTAATAACTCTTGCTATACGAAACTTTTCATTTACTTGCATTACTTCTGAAATACGTTCGTAACAACATCAAGACTCTCCGTTGTTACAAAAACGTTTAGGCAAGAAAAGTGCATCATCGCTAATTTCAAGATCTTACGGTATCAAGAGATTACGGCGAGCGCTGCAGTGCGGGGCGCGGGAGGGGCGGGTGGCACGGGCAAGGGGGGGAGCGGGATGGGGTGGAAGGGAGAAGTCGCGACCCGGTCACGATTCGCGCTCAGTGCGGCCGCGGCGCTCCGCCGGCGCGCACGCGCCGCTCGCTCCTCCCGCCGCCGCAACGTGGCCCAACACATTACACCACACTTACACTTTGACACAGTAAAGTGACAAGATGATAGTCGAAATACAAGAGGTACGTTAGGAAGTCGTACACCAAATTATGGAGCGCGTAATGGATTTTTTACGAGCCGAATGCGTTGATAGTAATGTTGCACCGGACGTCGGAGCCGATCGTAAATTCTATCGTCGGCCCCGATAAGGATGCGTGAAATGTTGTGAGACATGTTGGATACACTTTCGATACATTTTTTTTACAGTTGAGCAATGAAGTTACGTAACGAGTATTTATGGGCTGAGTTAATGTATACTTTTTTAGTCAGAAGTTTCCAAGTCTAGATTAAAGATCATGCAGGGCGATGTCAGTGGGTCAACGCACAGTGCGTGCGGGGCGCGGGCGCGGGTTGCGGGGCGGGGAGGAGGCGGGCCGAGGGCGTTGCACCGCTGCAGCCAGTGCAGGCGCTACGGACGCGCGCTACGCACTACGAACGCGTAGCTGCTACACCGTAGCTCCTGGGCGTTGCAAATGCAACGCTTTTTTACTATTTCCCAATAATTTGTGTATGATTACAATTGTGTATGAATAAGTGCGTGATAAATTTAATAGCGACGTAGAGTATTTCTATTTTCAGACTATAGTTCCATAAATATTGATAAGTCTACGGTAATATTGTGATAGTTGTCTATCATGATGGGGTATGTTCAAGTGCCTTTCAGTGACATGTAATCTTTGCTCTAACCCTAAATTCTACAGAATAAATATAAAATTGCAACTCAAGCATGACGATAAAAACCTCGGTGAGAGTGCTATTCTGCTAAGTACCTAAGTCGTTTCGTCAGATGATCTGACCGTGGGCCCTAACGACCTATTGTCTGACGAGCTCGACTCCACTGCAGTTTCTGGTACAACCTTGACACGTTGCGAATAATTCATGTATTGGTGTCAGTCGAATTAAGACTTAGCTACTTCAGCACAAGGTGTAGAATTAAGGACAAACACAACTAAGCTTCAAATTAATTGTGTATAATTAAAACAAAGTATTGAACTAACCTTTCTTTTGTACATTTACTTTGTTACTGTTTGATAAACTAAATAAATAAAGTTAATGTATTATACACACGTAACAACATTAATTATAATAACCTCAATCAAAATTAAAGTTGGTTTACTTTTAATGTGGTATCAATAACTTCTTATTTGTTTTTTTAATTTTTTTATTAAGCGTGAATTTAATGAATTTAGGTATTAAAATTGTTATTTTTTTAGTTAATTATACTTATTTATCAATTTGTTTCTTTACTCAAATAAAGGCGGTAAAAACTGAGATGGAATCAGACTTCGGTTAGACGTTATCTAAAATAAAATCACTTTTTTTTTGCATTTAAAGAAGATTATTAATAGTAAACTCATTGAATTTTAAGCAAACTTTATATAAAAGAATTCAAATAAAAAATCATTGTTATTTGTGTTTTATAATTAACAGTTTAATTATTCCAAAGATACAATATACAGGTTTCCCAAATTTTCGAGTTGAGCTAATGGAACTCCAAACTCAGAACCGAGGTCTATTTTTTATTATTGCGCCTTAAATGGAAAGCCTCTTTACTTTGTTCACCTGTGGTTTAAGTATTAAATGACGAAACTAAACCATGGTGCGATTCAATATATAGAATGCCATCTTTTGAGTGTATGGCGAACTAAATTTATCTATTAAAATGTACTGATATTTATTATAACACATATGATATTTTTAAAGATCAATTTCATTTGATTTTTTTTTGGTATTTAGTTCCTATGTTTTTTCGTTTTATCTATATATGATTATTCTCGCTAATTTCGCGTAGTTTAAAGGGATAATGTATCTTGTATTTATCGATATTTATTTGGTAAACTTAGTTATTACCAGTTTTTTAGAGTCAATGACTTTGAATCAAAAAAATTAATTCCAAAATTAAATTAATTAGAGAAGATACTCCAATTAACAATTTATATGACATTCACAATGTCCAATTTTAACAAGAAATGTTCCATTTAGACTTTTAACATATACAAATCGATTAAATATATATGCATTTGGATTATTTTGAGCGAGTTTATGACTGTTAAGTTGAAAATCGATTGAGTATATTTTTGGATAGTTCAATACAATATATATGTAAATCTCGTTATTTCTTTAACAGGAGGTTAGAGGAAAGAGGCCTTTCAAGATATGGGACAGCTCGAGGAACGTGAGGAAGGGGTTGGTTGTCACTAGCTTCGAAGAGTTAATTCATAGAGGTGAGATTATGTTCACTAAACCCATTACATTTTGATTATTTAAAAAATATGATATTTTAAATTAAAATAACCTTGAAGGCACGTTTTGTTATTCAGCAACTTTTGCAAAATCTGAAACATAGGATTGGTTATCAAAAAATTATCTCAATCTCTTTCGTACTTCGTTCGTACAATTTTTAACCAATACCCTCAATGTATATTTGTAAAAATATATAACAGATAATAATAATGATAATAGATATCAAAATTGAAAAAAAAGTCACCGCATTTAAGAAAAAATAAATAGATATTTAATAGATAAATATTTCTATACAATAAATAGATTTATAATAACCAAATAATATCTTTAATATCGCGATTTAATTTTATGCCATTATTGATTTTCTGCTAAAATAATAACGGTGTACATTAGAAATATTGTAATGCGGAACATAAAATAATAATATAAAATTAATGTAATTTTGTAGATTTCGTTTATATAAATAAATATTTGTTGGTTTTATGATTGATCAAATGTATTAAATAGGCTTAACTAAATAAATAAGTTTATTCGCACTTTTGTCACACAACATAACTCTATCTGTACCAACGAGAAGTGGAAACTGAAGAGGTGGAATGTGCCAACTCTTTTTGAAGTGAAAATTTCTTTAGCATCGTTGTGATTTGAAAGTCGATGAAACGAAAAAACGACAGTAAAAAGAGACAGACACATAAATTCATAACATTTAACGTAGGAGAAAATGGGATAGGAAGCATTATGTACGTGTGTTAATACGTGTTTGTGTGCGCATGCGTAATACAAAGCTTGAAAGAAGCCATCACAACAACCGTGGTATTTTGTATACGTGCACGTATTATTTTTGAAGGTTTCACATCTACCGCGTGTTAATTGCACAGATACTCTTTTTTGTTAATTCAGGATTTATGTTTTATGTACAAAAAACTTTTGTTTTCTGAATAAACAATAAGTAAATATTGCAATACCTTTACAGCGTTAATGTAAGGTACTGAAAATCAATTATAATCACCTTGTAAACTACATGAGTGCAGTAAATGATTTGATACTTCAGCATCTTGTTCGGCTGCACCTGCAGTCTGACCCAGGGATCTGCTTTAGTGGACAATACGAGGAAACATACTATCTGTAAGATTCGGAAATTTAGAATAATATTGATAAAGGTATGTTTTGAGAGTAGTCCTGCCATTTGATTTTATTTATTTTAATTCAATTTATGTAATTTTTTTATTATATGTGTATTTTTATCTTAAATGAGACAGGCAGTAATAACTGTCTTACTAATCACATTTCTTATCACACAGTTTCTGACTTCTACAGTTGTTAATGAAAAATCTGTATCTATGACTTGATTGTAAATAAATAAATAAGTAATAGTGCCCGCGTGGTGTGTTTATAGAAGGGAATCAAAGCAGAACCGATACTAAACATAATATGATAAGCGATGCCATATAATAAGTAAAATGTAAATAAAAATTTATATATACATATATATTGTATTTTTTTAAAGTTTGAGGCTAAAGCGTTCCTTAACCGAATCACAAGGGTAAAAGAATAAGATACTATTGTTTTACTGCTGGTGTCTGGGTTATCAAAAGAGTTTTCAATTATTAAAATTATCCAGATTATATCGCCCAGCCACCGATTGGGTAAATGTAACCTACATGTCTTTAATTAAAAAATATATTAACACTTTTGAGATTTAGTGGCTCTTATTACAAGGGAATAAGTCTTAAATGTGAAAAGATTACACTTAACTATTGAGGTTACTTTTCTTGTTAATGAGTTCGATAACACATGATGTATGTTATTGGAATGTTCAGGGACACTTACTTAAAACAGATACTTGTCGACTTTGTTGAAATAAACGAAATAATGATATCATAACACTACTATTATTGTATTAACAGAATAATTTTTTATTTTTTTTATTTTGTAGATTATGCATGGGGGCAAAGTATTGTATTGTAAATGTCGTTACTTCTGTTAAAGCTGACGAGTTTCTAGCGTCCATTCTTCTTGTCAGTTAAAATACGTCCTGAATGGGAGGTAGGTAAAAATGTTGGACGATTCAAAACAACTTATTTTAAAGGCATTTGATAAGAGTTATTTTCATTTCATTTCAACAAGACTAAAGTCTGAGATTTAAGCAATGAATAACAATTAAAGATTGATATAGTAAAGGGTCTAATTAATGATAAACATAACTATTCATAATGTAATTGGATTAACTCCGTTTTTGAGTTTTAAGTTTCTTTTATAGTGGCTTGACATAGGAATTCTCTAGAAGACTCAATGTAATTTTTTATAAATTCCATCTAAGAAATTTTATTGCAAAAGACTCTTTGGTACATTTTAGACGTCAAAGAGTTCCAAGTCGTTTAGAAGTTAATATTACATCTTTCTTGCCTTCACAAGCATTGAAACTGTCAAACTGCATCAGTAGTACTTTTGACATTAAAACAGAATTATCGAAATAACTAAAATATGTGTAAAAAGAATACAGATGATATTAATGAAAATAAATTGACTTCTCGAATACTTTTTTATGTGTTAGCAGACGAAAATTAGCGGCGCGTAATTTTTTATCATGTGATATCAAAAGATGAATGAATAACTTGTTAATTTAATTAAGATTGAGAAAATCATATGTGGAATATGGATTATCAAAATGAATGCTACAACTAGGGTTGCCAACATTTCTTCGACGAAATATAGTATTTTTCAAACTAAGATATAAAATATATAGTACACTTCATAAATAAAATAGTATTTTATGGAATTTTTTTTTAAAAAAAGTATGTTACAACACACGCAAACCAGTGACGTGACCAGACATCCGTTCTTTTGACATTGGCAAGTTCGGAATGCGCATAGATCAAGTACGATCGGATACAGATACACTATACTCTAGTCAAGTAAGGATATTCATGCATGAGACTTATTAGAAGATAAAAAAATATCCGTAGCCTCTTATATTTCAGTGTTGAAAAATAGTAGTATTTTTGCGTACTATATATTTCTTTAACAGTATATAGTACGAAGACCTGAAATATAGTACAATACTATATATTATAGTACGGTTGGCAACCCTAGCTACAACTGAAAAATCATTAGTCCGGTGAAAGATTTTTCGTTTTGACTTAGAATTGTATTGTTCACATGGTGATCTCGTCGGGATGAGACGTCATTTAAACTCTTCGAAGAAACTACTAGACGCAAACTAACAAAATGCAAAAATATTCTGCTCACTTTAAACATATGCTTATTTATAATTTCGCAGTTAAATTATTAAATAACGTCTAAATAATATGTATTGATCTTATCTCAAATTAAGTGTTTAATTAAAAGCAAAGATACAAAAATATATCCAGGCACTATACACATATAACACACACACATAAATGTAACTGTATTATTCATGACAGACCTCAAACCCTGAAATCGGTTTACTATTTTTAGACTAATTTGGATTTTTATTTCTAACGCGAATGAAATTGACAAAATACTTATTAATTTTAATATAAGATATAAAATACGTGTGTAAAAAACAACCACGCCTCCGAGCCCTCAGATGGGATTCGAACCCACGACCTTTCGCAATCCGGGCGACTGCTCTGACCGCTGAGCTACCGAGACGCTGGCAAACGTGTCGAATTTTACAAACGTATTCTAACTTCTACTATGAGCTAGTATCGTTCCACCAATGTTGAACGCTAACTACCTTCAACATTGAAAGTAATAATTTTACAAATATTAAACAATCAATTAAGATGGAACCAGCTATAATTATGTTTTTATTTAATTTTTTTGCATTCACAATGCAATATTTCTATAAGATATAAAATACGTGTGTAAAAAACAACCACGCCTCCGAGCCCTCAGATGGGATTCGAACCCACGACCTTTCGCAATCCGGGCGACTGCTCTGACCGCTGAGCTACCGAGACGCTGGCAAACGTGTCGAATTTTACAAACGTATTCTAACTTCTACTATGAGCTAGTATCGTTCCACCAATGTTGAACGCTAACTACCTTCAACATTGAAAGTAATAATTTTACAAATATTAAACAATCAATTAAGATGGAACCAGCTATAATTATGTTTTTATTTAATTTTTTGCATTCACAATGCAATATTTCTATAAGATATAAAATACGTGTGTAAAAAACAACCACGCCTCCGAGCCCTCAGATGGGATTCGAACCCACGACCTTTCGCAATCCGGGCGACTGCTCTGACCGCTGAGCTACCGAGACGCTGGCAAACGTGTCGAATTTTACAAACGTATTCTAACTTCTACTATGAGCTAGTATCGTTCCACCAATGTTGAACGCTAACTACCTTCAACATTGAAAGTAATAATTTTACAAATATTAAACAATCAATTAAGATGGAACCAGCTATAATTATGTTTTTATTTAATTTTTTTTGCATTCACAATGCAATATTTCTATAAGATATAAAATACGTGTGTAAAAAACAACCACGCCTCCGAGCCCTCAGATGGGATTCGAACCCACGACCTTTCGCAATCCGGGCGACTGCTCTGACCGCTGAGCTACCGAGACGCTGGCAAACGTGTCGAATTTTACAAACGTATTCCAACTTCTACTATGAGCTAGTATCGTTCCACCAATGTTGAACGCTAACTACCTTCAACATTGAAAGTAATAATTTTACAAATATTAAACAATCAATTAAGATGGAACCAGCTATAATTATGTTTTTATTTAATTTTTTGCATTCACAATGCAATATTTCTATAAGATATAAAATACGTGTGTAAAAAACAACCACGCCTCCGAGCCCTCAGATGGGATTCGAACCCACGACCTTTCGCAATCCGGGCGACTGCTCTGACCGCTGAGCTACCGAGACGCTGGCAAACGTGTCGAATTTTACAAACGTATTCTAACTTCTACTATGAGCTAGTATCGTTCCACCAATGTTGAACGCTAACTACCTTCAACATTGAAAGTAATAATTTTACAAATATTAAACAATCAATTAAGATGGAACCAGCTATAATTATGTTTTTATTTAATTTTTTGCATTCACAATGCAATATTTCTATAAGATATAAAATACGTGTGTAAAAAACAACCACGCCTCCGAGCCCTCAGATGGGATTCGAACCCACGACCTTTCGCAATCCGGGCGACTGCTCTGACCGCTGAGCTACCGAGACGCTGGCAAACGTGTCGAATTTTACAAACGTATTCTAACTTCTACTATGAGCTAGTATCGTTCCACCAATGTTGAACGCTAACTACCTTCAACATTGAAAGTAATAATTTTACAAATATTAAACAATCAATTAAGATGGAACCAGCTATAATTATGTTTTTATTTAATTTTTTGCATTCACAATGCAATATTTCTATAAGATATAAAATACGTGTGTAAAAAAACAACCACGCCTCCGAGCCCTCAGATGGGATTCGAACCCACGACCTTTCGCAATCCGGGCGACTGCTCTGACCGCTGAGCTACCGAGACGCTGGCAAACGTGTCGAATTTTACAAACGTATTCTAACTTCTACTATGAGCTAGTATCGTTCCACCAATGTTGAACGCTAACTACCTTCAACATTGAAAGTAATAATTTTACAAATATTAAACAATCAATTAAGATGGAACCAGCTATAATTATGTTTTTATTTAATTTTTTGCATTCACAATGCAATATTTCTATAAGATATAAAATACGTGTGTAAAAAACAACCACGCCTCCGAGCCCTCAGATGGGATTCGAACCCACGACCTTTCGCAATCCGGGCGACTGCTCTGACCGCTGAGCTACCGAGACGCTGGCAAACGTGTCGAATTTTACAAACGTATTCTAACTTCTACTATGAGCTAGTATCGTTCCACCAATGTTGAACGCTAACTACCTTCAACATTGAAAGTAATAATTTTACAAATATTAAACAATCAATTAAGATGGAACCAGCTATAATTATGTTTTTATTTAATTTTTTGCATTCACAATGCAATATTTCTATAAGATATAAAATACGTGTGTAAAAAACAACCACGCCTCCGAGCCCTCAGATGGGATTCGAACCCACGACCTTTCGCAATCCGGGCGACTGCTCTGACCGCTGAGCTACCGAGACGCTGGCAAACGTGTCGAATTTTACAAACGTATTCTAACTTCTACTATGAGCTAGTATCGTTCCACCAATGTTGAACGCTAACTACCTTCAACATTGAAAGTAATAATTTTACAAATATTAAACAATCAATTAAGATGGAACCAGCTATAATTATGTTTTTATTTAATTTTTTGCATTCACAATGCAATATTTCTATAAGATATAAAATACGTGTGTAAAAAACAACCACGCCTCCGAGCCCTCAGATGGGATTCGAACCCACGACCTTTCGCAATCCGGGCGACTGCTCTGACCGCTGAGCTACCGAGACGCTGGCAAACGTGTCGAATTTTACAAACGTATTCCAACTTCTACTATGAGCTAGTATCGTTCCACCAATGTTGAACGCTAACTACCTTCAACATTGAAAGTAATAATTTTACAAATATTAAACAATCAATTAAGATGGAACCAGCTATAATTATGTTTTTATTTAATTTTTTGCATTCACAATGCAATATTTCTATAAGATATAAAATACGTGTGTAAAAAACAACCACGCCTCCGAGCCCTCAGATGGGATTCGAACCCACGACCTTTCGCAATCCGGGCGACTGCTCTGACCGCTGAGCTACCGAGACGCTGGCAAACGTGTCGAATTTTACAAACGTATTCTAACTTCTACTATGAGCTAGTATCGTTCCACCAATGTTGAACGCTAACTACCTTCAACATTGAAAGTAATAATTTTACAAATATTAAACAATCAATTAAGATGGAACCAGCTATAATTATGTTTTTATTTAATTTTTTGCATTCACAATGCAATATTTCTATAAGATATAAAATACGTGTGTAAAAAACAACCACGCCTCCGAGCCCTCAGATGGGATTCGAACCCACGACCTTTCGCAATCCGGGCGACTGCTCTGACCGCTGAGCTACCGAGACGCTGGCAAACGTGTCGAATTTTACAAACGTATTCCAACTTCTACTATGAGCTAGTATCGTTCCACCAATGTTGAACGCTAACTACCTTCAACATTGAAAGTAATAATTTTACAAATATTAAACAATCAATTAAGATGGAACCAGCTATAATTATGTTTTTATTTAATTTTTTGCATTCACAATGCAATATTTCTATAAGATATAAAATACGTTGTTTTTTACACACGTATTTTATATCTTATAGAAATATTGCATTGTGAATGCAAAAAATTAAATAAAAACATAATTTTAATATGTTTATTAAGAGTTTGTTTTTTAATTAATAATAAGGTAAATTTATTCAATATGCTAATAAATATTTATAACTAATTACCGGATGACGTTAAATAATGCCGGAATGTTGTTAACGTAAGTTGGATCAATGGTTATTTAAAATGTTACTAAAATGTTCAAGGATATATGACAGATAAGTAAACTAAAAATTAACTTACAAAATATTTGCACACTACTGCAGGAAGACTACACTGTACCATAATATGTATTCCAACAATCAATAATTGTTAAGTTTTAATAGAAATAATTTTAGAAAAAATCGATTTCGCTCACAAGTTTTTCTCAGACGGGGTAACTTGATAAAATATGAATTACTGTATTTAGGTTAAAAAAAGTGTGCAAGTGAAACCTTCAAAAATAATACCTACACATATACAAAATACCAAGGTTGTTGTGATGCCTTCTCTCAAGCTTGCGCAATACGAAAACACGAAAACACGTATTAACATACGTACATAATGCTTCCTATCTCATTCTCTCCCACGTTAAATCTTATGAATTTATATGTCTGTCTCTTTTTACTGTCGCATTTTCGTTTCAAAGATACACTGTATAATGCTTCCTATCTCATTTTCTCCTACGTTAAGTTTTATGAATTTACGTGTCTGTCTTTTTTTACTGTCGCTTTTTCGTTTCATCGACTTTCAAATCACAACGATGCTAAAGAAGTTTTCACTTCAAAAAACATTTTTATTATACACTTACAATAAACTTGAAGATCTCATCACCCCAATATCTGTGACCTGTTTCAGTTAGGGTAACTTATCGCTTGACCTAGCTTAGGAATTTCACTAGGAATCAGAAGAATGAAATCAACGTTATAGAAAGTCAAAACAAAAAAAAATTGCGATGTTGCTTATATATTGCTTATATAGGTACGTTGAGGTGCACTTTTTGATTAATTTTAGGTTTTTATGACAAGGATCTTCTAATTTATTATGATAATACATGCATTTTTAGCGCACTTAAGAAAACAAGACACGGAAATAAAAATAAAATACTTAAATTTGACAAGAAATTTGTCTCGTGATAACGATAAAAGTACTTATTTTTTTCTCAAGAAAACTCATACTACACTCTTTCATAATATAACCACTTAAGTCGGTACTGGTACATAAGCTTTACCGTATGAAGAGAGGGCTAGAATTATTCTATGCTAATCTTGATACGCTGTAAGTTTCCGAAATTAATTAAAATTTTAGGGCACGTGCGTTCTTCCATCCAATTATTAAACTGGGGAAATATTATTATTATATTATAATAATACTATGAATATTATTATGTTTTCTGATCACTACAAGTAAAAATAACTTTAATTGATGTATAAATATGTAATCTAACAGTTAATAAAAGGAAGAAATATACTTTGCCGGGTTTCTTGCGGCTTCTTGTCGGTACCAGGTCTAACGAAGGACTTACGAAGATGAGCGTAGCTTTGTCTTTCAATACACGCATTGTAAATGGTTATATTGAATATATATGATTTTATCTTTATTGATAGCATGGCATAAACAAAAGAAGTCAAAAATCAATAATAGCTTTCGTTTTACTAGTCAAATAATACTTAAATTATTGTGAGGAATATGTATTGTCAGCGGTCCCTTTACAGTGGCATTTCAGACAAATTTAAATTTTACTGTTTGTGTTTATAGTTAAAAAATAATGCGAATATTTTAATATATTAAATAAATTATATTGCTAATTAAATAACAATATATCAAAATGTAAACAACTTTTGCTATAAATTACACTTTATACAGACGTTGTTGCATTATGGAATCCAAACCATTACTAGTGAAATGTGTCATGTTTTACTTTCGATACTATCTGGCGATATTAAGCCATGCGAGGCAACCTCGTAAACAGGTTAGCACCAGGTCAATAAGATTTGCCGCCCAGCTGCTCGTGGCTGCTCGCTGACCTGCTTTTACTCTCGGCTCCAACGATCACTGCTAGCGCAGTCGAACGCTCATAACGTGATCAATTTTAATACGGAGTAGACGTGTCATAGTATTATGTATCGGACATGACAGTTGCTTAAAATATATAATAATGTGTTTACCCAAATTTCGTTTCTAAGTAGTTATCATTAAACAGGTAAAGAGAAGTTATCGGTAGCGGCGAGCGAGCCGGTGCGGCTGGTGCTCGAGAGTGACGGCACACAGGTCGAGGACGGAGAGTACTGGCGCACTCTACCCCCAAACACTGTGCTGCTTCTGCTGCGCCAGGGTGAGCGATGGTATCCCACGGGCGTCGACGTCATCAAGGCTGGTTAGTATACAGGTCACACCACGTAACATCGTTCAACATGAAAGCGTTCCGTGCTCATACCGTCTTCCTCTTTTCAGCGATATCGGCAATTCCAAAAATAGTATGCGAAACGATTCACGCTCTCGAGCTGCACGATGAAACACCTTCATGGAAGATCATGGACAACAAGGGGCGAGTCACGGTGGTGCTGCATTGGGATCAGCGGCCCCAAGCGTCACCGGCCGCGCGATCTCCTTCGCGGCAAGCCAAGCCCGACAGGCGGCCGTCACTCGTCATTCAGACGTCGCTAGACCGGCCGCAGCCGCCGCCGCCGCACATTACCGTCGTGAATCACGACGAACCAGGCCCGGCACGCGGCCGCCTGTCACGTGCTTCGGGCTCACTAGACCATCCGCCAGGCGGCGTGCACGTGCACACATCTGAGTGTCGCGCTGGTGGCGCCGCTTCTCCGGCGCCGGTGCCACCTACTCCATCAAGACCTCCGCCAGATGAATGTGACTTCCACTGTTGTGCGCTTCACGAGGAAGGTCGCCGTATTGCCGTACACAAGAGCGTCGCCACTTCACCTATACAAGACGCACAGCCGCGGGCTTCACCCCAGGGTCGCCCCAAAGGGCACGTGCGGTTCCTCGATGCCGAATCGGCGCGGCGCGGCGAGCGGGACTCCTCCGAAAGCGAAACCGAGAACACGCTCGTCGAGGACGAAGCGGTCACCTCCGAAAAGTTCCTGTTGCTAATCGACCAGTTGAGCGTCGACCAGAAGAGACACCTCACCATCAAAGACATAGGAATCATCCTCGAACGACTCAGCTCAAAGATCCTCGACGTGGAGAGGCTCGATCGGGAGTCGGAGTCGGACGACTGTTACAACTGGACGATCAAGGCGACGATACGAGGCGACGCGTTGCGTGAGCTGGGCGTGATCTACAATGGCAACTATTATGCGATCAGCGAGCACCCCGGATACCGAGAGGAGAACGAGGAGGCCGGGGACGAGGGCGAGGAGGAAGAGGAGGAGGATCGGCTCTGATCGGGCCTGTGCGGCGCCGCCGTGCCCGCCGCCGCCGCCGCCGTGCGCCACGCGCTGTGCCGCATCGCCGCGCGCTGAGCGGGGCCACCGCGCCCGCCGCACGCACCCGCCCCACGTGAACACTCCCCGACCCACGAGCTCGTCTCGCGACAGGACAACGCCCGCCGCGTCAAGGAAGAACGACCGCCCCAAGAGCGGACTTGGCGACCGGGAGTAATAAACCAGGCTACGTGGCGAGATCCAGCCGAACCCTCCATCGAACAGCCGTATCGAGCAGTTGCGGTTCCGTACCGAAAACGACTCCCATCGTTTTCGGTTTTATCGTGTCATATTCGCACACTAGCCGCCGTTTCGATTGCAACGCAAGCGAGGAGCTTGGAACGAATCACTGTGAATGTTTAGAGACTTTTATGAAATTTTTGACGGTGACGCCTCGTATCGGGTCATCGATCGCCACGAGGCGTACCGTCGAGTCTTAGTTAATAAATACCTAGCGGAATTATTGTAAGTAAAACTGACTTCCTATCGATTTCTAAGGTGATTACTCAAGTGAAGGCGCACTCTAGCGTACGAAGTGTATTTATATCTGATGTCGCCGGGCCATCGGACAACAGCAGAACGATGCTCAGCATCGGCCGTTAATATTCTTAGTTGTTTCACAACCGAATTTCGTTAACGTCAACGGCGATTCGCGAAAGCCTGAGTACACGGCGCGGTGCCACCCGCCAACTATTTTCGGCCGCTTCAGCACTGTTCGCTGCTAGTCCGTTCGCAGTGCGGCTGCATTATTTATTCACGTTCGAGTTGGCCTAATGTTTTCAGATATGTGTTACTAAAATAGAACTTCTGCATTGTGGCATCCTATATTCTCGTTGCCGTTAAGGTCTAAATTATAAAACACCACAATTATATTGTGAGTAAGACTACAGAAAAACAATAAATATATACAAAAAACGTAGTACGACTAATTCTATACATGTGGTATTCGAGATAAGCAAATCTACTTATGGATGGAGGCAAATAATTTTGCTCGTTTATTCGGTAAAATGTTATGAGAATATATATGTATCACGTCGAGACTTAAAGTATAGTAAACGACCGCGAAACTGGGAGTTGGATCGACCATTCGAAGACAGTGGATGTCCACGCGTAGGACAGTAAAATGTCACTCAGGGATTATGCGTTAAAGTTCCAAATCACGATGCTGTTTCAGAGAGAGCACATATTATTGTAATAGATATAAATAAATTACATTAATTAATAAAATTGAATGTTATAAAGAGGTTGTAACTAAAATACGAATATACACCGTAACCGCACCTTGTCATCGTGCCCAATGGCAATTGGTAGGCGTAAGTTGATTCTTGTATTTAGTAAATCTATGGTATGGTAGCATTATTGTATAGGTATTTAATGTTTTTAATTTTTGTATAGTACGGAGGCGTGCTCCAGGCGCGTTCTGGTGTATGATATAAAAGAAGTTTCATAAGTTTTACAGCCCCACGAGGGTTCATAAATTGTATAGTTATGTAAGGTGTAATATTACGATTATTATTATTAAACTAATATGATTATCGAACACGTGATTACCTACACTTGTAAGTGGAAAGGTACCGTTCAGTTCGTTCGAGGTTGGTGGCGTGATGTTCATTTTTGGCGTCAATGAGTGATTGAATTCAACCTTTTTTGATGTTCCGTGTATGTTTGTACTTATGAAAGTACGTGTGTCTTTTATGTACCTATTTACTGTCTATTTAATTTCTTATATTTTGCGGTTCATGAAAATGATACATTTCAACTACACTACCTCATACTTAATTTCTGTATAAACCTAGCTTATGTTGGCATAGAGATATATAATGGCGGATAACAATCGTATAATGTAACGTGCTTTACTGTAAAATAGGATTTTTCGGTATTAAAATAATTTTCATGAACCGTTAATCATTGTATTTTTGATGTTTCAAAGCATTATAATTGTATAATATTTCATTTTAATGTTTGATATTGTGACTTGTCTTAAAGTTACTTGATTTTCAAAATTTACTATTGCTACTTATATTGTATAAGTCGTTGCTATTTTGTTGTAACATAAAACGATGTCTAAACGAACTAGCCCACTTTCGGGGTGCGAATAATTTAATAATTTCCTTGGATTATAGACCAGGAGCTGTGGAATACGTGTTGATGTGAGCGACCGCGCTAACATAATCATTGTTCGTGTTTACTTGTAAATGGACGCGCTTGTGACTTCAATTTTGGAATGTCTTATTGTCTATACTTTCTCGGTGCTCAATTATCGATGTTTCTGACGAGAATATTCTAAATATAATAGAGGAACACAAGGGCCGTCGCGCCTGGCGTGTAGTGAAGTCACATGGTGCGCAAGCGACGGTCGCGAGCGCTCCTTCTGTTACCCCTATTACGTGGTTCGTTTGTACAGCTAATGGTGAGTCTATGATGTTACGGCTCGTTACGCACATTATTATATAATATGTAGTTGAGAAACGTTCCGTTTTAATATTTTTATGTGTATAGGATAATAATGAGGTATATGATTGTGAATCGTGTGCGGCCACACGGCTTTGTCCACTGTTGTATCGGGTGTCACTGCCACTACTGACGTTTTCGCATTGAAGATCTCTAATTATTACAAAAAAACCTAGTTAATAACAAATTTGATTACCAAGCTAAATGTTTTTCTCGCCAAAATAAGACAGTATTTATATACTGATACGATTTGATCTCAAATTGGTATGACACAACAAAACGTTTTGTAGTCTTATTATAAAAAAAAATCAAGTGAAAAGCGCTCGGATCCTCGGAAGTCCTTTGAAATTGTAATATCATGTTTAACGTCAGTCGTGGTACTGTGGTAGTCTTCTGGGAGGGGATATATAGTGTCGAAGCTCCCGCGCTATGAGGTCGCTAATTGTTAAAATGGCAGAAAAATATCGACACAATTGATGATACTAAATAAGACAGTTGATTCCGGGCTTTGTTTCGATATGGAGGTACCTAATCGTCAGCATCATTTCAAAATGACAGTCTTCAATAATCCAATTTACTTTAGTTATAGTCGCGATAATTTGATGTTGAGTTGTGGTGGTCATCATTTTCATTAAATAAAGCCATTATGGTAGAGGTCCAGGACTTCCTTTTGAGTGAAAACGTCCATAGAGAGAGGACATAACCTATCTCTTTTGTCCAGTTTGTATTGGTGGATGATGTTAGAATTTCAGTCATACGTTGCATTTGTAAGCACGTACTAAGTCAAACTAGCAGAATAACAACAAGAGGTTATTTCTCGTCGACAAACCGAAGTATATTGCCTCAATTGACAGTTTTTTTTTTTAACGTGGAAATCCTTCTATGGCTGAGCCACTTAAAAAGATGTTATGTCAGGCTAGACTGACAAAAACCACGCTCTACCTAAGTAGTCCGCAAGTACCTTTAGCCGGAGAGGCTGTAAAAGGTTTCACCTAAGCGACCGCCTCGGCGAGGCTCCGGCGGCGCAGTTCAATTGACAGCAACACAAACCTTTTATAACATCAAATGGTGGGGGTAAACCCTTACTTTGACAAATAACCAATCAGAGCTCACGACCAATCACCGTAATCGGCCAATTACACGTAATCGTTTAGTGATTTTCAAACACCGTGATACTCATTTAATAATTGAACTCATGTTCATAATTTCGTTTTGATAATAATAATTACTGTCTGATAAATTCATCTACGTAATATGACATCATTTTGTCATCAATTTTATTTCTATTATTTAAAGCGATTAAAGCTTTACCATGCAACCTTTAAGTCTGTCACCAAAGCCACATTATGAAACTAATAGGCGAATAATATCATATTTGCAAAAAAATTACGATGTTTATATACTCGTCCTAAAAAATATTCGAGAAAATATGGGGATATTTATTTCGTTTGCGGGCCTACTGCAACATTTAAATATTAAACGAATGGTAATATTCAAATCTTATTATCCATAAACAACTCAAAAGCATAATAAACCTATTTGCTTTATAGAGTTTTTTGTCTTTTTCTTTTAAACTCAAATTATTATTCGAAAGAAATTGACAAAAACTTTTTACTAAAAGAGCATTGTTAATAAACAATTGTTAATCTTTTCATTGTTTTGATGATGAAAGATTTTTATTCAACAGTTTTGTGCTACTGTAGCACATTTTTTAATAAGTCCTATTAATATTTGTCTGTTCAAAGACCGATACACAAGAGCCTATCTCAACAACTAAACACTAAATCAACTAAGTACACGTCAAATGAAATTTCGAAATGATGCTGATGGTGTAGAAAGTAGGTAGGTACTCAAATTTTAGGGCGCGGGCGTTATTGTACCGAATTCCTAGAAAGATCTATATATTTGGCATTGAAAAGTTCTGCCGGTTGGAGCCAGGACTGACCCGCAATGGCTAGGTTTGCCTGCTGCCGACGCAGCCGTAACAGTATTATTATAAACGAGTACCAAAAATACGGTACTTGAATCGAATATACATACTATTATAATTAGAAAAACATACAATGTAAAGATACAGTTTTTTGAAGGTACTTACGTTTTTAATCTCGTTTTATAGACGGCAATTAATATTATGATATCACAGACTTGTCAAATACGTAAAATGTGAATGTTAAATTAATATGTCATACATAATTAGTGTTGCCAGATATGACCTCAATTTACCAATTTTCATAGGACCAGTCAAACGGAAAGCCTATTTGTCCCAACTTAGGCATAAAGTAAGATCAGTGTTTACAAAGACAACGATTTTCCAATCCAGTTCTCTGCATTGTCTTTATTACAAGACGCGTAAAGTTGAAATTAGCTACAAATCAAAATCAATGAAGTGAATTCAACCTTATTATAGTCTCCGGAAAATAAGTTGAACATGATTTTGAAATCACGTGACATACACAGTAGCAAGTTTAGGTACATTATTCACTACTGCGCATGTCACGTGATTTCAAAATCATGTTCAACTTATTTGCCGGGGACAATATCGTAGTGATAATTAACACGTGGCGGACAGGATCGGACAAAAAATCCAGTAATACTTTACTTGTAAATTGGAGATGTTGAATATTTTTTTTTTTTCGATTATAGAAAATAATGGCGAATATCACCCAAATGGTTTAAATATACATTAATCAGGTTCATTTTACATTTCATTTCTTTTAGAAAAACGTATCTGGCAACATTATAAATAACATAACCAATACAGTTAGAGCACTTAGGATGCAAAATTTTAATTTCTAAGTGTATGTGCCAAACAGTTTTGTATATGTATTTTAAAGTATGTATAGTGTATTTCATGGATAAAAACAAACAAATTACCAAGATCAATGCAGAGATTATATATATATAAACTGTATGAAACAATAATTTTTTCAAGCCTCGCGCAAGGCCATCTGAAATGCGAGGCCGTAGGCGAGGGGCCGCTTTGCCTACGCCTAGCCTCAAAATTAAAAAACATGAAAAAAAAAAATAAAAACAATTTTATAAATTTATCATCATTCGCATTAGTTCGGAATTAAATGGTTTGTTTTTATTACTGAAATACATTATAGAGCTCATATTATAGTGCCAATAAATTAAAAAAAAGAAAATATCACGTGGATTCCTAAAACAATTTATAAATATTAAAAAAAAAATACTTCGGCACTTTTTGTTGAAGTCTCTGTTAACGACTCGACTTTATAAAATTGTATACTTAGAGAACCCAAAAAAATACTTTCACAAACATAACTGTAAAAGTCAACAGTCGATAAAATCTTTTTTGATTTGTTTATTGTTGAAAATAAAATATTATTAAAATTTTAATTAAAGCTGGAAAGCGGTTTTTTGCGCTTTCCATGTTCATTATACTTTATTTAAACAACATAATGATTTCTAATGCAAATACAATAGCCATAGATCTGTTACACATTTTTTTTTTTACTTACAGTGGTCTTAGTAAAACCTCTTCCTTTTTCAATTCCGTAACCTACTGCTGAGTATAAAGAAGAAAAAAAGAGTAAAATAGGGACAGTGTAAAAAGATGTTGGCACAAAAAGGTTTGATTCATTTCCCGCGTTACAGGGACTTCAAATTAGTTTAAGTTTAGTCGAATAAAATGAGCGGCAACGCGCATGTTGTTCCAAACTTATTTTTGTATTCGGACAGGCATGTATCTGAGGCAGTACCGGATTTTGTTGGACGCGAGGGACGTACCCGAACACATCTTCACTGCCACTAATTTAAAAATAAAAATATTGGAAATGATACATTTGTTTCATTCATTGATCATTACATATCAACATACTGTAAATGACTAGCAATGGAAAGGTTCCTCAATTTCCGAACTGGTTAGAGCACCTACATATTACTCCTGTAAGTATTTTCAGTTGGCGTAATGAATTTGGAATCTGGATAACATTATTAACTTATTCCAACAAAAAAAATAGTTATTTTAAGTCACTGAGGTTTAAAAATAACACTATACAACACATGTTCCCAAAGTACCTATGTGGTTACTTATTCAAGAAGGTTCAGAAAGAAGGTTTTTATTGTAATATGCGGCAAAAATCCTTTATTTGTATGTTTTTTTTATAGTATAAAAAGAAAAATTTAAATTATCCACAAAGTTCTTATTTCAAAATGGGAGAAATTATAATGCCTGCTTGGTTTTTTAGCATAATTTCTATTCCTATTTTAATTTTAAATTTAAAAATAATTAAGGTATCTTTTCTTTTGATTCGACTTTTTTTTAATTACATTCATCTATGGTAACTGCAGTTTATAGTTAAATAAGTACCAAAGTTGAAATTGACGATTTTACTAGGTCGGACACTGTTGGAAATAAATAGAAGAGATGGAGCTCAAGCAGTAACTGAGGACTTACGAAAGTCTTCAAGTTAAAATTGCAATGTACATGATTTCATATTTTCCACTTTAATTGAAGGCATAGCGACTTTTATTTCCTTAGTAGGTGTATAAAGTGATAATAATAGACTAATAAGTAGGACAGTATAAAGTACTCGGGAAAAAACACTATTCCCGATATCGGGTGCTATAAATCCCTACTGCGGCGCCCTCATCTGTAATCGGTCACTTTCTATATGTCTGCTCGGAAAGTCCCTTGTTAATAACAACAGAGGGCCTACCATCATCTGTTAGCGCGATTCAAGTTCGATTGTCACAGTGAGATACCGTTATACGCGGTCTATACTGGCGTCTCTTTTTGACAGCTAAACTTGAATCGCTATAAGACGTGATGGTAGGGCCTCAGTACAAGAACTAGCGCTCACGTTTTTTTTTTTACCACGTTTTTATTAACTTGCTCTCGTTCGTGTCTGTCCTTCTGTCTGCCCGCAAAGTTTTCTGATCTTATAACTCAAAATTAGACCATTTCTGCTGCTCCTAAAGAGCTCAAAATTTTACCACACGTAGACCATGGATGACAGTTCATTATTTAGTCATAAAGTCAGGTCACCAACATAGACTTAATACTCGTAGTTAGATAAGCCACAATAAATTAATTAAAACACCTTCTTCTTCATTAAAATCCTCGAAGAAATGAAATTTTATCAATTTGTTGTTATCATTTTACACTAAGACTAAAAAGAATAAAAAGTTAAAGAATAGGACTAAAAAAATATCTTTTTCCCAGAATTGTTATGGAAAATTCATATACGAATCTTTGACATTTTTATCATTCCGGGAAAAGATTTTCCATCACAATTCTGGGAATAAATTTATCTTCTTCTTTTTAAGTGGCAAATAAATGAATTATTATTATTATTATTACATGTTTAACACAATTTACATGTAAAACATGTTTTTTATATTTTTTACTTTTATTTTTTATTATTATAAATACTTAAAAGACATATGTTTTTTTCTTATTATGATGTGTCGACTCTTAAAAGTTTTATATACTTTTATGTACGATAGGGGCAGAAGTGTAAGAACTGAGTTTAATATAAATACCGTTCATCCCCACCCTACATTAAAAAAAAAGTTTGGAAAAAATGGTAGACTTAATAATTTTAATCGCAAAGATGTTTGGTCATAATTTAAATATTTAAAAAAGTTTGATAGCACTATTTCGTAATGGTATTAACTCTCTCTCTCTTTTATTCTTTAAAGAATTGAATTATTTACTGTTGAATTGTGGGGATAATGGAAAAGGCACCCACATTCTTTATTGGCAGATATTCGTAATGGGGATAGTGGGTATACCGAATAATTTGGTAGACATCGCCCAAATCAAACTAGCAAATTATTTTTCTTAACAATTTCTTATTTAGTGAAACTTATTTATTTATACTTAACTATTAATCAATTTACTTATTGTGAAATATAATATTATGCAAATAAAAATTATTCATTAGGTAAGTAGGTAATTAATATAAAAAAATTAAAACGAGTGTATTTGAAGCGGTATGTATTACACTTTCTAAGGTTTTTTTTATTTGTGGCTTGTACGATTTGTGCATTTAGCCAGTGTCAAATAAGTATAATTGCCAGTTCTTGAGTAATTTCCTAGGTTTCAGTAACGATGTGTGGTTTTCCTCGTGGCCTTCTTGAGAGAGCGCCAAAAGACACCTTCCACTGTTTTGTTTCACTTGCCAACACTCATGCATGTTCAGAAACTCTCAATGGTTAATAACCCACCATTATTACACATTAATATCAACCACAACACAAATTTTAACAAGAAAATCAAAACCATTTAAGTGACGCTTCGCGCTCCCGCCAAAAAAAGCCAGATTTTTTTTTGCTATCGGCTCGTACGGTTTCTGCATTAGCCACGACGAAGTTAAAAAGGTAGGGAAACCATTACAGGAAAATAAGTAAAAAAAAATAATGGAAAAAATAATAGGAATAGGTTAAGTAGGATATATACAATATATTATAGGTTATATACAATATACCTTCTAAGTTCCCGCCAAAAAGTTCTCACAGACTAAAAACTTACAAGTAGGCAATCGTTTCTATGTCATACGTTCAAGCTTTACTGGCTTTGAATGGGCTCATTAGTTCAGTCAGACAGGTTAAGAGCTCGGCGCCTTGTCAGCCAGCAATGTCTATAGAGGTGGTGACTGGTGTATAAATTATTCTTTTTAGTAATAGTAGATTTTTTTTTACGACAACTAGAACGTTTTACATATTAGTATATCTATATATTTCAAAATTCTCTATCACAGTATTTGACCGCCATAAACTCCGAAACTACTCAACCCATTTTGATGATATTTTTTGTATTTTGTTGGATTGTTTTGTCTCAAGACAGGATAGGCTTCACCTTAATTATAATGAAAAGAAATTTTGTTAATTATGACAACTGAGCCACATCAACGTGTGGCGGGGTCAGCTAGTATATATCTTAAGTCTTTATAAGTTAGGTTAGGTCTTTTTCTGCAAATATGCTAAAAAAAGTAAAATGGAAATTGGACATAAGTGGTTTATGAACGTCTGTAGCCCGTTAGCTAAACCGTCACTAACTCACAAAATATTTTTTGAGATATGAACAAAAATCGCGGTACATATTTAAAATTGATGTTTTTGCCAAAGTTATTCAAAAAATCACAACTAATAAAAATATGATTCCTAGACGGCTAGAAAGATTTTTTTATACATATATATGCTGACTGATGGAATATCCAACATTTACAACGGAAATACAGTAGCTATAGTAATAATTGTTATGTAATCTTTTCTCTCACTCTCTCTCTCTCTCTTTCACACACACACACACACACACACACACAGGCACGGTCTTCTCCACGGCGCACATTCCGAACTTTCCAATATAATTTACACCACTTTATCTTTATCCAATTTACAATCATTGTACATAAACAGTCGCCACACATTTAAGTTCTGTAAACAACATGAATCTTTTCTAGTTTTAGAAGGAGCTGGGCCCTCTTACGCAGGTTTCATACTTACAAGAGGACCAGCCACTGGTTATGATATGTATTTAAAAGATACTGAATAATTTTTTTTTTTTATAACTCTTCCTTTTGTGGCGTTGGACCTAATAAACGCGTTTTCAAAATGGGTGTCTTTAATTAACTTGAATCTTTAATCATCTTTATGTTGTAAATCACATAGAGTCCCTCGCTCTTTCACTGGCATTTAAAACTCAAAATCGATCTACATTAATTTAGCTCACAGACGCCATATTTGTTTTTCTTGTTACATTAATATTTTAACGTCAAAAAATTATCCTTTTCCATGGTTCGGCTTGTCGCAAAAACTGCAGCAGCTACCATCGGTCACACATGTGTGGCGAACCTGCGACCTATCAAAAGTGTGTAAGCTAATGACTAGAATGTGATCGTTGACCGATAGCATATGAACGCTATGATGAAATTATTATAAATTATTATAATAGAAAAATACTAGAAAATCGGGGCACAAGTGAATTTCCGCCTGAGAATTCACTTGTGACCCGTGTCGATTTGTTCTAGTATTTTTCTATTACAATAATTTATATTATAAGACTGCATTGAAAAATGCATAAAATATTTTAAAATTATAAAATGAAATTATTAATTTATCACAGCACAAATCTAGATATTTTGGATACTTTTAACTCAAATGAACTATACAAAGGAATTTTTTCTCTATTGTCTCGCGAATGGATGGTTATGGTACCATGGTATGGTTTTCATAACACGAGTTTTACAGTGGGGTACCGTTGATTCGCCCTAAACTCATTTCATTTGGTACACTAAACACTTTGACATAAAATCTAAAATTATCTGGTTAGGCTGGATATTTTTTTATCTTGCTAGTAATCAAGCAAGCTATTATTATAATAATATTACTTATATTATTTCTTATACTCCCAACAATTAGCCTAGCCCAGAGTAAGCAACGTAAAGCTAGTGTTATGGATACTAGGGTAAAGGATAAACAGACATTTATGATACATAGATTTGTCATTTTTAGAGAAATATATATTAAAACCCATGACTCAGATATAAATGCTCGTATTCATCACACAAACATTTGCCCCTTCCGGGAGACGAACCCAGCACCATCATCGGTGCGAAAGGTAGGATAGCTACCGTTGCACCAAACGGTCGTGTTTATTCCAGAAGTTTGTGTGCCAAATGACAAATAAGGCTTAAAATAGAGTCATGCAATATATACTCATTTTAGCTCATTTAATATTTATTTTCAATAACATATCAAACACGTCTGTAAAAAAAAACACACTTCCGAGCCCTAAGGTGGGATTCAAACCCACTACCTTTCACTATCCGGGCGAGACGCTGGCAGACGCAGAGGTATGGTTGTTTTTTTACAGGCGTATTTTATATCCTGAAGAAATATGTCATTGTAAATCTATAACCTAAGATCACAAATTTGTTTTTTGTCTGTCCGCTCTTTTCCCCGCTCTTTTTCCATTTTATCAATTAACGTTACCATGCAACGCGTTACCGGGTCAGCTAGTACAAAAAGAAACATTATTTACAACATTTTAAGTTCATCTAATTGTGCTCTCGTATTTTGAAAACATCCTGCTTCCAATCTTCACACACTACACAAACATGGCGCGTAAACGTGGCAGGTACGTTCAGAAACAGGTACTCGAGACGTCTTCGAGGCCCTGGAGCGTGAGAGGTACTTGTCGCCCTCTTTTACAAAGTATACCTGATGTTATCTCTCAAGTTCTCGACGAGAAATATTATACTGTTATCCTAATACCACAACTGGTGACTGGTGGCCTTTTCTACTCGGCGAAAAATACTGATAAGATAAAAGTACTGGATGACGATATCAAAACGATATTTTATTGTATGCTTCGATCGCGAGGAATGAGACTTTATCGCGACTTCTTAAAATGTTCAAGGAAAATTCATAATTCTTTGGTTCTTGTAAATAAATCTATATCCTATTCCAGGTTTCAGCTTTCTCGAAGTGAAACCTCAACAGACAGATTTACTTTCTCATTTATAATATTATAAGTATGGCTTGATCGTTTGACAGAAGAAACATGTTTTAAAAATGTCCTTCAGGAAGTCGTAACGTTTAGAACATTAAGGTTGTACTTGGAGATATAGGTGAGTCGATACTACAACTTATCTGTAGATGAAATAAAATAAAAATAAGTTTATTCAAATACACTTAAAACATTTTTACCTACCACCCATTCAGGAAGTCTTTAAGGCGGTTCACACACTAGAGATGCGTCCCGCCGCGGTGCGCGTAGCGGCAGAAAACGCGCGCGGGGACGGAGACGCAGATCTGCCTATCTTAGCGGTGTAATCTGCTTCTCCGCGCGGTGTAGCAATACAAGTTGACCCTACTTCTTCACGCCCCGCGCTCCCGCGCAGAATCTGCGCGCGGGGCCCTTACCCGCGCGTTCCCGCGTCGGCTGTTTGTTGTCATAGGCGTGTTTTCTATATTAATTGAGATTCTTGCATACAATGATAAAATCTGCGGCCATGCGCACCGCGACGGGGCGCGGTGCAGTGTGTTAATCGCCTTAACTGACAAGAAGAATGGGCGCAAGAAACTCGTCAGTTGTAACAGAAGTAACGACATTTACAATATAATACGTCGTCACCGTGCATAATCCACAAAAAAAAATGTAATGTAATAACAGATTACAATAATTAGTAGTTATGATATCATTATTTCGTTGATTACAACAAAGTCAACAAGTATCTGTTTTAAGTAAGTATCCCTGAACATTGCAATAATATACAGGAAATAAACGACAAATGTAAGAAAGCAAAAAGATGATAGTTTTTGTAACAAAGAATGAAGTTAAAATATATTTTTTTCAATATGACCGTTTATGCGTTACCAATATGCGTGTTTTGAACGTCAAAATTACGCCATGGCTTCATAAATCCTACGGGAGACCTTGTACAGAGAAGAAGCCGCAAGAAATTTGGCAAGGACTGATTTTTTTATTTTATTATGTGTTACATTACATAGCTATACAATATTTAAGTAAACATTTCTTACACTACCAAGACGTATAAGAAAAAACCGGCCAAGCGCGAGTTGGACTCGCGCATAATGGGTTCCGTACCATTGACTAGGTAAACTACAGTAGGTACACAATTTTCATATTATTTATTATTAAAGTAAAAATACAACTGAGTATTTTGTGAATATTTCAAGTGCCTACCTGTTGCCATTATCGATAGCATAAAAATAAAAATATTTATTTTATATTATTTTTAGTATTTGTTGTTATAGCGGTCTAGCTACTGCGGTTCTTGAAATACAGCCTGGTGACCGACAGACGGACGGACAAACGGACGGACAGACAGCGAAGTCTTAGTAATAGGGTCCCGTTTTACACTTTGGGCTCGGAACCCTAAAAATTACGATTACAATGGACGAACTATCATTAACTCCATGCATGCTTGTCTTAAAATAACAACTGAAATGGTGATATGTTAAAAACCTTTTTGAACATTTTTAAGGGCTAGGCCAGCTTAAAAAATTAGCCTCTTGTTTTTTGATGCCTGTAACTTGGGATGGCAAGTTTATTCTTGTTTCGAGTATTAATTAAATGAATATCGCTCTTTTTAACCGCTATACTTTTACTTACTAGACTTTACTTCTGTGCTTTTACTACATTAATACTAATAGTTATTTTTGGAGTCGGTGCCAGCAATAATCTACAAAAAATATATATTGTATTCTTCTCAAATATTTTGTTGTATTTGTTGTTAGTTAATTATTACTTAAATTCTTTGAACACTGTAGGTTAATAATGATAATTTGCTGGCACCGACTCCAAAAATAACTATTAGTATTAATGTAGTAAAAGCATAGAATAGACAAAAAATATTATTATTAACTTTTTAGTGGTGTACTTGCAATTGTAAAGTAATTTTAGGAGTCGGTTTTTTTTTTATAAAAGTACACTGCTAATACAGGTATCGAATGTAATAGTATCATGTTGATTAACATCACAATGTTGCAACTGGTTAAAATAAAACAAAAAAACATTTATTTCAACAGAGTAACAGTCTAGAATAAGCTATTCCAATATTCGATCAATATCTAATTACATTCGATTATATACTAAAATAAATATTTATGTTGCATCTTGATCATTGACGTAAGACCTAAGATATTGTGCCTGATGTTGCTGGTTCGTAGTGCTGACGAAACTGAGTTGGATGGGTCTATAAGTCTTAACTCGTGCGTGTTGGCACCATAAACAGCACCAAAAAAAGTTGCTATTACATAAAAGGAATTTATATATTAAAATTATATATTTATATTTGACGATATCAAACTGCACAGTAAAACAATATTTTTCGAAATTGAAAACAATAAAAAAAGAACGACGATGGGAAAGGCTCGATTCTTTATTGATATTATAGAGGCAGACATACTAAAATCATTGGTTAAAACTACTAAAACAATTCCTGTTTCGTTCCTACACATTACACATTTAAATAAAACAAATCATCGTCATCCTGTGATCACGGGTCCTGCAAAGGAGTCGAAACGTCAGGATAAAATATAAATTATGCGCAAAAACCGTAATTAAGATATATTATTTTAAAATAAAAATACTATTTAGTTCTTACACTTCCGCGCACATTACACATCAGAATAAAACACTTTTTTACGGATTTTTGCGCATGTTTTATTTTATTTCATATTTAATCCTGACGTTTCGACTCCTTTACAGGACTCCTTTATCAAAACAAACATTGGATGAACCTACTTTAAAAGTTTTAGAAAAAGGATTAAACTTCGCGGTTGCCCCTCGCAGGATACCGTATGAGGACATTATATGTAACGTTGAGGATTGTTTGGTTAAAAATAACTTCAAAAAGGAGGATATGGAGGCAATCCGTCGAGACATTTCATCTGTTCTACGACGTAGTAAACCGCCGAAACCTAACCTCTCTTATAATGAATATAACGCATTAAAAAACCTGCGAAATAAATCTGATCTTACAATCCTCCGAGCAGACAAAGGCAATGCCACGGTAGTAATGGATTCGTCAGATTATAATGATAAAATGCTCCAGCTCTTGTCGGATGAGAACACATACAAAAAAGTTAAAAACGACCAAACTTCTAAGGTACTGAAGAAAACCAGTGAACTCATCAAGACGCATTCCGAGGTATTAGATCTTGACGTCAACTATCTTATTCCTTCCTGCCCTAAACCGCCGAAGTTGTATGGGTTGCCGAAAATACACAAACAAGATGTACCGCTACGTCCCATCGTTAGCCAAATTGACTCACCAACCTACCGTTTGGCTAAACACGTAGCTAAAATACTATCACCACTAAGGGGTAAAACAACTGCCTATGTAAAGGATTCCTACCATTTTGTTAGTGAGATACAACACCTACGTCTCACTGATGATGAAACTATGGTTAGCTTCGATGTCCAATCTTTATTCACAAGCTTACCTGTTCAAGATTGCATTGATGTCACTAGGAAGAGACTAGAGAAACACAATATACCAAGTGAATATTCAAAATTACTGGAACACTGCCTAACATCGGGCTATCTCTTGTGGAATGATGAATTCTACCTACAAGTGGATGGTGTAGCAATGGGCTCTCCTGTATCACCCATAGTCGCCGACATATTCATGGAGGACTTTGAGGAAAGGGCCCTAGCGACGGCACCGGTGTGTCCACGCTTTTACAAAAGGTATGTAGATGACACATTTGCTATATTACCAAGAGATATGGTTTCTGTCTTTTTAAGTCACCTTAATTCCGTTCATCCCAACATACAATTTACTATGGAATTAGAGACAGACAATAAAATAGCCTTCCTAGATATTCAAATCAGCAGGAATCCAAATCAAACCCTTAGTCATACAGTGTACAGAAAGGCAACTCATACCGATAGATATTTAAATGGTGACTCTCACCACCATCCTATACAGTTAGCTACCGTAGGGAAATCTTTGTTTCAGAGAGCTCGCGGCATCTGTGACCAACAACATCTGACTGCTGAGCTTCAGCATGTCAAGCAAGTACTACAAGATAACAAGTTGCGAGTACCAAGACTGCGTCACAGAAGCCGCGCCAAACCAGCCACAGTAGAGCGCCAACCTGCTGTCCTTCCCTACATGAAGGGGGTCACTGACAAGATTGGGAATATTCTGAAGCGGGTTTCTATTAAAACTTACTTTAAACCAGCCAGGAAGATTGACCAATTCTTACGATCGGTCAAGTGTAATATACCCCTTCAGGCAGCGGGTGTCTACAAAATCGATTGTGACTGTGGGCTCTCATACATCGGGCAAACAAAGAGAAGTATAGGGACGCGCATTAAAGAACACGTAGCTGACATGAAACATAGGCGCGATAATAGGTCTGCAGTGTGTGAGCATGCTTTTGAGGGGCCAAACCACTATATTCGTTTTGATAAACCACAAATTCTCGCTAGAGAACAAAGATTTGTTCCTAGGATGCTACGCGAGGCTATTGAAATTAAGAAACATCCTAATTTCAATAGAGACGAAGGTTGGAGCGTTCCACCTGCTTGGGACCCCATAATTAATAAATTAATACCTACAAAAACACACACTGCAAGACCTGATGATGTAGTTAGCTCTTTTTGCAAATAATTAAACAGTAAGATGGAGGTCGGTCCCCCTGCCCGAGTTTCTTTCGCCAGTTCTTCTCGGAAGGCCCTCCCAATTTCCGAACTGGTAGTAGACTCAGTAGTATACAATGTAATCGTAGTGAGAATTAATTAAATAACTAAATAATGTTTTAATATAAAATAAAACAACTTGATTTATATAAAATAATTTAATAATTAGGAACGTGCCCGATTAAAATATTGTGAAGGTAGTAGAAAATACATGACAACCATCATCTTAGTCATCCTGTGATCACGGCTCCTGTAAAGGAGTCGAAACGTCAGGATTAAATATAAAATAAAATAAAACATGCGCAAAAATCCGTAAAAAAGTGTTTTATTCTGAAGAAAAATACTAGAAAAAAGTCAACTCGGCTCACAAGTGAAATCGCAGGCAGGAATCGAACCTGCAACCTTGGAAAGTCAGGTCCAATATCGAAATCCTCTAGTATCACTGGAAGAGCATGGGATCGGCCTTCCAAAGGTTGCGGATTCGATTCCAGAATGAAATTTCACTTGGGAGCCGAGTCGATTTTTTTCCAGTATTTTCTATTAAAATAATTTATCTTATAAGATTGCATTGAAAAATGCAAACTATATAAAACTATAAAACCTTATTTAAGTTTGTTATATTTAAATTCCTTTTTCAATAACATTTCTCTAACTTACAACTGACCTCAAGCAAAATGCATCATCTCCTTACATTTAACAGCAATCTAAATAACTATGAAAATCTTCAAAAGCGGATAAAACGAATAAAAGGGAAAAAAAAATATCTTTTGGAAAAAATCCATTAAAGTGAACGTAGAGCGCAATCACACGGCGGATTCTCGATTGGCAGATCCAATCGCTGCAGTGCACTGTGGGACATCCATAGGTCATAAATCTTAAAAACCTGCTTTCTAGTTTTACATTTTATTCCTTGTCGTTACATTGGATAGTTGCGGTACCTTCTGAAACTATAAATAGGTCAGTAATTAGAGTGCGCCTTCATTATCTATTGTGCATTCAAAGAGAGCGCATCGCCAATCGTAAATACTGTTATCAGTGAGTCATTAAAAAGCGTGACGTCATTTGTTGTCATTGCGGGACCTGTGAGTGCTGTGTGTTTTTTCTGAAATGGATATCCAAGAACAGGGTATGTAATAATTAATATTTTTATTTTAATTGTATCTTAGTATATATTTTCTTTAGTATGTCATTGCTACGAGGCGACTTTTCTTGGAGTATTATATTTTAATATTCAAAGTTTGAATAAACTTTTAAATATGTTCCCACTCGCTCCGACTATGGAGGTATATTGCACCATAATCTTTAGACTTTCTTATCTTAGGAAAATTAAAACTTGGCTGCCCTTATCTGCCGTTTTGGCGATGACAAGGGTGCTACGGTTGCCAGATTATCTCGTAGCATTTGCTACGAAATTAGTTTATTTAGTCTTAGTGCTTTGTGTAGGTTTTGTGACTGAATTTTAACCGTTTTTTTTTGTTTTAGGTAATTTATATATAGGCTCGTTTTCAAGAATGCATATTCTTGAAATATGGCTAACTGTCAATACCGATAATGACTCGGAAAAGTGTCGTCAAGTCCTACAAAGTTTGTTGACTACTCTGAACGATGCTGAGAACATTGATATTCATTATTTAGAGAACATTGTTAATAATTTATGTAAAGCTATTGCTCGATTCTGGAAAAAATGTAATAGGGATAAAACCAAGCTTTTATATAAGAATTCCGATTGGTTTAATGTTATTGAAAAAATTCAACTTGTGAAAAACAATAAGCAATGTACTCCGTCTGAAACGTCGCCGTGTCATTCACGTGGTCGTCCTCGAAAACCTTTTACGCAATGTAGTAAAAGGACTAAACGTCGGAGAGTAGCTGATTTGTCAAAGTCTGATGATTCTACTGTGAGTGCATTGCTTGATGTTTCAGACTGTTCATTCGATTCGTGTATATCTAGAGTTAGCACTGATGATGTCTTGTCACTTGTGACTGATGCTCAGTTGACAAAACATCAGTATTTATTAATTAAAAACTTTGTTAATAGTAAGATTTCTCCTAATGTATTACCATGTTACCAACAAATTACTAAAGCGAAACAGAGATGTTACCCTTCTAATATAACTGTTTCCGAGTCTTCAGCTGAAGTTGAATTACAAAGTCTTTTTGATCACACAGCTTCTCGAATCCTTGAATCTCAAAAAGAGGTCTTAGATCAGATTCCTGATGATTGTTTGTCTAATATCTCTTTACTTGGGAAATGAGGATTCGATGGCAGCACTGGACAAAGTGAATACAAACAATTTTTTTCAGATTCAACTTTAGAAGATAGTAGTTTGTTTGTAACATCTTATGTACCCCTTCAAATTATTGTAAAATTAGCTGAAGATAATTGTAAAATTTTATGGAAAAATCCTCGACCCTCTTCCACTAGGTACTGCCGTCCTATTCGTTTTCAATTTTTGAAAGAAAGCACAGCAGTGTCTTTGCAAGAGGAAGCTTATTTTAAGGATAAAATTGAAAGTTTGCAACCTACTTTTATTCAGATCGACAATCGTGAATTGGTCGTTTCTCATAAGTTGCAGCTTTCAATGGTAGATGGTAAAATTTGTAGTGCTCTAAGTGAAACATCTACAAGTAGATGTTATATATGTAATGCTACCCCTAAAGAGATGAATAAAATAGATGAATGTTTACAAAAACCTGTAGTAGAGAGTAGATACCAATTTGGATTATCACCACTACATTCTTGGATACGTTTCTTCGAATATTTTATTCATCTTTCATATAGATTAGACATAAAAAAATGGCAAGTTAGGCTAGATAGTGATAAACAATTGTTATCAAATAAAAAACAATATGTACAGTCCCAGTTTAGGGAACGATTAGGTTTAATAGTTGACAAGCCGCGTAGTGGTGGAAGCGGGACGTCTAACGACGGAAACACGGCCAGGAAGTTTTTTTTGGAATCAGCTGTATCTGCTGAAATTACAGGTTTGAATAAGGATCTCATAGATCGTTGTTGTGTAATATTACAAACGTTATCTTCTGGACATAAAATTAATGAATGCAAGTTTAAAGACTATGCATTACAAACAGCATACAGCCTGGTCGAGGAATATCCGTGGTATAGTCTTCCTGCTTCTGTCCACAAGGTGCTCGTACATGGATCAGATATTATAAGTTATGCATTGTTATCTATAGGAGAACTTTCCGAAGAAGCTGCTGAAGCGACAAATAAGTATATCAAAATTTATAGACGAAGTCACACTCGAAAAATGTCACGTGAAGTTACCAATCAAGATTTAATACAACGACTATTATTACATTCAGATCCTTATATTATAAGTCTTCGGAAACTTCCCTCTAAAAAGAAAAATACTCTGTCACAAAGTGTAATAGAATTGTTACATGTTATTGTTAGAATAAGAATAATTTATTTGTATTTTGTTAGTTGTTTTGTTTTTTTTTGTATTTAATTAATTTTAATTTATTTATTTCTATTATTTTATTATAATTAAATAATGTTATCAATGTTTTGACTCTTATTTTATTTAAAATATATGTTTTACATTCCAATTTTTAAGTGTTTGTTCATGATAAATTTAGGTAAAAGTATGTTATTGTTTATATTTGTTTTTTACTGAAGTAAACGTTTTTTATTCCGTAAATACATGTACTTCTTTCATTTTAATGTTCCTAAAACACTTTTACAACTATAAGTCACTAAAATAATACAATGTATTGATAGTAACAGGACTTTAACTATTTATGACCGCCCTTGTATGGAGCGTGTCCCTCCGTGCAGTGGGGTGGTCAAACAACCCCTATATTCCCACCCCACTTTTGCCACCATTCACCCACCCGTTGATACAACAGGGCCAATTTCGAAGGCTCATCGCACGACCCATACTTACGAAACGTTCCTTATTGAGGGAACTTAAAAAAGTAATTGCTATCAAATGCATTGCTGTTGTCTGTTAAAACTGTTTTAATACTTGTAAGATGTAAAATAAACTACCAGCAAACTCCAGTTTGGAGCTTAGCTTATACTAAGATCCTAAAACAATAAATATTTTAAGAAGGTTGAATATCTCTTACCGACTTCACAAAAGGAGGTTATCATATATACAAGGTTATTATATAACATCGAGCACATGCTCGATGTTATATAAACACCATCCAAATTTTTTCTAGGCATAAGATATCATTCAAACACTTCATTTATGAACAAAAATTGGGAGGTAAAATTTCAGCAAAAAAAAATTTTGTCCGAGCGAATTATTACAACAGCTGGTTACTGGCAAAATAGGTACTTACAGTTGAACGACCGACCGCCCGAAGCGCCCCACCGAGCTGCGCGCGCAAGTTGTAACGACATCGGCGCAATGAAATCAGTCAGCCGCGGACTTTCCGCGATGTACAATGTTGCGTTCACGCATTTACGTCGCATAATTATCTACCTAACGAAATGTGTTCACACTTGCAATTGAAATCGAGGGCGAAATTGAACGACGGGTTTATGTGAAGAAGGCCCAAAGCCTCGAGAACTTAAATATAAATATAATCCGTGCATTTAACGAAGTGACAAAGTGAAAAAACAAGTAATACAATAAAAGACAATGTTCATAAACGTGCAAGACTGTTTAGAGAGAAATTACCTACACTTTAAGGTAGTGATTGTTTTCAAACTTCATGTAAGTGTATTTTGTTTGGATTTTTAATTAATTATTTTGTTGGAGTAAAGCAAAATGTGTGCAGGGCGGCTAAGACTTGTGAAATTTTTCACAAAAATATAGAACTATTAATTATACATTTCTTTATCCTATCGTGTAAAATAGACAAAAATAACTTAGGTAGGTAGGTACTAAGGTTTTGGCACTGCATTTGTTTTTGCGATTTTCGAATTGCCTTTGCGATCCCTGTGTTTTTTTAGATTCTGTGGTTAATAAACACCCTTTGCTTTACTCCAACCAATTACTCTACATAAGTTGATTAAATTTTAAAAAATGCGACGTAAGTGCCTAAGGTGTGGTTTACTTTTATGTTCATTTTTTATTTATTAAAAGTGTTATCGATTAATATTGTTATAATCAAAGAACAAATCAATTTATCTCTTCTTCAATTTGACGTTCCTATTTTTTTCGTTTAAATTTGCAACTTATGAAAATCATTGTAATGTATCAATGAAATACGGGAGGGCGGGGCGGGGGTCGTGTAATCATCTGCTACAACACCGTGCGTAGCGTGACTGTGACAGCAATCGGTAGTTTTCCTCGGATAACTTTGTGTAGGCTTAACTTAATATTTTAGTACTGAGTGATATTAAAAGAAAAAAATCTTGTTTCGTTATTTTCTTCAAAGAATATAATATATAAATTTGGATGGTGTTTATAAAATAACCTTGTATATATATATATCTGTATATATGGTAAATATATCTGTATATATGGTAAAGAATGTTATTGAAATAGTTGCTACACATTTAGCCTTAGTTTTCAACAACTGTATTGATAGTGGTGTGTTTCCTGATTTGATGAAACTTAGCAAAATAACTCCATTGTTTAAATCTGGTAGTACTTCAGATCCCTCTAACTTTCGTCCAATATCCGTACTATCAACATTCAGTAAAATTTTTGAAAAAACCGCGCTTAAGCAATTAAAGAAATATTTTAGTAATAATAACTTACTACACATTAAACAATTTGGTTTTACCCGCGGACGGTCCACGACTGATGCTGGAATAAAATTGTTAGAATGTATTTATGAGGCCTGGGAGGAGTCGCAGGATGCCTATGGTGTTTTTTGTGACTTATCAAAGGCTTTTGACTGTGTCCAACATCAGACGTTAATCAGGAAATTACACTATTACGGTATCCGTGGTACCGCTTTGGATTTTCTCACTTCTTACCTAAGTGACAGGATTCAAAAGGTGATCATCAATAGAGAGCAGTCGCCTGGATCATTTGTAACAATGGGGGTGCCGCAGGGCTCAATATTGGGTCCATTTCTATTTCTGGTATATATTAATGACCTCCCTCACCTTGTAAGACGAGACCATGAGATAGTCTTGTTTGCAGATGACACGTCTTTAATATTTAAAGTTAAACGTGGACAAATTAATATTGACGAAGTAAACATTGCACTCTCCATGGTCGTTCACTGGTTTGGCGCCAATAATTTGTTGTTAAATGAAAATAAAACAAAATGCATTAGATTCACTATGCCAAATGTTCAATTAGCCAAAGTCAAAGTCAGGGTTAGGGATGAGGAAATAGAGCTGGCCAATAAAACTGTATTTCTGGGTATAACTTTAGATTCTAAGTTACAATGGGGTCCTCATATTGAATGCCTATCGAGCAGACTCAGTTCTGCAGCATACGCCGTAAAAATGATTCGTCAGTTAACAGACGTAAAAACTGCGCGCTTAGTCTATTTTAGCTACTTCCACAGTATTATGTCGTACGGGATACTACTGTGGGGAAATGCCGCCGATATTGGCTGCATTTTTGTGCTGCAGAAGAGGGCTGTTCGGGCGATCTATAGGATGGGCTCCCGAGAGTCTTTAAGAGAAAAATTTAAAGAAATTGGTATTATGACTGTACATTCACAATATATTTATGAAAACCTACTGTATGCGCACAAGTGTAAAGATATTAAATTCAGAAAAAATAGTGACTATCATAATTACAATTTAAGAAATAAAGACAAGCTAGCAATGCCCAGGTATAGGCTCCATAAAATAAGCAACTCCTTTGCAGGTCACTGTATACGAATGTACAACACGCTGCCATGTAACATGCATGACTTGTCAATGAATAAATTTAAATTTTTAATTAAAACTCAGTTATGCAAAAAGGCTTATTATAGTGTTAAAGATTTTTTGAATGATAAGGCAGCGTGGACCTAAAAGAAATGAATTGCTCGTTCTCTGAATCGTTTTGTAATATACACAATTTGTAAGACATTTGGCGATTTTATAAGAGTTTCGGCACATGAGTTTCTTGCCCGATTCTTCTCATGTTAGCCCCTACGTTCGGAATCGGGTCGCTCGTGGCGATTACATGCGCGGCATCAACTCCACGGATGTACTTGCCGCTAGCGCACGGGCTATCTTTATTATAAAAGAATATTATCTTGATTCTGTAAAATTGACGATTTTAAGTGCCCGCAAGGGCCTATGAAATAAAGTTATTTTGATTTTGATTTTTTTTTGATTTATATATATATCATATATAATATCATATATATAGAAAATAGGCATGCGCTTGACCACTATCTCGCCTGATGGTAAGCGTCGATGCGATCTTGAAGACCCCTAAATTGTATTTGTCAGGAAACACAGACTCAGGCAAAGCATTCCACTCCTTAGGGGCTGTCTCGAAAGGGGGGGGAGGGGTCCACAAAAAAATCACGAAATATCACAAGGGGGGAGGGGGGGTGTAGAAATATATCACGTGTATTTATTTTTTCAGCAAACGCGCGATACTGAACCGGAAAGCGGCGTGACGTAATACACGTCACGCCGCTTTTTTTTCGCCAAACGCGTAAAAAACGAAAGCGGCTTACTACTTCTGTAGTTCGATGTTGGCGCCGAAGTAGAGATCTGACGACAATTCTATGCAATAAAGCTCAAGGCTGTCGGTATCAGGTACAGATGTACCTCGGAAAGTAGGAGTGAGGTTGAAGGAACTCCTTTTTGCAGTGAAAATACACGCTTGCGTTTTGGAAGCGTTGAAATGGACGAGGTTACTGTCACCCCACTGGGAAACGTGGCTCAACCTCTGATTCGTTAGCTCAACCATGGCCTCCCTCATCAATATCACGTCGTCACCGCTGGCTTTTGAATTAGACAGGTATCTCTCTACGACAGTCCTGTCGTCTGCATACCCAACAATTCCAGGTATCAACAGGTCATTGATGTACAGCAGGAGAAGTGTCGCAGAGAGAACAAACCACTGAGGAACTCCGGCATCAATAGCCACTAAGTCAGAGGAGCAGCCATCGATAACTACTCTTACTACCGTTCTGTCAGGAAATCGGCTATCCAATTACAAAAGTCAGCGAGGATACCATACGCAGGAAGTTTGCGCAGCAGACTAGCGTGTCAAACGCTGTCAAAAGCCTTCGAGATGTCAAGTGACTCGGCAGGTGCTTCGTCGTGCATCTCGAGGGCCTCGCTCCAGCAGTGCGTCACTTAAACTAGAAGATCCCCAGTTGAACGTCCACGGCGAAAACCATATTGACCGTCACTGAGAAGATCATTGTTTTCTAGGTACGAGAACAACTTACTGTTCAGCACTTTTTGCATTACTTTACATAGTATGGAAGTGATGGCGATCGGTCGGTACTTCCATGGGTCGGCACGACAATCCTTTTTGGGTACTGGCTGCACATTGGCAAGCTTCCAGGATTTTGGTACGGTTCTTATTTTGAGAGAGAGGCGATACAAGCGTGTTAGCACAGGAGACAACTCGGGTGCACAATACCTCAGTACTCTTGCTTGTATACCATCAGGACCACTGACCTTATTCACCTGTTTATTGTGAATTGTGATCTCCGATATTGAAGAATCACATCGAGGTATGTTTGGTGGTTGTTGAGAGCCGGTGTCTAGACGGGAACTGCTTGCCAACAGAGAGGCAAATAAACTTGCTTTTTCAGTTGCAGAATGAGCCAGTGACCCGTCAGGTTTCAGCAAAGGTGGTAACAGGTTTCAGCAAATAAGTAATTTGAATTTGTATACCATAGGACGGCAGAAATTCACTTCGACTGACTTCGAAAGGGACCATAACTGTTTACTTCCATTCGGGTAGGATGACAGATTCGTCCCTATTCGGCTGATGTGGTCGAATCTTGCTTTAAGAATGACCCTTTTGCATGACTTGGCGGCCGAATTATAGGCTCTCTTCTTCGATCGGATTCTCCGTGCGCGGACCTTGCGATCGCGGATATGCACCCCAGCCTGGTAAGCAGACTGTTTTCGGGCCTCAGCACGAGCACAGGCCGCATTATACCAAGGCCGGGACTTGTAACCGAGCGGGATGTCGGAGAATGGAATAAAATACTCCATTCCCTGCCGAATTACATCTGCAATCGCATCAGCGGTACACGATGGGTCGCTCGAAGAGAAGCAAGTTTGCCGCCAGGGATAAGATGCAAATAAAATACGCATCTCGTCCCAATTTGCTAACTCGTAACGCCATACCCGCCTCATGCCCCTGGGGCTATCATGCGGAGGAGAGCAGATCGATACGGATTTCACTCCACAATGGTCGGACGACCCCAGTGGAGCTAAGACCGATACCGAATGTGTGTGGATCAGTTGTCAGCAGTAAGTCAAGACAATTGGGTGTGTGGCCAGCAATATCTGGAATTCGCGTCGCTTGGTCCACCAGCTGAGTAAGATTTAGCACTAGGGCACGCTTCTCTTCCAGCATGGTCAGTTTTCTGGTATGGGAACAGCCACTTTTTATGGTGACCGTTGAAGTCCCCCAGAAAAACAAGCTCCGCCGCTGGATATCGCACAGTTGCCAAGTCTGTTGTCTCTGTGAGGTAATCTTTGAGCCGAGTCGTCCCTTTCGAAGTCAGTCGAAGTGAATTTCTGCCGTCCTATGGTATACAAATTCAAATTACTTATTTGCTGAAACCTGTTACCACCTTTGCTGAAACCTGACGGGTCACTGGCTCATTCTGCAACTGAAAAAGCAAGTTTATTTGCCTCTCTGTTGGCAAGCAGTTCCCGTCTAGACACCGGCTCTCAACAACCACCAAACATACCTCGATGTGATTCTTCAATATCGGAGATCACAATTCACAATAAACAGGTGAATAAGGTCAGTGGTCCTGATGGTATACAAGCAAGAGTACTGAGGTATTGTGCACCCGAGTTGTCTCCTGTGCTAACACGCTTGTATCGCCTCTCTCTCAAAATAAGAACCGTACCAAAATCCTGGAAGCTTGCCAATGTGCAGCCAGTACCCAAAAAGGATTGTCGTGCCGACCCATGGAAGTACCGACCGATCGCCATCACTTCCATACTATGTAAAGTAATGCAAAAAGTGCTGAACAGTAAGTTGTTCTCGTACCTAGAAAACAATGATCTTCTCAGTGACGGTCAATATGGTTTTCGCCGTGGACGTTCAACTGGGGATCTTCTAGTTTAAGTGACGCACTGCTGGAGCGAGGCCCTCGAGATGCACGACGAAGCACCTGCCGAGTCACTTGACATCTCGAAGGCTTTTGACAGCGTTTGACACGCTAGTCTGCTGCGCAAACTTCCTGCGTATGGTATCCTCGCTGACTTTTGTAATTGGATAGCCGATTTCCTGACAGAACGGTAGTAAGAGTAGTTATCGATGGCTGCTCCTCTGACTTAGTGGCTATTGATGCCGGAGTTCCTCAGTGGTTTGTTCTCTCTGCGACACTTCTCCTGCTGTACATAAATGACCTGTTGATACCTGGAATTGTTGGGTATGCAGACGACAGGACTGTCGTAGAGAGATACCTGTCTAATTCAAAAGCCAGCGGTGACGACGTGATATTGATGAGGGAGGCCATGGTTGAGCTAACGAATCAGAGGTTGAGCCACGTTTCCCAGTGGGGTGACAGTAACCTCGTCCATTTCAACGCTTCCAAAACGCAAGCGTGTATTTTCACTGCAAAAAGGAGTTCCTTCAACCTCACTCCTACTTTCCGAGGTACATCTGTACCTGATACCGACAGCCTTGAGCTTTATTGCATAGAATTGTCGTCAGATCTCTACTTCGGCGCCAACATCGAACTACAGAAGTAGTAAGCCGCTTTCGTTTTTTACGCGTTTGGCGAAAAAAAGCGGCGTGACGTGTATTACGTCACGCCGCTTTCCGGTTCAGTATCGCGCGTTTGCTGAAAAAATAAATACACGTGATATATTTCTACACCCCCCCTCCCCCCTTGTGATATTTCGTGATTTTTTTGTGGACCCCTCCCCCCCCTTTCGAGCCTCACGTGATTAATGGACAGCCCCTTATATGAACAGGTCTGGGTATTAGTTAATTTGCTCATTAATTTAGCTTGGGTAATATAATGTTTTTATAAAGACTAATAACCATGTCCAATTTTTTAAATTTTGAATTAGAACATAGCGTCTGGCATGTTTTACCGAAAACATAAATCAAGTTATGTTAGAGAAAAAAAGAGGAGCGTCTTTTTTTATCTGCAATTTCGAACGTTATCATGTGACAGATAGGAGGCCCGAAAGACGTGATTCTTATTATTATGCGTTAAGAGTATTTACGCGTACCAATTTTCATACAAACTGGTTGCTTGTGCATCGCTTAAGGAAAATTCTTCTAAGTTGATTCCTCATTATTAGGGGTCGTGATCACCATGAGAAATCTCTCGGATGAGTGTCCGCTATGTCACCCGGTGTTATGCTCTTCTGATTGCCGCTTGGAGGTTGGAGTTCGTGGTCTCCTGTTTTGCATCCGTCCAATTTGTGGGGATCTACTTAGACTTATTTTGCCTTCTACCCACTACCACCAGTTTCTCCAGATTGGATCTGTTCTGGCCACGTGTCCGAAGCTAAGCAGACTATGCATACAAATAGAAGACAACCGAGTTTTCAACCCGATTTCCTGTAGAGTAGATTCATTTGCGCGGCTCAAGGTATACCAAGCGTTTTGCGCCAGCACCATATCTTAACGAAGATGTAACGAAGATGTAGATATAAAAATAAATGTGCTACAGCTTTGGTGCTATAGTAACAAATGCTAAGGCGGAGGTGTTCTATCAGAATGCAGCGCTTTTTTTTCGCCGGCACTTTTGATTTTGGACCAAAAATTTATGAAACGTGGAGGATGTCCTATATATTTGACATCACACGACAAGCAAAGAATTATGTTTAATAAATCACAAGAAAAACTAGCAATATACATATAAGCACAGTAACCATGAAAGCCGTGCGATGGCAAAACCTGTGCTTAGCTCAGTATCAGCAGCAAGAAAGCCTGCTGCACTGATATTCTGTTAAGCTCAGTGGTAACAACAGGTACAGGATTAACACTAAGAGACACAAAAGACATTTAAAAAGCATAATTAAATAAAAATCCGCTTTTATGGTAAACCGAATTAATAAGTGAAAAATAAATTAATATATAACAATTAATTTTATAATTTATAATATTATAATTTTATAATTATATCTATCTTATAAGATAAGAAGAAATTACTAGAAAGAATCGACTCGACTCACAAATGAATTCTCAGGCGGGAATCGAACCTATATGGTCGTAGTATGGTAGCTCTACACTACATAGATGAAAAAAATATTTTTTGTCTAATAATAAGTAAAAATATCAATTATAAATATTTTCCGCGTTTTTCGTTCATATCTCAAAAAATATTTTGCGGGATAGCGATGTTTAAGCTAAACGACAACAGTCTGTAGTTCATAGCAATGGTGTATACTAAAATACTTATTTAAAACAGATACTCTTTGATTTTGTTGTAATCAACGATGTAATGAAACCATAACACTGTCTCTTATTGCGATAATAGAATTTTTTTTGCGGATTATTTGTGGTGACGCTGTATTATATTGTTAATATCGTTCTTTATGCTGACAAGTTTCTTGCGCCCGTTCTTCTTGTCATTTGAAAGTCGTCCTGAATGGGTGGTAAGTAAAAATGTTGGATGATTCAAAACAACTTATTTTAAGTGCATTTGAATAAAGCTATTTTCATTTCTCAATCAACAAAAGTGATTATAAAGACGAATTGATTTATACGAAGCTATCACTTGGTATTCCCACATAAGTTATGGATAAATTTAGATAAAGTTCCAAGATTACAACTCTAAGGAAGAGAAACACAGTGATCGGTTACTGAAATATGTTATATTTTCATCTCACGACCAACTCTCAAGGTTCCTCATGCTAGCTTTGCCCGCAGGTCTGCGCGCGTACCATGGCTCGCTTTTCCGCGCTCTTCATCTTGTCCAGGAGGTCTTGCATCTCCGGCCACGGCTCATAGCGCTGATTGATGGTGAGCATCTTGTAGGGAAAAAGGCAAGCATGTCATCAGTTTCTCAATATAATTACCTTTCCACTGGTTGGTGGTTATTAAGAAATTTTAAAAATATTATTTGTACGTGTATTGTATAATTACAGTTTAGGAGATGAATGAGAGATGATTTGTAAGGGAAAGTTAATGCACGAAATAAACCCAATAATAGTCGTTCTGACACTGTCTTTATTACTAAGTAATTATATAGTTGATGTATAAGCAGCCGTATGGATATTATTCATATATGCGTAAAACTAACAATTAAATATTTTTTAAAGTGACCTAAATAGCAAGTCATCGACATTATACTTGTAAACATATTATTGCTGTACGGTAAGCCGTACAGTTACAGTATGGAAATACAACTTATCTTAAATGTACTTCACAAAAAAGTACCTCACATCATAGGTAAGGATCTAATAATTCACGGGGTTTCCAATGTTATTATGAAATGTCCAGTTTTTTATTAAGAGACATAATAAAGAATCCGACAACCGTTTGGTGCAAAGGTAGAGATCCTATTTCGCGTCGACAGTCGTGAGTTCGAGTCCCGGAAGGGGCAGATGTTTGTGTGATGAATACGAGCATTTGTACCTGAGTCATGGGTATTTATATATACTTCTAGAATATTAAACATCTATGTACGTTTATCTGTTACCATAGTATCCATAACACAAGCTATCATTACTAACTCTGGGCTAAGCTAATTGGTGTGTATGTAATAAAAAAAATATTATTATCATATAATTATCCTCACCTTGTGACATGAGGGGTTCCGCAGGTCCATTGTTCGCGAAATATTATTGCGGCTGTGCGTTGTAAACACCGTATCTACCTGACAATTTAAAAGCAAATAAAATAAATAGTAAATAACAGGCACAAAATTGATCCATAACATTTAAATTTAACTTTTAAATAGTTATAATCTAAGGAGGAGTGATCTTGGTGACTTGTACTTGTCCTAATTTAGGCACCAGTTTAACGCATTATTTTTATTCAATATATTGATTACGAATCATGAACTGCGTAAGATATTTCTTATATACGTTAATGGAGTCTTCATTGTTTAGTTTTGCCGTAATTTGTACGTGGCTTGGGTAGAACAAGAAAACTAGCGCGACGAGTGCTGCGACTGGTGACAGTTTTTGTTTGGTGAACGATATGCTAGTGTAGATATTCTTGTTAAGGATTTTACGAATCAAAATACAAATGTTGTATCGGTAAAGATTTTGAATGTTCATTATTTTTGTGTCGTATAGTGATAATTAAAAAGTAATTTGATAATTTTATTTTGTAAGGTTTGAATTTCAGATATATTGGTGATTGCTGCTCTTTAATTAATAATTATATTAATGAATTATATAATTGTGAGAACAATGGACCGGATATCCAAAGATTGCGGGTAGGATTCCCGCTTGTGAATAGTTTTTGAACGGAGTCGATTTTATCCAGTTTTTTTTTATTTAAATAATTCATCATATAAGATGTCGATGAGACAACGTTGGTCTACAGCGTAAAAAGTAGATAGAAACTTGAATATTTCGATGGGTATTACAAAGTTCGGTAGCTCAATTGGGAGAGCATTGGAAGGGACATCAAAGGTTGCGAGTTCGATTCTCGCCTGAAAATAGCTTGTAAGCCGAATCGATTCTTTTTTGTATTTTTCAATTGAAATAACTTTTTGAGAGAAAATCAAATAATGATTTATTAATATTATTTATATTTAAGTATATGTTTTTTTTACATTATGAACTACTTATCGTCATTATAGAATCTTGCACTTGAAATTCCTACATACTGTTCCACGTTAAATAATAATGGACCCAATATCAATCCTTGAGGCACGCCCATAATGGTTGGTACGCTACAGGAGTTAGCTTTGCTAATTACTACTTTTTGAACTCTTGAAGAGAGATATGATTGTATAAGTTATAAAGATAGTTTTGAGATACCATAATGTTCCATCTTTTTCAATGTTTTATGGCTAACACAATCAAACGCCTTTGAAAAGTCACAAAAAATACCGATAGCATCCTGTTTACCCTCCCAAGCATCAAAAATGTGTCTGAAAAGTGCCAGCCCAGCGTCAGTAGTGTATCTTCCTCTAGTAAAGCCAAAATATTTATCGTGAAAAATGAAAAACGAGTCCCGGAAAGGACAGATGTTTTGTGATGAATACGAGCATTTGTACTTGAGTCATCTGTATTTATAAATTTTTCTATGAATATTACCGTTACGCTTGTATTCATAACAAAAACGTAACAGTGCTTACTTTGGGCTAGGCTGATTGGGGTGAATGTAAGCAATATTATTATTACTAACGCAAGAATAAGATTTCATGTAATTAACACTGTTGGATTTTTGTCCGAAATAAATAATAATACCTTATGTCCACACGCCCACGCTATGGCTCCAAATAAAATTGATATTGAGAAAGCTGTTGTTACAAACAGCGGTATGGTTTCCCAGTATTCTTTTAAGACGTATCCAATTTGTAGCTTTTTCGAAAGTGGTACGTCGTACTGACTAGGAGGTATAATATCCGAGAAGTATTTCACGCACTGTGTCCGCCATGAGTTAAGATTCCCCCTGATGGCTATTGTGGCCCGTAAGAATTTCGAGAACATTTTTACTTTACCGTATTTTTCATTAATTTTGTTGATAAAAGTTTTTCGTGCAATTTAAATGTCAACACAAATGTGTAAATGTCTACTATTTTATATTGTGACGTGTAGTTGTGACGTTTAAATGTCAGTAGAATGAAATACGGAGTTCCAAGTTCAAAAGGTATTCTAATCACAAGACCTCATTTTGTGAGAATCTATAGGAATCTATAATATACTAGCTGACCCGGCCACGCGCTGCTGTGGCTCAAGTATTTTAATTTGCAATATATTTTTTTATAAATTCAAATAAAACCTATGCTATGTCCTAAGTTGTAACCAATCCAGCAAAATAAAAAAATATCAACAAAATCGTTTGAGTAGTTTCGGAGTTCATCGCGGTCAAACACTGTGACAGGGTATTTATATAAATGACTAGCTGCCCCGGCCACGCGTTGCTGTATTATAAATTAAAATCAAATCTATCCTATCTTTTAAGTTAGATCAAATAACAGATAGTTACGAAGTTTGATCAAAATTGGTTAAGTAGTTTAGGAGTCCATCGCGGACAAACAACGTGACACGTAATTTATATATATTAAGATATATATAGATCTATGTTGTGTAATTGTATAGTTTGGTCGCAATAATTTCTCGCTGCAACAAATCGTCCTAGTTTCTATATCCGCTATCAGTATCATTCACAAAAGTACAAGCAGTGCAGTGCAGTATAGAAACACGTTTTTGATGCCGCTTTCTTTGATCTTTGACCAAAAAAAGGTCCGTAATAGCGTGAAAGTAAAAAAGAGTACACTGAAATTGCGAGTAGTAGACGAATACCAGTTCTTCCGCATAATGTTTTTATATCTAATTTACGTCGGTATAAATACAAAAAAGCATGTGTGTAATTCACACGTGGTAGAAGTGAAACCTTCTAGAATAATACATACACGTATACAAAATACCACGGTTGTTGTGATGCCTTCTCTCAAGCTTTGTATTACGCATGCGCACACAAACACGTATTAACACACTAACGACGCTGAGGTCCAAGCAATCTCCCACTATGCCTTGGTAAACACGAGTGGAGGGGGTACGAAGCAAAGCACGAAGAGAACCACAAACATAAGAGGCACTGTATAATGCTTCCTATCTCATTTTCTCCTACTTTAAATCTTATGAATTTATGTGTATGTCTCTTTTTACTGTCGCTTTTTCGTTTCATCGGCTTTCAAATTACAACGATGATAACGAAGTTTTCACTTCAAAAAGCCAAAAATTGATACACATTACAGGTTATTTTTAATTAGATATTTATTTTTCCTTTACCAGCCAGCAAGTTATAAAAAATTATGTCCTATAGTATTCTACTTCAAGGAGAACTGTAGTTTACAGGTTAAATGAGTAAATATATGGCATGCCATATAGTATCGTAAAAAAACTGACCGTCGTATAACAAAACTCCGTATATTGCACAAACGCCCAAAGGGTTACTCAAAGGCATTGCGTTTCTCAGTTCGAGTCTAAACTTTTTTGTCTATGAAACCCTTTTTTGGTTACACACTGGCCGATGGCGATAAAATATTCAATTAAAAAACACTGACAGAGATTAAATGAAATTCAAAAGTCAAAGGTTTTGTAATTTTAATCATTAATTAAAATAAAATTAATTTTAAGCGAAACTGTCTTGGTAACTTTGAGCTAGTAGAAAAATATTAAAATGATTTCGGACAATGGAGGGCAAGTTCATCACGGGTAAATTATTCCAACAGTTTAAAGGTAAGATAGTGTTCCACAAGTTACGTTACGTATGTTTATTTTTCCATACTTTTTACATAACTCATCACAAAATATATTCCTTATTCAATATTGATCTCTATCAGAAAGAATTTAAATTGAATATTGATAGAGGAAGTTTGACTTTTTGGGTAGATGTACATACGTATCATTTTAACATAATATAGACAACCTGCCGTCTATGTTGCCTTAGTTACAAATGTAGGTGTGTGGCAGAATTTAAGCGTGTTCTCATTGTGGACATACACACCTTGCACGTTCATCAAAGCAGCAAGGATTACTCACTCTTCACCATGTTGCATAAGAACAGAGATTTGAAAACTTTTAACATTTGGTGTTTGAGTGTCTTCTTATATATATTTATAAACACACTGACATAATCGGATTAGGACTAGGAGGCACGGTTTGAGTATGCGTTCCCGTAGTCGATCGATTTTTATCATCGATTTCGTTACCATCGCACATGTCTGATAAGGATGCCTTTTTTCGCATAATGTTTTAATTCTAATTTACTTCTGACTTTATGTCAAAAGGCATAGTTTGATATACATTGTTTCCGCCTTTGTAGCGTAAAGGAATTTATCATAAAACTAAACTGGAACTGAATTTTGGTGTTCTTAATGAGTTATATGTATATATCAGGTAAAAAATTATACCAAATTATGCCTTTTAAATTTATGCCTCTTAATATTCTGACAAAACAATTTATGCCAAAACAAGGGGAACTGTTCACCATCCTCTGTAAATCAATGACCACACTTTGTTGATAGCTAGCGACGAAGTTAGGGCCGTATGCGTTGAGTCCTTCACAAAATAAGTAAAGTGGTTGAAAAGGTCGCCGGAAAAAACAGTCTAGAAGTCGGCTGTGTGCGTGGACGCCTAAAGTTCTGGCTTATGACATAAGCAGCACTCGATCTACGATGTCGTTGGCGTTTTGACGTCATCATCAATCTTGGCAACAACGTCGTTATGCTACATCGTCGATCGAGTCTCGTTCGTCTCATTGCATCCTTAATGTGTCCCCATATTAGCATGCTTTTATACCCCAGATTTACAAATGTATTGAAATGCCAAGGATAATAAGATTTTCGGAAAGTAATCATATTATTATTTGTACAGGCGTCGCCGGGTCGAGGATTGGTAATGACCCTTCGCACCCCGCGCCGCCGCATTTCGCCCAGGACCAAGCGTCGGTACCGGGCTATAAAGGATTTTCTGCGACGAGCACTAGGTTAATATTTTTTTTACACATTTCTCATAAGGGATGGCGGGATTCATAACTTAATTTGCACGTAATAAGTTTTTACAAGTTAAATCAACAAGAACAGAGTTAGAAAAACTATACGTTGCAATAATGCATAAATAATTCAAATATTAACTGAAATATTAAAATTTAATTGGATATAATAACTACTTAATTTGTAATAATTGTTTGTTTCATATGTATTTTATGTTATAGGTAGCTCGTCGCAGCCTGATATAAAAATAAATTCTAGTATAGCGATCAATGTCACAGATTTGAAACACAAAATCAATGGCCTGGAGCATCAGCTCAATGAAGTGAATAAACATTGCCAGGATTTAGCATGTCTAGATACCAGTTCCGCGAAAGATTGTCCGATTCTATTGGACACAGAAGACGGAACAGAACTGGCTTCTGTGAAAGAACAATCCGAAGTTTCATCTATTAAAAAATCTAGCGTAGTTGAAACTCAACTACTTTATAAAACACCAGAAAGTCATTACAGAAAATCTGACGATAGTGGTTGCATCGGAAAAGTATATGATGTTAATGATGATTTCGACAATAAGTATGTAGAAAAATCCAATGAGATGGCTACTAGAGAGTATGCTCCTAAAGACAAGCATAAGAAAAGAAGAAGTAAATTGGACGCAAATCTCATGGTTGCTGATGGAAGCCAACCCAATTTACGTAAACATAAAACTCAATCTGTTTATGGAAATTTTGCGTCCAATGTAGAGACAAGCAGCTACCATTCTCTTATCGAACCTCGTGCAGTTCGGGGATGCAATGCTGCTTATTCTGTAACTGATCACGAGAAAAAACATAGACATCGCGAATACGCAGAACCCTTTTCTAAGCAAACAACTAAAGTTAGAAAACGTAAAGAACATACCAGAAGAAACAGCCCTGAAAACGTAGCTCCTCGTGAATCGAAGCATAAACATAAAATGAAAACTTCACATGATTTGGACCAAGAATTCATTGCTGAAATAATAAAGCGACAGTATAAACCTGTTAAGATGTTCGGCAAGCGAGAATCGGGCATGAGTCAACTCTCAGCACCGGTTTGTCGTGACCAAGAGTTTACTATTCGTGAAGATATTATTGAAGGTTCCGACCTTTGTTCTTGTTGTGTTGACGAACCAAAGAAAAATAATTGCAAATATGACCATCAACTAAAGGATAAGCGCAGCATCTGTGATGCTCGACTTTATAACACGAAAAAACAAATGAGACAGAAATACCATCGGACAGAAAATGCATTTCATAATTTTAATGATGTGTATAACGATTCCGAGCAATACGATCTTATCCCGGTCAAAGAAAAATCCAGCCCTAAGTCAAGACGTAAAATGCTAGTAGAACCTACGATTCCTTATAATTACAAAGAAGTGCCACCTTCCCCTAGGACGCAAAGACCTAGGCTTAATCTAAAAGCTCGGTATTATACGGAATTCCAAGATTATATGATGCATCGAAAAGAATTAAAACATAGAAATTATTCTCCGCATAAATACAGAGTGTACCCAAATGATATTGAAAGTAACGAATCTTCAGTTATGATGGAATATTACAAATCTAAGCGTAAATATCAGTTAAACAACAAAAATAAGAGTGAAAAACTCGTGCAACGTGACGCAGGTACCATGAGTGTTTTACCATCTCCGCTATACCAAAATGAACGGAGCAATGTCACAAATGACAATCCTTTGAATAAAACGCAAGATACAGATATATCAGGGGACAAAACAGACAAAGCACTTACTGAAATTAAAGACATACTTCAAAGTTTCTTACAAGAAATAAAGAAAGAAGCTACATCAGGCTCTCAGTGTGGTAACTCTGATATAATGACTCCTAAGACTGGAGACAAATGCCTGAATGAGTTTCGTCCAAGCAGCACAAAATTAAATACTTCAACTATGCCTGAAAGTGGCGTTTGTGTTAACAATTTTGGGATTCCGCAGTGTAATATACCTCCACCGTTTATATCGCCGTTTACAAACCCTTGTTGTTATCCCATACTTCCAGTTTGTCCGATGAACTGCATGCAAAGTGGTTTTATCTTACCAAGTCCTAGTTATACCTGTCACTGTATAAATCATCCTAAAGATGGAACAGCACAAGATGGAAGACAACCTAGTCAAAATGTCTCAAATGAATCAAACACTGCTAAAACTGGCACTGAGACTGAAGAATTAATAAAAGAGATTTATAAAGTGGTGGCACAAAACCCAAATAACGATGTAAAAAAAGATTTTAAATATAGAAAGGATATAAATTCACCAAAAGAGACTACAGATGAAAAATTATTAACGTCAAGAAGTGCAGGGGGCAGTCTTAAAATTAACAAGCGTGATGTTGAAGTGGCTACTCAGAAAGTTAAATGCTATTCGCGTAGTTGTGAAGCTATTGGGTCCAGAATGACTTCGGAGTCATTCTCTCGAACCAACCCAACCTGCTCCGACACTGTATTGGAAAGACTCAGTCTGGAAGCCACAGCTTCCAGTTCGGACACTGAGTCAAGTAGTGAGCAAACGCAAGTCAAAAAGGTACTATCATTTCCACTTATTTGTAATATCTTGCGTTGTTAGTCAACTAAATAATGCTGTCTCCATCCCTAATGTCTCGATTAGCAAAATATGTTTGACATTCTTCTTAACATGATAACTTGAGCCTATGTCCTTTCGATTATACATACAGGTCAGCAAAATACACTGTCCGACACATGTCCCGATTTGTACAAGCTCTTTTTTTCCTAATCATCCGGTATTGTAGGTCGGAGTTACAAAGGTCAACACTCTGCTACTCGCGCCCAAAGCAGATCTACAAACGTTTAGATTTAGGTACTGAGTGAGCTGATCTGTGAACCGGTTTGCAGGTCCAGGTCACATATGTGGACCGTGAGCTGATCTGCGGCTCAGTTTTTTTTGCTCACAGTTGTGTCACCCATGTTTACTATACATATAACCCACCTTATCGATATTGTGGTGGTTGGTGCTATCGACTTAAGATTCAATCGGAATCAACAGCTTAAAGTATGTCCCGAAGGTGGAAATTATAAATATTTTGTTGGTCATCCGATGCCTGGCTCTTTATTGGCTTGGCTCTTTATATACGATGGCTTGGAGACTTCCTTTACGGAAAATCTAGCAAAACAATGATAGTGGGCCGGCTTTATCGGTTTCGGTCTTTTTAAAGGTTTCTTTATTTCAAAGTGCGGTTCACTGTTAAAACGATCATCTATGACCGACACCGACTACATATTTGAAAAAATAATGAAAATAAGGATTTAATTTATCCGACTAGTTCTATGTTTCATTTTGCAGGTAATTAAACAAAACAAACTTACAAAAATTCTGAGATCATTTGGTTTACTCAAAAAGAAAAAAGATGTAATCGAGGAACTTAGCGAAAGTGAGAGTACAGTAGAAGTTAGTATAAAACCGAAGCCGCCATTCCGTCAGGAAATTATGAATTACTCGATGCATGGTCAAGAATATTATAATCGTCCACAAATGCCATCCCACCATGATCCGTATCACTCATCATCTGGGGATTATCATCAAAGTTACGGAACACATCATTGTCACCACGGATGTCCAGGCCATACGAGTCCGAGGCATTCTTCAATGTATGACAGTAATGAAAATACTGTACCCTATGCACATCGCACGGCCTCTCCATATCGATCGCCGCGTCCTCATCCATCCGCTCCTCCCTACCCCAACCCTTACGACCACCACAACCATCATCTCGATCAGCCTCAAGTGCCATTATGCTTAAAAGAAATAGAAGTGAAGACTATAGGTACGCAGAGTGAGAGGAAACTATCCTTTTTCCGGAAGTTCGGGAGGAAAACACAAGAACCTATGTTTGGACAAACAATTGTTGAAAGCGGCGCCAGAAATAGCTTTACTCAAACTGTCGAAAAGACGCAGCCTAAATTACTGCCTGCTAGCAAATTAGCAAAATTTAACTGGAAAACGTTACAAGCTAAAGTAAACGAACTGGATCAACCCAACAATTTTTCTTATAAAACACAGAAGAAATTGGCAGAAGGTGATATTAAAATGAGGAACGCTATGCTCAAAAAGTTATTCTACAAGAGGAATCCATTTTCCCCCAGAAACTTGATAGTGAGAACTCTTCTCGGAAAAGACAAATCTAGTTATGGCGATGCACCGATGATGTATAGACCGCGCATGTTCTTGTAAGTGTTGTGGAGTACAAAATAATTGAAAATTATTTGGTGTATGTTTGATGATGTTGTTATTGTTTTGGCCTTTTAATAAGTGTTTATTAAAACAAATGGTGCATTTTTTTTTCAAAGTCCCTTGTAGATGCATATTCGTTACTTAGTTCTTATACTTTCGCTACCATTCGTTAAATGAAACACTACTAAACCTGTATAACGAAAAATTATTTTTATATTTTTATTTAACTATACCGCAAAAGGAGTTTCACTTATCGATCAATTATAAACTCGCCCTCCTTAGTTTACCAGATTCACAACTAACCAAAGGTACAATTAAAAACAAATTAAAATATTAAGTTCTTACACGTTCACGCCTATCACTAAACGACTTTAGTCATCCTGTGAGCACGGCTCGTGTAAAGGGCACAAAACGTTAGAATTAAATGTATGAAAAAACAATCAAAAGCGTATTCGGTAAAATATTTGTAATTATAAACAAATAGAAATATTAAAGCAAACTATATTTATTTATTTATTTAATAAATAAATAATTAATAAATAAATAAATATAGTTTGCTTTAATATTTCTATTTGTTTATAAATTTTAAACTACCAAATTATAGTAAAGGGCACAAAACGTTAGGATTAAATGTATGAAAAAACAATCAAAAGCGTATTCGGTAAAATATTTGTAATTATAAACAAATAGAAATATTAAAGCAAACTATATTAAAACAAAAGAAGAAAAAATTAAACAAAAAGAAAGTTGGCACAACTGAAAATCGATTGGAGAAAATCGACATTAGTTAAGTGTAACTAATGTCGATCGTAACCAGTTGGTTAGGCATTAGTCGTGGTTGTTGGTATGGTTTCGCTTCAGGCTGGTGACCAAAGATTGCAAAGTAGTTATTGCTCTTTACTAATTACACTCAATCAACTGTTACCTGACTTTGAAACAAAGAGATTTTAAAATGACCAGTCATCATATTAAGATGGCTAGTCAACTCTCTATTTGCGTAAATTATTCAAACTTGTTATTAGAGTGGAATGAGCAAAGCGAGCGGAGCTTCCATTGATTAACTTCAATGACGCAATGTCTGGTCTTAACCGATTTTAATAATTTTTGTGTGTAACCTAATCAACACATTTAGGGCCAGATTGTGACGGCGTTTGAAATTCACTAAAATAAAAAAGTTTTGACCAAAAAACATTGCTCTATGGGATTTTCCATTAACTTAAAGCGCGCGTTTTTTGAAAGTTTTCATTGTTATGGAATTTTAAAATTCATAAAAATTATTGCATTTTATTTCTTTTTGAATTACGCTCCGCTCTCGCATAAGCGAAACTTTATGCTTAGTGTCTACATCGACCTGGTTATATATTTTTTTAATGGGTTCGCTTTTGACCACCATGTAGCCCGAAGACCAAGACAGAATCCACGATGGAACAAGCTAACCCAGAAGGTGCCTATTTACCCTGGCTTTAAAAACGGACGGGTTATAAGTACTCGGAAATACAGACGCAGGGAGGGAGTTCCACTCTTTTGCTGTGCGCAATATAAATGATGTTGAGAAATGCTTTGGTGCGACAGGTAGGAATAGTAACCAAGAAAGGAAGGTAGCCTGCACTTCAACAATTGCTATCTGATTGCCGCCCTTACAATCTTAGAGGAATAGATTCCCTGCAGCTTCAACAAATGAGTAATTATGACCTTGTTTTTTCGCCAGAGGGCGCTTTTCCAGTAACATACACTTTGAGATTCGTCTTTATATTATCTTTCATTAGAACCAAATTCACCTTTTAACAGAAAATAGTGTTGTCTGTTGTTTACATTCTGAATTTTGCAACGACCTGAAAACTCCAATATCTACTTTGATATATTGCAATATTATGCGTTTTGTATCGAAAAGGGAAGTTTATTGTGTTATTGATTATATTTATCGCATATCTATCTTCACATTGAAAAGTACATAAATGCCAAAGGTTACAAAGAAAATATTTAGTTGCAATGGCTGTCAATAAACAACTGATTAGCTTAAGTAAGTTCATAATGAATGGCGGAATATTACTAGTTATATTCTCAAACCTACATTTAACGTCTTAAGTGCAATAGAAAAACACTAGAAAAAATCGACTCGGATCACAAGTGAATCTCAGGCGGGAATTATAATAATTTATCTTATAAGAACGCATTGAAAATGCATAAAATATATAAAAATTATAAGTCTTAAGTGCAGTTAACATTTCGCCAGATTAAATATATAATAGTTTTCATATTAATTTTATACAAGAATTTTTACATGACATTAAGCTAGTTGGCTATAATAAACCGTTTTCCTGATAACAAACCGGGTTAAATCTGAAAGTATAAGCTGATATTTTTGTGGGCCTCGGCCAACATTACGCCATTACATAAAAAAAGAAGAATTTTGTCGAGAACTACTGTCTTATCTCCATTTTGAGTGCTTTAGTAAAAAAAATAGTGTATTACCGCAACAGTACGGCTTTTTTTAAACGGAAGATCTACAATAACTAACCACCTCACATTAACTATTTTTTTTTTAAGAAAGTGGATAAATATGTTCAAACAGACGCCATATGGCAGTGAGTAGTGACGCATAATGGTGTATTATTAACCATAATATGTTTGTAAACAAGCATACGTGTTGGCAAGTGAAACAAAATAGCTAAAGGTATCTGTTCACGTTCTCTCAAGAAGTCTAATAACGTAAATCTCAACACCTAGTTTCCTTAGATAAATAACTGATGATGAATGAATAATACAATACCTCTCTTACATTATTAATTTATTGATAAATCAGCTTTCATCATCATCAAATTAATAATTGAAACCGAAAATGGTGAAGATTAGGATGTGCAAACTTTGTACCGTTTGCTTTCCTTCATCAGAAAAACTTCAAAAAAGAAATTTACGACTTTTTGGCGGGAGCAAAAAGCATCTCTTTGGTGGTTTTGTTTTTCTTGTTATAATTTGTGTTGTGGTTCATATTAGTGGGTAATATTGACGGATTATTAATTATTAGGTGTTTGTGAACATGTAAGAGTGTTGGCAAGTGAAACAAAGTAGTGGAAGTTGTCTTTTCCTGCTCTAATAAAGAAAAAAAACTTAAGACTAGGTTGTATGGGATTTGTACCCTTTGCTTGCCCGTATGCGAAAATAACAAAAAAATTACAATAATGACATTGACAATATTGACATTGTCAGTCAGTGAGGACTTTGTCAATTTCATAAGTCTGTGTTTTGCATTACTGATTTTATCCTTTATATTGATGCTTTCCTGGCTTTTCCCTAAAGATATTACGAGAACTTCGATGATCACGAAATACGGCAGACCTCTTAAACCTCGAAGGTCAATATATTTTCACTAGTGATCACATTTATTACACACCCTATAATGGATGATGAAGTAGATGTTACCTTACCATTGTCAGCTTACAGCTACGAGTTTAAGGCCGTGATATCGAAGTTAGACCCGAAAAGAATATTGACAACGGACGGTCCTATTAAAATTCTCAGGTAAATCGAACTTAAATATATTTGATAAGGCTTACGTTTGTAGTCTGTCTCGCGACTCTTTATAGTCTAACATGAAGCTTACTTAACCTTTCGTATGCCGCGACTGGCACAGCGACGCTACCGCTAAATGCCGAGAAATATCGCATGTAGCACGACTGCGCAACTTGAAGTTTTTACATTAATTATCGCTTAGATTAGAAAACGTAACTATTATCTGATTTTTGTTTTTAAAACACCATGAATCTACCTTTTCATTAGTGCATAATTTATTAGAATATCATCAGTCCAATATCGGTTACAACCCATTATTTCTTATGAAACGGCAAAATTTGTTAGTACTGCGGTAAAACACGGATAATAAAAAGTTAGATATTTTCATTTGACTTTTTTAGATTCATTGGATTCTTGAATATATTGTGTACGTAATACATAATAAAATAGCTCATTATTTTTCTCTATAAAAACCTTTTAAACACGCACAGTGACCTACGCCAGGGAATAAGGGAAAGGATTGAACATTTCGAATACTTTTGACACAAGTTATGAACGAACATGAATGGTTTGGTTGAATAAGACGATAACTTCATTTAATAGGAACTTTATTCTATGATTCGCAACCTTGTCTGCATGTGAATATTATAGAAAAATGGAAAAAATCGCATGGAGTCGTTTTAGCGTGGATCCGCGTTTCGGCAGTATAACGGGATAACGCGGATCCACGTTTCGGCATACGAAAGGTTAATCCACTTCTGTTTGTAATTTGTTTAACTCATACATTTGTTTTTTACCTTGGGTTCATTTTCGGTAGCATGCTTGGTTAAAGCGCCTTTACAGATTAGTACTAGATATTACAGAATTGAGCTTTTATCTTTAAAAACATTCAATTTGATTTGAACAAAAATGAGATATCATTGATTTGCAAATAAATATGAATCATATCAATCTTAACTGATAAACCTAAGTTTATATGTTAAAAATTGTTTTGATTTGTCATATTTAGGTCAATTCATATAATTTTTTTTTTTTTGATAATTATTGAACATTATTAATTTTTTATTGATAACTGAAATGTTATTTTTAGCAACTACAAGGTGTTATAAAAATACCCGTAAAGCGGAAACGGGATTAAATGGTCCCTTATAAAAATCCCTTATTGCAAACCTTTTTGAATGACCTAACTTAAAATCTTCTAGAATACACTCTGTTAAATAATCTATGATAATTTCAGTTCTATGCAGTGACAGCTTACAAGGGTTAACATTATTTTTCACTTTGGTAATTTATTAAATTTTTAGGGGGTTTTTTGTAACAACTTGAATATAAATAACATTTAAATTGCCTATACTGCTGTGTAAGAAACTTTTGTTGCAAATATTACCTTTAGTAGGTTGTGTATGTATGCTATGTCAAGAATTTTTCTAAAAAATTGATCCTTTCTTATCAGCATCATTATCTTAGTTGAAAAAACATCCATTGCTGAATGGATTGCTTGCTCGAAAAGATATTACTCTAATCTCTAAGCTTGGCAATCAGGTTGGAGAAATGTTAGTGCCTATTTTGTTGGCGTACAATGATAGAGGTGTATGATGGTAACCTCCTTCACTTTTAAGTCATCAATAAGGAGATAGGTTTTGTAATAGCATTTTGGTAACCCTGTTATCAAAAACAGCCAAGATGCTATATTATACTGCGCTGTGTACCCTAAAGCATATAGAAACTTAATTAATACTAAAATCGTTGCTTTGCCTAAGAGGGTGGCATTTTCTAAGGAAATACCCTTGATAATATTATAAAAAATATATATGTCACCCTTAAGAGTAAAGTCCTTTCCTGCTTTGCTGCACATCACATGGCATATTCTTTCTATATTAATTTATTAATTAATTTGTATATTATGCTTTATAACTTATTAACTTCTACAGGGATTGGAGAGGATTAGCATTTTTGTTGGGCATTCCAAATGAACTTTCCTTTGGCATAAGTGAAGCGCCAGATAAAACTGTGCGAGTACTCGATGTTTGGATTCAAAGAAACGATGGCACGGCAACCTTGGGGACACTATTGGAATATTTGGCACAAATGGATAGATATGACATATACGATGACTTGATAGAACTTGCAAAAGAAGGAAAACTTTTGGGTCAGAAACTAGTATCAAATAAATTGTTTACTTCTTCACATAAAATTAATTTCTTTTTTACAAAAATCAAATTTATTTTTATTTATTTTTTGTTGTACAGCTCCACAAAGACTAGTAACAAATGGTAGTGAATTACATTTAGCTGCCAATGACCACAGGGATGATATGATCATAACACATGATGACAGGAGAGATGGTTATCCAAACTACTATCATGCATATGTGCTGTTTGCAAAAGACGATTGGAGTTTTGTTCGTGAGCTGCTGGCTAGAATGAAAGCTTTAAAATTCAAAGTAAACTTAGTTTTTCTTCTTTAATATAAAAACATCAAATACAAAATGAAATTTTCACTAATAAAATCTTTCTGTAAATATTGTATTTTACAAAGTATCCTCTTAAATAAAATTATTTGCGGTTTGAGCATAATTTTCATACATATCAATGCATTTTTTTCACAGCTATGCACAGAGTACGACATTGAATTAGGATATGGAACTCAGTATGCACCAGTAGCCCAATTAATTTCAGAGCGGTGCCATAGGATCATACTAGTGTATTCACCTGCCTTCATTGACAGTCCAGCTAATAGTTTTTATAGTAACTATGCACAAGCCGTCAGCATTGGTAAGTCTCATAGAGTAGGTGCTATATATTTGCTGATATATTGCATAATATTTAAATGTATTTACTTCACTAGAATTTAAACTTTAACAGTTGTCAATAGACAGCAGACGTAATGTTCGAGATAATTTAATATACCACAATAAATTGTTTAAAAATCTTTTACATCGCCTTTGAAAGATTATAGGACACTGTAAATACGAGCTGTAATGTAATTTATATTTAACTCAATTGTTAAATATAAATATAGGTATAGTGTTATTTAGAAGTACATATTTCTTTACGCTATAACTGCTAATATTAGTAGTATTTATTCCTAAAATAGTTTGTCATAACGACTTTGGCATATTTTTTTTTGTATAATATTACTTCGTCATAATTGATTTTTAGCAGCATATGTACTGTGGCGTAATTATAATTAGGTCTAATATATTTACGCAAAATTGTAATTTGCGCAATATTTTTAGGCATAGTGTATAGTCGCATAGTAGTATTTTATAATAAAGATTAGGTTAGGTTAGTTATGTAAAATATTATTTCAGTAGTTACTTATTCTGCGTAAGATACTTATGATTATATTCATTATGGTTTGATACTATTATGCTTTTATAAATTTTATGCTTAAATATGATTTTAGTGTATTTATGACTAAAACAATTATGCTAAATTTATTATGAATAATAATATTATGAGTAAAATCATTAGTATGAATTATCTGCCAACATATTTTATGGTTTAAATTTTTATGCAAATGGATAGTGAACCGTTTATATGATATATGATACATAACTTAATTGGAATATATTTTAAAGCAAGGTTAAATGAAGTGAAAAGTATAAAATGTAGTTGTAAAGAAAAAAGTAAATGAAAGTTACTTTGTTGCAGAAACAAACAAGCGAAACATAATCCCAATAATCTACCGTGAATGCCGGTTGCCTCACAACCTGATGTACTACCACAAGCTCGTCTACAATGAAAAGGATGAGTGGTTGCCCTATGACTTCTGGGAAAAGCTTGCACAAACGCTTGATAGAGTCAAATTGCCTAAGTAAGTACCTTAACACGCTACAAAGTTAAACTCAAGGAAACAATTCAGCAGTTGGTATGAACTGGTATTTGGTAACACCTTAATTAATAAAGTTATTTATAGGTCAATGATACAAAGAAATCTTAATGCAATTCAAATCATTTAAACTTAGTTACAATTATACTTAGAAACTAATGTTAATAGATGAGAGAGAGAGAGAGAGAGAGAAACATTTATTGACTGACAAGAAACAGAAATAAATTTTACATATAAAAGTTACAGTGTAAAAGCACAACAGGTCAATCAGGTCCCCGCCTCAGGTTGTGTTGTTACGACACGCATTCGTGTCGCAGCAACGCTGGTATTCTGACGGGGCCTGGGGGGCAATCGCCATAAAAATATGCAGTTGTATTGGAATTGAACTACTGCTGAACTTCAACTTATACGACATTTCGTATCGCGGTAATGATTTGATAGATGGTTGAGACGCAACCCGATTGAAGTTGGAACGCTGTGGGCAGTCATTATTATCTCTGTGGTGTTTCCGAACTAAAGTATAGTCTCCGGCAAATAAGTTGAACATGATTTTGAAATCACGTGTCATGCGCAGTAGCAAGTTTAGGTACATTATTCACTACTGCGCATGTCACGTGATTTCAAAATCATGTTCAACTTATTTGCCGGGGACAATACTACGTAATACCCACAATACTTGGTGACATCTCTTTTTTTTCTATTGCGTCTACGATCCAACTTCATTTGTATTTCAACTGTCGTGTAAAAATTAGTGCGATATATATAGTAAGATGGAAAATTCAAGATATATATACGTACGAATATGCAGATTAAACAACAAGTAAAATAAATTAAAACAACGAATAACAGACAGAAGTCATACATAACACAGTATAAAAAGAAGGTGAACATAAACATAAAAGCACAAGCCTGCATAAAATAAATACCCAACCTTACTAGCAGGGTCGGTGTAGGATAATAAAATAAAAACAAAAAAGAAGTCATGTCTGTCTGTCAAAGTCAGGAAATATGCATACTGTGATGTGCTGCGTGACGCTTGATGACCGCGGATTTGCTGAAAAGAACCAATGGCATAACGTAAAACTAGTACGGTTTTCGTTGTCATTGAAAGTAGTCGTGTGTCGTTCGCGAATGAATCCTTCAATTGAAGTACTTCAGTTGCGTTTAGTTCTTGCTTCACTAGTCCAGTCCCAATACAAACATATCTGTAGTTCATCTAGTCCACCGCAAACACAACGAACTGAGTCGAACCGAACGTTGCCGAACGGTGCGAGGCGGGCGACAACGACGTAAGTACCTAACGCCACCGCCGAAGCGAGTGAGCAACAGAGAGAGATATCTATTTTTCTCGGACTTTCTCATACTTTGATTGAAAGCATTAAGGAATTGAGCTTTAAGACAAGGCATTAATAGACATTTTGGTATATTTGTTAACGCCATTTTGAAACTGATTTCTTTCATTGGCAAAAGTACCTACTAAATGAATAACGTAAACAAACGGTTCGCGACAAAATTGTAACATTTGTTTGCTGTGCGTTTTGATTTTGTTTTGTTTTAAGAATAGTTTATTGAGATAATTACTTATGTAAATAGATATACCTAAACAGTAATTTTGTATATAAATAGTGTTTATAAACATTGGTGTTGTACCAACCCAATGCAATGTCCTCATAATATTGCATTGTCACGCGATTTACACATGTATGCAAAATTTCAGCTCAATCGGGAAGTGGAACAAATTTTATTTGCAACATTTGATGACAAACATCGGACAGGTGAAACTAAATAAAAGCTAGTAATATTAACAATATGTTCAAAGATATTTTGCAGCCAAGACAAAATTTCGTTCACAGTTCGCAGCAATCGAAAACACTGTACTGTTCGATGAACTAACGAACTAAAACCAACGATGAAATATAAACTGAACCATTGGACTAAATGAACTACTGAACTAAAAGAGTGATATACTTCACTATGGTCAAAAGATATGTTCATATCTTTTCAATTCAGTGACACATTCTGCGCATTGCTAATTGAAAGTAACAAATCTCCCTAGATACACTTTACATTAACATTATAATTATACTTTATACTAATGTTTAAATTCATTTTGCTTTACTTCTTCTATGGCCTATAAACAAAGACTTAGGCTACGCGTTAATCATCTGGCTTCAAAGCTCTTAAATACAGATGACCTCATATTTCGGCTAAAAAGAAACCGACTGGCTTCAATATAAATAACGCATATTAAAGCAGCAAAATACGAGATGTCATATCACTGGATATACACTCTCATAATGTTTCATTAATTCATCAAATCTGATTATAGCTATGAGGCTGATTGCAGATGCAAAAAAAAATAACATTTAAAAAAAAAATTTGCTTTACGGTAGGTCCACGTGAAAATATTGACTAAGTCTGTAACTTAGTCAATATTTTTACAGACTACGAAGTACAAGTAAAAAAGTGTATGCAAGTATGTCCATAAATGTTTGCGAAGACTTTTCACTAGTTCAGGTTTTAGTTCACTCTAGTTCTTACTTCAGTTTCCAAATAATACACAGATATAAATATATTTCTTCGACTTTCATGCAAACCTCAGACTTGCTGCGACTGCAACTCTATATTCAAGATAATGAGACAAATTTAAAATTTCGGGAAGAGGATAATTGTAGGTTTTAGTAATGATTATAGTGATACAAAGTTAGATAATTATTTTACATTTTATTTGTATATATTACATAGATTTATTCAGACTCAGAGCTTAGATTTTGTATAAATGATACAAGAGGCTTATGGTAACTAAAGTACATACCACGAACATAAGACACACTGTATTATGCTTCCTATCTCATTTTCTCCTAAGTTAAATGTTATGAATTTATGTGTCTGTCTCTTTCTACTGTTATTGTTTCATCGACTTTCAAATCACAACGATGCTAAAGAAGTTTTCACTTCAGTAAACTCATAATACTAATATTGTCCTTATTTTCAGTTCCTACGGGGCCCCATCGTCTGGAACCGACACTGAGCATTCATCCAATAGTATTAAAAACTATTTTCTATCAGCGGACACTAAATTCACAAATACCTCTTCAATAAGTAATTCTGAAACGCAACAAGTGCGCTTAACTGAACTGGACGCAAATGGTTCAATGAGCAACATCAGTGATACAACGGATATTAAAAAAAAGAAAAAACGAGGAGTAGGCAAAGTATTCAACTTCGTCCTCGGTAAGATTAAGAATTAAATATTATTAATTCTTTTCTGTGATAGTATATATGTCTACGATAAGTAAAATTAGTTGTAAGATTTTTTCCGTTGTAAATAGTTTTGTATGAGATTATTAAAAAATATGGAATACGGAAGATTTCCACAAAAGTTCTGTGTCCACATTTATAAATACTCAAAAAACAAGAAAATTATGCCGGGTTAAACCATATTTGGGTTATCTCTGGTCAAATATTTGTATGGACATTGCTTAAGGACGACTTAGTAATCTGTGTGCTTTTTGTAAACTGAACGGATTAGTTTCTTACATAAAACCAATTTGATAGATATCAATTATGGATAATCCTTATTCCATAGCAAATATTTTAATTGCAATTTTTTGTATTTATATATATATTACTTTTATTTTTAGACTTAGAGGATATGAAAATTTTATAATAATAAATTTTATTGTAAAATACATTTCATGGATATTTTTGACAAAATTTAGTGATTGTGCTACTAAATTTTCATTCCAAATTGATGTATCATTGGTTATATCAATTTATGTTTATATTAATAGCAGTTAATAAGAGCTATAGTTGATCGAATTTATATAATTTAAAAGCTTGTGTGAAGTCCCAAGTGTGGTGGTATTTTATGTAGAAGTTTACGGGTAAAATTCGCCCAAATCAAACACGACTAAAATTTTGATAAAATTATCAAATTTTAGTCGGTTACAATAGTTCTAACTTTATGAAAAATTTTTAGGTGATTTTAATGATGAAGGGTATTTTTACCATTTGCTTTTGAGGCGTAAGAAATATCAGTTTTTCCGAGACGATAACGCATGCAACTGCTCTGAAATGTCACGAACTCCAAAAAAATATAGAAATCCCATTTTAATTAATGCTAATGTGAGGTGACTATGATAATTTAAAAACTCTTTTTTTTACTTCATTTGAATTATACATTTCTAAGCCGCAAACTTAAAATTATTAAAGCGTTTAAGTTTTTGGCCGACTATAATTTTATTAGTTGAAAAACTTATTGAATTAAATACTGAGCGCTGACCAAAATTTTTAGGGTTCCGTAGTTAACCTTATAGTTTCGTCAAGCCCGGGCGTCTGTCTATCTGTTCCGGCTTAGCTCAGAGGTTATTGGCATTAGGAAGCTGTATTTTGACATAGAGATACATTTTGATCATGCCGACAAAACAGTAGAAAAAAAATCTTGAAAAAATTTTTAAGGTGCTTTTTCATGGTAAAATGATGACGAGAATTTTTTTCGTCTATCTTATGGTGTGAGGTGTCGTTGTATAGGTCGTTCAAAAATATTGTAAGTTTGTGAAAACCATTTCTCAATTCAGAAATGCGATTGCCAGATATCAAGCTTGAAAGGGCTACCACCCTTCGTCCTGAAAGCGCGAAAAAATCACAACAGTAGATTTGAAAGGATATTTAACGCAGCTTGGTAGTCTACAGATTAACGAGTAATATTCAACCAGCGTCAAAGAGTAATTTGTAGACTACGCAATTTTCTAACTCTCTAAAGCTAGTAGCAGGGAAACGGTTTTACATTGTAAGTACCCATATTTGGCTACGGAACCATACACTGCTTATGACCCGACACGCACTTGACCAATTTTGTTATTTCACGCCCCTGATAAATATCGTGCCTTCAGTTGTTAAATCATTATTACGTAACAATATATTTAGATAATTATTTTATCTATTTATATAATATATATAAATAGCTATTTATCTTCTAAGCTTGTGCTTTAAAGTGATAAGAATGACATATTTTCAAATCAATTATTTGTAATTATTGTAAAAATGTAAAGATTGAATCTTTTACCAGTAGTATTTAAATAGATTATATCTATGAATATCTTATTATGTTAAATATTTTTACAATCTTGTCTGTAAGAGTAAATTTCCAAATAAAATATGGCTTTTACAAATTAGAATGAAATATAATGATAAAATTTAAGAAAATTGAAATATATATATGTTTTGTTATATGTTTTAGATTTTAAGTTTTGTGCTTCCTAATTGCAGGGTTCGATGAAGTTACATACCATTTAAATATAAAATGTTCACAATAACTATATTTTTAAGATAATTATATATTTTTGTTAGAATATTTTAAAGTACATGTAAATATTTCTTATTTGTACATAAATTAGTTTTATAATAATGAGATGGTGCCTTTTTATTATAAGTAATTCCAGAGAAATGTTATTTTGATTTGGGGCCATTCATTTATTAGGTAAGACGGTTTAGGGGGGGTGGGGGGTCAACCATGTCTTATTTTTTCTTACAAGGGGGTGGGAGGGAGTCTCGATAGTTCTTACGTAAGATCACAAAAATGCGCAAAGTTAAAATTATACTTTAAAAAGCGCGGGCAACCGCTCGAGTACCATTTCCATGGCAACGGACCTGCGCCACCCGCACTACGCCTCCCGGGAACTCCCCGCTTGTGGACTAGTCGTCACTTATTCGGCCCTTACCATTTTTACTGTCTGTTTTGTAGGTATGCTCTAAATATTTTGCGTCGAAAAAGGCATCGCAACTTCACAAAAAACTACTTTTACTTTGAAAAATAAACTTAAAATAAACCAAAAGTGTATTCATTTTTGCCTTTAAGATTCTTACGTAATAAATATTAAATAGGGGAGAGGGGGTCGGCCTATTCTTATTTTTTCTTACAATAGGGGGGGAGGGGGTCAAAAACTAGCGAAAATGGTCTTACGTAATAAATGAACGGCGCCTTTAAAGATAGTTGTAATTAGTGAAAATTGGATGAAACTGGTCATAATTTAGACTATGGTTTCAACACCTTTCTTTCGTTTTGATCACTATTTATAAAGTGTCATCAAAGTTGACCCAATGTATTTACAATTTTAATAGAATTTTTAGAAGAGACAATGCTGTATTTACATGTTGTCTTCCACCTAAACAGCCACACGGTTGTCCATTTTATAATCATAAATTTTATGAATACGCTTTTAAAGATTCATCGTAGGCATATAAAATATATGTAGTACGTACACAAAATTTGCTAATTTTTAACTTTTTGAGGATGGTCTTTGCTTGATATTTAAAACCACTCTACTAAGGAGGTAGATATAAAATATTTTTAAATGGATTAGTAATTTGTTTATTTCCATATTTTATATATTTAATATTGACATTCTGACTCTTTTCAGAAGCCTTATTCACAATATGTTTAAAAATTGTTTAATATCTTTGAAGAAAACATTTTTTTACGGATTTTGCGCATAGTTTTATTTTATATTTAATCCTGACATTTGGACTCCTTTACAGGAGGATGACTGATCAGTCATCCTGTGATCACTGATCCTGTGTCAGGATCATAGATGTAAATCAACCGGTTTAAAACGTTTTAAACCAATTCTTGCGGTTTTAAACCAGTTTTCAACCATTTCAAAAGGTTTAAATGGTTTAAAACCCGTCTATCTACAAAAATAAAAGAACTGTATTTTACACTTCATTAAGGGAAATTTTTGATCACCTGACGTCATATTATGTTTCCTTTTAATGAGTTTTTTCGGTTTTAAACCAGTTTTCAACCATTTCAAAAGGTTGATGTGGTTTAAAACTTGCCTGTCTACAAAAATAAAAGAACTGTATTTTACACTTCATTAAGGGCAATTTTTGATCACCTGACGACATATGTTTTGTTTTAATTAGTTTATAGACAATAAAATAGAAATTACCTACCTACACTACAATACTTACATTAGTACCTACTATACGCCAACTTAAGTAGTAGTATGTAGGTTAACCTACACACTTTAGTTTATGTAGGTAGGAACAGTTACTGTGCTCATGCGATGAACATTGTATTTGTTCTGTCTCTGAGTGTTATTTATTTGTATACCTATATTTGTAATTTTAGTGAAGATAACTCTTATATATATCCGTAACACAAGGAGGTACTTACTTAATTAAAGCTAGTTATTTCGGAGTTAGATCAATGTGATGTTGTGTAAAAATTATTTACCTATATTTAAAAGAAATATATACCTATTATTTATTACGTTTTACTTGCGCATCAAACAGACGAACGTTATGTCTTTAAGGCCGCGCCGTTGCCACCCCGCCGCGAATGTACCTACAGTGCTCGTCAGTGCATGGTGATTCCACATGAGTAAAAAAACGGTACAAAGACAAAGCTTCTAAAGAGCTAGCAAAATTTATACCTATTTTGGTAGGGTTGGCACAATTGCATAAATTAAAAATATAAATGTTTACTTTTTTATTAAAATAGGTTATTTTTTTACAAATTACACACTCTAAATATTTTTTTTATTACTTTTAGTTTTTAATAATTTGTTGTGTCTTTTAATCGAATGATAAATTCTAAATCTAATATAAAGTTTTTTCAAATAATCCAATGGGAAACACTCACATGGCATATGAAATGTACAATCTTGTAAACGTGCTAATATGTCATTACCAATATTAACAATTTGTACATGAAGATCAAAAAATTCGCTTTGGGAATGATACCAGAGGGAAGCCCCCTCTCCCACTTGCGAAATCCTGCGCTCCGATTCAATATATTTCCCAAAAAAGTTATTGTAGGTATCTATTCAGAATTACTTACACAATTTTACCGAAATATCTGGTATAATTTTCCGTAAAATATATAATAATGAGTATTGAATAGTTTTGATTATAGAGTTGTATACCTTTCAATCTACATAACACATTATAAATATAAATTAAGTTTCAAGTACAAACTTACCTAGTAGACTCGTTGGGATAGTTAAAATAAGAAATATTTTTAGTATTTCTATTATTATTCATGCACACAGTACAATGTACAGTACAACCATGTTCACAACACGATATATATTCATAATTCAAAATATTACTACGTATTATGTGAGAAACTCGAAAACAAAAACAAAACACGCACAACGTTCGAGCGTCGCGTCACGCCTGCACGCCCTGAGATTGTCCACTGGCTGATCTAGTTTGAAGCGGTTTTGGCTTATACGTGACAAGCGGCCAGTGGTCACGCACAGACACGCGTTGCACTTGTACTGATGTACCTATCACAGCGCATTCGTATGTAGCTTTGGCTCTGTTCGTTCTTTACTCATGTGGTGATTCACCCATAGGCCATAAATCTAAAAATATCTATGTTAGGTCTACGTTAGATCTTCTCACTAAGTGATTCCCTAGTTAAAAAGCTTCCGAAAAGTATAAATAGAAATGTAATAAGGTCAAATTATCTCCAAATGCTCCCTGGTATATCCGCACTCCCTACTCTACAACAATTCTAAACGAAGGCCACTGATCGTTTTTTTAAAACGTCAGAGTGCCACTCAAATCCTCTTAACCGAAGCGCATCCGACTATATACCTTCCACTTCGTCAAATGTCTGTCCAGATAACCTAGATCCGTCTTGACATTAACCTAATCAGCTATCGGCCGACCTATACCACCTCTTAGAGGCATAGGAATCCGCCAAAAATAAAGTCACGACAGACCCTTCAGATCTACCCCAGTCCTCTCAATTGTCGACTGATCCCCCTTCTGGGACCCGGTCGATTTTTCTATGCGCATCCTCACCTAGGTGTGTAGCGCAAGCGCTGTTTAGTCATTACGAGCCTGACATAACTTCGAAGCCGGGTCGGAGTATCCATAGAAGATTCACCACCTCCGAGTCAAATTATCATTTATTTTTGTGCACTGGAAGTGAGCGCATCTCTAGTCTAATAACCGCAACGCGTGAGTTATCAAAACCCTATCCCTGCTTAATTTATCAAAATCTGTATATAACAAATTTAAAAACTTTACACAGTTTATAGGTAGATACTTCGTAATGTTTTTACCTCGGTAAAATCAAGATAAAATAGTTATAACTATGCAAAACACAATCATCAAGGCTAACGGTTTTAAACCAAAAAATAATGGTTTATTACGGTTTTAAACCGGTTTTTTGGTTTAAAATGGTTTTAAACCGATTGGTTTAAAACCGGCCTTACATCTATAGTCAGGATTAATTAATATAAAATAAAATATGCGCAAAATCCGTAAAAAAATGTTTTCTTCAAATGTGCAATGTGCGCGGAAGTGTAAGAACTAAATATGTTTAATATCTTTATTATTTTCATCACAATTACAATAGAATTGATTGTGTCAAATTTATTTAATAATGTTATTAAATTGGCAAGATTAATATATAGTTTTATTTTGATTTGGATTTGTGGGCCGGGAGAAAATGTTTATTTTTTACCGCTTGATAATCAAGTGGTTGCAAACTTGCCTCCTACACAAGGTCCTGGGATTGAATACTTGGTAAGGGCATATATTAGTGTAATGGGAACAATAGTAATAATAATAAGCACTGTAAGGCTTGCGTTATGGATACTAGGGTCGAAAGTTGTATCCAAAACACAAGCCTTACAGTGCTTACTTTGGACTAGGATAATTGGTGTAAATGTAAGGAAATATTGCAGTTTTCCTGGATTTTCCTTTACTAAATTATTGGTATTCAAAGTCAATAATCCATCCAACGTAGTGTTGCTGGTATGACTGGCGGAGATGGATCTGCTTTAAACTACTTTAAATCGTCAAGTGTTTATACTCTGTATGTCTTTAATTATACTTATCTGAAACACGCTTATTAGCCTTGTTTTAGTAAAAGTCGTAATGAAACCATAATATTGCTATTATTGTGATCATAAAATAATATTGTCTTTGGATTATGAATGGCGACGATGTCTTTTGAATGTATTTACTTATGTTAAAGCTGAAGGGTTTCTTGTGGCTGTTTTTCTTGCCAGTTAAAACTACCTGAATGGGAGGTAGATAAAAATGTTGAGGCTAGAGCATTATTCCGAAACAATCTGGCTGACTGAATACTACGCATGGTCATTTCGCCGAGGATATATTGTACGAATATTCGTACAATATATCATTTTGTCGATGGTAAAACTCTACAAGCCTTCCTTTCAACTATGGTCAATTTGTTTTTATAATCTACTACAGAACCATACCACGGACAAATGGTGCAATTTTTTAATACTAATGTTAACAACTGTGAGGTCAGGATGGCGTAATAATTATACCACTGCAATGTTCATCAGCTTTTTATTTTAGACTAGCGGCCCGTCCCGGCTTCGCACGGGTGGACAAAATTCTTAAAATTTTTCTAGCATTAAATATAGCATATGTTACTTAGCGTGAATGTAGCTCTCCAATGGTAAAAGAATTTTTGAAATCGGCTTAGTAGTTTTTGAGTTTATTCATTGCAAACATACAAAAATACAAATCTTTCCTCTTTATAATATTAGTGTAGAATAGTTACACCCTAACAAATCGATCTGACGAAAGAGAAACCCCATTTTATACTACTCACAATTTCTCCCGTTTAAACCTAAGACATAAAAATCACAATAAAACTATTAAATTTTGAATTATCTTAACAGATTACACTGACCTAAACAGATAAAAAATATATTTAAACACTAATTACATTTCACGTAACTGAATTATATTATATTACATTATTTAATTAATCATAATTATTGGCGGAAGTGCCATAGGCGGAGCCTAATGTTCCGCCGGAAATGGTCTGTAACACTAAGCAGAGTTTGCACTGTTGATACTAAATAATTTATATGCCAATAAATATTCGAAATTCGCATAATAAAACGCAAATATTCGTGTTCAACAAACCGAAATGACCATGCGGAATATTTACGGTAGGTCAGATTGTTTCGATATGATCTGGACATTGGACGATTCAAAACAAGTAATTCTTTTTATAATTTATATGCATTTTTCAATGCTATCTTATAAGATAAATATTTGGATTTCCAATTGGGAGAGAATTGGACCGGATGTACAAAGGTTTCGGGTTCGATTCCCGCCTGAGAATTCACGTGTGACCTGAGTCGATTTTTTTTGTATTTTTCTATTATAATAATTTAACTTATTCTTTATTGGCCTAGCCATAAGGTTCAAAATGAAAAGCCAGTATTTAACAACGTTTAATATATTAAGAGGTAACAGTGAGTGCATTGATTCTAACGAAATGATCGGCGCCACAACTAGCCAGTAACAGGCGGGAGTCATCTCGATGTGGACGGAACGCCAACCTACGCACGGTGAGGTGATGCGCCACACTGGAAATTCATACAAAATAATCATTACCGATGAAATTGAGAAGGCGTGCACAAAGATTTTAGGTGTGATAAATCTATAATCTAAGAACACAAATTTGTTGTTTGTGTGTTTGTCTGTCCGCCCTTTTCCCCGCTCTTTTTTCATTGTATCAATTAACGTTACCATAGCAACGCGTTACCGGGTCAGCTAATCTATAATCTAAGAAGTCAAATTTGTTGTTTGTGTTTGTCTGTCCGCTCTTTTTCCATTGTAAACGCGTTACCATAGCAACGCGTTACCGGGTCAGCTAGTTGTAGTTTAATTTTATTTCGAAATACAGAGTTAGTATAAGGCTGGATCGACACTATGAAGTCGATCACGGTTCGTTCGCGGTCCGATATCGGTTTAGTAAAATATTATTAAACGAAAAACAATGTGTGCATTCATACTATCCGTAACATTCCGATCGAATCCCATTCCAGTCGCGATCAGTTTTGAATAAATTTTGTTTGAGCGACATCGAACTTGCCACGATATGTAGCGACGCATTGAAGTGACAATCTCATCAAATGTAATTAGGCTGGATCCACATTATAAGGTCGATCACGGTTCGTTCGCGGACCGATCGCGGTCTGGTAAAATCTAATCGTTCACATTAAACAATCTGACTCAGTTCACGATTCAGTCTTGAACCGTCAATGATTGAAGGATGTATTTGGCTCATAATTAATAAAAAAACAACGGGTTGCACTCCGGGAGTGCCGGCAGAAGTAAAAACATGAACATTAACGTTGTGCATTTTTGATATTTTGGAATGGTTAGGGAATAGTTTCGCACGAATTGCTTTAATTGTCAGTATAAAAGTACTATCATTTATGTGGTAAAACACAATATTCATTCGTTGCGCTATCGTACACAAAGATGACTACAAATACACACGCACACTCGCGTGCGCTCTGCGCCGCTTAAAAGAAACAGCAGGAGCAGGCATACATTTACGCCGCGCGGTAGAAAGAGAGGAGGATATTACTTCCTCTCCTACGCCGCAGCCTTCGGTCTACTCCCCCTCCGTCTTACGAATTTTCGATCAGCATTAGTAGTAGTAATAAAGTATTTTTTAAACTTTAAAATGTATATAAGGTACTGTTCTTAACTTAAAAGTAAAAAATAAATTGAAAATTTGAAAATACAGGTGATGTAAAAAGGGGGGCTGGGAAAATTTGGAACCTCAGCACATATCACCAGAGGGAACCACTTTTTACACCCTCCCCCTAGTGCAAAAAGTGATCTGAAAACCTCACGCGATTAATGGACGATCCCTAAGTTATAGATGATAATTTAACATACCTATTATCAAGTTCTTTCAATAAACTCCAGCTGTCCAAGTATCCATATATCCTGATGATGCCAACTTCGGTTCCAATTGCGAGCACCATCTGTTCGCCGCGAACAGGCGCGAACGCGAGCGCAGTCACTGATACGTTCACTTCCAACGGTTGGCCTACTAAGCCATACTCAACGAGCGATGTATCAGTCTTTTCATTTGTGTTTTTCCATAAACAGACCTGGAAATACATACAAATGTCTGATTATATAATAATACTTATTGTCACACCGATTAGTCTAGCTCAAAGTACGCACTATAAGGCTTGTGTTATAGATACTACGGTAATGGATATACATATTCGAAACTATATACTACTCTATATATATGTAATATAATATTGTGGAAATTTATATATATCAGACACAAATGATCTTAATCATCACACAAACATCTGCTTATTCTGGGACTCGAACCCAGGACCGTCGGTGCGAAAGGCAGGATTGCTACCTTTGCACTAGGCATGAGAATATTATACCAAAATGTAACTAAAAACCGTTTTGAATTTCATACCGAAATGTTACGTTACCGCAAAACATAAAACCGTTTTTCTCATAACCAACGCAACGCAACCAAAACTGAAAACCACGCGCCGCGCCGCGCCCTACGATCGGGTAAATGCACCAAAAGAGTAATAAAAACAATAATTAAACTATTGTATGTTATATTTTGTAATTTATTTCGGATCATAATATAAATGATCAGAAATATTATCAAAAAAATTCGAACCAATTTTTTTTGTAAATATGACTATTTTTAAATGCATCAGAAAAGTTTTTAAGTTCCCATTTGTTCACATAACATTAAAAATTACTAATTCATAATATTAAAGTTTTGACAAACTAGTCCTAAGCCTAGTTTTACAAAGGGATATCGTCATAACCATAATTACGTAAAACTAAAACAAAAACTTGCGTTTTGTTAGCTAACAGCGTTTTCGTTTTCATTCGTTTTGCAGTAGCCAAACCATCTCAACCGCGGTAGTGATAACCAAAACTGAAAACAGTTTTTAATAACGTTATGGTAACTTCAAAACCGTTACGTAACGGTTTCCAAAGGATAGCCAAGACGCCCATCGCTACTTTGCACTAAACTGTCGTCTAACAATGACTGAATTGGAATCGGTTGAAAATTATAAGAAAACACTTATTCCCAAAATGTATTTACTTTTTCCGCCGTCCCCATTTTTTCATCGGACACCCAGACTTACAAATAGCGCCACCGTTATATGGTTGATATACCAAAGAGTGGCATTAAGTGTTTCGGTTCCAATTTTGTAATCCGTACTGCTAAAGCTCGCTCTTTGCCTGAGTCTGTGTTTCCTGACAAATACAATTTAGGGAACTTCAAGTCACGAGTGAATAGGTATCTTTTAGGCAAGCGCGTTACATCCTAGATCACATTAAGAGATTAGAGATAGCGGTCAAGAATAACTTATTTACTATAAAAAAACTCACTTTTCCATCTCTAGATCCAGTACTGAAAACATTATTTTCAGGTGCCCAAGCGCAACACCAAATGATCCGTGTGTGGACTCCATTTTTCTTGTCCGTACTTGCAACTATGTCAAACAAGTTTGAGCCCTGTCGTCTTTGATATAAGGTCCAACGTCGGTCGCGCGATACAGATACAAGCCGTTGACTATCGGGCGAGAACGCTAGCTGTGTCACTGTTAACTGATGCGAGACTAGTTTCTGTATCTGTTGCCAATTTTTGGTTTCCCTGTAAGAAATATATATTTTTATTAGCTGATCCGGCCACGCGCTGTTATGTTATGAAATAAAATGAAACCTATCCAATGTCCTAAGTCGGATGAAATCCAGCAAGATGAAAAAAAATCATCAAAATTGGTTGAGTAGTTTCGGAGTTTATCCCGGTCAAACACTGTGACAGAAATTTTTTAAATATTTAGATAATAAAAACTACTCAACTAAACCAAAAAAATTGAAATGAATGGATGGTCAGGGTGTTTAGCCTGCATATTTTAACTACAAAGCTTACAGTTTAACTTTACTTACTTAACTTACAGTCAAATGTAAAACTGCAATTACATATGTGGGTTTGCAATAAAGAAAGACACAATTATATATTTAATCCTGACGTTTCGACTCCTTTACAGGAGCCATGATCACAGGATGACTAAGTCATATATTTTCTATAACCTTCACTTAATTATAATCGGAACGTTCCTAAGTGTTAAAATTTATTCAAATCAATTAATTTTATATTGCATATTACTTATTCAACTAAACGACTATTTCCTTGGTGAACCTGTCATCACTTCTGTAAGGAAACAAGAATAAAATCATGGTAAAACCATAATGGGGTTTTATTTAAATGTGCCATAGGCGCAGAAATATAAGGACTGTAGATTTTAATAAGGAATAAATAGTGATACAAATATAATAAATATAAAATATAATAAATATAAAATATAATAAATATAAAATACAATAAATATAAAATATAATAAATATAAAATATAATAAATATAAAATATAATAAATATAAAATATAATAAATATAAAATATAATAAATATAAAATATAATAAATACCCATGACTAATATATCTCTTTTCAATCTACATTTCTATCTTCTCTCTTTCTTTCCTATCTCTACTGTCACTTTCTCTTTCTAAACTCTTTTGTTGTTGCTCTTAGGTAATGAGTATCTCTGGCTCTGACCCTTGGACGTAATAACGTTTAATAACAAATATCCAAACTTATAAATGACTATTGTTTTGAAACAGTAACCTCAAAATTTGAATAAACAAGTATAAAAAAATACCCATGACTTAGGTACTTACGAGGTCTCTCGTGCCTTGCCACTTTGTAGAAATATTCGTTTGAACTTGTAACGAGGCGCCATAGCTATATTGGCGACTCGTTGCTTTCATTGCGCTCTTCTCTGGCCATTTTTCATATTTTCTTTTCTCTTCGTTTCCTATTTTAAATTTACTGTCTGTCTCTGTTTCCTATTTAAATTAACTGTCTGTCTCTGTTTATTTGTTTTGTTCGAAGTTTATTCTTACCAGAGTCAGCGCGTAGAGCGGTTGACTCACCGAAAATAAATTATTTAAATATATTTATAGTGCTGAGCAGTTATAATAAGCTCACAAGTATATAATAAGCTCATAAGCATAATTCACAAGTTTCCTGTATATATGTATATTCTGTACCACCAGTTCCTGTTTATAAGTCTATAAGTTTCTTTAAGGCACTATTTTGTGCCTTAATTCCTTAAATATAAAAACAAGTGACCTTTTGTGTGAGCTTTTATTTCTCCGGCTGCACCCCGTCACACTGGCGCCTCAACGTGTATAGAACACCACCATCCAGTCAACCAGTACCGGCGAACCGAACTACTATATTTTGAAGATCGTTGTATGTTGTGTGTGATTTTTTTGTTATCTTTTTCCAAATTCTAAAAGGCTTAGTCGCCCCCCACTGTTTTATCGGCCATATTATTAACTTAATCATCTCATCTCATCTCATTCCAATCCTCATTTTATTTAATTTATAGTAGTTGACAATACAACTACATCACTACACAAAACACTTACAAGACACTTTACCCAACATTTACTACATTTTACAGACAAGAAACTATACGCGGTTTCGAAAGAAACCGGCACAAAATTGTTGCTGATTCTGAGCGTCAATATATCACTCAGATCAGTGCAATTAACACTTACGGGCAGTGCTGAGAGGGAGTACCTCCAGTGTATCCCACATACAAGTCTTAGATTTGGCTAGGCACTTTCCTGGAGGCAATCCGTGCCGACTATCCAGAGGTTCCTACCAGTCTAAACTTGAACACTACACCTACCTAACACTAATTCTATTAAATTTATCTTAGTCTTACTTAACCAGTCCTTGTATAATAGAATAGATAGGAAAAATTTAAACAACTTTAGTTTCACTCTCCTTTCAATTCATCACATATCATCCTATCACTTAGACTATTATAATTTATAGTAGTGACATAACAAACACGCAACTACACACTACACTTACAGTACACTTACCCCACATTTACTACACCCATCAGACAGTAAAACTATACGCGGTTTTGAAAGAAACCGACACAAAATTGTTGCTGATTCTGAGCGTCAATATATCACTCAGATCAGTGCAATTAATACTTACGGGCAGTGCTGAGAGGGAGTACCTCCAGTGTATCCCACATACAAGTCTTAGATTTGGCTAGGCACTTTCCTGGGGGCAATCCGTGCCGACTATCCAGAGGTTCCTACCAGTCTAAGCTTGAACACAATACCTACCTAGCACTAGTATTATTACATTTATTTTAAATCATAACTGTTTTTAAGTAGTTTTTAAATAGCTAGAAAATTAAAAACCTCTTTTTGAAACACAATAATTTATTTTTTAATAACACTATGAATCCATCACTTTTAAATAAACCTGAGCTTGCTTATGAACTTAGTCTCCGCTCGATTGAATTTCCATCTGTCGCAACCGCTGAGAAATTACGAGAATTGTTAAATCCAATAATAGACTCAGATTGTTCAGTTCTTTCCAGTCCTTACTCCATCGAACGTGATCTTGATAAAATCAAAAACATTCTGCTTAGGGTTTCTTCATGATTAATTTATCAATACGTTTAAATAGATTAGAGATTACTACATAACATAAATGACTTTTGCAAAACTTCAAACAAAATTTTCATCCGTGACAGCCTGTCAATCAAATTTTAAACCTCTTCTGTCCAACAATAACATAACTACGAACTCCTGGCACAAAATTTACTCAAAACTCTTTAGACCTAAAAAATACTTTAATTACTTACTTTTTCTTTATTACTTTATTATTACTTTTATTTACGTTTATACTATATATTACTTTTATTACGTTATTACTTTTTCTACCAATTAGAATTCTCTATCGTTATTACTTTTCCAAAGTAATTTTTTTTTTTATATATTACTTTTATATATACTACTTTTTACAACTCATTCATTCCCTCATTCTATTACAACACATAATAATTACTATACATTAACTGTCTTCATAGAAGACATATTTAATTGTCTGCATAGACGACATCTTCAATTTTGGTCTTCATAGAAGACATACTTAATTATACAGTCTTAGTCTTCATAGAGGGCATTAATTTTTCAGTCTTCCTAGAAGGCATATTTAATTTCTCAACCGAGAATAGAACCTCTATTGGAATACCTCTATAGAGAAAGTCTATTGGAATAGCCTCATCTTGAGGAAAATTTTTCTTCCAGCGGGTTGTGACTGGTTAAATAAGCCTACACTAATTTTTATTTTTCATCCAGCGGGTTGTGACTGGCTAAATAAGCCTACACTAATTTTTATTTTTCATCCAGCGGGTTGTGACTGGCTAAATAAGCCTACACTAATTTTTATTTTTCATCCAGCGGGTTGTGACTGGCTAAATAAGCCTACACTAATTTTTATTTTTCATCCAGCGGGTTGTGACTGGTTAAACGACTGGTTAACCTAGTGTGACGGGGTGCAGCCGGAGAAATAAAAGCTCACACAAAAGGTCACTTGTTTTTATATTTAAGGAATTAAGGCACAAAATAGTGCCTTAAAGAAACTTATAGACTTATAAACAGGAACTGGTGGTACAGAATATACATATATACAGGAAACTTGTGAATTATGCTTATGAGCTTATTATATACTTGAGTGCTTATTATAACTGCTCAGCACTATAAATATATTTAAATAATTTATTTTCGGTGAGTCAACCGCTCTACGCGCTGACTCTGGTAAGAATAAACTTCGAACAAAACAAATAAACAGAGACAGACAGTAAATTTAAATAGGAAACAGAGACAGACAGTAAATTTAAAATAGGAAACGAAGAGAAAAGAAAATATGAAAAATGGCCAGAGAAGAGCGCAATGAAAGCAACGAGTCGCCAATATAGCTATGGCGCCTCGTTACAAACTGATCGCATCGGACACGCCCACACGACCCCTAATTGGCTTCGTATTTTACTACGATTTATACTACGGCCAATCATAAACAACTAGTTTTAAAATCGCTCTTGATGTCAGTACTGTCAATCTGCTTTTTCTGCTTGTTTGCGCACGCGCGCCATTGTTGAATGAATGGAGCGGGGCGTGGCCTGAAGCGATAGGCATCGTGCAGTGTGCGACTTTCGACTTAGGACTGATAAGGCGCCAGAGGCTTCGATAGTACAAATCCTCGTAGTCATCACACTTCTTCCAGGACTCCAGATCATCGGTGCGAAAGGCAACATCGCTAACGTTACGCCAAAAGATCGTTAATGAAATGATGAATGAATGAGTGAAAATAAAACCCCTTCAATTTGAGAATGGGTTCCTTCCAGCATATAATGTTTGTTCGCTAAGATGATTATAAGTTTGCGAGCGCGTCTGTACGAGCTAACTCGTACAGTTCTGTCATGTAAGCATTTTACGCCACATTCGTTAATTTAGGTCATTTTAAAGTCAGTTCGTCATCGGTTATCAATCACGCTGTGCGTACTCATATCATATCATTTATTAGTTAGTAGTCATTAAACTTATTCAGTTAATTATATCATATATATTATAGCAGGACTTTCACTTTTTCTCATTTATCATAAAAAGGTGCACAAACCGTACAGCGTCCATAAATCATCTTATGTCGAACAAGAGTTGAATGACAAAAAAATAATTTCTTATGAAAGTAGGGGCATTTCACGTGAAGTGGACAGGAAAAAAAAAATAAGGTTCTGAAAATCGATCATATTCGGTCCATTTATACTTCTAGCAGGTATGAATGTGAACACAAAATATTTTTTTTTGTATAATGTGTATTTCACAAGTTATGGGTTTCTAAGGAATTGTCGTAATTGTAATATCAATTTTTATGAAAGTATTTTTCGAACTAAATAAATTTACTATAAAGTATTTATCATAGTGATATATATCGGAAAAAGACTGTTGTTTTTAACAATAAAATAAAATTTTAAGAATAAAATCTTTTTCATGTCCAAAACCGGAAGTAAACTTTTCAAACCTAAATTTCAGTCACTTCGACCAATTTTTTTTTTATTTTTTTTCTTTCTAAATATAGCTTAAAGTTTATCAAAAATACCCAATAAAATTCAAAATGGGATCTCTATTAATTTAGGAGTTAGATTGATTTATGTACACACACGTCGCAATGGGCGTGATATCTGACGCTTGCACAGGTCGAGTAGTTTGCGCGATATTGCATTAAAACTCGCAACTTTATTAATATTTTATCTCGTTTAAGCGTATTCAAGCTCTTTCAAGGATGTGAAGTAAGTATTATTAATATAATAAACTAGCTTTCACCCGCCCGGTATGTCCGATCTTAATAAATTATAGCCTATGTTTCATTTTGAAACGACAGACACGTTTCGGAAATAATAAAACTTTTCTACTGCCTACTAAAAATGTTATTGTTCTTTAAAATATTTTATTAATTTATATTTGGGTTAAGTATTATTAATATATATATCCTACTAATATTATAAACGCGAAAATTTGTAAGAATGTATGGATGTATATATGTATGTTTGTTACTCTTTCACGCAAAAACTACTGAATGGATTTTTATGAAAATTTGCAGTAATGTAGCTAAGATATCAAAATGAAATATTATTAAGATTGGACATACCGGGCGGGTGAAAACTAGTTTATTATATTAATAACTAGCTTTCCGCCCGCGGCCTCGCCCGCGTGGAATTCGGTTACATTGCGGTATAAAGCAAAGAAAACTTCTCATTCCCACGGAAAAATCTAAGAAGCGCGATGTAACACTGGATACAAAATTCATATAATTCATTCCACTTCTAACGTATCTTAAAAAAACACTTCGTTACCACGTTTTAAAAAACACCCAGCGCCATCTTTCGCATACATCAAGAACTAAATAGCGTAAGCTATCATTCCACTTCTTATGTATTTTAAAAAACACATCGTTACCATGTTTTAAAAATTACCCAGCGCCATCTTTCGCATACCTCAAGAACTAAATAACGTAACTAATACTTATACCAATTAGTAATTCGTTGACTTTAGTGATTTCAGGATAAGTAGATGTAAAAAAAACAGTTTAGACGATAAAACAAATTGTACGTCATCGGGAATTCCTCATTTTCGGGGATTCATTATCGTATCATTTAGCTTCTAAATTTACATGTTTATATTCGTTTGCAATATTTTACGTTGTTTTAAACAACACACAGCGCCATCTACAATCCATCCATCAAGCAAACAATATTTTTGTTTTTCTTCGGGAATATCAATTTTTTCCAGGAAAAAAAAGTACCCTTTTATTTAATCCGGACTTTTATCTTTACGTCTGCAAAATTTCAAAGCAATCGGTTCAGTAGTTACGGCGTGAAAGCGGAACAAACAAACAACCAAACAAACAAACTCACTTTCCGATTTATAATATTAGTAAGGATACTTATTCCACATCCTTGAAAGAGCTTAAATACGCTTAAACGAGATAAAATATTAATAAAGTTGCGAGTTTTAATGCAATATCGCGCAAACTACTCGACCTGTGCAAGCGTCAGATATCACGCCCATTGCGACGTGTGTGTACATAAATCAATCTAACTCCTAAATTAATAGAGATCCCATTTTGAATTTTATTGGGTATTTTTGATAAACTTTAAGCTATATTTAGAAAGAAAAAAAATAAAAAAAAAATTGGTCGAAGTGACTGAAATTTAGGTTTGAAAAGTTTACTTCCGGTTTTGGACATGAAAAAGATTTTATTCTTAAAATTTTATTTTATTGTTAAAAACAACAGTCTTTTTCCGATATATATCACTATGATAAATACTTTATAGTAAATTTATTAAGTTCGAAAAATACTGTCATAAAAATTGATATTACAATTACGACAATTCCTTAGAAACCCATAACTTGTGAAATACACATTATACAAAAAAAATATTTTGTGTTCACATTCATACCTGCTAGAAGTATAAATGGACCGAATATGATCGATTTTCAGAACCTCACTTTTTTTTTCCTGTCCACTTCACGTGAAATGCCCCAGTAGGCACAGGGAGAAATGGGTAAAGTGTCAAAAAAGTAAAGATGTATGAGGTAACGTGGGTAATCTATTGATAATCTTAAAAAAAAATTACCAGAGCAAGACGGCAGCATGTTCAGCTATAGTAGATCGACAGGCGGACGCCACTACAGTGGAGTCGGGACTCGAATCCAGGGCGAACACTTCGTACCCGTGACCATAGAGCTTATGGGCTTCGGGCCATAACGTGTTTTGCATCAACGTCTCCTCCGTAGGCGGTTCTAAGGAAATAAAAAAATACTAATAATATTATAATATTTCTTACACTCACACCACTTAGCCTAGCCCAAAGTAAGCACTGTAAGACTTGTGTTATGGATACTAGGGTAACGGATAGACATACATATATTATATATAGATATGTTATATAATATAAATCCAAGACTCAGGTACAAATGCTCGTGTTTGCTTTTTTCAGGACTCGAACGTACGATCATTGTTGCGAACATACGTTTTATCAAAGGTATAACTAATTTAAAACATAGTAATTAACTAATTACTCCATTTTAAATTAAAAGGAAGCAATTGTAAATCGTTCTAAATTGAGTTTTAATGTGTCAAAAAAAAATAGTTTTTAGATAAATTGATTATTGATTTTATGTTAGCATATATTTCATCGTTAATGTTCTAGTGTAAACAAATGTAAGAAAATCAATAAATGAAGTAAAAATAAATTTGTTTATACACCTCGCGGACATGAAAATCTGCAGAATAAGGATTATACTAAAAAAAAAATTATATTCAATAGATTTATATATAAATACTAGCTGATCCGGCCACGCGTTGCTGTGTTATAAATTAAAATGAAAACTTTCCTATGTCCCAAGTCAGAACGAATCCAGCAAAAAGAAAAAAAAAAATTTGGTTAAGTAGTTTCGGAGTTCATCGGAGTCAAACACTGTGACACTAAATTTTTATACATATGTTTTATAATACCCGAGAATATTGTTTCCTATTTTTACACTTCACATGGTGACGTCATAATTTTTTTAAACAATATATTTTAGATTTTTAATACCTCAAGTATTTTTCACAACATAAAATTTCTTTACACTATTTGAAGTTGTTGTAAGGTGACACAGATAGCTCACCAGTGAGGTTGACAGGTACGAAGTAGCCATCGTCGTCATCGGGCGTATCTGTGAACACAGCCTTATTGGACAGCCCCAAAGAAGGAACCGAAGCTCCCTCAGCCACACACGCTGGAAAAAGCAAGCAAACCTAATTTCAATATATTAGTTGTAGAGCAAAAAAACAATTTTTTGCTATATTTCCATAAGATATAAAATACGCCTTTAAAAAACTTAATAAAGTTTATTCTATGTGTAACAGTTTGTTTTTCTTTAATACCAGTCTATGTCCGATTATCCTAATTTTCGATTATCCTAATCGACCCCGGTCCTAATTAATTCGGATAATTGGCGTTCTACTGTAAATTATTGTAGCTGGTTCCATCTTAATCGAATATTTAATATTTGTAAAAATATTACTTTCGATGTTAAGGGTAGATAACATTCAACTTTGATGCAACAATACGCGTCTGCCAGCGTCTCGGTAGCTCAACAGTCAGATCTCTCGCCTGGATAGCGAAAGATCGTGGTTTCGAATCCCACCTGAGTGTTCGGAAGCGTGGTTGCTTTTTATAGGCGTATTTAAATTCTTTATTTTATTTTTTAGCATTCCCAATACGCCAATAAAAAACAATTACATCGCTTTTCTGGCGAGTGGTCTGACCGCTGAGCTACCGAGAAGCTGGTTCAGAATTCAGGATATAACATTAAAGAAAATCAAATAAATAAACGTACCAGTGGCTTCATCAACTAGTTCCTCTCCTGCAATGTTCTTGAAATTCTGTAGGAAGTTGTGTGGAGCGCGGAACACTCTTATGACCTTCTCCTCGGCTGCCGATACGAACGTGGTGGCATCCACCACTGCCAACGACGCCATATCGTAACCGTGCACTTGGGGACGAGCTATTTCATGCCATTCTGTTTCCCCATCTGACAAAATCAATCAAAGTCATCAATAATAAAAAAATAAAATTATATAGCTATAAGAAACTTGCTATATTAATGTCAATAAATATACAATAAAATAAAAGATTTAACTCAACTTTATGTTGAAATTTTAATACAACTTAAATCATTATCAATAAATATACATAATTATATTATTCAGGAATAGTTTTATGATAAATCTTTAAAATAATTTATTAAATACTAGGAATAGTTTTATGATAAATCTTTAAAATAATATTTATTAAAACAGTTAATAATAAATGAAACTTGTAAAATAAAACTAATTATTTAAATGATAATTTATAATTAATAACAGAATTGTCTTCCCTTCCCTTAGTTGCTGTGCCCGACAGGGCCTATAATGATCTGTTTATTTTTTATTTATCATCTCTGTACATTATGGTTTGATCAATAAAATTTTGAATGATATTCAATGACGAATTTTAAATCCAATCAATTACTTTAACAGAACATAAAGAATTATATTTTAGCAAACAATGCACAACTATGAAATTATATTTTTTATATTTAGTGATAATATAATATTTCATATATTACCACCAATTAGCCTAGCCCAAAGGAAGCATTGTAAGGCTTGTGCTATGAATTCTAGGGTAATGTATGGACATACATATATGAAACATAGATAGTATTAAAGAAATATATACAAATACCTATGACTCTGGCAGAAATGCTTGTGTTTATCACACAAACATCTGCTCCTTCCGGGACAAGAACCCTGGAAATTTGGTGTAAAATGCAGGATCACTACCATTGATAGCAAATAGTGATTTTATTATAATAATATATTTAATGTAATGACATAAATATTTGTTGGTTAATGTGCAATGTGCAAATGTGCTATAAAATAAAGATCACATTATTTTTATAATATTTCAATCCATGTACTACATTTATGACAAATATGTGTTACATACCGGGGGTTGCCCAGGGTGCGTGAAGGCGCGTGGTCTGGTCAGCTCCAGCTGTGAGCAGGTACCGACCACGCGGTTCCCAGCGCGCATCCTCGACGCCACCGAAGTGGCCTCCGCACACCACAGCTGGCTGCCACTGCCCCGACTCCTGCCAGTTTAACCATACAAACAAACCTAGAAGAATCAATTCATAATCCTACATTTTTCTAGGAGGTTGGCTGTTTTGGTATTGCTATTTAAAGACTTAAATATATATTCAAAAGAGAATTGCCAAAAATATTATTTATTGATTTTATATTTGAATTAGCTTTTTAAATAGAACATGAAATATTTTATTTTTAGGCAGTACAGCGTTTTTCATAATCTTCCTGAGAAAAAAATCATGCCCCATCAAAGTTATGCTCGGAATCAAATAATGGAGTATTGTAATAAATGCTTCGAACTTTATAAAAGATGCTTATTACGAATTATTAGGAAATAATGATATCTCAAAATGACAGATTGCACAATATCAATTCAAATGACGTTATTTTAAACTAGCGGCCGCCCACGACTTCGTCCGCGTGGACAATTGCAACATTACTTTATTCTTCTAAAATATTTTTTTTTTAATAAAAGTAGCCTAAGTTACTCCTTATTACATCAGCTACCTGCCAAAATAAGTCCCGTCAAAATGCGTCCAGCCATTTCAGAGATTGGCCGGCACAAACAGACAGACAGACAAAAATTGTAAAAAAAAATATTTTGGTGTATGTACCGTATATATATTCATATGCATGTAGTAAAAAACGGTTATTTCAATATTTCAAACAGACACTCCAATTTTATTTATATGTATAGATGTAGAGCTGATTGATAGCAGAACTGACTACTACAGAATAGATAAAGTTACTTTTTATTAATTGTCATTAATACATTTTTTAGATTGGAATAACTTAGGAAGTAACAATTAATTATTTTATGTTACAAACATGATTATTATTTTTTTTATTTATAGTATTTGTTAATTAATTTTGTTATTTTTTTATGAATGACATTGACGCATAATTTAATTAATCTTATCTAAGAATTTGACATTCTCTTTAAGCATAACAAATAAGTTTAATTGCGATAATTTTTGTTTTGTAATGTATTACCGTGTATGACCAGCTAGTGTATTGGAAGTGAACTTCAGTAACTAGCATGTGTGTGTATTAAAATAAATAAAAAAATACATTTACTGAAAATATTAAACACAAAAATATTTTTAGTATAAGTTCTCTATTACAAAAACTAGATAAGGATTTTTAAATAACTGAGTTCTTTAAATAATAATGTCTACTATGTTTATCTCTTATGTACATTCATTTTTGACATTAAGAAGTTAGCTTACCTCACACAATGTCCATATATGAAATGATCCATTATACCCATGTCCCAGGAACGAAGATCCATTCGGACCAAATCTACTGCCATAGAAACCCAAGCCGTTTCCCCCCACTTCACCCACGCGGACTCTTTCGACCCATGCACCCCCTCCTTCCCCACGATCTCCGCCTGCGTCTGGTTCCCAAACTATTAGCGTTTTGTCCAAGGACGAAGATAGAAGACGAAATACAGGCAACTTTACGTTCTTTCCTAAAAAGAAAATAATATATTGAAAGTATATTAGAACCGGTCACTTGTTTGGGATTGTGGCGGAGCTACCAATCCAATCAGATTAACTTATTTTTGAAACATAACATACATACGTACTCCGCCTACATATATTTATAGCACATATTTTTTTAATCCTGATGTTTTGCCTTCATTTAAGAAGCGCAACTCTTGAAGTTTGAAGTTATGACTCAAAATAGCACATAAGCAGTGCAGAATTCTGTACAGGCATAGAATGAAGAATCATATTAGCGATGACTATTAACAAAACACAAGGTCAAACTTTAAAAGTTGCTTAAATTGTCTTAACTACTTAATGCTTTTTACACAGACAATTGTATGTTGCCCTGTCACATGTAACTTCTAATCAAAAGGTGTTCATTTTCACAATTAGGTATCTTAATCAATAGATACATAGTTAGGTATCTTATCAGTTACCCGCTGTGAATGAATTAAGTGATTTTACCTTCAAGTAACTCACACTACAAAATTTAATTATTGTATATTGCTGTTCTTTGTCATTAATTTCAAGTTGTAATGAGTAATATCTTTTAGCTTACACTATTGTAAACTTTTGTAAGCGTATTTAGCCCGATAAAGTGTTTAACTGATATGTATTTGTTTAATCTGTATCTGATAAACATTAATATTAAAGTAATATTTTATATGTCAAAGAAATATCACAACAAAAAAAAATCACAAATAATTATTCAGAAGTTATCGAAGTTTTATATAAAGTAATATTATATTTTGATTTTAGGTCTATAATATATACATAATAAAACACATTACAATAATTTAAGTACTGTAGACATTATATAACAATAAAACTAATCCACTTATTTGACGCATCAAGCTGATGCAATCCTACAACAGACAAAACATATAGGCATAATATGCTTTACAATATGTGCGAAGCAGGGGAGGTCGCTAGCATAAAATAAAAGGTAATAAATTAAATTAAAATTCCAATATATTAACAGCTTCTAAATACAGAGTGTCTGAGTTGCTGAAAGAGGATGGTTAGAATCCTACCCAACATGAAAATTTCTATGATATTAGCTAAGCTATTCTCCTTACCTTGCTCTATAATATATGGATGCCACTGCACGCCATAGACCCAACCTTCATGTCCCGCTAGCACTGCCTCTAGTTTAACTGACCAGCCATGTTCATATGCTTGGAACACTTTCTCTTCAACCCTAATCTCGGATGTGGGTTGTGTTTTTACATGTTGTTGAATGCGCCAAAGACGAATGTACGTGTCTTGGGAAGCCGAAGCCAGCATTATTGTGGAATCATCTGTAAAAGGAAAGAAACATACATATGAAATCTAAATGAGTAGCTGTAAGAAACTTTTGATTTGTTTTTGCATTCTTAATTTATTTAAAAGTTAAAATATGTTAATTCAAAATGAATATTTGCTTTATATGTCTAATATAATAGCTACATATATAACTGATTTAATATTGACATACTCTTACGTGCACATAAATGATTTTACCTGTTACATACTGTTATAACTTAAATGTTTTATTTAAGTGCATCAAAAAATTAATACACAAATTAGAATAAATATAAATTAAAAATTTAAAGTCATAACATAGTAATAATACATATAACTTTCTTCTAGAACCTAGAATAATATGTTAATATAGAATAAATTGTATATAAGACATTGAGTGCTATGTTTATTTAAAACACATAGTCAAACATTGAGAGACAGTTTTTGTTTCTTTAAAGCAGAGGTTCCCAAACATTTTTTTCTCATAGATTTTGTAAATTTTACTGGTTCCGGTGGACCCCCTGCAGATACATTTCTACCATATACTCAAAACTCAACAAAATGTAAAGACTAGATCTAACTACGTAAATTTGCGTTGCAGATCTGTGTACAAACCACAAATTAACAGATTTCGAAAGAAAAGTGAGAATTAATTGGTTAATTAATTGTGCTGTGAGCGGATGTCAAAATAGTAAAGTTGGCCAATCAAAAAAGTGATTCCATCCAACTTTACTATTTTGACATCTACTCAGAATACAACAAACCAATCAATTCACACTTATTTTATTTAGAAAACTTCCCATTTTTCTTTTGAAAAAGAAAAATTTTATATTTTCTTGTGTTGTATTTATTTAAATATTTAATTTTTACACTATTAAATATTATTATTATCATATTACATTGTAATAGTCAAATCGACATTTGTTCTTCACTATCGAAAGCAGATAATTTTTCATGGACCCCCGCTTACGAATTGTGAATCCCTGTTTTTTTGTAACACCAACGGGACGGAACTCGGAGGGAGCTAATGTAGACCACATTAGCCCCCTCAGAGTCCCGTCCCGTCGAGTCCCCCGTGGGCCCCTGGGGGTCCATCAGTATCACTTTGGGAATCACTATCCCATACATTTTGTTATTGAAACATCAATTGATAACCTATATAAGTATACCACTTATATTGGGTAAAAGTAAGGTTGTTATAAATTTTTTTGTTTCATACTCAACAATTAGGTATGATAACGTTATACCAAAACGTAACTAAAAACTGTTTTGAGTTTCATACCGAAACGTAATGTTACCGCAAAACATAAAACTGTTTTTCTCATAACCAACGCAATACAACCAAAACTGAAAACCGCGCTGCCACGAATGGGTAAATGCGCCAAAAGAGTGATAAAAACAAATAATTTTGTAAATAATATAAATGATCAGAAATATTATAAAAAAAACGAACCAAAAATTCTGATGACGATTTTTAAATGCGCCAGAAAAGTTTTTAAGTTCTCATTTATTCACATTACATTAAAAATTACTAGTTCATACATTTAAGTTTTAACAAACCAAGCCTAGCAAAAGCTTGAAGGCATATCGTCATAAGCATAATTACGTAAAACTAAAACAAAAACTTGCGTTACATTAGCTAACAGGGTTTGCGTTTTCATTTGTTTTGCAGTAGCCAAACTATCTCGTCAACCGCGGTAGTGATAACTAAAACTGAAAATGGTTTTTGACAATGTTATGGAAACCTCAAAACGGTTACGAAATAGTTTTCAAAAAATACTCATAACGCCCATCTCTATCAACAATAAATTGTCATTTAAAAATAATCCTCGAAAATTGTTAAGCTTAATGATGTTACTTCTAAACATACATAACTATAGAATATACAAAACAATATTTCTTACCAACATTTAAAACATCCATTCCTCTCACCCAGTCTTCATGACCAACCAAAGTGTGCATTTTATGTAACTCTTCATCCCCAGCAAACACATGTATTTTATGATCATCAAGAGCACAGAATAATATAGGTTTGTTAACAATCGGCATCAAATGAATGTGAAGAGTCAGGCAGAGACCAGAGTTCAAGCATATTGTCTGTTTCAGGTTTATGCTTCCTGTTAAAAATGAATGGTTTATTAACTAATAGAAAAAAATATATAACAAAGGCTTCCTAGATCAAGTATTAAGATTCTCACCGTTAACTCTTTCCCACACTTTAACACTTGAATCAATAGAACCCGTAACGACAATGAGATTATCCTTGTCTGTATACAGACCATGGATGCATGTAATCCCAACAGTGTGGCCAATAAGTTTGCCAGTCACATGCCAATCACCGTTACATAGAGTCCAAATTGCTGCAGTTTTGTCAGCAGAACATGAAATGAGTTCTGTACACTGTTCTTGTGATTTATATAACCATTTTACAGAGTTAACTCTGGAAGTGTGGTGGTGACATACTTTGAGAGGATCTTTGCCTTTTTGATTCTGTAAATAAATATTGTTTGAAGTATACTAATCATTTATGGTTAAAATTATACTGTTCATTTTTGCGTTTTCGAAGTTTGGTACATATAAATGGATAATTTCATTTTTATAATAATAAAAAAAAATACCGTATACTTGTATACTAATAAAAAAAACTACCGTATTATAAATAACAACAGCATTGGAAGCTCCAAAACAAATGAGTCCTTCGTTGTTCCAATCTGCTATCTCGGGCATGCGATTGCAGCCAACAGAAGTATAAACTTGTTCAACTGATACTTTCATAGTAAGGAAAATTTACTCTCAACAATATCAGAATTTAATAAAATTCAATATTTATTATTTACGTGACCACCTGATAGGTTATGCTCACAGATTAGATTTTTATTATTACTAGAACTGTAACAAACCGTATGTATTCGTTACTAAGTAACGGGTGCGCCATCTAGTACCGAGTAACGAAACGTTACACACGAATGCATTTCGTTACTCGCATGTTTCGTATTATGAGTACCTACACTATTTCAGTTTACACAAGTACCGTTGATGCGTATAATTAAACTTTGCTGATCGTATGTTTTACGTATGCGCGCGCTTATTCAGTGAATTTATAAACGTACGTTACAAAGAACGATGTTTGTTTATTAAGTAAAGTATAATTTGGAAATTCGTAGTCCAAGTTTTTACTGTTTATTAAAGGTATTGTGTGTGTATACAAAGTTTGAGATCGTAACAGAAACAACTACCTTGTTTACGAAAGTACTTTTTACAAATTAGAAATATGTGTTTTTTTTATTCAGTATTGCGTATTTCACGGTTTTTTTGTTCTTATCTTAAAAGAGATGTGTCTAAATGAGCTCTAATGAGATTTAATTGATTAATTGTTAATTACCAAAAGTCTGGTTCAAAATACAGAAAAGTGAAAAAATTATCTGATGCAGCTTGGTATGTAATGTTTAAGTATGTTTTCTACAAATCACGAATGTTGCGACGTCGCGACGTCATACTGTACGCGTACACAGTACGTTTTCTAATATACATAACCCAGTGATGTGACTTATCTTAGATAAAAGTATCTGAAATACAGATACAAGATACAAAATACGTATTTGCATCTTGTATTTGAAATACTTTCTAAATATTTTATTTTGTATCTTATATTTAGATACATATTCCTGGTATCTTTGTATTTTGAAGATACTTTGTTCCCTAAGATACTTTTACTATAATGAACTTCGCAGGTTTTCTTTCCGAACGCAACTGAACGCAAAGCGTCGTTTCTTTAGTCGACATTGGACTTTTTGGCGGAAGCGCGAAGCGTCACTTTTGATGGTTTTGGTTTTCTTATTAAAGTTTGTGTTGAGGTTGATATTAGTGTGTAATAATGGCATGTTATTAACCACTGAGTGTTTCTGAATATGCATGAGTGTTGGCAAGTGAAACAAAACAGGTTGAAAGGTTCGCGCTCTCTCAAGAAGGCCACGAGAAGGTTTCAGTAAAACCCACTTTTTTACTGAAACCTCGGAAATTACTCAATAACATAGAAGAAATATTATACTTACTTGACACTGGCTAAATTCACAAATTGTGCAAGTCATAAATAAAGAAAATAGTCGATATTGTCGGGAACTTAATGACAGATGGCGACACTATCTTTCTATAAATGTCATCGGCCACCCACCGTCACTCCTGTCGGTCCTGTCTGAGCTCGGTCTTGGTATCTTGGCTATGCTGTACCTGGTAACTCATTCTGGAGGGTAGCGGGATCCGAAGGACGGTTTTAGCCGCTGGCCGACCGTTAGTAGGAGGCTCTACTAGCGCGCTAGCCACGCGTGAAAGGCTGCCCCGCCAACTCGCGACAAATCCCGAAATGCTCCATCGTGCCAGTTGGCGACTGGACGGGAGGGTCCGATGGCCATTTCGGGGGGGGGGGGGGTTCGGGATTCCCCGCAGTTTCCAGGTGAGTTCCCTTTTTTGGTCAGCTTAGCCCAAGGAAACTTCCAATGGTCGACTAAGTAGCGTCTCGACTAAAAATCCTACCCCCCCCCCCCTCCCCCAACATTCCCCATCATGAAAAGAAGGAATAGGAAGAATTTTAAACAACGGCTGCACTCACTCCCATTTAAAGTTCACCTTGCGAACATTAGAGGACTGCACTCAAGTTTCCATATGGTCCATCACCATCTGGAAGCCGCACCTATTCTTCTTGACGGACGTCCCAAAATCCTGGAAGCTTGCCAATGTGCAACCAGTACCCAAAAAGGTAGTCGTGCCGACCCATGCAATTACCGACCGATCATCATCACTTCTGTACTCTGTAAGATTATGGAAAAAGTGCTGAACAGCAAGTTGCTCTCATACCTAGAAGACAACGATCTCCTCAGTGACCGTGACAATAAGGCTTTCGCCGAGGACGCTCAATTGGGTATTTCCTAGTTTATGTGACACATTTCTGGGGCGAGGCCCTCGAGATGCTCGGCGAAGCACTTGCCGTGTCACTTGACATCATGAAGGCTTTTGACAGGGTCTGGCACGCAAGTCTGTTGCGCAAGCTTCCTTCGTACGGTATCCCCGCTGACTTTTGTAGTTTGATAGCCGATTTCATGACTGAACGATCGATCAGAATGGTTGTCGATGGCTGCTCCTCTGACTCAGTGGCTATGGATGCCGGAGTTCCTTAGGGGTCTGTTCTTTCTGCGAAGCTTTTCCTGCTACACATCAATGACCTGTTAATGGGTATGCAGACGATAGTACTGTTGTTGAGAGATACCTGTCTAGCGTAAAAGCCAGCGGTGACGACGTGATGATCATGAGAGAGGTCATGGTTTAGCGAATAAACCAGAGGTTAAACTACGTTTCCCAGTAGGGCGACAGTAACCTCGTTAATTTCAACGCCTCTAAATCACAAGCGTGTCTTTTCTCGGCAAAAAGGAATTCCTTCCACCTAACTCCTACTTTCCGAAGTACATCTGTATCTATGCCCTGTGACCTGACTGTAGCCTCAGTGTCCCATCCCATGTTTAAACTGAAATGGGTACCAAAAGCGGCAAAAGGAATATGTAAAAGAATTTGTCCTGTTTGAAACAAGAAAGATCAATCGATCTGAAAAACAAAAATCGGAGGTTTTAAACAACGTTGAAGGTGATATAAAAAAAACAAAAGATGACTCTTATTATATGTTTCTAGAGGACTCCGATTTCTCTATTGCTAGTGGCGAAAACACAAGTAGCACCAGTGATTTTAAGACACTCCAGAACCTCAACAATAAAGATGCTTATCCTACAATTAAAAAATATTTCTAAAATATAACACCTGTTTGCCCAGCTCTGCCCCTTGGGAGCGACTCTTTTCCTTTGGGGGCATGATAATGAGGCCTCATCGAAGGAAGATGAGCGACAATATGTATGAGGAATTAGTTTTAGTCAAATGTCAACTAAAACATAAAAAGTCTCAATTTTCATACCTTCATATTTTTCCTTGTCACACTTTCCTGATCCTTGTTATCAACGCGATCTATTCGAAAATTGTTTTCTCGAACAAATAAACTTAAATTCAATTAAATGTTGTTTTCTTACAAAAGTATTTTATCTTTAAAAAGTATTTGAAAGATAGGTATTTTGTATCTAGTATTTCAGATACCTTTTCAGAAAATTATTTGTATCTGGTATCTGAAATACTTTTTTTTAAAGTATCTTGCATCTAGTATTTCAGATACTTTGTATAGGGTATCTTATACATCACTGACATAACCATAGCATGTTATAAGGTAACTGAAGTAACGAGTAACGATACGATAGTAACGAGTACTAATTGTCATAGTAACGAATACATACGGGTACACTTTTTTTCGTTACTTTTACAGCTCTAATTATTACCACAGACAGATTTTTATATAAGTATTATAACAATGTATGTGTTTTTATTGGTTTGACTACAAGGAAAGGCAAAGGATAAAAAGCATGAACAGTGATTTTCAGGATTTCTTTACATTCTAAGATGACGACAGCGAATATGTGAATCATGAAATAGCCTTTTTCCAAAGCTTTCGTTGAGAGTGAGTAAAAAAACATTCCTGTGGACAACTCCTACACCTTTACTAAAACTTTGGTGCCCTGTCCCCTATATATCCCATTGTTTGAATTTATTCGCGATCTATTGACTTCTATCAATTATAAGTTTCCTCTCATCATAATTTAACCAATAAAAAAATAACTGAAGACGTGGCTGTGTGGATTCTGATTCTTTAGCCTATATAAAAAAATGGTTTGATTTGGCGGCAAAAGAAATGTCAAAGTTTTACATCTGTCTGACGGAAATTCTGTAACATCTGGGCAAAGTCGGTATTTTAATATTTTATGCTAGAATTGAGCCTTGACATTTTTTTTAAATAATGTTAAAATAAAGAACACAAAATGCCAGAAGTTATGATAAGTGGTATACCGGTTAATTTCCCCTTTGAACCTTACGATGTACAAAAAGCTTACATGGAGAAGGTGATAGAGAGTCTTCAAAACAACACCCATGCATTACTTGAATCACCTACAGGAACAGGAAAAACTCTTAGTTTATTATGTTCGACTCTGGCTTGGTTGCTGGTGAAAAAAGCTCAATTGCAAATGAATGCGCAGGTAGGCAATTTCTCTGAACATGCTAGCAATGGTATTGGTGGATCTTTACGCGACTCACTTAAGTCAGGAGCAGGCAAAGTCAAGGATAATACTTCTTGGGGTATGCCAAAAATTATATATTCGTCACGTACACATTCTCAACTTTCCCAGGCCATGCAAGAGTTGAAAAGATCAAGTTATAAATATGTCAAAGCAACAGTTTTAGGTTCTAGAGATCAAATGTGTATACATCCAGAAGTTTCTAAAGAAACTAATAATATGAATAAAGTACATATGTGTCAGCTCAAAGTGAAATCTAAGACTTGTTTTTTTTACAACAATGTAGATTCCAAAAAAGAAGACAGATCTGTTAAAGGTGATGATATATTGGACATTGAAGATTTAGTCACAGCAGGTAAAAAACTTAAGTGTTGTCCATATTATTTATCAAAAGAGCTGAAACAAGAGGCTGATATTATTTTCATGCCTTACAATTACTTGTTAGATCCTAAATCACGTAAAGCTAATGGTGTAGAATTAATGAATAACATAGTTATACTTGATGAAGCACATAATGTGGAAAAAATGTGTGAGGAATCTGCCTCTCTACAAATAAGAAGCACTGACATTGCTTTGTGTATAGAAGAAATTACACATGTTATGAGATCTTTTACTGAAAGTGGTGAAGAACAACTGGATGTTACTGTAGACAATAGCCAACCAAAAGACTTCACATGTGATGATCTGTGTGTGTTAAAAGAAATAATGCTGGCATTAGAGAAATCTATAGATGAAATAAAAGTTAGCAGTGAAGGGGCCACATTTCCTGGTGGGTTTATATTTGAACTACTTTCTCAGGCTGAAATAAAGGAACATAATCAAATGGCAGTGATAACATTGATGAGTAATCTGATAACATATTTATCGACAGCAAGTTCATCACCATTTCAGCGTAAAGGTGTTGGATTACAGAAAATTGTTGACTTACTCAATGTTGTATTCAGTGGTACTAATCACGCTTATAAAGAAAGAGTAAAAATGTGCTATAAAGTCCATATTCAAATAGAAGATAAGAAAAACAATAAAAAATCTGATGGGTGGGGTGCCCTCAAAGCAGGAAATTCAAAATCTGTTGAAAGAGTTCTTAGTTATTGGTGTTTCAGTCCTGGGTTTGGTATGAAGCAACTTTTAGACCAACAAGTCAGGAGTATTATATTAACCAGTGGTACATTGGCTCCGTTAAAACCACTTATTTCTGAACTTGGAATTCCGATTGGTGTGCAATTAGAAAATCCTCATATTGTTAAGGGCAATCAGATATGTGTTAAAATAATTAGCCAAGGCCCTGATAATACACTTCTCAATTCAAACTATCAAAATAGAGATAATCCTAAGTATATTTCGTCATTAGGTAGAACTATATTAAGTTTTTCCAGGGTAGTTCCTGATGGATTACTAGTTTTTTTCCCTTCTTATCCCATTATGAACAAGTGCCAAGAAGCTTGGCAAGCAGAAGGAATTTGGTCAAATATAAATAATATCAAACCAATTTTTGTAGAACCACAGAGGAAAGATACATTTAATGCTATAATCAATGACTATTACAGTAAGATTAGTGATCCAAATACAAAAGGCGCTTGTTTCATGGCAGTATGTCGAGGTAAAGTTTCAGAAGGCTTGGATTTTGCTGATATGAATGGTCGAGCTGTAATTATAACTGGTTTGCCTTTCCCACCTTTAAAGGATCCAAGAATAGTTTTGAAAAAGAAGTACTTAGAGGAGCTACGAGTTGGCAATAAAGAATTTTTAGCCGGAGATGAATGGTATTCATTAGAAGCTACGAGAGCAGTAAACCAAGCTATAGGGAGGGTTATAAGACACAAAAATGATTATGGGGCAATTCTTCTTTGTGATAGTAGATTTAATAGTCCCAAATTAAAATCTCAGTTATCTGCATGGCTAAGAGATCATATTCATGTATCAAATAAGTTTGGAGAGACTGTAAGTGAAATATGTAGATTTTTTAAGACTGCTGAAGTATCATTGCCATCACCCAAATTAAAACCATTACTTCCTAGTGAATCTAATCAGGCTGTTAAAAACTATGAATCTAACGATGTTGGGGGTGTTTCTTTTCCAATCACAACCACAAGAGTAATAAAAAAGACAGCAAGTAAAATATCTGTAAGCCAATACCCTAATTCAAATGAAGTTTATGCAGACTTCTCAATGGATTTCTATAAAAATGCACAGGCTTCAACATATGTAAATGAATTTAAACCTAAACAAGCAAAAGATTTGTTCAGTGCTTTAGATAATAGTAAAGATGTGTCGCAAAACACATCTCAACCTCTAGTAACAGTTTACAAGAGACAGGCTGATGTATGCGTAGCTTCTGCATCTAAAAAGAAGAAGTTGAAAATAAAGCCTTTTGGTTTTGAAGATAATTTAAAAAGTGAGGAAGTAATGAATTTGCCTAAAAAGGTAGCTCCATCTTCCCTTATCGATTTTGTCAAAGAAATTAAAGTGCTGCTGCAACCAGAGGAATATAAATTATTTCAAACTGCAATTTCTGACTACAAAAAGGATGGCGATTATCCAATTTTTTTACAAGCTCTTAGAAATTTGTTAGAAAATACAAAAACATTTTATTTGTTTAAAGGCATGAAGAGATTTTTAAAGGATGAACATAAACAATCTTTCCAAGATTACTGTGATAGTGTCTCTTTAGGCAGTTTATGATGAAATTAAATTTTAATTAATATATCATGTAATTCTATAGAAAATTTTAGTCTTGACATCTAATTTATATTTTATCCAATAAAATAGTTTTTAGCAGGTCTAATCTTTATTTACTATCTAGATGTAAGTTTAAAATACATTTTTAGCAGGCTCATTAATCTTATTGGCGATTTCAACAGAGTTTATTCGTAATGTTGTTTGTTCAGTCCTTTGGAAGTTAATACGCATATACTGCTTCCTTCTCTTCTTCTTAAAATGTGTTCTGGTGTGTGATAATCCTTTTGAAATAACTGTGGCAGATACAGTTACTAAGCCAGGTTGAACAAGAGGTCTGCCTATCAGTGAGAAATCTTTGGTAGCTGCGAGTAATACTTTATCCAGTGTTATTTTATCACCAATATTGGGAGGCCAGTATCCTTCAACTACTAAAAGATCACCATCAGTCACGCGCCATTGCTTGCCCAGCAGATGTACTATGGCAAAGTTTCGAGAAGCATTCTCTTCTATTAGTTTGTTACAAGTGGCAATAACATTTTTAGTTGTCTCAGCTACTGGTTTGTCTTGTTTTGGCGCCAAATTCGTCATGAATCGAGAAAGCATGCCACCTGAAAATTGGCAATATATATTAATATTGCTAATGCGATTTAAGTGTTGAGGGTTTTAGTCTTAATACGAACCTGATCCATTTCTAAGGACATTTGTGATTTTTTGTAAACCAGCTCTGATTACCGACATTATGAGAGGATTTTTCAATTGATATATCAATTATCGGTATTTATTTTCATAAAAAAACATACTCGCAAACTAACCTATTAACAATGACAGTAACAGCCACTTTATTTCGTTAGCTTTTCCTATAAAGTCAAGCAAAGGGTGCAACGCCCATATAGCCTAGTCGAGTTATTTCTTAAATAGATGACTATGCTTGATAACGGATTAAAAGACGATGCATCAATAATGAAATATCCCTTTTCCAAGGATTTGTCAAAGGTGTGGGGATATTCTAAAAGCTCCTTAGAGTTTTGGGAACGTGTGTAAAACAACTTCCGCTATTTTTTTTCACTTGCAAACAGTCGTGCTTGTTCATGAACATTTAAGGGTTACACCTTTATTAAACACAAATTTCCAGCACAAAAAAAAAACAATATACTCAAAACGAAAGCCCAAGAGCCCATTGTACCACGATTTCAGTATTGTCATTTCTCATTTACATGATGTTGATTTAAAAATAATGGATGTTATTTTTTTATTGTAAACGGAACTCAACGCAGTACGCGTGGAGTATTGTCGGTTAGATTCAGATGAGTCGCAACGCTTCGTTAGCTAGTGGCACCTTCGCGCCAAAAGATGGTTTTGGCGATCAGTAAGTCAACTTTTACCTAAACGTTATGAAAAGTGAATAAGAGAATTACAGTGGCATTTAAATGACTATTGCGTTTGCATTGTTATTTTGTTCGTATGCTGTTATGTACACTAATCCGTAATTACGCCGTGCTACAACATGTATTTGGCTAAAATTGCAACTATATCAAGTTAACAGGCTAGTTAAACCTAGATAGTCTTTGATATACATTTTTGTGACTTAGAAAAAACTAGAGAAATTCTGAATTATCATTTAGCAGTGAACATAACGGCATGCGTAAAACAAGCACGAAATAGAGAGGAGTCAGGAGCATGTGGTTAAGCTATTATTCAGTAGATGGCGCTTTTTGCGAGGTGGTTTCAGTTTTCTTCAATTAGAATAATTTATAATAATCTAAGAATTTCAAATCAACCAGTTAAAATAATTATTTATCATAATTATACTTTGGTTCCCTTTTTTCGTTAAAAAATATTTAAGAAGGTTAATAGTCTCAACATTTCTTCTGACATCACAATATATATTCGTCATCAAAAATGTACATATAAATTAGAACATTTTTTTTTGTCATCCGATTTATAAAAACTGTCTATATGTTTGAATCAACAAAATATTGAGTTTGTATAAAAATATATAATTTAATCTCTATTGCCTAAATACAAACTATGTCCTCAGTCAGTAGCAGACAGAAATTAAATATTTGTGTTCAAAGTGGTAGATCCCTCACCATATAAATCTAATCCAATAATACAATCAACTCATCCTTGATTATGTGGTTAAATACTATACCGACAGTGACAATAAAATGCTGCATATATGTTTGTATGACGAATTAAGCAGATTGAAGGCGGTACAGCGGCTGCCCTTAAGCGGTGCCAGCAATGCCATCATGAGGGGGGCGTCGATATTAACCGAAACGTCAGACAAACGAGCGATGGAGATTAGGCTGCTTTCCCTGGTGGAAAAGAGCCTAATCAAAAGTAAAAAATTGCTTTAACTTCCAATCGAGCTTTCAAGACTTTAACAGACCCGTTTAAAATTTCCAAGTCTTTCTTAAATTGACGCAAGCGCCATCTCGTCATGGGTCTAGGTACTACTTTTCACCGTACTAAGGGGAAAATTCATGTTTTTTTATAATAAAAAATATAATTACGAATAAACAATTATATTTGAGCTTGCAAACCCAAGTTGAGTACCAACCTATGATACTATAATCATTAATCGATACTAAGTTGCAGTAGCTTCTTTCTTCTTATTGGATCGATAGCCTTTTCTTACAGCGGAAACGATAAGCGGGTATAATCAATTTCAGAAATATTTTGAAAGAAATGCAACTTGTAAATTGAAACAATATTTTTTGAAGACAAAACTTCTTTAGCATCGTTGTGATTCGAAAGTCGATGAAACGAAAGTAAAAAGAGACAGATACATAAATTCATAAGATTTAAGGAAGGAGAAAAAATAAGACAGGAAGCATTATGTACGTGTGCTAATACGTGTTTGTGTGCGCATGCGTATCACAAAGCACAAAGAGAAGGCATCACAACAATCGTGATATTTTGTATACGTGTACGTATTATTTTTGAAGGTTTCACTTCTACCACGTGTGAATTGCACACATCCTTTTTTACTTTTAAGGCAGAACCTACCAATTTGTTAATTGCAATACTGCCGGCCTTAAGGTAAAACGTCGCTAGACCTCAAAATCATATTTGGGGATATGAGAGAAAAACGTGGAAAATATTTATAGGTGGTTATAGGTTAACACCAGCAACACTCTTTTACTACGTGTTGTTTAAGATCAAATTGTCATTTTTAAGGTGAATTTAAAGACTGTTCTCACATTGCTCCGTCATCGTTACCCGCCGTTCAATATAAACTTTATGTTCACCGCGCTTACAAAAACAAAATGGCGTTTCACTCTAGACCAGGAGCGTATTTTACCAAGGGCCAAGGGGGCCATGGACCGGGGCGGTAGGCTGCGAGGGGTGGCTAAGCCGTAATTTTCTAATCATGTATTAAATTAAACTAATGTGTATTAAAAAAAAAACTAAGCACTAGGTTTTCACCCAGACAAATTAAAACATTGATGATAATTCGTTAATTTGAAAAGTAACAAGTGAGTTAGGTCGCGTCACTAAGGAGCAAGGCCACACGATGCGTTTACGGTGCGGTGCGGTGCCAGAGCGGTGCCGCTGCGTCATCCTACATACAAATCACTATACCATGTCAGACGACGCGTTAGGTCGCCGTGCGGCTTCGCACCGCAAGCGCGCCGGACTTGGGACCTGAGAGACGAAGCGGGGAGAGGTAATGCTCCCGCAGCGCAACACTGTTCACCGCGGTGCGGTGCGGCGCAGCACCACCCGTGTCGCACCATATACCTCGAATTCATTACGATGCGGTGCTGCACCGAACCGTTAACGCATCCTGGGGGGCAATCGCCATAACAATATGCAGTTGGATTGTAATTGGACTACTGCTGAACTTCAACTTTTACGACATTTCGTATCGCGGTAATGATTTGACAGATGGTTGAGACGCAACCCGATTGAAGTTGGAACGCAACAGCTGTCAAACTGCAAAGTTCATGCAACGAATAGCGCGATACCGATTTCGTCCAAAGTTGGATTGCAATTAGAATTGGATTAGAATTGAACCTCAGTGGTCCGTTCACATTAAAAAATAGCGCGATTGGGCTCCTGTTGATTCACCCCCGCCGCCCGCGTATAGAAACTGAGTTGACAAAGTTTCATTGACGATTTTGTCAACCAATTTGTACACAGACAAAAATTGAAAATATTTACCTATTATAGAGAATAAATGGAGTAAGCTAGTGAATGTGTGACGGGAGCGTTACGAAAAGTGTGATCAGGCGAGGTGAACGGACGTTGAGAGGGAGATATAAGTTAGCGAGAGGGGAAAGAGAGAGAGGTGCGAGCACACATTTTCTTTCTCTCTTTCTCTCATAGCCAGTTACGTTTCGTATATCTATATATATTTATAGACGGAGGTCAGTCGCGTGGTCTAAAGCACACTCGTTTTTCTTTCATTTATTTTATTTCAATTCAATTCTATTTCACACCACCTAGCAATTTTTTTTTCATAAATGAGTGGGGCGCCAAATCTTTAAATACGCCTCTGTTCTTGACCGTTTCTGTATTCAAATAGGCGTAATTTAAAATTTGGAACTGGCTTCAAAAGTCGAAGAATTCGAAATATAAATTTGAACTTGTAGACTCTCTAGTCTAGCCAATTAGAATGCTGCGTACGCCGCGAGCGCAGTGTCACAAATAACTTTAAAGGTTAAAATTCGGAGATTAGACAACTTTTTGAGAGTTCTAAACTCGGATTGTGACTCTACAAAGCTTTGTTTGAAGCAATATTGTAACTTTTTCCATTCTATCCGCCTAATCAAATTAACGTCTTCACAAAGTTCTTGGGATACCGTAATGTTAGTATCCAATTGTAATTAAGGATTAGAAATATAATTTTCAACGGTACGCGAGGTTTGTGGCTTCTGCGAGGTTTTAATAACTCTTTGGTCCGTTTAAGAAATGTTAAAATAGAAAATTTTAAGAAAATATGTAATGTGTTTTGTTTAATAATTCATTCGATTCTGTTCTGTGATATTATTTTATATTTGTTTCTTGATATTTAACCAGCATTAAAAGATTAATGTTATATGAAATAAGATTATTTATAACACCTTTGCTCGTAAAGCTGATGTAATTCCACCGGTTTTAAATATGTAAAGCGGGTCATAAAAAACGCGTGTGTTATCAAAGCAAATAGTTAAGTTATAGTCCATACAAATTCCATAACAGTATTATTTGCCATATCGCGCGCTGTTGCTATTCAAATTTCGAACTAATCCCCGCTCGTTAAAATCGCGGGAAAGCAACAGTGTACGTACATTCACAGATTGAGTTTATCTATACTAATATTATAAAGAAGAAAAGTTTGTGTGTTTGTATATTTGTTAAGTTGTAAGGGGTAATCTCGGGATCTACTGAACCGATTTTAAAAAATCTTTCACCAATAGAAAGGCACATTGTTGCTGAGTGTCATAGGCTATATTGAATGCTAGAAAAAATTTAAAGAATTTTGGTCACCCGTGCGAAGCCGGGACGGGCCGCTAGTTTAATAATAATAACATAATTAAAAAATTTGGACGACCGTTTGGTGCAACGGTAGCGATCCTGCCTTTCGCACCGACGGTCCTGGGTTCGAATCCCGGAAGGGGCAGATGTTTGTATGATGAATACGAGCATTTGTACCTAAGTCATGGGTGTTTATATATATTTCTATGAATATTAGGTACATATCCATGTATCATATATGTATGTCTATCCTTTAGCCTAGTATCCATAACACAAGCCCTACTGTGCTTACTTTGGGCTAGGCTGATTGGTGTGAATGTAAGAAATATTTATTTATTTTATAAAAAAAATATACAACTACGTATCATTTTAATAATTGTAACTTTTTCAAAAATTCACTAACTATTTCAATAATTTAAAATGAAAAAAATATAAAATGTTTTTTTTACTGTTTCCTCTTAAATGTGTTATAAAACGTCGTAAGATATACGTGCGTATTGGTTATAACATGCTTGGCTCAATTACGCCGTTATAACGCACTAATATCGTAATGTACTATTACAATATTATACGTCGTACCATACATAATCCAACAAAAAAAAAAACATAATTATTCTGTTATCACCATAATAGTAGTGTTATGGTTTTATTACATCGTTGATTTCAGCAAAGTCAACAAGTATCTGTTTTAATTTAAGTATCCTAAAACTATCCAATAATATACACAGAATAAACAATAAATTTAAGAATACGATCTCCAACCCGCCTGCCAAACGTGGAGATTAAAAACAATCCCTCAATTATTATGGGAGACTTCTGTTTAAAAGTGGACGTTATATAATACTAGCGACCCGCCCCGGCTTCGCACGGATGCAATGCTCTACTATATTATGCATGTATTATACATATGAACCTTCCTCTTGAATTACTCTATCTATTAAAAAAAACCGCATCAAAATCCGTTGCGTAATTTTAAAGATTTAAGCATACATAGGGATATAGGGACAGAGAAAGCGACTTTGTTTTATACTATGTAGTGATATAGCTAAGATGGTGATGATTCACTGTCCTTGCACTCAGCACTGCTGAAACTCGACTATTCGACACATATTAAAACAATACTTGTAATTATTTGATAGTACCAGGTATTATTTGGCGGGAGACTATACTCATTAATAATAAAACAAGCAAAATGCATCGCCCGCATCGCGGGTACGTACCCGCAAATAAATGCGGACAACGATACACCTTGCACCTTAACCAACTACTCTACAAGTTTCATAAAAACAATTCAAAAACAACTAAATATACTAACAAGTTGTTTGAATGCAAACAATTAAATAAAACCATAATTATAGCTGGTTCCATCTTAATCGATTGTTTATTATTTGTAAAAATATTACTTTCGATGTTGAAACTTTCAACATTGGTGGAACGATACTAGCTCAAAGTAGAAGTAAAAATACGTTTGTAAATTTCGACACGTCTGCCAGCGTCTCGGTAGCTCAGTGGTCAGAGCGTCCGGATAGCGAAAGGTCGTGGGTTTGAATTCTACTTGAGGGCTCGGAGCCGTGGTTTTTTTTGCAGGCGTATTTTATATCTTATAGGCGCTGAATGTAAGAACTAAATTAGTCCACGTCCACTGTTGGACAAAGGCCGCCCCCAAGGATCTCCACAATGACTACGCTGTCCGCATCCAAGTGCTTTCCGCGACCTTCATCAGATTGTCGATCTTAAACTAATTGCTTTTTAAATGTTTTTTTAATTTAAAATTTAATTTTATCCTAACATTTTTTATGCTTCTTATTGGTATTCATATTTTTAATGCAAAAAATAATATTTTGTAAGCTATTCTAAAAGAGTATGAGGAGGCTGATGTACCTACCCTCATAAGAAGGTAATAAGAGAAAAAAAATGGAAAGGACTCAAAACGGCTTTTTCATCTTAAACGATTGTTAAATATTTTTTAAAATGTTTCTTTTGAATGCGAAAATATTCCTCTCATTGATGAAGCAACGCTGGCCTACAGCATAAAAAAATAAAAAGTACTAGAACATTTCAACGGGTGCTCACGAGACTCGGAAGCTTAATTAAAAGAGCAGTGGACCGGACATCCAAAGGTTGCGGGTTCGTTTCCCGCCTCAGAACAATTTGTAAGCCAAGTCGATGTTTTCTAGTATTTTCTATTTAAATAATTTATCATATAAAATATTTCTTTCGATTACGGAAATATTCCTCTCATTGATGAAGCAACGCTGGCTTACAGCGTAAAAAAGTAAAAAGAGTAACAAGTAAATAAAAAAAGGATGTTAGGTTACAGTGCATAGATAAGAACAAAAAATAATTCCCAAAAAAATATGGTGGGCGGATTATTACAGTAGTCAGTTCTCAAGGATTGACGACCGTTTGGTGCAACGGTAGCGATCCTGCCGTTCGACCCAACGGTCCTCGGTTCAGATCCCGGAAGGGGCAGATGTTTGTGTGATGAATACGAGCATTTGTACCTATTTCTAAAAATATTACATATCTATGTACCATTATTATGTGTATGTCTGTCCGTTACCCTAACACAACATCCACTAACACAAGCCTTATTTTAGGCTAGGCTGATTGGTGTGTAGCAAAGATTATTGTTAATTTATATATAATTTTATAAATATAGTAAAAATTATTCGTGCAATAACCGCCGTCTTAAATTATTGACTTATATAAAAAAAATGCAGTGCACTGACTTTAGATAAGTCGTTGCAACCACAAGACAGTGAATACGTAAAAAGTCATAGTTTATAGTTTGATCATGACGTTAACATTCTTTAAATCATGACATGGCGCTGAATGATTTAATTCTTACATTCAGCGCCTATCGCACATTTAAATAAAACTTTTGCGGGATTCCCTACGCGTTTATTTTTTCTTCACAAAACAACAGTTTAATATTTTGTTTATACAAAAAAAAATTGCAGATAAATTAAAAATGAAATTTAGGTAGTAGAAGTAGGTAAATTTGCAGATAAAACAAAAATGCAAGTTAGGTATAACTAAACCCGCATAACCGGACACGATATAGAACCCGGATACCGAAAGGATGTTGGTTTGAGTCCCGCTTTACATTTGAGATAAGCTGATTTTTCAAGTAATAATTTCTTAAAATAGGAATTACAATTTGACGTTTATCAACCTTTGCAATTGCTAATATTATCCCGTACATTATACGTAAACATTTATGTTGTCTTAATAATTGAAAGTCCAAACCAATATTGGAAAATAAATTTTATATCGAAAAAAATATTTTTTGGTTTCGCCGAATTGGTGCCATTGATTCTTTGTAACTCGTAATAAATTCTATTGTGTGTCACGCAGGTCTGCTAAAATATATGCTGCGTGATCGGGAAATTAATTTGTGGAAAAAAATAGATTTTAGTAAGGGAAAATTTACTTTTCACGTATGTATGACGTAACAAAAATTCAATTCATAGAACCACCTACGTTCTATAAATTTGAGAACAGAGACTGTACTAATATTTGGTTATATATAGTTTTTAAAAGCTTTTATTTACTTACACGTGTCCCATAGTCTGTAACGAAAGCTTGCAAGTTAAATTTGACCCAGGTTTCCGATTGAGCTGAAATTTTGCATGCATATGTATATCGCCTGACAATGCAATATTATAATGACATGAAGCAATGACACAAAAGATGAAAAAGAGTAACAACTTAAAAAAAAGAAGAGATTATAAAATAGGAAAAAAAAAATACAAATATGGTGTGTCTGAGGCCAAAAAGGACCCTGTCTCAGCATAAAAGCTTCTGCGTTGTTCGACGATGGAAAGAACGAACACAGAAGCCCTGTTGTTCTGACAACCCCACAACCCCATCCAGTTTGGGCTCATTTGATTCGTTATGGTAACAAAGGTCTGATGCTGCAGCTGGAAGGTAGCCATAGGAACTCCTCAATGAAACGATGAAATTTCAACGAGTTTGGCTTTTTAACTTTTTAGTTCGTTTTATTAACAAGTTATAATAGCTTAGTTTTAAAAAAGTTTTTTTTTACTTATATATTGTTTATATTATCTCCCTTTACCATACGTGACTTAACGAACAATAAATTACACAATTCAGGTACAAAGAATCATATCGTATTAAATTATATTTGAAATATATTCATAATGGAAACAAAACTTTTTAGAACACACTCACTCTCACTGAACTCATATAACTCGACAATTTATTTAATGTTATAGTAATATAAGTTATTTGCGGGATTGCTACCATGTACCTTGTTATTGAGTTTCCGATATTTCGGCACTGTTGCAAGTGCCATGATCACGGAGCGACTGCGATCGAGTCGCATGGTAGCAATCCCGCAAATAACTTATATTACTATAATGTTAGTGACCATGAAAGTTGAAAACAATTTATTTAATGGCCTCGATGTCACAATGAGACTGGCACATTTGCTGAGTATTGAGCCATCAAGACCTTGGCGGATCCGTCGATTGTTTTGGAACAGTTCTAGCCCGTATATCGAGAGGAAATGGGTTTGAGTACCGTCTGACGCTTGTGATGTTTGGTTAAAGTAAAGATATTTAACTCCACACATTGTTGCCCTTTAAATAATCATCAATTCTACAATATTATTTATTAATAAAAACTTTTTTAATTTCTCTCAAGGAAGTTGACGACCGTTTGGTGCAACGGTAGCGTTCCTGCCTTTGGCACCGATGGTCGCGGGTTCGAATCCCGAAAGCGGCGGATGTTTGTGTGATGAATACGAGCATTTGTACCTTAGTCATGGATATTTATATACATTTCCATTAATATTAAATATCTATGTACCATATATGTATGTTTATCTACTCTGATACTATAATACAAAGATTCTAAAACTGAAAACAAAATGCTTATGACAAACATTACGTACAGGCCAAAAATAATAAAAAAAAAAGTTTAATTACGATACAGGTCTTGTATGGACACCTGTATCATAATATAACTTTTTAATCATAACGATACACCTATACAACCTCCAGCTGGACCAAGGAGGTTGAACCTCTACTTTAAAAAGGTTTTAATGAACGAGTCCGCGACGACGCAACACGCATTCACAATCGATGTTTGCACCTTGGCGCCAACATTTGACATTTAAAAAATCTTTTCAATATTTAAACAAAGTTTGGTTTTGTTTGCAACATTGTTTTACGTATTATACTATGAGAGTAGATAAAGTAGTGTATGACACTGTACATAACTTGGTCTTATAACACTCGTGTGATACTATAAAAAAACTCGCCTACGGCTCGTTTTTTTAAAACACACTCATGTTATAAGAACCCTTATTATGCAACAGTATCATAAACTACTATTATCCGTTACCCTAGTATCCGTAACACAAGCCTTATAGTGCTTACTTTGGGCTAGGCTAATTGGTATGAGAGTAAGAAATATTATTATTATAGTTACATGGTGTGGCACCTTATTTTAAAATGCAATACATCTAACCAAAAATAAATCTCCTGTAATTTTGCAATCCGAAACTTTAAACAGCAGGATTTTTTTTGTTTCAAATGTTGAACGAATGGTTACCACACTTTTTAGAAAAAGTTTTATCATATTTTTTTTTGTTTTATTTTAAAGTAATTTGATATGATAGTAAGTATATCTAATACCTTGAATAACTCTTAAAGAGATATATTAACCTGAAGTTATGAATAGCGCACACTGCTTGTTTTTGGAACATAAATATATTTACTAAATATCTAAAGTAGCTGAAGTGAACCATTCTTGCTGTTTTGACATCAGATATGAAACTTATTTTATACACAGTATACGTGGCGGAATTCAGTCTTTTTAACAAAGCATCAATATAGGGATCCCTGTGTTGCCTAACATCTAAGATGATACTAAAAAAATCTAGTTTTCCACGAATTCTATTGCTCTGATATACACGTTTATTGGCGTATTAATCTGTTTTACATTTGCTAGGGCTAAGTTATATTTAACTTAATGAGAACTTATATGAAAATCAAAGCCCAATATGCATAATATAACGTAATACGAACGAATGAAATGTTGCAAGTGTACTTCAGTACAAATGCACAAAGCCTGAATATAAATTGCGGCGGGAAACAGTATGTGGAACGTGCACAGCGTAGGCATACAATTAGGCCAGTAATAAACTCAAGTGGTGCAAGAAACCAGGTTAGACGATCTGCTCGTCTGTTTTCAAAAATCCAGGTCTCGATCCAGCTTTCTACCGTCGGGCGTCATCGGCACCGCTCGGTGAGCTTCGGCGGCGTCTGGGGTGCGTTGCCATAGCGACCGCGCTCGGCACCGCGGCCGAGGCCGAAAACAAACACGAGAGCTACGCCTCGCAGGCCCAACGAGAGAGAGGCACGACGCCCGCCCGTCACGTGATCACGTGGGCCGCCCAAGTCAACGAAAAATATTCCATTTTACAGGTCAACTACTGAAAAATCCCAAGATTTTTAAAAAAGAATTAATAATAACTTAAAGGGATGCAATACAATTGTGTTGATAGGGAATGTATGTAGGTAGGGCGATTGTTGTGCGGAGTTGCGGCGGCGCGATGGCGGCAGGCGGCGGAGTGGGAGTGGAGTAGGTGGGAGGGGGTGTCAATGCGCGCGCATGGTTCCCGCGTCAGTCGCTGGGCGGCGCGCGGCCGGCGCACGGTCGATAGCTGCACGTAGCACGAGCACGCGATGCTGCGCGAGTCGTGCGCGCGCGAGCGGCCCCGACGCGCTACGGAGTGAGTGTAGTGCCGAGTGCAGTGACGCCGCGGCTCGGCCCAAGCTTACGGTACGACCATACAATACCACCTGGGCGGCATGCGCCCGTATCCGGTGTAGCCGAGGATTTGTTCACGGTTGGATGCGCGTGACGGATCTCCAGGTCACGTCACGTATACGTGCGCTGGATGTCCGGCCTCAGCTGCATGTAATAGCTTTAGCGAACTTTATCGCCTCGGAAGCAGGTTGTTGTCACGTTGTAAACGTTATTGATGGTTCGGTTCGACAGCGATAAGTTGACAATGAGAAATGTACTTCCGATTCCCTGATAATATGGTGCTGGAAGCGATGTTGAGTAATTTGAATGTCAGTGGGGTTTTTATTCTTGAGGTTTATGGCTACTGTTAGCCAGTAGTGGTGGTTACATAGGTCGTAATTTTGAATTTTTAGAGTTGAACGTTTACCGTCTTTATACGTAGCCAGGGTTCACAGATCATTCTAGCAGGGAATATATATTCATACGTTACGAGCAGAGATGACGGCAACATTGATTGATAGGCACAAGTAACGGCTTAGTTTCACGTGGAGCAGTTGTTATACTCAAACCTATGAAAATGGATGGTAGTTTTAACATTATTTTCAACTTTTTATGTAAGGCAGTAGAGTTGAAGGTAGAACTTTTTAAATTGATGATAATATCTATTTTTATATAATCTGTGACAGATAAAAGTGTGGCTATGCAAATTTATGAGTACCTTACCATGGAGAATACCCATTAATATTTCAAGTATTTTGCAATTTGATAAGTATAAAACTTAATCTTATGTGTCAGCTGTGGAATATGAAAAAACACACAAAACTGCAAATATGACATCGCAATATATATTAACATACCTGTACAATCAATAAAAATCATATAATACCCAACGTTAATAATAACTTTTTGATATTTTAATCAGCAGTGACATTACGATTGACTTCGGATCAGATAGAAATGACAACGTGTTTTCGGGCGTTATACAGTCGAGATGAAAATCAGGGATAGCAACAATTGAAAACTTTAAACTTGATAAGTTTTCATTTGAGTAGCCTCTACACATTTTCAGATGTGCTGGGTTCGATTATTGACATGCCCAATGTAGAAATGTAACTACTATAATATATATCTATCTATCCATATATATCACATATATATATGATGATATTATATAAAGATTGTACTAAATTCGTAAATGAGGTTACAACGTAAAAGAGTTTTTATTAAACCTCCTGGATTGATGTAGTTGATTTATAAATCATCAATTACTAAATTTTATAGTGAATATATACTCTTTCCAGCATTTCGTATCAATAGTATAAGTTCTGCTTACTTAGGGACTTAATAAGTCACAGTAAAAGTTCTTAGGTTTTTTCTATTTATAACTGCATCTGTATTTCCGAGTAATTATAACCCGTCCGTTTTCAAGTCCAGGGTGAAAAGGCACCTTCTGGGTTAGTTGATTCCATCGTGGATGCTGTCTTGGCCCCCAGACTCGATTGGGATCAAGAGCAAAACCATTACAATTAAAAAAAAATCCACAAGTACAACATATAGAGTCTATAGAGACTCTTCAAGTTTTGCGAGACGAACAAATTTTGTGTACAACTTTCTTACAACTACGAACTACGATTTAGCTGCTACGGACTACGGTGCTACGAATCCGATTTCTTTCATATTTATGATAAGTTACCATTTCCCTGGCAGTAATGTTTCGTTCACGGCGGCCAGTTGTCGCCAGATACAACATATATAGCCTTACGAAGCGTGTACAATGTTACCACCAAGTGTTTAATATAATTTCCTCTATTCTATCTAAAAGCCTTACTTATGTTGTCAAATAAACTTATTATTATTATAGAGTATTATAGAGAATAACTTCAAAAAGTATCAACAATATCATCTACTCTTCAAGTTTTGCGAGACGAATGAATTTGTGTACAACATTCAACCAACTACGAACTACGACGTAGCTACTACGGACTACGGTGCTACGAATCCGATTTCTTTCATATTTATGATAATTTACCATTTCCCTGGCAGTAATGTTTCGTTTACGGCCAGTTGCCGCCAGATGTCACTCCGTGTTGGGCGGAAGTGTATTTTATTAAGTGATAACGATTATTATTGTCATGTTTTGATCAATGAGGCGCACCTAAATGAATACGAAGTAGGCTATTGTACAAAATCAGTTTAAATGAATGACGCCATATATGATTATATGAATTTTCAAATTTTTAGAATCAGAGATATTATATGTTAATATATTTTTATAGTGTAATATCCTTTTAATAATACGGATATTGGTTTTAAATTTAAAAACTGTGTTAACAGTTTACCTCAGGCGGTATTTAAGCCTGCGACTTATACCACAAACTAGGCTTGGACAGTCAGTTTTCAATTCGTTGTCTTATATTCATAGAAAAGCTATAGCATTTGATGCTAAAAGCAAATATATAAATAATATCTCACAGATTTTTTCCTTTTTTTATATTATTTTTTCTAAACCAAAATGTTGGTATTTTTTGTCCTTATTAACTATAAACTAAGTAACAAACGAAAAAAGATGATTCAACAAAAATAATAATAAGAGATGAGAAAATATCTTATTTGATATCTCTCAGTTCAGTAATTAATTTATCCTAATATTTTTAGAAATAGTTATATATTTTACTAAAAATGACTATTTAGGACCTTGACAGCGCAATGGCTAAAGCATATCGGCTTATGAATATCGCGGTTAACCTCAGAATTCGGGCAGGAAGTAACATGTCACTTAACATTTGACCTCATTAATATCCGTCGATAACAAAAACAGTGACGAACTCCAGAATAAAGTTTATATTTTCTGTGTTGGTAATACTTAATTATTATTTTAATTGCCTTTAATTCACATTGTTTTAAAAAAAATAATTAAGTAGTAGGAATTATAATTTAAAGTAGTCTGGGCGCATTTAAAGTTAATATTAATGGAGAACCGACTTACTTTAAACCAGCCAGAATAAATTTGTTGTTATTCCTTAGCCGGCATAAAAAATAGGCGAAATATCTCTACAGTGTGTGAGCGAGCATGCTAGAATGCTATCCCAACTGCTTGGGACCCCGTGGTTAAAAATAAATATCTCCAAAGACACACACACTGCAACTTAATGATGTAGTTAGCTCTTTTTGCAAATAATAAAAGTAAGATGGAGGTAGATGTCTTCCTTCCCCCTCGTTCCCCCTGTCTTCCTTCCCCCTTCTTTCACCAGTTTGTCTCGGAAGGTCCTCCCAATTTCCGAACTGGTGGTAGACTCAGTAGTTTATAGTAATAATAGTAGTTTAATCGTATGGACCATAAAATAAAGAAATAAATTGCAAAATAAAACAATTTTGATTTATATAAATTTAAACAGGAACGTGCCTGATTAAAATATTGTGAACATGTATGAATGTATGCCTTAGTCATCCTGTGATCAAGGCTTCTGTAAAGGAGTCGAAACGCAGTGTCCGGCAAAGTAGAATAACAGCCACTTTTCACACTTAAGGCAACTTTTGATACTTAAAGTAATCACCATACACCAACCGCAGACCAAAAAAATGACAAGCAACATTTTCCGAATATTTTATATTACTGCAATCTTATCCGTAACAAGGGGACTGTTCCGCCAAGCATTGGGCGATATTCGGTATCAGCCGAGCCTTTTAATACCATCTATTGTTTGTACAATATATCTTTTTATTTTTGGGGGACATTAAATTATTATATATCTTACTTTTACAAATTTTTCTATATACTTTTACACGAATCACAAAACACACTTTTATATAATGGGTTTAATTCGTGAATTAAAGAGCGAGTCTCGGGTAAATGCAGTTTTGTGACATCTCAACTAATTTTATTAAAGACTAGCTGACCCAGCCACGCGTTGCTTTGGCAGTAATATTATTTTTCTAAAATAAAAGATTTTTTCTAAAATAAAAGTAGCCTAAGTTACTCCTTATTACATCCGCTACCTGCCAATAAAAGTCGCATCAAAATCTGTCCAGCCATTTCAGAGATTAGCTGGAACAAACAGACAGACAGACAGACAAAAATTGTAAAAAAGTTTATTTTGGTGTATGTACCGTATAAATATTCATAGGCATGTAGTAAAAAACGGTAATTTCAATATTACAAACGGACACTCCAATTTTATTAATATGTATAGATAAAGAAAAAAATGGTTTTATTTAAATATAAGCAATTCCAATGCATTTATTGAAAGTCAACTATGGCATGGCTTCGTAAGTCCTACGACGGGAGACCATGAAGAAGAGAAGCCGCAAGAAACTCGGTGAGGGCTTTTATTTTCTCCCATTAATGTGTTACAGATTTTTTAAAATAGGAATACTTTGCCAGCGCTTGCAAAAATGCGTTACAATACATTAATTAGAAGTACAATTATTAAAGTAAAGGCCGTAACTTCACGCCGTTTTGTCAATCAATTCTGTAACGCCCTTGGCTCATAAGGGTTTATTAACAACTTATTTAGTTCTTACACTTCTGCGCACATTACACATTTGAATAAAACACCTTTTTTACGGATTTTGCGCATATTTTATTGTATTTTATATTCAATCCTGACGTTTCGACTCCTTTACAGGAGTCGTGATCACAGGATGACTAAGATAATGGTTGTCATATATTTTCTACTACCTCTACAATATTTTAATCGGGCACGTTCCTAATAGTTAATTTTTTTATATAAATCAAATCGTTTTATTTTTACATTTTATTTAGTTATTAAATTCTCACTACGTTTACATTGTATGCTACTGAGTCTACTACCAGTTCGGAAATTGAGAGGCCTTTCCGAGAAGAACTGGCGAAACTCGGGCAGGGGGACAATGTAATCGTAGTGAGAATTCAAAAGCTGAATAAAATGTAAAAATAAAACAATTCGATTTATATAAAAAAATAACAATTAGGATTGTGCCCGATTAAAATATTGTAAAGGTAGTAGAAAATATATGACAACTATTATCTTAGCTATCCTATGATCACGACTCCTGTTAAGGGGTCGAAACGTCGAGATTAAATATAAAATAAAATATGCGCAAAATCCGTAAAAAAGTATTTTATTCGAATTATTAAAAACTTTTTAAAATTCCTCTATAGGCAGTTCAGTTACATGGTGTGGCACCATATTATAAAACGAAATACATCTTCCTTAAAATCTCTCATTTTATTACAATATGAAGCTCGAAACCTACAAGTTAATTTTTATTTCTAGTGTTAACCGAATGTTAATCACTATTTTTAGAAAAAGCTGAGCTGTTGATGATGAAGTTACGAGTCTTTAAGGGAAGGAGGGCATGGAGTACACAGTGGATAAACCAATCAATCATTTAGATTGATTCACCTTGGTTGAGTTTCCTATTATACCGACATGTCCATGCCACTCAAGTATACGAAGCATATATATTTTAGATGACCCGACCACGCGTTGCTGAGGCTCAATTATTATAACTTGAAATAAAAAAGATTGATAACAAATTAAAAGGAAACGTATTCTATGTCCTTAGGGTACAAATCCAGCAAAATGAAAACAGTCATCAAAATCGATTGAGTAATTTCGGATTTCATTGCGGTCAAACACAGTGACGGGGAATTATTATATTTATATTTTATAAATTTTATAATTAATTAATTATAATGGCAACACCAATTACAGTACAACCACCACTTACAAGGGTAACAATTTAAAAAAAAATATAAAGAAAGAAATAAAAGCAGGTTGGTAATAAAAAAGTTTCGTTACGTTTTAAAATAATCTGCCAATCATCCGCAAACACATCACACTCACGGTTCTGTGTTCGAGTCCCGGAAAGGGCTGTTGTTTATGTGATGAATACAAGCATTTGTATCTGACTCATGGGTATTAATATATATTACTATGAATATTACATATCTATGTATCGTATACGTACGTCTATCCGTTACCTTAGTATCCATATTACAAGCCTTACGGTACTTCGGGCTAGGCTAATTGGTGTGAATGTAAGCAATGTTATAATTATTATATAGTATCAATTTCCTATTGAAAATAGTTTAAATTTTGACAAGATATTTTTGACGTTGAGAATTAGTAACTAAAATGACTTATGATAATTAAGATGACCTTTTTTAAAGTGCATTTGGTTATAATTTTTTTTCCATTATCATAGTTATAATATTACTAGCGGCCCATCCCGGCTTCGCACGGGTGGACAAAATTCTTTATTTTTGTTCTATTATTAAATATTTTTCTGTATCTAGCGTCCGGTAGACGAACTACTTGCGGTTAACGCGTTGCTATGGTAACGTCAATTGATACAATGGAAAAAGAGCGGACAGACAAACACCCAAACCATTGTGATTTTAGATTATAGATACTATATTTAGATTTATAATTTTTTATATTTTATGCATTTTCAATGCGATCTTATAAGATAAATTATTATAATAGAAAAATACTAGAAAAAATCGACTCGGGTCACAAGTGAATTCTCAGGCGGGAATCGAACCCGCAACCTTTGGAAATCCGGTCCAATGCTCTCCCAATTGAGCTATTTTCAATGCGATCTTATAAGATAAATTATTATAATAGAAAAATACTAGAAAAAATCGACTCGGGTCACAAATGAATTCTCAGGCGGGAATCGAACCCGCAACCATTGGAAATCCGGTCCAATGCTCTCCCAATTGAGCCCCATTGATTGAATATGCATAAAATATAAAAAATTATAAATCTAACATGGCTGTTTCATCTTAATCGATTGACCAAACATTTGTAAAAATGTTTCTTTCGAATACGAGAGGATGTTCCTTTCATTGATGAAACAACGCTGGCCTACAGCGTAAAATCAGGAAGGTACTAGAAAATTTCGACGAGTGTTCGCAAGGCTCGGTAGCTCAATTGGGAGAGCATTGGACCGGATTTCCAAAGGTTGCGGGTTCGATTCCCGCCTGAGAATTCACTTGTGACCCGAGTCGATTTTTTCTAGTATTTTTCTATTATAGTAATTTACTATATTTAGGTTAATTAATAGGTTGAAAATTAATTGACGTAACCCACTACAAAAATATATACACGTTTATAGGCTGTTCAATTAAATTTCTCATACCTTCTGCTCGAACAAATTTATCTAATTTTGTAAAATTATTATATGTAATCTAATTCAAACTCGAGCACCTAAACACCTAAACTCCGAGCTACACGTAGAATCACTTATAAGCATATATGTAAAGCAGTTTATGAATTATGTCTAAAAGTCCCCGATACGGGCTTGTTACGAAACTACCTTTAATATTCCCATTTAAGCCTAGTAACGGGGAGCTTCCACGTTTTGTTAATTCGCTTATTATAATGAAACTATTTGCTAACTCCCTAAGCGGTAACGCGCGATGGTAATAACGGCAAGCTGTTTTCATTGACAAAATTTCTATTTAAATTACATGCGTGTCATCGTTTTCGGTGTTGTTTTCAAGAATTGAAATAGAAATCAGATGTATATTAAGCGTTGGCAAACGTTGGTTGGTGTAGTCTTTCCTAGCATCTTAGGGATACTGTCCCCAAAGACCATGTGGAAGGGCGAGGGACTGTATGTGGGTACTAGGCGATACAGTCGCTAAGCATAAAGGCACGCTAGCACCATATATTGGAGCGGAGAGTAATACTTAAAAAAGGTAAAAAAAAATTGTTACGATGGAATTTTTTGCGAATTTCAATACTCCGTCACAATGTGGTCCAAAATGTGTTGATTCGATTCCACATAAAAATTATTAAAATCGGTTAAAAATTGGGGAAGTTATGGCGTAACAGAAATTGCGTCATTGAAGCTGATCCATGGGAGCTACGCTCCAATATATATTTTTCATAGTTAATAGGTATGCACTTGACCACTATCTCGCCTGATCGTAAGCGTCGATGAGATCTAGGATGTGACGCGCTTGCCTAGAAGATACCTATTCACTCGTAATTTGAAGACCCCTAAATTGTATTTGTCAGAAAACACAGACTCAGGCAAAGAGTTCCACTCCTTAGCGGTACGTATCATAAAATTGAAACCAAAACGCTTAGTTCGAAAATGCATGGATAATTTAGTTCGAGTTAATACAAGACACCTGCATTGAAAACGCGTGTAATAAGTCCAAAACCACAAAATTGTGGTTGTTTTTCTAATATTTTGCTATAAAAATAATGTATCTTATCATTTAATGTTCTGTAATACGTTTCAAGCGTCGTCATGTCTAAGGTCTCCGGTTTGATTGTCGACTTGGTAAAGTCATAGTAAATGGTACGAAATTTTAATTAACTCCATAACTTGGGCGTGTTATACGTGATAATTACCCAAAACATGCATCATCAAATTCTATTGGATACATTTCAGATTATCCGCGCTCATATGGTTTTAATTGGATTTCTAAAGTGGATAATATGCCAATTGTGGAATTTTTATTAGCGATATTATTTAACAGATGTTTTTGATGATATTGCATATTGATAAATTTTAATTGAAAAATATTAGAAAAAGTCAGCTTCGTTCACAAGTAATTCTCAGACGGGATTCGAATACTTAACCTTACACTACTCTTTCAATTATGAAATGAAATGAAAAATTTATTTATTCAAATGCACATAAAACAAATTGTTTTGAATTGTCCAACATTTTTACTTACCGCATTCTTCCGGACGTTGTTTAACTGACAAGAAGAATGGGCGCAAGAAAATCGTCAGCTTTAACAGAAGTAACGATATTTACAATATTATATGTCGTCACCACACATAATCCATGAAAAAAAAAACAAAATTATTTTGTTATCACAATAATAGTAGTGTTATGATTTCATTACATCGTTGATTACAATAAAGTCAATAAGTATTTGTATTAAGTAAGTATCTGTTTTAATTATGCTACTGAATCTTGTGAGCACCCGTTGAAATTGTCTAGTACTTATTACTTTTTACTTATTACTTTTTTTACGCCGTAAGTCGAGTGAGTCGTCGATTTTCTGTAGTATCTTTCTATTAAATTTTGTATATTTTTTATTGTGTTTTGATTGGAAAGTTTTTGATAGACAATTAAAATATTTTTGGAGTTTCCTCTTTAGGAATTGATTTTCCTATAAAGCATTCGTTATGAAAAATATATGAGCAATATTTAGTGATCAAATGACAGTGTTACGTTATTGCGCGCACATTTTATTTTTAAATTTTGTTTTTTATGTTCTATGCCTGTTCAAAGACAATCATTCTTAAGGAGTAAGCTCCGAGTGTGGGAGCCATTTTTTATTTACAGTTGTTAAAAAGGTTTATTATAAATACGAGACGATTTCAAACTACATTCACACGTCTTTATGAAACACTTATCACCCTTTTTAGAGCTCCCTGAGTATAGGAAGACGCTTGAATACCGTAATCACACCAACAAATCACAAGACCAAGATCGGTTATATAAACCACATCCCTTATCGCGGCCATAAAACATCCACGACGTACGACTGTCTTTGTCATGCTCGGAATAAAGTGCAGTGAGGGTATAATCCTACTTTAAGACAGGGTTCGATATTTTATTAACAGATGGCGCTATCTTTATAAAGGTAGATAATACCATAGAGTTACAATAATACATTTTTATTTCTTTATTATTACGATCGTTATATTTATTGAAATTATGTTAAATAATTAAAAATAAAAAACTATGCACCTAAACTAAAATATAAGGCAGACAAAAGAATATTGGGAATAAAAAAATAAACCAAAAAAGGTTATTGTTTTTTTAATATGATGTTATGGTCCGGATACGTGTCCTTTAAGCCATGCCTTGCTGTTCAGTAATTTATTTTCTTCATGAGATGATGATGGATGATGATGACATGAATGAACAATAAAATATTCTTTTTCCTAGGTGTGGGGTTACTGAGACCTCCTGGACTTATTAAGAAAGTAGGAAAAAACAACTTCTGCTGGTTCGCTTCACTTGCCAACACTAGTGCATATTCACAAACACTTAGTGGTTAATAATCCACTTTTATTTTACACTAATATCCGCCACAACACTTTTAACAAGAAAATCGAAACTAAAGTGATGCTTTCCCGCGCTTGCCAGAAAGTCTTGCCACGTTATAATAATAAAGATGGGCTAAGGAATATGAAATTTTGTTAAATTACTAAAGATTACCTTTAAAGTAACTTTTTAAATTAATTATTTAAATTACTCCTAATAAATCACAAAGATAATTACGTTTTCATGTAGATTACAGTGGTTTTCTAGTTCCTTATATGAACCCAGTTTTTTACAATATAACAAATACTAAAATTCGAAGACTAACAAAAAATTCTTTTAAACATTTCAACTACAAAGTTAAGTTTATTTTTGGTTTAGAATCAACAACATGGTAGATCTACAACATTTTCACTATACGGAACCCTATCCGCGCGAGTTCAACTAGCACTTGTATGATTATTGTTATGATTATTTTTTACTCATACATATTTTTGCAACGGTAGCGATCCTGCCTTTCGCACCGACGGTCCTGGTTTCGAATCCCGTAAGGGGCAGATGTTTGTATGATGAATACGAGCATTTGTACCTGAGTCATGGGTGTTTAAATATATTTCTATTAATATAACATATCTATGTATCATATATGTATGTCTATCCGTTACCCTAGTATTCATAATACAAGACTTACAGTGCTTTCTTTGGGCTAGGCTAATTGGTATGAATGTAAGAAATATTTATTTATTTAGTTGATTGGAAGTCACTCAGTTTGTTAGAAACAGCCACTAGAAACCTGCACTAATTGTCTTGCAATCAAATATGGAGCAATTACACAAAGGTGCATCGTTGTTTCAAAGTGCAGAACTATTTCTGTTTGTACTAATTGTAAGTGCTCGATAATGTTGTAGGTGGAATGTTAAAGATGAAAATGGCTTTTCCACTTTGTTGGTAGTGGTTTTACTTTTGAAATGATATTGGTTCAAACTAAATTTTGTATACCGGTTATTGCATCCAAAGTTACAAATTAGTGTTGCCGATCGATGGTGGACTATCGATAATTAGCCGATAGTCTATACTATCGTAGAATCTATACTACCGATAATATCGATATTATCGACGGCTCAGAACGTGTCAATACTATTAAAGGAGTGCAATATTATCGAGACTATCAATAGTATTGTTACTAAGAACATTGATAGTAGATATTATTGCACTGTTTTCATAGTATTGACATATTTTGAACTATCAATAGCACTATATTGTTTTAAACTTTCATGGCCACTAACATTATAGTAATATAAGTTATTTACGGGATTGTTACCATGTACCTTGTTATTGAGTTTCCGATATTTCGGCACTGTTGCAAGTGCCATGATCACGGAGCGACTGAAGTAATTGCGGGTAGGCTGTTATTGGCAGAAATATCGGTCTACCCTCCGACGAAGTCTCTTATTGCGTTCGTTACAAGGTACATGGTAACAATCCCTTAACTTATCAATAGCACGTTATTTTTCAGATGAAAATATCGATATAAATACTATGTATAGTTTGGCAACACTATTACACATCATAAGTATTTGTTCCCGAGTCGTGGTCGTATATATACTTATTTATGTATTCTATATATTATTTAGTACATATAGTACAAGCTCAGATTAGTTTAGGAGTAAATACTGTCGGTCTTCTACAGACTGTACTTTGGAGAGTGTGCTCATGAGCTGCATTTGCTGATACCGCCATCTCCTTTTTCCATCGGACATCCAGACACACTACAGGCTACCACCCTTTCTTGGTTGCTGTTCCTATCTGTCGCACCAAGCGCTTTTCAAAATCCTTCATAATGCGCACAGCAAAGGAGTGGAACTCCTTCCCTGCGTCTGTATTTCCGAGAACTTATAACCCGTCCATTTCAGAGCTAGGGTGAATAGGCACCTTTTGGATTAGCTCGTTCCATCGTGGATTCTGTCTTGGCCCCCGGGTTTGGGGGCCAAGCCTTCTCTTGGGATCAAGAGCTAACCCATCCTTAATAAAAAAAAGTTGTTGTGAGATGTCCGGATTTTATTTTATATTTATTTTCATCTTACAATTTACAGACCACAAGTGTAAAAGCTATATTAAGGAACATAATAGTAATACTTTATGGGAAGTTAGCGTTCATGATAGGTAAGACCTGTATTACGCACTACTAGGCCCCTCACCCGTTTGAATTGGCATGTAACTAAATAACATACAGTAATGTACGAGTCATTGTACTAGTTTTATAACTTTAGTTAAAATCGGTATCAACACATTCGCTGGAATAGGTTGTTATCATTTTCTATCAATCTAATTATTATTTTTTTCATAGCATACTATCAGTTATTTATCAATTATATCATCTTAGTGTTGGATACTCTATAAGTAAACAAGTAAATACTTAATCAATACTTATGTTTAAGATATTTATATATATAAAAAAAGGTAAGTCGCAACATCACAGGAGACCGAAGAGCTGGCAGCTACCTCGGACAAAGAATTAGCCTAGCTTTTCAAAGAGGAACGCTGCCAGTATCTTCGGAACCTTGCCTAAAGGGACTCCTTTGAATAATATGTTTATATATATATATACATATATAGGTTTTAAGTTTAAGTTTAATTTAAGATAATTTGAAATATAATAATATGATTAGTTAGTTATTGTTTTTGTAATTGAATTGATATGAATACCTATTTATCTGATATTTCATAAATTTTATGAAGACTTATGAAATAAATAACTACGTTTCAGTTTTACTGAATTTAAAGTCACCAAAAATTTGACAGATAAATCGATATATTGTCGGATATATTTAAATTGTTATGTATCGATATTAAAATTAATATATATAAACTGGAATTCTGATTTCACATACTGGTTCGATATCCGGGTGGGTCAGAGTAGAAAATGAACTTTTCTGTATTGCCTACGGTCTGAGTGTTGTGGTAGTGTCGTATAAATTCTATGACACAAGCCTGAAAACTGTATGTGACGTTACTTTGAAAACCGGTATATGAGTAATTCGATAACGAAGGTCATATATTTTAAAAGTATATATCAGTCAGTCATAGGCCTACATATTAATTTATCAATATTAATTTATCATTTTCCATCGCACTGCGGACAATGAAACTTTTAAAACAAATAAAATGTCGCACTGCGCTGACCTTTAACAAAACAAAATGAAATTTTACATGACATAGACAGACTTGAATTCGCCGATCCATTTTATATTTTACGCCAATCGTAATAGAGGACAGATTTAAAATTAAATATGGACCTCTGCGAATAAAAAAATGAACTCTAGAATAATTGATTTCGCTGCGAATGGAATATCTTAAGATGAGTTTCGGATACTTTTGGATCGTTCAATATGAACGGACAAAGAATTATTAAGTAATAATGTAATACTTCTCAACTGATTCTTTACATTCTTAAGGAAAACGAGACGAAACGTCATGATTAAATAAAACAAAAAAAATCCTTTCGTGGTAACCAGCATTTCGTTCCATCTAAAGCTACTTAACTTGAATTCAGAAAAATATATTTGATGTTGACTAATATTTATACTTATTTAATTGAGCGAAGCTCTCTTTTAGGCAACTCACAAATTTCGCTTGTCTCCCTCCTGCTACTTAAAGATTCAACCGATTTGAACGAAAGAAAAATTCAAAAGCTGATCACTGCCAAACCGCTGATACTACATTGATGAAATTTGGCGCCAAAACTCACATCGTGGTCGTGACTAATGTGCAAAAAAAGTTATGAGATCGGACATACCATCGAGGAATAATCACCCTTCAAAAATCTAATTGCGTCGCTCAGTATTTGCAAACAGCAGCATGTATTGCAGACCAAAAAAGTAAGAAAAACTATTTAATGTAATAGCCAACTGAATCGGGCACTTTAAACGCCCGCCATTTTCGCGCGCTTCTTGTGACGTCATAATCTATGACAACAAGCAAATAAGTTTAGAGGTTGGCCGGCAGGATAATAATAAATTATCAGGTATGGCATGTCAGACTCGGTAATTATTTTAAGTAATAACGGAAATTTGCGGCTTGGCGCGAAAGATGCGGTGCGCCAGCGGCTCGTAAGGCCTGCTGATCTCGCTTAGTGGAACGCATAGGTGGCGGATGACTTACTCGAAAATAGGCCGTATGGCGGTGAGAGTGTTAATTAATTAATCTGTGCCCCTTCAAATCCGAAGACATAACACATTTTTTAAATGGCTTAGGACTTTTAATCTATAATCTAAGATCACAAGATCACAGTGGTTTGTGTGTTTGACTGTCCGCTCTTTTTCCCGCTCTTTTTCCATTGTATCAATAACGTTACCATAGCAACGCGTTAACCGCAAGTAGATCGTCTACCGGACGCTAGATGGCGCTAAAGGAAAAATATTTAAAAATATAAAAAAAAAAGAATTTTGTCCACCCGTGCGAAACCGGGACGGGCCGCTAGTCTATAATCTAAGAACACAAATTTGTTGTTTGTGTGTTTGTCTGTCCGCTCTTTTAACGTTACCATAGCAACACGTTACCGGGTCAGCTAGTTTGGTTTATAAAAATATTAAAAGTAACATAAATAATATTTTAATCTCCACCATAAATAAAAACATATATTGTTCAAACAATAGCCGATGGTATTAAAAGGTTTGCACGCATTCTTGGACCCTCAGGATTCCGTGCGTTCACAGAAGGGTAAGCTAACATTATCTCATCGCATACTTCAGCGTTCGTATCAATCCTTTGAAAGGTCCACTAGTTCTAAGTTTCTTGATTACTCTTAAAGTATACAATAGTATAAATGGCTTAGTTCGTGAAGTGAATACTAATTTTATGGAATTTTGTTTACCAGGTAAAAATATAGTCATAGTATGTATTGCTCCATATTGTGCATGGGCGAGACGGCCCTTAAAAAAGGCCAGGCTAAAGGTCGGATGACAATTTAAGAAGCGAGACATGCATCTCAGGATCGTGTTAAGTGTAAATCTGTGATCTCTGCCTTATAACGGTTATTTTGTTGACAATGATTATTTTAAGCTATCTCCTTGGCAGTTCAGGACAGAAGTTCTGCTGCATCTCCAAATTTAGATATTTTACGACCATTCGGTGCAACGTTAGCGATTCTGCCTTTCGCAACGACCCCTGGGTTCGTGGTTGCATTTACATATGGTGCATTTGTACATGAGCCATGGGTATCTATATATATACATTATGTTTCGCAGCGTTTCACAGCAATTTACTCTGAAACTTCTCAATTTTGATGAATATTTTATAATTTTGCTGCATTTGTTACAATTTAGGACTAGGATAGTTTTCATTTTAATTCAATATGATAATAAATAAAAAATTAATAAATAAATATTTCCTACATTCACACCAATTAGCCTAGCCCAAAGTAAGCACAGTAAGGCTTGTGTTATGGATACTAAGGTAACGGATAGACATACATATATGATACATAGATATGTAATATTTATAGAAATATATATATAAACACCCATGACTCAGGTACTATTTGTACCTCGTATTCATCATACAAATATCTGCCCCTACCGGGATTCGAACCCAGGACCATCGGTGCGAAAGGCAGGATCGCTACCGTTGCACCAAACGGTCGTCAAATATCTAGATTTGGAGATGCAGCAGAACTTCTGTCCAGAACTGTTAAGGAGATAGCTTAAAATAATCATTGTTTACAAAATGACCATTATAAGGCACAGATCACAGATCCTGAGATGCATGTCTCGCATAATAAATGAATAACTGAGCCGCAGGTACGCGTGTCCGGGACTAATATTTCTATAAATATTACATATTATCTAATATCACAAGCTTTAAAGTTCTAACTTTGGTTAAGGCTAAATGTGAATGCAAGAAATATTATCATTATATAAAAGTACTAGCTGACCTGGGCACGCGTTGCTGTGTTATAAATTAAAATATAACCTATCCTATCTTTTAAGTTAGATCAAATAACAGATAGTTACAAAGTTCGATCAAAGTCGGTTAAGTAGTTTAGGAGTCCATCGTGAACAAACAACGTGACACGTAATTTATATATATTAAGATAAAGATAAAACGAACAAATCAAAGATTCCAGAACAGTTTAGTATAGTAAATTACTGAAAGAGAAGACTAGAGAATTTGAGTTGTTTAGGCGTGATAGTGTAACAAAGAAACAAATTCTGTTCCATATTTTTAAATATTAAATAAAGCCTATGTTACTCAGCGTGAATGTAGCTTTCCAATGGTGAAAGAATTTTTGAAATCGGCTAAGTAGTTTTTGAGTTTATTCATTGCAAACATACAAAAATACAAATCTTTCCTCTTTATAATATGACTGTAGATTGAGATAATAAAAATAAAATTTAGTTTACCTATAGTTTACTGAACTTCTCTCGTTAAACGTATCGGCAACTAAAAGATGCATCAGTGGATAGATTGCAGTAGATCGCTTAGCATAATCGTGGCTTCTCCATTAAACTTTGTTATTAAAGGCTAACAACTTGCATTCAGTCTTCACTTTAACTTGGATTAGTATAACTTAACATGCTGTACTACAACTTAAACTGACAGTTCTCAAGGGTGGGTAATGTTTACTATTTGTATTAGAACTGTATCGCTCCAACTACTAGTGCATTACGACGTTCAAATACGCTTCGTGACAGTTTAATGATTTATTGTGATAAAGTTCTACAGTGGTCTTGGGATTAAATGGGTTGACTGCATAGTATAGTAGCACCTCTTTAGGTAAAATGAAGTAAATAAATAGCGGACAACTCATAACAATTATTCAGTCCTAAATAGAAATTCATATCTTAAAAAAAATATGGCATTGATAAATAATGCATAAAATTAAAATAATTTGCAATTTATAATGCGCACAGCAATAGAGTGGAACTTCCTCCCTGCATCTGTATTTCCGAGTACTTATGACCCGTCCGTTTTCAAAGCCAAGGTGAATAGGCACCTTCTAGGTTAGCTCGTTCCATCGTGGAGCATTGCACCCGTGCGAAGCCAGGTCGAGCGGCTAGTTTATAATAAAAAATATTGGTAATAACTGAGCCACTGAAACGCGTGGCCGGGTCAGCTAGTTTAATATATAGTATATATAATACTAGCTGACCCGGCCACGCGTTGCTGTGCCGACTGCAGCGCCATCTGCCGGACTGATTTGTGAATCTAAAACATCCAGAGCGCCTCCCAAACGCATACAAAAAAAATCATTCAAATTGGTCCAGCTGTTTAGAAGGAGTTCAGTGACAAACACACGTACAGTAGAATTATATATATAAACTAGTGGACCCGACAGACGTTGTCCTGCCTGTTATTTTTGCAGTATAGATAAATAACCTAGATACCGTCTGCAGCGCCATCTGCCGGGCTGATTTGTGAATCTAAACCATTCTCAGATCCCCTTGAACACACACAAAAAATATCATTCAAATCGGTCCAGCCGTTTAGGAGGAGTTCAGTGACATACACACTCACAGAAGAATTATATATATAAAGATATTATATTGACTATTCTTGTATATGTTTTATTATCACATTATTTTTATTCTTATATTCATAGTATATTTATTTTTATTGAGCACTACCGATTGACCTGGATTATTTTATCGCTTACTTTCCTGTCCATCCAAAGGTTGCCTGGAAGATATTGCTTTTAAGCGATAAAGTCTTTATTTCAACTTTGTTTGTCTCTCCTTGTCTTTATTCTGTAGTATATGATGTACAATAAAGGGTATTCTATTCTATGTATTAAATAGATTTGTTTATGAGTGTATATCTACGCCGAGTATCTCTACGTGTAACGTTTAACCATAATGTAGATATGAAGGCGTTTATTTGTATCTTCTCGAGTCGGTCCTAAGAGCTTTCGCCCGTTAGTACCGCCCAGTAATTACGCGTCCTGTCCTTACTTGTTCTTGGGTTCACCCAGACTTGCCCATTTTACGCAAGCCATAACCGAACCTGCTAACAACTGTACCCTTCATGATTAGTTGCAAATGGAAGGGATCTTTGTGGTAGATGTGGATTAATAAAATGTATTAAACCTCACCGTCTTCTCAGTAATTAACCATCTTAATAATACTTATAATGACGATAAATTATTATAATAGAAAAATATTAAAAAACAATACATTCGGCTCACAAGTAAATTCTCGGGCGGAACTTTTGATGTTCGGTCCAATGCTCTCCCAATTGAGATACCGAACGCCCGTCGAAATTTTCTAGTACCTTTCTATTTCTTGCTTTGTTGGCCAGCGTTGTCTCATCAATAAGAGGAAAATCCTCTCGTATTCGAAAGAAATATTTTGACAAATGTTTGGGTAATCGATTAATATGAAACAATTTTAGGGTTCCGTTCCATGAAGGGAAAAAAACGGAACCCTTATAGGATCACTTTGTTTTCCGTCCGTCCGTTTTTCTATTTGTCTGTCAAGACCCTTTTTCTCAGGAGCGAGTAGAGGTATCAAGCTGGAATTTATATCAAATACTCTGGTCTACTGTCCCTTAGAGCTGTGAAAAATCAAACTTCTAAGCCAACGCAATCAAAAGGTACAGCTGTTTATGCCGCAAATTTTCGACACTCGCAAGGGAATCGAAACCTACAGAGTACTTCCCGTGAACCCAGAAACTTGAAATTTGGTACGAAGCAACGTCTTATAGCACAGATAAAGGAAAAATTGCCGAAGCCGTAAATTTCTTGTAATACCATATAATAAAATTATTTTTAAGGAACCCTCAGTGCGCGAGTCCGACTCGCACTTGGCCGGTTTTTCAATAGTATCTTATATAATGAATTATTTTTATAGGAAAAATCTGGTGTATTTCTATTAAAATAGGTTATTACATAAGATTGCATTGAAAAATGCAAAAAATAAATACAATGTTTTTATTAAATTTTTTGCATTCACAATGCAATATTTGTATAAGATATAAAATACGTGTGTAAAAAACAACTACGCCTCCGAGCCCTCAGATGGGATTCGAACCCACGACCTTTCGCTATCCGGGCGACTGCTCTGACCGCTGAGCTACCGAGACGCTGGCAAACGTGTCGAATTTTACAAACGTATTTCAACTTCTACTATGAGCTAGTATAATTCCACCAATGTTGAACGCTAACTACCTTCAACATCGAAAGTAATATTTTTACAAATATTAAACAATCGATTAAGATGGAACCAGCTATGATTATGTTTTTAATTTAATTTTTTGCATTCACAATGCAATATTTCTATAAGATATAAAATACGTGTGTAAAAAACAACTACGCCTCCGAGCCCTCAGATGGGATTCGAACCCACGACCTTTCGCTATCCGGGCGATTGCTCTGACTGCTCAGCTACCGAGACGCTGGCAAACGTGTCGAATTTTACAAACGTATTTCAACTTCTACTATGAGCTAGTATCGTTCCATCAATGTTGAACGCTAACTACCTTCAACATCGAAAGTAATATTTTTACAAATATTAAACAATCGATTAAGATGGAACCAGCTATAATTATGTTTTTAATTTAATTTTTTGCATTCACAATGCAATATTTCTATAAGATATAAAATACGTGTGTAAAAAACAACTACGCCTCCGAGCCCTCAGATGGGATTCGAACCCACGACCTTTCGCTATCCGGGCGACTGCTCTGACCGCTGAGCTACCGAGACGCTGGCAAACGTGTCGAATTTTACAAACGTATTTCAACTTCTACTATGAGCTAGTATAATTCCACCAATGTTGAACGCTAACTACCTTCAACATCGAAAGTAATATTTTTACAAATATTAAACAATCGATTAAGATGGAACCAGCTATGATTATATTTTTAATTTAATTTTTTGCATTCACAATGCAATATTTCTATAAGATATATAATACGTGTGTAAAAAACAACTACGCCTCCGAGCCCTCAGATGGGATTCGAACCCACGACCTTTCGCTATCCGGGCGATTGCTCTGACTGCTCAGCTACCGAGACGCTGGCAAACGTGTCGAATTTTACAAACGTATTTCAACTTCTACTATGAGCTAGTATCGTTCCATCAATGTTGAACGCTAACTACCTTCAACATCGAAAGTAATATTTTTACAAATATTAAACAATCGATTAAGATGGAACCAGCTATAATTATGTTTTTAATTTAATTTTTTTGCATTCACAATGCAATATTTCTATAAGATATAAAATACGTGTGTAAAAAACAACTACGCCTCCGAGCCCTCAGATGGGATTCGAACCCACGACCTTTCGCTATCCGGGCGACTGCTCTGACCGCTGAGCTACCGAGACGCTGGCAAACGTGTCGAATTTTACAAACGTATTTCAATTTCTACTATGAGCTAGTATCGTTCCATCAATGTTGAACGCTAACTACCTTCAACATCGAAAGTAATATTTTTACAAATATTAAACAAGGCGTAGTTGTTTTTTACATACGTATTTTATATCTTATGGAAATATTGCATTGTGAATGCAAAAAATTAAATTAAAAACATAATTATAGCTGGTTCCATCTTAATCGATTGTTTAATATTTGTAAAAATATTACTTTCGATGTTGAAGGTAGTTAGCATTCAACATTGATGGAAAGATACTAGCTCATAGTAGAAGTTGAAATACGTTTGTAAAATTCGACACGTTTGCCAGCGTCTCGGTAGCTCAGCGGTCAGAGCAGTCGCCCGGATAGCGAAAGGTCGTGGGTTCGAATCCCATCTGAGGGCTCGGAGGCGTAGTTGTTTTTTACACACGTATTTTATATCTTAAATAAATATAATTTATAAAACTTATAATAATTATATTACGAAAAAATGCTATGTTACATAATAATGAGTGAGTAAATATTTTTTATTGTACTCACGGAAATATATCAAATAATTATACTCGTATATACGTATAAATAGCTACTTGTTATTTCATAAATTATTATTACATTTAACACTTCTTTTAATATAAATTATTTTTCTTTTATAACAATTTATCTTATATGATCGCATTGAAAATGCATAAATTATATAAAAATTATAAAACTTCTTTTAATTTCATAATTTTAATTGTGTCATCTGTTTAGTGACTTGATTTAAATTGAATTATTTTGTAAATTTTATATGCTAATTTAGGTTTTTTTTATTATATTTTTATTCTAATTAGAATTCGATTGATTATATTTTTAATTCTGTTTTTATTAATTATGAATTGAATGATTTTTAAATTTTATTTTATGACCGATTGCTTCCAAGCAACCTTGAGATGAACAGATAAGAAATAAACTTTAAATGATAAATTTTAATAAGATTAATATTTACAAGACATTTAACTTTACAATCAATATATATTTCTTGTAATATTTTCAATTATGATTTAATGATTGAATGGTAGTGAAACAATTTGACAGTATTCAAATTCTATATTGATATTTAATTTTATGATAATTACATTACTGATAATATTTCTTAAATTTACGCGATTGACCTAGCCTAAAGTAAGGCTTGTTTTATAGATACTAGGGAACATATAGATATATAGTGTTGACCGTGACTCAAGTACAAATGTTAGTATTCATCACACAAACATCTGCCCCTTTCGGGATTCCATCCCAGGACTGTCGACGCGAAAAGCGAGGGTCGCTACAAAAAATGTCGTTTGGTTTGAAAATTAACTGAATGAATGAATAACTTGTATATAATATAATATAATTGTAGCTTCTGAAATAGTTTTATTACTTATCACAAAATTTTATATTTTTGAGGTCTTTTCTTAACAAATATGTATAAATGTTTGCATGTCGTCACAGCCTTTAATTAAGGCAACACTATGTAATGTTTTGTTATAATGTAATCAAAATTGTAAGGTGTGTGCTTACTTATATAAACGGCGGACTTATGCTGCTTATATTGGCGACATAAGCAAAAAGATCTTTCTTACATTGATATAAAGACCTTTTTTAAATCAACAACATATTCTAATCAATCAATCAATCAAATCATTTATTTGTAGACGCAGGTAGTTGTATTACAGATGGTGAAAATTATATCGTATCGCTATGTCTGGCCATTAACAGGCATACAAATTTCTAAGTAACTAAAATATATAAAGAAAAATGCCGAAATTCTTATACAAAAAAAAACTATTATAAACAATGTCATGAAATGAAATAAACAATTATAAAAAAGACTACACTCTAAACTCTTTTTATTAAAAAAAAGAAGTAAGGCTTTAAATTTAACCACATCAACCAGTGTGCCAATGCCACGAGCGTTTAAAAACAGAATTTAAAAAGTCGCAAGCCCGCTTGCGTCACGGGGGTGTGGCGTGACGTCACGGACGGAAATAGATCGCGGCGCGGTCTTGTTAGGTGTTGTGCAGCTCTCCTATAGCTGTACGCTGCATTTTCAACGTTGTGCAGGTAATTACTGACGTCATAGCTTAATTGATAGATGGATGTAGGTCATTGATCTTGCTTCGGCCTTATGTGATACTTGCCTTTGATTATTTGCTTCAATATAGATAGTGACGAACAGATATTGATTTAGAAGTAATGTTCTACTCACTGTAAAACCGTGTCACATTAAAAATTTATTTCTATAGGTACTGTGTTTTTTTGAAGTCATACTTCTTTAGGCGCATAATGAAAAAATGATGAGAGTGAAATGTGACACAAAATTATTATGTTGTATTTCTGACACAAAATTATCATGTCGAAGTTGTGACACAAGATTATCATGTTGAAGTTGGTCGCAAAAGCGACATGGAATAAATAAGGATGAAGTTGGCCGCTTATTTAATGTTAATTGTAATTTATTTGGTTTCTGCCAATTTAGTGTGACATGGTTCTACGGTGTATACAATATACACGTTATTGGCCGTAACTGTATATGTATACATGTGCCGTTCACTACATATACTAATGGAAAGTTATAATAAATGGATATTGTGGAAATAAAATGATGATTATATATCCATATTATACTGGATATATAATCATCATTTTATCAGCGCTCAGGATACTGTTGGGGCTGCTGCGGTACTATAGTGCGCCAGGCATGTTTACCGAGGTTCGCATACAAGACTTTTATGCCATGATGTACAAACTAATTACCTCATTGATGCACAGAGTTCGCTGCCAACAACCTTCTGTCAGTGATCGCAGATCGCTACGACGGTCTTATAATAAGACATTGGGTCACTGTACACATGACCCTATTCTACTGAGCTAGTGTTTTTACAAGCGTATTTTATATCTTACTAGCTGACCAAGTCACGCGTTGCTGTGTTATAAATTAAAATGATATCTATCCTATCTGATAAATTATTATAATAGAAAAATACTAAAAAAAATCGACTCGGGTCACAAGTAAATTCTCAGGCGGGAATCGAACCCGCAACCTTTGGAAATCCGGTCCAATGCTCTCCCAATTGAGCTACCGAGCCTTGTGAACACTCATCCAAATTTTCTAGTACCTTTCTTATTTTACGCTGTAGGCCAGCGTTGTTTCATCAATGAGAGGAACATCCTCTCGTATTCGAAAGAAACATTTTTACAAATGTTTTTGAGCAATCGATTAAGATGAAACAGCCATTTAGTTTTATATATTTTTTATGCATTTTCAATGCGATCTTATAAGATAAATTATTATAATAGAAAAATACTAGAAAAAAATCGTTTTTTTCTAGTATTTTTCTATTATAATAATTTATCTTATAAGATCGCATTGAAAATGCATAAAAAATATATAAAATCTATCCTATCTATCAAGTTGGGTCAAACTGCACACGGTGTACAAATTTGATTAAAATCGGTTAAGTAGTTGGAGTTGGAGGAGTCCATCGCAGACAAGTAACGTGACACGTAATTTATATATATTAATATAGAAATATGGCAATGTGAATGAAAAAAAAAAATACAATGACCTGTCTATATAAATAAAAAAAATACAATGACCTGTCTATATAAATTAAAAAAATACAATGACCTGTCTATATAAATAAAAAAAATACAATGACCTGTCTATATAAATAAAAAAAATACAATGACCTGTCTATATAAATAAAAAAAATACAATGACCTGTCTATATAAATAAAAAATCCCAGTCTTAGTGTTTGACCGCGATGAACTCCGAAACTACTTAACCGACTATTATCATCTTTTTTTTTTAATTTGTAAGTTTTGTTGCAACTAAGGACATAGGATAAGTTTCATTTTAATCAATAGCATTGCGTAGCCGGGTCAGCCAGTTTAGTTATATATCAAAGCAATCAAATAAAAAACCAAAATGAAAAATGTCAAAATTAATATAATAATATCGTAAATATATACTTTGATTGTTGCGAGAGTCTGTTTGAATAACAGTGCTGATTCTACGCAATTTCACTTGTGGATTGTGGAATAGAATCGCAAGCTATCTACTTTGATGTGCCTGGAATCGTCGTCGGGTTGGTGACATTTTATATGATTCGATTCTCTTCGCCATCCGCAACTTGTGCTTAGCTATTGATGACGGCCATAACGAAATTGCTGAGTCGCCATAGATTTCATTTGAACTATTTTCAAGACATTTTTTTATATATGAATGCTATTTTTTCTTATTCTTCTTCACATTTAAATAAACTTTAATAAGTAATCACAGGTATAATGACTGATAAACTTCTTTTACCGAACGTACGATGCGTTCATTTTTGTTTTTGTATTTTGTCGTGACGTTTCAAATTATTTCGCCGTGATCACATAATGAATAAGCCTTTCCTACCATCTCCCTTCCAATATTTTAATCGGGCAAGTTTTGTATCAAAAAAATTGACAAATAATAGACAAACAATATGATATAGAACTTAAGGTGCACTTTTCTTTATTTTTGTATTGAGGGTTGATTTAGGGTTAAAATTTTCCAGTTGTACTTAAGACATGTATATATTTTTATAAATTTTACATATTTTATGCATTTTTCAATGCGATCTTATATTATATATTATAGTATTTTTATAATATACATGTATATATTTAAACTTTTGACTTTGCTACATGGGGTTTTTCATTTCATATATCTTACGAGACACAGGTAACAATTCTTTATGTTTTACGAAAAAATCTTGTTTTTTTTCAAATCGGTATTCTTAATACACTTAATGATAGTAATATTTCATACTGAGCTAAGGAGAAAACAAAATGAATACAGTCTGTAAGAGCTGGAGAGGTCATATTGAAGCCATAGGGGTAATTCAAAAAAAGAACTCGTTGACAACTTTTTTTTATCATCAACTCCTGAAAAAAGACAAACGTTGCATCCGCATTCCACAAACAACGGCTTTATTCAGCCTCGAAGCCAATCGCGAACCGGGTCGCTTTATATAGCTTGAAGGTTCACGGCCTCCTCGCTTTGGACACTTTCCCTGCGGTTGAATATGCACGCTATATATAAAGATTTAAAGCCTATTTTTGGATTCACTTTCGTTTGTAGTATAAGTCGGCTGATATGCAGTGCTGTACACTTTCGTGAGTTACCTCGTCTCGAGTGTTATGTATGAATGCGTCTTAGAATGCAGTGATGAGATTAGGAATTTTATTAAGTTTAACATCTAATAAAGTTCTCTAGGCTCGTAGAATCGTTGAAAATTAAAAAAAAACGATTTAACGTATCAATGTGAACCGTTTGGTGCTACGGTAGCGATCCTGTCTTTCACACCAGTGGTACTGGGTTTGAATCCCGAAAGTTGCAGTTTGTGAACTGAATACGAGCACTTGTACCTGCGTCATGGATATTTATGTATATTTTTATTAGTATTACATATTTATGTAGCCAATGTGTATGTCTATCCGTTGCCCTAGTATCCATAACACAATCCTTACAGTTCTAACTTTGGGCTAGGCTAATCAGTGTGGCAGTAAGAAATATTATTATTTCAACAAAAAAAAAAATTAAGGTTATTTTGCGCATTGTGCGCGAAAGTGAAAGAACTAAATATAATTAATATTATATTATTAATAATTAATATTATAATTAATAAATTATTAATTATTAATATTAATTTAGAAGTCGTCAAATCGCTCATGCGATATCTAGAAAATGAATTTCTTCTCACGATATCGAATTATACGTGATTTTGGGTGGATACTATCGATTGTTGGTTATTCGATTTTTCGATAACACTATTTTGAGGTACTCTTCACAAGTTAATTCTCAGGCGGTAATCCAACCCGCAACCTTTGAGAGAGCATTGGAAACGTTCAAAATACTTGTGTGTGAGGGTCGTTTTTTTCTAGTATTTTTCTATTAAAATAATTATCATTAAATTTGTGTTTAAGGTCAAACATTATTTTATTATAATAGGGGTTAAAGTATGAAATTGCCGTTTTATTGCAATAGGTTCTTTGAATTGACATAGAATCTTCATGGTTTGAGGTTTTCGAATGAAACTTTTTTTAAATGGTTTCTATGATGTTCTTTTTTTAAAAAATGTAAAACATTTGAATATCGACTTTCAATTGTTTTTGTTATTCAATTTAGACAAGAAAGATGGATACTGCGAAAATTCGAGTTATTTTTGAATACGAGTTCCGACGCGGAACTAACGCGGCAGAAACAGCCCGCAATATCAATGCTGCGTTTGGAGAGGGGTCTACTAATGAACGCACCGTGCGATTTTGGTTTAAACGCTTTCGTGATGGAAATTTCGACTTAAAGAACGAGCCACGAGGAAGACCGCCCACACAGGTAAATAACGATGAATTAAGAGAGATAGTGGAAGCCGATCCTAGTCAAAGTACCCAGGAATTAGCGGCATGGTTTAACGTTACCTTACCCACAATATTGACTCACTTGCGTCAAATCAATAAAATAAAAAAATACGAAAAATGGGTGCCTCATGATTTGACTGATCTGCAGAAAGAAACGCGTGTTGAAACTTGTGTTGCCTTGTTGAACCGGTACAGAAATGAAGGAATATTGGATCGAATTGTAACATGTGATGAAAAGTGGATTCTTTATGATAACCGGAAAAGAAAAATGCAATGGCTGACCCCAGGTCAAATGCCACAACAGTGTCCTAAAGCAAAACTTACCAATAAAAAGGTAATGGTAACTGTTTGGTGGTCTCAGCATGGTGTTATTCACTATAGTTTTCTCCGATCTGGTCAAGCAATAACGGCAGATGTCTATTGTGCCGAACTCCGAACCATGTTGACAAAACTAGCAGTAAAACAGCCCCGACTCATGAATCGATCTTCACCATTATTGCTCCACGACAACGCGAGACCTCACACAGCACGAGAAACCATTTTGACCCTTCAGGAACTGCAGTTAGAAACCATTCGTCATCCTCCGTATTCACCAGACCTTGCTCCAACGGACTACCATTTTTTTCGTGATTTGGACAATTATCTACGTGACAAGAAGTTTTCTTCCCAGGAGGCAGTACAAAATGCTTTCACACAGTTTGTGCAGTCTAGATCGTCGGAATTCTATCGCAAAGGCATTAATGACCTTCCCATTAGATGGCAGCAATGTATAGATAATAATGGCAACTATTTTGATTAAATAAATTTGTTAAAAATTTAAAAAATAAACAATATAGATTTTCAGTACAAATCGGCAATTTCATACTTTAACCCCTAATATTTAGGAATACATTTCAAAAGTAACATAAAAATATCTTAATTTGTTTATATGACAACACGCTCTGAAGAACATCATTATATTTACAAAGAGTAAATATTGATATAGCATTTTGAACGTTATAAAATTTAATATACTACGAAACGGGTACAGATAATATAAAAATAAAGAGAATAAAAATATTATTAAATAGCATACATTTCCACGAATTTGAAAGATACCTAGATTGCGTTTGCAATTCGTAGAAAGCTACGCTCCGTAGCACCGTAGCATGTTTGGTCTTTGATGTTACCTCGCTATTATCCGGTTCACGTTTTTTATTTCTTACTGTAAATAAAACACAATGTTGTATTTTATCATTAAATAATTCTTCAGTATTTTAAAAAAGTATGGAATTCACCTTTTATTAAAATACAAAAGTTTTGTTGCTAATAATATCATGATATCAATACCATATGTGAGTGATATGCCACCCCTAAGGCTCTAACAGAACGTAGATATCTAACTAACAGGTCTACTTTCGATACACCTTTAGCTATAAGCTTACCGAGAATATGATCAAACTGAAAAATTAAAAAGCACAATGATGTTCCCTTTTTAGCTTTACAATTTTAACTGCATTGCACTTTAAAAAGTAAAGGCCTCCAAGGGTGTTTGCGTCGTAAAATCTGTAAATAAAGCCGAGTGGAAGGCGCCAGTTTATTACATAATTTCATGGGCCATCATTGCGGATTCATATTTTAATTCGACTTTCCAAGAAACTTTCTAATGGCGGACGGTGCGGCGAGTGTCGTGCGCATAATTGGGGTCGCAACTTGTGAATGTGTATGATTTCCCTCAAATCACTGCTTTGGGATAGGATGACATTTTTTTTCGGAACAAGATTTTTTATTTTATTTCAAATGGGTTCGCTCTTGGTCCCAATCAAGCCCGGGGGCCAAGACAGGGTCCACGATGGAACGAACTGACCCAGAAGGTGCCTATTCACCCTGGCTTTAAAAACGAACTTTACCCCGTCCGTTTTTAAAGCCAGCCAAAATAGTACTCGGAAATTCAGACGCAGGGAGGGAGTTTCACTCCTTTACTATGCGCATTATAATAGATGTTGAGAAGCGCTTGGTGCGACAGTGCGACTGGATGTCCGATGGAAAAAGGGAGATGGTGGTATGAGCATATGCAGCTCTTGAGCACACTCTCCAAAATACATTCTGTAGAAGACCTACAGACAGGCAACTTTGCGGCGGTGAGCTAAGGTGTGAAGGTGAAGCTTGCTTTTCACCAATTTGCTGCCACTAATGAGCCTGATAAACTTCAAATGTCCTTGCCGAATTTCTTGTGGTTTCTTATATAAAATCAATCAACAGCTGAAAGTAGGCCTCAGTAGCGCCGTAAGAAGAAAATAGTGTTATTGGAAAATACACATATGTACGTTGGGAACGTGAGTTAATTCCTAGCTTAACAATAATTGTGAGTTGCCTTCATGTGTTTCCAGGGTCTTTTCACTATTTCTACTAAATATAAATGTTATTTCGTTTAGTTATATTGCATTATACGTAAAGAAAGTTAAGAATATACTTTTTCGTACCACTTGCTCAAAAAAGTGACATTCTATGCCACAAAAGGAGAACATAACAATAGTCATTTTTAATCTGTTAAAAACAGGGCAAGAAAATCGTACTGAATTTCATTCATCCTCTAGGTGGAGAATGTGATTTAAATTTGGAATACTTACCGAAATTTAAACTGAACTACATCTGTGTTTACACCATTGAGTTTGTATATAAAGCATTACACACCTTTTTGAAAAAGGAATAGGCATTTTACTTTTAATGGTAATTATTTTTAATAAATGCTTATCTCATATTATTATTGTGTTATTTTTTTCGCAAATGGTACGAAAAGTAGAGTATTTTCCTAGGTGATAAAGCTGTCTTAGTCTTGGGTGAACTTAAATCCCTCGCTACACTCAGGACTCGTCTTAAATCCCTCGCTTCGCTCGTGATTTAAGTTTTTAACACCCTCGCTACGCTCGGGAGTAAACCTAGAGTCCTTCGTTACGCTCGCGATTAAAATCGTCACCCGCGACAGAAGACACTGCTTTATCCCCTTGGTTAATAATCTACTATTATTCTATTCCACAATCCTTACTGAGTTTCTTGCGGCTTCTTCTTGGTACAAGCTCTCCCGCCGTAAGACTTACGTAGCCCTGGCATAGTTGTTGAATTTTAATAAATGCATTGTAAACTCTCATGTCGAATTAAAAGCATTTTATCTTATACTAGCGACCCGCCCCGGCTTCGCACAGATGCAATGCTCTACTTTATTGTGCATGTATTATACATATAAACCTTCCTCTTGAATTACTCCATCTATTAAAAAAACCGGATCAAAATCCGTTGCGTAGTTTTAAAGATTTAAGCATACATAGGGATATAGGGACAGAGAAAGCGACTTTGTTTTATACTATGTAGTGATTATCTTTGGTCAAAGATGGAGTCATTAACTTTGATGTCATAAAAAATTAAAGCAATAAATGAAGGTACTGTGAGAAAGTTTTATAATGTTTGTTGTATTTAGAGGCCATTATCTTCTTATGAGGTATACCAGCCACATCATACCCATTTAGAATAGCTTACTCTAAACAAATATAAATAAACGGTAACAAATAGGTCATACATAAATAAACAAACTAACAAGACGCAGCTGATTGTGTGTCTGCTATTATTGTCAAAAAATTACCTACATTTAATCTATTTATTTTGTGTTTCTATATGAACTTTAGCTAATTGCTTAATACTTATCATTGCTTTTATTTGCTAGTAAGATATTTCAACGTAATATCAGAGTTGTATTGTATGTCCCCACCCTTTAATTTTCCAATTACCTTCCGATCGCAGCAAGACGCGAATCAACATTTATTTCATTTTTTTTTATTATTATACGAAAGTCTCAAATTAGAAGGTTAGACTTTTGAACACCACCAAGGGACCGTAGATTTGAGTATTAAACTTCAACTTTATATTTTCACGCGTTCCTAAGAACAAGTGAATTGTTTCTTGCTACCATACACATATTTTTTAATAAGGATCTTGAATTAGGTTAAATTAGGTTTTTTTGAAATTTTTCACTTGAATTTATTACGTGAGTCACAACTTATACCTACACTGTATATAAATATACACACATACACATATATATATTTACATATACAATAATATTTACAATATAACAACATGTACAATATTTACATAACTTTAACTGTATCTATATATAGTTTGCTACTTAATTAAATTTATAAATAATATTTTGTAATAGTGCTGACAGCACCGAAATATGTGCGGTTAATAACTGAACAACAAGTAACTAACAGATGGACACACGGACGGACAACGAAGTGATCCTATAAGGGTTCTGTTTTGATGTTATAAATATACATATATAACTCAACTTTAAGTTTTTAAACCGTTATAAATATTTTTTTGCAGTATTCCATAGCACAATTATTTTTTCCAAATATATTACATTTAATATATTAAAAATTAATATTTAATAAGAATATTCTTAGAAAAGACATTCCTTTTAAAGTAAGGTTTTTATTTAGCTCAAAGGTGCCCCTAAAATGTCTCCGTAAACATTAACTACGTCATTGACATGAAAATTAAGGATATTGCAGTAATCATTTTGAATGTCTTTTCCCTTGTTATGATTATATTAAATTGAGAGGCAGCATCCCTTTCAAAGCTTTGCGGGAAAGGAGTACACTCAAGCAGTTCCTACATTTTGTCTGAATTTTTACAAGCTTCTATTTACTTTCACCTGTTCCGGTATCTGTAATGAAATCTTGTAAGTTAAATTTGACCTACTTCTCCGTTTTCAATTGAGCTGAAATTTTGCATGCATATATCACGTGACAATGCAATATTATGATGACATGGAGCTGTTCTGATGCTGGAGGTGGATGGTAGCCTTAGGTACTTCGTAATGAAACGATACAACCCCATCGAGTTTGGGCTAGTTTGATTCGTATTGACGAGTACATTGATCCTATATGGGAGCCAGGATCTGGTGCTGGATATGGAAGGTGGCTATTGAAATACCGCAACAAAACGATAAGACCTCATCGAGTTTGGGCTCGTTTGATTTAGTTTTTTACTTGTTTGTTCGTTTTATTAACAAATTTATTAGAAGCTTGATTTAAAAAGGATTTTTGAAGTGAAAACTTCTTTAGCGGCGTTGTGCACTTTTTGGGATGGGTAAAAAATGTTAAACTCGCGTCAGGTCACGTGACCTGATCGAAAATTCGTAAGACGGCGTAGGGCGCTTGCGCGATGTGCGTATAGTCGTGTCATTTTTAACTTCATAGTGACAGTTACATTATTATACTTTTTAAAACTGTCATTATGAAATTTTAAAATAACAGGTAATGTCATGAGAACGCATGCGTTCAACTGATTTTATTCATTGCGCATGTGCAAAATCCTGCACATGCGCACAAAAAAATGCAACGAACACGACTTGGTGTGTTTGTTGACATGTTTGTATACGATAGCGCAATAAATGAATATTGTATTTTACCACATAAATGATAGCACTTTCATACTGATCATTAAAGCAATTCGTGCGAAATTATTCCTTAACCATTTCAAAATATCAAAAATGCACAACGTTAATATTCAGGTTTTCACTTCTGCCGGTACTCCCGGAGTGCAACCCGTTGTTTTTTTAATGGAATCTTGTTCGTTATTTACTTACCTTTTTCTCCGACTTAATATTTAAAAACAAACAATTGTGATATTTATAAAAAGTTGTTAAATTATCATATAGTAAAGTTATAATACGAATATTAACTTTTTTGTATTTAATTTTTATTTTTTACATTTACATTGCAATTACAATTATTGTTTTTTTGGTTTTTGGTATTACGCTCCGCTCCAATATATGGTGCTAGCGAAGCTTTATGCTTAGCGACTGCTTTGACCTAGTATAAAATATACATGAATCTCTTTAGTGTTTCGATACTCATACTTAACAATATTTTTATTTCACCAGGATATTTTAAAAATAAAAATCATAAACATAATATATTACACAATGTTTATTAAACGGAAGACTGTTAATTATTATTAACTTGATTTTTGTATAAAAGCACAACTTTAAATTAAAATTGTTTAAATTTATTGGAATGAAGATGGCAGTACAATACATGGTACCACACACAATAGTAGTTTATGATACTGTTGCATAATAAGGGTTCTTATAACACGAGTGTGTTTTAAAAAAACGAGCCGTAGGCGAGTTTTTTTATAGTATCACACGAGTGTTATAAGACCAAGTTATGTATAGTGTCATACACTACTTTATCTACTTTCATACTATAATACGTAAAACAATATTGCAAATAAAACGCTGAATATAACAACAAATTTTTAAATGTCAAATGTTGGCGCCAAGGTGCAAATATCGATTGCGCATGCGTGTTGCGTCGTCACGGACTCGTTCATTGAAACCTTTTTAAAGTAGAGGTTCAACCTCCTTGGTCCAGATGGAGGTTGTATAGGTGTATCGTTATGATAAAAAAGTTATATTATGTTACAGGTGTCCATACAAGACCTGTATCGTAATGAAACTTTTTTTTTATTATTTTTGGCCTGTACGTAATGTTTGTCATAAGCATTTTGTTTTCAGTTTTAGAATCTTTGTATTATAGTATTAGAGTAGATAAACAATTTTATCTATACAGATATCTATACGATACAGGTCTTGTATGGACACCTGTATCATAATATAACTTTTTAATCATAACGATACACCTATACAACCTCCAGCTGGACCAAGGAGGTTGAACCTCTACTTTAAAAAGGTTTCAATGAACGAGTCCGCGACGACGCAACACGCATTCACAATCGATGTTTGCACCTTGGCGCCAACATTTGACATTTAAAAAATCTTTTCAATATTTAAACAAAGTTTGGTTTTGTTTGCAACATTGTTTTACGTAATATAGTATAAGAGTATATAAATTAGTGTATGACACTGTACATAACTTGGTCTTATAACACTCGTGTGATACTATAAAAAAACTCGCCTACGGCTCGTTTTTTTAAAACACACTCATGTTATAAGAACCCTTATTATGCAACAGTATCATAAACTACTATAATTGACTACCGCTTGGTGCAACGGTAGCGTTTCGCACCGACGGTGCTAGATGTTTGTGTGATGAATACGACCATTTTTACCTCAGTAATTATATATATAAATTTTCTATTAATATCATATACGTATGTCTATCCGTTTACCTAGTGTCCATAACACAAGCCTTACAGTGTTTACTTTGGGCTAGGCTGATTGGTGTGAACGTAAGAAATATTATTATTATTATTTTTTCAACTGTTTTTGTCCTAAATAAAATTAAAAGTAAAACACATTGCTAAACTGCATTTAATTCTATTACTATATAACTTTTCCTTAAAAGAACTTATTACTCACTGCTTGTTCAAATGAACTCCGCAATACATAATAGATCAATGATAAATAACGAAAATTCCCAAAATAGGGTACGAAATTCAGTAACTTAAATGTTAAATTTAATTAATAATCAAACCGAACTGTAAGCCTTTTCCTTGAGACGGCAAGTTCCCGTAATTAATCACAATATAAATAATATTAACGAGACGGCAGGTCACACCGACGAAACTCTAATTAATAAACAGTTAAATGTGAACTCTAAAACAAATAAATCAAAGCACCGTTTCGAATAACCGAAGCCCCTTTTAGGAAACGGTGTGATTTATTTTCTGGTGAAATAAATATTCATAAAAACGCACATAAATTAGTGTCGTGAAAATTTCGTCGGGGGAGAGGGATACACAAAATATTAATGACAAGTATGTTAAATTCATGATAATTTAACCTTTATGGTGAATTTATATCAAAAATAGATAATTTTGACGTAATTATAAGTTGGGTGGATTTTAATTTATAATTCGCCGTATGTCGTTTATTCCCTGTATGTTATTGCAATGTTCAGGGATACTTACTTTAAGTAAGTACAGATACTTGTTGACTTTGTTGTAATCAACGAAATAATGATATCATAACACTATTAGTATTGTCATAACAAAATAATTTTGTTTTTTTTGTGGATTGTGTATGGTGACGAAGTATTATATTGTAAATGTCGTTACTTCTGTTAAAGCTGACGAGTTTCTTACGCCCATTCTTCTTGTCAGTTAAAAGACGTCCTGAATGGGTGGTAGGTAAAAATGTTGGACGATTCAAAACTAGTTATTTTTAAGTGCATTTGAATAAAGTTATTTTCATTTTCATTTTCAATTGTTTCCTGGTATACAATTTAAGGGACTTCAACTAAGTGAATAAGTATCTTCAAGACAAGCGCGTCACATCCTAGATTGCTTCATTGTTTACCATCAGGCGAGAAAGCGGTCAAACGCTTACCTATCCATATATATAAAAATATTCCGTCACAGTGTTTGATCGCGATGAACTTCGAAACTACTCCATCGATATTGATGTTTTTTTTTCATTTTGGTGAATTTGTTACGACTTAGGACATAGTATAGCTACTTGTCAGTCTGCTATCACCCCCCACCCCTCTTAACGTTCTAAAGCGCGGATTGTGAAAAAAAAATGTCGGACTCGTAGATAAAAATGCCGTTTCCTCGCAAAATAGTGAAGCTAGGATAAAACAAAAAATTCTACCGTAAAGCTGATTAAATAAGGAATTCGCCACAGAATATTTAGATCTCTGGGACTCAAATTTAAAAGTTAATAATAAAAAAAATAACAGCAGGCCACGTGGGATTTTGAATATGTTAGCAATTGCTACCAGGTACTGACGCAGCGTGTTGGCTATCGGTAGCATTTGCTACCGTGGACTGACAAGTGGCTAGGTTTCATTTTAATTTATAACACAGAAACGTGTGGCCGGGTCAGCTAATTTACTATAAAAAAAATTCTTACACTTTCGAATCCGCTTGGTGATACGAAACTCCGTTTATTGATACCGAAAAGCTTTTATTTAACGTTATTCTATTGAATGCTTACATTGCGACTCCTTTTCAGGAACCATGTTCACAAGGCATACTCTTTGAAAAGAACATATTCTATACTTGGTCGTGTACTCACATTTTTTTCAATACATTATTTCGTACTACATGATGGAGTAAAAGTATCAATATTTTTCTTTTATGATCTTTTCTTTCTTTCAAATAAATCGTTCTGAAGCAAGAATATTTGGAATTTGAATATTGCTCAATGGCTCTAATGATCGCATACGACTGTGAGGCATTATGGGAATTTGAAGACCGCCCGTATATTATATTTATTTTATTTTAACCATGGTAAAAATGAAATACGAGTAAATATATTATTATAGCTAATTCCACCTTAATAGATTATGAGATATCTGTAAAAATATTACTTTCAATATATTGTTTTAAACTAACATTATAGTAATATAAGTTATATACGGGATTGTTACCATGTACCTTGTTTTTGCCATGTGAACAGTGGTACGGGTATCGAACGCAATAAAAGACTTCGTCGGAGGGTAGACTGATATGTCTGCCAATAACAGCCTTCCCGCAATTGCTTCAGTTGCTCCGTGATCATGGCGTTTGCAACACTGCCGAAATATCAGAAACTCAATAAAAACAAGGTACATGGTAATAATCCCGTATATAACTTATATTAGAATGTTAAAGGTAGTTAGCCTGCAACGCATTGCATGTCATTGTTGAATATCAGAACAATCATAAAATGTAAAACTTGTCTATAATATTTATATATATCATGTGTGTGGATCTTACGATGAATGCCAAAAGTATGCCAATAGAAGTAATATTGTTAAAGTTCCAAAAAAAAAAACAATTTATTGTTTTTATTATGCATCATATTTCATGTGATAACAATAAATTTGCTATAAAAACTCCTATGTTCATTTTAAAACAGCCAGAAGTATCCGCATACCTTTTGTTCATCATACAGAAACCAAGCTAATGTGGCCTCTGAACTCCATATAAAACATTGCGTTTTCTCAAGGATAGAGGGGGTTGGAGCTCTTCTGATTCTGGTCGCGAGAGCCCGATAAGACGCCCTTGTTGGAAGTTATTACCGCCTTAGATAATGGACAGGCTGGTGTATGAAGCATATTGGTGCAACAATCGATTAAAGAGGGCTCTCGATTTTAGATAGTAAAACCAAAATGGCGGCGGGTTTGTAAGGGTACTCTTGAAAAGAGTTTTCATATTCTTTGTGGTTGGAAGAACGGAGTTTTTGGTTGCTACTGGCTGTTGTGGGAAGCTTTCTTTTATGCTGTCTTTTCTAACAGCTGAATTCAATAACTAACCTCCAGTAAAAGATAATGATACTACTATTTAAATAAAAAAGTTTGTAACGGTTTTTTGCGCATTATTAATATTTAATCCTGACGTTTCGACTCCTTTACAAGAGCCGTGATCACAAAATAAAAATTGGATTTACTAGCGGCCCGTCCTGGTTTCGCACGGGTGGACAAAATTCTTCAAATTTTTTTCTATTATTAAATATTTTTCCGTCAGCGCCATCTAGCGTCCGGTAGACGAACGACTTGCGATTAACGCGTTGCTATGGTAACGCGTATACAATGGAAAAAGAGCGGGAAAAGGAGCGGACAGACAAACAACAAATTTGTGATCTTAGATAATAGATTAATAGTTAGGAACGAGCCCGATTAAAAAATAGTAGAAAATATATGACGACCATTGTCTTAGTCATCCTGTGATCACGGCACCCGTAAAGGAGTCGAAACGTCAGAATTAAATATAAATTATGAGCAAAAAACTACTACTTGTTTTATTTAAATGTGTAATGTGCGCAGAAGTTTAAGAATTAAACAAAATACTGAATTTATAGCTTAAACATTTCTGTAAAATATAAATGACGAGATATAATGAAAATCGTATACCCATTAAATTCAAATCTATCTCATGCTGAGGATAAATTCGCGCGATTAAGAGTCTAATTGTAAGTGTTGGCAGTAGTAGCAATAACTGACGGTCGCTTTAGCTTATCTTTTGGGCCAAACGCTCACTAGTTCGAATCCCGAAAAAGTTTGATTATGTGACGAAAACCAACACTTGTATCTGAGTCACGGGTATTTATATATATTTTCCATTAATATTAAATATGAATGTATATATATATTTGTCTTTCCGTTACTCTAATATTCGAAACATAAGTTATTTTGGATTAGGCTAATTGCACAAATATTAAGGCGAACTTAATGCCCTAGATATTTTCCACCAGTTAACCTTAGGGTTATGTGAAGACGAGTATGAAGAAGAGTGCAGAATGTAAAAAATGGTGTAATAGCTACAGAGTGTATAGTAAGTACCTTTATAATTCCGATTAAAGTTGATAGTGTAACATGCATAAAACTCGGGAATATTATTATAAAGCCCGAAAACCACCACATGGCTGATATTTTTAATTCAGTTGTATGGAAAACAGCAAATTGACATCCCTAGAAGTAGGTGGACTATTGTTTTTGAATGGATTACCGTTCCATTAATGGTCAATCACAATACACCATTTCGGTCTCGGGTTGCCGCTATTCGGTTTTTACATAAAAAGAAACATGTTTTTTTCTATCAGATATAAAATACGCAGCGACAATGTTTAATATTTGTAAAAATATTACTTTCGATGTTTAAGGTAGTTAGCGTTAAACATTGATACGATACTAGGTCATAGTAGAAGTTGAAATACGTTTGTAAATTTCGACCAGCGTCTCGGTAGTTTAGTGGTCAGAGCACTCGCCCAGAGAGCGAAAGGTCGTAGGTTCAAATCCCACCTGAGGTTTTCCATGCGTATTTTATATCTTATAGAAATAAGGCATTGTTAATGCAAAAAAAAAATATATAAAAACACATTTTTTCACTTTAGTAATTGTTTTCAGGCAGTATTATAATTTTCCAGGGTTGTTCGCGCGGTACTCTATATGTTACTGGGATTATAGAGGTGTTATGAAACAAAACTGTTATTTATTTTGTTTTCTATATTTAATCCTGATGTTTCGACTCCTTTACACGAGCCATGGTAGTGAAATGCGTCATTCATTCATTTATTTATTTGCAAGCAAACACGGTACAAAGGATGTATAAAATTGCATTATGCTTACGTGTTGCACCAGCTACTGGCTCGCAAACGTTAAAATGTAAAAGAAGGTATATAATTTCAAATAATTCAACATGCAGTTAAATCTATCTCTATATATCTAATGAATAAGCATTGTCATAATTAAATTTTAATAAAAATATCACTACAATGTCAAAATTTACAAAATACTAATAATAATTATAAGAATATCACAATTTAATTATTTGTCAGTAAATTACCGCGCGCCCCACCCCTCTCAACAAATATGTCGGACTCCTAGATAAAAATGCCATTTTCATGCTAAATAATGAAGCTAGGATCAATCAAAAAATACTACCGTAAAGCTGATTAAATAAAGTATTCACCACAGTATATTTGGATCAGTGTAACTGAATAATTAATCGTAATTAAAAAAAAACAGCAGGCCATGTCGTAATTTGTATATGGTAGCAATTACTACCAGGGACTGACGAGGGGCGTGGACTATCGGTAGCAATTGCTACCGTGGACTGACAAGTAGTTAAATAGTATAAATACGGTAAAATTGTTTTATTTAAATGCTAGATAATGTTAACCTCTCAAATTATTATTTTTTCGTTGCTTACAATAAAAAACCGCGACTGAAAATATAATAATTCACATACTTTTTTTATGAAGTTCCCAACCTTGGATACATGTACTTTCGCCCATTTGTATGTAAAGTACATACAGCTTATCGTAAAGCGAATCGGGTTTTATTAAACCATTTGCCGTTTACATTGTACAATTGTAAACTCTTTTTTTATCTGTATTTTTAATAAAGAGATGCGAATTGATATCTGTATACAAACGACAGTGATTTATTTGACAAGATTTAGTGTTATAGAATTTTGATAATTGTTTAAACGAGTTTTTGGTGCAACGGTAGCGATCCTGCTTTTCGCACCGATCGTCTTAGGTTTGAGTCCCGGAAGGGGTAGATGTTTGTGTGAGGAATACGAGCATTTGTATCTGAGTCATGGGTATTTTATTATAATATCTATGTATCAAATATGTATGTCTATCCGTTACTCTAGTATCCATAACACGAGCCTTATAGTGACGATCATGTACTCACGATCAGCTTAAAGCTGCGAATTGATTGCATTTTTTCGCATCAGTTGAACTGACGTCAATCCAAAATTTGATCGTTTTAAGTGACGACGCGCAACATATTTCCGAGATTAATATAAATCCAACTCGGCGCGTCGCGCCAAACTGATCGTGAGTACATGATCGTCAATCCAACACAAACAGGTAGTACACTTCCTAACAGCCCGACCGATTGAAAACCGAAGAGCCGGAGTAACGCCAGTGAATGCGGAAATCGAGTTGGCCTAAAACCATTTGGAGTGATGCCACAGTTGTACGAAAAACTGATCGTCAATGCCCACTTTTATAGTGCTTACTTTGGGCTAGGCTTATTGGTGTGAATGAATGAAATATTATTATTATTATGTATTATTTATTATGTCTTGATGACAAAATGATATTTGCGATTGAGTTATTTTAATGCGTTAACTATTTCTATCCTCAATTATAATTTTATTTTTATGTTACTCGTAACAGTATATAACAGCATGTGGTGGTTACTTTTAATTATTTGTGTATTTACCCATAGAACTAAACTATTCACTTTTATGTTAATCAAATAAAAAAGGGTCTGTGTCAGCTCCGACGCACGACTGGAGTTTACTCCTTAAAGCTGAGCATTGACGGTCAGTTTTTTGCGTCAGTCTAGACGTTAAACTGTTAAACCTATTTGTGTCGAAAATAAATGAAATCTTAACATTAATTCTTACAGCGGCTACTGTTCGTTGTTGTTCGTTCGTTACCAAACCAAAAAACAAGAAAGAAAGGCTTAAAAAAAAGGAGTCAGTTCACTCATGTCAATTTTTTAAATGAGCTATCGTTAGAACCGAGTGACTGGAGAAACAATTTAAGGATCCATTCTTAACCATCCATCCAAAACGACATATTTGAAGCTTTTAGAACAGGCAACTCCATATATTGCTAAACAAGATACTAATATGAGAGAACCTATTATCCTTCATGAGAAATTGACTACCACTCTTCTTTCTTCTTTCTTAGCATCGGGAATGAGTTACGAAGAATTAAAATTTTCAACTGCGGTACTGGAATTTTTTTCGAAACAGGAAGCAAGTCTTCTAGAGGTTTTTGTCGATTTTGTCTAATTTTATAACGTTTGTCCGTTACTTTCCACAAACATTCTGAATTTCTATATTTTGAATAAATTCTGTCGTTACGGCACGTCCAGAGGATACCAAAGAATACTGTATACAACAACACGCTGCGAGTGAACTGACGCCATCGGAATGACGATCATACATTGACGGGCAGTATGGCGCGACGCGCCGGGTTGGATTATGGTAGTCACGGGAAATTTCGTGGCGCGTCGTCAGTTAAAACTCTGGAGTTATGATTCGACACTCACGATCAAATTTTGGATGGACGTCTGTTCAACTGACGCGAAAAACTGACCGTCAACGCCCAGCTTTAGAACGATTGTCTTTGAACAGACACAAATAATAATAAAACAAATCTTCAAAATAAAATTGAAAGGTACGATAGGTTTTGCACAAAAAACGTAACGCTGTCATTCGGTCACTAAATTTTACTCTTTACATTTTTTTCATACCGGGTGCCTCATATGTAAATCAATTCCTACGGAGCGAACTCCAAAAATACAATAAAAATTAGTTAAGAATGTCGTTATTGGCGACTAATAATACTTGGAGGTATTCACCATATACCTCTCGTGAGCAAAACCGTTTTCCTAATAATGTTCTTTGCCTGCCGAGGGTAAAGATTCAGGACTTTCAGGACATTCTTCTGTTCAACAATGGACTTATTTCCATTGAATGATACAATATACCTTTTTTTATTATTGTTGCAAAACATTAGATATGTACAGAATGGAATAAAATTGATATGTCTGTCTGTTAACAACAGATTTTTACTGAATATGAAAGTTTAAACTTTACTTATAAAAAACAAAAATATTGTCTATCTGTTTGTGCAGAATAAGCTGGATCCGGGACTTTAGATAATAGCTGATGTCATTCAAAGTAAGTTAGGATATTTTGACTGTACGGTGAGCATAAAATTATTATAAAAGCTTTGCAAAGCACGACAGTTACAAATACAGTTTTTTGGTCATGACAAAATTCTAATAACAAAATTTAAAATGATAAATATTAAAGATGTAATTTTTTTTTTCTTTATTTTTTCGCATTTACAATGCGTGTATTGAACGCCAAAGCTTGTGACGGGGTGCAGCCGGAGAAATAAAAGCTCACACAAAAAGGTCACTTGTTTTTATATTTAGGGATTAAGGCACAAAATAGTGCTTTAAAGAAACTTATAGACTTAGAAACAGGAACTGGTAGTAAAGAATATATATACAGGAAACTTGTGAATTATGCTTATGAGCTTACTATACTTGTGAGCTTATTATAACTGCTCAGCACTATAAATATATTTAAATAATTTGCTATCGGTGAGTCAACCACTCTACGCGCTGACTCTGGTAAGAATAAACTTCGAACAAAACAAATAAACAGAGACAGACAGTAAATTTTAAAATAGGAAACAGAGACAGACAGTAAATTTAAAATAGGAAACGAAGAGAAAAGAAAATATGAAAAATGGCCAGAGAAGAGCGCAATGAAAGCAACGAGTCGCCAATATAGCTATGGCGCCTCGTTACAATACCCGCTCCCCCCTGGAAGAAAAAATCCTGAGTATAAAAAGGATTTTTTCATAAAACTATGTAAAAATGTGACCATTTTATATAAAAAAAAAACATATCTTTAATAAAAATGGATGAGATGAGAATTGTGAAATGAGAAAATAAGGAGACCAGCTTCCTTACATGCATCGCTTTCCTTACATGCATCACTTTCATACTTCCAGAACATACTTCAGTCAACGGTCATGGTTGATTTAATAAGACAACCAGACTCCACGCGGTAGAGTATCCAAAATTTATTGAATACTCAACTGGCTCCCTACATCAGTGAAGGCTTATTTAACCAGTCACAACCCGCTGGGTGAAAAAAAATAAAACAGTGTAGGCTTGCTTAACCAGTCACAACCCGCTGGATGAAAAATAAAAATTAGTGTAGGCTTGTTTAACCAGTCACAACCCGCTGGATGAAAAATAAAAAAATAGTGTAGGCTTATTTAGCCAGTCACAACCCGCTGGAAGAAAAATTTCCCTCAAGATGAGGCTATTCCAATAGACTTAGAGGTTCAATTCTCGGCTGAGAAATTAAATACGTCTTCCATGAAGACTGAAAAATTAAAAAAATGCCTTCTATGAAGACTGTATTAAGCATGTCTTCTATGAAGACCAAAATTGAAGATGTCGTCTATGCAGACAATTAAATATGTCTTCTATGAAGACAGTTAATGTATAGTAATTATTATGTGTTGTAATAGAATGAGGGAATGAATGAGTTGTAAATAGTAGTATATATAAAAGTAATATATAAAAAAAAAAGAATTACTTTGGAAAAGTAATAACGATAGAGAATTCTAATTGGGAGAAAAAGTAATAACGTAATATATAGTATAAACGTAAATAAAAGTAATAATAAAGTAATAAAGAAAAAGTAAGTAATAAAAGAATTTTTTTAGGTCTAAAGAGTTTTGAGTAAATTTTGTGCCAGGAGTTCGTAGTTATGTTATTGTTGGACAGAAGAGGTTTAAAATTTGATTGACAGGCTGTCATGGATGAAAAATTTGCTTGAAGTTTTGCAAAAGTCATTTATGTTATGTAGTAATCTCTAATCTATTTAAACGTATTGATAAATTAATCATGAAGAAACCATAAGCAGAATGTTTTTGATTTTATCAAGATCACGTTCAATGGAGTAAGGACTGGAAAGAATAGAACAATCTGAGTCTATTATTGGATTTAGTAATTCTCGTAATTCCTCAGCGGTTGCGACAGATGGAAATTCAATTGAGCGGAGACAAGTACATAAGCAAGCTCAGGTTTATTTATAAGTGATGGATTCATAGTGTTATTAAAAATAAATGATTGTGGTTCAAAACGAGGTGTTTTTCTAGCTATTTAAAAACTACTTAAAAACAGTTATGATTTAAAATAAATTTAATAATACTAGTGCTAGGTAGGTATTGTGTTCAAGCTTAGACTGGTAGGAACCTTCTGGATAGTCGACACGGATTGCCCCAGGAAAGTGCCCAGCCAAATCTAAACTTGTATGTGGGATACACTGGAGGTACTCCCTCTCAGCACTGCCCGTAAATGTTAATTGCACTGATCTGAGTGATATATTGACGCTCAGAATCAGCAACAATTTTGTGTCGGTTTCTTTCAAAACCGCGTATAGTTTTACTGTCTGATGGGTGTAGTAAATGTGGGGTAAGTGTACTGTAAGTGTAGTGTGTAGTTGCGTGTTTGTTATGTCACTACTATAAATTATAATAGTCTAAGTGATAGGATGATATGTGATGAATTGAAAGGAGAGTGAAACTAAAGTTGTTTAAATTTTTCCTATCTATTCTATTATACAAGGACTGGTTAAGTAAGACTAAGATAAATTTAATAGAATTAGTGTTAGGTAGGTGTAGTGTTCAAGTTTAGACTGGTAGGAACCTCTGGATAGTCGGCACGGATTGCCTCCAGGAAAGTGCCTAGCCAAATCTAAGACTTGTATGTGGGATACACTGGAGGTACTCCCTCTCAGCACTGCCCGTAAGTGTTAATTGCACTGATCTGAGTGATATATTGACGCTCAGAATCAGCAACAATTTTGTGCCGGTTTCTTTCGAAACCGCGTATAGTTTCTTGTCTGTAAAATGTAGTAAATGTTGGGTAAAGTGTCTTGTAAGTGTTTTGTGTAGAGATGTAGTTGTATTGTCAACTACTATAAATTAAATAAAATGAGGATTGGGATGAGATGAGATGAGATGATTAAGTTAATAATATGGCCGATAAAATAGTGGGGGGCGACTAAGCCTTTTAGAATTTGGAAAAAATTAAAAAAATCACACACAACATACAACGATCTTCAAAAATTTTAGTTTTCTTTCGGTTCGCCGGTACTGGTTGACTGGTTGGTGACTGGTTCTTACACACGTTGAGGCGCCAGTGTGACGGGGTGCAGCCGGAGAAATAAAAGCTCACACAAAAAGGTCACTTGTTTTTATATTTAGGGATTAAGGCACAAAATAGTGCCTTAAAGAAACTTATAGACTTAGAAACAGGAACTGGTAGTAAAGAATATATATACAGGAAACTTGTGAATTATGCTTATGAGCTTACTATACTTGTGAGCTTATTATAACTGCTCAGCACTATAAATATATTTAAATAATTTGCTATCGGTGAGTCAACCACTCTACGCGCTGACTCTGGTAAGAATAAACTTCGAACAAAACAAATAAACAGAGACAGACAGTAAATTTTAAAATAGGAAACAGAGACAGACAGTAAATTTAAAATAGGAAACGAAGAGAAAAGAAAATATGAAAAATGGCCAGAGAAGAGCGCAATGAAAGCAACGAGTCGCCAATATAGCTATGGCGCCTCGTTACAAGCTACGCCATTGCTTCGTATGTCTTACATACGTTGGGAGACCTTGTATCGGGAAGAAGCCGCAAGAAACTCAGAAAAAGTTGCTTTTTTTCTTTTAATTTGTGTTACATTACATAGTTGTAAAAAAATTAAGAAAACTATCAAGACGTAAAAGAAAAAGATATTACTAAAATAATCAGATTTTATTCAGTACTGTCTTAAAAAAATAGAAATAAGGTTATGAGTTCCACGCATTCTGTCTTTGAAATAATCACCAATATGGTAATAGCCATTGTATATGAGTACTTAATACTTAAAACATATACTTGTTGACTTTGTTGTAATCAACGAAATAATGATATTATAACACAACTATTATTGTAATAACAGATTATGCATAGTAACGGCGTATTATATTGTAAATGTCGTTACTTCTGATAAAGCTGACAAGTTTCTTGCGCCCATTCTTCTTGTCAAGTAAAAGACGTCCTGAATGGGTGATAGGTAAAAATATTGGACGATTCAAAACAACTTATTTTAAGTGCATTTGAATAAAGTTATTTTTATTCATTCATTCAGTGCATTGTTAACAACATTTTCAAAGGATAGTTCAGTTATCTTGCAAGGATTTTATTATAAAAATGTTTACCTAATAATTAGAAGAAACTTAGAAGAGCATATTTATTTTTGTTTCTACTATTAGTTGTATGATTTGCAGTTTTAATCCGATACAACTTCCACTTAAACATTGTCTCATTGTGATTTATATTCTTAGTCCACCATTCCGACTGATCGCATTTTTTCGTTCCTTTTTCTCCAAAGACTGATTCAGGAAAGAGTCCAAAGGAAATAGGATTGTTCTAATCGCCGTAAAGCCTTAACAAGGCGAAACGTGCCGTATCCGATTAGAAGCGACGACTAAGCGACAGTTAAACATAGCTTTGAAATTGTGATTTTCTGTAATATTGACTTACCTTAGATTAACTAACTCAGTTTTAAATGTTCTTTGTATTACAGTTTATACACCTTTTTTAGGGGAAATAATATGGTCTTTTAACATTATTTTTTGTATATATTAAAGATATTTTATAATAGGGTTTGACAGAAAAAAAGAAAGTGTTATAATTTAAAAGTTATAAAAAATGGGTAGACAGATTATAAAACTTTTAAGGGGAAATATATGTCATTTAACATAATTATTTCGTATTTTATGTTCTTATAATAGGTATGTTATTACAAGATTTGACATTACATAACATTTTGAAGGAAAAATAGAGTAATATAATTTGTTAGTTACAAAAAACGGGTATACATTTTTGTAAACTGAACAATAAACAGCTTATAAAACTTTAATATGCCATTTGATATTAATTTATTAGTTTTTGTTCTTTAAATATACCTATTATAACAAGCGTTTAAATGAAAATTGTAATTTTGAGAAAGAGTGATAATTATAATTTATTACTTACAAAAAATGATTAGACTTTTTTGTAAACAAAGCAATAAATAATTTTTGAAACTTTTAAAGGGGAAGTAATATGTTATTTGACATGTAATTTTTATTGTTTGTTCCTGTAATAAGTATCTTATAACAAGATTGACATTACAGAAATAAAGAGTATTTTAATTTAAAGGTAACAACAGATAGATAGACTCTTTTGTTTTTATAAGATATGCGTATAACAGCAGTTGATTTATAATTACTACTTACTATCTTTAATATAAACTAAACTAAAGTTCAAGCCTGAAACTTTTTTGTAGCGGTGATTCCACATGATTTACCTTTTTTATTATGATCTTATTTTAATTTAAAAAAATTAGAAAATAGCTCACCATTAAGATTGAAATAAAATGCATATTAAGTGCCGGATAACAGTTATAAATTCTGATACTAATGTAGAATAGAAGGAGTTTTAATTAAAGAACTTATTAGAAAAAGAAACCAAATTATCTGTGGTGTTAGGCAGGACTCAAACTTGTCCTTTGCTATCCTGATGAGTAATCTTCCATTTGAGCTTTTGAGACCTTGACAGACTCGTCGAATTATTCCAATCATTTCTTAAGCTGACAACAGCGAGGTCTTTACATGTTCCAGTTATTTACTAGTTACAACATCCGCCTGACACCAGAGACGAGTTGAAATTTAAATATTTTTTTTAAATGTTAAATGTAGAAATTAATTGCTGTAATAACAAAAAATACAACGAATTTTAATAAGGATATTTTTACTCTATATCGGACCAAATAAAAAGATCTTGAAATACAGCCTTTAATGTTCATCCAATTCAACCAAATTTTTGACATTGATCACTCAAACGTTAACAATACTCTTTTGCATAAAACGAAACGTTTTGAAACAAAAAAATGAGTGTGCTTTACACCACACGACTGAAGTTAAATTTCTTTTGCTCTATGTATCTTTATATATATGTTAGATATACGAAACGTAACTGGCTATGAGAGGAAGAGAGAAAGAAAATGTGACCTCTCTCTTGCCCCTACAGTAATATACGAAACGAAACTCTCTCTCTATCTTCACTAATTTATATCTCCCTCTCAACGTTCGCCTCACAAGTTCATACTTTTCGTAACACTCTCGTCACTCATTCACCAGCTTACTCTCCAAGTGCGTAAAGGAGTTTTACTTCAAAAAGTATTTTAATAAGAAGACATCGTTAGTTTCCATTTAAAAAAAAATAAGTGCAGTCTAAGATTTGTTTGAGTTATTACGAAATAAACATTTTACAAGGAAGCTTTTATTGAAATCTCTTGACGTGTACAGAAGTTTGCATTGAAAATAACTTGCTACATCTTTGTTGTATCGAATAACTGTCTCGTAAAACATTTCCATAACCAATGTAGTTTGGTTGAAGTTTATTTATTTGAAACGCGAGTTTTCGTGTAAGAAATCTCTATTTCGATTTGATTTCAAAACTATGTAGTACTTAAATTTAACATTTAATCATTTTTTAACATTTAAATAAAACCAATTTAATCGGATTTAAGACGCCTTTATTTTCATTGACATTAACTAGTGGCCCGTCCCGGCTTCGCACGGGTGGACATGATTCTTTAATTTTTTTTATTATAAAATATTTTTTCGATAGCTCCATCTAGCGTCCGGTAGACGAACTACTTGCGGTTAACACGTTGCTATGGTAATGTAATTGATACAATGGAAAAAAAGCGGACAGACAAACACACAAACCACTGCGATCTTAGATTATAGATTAAAAGGTATTCTTTACTATATTTATATTCTTTGAGAGGGCATTATTTATATTCTTTCTTTTAATGTGATTTTTTAATAATTTAATGACGTCCTTCTTGGTGGAGTGGTTCGCAGACCGTTTTAATGGTAACGCCACTTTGAGGTCCTGGGTTCGAGTCTCAGCCGGGTGAATGTAAAAAAAACTTTCTCATATTGGGTCGTGTCTGGATATTGTGTTACCGACGTTGTTTCTGAATTCCATAACACAAGTGTTTTAGCTACTTAACTTGGGTTCAGAATAATAATATATAATAATAAATCTATCTTTTCTCACCACAAACTCTTAGTAGCTTTATCGATATTAATCTTAGCTAAGTTGTGTAAGATTGATGCCCAAATTAAATAAAAAATAACCCGTTAGCACAGGTTATCAGGCTCCCACCGTATCGGGTATTTGAGCCAATCGTGATTGTAATCCGTAAAAAAGTGTTTAATTCTAATGTGTAATGTGCGCGGAAGTGTAAGAACTAAATATAATTTTTCATCACAATTGTGGGAAAAAAAATCCCACAATTGTGATGTGTGATTTCTTCTTTTAAGTCCGCTTATAAAGACGTGGTTTTTAAAAATCTTTTTTATAAGGTAAATTATTATAATAGAAAAATACTAGAAAAAATCGACTCGGGTCACAAGTGAATTTCCGCCTGAGAATTCACTTGTGACCCGAGTCGTTTTTTTCTAGTATTTTTCTATTATAATAATTTAAATTATAAGATCGCATTGAAAATGCATAAAATATAAAAATTATAAATCTTTTTTATGTCTATTTTTCTATCTTTGTCACTACATCTTCTCCAACACCACACCACTCTGTTATCAAATCATTCCTTATTATATCCATCAACTTGATTCCAGCTATACTTCTTAAAGCTGTCATTTCCACTGCATTAATCATACATTTGTGCTTCTTCGGTATAACTAATAGTATTACAAATATCAGATGGTATAACAATCTTAATCGATTGTTTAATATTTGTAAAAATATAACTTTCGATGTTGAAGGTAGTTAGCGTTCAGCATTGGTGGAATGTTTCTAGCTCATAGTAGAAGTTGAAATACGTCTGTAAATTTCGACGCGTCAGCCAGCGTCTCGGTAGCTCAGCGGTCAGAGAACTCTCTCGGATTGCGAAAGGTCGTGGGTTCGAACCTACGTGAGGGATTGGAAGCGTGGTCGTTGTTTTACATGCGTATATTATAATAACAATGTTGTGATGTTATAAATTATTTATTTATTATTTAATTGAATTATACACCTACTAATTTATTACCTCTCTAAATACTTTATAGACACGCTCTTTTAATAAATAAATTCTAGAAACCTTCTCTGCAAATAGAAAGAGAGGTCCTAACAGAATTTCATATATACCATCTTAAATGAAATTTAAATTTAGCAACTCAGTTTTATTGAAAGCTTGGGGCGCTCACTGGATTTTGAAACGTAATAAACTTTTACGGTAACTGTTATTGACATTCAAAACTAATACGCATGCAAGCCAATTTAAATGAAACCTTAAATATAAAATGATAAAATATAAAACCGGTTTACTTTTCAACTAGTTTTGAACAACGGTAGCGATCCTGCCTTTCGCACCAACAGTCCTAGGTTCGAATCAAGGCAGGGGCAGATGTTTGTGTGATGAATACGAACATTTGTACTTGAATCATGGGTATTTAATATATATTTCTATAAATATTACTTATCTATGTATTATATATGTATGTCTATCCGTTGGTCTAGAATTCATAACACAAGCCATACAGTGCTTAATTTGGGCTACGCTAATTGATGTGAATGTAAGAATTATTAATATACATCACACAATCTCTTTCGGGACTCGAACCCAGGACCTTCATTGCGAAAGGCAGGATCGTTGTACTAAATGGTCGTCAATCGTTAAATAATCGTAAAATATTAATATAGTGAGGCATAATGGCGTGTAACCTAGCTTATTTCCAAAAAGAGAGGCAATCCACGGTAGTCTGTGATCCGTCAATGTCAAACGACGCAAGGAAACGCCCGTCTGCCTTTAAACGTTCAGGAAATTGAAATTTCATTTATATATAAAACTGATTGACAGCAAAAACTGTGAGTCTTTATTTTTTACTATTTTTTTGACGTTATCAATAAAAACGTAGCTAAAAAACGCAATAACAGTTTCGATAACAGGATTTTACATTTTGTTTTTACATGAAGCAATCGTTTTGGCCGATGACTTTTCGACTATACAATGTTACAGATATATTAATACTACAAATTGAATTAAAATAACGTTACATGTTTTTTGTTTTATCAAGTTTTTAACTGTTTATTACTACGTCAAAATAAAATTGTCTTAGGCAACAGGCGGAAATTCTTCACCTGTTATTCGTCGGAGAAAATTAATATATATACTTCTATATCTATGCTAGTATATAAATTTGTAGTATTCATATAGTATGTCTTAAGAATCGATGAGGAGATCTATCTCTCTTCCACTTCATTTACAGAAAAAAAAAATTTTCAATAAACTCCTTTGTATTATACAAAATAATGATAATTCAGTGATAATAAATCAATTTAATTCATAAAAGTATGCAATTTTTCATCAATGTTTTCTTGACGCTATCACGTAAAATTATCGTCCGTAAACTGACTTTACAGACAACTATTTTTTTTTTGTAATTATTTCTTTAGATCTTAAACAACATGTTAAGAATAAATAATTGAATTATTATCACCAACCCAAAACGAACAAAGAAATGTTCAGAAGCTATAACAATATATAAATATTAAACTTAATAAAAGGCGCCTTCATTCCGTTGAATGGGGAACATCCATTACTTATGTAGACAAATAATAAATATGCAACGTGCCTGCTATCGGGGATACATAATTAATTCAGCTTCGGTACGGGGATCACTAGCAAAATGTGTGAACGCCAATAGAATGCTCGTCTACGATAAAGTGGTAAGTGTGGATCACTTGTTTATTTTTAATTGTAACATAATATGACGACGAGTTTGAGGTAAATACACATTTTTCGAGAATCGTTTTTACTATTGAAAAATATTTTGAAATTTATCATCTTTGGCAAGTATACAATCCAAGTTTTCTAGCAAGCCAATGCTGATAATCTATACTAAAATTATAAAGCTGAAGAGTTTGTTTGAACGCGCTAATCTCAGGAGCTACTGGTCTGATTTAAAAAATTCTTTCAGTGTTAGATAGCCCATTTATCGAGAAAGAAAAGAGAAAGGCTATATATCATTTAATACATAATAGCTGAGCCACAGCAACGTGTGGCCGGGTCAGCTAGTATTAGATAAAGACACTCCTCCATCCTTGGTTAATTTGAACAGTAGTGTCTTCTTTCTGTTGCCTTTAGTCTATTTTCCATTGTCAAGAGCGCAAAGTAATTAATCCAATTAAATCTAAATACCTGTTAAGCTGTTACAATGTTATGACGTCACGTGTGATTGTGTTTTAATTTACTATTCCGATTATAAATTTGCCATGACGTATCTAAGAAGTTGGTGTTGATTAATGTCAACTCAATCAATTGGGAACCTCTCATTAAGACAAGAATGGGTGTCCATGTAAAAGTATGAGAGAGTCATCTTCTATATTCTAATTTTATCAAACTAGTTTATTAATTCTAAGTTGATATTATCACTGCTGAAAAAGTTCCAACAAAGGTGTTCAGAAAACAGTTGTTTAATACAATCCTTATACTTTTGTCTTATTTTGACGGTAATATTATTATGCTAGTAGTTTTTACATACATTTTTTTATTTGAAGACAATCTTTGCTTGATAATAGTGAGTAAAATAATATTTTAGGAAGCTAGTATGGCAAACGGAAGATTTTCTGACTATGTAAAGCGCGCTGTAGGTTTTCATACGACTTCGCTTTTTAAAGCAACCGCCATATTGGATTTGAATTTCTTAATTTTGCTTTAGCGATGTTATATGACGTGGGTAGGTGTCCTTTCCATAGTTTTTTCTTTTTTTTATATTAATGCCATTTTGTATGTAATCAAAATGATTTAAACATCAAAGTACAATATCACTCTTCTACACTGATTATTAATAACAAGTGAGACAATTTATGATCGTGTACTAATAGAACAATAATCTTAACAGAAATATGTTGGACTATTTATGGATATGTACTTCTTAAAATTAAAAATTTAATCGTATAAAATGACACTTGTGCCATTTTATCGTAGAACTTCTCTATCAACGAACGTTTACACAAACAACATTTGTGTAATCTGTCAAGGAATTAACCACCTTAAATCTACAGAATAAAGTCGACATTCAGTCGACAGGAGGTGACAGCTAAATTACTGTCGGGTAAGGGATGAACCAATCGTCAAGGCTTCTTGGGATTGATAGTATGCAGATGTGTGGAGAGAGTTGAGGCGCAGATTCCGAATGGGCGGATATCGACCATAAGCGGTTCAAGTTTGACAACATATAACAAGCTTAACTTTGTTTAACAACGTTATTTTTGTAACAGCCAGTTACCAAAAAAGTTTCCAAAAAGTTTTGTAATCTAGAGTTACTTTTTTGTTTCCGTTTGGGCCAACTACATTGGCACACACCAATAGAATTATAAATGAAAATAACTCAAAATAAGATGTTATGAATCGTGCAACATTTTTACCTGTCATTAATTCAAGACGTCTTTTAACTGACAAGAAGAACAGGTGCAAGCAACTTGTCAGCTTTAACAGAAGTAACGACATTTACAATATTTAACGTTGTTACCATACATAATACACAAAAAGATAACGTTATCCTATTATCACAATAATAGCAGTGTTATGATTTTATAACTTCGTTAATTATAACAGAGTCAACCAGTATTTGTTTTAAAAAGTAAGGCTAAGGAAGACATTGAACAAGAGGTTATGATTTGTTTGAAATTCATCCTTATTAATTATCAATGTGAAACATTCCGTGTGTTTGGCAGAAAAAAGCGCTTGAGAGCGCTTACCAGCGCTGAAAAACAAACTATACAGTTTTCGCCCAGGACACGTTTGCTGATTTCAGTTGCGCTGACACAATCCGCCATTTTGCTTATTACTTATCGCTTAGCGATCGCTATTCTGCTTACAAGCGCTCTCAAGCGCTTCTTTCTGCCAAACACAGTAAGCAATCCTTACTAGCTTAATTATTGTTTCGTAATAACAACGTATAACGTGATCACGGGATCATTAGTCATCCTGTGATCATGACTCCTGTAAAGAAGTCGAAACGTCAGGATTAAATATAAAAGAAAATATGCGCAAAAAAGTATAACATTTATGTTTCTGAAATTGACACCAATCAGCTTAGCCCAAAGTAAGCACTGTGAGGCTTGTGTTATGGATACTAGGGTAACAGATAGACATATACTCGTCTATACTAGCTAAAACGGCCACGCTTTAATGTGTTATAAATTAAAAAGAAACCTATACTATGTCCTTAGTCGGAAAAAATCTAGCAAAATAAAAAAAAAGAAGTTCATCGCGGTCAAACACTGGGATAGGGAATTTATATATCGCTTTCTTATGCACTTAACAGTTGTCTGAGAACCACGCGGATAATAATCGCAAAGTTAGTACACAGTAGAACCATGTCAAATTTCATCAATTAGTTATTTTTATAATGTTGTCTCTTTGCTTTCGGCCGATTTAATGTGACAGGATTCTACGTTCGTGACTACACTACAAGCTTACAATATTCCTAAGAGATAGTTACCTCCAGCCATATATGTTATAATTTTATACATTTTCGTGCAATTTCTCTACGAAGCACTCTTCACGACTGTTCAATAACCCTCAATTTGAGACGCCTTTTGTTTCATGCGTTATTATGTAGCATGAGGTGACTTCAAATATGCAGGAACTCATAAAAGTTTCCTGACAGGTGAGTCGTGTGTGAGAGCGCTTCGAGTTCCCAGTGAAAACAGGTTAAGTGTCGGTGAAACATTTTTTTGTTGCTAAAAATAAAATCTGTCTTCGAAAAGGGGGTAGAAGCGAAGAGCAATAAAATTTGTCAATACCTTTCTACCTGATTTAACTTATCAATCATTCTATTAATATTATAAATGTAAAAGTTTGTTTTTTGATTACAGATAAGTGGCAATATTACTTTAACCCGCCAACGGTGGCCTATATGTCTTTGAGACCGGGGTTTTAAAAAACAGGAAAAAACAATATCTTATTCTCATGTGATTTGTGCTATGATTCCGTGTAGCTGCCTGATTAGGAATAGTTCTTCGACAATTAGACGTTTCAAAAAGTGGAGGCTTATATTCCGGAGTTTCAGTGATACTCGGTAGTTGATGACCGTGCGTCATAATTTTGCGTTTTTGTTTATAAATTTACTCATACTTAATTTTTTCCTAATCGTTCTTGATGTCTAGGCATCACTTAGGACTTCGTTAACTTGATTTTATTGTAAAAACATTTTCAATAATATTTTAAATTACATATATAAAAAGAAGCTTTAATGCCTTGCAATTTTTTTATCTTTGCTAGTCATAATAATGTTGTAAATTTAGATATGTTTATGTTTTATTATTTAGAAAATGTATACTTTTTATTAAATCAACCTAATAATAAAAGGTTTGTTAGATATTAAGATAAACTTGAACCGGTGTCACCAACTATAAAAGTTAATTTCACGTCACCACTGGTGGGTTAAAGAAGCTCTTGAATGATAGATTGTTTTAATAGAAAATGCTAGAAGAAATCGACATTTCTTCTGGTAATATTATCATATCATTTATATAATGGTGAACATATTAAGGCTTTCTAATCTAGAATTCCTAGATATTATACCACAAGTCATTGCAAATAATTAAATAAGTGGTTGATAACTCTTCCTGTGAATACTTTTTCTGAAAATAAGTCAAAACATCAGATTAAAATGAATGTATTGTTTCCGAATACAAGACCTAAAACAACCTTATTAGTTAAGTTAAACAATAACAACAATAATTCAATAGAATTACCTGTATCAGTAATATGGCGTGAGCGAAGGCAATTTTCTAACGAAGCATTTGTCTATCCACTACACGATGGGCCATTATTAATGCACAATCGTACACTGGAAAAAGGTGGCTCTCTCAAAGGGTACCTAATCCGAAAAACCTTGGCATCGGCGGCTTGGTCCCTCAGGAGTTGCATGACTCAGTAAAAATATAAATAGGTTTTGTTTTCATCCTGTCACACGCATTGTTAACCAATCGAGTTTGTTTTTCATTTGTCTTTCTATTACGAATCGCTAGCCATGATACAAGACTTTTGTCAACAAGAGTTTTGTGAGTCATCCGAGTTCGAAACAACAACTGGTGTCAATTTATACGGAAAAAAACGTAAGTTAGTTCTAAAAGGCTGGTGAGTCCAGAATGTAATGAGTACTTTAGGATAAGCGAGTCTCTATTTAAACTCATTATTAGGAATCATACTTAGAACTCATAATTGAGACTCATACTTAGGACTCACACGTAAGACTAATACTTAGGGTTCACACTTAAGACTCATACTTAGGTCTTATACTTAAGTCTCAAGCTTAGGACTTTTACTTATGACTCATACTTAGTACTCATACTTAGGACTCATACTCAGAACTCATACTTAAGATTCATACTTAGTACTCATATTTAGGGCTTATACTCAGGACTCTTACTCAAAATTCATACTTAAGATTCATACTTAGAACTCATAATTAAGACATATACATACTTCGGACTTAAACTTATTGCTCATACTCTAAGGACACAATTATAAAGTGGGACATAATTATTAAGTTAAAATTAAGTTTTTATTTTTGTTTGTTTAAAGTTTTAGTTTAATCTTAATTGTCTTGTTTTGTCTTATTTTCTTTTAGTTTAAATTTTTATTATTATTATTTATGTACTGTCTTTGTGTTGTTTGTTAATGTCCTGTGTTAGTACCAAATAAAAAAGTGTTTATGTTTATGTTTATGTTTAAGGACTCACACGTAGGACTAATACTCGGGGCTCCTACTTTGGACTCATACTTTGAACTCATACTTAGGACTCATACTCAGAACTCATAGTTAAGACTCATACTTTGGACTCGTGCTTAGATCTCATACTTAGGTCTCATACTTATGATTATGACTCATACTTAGAACACATAATTAAGATTTATACTTCGAACTCATACTTGGAACTGACACTTAGGGATCATACTTAGGACCCATACTATGGACGCATACTGCTAAAAATAGCGTGTTATACTTACTCCCTAAGGTTAATCTTTTATAATGGAACACCTTTTTATAATATAGTAGCGGAGCCATCGGTGCTTTAACCGTCGCGATAACTTGTGTATTGATTTATTGAAGCTTCGCGCATAAACCACCCGCTGATTTGTTTCTGGTCTTACGTCATCATTTCAATCCAGATATAGAACCGTACAGAGTATCAGCTAATAGTTATCGAATTAGATTTTCTCCGAATAAATGTCTACTTCTATATAATAAGTTATTTCTTTATAATTTTTAGTTTACTCCTTAGAATTAGTTTTCATATAAGGCATCCGGTATAAAAAATTAGTGATCAAATGACAGAGTTACGTATTTTGTGCGCAACATAGCTCAGCGGTCAGAGCACTCGCCCAGATAGCGAAAGGTCGTGGGTTCAATTTCCACCTGAGGGCTCGGAGGCGTGGTCGTTTTTTACATGCGATTTTATATCTTATAGAAATATGACATTATGAATGCAAAAAATATAATCAAATAGAATATAATAGCTAATTCCATCTTAATCGTATGTTTAATATTTGTAAAAATATTATTTTGTGTAACGGTAGCGATCCTGCCTTTCGCACCGATGGTCCTGGGTTCGAATCCCGGAAGGGGCAGATGTTTGTGTGATGAACACGAACATTTGTACCTGAGTCATGGATATTTATATATATTTCTATAAATATAACATATCTATGTATCATATATGTATGTCTATCCGTTACCCTAGTATCCATAATACAAGCCTTTATAGTGCTTACTTTGGGCTAGGCTAATTGGTGTGAATGTAAGAAATATTATTATTATTATTTTCGATGTTGAAGGTAGTTAGCGTTCAACATTGATGGAACGATACTAGCTCATATAAGAAGTATAGTGAATGGTCGTGGGTGCGAATCCCACCTGAGGGCTCGGAGCCGTAGTAGATTTTTACATACGTATTTTCTAACTTATAAGCTATATCAACGTAGGCAATGCATTAGAATAAAAATGTATAGTTTCAAAAGCTTCTTGTAAACAATGACACAGTTTAGATGCATTCTTTCGCTCGGAATTTGTTATAAACTTTAACTTCTATTAAGCTATTTACAGAAACTTAGAACTTATAATATCCGAAGTTTACCCTTATAGGTTATTCGTAATAGCCTGTGTTAAGGCTTCAACCCTAAATTAAATTAAATTATTATAGTGCAGCGAGAAGTCTAAAAGTTACTGTTCGATAATGTTGAAGTCACGATTAATTATTTTATACCTTATTAAGACAAGAACGATGTCTAACTATGTGTATTTGTGTGCGTAAGTGTGATAATAAGCAATGTAAGCAATGAATAAGCAATGTAATAATGAAATTCTAATAAAATAATCTCTACAATGTCAAAATTTTCACAATTAAATTTCTGTTCACTTATTTAAAACTGTGCAGATATAATCATAGTAAAGATATACAAACCAGGATTGTATAATATATATCGCTGATATAGACCACGTTGATATTAATTATTAACTTTACAAACACATATAAAATCTTGCTTTTACTCAAATTTTGCGTAACGCCGACGATAGATGGATCGTTTCGTTTTAATGAAAACATTGGATTGATGGAATATGGTACCTCGAACCTTCCGCTTCCGCACTTTACTTAAAAAATATAAGATATAACTTTAAAAAAGTATGTGTGCAATTCACACGTGGTAGAGGTGAAACCTTCAAAAATAATACGTATACAAAATACCACGGTTGTTGTGATGCCTTCTTTCAAGCTTTGTACTACACATGCACACACTAACACGTATTAACACATGTACATAATGCTTCCTATCTCATTTTCTCCTACGTTAAATCTTATGAATTTATGTGTCTGTCTCTTTTTACTGTCGCTTTTTCGTGTCATCGACTTTCAAATCACAACGATGCTAAAGAGGTATTCACTTCAAAAATATAACGTTATTTCAGTTCAACTAGTAGTATTAATATATCTGTAATATTGTATAGTAGAAAAGTCATCGGCCAAAACGATTGCTTCATGTAAAAACAAAATGTAAAATCCTGTTATCGAAACTGTTATTTCGTTTTTAGCTACGTTTTTATTGATAATGAAACGAAAAAGCGACAGTAAAAAGAGACAGACACGTCTCTTTTTACTGTCACTTTTTCGTTTCATCGACTTTCAATTCACAACGATGCTAAAGAAGATTTCACTTTAAAAATAATAAATCGAGTTTTTTTTATTTGAATTCTATTTCAATATCGACTAGGTACTTAAATAAATACCTGGATTTTAGGACTACGGAATAGATAAGCTATGGGTATTGATTTATATTTGTATAAATATTAAATCTCTGGTACCATTTATGTATGTCTATCCGTTACCCTACCATCCGTAACACAAGCCTTACAGTGCTTACTTTGGACTATGCAAACTGGTATGAGTGATTGTAAAAATATTATTTTTATACTTGGCAATACCGACATAACCTTTAAATTTTCCCCTGTATTTTTAATAATAAAGTATACTTAATCGTCATTGGACTATTTGGCGGGAGCGGGAAGCGTCACGTTGGTGGTTTTGTTTCTCTTGTTGAAATTTGTATTGTGGTGGATATTAGTGCGTATTAATGGTGGATTATTAACCACTAAGTGTTTGTGAACATACAAGAGTGTTGGCAAGTGTAACAGAGCAGCGGAAGTTGTCTTTTCCTGCTTTCTCAAGAAGTCCACGGGGAGATTTCAGTAAAACCCCACATTTACTGAAACCTAGCAAAAAATATATAAATATATAACTGACAATTATACTTACTTGACACTGGCTAAGTGCACAAATCGTGAAAGCCATAAATAAAGACAAAAAACACCCTCATTACTCTATGGATATTAAATTGCAGACGAATATTACTCTATGGATATTAAATTCGTCAAATAGTGATTTATACCTTTTTTAATTCTGTTAATATATTAGACCTTATTATAATTACGCCACAGTACATAAGTTGCTAAAAATCAATTATGACAAAGTAATATTATTAAAAAAAATATGCCAAACTCGTCGTACCAAAATGTCAACGAAAGGGATCCCATAATAATCTTATTTGGGACAATTTGGGTTAGCGTTTCCGGTAAATATTCTTTAACCAAACCGATGGTCAAAGCACCCAAAAAGATATAAAGAAAAACACAGAAAAGTGTATACGGAAATTAACCAGCACCCCTGCCTTAAACTGGGTCGTTATGTCCCTCGTCGAATTTAATCCGACACAGTAATGACACCGGCATACTGTCTCTATATTTACTTATCTTAAGATATGTTCTTCCTTCCTTCCCTGTATTGCGCGGACTCCCCTAATGTACTTTTTATTTTTTTTCTTCACCTTAGCTTGATAGATAACTGTAAAGTATTAATATCACCTTTTTTATACAACCTTCTTTCTTGAGTATTGTCTTTTTTCTTTTTAGGGTTCCGTACCCTATTACTAAGACTTCGCTGTCTGTCACCAGGCTGTATCTCAAGAACCGCGATAGCTAGACAGTTGAAATATTCACAAATTATGTATCATTGTTGCCGCTATAACAACAAATACTAAAAACAAAATAAAATGAATATTTAAGGGGGGCTCCCATACAACAAACGCGATTTTTTTGCCCTTTTTTGCTCGATATCAATAATGGCAACAGGTAGGCACTCGAAATATTCACCAAATACTCAGTTGTATTTTTACTTATAATAAAATATAATAAAATAAATATTTAAGGGGGCTTCCATACAACAAACGTATTTTTTTCATTTAACTAAAAGTTTGTACGGAACCTTTCGTGCGCGAATCCGTCTCACACTTGGCCAGCTTTTTTCAATTATTTCAATTAATTAGTTTAACAAAAAACACATAGCGGGTACGGGTTTGATAATTAAACTCTTAAAAGTAATAAAATTAGTTTCATTAAATGTTAATGATTTTAAACTTTAATGCCATATGCTAAAGAACTATTATAAGATAAAATATTTTTTAATCAATTTAAGCATTTACAATTCGTGCGTTGAACGTCAAAATTATGCCATGAAATCGTCCTAGATCTTGTACCGGAAAGAAGCCGCAAGAAATTCAGCGAAGGCTGTTTCTTCCTCTCTTTTTTATGTGTTACATTACATAGTTATTCAACATTTAAGTACTACTAATTACCAAGACGAATAAACAACATACATATGAATGTATCATACATTATATTTGACGGTACCAATAATTCCATTTAGCCGTGTAAGCATATTTACATTAGTTGTCCAAATCTAGGGCACGAGAAAAGTATACATAAGCATCTTCAATAATTCCATGTATATTTCTGTGTCTCTAAACGTAATATCGTAAGATCATTCATTTCTTTTGTGTACCAATAGCCCGTACGAAAAGTTTAAAAGAGATTTAAAGAAATAAAATGTTCAAATACATCTTTTTTGGGCTCCAAAAGCGAGTTATTTGTTTATATAGTTTTTATAATTAGGATAAACAAAGCAATATTTCTCACATTATCTCCAATCAGCCTAGTCTAAAATAAGCAAGTACTTAAGTAAGTAAGTTTTGTGTTATGGATACTAGGGTAACGGATAGACATACTCGTATGTCTATCAGTAATATACGAAACGCAACTTTCTCTCTTTCTATTTCCACTAACTTATATCTCCCTCTCATCTTCCGTTCGCTTCGCCCGATCACACTTTTCGTAACGCTCTCATCACGCATTCACCAGTTTACTCCCCAAGTCAAACTGGCGATGGCGTAAAGAAGTTTTACTTAAATAAATGCTGAATCTATAATCTAAGATCACGGTGGTTTGTGTGTTTGTCTGTCCGCTCTTATTCCTTTGTATCAATAACGTTACAATAGCAACGCGTTAATTGCAAGTAGTTCGTCTACCGGACGCTAGATGGTGCTAACGGAAAAATATTTAATAAGAAAAAAATAAAGAATTTTGTCCACCCGTGCGAAGCCGGGACGGATCGCTAGTCAATTCAATAAACTTTACATGTAATCGTACCATTAATTTGCAGAAGGAATAAACTCTTTGAAAGAATTTTTAACACAAAATGTAAAACCGTGACAGTCTGATTTGTCGTCGGAAATCGCAGCGATTCGCAGTAAGTCACAGCCGACTGAGATGAATCCGTCTCCCCAGAAAGGATACGATTTCGCCGACGAATTGATTCAATTTGCGTATCCCCAAAACTATTTTAGTTCCGTCTACGTCGTTCGATGTACGTTTGTATCGGGATGTAGTTCTCTCTATAAATTTTAAAGGTTTCCTTTCGGTTACCGTAGTATTTTTATCTTTTTTTGATTTCTTTTTTCGTTTGTTCACTTATCTTGTACCGAACTTCTTTGTTGCAAAGCAGTTTTACTTTAGTTTGTATTGAGTTTAAGATATGGCATTATTGCATTCGACTTGACAGTTTGGAGTTCAATTCAAATAATAGTTTTTTACCGTGATATATAGGGGACAGGAGGTAAAATTAATCTAATTATTAGCTTTTCTAACTGGCTTCGAAAATATATAAGTATAAAAATCCCTGCCACAGTGTTTGACCGCGATGAACTGCGAATCTGTTTATATTATTATATAATTTACGATTACTATAACTGCTGTTACTTTTTGTGGATTTTGTTCGACTAAGGACATACAATAGGTTCAGCTATTATGCTATACTTAAAGTATCTGTCAGTAAATAATTAGTAAATTTAAATTCAGTAACCTTAAAATTTGGTTATTTATTTAATAATTCGAAATTGGAATGGAAATCAAATTGGAAAATACTGTATTTTTAATGTTATTTTTATCAATGTAAAGTAATGGGTCGTCAAATCAATCCAGTGTTTGAGTAGAAACAAAATGATAGCGCTTTAAAATACCACTAGCGCCAACTATCGTCAGCGTTTCGCAAAATATGAGTAAAAGTAATATTTGATGTGTATATTTGTAAAATGAATAATTTATATATAATATATAAAGATATATATCGTAATATCAATCATGAAACCCTGTATTGTTAGAAAGTTACTACTCTCAACATAATAATCGATGTTTTTGAAGTTATACTTCTTTAGGCGCGTTATGAAAAAAATATTATAGTGAAATTTTAAGATACGCGCGCATCACTGTAACACAAAAGTGACAGGTTAAAGTCGCCCACAAAAGCGACATGGAATAAAGCAGTAGGATGAAGTTGGCCGCTAATTGGCTCAAATTTTCGTGACAACTGATAACTATATTCAAGGTAGTAACTCAATTATTAATGAATGTGTGTGTATGATTTTAAATTATAAATGGTGGTTAACAATAATTTATTAAATATTAGTAGGCGATGCAGTCGCTTAAGCATAAAGCTACGCTAGCACCATATATCGGAGCGGAGCATAATACCTAAAAAAGAGTTTTTTTTTGGTTCGATGGGAATATTTGCGAATGTAAAATTCGGGCTCCGTCACAATCTGGTCCTAAACCTGTTGATTCGATTCGACACAAAAATATTAAAATCGGTTACGAATTCGGGAAGTTATGGCGTAACAGACATTTCGCTATCGAAGCTGATACATGGGAGCTTCGCTTCGCTCCGCTCCAACTAGGCGAAGCAGTCGCTAAGCAAGCTACGCTGGCATTAATATTGGAGCGGAGCGTAATACCTATAAAAGAAAAAAAAAATTTTTTTCGTTGGGAATTTTTGCGAATTTCATAATTCGGGCTCCGTCACAATCTGGTCCTAAACCTGTTGATTCGATTCCTCACAAAACATATTAATATCGGTTAAGAACTCGGGAAGTTATGGCGTAACAGACATTGTGCCATTGAAGCTGATCCAAGGGAGCTTCGCTCACTTCGTTCGCTCCGCTCCATTTATAACAATTTTATATTTCCTAATAAGATTTAAAAAATATATTTAAAAGTGATTTTTATTATGTACATAGTAACATAGATGTGTTATGTTTATAGAAATATATACATATAAACATAATACTAACATCTGCCCCTTCCGGGATTCAATCCCCAGGACCGTCGGTTCGAAAAGCAGGATCGCTACCGTTGTACCAAACGGTCGCCATTGCTTTATTTTAAACATAAAAAAAGAAAATCTCGACAGTTAGCTACGGTTGCAAAGAAAAAGTGTCCGCATTTATATGTAAAAGATAAATGAATTTATTATCTCCACAGTGGAAGTCGAAGAGTTGGAGCAAAAATGATAAAAGTGGTCGCAACAAAGTAACGCTGGGTTTTTCCATGCAAATCTTGGAAAGTATTAACTCTGGCAAAGATAACCGAAGAAGTATAGGAATACGAGGGTAATGGCTAAGAAGAAACAATGACTGGAACTACCTGTGCTAGTGTTTATCTATTCTAGTTATTACTTAGGTTATTATGAGGTGTCTAAATTTAAAAAGTAAAAATATAAGGTCTGAAATATGAGGAGTAAAATTTTGTGATCGTATGACAACGTTTTTGAGCGCAGCCTATTATGTGCACCTTTCACTTTTATTTTAAAGTTTGGAATTATTGTTTTCTGTGCTTGGTCAAAGAGAATTTTTCTTGAGGAGTAAACTTCAGTCGTGCGTTGGAGCTGGCACACACCTTTTTTTGTAAAGACTAGCTGACCCGGTAACGCGTTGCTATGGTAACGCGTATGCAATGGAAAAAGAGCGGGAAAAAGAGCGGACAGACAAACACACAAACAACAAATTTGTTTTCTTAGATTATAGACTAGCGGCCCGTCCCGTCTTCACACCGGTGGACAAAATTCTTTATTTTTTTCTATATTAAATATTTTCCGTTCGCGCCATCTAGCGTCCGGTAGACGAACTACTTGCGGTTTACGCGTTGCTATGGCAACGATATTAATACAATGGAAAAATAGCGGGAAAAAGAGTGGACAGACAAACACACAAACCACTGTGATCTTAGATTATAGATGCTATAGAGCCCCTGTACCGCGCTGGCCAAGACTCAATTAAGCGGTCGACGTATAGATAGATACGTAATATTCATAGAAATATATGTAAATTTTCGGCACTGTTTTTCTATTGATATGATGTGATGTAGCAAATGTGTTTTTATTGTAATGATTGTTTGTGCCAAAAAAAGAGAAGTTAATACCGTAAAAATAAAATACGACTATACGACGATACGACGACGAACAAAATATGACTTAGGTACAAATGCGTATTCGTATATTAAAAGAAGGATCGCACAAAATGTTTCTTAAAGTAACTATAAAGGTATTTGTTTGTTACGAGTTTTGCGTGTTTTATTGGTCGCCATCAATTAATTACGTATTAGAAATAGAGACTAAAATTCTTTCTTTTAAATTACGAAATATCAAAGAATAAATTCTGTGGAAACAAAAAGAAGAGTTCTTAAAATATATTACATCACTGCATTTTGTTTGCATAAATACGTTAAAAATATTGTCGGAATTCAATATTTATTTATACAAACAGAATGTACTATTGCTTTGAGGCGAATAGTGTGCAGGTACAGATCTTATAGATAAGGACTTAACATTTGACTTTGGTGTAATACTAGCGATCCTGCCTCTCCACCGAATGGTCCTGTGTTCAAATCCCGGAAGGGGCAGATGTTTGTATGGTGAACACGAGTATTTGTACCTGGGTCGTTCTTCTTTTTTACCGACAGTGAAACGACGTTTTTTTGTCTTTTTGGTTTTTGAACTATCCATAACTGTGGTTTCTGTGTGGAATTTTAAAGAAATTGCATCTGTGTTGTCATAAGGACTAATTAAAGTTTCCTTTGCGGCAAATATTAATTCTTTTTTTATGTTGGTTTAAAAAAAAATGTGACAGATTGCCCTTTTTCTGTGGAGACCACATTTCGGTTTACCACTCTGTCACGGCATTTTCATTTTGTCCAACCAACTTATTTTTTCGTTTGTTTTCCATAATTCTATAGATTATGAATTATGGAAAACAAACGAAAAAATAAGTTGGTTCGACAAAATGAAAAATTACATAATATTAATAGATAAGAAAAATATGGACGTTTATTCGAACCGAATTAAAAACCGTAAATATCAATACTGCAACGAGATGCCATAATAAGACGAAGGACAAACCATTGTCGGTAAAAAGTAAAACGACCCACCTGAGTCATGGGTATTGTCTATCCGTTAACCTAGCATCCATAACACAAACTTTATAGTGCTTACTTTGGATTAGGCTTAGTGGTATGAATGTAAGAAACATTATATTATTATTATTATTTAATAACAAAAAAATAAACCTTAACGACGTCACATTGTTTAAGCGCCATATTTTATTATTAATATCAGTATTATTATTATTTAAAGATTCGTTATTAGGTATAAGAATTTCACATCCAGACTTAGGTTTGTTGCACTTCAGATTCAATGAATTTACTGAACTCAATATGTGCACAAGTTTAAGGTTAAGAAAAATGTGAGAAGTGAATAGCAATATTGGTCACTTTCCTACAGGTAGACGAAATGACCCCGGGTTTTCGGGGGGTCATTAATGGGTTGAAACCCAGGGACCAGATTGAAGCTTAACAGTTTTGGGTAGATTAATGAAGTTTACGCAATCGATAGTCAAGTTAATGTCTAATAGATGGACTTTAAAATTATTTTACTTTGTTGTATTTCGATATGCATTTGTCTGTACCTGTTAATTTAATTTTTATTGATAATATGGCTTTTTAATGATTTAGATTTAATGAGACAACTCGTCCTTCCTTCTTTGTTCTACTAAATTATCTCGTACGTAAGTTTTAGTTGATATATTTTGAAGTTTCTTATTTGGACGTTATCAACTTAACTTAAACGGAATTTTAATAATTTAGTTACTGCGATCTTATTAAATATTTCTTGCACACACAGATAGGATACAAATACAAGAAAGAAAAGTAAACAGACAGATTGCTAAATAGCAATCTATTCCAGGCAACCTTAAATAAAATGATTAATAAATATAAAAGTATAATAGTGATACGAGCATTTGTATCTGATTTATGAGTATTTATATATATTTTAATAAATATTACATATCTATGTATCATAACTATGTATTACTATAGATTCCATAACACAAACAACAGTGCTTACAATAGATATGAATGTAAGAAATATTTTTGTCTATTTATTATTATATATATTAATAAAATAACACAAATATCTACTTACAATATATATATATAAATACTTACGATATAAAGAGGCGTCTAAATATATTTCTTTATATACTTGTGCTATTAAACAATCACATTTACCTTGATAGGGACAGCATCAATGAAGAGAGAGGGGCAGACATTTCAATAAAAAATATCTTTAAAATATTCTTCATTGGTGTATGAATGCTATTAGCATTTTGCAATTAAGATTTTTTAATGTTTTAATAATAAATTTTATGGCTAAAAGTAATATAACAATTAAAACTAAATTTCAGAAGAAACCTTTAAAAAATATTACGTACACGTATACAAAATACCACGGTTGTTGTGATTAGCGATGTGCCGAGTACGGCTTGACTCGAGTCAGACTCGATTCCTGCTTTGGACTCGCCAATTCGAATACCCATTTATTTTGATTCGAGTACGCCGGACTCGATTCCGGTACTCGAGTCAGGAAGAATCGGTCTTGTACTCGCTGTCTCGAAACTATTATGCGAGTCCAACTGACTCGAGTCTAGTATTCAAGTTAGCTCGACTCGCTCGTACTCGATTTCTGTTTACTTAAGCAATGAAGTGACATCTAAAATATAAGTACATTAATAAAACAAATAGAACTTGATCTCATTAACAGAAGAATTTTCTTTGTAGTTTTCTATGTTTATTTGTTATGTTTAATGTTTAAAAATATTTTTCATTAAAATGTTCGTAGTGTTATTATGCTAAACCTAGTTACTCTTTGAAGATTTCTTTCTAATTTTTGCTTTTGTACTTAAATCGGTAACGGACTCGAGTTCTGGACTCGAATTCCCAGACTGAGGTTCTAGACTCGAGTCCAGGACTCGAGTCAAGATTCGAATACCAAACATAGAACTCGAGTACTGGACTCGAATCGCGGAATCGAGTCATGATTCGAATACCGTACAAACTGACTCGAGTCGACTCGATCCTAAAAAACAACGATTCGGCACATCACTAGTTGTGATGCCTTCTCTCAAGCTTTGTACTACGCATGCGCACACAAACACGTATTGACACACGTACATAATGCTTCTTATCTCATTTTCCCCTACGTTGAAAATCATAAATTTATGTGTCTCTTCTTACTGTCGCTTTTTCGTTTCATAAACTTTCAAATCACAAGTGCTAAAGAAGTTTTCACTTCAAAAAGGAAATGTTAATAAAAATAAATAATACTTTATGCTTAAGTTAATTTATTCTAACTACTTCCTCTTAATCACAATTGCTAATGCTTTAATTCTACTTTAAAATAATAAATAATTCCAGATCCTTGAGCAATACAATGAGCGGGTCTTTTCGATTCACCCGAGACATTTACGATCAAGTCCATACAAAGAGCTTAACTTTTTCTCCAACAACGATTAGTTCGGGACCTTTTGTCTTGCAAACAAACGGGTCGACTGAGAAATTGTTAACTGCACTACGGAATTTTTCAAATTATGTTACAAATCTTAGTTTAAAGTCAATTGTTTCAGTTTCTCTTAATGGTGAAGTAAATTGTTGTTTTTATAGTTAACAATGACATCTACACTAATATTATAAACAGGAAAGTATATTTGTATTTTTGAATTTTTGTATGTTAGCAATGAATAAACTTAAAAACTACTAAGCCGATTTCAAAAATTCTTTCGCCATTGGAAAGTTATATACACCCTGAGTAACATAGGCTATATTTAATGCTAGAAAGAATTTAAAGAATTTTGTCAACCAATGCGAAGCCGGGACGGGCCGCTAGTTAACAATATGTTCATTATTAAGAATGCTTTCTTATTTTATTAAATGAATTTTTCGAATATTTCTTTTCTTTATTTGTGGCTTGCACGATTTGTGCATTTAGCCAGTGTCAAGTAAAAATTACTGCCAGTTCTTGAGTTATTTCTTTTCTTAATTTGATGATGATGACTGAACAGTAAAATATATTTTTCCCTCCTAGGTTTCAGTAAATGTGTGGGGTTTTACTGAAATCTCCCCGTGGACTTCTTGAGAGAGTGGGAAAAGACAACTTCCGCTGCTTTGTTACACTTGCGAACACTCTTGTATGTTCACAAACACTTAGTGGTTAATAAGCAACCACTATTACGCACTCATATCCAAAACAACACAAGTCTTAACAAGAGAAACAAAACTACCAACGTGGCGCTACCCGCTCCCGCCAAAAAGTCCAGTTTTCGAATTATTATAACCTCTTTTGTCACCACCAAATTAAAAAAAAAACTTTATACTCTACTTATACAAACCATAGAGAATTATTGTTTTATGTTTATATGTAAATAAGTTAGATATTGCTTCCGCAATTTTTCTTTGTGGCTTATACAGATTTTGACGTCTTTGTTGACAACCCCAGATCCTATTTAGACAAAAGGGATTGAAGCTTATAAATTAATGATACTAGGGTAACAGATAGATAAATAGATGATAGATATGCTATATTTATAGGAATATATACAAATACATGCATGTACCCCTTACGGGATTCGAATCCAGGACCGTCGTCGGTGCAAAAAGCAGGATCACTACCGTTGTACCAAACGGTCGTTTTACCGATAATACTAATAAAAGACAACGAGGAATTTAATCACCTTCGTATAACATTATTAAGAAGAAATTTTTAACGTAAATAGTAAATCGATGAGTTTTAGAATAGCTGCGGGGTTCCCTATATCCCAACTTCCAACCAAATTTCATTTAAAATTGATACCATGGCAGTATTATTATCATATTCTCTATTATCATTATCATTAGATTTTATAATCGAATTTTGTAATAATTCTCCCAAATCATATTTCGATTTATTCAACTCCCACCCCCTTAAGCATTAAATTTAGAAAAATGAATTGACAACAAATTAATTCATTTGATTTTAGCTCGTATGATGTTTCTTTCAAATAATGTCTATACAATAGCGTTTCAAGAAGATACTGCCTTCGTGGCTTCCACTTGGGTAGTACTTAACTATATTATACATTGGAAAAGCCCTTAGGGAGAAAGGATGATATCCATTTTGACCGCGATAAACACACGAGTCTGTAGATTTATTTGACACAAACCCCTACTTCTCTGTGTTGAATGCTATCCTCTGAGTTTGTAAAGATATCGGAAGATTTACCATGTCTTATTAAAATTTAACCGTTCTTCCACTAGAAATTGCTGTAAGAACTTTTTTTGCATATATTTACAATGAAATTAATTTTCTTTTCATAACCTTTTTTTTAGATTTTTGAAAATTATTTAAACATATTGAGTTAGTATACTTTTCATAAGAGTCGAATAAAATATAAATTAAAAGCTATTTTCTGGTTTTTAGTTCGATTTGCTATTAAAGCGTGTTTTTTTAGTTTTTTTAAACTATAGTTTATTTTTCACTTTTTAGTTCCATTTGCTATAAAACCGTTTTTAATATGTACAGACGTGTTAACAGTTTCATCTCGATAGAAAACATATTCAAGGATTTCTTTTGCGCAGACCGCACTCTTGCTATATCTCTTTTGCTCTCACGCAGAGGACTTGTATTAAAATCATTAATCCTGACGATCCTAATTAGTGTATTGTAGTAAATATTGTATTTTAGTCGATCGTTGATAAGTCTACAACGTTTAAAGTAAATCTGAGTTAAACGAGTCAGTTACATACATACAAACATACAGGTGAAACTAATAAAAGCGTGTTAAAAATAATCAACAACTGAAAGCAGGCCTCAATAGTGCCGTAAGGCACAATATAGTATTATTGGAAAACACACGTATGGAATATATAGCACGTAGGGAACGTGATTTAATCGCGGGTTGAATAATAATTGTGTGTTTCCTGCTTCGTGTGTTTCCAGGGTCATGGTTGTTTCTCTTTCCACTATTCCTGCTATATATATATATACTAGCGACCCGTCCCGGCTTCGCACGGTTACAATGGTCAATGGTCTACTATATTATGCATGTATTATACATATAAACCTTCCTCTTGAATAACTCTATCTATTAAAAAAAACCGCATCAAAATCCGTTGCGTAGTTCTAAAGATTTAAGCATACATAGGGATATAGGGACAGAGAAAGCGACTTTGTTTTATACTATGTAGTGATATATAAATGTTTATAGCTCTCTGCAAAAAGTGCTAAAGCGTAAGACCTCATCGGTTGAGATGTTAGCTTTAACCCAAACGGACTGATATAGACTACTAGACCGATAACGGATTAGGTTCGATATATATATCTAATATATAAAATTCTCTTGTCACGATGTGCGTAATTAAACTACTCATAAACGGCTCGACCGATTTTCGTGAATCTTAGCGTGCATATCGGCTAGGGTGGCGAATTGGACATTTTTTTTTCATCCCCCTAAATGTTATGTTTTTATGTTTTTGGGACAAAATTATTTTCACTTAATTTAATTTTCACCCCTCTACGATCAACATCTATTTTTTATTAATTAATTAAAAACTTTTCCTAGAAAAAATATATATAATAAACAACGTTTGTCGGGTCAGCTAGTATATATATATATATAAATTCCCTGTCACAGTATATGACCACGATGATCTCCGAAACCACTCATTCGATTTTGATGATTTGTTTTTCATTTTGCTGGGTTTGGTTCCGACTAAGGACATAGGTTTTATTTGATTTTATATTAAAAAGTTTTTTTGTTTTTTTTTTAAACCGCGACGGAGAAACATCAAATAGTATCAAATAGTTTCAATTTATCGAATAGTAATTATATTAAACTAATTTAACATATAATAATAGAGCCACAGCAACGCGTGGCCGGGTCAGATAGAATATAGGTACTTAGTTTTTTTTTTTTTTAGTACGGCCATAAGTTCTGTTACAAATGAAAATGCAATTTTTTGATGAAGTAATGTAATATAACTAAAACTTATGTGTGCATATCTATTAAAGGCTCAGCAAAAATATAAAAATATTCTATTCAAAATAGCCACCTTTTGACCACCAAGTCATCTGCCATCTATTTTTTTAAAAGAAAAGTACCATTGTTTCATTGGAGGTGCGTTATGACATATAACATTGTACCAGTAATTTCTGAGTACGTTTATCTAGCATCAGTTCTAATTGAGGCCAGTTAGTTTGAAAGCCATTCGGATTATAACTGTTTACAGGAGCTGTATACGTTTCGCCGTGGTTACACAAATATGGGGTAAGCCGCGGAGATATCACCTGGAATTAGCTGGCGTGTTTGGATGTGGCATATCTTTCATTCGCATAATGTAATTCCGGATTTACTTTAGCATAAAATCAAAAGGCAATTAAAATACTAGGCGATGCAGTCGCTAAGCATAAAGCTACGCTAGCACCATATATTGGAGCGGAGCGTAATACCTAAAAAATATCCAAAAATTTTTTCGATGAGAATTTTTGCGAATTTCAAAATTCGGGCTCCGTCACAATCTGGTCCTAAACCGATTGATTCGATTCCACACAAAATATATTAAAATCGGTTAAGAACTCGGGAAGTTATAGCGTAACAGACATTGCGCCATTGAAGCTGATCCATGGGAGCTTCGCTTCGCTCCGCTCCAATAAACTAGGCGATGCAGTCGCTAAGCATAAAGCTACGCTAGCACCATATATTGGAGCGGAGCGTATACCTAAAAAAAAAAAAAAAATTTTTTTTTCGATGGCAATTTTTGCGAATTTCAAAATTCGGGCTCCATCACTATCTGGTCCTAAACCTGTAGATTCGATACCACACAAAAAATATTAAAATTGGTTAAGAACTCGGGGAGTTATGGCGTAACAGACATTGCGCCATTGAAGCTGATCCATGGGAGCTTCGCTTCGCTCCGCTCCAATAAACCAAAAAATAATCATAATCCTTTATATCTTTGATACTAACACGGGTAATAAGATAGTGGGTAATATTTTTTTTATAATAAAGCCCAAAATAAGCGCTGTAAAGCTTGCGTTGTGGATACTAGGTTAACATTTGTAAAAATGTTTAAAGAAACAAGAGGATGTTTCACTCATTGATAAGTCTACGTTGGCCCCCACAGTAAAAAGAAGAAAGTTACTAGAAAATTTGGACAGATCTTCACAACTCACTCAGCTCAATTGGACCGGACATACAAAGGTTGTGGGTGAGATTCCCGCCTGAGATTTTCTATTAAAATAATTTATTATAGAAGATAGCAATGAAAAATGCAAAAAACTAGTGTGCTTGAGACCACACGACTGAAGTAAAACTTCTTTAGCTCCATCTATATGTGTATCTATATCTATATGTAAGTATATATGTTCCACTCAATTTTCACTTCGCCTCGCCCGATCAAACTTTTCGTAACGCTCTCGTCACGCATTCACCAGCTTACTCATCAAGTCAAGCGTGCGTAAAGAACTTTTACTTCATAAAAAACAAAAACGCGTGTGTGCAATTCACACGTGGTAGAAGTGAAACATTATAAAATGGTGGTTTCAAGATAATGACACTCGATTGAAGAAAATTTCGGGAAGAGGATAATTATTGTCGGTTTAGTAATGATCATAGTGATACAAAGTCAGATAATTATTTTACATTTTATTCGTATATATTACATAGATTTATTCAGACTCAGGGCTTACATTTTCGATAAATCATACAAGATGCTTATGGTAACTAAAGTACATACCACAAACATAAGAGATACTGTATAATGCTTCCTATCTCATTTTCTCTTACGTTAAATCTTATAAATTTATGTGTCTGTCTCTTTTTACTGTCACTATTTCGTTTCATCGACTTTAAAATCACAACGATGCTAAAGAAGTTTTCACTTCAATTATCTTTTAAACTAAGATATTGCGAACTATAATATCAATTTGCCGCATCCATGTTTCAAATAGGGGTGGCAAGGAAACGCGTCTGTCGCCTTGTGCCGCGGAAACGATCAATCAAGCTCTGTGTACTACGGCTGAAAACAATATAGTGGCACTGGCGGTAAAGCTATTGTTCCGTTATGTATCACGGCGGTGCTTATATATAACTTAGTTTTCTTTTTTAGTGGTACTACTATGACATATATACACTTGCTGACCCGGTCACGCGTTGCCATGTTATAAATGGAATATATTCTATATCTCAAAAATATATATAAAAAAATATATATATATTTGAGTTCAATTTACAACACAGCACATAAATAGGTGACTATTACAATCAAAGGTTCATTAAGTATTATCGTAACAGTAATATTTAATAGCTAACAGTAGCACTGGACTTCACACTAGGATTTTCTGTGTCGTGAAGACCAGTATTACAGTATTTTAACTCAGTCGGAACAAATTCAGCAAAATGAAAGAAAATCATTAATATTGGTTGAGTAGTTTCGGAGTTCATCACGTTCAAACACTGAAGCAGGGATATATACTGCATAAAATCGGTTTTGTGTTATTAAAAAAAAAAATTATACGTCTTGATATTAAAATATTTTTTTAGTTAAAAGTATAACTATGTATGTAATTTTAGCTTTTACCCGCGGCTTTGCCCGCATTTTTTTCTATAAAAAATATCCTATGTTACTTCTAATACCTCGAAAAGTATATGTACGAAGTTTCATGATGATCGGTTTAGTAGTTTTTGCGTGAAAGCATAACAAACAAACTTACATTCACATTTATAATATTAGTAGGGATAACACATAAAAAGAGAAAAGCAGACTTTGCAGAGTTTCTTACGGCTTCTTCTCAGTACAAGGTGTCCCGACGCTAAATAAAAAATATTTATTTTATATACATATATAATTGGTATATTAATATGAGATGTCTGTGTCAAAACGTGAAAGCACTGAGAGAAGTTGTGGCGTAACGAAAGTTTTGTCACAGAAAAATAAAGCACAGGATTCAATTAAAAGTTGTTTGAACTAAACAAAATGGAACGTCCGGTTATGCAAAGAAGGGTTATGTCACGATGACATAACAAATGTAAAGGAGATTAACATTTATGATACTTTATTATTCTAGAAAAATCTAACCACTATAATGTCATGTCTTTGTTTCGCATCATGAACTGGAAAGTAATTCCAATTTTGTGATACGTACTGCTAAGAAATGGGACTCTTTACCTGAATCTGTGTTTCCTGACAAAAACAATTTAAGGGTCTTCAAGTCACGTGTGAATCGGTATCTTCTAGGCAAGCGCGTCACATCCTAGATCGCATCGTCGCTTACCATCAGGCGAGATAGTGGTCAAGCGCCTGCCTATTTAGTATAAAAAAACCGGCCAAGTGCGAGTCGGACTCGCGCACGAAGGGCTCCGTACCATTGACTAGGTAAACAACAGTAGGTACACAAATTTCATATTATTTATTATTAAAGTAAAAATACAACTGAGTATTTTGTAAATATTTCAAATGGTTTCTTGTTATTGATATCGAGCAAAAAAGGGCAAAAAAAATCGCGTTTGTTGTATGGGAGCCCCCCTTAAATACTTATTTTATTTTGTTTTTAGTATTTTTTGTTGTAGCGGCAACAGAAATACATAATTTGTGCAAATTTCAACTGTCTAGCTATCGCGGTTCTTCAGTCACAGCCTGGTGACATACAGACGTAAGGACATACAGCGAAGTCTTAGTAATGGAGTCCCGTTTTACCCTTTGGAACGGAACCCTAAAAGAAATATGGGAATACTTTATATTTTCTTCTTTTGTGCTAAAATGTCCCACAAAGGATTTTCAAATATAATAATTTATGTAGCGGTTAAATTATTATAACAAAATAATTACTATGCGGTTTTCCAACCTAAAATTAAAACACAGAAATTGTAAACAAAATCCGATACAATAAGGGAATGTTGTACGCGTGACATAGTAGGTTTTTAAGGATGGTCAGCAGAAAAGAGCGTTTCATAACAGGCCAGGTACAACTGGCATGTAACATAATAGAAGATGAGTGAAGTAAGAAAATTATTGGAGTTTACTTCTTAAGATTTGATTTTTGATAAAAAGGCAGGAAAAAATATATGCAGAGTAAAATTTTCGAATCGATCGAATGCCAGCGTTACGTTTTTTGTGCACACCTTTGAATTTTTGTTTTGTGCCTGTTCAAAGAAAAAGAACATAAAGGCGGAAACACATTATTAAAACGCGACGCGACGCAACGTGTCGACACCCGATATACACCGTGCACATTACCAACACGCGACGCCACGACATACTAGCAATTTCTGAATACAGTTAGCTAACAGCAGTGGAAGTGTATGGTCATGTACTATGGATTAACATAATTTATTATCTCTTGAAAACCGTAGGATGATGTGCGATCTAGTTTTTCTCTTTAAATTATTAAATAATAAGATAGATTGTCCAGTTCTTCTATCACAGATCAACCTTATAGTCAAGGCACGAGTACCCGCACGCTCCTCACGCCCCATAAAAATATTCGTACCACCACAATATCGCAAGAATTAGACTCGCAATAGCTATTTTGTTCGCTGTATGAAAACATATAACGAACAATTCTACAAATTACACCTGTTTTGTAACACATTGACTGGTATCAAGTCAGACATTTTCAATATATTTAAGTAAAATGCTAATAATGTTCGTTTTAATAATTTTTAAGTAAATTAATACTTATTTTGTTGTGTTGTTGCCTTAATCATAGATATTTAATAATAAGCTAATTCGTATTTTAATGTACTTTTATATTTTGATTTAAACTAGTTTCTGTTCCTACATTTATGTACCTAATTAATATTGGGCACTCATTATTCTACAATTGATGTCAAAATCTTGTGTACTTTATTATTTCTAATGACTGTTTCGTGCCAGAATAAATAAAGAAAAAATTAATACAATAAATGCAAAATATAATAATAAATTGACATAAATTCTGTTTGATAGTTTGAAGAATAGGGATGGGTCAACGAATTCGTATTCGCTCTGTGACAGTTCTCAAACGACTGACGCGTGGCATCGGGTGTTGTCTAGAAACATACTACGCGCGCCGCGTCGGATGGCGTGTTTACCCCCACCATGGACAACACACCGACCTGGCCCGTCTGGATCGGGTGGCGTGTGAGCGCATGGCGTCGCGTCGGATGTTCATAGTATGATTCTGGTCCATAGAAAACAATACATTTGATTCGACTCAACACGCATCGCGTTTCATCGGGTCGCGTCGCGTGTTAATAATGTGTTTCCGCCTTTAACGTATAAACTCCAGTCGTGCATCGGAGATGACAAGGGTTGCCAGGTCGTCGGGATTTGGCGGGATTCTCCCGAATTTTTGTATACCCTCCCGACTCCCGACAGAGTAATCTCCCGAAAACAATTTCATTTTATAAAACAACAATTTTTAGTTCCAAATTTTCGTGAAGCGAAACGTTCCCGCGCCGACCGACGCTCGGAGAAATGTTTACTTCTATCGGCAGCGGACGATGTAACAGAAATGCTAATGTTGTTGTTTTCAATATATTTTTTAACTTAACTTTAATTTTATAAGATATAAAATACGTGTGTAAAAAAACAACCACGCCTCCGAGCCCTCAGATGGGATTCGAACCCACGACCTTTCGCAATCCGGGCGACTGCTCTGACCACTGCCGAGACGCTGGCAAACGTGTCGAATTTTACAAACGTATTCCAACTTCTACTATGAGCTAGTATCGTTCCACACACGTTTTTTACACACGTATTTTATATCTTATAGAAATATTGCATTGTGAATGCAAAAAATTAAATAAAAACATCATTATAGCTGGTTCCATCTTAATTGATTGTTTAATATTTGTAAAAATATTACTTTCAATGTTGAAGGTAGTTAGCGTTCAACATTGGTGGAACGATACTAGCTCATAGTAGAAGTTGGAATACGTTTGTAAAATTCGACACGTTTGCCAGCGTCTCGGTAGCTCAGCGGTCAGAGCAGTCGCCCGGATTGCGAAAGGTCGTGGGTTCGAATCCCATCTGAGGGCTCGGAGGCGTGGTTGTTTTTTACACACGTATTTTATATCTTATAGAAATATTGCATTGTGAATGCAAAAAATTAAATAAAAACATAATTATAGCTTGTTCCATCTTAATTGATTGTTTAATATTTGTAAAAATATTACTTTCAATGTTGAAGGTAGTTAGCGTTCAACATTGGTGGAACGATACTAGCTCATAGTAGAAGTTGGAATACGTTTGTAAAATTCGACACGTTTGCCAGCGTCTCGGTAGCTCAGCGGTCAGAGCAGTCGCCCGGATTGCGAAAGGTCGTGGGTTCGAATCCCATCTGAGGGCTCGGAGGCGTGGTTGTTTTTTACACACGTATTTTATATCTTATAGAAATATTGCATTGTGAATGCAAAAAATTAAATAAAAACAACTTTAATTTGATTTTATTTTGTTTATCCCGACCAAAGTCCCAAAATCCCGAAATTTTTTTTCTCCCGATAATATGGGCATTCGATCTGGCAACCCTAAAGATGACACTTTCTTCTGCTATTTTATTCAATCGAATCTTAACATTCCATAAAAGGTTATTATTCTAAAAGCTTTTAAATATAAACTTGTATGGCAATACATTAAACGAATGCGATTGTTACGAGTGTTGTTTGCATTATTGGCGTGGAGATGGCGTTGTTATCGCTGCATCGTAAAGTGTGGACTGCAGCACGTTTCATTGCAGTCGTAAAATTACGAAGGATCAAGTTGAGGAGTTAAGGATCCAATGTCATTGCGCCGAGATTGAGGCAAGTGGGTAGGTTAAACTGATAAAATGCTTTTTAATAAAAAAACAATCGATTTTTAGAGGTGAATGGTTTTAATAAGGCTTCTTATTTAAGATTTATGTGCGGAGATGAAGTTACCGAAAATCTTTTACGTTTAAAACTTAGTTTGACTGATTATGGTCGTAATTTATGAGATTTTGTTTAATCGGGGTCTTAGTTTTTTTTTTAACTTTTGTTTCTTTAGATTTAAAGTATTTTGGAATAATTGTGTTCTATGAAAAGGGGTTTTTTTCTAGTATTTCAAGTGACAGTATAATATAAATAAATACACATTAGATAAAATTACAATAACATTGTTCTGAACTCAATTTAAGCAAATGTGTTATGGTATTCGAAAAAAAAACACGGTACCACAACAATTAATCCCAAATCAATATAGAAATGTTCGTTTTTTAAATTGACTCGGCCGGGGATTGAACCTTGAGTCACTCAACCACGGATGTCGTCAAACAACAATGGCTTAATTAAGCTATATGCTCTTTATGTTTTGTGTGTTTAATTCAAATATATATTTAAACTTTTTTCATTCCATAAACAACCGAGTTGACATTTCCAGCCTTCGAGTTCAGAATCTTTTTGTTAGTTCGTGAAGAGTTACTGTTTCGTAGAAAATACTCTTTGGTTTCTATATCTAAAAAAATGTAAGCATTCTGCCTTATGCTCTCTTTCCTAGAATACAGATCTTGGCAGTGTCAATGTGTGAAGTTAAAACAAAAATGAAGTAAGTGTTTGAGTATTTCAATTATCTTTTTATCCACACACCGCAAAGAACGTTCTCCATTAAACTAAGGTCGTCAGAATCTATGTGTGTTTATCAATTGGATTTTTTTAATTTCATTAAGAATGGGTTCGCTCTTGATCCCAATCAAACCCGGGGGCCAAGATAAGATCCACGGTGGAGCGAGCTAACCCAGAAGTTGCCTATTCACCCTGGCTTTGAAAATGGACGGGTTATAACTTCTCGGAAATACAGACGTTGGAGGGAATTCCACTCTTTTGCTGTGCACATTATAAAGGATGCGACAGGTAGCAACCAGGAATGGGTAGTAGCCCGCAGTGCGTCTGGATGTCCGATGGAAAAAAGGAGATGGCGGTATGAGCAAATGCAGCTCCTGAGCACACTCTCCAAAGTACAGTCTGTAGAAGACTAACAGACAGGCAACTTTACGGCGATGAGCTAAGGTGTAAAGCTTGCTCTTCACCAATTTGCTGTCACCAATGAACCTCTCTGCTCTGCGCGGAATCGTGTCCAGTGCAGCAAGTTGGTATTGTGCTGAGCCGTCCCAAAGGTGGCTGCAATATTCCAAGTAAGGTCGGGCTTGAGCTTTATAGAGAGTTAAAAGCTCTTGACCATATTTAAGACGCCGAGTTTTTTAGCTGCAGTTTGAGCCTTGATCTCGATGTTGGCGCCGAAGTTGAGGTCTGAAGACAACTCCATGCCAAGAAGCTCGAGGCTGTCGGTCACAGGTACAAATCAACCTCGGAAAGTAGGAGGGAGGTGGAAGGAACTCCTTTTTGCCGTGAAAAGACACGCTTTTTTACATATTGGTTTAGAAATTATCTTACATAATAATATACATGATCTGATAAAAACACACAATAATGCTTAATTTGATCTTCAATAACCCAGGCTAAAGATCATTGCAAAGATTAAAATTACACATGACTTCAGTTCGTTCTCATTAAGGGTAACACCTCTATTACTAAACGCGTAAGCACCACAATCGCTCGTAAGCCGCAAAAGACGTCCAGCGCCGTAAAACTATATATTTACGTCTACTAAAATGAGTAATGAAATATGTTTAAGTGCAGTTACCAGGTTTTATTAAGTACATCGTAAAGGTGCTGTGTAGTAGGTAATTCCACTTGACCTGCCACATGGTAAATTAAACCTTTAATAGTTTATTATAAGGTTAATAATAGCACTGTTACTTAAGGGTCTCTGTGTGTTAACGATTATAGTACGACCAAAGTAAATTTTCTTTCGCTATCAACTTTTAAAATATAAATTAAGGTTGTTATATTTAATTATTATCCTTCATTTCTATACGGTTTTAAAAAAAAGAAGCACTGGACAAGATTTAACGAAGAGTTGAGAGGCTCATTAATGACAGCAAACTGGTGAAGACCAAACTTCATACCTTAGCTTACCGTCGCAAAGTTACCTGTCTGTCGGTCTCCTCTGGAGAGTGTGCTCTGGAGCTGCATGTGCTCATACTGCCATCTGCCTTCTTCCATCGGACTTCCATACCACCCTTTCTTGGTTGCTATTCCTACCGCACCATGCGCTTCTCAACATCTTTTATAAAGCGCACAGCAAATGAGTGGAATTTCGCCCCTGCGTCTATATTTCCGATTATCAACTCATCCATTTTCAAAGCCAATAGGCATCTTATAGGTTAGCTCTCTCTATCATGGCTTGGGTCTTAGCCTCCGGGCATGATTGGAATCAAGAGCATACACCCAATTAAAAAAACGAGAATAGATAAAACTCTCATATCAAAATGATTTTAATTTTATCTTTAAGTGAATCTATTCCTTTTTAGGGTTTTTACCGTACCCAAACGGTAAAAACGGAACCCTATTACTAAGACTTCGATGTCTGTCCGTCCGTCTGTCCGTCACCAGGCTGTATCTCAAGAACCGCGATAGCTAGACAGTTGAAATTTCCACAAATTATGTATTTCTGGTGCCGCCATAACAAAAAATACTAAAAACAAAATAGAATAAATATATTATGGGGGGTCCCATAATACAAATGCGATTCTTTTTGCCCTTTTTTGCTCCATATAAATAATGGCAACAGGTAAGCACTTGAAATATTCACAAAATACTCAGTTGAATTTATACTTTTACTTAACTTAAAGTTTGTACGGAACCCTTCGTGCGCGAGTCCTACTCGCACTTGGCCGATTTTTTATTTAATTCTTACAATTACGTACACATCAGACGTTTAATAAAACCACTTTTATCGAATTAATGACTTTTTTAATTTTGTTGTTTATATATAATCTTGCTCCTGCTACGTAAACGTACAGAAAGTTGTAATTAAATATACATATATATATATATATAAAAATGCGTCATGAATCCAGTTCAAGTGGTTTTTACTCGATTTTACTCGCGTTAATGTCGACTACCGATTAACTGTTTCTATCCCTCGGAAACAGTCCTTTGTTTTAGATGAAATGTACCCTATGTTCTTTTCTGTATCCCTGACAAAGTGTATGCAAAATTACGGGATGATCGGTTAAGTAGTTAAGGAGTGAATGTGTAACAAACAAACAAACTCACTTTCGTATTTATAATATTGGTTAGGATTCCTTTTTATTTAACCTTCGTACGCCTTGTAGTGATAGAAGCGGGTTTCGTATGCCCGCCCCTATCTTGGGATGCTGAGTCGATATGTATATGCAATTATTATTAGAGGCGAACATCATACACCTTCCGTAAACCATAAAATACTATTGTCTTTTATTGAGATCTTTAACCAACCTGTTCAGCATAGAGATTTTTACTGCAGAACCCCTTATATCTACAGACGCGATTTTCTGCTGAAACTATATTAATATAATTTTAATGTTTATGAATTTATGTGAATTTTGATTGTAATGAATAATCATTTAAGTATATAAATCATTGTTATTTTTTTTATTTATTTTTGACGTGATAACGTCTTATATATCGATGAACACCGGCTGCATGCACGAAAAAGTGTAACGTTCCGCCTGAGCCGAGCGTGCAAGCGAGAGCGCGGAACAAGCGACGATCGGCCTAAGCGTTCGACTTGTGGCGCACCTATCTCTCTTCCACTTCACGAAGTGAAAAGTTAATGTGGTTTCCATTGTTTATTACAACAACTTAATGTTAATTTATCGAAAAAAAAATCAATTAAATCCTTGTTTGTATTATACAAAATAATAATAATTCAGAGATAATAATTCAATTCAATTCATAAAGGTATGCAATTTTTCATCTATGTTTTCTTATGACGCTATCATGTAAAATTATTATCTCAATATTGTTATTAAAATTGTAATAAACTTTTGCTATACTCGAGAAGACTAAATAACTATGGTTTTAGCATTAACATCTATTATGTACACTTAATAAGCAAACAAAGAAATAAACGAAGAGTTTTTATATTTTCGCGTCGTATATTTAATAAAATATCATCAATTGGTCTTTTTTTTTAAGAAAATTTATCCGAAATATTAACATTGTTTTATTTGTTGCAGGATTTTTTTACAATAATGCGGTAATCTAATGGAGTCAAGCTTAGGCGAAAAGGAAGCCGGTAAGTTTTTTTTTAAATATTCATTCTATATAAGAACAGTCTGCACCCTGAAAAAACTGCGTTGTTTTTCCTTAAATTAAGCGATAATTGTAGCAGTCGCCAAAAGAATGCTATGTTGACAAGTGATAAGTGTTCAAAACAAAATATTGTTTATGTCAAGGTCATAGTGCTCAGCTAAAAAGACATAGCGTCCAACAAATAGACGTTTTCTCGTAATTTTTCTATTAAAATAATTTGTCTCTTGTGTCGTTTTATAATTATTTTTTTGAGTGCAACATGATATATTTTTTATGCAAAAAGCTATAAATAGAATTGAATATACGTAACAATATACCTTTATTTTGTCACTAGCTGTTGCCTGCGACTTCGTCTGCGTCAATTTCTGTTATTATGATTTTTCACTGATGCTTCGCTCCTACTGATCACAGCGTGATGTTATATAGCCTAAAGCCTTCCTCGATAAATGGACTATTTAACACAAAAATAATTTTTCAATTCGAACCAGTAGTTCTTGATATTAGCGCGTTCAAACAAACAAACTCTTCAGCTTTATAATATTAGTATAGATTAAACTAAAGAAAATGAAATAAAAAAGGTCAGTTATGGTTATTTTAACATAATACAGAGGTGTGAGGTTATATATATTTGCTACGTCTTATGTGTGTTGAAAATCGTTCTGTGGAATGCGTACCGATTGGACATGCAGTGACCCAAACTGTCGGCTTCATTATGCCCGAGCCTTCGCCTCCGGGCGCAATCCAGTCTGTCGTGCAATTTCTTTACTTTTTTATATTAAATGGGTTTGGATATTTCTATCTTGTATGTGTTATGTTGTGTTTTGAACGTTATGCTTCTATAGAAAAAGTTTGCCAAATGAACGTGGAGTTCAAGAGAAGAGCGTATTATTATATTTTTAAATACTGCACCAGACAGTCTTAATTTGTGAAATGTAGGTAATTGGTGTGAATGTAAGAAATATTATTATATTATTATTAGTGTAATGAAAATTGTATGTTTATTTATTTTTTCTATTTATCTATCTTACCTAAGGTAAAATGTAGATAGTATTCGACAATGTTATTAGTACCACTACCACACAAACCAATTACCTTAGCCCAAAATAAGCACTGTAAGGCTTGTGTTATGGATACTAGGGTAACGGATAGACATAGATATGTATTAATAATAAAAAAATATATATAAATACTCATGACTCAGGTACATATGCTCGTATTCATAACAGAAACATCTGCCCCTTCCGGGACTCGAAACCAGCGAGTGACTGCGAAAGGCAGGATCGCTACCGTTGCACCAAACTAATCAAAACAAGTTGAATATAAAAATTAAATGATAGTTAATAAAATTAATTAATAAAAGTCCAAAGAATAATATAAAGAATAAATTTAAAGAAATATAAATTCCGAGAATATGAATATGTTTATTATATATTTCAATGGTAGAAAAGAGACATGTCCAAGTTATTTCAAGGATTTGTCATTTAAGAATTCCTGTACTGTGTAATATGCTTTGTTAATAAGTAATGCTTGCAGGCGATTCCGAAATATCTTTATTAGGAAGCTTTTAAGCTTGTTCGGAATTTTATAAAAGATTCTGGGAGCCATTCCAAAGAAGCTACAATTAACGTGTTCGATTTTAAATTTCGATGCGCAAATCCTATTCCTATTTGGATTCCTTTCTGCAAACGTAGTGAAAAGAGAGGCGTTACACTTGACGAACACTGCTACTTCAAAGATATATAACGATGCCAGAGTCAGTACTTTCAACTGTTGGAAAAATGGTTTACAGCTGTCAGTTGACTTTAGGCCAGTGATTGCTCTTCTGCATCGTTTTTGGTACTTAAATACTAGACTCTTACCCACAGAATTTCCTCAGAATATGATTCCATAACGGTATATAGACTTAACGTATCCGCGATAGGCAATCGACACACTTTCTCTATTCGTTGCTCTTGAGAGTCTGTACAGTGCATAAACTGAGCTACTGACTCTTTTTCACAAATATTTTTATTATGTGACTTCCAATTGGTTTGATAATCTATTTGTAGGTTTCAGAGACAGACTCAATTTCTTCTCAATTTTAAAGTTACTGTGGGAATTATAGTAATTTGTCGTTAATACATTATTTCCGTTTTTTTACTGTTAAGGCATAAGTTGATTCTGACCAACCAAATATTAAGATTTTCCTTAACACTGTTGATTCGTATTCATAAGTTAAATTATTATTGCATTTAAATGCGGCTGTGCTGTCATCGGCAAATAATATAATAGGACGGTCAATGGATTCCGGAAAATCATTTATATATAAAATGAAGAGCAGCGGTCCTAAAATGTGATTTAAGCGATTTGCCCGCAGCGACTTGTGCGCGAAAAGCTCGTTAAAAACCTTAACGAAAGGAACATTTAATTGTTGCTCTTACTTTTACTGTTTAGGACATACTAAATGTCTTTACCTGTTAAGAAAATCACATCCTTAGAGAACAACTTCGATTTCCGGGGTTTTTTTTCCTTTCCTGCACGTGGTTTTTTTTTCTCGAGCCGTGAGCGAATCTCGGCCGATACAAAGAAAGACGTTGATCGATGAGGCTGTTTTTCGAAGCCTGCATATGTATGTCGGGTGTTACTCCGCTAATGCGCTGTTTTGTGGTAGCCGTCTCTGTATGAATATATGAACCTGATAAGGCATTATGGGATGAGGATTCTATTACATTTAGAATACAGTTGAAGTTGTTATGAACATTGCGACTGGTTGCTTTTGTATATCGTGTAATTTTAGCCCACTTTATTCAGTAAAATCTTGTGTACATGGCCTGGCAGTCATCCTCTGCCTCCTCGGAGTGCAACGCTTGTACGGAACCTATATAATATGTATGTGTGTACAGAGAATTTTAATTTACGAACTTTATTATTCCACTCCCTAAGACAATTGTAACAATTATCTTTATTTAAAACGTAACAGTTTAAATCTTCCTTGGTCACTTACATTAACTATAATTAGTAATTTACAGTTATATTAAGTAGTTCTTCCATGATGATGGCACATATAACTGCTAGGTTCTGGTAATGGTCCAGTTTTAATTAATATTGTAAGCCATGCTAGCAATTGTTCAGTAATTATTATTATCAAAAGGAAATTATGAATATGAGTACAATTATTAAATGAGTATAACGGTGTTTGAAAGTCACTAAACGATTACGTGTAATTGGCAGATTGCGTTGATTTGTCGTGTGCTGTGATTGGCTATTTGTCAAAGTAATGGTTTCCCCCCACCATTTGATGTTATAAAAGGTTTGCCTTGCCGTCAATTGAGCCCTTTTTACTTCGGTCTGTCGACGAGGAATAACCTCTTGCTGTTATTCTGCTAGTTTGACTTAGTACGTGCTTACAATATAGTCTAAATGGTTGGATATCCTCGAAAATAGGAAGGCACTATATTCTAAATGTGTGTAACACAAGTAAATAATTTGATCACACATTAAGGATGAATGTATGATCGATGCAGTGGAAATGAGACATTTAAGAAGTATATATAACTCGAGTGAATTTGATGGATAAAATAAGGAATGATGTGAGAAAAGAGTGGTGTGGTGTGGAAGAAGATATAGTGACAAAGATGGAAAATGGGATGCTTAGATGGTTGGAACATGTAGAGAGGATGGAAGAAAGGAGATTGAGAAAACAAGTATATGAGAAAAATGTGCATGGGCAAGTCAGTAGACCAAGGCGAACTTTCAGGGACCAAATAGATGATTTATTGAAAAGAGACCAGGTCAAAAGTATCCTTAACCGATGAGCTTGTATGAAAAGTCTGGTGAGAGTTGAACAAGCGAGAGATGTATGCCAGGTTCGTGGAAAGTGGAAATCTGTGGTCTCTGCCTGCGGGAAAAAGACGTATTTGTATGTGTGTATTTTTGACATGATTCCAGAGATTTTTTTGAGGGTTTTTTGTGTAATACTCTTACACGCACACACATATTTTTATACACACACTTTTACATAGATACGGACACACGTCAATTCAATATATACGACCCGACATGAAAATAGTCTGTATTTCTTGTTATAATATTGTACTTTTCTTTTCTTTCTTTTATTAATGTAGTCAGAACATATATACAGTCGCCCTGGGAGTGGGAGCCTGATGACCTGTAACACAGTCTTTTTCCTAGCACAGGTATAAGTCTCGCACAAATATTAAATACACCAAGAAATGTATAATATCCTAAATCGTGTTGTGACGAGAAAGAAATAAAATTAATGACTATAATTATAAAAAAAATAAACGTACTCTTAGTCTCCTTGGTAGGTCAATTGGATGAGTACTCTTCCTGATAGCGAAGGGATTTTAGTTCGAACTCCACCTGACGTTGTCTCAGCTGTTGAATTTTTCCCAGTAATAACATCTTTAGATATAAAAATCCATCTTCCACACTTTTCTCTTAAACGACAGAAAAACGCTCGCTCACACACACTCACTTAGAATAATTTTTAACTACACACTTGAGAATATTTGTAATGTAAATGTATAAAAGAAAAATTGCATGTTGTGTTCACCTATAAATATTTGTGCAGGCAAAAGCAAGTTAAACGTATGTTTCTGTATTATAAGTGTCAAAAAGTAACAACTGTTGGTGTGGCTAAAAAAAAATCCAGCAGTTTAATGCTTCAAAAACAAAAATGTAATTATTACATAGCTGTCTCTTCTTTCATAATTGTTTGATACTTGTAAAAGTATAACATTCGACGGTGTAGGTAGTAGTACCGAGAATATGAAGAGACGCTATCGTCAACTTAAGAAATATGTGGAAAAATTCGACGGGTCGTTTAATTGGAGGAGTACACGCCTCGATAGCGAGGAAATGAGGGTTTGAGTCCCTACCTAATACAAGTTGGATTTTATCTAGTAATAAGCATTAAAAATTACCAAAAATGTAACATTAAGGTCAACGACTTAAATGAGTCTTCGCCCGAGTGGTACAGGGGTGCAGGGGAACGACGACAAAAGGGATCGAGTGAGAAGCGGACGGCAGGCGCGCATACTGCCTCTTACGTCCCACAGTGTTTTACAAATCCCGAATTTATCTCATGCCTTTTTTATTGTTAAAATCGTTAGTTTATATCATTCCAAGCACTATAGTGAAAATCCGGCATCGATACGACCTTTAGTTTCAACAAAAAAAAAATGAAAAGTTTCCCTATATCCAGGTCCAAAAAATCACAAAAATGTAAATTAATTTAAATGTAAAAAATGTATAATTGACGATTATTAAAAAAAATATGAAACGTATTGTTTTACACTCATAACAACAAACATTCTGTCCATTTTTGAAATTTGTAATGTTTATAGATTATGAAATAGTAATTGTTTTTTCGTATTTCTTTTATATTTATCATTTCACGTCTAATGCCATATTAAAACGAGATATTTATACAGTATATACTACATACGTTATTCTATCAATATTATGAATTGCATTTTTTTGGTCGAAACTAAAGGTCGAATCGATGCCGGATTTTCACTGTAGTGCTTAGAATGATATAAACTAACGATTTTAACAATAAAAAGGGCATGAGACAAAATCGGGGTTTGTAAAACACTGTGCGTCCCTTTTTCGTACCCCCCTTTGTCGCCGTACCCCCGCGCCCCTGTACCGCGCAGGCGAAGACTTACATAAGCGGTCGACCTATAAGCACGTCTTAAATTAGATTCGTGCGTATCATAGGCCTTCGTTTACATGTTTATTATTGAACGAGGATCAAGATGTTATATAAATATAAATTTACAAGTCATATAAAATGTGTAATCATAATTCTCTTTAAGAGCGTAGAAACATTAACCCACGTCTTCGATGAAATAAAAACTTTCTCTATATTATTTTTTCTCTGCAAAGAATGCTCCAATTTCTTCAATAAATATGTACTTACAGTTCAACAGACAGAGTTTAATATCAACTTAGTAGACATTTTGTTGTATTTTGTCTCTAGAATAAATATACTTTATATAAGTTGAAAAAACATACATTATTAAGAATCTATGAGATAAGTTTTCTTTTACTGTATCAAATATATAACGTGAATTTCATTACGATTGTACAGTCAAGTAAAGAAATATTATATGATACATAAATAAGTAATAATAACAGAAATATATATAAATACCCTTAGTTTAAAATGCTCGTATTCATCATACAAACATCTACTCCTTCCGGGACTCGAACCCAAGACCGTCGGTGCTAGAAACAGGATCGCTACCGTTGCACCAAACAGTAAAGAATGGAAAAAAAAGTAAATATTTTTTTTTCAATATGAGAATATCATATTTAAAAAAAAATAATCATCACTAATAACAATAAAGACAAGGAAAGACAAACATATAGAAAACTTTATGGTGCAACGACGGTGGCGCTCCTGCCTTTCCCACCGACGCACAGTGTACTAAAAGGCACTTTTTATGGACAAAAAACTGCCTCGCCTACAAATTTCCATCAAATTCAGTGATTTTTGTTTTAAAATGCTTGGGAGAGGATGAGTTTTAACATGTCACTGCCACATTTTCAATATCTTGAATCAATAACCTATAAAACAAATTCTTTGAATATTACATATATGTGTGTCTATCCGTTACCCTAGTATGCGTTACACAAGTCTTACAGTGCTTAATTTGAGCTAGGCTAATTGGTGCAAATATGAGAAATATTTATTTATAATTTATTTATTTATATAGAAAAAAATGGCGACCTTATTGCTATAAAGCAATATCTTCCAGGAAATGTTTGGATGGACAGGAAAGCAAGCAATAAAGAAATCCAGGTCAGTCGTCGTTGATTTTAGTTGATTGAGTTAATTTAAAAATAATGTGCACTTGAATAATACAATGATTTTATGGATTTTGCGCATAATTTATTTTATATTTAATCCTGGTTAATTTTAACAGTTAGAAATGTGCCCTATTAAATTATTGTGAAGGTAGTAGAAAATATATGACGACCATTGTCTTAGTCATCTTGTGATCACGGCTCTTGTAAACGAGTCGAAACGTCAGGATTAAATCCTTACTAATATTATAAATCGGAAAGTGAGTTTGTTTGTTTGTTTGTTTGTTCCGCTTTCACGCCGTAACTACTGAACCGATTGATTTAAAATTTTGCAAACGTAAAGATAAAAGTTAAAGTTAAAGGATTAAATAATAGGGTACTTTTTATCCTGGAAATATTGATATTCCCGAGGAAAAACAACAATATTGTTTGCTTGATGGATGGATTGTAGATGGCGCTGTGTGTCGTTTAAAACAAGGTAAAATATTGCAAACGAATATAAACATGTAAATTTAGAAGCTAAATGATACGAAAATAAATCCTCGAAAATGAGGAATTCTCGAGGGATGACATAATTTGTTTTATCGTCTAAATTGTTTTTTTTCATCTACTTATCCTGAAATCACTACAGTCAACGAATTACTAATAGGTATAAGTATTAGTTACGTTATTTAGTTCTTGAGGTATGCGATAGATGGCGCTGGGTGTTTTTTAAAACATGGTAACGATGTGTTTTTTAAAATACATAAGAAGTGGAATGATAGCTTACGCTTCTTAGTTCTTGAGGTATGCGATAGATGGCGCTGGGGTGTTTTTTAAAAAATGGTAACGATGTGTTTTTTAAAATACGTAAGAAGTGGAATGAATTATATTAATTTTGTATCTAGCGTTACATCGCGCTTCTTAGATTTTTCCGTGGGAATGAGAAGTTTTCTTATAGTTGTGCTTTATACCGCAATATAACCGAAAGCTAGTAAAAAATAAATTATGTTCAAAATTGTTTTATTCAATGTGTAATGTGCACTGAAGTATAAGAACCAAATAATGTGCTCTTTCCATTTTAATCTTATATGTAAAGTGTGGCCAGTGGTGACTGGCGTAAGGTTAACTTTTGTTAAATGGTTAGGTAAATGTATGGCAGTTTGGATGTGTATATACACTATCCATTAGCGAAGGTTGCATATTCAATGAAAAAAATAGACTCTGTAGTGATTGTAATAAGGTTGAAAATGTACTACATATGCTGCTGGATTGTGTTAACACGTTCCGACGCGGTACTCCAGTCCACTATGACACCAACAATCTTCATACAAATGTTTCGTACACCTATACCCGTACTGTTTTTCACAGTATTTTAGTGTACACGTGTTTTTGACACTAGGAACACAAGCCTCCTTTACCGAATGCCAGTAAGACTGCTCTCTATGACACTCTAATGTAAAATCGACGGTTGTTGCCGTAGTAATTTTTAGATTAATTTTCGTGAAAACGGCGATATCCGTACTGTCATAATATGAATTCCACCTTTACTTTATATGCCGTTACCGCGGCGGAACGTGTTAATAGGGCGGAAAAGGAATTATTGTTCAACGAGCTACATCTAAACATCAAGGACGTAGGGATAATTTAAAGCATTTTCGCGAAGAAATTAAGTGGCTTAAATAACAGTGATTCTCTTTTCATATAAATTGTGTTAAATACTTAAAACTATGTCTTTTAGAATAAGTGTCATCTTGGAATGGTATTGTATGAAGGTATAATGGGGCTGGAGTATCCATACGGATAAAAGACAAAATGTAGAGAAAAAAAAGTCAGTATTATTATTTATATGCTTTATTTTTATTATTTATGATATTTTACATGTATACTGAATGCTATAGTGAGAAAGAAAGAGAGAGACTAAATGTGTACTTGGGACTCAGGAGCGGGGAGCGCTATAAGATATGCGAGTATATTACACAGAGGAAATGTGACCCTACTCTTTTTGTTAACGTTTGATTTTACTACCCATCTATTTTTCATGCCGTACGCTATATATGAAATGATTCTTATGTTAAACTCCATTAAATTCCAAAAATAAAATATTAATTATGTAACTTAATGAAAATCTTTATATATATAATTCTTCTGTGAGTGTGTATGTCACTGAACTCCTCCTAAACGGCTGGACCGATTTGAATGAAATTTTTTGTGTGTGTTCAAGGGGATCTGAGAATGGTTTAGATTCACAAATCAGCCCGGCAGATGGCGCTGCAGACGGTATCTAGGTTATTTATCTATACTGCAAAAATAACAGGCAGGACAACGTCTGTCGGGTCCACTAGTCTTGATGTAAAATGCTGACACATATACAAACCCTAGCTTCCTTTGTAAATAAATATAACAATGAAATTTTAAAACAAAATAGAAAGGAGTTCCGATTATCCATAATTTAGTCAAAATCTTCATTATTCATAATGATTCTCGGTTCGGTTTGTTTTTGAACGAATTGACCTCAAATTGAATACGGGGCGGTCTGGCGACGACGCCCGGTTCGGAAGCTAAACGCGCATGATTGATTGTCCCGAAGAGAAGATCCCGCGGGAATACCACGATTGTCTGGAGGATACGGCGCGCCGCGTACGGATTTACCCGGAATATACAAATTGCGCGGTGTTGATGTCTTTAAGGCTGTTTTTTCCCCGTATTTTTGTTACCTACTTATTTTTCTGAACTGAATTAGGTTGTGTTACAATGAGTGACCTTAGCGTTATTTTATTAACGCTGGGCTATTCTATGTATAGGAAAATCTTAGATAACAGTTTTTTCGGACTCGACTAGAATTTGCCTACGCCGTTTGGAAGTCTTAAGTTCACATTAAAAGAAAGGAAAGTATAAAAAAGAAATTTATAGTGTCTAGATTATAAAACTGGTCATTCTTATTTTACAACGTACAACTCGAGTATTAAATCCTTGGAAGGACGACGTAACTGTAGATTTGGAGTTCTATAAAATAATTCATAATATTCTGGATACTTCTGCAAAAACACTATTTTATGGTGTCCCGCATAAATGAACGTAAATTTTGCGAAGAAAATTGTTTTACATCCCATGTTATAGAACCTGTTACAGTTATAATGTTTTTGAAGCGTGCCTGTGTTCTTTGTAACGCATACTTAGCTGAAGTCTATTTGTTTTACTGTGCATTGAGATCATTAAGGGAAAAAATGGTTTTTGTTATTATTAAGGAAAATATATTATGTATAATGATACTTATGAAGTGAAAACTTCTTTAGCATCGTTGTGATTTGAAAGTCGATGAAATGAAAAAGCGACAGTAAAAAGAGACAGACACATAAATTCATGAGATTTAATTTAGGAGAAAAAAAGATAGGAAACTTTATACAGTGTCTCTTTGAAACGAAAAAGCGACAGTAAAAAGAGACAGGCACATAAATTCATAACATTTAACGTAGTAGAATGAGATAGGAAGCATTATAGTGTCTCTTCGAAACGAAAAATCCACCGTAAAAAAGGACAGACCCATAAATTCATAAGATTTAACGTATTAGAAAATGAGATAGGAAGTATTATGTACGTGTGTTAATACGTGTTTGTGTGCGCATGCGTAGTACAAAGCTTGAGAGAAGGCATCACAACAACCGTGGTATTTTGAATACGTATTATTTTTAAAGGTTTCATTTCTACCACGTGTGAATGGTACACACGCTTTTCTATATTACTGTATGTGAATGACCATTTGTTTCTATCAATAAATAAAAAATGTATTTTCTTCAAAGGCTTCGATGTGATGCGATGGATGCGATTGCGACAATATCATGACCTCTTTGGTTTTGCGGCTAGGATACCAGTTCTCATGGTAACGCCACACCAAGAGTTCGATTCCCGACCGGGTAAATGTATAAAACAAACATATCTATACTGGATCGGCTATAGCACCCTTGGCAAAGTGTATGCAAAATTTCATGATGAACGATTGAGTGGTTAAGGCGTGAAAATGTAACACACAAACTCACTTTCGTTTTTATAATATTAGTTAGGACTATAAGATTTTTAGCAATATAATATACAGCCTATCATTTGCGCTATCACGTGTTCTTATCATATACTAAATTTAATCAAAATCGGTCAATTCGTCTTTACCTTATAGTAGAACATACAGACAGATAGCTTATCATTTGCGCAATCACATGTTTTTACCATATATTAAATCACATTGACATCGGTCAACTCGTTCTTGACTTATAGAACAACATACAGACAGATAGACAAATATTTTAAAAATAGTTGATCAATGTGTCAAAAAACTTATTTTTATCATAAAATTTGTCCCAAAAAATAAAAGTATAGGCACAACCTACAGATTTATAAAGTAGTGTAGATAATATGGAGTTGTATTAAATTTGAAATAAAATAATTATTATATTAAAATTGCGTCGTCTTTCTCAATGTTATTGTTAACCCGTCGTGATAAGCTAAATGCTCGTGTTACGAGTATGTCCACGTCTGTACTAAACGATGTACTGCAGCTGTTCGTGAAGTCTATTTTGTTCAAAGCTGCCATCTCAACCGATGTGCTACAGTCGCAATTAAATAAATTTATATATAGTCATACTAGCATTAAAAAAGCGTATTATTTAATATAATCAGTATTTTAGAATCATGAATAATAAACAATAACATTGTTGTGTTAACAACTGTACTATTATAGACTATGTTACAAATATTGGCAATTACCTCATACTGGCAAGAGATAATTCGAAACAAGGAAAAAAAAAAAACAAAATATAGGGTATAGCAAATGAAAGTAATTTGTGTGAGAGTGTGTGCCTGTGTGTGTGAGTGTGTGCCTGTGTATGTAAGTGTGTGCCTGTGTATGAGAGTGTTTGTGTGTGTGTGTGTGTGTGTGTGTATGTGTATGTGTGTGTGCGCGCGCGTGTACGTGTACCTATGTGTATGTGTCTGAGAGTATGTGTGCTTATGTGTGTGTGAGAGTGTGTGGCTTTGGATGTATGTGTGCGCATGTGTGTATATATGTGTGAGTGTGTGACAATATATATATGTGACTGAGTGTGTGTGTGTGCCTATGTGTATGTGTGTGTGTGTTTGTGCATGGGTGTGCGTGTGCGCGCGCCGATGTGTGTGAGTGTGAGTGTATGTATGCGAGTGTGTCGGTGTATGTAAATGTATGTGGTTGTGTGAGTCACTCTCTGTGAGTGTCTCTCTTTGTGTCTCTCTCTCTTTGTGTGTGTGTATGTTTGTAAGAAAGAGCCATCAAACATTAGAATGCTTGAATTCTCCTTTCTATAAAATGAGATTCTTCAGAAAAGAATAGACAAGGCACTTTATTTATAGGCCGGTAGAGTTGACGCGGGTTGTGATATAATTTCCTAGTGATATCAGGTGAAAGTGTCATTAACATTCTTGTAATAAGCACCAATTGAAGACAATATCTGTATACTTGTAACTTGAAACATGAAAACAACATGTGCAAACATGTAACTTGAAACACAAAACTTAACACTAGCACTGCACAAAAACACAAAGCTAGGGATAAAGCTTCTCGCTAAATTAAAGGGTCTCTTCCTCATTTGTATAAAAATGCGCATGCGTTAAGGTCCAGAGTTCGAGTTCTAATAGGAGCATGAGTTTATTTATGAACTTATAATTAGTTAGTAATAGTGCTTATCCTAATCGTGTTGGTTATATACTTGCTTATGTATAATATCCGTTATTTATTGTCCTTAGCGCATGGTCGGCTTAGTTTCATACTAAATAGTTTGTGTGATTCGTCAATTTTTTTGTTCATATTTGATTAAAGTCTAAAAGATAAAGATATCTATGTTTAGAAGTACCTACATGTAATACTTGTACTAAAGGATTTTTTTGTTAAGCGTTTTGGTATATTTTTGTTTTTACAGAATTCATTGATTTTAAATGAATAGTAGTTTCATATTTCACTTTTCCCGCCAAATTCTTTACTCGCATTTTCGTTTACACGCTGGCATTCACCGCCTTTTTTAATCTGTCACATCACATCGCGCCGATCAGAAGTCGAGTGACGACAATGCATCAAATTGTTAACCTGATTCCTGATAGCGCACTTTTTTAAAAGTCGTGGCGCGGGGAGCGAGCCGAATGGCCAATCAATCACCAACTGACATAATGACGTCATCCATTATCAATTATTGACAGTACACGGATCGGATGTCGGCGATTTTCCAAGTTTTATGCCTTACTCCTCCCCCACTAACCACCCGCATCCTCCAGGCCGTCGATTGATCATGCTAGTTTAGATGGAGTGGATCCATGGTAATCTAAGTTTAGGGGAGGCTAAATATTGAACTTGTTTATTGACTAATAGAGATAGATGCGCTGAAAGTCATCACAAAATAAAATTATATCCCCACCAAATACAACCCAAACAAATTACTTATAATAATAAAAGAGTACAATGTTTCCTTATCTTCGCGTAAAAATACTACTATAACATCAAAGATTTATTCGCCTGGCAACATTAATCCGTTTTAAAGTGGGATTAAAAAGGTTGAATGGTGATTCCCAATTTTATAGTTGAAAACTGTCTGCCTTAAGCTGGGGCCGGTCACAAATCCATGTTTACAGCAGTTTACGCCAGCGTCTGGTTTTATCCGGTCTCATCCGGACCTGTCCGGCCCGGGGCGGCGTTTAACACCTCATTCCGGCGGTTAAAACAAGTTAACACACGCCTGCCGAGTTACGTGTGCTCGATGTTTGTTTGAAATTTAAATCGCTCGAACTTTGCGCTTTGCCACCTCCCTGCTCGAAGGGACGACAGTTACTGTTAAACTCCCGGGTAGGCAGGCGGCTTTTATTTCTTCATTTGTTTTTCCTTTCGGGAAATTATGCTTTATACGTAAAAGGATGTCATACGAAATTTGTGTTCAACACAGAAGATTTTGTATAAATCGTTGGTGAATTTACTTAACGAACGAATCGTTCGTTCAACAATATATATTTTGAAAGTTTTTGACGACCGTTTGGTGAAATTGTAAATGTATGATAGAGAACATATTCAATATTATAAGTCGAAACTTAGTCATCAATACATTTCGTTATAAAAAAACAATAATTGATAAATATCAATCTACATATAAATTCGCTGTGTTTGACCGCGATGAAATTTGAAACTACTCAACCGATTTTGACGATTTTTTTTTCATTTTACTGGATTTGTTCCAACTTAGGACATAAGATAGGTAAAATTTTAATTTATAACACAGCTACTCGTGACCGGTTCAGCTTGTATAATATAACTGTGAAGACTGAACCAGTCTTAAACGACCCGAGTCATCACAAGTAGCTACTATTTAGCACAAAAAATAAGCTTTTGCCATCCAGTGAAGCAGTGCCATTAATATGCTTGGTACCTATTGTACTGTATCAGATGGAGATATTACAAATACAAATAGTGGTTTATCTTAAGTAATTTTATCAATGAATAATTAAAGTGGCCTTATTGTAAAGTAATCATTTATATTGACCAGACCCCTCTTTCCCACTCTGCACTCTGAGCAAATGCTCAGGGCCCAGTGATCAATAGGGCCCCCCTAGTTCTTGCCAGATCACTAAAGGAATACCGACATTTATTATTGAAAAACTTATTTAATTAGAGTAAATCGAACCTCAATTAGGGACTATATTATCGACTTGCTTATTAGCTTTTGCGTGTGCGAAGCTACTCTACTCTCGCCCAAAATAAGGCCATCCAATTTCAGTATGCTTAGATAATTTTAAATAAAAAATCTGAATCCTTGTTTATCTATTTTCTTTGTCTATTCTAGTTATAAAAAAGTGTTCTGTCAAAGTGATAGGGGCCTCATTATTCTTAAATGCCCAGAGCCTGCAATAGGTTAAAGACAGTCCTGTTATAGACACCGATTTTTATTCTAGAATTAGTGATAGTGACATATTTATTATATAATTAGCGGACCCGGCCACGTGTTGCTGTGTAATAAATTAAAATTGGACCTATCCTATGTCCTTAGTCGGAATAAATCCAATGAAAGAAAAATCATCAAAATCAGTTAAGCAGTTTCGGATTTCATCGCGGTCAAACACTGTGACAGTTTATCAATATTGGTTTTTTATAAGCAAATGTATTGATAATTTAGTTCCGGCTCATAAAATTTAATATTTTGTCTATAGAAAATGTTGGATTGGTTTAAGATAAAAATGTAACCATAATTTAGCGACTCCGTTACTAATTTTCGAAGTATGATATTTCAACGTAAGTATATGAGTACGATAGACGTCAGTTCAAAAGTAAAGAACAGTAAAGCAGAGCCTTGTTCCGCCGTCCCCATTTTTTCATCGGAGAACCAGTGTTACAAATAGGCGCCACCGTTATATGGTCGATATACTAAGTCGCACTAAGCCTTTTGGTTTCAATTTTGTAATCCGTACCTCTAAAGAGTGGAACACTTTGCCTAAGTCTGTGTTTCCTAATAAACAATTTAGGGGTCATTAAGTCACGAGTAAATAGGTATCTTCTAGGCAGGCGCGTCACATTCTAGATCGCATCGTCGCTTACCATCAGGCGAAATAGCGGTCAAGCGATTACCTAGTCAGGAAAATAAACCTGTTTTCATTACGAAGTTATATCGGTAAGTGTAGGTCAATTGAATAGAAATGGCTAGGTTGGGAAAGTCACAGCGGCGGTGTGAGGATGCATTTTAAGGTTTTTAGTGGGAATGTCTCCAAACCTTAATCGGGCAGTAGGTTGGGTGGGGGAGGTGTAGAACAGGCCCATAACTCTTGTTTATTTTTATTTTTTTTTGCTTAACTTTCATTGTTAATGTCATAGTACTTCTTGCTAGTGTTTGTTAGTTGTCAATGTGTAAAATATCTGTGGAAATTTTATTGTTATATGTGTATTCAATATGTGTTGTGTATAAGTCTAAAATTATGTATGTTTCCCTTGAAGATAAATAAAAAAAGAAAATAAATAAAAAAAATTCTAACAGAAATAAACAATGTTTTTAATTAGCTTTTCTTTTTTGCGTTGACGCTTTTTGTTAAAATGAGTGATTCAATATATTTTTTAATTAGAGTTTGCTTTACTAAGATGATGATAATGAGCTATGATTGTGCTAAAGCCCTTATTCGATAATCCATCGCCAAACGTTTTATGGCTATCTTCTCGTTTAAGGGAGGGTATGTCATACTTATTATGATCAACATCTGCTTGTGACTAAGTTAAATTTACAAATAACTGCTCTAATTCAGATCCAAAAAATTCAATATACCTCTGACGTTGCTTCGAAGGCAGTTGTTTAGTAAGTGCCAAATTCTCACGATACAATAAATTAGAAATGTACATCAAAGCATTGATTTCTTACATCAGTATTTGTCATCAGGCGTTACTTGGCGGAAGTCCATATCCATTAATAAAAGAGAAATATGTAACTTACTTAAAAAGAAGCGATATACTCCGCCCACCCGCAAATAAATGCAGACAACGACACACCTTGCACCTTCACCAACTATTCTTCGCGAGTTTCATCCCCACACGAAGCTTCAGAGGGCTTTCCATAATCTCTTAGCGCAATACAAGTTCGAATGTTAAAGTGAGACACCGCTATACGCGGTCTATAGTGGCGTCTCTTTTCAATAGCTAAACTTGAATCGTGATAAGACGTGATGGCGACTCAGGAGCTGTTAGACCATGCAATTTGAGCACTAAGCAAATTGCAGTTTTTTAAAGTAAAAAATTCTTTAGCATCGTTGTATTTTGAAAGTCGATGAAACGAAAAAGCGACAGTAAAAAGAGACAGACACATAAATTCATAAGATTTAACGTAGGAGAAAATGAGATAGGAAGCATTATGTACGTGTGTTAATACATCTTTGTGTGCGCATGCATAGTACAAAGCTTGAGAGAAGGCATCACAACAACCGTGGTATTTTGTATACGTATACGTATTATTTTTGAAGGTTTCACTTCTACCACGTGTGAATTGCACACATGCTTTTTTATTTCTTTGATATGTGATTGATGTTAGTTGCAGATGACCGCAACAAAGATGTCGGGATGGTTAGATCCTTAAATGGACCTCAAGCCGAGAGTAGCGACCACCATAGTGGTTTTTTTGAAGGACGGCATCTCCCATAAGGGAGTCTTCGAACCAACATTGATTCGCTATGGCGCTCTAGTCGGAAAGGGAGCACGAGGTGCCATAGGGCGCGTCTAAGTGCTCGGCCCTCGGCTATGGTTTGCCGTGTCGTTGTCGTTGGGTGCTCGCTATGACTTCGCTTCATGTGTCTGAACAATGTTGTTAAAAGTATTAATTATGTTAAAAACACGGATATAAATACTAATTGAAATATAAGGCTTTTTAAAGAAATATCAAAAAGGTTAGTCGACATCACAGGAGACCGAAGAGCTGGCAGCTACCTCGGACAAAGAATAAGTCTAGCCATCCAAAGGGGGAACGCTGTCAGTATCTTCGGAGCCTTGCCTAGGTCTCCTTTTAATAATATATTTTAGTCATTATATTATATATTTTTTAAGGTTTTTAGTTTTAGGTTCAGATAAAATTAAGTAATATGTTCTTTAGAATAAACTGAAAGGAAATAAATAATCTTTAGTTTATAAATAAAACATAAACATAAATTTAATTATATAAAATGCAATATCTTAATATATATGTTACGGTAAATGTGGATAGTGTGGTTATTATGTATAATTACCGGGAACTATGCATAATAACCAGTGCTCGTGGTAAAAGTAGTAAAAACTTTCAAATTAATCACATTTACCGGCAATTATATAAAATTACCATACCCCTTTAGTAAATGTAGTAAATCAAACATCGGAATCAAATGTTTATTGAAATAAAAACAATTCTAGTCTTAAAAATAATAAAATTTGGTTACAAACAACATCAGTCAAACAATAAGAATACTTCTCAAGTATCAAGAGATCAAAGCTTCTGTTTGGTTAAGCAAAACATAAAATAATAGGGGTTAAAGTATGAAATTGCCGTTTTATTGCAATAGGTTCTTTGAATTGACATAGAATCTTCATGGTTTGAGGTTTTCGAATGAAACTTTTTTTAAATGGTTTCTATGATGTTCTTTTTTTAAAAAATGTAAAACATTTGAATATCGACTTTCAATTGTTTTTGTTATTCAATTTAGACAAGAAAGATGGATACTGCGAAAATTCGAGTTATTTTTGAATACGAGTTCCGACGCGGAACTAACGCGGCAGAAACAGCCCGCAATATCAATGCTGCGTTTGGAGAGGGGTCTACTAATGAACGCACCGTGCGATTTTGGTTTAAACGCTTTCGTGATGGAAATTTCGACTTAAAGAACGAGCCACGAGGAAGACCGCCCACACAGGTAAATAACGATGAATTAAGAGAGATAGTGGAAGCCGATCCTAGTCAAAGTACCCAGGAATTAGCGGCATGGTTTAACGTTACCTTACCCACAATATTGACTCACTTGCGTCAAATCAATAAAATAAAAAAATACGAAAAATGGGTGCCTCATGATTTGACTGATCTGCAGAAAGAAACGCGTGTTGAAACTTGTGTTGCCTTGTTGAACCGGTACAGAAATGAAGGAATATTGGATCGAATTGTAACATGTGATGAAAAGTGGATTCTTTATGATAACCGGAAAAGAAAAATGCAATGGCTGACCCCAGGTCAAATGCCACAACAGTGTCCTAAAGCAAAACTTACCAATAAAAAGGTAATGGTAACTGTTTGGTGGTCTCAGCATGGTGTTATTCACTATAGTTTTCTCCGATCTGGTCAAGCAATAACGGCAGATGTCTATTGTGCCGAACTCCGAACCATGTTGACAAAACTAGCAGTAAAACAGCCCCGACTCATGAATCGATCTTCACCATTATTGCTCCACGACAACGCGAGACCTCACACAGCACGAGAAACCATTTTGACCCTTCAGGAACTGCAGTTAGAAACCATTCGTCATCCTCCGTATTCACCAGACCTTGCTCCAACGGACTACCATTTTTTTCGTGATTTGGACAATTATCTACGTGACAAGAAGTTTTCTTCCCAGGAGGCAGTACAAAATGCTTTCACACAGTTTGTGCAGTCTAGATCGTCGGAATTCTATCGCAAAGGCATTAATGACCTTCCCATTAGATGGCAGCAATGTATAGATAATAATGGCAACTATTTTGATTAAATAAATTTGTTAAAAATTTAAAAAATAAACAATATAGATTTTCAGTACAAATCGGCAATTTCATACTTTAACCCCTAATATATTCTCATTAAATTAACAAATCAAATATCAAGAAACCAAACTTTTTGCTTGGTTAAAAAAAATAAACTTATAAAAATAGAATCAAACAAAATTAACAAATTGACAGGCAACTATCAGTAAGACTCTTAAAATTCTTTATCTTTTATTTATTTCTGCAGGTCCGAGATTTATGACATTTGGAATTGCAAAGTACTTGTGTTTTTTTGCATTTGCAGCGATTTGAATTGCATTCTGAAGTACAATTGCAATGCTGAAAACCTTGTCCACCTAAATTTGAATCCTTACGAGCGCATTCTCTCAGAGTTATATTAGTTTCTGGAACTTCTTCAATTGTGATAAATCTTTCTTTGCAGACACCGGATTCATTTCTTAAGTACAACTGGCTTAAAATCCCTTATTTCGTACCGAGTTTGTAAAGATTTTCATTCTCGATCGAAATTACAACGGCTATTATATTTCGGCCATCTGCTTTGGCTCAATCTACGTCTGGTACCTTAATTCTTACGCATTGGCCTATTTCTACAGCGGGAAATTTAGCATTTGAGGCTTTTATCATTTTTTCAGCCTGCTTTTCTAGCGACTGCCTAGCACCGATTCTAGCTTCTTCAATTTTTCGAGAACATACATGTATTGCCTGTACAGCTGTATTTTCGTTAAAAACTTGTTCATTGTCACTTTCAGGGTTATTTTCAGTTTCATTTGGTTCATAAATATTCTCTTCATCTTTATCTTTTTCTACATTATTACCATCATCATTTTCCTTTAGTGGATTATCGAAATTGACTCCTCCCTATCCGAAGGTCCTGATTTACTAGTCTCATGTTGTGTTGTAATCTCGGTATGAATGTCGTTATTTATACTGCCCTCTAAATTAGTGTCAATATCTTCGCTGGCTTGTCCATTTTGATTTTTTACTATTGCCTCAAGATCTTCTTCGCTCGTAATATCTGACATTGTTTCAAGAGCTGGCAAGAAAGTTTTCAAGCCCACTTTTGCTTTACATCCAAACATAGCCTCATAGGGGCTACGACTTATTCCTGAGTGATGAGCTTTATTTTTCATAAACTGAATAAATTTTATTGCTTCGGACCATTTTGTGGTTTTATTTGTTTCTAACCAAGTAGCCGACATCTTTTCAATATCGTGGTTGGCCCTTTCTACTGAACCTTGTGATTGGCTATGACGTGGTTTTCCATGTACAATCTTTGGTTCATCCCACATAAGACACAACTCCACAATCACCTTCTTTGCAAATTCTCGTCCGTTATCGCTGTGCAATATACACGGTGCACCAAATATTGTGAATACTTCCAGCAAATGGTAAGCCACTTCCTCAGCAGTCTTGGTTTTTAAAGCTCTAAGTTGAACAAACTTTGTTAGGTGGTCTTGATATACCATAATGAACTTGTAATCGCCATCTGCTTGCGACTGCATGTCAATGAGGTCAACTTGGCATCTTGAATTAAATTCGTTGCTTTTAATAGGCTTAACAACCAGCCCTTTTTTAGAGATACTCATTTTTTTCTGGCACGGTTCACAAAGATTTAAATATGTATTAATTAGCTCTATGGTGATATTTATGTACTTATTTTTAAGTTCCGCCATCATTCGGTTTCTGCCCCCATGTCCTATGGATAGGTGACTTATATGGATCGTATCAAATACCTCCTCTAAGTACGTATAGTAAATTATTGGGTCTCTTTCATTTTTTATTGGAACTACAAGTTTTTGGACATTTCCAATCTCTACTGTATCATCCCTTAATAATCTTCGATAATCTTCAGGTTTCTTGTTCGTTTTCTTGTCCTTGGACGCCTTTACATAAGCCAAAAGCGAATAATATGCATCTTTGGAAAACAGTTGATTATTTGGTGCTTTTTTGGAAATTAACTTTTCAACTTCTTCATAAAACCGTTTTTTAGTAGACTCGATATCTCCCTTTTTGTATCAATACAAAAAACAACACAAATAAATTCACAATACAACACAAATAAATTCACAATACAACACAAATAAATTCACAATACAACTCAAAATAGCCTTACTACTGCAACGAAAATTCAACGAACCGCTCTCAATCGCTATACGCTAACAAATGACAGGTCACGACGTGCGCGGCTGCAAGTATCACCCTCCCCGCGCCCCGCCCGCGCCATTCGCTCTCCATTCCAAACAAATTCCAAAGCTTAAGTCGACATTTACCACGGTCGCGCGGAAGTTTTATATAATTACCGGTAAATGTGGATAATTCACTACATTTACCATATGTATTGGTGATTATCTATAATTAGCGGTGATTATAGATAATTACCGATTGCTTACATTTACCGTAACATATATAAATCTCGTGTCACAATGTTTGTCCTCAATGGACTCCTAAACCACTTAACCGATTATAATAAAATTCGCACACCATGTGCAGTTCGATCCAACTTGAGAGATAGGATAGTTTAAATCTCAAATTATAGTCGCAATTTTAATTTATTGCTAATTATTTGTCTGTTTTTATTTGACAGTCACAATTATCTGTTAACTCCAAATGATTCTAACAGATGTCGATACCTTTCGACTGGGTTGAGTAAGTAAGCTAGATGGCGCTAACGGAAAAATATTTAATAATAGAAAAAAATTAAGGAATGGTCCACCCGTGCGAAGCCGGGACGGGCCGCTAGTTGAATAATATAAAAAAATTAAAGAATTTTGTCCACCCGTGCGAAGCCGGGACGGGCCGCTAGTTGATTTATATAAATTTAACAGTTAGGAACGTGCCCGATTAACACTGTAGTAGAAAATATATGACGACCATTGCCTAAGTCATCCAAGGAGTCCAAACATCGATTAAATAGAAATTATGCGCAAAACACCCTAAATAAGTTGTTTTATATAAATGTTAATGAATAATATATCGAATGAAGATTTCAGCTACATGTTACAGCTTTATTTAATTTATCAAAGGTACATCTAAAATTCATATACTTTAATTAGTCTGTAGATGGCGGGTAGCTAATCTGGGGGCAGTGTGTCTTTGGAGGCTCTATCAGCGAGGGGCGGGGCTCACGTCTCTGTGATTAATGCGAATCGTCCTGTGTTATACTACATACATGGTTCTCATTCTGCTTCTTAGTTTAATCAATATTTATGTTAATAATATACTAAAGACATTGCCTGCAACGATTACAGTTAAAAGCATATTTGTAGGGATGTATTCTCTCGCAAATAAACTCATTTGCAAAAAAAACGGGCACCTAAGCAATGAACCATTTTAAATGTTAATATTGCTTTGTTTGATAATTATAAGCAGTTTTATAAGCAGTTTTATCCTCACAATTTGGTAAATTAATAAGAAAATAATCGTTTTCATCAGTATTTCATAAAATTTTGATACAATTTATGGGACATAATGCTAAAACTCACTAGTAGTGTATGTTCGCTAGTAGTGCATATGCTCATGAAGTAAAAATAAAAAAGTTTTTTTTGTTTGTTTTTCTTTAATAAAGTAAAAGCAGATAAATGTTTAGTATCGAGTGTGACCCCCTCTAGCTAAAATCACAGCTTGAATTCGTCTGGGCATGCTAGCGAGTATATCCCGGATACTTGCTTGCGGAATACGTTCCCACTCCGCAGTAATCACATTCTTCAGCTCTCTGATGGTCTGCGGAGCCGGTTGTACTGATCTCACACGCCGTTTCAGAACGTCCCAGACATGCTCTTTGGGATTGAGGTCGGGACTTCAAGCTGGCCAATCCAAACGACGAATGCCGACCTCTTGCACATACGCTTTAACATCGCGAGATCGGTGGGCGCGAGCATTGTCGTCCATAAAAATGGAGTCTTCACCTAGAGCGGCCAATGCGGGTTGTGCATGAGGAATTAGAACTTCCGTTATGTATCGATGCCCAGTCAGTGAGCCGTTTTCAATGAAGACTAACTCTGTACGATCCATTGAATTTATTCCTGCCCAAAACATAACAGAGCCCCCACCATAAGGTGTGATTTCTTCGAAACATGCCTCTGCAAAGCGTTCTCCTTGTCTTCTTAGCACTCGCCGACGTCGATCTTCACCGAATAGAGATATCCTGGCTTCATCAGAGAACAAAACCCTATTCCAATCTTCTTGAGTCCATGATTTACATTTTCTAGCGAACCTAAGCCTGCGAACTCGGTGCTCACGGAGTAATTTTGGGCCGTGGGCCGGGCGGTGACTGCGTATATTGGCAGCGAGAAGCCTCTTCCTGACCGTCCATGGACTAATATGCACATTTCTTACTTCTTGGAGGTTGTTCTTAAGATCCACATTCGAAGATTTGCGATTTCTCAATGCGCGACTCACAAGAAAACGATCATCCTGTGGTTGGGTACATGGTTTTCTTCCAGAACCAGGCCTTCTCTCGACGGAACCAGTCTCCTGATATCGCTGCCAGGTCCTGTGAACCGACGAGCGACTAACATTTAGCCTCCTAGCCACGAAGCATTGGCTCCAACCCTCTTCAAGTAGCGCGATAATTTTGGTAGATTTTACCACTTTATCTACCATTTTTGATACAGCCAAACAGCAATAAATAAAGCTTTGACAGTCAAGGATATGAAATTAATCGATAAATATTGAATAAAAGTTATGAAAGTTGATGTTAACTTCTGGAACTTCACGCCAAAAATGTAGGATAAAAAGGGGTTTTCTGTAAAAATGAGCATCAAATGAAAATTTGAATTTAAAACGTACTTTTTAAAATACCACGGCATTTTTAAAACCGGCCAGTAACGTGTACAAACGATTGAAACCTTTTTTGTATTGTATCTTTTTAAAGATGAATGAAAATCAAAACCGCCCGTTTTTTTTGCAAATGAGTGTATAAAAAGAAGATAAAAGATAACATGCTTTACATGAAAAAAACTGTGGCATAGTTTCGTATGTCCTAAAAAGGGAGACCTAATCCCGAGAAGGCGCAATAAACTTGACAAAGACTGTTTTTCTCTCTTTTTAATAAATGAATTTTTGGAATATAGAAAACTTTTTTAGAGCAAAAGAAAATGGATTAGAAAAACTCACTTTACAAAATATTTATATAGTGTTTTTGTTAAAGTTAATCTATTTCAATTACATTTGTTTACATGGAAAATTATATGACCTGCTTGTGTGTTGGAGGCTAGTTTGTAAACCAACATGTCATTTTATACTAAAATAAATAAATAAAAAAGCATGTGTGCAATTAATACGTGGTAGAAGTGAAACCTTCAAAAATAATACGTATACAAAAAACCACGGTTGCTGTGATGCCTTCTCCCAAGCTTTGTACTACGCATGCCCTATTAACACACGTACATATTAGTCGTGTTCGTTACATTTTTTATGCGCATATGCGGGATTTTGCACATGCGCAATGAATATAATTAGTTGAACGCATGCGTTCTCATGACATTACCTGCCATTTTCAAATTTCATAATGACAGTTTAAAAAAAAAAAATGTAACTGTCATTATGAAATTTAAAAATGGCAGGTAATGTCATGAGAACGCATGCTTTTCAACTGATTTAATTCAATGCGCATGTGCAAAGTCCCGCACATGCGCACAAAAAAAATTAACGAACACGACTAAATCCTTCCTATCTTATTTTCTCCAACGTTAAATCTTATGAATTTAAGTGTCTCTTCTTACTGTCGCTTTTTCGTTTTATCGACTTTTAAATCACAATGATGCTAAAGAAGTTTTCACTTCAAAACTTTAGGTGGCGGGGTTTAAACTCGGGCCGCTGTATTAGCGGGAGAGCAAGGCACATCACAAGACACATCACATGGTGATTGGGATTCATATATTATGTGTCGTGAAGGGACAAAATATAAAGACGGAAGATCAGGGTAAAGTTACAGTTTATTTATTTACAAAAAACAATTTAAAGAACAAAAAGATTGGAGGTAAGAAGAGTGAGGGCGAGTATGTGTAGAGTTCAGTGAAAATGTGAGTAGGTGGTTGTGGGTCGTCGGCGATCTTCTATGTAGGCGGCTTGAGGCCCGGGGCTTTAGGGCCCAGATGCAGTGACACCGTCGGATGAAGGGTGGCGCTACCGGTAGACAGGAGGCGGGGCAGACGTCGGCCGGTGCTGCTGGTAGACGGGCAGCGCTGCTGGTAGGTCGGGAGGCGTAACAGGTAGGTAGGGCGGCGCTGCTGGTGGACGGCCTGCACCGATTTACTGCCGGCGCTGCTGGTAGACGTGCGGCGTGACAGGTAGATAGGGCGGCGCTGCTGGTGGACGGCCTGCACCGATTTACTGCTGGCGCTGCTGGTAGACGTGCGGCGCTGCTGGTAGGTCGGGCGGCGTAGCAGGTAGGTAGGGCGGCGCTGCAGATGGATGGCCTGCACCGCTGGTGGTCAGGCAACGTTAGTGGTAGAGAGTGGCTAAGTTTAGTGTAGGTTCTTGAGCCGAAAGTTTGCCTTACGGCGTTGAGGACTTTTCTTGAGGATAAGGCCTTTAAGAATTTTGGAGAGCTCGGTAGCGAGCTATAGATGTTAACGTGGCAACTTTTGCCGAAGAACTGAATGACTTGGCAGGTCAGCTCGGTCTTTTATAGGCCCAGAGCCTTTTAAATTAAGATTGTCTTCGAGAAGACATAAAAAGAATAAAATCTGGTTTTCTTTGGAGGTTGAATATCAAAAATGAAAGATCGTGTCATGGGTAGCCATGGCAACGGAGAAAAACTTATATGTCAATAAATTAAATAAATACATTTTAGTAATAAAATGAAGAAATAATAACGAAATAGATTAAACAAAAAGACAGGTTAAAATAACAAGCAATGCCGGTAAGTGTGTAGCATTCTGTATAGAAGTTTTGAGTGGTTGCGAAGCTCTATATGAAAATCTAGTGTATCTTTTCAGCAATTGAGTAAAATATTATTGTATATATATATATATTTACAGAGATTAATACGTTTACAAATGATGATGCAAAATGGAATGATAAAATATACAATTTAACGAATGTTATGAATGAAAATCGGAGACTATAAAGGTACATATTAGTATACATTAGAAATGTATGATTCAATAGACCTTCATTTAATTAAATACTCATTTATTTAGATAAAAATGAACCTCATTTGTTAGTAACAATTTGTTACTTTAGTTAATTTTACGGGTCTGTTTCATGTCATGTTGTTGTTGTTGTATGTCAGGATATTGGTAAGCGGAAATCTGTCATCTCTGCCTTCTTCTGCGGGATAAAGGCGTGAATAACTTTCAAACATGCCGATTATAAATCTCAATTTAACCCTCTGAGTTGGACAATGGTATATGTCAAATATAATCTTCCATACGCACCCTAGTCTGCAGCAAGGAGATGCGTTTGTGCCTATCTATAATCTAAGAAATCACAAATTTGTTGTTTGTCTGTCCGCTCTTTTCCCCGCTCTTATTCCACTGTATACGCGTTACCATAGCAACGCGTTAACTGCAAGTATGTAGTACGTCTACCGGACGCTAGATAGCGCTAACGGAAAAACATTTAATAAAAGAAATATTAAAGAATTTTGTCCACCCGAGCGAAGCCAGGACGGGCCGCTAGTCTATAAGCTATGATCACAAATTTGTTGTTTGTCTGTCCGCTCTTTTTCCCGTTCTTGTTCCATTGTATACGCGTTACCATAGCAACGCGTTAACCGCAAGTAGTTCGTCTACCGGACGTTAGATGGCGCTTACAGAAAAATATTTAATAATAGAAAAAAATTAAAGAATTTTGTCCACCCTTGCGAAGCCGGGAGGGGCCGCTAGTCTCGTATGAAAAGCATAATTTGTATATAAGCAAACCTGTGTGCCAGCATATTAAGATCTACTTAGAACTAAATGGTTGGTGTAAGTTCACCAAAACTTATATATTATTCATGAAGGTCGCAGTTTATTGGTTAGGATGTCAGCTTTGAACCGAGCACTGAGGCCGAACCTGACCTATATATAGTCGATCAAAGATTTAAGCTGCGGTACATTTACTTTTAGGTGTACCAAAATAAGTATCCATAGATAATTAAGCACTAAATTTTGACATTGAAAGTGTAAATAACTTTATTCAAATGCACTTAAAATAAGTTGTTTTGTATCGTCACACATTTTTACCTACTACACTTCCTTATTTGAATTGACAAGAAGAATGGGCGCAAAAAACTCGTCAGTTTTAACAGAAGTAACGACAGTACATACATAATCCACAGAAAACATTTTTTTTTATTAATTCACTGATTTTCTTTAAGTACATAGGTTAGCAATTGAGCGCTATCTCGCTTGATGGTAAGCGACTATGCAATGTAGGATATGATGCACTTGCCTAGAAGATACCTATTCACTCGTAACTTGAAGACCCCTAAATTGTGTTTGTCAGGAAACACAGACTCAAGCAAAGAGTTCCACTCTTTAGCGATACGGATCACAAAATTGGAACCGAAACGCTTAGTGCGACTCTTTAGTATATCAACCATATAACGGAGCCGCCTATTTTTAAGTCTGGTTGTCCGATGAAATAATGAAGACGGTGGAACAAGGCTGTGCAATTATGCTGCACACTCTCCGAAATGTGTATAAAAGAAGCTTGTTGTCTGCTTGCTTTATATGTAAAGATATAGGTGTTTGGAAGTGGGGTAGTATTAAATGCCTAATCCACGTAGCGTTTCCCCATAGATTTAGACGCTGCCCGGACCGTTATATCTGGTCGTCGCAAAGCAACAATGCATCGGTAACCCTTTGTCTCTTTGTGTGAGTGATTAATGTCCTTCTGGATCCGGCGACCACTTTTCCCTACGACTTGAGATATATCACACTGTTGTTCCAGGATCGTCGTGCGCCAGTCTGTGGACAGAACTTAACAGAAGTTTCTGTGTACTTAGTTTCTTAATGTGTTACTAATCATCTGTAATGTTTTTCTGAATATTTACAACCCAGGATTGTAAGCTTGTTGCGAAAGAACTTAATCCTTTTGTTATTTGTACAGAAGGATCGTTTTGAATTACAATTACAGTTGGAAAAATAAATACATTCAGGAGCACGGCTTTGATTGCAATAGCCTGTTTTAGCGTATTCGTTGCAGGAAATTTTACTAAGCATGTTCTTATTTACAATTTACACGGACATCGTTTAACTTAGTCTAGTGTTTATGACAGGCTTTCATTAAACATGAATTGTTAAGACCTTATAATAGGGTTAGTTATTTAAGTTTGATATTATATAAACGACTAGCTGACCCAGCCACGCGTTGCTGTGGCACAGTAATTTTAAAGATTTTTTCTAAAATAAAAGTAGCCTAAGTTACTCCTTATAACATCAGTTACCTGCCAATAAAAGACCCGTCAAAATCGGTCCAGCCATTTCAGAGATTAGCCGGAACACACAGACGGACAGACGGATAAAAATTGTAAAAATAGTTATTTTGGTGTATGTATCCTATATATATTCATATGCATGTAATAAAAAACGGTTGTTTCAATATTACAAACAGACACTCCAATTTTATTTATAAGTATAGATAAGTATATTCATGTACTTATACAGTGAAATATATAAGGTATATCCGTTAAACCGACAATATTATAAAAGTAAAATTACATATTATGGACAAGGATCCTTTATCCAACACTAAGATACAGAGCGGCAAGGAAATTTTACACCATCATGACCACCACCACCAGAAAATGTATCAGTAGTAATTTTAGTGCTTCTAGTTCGGATTAACAGAATAATTCAGCAGTTACCATTCCGTCATATAATTTTAACACAACAATAAAAACGAAATAGTACTGCAATTGAGTTATACGAGTGGAGTTTCCGGGCGCAGTGGGGGGTGATCCGAGTTCACAGTCACAAAGGTTTCTAGTCAACATGTTGTGTTGCATTTTGTGTTGCAACCTCCAAAACTTTTAAAAAATATCGATAAGGTTCTATATTTCATTGGATATATATATAATATTGGAACTTCTTTCGTAATAATAACAATAATACTTTAAGTACAATTGAATCTGTAACAATAAAAAGTATGAACAAATGCTTACGATAGCAAAGAAAATTGCAATATACACTATTAAAGTATGCATTGCTTATTTTTTTGTTATTTAAGCTTTTAATTGCTAGATAGATATCTTAAAAAAATATTACTAGATAAAAATTACTTGTCTCAGATGGGTAAGCGAGAGTTGAATCCCCTCGCTTTTGGAGGACCTCGACAGACCTGAGACTAGTTCAATTTTTTGTAGCATAAATTTATTTAAATGTATTTCTTCTTAATACTGAGAATGTGTTCTGTTTTGCGTTATAAAAATGACGGAAAACATACAAAGGATGAATAAGATGAAAACTATGCTGGATTTCGACTAATTGGTACCGAGACAATATAGTTCATCGCCCTGAGAGTATCCCGTAAAAGTCAGCAATTTTATTAAGAAGATACCAAAAGAACGAGGTTTGCATGTCGGGTCATAGTTAATTATGATAATATTTTTACAAAATAATCTCCGATTTTTCTATCACAGAAAGACCGCTTATTACTTTTTGTATTTTACTCACGTCTCAAATTTTAGGCCTCACTTTTCGAATTCCAAACCATTAGAGATTAGAGACCAGATAAACAGATTAGCCAAACTGCTATTTGGACTCATATAAATAGACTTTATTGCATTGTAATTGCAACTCATGCAAAAAGACACCATTTCTAAAAGTTCATGTCCATTTCCAAAAACTGTCTAACTATTTTCAAGTAAAATATTTTTATCGAAATTTTTTATTTTTTATTGTCGATGTATTCGCCATCCCTACGTAGAATTTTGTGTGTTATGTAGCTAGGTGCCACTCGGTTTTATAGATGGGACAGTTTGAATGTTTGTCACACAGATTGGGTGATGCGTTGGAATATGATACAGAGATAAATTACTAATGTGTGTAGCTTTCGCATGTATTCTACTACCTAATCACTTTTAATAAAATACTTTTTACCGGATTAACGACCTTTTTTCTTTTGTTTTTTGGAGTTAACTCTTTAAGAATTAGTTTCATATAAGATGTTAGTATGAAAAAAACATGAAGAGTAAAATTTTGTGATCGAATGACAGCGTTACCTTTCACTTTTATTTTGAAGATTTGTTTTATTATTTTCTGTGCTTGTTCAAAGACAAACGTTTTTAAGGAATTAACACATATATTTTTTGGACATTTAATTCTGATTTTTAGACTCCTTTACAGGAGCTGTGATCACAGATGAAGGTATAATATATGATGTAAAGTTTGACTTTGGTGGTTTTAATTACGATAAGCGCGGAAGCCTAAGAATTAAATACAAAGAACTTGGATCAAAAATGTTGTATGCTACCATGGCAGGAGATAGATGAACAATTAAATTGTACACCATCTTTAAGTAAGTACCTATGTTTCGATATGATCAAGCTTCATACGTTAGTTCGCCGCTGCAAAGTTGCCTGTCTGTTTGTCTTCTACTGAATGTACTTTGGAGAGTGTGCTCAGGAGTGTATGTGCTCATACCGTCAGCTCCCTTTCTCCATCGGACGTCCAGACGCACTGCGGGCTACCGCCCTTTCTTGGTCGTATTCATCTGCTACTGTTGAACACTGTGATCGATGTAGTATTTTAAAGCTTACTCTTGTTAGTGTGCAACTCCTGTCTGTGTGTATTAAGTAGGAAGGCATTGTACTTGTCATGCTCTTATGAGCTTTCAATAAATTGAGCGGATCCCCAATATCGCTGAATAAAATCAATAAGCAGATTAACTTCCTTTTTGCAAAATTTCTATTAGCACTGCATTTAAAAGGAAGTTGGATTTCTGTATAGAGTTAGTCTTACAACGCTTTTGCTGGTATCCGCGTTTCATCTCAAGGTGACGACTGAAAATCACTATTTTACAAACAGGCATATTATGAATGTTTTACATTCAAACACAACGTAATGTGTAATATTTTTGTTGTCATTAAAGCTATTGTATTACCACCTTGTTACAGCAGGACGGTGGTGGGAAGTAATTTTTATTTATTTATATATTTTATTTATTTATTTATTTATTTATTTGGAAAACAAACAGCATTAATGACACAGATGGATTTCACAAATTAAATTTTACATTTGCCAAAATAGTTTTCACTTATAAAAATAGTTCATAACTGTTGAGTAACAATTTACGTGTAGTGTCAGTTACAGAAAAGAGAACGTGTAATCTGCAAAACAATGATTCACATATCTATTTTAATATTCCAATTTTAAAATAAATTATTTATATGCAGTGTGTGGTAAGAAAATAAAACTAAATACAATTTAAGCATCAATTGCTAACAACTTTTTAAATTTAGCAAGTTTATATCTAAAGATATCGATGTGACTATATTTAGAATTATAAGAATTCATAGCTCTAATCACAAACCTGTTGCCTGCGTAGTTGGTCCTAGCCTGTGGAGGGGCAAAAGTAGCTGTAGTCCGGAGACTAACCCGTGTGCATTTCAGTCTAATTTTATCCAGCAAATATGGAGAATCAATTTGATTATTGAGAATTTTATGTAATAAAACTTGATCCCTGCGTTCCCTTCGAGTCGATAGTGACACAATATCAAAGTTCAAACTGTTGAATTTGTACTTCAACCTCCTCAAGAATTTCTTTTGCACTTTTTCAATACACTTAATATAGGTAGAATACTGAGGGTTCCAGATTGTCGATGCATAATCCAATTGTGATCTTACAAAACTATTGTATAGGAGCAACCACGTGCTGATTTTAGTAAAGTCCCTACCCTGACGAAAAATAAACCCCAACATTCTTAATGCCTTAGCCTTGATATTGTGTATGTGCGATGAAAACGACAACCCACTGTCTAATGTCACTCCCAAGTCTCGCACCTCGGAAACGCGCTTAAGATCTCTATCAAGAATTTGATATTTGTATAAGATTGGTGACTTTTTTCTTGAGTACGATATAGCACAACATTTATCTACATTGAGGTACATTTTATTCATGTTGCAGTACTGGCACAATCTAATTAAGTCATTTTGTAGATTAATGCAATCCTCAGTAGATTTAATGATATTATATATTTTAGTGTCATCTGCAAATAAAAGGAATTTGGCTGTTTTAAAAGATTTGGCAATATCATTAATAAAAACGTTAAAAAGTAGTGGACCAAGGTGCGAGCCCTGGGGCACGCCCGACGGGATGGGCACGAAGTTAGAGGTATAACCCTTAACAGTGACTGCCTGAGATCTATTCACAAGATACGATCGCATCCACCTCAAAAGATCACCGTGTATACCGATATATTCCAGTTTGGTAATCAAAATTTTGTGAGAAATTTTATCGAAACACTTCGAAAAATCGGTGTACACGGCGTCCACCTGAAGACCACTGTCTATTCCTTCAAGTACACAATCCAAGAACTCGCACAGATTGGTTTCTGTTGAACGACCCTGAAGAAAACCATGTTGTTGGTTAATAAGATGGGGTTTCATTACTGGAAATAAACTATCGTATATAATTTTTTCGAAAAGTTTAGGGATAATCGCAAGCTTAGAGATGGCTCTGTAATTGCTTATGTCATGTTTGTCACCACTTTTATAAATAGGTGTTACTAGTGACTGTTTCCATAAAACCGGCATTTCCCCGCTTGACATAGACAGACGGAAAAGAAAACAAATCGGGCTCGACAACTGCGCAGAACACATGCGTAAAAAGTGGGGATGAATCCCATCTGCACCCGAACTCTTACTATCATCAACACGAGATAAATACTTTTGTACTATGTCTTCAGTTATATCAATACTGTTGATTAAACACTCACCAAATTCATGAGGAGGCTGCACGTGTGAGTCACTCGCAGTGGTACCATCAAAGACTGATTGAAAAAATGTGCTAAACATATTGGCTATCGTTGATCCATCAGATCCAATCTGATTAACCAAATACATGGACTCAGGTATAGAATTTATACCTTTCTTGGAGTTTGTATAAGAAAAAAAATTTTTACTATCTTGCTTAATGTTATTTTCAATTCGAGCCATGAATGAGTCATAACAAGCAACCTGCAATGATTTTGTATTTTTACGTATTTCTGAAAACTTAATATAATCGCACTGCCTTCCATAAATTTTCCATTTTTTGTGGATTTTTTCTTTTTTGTTGAGTAAATAACGTAAAGAACGCGAGTACCAAATGGGATACCGTTTATTGTATTGTATAGTTTTCTTTGGTATGTATTGATCAATAATTTTATTTATTATTTTATAAAAAATTTCAACAGCCTCATCAATTCTATTAGTCCCGAATATTATTATTATTTTCAACATATTCTTGGTTTTGACTCACGTGCAGAGTCTAGTATATAAACAACAACATTGAAAAAGAAATCAATGCGGGTTAAGTGGATGTATTACGACATATATTTGCATATATTACATATATTGCATTTGAACAAGAAGCAAAAAAAGTTGCCTAATAACCGAATCAAAATAGGCTCACCCCTTTTTGTGCGGGAAAATGGGAATGACCGTTAAAAGTTTAAATAAAAAATACAATATAATTAATAAGTAAAAGCGGAAACAAGGAATGAATAGGACTAAACAAAGAAAACTAATATCTTCAGCTTATAGTGAGAAAATAGCGGTAGGTTGATGAAACACAACGACAACGAAACGACACAATCAATAAGCTCTAAAACTACAATTGGATCAAGTGACCATAATTGTCGATTCTCTAAATTTGAAGCTCATATTCACAGGCGAATATGAAAGGGTTTCCGTGCCTTACGGCTAATTCATTCAGTTTTATCGTCCCGCTACATGTCCGCGCTAATCCGTGCTATTGTCTTTGGCCACCGGTATAAATTACGGCCAGCCAGTGCTGGACGAGAGGGTTTCGCAGTTGAGATCAAAATGGGACCAATCGATAGTGTATTGTTCAATGCACACACCCTTTTAGGTTGGTTGATAGTTAATGTAGTAATGGCAAAGATATGTTTTTTATTGTATGTAACATAGAATAATTTGATTACTTTTTGCCACTTTGGTCTTCGCAAGTAACTTATGATAATAGGCTTTTGGTATATTACTTATATTATACTCAAATTTCACTAAGAATTGTGAAATGTAATGGTGAAACCTTGATCAGTATATGGGAATAAAATTACTCGTCCCTTATCACCAAATAGAAATTTTATGGCTATTGAATTGTAATGAACAACACTAGGCTCGATTCCATACCACATCAAATGTTCATACGTCCCCTGTCGGGCTTAGCGCACATTGTCGCCACGGACAACATTAGCACGTGAATAATTATCTGTCAGCGTGCACAATTAGAATACCCCTGTGTATCGCCTAAGCGTCTGTAGCAAGCTTTATTTGTCTTCACAAACGCTGTGAAGGGTGTGAAACTATACGCTACTACCATAATTTCTAAAAGTGCTTCGATGATGTATGTACCACCATACAAGTTTTACAAAGCTTTAGTATGATTTTGCAATGTCATCAAGGTAAACGAAGTCATAAATATTATTTTACTTTTTAAAAGCTATAGTTTAGTTGCTATTAATAAATTATGATAGCTTAAGCCGAAAAGCATTCGATAAAAGTAATTAGGCGTTTCCTTCGCCATCTAAACTGATGTTATGATGATACCAATTCCCAATTCTGAGACTGTGTAAAAATGTATATCCGGCGAAGGAAAGTTCTAGGAAAGCTAATAATGTAGCTATATGGCTATTTTCAATGGAAATTGAGTGTAGAATAATTAATGTCTGTTTACATATAACTCAGGAACATTCAGCTTAGTTTAACCTTTGTTTCCCGTGGGGCAAAGAGTTTCGAAGCAATTTGCTTTGCAATTTCTATTGAGTGTATTTTGTGTGTGAGTTTAGGAGTATTTGTTTTTTAAAATGGTTATAGATTCTTCTATATGAAATGCAAAGATAGGATATTAATATTTGTGAAGATACATCTACGGTTTTTTTAATTTATCTCATTAAATTTAAATATTTTAATTAAAAATTCTAATACACACAATCTGTTGATGTTATATACTACACCAAAAAGTGGATTCATTCATTATGTTTGATATTGTAATTTTGTTTCATGTATATTGTGTTATTATGATCATCCAGCAGAGGAGAATAGCATCGACCCTTCACATTTAAGTGTATCGTGAAAGACGATTAATGATGCTGGAGGCAGTCACCGTACATTTAATGAAGAACACAAAATGTGCAATCGCCTGCCAAGAAATGAAATAAAAATAACTTAATTCAAAAGCATTTAAATAAGTTATTTTAAATCGTTTAACATTTCTACCTTCCATCCATTCAGATCGAATGGCGTCTTTTAACTGACAAGAAAAATCGTTGCAAGAAACTCGTCAGCTTTAACAGAAGTAACGACATTTACAACGTCGTCACCAAACATAATACAAAAAAAAAACAATATTATTCTGTTATCACAATAATAATAGTGTTATGGTTTCTTTACATCGTTAATTACAATAAAGTCAACATATCTTTTTAAATAAATATCCTGATACATTGGAATAATATACAGAGAATAAACGACAAATTTAAGAAAGCAACAAATTGTAAGTTACGTATATGGCGATAATACTGCAGCCATCGATTCGTTCAACTATATGGTGGAGGAGTGGAAATCATAGCAAGACCGTCCATTTTTTGAAAAAGGCATTCCTCCAGTTGCCCGTTTTTTCGGCTAATATGGTGATGCATACATTTTTGAATTGTTTAAATTTTTTTAGTTTTTAAGGATGATTTTAAATGTGTATTTTGTATTTTTTTTATATTTTCAATGTTATATTTCTATAAGATTTAAAATACGCCTGTATACGAACTACAATTTTTTACGTTTTTATCATAAAATCACATTTAAAAGAGCATTAATGAATATTACAGTAAATAATTTATAGGTACTTTACTACACATATTCTGTCTATTACTAATTGTGTTACTTTGTGTGTCGTATATCATAATATTTATTTTATATTATCAGTGACATATAAAATGGCGGAGAGCACGGCCGCTTTCGTTACCCCGTCTTCGCGTCTTCCTATAGGCAAAAGTTGAAAACCAGCATTTTGCCTATTAGTGCATATATATGGCTGAGTTTTGGCCTTTTTACATCCCTGTGCATTCTTAATGGTTGTAAGTAGAGTGCTATGTATGTTAGTTGTATTTGTGGTTTTTATTTTGTTATTTTCATGTGTCTTGTATGTGTGAGCCTTTTGATGCAAATAAATAATATATCTATCTATATAAATTTGTTTTCTTCGATATTTTTTGTGATCTTTTTGGTTAAATGAACACTACTCTTCTACAGTTCATATAATATCTTAGAAAAATATTAGCGTTATGGATGCTAAAACTGGAGAGTGTTTATTAATTAATTAAATATATTTAGTGTTACTGGCTTCAAAATACTTATCAAATGCTTAATATTCTGGTTTCGAAAAAAAAAACTTTTTTTAAATTGTAAATACATAAGCGCTTGACCGTTATATCACCTGATGGTAAGTGATGCGATCTAGGATGTGACGCGCTTATCTAGAAGACACCTATTCACTTAGGCAAGCTTTTTTTTTTACTTTTGTGGCGTTGTTGTATGACAGAGTAGAAGAGAACCGACTCTTTATTCTAAGAGATGCCGTAAAAAGGATTAATGCTATTGGAGGTATTGAATCATACACCAATCAGAAACCACAGAATATGGCTATATTTTTGGAATTATAGTTTTATATAACTCCAACTGGTTCAACATGGTTTGCACCGTAAAAAGATAGAGGATGGACGTAAGAAGATTAACAACACAAATATATGAAGCAAAAGTGCATGGGCAAGTCGGTAACGGCGGATCAAGGCGAACTTTCAGAAAACAAAGAGACGATGTCCTGAAAAAAGGCCAAGTTAAAAGTAACCTTAACCGACGAGCTTGTATGAAAAGGCTGATGAGAGTTGCAGAAGCGAGAGATGAATGACAGGATCCTGGTAAGTGGAAGTCAGTGATCTCTGCCTACCCCTGCAGGAAATGGCGTCACTCCAATCTGTCTTTGACTTCCGTCCAGCAGGGTATGTCATAATGCTGAAATGATAGCTTTTGGGAGTAAGTGAGTTCAGTGTTGTTGCCTCTTTCGAATGTGAACATACAAAGCGACGTAAGTGAAGCTTCAACCGTTAAATTCTATGAAAGAGCTCGTAGTTAAAGTGAGAATTGCAAATATTTTCCTTTAAGTTGACATAATTGAATATGCTTAAAATACCGACGCTTTTAACGATTATTTTTGTAAAATTAATTGTAGGGTAGTAAAGATTACGTTTAATTCTGAGATCGGTACAATTGTTGATTTCTAGTACAACTTGTTAACTCTGTCACGCGTTGCTGTATTATAAATTAAAATGGAACCTATTCTATATCTTAAGTGGGAATAAATCCAGCAAAATGAAAACGATCATCAAAGTCCGTTGAGTAGTTTCGGGCTCATCGTGGTCAAACACTGTGACAGGGAATATATAAAGATTGTAAAATTGTGCATTAAATAACGTACCAAATATGTGTTTAGTTTCATATTTTAATTTTACTTTATACTGATCACGTTTAACCGTTGTATTTCTCGGAAGATAATATTACGTTATTGAGCTAGCTCTTCGTTTATTACTAGTTATTATGTTGTCTAGGAATATTTTTATTATAATCTTTTAACAAAATATGAGCAGAATAAGGGTTATACTAGAAAATGATATATAAGTTTGTTCAAGTACAATATTTGTCATATTATAGGAGCTAGATGGGGCAGTTGTTTATGCTAATGCGATTAAGGAGGTACGGCAATAGAGAAATTTAAAAAGTTTTTAAAAATCCCTTACGAGCTAAGGTTATTCAAAGGTCAAAAAGTGTGGAGTGAATGGCCTTTACTTTAATGACTATACTGTTAATTATTATATTGTAAAGTGAATTTTTTGAATGGATTTTTAGAGGCACTAGAAAAATTTTCTTAATTTACTAGACAATGTAGTCGCTAAGCGTAAAGCTACGCTAGCATCATATATTGGAGCGGAGCGTAATACCTAAAAAAAGAAAAAAAAATTGTTTCGATGGGAATTTTTGTGAATTTCAAAATTCAGGCTCCGTCACCATCTGGTTCTAAACCTGTTGATTCGATTCCACACAAAAAATATTAAAATCGGTTAAGAACTCGGGAAGTTATGGCGTAACAGACATTGCGCCATTGAAGCTGATCCATGGGAGCTTCGCTCACTTCGTTCGCTCCGCTCCAATTAGGCGATGCAGTCGCTAAGCATAAAGCTACGCTGGCACCATATATTGGAGCGGAGCGTAACACCTAAAAAAAGATTTTTTTTTTCGATAGGAAATTTTGCGAATTTCAAAATTCGGGCTCCGTCACAATCTGGTCCTAAACCTGTTGCTTCGATTCCACGCAAAACATATTAAAATCGGTTAAGAATTCGGGAAGTTATGGCGTAACAGACATTTCGTTATCAAAGCTGATCCATGGGAGCTTCGCTCACTTCGTTCGCTCCGTTCCAATAATTCTGTAACAGATTAAGGGAAGAAAAAACTGCCCTTACTAAGTTTTCTTCTCGGTACAAGATCTCCGGTCGTAGAACTTATTAAGCCATGGCATAGTTTTTGACTTAAATTAAATGTATTATAATTGCTCATCTTTATATATATAATTCTACTGTACGTGTGTATGGCACTGAACTCCTCTTAAACGGCTGGTTCGATTTGAATGATTTTTTTTGTATGCGTTTGTGTAGCACCCTGGATGGTTTAGAGTCCCAAATCAGTCACAAATCATCCGGCAGATGGCGCTGCAGTCGGTATCTAGGACAGGACAGCGTCTGTCTTGAATAAAAAGCATTTTTATATTATCTTTAATATACGTACTGGCCGGTTTAAAACAGACTTGATTGTAGAAGTTGATCTAGTAACTCTACGGCAATTGTTTTTTAAATAATAACTTTTGTAATAAGTAGAAGCCATATCCCAAAAAACAGTTGACTACAGTGAATATATTAAGTAAAACGTTTGTCTTTATTTTAATAAATTACCTACTCCTACGAAGTGTAAGAACAAATAAATTAGCCTGTTTTTAAAAATGTAAAAAGCAAAATATATATTATACTAATTAAGTTAAAAATAAAAACACTAAAATCAAATTATTTAAAATTATTTCATTGTTAAGTTTTATATTTCCTGTAATCACGTAAAGGAGTCGAAACGTCAAAATTGAATAATAATAATAATAAATAATAAAGTTTTTATTTGAGTTCAATTTAGAACACAGCACAATAAATAGGTAACTGTTACAATCAAAGGTTCATTGAGTATTATCGTAACAGTAATATTTAATTGCTAACAGTTTCACTGGACTTCACACTAGGATTCCCTGTGTCGTGAAGACACAGAATATACAAAAAAAAAACGAATTAAAACACGGTTTAAAAACGATTTTATTTGAATGTTAAGTTTGAGTTTCGTTATTAATTACAATCCGCTCCGTTGGAAGCCGCCCAACAGTGGGACATACTATTAATAAACCAATAAGGCGAAGTGTCAGTAGCGAATACCGCGGCTTTCAATAATGATGATTTTCACTTTTGATACACCGATACATCCATTAAAACTTAAGAGAGGAAAAAATACAGAAGTTTGGGAAACTTCTCGCGACCTCATTCTCCGTCGGTTTTTAGGTGCAGCTAAGGCAGAGATCATGTGTGCACAGATTAAATAACTCCAGCGCATAATACGGACGTTGTGAAAAGATAGATAAAAAAAACGAACGTTTCCGAGCGCTTTATTAAGTTTCAAACAATAATCAACTTTATATGTTTAGCGCTCGGAGGAAAAATGGAAAATTTTTGATTTTTGCAACCGTATCATGCTATGTAAGAAAGAAGTTGCATTTTTTATTGTACGAGTGTTACGTATAAAGTTGATTATTGTTATAATTTCGGTGTTTTTGTAAAGGATTACAAAAAAATCTCAATATCTCTTAAATTAAATATTAAAATCTGCATGATGTGCTACTAGCACATCATGCAGATTTTAATATTTAATTTTTTATAGGATTTAATTATAGTATTCATATACTTTGCACTACGAAAGCGTCCGTGTGTCAAAAATAGGGGGAGGCAATTGAAAATCAGCGCCAGCCCTCGAGCTGACATAAGCTGAATTGGTCACCCATTTAGTACAGACGTGAGAGATGTAAGTTTATAGTTTTTAAAATTTTTGATTAATCGAATAGATGGCGCTGTATCGCGTAGAAACACGCTATCGTATTGCTTACGTACTCCTATAAGGGCAAGTTTAGTTTTGCAATGATAGGATAGCGAGACAAAATGGTAATAAACACACACAAAGTATTGTCATAATATAATTATAGGATAACTATTTTATTTTGTTTAATTTTTAAGTTTTAATTTTTTTGTCTATGTATTTACTATTACTGTTTTTGTATTATATGTTAAAGTCCTAAATTAGTAACAAATAAAAAAGTATTTATGTTTATCCTATAACAATTGGAGGAAAGGAAATACCTTGTAACTCAATCTCGAAAGGGTCCAAGAGTTAGAATTGTGTTTCGGAACATAAAGGTGTTGGTACCGACTGCATTTGTATTCGTTATACACCTATGCATTGGACCTGCGTGATGGGTTAAATGAATGAAATTTTTTTACTCACTAACTGCATACAAAAAAACACATCATACATTATATTATGACAATACTTTGTGTGTTTGATACCATACCAGCAACGCGTGGCCGGGTTATACTAGCAACGCGTGGCCGGGTTAGCAAGTAAAAAATAAAATGAAAATACGGTGTACAGACATAAATGGTCACGAGTCAGCACAAATGTCGTAGCTCGACGTTGATTTTCAGACGTGCCAACATCGGATGAACAACAATAATACAAATTAAACATACAAATACGCAGACATATTCTTTGATAAAGTAATACAAACGATTACTTTAATACAACACAAAAATACAAAAGTTTGACTAGTGAGTGTAATAAAGACGATGGAGGGTAAATTGAATTGACGTAATTGGTAAATACGTCTGTCCATAACATCCACCCGCTAAAACTTCAGTTCTTCTGTGACTATGGCGCACGTAACTGGGTTGAAATCGATTTAAATATGACAATATAAATACTATTTCAATCATGAAAGTTCAAAACAAATGGTTAGTTGGTTAAAAAGCTTCCAACTAAAGATATTTAAAAATCGCCTGCAAGCATTATTTATTGACAAACCTTGTTACACAGTACTGGAATTCCTAAATGACAAATCCTTAAAATAACTTGGACATGTTTCTTTTCTAATTCATATTTCAAATATAATATAATACGCAACGCGTTGCTGTGCCGACTGCGGCGCCATCTGCCGGGCTGATTGTGAATCTAAACCATTCAGGGCGTCACCTAAACGCATACAAAAAAATTCATTCAAATCGGTCCAGCCGTTTAGGAGGAGTTCAGTGACATACACACGTATAGTAGAATTATATACATATACTAGTTGACCCGGCCACGCGTTGCTGTGCCGACTGCAGCGCCATCTGCCGGGCGATCTAAACCATTTGTGAATCTAAACCATTCTCAGATCCCCTTGAACACACACAAAAAAAAACATTCAAATCGGTCCAGCCGTTTAGGAGGAGTTCAGTGACATACACACTCACAGAAGAATTATATATATTAAGATAAAGATATAACATATTCTTGACATTTTAATATTGACTTTTTGTTATAATATAATATTTTTGGACATCTATCTTATTTATTAATTTATTTAATTTTAATTTTGAATTTGTTTTGATTTTTGTAATAAAAATGTTATATTTATTTTATTCTCAATTTGTATGCCTTACCTCAGGTGGAAATGTACTGGTACTAACAACATTGACAAATATCATCATTGCAGTATCAAACTACATTTCACAAATAAAATAAAAATTCTCATTTTGCAGTTTTACTGCTGAGAAATAAATGTGTGCGAAGAAGAGGCTACCAGTTCACTGGTATTTTATTTTAAACAGAGGAAGGGACTATACCGTGCAATACGAAATATTCAAGAGTTTTCGCCACAAGCGAATAAACAAGTCAATTCTACTCCAGACACGTTGGAATATTAACCGCTGGCTCCCACAACATTCCAGCTGCAGTTTGCCATCTTTGGCCGTTCCAATTGATAGCACCATCTCTCTTTAACTGTCGAAATGTTTGCAGCCTTTTGACAATTTCCTTATAATATTTTGGTGTCGACGGCTAGCGATAGTTTAAATTTATCAACAGTTTACAAGGCTTCTCCGTGTTACTGAATTTCCGCATAAACTTTTGATGTTTGTCGCTCAGGTGTCTTGTTGGTGTATCGTTAGAATGTAGTTTTATGGTTCCGTATAAATTAAAGAAATTTTACAGAATTGTAAAGACAAGCTCTTGTGGGGTAATTTTAAAGTTATTGCATTAATTTATTACAATAGAGATACAATACAATAAAATAGCAAGTATTTAAAACTTCACCTACGTAATGAGAGTTTAAACTGTATCAAAAAAGATGGCTGAGTGTAAGTCTTCAATATGAAAACGTTACTACCATCTTTGAGTAAATTTTTTTAACTTTGAATTCAGAACTTATTTTCGTAGTATTAAGGTCTATCATACCTCAAACTTGGTAGCAGTCCTTTTGTCTGTTTATTTTTTTTGACTCACAACAATTATTCGGTCCTAAACTAAGCTGGGCTTGTACTATACGTACTAAATAACACATAAATAAATATATAAACGATCATGACTCGGGAACAAAAGCTTATGTTCAACAAAAAACATATGATTCTACCAGGATTCGGACCGACCTTTGGTGCAGAAGGTAGGATAGCTACCGTTACACTAAGCGATCATCAGCATGTGGGTTTTGTTCACTTAAAGTTTAACACAGACATTAATAGAATCAAAACAAATCTAACCTTGATAGACGTTAGTGGTTTTGCATGAAATAAATAAAATTAAAAAATCTGTGTATTAGGTAAAATTTTATTTATACAACGTGTTACAAAAAACCCCATTTAAAATGTAATAAATTATCAAAGCAAAAATATTGTCAACCCTAGTAAGCTGTCACTGCATAGAACTGAAGTTATCATAGATTATTTAACAGTGTACTCTTTAACGGATTTCAAGTTTTTTATTCAAAAAGGTTTGCAAATTCAGAATTAATGGCTTCTAAAAACATCAATTCGAAAAACAAACGTTATGTTCTTAATTTCAAATCGATATTTTACAATGATTTCGTGTTTTAACCAATATTATTCCTAAAGTGAAAAAAACGGTTATATTTTCTAACTCTGAATATTACGATATTATGTTATGCGTAGGCTATGAAGATGGCAACTTAAATCGTGCTCGCCACATAAGCCATATCCCGACGAGCGAGGTTGTGCATTGAGCAAGGCAAAGCACGCTTTGGACCGTTTCTGTAAATTTGTTGTTCGTTACGAAAAAGTAAGTGTTAGTTTAGGTTGAAGAGACCTAACATAAAGTACCTATGTCAGGTCTTTTAACATTTTCTTTGACTTGTAATATCGATCTGAACGGTTTCTGTACTGCGGATATTAGGTAAAAATGTACATTAACATTCTGTGTTATTTACTCTTTAGTGAAATGAATATAGGGTTTTCACATAAATGAAGAAAAAAAAAGTTTTTTATTAATTTTGGCGGTAGGCCATGCTGCGATACTACAGTTTTCAAATATTTTAAATTTACTCTTTATAATGGACCATTGAACCCCGTTTCCGCTTTACGGATATTTTTGTAACACCTTGTTGTAACACATTGCTTTGTTATAAATTAAAATGAAACCAATCCTATGTCCTAAGTCGGGACAAATCCAGGAAAATTAAAAGAATAATCAAAACCGATTAAGTAGTTTTGCAGTTCATCGCGGTCAAATACTGTGACAAGGAATTTTTATTACCACACCACACAGGCAATTATGAATAAAACCAGAAAAAGTGATGAATTTCACAGTTTTTATCACATGTACCAAATCATGAGGTAATTATTATTAATTACTGGTTATCATTAATAATAACCGTAGTAATCACATTTACCCTAACATATACACTAACTGACCCAGTTAGTGTATATATTACAGTATATATATTCAACTTAGGATGAAACCAATCCAGTAAAATGAAACAAAAATCAACAAAATAGGTTCATTGCAGTCAAACACGAATTTTTTTATATTTAGAGGTATGTCTCTTTTGGTCTGCACACGCACACATCTAGGTTGCCATGTAATACCAGCGTTGCAGTTCCATGCTACATGTTCCATGGCAAGTGGTTGTCTTTTTGGTTTCACCGTATACATGTTTTTTTTATATGCTTTCTATTTTTTTAACGAAACCAAATAAAAAGCTTTGAATTTTGATGTGTAACAGTGTAAGTGAAAATTCGAACGAAGGCAATACAAAGTGCAACACCCACCGTCAGTTCTCTCGGTGTCTGCATATGACGTGTGCATTATTAAGGGGCGCATACGCGTCGCAGCGGGCGGCATCGTAAACAAATTTTTATTTCCCCTTCTCGCCTGGTAACTGTTTTATTCAACGTACACACCGGTTAAGTCGTGTTATGTTCGACATAAATAACACAGCCATTTAATGCGACGGTTATACGAATACTTTTGGTACGGAGAAATAACGGTATTGATAGTTATGTGGATTAATTTGCTCAAAGTAAGAGTGTTAATTTGGTTTGGTGATTGGGAATACAGATAAGATCAATATATATAAAGTATGATGAACTCCGAAACTACTCAAGAGATTTAATGATACTTTTTACATTTTGCTAGATTTCCGATTTAGGACATAGGATAAGTTTTATTTAGAACACATCAACGCGTTGCCGGGTCAGCTAGTAAGGTATAAAATACGCCTGTAAAAAATAATTACGCCTTCGAACCAACAGGTGGGATTCGAACCCACGAGCTTTCACCATCCGGGCGAGTGTTCCGACCGCTGAGCGCAGCTACCGAGACGCTGACAGACGCGTAGAACTTCAGAAACCTATTTCGACTTCTATTATAAACTAGTATAATAAAGAGAATAAAATCTAATACAAAGAATATTAAAAGAACTCAGAAATTTAGCTTAAGAAACATTCGGAAAAATTAAGCGGGACTCAACGTTTTGGTAGCTCAATTGTATTAGCACTTGACCTGCATTGGCTCTTGGTTTGATTTTTTCCCTAAATTGATATGTTTTTCATCACATTTTCTGGCAACCCTAAAGCCATTGCATAGGTTAACGAATGCAAATTGGATGCGCGGGAAGTTTTTAACAAGCTTCTTTGATAACTTCGCGACGATTGTTATGGAAACTCGGTCTTTATAACAACGCCGATATGCTCAGAATTTGACGCTACATAAAATAAATGATGCCATAGTTGTGTTTTGTTGTCAAAAATAGCCGATAGTAAAAATTGGTAACATATTCCACTACGAAATAAGTAGTAGAAAATACAAATTTTTATGAAGTAATGTAATATTACTAAACTTATATGTACATATTTATTAAAGCCCCAGAAAAAATAAAAAAATGGCCACCATTGGCTTTTTTACAGACCATTAATCTGTCTGGTTACGAATCTATGGATTTATGCACTGTTTCCATGGGAAATTTCGCCACTGCTTGCTGCAGTGATTTTTTAAGAGACTGGATGTCGACGTGTCTTTTAGAGCAGGCAGCCTCTAAAACTGACCATAATTTGTAGTTTAAAGGGTTGAGGTCTGGGCTAAATGAGGGCCAGTCTTCAGCTCTTATAAATTCCGGAACGTTGGTTTCAAGCCAGGCTTGTATAGTTGGTGCCTTGTAAACAGGTGTAGTCCTGCTGGAAAGTCCACGCTACATTTTTAAAAAGTGTATTGCTGAGAGGTTTCACACGATCCACAACACGATCCAAGACTATCTCTTGATACATTTTGGCTGAAGTTTTCACTCCTTTTTCACAAAAATGTAGCTTTGTGACGCCTTGATAACACACGCCCCACCAAACCATCACTGACGCAGGATAATGACTACGTTGTACCTTTCCGAACACTTGAACAGCTTCTTTAGAACAGTGAGCGTGCATTTTATCATTTTACTTATTGTAGTGCTCTTCAATCGTGAATTTTTTTTCATCGGTTGGTAAAGAGGATATTTCTATGCCTTTCACCGACATATCGTGACAGAAGGCATTTAGATCGATCCACTCTCTTTAATTGTAAAGATTGATATAGGGCATGTCCTGTATATCGACGATAAGCACCGAGCTTCAGGTCTCATTTTATAATACGCGACAGAGTCCTAGTGGGAATTTTCATTTCTCGCGATAAGATTTATTTATTAAGGATATTGCTTCCTAATGGGGTTCCGTCGAATTCTGGCTTTAACAGCATTAACAGCCTTTGTAGTTCAAACAGCACGCGGCCTCCCCGATCTTTTACGGTCTTCGACAGAGGAAGTGTGGCTGTTACCAAGCTTTTGAAGTGTCTGGAATATGACCGACGGTTCCATACCCACTTTGTGCAAGGCGATCACTGCAATCCTATATTCTTTCATACCCCATTCCATGTTGTAATTTGATAATGAACACGAAAAAATATGTGAAATAGCGCGAAATCGAAAGAAGTTTTTAAATAAGTAAACACGTTCCATATGCAAAATAATTAAAAAGTTGAAAAAAGGAAAATGTTTTATGTAACGGTATTTATAGCCAGAATAGTTATATTGTTTTTGTTGTCGAAGAATTTAACTGCCTGATTTTTATGATAGTTAATAGGTGAACCTGAGATAGATTGTTTTTTTTTCCAACAATAAGTAGTACATAATTATAAATGATTTTATATCCTAACCGGTTAGATAACGCGTTTATTTTGTTAAACCGGATTGCAACAGTATGACAACAGGGCTCCAGCAGTGGTGGATTTTTAAAAAAATGCTCATATATCTTATACTTAATATAAATACTCATATATCTTACAAGATATATGTTAACTTTAAGTTAACAAATATCTTGTATTGATTATTCACTTGTGACCCGAGTCGATTTTTTCTAGTATTTTTCTATTATAATAATTTATCTTACAAGATCGCATTGAAAATGCATAAAATATATATAAATTATAAAACTAAAATGGCTGTTTCATCTTAATCGATTGACCAAACATTTGTAAAAATGTTTCTTTCGAATACGAGAGGATGTTCCTCTCATTGATGAAACAACGCTGGCCTACAGCGTAAAATCAGGAAGGTATTAGAAAATTTCGACGAGTGTTCACAAGGCGCATTGGACCGATTGATCGATTGATCGATTCCCGCCTGAGAATTCACTTGTGACCCGAGTCGATTTTTTCTAGTATTTTTCTATTATAATAATTTATCTTACAAGATCGCATTGAAAATGCATAAAATATATATAAATTATAAAACTAAAATGGCTGTTTCATCTTAATCGATTGACCAAACATTTGTAAAAATGTTTCTTTCGAATACGAGAGGATGTTCCTCTCATTGATGAAACAACGCTGGCCTACAGCGTAAAATCAGAAAGGTATTAGAAAATTTCGACGAGTGTTCACAAGGCGCATTGGACCGATTGATCGATTGATCGATTCCCGCCTGAGAATTCACTTGTGACCCGAGTCGATTTTTTCTTGTATTTTTCTATTATAATAATTTATCTTACAAGATCGCATTGAAAATGCATAAAATATATATAAATTATAAAACTAAAATGGCTGTTTCATCTTAATCGATTGACTAAACATTTGTAAAAATGTTTCTTTCGAATACGAGAGGATGTTCCTCTCATTGATGAAACAACGCTGGCCTACAGCGTAAAATCAGGAAGGTATTAGAAAATTTCGACGAGTGTTCACAAGGCGCATTGGACCGATTGATCGATTGATCGATTCCCGCCTGAGAATTCACTTGTGACCCGAGTCGATTTTTTCTAGTATTTTTCTAAATAATTTATTTTGAAATAAAATAAAAAATGCATTTTTTTTTATTGCTCTGATCAACTGATTTTGAACTGTTCCACTACTGTTTCCGACCGATGAATTATACTGCTTTTATTTTTATGAACTTCAAGTTATAATGAGTAATGTTTTGGCTTACACTATGTACACTTTGTAAGCGTGTTAATTCCCAATATTTAATCCACATGTTTAATCTGTATTTTTGATAAATATTGTATTAAGTTTTATATCACAATTAAGAAATTTCACAAACTATTAAACAGTAAAATCGTGTTAAATAAACATCTTATAAAAGTGTTTTAAATCTAATTAGCTGTGCACCACGTGCTTGGTAATTCTCTTTTTTTGCTGACCATACACAAACCTTCTCTGGCATTCCAAAAATAACTTACCAAAGTTTAATCGCAATCGACTACTTTTTGAGTAATTACGAGACTAACACATTGCCAAAAACAATATAAATAGCGACATTCTTAAGAGTGTTTTAAAATACGGTCTTAAGACTCAACATTGCATAATACAATTCTTATTATCACGTCAAAAAGTTCCATAATTCATCCCAATTAATAATTCAATGGTAACATTATAATAAGACGAACGCAACAATAACACCTCTTGTGTATATACGGAACTCGAAATGAGAAGGAGTTTAAATGAAACTGGCAAGAATAACTTTTGTGCAGAAATTTTGGGTAAGTTGTTGATAAATATGGCAACATTAGAACGTATTATTCTTTGGTGCGGAGTAAAGTGTTGCCAAGATCTTTGTATAGGCTAAAGTTAGTGGAACTTAATACTTTTATGTTCTCTTATACATATGTACAATTGTAGATAATTTTGATTTGTGTTAGTTTTTCATAATTATTTAAGTATTTTAATTCACACTTCCGATTACAACACACAGTTTCATAAAATATTTTTTTGTCAAATATTAGCGCATACTTTATATTTTTAATCCTGACGTTACAGGAGCCGTGATCACAGAGTGACCATATTAATGGCCATTCTTAAGTATCACTTAAGAATGGCCATTAGAGTGCCGGACTCTGACGGACACACAGCCAATTGCTTGGACCTTCTGCTGACGACTAGTCCCGACAGTTACTCGGTGTCGGTTACGCCACCCCTTGGCAGTTCTGACCATTGTGTGGTGGAATCTATGTCGGTGTATTCTCCACCCGACCCAAGCCCAAAAGGCTCCCGGCGGATTTGGCGTTTTAAATCAGCAGATTGGGATGAGATGCGTTGTTTTTTTGCATCTTATCCTTGGCGGCAGGTTTGCTTTTCTTCTAGCGACCCCTCAGTTTGCGCGGATGCTGTGACCAATGTGCTTCGTCAGGGTATGGAGTATTTTATTCCCTTCTCTGACATATCACTTGCCGGCAAAGCTCGCCCGTGGTATAATGCCAAATGTCGTGATGCGGTGGCATCAAAACACAAAGCATATTTGGCCTGGGTTGAAGCTCGATCCCGCAAAGCTAGTAATACGCGCGAAAAGAAGAAAGCCTTTAACAAAGCCGCCAAGTCCTGCAAAAAGGGTTGTAAAGACAGCTCGCTTCGATCATATAGGCCGCATTGGGAAGAAGCTTGCCTCTTACCCTTCGGGTAGTAAAGCGTTTTGGTCCCTGGCTAAGTCGATCGAGGGTAACTTCTGCCGTACCTCAGTGCCTCCCTTGCTGAAACCTGACGGATCATTGGCACACACGGCCAAGGAAAAGGCCGATTTATTTGCCGAATTATTTGCCGAAAGTTCGCATTTGGATCCTGGCAATGCTGTACCTTCCGGTTTGTCAAGATGTAGGACTTTTATGTCTGAAATCCGTATAAGACAAACCGAAGTCAGAAAGGCATTGCGGGAACTGGACGTGAATAAAGCCAGTGGTCCGGATGGTATACCAGCCATAGTACTAAGGACTTGCGCTCCTGAGTTAGCTCCGGTATTGACACGCCTATATCGTTTATCTTTGGCTAAAGGACAAGTGCCAAAATCCTGGAAGCTGGCCAACGTGCAACCTGTGCCTAAAAAGGGCAGTCGTGCCCATCTCGGTCACGTCCATTCTCTGCAAGATAATGGAACGTGTACTGAACCACAGGCTCCTGTCGTATCTAGAAGAAAATGACCTCCTTAGTGACCGGCAATATGGGTTTCGCCAGAACCGGTCTGCCGGAGATCTTCTAGCATACGCCACTTACAAATGGAGCGAAGCCATCGAGAGGCATGGTGAGGCGCTTGCCGTCTCTCTTGATATCTCGAAGGCTTTTGATAGGATGTGGCATGAGGGCCTTAGTAGCAAGCTTCCGTCATATGGTCTTCCCACTGGTTTGTGTGTCTGGATATCGGACTTCCTGAGAGATCGGTCAATACGAGTTGTCATTGACGGTAGCTCGTCGGACCAATTGGCTATCAATGCCGGCGTCCCTCAGGGTTCCGTTCTCTCTGCAACACTTTTTCTGCTGCATATAAATGACCTGCTTTTGCCCGGTATTTTGGGGTACGCAGATGACAGCACTGTTGTAGAGACCTATATGTCTGATGCACGAGCCAGTGCTGAACAGATCCAGCGTCATAGAGAGGCGATGGTTAGCCGCATGAACCAATCTCTGCAGGCTGTCTCCGAATGGGGCGATGCCAATCTAGTAAGGTTCAATCCGTCAAAGACCCAGGCGTGTCTTTTCTCCGCTAAAAGGAGTCCTTTCAACTTGACTCCTACTTTCCGAGGTGTATCCCTGCCGATCACTGACCATCTTGAGATTCTCGGTATATCTTTGTCACCAACTCTCAATTTTGGCTCTTTCATTGAGAGCAAGGCTCAAGTGGCTTCAAAAAAACTTGGCATTCTGGCGAAGGTGAGAAAATACTTCACACCGGAACAGTTGCTCAACCTTTATCAAGCACAAGTTCGATCGTGTATGGAGTATTGTTCTCATCTTTGGGACGGTTCCGCCCGATACCAGCTCCAGACGCTTGAGTCCATCGAGAGGAGGGCCAAGAGGCTCATCGGCAATGACGATCTTTTCTATAGAAAGCTCAAAAGCCTTGAGCATAGACGGAAGGAAGCAAGCCTATCCGTATTTTATAGGATACATTTCGGAGAGTGTGCAGCTAAATTGCACAACCTTGTTTCGCCGTCCCCATTTTTTCATCGGACAACCAGACTTACAAATTGGCGACACCGTTATATGGTGGATATACCAAAGAGTCGCACTAAGCGTTTTGGTTACAATTTTATGATACGTACCGCTAAGGAGTGGAACTCTTTGCCTGAGTCTGTGTTTCCTGACAAATACAATTTAGGGGTCTTCAAGTCACGAGTGAATAGGTATCTTCTAGGCAACGCGTCACATCCTAGATCGCATCGACGCTTACCATCAGGCGAGATAGTGGTCAAGCGCATGCCTATTTTCTATAAAAAAAAAAAAAAAAATCCGACAAATAGTTGTTTTATTAAAAAGTATTTTAATCATTTTATATTTTTTATATAGTTTAAAGTTAATATTTAAAGAAATTATTAAAAAAATCATCTTTTCTCAGCTATTATGTGGGAATCTAACCCGCATGAAGATGAAAAGATTGCGCTGAAGTTAGCTAGCCTTAAAGACTTAAAAAAATGGGATCTCGATAATTCAATCGGAAGAGTACTCGGATACCGAGGGGCTATGGATTCGAGTCCCGCTTGACACTTGAGTCAAGTAAATTTTTTTTGTTACAATTTTTTTCAATATATTAACCATATTAATTTTGATGACACTGATTTTTTTTTCTAGTAATTATTTCCTTAAATTCTATACTTTTATAAAGGATAATAAAATTTACCAAAAAACAAACTGCCCGTTTTTTACAAGCTTTTATTTACTTTCACCTGTTTTGTCTGCAATGAAATCTTGCAAGTTAAATTGGGACCCACTTCCCAGTTTCTCATTCAACTATAATTTTACATGCATATGAGTGACAATGCAATATTATGATGACATGGATCTGATCTGATGCTGGAGTTGGAAGGAGGACGTAGGAACTCCGCACTAAAACGACATAACCTCAATGAGTTTTGGCTTGTTTGATTCGTCTTGATGAGTACTTTGGTGCTAGATAATATCCGTATACAACCCCATCAAATTTGGTAAAAATAAGTTTGTTTCAGTAGGTATGACTGACTGATTATTTTTTATCTTTATAGTTCGTTATTAAAAAGTAGCAATAATAGCTTGTTATTTTTAAACTAGAAATTTATTAATTCTTGTTTTAGCATAATTCCTGTAAGATATTAAATACGTATGTAAAAAACAACTACGCCTCCGAGCCCTCAGATGGGATTCGAACCCACGACCTTTCGCTATCCGGGCGACTGCTCTGACCAGCTGAGCTACCGAGACGCTGGCAAACGTGTCGAATTTTACAAACGTATTTCAACTTCTACTATGAGCTAGTATCGTTGTAGTTGTTTTTTACATACGTATTTAATATCTTATAGAAATATTGCATTGTAAATGCAAAAAATTAAATTAAAAACATAATTCCTGTAAGTCAATCAATAATAAATAAATAAATATTTTCTACATTCACACCAATTAACCTACCCTTTAAGGCTAGTAAGCACTTTAAGGCTTGTGTTATGGATACTAGGGTAACGGATAGACATACATATATCATACATAAATTAGTAATATTCATAGAAATATATATAAACACCCATGACTCAGGTACAAATTCTCGTATTTATCATACGGCTGCCCCTTCCGGGATTCGAACCCAGGACCGTCCGTCGGTGCGAAAGGCAGGATCGCTACCGTTGCACCAAACGGTCGTCAATGTTCAATTTGAGCTGTTGTCCAGTTTTTTGTATAATTATTTAATTTGCAATTTAGATAATATTTGACATATTCCAACAAACATAATCCAGTTGTTTAATATTTATAGATTTCGGAAAACTGACTTTTTCGGTTTCGTATATATTTTTAATATATTTAGTTCTTACATAATTAAGTACGTGCCCGATTAAAATATTGTGAAGGTAGTACAAAATACATGACAACCATTATCTTAGTCATCCTGTGATCACGGCTCCTGTAAAGGAGTCGAAACGTCAGGATTAAATAAAAAATAAAACATGAAAAATCCGTAAAAAAGTATTTTATTCTAATGTTTTTAATACACAGATTATCGCTATATTATTATTTGTACCATAACAAAAAAAATACAAATAAAATCGAAACTTAGTGTCTCACAAACTTATCAACGGTTTTTTTTCTGTCTGTACACCGTAATTTATTATATACGTTCCAAGAAATGCCTAATGAATCACACAAAATTTTCCAGTGGAAGATTATGTAATTACTTAAAAAAAGGTCCTTGGTAGGAAAAACAAAACGTTTTTAGTAAATATCTGTACAAATCTTTTATTTCAAGGAAACTTTTAATATAAACAGCTAAAGACTTAATGAGTAAACAGGATGATATTGTCGAGTTAGTTGGGACAGGATTAGTTGGTTGCTATTCCTAACTATTGCACCAAACGCTTCTCAACATCTTTTATAATGCGCACAGTAAAGGATTGGAAGTCCCTCCCTGCGTCGGTATTTACGAGTACTTACAACCCGTCCGTTTTTAAAGCCACGGGGAATAGGCACCATCTGGGTTAGCTTGCTCCATCGTGGATCCTGTCTTGGCCTCCAGGCTTGATCGGAATCGAAAGCGAACCCATTAAAAAACTGACCAAGTGCGAGTTGAACTCGCGTAGTATGTATGTGATGTTGTCTACTATTATATTTATTTACTATTGTTTTATTCATGAAAATTTTAAAATAATAAAACGTTCCTTATATTCACACCCATATTAAGCACTGTAAGGCTTGTGTTATGGATACTAGGGTAATAGATAGACATACATATATGATACGTAGATATGTAATATTCATAGAAATATATATAAACACCCACAACTCAGGTTCAAATGCTCGTATTCATCATACAAACATCTGCTTCCTTCGGGATTCGAACCCAGGACCGTCAGAGCGGAAGGCAGGATCACTACCGTTGCACACAACTGTCGTCAACTTATCATGAGATATAAGGAAAAATTCCACCGTTTTGATGATTATGTTGCTTACTTCATTCAAAACGAGCAATTTACCAGTTAACAACACATATAATTTTGCAGACGGCATAACACGGTAAGGCCGAAATACACACAAGGTAGATATTTTGTTGACGGGACTTATTTGGTGTGTGCATCTGAGTTTTCGGTTCAACGCGTTGCATTAACTTTTAACGTTTTGGCGTGTGGTTAACCAATTTTATGTCAAATGTTGTTTTCTTATGACGCTATCACGTAAAATTATCGTCCGTAAACGGACTTTACAGACAACCAATTTTGTTCGTGTTCGATAGATCTAGATTATAAAAAATAATATTTAGTTATAACACCAATAGTGAGGAGCTGACGTTCAAAAAGAGTTTAATCACAGTCCTAGAAATTTTCAGTACAAGGAAAAAACTATTTCTGTAATATATAATATAACACAGATAAGCAAAATATGTAATCGTCGCACCTTCATTTTATTACTAGCATGAGGATTTCAAAGGAAAATTATGATGTTTTCTGTTGCAGCCTGAAAAATAATCCACCTTTATCTCAATTTTTGATTTTTTTGTTATTAAAATCCTTTTTTTTCACTTGTGACCCGAGTCGATTTTTTTTTAGTATTTTTCTATGATAATAATTTATCTTAAAAGATCGCATTGAAAAATGCATAAAATATATAAAAAAATATAAAACTAAATGGCTGTTTCGTCTTAATCGATTGCCCAAACATTTGTAAAAAAAATTCTTTCCAATATGAGAGGATGTTCCTCTCATTGATGAAACAACGCTGGCCTACAGCGTAAAATCAGAAAGGTACTAGAAAATTTCTACAAGTGTACACAAGGCTCGGTAGCTCAATTGGGATAGCATTGGACCGGTTTTCCAAAGTTTGCGGGTTCGATTTCCGCTTGAGAATTCACTTGTGACCCGAGTAGATTTTTTCTAGTTTTTTTCTATTATAATAATTTATAAAATCTTTTTGAACATCACCTCCTCTAATGTGGGTACATTATTAGTGTCATAAGCAATGTAGCCTATTCCTTACTACTTCAGCTTTCATTCGAAAACTGTGCTGGTGACCTTGGTTCTTGGTTTATCTCGAATCTTATTACGTAAAGAAACCGGAGCTTAGCTTTATAAGTCGCACGGATTTTTTTAGAGGGCAAGAGTCAAGGACTGTGTCTGTCCCTTATACCATAATTTTCGATATATACTGCCCGAAGAGTTTCTAGGCCGGTCTAGGTTAGGTAGTAAAGTTTTGAGAAGTAAAAGTTAAGTGTAAAGTACTTTCAAATAACGTCATATGGAAAAATGCGTAAGTACCTTCCTACTAAAGATTTTGTTGCGATCAAAAGACACAAGAATTTATTATTTGGTCAAAGAGATGTGAGTAAGGACTGCTTTAGTGCTTTTTAAGTAATTCAACTCTTCATTAAAATGTATATATGTAATTAACAATTAGCAAAACCAAGGTAATTTTGTTTTTTAATTAGTTTGTTTTCAGCCAAAAATGTTTTTAAATTAAGAATTTTGAAAGTGAGCTGTATGACGTATAACAGTGTCTGTCTTTTTCGATTTGAACTTTAAAAAAAAAAGAAAAACTGCCGCACCAATCTGAGATATAGTGTCAAAAAATCACATGAAACGTTGAATTCTGTAAGAGTGGGGTTTAGAAATGAGTCCTGGCAACGTAAGTAAACTCAGTGTTTGGCGTTCATTGGTCATTAGTGAAACATTCTGTAACAATTCGAGATGCCGGAGCCGAGTTTATTAGTTAAATTAACGTGAAACGAGACGTTTTTTATTTATGCGTAAAACAAATGCTCAGAAAAAAAAATGATGAGTAACTTAAAAATACGTAGAACGAAACGTTTAACTGCCATTTCCTTAACCTTTCCTATTTCCTAAGTGGGAACAAACCCAGAAAAATGAAAAGATATCATCAAAATTAGTTGAATAGATTCAGAGTTTATTGCGGTCAAACATTGTCAAACATTGATTAGGTTAAGTTTTAACTGTAACCAAAATAATGCTTGCTGAGCGAGTGAAACAATCGTAGCGGCCGGCACAGATGTTGCTGCCCATTTTATGGTCAATAGAAGGCGTATGATTATTGTGGTGTCCTCGATTGCTGTCAAGGTATCCATCAAATGAAAGCAGTCAGTAGTTTCACCAAACAGCTCACGCACGTCCGCACCGGCCGACGGTTGAGCGAGCAATGCCCCTATACCGCTGTAGGCCGTGCGTACGCGCATGCGTCGCTTGCACTTTATTAATACATCACAATAATTACTTTCAATATCTAAAGTCGTCTTTACAAGAACATAAGTGTAAGGCTTTGGTACTATTCTTAACCGTACGACATCACAAACTTTTTAAATTCACACCAATTAGCCTAGCCCATAGTAAGCACTGGAAGGCTTGTGTTATGGATACTAGGGTAACGGTAAGAGATACATATATGATACATAGATATGTAATATTTGAAGAAATATATATAAATACTCATGACTCAGATACTTGTGTTCATCACATAAACATTTGCCCCTTCCGGGCAGGAAGGACCAGGAAACCAGGAACCAGGACCATCGGTGCGAAAGGCAGCAATATGCAATCACACTTACATAACTCCATTACATGTTGAACAGAGTAGTATTCTGTGTTTCATTAATAGTTAAAACAATAAGTGAAAAGTTTAATTTATCTTGTCGTAATAGCACAAATGGGCACGTGTCACAGGCTTTAGTCTAATTTAATATACGAGGCGTGTTTTTTAAGTAAGTACCGTTTTGAAATTAAAAAAAGACGTGCTTAGATCCTACTACTATTATAAAGGCGAAAGTTTGTAAGTATGGATGTATGGATGTTTGTTACTCTTTCACGTAAAAACTACTGAATGGATTTGAATGAAACTTTACCACAATATAGTTTATACATCAGAATAACACTTAGGCTACAATTTATAAACATATTGTTCGAAATACTAATCCTGCGCAGACGAAGTCGCGGGCACCAGCTAGTATCTCAATAATTTTATTTTTACATGAAAACCTGTACCTTAATCTACTTTACTACATAATTTCCGTCAATATTGAGGCACTTGTCATAACGTTGTACCGGTTTCTGAATGCCTTCCTCATAGAAGTTTGCCGCCTGACTTTTTAAAAACTGCATCACAAATGTTTTAACTTCGTCATCGTCTTGAAGACGCTGACCGCCAAGGTGTTTCTTCAAGTGCAGGAACAGATGGTAGTCACTGGGCGCCAGATCAGGGCTGTACGGAGGATGATCTAGAGTTTTCCATCGAAACGATGTGATGAGATCTTTGGTCTGATTAGCCACATGCGGACGGGCATTATCATACAGCAAAACGATGCCCTTGCTCAACTTGTCACATCTTTTGTTCTCCATTGAACGGCTCAGATTGTGCAATGTCTTACAATAAGCTGCTGCATTTATTGTCTTATTACGAGGCAGAAATTCCACAAGCAATACTCCTTCGGCGGCAGACTTCTATGAGGAGGGCATTCAAAAACTGGTATAACGTTATGACAAGTGCCTCAATATTATCGAAAATTATGTAGTAAAGTAGATAAAGGTACAGGCTTTCATGTAAAATACAATTATTGACATATCTTAGCACGTCTTTTTTTAAATTTCAAAACGGTACTTACTTTAAAAACACGCCTCGTAGTTCAATTGGCATGAATGTCTGCGAAGTCGAGCGTCAATGAGTAGGCAATAAAAGCGAAGAACTCGCACAGTCTACTCAAGAGGACATATATCAACTTACTATAGTAACTTCTGACTGGCTATATGTATTAAGAGAACGTTCAACGTAGGTTGGTAAGTGATAAATGATGTTTTTTTACAATATAGCAGTTTACAATATTGTTAAGTTATGTTTTGACAATTTTTATTAGAATACATTTTGGGGAGTGTGCAACAGAATTGTACAATCTTGTTCCGCCGTCCCCATTTATTCATCGGACAATCGAACTTACGAATAGGCTCCACCATTATATGGTTGATATACCAAAGAGTCGCACTAAGTGTTTAGGTTCCAATTTTGTTATACATACCGCTAAAGAGTGGAACTCTTTGCCTGAGTCTGTGTTTCTTGATAAATACAATTTAGGGATCTTAAATTCAATAGTGAATACGCATCTTCTAGGTAAGCGCGTCACATCCTAGATCGCATCGTTGAGATAGTGGTCTAGCGCCTGCCAAGAAAACTAACTTTATTTGAAATAACAATTCGTGAGTAATCTTAAAATGTTAATATAATATCCAAAGACAAATTAAAAAAAATACAATATCCATTTCATAAATTTATTAATCTTATGTCTAATAATAAAATGTTAGTAAATGTCATTATTCTTATTGATATATAAACAATTTCAACCGGTAGGATGTTTTTTCTTACTGCAACCTCAAAAGCGATTTTTTAATGGCTGATCTCGTATGTCCTGTGGAAGCTTGTTGAATATTTTTATTTTCATAAAGTATATATATTTTTTTAAATAATGTGACGTTGCATTTTGGTATTAATATTCTATTATTCCTGCAATTCCTTACATTAACTTTAATGCCCTTATTTTTACAAAATATTAAGGATGTTTTTTATTAACAAACATAATTCGGCAATATAAATACTAAGGAGTGTCATTATTTTGTGCTGTTGAAACAAAGACTTACAGGATACTTTGCTACTGCTGATATATAATTGTAAATTTTGTTATCATAATCGATACAAGTAAATAAATAGGTTATCAGGATTATGTATTAGCTAATAGATTTGACTGTAAGATTTTAATAATAGAAAAATTATTAAATGTTGGAGCTGAGCCATCAACATGCATTGCTCACTACCGTAAACTGTCTTACATGCCTTTCGAAGCTTGAAATATAATAATATTTTACACTACCTCATTCGTTGTAAAAACAACTGAATTTCAACGTATACAAAACTGTAAAATTTCCTCATTCGACTTTCAGCTTAAAGTTTACACCACATAGTGTATAAAATCAATTGAAAAAAAACAGTTTATCATGTGTTTTTATAGATTAGAGATAGAAATGATGTGCCGTTACGTTGCTTTTGAAAATGAAAATAAATTTATTCAAATGCACTTAAAAATAAGTAGTTTTGAATCTTCCAACATTTTACCTACTGCCCATTCAGGACGTCTTTTAACTGACAAGAAGAATTATAGTAATTTTAAAGGGCTTATAACAATTATATTCACAATATAACTAAGCTCATTTTATAGTATCACTGACCCTTTCTCGATCACGGTAACGGTGTTATTTAATCTGTGGAAAGCATTTTATTTCAAAAATGTAACGATAAAGTTTTACGTAATAATGTACGGGTAATTTAAATAAAAAAACTTTTTGATGTTAAACGATTTTGTTTTATTTCTTCAGTCGGTTTTGAGTCGTATCGAAACCACTTTAGAATATATTTCACAGAAATATGAGTAATGTTCACTGAAAATACAAGCGATCCTGTTTCGTTTGAAGATCAAAAACTTTAACCCATCTATAGAGATAAAATTATGCCTTTTTTTGTTTATTATGTTTTTCTTTGAGCATTGAAGGGGGATGGATTTTTTTATTTTATTTTATTTGGAAAATGTTTAGAATGTGTATGACTAAGAACATAAAAATCCTTTTAGGGTTCCGTACCCTCGGAACCCTTATAGGATCACTTTGTTGTCCGTCCGTCTGTCTGTCTATCCGTCAAGACCCTTTATCTCAGTAACGCGTAGAGGTACCAAGCTGGAATTCATATCAAATACTCAGGTCTACTGTCTCTTGAAGCTGTGAAAAAATGAAACTTCTTTACTACTAAACCGTTTATGCCGGAAATTAACGCAAGTCTTCGACACTCGCAAGGAAATCAAAACCTACAGTGTAGGTACTTCCCGTGAACTTAGAATCTTGAAATTTGGTACGAAGCAACGTGTTATAGCACAGAAATTTGCGAAAACCGTAATTTTTTAATTACATCATATAATAAAAATATTTTTAATAATTTTGAACTTACTACCCCTTTCATATTTTAAATCAAAATATCAACCACGATGAACGAAACGCAAAAAAATAGACATAGTCTTGAAACTATTCTAAAAATTTTCCTTTTAACAAGAAAACGTGACAGCATCACTTTGAGACCTGGTTTGCCTTTAGTTTATAATAAGAGGATTTCTTCTAAACTTAAATTCCTCTATTTAAAAAGCATAAACAAGATGGCGTTTAAGAATTAAGTAGCCAATGATACTGTTATAGAAGTTAGAGATTCATTTGTCTCTAACTCAATCTTTAACCAATTTATGTATAGTTCTTGTTCAAAATTATTAATTTTCAATACACAATACCACGTGTTGACGAATCCAAAGACAACGATTTAATGCCCGCTATTATCCGCCATTTTTAATCTTTCATTATTACCGGAACCGGAAATTATGGATCCAAACGGGAAAAAGAGGCCTGTATTGTAATTTATTATTTAAAAGTAGATCTTATAATTGTTCATATTAAATTTTTTAATTATATAATATTTTTATTGAAGTAAAAACTTAACTCTACATAAATTAATTATTTAGAATATGTAACCGGAAGTGAAGTCTTTTTTCTTATTTTTCCGTTACTGATTAATAAATAAGTTAAGATAACAAAATTAAACTATAATTAGAAAATTGTACAATAATTTATAGCTATGTTTATAATGATAACTATCATATTTAGATTTGCGTTTTATTGTTGTTGCTAAAAAATCCATAAAATATGCAATGCTTACGTGATTTGTAATGTAATAAAAACGGAAGGGGTTCTGAATATATTTCAGCGAGTTGTAAAAATAGATTGAAAAATATCGGAAGAGCGACAAAATCTTGAGCAGCAATAAATATTAATCAAGCCCTTTGAGATGGCGACTCCACACTCGACTAGGGCGCACCGTCTGTATCGCGATACATATAGTGCAACAAACTTAACTGTTCTGTTGGCGGTGCCGCTAGTGGTGAACAAAAGTTTTATAGAAATGTCAAAATCAATGGGTAAATTGTAGTTCTATCTTTTGCCGCTGGACTAAATATGTTTGTCGCAATACTTTTCTTATTTTTTTCCATAAATGGTTGCTATTAGTTGGGAAAGGGTTGTGGATGTATGGCAGTTTTTGTAAAAATCGTTTTTACTATCTCAATTTGCTTCGTGCTTCGGAAATTATGTTGTTAGTTTCCTTCTACAACTAATTAATACTTAGCCCAAGCACTGTAAGACTTGTTTTTATGGATATCAGGATAAAAAACATTGATGATTCATATCGCGGGGCTTGACAGGTTACATGCGAAACTGAGTACGTGAAGACACACACACACCCACACCCAAACCCACACACACACACACACACACACACGTACACATAGTAAATTTATACACAAACGTCCAATCTCATTTAAATTTTGTAAAGTCGATTGACGAAAGATGCGCATATTTACCTTGGCAACATGTGAAAAAAGATTGTCTACAGGACAGGCCTAGCCTAGTGTAGAAATCTCTCCAATCATTTAGCCTTACGATGCGTGTACAATGTTAACACCTAATGTTTAAGATAATGTACTCTGTTCTATGTGAAAGCCTTGCTAATGTTGTTAAATAAAAAATAAAACTTATAAAAGCATATAATAATTACCCATGACTCAGATCAAATGCTCGTATTCATTATTCTGCCATTTCCGGGACGCGAACCTAGTCGTCGTCAAACCCGTAGATGCAAAAGGCAGGATCGGTACCGTTACAAACAGTCGTAAAGTTAGACACGTTACTTATACATATATTAAGATTCCGATTGTAATTGCTGTCATTAATTCCTATTAAATGTAATGGTGTCCGGATTTTACTGTTAAGATTAAACCGTAATAATACTATGAACGAATGGGTAATTCTATCTCTTGTAGATTTGACTATCTGCAGATCCTCTGTAATTAAACAATTGATTTAAAAATCAATGATTTTGTTTGAGTATAGTATAATTGGTAATTTTACAAGCTTTTATTCACTTTCACCTGAGCCGGTGTCTGTAATGAAATCTTGCAAGTTAAAGGAGCCTTTCTTTCTTCCATATAAGTTAGGCTAAATTTGTACCTAAGATTCAAAGATACCAAAAAATAGCTAAAAAATTGTATATTCAGAAAAAAATACTTATTTATTTTTAAATACATTTGTACCACTAAAAAAAATCATTCAAAAATATACATTACTTGCAACAAATGATTTTTTTTAGCTGGCAAGCACAATTGTTTTGAGTTTGAAGCGTTTTGTAGCTTAAAGTTATATAAACATTTTTCGATATTCAGTCTTAAACATAAAATGTATACAAGTTTATCAGCAACACTGTTTTATGAATTCTTCTGTTTTTAATATATACAGTAGGATCAAGGGCGAAAATATATATTTCTTGCTATTACGAATCATTCTAAGCGTTTAGTTATTTTATCAGCCTACGGGCTTTACTAAAATACCGTGTTCCAGAGCCGCGAGAAACTTGTTAAAATCTAATCGACTGTCACACACAAGTGCCATATTAGCGTTTCGTTCTACGCAGTTGTGATTTTGTGTATAATTTATTGTGTTTTATTAACTTTATAAAAATCTAATTTATGGGTATATTATATATGAAATAAGTGTTTGTACATTATTATGAATATTTTCAAATAACTTGTACCAAGGTACATTTTTGGCCCGAAAAGAAAGGTCTCCTTTGACCCACTTCCCGGTTTCCGCTTGAGCTAAAATTTTGCATGCATATGTATCTCACATGACAATGCCATATTATGATGACATGGAGCTGATCTGACGGAAGGTGGTCATAGGAACTCCGCAATAAAACGACACAACCCCACCGAGTTTATGCTTGTAACTTGTTTTAAAAGTAGGATTAAAATGGTTTATCGATTGAATACTCTAAAACACCGCTTCCGATTTGTGAGTTTTCCGGAAAAGGTTTTCCGGATAATCATAATGATCCTCGAATAAGATAATAATTCCAGTTAACATTGTTACAAATTAATTTAAGATCTGTTTACTCTTAAAGCAATTAAAAAATGAACAAGTTTAATCCAAATAAATTATCTAACGCGGAATCAGATTAAATTATCGTGAATTTGACAAATTCAATTGACGCCCCTCCATGGAAGGTTGAACAAGCGTTGCGTATTGAATATTAAAAAACGATGTTTGCACCCGACTTTATTGTCTGGTAGATATTTGCAAAGTGATTTTCTTAGTCGCCCACATGAGTGTCATAATCAAATTTGTTGGTGTTACGTAAAGTTTTCTTTGATATTATCAAATTTGCCCGTCGTACTCTCGAAAAGTCTTGCGTCTTTATCATGTTGGCTATAGCCTCCTTCATCTTTCTTATCCTAGCGACGACGAGCTTTATATCAAATCATCTGTACCTGGGTATTCATATATATCTACATTATATTATGACAATACTTTGTGTGTGTGTTTGTTACCATACCAACTACGCGTGGCCGGATTATACCAGCAACGCGTGGCTGGGTTAGCTAGTTTCTATAAATATTTCATATGTATTTAGTGGTAGTGGGCCAGGTGGAAGGCAAAAGAAGTCTTGGAAAATCCCTCACAAGATAGACGGACGCAATACGGGAGGCCACGAACTCCAACCTCTAGGCAGCAATCAGAAGAGCGGAAAACCGGCTGACATGACGGACACTCATCCGAAATATTCCTCGTGGTGATCACGACCCTCAGTCATAAGGAATCGACTTAGAAGAATCTATTTGTCATATTCGTATATCCGTTACCCTACGTCCGTTATACGTTACAAAAGCTTAATAGCGCTTACTTTGGGCTAGACTAATTGGTGTGAATGTAAGAAACATTATTATTATTAACTAGATGTCTCTGTACCGAAATTAATCGCGCTAACGTTTCGGTTCAACAACTACTCCTATAGCTAACCGTTCATAGCCTTCTTGAATGTTATTCTTAGGCTTTTACTGATAATATGGTAACAAATACACACACAAAGTATTGTCATAATATAATCAGGATTATTTGTAGACCCAGGTAGTAATAATACAGATAGGTAAAATATGATTTCCTCATCTTTCCTCAGGCGTTGACGTGTTTTTTCTTCTTTATCATGACGTCGAATAACTTCCTTATCTTCTTTTTCCTGGCGTCGAACAGCTTTGTCCCCTTCTTTCTTGGAAACGGGCTACCCCTTGTCATCGACGACTTTCCTCTTCTTCTTTTCCCTGGCGTTAATGAACTGATATAAAATTAAAATTTTATGTGTAACTCAATAATGTATTCTTAATGAAATATGCTTATTTTTTTTCTATTTTTTCCGAATAATATCTAATGATTTTTTAGTATTTTGTTAATTCATTCTTTTTTTTTATTTCATTACTTGCGATGTAATTACGCCTTTATTGTGGTGCATATCAAAACCAAAACAAAATGTATATTTTATTTGTAATGAATTTATTTACAAGATACTAATAGTATCACAGATATATATTAAACACATTGTGATATTTGTCAAATAACATCTTCTTTTTATAGGTAAGCGCTTGACCGTTAACTTGCTTGATGGAATGCGGTGATGCGCTTTAACCCTTGGCATGCCTGGTGGCTAAGAGTTAAAGCTAGCTATCACAAAGCTAAAAGCTATGCCTGGTGGGCCTGACAGACCCAGATTTTCAACTTATTTTATTTTCCATAAATTTTGTTATGTAGGGTGTTTTAATGCTTTAACAAGTATGTCCAAAGAGTAAACAAAAGATTATAATAAAAATATAATACAAATTAACAAACTTCATATATTTTCGTCAAATTAAACTAAACTCACATTTTTAAATTAGGCAATAGAAATTAAATAACATCTTATTCGTGTCAGAACTAAAGAAATCTTAAACAGATTTGATGAAATGTAAGGTACTTACTTAGATTTACACTTAACAATAAAATAATTTGTCTTCATCACCTGCATTATCAGTTTATAGGGCTTTCCAGGCATATGCCTGGTGGGGTCTGTAGGACTCGCGCACGCTTTATGCACGTCTTTCTATCTCACTAGCTCGTTGCAGCCTGAGGAAGCGGGCGGAACACGTTCCGCTTTCAGTAGCAGTCAGTTATTAGGTACGGTGAAGCGCGCAATTCAAATTTGAATGAACTCTAACAGATCATGCGTTGGTGTGGGTCTGACAGACCCTACCAGGCATGCTGGGGTTACATAAGTGTTTCTACTTTATTGATCATTGAATACTTCCAAAATTACTTAAATGTTATTAATAATAATACTTAGAACACGAAAAGAAAGCAAACTTAACTCCTTGAAGCCAAGCTTTGTGTTAAATGCGTTTTTTCTCTCACTATCGGGGAAAAATATCATTCAATCAAAAAGTACCAAAGCCGTAATAACGATTAAATCAGACTGCGCGCTATAGAGCATCATATAATGCTCGTGTATTTTAGGTATCGTTGTCGCGCGCATGATATAATGCTCGCGGTTTTAAGGGGTTAAGCTATAGGCTGTTGGTACGAATCAAGTCTTACATCTTAGACTAGTTGATATTTTTCTAGTTAATGATTAAAGAACAAAACAATATAGAAATAATGATTGTTGAATACAGCCAATTCAAAATAACTGCTCTCATGGTACACATTCCGTTTAGACGAATGTACATTCAAATAGCAAAATTCAAACTATCGCAAAATCACAATATATTTCGAGTATTGTAGAGCCACAAATTCTGACAGACGGCTCGGCGTATGTTTTCGATCCGACGTGAGATATACCCGACAGTTAAAACAGACTTACAGAACACAGTTCAGTTTACTCTGCCATTCTGTTATGTTCCAAACAAATATTTATCATTACTAAACGTGCAGAGGACAGGACCTATTTGGAGCACATTTGAAATATAAAAAAACCTAAAAATTATTTTAAACTGCTTGCCCAATGCCCCAGGTAGTAACCTGAGGCATTAAGGCGAGTTTAAGCGTTACGAGTCATGATACTCGAATATATCTGCGATCTCTATCGGTACAATGCGTAAAATATGACTACATAGTTTTGTATGAGTGCCTTTAGCGGTAACTAAATCATCAAGAATTACGAATCTTCATAGAAATCTGTAATGCACGAATTTGTAAACTCACAGAAAACAGTCTCTATTTCGCTATCATAAATTCTTAATTATCACAAAAATCGTATATTGAGTTTTCAAAACGTTGAAATTAAAATCTAAGTTTCTAATTTATGTTCCATGGCAACACAAACGGAATAGAACTGTTATGTGCGCAGTATTTAAAATTACCGCGACCATTCATTCTGGTGAACTACTTTTCGAATCTTCGAAACTTCTGCTCGATGACCTTCAATCTTCAATATTTCGTGTTCGTGACCTTCAAAGGCGGAATTCATCAAAGACAGCAGCCGTTAAAGGCACGTGCGTGCATTGTATGGATGTTGTCTAATCGAAACCGTGAACCTTCAATTAATTTTATGGGAAACGTCTAGTCTCCGATCCAGAGTAGCAGGACTCCACTCATCATATCACACATATACACACTTTCATGTACATATACACTTTCTATGTATTTTTGGTATTCTTTTTTACGCTCGAGGTTTGGAAGAATTGCAGAGGTCATTTGTTGGTTGAATGTGTCAGGAATTGGATATTACGTGAACACTTAGGACTGATTTAACTATAGAAAATAAACGCGATCAATTCGACCTAAAATCAGCTCGTATATTGAACGTACTCGTAGTTTTAGTTGAACCTCGTTCAAATACTGATCGACCGATTTTCGATGTTTAAGGCTAATCGGGTTCAAGTATTATCACTGTCATTACAGCTGTTTGCTAACATAGAATTTAATAATTTTGATATGTAAATTTGTACAAAAGCTCCAAAAAAAATATAGAAAAGAAAACTTTTTAGGCCAATCCAAATGTAAACCAAACTAAGGTTCTATTTTCCTATTTCTTCAGATCGCCGTATTGTTTTTAGCCCTATTCGATATTTGGCAAACAAACTTTTAATATTTAGCCAAAAAAATGTGCCAAATAGGAGGAACCTCCAAAATATTGATATTTAGATTATTAACATATTGTACACATTTCTTTCAATTATTTCAACTACAGTTGACCATATGTGATACCATACAATACTATAGTAAATACCTAAAGATTGAACAAAATTGATATACATTTTTGCAAATTTTAAAAAGATTTTTTTTTTATTTTATGATTAATTACAAAAATTGGTAGGAATATTTAATTTTGTAAAGACATCATGATTTAAAATTGATTTTAAAAGATCGGCGAGATCGCCATCTCGAGAGATGGCGTAGCAGTCGTGTACAAGCAGCGACGGTGTTAGGACAAATGGACGTTTCCCGTACTACTATAAATTTTCTTCTTTAATAAATGAGTCAAGATATAAAACTAAATCCTGAGAAGTAAACCATCTTTTATTTTAATAGTAAGTAAAGTTAACACTTGTTTATTATTTCATATTTTCTCACCTATCTATCTATGAATATCTATCTATGATTCATCAATGAATACTCTCGCTTCAATATGAAATTCCACAAATGCTGAATATTGGAAATTCAACAATTAATTATTACGTTCAGAGATATAATTTAATAACTTCATAGTATTCTTAGTAAATAAAATGTACAATGTATTTTTATACAAAACTAATTTTTCACTTTTACAAATATTTTTTTGTTACAAGACCCATATCTGGAAAACGAATGATTGTAAATGAAATTAGCTGTAGCTGGAATGTTTCAATGCCATAGTCCAAACAGTTTCATTAAAAATAAAAAAATCATTTAGATTTTTTCAGGAACCATCGCGAGCGTCCACAGAATACTCTCTATCAAGGTTTCATCATGATCTGATCGATGGTTTCGGGATGCATTATAGTGCATTGTAGTGTGAGAATCATTTGTATAAACTATTTGAATTAATTATTTTCTTAAATTTACAGCTAATTGGCCCATATTAATGTAAGCACTGTAAAGGTTGGTAACGGGTATACATACATATATGATAATCGGGTACAAACTTTTATATTCTTTACACAAGCATCTGCCCGTTGTGGGACTCGAACCCAGGACCATTTGGTGCGAAAGGCAGCATCGCTACCATTGCATAAAATGGTTGTAAAACGTAAGCCATCGTTTTCATTCTTACATGCAATTATAAGCATTGAATTAGTTACTGACTTTTCCAGTTATATTTAAAGTACTTATTAATACGTGAACATATATTTTAAGCCAATAAAAATGTTATTGTACAATTGACTTTCTGAATAAAAATTAAATATAAAAATAAATTATTGAAATTTACTGATACGTGAACCAAAGTATAATTTTGCCTCGAAGAAATGCTTAATCTCCGAGCAAAAAGTCTGAGAAATATATCTACCAATATATTTCGATTATTAAAAATAATAAATGAATTCACTTCACTAGAAATAGTCTTACTAAGTGCATACACTTAACAATTGCAGAATCAAACGGTAGACACCTCCACATAAGGATCACAATTCCACTCAATCACAGAATAGTTGCTCCAAACAAAATTACCCTTTAATGACAAAGGTGCTTCTAACGCCAAATACAAAATTGCCTTGGCACCCTTTTCAAAAACCTTTGACGTCCTTCTATTTTCTCTTGCTGACAAGTTCCCAGGATTCACGCAGTTAATCACTACCCCTTTATCACTCCATTGCCGATGCTGCAAGAACGTCACAGCATTTAAAGCCACTTTACTAACAGCATGTACGTTCATACCCCATCCTAAAGTTCTCTCTTCGCCTCTCCTCACAGCCTCTTCATACTCCTGCAACACACCTACAAGCTCATCCTCAGTCAGCGATGGATCAGCAATCCTCTGTCTTATACTTTCATTTTCTATAGTACCCAATAATCCAGCAGGTCCTGACACGTTCACAACTCTCGCGTCAGTATCCAGAAGAGGGTACACTAAATTCCCAAAATTGATATACCCATAAAAATTCACACTTAAAGTCCTTCTAACTTTTTCCGCGTGCGGTAAATTTTTCTCCGGCACATAATCTGTACAATTTATCAACAAATCTATTCTCTCTTCCATATCTTGGATGTAATGTCTCGTTTTTATAATACTTTTGGTGTAAGTTATATCCATTTGAATATGCTGCAAGTTATTTCTGTTTGTCTGTAACGCCTTTAATACGTTGTAGCCAAGAGATTCTTCTTCTGTAGTGAAATATATCTTGCTTTTGTACACTTGGGTCAGTTTCTTCAATACTTCGTAACCTAGATTGCTGGAGGCGCCAACAACGAGGGCTACGCTGGTCATGGTCGCTGTAGTAATACTAGTTTATCGCCGCTATCGGCCCATCAATCCGGGCCTTCTTATCGCAATATGTGACTGCCAACAAATAAGATAAAACTACTGATAACGCAAAAGGCGACAGATGATTTGAGATGCTGGGAGAGGTCGGCGATTTTTGTAACAAAATGTATTTTTTTATTATTGTGACCTATATTTTCTTCATTTTCTTTATCACTTCATGTGAAGAAAATTAGAGTGAGATTGTTAAATATCTTTTTTCGTTTTGTCTTAAAAGGATTTTTGACATAAACTTTGCCAAAAACTAATTGATATATCTCTGTACAAATAATCACTTCTAAAATGATTATATTTTGTAACATTATCTAATTCATAACTATATAAAAATAGATAATATAGTAATCATAAACAAGAATGCGTACTCATGATGCGTTATCGTGATAATTCATTTTATAATCAGGTAAATATTTGTTACCACGAATACGATAACTATATAAAAAACTAATAACAAATCGGTGGTAGAAAGAGCTTAAAATTTTACCCAACCATATTAATTAAAATAAATTTAATAATCACACAACTCAAATAAATATTACCAACAAACGGTGAAAATGAGAAATTCCTGAGTATAATTTATTGATTTGATTAAAACTTTTTTTTTACGGATTTTACGCATAATTTATATTTAATCCTGACGTTTCGGCTCCTTTACAGGATCCGTGATCACAGGATGGCTAAGGCAAATTTGGCATTGGCCTTACTTATCCTTTGATTGCGGTTGGAGAACCTGTTGAACCTGAAGTGCTGACGAAAAAAAATTGTAGTGGTCTAAACTAATGGACAGGAATAAGGGCAACGTCGATAAATAAAATGTAACAGATGTGTTATACTATTTTTATTGTAAGTCAAGTACAAATAGGCATCACTAGCATATGGTTGATAAACCAAAGAGTTGTACTAAGGGTTTTGGTTCCAATTTTGTGATTTGTACCACTTAAGAGTGGAACTCCTTGTCTTAATCTGTTCCTGAAACCTACATTTTAAGAGTCTTAAGTGCCGAGTAAATAGGTGTCTTCTAGGCAAGTGCGTCACATCCTAGATCGCATCATCGCTTATCATCAGACGAGATAGCGGTCAAACGCTTACCTATCTATACATATAAATAAAATTGGAGTGTCTGTTTGTAATATTGAAATAACCATTTCATAATACAAGCATAAGAATATATATACGGTACATACACCAAAATATCATTTTTACAATTTTTGTCTATCTGTTTGTTCCGGCTAATCTCTGAAATGGCTGGACCGATTTTGATAGGATTTTATTGGCAGGTAGCTGATGTAATAAGAAGTAAAATAGGCTACTTTTATTTTACAAAAAATCTTTTATTTTAGAATAATTAAATTACTGTGCCATAGCAACGCGTGGCTTGGTCAGCTAGTTTACAATAAAAAGAAAAAAGAAGATATTTGTGGAAGTTAAATGGATAACAAAATATTTATCGATTGAAATATATAACGATATTAAAGATACCGTCATTTATCTAGTTTTAAAATTGATTTGATTTTTGATTTCCACTTGAAAAGGTCTTATCAAACTTAATCGAGATAGACTGTGGATCATTCGCGATAGATAATACGGACTAATTATTGCTTATTTATATCACATATTAAATATTATAACATCACAAGTAGATTAATTTTTGTAATAGAAAAATACTAGAAAAAAAATTTCTATTAAAATTATTTATCATATTACATAGTATTGAAAAATTCAAAAAATATAAAAGCCACATCACACGTAGAGTCAAACTGCGTTTTGAGCTAGACGCATGTAATCTATAGTATATTTGTTTGCAGGACAATCTTTTACATATTAAATAAAACCGACTGAGATGACTGAGTCATCCTGTGATCATAGCTCCTGTAAAGGAGTCGAAATGTCATATAAAAAATACTAAAAACATGCTTTTATGGTAAGGCGAAATAAATAGTAAAAAATAATTAAGAAATTAACAAAAGAATTAATGTCCTTATAAAAAAAAACGTTGGGTGCCCGATATCGATTATTATGATTATTTATTTATTACCAAGATTAATATATTTTTTTTCGAAATGCTAAGTTTGTGAAAAAAATATTTCGTACAAAACATCCTAAGCTTTTGTCATTGTCATTAATTTTCTCGTTAATTACTTAACTGTTATAATGAAATTTATTTCTAACTTTCAATCAGGGTTATCGTTAGAGCGTTTTTTTAACTACAATTTTTGTTTTTGTATGACGTTTCGACTACTGTACACGTGCCATGATCACAGAATTACTTAGTTATTTCAATCAATTTTATTTAATAAGTAAATTTATTCTTTTCTTCGTTTGATCTTCATAATTTTCATTTTCATGATTCATGACATATATTGTTATTTTTCAGTTCTTCGTGATTTGATTTTTTCCGAAATTTCACCCATGTAATTGAAAAAATAATAATTAAAAAAATATATTATTGTACTGCCATAGATCTGCGATAAGTGTGCAAAATTTTAAACTAATCAGACGTATTGAAGTGGGTTAAAATCTCGTTAGTAGATTCGGTTACAAACAAACATACAGATGAAGTTAATTAAAGCGTGTTAAAAATAAACGCATCCTGATTCCGGTGAAAGTAGTTTTATTTAAATTTACATTTTATTCCTCGCAATCTTGTTTATCATCTAAAATAAGATTTTTTTGTTTTCAAAACGATTAATAACGTATATAACAAAACGTCTCCAGAGGCTAGTCCATCAAATACGTTTGATTATATCAAAGAAATTTCGGAGCAAGCAACTCTTCCGGAATTGAAATAAAACCACTTTTAACCGGATCAACTGAACGTTTATTATAATCCGGTTAAAATTGCTTCGTATAAATGTTTGAGAGATGCGGAAGTTTAAGAACTAAATAACTCATCCGGAAGTGCTGAAAGAGGAAACGTAAGAAATATCGTCAGAAAATCGGTAATAACCTGAGATTATGTTAATTATCGATAACGTATAATAATATTTCTGAAGACAAATAAATATATCACTTTCTGCTACTTTAGTTTCTAATTATATAGTGAATGAGAGTTAGCCACTACTCAAATAGACAGTTGTGATGTGTTGTTAGTATAAATGACAACAGTGAAAATGATTATTATGTTCGAGGGTCATTATCGTAAAGGATATTATTGCAAATAATATTAGAAAAAACAAAAACTGTATAATTGTTTCCGTCTAAAAACCTAGACGTGTCAGATTTTATTGCACGTAAATATTTATTTAGCAATCTTTATATACAATGTGTTACAAAAAATCCCGTAAAACATGTAATAAATTGTCACAGCGAAAAATATTGTCAACCCTAGTAAGCTGTCACTGCAAAGAACTGAAGTTATCATAGATTATTTAACAGAGTGTACTCTTTAACGGATTTTAAGTTTTACATTCAACAAGGTTTGCAAACTCAATAAGAGGAATTAATGGCTAAAAACGTCAAGTCGAAAAAAAGACGTTTTGTTGTCAATTTTAAATCTTCTAATCGATATCTCACAATTATTTCGATTCGTAATTAAATGCCACACAAGCCATATCCCGGCGAGCGAAGTTGTGCATTGAGCAAGGCGGAGTACACTTTGAGCCGTTTCTGTAAAGTTGTTGTTCATTACGAAGAAGTAAGTGTTTCGGTTGAAAGAGACCTAACAGAAACTACCTACGTCAGGTCTTTTAAAATACAAAATCATTGATTACAAGTCAAAGTCGATCTGAGCAGCTTCTGTACATTTTGTTATTAACTTTATGTCGTTCCGCGGATAATTTGAAAATGTACATAACTATTCTGTGTTATTTACTCTTTAATCATATGGAAATAGGGTTGGCACATAAATGATTTTTTTTATTAATTTTTGCGGTAAGTTATACTGCGATTATACGGTTTTCAAATATTGTAAATTCACTCTTTATAAGGAACCATTTAACCCAGTTTCTGCTTCATGGGTATTTTTGTAACACCTTGTATAAAAGCGAAAGGTCAATAATCACTCTCATCACGAAATCTCAAAAACTAATCTCGAAATCTAAAATGTGCTAGGTGTCTCATATTTTGTATGGGAGTTCCTTTGAGGACGTATTTGCTCACTGTAACGAGTTTCTGCTAAATTCAATCCCTAAGGTGGTTAAAAGGGGTGGCAATGTTGGTATGAAACTTCTATAGTTTTTTAGTAGGGTTTTCAATTATTAGAAAATAATCACTATTTAACGACATTGAAAAATGAACCGACTTCAAAAAGGTGGAGCCTCGCCTTTTTGCTAGTAAAATTTTTCGATTTTATGCTTTTAATTCCGGTCGATTGCCGTTTAAGAAAGGTAGTTAAATTTCCATATTTTTTTATGGCTTTTTAGTTTAAGCAATTCAAAATACGCCAAAAATACTGTGTCTGAGAAAATGTTAATTTTTTTCTCGTTTTTCCAACTCATAAAGTTTTCATAGATTTTTCCATGTATTTTACTTTTGACTTCGCTGGAAGCAGATTTTCCATTGTCAATTTGGCTCTGATCTTAAATTTGGTGGAGTATGATCAATCTCCATTTCACTATCTGAACCGTTGAAATTCATTTTAATTATTAATATTTATTAAGTATTGTAAACAAATCAAGACGAGTTTTTAGTTTTGCCGCCAATTTTTCTATTTATCATTTGTGCCGAAAGGCAAACATATTTATGTCTATACAGCCACGTGAATGCAATTCCTACTAAGCAGAGACTTTGGTATGTCAAGAATGATTAAAGAAATCCATACAAAGAATATTTAATAACCCCAGCACGCCGTTTCTTACAACATTGCTGGAGCGTTGTAATTTTCCGAATTCAAAAATGCTCCTGCAATGGATTTGATTTTCTTTGTCCGTAAATTCGATACTTCACGTGTTCTTTTTTCGAAAATAATGGCAATAATTCCATGCTTTTTTGAGAAAATTACCAAAAGAAAAATCTGTAGCTCATTTTTTGGTCTACGAAAGGTGTCTGTTAAAGTGAAAAATAGTATAAAGTGAGAAAGGTTGCTGCTATCTTGCTTTGCCGAACACTATATGGCTAATAGAAAATAAAGACACGGCTCAAAATTTATTGTCAGGCTGCAATCTTTGGATGTTCAGTCCACTGCTCTTCCATTCAGTTACGAAGCTTTGTGAGTACCCGTAAATTTTTTTCTAGTATTCTTCTATTTAAACATATATAGAAACAGATACAAGAACGCGGTGTAAGCGAAATCATCGTCTTCTTAAATTTGCCTATTCAGTTTCTTAGCTACAGCTCGATCCAGTAATAATAATTGTAATAATGATATTTTTGAAGCGAAGCTTCTATAGGGGCGTTCGCCGCGCGGCCACTCTATCCATTCTACGCGTCAGATTTTACAGTTACATGAGATCGTCAGATTAAGTACCGGTACCTCCAGCCAGCTGCCTCCCCACCTAGTGTGCGTGGCCTCCTGTCTCGCTTTCACTTATTTTTGCTTAATATTATAAAGCTTCGCTTCTTTTCAGCGTATTTTACATTTACACCAATTAGCCTAAAGTAAGCATTGTGAGGTTTGTGTGAAGGATTCTAAATAGAAAAACATATAAAGACAAGACATAAAAGCAATAATATGTAACACAACAATGGGTAACAATTTATTTTTTTTGCAAAAACTTTTAATAATTATTGAATGTGCGTCAGCACAGCTATACCTCCGATAACATAAAATAAAAAATATAACATGACATATGTATATTCATAAACTTTCGTAAGCAACGGTTTTGTATTTTCATATAAAAATACTTATCTAAGGTTATGATTAATGCAAGGCAACCAATTTTTATATAAATCAAATTGTTTTATTTTGCATTTTATTTAGTTATTAAATTCTCACTACGTTTAAACTGTACACTACTGAGTAGACTACCAGTTCGTAAATTGGGAGGACTAACCTTAAAGAACTGGCGAAAGAAACTCGGGCAGGGGATTCAATATAAAATAAATTATGCGCAAAATCCATTAAAAAAAAATGGTTGTCTTGATTTATTGGTATAGTCAGTTTACGGAGTATAATTTTACGTAATAGCGTCATAAGAAAACATTGATGAAAAATTACATTCTTTTCTGAATTGCATTGAATTATTATTACTGAATTATCATTATTTTGTATAATACAAAGGTGTAATTTATTCGATTAATTAACATAAAGTTGTTATAAACAAAGGGAAATACATTAAATTTTCACTTCATGGAAATGAAAGAGAGATAGATGCGCCACAAGTCGAACGCTTAGGGCGATCATCGCTTGTTCCGCGCTCTCGCTTACACGCTCGGCTCAGGCGAAACGTTACACTTTTTCGTGCGTGTAGCCTGCGTTCACTGATTTATAAGACGTTATCACGTCAAAAAAAATATTTTATATAAATTAATAATTCGCTTTATTTATTTTGTCCATTACCGTATTAACATCTAAAACATCAGTAATTTAATAAAACAAATATTCGTTATATATCGAAAACCATGTAATTTTCATGTTTTAATTTTGTAGTTTTAAGAGTTATTTAGTTCTCATGCTTCTGTGCACAGCACATATTTTAAATAAAATAACTTTTAGAAGGAGTCTAATGTATGTATACGCTAGTATCCGTTAAAAAGTTGTTTGATATAAATCTATTCTAAAACTCTTTTAACTTCATCAAGTGTACACAGTTTCTGTAAAAACATTAATTTCAATGAGTGAAACCGACTTACTAATTTATGTAACAACCGTGCCTTGCCTAGAAAGTACTCAATGCAATTTTAATTCCTTTATTTATTAAAGCTCTAATCGTTTGCAAACCGCAAGGCGTTGATTTTTCCTAATTGAACGGAGCCAGCTTATGGTTGAAGGCTGTAATTTTACTGAACAATCACGTCGTGTTGAAGCCAACGTAATAGGACCGTCACTACCAAGCTAAAAAGGCTTTGCCACAATTGCTACAGTTTACATTGGGAGATTGTAGCCATCACCGAGATGGACTACGTGTCATATTCGATAAAAACGTTTGGACACTTTGGCCTCCTTGGCGACAAATTCTTAAGGAAAAAATATGTCTCAAACAAAAGGTTTGAAATGCAATGAAAAAAAAATTCTTCAAAGTAACATTACGGAGTGCATAATAATAGGTAATACTTTAAATATTTGCATGGACTGGAGCCTTAACTGGGACATTCCCGTATTTCGGGACTCCATGTCTTAGTTAAAGACAGCATAAGAATTACTATACGGTACGGTACCTGTGTGTGTATCAAGACCTATTAACTGAATTTCGTCGAGAAATTCACTCTAAGCCTATTTTCAGTTGCAAGCACATGAAGTTTCAAAATATATGAACAAATTTTTACTTGTCAAGAAATTAAAAGTTTTTTTCGGCTTGTGTATTAATTTAAAATTATCAGTTTAGAAAAGGCTAACTGGTATAAATTTCAGCATTAATGTCAATACAATATTATTAATACAAATATATAAGTAAAAAATAAATATACAAGAAAAAAAACATATCTACAAATATCGTCATATAACAGGAGTTAGTTAGCATTTTGTATGTACTTCGAACATATAAAGCAATCCAAATAAATTACATAATTGCACTGAATTTCAGTGTTTTTGATAGTTAATTAATGAAAACATATATTTTCAATTAATTGCTCATAACATGCCATGATAAACATTACCTTAATACGTAATTTGTAGCAGATTATTATTATTTAATTACAGTTCAGCGATTTTGACAATTTCAATTTAATTAATATTCTGTTTAAAATTACTTGTATACAAAATTATGTACGTTATAATATGAAAAAAGACCAGGTCAAAAGTACCCTTGTATGAAAAGGCTGATGATAGTTGAAGAAGCTAGAGATGTATGTCGCGATAGTGCTGGAAAAAGGAGCGATTTTTTTATGTTTTATAATATTTTTTACATTTACTCCATTAACTCTTGCCCAAAGTAAGCACTAGTGGCTTACTTAGTGGCTTACTTACTTAGTTTTGGGCTTACTTACTTAGTAAGTAAGCTCAAAGGTTTGCATTTAATATAGTTATTTTGATTCGTCCAATATTTTTACCTACCACTCATTCAGGACGTCTTTTAATTGACAAGAAGAACGGGCGCAAGAAATTCGTCAGCTTTACAATATCTAACATCGTCACCATACATAATCCACGTAAAAATTCTATTATCACAATGAAAGTAGTGTTATGGTCGACGATTACAATGAAGTCGATTTGTATCTGTTTTAAATTAGAATAGAATAATTTATTTCACATGAATGTGGTAAATAATAAATATCTTGACATAATAAAGTTACAAGTTCAAGTCAAATTCACCCAGTTTGGACATACAAAAATATGAAATTTATCTCAAGAAAAATAATTAGTAATATAATAAACAACTTAAATTTAAATAGATCATAATAATATAAACTCATTTGCAAAAAAAACGGGCACCTAAGAAATGAACCATTTCAAATGTTAATATTGCTTTGTTTGATAATTATAGGTGATTTTATCCTCACAATTTGGTAAATTAATAAGAAAATAATCGTTTTCATCAGTATTTCATAAAATTTTGATACAATTTATGGGAAATAATGCTAAACCTCACTAGTAGTGTATGTTCGCTAGTAGTGCATATGCTCATGAAGTAAAAATATAAAAGTTTTTTTTGTTTGTTTCTCTTTAATAAAGTAAAAGCAGATAAATGTTTGGTATCGAGTGTGACCCCCTCTAGCTAAAATCACAGCTTGAATTCGTCTGGGCATGCTAGCGAGTATATCCCGGATACTTGCTTGCGGAATACGTTCCCACTCCGCAGTAATCACATTCTTCAGCTCTCTGATGGTCTGCGGAGCCGGTTGTACTGATCTCACACGTCGTTTCAGAACGTCCCAGACATGCTCTATGGGATTGAGGTCGGGACTTCGAGCTGGCCAATCCAAACGACGAATGCCGACCTCTTGCACATACGCTTTAACATCGCGAGATCGGTGGGCGCGAGCATTGTTGTCCATAAAAATCGAGTCTTCAACTAGAGCGGATAATGCGGGTTGTGCATGAGGAATTAGAACTTCCGTTATGTATCGATGCCCAGTCAGTGAGCCGTTTTCAATGAAGACTAACTCTGTACGATCCATTGAATTTATTCCTGCCCAAAACATAACAGAGCCCCCACCATAAGGTGTGATTTCTTCGAAACATGCCTCTGCAAAGCGTTCTCCTTGTCTTCTTAGCACTCGCCGACGTCGATCTTCACCGAACAGAGATATCCTGGCTTCATCAGAGAACAAAACCCTATTCCAATCTTCTTGAGTCCATGATTCACAATTTCTAGCGAACCTAAGCCTGTGAACTCGGTGCTCACGGAGTAATTTGGGGCCGCGAGCCAGGCGGTGACTGCGTATATTGGCAGCGAGAAGCCTCCTCCTGACTGTCCATAGACTAATATGCACATTTCTTACTTCTTGGAGGTTGTTCTTAAGATCCACATTCGAAGATTTGCGATTTCTCAATGCGCGACTCACAAGAAAACGATCATCCTGTGGTTGGGTACATGGTTTTCTTTCAGAACCAGGCCTTCTCTCGACGGAACCAGTCTCCTGATATCGCTGCCAGGTCCTTTGGACCGTCAAGCGACTAACATTTAGCCTCTTAGCCACGAATCATTGGCTGAAACCCTCTTCAAGCAGCGCGATAATTTTGGTAGCTTTTACCACTTTATCTACCATATTTGATACAGCCAAACAGCAATAAATAAAGCTTTGACAGGCAAGGATATGAAATTAATCGATGAAAATTGAATAAAAGTTATAAAAGTTGATGTTAACTTCTGGAACTTCGTGCCAAAAATGTAGGATAAAAAGGGGTTTTCTGTAAAAATGAGCATCAAATGAAAATTCGAATTTAGAACGTACTTTTTTAAATACCACGGCATTTTTAAAACCGGCCAGTAACGTGTACAAACGATTGATACCTTTTTTGTATTGTATCTTTTTAAAGATGAATGAAAATCAAAACCGCCCGTTTTTTTTGCAAATGAGTGTATAAGCACAAAATAAATTTACAAAAAAAATATACTTTATTTGCGCGAACTTATAACCCGTCCATTTTCAAAGTCAGGGTGAATAGGCACCTTATGGTTTAGCTTATTCCGTCGTGGATTATGTCTTGGCCCCCGGGCTTGATTGGGATCAAGAGTTAACCCATCCTAAATAATAAAAAAATAGAAAAAGAAAATCAATAAATGTTTATCCCAAACTAAACCCATGTCAATAAAATTAATTACAAATTGTTTATTAAAAAAAAACAAATTATCACACATGTTTACGTTCAAAATATAGTTGAACATTACTATGACATACAGAGTATAAAAGAGGAACTAAAAAAGCAACATACAGATGTATGTCAAGCATCGAACTTTTCAACCTCGGAACTGACATATTTGAGAATTTTTACGGTGCCAGTTATTCGCGTTTGAGGCGCCGCATCTAAAGCAGTGGGTTTATTCCCACCGGCCACGTCTGCCACGGCTGCATACAACATGAGGCGAGCTGCCATGCCCGTCGGAATTTTTCATTTCCCAAATGATAACTGGACGGGATAATTTGCAAACACGACAACGATTTGTTAAAATATGTGCAAAGGGGAATGTCTGCGCTCCATAGTGTCTTGTGCCCAGGATATACAGCAAAAATTAGAATGATAATTGAGTGTTTTAAAATGTTAAGTGTATCAGATATCTAATTGAAATATTAAAATGGACGCTATTGTTTTAGAAAGAGTGGAAAGTTAAACATTTTTATGAATGTAGTATGTCTTACTGTGAGGCAAATTAAGAATTTCTCTAGGTTCTATGCTCGAGGTGGTGTGTAAAATATAACGAAAAAATTGGTTGTCTGTAAAGTCAGTTTACGGACGATAATTTTACGTGATAGCGTCATAAGGAAACATTGATGAAAAATTGCATACTTTTATTAATTGAATTGAATTATAATCACTGAATTATCATTATTTTGTATAACATAAAGAAGGAGTTAATTGAAAATATATTTTTTTCGATAAATTAACATTAAGTTGTTATAATAAACAATGGAAACCCCATTCACTTTTCACTTCATGAAGTGGAAGAAAGATAGATGCGCCACAAGTCGAACGCTTAAGCCGGAATTACATTATTGTGTCGGGGTGTGTCGTGGCGCGTTGTGTTGTGGCGCGTTGTGTTGTGGCGGTGACCGTTTACATTTACAAGGCGTGTTGTGGACTGCTCTGGCCCAATTTTCGTTCAGTTTCCCAGTAGTCTTTCGTGTGTTTGGGGCAGTAAAATGTTTTGTTCGAGCTCTGACAGTGAATTTGATGAAGATCTTTCATTTCTGTTTCTAATGCAATCAGTTCAAAGAGAAAGAAGAAAGATAAGGTTTTGGGTACATCCAGTAAACAGATTAAGAAGCAGTAGAGGAGAATTTCATGTCTCGTTAAAGAATTAGAAAGTGATATGAAGAACGAATGCCATGACAGATAGCCGAGCGTACTATTCTCGTGTGTTGTGTCGCGACATATCCCCTCCACCGTTGTGTTTCCGATCTAAATCGCCAGATCGTTAACGCGCCAGAGAGCGTCACAACATACCACACGAGAATAATGTAATTCTACACATACAAAATTAATACTTTAGATACGCGCCAGATGCCACCAGAAGGCGCCACGACAGACCCCGACACAATAATGTAATTCCGGCTTTAGGCTGATCGTGCCTCTCTGTCGCTTATTCCGCGCTCTCGCTTGCTAGCTCGGCTCAGATGTAACGTTACACTTTTTCGTGCATGCAGCCGGTGTTCATCGATTTATAAGACGTTATCACGTCAAAAACATATTCTTACATTATTTTATATAAGTGTATTCATTGGGGTATATAAGAATTACTTTGTATACATTAGGTACCTATATTTTCTTCATTATTATATATGACCAATATATCATCTAAAAACGGTGCAGGAGGTAATAATATATTCGACTCACATCTAGTCCAACCAATATACTAAATTACTGTCATGCAGCAGTGATCTTTGATTCCAGAGCCAAAGTCGTTGTTAATAGTGAGAACGGAGTCCGTAAAATAAAGCTAAAGTCGTCGTTGATAGTAAGCACTGAGTTAAAGTTAAAAATAAGTGATACACTATTAATATTACCCCGTACTGCTGATATTAAGAAAGGACAAGCTTAAATAATTTATGCTTCTTACACAGTTGTTTTATTTTGCAGGATTGGAACCCGATATATTTGGTAAGTGCAAACGTTTAATGACTCCTAATGACATTATCAACATAAGATTAAGATCTTCTTATTATTAATATTGTTTGGTTTAGTTCTCTAATTGCACTGACAAGTAAAAATTGTGATTTGCGTAATAGAGGTAAATAATATAAAAATATTTTTATTTACGTTCATACGAATTAGTCTGGCTCAAAGTAATACTGTAAGGTTTGTGTAATGTTTACTAGGGTAACGGGTAGGCATACATATGCAATATTAAAAAAAAATGTAAATATAAGTACCCATGTTCGTTCGTCTCAGCCAAATGACGTCCACAGCTTGAAAAAGGCACCCCCCAAGGATTTCCACAATAACCGGTCTTGAGTTCCCCTCATCCAGATGCTTCCCACGACTTTACGAGATCGTCGGTCCATCGTGTGGGAGGTCTACCTACTCTGCTTTTTCCGATCCGTGGTCGCCACTCGTGAACTTGTCTGCCCCAACTGTCATAAGTTCTACGAGCATTGTGCCTCGTCTATATGACGTATACGGATCTCCTCATTTCTGATTCGATCACGTAGGGAAATCTCCGCGCATAGCACGCTCCATCGCTCTTTGGGTGACTTTGAGCATAAATACCCATGATTTAGATACAAACTCAAAGTTATTAAGAGCAAGTAAGAAGACACGCTAAAAAATATGTTTGGTCCTTCGAGCCGTATTAGTTTGATAAGTGTCGCGTCATCAGGTCTTGCAGTCTGAGTAGATTAACCGATAGATCGTCACGGCTGCTATGTTTATTATAAGACTTATAAATATTAGATTATAGAATAAAAAACAATGATGTCTATGCTAACTCATTCTTGATCATAATAAATAAAATAATTTCCCCCAATCGGATATATCAAGATACAATTTCTTGAATGATACTACTCTTATCTCCATATTTCCATGTTCGTGTTCCAAATAATTTTTACACGTACTTCAAAAGAAAAAGGTTGGCAGAAAGAAATAGTTGATGAAATGGTACCCAACAAATCATGGTATAAAGAGGCGGAATCCGTTAAATACACATGCGTGCGTGCTGACGCGCAATTATTGCTCGACGGAGCACCGAGTTGCGAGCTACCCGCGGTCTCGGCGATAAATTACGAAATGCTGCGTTCTCGTGCGATTACAGTGATATTGTACTAAGGTTTTTATTATCGCCTCAATTGGAATTACAGAAGATCTAATTTAAAAAGCGTCTTATATTTTCTGTTATTTAATTAACAGAAAATATAAGACGCGCTTTTACTTTTTACTTGTCAAGACAAATTTTTACTTGTCAAGAAATTAAAAGTTTTTTTCGGCTTGTGTATTAATTTAAAATTATCAGTTTAGAAAAGGCTAACTGGTATAAATTTCAGCATTAATGTCAATACAATATTATTAATACAAATATATAAGTAAAAAATAAATATACAAGAAAAAAAACATATCTACAAATATCGTCATATAACAGGAGTTAGTTAGTTAGCATTTTGTATGTACTTCGAACATATATAGCAATCCAAATAAATTACATAATTGCACTGAATTTCAGTGTTTTTGATAGTTAATTAATGAAAACATATATTTTCAATTAATTGCTCATAACATGCCATGATAAACATTACCTTAATACGTAATTTGTAGCAGATTATTATTATTTAATTACAGTTCAGCGATTTTGACAATTTCAATTTAATTAATATTCTGTTTAAAATTACTTGTATACAAAATTATGTACGTTATAATATGAAAAAAGACCAGGTCAAAAGTACCCTTGTATGAAAAGGCTGATGATAGTTGAAGAAGCTAGAGATGTATGTCGCGATAGTGCTGGAAAAAGGAGCGATTTTTTTATGTTTTATAATATTTTTTACATTTACTCCATTAACTCTTGCCCAAAGTAAGCACTAGTGGCTTACTTAGTGGCTTACTTACTTAGTTTTGGGCTTACTTACTTAGTAAGTAAGCTCAAAGGTTTGCATTTAATATAGTTATTTTGATTCGTCCAATATTTTTACCTACCACTCATTCAGGACGTCTTTTAATTGACAAGAAGAACGGGCGCAAGAAATTCGTCAGCTTTACAATATCTAACATCGTCACCATACATAATCCACGTAAAAATTCTATTATCACAATGAAAGTAGTGTTATGGTCGACGATTACAATGAAGTCGATTTGTATCTGTTTTAAATTAGAATAGAATAATTTATTTCACATGAATGTGGTAAATAATAAATATCTTGACATAATAAAGTTACAAGTTCAAGTCAAATTCACCCAGTTTGGACATACAAAAATATGAAATTTATCTCAAGAAAAATAATTAGTAATATAATAAACAACTTAAATTTAAATAGATCATAATAATATAAACTCATTTGCAAAAAAAACGGGCACCTAAGAAATGAACCATTTCAAATGTTAATATTGCTTTGTTTGATAATTATAGGTGATTTTATCCTCACAATTTGGTAAATTAATAAGAAAATAATCGTTTTCATCAGTATTTCATAAAATTTTGATACAATTTATGGGAAATAATGCTAAACCTCACTAGTAGTGTATGTTCGCTAGTAGTGCATATGCTCATGAAGTAAAAATATAAAAGTTTTTTTTGTTTGTTTCTCTTTAATAAAGTAAAAGCAGATAAATGTTTGGTATCGAGTGTGACCCCCTCTAGCTAAAATCACAGCTTGAATTCGTCTGGGCATGCTAGCGAGTATATCCCGGATACTTGCTTGCGGAATACGTTCCCACTCCGCAGTAATCACATTCTTCAGCTCTCTGATGGTCTGCGGAGCCGGTTGTACTGATCTCACACGTCGTTTCAGAACGTCCCAGACATGCTCTATGGGATTGAGGTCGGGACTTCGAGCTGGCCAATCCAAACGACGAATGCCGACCTCTTGCACATACGCTTTAACATCGCGAGATCGGTGGGCGCGAGCATTGTTGTCCATAAAAATCGAGTCTTCAACTAGAGCGGATAATGCGGGTTGTGCATGAGGAATTAGAACTTCCGTTATGTATCGATGCCCAGTCAGTGAGCCGTTTTCAATGAAGACTAACTCTGTACGATCCATTGAATTTATTCCTGCCCAAAACATAACAGAGCCCCCACCATAAGGTGTGATTTCTTCGAAACATGCCTCTGCAAAGCGTTCTCCTTGTCTTCTTAGCACTCGCCGACGTCGATCTTCACCGAACAGAGATATCCTGGCTTCATCAGAGAACAAAACCCTATTCCAATCTTCTTGAGTCCATGATTCACAATTTCTAGCGAACCTAAGCCTGTGAACTCGGTGCTCACGGAGTAATTTGGGGCCGCGAGCCAGGCGGTGACTGCGTATATTGGCAGCGAGAAGCCTCCTCCTGACTGTCCATAGACTAATATGCACATTTCTTACTTCTTGGAGGTTGTTCTTAAGATCCACATTCGAAGATTTGCGATTTCTCAATGCGCGACTCACAAGAAAACGATCATCCTGTGGTTGGGTACATGGTTTTCTTTCAGAACCAGGCCTTCTCTCGACGGAACCAGTCTCCTGATATCGCTGCCAGGTCCTTTGGACCGTCAAGCGACTAACATTTAGCCTCTTAGCCACGAATCATTGGCTGAAACCCTCTTCAAGCAGCGCGATAATTTTGGTAGCTTTTACCACTTTATCTACCATATTTGATACAGCCAAACAGCAATAAATAAAGCTTTGACAGGCAAGGATATGAAATTAATCGATGAAAATTGAATAAAAGTTATAAAAGTTGATGTTAACTTCTGGAACTTCGTGCCAAAAATGTAGGATAAAAAGGGGTTTTCTGTAAAAATGAGCATCAAATGAAAATTCGAATTTAGAACGTACTTTTTTAAATACCACGGCATTTTTAAAACCGGCCAGTAACGTGTACAAACGATTGATACCTTTTTTGTATTGTATCTTTTTAAAGATGAATGAAAATCAAAACCGCCCGTTTTTTTTGCAAATGAGTGTATAAGCACAAAATAAATTTACAAAAAAAATATACTTTATTTGCGCGAACTTATAACCCGTCCATTTTCAAAGTCAGGGTGAATAGGCACCTTATGGTTTAGCTTATTCCGTCGTGGATTATGTCTTGGCCCCCGGGCTTGATTGGGATCAAGAGTTAACCCATCCTAAATAATAAAAAAATAGAAAAAGAAAATCAATAAATGTTTATCCCAAACTAAACCCATGTCAATAAAATTAATTACAAATTGTTTATTAAAAAAAAACAAATTATCACACATGTTTACGTTCAAAATATAGTTGAACATTACTATGACATACAGAGTATAAAAGAGGAACTAAAAAAGCAACATACAGATGTATGTCAAGCATCGAACTTTTCAACCTCGGAACTGACATATTTGAGAATTTTTACGGTGCCAGTTATTCGCGTTTGAGGCGCCGCATCTAAAGCAGTGGGTTTATTCCCACCGGCCACGTCTGCCACGGCTGCATACAACATGAGGCGAGCTGCCATGCCCGTCGGAATTTTTCATTTCCCAAATGATAACTGGACGGGATAATTTGCAAACACGACAACGATTTGTTAAAATATGTGCAAAGGGGAATGTCTGCGCTCCATAGTGTCTTGTGCCCAGGATATACAGCAAAAATTAGAATGATAATTGAGTGTTTTAAAATGTTAAGTGTATCAGATATCTAATTGAAATATTAAAATGGACGCTATTGTTTTAGAAAGAGTGGAAAGTTAAACATTTTTATGAATGTAGTATGTCTTACTGTGAGGCAAATTAAGAATTTCTCTAGGTTCTATGCTCGAGGTGGTGTGTAAAATATAACGAAAAAATTGGTTGTCTGTAAAGTCAGTTTACGGACGATAATTTTACGTGATAGCGTCATAAGGAAACATTGATGAAAAATTGCATACTTTTATTAATTGAATTGAATTATAATCACTGAATTATCATTATTTTGTATAACATAAAGAAGGAGTTAATTGAAAATATATTTTTTTCGATAAATTAACATTAAGTTGTTATAATAAACAATGGAAACCCCATTCACTTTTCACTTCATGAAGTGGAAGAAAGATAGATGCGCCACAAGTCGAACGCTTAAGCCGGAATTACATTATTGTGTCGGGGTGTGTCGTGGCGCGTTGTGTTGTGGCGCGTTGTGTTGTGGCGGTGACCGTTTACATTTACAAGGCGTGTTGTGGACTGCTCTGGCCCAATTTTCGTTCAGTTTCCCAGTAGTCTTTCGTGTGTTTGGGGCAGTAAAATGTTTTGTTCGAGCTCTGACAGTGAATTTGATGAAGATCTTTCATTTCTGTTTCTAATGCAATCAGTTCAAAGAGAAAGAAGAAAGATAAGGTTTTGGGTACATCCAGTAAACAGATTAAGAAGCAGTAGAGGAGAATTTCATGTCTCGTTAAAGAATTAGAAAGTGATATGAAGAACGAATGCCATGACAGATAGCCGAGCGTACTATTCTCGTGTGTTGTGTCGCGACATATCCCCTCCACCGTTGTGTTTCCGATCTAAATCGCCAGATCGTTAACGCGCCAGAGAGCGTCACAACATACCACACGAGAATAATGTAATTCTACACATACAAAATTAATACTTTAGATACGCGCCAGATGCCACCAGAAGGCGCCACGACAGACCCCGACACAATAATGTAATTCCGGCTTTAGGCTGATCGTGCCTCTCTGTCGCTTATTCCGCGCTCTCGCTTGCTAGCTCGGCTCAGGTGTAACGTTACACTTTTTCGTGCATGCAGCCGGTGTTCATCGATTTATAAGACGTTATCACGTCAAAAACATATTCTTACATTATTTTATATAAGTGTATTCATTGGGGTATATAAGAATTACTTTGTATACATTAGGTACCTATATTTTCTTCATTATTATATATGACCAATATATCATCTAAAAACGGTGCAGGAGGTAATAATATATTCGACTCACATCTAGTCCAACCAATATACTAAATTACTGTCATGCAGCAGTGATCTTTGATTCCAGAGCCAAAGTCGTTGTTAATAGTGAGAACGGAGTCCGTAAAATAAAGCTAAAGTCGTCGTTGATAGTAAGCACTGAGTTAAAGTTAAAAATAAGTGATACACTAATAATATTACCCCGTACTGCTGATATTAAGAAAGGACAAGCTTAAATAATTTATGCTTCTTACACAGTTGTTTTATTTTGCAGGATTGGAACCCGATATATTTGGTAAGTGCAAACGTTTAATGACTCCTAATGACATTATCAACATAAGATTAAGATCTTCTTATTATTAATATTGTTTGGTTTAGTTCTCTAATTGCGCTGACAAGTAAAAATTGTGATTTGCGTAATAGAGGTAAATAATATAAAAATATTTTTATTTACGTTCATACGAATTAGTCTGGCTCAAAGTAATACTGTAAGGTTTGTGTAATGTTTACTAGGGTAACGGGTAGGCATACATATGCAATATTAAAAAAAAAATGTAAATATAAGTACCCATGTTCGTTCGTCTCAGCCAAATGACGTCCACAGCTTGAAAAAGGCACCCCCCAAGGATTTCCACAATAACCGGTCTTGAGTTCCCCTCATCCAGATGCTTCCCGCGACTTTACGAGATCGTCGGTCCATCGTGTGGGAGGTCTACCTACTCTGCTTTTTCCGATCCGTGGTCGCCACTCGTGAACTTGTCTGCCCCAACTGTCATAAGTTCTACGAGCATTGTGCCTCGTCTATATGACGTATACGGATCTCCTCATTTCTGATTCGATCACGTAGGGAAATCTCCGCGCATAGCACGCTCCATCGCTCTTTGGGTGACTTTGAGCATAAATACCCATGATTTAGATACAAACTCAAAGTTATTAAGAGCAAGTAAGAAGACACGCTAAAAAATATGTTTGGTCCTTCGAGCCGTATTAGTTTGATAAGTGTCGCGTCATCAGGTCTTGCAGTCTGAGTAGATTAACCGATAGATCGTCACGGCTGCTATGTTTATTATAAGACTTATAAATATTAGATTATAGAATAAAAAACAATGATGTCTATGCTAACTCATTCTTGATCATAATAAATAAAATAATTTCCCCCAATCGGATATATCAAGATACAATTTCTTGAATGATACTACTCTTATCTCCATATTTCCATGTTCGTGTTCCAAATAATTTTTACACGTACTTCAAAAGAAAAAGGTTGGCAGAAAGAAATAGTTGATGAAATGGTACCCAACAAATCATGGTATAAAGAGGCGGAATCCGTTAAATACACATGCGTGCGTGCTGACGCGCAATTATTGCTCGACGGAGCACCGAGTTGCGAGCTACCCGCGGTCTCGGCGATAAATTACGAAATGCTCCGTTCTCGTGCGATTACAGTGATATTGTACTAAGGTTTTTATTATCGCCTCAATTGGAATTACAGAAGATCTAATTTAAAAAGCGTCTTATATTTTCTGTTATTTAATTAACAGAAAATATAAGACGCGCTATAAAACGCTTTAAAAAAAAATCAATTTGTCTCAGGAGTTAGGTGTGTAAAAAGAAGAATAAGGTAAATGCCAGAAGAAAACAAACCGATTGTTTATCTGCAGGATAAAATTAACTACTTATTATATCTGTGACGTTAGAAAAACAAATGAAATTGTTAAAAAAGTTATTAGAAACGTACGAGGTTCACCAGCACTATTGCATCTTTCTTGAGAGTAAACGAAGCTATCATGCTAATTTGCACCTGAGTTATGGGTATTTTTTTGTGAATAGGGAAGCGCTTGACCGCTATCTCGCCGGATGGTAAGCGACGATGCGATCTAGGATGTGACGCGTCAGCCTAGAAGAAAGCTATTCACTATAGACTTGAAGACTCCTAAATAAATAAATAAATTTTTCAAACACTCACACCAATTAACCTAGCCCAAAGTAAGCACTGTAGGTAAGGCTTGTGTTATGGATACTAGGGTAACGGATAGACATACATATATGATACATAAATATGTAATATCCATAGAAATATATATATATATATATATATATATATATATATATGTAAAGAAAATGATTTCTTTAATTTGAATATGCGTGCGCATCGTTAGTTCAAGAATGAGTCGCGTCGTGTCGCGTCAATCAGTCTGTCATTGTCAAAGACAAATATGCTTAGTTGATTTAATTTTATTGTAGTTTTCTTATGATTTATAAAGTTAATTGATTTTGTAGTTTATTAAGCTGTGTGAATCGAGAGGTGATAACAATAAACTTTTATTGTCGTTTCTTTATTTACAGGTAAGATTGTGTTAGTTTTCAAATATTATATGATTGTGTCACCTACTCGATTAATAAAATTGCATACTTTATTTACAGAGAAACAAATTGAAGTTTTATTTTGCCTCTTGGAATCGAATTACAATAAATCGTCTTATAAAACGACAATACTTGTTTATAATGGCAAAAAAATTGCGGTTTGCATTTAGATATGAGGCATCACAAACCGACAATAAGACGAGTGTAATGGCCATAACCTCAATTACAACAGAGGATAACAAAAAGTATATACTGCTAGAAGCTGATAGATACGCAAGTCATCACAAAGCACTTACTAAGACAGAATCCTACAAAAGAGTGAAAAAAAGTTTAAATCAAAGAAGTCAAGAGAGAATATTATGGATAACATGCACAGAAGAAATGGTAAAAACCTATTTTGATGAAGATGATAATTTAATGTTTAATGATTTATATCTAAAAGAAATAAAAGAAACAGACGTAGTAGAATCCACCCAGAAAAACGAAGGTCAATTGAATCTAAAAAATATATCAGAAAGATTTATGATTGAGAAATTCGTTTGTAGATCCTCAAATGCGAAACAATGGATAGAAACATTTGAGAATGAATGCAAACGATTTGAAATTAAAAAAGATACAACAAAGATAGAAATTTTAAGATTATTCTTAGACAAATCATGTGCAGACTGGCACTCGGCAACATTGAAAACATTGAAAATAGAGGCTGGATGGTCCGAGTGGAAAGAAAAATTTTTGGATTCATTTGCTGATAAAGGATGGAGTACGGGAATGTTTGCCATATTTTATAAATATAAAGAAGGATCACTGATGGAATATGCCATAAGGAAAGAAAAGTTATTATTAGATATGGATGAAAATATTGGCGGAAAAACTCTGGTGACACTTGTAGCAGCCGGCTTACCTGAATTTATTCGAAACAGAATTGATCCAGAAAAGTGTGAAACCTCAACGAGATTGCTTCATGAAATAAGTAAGTGTGAAAGTTTGGTACATAATAAACGCTTCATAAAAAAGAGAGAAGAGAAAAATGACAACAGGAAATATATTGGAGGCAATGAGCCATGCAAAAACTGTCAAAATTTAAATAAAGGTACTCGATACCACTCAGAGCAGTCATGTTGGTTTAAAAAAGAAGGGAAAGAGAACAAAATGATTGGAAGTAATTCTGTAATAGAAGTAAATTTAAGTGAAGAGACAAAAAACGAGTAATCACACCATTGATAAAAATAAATATGTTATTAGAGGACAAAATACAAGTAAATGGAACATATGATTCAGGCTCCCAAGTCTCTCTGATAAACAAAAGATTAGTTAGAATACTGAATGATTCAGAAGATACAAATAGAATATTATTAAAAACGGTCAATGGTGTGACATACACAAAAGGTTTAATATGTATAAAAGTAAAAATTTTTGATATAGAAGAAAATGTTAATGTTTTCATTGTAGACAAAGTTGATTTTGAAGATTTTATTATTGGACTAGATATGATAAAAAAAAAAATTAACTCAAAATGAAGATCTAAAAATATCGCAAAAGACAAAGAAGGACATAAATACTATGAAAGGATTTGAAGAGATAGAAGCAATTAAAATCAACTTTAATGAGCATGTGAGTAAAACTGAATTCATAACAAACCTACATCAATTAGACAACATTAAAAAGACTCAAATACAAAGTTTAATAGATAAGTATAATACTGTATTTGCCAAAGATAAATATGATGTAGGCACAGTAAAAGAATATGAAGCCCGGATAGACTTACTGGTGGATAAGTACTGCAGCAAAAGACCATATCGTTGCACAATAGAAGACAAAATAGAAATAGAAAATCAGGTAGCTAATTTACTTAAATATAACTTAATTGAAGAATCTTACAGTCCTTTTGCAGCGCCAGTTACCTTGGCATTTAAAAGAGACGAAAATACAAAATCAAGACTCTGTATTGATTTTCGTGAATTAAACAAGATAGTCATACCACAAGCACAACCATTCCCATTGATAAGCGACTTGATAATTAAAGCAAGAAACTGTAAATATTTTACCACACTTGACATAAATTCCGCGTTTTGGTCCATACCACTACGTATTGAAGACAGATAGAAGACAGGATTTGTCACACAGGATGGACATTACCAATGGACTTGCCTGCCGTTTGGATTGAAAACGTCACCTGCTATTTTCCAGAGAATTTTATCAAATATATTAAGAAAGAATAACTTGAAAGACTTTACTGAGAATTACATTGATGATATCTTAATATTTTCACAATCAATTGAAAAACACATAGAACACATAGAAAAAGTACTTAAAGCAATAATATACGAAGGTTTCAGACCGAAATTTAAAAAATGCACATTTGCAGCAACATCAGTAAAATACTTAGGACACATAATAGGAAACAATACGGTAAAACCAATCAAAGATAATATTATTTCAATAAGGAATTTTCCAACGCCAAAAACCCAAAAGAACATAAGACAGTTTCTAGGGAAAATTAACTTTTACCACGAATACATACCAAATAGTTCAATAATATTAGATCCACTACATAAATTATTGAGGAAAAATGTTCAATTTATATGGTCTGAAGAATGTCAAAAATCTTTCTCTGATATAAAGAATATATTATGCTCACAACCAGTACTGGAAATATTTGATAAAGATTTGCCTATTTTGATTTACACGGATGCCTCGTTCAATGGTATAGGTGCGATATTAAAACAAATTCAAAAAGATGGAAAAGAAAAACCAGTTGGCTATTTTTCAAAGAAACTCAATGATACACAAAAAAGGAAGAAAGCAATATACCTTGAATGCTTAGCAATTAAAGAAGCTATCAAATACTGGCAATATTGGTTAATAGGAAGAAAATTCACTGTTTTTTCCGATCATAAACCACTAGAAAACCTCAACATAAAGGCTAGAACAGATGAGGAACTTGGAGAATTGACCTTTTATTTGTCACAATATGACTTTAACATTAAATATATTCCGGAAAAAATTAACACTGAAGCAGATAGTCTCAGTAGAAATCCAGTATTAGAAGACAATGATAATGATGAAGAAATTTTAAAAATGGTAAATCTGATAACTTTAGATGATATTAAGGCAGATCAACTGAAAAACGAGAAGATAGGGAAAATAAAAAACAAATTAATTGAAAGAAATGGGATACAATACAAAAAAAATCGGAATAGAGAAAAAATTATTTTATCTGAAGAATCAAGTGTAAAGCTAATAAAAGAAATACACACCGAATGGTGCCATTTAGGGATCAACCAAATGATAAATAAAATCAGTCCTTATTATACAGCAAAGAGTCTAACGAGAAACATAAAAAAAATATGCAAGAATTGTGAAACCTGTATTAAGAATAAATCGAGAGGCCAAGATAAATACGGATTGATGTCACATTTGGGACCAGCATCAAAACCATTTCAGATAATGTCGATAGATACTATTGGTGGCTTTGGAGGACAAAGATCGACAAAAATTACCTACACTTGTTAGTTGATCATTTTACAAGATTTGCATTCATTCTGACATCAAAGACACAAAATGCTACAGATTTCATTAAGTTAGTAAAAAAAGTTCTGGAGACAGACAAAATTGAGATATTACTAACAGATCAGTATCCAGGATTAAATTCAAAAGAATTCAAAGATTTTTTGACAGATAATGATGTAAAACTAATCTTTACTGCAGTTGATACTCCGTTTTCAAATGGACTCAATGAAAGATTGAACCAAACACTGGTTAATAAAATGAGGTGCAAAATAAATTAAAAAAAAGAAAAGAAATCCTGGACATCAATTGCAAGGGAATGTATAGATAAATATAATGAAACTGAGCACTCAGTGACAGGCTATGCACCAGCATATTTATTAGAAGGAAAAGTCTCAAGCATCTTGCCACAAGAACTACAACAACCAACAGATAGAGAAACTTGGATTAAAGATAGAGAAGAAGCACTGAAAAGAACAATCAGATCACATACATATAATAAGGAATTATTTGATAAAGGCAGAAGACAAAGTGAATTCAACAAAGGAGAACTAGTATATATTGAAAACGGAAATAAATTAAATAGGAAAAAATTAGAAAATTTAAGAATCGGCCCATTTGAAATAACAGACAAAATATCGAATACAATATACAAAGTAAACACAGGGAGAACAAAAAAGGATACAAGCTTATACCATATAACAAAACTTATTCGAATGGAAAACGAAATAAATGATGAAGAGGATAATGCTGAATAGTAGGTGCAGTTACTATGAGAATTACAGGAGTAATTCTCACCCTGGAGGAGGGAGATGTAAAGAAAATGATTTCTTTAATTTGAATATGCGTGCGCATCGTTAGTTCAAGAATGAGTCGCGTCGTGTCGCGTCAATCAGTCTGTCATTGTCAAAGACAAATATGCTTAGTTGATTTAATTTTATTGTAGTTTTCTTATGATTTATAAAGTTAATTGATTTTGTAGTTTATTAAGCTGTGTGAATCGAGAGGTGATAACAATAAACTTTTATTGTCGTTTCTTTATTTACAGGTAAGATTGTGTTAGTTTTCAAATATTATATGATTGTGTCACCTACTCGATTAATAAAATTGCATACTTTATTTACAGAGAAACAAATTGAAGTTTTATTTTGCCTCTTGGAATCGAATTACAATAAATCGTCTTATATATATATATATATAAGACGATACTATATATATATATATATATATAGATATAAACACTATGATGTGTTTCGTTGACTAAGGTACAAATGTTCGTATTCATCATACAAACGTCTGCCCCTTCCGGGATTCGAACCCAGGACCGTCGGTGCGAAAGGAAGGGTCGCTACCGTTGCACCAAACGGTCGTCTAGTCCTAAATTGTATTTATCAGGAATACAGACTCGGGCAGAGAGTTCCACTCTTTAGCGGTACGGATTACAAAATTGGAACCAAAATGCTTAGTGTGTCTCTTTGGTATATCAACTATATATCGGTGGCGCCTATTTGTAACTCTGGTTGTCCGATGAAAAATGGGGACGGCGGAACAAGGCAATGCAATTCTGATGCATAGACTCCTAAATGTGTCCTACAAAAACGAATAGGCTACCTTCTGTCTATCGATATATTCTTATACATTTCTATAAATATCACATATATATGTATCATATGTGTATGTCTCTCTTTAACCCTAGTATCCATAACACAAGTCTTACAGTGCTTTGGGCTAGGTTAATTGGTGTGAATGTAAGAAATAATATTATTATCTTTATTTTAAATATTGTATTATACAGTCAAATCTAAGCAAGTTATCAGCTGTCATAGTACTTAAGTTACGAGTTTATTTTTACTTTAACCAGGTAATAATTATCTGATTGATAACTTCCACCCGAGCATTGAAAAACAGCTCTTAATAAAGTAGTATCATAATAAAAATATAGCGGTAAATTCTGCTATCTTAATCATACCATGAAACCATATATGTAACTAGTGAAGCTCATCATTAATTTATTTTGCTTCTATAAATAAAATATTGGCAGACTTGTAATTAGCCAATTACAGACTCGATATCATGAATTACAAAAACATACAGATTAATAAGATATAATATTAATGAACGCCTTTATTTTGCTCTTATCCTAAATAGAAAGATGGCAATCTGAAATAATCATAACTTCCCAGAACAGATAAATATAAGATTCTTATATGAATAATCTACCTTATATTATGACAATACTTTGTGTGTGTGTGTTTGTTACCATACCAGCAACGCGTGGCCGGCTTAGCTAGTATATAATAGTTTTTTTTTATATCGCGTTGGGTCCTGTGGCCCACCAATTATAAAAGGATTTTGAAAAAATCTTTACTTATCACTTGATAAGTATGTCAATCAAGCTCGGGGTCGAAGACAGGATATACGATGGATCGAGCTAACCAAAATGGTGCCTATTCAGCCTGGCTTTGAAAACGGATAGGTTATAAGTACTCGCAAATACAGACGCAGTTCCACTCCTTTGCTGTGCGTATTATAAAAGATGTTGAGTAACGCTTGGTGCTACAGTTAGGAATAGCAAACAAGAAAGACAGGTAGCCCGCAGTGCGTCTAGATGTCCGATGAAAGAAAGAGGATGGTTTCTCGCTCTCCAAAATATAGTATGCTAAAGACCGACAGACAGGCAATTTTGCGGCTGTGAGATAAGGTGTGAAGCTTGCTCTTCACCAATTTGCTTTCACTTAACGAGAGGTCAAGTGATCAGAAGGCCCGTTTGTGCTTTGCCCAGAGAATAAGTTTGGCGATACAATGAGCTATTAGTCTTCTGGGCACATTACCTACGAGCAAAGACTTAGGGATTTTTTATTTTATTCACTTTATTTAGTATTTTTAATTTATTTTATAGTTGTATTTATGTGTTTATGAATATCAATTGATATTGTATCGTTACTGTTGTTAATTATAATAATATCTACTACATTCACACCAATTAGCCTAGCCAAAAGTAAGCACTGTAAGGCTTGTGTTATGGATACTAGGGTAACGGATAGACATACGTATATGATACATACACAAGTGACCAATGACTCAAGTAAGTATGCTCGTATTCATCACACAAAGAAATGCCCCTTCCGGGACTCGAACATAAGACCGTCGGTTAATTCTAGTGTAGAGGAGTGAATTTTAGGAGATTTTGGCAGAGCTGTAGAAAAAAGACAATCAATATTTTTATTATACATTTTTATGGGTTATTTATTTACATTACAAAAATACAGAAAAAAAATAAAAAGTTAAAATTTAAAAAAATGAGCAGCTGATGAATTGGGGGCGTCTCAAAAAATTGGCACGTGATCATACCCACGATTCCAACCCTCCTAGCTATCTGAAAAAAAAAAGTTTATTTATCTAAAGTAATGTCGCAACGTCTGGGACTACGGAAAAATTAAAAACATTTTTTTTTGACAAAATGGCGGCTGTCTAAAACAATATCATAAGGTCCTAATATATGAAGTATGTGTGAATCTAATGACGCTTCTTAGAAATGTAATAACATACCTACACAAAACACACTGTTATATGTATTTGATTAAGTGCCCCATTTTCAGTGATTCGGCGGTAGCATGCGAACTTTTTTCGTCATGTTCTGGAACGTTTTTCATTGTGACTGTACCTTTTTGTCATTCCCATATAGGATTGCGTTTGAAAAATGGTAGACATGTCACATTTATGTATAGTATATTTACAAAAGTAAATAATGAACAATTAATAGTATTTCTTACGTTCAGATCAATTAGCGTAAGCGAAAGTAAGTAGTGTAAGGTATGTTATGGATACTATAGTAAAGAATAGACATACATTTATATTAAACTAGCTGACCGAGCCACGCGTTGCTGTGTTATGTGTTATAAATTAAAATAAAACCTATACTATCTTTTAAGTTAGATCAAATAACATAGGTTACGAAGTTTAATCAAAGTCGGTTAAGTAGTTTAGGAGTCCATAGCGGACAAACAACGTGACACGTAATTTATATATATTAAGATATCCACAACAACACATAGATATTAAATATTTAAAGAAATACTAGCTTATAGTAATTATAATATGCATTTTTAATTATTAATTAAAATGAAATCTAGCATATGTCCGAAATTGGAACAAATCCAGTAAAATAAGAAAAAAAAAACATTAAAATTGTTTGAATAGTTTCGGAGTTCATCGCGTTCAAACACTGTGATATGAAATTTTTATATCCATGACTCAGGTAAAAATGCTCGTATTCACCACAAAATCTTCTGGCCCTTCCGGAACTTTAAACCAGGAACGTGACGACGGTGTAAAAGGCAGGATCGCCACAGTCACCCACGTCATTATAGAATGTAGAGGAGTGCCTACTAACGGTTAAAATATCTTTGAAGCCTGGCAACCAACCAGGAGGTCATCATCAAAGTGAAGACACTGAGAACCTTGGCAGAGCTGGGATAGCTGAAATGAGCCAGTCGACAGCTACCAGAAGCAAAATGGTACTCGAAATGCTTAAAGTGTTCTTCACATTGTTCGTAAACAATGAAGAAGAATGGAGTTTTGCAGTGAATTCAATAAAATTTCCCAACTATGCTTCACATTTATCACGTTGGGTGACCTTGCACCGAGAAAAATCCTTCAGAAATTCGGAAGAGGATAATTTTTTTACCCCTTGAATAATGATTCCTGTTATAAGAAAACTTCTCTTGTTCTACTAAAACTCATAAGAAAAATTTACTTCACAAAATATTAATTGAGCAGTGTGTTTTTCAAGAAAAGATTACGAATGTTAGTCTTTTAAGTAATTCTGTAATAGCTTTTGATGATATGTTTATTTAAAAAACGTTTTTAATTTTGTCGTAAGGCATTGGAGTCTTATTATAAAATAATATAACTTAAAAATAAGCCTTCCCGAAAGCAAAAGAAGCGGTATACAATACTTATATTAAAATCCAAATATTATTTTTGTTGTGTAAAATGTTACGCCATCCATACTATAATATTATAAATGGGAAAGTGTGTCTGTCTGTTTGTCTTTCTTTCACGGCAAAACGGAGCGACGAATTGACGTGATTTTTTAATTGGAGATAGTTGAAGGGATGGAGAATAACATAGGTTACTTTTTGCCCCTTTCTAACTCCCCACTTCCCAAAAATGGGGGGTGGAAGTTTGTATGGAGCATTCCGCAATTTTCAAGGTAGAAAGCTAAAAATTGGTATGCTGACTATTTATGACTACCAAAAAAATCGCCCATCATTTTTTTTTAAATCTGCACCCAACCCCTTAAAAGAGGGGGTGAAATTTTATATGAGACCTTTCGCAGTTTTCAAGGCAGGAAGCTAAAATCGGCACACAGACTCTTTGTTACTACTGCTATTTTTTAAAAATCCTCCCCCAGCCCCTAAAATAGGGGATGGAAATATGTGTGAGACTCTGCAAAATTAGAACAGGTTCTTTAATACAAACGAATAATAAAATAATTTAATTAAAACGAATAAAATAAATAATATTAAAAACATTAAATCTTCCCATAAATCAATCAGCTTTTGAGAAAATAAACATTATAAACATAAATGAGTGTAACTCATGGATTCCGTTAGATGGCGCTGATATTGTATATTATGTTCACGATAGGTTTAATTGTTTAGTTCAAAAATTAATAACAGATGGCAGTGTTGAAATAAAATAAATAACGTGTAAAATTCTGTTCCGAGTTCTCTTCTGTGTTCAGGAAAGGGGAACAGTGCTACCCCGAATTTAACGCGAGCGAAGCCGCGGGCAAAAGCTAGTCTATCATAAAATTTTGAAATTAATGTCATCAAATAACTCATTAAAAATTTTGCCATAACTATATTATCAAATTAGCTTAGCATGTACTCATACATTTATTCGACCATAAGAAATTACATTTCTATCACTCACTTATAGCTTATAAATGTAGCATCTGTTGCCGAACTAGGTAATACATAACCTGTATTTTAGCATACAGCGCCCTTTGCCCAATTTATGAGCTACAACAACAGAAATAAAGTCCTTTTTACTATTATTATGTGAGTTTTAGAGATATTCATTTAAACTTGTAAGATCTGTTGTGACTCGGCTCCAAGTAAGAGTAACTCTTTTAGATTGGAATATATTATATCTAATATATTTTTAGCCCCCCAGTTTCTCAATTCCCTTAGACTGATAATATGTTGTTCCATCGTCAACTGGACTCTAAGGGAATAGACGGTACATCGCAGGGGTTTTAGATTTTGGGTATATGGCGCTTTGGTAGAGAAAGTCCTAAATAAGAAAGAAAGAATGAAAGAAAGAATTTATTGATCGTAGGAAAACAAATAATAACAACATTTATAATAAGAACAATTGTTCTTAATATAAATAAATTAACACCTACGATCAACCAGGACCCTGCCTCAGCATAGGCCACTGCGAGCAGAGATCCACCGCAGCAGCACTGATATTCTGGCAGGGCCTGAATGAATGACGCCTTACTAATAATATTTATGTTATAAAAAATAATAATAAATAAAATAAAATAAAAATAAAGTAGAAGAAAACAAACATAAATATAAACATAATAAATGTACATATACACATATAATAAATAACTAAAAAAAGTAAAATACATTGAAGGACGTACGTCAGTGTCTTAAAGAATAATTAAAAATAAACAAGAGGTGTGTGCCTGCTCTATGGTAGGCATCATGTTGGCGTTAACACCCGTGTAACCAATCTGAGGTTGACACTGACACATATCCCTGGTTTAATCCATAAAGGATTTCCCTACGGTTAAAAAGAGGGATCCACAATCGCATAAGAGGTGTTTAGGTGTTTCATTCTCCAGTTTCCAATTTCTGCAAACATCAATCTGCTGTATTGATCAGAGTTCACTTTAGGCTCTAATGATTGCTTTGGTGTTTGCCCTGCTGTTCGTTTTTGCGAATACCCTTTTATAAGAGATTTGACTTGTAAATCTATAATCTAAGATCACAGTGGTTTGTGTATTTGTCTGTCCGCTCTTTTTCCCGCTCTTTTTTCATTGTATCAATAACGTTACCATAGCAACGCGTTAACCGCAAGTAGTTCGTCTACCGGAAGCTAGATGGTGCTAACGGAAAAATATTAAATAATAGAAAAAAATTAAAGAATTTTGTCCACCCGTGCGAAGCCGGGACGGGCCGCTAGTAGATACTCATACCATACTGGTTGTTTATGATACCTAGGATGCTAGCGAACGCAGATGTCGGTGCTACCAACGGTTTAACGCGGATTCTGAAGTACGGAGATTGTAAAAATCTTATTTTGTCCCTCATCCTAAGTTGTTAAACCTCGTTATGTGAGTATGAATTTCGACTACCCTATTTTCCTAAGAAATATTTGAAAATTTTGAAAGAATAGAAAAATACTGGAAAATATCGACTCGGCTTACAAATCATTCTCAAGCGGGACTCCAACCCTTTGGATGTCCAGTCCACTGCTCTACCAATTTTCTATTAAAATGAAATAAAATTATAAAACAAATGGCTGATTCATTTTTATCGATAATTAAAGTATTGTAAAAAAAAACTTATTTTTGTAACAGTACTGGCCTACAGCATAAAAAAGTGTATATAAAAATCATGAGAAGTATTTTTTAAGTGCAACCCAATTAATTGTACCTTTAAACGTGCCGATGATTGATGAGTTTTCAATATTATCGTTGAATTATTGTTTCGAAAGTATTTTAGTTTCTCTGACACATCCACAAAGTGATTAAGTAAACTCATCCATTATAAAAATTCCATCTATTGCTATACTAAAACGTCTTTACCATTTATCATGTCAAACCAGTAATTTATCTTGATGATAGCGTTTTTCATTCATTTCCAAATAGGACCTGAGTTTCAGATGTTATTATAGAAATTATTAATATTTCGGTTAGAAATCTAGAAACGAAGAAGACCATTCCCATTATATAAGCTCGGCTCGCAAGATTAAGAGATTAAAAATCAATCATATTTTCATAATTCAGCGATTCCTATACAAAGTGGAGCGGTCGTACGCATAATATATGTGTGTGGAGGCTAGGGCTGTCAATTGACTAAGACTTAACCGATTCGTTGCTACATACAAATACTAGAAACTACGAGCTTGATTTACGTGAAAAATGAACATACTTTTATTCCCTAAAATATAATTTAAAGAAGTTATAATCGATTTAAAAATGACACGGCTCCATTGGCTAGCGTCATACGCAAAAGAAAGTGATGGCACGCCAGACGTGCCATCCGCAACGAATCGATTAATACAATGCATCAATGTACAGTGTATCCTTGTATACCTTACCTTATATACCTTCGAGCTAGTATGAAAGGTTTTATGAGAGTTTTAGAAGCGAGAGATGTATGTCAGGTTCGTGCAAAGTCGAAGGAAATCTGTGATTTCTGCCTACCTAAAAAAGGCATTATTGTACTAGTATATATGTATAATTTTTACATATCATTCAGTGTTTACTCACTCATCGTATAATCTTATCAATAAAATCAAAACTACCATACAAATCTAAATTCAATTGTTCAAAGATGTGGTATTTCGAGCTGGATATGAGATATGCATATGAGATGAATTCACATCAGATAATCAAGAAACATTGGAATTACGACACTCAACGTCGATGCGGTTTGGCTGCATCTGTATCCACAAATTTATCAAATCACATTCCAGTTAAAAATTGATACCACATCATCAAAGCCAGTTAGAAAAGGGTGCTTGTTTATTTTGTTCAAATTACCAATTTCTTGATTTGTCGACCGTTTGGTGAAACGGTAGCGATCCTGCCTTTCGTGCCGAGAGTCCTGGATTCGAACACCAGAAGGGGCAGATGTTTGCCTGATGAATACGAGCATTTGTACTATGGATATCTATAGATACTAGCGGCCCGTCCCGGCTCTGTACGGATGGACAAAATTCTTTAATTTTTTTCAATTATTAAATATTTTTCCGTTAGCGCCATCTGGCGTCCGGTAGACGAACTACTTGCGGTTAATGCGTTGCTATGGTACCGTTATTGATAGAATGAAAAAAGAGCGGACAGACAAACACATAAACCACTGTGATCTTAAATTATAGATTACATATCTATGTATCATATATGTATGTCTATCTGTTACCTTAGTATCCATAAGCCTTATAGTAGTTACTTTGGGCTAGAGTAATTGATGTGAATGTGAGAAATAATAATATTATTATTATCTTTACAAAAGACTAATGAATCGACAACCCTAATGAGAAATTTCTGTATGGAAACGACAATTCAATCTAAAAAATAACGATGAGCTATGTTTTATATCTTTTTGTTAAAACGCTGGGGTTTGTCCGTTGTTGTCTGTATGGGCTACTTTCAGAAATTAATATACAGTCAAGCTGTACTTTCTAGAAATGAAATGGTCTTTATTACGATAGCATAAGGTTGGTCTAAACGTGAAAGTGTAACTTGATGTTATGTCGAATAATTTATTTCACTAAGTTAGTTGTTGTCACGTATTCAAACCATAGGAAATACAATGAAACTGTCTTCGATATATATTATTTCAACATCAGTAGCTAAAGTAAAGATTTGACAAAGGTACCGGGTTTGAATCCTGGTTTTTTGTGATAAGTAAAGAAATTTATTCCTAACTTCCATTAAACTCTGCTTAGTATGCAACTGTGTAATTATTATTCATTTATTATTTATAGACTTAAATAATAAGTCTAATTACTTTTTTACGCCAGTTTTATCAAAAAGATGTGAGTTCGAATCTCATCTAAGGTAAAATATTTCAACACATTTTTTTTATTTATATTAAACATGCATTGTTAAAACAAAAATTAAAATAAAATCGTTATTTTAATTTAAAAAAATAATAATATTTCTGACATTCACACCAATTAGCCTAGCCCAAAGTAAGCACTGTAAGGCTTATGTTATGGGTAGGTACTAAGGTGAAGGATAGATTATAAATATACATATATCATACACAAATAAGTAAATTACTGTAACGATTTTGATGTTTTTTTTTATTTTGCTGAATTTGTTCCGACTTAGGAAATAGGAGAGGTTTCATTGTAACTTTTTATACATTAACGCGTGTTGGTCATCTTGTAAATATGTATAAATACCTATGACTCAAACTTAAGCCTCTTCTGAACCTCGAACCCAGGATCGTCGGTGGAAAAGCCAGCGGTGCACCAAACGGTCTTCATTCGTAAAAAAAAAACCAAAATATTAAAGTGAAATACATTATTTTAATTTAAAATAATCATATACCTTCACACCGATTAGCCTAGCCCAAAGTAAGCACTGTAAGGCTTGTGTTATGGATACTAGGGTAAAAGATAGCCATACATTTATCATTCATAAATAAGTAATATTAATAGAAAGATATTTATATAAATACTCATGACTCAGGTACAAATGATCGTATTCATAACACAAACATCTGCCCTAGCTTCAAACCCAGGTACGTCGGTCGGTTCGTTCCAAACGATCGTCAGTCGTAAATTGATATATGTATTAAATACAAATAAAACCACAATTGACAACTCCCTTTTAAACCACCCTCATTTCAGGCTGTCAACACTTACACACTTGCACATTTTTACGCAAACACCCGCTCCAGTTGATTTATTTATTGATCTATGTAAATACGGCTTGTTTGTTTTCATCGGGGGTGGCCTCTGCTAGAGGTGTTGCTTATTAAGTGGGTCGATTGCTAACGGTAGGGTGTGAAAGCTACTTTATATTGCCAATGGATTATTAGAATCGCTATGTAGGTTAAACCCTTCATATTGGAAGCACAGAGGTATGGTGGTTACATCTTCAGTTCGTTTTTTGTAAATAAAAGAACTTACTGACTGACTGAATATGTTCTGTAGCGACCCTGCATACGTATCGACGGTTTTGGGTTCGAGTCATTTGTACCTGAGTCATGGAAATATTAATATAGCTTATTTATGAATGATATATCATATGTATGTCTATCAGTTACCCTTGTATCCATAAAACAGATTTTCTTGTAATAAACGATTTAATGAAACCATAACACTACTATAACTGAGATAGCAGAATAATTTTGTTTTTTTTTTGGATTATGTATGGTGACGACGTATAATCTTGTAAATGTCGTTACTTCTGTTAAAGCAGACGAATTTCGTGCGCCCATTCTTCTTGTCAGTTAAAAGACTTTCTGAGTGGTAGGTAAATATGTTGGATGATTCAAAACAATTTATTTTTAAGTGCATTTGAATGAAGTTGTTTTCATTTTTATTTTACAAGCCTTACAGTGCTTATTTTGGGCTAGGCTTATTGGTGTGATTGTAAGAAATATTATTATTATTGCTATATACAACACATACACAATGATATATATATATATATATATATATATATATATATATATATATATATATATATATATATATATATATATATAAGATGGAATCAAATTAACTGCCAGGACTTCGTGGAGTGGTTGGGTCAAGTGTAAAGTATATGTTTAATTAAGATTTTATATTGTAAAAAAATAAAAGCCTTTTTCGTTTTTTTTCATCCCATGACTTCATTTTATCAATTTCACTGTCATTTCCTATATCTAATTGTTTTTTTTAAATCACCTATTAACTATAAAATTAATCAAACTATCTTCAATTCAAAGTAGGCATAATCGCGCACAGCTGATCCGCGCGGTACAACGAACCGCACCGCGGTGATCGCAGCGCGCGCTCCTTTTATTACATTTACTCACTCACTTATTAACTTCACTTAAAAAAACGTTAAACTTAAAATTTTCCGAATTGCTGCTTCATTTAATAACTATCTATACTCTGGTAGGTATAGGTACCTAATAGTTCTATTGTAGGCAAGTTCAATGATTCTTGGATAATATCTTCGTAACTCTTACATAAGCAAAGAAACAAACCATCACAACTCTAAATACTACATTCAATGACACTGGCGTGGAAATTAAATCTGGTAGTTGAAAATATCTAATTTATTATACTGTATAGGATACACTTACGAGTTCGGTGAATTTGGTTCAAGGTCTTGGTAGCCGATACACTCACATCATATCACAGCACGAAGAACCTAGTTTATGGTAAGATAACTTTCTATCACCTCTGACGGCTCTCGCTTGTTAATATGGTATTATGTACACAAAAATCAATACTGTACCTACCAAGATAATAAGCCTTACTGATATTATAAATTATTACCTTCCGGCGTTTAAAAGTTCATTGCTTTTTTACCAATGTTATTGGATACCGTAAGTATTTTAAATACTTAAAGTTGGAAGTATGTCTTAACAAGTTATCACAAAACATCACAAAATTAGCATTTTTATCTAGGTTGTTAATACCGTAAACAAAGTACACTACACGCAGAAATCGAGATGGTATTCCTTTTACATTTGACACAATTAAAAAGTGTTATAATATCAAACTACTATTTTTAAGTCATTCACAGACACAACATTATGTTGTTGTGATTATGATTATTATGACATATTTACACACTGCGTGCGCTAGTGTTGCCAGTAGCCGATAGTCAATGCTAACATGAGACGTCTTAAAAAAGTAACATTTTGTTTGGAAAAAAATACTCTAATACTCAATACTCGCTAAATTTGACTAGTAGCAAAGAGAATGCAAAACAAAAACAAATTCTACCACTGTGCTGGCTCGTACATAGCTTGGACTTTCTTGTATTTATTTATAAGCATTCACAATGCCATAATTATATGAATAAAATACGACTATAAAAAAACAACATCGCCGAGTCCTCAAGTGGATTTCGAACTCACGACCTCTCGCTATCCAGGCGACCGCTGAGCTACCGTGACGTTGGTAGACGCGTCGAAATTTACAAGTGCATTTTACTATGAGCCAATTTATAAATTAATATCTGCAAAGACAAACACTGCGAGGCCTAGTGATATAGTTAGTTTTCTTTCGCAGTTATTCTGAGAAGGGCCTCCCGATTGCGGAATTGGTGGTAAACTCATTAGTTTTATAGTAATCGATATAATAAGAAAAATAAAAAATGCAATACAAAAAATGTTTGTATAAATTGATCAGTTATAAGGCACATGCAGGACGACTATTTCCTTAGTCATCCTGTGATTATGGCTCTTTTAAAAGAGTCGAAACATGAATATTAAATATTGAAAAAAAAAGAAAGGAGGCCTTTCTTTTCGGGCCAAAAATGTACCTTGGTACAAGTTATTTGAAAATATTCATAATAATGTACAAACACTTATTTCATATATAATATACCCATAAATTAGACTTTTATAAAGTTAATAAAACACTATATATTATACACTAAATTACAACTGCGTAGAACGAAACGCTAATGTGGCACTTGTGTGTGACAGTCGGTTAGATCTTAACAAGTTTTTCGCGGCTTTGGAACACGGTATTTTAGTAAAGTCCGTAGGCTGATAAAATAACTAAACGCTTAGCATGATTCGCAATAGCAAGAAATATCTATTTTTGCTCTTGATCCTACTGTATATATTAAAAACAGAAGAATTCATAAAGCAGTATGTTTTTGATAAACTTGTATGCATTTTATGTTTAAGACTGAATATCGAAAAATGTTTATATAACTTTAAGCTACAAAACGCTTCGAAATCAAAACAATTGTGCTTGCCAGCTAAAAAAAACATTTGTTGCAAGTAATGTATATTTTTGAATGATTTTTTTAGTGGTACAAATGTATTTAAAAATAAATAAGTATTTTTTTCGGAATATACAATTTATTTGCTATTTTTTGGTATCTTTGAATCTTAGGTACATTTTTAGCCTAAGTTATATGGAAGAAAGAAAGGCTCCTTTGAATGCGCAATTAATCTGGTAAAAGTGTTTTTATTTAAATTGTGTAGCTTGTTTTTTTTTTCAAATTTAGTAAGTAGTTAATTCTTACTTGTTAGTAAAAGTACCATTTAGAATCGTGAAACATAGAAGTAACATGTAACGGTCAAAAATAACTAAAACTGTTACAAAAATAGCATTCTGGCAATACTGGCGTATACACACACACACACAGTGAGCGGAGAATGACTGAACTACTCGTTGATGCACTCATACATGCTGGGTGCGGGACAGAGAGAGCGCTAGATCAAAGATGCCGCAACATGAGATTCTTGGAAACACACACGAGGTTCTCGGAAACACATAGGTACATAAGGCTGACTACACTTATAAACATAGTCGATTTTTGTATGTTGCTTTTTACTTCATAGAAACGTAATCTTTAAATATGAATGTAAATTTTACACGCATTCTATGAGTCGAACTCAATAAATGAATTAGAAATAGAGCAAATTCTTTGGTCAAATTAGGTAATGTCATTCAATCAAACTTACGTATTCACTTCTTGTATCTATAGTAAGTTGATAGGTGCTTTGTACATAACTAGTAGTTGTAGATAACAAGTAGAGTGTAGGCAACTAAGGTTTTCACGATAAATTTCTATAAATATTGGATAGTTCTAAAAAACGAATTCTCAACCAATTTGCATTTATTTTTTGCTTAGTGCGAAATTACAATTACGAAAGAATACTTCTAAAACATTAAAATAGTTTTCACTAATTTTAGTTTTACCTTATTTAAGGTAAAACGAAAATCGAAGCCTAAAAAGTCTTATAGACACATGTTTAATCAACATATTATTATGGTGTAACGACGCCCTAAACAATCACTCAGCCGCGCTTTACAAGTAGGTATACACCTGTGCTTCAAGCAATAATTTTGCGAATCGCAGTCGCTTTCTAGTCAGCGTCCACGTCTTTTGTCGTGTGGTATCGTAAGTGAACCGATGTTAATCATGCTTCATCATACTAACCAGGAGTACATGGAAATGGTGTTTTGCTACCGTGAATGAACACCTCATTGTTCAGTACTGTCGTAAGACGGCATGAAGAAAGGTTTGAGAGGATAAGAGGTAGCCACAACGCTTTGTATCGATTCCGAAAACATGGCCGCTTCGACCCACCGACGACCGACGCTGGTAGACCTCGCGGTCCTGCCGCATTGGAAAAAAATATGATAGATTACTAATATTACTATCGGCTACCAAGACCTACTTGGAACTCGTAAGTGTTTACTATGCAGTATAATAAATTAGATATTTCCAACTACTTCTTTAATTTCCACGCCAGTGTTATTGAATGTAGTACTTAGTGTTTTCATGGTTTGTTTCTTTGCTTACATTAGCAGAATTACGAAAATATTTAGAGTTTTGATGGTTTGTTTCTTTGCTTACATGCAAGTATTATTGAACTTGGTAATCCGTTATAACTATCAGAGTATAGATATTATTCAAGGAAGCAGCAATTCAGAATTTAACGTTTTTTTAAGTGTTGTAATAAAAGGAGCGCGCGCTGCGATCGCCGCGCTGCGGTTCATTGTACCGCGCGGATCAGCTGTGCGCGATTATGCCTACTTTTAATTGAAGATAGTTTGATTAATTTTATAGTTAATATGTGAACTGAAAAAACGATTAGGTATAGGAAATGACAGTGAAAGTGATAAAATGAAGTCATAGTTAGAAAAAAACGAAAAAAAAGCTTTTATTTTTTTACAATATAAAATCCCAATTAAGCATATTCTTTATACTTGACCCTATCACTCCACGAAGTCCTGGCAGTTAATTTGATTCCACCTTATATATATATATATCCCTATTGGTAAAGGTGCAATTGTATGTATGTAATAGTGTCAGAATTGCTAATTTTTTGTATATGTTTCTTTTTTATGTATGTTATAAGCGTATGTATGTTTGTATTCGAAAAAAGTCAAATTGTAATATATATATTTTTATTACATTTGATTTAATCTAACTTCGAGAACTATGGTAATTTTATTATAATCGGTTCAATAGTTTTTGAGACACAGTGTTCAATGTGTATCGGTCACTAAGAAAATGTGTCGTTGGCATAACAGCATAATAACAAAACATTTTTTTTAATTAATGTATTAAAGATATGTTTCATTTTATTGTTAAAACAATGTATAGAAATCCACAGAGGTTTATGGTGAAGCTTTAAAGCTTGCGTTGAGGCTAAATAAAATTAAAAAAATCTTTTATAAAGGGTAAACTAGGTACATTCTAAACTCCTAAAAAAGTACTTCTTCAATTCGTGACTTAAATTCGACGGTGTTAAACTCGTTTCAACAAGATTGTGGGTAGTTGATTAATTAAGCATGGTACGAGGTAAACGGTAGCTCTTTCTCCTCGTTCGTTCTTTTGTTTAATCATTGGTTGGTTTTAAACACAATTGAAACAAAAAATGACGAAATATAACAGTAATACAAAAGAATCGGTTAAAGATATTAAAATTGCAATTTATTTATTAATTAAATATGACATATAAAAGTTGTATGTATAATAAAATCTAAAATGAAATATACTACTTTTAAAGTTGAACGTGGTCACTCATTACTCGGTGTACTCCGTTCAAAAAAACTCGGACGATTTCAGCAGCTAGTGTGTATGTGCTTAAAAACTAATGTTCTGTGAAAATTCGCTGGCGTTCGAGGCGACTTGTTCCGACTTTACACTCGGTTCATTGCGCGGTGTTGGCGATAAAAATCATATTCCACCCGCTGATTTTTTCGGTGACTTTTTAATATATTCAATTAAGTGTACTGGACCCTTTAATAGGATGTGTAAAGGGGTGTTTGTTTTTGGACACGTAATATGTTGTCTAAGCTTCAAAAAAAATTTTTTTTTTAAATGTGACTTAAGTGTTTATAAAGAGGTCTTTTTTAAATAACACACAGCAAAGGAGTGGAACTCCGTCCATGCGTCTGTATTTCCGAGTACTTATAATTCGTAGGTTTTCCAAAGGGTGAAAAGTCATCTTCTGGGTTAACTCGTTCCATCGTAGACTCTGTCTTGGCCCCAGGCTTGATTGGGATCAAGAACGAACCCATTAAAAAAAGACATTAGATAACATCATCACTTACATGTTAAGTACCTAGTCTTGTGCTATGGAATTCATACACAACGACGGTACCAACAACACCCAGACCCGAGTCAATACAAAACAGTTCGTTTTCTATATTGAATTGTCTGGAGATCGAAACTGGGATTTTGGAGTAATGTTACCATGAAGACAAGTATGCGAACCACTCACAATGTTTGCATTTGTTTTTATTATATTAAAACCAATGAAAATTTAACGGTATAGTTTGATAGCTGTTAAAAATGCAGTATAATCGTTTTGTAGCGCAGCAGAGTGCAGCAGAGTAGCCGGTGAGCTTTTTGTAGGGCTGGATGTTAAAGGGTTGCAAACAATGAAGAAGGCTTGATTTTATAAAATTAATATATTATCGACTCACCGACACCATGTACAACGAGATTACAAGAAAGGAAGTGAACGAACGAACAAAATGTTGCTACACTTAATAATAAAAAACTAAACTTATAATGTTGCCTGCAACACGTTTGTATAGGAGCTGCAATAGACTAACGATGAGCAATCATGTCTATTTTTAATAGTTGAATAGACTAACATTAACTGACCGTCTTTTTCTTCTTTTTCTTCATCCAATACGGGCGGTATCCGCAACTCGACGACTTTAAGCGCCTATCTTGCGTCTGGAGGATGTTCGTTTGTTTATTCCAGCCATCCCAGCTCCGCCAGGAACGCTCCAAGTGCCTTCACCTTGGTGAGAACCTCCCGGAGACTGCCCAGCGAGCCGAGATGTTTTTCCCGGTAGTGTGCCACTCTTTCACATTCTATTATGATATGAGTGGCTGTTTCTTCCACTTCCATGCATCCTCTGTATAAGGAGCTATCAGTGATAAATAAATGAAAAAGGTGCCTGTTAAAGTTGCCATGATCAGTAATGGCGCCTGTTACTAGGCGCAGCTCTGATCTACTTAGCTGTAGTAAGGATCTGGAGACACGAGCGTCCACCCGCTTACTTAATAACTGACTTTAAAATCGAATATCAAATTTCCAAATAATCGATTAAGTATCAATCGAGTAATGCTCAAAAGTATTATTAAAAACAGCCAGCCTATACATAATTTTGCGCATAAGAAGACTGGACGTAAAGTTTACAATCGTAAACCATATACTTGTTTAATCTAAAATCTAAGAACACAAATTTGTTGTTGGTGTTCCATATATCCCAAGTTTATTATACATATATATATATATATAGAGATGTATTTCATATTTCAAAATGTTACATCACCACTTTTAGAACTGGTTTGCGATATTTTGTTAGATGTACACTCACCAGCAAAGGATTTTATCAAATCAATATTACTTAAAAGCGAGATAGTGTAGATTTAGGGCGTACTATAATTAAAGCCCATCGTCTATCCGCAACGGGGTACGCGTAACGCATTTTTCCGACAACATCCAAATGTTGAAATGCTGTCGTCATGCTGAGATTAAGAAAGTAATCATTGTTCTAATTGTTTAAGCAAACAGCGTAAGGCTTGGATACAGTCAAATTAGAGATATATAGGGAGCGACAGTCAAGAAGCGATACATTTTATCGTCCACAGCAAAATATTCATAGCCATAGCATCGTAGTCAAATATCGTAGCCACATAAAACTGTCGTAACGCTACTCGCGTGCCTGCTGGTCTTGCATTGTTTATTCCTTATTACTGAATTCACTTACTTTCTTGTGTAAACTCATGTATGTTTATACATACACGAGACATCAACGAGATTTTAAGTGATAAGCATGAAATTAAACACACATCCACACACACACACGCATATATAAATAAGTATTAGCGTGTTAAATATAAAATTAATTATTTAGTAATTTTCTTTAATTTTACATTTAAATAGATGAAATATGTTTTTTTTTATTTATCTACTGTTTTTTAAAGAGAAAAGCATGAAATAGCATATGAATAATATAAGCTGGAAGTACTTCCACGCGGTAAGAGTGTTAACCGGTTGATGCCCCAGTATTCCCTGGAGATGAGCGATAAAGACTTTCTGTGACAAATTGAATACCACGTGGTTAAACTGTAAAAAAGAGGTGGGAGCTAGAAAATGCGTGTGAAGTGTGTAAATTAAACTTTTTATTTAATTTTTGTTGCATGAAGCATTGCTTAATAGTTTATATAATCTCGTCGTTTATTTGTAATTGTAACCAACCATTTTTGCTCATCATTGTAGTTCCCGCTTATATTAATAAATAATAAACGCACGGTAACATAGGCTATAAATTAATGCTAGAAAAAACTTTGGCCGCTAGTATTCAAATAAAACAACTTATTTTTTCGCATAATTTATATTTAATCCTGACGTTTCGACTCCTTTACGTCTGATCACAGGATGACTAAAGCAAATACTTAAGGTGTTGTTTAAATGTGTAATGTGCGCAAAAATTTAAGAACTAAACATCAGATATAGTACATAAAATATTTTCTTATTTCATTCATTTACAGGAATTAAAAAAACTAAGAAATACGTGTGTTAATATTTGATCGAAAGTTTTAATACTTAATCTCATGTTTATTATTTAAAAACTCCTTTATAGTCTGTTCATCATAACTTGTCCTAATTGGTAAACAATTTTGGCACAACTTTTTAATGAAATCGCCCACTTAAAAATGAAATTATGACAAAGTCAATAATCTTTTACAATAAATCGTTATTATAGGCTGAAACCTATTAAATCTAGTTATCAGTTGATTTTTAATGCTGCATTTTCAATAAAAAGGAGTGCCAAGATTGTTTACCAAATAGGACAAGTTAGGATGAACAGACTGTAAAGGTACCATTTTATTAAATGCTAAAACACGTGTTTTTTACAAGGGCCTCTGTATCGAATTACATACAACAATTAATACCCTATATCACTCCTTCATGGGGTTGAAGCTCTAGAATCCTTTCAGGCGATTCGATTTTGCGAGTGTCTTCACTCTTTTGTCGACATACCTTCCAAACCAATCTACGTTTAACTGTACGTTGTTTATCTGTCAGTCAAGCACTAAGTATAAAGTCTTTTAAAAATAAAAACAAAAATCATTTAAGCGTGATTAAATACACTATAATGTTTATTTCAGTCACATTGAGACAGACCCCTCTATCCCACTGGGCACTCTGGGCAAATGCCCAGGGTTTCGCGATCCCCTTATCGATCGCGGGGTTCCTAGTTCCTGCCAGATCACTAAACCAATACTGACACATTTATTACTGAAAAATTTATTTAATCAGAGTTAATCGAACCTCAATTATAGACTTGCTTATTAGCTTTTGCATGCGCCAAGCTACTCTACTCTCGCCCAAAATAAGGCTATCGTATTTCAACATGCTTAGATAATTTTAAATATGTGAGGATCGCCCCCCATTTAAATTAAAGATTATGTATTCATCTATTGACTTGAACTTGACTTGAATTAAAAAAAATCTGAAACTTTGTTTATCTACTTTCATTGTCTATTCTAGTAATAAAAAGTGTTCTGTGAAAGTCATAGGGGCCCCATTATTCTTAGATGTCCAGGGTTTCCAATAGGTTAAAGAAAGCTCTGCGGCCGTATGCTGGTAGTATGATGGTAGCGATCCTAACTTCTGCGCCAAAGAAGGGGGGCGTATATTGTTATGAATACAAGCATTAGTTCCCGCGGTATGGTCGTTTATATACTTTTTATGTATTCTATATATTATTTAGTATCCATAGTACAAGCTCAGCTTAGTTTAGGACTAAATGATTGTTGTGAGTTGTCCACAATTTTCCCACGTTTTTCTTAGGTCGCTTTCTTGTCTGTTTGCTTGTCTGTCGTCTTGTCTGTCCGGTTGGAATCTTGTATCTCAATTTTGAGGCACTTCCCGACCACCTAGCGAGTTGAAACTTTCAGGGTAGCTCAGAACCCGATGACAATGCACGCTTAAAGAACTTTCAACTTTCTAGGTGCACTTTCAGGTCAACTTTCGGCAACTTTCACTTTTGTATGGGACTTATCCGATTGTTGCGTAACACATGGTTACTTCGTTGAGTTAATAATTAAAAAGAATAAAATAATAATACTAGATTTAAAAATCTAAAAATCCCACGTTTTTCAGTGACCAAAAAAGAATAAAATAACCCGACGGGGCCAAGCGAGGGGCCACTCAAAACGTGGGGGCGCATCTTTACAAATACTCTCAACATCTATGCATATCATACATCTCATTACATTTCCATAAGTAACATGCGCCCCCACGTTTTGAGTGGCCCCTCGCTTGGCACTGAAAAACGTGGGATTTTTAGATTTTTAAATCTAGTTTTTAATTTCATTGTGTATGTGTCGGATGTGTTTATCTATTTTCGCTCGTTAGTCAATAGTGTAGCGTGTTCATCGACGGGCATAATTTAATTCACACACAACAATGCAAATCTTTACAATAAATGTGACAAACAATAATAAAACATGAATAACAGAGATTTGTAAGCTGCACGGCAGTGGTGAAAAAGTCCCCGGCTCAGCATAATGTCACGGCATGTCGACACGCTTGCCATGACGCTGTTTTTTAACCGTAGGCTAATATGTCACACATATGATAATAGTATAATATTTTATCTCACATTCACATTCACACAAAGTAAGCACTGTAAGGCTGGTGTTATATATACCAGGGTAACGGATAGATATACATTTATGTCACATAGATATGTAATATTCAAATAAAACGTTAAAACCTATGATTCAGGTACTTATGCTCGTACTCATCACACAAACATCTGCCCTTTTCGGAACTCGAACCCAGGGCGGTCAGTGCGAAAGGCAGGATGCATGTTTATCGCTCAAACATTCTTTGATAGAATTTATTTCAATCCACAAGAACCCTTCCTAATAAAAATTGTAATTACATATATTTTAAAAGTAGTAATTGTTTTATGAATTCGAAACCCAACATATAATTATAACACTTATTAAGTTCTTACACATTTGAATAAAATAACTTGTTTACGGATATTGCGCATAATTTATTTTATCGGTTATATTGCGGTGTAAAGCACAACTATAAGAAAACTTCTCATTCCCACGGAAAAATCTAAGAAGCGCGATGTAACGCTGGATACAAAATTCACATAATTCATTCCACTTCTTACGTATTTTAAAAAACACATCGTTACCATGTTTTAAAAAGACACCCAGCGCCATCTATCGCATACCTCAAGAACTAAATAGCGTAAGCTATCATTCCACTTCTTATGTATTTTAAAAAACACATCGTTACCATGTTTTAAAAAACACCCAGCGCCATCTATCGCATACCTCAAGAACTAAATAACGTAACTAATACTTATACCAATTAGTAATTCGTTGACTTTAGTGATTTCAGGATAAGTAGATGTAAAAAAAACAATTTAGACGATAAAACAAATTGTACGTCATCCCTCGAGAATTCCTCATTTTCGAGGATTCATTTTCGTATCATTTAGCTTCAAAATTTACATGTTCATATTCGTTTGCAACATATAAGTAGATGTAAAAAAACAGTTTAGACGATAAAACAAATTGTACGTCATCCCTTGGGAATTCCTCATTTTCGGGGATTCATTATCGTATCATTTAGCTTCTAAATTTACATGTTTATATTCGTTTGCAATATTTTACGTTGTTTTAAACGACACACAGCGCCACCTACAATCCATCCATCAAGCAAACAATATTTTTGTTTTTCCTCGGGAATATCAATTTTTTCCAGGATAAAGAGTACCCTATTATTTAATCCGGACTTTTATCTTTACGTCTGCAAAATTTCAAAGCAATCGGTTCAGTAGTTACGGCGTGAAAGCGGAACAAACAAATAAACAAACAAACAAACAAACTCACTTTCCGATTTATAATATTAGTAAGGATTTAATCCTGACGTTTCGACTTCTTACAGGAGCCATGATCACAGGAATGGCACACATTGCAAGACCTGTTGATGTAGGTAGTTAGCTCTTTGTGCAAATAATAACAGTAAGATGGAGGTCGGTCCCCCTACCCGAGTTTCTTTCACCAGTTCTTTTCGGAAGGGCCTCCCAATTTCCGAACTGGTAGTAGACTCAGTAGTATACAATGTAATCCTAGTGAGAATTTAATAACTAGATAAAATGTAAAATAAAACAATTTCATTTATATAAATTTTTAACAATTAGGAACGTGCCCGATTAAAATATTGTGAAGGTAGTAGAAAATATGACGACCATTACCTTAGTCATCCTGTGATCACGGCTCCAGTTAACACTTTACGATACTTACAATATCTGCTTTTGTATAACTGTATGTAGGTAGTAAAACTAGTCATATATCTTAATTATATTATGATAATACTTTGTGTGTGTGTTTGTTATCATATGGCTAAGAACGGTTAGCTATATGTGTAGTCGTAGAACCGAAACGTTAGCGCGATTCATTTCGGTACAACGACATCTAGTATGCTATAAAGATGATAAATGTAATTTGCAGTAGGTATCAATATCGATGAGAAATAATATAACAAAAGAATAGTTTAGTATTTACTTTAACGATAGCTGGGGGCTATATTAAAATTGGGATGAGCAAACTCAACAAACAGCAGCTAATCATAGGGTTGTCAAAAGAGTATACTGATTTTTAATATTGGAAGTTGAGTAGTTAAATTAATATATTCTAAGCTAACAACCCACCGTTGCTATTGTTATTTTTGGGGTTATTGATTTTTATATAAGGCGTTCGTGCAAAAATGTGAAGAGTAACATTTTGTGATCGAATGACAGCCTTACGTTTCTTGTGTGCGCACCTTCCACTATAATTTTGATCGTTTGTTTTATTATTTTCTATGTAAAGACAATCGTTCTTAAAGAATAGACTTTAGTCGTGCGTCGGAGCTAAAACACACACTTTTTTATTTTTACTATATTATTAAATCTATTTTCTACTGAGCTTGTTTTTATTATTAAAAAAAAAAAACAACTTTTTGCGAATATAGCGCATAATTTATTTTATTATTTAATTTATTAAATCGCTGTTGGTTTTTCAAAAATAAAATAAATAAAAAATAAAATAAAATAAAATCCTGACGTTTCGACACCATTACAAGTCGTGATCACAGGTTGACTAAGGCTAAACGGTTAGGAACGTGCCCGATCAAAATATTGTGAAGGTAGTGGAAAATATATGACGACCATTGCCTTGGTGATCCTGTGATCACGTCAGAATTAAATATAAAATAAATTATTAACAATATCCGTAAAAAAGTTGTTTTATTCAAATGTGTAATGTGCGCGTAAGTGTAAGAACTAAATTATTTTTATTCGTTAAATTGAGAGTTTAATATCGTTTTTAGTGTTTTAACGTTTCGTGATGGTCTGATGTGCTGCTTTCTGTTCATATCGTTTATATAAATATATATATTTTGATTTTATTAGTGATCAAATGTAGTGAAAAGTATTCACAATTTATTCGAATTTACCAAACTAACATAACTTTTGGCTGTACCTACTACATAGTTGTGGAAACTATTAGGCTAATGTGCCCATCTATTCTCTTAATTTAATTTATTTGATTTGTAAAAGGCTGTTATTTCTAGAATAAACAATAATTAAATAAATATATGAGATAAAAGACAGACACTTTGTCTGGTTATAATACAGGTGTTGTGTTAACGTATATAATTTGACCTCAGTAAATATGAATACAAAGAGATATCTAGATAAATCTATCGGCGTATGCTTTTATGAATGACTTTGAGAGATAGATGAAGTATTTGACGGACTTCAAATAACGAAGGAGGTTACGTTTATTGGTAATTTTTTTAAATAGACTTTTTTAATTACACTTTTGACAACCTTAAAGATTTTTGTTTTTCAACACAATTCTGAACTAATATCGAAAATTATCAGAGAACAAAGGAAGGCGGGAAAACCAAACAATCAAAAAGCGTCTTTCGGGAATTCGCGATAAGCCACATTTCCTAATGCTCCTTTTAGGCGATAGCGTAAAGTTTTCGCTAAATCGATCAAACTAAGTTTTTAACATAGAAAAAAGGTAATAATAAAATTGTCTAATTTTAACACTGGCATTGTAAGTTAAGCAATTTCATAAAGATTGGCAACCTCTATTGTCGAGTGGTTCGCATACCGGTTTTTTATGGTAACGCCACTCCCGAGGCCCCGGGTTCGAATACCGGCCGGGTCAATGTAGAAAATGAACTTTTATATACTGCATAGGGTCTGGGTGTTGTGGTACCGTCATTGTTTCTATATTCCATTATACAAATGCTTTAGCTGCTTAACTTACAGAAGTCGTGATCACAGGATGACTAAGATAATGCTTAATAGTGATTTGTTTTATTCAAATAAAACAACAACGCTTTTAAGGGATATTTGCACATAATTTATATATAATTCTGACCAAAGTATCACAGCTTCTGTAAAGGTGCCGAAACGTCATCATTAAATATAAATTATACGCTAATTATCCGATAGTCTTATATAAATACAAGCATTTGTACTTATGTTATATATCTGTGTGTTATATATGTATATCTGTTACCCTTTTATTCATAATACAAGTCATTCAGTGTTTACTTCACGGTAGGCTTGGTTTGGTTTGGTTTTGGATGCAAAACAAATAATTATTATTAATTATAGCTACTGGCTTACGGCTCTTGTAAAGGAGTCGAATTGTCAGGATTTAATATAAAGTATGCATAAATATAAGTTAAAAGTTGTTTAATTTAAATGTAAGTGAAGTTAAGTGTAAGAATTTAATTTAAAAATAGTTTTTACACTTTCGCGCACATTACACATTTGAATAAAACAACTTTTCCACGGATTTTGGTTTTTAACAGTTACGAACATGCCCGATTAAAATATTGTGAAGGTAGTAGAACATGTATGTAGGAGTCGAAACGTCAGGAATAAATATAAAATAAATTATGCGCAAATCCGTAAAAAGATTGTTTTATTCAAATTTAAATAGTATGAAAAATAACTCTCCCTCTGGCAACATAATCAATAAGAGAACTCATGAATGGTGATAAAGGATTTTCGATTAGTTTATTTTAATTGCATTATCATACAATCAAAGAGTTTCCAGCATTTTAATTATACATTGTCAACAACAAAAGCGCAGCTGAACTCGCGAACACTTATCTCAGAAGGCAGTCCTTTAAAATTAATGCTACTTCAAAGATAAGCCATTCCTCCAGGAACATTGTTCGGAACTGCCTCCCCACCTGAATGAATTATGCATCTGTACTTTTGAAAACAAGTTGTGTTTTTGTAAAGACCCTCAAACACCGACGTTTTATAACCAAACATTTCTAAAATCAAGAGTTAGTTGAATGCCTTACTACCCTTCTTTATTCTCACTGAGGTGGCAACATACCGAAAGAAAATTTACCCATAATTTTCTTTTTATTGTTGGTCACACTTTGTATCCAAACTTACCAAAATTTATTTATAATAATAATGTTAATAGAGTAGTGCCTTTTCACAACATCCGAGTTAATATAGAAAATTTGATTTTACAATGACTCCGTCGGAGTCCATATGGCATGAAAAATATATAAAAGCAATAATTAACTAAAAGCAATGTCAACCTTAAATAACAATAATCTATGACATCAAAAATAATTAATGAAATAATTAATTGGGGAATTATTGTTGTGACTAATCAGAATTTTGTTATTAATGTGTTATAACAACCTTAAGATATATTAAGTTATACGGAGAAATCATTAATCTATAGGAATTATTAGTTCCAAGAACTCAATCAATTGATCTCTCGAGAGTTGTCTACAAGCAGTTGAATTAGCGACAAATGAATGCCAAAGTTAGTAGTAGCCTTGACATTATCTCGATACGATTAAACGTCTTCGAACTATGATATTGGTTAACAGTTAATAAGTCCTAAACTTATTACTATAAGGTGCAAATTAGATTAACTTACTCTATTTGTTTCTGTATTTAGTTCTTACACTTCCGCGCACGCTACACATTGAAATATACTTTTGACGCTACGCTTTATAAGGGCCGTGATCACAGGATGATGATTTTCTACTACCTTCACAATATTTTATTCGGACACGTTCATAATTGTTAAAATTTTATATAAATCAAATTGTTTTATTTTACATTTTATAAACGTCAGGATTAAATATAAAATAAATTAGACACACAATCCGTAAAAAAGTTGTTTCATTGAAATGTGTAATGATTGCTAAGGTATAACTAAATTACCTTTAACAAAGTCAATCTGTAGTTTAGGTACCTGTTCATGATTAATACGGATTCCATGGATTCTGGTACAGAAAGGCTTTCGTCAGATGGAAGTTATTGGATCGGTACTTAGGTGTGTTGCGTCGGTCGACCGGCTACGCTATTTATTATAATAAAGTTGTATATGAGATTATTATTACTGGCAACATTTCTATAGAGCTCAAAATACAACAGTTTTATCAGATGCCTTAATAGTAATATGCGTTCATGTAAATAAATCATGATTTGATTAGAATTTTTGTTTTATATTTGTCTTTCTGTATGTTTATTTTGAAATAAGAAAACTGGTTCGATGATATTAATTCGCTATTGGACAGATAAAAATTACAGAAGCACTTGCGGCCCAGCTGAAATATATTCTAACAGACAAGATGGATCGCAGGTAAAGGCTGTAAGCGTGCATCGTTTGTGATTGTAGTAAGGCCTATTTTGCAACGTATATCCGTCTTAAGGGTCAAACGTGACCCACCCTGCCTTTGTTCATTGTGATTTATTTGACCTCGGATTGATAAGGTTAAAAAAGGGACGATGTTCACAAGTCGTCTAAGGCGTAGCGCATTGATAAGGATCTTTACCTAAATGCATAATATCACTCTTAACTTTAGACATCGCTTAAAGTTTATAGTTAAAAAAGCATGTGTGCAATTCACACGTGGTAGAAGCTAAACCTTCAAAAATAATACGTACACGTATACAAAATACCACGGTTGTTGTGATGCCTTCTCTCAAACTTTGTATTACGCATGCGCACACAAACACGTATTAACACACGTATCTACATAATGCTTCCTATCTCATTTTCTCCTACGTCAAATCTTATGAATTTGTGTCTGTCTCTTTTTAGTGTAGCTTTTTCTTTTCATTGCCTTTAATTCGTCGAAATTCATCGACGTTTCAACGATGCTAAAGAAGTTTTCACTCCAAAAAGTTTTTATGTATAAGGCCTTGGCCGAAAATAATTATTAAAAAATAAAGAAAAAACTTGCGTGTACTTATGTACGCGCGGCAGAAATTATACTTTTTTAATGACATAACTTGAAGTAAACCTATTCACTTTAACAGCTAACTTCATGGTGTTGCTTTTTCGTTGCATGCTGCGTGCGCAACTTCTGTTACTTAAGATTTCACCCTCAATGTGCCAAAAGAAGAAACTTAAAAAAGATTACAAGTAAAAATACAATCGTTGAATTTTTGGTGAGAGTACGAAGCGACACTTAAGTGGTTTTAGTTTTTTTCTCGAAAATAGTGTTGTGGTAGATATCAGTTCGTAAAATGGAATCGTAAATGTGGATTATTGACCACTAAGTGTTTGTGAACATGCACGAGTGTTGGCAACAAAACGACCAGAAAATATCTTTTCACTCCCTCTCAAAAAGTCCACAAGGAGGATTTATTGAAAATCCCAAACCTTTACTAAAGCATAGGGAAGGGGATTATTTAATTACTGATTCATCATTTATTGATCACGGCCAATATGTGCAGCGGTAGCGATCCCACCTTCCGAACTTATTTTCTACCTGAGTAATGGGTACACCAAAATGCTCGCATAAAATATATTTTTATAAATATTATAAACCTATGTGTTATTGAGCGAAGCTCTCTTTTAGGCAACTCACAAATTTCGCTTTCCTGCTACTTAACGGTTCAACCGATTCGAACGAATGTTGGCATGAACATACATGATTATAACCCGACGGTCATAGGCTATGTGACAAAAATATAGACTTTACAATGGAGGAATAATCACCGAAAGAAAAATTCAAAAGCTGATCACAGCCAAACCGCTGATACTACATTGATGAAATTTAGCGCCAAATTTCATTTTCAGGTTAGTTAAGATCAGGTCGTAAGGTTAGGTAAGGTAGTGCTTCGCTCAGTATTTGCAAACATCAGCAGGCATTGCAGACCTAGTATATGTATGTCTAAGTATCCATAACACAAGTTTTGAAGAATAACCAAATACTTCACAAATTTCTTTATTACTTGTAAGAAGTATTAACGTACATTGAGTAGGAAGTATTAATATACATTCGTCGGAGTTTTAATTTTCTCTCTCCAGAAAACAACCGTTGCCTAATAAATCCAAGACGATCACCCTCCCTTTTTCTCTTTTTGGATTAGTCAGTGACGAGTTTTGTTCACAGATTAACTAGATTACTTATCTACTAAGAACGTTTTACTAAGATAGTAAACTTTTATAATAACAATAAAACAAGAATCAATTTTTACATGAATAGCAACATTTTCCAAGTTATTAATTTATATAACTTATAAAAATCACAGGTTATAACATTAAGTGACAACTATTTGGTATAGATATCAATAGAAACAAAATAAAACAAAGACAAGATGAGCAATACTATAAGTCTTATAGTGCTTGCTTTGGGCTAGGTTAACTGGTGTGAATGTAAGAAATATCTATACATATAAATAAAATTGGAGTGTCTGTTTGTAATATTGAAATAACCGTTTTTTACTACATGCATATGAATATATATACGGTACATACACTAAAATAACTTTTTTTTAAATTTTTGTCTGTCTGTTTGTTCCGGCTAATCTCTGAATAGGTGGACCGATTTTGACGGGACTTTTATTGGCAGGTCGCTAATATAATAAGGAGTAACTAAGGCTACTTTATTTTAGAAAAAATCTTTAAAATTACTGTGCCACAGCAACGCGTGGCTGGGACAGCTAGTTTTAAATATAAGTCAACAATACTAAAGGTTAATATTTCTTACATTCACATAAGCACTATAAAGCTTCTATTATGGATACTAACTAGGGTCACGAATAGTCGATAACGATATCACATACATATATGATACATAAATATATGTTATATTAAAGAAATATATATAGATATCCGTGACTCAGGTACCTGCCGGGATTAACCCAGGACCATTGATGCAAAAGGCAGGATTGCTACCATTGCACCAAACAGTCGTTATAAGTAAATATAAGTATTAGACATTGTTCTTTATAGAATCCATAAACAATGGCGGTACCACAACACCCAGACCCGACCCAACATACAAATTTCGTACATTGAGCTGGCCGGGCATCGAACCGGGGACATGGAGTGACATTACCGTGTATAAGAGTGATAATCGGTATGAGAACCACTCGACCGGCATGAGCTGCATTTGCTCATACCGCCATCTCCGTTTTTTCCATCGGACATCCAGACGCACTGTACCACCCTTGGTTGCTATTCCTACCTGTCGCACCAAGCGCTTCTCAACATCCTTAATAATGCGCATAGCAAAGGAGTGGAACTCCCTCCCTGCATCTGTATTTCCGAGAAATTATTACCCGTCCGTTTTCAGAGCCAGGGTGAACAGGCACCTTCTGGACTAGCTCGTTACATTGTGGATTCTGTTGGCCCACAGATTGGGATCAAGTGTTAACCCATCCTAAAAAAATAATGTCACTTGTTACATACTAAGACCAAACTTAAATCAGAATCACTGGACTGAAACTATCGGGACTCTGAGGACATACTCGCTCGGATAATTTTGATAACAAAGTTTATGGGTTAAACAATGTTCTAAATATATTTGGACAGATAATTTGGCATTAGTTCTTCTTTTGTGTAGATTCTAAATAGACAAAAGTTACTATTGTTCCATGACACTTAAACTTATAGAATAATTTGTTCACCGCATGAAACTTATTATAGCGAATTCCCCACATTAAGATTCCTACAATACAGGCCTAGGCTAGTGTGGAAATTTTAGTTTTATGAAACCTACTGTAAAAATTTCCATGGAATAAAGATTTTTTTAGAACAATTGTGAACAGTTTTTATTTTTCACATTAGAATTTTCTAAAGGCTTTTATGTCGGTTATTTGTAACGATTGTAAGAACATGCAGAGTTCATAAAAAGCCATTTAAAATGCGTACCTACTGCTAGAAGTGGCTGTCCAAGAGTTACCGGCAAACCACTCGTAAAAAAAGTTTTATTCGGGGCTGGATGAAGCGAACTCTCGGCTTACCTGATATTTTATGGAAAAAAAAGTTATAATAATATTGAGGCGTCGGGCGTACTGCTTCTTAGGGAATTTAAAATTATTCAAGATTCCATTTTAAGCTATCGTGATTTTTTTTGAGAAAAGAATTTTTTGAGAAAATATTTCTTTTAAACACTTGTCTGAAATGTTTTAAATTATCTTTTTTAATCAGATTTAATTAAGATAACGTTATCTTTTAAATTAAATAAAGTACTTTTGACAATAAAAAGCACTTGCATGGAAATGAAATAATGATATATATATATAAAGAATTTGCTACAAGAAAAAGAATCAAATTCGGTCAGATGTAAGGCGAGAATCGAACTTGTATACCCTCTATACCCGGGCGAGTTGTTCTAATTGAGCTATCATGACTTACAAACTCGCCGATTATCTTCATTTATTTGTTAAGTTGACACCAGCGACATCTCTGCATTTTCTTGGTACTACCACTTACGACATTGTATTAGTTACAAGTATCGAACGAGTAATAATTATATTTACATCTAATCAGTATTATTCAAAGAAAATATTTAATTTGTTTACTGTCAAGTGATTTATTCCCTTGTAACAATGTAGTTGGACACAAAAATTCAGCATTAAAATTATAGTAATTGCTGAAATGATAATTTAAATTATGCTGATAAAAGTTGACATTAATTTTTAAGCAAATTAATAATAAATATAGAATGTAACTATATGTTTAAAATATGTACATTACAATAAAACACATATATTTGATATATCATTTATGTAAAGTATCATATAACATTACAAATGTTTTAGAAAAAATATAATTGAAGCATTTTTGTCAACAAATTTTATTTTAATTCGTGGACGTTTAAATCTATAATCTAAGAACACAAATTTGTTGTTTGCGTGATTGTCTGTCCGCTCTTTTTCCATTGTATCAATAACGTTACCATAGCAACGCGTTACCGGGTCAGCTAGTCAATAATCTAAGAACACAAATTTGTTGTTTGTGTGTTTGTCTGTCCGCTCTTTTTCCCGCCCTTTTTTCATTGTATCAATGACGTTACCATAGCAACGCGCTTTCGGGTCAGCTAGTCTATTATCTAAGAACACAAATTTGTTGTTTGTCTGTTTGTCTGTCCGCTCTTTTTCCGCCCTTTTTTCATTGTATCAATGACGTTACCATAGCAACGCGTTACCGGGTCAGCTAGTAAATAATAAAGAAAACAGTTTATTTCAAGCATTGGAGCCCTTAAAAGAGACTAATTTATTATTATTACAGCTTTTACTATCTGATAAAATTGATTCTTGATAAAATTAAAGATAATTTAATTATTGTATGAATTTATTTTGTGTGCTTATTTTATTTGAATTATTTTATTGCGAGAAAAGGCATATTATTTTCTTCAATTACTAAATGAATATTTAGTATTCATAACATACATTACAGCGCTTATTTTGGGTTAGGCTTGTTGATGTGAATGTAAGAAATATTTGTATTATTAAATAATATTTATATGGCTTTTTATTTGGTTTATATTTTACATACAATATACTTAAATTCTAATTCGGTTTTGACAAAAATATATACCTGTGTACAAAGTTTTTTTAATTATTTAAAAGCAACACTAACATTGCGTTAATACAAAATTTAGAGAGAGTTTATAATAAGTACTATATCTATAATATATAAAATACGCATGAAAAAAAACGACCACGCCTCCAAGCCCTCAGGTAGGATTCGAACCCACGCCCTTTCGCAATCCGGGCGAGTGCTCTGACCGCTGAGCTACCGAGACGCATCTCGGTCGCTTTTTACGTACGTATTTCATATCTTATAGAAAAATGGCAAAGTGAATTTCAAAAAATTGAGACAATATTAAAAAAACAAGTATTATACCTATAAACACAACAATTACAAGTGTCGACAGCATTCTAAAAATTATAAGCGTGATTTAAAAATTAAAATAAATAATTCCTACATATTCGACAACTTCCAATAAAAAGTTACTTATTAACTAATGATTTTAGTGAATTATATTAATGTGCAATTGTAATAAAGTAGATAAAAAATGTTTTATTTTCCAAATGAAAAATTTTGCGTTGTACACAACAGATTATGGAAGATATCTCAACAAAATAGCGTTAAATGACTAAGGTGGTACGGAAGCTTGTAACAATAGCCATGATTACCTGCCTGTTCTAGATCCAGCGTTTAGTGTGCCCCACAGGTGGCATGGCATGCATTTAAATGGAATATTACACACCGGATATCCGGACTATGTGGTGATAGCCAGTTATGCTTGTACGTTTAAATATTAAAAACAACAGTCCAATCAGATGAATTAGATAAGGTCAAAGATTTTTCTGAATATAAGTATTTCAGCAATCCTGCCTTTAGCGCCAATAGTTCCGGGTTTGAGTCCCGGGAGAAGCAAATATTTGTGTGATGAATATGAGGATTTTACCTGTGTGTGGTTTTTTATATAAATTTCTAAAAATATTACATTTCTATTATATATGTATATATATTCGTTACCCTACTATCCGTAATATAGGCCTTACAGGGCTTACTTTGGGCTAGGCTAATTGGTGTGAATGTAACAATTATTATCATTATTAACAATACGTTCGTGCTATATGTGATGTTCCTCCATCGAAATCATACAGAGAGCTGTTTTCAAAACTTAATTTACTTACTCTCCCATAAATGTACACAATGGAATGTTGTATCTTTGTTAAGACCCATCCATATTTATTCAAAAGGAAAGATTATTATAGTTTTAAATAGACAAGACACCGTGGAAAGCTCTTATTGCCCAACATGAGAAATCACTTGTATAAAAGAAATTGTTATCCTAGCTGTATTATAATTTATAATAAGTTACCGCATTTAAAGCAAATTGTTTAATTTTCTAGTAAAAAATGTTTTTACTCTGTCAGGGAATATCTGGACTCCAAAATGGACATAAATATTTGATTTATATAATTGACAAAATTTCGTGATGATTTTTTTTTAATTTTACTTATTTTATTTATTTGTATCAATTATGCAATTTTACTAATTTTATTATTTTTTTAGCTTTAAAATAATGAAAAAAGTCATAACAATAAACATTCACATGCCCGATGATGGCAAGACAGACAAATTATAACCTATACTTATACTCTGTTTTCTGTGAATAAATAAATTCATTCATTCATTATTCATAGTGTATGACAGAATCAGTCGCTACTTGACGGAAATCCATAGCAAGTAATAAAATAAAAATATGTAGATTACTTCAAGATCACATCAGGATCCAGATGATGCTCCGTGTGAGGGCGAAACACGTGTAGAATAGTTGGTGGTGGTGCAAGGTGTGTATTTTGCTTGTATTTTTATCATTTTTTTGCGAAAGTAAGCTACATATTTTTAGTTTATTCATTTCTGAATATTTTTTTTACATTTGTGTATTTAAATTGTACTGTTTACCGTACAGTAAATGATAAAATGATAAGAGAAAATAATGGTGAACACTAAATTTATTGCTATATAAATTTACACTGGAACGATTACGTAAATTGTACAGATTGGTCCTTTTTGACCTTTCGCGCAGATCTGTCTAAAGCAGGATCAGTCGCGTGTACGAAGTATCAGTACCTACCAAGGAGAGCAAGGCAGTGCTGGACCAGCAAGGGCGTTCAGCAGCCAGACACCAATAAGCAAGGGACGGTGTTTATATCAAGCATTTATCAAGTAAAAAAATTCCAATTTTTTTGAGGTGAAAAACATCTTTAGCATCGTTGTGATTTGAAAGTCGATGAACGATGAGCAACAGTCAAAAGAGATAGACACATAAATTCATAAGATTTAACGTAGGAGAAAATGCATCACAACAACCGTGGTATTTTGTATACGTGTACGTATTCTTTTTGAAGGATTCACTTCTACCACGTGTGAATTGCATACATGTTTTTTTTATTTTATATAAAAATGAAAGACGTAGTACCGAATCAGGACCAAATAGTCAGCGCTGTGGAGCAACTTTATGCGTCTTCTAAGAAAACTGGACATGTTTGACGCGTATTTGGAGAGATTTTGAATCAAAACACGCTCAGTTGAGTGAGTATCCACAAGAGACCTATTTTCGAGACAATAATCTTAAGCAGGCTTTTCAGTTTTATAACAATACCAAGGCGTTTATTCAGCAATGTATATCTCGACCGGTAACTCTAGGCGGAGTGACGGGGGAGTCCAGGTTACTTTCCCCACCAAGCCCCAACAGACCGGGCATTTCATCATTGAAGGTAGGAAATTCTGGAAAGAGATCACCGATCTACCGATACCTAGACAGAGAAATTGCTTAACAAGCTTACCAGTTTCGGGCGTTTAGACGCACTGTTGAAGATATTGATTTAGAAGTAGTAACAGCAATTGCTAAAAATGATATGAGTACACGGTATGATGACTGTGAACTAGTTATTTTAATTATAATAACTAGCTGATCCGGTAACGCGTTGTTATGGTATCGCGTATACAATGGAAAAAGAGAGGGAAAAAGATCGGATAGACAAACAAACAAACAACAAATTTGTGTTCTTGGAGTATATACTAGCTGACCCGGTAACGCGTTCCTATGGTAACGCGTATACAATGGAAAAAGAGCGGGAAAAAGATCAGATAGACAAACACACAAACAACAAATTTGTGTTCTTAGATTATAGATTATTACGAAATATTCACTGCAGGTGTGAAACGCTGACCGCGCTGAATGTACGGTTGTTTGCACCGTACATAAATAAAACTCGTTTATTCATGATACGTTTTTCTTGTATTTATATTTAATCCTGACATTTCGTTTAAATGAAATTTAATATAAAGCAAATTTAAATGCGCAATTAATCTGGTAAAATTTAAGTTATTAAAATACGAATAAAGTGTGAAAAGCGTATTGTCATTATTAGTTTTCTCTTAAAACGATATATTTTCCACGTTTATTATAAAAATAAATAAAATTAATTTTCGTTAACAATGGAAATCTTAAAATTGCTCTTATTTAAGGGATCATAACAAATATTTTCTAATTTTTAAGACAACTTAAACCTCTTTCTTATAATATTGTTTGTACTATCATAAATTCCCTGCTTAGCCTTTATGATATTATAATAAAAACACAATTTCTGAAGTAAAATATTACAATTTTAGATTGTTAGGTTACGATATTGCATCTGAACAGTTTAAATAATTTCGTTTCTGAGACGTGTTAGTTAATAAAGTATTCATAGTAAATAACACATGTTGCTGACCACTATACGGCCATTTTGGACTCTCGTGAATAAAACATAGGGTTCGTTTTAGTGCTATTCTAAATGTTAAGTGGATGGAGACTACCTTTGGCAGCCTCTTAGAGCACCTTAGCAGGCTTTTGGGAATGCTACACTTGACCCGCACGTGGCAAATTAATTTGATAATAAATTCTTTAATGCACATATATTTACAGTAAGTTGAAACGACAAGTAAAGTTGTTTGCAACGTGGACTTATATATATACTAGCTTTTACCCGCGGCTTCGCCCGCATTTTTTTTCAATAATACGTATCCTATGTTACTTGTAATACCTCCAAGAATATATGTACGAAGTTTCATGATGATCGGTTTAGTAGTTTTTGCGTGAAAGCATAACAAACAAACTTACATTCACATTTATAATATTAGTAGGGATATACATAAAAATAATAATATTTCTTATCTTTCACAGCAATTAGCCTAGCCCAAAGTAAGCACTATAATGCTTGTGTTAACGATATATAGGGAAACGGACAGACATACATATATGTATCATACATAGATATGTATTATTTCATTATTCAATTCAGAATAAGAATGGTCGGTCGTGTGGGTAAGACTCTTAGAATGTAATCAAGCAGTCAAATAAAATAGATTTTGAAATAATTTATAATTATATTTTGCGTCCATTTGGTACAACGGTAGCGATCCTGTCTTTCACTCCGATGGTCCTGGGTTCGAGTCCCGGAAGGGCCAAATGTTTGTTTGATGAATAACAGACATAAATATTGTCATGCCTCTTATTCATCACACAGACATACATATATATGTATGTCTATCCGTTACCCTAGTGTCCATGTGAACACAAGCCTTACAGTGCTTACTTTGGGCTCAATTAGCCTGTAAATGAAAATATATTGATATTATATTATTACTAGCTAACCCGGCCACGTGTTGCTGGTATAACCCGGCCACGCGTTGCTATGGTAACGTTAATTGATTATAAAAACTGTTATTCTTAGGCTTATGGTAACTGTGGTAACAAAACCACAAAGTCCTTCTTTTATATAGTAGAGATTATATGATAGGTACATTTGTTTCATACATATTAATAAATATATCTTTATAGGCACATACCTATATAGATATATTTATGTAGTTATCGTAACCAATATTATAAATACGAAAGAGTGTTTGTTTGTTACATTTTCGCACCTTAACTACTCAACCGATCATCATGAAATCTTAAATGAATTTTATCGGGCGTACAAAAAAGGACATAGGCACCTTTCATCCAGAAAAAAGTATTGTTTCTTAGAGATAGAATCATAGCATTTGATCGGTAGTTAACATTAAAGAAATCAAAGTCACAGTTAAAGCTAGTTTTTAATAAATGGTCTTACTCTTGGCTACATTCTGAAGATAAGATAAGATAAAATAATTTGGATTTTTTTCTCCTGTTTCATTGTTTAAAATCTAGTAGCTGCTTGCCTGCGACTTAATCCGCGTTGTCTTTACAAAATTTCAAGTGGATTAATTTTCGTTCTATAGCTTGTTTTTGGTAATCCCACAGGAACCTAACATTTTTCCGGGATAAAAATATTTTTTCTAATTTCGTGACCACTCATTGTAATTAAACGTATTTTACGGATGCTGGAAATGCGTTAATTTTCATGTTTTTTTTTATCCTGGCGTTTTGAAACACAACTTCTAAATTGATAAATATTATGTTGGGTTTTGAAATAATTTGCGATAAATACTTATTACATTATATTAAGATTTGTTTCATCATAAGAATACTGTAAAGAGAAGCCAAATATTAACCAAAATAATTTTTAATAAATTACAAAATACCAAGAAAAAGGCAGTAATGGTAAAAAGATATAGCATGTAGACGTAAGATACTTAATACGTTAATTGTACTATAATTCTTTCTAGATCTAAATCTTTAATTTCCATTAAAATTCTTAAATTTTGATTGTTGTAATCGCTTAAAATAAATTAATTTTAATTTTATTTAATGTGTCATTGTTTATGTTATAAAAATGTTTTTAACGATCCGTAAATATTAGTTTGTGTTATTTACGGATTTTTTGGTGCACAAGTCAAACTCAATCTTATCCGGCTTTTATTATTTTTATTTAAAACTCATTTTTAGCAAATTCCCTACAATACTTTTAATACCACAATACACTATGATTTTACACGTTATGCCCTAAACTTAAAATGTATTTCCCAATAATAGTTTCTGAGATAGAAAATTGAATTTAATCTGTTATTTTCTTCTCGTAAAATATATCCGAATAACGCCATCTTTTAATCTATAAATTGCATCCCAGAAACTGGTAGTAGTAGTTTATATTCGTCCTTTTAGAGTCAGGCAAAAGTCTAAGCCATACTGCCAGTTCTTGAGTAATTTCTTATATTATAGATGATCAATGAATGATGAATGAACAGTGAAAAATCTGGGATTTTACTTCTTGAGAGAGCAGAAAAAGACAACTTCCGCTACTTCGTTTCACTTGCCATTCTTGCATGTTTGCAAACACTTAGTGGTAAATAATCCACCATTATTACCTACGCACTAATATCCACAAAAATACAAATTTAAACAAGACAAAAATAACTAGCAAAGTGACACTTTCCGCTCCCGCCAAAAAGTCCCCGAAACTAGTTGTTTATAAATTTTCCCATAGAGGAAGGCAAAGGGTACAAAGCCCATACAGCCTAGTCTTTGGTATTTTATTTTTCATTCGATGATGATGAATAAATAAATGATAGATGGTCAATGAATATGAAATGAACAGTGAAATAACCCTATCCCTAAGTGTCAGTAAAGGTGTGAGGTATTACTGAAACCTCCCTGTGGACTTCTTGAGAGGGCAGGAAAAGACAATTTCCGCTGCTATGTTACACTTGCCAATATTTTTGCATGTTAAGTAAAATTAAGTGGTTAATAATCCAATATTATTACGCACTAATATACACCACAACACAAATTTGAATAAAAAAAACAAAAGTAGCAAAGTGCCGCTTTTCGCTCCCGCCAAAAAGTCCCCCAGAAACTGGTCTGAAACCTGACCACAGAGTATATAAAATTCACATGATAGCTTTATGTCGTGTTTTTATATGGCGGACATAAAATTTCATCGAGTGTGCTGCTCAGTGAACAGGACAGTGATGTAAGATATGCTGTAATACTATCAAGCATGAGGTTTTATAACCAAATATCATATTTACAAGGGTCAGACCCACGAGACATCGCGATCTTTGGAAGTTGATAAACAAATTCGTCTAACCGTAAAATCTATAAAGCTACCAAGGGCATGTTTATCCCGCGCACCTCTCATGGGACTGTATCCCAATATTTCAATATTTATAGTTTCGTGTTTGAAAAAAAAATCACTTTCGATTTTTTCAAGTATTTTTCTATTAAAATATTTTTTTTTTATATAAAATAAGTACCCTTACCCGACGAGATGAAAACCTATCATACAGATGAGAGTTGAAGTATCTCTGCGGGAAAATAGCGTGCTTTTTTGTATGTATCTAAAATAATTTGTTATATAAGATAGCATTGAAAAATCATAAATCTAAGTGATTGCTTCACCTTAATCGATTATCCAAACATTTGTAAAAATGTTTCTTTCGAATACGAGAGGATGCTCCTCTCATTAGTGAGACATCACTGGCCCGCAGCGTAAAAAGTAGAAAAGTACTAGAAAAATTCGACAGGTGTTCAACAAGGCTCAATTGGAAAAGCATTGAACCGGCCATCTAAAGGTTGCAGGTTCGATTCCTGCCTGAGAATTTACTTGTGAGCCGAGTCGTTTTTTCTAAGATTTCTATCAAAATAATTTATCAAATAAAATTATGTTAATTTCGGTACGTGGTTTAAGAAATGGCGACTAAATAGTGAAAGTAAAATAATTGTACTAAATATATGGTTTTTGAGCATAAAATTTGTTACGAATACATCACATAAACAACTCCCTCTATCGGAACTCGAACCCAAGGACCGTTATTGCGAAAGGCAGGATCGCTACCGTTGCACGTAGCGGTCGTAAATTAATAATATTACTCATATACAATAAAATAATGGATGGAAAACACAATTACATATATTAAAAAAAACTGGTTGGTTGCCTGTAAAGTCGGTATACGGGCGAAAGTTTTACGTGACAACGACTTTGAGTGGTAAAATAATTTTAATGTGAATATTCATTCGTATAGTAGGAAGAAGGATGAAATAATAGTAACAATTTAAAACATTTATTTATACAAAGAATTATATTTAAAACATTAATTTATAGGCACGCGTCCCTTCCACTTTTTATGTCTGTCTCTCTCGCTCTTAGGCGGGCTAACCATGCCCGAGTGGAAGGGACGCGTGCCTCTCACTCGCTCTCATTGTAAGCGCATAACGTGAGCGGAGCGTAACGCAGTTTCTTGAAGTGTCACCCGGCAAACCAATTTATAAGACGTTGTCACGTCAAAAACTGTGAGGAATATAAATAGACATTTTATTTCGAGTTATACTTACTTTCTTCTTTTTATTTAGTAACGCTGGCTCAGCGACCTTAAGTGTGTCCTGGCCACCGATACTAGAGAACGCCTTTTTCTTCGTCTTCTTGTTTATTCAATACGAGGGGTATCCTCAACTCGACGACTTTAAACGCCTATTTTGGGTCTGGAGAATGTTTACTCCTTTATTTCAGCCATCCCAGCTCTGCCAAGAAAGTTAAAAGCGTCTTCACCTTAGTGAGAGCCTCCCGGAGATTGCTCAGCGAGGCGAGATGCTTTGCCCGGTAGTGGGCCACTCCTTCATAGTCACTTGTCTCGGTTTTGTGCGGTTTCTCGTCACTCGCTAGCTTGAAGCTCGCAAAGATCCGCTTTTGCTGCATCACCGGCGACCTACCGGTCTTCACCCTAGTGTTTTACCCGTATACACCCTTTTGACACTTCAATCTTCACCCATTCTCTCTAAATGGCAAAGCCAGCAAAGACTATGGGCTTAAGTCTCTTATAACATTATATCTTTCCGAGTTATGGTTGCTCATTTGTTTCTATATGTATTACATCCGTTGTTTAGGCTAGTTTTATATCATAAATATGTGTAGCTCAGGATTACTTAATTATCCTGAAGTAGCGCAGCTATTAGTAGAGTTTTTCCTTTGCCTAATCACCTCTCGCATTTGTGGTGGAAAAACAGCCTTATTATTAATCGCAAAAGCTGTCATTGTTATAGCACAAGATCTAGAGTGAAATATGGTTATATGTGCTAAGGATTTTTTCTAGAAGTATATTAAGTGATTACTATATTACAAAAACAGACATTGCCAACTCCAATAAAATATTCACAAATAATAATGGATTTTTTTATCTAAAATTTGAAAAAATTCCATCGCAAAATAGGAAAGCGAACATTTATATTGTATATTGTGATGTTCATTATTGTACTTAATACCCGTACTTAATTTGTAGTCGTGTGCATGTGAGAAAGATAATGTTTTTATACCTATTATGCGCCTAAAATCCCTGCCGCAGCTGACAAAAGAGCTGATGACCTTGAAACGGCTGAACTGATTTTCGTACAAAACGTGATGTCAAATAAAAAAGGCAATGACTGATACATAGATACACATGCACACATAACTGTCAAACTTATAACACATTTTTGCGTCAGGGATTAAAAGTCTAAAATGTATCAAGAAGTGCACGAAGCACGAATGAGCAGTGGAAATGAGAGCTTTAAAAAGTATAGCTGGAGTGAATTTGATGGATTAAATAAGGAATGATGTGATTAGAGAGTGGTGTGGTGTGGAAGAAGATATAGTGACAAAAGATGTATTTCAGGATTATAGAAAGTGGAAATCTGATCTCTGCGTAACCCGGCGCAAAAAGGGCGTTATTGTATGTAATGTAATAATTTTAAGAAAGTTATTAAAGTTGAGACGTGAAGACATGGTCCCTTACTATGGGCCTAATAAGAAGGCTCGAGATCACCCAAAGGTCATCGCGTGCTATGCTCGGAGTTTCCCTACGTGATCGAATCAGAAATGAGTAAATCCGCAGGAGAACCAAAGTAACCGACGTAGCTACAGAATTTCCCAATTTAAGTAGTAGTGGGCGGGGCACATAGCTCGTAGAACTGATGGCCGTTGGGGTAGAAAAGTTTTGGTCACGGATCGGAAGACGAAGTGTAGGCAGGCCTCCTACTCGGTGGACCGATGATCTGGTGGAGGTCGCGGGAAGCATCTGGATGCGGGCAGCGTAGGACCTATCATTGAGGAGATCCTTGGGGGAAGCCTTTGTCATTTGGTTGAGACGAGTATTAAAATTATTTTTTACTATAATTGGTGTGGATTCTGAAATAGTCATAAAAATTATTTTTATGTCACTCTTACAGAAGGCAATGCTATGGCTGATAACATTTTGTCGTTCTTCTTTTATGTTAATTTAATTACACAGCATAATACACCGTTTTGTTTAAATCATACAGTCGATTATCACGTGAATGTTTGTCAAAAGATCGGTAACATTTGTCAAGCGGTATCAACAGACAGTTTCCTTCATCTCGCTTCCTTGTCACTTATCTTTAATGAACGCTCAGCCAAATATGTCATCTGCAATCATCCCATTATATATCTTATTGTCGATTCCAGATGTGAATTTTCCGATCACATTTTGTTCTCGGTAACGCATAGTAATTTTGAATAATTGCTTTTTATATTAAATAATGTTTTTAATCTTGATTAATCGAATTTGAGTTTACATTTGACCTTCATCTAGCTTTAATAATTATTTAAACGTACGCCAGTATACCGTAGAACCGTGTCACACTAAACCAGCTGAAAGCAAAGAGACAACAGTATAAAAATAAATAATTGATATAATGTGACATGGTTGCACGTTATATAAGTACATCTTAATGTTCGTCACTGTAAACAACCCACACACGACTGACAAGATAGTCTCATAATTTAAAAAGGATATTTAAAAAAATACGTGGTATAAATATGAGGCATATATTTTCGTAAGGGAGTCGATGGAAAAAACATTTAACACATTGAATGCCAAGAATTTTGAGGAGTCGATGTCGATTCCCACCGTACATTAGAGCCTATACGACTTAACTCGTACCTTTCTACAGGTTATCTAACAGTGCCAATGTACGAGATGTTTCGTTTATTTATGGATTTGTCAAGCCATACAACCTACATTATTTTCATCTATTTTATAAGGTTTAGTTAGTGTAACTAAAGTAAGCTCCCAAAAATATGATTTCATTACGATATCATTACAAATATTTGAAATTATTGGCTTTTCTCTAGTAACAAGAGTCTACTAACCTTCCGGAAGAAATTATTTAAATGAAAGCGGAAACCATATCAAAATCTAATTTTAATAAAATAACTTGTTTAGGGTTTTTTATATTGAATCCTGACGTTTCGACTCCTTTACGGGTGCCGTGATCACCTCTAAATTGCAGACCTTGAAGACCTCTAAATTGCAAGGCTATGCGATTCTGATGCACACTCTTCGAATGTATCCTATAAAAACGGATAGGCTAGCTACCATCCGTCTTTACTCAAGGCATTTGAGAAAAAGATCGTCATTTCCGATGAGCTTTTTTTACATTCACACCAATTAGCCTATCCAAAAGTAAGCACTGTAAGGCAAGACATACATATATGATACATAGATATGTAATATTCATATATATATATATATGAACAACACCTATGACTCACCTCAATACGAGCACTGAAATGCTAGTATTCATCATTCAAATATCTGCCCCTTCCGGGATACGAACCCAGGACCGTTGGTGCTTAAGGCAGAATCGCTACTGTTGCACCAAACAGTCATCCTCCTGGCTCATCATAATTAATAATGTCACGAGACAAAAGCTTCTTAAAAATAAATATAAAAAAACAAGTTTCACAAAAGCGACCAATAATAATTGAAGTGAAAACTTCTTTAACATCGTTGTGATTTGAAACAAGATGAAAAGCAAAAGCGACACTAAAAAGAGGCAGACACATAAATAATAGTAGTAAGATTTAAAGTGGGAGAAAATGAGATAGGAAACATTATGTACGTGTGTTAATACGTGTTTGTGTGTGGATGCGTATAACAAAGCTTGAGAGAAGGCATCACAACAACCGTGGTATTTTGTATACGTGTACGTATTATTTTTGAAAGTTTCACTTCCACCACGTGTGAATTGCACAAATGTTTGTTATTGATTGATTTATCTGCTAGATTTTAATATATAAACAAATTTTCACAAGGAAATATTTATTTTGAATACCCATGTTCTTTTTGAGGGCACGGTAATTGGTCCTCATCGGCAAACGTTTTCACCCACAACACCCCATAAAGACTTCGCGTGGTGGTTTTAAGGCGTCACCCCTAACTGTGTTTTCACCTACATAAACGACCTGTCCCTAATTAATTGGGACATTAGGATAATGAATTATGGTCCATAAAGATTTCTGATAAATAATATTTGTAATTCATTATAATTGTTTAGTTCGCCATAAAGTCGGAGTAAGGTGGGTTTGCTTGCGCTGTTACAGCCATAAATAATAAAATTACATAATTGTTTATTGATTGTGGTATTGTTATATAAATTAAAGTATTAAAACCATATTTTATGAAAGAAAATTTAATTGAAAAATACTAGCTTAAATCGACCTTTTTTATTTAGAATGGGTTAGCTCGTTCTTGATCTCAATCAAGCCCAGATGCCAAGACAGGATCCACGATGTAACGAGCTAGCTCAGAAGGTACACAAGTAAATTCTCGGAAGAGTTTCGAACCCCCAACTTGTGAATGTCCGGTCCAATGCTTGGCAGAGCATTATTTTGATAGAAATATACAAGGAAAGATCGATTTAGCTCACAATTAAATTCTCAGGCGGGAATCGAACCTGCAACTTATGGATCTTCGGTTCAATGCTCTCCTAATTTAGCTACCGAGGCTTGTGAATAACTGTCGAAATTTCTAAGACTTTTTTAATTTTTTACTTTGTAGGTTAGTGTTGTCTCCTCAATAAGAAGAACCTCATCAACATCAAAAATTATTTTGACATTGATTAAATAAAAAGAAGGTGTTATTTGACATTACCAATAGACACATAAATTCTATTTTTGTGGTTTTTGAAACTCAAGAGCTCTTAGTATAATCTTCTAATTCTTTATTTGCAGGTTCAAAAGTCGTTTTAAAAATAAAAAAAATTAACTTACTTCCGCAAGCAAAATGCGAAGTAAGCGCAGACAACTAAGCAAGAATCTTAGAGCTCGATATTGCATGATATAACAGCTCCTGATGATGCTCTTTGTGGGGACGAAACACGTGTAGAGTTGTGTATGAAGGTGCGTCGTCGTCTGCCTTTATTGGATGAAGTATTTCGCTTGTTTTTTTCGGAAGTAAGCTATATATTTTTATTTTATCAATGGATATGGAATTTCGTTAAGTAACGCCTTTTTCTTTCAAACACTCAAAAGCCGATGTTCTATATAGAAATTTTCATATACATTTTCAGGGGTTTGCGATTCGTAGTGACTTCACCCTAATTTTACGCGTGACCTCCCATAGTTGTTTGAGGGCAACATCTACAATAAGTTGGGGAAAATAACCTCATCGGAAAAACACGAATTTTCAAACATATATTTATTAAAAGGATCTAAAAAAATTTTTTTTTAAGTTATAAAGATAGAGAACATACGTTCGGTCCATGAATTCTTTGAGCCACTGAAGATATTCCTAGCTTGTTGCTAACTTAACCTAACCTCTTTTTTTTTAACCTAACCTAACCTGATTTCGGTATTACCTTCGATTTTCGTTGCCTACAATAAAACAACGCCACTTACTTTTGTATTTCTATTTATTGTCTCTTTTGATGTAAATTTACTTAAATAATCTATCAATATAAGTATTTCTTAAGTAAGTAAGCGATGAATAAATTCGAACTCCCGGAAGGGGTGGATGCTTGTGTAATGAATACGCGCATTTGAACCTGATTCATGATACATACATATACTACATACATATGTATCATATTTATGTCTATTCGTTAACCTAGTATCCTTAACACAAGCCTTATAGGGCCAAGCTCATTGGTGTGAATATAAGAAATATTATTATTATTAATTCAACAAAATGCAAATACAAAATAAAACAATTTTATATAATTGTAACAGTTAGGAACGTGTCTGATTAAAATATTGTGAAGGAAGCACATGTATGACGAACATTATCTCAGTCATCCTGCGATCACGGCTCCTGTAAAGAGTTGAAACGTCAGGATTTTCAATTTAAATATAAATTATGCACTAGTTATCCCATAACGTAATCTTAGGATCCCTTTAGTTGATATAATGTATTTATTCCTAAAATAGTTTGGCATAACGAGTTTGGTATATTTTTTTTACATTATATTACTTTGTCGTAATTGATTTTAGCAGCATATGTAGGTACTGTGTCATAATTATAATTAGGTCTAATATATTTATGCATAATTATTATTTGCACAATGTTTTAAGGCATAGTGTGTCGTCGCATAATAGTATAGGTATAGCATAAAGGTTAGGTTAGTTATGTAAAAAGTTATTGATGTGTGTCTATTATCTTAAGAGTTACTTATTCTGCGTAAGATGATTATGATTATATTCATTAAGGTTTGATACCAGTATGCCTTTAAAAAGTAATTTTATGCTTAAATATGATTACGCTGATTGTATTTATGATTAAAACAATTATGCTAAATTTGTTATGGATAATAATATTATGCGTAATTATAATTAGTGTGAATTATCATATGCCAATATATTTTATGGTTTAAATTTTTATGCAAATGGAAAGTGAAACCGTAATCTTATTTAGACAAGATTTAACTATTAATGTGACTATTCACTCTTTCGCAAAATAGACTTTATTCTTCTCTTTTTTTGTCTTAATTAAACTTATATTTTGATAGAGTTTCAGATGTTTCAGTACTACAGTATCCCTGAACGTTTTACCCGTGAAACCGTTTAAGGTTGAAGCAAAAATGTTTGTTCAGTAAGCTTCAGGCCGCCATCCTTTCAGTGGGTAACAGAAAGATTTCAGGGTGGTACGTTTAACTGAAATTCCGGGACTTGTGAAGTGCACTCTGTAAACGGGGGAATTTGAATTTTTTTTACGAAGTTGCAGCTTTTTTTCCATGGGCTATTTCAAAGGTAATTTACGAGTAACACGGCTGAAAGCTAAATGTGCAAGTTAACGGGTTTGAACTCTTTTTAAATAACGACATAGACATGTTTTTTGAATTGGTTCGCTCTTGATCCCGATTAAGCTTGGGGGCCAAGCCAGGATCCAAGATGGAACAAGCTAATCTAGAAGGTGCCTATTCACCCTGGCTTTAACAACGGACGGGTTATAAGTACTCGGAAATACAGACGCAGGGACGGAGTTCCTGCTTAGGGCTGGTGTGAATGTAAGGCATATTATTTTTATTGTTTCAACTTTTATGGTCTGTTACCATGTCATGGGATTGTTACCATGTACCTTGTTTTTAGCGAGTTTCAGATATATCGGCACTGTTGCAAGCTCATGATCTTGGAACAACTGTTTCTCCGTAATATATTACTTTAATATGATTTTTAATTTTAATTAAAACACCAATTCAATAAATGGTTTAAAATTGCGTAAACCTCCAATTGTAGGGGACAGTTTTGTCAACAATTGTGCAATTAATCTTAAATGTTATCTGTAATAGCAATCTTGATGTTGGAGGTTGTAATCGTTAAAATAACTAAAACTGGGAAAAATTGTGTGAACGTATTTAACATGATGAGCTCACTCAGTACGGAGAAAACTAAAAGGTGTTACCAACATGATTTAGTTAGTTTCTCAATAAGGCCAACAACAGAAAATAATTTGAGGTTGTGTTCTCATTTACTAACAATAAATTATACTAAAAAAAAGAAAACAAATAGATAAATTATACTAATAATTGCAATAATAATAACACTAAATTATAGGATATAAAATACGCATGTAAAAAACGAACGCGCCTCCGAACCCTCAGGTAGGAGGCGTGGAGGCCTTATATGTTATAGAAATATGGCATAGTTTATGCAAAAAATAAAATTAAAAATAACACTCAATTAATTGAATAAAAGTAAAATAATTAGGTGGTTAACATTAGGTTAACTAGGCGATGCGGTCTCTAAGCATAAAGCTACGCTAGCACCATATATTGGAACGGAGCGTCATACATAAAAATAGTTTTATTTTGTTTCGATGGGAATTTTTGCGAATTTTAAAATTCTCCGTCACAATCTGGTCCTAAACCTGCTGATTCGTTTCCACACCAAAAATATTAAATCGGTCAATAACTCGGGAAGTTATGGCGTAACAGACATTGCGCCATTGAAGCTGATCCATGGGAGCTTCGCTCGCTCCGCTCCAACAATAGTAATTATTTAATATTATTTTTATAAAATAAAGTTATCAATGGCAGTTCAAGACCAATGTCATAGAGAATAAGTTATGTTTCAACGGCTTACAGTTACGCGATTTTTAATTGAAATCAAATTCATTACGGGGCAGCTAACACGTTTTTTTTCGTTGCAATATTTCTTTTCGCAATGCGGTAATAATAGTTTAATTTTATTAACTTAGAGTTGCCAATCGTGTATTTGATTCTAATCTGACAATTTGTGTGCACTGATGATTCGATTTTCTTTGAAAAATTACCTATCAATCTTCCATCGCTTCAATTTAAATCTGCCCAAAAACTTAAGACAATATTAAACATTATTCGTCGCTTATTCCATCATAATATGAATTAAATAACATTGTAATGAAATAAAACAAAATTGTTTGTCTGTAAAGTCGGTTGCCGGACGATAAATTTATGTGATAACATCATAAGAAAACATAAATGAAAAATTGCATACTTTTATATTTCAATTGAATTATTATCACTGAATTATCATTATTTTGTATAAAACAAAATTAAATTATTGAAATTATATTTTTTTCAATAAATTAACATTTAGTTGTTGTAATAAACAATGGAAACCCCATTAACTTTTCACTTCACTTTATAAACAGTTGATAAAACAGTTTACACGTGTAGGTTGTGTGCTGCCGCTGTCTCTTTTCTACTCGGACGCATCGGTCGATGGAGTGGAAGAGAGATAGATGCGTCACATGCCGAACGCTTAGGCAGAACGTTTAGGTCGATCGTGCCTCTCTATTGCTTATTCCGTGCTCTCGCTTGTACGCTTGCTCAGATGGTACGTGAAACTTTTTCGTGCGTATAGCCGGCGTTCATCAATTTATAAGACGTTATCACGTCAATAATTTTGTTGTAGACTCTACTTGTGTAATGGTAGTTCCCTAATAGTTTTGTGCACTGATGGTGATTTCAAAAGATAAACCAATTCAAATTAGGTTCAGCTTGGTTATTGTAAAGATGACTTACCCCTTAAGCAGAAAATCCACTGAACCATAAATCTGTTAAATCTGCATGCTTTATAAACAATAATGTTTTTTAATACTGAAAACTAAAATCAGTTTTCTATCAATATAGCTTGGTTTCTTAAACAGTATGGCATCTTTAAGTTTTGTTTTGTATAATCCGAAGCTTATTACAAGGCCATCAACATTCCACTATTGTGTGAACAATATTACACATACAGTAGAGGATATTTGAATTGCTTATTGGTTATTCTGTTTTGCATGCTTCGGTTATAGGAAGTCGGAATAGATGTAACATTTATGTATGTCCGGGCATTATAGAGGATTTGATGGCAAAGCATTATAATGGCGGAGGGGAGAGAATACTGTCTTATGTATTATTGATAGAGGTATGTGTATTTATTTACTCGTGCGTTGTTCTGGCGCATGTTTGGAATATAACACTTTTTCGGGTTCCGTATCGTAAGAAGAAAAAAGAAAAATGTTTATTCACAGTAGAGCTTTTTTATTATTTGAATGGGTTCGCTCTTGATCCTATTCAAGCCCTGGGGTCAAGAATGAATTTATGATGGAACGAGCTAACACAGAAGTTGCCTATTCCTGGCTTTGAAAACGGACGGGTTATAAGTACTCGGAAATACAGACGCAGGGAGGCAGTTCTACGCCTTTGCTGTGCGTATTATGAAAGATGTTGAGAAGCTCTTGGTGCGACAGGTAGGAATAGCAATCTATAAAAGGTGGTAGCTCACATTGCGTCTGGATGTCCGATGGAAAAAGAGAAATGACGATATGAGCACATGTAGTTCCCGAGCACACTCTCCAAAGTACAGTCTGTAGAAGACCGATAGATAGGCAACTTTTGCGGCTAGTATTTATGCGATATTATCGTTCTAAATCCTCAAGAGTCTGAAGACTGAAGTCTTAAAACAGTAGGTGTTGCCAGTGATGACAAACTGCACTTAGTTGTTGGCCTCTCAAATAAGATAAAAGTCACTTAGCGTTCTATAGAGAGAGCTATATAAAGTGTTGCTTTGCGTTATGAAATCTCATCTTGATCACAATTACGGTTGCTTTAAAGTAATTAGTCCATACTAATCACCAATCTGAAGTTGCTCCGGAACGCAAGCGCCGTCTATCGGTGATGTACAGAGGCTAGGTGGCGCAGCAGCATGACGTTGAACACACATTTATCCTAACTAGCGCTGCGAGCAGACGTTCTCTAGGAACCGTACCGCGATCCAAAATTATTCGACTGTCAACTTGTCTTAAATCAATCTTTTGGAGCTCAGTCTTGTTGCAGAGGTCGAACTCTCAACACGCGTCTAGCGACTGTTGCGTGTTCTATATATACATGCACATAAAAAGTGTGTTGGTCAAATAGATTGGCCCACATACTTTTAAAGTGCACCATTTAAAATAATATATCTTACATTCAAACAATTTAATTGTTATATGAATACAAGGGTAAACGATAGATGAATAAGTAACTAATATTCATAGAAACATATAAAAACAATACTATAATCGTAATAATATTTAAATTCACTTCAATTAGCCTAGCCTAGAGTAAGCACTAGAACGCTTATGCGATACTAGGTTAATGAACGATACATATATATTTATATACTTTTTGTATTTTTCAATGCTGCCTTACCCACTGAGCTAGCGAGCTCAATTGGAAGAGCATTGGACCGGACATCCAAAAGTTCAATTCCTGCCTGAGAATTTATTTTTGAGCCGAGAACATTTTTTCTAGAATTTTTCTATTAAAATAATTTATCATATGATACTCAACATTTATAGTAGCACATATAAATACTAATGATTCAGGGTATAAATGCTTACTGGGCTGCCGCAATTCTCCCAAGGCGGTCGCTTAGATAAAGCCTATGCAGACTTCCTAGGATAAAGAACTTTCTAGTTGGTGGTAGCCACGATACGAGTTCGAAGCTTCGAAGTTATGTCATAACTTCGAAGCTGGGCCGGAGTATCCATGCAGGATTCACCACTTCCCTCCCCCGCGTCAGGTGCCTAAGTTGCCAGCGGCGCAAAGAAAAGTAGAAATGCTTGTATTCACAACATAAATATCTGCCGTTCGGGATTCGAACCAAGGACCGTTAGGCTTCGAAGATAGAGTCTCTGTTGCTTAGTGAAACCTACATTATTGTTATGATATATCTTATATTTGTCTATGTTTTATCCACATTTGAATGAGCTCACATACATAAATTATATTCAACCAGTAATATACAGTGTCATTATTAAATTCCATTGAGTAGTCTCTTGAATAGACATTAATGCATTATTTATGGACGACAAAATAATGGTCACATTAGAAACATCGAATTTAGGTCAAAGTTATTATGCAGATAATATTTGATAAGATAATCTTTCGTATTTAAGCATTGTAAAGTCCTTAGCTTCTAGTGTCCGGGTTAGGAAATAGCCTACAAAATTAATTCGTGCGTAAGTTAGAATCAATGGTAGCGATTCTTACTTTCGCACTGAAGGTCTCTTTTAAAATCTGGTAGAGGCAAATGTTTGTATTTTTCTCCGAGACGTTTTAAAGTTAGTTTTGTTATTTATACGTTATTTCGGACTAAATAATTGTTGAGAGATGTCAGTTATTTATTTATTTATGCGGTCAGTGCATTTCTGCAACATTTTTAAATTTCTTATTTAAGTTTATAAAGCGGACAGTTTATTTATAAGAAAATAAACATTGTATTATCTGTTTTACAAGTAGACAAAAATTGCAAATAAAATTTAGTAAATTTACTCACCTTCAGAGTTTACTAATGGTATCAATAAAAATTTAACTTGATAGAAAAACGGTAACAGATGGACCAGCGAACTCAACGTTAAAAGAGTAACACACATAAATGATAACTTAAAAAAGTGATTTATTTTAACCGGATCTGATGACTGGATCCTACTGAATCCATGGATTTAGCAGGGGATCCGGTGAGATAGCAGCGGATCCGGCAAGTTGGTACCGGATCCGAGTAAAGTAATCACCCAATTTTTGATCTACAATTTCTCCGTATGAAAAGGTTGTCTTTAAAATTCGATAAAATATTTATAATACATGTTAGCGTGATATTAAATCTGTTTTGTATTGTTACTGACTTTTTACAAATGTATGTTTTGCTTGTTACAGATTCATGTCATGCGCTGATTTCATACGCAATGTTATCCGAGAAACGTGAGTTGCCGTTATTTTAATATTTCGTTGTTTTTAAGTGTTTATAATTAAAACTTTAAAATCTTCGTATTACTCCCATTTTATTTTTCTTTTTTGGGAGCTTTATTCAAACACGGGTAAGATGAAGCTACATCTTATCCTAATCTTATTGACTAAACTAATGAGGCTATTAATGGCAAAGTTGACAAGAGTTTTAGCTGCCTCTGAGAAGGGCTCAGCTAGGATGTTGGTCAAGAAACCAATGTTGTGCATCATGGTAAATGGATAGTTTGAAATAATTGATGATATAAGTCTACATATAGTCTCCTTTAAATAGAATGTTCTCCCAATATAACTCACTGTCAAAGTCGACTAGTCTCGATATATACTCCGATTCTTTGAATATATTAAGATCTATATTTCTCAGTAAACCTACATTATTTAATGAAGTTAATACTAAAGAACGTACTTTAATGAGTTGGTTTATACAATGTGTCCTGTCACCAGTGTCAGAGCCTTTGATGGAGTGAAATTTGGCATTTTCTATCGACCAATTGCCCTTCAAATTTTGTTTTATTTTACAGCCGCCATTTTGTTTTCTTGGTAACCAAGAACTGGGCGCTCATACTAATTCGACCACCACTACTCATGGAAATGTCCTATCAACATTAACAAAGGTGTCATTTGATAGCTAAACATGTAGACAACAGTTACACAGCCATCATGTTTCAATTGTCATGGAATAAAAAATAGAAAAAAAGAATGAAAGAAAAACAAATACATTCTTTTTGTGTATTTTTTAATTATTGGCATTTTGAGAAAAACCAAATTTGAGGGGTAATTTGTCGATAAAAAATGCAATATTTCACACCATTAAAGGCTCCGACACTGGTGACGGGACACATTGTATAATTATAGAATTCTTACCATTCTATAACCTGTAATCATGTGAATCAGTGTAATTGTAATTGCTGTTATTTTGTATATCGTATGCCGCTGTCTCTAATTAAGGTTTTATTTGATCAGATAGTTCTTATCTTTGTATCTGTTTTGTGATTGTATTAGTGCAACCTTGTTGGTGAACAGTTTAATATTAAAAATATACGTCCCGTGTGGCAGGCGGCAGAGTAGCATAGTACAAGACCTGTACATTTAAGGGGGTTATTGAAAGCGACTAATGATACCAGATGAAACCATCGCATACCGTCCGTAGAGCATAAAATGGGCAGCAGAGCATTCCAAATTATGGGCTTTAACTGTGAATTTCGCCGCTAAGAATTATGACAAAATCCTCCATTTTTGATGCAGGCTTTCGTTGAAGACATCCAGCCTTGGACAGTAGCGTACTCAAAATTATGGGCTTTCACTGCGATCCCTAACCGGCGGCTAAGCGACGAGATTATGACAAAACTCTCAATTTTAGAAGACAGTCTTTCGTTAAAGAATTTCAGTCTTTTGTCTCAGATGATGACATATAGGATGTCCCTGATAATATACACCAAGTCGAATTCTTTATTGTTTCATTATACCTCTATTTGTCTGACATTAAAATATTGTATTTTTGTGAACAATTCAAATTGATATATCTTATAATCACTTCCAATTGAGCTACCAAGCCTTGTGAACATCCGTTGATATTTCGCATTCATTACACAACGTCAACCACTTTTGAGACTCGAATCCTGAGACCGTCGAAGGGAAGCGAAGCCGTTTAAAGTGCACATAATAATCAATTCACTATAATCGCGTCAGAATTTAATAGCGCAACCTACCAACCTGCTGGAGACGACAAATATTATCTTTAAAATAACATGCACACAGGAGCGGAATTTTTACGAACTCGGCAAACAGCTAATGAGGCTGAAAGTGTTTGCCAGTTCACAGCCCGGTGGCCCCACTCGAACGTTTCGAGGAAAGACCGAATTCTCTGTTGATCGCAACTCTAACTGTGTCTTGAAATTGTTTATTATTTTGCCCTGGGGTGGGTAATCAATCATACTTTTTGAAGTTTCGTTGACACAAGTAACAACGCTGGGTAAATTAAACGGTTCGCTTTGTTTTTATGTGCAGCTTTTTTGGCTTTTTTGGGAAACATCTATTAATTAGCAACATTAGGAGCTGGATGCATCATTATTAGCTTATGAATGTCCCCAAAACTGGAGCAATGGCCTTCGGCGTAGATGAAATTATCATAGGAATTTTTATCTTTGTTAATAGAGGTCATGATGATAATATGTATTGATGGGTGCTATTGGAAAAGCAATCAAGATCAACGACTGTACATGTCGCATTTTCAAAGCCTAGGATTTGATCACGCCATATAATGAATGGCGTCGCAAAAGTTGATTAACCTCTGATATCTAATATCGATATTTGATGACTATTTGGTGCAACGGTAGTGATCCTGCCTTTTTTTGAATGGGTTCGCTCCTTATCACAAACAAACCCGAGGGCCAAGACGGATCCTCCGTGATGGTACGAGCTAACCCAGAAGGTGCCCATTCACCCTGGCTTTAAAAACGGACTTGTTATAAGTACTCGGAAATACAGACGCAGGGAGGGAGTTCCACTTTGCTGTGCGCGTGAAAATTATGTTGAGAAGCGCTTGTTACGACAGGTAGGAATAGCAACCAAAAAAGGCGTCTGGATGTCCGATGGAAAAAAGGAGATGGCGGTATGAGCAAATGCAGCTCTTGAGCACACTCTCCAAAAAACAGTCTGTGGAAGACCGACAGACAGGCAACTTTGCGGCGATGAGCTAAGGTGTAAAACTTGCTCTTCATCAATGGCCTTTCGTACCGATGGTCTTGTTTGAGTCCCGGAAGGGGCAAATGATTGTGTGATGAATACGGTAGTAATTTCTGCTTACTTTTTTGAGGAAAAACGGGAAAACGGCAGGATTGTTTGTATATATGTTTGATTTACAGCTTATAAACTATGTCTTAGTCGTGTAGTATCCAACAGAGTAGGATAGCACAAACCCTTACACTTGAGGGTATTGTAAAAGACCACTGATGATACTAGAGGTAAACACCATATACCTCGAGGAGACCTTAAGTAAGCCAGCAGTATTTTCCTGATCACGGTCTTTTATTACAATCTTTAAAGCGTAGATAAGTAATAATACATCGTTCTGAAGCAAAAATATGTAGCTGAGTCTATGGAACTCAGAAATCACTATGGTATCCCAACAACCAGACACGAGCAAATATAGCAAAATTTGTTTTCTATATTGAGTATCCACTCGGAGTGGATTTACTAAGAAAACCGGTATGTATACCACTATTTATACCACGTAGGTTGTTATTGGTGGATGCTTCCATTTCGGTTGAGATGATGAAACTGCCTTCGGATACCTTATTTGAATTCAAGATCACCTTAGTACAGTGTGTGTCCTTTTGACCGCTGTTAAATTAACGGTTTGTTGACAAGTCACGTGTTGTAATTGGTTGATTTATCTTGATATGGTTTTAAAGTGGCTGAGGAGTCTAAATGGTGATCGACTATTTGAATTTGAATTAGGACTTATATTGGGATTAAAAAAGTTTATCTTAAGATTAAGATTTAACGTACATAGTCTGTTAACATTTGTTTTAGTTCCCACATTTAATTATTCAAATTTATTTAAAAAGTATACTGCAGAAACGAAAATAAACTTTATTCAGATTCTTTTAAATAAGTTACTGTTTTACTTTAACTGACAAGAAGAATGAATGCAAGAAACTCGTGAGTATTTATAGATGTAACAACATTTATAATATTTGTAAATTGTAATCAATCATAATCAGAGTCACCATATGTTATATCGTTGATAACGGCAAAGTCAACTCATATATGATTCACAAAAGTATACCCAAATATTGCTTTGAAGTATAGATTATATGGTAAGTAGTAAATAAGTTAAAAATCATAGCTTAAAAATACCTGTAAGTAAAGGCAGTTTTTGATAATTCAAAGCAGACACTTTGAGAAAATTTGAAACATTGTTAATGCTAAGTATAAAATTTATGCATTTAGTAATATAATTATCAACTCAGGCAACGAATACGTTTTAAGAGAAAGTTAAGTTGTTTACATGTAAAATACGTGTTCAGTTCAAAAAATTGTTTTGTTTCGGGTACAGTTTAGCAGTGTAACAATCAAGTTCTTACGTATTTATTATGAAAAGAATAAAAATATTTTTTTAAATTTGCTTACTACATTGTTTCAATCCAAGAGTTCAAATGCCGTCGCACATTGGTTTTGTTACAAACCCTCGTATTTCTCTCACCAACATCTGCCTCTTCCTAGATTTGGATTCAGGACTGTTGGTGTGAAAGGCAGGATCGCTACCGTTGCACGGTTGTCTATAAATAATGTCGTGTTTAAACGGGACAGAGTTGAACAACAGGGTACACTTGACCCGCTATTCGACAACATTATGCATTTTGTAACACTCCGATATAGCCGTGGAAGTTTGCTTGGGTAGTTCGGTACAACAAACCTGTTGATGTCGCATAAATATCTTAAGAAGATCGTTTGTCCCCACAACGATATAATTAGTTGTTTGCACAACAGTTTGGGAAATGGTTTTTATTGTGTTTTACTGTTATAAGAATCGCAGGGGGATCGTAAATATGAATTGAATATTGTGACATATAAATTCATAAGATTTAATGAAGGAGAAAATGAGATAGAAAGTAAGTAAGTAGAAAGTGTCTGTCTATTATGAATATCGCTTTCTCGTTTCATTGAATTTCAAATCACAACGATGTTGAAGAAGTTTTCACTTTAAAAAAAATATCATAATAGGGGTTAAAGTATGAAATTGCCGTTTTATTGCAATAGGTTCTTTGAATTGACATAGAATCTTCATGGTTTGAGGTTTTCGAATGAAACTTTTTTTAAATGGTTTCTATGATGTTCTTTTTTTAAAAAATGTAAAACATTTGAATATCGACTTTCAATTGTTTTTGTTATTCAATTTAGACAAGAAAGATGGATACTGCGAAAATTCGAGTTATTTTTGAATACGAGTTCCGACGCGGAACTAACGCGGCAGAAACAGCCCGCAATATCAATGCTGCGTTTGGAGAGGGGTCTACTAATGAACGCACCGTGCGATTTTGGTTTAAACGCTTTCGTGATGGAAATTTCGACTTAAAGAACGAGCCACGAGGAAGACCGCCCACACAGGTAAATAACGATGAATTAAGAGAGATAGTGGAAGCCGATCCTAGTCAAAGTACCCAGGAATTAGCGGCATGGTTTAACGTTACCTTACCCACAATATTGACTCACTTGCGTCAAATCAATAAAATAAAAAAATACGAAAAATGGGTGCCTCATGATTTGACTGATCTGCAGAAAGAAACGCGTGTTGAAACTTGTGTTGCCTTGTTGAACCGGTACAGAAATGAAGGAATATTGGATCGAATTGTAACATGTGATGAAAAGTGGATTCTTTATGATAACCGGAAAAGAAAAATGCAATGGCTGACCCCAGGTCAAATGCCACAACAGTGTCCTAAAGCAAAACTTACCAATAAAAAGGTAATGGTAACTGTTTGGTGGTCTCAGCATGGTGTTATTCACTATAGTTTTCTCCGATCTGGTCAAGCAATAACGGCAGATGTCTATTGTGCCGAACTCCGAACCATGTTGACAAAACTAGCAGTAAAACAGCCCCGACTCATGAATCGATCTTCACCATTATTGCTCCACGACAACGCGAGACCTCACACAGCACGAGAAACCATTTTGACCCTTCAGGAACTGCAGTTAGAAACCATTCGTCATCCTCCGTATTCACCAGACCTTGCTCCAACGGACTACCATTTTTTTCGTGATTTGGACAATTATCTACGTGACAAGAAGTTTTCTTCCCAGGAGGCAGTACAAAATGCTTTCACACAGTTTGTGCAGTCTAGATCGTCGGAATTCTATCGCAAAGGCATTAATGACCTTCCCATTAGATGGCAGCAATGTATAGATAATAATGGCAACTATTTTGATTAAATAAATTTGTTAAAAATTTAAAAAATAAACAATATAGATTTTCAGTACAAATCGGCAATTTCATACTTTAACCCCTAATATTTATCTCAAGGCCCCGCTTCATAACTCAAAGTTAAAATTATTATGGGTAAATGTGTAATTTCATTAAATTCTGTTTCATTTTCAAATTAAATAGAAATCAGGGCCTAAAATAATGTTGGTATTGTAACGTAAATTCCGGATACCCGGGCAAATGCGGTTTGGTTAATCGCCCCAGTCCGAGTTCCACCCGGGGAAAAATAATGCGTCTAATCTATGATGGGTGTCGATGAATGAATTATAATGAGGAAACGGCTGTCGTCAGTTTAAGAAATATTTGTAAACATTCGGGTCTGTCAAGGTATTGGTAGCTCAATTAGAAGAGTACTAAGGGATGTTTGAGTCCCGCCAGAGATGTAAATCTAGTCAATGCAGTCGCTTAGCATAAAGATTTGCTAGCACCATATATTGGAGCGTAATACTATAAAAATAATGTTAAATAAATTTTAAAATTCCATACGAATGAATTCTTTAAAAAAGCGCGCATTTTTTGTTTTAATGCGAAATCCCGTAGAGCTTATGTTTTTTGGTCATAACTTTTTATTTTTGTGAATTTCAAAATTCAGTCGCAATCTGTTTCTTCTTTGTTCTGTTCTGTCTTTACTTGTATGTTGATTCGATTCCACACGAAAATTATTAAAATCTGTTAAGAACTCGGGAAGTTATGGCGTAACAGGCAGCTGATCCAACAAGTAAATATTTTTTTGTGATCAATTCTTTAGATATAAAAACCAGCAGTCTTAATAACAAAGAACATAATATAAATTATAAAATAGGCCTGTAAAATACAACTATGCCTACAAGCTCTCGGATGGGATAGTTATCGGAGGCGTAGTCGTTTTTTACAAGCGTATATTATATCTTATAGAAATGTGGCATTGTAAATGCAAGAAATAAAATAAATACAATGAATGTAGTATATAGCTGTTTCTTTTTTATCGATTGTTCGATATTTATGGTAATATAAGTTATATTCGGGATTTATGCCATGTAACTTGTTTTTATTGAGTTTCCGATATCACGGAGCAATTGCACCGGTTCCTAATGTTAGTGACCGACTGACCGGAGCAGTTGCTCCGTGATCATGGCACTTGCAACAGTGCCGAAATAACGGAAACTCAATAAAAACAAGGTACATGGTAAAAATCCCGAATATAACTTATATAACCATAATGTTACTGACCATGAAAGTTTAAAACAATATGTTCGATATTTGTTAAAGTATTACATTCGATCTTGTAGGTATATAGGAATCGATCTTGTAGGTATGTAGGTATATACGAAATACTTGGAAACATTCGACGTGTCTGTTAAGGTGTTTATAAGCTCAATTGGAAGAGTATTACGGGTTGTGTATTCGCATTCCATCTGACGCCTGAGCCAAAAAGAATTCTTTCTTGTAATTTATTTTTATAAATAAAAATTAGTAGTAAAATGCTAAAATAAAAAAAAATTACAATTATAAATTCGTTCCTTGTTAATCGATCGTTCGGTACTTGTAAAAGTATTATATTCGATCTTATAGGTAGTAGTCTTTTTTGTTTTGGATGGGTTAGCTCTTGATCTCAATCAAGCCCGGGGGCCAAGACAGAATCCACGATGGAACGAGCTAACCCAGAAGGTGCCTATTCAATCTGGCTTTGAAAATGGACGGGTTATAAGTTCTCGGAAATACAGACGCAGGGAGGGAGTTCCACGCTTTTGCTGCGCATTATGAAGGATGTTGATTTGCGACAGGTAAGAATATCAACCAAGAAAGGGTGGTAGCCCGCAGTGCGTCTGGATGTCCGATTGAAAAAAGGAGATGGCGGTATGAGCAAATGCAGCCCTTGAGCACACTCTCCAAAGTAAAGTCTGTAGAAAATCGACAGACAGGCAACTTTGCGGCGACGAGCTAAGGTGTTAGGCCTGCTCTTCACCAATTTGCTGTCACAGAAGCCTAGTAGTACCTAGAATATCAAGAGATGGCGCTGGCGTTTGCTTAAGAAATACTTGGAAACATTCGACGGGTCTGTCAAGGTCCTGGTATATCAATTAGAAGAATACCCGCCCGGATAGGGATGTAGGTTCTGCTTGAAACCTGAAACTAGTCGATTTTTTTTCTAGTAATAACTTGTTTAGATATAAAAATCAGCAGTTAAATGTATAAAAAATATAATTAATTATGAAGTATTTTGTCGATTTCTGAGCGCGAGAACAATTTCATTATAATATAGTAAAACTATTCGATTATTCCAGTTACCTAATATGAAAAAGAAACACTTTTTAAATAATAAACTTCCTTTTTCTTAATTTTATTTATAACTATTACTGCTATTACTTTGTCTAAATGACGTTAACCACCCTATTAGAAAGGAGTCGAAACGTTAGAATTGGGGAAAATATCTATAAAGGGGCAGACAAAGGCGAATTTTTAAGGACTAAAATCAACTAACTTGACGGTGATTTTTCCTGTCTATAAAAAGAAAAATGGGACAACTTTATGAGGCAAATGCATACAGGCAAGTCGGGAAAGGCAGACCAAGGTGAACTTTCAGTGACCAAATAGGAGATATTCTGAAAAAGGACAGGTCAAAAGCACCTTTAACTGACGAGCTTGTATGAGATTTGAAGGAGAGAGATATGTATGGATCGTGGAAAGTGGCAATCCGTGATCTCTTCCCACCCCTACGGAAAAAGGTGTCATTGTATGTATGAAAGGGCGTAATAATACCCCAGTTTTATATAATAAAGGCTCTTAACTGCCTTACCTTAAGACCCACTTTACTTTATAAACGTAAACCATAGAAACTGCTAGTGTGCACAGATACTCCGAAATTCGTCTTATTATGCAAATAATAATGAAATTAATTGAATTTTGAAGTTAGACATTATTAGATTCCGCAATGCGTGAGTACAAATCTCGCGTGAGTGATGTATGTTTGATGTGTTGATGTTTCGAATACCCCAAGTAATTTAAGAGCAATTGAGTTTTAAATGATTCTGTGTGCTTGTTTGTAACTTCTACACAGTGATATATTGTCGGTGCTTTGAAATATAATTGATTGGTTTGAATAAATTATTATTTTTATAGAATTGTACCCGTGACTCATGTACAAATACTCGTTGTCAAGAGACAAAAGTCAGTCTCTTCCGGCAGTCGTACCTAAGACCTTTGGTGCAAAATCCGGACTGGCCGAATCTACTACTGTAGATTTAATACTATAACAATAATATTGTTTATTTATTATCATTAACAATGCCTTAAGCACACATTGAAGCTTTAAACAAAGTACTGTAATTTAGTTATTAAAGTTCTACTCTTAATAAAATTTCTCTCAGGGAAAAGATAAGTTCATAACTTTAGACATCCAGTGATCACTGCTCCTATTAAAGATTCGATACGTCACTATTAAAAAAATAATGTGTACAATTCACACGTGGTAGAAGTGAAACCTTCATAAAAATACGTACACGTATAAAAATACCACGGTTGTTGTGATGCCTTCTCTCAAGCTTTGTACTACGCATGCGCACACAAATACGTATTAACACACGCACATAATGTTTCCTATCTCATTTTCTCCTACGTTAAATCTTATGAATTAGTTTCTGTCTGTTTTTACTGTCGCTTTTTCATTTCATCGACTTTCAAATCACAACGATGCTAAAGAAGTTTTCACTTCAAAAAAAGACGTGTTGTTTACGCGGTAAAAGAGGTTTAATTTAGAAGTATTGCAACTTTTAACGATCACGACACAAGATAATACTTGCCACTGGTCGCGAATGTAAAAGATGAAACAAAACATAATCCTTATCTTTACTATATAAAAGAAGGACTTTGTGGGTTTGTTACCATATATAGTTACTATTGTTACCATAAGCCTAAGAATAACAGTTTTTATAATCAATTAACGTTACCATAGCAACGCGTGGCCGGGTTATACCAGCAACGCGTGGCCGGATTATACCAGCAAAACGTGGCCGGGTTATAGCAGAAACGCGTGGCCGGGTTAGCTGGTTTATAATAAATATATAATAAAATATATAAATACGAAAGTGAGTTTAACTACTCAATCTATCATAATGAAATTTTGCATACACTTTGTCAGGGGGTATAGAAAAGAACATAGGGTCCCTTTCATCCAGAAAAAAGCGTGCGTGTCCATATGTACGCGCGGCAGAAGTTACACTTTTTGAAGTAAAAACTTATTTAGCATCGTTGTGGTTTGAAAGTCGATGTAACGAAAAAGCTACAGTAAAAAGAGACGGACATATAAATTCATAAGATTCAACATAGGAGAAAATGAGATAGGAAGCATTATCTACGTGTGTTAATACGTATTTGTGTGCGCATGCGTAATACAAAGCTTGAGAAAAGGCATCACAACAGCCGTGGTATTTTGTATAGGTACGTTTACGTATTATTTTTAAAGGTTCCCTTCTACCATGTGTGAATTGCACACAATTTTTATGTTTTATTCCAATTTTTAATAAGATATCTTGAAGAAAGCCTATTTATCTAACACTAGCGGCCCGTCCTGGCTTCGCACGGGTGGACAAAATTCTTTAAATTATTTCTAGCATTTAATATAGCCTATGTTACTCAGCGTGAATGTAGCTTATCAATGGTAAAATAATTTTTAAAATCGGCTTAGTAGATTTTGAGTTTGCAAACATACAAAAAACAAATCTTTCCTCTTTATAAAATAAGTGTAGATATAGCATGAAGTCGCTATTTCGTTGCATTGTTACGGGCGCTACTTCCGTCACTTAAAGAATTTCACACTCAATGCGCCAAAAGAAGTATAACTTCAGAAATGTACTGTTTCCCGATGGGTAGAAATGTAACTTTCATTGGTAGTTTACATTTACGCGAGCGTAGCCACGAGTAAATGTTAGTGCTATTTAGTGTAAGAATATGAAAAATTTTACTAAATGCCATCACTTTAACACTATTTCTCTTTGAAATATTTCATTAAAATCAAGGTAACTTTAAAAAAAAAATCAATAACTAACATTTGAAATAAATTCATTTTAGTTTGGAACAACCGAATTTGAAAGGGTTACTATGATCGATTGGAATAGAGAAATACAATTTACATTTTGAAGACAAGGTTCGAAAATATAAAATATTTATCATAAATGACAATTTGATTAATATATTTTTTTGATATGTATCAATCAATGCGATTAATTCTTATAAATATTTTGTAAATTCAAATTCAGTAGTCCTAAAGTTAAAGTATTTTTAATAAGTAAATCGAAATCAAACGAAAAACAGCATTTACAATTTTTATTGCTATTTTTTTTTAAGTCGCCTCATCAATCCAATGTTTTCGTAGAAACAAAACGATAGCCCATTTTAAAATACCACTAGCGATATCTATTGTCAGTGTTTCGCATATTATGAGTAAAAGTGAGATTTTATGTGTGTTTGTGAAATTAACAATTGATATGTATCCAAGGTTAAATATTTTAATTATCATGAAACCCTCACTTACTTAATGCGCTGGCTCAGTAACATGAAGTCTTCCGATACGAGATTTCACCATTCTGCCCTATCCAGTCCCGTCATGATAGGTGACTGATATCCTTATTGACCTGGTCTTACCAGCGTTACCTGAAGCGTTCATGGTAATGAAATCTTTCACAACACAGCTTCCATGAAACCCTGGAAACCCTCGCACACCGAGGGTTCCATACAAACCTGTAGGCATATAAGTAAAAGTTAACCCATCACGACAATCGAGTCATAGTTATGGTATTTTTATTGCAAAATGTAGATATAACAAAAAAATTAAGGTTTTCGGAATTTTTCCCTCATATGTGCTGTTAAACATTGCCATTCATGCCAAATTTCAAGATTCTAGATCGACTGGAAGTACCCTTTAGGTTTTGATTCCCTCGCGAGTAGTTGCGAGTTCGAAAATATGCGGCTTAAATTGCTATTTCTTTTGATTGCGTTGACATAAAAGTTTGATTTTATTACAGCTCAAAGGTATTACAGACCTGAGTATTTGATATGAATTTAAATTTAATACCTCTACGTGTTCATGAGAAAAGAGGTAGTAACTTTAAAATTTCCAAAAATATTTTTTATTATATGATGTAACTAAACATTTACGGTTTTTGCAATTTTTCCTTTATCTGTACTATAAGACGTTACTCGTAACAAATTTCAAGGTTCTAAGTCTACGAGAAGTGCCCTGTAGGTTTTGATTCCCGTGCGAGTTTCGAAAATTTGCGGAAATTTGCGGCATAAACGTCTGTATCTTTTGATTGCTCTGGCTTAGAAGTTTGATTTTTTCATAGCTCCAACGGACAGTAGGCCTGAGTATTGGATATAAATTTTAGTTTGATACCTCCACGCGTTCCTGAGAAAACGGTCTTGACAGACGGACGAACGGACGGTCGGACGGACGGACAACAAAGTGATCCTATAAGGGTTTCGTTTTGTCCTTTGAGGTACGTAACCCTAAAAATCAGATGTTATAAGATATTAACTGAGGGCTGGGAGGCGTGATTGTTTTTTACGGACGTATATTATATGTAATAGAAATATGAAGCATGAAGAATGTAAAAAATAAAATTAAATACACAAATCAAATGCTTAAAAAAATAATTAATAGTAGTTTATGATACTGTTGCATAATAAGGGTTCTTATGACATGAGTGTGTTTTAAAAAAACGAGCCGTAGGCGAGTTTTTTTATAGCATCACACGAGTGTTATAAGACCAAGTTATGTACAGTGTCATACACTACTTTATCTACTCTCATACTATAATATGTAAAACAATATTGCAAATAAAACGCTGAATATAACAACAAATTTATTTAAATGTCAAATGTTGGCGCCAAGGTGCAAACATCAATTGCGCATGCGTGTTGCGTCGGTCGTCGAGGACTCGTTCATTGAAACCTTTTTAAAGTAGAGGTTCAACCTCCTTGGTCCAGCTGGAGGTTGTATAGGTGTATCGTTATGATAAAAAAGTTATATTATGTTACAGGTGTCCATACAAGACCTGTATCGTAATGAAACTTTTTTTTTATTATTTTTGGCCTGTACGTAATGTTTGTCATAAGCATTTTGTTTTCAGTTTTAGAATCTTTGTATTATAGTATTAGAGGAGATAAACATATTTACAAGCCAAACAGTTAAGATAGTACTTGTTCACTCTTTGTCTTCGAGAAGTCCAAAACTTTTCAAAACAAATTTTTCATGACACCCTGGAATAAGAAAAAAATTATGAATAATTATGTTACGCCCGTGAAAATATGGCATTGTGAATGCAAAAAATAAAATAAAAAATGAAATGCTAAAAAAAATAATTACAAACAAATCAACAAACAGTTAAGATGGCACTTGTTCACTAATTGTCTTCGGCAAGTCTGTTCTCGTCCTCCGGGACAAATAACCGCCCTACGGATGATGGATGCCGATGAATAAATTATAGAGCGGTTAATCGAAGTCTGGCAACTTTGCTAATTGTCTTGGCCGTCCGCTTATCCGTGACATTAGCCTGTAGTTGTATAGTTTTGATCATGTCAACATTGCATAGATGAATGTGTGGTATAAGGTGATATCATTAAAAAAATCTATCAATTTTTTTATTAAGCATTCGACTCTATGTTTTTAAACATATTTAATATTTTATTGTTTTTTAAGCATTTAAGTGTCTACTTGAAAAATTTGAAAATAAAAATAACTTTATTCAAATGCACATAAAACTAAATTGTTTTGAATCGTCCAACATTTTTACCTACCACCCATTCAGGACGTCTTTTATCTGACAAGAAGAATGGGCGCAAGAAACTCGTCAGCTTTAATAGAAGTAACTACATTTACAATATAATACGTCGTCACCATACATACTTGTTTCTATATCTTAAGAAGGAATCTAAAGAATATATTTAAATCATTACAAGAAAAAAATCAACTTCTCTTAGAAGTCAAACGGACTCGGACTCGTCTCCGCTCGCCATCCAAATTAAACCACAAAAACATATAGCAATTACAAAGTAAGTTACAAATAGTACATTGAAATTTCATATTTTTTTATATATAATAAATTATAATATTTGGATAATTCGACGAGTCTATCAAGATCTCGTTCGCTCTATTAGTAGATTGTTTTTTCTGGAAATAATTTCTTTGAACTTTGATGATGTTATTTTTTTACAATTTAACGTTGGGCGCCATTATAAGACAAGGTTGTTTTCCTTTCTTGTCTTTCCCGAAAACCTTATTTATAAAAGACTTCTAGAAACTTGAAACAAATTGATATTCTTTTGTCTTGGCTTGTCAAATCTTTAAATGACTTTGCATTTAAAACCATTAATAGCATTTCGTGAATATAAGCCTTTGGAGACCTTAATATTAACTGGCGCCCAACGTGTTGTCTTCGAAGTATAAACAATTTTAGTTAGAAGTAGAATTTGTTTAACTTAAATATATTTAGTTCAAAGTATAAAATACGTGTGTGAAAAAACAACTACGCCTCCGAGCCCTCAGGTGGGATTCGAACCCTTTTGCTATCCGGGCGAGTGCTCTGACCGCTGAGCTACCGAGATGCTGACAAACGTGGCGAATTTTATAAAGACGACATTCTGTGATCAAGGCAAGGTAAATAGAAAAAATAAAAATAGAGGCGTCGTTTATTTAAATGAATCTAAAGATTTCAAAGAACGATTGATTCAATAGAAAACAATCGTACCATTGTTTAAACGAAACTTGTGAAATAAAAATATGTTTCATTTGTTATCTATAAAATCAGCTACTTGGGTTCCACGAGATGGATGTAAGAACAGAGGAGCAGACAATATTAATGGCTGCCTGTGTTACCAGCAAAAACAAAGAAAACATGGTACGAACAATGTGCGAGTGCAGAGAAAGGAAGATAAATGAATTTCACTTTAATAATAATGATGATGTCTTATAGAGAATCGATGTCTTTCTTATAATTTTAAAATAATGGCTTTTTAAAGTACATCGATGTTATAAGGACGATTTATTAAGATAAGAATTTCTCATATGTGCGCTTACTACAGAAGAAGCAGGTGTTTTTAAGACAAAAAGTTATTAAGGTATTTGCAAACTTATTATTTAATTTAACAGCAGTATAGGTATATATAACCGTTATTTTTTTGTTATGTCATAATTCATTTGCAATTTTTTATAGTATTACAAGAATTTATGTCTGGTGTCAATTGGAAGAGTACTATCCCGAATTGCTAGGAGATGTACGATTGTGTCTAGTTTAAGTAAAGCCATAGTATTGCATTCAATAAGATATAAAATACGCATGTAAAAAACAACCACCCCTCCGAGCCCTTAGATGGGATTTAACATTGGTGGAACGACACTAGCTCATAGTAGAAGTTGAAATAAGTTTGTAAATTTCGACGGACGACGGTAGCAGTTCGCCCGGATAGCGGAAAGTCGTAGAAAATCTCACCTTAGAGCTTAAAGGCGTGGTGTATTTTTACATGCGTATTTTATATTTATTGTTGGCAATATTATACCAACATTTAAATGGTAATTAAGAAATTTGTAATATAGCAACACTTGTCGTTGCTTCCTTCTTCTACGAATGGATGTCGGGGGTGCCGTGTACAATTTTGTGTTTTTCTATAATCGCAAGAATATAACCGTTTTATAGTGAAATCATCTTTAATTTACGCCGCCCTTTCACCACCAGCTCACAAATATACAGTCCACTTTTTCTACATTTAATATTAATATGTCATTGTGAATGCAAAAACAAAATAAATAGTACCTGAACCATGAACAGATGGCACTGGCGTCAGGTGAAGAAATATTTAGGAAAATACGAAGGGTATAAAAATGTCTTGATAGCTTAATTGGAAGTGCCTGGATTGCGAGGTGATGTGGGTTCATCTCCCACCTAATAGCTGAGATCAGTTGAATTTTTTCTTGAAATATTTTCTTTAGATAATTAACTAATTTCCTCGCAAAACTCAGAATCATAATATTATATTTAGTTCTTACACTTCTGCGCCTATCGCACAATTAACCCTTCTTCAACTATATCCGGTCTCAGAGACCGCAACGAGTTTTTGATTTCAAAGTTTTCGAAGATTGCGCATCGTCTGAGTTCGTCCATATATCTTTTCTTTACACAGAATTCTATCGCGCATGCGCTCGTCGAAAGTAAACTTGCGTGAGTTTGGCCTGAATGAATTAATATTATTTGCCAATGGTCTCCGCAACAATAACCTATCAGCGGTCTCTGGGACCACATGTAGGTTTTTAAGAGACTAAACTAAGGGATAGGTGGTTAAGGGTTAAGTAATACTTTTTCGGGACACCTTAACTGGATTGAGGACGAGTTTGATTTTGTTGTCCTGACGTTTCGACTCCTTTTACAGGAGCCGTGATCACAGGATGACTAAGGTAATTGTCGTCATACGTGTACTCCCTTCTAATATTTTAGAACGTTCCTATCTGTTAAAAAACATTGTACGAGTATTTTGCAATTTTGCATTTTATTTCACAGTAAATAAAAGGCAAAGTTAAACAATTTTAAAACCAGAAAAGAAATTCATGTTTAATCCTGAAATAATGAAAGTAAAAGTACACATCATGTTCCACAGCTCGTCTAGAATAACAGAATACATCTCCATAACCAATCTGAGGTCATACGAGGTGAAATAACATGCTCGTTTACTTATGAAGTCAGGAACGTTGTGTGTGCTATTCTTACCTTATGTTGGTGCAACAAGGTTTACTTTGCTTTGATCGCACGTGTGGCCTGCCGTGGAGTATGCATTACATTTTGTGTCTTTAATACAATTTGTACATCCGGTGGCTGGTTGTTATTAAGAGCAGGGGTATGCAGACTGTTTGAAAATATTTAGTACTTTGATTTGATAATAAACTATTATTAGTATTTTTACATACAGGATTCGTTCATTAGATGCTTTTCTAGTTACTCATCTTGTGAACACGGTATTTAAAAGATTGTCTTACAAGCACGAATGTGTACAAAGTGATAAATTCAGCTACATTTTCTTTTAGTTTTTAATTTAAGTTATATGTTAAAATGGCAGCGTAGAATATATAAGTAACGCAATTTCCTAAGAATAACTAAAAAGGCTACATGTCTTCCGTACCGATGTAAAATATCGAAGAAAGAATCTATCATAATATCTATATATCTATCATTGCCGTTGCAAAATATTCTACTTGAATGGCTAGCATCGTCTCAAGTAAGTATTATTAAAATCTTTGATTTACGTAATAAAACTTCAATTATTATAGCCTATTTACTTCCCTAAAAATATCGAAGTAGAAGTGACATTTACAATTATTATAATACAATAAAAAACACATATCACATGTATAAAAATAAAACTAGGCTTTTTATATATATATAAATAACTATAAAACGATACCTTTTAACAAAAATGTAATTGTCTCCTTTAGTTTTAACAGTTCGTGTACACTTTGTGTTGTTTATTTTTTCTTATTGTTTATATTTCACTAGCGACCCGCCCCGGCTTCGCACGGATGCAATGCTCTACTATATTATGCATGTATTATACATATAATCCTTCCTCTTGAATTACTCTATCTATTAAAAAAAACCCGCATCAAAATCCGTTGCGTAGTTTTAAAGATTTAAGCATACATAGGGATATAGGGACAGAGAAAGCCACTTTATTTTATACTATGTAGTGATTATTTTTACATTTTTATTGGATAATGGTTTTTATTAATCTTTTAATGGTTTTTGCTAAATTACTTAGCAAAATTAATTTTAGTTATTTTTATTTAGATACGCTAAAAAAATACAACATAAGTGTACATAAGTACACACACACGTTTTTTTCTATGTTGCGAAGCTAATTGTGTTTCTTTATTTCTAGTATTTGTACTTCAGTCATGGGTATATATATATATATATATTTCATTTTGTATATGTATCTTTTACTCTAGTATCCATAACACAAGTCTTACAGTGCTTTTTTCGGGCTAGGTTTATTGGTATGAATTTAAGAAATATTACCATTATTATATATCTTATTATGAGGAAACAAAATGGAATGGCAGCTGCCACTTAATATAAAAAAATATTTTACTAAAAGAGGTAAAACCATTTCGGGAATTTTTATAAAACCATACAAGCCTTCTTGGGTATTTCACATCGTGAAGGAGTCCCGCATATCTCGGCGTCCCTTGACGTCACCAGGCTAATTTATTGCCGTCACTCTGGCCATGTCCTGGAAGATACTTCGGACATGACAGGACTCTGCTAAGATTTAGCTCGTGTGTTTATTAAGCTATATAACTCTATATATAGAGAGATGCTATGGGCATGGGAGGTCAGAGCATAGTTTAATTTAATATAATTTAATTTCAGGATTACATATTTTATGCATTTTTAAACGATATTTTATATGATAAATTAGAAAAGAAAAAAAAGAAAAGAAAAGAAATGATTTATTTAGTGACACAAATTTACATACTCAACTTATTAATCAAGTTACATTTTTAGTGAACACTAAAAAGGTAATCCACTCAGTATGTGTCGGACGTCGTAGACATTCCGACGCTGGTCTTCCGTGGTTACCTAACTATAAGTATAACTACTTATAACTTATATCTACCCATATATATATATATATATATATATATATATATATATATAAACTAGAGAGCACTACCAGCCTCGCCACTATAAATATATTTTTATAATAATAAAATAATAATAAATAAATAAATATAGAACTAAATAAATAATAAAATAACCCATAAACAGTAAGATGAGATAATTTAACACAGCTGTATGATTCTGATTATGAATAACGGACTTACATTTTTTGCAATTCAAGTAGATACTTTTTTAAATTTCGCTTGAATGATGCTATACTACCATACTTTTTAAAGGGGGTGGTATGTTATTCCAACATTTCGTGGCAGAATATCGAAAACTCCCACGAAATGCAGCTGTTTTGTGGGTGGGACATACCAAGCGTGGTGTAATTCTTGCCTCACGACGAGAAAATGAAAGTTTATTAATTAAGTGAATAGAAAAATACTAGAAAGAATCGATGTGGCTGACAAGTTATTCTCTCTTTTATTTAGTATAAAAATTACTAGAATTACTATATTACTCATTGTATACACAATACCGATTGAGATTTCTTAAAACAATAGTTTGGAAACATTTTTAAAGTTGTACTCCTTTAGGCGCGTTATGAAAATATTATGAGAGTGAAATTTTAAGATGCGCGCGCATCCTTGTAACACAATAGTAACAGGTTGAAGTTGCCCACAAAAGCGACATGGAATAAACCAGCAGGATGAAGTTGGCCGCTTATTGGCTCAATGTAGTTACTCAAATAATGTTATATAACAATTTTATATTATATAATAACATTATAACAACTTAATTTAAAAGTGGTCTTGATATTATAAACTTTTTTAAGTGCGTTTATTGATTTGAGGTTAACTGTCGGTATGTAATCTTTTCATTTGTTTATAATATAAATTTAATAATTTTATGATACCAAAGAGTATTACTTCTCACGCGCGTACATAACACCCACCCATATTTTTTTGTATTATAAAAGTAGTAGGTAATTTGTTTTATATCGATGTTTTTTTATTTTTGACGACGACCGTTTGGTTCAACGGTAGCGACCCTGACTTTCGCACCGACGGTCCTGGGTTCGAATCCCGGAAACGGCAGATATTTGTAGGATGAGTACGAGCATTTACCCGAGTCATATGTATATTTATCCAATACACTAGTATCCATAACACAAGCCTTGCAGTGCTCACTTTGGGCTAGGCTAATTGGTGTGAATGTAAGAAATATTATTACTTTTATTATGGGATGAAAGCATGATTTTTTCCCTAAGGATTTTACTATTATTGAGTAAAAAACAGATTTTTTTCCTTATAAATAGTTATAATAAATATTTTTACTTGATAAACGCTTCATGTGCTGACTGTACGTTAAAATATTTCTTCTGTTCGTTATAATAATTACAAAATCCAAAAAAAAAGAATATCTGAAAAAGTTTTTAATAAACTTCATGAACGAAGTATCTTACCTACTTTAATACCCACATGCAGTTACGAAACTATAAAAAATCTTCCAAACTTGTGAAAAGGTAGGTTTACTAAAATGTCCGCTAAAGCCCCCTTGTCACGCTCCGGTCACGTCTGCAGCGTTGCAGGTGCTCTATGGTCTGCAGTCTGTGTATATTTAAACCCGCCTCTTTAGAGAATATCACATAGCCTTTTTGGACACATCTTTCAGGACAGGTGTTGAGAATTATCCATTTTACACATTTTTATGTGAAATAACATCTTTAATATTTAAACCTTTCCACAAAATATATTTTTTATTAGTTTGTAACGATCGACAAATAGTTTTACGATAAGTAATGTCAAATAAAAATAAAACAACTTTTTTTGCGGTTTTTTGCTCATAATTTATATTTAACGTTTCGACTCCTTTAAAAGAGACCTACAGCGATTGATTTACGTTACAAAACCGTGTTTTTAAATGGACATATAATAGTTTTTGTCTTTTTTCTAGGATTAAAACAATTTAATAGTTATAATAAAACATAGCATTCTTATTTGTGACTATATTTCTTTTCTATACGTTTCGATTTTTTTTAATTCTATGGTTGATGGCAAACAAAACTTTTTGATCTTTTTATGTTTTATTTTTTTATCAATATTTTAAATAATCACGGACATGGTAAGGGCCCTTGTGCACCCTTAAACATGACTGCGTTTTTAACAACCTTTTTAAACTTGTCAAACTCTTTTCAAAATTTTCAACTTGTAATTAAAAATAATATTTTATTTTCAAAATGCTGCACGTTTAAGCACTAAAACGTAGCTCGTATGTACAAGTCACGTGCCCCGTAATGTTTGCGCGCGAGTGCAGTTGTCCCCGGGTACTGCCTCATCTATATTTTAACCAGAAAGTTCCGTTCTAAAAATCTTAAGAAATCTCGAAAGCGGTGGCCTGGGAAAATTGTATTCGGGCTAAATTTTATTGCACACGGCAAATGGACAGTGTGAGAAACTGTTGTGTGAGAAAGATATACGTTCTACTATGAATGCTTTATAAAAAGTTTTATTAATAAATTTAATACTATACTTTTATTTATTTGAAAAATATATAAGAAAATGATAATTATGCGTGGGTATTTATTAAATTGGACCAATATCAATACAATACAAAAACACTATTGATTAAAAAGAAAGGGATATACAAACACAGATAATTGCTTAAAACTAACGTGTAACAATAGGCGGCGTTATTGATAAGAGCGATCTCTTTCAGACAACCTTAGGATGGAGAGGATAATAAGGAAGCTAGAGCTATGGCGGTGTAAATTAAATAAAAAAGAAATAATTAAGCTTAACAAGATAAAATAAAAAAAAAACAAGTTTTTCTTATAACATGTCACTGAAACTAACTAAAAAGTTAAAAAAGCCCAAACTCGATGGGGTTGTGTCATTTTATTGCGTAGTTCCTATGGCCATATTCCAGCTTCATCATCAGATCAGCTCCACGTCATCATAATTTTGTATTGTCATGTGTTATACATATGCATGCAAAATTTCGGCTAAATGGGAAACCGGGAAGTGGGTCAAATTTTGCTTGCAAGATTTCATTACAGACACCGGGACAGGTGAAAGTAAATAAAAGCTTGGAAAGTGAGACTATTGAAGGGTTCGATAATATCAGCATTAAAAAAATTGGTTGAGCGTCATAAGAAAACATTGATGAAACATTGCATACTTTTATGAATTAATTTATTATCACTGAATTATCATTATTTTGTATAATACAAAAAAGGAGTTAATTGATTTTTGACGTGACAACGTCTTATAAATTGGTTTGCCGGGTGACACTTCAAGAAACTGCGTTACGCTCCGCTCACGTTATGCGCTTACAATGAGAGCGAGTGAGAGGCACGCGTCCCTTCCACTCGGGCATGGTTAGCCCGCCTAAGAGCGAGAGAGACAGACATAAAAAGTGGAAGGGACGCGTGCCTATAAATTAATGTTTTAAATATAATTCTTTGTATAAATAAATGTTTTAAATTGTTACTATTATTTCATCCTTCTTCCTACTATACGAATGAATATTCACATTAAAATTATTTTACCACTCAAAGTCGTTGTCACGTAAAACTTTCGCCCGTATACCGACTTTACAGGCAACCAACCAGTTTTTTTTTTTCGATAAATTAACATTAAGTTGTTGTAATAAACAATAGAAACCACATTAACTTTTCACTTCATGAAGTGAAACAGAGATAGATGCGCCAGAAGTCGAACGCTTAGGCCGATCGTGCCTCTCTATCGCTTGTTACGCGCTCGGCTCAGGCGGAACATTACACTTTTTCGTGCATGCTGCCGGTGTTCATCAATTTATACGATGTTATCACGTCAAAAAATGCAAATCTTTTATATCAAAGTGTTTGACCGCTGTGAACTCAAAGACTACTTAACCGATTTTTTCTTTATTTTTAATGAATTTGTTTCGACTTAGGGCATAGGATAGGTTTCATTTTAATTTATAACACATCAACGCGTGGCCAGGTCAGATAGTATATCTATAAATCGTAAAGTTTCATCTATACTTAAGTATTTCATGGGTTAGTAACAGTATCGTAGACTGATGGAATACCAAAGAAGATAATGTATGATACATTATCTTCTTATAACATCAGTCCGTACACAACTGTTGACTGAACATTAGTATAAATATCAGTAATCACTTAGCAGTTGAATTTGTTAAACAAGCGGAAACATTTCTTAACCCTATATTTAACTTAGCGTGAACTATCTCAACAAGTTTCAAAGAGATTGAGCTGATCTCAGACCCATTCCATGGTAAAGCGGCCGTGTTTGATATTGTTTATCATGTTATTCCGACTCGTCGGTTCTATAACTACGGGAGATGGGCTTGACGAGCCTGCGTAAGTATGGAATGCCTCTTGGCAAAATTAGTGGGTTTATTTCATTATCAAACTCAGTGGTCGAGTGACTCGCATACATAGTAACTCCACTCTGAGGGAATCACTGCCCCCGTCAATGAAGAAAACGATTTTTTTTTATCGGCTTGGCTCGGGATGTTGTGGTATTGTCGCTGTTTCTGAATTCCATAATACTAGCGCTTTAGACACATAACTCGCTCAGCGCTAAGCCCTATATGCCAATACTAACAAAATTAGACTTTTGAAAAAGATTTTATTTCTTTAAACCATCTAAATGTTATAGATAATAATTTTTTTTCTATCCCTACCCTTTTACTACGCCCCCTTCTAGTGTGTATCTTTTTCGATACACAGGCCTGTGAAAATAGTTCACACCCAAAACATTTTCGTGGGCCATGTGTATCGCAAAAGATACACAAGTGTTAGTACAGTGTGTATTGAAAACGATACACATGGCGCTGAGCGTGATATCTAATTTCTTTTTTTTTAACATTTCTATATGTGATAAACATTAATAAAGGTTATGGGCCGAATTAACTTTAGAATGTAATTTTTAGTTTCAAGTGTAAAACATCTAAACGGTCAAAGGTCTATTTCATAATTATCATCGCCCCATGATAACAATATTTTTTTATTAGAATTCGGGGTACAAGGAGATTGGCTACATTTGTATGACTTTGTTTTGGCTAAAATAACTAATAATTTGGCTGTGAAAATAGTTGTTTCTTGTACCTTGTATAAACTAAATAAATACTTTATAAAAAAAAACCAATGCAATAGTAATGCTGTGGATGGCATTGAATAGTTTTTCAAGTATAATGCGCACCACGTTTTAATTTTTTGGAAATTTTTCAAATTCTGCGTATGAATGTTCAGAACAATACATAATATTCAATAAATTTTAGAATATTTGTATCGTAAATTTTCATTATTACCAAAAATTTATTTTTATCTTTTTAGTCCATTTGTAAAAAAAAAATTTTCTCTCTCATTTCTTTTAGTACATCTATAACCCGTAGTAAAACGTGGTTTTTTAAAAGTTTTTTTTTATAAAGTATTTATTTAACTCTTTTTAGTTTTAAATTATCTGAATTGTGCCTACTTAGTTCTTCAATATATACATGTAATATATATCAAATATCCAGACACACCACGTGGAGGTTAATTTAATTTAAGTAAAACTGTAAAATATGAAATTGTTAGGTGAAACAAGCCTGTATACAAAATTTCAGCCAAATCGGATAAGAGGAAGAGGTCGAAATAAGGATCTCAAATTTTGACGACAAACCAACAGACCAACAGACCAACAGACAGACAAGTGAAGTTAAGTAAAACGTGGTAATAATAAAACGTGGTAAAAAAGTGCCAGTTGGACTCGCGTTTGAAGTTTCCATACAAACTTTTAGTTAATTAAAAAATCACGCTTGTTGTACGGGGGAGCCCCCTTAATTATTTATTTTATTTTAATTTTATTATTTATTATTAAAGTAAAAATACACCTGAGTATTTTGTAAATATTTCAAGTGCCTACCTGTTGCCATTGTTGATGTCGAGCAAAAAAGGGCAAAACTCGCGTTTGTTGTATGGGAGTCCCCGTTAAATAATTAGTTTTATTTTGTTTTTAGTAATTATTGTTGTAGCGGCAATAGAAATACATAATTTTTAATGATGAAAATTTCAACTGTCGAGCTATCGCGGTTCTTGAGATACAGCCTGGTGACTGACAGACGGACGGACAGACAGCGAAATCTTAGTAATAGGGTCCCGTTTTTACCCTTTGGGTATGGAACCCTAAAAAAACTGAAAAATATATAATAAGTATACTTTGGCATGATCTTTCCAATTGTAAGAAAAATATGAACATTAACTTTTGGGAAACTGTAAGCCAGTAAGTTAATTTTTTAAATTTATAAATAAAAATTAAGCGATTCGTATGAGTTCATTTTGCAAACCAATTAAATTCGACTCTTTGAAATAGTCGACTTCCGTTAAGATAATCTTTGTTTGAACTTGGATACGGGCGAAGCTAAGTTGGATGTTATCTTCAACTTGTCAATGTGAAAAATTATGGACAGGGTAGCTCTGTTAGGAGTAGATTTCGTTTTGGTTTATGGTTACTAAAATTTTTAATTTTAATGATATGTCTGTACGGTATAAACATTTTAACTGTTTAATATTTTTTTTTAACTTATTTTATACACTTGTCAGTCCGTTACCGCGCGCCCCACCCCTCTCAACTATTTTCTCGACAAATAATGAAGCTAGGACCAAACAAATAATACTACCGTAAAACTGATTAATTAAGGAATCAACCACAGAATATTTGGATCTCTGTAACTCAAAAATTATTCGTAATTAAAAAAAAAAACGCGTGAACACGCGTAAATTTGAATATGGTGATAATTGCTTCCGGGACCTACACCCACTTTGTTGGGCATACGATTTTAATTACAATCCAAAATACACTTTGTCACATAGGAATAATGTAGCTTTTTACTAGTGAAAAAGTTTTCAAAATCAGTTTAGCAGATCCAGAGATTACTTCCCACAAACGAACTCTTTATTTTCCTTATTATGCTAGATTTCAAAAGGTGTGGGGCGTTTTTTTTTAATGGATTCGCTCTTAATCTCAATTAAGCTCAGAGGCCAAGACAGGATCTACGATGGAACGAGTTAACCCAGAAGATTAATCACCCTGTCTTTGTAAATGAACGGGTTATAAGTATTCGGAAATACAGACGCAAGATGGGAGTTCCACTCCTTTAATGTGAGCATTATGAAAGATGTCGAGAAGCGCTTGGTGCGTCAGGTAGGAATAGCACTCAAAAAAAGGGTGGTAGCCCACAATGCGTCTGGTGTCCGATGGAAAAAGGGAGATCGTGGTATGACCACATGCAGCTCCTGAGCAGACTCTCCAAAGTATATTTAGTAGAAGACCGATTTCTAAAATGAACACGAAAAGATATCATCCGTTACTTTGTTAGACTACTACTTATATATAAATAAATTATTGACTAAAAGTCCGCCATAACTACGTAATAAAATGCTTCAAAACACAATTTTTAAAAAGAAAATCAAAGCTAATAGTGTCTCTTCACGCTCCCGCTGCAGTCGAGTCGAGAACAGAATTTATTGGCTGTATACTTTCTTTGGCTACGATTTGAATCGTTTGACATAAAAGAGCAGTTATTTCCGTTTAGTGTATCGATTTGATGTTAAACACATCATTAAGTAGCAATTCAAATGTTTGAATACAAATACAATGTAATAATTTTAATAAGGTAAACTTAAAATGCCTGTAAAAAACAAACACAGGTACATTTTATAATTTAAATGTATAAAATCCTTAATTTAATAAAATATATTTCCTAATAAATAGGTACTAAACTAAAGTTTTAAAGTAATAATATTTCTTCTGCTCACAACAATAAGCGTATCCAAAATTAAGCATTAACTATGGCTTATGCATCGAGCACATAACCCAATAGAGTAGAAATGTCAATTATTTTGTTTGAAAACAATTCCGCTTATTCGCCGCTACCACTCACACTGCTCTAACTGAGCTGCGATTGGCTATCCTAAGGTCAACTATCACTCTAGAGATGTGGTAGTGTCCAAGTATCTAAGGTTCATCGATATCGATAGCCAATACATCAGTAATTATAGCAATAATGAATAATACAAACGTGTTCTCTTATGGAAATAAATGTCTATAAATGCTGCTAGTGATCAAATAAGAAGATATTAACCGCTGAATTGCACCTCAACAAGAACCAAACCAATTACCAAATTACATTTATTTAGTTGTATTAAAAGTAAAGATGAAATAATAATTAACCATTCATTGGTTTACTGATTTTTAAAATGAATTAGCTACGTATTAATTCTTCTGACTGATTTAGAGTTTCTCTTCGAGTGTTCTCGAACCGAGAATTCTCGAGAAAATTTTGCCTTACTCGAGACGAAAAAACATTGGTCGTGAAATCGAGAAATTTCATCAAACATTTTAGAACACACCGAAGTCAAAAATTTTAGAACACCAAAATCTGGAAAACTTGTATAAAGCTGTTATGTCAGTAAAGCCTACGTAGACAGAAAATGAACGGGTTTTCTCCTTGTCTGGAAACTTTGTGACGAAAATACGAAACCGATTGTCAGATGATGATATAAATGCCCTCGTATTTTTAAAGGCTTATTTCCATATAATAACAAGACATAGTGGGCTAGCTTTTGAAGCAGTTTCCACTTTAAAATGCGATTGTAATAAGTCTAAGATTATTTATTTATTTATTACGTTGTTATGTTTACTTACGTAACGAAAAAACTCCATTTATAACAAATATTGAAAAGTTGGACTAAACTAAATTACCTGTATCTTATTGTTATTCGTAATTATAAAGCTAGTCTGATTGTTCTTTGTTTGTACCTAATTGAAAAACTGTCGTTTCATCTTACATAAGTATGTAAGGTACTAAATTTTATTGTGGTGTCATGATGACATTGTTTTTAGAAGATATTTTATTTGTTTTTTCCAAAGAAAAAGACTATTTAGTCCTAAAATTGTTTCTAGAAATAATGAAAAAAGATCTCGCTAGAGTTTATTTCGCTTAATTAAAGTTTTATATACTTACTTAAGTTAAAGTCACATGAAAATAAAAATAAATGTTGTTGATTGATAAATGTTGTTGAATATTGCAAAAAAAGCGTAGATTTATTTTTAAATCACACATATTTTTAAAAATTTCCGTATTTCTCGACAACCCGGGAATTCCCGGGAAATAGTGGTCGAGAATTCTCATGCTCCGAGAAATAAATATGGTCGAGAATTGAGAAACCCTAGACTGATTGTTTCTCATCATATGTCTTTTTATTGCTACAAAAAGCTAACACAAAAAAAAACAATTTCTTTGTTACAAACCGATTTATTCAAAAAAGTATAAAAAACGTTTATTTTAACTACACTAGATACCTAATATATCGGTATAATCGATCAAGATTTACATAATCAATAATGCACAACACTTTCAATTAGATCATTAATGCAAATATTATAATTTCAAAATTACTTTTATGTTTGAATAAAATATGTAATAAGCTACAATAATGTTATTTATCGATACACCCCTTGATCCTTTGAATGCAACACTAGTGTTGAGAGCGTAGACTAGAAAGAGATGGCGTAATGAGAAATTACGTTATGTGGAAGCAGGACGCATAGACATATCTGAACACGTGCGTCAACCATTTCGCTTTGATTGTCCAGTTTAACTTGAGCCGTGACATTTTTTTATAAAAAGTAATTTTTAACTATAACTTACCGATAAAAGGTTATTCCGTCGGTTTTATAATTTGAAGTCCTGCTGTTTTTCCACACCACCGAATAGAACAGCACGCCATTATGAAACTATTTAATTTAAATTAAATATCGGAATAAGCAGACACGTACGCACAGATCCAATACTGGTTATGTACTGTTTTAGAGGGAGCGAGCGTTAATATTTATAAGTGAAATATCACTAATCAGTTGCGGAGGCGGACAGCCCAATATTACCACTCTATTGGGGTATGTGCTCGATGGGCTTATGTAACGATTACTAGAGTAACGCATAGACTTACACAATACCAGGCGATACAGTCGCTAAGCATAAAGCTTCGCTAGCACCATAAATTGGAGTGGATCGTAAATATTTAAGAAAAAAAATTATAATAATGATAACTTTCAAGAAGCGCGCGCTTTTTGTTTCAATGGAAAATCCCATAGAGCCAATGTTTTTTAGTCGTAACTTTTTTATTTTTGTGAATTGCAAAATCTTTCACAATCTGGTCCTAAATGTGTTGATTCGATTCCATACAAAAATTATCAAAATCGGTTAAGAACTCGGGAAGTTATAGCGTAACAGACATTGCGTCATTGAAGCTGATCCATGGGAGCTCCACTCGCTTCGCTCGATCCGCTCCAATGATATATAGATATGTTATATTCATAAAAATATTTACATAAATACACGATCGAAAGGCATTGTCAATGTTCGTATGATTAGGCAACGTCCTACCATGAAAATAAACAACTTTTAATATTATATGTAGAAGTTTTTTAAGAAGAAATAGATCACTCCTTATAACTGCAGAACTTAAGAAGGTAAACTTAATGTTTTTTACAATGCCATATTTCTGTAAGATATAAAATATTCCTGTTAAAAACAACCACAGGCGCATTTTATAACTCTATAAAATCCTTAATTTCATATTTTTTCGATTTTTCCTAATAAGTGACTAACTAAATCAGCCAAGATACAAAGGTAACGTATAGACGTACATATATAATACATAGATATGTTCTATTCATAGAAACATTTACATAAGTACCCATGACTCAGATACAGATAATAATATTCATTTTTTTTATGTCTACACACAACAGAGTTACAACAATGAACACGGTTATCGGGAACAGAATATTAGCTTGTAACATATTAGCGCCTCCAAAAACATGTGTAAATGGCAGGTGTAATTACAAAGAGCCATAAAATAAATTAATGATACCGTAAATATTTACAAGAATATAGATAATTAATTAGGCTTGAGTTGGAAAAAAAGAATACAAATGATGAATTAAAATTAAATTTAAATCAAACAAATTAATTTAAAATAGTAGGAATTGATTGTATTAAATGCATATGGTTAAAAGAAAAATCATACAATCTGCCCCATCAGGGACTCGAAACCCAGGTTGGTTTAAACGAAAGACATTGACGCTACCATTGAAAAAGTTCGTATGATTAGGCAACGTCCTTCCATGAAAATAAACAGCCTTCAATATTCTACATAGAAAATTTTGGAGAAGAAATTGATCACTCAGTATAAGTGCAATCAAATTTCTTGAAATCGCTACGATCGATTTTACTGCTTGAAGAAATAGTTTTTCTATCTGTCACAGACAGCGACGCGGAGCTATAAATTTAGGGTCTTAAAATTTTAAATTATATCGCATTATTATAGCCGTAAAAGTGCCGTAAAGCGGAGAGAGTAAACATCGAGGCGTGCCTTATTTAATCGATATATCGATAAATCTTCCTATATTGCTGGTTTAGGAAGAACTAATATAATTTCAATATGTAGAGATTATCGTTTTGCTTTTTGACAACCACTATGGTCGCGTGGTTTGCATATCATACGCGTATACGAGCTGAGGTGGGGACCTAATTGACCTGTTGTGCTCTTATACTGTAACTTTTATTTGTAAAATCTATTTCTATTTTGTGTTGGTCAATGAATGTTTCTCTCTCTCTCTGTCCCTTTCATATCGGTTTTCATGGTAACGCCACTCCAAAGTTTCGGGTTCGATTCCCGGCTGAGTCAATGTAGAAAATGAACTTTTCTGTATTGTTTCGGGTCTGGGTGTTGTGGTTCCGTTGTTTCTGTATTCCATAGCACAAGTGCTTTAGCTACTTAACTTGGGTACAAAAGTCTTTTTTTTTAATTCTTTTGCAAAAACTTGGTTACAAAAAGTTTTGTGGTGACACACCTATGAAGTAAAATATACCTGTATCAGGTAGTCACCGCCCGTTCAGACCGTGCCAATCAACATAGGTAAGTTTATAAACAAAAATACAAGAGAAAATAAAAAAAAACAAATTATTTTTTTAACAAACTTATATGTTGTATTATGTTTGTGGGTTTGTGGGTTTGTGTGTGTGTGTGTGTACAGAATAATGAATGTGACTTTGTCTAATATTTATTTAACTAACACAAGCTAGCAGAATTGTACAACCTTGTTTCGCCGTCCACTTTTTTTCATCGGACAACCAGACTTACAAATAGCCACCACAATTATATGGTTAATGTACCAAAAAGTCGCACAAAGCGTTTTGGTTCCAATTTTGTGATCCGTACCGCTAAGAAGTGGAACTATTTGCCCGAGTCTGTGTTTCCTGACGGATACAATTTAGGAGTCTTCAAGTTACGAATGAATAGCTATCTTCTAGGCCTTACATCTTAGATCGCATCGTCGGTTACCATCAGGGGAGAGAGTGGTCAGCTACTACAGCGTTATTTACTATAAAAATCACAAATAAAGACCATACCATAACACTCAGACCAAGAGCCAATACCTACCTAAAAGTTTCTTTTTACAGTGTCCTAGTCCTACTCTGAGTGCCGTTACCGTGGAAACCAGTGTTAAATTAAAAATGTTAAAATAAGTGCTTTGAATCGTCAAATAGCTGATCACTCTGTATCATTTAAAAGAGTTTTTGTACATTATTTCGTTATTGCGTTTCGTTCCTACTTCTGTTTTCAATAGTTAACCACGAAACTTTCGCCTAACTCGTACTAAAATGTAAATGGCTTTTGTTTGCAAAGTTCAATAAAAGCTAAGTTATGAGTTATTAATCGAAAGCGGGTATTAATAATCAGATTCCTCATCAATGTAGATTATTAAATAGGAAAAGCGTTTTGTAAATGAATATTCTGTTTGAACAGCGATCTCTATTTGTAGACTAAATTTGTCTCGTAATAACCCTTTTTATACAAAGAAAATGCTTCACAAAAGCTAGTATCGATACCGAGCAGCTAGTAGTGTTCCGACCCAGTGGCTGCGAAATCAGCCTCTCCCAGCAGGAGTCACTGAGCATGAGGTAACAAGGGTCATTCGGAGGCTTTGAAAATAAAATCACGGGGCAAAGCGTCGAGGAAAACTAGCTGTAGTTACAACCTGTATAAAAGATATTTTTTTATCTACTTCTTATGTCAAATGTGTAAGCCCTGAATCGATATAGAAAATATCGTTTTCTACATTAAGCCTACTGGAGATCGAACCCGAGACTTATCTTATTTAACCCGGAGTGGCATTACTATGGAAACCTCAGAGGTTGCCAATTTTTATTTTCCCATCCAATGACGGGCACTTAGATCGAAAGCGTTAACCGCTGCGCCATCAAGATTATGACGGTCGAGGGACTGCCATTCGTTATTACGTGTCCGCAAAATAAAAGAGATTTTTGAAAAGATATTTTTATTTTTTAATAATATTTTATGGCGTGGATACCTTTAAGCTATGTCTTGATATTCAGTAGTTTCTTTCCTAATAAGATGATGATAAATAATGATGATTTGTAGATGATAATTTAATTATGAATAGGTTCCACTAAAGATGTGGGATTTTACTGAATTAGCCTCGTTCTTGAGAGAGCGTGAAAAGACACCTTCCTCTGTTTTGTTTTACTTGCCAACACTCATGCATATTGACATATAGCGGTTAATAATCCACCATTATTACACACTAATGTCCGCCATGACATAAAATTAAATATTGACATGAAAACTAAAACTGCTAAAGTGACGTATCCCGTTCCCGACAAAAAGTCCCATATCGATTTTGTATTTAGAAGGCACCATACAGGGTTTTATATAGAATATAAATGTATGCATCCTGTGCATACGGATTTCACAGGTACTAAAAATTAGTGCCAGAGCTAGCAGCAAGCAATAAGAAGTACCTGGTTAAATCACTGAAGCGAACTACCAGTATTGCCAATATATTGAGTACAAAATAGAAGACGAAAGTAGCACCACAAACTCGGTAAGGTTGTTCTATTATTGTAGTGCAGTACCTATTATTAAATATGGGAACTTAAGTGACATTACCAGGTTTTCGTCCGAATTGCTTTTCCAAGAAGAGAAGAAAAGAAGATTTTCCATCTCTAATTCTAATTCCAATACATAGAGTTTAAAATTGATTGAAACATAAATATTGTAGCTTGATCAGCGGTACTGTACCTTGGCGTAATTGGCGTCGGTAGTGTACAAAACGAAGTCTAGAGCACGATCCATCACTCGCAATAAACAGAGCTACCGTACCATTGTTTATTTTGGGACAATATTTGCGAACGATTTTATTAAAATCATCCATTCCGCATGTTTGTACAGCAGATTGTGCTGGAAATATCCATCGACTTTATTAGGAAGGATGCCCTGAATTTGTGGATGAGATCAGTTGTTTTGCGACGGAGAATTTCAGTCTTGCTTACGATAATAATTGATTTAGCTACGAATCCGTATTGGGCCCACGTAGTAGTTTATAGGCCACTCTTCAGTAGTGGGTATATTAGTAAATTGGTGAAGATGATATTGAATTTCAAAAGGGAAACATCGTCAACAGTTTTTTTACAGTGGTCGTTGTATCAGTCAAATAATAAATAAATAAATTCATTTTATTTTTCCACCAAAATACATGCGTTACAACAATTTTTGGACTTACACCCTAAAATACAACTTAAAAATAAAGAACTAACGCTAGATATTATAAAATTGGGACTGAATACGCACGGTATTAGGGATTTCGGGGCTCCAGGACCCCCTCCCGAACAGGTACCCTACGGAAGTGTGTATATATGGGTGTGTGTAAATATGTGTGAGAGTGAGAGTAGTCCTGTGTGAAGATATGTTTGTTTGATTATGTGTATGTATGAAAGTATATCTATTATGTCTGTGCATGTGTCGGTATGTGTGTGAATCAGCGTGGAGTTTTGTTTTATATATTTATAATAATAGTGTCTCCGTTTCACCGTTGTTCAGTTTTATTAGGTAAATTTTAAGGATCCTTTTGCATTCGTACAAGGTTTTGGGATAAATATTTAGTGACCGATTTAATTAATTGTACAGGTGCTTTGCAAGAAAAACTGAGTAGCGTCGAAAGAACGTGGTGCAGTGCTTGCTAGTTTGGCATATCTTCGGTGGCCTACGACTATTGATCTGATATGTTAGCGGATTGTAGCTGAGGAGTTTGTGTTGTCGTGTTGTGACTTGCATTATGAACAGTTGTCTTACCGTCATAACCTCCGCGTCTTTGTAAAGCCTCTGTGTGGGACCTAGATTTCGCCACGCTCCATAATTTGAAACAGTACAATGACAAGTCGAATAGTAAGGGAAGAATTTTGGACTTGGTTCTAAGTAATGGACTAGTGAGAGATCTGAATGGCAGTAGCGATTCTCTTGTCTCAATTGACCCTCTACATCCACCGCTACTGTTCTCCTTGTCCCTCAATACTATTAATTCTTTATCGCACAACGGAAATTACCGCTACTGTTTTTATAAAGCAGACTATGATAAGATTATCTTCGATCTAAACGCAATATCGTGGGAAGATGAACTTAAAAGCTGCCCCAATGTCGACGAAATGGTCTTCACACTCTACCATTCCTTACGCAACGTAATCCAAAAACACGTTCCTAAATCTAAACCTAGGTCTCATAAATACCCAATCTGGTTCTCACGTGAATTAATAAACCTCCTTAAAGAAAAACTCAAATATCGCAATAAACTCCGCAAATTCAATAAAAATCCTCTCGATCAGTTATCATTTGAATTACTTAGAAAACGCTCAGAGCGTCTTATATCAATTTGTTACAATAACTACATTACGAATCTTGAACAAAGCTTACGCAATAACCCCAAGTTATTTTGGATTTTCGTCAAACACAAAAGGAACAACGATAGTCATTACCCTGCGCAAATGACCCTCAACAAAAAGACTGCTACTAACGGCTTCGATATATGCAACCTATTTGCCGATAACTTTTCGTCTGCTTACAATAACAAAATCCAACCTTACACCTTCACTCAACCTTCTGTACCCTTTGAACATATAGCTTTACCTACGAATAACTTTCTAACCGCAATCAAATTTAAAGACGATCAAGTTCTTAAAGTGTTAAAAAGACTTGATATAAATAAGGACGCAGGCTCAGATGGAATCCCTTCGATCTTTGTGTCTAAGTGTGCTACCGCCTTGGCAAAACCCTTAACCATCATTTATAACAAATCACTTATTACAGGCTCGTTTCCATCTGAGTGGAAAATTGCTTTAATTGTCCCATTATTAAAAACCGGCGCTAAGGAACTTATAGAAAACTATAGACCAATATCAATTCTCCCTGTTTTTGCCAAAGTTTTCGAGGAGTTACTAATTCCTGCTCTTTCCTGGCACTTCAAGCAACTGATTGATTTTCATCAACACGGTTTTATGAAAGGAAGGTCTACAGCTACTAATCTCACTTCGTTTATAGATCAAGTTTCCAGCATTCTTGATAAATGCTCATCAGTGGATGCAATTTACACAGATTTTAGTAAGGCATTCGACCGTGTTAATCACGACATCTTACTTCACAAGCTTAACACCTATGGTATCGGAGAACCGTTGTTGAGTTGGCTTCGGTCTTATTTGCTGGACAGAACATCAAAGGTTGTGATCAACGGTTACTCATCGAATCCTTTCCCGGTTGGTTCTGGTGTCCCTCAGGGGTCGCACTTGGCACCACTACTGTTTAATATATTTATTAACGATATAGGTAAATGTTTCGTTAATTCAAATTATAAATTGTATGCAGATGATTAAAAATTTTTTGCCGATTTATGTAGGCTTATCGAATGGTGTGAGATAAACGAAATGAACCTGAACGTTCCTAAATGCTCGTGTATCCACTTTTCTAGAAGAAAACATAATACCAATTTCTATTACAGTATCAACGGCAATACTCTGACTGTTGTTGACACTGTTAAGGATCTTGGAGTGTGGCTAGATAGTAAATTAAGACTGAATACACATATTGATAAAATCTGTTCCAAAGGTTTTAAAAATTTAGGATTTGTGCTTCGAAACTGCAGAGATTTTAAGTCCCCTAAAACCAAAATTCTTTTATTTAACTCTTTTGTGCGTAGTGGTTTGGAATACTGTAGTGTCGTCTGGAATCCATTTTACGATATACGAGTATATATAAAAAGGCTAGAAAGTATCCAAAAGCGTTTTTTATGGCACCTTACATACTCATGTAATTTAGGCAAGAGTATTCAAAAATATGATGAAAGACTAAATCATTTCAGAATTGCACCTCTCTCGGATCGTAGACGCTTGCATGACTTATTGTTTTTGTACAAGCTAGCGAATGGCATCCTTGAGGCTCCCGAACTACTAAGAACTATGACTATTTCAACACCCTTGAAACTCCCTCGCGCTTCGAGGTTCAACCTTCTTGTTACTTGTAGGAGTAGAACCAATCTTGGTCAAAACGCACCTCTAAACGGCTTCATCAGAGAGTTCAACAGCTTAGCCAAGACCAAAGACTTGGACATCTTCACTGATGGCATTCGCAAGTTTCAAAAGTCACTTATTTGATTATATTTTTTCTTTTGTTAACAGAAAAGATGTTCTACTTCAGTGTTAATCTTTTTTCATATAAATTTAATTAAATCTAAAATGTTTGATTTTGCTTCAATAATGACTGTTGTCGTCACCTATAATTGTAATAACATTAAGCTCAACTAAACTTACCTGTAAATGTAATTGTGTTTGTCAATGTTTATTATGTTGGTGATCAATAAATAAATAAATAAATAGGCGTATGAACATTTTTGCCGTTGTGTGGTTTGTATTGACACAGCTCATTGATATAAATCAGGAAGAGGCTTTGGCCTATGACGTCCAAATGACGTCCACTGCTGGACAAAGGCCTCGCCCAAGGTCCTGCGCTGCTCGTATCCAGGTGCTTCCAGCGATCTTCACCAGATGGAGGCCTGCTTCCACTTTGTCTTCCGGTCCGTGGTCGCCACTCGAAAACTTTTATTGCCCAAGGGCTACCAATTCTACGAGCTATGGCCGTAGCTATTCCGCCCATTGCCACTTAAGTTTGGCAATTCTGCGGGCCCTGTCGGTTACTTCGATTCTCCCACGGATTTCCTAATTTCTGATTCGATCACGTAGGGAAACTCCGAGCATCGCCTCTTGGTGACCTTGAGCCTTCTTATTTGGCCCATGGTAAGGGACTACGTCTCCATTCCGAACGATATCCCTGAAAACACACACTGGTCAAAGTCTTTAGTTAGACAAGTTATAGTCAATCTTAGCAAATCCTATTATTTCTCATTTAATATCCTTCTTTCCGTATAGTGTCTGGCAGAATGGAATATCATCCCCTTCACACTTAAGGGTATCGTAAAAATCCATTAATAGCACTGCAGGTAATCACCACTGTCCTCCCGAAGACCACAGAATATGTTGTAACGTTTTCCGGATTATTGTCTTTGACTTAGATCTCTAACCGGTTTATCAAGTATGGAGTTTGTGGCAAAACTGACCTCATTTTTGGTAAAGTTTTCCGCCCAATGGTTCAGCTGAAATGATGAATAGTATTCTATTTTAGTTTGCGTTGACAGAAAGGAATATTTGGAGACAAGTTTATTAGAAATAGAGACGAGTTTGTTTTTATATCAACCTATGGTAGGTAATAAGTGTTGGACGATTAAGAAGAACTTGTTTCTACTGCATTATATTTTAGTTATAATACAACCCTCCACTTATGGGAGGGATGTTAGCTGGGGGAAACTTACGGGATTTTTAAATAAAGGAAAATTGGTACCTTTTGCCATAGTAGTTGGAATACTGTAGTCCATTTAAATAAAGCCATTTTAACCTGATTAATTGCGCATTTAATTTGTTTTCTTATATTTAATCCTGAAGTTTCGACTCCTATCCAGAAGTCGTGACAACAGAATAATAATGACATCCAGTGATCACGGCTCCTATAAAGGAATGTAGTAAGGAAAGGAATGAATGGGGCTGTTTATCTTTTTGTTTCTTAGTAGGGTAAAGGCACCAGTGGTCAGCCTAATAACGACTTTTTGAAGTTTGAATAGTTGCCATTTCTACAGCATTTGTCGGATAATGAAATCTACAACATGATTGGATTTATTGTTTATTATAGTTTTAAACAAAATATATTTCAAAAACAATAATTTTCCTTATAAAATATATAATTACGTTTAAACAAAAAATGGCACTTTGTCCCAGTGGACAGCCTCTAAAAACCAGTAAACAGCCTCGATGAACCCAGTGCTCAGCCCTTTTAAGTATGAAATAGTTGTAATATGTATATTTATAATCAATAATTATAAATATACATTTTATTACTATTTCAGGTAAAACTTAAGTATTGCTTAAAGATTCTCATACAAATAACCACATTCGTCCCTAAAAATTCTATTTAGATAAGATCGTGGCTGAGTACTGGATCTTCAACACACAGTGATCAGCCGCATGAAAAAATAATTTAAAATGTGGCTGATCACTGGGTTTTTCGACCATTAGGAAATGTTTGTCGTACTAAATTTGGAAATATATATTTATCGGTTCTAATGGTCGTCTTTTAATTTCAAAAATAATCGAAAAACTCAGTTATCAGCCCCGGGGCTGTCCATTGGATCTTTTGTAAAAAAGTGGTATCCAATGGTCAGCCCCCTTAATTTATACGTAAAAAAGCGATATTTTTATGAAAATTTAATATAATTTGATACATGAACTAATTTATAAAGCTACTATGTAGAAAACACAATCACATTTCATAATAAAATAGGTTCTTTCTAACCTATTAAGAAAACACTACGTGTAATAAAAAATATGGCGGACTTGACACTATTGCTCTTGTCGTTGGACAGCACCGATATGAACGACTTTATTTCTACCCCTTGATCCCCTGCCGCTCCTGTCGCGTGACACATTAACCAATGAGGAATCAGAGCGTCTATTTAAGTGCAAGGGATTTGTTTATTTTGATTATAGTGATATTTATGGCCAATAAACGATGTAAAAGGCTGAGCACTGGTGCCCGGCTGGCCACTGGTGCCGTTACCCTATATAAGTTGATGGACTCACTGTATTATGTCACACGCCGTCCCTCTCTAGAGGACCGGTTGCAACCTATGGAGGCCTTTGATCCCCTTGGGAATAAGCCAACCGCAGGTGTTTTAGTCAGTAAGAGTCTGACATAACCGCACAGATGTGAGGTATCCATGAGGATTCCCTACCTTCCAGTTGTGCAGTAGCACAAAAATAACTGGATTATATGAATTGGGCCTCATTATTTAGTTCTTACCCTTCCGCGCACATCGCACATTTGAATAATTCATTTTGTTTTTTTTTTATATTTAATCCTAACAGTATCCGTGATCACAGGATGACTAAGGTAAAGTCCCTAATCATCCTGTGATCACGCCTCCTGTTTTATTAAAATGTGTAATAGGTAAGTTGTAAGAACGAAATACATATACCAAAATATAATAATTCATTATAAGCTTAACATTAACTTAACAAACTAATTACAGCTAAAAACTTTTTACTTCCCACGTCTGTACCAAATGGGTGACCAATTCATCGTTACATTATTTATATACTGATATAATATTTTTGTCGTTTCGTTTCACGTATTAGATGGAAGGTTTCTATTCCAAAGAATTTCTTTCTTTAGTCATGTAGCTCAATAGAGTCGAAAGCTATATTAAAGAAACATTATTCAATTGAACACGAATCATAATAAAACGGTAGTGGCTAATAAATCTACAAGTGGCGTTACAATGGCTGGCTTTAAAGTGCGCGGGCGAATCAATTCAGAAATGTAAAATGGTGTTACACTCGTCGAACATGCCCAGCCGGTAGGGTTATCAAACTGTATATTAATGATACATAATATTATGACAATGCTTTGTGTGTGTGTTTGTTACCATATTGTCAGTTATTATAAATGTCAATGTCAACTATTAATAGAGTACGACGCCAGTCGGTAGCACCTTCGTTGTTGTTGTTGTTGTTTGTCAGTAATTTATAACACAGCAACGCGTGGCAGGATCAGCTAATAAAAAATAATAACAATAATACATACATATATTGTTCTGAAGCCAAGTAGCTAAAGCAGTTACGTTATGGAAATCAGAAACAACGACGGTGTCCTAGCACCCGCGTGCTATTAGGAACATTTTGGTATATTTTTTAAAGAACGTTTGAGAAAATAAAATAGAATATTTAATACTGAAGCGAAGCTAAGCGGGCTAAGCGTCAGATTTTGCCGTTACACAAGAGCGTCAGATATAGTACCGTTACATGATATATATAGCAGCCAGCTGCCTCCCTACCTCAGTGTGCGTGGCCTTTTGTCTCGCTTTCACTCATTTCAGTTTGCGTGGCTAATTATACTATAAAGCTTCGCTTCTTTCTTCTTTAGACGACACTGTTATTTTTTTAATTATTTCGAACGAAAAGTGTTTTGCTATAGGTTTGTCATTTTAGTTGTCGGGTCGAGCCTGTTGAATGGAGTCTTATTTTTATGTAATTCCAATAAAATATTCAAGAGTAAAAGTGAGGTAAGTCCACAAGATACCCAAGATATCTCTCACAGCCGACGAATCCTGACCCCCCGTAGCATACGTCTCCCGCTGAGCGCTGACCAAAATACCCAGACCCGAGAAAATATACAAAAGTTCGCTTTCTATATTTTGCCGGCCGGGGATTGATATGGAGTGGCTTTACCATGAAAACCGACATGCAAGCCATCAATTTTAATATAACATTTAATATAATAGATATAAGTTGTCGACATTATAAAAAAGGAAATGTCACTAGTCCCGTGGTCTTTTTGTACACAATTGTCCCACTTGTCCTATCATAAGACTTATTCAACAGGACTACTGGTATAGAATGGAATATCGTTAATCCTCAATATCAGTGTCGCTCATCTCCATTGTCTTTATGCAAAGGTTACGCAAATAAACGATAGAAATGGAATATTAGAATACTTTGCCATTATTGAGAGATCAACATTATTAAGATTATCTTAATTATTAACCAAATTAACACAGTTATCGCTGTTTAGTTAATAATAATAATATTTCTAACAATCACACCGATTACCTAAGCCCAAAGTAAGCACTGCAAGGTTTATGTTACGGATACTAGGGTAACAGATAGATATACATATATGATATAAATATATATATATATATATATAAATTACCTACCAAAGTCATTGACTGCGATGAACTCTGAAATTAGTCAACCGATTTTGATGGTTCCTTTTCATTTTGCAGGATTTCTTCCAACCTAGAAACTAGGATGGGTTCCATTTTAATTTATAACACAGCAAAGCGTGGCCGGGTCAGCGTATTTATTAATACCCATGATTCAAGGACAAATACTCGTGTTTATCGCACAAACATATGCCCCTTCCGGAGACAAACTCAGGACCGTCGGTGCGAAGGATCGCTACCGTTGCACCAAACAGTCGTTTAACAAAAATAAAGCCTTGTCATCAACTACCGGAATAAGAAATAATATTCGTTTGTCCATAATTTTATACACTTAGTTATTCTTTTACAAGCTGTAAGATTATGGGTGACTGATTTATATGATAGGGAAAATGGTTTCATAAATTATCACTTGTTATATCTTATAGAAAAATCATGACATGCAATCTGAGAATGAAGTTACGGAATTACAAAAAATCGCCTTATCACGATAGTTTAACTTCGTGCCAAATTCAATAAAATGCGGAGATGTGTGAATGGCTCGTTATAATACTTGCTAAGTACATGATATTACGTAATTGATGTGTGGGAATGATATAAATCTAAGTCGGAGTTTCCCTACGTGATCGAATCAGAACTGACGAGAACCAAGGTAAGCGGCATAGCCCGCAGAATTGTCAAACTGATGGGGCAGAAATCTCGATTGGCGAGCACGGACCCGAAGACGAAGTGTATGCAGGCCTCCCACTAGGTGGAGCGATGATCTGGTGATCGCGGGAAGCACATGGACACGGGTAGCGCAGGCTCGGTCATTGTGAAGATCGTCGGGGGAGGCTTTTGTCCAGCTGTGGACGTCATTTGACTGAGACGATGACCATTGAAAAACATTTTTTTTGACGATAATGTTTCCTTTTGAAATTCAACATCATCCTTTTTACCAATTTACTAATGTATTTACCGCTGAAGAATGGCCTATAAGCACCAAATTGGTGGACCGACGATCTGGTGAAGGTTGCGGGAAGATCCTTGGGCCTTTGTACAGCAGTGAACGTTATTTAGCTGAATCGACAAGTCATAAATTATCTTTTATAAACCTTCCTGTAACTTCACGTGTAATCATAATTGTATAAATCGGTCATTGTATAAATATTAATATTTGGAAGAGCACTCGCCCGGATAACGAGGAAAACCCACATGGTTCGAGTCCATCCTGACACCTGATAAAGATATTATTTTTTATTCATATGAGCACTTAAATGTATTAAACGTAATAGCTATGCCATGGCTTGTAAGTCTTACGTTGGGAGACCTGGAAGCGGGAAGAAACCTAAAGAAAGTTTAAGGTATAAAATACGTGTGTAAAAATAAATAACTACGCCTTTCGCTATCCGGGCGAGTGCTTTGATCGCTGAGCTACCGAGACGCTGGCAAACGTGTTGAAATTTTCAAACGTATTTCAACTTCTACTATGAGCTTATATCGTTCCACCAATGTTGAACCTACCTACCTACCTTCAACATCGAAAGTAATATTTTTTACAAATATTAAACAATCGATTAAGATGGAACCTGCTATAATTATGTTTTTATTCATTTTTTGCATTCACCATGAAATATTTGTAAAAGGTATAAAATATCTGTGTAAAAAACAACTGCGCCTCCGAGCCCTCAGATGGGATTCGAACCCACGACCTTTCGCTATCCGGGCGAGTGCTCTGACCGCTGAGCTATAAGAGAGAATAAGAACCTAAAGAAAATTGGCAATGGTTGCTTTTTTATCCTTTTATTATTTATTAAACTATATAGCTAAACAACATTTTAAGACAGCTTTTACTACCAAGACGTATAAGAAAAAAATATTATTACAATAAACGGATTTTATACAGTTATCGTCTCATGTTATAAAAAAAATATAAACAGGGCCATTAACTCCATGCATTCTTGTCTTTTAAATAATTTGTAACAATATCTTTTGATATAAAAATCAAGGAGTTAAATGCTTCAATAACCTAGAATGTTACAAGATTAAAAAAGTAATAAGGTTTTGAACAACTGACAACCCTAACTCCCACCCCTATCGCGCATACTGGAATGGGGGGGAGGTACGTATGTGACTTATGAAGTCGTTACGCCAATTGTTTTAATTATAATCCCTGTTTGATCGGGAGCGGTCGTCCTGAGAAAATACTTTTTGTTTGTTTTCCTATTCGAATATAATGTATATTATATAGCTATTTTCTTTGTGTGATTAATTTTGCGAATGGCAGTATGTTAGCGGGGTACAAACGTTGTGTAGCTGGAACATTTTATTATTTTGAAGTGCAAAGAGAATGCAATAGTGACAGCAGACATTTTCAAAGCAAAATGTATCAAGAAATCAAAGAAGAGTAGAACGAAACAATACATATTTTATACTGAGCTCTACGCACTTGGTTTAAGTAACATTTTGCTCTGATGATGTCAGGTGTCAAAATCAAATTATCTTGGCTGCCGCGTTGAAACACATATTTATTTTTATTGTAAATAAGTAAGCGATTGACAAGTATTTCATCTGATGGTAAACGGAGATGGGATCTAGGATGTGACGCGCTTGCCTAGAAGATACCTATTTGCTATTTACTCGTTTTAAAAAATAATCATAATATTATATATTTTAGGTTTAAAATAGCAAACTCCAAAACTATTTTACAGATAAATAATTGTAAACCATTATATAAGTTTTGAAAAATAATGTTTTGAGGCATTCCCTTTAAAAAAGCTCATTATGTTTAAAAAACCGTGTGGTGCCTAAACGGGAAAATATCATCAAATTTAACACTTAATAGTGTAGTAAAGGGTGATTATTACACCTCACGAAAACCACTAAATGGGCCGCAGGATTTTTCGAAAAGAATACTAGGTCGAGTCAGTCGCTAAGCATAAAGCTACGCTAGCACCTTATATTGGAGCGGAGCGTAATATAAAAAAAAATGTTTACTAAATTTTAAAATTTCAAAAAGCGCGCGCTTTTTTTTAATAGGAAATCCCATAAAGCCAATGTTTTTGGTCATAACTTTTTAATTTTAGCGAATTTCAAAATTCGGATCCGTCACGATCTAGTCCTAATATGTTCATTCGATTTCAAAGAAAAATTATTAAAATCGGTAAAGAACTCGGAAAGTAAAGGCGTAACAGACATTGCGTCACTGAAGCTGATCTATGGGAGCTCCGCTCACTTTGCTCCAATAAGACAACATACATTGCTCTGAACCCAATTTCGTTAGGTTGTCTCCTCTGTCGCATGGCTCGCACACCGGTCGTCATGGTAACGCTAAAGTTTCGGGTTCGATTTCAGGCCATGTCAATGTTTAACTTAAACCCATCTCTTATTAGAGTTTTAATAATTATGTGGTTCCGATATTACTCTCCATACATCATAAATATTTTTTCTAGTTCAAATTTTCATGGAAACGCCATTCTGAAGTCGATGTTTCGATTCCGGCTTGATTAATGTAGGTTAAAGCACTTTCTGTATTAGCTTAGGTTTGGATAGTCATCTCAAATAATAGGCCTTTTAAAGTTTTTATCATTTTTGTTTCCAAAGAGTAATCACGATATAGTACAAATATTTTTAGGGCAATATATATTTTTCGGTTCCAGATTTCATGGAAACGTTACTCTAAGGTCCGCGATTCGATCCCGGCCGGATTCATATATATAAATATATAAATAGTTCCTACATTCACATCAAATCACCTAGCCCAAATTAAGCACTTTAAGGCTTGTTATGGATACTAGGGTAAAGGATAGACATACATATATCATACATAAATAAGTAATATTCATAGAAATATATACAATCATACATGACTCAGTTACAAATACTCGTATTCGTATAGATTCGAACCCAGGACCGTCAGTAATTCTGAGTAATGTACGAGTGGTTGTCAATTGTTTATTATTTATTTAAATTTTAAGCATTTAAGCACCGTTATATGGTGGATATACCAAAGAGTCGCACTAAGCGTTTTGGTTCCAATTTTGTGATACGTACCGCTAAGGAGTGGAACTCTTTGCCTGAGTCTGTGTTTCCTGACAAATACAATTTAGGGGTCTTCAAGTCACGAGTGAATAGGTACCTTCTAGGCAAGCGCGTCACATCCTAGATCGCATCGACGCTTACCATCAGGCGAGATGGTGGTCAAGCGCATGCCTATTTTCTATAAAAAAAATAAATAAATAAATGTTTTTAGGTTTTATATATTTAAATAAAACAATTATTTCATGATTTTATGATCATAATTTATATTTAATTCTGAGTTAAACAATGCTCGTCATATATGTCCTTCTATTTTCACAATGTTTTAATAGGGAACGTTCCTAACTGTTATAATTTATAAAACTCAAAAAAGTTAGCATTAAATATAAATTATGCGCAAAAAACCGTGAAAAAGTTATTTTATTTAAATGTGCGTGGAAGTGTAAGAACTAAATAAGCGACGACCATTTGGTGACACGGTAGCGATCTTGTCTTTCGCACCAACGGTCCTGGGTTCGAATGAATACGAGCATTTGTACCTGAGTCATGGTAGATTATATATATTTCTATAAATATTACATATCTATGTATCATAAATGTAGGTCTATCCGTTATCCTAGTATCCATAACACGAAACTCACAGTGCTTACTTCGGTCTGGCCTAAGTGGTGTGAATATAAAAAGTATTTATTTATATAATTAATATGTGAGATAGAACCATGTACAATGTAGTGCGTAATCATTGGCTCCAATATCCATCTCAAAACCTTCTAAATTTCACAGTTACCTACACAGAATTTCAATTTTCCCCCCAACTCTGTCCTATCAGCGCGTATGGGGTTGGATGGGACACAAATTGAGGCAGAGGCGACACGGTCGCGCCGACGACGGAAATCGAATGCGCTACCCCACGGACGGTGACCCGCAGTTATTTGGGACTGATAGATTCACAGAATGGAAGCCTCTGCAATGAAATTCTATTGAAACTGTTTCGGATTTAATGTTAAGCGTAAGATAAAATTGCAGGAATCATTGATTGCTATTTGTTACGTATTATTAGGAAAGCTTACATGTGATGTAATGCTATATATAAATTTCTATTATGGAATTAATTACAAACTCTGACGAGTAAGTTTACATAATGAAATGAAAATAATTTTGTTTATATGCACTGCCACTCATTCATGATGTCTTTTATCTGACAATAAAAATGGGCGCAAGAAACTCGTTAACTTAAACAGAAGTAACAACATTTACAATATTATACGTTGTCACCATACATAATTCACAAATAACAATATTCTGTTATCACAGTATTACCTAGTATTGTTATGGTTTCATTACTTCGTTGATTTATAACCAAGTCAACGAGTATCTGTTGTAAAGAGTAAAATACCTCCTCCTTATCAATTCCAAAAGATGAAATAAAGAGAAAAACACTTTAATTAGTACGATATAGTTCAGTCAATTATGTATCAAATGTAACGTTAACTAGCGCTTGTTTTGTTTTTTTATTTTATTTTTTACATTTAAATACCATATTTTTATAAGATATAAAATACGCAGGAAGCATTCGAACCCACGACCTTTCGCTATCCGGGCGAGTGCTCTGATCGCTGAGCTACAGAGACGCTGGCAGACGCGTCTAGCTCTTGCTTTTTTGCTTTTGGTCATTAAGTCTGCCTTCTTATAATTGGGTATAAATAAATAAAAAATACAGAAAGTTTGCTTTTGTTATTTTTAGCTTTAATCTATACCGACGTTATGTAGAGAGAGAGAGTAAGTGGATATGTGGAAGATAATCTCTGGATTTCTAAATCGATTTGAATTAATCAATAATAAATAATATTTCTTACATTCACATTAGTGTAACATTAAAAAAGTACTGTAAGGCTGGTGTTATGGATACTAGGGTAATGAATACATTTACACACACACACACTATATATAAATATATATACAACAGACAACACCACATACATTCTGAACCTACATACAATGAAATCAGTAGTTTGTGTGATGAATGCGCATTTCGCTGGTTTGCCAGAATATCGATGCAACTCAAAAATTTGTCAAATTGATCGAAATATGCCAAACGATCTTAAATCTTTGATATTTTATCGTGAACAGAGACGCAACGCAAATATCGCGCCACCGTTCGCTCTAAAGAGATACAATTACATTTTTTGGTACGCTATAAAAGATTTAATAAGAAATGTGAAAACCTTATTCGATTTAATTAATTTTATTTTTTGTTCCGTCGCTTTTCTCGCATACCAGTGATTTGTACCTGAGTCAGGGATATTTTTATATATTTCTATAAATATTACATATATATGTCTCATAATATGTATTTTTATCCGTTACCCTAGTATCCATAACACAAGCCTTTGTGCTTACTTTGGGATTATTGGTGTAAATTTGTGATATATTATTACTTGATAATAATGTTTAAATAATTATGATATCAACATATTTTTACACTACATACCTTTTTCTGTTTTTTTTATCAATCTCGATTATTAATTTAACTAAAATTTTATTATCTAACGAGTTTTAAATAATTGTTTGATTTGTAAAAGGTGCAAATGTATAATACACCGTATTTCACATTAAATAACATTTGATTTTGTGTTTTTTTTATAAAGAAATCCCAATTTCGCTGTGAGTTATTCTAACTTTACTAAAAAAAACCTTATGAAAGCTTGCTGTTTACCTTTCGTAATTATTTTACTTTAAACAGCTCTTAGCTTAGCCCGGCAAATAAATTTCTTTCTCGATAAAAGATCTTTTTAACAAATACTTATTACGGCCTCTAATCGATTTATTATTAATGAAGTAAGGGAAAAGTTGGAGTACCTTTTCACGAAAGCTAAAAGCTGTAATGTCGAAATAAGGAAAAATAATTAATGTTGTTATTTATCAAGTTTTACAACAACCATTATTACCTTTGTTTCTGTTCTCTATATTGTAAAATACAAGCAGGATTTGTTTTAAAATGTAAATAAAAACATTACAAAGAAAACTGAACCTTAAGGTATAGAAAATATGTTCGAAATCTAAAAACAGGAGAACATCACATACATTGTTCTGAAACTAAATTAAGTAGCTAAAGCAATTGTGTTATGGAATTCAGAAACAACTACGGTACTACAACACTCAAACACGAGCCAATCCAGAAAAGATAGTTTTTTACATTGGCCTGGCCGGGAATCAAACCCGGGACGTCAAAGTGGCGTTACTATGAGAACCGGTATGCGAGCCACTCGATCATGGACGTCGTCAAGTTGTAAAAAGTCATCACTTTTATTTCACAGATTTTTTTTTTCAGCGCTACAGGCAAACTTTTATCTTGTGTATGACAAGTTTTCAATTGTTCTGGCTGTGTGACGCGAATTTATTACATTGGCCTAGTTATGTAAAAAAAAAACAACAAAAAATTACCTGCCTAGAAGTTACGGTTCAAAACTGAATTGATACGTTAAAAAGGGTTTGCTATTTTTATTTTATACTTTATTGGCTTGAAATAAAGTATGCAATACATAAATAAAACAAGTAAATTGAATGATAATAATTCCGTATCTGGTGTGAAGAACTTGATAACTCGAATTACACGATTTTTTTTATCCTCGCAATGGCTTCCTACATTGAATTTGTAGGAAAAAAATTCGATATCTACGTAACTTATATTGCCTGTGACAGTATATGAATATATCCACATTTTGCGTATTTTATTCAACGAAACGTGATATCTATGCGATAAGTCACAAAAATATATAATATCATAATATATCCTTGTATCAACTTATACTCAAAAACCGACATAGCGTTCATAAATTGACAAAACAAGATACAAAGCAACGACTAAGGCGGTTCACACACTAAAGATGCGTCCCGCCGCGGTGAGCGTAGCGACAGAAAACGCGCCCCCGCGCGGAGGCGCAGATCTGCCTAACTTAGCGGTGTAATCTGCTTCTCCGCGCAGATTTTCAATACAAGTTGACCCTACTTTTTCACGCCCCGCGCTCCCGCGCAGAATGTGCGCGTGGGCGCCTACCCGCGCGTTCCCGCGTCGGCAGTGTGTTGTCATAGGCGTGTTTTCTATATTAATTGAGATTCTTGCATACAATAATAAAATCTGCGGCCACGCGCTACGCGACGGGGCGCGGTGCAGTGTGTTAACCGCCTAACGCTCTATTATGATAAGAAATGAATATATCGTTTAAATACTACCGATAAAACGTACGTAACTTGATATCTCAATGTGTACTTACACACTATAGCGCTTATAACGAATATATCGTATTATCTACTTACTTTAGTTAAAGCATTATCTATTGTTACTGAAGTTCAGCCACTAATAGATATCAATAAATTCTTAAGTTTTTTTAAATACAAAAAGTCTGAGTATTAAGCTATATGCATAATCTAAATCTTAAAAATGAAGCTAATGAATTATCAGGTATTTTGCAGACAGATAAATGTATTAATTTATCTTAATTTATAAATTTGTTCAAAAGCTTTGTTTTGATGTCGATGTGAGAAGCGAATTGATTCATCAGAGTATCCTTACGAAAAGAAGCACCTAATATTACTGAATTCGTCTCATCATTTAATCAAATTATTGTCTGAACTTTAACATTTCACTGTGTGTGTAGGTGTAGGTGTCTAGGCAGTATGGGATTATTTAAGAAAGCTTATATAATGACATTTTGCCGATTCGTAGCGCGTCGCGGCAAAGTAGCAGAGATATATTCAGATAATGGCAAAAATTATGTGGCAGTCTCGACAGAGTTGTATGATTTTCATTCTCAAAACAATGAAATAGATTCTTAGGCTCAACAAGAAGTTAAATATCATTTATTTCGGATTACGCGCCCCATTTCAGTAAATAGTAAAATCCTTAAAATAATCATAAGGGTAATGAGAAATATACATTTTTCCTTTGAAGAATTTTTGGTAGATTATTAGCACAATAAGAGGTAATTTTAAATAGCTTTGCCCTATGTTGTCCTCGTCAGCTAATTTCCTTGCCCTCAATCAAGGGCCCTTAACATAAAGTTTTGTACAAAAAGTGCGCTTGCATTCCCGAATGATTGAATTTTCATTACGAACATTTTTACTACAGTTTTTTTTATTATTGATACTCAATTCTATGGTGAATAAGTTGATAAGTTATCGGTGAACATATTGATAAGTTATTTATTATGAATTATAAGACAATAAGAATGAAAAAAATACCATTTTTGAAAAACCACCTAAAATTACACTTATATCAACTTAGACATAACAATTACAGTGAAAAGGTGATTTTTAGGAATTAAATTAAATTATGTTTTCACTGGTTTGAGCACGAATGTATGGGGAATAAGTTGATTAGTCTCCGGGCAGTATTTTGATAAGTCTAATAAGTTACCAAATAAGCAAATTTTACGAGAATACGTAAAATAATTTGAAAGATCACATAAAATTATCCATAAATTAAGGTATAAAGATGAGTTCAAAATGAAAACCCATTTTGGAGAAGACGTCAATATTTAAAATCGCTTCCCTGTAAAATTGCCATTTTGCACTTATCAAGTTCTTCACGCCATGTACGGAATATAATTAAACTCTTTTTGTTTTATAATTAATTTTATTTCTATTACGATAAGTAATTTTTTTTACTGCTTCGTTTGACTCCAAAAAGGAGGAGGCAATAATTTACAAAAAAAATAAATATTGTATTCTTCTCAAATATTTTGTTGTATTTGTTGTTAGTTAATTAATACTTAAATTCTTTGAATACAGTAGGTTTATAATGATAATTTGCTGGCACCGACTCCAAAAATAACTATTAGTATTAATGTAGTAAAAGCATAGAATAGACAAAAAAATATTATGTTTTAAATTTAATTTTTTTGCATTCGCCTCCGAGCCCTCAGATGGGATCCCATCTGAGGGCTCGGAGGCGTAGTTGTTTTTTACATACGTATTTTATATCTTATAGAAATATTGCATTGTGAATGCAAAAAATTAAATTTAAAACATAATTATAGCTGGTTCCATCTTAATCGATTGTTTAATATTTGTAAAAATATTACTTTCGATGTTGAAGGTAGTTAGCGTTCAACATTGGTGGAACGATACTAGCTCATAGTAGAAGTTGAAATACGTTTGTAAAAAATATTATTTTAACTTTTTAGTGGTGCTTGCAAGTGTAGAGTAATTTTTGGAGTCGGTTTTTTTACACTAATCGCTTAGCCTAATTTAATATACATTGCTATCTTAGCTTAGATATTTTTTATCCATTACTAACCATCAAGCTATACCGATAGTCCCAAAAGATTGTATGCTAAATGAATTTGAGTTAATAATAATTCGGCTATCCAATATATAGCCATAAGCTAGTAATCATTATGTGACTCACGTTTGATTAGATCATTGTAGCAAATGAGTATCTGCATATAAATTTTTGTTTTGAATGGCCCAATATCTTTACCTACCACCCATTCAAGACTTATTTTAAGTTACAAGAAGAATGGGCGCAAGAAACTCGTCAGCTTTAACATAACGACACTTACAATATTATACATCGTCACAATACATAATCCACAAAAAACAATGTTATTTTATTACGGCAAAGTCAACAAGTATCTGTTTTAAATAAATATTTAAATATTGTAATTATAATACAGAGTATACTCGTAAACGACTTTAAGAAAGTAACATGAAGTTATTATTGTAAAATGTTAAGTATATGTCGATAATAGGGCAATTGAAACTTTTTACGAAAGTATCTTAAATTATTCGTTATATTATAATATATTTCGCAGTGGTTACGGCAGCTACCCTACAATGACACATAGGGCAAAAGCCGGATAGTTGCCCTACTTTTCAAAAAAGCTCTTTAATTAAAAATATGTATTTATCAAGAACAATTCGACGTTTATATCAAACATAGATCTTTAATCTTTCATAATAGCCTCTTTTTGTAAACATAATTAATATACGTTTCGAGTAAATCCTGTTTGATTTGACCTCTCAAAAAGGGATAGTTGCCTACTATAGCGGATAGTAGCCTAACGTTAAAAATGCTTCGGGGAATACTTGCCTCGTGTAAGGATAGATGCCTCTATGTTTCTTTTAGATAAGTTTCAAATAATTTTAAGTAATCAGACTTTATTATTTACTGAGATTCTTTATTAAGTACTTACCACAATATTAATTAAACATTATAAAACAGTGCTATGTCCTAAAGTTTTAAACTTTAAAATTAAAACAAAAATAGTCTCCATATTTTGAATTGGAAGATAGAAAAATATGGCAATCAACTTTGGCATTAGCATTAATTATCACCAGAAGCTAGGTTTTTAACTTTCCACATCTCATGCAATGGTTTTTGAATGTGGAACAAGTTTCATGCATTTACGTAAATTGAAAATCAAAACATTCTGAGCCATATTTCTGAATTAGCGTTTTTCTCTTTTAATTTCTGATCGATTTTTTGCCATTTTTCCTTTGATTGGTAGTCCTTTAGCGGCTTTCCCTTTAAGTGTTTTCAAATTGACAGAATTTTCTTCATTTTCACTGTCCGAACTATAAATTACTGTTTTTCTCTTCATTGAAGCTATCTTCTATTCAGCTGATGTGAGGTGGCACCACGCCTGGTTTTCGCTTATACTTGCGAGGCATTTTGCTCACCTAGAATGAGCGCATGAAATAGATGATTATTTATTTTATTTAAAACAAGTTCTTCTCAATACAAGTTGAAAAGAGCACCAAATGAAAAAAAAATGTTTATGCTCGTTAAAGAATTTATAGTTACGGATAGTTGCCTCTAGAGCAACTATCCGCAAAAGTAAAAAGTGCAACTATCCTTTTTGATACGGATACTTGCCCTTTCTATTCACGAAATAAATAAAATCTATTTAACAATAAAACATAATAAATAGTGTAATTTAACCTCTAATGCAAAAGTTGACTGAAACTACAATGAATAAAAAAATACTGAATAGAAAAGACTTACCCATATAATTTTGACGTCTGTCAAAGTTTCACCGCGGAAGATTTTTGCTTACACGGACTAACATGTGCGCCTACTTTAACGGCTTAGATGAAACCTAGGTCAGCAGTGGGGACACTTACAATCATAATCATGCGCTAATGCTACCAACGTACCTAACATAGCGTATTCAAAACTTAGGCATGTATCCGTCTGAGGCAACTATCCGGCTTTTACTCTAATCTAAATCTTTCCATGCATACCAGAAATTCAGCTACCTACTTATACAGTACATCGAACTCACACACACACATACACACGTAAACATACACATAAACAAATAAAAATTGTATCTAACTGCACGCAATTTTAATTTAAACTAGTTATACCATCTACTACCATCATATTTGTTACTTTTATTCTGTTGATTGTACCATCACATCTAAATTCGATCTTGATTGTCTCAGATTTCCAAGATGGTGGGAGCCTGATGATCTGTGCTAAAGGGTAATTTTTTACCTATTTCGGGCATCAGTCTCACAAAAACTTAGCCTGAGATTAGTAAGTAGATTAGTAATTGAAGTAAGAGTTTGTGGAGGAAAAATAAAGATTTAATTTATTTAATTTGTCACTTGATTATATAACCAGTTTTTATTAATATATTGTCAGATTTATTAATAATTAGGGAATCACAAATAATACTTTTTTTCGATTACAAAGCAATGCAGTTAATTTCCATTAATGCGTTTCTAAAATATAATATTATCAATAGGTAAAATTAACTAACTAATCATAGAATAACCTAAAACTAAAAACCTTAAAAAAAAATAAAAAAATAAAATAAAATATATAAATAATATAATAACTAAAATATATTATTTTTATATACAGTAGAGCCTCGGTAATCCGGACTCACGCTTGTTCGGTGATCGCTGTAATCCGGCCGGGGCAATGGGCCTCGCGGGTGAGCCGGGCGGGTATAGATAGGTGCGGGCTGCCATGAGCCAATGTAATGAAGAATTAACTAATGTTTTATTTTAACTAAATGTTTTTCTGAAATGGTTGTAATTTTGAACATGTACATTTTTGTCTTTATGCTTTAATTTAAAAATTGATTAAAGTAACTAAGGTTAAACATGTGTTTTATTACCATTAAATATGGCATACTATAATCCGGACGCCTCGATAATTCGGAAAGGGTCTGGTTTTTGCTTCTCCGGATTAACGAGGCCCTACTGTATTAGGCAAGGTTGATTTAAATTATTTTTATTATTTAATTTATTTTTTGATTAACTATTTGTTAATATCTGTAATTTCTATAAAAATCAGCCAAAACGCTAAAGACCTTTATGCAGGTTACTTAATGTCATGACGTCACTTGCTTTTAACTTTCAGCTGTGAAATCGTAATACGTAAAACCTAGACTGACCTTTACTGAGAAGCAGGTGGCGTCACTCCACATTTAAATAATCCCGAGCATTTTCAAACACGTTTTCGAACATGAAATTTTTAATATTATATAAAAATCATAATATATTTTAAGGGTTCCGTACCCATTGGGTAAAAACGGGACCCTATTACTAAGTCTTCGCTGTCTGTCCGTGCGTCTGTCTGTCACCAGACTAGGAACAGGCTCAAGAACCGCGATAGCTAGACAGTTGAAATTTTCACAAATATGTATTTCTGTTGCCGCTATAACAACTAATACTATAAACAAAATAAAATAAATATTTAAGGGGCTGCCATACAACAAACGTGATTTTTTTTACTTAACTAAAAGTTTGTACGGGACTATTCGTGCACGAGTCCAACTCGCCCTTGGGGGTTTTTTTGAAATGTGTGGGTTAAATTGGTTTAAAAATGTTAAATGTTAAGCTAACAACAATTTTATCTATATTTTCACTGTAATCAAATACTCTGTACTGTTAGTTTAACGCAAACCAACGCGTGGCCGGGTTAGCTAGTTTGAATAAAACACTTATTTTTGCCATGACCACGGCTCTTGTAAAGGAGTCGAAACGTCAGGATTAAATATAAAATAAAATATGCGCAAAATCCGTAAATATGTTTTTTTTTTCTTCAGAAGTAATTCTGTATGTTTAGTGTAAACTTGACATCTTGTTTACACTAAACATACAAACCTACTTCTATATTCTTAACCCAATTACAGAGTTCACCACTTAATTAAAGATGGCTGATTAACCTATATGAAACCGTGTTAATGGTTCAAACAAATAAATGTGAATTAATTTACCATTCGAATGAAGACGTTTTGGAGAGCTGTCTGCTTATTTTTAGTGTACGATAAAATTTAACAATTTGAACTTCATTGAGAAAAATCGGTTTTTTCGTTTTAAAATTGCAAGTGACTGCCATGATGAAGTATAAAATGCTTATTGTTTTGACGTTGATAGTCCGTTTTCTTATCTGATGAGATGTAACGATGTTGAAAAAACTGTAAATTAAGCATGTTCTCATCCACAAGTTGGAGTGAAGATTTTTCATGAGTATGCTTTTATATATTCGCGCGTTGCTGTGTTATAAAATAAAATAAAACCTATCCTATGTTCTACGTCAGAAATCCAGCAAAATTAAAAAAGCATTGGTTGTCTGTAAAGTCAGTTTACGGATAATTTTACGTGATAGCGTCATTAGAAAACATTGATGAAAAATGCATACTTTTATGAATTGAATTGAATTATTATCACTGAATTGTCATTATTTTGTATAATAGGTACATTGAAAATTATTATTATAATCCTTTCCTTTTTTTTCGATAAATTAACATTTAGTTGTAATAAATAATGGAAATCACATTAACTTGTCACTTCATGAAGTGGAAGAGAGATAGATGCGCCACAAGTCGAACGCTTAGGCCGATCGTGCCTCTATCGCGTGTTCCGCGCTCTCGTTTCCACGCTCGGCTCAGGCAGAACGTTACACTTTTTCATGCCGGTATTCATCGATTTATAAGACGTTATCACGTCAAAAACATAATCGGTTGAGTATATTCGGAGTTCACCGCAGTAAAACACTGTGACATGGAATTTATAAATATATAGATAGATAGATTTTTTCGAACATTTCAATTCTTTATTAGAAATAGTATTCACACGCGTATTATTGTCAATAAGGACATGGATTAAACAAATTAAATTTTCAATAAATACATTTTCCGTATCGGTATAAAATGTTCCTTTTCACTGTTCGTAAAATATTGTCATTTATACAAAATGTATAAGATAATATTATCTACATTCTCAGTTAGCTTGCAGCGTATGACTGTTCAATTAGAACGGAAAAATAAACATACTGAATATTGAGTGATGATTGGGGATTGTTTGAACGAATTCCAATAAAAACTTTGGCGCTCTCACGTTTCCTGATTAAAAGCTGGAGTGAGTTACTACAGCTTAGAATCAGTGGAAAGTGAATATTTTCTAGAACTCACTTCAATATTTGCATTTTCAAAGCGAGTCTGTTTCCTTACTCTATTAAAAGGTCCTTTCTATAACTAGAAATAACTTTCATTATTATTTGCAAAGAATAATAAAAGCTGTGTATTAACAATATTATGCACTTTTTTCCTCAATATTGTACAGCATAAGTAAATAAAATTAACGTAATGTAACTTTATAACTTCATATGAAAACTGTTCTTCCTGTTTGCTAAATTTCAATTAAATCTGTATAAGCCGTTTCAGCGTGTTTGAATAACAAACATACATATAAATTCCAATTTATAACAATTGAATCCTTATATAATGGAAGGTAGAGACTAGTTGTGGTGTATAGGCCGCGAAACTTCAAAATGCCAAACAGGGTAGCCTGCGCCCGGGGCAGGGCGGGGCTGCCACGCGCATGCGTGCGCTTCCCCACTGCGGGGACCTTTTCTTTACCTGGAGATATTTACCCTTATTTTAGGCTAATGAGGAATATTTTGTGGAAAACATAAGAAGAAGGTCTTTCCAGTTCCTGGAATTGATATTTTATTCAGTGTTTTAATAATTTGATAAATTATAATCTGCTTCTTTTTCCTTATCATTATCTTTGACTTCATAAATTTTTATACCATACAAAAGTATATTTATGATTTCTTTTACTGAATCAATTACGAGATAAATTAAATAAAATGTCAAAAAGTAGAAGTAATACTGTTTTGTTTAATTTTACGGAACCAAAACAATCCATATAATATATTATGATATTTCTAAGGTTGGTATCATGGGAGCGGAAGTAAGAAAATAAATCTTAGTACAAATACCTTAAAAACAAGAAGAAAAGAAATAATTAAAAACGAAATACTTAAGTTTAGTCACTACGGAATTGCCCTAAGTTGTAAACACCGTTACATAATCAGGGAGTTTGAGCTGTCAGTATGGCAATACCAGTTGGCAGTCAGTCCTCGGCCGGCCGCCGAGCGAGACGCGATGCAGTCATGACGCTCACTCGCTGACGCCGCGACAGTGCGTGTCTTGTGTAGAGTACGCGTTCTGTGCGACATTCACTTATCATGTTGTTATGGTTTTATAGTGACCATCGGTGAGTAGTGTTACCAGTAAGTAAAATTTGCGTAATTTTGGAAGTTTTTTAGTGTAATAGGAATTGTTAAGTGTCAAAATTTGGATTGGTTTTATGTATTGTCATATTATTGGCTTTCATGAAATAATTTTTAATTGTTAATGTAAGTATTTTTAAACATAACTTTAAATTTAATTTTATATGTGCATATAAATACGTGAAGAACTCAAAATGTTATATCCAAGTACAAATTAAATAAAAATTAGACCAAAAAAAGGAAAAAAATTAATGAAAAGTCAGTTTTAATATAATTTTGACTACTAATATTTATAAAAATTATAATCAATTTTAAATGTATGATTAAAATATGTGATAAATAGTAAAATATAATTTGAATATTTTTATTTTAACCATTGGCATAAATACGAAAACTCTTAATATATAACTGATTCCAAAACACACGTGTTAAAAGTTTTCCTCGGGCGGGACTCAAACCCACGTCTTTAATTACAGACACCTAAATGACTTAAATATTTGCACGTTGAAAATTCGATAAAATATGTTGGATAATATATTTTAAGAAAATATTTACCCTTTAATTTGCAAATGAAAATTAATTCAGAATAAAAATGATTACAAAAATTCTAAGTAAGATTTCTAATCTACATATTTTAATATTTCCAATTAAAGAAATAAAGCACAAGCGATATAATAAATGCTTTGGGCTAAACAAATATAACTTATATTTTGAAATGGCATAAATGGTCATCAATCAAATATACGGCAGCGTCTGCAATATAAGAGGCATCCTTTATCACGCCCTTTATAAGGTTTTACTATGAAAGAAATACCCGTAAAGCAAGATTTTCAGTAGATTATTCATAGTGAAAAATTGCATATGAAGTTACCAACAACCTGTACATTATAGCGACAGTAGAAAAGCCTCGCAATTAACCCGCGCCCTTTGCCGTAGCGGCCTCTACGAGTTGCGTAGCAATTAGTGCTACGCCGTAGCACCATAGCGCCGGAGTTACATAATTATGGCATAAGTTGCCGACGTTCAGCTAAGACGTGTTATCAGATATATAATATGGAAAAAATCTTATTTTTTTATCAGAAATATTCCAGCCATCCCATTTTAATTTTTAAATATAATATTTCTTAGTAGATATTTCTTATAAATGAAATTAACGGCATTTGAATTTTGCAATCGAGTTAGTGAAAGGATTGTGCTGGAAGTATAATTATTTAACTTGATTCGAACGGCTTACAAGGTTTAAAATACAAGCATGCGTTATAGTAGATTTGATTTCAAAAGTTACATCTACCGACAAAAGCTTATCCACCTGTCTTTTTATCATAAATTTAACTCTTTTAATATTTTTAAGAATCTTGGCATGATGTTGACTGTATTAAATTAAATTCTGAGATGATAGCTTGTTGAAGTCAAAATGTGAAAATATTAATTATTCAAATTCAAATAAAAATAAATGAAAGTTTTAATTAAATATACTTTATTTGAGAGCATTACACAATATCTCTTATGAAGTAGACTAATTACTCGCAAATGTCAAATGTTATGAACGAAATAGAAAATCTTAACTACAAATTTTAAAAGGATTGCATAATTAATTTAGCTAATAAAGTCTCTTAATAATTAAAAGCATTTGCTATAAGAAGTGGATGTAAATCGGAGTTTGAATGATCCGCACCAAGAATGAATTCCAACCCTATGAACTGTGGACGTGGATCCAGCCACTCGTCACAGCTTATCACATGGGTTTTATAATTTTATATATTTTGAGCATTGTTTGAATGCTATCTTATAAGATAAATTATTTTAATAGAAAAATACTAGAAAAAATCGACTCGGCTCACAAATGAATTCTCAGACGGGAAACGAACCCGCAACCTTTGGAAGTCCGGTCCAATGCTCTCCGAATTAAGCTACCGAGCCTTGTGAACACCCTTCGAAATTTTCCAGTACCTTCCTAATTTTACGCTGTAGGCCAGCGTTGTCTCATCAATGAGAGGAACATCCTCTCATATTCGTAAGAAACATTCTTACAAATGTTTGGGCAATCGAGAAAACAGAAAATATTTACGGGGGTAGAAAAAGCCCAAATTAAAATCAAACAAAATTTTGATATCTTTTGCTGATTAACCTCTTTTCTCCGGCTTAAATGTGAGTTTAATTTAATTTTTATATTTAATTACGTTTTGACTCCTTAAGTCGTGATCTTGTCGTTATATTAAAGTTTACATTATGCGTATTTAAATGCGTGATAAGCGCCTAAGCGTAAGAATTAAAATTTCTTGCTGGTTACAACTCTAAACCAAACTTACCAAGTTTTTTTTAATCATTGTGTCATAAATTTTAAGAGTAAGGTTAATTTAAAAGTTGAAGATTAGATAAAACAGTGATCTGCTAAAACTTATCAAAATTTTGGGTGAATTTAATTTGGAATATATTGACATTGAGAAATTTAATTTAGAAGTATTTTGAATGTTAAAAGTCTTTTTTTAAATAATGAAACTGAGATAAGAACAATTAAAAGAAACACACACTGATATCACTTCTAATTACACAAATTGTAAAAATATTTAAAAAAAATCCAAACTTTGCGGGTAATTCAATAATGTAAGTATTTCAAATTTATAATGTGCTTTTTTATTACAATATTTGCAATTTTACCCCATAGAAAAGACATGACATTTTTCTAACTGATAATTGAATCTGATGTTTTAATTAAAAAAATATATATTCTTTAATGATGTTTGATGATTTTTTATCTTTTCTGTTCGATATTTAATATCTAACCGTATTACAATTATATAAAGATGGTATTGCAATACAAGAAATAGAGTGTAAATTTCATTTGTAATGAAGTAATTTGTATCATTTTACAGTACTGAATAAATAAAGCTTAGGCATAGGCGAAAAGATATGTAATATCCGTGACAGAAACATTTTCATATCCGTGATAGAAATATTACCGCTTTCAAACAAATGGAGTGGGAATATATTTGATTTGGTATCACATTTACGTAGTAGGCACTCCTCATGAATATTAAAAGACTGGCGTGCGAAAAAATCTTCAATATTTAAAAAGGAATATTTTTTTGTTCTTTTGAATCTGGAATCACCTTGAAAATCTTATTTTAGTAAATTATTTTCGTTTCGTATGAATAAGAACACGTATTGCCTATTTGGATTTTAACAAATATTTATATTTGAGTAACATTTATTACATGAAAAAATGTAAAAATATATGTAAACTGCTAAGTATCACTTTGTAACTTTGTTGAACGTCCTAATGACATGAATATTTTTATATTTCCGACATCATATTCTCTAAAACGGTCTTCAAAGATTTCAATGTAAATGTTATTATTTATATTTAGTTCTTACACTTCCACATTTAAATTTAAATAAAACAAAACAATTTTGATTTAAATATTAAGAAGGTCTACTACCTTAATATATGACGATATTACCTTAGTCATCCTGTAATCACGGCTCCTGTAAAGGAGTTGAAACGTCAGGATTAACTATAAACTAGCGGCCCGTCCCGGCTTCGCGCGGGTGGACAAAATTCTTTAATTTTTTTCTATTATTAAATATTTTTCCGTTAGCCCCATCTAGCGTCCGGTAGACGAACTACTTGCGATTAACGCGTTGCTATGGTATACGCATATACAATAGAAAAAGAGCGGATAGACAAACAACAAATTTGTGATCTTAGATTATAGATTATTCGCAAAAATCCTAAAATATTTTATTTGAGTTATTTTTATTTCCAACTCAACTGTTTATTAAGAATTCTAGTAATAAACATACTTGAATAACTCTAAAGGTTATATCAGATAATTGCAAATTAAGTAATTACAATGTAGGTTATAAGATTTCTTGACAAGTCATATTAATCACGTTTTATGAAAGTCATCAAAGAAAAGATAAGGAAAATGGCAAATCATATTCTTATGATTGCACTCAAATTTTCGAAGGACAAAATATTAACACTTGAAAAAATTCGACGGTCTGTCAACGGGTAGGTATCTTAATTGGAAGAGGACTCGCCGGGATAGAGATTTGAGGCAAGTTTAAAGTTTAATATTATAATTTCGTTATAATTCGTAGGATACATTTCAAAGAGTGTGCATTACACAGCCTTGTTCCGCCGTCTACATTATTTCATCGGTCAACTTACAAATAGGTGCCACTGTTATATCATTGATCTACCAAAGAGTCGCACTAAGCGTTTTGGTTACGATTTAGTGATCCGTGCCGCTAAAGAGTGGAACTCTTTGCCCGAGTCTGTGTTTTCTGACAAATACAATTTAGGTGTCTTCAAGTCACGAGTGAATAGGTGTCTTCTAGGCAAGCGCGTCACATCCTAGATCGCATCGCCGCTTACCATCAGGCAAGCGGTTGAACACAAACATTTTAACGATAAAACAAACGAGACAAAAAATTTAATTTAAAAAATATTATATTGTGTCATATAGGAAATTTGCAATTAAGTAATTTTTCGACCGTAAATAATAACATTTATTCTTTGATTTTATGCATAAAACAACAAATTCAAGTAGTTTTAATTAATAATATTGTATTAGAGACCGTGAAATAATACAAAAATTAACTTCTTGACAACGTTTATTTTACATCGCTTTCATGTTTTATAAGAATAGTTACTAGTCCTAACCCTTTTCAAGCTCTACACTTACTCAGAGTAATAAAATAATCAGCCAATGCTACTTACTTCAGCAGTTTGGTATTCCATTAGCTTTTCGAAGATTGTAACCGTTAAGTAAATGGCCAGACAACCGTACAATACCGCGTTGCCCGAGTGAATGCCGCCAGCGACCAAAAAGGTATGAAAAGTCAGACTATTAATTGACAGCCACAGACTAGCCACTTTAATAGTTACTACTAACGTCAATAATCGATTGAACAATCGATTATTAAACCAACGATAACTACGAAACTTAGTAGTAGTTACTTTAATATATAATTAATGTGCTAAAATAAATCATTTAAATATCAATTCCTTACAGCTCGGCCATCCTGCTGAAGCAAGTCCCTTTGCTTTTAAATTATAAAACCTAAACATTATTAATTAATGGTACCTAGGATGACCAAAAGATCAATTCTAAATGACGTCCCAATGTCTAAGGTTGGTTTAGTAAACTATAAATAAATAACTTATTTCCAAATTTTCTATTATAATCAATCACATTATTATTTTTTGAATGAACAGTTAAATTCTGGATTTTATTTTAATTAATGACAAAATTTAATGATAAATCAAATATGTAGTTATCAAATAACTACACACTCAAAGAATTTCACTAAACGAAATGATTCTATAAGATATAAAATAAAAATATGAAATGATTCTACTTACGTCATAGAACATTATCATGCAATCTCAATGGAGATAGATAACAAATTATAAAAATAAACAAGTGTTACTTATTTTGTTACAATAACTTTGACAGTAAAAATAAACAGATTAATAGCATAGGGTAAAGTAACGGTCATACTAGCTATAAAGAACCAAAGACTTCATGAGTACTTTCGTCGCTATCTGATTGTGAACTACCGTAATTATTATCAAAACTAAGCCATGGTTTTAGTTTATCTACCGTTATCACGTTTTCATTATGACGTTTACCCTTTTTTGTGTAAGAGTTGTATCTACAACTAAATACCGGTCATTTGGCAGGACTTTCCTAATTCTGTAGGGTCCCTGGAATTTTACTACCAATTTCTTAGACCTAGCGTCACTTGGCGTTTTTCGTTTAACGCTTACTAAGTCTCCTACTGAAAAAGCTACGTCTTTTCGTAGGGGTTAGTTAATTGGACGTTTCGCATAGAAATTAGTTTTATCTTTAGCTTGTTCAATACGGATTCGATCCCCCGCTTCATGTCTAATATTATCAAGCTCCCCAGTTTACTGTTTTATCAATAACTTCATTGAGAATATTCTCGGAACTACTTTTAATCCTACAACTAATGTTGTTTCTACAACCTGTGGTTTCGTGTTTCGTTGTATTTAACCCGATCTGTATGTCTGGTATATGCTCATCCCAGCCTTTTTCATCTTAACCATGACTCTTAGTAGACAAAGCGTCCATTTGAATCTTCCTACATGGCTATTGGCCCGCGGAGTGGATACTGCGTTAAAAATGTGTTTGACACCTTAAGGTTTCAAGAACGAACGGAAATCATTACTTGTGAATGAAATGCCTTGATCAGTGATGAGCCTAACCAGTGTACCAAAATAACTCAGGTGTTCCTTGAGAACTCTTATTGACGTGGCCGATTTAGTATTTTTAAAGGCCGTAATATTAATGAGTTTGGTAAATCCACAAATTATAACGAGAAGATATACGTTGCCCCGCTTACTACGTATGGAGGGGCCTAGATGATCAGCGTGGATCGTGTGAAAAGGAATCTCGACTTTTGGGATAGGATAGACGAATTACAATTCGCCTGGCTGTTCGCACTCAAAACACGCCCGCATATACATCTTTACAAAACGTCTCATTTTAGGAAACCAGAAGGACTGTTGGATCCTACCCAAAGTGGTTTACCTCTGCTACTTGCCATCGGGCTACCTTCGGCACAACCTATCGTAAACCATCATCCCCACTAAGACCAGTTATACGATATACCTTACCGTTCTTTATAAATTTTTTTTTACAATTTCGACAACCTTCTCTGACTCTGATCAGCATAATATTCGCTTAATACGGGATAATACATCGCCACTGGATTGCACGGTCGCAATCCAATCTTCAATCTCAGTGGTAAGTACGTCTAGAATACGATTGTCTATATTTGCTTTACTTACTGGATTTCGACTTAAGAGCATCAACATGGGTCATGCCGGTTCCGGGCCGATACTCTATGTCGCAATCAAAGTCAGTAAATTGTATCCACCAACGGGCGATACGAGGAATTAAATCACGTTTCGTTAAGGTAGTCCGTAACGCGTTACAATCAGTTAGTATTTTAAATGGTATACCTATTAAATACGCGCGAAATCTATCGAAAGAAGCTACCGCAGCAAGAGTTTCTAGTTCGAACGAATGTAACCGTTGTTCATCGGATGTAGTCTTACGGCCAAAATACGAGACCGCTTTGTACAGACCCTCATCGCCTTTTTGCAATAAGATTACTGCTACCCATATTTACACGCGTCTGTATGAAGTTGCGATTCGCGTTTAGGGTCATAAAGGACTGAAATCGGCCTGGTAACAAGAGCATCTTTTAATGATTTGAATGCTTGCTCTTGATCTTCCAGCCATTTCCACGTGCCATCTTTCTTTAAAAGGTCCGTCAATAGTTTGCAGATAACAGTAAAATCACGAACAAACCTTCTGAAAAAAAAAAATCGGCCAGGCCGATAAATTGCCTTACTTCGTGCTGATTCCGTGGGGTTGGGAACATAGATACTGCCTCAGTTTTTCGGGCGCCGGGCCTATTACCACTAGAATCAAAGTGAGACAGACCCCCATTTTGTAGAAGAATTAGGTCTTCTTCGAGCCTACTAAGACCTTCTTCAAACGTACGAGATGGAATCAATATGTCATTCATATATATAAGCGCATAATTTATTTTTGATTATGCTAATATTTGATTCATAGTTTTTTGAAATACTGAAGGTGCGTTCACTAAACCGAATGGCATTCGAGGAAACTCATACACTCCATCCGGCGTAATGAACGCAGTCTTCTCTTGAGACACGGAAAAGATAGTGATTTCGTAATATCCTGATGCCAAATGTAAACAAGTAAACAATATGTTACCGGCGTGCCTATCCGGCTGGTCTTTAACCCGGGGTGGAGGATAATGATCTTTCTTTGTCCGTCTGTTCAAGGCGCGGTAACTTTTTAACGAGCGCAATAGGGCTCGTATGGTGAGGAAGATTCTCGAATAATACCAGCAACTAACATTTCACTAACTATATCGTTAGAAACATTGCGCTCGGCAATGGACATTCTATATGGTCTGTATACAACCGGCTCACTATTCTCTACCTCTATCACCATCTCCCCCGCGTTCGTTAAACCTAGATCTTTAAGTCCTGATTAATAGCAACAGTTATATTTTAACACTAGCGACCGTAATAAGGCCCGTTCTGCACTAGTAATGTTGTGCCCGAAAACTAAAGTGTCTTCTGAGTAAGCGTTATCTAAAGTCACAGCATATACTTTACAGTTACCAGTCACCCGATTGGCTCGCCTAACTAACGTATCTTTAGCAAAAATTAAATCTTGATCGCACGCGTTCTAAACGATAACAACACCTAATCCAGACTTAAATGAATATTCCCTGGGAAAAGGTAATATTCTTGGTTATTACATCCTCTCAAAGGACCACTAACATACACACCACCTTCATATCCATCATGTGAGTCGACTTTTATTAAACTTATTTCACGCGAAGTCAATGTCACTGTCTCCCAGACACGTAAAATTAATTTATTAGGATTGTGCTTTTGAAAACCAGTTGTTCAGGTGTTTTAATGATCAAGATATTAGGTAACTCAGTAAACGTATGTATGTCCCAACAAATCAAGATATTTTAAAACATGATCTTCAACTACAAGTATTTCAACGTTTTCCCGTTTTCCCTGTACGGATATCTTAGCCCTAGACCTACCTTACGGTTTCACATGATAACCTCCAATAGCTCTCATTAAAGGTAAATCTATGGTATCTATTAACGGATTAAATTTTTTTTTGTTTCATATACTCTTATTAGCGTGCATTGGCTACCTAAATCAATATGATACAATATTTGTATATCATTGACTAAAATGTCAAAAAATATATTTAGAATTAAACTCCCCTGATGACCCTAGTTCAAAAACTTGTTTTTTCATCCTGCTTGTTTACAATGTCATTGCTACGCCCTAATCTACAATACTTACTCATGTGGCCTACTTTTTTACAGTTGTTGCATTTAGATGATGGTTTGGCACATTGATAACTCTTATGATCACTACACTTGTAACATATAAATTTCTTGGTTGAAAAGTTCGAAGAACTGAGGGCAGGATTGTACCCCTGATTCTTTTATCCTGTCTTTGCCTATCCCCGCATCCCTAAGAATACCTATTTTAACCGTTTTTAAATGCATTAGCAATTGTTCGGGTTCACAAAATTGAGCAGCCTGCGCGCCAACGCGAACAGCACTATCCTCTATTCCATTTAAAATACAATCGCCCGCTTTTCTACCTTTAATACTACATCGATTCAATAAATTCATCTTAGCATAAAAATACTGTGCGAGCGACTCCCCATAGCGTGCCTTTTTTGCCAGCGTAACCGTCAACAACTCTGCATAACCATCGCGACAAGGAAAGGACTCTACTAATTTTCTCTTCCACTCAGACCAAGAGTAGAGGACTGTGCTGAGCCCCTGGTACCAGGATTTTGCTACGCCAGTTAGCTTTGGAAGAGTAAAGAAAATAATTTATTTTTCACTCCAACCATAATGTCAGCACACTCCTCCACTTTTGTCAGCCACATTAACACAGTTTGACCCTGAGACATTGGGTCAAATTCTAATAGAACGTTATTCAAGGGCAACTTTGGGGAAGTATGACCCTTCATACTCTTTAAAATGTCTAAAAAGTTATCTAAAATATTATTTGGTATATCTATGTTACTATTTCTTTCAAGCTCTTGTCTAATCGTACTAACGTCAGGGTAACGAGAATTCATTTTTTTTTTCATTTATTATCTGAATAACGATCATTACTTGAACTGCTACTAGGATGGCGTTTCTTGTTACGTTGGCGTCCATACGGACTGCTACGAAATTTATTCTGTGAGCATTCCTCAGAACTGCTACGTGAATGACTTATGCTTTGATCCTCTACGTAATCTACGATACGTTCGTCCTTTTACATCATCAACTCGACTACATTGCGATATACACTCAATAGATATAGATCAACTCTAGAGCATTGCCATCGAGACTCCCCGCCATTAAGACGTTGCCTCGATGACTCCCTGCTCGGTACGCATGAGAAAGTTTCACCAAAACATAACTAAAAACCGTTTTGAATTTCATACCAAAACGTAACCTTACCGCAAAACATAAAACCGTTTTTCTCATAACCAACGCAATACAACCAAAATTGAAAACCGCGCTGCCATGATCGGTTAAATACGCAAAAATAGTTATAAACGCAATAATAAAACAAATAATTTTGTAATTTTATCAGAAATGTTATCAAAAAAATTCGAAATAAAAATTATTGTAAATAGGACTATTTTTAAATGCGCCAAAAAAAAAGCTTTAATTTTCTCGTCTATTCACATTACATTAAAAATTAATAGTTCATACATTTTAATTTTAACAAACTAGTCCTTAACCTAGTAAAAGCACGAAGAGATAACGTCATAACCATAATTACGTAATACTAAAACAAAAACTTGCGTTACGTTAGCTAACAGCGTTTTAGTTTTCATTCGTTTTGAAGTAGCCTCGTCAACCGCGGTAGTGATAACCAAAACTGAAAACGGCTTTTAATAACGTTATGGAAACTTCAAAACCTTTACGTAATGGTTTTCAAAAAAACGCCCATACTGCTTGGGTCTCTCAACTGACGCCCTCATAAAAGCGATGGCCTCCCGCTTAACGGGATTACGGGGCTAGATTTATCATTATATAAGTATATTAATCTATTGTATAAGTGCTTGCGGCTTTGCCTACCTTTCAGGCTCCCTTCCGCTCCCTCACTTATCAAGCCAGTCGACCGCAGCCGAGAACGTCCACGGGTACTGCACCTAGCAGTGGCGTTCTCCGTCTCCGTGTTGGTATGCACACCTTCGCCATCATGATCGATAGTTTATATTTCTTTAGCACCGTACTCCATATCTAGAACTCGCAACCGTAAGGGTAACCATGAGATCAAATTCTATTTCGATAAATTCTGTATATTTGTCTCAAACATTTGACATTAAAACTATACGGGTGAATGAAAAGGAGAAAAACGCAAAAGAATTTGATTTCAAAGAGCATAACATTATTATATTTCTAACTAAAATGGCTAATATCTCAAAAAGTAAGCATCGTAGCGTAAAAATAATGAAATTTTGACCCCCTTAGAAACTCCAGAGGTACACTAAAGATATATAATATAGGTCCAAAAACGGTCAAGTCTGAGTTGGACCCTCACATCACATATATTACAAAAATATAAATCTTACACTTTTTTTTTTTACTTTAACATTATCTTAGTAAATGCGTAACAAAACTGATACAGGGGTAAAAAAAAACTTTGATACGTTCTGTTAAACTGAAGTATAAAACATGAAAACCAATGGCGAACACGATACCTATTGCTAGATTTAAAGTAAAAAGGAACGAACATTTGCTTGGTCTGTAAAATCACGTGGGCAGGATAAGCAAGTGATTCGGAAGAATACCTGCCTATCCCACTTCTGAATTATTAGAGACCGTGAAATAATACAAAAATTAACTTCTTGACAACGTTTATTTTACATCGCTTTCATGTTTTATAAGAATAGTTACTAGTCCTAACCCTTTTCAAGCTCTACACTTACTCAGAGTAATAAAATAATCAGCCAATGCTACTTACTTCAGCAGTTTGGTATTCCATTAGCTTTTCGAAGATTGTAACCGTTAAGTAAATGGCCAGACAACCGTACAATACCGCGTTGCCCGAGTGAATGCCGCCAGCGACCAAAAAGGTATGAAAAGTCAGACTATTAATTGACAGCCACAGACTAGCCACTTTAATAGTTACTACTAACGTCAATAATCGATTGAACAATCGATTATTAAACCAACGATAACTACGAAACTTAGTAGTAGTTACTTTAATATATAATTAATGTGCTAAAATAAATCATTTAAATATCAATTCCTTACAATTGTCTCAGAATTTATCTTAAAAGTCCCACGAAATGTAAAATTTTCAGTTTAGTTAAGCTAAATATTTAATTGTAATTGTTAAAAGTTTTAACAGAAAATCAAATTTAATACACATAAAATGTACCTGTTCTACGTCTACCCTAATGAGAACTCGGTCACCACGTTATTATTATTTATAAGACTTTAATGCCTCGGTTGGGCCAAATTTTAATTTGGAATAAAGCGACGTAATACCACAGTTCGTTTAAAATACTCTAAGTAGATATTTTAGCAATAACGCGATTAAACTATTAATGCAAAATAATTTGTTTTTCATCTTAAGAAGATTTAAAATATAATGGAATGAATTTTAGAAACGCAATTAGATAAAATGAGATTTGAATTATCTCAGCATTTGTTATTACGGTGGAATAACTGATATAATCTCTAAGTTTGTGTTTGTGTGTTTGTTTAATCCATTCGTTAAAAATTAATACATCTAAGACTCAAAAGCTCTTCGTAAATCCATGAATTGATTATTATTAAAGAAGATATCTTTTTATTTTTCCTTCGTTCGTCAGTATCGCAAAAACTTAAAAAGCATTCGATGGATTTTGAAGACGATTTTGTTAGCTTTAGTACTCATTTAGAGAAGGTTTATAAAATGGTCAACAAATAGCATTTTAAACAGCTACTTTATAAGATAGCCTCGGTAGCTCAATTGGGAGAGCATTGGACCGGACTTCTAAAGGTTGCGGATTCGATTCCCGCCTGCGAATTCACTTGTTAGTCGATATTTCTAGTATTTTTCTATTAAAATAATTTATCTTATAAGATAGCATTGAAATAAAGCAAAAAAATATATAAAAGCTACTTTATAATAAATTTCGATGTGTCAAGAATTTCATTTTGAATAATATGAACTCAATCTGTTCTGTTGGCGTATTTCATTAATTTTAGTATCTAAATTTACAAATAAAATGAAATTTGCAACATAATTAGTGCATTTCCAGAATTGCAATCACAATCTCTACGCACGCGTAAATAGCAATAAACATGGCTGCATGATTGTAATTTCTAAATTAGTGTGACTCAAACGACACAGGGATGAAAATTACTATGTAATCCTCTTTGGTGGCGATTCAAAGTGGCGCAATTTCACTACGGCAATCGTAGTTGCGCGACTGCCATAATTTGAGTGGACAAAAATATCATCTAGCAATTTCGTAAAAGTAAAGAGTAGGTATTAAGATTCATCATTTAAATCAATTGACGATTTAAATGAGACTCGATTTCTTCATTATATAGTTCATCATTTTATTTTATCCTGACGTATCGACTTCAAGCTGTCGACTCCTAAAAATGAGTTAAAACGTTAGGCAAAAAACGGAACGTTAGAAATAAAATGTGAAGACTTAGGATTTTATTTAATAAAAGAAATTATACATAATAATCCCATATCAAGCTTATTTCCGTAAAAAATAAGAAAATTCAAATGCAAAATTATTGCATATAATGCAGACTCCAAGGTAGACCTAGGCGAACTTTCAGGGACCAAATAGGAGATTGCCTGAAAAAAAGCCCGGTCAAAAGCACTCTTAACCGACAACCTTGTATGAAAGATCTGATGAGAATTGAAGAAGCAAGAGATGTTAGTATAGTAGAAAGTAGAAATCTGTGATAGTGGGTAGCCACTCCTATGGGTTAAAAGCGTAGTTGTATGTATGCAAAAAAGCGTGCGTGTAGTTATACTTTATAAAAATAATGAGATATCTTGAAGTTAGCCTATCCACGTTAACAGCTAACTTCATGGTGTCGCTTTTTCGTTGCATGCTGCGTGCGCAACTTCCGTTAGGTAAAAATTTCCCCCTTAATGCGTCAAAAGAAGTAGAGCTTCAAAAATTATGAGATAAATAATTTATCGCTTTGTTTATATAACTTGGTGGCGTGTTCTTCGGTTGATGAGGTTTTGATTAAGGGCTGAATTTATTTGTTAATGTTCATTTCTAGTTAGCGAAGAGAATAATAATTATAACGGAAAATGTATGTCTTATGGCAAGTCTTAGATTCAAATTCAATTCAATTTCAAATTCAATTGATTGTAAGAATCAAAGTCTCATAGTAACAAAGTAACAATGGCCACTTAAAAAATAGGTTAGTACATATATTAAAAATCATGATAATTATTAATTCAATAGGGCATGTCAAAAAACTAATTAAAAAATCAAGAAAATGAAAAAAAGAGTTTTTTGACAAATATTTCTATGCATGTTATGTCATCTCGGTGAACTTTTCTCTTTTCTCAACGAAACCCGGTGCACATTTCGAGTCACTCAGTTTGACATTCATCTCGTTGACGTATCATCAATTCATATCTTCTGCGACTTAACATCTTGTGTAAGCTTGTTGAGAAATTAATTTGCAAAAGTTACTTTCAAAAAGATACGAGCTTTACAATTTCACAAGGACATCGAAGATTATTTGACGTACTATTATTTACTTGAATAATATATATTTATTAATTTCTACTTTTTTTACATACGTATATAACTCGTAAAATAGGTATTACATTATGTTATTAAGTAATTTATGTCTCATAATCTCCAAATCAAAATGAAATTTTAATTTTTTTCACTTTTTTGAGGTGCCAAGTGCTAGTTTTTACTAGAAAATCAAGAAAATCTAGAAAAACGAATAAAGCAATGTCATTTGCATATATCACTTAACCTTTTTATTTATTTCTTGTTTTAAAAGTTGTAGTGGCTGAATGTAAGCTAATTTCTTCGCACATATAGAATAATATCTAACTTCGTTTATAACAAGTAAAAAATAAACATCATTTACAAAGATAGTGAAAATATCACAAACGTATTTTTTTAACATAAAGTTTCCAAACATTAAATAATTCAAAATAACATTAAGTCCAAATTGAGTTTTATATTTACAATATTTATGTAGTGTCAAAAGCTAATTACCAAATTCAATCATAATTTATTCCGTTTTATATTAAGCCTCCCAAACGAAAGTAGACTTGAAATCCTATTCGACCGAACCGGCTGGGGTTCCGTTTTCATAATAACATTACGTGTGTAATAAAATTTCGGACCCACTAATACGAGAGAACCATAAATCGTCACTCTACGAGAAGGTGCGGATGTGTTTCGATTGTTTGTTTTCTGAGGTTTTATATACAGAATTTTATACCTTTGCGTGTTATAGGAATGACGTGTGAGAATAATATTAAATAAAAAAAACCCTTGGTAAAAAGGAAACCGAGCATTTTTGTTGTTTTTTATAACCTTCGTTACTGTTCATATCAACCGTATAGTTTGCAGCCGTGTATAAGTGAGAAAGATCAGTTAATTTATATCCATCATGCTTCTAAGATTCCTACAGCAGCTGACAAAAGAGCCGATAACTTTGAAACGACTAAACCAATATTCATAAAATAAGTTTAATTACCACTGCCAGAAAACCTACTTACAAATACAAAAAAATCGCATTTAATTCGGTTCACCCGTTTAAGAGCTATGGTGCATGTTTGGTGCCAAGAGCTACAGATAGACACGCATAGTCAAACTTATAATACTCTTTTTTTTGCAAAAGGGCTTAAAAATGATGAAAATATTTAAACGGTAACTTTGAATGAATTCAAAGATTTCTACCTTTATAACCTTACAAAAGGTTGATTCTATAAAAGAGTAAACTTTGCCGTTAAATATGTCAAATTTCCATATCACAGGTAGCAAATTGAATGTCGATAGAGACGGTCGTAATGGTAGTAATTTTCCGATATTTACTGGCAACATTTTGATATTTTTTCGTAGTGACAACACAAGTCGTTTTTTTAATATGGCTGTTAAAAGTGTTATGTCAATTTTGAAATTGAGGTTGCAGCGGTTAAACTTTATGTCACAGATTATTGAAATTTTAATAAACATAAAAAATGAGTGAATCGGTTGGGATTTTTTATGCAATGTCAGCTTTGATGTTCACTTGAGTTATTGATATATTTAGTTGGGTATTTTTATTTTGTTTTTTTTATAACAGCTAGTCATAGTAAAGTGTCTTAACTATGTCCTGGCAAAAATAATAATTTATTTGAGAATGAGTTCTTGATTAGTTTTCGTATTTTACTAATATATTGATATTATAAAGAGGTCCAGTTTGTTCATAGAAAGTAATCTCTGGAACTACGAAACTGATTTTTAAATTTATTTCACCAGTAAAAAGCTACTTTATTCCTCAGTGATATAAGTTCTATTTGATTGTGATTAAAATTGATTGGGTGCAAAATGAGTCAGCTAATTTTCAATAAAATGGGGAAAAAACAATATAGCTTCGAATGTTTTTTTGTATTTAAAATTTAACGTTTACAGTACGATATCTTCAGTAATGTATTTCTGTTTTTAATAGGTTGCTTACTATGGCAGTTCATTTCGAAGAAACCCAAAGAAATCTTCAACAGTTTACCATATATTTGGTGTGTATTTCCTTTTAGTATCTATAACTTGTATGTCAGCGGTATCCTTAATAATCTCAACGTTTGTACAAATTTTATTACTGAGCAAGTGTGTATCGTTTCATAAAAATCTTCCACCCTCAATTTAGTTCTTTCCCCCCGCATCCCTTATTTTTTTTTCTTCTCCAATAAGCAATACCACAGCCAAGATGTCAGTAAAGCGCGTCATATACGCGCTCAAGATTTATAGGCGGCTTATTGGCCACAAGTTACGGCTCCTCAACCCAAATATACGGGCTTCGGTTTTATTTTTGTCACCTATCCTCCTAGATTGATGTTTACATAAAAGTGTTTCTGTGATAATCTTTGTATATGGATATATATTTTTTACGATACCATTTCTTTTGTATAATATTATTATTCTGAATTTACTTAGATATAAAATCAAAGGTATGAAATATTATATGTTGCAGGATAGTAATTTTTTGGTCCATTACCAGCCAGAAAATACCAAACTGTGCTTAAAATTATGTCTTTTCATGTTCTGCTGAAAAAAAATTATGTGCATCAAAGACGACTGTTTAGTGCAATGGTAACGATCGTGCCTCTCGTACTGACGGTCCTAGGTTCGAATCCCGGAAGGGGCAGATGTTTGTGTCTTGAACCGATTGTATGTCTATCAGTTACTCTAGTTGTAGCACAAGCTTTACAGTGCTTACTTTGGGCTAGGCTGCTTGGTGTGAATTTAAGAAATATTATATTCAAGGAAACCATTTAATACATCTTGTTATAAAGCTGCGTTTTGTTATTGCTACTGATATCATACTGGTAATGAAAATGTTAAGTACGTTATTTTTTTTTTAATTCAGAATGGGTTCGCTCTTGACCCCGGGGGACCAAGACAGGATCCATGATGGAACGAGTTAACCCAGAAGTTACGTCAAAAAATAAAATATTTGATTAGTTTCGAATTTGATTTCGCATAACAGTAAATTTGTTACAATCTAAGGAAGAATAATTATCAACTTGTTTTAATACTGTTTTTCTGATTTTGTCTGAACAGGTTATTCTACGTACGTGACGTATAACGTCACAGGTGTAAATAATGGTTTATGTAAATACTAAACGTTGTCTGTTCAGTGAATCTTCAGAAAACTAATCATACGGAGGATACTCAATTAATATATATAAAAAAGTATAACATATGTAATATAACAATTATACTTAGAAAAAAAAAATATGAATCACATTAGGATTTTAATAAAAAAAGAAATTAAAGAAAATATATGGTGCAATTAAATTTATGTAATACATATATTTTCAAACTACTTTATACATGTGATACTTTTAATACTACCCCCTAAAATCTATCCCGATCAAAGAGTACCACTAAGCGTTTTGGTTCCGATTTTGTGATCCGAACCGTTAAAGTGTAGAACTCTTTGCCTGTATTTGTGTTTCCTGATAAATACAATTTAGGGGTCTTCAAGCCACGACTGAAAATGTATCTTCTAAGCAGGCGCCTCACAAACTAGATCACTTTGTCGCTTGCCTATAGACGATTAAAAAAAAATCTGTCTACGAACCATATTTCTATTACTTTTATTTTTTGAAATAGTTCTAGAATAAACATCAATTGGAAATATTTTCCGCGTTTTTCGCTCATATCTTAAAAAATGATTTTGTGGCTAAGCGTTTCAGCTAACGGACTCTGTATCTGTGTTTGTGTGTGTGTGTGTTTGTGTTTGTGTGTGTGTGTGCGTACCTGTGTGTGTGTGTGTGCGTGTGTGTGTGTGTGCGTGTGTGTGTGTGTCAGCTCCAATGCACGACTGGAGTATACTCCTTGAAAACTATTGTTTTTTTACAGGCATAGAAAATTATGAAAATAAAACTTCAATTAAAAGTGTGAGGTGTGCGCGATAGATGGCGCACAAAAACGTAACGGTGTCATTCGATCACTTAATCTTACTCTTCATATTTTTTCCATACCAGGGTCCAGAAAATTCAATCAAAATACTGTGTTCGCTATCTATTCTTTGAACGTCCTACATCTGACCTACGCTAAGCTCTTGTTCAGTAAAAAAAAGATTTATACAGTGCTCTCACAGGATTCGCTCAAATAAATAAAACCACCCGGACCCATAATGCAATAAAACAGCGTTATAAACTGTAGAAAATCAGTATTTATCATCTCATATATCAGGTCGGGGTGACAAGGCGATAATGATTCTTACAACGTCCGCCCGTATCGAGGTTCAGCCCCCCACGTTAGGGCGGCAGCCGTAAATTATAGAACAGGGACATCCTGTGACATGAGTCGTTTACCTGGTGAAAACACACTCATGTATATATAAGACTTGACATTTCGTTTTGTTTGCTGCTAGTTCGAATGAAAGTAATTCTCCCTAAATATTAAGTTCATAAAGTTGTATTAGCTGACCCGGCCACGCGTTGCTGTGGCTAAGTTATTATAATGCAATTAAAAAATATTATAAATTCAAATGAAATCTATTCTATATCCTAAGGAACAAATCCAGAAGAATGAAAAAAAAAATTAGTAGTTTCGGAGTTCAGCGGTCAAACAGTGACAGGGATGTAGTGACAATTTACTTTAATGTAGACGACTGACTAAAAGTTATATATCTATCCCTCGGGCACAGTTTCTTTTTCTTAATAAATAGTACCCTATAGCCTTTTATGTAACTCTGACAAAGTGCATGTAAAATTTTATGATAATCGGTTGAGCAGTTAAGGCGTGAAAGTGGTACAAACAAACAAACTCACTTTCCCATTTATAATGAATTAGCTTTTACCCACGGCTTCGCCCGCAAATTATTTTATTTTTCAATAAAAAGTATTCTATGTTACTTCTAATACCTCCAAGAATATATGTACGAAGTTTCATGATGATAGGTTTAGTAGTTTTTGCGTGAAAGCATAACAAACAAACTTATATTCACATTTATAATATTAGTAGGGATAGTACATTCACAGCATTATAGCCTAGCCCAAAGGTAGCATAGCAAAGCTTGAGCTTGAGTTTGATACTCTCGTAACGGATAGACATACATACAATATGACACAAATACATGTAATGCAAAGGTACAAATGCTTGTATTCATCACACAAACATCTGCCCTTTTGAACCTTGAATCCAGGACCATCTCGGTGCGAAATTCAGAATCGCTACCGTTGCACCAAACGGTCGTCTTTTGCTTTGATTGTATTTTTGAATTTATTTAAATATTTTCTTTACTGATATTAGTGATGACACAAAGTAGAGGCAATAATTTTCACAGCGTCTGTTAGCAGTAGAGTTCATCCCCTTCAATAAAAGGCTGGCAAATCACTAAAGAACGAGGGGACCCTTCGCCGTGATTCCGCACTTGAACTCAAACCCAAGCAAAGTCTTTTACTCATGAAATATGTGCGTGTTTTAAGCTATATAGCAGGGTTAGTATAAAAATGTCTTAGCGCATAGTTTGTATATTTATTTATTTATTTATTTTTACAACAAATAGATTACAGAAATACTTTTGTTCAATTAATAGTTTTGTGCTATATTCTAATCCTATATTGACACATCGTTTACAAAGTATTAAACAGGTATTTATTATTTTAGGTACATCAATAGATTAAAGTCGAAAACTTGTAATAAAAAGCGTGTCTCTACGACAGAAGTGATAACTTAAACTAATCATAGTTGAACTATTTAATATTGAAATTGTTTACTTGAGAAAAGCTTAGGTTATTATTTTTTTCATATTATTTATAAATACTTTCAAAAACAGTGATAGTTTTAGGTTCTATGCTCACTGTCAACAGTATATGTCTAACGCACACTAAACACTGAGTAGAGAGAGGGGAAAGCGTCTGTCCGAAATACGGCTAGCGCTGAGGGTTAGAGTGAGAGAGGAGGAGCCTGCCAACCGCTGCCGTATGCGTGAGAGGAATGGAAGCTAGACAGACTGACGCTGTAACGCGTTACGTAACGAAGCGGTTTACCCTGCAATAAAAAGTTATCACTTCAAAAATTTAATCTAAACAACAATCTTTAAATATGTAGTATACACGGTATGAGCTCAAATATAAACAACGTACTAAAGTTTAACATTAATTACAACTATGAAAATAATAACAAAAAAGGCTTTTGTAAAACGAATTGTATATCTAATACATATATATGTATATATATATATATATGTATTAGATATACAAAACGTTAGGCTCTAAGAGAAAGAGAGAAAGAAAATGTGTGATCTCACCTCTCACTCACTCTCATCACCTCACACTTTTTGTAACGATCAACGCTCTCGTCACGCCTTCACCAGCTAATTCTCCAAGTCAAGAGTGCATAAAGAAGGTTTACTTAAAAAGAAAACAAATGCATAAAGAAAAAAATCAAAATGACACTATCTGCTCCCTGGTGGCATTAGGTTCTTCCATATATGTAATACTACTATTATATTGCTAGTAGTCTCTAAGATAGGGCGAAGTCACTACGGTACTGACGATATGTCTGTTTCACTCCAATCTGTGTAACTTTGAGCTTGATGCGCATGCGTTACTAAGCGTTTACACAGTATATGTATGTCTTTGGAATTTGTCATCCCTACTCTGTAAGTCGCGCCTGCGTACAACGAACCAAGTTCCTGAGATATCTCACTCTAGCAAAAGCCCTTCCACTTACAGGTACTAGCAATATAGTAGTATTACATATATGGGTTCTTCTTTTGGCTGATAAGATCTTCTTTTAAAGAGAAACAGATCAACCTAAAATTATTTATTTTAGCTATAAGTAGTTATACTTATGACAGCAAGCGATATGGCCGTTTTAAAAACAGATTAATTTGTAAAACGCGACTTTCTAAAAATTTTGGGTCTTTGGTTAAAAATATTAATCCGCGCAAGACTGACAGATATCTCGTATAGAGCCTATACATTACAAAAGGAAGTGTTATTTGTATTTTTACAAATATAAAGCCTTGTTTTGTATTCGCTAAAGATTATTATACACTTAAAAAGTATTTTTTCCTTATAAATTTGATTAATGTTTCTGTATGCGTTTCTAAAAAGGACATCTGGAGTTTTCAGTTAAGTAATGTATAAATATGACTATTTTTATGAAAGTCTTTATAGTACCAATTTTAATAGTGTGATTTTAAAAAGCTTATGTCCACGCAGTCGTAGACTATCTTTAAGATCTTATCATACCAACCAAAGTATTGTATGTTGATCACTAAATTAAACATATGACACTAAAGGCAGAGATATGAAAGTAATAATGATGGAAAAAGAATAACTTAAATAAACATCCTTACTAATATTATAAATCGGAAAGTGAGTTTGTTTGTTTGTTCCGCTTTCACGCCGTAACTACTGAACCGATTGCTTTGAAATTTTGCAGACGTATAGATAAAAGTCCGGATTAAATAATAGGGTACTTTTTATCCTGGAAAAAATTGATATTCCCGAGGAAAAACAAAAATATTGTTTGCTTGATGGATGGATTGTAGATGGCGCTGTGTGTCGTTTAAAACAAGGTAAAATGTTGCAAACGAATATAAACATGTAAATTTTGAAGCTAAATGATACGAAAATGAATCCTCGAAAATGAGGAATTCTCGAGGGATGACGTACAATTTGTTTTATCGTCTAAATTGTTTTTTTTACATCTACTTATCCTGAAATCACTAAAGTACATATACTATCCAGCGTTACATCGCGCTTCTTAGATTTTTCCGTGGGAATGAGAAGTTTTCTTATAGTTGTGCTTTATACCGCAATATAACCGTATTACACGCGGGCGAAGCCGCGGGCGGAAAGCTAGTTTAAAATATTTATGGATAACCTAGAGGGAAATGAATTGTAAATTTATTATTGGTTCATATGTAGAAAACTAGATGGCGCCAGTAGTCGCCTGACTCGCGCTTTTTTTTGATGGTTGGAAATTATTAGGTCCTTCCTTGTAGATTATTAAATTGTTACCTAACTAAGAACAATTTTATTTGATTTGATTTTAAGCCTTATGTGTAGCAGTGCAAAGTAACTTCTTAACTTAACAGTATCAATTAGAATACTGTAAGAAAGGTCTATACAACCCCTTAAATATAATGTAGTAGAAGATTTAATATAGAACTTACCCTTAAATCAAAAGCTGTAAATTAATTACTGTGTACGCTTATGTATCTCTATATATATACATTTAAGTATATATATGACGTTAAACCTAATAGCCTTGTTAAACAATACTGTGTAGGTCTTCTGCGAACAAGCGAAACTGCCTGCCACAAGGATATCATATATTATATACTTACTAGGTAGCTCTAACAATAAAAATAATTTATCTTATAACATAGCAAAATTAAAAAAATATATAAAATTATAAAACTAAATTACAAACATTTGTAAAAATGTGTCATACGATTAACAGAGCTTATTCCTCTCAGTGATGTGACAACGCTGGTCTATAGCATAGGTTAGAAAGGTACTGGAGTGTTCTACGAGTGTTAACAAGGCTCGGTAGCTCAATTGGGAGAGCATTGGACTGGACATCCAATGGTTGCGGGTTGAATGCCCGCATGAGAATTCACTTGTGAGCCGAGTCGATTTTTCTAGTATTTTTATTTTAAAATAATTTATCTTAATTTGTATATTTGTTAACTTTTTTTTTAGGGTTCCATACTGCGTACCAAAAACGGAACCGTTATAGGATTACTTTGTTGTCCGTCTGTCTGTACATCTATCAAGACCCTTTTTCTCAGGGACGCGTGAATATATGAAGTTGAAATTTATATCGAATATTTAAATCTAGGGTCTTGGTGCCGTAAAAAATTAAGGTAGAAGCTTGTCAAGTCAACGAAATCAAAAGATATAACTATTTATGCCACAAATTTTGACACTCGTAAAGGAATCAAAACCTACTTCACGTTGATCTAGAATCATAAAATTGGGCATGAAGCATGGTCTGATAGCGCAAGTAAAGGAAAATTTTATTTATCAAAATTTTACAAAAAATAAATGTTTTATATACATTCGTAGTTGAAAAGTATGGGAGTCAACTACAATGTTAAGTTTGTTTTAGGGTTATACTTAAGAACCTGGTAGATTTATAACATTTTCGTCATATGGAACCCTCAACGCGTGAGTTCGACTCGCACTTATCCAGATTTATTTAATAATATTAATTTCCACTGGGTATACAATTATATTATTTGCTAAATTAAGTGGTTTTGATTTAAGCAATTGAACAACAAAAATTTTTTGTTTAGTTGTTATTTTTCATAAGAATGAAGGGAAAAATAATATTTCAATAAAAATTGGGTTGTTTCTTGTTGATTTATCCGTATTTGTCTATGATTCACAGTGAATAAGTAGTACATAGGCTTACATGCAGCAACATTGTGTGCTGACATTCACCACACAATGTTGCTGCATGTCAACATTTTTTTAAACAATAATTACTTTATTTATTAAAGTGCTCTAAATTTATTTTGTATTTTATGTGCAACTTTACTTTCATTATTCTTACACTAATTAAAATAAAAAAAATATGCTGGTTGCCTGTTTCGCTCTCCTCGGATTCTCCTATTATCTTATTGAAATATCTCCAGAAAAAACTCTTAAATTACACTAAGAAAATTCTGCTAAAAAAACTTTAATTTTAATATATATTTTTCACAACGATTGTTTTATTAGAGAAAAGCTCAGAGATATTGGCTTAATGTGACACTTGAACCGTGACGTTAAAAAATATAATTCCTACTATACCAGAGATAAAAAAGGTTACGTGTCAATGTTAGCTGTACATGTTTTTTAGGGTTCCGTAGCTAAATGGCAAAAAACGGAACCCTTATGGTTTCGTCATGTCTGTCTGTCTGTCCGTCCGTATGTCACAGCTACTTTTTTCTGAAACTATTAGAACTAAACTGTTGAAACTTGGTAAGTTTTTTACAGGCGTATGTTACATCTTCATTTTCATCTTGATCGCTTGTCAAGTTGAAATTTAGAACTGAAACTCAATTTTTTTTCATCAAACCCATACGTGTGGGGTTACCCCACTGGGGTATCTATGGATAGATCTTCAAAAATGATATTGAGGTTTCTAATATATCATTTTTTTTTCTATACTGAATAGTTTGCGCGATAGACACTCCCAAAGTGGTACAATGTGTGTCCCCCCCTGTAACTTCTAAAATAAGAGAATGATAAAACAAAAAAAATATTATGTACATGCAAACGGGAAATTGGTTTGAACGAGATCTAGAAAATAGTTTTTTTTTTAAATTTAGTTAACTAGTTTCTACGGAACCCTTCGTGCGCGAGTCTAACTCGCTCTTGGCCGGTTTTTTCTTGGCTGTATGTTTCATAACCAATACTTTACCATGAATTATGAAACATACAGCCAATTCAATCGGAGTACAATACTTCATTTTAGTCAATTAGTGGTTGAGGTATTTTCGTTACAAAATATCTGTTTATTCTATCAGCCCTCAATGAAGTCAATTGATGGCGTGTGTCACGTAATATCCTTTCATCGTATCGACAGTAATTATTTTTATGTTTGAGTATATTTTAGTCGCGTCACTTTTATATTTAGGTGTTTATTTATTGATTATATAATCTCTCAAGGCTAAAACATACTAATGACAGTTTGAAAGATCAAAATATATCAAAACAATACTTTGAATTGGCGTTTCACATATTCTATGTTTAATATACAATGTTTTCCGTCACCAGTGTCGGAGCCTTTAATGGTGTGAAATATGGCATTTTTTCGACAAATTGCCCCTCAAATTTTGTTTTTCTCTTACGGCCGCCATTTTGTTTTCTTGGTAACCAAGACCTGGGCTCTCATACTAATTCGACCACCACTACTCATGTAAATGTCCTATCAACATTAAAAAAGTGTCATTTAATAGCTAAACATGTAGACAACAAATTATTATAATAGAAAAATACTAGAAAAAATCGACTCGGGTCACAAGTGAATTCTCAGGCGGGAATCGAACCCGCAACCTTTGGAAATCCGGTCCAATGCTCTCCCAATGAGAGGAAGTTCCTCTCATTGATGAAACAACGCTGGCCTACGGCGTAAAATAAGAAAGGTACTAGAAAATTTCGATGAGTGTTCACAAGGCTCGGTAGCTCAATTGCATTGGACATTGGACCGGATTTCCAAAGGTTGCGGGTTCGTTTTTCTAGTATTTTTCTATTATAATAATTTATCTTATAAGATCTCTAAAAATGTAGACAACAGTTACACAGCCATCATGTTTCAATTGTCATAGAATAAAAAATAGAAAAAAATAATTAAAGAAAAATAAATAGATTCTTTTTTGTGTATTTTTTAATTATTGGCTTTTTGAGAAAAACCCAATTTGAGGGGCAATTTGTCGAACTTTAAAAAACTACCTATGTTTTGATTATGGCTTATATGGTGTGAAAATGATTCTGGGTGTACATTTCATACTGTGTCCTCAATATATTTAATTTGATATGTGGGCAAAGATGAAAGGCGTTGTGAGTGTAATTTAATATTCCCTGCTTTCAGAGGAAGGCTTCATTTTTATTATGGGCCCAACGTTAACTTTGTTCGGAACGGATTTTTTCAAGGCGTTCCATTCACTACCGATAGTAATAGAACTGCCCTTATATGGTTACTCCATCATAGTATCTTATATCCAACGTAAAGGAATCGAGAAATATCGAAGTACTCCGTTTAATTTGGTGAAAATTCAATGTGTGATATTTGTTATCCGAATTCGATACAGGATGGTAACATATCAGAGTTTTGTCAATTAAATTCTCAAATGCTAGAAAAAACATTGAATTTGACTATTGGAAATGTAAAATATAAACAACTGTTTCGTGTATTTCATTTTATTATTTTGCATTCACAATGACACATAAAGTAGGTCTGTAAAAACAACTACGCCTCACAGTTGAGGGCTCGTATGGCTGTTTCATCTTCATATTTCGAATGCAGGGATATTCCATTCCTCTCATTGATGAAGTAACGCTGGTTTAAAGCGTAAAAAAGTATAAATTATACTAAACTATTAAAAAATATCACATAAGTTAGCATTAAAAAGGCAATACTAAACAAATCATTAATTAATTTCTCAAATGTACTACTGTGAGGAGTTCGAATTTAACGCTGGAAAAATGTTTATGTTATGAGTATAATATACTTTGAATGGGATCTTTTTCTTTCGGTTGATTTTTTTTTATTTCTAATATTCTTTGGCCTAAAATGAAAGGCGTAAATATATAAATTGATTGACAAGATAGGTGTCATTTTATTCTATACATACATATTATATAAATGAAATTGGAGTGTCTGTTTGTAATATTGAAATAACCATTTTTTACTACATGCATATGAATATATATACGGTACATACACCAAAATAACATTTTTTACAATTTTTGTCTGTCTGTCTGTCTGTCTGTTTGTTCCGGCTAATCTCTGAAATGGCTGGACCGATTTTAACGGGACTTTTATTGGCAGGTAGCTGATGTAATAAGGAGTAACTTAGGCTACTTTTATTAAAAAAAAAAACCTATACTAATTGAGCCACAGCAACGCATGGTTAGATCAGCTCTATAACAATGACAATAGTATGCTTTACGGAGAGGATACGAAAAAAGATAAATCTCTTTTAAACCATTTCTAGCGAATGGCAGTATTAAAATATATGAAATTGACAATTGCTTGTATTTCCTCTTAGTTAAATCTGAAAAAGATATAATTATAATCAAAGGAAAAGAAAGTGATATTTTTGTGTCGGTTTAATTTAAAATCGAAAGCGAACACTAATGACCACTACTTTGTGATTCAACATCTACTGAATGACGGTGCAGAAGAGCCATAAGATTCAATAAGAGATTTTTTGCTTATTCACGAAGCGTTTTACAAATATTCAATTCAGCTTTAGCCCCGTATAATAAATTAACCAACAATTCCTTTTCCTTTGGATGAAGCTGTCATTTCCATCTCGTCTTCTTCGAGAATGGCAAAATATATGCAAGCCTCGTGCGTACATTACCAAAACTGTTATGTCACGGCAAGTAGCGCCGTTTCGGACACTTTGGAAAGCTTCCAAGTGGCATGCGAGACCACCAATGTAGTTTGAACTCCGTCACTTTTTTTGTTATCGGCTTCTAAGAATGTGGTTTAATGATTAAGCGGAGCTTACAGATCAGGTTATACTGGCCTGATAACGGCGGAGAGTGAGAGATAGGGTGACATATTGTCTGCTTCCCGTATCGTAAACATTGAGTTAAATGTTGTGAAGGATATTGTGTTCACTCTTACCGAAAGTGGGAAATGAAGTCTAGACATGTTACATAAGAAAGAGTCTGGAATATTCAAATAAGTAAATTACGTTATCGGCAATGAAAATCTCTTTTATATAAAGCTCAAAAGCCTTGAGTATAAACGAAGGGTAGCAACCTATCCGTTTTTATAGGCTACATTTCAAAGAGTGTGTGGCAGAATTGCATAACCTTATTCCGCCGACCCATTTTTTCATCGGACAACCAGACTTACAAATGGCGCCACCGTTATATGGTTGATATACCAAAGAGTTGCACTAAGCGTTTTGGTTGCAATTTTGTGATACGTACCGTTAAGGAGTGGAACTCTTTGCCTGAGTCTGTGTTTCCTGACAAATACAATTTAGGGGTCTTCAAGTCACGAGTGAATAGGTATCTTTTAGGCAAATGCGTTACATCCGAGATCGCATCGTCGCTTATCATCATGTGAGATAATGGTCAAGCGACTGCCTATTTACTAAAAATTATTATTAAAGATCGATCTAAACTTTACTAATAGTTAATTTATATAATGTAAATTTATATACTTATAATGCTTTGGCTATTGTTTTGTGTATCGCATGCCAAAGGTTTTACATGATCAAGTAATTATTATGTTTATCTGTATTTTATAATTGTATCAGTCAGGCTTGTTGGTGATCCATTAAATAAATAAAATAAAGACTCTTTAAAACGAAATACGTCCAAAGCTTTATAAATAGAATGAGATTTTCAGCAAAGAGCTTTTAAAATAAATTTAGCAGTTTAAGGAGTGTTCAACACAGCACGTCATTCATAACGCAAACGAAAGTTCGTGGCGCTCCTATGAAATTTAATATCGCTATAATTCTGAGAGCGTTTGAAACGGCACTAATATTTCCCGTTTAAAAGCTGCCATCTAGTAAATGGAAAGCAAACTATATTTCTACAAAATACAAACTGCATTATTTCTTGCACAAAGAGGGAGCCTCTTTGATACAATGGGGAAAAACTTGTTTACATTACGAACTGCATCTGATGGGCCCGGACAGACGCAATCAAGCCTGAATGTGGCTTGAGCGACGGGCTTAAGCGGATAAAGGGAGGAATAAAAAATTAAACTTATGAAACATGTCTTCAGTACTGATATTTAATGCCCCAATAGAAATATAGGAGTTAATATTATAACCTTTTCTTTTTGTGGAGCCTTCGTCGTACTTTAATATCAAGGGTTAACTATTTATCACTTAAACCTATTCTATCTGATTACTTAATTGTACTAAATAATTATTGATGAGTTAGTTGATTGAGAAGGCGCATTAAAGACAACTATGACCATTCGAATTCCCGCCAGAAAATGGCGAACGCCTATTGACGTGATATATGACGATATTTTGTGACGAATGGTCGATCAGTGCAGACTTTTGTAGGTTAAATAGTCAGATTTTGTAATTTCAAGCAGTGTAATGCTGTTTATAATTGCATAATCAATAAAATTGCTTTGTATCGGAGAGCTCGCCTTTGATTCAAAATACTCTCAAAGAAGTATTTCTTAGAAAAGTTCTCAAAAGATTTAAAAGAACGCAAAGGTCAATACACTTTAGTATTCAAGTATTCTTATTATTGAATTGCTCATTCTTATAATAGTGGAAATGGTTGCTTCACTGAAACATTCTGTTAACTTGTCAGATATTGCATAATTTGCCTTGTCTGTATACACGTGAATAATCGGCATTTGAGATTTAGATGATAGATGATGATGATTCCGTCAATATATCTTACCTTCCTTATTCCGCACTACGTCATATTTTTTGATTGTCCTTAATATCTGTCTGTCTGCCGGTCGGTCTTCTACAGAATGTACTTTGGAGAGTGTGCTCAGGAGCTGCATGTGCTCATACCGCCATCTCCCTTTTTCCATCGGACATCCAGTCGCACTGCAGAACCTTTCTTGGTTGCTATTCCTACCAAGCGACTTTCAACATAATGCGCACTGCGAAGGAGTGGAACTTTCTCCCTGCGTCTGTATTTCCGAGTACTTATAACCCGATGGTTTTTAAAGCCAGGGTAATTAGGCGCCTTCTGGGTTAGCTCATCCCATCGTAGATTCTGTCTTGGCCTCCCGGGCTTGATTGAGATTAAGAGTGAACCGATTAAAATTAAAATTAAAACCGTATCAATAACGTTGTTAATTTATATATATTTTAAGCTATAACTAGCTGACCCGGCCACGCGTTGCTATGGTAACGTTAATTGATCATAAAAACTGTTATTCTTAGGCTTATGGTAACTATATATAATAACAAACACAAAGTATAATATAACATAATGTACTGATTAAGAAAAACAGCACTTTTGTTTAAGCCATATCACAGAAATTATATAATTCTTTCCTTTGTATGGTTTGTAAGTTTTCCTATTTAAAAATACATATAAAAGCTACATGTGTGTGACAAGTTTTATATAGGAAACATTTAAAAGTAATTGTGACTGTTTTAGATCATTTCAAACTGGTAAATGTTGAAGAAAAAATTATAGTCTAGCTTTGTATTTAATCTCTTAATCTTTATCCCTTAGTTAAACGCTTAAGGATATTACTTGTACCATATTTTGAGAGCTCGGACGGTTGATTGCATTTGTAGTAGATTTTTAAGAAGACAGATTCACGGATGCTGCGGTCATTTTCGTTCCTAGACTGACTTTGTTTCTGTAATGAGTTGATAGCTAAGTGATATTTTGATTATTATGTATTTTTATTAAATTTTATTGATGTATTATATTATGAGACTCTTTCGCAAAAATGAAAATAATTTAATAGTTAGCATTTAGGCAGTAAAACTGAATTCACTGCTTTATTTATTTATTTAATGGCACAATTACAAACAACAGACAATCGAGCGTGTCTGTACCCAATAACAGATGTGCACAGCACCTTTAAAATTTTATCATTAAACAATACGCCTGTGATCGTATCAACTTAAGAAAACACTAACGCAGAAGAAAAAAATTCAATGAAAAACTCACAAAACATAGTGATAAGTTGGGGTAACCTGGGTGTGAGTGAGAGTGAGTAACCAATTTTGATAAAAGTGCTTTACTAAAACTAGTGATGCTACAATTAAATATATTAACGTCAAAACAAATTTTTGATGAAGGTAAGAAACCAAACATTTGAGGAACATTATAATTGTTCGTGATTGAAGTATAGAGCAAAACTGAATAATTCAACCAGGATTAAACGAGATTCCAAAGAGATTACATATGTTCGTCGGCGCAAACGAATAGAAAGCGAAATTTCTGACAGACTGTAAATTAAAATTGGCATATGACGTTTGCTGTCATTCGCGGGTGACATTTGTGTTACGTTTGTTATTTAATTCTATAATAGGCAATAAGTAATAAGCTTTTACAGTCAAAGGATAAAATATAGATAGTAATTATAATATGCTTACATTCACACCAATTAGCCTAGCCCAAAATAAGAACTGTAAAGCTTGTGTCATGGATACTAGGGTAACGGATATACAAACATGTATGATACATAGATATGTTATATTCACAGAATAATATATATAAACCTATGACTCACTCGTATAAAAATTCTCGTATTCGTCACCTAAACACCTGCCCCTTTTTGGACTCGAATCCAGGACCACCGGTGCGACAGGCAAAATCGCTACCGTTGCACCAAACGGTCGTACATCTAAACTGTCTAAAACATTATTCATTTAACCTAAAGCGAATGTTCATTACACACTTGATCAATACATGAAAATAATGAAAGTGCACTTTATGTTTATGAAGATAGTGTTGACTTTTGTCAAATGGATACTTATTTTTTGCACTTTGTGTACACATTTTTACTCTTGACTTTCCACTGCGTAGTCCGGGACTACTGGACATGCATAAACAATCATAGAAGCGCGCCATTTAAAAAGAAATTTAATTGAAGCATTAAATACTATAAAAATTCCAGACCAGATTCACCTTAGCGTTAGGTTGAGCTTTTACGCCCGTTGATTTTTTGGTACGTTTTTTTATCATGAATATTCTAGTCACGTTGAAACTTAAAGTGTCTTTCTATTATAAGGACCACCAACAAAACATACATTAAAACAAAAAAAGAATACAAATTATCTCAGAAGTAAATGCTGTCTAAATTAAAGACAGTCACGACATACACCAACGAAAATAGACAATTTTTTACCTAAACTAGGTCGATGTATGGCTAGCACCATATATTGAAGCGAAGAGTAATACTAAAAAAAAAACAAAAAATTTTTAGTAAATTTTAAAATTTCATAAGAATGAAAAGATTTCAAAAGCGCGCGTTTTAATTTTCTATGGAAAATCCCATAGAGCTAACGTTTTTTGGTCATAACTTTTTTACACAATCACAATCTGGTCACAATCTGGTCCTAAATGTGTTGATTCAATTTCACACAAAAATTATTAAAATCGGTCAAGAACTCGGGAAGTTATGGCGTAACAGATATTGCTTCATTGAAGCTGATCTATGGGAGCTCAGCTCGCTTCGTTCGCTCTGCTCCAACTAAACTAGCCGGACAAGAGAGTTTTATTTAAAACGAATATAATTGATTTATAACATATGCCTAAATACTATGATATATATTTATTTATTTATGGGCAGCTAACAAATCATTCATCATACATGTTTGATTTACATTATTACAATACATTTCGTAGCATTGCCTTAATTAAAGGCTGTCACGACATGCAAGCATGTACATATATATTAAGAAAAGACCTCAATCCGCATTTATATTTAAACATCGAGCACATATTTAAACAATCGATTAGTGATTCTATACTGTTTAATGGATGTTGATGAGTTATTCATTACCACTTAGGGTGGGAGTTTATGCGTTTAATATTCATAAATAACAACACATTACTTAACTGCATTAAGGTGAAGTCACGACGTGATGACAGTAAGTTAAACATATTAACATTGACGTACATAGCGATTAAATTATATTACCTTTTACGATGAGGAGGAAAATGTTCTAGATTTTTAATAATCTGTGGTTGAACTCTATAATCTTTGGTCTAGTTCTATTTTTGAAAATCGGTGTATTATAGAACCTTGTTAAGCGAGTTTGTTGATAATTTGGAGGTTTTGGCAGAGAAAAATTATAGATTAAAAACTTTTTGCTTTGTTTACATAATCCTAATTAAAAAGAAAATAAATTAAAAACTGCAAACTCCTTTAAAGGAAATAATACTTTATAATTATTAATGAAACTTCATGTTCCTAAAACAGTAAACGATCTCTTGTAAATTAGAAGCTTCCCGACCACGGACAAGGCAAGACTTTATAACTGAATTTGAGAGGTTACAAACAAAATTAAGTCTAAATTCCGCAGATTTCGAGTAGATGGGTTTCCTGTCTTATTTGCGCAACAATCGATCTCGGAGGAACCGGGGCCCTCTGTTCTGTAATTATAGATAATCCAGAATTGTTCTCGAGAGCAAGTAGTGATTACTGAGTGAATCGTTAGGGGGCGGGGGGATAGGGAGGGGCTGTGTCCTACAAACGCGAAGATGACTGAGCTTGACGCCCGCAGGCGGCTGCGGTTGGTCCAATTCGTAAGACATGGTTCAATTGTCAGGAGGAGTTTATCGTTTTTAAATATTCACTTATTTAATGTTTGTTGCAATTTGTTTAGGCTTTCACTTGATTTTGTAATAATAAAGGGTAAAATAAAAATATTTACGAAATAAAACAAACATGTGATTTGAAATATATATTTTTTTGGGGGACAGGTAATTTCAGAGCCACTTTGATTATGGTTACTTTCTATATTTATTATTGTACAATGTTTATTATTGTATATGTACACTCTAATATATGGTATATTGGAGTGGAGCGTAATACTATTATCAATGATAAATTAATAACCAGTAAATGTTATCAATATTTAATCAACAGGTAATACTCAATAAAAAGTTTATTAAATAGAAGTTATTGGTTAAAATTGATAGTTATGTTAAGGATGAAAATTTTCAAAAAGCGCGCTTTTTGTTTCAATGGGAAATGCCGTAAAGCCAATGTTTTTGGTGGTAATTTTATTTTACCTGTTGGTTCGATTAATTACAATAAATACGAAATTCGGCTAAAAACGAATAGAGTTATGGCATCACATACATTTCGTTATTGAAGCTAATCCATGGGAGCTTCGCTCACTCCGCTTCAATTATTACAAAGCTTATAAACTGTACGAAGGCAATAAACAAACAAACCACTAACATAATTGACATAAAGACCAACGGTTTTCTTAATGACTTTACCATACCTATTTAAGTACCTAGTCAAGTCGTTTAAATATATGGATATGACGTTACATGAAATGTTGTAATACTAGTTTCATAAATTATTGCAGTAAACAGCCCGATCTTGTTTGTTAATGTAAACAAAAAAATCATTTGCTCTGTTGTCTTATCAAAATGTTGATGAAAATAAAACTATGAACTTAATATACATCGTAAGAAACCTTAAACATCGGCTTCAGCGAGGGGCTTTCAGAATCAGAATAAATTTTTTCCTAAACCTGTATTTTAGATAGTTAAATGTACATTTTAGTATCTAAGATTTAACTTTAAAAGCGTGCAACATCAATTAAAATTATAATTACGAATAAAAGTGCACATACTCTCAAAAGTTGTAAAAATAAAATTATTTGTGTTGTGTGTAGTGATATGCAAAATAGATGGATTCATTGATCGCGCCCGCTCATGCTTTGCGCCAATCTACCAAGCGGTCGGTTCGTACTTAAGAAGGGCCTCGTGATTATGTCGAGTCACGTGTTGGGATGAGGCCCAGATTAATATGTACTGGACGCCGATTATTTCATATTTTATACAAAAGCAGTTGCCTGTTCCGGACATATTCCGCGCTGACAAATATGTGTGACACTTTTGTGTCGTTCGCATGAGCTAGGGTTGGGTATCGTCTAACCTTATTTTAAAAGATGAATGCGTACTTGAAAGTCTAGTTAAAGCTGAAGACATTTCTTTCTTATGAATGCAAATAATCTGGCCTTGTAAAGATAAAAAAATGTTTCTACTAAATATGATTAATAAGCAAATATTTAAAGTCAGTTGCTATGGAATGATTTCTAAAGATATTCATGGCTAACTATTCTTCAATAATAAGGAGGTCAAGATGCAGTGGTTTAAAAGATTTTAGAGGTTTTTTTTAAATAGGCAGGCGCTTGAACACTATCTCGCTTATCTAAAATACGAGTATGCCTATTTACTCGTGACTTGAAGACCCCTAAATTGTATTTATCAGGAAACACAGACTCAGGCAAAGAGTTCACTCGTTAGCGGTACGTATTACAAAATTGGAACCAAAACGCTTAGGGCGACTCTTTGGTATATCAGCCATATAATGGCGGCGCCTATTCTGAAATAATGAGAAGGTCGAATATGCAGTGGTTCAAAAGATTTTGGAGTTTTTTTTATAGATTTTCTCCGACTTTTTTTTCTTTTATGTTTCTTTTGTGATGGGTTGTTACTTGTTTTAAATAATTAATATTCTGGTGATGTTTACAATTTTCTGGTGATGTTTACAATTTTCTGTTTTTTTACATTTTTATTTTTGCCTTTAATATTATTTACCTATGACTGAAGGTTAATCAACTTTCATAGGGTGTTATTTTCGGATGGGTCGACACAATTCTTATTTCGAGCTCCTCTATTGGTTATATGGGATTTTCAGCATCTGCAATCGAAACTATCCACCAAACTTGGTCCCCAACGTGCACTTATTTTTTATTAATTTTAAATTAAAAACCCACCCATATCATAATCATACATAGATGGAATTTAAAAAAAACAGAACTTAGCATGAACCCTGTTTGGATATCACAACATTAAAATAAATTTAATAAGAATATAAAAAAGAAGAAATACCTAAGATATGAATAATTACTATTGAATAAATAATAATTTTAAGGTTTTAGAAAGCTCATTTTTATTTTGACTTTACCAAACATTTTAATGTAAATTAATTTAAGTATATAACATAGAGTCAGTTTAACCCCTCGTCAGTCCCTGGTAGCAATTGCAACCATATTCAAATTTCCGCGTGGTCTGCTGTTTTTTAATCACTATTTATTTTTGAGTTACAGAGATCCAAATATTTCGTGGTGGATTCTTTATTTAATCAGTTCTACGGTAGTATTTTTCGTTTGGTCCTAGCTTCATTATTTAGCAGAAAATAACTTTTTATCTAAGAGTCTGACATTTATTTTGGGACTGTTGAGAGGGGTGGGGCGCACCGTAGCGGACTGACAAGTGCTTAAAAGATAAGTAAACATAGAAAACTGGTAATTTAAAATGAATTTAATATATTGTTATATCGAATTTGTCATCTAGCACAGCAAGTAAAACTGAAATCAATATAAATCAGTACATTATATTATGATAATACTTTGTGTGTTTGTTACCATATATAGTTACCATAGTTACCATAAGCTTAAGAATAACAGTTTTTATAATCAATTATCGTTACCATAGCAACGCGTGGCCTGGTTAGCTTGCATTATATTATGACAATACTTTGCGTGTTTGTTCCATACCAGCAACGCGTGGCCGGGTTAGCTAGTAAATATAAATAAATAAATATAAGACAACAATGTATGTAACATTGTTCTGAACTCAAGTCAAGTAACTTAAGGTAGCCCAACACCCAGACGCGAGGCAATACAGAAAAGTTCGTTTAGTACATTGAATCCAGAACCTCGGAGTGGACAATGAAAACCGTTATGCGAGTCAATCGTCCACTGAGGTCTTCAACAAGATACACTTAAAAAAATATTAAATACCCCGAGTACGATACGCCTCTAACAAAATTCGTCTTATTGTGACTTTTGTTTGTTTACGAGCGATCAAGATGTTCTCTGGTTGCATAATAAAACATAATCCGGAATTTTCACTCGTTTGCTTTAGCACTCTTAAACAACTGTTTCTGAGCTGTGAAAAGAGTATTTCTTAACGCGTTTTCTGTTCCAGTAAATTCTTTGGATCTGACGCTGTAAATATTGTTTATGGAACAAAATTAGAAACAAATGAAAGGCGGCAGTATCATGTTGAATTATGATTCGTTTTTTATAGTCCGATTACATAAAGATAAATGTAAGATATAATATTTTTTATTAAATACTAGCTGACATGGCCACGCGTTGCTGTGTTATCGCGATGATCTTCGAAACTACTTTACCGATTTCGGTGATTTTTATTTCATTTTGCTGCATTTGTACAAATGCAGCGAAAATGAAACCTATCCTATGTTCTAAGTTGGTACAAACCTAGAAAATTAAATAAAAATCACCAAAACCGGTCGAGCAGTTTCGAAGTTCATCGCGCTCAAACAGTGTGACGGGGAATTTTTATATTTATAGATGGATGAGATTTTACAATGCGTATATTGAATGTAAAATCATAAAAAATTAAAACCGTAATAACTGATGTACAGAAGTAAGTGAATATTTATGTCTCCAGTATTGACTTCGAACATGACAACGATAAAATACTTTTCCCAATGAACATGTAGGTACGTATAGTCCTCCGGGATGACTTTATCCCGGGTCTGGAGTACCCTCGTCACTGGAGGGTTAAGGTCAGGTTACGGACCAGTCAAGCGTGAGTCTCAATTGGGTTTTTTGGGCAACATTGAAAAGTTGATGAGGCAATTTTAATAGATTTCTATGACCGTGTGAAATGCGAATTGGAAATTTATTTTTAGCTAGCCTACCGCAGATATATATTTCTATTCAAATGTAATTACGATTTTGCGTTTAAAAAAAATACCTGATAGCTTTACTTATTTTTTTCCATTCCTGATCGTGCTTATTATTTTTAAATTTTTCTAGTTCCAGAAGAGGGATATGTTTGAGTATTAGGTACGAGCACTTGATTCAATGGGCGTCGAATTGATGATCGTTTGGTGCAACGGTAGCGGACTTGCCTCTCGCTCCGACGGTCCTGGGTTCCAATCCCGGATGGGGCAGATTTTTGTGTGATGAATACGAGCATTTATACCTGAGTCATGATTATTTATATATATTTCTATTAATATTACATATCTACGTTTCGTATATGTAGGTATGTCTATCCGTTACTCTAGTATCCATAACACTGGACTAGGCTTATTGGTGTGAATGTAAGAAATATTATTATTATTATCTATGAATATTTCTATAATCAGTACACATTATATAATAATAATACTTTGTGTGTTTGTTACCATATATAGTTACCATAGTTACCATAATCCTAAGAATAACAGTTTTTATAATCAATTAACGTTACCATATCAACGCATGGCCGGGTCAGCTAGTTTCTATAAATGAATAAATAGTAGGCAAAATTACTAACAATGTTCTGAACCCGTGATAAGTGGTTAAAGCCTTTGTATAACAGAATTCAGAAACAAGGACCACAAAACCCAGACTCGAACTAATATAGAAAAATCTTTTTCTACGTTTACCTGGCCAAAGATCGTACTCGAGAGTGGTGTTATCATGAACACCGGCATACGGACCACTCTACAACGGATATCGAAATATTGTCTACGTTTCGTATATGTATGTGTATCCGTTACCCTAGTATCCATAACGCAAGCCAAGTGCTTACTTTCGGCTAGGGTACGTGTTTCGAATGTAAAAAATATTACTTATATAATTTATGTAATTAATAATTATTCAATCAAAATAGAACATAATCCTAAAGTTTAGGATAATGGCAAGATTAAAAAAAACCGACTTTTTTAATCTTAATGAACTTACAAACTTGACTAAAATGGATCAAACGAAAAAAATTCTCCCTTAAAATCTTTTACGTTAACCTTCTTTGAGACAGTGTATTATAAATTGAACTAAATTATGTTATCCTGTAAATGCCAGTAATTTGCATTACAATGATTAATATTCATGTTTTAAAACCTTCTAAGATATTTTAATGGAACCTCCCAATAGTTTACTATTCTCTGAATTGATTACAATCTATTTAAAGCAATTTTTCAGACAAGCAGACAATAACCATGATTCAGTAAAATAATAATACAATTATATCAGGAAAAAAATTATAAAGCATAAGATTATGCATGTATAGACCATACATATAACCAAAAGGCAAACCGTCTTGGTAGACTTTTTTTATGAAAATTTTCGAAGATACGGTTTTCGAAATGAAATTATTAATTAATTCTCGAATACTTATTAAACTAATTCGAAAACATTATTTATTAAGTGATTTTTTGTAGAATTTATATAACAATATTTGATAAAAGAGACTGAAAGATTGTTAATCTTTTGAATATATTTAATTAACATAATATAAATAGTGTTTTTGTTTTTTTAATATTTGTTTTTTAATTTTATTTTACCATCTTAGACTTGCTTCCATCTATCTTTCCAAAGGTTGTCTAAAAGCTATCGCTTTGAGCGAAAAGACCGTCCGTTGTAACACTATTTGAAGTTGTTTTTTTTTGTTCTTTTATTTGCTGAATGTAGTGTTATCAATCTATTGTTTTGTATTTCATTAAATATTGAAATATAATATATTAAATAACGTATTGAAAATACTATCTCAAAGTTTTACACCGGTTTGCTAGCAACATTGGCACACTAACATCTTGCACTTTGACTTGGTAAGATTAGGATAGGTAAGCTCCTTGGTAGATTAAGTTTTAAAGACCTGCACCACCGGACCCATGGAAATAATGAGGGTAGATACACGGATTATTAGCCAACTGTCAAAAGTATCATCCTACATTGGACAAAGTATAAGCCGTTTAGGGCGTGAAAGAGTCCCACATAACCTGGCCATTTACCCACTGCGAAGTATACGTAAAGCATTTTCCAGTGTATAAAAAAGAGATGAACTTTTGATTTCTTCTTTTTAACTTTGTTTTGTATATACATCCTTTACAGTGCACTATTTTGATTTATAATGTAAATAAGTTATATAAGTTTTGTTGATTGACATTCAAATGAATTTGGAGTAATTAAACACATATTTTTTAATAAATAGTTATATTTGTTACAATCACACCAATAACCCTAGCCCAAAGTAAGCTCTGTAAGGCTTGTGTTATAGATACTAGGCTAACGGATAGATATGATACATAGATAGAAAATATTCATAGGAATATATATAAAGACCCATGACTCATGTACAAATGGTCGTCGTATTTATCATACAAACATCTGCCTCTTTCGGGATTCGAACCCAGGACCGTCGTCAAAGTTAAGATCGCTATCGTTGCACTAAATGGTAGCTCCGTTATGACTTTGTTAAAAATTAGTTGCTTTGGAAAGTAGTGAACTTTAGTAATTTTGTTAAACGTTAAACTCTGTTTCTAAAAGCTGCATGTGTGGAAAAATTGGCATTTAATAGGTTTATTTTTCATTTAAATTCACAGTTTATTGCTCAAAGTAACGTTTAACGTTTAAAGTTTCGTCAATCTATCTTATATCTTTCTTATAATAAGCTCAGAAGCCTTGAGCATGGATGGAAGGTTGCTAGCACATCCGTTTTTTATAGGGTACATTTCGGGTGCAGCTGAATTGTACAACCTTGCTCCGTCGTTGTCTTATTCATCAGACTACCAGATTTACAAATAAGCGCCACCATTATGTGGTTGAAATACCAAAGAGTCGCGCTCAGTGTTATGGTTCCAATTTTCCGATCCGTATCGCTAGGGAGTGGAACTCCTTACCTGAGTCTGTGTTTCCTGACACATACAATTTAGTGGTCTACAAGTCACGAGTGAATAAGTATTTTCTGGGCAAGAGCGTCGCATCCTAGATCAAATCATCGCTTCTCACCAGACGAGATAGCGGTCAAGCGCTTACCTATTGACTGTAAATAAAATATCATATTTAATTGTCAACCTTAGTCATCTGTATGTATGTATTTAACTATATGGTGAGTGCTTTGTTGCCTCTCCTTGAATAAATTAATGAAAATCACAGTTAATGAAATTTTACAACTTGAATTAAATTTTTCTATACCTTAATTGTTTGATTGAAATTAATTAAAACTGTTTCAAGAACGACATCAATTAATATCTAAAAACCGGTTCCGAGCCCTGAATATATTTCTAAACAACTTCTCGGAAAGTTATAAGTTTGCTTTGATCGCCAAATGGCGTACACAACCTTAGGTATATATACTAATGAAAGTGACAAACTTAATACCGGTTATAAAAAGTTGTGCGCCCCTGATCTTTAAAATTATATTCGGTGATTTCATTCGTAAACTCTTTTGGTAATTAATAAAATTGAAACCTACCCCAATCAAAAATTTGTAATCAAAACCTGGAAAATTTACAAATAAAAAATATTTACTGTTTTGTCTTAGGTTGTATTAGGGTTTACCGAAACCATAATGAGTTTTCTACAGCAATAATACAGCGAGAGGAAAGAGGTTACACAACAAAAATACTGATATGTATTCCAGTCTGGAAATTCCGTAAAAACAGTAATAAGTCCATAATAGCTTCTTTTAAAGTTTTTTTATTATTAATTCTGTCAATCAAAAGCAATTATTTGGCTTCTTGTCATACACTTTTGTATGTAATTGGCAGTATGTTATTCTCTGTTTTTTTTTCTATTAAACCCATTTTCCTCCATCAGAGTTTTCTTTTATAAATCAGTTCGCAACAAAAGCACTTTACTGATTTATTTCTTGGGGAAATCGTTGTGTGAACGTGGAAAAAAAATCTCATTTAAAACGGAGCCCACATCCACGTGTCACCGAAAGGCCTGAAGCCTTATTTTCGTACGCAAAATTTTTCGCCGTCAAACCGCCTCACCACTCTTTGACCCGCAGTTCGATCCGGCCCGGATTCCCCGGATTTATACGCCGGATTAAAGGCGGGTACCAACTATTTGACGTAAACAAACCTTTTGCGCCGATGCCGACTGAATATTTTACCTGTCCCCATAGTTTTGTAAGAAAATGCTTAAAAATAAAATATGAGATGTATTTTTAAGAAGGCATTATACTAGCTAACCCGGCCACGCGTTGCTGTGGCTAATATAATTTGCAATATTTTTTTATTTTAAATTAAAATAAACCTATCCTATATTCTTAGTGGAACAAAATCCAGCAAAATGAAAAAAAAATGAAATCGGTTGAGTAGTTTCGTGACAGGGAATTTTTATATATACTTATATACATAGATTTTTAAATGTATTTTGAATAGGTTCGCTCTTGATCCCAATCAAATCCGGGGGCCAAGACAGGATCCACGTTGGAACGAGCTAACCCAGAAGCTGCCTATTCAACCTGACTTTAAAAACGGACGGGTTATAAGTACTCGGAAATACAGACACAGGGAGGTAGTTCCACTCCTTTCAAATATAGTTTAATATAAAATGTCTTTACAGAACAGAATACAATTTATTTTCCAACAAGCGTAAAATGGCGGCAAACAAATTGTAAATAGAAAATGGAGATTCAAATGCATTTACGTGCAATGAAAGCATTTCGCAACCTCATATGTTGTACAAGATGTGACAAGTAGATGAATTTGTTTTCAACAGACCCACAAAGACAATGTAATTTAAAGAATCATATTTGACGACTTCCGTGGCCATTTTCATGGCGATACAACTCCTTCGTTCCGGGTTGGATCCCCTTGGTCAACGTTGAAAATGAATATTAGCTCGGCTCTGACTATTGCAGTACTGTCGTTATTTCTGATTTCCTTAATATAAGTGCTACTTAACTTGGAAAACAATATATATAATGTAACTTAATATTATTATTCACTTAATTATTTATACTAACGCAATTAAACATACATTTGTAAAAGTCTTGCACGTTACACTTTTAAATAAAACATTTTTTAAGAATTGTGCGCATAATTTATTTTATATTTAATCCTAACATTTCGATTCCTTTTATTTTGCATTTAATTTATATATTAAAATGACTAACTAAAAATAAAACAATTTGTTATATATGTATATATAAAAAAATACAGTTAGGAACGTGCCTGATTAAAATATTGTGAAGGTAGTAGAAAATATATGATGACCATTGCCTTAGTCATCTTGTGACCACGACTCTTGTAAAGGAGTCGAAACGTCAGGATTAAATATAAATTATGCGCAACATCCGTAAAAAAGTTGTTTTATTAAAAAAGATAACATAATATGTTAGTCTCATCAGTACACAATAACTATTTTAAAATATTATGCCTGTACCGCTAGCTCAATATTAATGGTTTAAGACTAAAAATCTTCCTTTTCAATAATCAAGTATTGCTGTTCACAAAAGTGGCTGTTCGTGCCAATTTGAAGAATGTATGAGTGATAAGAAAAAAGTTAACTTTCTGAAACCAAGTTTCAAGATAAGCTCTTTTTCAGCATCTACCTTTTTAATTGCATCCATGGTTATTAGTTGCATGGAGCCTCAAAATATAGGAAGAAAAGACATCTTTCTTCATGACAAAACTATGATAAAGGAGAATAAAAACCTTCTTTCGAATATTAAAAAAAACTTTTTAAATTTTATAAATAGGTTCTACATATTTTCGATAGTTTGAAATTCCGAAATAAAATGAACATGTTTCACAGATCATAGAGCAACTATTGCAAAAATTACGTATTAGTTTGCAAATGCGCCCCATTATTTCATTACATTAAAGTTGTAGTAACATTGTTTGAAAACTAACGCTTCTCGTCGGCAACACGGGTATTTCCTGCGCAATTCCTTTAAGTTGATGGCTCTTGTGGAATAAAACAATAAGTCAGTAACTTCCACGGCGTCTCCTATTTATCAAGTCGTAATGAGAGTCGAAACTTGTTATTAAACAAGCTCCCGTTTGTACTTCACCAAACTACTGCTCATATGCTGAAATGCGAGTACTTCCAGGCGATCTGAGTAGTGTTGTTCGAGATATGAACTCGATAAAAACCGTTTTATTCGAAAAACGGATGCATTATGTTGTAATCGGTATAACTAGTTTCATTCGATACAATGCTGACATCTCAACAGATGAGTTACGGACATATTAATCGTAAGGATAGATGAAAGAACTTACATCAAGTTTTTGCAACCAAGTGATATTAAAAACTCAAGCTTGAAAAGGAATTAATTGACTTATCCCTTTGCTTTGTAGTTTTTTTGCATATTATTTTATAATATTTATTTTCTCATTTTATAATACAATACACTGTATCATTCCCGTTGTTATTGCTGCCTAGTGAGAACTAGCATTATTTGGCAGCAAATTCCCTCTTTCGTTTCTTTTTTGACATACTGCGACTAAAAATATAATAAAAACTATTTAGAGATAGGCTACAGCGATCTACTAAACATTTGTAGTATTTTTGGTTGTATTTTAGTTCAAATTAATTCTGTAACTCAATATTCCAACCAATTTTATATCAACGCTACGGTAGACGGCAAATTACCATTACGCAGGTAAATCTTTGTAGTATCATATAACCGACAGTCGCTAATTAAGAGTAATCATATTTTTTTACATACACCCGCAGTATTTTATTTGCCCGAATCATTATTTTTTTGTTCATATTCATTGACTAAGTTATTGTAAGTAGAATTAAAGTAAATAGATTGTTTAAGGTTGTTGTAATTCCGAATACAAAAAAACCCATACAGAGATATATTATACGATATTACCCATATTTTTACGATTTCTTTTCCTATTTTTTATAATCCAATGGAATTTGTTTTTGCAATTCCCTCGAGACGTAGAAAGTACAAGGCAAAAAGTTTGCCATCTCCACGAAAGCAAAATTGTGATACCTAAAATGGATTAATCGAGCAATTTTAAAATAAAAAATGAAATTATTTATTACAACAGTCAATGCCACAATCGATATTATCTACAACACTAATTTGTATTCGAATAATGAACCCGTAGCAAAATTAACTCTGCGGGAGGGATTCCATTGGTTCCACGCTTACAATAAGGAATGCACACTTCGGCTGTAAGCTATGCGATGTGCCGCGATGGCATTACTGTATCGTTATTGTTATTTCATACCGAGTACCAGACTTAATAAACCGGTTGGAACTCAATTAGTTAAGCCAGTTGCGACTCTTGCTAGTTAAGATTAAGTACTGTTGTTAATGATAATTTAGTTTTCTCGAACGCAATCGATAATCATACCGATTATAGTCGATTTTTATTAGCAACAATACGCACATCGGATTGTTCGTCATGTACACTAATATTTTAAACATATAAAGTTTTGTAAGGTTTTCAGTTTGTTTCTTGGAAGTAATCTCTGAAACTACTAAACCGACTTTAAGAATTCTTTTACCAGTTTGATACTCAGCAAAGTGAGCTAGTCTTTTATAAATACATCACGGTCTTTTGAGTGCTACCAACAGCGATTTTGGACATGTGTGTTGAATCGATAACAAAATTAGTGAAAAAATCGGTTCGACTATCGATCGTGTATAGGAACGCTTAGAATAAGAGGTGGCAAAAGAAAAAAAATACTATCAACTATACAATTAAAGTATTTAAGTAAAATCTTTAAAAAAAATCTAAACTTAAGGTCGCTTCGTTTTCTATATTTCCTCGGCGGGGTAATTTTTTTACATTGTCTCAGGTCTATTTTACAATAAAAAAAACTAAAATAAACAATAAACTATTGTTTGTAGATTTTAATGAAAGAAAGGCTTATTTTCATGACGTAAAGTTATTTTTTCGCGTTCGTTCCGTTATAAGTCGTTTTTCTCGTAAATTTTTTTACAGATTTCACGAAATTCGCAGAATTGTTGTTGTTGGCGTTTCAATCCGATTTGAAGCTATTGTTTTTACGGGCCGGATTTTAAAAATACTCCTAAAATTTGGAAGGTAAGCTTTTGGTGGATTTTTTTTATTGTTTTTTAAGATTTCAGAGCGTGCAAAGTAATTATTTAGTTCTGATATTTATATTTTAAACATTAAAATAATACTAGCGGCCCGTCCCGGCTTCGCACGGGTGGACAAAACTCTTTGAATTTTTTCTATTATAAAATATTTTTCCGTTAGCGCCATCTAGCGTCCGATGGACGAACTACTTGCGGTTCAATGGTAACAAACACACAAAGTATTGTCATAATATAATTAGGATCATCTTCAAAAATTACTGTTTGGTAACGAAATATATATATATGAAATTTAATATTTTGAACTTACTTCATAAGTATATTTAGACGACTGTGGTTGAGTGGATTGCATACCACATTTCATGGTAATACCACTCCGAATTCCTGGGTTTGATGCCAGGCCGGGTTAATGTAGAAAATGGAAGTTTCTATATTGCCTCGTGTCTAGGTGTTGTGGAACCGTCTTTGTTTCTGAATTCCATAACACAAGCATTTTAGCTACTTAACTTGGATTCAGAGCAATGAATGCGATATTGTCTAAATTGAAAATAGTATACTTTGTTGATGCATTATAGTTAATAGTTATTTACTATTGTACCCACACTTCGACAAGTTGAGGGGAAGCGAGCCTTCAAAATTAATTTACTGCAATATAAAATTGGATAGATCGATTTCAAATTGAAAGATCAATAGCTCTAGAGTGATAAAATTACTTATAATAATGGATATTAAAATAATTATTAAGTCGCCAACGGGGTTAAAAAATATAAATAATGAAATGGAATTTAATAAAAATCTGAAAGATTAACTTATATCCAAAAGCTATATTACACATTACAGGAATATTTAGATAAATATATATATATATATATATATATATATATATATATATATATATCATGTGTATGTGACGTGTGTTTGTGTATGTGTATTATAATAACATAACAAAAAGTGTAGTGAAATAAGATTTTTTAAATTTATATGATATTGAAAATAATTTTTTTCTTTTTTGATAAGTTTTAAAATATTTAAAAGCGTTAAATAAATGAATCTTAAAAACGTTAATGATTTTTAATTATTAGACCCATACGATTAATTAACGACATTTTAGACAATTAAAAAATAAGCTACCTCATCTCTACTTGCTTATATAAATTTGAGTAAAAACAACATGAAACAAATGTTATGGAAAAGCAATAAAATATTGAGTATTAAGTGATAAAATGAGATATCAAAATATTTTTCCCATTCCCCTGACAATAGAAGATGAATGGATGTAAAGTAAATCAAGTTGTTTAAGTTGAGGGCACCTGGTTTGCGGCGAGACGGCTAATTACTGCAACAGACGTATATTGATAGCGGACGGGTTGGATAGCCAGGGTTTCCAACCGAATTTCAGGGTTTAAAATACGAGAAATATAATTAATTACGAATACAAAACTTTGTGTTTATTTATTATGAAAATCAACACTGTAAAAATCTTATTGAAATGTGGCAAAAACATTACTATAGCTGGTTCCATCTTAATCAAATGTTTGATATTTTGTATAAATGTTACTTTCGATGTTGAAGGTAGTTAGCGTTCAACATTGGTGGAACGATACTAGCTCATAGTAGAAGTTGAAATACGTTTGTGAATTTTGACGCGTCTGCCAGCATCTCGGTAGCTCAGTGGTCAGAGCATTCGCTCGGATAGCGAAAGGTTGTGGGTTCGAATTCTATCTGAGGGCTTGGAGGCGTGGTCGTTATTTACATGCGTATCTTATAGAAAGAAATCTTATAGAAATTTGGCATTGTCAATGCGAAAAAAAAATAAAAATACAAAAAAATAAACGGAAATTTTACTTGGTTCTGATACTAAAACAGCTTAAAATAACTGTTTTCCAATAAGGATAGATTAATTACCTAATGATTTATAAAACATCCGTTTAAATTATTCAAACAGAAAGTAATGACATCGTTTACCTGGATGGCTAATAACATTAATTCATGTTTAACAAGTAAATTTATTTTATTTTGTATGTGACTCTGCTGTACGGGCATGATATGATAAGCAACTTAATTATGATTTACTATCATGTAAAACCACGTCTGATGCAAATAAAAAAATAATCATAAAAAAAAAATGTTGACAAAGTTGGATGGGTCTCCATCTATCTGGATAATAGGATTAATCACCGTAACCTTTATTTAGGAGCTCTGGTGATATGAGGTTTTAATACTAAATACAAAAATATTGACGCGATTGGCCATTTATTTTTAGTTGCTATTTGAAAACAATTCTCTTATTTGTATTTCATTTGATTTATTTGGACTTACAAATAGCGTTCACAATATATCATAAAATCGTAACAATTTCAATAAATATTGCTTATATTGAAGCCCACGCCATTATCTTTAAATATATCTTACAGACTGAACTAATAAAACATATTTCTATATTTCTATATTTATATTTTTCCTTTTTTACATGTATTCTTGAAGTTATATGATTCATATTTCTTTTTATTGTTTAAGATCACGAAGAGCGCTATTTAGACTTCACTCACTTATTTGTGAAACTCACTAGCTTACTACCTTGTGCATACACACTGAAACACGCAATTCTAAATCCCTGCTCGAGCTCAAAAAATAAAAAGAAACATGAAACATACAAGTTCAAGAATACAAGAGTGACAAACCTTCAAAAATTTTGGTTTCAAGATAATGAGACGAATGTAAAATTTCGGTCAAATAAAGTCAGATAATTATTTTACATTTTATTCGTATATATTACATAGATTTATTCAGACTCAGAGCTTACATTTTCGATAAATGATACAAGAGGCTTATGGTAACTAAAGTACATACCACGAACATAAGAGACACTGTATAATACTTCCTAACTCATTTTCTCCTACGTTAAATCTTATGAATTTATTTGTCTGTCACTTTTTATTGTCGCTTTTTCGTTTCATCGACTTTCAAATCACAACGATGTCAAAGAAGTTTTCAGTTCAAAAGAAGTAGTACAAAAATAGATATATGTTTTATGTGTCTAGTCTGTAAGATAATATTTGTCAAATTTTTCAAATGCTACGGTTTTAGAAACAATAAATGAATAAACTTAACTTTCTCTTTACACTTTTGTTTTTTATGCATGTGATCAATGCTCTCATATTCTTCGTTTCCTTGTCAGACATTTCAAGACACATCAACTTTATTGCACTTTATTTTAGAACTAAAATGTTGTAGTACTATTCTCTTCTAACTGGGAAAGTAATCTTTGTCATACTCAACAGGAAAATCTGATGACCCAATGTTGAATTGAAAAGAAGTTAAACGAGTTCGAATAAGATTGAAGAATAATGATGTGTTTTTTTAAATAAATGTAAGACTCTTTCTCTAATGTCACTACAGTTCCAAATAAATTTTCTTCTTAGATTGTCTGTATTTGAAATTTTAAATTTACTATATTTTATGGATTCAATTTTACAATACATTTTTGTAGCTTTGTGACAACCCTAAAACTACATCAGATGCTGCCCAAGTTTCAGCGCTTTAGCTTGAAGGCTCATCTACAAGAAATTGTATTGAGAAATTGACAACACAGTATACCCAAGCAATTATTGTGTGCATTTCTCTAGCATAATTTATCGCAGATATAGATGGTGTAATAACACAGAAATACACATTTTATTGAACAGGGTTAAGAAAATACCATTTGTCGTCTAATCACGAAGTGTTTACCCACGCAATGGCCTTTTTTCTTGAGAGTTTTTCCACTCGTAAGAAACAAAAGCCCAAGTGCAGAAGACACAATTAATAAAGTTGATGATTATAATAATGATTGTGATGCTAATGACGAAGAAAATCATGAAGATATTGATGAAGAAACAGACGATGACTATGTTGCTGATTTTAAATATTTAGATGAAGTAGATTGCAAAAACCACGACAAAAAGAAGTTCTTAGTACACGTTTTTTTATAATTGTGGTTAAAATTAGAGAAATATATTATGATCGCTTGAAAATAGAGACCTTCTTGGGTTAACTGCATGTAATTGGCAAGTCAGATAATTCTAAAACTATTATGAATAGCATTGAAATTATTATAGTTTTTATTTATCTGAAATTTTAGATTACGTTACATATTAGCTATTGGAAAAATATATCATATCTTTTATATGATGAAATATACGAGTAAGGGAATAAAGTTTGCTCACTAATATTTATTAAGATCTGCTGAAGAGAAGTTTGCGATTTGAATATCTGAGTGCATGTCTTTGAGAAATACTTTTGAGTTAGTGAAATATTTGGCTCTGTTAAACTTAAAAAACTTAACGATACGTATTTCTCACATTTTATTTTCTCATGAGCAAACCAACGTTTGTCATTTTAATACTTTTAAAATTATAATATCATAATTTTCATTAGCATTTTAAGAAATAATAAATATTTCCCTAAGTATTATTGAAAGCTTTCAACCTATGAGTTACTTTTTAGCGGGATTACGTTCATGATATTCAGTATTTTTTTATAAAATTAGATTCTTAGCTATCATTTTTCCGTTTTGTCAAGAAGTCCATGACGGTTGCAGTAACTTGCCATTATTTTACTGAGTTCCAAAAATACTGGGATTTCTCAATTTTCAATATAGGTTAGGCATAATATAAGCAGACCAAAAGAATAAAATTTATTTAAAGCACTTAATGCATTATACATTAACAGCAGATACAATATCACAGATTATATAAACAGTAAGTTAGAATGAGGTTAATACAATAAAACGCAATTTATTTTATAAGTCTCAAGAGAGTTTTGCGTAAGTATCAAGGTCACATTTCATAAATTGGCTACGAGCTAAAGGATAAACGATTGATTGTATCTTGCTTGACATTGCTAATATTGGATATACTCTCATCTAAAAATTACGGAGGGTAAAATGTGATAAATTTTTTGTAGCTATTGTATAATTTAACTCAAAAATGGTTACAAAATGTTAAGATCTTTAAAGCAATCTTTTTTGGAGATGTTTCTTACAAATTACTGCTAAAAATGGAACGCACACAAGCTATATATCCTTATTTAAAAGTTCAAAGTCTCTGCTGGTAATTACTTTGTAATATGGAAAGATTTATTTAGCGCTTAAATAATATTTCACCAGCATAATAGGAAGACTGCATTCTAATTAAGTAAACGCCGGAATTGCGACTTGCTCACAATTTCGCAAGATGCACAAGAACAGATTTATTATGTCGATAAAGAAGCATGCACTGTGTTAAAGCTATGCGATAAAAATCTGAGAATATATTTTTAATGTCGTCAAATATAATACATATAGCTTCACTAAACATTTCAACATATTTCATAGAAACTTGTTCAGTACAAAATAAATATTTGTGACGTGATTGTAGTTCTAGGTGAAATAGAAACAAGTAATACGAGTCATATGATGGGAAATGGTCATCGCCACCCGTAGACTTTTGCAGCCTCCACAGAGCTGCATATCTGTTGTCGGCTTTTAAGAAACCTGTTTAACTGCTTTTTGCAGAACCTCATGTTACAGCGCAAGGATCAAAAATCAGGAGTCAGTTGGTTCCACATAGAGCAGGATTTTTATTTAGATCCCCTAAATGAAAACGGAAGGTTTTCAACCTTCGGAAGGAACATCAAGGATAAGGGGCTTTGCCCTGCTTTTGTGACGCGAAGTGCAATGGTAGAAACTCACTATTCTACAGACTGTAGAACACGCACAGACAGCCTTTTGTAGTTAAGAATCTCTAGATCGTTGATGAGTTTGAGCGCTGGATGGCGTCAAATTGGTCAAGAGATGGCATGCAGGAGCTTCTGCCAACTAATGAGAACAGAAATCTACATGGGGTCATACATGCAGTTTATAAAAGCCGATGCTCCTATTTGAAGTACTGTTTCGATCCATTGTGCACTTTGAATTTTTTAGAAAGCAATTTGGCTCAGCTCAGAAATCGAAACCTACTAATTATGTTGACGCCAAGTATCCCAACACTTTTAGATATGGTAGTAAGCGCCATAATGTATGGCATGTAAGTGTGATATTGGACGTGGAGTGCATTTTAATACATAAACCTAATCATAAATATTGGTGTATTGTCGAATGTAATTTTAACATCATTTCAATTATCTGGCTCATCTGGCAGACTACAGACTTTTGAGAGTTAATGAGAAGCCAATTAGAATAACAGTTATACTAAGAGTTATTTACACACACAGTTTAAATTTTAGAGTAAGGATAAAAATAATATTCAAACTACGCTTCACTATAGCGTTACTATAGCTTGTTCTATAAAAAATCTTAAAATAGGGCTGTGCGATGAAATTGATGCGGTGTTTCGGCGAGTACCTCGTATCACCCGTCGCTGCCACTACTTTATTTAAATGTATGCGGGAAACTGATACTGCCTCTACACTTCACTGAAATAAGAGACGTTTCGAGATATACACGGCTTCGCTGAATTTCATTTTAACTTGATTTGTTTTGGATTGGGAGTTTGAAAGTCAACTTCAACATTACAATGTGATAAAGTATACGGTTCTGGTGACAGATCATGATTCAAAGTTTATTTCCTTGTTAAGGCTTCGCTAATTATGTTGTTTTCGCATAGAACATAATCCTTACTAATATTGTAAATACGAAAGGCAGTTTGTTTGTTTGTTACAATTTCAAATCTTAACTAGTCAGGATATCATCATGTAATACATACACTTTATAGTAGGTACAGAAAAGGCCAAATGTCATGATGAGTGACATGGCATAAACATATACAGGTTGTCCCAAAAAATAGTGTCAAGCGTAAGTCCAGAGTTAGAGCACCTCTTGGAGTACCCGAATCACCCCCATTATTCGTAGTTTTCGAGTAATAATTTTTTTTCTGACTTTTTGAAAATTTTGATACAAAGAACTTAAAAATTTTAAATAAAAAAGTAGAAAATATTTTAATGTTTATTTTTTTTGCCACTGAATCATCTTTAGTGCTTCTTTTTGTCTAAAATAATCAGCTTCGTAACTTTAGTGGAAATTTAGAAAACAGTAGTGTAAAGTCAAAATTTGGATGTTAGTGAATAATTACTTAAAAATTCATCTTTAAATTAAAAATCTAAACAGGCGAACTCATGGTTTCTAAGTATGTGTAAAAACTTCTCTAGACTCTCTGCTTTCATAATCATTTAAAAAAAGAAGTACTTAATAGGGCTACTTTGGCTTAAATCGGCCATCAAAGACAGCGAGGTGAAAATTTCATAAAATTTACCAAATTCCTATCAGATGATAAAAAAAAATATCTGGTCTTTTTATAATTTCTAAGGTTCAGATTAATTACAATTTAGCAAAAATTAACTACATGAAACCCATATTTAAATATTTTTCTCGCGGATCACATCGGTTACAACCGATGTTGGATGTAACGCAGTACTTACCTGCTGAAAAACTGCCCGAGTGAGAGGATATGGAAGAGACCGCATTATTGCTATCTCTCTCACTCTCATCGGCGAAATGGATAACTGTAACTGAGGAATGCTATTCTTTGTGACAAGGGGATGAGGCGGGGGGTGTAGTCCGAGCGCCTATTGTGTTCTGGCGCCAGTCGTTTGCCTGCTTTTGTTTGCGCCTTACGTACGATACGCTCATTTGTGATTATTTGACGAACTTTGCTTTCTTTACGGACCTTGAGTGCGATTACGATTTGGTTTTGTGTGAATACGGGATTTTGACAAATTTGGCATTCTTAACGGACTTTTCAAGCTCTTCATTTTGAGATATCTTTTTCATCGCAAGAATATGCTCTTATGCATTACTTTTATGGATATGCAAGAGGAAATGCTTCTGAAGCAGCCAGGTTGTTCCGGCAGCAAGTACAAAATGGAGGTGGACCTCAGCCTGAAACTTGGCCTGATCATCGCATGATTTTAAGAGTACATAACTCTTACATGGAAGGACGCCTACCAGGTAGAAGATCGGGGCGCCCATCTGAAATGAGTGACCCAGATACTGTCCAATCAGTGGTCGAAGAAGTGGTGAGAGATCCATCAGTTAGTGTAAGAACAAAAGAACGTCGAATCGGAATTCCGAAATCACAAGCACATCGAATACTTCATCAAGAGCGTTTTCACCCATATCACATCCAGAAAGTTCAGCAGCTCAAGCCCGCAGACTACCCGAGAAGGGTGGCATTATGTCAGGAAATGTTACGGAGACAAGCTGAAAACGAAAATTTCTTTAAAAATATTCTTTGGACTGATGAATCACATTTTAAGCGATGTAGGGTGTTTAATGCGCATAACTACCATTCGTGGAGTATTGAAAATCCACACCTCACAAGGGAATCTAATTTCCAAGAACAATTTAGTATCAATTTGTGGTCAGGCATCCTAAACGGACAGCTGATTGGTCCGTTGGAACTACCGGACCCACTGAACAGCGAGGCCTACTTGCAATTTCTACGACGTGATCTCGGCGTCTTATTAGAAGATGTAGACCTATTAACGCGGAGAAATATAATTTTTCAAAACGACGGTGTTCTATGCCATTTTGCTAGAAATGTTAGACAACATTTGTCTGAAACATTTCCAGGCAGATGGATCGGTCGTGGAGGGCCCATTGAGTGACCGCCACGGTCCCCCGACTTGAACCCCATAGATTTTTTCGTCTGGGGATACTACTAGTATACGCCAAGGATATTACAAACGTCACAGTGTTAAGAACAAAATTAAGACAAGCGGAAGAAACAATAAAAAACAACAGAATTGCATTTATAAATTTAAAAGAAAACTTCTTTAGACGATGTAGAATATGTATTGAGCACGAAGGTCGTCATTTTGAAAACTTTCTTTAAGCGATCGAATAATAAATACTTTGAAAATAATGTTTTGTTTCATTTATTAAGTTATAATAAACCTTCAAAGGTTATTAAAGATTGCAGCAGGAACAGTTATTTTTGACCTTCAAATAATAAATTTTTAGCTTTTCTACAATCATTTTTGGTTTATTAATAAATAATTGGAATTTAAAAAAAAAATATTCAGAAGTCGAGTTTTATGAAATTTTCACCTTGCTGTCTTTGATGGCCGGTTTAAGCCAAAGTAGCCCTATTAAGTACTTTTTTTTTAATTATTATGAAAGCAGAGAGTCTAGAGAAGTTTTTACACATACTTAGAAACCATGAATTCGCCTGTTTAGACTTTTAATTTAAAGATAAATTTTTAAGTAATAACATTCAAATTTTGACTTTACACTACTGTTTTCTAAATTTCCACTAAAGTTACGAAGCTGATTATTTTAGACATAAAAGAAGCACTAAAGATGATTTAGTGGCAAAAAGAAAAACATTAAATATGTTCTACTTTTTTTTATTTAAAATTTTTAAGTTCTTTGTATCAAAATTTTCAAAAAGTCGGAAAAAAAATTATTACTCGAAAACTACAAATAATCGCGGAACATACATGGGGGTGATTCGGGTACTCCAAGAGGTGCTCTAACTCTGGACTTACGCTTGACACAATTTTTTGGGACAGCCTGTATAAAAATAATAATAAAAATGCTTACTAACACAGTTAAGCAGTATTGTTACTAATAAAATCAGTTGTGGTACTTCTGCCATGCCATCACTTTTTTGCATGTGGCGTTAGGCACGGGTGCCGTGTCATTTTTAAATCGATGATAACTCCTTCAAATTAAGTTTTAGGGAAATCTAGCAAGAATAAAACTATCTTCATTTTTCACGTTAATCAAGCTCGTAGCCTTCGTTTCTGGTAATCGTATGTCGCAACGAATCGGTTGATTACTTGTTTGAATAAAGATTACTATAGTTACTATACTTATAGCCTAGTCTACCTAGTAACCTTTAAATGTTTTAGTGAAACCAGTTAACAGGCAAAATTGTAGAGATTTTCTACATTATTATTCTGTAGAGGGTATCATATACAAAAACACTAATTAATATAATTGCATTTTATTCATTGATATAAAAAGAGTTTGATATTGACTATGGGAAAATGGAAGTACTTCTGCAAAGGTGATTGTGCTTGATGACTACGATCTAAATTTAAACTTTTCACTGAGTCTGCGTTTATTTGTTACTCCTTACTCAATCGCTACAAAGATAAATATTCTCTCTTTTTTTAACGTACATAATCTCTCGACATTTACGATTATATTAAAAAACGGTGTTTTCCCTACGAAGGAGATATTTTGATGTTAGAAAAACATTAAAATAATAAAACCTCTATCCAGAAAATGATGGGGAAAAACTTATTGATTTAACTACAGTCGTCCTTCTTTGATGTTTCCCAAGTTTTTTCTTGCCAAAGTAATCCCTTACAGCGGCTGAAATTTGCGTAATTTGATGTAAAAGTTTGTCGCGCGACACCTAGGAGACACTGCAAACAACATTATGAGTTGCCGAGTGTGTGAAGAGTGGAACTCGAAAACAGACGTTGATTTGAGTTATATGATACGGTAATTTAGCGTTTGTTTTATGGCTTTGTCTTCAAATGAATTCATATTGCGTGTTCCATTTTGATTATCAATACATATAAATAAAATTGGAGTGTCTGTTTGTATTATTGAAATAACCGTTTTTTAATATATATACGGTACATACAGCAAAATAACAATTTTTACAATTTTTGTCTGTCTGTCTGTTTGTTCCAGCTAATCTCTGAAATAGCTGGACCGATTTTGACGGGACTTGTATTGGCTGGTAGCTGATGTAATAAGGAGTAACTTAGGCTACTTTATATTAGAAAAAATCATTTATTTTAAGTCATAAAAATATTTTTTTTCGTGAAAATTGTATTAACTGAGCCATAGCGACGCGTGGCCGGGTCAGCTAGTTTACAATAATAATATTTTTTCACACCAATAAACTCAAAATAAGCATTATGAAGATTGTGTTATGGGCATTAAGACAACGGACACATATATTACATAAATAATATTTGAAGACGGCGGTAGCCATTGACGAAGATGTCAGCTATAAACTAAGCGGACCCAGTTCGACCTTTGCTGCTGATGTAAAACGGATGTCTATCCACAAGTAACACTAGCATTTACCACGAGGGGTTAGCAATTTGCTTACGTATAATGTGTTTATCTCATCGCTTATAATTTAAAAACAAAAATAATACCCGTGACTCACGTCGTATTCATCACTATTTACCACGATTCGAAGCAGGGATCGTTGAGTTTCGCAGGTCATCAGTTTGTTGAATCGAACTACGTGGTTTCCTCACTAATGTTTCTTTATTTATTTATATAAACGACACTAATAATCTATTAAGAATAATATATAAGAGATACTAAACCTGTAAACTCAACAATTGGTTGATGATTTAGTCAAATAAATCGTTATTTTTTAACATATTACGTAAAATGATAATATATTAAAATAAAAAAAAACTCAAAATCAAAATAACTTTATTTAATAGGCCCTTGCGGGCACTTAAAATCGTCAATTTTACAGAATCAAGATAATATTCTTTTATAATAAAGATAGCCCGTGCGCTAGCGGCAAGTACAACTGCGGAGTTGATACCGCGCATGTAATCGCCACGAGCGACCCGATTCCGAACGTAGGGGCTAACATGAGAAGAATCGGGCAAGAAACTCATGTGCCGAAACTCTTATAAAATCGCCAAATGTCTTACAAATTGTGTATATTACAAAACGATTCAGAGAACGAGCAATTCATTTCTTTTAGGTCCACGCTGCCTTATCATTCAAAAAATCTTTAACACTATAATAAGTCTTTTTGCATAACTGAGTTTTAATTAAAAATTTAAATTTATTCATTGACAAGTCATGCATGTTACATGGCAGCGTGTTGTACATTCGTATACAGTGACCTGCAAAGGAGTTGCTTATTTTATGGAGCCTATACCTGGGCATTGCTAGCTTGTCTTTATTTCTTAAATTGTAATTATAATAGTCACTATTTTTTCTGAATTTAATATCTTTACACTTGTGCGCATACAGTAGGTTTTCATAAATATATTGTGAATGTACAGTCATAATACCAATTTCTTTAAATTTTTCTCTTAAAGACTCTCGGGAGCCCATCCTATAGATCGCCCGAACAGCCCTCTTCTGCAGCACAAAAATGCAGCCAATATCGGCGGCATTTCCCCACAGTAGTATCCCGTACGACATAATACTGTGGAAGTAGCTAAAATAGACTAAGCGCGCAGTTTTTACGTCTGTTAACTGACGAATCATTTTTACGGCGTATGCTGCAGAACTGAGTCTGCTCGATAGGCATTCAATATGAGGACCCCATTGTAACTTAGAATCTAAAGTTATACCCAGAAATACAGTTTGATTGGCCAGCTCTATTTCCTCATCCCTAACCCTGACTTTGACTTTGGCTAATTGAACATTTGGCATAGTGAATCTAATGCATTTTGTTTTATTTTCATTTAACAACAAATTATTGGCGCCAAACCAGTGAACGACCTTGGAGAGTGCAATGTTTACTTCGTCAATATTAATTTGTCCACGTTTAACTTTAAATATTACAGACGTGTCATCTGCAAACAAGACTATCTCATGGTCGCGTCTTACAAGGTGAGGGAGGTCATTAATATATACCAGAAATAGAAATGGACCCAATATTGAGCCCTGCGGCACCCCCATTGTTACAAATGATCCAGGCGACTGCTCTCCATTGATGACCACCTTTTGAATCCTGTCACTTAGGTAAGAAATGAGAAAATCCAAAGCGGTACCACGGATACCGTAATAGTGTAATTTCCTGATTAACGTCTGATGTTGGACACAGTCAAAAGCCTTTGATAAGTCACAAAAAACACCATAGGCATCCTGCGACTCCTCCCAGGCCTCATAAATGCATTCTAACAATTTTATTCCAGCATCAGTCGTGGACCGTCCGCGGGTAAAACCAAATTGTTTAATGTGTAGTAAGTTATTATTACTAAAATATTTCTGTAATAGCTTAAGCGCGGTTTTTTCAAAAATTTTACTGAATGTTGATAGTACGGATATTGGACGAAAGTTAGAGGGATCTGAAGTACTACCAGATTTAAACAATGGAGTTATTTTGCTAAGTTTCATCAAATCAGGAAACACACCACTATCAATACAGTTGTTGAAAACTAAGGCTAAATGTGTAGCAACTATTTCAATAACATTCTTTACCATATATATAGATATTCCCCAAAGATCGGCAGTTTTTTTAATGTTCAACGATTTAAAAGTGTCTATGATGTCCCGTTTAGTAACATAATTAAATTTAAACACAGTATTACAATAAGGAACATTTTCTTTCAACAAGGATTCTGCAATGGGGGTGGAAGAGCCTAAAGTGCTTGTCAAATCTACTGGAATTCGAGTAAAAAATTTTTCAAATTCATTCGCTACATCTGAGTCCGAGCTAATAAATTTACCATCAATTTTAAGTTTATAATTATTTGCTGAAGCTTTTGTTCGGCCAGTCTCTGCATTTATAATTTTCCAAGTAGATTTGACTTTGTCTGTACTATTATAAATTTGAGAACTTATATATTTAATTTTTGCAGTTTGACAAACCTGCTTAAAAATTTTTGAGTATGACAACATAATTTTGAAAAGATTCCGTTCTATTAAACTGTCTTTCTGAGTACAGCTCATGCAATTTTTGCCTACTTTTGTGTATTCCTGCAGTGGCCCATTCGCTAAATACTGGATTATCAGTAACAGTGATCTCTTTGGTTTTGAAAATTTTGTTAAATTGGTTGCAAAATGACTCAAAAAATATATTATACATATCATTTGGTGGCATATCCGGTGATAAAAAAGGAAGTTTACAACATAATTCAATTCCTATACGTTTCAATCTGTTACTGGTTACAGCAGTTACTGGTCGACATATAATTTTACGTTTACTGACTTGTTCTGTGACAATTTTGAAGCAAGCTATTTGCCCGCAATGGTCTGAATCTAAGTTTGCAATAACTTTCTTACTTACAGGTACCAGATTACTATATATATTGTCTAAACAGGTTGACTTTGTTTTACAGAATCTAGTAGGCTCCATAAATAAGTTGAAAAGGTTGTGTGATTTAAATAAATTTAAGATTCTATAAGTTTCACTGTTTTTTGTAAGAAGATCAATATTAATATCTCCACACACAATCGAGTATTTTTTTGACCTACTCAATTTGTTCAAGGCTTCATCCATGATTTCCTCAAATCTATCATAAGCTGAGGAACCAGGTTTGTATACACATACCACAATGAGTTGCTCAAGTTCTATACATGATAGTTCTATTATGCATTCTACAGAGAGAGACACAATATCTTTCCGTTCTTTAAATTTTAAACTTTTATTTAAAAGAATCAGTGACCCCCCATGTACTGTGTTGACTCTGCAGAATGGACTACCAACCTGGTGATTATTGAAACTAAACATGAGTTCACATCCCTCAAGCCAATGTTCTGTAATACACATAATGTCAATTTGTTTTGAATTCATGAATAATTCCATCTCTAATTGTTTGCCCTTTGATAGTCCATTACTATTTTGATGCACCAGGTTAATATTTTTTAATTTATTTAAATTACATTTATTTTGAGGGCATTTCTGAACACAATTTTTTTTATTTGACTATAATGGTAACGTTATAAGAGGCATGTTAAAATCATTATTTATGTATTTATATTTGCAAGAGGATACCTCTTGCAAATTGTCTCTATATCTAATTTAAATAGCTTGGAACGGATTCCAATGTCATAATATTATTATACTGCTCAATAGTGTCAGTTTGTTTAGCCAAGTTCTTGGCTGAAGTTAATAAAAAATATGATAGTGAATTCACTATCTGTCTCTTATAATACTGAGGCAGGTAATATCTACCATTAGTAAAAGTATATACATTTTTACTAACAATACTGTTAGAGTCAATTACATTAAAATTATTATTATACTGACTGAATAAATTCAGAGTCATATTTAAATTAAATCTATAATTATTTTCCGCATCTGACAAATTTTTTATGTAGGGGAATGTAAACATTACAATTTTTTTAAGCTCTAATTGTTTTAATTTTTTAATTAAGAATCAATATATGGGTCGTTTTACTTTTTCGAATAAACGTCCATATTTTTCTTATCTATTAATATTATGTAATTTTTCATTTTCTCCAACTAACATATTTTTTCGTTTGTTTTTCGTAGAATGCCGTTACAGAGTGGTAAACCGAAATGTGGTCACAGAAAAAGGCCACTCTGTCACATACTCTGTCATTTAAAAACCAACATTAAAAAAGAATTAATATTTGTCGCAAAGGAAACTTTAATTAGTCCTTATGATAACACACATGCAATTTCTTTTAAATTTCACACAGAAACCACAATCATGGATAGTTCAAAAACCAAAAAAACAGAAAAACGTCGTTTCACTGTCGGTAAAAAAGAAGAACGACCCATATACACAAAATCACATATTAATACATTTTTCCCTCAGGGCTTACCACGATTCTGACATACATTTCTTTTCATATTTGTATTCATTCATACGCTTTTTCAACTCTCATCAGCCTTTTCATACAATCTCGTCGGTTAAGGGTACTTATGACCTAGTCTTTTTTCAGGACATCCACTATTTGGCCCCTGAAAGTTGGCCTTGGTCTGCCTTTACCGACTTGCCCATGCATATATTTAACCCCTTAAAACTCGAGAGCATTATATCATGTGCGCGACAACGATACCTAAAATCCGCGAGCAATATATAATGCTCTATAGCGCGCAGTCTGAATCAATCCTTATTATTTTATCTTTTTGATTGTATAATATTTTTTCCCCGATAGGGAGAGAAATAACGCATTTAACACATAGCTGGGCGTCAAGGGGTTAAATCAATAATCTAAGGTCCCAAATTCGTTGTTTGTCTGTTCGCTCTTTTTCCCGCTCTTTTTCCATTGTATATGAGTTACCGTAGCAACGCGTTAACAGCAAGTAGTCTACCGGACGCTAGATGGCGCTAACGGAAAAATATTTAGTAATAAAAAAAAATTAAAGAATTTTGTCCACCCGTGCGAAGCCGGGACGGGCCGCTAGTTAAATAAAATAAATAAAAATCTTATAAAATAAATGAAGCTAAAAGACTAAAAAAAAATAAAAATGTATTAAAAGGGTGGGTTTCATTAAAATAAATTTTCCGGCTTGCTATCGCACGATTGAGTTTGAGTGACCAAAAATTTAATAACATGAGCCCCTTCATATTTTGAATGGCATTAATGCTCTCTGGGAGTGGGCCATTCTTCTTACGCTGTTTTCAGAGACGGCTTAAAAGTGCGTTCCAGTTATACATGCGGTGAATTTATATTTATTTCATTGATTTTATTTACTCGACAAAAAAAGGCCACAGATATAATACTTTATTTAAAATACAGTGTTACCTACTTATTTGTACGACCAGCACCATTATTTCCATTTTACGACGTGAAACGTCTTTAACGACTCTAATTTTATACTCATGTCAAGATGTCTCAAGCAGCAGGTAAGTATCAATATAAGCATACGAAACAGCTATCAATCAGCAACAAACGATTTAACAAATACGAGTATATTTCAATTTGAGCCCTATTATATAAGATTCTGAGTAGGCATTTACCTGCGAAATTGCCGGTTTATATGAAGATGTTTTTGAGTTTTATTTACATACAAATATTTTTTCAATTAACTATATTACGAAATTTGGTATATTTTATTAACTTAGCTAAGTACGGTAGCCACTTGTCAGTCCGCTATCGCGTGCCCCAATTGTGAAAAAAAATTTCGGACTCTTAGATAAAAATGCTATTTTCTCGATAAATAATGAAGACAGGACCAAACAATAAATACTACCGTAAAACTGATCAAATAAAGAATCCACCACAGAATATTTACATCTCTGTAACTCAAAAATTAATCGTTCGCTATCGTGAAGTGACAAGTGGGTAGATAGAAATTAAAATGTCTGCAAAGCCACAACTAAAGAAGTGAACTTTTCTTTCAAAATAGTGTACTAGCGTTATTACTAAGAATACTCGTAGTATTGATATATTATTTTTATGATCAGAGAAATATGTAACATAATATGTTCATTTAAGATAATAAAAAAGATGTAGCATTTAAAAAGTTAAAGTTTTCATATAAATGGTGCAAGAAAAATCGGCAATTTTGTAAGATTAAGTTCTGTGTAATAGGTACTTAGATGCTTGTAATGTCTTTTAACCAGTTACTTTTTGAAAAATCAATAATTTTTCAAAATGTTTTGATTTTTTTTAAATTTGAAGCCTTAAAGGTGACAATTTTTAATAGGAAAATACTAGAAAAATCTACTTCTTGCATAAATTATTCTTATACGGTACTTATAGTATTTTTTTTATCCTATCATGAAATATAGCACTGATAATGCAAAAAAACATCACAAAGCCTCAAAGATAGCATAACTTCATAAGAAGTGACACGGTTTCAGAAGAAAAGATATATTATGAACAAAATGGCCCCTTTTCTGTTGAACTCTTGAGATTGATGGCGCCAAGATCATCATTAAAAAGCGGTGGTTAATGACATCACCGAACGGCGTCTCACGTAACCCGTGTGTACTTAGCTCCAGATAATGTGTTTTCATTAATCTAAGCTGTGGTATGTGACTGTTTTAATCATTTCGCGATTAAAGGAGAACGGAACAGTTTAAATCGTGCGATAGACGGAAAACAAATGATGGCGCAATAATTAAACAAGAATAAAGATAAAAATAGAACGATAGATGTCCTGAAAAGAGGCCAGGTCAAATGAAGCAGAAGCACTGGTTTATGAGACCTTTGAATGTGAAGAGTTGATGTTATATAAGACACCACGTTATTTATTTGTTTATTTTTGTATCGTAATACAGTTGCACTTACACATAAAAGATGGTATAATGGATGTAATGGACTGAATACAAACCTGATAGGGTGTTGCCAATTCAAAAATATAACCTTAAGGCTAACTATTAAAATTATATAATACCAAAGAAGATTTCCGAAGCTTTATTATTAATCTATAATCTAAGATCACAAATTTGTTGTTTGTCTGTCCGCTCTTTTCCCGCTCTTTTTCCATTGTATCAATAACGTTACCACAGCAACGCATTAACTGCAAGTAGTTCGTCTAACGGACGCTAGATGGCGCTAACGGAAAAATATTTAATAATAGAAAAAAATTAAAGAATCTTGTTCACCCGTGCGAAGCCGGGACGGGCAGCTAGTTAATATATAATATAATTATTTTGACTATCTGAATTAGTATCTCACATGTATTCTTGTATCAATAAGACTTACTTGGTGACGTGGAATAAGATATTGTGACAAAGATAGAAAAAGGGATGCTTAGAGGATCAGGACATGTAGAGAGGACGATGAAAAAATATTGATAAGACAAATTTATGAGGCAAATGTGCAGAGGGAAGTCGGTAAAGGCAGACCAAAGCAAACTCTCTGGAACGAAATAGAAGATATCCTCAGAAGGGCAGATCAAAAGTACCCGTAACCGACGAGCATAAATGAAAAGTCTGAAGAGAGTTGAAGCGAGAGATGTGAAAATAAAAAGTGGAAATCTATGACCTGTGATGATGGAAAAGGCGTGATTCTATATATGTATAATGATGTAATTTTGAATGACAAATTGATAGGAACTTTGATGATGCTTATAACGACTGGTTTTGATCAATACTTTCGTCGGATGAGTACATTTTGGTTTTTGGATTGGACTGTATTTATTTTATGGTTTGGACTTATAATTATTATAAATATTGTCATTTGTTTTTATAACCACTTGTCAGTCCGCTACCACACGCTCCACTCCTGTCGACAGCCCCAATGCTGCGCGAATTGTGAAAAAATGTCGGACTCTTAGATAAAAATGCCATTTTCTCGCGAAATAATAAAACTGATTAAATAAAGAATCCACCACAGAATATTTGGATCTCTGTAACTAAAAAATTAATAGTAATAAAAAAAAAACAGAAGGCCACACAGAAATTTCAATATGGTAGCAATGGCTACCAGGGACAGACGAGGGATGTTTGGTTAAGAACTGACAAGTGGTTAAAGTAACATGTTCAGACTGGCTGGTAACTAAATTTCACCCGATAAATAGGTGCAGCGCATATTTAACACGTTATATTTGATCTAGAAGTTTCAACGTATTCTCAAAAAGGTGACGGCCTTCATATTCGAGTGGTTTGAATACCGCTTTACGCAAAACAATACGAAAACCAACTTTTCTTTTGCTCAGGTATGAGTGTTATGGTACCCCCATTACTTTTGAATTAAGGCCAAAGTGAATAGGCACCTTCTGGGTTGGCTCGTTTCATCGTGGATCATGTCTTGGCCCCCGGGGCTTGATTAAGATCACGAGCCAACCAATTCAATAAAATAAAATTCCATAACACAAGTAAATTCGCTAATTAACTTAAGTTCAGAATGTATGTGACGTTACCTTATATTGTAATATCGCACCTACGGTGCTATAACGTCACTTATGCAAATGGTGTAATATTTCAGGGGGAGGATTTAAAAATTGAACATCCTTACAACATATAGTTTTTCTCGGCTAAACAAATAAAATAATTAAGCTACAACTTTGAACTTCATTTTAGAGTAAAAGCAAGCAAAGTAAAGAGGTAGAGTAGAGGTAGGAGTATTTTCTCATACTCAGTTCAGTTTTGTCTAAAATTACATAAGTGACGTTATTGCACCGGAGGTGCGATATATATCTTATTTTTTATAAGATATATATCGCACCTCCTTATATATATCTTATTTTTTTAAACAATTAGCCAATAACTTGGCTAGTAAAACTGCTGCTTCTATTGAGCAGTATAATATTGACATTAATTATTCGACTTTGGAATTAGTTCCAAATAATTGTTTATTAAAATCTAAAGATAATATTTTAAATTAATTTATGAGACAATAGAGGAGTCCTCTGGCCCTATAGTGACAAAAGAAAAGTCTTCCTATTTGAATATTGTTCATCAAAATATACAAGGCTTCTCTGGCAAGGATTTAGAATTAAGTCTCTATTTAAATTATGAAAATATTGATGTGTTATGTGTAACTGAGCATTGGCTAAAGAATTACGAATTGATGACTAACATAGATAATTATAAAATTGTAAGCTCGTTTACTAGAAAATCAGCCAAAAGAGGTGGCTCTATGATAATTTTACATGAGTCAATACAATGTAAGGAACGCAAAGATATAGTATCCAAATCAATAGAACGTATTATTGAGATAGCATGTGTGGAACTAGACAAAATAGTTATTGTATGTGTATATAGACCTCCCAAGAGTTCATACCCACAGTTTGAGGCCGCTATGGAGGAAGTACTAAGAATAACTTTCAACAAAAATAAAAAAGTGATTGTATGTGGAGATTTCAATATAAATATTCTTGATTCAACACATCTGTCGGGTGGGTTCCTAAATTTATTTAAATCTTTTAATTTATTTAATGTATTTAATGAACCGACCCGAATTACTCCCACATGCGCCACTTGTTTGGACAATATTTTTTGTAATAATAAAATACTTAAAAAATCAATAATTAACTGTATTAAATCCGACCACAGCGGCCAATTTGCCTCTATTGAGTACCATCACGTTCCTTCGAAACGCGAAATAACTTGTAGACCATTATCTAAACATTGTATAGATAAATTCAGATACAATGTAAGTAACAAACTTGCAACTCTACCGGTCTCCAACTTTGAAACTAATAGTCTTTATAATCATTTGTTTAATATAATTAATAATGAATTTAGCAATATATTTAGACAAAGGGTATTTAAAAAAGATAATGTAAAAAAGAAATTTAGTGATTGGGCTACACCTGGAATTTATAAAAGCAGAAGGAAATTATATGAACTTTATGCTTTAAAATCTACCTCCAGTGATACTAGCTTTATTGAATATGTTAAGAAATATTCTAAAACATTTAAAAAAGTATGTTCTCTTGCTAAATCTATGTACATAGCTAACAAAATTAAGTTATCAGAGAACAAAATAAAGACTACGTGGAATATAATTAATAAAGAAACAGGCAAAAGCAAATCTCAAATACAATCTTTTTCACTAGAAATTAACAAAAATATTGTAAATTCTGACAAAGTTGTTGCTGGTGTTTTTGAGGATTTTTTTTCTAGATTACCATTAGAAACTACAAGTTCCCTACGTTCGTGTCCTAATGTTGCTGCTGCCCTCCTAGAATCGAGTGTTGATAGGTGCAATGTAAAATTTAATTTTACACATATTAATACAGAAGATATTATTAAAGCATTCAAAAGTATTCGTATCAAAAAAACAGAAGATTTATGGGGTATGTCAACTAATAATATTAAATCAATAATTGACATAATTGCGCCTTACTTAGCTTATATTTTTAATAATAGTGTTGACGAGGGGGTATTCCCACGCTTAATGAAACATAGTAAATTAGTTCCCCTTTTCAAATCGGGAGAAAAAAATGATCCCGCTAACTTTCGACCTATATCTATATTACCAGTGTTCAGTAAAATTTTTGAAAAAATTATCTATATGCAGTTATTGGCTCACTTTACCGATACTAAAATTTTTCATAAAAATCAATTCGGTTTTTCTAAAGGTAAAAGTACTACTGATGCTGGAGTTGCACTTATTAAACACATACTTGATGCTTGGGAGGGCAAGCAAGATGTAATTGGCATCTTTTGTGACCTTTCTAAGGCGTTCGATTGCGTTGATTACCGCACGCTATTAAAAAAGTTGGAACATTATGGTGTCTCTGATATGTCAAAAAGCCTAATACAGTCGTATTTGTCAAATAGAATTCATAAAGTTGTCATTAATAAGAGTGAGTCTGCTGGAGCCCCCATAACTATGGGCGTGCCCCAAGGATCAATATTAGGGCCTTTACTTTTTTTGATCTATATTAATGACCTTCCTTACTATGTTAAAAATCTTTGTGAGACAGTACTATTTGCAGATGACACTTCCTTAGTTTTTAAAGTCTCTCGACACGATGATTGCTCTGACGATGTAAATAGTACGCTATCAAAAGTTTTACAATGGTTCACCAGTAACAATTTATCACTAAATTCAAAGAAAACAAAGTGCATACAATTTACGTTACCGAATGTAAGGAGGGTTGACCTACATGTAAAGTTGAATGATGAAGTAGTCGAATTTGTTGAAAAGACAAAATTTCTGGGTATAACATTAGATTCACGACTACAATGGGACCCTCACATTGAGGCCTTGTCAAGTAGACTCAGTTCTGCGGCATATGCTGTAAAAAAAATAAGGCTTTTAACTAATGTTGAAACGGCAAGGTTAATTTATTTTAGTTATTTTCATAGTGTAATGTCTTATGGGTTGTTGTTGTGGGGCTCAGCTGCTAATATTGAAAGCATTTTTGTATTACAGAAAAGAGCTGTCCGTGCAATATACAGCCTTCGGCCTCGGTATTCTCTCAGAGATTTTTTTAAGGAAATTAATATTCTTACTGTGGCGGGACAGTACATTTATGAGAATATAATTTATGTACGAAAACACTACAATACTTTTGTCAAAAATAGCGACGTACATTGCTTTAACACCAGAAATAAGAATAGACTTGCCGTTCCAAGATTTAGACTTCAAAAGACAGGAGGCTCTTTCTTGGGGAAAGGTATAGCACTGTTTAATAAAGTTCCACAAAGTATAGTAGATTTGCCTTATAATAAGTTTAAAATGTATGTAAAAAATAAGCTCATGTCCAAAGGTTATTACAAGGTCAACGACTATTTAATAGATCGCGATGCATGGAAGTAATATGTGTCATTTCAACATGACACTATTTATTACAGGTTGTAACATACAGCATTAGCATTTTTTAATTTTTTAAAACTAATTTATTACTGGTAGATAAGAGTATGACATGCTCTCTTAATACATTTCTTGGGTGGTGGCATGTGGTGCGGATCGTTACGTTCCCTAAGATATGGTTGAGCGAAGTGATGGCTGTATCATGCGTCATGCTCGTGAACGGGTGCTGCCTTGGGAAATGGGTCTGCTCTAACCTTCAGTATTCAGTATTGGCTAAAACTAAACATAAATCTTGTTGTTTTCTTAAATTTGTCGTTTATTCCCTGTATGTTATTGCAATGTTTAGGGATACTTACTTTAAGTAAGTACAGATACTTGTTGACTTTGTTGTAATCAACGAAACAACGAAATAATGATATCATAACACTATTAGTATTGTCATAACAAAATAATTTTGTTTTTTTTTTTTTGTGGATTGTATATGGTGACGACGTATTATATTGTAAATGTCGTTACTTCTGTTAAAGCTGACGAGTTTCTTGCGCCCATTCTTCTTGTCAGTTAAAAGACGTCCTGAATGGGTGGTAGGAAAAAATGTTGGACGATTCAAAACTACTTATTTTTAAGTGCATTTGAATAAAGTTATTTTCATTTTCATTTATACCCGTTTAAATCTTTTGTAGTATTCACAACGCTATATTCCTAAATAAGTCTAAAATATTGAAAATGATTCACCTCGATTACACTTAACCATTGAAAACATATAATTCTCAAGTCAATATACCTACAACATGAGTAAATTTCATTACCAAACATATAATTACCATACAACGTAGTAAAATTAATTACCTCTAATAATGTACGGTGAAACTAATCCACGGCACATTTATGCATATGTGATGTTCAACATTCGCTTTAAAAGCGACATCTATGAGACATATTCGGTGATTAATTGTTTTGTCTTCGCTATTATTAGTACATTATTTGTTTAGCTGTCTACTCCTTGTATGTTGTCAAGGGACTTTCTTCCTGCTTTACTAGTCCTTAATCGTGAGATTTTTTTTATCTAATGTGTGGTATGAATTGAAAATCGAAGCTAAGAGCTATATTAGGTGATGAATTGTTTTGTCTACGATATTATCATTTCTTTGCCCTGGTCCATATATCCCTAGTAGGGCGAGTTGGATTTCCATTTCCAATTATTACTACCGATAGTGGGAACAGGGAATTTTATGTCCATTTTTCTCCACAACGTAGATATTTTTTATCAGTTGGATATTTCGAAATACGAACAGAACCGTATTTAATATCACAGGCAGAAATTCATTTTATTCATCTTACCATATAAAAAAAACTTTTTCATGAGATTATATTTAAAGAGAAATAATATCTACTGATAGAGATAAACGAAACTGTCCCCACTAGTGGGACTATATCGGCAGTTCATATTATTGGTAACAATCAACTTAGTATTACTGTGGAATTCCCTTTGGTGGAACGGTAGCTATCCTGCCTTTCTTACCAACAGTTCTGGGTTCGAGGGGTAGATGTTTTTCTTGTGGATAGAAGCATTTGTGCTAGAGTCATGGGTATTTATAAAAATATTAGATATTTATGTATGTACATTTGTTACACTAGTATAACACAAGCCTTACAGTGCTTAATTTGAACTAATTGGTTAAATATAAACAATATATTATTTTTTCATATAATAGTATATTTTTCATTAAATGTAATTATTGAATATTGAATTACTTCATATGCAGATGGAGCATGGCGACTTAAAAAATCAAAAATAACCCCAACAAAGGACTCCAATGTATATAAAGACAATTTTACATTATTAACTTTATTGTTTTATATTTCATATTAACTTTATATTAACTTTCTTTGTAACATATTATTACTCTAGGCGTGCTCAAATAGTTCCACTGATTAAATCTTAATATCTCGTCAAGCGAGGTGACAAAATTTATATCCGCAATAAATCACAGAAAGAGTTACCGCATCATCAAGAAGCGCATTGGGTTGTGGCGATTTCTCGTTTAGCAAAAAGCATCCAAATGTCCGTCATTACGATGTTACAAAAGGCAAAAGTTCGCTAATAATCCTGGGAATTTGTCCTTTTTGCTCACTTCCCCGGGATAATTATGTAAGTTCACGCACGTACAATGAATGTAAAGAGCGTAACTTAGTCGATCTCATCTTCGATCAACTGTAAGATTGAAGGTATTTTCGGATTTAATTAGTTTACTCTGCGTACTTGTTATGCTGTTAAGATAACTTATAAGACAAAAAACGTGGTATATATTTTTTATTTATTTAATTTAGGAAGTTTTACCCAGATTACGTCAGTCCCATTGTACACTAATCTTTTCAGCAGCACATCATAAACGTAATTGAACGAGGTCGCATACAAGCCTGGCTGCATCTGATGCGGGATCCGCCGAAATACTTTGGAAAGCTTCCTAATCAGATGCCTTCAGGTCTAATGATCAATAAGTCGCTGTCTCTCGCTTTGGTTTTTGACACATTCCATCAACAAGTGTTGCACATAAAAAACGTGGAATAACTTTTTTTTTTTATTTTTTGATAACTAAAACGGTATGACTAAATCAATCTTCAACAAAATGCATTTATTTTTTAATCCATATTGAAATCTCTTGGGCTATTACAGTATTGATAATTATTAGAAGGACAAAAAATGAAGATTTAAAGGCATTTACTGTAATAACTACTATATCGCTTATTAATATTTTGTAAAAAAATTCTTATGCATTTTTATTAGCTCTACAAAGTTCCATAACCATTTGTCAGTCCGTGCCCCACCCCTCAAAAGTCCCAATGCTGCGCGAATTGTGAAAATTTTTCTCGTGTCGCATTCTTAGATAAGAAATGCCATTTTCTCGCTAAATAATAAAGCTACGACCAAACAACAAATACTACCGTAAAGCTGATTAAATAAAGAATCCACCACAATATTAGGATCTCTGTTTTTTTAAAAATAACCGTAATTTAAAAAAAAAAAACAGCAGTCCACGCGGGAATTTGAATATGGTATCAATTGCTACCGGGACTGACAAGTAGTTGATTCAAAAAATCTGAACGTCTGTCTGTAAGTCGTAGGTTTTACTAAGCCATGGTATAATTGTTGACATTCAATAAATCATATTCAATAAAAAGAATTTTATCTTTTTTAAAGATAGAGTTGAAAATTGATTAAGAACATTGATATTTTTCTTTTGAGCTTGCTTTGACTTTACAGGAGTTGTTACTAAACACAAAGACACAATTTTCAACTTTAATACATAGGAAATATAGCTTAATTTGAGAAAGTTTTAAAATAATATAGTCAATTAAATTCCACGCGATAAAATTTTTGTTATATCAAAAACACATGTTTTTATATATATATAGCTTTCAACAAATGTGGGATTTCAATTTAAATTGATACTTATGACCTATTGATTCAACGAATTCCGAAATCACAGGGTGGTAGACATTCAGTTCGCAATTCGCACTTTGGCGGCCATTTTTGTTCACGCCAATCCAGTTACGGTAACCGAATATAAATTAGTGGGGTCACTGAATTTTAGGGTTGTAGTCGGAATCTGTCGGAAATTTATAAAATCTGTTTTTTCACTGACGAACGACGGGTTAAGTAAATTTAAACTTTAGTTACTTCTCAGTCTATCGACTACTCGAGTTTTTGCGAGACTGAGGAACAGCAATGAATTTTTATTTATAAGAGAAAGAAGACACCTCATAGTTTTTTTTTTAATAAGTATATTAATCAGCTTAAGATATAGTTGTATTTTTATATAAGACTAGCGGCCTGTCCCGGCTTCGCACGGGTGGACAAAATTCTTTAATTTTTTTCTATTATTAAATATTTTTCCGTTAGCGCCATCTAGCGTCCGGTAGACGAACTACTTGCGGTTAACGCGTTGCTATGGTAACGCGTATATAATGAAAAAGAACGGGGAAAAGAGCGGACAGACAAACAATAAATTCGTGATCTTAGATTATAGATTTGGATATTGCGGATACAGATACTTATCGCAGCCATAAAACATCCATCACGTATGAGTGTCTTTGTCTTGCTCGGAGTAAAGTGCAGTGAGGGTATGATCCTTCTTTAAAACGGGGTCCGAAATTTTATTAACAGATGGCGTTCGAAAGGTAAAGATACTCATAAAACCATAGACTTAAAATAATAAATACTACCGATTTTTTAATAAGATTTTTTGGTCTGGATGTATGTCATTTAGGCCATGTCTTCATATTTAGTAATTTCTTTTTTATTAATTAGATGATAACGAGTTATGATGAGAGTTGATTCATGAATGAGATAAGATCAAATAGTGAACAATGAATAATAAAATACCCCTTTACCTAAGCTTCAATAAGCTTCAGTAATTCTCCCCGTAGCCTTCTTGAGAGAGCAAGACAGATCTTACTGTTTTATTTCGCTTGTCAACACTTGTGCATGTTAACAAATACTTGGTAGGTAATAATCCACCATTTTTACACAATACAAATATTTAATAGGAAAATAAAAACCACTCTTTTTTTCGTTTTTATTTGTGGCTTGCACGATTTGTGCATTTAGCCAGTGTCAAGTAAGAAAAAAACCACTCAAAGGGACGCTTCCCTCTCCCGCCAAAAGATCCTTTTGAAGCTTATAGAGAAAACGAGACATAGATTAAAAAAACCTTACCGAAACGTGGTATTATGGCGTCTTAGCTTATCCAATTTTTAAAACAAAGAAAGAGTGTCGTTTGAAGAAGTTGAAGCAGCAGTTGTTATCATTCCCCAATATCTATCCTTTAAAATAAACTGTGGAGGGAACTCCGCTGAACGCATTCAGCGAGGACAATGGACTCCCCTATTCGCCCCCGGGAGCCGGGCGTCCCCTTGCGGTGTTCAAAGCTTTTGTTATTGCTTACAAATCCAGGTTCCTCTTGGGCCCAGCGAACAGTTTGTGTAATGAATTCTTAAAGTATTATCTGAGATGCCATAGAAATCACTTTATTTGGAAACGTTTTGGTTGGGATCATGAGAAATTACGTTGTAATGAGTTTATTAACAAAAAATTGTTAGTCTTGTATATCAGAAATTACTTAATTTTTTACTTTTTTTTACTTAAATATTGCGCTTGAATATTATTCGGTGTAAGTTTGTTGTATGCATGCCTTAAATTATACTGCCTATATTAATATACCCCAGTAGCCTATTATGACATCCACCCTAACCAGAATAACACGGGTTCGAGTCTCACCTCAACTTTTTAATATATTTCATAAATTAGTTTTTGCATTTATGATAATATAGACATATATTTTAAAATACTAAAGTAAATACAAGTTAGATACTCACTGTCGTTATTCCCTAAATGGTTTTTTACATATCCACATTAAGGATAAAACTAATTACTCACCTTTAGTATTGGCGAGCGGCAATTTAGGTCGGATCCGGAAACAGCGAGTGACTTCACGCGTATATAACTTCCGTTCTCTCGCTGTATAGTTACTTTTCCATTGAAACCTTCAAAAATAATACGTACACGTATACAAAATACCACGGTTGTTGTGATGCCTTCTCTCGAGCTTTGTACTACACATGCGTACACAAACACGTATTAACATACGTACATAATTCTTCCTATCTCATTTTCTTCTAAGGTTAAATCTTATGAATTTATGTGTCTGTCTCTTTTACTGTCGCTTTTTCGTTTCATCGACTTTCAAATCATAACGATGCTAAAGAAGTTTTTGTATACGTGTACGTATTATTTTTGATCGCCCAACATTCTTGTAGTTTCCACTTGCACTGAACGGTTGAGAAAAGAATTACCTATTACTACTTTGTTTTACTGCATTTTTAGGTGTAGTAATCAAACTGTTCAACATCGGTAATTTTTTTATCTGCATATTTCAACGTTTACTATAAATTCTAATATCATAACAAGTGTATGTAGTCAAACTGGCTTGTAGCAAATACATATAATCATATTTATAATATACTAGCTGACCTGGCCACGCGTTGCTGTGTTATGAATTAAAATGAAACCTATCCTATGTCCTTAGTTAGAACAAATCCAGTAAAAAGAAAAAAAATCAGCAAAATCGATCGAGTAGTTCCATGCGGTCAAACACTTTAACACGTAATTTTTGTATCGATAACTTCTTTATAATCAGCAAAATTTGTTCTATTTTTTATACGAAATTTCCCAATAAATTGGATCAAAATAAACAATTATTCTTAAATTAAATTGAGATACGGTAAACTGAATTTTATTTCGATTGAGTTTCAGATTTTCTTTTAAAGAATTAAGTTACAAATTATCTTTGATGGTGAAACCTTAAGGAAGGGTTTACGAGAGCATTTTCATTTTTATGCCAAGTAAATATTGTATCGGATTCCTTCAGAATTATTTTCCTTTTAACGTTCAACGGTTTTTAGTTGTTGATTTTATAATTGGATCTTCATATTAACGAAATATTTTTGCCTCATTATCCGCTCTGGGGGTCGTTGGAGCAAAATTGAATTAATGAGCATATTTTTACGAAATACTGAATTTATAATTCTTATAAACATTCGATTAGTAACGCTTTAGGGAGCAGGTACTCTCTAGGTTTACTTTTAGCATAATTTACAGTCGGTTTAGGAAGCTATATGTAGTCAAAAGCCAATCAAACTGCATTAATACAAAACGGCAGTTTACAAAAAAAAAAAAAACAAATCTATAACCTAAGAACACAAATTTGTTGTTTGTGAGTTTGTCTGTCCGCTGTTATCCCGCTCTTTTTCCATTGTATCAATTAACGTTACCTTAGCAACACGTTACCATAGCAACGCGTTACCGGGTCAGCTAGTTTTTACAATAAAATAATAATATTTCTTATATTCACGCCAATTAGTCAAGCTCAAAGTAAGCTCTGTAAGGCTTGTGTTATGGGAACTGAGGAGGTAACAAATAGACTTACATATATCCTACATAGATATTTGGTATTTATACCGTTTGGTGTAATAGTGCAGATCCTGTATTTTGCATTAAAAGGTCCTGAGTTTGAGTCCCGGAAAGGGCACATGTAAGTGGAGCATTTGTACCTGAGTGCTTACTTTGGGCTAGGTTAATTGGAGTGAATGAAAGAAATATTATTATTATTATATAAATAGCAAATGACTCGGGTACAAATACTCGTAATCACCATGCAAACATCTACCCCTTCCGGGATTCGAACTACAGGACCATCGGTGCGAAGGGCAGGATAATTTCCGTTGCACCAAACTATCGGTTAATGTCAATTTTCCCTACGTGTTTACATTATCTTTTTTTGTAATTACTGAACCTATTTCCAATAACACGCATGACGTATTATCTTATTAGTTTGTGAATATATTATAAATAATTATGTGACTATAATATACGATCTTGCTGTTCTATACACGGTGATTATTGATCGTTAATTATCAACAATTAGAGATTGTCTTTTTGTCGATTTCTCTTTTTTCAAATAGATTGCTACAGTCAGGCTGCTTTAGCTTCAAAATGAACTACTAGTACTTACCTTTAAAGCATATTTTTATGGCTTTACATATTTAATTTGTATCGGTTTCTTAACAATAAATCTTGTATCGGAAGAAGATCCACTTTGGGTGGCTGAGCCAACGCAGTAACTAAATATGATCTATTAAAAAATGTTTAGATTGTGACCTCTTTAATCTAAAACATAAAGATCTGTTTATTCAATCAAATAAGACAACAAAGATAGATGAAAAGAAACACAATCCTTTCGATTACGAAACGTAAACTTTTATAATTGTTGTTTAATATTTTTGGTATCTGGCTTCAAGCTTCACTTTCTTGCCCTCGGGTCCTATAGAAGAACAATTCAATTACGCAAAACTTACGGAATGCGGGTAGCCAACGGATAGAAGCGGCCATTTTCGTTTCTCAGCTTTTCACACTTTCCGATTTATACCGAAGAAGTTCTACGCCAGCATTTGTTGTTGCGAATAAGTTTTTGGCTCTTCAAGCTCCGGGAATCGAGACGATTTGAAATCGTGTTAACAGTTTATTTATTATTTTGACTTCAACTTTATTTTGAAATGTAATAACTATGCTTGTATTGTATTTCGAAGTTTATTTTTAACTAACTGCAAACGGCATGCTTTGCAGTGATCATTTTTACTGAGATTATTTTTTAGATTTTTATGCTGATTATATATACTAAGCTTCCCTATCATGCATACAAACTTACAAAGTTTCATCATAATATAATCAATGGTTTCGGAAAACGTAAGGAACAAATATACAAACATTTTTTTTATTTATATAGAAGACTATCTGACCCGGCCATGATTTGCTATGTTATATATTAAAATAAAACCCATCCTATATCTTAAGTGGAAACAAACCCAATTAAATGAATAATAAATCATCAAAAGTTGTAGTTGAGTAGTTCCGAAGTTCATTGCGGTCAAACACTGTGAAGGGGAATTTTTATGTATAAAAATAGCTAAAAAAAAATTGATCTTCTTAAGTGGGATTTGGAATTATGTATTTTAACTAAACCAGGGGAAACGCCTTGAATTTTGGAATTCTAAAGCTTTTACACCTTCGCAAATCGTGAAGACAGTTAATTAAAGATTTAATTATAGTCAAGCCAAATTATGGAAAGAGAGTTTAAATGTTTCTTAGTAAAGAAATATCACACATTTCTTGACACAATTATTGAAATACAAATGTAAAATAAGAAAACGTCACATTTCTTAGTTGGAAAACATAGTGAAATAATTGCAAATAGCATCATTCCAAAAAATGAGATCAAAAAGAAGTTTTTACAATAAAATATACGCCTGTAAAAACAACCACGGCTCCAAGCCCTCAGATTTTTTATGTGTCATAGAAATATAGCATTATGAATGCTAAAAATAAAATTAAATACTAGTAGATTTTAGGTTAAGTATTGACGAATTATTAATAGAAATTCTTTTTGTAATTTGGCGTAAGTATAGATATTAGATTTTATTCACCGATTCACGGTGCTGAATAAGTGGCAACTAAAAATAGAAACCAATTCAAGAATAGACTAGATTCTCACATTTCACCCCATCAGTCGTGTCATCTGACTGCCTAAATTTATACTCTAAGAACAGAAATTTGTTGTTTGTGTGTTTTTCTGTCCAATCTTTTTCCCGCCCTTTTTTCCTTGAATACGCGTTACCATAGCAACGCGATACCGGGTCAGATAGTATATATACTCTGAAAACACAAATTTGTTGTTTGTGTGTTTGTCTGTCAGCTCTTTTTCCATGGTATCAATTAACGTTACCATAGCAACGCGTGACCGGGTCAGCTAGTTACTAATGATAATAATATACTGCTAGTAATAATAGCACTTCTGATATACTTTTGAAGACAGTTTGGTGCAACGGTAGTGATCGTCCCGGAAGGGGCAGATGTGTGTTTAATGAATACCTGAGTTATGGGTATTTATAAATTCCCTGGCACAGCGTTTGACCGCGATAAACTCCGAATTTACTCAGCCAATTTCGATGAGGACAGGATAGGTTTCATTTTAATTTATAACACAGCAACACGTAGCTGGGTCAGCTAGTATTTCTATAAATTTTAAATACATGTGTATCATATTATGCATCTATCCGATACCCTAGTATCCATTATACAAACCTCACAGTGCTTACTTTGGGCTAGGCTAATTGGTGTAAATACAAGAAATATTATTATTATATTAAAAGTAGTTCCCTGTGCTGCTCCGTGTGAGGATTAAACACGTGTGGAGTACTCGGTAAAGGTGCGAGTTGTGTCGCTCTTTTGCTGTCTACGAGTATTTGCATTTATCTGCCGTTTGTGCAAGTGCATTTATTTGCGGGCGGGCGGTGTATCTTTATCATTTTGCGGAAGTAAGCTGATATAGATGGTTTTAGTTTCGGGTTTCAAGTCGTGAAAGGCAAGATTTTAGTGTGATCATGATGATGATGATGAATTGAATGTATTTTATTAATTTTCATATAGATATTTAAATCTATCCGTTACCCTAGTATATATAACACAAGCCTTACAGAGTTAAGGAAAAACTGGCCTGGTTCGCGACCCTTTTAACACTCTTCGAGAAAAGTTATGAAAAGTGACTCGAATCATTCATTTTATTAAAAATTTTCCAAAAAATTAAGTCAGTTTGACAGCGCGAAAAGCAATGTTGAAAATGAAATAAAACTGTTCTTAATCCTTCAAATGTCAAAGTTAGTAGGTTTAATTAAAAAGATGGAATTATTGAAAATATTCTAATCTTTGACATTGAATTATAACACATTTGTTTATTGTACTTCAAATAATATTCTAAATAACTTTTTAAACCAAAAAGTTATTATAGCGCGCGGGCGCTACAGTATAATAAATATTTCTTATATTCACACCAATTAGCCCTAGCCCAAAATAAGCACTATATGGCTTGTGTTATGGATACTAGGGTAACGGATAGACATATATATATATGATACATATATATGTAATTTTCATGGAAATATATATAAACTTTTGTAATGTCATCCGTCTTCAATACGTGTGCGAAATTTTAAATCAATTATACGTCTTGAAGTGGGCGAAAATTACGTTGAAAGATTCCTTTTCAAAGATACATGTCAAGCTAATAATAAGCGTATTAAAATATTAATTAAAAAGAACTTTATTATTACAAGCTTATGTTATATTGATGTGTATAAATTAATGTTTTGTTTAAAAAATCTGGGAAGTCTTTGAAACAGAAATATCGAAAAAGGTTTATCAAAGAACACGCGACGTGGACGAAAATACATATTTCCGAGCGAACAATGTTTCACAATGGGTGTTACGATTACAGGCCCACTTTATTTCTTGTTTATTTCATTTAAAAAAAAACAGAGTGTTGCCAGAGCGAATAATTCATGCTCTTCCCAAATTTCCGCGCAAGCTCGCCTTTTGATTAAATTTCATTTGTAATTTATTCCGTAATAATTTTCGCTTTGAATTCAAGTTCTTATACAATTGTGTCTTTGTAGCCTTGTATTCGTGAGGTAAAGGAGGTTTTCTCATGTTTTTGGTTGGCTTTGATAAGATTTCTATTACTTTTGGACAAATCTTTAAGCACAGAGAGTTATTGAGTATGTAAATATTGTTGTGAACTCGGGACCGTCGGTGCTAAAGGCAGGATCGCTACCGTTGCACCAAAGAGTCATCGTTAATTAGAGTTGACAACGCATGCGATTTACAAAGCAACAGCTAAAGCATCACAAGCACACAAGTTAACATTATAGAAACTTACTATAGTAAAATAAAGATATTTCTTTAATAAACTCCTAGACGTTTAGATCCTAATTTGTTCAAAGAATCTATATATATATATATATATCCACTTGTCAGTCCGCTGCCGCGCGCGCCACTCATCGCAACAGTCCCAATGCTGCTTGAATTGTGAAAAAAAATGGCGGATTCTTAGATGCCATTTTCTCGCAAAATAATGAAGCTAGGATCAAACAAAAAATACTATGGTAAATCTGATTAGATAAAGAATCCATCATCGAATATTTAGATCTCTGTATCTCAAAAATTAATCTTAATTTAAAAAGAAAACAGCAGGCCACGCGGAAATTTGAATATGGTAACAATTGCTACCAGGGACTGACAAGGGGTTAGATCTTTATATATATAATTCTTCTGTGAGTGTGTATGTCACTGAACTCCTCCTAAACGGCTGGACCGATTTGAATGAATTTTTTTGTGTGTGTTCAAGGGGATCTGAGAATGGTTTAGATTCACAAATCAGTCCGGCAGATGACGCTGCAGTCGGCACAGCAACGCGTGGCCGGGACAGCTAGTGTATATATATAAATATAAATTCTTAGTAGACGAGCTCAGAATCAAAGAAATACTTTTCAATTGATCGATATCTAGCACCGTCGTTGTTTCTAATTTCTATAACACAAAAGCTCCAGCTTTTATCTGAAAAACAGACGAAATTTTGCTTCTTGTAATTAATAAGTGACTTTCTTCCTTCGGACATCCAGACGCTATGCGGCTTACCACGCTTTCTTGGTCGCCATTCTTAATTGTCGCACCAAGCGTTATTAAACATCTTTTATAATGCGCGCAGCAAAGGAGTGAAACTCCCTCCCAGCGTCTGTATTTCCTAGTGCATATGACATGTCCGTCTTTAGAGTTAGGGTGAATAGCTCGTTCCATCGTAGGTCCTGTCTTGGTCCCAAGGTTGGATTGAGATCAAAAGCAAACCCATTTCAAATAAAAAAATACCGTGATTGTTGTGACGTCTTCTCTCAAGCTATGTACTACGCAAGCGCACAGAAACACGTATCAACACACGAACATAGTGCTTCCTATCCCATTTTCTCCTACGTTAAATGTTATGAATTTATGTGTATCTTTTTACTGTCGCTTTTTCGTTTCAAAAAGACACTGTATAATGCTTCCTGTCTCATTTTCTCCTACATTAAATCTTATGAATTTATGTGTAAGTCTCTTTTTACTGTCGCTTTTTCGTTTCATCGACTTTCAAATCACAACGACGCTTAAGAAGTTTTCACTTCAAAAATTATCTGTAACAGTTTTGTGTGCGAGGATATTCCTTTTATTATGTACGCACTGCTTATTTATTTGCATTCCCCCTCTATTTATACGAACAACAAATACAAATAAAAACGCACAAATTTATATGCTTAACAACAATATGCTGACTGGGCCACCATACCCGGAGGCATCGAAAAAAGGAAACAGACAAGGAAAAACGAAACAAAGTCTTTGTAGAGAAACACTTAAAATTTTCCTCCGATCATGAGACACGACAAATGAACAAAGATGTCGAAAGGAACAAAGTAATATGCGAATAAATATAAATTTAAAAACAGAAAACGACTTTTTTTTGATTGAACAGTTTCTTTTTATATCTTTCTTTCATTTATACCAATCAGCCTAGCTCAGGTAAGCATTGTTACGCTTGTGTTATGGATACTAGGGTAGACATACATACATGATAAATAAAAAACGAATATTCATAGTTATATTAATAAATACACAAGGCAAAGATAAAAAAACAACTGCCCCTTCCGGTGCAAAGGGAAAAGTTGCTTTAGTTGCACCAAACAGTCGTCTAAGATTAAAGTAAAACATTGTTTTAGAATATTCTTTGGAGTTTCCTCAATTAATAATAATAATAGTAATATTTCTTACATTCACATCAATACATCAATTAATCTAGTTCAAACTAAGCACTGCAAGGCTTGTGTTTTGGATACTAGGGTAACGGATAGAGAAATGATTGGATAGATATGAAGTATTCATACAAATATATTTAACTAGCGACCCGCCCCGGCTTCGCACGGATGCAATGCTCTACTATATTATGCATGTATTATACATATAAACCATCCTCTTGAATCGCTCTATCTATTAAAAAAACCGCATCAAAATCCGTGGCGTAGTTTTAATGATTTAAGCATACATAGGGATATAGGGACAGAGAAAGCTACTTTGTTTTATACTATGTAGTGATATCAATAGGTACCCTTGATATCTCGTATTCATCACATAAACAGCGGCCCCATTCGGGACGCGAACCCTGGACCATCGGTGCGAAAGGCAGGAATACTACCGTTGCTCCAAACAGTTCAAAGTTTAAGATTGCATTTATAAGTTGCTTCCGTATTTAATACTATACCTACCAATTATGCATAAGGAACGTTTTGGCGGGAACGCGAAGCGTCACTTCAATGGTTTTGGTTTTCTTGTTAAATTTTGTTTTGTGGGTGATATTAGTGTGTAATAATGGTGGGTTATTAACCACTCAGTGTTTCTGAATTTGAATGAGTGTTGGCAAGTGAAACAAAACAGGTTGGAAGGCGTCTTTTCACGCTCTCTCAAAAAGGCCAGGAGGAGGTTTCAGTAAAACCCCACCTCTTTACTGAAACCTAGGAAATTACTCAAGAACATATAAGAAAGATTATACTTACTTGGTACTGGCTAAATGCACAAAATGTGCAAGCCATAAATAAAAAAGAAAACATTATACATAAGGGTTTATATTATTAATTGTTCGTTTTATATACAAGACATCTGCGATATGAAAAATTTTCTTAAGAATAAAATATGATTTAAATTATATTCTGATTTTATGTTGTAATTATAAGTTTTATATTTATATTGTTGATCAAACCTCCGTTGAGTTTATATCTGTTTCAAAAGAACGATATTAAATATAAAAATAATTAAAATGTAAATATTCTCCCAGAATGGACATATCGGAGAACGGAAGTAAAGACAATATAAAGACCAGGATGAAAGGAAATTTTTTCGATGGGGGGAAGTCGACAGTTGAGTCAATAAAGCTACTTTTATCAGCTGTCAAAATGGATACAATACCGAACAATGACGTCACTTAATGAATTTATCGAATAAGTACTGATTTGAGAGTAATTTAAAATGTTTTTTGTATACGATACAAAAAAGTTCCTTTTATTCGACGACTTGCGTGGTTCAGTGGCTCGGATATCGGTTTTGATGATAACACCACCCGAGGTACCGGGTTCGAACCCTGGCCGTGTGAAAGTAAAAAACGAATCTATCTATATTGTCTCGGGTCTGGGAGTTGTGTTACCGTCTTTATTTCTGAATTTTCATAACAAATGATTAAGCTACTTACTTTGGGTACAGAACAATGCGATGTTATCTAAATTCATTTATTTTAAGTTATTTTAGATCCCAACGATCTCAACGGAAGCAGTAGGTTCCAATACTTGACAGTCTGAAGTAACAAAATATTTAAATAATTTTTTACGGTTTTGCTGATCTAGTTAGCTCTTTTTGCAAGTAATAAAAGTAAGGTGGAGGTCTGTATTAATGTCCCGAGTTCCTTTCACTGATTCTTCTTCGAAGGACCTCCCAATTTCCGAACTGGTGATAGACTCACTAGTGTACACTGTAATCGTAGTGACAATTTCATAACTAAATGGAAAATAAAAAAATTTGGATTTATAAAAATTTCAACAGTGAATAAAGTGCCCGATTCAAATATTGTTAAGGTACTATAAAATACATGACGACCATTGCCTTAGTTATCCTGTGATCACGGCTCCTGTAAAGGAGTCGAAACATCAAGATAAAATAAAAATTTTGCGCGAAAATCCAGGAATTTTTTTTGTTTTATTTAAAAGTGTAACGTGCGCGGAAGTGTAATCACTACATAGTATAAAACAAAGTAGCTTTCTCTGTCCCTATATCCCTATGTATGCTTAATCCCTATGTATGTTTAGAACTACGCAACGGATTTTGATGCGGTTTTTTTTAATAGATAGAGTAATTCAAGAGGAAGGTTTATATGTATAATACATGCATAATATAGTAGAGCATTGCATCCGTGCGAAGCCGGGGCGGGTCGCTAGTATCTCAATATAGTAACAAAACAATTTTACAGTAAATTATTTTATCTTTTCACCCAAGGTTGCCTGGAAGAGATTGCTGTTTAGCAATAAGGCCACCTGCCCTCATACTTTTGTTTGTTTTTTTTCTGTATACTATCTGTGTGCAATAAACGTAATTTATTTAATTTTTATTTTATTGGATGGACATGCCCACCGCTGACTTATGATTGAAGTGATTGTTTGTTTGGTAGGTGAGGGCGAGCGCGGGGGCGAGCGGCGGCGCGGCGCGGGCGCGGGGCTGTCGCGCGGCATGCGGCGCCGCCCGCTGCTGCCGCTGCTGCTGCTGGCGCTGCTGCGCGCGCACGGCCTGCTCGCCGCGTCCGGAGGTAAGCAATCTATGAATTTATATAGGTCGACGCAGTCGCTAGGCATACAGCTTCGCTACAACCATATTTTGGAACGGAACGTAATACGCACGAACGTAAAAATCAACGAGGTTAAGTCAATTTTAAATTTCCATAAGAATGAAAACTTAAAAAAACGCGCTCTTTTTGTTTCTATGGGAAATTTCACGAAGCCAAGTTTTTTTGTTAAGAACTCGGGAAGTTATGGCGTACAGGCATTGCGTCATTGAAACAGTGAAACACACAACACTTTAAAATGATAAATGATATGATACAAGTAAAAGGTTTATTGATAAATGATAAGACGAGAACACGCAATGATTGCTATTTGGTAACTAATTTAAATAAGCAACTAATATTGCTTATAGACGAAATTAATTAAAATTATAAAATAAAATTCATTTGATCGGGGAAAGCTAATGGGGCACAATGTACGTTCATTCACCGTTCATTATTATTATAGCCTCTTTATTTCCATAATGAACGACTTACAAAACCAGTACCATAGGATTATCAAAACACATTAATTGCATGCATAAAATGACAAAATGGTACAATTTATTTAATGAATATTAAATTACAATAGTATTAAACAATTCATTTAAATAATTTCATTTTATATAAATTTATAAATAATTGAATTCATACTTTTAATAACCCATAATAATGGCGAAACAAATATATTTAATTTTTAAATAAATTTATAAAATTTATTTGTACAATTCAACAACGGGTAAAGCCCTCCTCCATTTTGCTACACTTCTGTCTTTTGCTTTTGTGATCCAATTCCCACCTGCTTTTCTCATTATCTTTCAGTTATCAACCCATTTTTCTTTCGGTCTATCTTTTTTATTTTTGTTTGTTGATCCTTGCCAGGTTGTTAGTCTCGATGTCCATCTTTCCTTGGCTATAGGTACAATATGGTACCTATAGCTTTTATATACGCACACCAAACAGGCCCCGTCAGGATACCAGCGTTGCCGCGATACTCATTCGTCTCGTAACAACACAAGCTGAGGCGGGGACCTGATTGACCTGCTGTGCCTTTGTACTGTAATTTACGTTTTTTAAATTTATTTCATGAAGGTCAATAAATGTTTTTCTCTCTCTCTCTCTTATATTCGTCCTTCTCGGGACAGGCGAAGGTCTATGCCATACTGCCATCATTTCAGCTGTAGTCGACATTCTTAAACTGCAAATACCTAAACCCACTTAATTTAGCTACTACAGTGACCTTCATTTGCGCGTCTGCGGTTTGTTTACATTATTAATTAATTTATATTTTAACTTATTGGTATAGGATTTTTTTATTTACAATGGGTTCGCTCTTGATCCTTATTTGGTCTGGGGGTTAAGACAGGATCCATAATGGAGCAAGCTACCCCAGAAGATGCCTATTTACCCTAGATTTGAAAAAAGACTCGATCTTTGCTCGTAGGTAATGTGCCCAGAAGACTGGTAGCGTTGCCTCGTTGTATCGCCATACTATAACCCAGAGAATTCTGGGCAAGATATAAACCTGCCTTCCGATCACTTGACCTCTCGAGGGTATCATCATATCAGCTGTACGACGCCCACTGCTGGACATAGGCCTCCCCCAAGGCTCTCCACAACGATCGGTCCTGTGCTGCCCGCATCCAGCGTTTTCCCGCGACTTTAACCAGATCGTCCGTCCACCTCGTAGCGGGCCTACCCACTGAGCGTCGTCGAGAGTATAATAAGATTTGTTTATTACAATATTTTCGAAATAGGAATGTTTACATGATTTTACCAAGGAAAGAGGATGAACAGAAGAAGGTTGACAGGTTTATGTGGCAAATCAGTAGAGGTAGACCAAGGCAAACTTTTACAAATTGAAGATATCCTAAAAAGGTCAGGTCAAATGCACCCTTAACAGGCGAGCTGTATGAATGTTCTGATAAGATTTAAAAACACGCGAGAGATGTATGTCAGCATCGGAGAAAGTAACTAACATGTGTAAGAAGGCAAGCCCAATATATAGGAAATTCAGAATTGATGAGCTTTCCGCCTCTTACTGTTAAAGGCGCTGCATAGCTCATAAGGACTGATCACCTCGTTAGAAGATAAATGATAGATTACGCTTTACACTTTGTGGGAAGTCAAATTACGTGGAAGGTTGACTTATCACATAGTTTACAAATCACAATTTTAATCAATATGGATTTATTTTTATTATAACTGGCGGCCCGTTCCGGCTTCGCACGGATGGACAAAATTCTTTACAAGATATAAAATACGTGTGTAAAAAACAACCACGTCTCCGAGCCCTCAGATGGGATATATCTTGCTCGGAGACGTGGTTGTTTTTTACACACGTATTTTATATCTTATAGAAATATTGCATTGTGAATGCAAAAAATTAAATAAAAACAAAATTCTTTACTTTTTTCTATTATTAAATATTTTCCGTTAGCGCCATCTAGCGTCCGGTAGACGAACTACCAGCGGTTAATATGGTAACAAACACACACACAATGTATTGTCATAATATAACTAGGATTATTATTTTCTTGGCAGCATTTAGTTAACAACCTTGAGACGCTCGTACACTCCTCATATTTTTACAATGAAACTTGAGAAACACCAGGTTTAAGGATTAAAACATTATTAAGTTTTAAAAGGAATATTTCACTCTCGAAACATTTTGCTGAAGCCAATCCGAAACCGTGGCTTTCAAATTAATCGGCGCAGTCTTCGGGATTAAGCATTCGTCGAAATGTTCGGCAGCGGACGCGGAACGATTGAATGGGATAAATTGGCGGTGTAGCGAGTATTGATATGTTGGAACAGTAAGTCGAAAGTATTTATCTGTCTGCAATTTAAATTTATTTATTGCTTTTATTTTATTATTTTAAAATAAGTTTTTAAATCTTTAAGTATTTTTAAGCTTTCGATATATTGTAAGTTTTCATAAAAATGACAGTTGTAAGTAGATTTTCAAGTGTATGAACAGTAAACCGGTGTACAGTTCTTGACATTACAACACTAAAGCAAGCAAATTTTGTGGAACAGATGCTTTACCTTTAAGCCATTTCTTGATATCCAGGCATTTCCTCTCTTAATTAGATGATGATGAGTAATGCTGAGCTGATTTATAATAATAGAGATTAGTTAATGATGCATGAGTTATGAAACAACCATTTTCCCTTGGTTTCGAAAAAGATGTGCCACTTGCCCACACTCCTATCTTCACAAACATTTAGTGGTTAAAAACCCATCATTATTACACACTTATGTCCACCACAACAAACATTTTAACAAGAAAACCAAAACCATTAAAGTGTAGTTTCTCGCTCCCCTAAAAAGTCCGAACACTTAAACTTTTCCTAAACACGCAGGGAAAAGGAATTCCATGCAGCCATGTGTTACAAGTTTTTGTAATTTAATCCTTTCATTCTCACATCAAAGAAGTTTGCTATACTTAAAAAGCATAAATCTTAAATTATTTAGAACTATTGAATTCTTTTCTTGGTTGAAATACTAAATTAGAAGATATTTTGATCAAATCCTTCACACGTTTTTTTATATATTATAGAAATATTGCATTGTGAATGCAAAAAATTAAATAAATAAAACATAATTATAGCTGGTTCCATCTTAATCGATTGATTAATATTTGTAAAAATATTACTTTCGATGTTGAAGGCAGTTAGCGTTCAACATTGGTGGAACGATACTAGCTCATAGTAGAAGTTGAAATACGTTTGTGAAATTCGACACTTTTGCCAGCGTCTCGGTAGCTCAGCGGTCAGAGCACTCGCCCGGATAGCGAAAGGTTCGAATCACACCTGAGGGCTCGGAGGCGTAGTTGTTTTTTACACACGTATTTTATATCGCATTTTATGTAAGTTAAATTCAACCAGAAAATTCATTATTTTTCTATTGCTTATAATTTATATAATTATATTGTTAGTAACCTGCGGTACTAACATAAAATTTGAATGTCAAAATTCACTTATTAACTCTTTTGTGTAATGTAATATTAAAATCATACCCGGCATTATGCATTTGTGATGTGTGAGTGATAAATCTAATAAGAGAGAGTACTGTAGGCGGAACGGTTGCGCAGTTGATCTTATTTGGCAATATATGACAGAGGCTGCGTTTGCAGAGCTAATGGAATACAGTTGCCTGGAAAGCTGAGATGCAGGAGAGTCAGTAAATAGAGCTGGTGGGAATATGGACGTTTATTTGTTTTGATCCTTGATATATGTCATGACAATTATCCTTGTATAAATATATATTAAGTAGCTGATCCGGCCAGTGTTGCTGTGTTATAAATTAAAATGAAATCTTCCCTATATCCTAAGTAAAAAAACTCATCAAAATTTGGATGAGTAAGTGCGGAATTCATCGCGGTCAAACATTGTGACTTTTAAAATAAACTACAAATTGTTTCTCTGAAAATACAAAGAATTTATTTTATTTATCACCGCTTTAAAATATTAGAACAATTATTGTTTAACTATGACAATTATTCTTAAATCTCACCTGAAAATACAAAGAAACGACATTTAAAGTTCACTAATATCGCCTCCTCAATTTAATCCTCTAATTTATCTCTCTACAAGTTTTTATAACAATAAAATGCACACAATAATCTGATCCGCCATTCCATTGCGTGTCACTCCGATGCGCCCCCTACCAAGTTCCGCAGACAACTTATAAAAACGCGAATTAATTAAATGTCATATCATTACACACACACACACACACACATATATATATAATATAACAGCCATACACAAGTGTAATCTCGCTATTAGTCATTTTTTGCGAAATGTTGACGATCTGTGGCGCTAGTGATAATATGAAACGCGCTACCGTTTTGTTTCTACGAAAACATTGGATTGATGTGAAAACTTTTAGGGAAAAATTATCTAACTTAGTTATCCGATTGTTTACACAGTGTTCTTATGTTACTTGTAGTTTTTATTAGCCGTAATTTAATCAGTCAAAAGAGGTCCCGAACAGTAGAGGAAAAATAAATTTTGCATTTCAACTGATTTTCAGTTCATTTGAATTAGAATTTTCATTTTATAGATATAGATAAAAATGTTCGCAGTAACATTCTGGTTGTCTATCACAATTCTAGTAAACCTCAGTATTCTCTGTGACAAATTGAAGTGCGCACCCGTGAACGTTGTTGATAGCTCGGATATCGACGAGTATGGCTGACGTTGGCATTGACATCGAAATCCTGCCTAACAGACACTAACAGAGTATTGATAAAGCCGGTTTCGAAAATCTATGATATCAGAAAATCACTGCATAGAACAAAAATTTAACTGAAACAAATTTAAATGGAATAATTAATAAATTAATACGTACAAAAACACACATTGCAAAACCTGATGATGTAGTTAGCTATTTTTGCAAATAATAACAGTAAGATGGAGGTCGGTCCCCCTGCCCGAGTTTCTTTCGCCAGTTCTTCTCGGAAGGGCCTCCCAATTTCCGAACTGGTAGTAGACTCAGTAGTATACAATGTAATCGTAGTGAAAGTTTAATAACTAAATAAAATGTAAATATAAAAATAAAACAATTTGATTTATATAAAATAATTTTAATAATTAGGAACGTGCCCGATAAAAATATTGTAAAGGTAGTAGAAAATACATGACAACCATCATCTTAGTCATCCTGTGATCACAGCTCCTGTAAAGGAGTCGAAACGTCAGGATTTAATAAATATAAAATAAAACATGCGCAAAAATCCGTAAAAAGTGTTTCATTCTAATGTTAAATGGAATATTCAATACGTTGTTAGACGGGATTCGAACCCGTAGCTACTCATTATCAGGGCGATTGCTTTATCAATCGAGTGGGCGAGACATTAAGGAGGCGTTGAATTTTATCTAGACATCCTTAATTTAAATAAATATAACATATAAATAAGAAACTACAATGATATGATTATATAATATTCTTTTAACTGTCATTGCTACGTATATTAGTAATAATAATAATTTATTCCACAAATTGACATTTTACAAAAATTAATGAAGTCCCTGACTGCCGAGCTAGGGTTGTACCTGTGTTACGGCAATCAGTGTATTCTCACAACTGAAGTTTTACAAATCGTCAAAATTAGCGACGGTGTCTGACTATTAACTAAGAATAGGAAAATAGGTACATATTTAACTTTATAAACTTAATATATCAAAAAGGTTTGGAATAAATAAATAAAGAAGTATACATATATTGTTAACTTAAAATTAAAATTATAAAATACCAAAAGAGTATGCCGAGGATTTATTTTATTAATATATAATATAATTGTTTTGATTATCTGAATTTGTCACGTTCTTGAACTGTATAGAAACATTTTTAAAGTAGAACTTTTTTTTAATTAGAGGCTATATTTTGTCGCAGTTGCTTACGTCATTGCATAATTACAAAAGAACTGGTGTTTTTTGTGGGTGGATGTTATAAGCAGACGTATCAATGTACCGTACGTCGTAGTCATTTATTACATTTGACTTTACATTGACTTTTACACTTAATACTGTTGTAGAAAAATTGGAGGCTTACATTAAAATAGTATCTATTTTGGTATAATATTATCTATCGAGGCTTTGCTGTATTTCAAAGCACGCGCTGTTTCGCTGAACTATTTTCAGGCGCGTCCTTAAACGTTCAACCTTGTTGGTTTCACTCTTTTGTTGATCTCTCGCCTGGCTGTTTCTATAACCAAACCATTCTCAGAGGTTCTACTGAGTTTTACTCAATCGTTCAAAACATTGAGTTTTCACTCAAAGCTAAAATCTGAGAAAATATTAAATAAAAGTCAGTTTACATTAACGACAACAATTTATTTCATAAAGGGTTTTATTGTTTCTTTTTATCACAATAAGAATTTGGTAAGATTTACTAAATGCTAAACTTAAGCTAAAACCTGGCTAAATACGAAGCTTATCTTAAAATACTGACAAATGACTAAAGAAGTGGATTACAAAATAATGAGCTATAAATTATTTACGGGACACAGTATAAGGTTCTTTCAGAGTTTATACAATAAAAAAAAAATAACATTACTCAAATATTATAATTATTGAAAATAATATATTACTAAGAAGCATGCTATACAAACATAACTAAAAAAACTTAAAACTACATCGGAGGCCCTGTTCGTTGCCGTTGTCATCACAGTCGAATTGGACTTTTCGGTGCGTCACGTTGCTCCGACTCGCTTCTGAAATGATAACACGAATTACATTAACAAAAACGTACTCGAATGAGGTGGTGATAGATTTTTATGGTCACCCTCTAGCAAATTTACACACCCACACACACCTTGACATCTTCGAGGCATAGGGGGTGGTAGTTCTTTGCCTCGTAGCGGACACTGTTTTTCAGATGCCATTCGTCGTCGTCGTCGTCGTAGAACATTTCGAACTTGTCTCCGCAGAGTGCGCAATTGTCATCACCGATGGCGCCCGCTATGACACCAGACATCACTTCTGGTTCCTTGCCTGCTTTCTTCGCTCCGTTCGTCTCGAACCAGTTTTTTTCTGAAAAGAAAAATGTCCAGTTAATTATTCAGTTGCTCGTGCTTAATTCTAAGTCTGTCGTATCTAATTTAAAACAATTTTAATGAAAAGTGCATCAAAATCCATTCGAGTACTGACCTTTTCTATCGAGATCTTCCACCTCTTCTGACTGCATCCAGTCGGAGCGAGCATAGTACCAGGGGCGTGACTGTGCTTGAAGTTTGGCGGTCCGCTCACGTCGATTCTGGCGGAAGTGCCAGTCGAGGTGCTGCGAGTAGAGCGCAGTCTGCTCCACTGGAAAACGAGTGCTGCACCCAGAGCACTGCGTACCAGAGTACAATTGTGTGACGAGCCCCGGCTGCGCGCTAGAAACGAAATGGTCCACATGTCAGTATATCGTTGAATCACTTTTTTAAATATTTTTACATTGACACAGTTCAATGACAACGAACGATAAAAAGGGTAGAAAAAAATAGTAGAAGATATCGTCACTCACGTTCTCAAGCTTTGCAGGTCGTTCAAGTCCACAGGTATGATTGCGTTATCCACGACCGGTTTCAATGGCTGTGCTCGATTCGTCTCTGTTTTCGGCACTTGGAGGAGGCCAGAGGAGATCAGTCTCTGTAAAAGGTCCTCGACTCTCTCGCCGCTGCCCTCATTGTTGATAGCGACGGGATCATCGAGAGAAACCCTCGTTCGCTTGGCCGGACGCGAGTCGTACGGCTGTTGGGAGTGGGTGAGCAGCGGGGCCTGACGGCGACGCTGCGGGTGCGGGGCGTTCGGCCACCAGATCTGGGCCGAGGTAGCTCCCCAGGATGGTTCGCTTCCGGTGGCGAGCCCCGTTCCGTAACCTCCGTTAGGGTACGACGACGTCTCGCCCGGGCTCGAGCTCGGCGTGGCCACCGACAAAGGCGGTGACGGCGTGTTCGGTGGCGTGATGACCGTTGTTATCTGAAAACGCAACAACATAACAACTTAATTTTCGCTCTTCGTAAACTTGTGAAACAAATATATATAATATCGTGTTGTATTTTAAACTTACAGAATAACGGGTCTTGTAGGTGTATGACATTTTGGGATTATTGATATAAAATCAAAATATAGTGAAACGGTCAAGAAGTACAACGTGTGCTTTACTCAACGCGAGGGTAAACACTATTCCTTATCGCGACATACCCTAATTAAGTACACCTCGGCTCGGGAGTGGGGATAGAGTCGCAGGCCTTATGATCGTTAGCGGCTTTCTTACCATTTTCTTGAATCTCTTTTCATTAATTACCTAACCCCGAATTCCAATGAGTACTTAATTGCGTTGTTGACAATAGGATACGCCGTAGGTAATCCTTTCACTTCTAGAACAATTGGAAGCTAACCTTACATAATAGAATCTTTTGTTTATAATTATGACGACTGAAATTTTTATAGAATGCCACTGAGATAAGCCACCGGTTTCCTGGTGAAAGGGGTGTTATTTGTGTGTTTTGTTATGTACGTTAAATACGATTTTGTTAAAACGGTACCGAAAATGTATGAACAATGTCTTTTTATCGATGTATTTGAGAAGAACAGCATACCCAATTGTGGAACTTGACTTTCTTCGAAAGTGTTTTGAGCATTTCAGCCCATTCTGAAAAGCTCGAAACAAAAATATTCTCACACGTTTTTAAAACAAAACAAATCTATAATCTAAGATCACAGTGGTTTGTGTGTTTGTCTGTCCGCTCTTTTTCCAGAATAGTGCCTAAGAATAACATTCAAGAAGGGTAAGAACGGTTAGCTATATGTGTAGTCGTAGAACCGAAACGTTAGCGCGATTCATTTTGGTACAGTCTATAACTCTATAATTGTGTATATAACTGACACACAAAACGAGTGGCCGGGTCAACATAGCAACGCGTTATCCGAAAGTAGTTCGTCTACCGGGCGCTAAATAGCGCTTAAAAAATTTTAAAGAATTTTATCCACCCGTGCAAAGCCGGGACGAGCCGCTTGTATAAATTAAAAAGTTACTGAAAACGAAATAGACTCAGTTTAAATTTTGAAGCCGTTTCTTCAGTGCGTGAGTGCGACGTTACGTGTGCTCATACATTTTAAAATAATTTTAATGAAAAGTGCATCAAAATCCGTTCGAGTACTGAACTTTTTTATCGAGATACAAACAGATACAATCTCGCGTTGTACTTTTAACTTACATAATAACGGGTCCTGTAGGTATACGACATTTAGGGATACTTAATATGAAATCAAAATAAATTGAAACGTTCAAAAAGTACAAGATGTGATTCAACCAGCGCGTGGGTAAACACTATTCCTTATCGCGACATACCCTTAATAACTACACCTCGGCTCGAGAGTGGGAATAGTGTCGCAGGCCTTATGATCGTTAGCGGCTTTCTTACCATTATCTTGAATCTCTTTCCATTAATTACCTAAGCCCGAATTCCAATGAGTACTTAATTGTGTTGTTGACAAAAGGACACGCCGTAGGAAATCCTTTCACTTCTAAAACAATTGGAAGCTAACATTACATAATAGAATCTTTTGTTTATAATTATGACGATTGAATATTTTTATGGAATGTTACAGAGGTAAGCTACTGGTTTCCTAGTGAATGGGGTGTTACTTGTGTGCTTTGTTATGATCGTTAAATACGATTTAGTCAAAGCGGTGTCGAAAATGTATCAACAATGTCTTTGGCTTTGTCCCTTGTTTTTGAATGGCAATAAATCAAATTGGAGATGAGTGATTTTGTTTTGTTCCATCTTAACTAATAGACCTACTCCTACCGGTGGCGTCTTTCAATAGTAATTTCATTCCACCCTATTGATTCCACGCCCGGCTGTTTTTATAATGGAATCATTATTCTAGGTTATAAATTATTCTTTATCCCAATTATCGTTACTCATTTTTTTATTAATTTCGAGTTTTCACTCGAAGCGTAAATTCAAGAAAATAATAATTAAAATTCAGTTTACTTTAACGACAACAATTTATTTCTGAAAGGGCTCGATTGTTCCTTTTTCTCACAATATGATTCAGACAGATAAGAAATTGGTAAGATTTACTAAATACTAAACTTATGCTAAATCCTAGCTTAATACAAAGCTTATCTAAATGTTGCCAAATGACTAAAGTATTGGATTACAAACTAATGAGCTATAATTAATTGACGGTAGACAGTTTAAAGTTTTTACAGAGTTTATAGAATTAAAAATAAAATGGCATTACTTGAATATTAATCATGAAAGTATAAGTAAATTTCATAATTTGGCCTTACATTCTAAAATTGGGATAATGATATAACTAACAAGCATATTATATAAAAATATAATAAACTCATTGTTAGCTTTAGTTTTCACAACTTCTCAGTTCTCTTCTCTTCTCATCGGTTTAAATGAAGTGCTTTTATTTTCTCGAAACAAAAATATGTTTGTTTATGAAAGTTTACCGACAAAGTAGAAATACAAAACTGTGTTTTATACAGGTAGTCTTGCTAACCACCAACACCCATAATTTATTCTCGCAAATCTCATTATGTTGGCGAACGTGCCAAATTGATATTTACCACAGCCTGCACCAATAAATATAATTTCAGAAATCCTCAAAAACAAAGGGGAGATATATTTTTTAATTTTGGTCACATTGCACGTGAATGTTCATAAATTAATAATTATTGTGATGTTTCTAAGGAATTATTATTTTAATAATTCATTTCGAACATTTAACTGGATATAGTAATAGTTGAGCAAGTTTACAAATAGTTTTTCTGATGCAGAACCAACCATGACCCATTGAAGGATTATAAATATGTTCGTAATCACAATAATAAATAAGTAGCTACAATTTTTGAGATATTTGTATTGGTATGACTAATTTAATTGAAAGCAATGGCTCAATTAGTATGAAGATATATTTTTTGCTTTGATGCCGAACTCAGGTAGACAACTACAATATTTCATCTATACTGTGGATGAAGAATGAACAACAGTTCGGGTTGATATCCCTACTAATATTATAAATGTGAAAGTAACTCTGTCTGTCTGTCTGTCTGCTACGCTTTCCCGCTTAAACCTCTCAACCGATTTTGATGAAATTTGGTACAGACAATCTTTAGTCCCTGAGAAAGAACATAGGCTACCTTTTATTGCGAAAAAAAGGGATGAAGACGTTGAAATAGGGGTTGAAAGTTTGTATGGGATTTCTTAATTTTAAAAGATAAAACCATGAAACTTTATATTTAAGCACTTGATAAGATATAATTAAACATTTGTTCTAGCGTTTTTGAAATTTCGACCAGTGAGGGGGTGAAATAAGGGTTGAAAGTTTGTATGGGATTTTGTCATTTTTGGGGATAAAACTATGAAACTTTATATTTAGGAACTTGCTAAGAAATAAAAAAAACAATCAAAAATCGTTTGTTCTAGCATTTTGAAATTTTTACCACTGTGGGGGTGAAATTCTACAAACGGAATTCCCGAAATTCGAACGGAACGGAACGGATCAAACACTTAAAGTAGCAGGTGTCCATTTAGAGAAAAACTGTTTTTCGCATGGCCAACTGTACGTGGCCTGCTCGCGAGTGTCGAGTCTAAACAATCTCCACATTTTAACAAATAATAACAAAACAGCAAACGTTGTGTACAAAAATGTTTTAAATTAGGTCATTTTAAAATATTTTTGTACACAACGTGACGCTGTCCCCTGTAAAGTGTTTCTTGGACATAAGGGACCAATAAATTTTCCTAGGTACTTTCTGCCACTTAATGGAATACATAGGTACCTTATACCTACTGTAAACAGATATTTTTTTAAACATACCTACTCTCTTTTAATCAAATGCTATACCCAAATCTATACCGTTCTTTTAATATAATCATTAACCCACATAAACCTACCGACCCATGTATGGGTATTAAGAATTTAAAAAATCTACCGTCTTTTTTTGATACGTTAAAAACAAAATACACATATTTTTGGAAATTTTAAGAGGTACTTGTTATTTATAATGACAAGTAACATAGTAAATCAAAACATTACCAGTTGTTATTTGCGGCCGAAAAATTGTAAATCGAAAATTGTAAAACATATTCTCAAAAAGTAAGTTTATATTAATTTACCGTTATTATTCTAATAAAACAGTAGTGAAACTAAAAAGTATATTACTTTAGTAATATTCATATCGTGAATTCAAAATTAAAATTATCTTTATTTTTACCCTTTTATTCAGCTGTGCATTCCATGGAATCATACATGGGTCCGTTGGCACAAATATAGTACTTTTAACTTTTTAAATGAATATAGTTGTTGTTTGTTATTTTCAAAATATTGAGTGAATTAGATGTTAATAATTATCTAACTCCATAATGCATTATATTTGAACCACATTGTAACGCAAATACTCCTGACACAGATAGAGATTCTGAAGAAGAGGGTGCTATTACTATACATAATCTACCTAGTACTATTCTACGTGCATCGCAGAGGCTTTGTGTGCTATTTGGTCTATATCTGATAAGGAAAGTGAAGATTGACTATGGCGGGACTGATTCAAAATGATAAAGTTACTAAAATGAGGTCTCTATTTGCTTAACTGAATGGTATTTTTAAAGAACAAACAACGCACTTTCCACTATAAAAAATGAAGCGTTTTTCTCAAATTGTCAAAATATATAATGTAAACATAGGAGGCGTCGATCTTTCCGATTTGAATATAGGTCTATATCGAACTGCTTTCAGAGGCAAAAAATGTTAGTTTCCTCTATTCTGTAATAGCATTGAAATGGCATAACATAATGTGTGGCAATATTCCATAGTGACGGTGGAGATTTTGATCATCTCGGTTTTAGCAGGTCAGTCACAAGAACCTTTTTAGAAAGGTCTTTCAAAACGCGGTTCTTATCCTATACCAAAAAGCAGCTTTGGAGATTCATACAGTCTCGACCACATTGGTGATCTTATGTTAGTAATGATCTAAAATATAAAAAAACTAGCCACATTTGAGTAGAATATGACATACATTTACATCCCAAAAATGTGTTTTAAAGTATTGTACAGTAATATTTATATATATTATCAATACCCGTTATCATAAATAAACTAACTGAAAGTTAGAAAACACAATTGTTTCAATTTTAAGCGTTTTATGTATATTTCTATTTATTACTTAAGCGCTTACTTAAACGCAGCGTTTATGCCGACCGACCCATATATGGGTCATCAATTTTCCAGCTTTTCTACTAGTGAATTTTTTTTTTATATTTTTCTAAAGATACTGGGTTTATAACAAACCATATATCCAAAAATCTTCTCTTTCTAAGATAAAAATAGTTTCAGGCATATCTGGGTTAATATTCAAATTAATTTACACTAACTGTGTAAATATTTGTTTCACGGCTAATTTGCTGAGCCGTTTGTTACAAAATTGGATATGGATAGTCTGAAATCTGAAAAAGAACATAAGTTACTTTTTATCAAAACACCACGCGGGCGAAGCCGCGGGCGAAAGCTAGTTAAGTATATAGCTTGGTATGACACTTACGAGCATGTTTTCGATGTATGATTATGATTACTACGCTTGAAATTTATTTATTTAGTTCCTACACTTCCGCACCTATCCCATATTCAAATATTACTACTTATGCAGGATTAACGGGGTTTTTATTCTTATTTTCCAATTAACTCCTGACATTTCGACTTCATCCATTGTTCCTTCTCCGTCCGTCCATCGTTACGCCAGAGAATTTACAACACATACATATATTTTTTACGTATTACTATATTCCTTTAGCCAATTCTGATAAATATACGATATAAGCCGCGTATAGGAGTGTTTTAATGGAGTTGCAGATGTTATGTGACAAAATTTATGTGTCGAAAAGTAAAACTTCTAGTGGAACCTTGATGCACTCCTACTTTACATAAAACTTAACACTCACTCTGGACTACATACTCTTATAGTTGATAGTTTCATTGTGCATGTATTTTTTATGCGAATGTACTGTTGAGGTATATGCTGACTATGAAGCGACGTCCATAACATATCTCTCGGTATTTGATCAAAAGCTTACTCTAAATCGATTAAGGTGAAGCGAAAATCTTTTTGTAGAAGCATTTTGATTGAGTGGATTGCATTTATGGGTTCTGCGCCACTCGTAAAGTCACACGGGTTGGGCGTTAGCTTAATGTTCTCGCTATTAGAATTTCCTGAATTTTGAGAGTAACTGTATTTTGAGTATTTTGATGTCAACTTTATCAGTAGATTCCATGATTGATGGCATCACCTTTGTTTTAAAGAAGGGAATAATATTACTTGTATTTTATAGATCCTAAATTTTGTTCCTTGGTGAAAAGTTTTACACAACAACTACGCAGTCATAGTCTAGTTTCTTTTATAGTTCTGTCGGAATTTCATTTAGTTTAGTCGACATAACACTTTAACCTACTGAGGTGTTATTGTTTCCATTCCAACTAAGTTTGTGTCCTTAAAAATCTTGTGTAAAAATACCTAAATAACAAAATAAAAGGGTTTTCATTGAAAGCAATTACTCCGACAATAAAACATCCTAAGATTATGTAACAGCTAATTAAAAATTTGGACTCCAATTTGGACGGCGAAAGTATGTAAATTAGTTGAAGATTGACTTTGCCCAAACATGGGAGATCATTTTTCTTGTCCGTCCACAGGGGACGAGGTAGCGAATATCTATCTCAATTATTCGAGACTTGGTATCCCCATGAGATTTTGGCCCTTAGTTCAGGGCACAAGATATCTTTATTTATTTATTAGCTCGTATATCATTTTGGAACGGAAAGGAGCAATTGGGAATTTATGAAAACATTCTCAACGACTAAGAAGGTATTATATTATCTTTAAAATTGGACGGTTCAAATTGTAAATCAATCATATTTTTTTCTTGAGAAAAAAATAACTGTCGTGTGTTTTTATGAGAATTTTCTCTTTGAAGAATTCGAATATGAAATATTTTATACATATTTTCTTTTTGTTTACTCAAGCTTCGTAATAAGTACTTTAAGCTTAGTTATTTAATTAAGGGCTCTATTACGGAGAGAATAAGATCCTTGTTTCGATATAATTAAGTAACTGTAGCAATAATTAGGCGTCTTAGAATAATTACGCAGAAGATTGATATTCAAGTTTCGCTTTGTATTTAGAATTAAAAGCACTGGAAGCGTCTTATCTGAAAAAAATCAATAAAATCACTATTACCGGATTAACAAAGCGTTTTTTTTTTTATTTGTATTTTATTCTGACATTCTTACTCATTTTCAGGAGACGTGTTGTGGTCAAAATATAGTAAAAGACAGATTTAAAATAAGACATATTCGGATTATGGAAAAAAAGTATATATTTTTTTTATTATTTGAATAGGTTCGCTCTTGATCCCAATCAAGCCCAGGGGGCCAAGACAGGATCCGATAGAAAGAACTAACACATATTGTACCAATAGTGATTTCTACGACAGGTTTAGTAATTACTAATCCACTCTCAAGACTAAACATCATAGACCTTAAACCCTGCATCATTAATACTTCACAGAAGCCGCCATACTAAATAGTAAGAAAGTTCATGCAAATCGTTGGAAATACTACAACCCTACACCTCGCATCAAATAGCACCGAATCACCACACCCAATAATTTATTTGTCCTAGGCTTGAAGTTACAGAGTAACTAGCTTAATACATTATGCTGTTTTATGACATCCCATACATGTGCTACCTACTCCTCGCCCCGAGAATCGCTAATTTGTCTGACGAAGAGTTAGTTGATTTATTTTTGAGTTCCCTCACAAAATCTTCCTTCTCCTTTTAATTGCTAAAATTTATTCGAAAATAAAAAGGATAAAAGATGCTTGGACGTCACGGCGCTATCAGCGATGACTTGCGAACTATGCAACTTGGTTGCGGTGTAAGTTAAAAGCGCTTATAAAACATACAAAATCATTTTTATTACTATTTTTTGAAATCCTAGTTTGTATTTTTTTGGTATAAAATTGCATTGCCGCATTGATTGGGCTGTGAAAAAGTGATTATATTAACCTAAGTCGAAGTTGGCGTAAGCGCTGTGTGTTATCGGATATGCATTTAATTGTAATATAAATTAGTAGCAATATATTACTTGTTGAAATATAAGAGAGAAATATAGGAGAGGAGATATAAAATGATATTTTTATCATTTTATCTCCTTTAACAATTTTTGGAACAGTTTCGGTATTACCTAGCAATGAGCAACTATCGGTAACAATCCGTTTATGTATAGTTAACAGTTCATACATTACTATGTCTCTTTTAAATGGCAAATAGAATTATATATACACTGTAACTTATAAAAATATATATTTCTTACATTCATACCAATTAGCATTATAAGACTTGTATTAGGGATACTAGGGTAACAGATAAATATATGTAATATTTATAAAAATGAATACTGATAACTCAGGTACAAATGTTTGTATTCATCACAAGGACACCTGCCCCTGTGCAGGATCACTATCGTTATTAAATAAATAAACAAATCATGCCTTTATTTCTCTAGAGACACAATTAATGTGAAGAATTCAAAAGTAAATATAATTATACATCTTTCATAGATATTTAAACATTTTTTTATCTAAGACCATGTGAAAACATTGGTGACATCATATTTTCATAACATTTTTAAAATTTTAAAAAGTTGATTTTATTTAATTTGCTTGCTGGTTGTTTATTTTAATATATCTAACCCAGCCACACCTACGATTTAAATCAATTTTTAATTTTTCATTACTAGGCGTTTTTAAATTATGCTTCTGAAATGATGCCTATCAATTTCTCTTCGGTAACATCGTCAACCACGCTAATTGAAATAGAATAACCTACATTTATTAATTCTGTGACTACATCTAGTTTTTAATCATTACACTGAGTTTCAAATCGCTTTTTACTTGCACCCGCCCTTAATACAACTGAAGTTGTCTCTGGCTTCTCGCCAACGCGAAAGTGCGAGCTTGCATGCCAAAATGGATTCCGGCCGTGTTTGCTATCATAAAAAATCAATGTTGGAATGTTAAAAATCTACAAGAGTTGGATAAAATTTATGTTTCAACAGAACTGAATAATGTTTTTGTCCTAATTAATGTATGTTAAGAGTTTACTTGATGTGACAAATCAATCAAAACACATTTTATTGTAACTAGCCTTCACCCGCCCATCGTTTAACTTTTCACGTTTTATTTTGACGTCTAAGAATTAGTTATTTAGATTAAACACAGAAAAAAAATGACTGAAACCGTTACCATAGCAACACACCGAATAAAATAATTTATCCAATATGGTAACAAACACACACACAAAGTATTGTTATAATATAAAGTACGATATTTGTTTGATAAGGACATTTTATTTTATTTAATGCATTCACGATGCCTTATTTCTATAAGTTATAAAATACGGCTGTAAAAAATAAAACCACGCCTCCAAGACCTCAATACAGTTCATTGTACACCAACATTAAAAAAATTAATGTGCACCTACCTGTACTTCACAAATAAAGATTTCTATTCTATTATTTAATTATCTGGTTTATTTATTTTTTTAATTGCATAAATAAATTATTTAGGAACGTGTCCGATTATACCTTTAAATTTGCTACTAGCACAAGTAAAATTACGTTAAATTATCATGTATTTTTTTTATTTATTTATTACACTGTGTGAAATATCAAAAAACAAGAGTCAACACCTTCCACTTAAAGTGGTTTTATTTAATAGTAGAGATATCATTTTTTCCAGCTACTTAAAATAATATATATTTTCCATGCGGTAAACACATAATTAATATTCCCCTTAAACCTTCGTGGAAAGCTAAATGCTTGTGTTATAAGTAGCTTCGTCTGTAGTACATCGGCGAGGGTCAAACTCCATTCGCTTGGGTCAAAGCTGGCATCTCAACGGGTGGGCTACGAACTCCCTAAACTATCTGCTACTAAACTTATCGCTGCACGATATATTGATCGCGTGCCCCACTCGGCTTCATTAATCAGACGATGGATTGTACCAAGCAATGTACCCCGTCATTACTTTATTGTTGCCAGGTGTGCTCGGCGATCGCGCCAACATTTATCAGAGTAAAACGAAATGACGAACGGAAAAGGAGAAAGTCATTATTGGGATTTTTTTTTAAATAAAAATGTCTTAGTTGTTATATTTTTATAATTTAAGCGTTAACTGCAAGACTTTGTTTGTTTTTCGGGTGAAATCTTGCAGCTTTTTATATCTGTGAAAGAATTTCATTCAATGTTGTAGGTTAGTTAAAACATGGCACTGATACTCATATTAAATGAAGACTATATTATATTTTGTTTGGTCTTGAATATGGTAGTATTCAAGATGGAAAAACCATTATTAGTGTCATAAATGCCTAATGAGTTGGTAATAAAAGTTTGCGAATATTGTAAATAGTTTTATTGATTAATGGGCCATAAAAAATGCTTTGTTTGTCATATAAATAGGTAGAAGATAAAGTGAAATGAAAATATATTACTACCCGCCAGCGCGGACGGTAAAGTTATAAGAAAATACTTTATATACATACCTCCAATTTTTTATGAAAGTATTAAAAGAAAACGTAAACACCATAACCTAAAAACTTCTCATTCATAAATTTTTAGAAAATGTATTGTTCTCTTTTTGAATATATTTTATTCTAAATTTAAAAATTGAGTATAGCGAAATATTTTGGTGGTTGTCTTTTTTATTCCGCATTGTCTAAACAGAAAAGATGCCGCCCAGGCCAAGAATTAACAACTTTCTTCCAAATACGTAAATATGATAAAGTATTATGATTTCATTTTTATTTACATATAAGTTTTATTTATTTCTTAGATAAAGTATCACTCCAAGGAAAGTGCATATAACAGCTTAAGAAACTCTTGGAAAAATTAAACAGTTCCGACAAAGTCTCGGTAGCTCTTAGAAGAGCAATTGACCAAATAACGTTAGGTGTTGGTTTTGAGTTCCGTCTGTCACTAACAGGCATGTGCATTAAAGAAGACAACTGCTTACCGAGACTGTTAAATTTTTTATGGTGAATTAGAACACAAATTTGCAATTGATGAACTTAAAAAAAAAATAGTAAGAGGCTAGTGATCGAAACTAATTTGTCAACTTCTAGGCAATAGAACTTTTGGTGTCTTTTATTAAAAACAAACTAAGATACATGCTTCCTCACTGTGAACTTGATTATTGCAGAATAGTTCTGCTCAAGCGAAGACAATAATAGTGTGTCACACCGCTCTGTTATCTACTCCGTAGCTTGCTACGCCGTAACCGTCTACGGCATAGCTTCTACATCGTAGCCTTTACATTCCTTAAGTCTACTACGATGTTTGCTTTTATCAAAGCACTTATCAGTTTTCTGATTCAGCGTAACCTAGCAGACAGTTTGATTAGTAATGGGAATATTAATAAAGTACTCAACGCTTTTATAAATAAAAAAAAAGTTGTTGTGAGCGGTGTGATGCGTTCGGCCTACAATCGCGGATGGTTGGTATATGAATGGGTGATCAAAAAATATTATCTTCAATATAGGGAATTCCAGTGCTCCAGCAGTGAGGACATCAATAGCCTGATGATGAGAGGCGCTGTAAATTTTCATACTAATACCACGAGTTGCTATCGAGTTTAAAATCGATAAAATAATGGCAGATGAACGAACGACCCGTTCAATTACGATGAAAACAAGATGGCGCAGCTACTAGTTTCTTTACAATTAAAAAGAGTTCACACCAGAGTGTTCAGATACGATTCTAGTAAGATATATAAATCCTGTTTTGATATATTTTTTTTACAAATTCTACATTCTCTTTCGACATTTTTAACGTTTCAAAATATCGGGTTAGAGCAAAAAGAAGGTTTGTTTCTCATTAATCTGTTTAATATTAATAATGATAAACACATTTCACGTTGGTATGAGTATCAATGGAGTCTGCTAATACGGTTACTTCCTACAAAATTCGCCCGCAAAATTTAAATGTGAATAATTCACTTTGGTTACTGAAATTCATCGTTCCGATAAATATACTGTTAACGTTGAATAAACATAATGAAATGGTTGGAAAATTTTAATGCCGAAAACAGACGGTTCGGCAATATAGTTTTAATTACCAAAGCATAAAACATAAATTTGTGTAGAAATTTTTAAAGTGTTTTTGATTTCAATAATTACGGCGGAATCGAGTAATAATCTCAAATTATTAATTCTAGATAAATTAAGACGTATTTTCATAAGAGATTGTAAATGCCTTATAATTATCAAGCAATGTTTGGAATCTGAGAAATGGTAATCAATTTGAATGTAAATTAAATTAAAGAGGAATTATTATTGGAAATTGGATAAAATATAATAATTGTGTAACAGACACTATGCCATAGTATCGGATCCTTGCTGAGTTTCTTGAGGTTACTTCTCGGTACCAGGTCTCTCGACGTAGGACTTGCGAAGAAAAGGCGTAGATTTGACATTTAATCCACTCATTATAAATATTCACATTGAATAAAAAAATATTTTATCTTTACATACTATTTTACCTATAACTTAATAGTTTTTGTACTTATATGTCGTTTATGTTTTCTTATTTATTATGTAACGAATAATAACTAAAAAATAATTTGTTTCTAGAACATACCTTATTAATATAAAAAAAAAAAATAATGCATCTGACTGCGTGTTGTAAAAGCGATCTTTATCAGGATGTAGTAAGAGAGATTACTATACAGCCTTTCAAGTTATTCTTTTTTAATTAAATTACTATCTGACTTAATTGATACAGATAATTCGGAATCCTATCCAAGTAATGATAGAAAATGCGTTCTCAGTAACACACGACAATTCCATATTTTATTTCCATCAAAACAAAATTAACATAGTTCAACTAGATTAGAATCTTAAATTATTAAAGCTGCATATGACAGAACCGCTGAAACAGGTCAAAGGATGCTGAGCTGTGAGTTCAGCATTGTCAGTCTGAGAATATTCTAGTGTAGTCAGCTATGACGACACACGATTATCTTGATGGTTGTACAAATATTTGGGGACGACTGTTTGGTGCAACGGTGTTTGGTGTTCAAGTACTTGAATGGGCAGATTTTTGTGTGATGAGTGATGAACGAGTATTTGTATCTGAGTCATGGAGAGATATAGAGCTGTTTTTATAGTAGAACGGTGGATGGGGAGTTTCCATCTCCAATAATATATATATGTCATCGGAAAATAATAAGAACCGCTAATTTATAAACTTCCCATAAAAATTATAAACTTTCGTAGGATTCTAAACGAGAGATAAATTGTATTATTTTATGCCCATATTTTCGCAAATTGATAAACTTACCGAACTCACGCGTAAAACAATAAGTAAGCATATTTTCCATAGAGCTACGAAAGTTTTATAGTGGTCATGACCAAAATAGTAAGAAGTCGGAATGGAAAGAGGAAAAAATTTAAAAAAAACATTTATATGATAGAAGATTTTAATAAAGCTAAAGTTTTGGGTCGTCGGCCCACAGACAAAGAATACTATCACGCCAAAAAGTATGATATTATGACTTTGAGTGACGAAAAAGTCTTGATAGTGAAAAGGAAATCCAGCGGTACAAATAGTTCCAAGCAGTCAATACCTATAACCTAACCTAACCTAAACTTTTTTTGGTAGAATCCGGTTTTATGTTTTATGATTGTTTTTTCTTTTTAAATGAACCTCTTTAACATCGTAGAACACGATTTCTGTTGTTTTATTTTGGTAAAGTAGGTGAGTAAAGTAGGGGTCATTAGCATATTATGTAAAAAAAGTTATCCTGTATTATAGGTACCTACCTAGTTTATAGTAAAACTACAGTTAGGTAGGTTATCGAAACTGATAAATTTGTAGCTTGGCAAGTCTGATTGTACCTTAGTCTATGAACACAAGCATTGCTACTGTCAACATCGACCAATCAGAGAGCAGTGTGTTATTTGCCGTATTTTAAAAACGCGTAAAATTAAAAGCTCTTCTGTGACTGGTCGAACCGTTTAGAATCTTACAAATGGATATCTGTTAGTTTATAAATTTACCACGAGACGTCGCAAATTGATAGATTTGCGAAAATATGAGCGTATAATAATACAATTTATCTCTCGTTTATAATTTTCCTAAGAAATTTATAAACTTGCGGATCTTATTATTTTCCGGTGACATATATATTACACTGCCATTTATTGTTTTGTATATTTATTTTTCTAAGGCATTTTACTAGTAAGGTGCTTTAATGAAAAAAATATATAAAACGTTAAAAAACAGTAAAAATAGTCTTTGTCGAGTTTCTTGAGCCTTCTTCTTAGTACAAGATTTTCCGACGTAGAATTTTAAAGCTATGGCTAAAGTCAACAACTTGGGACTTTCAATGAATGTACTGTGAATGCTTCATTTATCTGTATCATAGGCATTATAAATATTAATCTCTTATCAATTTAAACGAAAGTTTACGTCAAAATTCCCTTTTTTATTTAATTATATCTGAGAATAGATTTTGAAATTTTTTTTTTTAAGATTGCAAAATGGTTTACTGTATACGTTTCCATTCGTATTGAAAACTCCTTTACTGTAGCTCAGTCTAGTTAAATAAACTTAAGCTATGTCTTCCCTTTGCTCTGTATATTTGCGGCAAATATTGATTCAATTACGAGGAAATCGAAAGGACGTAGGACGTAAATTGAATTAATTTAATATTTATCTCAAGCAGTGCTTTATCTCAGTATTTGTATGATAAATTTACTATGCCTTACTGAATCTTATCAGATATATATAATAAATGTAACGAAAATTATTATACTAGTGTTAACGATTTTCTTAGCCATTTTAAATTTGTAGCATAATCCATAAAACTTTATAGATACCACGTTTGCAAGATGACACATTAAAAAGTGATAAAGGAAAGAACGTGAATTGGAGGTTCCTAAGAAAATTAGTATCTACTAATTTTCTTAGGAACTTTATCTAAAGGCTTGAAATATTGTTTTTTTTGTCTTTACAGGTGAGTGAGTCAATTATATACCTGAGATAATAGTAGAAAACTTTAAACGAGAAAAAAAACTTTTTTAATAACAGTTTTGTCTAAGAAAATACGCGTGAAAAATACGAGTACGCCTCCGAGCCCTCAGATGGGATTCAAACCCACTACCCCAGGTACTCGCCCGGATAGCGAAAGGATTAAGGTTGGACTCGAACCCACGACCTCAGACGGGATTCGAACCTATCTTAATTTTTTTTTGTTAACAGATATAAGAGGTAAAAAGTATATTTCGATGCGTTTACTATTTTTATTCCTTACGCTATTCAAAACTTGAATGTCTATGATTGAGATACGTGTATAAAATTAATGTATATTACTGTTTTTGTGCTAAGTTTTCGCTACCCTTTATATGAAAACTGCAATTATTTTTTATTACGCATTCAAACTTCGCAGTATTATCATATTATTTGCTATTCCTTCAAAGCGAAGGTAGCGTGTATTGAAAGGCTCAATCAATTTCCAAGTCCTTTGAAATATTCATGGCTTCTGTCCGCAGATTGTTAAGGCGATCTTTATTAAAATGTGGCTGCTGAGGATTCCTTTGCCATTCGAGTTTATTCTAGAGAAATATGCAATTCTATTACTTATTGCTTCCTACTTAAGGTTTATTATACAGTTCGTTTGTAAATAAACTTGGGTTAGCTACGATGCTGTCTTCTTTCGTGTATTTATGAATTTGTATATTTAACAAGTTGTTAATAAGTTTCAAAGTTTGTTTACCGATTAATTGACCATTAAAGATTAAATCAATATTTTGTTTACTTGACGTTGTGATAGTTTTTCTTATGTTTTAAAAAACTTACTTATATGTACATTAATTGTACATATTTTATATAGAAAAATAACCTTAACTACTAAATTGAAGGCTGCTAACACTTATCTTTCTTATTTGACAAGTTGTCAATTAGTTATATATATTGTCTATAGATCTCGAAGTTTTATCGAATAAAAAGTAAAAACCGAAGAAATAAAATTCGTGAATTGCATGCCAATCAAATAAGATACTAATGTTAACGTGTCAGTTCGACAATTTCATTTCAATTTCATAAAAGGTTCAGTAGATAAATAAATAAGATAGATCTTTATTGAGCGAAACTCTCTTTTAACAACTCACAAATTTCGCTTGTCTCCCTCCTGCTACTTAACGGTTCAACCGATTTGAACAAATTTTGGCATGAACATACATGATTATAACCTGACAGACATAGGCTATGTAAAAAAAATAAAGACTTTACCATGGAGGAATAATCACCGAAAGAAAAATTCGAAAGCTTATCACAGCCAAACCGCTGATACTACATTGATGAAATTTGGCGCCAAAATACACATCGCAGTCGTGAACTAATGTGCAAAAATAGTTTTGAAATCGGACATACCATGAAGGAATAATCACCGAAAGAAAACTTCAAAAGCTGATCACAACCAAACCACTGAGACTACGTTGATGAAATTTGGCGCCAAATTTCATCTATGTAGTATCAGGTTAGGTAAGGTAGTGCTTCGCTCAGTATTTGCAAACAGTAGCATGCATTGCAGACCTTGTATATAGACTATCTTTTGTCTACCGATTAAAAATTATAATTTTAACCCTCGGGAACAGTACTTTTTTCCGGATAAAAGGTACCCTATGTACTTTTTTCTGTATTCCTTAAATTACATGATGATCGATTTATTAACTGACTATTTGAATATTGGGCGACTAAATACAAATAATATTTTATTGATTCATCATGTATAATACAGTTGATCTTACTTTTATAGTATATGTAATTTAGTGTAACGATATTTAAGTAGTTTATTATATATATATATATACATATATAAGTTCCATGTCACAATGTTTGACCGCAATGAACTCCGAAACTACTCAACAGATTTTGATGATTTCTTTTTAATTTTACTGAATTAGTTCAGACTTAGGACATAGGATAAATTTAATTTTTATTTATGATAAAAATAAAATTGCAATTTATGATAACTGAGCCTCAGTAACGTGTGGCCGGGTTAGCTAGTGACATTATAAAAATGTGAGTCTATAACTCTTATTTTCTATTTTCCCTTTTCAGTTCAGGTTCTCTCTGGTTATTGGTAGAGAATGTCTATTTGCATTAAGTCCGTCACTTGTACATATTTTGTGTGAGCAACAAAGTTCAAATAAATAAAAATAAATAGTATCTAGGGTTAGGACCAGCAAATTACGATGGAATATATTGAGTATTCCGCATTGATGTGAAACTTTTTTTTTACAATGTCATAATTGTATGCAAAACAAACAAGAAGCTTCGATGAGACTTGTGCGAAGAATAAGTAGCGTTCGTATGGAAATATTATGCAAATTCGAGAATTGGGGAACGGAGACAGCGGGCTTACGAGACGACGATACGGGAACTGAGGACACAATGTAATGTTTTATAAAGTGGCACATTTAGCTGAGACCATCGTTATTTCGAGGATGAATTGAGTGCGATACACTCTCTGAAAACAATAAAAAGAATACCCTTTGAATGGCACTTAGATTAGATGACGACTTTTGGTGCAACGAAAGTGATCCGAACTTTAGCACCGATGATCCTGGGTTCGAGTTCCGGAACGGGCAGATATTTATGTGGTTAATATGAGTATTTGTACCTGAGTAATGGGTATTTATATACATTTCTATTAATGTTACTTATTGTGTATCATACATGTATTCGTTACACAAGCCTAACGATGCTTGCTCTGAGCTAGGCTATTGGTGTAATTGTAAGAAATATTATATTATTTATTCTAATATATATACTAGCTGACCCGGCCACGCGTTGCTGTGATCATTTATTTTAAACTGCAATATTTTAAAGTGAAACCTTTTTTACGTTCCAAGTCGGAACAAATCCAGCAAAAAGAAAAAAAATCTTCAAAATTGGTTGAGTAGTTTCAGAATTCATAGCGGTCAAAAACTTAGACAGATTTTTATATACATAGATATAAAAACTATGACTGACCGCTATGAATTCCGAAACAAAGACCGAGCATATTTTCGAGAAACAAATCTCAATGTCGGTTAATAAATTTGTTAATGTTTTTAATAGGGGTCCTGTGGTGAAATGCAATCGATTTAAACAAAAATGAAATTTATTGGAGCTTACATCATAAGAACTGATTTTTTATATAATGCGCCTGGTATGGAAAATATATGATGAGTAACATTTTGTGATCATTCGATCACTAAATTTGACAGCGTTACATTTTTTTGTGCGCAACTTATCGTGCGCACCTCTCACTTTTTGAACTTTTGTTTTATTATTTACTAGCGACCCGCCCCGGCTTCGCACGGATGCAATGCTCTGCTATATTATGCATGTATTATACATATAAACCTTCCTCTTGAATTACTCTATATATTAAAAAAAACCGCATCAAAATCCGTTGCGTAGTTTTAAAGATTTAAGCATACAAAGTGATATAGGGACAGAAAAAGCGACTTTGCTTTATACTATGTAGTGAAGTGCTTGTTCAATTACAGTCGTTCTTAAAGAGTAAACTCCAGACGTGTGTCGGTCCTAATACAAATACTTTTAAAATTGCGCTTAGATTTTGATACAGTTTTGAGTATCTCTTCGGGAAATAAAAATGAATATCGGTTGAACCAGTGCTATTTTCCGTGGTAAATTATTTATAGTTGAAATTTGGAGGGCGAAATTAACGAAATTAAATCAGTATTAAACAAAAATATAATTTGCTTTAATATAAAATATGATATTTTGAAACAATTTTAACACAGTCTCCTCGTATTAGTTTTAATTCATTTTAAATTCATAAGTTATAAAAATATAAGTCAGAAATACAACTAACAAAGAAAAGAAATATTTTCACAAAACCAAATATCCCATCAAAAACAATACTTGTCAAAAAAACCAAGTCTCGCAACTCAGTTGTTCTACGGTAAAAAGTTGTGAGATCCATATAATACCAAGTCGGTTATTAATTTATTCAGTCCCTACTTAAGCGAATTTCTGTATTAATACGTCCAGTCCCTAAGACCACGATCGTGGTCCATAACAATTGAAAATTAATTGTGTCTGGAATCTCCGTACTCGAAGCATTAAGTTGTTACGTAATAATTAACAGCATCTTATAGTGACGCATATCAATATTATAAATCTTTATTGTTTTATATAAATATATTGACTCGCCCATCGCATTAAAACACGAGAAAATTAAATTATTTAGTGGCATGGGGGTTGGCACTGCCGTGCCCCCAGATTAACACGTCTTAAAAACTCCAACCCACATCCTTTCGCTATCCATGCGAATATTTAAAAGTGTAACTAACAAAAAATATAAAACAGTTCTATAGAATATTTCTACTATCATTGTAAAGCCATTAGACACCATAACACTTAAGTACGGTTACATATTGTACCATAGATTTTTTGATATATTATTTTATTAATTTGATTTTGTTATTTCAATGTTAGTGATATATTCTTAAGATCATTATTTTTACATATTTTTTCGATAATTTGTGTTAACAATTAGAGTATATAAAATTTTTTTGCCTCTGAAATAAACAATATTATATACTAACCTAGCAGAAAGTTCAATTGTTACTCCATTACAAGTCTGTGTCTTGAATATAATAAATTGTTCTGAATTTAAAAAGGAAGAAGAAAGAAACATTTGTTTGTACTCAAACACACAACAAAAAGAATAACAAATAAAAAAAAAACTAAACAATACATGAAAAAACAAATATGGCGTATTTGAGGACAAAAGGACCCTGTGTTATCCTAAAAGCATTAAAACCAAATCTCTTCAGATCAATGTGTTATTTTAAAAGTCGTCTGCATAAACAATTTAATTAGTTAAATAGAAGAAGAATAAGCAACTAACACTCACAAAGAGAGAGTTACTTTAATGTTTAATTCAAAGACTCCCGAGGGGTACACAATCGAATCTGCATACTTTTTCTAATGATGAGGGTTTGTGTTCGCTGTGGAGCGAAAAGCTCTCTCCTTATTGACAGGTTTTAGCTCCCTTATGTCGGAGTGTGATAGTGAATACGATGGTCTGTAGACTCCCTTAGGGAGGCTATCCATCTGTAAAACCGCTATGGTGGTTCGTTATTCCGATTCGTCTTTTGTTTAAGGATCTATCTGTCAAATTTTAAAGGACTGTAATAGGCTTAAATCGCTCGGTTAACGTATTGGTTATCTCGTTCAGCCTACAATTTGATAATATTTTACTTCTTAAACGCCGTGTTTTAATTTGCTCGCGAATCATTTTTTTTCCTATTATCTCTGTCAGGGTAACGTCATTTTGACATGATGATGTTATGTATTTATTTTTATTTCTTGCATTCAATAAGGTTTAAAAAAAATTCTTTAAAAAGCAAGCATATCCCACCTTAAGGATCGGAGATGTGTTTTTTTTTACAGCCGTTTTTTAATCATATGAGAATGTTAATTTTGACTGATACTGCCAGGTTGCACTTAATTTTGCATAATATTGTTAGGCATAATTTAAAAAGGTATAATTTGATTAAACTAGCTGGCTGCTAATGGATAAACAGGTATCTACCCTAACCTGCATTATATTATACTAATCTATGCCTTTTTTGTCAAAGAATTAAAACATTATGCGACAGAATAAAAATTATGACATAGCTTTTATACTTTACCGTTTTAGATTATCAATTAAAAGAAATATTACAAAAAATACAAAATTCTTCACTTTATTTCCGCTATATTTTTAAAAGGCATAAAATGAAAAAGTATGTTTTCTTTAATTATGGAGATTAATCTACCACAGACTAGATACTAATGCATCGAGTGAAATCGATGTTAAAAATTGATTACGGTGTACGCTTAAATGAAATAGCAAAATGTATTTTCTAGTTGCTTACTTTCGTTAACTGTGTCGTTTCGACACACACTGTTTACAGAATCGAATTCATGTCATATGTTAATTTAATGGAGGACTTGAGCAAATGAACTGTTTGCTTAAACCGAATTGAGTTTGAGGTATTCTGTAGGTACTCGTATGATTGTTTTGTATTGTTTCACATTTAACTCAGTTCTCGTGCTTTTAATGTTGAATATAAATTTAAATTAAAATTGTAATATCCTCAAAATGAAAGCGAATATTTAAATTGTGATTTTAAATCTTCACTAGAATGAAACAGAATCATTTATTTCCGAGTACAGAGTATATTAAATATTTTTTACAATTATTTTTAACAGTATTTGCCTTTATAATGTAAACATTGTACATAACAACCGTACATAGTTTATAGTTATAGTAAGTAAGAAAGATCAGTCAATTTAGTCCAATCTTACGTTTATGATTTCTACTGCAGCTTACGAAAGGGCTCATGACCTTGAAATAGCTAACTGATTTTAATAAAGCAAGTCTAAGAACTAATGCTAGAAAACCTGCTTTCAAATAAAAATATTTGCATCCAAGACGGGTCACCCGTTTGAGATAGATACACAAACAGACACACACACTTATATTGCCGTTTAAGATTTATTACACGCTAAGTTCTTCTATGATAGGAGGAGCAAGCAAATTGTAACCATTTGTATTATTTTAAGTGTAATTTTATATAAAAATGATATTAATTGGTACAACTAGCGCCATCTAGAGTAAGGTGTCTGTGTCACATGTATTCATTCTTTCAATAAAGTTAGTTCGATCCAAGTCAAAGATAAGTAAGTACGTCGTTTTATTTAACATTAAGCTTCTACCATGCCTTCTTTGTTGCAGATCCTTGAATAAACAAAATGAACTGATAACTCCCTTTTTTACATTTTTTTATAAACTCTAGAACAGTTTCCTTAATAAATAAAAGTGTAAAACATTAAAGGGAGAAAAAATAGCCTTTTCTGAGTTTCTTGCGACTTTCGAGGTACAGTATTCTTTTTAGTGTTTGTTTAATGTTAGTAGTTAGGCACTTAACCACGCCTGATGGTAAGCGATAATGTGATCTAAGATGTGAGGCGCTTGCCTAGAAAATACCTATTCACTCATGACTTGAAGACCCATAAATTGTATTTGTCAGATTCAGGAAAAGAGTTCTTATATACAGTTTCATAAGATGGTTTATCCACCGGCATTTCATTAAGTGCAGCGAGATTACCTAGGGACCTAACTCACAGTGATTTGACAGTGTCCGTGACGCCTCACCGATCGCTCAGCTTAACCGATCAATCTCTAGTTTCGTTATGAAATCTGGGATAATAGATTGTTCTCTCTAAAAGCACGTTTGGATTGAGAATGCAATTTCTTTGGCCTTATCTTTACCTGTTCGTGTGACTAATAAACAAAACAAAACAAGATATGTAACAAAACAAATTTATTTAATATATATTATTGATATGGCATTTAAGTTTATTTTAGCTTCACACCTTGGATCACCGCTGCAAAGTTGTCTATCTGTCTATCGGTCTCATACAGAATGTATTTTGGAGTGTGTTCTACCATCTACCATCTCCCTTTTTCCATCGGAAATCCAGCCGCACTCAGGCCCTTTCTTGTTGCTATTTCTACCAAGCGCTTCTCAATATCTTTTATAATGCGCACAGCAAAGGAACTCCCTTCCTGGGTCTTTATTTCCGAGTATAGTCCCCGGCAAATAAGTTGAACATGATTTTGAAATCACGTGACATACGTACCCAGTAGCAAGTTTAGGTACATTATTCACTACTGCACATGTCACGTGATTTCAAAATCATGTTCAACTTATTTGCCGGGGACAATACTTATAACCCGTCCTTTTTAAAAGTCATGGTAAATAGGCACCTTCTGGGTTAGCTCGTTCCATCGTGGATCCTGTCTTGGCCCCAGGAATAATTGAGATCAATAACGAGCCCATTCAAAATAAAAAAAAAAGACCGAAGGAACAGAAAAATATGTTTTATTACTCCCTGCGGTTACTGTACGTTAAAAAACGTAGAAAAAAAAAAAGAGTATGATTTTCATATGTTTCTTGCACTAAAAAATGCTAACTTATATGATTGTTATGATATTGGAAAAATACTAGAAAAAATCGATCCAGCTCACAAGTTGTGTCACAAAGCCCGCCTGAGTAATTTTTCTAGTATTTTTCCATTGAAAATATTCATCATATTTTGCTTATAATTATAAGTCGCTACAATAAAAATAAAAACTTACGTATCACTTAGTTTTTTCGAATATTTTATTCACACCTTCACAACCTTCGTAATCACTACGTAATTTTAAACTGTTTAATTATATCAATCTGATAGTTTGGCATTGAAGCCTGAACAAGTTTTAACGGCGCTCCCAAGCTTTCAGTAAACTTTTCAATTTGAACTATACGAGTCGGGAGAGCAGCTTTAGGTAACAGTTTGGGTATGTAAAAGTGATAGTGATCAAGCAGATATTATTAATAATTAATTAAAGTGTTGATACTCAAATGTATAAGATGAGATACGAAGTTAATTGAGGATGTAATTACACCTTTATAAAATTATATATCAGTTAGTTATAACGAACTTAGAATACTAAACGTACTTAGAATATTGCGTTAAATCAAAAATTTTCATTTCAGATTTTAATAATGATATTAAATTAATTTATTCCAACAATTTATTTTACAAATGACTTATTGATCTGCTCTCATGGTAGGTGGCCCTGTGTTATGAGATTAGGGTCCTCAGTTTTTATTGATATTAGGTTGTAAAGAATAGACGTGCATGCAATAATAGTACTTGTGTGTGTGTGTGTGTTTATGTGTATGTGTGTGTGTGTGTGTGTATGTGTGTGTGTGTATGTGTGTGTGTGTGTATGTGTTTGTGTGTTTCAGATTATACTGAAATATTCAATGTATTTTTGGCTTTCTGTAGTAGTTTCTGTAGTTTAAGTACCGGCTTCAAAATATATAATGAATGTACCAATAATATGAGAGTTACTATGTATTATCCAAATATATATATATATATATATATATACTGAAAAGAGTTAATAAAGATTATAGATCAAACTCTAAATCGTCAATTGTTTAAAATGACAACAATTTAGACTAGCCTAAATTAAGTATTGTAAGACTTATGTGATCGATACTAAGGTGACGCATGTACATTCATATGTAATATTCATAGAAATATATATAAATAGCTTTCCGATACTGGAAGCCAGGATCGTCGGTGTCAAAGACAGAATCGCTATCGTCACGTTTTTTTTGCAGGAAAAATACTTTATTTGCTATTAAATAGGGTAAGTACACATGAATGTTGGTGTTAAGTTTAGAAATAAACAGAAGTTTTAAACATATTAAGCCATATAGAACAGCATAGCTTACATCATAGAGCTAATCATAATAAATTTAACAAACTAAAGAAAATGTACTATAAATACCAATTTTAATAACGATTAATTTATTATTATATTTACAAATTATACCTTCTCTAGGAAATTGTAGGAATAACAGGTTATATGTCCATACGAGTGTAGTCCTAGGCTAAAACTAGTGTATACGATATTAAATACACTTGTAAAAAACTACTACGCCTCCAAGCCTTGGGGTGGGTTGTTTTTGAAAGGCGTATTTACTAAACACTAGTGTAAATGGGTCGTTCTTCTTTTTTATCGAAAGTGAAACGACGTTTTTCTGTTTTTTTGGTTTTTGTACTATCCATAATTGTGGTTTTTGTGTGAAATTTAAAAGAAATTGCATGTGTGTCATGTTGTCATTAGGACTAATTAAAGTATCCTTTGCGGCAAATATTAATTATTTTTTAATGTTGGTTTTTAAAAAAAATATGTGACAGAGTGGCCTTTTTCTGTGAAGACCACATTTCGGTTTACTACTCTGTCACGGCATTCTACGGAAAACAAACGAAAAATATGTTGGTTGGAGAAAAAGAAAAATTACATAATATTAATAGATAAGAAAAATATGGACGTTTATTATTAACCGAATTGAAAAACCGTAAATATCAATACTCCAACGACATGCCTGAATAAGACGAAGGACAGACCTTTGTCGGTAAAAAAGTAGAACCAAATATAATTTGACAAATAAATTAAAATAAACAAGCGAAATTAAATACAAACTTTTAAATTATCTCAAAAGTTATGGCTTTAAATGTACTAGCATAACAACATTTTATATCGTAAAGTATATTAGAACGCAGTTCAACTTTACGTTGCATATGAGTACAGAAAAATTTGCTCTGGAATTTACAATAAACTCTGTTTAGTTAGCGTGGAATATTCTCCTTGTTTTAGACTATGCCCGCGAAAACTCTGCACGGCATTTTATTATAAAGGATAATTGAATTATGCTTCAGAGTAGTTTATTAGCTTCCAACAAAGATAAGCTTAGATTACATGATAGTATGTGAATAGATAGAAAAGTAGTCAAACATAAACATGAGACGTGGTCTCACAATGATTTTTGAAGTGAAATCTTCTTTAGCATCTTTAAAGTCGATGAAACGAAAAAGCGACAGTAAAGAGAGACGGATACATAAATACGTAAGATTTAACGCAGGAGAAAATGAGATAGGAAGCATTATATACTTGTGTTAATACGTGTTTGTGTGTGCATGCGTAGCACAAAGCTTGAGAGAAGGCATCACAACAACCGTGGTATTTTGTACACGTGTAGGTACGTATTATTTTTGAAGATTTCACTTCTACTACGTGTGAATTGTGCATATGCTTTCTTTTTTTTCGTAACGCGCCGAAAAAGAATAACTTCAAAAAATGGAATAAAAACCCGGAATCCCACAGGTGTATGTATATATGTATATATATTTTGTTTGAGGATGTAGACTCCAAACTACACTACCTAATCCGAGTAATGCTTAGGAGGCTTATAAAAAGTATCCTTTCTTTCCTTTTTTATAACCTGTATTTCAGTACCTTTTTATGAATCGAGAAAGCTCAGTGAACAGAAAAAAAACGGCCAAGTGCGAGTTGGACTCGCGCACGAAGGGTTCCGTACAAACTTTTAGTTAAGTAAAAAAATCACGTTGGTTGTATGAGAGACCCCCTTAAATATTTATTTAATTTTATTATTTATTATTAAAGTGAAAATACAACTGAGTATTATTAATACATAATTTGTGAAAATCTCAACTATATACTTATCGTGGTTCTTGAGATGCAGCCTGGTGACAGACAGACGGACGGACAGACAGCGAAGTCTTAGTATTAAGGTTCCGTTTTTACCCTTTGGGTACGGAACCCTAAAAAAAACTTAAATTAGGATAAATATTTGAGCAAACCAAAAAAATAGACAAAAAGTTTTAGACCTATTTATGATCAAAAAAACTCTTGCAACAATGATTTTAATATTCTCTTGAATTTAATTTTTTTTTTCATTTCATTTATTATTTCTGGGATTTTATTATAATTTTTTTTATTTTTATATTTTTATACAGATTTTTTGACGATCGTTTGGTGTTACGGTAGCGATCCTACCTATCGCGCCGACGGTCCTGGGTTCGAATCCCGGAAGGGGCAGATGTTTGTATGATGAATACGAGCATTTGTACCTGAGTCATGGACATTTATATATATTTCTATGAATATTACATATATATGTATCGTATAAGTATGTCTATCCGTTACCCTAGTATCCATAACACAAGCCTTAAGGTGCTTACTTTGGGCTAGGCTAATTGGTGTGGTTGTGGGAAATATTATTATTATTATTATTATTATTATTATTTTTACAGCCATATGTGTATAGTCAACAAAAAGATCAGCAATCAAGAGCATAGCAGATACAGCTATTTTAGAATATAATCACCAGTTCTTAAGGTTTCTTAATCTATAATCTAAGAACACAAATTTGTTGTTTGTGTGTTTGTCTGTCCGCTCTTTTTCCCGCTCTTTTTCCATTGTATCAATTAACGTTACCATAGCAACACTTTACCGACCCGGTAGCTAGTTAAGACATATAAACATAATATATTTGAATCTAAATCGTCTTCTTATTGTTCGAAATGCCTAAAACCTTACCAAAAGACACACATTTCTATATTTACTATTCTTTTACTAATCCATGCTTACACGACCTCAATTTCTAGCATGAAACCCTAAGGTACGTTATTCTTTTTATTGCACTACTAAGAATAGTAGAGGGTTAACCTTCATAACTAGGGGTAGTAAAGAATTATGCGAACAACATTGTCCCGCTAAGGAGGCTGAAGAAGAAATAGCTTTACTGCACTGTAAATGCTTACCGCTCCCGAAAACGGCCGGGTGATGGTCACAGGATTGTGGGGTTACCATCATTCACTTATATTTCCAGACTACAAAAAAAAAATGTGATAGATTAAAATTTGCATTTTTAACATAAAAACACAAGATACGGCATAAAAATAATTTAGTGTTGCCAAGTTCTGGATTTAAATTAAAATCTTTAATTACTATCAGTTGTTTTATAAAACATATCACAAATTACTTGATATATTAAAAATGAAAAAATAAAAATATCATATTTATTTGAAGATTAAAACTAGTAAATGTTATTATAATACTAACGAATATGTCGGCGGCGTTGTCATACGCCGACTTTCCTTGACGCAATACTTGAAAACAACACATGCACCGAGTAACGCATTCGATTTCCCCTACCAGCCGCACTAAGAAGCGGTTATAAATAGGCGCGCGCAGTGGCGCCATTGATAATTTTTTAATAAGAAAAAGTCGATAGACTTCTTTCTACAGTTATTCCCAATATTATAAGAGCTAATTGCAGGATAATCAAAATTAATAAGTGTTAACATTTTTGCTTTTCTTTTATCCAATATGATTACCGTCCATCCTACAAATATTTTTGTTATAATACTTTATGTAATAAGAAATATTAATTTAATCTCAGTTGAATTGAATTTAGACAATGTTGAATACGCTACCTCCCCCTAGCCACCCCATTGAGACCTTGACACGCGACAGGGTATATAAAACTGCGCTTATATTATTGGTAACATCTGCTAATGCACAAAATGGTTGAGTATTGAGTACATTTTACGGCGGCGCACCTTGAATTTCTTTTTATAAGTATGTTTTAAGCATTAGCTTTAAGATATACTAAATGTAGAAAGTTCCCAACAAACTTTTTGCAATTTTAAAGCTATATTATAGCGAATAAGTATTTTTATTTTTATGTAGTGTTTTTATACTGACTTAATAACTTTATATTACCTACTTACTATAATATGGACTGCTAATTTTTTAAAAGTAAAATAATTGTCAAACTATTTTAACTTTTTCATTATTTTTTATTTAAAGAATATATATATATATATATATATATATATATATATATATATATATATATATATACTGATTAGTTGTTTAATTTAAACCGAGTTTAGATAAAGGTCCAATCATTTACAATGTAACCTGTTTTTTTGGCTGAATTAAAAACAATCGCTTTTTTTCTCTTAAACAAATTCACTGTCACCCTAACACCATTATGGCGGCTCATTCAAACCGGGCATCCGCGCGTTAGAAACGAACCGTAGTTATATCCTTCTTATCGCACATTAAGCTTGCCCCAACGTAATCATTTGCACATGTTCATAAATATATTCTGTTGATCAAAATATTTAGGCAATAATTCAAATGTTTTCAGTTGAAAAAATATTCATTTTTATTGTTTATAATTTAAAAAGCAAAAATTCTTATCTACACTGCATTCGGCGATTCGGCAGCGAGAGCAGACAAATCACCAGTACTGTGAAGGAGATTTACTTTAACCCGCGCTCTTCTCAAAGTAATTGGACTCGCCTCTTATCTGCCACCACACAAATAGAAGCGACATTTGTGTATTACGCTTACGTTGAAGTCCTGCACATAGGAATACTTTTATTAGCAATGCGAGATACACGTAATTCAAAAGTTTGAGCGGAAAGATTTGTTGGAATTTCATTAATTATCACCAGCTGTTATGAGTCCATTGCTGAATATATTCTCCTCTTCCTCCTCCTCTTTAGAGTACACAGAGGACCATTACCATACAAGTGGTCAGCTATCCTTAAAAACTTCCATATCCAAAGAAGCTAGTGAACTTTGGTTTACAGCTGTTTGGGTTTAAGAAAACACCTAAATTTTGCCAAAGTTGTCTGATAAACCAAGTATGGTGCTTTAGTTATGATAACAGTCGCAGTCGGCTTTCCGTAACCTTCAAAATGTCATCGGTTTACTTAGTTGATAGTCTCTACGCTGCGTCGTCTGGTTCGTGGTCGCTATTCGAAAATTCGCTACTCACAGCGATGTCACCTGCTCAATGCCATTTCAGGTTAGGGACTCGAAGAGCTATATCAGTAACTTTAGTTCTTTTGAGAATGTCATTATTAACTATAACTTTATTAGCTTAATAAAAAATAATTTTAAATCTTTAATACAACCACAGTAGTCCATTAGTAGAAATCAAATAAAGAATAATTGTTAAAAATATTTTGTTGTTTGCTACGATTCCGTATTGAGTACGACAGAGAAATTTCAATCTACAATTTATTAAAATATTATAATCCAAAAAAAGAAAAAAAAACAACGAATAATACGCATAATTGAGTGTACGTTTGATAGCCATCTTGCATAGTTAACCATTTCTGAAGGTATATTTCTGATTAAATAAATTTCCGTATATATTGACTGTATTTAAAAAATGTGGTCAAGTGTCCACTAAAAACATAAAAATTATGGACACCGTTGGTTATAACGACAGTCGTTCACGCCCGCTCGTTAGTCCGAATCGTGCATCATCCTTTATGGACACCCCAGCAATAATGTTGCCACGTAAACGGGAGCAACTAGTGCCTACAGTATAACGACTTATTCTTTTCTCTGTTAAACTTATTTTATTACCTAACCGGAAATAACGTGTGGAGTTGATGAGCTTTGTTCCTATTTGTCTAATTACCTTTCCCCTATTAATAGTACTATAATAAAATCATAATATAAACCACTATGGTCGTCGTTGTGATAAAGTGACCTTTCCCCCTTTACTTACCATCTATATTTTTTTTTATTTGGAACAATTGAAGTTCGATTGGTCCAAATCTTAGTATCATTATTATTAATATTTAGAAAAATATACTACGCACTTTATGCTTTATAATCTTATCATTAAAGCGCAGTTTCTCAATATTTTATTTATTGCCACGAATTCTAAGTAAGTATACATGAAATCTGGTCGCCCAATATATTTCTTTGCGGTCCTGAATTTGTTTTCTGACCCACTTCAAATTGTACAGCTTTGTCATAATAAATCCTTCCAGGTTGCAGTATTCCTTCCTATCTTGAGAGAAACGACACTTTTTACGCTAACAAATTATATTATAATAAATATTTAATATAAACTAGCTGACCCGGCCACGCGTAGCTATGGTAACGTTAATTGATTATAAAAACTGTTATTCTTAGGCTTATGGTAACTATATATGTTAACAAACACAAAGTATTGTCATAATATAATGTACTGATATATTTTTTTTTTTTGCAAGAATCAAAGTCTCATAATGGTTAGTAGTAATGGAAACTTAAATCAAGTTTAGTAGTTAGTAATTAACTTAGGAGATTTAAAGGTTAAAAAGTAAAAAAAAACTGGTTGGTTGCCTGTAAAGTCGGTATACGGGCGAAAGTTTTACGTGACAACGACTTTGAGTGGTAAAATAATTTTAATGTGAATATTCATTCGTATAGTAGGAAGAAGGATGAAATAATAGTAACAATTTAAAACATTTATTTATACAAAGAATTATATTTAAAACATTAATTTATAGGCACGCGTCCCTTCCACTTTTTATGTCTGTCTCTCTCGCTCTTAGGCGGGCTAACCATGCCCGAGTGGAAGGGACGCGTGCCTCTCACTCTCTCTCATTGTAAGCGCATAACGTGAGCGGAGCGTAACGCAGTTTCTTGAAGTGTCACCCGGCAAACCAATTTATAAGACGTTGTCACGTCAAAAATAATACTTGGTTCATACATTTCTAAGCCTACTATACAGACCTTATGCCTCATATGAAATGAAAATAATCTTGTTCAGATGCACTTAAAATAAGTTGTTTTGAATCATTCAACATTTTACCCACCTCACATAATTAACGTAATTAATAAGGCTTAACTGTCAAGAAGAGGCGCAAGGACCTCGTTCGCTTTATCAGAAGTAACGACATTTACAATATACATCGTCACCATACATTATCCCCAAAAAAACGATATTATTCAATTATTACAATATAAGAAATGTCATGGGTTCATTACATCGTTGATTACAAAAAAGTTAACAAGAATATGTTTATAATAAGCATATTTAAACATTTCTATGATATACAGACTATAAAAAAATACATAGAAAATTTATTACTCCTACGATTTAAATAAATTAATAAATAAAATAAAAACTTATTATTTCGAACTGCAAAAGCTCATATTGGGTTAGTATTTCACAATTCTTAACTACTAGTGTTAGTAAAAGACAATATATCAAATCACCCTGCGTACCATACCTGTCCATAAGGGTGAAGTGAACTTATCAGCCACCGTCTGCAGAATGCTGTTGCGACTACCACTCAGTCTGCGTATCAAAGATGCTGTCTTTTTGCGAATTATGGCATGGAAGCCATCAGTGAAAGTAGCAAATGTAATGTAGCCAACTGAGTTTGCAATATAAAACGATAATCAGTCATGTTCACTACATTTAAAAATTCGAAATGAAAACTGAAATCTCTAAAAGTTGAAGTTAATATAATACTATAGTTAAAGTTGTCAAAAGATGTCCATTTGATTGATTATGATAGGAGAATAAGATTTTTACGAAAATATAAAGAGAGACAGAGTGGGTGTTATAACTTTGTTAACATGTAATATATAGAAACTTTGGAAATATTCTTTTCCTATTGTTCTACTTTAACAATCTTAATATAATCATATTTATTTATTCATATTTGTGGCTCATTAGTTTTTGGCGTTTCCAAAAAGTGAATTTCTTTCTCATATCACGTGTTTCTCTTTCTATAATACCGAGTCCTTTTAAAACCAAGGCGTAAAACGTAGCAGGTCTTCAAAACAAATAAATAAGAAAAAAGTCTTAGAAACAAATAAAGGCAAAACAATTCTTTGCTAAAAATGGAGTTTTCAAAAAAGGCACGAAACGCAAAGCAGATATTTGCATTACAACGAAAAAAAATCTTCAAAAACAAATACCGTTCTCGTAAAATAGATACCCCTTGACAAGCAAGACGAAACGATTGTATCACTGGAAGCATTCTAGACCCTAAAAGTCATTAAGAGCGTCATTATCTTTCTCGGAGGCTTTCTTTGATGTACCATCAACAATGTAATTAATATTCCCAACGTGAAATGGGAAACTGAACTGAACGAAATTATTCGTATTCATTTCTAAAAGGGACAATTAGATTTGCGTATAAGGTAAATCTTATACACAAATATATTTGGATTCGTTTACATTCGCAGCAGTAATTTTAGTGAGACTTAATTTAGATGGAATTTATTAAAATGGAATGACAATACTATAATACTTCTTACTCGCTCAGACTTTGCTTGGGTTAAACATAATGTATTCATAATAAAAAGCATCTATGGAATAATTTACTTTTGTAATGGAAAACGAATTAACTCTCATAAAAGTAATAAATAAATTATTATAATAGAAAAATACTAGAACAAAAACGACTCGGGTTACAAGTGAATTCTCAGTGACAAGTCACAAAGCTCGGTAGTTCAATTGGGAGAGCATTGGACCGGACTTCTAAAGGTTGCGTGTTCGTATCCTGCCTGAGAATTCACTTGTGAGCCGCGTCGATATTTTTCTAGTATTTTTCTATTTTTTATGGCATTGAAAAAATGGATAAATCTATAATCTAAGATCACAGTGGTTTGTGTGTTTGTCTGTCCGCTCTTTTTCCATTGTATCAATAACGTTGTCATAGCAATGCGTTAACCGCAAGTAGTTCGTCTACCGGACGCTAGATGGCGGTAACAGAAAAATATTGAACAATAGAAAAAAATTAAAGAATTTTGGCCACCGGTGCGAAGCCGGGACGGGCCGCTAGTATATAAAAAAAAAGTAAACAATACCACATACATTGTTCTGAATATGTTCATTGTTCTCCAAGTTAATGTAGATTAGATTTCTGCATTGACCGGAGCATACGGGACTTCGGAGTGCCGTAACCATGAAAACACCTGGTCAGGTCAATTTTAATCTGTCGTTTTTATAACCTTGGTTACTTTGCGCTATGAGGTTTTATTTGGTTGGAAATCATACCAAATAAAGTCGTTTTAGGTCGGGTGACAATTTGATAACTTAAAGAATGATCTAATGATTTCCATGCATACAAATAGAAGTGCGATTCAGGCGACTACTAGCGCCATCTAGTTTTCTACATACGAACTTATACATTGTATCTTTGACACATATTACTATCTCTATTTTCCTTATTTAATTTATTCATTTACCGCTTCGTTACTATTTTCTTCTTCTTTTATCAAACTATTGTCACACATATATTTATCACTATTAGACCCATTACTACTATGTTTACATCTATTCTTAGTCTAGTATCACAGTATTTATTTGTCCATTGTATTCTTTCCTATCCTATCCACGGTTGGTTATAAGTATATTAATACTAATAAATTTATCAACTCATCCCGGCTTACGTTGTTAGCGTAACCCTCAGGATTGTTAACGTCAGGTTGAATCAAATAAAATTTAAATTCTGTCAAGTCAAAAGCCCAGCCTCTTGTAATGCTCACTCATCTTTGGGCACCCCTCCTCCCGCAGAAAGTAATTTATTGTGTACATTGATGAATCACCACTTTTGCCCGCTCACCCGCCTTGAGAAATGCATCGTAATTGTTTTGGATTGAGTTCCAAGATTGCGAGTGATATTTGGCATTATTCGTGTGTGGGTTGTACGAGATGGGAGTGCTTTTAGTTTGACAAAACATGGCAGTTTTTATTTTGAAAGTCATCTGACGTCGGTTCTCTTTGGAATCAGATAATGCAGGTTACTAATCTGTGTTGGTAAATCAGAACACTTGTTTGCAACAATATTTTTTATCTTGAATGGATTTGCTCTTGATCTTAATGCATTTATGCAGTTCAGTGTAGCACATAGGACAAATCCTAGCGATTTATGGTGCCCTGGTTAACAATGTAATGACATTATTTTGTTAAATAAATTAAAAAAGAAATATTAAGTACAGGGGCCAAGACAGTCGTGCATACATCATTTGTGAATACGCCGTCGAGCTCCTTATCACGATCAACATTCAAAGTAACGCCATCTGTCATCATAATAAAAATACTACGAGACTTAGATGTATTGCGTTTTATAATAAGGTGCCATGTGCCACACCATGTAACTGAACAAATTTTAGAGAAATTTAAAAAAAGATGTTAAATAATCCTTTCGAGAAAAGGCTATTACAGAATTGATGGTTATTTGAAAGATGAAAAGGCGTAGCATTAATGGCCTTTGCTTTAAGAATTATACTTCAAATTAATATTTTGTAAAGTATTTTTTTTAATGCATATTTACAAGCGCTAGAAGAGTTTCCTCAATTTAAAAAACGTCAATGCAAAATTTTATAGCTTTAGGGCAGCAAATGTGTAAATCCAGCACTGATTATAGAGTATTTTTAAGTTTTATCTATTCTTGCCTTATTTTATAAATCTATCATTTATTTTTGTGGCTTGTAGTACAATAAAACGGTATATGAACATATTTTGGAAGCATTAAACCGTCTTATTCAGGAAATAGCTGGAAGGAAAAGATATTAAAACTTTGACGATTGAAAAAAAAATCGCAGGAGGTGCCGTTATACTAAGTATTTCAAAAAAACAGGAATTATTAGTACTAAATCCGTGTGGAAGGATATAACGGCCAACCTTGCGATACCGGTGATACTCACATTTTTCATGTCAGCTCCATACAAAATATTTTTTTAAAATTATTACTCGTTAGAATTTGAACTAAATCATCTCAGATGACATTTTTCATGATATTAACAATCAACGAAACCCATTTCTAACAAAAAAAAATATATTTTTAAAAATTTAAGTTTGTATGTCCACTAAACGCGATTTTCAGCCCACCGTGCGTCGTAGGACTTACGAAGCAATGGCATTGTTGGCTTTCAATAATTGTAGATGCTCATATTGAGTAAAAATCATTTATTTTTATTTTTTTGTCTTTATGGGAGTTCAAATTACGAAGTAGTATGACAACTTCATACTTTATTTCTCAAAACAAAGGAAGTGAGGCTTGACATTATATTGCTTATCAGCGTCTAAATATTCTTTAGTCTTTCAAGAGGTCGTGATCAGTGATTTACTTTTCCCATCTGTCGCATTTGCAACTTTTATTTTTATATTGAATGGGTTTACTCTTGATCCCAATGAAGCCCAAGGGCCAAGAAAGGACCGATGAACAAGCGAGCTAATCCAGAAGGTGCCCATTCACCTTGGCTCTGACGGACGGGTTATATGTATGTTGTTTCACTCGTTTGCTGTGCGCATTATAAAAGATCTTGAGTTGCGCTTGGTGCGACAATTAGGAATGGCAACCGAGAAAGAGTGGTAGACCGCAGTGTGAGTTAGATCAAAGTCATCTATACATATAAATAAAATTGAGGTATCTGTTTGTAATATTGAAATAACCGTTTTTTACTACATGCATATGAATATATATACGAATATATATATATTATAAAAAATGTTAATTTGGTACATACACCAAAATAACATTATTTATAATTTTTGTCTGTCTGTTTGTTCCGGCTAATCTCTGAAATGTGTGGACTGATTTTGACGGGACTTTTATTGGCAAGTAGCTGATGTAATTAGGAGTAATAGTAGTAATAGTAGTAAAAACATTATTGTAACGTCATTATATAATTAATATTCATAAACACAATATCATCTCTTTAATTCTATGTAAATGAAAAATAATGCACAATTTTCCTATGAAACGATAAGTCCTACCCACCCCTAATGCAAACACTGAAACTGTATAAAAACTACCATCTTAAAGTATAAGTACAATCAGCGTCAAATATTACACGGTACTTAAGCCGTCATTATAGTTAAAACATCTAAAGTTATTTATTTTTAGGAAACAAACGGCATTGTATATTATATAACTAGCTGACTCGACCACGCCTTGCTGTGGATCAGTTATTATATTTTTATTATAAATTAAAATGAAACCTATGTGCTAAGTTGGAACAAATTCAGCGAAACGAAAAGAAAAATCATCGAAATCAGTTGAGTAGTTTCTGAGTTTATCGCGGTCAAACAATGTGATAATAAAAGAATTATATATATAAAGATGATAACTTACTCTAGTTTTTTTTACTAACCATAGGAGTTTTCACTTAAAATTAATGTGAATACCTTTGTTATATCCAATAAACAATTCTAAGTGCAAAAACTATCACTATAACAACAATGATAAGTTCCAATATACGGTAGCTAAAAAACTGACAACTGATTTTTTAATAATTATGTGACCGTATCTCGCATTATAAGTATTTGAAAAGGAATGTATCTATTCTTTGCATAATTCGTGCAGCAAAAGAGTACAGAAAACGCATTACGTGATTGAAGATTTGATCTCGAACGTTTCAAAGAATTTTTGCTTAGTATTAACATGATCATTGATAATTTTAAACAAATGCGTTATATATCTATGTTTTCTTCGCAAATTTAAGGGTTTGGTATTTATCTTTAAATATACTTATCAAAATATCGCAACACACAACGTCTAATATTTCTTAAAGTCACACCAATTAGCGTAGCCCAAAGTAAGCACTGTAAGGCTTGTGTTATGGATACTAGGGTAACAGATATCCATACATATATGATACATAATTACTAATATTCATAGAAATATATAAACTCAATCTGCTTTTTATTCCTTAATAAATAATATCGATATCAAGATCCATAAAAAATATTAATAATTACCGAAAAAGAAGTTATTTTTTCTGTAAATTTGTGGAAATATAAAAAAAAATGTTTAATCCTACGTCGGCAGTGGTGTCCAAGTCTTTAGCATAATTATGAATATGTAACAATTTAAATGTAAATGTCGTTAATTATTATGTTTTTTTTGTATTCATTTACATAATAGAATACAACCTCGTAAGGACACGACACGCGTTCCCTGCTGCGTGACATAAATCATGATACAAGTGAATTTAATTGAAATTAATGTATTTTTTTTTAATTTCAGCTAAACAGCAATTCGAATCTTGTAATTTTATTTTTTGAAGTGAAAACTTCTTTAGCAACGTTATGATTTGAAAGTCGATGAAACGAAAAAGCAACAGTAAAAAGAGACAGACACATAAATTCATAAGATTTAACGTAGGAGAAAATGAGATAAGAAGCATTATGTACGTGTGTTAATACGTGTTTGTGTGCACATGCGTAGTACAAAGTTTGCGAGAAGGCATCACAACAACCGTGGTATTTTGTATACGTGTACGTATTATTTTTGATGGTTTCACTTCTACCGCGTGTGAATTGCACACATGCTTATTTTTAAATCATATTCAAACTCTTTGCAGAAAGTTTTCTTAGTTTCTTTCTTGGTTATATTAATGTCCGTCATTTTTTCATTGGATAACCAGACTTATAAATAGGCGCCATCGTTATAAGGTTGATATACCAAAGAGTCGCACTAAGCGTTTTGGTTCCAATGTTGTGATCCGTACTACTAGAGAGTACTAGGTACTCTTTGCCTGAGTCTGTGTTTCCTGATAATTTAGGGCTCTTTAAGTCACGGGTGAATAGGTATCTTCTAGCCAGGCGCATCACATCCTAGATCGCATCGTAGCTTACCATCAGGCGGGATAGCAGTCAAGCGCTTATCTATTTACGGAAAAAAGGAAGAAGATATATACAATTATCGTACTGTATATTTCATAAACAACCTATTCTATATATCTGTTTAATTAATTAAGTCTGGAGGTGATCAATAAATCGTTTGGTGCATCGATAGCGATCCTGCCTTCCGCGCCGATGGTCCTGGGTTCGAATCCCGGAAGGGGCAGATGTTTGTGTAATATTTAAATATATATCTATAAATATTACATATCATATATGTATGTCCCTACCCTAGTCTCCATAACAGAAGCCTTAAGTAGGGCTAGGCTAAGTGTCTACATAGGATATCTACCACACTTTCAAGATGTTCGATTATTACTCGAAACTCAAAACCTAAACTGTAAATGCAGAACTTATTTACCAGCAGCCGACTTGATCGTTATCAAATCAATTTACTTTGCATAACGCAGCAATCCCAAACGTATAGGCGAAAGTATCCTCTCAAGGAAGACAATACTAACAGCTATATTTCAACGAACTCAACGGACCAACTTAAGAGACACCCGCTCCCTTAAAACTATGGTGAAAAATCCTCAGCTCAAAGGGTCACGGTATCCTGGTCCTGTCAGATATGAAAACAATGGGACGAACATTAATAACTTTCTTTGTCTCCCATGTCGCTTGGCGGATGGGTTTTCTTAATATTTTTTAGGATGTTTCTTTGAATTTCTATAGCCTTTAATCGTTAAGCTTGGCCAACATCGAACAATCAACGTCTGCCATTGAATTCGTCTCTTGATCCTTGGAAGTTGATTATTTGAACGTCCCCGAGCAAAATGATATTGATTCCCGAGTTGACTTTTGTTTTTGTTGTCCACAAACGGTAGTAATATCGGTGAAGCTGTACCAATAATTTATTGGAGTTCTTTTATCAAGTCATATAATTCTGCAAGTAATTAATCTATCAATAGATCTTAATAAAGATAATCACCAATCGCTACATTAGCAAGCAGAATTTATAAAAAACGTAATTTGGATAAATCTAAATTTTGTAATGTTGTTCCTTGTATATTCTGCATAATCTGTTATAAATATTGTAATATTCCATTCAATATAAATGTTTGTTTATGTCCAGTTTTTATTAAAATTGTCTGTTAATGATAGCAATAAAATTTTAATGACAAAATGGAAAATTAAATAATTCCATTTATAATTTAATAGGTTTTTATCAAAAATAACTCATGACACAGGTTTTCTTGGTGTGAAATTTCTGAGTTATGTCTTAAAATCCGGAAACGACATCTATTAAAAAAATTTGAGACATCTTATTTTATATGTGATTTAAAACAATGACATTTTTTTGTGTTTTACGTAAACAACTTATGGCTAATCGAAATATTGAGAAATTATCGACTATATCCGGTCCATCACACTATACTATGGAAAGTGGTTTGGTGAATTCCACGTATTAATATAACGCATAATATTTAATTGGGTTCGAGTCTTGGAAAGGGCAGATGTGTGATAAATACGAGCATTTGTTTCTGGGTCATGGGTATTTATATATATATTTATAAATATTTAATATCTATCGTATATATACATATGTTTATCCGTTACCCTAGTATATATAACACAAGCCTTACAGTGCTTACTTTGGGCTAGGCTCATTGGTGTGAATAAAAGAATTATTATTTTTATTATATTGTAGCATACTTGTAAAATAAAGTTATAGACTTCTTGGGCTCAAAATATATAATGAATTACACACATGACGTCATCTTGAACTACAGATATTAGGAATCAACTATTAATGTCAAAAAGTGCTAGTGATCGCTAATGAGAAAACTTCTCAATGTCGGCTGTATTGAGATTTATGCTTCTTTGCTATAGTTAGTTTGCGATTTCCGAAGGAATGGATGCAACTTCGCCAACTAAGCTTCTCCAAAATATTTTTAAGACGTATGGCTGTGACGTGATACGCACTTGAGCTCGTTTATAAAGTCAAACGAAAAACTGGTAAATATAATGGTATAAATTGTTCCGAGAAAGTCGTGTGAGTGGTGTCGGAGGGAAAGGGACGCGTACTCGCACGCGTGGTGTAGCGTAGGCGAGTAAGCGGGACAGATCGAGGTTTGTTTGGACTTGTCGCGGTGAGTCTGCAATTTTCGCGAATGCGTGGTTTTGGCTATAAAAAGTGAATTGCGATCACGTAGTCTCATATTTCTAATTATGAACAGCGTTCCTAGCGATTTGGAAGTAATCTTTGGAGAGAACTAAGGAGCGATTTACGATGCAACCCAGCGAGTTAAGGGACTACTGCGACCTTGATTTATGCAAATGGGATATTTCGTGATGGTTTAGAAGTTAAATTCTGATAACATGCAAGTTTCTTGAACGATTGAGTAAATGAGCGGTCTTGTTAGGGAAGTGTGCTTCGAAGGTGTTGAAAATTTTCTTTCTGTGTGTTATAGCTATTTGGATGAATCAATCTTGATTTTAATAAAAAAAATAGGATTTTTCGTATCGAATTGTCAAAATATTTGTAAAAAGCCAATTTAGAGTTTAATATGTATTATATTTTTCATTAATGTAACTATAACTATATTACAATATATAGCTATTAAATTGGATATCAATATACTCACCTATTTTCACATATCAATAATGTTAAAATCCCCGTTTTACTGTACAGTTTCCAATAATAAACTGACAAAATCATACAATCTCTAAGCTCTCCAAATGGATACAGAAAATGTTAATATTTACTTAAAGAAGTTTATTTACTTAACAGACTAGACCCGATGTCTCAAGCATCCATACTACAATATAGAACATACTACGATGAACAGCGAGGCAAAAAAAAATATTTGCTAAAAAGATACGTTGTGAGCTTGTTTGTAATAGATGTGATTTTAAAAAGTATTGGAAAATCTTTATCCATTATATTGTAAATAACGTAGAAATATCTTCATAACTGAAAACTGTTATCAATATAACGATTATTATCATAAAAAATAAGGAAAGAAGTGAAATGTTATCGTTTTCAAACAGGGAACCATTTAGCGCGCTTCATAAAGATAATGCTCCCACTAAAATGTATCTTCCGGGCATACCGCCTGATCTCTTGTCACTTATTCATGTGCCTTGCTTTGGAGATACAAAAACGGCCCAAACGTTTCGCAAATGGCCCCCTTTTCATGGAGCTCATGTATATTTGAAGGAAATTTGTTAGAGGTTTTTCTCGTATAAACATTCGCGTCGGTCTCCTGGGAAAGCGTTTAGTGTTATTGCCTGAATGGAAGTTGAGCTAGGCGTTAGTGAAATATTTAAAAGACTTATTACCCACTTGAGTATATATATTTTTGTGTTGTCCTTTCCTGTCTTCTAGTTTATTAGTTTGTGTAGTAAAAATATGTTCTCCACCCTTGAGAAAAAGGTGTAAGTTAGTCTTGAATGGCTACATTATTTGGGACTTCGCTATTAATTTTAAATGCATGTTGTTGGTTGTTATTGAATATTTTAATAGATACATTCATTTGCTTCATCGAATATTTTGTAAATAGAAGATTTTTGATTTGCTTTAATATGGAATAAAGTTATTTCGATTCTAGCGTTCTGATTTTCTCATTTTTTATAATTCTTAATTTAAATGAGGTTATTGTTAGGTAGCGAGAGAAAATGGACTGTATTGGTAGCTGATAGAATAGTTGATCGACTGTACAATGATAGACCACAGATGACAAAAGCACAGCGACAAATACAATCAGAAATAATATTAAAAAAAAGAACTGTAAAAACGTTCTGCTGACCAGCCACTTTCCAACATTTATTTGTCCCTAAAGTACCATTGTTTTAGCTATTCATGAATCTGAATAAAGAAATGAATTTCCAATCAGATACTTGTAGGTATTTTTATGATATACGCAATGAGATCACGTACAACATAATTATTAATTAGCCTGTACGGATTGAAAGGTAACGAGAAGCCAACAGTAGATATACTACTGTGAAACAAAAATGAAAATCATTATTCCTCTCGTCTGTCATAGTCAGAAAATACAACCAGTGATAGAAGCGAGAAAATTACAAGAGAAGATTCCACGAATAGCAAGGCTACAGTTGCCTAGATAATAGAGCATTACTTTTTAACATCCTACATGCACAAAGCGAAGTTAATGAAGCTTAAGTGTAGTGTGCAGTCCATACTGCAGTAGCTATTGAATTGCTGATACACGAAAATACAAACTTTGAAGGAGGAATTTCTTGAAATTGTGAGGCACATTGCTCTTTGATTAGAGTTATCTAGTTCCTACTTAATTAAATAAACACTTCTGCTTGCCACTTGAATTAGTATTATTGAAGTAGCAATTTTAAGAATCAATCTTAAATCCCAATATTTCAACTACTTCGTTTGATAATTGTCATGTAGTATGAAATAGACTTCATTTACTCATTTACTGCGCGCTACCACCCTTTCTTGGTTGCTCTTCCTACCTATCGCACCAAACGCTTCTCAACTTCTTTTACTTATAATGCGCACAACAAAGGAGTGGAACTCCCTTCTTGCGCCTATATTTCCGAGTATTTATAACCCGTCCGTTTTCTAGGCCAGGGTGAATAGGCTTCTACTGGGTTAGATCGTTCCATCGTGGATTCTGTCTTGGCCCCCGGGCTTTATTGGGATCAAGAGCTAACCCATTTCAAATAAAAAATATGAGTACTTGATCTCTATATTCCTATAGGAGCGATTTAAAGAGCATTCGAGTTTTCTTATAAAAATTGCTTTATTTAAATAAAACCACTTTTACCGTATTATCTGTTGTTTCTTTTTTTATTTTTAATCCCGCCGTTTCGACTCGTTAACAGGAGCCTTGATCACAGGATTACTAAAATAATACCTATTCGTCTTAACTTCCAATATTTTTATCGGGCACATTCCTCAGTAATAAAATTCTTTTATTTTCTATTTCCTTTTGTTTTTTTATTATATCTAAGATTAGTGCCAACTACTGAGTTTACCACGAGTTTGGATTTGCGAGGCCCTTTAGAGAATAGCGAAAAAAAAGCGGACGGGGAAGCGACCTTAATTTTTATCATTTATCATTATTGCTTTAGATGAGTGAATTTAGTCACACATGTCTTATGTCTGGAGGCTGTGTACGTAACCAAAAACTATGTTTTTTGTAAACGGTTTTATGATATAGAATGAATTTTTGAGTGGGTGGGTCATCCCAACGGGATCATAGTCATGAGCGGTAAGGTCGTGTAAATCGGTACATAAAAAAGGCAAGTGAATATGGTAGACAAAACAATACATCCAGAGAAAATGTAAAAAGATCCTGAACAAAAATTAAAATAGGATTGCTTCCTGTCATTATAATTATTGTTTTATATGGATAACTAGCTGAACCAGCCACACGTCGCTGTAGCTCAGTTGTTATAATATGCATATTATTTAGTTATAAATAAAATAAAACCTATCATATGTCCTAAGTCGAAACAAATCCAGAAAAACAAAAAAAACATCAAAATTGGTTGGGTAGTTTCGGAGTACATCGCGGTCAAACACTGTGATAGGGCAGAAAATATGGATTAGGAGTTCAAAAATTAAAAAACTTTTCCAAAATTTAAAAATTCTTATGTTGAGAATGTGCCACAGTGATTTTTGTTCTGTCATTAGACAACCAAAAATATCCAATAAGTTTAATAATTTCCGTACTCGGTACGCAAAAACTGCCTAAATTCGAAAAATGTGAAAAGTTTGAGTGCGTCGCATCATAAAAGAGTGTTTTTAAGATTAAAACCTTTTCTTACACCAAATATTTATATACGCGAACATCATTTCACCGCTGAATAAGAAGTATAAAGCAAACCGTTTCTCCGAAGTTATTCGATCCTTGCTGATGTCACCTGATCTCAGCCCGCCCAGAGCTGTTTGGAATAAGCTCATAAAGGCGATGTGATTGGTTTGTTCTTCTTCATTCCACGATTTCGCTTCTGTTTTTTCAACCGTTCTTAATATTTCATTACTTGCTTGTACTTCAACGTGATTGTCGTTTCCAAGAATTTCAAATTCATTCTTTTTTTGTATTTTAGTGATTTGGTCATTTTTTCTGTAAAACTTTTTGGGGCCAGTTTTTATAGGAAACACACAATTTTATAACATTCACACCAATAAGCCTGGTCCGAAGTAAGCACTGTAAGGCTTGTGTTATGAATACTATACTAACGGATAGACATATACATGTAATATTTATATAAACATGTATAAATACCCATGACTCAGGAATAAATGCTGTCACTGTCTACAGGACCGTCACTGCGAATGGCAGTATCGCACTCTTGCACCAAAAGGTCTTCTTGGTTATATTATTTCTTTAGTAGCATGTCGCACTAATAATTAATTGTAAGCACATTTTAGTCATATACACAATGTGATAGAAGTTTATATTGATATCAAAGATAACAAATTTGATATGTAGGTACAAATATCAAAAGAAATAGACAAAATGAACTTGTCCCAATCGACAGGCGAGACACAAACCCACATCTCCTCGCTATCCGGGCGAAAACTCTTTTAAATGAGCTACCGAGACCTTGAAAGAACCTTTTGAAATTTTCCAAGCATTTCCTAAGTTGACGCAAGCTCTATTTCTTCATGTTCTGGGTACTACTGTTGGCATCGAATGTAATACTTCTATGAGTATAGAGTCATTTATTTGCAAAATACTGAGTACATAAGTTTACAAATAATAATTTGGCAGGTCTAAAGTATCCAACGTTCGATAAAGAAGAAACAGCTATTATTATATTTTAAAAAATCTACTTGAGAAGTATTTCTGAAAATTCGACGTCCAAATAGTGAAATAAAAAGAAAACTACCTAGACATAAATAATACCTAGACTGATATATCTAAAATACTGTATTTTAAGGATTAGACAATGTTATGAATATATTTCAGATATATGTCAAATAATTTGGAATTGTTTCTTCTTTTTTTTGTAGCTTTTTGTCTGAATAGACAGAAGATATTATTGTTCCAAGACACTTAAATTTATAGGATAACTAGCGACCCGCCCCGGCTTCGCACGGATGCAATGCTCTACTATATTATGCATGTATTATACATATAAACCTTCCTCTTGAATTACTCTATCTATTAAAAAAAACCGCATCAAAATCCGTTGCGTAGTTTTAAAGATTTAAGTATACATGGGGATATAGGGACAGAGAAAGCGACTTTGTTTTATACTATGTAGTGATTTGTCAGTAATGTAATAACGCATGGAAGCTATTATAGCTAACTTCACATTAAGATTCCCACAATACAGGCATAGCCTAGTATGGAAATTTAAGTTTTAAGAAACCTACTGTAAGACTTATTATGGAATAAAGAATTTATTTATGTATTTACTCTATTTAATATACAGAAGCTGTATTTTTGTTTCCAATTATATCTTTTTTATTTGAATCTACAATATCTGAATCGGCATATCTTAAAAATTCATTCGTAGAATATTTAAACGCTTTACCAAATATAGAAAGCACTTTATAAAGGTTTGAAGTAAAAACCACACGTTTGGCGGAAAATGTCACAGAGGTCATCTTAACCTGGTTTGTACTTTAATATATATGTGACCCTGGCTCTATCCAGAGCTTTGCCTATTCAGCCCTAAGTGGGTTATCGTTATGAAATTCGTTACTGGGTTACGATTTACAGATCAAAGGATTCGAGGTCTAATAGAAAGTATTGAGAACGAGTTCCAATAAGCACTTCGGTTGTACCGTAAGCCTTACAAGTAGATTAATATTTTAGTACTGGGTCACATTAAATATTGAGTGTATTTTTTGTATTTAGTATGGTTGGTTCATATTTTGTTGGTGTGACAAGGTACTGAAGCTCCAATCAATTTTTGGCTTGAGGCCCTTATATAACATAAAATCACAAAGAATAAGTTCAGTCTTGAGAAAGAATAATAAATTCGATTATATTGCTATCTTGTTAGTTTTAATGTCACTGAACACTAAGTTCTTTTTTGAATATAAATATATACTCTAAGAACACAAATTTGTTGTTTGTGTGTTTGACTATCCGCTCCTTTTCCATTGTATACGCGTTACCCGTTGCTATGGTAACGCGTATACAATGGAAAAAGTTACGTTACGTTACCGGGTCAGCTGGTACTATTAAAATACGTAAAAAACGACATTAGGCTAAAAAAAAACTCGCCCAAAAATATTAAATATTTATTTCTTTTTATTTATGTAATAATTTTAAGGAAATTAACAGCTAGGTAAAAGTACAGAAGCAGAAATATATACAGATCTCTGAAATGGCTGGACCGATTTTGACGGGACTTTTATTGGCAGGTAGTTGATATAATAAGGATTAACTTAGGCTACTTTTATTTTAGAAAAATAAAAGTAGCCTAAGTTATGGTACCCGTTGCTATGGTAACGCGTATACAATGGAAAAAGTTACGTTACGTTACCGGGTCAGCTGGTACTATTAAAATACGTAAAAAACGACATTAGGCTAAAAAAAAACTCGCCCAAAAATATTAAATATTTATTTCTTTTTATTTATGTAATAATTTTAAGGAAATTAACAGCTAGGTAAAAGTACAGAAGCAGAAATATATACAGAAAGCCACTTAGAAGTTACCACATAGCTACAGATTAAATAAAAATCGTGCACCCTTAAATGTCTCAAATAGAAGTATTATGTAACAAGAAAAAAAATTAACAAAAATAATCATTATGGAATTCAATGTCATGTTGCTTCGAGAATTGGTTAAAACACTTGCAATTTTTTTATTGATCACTGTTTTAATGTAACCTCATCAAATTTTAAAATATATTTTGCTATTATAATGACAAAAATGACAGGGTTATATTGGGTAAGAACTGAAGCCAGCAAAAAAAAAATACTAGGGTGATAGGTATCGAAGTTAACGGATAGACGTACACATGTGATATATAGATATGAAATATTCATAGGAAAATAAAGATACCCATGATCTACAAATGCTCGTATTCATCACACAAACATCTACCTTTTTCTGGAATCGAAAAAGGAGCGTCGGTGTATAAGGCAGGATCGCTACCTTTGCACCAAAGTGTAGTCAAGTACACACAAATTAAATACCTATACTAGCTGACCCAGCCACGCATTGCTGTGGCGCAGTAATTTTATTTTTCTAAAATAAAAGTAGCCTAAGTTAATCCTTATTATATCAACTACCTGCCAATAAAAGTCCCGTCAAAATCGGTCCAGCCATTTCAGAGATTAGCCGGAACAAACAGACAGACAGACAGACAAAAATTGTAAAAAATGTTATTTTGGTGTATGTACCGTATATATATTCATATGCATGTAGTAAAAAACGGTTATTTCAGTATTATAAACAGACACTCTAATTTTATTTATATGTATAGATTATGAATATTTTTTTTTTATAATTTTACATATTTTTGTATTTTCTTTTTCAATGCTATTTTATAAGTAAAATTATTTTAATAGAAGAATACTGGAAAAAATCGACACGGCCCACAAGTGAATCGAATACGCAACCTTTAAAAGTCCGATCCAGTGCTCTCCCAATTGAGCTACCGAGCCTCGTGAACACCCGTCGAATTTTTCCAGTAACTTTCTTATTTTACGCTGTAGGCCAGCGTTGTTTCTTAAAAAAACTGTTGAACAAATATTGGCTGTGTTAGCGTGATGAACATTTTCTCATACTTTTTTTTTAATTAAGCCAAATGCTAAAGGGGTTTCCTCTTGAGCGAAGTATTAGGAACGTGAGTCGAACCTTTTTTGTTTGCCTGAGGGTCATAACGTCTATTACGCCAGATACAATCTTATGCTGGCGTAATAAAATCCGTTTTTCAATGAAATGGCGAAACTTCTGGTTTGTGTCCATTGAAGTGAACATGAGTATACGTGATTCGTAATGGCTAAGATTATTCTTATAATATTGCACTGCGTATTTCTTTTCAAGATTAATTCGTATTTTTTTTATGATATTAACGTTTTTCACTAAAAAAATCCTTAAGATTTTTCATAGTAAAAACATATTAATTCGTAATATGCTGCTTGCTTTGCTATCGTTAATACATTTAAATGGGTCTTCTTGATCCCAATCAAGCCCGAGGACTGAGACAGTATCCACAATGGAAAGATATAAAATAATAAAATTTATTTTTTTGCATTTTAATGCCATATTTCTATAAGATAAAATATGCATGTAAAAACCGACCTTATCTAAAGTGACTTAATGATCGATATAGCATGGTCTAATAACTGATGATGCTCCGTGTAGGGACGAAACACGTGGTAAGGTCCATGGCGTGTCGATGTCTTGGTTTCAGCGGTATCTGCATTTATTTAGGGGCGAGTGGGCGGAACTTTTAGCTTATTTTTTTACGGAATTACGACAGTTTAGTGTAACGTTAGTGATCCTGTCTTTCGCACCGAAGATCCTGGGTTCGAATCCCTGAAGGGGCAGATGTTTGTGTGAAGAATACGAGCATTTGTACTAGTATTTTAATATATATTTCTATAAATATTACATATCTATGTGTACCGCAGTATCCTCAACAAAAAGCTTTATAGTGTTTACTTTGGGCTAGGCTAATTGGTGTGAATGTAATAATTAAGTTACATATTTTAGTTTTAATAAATACACAATCTCTAAAACTTTTATACAATAGTACTCTCTCTTTGTTATCTCAATAAATGTAGACGTTTATTGTTTTATCCCGAATTCCAGAGCTTACCAGAGAAAATCTAGAAAAATGTAATTCACCTGGAGCTCTCAATAACTGTCTGATAATGTCCAGGCGAACTGATTGTATCGGGCCCGGTTAAAGAATGTTCTCCGAAGTGTATCCTGGACGATTTGGAATTGCATTTTCTGTCTTTACCGTACTCTGCTGAAAGTCGTTTGGTTGCAGTAATAAATGTGGAAAGCGATAGGAAACTACTTTGATAATTGATATGTATAAGAATTGTGGATTGAGAATACTTCTAAGCTGATTTAGGTATATAAATAAAGAAAATTCGAGTGTTTATGTTACGTCAAAGTAACGGTTTTTTACTAAAAATGCATATCTAAATATATAAATATTCCCTGTCAGAGTGATTGACCGCGATGAAGTCCGAAGCTACTCAACCGGTTTTAATGTTTTTTTTTTTCATTTTAACTTAGGCCATAGGATAGATTTCATTTTAATTTATAACACAGCAAGGCGTGGTCGGGTTAGCTTTTGAATATATACACTACACTACACTTAAAATATAATTTATTATTTGATAAATTTTAATAAAAATATGCTAGAAAATAAGTGAAAAGTACTAGAAAATTTGGACAGGTGCTCACAAGGTTTGGTAGCTCAATTGGGAGAGCAGTAGGACCTGACTTCCAAATGTTTTGGGTTCGAGTTGGGTTCCAGTCCCACCTCAGACTAACTTGTAAGCCGAATCCAAGGCAATTGTTAATTTTACAAAGTTATAACAGAAAAAGGAATAAGATTTCAATCTAGTGTCAAAAAACACAGACTTCTAGCGATTAAAGAAAAACATTTTATTATAAAAAAAATAGTTTAGGCATAATCGTTGTATTTGGAGAATGTACGTGGGCAGAATTTACGTCACAGAAATCAATTTAGCATCGCTCTATTACGCTTTATTTATCGCAATAAACCTAAAACCATTTATAGTTTGGCGATTGAATAAAATATAAAATGGGATATTTTTTTATAAAAAAATAAAATTGATAACTTTATTTGCCTCGTTTCTTAAAATACACAACAAATTAAGTTATAAATTTCTCTTTTGATCGCTGACATTTTCATTTCGATCCGTCATACCGTCACGGAGTCTTTTTAAGACAAATTTTCAGATAAACACAACAAAAACGCAATATTTTATGCTAAGACGGTATTGATAATAATTGATATTTTGAATTGAAAACTTCTTTGGCAACGTTGTGAAGTCGCTGAAACGACAGTAAAAAGAGACAGACACATAAATTCATAATATTTAATGTAGGAGAAAAAGAGATAGGAAAAATTATGTACATGTGTTAATACGTGTTTGTGTGCGCATGTGTAGTACAAAGCTTAAGAGAAGGCATCACAGCAACCGTGATATTTTGTATAGGTGAACGTATTATTTTTGAAGGTTTCACTCCTACCACGTGTGAATTGCACACATGTTTTTTTATTTGTAATAAATGTGGTTCATTTACATAGGACTTTAATTAGTAATAATTACAATAATAATAGAAAAACATTTCATGTAATAGTCATTCATTGTTCACTAAAAAAATATTATTTATTTTCTTGTAATTGTTTATGTTTAAAATTTTTAATTTCATCATCCGTACAAAAAGCTCACTTTTTAATTAAAATAAAACTTTTATAAATTCCGCTTCATTTTAACGAATGAAAGGTCTTTTATAAACGTTATTAAATGATACTTAACCGTTAATGACCGCTGGGAAAACTAATATTTTTAGGGTTCCGTACCTCAAAAGGACAAAACGGAACCCTTATAGGATCTCTTTCTTGTCCGTCCGTCTGTCAAGACCATTTTTCTCAGGAACGCGTGGAGGTATCAAACTAAAATTTATACACAATACTCAGGCCTACTGTCCCTTGGATCTGTGAAAAAATCAAACTCCTAAGCCAAAGCAATCAAAAGATACAGACGTTTATGCCGCAAATTTTCGAAACTCGCACGGGAATCAAAACCTACAGGGAACTTCTCGTAAACTTAGAACCTTGAAATTTGGTACGAATTAACGTCTTATAGTACAGATAAAGGAAACATTGCAAAACCGTAAATTTTTAGTTACATCATATAATAAAAAATATTTTTGGAAATTTTAAAGTTACTACCTCTTTTCTCATAAACGCGTAGAGGTATTAAATTGAAATTCATATCAAATACTCAGGTTTATAATACCTTTGAGCAGTAACAAAATCAAACTTTTATGTCAACGCAATCAAAAGAAATAGCAATTTAAGCCGCATATTTTCGAACTCGCAACTACTCGCGAGGGAATCAAAACCTAAACGGTACTTCCAGTCGATCTAGAATCTTGAAATTTGGCATGAAACAATGTTTAACATATAAAGGAAAAATTCCGAATACCTTAATTTTTTTTTAAATTTTTGTTATATCTTCATTTTGCAATAAAAATACCATAACTATGACTCGATTGTCGTGATGGGTGAACTTTTACTTATATACCTACAGGTTTGTACGTACAAGAAGTACAAGAAGCGTCTGTAAAAAATATCTTTTTACAAGCTTTTATTTACTTACACCTGCCCCGGTGTCGGTGAAATATTGCAGGTTAAATTTGATCTACTTCCCGGTTTCCGATTGAGCTGAAATTTTGCATGCATACGTATATCACGTGACAATGCAATATTTTAATGACATGGAGCTGATCTGATGCTGGAGTTGGAAAGTGGCCATAGGAACTCCGCAATAAAACGACATAACAGGCGAGCTCAGGTTTGTTTGATACGTATTGAGAAATACATTGATCCTATATGGTAACCAGCGTGTGATGCTGGAGCTAGGAGGTGGTTAATGGTGAATGGTGGTGGTTTTATAGTGTCAATTTTACTTTGTTACTACTCAAGATAACAAAACATTGATGAACTGGCCAACCATCAAATGGCTGACCCACTAACGACTGCGCCGTTAAACTCCACTAAAGTATTCACATAACTTAGATGCAAAATTTGAAATTCGAATATCATGCATGGAATTAGTAAAGCTCTTTACGCTATCCAATCCCAGTTGCCAAAACACCGGGGATTCCCCCGATCCGAAACGGTTCGCGTACTCATTTGCTATGCTGCAAACTTGCAACCGCCCGGGCTTATTCTAAGTCCAGATTTCGCTTTTCAATTTTTAGTCTGCACGACAGGGGCAGATTGAGGATGCTGCGAAAAATAATTTGCTTATGGAAGCACAACTTACCTACATGGTGAACAATTAAATCTAAAGGCTAATAAAAGAACTTCCATTTATTTAATTAAAAAAAATAATTAAAATAAACAAATTCCTCTAACAAAAAACTTTCAAGAACTAATTTCATATCGTTACTTCTAAAATATACTTAAGTATTTTTTTTTTATAAATTTCTCGTGCAAATAAGTTTGCTCACTTATTTTCTTTATCACGTTATATATAATATATTTTTATAGTAAACAAAAAACGTAAGATAAATTATGCTAATATAATGGAAAATATATTGTTTTTTCAGCACTTAAGAATCACTTCTGATTACGAGTAGAAGGGAATATTTTTTAATATTTTAATATTAAAGCGATGAGATCTTTAAAGGAAATTTTATTTATCATCCTTAGCTACTACTTATGCATACTTTTCTAATATGCTGTTAGTATAATTAAAGAAAAATAAAATTAATGGAATTCCATTTATCTACCTATGCTGTGAGAAAATTGAGTGTTCTTTATCCATCTTTTCCAAAAAGACTACTGAATTACTTAAAACATTATGAGAAAGAATTTAGACAACATTATTTATAAACGATTAAATATACCTATAAAAAGCAATCACATCATCGAGCTTATAAAAATCTTATAGATATATAACATTGTAAATGCTGAAAAGTAAATATTAAAAGCAGCCCTTTTACAGTCATATTGCAATAACAATTACTGTTACCATTTTAAGTAAATCATTGTTAACAATTAAAATCTACTCCACTAACTACATAAAACACTTACTTACTTATTCATTTTTTTTGTTTCTCTTTAAACGTGAGTAGGAGAGCGCTTGAGCGCTATCACGCCTGATAGTAAGCGACGATGCGATCTAGGATGTGACGCTCCAGCCTAGAAAATACCTATTTACTCGTAACTTGAAGACCCCTAAATTTTATTTATAACGAAACACAGATTCAGGCAAAGAGTTCCACTCTTTAGCTGTACGGATTACAAAATTGGAACCAACACGCTTAGTATATTAACCATATAACGGTGGCGTGGAATTATATTCCTATGACTAGTATAGTATTATACGTAGATAATGTGTTTTATCATAATTATTTATACTAGCGACCCGTCCCGGCTTCGCAAGGGTGGACAAATTCTTTATTTTTTTCTATTATTAAATATTTTCCGTTAGCGCCATCTAGCGTCCGGTAGACGAACTACTTGCGGTTAACTCGTTGCTATGGTAACGTTATTGATACAATGGAAAAAGAGAGGGAAAAAGAGCGGACAGACAAACACAAACCACTGTGATCTTATATTATAGATTATAAGTGTATTATATTATTTTAGTTATGTGTTGTCAGGAACCTGTTGTATCATAAATACACAATTATAACTGTTCCATCTCAATCTATTATTAGATATTTGTAAAAATATTACTTTCGATGTCGAAAAGTTTATCTTCAATATTGATGGAACGATATTAGATTAAAGTAGAAGTTAAAATGCGTTTGTTACTTTCGATGCGTATATCAGCGTCTAGCGTAGCTAAGCTGTCATAGAATGGAATTTTTACCTGAATATGTGTCATCAAGACACAAGTGAATTGGTATCTTCTAGGCAGGCGCATAACATCCTAGATCGCAATGTCGCTTATCATCAGATAGCAGTTAAGAGCTTACTTATTTACGATAAAAGAAGTCGTGGTTTCGAATCCCACTTAGGATCCCAAATCCCACTCGAGGGCTCGGAGCTGTGGTTGTTTTTTTAGCCGCATTTAGTCTTCTAGAAATAGGGAACTCTTTTTGAGCCAACAAGAGTAGAATACAGATCAAAAGTGAGTTTGGTATCTTCCGACATGGGATTGTTGTGATACTTCGTAGATCGTACGCCAGCTTCCCACAACCAGAGGTTCTACTAATCAGTGCGATACGAAGCTAATTCGAGCTTTATTTAACATTTTAGTTTGTAGATAAATAAATAATTACAGAGAAACTTCCAGATTGATACACAAAAACAAAAAAGGGATATTTTGTGATAAGATACTATTGATAATAATTGATTTATTTTATTTGTAATAATTGTGGTACGGTCATATAGGTTTTATTGGAGCGGAGCGAGCGAAGCTCCCGTGGATCAGCTTCAATGGCGCAATGCCTGTTACGCCATAACTTCCCGAGTTCTTAACTGATTGTAATATTTTTTGTATGGAATCGAATCAACAGGTTTAGGACCAGATTGTGACGGAATTTTGAAATTCGCAAAAATTCCCATCGCAACAAAAAAAATCTTTATTTAGGTATTACGCTCCGCTCCAATATATGGTGCTAGCGTAGCTTTATGTTTAGCGACTGCATCGCCTAGTTATAGAATTATGAATTTCGCATTTATTTATTTCTGTCATTAAATTTATTACATTATTATAATAAAATCAATATTCATTATGTACAGTAAAAATAGAAAGAAAAATTGTGCGTATCAGGTCCGACCCGTGACTGGAGTTTACTCCTAAAAACGATTATCTTAAAATATATATAATAGGTGAAGGAAGTAAATGAATTCATATATTTATTCAAATTAATCTGATAATATATATATTACTTAAATTATGGTATTATTATTTTTTATTAGTGATATTTTACACGTATACTGAATGGTACAGTGTGAAAGACAGAGCAGGAGAAAGTAAATGTGTACTTGGGACTGAGAAGAGGGGAGCGCTATAAAATGTGCGAGTATATTACGCAGAGGAAATGTGACCCTTCACTTTTTGTTAACGTTTGATTTTACTACCCATCTATTTTTCATACCGTGCGCCATATATAAAACGATTCTTAAAGAGTTAAACTTTAATAACTTCCAAAAACATCTCAGTTTGCAGAATCGTTGGTAACATAAATAAGAATAAGCGTCAGAATCCGTCTCTGTGTCATCCGTTGGAACACGAGACGGTTTAAGTGTCTGATGAAAACACATTTTCTTTTTGTATGTGTAACATTTTCCAAAGGAAATCTCTAGCGATTATTTAAAGACTAAACGGAGCTTTGTGCAAACCTAGACGGGTGGAGCTTAGCGCTTTACCATATTAAAATCTATTTATCTCACTTTTATATTTAAAATTGTAATATTATAAAGATATTTATAAACATAGAAAAACGGATGCTTGCATGGTTTGGACATGTTGAAAGGATGGACGAAAGAATATTGACAAGACAAATATATAAGGCAAAAGTGTACGGGCAAGTCGGTAACGGCAGACCAAAGCGAAATGCCCAAAAAAATCTACGAACATACTCGTAGTCGCCACCATGTTACAGGACCGCACTACGAGCATTCTCGTAGCTGGCACGGAGAGGGTAAACATGCAATGCTAAAACTTAAGAAAAAATATTAAGGTTAGATGATTATAAATTCCTTAAATAAATATTATCTTTGTGTAAGGAGATATTTATTTCAATTCATGTACTTGCAGTTCAAAAAATTAAACCTACGATTTTTGACCTTATTTGCATTAAAAGCTGCACAAAAAATGGAGTAAATAAGGAGGTATTGACATTCACTATAATTCTTTATTTACGAAAAAGCTTATAAATTTAAAGAAGAGGAATTTTCGCAAGCATTTCCGATTTCAATGTTTGCATACTGTTCCTTGAAATTCAAGGAATAATCTAGAATGAAATATTTCACTCGCGTTCCCGCAACTATATTGGAAATGCAAACACTATTCAATGCCCACTGAGGAGTGAATGCGGCGACATAACGGCTTATCTGCTGCACAACAACCTCAGGTGGGCTAAAAGGAAATAAATGGAACATTAGACACCTACAGAAAACCAGTGGCATGAACAAAATAAACAAGATATAAGTTTTAAATTTTTTTTTAAACAGCAAGTTTTTGTTATATACTTTAAATCAAACAAACTAAAAAGTAATAAGCCGAAACTTGATGGGGTTATATAGTTTTGTAGAATACTACTTAATTCCCTCAGGGATTCGAATCAAAGACATTAAATTAATATTTACAAGTATAATACATATAATTTACATTAATTGCAAGTTCACACTTCAATATACAAAACCAAGGAAAAATCTCAAAACCGAATAACAACTCCATGGCAACGCGAAACAAGGCTAGGTCCATGTGTGCGGAAAACTGTTAGGCGTAGTCGCCACAGTTTTATTTTGGAGTTTCTATGGCCACCTTCCAGCTCCAGCATCAGATCGTCACCATGTCATCATAATATAACTAATAATATTATATAATTTGCCGACCGTTTAGTGCAACGGTAGCGATCCTGCCTTTCGCACCGACGGTCCTGGGTTCGAATCCCGGTAGGGGCAGATGTTTGTATGATGAATACGAGCATTTGTACCTGAGTCATGGGTGTGTATATATTTTTCAATGAATATTACATATCTATGTATCGTATATGTATGTCTATCCGTTACCCTAGTATCCATAATACAAGCCTTACAGTGCTTACTTTGGGCTAGGCTAATTGGTGTGAATGTAGGAAATATTTATTTATTTATTTATTTATAATATTGTATTGTCACGCGATATACATATTCATGCAAAATGCATGCATGCGGAGACAGAATATCAACGCTGCTGCGAAGGATCTCTGATAGTAGCGGCTTATGTTGAGGCAGGGTCCTGGTTGTGGTTGATCTTAGGTTTTTTGTATGTTGATTTATTATATTTTCGTTTTTTATTTTATATCCGTATTTGTATCACCTTAAATCAATAAATTCTTTCTTTCTCTCAAAATTTCATCTCAATCGGAAACCGGAAAGTGGGTCAAAGGAGCCTTTCTTTCTTCCATATAAGTTAGGCTAAATATGTACCTAAGATTCAAAGATACCAAAAAATAGCTAAAAAAGTGTATATTCCGAAAAAAAAACTTATTTATTTTTAAATACATTTATACAAATAAAAAAATCATTCAAAAATATACTTTACTTGCAACAAATGGTTTTTTTAGCTGGCAAGGACAATTGTTTTGAGTTTGAAGCGTTTTGTAGTTTAAAGTTATATAAACATTTTTCGATATTCAGTCTTAAACATAAAATGTATACAAGTTTATCAGCAACACTGCTTTATGAATTCTTCTGTTTTTAATATATACAGTAGGATCAAGAGCGAAAATAGATATTTCTTGCTATTGCGAATCATTCAAAGCGTTTAGTTATTTTATCAGCCTAGGGACTTTGCTAAAATACCGTGTTCCAGAGCCGCGAGAAACTTGTTAAAATCTAACTGACTATCACACACAAGTGCCATATTAGCGTTTCGTTCTACGCAGTTGTGATTTTATGTATAATTTATTGTGTTTTATTAACTTTATAAAAATCTAATTTATGGGTATATTATATATGAAATAAGTGTTTGTACATTATTATGAATATTTTCAAATAACTTGTACCAAGGTACATTTTTGGCCCGAAAAGAAAGGTCTCCTTTAGTTTCTTATAAGGATTTTATTACAGACACCAGGACAAAAGTATATTAAAGCTTGTAAAAAATGATGAATTTCAGGCTTAAGGAAAGCTTACGAAATACTTAGAGTAAGGTTTAAAGTACGCCTACAAAAATAACCACATCTCCGAGCTTATATAAAACTTATAGAAATGCGGCATTGTGAATGCAAAAAATAAAACAAATACAATACTTAAAGTAGCTTAAATGGAAAAGCACTCGCCTGGATAGCGAGAGATTTGGGTTCGTATACTTGAAATAAATAAAATAAATACTTGAGACAAGTTAAATATTTGCTTGTTATTATTATATATTAACAACAAAAAATATTATGTTAAAATATTTTTTCTCTACATAAAACAACAAATTTCCCTGAGCCTATTCAAGATTTTTTTTTATTTTTTTTTTACATTTCGTAAGAAATCAAATACAGCGATATAACTATAAACTACCATCCCAATTTTTTCATCGGACAACCAGACTTACAAATAGGTGCGATCATTATATGGTTGATATACCAAAGAGTCTACACATTTTGGTTCCAATTCTGTGATCCGTACACTTCGCCTGAGTTTGTGTTTCCTGAAATTATACTAGATTTAAAAAATCTAAAAATCCCACGTTTTACAATGTCCTAAAAAGAATAAAATAACCCTGCGGGGCAAAGCGAGGGGCCACTCAAAACGTGGGGGCGCATATTACTAAGAGGAGATTTTAAAGAGATGAATGACATGCATTGATGCCGATTATTGTAAAGATGCGCCCCCACGTTTTGAGTGGCCCCTCGCTTTGCCCCGCAGGGTTATTTTATTCTTTTTAGGACATTGAAAAACGTGGGATTTTTAGATTTTTTAAATCTAGTATAATTATTTTATTCTTTTTAATTATTAACTCAACGAAGTAACCATGTGTTACGCAACAATAGGATAAGCCCCATACAAAAGTGAAAGTTGCCGAAAGTGGACCTGAAAGTGCATCTGGAAAGTTGAAAGTTGCTTTAGAGTGCATTGTCATCGGGTTCTGAACTATCCTGAAAGTTTCAGCTTTCTAGCTTATCGGAAAGTGCCTCAAATTTAAGTTGCAAGATTTTGCCCGGACAGACAAACAAATAAGAAAAGTGAGATAAGAAAAACGTGGTAATAAATACAACTTAGGGGTCTTAACATCACGAGTGAATAGGTATCTTCTAGGCAGGCGCGTCACATCCTAGATCGCATCATCGCTTACCATCAGGCGAGCTAGCGGGCAAGTGCTTACTTATTCACGGTAAAAAATAGTCTACAAATTTTCCAAAAAAAAAAAAGTAATATGGAATCGAAAAATAATTTGATAATTAGGAACGTGCCCGATTAAAATATTGTGAAGGTAGTAGAAAATAGATGACAACCATCATCATAGTCATCCTGTGATCACGGCTCCTGTAAAGGAGTCAAAGTGTCAGGATTAAATATAAAATAAAACATGCGCAAAATTCCGTAACAAAGTGTTTTATTCTAATGTGTAATGTGCGCGGAACTGTAGGAACTAAAATTGAAAAATAATCCATAACCCACTGGCTCCGCGAGTCCAATTTTAACTATCAAACAAATAATTAAATTTACATTAAAGACACTCACTTCAGTATACTCATGTTATAAAATACGTTAGAAGAAGCAAAAAGCATATCTCGAGAGTCTACCCTCTGCTCGGTAGGGCCCTTAAAGAAAAGGGGTTATCTACAGGAGAGTCAATCGAGTGCCCCTTGATTTTTGCAGGTAAATGGCTTAGAGGATACGCTTTAATGCGTAAGTATGCTCCGAACTCGAGTACGTATATCCTTAGTTTTTAAAGTAACCTTTTGTGTAAGGTTGAGTAGGAATATACCCAACTTTTAATCATAACGATAAAAAGGTTTAATTTTTTGAACGAAGTTCCTTATGGGGCGCTGCGGAGGGTTACCCTAGCCGGGAAAAAACGTCCGTAGCGTTAAACAAAAAGCGTAAGATTTTAATGTATAGTCTATGTGGGATGACTATACAGTGTCTAATGTATAGTCTACGTGATGACTGTTATGATATATTTTTATAAATAATTGTAAAAAAAAAAACTGGTTGGTTGCCTGTAAAGTCGGTATACGGGCGAAAGTTTTACGTGACAACGACTTTGAGTGGTAAAATAATTTTAATGTGAATATTCATTGGTATAGTAGGAAGAAGGATGAAATAATAGTAACAATTTAAAACATTTATTTATACAAAGAATTATATTTAAAACATTAATTTATAGGCACGCGTCCCTTCCACTTTTTATGTCTGTCTCTCTCGCTCTTAGGCGGGCTAACCATGCCCGAGTGGAAGGGACGCGTGCCTCTCACTCGCTCTCATTGTAAGCGCATAACGTGAGCGGAGCGTAACGCAGTTTCTTGAAGTGTCACCCGGCAAACCAATTTATACGACGTTGTCACGTCAAAAAGAAAAGTAAATATACTTTTCGTAATATAATTTTTTAGTAAATATATTTAATTTTCAATATTGATCAATTTTATCAAAAATATGTCGTTGGATTTCAATCATTTACTATTGCATCATCGTTGCAAGTCCGATACTTTGGTGTGTAAGAAAACCCAACAGTTTAAAATTTTAAGACAAATAGCGCCATCTGTATTTTGTTAAAAAACTATACTTAAAAGCAATGCCTACATTGTGTTGTGCGTTTAAAAGCAGACACTACGATTACCCTTTGTTATAGGATTAAGAGTAAATTGAGTGGGAGAGAGACGCAAGGCATTCGGCGGGCCTCTCTCTCGTTCGGTGACTCATCGTAACGTTACCGAGCGTTACACTTTTTCATAAGTGACTCCCAGCCGCAACCTAATTTAAGACGTTGTCACGTCAAAAATAAAGGTGAAAAGATAATTTTGTCCAGAAGTTTCTTTGCTCTTTATCCATAAAACAATCATAATAAAAAATGTATACCTGAATAATTATTTTCTTTATTATTTTTATAATGAGGAACTTTGTTCCTATCCGTTGTCCCACACGACATTTTTTCACCTTTTACAAATAAAACTTACGATTTATAAACAATAAAACCATATTTAGCAAATTCACGACGCATTTGTTTTTTTTTATTTCATCCTGTCATCCTCCTTTAGAGGAGCCGAAATTATAGGATGACTTAGGTAATTGTATTAATACAAAGGCGTTTTGGACAAGTTTTGAATCTTATTTGCATTCCTGTACGGCCAAATAGTATTTTGAAGCTATTAAAAAATTTAAAAGAAACCAGTTATCTATGCTATTGTTATATAGTTATATATGCTATGAAAATTGTAACTATGTCGTGTCTGCATATTTAAACAAACTAGAAAAAATGTTCTGAGAAGAAAAAATCTTTTTTAATTTATTTTTAATTTCTGTTTGTCTGTCTGTGTGCACATCGCGCAAAAACTGCTTTGCTGATCTTAACACAAATTTCACAAATTAATATCTTAAAGCCGAAAGTAAATCTAAGCTATGTTTAATCTCATTAGAATAAGCAAAACCTGAGATACAGCTTGATCTCTTTATAGTACTACCCTTCACACAATGAGGTCATTTTTGAGGTTGTCGCGGGCAAAGGTTACCTTTATCCCGATTAAACCCAACACATCAATAACATAAGCCGGGAGTACCTCTAAGCGATGAAAGCGGTAACAGTGTAAATTGGCTAAAACTCCAGGTTCCCTAGGGAAGCGTCATAAAGACTTTCGATGACAAACCGCGGGCGGAAGTTAATTTTCAAATAAATTTCATTCATGTAATAACGTTGTTTTTGGACTAATTTATTTATAATATCATCTGATAATTTAAATGTTAATTGTAGTGAAAATGTGACATATCATTTTGTATTATAATGACTTAATTTAATTTTTATCTTTAGAACATCGTTGTTCTTACAAGCTTACGAATATTATCTTCGTTTTAAAAGTTACATGATTGAGTTAAGATTAAATTAATTATGAAAGGTTTTATTAAAGAAGTTACTGTATATAAATCCGTGATTTCTGCTTTCAATGTTTGACGGCCTTTATTGTGGAGTAACTCCCATATTAGTTTTTAAGGTAAAGCCACTCCGAAGTCTCCTGTTCGATCCCCAATTTGGTCCGAATAGAAAACTAACCGTTCTATATTATTTATTATTCTGAATATCATAACACAAATGATTTAGCAATTTGATTTGAGTTCAGAAGAATATATATTTGATTTTTATTTTTAAGGTTCGTCAACAATTGCTACAATTTATTCTTAGTTAATTTATTATTATTTAATTAATTCAATAAACATAAACAAAAATAAGAACAATACTTAAACTATAACTTTCAAATTAAAACCAAATCATATCATCATTTATTTACATGAACACATATTATAATAACAAAAAGATAAGAATCTTGTTTAGGTCATATGATCAGCCTGCTAGGTAGGCTTGCAAATTTTAATTATTTTACAATTTAATAATAAACAATTGTCAGGTCACGGTAGCAATTGCAACCGATAGCCAAAATCCCTCGTCGCAATTGCTACCATATACACATTTCCGCGTGTCCTGCTGTTTTTTTTTTTAATTACGATTAATTTTTGAGTTACAGAGATCTAAATATTCTGTGGTGGATTCTTTTTATAATCAGATTTACGGAAGTATTTTTTGTTTGGTCCTGACTTTATTATTTAGCGAGAAAATGGCATTTTTATTTAAGAGTCCGACATTTTTTTCAATTAGCGCAGCATTGGGACTGTGGAGAGGGGTGGGGCGCGGTAGCGGACTGACAAGTAGTTAAGCGAATGTTATGTCAAAATTATTAAATCTATCTATTAATTAAATTAATCTCATCCTATACTGTCTTTAAATCTAAATATTATTATTAAAATAACTTCCTGACTTGGTGCAGGTTAACAATCTCCGATTTCTGATGTAGGAATACGGTATGTCCAGCTGAGAACTGTGATGATTGTAAATTCTACACACACGAGTTTGTAGACTTTAGACCAAAGTTAGTTTTACGCGACCGTAGCGCAAAAACCTTTTCATTTTCAACAATGTTCCGAGGATAGCGGAAAGTGATTTTAAATTTCACTAGACCTAATAATTGGGAACAGTCTATCTATTATCAGTAACTTATTATTTAGACCCATTAGGGGTCTAAGCGATTGTCTAAACTGCTTAGCTTAAAATGTTTAAGTCTATCCTTATAGGATTTAATTGTTTTAGCTGCTGCTTCCTCGTAAACCAAGTGCCACAGGAACCTCTTCTATAACCTCTCAATTCTCAATACACGATTTATATCAATCTATACCGATCTATTAAATGTACTAGTAGCTAAGTAATGTTTTTATTTAATTTAAGTTAAGCTAAGTAATGTTAAGTTGCATATCGTTGCAGCCTTTAAGGAGACATTTTACCCAGATTAAGTTGAAAGTGTATATTTAGTTCTTAAACTTTCGCGCATATTACACATTTAAATAACTTGTTTACGGTTTTTTGGGCATAATTTATATTTAATCCTGATGTTTCGACTACTTTACAGGAGCCGTGATCCCAGGATGGCTAAGGCAATGGTCGTCATATATTTTCTACTAACTTAACAATATTTTTATCGGCCACGTTCCTAGCTGTTGAAATTGATATAAATAATAATAATAATTATTTATTTATAATTTTCACTACGATTACAGTGTACATGTGAGTGTTTGTGATCTTAAATCGGGAGGAACTCCCGAAAAGAACTGGCAAAAGAAACTCGAGTTAATTAAAAGTTTATATTACTCACGTTTAAGTGTTTGTCATGTTGGTTGACTTTAAATAAATGAAAAAAAAAATCTATCTATTTAAGCTGCAAAATTGCGACTTAAGATAGTCCTTTTAATCAAACGATTTAATCGAATCGTTTTCTCAATCTCCACGTCCTTCGAGGTATGCATTTTCACTGCGGTTCAATTCTACAAACGATACCCCTTAAGAGCTATCTCTATCACTGAACGGAGCGGCATTAGATGGGATTATAGAGGACCTAAATTTCAACCGATTCTACGCTATTTTGCTTAGATCTGAAATGGTCTGGGATTTCATTGTGATGAAAGGAATGCGTGATTTTGCCCGTGGAACGTTTCGTATTCATTATTCAATAGAATGTTTATTCATTGCATTTAATATGTAGATGATAAGTAAATTGTAATCCCAAAAAATGTTCTTATAGGATTTCAGATTTATTGAAATATTTTTTTGAAGTAAAAACTTCTTTAGCGTTATTGTGATTTGAAAGTCGATGAAACGAATAGCGACAGTAAAAGAGACAGACACAAAAATTCATAAAATTTAACGTAGAAAAAAAAAGAGATAAGAAGTAGAAGTATGTAGTACTTGTGTGAATACGTGTTTGTGTGCGCATGCGTAGTACAAAGCTTGAGAGAAAGCATCACAACAACCGTGGTATTTTGTATACGCGCACGTATTATTTTTGAAGGTTTCACTTCTACCACGTGTGAATTGCACACATGCTTATTTGTAATTAAATTTCTAAACTCCTAAAAATCGCCAAATTATTATGACCTCGTAAATATAAACCTCCTCATACAACCTCCTTTTAGCTATTAAAAGTAAAAAAAAACTATGCAGACTTTTTTTTAATTAAAAAAAAGAATTAAATTTTATTGACAGTTTTAAGCTTTCATGGTCACTAACATTAGTATTTTACGAAACTGTTTTTATAATAATAATAATAATAATATTTATTGTCTTAATTTTGTTTAATTGTTACATAAGTATGTTTTCAAAATATTAGTAGGAACCTCATTAATAACCTATGTACAATGTCAAAATCCTAGTATTAATTTTATTTTGTAGTCAACAATTAAATATAAGGTACAATAAAATATTACACAGATAAAATAAAAGACAAATATTAAATAATCTTTTCACTATTAATACGCCCCGATATTTCGGAGTAGTGGTATGTGTCATTGTCACGGAAAATCTGAAGTTTTTTGGGCGCGTGTTATTGGCATATGTTGTCCGTCTGAATTTTTAGCTCTCCATAGAAAGGAGAGCCTAAAAAATCTTCAATTTTCAATTTTAAATGTCGAACCTAACTTTTTGACTTGAACTCTACACGAATATCTTTAAAGAGAATTGTTTGAAACTGTCAAGACAATTAACATACTAACACGACTTTTCGCAACTAATTAATAATACTTAATTCATAGTTAATTGGCACCGCCATAATTGAAATCGCGCCCTAATTATGAACAATTCAGCTAATCACTACGCTTACCGCGCTCTGCGGTATCCATTTACATAGCGTTGTAATGTCTCAGTCCTGGAGGTAATATCCGGTAATAACTTTCATGGTAATTTCTCTGTGAGTTCAACAGTGGGATTCATAAGATTTTTCCTCTGGTAACTAACATCGAGAAGCTTATAGAATAAGTTATTAAAAGAAAATGTGTTCTGATTAAATGATACTATGGTACTGCGGCTGTTTCAAGCTTTAGAATGCAAAAAGAAGGCTCATTTTTAGGTGTATTGCATTTTTATAACGTGCCACACCATGTAACTAAACTGCCTTTTGACTGAAATTTAAAAAAAGTATAACAAGAACCTTTATTAGCAAATTCTATTACAGAATGGAAAAATAAATAAAATAAATAAAAAATGTGCAACATTTATCAAATATTAATATAATCAACTTTTATATTCACTTTAGCATATGCTTGTCATAGTGAAAGAGAGAGAGGGATTTCTTATCGTCTATTATTTTTAACATATTCTTAAATCTATGATTCTAAGGGGTTTTGATGCATACAGCCACAGCACAGATAACAAAAGGCAATCGCAGAATTGATGATTATAAAAAGGCATGGCGTTAATAGCCTTTAATAACTAAACCGCTATATTTTGTAAAGTTAATCTTTGTATTTAATTTCTATTAGCGCTAGAAAAGTTTCCTTAATTAAAAGAAACACATTATTGGAATGGAAATGGAAAAAACAGCCCTCGCAGGGTTTTTTTTGCGACTTCTTCTCTCTAGAAAGCCTTCCGTCGTAGGACTTATGAAATTGTTGACTTTTAATGAATGCATTGTAAATGCTTATTCAGAATAAAAGGCATTGTGTCTTAACTTTAGTAAAGCGAAAACTTATAATTTATTAAAATACTTATTTTTTCTAATAATTAAAGTCACATGTGATATGAAAATGCTTATGCTTAGGCTTATTATCCTAAGGATGGACCTAGCTTTAATAGTAGGAACAGGCAAGTTACCGTACCCCGCCTCTCATTACGTCCCTATGTAATGCATAATACTGTTTTTAACACATAAAAGAAAATTAGTTTCCCATCAATTTTTGACGTGATAACACATTTATCGATGAACACCGGCTGCATGCACGAAAAAGTGTAACGTTCCGCCTGAGCCGATCGTGCAAGCGAGAGCGCGTGTTAATGTGTTTCTATTGTTTATTACGACAAATTAAAGTTAATTTGTCGGACAAAAATATAATTTTCAATTAACACCTTTTTTGTATTATACAAAATAATGATAATTCAGTGATAATAATTCAACTCAATTCATAAAAGTATGAAATTTTTCGTCAATGTTTTCTTATGACGCTATCGCGTAAAATTATCGTCCGTAACCTGACTTTACAGACAAACAATTTTTTCTCTTTTATTTTACTCGTTTATAAGTTTAATTATAACTAGGCGATGCTGTCGCTAAGCATAAAGCTACGTTAGCACCATATATTGGAGCGGAGCGTAATACCTAAAAAATGAAAAAAAATAAAAAAATTGTATCAATGGGAATTATTGCGAATTTCAAAATTCGGGTCATCATCATCATCATATCAGCCGTACGACGCCCACTGCTGGACATAGGCCTCCCCCAAGGATCTCCACAACGATCGGTCCTGTGCTGCCCGCATCCAGCGTTTTCCCGCGACCTTAACCAGATCGTCGGTCCACCTCGTAGCGGGCCTACCCACTGAGCGTCGTCCGGCACGCGGTCGCCATTCGAGAACCTTTCCGCCCCAACGGCCATCGGTTCTCCTTGCTATGTGTCCTGCCCATTGCCACTTCAGCTTCGCAATTCTTTGAGCTATGTCGGCGGTTTTTGTTCTCCTACGGATCTCCTCATTTCTGATTCGATCGCGTAGGGAAACACCAAGCATAGCTCTCTCCATTGCCCGCTGGGCGACCTTGAGCCTTCTTATAAGACCCATAGTGAACGACCACGTTTCACTGCCATAAGTCATCACTGGCAACACACACTGGTTAAAGACTTTCGTCTTAAGGCACTGAGGTATTTTGGACGCGAAAATGTATCGCAGCTTCCCGAACGCTGCCCACCCGAGTTGGATTCGACGAGAGATCTCTTTCTCGAAGTTGGACTTACCTAACTGTATTGTATGTCCTAGGTAAACATAGTGGTCAACAACTTCGAGTGTAACGTGCCCAACATTTACTGGAGCGGGTGTAACATGGGCGTTAGACATAATTTTCGTCTTGTCCATGTTCATCTTAAGACCCACTCGTTGGGATGCGTTACTGAGATCTTCGAGCATGGTGCTCAGGTCATCCAAGGTCTCAGCCATTAGGACCACATCATCGGCAAACCGAAGATGCGTCAGGTACTCGCCGTTGATGTTGATGCCAAGTCCATTCCAGTCCAGAAGCTTAAAAATATCCTCCAACGCAGCAGTGAACAGTTTCGGAGAGATAACGTCTCCCTGTCTCACTCCTCGCTGTAGTTGGATAGGATTAGAGCTCTGGCTCTGTACTCGGACCGACATAGTGGCGTTTTGGTACAGGCACCTTAACACTTCGATATACCTGTAGTCCACTTGGCACCTCTGGAGAGACTGCAGCACCGCCCAAGTCTCGATCGAATCGAAAGCCTTCTCATAGTCCACAAACGCCAAGCAAAGTGGCCGATTATACTCTTCGGTCTTCTGTATAACCTGCCGCAGCGTATGAATGTGGTCTATGGTGCTAAAGCCTTTTCGGAAACCAGCTTGTTCGGGAGGTTGGAAGTCGTCAAACCTGCGAGCAAGACGATTCGTGATGACCCTCGAAAACAGTTTGTAGACATGGCTCAGAAGCGAGATGGGTCTATAGTTCTTCAGTAGGGTTTTATCGCCCTTTTTGAAGAACAAAATCACCTCGCTTCTGCTCCATGCCTTCGGCGTTTTGCCCTGGACGATGACAGAATTGAAGAGCTTCTGGAGGACTTTAAGTACCGGCGTGCCGCCCGCTCTCAGAAGCTCTGTTGTAATTCCGTCATCTCCCGCCGCCTTTTTGTTCTTTAGCTGTTTGAGGGCCATTCTAATCTCGTACAGGCTGACGTCCGGGATATCTTCGGTATAGTGTCGGGTAAGCTTGGCTCTAGGATCTCGAGCTCTGCTTTGGCCTGGTGTGATACTGGAATACAGCTGCCTATAGAAACTCTCAATCTCTCTCAGGATTTCAGGAGTCGATGAAATGATACTGCCGTTCTCAGTTTTCAGCCTCGTCAGTTGACTTTGCCCAATAGACAGATCTCTAGCGAACACTTTGGAGCCTTTGTTCCGCTCTATGGCCTCTTTGATACGCTCGGTATTAAATTGGCGAAGGTCGCTCGTCACCGACTTCGAGATCTGTCTATTAAGCTGTCTATAACGTAGGGCATCCGCTGAGTCTTGCAGCCTCATTACATGTCTCTTATCCATGAGTTCGAGTGTATGTGCGGAGAGTTTCTTCAATTTGGGACGGTGGGTTTTGAAGTATTTTGACCCTACCGTACGGACAGCATCCACCACCAGGTCGTTCAGATCGTCCACATCTATGCTGTTATCAAGGGACTCGAAGCGGTTCTGGAGCTCGAGCTGAAAGCGCTCGGGGTTTTGAATCTGGGTCGGCATTGGTCGGAGCGTAGATTTTATCAGTCGCGATCTTTCAAGCTTCACGTTGATATTCAATGTGCCTCTTACCAGTCGGTGATCGCTCCCTGTCTTAACAGCGTTGATCACAGAGACGTCATTGAATATTTGCTTACTCGTTGACATGATAAAATCGATCTCGTTTTTGACCTTGCCGTCGGGACTTATCCAGGTCCATTTGCGAGTTACGGGCTTTCTGAAGAAGGAGTTCATCATATAGAGGTTCTCCCTCTCCATGAAGTCCGCCAGCATCTGGCCTCTGTCGTTACGTTCCCCAAATCCAAATTGCCCCACTCTCAACTCGTCACCGCAGCGCTTCCCCAACTTTGCATTGAAGTCCCCCATCACAACCGTGTAGTGGGATTTGTGACTATGTATGGCCCTAGAAATCTCCTCATACATAGCCTCCACTTCGTCATCGTCGTGTTTCGAGGTTGGAGCGTATACCTGGATGACCGTCAACGAATACCGAGATGATATTCTGAGTACCAGGTATGCCACTCTGCTGGAAACACTACCGATGGATAGCACGTTGTTGACGAGGGACTTGTGGACGATAAACCCGACACCACCCACGGACAGTTGGTCGCCCTCCCGGAAGTACAGCAAGTTACCGGAGTCCAAAATTATCGTGTCCTCTCCCTCTCTTCGGACTTCAGACAACCCGATGACGTCCCAGTGTAACTTGCCGATAACTTCTTCCAACTCTGTAATTTTCGCGTCGGTCCTCAATGTGCGCGTGTTATAAGTTGCCAGGTCCAGTCGTCGGTGTTGGTAGCCGCAACCTACCCGGGGATTCTTCGCACCCCCTGCCGCACCGTTACCGTAGCCGCTACCGTAGCTAGGAATGGTTTGGCTGCCGGGGACTAGGGGCCGTTTTTTGGTGTGCCTATCCATAAAGGGGGGTTTTGCCATAATCGCCACGCTTGGCAGGCGGGTTGGCGATCGCAGTATAACCCGTACGCATAAAGAGATGCTGCTGCCCATCTCCATAGGTGAGGTTTCCCTTAGTCGACTCTTACGACACCCACGGGATGAGAGGGGAGTAGTGCTATTCTAGGCCGGCACTACACGGCACAGGCCGGCACTACACGGCACAAAATTCGGGTATCACAATCCAATCTGGTCCTAAACCTGTTGATACGATTCCACACAAAAAATATTTAAATCGGTTAAGAACTCTGGAAGTTATGGCGTAACAGACATTGCGCCATTGAAGCTGATCCATGGGAGCTTCGCTTTGCTCCGCTCCAATAATATACGAAACAAATATTAACTGTCCATTAAATAAACGAAATGATATAAAAATTACGTAATATTATTTCAAAAAATAATAAACCGAGTAAGAATTCTTCTTCTCTACCTTCTATCTGTATTTATGTATATTGATATATGTTTAATAATATCTTTTTTTACAGGTAAGCCTTTTTGGATTGTAAGCGCTCCGCGGTGAGTTCTAATTAAAATAATCTGATATTTACAAAAGGAATTGAAGATATACCTATTGAGGTAAAAATACATATTTATACACCTATTTAGTTGAATAGTAGTTCAATGTTTAATTTTTACCCTTCCCGACATGTCTTATGCTGTTAAATCCATCGTTGTACGGTTAAATTTAGACAGGACCACTTTCTATGTCAGGAATAAAAATGTAGGTATTTTTATATTAGTCTTGTTTACGTCTAGATTTTTAACTTTAAGAGAAATTCGAAAAACTATCAGTACATTTTAAGGATAATTACTCATAATCCAGTGATTAAATTGAATAGAAAAATATTCGAATTATTCTCTCCTTTAATTTTTTGCAATTTATTTACTTTTAAGAATAATGCGCAAGATAACAGATACGTAATAACAAAAAATATAGACATATAATAAACTATTTCAGCGGTTGAGTTAAAAAATGCTTCTTCCATAACTCATCGCAGAGCAAAAAAGCAAGACCACTCTTGAACGACAGACGTACATCACACCTCAGTTAATGGAAGTGTCCAACGGTTTTTGTCCTGACATTACATCATGCTCGGTCCATTTTGTGACGTCATTGTTTATTGTTGCAACTGAATTTGTTCACGTGAATTGTGAGTAATAAAAATACATGATTTAGTGTTAATGGAATGCAATTCGGACGGTTTTGTTTTGTAGCAAGAGAATTTATCACAGTCCGAAAAGCATTCTGGGAGTCGTTGCTGATGGATGGGGTACACCTATAATGCGACACGAAATCCAATGCACATCAGCTTATAATATTGGCTAATATTCTATCTATCTATATATATATATATATGAAAATTCATTGCCAAAGTGTCTGACCGCGATGAACTTCGAAACTACTCAGCTGATTTCGATGATTTATTTTCAATATGCTGGATTTGTTTCGACTAAGGACATACAGTAGGTTTCATTTTAATTTATAATCAATAATTATTGATAAATATTGATTGAGCCACATGTGGCCGGGTCAGATAGTTACTCTACAATCCATAACACAAGCCTTAAAGTGCTTACTTAAGACTAAGCTAATTGTTGTGAACGTAAGAAATATTATTATTATTACTGGCATTATTTATTGATTTAAGAATCGATATACAAATGGCTATCATTTCAATTTTGTGCAACTGATGCGATCCTGCTTTTCGCACCGACGGTCCCGGGTTCGAATCCCGTAAAGACGAGACGTTTGTGTGATGAATACGAGCATTTGCAATATATTAAAAATCTATATATCTTATATAACTATCCGTTACCCTTGTATCCGTAACATTAGCCTTACAGTGTTTACTTTGGGCTAGGCTAATTAGTGTGAGTGTTCAAAATATTATAATTATTATAATTGACTAGCGGCCCGTCCCGGCTTCGCACGGGTGGACAAAATTCTTTCATTTTTTTCTATTATTAAATATTTTTCCGTTCGCGCCATCTAGCATCCGGTAGACGAACAACTTGCGGTTAACGCGTTGCTATGGTAACGTTATTGATACAATGGAAAAAGAGCGGGAAAAAGAGCGGACAGACAAACACACAAACCACTGTGATCTTAGATTATAGATTAGTAACACAATATGGAGTTGTATTAATTCTTAAATAAAAGGATCATTTTTATTATTATATCTCAACAAATGCAGTAAATATTGATCTCTCGGTGTTAATGGAGGTTTGTGTAAGTAACAATGAACTATGTGGTATTTCGAATAACTTGAGAGGAATTACTTCGAATGTTGGCATAGCTTTGAGTTTATTAACGTCGGAAACAGTAAATTTAAGAAGTTTTGTATTTTCATCGAAGAATAACTCCGTCTTATCTGATATTAGAATTTTTGATTCTTGTTTATTTTTATATAAATTTTCATTATTTATTAAGGGTCACCAGTGATTGTTTACACTACTGTTACATTAAAACTTATGAACTATTAACTTACATAACCAAATGTAATAACCTTTTAATGCGAACACCATTTGTATATTAAAAGAAAACTTGGTAAAAGAAAATCATTAAAGCTCCATGATTTATGATCCAGTAGTGTTAAGTATCATATGCTAAGCTAAGTTCGGCTTAGGATTGACTTAAGTTTAGCAAACGAATCGGTATGGAAGTTGATTAATGATTTAATCACTAGATTTTTTATCTAAATAATTATTACTGGTGGTCCCACCTGACTAGAAGAACTTAAAAGAAATTACGGGTCCTTTGAGGTCTCGTTAGCTCAATAGGATATTTAACTACAAGGAAAATATTGAACCAACTGTTGTTAGTTTAAGGGAACTATTTTATTGAGCTGTTGTTTAAATATTCTAGATGTTATTATGATCAGTTGGAAAACATATTGGGCTGTTATTTAATTTAATGGCGGTTGATTAATTATTGCGACAGTAAAACATGGACAGTAATAAAAAATCAATTAGTCGGTTATTTTATCATATAATGTCAATTCTAAAAATAATTGAGCAGTCCAATAACTGAATGAGCGGTAAAAATGATGGAATGAGCGGTTCGATAGATCGGCAGATCATAGCGAGCGGTGACACCCGCACTCAAATTCATTCAGAAGTGGCGGAAGCGACCAATCACAGGGTTGGTTAGTTTAGGTTAGGTTATGGAATTGCTTAGAATGAGATTTCTTACCGACAAATTCCGATTTATTACTGCCCACACGTAACCGCTCGTTCAATATTTTTTACCGCCCATTTAATTATTTTCCTGCTCAATTATATATTCACTTATCCATTTCATTATTTTTTATTTCTCATTTTTGTTTACTTTACTGCTTAGTTTTAACTGCTACACTAGTTATTAAACGTGCCATTTAAATTTTTTATTAGTTTATCAGTAAAAAAACCTATGTAGCTCACAAATTAATTTAAATTATATATATTTACTATAACATTATGATAATACTTTGTTTGCGTGTGTTTGTTATCATATTGTCAGTAAAAGCCTAAGCTTAACATTCAAGAAGGTTAAGAACGGTTAGCTATATATATATATATATATATATATATATATATATATATATATATATATATATATATATATATATATATATATATATATATATATATATATAGTGTAGTCGTAGAACCGAAACGTTAGCGCAATTCATTTCGGTACAGCGACATCTAGTGATTTATAAAGGAACTAATTAATTAAATAATTGAAATTGTAATCAGTTTGACCGCCTGATTGAAAATGCACTGAGTTGGCTGAATATGTAGTGACGTCACTTACTTGTATACAATAAATGTCAGTCTAAGTTTTGCGAATTACGATTTGACAGCTAAAAGTTTTAAAAAAACCAGCTGACGTCATGACTTCAAGTAACATGCACAAACGTGTCTATAGCGTCTAGTCGGGTTTTTTTATGTTATTTAAACTTTGATTTGGATTTTTATATAAAACTAGCTAACCCGGCCACGCGTTGCTGGTATAACCCGGCCGATCGTTGCTGGTATAACTCGGCCACGCTTTGTTGGTATAACCCGGCCACGCGTTGCTGGTATAACCCGTACGTACCCAGGCACGTACCCGGGCGCTTCTCTCCCCCACGACACGGCGTACCATAGCCGAGGTCCTAGCCTTTAGAGGCACCCTATGGCACCCTGTGCTCCCTTTCAGGCTTGAGCGCTGTAGTGACTCTATGTTGGCTCAGGAGCTCCCTCACGAGAGATGCCGTCCAGCTAGAAAACCACTATGGTGGCTCGCTACTCTCGGCTTGAGGTCCATTTAAGGATTTAGCTGTCCCAAAACCCGGTATGTTGTAAAGGTCATCTGCGACCAACATTAATTACACATAAAAAATGGTATAACCCGGCCACGCCATATTATGTCATAATATAATGTAGAGGGAGAAATAACAAAGATTTAATCAAATGGCAAGTATATTATGCTATAACAAACAATTTAGGATATTTTCTTAAAACCTCTCAAATACTCTATTGTTTTCAGTCTAAGTTTTATTTATTACATATCGTAATATAACTTGACAAGTTAGTTTGTTTACAAGTAGGTGACGTCATGATATCAAGTACCCAGCATAAAGGTTTCTTTTTCAATCAAACTTCGTTGGTGATTATTATGAAAATAAGACAATTTAACAAAGATTGATTAATTATTATCAAAGATTGATTGATTGATTTAAAATGCTTTTCGGATTGGACAATGCATCGTTCATAAATATTGGGTGAACTTACATTTCTATTTTCCTTGAAAAGATGTAAGATAAATCGTCCGTCTTAGATGAAAGCCCCTATATCTCTGGCAGCAGTTTGCCAATAAATTCAAAATCAATCTAAATGGTTTGCTCCGATCGCCAGCCGCGAGACTAGGTTTCGTTACGAGCGGAACTTCTGGACTGCGAATTTTGTTTCATTTATTTTTGTTTTTTTTTTTATTTCATAGAAATATTAAGAAGAATTTATTAAAGTTTGAACTATTATTTAAAATTAGACTTTTAAATATTTTTTTTTATTTATATAAGTACAAGCCATATTAAAACAATAATACTTAATTTTATAATTTTTATATATTTTATGCATTTTCAATGCGATCTTATAAGATAAATTATTATAATAGAAAAATACTAGAAAAAAAAAATCGACTCGGGTCACAAGTGAATTCTCAGGCGGGAATTCACTTGTGACCCGAGTCGATTTTTTCTAGTATTTTTCTATTATAATAATTTATCTAATAATACTTAATCTAGAAAAACCGTTGCTGATATGTACCAAAATAACGGCGTGCATAACACTTGCATTAAATAAATTACGTAAGTACGGACTACTACTACGTACGGAATAGAGTGCCTATCCTATAGTACCCATCAGCCCAAAGTTTGACCTGAGGAATAGTCTTAAAATACTGATAAAGACTTCAATTATTGAAGCAGAGCTTTTATGGATCAGCTTCAATGACGCAATGTCTGTTACGCCATAACTTCCCTAGTCCTTAACTGATTTTAATAATTTTGGTGTGGAATCGAATTAACACATTTAGTGTGACAGAATTTTGAAAGTCGTTAAAATAAAAAAGTATGACCAAATATATTATCTTAAATATTGAAACAAAAAGCGCATCGTGTTCACACTGACTTTGCCAGACGGCAGTTTGACAACCAATGTTCTTACATTTACAATAAAATTAACCGTGAGCTTAATATTTATCCCATGCAATTAAACAAAATTAAAAAAATAGTAGCTGAATGGATTAAAAGTCATACGTATGAGGAAGTTGAAAACATACTTAAAAGAACAATATGAGATCACACACATGCACCCCCTCTACATACACATACCACACACACAAACCCACACATACACGCACACACACACGAACAAATCACACACACACGTACAAATCACACACACACACACACACACACACACACGCGCGCGCGCGCGCACACATACACACATATTTATATACAAGCACGAAATCATGCATACTAACCCATCTTTTAGTCGTAACTGTTCGTTTTTCTTTTAATTTTTATAAATCACTATGAATTTAATAGATTTATGAAATCATTAGTATCCGAATGGGAAGTAGCGAGACATTCCCAATACAAGTATCCTTGGATTACTTAATGGGAAGCCTCGGCACAAATATTGTATTATGATTTCAGAAATAAAGAATTTTTATTTTTATTTATTTATTTATTTATTAGAGTTATTACTTTGTAAAGGAATATTTCAACACTAAAAATGACAAATAATAATTATTAATGTAGTTATGTCACAATAAATATCCATATCTTGTTAGTTCTGTAACACTTTTTCTTTCATCTGTATAAGAATTGTTATTTTTATTGCAAAAGAATAACAATAGCCAAGTTATTTCTATATTATAATAATTATTGGACCCTTTGTTAGGTCAGATCTGTTGTTCATAGCATAAATAAATAAAGAAAATAATGACAGCAATCTCATAAAATTTATGAAATTGTCAATTTCACCTCTACAGCGACAATAAATAATTTGGTTTTAGTGTTAACTATTCTGGTCATCACATGTCTGTGCATTATTCACTTTTGTGGGAAGAAACTGCGTGGCGCATACTGCGCGATGAAGTACACAGCATTATATATGCTTAACCATATAATAATTATCCATGAAAAAAACATGAAAATTTTAAATTACGGTCATTTCAAAAATAATTTAGGGGCGTATTAATATAATAATACATGACATTTATCAGATTAAATATAATTGCTTGTCTTTCACATGCCCACTGCTAGCTAGGCAGACAAACCGACTATGTTTATTTAAATATCTTTAACTGTTCTGTTTTATGAAAATAAATTAATTCATATCATTAATTTGCATCTATTTAAATTTACTGATTTGATAATTTAATAAATATTCATCACGCAAAAAGGTTTTGACAACATTATCAAAGCAATTATTGTAATTAATTTGTTTCAAAATTATGCTTTCGCTTCTGACACAGTAAATAAACTTGTTACTTAACGTAGAAGCCAAAGCTTTATTAAACAATATATTTTTTTTTAAATCATATCAATCAGCTCAGCCTTAAGGCAGCACAGTAAGGTTTGTTGTTATGGATATCAGGTAACAGATAGACATATATAAATGATACGTCAAAAAGTTTATATATATTTACGTTAATATAAATATTTATAAATACTCATGACTCAGGTATAACTGCTCGTATTCATCACACAAACATCTACCCCTTTTGTAACTCGAACCCAGGACCGTCGATGCGAAAGACCGGATCGCTAACGTTGCACCAAATGGTCGGCAATTGCACTTATTGCATTAAAGATTAAATGATTTTTGTATTTGTTTTAATGCAAATTAATCGGAATATTGGCGCTTTGCATCATTAGGTCAATCTTGGCATTACGTAGACGTTTGTGATTACGCAAAGATCATATTCGCCTCGTATTCGTTTAATTTAATATTAGCTTCGAAGCCGAAGTGTCCTACCCCGTGAGCATAGAGTTCCATGAGCTGGCCATCTAGGTTCTGGTCCCGTCGGCGGCGACTGCCGGAGATAGCCGAACTGTTGCGAGGCGTAAAGAATATTTATTTCTCATAAAAAACTTACAGTTTTCTTTAAATGAGATAATACTTAAAATAAAATACAAAAATAGTAACGGTGGTTTTAAATTAAAAATTAGAAAACAATAATGCTTAAAAGTATCTAAAGTAAGGTTAACATTAGTAACGCCAAATGATAAATAACAAACAAACAAAATTATATTTCTTCCTTTTTTCGATACATCTTGAATCTCCTTGCGTCTGTATTTCCGAGTACTTATAACCCGTCTGTTTTTAAGCCAGGGTGAATAGGCACCTTCTGGGTTAGCTCGTTCCATCGTGGATTCTGTCTTGATTTAAGCCCCCGGGCTTGATTGGGATCAAGAGCGAACCACACTACATCGTTCACAAGTAGGTAGGCAGTTAATAAAAGTATTTTTCTTTCTTATTTTCTACTATGATAAATTTCAAAATATCAAAAGGTGAGTTTGGAAAAGCATTTTTAATATTTTTCGATATAAATCTGTTTACGATCGGCCCTAAAATAATGTTTGCGAAAGCAAATACATTTCTCGTATCGAGCACAAGTCCTTTTTTTCACATATTGTTTGTAATCTCAGTATATTTGTTTTGTTTTCACGATATTGTTTAAGAGAGAAATGCTTTGAAAACCTTTTACGCGAGATCGAACTCGCTTTCGCTCAGCTCGTGAGCGAACCGCGGCGCCTTTCCCCTGTCTACCGTTGCGTTTATAAATCACACAGTCGAGCCTTTTATTTTCCTTTCTCGGTTTGAGAAATTTGAATCCGAACACACACTCGGACCTATATCAGAAGTCCTGCGAATTTCTAGTGTAAGCGTTAAACGTAGGTTTTCACAGGAAAAGTTGTTGGGTCCATATTTAGTTCTTACACTTCCGCGCGCATTAGAATAACCTAATATTTAAACTATTATAACCATATTTACTTCTTACACTTCCGCGCACATTACACATTAGAATAAGACACTTTTTTACGGATTTTTGCTCATGTTTTATTTTACATTTAATCCTGACGTTTCGACTCCTTAACAGGAGCCGTGATCACAGGATCTCAGGAAGTGAGTCATCCTATCCTACTCATCAATCAGTCATCTCATTATAACCATTAAACCGGATAAATGTAATTACTTTTATTAATTATTTTTGGGTTTGGATCTTTAAATAGGTAGTTTATTATTATAAGGTATAAAATACGTGTGTAAAATACAACAACGCCTCCCAGCCCTCAGATGGAATTCGAATCCTATCATATTCGAATACATCACACTGCAAGACCTAGTGATGTAGTTATATCTTTAGACAAATAATAAAAGTAAGATGGAGGTCGGCCCCCTGTCCGAGTTTCTTTCGTCAATTCTTCTCGAAGATCACCACTTGTATATTTTGTTGTGTACAAAGTAAAAATAAATTATTGAAGAAGAATTAAGTAAAAATACTAAAGAGTACCTAGAACAGTACCGCTTGTCAGTCCGCTACCGCGCGCCCCACCCTTCTCGACAGTCAAAATGCTGCGCGAATTGTGAAAAAAAAATCGGACTCTTAAATAAAAAATCCATTTTCTCGCTAAATAATGAAGTTAGGACTAAACAAAAAATACTACCGTAAAGCTGATTAAATAAAGAAACCAACACAGAATATTTAGATAACTGTAAGTCAAAAATTAATCGTAATTAAAAAAAACAGCAGGCCACGCGGAAATTTGAATATGGTAGCAATTGCTACCAGGGACTGACGAGGGTTGTTGGCTATAGGTAGCAATTGCTACCGTGGACTGACAAGTGGTTAAGCGTAGCGTAAGAGACGACTTATGATATTGACAGTAATCACCATATACTTCCTGTATACCATAAAATGGGAAAAACGTTTTCCGAATTATGATCTATTGTTGAGATCTAAAACCCACGTACCACGCGTGAAGATTGTAGCTATAGATTACTGGACTAACATCAGTGACGTGGTCTGAACCACTCGTTTAGCGGAAAATGCAAATTTTTGGCCGAGATAATTTTATTTGGACGTTTATTTTTTAGTGATTCATTTGTTTATGTATTTATAAAGATTATATTAATAATTAAAACGATATTTATTTTTAAGTTAAGATACTGATGTTTTATTTTAAAACGTTTGATATAATAAAATGACTTGAAATATTTTTGTTAGTTATGAAATGTTTACGTTAAGCTTAGAAAATGAATATTATGTAAGTTAAAAAATAAAAATATATATATTTGAATTATAAATGCCACTTTTTTATTTTACTAAGTATGTTGAAATCTTCAATAATTATTAGAAATTACTATAGTTATGTTGGTATCACTGAATAAGTCTAATTTTTCGTGTTTTAAATATAGAACTGCTTTTTCATAATTAATCTTAATTCGCTAAGTAATCTATTATACGAGTATATGTACACGTTCGAATAAAACAAAATACGAAACATAAAAAAATAAAATAAACAATTGTATTCAGAACATTATGTTAGTCTTCAAATAATTTATCCAAAACAATCTATTTGTTCGGCAGGAAAAACAATTATTTGTCCAGTAGGAAAAACAATTCAATTCCGAACAGACCAGATCAGCACAGGAGACGTTCCATCCGACGTTGGCACCATTCCAATTTGAGAAAAACAATTCCAGCGGCATACTTTGAAGCGCCGGTTATATTAATGTCTTTTTTACGTTTAATTGCTTAATTTCTGTTTTACAATTTTTTGTAGGAAGTTCTACCTCGATAGGGTACTTGATGACAATTGAATATAGAGTTTGTTTGGTCTACACATTATTTTAAAATGCATATGATTTTTATAAAACTACCTGACCCGGCCACGCGTTGCTGTGTTATAAATTATAATGAAACCTATCCTTGGTCCTAAGTCGGAACAAATCCAGCAAAATAAAAAAGCATGTGTGCAATTCACACGTGGTTGAAGAGAAACCTTCAAAAATAATACGTACACGTATACAAAGTACCACGGTTGTTGTGTTGCCTTCTCTCAAGCTTTGTGCTACGCATACGCATACAAACACGTATTAACACACGTAGATAATGCTTCCTATATCATTATCTCCTACGTTAAATCGAATTTATGTGTCTGTCTCTTTTTACTGTCGCTTTTTCGTTTCATCGACTTTCAAATCACAACGATGCTAAAGAAGTTTTCAGTTCATCACCTCAATCAGTTGATTCGTTTCAAATTCGTTTTTCAAATGCCGTTTATCGCGGCAAATACTGTGATATGGAATTTTTATGAATAAAGATTATTAAAAATTCACGTTCGACCGCGTGATTAAAACGCACGGGGTTAGCCGAATCTGAAGGGACGTCACCGGCTTTTTTACAGTAGATCTCAGTCAAGTTTTCCTTACATTTAAAGCAATTAGCCTAGCCCATAGTAAGCATTGTAAGGCTTGTGTTATTCGGTGAGTAAGGTGACGTAATATACATTTATGATACTTAGATATTTATAGAAATTTATATAAATACCCATGACTCAGGTACAAATGCTCTTGTACCTTTACCGGGACTTGATTCAAGGACTGTCGGTGCGAAATATAGGATCGCCACCATTGCACCAAATGGTGCACAAATTACAAATAGATCATTAGTTTCCGCTGTTAAAAAATACAGGGTTATTTAATATATTTAACTATGTGTTGTGTTGTTGTTTAGTACAGATTACGCTTAGTTCGAATCTAAATAGGTATGTGGTGTGAATTGTCATAATTATTTTGTGATAAAAAATTGTATAATTTGACTACATGGCAACGAGCCTGATTAAAATATTGAAAGGTAATATTAAAATTATAATAAATTAGAATATATATTGAAAGGAAGCGTCAGGATCGAATATAAAAAAAGAGATTTTTTTTTAATTTATATGAGAAATGGGCACAAAAGTTTAAGAACTAAATAGTATTTATTATTGAGTGGATTGTTGTTCCCGTCTTTATTCTTTATTAGTCTTAATTCGTCTTTTGCCGACTAAACGTGCATACTTACATATTTTCTCTTTAAAAGCTCGTTAAAAAAACAAAATTTCGTTTTACGGGGACTAATTGGTTGGATAATATTTTCTACTCAATAAAAATCATTAAAATTGCTTTTTACCGCACCCAAACACCCAAGACATTAGCTCAACGGTAGATAAACGGCCGCTCCTAAAGCAAATTTGATGCGTCACTTTAAAAATTGTTTTCAATATTAATGTAATTCTAATCCCTACTAATATTATAAATGTGAATGAAGTTTGTTTGTTATGCTTTTAAGCAAAAACTACTAAACCGATCATCATGAAACTTCGTACATATATTCTTGGAGGTATTAGAAGTAACATAGGATACATTTTATTGAAAAAAAAAATACAAACAAATGTGGGCGAAGCCGCGGGTAAAAGCTAGTATTATATATACGAATGTGAGTTTGTTTGTTTGTTACACTTTCACGCCTTAACTACTCAACTGTACATCATGAAATTTGACATACATTATATTAGGGATATAAAAAAGGACATAGGGTAATTTTTATTTAGAAAAAAGGTACTGTTCCCGAGAGATAGAAATATATTTTTTTATCGGTAGTCTATAATACATTAACGAGAGCGAAGTCGCGGTTTAATGTTAGTACTTTAATAATTTTAATAAATTTATTTTAAGCAATACACTTAAGTGAATGTAACTGAATTAAAATAATAATATTTCGTGAAAATGTGGGATTCAGACTTACGTAATCTGGCAAACCAGGCTAGGAGCCGTTACCGCTAAGCCGCCAAATATCTCACCGACTCTGATAAATTTAATCTCATTTTGTCTCTTCAAAGTAGGTACGTACTCACGTTTCTTATACCCTGCTTTTAATGTATATTGCACCGTTGTAGCCGATTTCAATATTTTTGCGTGTTTTTGAAATTAAAATAAATAATATTTTTTTTTAAAGACATTGTTCTTGGAAAAAAAATCGATTTGTCTCAGGTGTTAAGTGGGAGACGAACTCATATCCCCTCACCGTCCGGGTGAGTGTTCCTTATAATATAATTAAGCCATCGTAATATTGTCAAGTCATAATTAATTAATTTCATTTTTAGATTTATTTATTTATTTTTATGATAAAAAAATCTAGATGGAAAGTTCTTAAATAACAAGAATAGAAAGTATTCTTTTCTTATTTTACTAGTCACATTACTATTATTCAAAACGGGAATAAAACCATATTTTATTTTAATTTTTTGTGCTGTGACCCGTGACCCGACTTATCAAACTAAATAAGTAAAATTCGTTAATTTTTTGTGTTTTTTGAATTAAAATTTTGAAAAAAATCGTTAAAGTAAATGAGGCACCTAAGTTACTTTAACATGAGAAAAAGTTAATATTATACTGAACTCAACGAGGTGGGTAAGAGTCTAGGTTTCTGTATCTGCTACCCTCCCTAGCTCAATTTTTCTCTGCAACAGAAATCAAATTGTTGAAAGCGCAAAGAAAAGGCAAGCTTTTATATATATTAAATGCAAAAAATTGGCCGGTGTCTTTGAAAGGGTCTACTAACTTTCTGGACGAATCAACAGGTCTTCATCGTCACGTGAAATGAAGTTTTTTTTTCTTTACAATTTAACGAGGGCAAGATTTATGGGTTTTCTTGTCGGCATCCCAGGGTTCTACCAGCCATTCATCATCAGATCCTAGTTGTCAGATAAAATGGAGAAATCTGATTACGACGAATCTAATGAGCCGAAACTCGATGAGCTTTCTACTAATCGTTGAAGGGTTCCATCTCCTAATTGCGAACTCCAACATCAGACCAGCTCCGTAGTACCATATTATTGTAATGTCATCTAAACTACAACTACATGCATAATGTTCTATTTTTAAAGTATGTATTTGTATCTTGGTATTGAGTTGCATTCGGCTACTCACAATAAAATTAAGCTAATAAGTATGTACAGTCTTCTGTACTCTGCTTTCCGGTAGATTAGTAGAGAATGCCTATTGGCATTAAGTCCGTCGTTTGTACAGTTAAGTGCAATTAAGTATAAATATATAAATTATACATATGCCTGTCAAGTTTCCCCATGCTACAAAATAGAAAGAAGTGAGCGAAATTCATATTTTTAGATCGAATTACATAGTTTCTTAATTACAGCTCGACCTAAAAAAGCGTGTTAAAAACAAATAGCATTTTAATTGCTAAAACAAGCAATTTAGTTTGCTAACATTAAGGGTGCTGATGTAATGACATTGTTGTTTGATGAAATATTTGAGAGGAAAAAACTAACGGTAAATGAGATTTGCGTAAGTACAAATAAAGTAAAAGTGAAATGGATAGCAAGTACATACTCGTAACGAATACATCTGTGAGCCAGACAAATTAGGAACTTAAATAGAATGTATTTATATAATATTTCTGTAAGATATAAAATACACCTGTAAAAAGCAAACACGCCTTAAACCTCAGGTGGGATTCGAAGCCATGATCTCTCGCTATCCAGGCGAGTGCTTTCACCGCTGAGCTACCGAGACGCTGGCAGACGCGTCGCAATTTCCAAACGTATTTTAACTTCCACCAATGTTGAACGTTAACTACCTTCAAAATCGAGAATGGTCGTGGGTTTCAAACTTGCTTTACAGGGGTATTTTATATCTTTTAGAAATTAAAATAGAAGCTTGTGTAGAGGCAACGTTACGCATCGAGAACTTCCGCGACTGAGCAGAGTTTTGGCTCTTGCATATAACATCAGTTATAGCGTTAAGCGAAAGCGGACAAGTCAGTTTTGATTTGAATAGCGATCTCTGCGATTTAGAAGTAATCTTTGGAATAAACGAAGCAATGATTACAGTATAACTGTTAGGAATTGCTTTCGAATTCGATTGAACTAGTCATGTGTTCAGTGATTGTGTTATTTATTTTGTTGAAAGAAATCTTCTAATAACTTAGTTATTAGCATTATGATGTTTACCTACATCGTTTAAAAGTAGTAAATATAGACTTGACATAAGACTATTTATGTCGTCAAATACGAGAAAGAATTGTTGAAAAATACAGCGTCATCATCATCATCATCATATCAGCCGTACGACGCCCACTGCTGGACATAGGCCTCCCCCAAGGATCTCCACAACGATCGGTCCTGTGCTGCCCGCATCCAGCGTTTTCCCGCGACCTATACAGCGTACCAACACATAATTGATGAAGACAAACGTGAACAAAATATCAGTCAAGAGATATTTCGTTCGAAAAAATACAATCATTTTTATAGAAATCGTAAGTTAATAGCCTCACCGATTGTAGAGCAAATTTCTCAATGACCTTATTATACAATTTAATAACGTCGTGAATAAATCAAATCTGTTGGAAAAATTCGCAACATAAGTTTAAAAAAAAATAAACAATGCCTAAATATTGAAATCAAAGATCCGTTTGGCGAATTCAATTAAAACAGGGCTTTGTTCGAGGCGCCTCTTTTGAAACATTTCCATAAATATTGCCAGAAAAAAGAAATCCCCCTTAAACCACATAAAATTCAGCTCACGGATTCCGAGAATTTGCAAATATAATTCGCATAATAATAACATTTCTAAGCCGAGCATTTTATTTCGATTGGTTTGGACTGGGCCGTTTCGCCTCTATACTACCCTTTTAATTTTGTCATATGTGAATGTAATCGCTTCATATTTCTTGTTTATAATGTTGGCACCACTTATAGAGAGGCCAAAAGGAACATTTTCCATGGGGCTTGGCGATTTTCACCTGGGGGCTGAGGTGCTACAGATATTTACAAAAATTATATTCGATTTCATTGGTTTATTTACATTTTCAGAATACCTGGAAAGGTTTTAACTTAAAATGTCACTCACTAATGTAATTTATTAAAACAGGTTTACCACCCTGGTATGTTTATTTTCGAGGTTCTAATGTTTCGGCACAGTTGCATGCACAGTGGCATCGTTACGGAAAAAACTTGGAGCCTAAAAAAACAAAAAAAAAAACATGTGTGCAATTCACATGTCGCAGAAGTGAAACCTTCAAAAATTTTGGTTTCAAGATAATCAGACGAATATAAAATTTTTGGAAGAGGATAATTCTAGGTTTTAGTAATGGTCATAGTGATACAAAGTTAGATAATTATTTTACATTTTATTCGTATATATTACATAGATTTATTCAGACTCAGTTATTTTCGATTACTGATACAAGAGGCTTATAGTAACTAAACTACATACCACGAACTTAAGAGACACTGTTTAATGCTCCCCATCTCATTTTCTTCTACGTGAAATCTTATGAACTTATATGTCTGTCTCTTTTTATTGTCGCTTTTTCGTTTCATTGGCTTTCAAACCACAACGATGCTAAAGAAGTATAAGAAATTATAGTTAAAGATTATTGTTACTAACACTATCTATAGGCTTTGTCCGAAATAAATTAAATAATTAATAATAATCCCCTGTTAATTAATACCTATACTTAGAAAAGTATTAAAACTTGGGCACTTGTATATAATATATAAAGATATCCTCGATGAAATTCCTAATTTTTATTAGAATTCTAGTAGCTAGGGAACACGTGTATTGAAATCCTAATTTTTTTCTCGACACAATTTATACATATCAGTCATATTCTATATTATTGCGTCACTTGATAATTCAGACGCGTAAAGTAACTTGAAGCCTGTCTACCCGTCAAACTTGTTTTGAATAGTTTAGATGGCAGAATCTCAAGATTGTGTTTGATTGGATTGATATAACCTTAATGTGTTAAAAGCCTCTAAATAAAAAAGAAGTAACATTTTATATTGTTGCGGTACTTGATAATTCAGATGCGTAAAGTAACTTAAAGCCTGTCTACCCGTCAAACTTGTTTTGGTTATTTTAGATGTAAGAAACCTTTTGATAGCCAACGATAGGCATATAAAGTTTTGATGGGGCTAACATAACTGTAATGTATTGAAAGCCTGTAAATAAAAATAAATAACATTTTATATTTTTGCGGAGTTTGATAATTCGGACACGTAAAATAACTTGAAGCCTGTCTACCCGTCAAAATGGTTGGCGGTATTATGCAAAATACTGATATTGATACCTCTAAATCGTATGATGTGTTGCTAAAGAGCAAAAGGGAAAATGATTTGTTGTCAGATGATAAAAGAAAAGGGTTTGGGTTTGCTCAATTTCTATAAATTACCATCCATATAAATGATTCACGTTCGGAAATTGATATGAATTTCTAGTTAAAGGGACGGAGACTAAAAGGATTGGATGTACATACATTAATCCTGAAGGGTAGTGTTGAATATATGGAAAGTATCATACCCTCTTGGAAGTTTGAAATTTGGTGCTGTCTCTGTCTTTCCTTTTGCAAATAAAAGTGACAGAACATTTTTAAAAATGTCTAATTTTAGTCTAATTAGTAATTTTATTGGTTAGGACTACAAATAATGTTTTTTTATGCAGTTATGTTTGTGTATAATATAGATTATAAACAGTATTTTGTCATAACCTATTTTTACTCATCAGCTCTAGTTTATCTACTACCTGCCTGCGATGCGAGTAAATACGATGCTGAGCTGCGACTCTTGGGTACTGCTGCAGCACACACACACACATTGTTGTTAGGGACGACATTTTTGTATTCCACCTTAAGATATGATAATTTTTCGTCGATATATGCGTGTGTGTGTAAAATAGTAAATAAAGCTTTTGTCTATCTCGCTGCTTTAATTTGATAATGACACATCCCAAAATGTGCCATTATTTTGGTAATGTTACCATTCAACACGACATAGCGCATAATACTATGTGAATAAAACTCATTTTTCTATGTTTACATTTGGATAGGTGGTGTGACTGAATGACGTTCTCTAACTGGCCCAATTTAACAGTTCTTTTAGTTGTACATCGACACAACGCCAGTTGCTTCGAATTCGATGAAGGTGACACTTGAATTTTCTCTAGGAAAGAGGCATAAAACGAAATAGTTTGCAGTTATTTGTGGTATATTTTATTAGATACTGACTTTTTTCGTGTTGTGCCATTATTCCCAAATTTTTAAAGTTCAAAGTTGTGTTTTGTTTGATGGAAGAACGTAGCATTTGGTGTTGCGACAGTATCAAAACAAGTAAGTACTTACACTTTATAGCACATTTCAAAATACGTTTGTATTCAATTATTATGTTTTGGTGTTTGGAGGAACTTATACAAAATATGCACATTTCGTTTTGAAATTTATAATCTTTTAAATTTTTATTTGCAAATTATGACGCTTTTTTGTGCTATTCTTGAAATATTTTTGAAATTGTGACATTATTGCATTAAATTATGATACAAATTACACTTAGCGTGGCATGGAAATAAGACATACTATGTAAAACAATGCAATACTTTATTAAAATATAATTTAATTATTTTAACCTTTCAGTGAATAATCGACGTACTCTTCAGATGTTCAAAAACTTAAACATGGAGACAAGTAATAAGAATATCAGTTCAGAAGAATCATTGCAGATCTCGGTAGGTCAAGTTCCAGCCAAGCCAAAAAGCCAAGAAAATCTTGTCAGAAATAAGGTATTTAATGATTTTTCTATAGAAGAACAGGATTTTTGTTCCGACGATAGTGTCAAAGATCCTGACAACGAAAATATAAGTGATTCGGCTAGTTCTGAAATTGACGCTAATAAACCTTATGCAAAACAACGACAGAAGAGATATTCTAAAGCCTAATACGTACCGAAAAATTTTAATGTTGATGTTCGTAAGACTTTACAGTCATTGCAGAACGAAAGTGTTTTCGAAACCACTAGTCCAATAGTATACTCCGATACAAAGAATAGTAATGATGAAACTGTTTCTTTTGGTCAAATCTCTCGAACTGTAGAAGTTGATGATAATATAGAACAAAAACAACCTAATTTAACAACTGCAACAATTAACAGCTCCATACAAAGATCTATCTCAAATACCTCAATAGAAAAGTGATTTTTGATACTTACTGGAGTTTAGGAGAACTACATAAACAAAGAGAGTCTCTGCTACGCCATACTTCAACTATCAAACCAAGATATTCTTACAAAGTTCACAATAGTAACCGCGGGAATAATAATGCTTTTTATCTGACAGTAGATGGAGAGCGTATCAGAGTATGTAAACAATATTTTAAGGCTACTTTAGAAATATCTGATCGCCCTATCAGAACAGTATTAGAAAAAAGCCTACCATCGGAATCTTTCGAGCTGGATCAACGTGGCAAACACAATAATCATCATTCTATAGATCCAGCCATTAAAGATAGTGTCAGGAAACATATTGATTCAATACCTAAAATTGAAAGTCACTATTGTCGAGCGGATACTTAACGTGTTTATATAGATGGTGGTAAAACTGTAGCGGATTTGCATCGAGATTATGCAGCTGAATGTCAATCGAAAGGTCTACCGAGCGCAAATTACATCACGTATTATAATATATTTACATATGAGAATAACATTTCATTTTTCCAACCAAAAAAGGATCAATGCGAAGATTGCACAGCATACACAAACTCTACTGAAGAAGAAAAAAGTAGACTTAAAGAAAATTATGAAAAACATATAAAAGAAAAAACCTTATCGAGAGAAGCAAAAGATGATGATAAGAATAACACAGCAGATAATACTATCGTCTGCGTTTATGATCTCCAAGCAGCCATGAGTTGTCCTTAGGGCGAAGTTTCTAATTTTTATTATGTATCAAAGTTTAATTGCTATAATTTTACTGTGTGCAATATCAAAAACAAAGAAGTTTTTTGTTTTGTTTGGCATGAAGGCCAAGCAAAACAAGGGGCTGTTGAGATTGGAAATTGTGTTCTGAAATACATAAAAAATTTAAAACAAACAGCGGAACATCTTGATTCTAAGTTAGATTTGGTATTTTATTCTGATAACTGTTGTGGACAACAGAAAAATCATTATATAATGGCGCTTTTTATGTATATAGTTCATCATTTTGATTATATTAACACGATTACTCATAAATTTCTTGTGAAAGGACACACACAGAATGAAGGCGATAGTGCCCATTCCGTAATTGAAAGGCAAATACAGAAAACTTTAAAATCAGGACCTATATATACACCAGACCAGTACACCCACATAATAAGGAACGCTAAGAAAACAGGTACCCCATATAAAGTTCACGAACTGTGTTACGATGATTTTATTGATATAAAAATTTTACGATGATTTTATTGATATAAAGATTTGGCTGCATCGATAGGCAAAAAATATTCTAAAAATACAGAAAAAGAAACTGTGAAACTATCTGATATTGTTATTTTAAAAGCAGAAGCAAAAGATACAGATTATTACTCATATTACTATAAAAATTCATACGACAGTGATAATTTCAAACAAGTTATCGTTGAAAATATTGGAAAGACTAGAAACAGTAGCACTAACAACAAGAAAATTTACAAAATGACGATATGTGAGAAAAAGCAAAAGGGCCTACTTACGTTGCTAAATAAAAAACTTATTCTAATATTTTATTCCCCTTTTTTTGAGAATCTTTAAAAATGAATTTACTGAACACTAAGTAAAAATATGTTTTTCTTTAATTCGGAATTTTTTTTATTTAAGATTTATTTTTTCGTTTTATTTTTGTTAGTCTGTGAAGATTTATTTTTATTTTTATAAAACTTTTTAATGAGGCTATTAAAAGTTTCACTGATTTCATACTATAAATACTAACTATAATTGTTTGAACGCTTGAAGTAGTGTGCGTCCTATGAAACAAGATCTTAGTAATAAGTATAACAATCTCTCTAATGTTGAAGACTGATAGTTTATTTAATTTACAAAGTAAGAAATGTCATTATATAGTAGGAATATATTTCTTTACTACTTAATTTTTCTAAGAAGAGTAATATAATTGTAAATGAGTCACTGTTTTGAAAAAACTAATATAAAAGTAATGTATCAAAAATTAATAAGTCGTTGTATAAGAAAAAAAATAATGATTCATTTGTTATATTAAGAATTGTGTCATTGTTCTCTAAATGAAGATTGTCAAGTCAAAGATCATATTTTATTTTATGCCAATGTCGAATATAATTTAGCCACACACTGATGGACGTATGTCTGAAGCATGTTATATTTTATAAATTTATGTTTTGTTTTTGTACTGGAAGAGTCAATTTGCTCATTAATTATAGAAATTAGATTGATTAAACATCTATTTCGGTAATTCTCAAAAAGTTCTTATTACAAGAATAAAAGTTATAAGCAATTAAATTTTTTGTTTTATTTAAACTACTGTCCTGAAAAAAGTTCATTTTTGAGATCTGTCATTATCGAATTAAAGCAGCGATCTATGTTTCTACCCAAATTTTGAGATTTTTTTATTATATTAAAATTTTTTGCCGCCCTTACAGTCATTCTTATAATAACATAAATTTTATATCATATTAATTCATTAATTCTTCTGTAAATTGCGGATAACTCACAACAATTATTTTGTCCTAAACTAAGCTGCGCTTGCACTAAGGGTATTAACTCATGTACACAATACATAAATAAATGTATACACTACTATGGCTGGCTCGGGTACAAAATAATTATGTTCATTTGACCTTTGGCGTAGAAGGTAGGATCGCTACCGTTGCACCAAGCAGCCGTCATTATGGCTAGTAAGTTACAGATTTTGTGTTAACGATTCTAATTATATATAAAGCGATTTCTTGTTTAAATCAGAGTAGCTACCAGCACTGTTTATATATTAGAAGATAACTAAAATGACTGTTCTCCAGAAAAAAACACTGTGTGACTTGCCATCTTAAAGGTGGTTAACTCAAGTGACAACACATCAAAAAAATCTGCCACCATTTTTGTTTTTTATTTGCTGGTCACAGTTATGCCCATAGGTTTGTGTCAAATGACAAACTGGGACAAAAACTACGACCTAATTTTTTTACCTGTAATTAAAACTATGCGATGACTAACCTGAAATCAAAATGTTGTTAAGAACATGAGGATGTCAAATTGTAACCTATTTATTTCTTAAAACAGTTAACTATATCCGCCTTTAACTGATTGCACGGTCAAAATAACATTCCGTGACTGGCTTGATAAATAATGGCAAAGCATACGACCTCAACTACTTAAATAAATTAAGTAATGTACTGCATAATGTCTTGCCGGCTAATTTGGTGGGGCCTACTATAAGTCAAGCTACTAATAGCCCATCAAGAGCTTTTGGGAACGTTCATTCGTCTCCTATCTCCATTACTAACCAAGAAAAGATGGAGCTTTTTAAACGTAAAGATGCTGTTATTAGAGTTATATATCGTGTACCTAGTTAAGTTGTAAAAGCTTTATTATGTGGGGATTAAGAAGTGCCCAATCAATCATTTTAGTATCTCTTTGATAGCACTTTACAACTTGAATTAAAAATCGGTCTTTTGTTTCGTCCCATCTTCCACACCACCCTAAGCTCACTTATTCAATTACGTTTCGTCCAATCATATCTTTAATTGCGTTTCGTTCCACATACATAATACACACTACAATGATACGCAGAAGTCCGCCATCACTGAACATTTAATGATCAGACTCTAATCAGTGTATCGAGTTTCAAAGCCCACAGATTATCTCAAAATATGCCACTACATACCAAAAAGCATACAGATGCGATTGCAAGACTGGTATAAATTGACGAATGTCTGGAATCCAGTAGTCCGTTCGAATAAAAACAACAAAAATGCCGTCTGGCTAAATCTAATACTGTAAAAGTTGTTCTACCGTTCTGTTCACCAGTTTTGAGTAAATAGTGCGTTTACAGTGTTTGTGTTTTTTGTTGTGAAAACTTCTTTAGCGACAGTAAAAAGAGACAGACGTATAAATTCATAAGATTTAACGAAGAAGAAAATGAGATAGGAAGCGTTATGTAGGTGTGTTAATACGTGTTTGTGTGTGCATGCATAGTACAAAGCTTGACAGAAGGCTTAACAACAACCGTGGTATTTTGTATACGTATTATTTTTGAAGGTTTCACTTCTACCACATGTGAATTGCACACATGTTTTTTTTTAATGGGTTTGCTCTTGATCCCAATCAAGCCTGGCCAAGACAGGATCCACGATGGAACGCGTAACCCAGAAAGTGCCTATTCACCCTAACTTTACCCGGATTTTTATAGCATCGGAGAAGCTTATAGCGAATGTCATTGCGGGCGAATAAACAGACCCCTGCACTCATCATGAACTTATTTATTTATAAATAGGATAACTTACAAATCATACCCAAAGGAGAGAATGGTACAGTTCCTGATTATGTGGTACGAGAAAAAGTTGTGTTTCAATTACAAGTTGCTACGGCATGCAATACAGGTTACAAGGTATATGCAAACAACGTTAATGATTCCATTTTTTAGGAACAAAATAGTTTTTTTTACGCCGGATGTTTAGAACAAGCATAAGTCGCGATGTATCGGCGAAAGGTACTTTTTATTTACTCAAATGGTTAAAATTAAATAAAATTGTTATTAGATAAAATTACATTGTAAACAAGAGCAAAGCTTACTTAACAATATAACTTATGCTCAAGTATGTAACCAGGGTAGTTGAGGTATGCATCGCCGGCGGAGTTGCTATCTGAGTGTAACTAAAAACTGCGAAGGTAGTTGACAAATATGTCTACCAGTAACATCCACCTGCAAAAACGTTTAGTGACAATGGCGCATGCTCCAAAATATCGGAGCGTAAAAAAGGCCATAATCTCGTTATAATTAATACCAATTGAAGTGAGCCTGAAAGTTTAGAATTTATTATTTCTGAAAATATTCTTCGTTTACGTGAATGTACTTTTTATATTGACAAACCACTATAAAAATATTTTGACCACTTGACAGCCGCTTTGTAAAATGTTGATCTATAGTCTAAAGCTTAATTTATGTTCCTCTTTCTTTGGTCAAATATCAGTTATATGGAAAGCAAAGCCTTCTGACGCAAGTATTTTGATGTTTAAAAGGAGACTCTGAACACCTGGTTATGTAATAATGATAATATTGAACGTAAATAAATATATTTGATTTTGATTTTGTGCTGCAGTAACAATCCTACCTATCTTATCTTCTGCGCCAATGGTTCCGAGTTCGACTCCTGATTCGTTTGTGTGTTGACCACAAGCATTTGTTCCAAAGTCATTGTTATTTATATACTTGTTTCTGTATTCTCTATTTTTTTTAGTAACCATAGCTTGGGACCTTAGCTTTGGACTAAGTTATTGTCATGAGTTGTCCGACATTTATTAATATATTATTGATATTCCTTCTCCGTGGCAACCTCGGAAATATGAATTTATGCTCATCAACAGACTTTTCTGGTAATAAAAAATCATCAAAGTAATTGCTCCTCAATTTTTAACAATAGAAAAAATTCACACAACTCGGCAGGTCGGAACTATATGCTGAATGCCACAAAATTTCTTCGTTTTTTACCTTTAAAACCTCTTTATCTGTCTGACCCTTTGAGAAAACTGAGATCCTTTGAAGTGCAAAATGATACGGCATTAACAGTTATTTTTTCAGAGTTCTACGATAGATTTGACAAATAAATAGTCACGTACTGATCTATATTCACGGTACGACGATTCCACAAAACAAAAGTAGACACGTGTCCAGTCTTATTAAAAAAGAAGCTATCATAGGCATAGAGCATAAAAATGTATAGCTAGAACAGTAAGGTAACTACGGACAATCGACGGAAATGAATGAACTCATACAGATGCACGCCTGAAAAAGACCCCTAAGGGAACTTCGCAGTGCTGTCAGTCGCGGGTGCGACGTTGAAATTATATTACTAGGCATATACATATATCTCAATAGATTGGATGAGTCTCGATTCTGTTTTACCTATATACTGTGCTTAGCCACTTATCTGTCTGCTACTGCGCGCCCCACCCCTCTCAACAGTCCCAATGATGCAAGAATTGTGAAAAAAATGCCATTTTCTCGCTAAATAATGAAGCTAGGACCAAACGAAAAACACTAACATAAAGCTAATGAAATAAAGAATACACCACAGAATATTTGGATCTCAGTAACTCAAAAATTAATCGTAATTTAAAAAAAAACAGCAATACATGGAAATTTAAATATCGTAGCAATTGTTACCACGGATTGACGAGGGGTGCTGGCTATCAGTAGCAATAGATACCGTGGATTGACAAGTGGTTAGAGGCACTTCGCACGCACACTACTTTGGTTGGTTCAGCTTATCTTGAAATGCTTACGATGCGACGTTGAAATTATATTACTAGGCGTATACTTTTTATTGAGAAATAAATTGGAGGAGTCTCGATTCTGTTTTATCTATATATTTTCTGTACTTAGAGGCTCTTTGCACGTGTGAGATTATGTTAAAAAAAATAAAAAAAGAAGAGAAAAAGAAGAATAGGCCGAATACTAAAAAGTGTTTTTAATCTCTTTTAAACAAATAATCATAGAATGATTTAAAGCATATAAGAAGAATGTCATGGAATAACATTTATTATAACATTTATCAACATAATTTCGTTGAACATAAAACTACCCACAACAACTTCATTTACTTAAACATTTAGTAAAATAGTGTGGAGCTATCCAAAATAACCTTATTAAAACATTTTTAAATATCAAGTAACAAAGCAAGGTATATAATTTATTAATTTAATTCTGGGTTCGATAATAAGAACATATTGTACCTATATACCAACACACAAGCGGTACATACATGTACCAAATAATTGTATACTTAGCTTAGGTCCGTGCGGTGCGGCTGCTGCGAAGCAAGTGGGTCACATCGGACGATATTCTCTGACGTCATTCATTTGTCTCTATTTAACAATATCTTTCAAATTGACTATGAATTAATTATATCAAAAGAGATTTAAAGGAGGTTAACTAGGATATTAAGCTTTTAATTGCAAAAATAACTTAATAGGAACAAATTGTAAGGTTATGTATACAACACACATTGATTAAATTGGAGATATTAATGGATATATGAAAACAGAGTTTAGATTACTTAAAGGTTGGTTTTTGCTTTGGTAAATTATATGATTCTTATTGAAAACAATTTGTCATTTACATACAAGAAAATCACTCAAACTATCAAGCAAAAGATGCTTTTCTTTAAGGTAAACAAGAAAACATGTGTAAAATACTTAGTTATCATACTTTATAGTTAATAAATCTAACACACGCATACAACTGTAGTTCTTTTAGCTTATCTAGAAATACTCTCGATTTCTGCTTTGTTTTGGGATCGTAGCAATAAATCCATGTTTCTTTGCCTGTTATTAAGTCCAACAACAAATTTGACACTAGTGTAGTGATTATCACTAATATTACAATTGTAATATTACATTGTTCCTACATTAGTGACCACTGATACTAGCGGCCTTATTAAGCATCAAGACATGCATCGCGATAAGGTCGATATTGGAGATGAGACATAACGGTTTATGATCAGCTACTAATATAAGACTTGGCTTTCGACCGGAATCTTAATGGATTCCGGCATGGAGGACTGCCATGCCATACAAGATAAAGCCATACAACTTATTATTAACCCGCCAGCATACGGTCGTCTAGACTGGAGCGTCACTGCAGTTTTGAATGAGTTTTATCAAAAAAGGCCCCCCCCCCTTTTTTGATTTTTGACGCCTTTTCCCGAAGGGGTAGGACGAGACCATCTATTTATACAAGCTCATTGGTTTAGGGTGCTTTTGATCTGGCCTTTTTTCTGGACATCTTCTATTTAGTCTCTGAAAGTTCGCCGTGATCTGCCTTCACCAACTTGCACATAGAGGGAAGGGATGAGTATCCAATTCATAGCGATACATAAAGAGTTGTGTATAACAAATGTAAGATCCGCGAAAACTACGAAAAGGGCGCACAATGCGCGCATGCCGCCCGCTCCTCTCTTAACCCCCTTTGTCACCATACCCTGCGCTCCCGTAACTCGCGTGTGAACACTTATTTAAGCGATCGACATTAACAGACATAAAAGCTTGGACCACCAGTTTAAATTTTTTCGCAAGTTTTTCTCGGAAGAGTGCCCCAATTTCCGAACTGGTGGTAGACTCAGTAATTTGGGTCTAAAATGAAATGCAAAAAAAAATGTATCAATTTAATAATAACGTGCTCGATTCAAGTATTGGAAATAGCGCATGTATGACGACCACTGACTTAGTCATCCAGTGATCACGGCTACTGCAAAGGAGTCGAGACGACGGTATTACCTATAAATTTTAAGAAAAATGTCCCACTAATCCCGCAAAAGTTTTTTTAGTGGGATCTTGTTATTCTATAGAATAAATGACTAAATGTGAATGTCAATAAGCGAAAATTATGATAACATTATCAATATAATTGTGCTCTCATTTATCCCTTAACATCTTGAGTGCGAAACCAAGTCTAAACATCTTGTATATGTCTCGCTTACAGTACGGCTAAGAAAAGTATAGCAATCCTTGTCGTGCGGAAGGCATAACTTCAATTTAGTTCGGTGTAGGAAAAAGATGAATATATATCTAATATGTATTATTAAAATATAATGCAATGGTGTACCTACCTTGATACCAGGTTTAGACACCTGGCACCGCACGGAAGCCAAAAAAAGGATTTAAGTTTCTTAAACGATACAGGGTCTTTACGCCTTGTGCTGCTACAATGGAATTTTATTACCAGGTGTATCTACCTTATACCAAAGGAATGGAATGTATTGGAAAGTTACTGCCGCAGCGAACGTGTTAAAAAAGTTTTTATTTAAAAGTCGGATACGTGCGTAAGTGTAAGAACTTAATTACATAAATACTTTTTCAAAGATATAGCTATTGCACAATTTAAAACGAAATTCCTTAACTGTGATATTCCTACTAAAAAGTATGTTAAAACGTTCCCGTTTTTAGTTCTTACGTTTAAAATGTAACGCTCCCTCAAAAATGAGCTCGCAGCCGTCAATCAATTTTGTCGTGTTGATATTTGACAAGTTTATTGGATCAGTAATTGAATTTTCGGAGGCTTCTCTATTGATAAAAATTGCTATGTCGAGGAATTCGGGAGCACGGCCTAATTTAAATGGAGCCCGCAAAATTAAAAATAGACGCTTAATAGATCGAGGATTTGATGAAATGTACTTTTTAGAATATTACTAGGTTCAAAACAGCTGATTATGTAACCGCATACTTAATGGTTTCTTTTTATTTAATTTTTTTGGGATTTAATTGATTCGGCAATTTATAATAATAAAAAAAATATTGGAGTAACTTTAAGTTGTCTGTCTGTCGGTCTTCTACAGACTGTATCTTGGAGAGTGTTCTCAAGAGCTGCATTTGCTCATACCGCCATCTACTTTTTTTCATCGGATATCTAGACGCACTGCAGGTTACCACTCTTTCTTTGTTGCTATTCCTATCTGTTGAACCAAGCGCTTTTCAACATCCTTTATAATGCACACAGCAAAGGAGTGGAACTCCCTCCCTGCGTCTGTATTTCCGAGCACTCCGTCCATTTTAAAGCCAGGGTAAATAGGCATCTTCTGGATTAGCTCGTTCCATTGTGGATTCTGTCTTGGCCCCCGGGCATGAAAAGCTGGGATCAAAAGCTAACCCATCCTTAATGAAAAAAAAGTTATCAGTCTTTTGGGCACTTTACCTGCGAGCAAAGATTTAGGGGATATTTTTTTATTTAGTTTAATTTGAGTATGCCTGGCCTATTTTTATTAAAAATTATTTTAATAGAAAAATACTTGAAAAATCGACACGGAATCCCACCTTAGAGTCGATTAGTCATAGTATTTTTCTATTAAAATACTTTATCATATAAGATGGCATTGGAAAAAGAAAAAATATATAAAAATCACAGATAATTATTTTGAAATTGGTTAACTTTTTATATAACAGCTATTCGATGTATTTTTATGTAGTATATTGATGTTTAATCTCGTTATTAGGAGTTATATTCACAGGCTAACAAAACAAAAATAAAACAATTTTAATCTTACACTTACGGTAATATATAAGAGAGAAGTTTAAGACACTCGCAGTTTTTATTTCCATTTTCATTTGTACCTTCACAACGATTTGTAACAAGAAATTCGCAACAACAACTTCCCAAAGTGGAATAAAGCCTTTTATCGCAATGCACTCGAGGCTCCGACCATTAAGGCTTCACCTTTACAAATAGTCTAAGTGAAAACCAAGTTTAGTGGGCAACAACCAACTTCCTCGCATAAAACAAGAGCGCCGAGGCTTAAACCAACGGAGATTTTAAGTACAAGTATATTTTTGCTGCCAAAGCATTATAAGCTTTCAAGATAAAACTACGTGCTCAAAATTCTTAATACAGATTTTTAAACAAATAAAATTTACTGTTATTTTTATATAATGCGAATTTGCATTTGACGATCATACTGTGACGATTACTGTGACTGTAGTGATCCTTGCTTTCGTACCGACGGTCTTTGTTTCAAGTCCTAGAAGCAAATGTTTGTGTGATAAATACAAGCTTTTTATACCTCTGAATGTAGATATATATTTCTATGAATATAACTTATCTATGTACCCTTTATGTATGTCTATGCTTACTTACCCTAGTGTCCATAAAATAAGCCTAATTGGTGTGAATGTAAGAAATTGTTTTTATTACTGGATCTTACGTTATACGTTTTTTTTTCTTTATTTGTGGCTTGCACAATTTGTGCATTTAGCCAGTGTCAAGTAAATATAATTGCCAGTTCTTGAGTAATTTCTTAATGTAATGATGAATGAACAGTAATTTTTTTTTCCTAGGTTTTAGTAAATGTGTGGGGTTTTACTGACATCTCCCCGTGGATTTCTTGAGAGAGCAGGAAAAGACAACTTCCGCTGCTTTGTTACACTTGCCAACACTCTTGTATTTTCACAAACACTTAGTATTCCTAGTACAAACACTTGTACTAGGAATACTAAATAGCAATCATAATTGATAACTAAGTATGAGAAAAAGACTGTCTTGCACGCTCTTCTCTTTTATAACAATCCCTACTCCCAAGAATATAATAATAATAAATAATATAAAAAGCAAATTTCAGTATTTATATGATTCCCATGACCACCAACTTGGCTCCACGGATTCTCTATCTAGAACGAAAGGGAAAACACTTCCGTTCCATTTTTGTATCCAACTCTCACGTTTTAAGCTCTGGAATGGTTTACGTAACTCTAATCGTAGCTCTCCCAGTACGTCACGTAAGTTCAGATTTAAAATAAAATTCACATGTATCTATCAAAAGTTATAATCTATAATCTAAGAACACAAGATTTGTTGTTTATGTGTTTGTCTGTCCACTCTTTTTCCCCGCTCTTTTAACGTTACCATAGCAACGCGTTACCGGGTCAGCTAGTTATTTATTAGTAAAACAAAAATATGTAGCTTACTTCCGCAAAATCCAAGCAAAGTACACCGCCCGCCTGCAAATAAAAGCAGAAACCACAGACACCGACATCTCCAACAACTACCCTACACGTGTTTCGCCCCATGAAGAGCTGTTAGACCGTGCACTTTGCTTGGATTTTTGTTTAATTATTAAGAAATCATACATTTGTAGTTTTGATAAGGTTAGATATTGTAATGATTACTATGTTCAATATTTATACAAGTATGCTTTGCGTATTATTTCTATAACCTTAACAAGTTCTATCGTTTACTATCCTTTGTACACCTCATTTAAATCTATCGTTTTACCCATGGCCTAACTAGTAGTAAATTCCGTTGACGTTGAGTGCGTCTATGATACCGTTTAAACAATTGGTAAATAATTTTATTTAACTCAATAAATAACAGATGTTTATGAATAATACTCAATCATATGCCTCTTATAGAATTTAAAATCTGGAGGTTTAGGCTATAGGTAATATCGATACCGTTGCATCAAATAGCCGCTCAATATCATGCACCTTTTTAGTATGCGATTTATTAATTTTAGCGATATAAAACTTGCTATTGTAGGTGTTTCAGTTAGCTTTACTATAATCTAGACTGGCTGACTTCCAAAATGAACTCTATTGCAATAACTAACAATCGAAAGGAGTGCTCTGATAGTAAAATCCTGATAGTTGACAATAAACAGACAGTTTCTTTCGATCAAGTTACGCCAAAACTGCTGGAATCAATCAACTCACAAATAATACTTTAAAAGGTTTTCCATGATGCAATCTGATTTAAATCCCTTACTCACAATCAATTAAAAATTACCATCCAATCTTTTTTTTCGCAAAAACCCAATTTTAAAAAGTTGTGAAAACTGACACCGTACAGTTCTTAATTTCATTATCTGATCCTTAACTTTATACTGTGAGTGAAACAGTAGAAAACTTTTGCAACAGATAAAAAATTCACTTCTACCCTACACCAGAAGCTACTTAACATTTCGGGGAATTTCTTATCTGGTTTAATTGGCCAACAGACATCGCCGGCAAAAATCTCCGGACGTCCGGGCCCGGACAAGCCGGACAGGCAGGACTCTTCCAATTTTATTATGGGAGACCCTCCAAAATGTCGGGAATCTTGTTATCCCGTGGAACCTGGCGATATTAAATCAGCCGTTATTTTGTGAAAATACGACAAAATTTACTTATCAATGATAAAGGTCGAGCTCCGCTTAGTAATCCGGTTCTCATCTCTTTTAGTGCATATTCCAGTCCACTGTATCAGAAAATTATGTAAGGGTAATAATAAAATAAACTGGTGAAACATTCGGCCATCTTAACCTTGATGTTCCAACCTCCTTGTGATGGATCAGATAAAAAAAATCGTTAATGATATTTCTTCTAAATTTAAATTCCTTCCTTTCGACAGCATTGCAAGTTAAAATGTGAAATTTCCACTATAATATTCATCTTGAAAAGTTTATATTTAATGTAGAAAATGAGATTATTTAATAAAAAAATAATTGCCAGTGTATACACCCTATATATTACTTTAATACAAGGGGAATAAAAGGGAAAAAAGTGTCTCTACTTATGGGAATATTTAGGATAAACAAATAGTAAGTAGAGGTAAACCAAATACTGTCATTATTTTATATACATTAAATTAATATCCAATTGATGAAAATAAACTCAAATAACAGCAAAAATGCAACAGAAAAATTTCTACAACCACAATTAAAGATCACTAACGAGTGCCAACAATTGTAGGAATTTGCAAAACTTATAATGTTACTATTAGGTATAAGTTGGCGACGCGTTGCTATGTAACAAATATAAATGAAACCTGTCCTATGTTCTAAATCGGCACAAACCCAGCAAAATGAAAAAGTTCATCAAAAATCGGTTGAGTAGTTTCGGAGTTCATCGAGGTCAAACATTGTGACAGGGATTTTCTATATATATATATATATACTAACTGACCCAGCCACGCGTTGCTTTGGCTCGATTATTATAATTTGCAATATATATTTTTTTATAAAATAAAATGAAACCTACCCTATGTCCTAAGTGGGAACATATCCAGCAAACTGAAAAAAACATCAAAAATCGGTTGAGTAGTTTCGGAGTTCATCGCGGTCAAACATTGTGATACGGGATTTTTATATACATATTAGTTGACCCGATCACGCATTACTGTGGCTCAGTTATTTTGTTAGAAATAGAAATGAAACCTTTCCTATATCCTAACATGAAACAAGTCCAGCTAAATAAAAAATATCATAAAAATCGGTTGAGTAGTTTCGGAGTTCAAACACTGTGACAGGGAATTTTTATGTATAGATAAGACTAGCTGACCCAGCCACGCGTTGCTGTGTTATAAATTAAAATAAAACCTATCCTATCTTTTAAGTTAGATCAAATAACAGATAGTAACGAAGATTGATTAAAATCGGTTAAGTAGTTTAGGAGTCCATAGCGAACAAACAAGGTGACACGTAATTTATATATATTAAGATAAATATCGATTTCTAAGGCGGATTTAAAACAGGTTGGTTTTATTAGCCTCCTTTGCGTGTCCCGTTTCTTAATGTTAAAAAAAGGTTTGCCAAATTATATTCCCTAATCATATTATGAATTCAACTATTACCTTAATAGGGTTTCGTCTCAGAGCTTATGCAAAAGCGAAAAGCTCAGCTTATCCTCGCAGATAAGTCTCTCTGGGGCTGTTCCAGTAGCACTTTGAGTAGCATAATCACCGACAAGCGAGCGGGATTTTGTCAATAAACTTTAATATAGAAGTTGAATTAGCTAATATCCCAAATATATATTTTTACATTCACACCAATTAGCCTAGCCCAAATTTAGCACCATATGGCTTGTGTAATGGGGTAGCGGATAGACATACATATATGATATATAGAAATATTAATAGAAATATATAAAATACTCATGACTCACACACAAATGCTCGTATTCATCACAGAGACATCTGCCCCATCAGGGATTCGAACCAGAGACATAGATATATGATACATACATATGTAATATGCATAGGAATGTATAAAATACCCATGACTCAAGTACAAATATTCGTCACATAAATATCTGTCCCTTCCGTGACTCAGTACCGTCTGTACGGAAGGCAGGGTCGCTACCGTTGCACCAAACGGTCAAAGCGAACTGAAAAAACCACTAAATTCAATTATTATAATGATAATATCTCTCCAAATTTAGCCCTAGTATCCATAAAACAAATATTACGTTGCTTACTTTGGTACGCTAATTGGTGTGAATGTAAGGAACATTATAACTCACATACATTCACTTATTTTTTTGTGGGGGTAGGCAGAAAACATATTTCTACTATCTACGATCTTCATCAGACCTTTCATACTTGCTCGTCGGTTGACCTGACCTATTGTCAGGACATCTTCTATTTGGTCCCTGAAAGTTCTCTCAGATGAACGCTGAAAATCAGTGTAATGTTGCTACACAATGAGACATGATAATTTTTAGTGACTGAAGAATTTTTGCTTTTGGTTATAATTTGATATTTAAATGAGCAATAAAGGGAAACAATAGTGATTTGTTATGCAAGACTGCAAAGTTGAGTTTCAGCCGCGAGTTACCTCTATTGGTTATTTGGTTACAAAGGAACGAGACGCCAAAAATTTTGCTGCCAAACGAAAAACACAATTTTTCACCCCACAACTACAACAAGGAAATTTTTTAGGTGCAAATATAACAGCTTAAAAATGGTAAATTGGTTTGTAGAAATTAAAAACTGAAAGTTGAATGTATTTTTTCAAATGGTTTTTAATGAAATCTGAATTAACTAGGAATACAGTTCACTTTGACAGTTCTTTTTCAGGTGCAGTCCAAAATCTAATCATATGTTAGGAAATCTCTCCCACCATACATTTAAAGTCCTCATACCTAACAAATATTCTATTCTAAATATTTTTATTCTTGTTTTATTCTTATGCTTTTAGGATCTAATTTTTAAGGAATTTAAAATCCGGAAAGTACCGTGTGTAAAAAGATTCTTTTTCTTTAAATAAAAAGATTCTTATTTTAAAACACTTTTCCACGCTAGCGGATAATACGCAATTTCTACGTAGAAATTGAATAATAAATGAAACTTTTCCGGACGTTTGAGGTGAAAAAATTATTATCAGTTATGATAATGGAATTTGAAATAATTTAAAATAAATAAAGGAAATGTTAACTTACTTAAAAAGAACTTTAGGTTAGGAAATATAGTGTTGAATATTTATTATTTTCTTCTATATATGCCCCATAAATACATTGAATTTTGCTTTCAAATTTATCGTCTGTATAAAATAATGTTTATTTTATTGAAGTTACATCTTGTTTATCTGACACGGCTATGATAAACACACCAAACTTGTTTATTACACTATCTCGCTAAATTCGTCGGATTCACTTCGTCGGATTTCGGAGTTTTTTTTTATCTGAATTGTTATCTCAACAAAGACTCCGGAATTCAGTTACGGTAACTCCTTACAGGAGGGACTTTTTGTAGTAACTCTTTTTTTTGTATCAATTTCTTTACACTATTTATATTTTTATCAATAACAGTCTCTGTGGTATTTGTATTTGTATCTTTAAAATAAACAAATATTAGACAACATCACTCATTGTTCTTGACTCAATTAATTCAAGCACATGTTAATGAATCGAACCAGGGACTTTGGAGCAGCAAGAAAACCACTTGACCATAAAGTCCAATTAATCTACTGAAATCTTGATAGAATCGACGAATTTTTTCAAGTATTTCTTAAGCTGATGCTGTCTCTTCATTCAAAGTATAACTACGTAAAACATATTTTGTTCTTACACGCGCACATTAAACATTTTAATAAATAACTAATAAATTAATACCTCCAAAGACACACATAAAACGACATGGTGATGTAGTTAGCTCTTTTTGCAAATAATAACAGTAAGATGGAGGTCGGTCCCCCTGCCAGAGTTTCTTCCGCCAGTTCTTCTCGGAAGGGCCTCCCAATTTCCGAACTTGTAGTAGACTCAGTAGTAAACAATTTAATCGTAGTGAGAATTTAATAACTAAATAAAATGTAAAAATAAAAAATTTGATTCATATAAAATTTCAAAAATTAGGAACGTGCCCGAATAAAATATTGCGAAGGCAGTAGAAAATATAACAACCATTATCTTAGTCATCCTGTGATCACGACTCCTGAAAAGGAGTTGAAACCGCGGGATTAAATATAATACATTAAAAATAAAGAATAATTTAAAAAATATATTATTAGACTTACATTTCCGTAGTGTTAGTGACGATATAACTTACAACTTAAGTAACAACAAAAAAAATATTTTTACAAGTTTTGAATAATCGATAAATAAAAAATTGCTTATGTCCAGCTAATGCTAAACGTCTGAGGTATAAAGTAAAAGAGGATTCAACCGGATAGCGAGGGATGTTGCTTCGAGTCCAGCCTAACAGCTGAGACAAGATGATTTTTGTCTTGTTATAATTTCTTAAGATATAAAATTGTATCAGTTAAATGATATATAGATAGATAAAAGCATTATTTCCTACTTAACACACACACACCCACACACACATATATTAACAAAAATTAAATAATAATATAACGTAACTAAACTGTGTGTGTGCGGTAGCAGTACTCAAGGGCCGCAGCTCAGCATCGTATTAACTCGCGAGTAAATTGCTGATTTTCTGCTACAACCACGAGTGACTAACAAGGACTAGAAACATCAGTGTGTGTGATATTTTAAAACATATATATGAAATAGAAGCTCAATAATAAAGTACTTATATAATGGTGAATGTGTAACATATTTTTATATATTTAATAAGCGTTAAGTACATGTCGAAGCTAATTCTATTATAAATGAAGCTGTGATGGATATTATTAGGGACATAAACGGACAACATTATCAAAAATCATGAATTACGGATGACATAATTTGATTCAAATCAATATTGAGGTTCCGCTACTTGCTAAAGAACCTGGGAATAACTTTTGTTTTGAAAGAAGATGCTTTAATAACAAAAAAAGAAAATTAATTATCTCTTGTTGAATGTAACTTTCTTATTTTAAATTTAGCGCCTCTTAGTTCACTATGGACCCAAAAAGTAACATTCTGGAACGGCCCACTAGGCAAAAGAACAAGAGGTAGACCTTTTACAAGATGGGAAGATGATATAAAAGCAATAGCTGGTCCAAACTGGAAAGAAGTAGCTAAAGACAGAGTAAAATGGGCATCACTGGAGGAGGCCTTCACCCATTCTGGGGTTCCGGTAGATTAAATAATAAAAAAGAAAAAAAAAAGAAAAGAAAAGTAACTATTAATACTATGATATAATACATAGGATACAAATTACAATACAAATTAAGTAAGAGACAAATAAATAACATAAAATAAACTAAACAAAACTAACACATACATAGATTTTAGGAAATGTAAACACTGGAAATAAAAGGCTTTTTTATTTTTATTTTATTTTTTTATTAGTTCACTCTATAAAGTTATATAAAGTTTGATATTACTATCTACTCTGTGAAATCGAACGAACACGTATAGCTCTGTCTGTAAACCATCTATATTCATCAAAGTAATCATTAATTATTATTAAGTGTTTCCTTAATAACCCATCATCTCTAGAAATAACCGGATATTTCAAAGTATGTACAATTTATGTGCACGTTTGTTAATTAAAAACAGTCGCCCTTTTAATTTTTTAGCTTTAATTTGTAAAATTACGTGAACAATTAATCTGAAACATAGCTTATTATCTTAAGGAAGTTAGCCGTCATGACTCCAAAGAAAATGTGAAAAGGAAACAAATTATATTCTCCCCTTATACTTTATTTTCGTCTTGTCATCCTAATTTCGTAATAAATAATTAAAAACAGCCACAAAAACAACGCTAAGAAGATAATACTTTTAAAATTATGCACTCGGTTGCACGCTTATTTTAATGGAATGAGAAAAAGGTGAAATAGAACGATTTAAACACTTTCTCTGTGGCCTTCTCGTACCTGCTACGATCGTAGCACGTAGCCCTCATTTCTCTGTGCGTAGCTAAAAACTTCGTGGACTAAATTACGCACCCTATTAAAATTCAAATCGATTGGGCGAAAGATTTCTCAATGTATGATAACACCTCTATCCATAAAAACCATTCGATTTGCCTGGTGCGACCATTTGAATGAGGAAATTAAAAGATTTGGTAATATTTTCACAATACCAACTGCTGCACAGAAAATTAGGTTTTACTATTCGAGGGTATTCGGCTCTAACTCTCCAGTTCTAAGGCTGATTGTTGAACTGTTTTGGGAGATGCATCGACATCCATTCACTGAACGTGAACATGTTCCGTAAAACACTTACAGGACTCCATAGGTGATGTGTAGCATACGATAAGCTTTTATTTTTCAAGAACGTGGTAGCAAATATAATATTAATAAGGTTTTTTTTATATTGTTGTTTGTTCCTTATAATGTGTTTTAAATTATTCAGTGTAACAATTATTGGTTAACCATTAAAATTAAATAAATAAAATGTTTGATAATATTATAAAAAGTAAAAAATATTCCACTGAGACCAATTGAACAACACGTTTAAAGGATTTTGTTTCACTCTTGCTCTGCTCCATAATACGCAGTTCTACCACATATTTGTTTTTAAATATTACTTTTATACTCTGTACGTCATTGCAATGTTTAAGTAAGTATTATTTAAAACAGATACTTGTTGATACTTAGTAACAATGTAACGAAATATAACACTACTACCATTGTGATAATAGAATTATATTGTTTTATGTGGACTATGTATAGTGAAGATATACGATATTGTCGTTACTCCTGTTAAAGCCGAGTATTTTGCGCCCAAACTTCTGTCAGTTAAAATATGCCCTGAAGTTAAAAATATTGGACGATTCACAACAAATTATTTTAAGTGCATATAAATAATGATAATTTTTATACAACCTTTTCCAATACAATGTGGTGTCTATATAAACAGCATCCAACCTCCATAGGTTAGTTTCCAATAGAAGGAAACCACAATAGTCAGGAAGAGAAACGCGCGGCCGCATCCGTTTCCTGTGCCGCGAGGTGTTAAGCGCGACTGTACTGCGCTAAACTTACATTCATAAATCGAATGACTAAAACATTTTTTGTATTATATTTATTAAAGGCCATATCAACACACAATCATACAATGGTTTATGAAATTATTTTTTAAATTTCAGTTACAATTAATTCTAATTTAATGACCTTCGTGCGGGCATAATCAGTTTTCATGATAACGTTATTCTGAGGCCTCGGGTTCGAACCCAGGAATAGTGAAAACTTAAAACTACTGTTCGGGGCCAATAAATACCCTGCCCCAACTTTTTAATGAACATTTAAGACCCATGTTAAAGTATCAGATACTTATAGAACTGAATCGGTCTTGTTATTCGAGTTGAAGGTTTGACAGCTTCTATAAGAAGTTATAGGGAAAACGTCAGAAGCAGGCCCTGTAAATGCCTCTTTTGATAAGTATCGTGATGGTTTAATACATTATAACAAGCGACGCCCCCATCTTCGCTCGCTTTGTGCGTTACTGTTAATTCCTTTCCTTTTGAAAACTAAGTTATTCCTTAAGTACTTGAAAATGCACCATAACATACCTACCGATATAAATTAATAGACAAAAATACGCAACTCAAAGATACAAGAATGTATAGAGATCTGAGTGTAAGATTTTGAATGTGCAAACGTTAATGTCTATTGGTTTGTATAATGGACCCTATCACTATAATAACAGGTTCTAAATTTAAATAACTCTACTCAAAATCGATATATTTGAAAACTTAAACCCAGGCTTCTGTATAAAAAAATATCTGCGTGAGCTTTTGCAAAGAAATCAGTCACATAAAAAAAGTAATTCTCTACATCAATCAAATAACATGGTAATGTTGTTTTTTTATATTTGACGTTGAGTGACAAATTTTAATAAAAAAATACTTGAAAAAATTGACACCACTCATAATTTAGAATTATGAGTGGGGCCAATTTTTCGATCAGATTCGAGCGGGATATGTACCTGAGAGCAACTTGAGAGCGGGGTTGAGTTTTATAGTATTGTTCTATAGAAATTTATTTAAAATTAGCTGCACCCGGCATGCTTTGCTTTTTCCTTTTTTGCTGACTATACATATAAACCTTCTGTGGTATGCTTAAAACAACTCAACAAAGTTTCATCATAATCTGATCAATGGTTTTGGAACGCATAGGGAACAAACATACAAACATTGATTTTATTTATATAGATAGAGTTTTATTAATCTTTTGTAAACTTTCTGGGTCTCGTATGTGGTCGAATTTACTCAAGTTGTTTTCATCCATTTCATAGCTGATAATATCGTTGTACAAGTAATCCTTTATATGTATAACTGTACCCCTTTCTTGCATAATGTCATTGTTACATATTTACTTTGGCATAATAATAAAAGGCACAAATTATTTATTAAATATTGTTAGATTAATTGGTTAGGTGTGGTTATGAAACTGCCATCGGGCGCGTCCCCCGGGTGGCGGATAGGGGGGCCTCCAGACATGGGGGCCACCGGCTTAGCCGGCGCGGACCAAAACCAGCAGGAGGGTGGCTCGGCTGGCTGACCCGGGTAGCCTGGGTAACGGCAGCCGAGCAGGGGTATACCGTAGCCCCGTACATGGTGCGGGGTCGGGGGCTGTCATCCTTAGGGATGGGGGCCGCGAGGAAGAAAACCTCTACAAAAAATTACGAGAGGGGGGCCTTCGGGCCCAGCTCGCTACGCGAGCAAGTCGGGGGCGTGTTCCGGTCCGAGGACTGGTTCCGGCCCAACCGTAGCCTCGTACGTGGTGCGGGAGCGGGGGCCGCCACTTCGGTGGGGGCTGCGTGGAGAGATACCACTCTAAAAAACTCTCAAAGTCCTGACACTGGGACTCATGGTGTCGAGGCGCCTGAAAAGGTGGCTGGGGAGTGCATCAGCCAATTAGTGGTCGCCCTGGGGTACCTCCCGACCCCCCAGGTGTAAGTAGGGTAGCCAGGGTATCGGGATCTCTGCCCTGGCGGTCCAGTAGTTCTCCCATACTCGTGGGTCCATAATGAATGCTCCTAATAATATAAATAAAAATATAGACGTGAGGAAGGCGAAGGACAACACACAGCGTCCGTCCAAAAACTGTGTTGAAGGTGAAGGTCGTTCGAGTTGTGAGTACGACGATAGCATGGAGGAGTTCTCCTATGGTGATGGGGAAATTGAAGAGTACGGCGGCGGTCTTTCGGAGGACGAGATGCGTGATCTTGCCGGAAGCTGAAAGCGCCCGAGTGGTTCAGGCGACTCTGACTCCGAAGATACAGAGTTGACGGGGTCTAAGTCGCGGTCAAAAATCAGTATGGCTTCAAGGGGAAGAGCCCGAAGTGTGGGCTGTAGTCCGGATGTGCTTAGGATGAAGGCCATCCTTTATGGAAAAAAACAGCTGGAGCTGGTCGGGCTGCACGAAGAGGCGGAGGACCTGTATAGGAAGGCTTTTGGGGAACCAAGCATACTACCTGGTGAACCCACCCCAGGTACTTCGAACAGTGGTGGTCCAGCGGAGCCAATTGTGCATCAACTGAGCGGGGAGGAACCGACCCGAAGTCACGAAGGAAAGGATGGTTCGAAGGGAAAAAAAAAGAAGAAGAAAGGCAAGGCCAGGGAGCTCTCCCCACCCATGGAGCCAATGACCGGGCTCTCTTCGCACACTCTACGCGAAAGAGCCATGGTCCAGATAAAGGCAATTCACGAGGTTGCAAAAGAGTCCCGCAACCTAAAGGGCACCTTAAAGAGGTCCCTTCTGACGGCTGTCGGAACCCTGGAGCAGGTGGCGTAGGAAATTACCTCCCTTAACGCCTCGGAGGACTTTAGACGTCTCCGCGAGGAGCTGCAAAGGCAGACGGAAGAGATGGCGTCATTACGGAGCCAACTTAAGGCCGTACAGGAGGCGCAAAAAGCAGGCGCAAGCACGATGTGTGCCTGCGTCCAGACGAGCCCTTTCGTCTCCCAAGCCAAGGTAAGCATGGAGTTAGAGGAGGCTACTAGCCTTACGGATACGGAGATCCAGCAGCGAGTTTACAAAGAGGTGGGGAAAGAACTTACTGCTGCAGACTTACAAAAATTCCTGGAAGTCATCAAAAGGGAAGTTCTGCAAACAGTTGGGGTAATGCTTAACGCCAGAATAGAGGGCATAAGGGCCGATCTCCCACCGGCCCCCCCAAGGCGTCCACCTCTGGCCGCAGATGGACGAAGAAAGGAGCATGCTGCTGCGGATGTGGACCAACTGCTTCCACCTGCGTCCGCATCGAGTGCCTCAGCCTCAATAAACCCAGTCGGGGGAGAAACCCCCTGGAATGTGGTTGCAAAGAGAGGCAAAAGAAAGGCGACAGCACCACCTGCACAAAATGGTGAAGCTGCACTCGTAGCGAGGGCTGGATCACGGCCCAAACCGAAGAGGAAGAAGAAGCGGGGTATTAAGCTCACCCCTCCCAAGAGCGCGGCAGTGGTCCTTGCCATTCCTGAGGAGTCGGTCCAACAGGGCATGACATACTGCAAGGCCATATGCACGGCCAAAAAGGCGGTGAGCTTAGGCTCCCTTGGAATTGAGGGGCTCCGGATGCGGCAAGCGCAATCCGGAGCAAGAATTCTCGAAGTTTCTGGGCCGGACTGCGGTGAAAAGGCCGATAAACTGGCCTCACTTTTGACGGAGGCCCTTGGTGGGCAGGCTAGCGTCACCAGACCCGTGAAGTGCGCGGGTATTCGCGTCACTGGGCTGGATGACTCCGTGACGGAGCCAGAGTTGAAGGCAGTATTTGCGGAGAAGGGGGGTTGCTCCCCCGAAAACATAACGGTGAGCCCGATAAGGCCTGGCCCGGGTGGACTTGGAGTCGCCATTGTGAGGTGCCCGATCGCCGCGGCAAAGATCCTTGCCAACGCGGGGCGAGTGATGGTTGGGTGGAGTGCGGCGGGGGTCCGTGCACTTGAACCACTTCCTCTGAGGTGCTTCAAGTGCATGGGCATCGGTCATACGCGATATCTTTGTCCGCGTCAGGAGAACCGCTCCAACGCCTGTTTTAGGTGTGGTGTGGAGGGGCACAGGGCTGCGGCATGCCAAGCCGAGCCCAAATGTGCGGTGTGTCTGGCCGCCAACCTGCCGGCTGGACACCAAATGGGAAGTAGGAACTGCCGCCCACCAAAGACGCGCGGTAAACCGGCGACAGAGAGGGTCCGGGGGGCGCAGGTGCAGGCCAGCAGTGCCCAGGATGGGCGAATGTCACCCTAAGGGGCAACAATCGCATACTTGCCCCCGCACTGGCCGCCGCTCCCCTCCTCTCTCAATAGAGAGCGGAACGGGCAGTGGCGGCCCATCCGGGGTCAAGCAAAGACGCACTCAGGTCGGTGGACCGTAGACGCGGGCGAAGGGGATGGGGGTGGCGCCGCGCAAGCGAGCGTAGCCTCCTGCCCCGGGCAAGGCTAGCCGACAGAGGATTGGGAGTCCGACTGTCGGCATTGTACAGCCTTGCCAGCCTGGGGGGACCCCGGAATGTACCACCGGGTCCCCCGTTCGTGAGAAGGCCGTTGGGCCAATCGTCGCTCTCCAGGGTGGTGAATGCCAAAATCGGCCCCACCGGATTGCGACGAAGCTGAGGGTACGTCGTGTGTTTTTTAGTGGGTAGGCCTCCAATCCTCCATCGGGCACTAGGCCGGGTGGGGGAGTGGAGGAGAGTCCCACATAACGTCCGCCGCACTCCCAGCGGCGGCGTATGCGCAACGCATTTTCCACACGTTAATAAAAAAAAAAAAAAAAAGGTGTGGTTATGATAGTGGGTCCCACCGGAATCCAACGGAAAAGGTGGTACATCGCACTGGTTTTCTAGTTGGGTCACCCAGGCTGGGATCCCTTTCGTTGACATAATGTATTTATTACTAAAATAGTTTGGCATTACGAGTTTGGCATATTTTCATTTGCATAATATTACTTTGTCATAATTGATTTTTAGCAGCATATGTACTGTGGCATGATTATAATTGGCACAATGTTTTTAGGTATAGTTTATAGTCGCATAATAGTATTTTATAATAAAGGTTAGGTTAGGTTAGTTATGCAAAAAGTTATTGATGTGTGTCTATTATCTTAGAATTTACTTACTCTGTGTAAGATGAATATGATTATATTCATTATGGTTTGATACCATTATGCCTTTATAACGTAACGGTTGTGAATTTTAAGCTTAAATATGATTATGCTGATTGTATTGATGATTAAAACAATTATGCTGTAAATTTTTATGCAAATGGATAGTGAACCACCTAGGCTCCGTGCGTTAAGGTGTAAAAGAGTCCAATATACCCCCAGCTGCCAGCCCGCAGTGGGGAAACGATGAAGGGTTTTTTCACTGCGACAATATTTATCTAAGATATTTTCTTATACATTACCAGCCAGCAATTTATATCAAATTACGCATAAATATATTATGCCAAAACAAAGGGCACCACAAATAACGTATGAATACATAATTCGATTCGATAACGATGAGACATACAACTATAAGTACAATGCCAATTCTTACTATGACGCAAATAAGTTCTATCATGTGTTAGATACAAAACACTTTAAGTCAACCATTTGGTGACTTTTCTGTCGGCTAAATGTTATAAAACTTGGTTTTAGACATTATACCTTTTCATTAACACTCTTTAGTGAAATGGATGCTCAACCGTTCCGACTTTATCGTAATGAACTATACTAATGCGACTTTCCGTGGCACAATATAATATAGTAATCACTCATAATCTCAAGCAATTATAACTCAAAGACGCAGGATTTCATAGACAATAAAGAGAATAATTTTGGGCCACGATTATCTCAAGAGGTCTGCAGAGAGGTTGGTCCTCTGAGGACGGGGACGTTCGAGTACCGAGTTTAATTAATGGAACCCTCTACAAGCCCTCTACGGATTTAATTGGAGAAAATCTGTTGCTGTCTTAAATGCTATGTGCAGGTATACAGGCTCGAAGGACCATGTCCTCAAAAATTACTGGCTTCAAAGACATGGGTATAATTAGTATTTAATTCTTTGAATTTGGAATTACATTAAAATTTTAGTTATTTTTAGCACAAAATGCTGTAATAAATAATATATAGTAATACAGAACACTGATTCGATAGCTAGAAGGTAACAGTTTTTTACAAAGAGAAACCCGATTTATCAACCCCGGTCTTCTTAATCTTCTTCTTCATCTGTTACGGGCAGTGTCTGCAACTCAACGATTTCATGCGCCTATTTGGCGTCTCCAGCCATCCCAGCTCTGCCAAGAATGCTCCAAGCGTCCCATAGACTGCCCAGTAAAGCGAAATGTTTCGCCCGGTAGACCACACGTGGGTGGCTGTTTCGTCCGCATCCTCTGCATATAGGGCTGTCGGTGATACCTACCTAGGTAAAAATGGTGCTTGTTAAAATTGCCATGACCAGTGATGGCACCTGTTCTGGGATCAGAGATCTGGGGACACGAATATCCTCCCGCGGCAGTAAATATATTGCTTGTCTGCACATCTCCAAAGAGTTCTATTGTTGCTCATGCAGTGTTAATATGTGTTCATGGATTCTTTTGTTGAACTAGCTGATCGGAATGGGGATGATGGGTTCTGGGCCGATTGGCACCGTGTGAGATGCCCTCCGTTCCAACTGGTCAGCTGCCTCATTGCCTCATGACCCACTTTGGCCTTTGGTCCATTTGATCGTTATTATGTACCCTTACTGCGTTTAGGTCTAGGTGATATTCATGGAGGAGGCTGGACGTGACTCTATAGCCACACAGAGCCTGTAGAACCGACTTTTGGAGAGGATTCTGATATCACAACCCATTCCCTGCCATGCTGTTATTGCCTTTGCTATCATTATGATGCCCATCTACTCCGCTTGGAAGATGGTATTATGCAGCTTTAGGGGGAAGGCGATATTTATGCTTAGGTCCTCAGAGAATCTCCCATACCAGTCCCTGATATCGTTTTTAGTTTATCAGCCCCTACCGGTGAGTAATTAGCCGACATGAGTCCAGAACTCCCAGCCACTGAAAAAGCGCTGGTAGGACTCACCGTTGAAAAATGTCTGTCATACCTTCAATTATGCCAAACATGTGGTGGGGTAGTGTGGTAATCATCACTTCAAGGTAACGTCACCCGAAACAGTTTACAACATGAAGAAGGTTGGAATTTCGCCTTAGTTTTTTATTATCATTTGTTATACACTCATGTTTGTTATCTTTAACTTCAGTTGGCCTCTTAAACAGTTTCTTTTTTACTATTTATTTTAGTATTCTTATCATAATTAATGCCACTGTGTATTTCACAAATTAAATAAAAACAGGATTGATCATAGTAAAAAAAATATCTATGTGAAAATTGACTATTTCGATTCGTTCAGGAGTCTTGTGCACAGGATGAATAATTTATTAGCCGTCATGTCATTGTCATGTTAAGATTAAATAGAAATCAGTACGAACATTATAAAGAGAGAGCGTACTTTATTAATTCCTCTATATGTTGGGGGTAATCTCCGAAACAAAATTTCCGGAGCGATATTTCTGGAGCTCCGGCACAAATCTTGTGCATATTAATAGCAAATTATTCCTGATGTATATAGGCTAAATATTATTTAAACATTATGTTTCTTCAGAAAATATAGGACGCGTTGCTCTAAGATAAAAAGTATTCGATATCTGAGACAGCTCACAAAATTTAAATTGTTTTCAAAGAGTAAATTTTTTCTAGTAATTTTGTCTTATATTTTGTTTCGAAATTTCGACGGGTGCTAATAAGCTCGGTAGTTCAATTGGGTTCATTTAACCGGACATACTACGGTTGTGGGTCGAATCCCGCCCGAGAACAACTTCGTTCATGGATTTTTACAAGCTTTTGTTTACTTTCACATGTCCCGGTGTCTGTACTGAAATCTTGCAAGTTAAATTTGACCCACTTCCCGGTTTCCGAGTAAGCTGCAATTTTGCATGTATATGTGTATCGCGTGACAATGCAATATTATGATGACATTGAGCTGATGTGATGCTGGAGCTGGAAGATGGCCATAGGAACTCCGCAATGAAACAACACAACCTCATCGAGTTTGATTCGTCTTGAGTGACTTTGATCCTTGATAGTATCCGTACGCAACTACATTTTTAACTTTTTAGTTTGTTTTATTAATAAGTAATAATAAATGTTTTTAGTATATTTATATTAAATGCATTTATTTATGTTTTAATCAATTTCAACGCTCTTTCAATTTTGTTTCTGAATTTTCGCATTCGGAAGATGAACAGTTTAGGAAGCGGTTCGTTCGAAAATATGAATTTATAGCGATCGCCGAACCAAGTGCGGTAGTAAAATACATTAAGTCCCTGTTTTATTTAGTCGGTCCATTTCCTTTACAGGAGATTCCGTTTTAACGCAAGAAAGTTTTCATTTTTCGGGGCCCAATAAAAAGTATTGCAATCCAACGTAATGGCGTAGGTACGGTAATGGCGTATTTTTGAAAGAACACGTCGGAAATTAACGAACCGAAAACGAGAGCAAAACTCATATCCAATTCGGAACTCTTGTTTTTATTTTATAGCTTCGGTTGTTTGTATCGATGGTCATTTATTTTTTTCATTATATATTTATTACGTTTACGTTTTTTACATTAGAGTCATTGTGAGTTTCATAAAGTGACAGAAAAATCAAATAAAATATTAGATAAAAATTCAAAAATTAATACTAAAAGTTGTAATTGTAAAGAATCGAAGTCGTGAAAAATCTCTAACACTCAAAAATTATTATTTTTTCAATCGCAGTTTTATAACCCAGTTAAAGCTTTACTTTAGTAATGTGGTAACTTTATACGAAACAACAAAATTTATCGCAGTACACCAAGCCAAGTATGATAAGCAACAAAAAATAACGGCAAACCCCTTTTTTGAAGACCTGTTTTTCTTAAGTAGGAATGAACCTAATTTCGAAGCTAAAATGTCTTTGGTTTGAATCCCTGAGAGGGATATATGTTTATTTGATGAATACCAACAAGTATGAAGCTAAACAAAACATTTCAGGTCACTCAGAAAGTTGTGCGAAAAAAAAGTTTTTATATTAGAGGCCCTGGCCGATAATAATTAAAAAAAAAAATTGGAAGTAGAAGTGCTATCATTCGAATTTCCCTCCAAATTTTTGAGATTTAAATTCAATTATCGTGTATCATTCAAAAAATGGATTTGCTTTTTCATTTTAGAGTTATACGATACCTCTAGATTAAATTTAAAAAAAGCAAAGAAATTATTCATTTAAATTACCACACAAGTTATATTGATGGTGGCTATGACACGACTGGCAAGACAGGCTGGACGGGCACACCGCTGTATATTCAGATTGCCTGGTAAACAAGTACAGATCAGTTATATCAGCCAAAACAGGTCTAAAATATAAGTATAATATATAAAAGTGCAATGATTTTTTGGAGTGAAAACTTCTTTAGCATCGTTGTGATTTGAAATTCGATGAAACGAAAAAGCGACAGTAAAAAGAGACAGACACATCAATTCATAAGATTTAACGTCGGAGAAAATGAGAAAGGAAGCCTTATACAGTGTCTCTGATGTTCGTGGTTTCACTTTGTGCTCTGCTTCGTACCCCCTCCACTCGTATTTACCAAGGCATAGTGGGAGCTTGCTTGGGCCTCAGCGTTGTACGTGTGTTAATACGTATTTGTGTGTGCATGCGTAGTATAAAGCTTGAGAAAAGGCCTCACAACAACCGTGGTATTTTGTATACGTGTACATATTATTTTGAAGGTTTCACTTCTACCACGTGTGAATTGCACACATACTTTTTTTATTCATGGCATTAATGCATGAAACTCTTATAAAGCGACCATCTACCATTAGCATAATAATTTAAGCCCGGTCGTCTAACTTTGGGAGATGAAGAAAGATGAAGCAAGTCATTGGATAGTAATAAAATATATTATAACCGTCGTTTCGAAAGTTTTATTGTCGACAAACGTTTTTTTTTTTAATTTTATTCTGGCAACAAACAGTTATACATAATTACAATAATTATTGAGAAAACAGTAATAAAAATAAGACCTACAGTGCTCAAAATTTAGAATAAATTGTAAATAATTCCTTTGTGATCAAATCGTGGAAAATAAACATACTTATGGGAAAATAAAATTAACAAAAAAAAAACCACTGCGATCATTTCAATAAGTGACAAAAAAGGTAAACAATTCGAACTACAACATTTTATCATTTTCATAAGATGATATTTAACACATTAGCAAGAAGAAGAAAAAATAACACTAAATCTATTTAACAGTTTTGTTGACTAGAACTGAGTATATCTTTAAGTTTATCTTTAATACTGTTAAGAGATATGTTAAAAACATTGTAACAGTTGTTCTAAATCTAAATCGCGGTAACATTTTTTTTACAATGAAGAGTACTTAATCATTATAAATGAACAGTTCAAAAACTTTATTTAGTTAACACGATCGATCAAGACATCACATCTTGGCCAAATCAAATGGCTCACTTTGAACTTTAAATAAATTAAAAATATTTCAAATCTCTGGTTATTTGTAGGTGAGATGTATCCCAACAAGATTAGCAAAAGAAAAATAATTTGTATAATCAAGAGGGGTGGAAAGGTTTGGTCGCCATTGTACAACGATACCGGTCAATCAACTGGGCTTACCATATAAGCCAATTCAGCAATTTCTATTAATTGTCTGTCAAAAAAATAAGTTCTCTCGAGAACAGTAAGCGTTATCGACGTGACGTGGGTTCGAACCGGCTTACGCGGCGATCCTTAATAGCCCCCTTGCTTTCATTAGCTTAATTGATATAGTTCCAAGTGATATTATGGAAGGTATGCGAGAATAAATGCGTACACGATAAAGTGATGAAAATATTTCAACATCCATTAGTCACCTCTTTGTATGCATGCACTAGTTAAAAACGAAACGGTAAAATAAGATGAAGTTTTGACATTGGGCGTTAAAATAAAGAAAAAAAAAGTTTGGTTAAAGTTACATTATTTGGGTTGTAGAAGACTCAAGTTCCAACTTTGTGACTCAAGTCTTTTTTTTTCAACTTACGATTGAGGTTTACAGGAGACTTCAGTTTAATCAAAATAACTCACATCAAAGTCATTGATGAAGGCTGTAACTTAATTAAATAAATATTGACCAACATCGAGTATATTGTTCAGAATCCAAATGAAATAGCTAAAGCACTTGTGTTATGGAATTCAGAACGATGGTTCCACAACACTCAGACCCGAGCCAATATGTAAAGTTCGTTTTTTACATCAGCCCGTCTGGGATTCGATCCCGGAACTTCGGCATGGCATTACCGTGAAAATGGGTATTTGAGCAGCAGTGATAAAGCATTAAAGATTATTATTATATAAGAGATTTTTTTACTATGGTACAGTTTGGTATTATTCAACTTGTTTTTCGAAATAAATGTGACATCGGTGTAGTTCCTTTGAAGATTTATGTATCCGTTACTGAGTCACACCGGAAATGTTGAGATACATGCGAGAAAACTATTTACAAAGCAAATATTTTTTGGTTGGATGTTACAGAAAAAAAATCTGATTTGTCTGAGCTGTTGTTACGATGTATAGTTTTGAATGTTGCCTCATTATTTTTCGTTATTTAACAACAATCTTTATATATATAATTCTTCTGTGAGTGTGTATGTCACTGAACTCCTCCTAAACGGCTGGACCGATTTGAATGATTTTTTTTGTGTGTGTTCAAGGGGATCTGAGAATGGTTTAGATTCACAAATCAGCCCGGCAGATGGCGCTGCAGACGGTATCTAGGTTATTTATCTATACTGCAAAAATAACAGGCAGGACAACGTCTGTCGGGTCCACTAGTATACTTATAAAATAAATTATTTTAGTAGAAAAATACTAGAAAAATCACTTATGACCCGAGTCGATTTTTCTAGTATTTTTCTATTATAATAATTTAGATCGCATTGAAAAATGCATAAAATATATAAAAAATATAAAATAAAATACTTATTTATTCATAAATAAAGTTTCTACAGGTTTCATTTATTAATTAAATATATATAGTGTTATTCAGTGTAGCAGCCAATAACAGAAACTCTGAAAAAATACTGAGAAGTACCCAGTAATCTTTAAAAAAGTATCAATCAAAGTGTAAATGTGTATGTAGGTGTGTGTGTATGCATGCCTCCCTGATTATTTCACCCAGAGTTAAGAAATATGCTAGCGAGTTAGAGTAAGAAATAAGTCAGAACTCAAATTACTGTATGGTTTACATGTCGCACATTGATAAAACTAATAAAACCCGACCATATCTATGAAATACGTCATAAGAGAATGTAAATAAAATTGTAATAAATATTTATTCCAACCACTAGGCTTACACTGCAATTAATGACTAATTAAATAATATACTCCTTTGAGTAAAAGAATAATTCGATTTGTCAATTAGATTCTAACAAAAGTTATTCACTCTTTATTTACCAGCAATGGCTGCCGGCTTCATCGGAATTAGCTTGTAACACGCTTACTCGAATTTCCGAGGAAATCTTAGAGATTTTGTGCGGATAAATAAGTCTATGTCCTTCGTCAGAGTTTTAGCAGTCTGTACTCCAAATTTTGTCACAATAAGTTTATCTGTTATGTAGAGAAAACATAACAGATAGACACTTAAATAAACTTTCGTTTTCATTATAATTACTACGGAAAATAATAATAATAATACTTTTTACATTCACACCAATTAGCCTAGTAAGCACTCTAAGACTTTTATTATGGATACTAGGGAAATAGGTAGACATAAATATATACCTAATACACATATAAGTAATATTTATTGAAATATCTATATATACCAGTGACTCGGATACAAATGCTCGTATTCATCACAAAACATCAGCCCCTCCCTGAACTCGAATCCAGGACCGTCGGTGCGAAAGGCAGGATTGCTACCGTCGCATCAAATAGATACATTTTAACTAGATAAAACATAAAAGAAACAGCGGACCAAAACTAAAACTTGAGTAAGACGAAACTAATATTGGCATATAAACTTAAAAGAAAATGTCTTTAATCGCTTTAATAAAAAGGTTTTTTATAAATATGGATTATTTATTTCATCAGTCTTGTGTTAGTCAAGGAAATATATGCTTTATTAAAAATAATGTTACGAAAATTTTCGTTCGTGCAATTATGAACCTTAAGGTATTAAATATTTTCACTGAATGTGGTACTATTAGGTACTCTCTGTCAGACGGAGCTGTCAGTTTTTCCTGCACCGCCGAGAAGTCCCGTGGACTCCCACTCGACGTAGAGCCACGTTGTCATCTGTGGTGGACCTCCGTCAAAATGACGCGGGTCTGTCGGCTCGTCGCGGTTTTTTGTTGACGCTACGTTATTTTGGCTAATTGTAGTTTAGGGTTATCCGGGTTAGTGTGAAATTAAATTTCACTAGTTTTGATTATATTTCAGGGAAGTAATTAGGCGTTTGATAAGGCGCGTAATAAGGCCGATTTTAATGTGCTATTAACCAATCTTTTTTTGTTTTTTATATATAACGTGGGTTGCTCTTGGCTTCACTCTAAGCACTAGTATGAAGACGAAGGAGCAAGCTTACCCAGAAGCAGCCTATTTAGACGAACTTTAAAAGTCTATGGGTTATATGTTCTGGGGGAAACAGAAGAAGACAGAGTATACCACTCCTTAACTGTGAGATTAAGGAATGAGCTTGGTACACAATCGCGGAATTTTAATCAAGAAGGTATGATAACTTGCTGTGAGACGGTAGGTAGGAGAGGTAGAAAGGAGAGGGTGGAATGTGCTTATGTAGCTGAAGAGCATACTCTTTGAAGTATAGTTTATGGAACATCGACAAGCTGACAACTCTATGGCGGTCGACAATGCTGAGCATCTTGGTTTTTACCAGCTTATTGGCTGTTATTAGTTTCCTGGCCCTGCGCTCTATTGAGTTAAGTACGGTCAGCTGGTGTTTGGCTAAACCTACTCAAAAATGAGAGCAATAACTCCTTGCACCATTGGACCTGTGTTTTATATGTAGTCAGAAGATGTTCCTGCTAAACCTTCAGCATGTCTAGCTTTTTGGCTGAAATTTAAGCCTTACACTCAATAGCCCTGCATATTTCAGAAGTCAACTTCATGCCGAGAATTTCTAAATTGCCAGTTATTAATATTATTTCTAAAAATAGGAATCATGGTCAAAGGAATCCTTTATGCTATGAAGAGACATTCCTGAGTTTTGTGGTGTTAACTAAGTTGTTTTGTTAAACCATGGCCTCTCTCAAGCATCGAACTTCATACTTGTTGGCTTTTACGCTGCATACCAAACAATGCCTGGTAGGCAAACTGTTTTTATATTCATACTAGCGGCCCGTCCCGGCTTCGCACGGGTGAACAAAATTCTTTAAATTTTTCTAGCATTAAATATAGCCTACGTTACTCAGCGTGAATGTATCTTTCCAGTGGTGAAAGAATTTTTAAAATCGGCTTAGTTTTTGAGTTTATTTCAAACATACAAAAATACAAATCTTTCCTCCTTATAATATTAGTGTAGATAACAATGAGATCCCGACACTTTTGCATGCGTCTTGTCTTGCTTGCATCAAGCGCGCGTGGATTTCCTTAGCAGAGTTATTTTAGAAATGTATTTATTATACTCTTCAAAGATCTTATACTTACAATCATCAACAAATCTATTTCGAAAAAGATTATTACAGGATTTTATGTTGATAAAAAACTCTATGGCCCATAACTCATTAATAGGTACCAACTCTTAACATCTTACACACGTGATAACTTTTAAACGAAATATCCTTGAAATATCCGATTGAGATGAAACAAAAAGTATTTTATTTCTACATAAATACTCTTGATAACATAATGCTTAATTACGATAAAGATTAATATTACGATACATATTTAACGTAGTTTATTTTTCTTCAGACGATTTAATAATTATTTTGAACACAAAATCGGTTATTGTGATTAAACCATGATAGCTAGATATATGTTCTCGTGGACTTTTTTGTAGGTCTTAATGGGATCTACAAACCCGTAGTACATAATTTTGTTCTATTGTCAATAGTTTTTGCAGCACACGCAAAAATAGGTTTTTGATTTTACACCTTGTGTTACAAAATAGCAATATCATTACGGATCCCTAATTTTGAAAAAAAATATAGCTTATAGCCTTTGTCGATAAATGGACTATCCAACACTGAAAGAATCATTCAAATCGGACCAGCAGTTCCAGAGATTAGCGTGTTCAAATAAATAAACAAACAAACAAACTCTGCAGCTTTATAATATTAAGTATAGATGAGTATAGATTATTCGAAGCTCTAGAATCTCGATGGTGCTGTTTGGCATATCATTGCGGACATAAAGTAGCTTTTGTAAAAGGCCGTTCAATGGATGGGTAATAAAATTTAATAATTTGGAGGCCGTTATCCCTGGCTGCATATGCAGTCTTTAGCACCCATTATTTAAAAATATATCAAGAGCTGTGTTCACATGTTAAGGAATCATAATATTTTTATTTATTATTATTTAAATATTTTATTTTACTATTATTTAGGGAAAAAATATCTTTTACCAATCTTAACAAGTCATCCAGAATTTAAACTAGTTAATATAGATGAAAATTTGTCTGTTATACACATACTAGTTTTTAAAACATTTTTGAGTTTGCGTCATGCATTATAACATCTTATACCGCAAATATATCGCATGAAAATAAAATGTTCAACAGAAAAACAGTACCAATGGACACTCAAACGCGGTTGTTAAATTTTCTTTGGTATTACTTACGAAAAACATGAACAAATGTTAAAAACGTGCTTCAAATCAATTGTGTATTTATTTCCGAAATAGGAAATAAGATCATAAATAACAGAGCCGCCAAATAACAAACCATTTGAGAACCTCAAAAATACTTCACATTATAAAAGCACCGACAGTTCGTCTTCATTACTTCCAGTGCGGTAGAGAGAGATGGAGAGAGGCTCAGTTCAACTGTTATTGCCTGTTCAATGCTTAATGAAGTCGGTTTAATGTATGTGCTGGGAAATTAGTTGCTTTACCCTAGAATGGGGGGTAGAGTGGAGTTATAAGTGGCATTAACGCGGACGGCCAATGGCTTGAGACGCGGCTATTGGCACATCAAGATTTAGGATTTAACGGTAAATGGGCACTTACTTATCGATCAACCGATAGATAGCGCCATCTTTTAAATCCTTGGTTAGATAAACTCGAATCTTAAAGAAATAAGTCTTTCAAAAAATATATTTAGGGTTTTTGCGCATAATTAATATTTAATCCTGACTTTTCGACTCCTCACATCATCACAGGATGACTAAGGCAATGGTCGTCATATATTTTCTACTACCTTCGCAATATTTAAGTGTATAATGTACGCGAAATTGTAAGAACTAAAAAAGAAAGTGTTATGAATTGTTACTTAAACAAATAAATATAAGACTAAACGACTTTTATGTTCTGAACTTATTGTATGTAGTTAAAGCACTTGTCTTGAGGAATTCAAAAATAACTCTATCAATATAGATCGATAGACGAAATCAATATAGAAAAGTTTGTTTTTTTACATGGACCCGGCCAGACATCAAATCCGTGACCTCGGAGTGTAGTTGCCATGAAAACTGATATACGAGCCGCTTAACTACGATTATCAAATTTGCGTTTGGGTTGTTATGATATATTTTTTCGACTTTTATAACATCATTCATGTTTTATTTGTGCAGTTTTCAATTTGAATATTAGTCATCAGTGTGAAATATTTAGGCGCATATTCAGCGCGCAAAGCAACGCCTTGCAGCTCCAGTAAAGAATAAAAGCCGTTAAATTATTACTTCGTAGTTACTCACAGCTGAAACATCAGAGTTAAGTAATTTGGTGGTTATAGAATTGTTTATCATGTCTTTTGATGTTAGATTTTATTTATCACCTTCAATGTTATTTTTTAATCAGACTCACCTGTTTGTAGATGCAATTAAGTGCTTTTCTTTATTAAGAATTTTGTGATCCTTTTTGAAGCAAATATTTTTATACCTTTTTTACTTGGGTATAAAATCAAAAGGCCGAAATTAATATACATTGCAGGATAAGTCTGGTTAGATCTTTTTGTCCATTAGTAACAATATTCTGCCAAAAAATTATGCCAACATATTAACAAGGGGAACCAAGAATTTCTACGAACTTCAAAATGTTTAAGACTTCAATTCGCGCCATTTCTAAATATCTGAAAACCAATTTATGTTGTAGAATTCAGACTCTATGCATAATAAGTAGGGTTTCTTTGAAGACACTTAGGGACTAGGCCTCTAGAGATATCGGTGGCTTTTTCTTAAATTAAACCTAGGGTTCAGCAAAGGCCAATTATGTATGTCTTTTTTCTAGAGATTTGAAGGTGTTTGGGTAATGCAAACCGTTTTGCTTGAGGTTCTCATCCGACGGAAATGAAACTACGTGATACTTTTTACTGGAACTATATTTAAAAACTCAATTATTAGTATAATGTAGAATACTCCAGAGTCACTAGGCTAGAGTCTATATTTAGCAGAGTAGTAGCGCCATCTATGGAAACATTTAGGAACTAAAATTACTAAAAGATAACCAAAACAAATCTTTTTGCTGTGCATAATGTAGATACAGATACAGGGATAAAATTCCAGATAAAATTTCACATAGTTATTACGTTACATGTGCCGTGACCTCAATCTACCTGTGTCTACTGAAAAATATTGTCCATTAACCCCGCTGAAGATCGAGGTATATTTAAGGGCGGGAATTCAGCCCTAAGGCGCCTCCGTTTGATAAATTGATATTAACTTTAATAAAGAAAATCTCTCTGTTATGCAATAGTAAAGCTTGAGGGTATTCGTGTAGACTTAGTAATGCTCTGCCTCTGGACTTCAGCTTTACCCCATTTTTTGGGACACCTATATATTCGGAAAAATAACATCTTTTTTCCATCGAAGAATATAGTACATTACATCTTATTGTTTTAGCAAATTTTACTTTTTGAACATTTCTACTTTTCAAACTTGAAAACATTTCCGCGAAACAAGTCAGGTTCCTTTTGATTTGTTACATTCTCCGGGTATATAATCGTGAATTATTTGTTTAGGAACAGTGTGTAACTTTGTTCTCTTGCCAATAAAAACTTATTATTAAAGCAAGGAGGATTCAAACTTTGGATAAACAACATTAATAGGTCATTATGGTAAGTCGCAGTTTAATACATTTTTACCGGAACCACGCGGCAGGATTAGCCCGCTTTGCTTCAAGATGGATAAATTTCTTTCTTCATTGTGTTTTATTACCTTTTCTTAAAGCTTCGAGCTCTCAAGGATTTATATTTAAATTATTCCATTAAGTTCCGCACTCTGTCCTTTGTAATAGCGTTACTTTGTATAACGCAAGTTCGATAATATAATAAATCATGAATCCTAATCCTTAACTGATAAGAATACAATAGTATTGTCATGTTCTTATCTAGCTACGACTTAGGAAGTTGGAAAATTAAGAGCTTGTAGGGAATCTCTATAGAAAGGAAAGATTTTCAACTACGAAAAAAATCTACGCCCAAGATCTTTTTATATTTGCGTTTGCGCGATGTAGGTTCTCATACTAATGTGCTTCATTGGTAGCGCCATTTGTGTTAACGATCCTGCGGTGTGCAGCCCGTAGTTAGTCCACGGTAGCAATCGCTACCATATTCAAATTTCCGCGTGGCCTGCTGTTTTTTTTTAACTATTAATATTTGAGTTACAGAGATCCAAATATTCAGTGGAGGATTGTTGGTTTCATCAACTTTACGGTAGTATTTTTTCTTTGGTCCTAGCTTCACTATTTAGAGAGAAAGTGGCATTTTTATCTAAGAGGCCCGACATTTTTTTCGCAATTCGTGCAGCAGACTGACAAGTGGATAGATGTCACTGTCACAAACACTGTAACATTGGACAACTCAGTGGTACCAGTAGAAGCTGTCACATTGCTGAGGCAGTCGTATATATAACGACACATTATGCCGACCAAACAACTAAACAGTCGCATTAAATCTCTATATTGTTTATGAGACAGCCTGGTGTGGTTGTAGTATAGTGTGATACAGATGAATAGTCGCTTAGTCATGTGGTCACTATGTGGCTACGCAGTTAAAACGTGACTTTGGAGTCTGAGCTATTTCATCCTTTTTTTTTTTTTTTTTTTTTTTTTTTGTTTTCGCAGAAAATGCCTTACGCATTCACACCGTGTCGGGAGAACACGGTGGATATGTGGGGCTCTCCTCCATGCCTCTACCCGGCCTAGTGCCCGGTAAAGGCTTGGAGGCCTACCCACTAAAAACTGCGGCGTCCCAATACACATTGGAGCGGGTCGCGGGGCCCTTGGCCGGAATCGACCGCAACCTGCTCCAGTGTGGGTCAGCGCTCGTGGGCGGACCTCTCCTATGCTCCGTGAGGGACGGAGCAACGGGGTGAACCGTGACGCCCTGAACACCCCGCACGCCTGAGGGCCAAGTGCAATGCGACTGCCGGTCTCCCGTCCTGACAGCCGCTGGCCCCCTTTCGGTGAGGGAAGGAATAAACCACACCCCCCGACCGACCCCGACCCACACGGGACGAGACTCCCGCGCCCGCGATGATCACCCAAGAACAAGTCTCAAGAACAAGTTCCCGGGCGCCACCGCAGGCGGCGCGGTTGCCCCGCCCAGTGCAGGCCGGAGGCGGCCGAGGTGTGCTAACGGCCTTCCCCCCCCCCCACCTCACCGGGATGTGCGTCCGCGGAAGTCCCCCGGAAACAAAAGTTCCCGGAAGACTTCCGCGGCCGCCATCCCATCGGACCCCCCCTCGGCCACGCCGGGCGATAAAGGAGAAAACTCCGTTATCACCCGTAGTTTCCGAGTGAGGGTCCTACCCTCGGGGGATGCTGTTCCCGAGGGTCCTCCTCAAGCGCTCCGCTCGCGACCCCCGCGAGCGCCCGCGCTACTGGCCTCTTGACCCAACCCTTCCCAGCGGGGAAGGGTGGGAAGAGACCCTCTCCCCCCATTCGCGCGTTTTCGCGTGGGGGGTGGACACCCTCCTTGGGTGCCCCTTCCACCATGGCGTCGACTAGGGAGGGGGGAACGGTCCCACCCTAGATAGGGATGCGGGTGGCGTAACGCCGCCACCTGCCCCCCCGACGCCTGCGCCTAATTAGGGAGGAGTTTAGGTCCTCCTCCCTCCGCCTCTCGGCGGCCTCCTTCTGCAAGAGTACGTCCTCGCAGAAGGAGGCCACCGCCTCCCAGGACCTCTCGCTCGTCGCCATGGCTCGCGCCACGGCGGCGAGCGAGAGGTCGCTCCCTATCGCCGCGACAAGACTGCCGCGCTGAGGAGACCACGCCGCACACACCTCGAGGGTGTGCTGGGCAGTGTCCTCCGCAGCGCCGCAGTGGTGGCACGACGGGGTCGGCTCCCTCCGAATCCGGTACAGGTACTTACCGAAGCAACCATGCCCGGTAAGCACCTGCGCCAGCCTGAAGGTCACCGACCCATGGCGCCTGGCTCGCCACTCTCGAAGTATTGGACCCAATGCCTCGAGAGTGCGTACACCATATGGTGGGTTGATGAGGGACACCTCCCATTCCCCCATCATGCTCTCCTCGGCATCTTGCCGGAGCCGCCGGACTTCCTCGGGTGCGAGCCTATCTCCTCGCACCCCAGCCTCCCTCCTTTGCAGGTACACCTCCCGTAGGACACGAGCCTCCAGGTCCCATGGAGGTGTACCTGCAATGGCACACGCCGCCGCTCGCGACACCGTCCGGTAACACCTTCCGATCCGGGTCGCGACCGTCCTTTGGGACCGCCTCAAGTTGGCTAGTCCCGCCTCCGCGGCGGCTTCCGCCCACACGGGCGCGCCGTAGAGGGCCATACTTTTTATGACTCCCGCAAAGAGTCGGCGGCAGTTGGACCCTGGGCCGCCGACATTTGGCAGGAGTCTCGCCAGTGCGAGCTATTTCATCCTGTCAATTAATGTGTAAGGTTTCCAAAGTTATATCTGGCTAATAGTTCGATTCGAAACACTAACCAGATATACATCGAAGCTTTCTCTTTTTACAATCTTTTATTTTCTTTCACCTGTCCCGGTGTCTGTAATGAAATCTTGCAAGTTAAATTTCACTCACTTCCCGATTTCTGATTATGCTGAAATTTTCGCATGCATGACATGGAGCTGATCTGATGCTGGAGCTGGAAGGTGGTCAACTCCAGCGAATTAGGGCTCGTTCGATTCATATTGACCATTACTTTGATCCTATATAATAACCAGGGTCTGATGCTGGAGCCGGGGCCATAGGAACTCCGCAATTAAATTCGAGTTTGGGCTTTAAAATATTTAGTTTCTTTTTATTCTTAAGTTATAATAAAAGCTTGATTTTAATTTTTTTTATAACTTGTTATAGTTGAATGAATGAAATGAATATAACTCAATGTTGAAAACAAACAATCTCCACAAAATATAAAATATATAAAAAAGACGGATATGTACCTATATATCTTATAGAACTATGAGGTACAATTAGGCGTAAGAAAAAACATGGTAGGCAACTTTAAAGCAGTTGAGACTATGTATTTGTATTTTACTAGCTGCACCTAGCATGCTTTGAAATGCTCTTTTTGCTAATATTTTTTGCTGTAGATATAAATATATACAAATATATATAAAACTTCTCTAGCATGCATACAATAACTTAACAAAGCATCGTTAATCTGATCAATAATTTTGGAACGTATAGGAAAAAAGCATGTGCGCAATTCGCACGTGGTAAGTGAAACTTTAAAAAATTTTGGTTTCAAGATAATGAGACGAATGTCAAATTTCGGGAAGAGGATAATTGTAGGTTTTAGTAATGATCATAGTGATACAAAGTAAGATAATTATTTTACATTATATTCGTATGTATTACATTTTCGATAAATGATACAAGAGGCTTATGATAACTAAAGAACATACCACGAACATAAGAGACACTGTATAATGCTTCCTATCTCATTTTCTCCTACGTTAAATCTTATGAATTTATGTGTCTGTCTCTTTTTACTGTCGCTTTTTCGTTTCATCGACTTTCAAATTACAACGATGCTAAAGTAATTTTCACTTCAAAAAACAAACAAAAATTTATTTTTATCTATATAGACGTTTATTGCCAGTACCGACTAAAACCAAAAAGTTATCCGCTGAGTCGTAGAGGGTTATTAGTTTATGCTGATTCAATATCCTAGAAGGAGTAGTTTTTTAATTTCACCAACTTTTCCGTAGTTTAAAAATGGACTTATAAACTGTCCATTTCTGAGGCACTAGAATAATTAGCCCCATAATACAATCAGATGCTTTTAATTTTGTTGTATAGTTCAAAAAATGAAACGACATATCACTGTATGTGTCACTCTCAATTTATAGTAATATCTATTGTTTTGAGCTCCGTATAGCCAGTAATCCGAAATCTATAGTGAGATTGCACTCTGACATTTAGGGCTGCCAACCACATTACATCAACAAAATGCATAACATATTTACAGAATCCGTGATCACAGGATGACTAAGGAAATGCTCGACATATATTTTCTACTACCTTCACAATACTTTAATCGGGCACTTTCCAAAATTATATTTATTTTATTTTGAATTTCATTTAGTTATTAAATTTTCACTACGATTACAGTGTATACTATTGAGTCTATTACCGTTGGGAAATTGGGAGACCTTGCCGAGAATAACTGGCATAAGAAACTAACGCAGGGGGAACCTATCTTCATCTTTCTTTTAAAACAGAAACGAATACCATTAGGTACACTTTATTACGATCTCTAATGACAAATTTCACGATAAATTCTATAAATTAGCGAAATCATGTATTTTTCGTTTTTAATAAAAAACTTTTTGATAAATATTAAATAATATAAACATATGAAACCTCTCACGGTTACGTATAGTAGATATATACTTAATTTATTCTCTTTTTTTAGGTTAAATGTAGAGTTAGCATTAATGCAACCTATTTAACAATTGTGTTAGTTTAGGCAATTTTATTTTTGGCGTATGTGAAGATAATTAAAACCAAACCAAGTATGCTCTGACTTTAATTAAAATAACAATAAATTAAAATAATCTCCGTCGATTACTGAGCTTATCTCCCAATAAATGGCTTAAAATATTTTGGCAACCCTATGAGGCAAAGCATAATCCGTCCAAGTGAAAGCCTGGCGGACCGCCAGCCAACCCAATTAGTAAAATAATAACCGTGATACGCGAGGTCTATTGATTTCAGAATTATTATCGAGAATGGGGCTTAGCTTGCATTGAGAACACTTTTATATATTTTAAAACAGAATTGACACTAACTGTCGGCCATCGATCTCAATAAAATCCGTAAATAACTTTTATGGCCTGGTTAAAGGTTAAGTTTGAAGTACATATTAAACTTATGCACCCCACCGTACTGCACGTAATTGAATCACGGTGATGTTTAATTACTTTTGTCCTATAAGTTTCTCACAATTCTTGTTAGTTTATTCGCGAGGATTCACCACCTACCTTCCCAGTGTCTGGAGGGTGCCCAAGTAGTCCAGAGGGCCTACCAAGATCTTTTAGCGCGATAGAAGTTCGGTTGTCAAAGTGAGACATAGCTATACGCAGTCTACAGTGGCGTCTTTCTTCAACAGCTGAACTTGAATACCGATAAGAGGTGGTGATGGCCTTAGGACGCAAAAAAGAAAATGTTGAAAATGACTTGTAAATGGTATTTTAAAAAAAACAGTGCCCTCTATGGACGCCCGAAAGAAGCGAAGCTTTATATTATTATTATTATTATATAATTTATTTCGGATAATTAAAACCCATAGATACAATTAAAAATTGAATTCAATGTCTCACAATTAAATTAAATGTCAATATAAAAACATACATACATAGAACAAAAATTCACTATAAATGAGAGGGACCGCAGGCGTGCAGCTACATCCACACTTTTAATATCGGCAAGTCCCAACGCTCAGACAATACGCTTAGGATACTGTTCGGCCTACCACGCATACGCTACAATAGCGAGGCGTATCTTTTCCAGATAACTGCATAAAAATCATCGGTAGGTGCCTCAGCAAACATAGCGGAGGCGCTAAAACATTTTATAGTTTAAAGCGAAAAAGAGATAGAAAGTCACGCCAGCTACGCATCTGACGTGAGTGAAAGCGAGACAGAAGGCCATGCACACTGTGGTGGCAGTTGGCTCCTATATATATTGGGCAACGATGTTAAAACTGACGCCTTCTTGTAACAGTAAAATCTGACGCTTAGAATAGATAGAGTGGCCGCGCGGCAAACGATTAATGGTCGTAGAGAAAAAATCTCACTGCATTATTTAGTTTTGGTATGATTGTAGTTCTCTTACATTTTTTTTATGTGACGTCTATAGATACTGCAATTTAATCTTCTTAGCTTTTAATTACCTTATGTTTGTTACCAGAACTTTTTTAATCAAGTCATACGCATAGAGAACAAATATAGAAACATTGATTTTTATTTCTATAGATAGTAAATGTACTGTCACAATCAAGAAAGGCGATATAGTGTTGCTACTACCAGAGATAATAGATCCACGATTTTCTTTAAGATTAATTCTGTTTTATCTATTGAATATGATGAATATATGATAGTTAAAACAGAACATTTTTTCTAGATACAAAATATTTCGCGATAGCTCTCATCTCTGAGTTGGTCGTTGGGAATAACAATTAGTTTCGATTCGAACGTATACATCTCGATTGTTTATTATTCGACTAACAAGCGAACGCTCGAGTGTTTGACGATGTAACAACATTGACTAATTGCCGATAGCTGGCAACGTGCCTACGACACCTGCATTATGTTGGAAAAATACCGGCGTAAAATAAAGTGATTGTATTATATAATAGGGGTTAAAGTATGAAATTGCCGTTTTATTGCAATAGGTTCTTTGAATTGACATAGAATCTTCATGGTTTGAGGTTTTCGAATGAAACTTTTTTTAAATGGTTTCTATGATGTTCTTTTTTTAAAAAATGTAAAACATTTGAATATCGACTTTCAATTGTTTTTGTTATTCAATTTAGACAAGAAAGATGGATACTGCGAAAATTCGAGTTATTTTTGAATACGAGTTCCGACGCGGAACTAACGCGGCAGAAACAGCCCGCAATATCAATGCTGCGTTTGGAGAGGGGTCTACTAATGAACGCACCGTGCGATTTTGGTTTAAACGCTTTCGTGATGGAAATTTCGACTTAAAGAACGAGCCACGAGGAAGACCGCCCACACAGGTAAATAACGATGAATTAAGAGAGATAGTGGAAGCCGATCCTAGTCAAAGTACCCAGGAATTAGCGGCATGGTTTAACGTTACCTTACCCACAATATTGACTCACTTGCGTCAAATCAATAAAATAAAAAAATACGAAAAATGGGTGCCTCATGATTTGACTGATCTGCAGAAAGAAACGCGTGTTGAAACTTGTGTTGCCTTGTTGAACCGGTACAGAAATGAAGGAATATTGGATCGAATTGTAACATGTGATGAAAAGTGGATTCTTTATGATAACCGGAAAAGAAAAATGCAATGGCTGACCCCAGGTCAAATGCCACAACAGTGTCCTAAAGCAAAACTTACCAATAAAAAGGTAATGGTAACTGTTTGGTGGTCTCAGCATGGTGTTATTCACTATAGTTTTCTCCGATCTGGTCAAGCAATAACGGCAGATGTCTATTGTGCCGAACTCCGAACCATGTTGACAAAACTAGCAGTAAAACAGCCCCGACTCATGAATCGATCTTCACCATTATTGCTCCACGACAACGCGAGACCTCACACAGCACGAGAAACCATTTTGACCCTTCAGGAACTGCAGTTAGAAACCATTCGTCATCCTCCGTATTCACCAGACCTTGCTCCAACGGACTACCATTTTTTTCGTGATTTGGACAATTATCTACGTGACAAGAAGTTTTCTTCCCAGGAGGCAGTACAAAATGCTTTCACACAGTTTGTGCAGTCTAGATCGTCGGAATTCTATCGCAAAGGCATTAATGACCTTCCCATTAGATGGCAGCAATGTATAGATAATAATGGCAACTATTTTGATTAAATAAATTTGTTAAAAATTTAAAAAATAAACAATATAGATTTTCAGTACAAATCGGCAATTTCATACTTTAACCCCTAATATATTGAATCAAAAATTTTGCAGTGTATTTTTTTACAGCTTATGTCTAGGCAGTTTTATTATTTTAGATTTCTTTTAAAAAGTGCCTTTTTAATTTTTTTTCTCACTGATTTGAACCCTGTCAGAATAACAGCGCCTCTGTGTCTATTCTGCCCAGCTGTGAAGAACACAGAGGCAAAAATGCTGAGGCAGGGTATTTTGTTGTCCCTTCACATTAGTTTTAAACTTATTTTTTACTTTTGTATTATTTCACATTGTTCGCCCCTTGTTTTTTTTATATTTTTTTTCTCTGTTTCTTTAACTGTGCTTGTGTCAATAAATGTTTTTTTTTCTTTCTTTGTTTCAATAGTGCACTTATCTAGAGAGCTTTTCCAGCCAACTAAAGTATTGTGTAGATCAGTGAAGTAAGCAGGTGACATATAATGCAGAGTTGTGGAGGTGATAATGATGGTAAGAAACAAGCTTAGTCAATGAATTTAATACAAACGAATGCACAGTACACTAAATTGATAAAAACAATGTTGTCAAGGGACGCCCGAAACAAGCGAAGCTTTATAGTATAAAGTGATGAAGAGATAGAAAACCACGCCAGCCATGCATACCGACGTGAGTGAAAGCGAGACAGAAGGCCACGCACACTGAGGTAGGGAGGCAGCTGGCTGGAGGTGACGGTACTAAATCTGACGCTCTCGTGTAACGGTAAAAAAGCGCCTATATGCGAGCGGTCCGAATGCCCGTATATAAGCTTCACTCATTATACATATTTATGCGAGAAAGTTGGTACTAGGATGTAATAAAAATCTAATTCATTTATTTGCTTAATATGTGTGCATTGAGCAAGTCTTCGGACCTCTAATAACCTTTGAAGGATATAAGAAAACCGCATTTGACCAAGGATTTGATTTTTTCATCTTGCTGTATATGTTCCAACTTAGGACATTTAGAACATAGGGTAGTGTTCATTAAAAACGCAAATTATAATAACGAAATCACAGCATCTATATATTAACATTATAGCAATAGCCATTAATTATTGTAATTGTCAATCGTATTAATACGTAATGCCTTTCTTTTTGCTTATCCACTTTTATAAGTATTTCCATAATGTAAGATTAAGATTTTAAAACTGTTGTAAATTAACCTTTTGTTGTAATGCTGTGCATATCTTTTATAGAAATATGTAATGTGGAATGATATATGTATTTTAATGTACTGTGTATATAATGTTGATGTGCCAAAATAAGTAAAAAGCAACGCGAGGCTGGCTCAGTTTGTATGTCCATATATGACAATTCACTACACGAATATGCTAGTAAAACAGAAGCAAATAGTATTGAAGGAAACGTATTTTATTCAATAGTATATAATGAAAGAATCGTAATACATTTCATTCAGCAAAAAGATATATTACGACTTTTTTGAGACAACCGATATAAGTTGATAGATAAGGCGATTAGTGTTATTAGCAAATGTCCCATAAACGTTCGAAATAATATATAGGAAAGAAAATGTTGTTTTATTCATATGGTTAGTGTACGCTTGCGAAGTATTTTTTCCAAAGTTACAAGTGAAGTTATAAGACTAATTAAGGGAAATATTAATAAAAAAAGCATGTGTGTAACTCACACGTGTTGTTCTACGCATGCGCACACAAACACGTATTGACACACGTACATAATGCTTCCTATCTCATTTCCTCCTACATTAAATCTTATGAATTTATGTGTCCGTCTCTTTTTACTATCACTTTTTCGTTTCAACGACTTTCAAATTATAAAGATGCTGAAGAAGTTTTTACTTCAAGAAGTAATACTTATAATTATAATAATAAAGTATTTAAAAATTACATGGCAACATTTTATATAATAAATATGGGAAACGAAACGGATAAAGTGTGAGTGAGATGTATGTATGTGGAAGCGAGAGAGCGAGATGCCGTATTGAACTGGGCCAGTTTTATTTTGCACTCATGACAGGTTCTCCAACGATCTTGCCTAAATCAATGAATAAAAAAGGTTCGTTTAAAATTAGCCCGCCCGCTAATAAATGCGGAAACCACAGACCAGCACCTTCACCAACTACTCTATACGTGTTTCACCCCCACACGGAACATCATCAGGAGCTGTGCAATACCAAGCACTAAGTAATTTGCGGGTATTTTGTTTGGATTTTGCGGAATTAAGCTACATACTTATGTTTCACTAATGGATATGGACTTCCGCCAAGTAACGCTTAATTCTATCAATTACGATTATTATTAATATTAATAACATATTAAGATATCTGGGACAAGGTATAAAGCTGATTAGATGGGAATTAAGCTGAGCTTATTTGATCGATACTAAATGACCAATAGAATATGTAAATGAAGGCTTTCATGATTTAGGCACGAACGCATATACTTCTCGTAAGAATAATATAATAATATAATTTTTGAAGTAAAAACTTCTGTAGCATCGTTGTGATTTGAAAGTCGATGAAACGAAAAAGCGACAGTAAAAAGAGACAGACACATAAATTCATAAGATTTAACCTGGGAGAAAAGAGATAGGAAGCTTTAAGCAGTGTCTCTTATGTTCGTGGTTCTCTTTGCGCTCTGCTTCGCACTCGTGTTTGGCAAGGCGTAGTGGGAGTTTGCTTGGGCCTAAGCGGTGTACGTGTGTTAATACGTGTTACTTTCAAATCACAACGATGATAAGGAAGTTTACACTTTAAAATAAATATAATAAATAAAAGGTTGCCGGTGCCCACCGTTTGAAATGTCAGCTTTAATCCAAGTGAATAGAGTTCAATCCTCGCCGATGAAATACGGACACAGACCCAGTCGTAACACAAGTATTTATTTTATCACGAGGGGTTAGCGGGAATATTATTATTGTTTTTATATGATTAAGATTCATTGAAAAGTAATGAGATCATAATATTAATTCCAATTGAATTCACATTACTGTCGTCCGTAGCTAAAGCTTCGTTAAACCACAAATTATTTTTCACCTTACATGCTCGGAGAAGTTTAGTTTGTCATTCAATTTCTGCGTGGAAAATTGCGTTTTATCCGCTAGCGTGAAAAAGTGTTAAAAATTAGAAACTTTCTTTTCAAAGAAAAACACACATGGTACGTTCCAAACCGTCATTATAGTCTTTATAAGTTTCATTTTATTCTTGATTAAATTTTAATTCATTTTATTAAAAAATCACCAAGAATAAATTTTATTTAGAATATAATATTTTATTATAAGCATTTCATATGTATGGTTGGTGAGATTTCATAAAATATGATTAGATTTCGAATCGCACCCGAAAAAGAACTTTCAAAGTGATTATGGTATTCTAAGTCGAATCACATTTAATAGAAACCAATAAGAAAAGGTATTTAACATTACTAATTGTAGCAATTTCCCTTTAAATTTTTAATTTAAATAAACCACTACACCATTTTATTTAAGCTGGTTTTCTTGCACGTCAATTTTTTTCTTGCTGTAGTGAGGTGAAAAATTTTGTGTTTCGCTCGAAAGCAAAGGTTTTGACGTCTCGTACCTTTGACACACTCTCTACTATTTCGCTGGCTCAGATTTCAATAGAGGCAACTTGCGCCAAATCTCAACTTTGCAGCCTTGTATAACAAATAACTATTTTTCATATATGAGAAAAAAATATTTGTATTTGCTAGAACTAGTTTAGAAACTACAAGTAATATAAATATGATTTTTGGGCAGATTAAAAGAGAAAAACTTTATTTTAACATATACAGACATTTAAAACACAAAATGTGTCTGATGCTGATGGCAAATTATGCATTTTAGGTACTAGAAAGAGTTTTTTTGAGTGTTGTATAAGTATGTAAATACATAATTAAATAGAGAAGAAACAGCCCGAGTTTTTTGCGGCTTTTTCTCGGTACAAGCTCTCGAGGCGTAGGACTTACGAAACCATGGCGTCGCTGTTGACGACTAATACACGCATTATAATTGCTCATCTCTACTATATAAAAGAAGGACTTTGTGGGACTATATAGTCATATCTAGTTACCATAGTTACCATAAGCCTAAGAATAACAGTTTTTATAATCAATTACCGTTACCATAGCAACGCGTGGCCGGATCAGCTAGAATTAAATAAAAATCATTTGTCACTAAATTTTACTCTTTATATTTGTTTGGGTTCCGTACCCAAAGGGTTAAAACGGGACCCTATTACTAAGAGTTCGCTGTCTGTCATCCGTTTGTCTGTCACCAGACTGTATCTCAAGAACCGCGATAGCTAGACAGTTGAAAATTTCACAAGTTATGTATTTCTGTTGCCGCTATAACAACAAATACTGAACACAAAATAAAAAAAAAAATATTTAATAAAAAAATATACAACAAATGCGATTTTTTTTGCTCTTTATGCTCGGGCAATCAATAATGGCAACAGCCTACCTGTTTTTTAATTTAAACTTTTCACAAAATACTCAGTTTTATTTTTACTTTAAAATGAAATAATAAAATTAAAATAAAATAAATATTTAAGGGTGGTTCCTATACAACAAACGTGATATTTTAACTAAACTAAAAGGTTGTAAGGAACCCTTCGTGCACGAGTCCGAGTCGCACTTGGTCGGTTTTTTTTTAATACCGGGTGCCTTATATATAAATCAATTCTTAAGGAGTAAACTCCAAAAATGAAACGAAGAGCAAAATAATTTCTAACTGTGAAATATCTAGAAAGCAAAGCAGCATTTTAGTCAAGAAATGTTTAACCTTTGCTGTATGAGTGTCTGTACCACTCTCAAGAATATTATGATTAGGGTTGTCAAAACTGAGAATAAGTATATATTAATAATAATGAATTCTTAATTTATTTGTTGTTATTTAAACATTTAACTGCTAAATATCTAAAGAAATAATTATAACAAAAAATCCACTCATGTCTGATTAAATCAAGTCTCAACCAAAATGGAATTTGGATTATGAGATTATTTAGTCTGAGATTATTTAATCTTTGGATTATTTAGTCTGAGATTAGTCTTGGTGGCTAAATTAGAAGAAATCTAGGCTAAGCTATGACATGTGGGTTCGCGTCCAGTTTTCACGAGAATTCACGGACAGTTTTATTTGATTTTGTTACGAGTAGCAAATATGCATTATACTAGTGTAACGACTTCATTACAATATAATGCAATTCCTAATCTATACATACATACATATAGTCACATCTTCGTCTCTCAGGATTAGGTGGAGATCACAGATTTCCACTTACCATGATGTTGATATCTATCTCTCGCATCTTCAACTCTTATCAGTCTTCAGAGCTTGTAGCTCGTCAGTTAAGGCTACTTTTGACCTGGCCATTTATCTAGAAAAACGTGTAGGAAATGTATTGTTGTAGATTCGATAGGTATTATAGTTATAATAAGTGTTCTTGTTTGTGTCAACGATGTATTAGGTCGGGGAAAAAGTATTTTCGCATATAGTATGTATAAACTTGTAATAAAATATCTTTGGCTGTACTATTTGTATCTGGCTAGTTTTCATGACATTAAGAAGGTGAAATTTAAAAAAGAATCAAATTAGGAAAATTTTGTTTCCCACTACTTTTCATTTGTTTTTTCTTCTGTCAAAACAAGTGAGTCGATTGAACAAATGAGATACATTTTAAAATTTTATTACACAAAATTTGTGACGTTTATGGACCTAATGCAGTATCAATAAGAGTAGCACGAAGTGTCAAAGATGCACCTCGCTCTGGTCGCTCTGTTACGGATAAAAATAACGTTATTTTTGAAAAAGTGGAGCAAGATCGGCATATCAGCAGTTATGACATGACTGAAAAACTGAGACCACAAAACAGTTTTGACCCATTAGAAAAAAGCTGGGTACACAAAAAAACTCGATATTTGGCTGCCATACGAGCTCACTGAAAGAAGCCGAATGAAGCGTGTACTCATTTGCGATTCTTTATTGTCACGTAACGAAACCGAACTGTTTTTGAAGAGATTGATAACCGGTGCTGAAAAATGGATCACGTATGACAAGAAAGTGCAAAAAAGGTCGTGGTCAAAGGTTGGTAAGGCTTCACAGAATGTGGCAAAGCCTGGGTTAACTCGCAATAAAGTGATGCTGTGTATAGACCCACCATAGGGTGGGATTGCAAGGGCATTGTTCATTATGAGCTTTTACCGCCGGGCAGAACCATCGATTCGGATCTCTACTGCCAACAACTGATGAGATTAAAGCAAGTTGAGAGAAAGCGGCCGGAATTGATTAATAGAAAGGGTGTGGTCTTTCATCACGATAACGCTAGACCATATACATCTTTAGCCACACATAGCAAAAATAAAGAGAGTTTGGCTGGGAGGTGTTAATGCAACCGCCTGGCCTTACATCTTCAGATTTCCACTTGTTTCGGTCTCTTCCGAATTTTTTAGGCAGTGTCAGATTAACATCAAGAGAGGACAGCCAAAACTTCAGCAATGGGATCATGTCTCTACCTACAAGATGGCAGAAAATCTACCAACAAAAATGGCACATATACACCTATAAATTTTAATTACCATAAAAAATGGAATGCCAAATTTAAGAAAGCATCAATATTATAAATATGCGAAGAATTTTTTTTTTTTAGTAATAATAGTAAAGTTATTCAGTTTTTAAAATTGCGGAAAATATCGCCAAATTTACAGACACAATACATTGTATTCAATGAACTTCCGTCAATGAAAACGTATCACACCATCTCAAGTGAAAATGAACTTACTGTACATGGCAATAAGGTAGAATATATGCTAGCAAGCCGCCCCACTCCCGCTCAAGAACCAAAAAGCACCGATAGGTAAATACTCAATTAATAAATCAAACTTATCTTTCATACTTTATTGGGCGTAGAACCGACAAAATTACGTTTAGATAGGTATTAAGTTAACAAAATAACATACAATTTTTTTTTAACCAAAATGCAAATAGGTCATTAAATTATTCACGAGTAATTTTGGCGTATTAACATACTTAGAATTAGCATATGTAAAAAGATTATTGTTATGTACATTACCTGTTCACATTAAAGTCACTGTCTTACAAATATTTCATTAATTGTTCAAAGTGTCCTCCTCCATTTTCAACACACACACTAGCCCGTTTTAACAAATTTCCTTTTAAAGAAATTAATACGTTTCTTTGCATTTTCACTTCATTAAAAGCGTCTATTATTCGCTGTTTTAGCACTTCAATAGTGTCAGGTTCACTTACATACACTCTACGCTTTATTTCACTCCATAGGAAAAAGTCTAAAGGTGTAAGGTCTGGTGAGCGCGCGGGCCACGGCACCGGGCCGCCGCGGCCGATCCATCGGTCACCGAACTCTTCGGTGAGGTACTCTCTCACAGCACGATGGTAATGTGGAGGTGCACCGTCTTGTTGAAACCACAACCCTCTCAAGTTCGCCAGTGGAATGTCATCCAACATAGTCGAAACCATCGTGCGGAGTAGATTTAAATAGGTTTCGCCCGTGAGTCGGCTCTCAATAAAATATGGACCGATGATTTCATCGTTCAATATGCCGGCCCAAACGTTTACACTAAACCTATGTTGAAACGAATGCTCTCGCGTGAGCATAGGATTCCTGTATGACCACCAATGTTCATTATGATGGTTAAACAATCCTATTCTGGTGAAAAGGCACTCGTCGGAGAAAAGCACGTTGGCGTTTGGATTACTTATTACCCAACGACAAAAAGTAATCCTCGGCTCTCGGTCAACGGTCGTAAGTTCTTGAACTTTACGATAATGGTACGGATGCATACCAGCCGAGTTTATTATCTTCCAAGCCGAATATTGATTAATACCAAATCGTCGAGCAGCATCATGGGTGCTTCTTCGTGGATCTTCCTCAAAGTACGTCACCACGTCGTCATACAAGTTCTGAGAGATCGGTGGTCTCCCTCTTCCTTGCGCGTGCGATGGCACTTAAAATGAGCCATGGTCTAGGAGCCGTTGATAAGCACTTAACACTGTACTGTAGTTTGGCTGTCGAGCATTCGGGTACAGCTCTCGGTACATCCGTAAAGCCGCCGACACGTTTTCACCGCTCAAAAAATAAGCACGAACCATCATGACATATTCACGAGATGTAAACTGATAAGCCATGATTTTATTATGTACTTAACGAGTGTAACTGATCGATCACAAAAGCGTATGCGCACAGGCCGACTGACGAGTGGTAACTAAGTAATTAGGTCAAGGTCAAAGAAATGGTTATGTTCCCGGCATTTACGTCATCAAATCACGTGACATGCGCAGTAGCAAGTTTAGGTACATTATTTACTACTGCGCATGTCACGTGATTTCAAAATGCCGGGATTATACACGTGCAGAGTGGTGCGGGTTAGGGATATTCGATATACATCGATGCATTGAAAACATCGATGTTTACAATGCGATGCATCGAATCGATCCAATGTTTTGAAATGCTTTCGATATACTCGATGTATCGATGTTTTTTGCATTCACAATGCAATATTTCTATAAGATATAAAATACGTGTGTAAAAAACAACTACGCCTCTGAGCCCTCAGATAGGATACGAACCCACGACCTTTCGCCATCCGGGTGACTGCTCTGACCGCTGAGCTACCGAGACGCTGGCAAACGTGTCGAATTTTACAAATGTATTTCAACTTCTACTATGAGCTAGTATCGTTCCACCAATGTTGAATGCTAACTACCTTCAACATTTTATTTTATTTTATTTTATTTGGAAAACAAACAGTGATAATATGTACATAAAGTTACAAACTAAAATTTTATCTAAACACCAATTAAATGTTTTCACATATAATTACTAAAACTACACGCCTATTACTACTACTACTACTACTTTGGAGATAAATCTAAATAAGAAGATAAAATAACAATTAAACACAGTAAAATATAACTTTAGTGAATACAATAAAAAAAAATACATAAAAAGTCACCATAGTTTTACTACATTGGGACCGACTCAAACCAACGGTCAGATAAGGCCTTTTTAAATGAGTCAGGGCTAGAATTAAATATATCGAGATTGGGACAGTCAGTCAGCTGATTAAACGAAAACTCAGATCTGTTGAAGTATGAGTTTTGCCCATGGTTGGTAAGACTCATAGGAACAGCAAAAATTGTTTGATGTCGTACAGATCTGTTTGGGACTCGCAGTTGTAACCTAGAAAGTAGGTAAGGTGAATCTATTTTTGATTGGGCAACCTTAGCCAATAGAGTGATGTCTGCAATACTTCTTCTGACATGCAATGGTATCATATGATGTCTCTTACATCGAGCTTCATAATTGACATCTATAGATTTGGACTTATACTGAAGAAATCGCATAAATTTGCGCTGTATGACTTCAAGCCTCTCTATATAAATATTATATTGCGGATTCCAAACATGGGAGCCATATTCAAGTATACTACGGACGTATGCGCAATATAAAATTTTTAACACTTTAATATTCTTGAATTGTGAGCATGATCTTAAAACGAAACCCATCATTCTGTTTGCCTTCTTAGAGATATGATCGATGTGAGCGTCGTAACATAGTTTAGAGTCATGTAATACCCCTAGATCACGGACCTCATGTACCCTTTTAAGTTTAACTCGTTTAAGGGTATAATTATATTCAATAATTTTATATTTACGAGTGAAGGTTATGGAATGACATTTTGGTAAATTTAATTCTAATTTGTTTAGTGCACAATACTCTTCAAATCTGTCAAGATCTTGTTGTAAATGATGACTGTCGTCAATTGTACTGATTGATTTAAAGATTTTTAAGTCATCGGCATATAACAAAAATTTTGAATGCAAAAAACACGTTTTAACGTCGTTAATAAAGATATTGAACAACAAGGGTCCGATCAGGGAGCCCTGAGGCACCCCAGAAGGAACACCGTACCATTCAGATACAAATCCATTTAATGCAACAGCCTGAGACCGGTTATCAATATAAGAAGAGAACCATCGAAATAGGTTTCCGTGTATTCCTGCTGCCAAAATCTTCTGGAGGAGAATTTTGTGGTCGATTCGATCGAACGCTTTCATAAAATCAGTTAATATGGCATCCACTTGCCCTCCCGAATCCATAGATGATGTAGTAAAATCGACAAAAGTTAAAAGATTAGTGGTAGTGGAACGCTTCTTAAGAAATCCGTGTTGTTCCGCAATAAAAAATCGAAAGGAATATTTTTTACAAATATTTAACAATCGATTAAGATGGAATCAGCTATAATTATGTTTTTAATTTATTTTTTTGCATTCACAATGCAATATTTCTATAAGATATAAATTCAAATCCCATCTGAGGGCTTGGAGGCGTAGTTGTTGTTTACACACGTATTTTTTATCTTACCAATGAATTTCATAAAAACTCAAGTTTAACCACTAAAATTCTGCCTAATATTTTTTTCCCTATTTGTTTAATTAAAAAAGAAAAGTTGATGATTCAATAGTGGACTGGCATGAGATACAGGCTGGTGACAATCGGACAGCGAAATCTTAGTAATAGGGTTCCATTTTTCCACTTGTCAGTCCGTTACCGCGCCTTACCCCTCTCAACAGTCCCAGTACAGTGCGAATTATGAAAACGATGTCGGATTCTTAGATAAAAATGCCTATTTCTCGCTTAATAATTAAGCCAGGACCAATCAAAAAATACTACCATAAAGCTGATTAATACAGAATCCACCACAGAATATTAAGATCTGTGTATCTTTAGGACGGTTCCGTCCAATATCAACTCCAGACGCTGGAGTCGAAGGCGAAGAAACTCATCGGCAATAACGAACTTTTTAATAATAAGCTGAAGGGCCTTGAACATTGACGGAAGTTAGCTAGCCTATCCGTTTTTTATAGGATACATTTCCGAGGGTGTGCAGCAGAATTGCACAGCCTTGTTCCGCCGTCCCCATTTTTTCATCGGACAACCAGACTTACGAATTGGCTTTATTTGTTTGATATACCAAAGAGTCGCACTAAGATTTTTGGTTCCAATTTTGTAATACGTACCGCTAAAGAGCGGAACTCTTTGCCTGATAAATACAATTTAGGATCTTCAAGTCACTAGTGAATAGGTTTCTTCTAGGCAAGCGCGTTACATCCTAGATCGCATCGTCACTTACCATCAGGCGTGATGGCGGTCAAGCGCTTTCCTATTCACGATAAATAAAAACTCAAAAATAAATCGTAATTTAAAGCCACACGGTAATTTGAATATGGTAGCAATTGCTACCAGGACTGATGAGGGATGTTGACTGGCAATTACTACCGTGGCTTGACAAGTAGTTATACCCTTTGGGTATGGAACCCTAAAAAAGTACTCGATGCGTACAAAATATCGCTGTTTACACCTGATACATCGAAAGACATCGATGTACAGTTCTGATTTATCGAATCGAGAAAAACATCGATGTTTTTCCAAAACGGACACCCCTAGTGCGGGGGAAGGGAGCAGCGGGGGAGGGGCGCAGCGGGGAAGGGCGCGGCGGCGGGGGTTTTATGTTTGCACGCGCCAGGATTGGGTCATTGCGCACCGATACATACCTATGTGTAAGTTACGTATTCAATAAGATAGTAAAGTCGTAGTAAATATTTGAGATAGACCATTTTTTAAGTTTTTTAAGGATAAATTAGTTCATGTTTTTTTTTGCGCTTAAACCTAAGTCTATAGTATCAGTAGTCGATACTGATAACGCAGTTTAATTTTTTATGGTAATTATATTTTAATCGTGTATACTGTAATTAAATGTAAATTAGCTTTAAAAAATAATGCCTTGAATTTTCATATAAAATGCGAAGAAATTTTTTCCCCAACCTATTATATATAAACTTTTTTCAGTTATTTTAACAATTACTTATTAATATCGTTCACTTTTACCTTGCTTGCAGGACAAGTGAACTATTTAAAATGAGTACATTATTGATTTAGTTCATATATGTCGAGGGTATTCTGGCAGTACCGAATAAGTGCACAATATGCCATAATGAGAAAAAGTCAATTTAAGTTTTGAAAAATCATAGTTCAACGGTGAAGCAAAATAACAACATGATAATCAATACTGTAGTTAGATTATTTATCCAACAAGATTCTGATACATTATTGTATGTAATAATTATCATTAAAAGTGAAGGAAAACGGGAAAGTATGCGCCATGGTAGTGCAGTTATTTCGTTTTACCTGAAATTCGTAAATAAGCTGTAAATCCCATATAACGCAAATTATTAATACCTGCTATATCAGAAAGGGTTCATTGCACGGCCTTGAATTATTTTATGTTAAAATAATTTAATAAATCTTGTATTTTAAACGGAAAAATACAAAATTATTCAAAGTTATCCGTTTTTACCTGTAAATATTTTGGAAATTACTGTATTTCAAAAACCAATAAAACTATTTTTATTTTATTTTAATGTATTAATCAGTTAAACAGCTTTTACGTGCAGATAAAATGATAATTATAATGAAAAGATATTAAAAAAAAACAATCAACAGAAAATCACACATCTTCCTCACACGACAGCATACCCTCTTCTTCAACATCTACAGGACCGTTTACCGTCTTCAAACTTTTATACCAAGGCTCCAATTCCTCCGGTATTATGTTTTTTTTTATTAAATACAATAAATCCTTTTTTTTTGCCTCCGATATAGGTAATGATTCTCCATATTTTTTTTTCAACTCGATTAGAAATAATTCTTCACTTTCCTTTCTTTTTGTTCGTGTGGCTCTAGTATTTCCTCCCTTGCTAGTAACATCTATGAAATTAAAATTGTCACTCATGTCGTAGTTATAATAAATTCTTTTCTCCCCTTTTACGAATCGCAGTCTCTTAATTTTAAGCCACTGAACTTTATTTCCCTTATTGTCCCTATCTTTGTTATGAATTATGCTAGAAGCCAAATCTTTCAGATCATAAAATTCATGATATTTAAACTCTTTTGTTTTATATGGTTCCTTGACGATCTTCTTTTGAACAACATGTTTTGTCTACGCCTTGCACGTTGGCATATGGCAATCCAGTCTTGAATAGAATATACAGAAGTATCTTTCTTTTGTGATTCAATAGCGCTGTGCATAGAATCTGCCTCCATGTATGTATGGCCAGATTCCAAAAACTTTTGGTCAATTATCTGCAGATGTTCAATATTATGAACAGCCCATAAAAGCAAAGCAGCCACATATTGATTTCTATTTTGGCCTGAGCAAGTGTCTGAAAAAAGACTAACTTCGGTTGGTTACATTTGATGGAACACATTTAGATAAATAATGCAGTAAAATGGTTCCGATTTCACAGCTACCCTTTTTACCATTCAGTTCAGACCACAGAAAACAGTATGCATTATTGGGTAGACCTGCTTCATAAATTGTGAGGTTAAATACGCACAGCTTCCGAGAATAATACAGAAGGCTTACATTGCAGTGAGGTATCTGAAGTATAGCCTGCAGATCAAATGAAAGTGAAATAAAATTAGGGTCCTTGTTAGCTCGTTCCTTATCTTTTTCCTTCTCCGCATTACACTTATTTTTTCTCTGGATATGCTCTGTATATATTTTTTCTAATGAGATCTTCTTCTCTTCGTCAGAATTTTCATAATTTCTACAAAGTGCACATTGATCTTTTTTGGGTACAAAAAAGCTTAAGTTGTATTCCATAGAAAATATTCTTCTATATGTCAGTTCATTGGCTGCTTCTTGGTTTCTTTCTTGGCATAATTCTTTGTACAATGTGTACATTTTTCGTATATTAAGATCTGCGCTCAAATACTTTCTATTTGTATCTTTTCTTGTATAGTGAGATTCCATACATGGAAATGATTCAATATGGCGACGAATTCCTTCCAAGATCTCTGGCTTAGTTTTGTTAGCTGGCTCATGTTTTCCTCTATTATCAAAGCCATTAAAAATACCAGTACTATTGCGTTTTTTTACAGCGTCAAAGACGACAGATGGTCCAATATTGAGAGTATTCGTAAAAAACTTTTGACAAACTTGCATTTTTACGTCATTTTTTGTAAAGTAGCATTTTTTTGTATAAGCTCTTTGCTCACGTTTATTTTTCACAGCAAGTACTCGCTTAGGACGCTCTACACATACATGGGAAAGAATGAAATTTTTCCTACCCACGAAATCAAGATTCCAGTAATGTCGACATACTTCGTTTCTAGCATTTTCGTCAAAGTTATGAGAACATTTAAACTTACATTCAGAACAGTTTATGTCCTTTGGAACCTTTGCTGGCCGATCTTTAGAGCGATACTTGTAGAGTAAACCGTCACGTCTTCTTCTTTTTGCTACGTTAATTGCCCAACATTCAGGATTTGATTTTCTCCACCTCTTCATTGGTTTAACCTTTTTCCATATTTTATTTAAAATTTCCTCTAATATAAAGTTAGCAGTTTCAGCCGATTCTTTTTGTTTTCTATTTTCTTCCCGTAGCAATTGAAAATTTTGTTCAAATAAACCATCGACTCCGTCATTATTTGACTGTAGATGGTCTGCAAGGAAATCTTTAGGGGCTCCATTATTAGCTGGCTGCAAATCTTCTCCTAGTAAATCTCGAAGAGTAATTAAGACACCATTTTGATCACATGGATCAAAATGGTGGCTGGGAGAGGGCAAACAGGTTGGATCTTCGTTGTCAGATATATCGCCGAACAAGCTCTCCACATCCATCTCAATTTCGTCACTGACACATTCATCTCGAAAAAGTCTTGGTACTGGTTGACGACCTGCAAAATATCAAAAATTATACATATCTAGATTTTTTTTCTTTAAGCAGGTTAGGGACTGAGATATTATCCTTACAGCAATAAAAATATGCTGAGGTAAGGTAAGTTTAGGAAAGAATGGAAGGAAGGTAAGGTAAGGTAAGTTAATCTTAAGGAGAGTAATTGAGTGACCCAACATGACAGCTTTCTAAATAGTTAGCATCACCTCTAAAGGGTCGATATACTTTACGGTATTAAGATTTTCTCACCTAACTCCTGGCGTGTTGTCATTCGTGCCTACTACATACACACTGATACCAATTAATACATGGTATAGGTATACACGTGACCGTTGGGGAGGCCTATGTTCGGCAGTGGATGGCGTTTGGCTGATATGATATTTTGTATGACAAAAAGAAAGGTACTTGCAAGAACACTTACCTGATCGACGTCTGGAAAATCCACTTTTGTTAGTTTCATGCACATCTGCGACGGTAGTGATATCATTATGATGTTGAATTGGTTCGCTAGAACTTTCAGAAGAAGAACGATATCCTAGAAACATAAATTAATTATTTATTAAGCGTATAATAACATAATAAACTTTTGTTTTGAATATAGCAAAACTATAACCTTAAATTACGTAATTAGAATATAAATACCTTCTAGTATCCTATTGTTTATTACCAATGCCACAATCTTCTTTGCTCTGGAAGACATTATCACATACACTTTATGTTTTAAACAAACATTATCTATAACAGAGTATTTAAACAAAAATCTATAACACGTGCACACGCGGAGACCTTCAAAGAAACTAAAAACGTTAACAAACAGAACCAACAAAGTGATTCTTATCTACTTTTGCTTGTGAAGTGGAGTATCAAATTTCATTACTTGTACCATGCAAAACATAACAAACTCACTTATTCTGTTCTGCCTGTGAATAAAACTCAGCAGTGATTTTGTTTTAATAGTGAAAACCAAATAAAATTCAATATATTGATTTACCTGGAAATAAAATAATAATTAAATATTGTTGTTTTTATGAGGAAAGAGAGTAAATGCTTTTATATTGTTATTACTGTATATTATTATTTCTGTTGTGTCATAAGAGAACATATCACTTTCTGATTTTAACTTTAAAGAAAAAATATGCTGGATATCTGCTTTACACAGAAAATACTACTGTAATTAAAGCATTTGATGTTATTTGGTTTTGCTAGATAAAAAAAGCAAAAAAAATTAAGAATATTGGTGTATGTAACATTTTTTTTGTATTTTTGCACTTATTCGGTTCTACCAGAATACCCTCGATGTATGCTTTATACTTTCCGAATATAAAAAAAAATATTAGATTCGTTTAGTTTTCAAAGAACATCCCTCTAAATATTTTGACCCTTACGCATGAAAATTTAAACCAAAATGGAGGCAAGTTACTTGGAATCCTTAACCATTTAAAATATATCTAGCTGCAGAAACCTAGCCATTTTATGATAAATGGTAGATGACCTGACAATTTTTAATATTAAAAACAAAAATCAAACCCAAGTACGTCAGTCAGGATTTAAACTGGTAGCTTGATCCATTATGCCTTTTATGCACCTTTCCTGTGAAGATGGCTGTGATTCATGAACACTTATAATTTACGAACGTATGAATGAAATCTTATTATAACCACAAAATGTTTGGGGTAATAGCTTTTTCTCATACTAAATTTATTTCACGTGCGCAAAATAAAATTTCAAATTCAGATTTTAAGTGGTAACCCTACGAATTTTGATGACAGTTGTAAAGATTACGATGACATTTGGCGTGGTCTCTCCGTGGAACGGTGCGCGGAGCTTTTTATTTGGCAGTTTGTCTTAATGCCCTTTATAAGTGGGATAATCATTTCCGGTAGTAATGACGGCAGCCATTTTGTTAATATTTAATGGCCGTATACTTTTACAGTTGGCGATTACGGTAACAGATGCGAAACTTGTTAGGGAAAAATCATATTTTTTTTTGAAGTTTGTGAAGGGAAATATAATTATGTATTGAGAAATAATGAAATTGAGTTTTTTGTATTTTTTTTTCTCCTAAAGTATAGAATAACAATGATGTCAAGGTATAACTATTAATAACAAATAATATATTATAAATGCTCGTGATCATATATCAGATTGAATATAAAATATTCCAAATGATTTGTTTTATTAAATTTTATGTAATTTTCAACTAATAAATTTGAGATTTTGAACTACAGATATTTTAAACATTCATATATGTAAATTTGACAGAAACTCTTCTGGCATTCTTTTTTTTTAAAGAAAGTAGGCATGCGCTTGACCACTATCTCGCCTGATGGTAAGCGTCGATGCGATCTAGGATGTGACGCGCTTGCCTAGACGGTACCTATTCACTCGTGACTTGAAGATCCCTAAATTCTATTTGTCAGGAAAGACAGACTCAGGCAAAGAGTTCCACTCCTTAGTGGTACGTATCACAAAATTGGAACCAAAACGCTTAGTGCGACTCTTTGGTATATCCACCATGTAACGGTGTCGCCAATTTGTAAGTCTGGATCGATCTGAAGAGAAAATCTAAAACAGATATCTAGTCTTTGTTCTTATTAATTTGCATTTATTAAATTAAAAATATTTGTTACAATCAAACCAATAAGCTTGTGTTTTGGATGCCAAGGTAACGTACATATATAATACATACATATGTTACATTATATACAAAGACCTATGATTTAGGTACAAATGCTCGTATTTATTTAGCAAACATCTGACAATTAAAGAATTCAAACCCAGGACCTTCGGTGCGAAAGGCAGAATCACTACCGTTGCACAAAATGTTCGTTAAAGTTAAACTTAAAATAGCTCGTTATTGAGTTTAACATTGCCACATGAATTTTTTAATAAATAGTTTTGCAATTTGGAATTCCCCAAGTAATATCGTGATATTTTTAATTAAAAACTTTTTGGTTTTCTATTTTAAACTATTTTCAGTGTATTTGAACTTGATATAATATTCTAATTAACAAACTTTTGTTTCAGGTATGTTTTATGCTGACGTTGAATCTACGCACTAATAGTGAGTTTATCTTATCGAAATTAAACTGTATAAAAAAGTCTAATCAATTGTATTTTTATATTTCATTCCACGAATCGACAATTATACTATTTGGATTGTATCAGTAATAAGAAGTTTGCTCCGCCCGCCCTTGGAGTGCTTACATTGGCGGGCCATACGATCCGATAGCGAGGAACAAGGAAAGGGTGAAATAGTTCTACAAAGCGATACCGATCACTTGACCGAAACTAATGGGCCTGTATTATTTTACTGTACATAGAAAATGTTAGAATAAAAATAATGTTAACATAGGGATAAGCGTCATTCGTACTGTTTGAAATAACTATTTTGGTTAATATTCTAACTTACGTGCATAAAAAAACATGGATAGTTTAGGTATTATACTTATGGTTTATAATACGAAGTAATAGTGTAATTAACTAATTTATATTAATAACTTATGCTCGTATTTATAGAGTAATATATATCATTAAAATTAATCTTTAGTTTTAACCATGTTCCGTATTCAACAGGCGTTTGTTATTAAATGCTTGTCTGTACTTAAAATCAAAACTATTTATAGGCTTAATTTGCAAATTGCGGCCGTATAGTTGGGCATTAAAGCCTTATTATTCAGATGGTTGGAGTTACGGTGACTTTATCGCGGCCGCCCTAGAGTTCCGGCCCAGCCCGGTTGGGCGGGCGGGCCAAATCGTTTAGTAGAGACAAACGAAGGGAAACAGATATTAGATAAGTTTTCGATAGTTAATTAATGGCGTATTATGGGGTTAGGTTGAAGAAGTTTTTTTCTATTATTTTGATAAGGGTATTGAAGACTAGACATGATAAGATATAACAAGGTTATCTCCTCATTTGTTGTAAGATAAAATTAGTCTAATTTTTGCATCACCATCTTCATAATCATCCTTTTAAATATCTCCACTTTGGTACTCGAAACTGTGAATTTTGGTCACCCACTTAATTACCAACTATCGCGAACGATGCTTATCCTCCGCCAAAATGTGCCAAACATACGACTTCATTTATTTTTAAATAAATAACAGGGAAGGCCTTGCGGCACCTTTAAGGTTAACTCGCTTTATCGTTGATCCTGTCTTGGCTCCTAGGCTTTATAAGGATTAAGAGAAAATCCATATAATGAAAAAAGATTTCATTACGTATGTTTCGTCCCGATTTATGCCATTGTCCTTATTTTTTATTAAAATGTACGCGACATTGTTAGAAATTTGAAATGAAGGGTCCACTGCAATAATGATGAATGTCCAAAAACATTTATTTCCTAACCAATAATGCCATTCGGTTAGTTTTAATTCCCTAAGAATGATTATTTTCCAAAGAAATAATATATGATACATATACTTTAACTTTAATAAACAACATTTTATTATCTTCATGTCTGAGTTTTTATCACATCCTTTATAAATTTAAAACCCAAAAATAAAAGGCAAAGGACATTCATCATTATTGCAGTGGACCGTTCAAATTATTCGTTTAGTATTTCATATACTTAAAGTTTGAACTGAAACTAAATACTGGAGAACTTTCTCATTTGTGATTGTGAATAGCAACCGTTTAATCTCCTCATATTTTCACATAAACAACTGTGAACAAACGAAAACTAAAACCCTTTTCAAAGCATCCAACATTCCATTCAGTTCAACAATAAAATCGTTCAGTTTTTCAAACAATAGCGAACGCATAGTCGACTTAAAAGTTGGTACATTCATTTCCTCTCTCGACCAACGACCACCAGTATTCAGTACTCATTACTGGGTCCAGACTGTCCGGTAGCAAGTCCGTCCGGATACCGGTGTCTGAGTGTCCGGATAGCTCTTGCATACGATCCGATTTCATCTTAGATTAAAATCAGCTCGAGAAACAATACAGTTTAGGTTTGTATTTTTAATTAATTTTTTCAATTCACAATGCCATATTTCTATTAGATAGGAAATAGATGGGAAAAAGTAAATCACCATTGTCAACCTTTTTAACAATAAAATTTGGACAATGATATGGAATATAATGTCAAGCCACTCGCACTACGTTATAACAAGTACAAAGTTATACTACTTCGTAATAAATTAGTTAAAAAAATATCTATACCCTCATAAGTCTCGTAATATTTTTATTCTGACAACAGATGGCGTTACTTTGCCGATCGGTTTAAATAGCTCGACGGCGTATTCACAAATGATGTATGCGTGATTTCCCGTTTGTCATAAGGATATACATTACTTCTTTTCATTCCGAAACTCTTTTGCATAATATTAAATAAGTTACGTTATATCAGACAACATAAACAACTACACATATTTTTTTTACATATCTATCAGTCTATTTTTCTTGTGTATTTTTAAGTTTTTACAGGTTATTGACCCCTTTTCAAAGTTCAACTGGTATAATAGTAATAAATTTAATTTTCCAATTAGCTGAATTGACTCTACGTGTCGTTCGGTACAAGCCCGAGTTGCAATCCACAAAACACTTCCGTGATTAAATCTCTGCTCCGTGCATATAGCACGTTTTATCCACACAACGCGGTTCAGTTCAGTTTTAGCGAAGCGATGGATGTTGCTTTAATGAAAATAAACAAGTCAGTTTCAATGCAACTTGTGGAGATTGGTGGGAATGAATAGAATCCTAATTGTTTTAAAACTAACAAACTTTTACAAAAAAAAAATTAAGATTTACCTACCTTTTTCTAGCTTATTATTGTCACGAGCTGTAGGTATAGGTTCATATAATAATATAATTGATTTGTCCCGAGGTTTAATTACCTAAATAACTTACACATAGTAACACACTTGCTATCTCTTTCTTCCTTGCCTACTACAATTGCACCTACTTTTTATATCTACGCACGTTTCTCTGAAACGTTAGTAACTTTATTAAACTCGATTTCTTATTCGTAAGATTTTAGAAACGAACGGTAGTGGGTGATACGTCACATTTTAACATTATAAAAAGTGGCCTCAATTTATTTTAAACTTAAAATGTATTTAATAGGAAAAAGAAGACAAAGGTACAGTAGTTCTTTTAACTCTTTTTAGAAGACGTTTTCACAGCACACTGGTGAAGACTATGAATTTAGTCAACCTATGTTAAAAAACCTTTATGACCACAGGCTGTTACAGGAACGGCGATTATTTGAAGGATGGAGTTGATTGCTTTTGCTTTTGTTCTACATTTCTAATAAATATTTATCTATAATTTTTACAAGCGATAAAAAAGTTTCATTACAAATAAATTGTAGCACATTAAAGGGAGAAAAAGAGAAAAGCGAAAAGCTGAGTTTCTTGCGGCTTCTTCTCGGTACTAAGTCTCCCGTCACAGGACTTACGAAGCCATGTTATAGTTAACTTTCATTAAATGCATTTTAAATGTTCATATTTAATCTCTATTCATTTTATCTTTATCTTATGAACACACCTACTGAAAAGGAGTCAATCTATCTCTCATACGAGTATATATATATATATATATGCAGGCGCTTGACCGCTATCTCGCCTGATGGTAAGCGACCGTGCGATCTAGAATGTTACACGCTTGCCTAGGAAATAATGCTTGTCACCCTCACCTTGAAGGCCTGACCTCTGCTACTAACGTAGCACCCCCTGGAGCTCTGGAAACCTTACTCACTCAAAGCAACACAACAACATAAAAGTGCTTGTTATTTGGCTGCGGTCTTCTGTAAGGTGGAGGTATTTCACCAGTTGAGTTGCTCCAATTTGAGCGGAATAGTTCGCTATGACCTCTCTTAAAAACAAAAACAAACTAATAAAACTAGAAAGCAAACACGGTTATTTTTTAATGAGTGAACAACGTGTGAATGTAAAAAACGAGCTTAAATTTGTTTACCGAATTTCCCATCGCTGCAAGATTGTTTCGCCGAATGTTCATTTTTTATCTCAAGATTCTTAATGATCACTACTATATTTTAAACTAACTTAATCGTATTCGATTGAAAAGAGACCCAGTCTGTTTTTTATTTTAAGTTGAATCTATCTTTTCGACATTCCTAATGTTGAAAATTTTTGAAAATAAAATTTAATTATTCGTTGTAACGAGCTTTCGGCTAACAAATACTCCGGTAGAAAAATCAATTGTGTTAAGAAAGATATGACAACGACATGGCCTCCTGTAAATACAAGTTACCCTTCACAACACAAAAAATACAAAATATTTTTTATATCCAAATTAGTTTTTTTGTGTCCAATTTCCTATAAAGAGCTATCATGAACAAAATGATGAATTTGCCTAAACTTTCCGAAGAAATCGAATCCACCGAATCTCTCGAATGATGTGTGTCTAATTTCATTCGATTCAGACTTAAGTGAATCGTCGTGAAATCGATTTTGGCCGACGTTCAGTTATTCGCCCGATACAAATTTCAATCAGACTTTGTGTAAGCTATTTCACTGATATTCTGATGAATATGTGACTGGTAATAAAAATATACGGTCTAGTAATATATTGGATGGAACTATATAAAACCTTTTTCAAACGATTATTGGCTGCAAAGAATATGACCAAGCCAAGGTTTCGATATTTATTTTCAGGGTTTTGATCTGAAAGGAAACACGGTGTGTTTTTCTTTTATAGAAAATCTCTGTAGTCTATTTCTTGTATATAAAGGCAAAATAAAAATTATTTACTACGGACTTCTACTGTCAAAAATCACATTTTTTCGCATTTAAATGAAATCTTGTATGAAGATGACAACTAGAAGAGGATATTTTTATAGATATTTTTTCAATGGCGTCGTTAGTAAGTGTACTAACATTGTTTTCATAATAACTTTATTATATTACTATATTATAGACACGTATCGTAAAATTTTAACTAATTACGAATGCCATCCGGAAAGCAGTTGCGTCAAACGGAACGCTCGAGTATAGAGTAGCTGTCGGACAAATTCTAATATGTTCAGTTGTATATTAGCTGTCGGTATGCACAGTTGCGTCAGGCTGGTATTGACTGTGTTGTTTATGTGAACGTTCATAATGTTAAAGAAAACAGAGGGCCAGGAAGCTTATCGGCAATGAGGATTCTTTTTAATAATAAGTTCAAAAGCCTTGAGCATAGACGGAATGTAGCCTATCCATTTTTTATATATTTCTGAGATTGTGCAGCAGAATTGCACGGTTTTGTTCCGCCTATTTCGTTTATTTTATATCTTCGGTTGTTAGTAATCGATCCTCATTTATTTTATTATATATTTATGGAATAGGTAGATGAACAATAATATTTTTTTCCCAAATGACGACTTATTCGCAGCTTCGGAGTATAAATTTGGAACAAATTTGGAAGTTTTAGATGAAATACTAAATTATTCCCATTTTTTCAACGGACAACCAGTCTTACAAAAAGGCGCCATCGTTATATGGTTGATATACCAAAGAGCACTAAGCATTTTGTTTCCAATTTTGTGATCAGGACCGCTAAAGAGTGGAACTCTTTTCCGAGAATGAGTTTCCTGATAAATACAATTCAGGGGTCTTCAAATTACGAGTGAAAAGGTATCTTCTAGGCAGATGTGTTACATCTTAGATCACATTGTCGTTTACCATCAGGCGAAATACCAGCCTTTACCTATTCACGGTTAAAAAAAGAGAACGCTGCCTATTGTAATGTTAAGACTGTGATTAAATTTCACCAATTTTACCACCCATATAGCTTCATCAGACTATCATTTGTTTACACAACCAAAGGAATCAGATGAATAACTGAAAAAAGCTGTGACTATATACGTATCTTAATAGACTGGCGGCGAAAGAATATGATGCTGGAATATAAAGACTCGTTACAATAAATTCTTAAGTCGTTTAAGACATTTCCTTTACAAATAAAATGTTATTGTATCTATATAAAAATTCCATTTAATAGTGTTTGACCGTGATGAACTCCGTAAGTACTCAACCGATTTTTTGAAAGAACGAAAGAAAAATATTTATTGGAAACTCAAATACACAACAGCAACAGATGTATATAAATAATAAGGGTAACAAATTAAAAAAAGAAAGGTACATATAAATGGAAAAAAAATTTGCTAAAAAGGTTTTGATGATTATTTTTTCATATAGACTTAGGGCAGAGGATAGGTTTCATTTTAATTTATAACACAGCAACGCGTGGCCGGGTCAGCTAGTAGTTTTATTTGTATTCTCAAGCGGGTACTGCTTTGACAACGTATAAATAAAGGCATGTTTTTATCATAATATTTTTGGTGCGTTCACACAAATCACGCAAAAGTTTCCATATGTCACTATAAACAGATTACAAAAGTAGGTTGCGTCCTTTTTAAATGAAGAGTGATGAGCACGTACGTGCGATGCCATTAGCGGAGCCGACTCTTGCATTAACAGCATGTTTTAAACTCATTATGACGCGGATGGTCGCGAATGCTTTCTAATTAAGTATTAACACAATCTGTTACAGCTTCTTTTAATTATTTTGGAATTTTCGCATCGTCGCTTACCGTCAGGCGTGATAGTGGTCGAGCGTTTTCCCGTTCACGATTAAAAAAAACAATTTCGTGGTTTTTTTTTTTTATTTGTTGTTTTAAGGAACTTTTGTAAACAGTCACATGTCACCCCCATTGTAATTATATAAATATGGGATAATACGCTAAAGTTGAAAATTAATTAATGAATATTATTTGATTTAAGAATAATGCTTTCTGCTGCGAACCTGTAAGTCAACTCAACACTGCTGCTTCAGAAGTTGGGTTCGGAAGCGCGCTCAGGAAGACGCTAATATCAAACCGGTTAACTTTTAGCTTTGCCACTAAATCTTTGCGTAATGAACGATTCCTGACACACTCACTCATCAAATCAAAATTTTCAATTTTTCCACTCATTCCAAAATTGTGGCATATAAGTGTGTAATAATGGTGTATTACAAACCACTAAGTGTTTGTGATTATGTGTGAGATTAGACAAATAAAAGAAAACAGAGAAAAGTTTTAATTCACGCTTTCACAAGAAGTCAAGATTATCTCTTAGATATTCCGCTTTATAACGTAAAGAAAATTTTATTAGCATACCTATATTTACTTAACAATTTATGATTGATTTATAAATCATAAATTGTTAAGTAAATATATGATTGATTTATAAATCATAAATTGTTAAGTAAATATAGGTATGCTAATAAAATTTTCTTTACGTTATAAAGCGGAATATCTAAGAGATAATCTTGACTTCTTGTGAAAGCGTGAATTAAAACTTTTCTCTGTTTTCTTTTGATAATTTGACCTTGTTAAACTGTCTTATTTTTTATTTTATTCTATATATTATTATATGACGTACACCAATTATCGTAAATAATATTTATATAACTGGCATTATAGATGTATAGTTATTTGAACTTATTATAGCGATATTATTATTATTTCAATTTACAACTGTTTGTTGCTATAAATAAAGAGAAAAAACCGGCCAAGCGCGAGTTGGACTCGCGCATAATGGGTTCCGTACAATTGACTAGGTAAACAACAGTAGGTACACAAATCACATATTATTTATCATTAAAGTAAAAATACAACTGAGTATTTTGTGATTATTTCAAATGCCTACCTGTTGCCATTATGATATCAAGAAAAAAGGGCAAAATAATCGCGTTTGTTGTATGGGGTGTTGTATGGGTTGTATTGCCCCCCTTAAATATTTATTTTATTTTGTTTTTAGTATTTGTTGTTATAGCGGCAACAGAAATATATAATTTGTGAAAATTTCAACTGTCTAGCTATCGCGGTTCTTGAGATACAGCCTGATGACAGACAGACTACCGGACAGACAGAGTGGTCTTAGTAATAGGGTCCCGTTTTATCCTGTGGGTCCGAAAGACCATGGGATGGTTTCTATAAAGTCCCACATCGCTACTAACACCTAGGGTAAAGGATTATTTATTTATTCGTACATCATCCATTTATCTCTATCATTAATAACACAGCTCTCAGCATCATCGATCAACGTCTAATTAAAAAAAGAATTTACTGAATATCAAGACATAGCTTAAAGGACTCGCATCCAAACCATAAAATATTATTAAAACAAACAAGAAATATGTTGGGGGTAAGGCAACGATATTTGAGTTATAATAGAGTCGATATGGATGGCATTTCAATGATTTTGTATTGGAAAATTGTTGTTCAGTTGTGGAATGTTTGGTAATGGCTTTGAAAATTACATATACTCGTTTATTAGTGGAATAATAGTAAACGGGTACTGAATTATTTTAAATATGTGACTCGCTCTCTCAATACTGTGCGTTCGTGCGCGCTTTGTAAATGTTTAAATATTTATTGCAATTAAAGCAGACTTTATTGCTTATAGCTGTACGTTTGTTTTAATGAGTATTAATTGAATAATAACGTGTTTGCAAGTGTTTTGGAAAACCGGTTTGTACATTTGTCATTCAATGAATTAATCAAAAGTTAATTTACAAAAATACATTGTTAAGGGTGGGTTGGGAGTAGTCTCTTACTATACTTGCAACATCATAAAGTAGGTTAAGTTTTGCTGCCGTGTGGCAACACTTTTTTCTCTCTCTCTCTGTATTTCGCTATTGAACTGAGGAATTCTGAAGAAATCCTGTGTCTTTATTTTATCGCCGATCAAAAATACCATCATACGACCGTTTGGTGCAACGGTAGCAATCCTTCCTTTCGTTTTGATGGTTTTAGGTTCAAATCGCTGAAGGGGCAGATGTCTATGTGATGAATACGAGCATTTGTACCTGAGTCTCATGGGTATTTGTAGATATTTCTATGAATATTATTTATCTATATATCATATATTTATGTATATACGTAAACCTAGTATCTATAACATAAGCTTTACAGTGCTTACTTTGGACTAGGCTAATTGGTGTGAATGTAAGAAATATTATATTATAATTATTATGTTGTGTGATAGGGCAAATAAAGGAACATCAATAGATATTATAGTGCGGCTGAGTACAGATAAAAACATGTTTTGTTGGTAGTTTTGTTAAATAGTTATTTGTTATGTAAGGCTACAAAGTTGAGTTTTGGTCGTGAGTAACCTCTAATGAAAGCTGAGCAAGCGAAGGATTCTAGGATTCTAGGTTCAAAGCTAAAATCCTAAGTGTAGCGAGGATTTCAAAGCTACGAGATGCTAAAAACTTTGCTGCCGAGCGAAACACACTATTTTTCAACTCACTACAGCGAGGAAAAATTTTAGGTGCAAGAGAAACAGCTTAAATAAAATGGTAAATATGTATCTACGTCGCTGTTAGACATTTTTGATATTTATTCTCTCTGATTTTACAAAATTTTAGAACACATCTGAAAATACTTTAGCCCTCGGCAAGCCTGGTAGATTCGCGCGATTCCCACAGACAACACCAGGCATACTCCTGGAAAGCCCTATAAAGTAATAATGCAGGTGACGAAGACTATTTATTTTGTTATAAACATTTGTTAAGTGTGAATTCAAGTAAGTACCTTAAATTTCATCAAGTCTGTTTAAATTTTCTTTAGTTCTGACACGAATAAGATGTTATCTCATTAACACTGTCTAAATTTTGTTAAAAAATGTGAGTTTAGTTTAATTCGAAGAAAATATATAAAGTTTGTTAATTTGTAATATGATTTTTATATTATCTCTTGTTTACTCTTTGGAAATACTTGTTAAAGCATTAAAATATCCTACATTAAAATATTTATGCAAAATAAAACAAGCTGAAAGTCTGGGTCTGACAGGCCCACCAGGCATAGCGTTTAACTTTTAGCCACCAGGCATGCGAAGGGTTAAATGTGTTTCTTTTCAATGTGAATTGACTAATATCAGAGATAACTTTGTCAATTAATTTTCGGGTGTAGTCCGAAATCTTATCATATGGTAAAAAATCGCACACAGCATTTTAAATTCTATAATAAACTAAATATTATTTATTCTTGCTGTTTTTATAAATTTTAGGAATTAAAATAATTTAATAAAACTAAAACAATATTATAGTACTAATTTAAGTAAGAATAAAATGTAACTTTTAAAAGCTATAATGACAATTCGGAACGTACCATGTGTGTTTTTCCTTGAAAAGAAAGGGTCTAATTTTAAAACACTTTTCCACGCTATCTGATAAAACGCAATTTTCCACTCAGAAATTGAATGACAAACCAAAATTTTTCGAGCGTGTGAGGTGAAAATAATATTTTTATTGATGAAATAAAAGCAGAATTGCCATATTTTTTTGATTATATAAAAATTTTTCATTAAAAATGCTAAATTACTAGATACACTAGAAAGTTGTTAAAAAACTTTTAACTGTCCCGAACGTTTTGAGTCCGTACAAAAACTGCCCTACGGCGAACAATCTAGACTGTTAGCATAGCCCGTTTTACCACGAGGCTCTTTGACATACCATGAAAAATCCACATACGCTTTATATCGCACAAAAATTGAACAAACATTGCATAAAATGTTTTTTCCTCTTTGAAATTCAAAATTGATATGATAGCTTTTTCAAAATAATAAATACGCAAGTATTTTTGTATTAACTTGCTGAAAAAACTTTCAGTCGATTAAAGTCCCCAAAACTGGGGTAAGTTTTCCCTAAAGTCGATACTATCGATAGACAATGGATTTTCAGACAATACTAATAGTAACTGACATAAATAATAATGAAATAGGTTTGTTTAAATTTTTTGCAAATGTATAGTGTACCCTTGTCAAGCTGCTTATGGTTTCCTTTCGATGCAAGGTCACACAAAGCAGGACTTAAGAATTCACAACATGCTATTGACTTTCATTTAATGAATGCATTTGAAATAAAAAGCGTTTTATCTTTATCTACAAAAATCTTATTTCCAACGGTTTAATAGCGAAATCTTTTTTAGACGTAGTTATCTCAAGATTCCCGATTCGTAGATCCATTTTAAAATGCATCAGCAACCCCCTTCGATCTATCTGGAGGTTGGCCTGAGGCCAAATGAGCTGTCGACACATATAGCCTATATCTGTCTCCTAGTTTACACTAAAACGATGAATGAAAGATGAAAAGAACTGTTTTTTGGGTGGTGTTCTGTATAGGGCTGATAAAATATTAATAATTCCTTCATTCACACCAATTAGCCTAGCCCAAAGTTAGCACTATAAGGCTTGTGTTATGGTTACTAGGGTAACGTGTATAGATATGTATTATTCGTACAAATATATATAAATACCCATGACTCAGGTAGCAATGCTCGTATTCATCACACAAACATCTGCCGCTTCTGGGATTCAAACTCAAAACCGTCAAAGCGAAAGGCAGGATTGCTACTGTTGCACCAAAGCGTCGTATAATGGTATTATTGATCAGCGATAAAATAAAGACACAGGACTTCTTAAAAAAAAAGTGTTGCCACCCTGCAGTTTAACTTAACCTATTTTATAATGTTGCCAGTATAGTAAGAGACTACTCCTAACACACCCTTAAGAATGTATTTTTGGAAATAAACTTTGATTTATTTATTGAATGGCAATATTATTCAATTAATACTGAATAAAACAAACGTACAGCTATAAGCAATAAGATTGTATACACCGTAAAACCATGAAATGAATGGTATGATTTGTAATTTAGTCCGTCTATCTTGTCATTATGGCCCATGTGAATATTTATTATTGTGATTTTTTAAATTATTTTAAATCTAAAAAAATAACAAAATTATTAAAATTGAATAAAATCGGTCTTTGTGACCGATTCATGACAAATAATTATATAAATTTAATATTTATGTCAATTTTCGCGTCCAGATATTCCCTGACAGAGTAAAAACATATGTTTACTAGAAAATTAAACAATTTGCTTTTAAACAAAGCTATAGGAAGTTCTGTTAGGAAATGCGGTACCTTATAAATTATAAGATACCTAGAAAACAATTTCTTTTATACAAACGTGTTTTCCGCATTGTCTTGCCGATTTTAAGCTATAGTGATCTTTCTCGCTAAATCACAATTTATACATATCCTTTATATATAGATATAAATAATTAATGTAATGTGAAAAAGTATATATGATCTGTAATCTTATTGCTCGTGAGTTTATCCTATTGACTGAGTCTAATGGAAAGGGTCACAGTTATAAAACCCACAGTAGAAATTGACCGCAGAGGTGTTAAACCAATACATCCACCGACCGGTTCGAATTAAACTTTGGCTTCTGCACGATTACGGGTAATGCACGTTCCGTGTTCCAATCCGCACGTTGTTCTTATACAGTTAGAGTTTTAAAGTGGATTAACTTAAACGTTTGAGTTAAGTTGAAATGTAACTTGAAGGAAACATTTACACGTAACTCGTCTTTTTTCAAACGCTAAATCGAAACAAAATGAACTATTTTATGTTTTTGCGTTTACCAGGCTCTAAGTATTCTTATTTATTTATTGGTAATTAATTTATTACAATGGCAACACCAATTACAAAGGAATTAATTGTTAAAAAAAACAAAAGATATTTATTAAAGTAATATAAAACAAGGAAATAGAAGCAATCATAGAATCCCCCTGGAATTCTGGTTAAAAATTTTCACAATTTAAAATACAACATTTTAAAATGACGTGCCGTATAGGTCGGATATAAAAAAGGAAAGTATGTATGATTGTGCTTATCTATACGTCTATACATATAAATAAAATTGGAATGTCTGTTTGTAATATTGAAATAACGGTTTTTTATTTCATGCATATGAATATATATACGATACATACACCAATATAACATTTTTACAATTTTTGTCTGTCTGTTTGTTCCGGCTAATCTCTGAAATGACTGGACCGATTTTGACGGTACTTTTATTTGCAGATAGCTGATGTAATAAGGAGTAACTTAGGCTACTTTTATTTATTATTATTTTAGAGTAAATAAAGTAATATTGCTATGTCTAAGTACTGTCCAGTACCGCGCGCAGCTCACGCGCATACCACCACTGCGCCGTCGCGTCGGGCGCATCCCACCACTTCTCCCACCAACGAATCAATATCACAAAGGCTGCCTATCTTAATAAAAAAATATTGCAAATTATAATAACTGAGCCACGGCAACGTGTGGCTTTGAAATACGATAAGAGTATAAGTGCTTCCGTGGAGATGCCAGTCAGAGCTGCATGCTTCTAGTTTGTTAAGTACGAGTTGTATCGAGGACTTCCAAAATCTCGAGAGTTAATTAGAACGAAACCTAGGCGTCTAAATCCTTGATTGTTACACTTTTGTGTTCACTCATGAAATTAAAAGAAATTGGGTAGTAGAAAACTTAAGGAAACCATTACCTTAGTCATGGTTAGAACGACTCTCGATACGGCACGAATTAGTTATTGTGATTTGTGACTCTTTGGAGTCCTTTTTCTATAATACAACTAGCCATTGCATGCATCTTCATTTCTTTTTTATAACACATTAATAGTTTGGTACTTTTTGGTGATTCTCGGCTATCTTTGGTGGGCTGTCTCTATCCTCTAGGTTGCATCGTATATATATAATAAAGTTATTTATTTCTGACCACAAGTAAGTGTTTACAAAATAAATTTCTAGTTTAGATATGAACTATGTACTTATAACGTGTTTGTGGAGACTGGTGATCTATGGTAAGTGAAAAATACTTGTGTGACAGACCACCGCCACCAGGTCTTCACTTCCGGGCATATCTTTAATTATATCCTCATTTTTCAATTAACGTTTTTTCTTTTTATTTGGCTCTTTGGAGTCGCAGGGTGATGTTAAATGACTTATGATTGGTTATAAATAATTGTATTATAAAATGCAAACACTTGATTTGTAGTGGTAGCGCTAGAGGATAGTGCTATCAAACAAAGAAGAAAGATACTTTTAAGTATTATATATCCCTGTAATATATATAGATAAATTCATTAGAGTAAAGGGTCAAACAGTTGAATTACGCTAAGAAATTGACGTTCCGACGCTTAAGCTTCTACCAAGCAATCCGACAGAGAGCACACGTAATGGATGTTAAAAATTGGATGGCATCCACTCCTGGCGATCGTCAGAAGGCCTCAGGGAAATCACTAAGTAAGCTCTCAATGTACTTTGTCCGCGTTTCGCATGTCATTGGACGCAAGCCGAAATTATATGAGGATTCAGTGTTTGATCTAAGTTGTTGTTACATAATGTTGCTTCTTCATTGAAACAAAGCACTTTTTACCAGATAACAAAGAAGTTTATTTTCTTGTATTTGTTATCTTGATGTTACAACTACAGACAGAGCGATAGACTCCAGTTGTCCTACAAAAGGGAGAATTATTAATTTACTTATACGATGATTCTACGCCCGGGTTAATAGCAATGGTATTACTTATGGCTGATGGATGTAAGAGCCATATATTATAGCTGTTATTTTTTAAAGCATAGGTACTAACCATGTGCTTATTGGAATATATCAATTATTTCTATGTGAATAACATTTATAGTATTATTAGCTGACCCGGCCACGCGTTGCTGTGCCTCAGTTTTTATAAAGTGCAATATTTTTTTTATCTTTATATACAACATCACATACATTTTCTTGAAGCCAAGTTAAGTAACTAAAGCACTTGTGTTATGGAATTCTGAAACAACGACGGTACCACAACATCCAGAACCGAGACAATACAGAAAAGTTCGTTTGACTAGGCCGAGGATCGAACCCGTGACCTCGGAGTGGCGTTGACATCCGCTTTCAATACACCTGTAACTCATTCTACTGTCCTACCATTGTACAATGCCACGGTCTTTCTCTAGTTACTTGTACATACACATACAATCGCGCCGTTTTCTGCAGGAGTAGGCAGAGATCACAAATTTCCACTTACCACGATCCCGACATACATCTCTTGCTTTTATTTATTTATTTACTAGCTGACCCGGTAACGCGTTGCTATGGTAACGTTAATTGATACAATGGAAAAAGAGCGGACAGACAAACACACAAACAACAAATCTCTGTTTTTAGATTATAGAGTAGCTGACCCGGTAACGCGTTGCTATGATAACGTTAAAAGAGCGGGAGAAAGTGGACAGACAAACACACAAACAACAAATTTCTGTTTTTAGATTATAGACTAGCTGACCCGGTAACGCGTTGCTATGGTAACGTTAATTCATACAATGGAAAAAGAGCGGACAGACAAACACACGAACAACAAATTTGTGTTCTTAGATTATAGATTTAGCATGAGTTCGCTCTTGATCCCAATCATGCCCGGGGGCAAAGACAGAATCCACGAACGAACGTGGAACGAGCTAACCCAGAAGGTGCTTATTTATCCTGGCTTTCTAACCAGGCGGGTTTTTCAACTCGCATCAGATCTTTCATACGAGATGCTTTTGACCTGGTCTTTTTTTTAGGACATTCTCTATTTGGTCCCTGTAAGTTCGCCTTGGTCTGCCGTTACAGACTTGCCCATGTACATTACTAGTTACTTGTAGTTTTCATAACTTTTCATCCATTTTTAATAAGCTTAGTTTGAGAAGCGAACCTGTCTATGTGTCTAGCAAAAGTTTCTCCAGAAATAGTACATGTTAAGATAACAGATATTCACTTAATATTTTATTGATACTTGAATTTGGAAATAAGTGAAACACTCCCGGTAATAACGACAAATGGATATGTATTATTCCAAAATTTGAACGCTTCTGAAGTTTCTGTCTCGGCGATGCCACATTGCTCTTAGATACTGAAATGTTTTGAGAGTATTTTCCTAATTTCCCAGAGCGCCCACTTCATTTTAGAGGTCTTGGAGAGAAACTGTTTATTATTCCTCCAGTGGCTCATTTTCATATACGTTTTAAAGATAGATTCGATAAATATTGAGTATCCGATGTTAGCACATAAAAAAATTGTTATCTGGTAAGTAATTTGGAATTTTCAGTTAAGATATTCTTTTTTATCTTTGTTGTGGGCGTTGCTCGTGTAACTTATTATAGTATTCTGGTTATTCATTATTTTACAAAACAAAACATTGTTCTCTAATGTAATTATTATTTATGGAATATTTCGGAAGATCGTTTCTTTGTTGGACGATCAACTGCTAGATGTAGTAGGCCGTCTAGAAAATAAGGAGATTTTGCTATTACCTTTGTTTTTCATTTATTAAAGTATTAAAGATCAATCACATATTAGTATTATTATTCATTTACTCAATATATATTACAAGACATTTAGGTAATTTAAAGCCGCATCACGAAAATCTCACAGGGTTTACCTGGATGACGGCGAGAAGCTATTTATACATTAATTGCTTAATTGGTCAATAATACTGTTTCAGCTTGAGTTTGAACATCTTAACATTTTGTTTATACATTTTTTGTAATTGAAAAGGCAATTAATTGAAATAAAAAGTTATCTAGTATCTGGAAACTCTAGACCAGTACAAGTTGGTACATTTAGGAAGATGGTACTTAAGGTATAAAACAGATCTCAGATACCTAGGTCTATTATTTTTCATTCAGAATTTTATATTCAATTTTATCATATATGCTCTGTGTATTATTAAAGCAGCGCATAGAAATCCATAAAGGTTTATGGCAACGCTGTTTAAAGTTTGCGTTGAGCTAAAATAAATACACAAGAAAAAAATTCAAATCGATCATTTCTTCAAGGAGTAAACCTCTACGCTTAATATGCTAGTGATTGTAGAAACAAAATTAACCAACAAATGTGTACAGTTTTCGGATGTATTTCTACCTATTTATTAAGCAGAATACAGAGTTGGAATACAGATCGTAGTACATAAACTCTACGTACAAGCAGGTGTGCTAATGTTTAGTCGGCTGATTTATTAGTTTACTCGTCTGTCTTGTCTTGAACACTATATTTACAGTAACCATTGAGTCAACCTACGTCTTAACGATATTCCATCATTTATTTTAATGTCATTCGGTAAATTATATATGTTTAAAAAACAAAAAAAAAATAGAGAAAATCGACTCGGGTCACAAGTGAATTCTCAGTCAGGAATCGAAGCCGCAACCTTTGGAAATCCGGTCCAATGCACGCCCAATTGAGCTACCGAGCCTTGGGAACACTCGGCAAGAAGATTGATATAACAAGTTTCTTTATTGGGATTTGTGTTTTATTGGAACGGAACGAGGGAAGCGAGCGAAACTGACGACCATTTGTATCAACGATAGCGATTCTGCCTTTCGCACCGAAGGTTCCGGGTTCTTAACCCGGAAGGGGCAGATGTTTGTGTGATGAATACAAACATTTGTACCTGAGTCTTGAGTATTTATATATATACTAGTGGCCCGTCCTGGCTTCGCACGGGTGGACAAAATTCTTTAAATTTTTCTATTATTAAATATTTTTCCGTTAGCGCCATCTAGTTGCTGTTGCACCAAAGCGTCGTATAATGGTATTATTGATCAGCGATAAAATAAAGACACAGGACTTCTTAAAAAAAAAGTGTTGCCACCCTGCAGTTTAACTTAACCTATTTTATAATGTTGCCAGTATAGTAAGAGACTACTCCTAACACACCCTTAAGAATGTATTTTTGGAAATAAACTTTGATTTATTTATTGAATGGCAATATTATTCAATTAATACTGAATAAAACAAACGTACAGCTATAAGCAATAAGATTGTATACACCGTAAAACCATGAAATGAATGGTATGATTTGTAATTTAGTCCGTCTATCTTGTCATTATGGCCCATGTGAATATTTATTATTGTGATTTTTTAAATTATTTTAAATCTAAAAAAATAACAAAATTATTAAAATTGAATAAAATCGGTCTTTGTGACCGATTCATGACAAATAATTATATAAATTTAATATTTATGTCAATTTTCGCGTCCAGATATTCCCTGACAGAGTAAAAACATATGTTTACTAGAAAATTAAACAATTTGCTTTTAAACAAAGCTATAGGAAGTTCTGTTAGGAAATGCGGTACCTTATAAATTATAAGATACCTAGAAAACAATTTCTTTTATACAAACGTGTTTTCCGCATTGTCTTGCCGATTTTAAGCTATAGTGATCTTTCTCGCTAAATCACAATTTATACATATCCTTTATATATAGATATAAATAATTAATGTAATGTGAAAAAGTATATATGATCTGTAATCTTATTGCTCGTGAGTTTATCCTATTGACTGAGTCTAATGGAAAGGGTCACAGTTATAAAACCCACAGTAGAAATTGACCGCAGAGGTGTTAAACCAATACATCCACCGACCGGTTCGAATTAAACTTTGGCTTCTGCACGATTACGGGTAATGCACGTTCCGTGTTCCAATCCGCACGTTGTTCTTATACAGTTAGAGTTTTAAAGTGGATTAACTTAAACGTTTGAGTTAAGTTGAAATGTAACTTGAAGGAAACATTTACACGTAACTCGTCTTTTTTCAAACGCTAAATCGAAACAAAATGAACTATTTTATGTTTTTGCGTTTACCAGGCTCTAAGTATTCTTATTTATTTATTGGTAATTAATTTATTACAATGGCAACACCAATTACAAAGGAATTAATTGTTAAAAAAAACAAAAGATATTTATTAAAGTAATATAAAACAAGGAAATAGAAGCAATCATAGAATCCCCCTGGAATTCTGGTTAAAAATTTTCACAATTTAAAATACAACATTTTAAAATGACGTGCCGTATAGGTCGGATATAAAAAAGGAAAGTATGTATGATTGTGCTTATCTATACGTCTATACATATAAATAAAATTGGAATGTCTGTTTGTAATATTGAAATAACGGTTTTTTATTTCATGCATATGAATATATATACGATACATACACCAATATAACATTTTTACAATTTTTGTCTGTCTGTTTGTTCCGGCTAATCTCTGAAATGACTGGACCGATTTTGACGGTACTTTTATTTGCAGATAGCTGATGTAATAAGGAGTAACTTAGGCTACTTTTATTTATTATTATTTTAGAGTAAATAAAGTAATATTGCTATGTCTAAGTACTGTCCAGTACCGCGCGCAGCTCACGCGCATACCACCACTGCGCCGTCGCGTCGGGCGCATCCCACCACTTCTCCCACCAACGAATCAATATCACAAAGGCTGCCTATCTTAATAAAAAAATATTGCAAATTATAATAACTGAGCCACGGCAACGTGTGGCTTTGAAATACGATAAGAGTATAAGTGCTTCCGTGGAGATGCCAGTCAGAGCTGCATGCTTCTAGTTTGTTAAGTACGAGTTGTATCGAGGACTTCCAAAATCTCGAGAGTTAATTAGAACGAAACCTAGGCGTCTAAATCCTTGATTGTTACACTTTTGTGTTCACTCATGAAATTAAAAGAAATTGGGTAGTAGAAAACTTAAGGAAACCATTACCTTAGTCATGGTTAGAACGACTCTCGATACGGCACGAATTAGTTATTGTGATTTGTGACTCTTTGGAGTCCTTTTTCTATAATACAACTAGCCATTGCATGCATCTTCATTTCTTTTTTATAACACATTAATAGTTTGGTACTTTTTGGTGATTCTCGGCTATCTTTGGTGGGCTGTCTCTATCCTCTAGGTTGCATCGTATATATATAATAAAGTTATTTATTTCTGACCACAAGTAAGTGTTTACAAAATAAATTTCTAGTTTAGATATGAACTATGTACTTATAACGTGTTTGTGGAGACTGGTGATCTATGGTAAGTGAAAAATACTTGTGTGACAGACCACCGCCACCAGGTCTTCACTTCCGGGCATATCTTTAATTATATCCTCATTTTTCAATTAACGTTTTTTCTTTTTATTTGGCTCTTTGGAGTCGCAGGGTGATGTTAAATGACTTATGATTGGTTATAAATAATTGTATTATAAAATGCAAACACTTGATTTGTAGTGGTAGCGCTAGAGGATAGTGCTATCAAACAAAGAAGAAAGATACTTTTAAGTATTATATATCCCTGTAATATATATAGATAAATTCATTAGAGTAAAGGGTCAAACAGTTGAATTACGCTAAGAAATTGACGTTCCGACGCTTAAGCTTCTACCAAGCAATCCGACAGAGAGCACACGTAATGGATGTTAAAAATTGGATGGCATCCACTCCTGGCGATCGTCAGAAGGCCTCAGGGAAATCACTAAGTAAGCTCTCAATGTACTTTGTCCGCGTTTCGCATGTCATTGGACGCAAGCCGAAATTATATGAGGATTCAGTGTTTGATCTAAGTTGTTGTTACATAATGTTGCTTCTTCATTGAAACAAAGCACTTTTTACCAGATAACAAAGAAGTTTATTTTCTTGTATTTGTTATCTTGATGTTACAACTACAGACAGAGCGATAGACTCCAGTTGTCCTACAAAAGGGAGAATTATTAATTTACTTATACGATGATTCTACGCCCGGGTTAATAGCAATGGTATTACTTATGGCTGATGGATGTAAGAGCCATATATTATAGCTGTTATTTTTTAAAGCATAGGTACTAACCATGTGCTTATTGGAATATATCAATTATTTCTATGTGAATAACATTTATAGTATTATTAGCTGACCCGGCCACGCGTTGCTGTGCCTCAGTTTTTATAAAGTGCAATATTTTTTTTATCTTTATATACAACATCACATACATTTTCTTGAAGCCAAGTTAAGTAACTAAAGCACTTGTGTTATGGAATTCTGAAACAACGACGGTACCACAACATCCAGAACCGAGACAATACAGAAAAGTTCGTTTGACTAGGCCGAGGATCGAACCCGTGACCTCGGAGTGGCGTTGACATCCGCTTTCAATACACCTGTAACTCATTCTACTGTCCTACCATTGTACAATGCCACGGTCTTTCTCTAGTTACTTGTACATACACATACAATCGCGCCGTTTTCTGCAGGAGTAGGCAGAGATCACAAATTTCCACTTACCACGATCCCGACATACATCTCTTGCTTTTATTTATTTATTTACTAGCTGACCCGGTAACGCGTTGCTATGGTAACGTTAATTGATACAATGGAAAAAGAGCGGACAGACAAACACACAAACAACAAATCTCTGTTTTTAGATTATAGAGTAGCTGACCCGGTAACGCGTTGCTATGATAACGTTAAAAGAGCGGGAGAAAGTGGACAGACAAACACACAAACAACAAATTTCTGTTTTTAGATTATAGACTAGCTGACCCGGTAACGCGTTGCTATGGTAACGTTAATTCATACAATGGAAAAAGAGCGGACAGACAAACACACGAACAACAAATTTGTGTTCTTAGATTATAGATTTAGCATGAGTTCGCTCTTGATCCCAATCATGCCCGGGGGCAAAGACAGAATCCACGAACGAACGTGGAACGAGCTAACCCAGAAGGTGCTTATTTATCCTGGCTTTCTAACCAGGCGGGTTTTTCAACTCGCATCAGATCTTTCATACGAGATGCTTTTGACCTGGTCTTTTTTTTAGGACATTCTCTATTTGGTCCCTGTAAGTTCGCCTTGGTCTGCCGTTACAGACTTGCCCATGTACATTACTAGTTACTTGTAGTTTTCATAACTTTTCATCCATTTTTAATAAGCTTAGTTTGAGAAGCGAACCTGTCTATGTGTCTAGCAAAAGTTTCTCCAGAAATAGTACATGTTAAGATAACAGATATTCACTTAATATTTTATTGATACTTGAATTTGGAAATAAGTGAAACACTCCCGGTAATAACGACAAATGGATATGTATTATTCCAAAATTTGAACGCTTCTGAAGTTTCTGTCTCGGCGATGCCACATTGCTCTTAGATACTGAAATGTTTTGAGAGTATTTTCCTAATTTCCCAGAGCGCCCACTTCATTTTAGAGGTCTTGGAGAGAAACTGTTTATTATTCCTCCAGTGGCTCATTTTCATATACGTTTTAAAGATAGATTCGATAAATATTGAGTATCCGATGTTAGCACATAAAAAAATTGTTATCTGGTAAGTAATTTGGAATTTTCAGTTAAGATATTCTTTTTTATCTTTGTTGTGGGCGTTGCTCGTGTAACTTATTATAGTATTCTGGTTATTCATTATTTTACAAAACAAAACATTGTTCTCTAATGTAATTATTATTTATGGAATATTTCGGAAGATCGTTTCTTTGTTGGACGATCAACTGCTAGATGTAGTAGGCCGTCTAGAAAATAAGGAGATTTTGCTATTACCTTTGTTTTTCATTTATTAAAGTATTAAAGATCAATCACATATTAGTATTATTATTCATTTACTCAATATATATTACAAGACATTTAGGTAATTTAAAGCCGCATCACGAAAATCTCACAGGGTTTACCTGGATGACGGCGAGAAGCTATTTATACATTAATTGCTTAATTGGTCAATAATACTGTTTCAGCTTGAGTTTGAACATCTTAACATTTTGTTTATACATTTTTTGTAATTGAAAAGGCAATTAATTGAAATAAAAAGTTATCTAGTATCTGGAAACTCTAGACCAGTACAAGTTGGTACATTTAGGAAGATGGTACTTAAGGTATAAAACAGATCTCAGATACCTAGGTCTATTATTTTTCATTCAGAATTTTATATTCAATTTTATCATATATGCTCTGTGTATTATTAAAGCAGCGCATAGAAATCCATAAAGGTTTATGGCAACGCTGTTTAAAGTTTGCGTTGAGCTAAAATAAATACACAAGAAAAAAATTCAAATCGATCATTTCTTCAAGGAGTAAACCTCTACGCTTAATATGCTAGTGATTGTAGAAACAAAATTAACCAACAAATGTGTACAGTTTTCGGATGTATTTCTACCTATTTATTAAGCAGAATACAGAGTTGGAATACAGATCGTAGTACATAAACTCTACGTACAAGCAGGTGTGCTAATGTTTAGTCGGCTGATTTATTAGTTTACTCGTCTGTCTTGTCTTGAACACTATATTTACAGTAACCATTGAGTCAACCTACGTCTTAACGATATTCCATCATTTATTTTAATGTCATTCGGTAAATTATATATGTTTAAAAAACAAAAAAAAAATAGAGAAAATCGACTCGGGTCACAAGTGAATTCTCAGTCAGGAATCGAAGCCGCAACCTTTGGAAATCCGGTCCAATGCACGCCCAATTGAGCTACCGAGCCTTGGGAACACTCGGCAAGAAGATTGATATAACAAGTTTCTTTATTGGGATTTGTGTTTTATTGGAACGGAACGAGGGAAGCGAGCGAAACTGACGACCATTTGTATCAACGATAGCGATTCTGCCTTTCGCACCGAAGGTTCCGGGTTCTTAACCCGGAAGGGGCAGATGTTTGTGTGATGAATACAAACATTTGTACCTGAGTCTTGAGTATTTATATATATACTAGTGGCCCGTCCTGGCTTCGCACGGGTGGACAAAATTCTTTAAATTTTTCTATTATTAAATATTTTTCCGTTAGCGCCATCTAGCGTCTGGAAGAAGAACTAGTTGCGGTTAACGCTTTGCTATGACAACGATATTGATACAATGGAAAAAGAGCGGTAAAAAGAACGGACAGACAAACACACAAACCATTGTGATCTTAGATTAAAGATTTCTAAAAATATTTAATATCTAAGTATCTTATATGTATGTTTATCCGTTACACTAGTATTCATAACACAAGCCTTACAGTACTTACTTTACTTTACTTAATTTACATCTTTAAAAATCTACGTCACTCAGCTGACCGACCTACACTTTTCACGGTTTACTTCGGCTTATGCCAGTCCGTCATATCCTATTGTATCTCTTTATGGGGTGGGACCGATAAAACAGCACTCTTAAAGTTGGAGCGGGCTCAGCGAGCGATCCTCAAAGTAATGTTTTGTAAGCCCAGAACCTACCCCACCACTAAACTGTACGCGGAATGCGGGGTTCTCACAGTCCGGCAGCTGTCAATCTTGCGAATGCTTCTCCATAAACATTCTTCTTTGCCGTTTGACCAGGTAATATCAACGAGGCGTCCAGGTGCCCTTATTTGCCCACAAATAAAATGTCGTACATCGTGGGCTCAAAATGAACTATCAGTCCTCAGCTCAAAACTTTATAACAGAATAAATAAAATTAGGCCCATATACTTATTGACAAAATTCAAATTTAAAACCATAGTTCAAGATCTACTTCTTTCTTTTAATTATGATGAGACAGAAAGTCTACTTAAGTAACGCAAACACAGTTTTCATTAGTTACATATTTATTTTATACACACGCTCTCACATACATACACACTAACACGCACGCGCCCGCGCGCACACACAGTAACACATACACACACACTCACTTACATACACTCTCATATACATAAATACATACATAAAACCAATCAAACTAAACAATACGTTCTAACCAGGCTCATTAATTACTCTTTTGAGAATATTATTATGTATTGGAGGAATCCCTTACTCCCAAGATACAGGATACGTCCTAGTTTGGGAGTTGGAGACCTGATTTGTAGACATTGTGAACCTTCTCTTTATGTGTATTGTTGACGTTTTGTAATGTTATTGTTTTGTTGTTTCAATAAATTATTATTATTAATTATTATTATTTACTAGGCTAATTGGTGCTAATGTGTGAAATATTATTATATTAATCCCAATAATCTTTCCTTATCATTTCCCCGCTTGTTAGACAAGAACATAATAAATTCCTCAATAACAGCGTTGCGCTGTAAAAGCCTGTCATACCTAGAACAGGCTGGCTGTCGACCCCAATCAATGTCCGTTCCTATGTGCCCTTCTGAATAAAATATGCAGAGAGTGCCTTCAGACTCAATAAGTTAAGTAATAGAATAATGTCCATTTTGATCACGTTTTCAAATGTAATAGCTTGTTGCATTTGAACATGCAAATTTTTATCTTTTATCCATACTAATATTCTAAATTTTGAAAGTGTGTCTGTCTGTTTGTCTTTCTTTCACGGCAAAACGGAGCGACGAATTGACGTGATTTTTGTGATTTTTTAAGTGGAGATAGTTGAAGGGATGGAGAGTAACATAGACTACTTTTTGCTTCTTTCTAACCCCCCACTTCCCAAAAATGGGGGGTGGAAGTTTGCATAGAGCATTCCGCAATTTTCAAGGTAGAAAGCCATAAATTGGTATGCTGATTATTTACGACTACCAAAAAAATCGCCCATCATTTTTTTTTTTGAAATCTGCACCCAACCCCTTAAAAGAGGGGCTGAAATTTTATATGAGACCTTTCGCAGTTTTCAAGGCAGGAAGCTTAAATCGGCACACAGACTCTTTGTTACTAACGAAAATACCTGCCATTTTTTAGAAATCCTCCCCCAGCCCCTAAAATAGGGGATGGAAATGTGTGTGAGACTCCGCAAAATTAGAACAGGTTCTTTAATACAAACGAATAATAAAATAATTTAATTAAAACGAATTCAATAAAACAATATTAAAAACATTAAATCTTACCATAAATCAATCAGCTTTTGAGAAAATAAACATTATAAACATAAATAAGTGTAACTCATGGCTTCCGATAGATGGCGCTGATATGTTTATTGTATATTATGTTCACGATAGGTTTAATTGTTTAGTTCAAAAATTAATAACAGCTGGCAGTGTTGAAATAAAATAAATAACGTGTAAAATTCTGTTCCGAGTTCTCTTCTGTGTTCAGGAAAGGGGAACAGTGCTACCCCGAATTTAACGCGAGCAAAGTCGCGGGCAAAAGCTAGTCTGTCATATATCGATGCAGTCGCTAAGCATAAAGCTTCGCTAGCACCATATATTGGAGCGGAGCGTACTTAATAAAAAAACAAAATAATAAAAAAGATTTTAAATTGTAAATTTTAAAATTCCATAAGAATGAAAACTTTCAAAAAGCGCGCGTTCTTTATTTCAATGGGTGCATAGAGAGCCAATGGTTTTTGGTCATAACTTTTTGAATTTTGCAAATATCAAAATTCCTAAATCTGTTGATTCGATTCCACACAAAAATTGTTAAAATCAAGAAGATCTTGGGAAGTTATGGCGTAACAGACATTGCGTCATTGAAGCTGATCCATGGGAATTCCGCTCCAATAAGAAATATAACAATTAGATCACGGTTAATCCGTGTTGCATTATATACTATGCTCTTATTCAATTTGTGACGTCAACAAACCCTAGTTTGCGTAGTTGATGGTGTTCTCAATCGATACACAGGCTCCGCATCTCCCAGTCTTAGTCGGGGATTATAGTAATTCAGTTGTAGTCCAGCAAGTTGTAATGCCCAGACTGGATCGAAAAGCCGGTAATAGAACTACTAGCTCTACTAACAGGAAGCACTAAACCCTGTTGCTAATGATTTGCAGATTGAGTTTCGGTTTTTTAAAAATAAAATTTTCTTGTGTTTGACCGTGATGAACTTCGAAACTACTCATCCAATTTTGACGATATTTTTCATCATGCTGGATTTATTCCAACTTAGGACATATGATGAGTTTTGTTATAATTTATACTTAAAGAAATTGCAAATACTAATAAACGAAGCCACAGTAACGCGCGGCCGATTCAGCTAGGTATATGTAAAAATTCGCTTACAGTGTTTGACCGCTATGAATTCCGAAACTACTCAATCGATTTTCATGATTTTTTTTATCATTTTGCTGGATTTGTTCCGACTTTAGACATAGAATAGGTTTCATTTTAATTTGTAGTTAAAAATCGCAAAATTGTAATAATTGAGCCACAGCAAAGCGCGGGCGGGTCAGCTAGTATTTATGTAAAAAATTCCTGCCACAGTTTTTGACCGCTATGAGCTCCGTAAATACTCAACTGATTTTGATGATTTGTTTTGATCTTGCTGGATTTGTTCGGAATTAGGACTGAGGATAGGTTTCATTTTAATCGATAACACAGCAAGGCGTGGCTGACTCAGCTTATATTTCTATGAATATTACACATCTACGTATCATATCCGTATGTCTATCCGTTGCCCTAGTATAACTTACAGTGCTTACTTTTGGCGAGGCTAATTGGTATGAATATAAGAAATATCTTTATATATAAAAAATATAGACTGCGATGAACTCCGAAATTACTCAACCGATTTTTTTATTTAACTAGATTTGTTCTAATTTAGGACATAGGATAGGTTTTATTTATAACACAGCAATGCTTGGTGGGGTCAGACAGTATTATTATATTTTCAAAGTTGATGTTGGGTGTGCGTCATCACAAGCTTGATACTTAAAAACCAATTGCCTATTAATTCTAATAAAGTTAAGATAAAACTGTCATAAGTAAGTCAACTAGGTAGTTAATAATTCTTCTCATTTTTACTATCGAAACTTCAATTTTCTTTTTTAAATTCAAGATATCAGGTAATTTCTTAAGTGTTCTTTCTACCAGTGAATTTTCATGAATAGAATTATTAGTAATTAATAAAGTTTTGATGATGATGAATGGCGATGAGAATTAATTGATTAACTTTTCTTTTCACCTGCGTTTCTGTAAAGGTGTAGTGATTTACTGAAATTAAATAAGATATTTATTCATGTATAGAGGATGGACGAAAGGAGATGAACAAGACAGATATATGCGGCAAATGTACATGGGCAAGTCGGTAACGACAGACCAAGGCGAACTTTCAGGGACCAAATAGAGGATGTCCTGAAAAAAGGCCAGCTCAAAAGACCCGTAACCGACGAGCTTGTATGAAAAGGCTGATGAGAGTTGAAGAAGCTAGAGATGTATGTTGGGATCGTAGTATGTGGAAATCTGTGATCTCTGCGTACCCCTGCGGAAAAAAAGCGTGATTTTTGAAGTGAAAACTTTTCTAGCATCGTTGTGATTTGAAAGTCGATGAAACGAAAAAGCGATAGAAAAAGAGACAGACACATAAATTCATAAGATTTGACATAGGAGAAAATAAGATAGGAAGCATTATACAGTGTCTCTTTGTAACGAAAAAGCGACAGTAAAAAGAGACAGACTCATGAATTCATAAGATTTAACGTAGGAGAAAATGAGATAGGAAGCATTATACAGTGTCTCTTTGAAACGAAAAAGCGACAGTAAAAAGAGACAGACTCATGAATTCATAAGATTTAACGTAGGAGAAAATGAGATAGGAAGCATTACGTACGCTTGTTATTACGTGTTTGTGTGCGCATGCGTAGTACAAAGCTTCAGAGAAGGCATCTCAACAACCGTGGTATTTTGTATACGTGTACGTATTATTTCTGAAGGTTTCACTTCTACCACGAGTGAATTGCACACATGCTTTTTTATTTTTTTTATGTTTATTTTGTTATTTATTCAAAGAATACAGAGTACAATAAAATATATATTCTCAAATTGTCAGTTCGTCTATATAACATTAAATTTAATTAATTACTACTCACATACACAGAAGAACAATTCATTGTATAAATATCATTTTTAATTGTTTTATTATTACATTTCCTTTAATTATTATTATAATGAAATATCCATAATTTAGTGTTTGTCAATTTTTCCATAACATATTTCTTAACAGAGTAAACACTTTTTTTACTAAATAATTAAACAGTCTTCTCTTGTACAATGAAAAGACTACGAACTTTTTCAAAGAACAGGAATAGTCGGCTTCTGCTTTTTTCTTTGTTTGTCTATATTAAATTTGCTCTCTTTATTAAATTTTATTTTTATTATAGTTGATGAGATTTTTTGCGCCTTTTTACGTCTCTCCTCCGTCAGTTCAGATGTTTTGAATGACCGAACAAAAAAATTGACGGTTCGAAAATCTCATTTTATATACACTTGTAAATGCCATTTTATTTCTAATTCGGAACAAGATATACACATTTATATGTATAAACATACATATATGATACGTGGATTTATAATACTCAGCAATGTATATGAACACCCATGACTCAGATAGAAATGATCGTATTCATTACACAAACATCTGCCTCTTCCGGAACTCGAACCCAGCACCATCAGTGTGAAAGGCAAGAGCGATACTGTTGCATCTAACGGTCATCGAGATACTATGCATATGCATAATCTTATATGTATATTCAACTGTTAAGTCGTGTAAGTTTTTGTAATCCAAATAAAAACAATTGAAAGTCAGTTTAAAGATATTGTATAGTAAATAAAGTTTAATTCCGAAATAGTTGAAATTTCGGATTAAACACTCGTTTTATCAACAAAATGCGATACTGACTTTGATTAAGGTTCAAAGTTAATCGAAACTAAATTGTTTCTGTTTATTGTGGTTATTCTCGTCCAATAACAATCGTGAAACAAATTTTCAACTTCTTGTTGTTAAGAGCTTCCGTAACCAAATTATATTAAAGAATAATATTATGGGGAATCTACGAATAGTATACCCACAAAGGGAAAGTTTTGAATTGTTTACAAATCAATTTAAGAGAAGTTTGTTATTAATTAATATGAAACGTATGGATTTTGTTACACACACACAGGCACAGTCACGTAAACACATGATCACCATAATCAATTGTTTCTTTTATAACATACAAAAATTCTGTAGTTTGTAAGTTTGATTATAAGTACTTTTATAATCTTTATTAACTATGCAACGTGTCACGTCACTAGTGTCGGAGCCTTTAATGTTGTGAAATATGGCATTTTTTATCGACAAATTGCCCCTCAAATTTGGTTTTCCTCCTAGCACAGAGGCCAGTCTTTCACATAGACTATCTTACCTACAAATATGTTTGCTTTCTATAACAGGTACTTAAAAGGCCAGTATTGACATTGTTACCCGTCTGTGCCAGAAGGATTTCGGATTTTTGGCGCCTAATTCCGATGTTTGGCATTCTCTGTAGCTTGAACGTCTCGACTCATTCAATAAGAAAATTAAAAAAAAAATCTGTTTCTGTGTAATTTGGAAATATAAAAACTCTAAAACAAGAAGAAAAATTGTAGCAGTCTGGACTTATTCTAGAAATGCAGGCTTAGTGAATTGAGAGCACATACTTATATTACATTGCAGATTACTCCAATCTACTGACAAGACGGTTGACTTTCTAGAATGGATCCCGACTTCTACATTTTTTTTTCTTGTTTTTTTTTTTATTTGGTTTTTATCTAAATTTGGTTGATTATATCATTAAAAGTATTCTATTAACCCTTTACATCATCATAAAATGCTTCCACACAACCTTAATGGATAAGGACATGATGTTTTGATTTGTTATGAATGTTTGAATCCTACTGTAAGTGAATAGATTAATGGTTTTTTTCTTCTTCTCAAACTGGATAAAGGGGGGGACTTGTAGGACCCTCGAGGTGTATTCGACGGTGTCCCACTTTTCATTAGCGGTGAATACGGCCTGTGAAATATCTTGGAAGTTGCGTAATTTATTTCTTTGAAATTTAATAAGTGGTGTTGAGTGCGTAAAATTTTTTGATTTACTCACTCACTTTTTTATCGGAGTGCGTTTTGTTATTGAATTGGAGCCCTTCTTGCTTTTTTATTCGTATTAAATTCTCTTTGTTTATGTAAAATTTTAACGTTTTCAAATGCTGTTTTTAATGTTGTGTGTATGGTGATTCTACAAGTATTCACGTCTTTTTATCTATCTAGAAATATTTCATATATATAAATTTGCCTTTGATTATTTTTTTATAATTTAGTAATTAAAATAAAATTATTCCCGATTAAAATATTTTGATGGTAGTAGAAAATATATGACGACAATTGCCTTAGTCATCCTGTGATCACGGCTCCACTAAAGGAGTTGAAACGTCAGGATTAAATATAAAAAATATGCACGAAATCCGAAAAAAAGTTGTTTTATTCAAATGTGTATTGTGCACGAAAGTGCGAGAACTAAATATATTTGTAACGGTTTCTTTTGCAGCTGGTGCACATTTTACCGGATAAATGACGAGTATATTATTATTTTTTAAATTCAACCCTGATAGGGGGACCCACCTTCGTCTAGATGGAGTCCGAGTTGCTAACACAATTTTTTCGGAAGGGCATCCCAATTTCCAAACTGTAGCCTTATGTTATTATAACTACGGGAGCTGTAAACTACTGAGTCTACTACCAGAGGCTTTAGTACGAATTTATGCGGGTACTCAATATCGTCTACGTAGAATATTACTATGTGTTTTTATAAGAGCGTCCCTAGTAGTAACCATCAGGCATCGACATAGAAATCTGTAACTCGCTCGTAATCGAGTATTAAATGCGCAAACTCCTACTAAAGCGTCTGTTAGTAAATTCAGTAGTATACAGTTATCGTATTCATAATAAAATTACTTAATAAAATAAGCAATTTGATTTGTATAAATTTTATGGTTAGGAACGTGCTACATCAAAATATTGGAAGGTAATTTTGAAGTCATCCTGTTATCATGGCTTTTTGTATTAGATTTGAAATTTCTGGATTAAATAAAAAAATTGAAAATACTTTAATAAAATAAATTCTTTCGTTAATAATGACTATGGATATACCTACCTCGTCAATTAATATTATTTTATTACTGCGTCGTCGATATGGATATCTATTTTATGTGTTTAACCGATTTTACAATCTGACAATTCGATATTTTTAATAAGTAATTAGGACCTTCCGAATGGTCGATAAGTTACAACATCAAAGGATTTTCGTTGTTAAATCTATCATGTTTTACAGTGATAAGGTTTAGATTGGCGTAAAATATCAATTGTTTAACTTATCGAATGAGAGAACGTATGTACACTTTCTGTGTACAATACAGTATAGTTTGTATTGTAAATTATTTGTTCACGTAAAAAGAATAAATAAATCCATCAAAAAATAAAATCTGAAATTTGATTTGATTTGAAAGGACAACTGTATCTCAAAGAGTTTCATCTATACTAATACCATGTCATGTTAACACAAACAGATAAAGCTTTCAACTCTGCAAATATTTATTCTAGTAATGGCCATCAACGTTATGAAAATAATAAATACACAACATATACTACAAATAAATATATAGAGATGTACAAATATTACAGCAGACGTAAAATCAATTTTAACAAATATCAGTACATTGTATAATAATAATACTTTGTGTGTTTGTTACCATATAGTTACCATAGTTACCATAAGCCTAACAATAACAGTTTTCATAATCAATTAACGTTACCATAGCAACGCGTATCCGGGTCATCAATTAACGTTACCATAGCAACGCGTGGTCGAGTTAGCTAGTTATAAATAAGAATGTAAGTTTGTTTGTTTGTTACGCTTTCACGTTTTAATTACTCAACCAAACATCATGAAATTTTGCTTTCATTTTGTCAAGGATATAGAAAAGGACACGGGGTACCTTTTATCTAGAAAAAGTTAGTATTAAATGTTTAATGAAAATTTGTTGTATACAGTGTGAGGGCTAATATGAAGATCTTCCTCCAAGCTAGGTGATCGAAGTCTGAATGATAGAAAATTATTTGTTTTGATGAAGTTGATATCGAAACTTTAGTCATCCAGTGATCACAGCTCCTGTAAAGTAGTCGAAACGTCATGTTTATCTTTATATATATAATTCTTCTGTGAGTGTGTATGTCACTGAACTCCTCCTAAACGGCTGGACCGATTTGAATGAATTTTTTTGTGTGTTCAAGGGGATCTGAGAATGGTTTAGATTCACAAATCAGCCCGGCAGATGGCGCTGCAGACGGTATCTAGGTTATTTATCTATACTGCAAAAATAACAGGCAAGACAACGTCTGTCGGGTCCACTAGTATATAAATAAAACAGAAAAGACACTTTTTTATCCAGTAAAAAACATAAAAATCCGTCCGATTTAAAAATTGTTTCAAAATGGTAAGAGAATGGTGTTTCTTAGATCCCTTTTAACTCGGCAGGTAAAGTTATGCTAACGCGTTCTGCGTATCAACTCCGCTTACATCAACAAGCACTGGTTCAATTTGTTTAATGGGAGGATTTATATAATATTATATTAATAAAAAGATATAGTTTTTGATATTAAGTATTTTAAAGCTTATATTAGGTTTGTCTTCAATAAGTTCATTAGGATAAAATCACGCTCATAAGCGTGCATAGAAAGTTATTAATATAGAATTTCTAGACGAGAGCGTCACAAATTAGATCTCATCGTGTCGCTTACTATGAGGTGAGATAGTGGTCTAGCGCCTGTCTATTTAGTACAAAAAATCCGTCAGTGTAAAGTGTAAAAGTGTTGCGAATCACATTATAAATTCTGTGTATTAATCTATTATGTCACTAAAATATCCTTATAATTAACATCATCTAGAAAGCTAGTTGTTCCTTTCGCACCGACGGTCGTGGGGTTTGAGTACCGTAATATTTGTATGTTTATCGTTTGTAAATTATTATAACATTTGTACCTGATTCATGAGTATTTATATATTTCTATTAACCATATATGTATCTATGCATCATATATGTATGTCTACCCGTTTTCAGAGTATATATAACACAAGTCTTACAATACTTTGGGCTACACTAATTAGTGTGAGTTTAAGAAATATTACTGTATTATTTGGGTATAATCTGGCAAGCAATTGTTTACTGAAATACTGTTCGCCGAAAGCTCATTTCGCCGAATAATGTTATTTTGTTTTTCACTATATTTTAACATGCCCAATAATTTAGCTTAGAATAAAAACAGACTAAGACTAAGTTCAATTTAATACGATTTATTTAAAACACAATCATTCGGCGAAACGATCTTTCGACGCAGAAACCTTCAGAAAACAATTTTAATTTCGTATTATTCATTTACAAAATCGTATCAAAACATTTGAAGACAAACAAAACAGATAACCAAAAAAAAAAGTAGTGAATGTCATTATAGTACTAATTGAATCAATAAACAGTTTATCTTTTGCTAGAAGTAAAAGCAAAAAAATATGAAAAAAACTAAATGAAAGTGTAGAAAAAAGCAATTTATTTTGTCACATACAGATAGAGATAGGAGATGTATAAAAAGGAGGCCCCTAAAACGAAAGTATCATAAGTATAATTTCAACAAAAACCCCACTCGAGCCCACCTGACAATATTAGCGAGCGGACACGTTCGAAACGCGAAAGAAACCAAGTACGAAGTAAGATAATAAGCTGGAATGGGTTCTTCATATACGGGCCCAAGGTGGTACGATACGTGACCGCAATGTTAACGAAGGAGACGGTGCAATTCTGAGAAATGTGCCCTGATCGCCTATGATTGCGTTACGGTCGAAATAGGAACTTCTTGGTTGTTACAAAGATTGTTATGGTTTGTCCGTACCATTTACCTTTTATGGCATTTGTTATATGTAGTCTGTATTGTTATTTAAGCCGTGGTTGATTGAAGAATGCAATCTTTATTGATGAGACTTTATACATGATTTGGGCAACTTTTTAAAATGCATTTCAGTTACCTTTTGAAAAAGGCATCGCTCCAAAAATTAGCCTTCTAAAGCCTTAGTGCGAGTTTACGCTTTGATACTCGATATCAATTTTGTATAAGCGCCCCTAGCGGTAACCATCCGAAACTACGAATCCTCATAGAAATCTGTAACGCACTCGATAACGAATATCAATTGCATAAACTCTCACTAAAACCTCTGTTCTTTGCAATCAGATGACGCAGGTTGTTTATTTTTATTTAAGTAAAGAACGAATGATTATCACTCTTAATAGAAAAATCAATTTTTACATGCATAATATTTCCATATGTATGTATTGGGAAGACAGAGTAGAAATATAAATTTCCTTAAATAATTCTCCAAGAGAATCTCTAAACCGTAAGTAACCGTACACTGCTCTTTTCTATTCTGTTCTGGGAAAATTACAACGTCTTATTCATACCGCTGTTATTTAAGTAAACTGTAACACTAATCAGTCAAATTATAACTGTTATTTGAGCAAACACAAACAACAAGACAAGGGTATGCCTGTCAAAGCACTCGATATTGTTTGACATTCGACAAACAATCGTGTTAGGCAGACGCGTGTGTAGACAATGCGGCTAATGATAACGTCATTACGTTGAGGTTACAAGACAATTGGACTAAAATGTTAAAATTAACGTTCATTTAGATGTTGTTAATTTGCTTATTCTGTAGGTATATCAACGTACTTGCAGAATTATATTGTGTTGATTTTTCGGTTCGTTCCTTGATTTCTAGGATTTTTAAGTTGTGTTTTTGAGCATTAGGTAACGTTTCGGGTGAGTACTCGTTAAAACACGTAAAAATTTCTACAATTTGCAACTATATATCTTCACTTAGCGTTGCGTGCAATTGGGATACTGATTTATCTTGAATAACAAGTTGAGTCATTCAGCTTTAATCGCAGACTTCTTCCCAGTTGGATGATGGTTCGTATAGCAAAGACGGTTCATTTTCGGGACAAGGATAGCATCTAAGACTAGGTACTAAACTTTTTGTTACGACTCAGTCTGAAATTAACAAGCGCGTGAAGTTGAACGTGATCAGGTATTAATATCACGCAAAAAAAATTCTACCCTGTTTCGTTAATAACAAAGATCACATTTCACCATTTAAGAAGACACTGTATTCTTTAATTTGTTATCATCCTTAATCCTTACCATTATGAGACACGCGATGAATACGAGCATTTGTTCTCAGGTCATGGGTATTTATATAAATATAGAGTATAGCTATGTATTGTGTATGTATGTATATTTGTTGCCTAGTATCCATAGCACAAGCTTTAGATGCTAGACCTTTTCCAAAGTTCTTTGTCCGCCATTCAACTCCTACACGTACTCTTTTCTTTATTCCCAGATGAATTTTTATCTCTAATATAATAATTGTTATTTTTGCTAGAGAGGACACTGTATTTATTTATTCATACTATCATGCTTTTTCTCGCAGGGTAAGGTAGAAATCACAGATCCATTTCCACAACTTTGACCGATATATCTCGTTTCTTCGACTCTCATTAAACCTACTATTCAATCTGGTTGATTAACCACTTGTCAGTCCAGACAGCAATTGCTATCGATAGCCAACACAGTTAGCAACAGTGGTAGCAATTGCTAGCATATTCAAATTTCTGCGTGGCCTGCTGTTCTTTTTAAATAAGATTATTTTTTGACATAAAAATATCCAAATATTCTGTAGTGGATTCTTTATTTAATCAGCTTAACGCCAGTATTTTTTGTTTGGTCCTAGTTCCATTATTTATCGAGAAAATGGCATTTTTATCTAAGAGTCCGACATTTTTTTTCACAATCCGCGCAGCATTGAGGCTGTTGAGAGGGGTGGGGCGCGCGGTAGCGGTCTGACAAGTGGTTAAGGTTACATTCGACCTGACCTTTTTTTAGGACATCTATTATTTGGTCCCTGAAAGTTCGCCTTGGTCTCCGATATTATATATCTGTATTCATCTCAATTATGATAATTTAATAAATCTTGTTTTTCGCGTTGTTTTGTTTCTCGCGTCGGAGACCAAAATCCTCTTATGGCTCGCTGAGCCAGCGGAAGTTACTTTTTTCAAATCCTTCTTAAGGCTGGTTGTGTTGTTGTACGTTATTTGTTTTTTTACGATTAATACCTATAACTTGCAATGAACGGGACTGGTTTTGTAGACCTACTGATAAATAATGTTTTATGTGATATCTGTTATGTGCATACGATTGAGGTACTAGTCAAAATACAAAAAAAAAATAACTTTCTCTTGTTATAGATGAAAAATCTTTTTGTAAATTTAGGGTTAGTTTATTGCCTACTTTTTGTAATTTTATTGCAAGACCTCCAAATCAGCCAATATGGTTAAAGAAATGAACTTAGTTGAAGTCAGTAACAAATAAAATATTTAAAAAGCCGCCATTTCAAAATAGTAGTAGCGCAATGCCTTATTATGGTGAATTTGTGGATAAAATTGATTTATTGCTTTATCGGGTCGGATGTTGGTGACGAGACGGACTGTATAGTCAAATACATGTATATTTATACCCATTATATATTTCTCCATTTGTATTTCAGTATCAACCGAGCACAACATTCAGTTTAAATATGTTAGTATAACAAGCTAAGTACTTTTGATAGAATATTATTGTTTTATTTACTAGAAACAGACAAACCAATATTTTCGGAATACTTTACACTCTTAAATGTTTTCAAGTTCTGCTAAAGGAATATTAAAAAGATGCTCTCTGCGGTTGGATTTAAGTTAAAATCTCAATGAACTCAAAAAACTTTACAATTAAGTGTAGAATATTGAGGATTTTATACAAGATTATGTAATACTAGATGGCGCTGTAGAGCATAGAAACACGCTATCGTATTGTTTTTGCGGGAGTACGTAAGAGATTTTGCAATGTTGGGATAGCGAGACAATATGGTAACAAACACACACACACACACACGCATAAAGTATTGTCAAAATACAATTAGGATGATAATATATTGTACAAAAATTGTAGATTTAGTACATCAAAATAAAAATTATAACTATACTTATGAAACCACTTTACATATTTCAACGGTCGGTTCCAGCATTTCATTACGTGATTAACGACCTGCGGTTTGCATCTGGGCGGCGACGTCAGTTTTAAATTAACTTTTTTCCGACCAGCCTACTGTTTCGCAGTGCCCAGTGGCGAAGCAATTTAACTGAGATTAAATTCTGAGTTAGCGAGCCATGGTACCAAGTTACGCCGTAAGCTGAAGGCCGATTTTAAAAGTCGGAACCTTTAGGTTTAACGAGTATTAAAAAAATTGCGTGTACTAATGGGAATTGATGTCTTTTCATAAATGAAGGTTATTTAATATGTTACCAGCTCATCTTTTTATTATAATAAAAGTCTTGGATAATTACAATAAAGAAAAATTAATATTTGTGTTTTATGGTTTTTTATACCAATATTTGTATCTTATATGATTAGTTATTTTGATAGAAAAATACTCGAAAAAAATTATTTACAAGTAAATACTCAGACAGGAATTGAACCCGTAACCTTTGGATATTCGGTCTAGTGCTCTCCCAATTGTGCTACCGGGCCTTGTGAACAGCCGTCCAAATTGTCTAGTTACCTTTCTACTTTTTACGCTTTGGGTCAGCGTTGTCTCATTAATAAGAGGCATATCTTCTCGTATTCGAAAGAAACATTTTTTTTTTACAAATGTTTGGACTATCGACTAAGATGAAACAACCATTTAGCATTTCTATAAAAGTAATTTAGGTTATTATTAGTATATTAATATGGTTGCGGGTTCGATTCCCGCCTGTATTTTTCTATTCAAATAATTTATTTGTATGTTTGTTTCTTATGCGTACCGAAACCGGATGTGAGTAAACTTTGTTAAATTTTTGTACACCTGCCAAAAAAGATTTATATGCACAGTCAGCAAAAAAGTTGAGCATTGCAAAGCATGTCGAGTGCAACTATTAAATAATCATTTGTGTTGTTATTATTTGATGTAATTTGTTTGAAAAAAAAAAGTTTAATAGTATTTTAGTGTATTCATAATTTCTTTAGTTCTTTTATTGTAGTCATTTAACAAAAAAATGTGTTATAATATTTTTTGTGATTCGTTACATTACATTTACACCAATTAGCCTAGCCCAAAGAAAGCACTATAAGGCTTGTGTTATGGATACCAGGGTAACGGATAGACACATATATGACAAGATATGTAATATTATAGAAATATATTATAAATACCCACGACTCAGGCACAAATGCTCGTATTCATCACACAAACATATGCCACTTCCAGGATTCCTACCGTTGCACCAAATGGTCGTCAATTATGACATTTAATTGTAATTTTATTGCAATTACCTACACTTACGCATTATTTACGCAAGTTAAGTACTTGTGCATCGCCATATCGATATAATATGTTGTACAATTTATTTTGAGTCCGAATGTATACTTGTCCGACTATATACTTATAAATAAATAATTTATTGTTATTATTTATTTTTAGTTGGCAACTCAGCCTTAACCGCGGCTTTCCCCTCACTTCCTACCTTCAATTCCGGAGCTGGTGCCAAGAATTTATTATCCTCAGATTATGTCGAATGAACTGAATATTTGATCCGCGTTCTCATTATTCGAGACTTTGTATAATTGGCGGTTTGAATTGGCAAGCTGACTTACCGGGCGGTTGAGATATTTTGAAATTGAAATTGGGTGAGCGTCGCTATTTTTTTTTAATATTGGAGAAATTTCTTGGTGTAATTTGTAGAGTTGTAGACTACATTAATATCAATTATTATTATCTTGAATCATCAAAATTGAGAGCTAAATGCTCTAATCATTGTTCCCTCGAGATCTTCCAATATTTTCAGATTTCAACAAAAATTATACGGAAGGTACATTGGAAGGAACCATTGTGAATTTATAGGTGCTAATAATTGTAGATGCGATTGGGACCAACGTCTTGAAATAATTTATGACAAGCGAAGAAACTCGACATAAAAAAGGGCACCCATCCGGCGGTTGAGCTTTTAGAAAGTAACTCAACATCTGCAATTTTAAACCGATTGCGCTACTATTCGCAATAGAGCTTTAAAATAGCTTCAGAGATTAACCAAAAATGTGGCACAGCTAAAAAATTACTTATAAAAAGTTTCCATACTGAAAAAAGGTTAAAACCAACCTCCAAACTTTTTAAAAAGGAAAAAAAAGAAAATTTGTAATTAGAACAACAGTTTTATTACAAGAGAGTCGAAATTGTCTCCGTCGCTACATATTGTCGTGTAGATACTTTCCTGTGTTCTCTACACACTTGAACAGGCCTTTATTAAGGCTCTCGGGGAATTTAGTTCTGCACAAAGGCGTTTGTGGCGGGGTATAGCGGGGGTCGTGGATGTTCTATACCTGGGCTTGTTGACTGAGGGAAATACCTTTTATATATTTATTGCTGTTGATTGAAAAACTTTCATTATCTTTTTTTGTTTTCACAACTAAAATTTACTTGGCGATGCAATCGCTAAGCATAAAGCTACGCTAGCAGCATATATTGGAGCAGAGCGTTATTAGTAAAAAAATAAAAAATAAATTTTTCCTTGGGAATTTTTGCGAATTTCAAAATTCGGGTTCCGTCACAATCTGGACCTAAACCTGTTGATTCGATTCCACACAAAAAATATTAAAATCGGTTAATAACTCGGGAAGTTATGGCGTAACAGACATTGCGCCATTGAAGCTGATCCATGGGAGCTTCGCTCGCTTTGCTGGCCCCGCTCCAACAAGACAATAAAATCAACTTAAAATCCAGGCGTCAGTTTAAAAAATATTAAGTAAGATTTGGTGGTTGTTAAGGTCTCGGTAGCTCAATTAGTAGAGTACTCGCCTGGATAGCGAGCGTTTACGAGTTCAAGTCCCACCTGAGACAAATTGAATTTTTCACTATATTCTACACTAGCTGTTACGCGCGACTTCGTTCGCATGTAAATTTAAATGTATGCCTATATAACAAAATTGCCCACTATCTTACGATCCCACGATGTTACGGTAATCGTACATTATATCAGATATAATCCAACTATATGCCAAATCCCATTACACACGTTCACCAATTTAAATCCATAATTTTTTTTCCACAATTTTTTTCCAAACAAAAAATATTTTTAAAATCCCACTATATATGACGGAGCTATGCCCAAACATACATAAAAAAATAAACATCCTAATTATTAACCTTCTCCTTTTTGAACTCAGTTAATAATAAACTAGATTTTAATTTCTTTAAAAAATACTATTTTCTAATAAACTGAAAACTCTATTATTTCATGTGCCACCCCTTTTTACTCCTTAAGGGGTTGACTTTCTTAAAATCCCGTCTTTTTCAGCACTTAAATCCTAAAAGGAACTTCTATGCAAAATAAGAGACTGACACTTGTAGTTTTTGAGATTTCGTGATGAGAAAGTGAATTTTCTCTTTTATATAAATACACACACACACACACGCACACACACACTTCGCTTCGCTTCAAAAATCTCTGGAAATTTTAATTCAATTTCGGCTGGCAGATTATCACAGACATTCGTTAGATTTTTAGTAATATTAAATATTTATTTCAGAATTCAGTCCAGCAGTTGACGTCTTTTGGGTATTATGATACATTTATAATAATTTAATAATGATTTCAAATTTAAGCTTAAATAGATTTAAAATAACCATAACATTACTAAAATGTTACTCTGTCATGTAAATTCAAGGAAGAAAATTAATTGAAAAATATTTTTTAATAATTTTTTACTTCTCTCATAGCTCTCATGGCAGTACGTATTTAACTCCTATGGGAAAAAGGAACTTTATTAATCTAAGCGGCCGCTGTAACTAAAACGTCCAAAATGACGTCACTTAAAAACCGATGCACCCATGAAATTGTAACTCGTAGTATAATATCACAATATCATTTGAATACGCGGGCGTAATTGGGCAGGCGTGCTTCGGCCCTTATCTGATGGTCCCGCACCCTTAATGCGTAAAATATTAAACGGTCTTTTGTGTGAGATACTTTCAGTTCAGAGGATACTGGAATATCCAATGAGCTACTGTAGTTATTTGAGATGTGGGTACGATTTGTTTCACTTTTTCTGGCTATAAAAAGGACATCATGTAAACAAAATAGAAAATACAATTTATTTTACCGGTCGTTAAACTGTTGTTTGCGTATCGAGCAATTTGAATATAAAATGTTTTTAATAACACGATGACTATTAAGTATTTCTGTTATGGAAATTTCAAATAAATTACTTTATTACAATCACGCAGATCCGAGGTAATATTTAAAAAAGTACCTACTCATTCTGATAAGAAAATTACAACGATAGTAGGTCAAAGTTAATATTTTATTTACTTCCTATAAAAGTTAAATAACTTCAAGCCGACGTTGAAGACTAATGAAGAAAGACGCTAGAAGAATGCATCAAGAACCGAACCAAGAATGCTGTGTTTTTGTTTTAGAATTCCTACGCTTTACCGTTGCCGAGTTGTTAGGCAAAGCGTTTGGATTCTAAAACGAAATATCTAGCTATCTACGACGCTACGGAATCTACAAGGTGCTACGAGAATTGCTACTTCACTATGTTGTGCTACGGTAATACAAATATGGGTGGATTTTTCGTGACTTTTAAAATGTTGAAATTATACTCTGATATATTTTATGCATAGATTTTTAATATTATTTTAGTACCTAAAACGCCTTTTAAATTAGCTTACATATTTGTTTACGTAGTGTAGTAGCCATATTTACAGTTGTAAATTACTAATGTGAGAAGATTGACCTTTTTATTAATAAGACTTCGCTGTCTGTCCGTCCGTCTGTCCGTCCGTCTATCTGTCACCAGGCTGTATCTCAAGAACCGCGATAGCGAGACAGTTGAAATTTTCACAAATTATGTATTTCTGTTGCTGCTATAACAACAAATACTAAAAACAAAATAAAGAGATATTTTACGGGGCGCTCAAACACAACCTTTTGCCCTTTTTAGCTCGATATCAATAATGGCAACAGGTAGGCACTTGAAATATTCACAAAATATGCAGATGTATTTTTACTTGAATAATAAATAATATGAAAGTGTAACTACTGTTGTTTATCTAGTTAATGGTACGGAACCCTTTGTGTGCGAGTCCGACCCGCACTTGGCCGTTTTTTGGATGTATTATGTTGTTGTAGACAAGTTGTTACTACAACATTGTGAGCTAGGCGCTAGAGTTAATTTAGCTAAAGGTTTAGGTTTAAGGTATAATACATTTCTTTCAGCTGATAACCCAACAGAAGTTTCATAACTTCCATTTGTACGGTTAAATGTTTTACTCGTTTATATATTTACGCCTTTACATCGATTTCCGTCTAACCCAAAAATATTCGTAAATTTTGCGAATCGCTCCCAGGGTTGGCACATTTAAATGCGAAAATGCCACCTCGCCGATTACTTGAAGCAATTTTCACTGTTTTATGGTTCCGATTGCTTAGATTATTGACTCGTTTCGACGGTATCCATCGGTTCACGACACTTCAAGGGTACGGCTATCGTGAAAAGTTTGGCACATAAAGAAGGTCGTAAGGATTTTCGGGGGATTTTTTTGTGCTAACCCTATGGAGTGGGACGATTTTGAGGAACAATAGTTACGTGATGATCGGCAAAAAAATTGGTTTTCAAAGAGGGTTTTTTGTAATATTTAATATTTAGTTTTTATACTTTCTCGTTATTCGTTTAAAAAAAATGGATCTCTCAAAGTTTTGATTTTCTTTTTAACACGCAATAAAGCGTGGGGTGCTCGATATTAATTTTTGTAAATATATAACAAGCAGTTATTTGTAAACATAAAGATAGTATAAGATTTTGATATAAAAAGCTTCCCACGCTTTTTTAAAATGTAATTAATTTTCTTTTCAAAACTTTATTTTTATTTCAAAATTTTTGAAAATTATTTAATCATATTGAATTAGTATACTTTTTATAACAGTCAAATAAAATATAAAGTAAAAGTTAATTCTGATTTTTAGTTCGATTTGCTATTAAATCGTGTTTTTTTTAGTTTTTTTAAACTATATTTTTTAATTCCTGATGAATTGATTCCTTTTCAGGAGCCCTGTTCACAGAATGATAGTCATCTTAAACTTTATACATTTTGAGATTCGTTTAAATCAAATTCATCATTATATCAGCCGTACGACGCCCACTGCTGGACATAGGCCTCCCCCAAGGATCTCCACAACGCTCGGTCCTGTGCTGCCCGCATCCAGCGTTTTCCCGCGACCTTAACCAGATCGTCGGTCCACCTCGTAGGAAATAAATTAAATCAAATTAGAGCAATCATCATCTTCATATCATATTAAATCTTCATATTAAATTAATTATTTAACCTATACTTTTATTCACCCATAAGTGAAGTGTAAGCTCATTATAGGTGAATTTAATTATGTGAAAAATAACAAAGGGCACTAAAAATCGAAACGCGTATGAAGTAATTGTATATCTTTTTCACTGATTTGTTTGAAACGTTGCTAAGAAAATTTGAAGTTGGTAGCTTAAATACGCGAAAAATCGCAAGTCTCATAAAACTTACTCGAAATAAGCTCACTTTATAAATAACTTCAAACCGAGTGATTTTGTCTTACTCCCGAGAGTTATTTCGCCCAATTATGTTCGAAATGAGGTCCATTCTCCGAGATGTTAGGCAAATTTAATTTTTTGTTTCTTTACAAATCTTAATATATTGCGTTTTCCGCCGCATTTTCGTCATTACTCTCTTTCCGAAGTTCGTAACTCATTTTGTTACGTTACTTCTGTACAGATTACGACGCTGTTGCGTTGGGCATGTAAAATTAAAATGCCTAATGATAAAACCAAAAATTGTAATTACGGTAAACTTCATCTCGTCAACTGATGGTAAATATTGAGGGAATTATTATAGAGTGTAAAATTACAGTGCAAGCTAAAATACAGCATTCTAAGTTTGTAACTCATTAAGCCACGTTACTTCTGTACAGAAAAATTAAAATGTCTAATGATAGAATAAAAACTTGGAATTACGGTGAAATTTTTGTATTCAACTGGTGGTAAAATATTTACAAAATTATTATAGAGTCTAAAATTACAGTAGAAGCTAACATACAGCAGTCTATGAGTGTGTGTGTTTTTTGTTTATTAAATGCACTGAAAAATTAATAACTCGGTGTGATTAGTTATTTTGCTACTTAAGTAAATTTATATTTTACATGGTTTGGGTACGCGGGCTTCCGATGTAAGATCTAGGTTACGCCTAGATCCCACGTGACTGGTGAATCCCACATAACCCCACGGTCCACCCAACGGTGGGGTATGCGTAAAGCATTCTGCCTCGAGAAAAAAAGGATCTAGGTTGCGTAAATGTTGACGTTCAACATACGCACTGTTGAAGCTCATTTTAAATAAAAAGCACTTTATCTCCAGTTTTGATTTTATATAACACCAATTATAGTTACTGATTTAAAAAGAGAAAGGTTTACTTAATTTACAAAAGTTTGAAGAAGCCTCTTCTAATTTTATTTCAAAATTCTTTGTTTAAATTTCGTGTAACTTTGTTTACAAAGTACCAACTAACTTTTAATAAAACTGAATTTTCTGAAGTTGACTCAAAGAATATAATACTTTATGCGGGCGGTAGAGCTTTGTTTAAAAGCGTAAAAATAGTGCTATGTAATGCATTCAAATGGAGGGACTCGGTTTCTTTGTTTCCAGCCGACTTAATTGTGAATATTCATATCTTATACGTTGTCATGCGAGAAACGCTTTCGTTTGATACAATGGGAACGATTTTTTTTATCTGCAGTGGCTACGTAATTTGACAAATGTTTTACACTTCTTTAATAATATGAGAGGTTATTATGTGGTAGGCAAATGAATATTCGTTTGATTTGTTCGTAATTTAAACTCTATTTCCTTGTCTTTATCATAGTGCTTTGGTTATAACTCATATTATGATATATTTGTCTCAATTTTACATCAAGCTGGTGTCTTAGCGGTTATTTCGGTCTTTCTCCGATTACGGTGATTAAGCAGCATTCGTTATGACAATTCAATGAGTGGGTGACCAAATATTTTTTTCTTCAGCTCCCCTCCCGGGAACATCTGCAATCATTGGCACCCGAAAATCGTACTGGGACCTCATAGTAGTTTATGACACGTACGTGATTTTCGTCTACATCTAAGACCATGGGAGTAAATATCATTCATCACTTATCGCTAAAAACACTTCCCCTACACATATATTTACATTATCATATATTATCGAATCAGGAATGTTAACGGAGATTTTACCGAACTATAACGACATTTAAATAAAATACCAATTAAAGAAATGCATCTACATTAAAAACTGAAGAAACAATATTTCGTCATATATAAATGCACTGGCCGGAGTGCGAACGTCAGCGTGAATCATTGGAGTACAGTGTCATCTATTGGGCGATAAGGTAATGGTCCGAACAACAGATATCATCTAAAATTATAGTTTTTGTTGGGAATTACCAAAAGACTTTAAAATCAATGAAATTGTGTCGTTTTGTTACAGAGAGTTACCATGGCCACCATCAGGCTTCATCATTAAATAAATTCCATATCTTAATAATTTTACATTGTCATCAGATAGCATTCAAGATTTCAATTCAATCAGAAACCGGGAAGTGGGCCAAATTTAACTTGCAAGATTTGATTACAGACTCCGAGACAGGTGAAACTAAATACAAGCTTGTAATGAGATAACGAAATTGTAAAAATGATTACAATTCAAAAACCACTGATGACTTTGTTAACATAAAATTGTAATTTACATTATGATATCGTTGCACGATTGAAACGTAACAAGATTTAAAAACATGAATTACTCTGAATATCCAAATGCGGTCCAATAATTCAGGATTCCAATGTCATTATGAATGATAATAATATGAAATAAATTTTCAAAGGAGTATTCGTAATGGAATTGAAATACTTGATCAGTACTACTGTAATAGCAATAAATGTATTGGAATTATTTGATACGATTAATCCTCGTCCATGTAAATCATGTAGTAAAGTCATGTTAATAAATAAAAAATAAAATACTTTTATTTCAGAAGGTAATTGGCTATGGAACTCGAAACCTAATATGGACATATTAGGAAAATTGACATTATACCATAAAAAACAAAATTACATTAAAATTGGAGATTGATAAATAAACATTTCTAAAATTAACATATATGCAGATTAAATAAGTTATATTTGTAAATAAATAATAAAATAACATCGCAATCCGAAGATTGCAGAGACTTGCACTCAGAACGTGAAATTCAGTGAACCTCCGGAAGACTGCTGTGTATCGCTGCTATGTGTCGTGTAGATTAGAAAAACACCAACCTATTACACTTAAGGGTGTCGTCAAAGACAAGTAAAGATACTGAAAGCAAACTCCATACACTTCAGGTAGACCCCAAAATTGTCTTTTTGGTATTTCACTGTGATCTCCAACCCGTCTGCTAAGCGTAAAGATTATGAAAATACCATCCTCTCCCTGATAATAATTTATCCCTCTGAATTTGGCCATGAATAAAATAATTAAGTATTTTCACTATCACGTCGAATTACTAAAAGCAAATACTTTTACGCAGATTCTTTTACATTTCCACTTGTGACGTTACACTGCTATCATAGCGCCATGTAATCTTAGTTCAAAATAATGCATTACAATCTTCAAATACATTCTGCTTGCTATACACGTTTATTTTGCGGACGCCGGGTAGCTACGCGGATATAATCCCCCCAGATTGAGGGATCACCCGGGTTCAGCGGAGATAAAAATAGCTGATGCCGGATAACCGTATTGTTTTTGAAAATAGTGGAACGCGTTTTAAAATGTCTCGAATGGGGATTACTATTTTAAAAGGATGTAACGATATTTTGTATGACGTTGTTATTACAAATCATAGCATTGGAGTAAAGCCAAATATTTTTTTAGTATTTCAAGTCACGCCTATCCCCAGGGAAAAGCAGAGATCTCTTTCCACTTGCTACGGTCCTTGCTTATCCCTTTTGCTTCATCTATTCTCATCACATACCGCATACATGCCCATCGAGATTTGATACTTAACTCCTGACCTTTTAAAATTCAATTGCTTTTTTTTGGATTAACTTCAGCAGTAGTAATTTATCCAATTTCTAATGATTTGTACTTAAAGAAGGAAGCGCAATATTAAAATAATAGGTAGAATTAATCACATTCTCCATTTCAACTTTCCTTCCTAGAGTCATTGATAGTATTTTATCGAAAACCATGTATTCCGGTTTAGATTCCGAGGTTTAATAGAAGCATATGTGATATAAATAAAAAAAATAGTTTTATCCTCACCATATCAGCATGAGCGTAGTACGCTCATTACTGAGCAAAAGACTCCCCTTTGACTTTGACCAGATCGTCAGTCCACTTAATGGGGGTCTACCCATGGAACATCATCCAATTTGTGGTCATCATTTGAAGACCTTCCCGCCTCAACGTCTATCGATTCTTTTGCTATGTGTCCCGCCCATTGCCAATTTAGCTGAGTAATTCTTCGAGCAAAGTAAGTTACTTCTGCAGATCTCCTCATTTGTGATTCAATCATGCAGGAAAACGTCAAGCATCGTTATCTGCATTGTCCACTTCTCTCTTACGAGATGCTGAGATTTAAAAAATTTTGAAGCTTTCCGAAAATGGTTTTACTAAATAACAATCATGACACAGAATCTCACGCTAATATAAACCGTTGACAAAGAGAAAATCGAAGGGAATTCCAAATATTATTTGCACTTGACCTTTCTCTGGCGGCAAATTTTCATATCCGGTTGTAATACTTATTAATCGTAAAATCTACAAGGTTACGATGACTTCCCCTCTCTGTCTATCTCCATAAAATCCAAAAGAAATAATAAATGCGCCACAACAGATTTTATTGCCGTTTCCTACTCCAAAGAGAGTTTTTATCGATAGCACAAATATAGAGACGAGAGGCTATTTATGTCTTTTGTCTTTAGTCTATTATTTGATTCTTATTTAGTTTTATTGTCTATTGATAAATAATAAATAAGTTTCACCCTCTTCTTATGAAGAAAATCATGTAAAAAATGCTGTCGCTCTAATCAGTATTAGACGATTTTTTATTCATATTACAAAGAAAAGACTCATTGTTGTAAAAATATAATCTATCTATTAGATTTTATTTTTTTAATCATTATTATATTAAAATCACAGCTGCATTTATCTTTTGCCGTTTCAATACGATTCATACTAATAAGTAGACACATGACCAAAGAAAGAGCCTAAACTATATTTTCAACTCAAGTAAATTGTAGTGAATTATTAATTTAAGTTCAAAAATATTATGTAGTACGCAGTCTTAGTTTATATTAAATCTTATTTACTTTTCCTTGATTTGATCGTAATCGTTTTCAGCCTATTCGATTTCTAACACTAAGACCTTTGATTGAGATACCTATCACAATTCACCATGCAAACACTACGTGAGTTGGCAACTACCAATCCGATTCATAAACAACCACTGATGTCTTCTGAGTGGCCTACTGCCGTCGACTCACGTAGAATGAAAAGTTTTCATCCTGAAGAGTTCTATTCGGAGAAATCTCCGGTTCCTTGCCTTAGAGGGATCACATACAACGCAACGTTATAAGTAGCTACGTCACGAACTCGGCTTGGAGATATAGATTCGCGACAGACAGAGACAGACACGCGGGGTTTTTACATTAGAATTTTAGGCAAGGCGCTCTTCGCGCGGGAGAGTGTTATTCACATTAATCATCAAAATGATCTCAGCTGAAAGACGTCTACTGCTAAATGGAAGCCTCCCTAAAAATGTGGGGTTTTACCTTACCATTTATCAGCACGCTAGAAGACCATAATTTGGGGAAGGCTGCTTCCCATTTTTAATCAATAGAAGATTTATGGTGATTACTTTCAGCGTCATTGGCCTTGTTTTTATAATTCCCTTAAGTCTAAAGGTTTGGTGTTATTGTATTGTGACGAAAACTATGCGGTATAGTCGATAGAAAATATAAATGTGCCATATAATATGTTATACAATGTTTGGTACTTCTAAGCACCGCTCTTAATCGTAGCTACTCGCCTTCTCCGTTGTGCATTACAGTGTGTTATCCTGCTAATTAAAAGTCGTGTAAATTACGTATTCCATTGATCTTATTTCCGTTAATTTAAATTGGATTTAAGTTAATTTAAAAGTCTTGGATTTCCGTTAATTTAAATGTTAAATGCTTTAACATGCTGCCTTGGTTTTAATTGTTCGGATTCTACAGATGGTGAACCAAGACTTGATTTTTGGATTTAATGCTCTAGTTCAGTCAGTTCACTTATATAGGTGAACATAATAAAATTATCAGCTTCTTAACATTATGGTGTCATGAAAGCAGCTATCACAAAACATCTACTAAAGACCATAAACGGAGTAAGTTCAAAGATCGTGGATTTAACGAGAATATTAATAAATCTATTTATCCCATTTGATTTATTCATAGAATTTCACGTAATTAAAGTTATGATTTTGGAAAAAACAATTTGACTAAAGAGCTTTTGTCAATTTAAGGTAAATAAACAGATCTAGCTTCTTAATCAAATGTTTTATTGTTATTCAAAATGCTAACAGTTCTGATTATCTTATAAAATATATATAAAAAAAACCTTCTTGAGTGTAAATTATACAAGTATATCAATAAAAATCACGGCAACTTACGTATCTTGATGCAGTAAATTATACACTAGCGGGGATATATGAGAAATTGTATTTTTGACAGATATACGGTCCCTCCGATGCTGCATGACTGATATAGGGACACTATTGTTTTGATCGTTAATCATATTTATGTGGCTTTAGATATATTTTTTCCTCTTCCTTAACAAAAGTTGCTGTAAAAAAGATCCTTTTTGAGATTTATTTTTGAGTTAACACAAGCTGTGAATTACAACGCTCTTTTTGCTAATAAATTGATTAGACGTGACCCTTTCCTGGCATCCGTACAATAACTTGATAAACTATAGTCGCAATCTATCGACTACTTTTCGTCTTCTTGTGAGAGTAATGCACGGTAATTGGTTATTATATGGATCTAGATTTGTATGGAGAAGGAACGAATATAGCAGGTAGGATGAATCAGATCTATTATTTTACCAATTATCTCGATATATACAAACTTGATTGCTTTGAGATAGGAGCTTCCGAGAAATGTTGTCGTCAATAGCGGCCAATGGCCTACTATTATTTATTAGCGAAAATATGAAGCATAGCTCATTTTAGACTATTCAGTAACATGAAAATTTTATTTACATGCATATTTTACATAACGACATGCCTATTTGATTTTTAAATACAAAGAATTATAGGAATATATATATATATAGGATACCGAAAACAGCAACTGTTCTCAAACTAAAATGAACCTATTGCCTCATGTGGTTTGAATTTGTTGTACATAAAGAAGCCAGTACCATAACATAATACCTTATGGGCACTGCAATATTTATTATCTCTTCTCTCATATACAAATCATTTATGTTTTCAAGGTTTTATCAAACCATTATATTATTTTTTTCATATTGTTATTCTCTTGTTTTCGCTTTTAAAATGATGAACCGGGATGAAAATAAACCCGTTTTAAGTATGTCGTTTCAATGAGTATAAGCAGAAGTATGAAACGAAAACCAGGAAATGACCATACTACTTAAACTTGCTATAATATTAACAAGTAATAAAACGGCAGAGCCAAAAGGGGTGACACAGTATTCCCTTATTCGCTTTTATTACACACTATTTCATTTTCTCATCCCCGTAAAGACACAGTGATCGTGCAAAACGAGAGTTTTTCTCAGCAAACAATGATGCCAGTAATGCGGTAGCAGCGTGGCCTTAATGTGACGATAAAACATTAACTATTACAACAAAATGAGTGCTTCAGCCTTTACTACAGGCAATTGCTTTGTACTGTGCGCATTGAAACATTGGATATCGCCAAGGGATATCATCAAGTTGCATTGTAAACGGAAAACGTTAATCTCAATGGCATTGTCTATTTGTGTTTAATTTATTTACTGATAAATTAAACTAAATAATATACTTATGTTTTCAACAACATTGATTAATAACTGCGGGGGCGTTCCGGATTTAATATTGTGCCACTTATATCGATGATATATTCCACATATATGTAGTGTCCCACAAACGATACTTACAATTATAAATACAAAAATATCAATCTTTATTTTTCTTTATGAGGCAGAGGTAAGCAAAACCATAACTTACGCAACTTACAACATTTCTGTGAATGTTGAATGTTGGACGAAGAATGAATGGATGAATGAGTGGACCCAGTGAGGATTAGAGGTGTTATAAATTGGTTCTATTTCACTATATTCTATTTGAAGTCATCCATTCGAAGAACGGCCTTTGCGAAAGTTAATCGTATATCGAACGCGACTCATATTCCTCTAAAACCGTCTTTATTTAATTACTCAATTTTCTATTGGATCTATGGGAAAACAAAATTACGAAACACATTTTTCATTTTTCTCCTTTATGAACATCACCATAAAACTTAATTACTGCTTTAAAGTGTTTGTGAGAAAATATGAAAACTCATTTTTATTTAACGTTGAAAGAGGTGGATTTGGCTTCAAAGTTCACAGGAAAGTGTTCTAGCTCAAACTTTATTTTCTCTGTGATATAACCATACAACATCTTTGTGCAGCGCAGCTCGTATGAAACCAGCGTTTACGATTTCGTTTTCTTTAGTTTAATGTCGTTATCTCTTAGAGACGTTTATAGAGCGATGATGCTAGCACAATGTGTGGTACTTTGATTTCTTAAGACGTTACTGTGTAAATTTGAACAGGGTTTCTACACATTGGCATTTTTTTCTATATCACTTAATCTAGTAGAAAGTTTCCATTGGTTGGTCAATTTTCTAACTAATAATAAATATTTTCGTGATGAGATAAATGGTTTTTAAAATAAATATATCTTATTGCATGTGCACAACTTAAATGTATTACATATAAAATGTGCACACTGTTTAGTAAATAAAAGCAATCACATGAGTAGTTTATATAAATAAGTGGAAGCAGCGAAACATGAATATTTAAGATTTTTTTATCGCTGTTACTTAAGTTAAGGATGTTAATGTATTTTTGGATAAACAAAAACAAGACTAAGTACATTTTCAAGTAATATAATGAAGTTCTCTAAATGTAAGGTTTCTAATTTCATAATTAGCACATTAGCAAAAAAAAACTATCCACTGAAACTTGTACTTAAAGTGGTGTAATCTACTAACGGGCTTCCTGTGGTTGGCTTTCAGCCAGTTTACCAGTTGATATGATAATGACTGCGATAGCGGATCGAAGAGAACCACTGGACTGCGCACATCCGAGTTTTGTTCTAGTACACTTGTTCAACCCACTCAGGCAGTGTAGGTTTGAAGTGCAAATTTCCACGATAAAAAATATTGCATGAAGATTATAAATGATGGTGTGTGACATATAGAGCTAACAAAAAAATCACTATTAGGTTTCCGACTAAAAGGATATTCGAATAAAATCAAGCCTTTACTGAGGTGGAAGAAAATAGCGAGCTAGACTATGGAATCAGTAACATTACCGAAGAAGAATTTTGAAACTTCAATTGAAAACCGCGTAAAAGAGCCTGCCTTTCAGTGGAATCAGCATTACGTGCAGTTCGTATTGACATACCCTGGCGAAGCTCCAAGCGCAGTCTTTGTCTGTTCACCAATCAGAATACTGCAACCTGCTCAAACGTTACGACTATTAAATGTAAGAAAGGTTTTAAGTTGTCCATTTTAAGAAATATCAATTTGGTTTGATAAACTTTTGTAGTTTTCAGTTTATGTGTAAATAAATAATGAATATCGATATTTATAACAGAATTCACTTTAAATATATTCCTATTATATTTTGCCTTTTATTAAACTCTGCATACAAATTGCCGGCTCGTTTACGACATTCCGTTAAAGCCCAATGTGTCATCGAAATCCCCATGCACGCCTAATGAATACATAAAATTCTCGGCTATATCGTCAATTCATACTTTATGTTTCAAGGGCATTCAAAACCCACCCTTGTATAACAGTGGTTATGGTCCATTTTAAATGAGATAGCCTTGATAGATATTTGAAACGGTGTGTGTTTGGTAAAAATACATAGATCCCTTTTTTATGTGTGTACCAAACAAACCCGAGGAAAATATAACAGCCATTAGATGTCAATGGAGAGTGCCTAATGTAGAATTGATTTAGTTCGGCCCAACCATCGGTCGAATGTACATCGCTTGTTCGGTAAGATTAAGCGAGACTCGCGTCTATATACGTGGAGACTTGTACAACGAATTGAGTGGTTCAGACTTTTATTGGGTTTTTTTTGTTTATTGACGCAGGAAATGGATTGTGTTAGTATTTTACGTCAGTTAAATTGATCGTGTACAAAATGTTGTTGTACCAACCAAAAAACTGAACAATAAAGATAAGATCTATTTAGTGAATTGTGGATGATTTATTGATATTAAAATAAAATGTTAAACAAAACAACTGACTATGCTTATTTTTATAGTTTTTATAAATTATTATGCAATAGTGATTATTATTTAACTAAGGTTTTCTCCGAATAGCTTTAAGTCACACTCTTTTCTTGGGATTCCTCGGAAGGGAATTCTCTAAGAGTCAGAAGTGAGTGAGTTTTAACCATAGCGAATACGATCGGTATATTTTCAGATTTGCGTCAACTACTGTACCTAACTTAAGGAACCGGGAAGGTTGATAAATATAAATATGTTCTTGGTTTATAATAAAAAGGTGAAGATATATTCAAGGTAACAATAGTTTATACTATTAATACATAGTGTAAGAAAGAGAGAGAAATACTTATTGTCCAAAATATAAAATAAATTTAAATGACATAGACATCTCCAGATACCGGTATCTGAACTGTACAAAACTGTATTTTAGACTACCGGATTAAATAGATCATTAAGAACAGAATAGAAATAACAAAACTAGAGAAGAATGTATGTAATAAAGACGGAGGTAATCTTGATAGGCGGGTTTAAATCGCAACTTGATAACCAAACCGTCACAAAACCAAAATCAAGTTTTTTAGAAAATTCCGTTTAAAGTTTTTTTTTTTAATGCTTGGCTTTAGATAAGACATTTAAAAATGGATTAGGGTCATTTCTCGATTAAACTTAGGTTTATCGTTTATACTTCTTTATATTCCTGCTAACATTTAATTGATATTTTAAGTAGATTTTGCAGACTTTAAACTTAAAAAAGAAGTGTCACTTTTCCATTTAATTATGATTTAAATTTATTGTTGTGTCACTTTAAGAACTTTAGTTTTGTAGTTTAACCGTGTTATAGGAATATGAACTGTGTTAAAAGCAAATAAAAGTCTGTTTTGGTAAATTTAATTAGGTATATTTTTAGGAAATATCCAATAATCATTTTTCACATAATGACAGTTTATCGCTAAGATTGCGAAAATGTTCCGCTCACTGTCATAATGTCTGAGCGCCAAGTATCCAAATTTATTTGAAATAAAATTGTAGGTGTCTTTGCATTATTTAGATTTCAATTACAGCATGTAGATGACATTACTAGTTTAAAATTGACAAATTTCGTTTAGTGTCGGTTTGGTTCAAAATCAAAATTTACAAAAATAATTTATTGTTTTTAATATATTGTTTTAATTCTTTACTAGTATTTAAAGTTGAATTTAACATCTCTTACCTTAACGTTATTATTACCTTAACATTCATTTGCAAAAGTAGTTCTTTGTAAATTCACAAAGGATCTCACAAACAAGAAATCCCGAAATAGGAAAATATGCAACAATGCATTATCAAATTGTATGCGCACCATTGTTCTTGCGCACTAATGAGCATCGTTAGTGCCTGGCAATCCAGCTGCAGGGTCAGCGACAAAATTATATTTTAGTTAAGGAACTTGTATTTCAAGTAACTTTATATAAATGTTTATTTAATATCGACGGGTACATATTGTATTTTATTTTTGAAATGAAAACTTCTTTAGCATCGTTGTGATTTGAAAGTCTATGAAACGAAAAAGCGACAGTAAAAAGAGACAGACATATTAATTCATAAGATTAAACGTAGGAGAAAATAAGATAGGAAGCATTATGTACGTGTGTTAATACGTGTTTGTGCGCGCATGCGTAATACAAAGCTTGAGAGAAGAAGTCACAACAACCGTGGTATTTTTTATAAGTGTACGTATTATTTTTGAAGGTTTCACTCCAACCACGAGTGAATTGTACACATGCTTTTTTATAACCTACATTAAGATTTTAAAATGACATTGAAAAATAAGTCATAACTTTACCAAGAGTAAACGATCAAAAAGAATTTAGGAAAATACATAGAATCAAAGACTAGGTAAAAATTAATTAATTAAGATGAAGGAAGAGGAAAAAGGACTAATGCAGAATAATTTGTTTGGGTGATGTTTGGCTGTTGGCTTAAATTTCACCGTTACAGTTAATTGGAAGGGATTTTGTTAATGTCTTAGTATTATCATTCTCATTATGTTTACTGCTGGTGGTAACCCTCAGTGGTAAACAGTCATAAGCCGGAAATGGTAATTTTTCAGGTAACCTTGACCTAGAAACAAATATTGACTATCAATGGCGTAGACGCGTCTAACCTCTCGCCGCGTATCGATGTATTCACTCTTACGTTCTTACCAACGCCCGCGCTGATTTATCCAGTCTTACGTCTCGGTGCAACGAAAAGCTTTTGATGGTTGAAAACAGTAAACATTCCTATCATAATTTATTTTTAGTTCATAAGAAAGGAAACTCTTATACCGAAGTTTTATTTTTAAGTTATTCTTGTTAAGTATCTGCATTTATTATCTAGTTTATACAACAAATAAAGACATAATCGTGTATAAAAGGTGTAGTTGTAATATGTTAATGTTTACAACTATACTTCCAATTGCATTTAAATTCGGGTTTCATGAAGCGGTAAAGTTTTTCGGAGAGACCAGCACAGTCGAACTCGTATCTTTTGCGACACGCAGACCATAATAAAGAATCGTTAGTTGTACGTTAGTCGAAAAATATAACAATCGGTAATACGTTTTATTACTCAATTCATTCTTTGTTTTACTTTACATTTTCCTTTGGAAAAATACTTGTGTAGTCAAAATTCATAGAACAATATTTCTTAAAAAAATCGTCAATTTTAACAAGAAAAATCTGAAAAAAATTCAGCATATAGATCCATAAATTTACTATTCAGTTATGATAAAATCGAAGTTAAATTACTTATCCTTTTTTACACTAATAATTCGATATTTACCCTTGATGCAAGGTATTTTTATGTCTAAATGGTGCGTAGTTTATCACAGGCAATTTCAGAAACAACTTTGGAACAACTTAAAAATATTTCAAGTATCAAAACAGCTTTTCGCAACCTGTCAATTCCATTTTCGTTAACATCCCTAACATAGTCGATGGTCATCTCACATATCATAAAGCCACAAACTCGAAAGCTGCTTACTCGCGAGGCTTTCAGCACCCGAGCGCTTCAGCGCAGCGTATCGCAGCGACAAAAGGCTCTTGAACGAAAGGGCTGGCGGACAGCCAACGCTTTGCCTGTATCAATTTGAAATTTTCACTGTAGTAGTGCTGTAGGGCAGTGGGAGTATAAAGTTACAGAGCTAGCTTATATCAATCGTTGTGGAGTTTTTATCTTTGTTTCAAGTATATTATATGGCTTGTTTTAAAGTTCTAAAGTTCCGTTGAGTTTTACGTCGAATTGGAACGTTATTTTGTGTTCTATTTCTATTACGTGAGATAATAAAATCGTGTGTTGAGATAACAAAAAAGAATTCCAATAAGTACAAAACAATATTTAACAAACATCGTGACCTGTGTTACAATTTCATTATTAGAAACACCTATTTTTATAGAAGACAAAACACAAATTAAATACCATATTTTTGAATTTTGTATAAAACTAGCGACCCACCCCGGCTTCGCACGGATGCAATGCTCTACTATATTATGCATGTATTATACATATAAACCTTCCTCTTGAATTACTCTATCTATTAAAAAAAAACCGCATCAAAATCCGTTGCGTAGTTTTAAAGATTTAAGCATACATAGGGATATAGGGACCGAGAAAGCGACTTTGTTTTATACTATGTAGTGATATTTAATAGGTATCATGGATAATTTAAGGCATTGTAATTTTTCTATGCCGCCGTCTTATATCGTAAGCATTATTTACTGGTTTCATTGGGAATATATTAAGATACCTCACACACTTCGCAATATTTAAATATTTTTGAATTAATTTTAAAACCAATAAATGTGTCTGGTAAGCTTTGTGCCAATATTGTAATGGAAGAATATTTCTTATTCTCGAAAATCAAATTGAAGTGTAGTACTGGTTTAAAACTGAACCATCCCGTTTTGCTTGTCTGTCTGTCGCAGATGCGGAACAAAAGAACTCTCGAGGCGGAGGGGCTGGCGGGGAGCCAGTAGCTCTTTCTTTGTGACTTTTGAAAGTATATCAACTGGGGCAGTGGCTTACATCAAAATAGTTGTACTTTACAATTTCATGGCGTTGGCTATGGTATTCATACTCATAATATCATGTCTTTTTTGACTGGAAGATAGGATAGGATTAGATTGGTATCATGTTTAAATACTTGAAAACCTAATGTAAGGAGCCAAAAAGTTAACGTCGGCGTCATTAAAATTGTTAGTTTATAGACGTGCTTCGAATAGGAGAATCAGTTTTGTTGAGGATTTGAATAAAATCGCTAGAAAAGTTAATGGCAGGCGCCCTGTGAAGGGTAATGTGCCTTGAGGTACTTTTCATTACAAATGCGAGCAGTTTTATTTTTAATATGCGCCGTATCCTTTTTAACTTCTGCTTTAACATGGAAACGTTAAGTTCGTGGGGGACACTTAGTCTAAGTTAACTCATAAAATCCGTAGAGCGAGAGCAGTTTCTCTCGTAAAACACTGGCGAAACAAGTTTTACAATTTGTAAATAGCTGGTGTTATAAAATTGGTATTCTTCTTGTTTCATTGGAATATTGGTGATTGTTTTTTATTTTCATAGTAAAAGAGTTTTATTGCCAACTTTTATTCAGCAATTTCACTTAGGAACTTAAATAAAAGCAATTTTACACCTAATGACTCAGCAATAAAATATGATTTTGAACGATGTAGACACTTTTTTATCTGCAATAAACAGGATGTTGTACTGTTTTGTTTTATTCATAAATCAACTTGTGTATCGTTAACAAACCTGTGATAAAAATAAAGATATTAAATTTGGAACTGTACTAGTACTCCCTTCTTAATTGTTACTGTCTAAAGAATAATTGGCACCTTGGATAGGCAAAATATTTTAATTGTATATTGAATTAGTTTGTCTGTTTTTATTTGACGGCCGCTTCATGCAACGGTTGTGATCCTACCTTCTGGCATAAGCATTGTTTTAAGAAAATACATACGCATACTCTTTCGCTGGGAAACGAAAAAGTCATGTGAAACTCTTTCGCAAATTAGTCAGGCAAGCCTACTTATTAATAACCTTTCGATGTGCCGATGTCTGTCATGTTCTAGCTGTTGTATGGGAGCCCCCCTTGAACATTTACAACTGAGTATTTTGTGAATATTTCAAGTGCCTACCTATTGCCATTGTTGATATCGAGCAAAAAAGGGCAAAAGAATCGCTTTGTTGTATGGGAGCCCCCTTCAATATTTATTTTGTTTTGTTTTTAGTATTTGTTGTTATAGCGGCAGCAGAAATACACAATTTGTGAAAATTTCAACTATCTAGCTATCGCAGTTCTTGAGATACAGCCTGGTGACAGACAGACTGACGGACAGACGGCGGACAGACAGCGTAGTCTAAGTAATAGGGTACCGTTTTTACCGTTTGGATATGGAACCTGAAAAACAGTAATTTTGATGATACAATGACAATGAGCATTGTGCGATGAAGTCACGATTTCGGCGATGGCTAACTTGTTTGTAAAGCTCATGTTTGGAGCTGGATAGTGCAGCAGTTTGAGTTAAGTTTGTAGGTGCAGAGTTTAAGTAAAATTCGCAAGAACTGGTTATCTTTTGTATCTCGAAAATCATGTTGGTCTGCTGTATCTGAAGTCGTTAGCACTTACCATTCTACGGTGGTCCTTCGTGGATGATATTGCATTTTCTGTACATTGTCTTTTTATTGATTAGAAAAGCCTGTATCATTCACATTGAGAATATAATTATGCTAGTGGCACTGAAATCCCTTGATTATAGAATAAAATAAAAAAAAAACAAAGAAGAATTACTCCAGGAAATCAAAGACTTTGTGGATATGAGCCTTCTTTAATGCAATAAACTTTGCTATACTTCACGTACTCGGTTTACGAAGTTATTTAGTGTATCTGGTGAGCTAGCTTGAAGCTTCAAAACGTGCACTATTGCCGGCTCAATTACATGTTGTAATCAACCTTATAACGTTGCAATAGCGTCGAATATTCTAGCTTAACTTCAGTCAAGTGTAAACTCGACCTTCCTTTGCCTGTGTGTTTGAGTAGAAACGAAAACGCTGGTACATTGAATGTTTAGTCTAGGAACCAAATACAAAACACAAGCATTTAAGCGAGACAGAGCTTAATTTTACTATGCATTTTATATTAAACACACTGTGTTTAATCATATTAAGTCAATCTGGAACAAAGCACATTAAATATTATGAAAGATTAGGCCAATAAATTAATTAGAAAAAAATCTCTCTTAACAACTTTAGTACTGACATTAACCAGAGACACTCTACCTATACACGCGCACTCGTAAACTAACACTAACCTGTGTGTATGAACACTTACATGTGTGTATGCGTGAGTTTATAAGTGAGCTTGTCTGTAGACCTAGAGACTATTGGGCTATTGGGTCTTTGGTACTCGTTTATTCCTATACTGTATTCACAGTGCGGATGCCGGTTCCAAGGTGAAGCAGTAAGAGAAACTCTGAGTTGATACCAAGCCTTGTGACACGGGTGTAGGTTTAAGAGACCCCTTTCCAACGTACATTAACATTCACCTTCACTATGTGTTTCTCTCCCTACCCAGCCAATTCCGGTATGAAACTTTTTTTTGTTATTTAAGGATTTAATTGCCTCATTTTGTATCTAAAGAAATAAACTGCGGGCTACCACACTTTCTTGGTTATTATTCCTATTTGTTGCAGCTCAACATCTTGACACAACAAGACCTTGACACCCGTCATCTCTAAGTAATTTTTAAACTGACGCCAGCCTGGTTCATGTTTCATCTATTCCTACAATTTTATTTTCAATTTAATTTTAAGTAACCTTTGTTTATACGATTTCTTGGAATTGGAAAATGCTCGGGCATATTTCTATTCATAGAAATATATCTTAACTCCGTTTATAAATTTCAATTCTTAGTAAATGTTATGAAAAAGAAATTGGATTTTCTCGTTTCTGAATTCTGTATTTAGATCTAAATGCTCTCTATTACAAAGGGTTTTTTTTATACGCTAGCTCGGAATGTAGGTTAATACTTGTGTAAACGGGTCATAAAATACGTCTAATAATTCCGTAAATTGTCATACCAATATACGGAACATAGAGTTGAAGGAAATGAAAATCCATCACTGCCGTGTTAGTTCTGGTAAGTTTTTTAGTTGTCTGCTATTTTTTTTAAATCAAATGGTTTGATTTCTATGGTAGGGTCAGTCCGCTCAGCCAAATTAGTTGCTCGCGAAAATATCTATAGTCACATAACCAAGTTGACCTGCACGGAATCTTAAATCGTTCACAAACGCCCAACCAGATTTTTCAGATAGGGTCCAACAATATTGGTCATTATGACAAAAAAGTTCAGCATAATAGAAGGAAAAAATATATTCCGCCGGAGAGACAGGTGGTCTGCCCATCATTTTTTTCTGGCTGGAAAAATGCCAGGTATTAATAATTTCAATGTGATATGGCCGCAAAACGGATCGCATTTCACCTTTTTTTTAGAAAATGTTAAGGTTTTTATTGTTGACTTTGACAGTGATAAAAAGATATGTACGTTGGGTGAAAGTTATGAAGGTTAACGACCGGATTTTGCGGACCTTATCCTGGCTGAGGACGTGGTCCACCTGCTTGGTTTAACTAAATGATGAGTAACATTCGATCTGAAAATGTGATCCTGATCCTCTGATATTACAACTACGCTTGAAATATTTCTAAAACCGATCTCGGACCTGAAAGGTGCATCACATTTATAAAATATGAAAATAATATCTCTTACCTTAACATCAATTAGCCAAGTCCAAAGTAAGCACTATGAGTCTTGTGTTATAAATACTGATGATTCAGTTACAAATGCTCGTATTCATCATACATACATCTGCAACTAATGGGTATCGACTTCAGGACCGCCGGTGCGAAAGACACGATCGGTACCGTCACACCAAACGGTCATTGTTTTCTCATAAATAAAATTTCCTTTTTGTACGTTAACACGAACTATTCATCACATAATTCGAGTCTGCGGAAAATTCGTCGAAAACAATTCGTCGAAAACAATTCGTCGAGAACAATTCGCCGAAAACACAATTCGCCGAAAACACAATTCGTCGAAAAACACAATTCGCCGAATCACAATTCGCCGAATCACAATTTGTCAAAAACGGATACTGCATGGCACTTTATGGGATACTCACTCATGGGATCGTTGTAGTATTGATACCGTGCAGCTACTCTTTGTCGTCGATCACGATTGTAAGCATTTTGTAGCGTGAACGACAACACTTCATGGAGGAACTCTTCACCAACCCCATTAACAATGGCAAAGTTTACGACGATCATACGATTATGATCGTTGAAATTACGATTCCAAAACATTTCCCGTATGAATTTTGGCCAGGTTTTGGCATCGCCAATCACGTCTTGGAGGGAAAGCCAAGAATTTTTGTTTATGAGTTCAATCCAGGTACTCGCTCTTGTAACCATTTTCCTTAATTTTACCCGCTTGAGTTGAAAGACAACGATTTCAGATGTAGGACAAAACTGGGTTTAGGACGTGTGAGGTGTAGGACGCTATACTTGAAAATCTATATGACTATTTCCCGCTGTAAAATCTGTGAAGAATATTTTCTGTTGCGTTCGAAAACAAAACTTTAAAAATTTTCCGCTGTAGTTAGAAATATTTATTAATTTTTCCCTCTATAGTTAGTTATCTTGAAGAATATGTTCCGTTATAGTTTTGAAACGGAGTACCACGCAATAGTCCAAGATCTATCCGCAATAGTTGAAAATCTCTGACTATTCCCCGCTGTAGTTGAACATTTCTATAAATATATTTTCCGTTATAGTCGAAGGTCCCTAAAAATATTGCCCGCTATAGTTCGAAACAGTATTTGTACCGGAATTTCTGCAAATCTTCTATAAATTGCGATTCGACGAATTGTAATTTGGTGAATTTTGATTCGGCGAATTGTGATTCGGTGAATTGTTTTTCGACGAATTGTGTTTTCGGCGAATTGTGTTTTCGGCGAATTGTGTTTTCGGCGAATTGTTCTCGACGAATTGTTTTCGACGAATTGTTTTCGACGAATTGTCCGCAAATCCATAATTCGTGCCTTTACATTTCTCCGCGTAGAAGGAAAGGAATAATTGATCCAAAAAAAACAAAAGATAATCTCGGCCAACCTTTCGAACTCTATTGGCCTGACACATGTCACCGCGTAATGTATTGTGACGCAGGCAGCCCCAATCTTCAGGAACAGGCGACTGTACCGATATTTATGGGAAGAATCTCTCATTACTGGCACAATGAGGTCCCGACTCTACCGTCTCAAACAATAGCCTCTTTCCTCCGAGTTACATTACGCTATCCCTTTCTTTCCTGTCTGTTAACCTTTCTTCCTTGTTCGCGATGCTTGATTTAGTTAATACAGTATTCAGTAGAGAAAAGAAAGGAACTTGAAACATGTGATATATAATTACGTCCATTGAATGTACATATAAGTAATTTCCAACGATAAGTTCGACTAACGTAACAGTAAAAGGGGTTTATGAAAGAGCTGGGTTCAACTCGCGCTTTTTGCCAAGCTGGGCACATAACGCTTATTTATGATATTTTTAACTCAATTCAATTTATTCAATCAAGAAACAATGTCTCATTATATTTACTAACAAGTGAACTTAAAGCTATATCAAGCTATGTTATAGCTATAATAACTAGTCAACTTTTTGATTACTTTGAATTTGGAACGCGTTTATTATTTTAAAAACTTCTTTAGTTCGATTTTGGTGAGGTTGGTGTCAGCCGCATGTTCGTATATCTTACTATCAACAGATACAAAAAAACTTCCTCTGTCGAAGACCATAAAAGATCGGGGCGGCCGCGTGCTGTTAGAACTACAAAGTCTGTTAATGCTGCTAAAGCCAGAATTTATGAAAACCCCCTTTAGGAAGCAAAACATCTTATCGCGAGAAATTAAACAAGATCTTAAGCTCGGTGCTCGATATACAGGACATTCCCTAAATCAATCTTCACAATTAAAGAGAGTGAATTTCGAATAGATTTTTTTTTTGTTGAGACTTTAATAAATATGTAGTTATAAGATTTAATAATATTACATTACTTCATAAAAAAATGCTTTGTTTCTTTTTAAATACATAGTTTATTTATTTTGCTAGCTAGTTTATCAACTCTCACACAAGATTATGCCTCTCGTATGGAGGATTTTTTTGTGTTTGCTCTTGATCCCAATCAAGCACGTAGGCCAAGACAGGATCCACGATGGAACGAGCTAACCCAGAAGGTATAACTACTTAGAGAGTTCCACTCCTTTGCTTTGCTCATTATATAAGATTATACAAATACCATGTTTTTTGGGTTCCATACGCAAAGGGTAAAAACTGGAGCCTATTACTAAGACTTCGCTTTCTGTCCGTCCGTCTGTCTCTCACCAGGCTGTATCTCAAGAACCGTGATAGCTAGACAGTTGAAATTTTCACAAAAATGTCTTTCTGTTGCCGCTTTAACAACAAATACTAAAAACAAAACAAAATAAATTTTTAAGGGGGCTCCCATACAACAAACACGATTTTTTTGCCCTTTTTTGCTCGATATCAATAATGGCAACAGGTAGGCATTTAAAATATTCACAAAATACTCAGTTGTATTTTTACTTTAATAACAAATAATAAAATTATAATTTATATATATTATATAAAATAAATATTTTAGGGGGGCTCCCATACAAGAAACGTGTTTTTTTTACTTAACTAAAAGTTTGTACGGAAATCCTTCGTGCACCAGTCAGACTCGCACTTGGCCGGTTTTTACAGAATATTCACAATGCGATAAACAATTTATAAATATCCTCGTTAACTCGTGGTATGCTAGTGTTACAAGTGGGTCCACGTGTGTAGTGCATCGGTGAGGCTCGAACGCGGTCCCCTTGGGTTATGAATGATATCTCGACCGATAGAATAAAGACGCCTTAATATGCATTTACGTTAACTCTGGTCTAAGTGTTGTGGTAATCAAAACATATATATCTTTAGCTACTTGAGTTTTCAACAATATTCCTCTATGTTGGCCTAATTTATTTATTTACTATTTATCAATAATAACATACCTCTTTCTGAATCCCGCTACACGATCGCTAGCGCAATTTATTCACTGTTTTTTTGAAGTTATACTTCTTTAGGCGCGTTATGAAAAAATTATGAGAGTGAAATTTTAAGATGCGCGTGCATCACTGCAATAATTAACAGGTTGAAGTTTCCCGCAACAGCGACATGGAATAAACCAGCAGGATGAAGTTGGCAACTAATTGGCTTAAGTTTTCGTGAGAACTGATAACTATATTCAAGGTCACTCAAATATTTATTAATGTGTGTGTGATTTTAAATTATATATGGTGGTTATCAATTATATTTTATAATAACATTATAATTTTTTTGTTTTAAGTTTATTGCCAGTTAACTTTAACTGTCGGTATGTATTCTTTTTATTTGTTTATAATATAAATTATTTATTTAATTTAATGATGCCAAAGCGCGTACATATGTACTCGCACCCATATTTTTTATTATTATTAACTAACAAATGGACAAGGCAATTACATACACATATAACATTAATTGGTTCTTTACGTATTTGAACAGTCAAAACCGTTATTCCAAACATTAAACTGTTAAAATGATAATTATTACGTTTGGCATAAGGATGATACAAATGTCAATGTACAGTTTGATCTGCTGTCATCTGTACAATAAAATTTGAATAACACTGAAATACGACGGGGAGTGTGGAGCTATGGAGGTTGCTACTCCTTTACATAATCAAAGAAGCTTTGTTTGAAATAAAAATCCACAGTTTTCTCGTTCAAGGATCGAACGACAAACACTTTCAAGATAATGGCGCTCCCACGGGGCGTCCAAGTGTACATAATTTTTTTTATCTTTCAGCGTCACGAAAATGGCCGAACGCAGTTTACGCGCCAAAAACGTTGCCGATTTGTTTTTTTTAAGTTGTATAAAACTTGTGTGTGTAATTTGAATTTAGAATGTAAAGGCAGAACAAAAGAAGAATTAAAAACTTCATCGTGTTACGGAGAACTATTTTTTTTTAAGTGAAGTAAATCTGTGATGAGAACAAAGAAATTTTTGGTTTATTTTTCTTGGTAACTTTATTTAGATATTAGGTGGGTTTGAGTTCTTTTGTTTCAGGAGCAGTGGTCTTATGATCTGTTGCCAAACAATATGTTCAATCCATTCATATGAATATTCATAATTCATTAGGGTTTGTATAAATGTTTGTTTTATGAATATTGGAATTTTCCAGAAACGTTGATATTTATAAATATTTCTATAAATAACACTTATTGATGTATCATTTATGTCTTACCGTTACCCTAGTATACATATAAGAATTTACAATACTTAAAGGACAACCTCTGTGTCGAGTGACTTGCATACCTATCGGTTTTAACGGTGACTTCACCTCTTAGTATCAGGTTTGATCCTTCGCCAGGTCAATTTAGAAATTAACTATACTATATTCCTTGTTTTTGGCAGAAAAAAGCACTTGCGAGCGCTTGTAATAAAAATGGCGATCGCTGAGCGATAATAAGCAAAATGGCGAAATTGTGTCAGCGCAACTGAAGTTAGCAAAAGTGTCCTGGCCGAAAACTGTATAGTTTGTTTTTCGTTGCTGGTAAGCGCTCGCAAGCGCTTTTTTCTGCCAAACACAAGGATTGGCTTAGGTCTCGGCTTCTGATTACCATAATACGAGTGCTTTAGTTGATTAATTTGGATTTAGAATAATGTATGTGATTAAGGCTTAATGTAAAGTTTAGAAATTAACATATTCTATGCAATTATCGATTAATCGATTTTAAAGAGTGTTAGACACACAGCCAAACACATGGACATACAAAGACAGAAACAATATTTACTAAAGTAATAAATGTTTAGTTGTGTTAATTTTATATTTTTTTATAATCTACATTTTTTAAATTAATTTTTAATTGAGGAAGAGCAGCGCTTCCAAACTCACCACGTCTGCTCAAATGGAGACTCAAATTCCATTTTCAGTTATGACTCTGTTTTTAGTAAAAGTTTACCTACCTCAGATTAATTGTGAATATTATATATGTATGTAAAAATATTATTTTTTCCTCTCGGGCTTAAAAGGGTCGATAGATAATATTTTTCAATGACCAACCAAAAAAGATTTGTCGTAAAGGAACTACAAAATAATCGATTAACAACAAACAAAGGGATCACTCTCCAGTTCGAGACGCTGAGTCCGCATTGTTTGCCCACGATTTCCATCAAGCGACCACCATAACAAAAAAAAACATACCTTATTATTGTGGCGCAAGATATAAATTGGCTTGTATTTCAATATAAGTAGAGATTGAAGTAGGCTTCTTTCCACTCATAAATATGTAGAAGAAGGTTGTATGGGTATGTTAGTATTGTTTGGCTTATAATTCGGATAGAGCAATGACTCGGAAAGGTTGCAAAAATTCTATAGACCTTTTTTTCTTGGTACTAATACGATTCCAGTTCTTATATACACAATAGAATTTGAATTTTATTCAATTAGATTTAAAGTAGAAAATCGAGAAATTAATTGCTTCAATACTGTTTACAAAGATACATTTACTTCAACATTGAGTTTCAGATTCTGAAATATACGTAGGGATAAAGGCTTTGATAAAGAATTATAATCTATACTGATGTTTAAAGAGAAACATATTAAAAGAGGTAGGAAATTTTAAAATAGTACCTACTTTGTTTAATTGTCGTTTATTTAAACAACCCATGGTTGTATAGATATAATTTCCTTTGCCATTTCTGAAAAACTTCTTTAAAATTAATACTAGCAAAAATCAACCTGTATTCGGTGTCAGACATCAACCTATACCTCCTCCTCGGGGTAGTACTCTTCCGATTGAGTGATTTCTAAGGTCTTGGTAGCATCTTGACAAACTCTTCGAATTGTGATACTCATACAAGTATCGAAAATCGATAAAGAAGAAAGAGCTTTGTGATTTAACCTCCTTAATTTATTTCACAGTCAAAATTAACAAATTTTACAATTTCAAGAATAACTTACTTTAGCAGCCTCTTCGCAGTCAAATTATTAAAAAATCTTCACATATAAAGAAAAACATTATTGCGATTTGAAAGTGGAATTCCGAAATTTGTCGTTAAAAAAGAAAAAATCGGAGTCCGAGTCAAAGCATGAACTTCATTAAAGTGAAATTACGGTCTGTTAGGTGGCACCCTGACGCCGTCGACCTCTAGTGGTGATTCGGGAAAACTTTCCAACGCGTCCCGTATAGTGGTCTGTGATTAAAACTGTTACTGAAGTTGGATAATTTTCTTTTTGTAACGTGTAGTGTCATACAGAGTTAGACTGTGGCGTCAAGGGAAAATAGTCTCATTTTCTCCAACGTTAAATCTTATGAATTTATGTGTCCGTCTCTTTTTACTGTCGCTTTTTCGTTTCATCGACTTTCAAATCACAACGATGGTAAAGGAGTTTTCACTTCAAAAATACAATTTCTATTTTTTTATTACTTTCTAAGTCAAATTGATTACTACATAATCAAATTTTAGTGCTGCAACACACATCTAAACATATATAAAAAGCCTTTATCCTGACTCACTGACGGACAACGCATAAAGTAAAACATATATACCTGAAAATTTTCATTGAAACGAACTATTGTCAATAGTGACACAGAAAAGTAAAATTGAAAAAAAATGCTGATATTCGGTGGCGGAATGCTGCGTTGCAAATCATCGCTGAAACCTTTTCGAAGAGCGCGCCGTTTATCTGAACATGACTTGAAATAGCGATTTATTAATGCTTCAATTTTAAATAAAACAAATTTATTCATTTTGCGCATAATTTATATTTAATCTTAATTTTTTGCTATAATTAAAAACAATTTTGATTCATATAAATTTTAACAGCCAGGAACGTGCCCGTATATAATATTGTGAAGGGTGTAGAATATATATGACGACTATTGTCTTAGTCATCCTGTGATCACGGCTTCTGTAAAGAAGTCGAAACGTCAGGAATAAATATATATTATGCGCGAAAAACCCTATATAACCACTTGTCAGTCCACGGTAGCATTTGCTACCATTTCATTATTATTACATATTTGCTCATCATTACATATCTATATATAATATATGCATAGCTTACCGTTACCTTAGTATCCATAACAGAAACCTTACATTTCTTTCGCAGTGGTCAGCTCAGCGGTCAGAGCACTTGCTCGGATAGCGAAAGGTCGTAAGTTAAAATCCTACCTGAGAACTCGGAGGCGTGGTCGTTTCATATTATATCTCTTAATGCAAATATTTCTGCGTAATATTACGTAATACCAGCCTTTTTTGGTAGTCGATTATAAAAATGCCCGTAGCTTAATAACAATATTCGTACGGAAAAGGCGGCAGTTATTCATACAAATCTCATTCAGAAACTCGACGCACGAATAAAGTACGATATAATACACAGAAATCTGTACTATATTTACATATACGGAAAGCATATTTTACATTTACTGAAAGCATTGACGGACCAAAGTGGGGTTTTTTTTGCTCATTTGCGGCAATGCCCAACAAGAGTGTATATATTACATTTTTAATCTGATCGTTTTTTCATATTGAAAAAGATTTTGTTGGATTTTTCATGTTCACAGTTTGAGTTTGAAACATAAACCTTTTTTGTAGTAATATGCATAACTATTATTACTACGAAGACAGTTTGATGCAACGGTAGCGATCCTGCTTTTCGCACCAACGGTCCCAGGCTCGAGTCCCGGAAAGGGCAGATCTTTTTCTCAAATACGGGCATTTTACCTGAGTCATGAATATTTATATAAATTTCTATAAATAGTAAATATCCATATATCATATATGTATGTCTATCCTTTATCCTAGTATCCATGACACGAGCGTAACAGTGCTTACTTTGGGCTAGGCCAATTGGTGTGAATGTAAGAAATATTATAATAATTAATTTCGCATGCTGTGTCCTCTATTTCTGGATTATTGTCGAGCCTACTTTCATTAATATGCTTATTGTAATACATACCTTTAATAATAATGTATCAATGTACCTTAAAGTAAAAAAGCATGTGTGCAATTCACACTTGGTAGAAGTGAAACCTTCAAAAATAATACGTACACGTATACAAAATGCCACGGTTGTTGTGCCTTCTCTCAAGCGACATACACACCAAACAGTACATACACCTTACAAGCTAATATTACATTTATACGGTGCTATCTTACTTAAAGGCTGCCATAGAAAGCATAATAAAAAATTGTTGAGATCAGAAGGCACTAAAATCTTCTTATTCTAGTGACAATAAAAGTTTGCAAGTCACAAAGTAAATTATATAAAGCACTGAAAAGGAAATAGCTTAGCTAGGTCTTAGGGAATATAAACACTTAAGCAGATTATAAAAAGTGATCTGACGACAAAAAAAAATGATTTTCTCCTTAAATTCGATAAGTTAAACCGTATATCAATATCTTGTTAATAATTTGTTACTTTAATTCGGTAATCCCAACTTAATGTATTAATTTAATAACTAAATTAGAATGGAGTTCAAAGGAAATGACAAATTTATTTTTATGTATTTTTGTTTGAGTAAATTATGGTTACGGAAGGTCTGAGTTTCCTGAGAAATACAATTTAGGCTGGATATCCCTCCAATATCAGTCTGATAAAATCATGTTCACATTTGCAAACTCAGTTTACGATTCAGTCTTGAACCGTCAATAATCGAAGTCGGATGTATTTGGCTCATAGTTAATAATAAAATAAACATTAAAGTATTTAAAACATTAATGTAATATTCGCGGCTGAAAAATGTAAATCTATCCATATACAGACTGTACTTTGGAGAGTGTGCTTAAGAGCTTCATTTGTTCATACCGCCATTTCCTTTTTTCCATCGGACATCCAGACGCACCGCAGGCTACCACCCTTTCTTGGTTGTTATTCCTTGTATCCTTGATGCGACAGGCATCAAGCGATTTTCAACATCCCTCATAATGCGCACAGCAAAGGAGTGGAACTTCCTCCCTGTCTGTATTTCCGAGATCTTATAACCCTTCCATTTTCAAAGCTAGGGTGAAAAGGCACTGGGTTAGCTCGTTCCATCGTGGATTCTGTCTTGGCCCCCGGGCTTGATTGGAATCAAGAGTTAACCCACCCTAAATAAAAAATAAATAAATTCTCTGCCACAGTGTTTAATCGGTATGGACTCTGAAACTACTCACCCAATTTTGATGTTTTTTTCTGAATTTTGCTTGATTTGTGCCTATTTGGGACATAGGATAGATTTTAATTTGTAACACAACAACGCGTGGCCGGGTCAGCTAGTCAATTATAAAAAGAAAGAAATATTATAGCTGAGTCACAGCAATGTGTGGTCGGGTCGGCTAGTATATACATATATGCAGGGTGTTTCTTTTAAGCTGCGAATTGACTATCAGTTTTTCGCACCAGTTGAACTGACGTCTAACCAAAATACGATCGTGAGCGTCGAATCATCACTCCAGAGTTTTAACTGACGACACGCCACGTATTTCCGAGACTATCATAAATCCAACTGGACGCGTCGCGCCAAACTGGTCGTGAGTGTGTGATCGTCAATCCAACACAAACAGGTAGTATACTTCCTAACAGCCAATGGACACTTTTATGGTGTCAATCGGTGCTGGGTGATAGCTGAGTATTATACCTATCGATTTAACCTTAAAAATGTATGTTTCACATTTATTGTATTTTTTGAGTTTTATTTTTTTTCATAGTTTTTTATGACTTAACGACTGAACGGTATTGAAAATATAACTTTTTTGAGTAAGCCCTTCTTAGTATTTTTTTAAATACAATGCCTATTACTTGATATGAGTAAAATAATCTCTTTCCTAATTTATATACATATATATAACAAAACACTATAACTATATGTAACACAACCATTCGTATCGTTTGCGTAACGTAAATGATTCATAGTGCAATTATTGAACAGGTGCTATAATATTATTAGACCGCGGGTGTATGACGTAACACCCTGTATCCAATTTCCCATAAACCGGTCGGTCGATAATGCCCATAACTCCGGTCCCGGGCGAACCGGAACGGAATCGCTGACCTGTCACAATCTTATTACATTACGTTTAATATTCAACGTATATGCGTGGTTCTACAGCTTTGTTTTTGCCGGTCCTGATCCCGGTATATTGTTCGCATTGATACGTATATTTTATTTTTTAATAAAACAACTTTTTACGGATTTTGTGTGTAATTTATTTTATATTTAACTCTGACGTTTCGACTCCTTCACATGAGCCGTGATCACAGGATAACTAAGGTAATGGTCGTCATATATTTTCTCCTTCCTTCACAATATTTTAATCGGGCACGTTCCTCATTGTTAAAATTTTATATAATATATATTTATTAAAATGTGTAATGTGCGCGGAAATGAATATATTTTATTTATGTATTGAAGGATCTCCAAGAGAGAATACACGGTACATGCTTACAATTAAGATAACGGTTACAATATGCGTGCTCCTCCAATTAAATTAGACTACAGCGTGTAAACCATTTTAAACTTTATCTGCATATAAAGGCCAAAAAACAAAATTACTCTAGATTGATAAATATTACTATTAATCGCATAAACAAAGACAGTAAAATAATTAAATAAAAAGACAAACAGTTAAGTGTTTAGCGTTAGGTTGACAATAGCAATTTATTTAAAAATCTTTTATAATTAGACAAAGCAAGACAGATATCGAGCCTATGAGTCTTTGAGAGTTCTTGTACTGCCTACAGAGCATGGTAGCAAAATGATTAATAATTCTTATTAGAAGAATACTAAGAATAATAATTCTTAGAAGAATACCAAAGAGTTTATAGAAATAGGAGTTTAATGCTTTGCCTTAAGGCTTTTTTGTTCATAGGTATGCTCATACCTGTGCCCACTGTAAAAATTATCTCCTACAAATTCAATTAAAGTCAGTTGAATCGTCAAACATTTTTATTAACCATCCATTTTTTACTGACAAGAAGAACGGGCGCAAGAAACTCGCCGGCTTTAACAGAAGTAACGACATTTATAATATCATATATCGTTACCACACAAAATTCCCAAAAAATATTATATTCTATTTTTATAGTAGTTTTAATCATCGTTCATTTCAACGTAATCGAAGTAAAAAGTATCTGTTTTGAATTAATATACTTAAATATTGCTTTGACAGAGTGAGAAAGATAAAAAAGCAACATTAATATGGTAATATATATTATAACATAGTATATATGTAAACAATGGGAAGTTTTTATATTCTGAAGGAGATTGAGCGCTTCACAAACATGGGTTTGGGTTGTAACAGAATAAAAGTAGCGTTATTTGAAAGTTAACGATAATTAATATTTGAAAACTTGTCTGATTTTAGCAATTTAAGAACTGAAATATACATATAATATATACAAGAATATAAAAAATTGAGGTGATGAAGAACTTATGCTGAATCAGCTTATTTTTTACACACACACACACATGCAACATGCATAGTAGTTTGAAACGAATCAATCGACAGAGAGTAACATTTTTCTTTTAGTTATCAAAGACGTGTATTTTTCATAGCTCTGACATTTCAGCATTATTCACCCTGAAAGCTTGAGATAAGAATTCTTCTGGTCACCCATCAGATTAACGATTGTTTCTCCATCGAGAATCATTCATACACATGCATTGAAAAGAATATATTTGTTTATTTCTGAACTTAATAATTAAAGAACATACTTTTATTATGATTATTTAATTACTTGTAGGATATTGTCAAGATGGCTAAGTGTCTTAAATCCACCGACGATTTAAACTGTCCCTAGATTTAAAATGTTCGTGAGTGTCAGATTTTTAAGGAACATTGATGTTTAAAGGTACAATCATTATGTTTATTCGATCTTGCTCACAGATTATTCACCCTTATAATATTAACGGTGACCTACTTCAGCGCATCGCACTAAAGAGAGACTTAAGCTTGACCCGTGATCCGGAATTAACATTCAATATCCATATTACTCAAACATGTGGCCGCTTACAAATCCCTGGGTTTCGTTATAGGACAAACTGCCTAATTGCACAACAGAACCACCATTCTAACTGTTTATTAATTTGGGATCCCAATGAAGTCAAATATAAGCTCATGGTGGTAAAGTACAAGAGAAGTTTGCGCGTTATTTGTATAAAAAGATGATTGTCAATATCTATAGTTTTAAGGAGCTTTATACGGATTTAACAACTTGTTGCCACCAATTTTCGAGCTCCACCATCAGATCCGCTTGTTAGTATCATACTAATATATTGTCATCTAAACTGCATACAAATACCAAATTTTGTTATGATACAAGAACTAGATGTTGATGAAATTCAGCTTTTTATATTTTGTTTTATAAATAAATTCCGGACAGCTCACAACAATTATTCAGTCCTAAACTAAGCTGAGCTTGTACTGTGGGTACTAAATAATGTATATAATAAATAAAAAGTGCTTATGTCCATCACACAAACATATGCTCCTATCGGGATACGAATCCGTGACCTTTGACGCAGAAGGTAGATCGTTACCGTTGCACCAAGCGGCCGTCAAAATATAATTTTTAGTTACGCCTCAATTCATTGAAAAATCAAATACTTTAAAGATTAAACTAATGCATAAGTAAAGGACAAAGAAAATTTGTGGAAATGGGATAACTGTCATTTCGACAAGACTCCCGCTCAGGGAATGAGCTACGCCTAATGAACCGAAACATTTTTCCTTTCCTAATCGGATCGTGTCCCTAATTAGTGTTACCAATTAACTTAATTACAATTAACTAACAGCCCTACGTACATTCCCGTTTCGAGGGGGAGCGTAATTATTATTGAAACGTTCCACTTTGTCTACTATTAAAAATTATGTTTCTACAAAAATTACAATAACCAAAATGAAACAACAGCACATTGTTTTGAGCCCAAGTAGTTATAGCGTTTATTATGGAAATAAGAAGCAACTGCAGACCACAATACTACGATCCGAGTTAATAATATAGAAAATGTTTTTCTACATTCACTAGTCGTACCACAAAGGTCATCAATATAAAAATATACGATTAACGAAACAATGGCGTAACTATTGACGTCGAATACACGCATTTATTAATACTCATATTAAATTAAAATCATTTTATCTTTATCTTCTTCCTTGAGTGCCTCGCCACTACTGGCTAGTTTGCCTGCGTATCGCTTCTTGCCTCTCGCGAGGCGAAAAAGTTCCTCTGCGTTGTTGATATCGGTCCATTGACTGATGTTGCGGAGCCAGGATAAGTTTCGTCTTCCGACGCGTCTTTTCCCCTCAATCTTAACTATCATAATTGCCTGGAGAAGATGGTAGCGCTCATGTCTCAAGACATGTCCCAGATAGGCTACCTTTCTTTTCTTAACGAGTGTCATGAGTTCTCACGATTTTTTGATACGTCGTCGTAAAATTTCTCGTTCGTGACATTTTGAATCCAGCTTATTTGCAGCATACGACGGTAAAGCCACATTTCTAAAGCTTCTAGTTTTTGTTATTTGTTTTTTGATAGTCCACGCCTCACAACCATAGAAAACTATTGGCCAGTTATCTAATTTCGGTAAGGTTTCTCTTTTAACTCTTATTAAAACAAATTGTTTTTAAGACTATTGATAACGACCACGTTTAATTATTGTCAAACATTATTATACTATTTTTGCTATTATCATCATCGGGTGATAAAATAATTTGCGATCCATTAAATATTCCATTCATTTAAATTTAAACAATTTCATCGATAAGTCACTGCCATGTATGTGCTATGTATCATCGTAGTTAATATACACAAATTCTTTTTAAAAATTTAAATTTCATTAAAAATTCTGTCTGTCAACTTCGACGCACAACTGGAGTTTACTCCTACAGAACGATTCTCTTTGCACAGGCACAAAAATAAGAAAACAAAACTACAAAATAAAAGTGACCGTTCCCACGATAGGTTGCGCAGATAAAACGTAACGCTGTCATTCGATCACTAAATTTTACTATTAATTTTTTTTTCATACCTGGTCGCTTGTATGAAAATCAATTCTTAAGAAGGAAACTCTAAAAAACTTAGAAGAATTAAAACCTATCTAATGTGTGTTTTATTTTTTTGACTCTTCCATAACGTCAGTATACGTAAATCTGAAACAAGTAGATCCAGTTTGCAATAACAATAAAGTTAACGCGCGCTTTACTACGCGCATCTGCTTCGGTTCGGAGGATCCCTCAAGGGAGAGATGTTGTCCCTCTACTGTATCTCATTCTTCTGAGCTTGAGATTTTACGAAGTATTTCGCCGTCACAACCCCAGTGGAGCTGTAACGATCATATTATTCTACCGATAGCGCTCACACTAAAAAATAAAATATCGTAGTATAAATTTATTCGGATGCAATCATGAGACAACAGTACAAAAGAACACACAAGTAATATTATTTTAAACTTTACTTACGTTACTATAAGTTATAGTAGCATTAATACATTGTTTTAAATATCGGAACCTCAAAATATGAAAATATGGTAACAATTTCGTGTAAATTAATGCTATTAGTACACGAAAACCGTAAAATTATTATAATGCCTGGTATTGGTAAACCGAGATGGTATATTCTGATTGACTTTTAGTGGAAAGGATTATCAAAAACAAGAGTCCATCTACCTATATGGTTGTTACTTTAACGTTTTCAGGACAGAAGGCTTAATAACAATTTTCCGGGGTTATATGCATCGTGTATCTATATTCGGGATAAAACAGTTATTACCATTCTGTGTTGAACCTCTATATATCCGGTTATTAAAAAAGTCGTGTAATGTACAGGCATGAAAAGAATTTTCAATAAAAGGCTGATATTTGTTTCGATAACCTGGGAGCATTTTCCAAATTGAAGTTGAAATACATTTATGGCATCCATAGCTAAAAATTCGCATTAGATAAGGATATGGTTGAATCAATTAGCACTTTATAAAAACAAAAAAGAACTCGTTTTTGACCGCCAAAAAAGAAGCAAGTTGAACCCATTTAGCTGACAAGAAGAACGGTCGCAAGAAACTCGTTAGCTTCAACAGAAGTGTGACATGCAACATGTTACATGATTCCGAAGCAGTAACAGAAATACTAGTGATATTGTACTAATGATGCTCATTTATAAAAGAGCAGTTCCGGAACTAGCTCCGATCTATTCAAACTATCGCGTGACGGCGCTCGTTTGCAGCAAATCTTTGGTACAACGACGTCGTTCCGTAACGCGGGCGCCATCAGCGATCGTCGTTTCTTTTAAAAGTCGTAAACAATAATAAAGGTGGGTCCGACGCGGCGAAGATAGCGTACTTCCTAATCAAATAGTCCATCACGCGACTGCCGGAATGGTGAGTGGGCACGTGATCTGATACAAGACTGTGTCACGCCACTGTGTCTGCTGTGAAGAATTTACTTACAACTTAATTTTTCAAATGGAACTACTTTTACCGGATTTACGGCGCGTTTATTCTTGTTATTTTATGTTGTAAATAGCACCTGATAGTAAGTGATTATACGATCGATAGAAGACACCTATTCACTCGTGACTTGAAGTCCCCTAAATTTTATGTGTCAGGAAACACAGACACATACATCTCCTTTACGGAAGCCGTGATCACAGGATCATGTCAAAAATGTTAAAATAAACACGTATTATGAGATCTAAAGACTTTACGAATATTCAGCTCAGGTGTCAACTCATTCCAAATCAAACTAAACCCAATACTTTTTTTGTGTTTTATACTTACAATCAAAACCTAACCAATACTGTGCTTAAAGTTATTTTTAATGTAAGGACAAACAGTACATAAATTTAACAGAAACTGAAAAATTTTCTCAACTGATATGGGACTCTATCTAGTTTTACATTAAGCTACTAATAGAATGGACGAAATAGTCAGTTTTGTAAAAATTGATGATCTCTTGAAAATATAAAGAAAATACATTAGTTAGGTGGTTTGAACAAGGATGATCTTAAAAATAAAACCTCATTAGAGTAGGTATAAGTGTGATGTGGGACGAGTTGCCTATGTTGGAACAAGAAAACTGATTTTAATTAAAGATTAGTAGAATCTGGCTTACCAAGTAATTTGGTAATATTTTTTACTACATATAACACGTGAAAGTATTAATCTTTATCATTGCACCACAAAAAAATTGAATCGTATCTTCTTCTACACGACGTCTTTTGCGTCTGCTTTGTGTCTGGAGGGTGCCCTCCTAGTTCTACTCGAGTCACACCAATTCTGTCAGGAACGCTCCAAGCACCTTCACTTTTGTATCGACTTCTTGGTGGCTGTCCAATGAGTTGAAGTGTTTTGCCCGGTAAAGAGCTATGGCTTAGCATTCCAACAGAACATAGGTGGCTGTTTCTTCAGCTTCCACGCATCCTCTGCTATCGACGACAACTAAATTATAAAGATAATTTTTTAAAGTTGCCGTGACATGTAATGGCTCCTGTAACCAAACGTAATTGTGATTTACTTAGCTGAAATACAGATCTGGAAAGATTAATGTCTACCCGCGGTAATAATAGCTTCGCTTGCCTACAGGTCTCCAGAGAGTTCCAATAGTGCTATTTTGAGCCTTATGCTCAGTAAAAAAGTTTTAGAAGGTAAAATTATTTAGGATTGTAATACTTAGTAAAGAGTCTCGAAGAATGATAAAGTTGAGTCATGGCGCCGCAGGGTGTTGTCCAATTAATGTGATGTTTCATTAATCACCACTCCTTGCATAAACAAAAACAATTATAATTAAGTTGTTACTAGTCGCCGAGTCTACTGGTGGCGTCTTGACTTTTAATCTTACTGCTTACATAACTTATTGATACTGGGCCGGTTACAATGTTGAAATCGGAATTAATATTACTATCCAAAACTTTTTTGCTAAGGATGAGGTTCAACATTTTTTGTGGAGCAATAATATACAACTTTCACAAAATTGCCTTTGTTTTGAGACCACGTTACATTTTTGATACAGCATTTCAGAAGAGGAATCCCAACTTGTGTGATTCAGAGATTAAATAAATTGAAAACATAATTATAGATACATTTGTTATACATCTTATTTATTATACTAGTAGTTGGATTAGGTAATCCCGCCCTTATTTGTTCGTGAAACGTAAGATCTATCCCGTAAGAAAGAAAACTATGTTCTGTTCCAGAATCCATTCTTCATCAAAATTGGTTTAGCTCTATTACCATGCAAACGATACAGACAGAATTACTTGCACATTTATAATATAAGAACGAATTTGTGTATTTTAGTCAAGTTAAGTATCTAGTGAAACAGTAGCAAAACTAACAGAATATTAATTATAAATTTTCTTTGAAATAATATAGATTTAAAAGCTAGAAGTGAATCATGTAGTCTCGTAATTTAATTGAAATGCGGAGTTTAGAATTTAAGATAAAAATTAAGTTGGAATATAATTGAATTACTATAAAATAGCTGCAAAAAAATTTCTTTATTTACTTTACAGACTGACGGTTAAGTCTCTCAGTTAAATTTAAAGTTCAACTCCGAAAGTAATAACTTTTTAATCTTTTTCCAATGAACATTTAAACATGAAACATGCCAGAAATCATCGTAACAAACTTGCTAAAGCTAGTATATATATATATGACAAACGAGTGTTTACTGGAGATACAAACGAAAACAATAATAACCTATAACAAGGGGATTCGAACCATAAAACACACACTCCGGGAAACTGTTGCGTGAACGACTCCATTCTTTTATTCGCAACGCATATTTCATACCGAATACGAATGAATGTGTGTCACGCGCGCATTTCGAAATCGTTCTTGTAAAGCATTTGCAGCCGTCGTTTTACATAATATGTTGTTAAGGATTTCGTTGAATTTGTATGAAATTGACATTAAGGTGACGCTGTCTAGAATTATCGTTATAAATAGAACATTTTTTACGGTTTGTACGATTGATTTATATTTAGTCCTGACTTTTCGACTCATTTACAAGAGTTCAAGAGATACGTTCCTAACTCTTAGAATCTATATTGATCAAAATTATTTTATTTTTATTTTCTTATTAAATTTTCATTACGATTACAGTTGACACTACTGAGTCTACTACCAGTTCGGAAATTAGTAGGCCCTTCCGAAAAGAACTGGCGAAAGAAACTCGGATAAAAGGGATCGATCTTCATTTTACATTTACTGTAATGTACACGGAAATGTAAGAACAGGATAGAAATATTTTTCAATTTCTTTTATCTACATATCTTACAAGTCAGGAGCCCTCTTTTGAAATGCTATATCCAGTATCATAGCCTTATTCAATCCTTTGTCCATTAAAAAGCCTCAAAAGAAAAACAATTATATTTAAGTTGGATACCATTGCTCCACAAAAAATGTTAAATCTCATACTTAATAATAAAGTGGTAGCTAGTAATATTAGTTACAATTTTACTGTATCAGCCTCATTGTTATGTAGAATGAGATGATCGAAAGTCAAAGCGTTGCCGCGAAGAGTTGTATAACTTAATCATAATTGTTTTTGTTTATACACGAAGCGGTGATTAATGAAACATCACACTTATTTGACAAACCCTGCCGCGGCATGACTCAATCTTGACATTCTACGCAACTCGATACTAAGGAACCGGTACATTTATGAAATCTATACAATGTGTCCCGTCACCAGTGTCGGAGCCTTTAATGGTGTGAAATATGGCATTTTTTATCGACGAATTGTCCCCCAAATTTTGTTTTTCTCTAACGGTTATAAAATGGCCGCCATTTTGTTTTCTTATTCTAATTCGACCAGAACTACTCATGTAAATGTCCTATCATCATTGAAAAGGTGTCATTTGAAAGCTAAACATGTAGACAACAGTTACACAGCCATCATGTTTCAATTGTCATGGAATAAAAAATAGAAAAAAATAATTAAAGAAAAACAAATAGATTGTTTTTGTGTATTTTTTAATTATTGGCTTTTTGGGAAAAACCAAATTTGAGGGGCAATTTGCCGATAAAAATGCTATAATTTCAGACCATTAAAGGCTCCGACACTGGTGACGGGACACATTGTATAATTGAAATCGATGTTTGTGTTTTCTTTAACACACCAATTAGCCTAGCTCAAAGAAAACACTGTAAGGCTTTTGTTATGTATACTAGGGTAACGGATAGATCTTTCAGTGTTAGATAGCCCATTTATCGAGGAAGGCTATAGGCTATATTATATCATTTAACATATTATACCTGATCCACAGAAACGCGTGGCCGGGTCAGCTTGTATGTAATATTTTTAGAAATATATATATGTAAATACCCATGGCTCAGGTACTATGCTCGTATTCATAATACAAACCCCTTCCGGGACTCGAACCCAGGACCGTCGGTGCGAAAGGAAGGATCGCTACCGTTGCACCAAACAGTCGTGTTTGACCCTTATGCGTTCCGAAATCATTGATCAGATTGTGATGAAATTTTGTTAAGTTGTTGTATGCATGCAAAAGAAGGTTTATATGTATAGTCAGCAAAAAAAGCATTGCAAAGCATGCCGGGTGCAGCTAGTTGTTAATATCTTCTTTTTCTCTTTTATTTTATATTTATTAATTTTTATGTCTTATTTTTCATGTATTCTGTGTACTTGTATGTTTATTATTTGTTGTTTTGGTGCGTGTACGTCCGTACGTCCTGAGGGCCTGCCAGAATACCAGCGCTTCTGCGTCACTCTGTCCATCTTAGAGTGACGTAGACGCATATGCTGAGGCATGGTCCGAATTGGCCTCGCTGTATTTCACGTTATATTAGTGTTTAAATTTTTTTTTTTTTGCGTTTGTCATATAATATAAATAATGTCATATTTTTTTCTAATTGTTTTTGTATTAATATAATGTGCTATAATGTGTTATTTGTGAAGCCAATAAAGGTGTTTCTTTCTTTCTTTTTAATATTTCAAGTTTTTTTACTTAAAGTCTAATTCAATTTTCCTTTTGTGGTGCAATTATCATCTAACTTAACCATAATTGATTTTGTTTATGCAATTAATCACCTTCTTTAAAAAAAATCACAACAAGTTGTGTTAACTATTTTCCGCTGGTTTTCATTCGAAATGCATCATACGAGCACAAATGACTAATACTAGAAATGCAATAATCCTTTACAGGTAACAGTAATTTAGTTTTACAAAAGCATACAAGAGTCGTCTTCAAGCTCCGCTGCAGGCAATATTGCAGTTCCTGAAATACGACTCGAGAATAAACTGAACTCTGTAATCGTATTTCAGCTGAGGGATGTTGTAGTTTAGTTTTGTTATTAGTTCTGATATATAATTACCCAATTTCTTTGATTATGATTATGTATCTAGGATAGAGTGTGTTTGTGATCTAGGATAGATAAGAAAAAAGGGAATATAATTAGTACGTTCACTGGTTTTTACTTTAATAATAGATAATATGTAATTTGTTTACCTACTGTTGTTTACCTAAACAATGGTATGGAACACTTCGTGCGCGAGTCCGACTCGCACTTGGCCGGTTTTACACTTTATATCATTACTAGCTGATCCGGTCACGCCTTGCTGTGAATCTGTTGTTATAACTTGCAATAAAAAAATATATCTTACATCCGAGGTGGGAACAAATCCAGGAAAAAAAAACATCATAATCGGATGAGTAGTTTCGGAGTCTATCGCGGTCAAACATTTTGACAGAGAATTCATCATTAAACAGGAAAATCGTAAGAATACCGTTAATCCAAATATTTATTGCACCTTTGATATAAACTTTATAATTTTGATGTAAATTTATAATTTTTCATTTTCATTTTCAATATTTTTCAATTAGTTTATAAATGTCGAATCTAAGCATTTGCTTTTTTCATAATTTAGTTTATTAACAATCTATATTTGTTGGTAATTTAAAAAAAATTTTAATTACAATATGATAATGTGTGCCTTGAATGTGTATCATTATACATTATATAGTCGGTAAAAAAAACGGTATAATTATTTGATCGTAAGCGAGAATGCTAACTCCAACTAACTTTTTTCTCTCTGTTCTTGCTCCTAGGCGCTAATTATACCTAGCTTTGGCCCTCGGATGCAATAACTTTACAATAACAATAACTCCACTCTGAATAACTTTGTAGAAAAATATGTAACAGTCACTCTGAATTTTAATAAAGAAAAAAAAACCCAACCAACTTCATGCAACGTTATATGTATTTCAATTATATTCTTTATTGCACATAAATAAATAAAAAGTTATCCAAAAGATGATTTACAGAAATAAACATATAAATAAGATATTTAGTTCTTACACTTCCGCGCACGTTACACATTTGAATACAACACTTTTTTACGGATTTTGCGCATATTTTATTTTATAATAAAATCCTGACGTTCAGGATTAAACATATAATAAAATATGCGCAAAATCCGTAAAAAAGTGTTTTATTCAAATATATTAATAAGAAATAAATATATACCAATAATATATATATGCTTACACATTACAATACTTATAGCCACTTCAACAAATACAAGACATACCATAGAGAAGTAATACACTTATGATTCGAATATTGTAATCAATTCAAAATTCAATGTAAAATAAAAGGGTACACAGTCGCCACTAAAAGTGTTCCTCCAAAAACAGCAGCCGTCATTTTCGTAAGCAACGACTATATGCAGATCAACAGTCCCGGCTCATTAAACCGTCCCAAGAGGCCGCCCGGTCGAATTCCGCCTCAACCAGCCCGGATAACCGGTTATGCAGCCGAATCCGGCTTTACCCAGTTTTTATAAACCCGGTTTACCCAGTTTTTAGTCACCCGGTTTTTATGCTCGCTTTGACCGCTCGTTAAGTGGTGGCGTAATACGTCATGTAAATAGGTTTTATTTAATTAATATCGCCTGACGCTGTAATTGGTTTATGCCTTTTTTGTTTCGTTTTTTATTGATCGAATAGGATAAAATCAATGTAAAAAAAAACTTTTAAAAAAAGCTTTTATTTCAATGCGCTAAAAAGAATAAAATAAACTTTTAATCTGGAACCTTTATTCACAATTTATACAAGCCATAAGATACCTACATAAAATATTAACTTTTTACTCTAAGCAACTGATGTGACATAAAAGCTTGTCGCGAGATCTATCTAGTAAGCATTCTAGCTATCGTAATTCGCGACAAGCTTTTATGTCACATCAGTTGCTTAGAGTAAAAAGTTAATATTTTATGTAGGTATCTTATGGCTTGTATAAATTGTGAATAAAGGTTCCAGATTAAAAGTTTATTTTATTCTTTTTAGCGCATTGAAATAAAAGCTTTTTTTAAAAGTTTTTTTTTACATTGATTTTTTTCGAGTTCTACTCAGCGTGCCCTTTCATTTGATACCCATATTGTAGGGATCCATTATAAATTATTGGTCCGCCATTTTGCGAACGCCGCCATGTTGGATTTAGAACGACGTCACACAGTGAATCATGCATTGTCATCCGAACTGCACGTGTACACGAAATTTCAGCTCAATCGGTTGAAAATATCTGCTTCAAAATTAAGTTGCAAGATTCCACCCGAACAAACATACAGAGCAAGTTAAATAAAAGCTTTTAAAAATGGAATCGCCATAGGAATAGGTTTCTTAGTACAAAAGGTAATGTATTGAGAACTCAGTTTATTAAATTTGTATATATATGATATATGTATGTCTATCTGTTATTTGCGTGTGTTGACGCAACGGTAGCGATCCTACCTTCTACGCCAATTCCAATACGCCAGTTCGAATCTTGGTATGGGTAAATGTTAGTGTGGTGAGCACACGTATGGTCGTTTATCTAGTTATTTAATTATCTTATACGTATTCAGTATAAGAGCATAAGCTTTGCTAATTTGGGACTACATAATTGTCTTGAACTGTCTGAAATGTATTATTTATTAAGGGTTTTTTTTAACTCAGCTTTGAATGCTGGCATTGATAGTCATTACGGATTTAAACCAAGTAATGACTATTATTATTATCAGTTCTAAAATGTATTATTTCTCTTGGTTTACCTTTTCTAAAAATTTCTTTACTATGCGACATGTATTTAGTATACCTGTTTCCTGCAATTTAATAATTTTAGGCTATGATGCACGTATTTTGGTATTACCTCGCTAGTCGATAACACTAGTGGTACTAAAAGAACTTTATCCTGTGTCTATATTCTAGAAACTTCCTCCTTCAAATTTTTATATTTTGTTTTCTGTTAGGGTTTTAGTGATGTTATGGGTATTAGGTATGGCTCAGTATTTTAGTATTATTATTATTATTCCGGATACTTCAAATCATAACACAAGCCTTAATGTGCTTACTTTGGGTTGGGCTCATTGGTTTAAATGTAAGAATTTTATTATCTAGTAAAGATAAGGTTTTATTTTTAATAATATTGTACATAGTGACAAACAATACAAATCCGGCATATTCTGCCTTTGTTCGGCGTGGAAATTAATAAATTTAAAAATAAAAAAACTAACAAAGAATAAGTTATTTAAACATTACTTAATAGTAATATCATAATTATATAATTCATTTATTATTTCAATAATTTATGTCATTCAATTCAATAATATTATTTAATGCTATGGAATGTAAAATTATAATAATGTCACGTAAATAAAATGTCAAACCCTTAATGCCTTAATTGCCTGCCAGTACAATGTCAATTTTAATTAAACACTAACAAATATATATTACAATTTCTGTCCTAGGAATTCGTTAACTGTATTATAACATTTATCTAAAAGGATGTTAAACAAAATATTTGAATAAAACATATTGATGACATTCATCCTGTGATCACGGCTCCTGTAAAAGTGTCGAAACGTCAGGATTAAATATAAAATAAATTATACGAAAAATCCGTAATAAAATTGTTTTGTTCAAATGTGTGATTTGCGCGGAAGTGTAAGAACTTAATAAATTAATAATTGAATTGGTTAGTAGGCAATTCCTTGATTTCAACTGGCAGCACATTAAAGATACTATCCTCCATTATAGATATATGAGTATACATAGCAATTTAACAGTACAACAGGCTTGTGTCTTAACATACACGTATTTCCATATCAGTCTTCCAGGAAATGGGGTTTATTTGAGGTTTATTAAATAGCCATTTCTACGTAACTCCCGTGTTAGGGCACAGGAATCAATACTTCGTGCAAACGCCATGCAATGGGAATTCAAGTTTACGCTCTATTTCCAAACAGTGATGGTTTAAAATGACGTGTATATCTTTAAGCACTGTCGAACATTATATGAACGTATTATATATCAACAAACCACGAAATGTTTGATTATCTAATGTTTTGTTTCTATTTTAAACGTTGGACTTAAAGTCGATAATCGTTTGAATTTGATAGGTCGATGTGCTTTTAGCCATAGATTGCAAATATATTCTTTAATAATTTTGCTTTAAATTTAATAAAGTTTGTACGTTCTGTCCATACAAATGAAGAGATGATACTGAATTGAGGGTAACAGAAGTCCAACAGCAGCATATATATATTTGTTCCAAACCACCACATATTGCAGTTTTGTTTAGTTCGCTCTTGATCCCAATCAAACCCGGGAGCGAAGACAGAATCTACGATGGAGCTAGCTAACCCAGAATGTGCCTATTAACTTTGGCTCTGAAGACAGACGGGTTATGAGTACTCGGAAATACATCATGGGCCATTAAGTTCTAAACTTGCCAGTGATTTCTTAAGGAGAATAAGCTCTCAAAATAACATTTGCAAAAGACCGGATTATCGTAAAACTAGATGAGCAAAGTAAGATATTTCTATAATATCTAAATTTTAATTTTAATATTAAAACAGATAACAATTATAAGTTCCAGATGTATATGTTCTAAAATATATTATAATTGTATTTATATCCATCACAGAGTACCGACGGCTTTCATATATTTTCCTTCATAAACATTTAAAAATATTTCATTTAGTATTTTCTAATATTATTTTTCTAGCGACCCGCCTCGGCTTGGCACGGGTGCAGTGCTCTGCTATATTATTCATTTATTATACATATAAACCTTCCTCTTGAATCGCTCTATCTATTAAAAAACCCGCATCATAATCCTTTCCGGAGTTTTAAAGATCTAAGCATACATAGGGACAGACAGCAGGAAGCCACTTTGTTTTATACTTATAGTGTCTAAATAATGTAATGTACTAACTTAAATTTGAGTGAAAGTTGTAGAAAACAACTTTTTTTCAACTTGAAAAATCGCAGTGTAGTATATTATTAGGTAATTAATATAGGTACAATAAGCTTCATCAAAAAAAACTTTATTAAGCAATACTGTAAATTACACATATTACAACTTACTTTACACATTGTATTTTGTTCGTATTAAGTTGTATATTTGGGATATTGCGAATCCGGCAATAGGATGTATAAAATAATAATTCATACTTTTACCAATAGGTGAATTCATTGACGTTCTCTGTGGTTGAGTGGTTCACATACCGTTTTAGTGACGTCACTCGGATTCGTCCGGTTTAATATACAAAACTTACTTTTGTAATTTTTTTTAGACAATGCCATTATTTCTTGGAGATTTTATTGACACCTATGAAAACAATATCTTATGATATATAAATGAGATGTGGTTGTTTTTATTTCCATTTATTTTTAAATATTCGAATGAAACAACTTTTTTACGGATTTTGCGCATAATTTAATTGCGTTATGCGCAAAATCCGTAAAAAAATGTTTTATTATACGTTGTTTTATTCAAATGTGTAATGTGTGCGGAAACAAAATTTATTTTTGAACCTTAGAGAAACGTACTTATCTATGGCTAGAGTCCACGTGTTGTGATGCCGTCGTTGTCTTCGATTACCATTCCACCACAAGTGCTTTACTTTACCTGGTTTCAGAACAATATATGTGATGGCTTATATTTATTATTTAATTATCATTTAAGTAATTTTCATTGTAACATAATAAAAACAAGAAATACTCAGCACCTAATTACCTTCCCCACTCGAAAAGCACTCACACTAACAGTGCGTGTAACATGACTAAACAATTTCCACTACCCTCCAAAATTTGTAGCTAATTACCTCTAATCACAACAGTTACGCCCGTAAAAACTACAAGTTTAATAAAACAATTTGTAGCTAACAGCCCAGTATTGCGGTGGACATGGGTCAAGAGTAGGGCAGCCAAGCTTTGGATTGATAAAGGATGTTAATTAACATAATTACTTCAGATATAAAATAGCAAAGACAACCATGCCTCCGAGCCTTTAGGTAAGATTCGAACCCACGACCTTTCGCTATCCGGGTGATATTATACATTACTAGCGGCCCGTCCCGGCTTCGCACCGGTGGACAAAATTCTTTAATTTTTTTCTATTATTAAATATTTTTCCGTTAGCGCCATCTAGCCTCCGGTAGACGAACTACTTGCGGTCAACGCGTTGCTATGTAACGTTATTGATACAATGGAAAAAGAGCGGACAGAGAAACAACAAATTTGTGATCTTAGATTCTATATTATAGCTGAATTATACATTATTATAGCTGAATCCATATAATTTGAAATATTAATATTTGTAAAAATATTACTCTCGATATTGAAGGTAGTAGTTTAACATTGATGGAACGATACTAGATCATAGTAGAAGTTGAAATACGTTTGTAAATTTCGACGCGTATGCCAGCGTCTTGGTTCGAATCACACCTGAGGGCGTGATTGTTTTTTACAGGCGTATTTTTTTATCTTATAGAAATAATAAATTATAGAAATTGTGAATGAAAAAAAAATATATATAATAGGCGTATTTTAAATGTTATGGAAATATGTCATTGTGAATGCAAAAAAATAAATTATATATACAAAATACTCTTTTATTATCTAAGGCATATTGTCACTGAAAACCTTCATGATGACTCTGGCATAGAAAGGCAACGTAAGGCATTGGCGGCTCGAGAAAAGTTTGCACTTTACACAGCACTAGTCAAGCTGACATTATTTAAAGCTTACTGTCAACGTATTTATTCAGCTTATGAGCCGATTTTGCTCAGAGTGTCTAAAATGCTCTGCGAGTTGTATACAATAACATATTCAGGGCTCTTTTCACGCTCCCACTGTAGTGTATCAAATAAGTTTGAACCAGATGTAACAAAAATATGCCAGTTAAAGTTTTACTTACTTTGAATTTAAATAATTGTAATTGGTTGTCCGGAACTTAGTTGAACGTCATTGAAACTGAACCAGGGAATACAGGGACCAAATAGAGGATGTCCTGAAAAAAGACCTGGTCTAAAGTACCCTTAACTGACGAGTAATAGTATTAAATATAGTACCGATACTAATAAGCACAGAAGTTTTTTTTAATTATGTACTTTCTATTTTATTCTGCTGTAATGTAATAAAATATTGAAAAGTATGTTTTACTTGGAGAAAAGGTCTGATGAAAGTTAAAAAGCAAGAGATGTGTGTCAGAATCGCGGTAAGGGGAAATTTGTGGTCTCTGATTGCTTTAATGTATTAAATACATTAAAGCAATCAATTTTTAGTTTAGTTTAGTTTTTAGCAATCAATAGTTTTGCTCTTAAAGTCATTCTTTCATTTTAAGAAGTGTTTGTAAGTGGTCATGATTTTATTTATGTATTTTGTGACGATTTACAAACTATAAATACTATTTAGAAAACTAGCAAACAGAAGCAGTCAAAACTAATACACAGTAATATTTTAAGCGATAACGTTGAGAATTGTATATTTAGATAGGAAACACTTGAAATTTTGAAACACCCTCACCCCTTTAGCAAACAAGTATAATCCTGAATTATTCAACAAACTGGGTCACCCTCACATGGTCACGTGGGATATTTAATTAAAATAAATTTATCACGCGCGCGTGGTGCTGCCTCCATATAATTTGATTTGTGAATTCTACTGAACAAATATTTTATTAATATCAGTGAATTTCAAATAAAATCATGTATAAAATTTTCATGTATTTGAAGATCGCAAATATAAGCGAATGAAAAAGAATTGTGTGTTGTGTAACATAATTATTTCGAAGATAACTTTTACAATGAATAGAATAATTTATTTATTTATAAGGACAACCAATCAAACATACACTTTAACATAAAAAATACAAATTTATCGTAGAGCTAAGTGCTGCCTTAATTAATGGCAGTCACGACATGTGCTTATGAAAATACACGAAAACCTTCAAAAGCAGTTGTAATCATTCTTATTAAATTAGACAAGTACAACAGACAGATTTAAAAAGAGAGAACTAATATAATATAATCATTCGTATTATTTAATCCCTACTAATATTATAAATGTGATATATTCTTGGAGGTATTAGAAGTAACATAGGATACTTTTTATTGAAAAAAAATGCGGGCGAAGCCGCGGGTAAAAGCTAGTTCATAAATAAATATTAGATAAAATCACACACATTGTTCTGAACCCATGTTAGGGTTGTTCCATAGCACTTGTATTATGGAATTTAGAAACAACGATGGTACCATAATACCAGACATGAGCCAATATAGAAAGGTTCATTTTCTACATTGACGAGGCCAGGGACTGAACCCGGGACTTCGGAGTGGCGTTGCCATGTATGCAAGCCTCTCAACCATGGAGATCGTCACATTATTATTTAGATATCCAGCTTATAACTGCGATCTGGTCTAAACGACACTAGTAAAAAACCAACACAACCCTAGAATTAATATGTCATGTCAAATATCAATGGGCGATGTCAAGAAGCCTCGCCCACTATCACTCCCTAAGAACCGAATTACTTCCCTTCCTGTTATAGAGCCTTCATTTTGTTGCTACAATTGTATCAATATTGGAAATCGTAACTCGATTTCTGAACGTTCGCTGTCAGTGACGTCACTCGACAAAATGGCGGACGGTCTGATATATCCAAGTAGGATTTGGTAGAGCTTTCCCGTATCCGTCACGTTTAGTATCAAAATTATAACTTGATATTTAATTACTTATTGAGATATACTTTTTAGTTTAATTAATATCAATGATGTGAATATCATTCTGGTCTTATATATTTTTTTTAATTAATACTATAAACTGATAATTGATTTTTGACAGAATCAGGCGTCAGTTGGTTTTCCATTTAAAAACAAAAAGCACTAAGTGCTCGATATTGTACGGTCTAATAATTCCTGATGATGCACCGTCAAGGGGCAAATCAGATGTAGAGTAGTTGGTGAACGTGCAAGGTGTGTCGCTGTTATAGCGTCTGCATTTATTTGTATCCGGCTATCTTGTGATCCTGTCAGGATTCAATTTAAAAAAACGTGAATGTACTTATGTAGGCACAGCAAAAGTTATAGTTTTCTATTAAAATGAGATTGAGGTTAGCCTATTCACTTTAACAGCTAACTTCATGGTGTCGCGCACACACACAGCACACAACACAGCATACACACACACACACAGGACATTGCACACACACACAGCACACAGCACAGCACTGCACAGCATGCAACGAAAAACGTTGCATGCTGTGTGCGCAACTTCCAATCCATGAAGAATTTCACTGTCAATGCACCAAAAGAAGTATTACTTCAAACACAAAATTACATACGCAACTAATCCGGTCAAAGCAGGTTTATTTAAAAGAAATATATTATTGAACAAAAACCTACATGAACTCTCTTAAAATCTCGAAGGTGAATAAAAAAAGCGATGTTATGATGGTAGTTTCGGAATGCGATTAATAAAAAAAGTTTACGCAAACGACCGAGGGGAAGTTGTAAAGTGCGGACTATGATCATTAATTTTATAACTGTGACGTGGGATTTAAAGTTTGTGGCGAAATCAGCGTAATAAAAGTAGGGCTCGGTAGTTATCTGTAACGCAAACACGTACGTTATAGTTACAATTTCAAACCACGGGTTTGGATCGAGTTTCGAGTAATGAAAGGTTTCATGCTACATCCACGTTTATTATGTTATGGGTAGATTTTTGTTTACCTCTCACTTGTACTAGTTTACCCCCTGGCGAGTTCTATGAAACCCATCATAAATAGGTTGTATATTAAAACAATTTACCTTATTAGTCTACTCAAAGTATTGCCTTATATGCTGTGGGTATGCTTTCTTACAAGACTTAAACTTATAAATAGGTTGGTATTATATTATATGGTTGATATACCAAAAAGTCGCACTAAGAGTGTTGGTTACAATTTTATGATACGTACCGCTAAGGAGTGGAAGTCTTTGTTTCCTAACATACAATTTAAAACAAAAATTGGTCGTTAAAGCTGTAAAAGAGGTTTGATTTAAATTGATAGGTTGCACCATTTTTTAATATGTTTCTACAATTTAATAGTTGATTTCAAAAGCTCTTGTAGTTAGTATAACATCAGCATGAGCATTCACTAAATTTGTGATATCAGATCATTAATATTACTGCAATGTGTAGACAGCATCACAATTGACAGCCCAACAATGTCACTAAAATGAATATTATCATGACTCTCCTAATTAAAGTCAACATAGTCAGAACCGTTTACAGTAAGCCAAATTTTAACTCAAATGAGGAATTACATGCTAATCCAGGTCACATTGTAACAGAGCTTGCAAAATTGTGCTAAATTATTAACACAAACTACAGCAAATAACAGATTAGAGTTTGTGATACGGGAGCACAGTGTTTTGCATATTTCGTGGGTAGCTGGTGACGCTGATGGAACAAATTATTCGCTCATCAAATATTTCGATTGCCGCTTTGAAGTGGAGATATTTTGCCACAGAAATGTGGTTTTGGACTAGTGAAGGGATTGTTTTTGTTAATTTTTAAAATATAAGTGATGAAAACTTAAGACATTCTAATAAATAAACGAATATGCATTATTCTACATACGCCACAGTAATTATGCAAATGAAATGAAAAATACAATAAATATTAAAATTGGTGACCTTCTTATTAAAGCAATATCTTCCAAGACACTGTAGGATGAACTGAATTAGTAATAATAATAAATAGGTAGTTTTATGATATATTATTAAGCAGACAGAACACTGACTACATATCTGTATAAAATTTGAATCATTTTTATACCCACACTAGCGGCCTGTCCCGGCTTCGCACGGGTGGACGAAATTCTTTAATTTTTTCTAGCATTCAATATAGCCTATGACACTCAGCAATAATGTGCCTTTCTATTGGTGAAAGAATTTTTAAAATCGGTTCAGTAGATCCCGAGATTACCCCTTACAATTTAACAAATATACAAACACACAAACTTTACTTCTTTATAATATTAGTATAGATAAGTATATACTTAATGAACATACAAAAATCGAAACATACAGAGGTACAGATGTTCATACATATATTTACGCATATACAATTCCTAAATATAAATAGGTATATATTAATGAAAGCAAAGGGGATATAGACAAATGTCAAGGGATAGTTTCAAATTGAGCTGCACAAAACCAAAAGGAACAGAAAATGCGATATACATTTCAAAATGCATAAAGTAATAGTGTCGAGGATAAAAAGAAGAGAAGAACTTTGAAAATCGTTAAAATATCAAGTAGGTACTGAAAATGAAATCAGCAATGATAAAGAAACCGGCCGAAAGATTGTAGGACCGAAAGAATATAGACTACCAAAAAAACAAAACACAACATCATTTAGAAAAATCGCTTTCTAGTTTAGATGGATCACAAATTGTCGTAGGCGGATATTGACCTTGACGTTGAGTCTATTTTTCAGGGGCTGTGTTGACAAGACGATTGTACAAAGAGGCTTTTAAAATTGTATCATTTCAATAAGTAAATAACGGGAAAGTGTAAGAACTTAATAATACAAAATATGCTTTTTTTAAATCGCAATCAAGCCCGAGGGCCAAGACAGGATCTACGATGGAATGAGCTAACTCAGGAGGTGCCTATTTACCCTGGCTTTAAAAACTTTGCCAACAACTACACCTTTTTATGTAAATAGAGCTTGAAAAAAAATATATTTTATGTCAGTGTATTTCATTTATTGTAAACGCTTAACTATCGAACATGTAATATTATTCAAGTAACATATACGCGTTATTGCGAATCTAAGTCTTTTCCTAATTTCCATAAGCTTCTGGAGACCAAGTTTACACGCGTCAAACACAAATCTCGTACGGCATTAAACTTAGGGACGGAAAGTTTCCAGCTGAACTGGAAAATGATGCTACGTGACACATTTCCACGAGTCAAATGTGTGTTTGATAACGACTGAGAGAGTTTTTGCACCAGCGACTCAAAATAAAACTCTCTTTCCATGTCGAATCCGAATTGCTCTCTTTATAGTTACATTACTTTATATGTCAATAAAAGATATGAAAGCGAACATTTTCAATATGTATTATGACTTAAACAAACTTATTTGATTATCACGCCTTTTCTCGTAGATAGAGATCATAGATTTCCACTTCCTAAGATCCTGATTTACATCTCTCGCTTCTTCAACTTTCATCAGCCTTTCGTCGGTTAAGGATGCTTTTGACCTGAGGCCCTACCGTCACGTCTTAAAGCGATTCAAGTTTAGTTGTTAAAAAGTGACGCCACTATAGACCGCGTATAGCGGTGTCTCATTTTGAAAATCGAACTTGCATCGCGCTAAAAGATGATGGTAGGCCCTCAGATCTTTTTTCAGGACATCTCTTATTTGGTCTCCGAAAGTTCACCTTTATCTGTCTTTACCACTTTGCCCGTGCTCATTTACCTTGTCTTGTCAATCTTCTTTCGTCCATCGTCTCTACATGTCCAAACCATCTAAGCATCCCTTTTTCTATCTTTGTCACTATATCATCTCATTTACGTTCAAGTGAGTCTAAATGTTAACGTTGGCCATATGGTGTTGGACAGGCTAGAATAGTAATTAACTCTTGACACTCAAAGGTGTCATAATTCAGCGCCTTTGCCTCATTCTATCCACCTTCATCTGATGCAGATGCTAACGCTGAGGCAAGTTGCATATTAACTTAAACCGTGCCCTCATTTATTTTTGTTTGTAGATGTTTTTTCTCTTCATTTTGTTGAATTTGTTCTAACTTGGATATAGAATTTTAATTTATAACACAGCAACGCGTGGCCGAGTCAGCTAGTAATTGTTTTTGTAATTTTGTGGTAGGTTAATAAATATATTTTCTTTCTTTATTCTTTCCATAAAAGATGTGTAAAGGTAAACCCAATAAACCTTCTGTAGACCATAAAACTGTCAGCATTGTTTTATTAATTATGATTATTATTGGGATGGAACTCGTCGGCCAAGCGTGAAAATTGTGGCAAAACCACTAGCTTTTTGAAGAACGGTGTCTTTTAGCGGACGTCATTTATCTGAGATAATGTTAATGAAATTTTAACTAACCAATTTTGTTTATGAAGTTTGAGTAACTTATCAGTATCTTGTTTTATAAGGAGAAATCTTATACATCATCCCCTAACGGTGGGTGATTTGACGGTAAGAGTTCAGAACTGCCAACCAGCGCTTAAAAGAGCTAAAAGGTTTATCATCTCAAAACTCCTTGACGTCCCCCTCCTTAACGTTCCCCGTTCCCCGTCGAGGTTCGGTGGAGTCACCACCTTAAGATGTCAGTGCCTAAGTGTAAGAGCGTTTATCACAAGACGTGTCTTTGAAAAAATTGGGAAGTATTAAAAAAACCTGAACTAAACAAAGTACGTTTTTTTAATGTGACAAAAAATTACTTTTAGTATTCTGTCTAACAAATCCCTATTCTGTGCGTCTCCATTAATAACACAATTAATGTTCGAGCGCTTATTTCCTAGCTACAATTAACTTCTAAACGTGAACGCAATTAATTTTAATTAGAAACACTTGGGGAAAGAGAGAAAAAAAAACAATTCTCTGAAAGTACCAGTCTGAAATGCAAGACCATAGCTCAACGGGAGTACTTTGTTCGTTAATAGTTTGTTTACTTGATAATGCCCAATGAAGCTTCCAGCAAATAAACTTATATTTAGTTTTCTTAGTTCCGTAGTGCACATAAACACATATTTATAATTATAAGTCAACACGTTGGGCGCAAAAAAATGATGAAATTCGTTTAAAAAATCGTAGAAATCATACCAGTTATTAGTCCACGAACAAGCAAACCTTGTATTAGTAGTTCTAACTTAGGGATCAATAAACAAAAGATCAATATATATATATAACATTATATACACTGTTTCAAACCCATATTAAGTAGCTAAAGTAGTTATATTATGAAATTCAGAAATAATGACGGCACCATAACACTCATACCCGAGCCAATACATAAAAGTTCGTCTACGTTGCCCGGAGTGCCTTTAACTCAAAAACGGTATACCACTCGACCAGGGAAGTCGATACAGATAAATAAGTAAAGAAACAATCACGCCAATCAAAAAAGAACCCTTATCGGCTGTCAGTATCATTAGAATCGTAAAGACTGCTGATATAAACAAGCTTAACATTTTTATATGAATAATAAGGATACGTAGGCTTACCTAGATACGAGTTTAATTAGCAAAAAGACACTTTAACGTGCCTGGATTAGAAGCGTTAATTGTGTGGTATCCAACAAAGATGTGTGATGTCCTACAGAGTAGAATAGTACTTGACATGTAAGGGGTAAAGGTTACTAATGATAGTGGAGGCAACACTTCACATACCTCTCGTAAACCACAAAATGGACAGCAACGGCTCTAACACGCCTGCCAAGAATGGAGGTAATAGAAAAGTACTTCCAGCATTTAACGTCTTGCGGTCGTGATGAAACATAATGTAGAGAATTCCAGATTATTTATTAACAGATATTTAAATAAAAAAACTATTTTCTCTTATTCTTTAATATTTATAAGAATTCTTACAGTCACACAACCATAGCCTAGCCCAAAGTAAGCACTGTAAGTCTTGTGTTATGGATACTAGGTGTTTGCTCCAAATATTATAGAATAATAATAACAAATAATAAGTTTATTCATTCTATTCGAAATGCGTGAAATTGCCATTATGAGTACTTATTTTCTAAATTAACCGATTGATTTGGTTTGCGCGGTGGTGGTATATGTCCATCTCTTTTTGACTCCCACCCCCGCCACTATTCCTTTCCTTGTCCCTTGAATTCCTCGGGACGAGCGTGCCGTAAGCGCAACAATAGTGTGTGAGATAACGCCTCGAGAGTCGCAACGTAAGATCGCACGCGGTACGCAAAGCAACCCTGGGCCTTCGCGAGTGCTAGTAATTAGTGCCAATAAGAATAATTATTAAAACGTAGCAGCGGGACAATTAAAAGGTCACGAGAGGTTCTGTAGAAGCAAGCTGCACCGAGCCCGTAGTCACGCTCCCTGAGCCTAAAGCTGTAAGTCCGATTTCCTTGTCTAACTCCCTAAAATATACCAGCGCATCCACTAGGGATAGACACACATATTTGATAAATCGATATGAAATATTTATAAAAATATATATAAAAACAAACATTTGCTCCTTCCGGGACTCGAACCCAGGACCATCGGTGCTAAAGGTAGGATTGTTATCCTTGCACCAAACGGTCGCCAGTTGCAATGCCTTGCTCAAACTATTGACATAAGGTTTCTTATGTCAATAGTTTGAGCTATAAAAACAACCACGCCCCCGAACTCTCTGGTAGATGGTTCCATCTTAATCGAATGTTTATTATTTGTAAAAATATTACTCTCGATGTTGAAGGTAGTTAACGTTCAACATTGGTGGAACGTTACTAGCTCATAGTATAAGTCGGAATACGTTTGTAAATTTCGACGCGTCTGCCAGCGTCTCGGTAGCTCAGCGGTCTGAGCACTTGCCCAGATAGTGAAAGGTCGTGGGTTCGAATTCCACCTGAGAGCTCAGGCGTGGTGGTTTATAACAAGTTTTTTCTATATCTTATACAAATATGGCATTATTAATGCAAAAAATAAAAATAAATACATTATTTTTACCTTAGAAAAAAACAAAATATAAATTAACCGGAGCTACGAATAATTTAAGTTTACTTAAGCCAATATTCAATTAATGATTTTCCATTACCTTCTTAAATTTCAATACACGACAGCCTATTAAATTTAGCACCACGTTGGGCGCCAAAGCGCTTCACCCACACTAAATCACTTCCGGCGTCCCACAGTAATAGAGGCCGAGCTTCCTCTCAGACAAAGTGAACGGGAATAATATTACCTGACTTATTAATTGAGTTCAACCGCTATTTAACCCGTTTAATGGTCGATAAAAATATAACATTGATTGTGCGTATCACAAGCCAACATATAAATTCTAATTAATTAATTCGCAATCTGACCAATTCCACATTTAGCCGAATTTTCTTCTTTGATGTACGCAATATAATTTTCTTTTTGAATTGGTTCACTTTTGAGCCCCATCAAGCCCGGGGGCCATAACAGGATCCACTATGGAACGAGCTAACCCAGAAGGTGCCCATTCAGCCTGGCTTTAAAAACGGACGGGTTATAAGTACTCGGAAATACAGACCAAGGGAGGGAGTTCCACTCCTTTCAAGGTTTCACTCAAGAAAGGGTGGTAGCCCGCAGTGTGTCTGGATGTCCGATGGAAAAAGGGAGATGGCGGTATGAGCTTATGCAGCCCCTGAGCACACTCTCTAAAATGCATTCTGTAGAAGACGTCCATTTTATAAATCAGACAATTGGTACTAGGTGAATTAATGTTATATAATTTAAGGGGGAAAGTGTTATGGTAGCAAATTCATGTCATTTTAGTTTACTATACTGGAGAGAGACTCTGTACCAGGGTCGTCTGCTTAGGTACCTCCGTCTTGCCTATTTCTGCCGCAAAGCAGCAGTGCTTGCATTGCTGTGTTCCGGATTGAAGGGTAAGATATGGCAGTGAAATTACTGGGTACAGTGATTTTACATCTTATGTCACAAGTTGGTAACGTACACTGTGGTTCTTGTGGGGGTTGCAGTTTTGCTGCGAATCTCACAAGAGCCACATGTATTATAGGTGCTTGCTTGCCAACTTTCTGCAATAAAAAAAAAAAAAAAAACTATCGGAGTTTGCAGCTTTTATTAGTATTCATATATCTATTATCAAAAATAAGGTAAAAAAATCTAAAATTTTATTATAAATCTAAGTAATGTATGTTGTAAATAAATTAGTTTTTATGTTTTCCATATACATTCGCGTTCGTGAAAATGACATCTTTTCAAATGAAGCACAAACTTTTAATAGTTGTAGTTCGCAAAAACAAAATCTGTGGCTAAAACTACATCAAAATGAGTATTAAAACTTTTAAATTATTTGAATAAAAGACAATGGTACCATTTAAATATAAAATAAACATGAAATTTGAAACAAACTTAGTTGTTATCCATCAACCAATTCAATTTGCCATTAATAAATTTACAGATTTAATAGAAAATGTATTTTTTATCTATTCAAGTAAGTTTTTTAAGTGTAGCAAGTTTGGTAAATTTGTTTATATGTTTCTTGAGGACCATTAGAAAGTAGATTGTGGAAAATGAAATTAAAAACAAATTTATTAAATATTTACATTGTTAAAAATTAACAGAGAAAAACTTCCTGATACAAAATCTTTTAAACGTGAATTTTTACGTAGAATAATTATCAAACCAAAGTAATTTATTTATTATTATAAAACTATTTTTGGTTGCTTAAGCATTGAACTGCTATTAGAAACTTTTACTTGAAAAAAATTAACTAATCTCAAGTGACAAGCCGGATTCGAACCCACAGCTTCTCATTATACGAGCAAATGCTCATTCAATTTAGTTATCGAGACCGTAAATTTTTTCCAAATGTTTCTTAAGTTGACTTCCAGTACCATATCTCCATTTTCTAAATAAAATTGTCTTGTTCAATCTATAAGAACAAACAATTAAAACATAAACACATTAATAGCTTTGTGTAGAATTTGTGATTACTTTAGTAATAGTTGAAAGAATTTGATGCAAAAATTTGAAAGTGTTTGGGCGGCAAAAACTTTAAGATAATGACAAATGAGGTAAAAGTACAGTGGTGCCAACTTATATTTGTAGGTACTGCCAACTGATGGAAGGAAAATGTTGCATTCACTATTTAACATTTTGACTCGTTAATGAAAATTTTGTTCTGGTTAAGTTCGCGGGAAAACGCTGGATGCGGGCAGCACAGGACCGATCGTTGTGGAGATCCTTGGGAGAGGCCTTTGTCCAGCAGTGGGCGTCGTACGGCTGATATGATGATGAAAATTTTATTTCGACAATATCTTGTCTATTTCTCTATTATCTTTCTTTTCAAATAAATGTTATAATCATAAATCAAATGGCTGTTTCATCTCAATCGAATGTTAAAATTTGCAAAAATGTTCCTTTCAAATGCAAGGATATGCCTCTCATTGATGAAGCAACCCTGGCCTACATCGTAAAGAAGTAAAAAGTACAATTAAAATTTTGACTGGTGGTCACAAGGCTCGGTAGCTTAATAGGGAGAGTAAGGGACTGGATATACAAAGGCTGCTGGTTCGAATCCCGTCTGAGAAAAACTTGTGAACCGATTTGATTTTTTTTAGTTTTTTTTATAAAAGTATAATTTTTCATAGGGCATTGAAAATGCAAAAATATAATTTAATAAAAATACTTCTATCACGTTCTTATTTTATAAATGGCAATAGCTTTGTTTAATGATGTTCAAATCGCTTCTTACGTCTCGCTTACAATCATATCTAGCGAACTCCAGTCTTGTAAGGTGTAATAAAAGTTAATGGCAACATTTTCAGTATCATATTATTTTAAGAGCGAGCCCATTTCCGAGTACTATAAGATGTGTATGATAGACTTCGAAGATGAGAATGGCGTGTCGATTCGGTAGCGGTTCTTTTGAATATTACTCACATGCCGTAAGTGAAATTCACGGACGGTGCAAATCAAATTTGAGCTTTATCGCTGTTCACTTTAGATTGGGTCTCGCTTTTCAGTATTTATTACATTGTAACGTTTGATGGTACTCGTCTATGGCACTCAAAGTCAATCAGTTTCCAGTGTTAATTGTTTTCAAATGGCGTATGTTAAATTTACTGTTATTTTAATGTATAACGGTAACATATATAGCTAAATGTAATTCTTTTTAATTATTTTTTTAAGCCCTAAGTGGCTTGAGCTAGCCAAGTTAACCAAACGATGGTTTTCAAGGTATTTATTGGTCAAAAATTGAAAAAACAGTGTCTTATCTGTCATTTATTGTATCATATATTATATAACCACTTGTCGGTCTGCTACCGCGCGCCCCACCGCTCTCAACAGTCCCAATGCTGCGCGAATAGTGAAAAAAAATGTCGGACTCTTAGATAAAAATGCCATTTTCTCGCTTAATAATGAAGCTAGGATCCAATAAAAAATACTACCGTAAAGCTGATTAAATAAAGTTTCCACCACAAAATAATTGGTTCCCTGTAACTCAAACATTAATCGTTAATATAAAAAAACAACAGGCCATGCGGTAACTTGAATATGGTAGCAATTGCAACCAGCGACTGACGAGAGGTGTTGACCATCGGTAGCAATTGCTACCGTGGACTGACAAGTGAATAATTAAATAAATAAATATAAGAGAACATCACATACATTGTTTTGAACCCCAAGTAGCTAAAGCATCTGTGTTATGACATTCAGAAACAGCAACCGCAACATCCAGACTCGAGTTAATATAGAAAAGTTTGATGTCATTGACCCGGCAGGGGATTGAACCTGGAACCATGGAGTGGCTTTACCATAAAAACCAATATAGTATAGTAACCACGTAGTTCGTATGATTTATTGTTTTTTCTTTTACCTACTTTACATTTTCATATGCTTTTTATTACCATTATATTATGAGTAAGTTCATTCGTCATTTTCTTGTGTTTAAAATTATTATTATTTAAACTTAGATTTGTAACAAATTTCGGATAAGTATGTTAATACTACCGATTACTGAAAGAGAATGCTGCGGCATAATGGCGACGTTTTACTGTATTTGTAACTATAAAGAATATATCAATAAAATTCTAGTATTAATGTATACATTGTCCATATCTCTTTAAAATACATGATGGTTAAAAAAATATTACACCTATATTTGTACTAATTCCGCTCGATCTTAAATGTAACACTAAAGTGGATTTAAACAATGTCTTTAGAAATCTATTGTGTTTTAAAAGACTGTGATATAAGGTAGGTCGCTATGCTTGTAAAAAATCCAACCGCAAAAAAAACAGTTCTTCGAAAGTTGAAGATAAAATGCTCCTTATTCAATATAAGCATTTAGGATGCACTCTTTGAAAATCAACTCCTATGCCATGACTTCGTAAGTTCTAGGAAACGGTGCTTCAAAAGAATTTCATTTTCCATGCGTCTCATATTTGAATAACATTAAAAATACACATTTTTACTCGTAATTAACCCACAGGTTTTGTCTATGGTACCGACTAACGAGGTAATTACAATAATGATGGCGTAGCTCGGCCATGGCGAATGGAATTGCGTCATTTCGACTCCCAACAAGGCTATTGTGGCATTTATTTGCGGCGGAGTCACCCCCGGTAATTATTTTTTTGTTAACCCTGTATTTTTTATAGGCTTAGGGGGCCTTGGACACATCAATATATCTTTCCGGGTCATCAATCAATTCGCTTCCTTCCCGAGTCGGCGATGTAACGAGATGCAAATTAAAACTTTTAATTTTGATCATTAATTTGTGGTAGGGAATTTTCGAGATCGATGAGGTAGATTAATCTCTAACTACTATCGTTAATTTTAGGAACGCAACTAGTTTTTAGGGGACATTTTATACCCAAACCCGAAATCTACTTAAAGCAATTGAAATAAAGGATATTTAAATGAAACAGGTCTCGACTTGTACAAGACAACCGACAAAGGAGTTGAAACGTCAGCAGTAAATATTAAAAAAAAGAATAAATGCATAATTATGCGGCAAAAGCAGTTTTATTTAACCGTGCGATAGGTGCGGAAGTGCTAGTTGGAAAAATTTAGGATATTGTAATTTCGTTGATAAAGATATAAAGAATAATCAACATTTCTAAATCAGTAAAATAGAAAAAATATATATAATTTATTAATCTCGTCCTTTATTTCTTAGTAACGAAAGAAAGACGAATACTGAAATATTTTTTGGCATTTGATTTAACTAGTTACATGAACCTAAAATATTTATTTTCATCTTCTACTCGGTAAAAGGACTTATGAAGCCATAGCGTAGTTTTGACGTTCAAAATACATATTGTAAAAGCTTATATTGAATTCAATTCTTTATTTATTATGTTCTTTATTTTTCTAACCTGGTTGCTTAATAAAACAAATATCGCCAACACGTAGGTGTAGTGTTTTAACACTTTTTAGAAGTATCAAATACAATGTTAGGCCACGAAAAAGATTGTCTACACTAGTTGACACTTGCAAGTTATAGATGTCACTAGTAGTTTGTCAAGAAGTAGTATTTTTTTACGTTTTAAATAAAAAAATATTCCTTTCTAATAAATTCTTAACCAATATAGCTTGGCTAATTTTAAGAATGTTCCACCGCACCGTCTTTGAAGGCCGATTTTATTCAAAGTATCCCCATTAAGTCCAACCTTTTTTTAATGATTATTAAAGCCGAGAGTCTGGCTCATTCTTTAGGCCTAATCTTGAAACATGCAGTCACCTTTTTAGATTTTTAATTTGGAGATGTAAATTTATTATTCCCCGAACGAATTATTTTTTCACTTTAGACTTTAGTTTATTATTTTATGTATAAAAGAACTAACTCATAAGCATATAGTTGAAAAAAAAACAAATCTTGTTTATCGAGATCTGTTTCACTTTTTTTAATGTCGGTCAGGTCAATAATTCGAAGAATTCAGAATCAAATTTATAACTCTAATACCATAAACAATACGAGGAACTTAATTTATTTTTGGACGTAAATATTCCAGATATTATTCGTACCAACTGACTTTAGATACAGTGCTCAATTTAAATATGGGTGGTAAATATTAGTGAATGTAAATTAAACATTAAAATACTTTACTCCATCATTGTAACAATCTCTTAATTGTTACAGAAGCCGACTATACGCTGGACGACTCGTTTTGGAATGAAGAGAGCCCAGTCGGTGAGTTAAATTTTAATTCAGAATTAGAAATGAAATTAGCTATCATCAAATCTCTTAAAACATTGTGCAAAATGGAACGTAAAATCAGTTCAATGCATCACCATTTTCTCAAAACTAGCAATCATATAATTAAAGAGTATTAAAACTCCAACAAACTCTACAAAATACGCCATCATAAACATGATATCCACAGTGAGATTCACGACCGAAGTTCGTAGAAACAACCTCCGAAGTATGGAGACAACGATATATAGTAATCTCGAGATTCAGTTTAACTTCGCTGGCATCTATAGACGTATAACAATAAGGCGTAACGATGTCAATAACCATAACTTGTTACGTGAACCGAAGTGAACGCCGGGGATATATACGGAATCTTCGGGGCACTGAATCTGGGTACGGGAATCAATTCTTATGTGTTACAACTCAATTTTAGGTTGGGGCCTTTCAAGATTACGGTTTGTGCTATAAATAGTTATTTAGACGAGTTTAACAGAAGAAGTACATATGGACATTGATAAGCAATAATGTGTCAACTTACTAAGCAAATTAGTACGGAAAAATGAGTGTATGTAAACTCACAAATTAATATATTAGTTCCTAGAGTTGCAGCTCGTCTGCATAATTATAAACCATTCTCAGTACCTTTAAGAAAAAACAGTTATGGAAGTTTTTCTCCTGTTTGCTCGATGCTGAAAAATTATAATTTGATATTTCAAAATAATAATTTAAATATTTTTTCCGATTCAAAAGCTTCCTTTAAAAAAACAATTTTGGACTGTTGTAGGATTAATTTTTAGTTTTAAGTTTTTTTTTTTGTTTTAAGTTTTTATTCTGTTATTAATAATGTCCTAATTTCAAATATCTAATTTTAAATAATTAATTACTTAAACGTCTTCTACGTATAATAATGTTGTGCTTACCTTTAACTTAAATGCATATATGATACATTTTTGCTAAGTGCGGAAATTTTATCTTTATGTATTTAGTTGGTAAGCCCTATTCAATAAATAAATAAAAGTAAACGCGAGTAATGGGAAATAGTGCATACATCGTTTGTAAATATTCTGTCAAGCTCTTTAACACGATCGACATTTAAAGAAACGCCATCTGTTGTCACAATCAAAATATTATAAGACTTGTGAAACCTTATACTTTTTAAACAAAGTGGTGAAGGTCGCGGGAAGCATCTAGATGTGGGCAGCGCAGACCCTGTCTTTGTTGAGATCCTTGGGGAGGCCTTTGTTCGCAGTCGACGATATTTGGCTGAGGCGATAGACGACGACGACATCTTTATACTTCATTTTCTCAGAATGATGTTTGTGTGGTTTGATTTCTTTAATTGTCGGAAGACCAACAGCTAAATTAATAAAAATTGGTAGAAAATATTACAGCTGAAAGCCAATAGGTCCTCAAAAATAAAAACAGTTTTAACATTATTGCTAAGCACTTAAAACGGTAGCTATATAAAGCGATGTTTAGTACTTGAAACGCATTACAATACAAGTCTACGAATCACAAATAAACAGAACAAAATAAGCCCACAGACCAACTTCATAAAAATTGACAAAATACTAGTTATAAATCAATTGCATAATTTCACAAAAAATTATCAATTTACCATCAAATGCCTATTAGTCAAAAAACTTACCAATCGTTAATCGCTTCATCGATGCAACGCTAGTGTTAAACAGGTCAATGTCAAAATGTTTGGAGATTACCTTAAAGTTATTGCTCGCACGCAATAGATACGAGTTTTGAGGATAGTTTGAAAATGGAGATGGTACGCATATTATGGGGTATAATATTAAATTTAAGGGGTTTCCTTGGAGCTCTAAGGGAGATCTTAGATAGTAGCCCAGGACAATCGACGACTCCAGAAATAATTTATAATTTATATTGCTTATTATTAGTACAGTAAAGTAGAAAAGGAGCACCCCTTTATTCATGAGGGTGTCCCACAAAATGGGCAGCTGCATTTTATAATCTGGCAGTTAAACCCACCTGCCATCATTTTTGTGGAAAGACTTCCATTTAGCAGTAGAAGTCTTTAGGCTGATATGATAAACAAATGAAGCCCGTCATTTTGTTCTCACTGGTTATGCTTGATTCTCATCGGAAGACTACATTTAATTAATGGGAAACTCCGTCGCGCCTCTGCATAGTTTTCACTGAGATTGTTTTTGAGTTCGTTCTTTTAACACGTCTCGTAGGGGTCGTAGCGTGATTGATAGCCTACAAACTTCCTCAAGGATTATGTTACCAAATGTAAAAGAATTTTCACATATCCGACCGATAGTTCCGACAAACATCAAACAAACTCTTCAACTTTATATTACATTGTCTTTTTATGGATACACGTTTAAGGTATAAATATAACAGGAATGCTCATAGTTAAGTAAATTGGAATACTTTTTATTGGCTTTCAAAATGGATTAGATTCATTCATGTTGTAAAACAATACTGGACAATGACGTCATTTCACTTAAGTTTACTTTTATTACACATGTAACAGTTAAATGTTTGAATCATTAAAATAGATGTTTTACATGACAATTTCTTCTTATTTCTTTTAAAAGTTTTACATAAGGTCTTGTAAGTTAGTTACATAGTATCATGTGGGTTTGAATCTCTTTGTCTTTGAGCTTTTTGTCTTTACAATCACTCTCTGAGATTTCGCATTATTAACGATAATTACAACCAATTAGTATAACGGTAGATATCTTCTCTACTGCATCAACTCAAATCCTGGTAGAGACATATATTTAGATAAGTGATTTGTTCCCGGGTCATGGCTATTATATACTTAGCTCTAATATTACATATTAGTTATCATCCATAGCACAATATCTGTTGCTTGGGACTAAATAGATGGCTTGAATTGTCTTTAATTTGTTTAATAATCACACATTTAACCAAAACATTGCAAAATAAAAAAATCTAGTATTTTTAATACATTAAGTTTTATAAACAATAATAAACAGTCAAAATAACAGTTCCAAAGTTAGCGATATCATACTATTTAAATGTATATAAAATTACGTAATTACCACTTTTATAATCATAAATAAAATCACATTGTAATTAAAATAAAATACTAACAATAGTTTAACATACTTGATTACAGTTAGCTTCAGAATCCATTAATGTATTATGAAAATAAAAAGTTAATATTAAAACGTTATCTAACCAAATTGCGTAAAAATATTAAAAGTAAAAAGTCTTAACTGAAAGGGTTGACTTTGACCGAAGACAGCTTGCGCATAATTTCCCAAAAGTTTATCACCGGCAATAACATATAAAAATGCGAAGCGACCCGGATATCCGGGCCATACCCGTACATTACCTGAATGTAACCGGATCCCGCGGCGTCTCTCGCTGTGCGAATTTGAAGCGATATATCACGAGGTGGAAGGACGCTTTGAATGAGAATACGTTTTTGGGATGTAATACGGAAAATGAGTGGAATGAGCGCCGTTTTGGCCTCTGGGTTCCTGCGAGCTTATAGTTTCCGTCCGGCTGATAATTTGTCTCGTTTGGTGCAATTTTCATGAGCCACTTTTTACTTGTCAAAGCTTGCTTCTTGTCTTTACTCTTGGTCATTAACACTTCTAGCAAAGCTTAGTATTTTCATCTTAATCTTAGCTGTTGATTTGATTACTGAACATAGTCTATCGCTTTTGCAATTTGCAGCCATTGGTTTCCCGTAATCTTAGAAAGGTCATTCTAGTGAGAGCATGGGGAGTGCTGAGTGCCATTCGAGAACGTTTCTTCTTCAACGGTCATCAGTTCTGCGAGCAATGTGGCTTGTCCATTGCCAAGAAGTCTATACCTTTGGTTCTCTTGCAGATGTCCTAATTACGAATTTTATTACGCAAATAAACACCGAGCATCTCTTTGAGCTCTTTGAAGAAGCCAATAGTTAAGGACCATGTCTCAGTGTAGTGTCTTATTATTGGCAACACAAACTGCAAGCAACTTGGTCTTCGGACTCTGGGGGATTTGGGACGAGAAAATATTGTGCTACTTCCTGAAAGCAGCCTAGCCGAGTTGGATTACTTGTGTTACCTCTTGGTTTAAGTTGAACTACGTTAAAGTAATTTGGGCACTTGCAAGTCTTTTCGGCTTAGATGCCTTGAATCTATTAGATTGAGTAATTTCTCCATGAGGTGGAACCACTTGTGACACAACCAATTTGCTTACCACATGTAGTTACGGGGAACATTAATATAATATAAAATGATAATTTTGTGCAAACCTCCACTTGATAGCCAAGATGAGGGTTGGACAAAATTATTTAACTATTTGACGATTACAAAGTCTTTGAAACGTAAGTCAGTTGTGAAGAATTGGGCGTTTTTTCAATAAAGGTTTGATGTTTTGCCCACAATGTTATTACATTATGATCCGATGCATTCAAATATTGGGTTTTTCAATATTAAAATCTACTTGGGGCTTCGATAATGTTAGCATTATCCAAGTATATTAAATCTTTTCAATGTACTGATAAGGAGTATTTTAGAATTTTGTTGTCCGGTCTGATCTTTCCAATGCACTGTACGCTGCCATAATATTGAACGGGTTCAGGGAAATTGTTTCAAAACTATTTTCCATCATCATGGATTCGGTCGCAGTTTATGCCGAGCGATGAAATAAATTCAAAATAAATACGCTTGAATCGTCGCAACAGGTATGACCTAGGAGATCTATTGCATAAAATTTTGCACTACTAAATGCCTTTTTGCAATGTCCTAGTTGGTTACTCCACTTACATAACGAATACATGTTTATGTAATTATAATCACGGGCCTTTTTCCTGTAGTAGACAAAGATCACAGATTTCCACTATCTATGATGGCATACAACGAATTATTGTCCAAAATTGTCCTGAAATGGACAAATGTTTAAAATAATTTGTACATATTTCGTCAAAACCATATTGATAGGACACTACGCTTCTCTTAGGCGTCACTGATATAATAAGATGATAATATCATGTTAATATGTAATTTAAATTAAGATTTTTTTTATTCTTGTAATTCATAACCCTTATTCTGCTCTGCCGTAGTCGGGTAAAAAGGATTCACTGCCGCATTCATATTTAAAATACTATGCATATATCAACCCCTTTACGCATCTCTGCATCTGGTTACCTTTAAAGTGGGTTCCGTACCTCAAAACAATAATTCTCGGACCTCAACAAATGAAGATCGTAAATCCCGAGAGAAAACAAGACATAACAAGTAGGAGCACAAATAGTGCAGCGGTTGCACGATATTTATTTTTTCACATAATCGAAAACATAAGTAGTTCACTTTGTATCGGCCTATGTTATGATATTAAATGATAAAAAGTTGTTGAGATATTGAGGTCGGTTTTGAAAGCACTCCGCTGACTAGGATTTCTTGGATAATAAAAATAAAAATTATTTGTTCAGACTGACATTAACAGAAGTATTTTTTTATGAATTTTAATGATGTTTATACCTGCTACTTTTAAAATGTTGTTACAAATGGTGAATGAAAAAATTGGGCTCTTAATAATAAGATTGTTAAAATATTATTATATAAATAAGTATATTAGTATTAAAGGAAATTTCGATATTAAAAGGTTAAGCAATGAAACGTCAGGATGTCTTAAGTACATGAAAATACTTTTATATATAGTACTATATAAATCTGTAGGTTGTGTCTGCAGATTTATTTTACATACATATTTTTTGATAAATAATTGTTTTATAACTCACGGTTACCAATTTTACTATTTTCAAAATTTTTGTCTGTCCGTACGTCTGTACGTCCTTCTATAAATCTAGAATGGGTTAACCGATTTCGATAAAATTCGGTACATTATAAGAACATGTTATTGCACAAGTTATAGGCTATATATAATATCGGTTAAAACTTTATAGTCGTAACTAATATTATAAATACGAAAGTAAGTTTGTTTGTTACACTTTCACGGCTTAACTACTCAATTGATGATCATGAAATTTTGCATACACTTTGCCAGGGGTACAGAAAAGTACATAAGGTACCTCTTATTCAGGAAAAAAAGTGTTCTCGAAGGATAAAAATATAACTTTTAATCGGTAGTCTACATAAAGCTTGGAAATCAATAAAAGTGAGTCATTTCATTAGTAGTTACGAAAGCGATACAAATAAAAACAAATAACTATTTCAATAAAACGCCATATTAAATATTTTTTCGGAGTAATGTAACGACAACAAACAATGTCACCCTGCGAACCTTAATAACAGTCGCACAACATCCAGCTCAGTGTTTCCTGTCGCCACATCAAAGCCAGGCTAACCATTACAAACTAGTTTGAACCGATTCAGGGCGGTTTTGATTTCGATTTGGGTTCAAGGTTTTATATATCTTACCATAGATTTTCGATTGTTTTTTTTTGTGTTAACGACTTAAACAAGATTGCTTTTAGATTTACACGTCATTGATAGCTTTAAATTATTTTATGATAAATTATATTTATAGAAAAATACTCGAAAAAGTCTACTCGGCTCACAAGTTGCTTACGACAGGAATCGAACGCGCAACGTTTGGATGTCCGGTCCAATGCTCTTCCAATTGAGGTACCGAACCATGTGAACACCCGTCGAAATTTCCTAGTACCTACTTTTCTACCTTTAACGCTGTAGGCCAGCGTTCTCATCAATGACAGGAACATCCTCTCGTTACCTCAAAATTTTAATAGTAATCTCTTAAAATATCCGATGCAGTTATAAGTTTCGAAATAAAACTACGAGAAAGAGTTTTAAATGAGAGCATAATTACAGTCTTAACAATAGAAATAAAGAGAAAAAGCAAAAAAAAAGTCAAAACAGCGATTTTTTAGGTTTTTTATTTCCATTTAATATAATAAACAGCAGTACAAATATTATTAAATATTAAGTTTAAATGGAACTCCCTCTCTGCGTCTGTATTTCCGAGAACTTATAACCCATATATTTTCAAAGCCAGGGTGAATAGGCACCTTCTGGGTTAGCTCGTTTCATCGTGGATTCTGTCTTGGCCCCCGGGCTTGATTGGGATCAAGAGCTAACCCATTCTAAATAAAATAAAAAATCAACCTACACTTAAAATCTTTGTAACAGCCTTTTTTACAGCATCAATACCAGTAGGGTAATATTGGGCATTCTAAAACACTTTTCACTCCAATGATCTCACTTTCGTTCGATCACTGTCGTAAAAGTGTTTTAGAAAGCCCAATAATCGAAAGTGAATTAGAATGCCCAATCGGTTTTCCATCAACCGCAAACCTCATTTTCGTTCGATCACTATTGCAAAAGTGTTTTAGAAAACCCAATAATCGAAAGTGAATTAGCATGCCCAATCGGTTTTCCGTTAACCACAAACCTCATTTTCGTTCGATCACTATTGCAAAAGTGTTTCTGAGATAGCTCAATAATCGAAAAGTGAATTAGAATTCCCAATCGGTTTGACGTTAACCATAAACCTCACTTTCGTTCGATCACCGTTGCAAGTGTTTTAAACATTCAGGCGCTAGGTTTTGGTTATAAGCATATCGTCCGTTCTCTGTTCAAAACCGTGTTTGTTTTACAAATTGATTCTATTCGAGATGGAAATGAAAAAAAAAATTGCAAAATAGGTGTGTTTTGTTTTAGAGCGCATCGTGCCGTTCCCTGTTCGTTCAATATAATTCATTTATGGTGGTACTGAGCACGAGCGCTCGTAAACAACAAAAGTCGAGGTCGTCACCTGCAACTTTTATTTCTGTATTCCAAATTCGCACGAGAACCGTCGTGGTGTCGGGTGAGCCAAGGAGATACCTAGTATCAGTCGCAGCTGGAATCGCAACTTTACTAGATACATCCCGCTGTTTTCATGTTGGGGTCAGCCTGAGTTCCAGCGCACATTTTGTGCCTCAAACTTCGCCCGCCACTACTTACAGCTATCTCGATATTCTATGTTCGTGAAACTGTATATATACTCAGAGCACATAAAAACTTTGTAAGCGCGATGTAGTTACATATATTAATTTATTAAATATTATAAAAGAAAAAATAATTTAACATTTAAACTGTATTAAAGTTAATATCCTTTTCCTTGCAAATGATTATAAAACATTAAAAATTAATAATTTAAACAATATCAAAAGATAAACTGGTATATCTATAATGAGAGCCTATTGTAAAATCAATCATGCTTTTGATAGCAGGTAAGTGTTTTACTCGAATGATAGCAAGTAAAATTGCAGCATTCGATGCCTAATTAGATTATAGTTCAATAGGTGGCGGTATAACTACCTATGATGAAAATATTATATTTGCAGTGAATTATGATTTTGGTTACATGCATGCATGGAAAATCGATGATAATAAAAAAAATATAATGTCTTTTACGACTTATTACCCTGAATCCATTCAGATAAATAAATATTAAATTTATGGCAAACTAGTATGCCTACCGCAAAAAAAGATGAAATATTTATACATAAAACTAAAGCCTTTGATAAAAATTCATTAATTAAAAAATATATTTTATACAAAATAATGTAAAAGAAAAAGTTAGTGTTATATTTTTTGTCTTAAATAGCGACATCTATACGTATATTGTGAAATTCAACACTCCCGCCAACAAATTATGATGTAGGTAATTTACCTGCTTGCTATCATTCAAATTAAATAATCATTGGATTCATAGGTGAGTTAATTATAATTCAATAGGTGGCGTTTCAATACTGTTTCCATAATGAGACTTTATTTAGTACTGAATTAGTTATTTAAAAAACAACAAAATATATAATAATTATTTTCTTTTTTATTTATTTAATGAAAGCCGAGTATTATAATTGCAGAGGATAAACATTTTATTTAAAGGTTTACTTTGCTACCTGCTTAACCTTTCTTATCTTATATAGTTGTTTACCATCAAGTGATTGATACAATAATTATCGCGTAACAAAAATGATTTTAAATGATGTAATGACTTCAAACCTTTAGATTTTAAACGAGACCCCTCTTTAAATAAAAACTTTTAGAGTTACACTGTCTAATTGATAAGGATAACAGCGAAATCTATAATCTTACGTTTTACCTTGATTAATAATTATTATTATTTTGTCAGTGGTGGTATAATTGACTTATTATGATTGTTATTAAATAACGATTTAACTATTCTTCATTGTAGGTAAATAAATAATCACACTGTAGTTTTATGTTTATGTAATGAACTTATTTGTATATAAAGCAAATATATAATTAAATCTAAAATGTTATAACAGGATATACAAAAACAAATATTTTGTGTCGCTAATAGGACTCGAATCCCAGGTTAGTTGGTGTTTTATTATTAAACGAAGTTATTATTTAAATCGACGCTTTAAATGACCCACAATTTTTTTTAGAAAAAACTTAATTAGTTGCTGTTTTAGAATATTTATTTAATGCTAACAATTGCACCATGCGTGATACCTCAGGTTACAAGTTTAGAATGATTTAGCAATAATTATATCGGTATATTAAGTTACTTGACATTGTTCTAATTTGAAACTAATTAATTCAATCTCATCTGTATTGGAAATTTCTTAAAGCCATATGTTCGATTTTCATTACTCCATTATGAAACCTTTTTATAAGGAAAAGATAAAACTTTGTTATACGGATACCGATAGTTTCCTTTATTCAATTGAAAGAAAGATTTTTATAAAGACTTAAAGTCACATTTTCTGCCTTATTTTGATACTAGTAATTATGCTTTAAGTAACGAATACAGTATTCCTAACCGAAATAAAAAGCAGGCTTCTTTAAAGATGAGTTAGCTGGCAAATTGATTACGGAATTTGTAGGTTTAAGGTCAAAGTTGTACTCTATAAAAACAGCGCAAGATGAATTTAAGAAAGCAAAAGGCATCCAAAAGCTAGTTTTGAAAGATGTACATTTTAAAGATTATTACAAGGTGTTAAATGAAAATATGTTTTTACGCAAAAAAATATCATATTAAAATCTCTTAAATATAAAATATTTAACCAAGAGCAGAATAGGATCATATTGAATAACAAAATTTTCTACTTTATTATGGGGTCACTGTGATAGTATAGTGTAAAGTTTATTTTTGTGTAATATAAATAATAATATTTTATTGTTAACGTTGCGGTTGTGGTAAACTATATTTTTAAAATAATTAAAATTTAAAAATGATTTCACTGTGTATTAATTTAAGTTATAATTTATTTGTTTCTTCCATATTCATTGTTTTTCCTACAAAATTATTATTATGTCTTATGTATAAGAAACTTTCACTAAGACTTTGAGTATCTATTTTCTTATAGTATTTTGTACCTACAAAAATTATTGTAAAAATATATGAACAAATAAAAATAATAAATTGAACAATGTGTATTATTTAACAATATTTCTAATACCATGCAGAGTACGATAAATTAATAAAATTTATAGGTTTGTGATAGACAAATACTATGAGTGCATGAGCTCGGCATTATTCTAGGTGTCTTTATTTGTTGTCAACGTTGTCAACGCTGCAACATTTCATTACATATTCACCTAATTATTATGCTAAATTGCACATCGTTCCGTTGAGAATCACGTGTTGCTGTATAAGCTTTACGTAGGTAATCAATAGTATAAATATTCATAAAATTATGATACTCCTAAATTATCTACTAATTTCTGTCAATCGAGTGAAGGCTGCGCTTGTCCAGAGTTATCAATATGGTAAGCTGATTTATTTATTTAATATTTATATATATTTTTGTGCACAACATAAAATTTGTAGAGTAATTTTGTCAACGAATAATCATTTTTATATTTTTTTGCATTTTTTAATTCTATCTTATATTATAGATTATTTTAATAGAAAAATACTTGAAAAAATTATTCGACTCACAAGCAAGTTGCGGGTTCGCTTCCCGCCTGAAAATCTTCCTGCCAGCCGATTCGATTTTTTATTTTAATTTGACAAATTATCATTAATTTAGTAGTAATGTAAACAATATTATTTCAGAATACACAACAAGAGAAATTTCAGATGGCATCACACGATGTTAATGAGGAGCTGACAGAACGGTGTCCGCGCAACTCACCATCACCACCACCTTGTTTTGACCGAAATGCGCAGGACATACTCGACGGTTTTACGGAGGAGTTCCCAAACTGGAATATTGAGGAACCACAGAGCGATTCCCCGTTGTATAATAAGGTGGTGAAAGCTATCAAAAAGAAGAGAGTGCACAAAAAAAGAAGCTTTTTACAACAGAAATCTTTTATAATAAAAAGTGCGCCCACTAATGCTCGTCGATTAATAAAAATAGAAATATTAGATTTAGAGTCGACGAGTACTGATCCATTATTAAGTGCGCAATATGTGGTGACTGAGCATATTGATCCTATAATGGATCAGACAGAGAGTATTATAAATAATATTTCGAAAAAGTTGTGTGGTTATAGCTATAGTTTTTAAAGCTTCTAATCATCAATATTTCGTTCAATTAAACTTCTCAAGTAGGTATTATCCGAAGTATTTCTATGCTACGTATACACCTTCAGAGATACATTTAATTTAACTAAGTTTTGTGAAATATTTTTATTTTTCAATAAATGAATTTGCATATTTGCATATAATTTTGTTTTATTTTTCTTTTAATACTGTGAAGGAATTAAAAAAAATTAAAGATGTAATATATTAGACCAGTTATTTATTAATAGTTAATACAATGATATATTATTTTTTATAATCCATTTTCTAATACATATAACATTTCTTAATGCACAATATTTCTTATGGTTAAAACAATTGTATGTTGATATGTCTTTACAATAGAGTTTACTTAAAGTTTCTAAATTAGGTATACCTTTATCACTTATATCAAAAACGTTTTCATGTCCACATAATTCTCGCACCCAATCAACTTTTTCTCTACCTTTCACTATGATGTTCCGCTTATCACAGTAGGGCTTAATAAGTCTTCTAAATTCTCTGTAATCAATATGCCCCTCACTCCATCGGTATCCTCTATTTCTTTCTATCCACTTGGCACGTTTTTTTTCTTCCATAGTCAGAGTAGAGAATGGGTATGGTGGTTTTATTAGAAATATTTGATTGTGCTCTTGTGTGCCTATAACTAATTCTTTCAATATGAATTCATTTTTTCCACTCTTAAAGCCTTGCACATCCACTATGATAGTATTGTTAGTCATGATAGTTTTTTAACAATGTTACTCAGTGGCTTATATTCAAATATGCAATCGTTCAAAATAAGGCAATAAGCTGCGGTCTGATCAGGTATCTCTTGATCTGTTTCAATTTCAACACGTACGTCGATTGAACCTTTTAAGGTTTCATATTGACGGGAGCAATCAATAACGAATAATGGTGCTATATCTTTAAATTCTTTCAAACCCATCAACGGCTCTGGTCGACGACCATAATAAGACTGTTGAAATTTTGCATATTGTTCGTATATTAATGAAAACTTGCTGTCGGCGAAATTGATATTTAATCCTTCATAAGGGTAATACGTTGAATTTAAAAATACTCTTACATCACGTACATTGCAATGGTCGAACTCTGCCATAGACATAGTGGCATTATGTTTACGGTTAGTTTGAAAAGCTATTATCACGAAACGTGGTTTCTCAATCTGTGATGAAGTTTTAATAGACCAAGTGTGTTTACGTGTTTTAGGTAGTAATGGGTATTCATACAAATCCCAACTACGGAATGGTACCGTGATTGGACGATCCTTTTCTAGATGATTTAATAGATTAATTCGTTCGCGATCTGATACTTTAATATGAGGAACTCGCCAAACAATCTTACTTATTATTATATCCTCCACAATTTCATCAGTGTTTAATCTCAAAGCGTTAAGGTTTGTGTTGCTTCTCAAGAGTACTAACTCGTGTTTACAATTTATTATGATTTTTTCATAATCTTCTGCAAAACCTAATATTTTATTTAAAGGTATAGATGCAGAAAAAACGCCATTGTTTACAGTGTTAGAACCTGTAGGCGACCAACCCCAAACTTTAGCACATTTAGATTCATTATCATTTAACGAAAGGTAGGATTTTATAGTTGTGGTAATCCCTGCATTCTTTACTTTATCTACTTCTACACCGTTCAGTTCATATCGAATATCTTGAAAAAGAAATAATGCAGGGTTATTTACAAAATGTACGCTCATCGCTCTTTCTTTTTGTTTAGTGGTAGTGTTTTGCTTATATACAATGACTCTGCCTTCGATATATAAGCTGCTGAGTGCGGGCAGTATGTACAAGTCCTGTTGATTAATCGGTATTCGAATTTCATCATTCTTGTTGAAACTTGTTACGTATGGTTTATATGAATGATATTCGAAACTTTCGACGCGGTTGTCATACAATGCTGGTTGAGAAATATTCAAAATATTCATTTTAACAAGCCTAGTAATTTCAAAAACTCCTTATTACTCTTGGTTAGTCTCTTCTTTACCCGATGTGGTGTTTCTGTATGAGGGGACCTCTTAGAACTGACCTTAATAATAGGTGTTAATGGAGTTTTATAGAAATTTAACATTTTTTTCTAAAATGTAAATACAGCTGTACTTCTTCACCACGTAAATTGATTTGCTTATTTTCCGCGTCTAACAACCTTATATTAATAGCACTTATTGAGCTTTGGTTGACGGGAAAATAAATTAAATTTTTAGGTATTTCAATTATTCTGTAACCAGGTGGTACGTTAGGTGCAAATTCATAAATTATATGACTTGCTTTTCCATTCACGAATGATCCGCTGATAACATCACATTCGATGCGTACTACAGTTGTCGATAAAATGTTTACAGGATATTGGGACTCTGTATTTATATTAGCTTTTACGGTTTCACTTCCAAAACCCAAAATTTTACCAAGTGAATGTTTCTTGTCAAAATGGACCTCTTCTGAGCAGTAAATACTTGTTTTCAATGTATTATTGTTGCTAGTCAATTTGAGCGTGGCATTCATAATGTTGTTCTTTAAAAAATCACAAATATCTTGAAGTTCGTACGATCCTTCAGGTATTTCGATAACTCTGTCTTTGCCATAGTAAAATTTATTATTTCTTTTGTCTATATTAGGGATAGAATTGAAAGTCGAAAAATGTAAAAGACCGCACTCATATTCTCCATGTAATTGTAAAGTAGGTGTGTAGTTTGTTATTAAAGACTCTCCGTTGCCAGTAATTGACACAGTGAAAGACATTTTTATACTGATAAGATTTTATTTCATTCTTAATATAAATGGGTTTTCCAATAGTTTCTCAAAAATTTCAAACATAGGTGACCACAGTTTGTAGTGCCAAACTTTTGATGTTGAATATAGTTATAGTATACAGATATAGATCCTAAATATTTTAACAATTCTAAAGGAGGCTTTAAATTGCCAAAACTATCAAAATATTCACAATAGTAATTTTGTTTGACGTAGGCTACCCAATGGGTTCCAGGATTATCGGATTTATCCAAATTGATTACAGCACACTCTATTTTTCTAGGCTTTGACGGTAGTGTATCTCTCATGAATACTCCTCTAAAGAATGGAATATCAGCAGCATGTTCCAATATATCAACGTTAGTAAGAGGACGTCTGGGTAGCCTTTTAGTTAGTTTTTTGAAGGATTTAGATATAAACCAGTTCCTTTCTTATAGGGTCTGATAGAAAGTCCTTTGCCGAGAGCGACAGCTTCCATCGCCTTGTTGTGTCGTTCAGATTCTTGAAGGTTTTTCTGCGCAACTTTATAATCGTTAACAGCTTTTGCTATACCGGCTGCTCCTCCAGCAAGTGAACCAAGAGCTGATAAACCAGCAAAAATTGGGATAAGAGGTAAGAAGCCTCCAGTTTTCGGAAGAGGTATGCAGCGTGGCAAGCGTATCCCTTTTTTATTAATAAATAACTTCTTTGCAGCGGCATATGCATATTTTATTGCTGTGCCAGGATCTTTAGATTTAATTTTTTTTATTTGGGACCGTATTTTCTTTATAACCGACATAAAAGGTCGTACTCCCACACCAGCTTTGAGTTTTGCTTTCATCGCATTTTTTACAATCCATGATGCAACTTTTTCGCCCTTCTTAGCATCCCTAGATTTTAATCTTTTTTTAGCCATATCTAAAAGTTCTAAATCAGCTTTATGTCGAGCGTTAAAAGTTTTATTATTATAGGCAATATCGTGATACATACAAGCTTCATCCAATTTATTTATACCTCGATCTCCTCTCTGTAACCGTTTTTCAAGTTTTGTTCCGGGTCCGCAAAATTGATAACCGGGGATATGCAACTCAAACGGTAAGTTGTTTATTATATTGTTAATAATCCCACTTCCTTCTTTCATCGGTATTCTTAAACGGAATTATATTGAATAATAATTCTTAATTTATATCACAAAACTATTTCATTTTTATCTACCCAGCTGTTTTCTGCATCACCGAGTCCCAACCATTTTACGAAAAGTTTGTTACCTCTTCTTTTAATAACCTTTTCAATGAGGTACAGGTCAGGAAATTTAGTTTTTTGCATTTCATACTCGTAGAAAGAGCCTAAAATTCTCTGTTTGTGTTTATCTTCTAAAAGATATGTCGGTGGATTTGTGTGATTTACCATAACTACAATAAATATTTCTGTTGACCAATTAGGGGTAAATCCTTTGTAAAAATCACTTTTAAATTTACTAATTCGCACATGGTCACCAACTTGAAATTTTGGTCTTCGTTTGGTCTTATGCAGCTGTGTTTTAATAATATTACCCTTGATAACCATTTGGTTTGCTTTGTTAACATCAACTGGTTTAAATCCTGTTATACGATGGGTAGTATTGTTATAATTGTCTACTACAGAGCTCAAATTTTGGCCTACCCAGTAGTAACTTCCATGCAAGCTGAAAAGTTTATAAAGATGATATTTTAACGTACGGATAACTCTTTCCACTATAGAAGCTTTTTTGACTGAGTGGGTAGAATAATGATTTATATTATATTCTTTTAATAACTTTTTAAATGTCTCATTGTAAAACTCTTTACCTAAATCAGTTTGTAAATGTTTAGGTTTTCGCGACGATTTAGATAAAATTTCATGCATTGCATTTGTAACACATGTTTTCTGTTTTGATTTTAAAGGCTTTGCCCAGACGTACTTTGACAGAGCATCTATAACTATTAAAATGTATTTAAATCCTTTGTTAATAAGAGAATACTTCTAAAAATCTATAAGATCAGCTTGCCATAAATCATCTATACCCTTTGTGATCGTACATCGACGAGGAAAATTTCTCCTTGCTGCTTTGTGGATTTCGTTAATTAACTCTTTTTTACTCATTATTTTTTATTTATTTAACTTAGATTCGATTAAACTATCTATTTCTGTTCTTGTGTAGTATAGAGTATTTAAACGATCGGAAGTAGCTTTTTCCAAGTTATTTAGGTAAATTTTTACGTCTTTAAAAATTTTTTTTATTTCATTTCTTAGTTCTTGAGCTGTTTTATCCATATATGCTTTATTCACTGCCTCGTCGTCTTCATTAGGATCTATCAAGCCTTTCAATTTTGTTGATTTTAAATCGTAATGCCCTGTATCTGACTTTACTAATGTATCGTTGATGGTATCAAAATATTCGGTTAATCGTAAACGCTTATGAATGTGGTGACCAAACTTGTCTACATTCATCGCCGCTCTGATGGGTTCTTCACACTAACAAGTTTTCCAGTTGCACTTTCTTTATATTTTATATTTTTGATTATACCTTCTTCCCACAGTTCTTCAATGATTGCATTGATTTCATTGTCCAAGCCAGTGTTGCCTGCATCACGTGATGCTAGTAATATTTTTAATCGATTCACTAATTCATTTGGATCATCCCAGTAAACCAAATCCGTATTTTTTGTTACTTTTTTCAATAAATTAATACCTTCGCCACTTGAAAGACTTTCCACGCTTGAAGTTACTTTTTTCGTAGATGTAAACAAAGGTTTTATAATGTTCATATACTTAAATCCTTTATTGCTGTTTATTGGTTTAGACGAATCACAATTACGCCTGTGCGCATTGGTTTCTAATAATACTAGCTTATAGTTTTGTAAGTCTTCCTCTGTGATTATGTCTAGATTCGGTTTCTTTTTATAGAGTAGTTCTTTTATTCCCTTTGTTTTTTTTATAGTCTGCGTTCCTATTTTCAGGATGCTACCATCGTCATAAACACATGTTTTGCCAAGCATCAATTTCCCGCGTTCGTTTCGAATTCCAAAAGGTATATCATCGAACATTGCATCAGATGATGTTGACCACGAAAGTGTATTATTTTTAACACTTGGTGATGACTGGAAAGACTTGAAGGAACCCTCACTGATATTATGGTCTTCAGAAGGTGGTGCTATAAGGGTTTTGTTTATGTGCAACTCACTGTCTGAGAGTTGTTCTTTTTCACTGTAATCATCGTCGAAATCTTCAGTAGAAGAATAAAAAGATTCTCTATGATTCTTTTTTATTTTTTTCGGGGAAGGTATATATTGCTTTTCTTCCTTTTTACTTGTTAACAAGTGAAGCGGTTCCACTATTGGCTTAAATATTGTTTCCAGAGCCATATTGTGAGAATTTTTTGCTTCTTTCAAAAGTTCAACTTTTCTTTTTACAGATGCAGCAGATTTCACAATTTCTTGTTTGAGTTTTTTTTCCATCTTGCGCAGAATACTTCTTGGCTCCGAATCACGAGTGATAGTGATTCATTCATAATATATCATCCTAATATGTAGTTAATCCAATATTATATATGTATCAAATGATGATCTGTAACATCCATTATTTTTTTCACAGTCCTTATTTATTACAAGATAGCTGAAAGGTTTGTTCCAAACAGCTGAACACATTTCCCGAAATTGGTACCAGGACATATCGGAACATACATGCTCATCATAAACATGTTTCAAATTAATATCGTCTTGCTTGAACAATATAATCAAGTTTGAATTGTCTCTTACGAGCTGTTTTGGTATTTTGGTGTAAGTTTGATTAATATAAAAGCAATCAATGTTTTTATGACGCCCCATAGCAAAATAATCCCGTATGTTGTTTTGATTTTCGCAAGCAACGTCGTCGAAAATGATAATAGAATCTCGTAAAGCTTCATGTGGGTTCAATATTTCATTGTTATGGTTAAATTTATGATACGATATATCGGGGACCATATTTAAAACTTTTTCAAGATACAAGTATTTTGTTTGATACAAAGATTTTGAATACACATAAAGATTTCTAAAACATAGACCATCTTTATGCAACAATAAACTTATTATTATTACTAAATTAGTTTTCCCGCAGTTTGATGGCCCACAAACAAGACAGCGTATTGTATTTGGTAACAAACTACCATGACGTTTTGACTCGTTCGGTAACGGAGTACAAAAGCAATCTAATTTCAACGATTGTTTTTGTTTAACGAATTTCATATTATTTATTTATACAGGCCTGTAGAGTTGAGCTGATTTTAAATAAATGCGTTAAAATAGATTCTGAAGGGATATATAAACACTGATTACTTACGAGTCTACACATACAGAATAAACATAAAACGGTTCGATGCGTTCTAAATACAAACACGGTTTTGAACAAAGAACGGAACGAACCTTGCATTGAAAAATTTACTTCAGCGTAAAACCGATTGAGCATTCTAATTCACTTTTCGATTATTGAGCTATCAGAAACACTTTTGCAATAGTGATCGAACGAAAATGAGGTTTGCGGTTGATGGAAAACCGATTGGGCATTCTAATTCACTTTCGATTATTGGGCTTTCTAAAACACTTTTACGACAGTGATCGAACGAAAGTGAGGTTTATGGTTAACGTCAAACCGATTGGGAATTCTAATTCACTTTTCGATTATTGGGCTATCTCAGAAACACTTTTGCAATAGTGATCGAACGAAAATGAGGTTTGTGGTTAACGGAAAACCAATTGGGCATGCTAATTCACTTTCAATTATTGGGTTTTCTAAAACACTTTTACGGCAGTGATCGATCGAAAATGAGGTTTGTGGTTGACGGAAAACCGATTGGGCATTCTAATTCACTTTCGATTATTGGGTTGTCTAAAACACTTTTACGACAGTGATCGAACAAGAGTGAGATCTGAAGGGATATATAAACACTGATTACTTACGAGTCTACACATACAGAATAAACATAAAACGGTACGATGCGTTCTAAATACAAACGCGGTTTTGAACAAAGAACGGAACGAACCTTGCATTGAAAAATTTACTTCAGCGTAAAACCGATTGAGCATTCTAATTCACTTTTCGATTATTGAGCTATCAGAAACACTTTTGCAATAGTGATCGAACGAAAATGAGGTTTGCGGTTGATGGAAAACCGATTGGGCATTCTAATTCACTTTCGATTATTGGGCTTTCTAAAACACTTTTACGACAGTGATCGAACGAAAGTGAGATCATTGGAGTGAAAAGTGTTTTAGAATGCCCAATATTACCCTACTAATACCAACATTAAAACTGTGATGAAGAAAACCCCACAACAATAATGCTAATAATACCAAACATATTTAGTTCATCCCGTGAACACGGCTCCTGTAAAGAATAGTACATTATTAAATATAAGAAAAAAACTCTTCTTTTATTCATTACTTTTACCGGTTTTATTGAATTGTAAGTAATATCTCTTACATTTACACCCATTTGCCTAGCCCAAAATAAGCACTATAAAATCTCTATGTATACTAGGATAACAGATATGTAATATTAATAGAAATACCCATAAATCAGGTACACAAACATATGTCCTTTCGGGAACACAAAACCCGGACCGTCGATGTGAAAAGTAAAATTGCCACCATTGCATCAATACAGCCTTCAATAAATAAATAAATAATACTATTTCTTGCTCAATTATCCTAGCACAGAGTAAGCACTGTAAGGTTTGTGTTATTCATTTAAAGACACCAACAACGGTTAATATGAATATTTTGTGTTAACATACATAATGAAGGTAAGCCTAATGATAGGTCTCTCTGAATTTACAAATAATAAAGCCTTACAGTGACGGTAGTTATCCACTGAGTAAGTTTAACAATAATTACTTACATCGTCGTAGATATAATAAATAATGTTTTACAAATTTTAAATTATGGTTACTTAAGAAATAGATTTTAATGGATGGATACCATTCTTACGGATAGACATACATATAAGATACATAGATATGTGATACCCATGACTCAGGTACACAAACATCTCCCATCCGGAACACAAATCCATGACAATCGGTGTGAAACGCAAAATCGCCACCGTTTAACTCAACTTACGTCAAATTAATGAATATCAAATCGAAAACGGAAAGATAGTAAAATAAAATTTTGTAATCCGTACCGCTAAAGAGTGGAACTCTTTGTCTGAATTTGTGTTTCCTGATAAATACAATTTATGGGTCCAAGTCACGAGGGAATATGTATCTTCTAGGCAGGCGCGTCACGTCCTAGATCGCATTGTCGACCATCAAACGAGATAGCGGTCAAGCGCTTTCCTATTCAGGGTTAAAAAAATAAGATACATACATACGGTCTTAGGCTCGAACCCTGATAGAGACGTGACATCTCGGATCATGACTACAAGTTTAGCTAAGTAGATAATAGCTTACTACTCAGCTTAGCTATATATAGCTAAGTAGATGACAGGTAGAGATATTTTTGTAAGATCAGCATAAGCGTTTGTTTTCGGCAAGCGATCTTTAGGCAAGTGCGTCACATTCTAGATCGCATCGTCGCTTACCATCAACCAAGACAGCGGTCAAGCGCTTTTCTATTCGCGACTAAAAAATAAAGTAGTTTGCAAACTTATTCACGCAATCCCAACTTATAATTTAAAACGAAAGTGCGTAACAATGGTAGGGGCGAACTTTTCCTATGCGAATTAGTTTTTAAATTGTTTAAGTTGTTTGTTACTTTACACGTGTTGCGGTGAATGTTTTACATTTAGAAAATTGCTGCGGTGCTCCAGGTGAAATTTGTTTCAACCGAACGTTTGTTTCGCTATCGGTACTGTGGGTGAACTAAATAACGCGATTAAAAGTTTAACTGTGAGTTTAAAGTGATTGTAAAATTTTGTGGTGAGCAGATTTCTGTTATTCCAATGTTTGCAATTAAATTATTTTAAGTTGTTTCAAACTATTGTTATTCTTTTGTATAAGGGGGTATATTTTCAAAATTAAACTCGCTAATAAAAATTACGCGTAATTTTTGTAGTTCGTTGTCTTGCCGTAGATTACTTTAAGGTTATTTCATAAGTATTTTATCATTTTAATTACTCAAAATAAGTTAATTAAAATAGTTAGGAACTGTTTTCGGCTAAAGTAAATCGAAATTATGAGAAGCCGATTGCAATTCAATACAAGGAAACAGATGTATACGTGTACAAATAGGGCATATTGTATAACTATATAAAAACACACATACATATATATATGTGTGTGTGTGTGTGTGTGTATCGTGGATTTAGAATGGAATGTCAAGTCCGAACTGGCTTTGGCTTTAGCTGTCAAAGTAGCTACAGAGCAGCACAACCGACTCACACATGGGACCACAGAGTATATTATAATGGCAGCGTGGTAACGATACCTAATCTGAGGTTTGCACGATGGTAACGGTTACGATAAGAGCTCTGTGGACGCACTTTTGATGGAGGCTTGTGTCGAGAGGTCTTGTGGGAATCGCCCTCCGACCTCACCGCATTCCGAGACGAATCAGTGTTGATCGTGTTAATTTAGAGCGAACGTTATTAAATCTGTTTAATTATACCCCTAAAACATATCGGCGATATTATTTCTGCAACTCATAATGAACAACTATCTGTCAAGCGACGAGCGCCCACGTCACCCTTCTACATATATATGTAATTAATGACATAAATATATATCATAATTATATTAGTAATTAATTCTTAAGCTCCAGTTGAAAATATGCCAATCATAAGGTTAGGATACAGTACTATCCGTTACCCTAGTATTCAATACACAAGCCTCACAGTGCTAACTTTGGATTAGGCTATTTGTAGCTCATGTAAGAAATATTATTTAATATACCTACGCTTTCTAAAATTGGAATTGGCCTTATTACAATGTCATGAGTTAGAGATATTTAAACATAGAATCTTTCCGAATACCTATTCGTCATTGTATTTGAGAACAAGTTTTGTACTTCAACAGTCGATCGTACGAAATCTTTATCATTGAAAAGTTTACAAGTCTCTGGAGTGGCATGGAGTTTCACAACTCCAAATTGAACACACTGTTGACGCAGTTTATCGAAAACTATTTTGGAACTAAAGAAGACTTTTAAGTTGATGTCGGAACAAGAGTTCTTATCGACTGATCTGAAACAGCTTTGAAGAAATATACTTATTTTTAGCTAACTATGATTGTACAAGCCATAATATATAATATTAATAATTATGATATGAAAGTGTTACGCAATAATTGTATTGAAAATATTTATAATTATTAGTACCAAATTGAAATAAGTGATGACGCTGTACTCCATTGAATCACAGTGGGTAAATATGTATATTTGTAAATATATAGCCTAACACGGTTTATGGTAGAAAAAACCCTTTCCGGCTAGAGCGCCGTAGTGACTCTATGTTGGTTCGGAGACTCCCTCAAGGGACATGCCATCCAGCTAGATAACCACTATGGTCGCTCGCTACTTTCGGCTTGAGACCCATTTAAGGATATCGCCCTCCCAAAAGTCGGTATCGTTGGTAAGGTCATCTGCGACCAACATCAATTACACATGAAAAAAAGGTAGAAAAAATAATTTATCAAAAGCAATTTATTCCATTTTCAAAGTATTTGGCAGTTTCTTATAGCATTCATTACCTAACCCAAAAAATTTTTAACCAATCTTAGAGTTTGTACAATTACTATACACATGATTTTTATGCTTAATTATTATTCTTAACTTGTTAGAATTTAAAGAGTAGAATATAAGTATAATAATGTGGATTATTATTTCTTTGAATGAGATGTTTTCCTTTAGTAATAATATGCACATGTGTTATGGAATTACAAACATTAAAAAAAACTTATCCAAAAATCGTTCTACTCTGTTAACTAATTTATATCGGAGAGATAAATATCACGATAAGTGATTTTTTCACTATTTGAAAATTGGAAAGAGCGGAATCCTTTCGATTTTCGAACAATGAACAATTCCGAAGAGTTTGCCTCTAATCGCCACAGATACACAATGATTTTCCAATACCTAACCTTTTTAAGAATTTTTATCTTTGTAAAGTCAAAATTCTAAGGAGTCTGCCTCGAAATGCCACAGATACACAAAGATTTTCCAATTTTCAACCTTTTTCAAAACTTTCATTCTTCGAACAGTGAAGACTCTGAGGAGTCTGCCTCGAAATGCCACAGATACACAATGGTTTTCTAATACCTAACTTTTTTTAGAATTTTTATTCTATGTTAAGTTAAAATTCTAAGGAATCTGCCTCGAAATGCCACAGATACACAATGATTTTCCAATTACAAATGACAACACATCCACACCACTCCCAAGTCGTTCCATTCGCAATACCGACATGCCGGTACAAGCAAGTCAACGACGTCAGATCGTTTGACATTTGCATCTCAATGCCTTCCAAATGTAAATTCCTGAATTCACGAGCAACGCGTGCCGCTGCGGTGTACGATGCGTCGTGCGATACCGATTCGATACCGACTTCGATACGAGTAGCGATTCCGATGGCGAATAATTTGTGACAGCTGTTTGAGCTTATCGTTCATGGCTTGACTTCTACATTTTAAATATTTTCTAGTCATAAAATTATGAACTTTATTTGATTAAACTTATGAGTTGGATTCGGGCAGCGTAGGACCGATCATTGTGGAGATCCTTGGGGAAGGCCTTTGTCCAACACTGAACGTGATTTGGCTGAGACGAGACTTATAAGTTTAACCCCATATTTGTTCCAATATACTGATATGAAATAGTGTTAAAGAAAGGCAAAATTATTTGCTGGCGAAATTTTATATAAGGGATAAATCAAAAAGCATGATACACATTAAAAGCTAGATTAGGTTTGATAATTTTAAATACATTACCAGCAAGCAAGTTATAAAAAATTATGTCTTTTAAAACTACATATACCTAATAATATTCTGCCGAAAAAAGTAACAAAGAGAACCGATATCTTTTTTCTTTCCTTCTTGTTATATTCTCTTTCTTTTCTGTCATCCTGTCGCTCTTTCTGCCTACTCTCTGTTTCTCTCTGTTTTTGCTCCTAGGTGATATTTTTCTTTGGCTTTGACCCTTGGACACAATAACGATTATATTAATAACAACCCCAATCCGAATAACTTTGAAGAAAAATTATGGAACAATTACTCTGTATTTTAATAAATAAGAACTAAAAAAAAACAAAGGGAACCTATTTATGATTATATTTATTATTAAGTCAAAACTGATAGATTATTATCCCGTATGTAATTTTAATTAAAACGATTTACATTATCTCCTAATTAGGTGTCAGATGTAATTCGAACCAGAAATCTTTTGCTATCTGGGCTTCTGCTCCTTTCCTTTAAAACTACCAGGACCTATTTGTATTTGTTTGTATTTGTTTTCTCAAACTGAAAACAAGCTCCATCATCATATCCTAGGTAAACTAACCTACAACATCGAATGCGACTTTAACAAGCATCAAACGATCGAAAAGTAATAATTACTCGAAACGTTCCTTCTACAGTTAATAGCAATAAAAAATATCGTACCCTCAACCTTTTAACTGTTCTTTCCCCTAAAGAATGAGAAAATTATGAAAATGTCAGAATATCATTTCGCCTTTGAGTGACTTGTTCACTTGTCGAATAATTATTTTCATTTTCATCATTGGATATGGATAAAAGAATCATAATTTGATTGAGACTTAACCCAGACACAATGAGGATTGGTTGATATGAAACCGTTTAACGAGGGTCCGGAATCATGGGAAGGACAATAACTTTATTAAAATGCATTTTAACAATTTCGTTTTTTAATTTTTACCTACACCAATTCGGGACGTCTTTCAACTGAAAAGAAGAAACTCGTCAGCTTTAACAGAAGTAATGACATTTACAATATGATACATAATTAATTACCATATATTATGCACAAAATGCAATATTATTCTTAAATCACAATAAGAGTAGTATTATGGTTTCAATACATCGTTGATTACAACAAAATCAAAAAGTATCTGTTTTAAATGAATACACTTAAACATTGCTATGATATACAGATAATAAAAGTTATAAAAGCAACATAAATCTGTATAACTTAATTTAAGTCTCGGAGGAATAAAAAAAAAGGTTTTTAGCCTCACCAGTGAAGGCATGATAGACGGAGAATGACGTCGATCTTGTTATATTAGAGGTAACAGAAAGGCTAATTTTAGTACTTCGTTTTACGTAGCCCTCTAAAATATTAAACATTATTTCACTCGTGACGGTTATACGTCATCGTGTATCTTCGATATTTACATCTCAATGCGCGTCATATGTAAATTGGTTAATTCATAGTCTACACGTGGCCCGGCGGAACGTGACGGCGCATGTAATCGATTCATATTCGATTGGGACGGCGATTATAAGTGACTTCGATGATTGAATCGATTATGGAAAAGGTTTCAGTATCACTGATCCTGTCACTTCTCTCGTTTAGTAGATATGATGGGCATACGAACTGATTTGTTTCTCCTCTTGTTCTTGTCAGACAAACAACAGGTTCTTGGAAACGATAATAAGTTTCAAAATCCATTCGCTCTTGTAGATATTAGTTGGACGAAAGAAATTAATATCCAAGTAAAGAATTGAATAAGTTCTTAAAGTCATTAATAGATTGCACTATGTGAATCTTAATCATACATTACTTTTGCTTTTACAAATGTCATCATTTAGGTCTATTCAATTCGCGCTTTACTAGGTACAGACACGTACCTGGGCGTTTCTCTCCCCGACAACACGGCGTACCATACGAGCCCTTAGAGGCGCCCTATAGAACCCCGTGCTCCCTTTGCGGCTAGAGTGTCGTAGAATCTATGCAGGTTCGAAGACTGATGGATGAGACATGGGAGATACCGTCCATCCAGAAAACCACTATGGTGACTAGTTACTCTCGGCTTGAGGTCCATCAAACTCGGTATCGTTGTTGAGGTCATATGCGACGAACAACAACCACACATAAAAAAATCATCATTACCCAGCTCATATGGTATTTCTGTACAGATTTGTTGTTTCTTTGAGAAGTGCTCTTTTCAGGCGTTATGCAAGTTCGGGCCTTCGGGGTCTTTCCTCATTCCACCCTAAATTGGTCTCTATGTTTGGTCCCTTACGTACTTGTAAACTTACATTTGTTTTGCCACTAGATTTGTAACCCTATTACCATTATAAATAATCTTATCGTAATTCTTATGAAATATGTCACCGACAACATACGACCGATAGGGTCGTCCTGTTGGCTATTGTCGAAGCTCTTTGTTTGCTCTCATCACTTTTTATAATTTTATACGTTATCTAGCTTTGTCAGATTGTTTTCTATAATTAGCTTAAGTGGCTTATGATAATGGAGGTAATTATCACCTACGTCCCGTGACCATAAAATGGGTGCCAGCGTTCTTGGTGCCATGATCTTCTACTGCAATGAAAGCTCCAACCCGCCTGCCAAGCGTAAAGATTATGGCCAAAGCATATTTTTGGGAAATGGTGTGTTTGAAGGTGATGTCTAGTAGCAGATATCTTTTGGCTGAGAAGATTATGTCAAAAATTAGGTTTTCATCGTTATCTGTCAAAGACCGAGGCGTGTCTTTTTTCTGCTAAAAGGAGTCCTTTTGACTTGACTCCTACTTTCCAAGGTGTATCCGTGCCGATCACTGACCATCTTGAGCTTTTCTGTATTTCTTTGTTACAAACTCTCAATTCTGGCTCTTTCATTGAAAGAAGGACTCAAGTAGCTACAAAAAAACTTGGCATTCTGACGAAGGTGAGAAGATGCTTCACACCGGAACAGTTGCTCGCCCTTTACCAAGCACAAGTTCGATCGTGTAAGGAGTATTATTATCACCTTTGGGACGGTTCCGTCCGATAGCAGCTCCAGACGCTAGAGTCCATTGAGAGAAGGGCCAAGAGACTCATCAGCGATGACGATTTTTTTTATAAAAAGCTCATAAGCCTTGAGCAAAGACGGAAGGTGTAGGATTGTACATCCTTGTTCCGCTGTCCCCATTTTTTACAAATAGGCGACACCATTATATGGTAGATATACCAAAAAATCGCACTAAGCGTTTTAGTTCCAAGTTTGTGATATGTACCGCTAAGGAGTGGAACTCTTTCCCTGAGTCTGTGTTTCCTGACAAATACAATTCAGAGGTCTTCAAGTCACGAATGAATCGCATCGTCGCTTACCATCAAGAGAGATAGTGGTCAAGTGCATACCTATTTTCTATAAAAAACAGATAATTTCCAACTCTTTTTTAAAGTTGTAGCACTAAAATTTCCTTAAATCAAATATCATCTGCAATAAACATACTTTGTTTTGATAAAAATTACGTGTCTGAAATGTTTGAGCGTCGAAAATAAGATCTTTCCCTGACGAATGTCAAGGTAAGTGTAAAAAGAGGTGGGTAAAGTGTAGAATGGGGAGGTGGAATTCACGCATCCCCGCGTCTCTCGGTTGACAGCTCGCGCTTTCGACTCTCTGATCTTGTCACATGTTTGCGAGAATTTCATTTTTGTATTGTTGTGTTTTAATATTATAATGAAATTGAAATGTCTAGAAGGGATTTTGTCCACATCAAAAGTCACCCTTAAATGTAGCACTTCAAGTAGATAATGTCACATTCGTAAAAGTATTTGCTCCTTTTTAGTAGATATATAGATAATAATAATAATAATAATAATAATAATAATAATAATGCTTTATTGACAGAAACGTTATACAATTTATGCTTGATTCTCCTGTATTCCAAAATAGGCAAATGCCTGTAGTATGGAACACAGTGTCCTCTCCCATTTGATACTTAAATTAGTCATTTTTACAATAGTACATATATTGTTTTAACTTAAATTTACAAGAATCGAAATATTAAAAAAAGAAGTTTGTGTATTCGTGTTCATGTGTGTGTGTGTGTGTGTGTGTGTGTGCGTGTGCGTTTGTGTATGGGTTGTTGTGTTGTGTGTGTGCAAAAGTAATAATCCAGACAATTTAATTTGTTTACTATATTCGCATGTAATCTACTATTAACTCCTCTATCGCATCATAGTCAAGGTCACCTAACCAGTCAGTAATGATTTTCTTTATTTCGTTATTACTACACTCTCTTATTTTTTTATATTTATTAAGTTTTTTATAGAGACGTGGGGCCATAAAGTTATATTGTCTACACGCAAATTTACTTTTAGCTGTGGGAATATAGCAGCGATCCCTTCTAGTCTGTTCATATGGCGTCTGTGGGGCAGCAGAACGGTGAAACCTTAGTATACATTCGTATACATAGACCTTTCTAACAGAGAATACTTTCAGTCTTTTATACACATCTTCCGTGGGATGTCTGTACGAAAGATACATAGCCACTTTTAAGACTGCTCGCTGTGCACGTTCTGCTATTATTAAGTGAGTTTTTGCTGCACCACCCCACACTGGTATACAGTATCTAATTATGCTCTCACTCAATGCCTGGTATATCTGCTTCAAAAGCTCCAGATTGGCAACAGTCCTTAGATTTTTAAAAACGTAAATAAGTTTTCTTGTCCTCTGTTGTATTGTTCTAATGTGATCTAGCCAACTCAACCTGTCGTCAATAACTACTCCAAGATATCTAATGTTATTTACTTTAGACAAGGTGAGACAAGTGCAATTGATATCTGTACTTCTGTTACATGGGTAGACATGTATTTTGAGTTTATGGTCAGTATTAGGACTACCTGCTGCTGTTTTGCTGAAACAGAGATATTTTGTTTTTGCAATGTTTATTGATAGAATACTGTTTTCAAGCCATGATGTGACCTTTTTAAGTCCTCTTTCTGCTGACTCAGTGACCGCTTGCCAATTAGTGTTATGAAACATAAGTACTGTGTCATCTGCAAACATACTAATAGCGCCGTTCTCAAATTTAATTTTACCAAGGTCATTAATATAGATTAAGAATAATGTTGGTCCCAATGTGCTGCCTTGAGGCACCCCATAAGGACAAACCGAACATTCACTCAAATAATTACCGACACGAACAGTTTGAGTTCTACCTACCAAATAGCTTTCAAACCACTTTAACATAACTCCTCTCACTCCGACACTTTCCAATCTCGACAGCAGTATCGGTATAGACACCGTATCAAATGCTTTCTGGAGGTCTAAGAAAACACCTATACATTTGTCCGCCATATCTGTGTGGGATGTTATCCATGATGTCAATTTAAGGACTGCTTCTTCAGTGGACCTTTTTTCACGAAATCCAAATTGATTGTCTACCAAAATACTATATTTTTCTAGAAACAAGACAAGTCTTTTATTCATGACTTTTTCTAGTATTTTGCTTAATGTTGAAAGTATGGATATAGGCCTATAATTGGTTATTTGATCTTTTTCTCCGGCTTTAAAGATTGGACATACTATTGCTTTTTTAAATAATGTAGGGAAGATACCGTTTTCAAGACTCAAGTTACATAGGTACGCAATCGGTAAAGTGAGATATTTGATAAAATACTTTATCATTTTTGTTGTTATGTTATCCCAGCCCGGAGAACTATGTTGTTTGAGGCCTAAAATAATTTCTCTGACCTCCACTGGGTCGGTAGGAGCAGCGCAAAATGAATTAATGGGTGAGTCATCTTTCCTAGCATTTTTAGCTAATTCTGTATCTGTCATCTTAATTCTATTGAGCGTCTCATCAGCCAAATTTTGACCTATCGAGGTGAAATATGTGTTTACTTTGTTAAGTGCTGAAATAGGGTCTTTATCTATGGTAAGAAGTTCATCTGCCGATCTTTTTTCCTTGTTGAGATTTCCGATATCTTTTACTGTATTCCATATCATTTTCGGGTTACCTTTATATTTTGTTAGCTGTTCGTGATAGATGATGATCGTGTAGATAGGTAGATATAAGCTTTATATATTACTCCAAGCACATACACGTTCATTAATAATGTTTAAAATTTCTACAAGCTTAGCATAGACAAATTCTGTAGCCCATTTTTTGGTTACGACACAGTTAAGTACTATCTTGCTTTTCCGAACACTGTATGGCTAATAGATGTGATAAGGTTTGTGATATGAATGCTAGGGTAAGGAATATATACGTATATTATCTTCATATTCTAGATATTACTGCCTACAACATCAAGCGTTATACTTTAACAACTATCGAACAATCGATAAAAAAGAAACAGCTATCTAATTAATATATTTTATGTTATTTAAGTAAATTTCTGATTTAAAATCTAATATGAATTTTTATTCGTAATTTATTTTTAAAGCAATTAATCAAGATTTTCTCACAGGAAAATAATTGAATCATTATCACTCCAGACTTTTCGGGAGCCGAAAAATAGGGATGTTTATTTTATAGACTTTTAACTTTTGAAATAAATAAAATCGACTTTTCGAGGTTGCTAAGTTTGACTTTTATATTGAGGTAAAGTTGAGATTAAGGCGAGCATTGTTGAGCCACCTTTTGCAATTAATTTGTGTTTTGTGTTACTTTCGCTCGATGGATTAAACAGTTTTAAACAACGCCATTTTTATTGAAGAGTTAAATTCTTTTTCTAAAGCTGAATGAAATATTGATAGGATAACAATATTTTGTTTTAAAGTAGAGAGAGCAAGTTTTTTCAGATACGTAATCATAAAATCACGTTTTATGTTAAGGCCGCTTCTGCGCCTAAGGTCCCGGGTACGAATCCTACGACAAAGGGGCATATGTTTGTGTGATGAACATGTCTGTTCCCGAGTCACAGTCGTTTATAATCTTATTTATGTGGGAAACGAAACGTGAAGAGTGTGAGTGAGATGAATGAATGTGGAAGCGACAGAGAGCTTAGTTAGCCTTTATTGTTTTTCTTTTTGATGTTAAACGTCTATTGGCACAATTTGGCGGTAAAATCAGCCGGTATGCCGTCACGAAAAACGGCATGACGCTCTGATGCCATCCCTTCTGCGCGTGCGTGAGCAAAAGCGAGTTAAATACATCCGCGTGTTTTAAATACACTCTGTATGCGTGTGCTTGTGTGTGTAGCTTCTATATTTATAAAAAATTGTATTAATAAAATATTACTTTCCTTTTTTCACAATATGACAAGGACTTATATTCATCTGTACTCTTAATTGGCACTGAGTGACGTTCTCGAAAAATTTTCCGTCCATATAAAAACAGTTTTATTCGTTTTATTATAAGAAAGATCTCGACAGCTTTAGGTGTTGAAGCCACTTTGGTAAACCGTTTAATAAGACAGCGGAGGCCTCCAACTTGACCTATTTAAGTTTTATAAAGAAAACTTGTCGGAGCGACTTGTCGGAGCGCCTTGTCGGTGACACTCTCACTTAAATCTAACTTTCCCTTAAGTTTCGGGCGATAGGGAACTTCCTATCTGAGTATTAAAAGATGGATAAATTGTTTACAATAAACTTCTTTTTAACTTAACTAAAACATCTTTATATATCTTTTGCAATTTTTAGGTTTAAATAATATTTCTGACATTCACGTTGATTCGCCTAGCCCAAAATAAGCACTAAAGGCTTGTGTTATGAATGCTAGGGTAAGGTAAACTGCGCTACAGTAGCGAACGAAGTCACCGGCTCAGCATATGTTATGGTGACGACGATGAGATTGACGTCGTCACGCTGTTTTTCAGACGGATGCTAAGAAGAGAACGAGGAAGGGGCAGATGTTTGTATAAAATATAAGAATGTTTATTTAATGGGAAGTTGTATATATATGTTACCGGCCAAACCCGATTTCAGGACAAACTAGTTTTGCCTAGGCTAAACTAGTTCCTCCTATACGTGATAGGATTAACTAATATAGCCTAGTCCAAACTAATTTGTCCTAAGCCCGATAGGATAAACCAGTTTAGCCTAGGCCAAACTAGTTGATCCTGATATGAATACGCACACTCTAGGATAAACTAGTACGGCATAGTCTAAATCCATTTAGCAGAGTCGAAAGTAATTGAGCAAACATGCCAGGACTTGTACATGCGGGAGTTCCCAAATCACGCCCTCGCTCGCCATTCGTTGGCGAGGCCAAGGCCTCGTTCGACAAGGCTTGAGATATGTTCAGTCATGAAAAACCGCGCCTACCATTCAGGGATAAAACAATCGCCATACAAGGCATTATTTGGAATAGAACCCAGAGTAGGACTTTCGACTACCTCTTTGCCGCAAGAATTTATAAATGATATTCAGGATGAAGATGATTTAAGTAAGGTAATAGAAGATGATTGCAATGTTAACCTGACAGAAAACAGTGAAGATGTTGACAAAGGTAAAGGTGATCTCAGAAACATCATTGGAGTTATTCTTCAGAAAAATGACGAAGGTTTTTACAAAGTTGGCACCAAACATGGTGTACTTCGGAAACTATATTGCAGGTTTTATTGTTTCTTACTTAATTACTTATCTTTCTTTCTGGAGCATTAATGATATGCTAAAGTAGTTTTTATTTATTTTTTCAGATCAGAATTCGACATTTGAAATCAAACTTTTATAGAGGTAGCAAATGTAAACCAAGGCTCTAAAATATCGTTGAGGACTGCAGCTACGAAACATTCATTTGGCAGCTGCAACAAAAACTGTTCCACAAACAGATGCCAGTGCAAGAAGGCAATAATACTCTACAATTCTAAATGCCACCAAAGCACACCATGTAAAAATAAATAACTATTTTAATAATTGAGATATGATTATTGCTTCTATTAAAAAAAACACTTATTATTTGTTATAGTATGATTGTTCGTCTTAACAATTATCCATAACTTTTAACGACGAATCATCGTTTTAATATAAATGATTATTTTTCCAATTACGGAGTATTTTGTTCCGTTTATCTATTGATTTTGACTTTCTAGATATATTATAATGTTCAGACTAGGCCATACTAGTTTATCCTAGAGTGTGCATATTTATATCAGGACCAACTAGTTTGGACTAGGCGAAACCGCTTTATCCTATCGGGCTAAGGAAAAATTAGTTTGGACTAGGCTATACTAGTTTATCCTATCGCGTATAGGAAGAACTAGTACAGCCTAGGCAAAACTAGTTTGTCCTGAAATCGGGTTTGGCCGGTAACATAAACTCGGCGTCAAAAAAATCGCACCTTATAAAAATCTTATTCAAAAATTCCTAAACCTTATATAGAGGATAGTGTTAGGTATCATTAGAAAGGTAACAAAAAGGAGCATCAAACAACAATTAAGTGCAATCTTTTTTTTAATTAAAATTATACAAAAAGCATAAAAATTTGAAAAATAATAAAAAATCTTAATTAAGTCCTAATTAATAATCGATAATTTACAAAAAAAATGTACAAAAAGTGTCTTAAAATTAACTCAAAATCTAGTGTTACCCCCCCTTGCCCTGATGACGGCTTCCATACGGTCCCTCATAGACCTCACCAACTTCAGGAGCTCTTCTTGAGGGATAAGACCCCATTCTTCAATCACCGCGGTTTGGAGTTCCTCTAGAGTCGAAGGAGCCGGATCCCGAGATCGAACCTTACGTTTAAGATGGTCCCAGAGGTGCTCTATCGGATTCAGATCAGGACTTCTCGCTGGCCACTGCATCACAGGAATTTGGGACCTCCGCAGGAAGTCGTTCACGATGGCTGCAGTGTGTGCGCGAGCGTTGTCGTGCATTAATGTGAACCCCTCGCCAAAAGATTCGGCAAAAGGGACCACATGCACATCCAGGATCTCTGTGATATAGCGGCGCGCAGTCAGCGACCCTTGTCCGCGAGCACCTCCGGTCCGGGAGACGCAGACCAGGTCGGTTTTGCCGGCAGCCGACATACCGCCCCAGAACATGCAGGATCCGCCTCCATATTCCACCGTCTCCTGGATGCAGGCTTGAGCGAAACGTTCACCCTGCCTCCGGTATACTCTTCTTCGTCGGTCGTTGCAGAAAAGACACACTCGTGTCTCGTCTGAGAAGAGAACAGCTCCCCACTGCTCAATGGTCCAATCGACGTGGTCGCGAGCAAACTGCAAGCGGGCTCGTCGGTGCGCTGCAGTCAATTTTGGACCTGTAGCAGCTCTGCGGGCTGCTATGTTCTTCTCCTTCAGTCTTCTTCTAACCGTGGATACACTCACGGTGCGTCTGCGAACTGCCTGGAGCTCCTGTTGCAGCTGAACAGCGTTTGAGAAGCGATTTCTCAAAGAGTACGACACAACGAACCGGTCGTCTCTTTCCGAAGTGCAGCGACGTCTACCGGACCCATGTCGCCGGATATAGCCACCGGTCTCTAAAAAGCGCTGGTAGACTCTACGAACCGAAAAACGGCTCAGATTCAGTTGCCGGGCGACATCACACTGCCGCACCCCTGCTTGCAGTAGTGCAACCACTTGAGCGGCCTCATCAGCTGTAGTGTCCATTTTCCAGATGTTCTTTCTTCAGTAAAATCAGTGCGTGTGTCCCCTTCAACGGTTTAATAGCGAATGACCCACATTGAACCCGTGTTGACCTCTTTATACCCACAAAGTTAGCGCAACTCGCGACTCTCCCGAGCAGCAAAATTTCCTTAGAATTTTTGTGACCCTTTATTTGTTGCTTTAGGTTTTATTTGATAATGAAAAATAATGTTTTTTTATTAAGTTAATTAAGTAACCTTTTAAATAAAATTATAATTAATACGACTGCATGTGCATATCCAGAGTTAATGCCATTTGAACGTGATTTTCTTAGAGGTGCGATTTTTTTGACGCCGAGTGTATATATACACATTCCAACGGTTCTTTGGTGGCGTTGTGCAGTTTTTGAAATGGGTAAAAAATGTTAACGTGCGTCAGGACACGTGACCTGATCGGAAATTCGAAAGACGGAGGAATAGTAGAACGCCGGCGTGGCGTAGGAGAGGAAGTAATATCCCCCTGTCTTTCTACCTCGTGGCGAAAATGTAAGCCTGCTCCTACTGTTTCGTTTAAACGGTGTGAATGTAAGAAAGATTATTTTAAAAATAACAGTAATAATAAATTACACTTTATTGCCCACACAGAGGAGAGCCCTCACAGGAAAAAGAGACATGTTCAGCAAAGAGACGTAAACAAACAGGCGACCTTATTGCTAAACAGATATCTCTTCCAGGCAATCTTGGGTGAAATAAATAAATAAAAATAAAAGGATACTACGGAAGTGGGTGCGCATATTGAGACGACAGATGTTAATATATAATTGGTTATAGTTAACCCGTCAGTGGTGACGTGAAATCAACTTTCATAGTTGGTAACCCTGGTCTCACAAACCAGGATTTTTAACTCAAATTTATCTTAATCTACTAAACTAATAATGCATAATAATATCTAAAATTACAACAGGTTTATTACTAGCATATATAAAAAAACATGCAAGCCACTAAAAAGCTTCTTTTATATACACGTAATTTTGAAATATAACTGAAAATATTTTCACAATAAAATCAAGTTAACAAAATCCTAAGTGATGCCTAGACATCAAGAACGATTAGGAAAAAATTAAGTGTGAGTAAATTTATAGACAAAAAATGCAAATTATAAAATACATAATCGGTGACGCATGGTCATCAACGACCGGGTATCACTGAAACTCCGGAATATAAGCCTCCACATTTTTCCATACGACTAATTGTCGAAGGGCAATTCCCAATCAGGTTGCTACACAAATTATAGCACAAATCACATGAGAATAAGAAAAATATTACTGTTTTTGTAAAATTCCGGTCTCATAGACATACAAATCACCGTTGGCGGGTTAACCGATTCGTTGCGACATACAATTAACAGAAACGAAGGCTATGAGCTTAATTTACGTGAAAAATTAAAGTTTTTTCTGGGTAGATTTCCCTAACACTTAATTTGAAGGAGTTATCATCGATTTTGAAATGACACGGCTCCGTGCCTAACACCACACACAAAAACAGTGATGGCACGGCAGACGTGCCATCCGCAACGAATCTGTCAATGGTGGATATAAAATAATTACATAAGAGTTAGATAAAGATACAATAACGCATCTTTACGTTATACGTAAATAAATATTTCTGCTTACATATAAAAACTGTTTTCTAAACATATTGGCAGCGGAAACTAATAAATACTCCATATATCGCTCACAAGTGTGGGGGCGGTGTACTTAATTAATTATTGCTTTGATTGGCAGCCCTGAGAGGCTTTCATCGGGCCTGTATTGACGAGCCCTACTGTTATGTAACACGGAAAATCACATCAATGGATACAGGCAGATTTGTACTTGATACTTGTCCTCAATTTACAATTTATTCTGATATTTTTTTGTTACTTAAGCAATAAGCTAATAGGTTTTTATAGAAAAATGCGGAGAAAAGTTTTGTTTTTTTAATAATATCTTTGATAACAACATTTTGTAGTTGTGTAAGACACTGGTGTTAAAATACTACCGTTTGGTGCAACGGTAGCGATCCTGCATTTCGCAACGACGGTCCTGAGTTCAAGTCCCAAAAGGGGAAGATGTTTGTGTGATGAATACGAACATTTGTACTCGAGTCACGAGTAGTTCTATATACAATATTTCTGTTGGTAACGTACGTTTTGTATGATATATTTATGTCTATCCGTTACCCTTTGTATCCGTTACACAAGCCTTAAAGTACTATCTTTGGGCTAGGCTAATTGATGTAATTGTAAGAAATATTATTATATATTAAACTTTTGTATTTTTGTATGACACTTGTATTCAAATACCAGTTTTGTTGTGTTTAACTATTGGCTTACCAAAAATTGTCACAGTAAATAATTTAAAACATACAAATATTTAAAAAGTAATTGTGTAATGAATAACACGTAAAAAACTCCATGCAATTGGAACAAACAAAAAATATCTTACATATATAAAAAAAATAACCAAACACTCCAACAATAAAAAAGAGCAATTTTAATAAAAAAAACAATATTAATTAAATGGACCGCTCCAATGGATCAGCTTCAAAGTCGCAATATCTGTTACGCCATAATTTCCCGAGTTCTTAATTGATTTTAATATTTTTTGTGTGGAATCGAATCAACACATTTAAGACCAGATTGTGACGGCGAATTTTGGAATTCACAAAAATAAAAAAGTTATGACCAAAAATCATTAGCTCTATGGGATTTCCCATTGAAACATAAAGCGCGCGCTTTTTAAACGTTTTCATTCTTATAAAATTTTTAAAATTATTAAACATTATTGATTTTTATTTTTTTTAGTATTACGCTCCTTCGTTCCTCATTTCCTCGAACTTCATTCCTATCCAGTGTCCCACGACACCACACGATTTTTTTTAATTTTTTAAGTGACTTTTTTTTAAATAATTTGAAAAGCATATATAGCCTTAATAATGTCTGTAGCAAAACTTAGAACCTCCAATATAAAGCAGCAATATGAAACTATAGTAATCAAAAACTATCATAATTTATTTGCATACTTAATTGAAAAACTTTTAATTATTTCAAATAATTTAAAGGATTATAATATTTTTAAAGATGGGTTAATTTGAAATCATATCCCGCGGTTGTTGTACTCCACCCTGTATGACTTAAAATAGAAATTCAATTATGTGGCTAAAGTGTACAGGGGAAACCTTTGAGTGTTCATTACTGGTTTAATTGCATATCAGCGGATCTATATTTAGAGAGAAGCTTTTTTATGGAATTAACAACTTAACTTTACTGCTAGATATTGTTTGCTTAAATTAAAGCTATAACAGAAATAAAATCTTTATTTATTAATCCCTACTAATATTATAAATGTGAATGTAAGTTTGTTTGTTATGCTTTCACGCAAAAACTACTAAACTGATCATCATGCAACTTCGTACATATATTCTTGGAGGTATTAAAAGTAACATAGGACACTTTTTATTGAAAAAAAAAATATAAAAAAACGCAGCGAAGCCGCGGGTAATAGCCAGTAACTAAATAAAATGGAAAATAAAGCAATTTTGATTTATATACATTTTATCAGTTAGGAACGTGCCCGTTTAAAATATTGTGAAGGTAGTAGAAAATATATGACTACCATTGCCTTAGTCATCCTGTGATCACGGCTCCAGTCAGTCGAAACGTCAGGATGAAATATAACCGTAAAAAAGTTGTTTTATGTGTAATGTGCGCGGAAGTGTAAGAACAAAATAAGAAAAAAAACTTGAATAAATCTTTATCTCAAGTAAAGTTATTCTCAGGTAAGAATCGAACCCGCAACCTTTGGATGTGCGGTTCAAGCTCTCCCAATGGAGATGAAAATAAATGGCTGTTTCATATTAACCGATTCTCAAATATTTATCAAAATGTTTCTTTCGGATAAGAATATTCCTCTCTAGTATTCTAGTCTCAAGACTCTCTAGCTCAATTGACAGAACAGTGGACTGGACAGCCAAAGGTTACGGGTTCGAGTCATGTTTGAGACTACTGTGAGCATGTGAGCTTGTGAGCATGTCGATTTTTAGTAATACTTATTATATAAAATTAAATATGCAAAATATAAAGCAAACAACGGTGATATGGATTATGGTTCCGTAATAAAATGATAATTGTTTATTTATAATAAATTAAAATGCGTTATAAAACTGATTTTATCTAAGTAGAAAATGATTTTTTTTTTCGAAACAGGTCTTAATGTACTTATCTATATTTCTTTTTTTCTCATGCTGAGATATATGATATTAATGATTTTTTCATTCATTAATTTTATTATATATTTTTATTAAGACATTATGGTATTATAAATAAGGTCTTGCCATACTTAAAGGCTGCCACGGAAAACATAATAAAAAAGTCGAGTTTAAAGCAGAAGGCGCTTAAAAAAACACAAAATAAATTCGTTTTATCCAATTGATAACAAGTAGGCAGGTTGCAAAGATGATTATAAAAAAAGTACTGAAAAAAGCTGGCTTAGCCATTTTTTTAGGGAATAAAAACACAAAATTTTATTTTTCCTATTTTATTTTATTAAGATAAAATACATATATTAAAGATATATAATCAAGAGCCCTACTTACCACCGATTTAGCTTGGAGATCAACTTATTTAGGTGTTAAGTACCGAGGAGAGTTAAATCTTACTTCTGGATACTTAGGTGAAAACAGGGAATATCTTGACAGACACGGGAGTTTCCTTTATTAAATTTTAAATAGTTATATAAAAATTAAACCGAAATATGTTATTTCTCTTGTTCAATTAAAATGCAGAATTTAAGTAATGAAAGCAGTTAAAAACCCAATATACTACTGAAATTGGATATCTGACATTCACGGACCGAATAATGAGACTTGGCATCGAACGCTAATGTAATCGAGTACTCAATTCAACATCGGTATCGGTAAAGTCAGACGGTAACGGTTAAATTTAGTTCGTGCACTTTCGCGCACAATACACTTGAATAAAACAATTTATTTTGGATTTAATGTTCATAATTTTTATTTCCCCCTATATGTCACCCTGCCCGAGTTTCTTTCGCCAGTTCTTCTCGGAAGGACCCAATTTCCGAACTGGTGGTAGACTTAGTAGTGTATACCGTAATCGTAGTGAAAATTTAATAATTAAAAAATGCAAAAAAAAGCATTTTTGATTTATTTAAATTTTAACAGTAACGTAAACGAATAAAATATTGTGAAGGTAGTAGAAAATATATGACGACCATTACCTTAGTCATGCTTTGATCACGGCTCCCGTAAAGGAGTCAAAATTACAGGATTAAATATTAATTATGCGCAAATAATCTTCAATAAGTTTTTTTATTGAAATGGGTAATTATTCATTTTTTACTGATTATTTTTGAATTAGTCAAATATTATCTCACAATCGGCTGGGATTGTCGCGATGAAAATTTTAGAATATATCGGTTTAATTTCGACTATCCTTTCGTGCAATGGTAGCGATTCTGCCGTTCTTATCGGCAGTCCTGAATTCGCGTCCCGAAAAGGGCAAATGTTTGCGTGATTTACATAAGCAATTCATTTTGATTCCAGGTCGATTATATACTTTTTTGTGTATTCTATACATTATTTGGTACTCATAGTACAATCTCAGCTTAGTTTAGAACTAAATCATTGTTGTGAGTTGCCCGGAATTTATTTATTTATATCTATTAATTTCCATACTGCTGGGGCACAGGCCTTCTCTATGGATGGAATAGGGAGATTGGGCCATGACCCTAACTGTTGCTAACTGCATATGCAGCTGGGACCAACGAAGCACAAAGCACGGAGAAGTTTTTGGTCACCCATCCAATAACCGACCAGTGCGAAAGTTGCTTAACTCCCACGATCGCAGGCCCAACGCGTTCAAAAATGATTACTATAAAATTAATGTGAAGAATTAAAACTCGTCCCACGTTCCGGGCCGTTAATGTATCTTGTTATTGGAGTCGATTCAAATGCAAATCGATTATCGATTGGCAGAATCGAGAAGTTAAATTAGAACTGGACAACTCCCGTGGGAGTGCTGTTAGCTCGGGATCGGGCTTAACGGAACGTTCAATGCAAAACATTGATGCTAAAAATAACAAAACATCAAAATTGATGTAAAACAGTTTGCTTTTCAACTTGGAACTCGTAACAAGATATTTCACATCAAAAACCAAATAAGCATTGACAAACAATCATAACTCAACAATAAATTCCGGGCAATAACCAAAGCTTGACTGGTAGATAATGCTTTTAGCGAGCTCGTCGGTTAAGGGTAGGTACTTTTGACCTGGCCTTCGTTCAGGACATCCTCTATTTGGTCCCTGAAATAAATAAATAAATTGCATATCATATATAATCATTTAAATGTCAAATTTTCAATCTGAATATTCTGTAATCGAATACAATCATATTTTAATGTTGTTTTTATATATTGTACATTGTCGAAATGATCTTGTATATAAACATATACCACCTGACACGGCAACGCATTGCTGTGTTATAAATTAAAATAAATCTATTGATTTTATAGGTCAGAGGAGCTAAATTAAAATGCGGAATTATGGTAGAAGAAAAATATTAATTATATTCTTTATAATATTTTCCACTACGGAGCTATATGACCGACTCCTAGCACAGCAGAATATTAAGAGACAGAAATGAAAGTGATTTGAATGGAACGTGTGAAAGATCGAATGAGTGAGGATTACATGAGAGGCGAATGAATGAATAAATTTACTTTATCCTTCACTAGTCATATTAATTGCATTTAATGTAAATTCAATGTGAATAATTAATTTAATAAGATTATTTTTTTCTTATTATGATACTTTTAATTTCAAATTCAACAAAAACCTATTCTATGTTCTAAGTCAGAACAAATCCAGCAAAAGGAAAAAAAATCATCAAAATCGATTGAGCACTTTCGGAGTTCATCGCGGTCAAACATTGTGACAAGACATTTCTGTATATATACTAACTGACCCGGTAAAGCGTTACTGTGGCTCAGTTATTATAATTTGTAATATTTTTTTTCATTATAAATTAAAATGAAACCTATCCCATCCAGCAAAATGAAAAAAAAAATCGGTTTCTGAGTTGATTGCTGTCAAACACTGCGACACGGAATTCTTATATATATATATAGATATATAATTTGCCATGAAATGTGGTGTTTACTGCAAATTACACCATGATAATAAACTGTAACATGCTTTAATTACAGAATTGTAATCAAAGGTACATAAAATGAATTTAACTTGAACATTCGCCACCTCAATGACAGTTCTGTAATACAATTTGATTGCGAAATGCAAGTGGATTATGAGAAGTTAAATTAGGTACGATTCCCTTGGGCCAGCTGTTTATGCCCATGTTAAGCGGTTTCAGATTGGAGGTGATAAGTTTTTAACTAGTTGATGTCAAATGAAGTTAGAGAACTTGGGGTAATAGTAGTGCGGAGATAAGATACAATTTGTACAGGCACGAACAATAAAATGTATACAACGTAGAACCATGGTTCTAATTAGTGTAATTGGACATGGTTCTACGGTGTATACTTATTGCAAGTGACTGTAATGTTGGTCGCTACACCATGTTAATTTTGAACGTCTATTTTGCCTAAGTTGCACTAAGTTAATAAAAAGAAAGCAATGATTGAAATTAAAAATCAATTATTTAACAATGATAAATACAAACACACATATAATCACGCCTTTGCCTGCAGGGGTAGGCAGAGATCACATATTTTCACTTACGATCACATACATCTCGCGGTGACATGTCACATTTCATCAATTATTTATTTGTATACTATTTTCTCTTTGCGTTCGGCTGATTTAGTATGACATGGTTTTACGTTGTATACATCTTATTGTACGTGACTGTACAGGTGTCTCGGAAGTAAAGATTTAAGAAAATATCGTGTACTTTCCCCAGAGGACAGGCTGAGCTTAGTGTGGGGGCTCGAAATGTAATATAGTAAAACTGAATTTGGTAATAAAGAAATTATAATAACGATAAGAAACGACCGTTTGGTGCAACAGTAGCGATCCTGCCTTTCGCACCAACGGTCCTGGGTCCGAATCCCGGAAGGGGCAGATGTTTGTATGACGAATATGAGCATTTGTACCCGAGTAATAGGTGTTTATCTGTTTATATATATTTCTATGAATATTACATATCTATATATCATATATGTATGTCTACCCGTTACCCTAGTATCCATAACACAAGCATTACAGTGCTTACTTTGGGCTAGGCTGATTGGTGTGAATGTAAGAAATATTTATTTATTTATTCAAGCCTTTTTCCCGCAGGGGTAAGCAGAGATTTTAATTTAAAACGATCCTTATATACGACTCACGCTGACATGTCACATTTCATCAATTATTTATTTGTAAACTATTATCTCTTTGCTTTTGGCTGATTTAGTGTGACATAGTTCTAAGGTGTATACATCGTATTGTACGTAACTGTACAGATGTCTCGGAAGTAAAGACTTAAGAAATTATCACAATCAAAATGGAAAATTGGGAATGATGTTAGCTGTTTTCTGTAAGATTAATGGAAGATGGAGGTCGGTCTTTATTCAAATTACTTTATCCAGTTCTTATGGTTGATATTACAAAAAATTTTGGTTCCAATTTTGTGATCCGAACCACTAAACCCTAGTTCTCTAGAACTCAAAACTTTTTTAATATCAAGGGTGTGCTTGGATTATTTCATAGTTAATACAAACATAATAAATATGTTTAAAGAAGTCATTTTTGATAATAATGAAAAATTAAACAAAATCATGTTCAAACATGGAAAGATATTTAGTAAATAAAAAAACAGTTGCACTCCGGGAGTGTCGACAATAGTGAAAACTTGATTTATTACGTGTAATACACACGTCAGGAAACATTTTTAAATGGAGTTTTTTTTCATTTTTATAAACTATTACTACAAAAATATATTTACAATTTTCATTTAATGAGCTTTTGTACATAATATATATATATATATATATATATATATATATATAGATACTTATATACAGAGATGTCGGTTACGGAACGGTAAGTGTCGCGAATTTAATGGTTTTCTCCTATCTCAAAAATTGCCCAACGCTCCTAAAAAGTTTTCACTTTAATAAATTAGGGTATGTCTTGAAAATATGTTTCTATCCGTTGAAAATAATAGGCCTTATTGAATCCAACCAATCAGTGGCTATATCATCAATTTAATCTCAAGCAGCCATCACTGGATGTGACAGATTTCAAGATGACGAATACGCGTATTTACAAAGTCCTTTTCAATGAATAGATTTAATATCATAGTCTAATTTATTTTTGAAGTGAAATCTTTAGCATCGTTAGATTAGAAAGTCGATGAAACGAAGATGAAAGCGACATTAAAAAGAGACAGACACTGAAATTAGAAAACTGGAAAAACTTAATTAGAAAAACTGAAAATTAGATAGGAAGCATTATGTACGTGTGTTAATACGTGTTTGTGTGCGCATGCGTAGTACAAACCGTGGTAGTTTGTATACGTGTACGTATTATTTTTGAAGGTTTCACTTCTACCACGTGTGATTGCACACATGCTTTTTTAAATCTTATTTATTTATTTACAACCTTAAACATTTATCATTAAAGGTATTTTTACAATGTTACAGATTCATTGATTTCAACTTATTTAACTATATATTTACTGGGTTTCCCGTTTTATGTCTGCTCTAAGTCTCTCGAAGTAGGATACGTCCTTATAATAAAATATGATAAAATATCATTATGTTTTTTCAAGTTTGTATTTAAAAATACAATTTTACTTACACTGTTAAGTCTTTTTATCATACTTCATCTAAGCAAGCTTTCCTTGCTTAGATGAAGTATGCAAAAGAAGAATACAAAATGATTTCCCTTGATATTCTGCATGCTAGAAAATATTACATTTCACTGGCATGTGCTTTTTTAATAGTCTTTAAATTTAATTGTTAATATAATTAAAACCAAAATTTAAATCAATATTGATACAGAGAATCATATTTACCCTCACATCTATTTGATTTTTAACTCGAATAATAAAAGAGTAGGTTTAACAGCTACAATAGTTGTTATGTTTTGTGTATATTGTAATAGTTATTGTAATAGTTGTTATATTGTTTTGTTTTGTTTGTACTGTTATTTTAACATTTTTGTTTTTAATACCAATTGGTTTAACAATTTTCAAAGTGTGGAATTTAATAAAAGAATACATATTTAAGTGTTTTTATCTTACTTAATTAACGTTTTGTAAATAAAAAAACACCCTGGATTAACACAAGGTTGATCTAGGTAGTTTAAGCAACCAGTAACTCTATTTTTTGTTTGTATTTTCTGTCGTGAGCATAGAAAACTCTACAAAAACAACCAGAGCGTAATATAAACTACTACTAATATAAACTAGAAATAAGCTGTTTGGTATTGTTCTGTATAGTAAAAAATTAAATAAGTGGACATTGAACGATATACTTAGCTATTAGAGAATATTATTAAACAATGAAAACGAACGGGTAGAAAAATAATATTTTCTAACGGTGTAACGTTAGCTGTTGTTATTGTTTAAATCCTAGTATGATTTGTAAGGGATTTATTTTCGTTTATGTATCTATTGTATCTAACCAGTATGTGTAGTAAAAGCTTGACTAAGATTTCGTCAAAAATATGATATATGACGAATAATAATTTCAAAAAGAAGTGTGTTTGTCAGCACCAACGTACAACTGGAGTTTACTCTAAGAACGATTGTCTTTGAATAGGCACAGAAAAAAAAAACATCAAAAAGAAAGATTAAAGGTGTGCATGATAGGTCACGCTCAAAAACGTAACGCTCTCATTCGACCTCTAATTTTTTTTTCTTACCAGGCGTCTTATATGAAAATCAATTCTTAAGGAGTTAACTGCAATTAATTTAAATAATTTTGGATGTAATACTCAACATATACTTACTAATAAATTTCTTCTGCTGATAATATAAGCATTTCGGAGAGTGTGTAGCAGAATAGTACAACCTTGTTCTACCCCCCATTTTGTCATCGGGCAATGAAACTTACAAATAGGCGTCACCATTATATTGTAGATATACCAAAGAGTCGCATTAAGCGCTTTAGTTCCAATTTTGTAATATGTACCGCTAAGGAGTGGAACTCTTTGCCTGAATCTGTGTTTTCAAATACAATTTAGGGGTCTTCAAGTCACGAGTGAATAAGTATTCTCTAGGCAAGCGCACCACATCCTAGATCGCATCGTAGCTTACCATCAAGCGAGATAGTGGGTCACACGCCTGCCTATTTAATATTAAAAAAATCTATCTATAATATTAGTATATGAGTATTTATCTTCATCACTTCGCCTTTGCATTCGCGCGAAATACAGGCAATGCTGAGTCGCTCCGTAGCCGAGTACGGATTGTAAGAGCGCCTTCACACGCTCCAGTTGCAAAGCTACAAAGCCACCCGTATTACAACTCCGGCCCGAATTGCGGTCTAGTTCTACTTACGCCCCGATTATTGCGGCTCACGACTTATTTCTTTTTTTTATGAGTCGTTATTGTCAGGTTTGAGTGCAACAGATTTTATCATGCGTTTATCATTCGAATGATGGATAATTGTAGTTTTATTGTGTAGTGTGGCTTTTTAAATTAATATAACATTTTTTATTCTTTTAGGCTTTAACATACTCGTATTAAGGTTATGACATCATAACCTTATGTGCCTACGTTAACTATCTTAGAGTTCTACCATCTAAACCATTTTAAACGAAACTATAAAGTAGTCTGGCTTCATGGCTTGTGGAAGAAGATAGAATGCATGGCATATGCTTACATTTTAAGAAATTATGTTTAATCCTGTTAACAATAAGGATGGTACATTTATGGGGCGGTGTACATATGACGCTTTACAAGGGCACAGTGAGCTTTATTACATACGATACACTTTCTGCCTTCACTTTTTTATTGGGATAACAGAATTTACAAATAAATTAATTACAAAAAAATAAATAAATAAATATTTCTTACATTCACACCAATTAGCCTAGCCTAGCCTAGCTTAGTAAGCACTGTAAGGCTTGTGTTATGGATACTAGGGTAACGGATAGACATACATATTTGATACATAGATATGTAATATTCATAGAAATATATAAAAACACCCATGACTCAGGTAAAAATGTTCGTATTCATCATAAAAACATCTGCCCCTTCCGGGATTTGAACCCAGGACCGTCGGTGCGAAAGGCAGGATCGCTACCGTTGCACCAAACGGTCGTCTTTTAGATATTACATACTAAAATGAAAAACATTGAAAAGTTCTACAACTTTTTGATTTGGTCATGTAAATATTGAGTATTATTTAATCACAATGAAATAAGGTTTTAAAAAAGAATTTCTGAATTTTTACATGGATAGGTGGAGTGACAATTTGTGGGAAATCTTACATAAGGTAATAGTAAGAGACAGCTTCAAACGTTTCCTGTAGTTGAAATGACGTATTCATTTTATTTCTTTTATCAACATTTTAAAAGGTAAAAGCAATGTGTATCATATAACAAAATATCGACTCAATAGATTGTAAGTAAGTATCATTGCTCTATATTTATCAGTAAATATAAGTTAAATTTAATTATTCGTTAACTGTTTTACCAATTTAATATTTTATATAAGAGTTTTTATGATCCTGATATTCTTAATATATATTTTACGGAACCGTACAATAAATATATTAATTATTTATGAAATAATGTTGTTAAGTGATGTATGCTTACGTCGTTGGTTTATGCACTCGATTGCCCCGCGAGTGCCAATTACATATCGAAATTAAGTTAGTGCAATAACGGCATCTGCCTTTTTACTCATATTTTGCGAAACGCCGTTGATAGTTGGCGCTAGTGGTATTTTAAAACGAGCTACTTTGTTTCGATAACATTTATTGACAAATGTTTTCGATTTGATTTTCATTCCAAGTTAACGTCATTAAAATATAAATATCTACATTTAAAACTACTTAATTTAAATTAACTATTTATTTACAAGAATTAGATTGATTAATCTATAATCTAAGATCACAGTGGTTTGTGTGTTTGTTTGTCCGCTCTTTTTCCCGCTCTTTTTCCATTTTATCAATAACGTTATCATAGCAACGCATTAAATGCAAGTAGTTCGTCTACCAGACCCGAGATATAAACGGGTCCCTAACGGAAAAATATTTAATAAAAGAAAAAAATTAAAGAATTTTGTCTACCCGTGCGAAGCCGGGACGGGCCGCTAGTATCTAACAAAAAAATCATATTTATCCGATAGAAATAGGGTACTTGAATATTTACTATAAAATATCAGATATCTTTAAAAACCTGGTTTAAATCAATTTACAGTCGAAACTACTCTCATTATACAAATATTTTACAAGTAGTTTCGCATTATTAAAATTTAATGAAGTGTGATTGATCTATCTGATAAATTCTAGAATTAATTTCATCGTGAGCTTAGAAGTCCTGAACAAATAACTTTCTCTAGAACTAAAATAATTTTCGTTGGATCACAGGGGGCTTCACTGCCTAGCTGATTAGTTTGGATCTTGTTACACGTAATGAAATTCGTGTTTTCTTATTACTGAATTGAAGTGTTTTTGTAGAACTAGAAAATAAGGAAAATGGAATGTTATTAGCTTTATTTCTTACTCCACTTACACAAACATTATTAACAAAAAAAAACATTAAGTACCTATATTTTAACGCAAATTACAAAATTGGCTCCTTTATAAAAACGTGTGCGCCCCACAGGTCGTATTTGTTTGTTTATTATATACTTTATTGCTTTTTAATTGATAAAAGTTTACAATGACAGGCAAAATTGTTCGCAAAGGTGGGTTTATCTCCGAAATAATCTTAAAGTCAAACCAGAATAAGTGTGGTTAGTCGTTTATACGACTAACCACACTTATTCTGGGTTGGATAACTTATGTTAACGTCACAAAGTGCAGAAAAGCAGTCAAATAAAATAAATGTTTAAATAATAGATGATATACATAAGTATATCTATACATATAAATAAAATTGGAGTGGTTGTTTGTAATATTGAAATAACCGTTTTTTACTACATGCATATGAATATATTTACGGTACATACTCCAAAATAACATTTTTTACAATTTTTGTCTGTCTGTCTGTCTGTTTGTTCCGGCTAATCTTTGGAATGGCTGGACTGATTTTGACGAGACTTTTATTAGCAGGTAGCTGATATAATAAGGAGTAACTTAAGCTACTTTTATTTAAAAAAAAACATTTATTTTAGAAAAATAAAATTACTGTGCCACAGCAACGTGTGGCTGGGTCAGCTAGTATATTATATATTAAGTGAAACCATACAGAAAATTTACAAATATTATTCCATTACATAAACAGGCAATATCGTTAAAAATAATTTTAAGTTATAAAAGAACTTGGTAATACCTAACTAATATTCCATATTAACTTTTTTTATAATAATAATATTTAAACACTCACCAATTAGCCTTGCCCAAAGTTAGTGTTAAGATACTAGGGAAAAGGATAGATATACATAGATAGATACAAAGATATATATTTCAATACTCATGACAGTGGTACAAATACTCGTATGCATCATACAGACATCTGCTCCTTCTGAGAATTGAACCCAGGACCGTCGGTGTGAACAGCAGAATCACTACCGTGGCACCAAGTGATCGTCTTAATTTATTGTAAATAGATTTCCAACCCTAGAGATGAAGGCAATTGTTTTTTGATGACCCATCCGATGATGAGATCTTTAACCTTCACAACTATAGAACAAACTTTTTTTGTAGTACATAGATTAGCGCTTGACCACTATCTCGGCTGACGGTAAGCGAGATGCGATCTAGGATGTGACGCGCTTGCCTAGAAGATACCTATTCATTCGTTACATGAAGACCCCCAAATTCCGTCAAGAAACACAGACTCAGGCAAACTGGCGAAACACTGCATCATCAAGCTCCTCAAGAATCATCAACTCAGCTGAAAGACTGGAAGAAGCCACCATCAGAATTATATTATGCCATCTACGCTTTGCAGGCGGGCTGATGATTACAATAAAGACCATAATACAGAAAACGCTGCTTTTTTCTGATCTACGAGAATTATCAGTTCCAGTATATGTCTCTATTATGATAGGCTTAAGTGTTAAAATATGATTATATTTTTCTCTGCTATACACCAAACAGCTAACTGATTAACAATACGACTCTTCAAGAATACTAGACGTTAATTTAAATTAATCTGATGAAAGAAAATAACTATATCAACTATTCGTTATAGCTTCAACGACTTAAAACGGTTTTAACTAACTCAATTATAAGGGTATAGCTGATGTTATCTACTCAATATTGACTCGAAAGCTATGGAGCCGTTTAAGTACTAAGTTCTTGAACTTACTGATTAACTTGCGGTTAAGCGAAGGGTTTGTTTACTTATTTTGTTTAAACTTCACTCCAATCCTTATAATCTTGGCGTTTGTGTAAATCAACACCAGATTAGAGAACGGCTAACTGAACTTCTTAATTTGGTAGGGTTACCCAATAAGCAAAATATTTGCTCTTGTATTTACAAGTTGAAATCGGATTACATGTTAAATTAGTTTTGTGTAGTTTATTTTTATATCAATATTTATGTTTGACGATGTAACATCTCCTTTGATCCCTTGATATAAGCTAGCTTTTCCTTTGAAGATGTCAGCTGTCAAAATTTTACTTTTACGGCAGGCTGACGAACTTAAGTTGCTGCTTTGGTAAGATCTTTGTAAACACGAAACTTTTCAATGAATATTAATTTACAGTAAATATATTATGTATGAGGAGTTCCCAACGATAGTGTGGGTTAAGCAGCTTTCGTAAAGGTTTGCCATGGGATTGGTAATGAAAAATTTATCATTTCGAACCTCGATCGTGTTTTGAAAAGCGCATTAAGCTTTCAGTTCGCATATCCTTTTAAACTGGCGACAGAAACAGGACAGGGTGACCTTAAATCCGATAAAAGTAGTATAATTTAAAAGACAAGTTTGGATAACGGAAGTTTTTTAAAAATTATATAACATAATGCAATAATATCCCAAGTAGAAACACGCACGTGTCATCAAACGGAAAAGAGGAAATATTATATTTTCTTTGATCAAATGAAATATCAAAAGAGGGTAGATAATAAAGTATTTATTAAGTGGCCAAAATCAGTTTATTCATCTAGGTCATGTAATTGCCATCAAAATGGAAAACTAAATATTCAAATGCTCTAAATTTATATTGTATGATGATTCAACAATTAATATTCACACTTTACCAATATATACTTATCTTTGGCACAACGATTAGTGCTGAATATAATCCGATAAGGACTACCGGCCGTCCGCCGGCTCCGAGCGTCAAGCAAAGAAAGAGTGTATGACTCAGTGCGAGGCATTATAAAGGCACCGCGTCACTCCACCGCCTGGCGGGGAGGTGACGTGGACCGATCGTGTTGTCTATGCTATGACAGGTAACAAGTTAGATCAAAGACAATGATGAAAAATATTTTAGTAAAAAGCGAACATAATTAAATCAATCAATAAATCAATTTAGTAAATCAATAAATAATCATTTAAATATTAATAATGATAATGAATATGATTAAGTAACATAATTAATACACTCCGAATGATTCCTAATTCTAACACGGCCATACTGACAGTACTTCGTCCCCGAAGTATTTTGAGATTATATAAAAAACACCGACATAAATCAGATATCGTTTCATAAAACCAAGTTATTGTTTCTTAATTTTATAAACCTCTATGCCTAGACATGTACAGTTCCATCACTTGCTGGTTAGTGAAGACCAAACTGACACCAAGCACATGGTTATCCAGCATATCTTTTTTTATAAACCTCTATGCCTAGACATGTACAGTTCCATCACTTGCTGGTTAGTGAAGACCAAACTGACACCAAGCACATGGTTATCCAGCATATCTTTTTTTATAAACCTCTATGCCTAGACATGTACAGTCCCATCACTTGCTGGTTAGTGAAGACCAAACTGACACCAAGCACATGGTTATCCAGCATATCTTTTTTTATAAACCTCTATGCCTAGACATGTACAGTTCCATCACTTGCTGGTTAGTGAAGACCAAACTGACACCAAGCACATGGTTATCCAGCATATCTTATTTTATAAACCTCTATGCCTAGACATGTACAGTTCCATCACTTGCTGGTTAGTGAAGACCAAACTGACACCAAGCACATGGTTATCCAGCATATCTTATTTTATAAACCTCTATGCCTAGACATGTACAGTTCCATCACTTGCTGGTTAGTGAAGACCAAACTGACACCAAGCACATGGTTATCCAGCATATCTTATTTTATAAACCTCTATGCCTAGACATGTACAGTTCCATCACTTGCTGGTTAGTGAAGACCAAACTGACACCAAGCACATTGTTATCCAGCATATCTTTTTTTATAAACCTCTATGCCTAGACATGTACAGTTCCATCACTTGCTGGTTAGTGAAGACCAAACTGACACCAAGCATAGCGGTACCCAGCAACTGATTTATTTATTCTTAATCATTGTTTTTATGATACGATTCTGTTGCACTATTACTCAATTAATAATTTTCATTATCACCAAGTACAAGTTCATTTTCATTATCACTATTTACAAGTTAATTTTCTATAGAAGCATTTCATCTATAAAGTTATGTTCATTACCTTTCGTAACCTCATTAAATCGAGCCTGTAAGGTAAGTTTGCAGTACGACCTGTTAATAATCGAAGAGAATATAATCCGGTTGATTTTAAGACAGTTGTAATCAAAATTTGAACTTTCCAAAGCCTGTTCGGCCAGCCTGATGAATCAGAACATGTAGTAACAGGCACTAAAATTTTTCGAAAAGACGTGTAGATAACATGCCTTTCCTATTCTATCGAAATATAAGTAACATGATGAGAAGTGATATTTAAGACGCTTTGCTAGACATTCCCTTATCAGACTACAATTTACACCAATACCTAATATGAAATTTAGTTATTTCTCATTTAGTTCTTACACCTCCGCACACACTACACATTTGAATAAAACACTTTTTATTTTTACGGATTCTGCGCACTTTTTATTTTATATTTAATCCCGATGTTTCAATGGTTGTCATGTATTTTCTACTTCCTCCACAATATTTTGATCGGGCACGTTCCAAATTGTTAAAATTAAATTCTTTTATTTTTTTTAAATTTTATTTCGTTATTACATTCTTACTACGATTACATTGTATACTACTGAGTCTACTACCAGTTCGGAAATTGGGAGGCCCTTCCGAGAAGAACTGGCGAAAGAAACTCGGGCAGGGGGACCGACCTCCATCTTACTGTTATTATTTGCATAAAGAGCTAACCACATCATCAGATCTTGCAATGTGTGTTTTTGTAGGTATTCATTTTTTTTTTGTTACTTTTTCTCAGCCATGAATAAATTTTTTAGTAGTTTTTAGTCACGATTCATTAAATTTACTCGTTTGCTGAACACGTGGTTTCAAATTACAGTTTTTAGTATCATAACGAGGTAGAGCATCACGTATTGCCAACAACAATCCCTTCAGAATCGTAGGGTCTATATCGAACTATTTAACAGACCTTGGTCACATGCTGAAAGAAAGAAAAAAAATTTAGTACAGGGCGTGAGGATCCCACTTCTGATGTCATCAAACGGAAAAGAGGAAATATTATATTTTCTTTGATCAAATGAAATATCAAAAGAGGGTAGATAATAAAGTATTTATTAAGTGGCCTAAATCAGTTTATTCATCTAGGTCATGTAATTGCCATCAAAATGGAAAACTAAATATTCAAATGCTCTAAATTTATATTGTATGATGATTCAACAATTAATATTCACACTTTACCAATATATACTTATCTTTGGCACAACGATTAGTGCTGAATATAATCCGATAAGGACTACCGGCCGTCCGCCGGCTCCGAGCGTCAAGCAAAGAAAGAGACCGTCTGACTCAGTGCGAGGCATTATAAAGGCACCGCGTCACTCCACCGCCTGGCGGGGAGGTGACGTGGACCGATCGTGTTGTCTATGCTATGACAGGTAACAAGTTAGATCAAAGACAATGATGAAAAATATTTTAGTAAAAAGCGAACATAATTAAATCAATCAATAAATCAATTTAGTAAATCAATAAATAATCATTTAAATATTAATAATGATAATGAATATGATTAAGTAACATAATTAATACACTCCGAATGATTCCTAATTCTAACACGGCCATACTGACAGTACTTCGTCCCCGAAGTATTTTGAGATTATATAAAAAACACCGACATAAATCAGATATCGTTTCATAAAACCAAGTTATTGTTTCTTAATTTTATAAACCTCTATGCCTAGACATGTACAGTTCCATCACTTGCTGGTTAGTGAAGACCAAACTGACACCAAGCACATGGTTATCCAGCATATCTTTTTTTATAAACCTCTATGCCTAGACATGTACAGTTCCATCACTTGCTGGTTAGTGAAGACCAAACTGACACCAAGCACATGGTTATCCAGCATATCTTTTTTTATAAACCTCTATGCCTAGACATGTACAGTCCCATCACTTGCTGGTTAGTGAAGACCAAACTGACACCAAGCACATGGTTATCCAGCATATCTTTTTTTATAAACCTCTATGCCTAGACATGTACAGTTCCATCACTTGCTGGTTAGTGAAGACCAAACTGACACCAAGCACATGGTTATCCAGCATATCTTATTTTATAAACCTCTATGCCTAGACATGTACAGTTCCATCACTTGCTGGTTAGTGAAGACCAAACTGACACCAAGCACATGGTTATCCAGCATATCTTTTTTTATAAACCTCTATGCCTAGACATGTACAGTTCCATCACTTGCTGGTTAGTGAAGACCAAACTGACACCAAGCACATGGTTATCCAGCATATCTTATTTTATAAACCTCTATGCCTAGACATGTACAGTTCCATCACTTGCTGGTTAGTGAAGACCAAACTGACACCAAGCACATGGTTATCCAGCATATCTTTTTTTATAAACCTCTATGCCTAGACATGTACAGTTCCATCACTTGCTGGTTAGTGAAGACCAAACTGACACCAAGCATAGCGGTACCCAGCAACTGATTTATTTATTCTTAATCATTGTTTTTATGATACGATTCTGTTGCACTATTACTCAATTAATAATTTTCATTATCACCAAGTACAAGTTCATTTTCATTATCACTATTTACAAGTTAATTTTCTATAGAAGCATTTCATCTATAAAGTTATGTTCATTACCTTTCGTAACCTCATTAAATCGAGCCTGTAAGGTAAGTTTGCAGTACGACCTGTTAATAATCGAAGAGAATATAATCCGGTTGATTTTAAGACAGTTGTAATCAAAATTTGAACTTTCCAAAGCCTGTTCGGCCAGCCTGATGAATCAGAACATGTAGTAACAGGCACTAAAATTTTTCGAAAAGACGTGTAGATAACATGCCTTTCCTATTCTATCGAAATATAAGTAACATGATGAGAAGTGATATTTAAGACGCTTTGCTAGACATTCCCTTATCAGACTACAATTTACACCAATACCTAATATGAAATTTAGTTATTTCTCATTTAGTTCTTACACCTCCGCACACACTACACATTTGAATAAAACACTTTTTATTTTTACGGATTCTGCGCACTTTTTATTTTATATTTAATCCCGATGTTTCAATGGTTGTCATGTATTTTCTACTTCCTCCACAATATTTTGATCGGGCACGTTCCAAATTGTTAAAATTAAATTCTTTTATTTTTTTTAAATTTTATTTCGTTATTACATTCTTACTACGATTACATTGTATACTACTGAGTCTACTACCAGTTCGGAAATTGGGAGGCCCTTCCGAGAAGAACTGGCGAAAGAAACTCGGGCAGGGGGACCGACCTCCATCTTACTGTTATTATTTGCATAAAGAGCTAACCACATCATCAGATCTTGCAATGTGTGTTTTTGTAGGTATTCATTTTTTTTTTGTTACTTTTTCTCAGCCATGAATAAATTTTTTAGTAGTTTTTAGTCACGATTCATTAAATTTACTCGTTTGCTGAACACGTGGTTTCAAATTACAGTTTTTAGTATCATAACGAGGTAGAGCATCACGTATTGCCAACAACAATCCCTTCAGAATCGTAGGGTCTATATCGAACTATTTAACAGACCTTGGTCACATGCTGAAAGAAAGAAAAAAAATTTAGTACAGGGCGTGAGGATCCCACTTCTGATGTCATCAAACGGAAAAGAGGAAATATTATATTTTCTTTGATCAAATGAAATATCAAAAGAGGGTAGATAATAAAGTATTTATTAAGTGGCCAAAATCAGTTTATTCATCTAGGTCATGTATTTGCCATCAAAATGGAAAACTAAATATTCAAATGCTCTAAATTTATATTGTATGATGATTCAACAATTAATATTCACACTTTACCAATATATACTTATCTTTGGCACAACGATTAGTGCTGAATATAATCCGATAAGGACTACCGGCCGTCCGCCGGCTCCGAGCGTCAAGCAAAGAAAGAGACCGTCTGACTCAGTGCGAGGCATTATAAAGGCACCGCGTCACTCCACCGCCTGGCGGGGAGGTGACGTGGACCGATCGTGCTGTCTATGCTATGACAGGTAACAAGTTAGATCAAAGACAATGATGAAAAATATTTTAGTAAAAAGCGAACATAATTAAATCAACCAATAAATCAATAAATAATCATTTAAATATTAATAATGATAATGAATATGATTAAGTAATATAATTAATACACTCCGAATGATTCCTAATTCTAACACACGCATGCAACACCATTCGACGCAAATATTTCTCTAGAAAAAAAATCTAATAGAATTGACTAAATTTAACTAGCGTTTAATAAGGTGGTATAAAATGGTGATACATAGATCAGTATCAGTTTTAAAGCTTTGTTACGTATTTAACCATGAAAATATAGCATGCAAACTTAATTTAACATTATACATAATTTTAAAATTGTCTACCAATTTATAATAAATATTGAATTAAAAATAAAGCAAATATAAAGCAGAAAAAAAAATGGGTGCGTGTACTTATGTACGCGCGTGAGAAATAAAATAATACATACCGACAGTTAACCTCAAATCAATAAACGCAATAAAAAAGTTTATAATATAAAAAACCACTTTTAAATAAAATTGTTATTATGTTATTATATAATATAAAATTGTTATTATAATATTATAAAAATTATCGTTCAACACCATATATAATTTTAAATCTCACACACACACACACATTCATAATTAGCGGCCAACTTCATCCTGCTGGTTTACTCCATGTCGATTTGCGGGCAACTTCAACCTGATACTTTTACTCTCATCATTTTCTCATTACGCGCCTAAAGAAGTAAAACTTTAACAGGATTTATATCATATGTTTTACATATGGGAAAAAATATCACCACGAAATAAGTCTACACAATTTATTATTCTGTTCGATTTCGAGCCATTTTTCTTACTTAAATCAAATACTTTTTCTTCCGTCAATATACTGTTCATTATTTATGTATCCTGCCAACTATTCTATTATAATTTAATACTTCTTTTGTGTTCAGTATCAAGGTTACCGATATCTCTTTCAGCCGATGAGCTCTTTATTTGTACGTCTACTGTGTTTGACCATTTATGTATGTCCGTGTGTACAAAAAAGTATAATCAATCAATCAACAATATCAACTACATTATTCTATTCCCAGGCTAAATAGGTAAAGCACTTACTCAATAGTAAAGCGAAAACCTTCTTTGATCGTGAACTTAGTTAATATCATTCCAACAAATATTATTAAGACGTTATTCATAACATTAATTACCATTTATTTAGCTATTTTATATTTATACTGTATATTACTGTATATTTTTTTATTTATGTAAGGTACACCAACAGTATAATATACATAACTTTTAGTTTTATAAAACAAATCAGGCGTTGTTCTTGTATATAAGCAAATTATAGGCATATACAAAATTGACCGATTTCATTTCATTTAATTGCAATCGTTAAGCCTTTGCTACTGTCAGCAATAAATAAATGTAAATTCATCAAAATCATGTGTAACGACATATTTTAACGAAAAGAAAAAAAAAATAATTTACTTGCCATATGTTTAAGTTTCTCCTCTTAAAAAAATACTTAGATTATAATATTTTCACTATTCGAAATATCTGAGACACATCTAAACTTATTTAGGGCGCCTTCTAATTAGAGGCGAGAGGAAGCGCTACAGTGGCGCCACAGTGGCGCGCTAGCCGCGCCTCTACTAGTTTTCATACAATTTCTAGAAGCGCAATTACAGCGCCACTACCGTGACACACGTACGTCATTTTTGCATAAGGAAGTGACAGCTTTTAAATATTATTTAAATTACTATTGAATTTCAATATGCATGTAGATCTTGACATTGAAGTGTTAATTGAGGGTGTTAAAAATCACCCTGCAATATGGGATAGTTTAGAGATAGATAGTAAATTTATTGAAAATTTCGAAATTAAATCTACAGCGGAAAAAAATCAAGCAGGTGATATGATAATTCGCCATCTGGGCTAGTAAAATAATGAGCTTACTTGTTTCGTTAATCTAAAGCACCAATTTGTACTTCGTTATTCGAAATGTTACCAGCGTGGTATCTTGATAATGTTGCAGTGTTACTGGTTTCATGAATTATTTTTGTTTTAATTATATAAAACACAAATAGCTCGAACTATATTTTCCGCGAATATAATATTTACATCGATTGGTTGATGCAATATTCTAAATTTATTTGCCAAACGTGCATTCAATATACCGCCGCGCTTTTGACAGTCGATAATTTTATATTTTTTGATGTCGACTTAAATGATTGCCACTATATGGTATTTGAATAAAATTAATAATTGCGAATGCTTCGTCTCCGATATAAACAAAAGGCAGTATCTTCTTTTTCCTTTTTAACCAAAATTAATAACAAGAGTGCTTCTTCGTCGGAATCCATCGCGTAACTGACGGAAATCACTAGAAAATTCCAAAGCATTACTGATTACGTCTGCTGCGCCACAGTCGCGCCACTGCAGCGCTACTTTTTGGAAGCGCCACTGCAGCGCTTCCTCTCGCCTCTAATTTGAAGGCGCCCTTAAGTTTTCACATATTGACATTTTGTCGAAAAATTATCTCGTTTATGGAATATTAAGAATGCAGTTAGCATATTATTGAGCACCCGTTCACTCCTCGTGCTAAATGTATATCGCAGAACATCACGACGATCGAACGAAGTCCGCATGGGTAAAAACTGATATCTCAAATGAAGAGCTACGAACGCTTTAAGTCCTTAAAAGCAGAATTTCATTTCATTTCATTTTGATTATGTTTAATTCTTATTAACAATCGAGTGATAGTATATAATAATATGTAACGAAACAGTGATGTAATTTACAGTATCGCTCGCCACAGTACTGTTAATGGTGTAATACATCATATTGGATACTTGAGTGACCGTTGCAAGAACCAGAACATCCATAACAAAGGACACTGTTATGACATAGTCGCATATTAATATAGTTATTTTATTATTGTCATAACATGGTAATGAAATCAACCTCGATAATTAAGACAAATGTAATAGAAAAAAAATTGAAAAAATCGCTCAGCTCGGTAGCTCAATTGGAAGAGAAGTAGACCGCACATCAAAAGAAAAAGGAAACCATAAAAATTAAGATAAATTTAAAAGAGAAATATTAGAAAAAATCGCTCAGCTTGGTAGCTCAATTAAGAGAGCAGTGGACCGCACGTCCAAAGGCTGTGAGTTCGAATCAATAACATAACTTGTAAACCCAGTCGATTTTTATTATATTTTTCTATTAAATTGATCATAAAAGATCACTAGCATTGAAAATTCAAAAATCAAAGACTTGACAATAATGCTTTATACATACTAAATTGAAATGCGTAGCATATATAGAAACAATTTGATTTTTAATATTCCCATCTTTCCCGACATTCTGAAGATAGTAAGAATAATTGAACTTAAGAACAAAATCAGGTAGCACAATCCCACTCTACTTAGTGCCCCATAATTTGTCAGGAATTCCACTTCGATAACTGAAAACGTGTGGAAAGTTAAAATTCTCATAGGCAACTTTCAAAGACCTCACACAGCGTATTTCGATCGGTGCAATTTAGCACTTCGCACACACCATGATTTATCGTCAGAATCCTAACAAGAGGGGGTGGCATTTTACCATATTAATTATACAGCACGACCTCAGAGCGGGCCGTGAAAAACCACTTTGTTTCAGAAATTGTTCGTTCGTGAATAGCAAGAATTCCAGACGCGTTATAATAGAATTTTTCGTTAATAACAAAAGCTATTGTTGACTGCTGAATAGGCAGTTTGTGAGAGCGACAGTTTGTAAATATGTAGCTTGTGGAGTTATGTGCACGCTTGTGCCTCGTAATCGGGCAAAGAGTCAAAAGCGGAGGTCGCGACGCGAGTGTATTTACCGATGCCTGGCAATTTATCTTTAGAATACAGCTTTCCAATGTTATTCAAAAATTTTAATTTTTTTTTGTGTTATTCACACCTTTTGTCATCAAGCTTAATAATCGTATTACTGTCAAACTCATGTGCTTTAATTATATCCCTTAAATATGACTTTATACCTTCTTTATTTGTTAAAAAATATTCATGGATTTTATCCTTAAGTTTATGATTGGATTCAATGAGAAACCATCTCCAAATAGATGATTCTCTGTTTTTTTATCCATAGCTCCAAGATGTTTTTAAATCTGTTTAATCGTTGAAGTTAGCGAAAACATGACAAAGAAATATTGTAATAGTTCTGGCAACTATATCATCTCTTACTTATCTATTTAAAGTGTTATTTAGTGCTGTTGGTTGTTGGTATCATGAATTATTTGTTCAGCAACATTTCTCATCGAACTTTTGGTGAATATAATTAAGCTTGTTATATTTTCCTCAGCGTCGATTCATAAGTATCGGGGCAACTATGGCATCTTAATGTCTGTTGGGGCAAGTTCGACGCACCTGTACCGAGGGTTCTGCCCCAATTTATGACGCAGATTGTCCAAAGTTTTGAAGTACACTTTATGGTAATGAAACCCTTTGATATTCGTTCAGAAGTAGCTGTTGCCTGTGGCTTCATTCGCTCGGAGTCGAGAATTACTGAAGTAAGTACTCCTATTGAGATTCATCCCAATCTGTGTAAGTAAGTTCTTTGATTTAATTCAACAACCTTGTATCTTTTAAATAAAAATATATTTTTCATCCTTTAAAGACTTTAATATTAAATATAATAAATAAATTTTCTTGTTTCTGGATTCGTCACGTGTAATTCCGGATTCGACTCTTATCAGTTTAACGAAGAAAGAAATCTTATTTCATCTCAAATTTGGATGATTTCTGAATCCTACTTTCTATGGTATAGCAACCATTTTCTATGTTTAGCTGTTGTCTTAGCATCAAAGGAATGTGAACGTCATTGTTATGGATATCTTGCATTTTCTAGTCAATTTTCTCTACGATATTTGAATAACAATTAACCGAAATATCATTGCCTATAATGACACACCATTAAATTAAACTTCTACACCATACTAATGAAACCAAAGCAATAATGGGTGGTATGTACTCAGCTGTCGTTAAAAAGCAGAAACTGTTTATACTTCAAATAGATTAACGACTTCTTACTATTGACTAGCTAAAGCAGAATGAATAGTGATAATTTATTGGTGGATTTGCAAATAATGACATACTCTATAAACAACCATTTAGTTTCCATATCAGTATCTCGAGTAACGGAGTTAATTTTTTTTTTTTTAAATTAGTAAATTTGACAATTATTAGAAACTTTTTATGCCAATATAGTCTTTTTTATAAAAGAGTTTCATTTTATATCATTATAGCTCGATGCCAGAACTTTGAAGATGCTAGTAAATGCGAAGCGGTGAGATTACGAGGTGCACAAAGATAGGTGATTGTCCTTGTGGGGTGTTACTTTCGGCGTTTCAGTAAATACTTTTTTTATTACCTATATCTATATACATAAATTCCCTGCCACAGTGTTTGACTCCGATGAACTCCAAAACTTCTTAACCGATTTTAATGTTTTTTTTCATTTTGCTGGATTTGTTCCAACATAGAACAGGTTTCATTTTAATTTATAACACAGCAATGCGTGGCCGGTCTGTAAGTATCATATAAAATGCTAATTTTACTTAAATATCAGAATTATCAACCATTTATACTGAAAAAAATGTATATAAAATATTACACGCCATTAGCCGGCTTACATTGCTATCAAATTTTGAAACAAGATTATTTCTTTGTGCCAGTTTGATCTACCCAACTGTCTATCTAATATAAAATTCTTAAAGTTACAAATTTATGGGCCGACGTGGATATAAATACTTTATTGTTACCGATAAATAACGGACACCCAAATTGTTTTATGAAATGGATTTGGTGATAAACGTACATAAAAACGTATCTGTATCATTATAAACGGTTTCGTTAGAAAATACGTAAGGAAGAAATATCTTTACTTATTTCATTCATAATGTAAATATATATAGTTTTATTTAATCGTTCATTAATTTAGTTTACCAGTAATCGTTTCACTGTTAAATTTATAAATAAAAATAATGTAAAACTTGAGTTTACTGCACAAATAGTAAAACGGTTATCTTGCATATTAAGTAAAGTTGTAATTACAAAATATATGGTATCAAGAACTGAACAATACATAACTTTTGAGGCTGATATTTGAGCTCCCAGGTGAATAAAATAAGTCTGTTTGAGTGTTAAATTACAGAACCTTGGGACAGGGGAGTTGGAACCTAATACAATTCAACGAAAACGTTGAGATAAAAGATTAATGGCACTTCTGGGATGTCTGGGGTCTCTGAATTTAAAAATCGGATAAAAGATCAGGATTATTAATATAAAATTAAAATAATAAACTTTATTGTCAAACTCAAAGATCCATTGAGTAAGTAATAATATAACTTATATATTAAGTCAGTAACATGACAATAAGGGTAGGAAAGGAAGAAAGGAAGGAAGTAACTGTTATAATGAAAGTGACAAAAGAAACAAAAGTCTCACCCCCAATGGGCGGCCCACCTAACCTTAAACATATGTAGATTGATGAATCTGCCAACCATGGCTGAATCGAATCGTTCACCTAACATCCTCACGACTCGGTTCTCCCTCCGCTGCACTAGCAAGGCAACGTTATCTTAAAGTATTCTATATTAAAAACGGTCGGAAGGCGAGTCCTACCTACGCGCCTCAAATCTCGGTACCTATACTTTCGGTAAACCAAAGTCGCGAATGCGCCGCTGCAATGACCAGATGGTGTGATGATTTTGTAAGCAGTGGGCGTGCGATTTGTGAATATTTAATGAAAACACATGATTTTTTTCTGAACATTTACTATTTTCATTTAAAACGAATTTCATTTTTTGTCAAAACAAAATATTTAAAATCTCAGAACTAGAAAAAAATTCAAGTAGGCAGATGGAATTAAAATAATATTTTTATAATATTTCTTATATTCAAACAAATTAGCTTAGCCCAAAGAGTGCACTGTAAGGCTTGTGTTATGGATACTAGGTTATACATAATAACAACGGAATACATACATATAACTAAATAATATTTATAGAAAAATACCCGTAACTCAGGTACAAATGAGTGTATTCATCACACAAACATCTGCCCCTTCTGGGAACCGAAACAAGGACCGTCGGTGCGAAAGGTAGAATCGCTGCCGTTGCACCAAACGGCAGGCCTATCGTGTTTTAGGTACCCCTCAACTGTAGGTAATCATTTCAAGGACAACGCCGTGTCACACTACTGTTACGGTCTAAAAGTCAGTCACACTGACATCAGAAAACATATCCGATGCGCTACAGTATGACAGTCGAAACAAAGCCCTGAAGATGATATAGTACTGAACGCGTAGGACGTTGTAAGATATATGCGTAAAATTGACCCACAAGCTAATTATGTAGCATGTCTAGCAATATGCTTTAGAAAGCGTGATTATGACCTCGGCTGTACATCGTGCAAATGTTTGTGGCGAACTAAACCTTTTGACAATACTTGACTGCTTTCCAAAGATTGTATGTCCGTTTAGTGCAACGGTAGCGATCCTATTTTACGCAAGGACGGTCCTTCGAGTCCCGGAAGAGGTAGATGTGTATGATGAACACAAGCATTTGTAACTAAGCCAAGGGTATTTATATATCTTTCTATAAATATTAAATATCTATGTATCATATAAGTATTTCAGTATCCATAACAAAAGCCTTATTGTGTTTACTTTGGGCTAGGCCAATCGGGGTGAATGTAAAAAGTATTATATTTAATAACTAGCTGACCCAGCCAAGCGTTGCTGTGGCTCAGTTTTCATAATTTACAATAAAAATTATTTGTAATTACTAGCGGCCCGTCCCGGCTTCGCACGGGTGGACAAAATTCTTTAATTTTTTTCTATTATAAGATATTTTTCCGCTATCGCCATCTAGCGTCCGGGAAACGAACTAAATGCGGTTAACGCGTTGCTATGGTAACGCATATACAATGGAAAAAGAGCGGGGAAAAGAGTGGACAGACAAACACACAAACCACTGTATTCTTAGATTATAGATTAATTAAAACGAAACCTACCCTATGTGCTAAGTCAAAACAAATCCAGCATGAAATATGAAAAAAACTCATCAAAATCGTTTGAATAGTTTCAGAGTTTATCGTAGTCAAACACTGTAACAGGTGATATATATTTTTTAAATATAAAGATAGTATTATATTTTAAATTAAATGAGACGTGTAACAATTCCCAATCTCTTTGGAAACGTAATGAAAAGAATGCATAATGAATAGAAACAGTGACTTCTATTTTCCAATTTATTCCTCGCTGCTATTAGCGCCATACCCCACTAACACGCCCGAAGCATCGCGCAGATGACGCGTGCATTATGCATGGGCCTGCGTTTAGCGATAGTGGGCCGTCTGTGGCGGCCTTAGGGCTGTCGGAAAAATGTTTATAATGCTTTTTTCATAGAAAAATATGTGTTTTAAAATGTCATTTAACATAAATAATATTGTATTTGCATATGCTCATTTTATGTTTTTGTACAGAAAAAAATGCTCATAAAACTCTCTCTCTCTCTGGGTAATGAAACTGTACAGTAATTGATAAATTTAATTAAGATAATGAATATAATAGAAATATAATGTTTCATAAAAATTATGAAAATTCGTAGAGAAAACACTCCGAAATCCCGAATTCAGTCCTCGTCCTCGTGGTAATGTAGAATGAAAAAAAAACTATTTTATATTAACTCTGGTTCGAGTGTTGATACTTTCGTTGTTTGATCAACAAAAATAAACTTCACAACAACAAATAGTATTGATACTTTGAAATAACTAAAAATTTTGTGAAACCTAAATAAAATATCATCCACACGAGGATGCAACCCTACTCATATAACATATACATATTAACTCTAGATTTCTCGTCCTATTGTTATTCAGTTAGGCACGCTCTGTCCCCATAGCACTCTGATTAAACCGCCATTGTGGAAACCAGACGAGTTTTTTCAAATGTTAATCCTTGTATTTATAAATTTCGTATAAATAATTACATATGTCAGGAGAGATTTCCCACTACAAAGAATGTGTTTTTTTTAATTTGTATGAAACAATTACGTGTGGATGTATTTCATAATTAAAGCTACAATGATTTCATTGATATTTTTATAGGAAATAGGTTAGCGCTGATAGTAAGCGACGATGCGATCTAGGATGTGCCATACTTGCCTAGAAGATACCTATTCCCTCGTGACTTGAAGACCCCTAAATTTTATTTGTCAGAAACACAGATTCAGGCAAATAGTTCCACTCCTTAACGATACGTATCATAAAATTGGAACCAAAATGCCTAGTACTCTTGGGCATATCAACCACATAACGGTAGCGCCTATTTGTAAATCTCTAATGAAAAAATGCAGACTGCGGGACAAGGGTGTCTAATTCTGCTGCCAACTCCGAAATGTATTCTATAAAAAACCGGATAGATTAGCTACCTTCCGTCTATGCCTAATGCTTTTGAGCTTATTATAAAAAAGATCGTCATTGCCGATGATGATTCGTTATTACATAGTGTTTTGGTGCGTTACATGCGATGGAGTCACAACGGTGTCCAGGGTATGATAAAGGATAGAATTGACTCTGCTCAGCTCGGTCGATTCATCAAACTACATGTTTGATGAACTGACTGAATAAATGCATGAGAAATTTATTAAACTAATGTAATATAATAAATAACAACTTTTCTTTTCCACTATGGAAGAGTAGTCGCCATGATATTGAGGGTATGTAGATACAAGTCGCGCCTGACACGTGAGACTAGTGGATTTTTTTTTTGTTGTAAAGTGCTTTAGATTTTAAAAGATTTTTAATTTAAATTATCTACATTTGCACTTACGAAGAAACATGAAGGAGCATTGTTTATCCGATCAACTGTTTGTAAGCTTATAATTTTGTACTTTCTTATGAAATTGACGTAAGTTATAAACGTTTTGACAAAAGGAAGTGCAAATAAAAACTGTGCATTTCTAAAGTTAGATGTTTGAAATCATTACTTAAAAGAGATACTTGTTGACTTTGTTGTTATCAACGAAACCATAACACTACTATTATTGTGATAACAGAATAATTTTGTTTCTTTTTTGTGGATTATGTGTGGTGACGACGTATAATATTGTAAATGTCGTAACTTCTGTTAAAGCTGACGAGTTTCTTGCGCCCATTCTTCTTGTCACTTAAAAGACGTTCCAAGTGGGTGATAGGTAAAAATGTTGGACGATTCAAAACAAATTATTTTAAGTGCATTTGAATAAATTTATTTTCAATCCATTGCATAAATAAAACTCCAGAATATAGAACAGTTCTTCCGTGACGATGGCGCATGTAACTGCTCCGAAATAAGGAGTCTTAAAAAAATCTAAAACGTGGTTATAATCCCTTAACTGACCAGCTTATATGAAGGTTCTGATGAGAGTTGAAGAAGCTAGAGAGAATGTCAGGATCTTGGAAAGTGGAAATCTATTATCTTTGCCTGCCACTGCGGGACAAAGGCGTGATTCTCTGTATGTATAATTAATATTTAGTGACGATGAAAGTTTAAGACAATAAATTACAGATATGTATTTTACGATATAAACAAATTTTAATAATTAGATTATATCTTTTTGTATACTTTAAAATATGCTCTAGAACGTTTTAAAGGATGTTAGGCGCGGGATCTCTTTCCTTCGCATAATATTTTTATACCTTATTTACTTTGGCATAAAATGAAAACGCATAAATTAATTACTCTTACAGGTACATAGATTAGATATATTTTTAACCAAATAAAATTTGATCTGCCTTTCAAAGTTATGCCTTATGTTCACCTCAATATGCCTCGTAATATGACAAAATATATCTTATTACCAATTTTGTGCTTAAAGTTGCTTTATCATTGACTGTTCAATCTATTTATATACAAAAGTCATTTATATTCATTTGAATTTCGCTACATGTAGCACAACCCTCGAGCTTGTACGTTGACACTGTAAGACATTCTTTTTTATTATGTACTCAGAAATAGTGTTGCCGATCGATAGTCGACTATCGATAATTAATCGATAGTCTATCGATAGGCGATAGGTAGCAGAACTATCGATCGTAGTATCGATATTATCGATAATATCGGCAGCTAAAAATGTGTAAATACTTTTGTTACTCATAAATGACAAACTATCTATGGTATCGGTATTATTAAGATTCTTGGTAACAACACTATTGATAATATCGATACTATCGATGGTTTTGAATTATTGATAGTTTTTGATTTTGTAGTAGTAATACTATCTATAGCATCGATAGAATTGCACTCTTGCAATAATATTGACACGTATTGAGCTATTGATAGTATCGATGGTACGTTATTTTTTTGATCAAAAAATCGATAGAAATATTATCGATAGTCTAGCAACACTAATCATAATACAGGGTTTTGTGAATAGAAAACTGACTATACGGTACTGGGAAAATGGGACTGATATAGCAAAATTGCCACGCGATTTCAGATAGAATATGATGGTGACTGTCGTTGAGCGAAAGCCATAAAATGCCAATATTGAAACTGGATCAAACTGGTTTTCAAAGTGAGCTGTAAAACTATTCTCTTGTTGAATTTGGTTGTTTGAATCTTTGAATTTGACCAATAGAAATCATATCTTATATCCGACGACCGTTCGGTGTAACCAACGATCCTAGGTTCGAGTCCCGGATAGGGCAGTTGTTTGTGTGATGAATACGAGCATTTGTACCTGAGTCTACAAATCTATCTGTCGTATATTTATGTCTATTATAAATATACGACATATTTCCTTAGAGTCCATAACCTTATAGTGCGTACTTTGGGCTAGGCTGATTGGTGTGAATGTAAGAAATATTATTATTATTATTAGAGTAATCTATAATCTAAGATCACAGTGGTTTGTGTGTTTGTCTGTCCGACCTTTTTCCATTGTATCAATAACGTTACCATAGCAACGCGTTAACCGCAAGTAGTTCGTCTACCGGACGCTAGATGGCGCTACCGGAAAAATATATAATAATAGAAAAAAATTAAAGAATTTTGTCCACCCGTGACGGGCCGCTAGTCTATAATCTAAGAATACAAATTTGTTGTTTGTGTGTTTGTCTGTCCGCTCTTTTTCCAGCTCTTTTTTTATTGTATACGTTTTACCATAACAATGCGAAACCGGGTCAGCTAGTAAGAGTAATATATTTATAAATACGTTATAAAAAACTATTTATTATCGTTTTCTGTTGTTTATTTTGACAAGCTTTTTTATGAAGTAAAGAAATTTAATGTTGTCAATAAAATAATATGAAAACAGATTTTCTTTACCTACCTTTAATAAAATTAAGTACCTTCGAATATCGTATTCGGGTTAAATATATCTGAATATATCTTTTGTTTCGTGGATCTTCACAAGTTCATGAAATATTGTGTTTTTATGCAAGTAATAAGTAATTTTTCTCGTCGGTGTATTATATACTATTGGGTATATATTTTAATATGCTTAATAATAACATTTTTGAAGTAAAACATTCTTTAGCATTGTTGTGATTTGAAAGTCTATGAAACGAAAAAGTGACAGTAAAAAGAGACAGGCATTATGTGCCTGAAATCCATAAGATTAAACGTAGGAGAAATTGAGAGAGGAAGGAGTATGTACGTGTGTTAACACGTGTTTGTGTGCGCAGACGTAGTACGAAGCTTGAGAGAAGGCATCACAACAACCGTGCTATTTTATACGTGTACGTGTTATAATTGAAGGTTTTTTACTTATAAAATAGACATATACATAGACGTGTAATAGTCATAGAAATATGTATAAATACTTATGAATTCGATACAAATGCTTCTCTTCATCACACAAATATCTGCTCCTGTAGAAACTCGAAAGAAAAATCGTCAGTGCGAAACGCAGAATCGCTGCCGACGCACCAAACAATTATCATATTTGCATTTATTCGCGTCCGAAGCATTTTGATTGTTTTTCTAAGTACGTATTTTTGTTAAATTACGAATAAATATTGATTAATAAAATTACTAAGGTATTTAATTTAATATATTTTTTGCATTTACAATGACATATTTCTATAAGATGCTAGCCGATCCAGCCACGCGTTGCCGTGCCGACTGCAGAGCCATCTGCCGGGCTGATTTGTGATTCTAAACCATCCAGGGCGCCATCCAAACGTATAAAAAAAATTCATTCAAATCGGTCCAGCCGTTTAAGATGAGTTCAGTGACATACATACAGTTGAATTATATATATAAAGATAAAATAAGCCTGTAATAAAAACACGCTTTCAACCCCTCAGGTGGGATCATACATGAGTTATTTACATGCGTATTTTATATCTTAAAATAACTAAGATCTTTCGTGTATTCAGTGACGTGAAAATACCATAACATATATTCCTGAAATAACTTTTCTTTAATTACTCGTATCGCCTCAATGTCCGTACCTCTTGTCAGCACTCATTCGTTTTCTCTCTCTCGCACTTACTGTCTCGCTCATTAATTCACTCAATCGTCTTTCGCTCAGCTCCATAATCCTTTCTTATAAATCTTCGCGTTTTTATCCATATCTTTAGTACGTATATGTATATCAATGCTTATGTCTGGTGAAAGATAATATAACTATCTGAGCCGGCCACGCGTTGCTGTGTTGAAATTAAAATGAAACTAATCCTATGTCCTAAGTCGGAACAAATACAGCGAACTGAAATAAAATCATCAAATCGGTTCAGTAGTTTCGGAGTTCATCCCTGTCAAACTCTGTGACAGGGCATTTTTAAATATATAGAAAAATAATATTCCGGACAATGATTTACTTATATTTTTGTAAAAACAAAACGAACATGCGATTCAGATTAGCATAGTGCCAGCTAGTAACAACTTTAAGAACTAATAATGTTTGGTTAACATGAAATTTTCTATTTCGTAGACAGTAACAATACAATTATGTGTTAGACGTGTGTTAAATTTGCTTACTGGTCACTAAAACTTCTTCGATCCCTTAAATTCTTTGTCTGGAAATCGGTATCCGGACTGCTGGGCAACATCTTCTCCATAAAGATTCAGCTGTAATCTTCAATACGGGTTCTGTGCCAATTACTATATTACGTTCTCTTTTTTAATTTTTATATTTGTCCGACGCCTCTGTATGTTTCATTGCAGATATCTATTTTTGTTCTTTTATGTAAAAACGTGAATAATTTTTTAAAGTATCAGTAATATCGTTCACTTTATCAGCACATTCTGACGATAGCCGAACAAAGGTTGAAGTGTGAGGCGTTTCGATATAAATGTTAATCTTGACCATTCGCTCACGGAAGTGGCATTTACGACCTAAATGAGTTTCAATCTGATGGCCATTGTTCAGTTTAAGATTGTCGTAAAATCCTTTAGGACGTCGAGCTGGCAATAAGACCTAGGGCGTTCGATTCTGAAGGTTACAGCGAAGAAGTTAACGTTGTATTTCCAGTGGGAAGGTAGATCCTTATATTTTAAAACTAAGTTTTAGTGGCCAGTGCGCCGCTGTTACGTTCCACAAATGGCACCGCTAGACGGACTTAAAAATCTTTTCATAAGAAAGGTGTTGCGGTAATTTAAAAACTGTTACGATTTTTATATCAATTCATGACATATTTGAAGGACAAAAAAAGTATTAGGAACTAACTATTTAAAAGATATTTTGAATTAATGATCTCCTTTTTATCTACCTTTCGTAAATCATGTGGAGTTTAATAGACCAGAAAATCCTTGTAACTTTCAAAACTCGAGCAGTTTTTTCAACATTTTACGTAGCTGGCGTTACAACGTTACCAAATTGCTGGATGACAATGGTTAAGTAATCGCATAGCCGATGCAGCAAACAGAAAACATAGTGCGTTCGGATCCACAGATCACACATAATTTTAAATATTGTCTAAAAAGCTAGTAACTTTAATATGAAACACAGCCTTCTTAATTATATTTTATTTATATCTGCTTATTTAGGTATATGCCTTAGTGTCAATTTTTAAATTATGTATGATAAGTGCTTAAATACTTTTTATTGTAAAAGTTAGACCAAAGAATGTTTAACTTCATAAAATACGTTTTGTTTTTCTTACTTTAAAAGCCTATAATATTATTCATTGGATTTGGATTTGTTTTATTCATTACTCCCAAAGAGACTAAAAATAGTATTAAAAAACAAACGGTTTACAAATGGCTGAACAGTAATAGTGAAAATAAATAGGATGACAGATAAGAGCTCGTGATCATAAACGAACGGTTCGCCCACTGTAGTGACGTTTAACGATTTTATTTGTTTAAATTTATGGGGACTTCGGATAACAAAATTCAATTATTAAACATTTATATTTCAAAATAAATGATTGAAATTCTTTTCGCTTAGATGTGTTAGATGATTATCAGTAGTAATGTGATAATCATGAATGTATTTAGCTTAAGTAAAAAAATTACATATACAAGAATACCTGTTCATAATGTGTTTTGTTTGTTCCAGGTGAAGTGGAGCGGCTGCTTCGTGAGTACAGACAAAACCAAGAGCTGGTACGAAACATTGGCGCCCACTATTACCAGATCATCTACCCAGTGCAGCTGCGACACCACGAGAAAATGGGGATTTCTACGCGTGAGGTCAATACACAAAAGGTTAGTTCGTCATTCTGTACTTATTTTGACGATCTTCTTGGTCGAGTGGCACGCTTACCGGTTCTCTTGGTAACACCACTCCGTTCTGGGTTTAATCACCGACCGGATCATTGTGAAACACGACTTATTCTATATTAGCTCGTATCGGGTGCCATAGTACCGTCGTTGTTTCCGAATTCCATACCATCAGTGCTTCAGCCATTTATCAGCTTGGGCGCAGAACAACCTATGTGATATCGTCTAACATTGTATTCATATTTAAATTGTTGAGCTAAATGTAATGTTTATTTTTCATTTTTTTACATTGTTTTTGTTCTGCTTATTTTGTGTTTTTGTTTATTTGTTGTGAGGCTAATGTTTTGTCTATCTTTCTTTTAATTATTATCATATAATCAAATTATTAAATTATTTCGATCTTTGCTTCTATATACGTACTTGGCATTACTATTGTAATACTTACCTGAATATTAAAAAAGACAATAACAGTAGATTCACTTACTTAAATATATTTTTAACTTCGTAAATGCAATAATTTCAACAACACTGTAATCATCAAAAAACTTTAAGAATTGTATTATCCATTCTTATATTCTTTGTTGTTCGAAGTCGCCAGTTCTTATCTCGCAACCATCTGGTTCTATTATACGGAATTAATAGAATTACCTTTTTTATGTGGTTTTTATTCACAATTATTTTTTAGTCGGCGGGATTTCCTCCAGTATTTACGAGACCCTTAAGTGTGAAGTAGTGGTGATATAATACTCCGCCGGCACCACATGGTACATAGTTCCACATAAAAATAGTTTAAATTTCTTTTCTTGGATTGTCATTTGGTTTATAGGCGATTAATTTGGATTTTCATGTGATAATTTATTATTTCCGTCATCATTTGTAAGGATTTTATATTCTAAAATTTAATTTAAATCTGTTTTAATTCTCAAATAATATAAATATATAACAAGAACTTTTACGTTCGCTTCAAATAAAGTGACATGAATGCTTATAGCTATGATTTGACGCAGCGCATATTTGCTGGAACTTCACGAAACACAAAAGACAAAACAACAATAATTTACAACTTCATTCAACAATCAAAATAAAAACGATCTGCACAAACACATTCTTGCATTGCGATGTGAATAACACGACACATAGTAATTATACATCTTCTGGTCCATCCGACCCAAAAGTCCGGTCTCCGTTGCTAAACTAGAACCTGGAAGAAAAGTCAGCTGTAATTCTAGTGCCCTTGATATAGTACATCTGGCACAATAATAAGACAAAAATCCTGTGTTAAACTGGCAATAAACAAATATCCAAATAAGAAATAAAAAAAAGGACGGACTAAGAAGAGAAATAATTATATGACGAAACACAAATAAGACAGCCCTGATCTTTTCATTTAAATTGAAAATTATCCAACAATCTGCATTATGCGGTGGTTTGAATCAATAAGCACTGTATTCAGAGTCCGTTCCTTAAGATGCTTAATCTGCTCCTTCAAGTTTAGATTACTTGCACTGAATTCTCGTTATAAGAAAAGTTTGAAGGTAAAATCTGCTTAACAAGTTACTAGAATAATGTCACCGTTATCCTTCGTGGATTATTGGGATGGAGCTTCGAGAGCGCCACGACAAATTTCGTTATACAGTTGCATTTTCCTTGAGACCCTTTCTGATTGTAAGGTCAACATTGTCTGTTTGAATTATTTTCTATTCAATCACGCAGGAGTTGCTACATCATGGTTATATAAAATTAGTGTATGGATAAGATTTTATTACGTTATTTTACGTTATTTTCTCTTATTCGTTTTATTTTATTATTGTTGTCATTATTAGTAAGTTCAGTTTACAATTATGAAGATAAAGCAACTTTGAGCTCGCATTGTACATTATTGCCAAATAATCCTATAGTTTTTCGGAGTGATCGTACTTTTTATGAACTTTGTTTATATTATAATATTTAAATTTTTCCGGATTTGACTGGAACGAGCAGTTTTGTGTCATTATCATAAACATATTTTTTATTTTTATTTATTTAGGATGGGTTAATTCTTGGTCCCAATCAAGCCCGGGGGCCAAGACAGAATCCACGATAGAACGAGCTAGCCCAGAAGGTGCCTATTCGGGTGAATAGGCACCTTCTGGCTTTGAAAATGGACGACTTTAAGATCTCGAAAATACGCAGGGAGGGAGTTCCACTCGACATACTTTTATAAATATTCCTTGTGTTTGTATCATATTACATGTATGTCTATCCGATAACCTAGTATCCATAACACAAGCCTCACAGTGCTTACTTTGGGCTAGACTGGTGTATGTGTATGAAATATTATTATTATAATTTGTATTTCCCAAAATCTTCGCTAATTTAAAGTTTTCCAACACAAATACATTAAAGTTTCTTCATTTATTGTTAAGTGGAGGGTTTGTTAAGAAATTTCATAGGGGATTATAATTAATGGGATACCTGCAGACGGTGCTCGATTGAGCGATCTTAGCAAGTTCAAACAAGTTTTTAGAAGTTAAATTGGCTGCCGAGCGAATATTTTGTGTGCTCAGCCGTGGCAAGAATGTTGAGTAACGGATGACGCGTGCGATCAAAAGTCAGGGCAAAGCCTGGTCTAAGTAGCCACTTTGATTAAATGACCTGTTTGTTTTTATTTACCAACCTTATATAAAAATGTTACGCAATAGCAATAGTAGCAAGATTTTTATTGATTAGAATATATTCATGCTCAAAACTCGGGCACAAAGGAACATTTCAAGTATCTTATTAATGGCCGCCGATAAAAAAACAATTAAGAAGTCCAGAATGACGTACATTAATTTTCTGTGTGAATTGAGTCTCAAGTAGTCTAGACTAGTGCTAATGGCTACAGATACAGGCGGTACTGATACCTCAATGTGCCTTTCGAAACACCTATGATAATAAACTAAAAAAAATGTGGTCCTCAAGGTATTCCAATGATTTTTTTGAGCGACGGCAACATTTTTTATATAAATAACATTGTTTATTTTTTTTTTTGAAGTGAAAACTTCTTATGGCGCGTTGGGCACTTTTGTGGGTGAGCATTTTCAGCCGTTCTCGCGACAGATGAGATTTTACACAGATATACTCCGCGTGTATTCTTATAATATATGTATACTATACGCGCTCTTTGCATGGGCATTCGTTCGTGCTCTCGCGACAGACGAGATAACATACCTATATGTATACTAAGAGTGTATAGGTATGCGAGAGCGCTGCATGCTATACGCAGTCTTTGCATGGACATTCGTTCGTGCCCTCGCGACAGACGAGATTGAGAGTTTTTTATATTTATTTTATAAATGAATATTAAACGGAAAATTTATTTATTTAAATATTTCATTTGACTTGTGTTGCTGCTATGTTATTGTGTTAAAAAAAAAACAAAGGGTTAATCTAAAGTGTTAATAGAATTAATAAAAACATTGTTGTAGTGCTTTTGTATACTATAGTGTTACTATATTTTGTATACATTATTACAACTGCTACTCGTCATCACGTAAGTAAATGATTATTTTATTTGGTAAATTTTGTTACGTACATGATACGTACATAAACAAATGCAACACGTTATTAAATAAAATTATCTAAGAATTGAGAAACACGTGGGGTACATATATGTTTACAATAGTGTACAATACTATTAGTATACGCATAGGTATATATCAGCTGTCTCTTTCTTCGGCTAGGGAGACAACTTCCTGTTTTACCAACAGTTACATTACAAGAATACAAGTTTGGCGCTAGCGTTTAAAAAGGCGCTGCATTTAAAGTTTGAAGTTGATAATTTTTTTTCTTTGTAATATTTTTTTGAAGTGAAAGCTTCTTTAACGGTACTTTTTTTGGAATGGGTAAAAATTTCTAATCGAAAACTTCTTTCTGATCGAAAATTCGTAAGACGGCGTAGGGCGCTTGCGCGATGTGCGTATAGTCGTGTCATTTTTAAACTTCATAGTGACAGTTACATTATTATTTTTTTTAAAACTGTCATCATGAAATTTTAAAATGGCAGGTAATGTCATGAGAACGCATGCGTTCAACTGATTTTATTCATTGCGCATGTGCAAAATCCTGCACATGCGCACAAAAAAATGCAACGAACACGACTTGGTGTGTTTGTTGACATGTTTGTATACGATAGCGCAATAAATGAATATTGTATTTTACCACATAAATGATAGCACTTTTATACTGATCATTAAAGCAATTCGTGCGAAATTATTCCTCAACCATTTCAAAATATCAAAAATGCACAACGTTAATATTCAAGTTTTCACTTCTGCCGGCACTCGCGGAGTGCAACCCGACGTTTTTTTTATATATTTTATGTATGCATTTTCAATGCGATCTTATAAGATAAATTATTATAATAGAAAAATACTAGAAAAAATCGACTCGGGTCACAAGTAAATTCTCAGGCGGGAATCGAACCCGCAACCTTTGGAAATCCGGTCCAATGCTCTCCGATTTTTTCTTGTATTTTTCTATTATAATAATTTATCTTATAAGATCGCATTGAAAATGCATAAAAAAATATATAAAACTAAATGGCTGTTTCATCTTAATCGATTGCTCAAACATTTATAAAAATGTTTCTTTCGAATACGAGAGGATGTTCCTCTCATTGATGAAACAACGCTGGCCTACAGCGTAAAATCAGGAAGGTACTAGAAAATTTGGATGAGTGTTCACAAGGCTCGGTAGCTCAATTGGGAGAGCATTGGACCGAATTTCCAAAGGTTGCGGGTTCGATTCCCGCCTGAGAATTTACTTGTGACCCGAGTCGATTTTTTCTAGTATTTTTCTATTATAATAATTTATCTTATAACATTGTTTAAACTAAATAACGATAATTATTGGTGAATGCAAAAATCTTATCTTATTATTAAGTTTTGTATAAAGCATAGTACGTTTTTATTTTTCTATAAGTAATAACGGTGGCAACAGAAACGGTTTAAGCAGTAAAAATAGTTACTAAATTTATTTTTTGGTCAATTTCCGATGATTCAAAGCACTCATCCGGTTAGCGAAAGATCGGAGTTCAAATCCTACCTGATGACTCGGGGGCTTGGTTGTTTTTTTACAGGCGTAATTTAATTCTAAAATGCATAAACTTAAACTTAATGGTTAAACCCCTTGCCTTCCAACTCCTCAAATCACAAAAAAGTAATTCAAATTTACCTTCAATAAATTGCAGAGGTGTTGCGATTTTATTGTCTAATCATCAAGGGATTTAGATTTGTAGCAAAAATATTTAGTTTGGCCTTTACAAAATCTGTGATATTTATTCCAAAAGCTCCGAGGGATTGTAGCTAAGCTTGATTGAACTGTGGAGGAATAAATTCATTTGATGGATTCTGAATGCTCCAATTTATCTTGATTTTATGTGCAAGTTTCCACTAATTGTTGTTGGTTTGCTCATGGAAAGATATTTTTAAGAAAAAAAGAACGACACATTTAATAGAAACAAACTAAGAAATAGATCTATCTAATATATTTCGTCATAATGTAAAGTTCATGCCACTAACTAAATAAATATGAGAAACAATACATATTCAGTACATTTCGTATATGCTTTATTTTATTATTTTAAATATTTATCTATAAGTATATTATATTATTTTTGTTTCGTGTTGGCTCTACGGAAGATCAGCGTTACAAATGAATGTTTGTAACATATGCTGAGTGGAGACCTTTTCAGTAGATGTAAGTTATAAAGTTTAAGGAAAATTTCATGTAAGAACATTTCATTTTCTTGTATTCTACCGAATAAATATATTTGAATAGATTTGGCTGTGTAAGAAAAAATTGCCTTATTAAATTAAGATCCACTTTTTGTTGCTCATACTGATTCGTTTCTGATTGCCACTGACTTAAATTACATTCTACACTTCCTTTTCAATAAATAAAAATATCAAGGCTCACTTCACACAGAACCCAAAATCAGGCAGTTTGAACATAATGACCTTACATTTAATAAATACTAAAAAGATTTACCTTTTGAAAATAATATATAAAATCAAAAGTATTATCAGAAGTGTATATAAAATACATTATAATGTAGATTAGTTTTATAACTAAAACTCGTTTTACTGTTCTCCGCATGAATACTCGTCATTTATTGAATTTCAAAACACCATTTACAAAAGCGTAGGCTGACGAAATATTAATAAATACAGATCTATATCTGTCCTCACCCCTCTATTGAAGGTTTAAAAATATCCTAAATGATCGGTTGCTAAGCTGCTGAAATATAATAAGTAAAATTTACTTTAGGGTAACAGTACTAATGAAATTTTATTCACCGAAGATGCCTTTCTGTTTTTGGTGGACTTTGTCAAATTGTCCATAACTTATCAAAAGCTTTTCACACTGTCTCCATGGCCATACTTAAACAAACAATTGTGGAGTCAGTCATAAGTATGGATGTCTTTCTTCTAACTATCTTACCTACCGAAGGCAATGTTTTAAATATGGTGTTTTTGTCAGTAATTATCAATTTATTAATTGCGGTGTTCCTCAAGGAAGTGTAGTTGGGCCATTATTGTTTTTACTATTTATATACAGCCTGTGTGACACTTCAATACTATAAAGTCATTGTTAAAAATGTGTAAATGCTTGTATTATGATTAGGTCCGCTTAGGCTAAAGCTGACATCTCAACTTTGTTACGTTCTCCTATGTTAAAATCTTAGCAAACCAATTAATCTTAATTTTGTAGCGTGATTTCAACTGTGATTTAGAAAAAAATATAAAATTTCGGGCAAGTTGGATTTGATTGAGATGTACACGTACCTACTTGTCACCCAGTTTTATGGACATAGTTGATGTAGTTTATGATGACTCTATTGGAGAAACTGTTTATATCAAAGCGAGTGATGGAGCACTAACTTTAGATAGCTAGAAAAGTAAACTCGCTATAGATATTTTAGATAATTATTTAAACACATATTATAATATATTCATAGAACGGTTAGTGAAAAGCAAAATTTACATACTATGTTAGTAAAGTATGTTTTTTTTATAAATCGATTATTTTATTATGAGAATTACCAAGAAACTCAGAATCGGAGAACGCACCTTATCAGCTATTGTCTTAAAAATAGTGTTGCTACCCTCCCGCACCCAGCGATGAAGGGATGCCACTGGTATGCGCCTGATTGCGTAAAAGTTATCACAAAATTCAAGAAACAAGAGATTTATTTGCATTAGACGTGTTAAAAATAGATGACATACATGATAAAAACCAACATTTTTTGCAATAATTTGGGATATCCTATAAAAAACCATGTCATAAAACATGACATGTCATTAGTCTAAAATAATAATTTCAATCATAATAAATAATGTCGTCATTTCAAAATTATTTCTAATTGTATAATGCCAAAATATTCCTTGAGATTAGAAGGGGATCTTATAATAAGCCATTTTTGCAATTGTGGTGCAAATTTATTCGTAAATGATTCTCTAATTTCAAGGTATTTTATTATAAATTGGTATTGACATACAAACAAAATTCTTTTCGTAAAATGCACTGTGGTTAGAAGGCATTTTTAACAGAGTTGAATCTTTTGGACGAAAACGGGTATTTCTTTTGTCTTTTATGTGTTTGGTGACGTCTAATAAAAGTTCCAACTTCTAAAATATACATCGCGGTTAACGTTCATAAATTCTTTTTTTTTTAATAAAGTCAATATTAATAATCAAATTATAACACAAGAGTTTACGATCACATAAACTTTAAAAGCTAAAATATAACTCCTTAATATTACATATTTCATATCTAGAAATAGCAAATATAAACACGGGATCAGTCAAAAACCTACATGTTTCGGCAAGCAATGTTGCTGAGAAAAATCGCTTATATGTCAAAAAACTGAGTCACAAAGAGATCGCAAAAGCCTATATTTTTATGAAAATGGCTTTTTCTTTTGATGTGGGAGAACGAATGCGTTATTCGGTTGAAGAAATCGATAGGATTTTTTTCTGCAGGCAATGATATTAAACTTTCGTTAGACGGCGGTGATTTTTTTGAATTATGGAGTTTGGAGGTTTGTGAATATTGTTTTTAATATAACCCGTATTGTAACTAATAATTTATTCCTGAATTTAAACATTTAAAGCGATTTTAACAAGAATAATTTGAACTTGCCTTCAATTTCAGACGAGACTCAAAACCTTAAGCTTTGAAATTTGGGCCACTGCTCTTTGAATTGAGCTAGAAAGACGCTTTACAGATTAATTGTCTTTTTTTTTCAAGAGTGGTTTCAGCATCTCAATTTATAGACAGTCACCCGGTCTCAAAGAAAGTAACATTAAAGATGCTGTTTGTTCCTTTTGTTTCCAATTAAAATAAATATACGATATAGGTCAGTCCCCTGTCAGAGTTTTTTCGTCGTTTCGGAAGGGTCTCTCAATTTTCAACCTGGTGATAGACTGAGTTGCTTTTAGTAATGTAGAGAAATATAAAATAACTGGAATATATAATAAAATAAACGCAAAAGCTATTAGTTCTCTTTTATATTTAATATAATTGTAAAAATCGGTCCTCTGTGCCAGTTCCTTTCATCGGTTCTCGGAATAGTCTTACAAATTTGTACTGTTTGTAGAGTGAGTGGCTTTCAACAATGTAGGGATTATTAAATGAATTAAAAATGATATAAAATAAATTTCTTTTTGCTGAAATTTAATTATGTTACTGAATTTTGTGAGTGAGTCGTAAGTACATGCATAATGAAATATAGTAGAGTCATATATTTTCAGTCGTCCTGTAAACATATCACCCGAAATAAACGACAAACATAAAAACAAACTTGTTTTATGTATCAGTTAAAGGAATTTCATTTTCAGGCTGTACGAAAAGCAAAAGTTTTAAATTAACTTAAAAAAAGACTCTCGTTTCCTTAAGCGACCACTACATTTTCTTTATATAGAAAAAACTACAAAGTAACTTGCATAAAATATTAACCGCTGCTTCCGAAGAATTTAGAGGCTTTGTCTTAACAAAAGTTTACAACTTGCTGCAAATTGTATTACACTCGGGGTCCGTAGTCGACTTTAGCACCATAACCAAACTTGTTGATATCGCTTATTGAACTTGTAACAGTTAAAATATTTAACCCGCTCTCCATTTCCAATTGTGAAGCAAATTTCATTGTTTTCGGTGCAGTTTGTTCGGTGATATCTTTCATTTTCCTTCTGTGTTGACAGATATTTGCTTTGTGTCAAATTAAAATACATTTATTACTTTTATTTAATATGAAACATTTTATTCAGTAATGACGATTTGAAAAACAACACTCCTTTGTCGACAGGGTTTTTATACAACTTAAAACATGAACAACACTTATATTTTTGCTTTTTTACTGTTTCATTTTAAATTTTCATGGTCACTAACATTATAGTAATATAAGTTATTTACGGGATTGTTACCATGTACCCTGTTATTGAGTTTCCGATATTTCGGCACTGTTTAGGTGCCATGATCATGTCGCTCCGTGAACTTATATTACTATAATGCAAATGTTTCGTTTTAACTCTCTACGTGATTAAGTAATATTGTAAGATAATACTTTAAATCAAGTAAGAATACCAAAAATAATTTATGGAAATTAAACTTTTACTTTAACACCCGTAACAATTGAGCGTAGCAACATGTAGCAACGTAACGCGTCTCGCAATGTAGCAATGCAAGTAGCAATGTAGGAAGTGTAGTTTACGTAGCAACTAACAGACAGTACGTATCGTACAGTTCCCAATTGTATTTACTAATTGGCAACTAGTTTTAATAATAATATTTCAAACGTGATTTGGTATTAAGGTCGATCCATTTGGTCTCAAATAATTCCGTAACTATCCATATTCTTTGTATCCTATAAAAAAACTTTAAGGATCGTTTAGGGTCTCTATACACTTTTGGAATAAATATCATAACTTTTAAATATAATAGTTGAATGGAATTCTTAAATTTTAAGTTAAAAAAAGAAGTACAAATGAATACTATAGTTATAAGTAATACTATAGAAGAATATAAGTTGAATCCGTAATATCAGGCAATTATAGCAAGAATATCAACTCCAGTGTGTTTAATTAATTTGGAGCGCAGACTATATTTTTAAAATATTAACATGGATAAAACCTAGGTAATTTAATTGAATTTTGTTCTTTTAATTGAATTTATAAGACTTATTTTTGGTTTTGCAAAATCTATTCTGTGATAATAAATGTAGCTATTTGAACACATAGTCGGTCTTTATTTCTTATTGCCGCATGTGAATAGATAAAGACATCAAAAAACACACAAAACTTCAAATCGGAATATATAATTACTAAAATAATAAAAAAATGGGTAGAAAAACTGAAAATTACGAAAAATCTATTTGGAATGGGTAAAGAAATAAATAAAAAATATTTAACTTCACTCGCTTTATTCGTTAAGAACAATAAACCCGTTAATACTTAATTATTTTACAAAAACAGACCTTTGAAAATAACATCAACATTCGAATAATAAAAAATGGCGAACCGAACTTTTAAGAAGTGAAAAATTACAGATTAGAAAGATTGCTTCCGGCAGCGAGCCAGTAGACGGCGTGAACGAGAGGGCCGTGTAGCAGAAGTCTCTGTACTAATCAAATATTCCATATATAAAAACTCAATTATTATTAAAGTGACTGCGGACAAAAGATCTGGAAGTTTCTTTGGCCAACGTTCAAGTATAGCTATCCAACGAGGAAACGCCTTTTTCGACAGCAGCGGTGAGACTGGTATTCAACTTTTTTAGTTTCTTTTATTTGTTATTTTATTATATCTAGATTTAATTAATATATTAAATTATTATTTTTAAAAAAGCTTTAACTTAGATTATTCAAATATTATAATATGTTCCACTTATTATCAGTATATCCAGGTAAAACTATAATTACACAGATTTTCTTATTAAACAATCCCCTTTCGTAAGTAAAGCCGCAATTACATTTGTAAGTATATTTAGAAACCACAAGTCTTTGACTTTCCCTACCAAGTCCCTTAGCACTTAATAACACGTAACGGAAACGCAACCGAGACGTCACCATAACTACGTAGTAATCTCGCTCTGGTTATGGTTAATGCGCAATTGAGATAAGTTTGTGAGGTAATGAGTTTAAGAAATTGTTTTATAGTAATAAAGCGTGCATTATAGTTTGTTTTAAAGCGTGCATTATATTTAAAGAAATTATAACTAAAAATGGTTGTATGTAAAGTTAGTTTACGGACGATAATTTTTCGTGATAGCGTCATAAGAAAACATTGATGAAAAATTGAATACTTTTATGAATTGAATTATTATCACTGAATTATCATTATTTTGTATAATACAAAGAAGGAGGTAATTGATTTTTTTTTCGATAAATTAACATTAAGTTGTTTTAATAAACCATGGAAACCACATTAACTTTTCACTTCATGAAGTGGAAGAGAGATAGATGCGCCACAAGTCGAACGCTTAGGCCGATCGTGCCTCTCTGTCACTTGTTCCGCGCTCTCGCTTGCTCGCGGAACGTTACACTTCTTCGTGCGTGCATCCGGCGTTCATCTATTTATAAGACCTTATCATGTCAAAAAATATTTGTCCTACCTTACGCCTAAGTCCGGTTGATTTTTTCTAGAAATAATCTCTTTAGATATAAATATTTAAGTATCATTTTTAAAGTAGGGAAGTATATAACTATTCCATAGCGCCTTACAAGTTATTCTATGGCGCTTAGAATAACTTATTCGTCGTGTTATGTAAGAATAACGTTGTAGGACAATTCACTTTAGAACAAAATTATTGAGACATCAATAGGAGGATCAATAGGACAATATTAGAACGAGAGACTTGGGATTCAAACCTACCTGAAGTGAATTATTTATTTTTTCATTGTAAGAGATTTGCATTTTAATGCTGAAAAATCATTTGTTTTTACTTTAGGATTAGAAGATAATAGAACGTGGTATATTTTAACCACAGACTTTTTGAATTACAACAGTTTGGGAGAAAAAAAAATTATGAGAGCAATTAAATTAGGATAATAAATAACAATCTTTAAGATAAACAATAGGGAACTGTTCAAATCCCGACACAACAAAAAAAATGTATTTTGACATTTCTAGCAGCAAATTATTAGTGTATTGAAATTTGTTTTTTGCCATATTCATATCATATGGCATTGTGATATGGCATATTTGCCATATCACAATGCCATATTTCTATAAGATATAAAATACGCCTAGCAATACGATACCGAAAGGTTCCAATCCCATCGGAGGGCTCGGAGGCGTGGTTGATTTTGACAGGCTTAGTTTTTATCTTATAGTAAATTATTTGTCATAAAAGTTAAACTGTTGAATGTTGATAAGGCTCATCCATCGTATGTCAAACTTAATTGTTTCTGTATGTTAATTGAGATTTTATTTCTTTCTTCTAGGGCCGTGGCTATGGATCGGACTACCAGCAGGGGACCAGGTCCCGCGCACGGGTAAGTCTTATATATATAACTATTTATTTACTCTTTACAATATCTACATTGAAACAAATGATTAAAAATAACTGATCTATGTTTATTAGTTATTATTATATATTTAAAACAAAGTACACACTGACTTACCCCATAATGCCAGCAAGTTATTATAAATAATTATTCATACTATTTGATTTAACATGTCAAAGTATACTCTGAATAGTGATCGCCGAATTTATACAAAAATTTAAAAATGTCAAGCACCAATACAAAATTTACATATTTGTCAAAACAATCTTTACAACTAAACTGTTTTCCGTTTGGTGTAACACAGTATGCATAGCCCATACAGTTTCATTTTGGGATATTTCTTTTCCCAATTCGGTGACAATCAAAAGATGATGAATGAAAAATACTTCTGTTCCGAAAAGTTTCAATATATATGTGGAAATTTAATGAAAACATCGCGATCATTTGTGAGAACGCAAAAAGACACATCTTTGCTGGTTCATTTCACTCGCCAACATTCATTTATGTTTAGAAAGACTAAAAGATTAACATATGTAAAAACGCTTGTCATAAAAATATTGATCTCTAACTTAACTAAATTTTAGTGAGTAAACAATAAAAATAATAATAATAACTTTATTGACTCATTTCTTTTCTAATAACTAGACATAACAAGTTATGAGAAATTAATTTTAAGAGTTTCACAATCGTCAGTCGGCCACCCCTCACCGAACTAGGAATAAACCTGTATCTCGGTTGATGAGTAGGAGACAGTCGAAAGGAAGTCTTCTATGCGATGAAAGAAACGATAAAAACTATGGTAACATTTACATGCAGTAATTCCCAAACTAGAGTAAATCTGTTACTTGGGAATTGGAGTCTTACAAAAAACATTTGGATACAAAGCAAGGCTTAAATTTTATAATTCTTATATAAGTATACTGCTGCCAGATTTGTAAGTGTGTGAAGGTGTGTGCGTGGAAAGTATAGTTGTGTTTGTGATTCTCGTGTATCAATAAAAAAATTACTTAGCAAAAAAGAACAAATAATAGGCCTCATCCCTGAGTGACATGTACCTAGTCTAGTTGTGGTATTCTTCGCGAGCGGTTGCATTAATTGCGACAATTCAAAGTAACATAAACATTTTATATTGAAATAAAGGAAATTATGAATTAACGTAAAATAAATAATAGTGATGCAATTTTTTATCACTATTTGCAAAATGACACTACCAATTATAAAACGAATTATAATCCTCCACAACGTCTGTCTGTCATTCTGTTAGCGATTTTCTAGGCCAGGGTGTATAGGAACCTTCTGGGTTAGCTCGTTCCATCGTGGATTCTGTCTTGGGCCCCGGGCTTGATCAAGAGCTAACCTATCCTGAATTAAAAACAAATTACTGAACGGATTTTTATGCGGTTTTCACCAATAAATAGAGTGATTCATGAACAAGATTTAGGCATATTACTTGTCAATGATTAACTTTAAAATACATACATAAAATAATAATATTATATTTATATTATAGCAATACGTAATGATGGAATAAATAAAATATGAAACACACAAACTTGTAAGTTAATTAAAGGATAAATAAGGCGATCCTCCTCTCCTTTAATTTGCTGTACGATTACAGGCTCCACAACGAACGGCACTATTATAAAGATCTTTTATACAGTCTGGAATAGCAATAGATAAATGAAGTATTCAATTTAATTCTTACACTTACAGTAACTTTGATTTGTATAAATATATAAATATAAATATAGATTTATTTAAACTAGCTAACCCGGCCACGCCTTGCGAGTTTAACCCAGCCACGCGTTGCTGGTATAACCCGGCCACGTTATGCTGGTATGGTAACAAACACACACACATATACAGTTTTGTCATAATACTATGTTGATGAGGTATTATGCCAAAATAATCTTGTGCAAATAACGTCTTAATTAAAACTAAATAGTTCTGGACCATATTCAATTCCTCTAAAAGTTTATAATAAACTACCTGACCCAGCCACGCGAAGCTGTGTTATAAATTAAAATAAAGCCTATCCTATCTTTTAAGTTAGATCAAATAACAGATAGTTACGAAGTTTGATCAAAATCGGTTAAGTAGTTTAGGAGTCCATCGCGGACAAACAACGTGACACGTAATTTATATATAACTAGCTGTCCCGGCCACGCGTTGCTGTGCCGACTGCAGTGCCATCTGCCGGACTGATTTGTGAATCTAAACCATTCTCAGATCCCCTTGAACACACACAAAAAAATTCATTCAAATCGGTCCAGCCGTTTAGGAGGAGTTCAGTGACATACACACTCACAGAAGAATTATATATATAAAGATAAGATTACCGGAATATTTAAAAGCTGAGACCAGTATAAATAAATTTACAAATACTTTAAAAAAGCTCTTTATTACAAATTGCTATTACTCTATTGAAGAATATTTTAAAGATAAATTTTAACGAAATGTCTGCCCCTCTCTCTTCTTTGTTGAGGTGCCTATCAAGGTACATGCGATTGTTTATAGCTTAAAAGAAATGCACCATATACTGAAGCGGAGCAGATTGGTGGTTTCAAAAATATAAGCTCTAGAGAGTTCGATGTATATGTGTGTATTATAGCTTGAAAAAAAATTTTTTTGCTTACCCATAGAGTCAATGTTTCTTGTTCATAAGTTGTTTCTTTTTGCGAATTCCAAAACTCCGTAACGATCTAGTCCTAAACCTATTGGTTCGATTTATTACAAAAAAAATTGGTTGTCTGTAAAGTCAGTTTACGGACGATAATTTTACGTGATAGCGTTATAAGAAAACATTGATGAAAAATTGCATACTTTTATGAATTGAATTGAAATAGTTATCATTATTTTGTATAATACAAAGAAGGAGTAATTTGATTATTTTTTCGATAAATTGACATTAAGTTGTTATTATAAACATATATAAATTGCACAACCTTGTTCCGCCGTCCCCATTTTTTCATCGGACAACCAGACTAATAAATTGGCGACACCGTTATATGGTGGATACACCAAAGAGTCGCACTAAGTGTTTTGGTTTCAATTTTATGATACGTACCGCTAAGGAGTGGAACTCTTTGCCTGAGTCTGTGTTTCCTGACAAATACAATTTGGGGGTCTTCAAGTCACGAGTGAATAGGTATCTTCTAGGCAAGCGCGTCACATCCTAGATCGCATCGACGCTTACCATCAGGCGAGATAGTGGTCAAGCGTATGCCTATTTTCTATAAAAATAGGCATACGCTTGAGAGATGCGCCACAAGTCGAACACTTAGGCCGATCGTGCCTCTCTATCGCTTGTTCCGCGCTCTCGCTTGTTCGCTCGACTCAGGCGGAACGTTACACTTTTTCGTGCGTGCAGCCGGCGCTCATCGATTTATAATACGTTATCACGTAAAAAATACGCAAATTGTCTAGGAAGACATGGAGTTATGGAGTCGTATTCATTTCGTCAATAAATCTGATCCATGGGAGCTTCGCTCCAATAAATAAAAATAAATAAATATGCCAATGAAACTAATACCCCATTATTATTCTATACTAAACGTATGCTTATGGGTGAATGTCTATAGTAGCGCGCCAGTAGTTTCAGGATTTAACACTTCAGCTTCAGATGAGTACACCGGTCACGTATCACACGAAAGTTAATTAAAATGTTGCAACTAACGGGCTGTTGCGCCAAGAGATTTATAGAGCTAGTTGAGTTTCTTAACGCATGCGAGCAAATTAATTTGTACCGTTTGAGGATTGAATAACGCTGTTTTTCGCTTGTTTTCTTTCAAATATCAGTTTTCAATGGTATTAATCATATTTAGCTCATACGCACACATTACACATTCAAATAAAACAACTTTTTACGGATTTTCGCGCATTTATTTCTTCTATTTTTCTATCTTGACTTTTCGACTCCTTTACAGGAGCCGTGATCACAGGATGGCATTACATTGGTCTTCATATATTTCCTACTACTTTCACAATATTTTAATCGGACACGTTCCTAACTGTTAAAATTTATATTTAAAAAATCGGTTAATGTCTATTTCCTTTATCACTTATTTCGTCACGATGACTCGGTTCAACTTAAAGTTATGATATGTAAAATATTAACTTGCAATTTTGCGCGTAGGTATCTTAAGTGCATTTGCAAAATAAAATGTGTTATACCTCCACTCTTAAATGTAAAATATCATTACGCATTGCCAGTCGTAAGTGTAACACTTAACACAGAATAAAACCCAGTAATTTTTCCTTAATAAATAAATAAATAAATTCCGGACAACTCACAACAATTATTTAGTTAACAAGCTGAGATTGTATTTTCACCGGGATTTGAACTCAAGAACTGACGCAGAATGGTTTACCATAAAACAAGTTCGAATCCCAGCCGATGACAATTTCGTTAACACTTTTTATAGTTATCACATTAATAATATATTATTTATAAAAGGTTTATTTAACTATTGTTTTTTGTTGATTATATATGGTGAAAATGTATAAATATTGTTACTTCCGTTAAAGGTTGCCAGTTAAAAGTAGTCCTGTCGAAGCCAACTACGAAGTCTCGACCCTATTAATTTTATAGTTCTTGAATTTATAAACGAGTCCAATTTGTAGTGAATAAATGAATGAATAATTTATAATTTTAGGAATTAATCTAATTGTATGCTTGTCCATTGTATTTCTTACTCCGCGGATCATCAACATACTTCTAGATATAAAATCAAATTTGGTTGAAGAAAATCTTCTTGAAAATTAGTATCTACGTTATCCCGACAACTAAATATATGTTAAGACTTTTTCTGATGTCAATGCAATAAAACACGTCTGTATAATCAAGTCTCAAGCATTGGCAAAATTGAAAACGCTCTGGTAAATGTTACAAAGGGAATATTCAATAATATTTCTATGAGCAACCGCCCTATATTTCATTTTATACAATACAAATACGACAAAGATAGAAGTATTCTCGCGAAGTTTATTAGTTTCGAGATAATAAACATTACAAGAGGTTGTCTCGCAATATTCCCATTGTGTTCGCTGGCACTGTCATAACCCTTTCTAAAATTATATTAAGGGCCTACCCGAAGTAGAGCCTTCTTGTTATTTATATGAATAATAAAGTCGAGCGAATTGGGAGATTAAATTTTTGACATAATACGAATTTTGGTCAATAGACTTTGGAGTATTCTTTATATTCAAAATGCGCCGAGAACTTTTGTAATTCTTGATTGCTATAAAAAGTACGTAAGAAGGTATTTATTTACCTATGCAGATGGTACCATTTGATTCTTAGGATCGAATTTTTTTTTAAAGAAATGTATTTTTTTTTTCAATGTTTATTCTTTTCTATGACAATGAAAACACAAAATTTGTATTATTGATGAAAAAGGTCTAGTAAAATCATTGTACAAGAGACACCAAATATAACCTTTCGTTTACATATAATAAGATTCTAGTTTGATCGTTTCTAATCAGGAAATTTGATGCGTACCTCCGATATCTGGAATTTCTATGACGCACTTCAATCAAGTCGATGACCGAGGAATTGATAGCAATCGCTGTAACAGATATTGAACTGAGTCAGATATAGCAGCATCTTTCAGCCCTAATTGCATAATAAATCAATATTACACATAACACACATTGTTCTTACCTTTAAAGAAGAAGAGAACAATAATCAGACCCGAGCCAATACTGAAAAGTTCGATTATTACATTGATCCGGGTAGATATCAAACGCGGGACCTTGAAGTGGCGTAACCATTAAAACCGATAAGCGAACCATTCGACCACTATCGTCGACATACATATATCGAACTATGTAGAAGAAACTAACATAATAGCATATGAAGTAGCAATAGTAAAACAACAAAATATCGTTGAAAATTGTGATAAATTGTTAGATAATAAATTATTGATTCTGAACGAGAATTTCAATTGTAAAGAAAATAAGCTTCTTTATACCAACTGAAGGCAATCACCGCAATAATTGGACCTTAAAAAGACACAGAAATAGTTACAGACTTTGAAATTTTACAAATTAATAACTGGATTTATAAGAATGGTCTCAAATTTGTGATGAACTAATTTAATGTTTCTGATAAATATAATTACCGACTTATAACGATAAATGTATATATTATTTATTAATTTAGTAGAAGCATCACTTACATATATGTATGCAAAATCATAATAAGACGTCCTCTCCTCTCTCAATTGCTATACCCTGCTAAGTTTTTAATATTCTTTTTTTTTAAGTGTCACTTTATGGTATGGAATAAAATATTGATAATTTTCATCCGCTTACTCCGCTAAATGCACTGCCTTACAATTACAACATTTTTTATTCGAAATCTTTCTTACAAAAAGCATTTCTTTTCAAAAAGTAAGTAAGTTAAGTTAGCCACTAATACGAAACAGTCTCTCATTCAATGTTCTTTTAACAAATTCTAATGATCATATGACTTGATATCTTTTCTCGTACAATTTTGTTACATCTTATTTGTTCAGATAGATTACATTCGAAAAATCTTCAATTACTAAATCAGCTTACCACAGCGAAACGTAAAACCGTATAACAGGGATAGTGGAGGTAATACAGACGAAACACACATGAACAAAGCCGATGGTAAAAGATAGCTACAAATATAATCCGATTGAGTCCTCAAGGGAAAGCCTTTGTCAACCGGCTGCGCCCTGTAACATTTCTGACAAATTAGAGACGTGGCCAGTACCCAGCCTTAATTGGGCAGTTTATCACGGCCCATGGATGTGTTAAGATCGTGAAAATTTCCTATTTTCGTGTGAGCGTTTGTTTTTCGTTGGCCGTTTTAATTAAGCTATCTTTTAGTGTGATTGAGCTAAGTGCTTAGAAAGAGCCAGGTCAAATAATTATAATGCTGGTAATTCAAAACCATTTAAGTACCACTATTACTGGATTAGTTGGAACATCTTGTCTAATATTACTATCATTATTTCAGGATTAAACATAATTTTCTATTCTGGTTTCAAAATTGTTTTGTTTCTTACGTTTCTGCGAACATTACACATTTAAATAAAACATCTTTTTTCACGAAATATTGTGCATACATTAGATTTCAATCGTGACGTTTCGACTCCTTACAGGAGCTGTGATCACAGGATGATTAATGTAATGGCTAATGATTAATGTAATGTAATGGCTAGCTAGGTTAATTGGTGAGAATGTAAGAAATATTTATTTATTTATTTCATTAGTCGAATAACGTGTTCATTGTTTAAAAAGCATTTAAAGTGTTCCACAGCAACTTTCATTTACTTCTTGTTCAAAATTATTCCTGGAAGAGATGTAAATGCGAGGATAATACACACGATTTAAACTGTTCAAGTGTTAACTACTGAACTTATTCGTAACTTTGTTAACGATAGAATTAACTTAGTTCATGTGTGTAATTAAGTCTCGTTCTAATTTTGCTTAATTTCGACATGAATTCGACGAATGGAATGAAATAATTAAAATCGCGCAGAAAACAAAGTGTAGTTTTGTCTGTTGGAAATTCTCTGAAATTTCGGTTTTGGAGATTTTTTTTTTATAAATGTGAATGGTAACTTATAATGAATGAAGTAATAAAATGATATTATAACAATTGTCTATTTTTATATTTTTTTATTTTAGGATAGATCTAATTAATCAATCAAAATTATTATTGATTTAGCACTGTGAAATACGTTATTCACTCACATGTTTTTCAAAGTACCTATAATCTATAATCTAAGATCACAGTGGTTTGTGTGTTTGTCTGTCCGCTCTTTTTACATTGTATCGATAACGTTACCATAGCAAAGCGTTAACCGCAAGTAGTTCGTCTACCGGACGCTAGATGGCGCTAACGGAAAAAATTTTTATAAAAGAAAAAAATTAAAGAATTTTTTCCACCCGTGCGAAGCCGGGACGGGCCGCTTATTAATAATTATAATATTTCTGACATTCATACAAATTAGCCTAGCCCAAAGTAAGCATCATAAGGCTTTTGTTATGGATAATAGGGTAACGGATAGACATACAAATATAATACATAGATTTGTAATCTTTATAGAAATATATAAAGTACCCATGGCTCAGGTACAAATGCCCGTATTCATCACACAAACTTCTGCCCCTTCCGGGATTCGAACCCAGGACCATCGTTGCGAAAGGCTACCGCACCAAACGGTCGTCAAAATTAAATATATAGTTAAAGACTTAGTATAATTATTGTATAGTGGATACTAATCGGCATAGTTTTAAACTTTGATTTGGGTCCTAATAAAATCGGAACCAAACTCCAACCAAAAACTTTTAAATTAAATTCCTTTAAAACGATACTGCTGAACCAAGTCCTTACTGACTGACCGGTCACCTTAGGTATGCGAGCGGCGAGACGGGGGCGAAACAGTTGCTCCATTTTGTCATCCTGCCATCATCATCATCGCTAACGGCGGTAATTAGCCTTCCCGCCCCCCACCTCCCCGCGGATACCTAAGGCGCGGTACATTTTACACAAGTTTTACAGATTTTTTTTTAAGTTAGACTACTAGAACAAGGCATATGAGGTGGTTCAGTTTGTATGACGATCATTTTTTGGTCTTTTTTATTAGATTTAAGTTTAATTCCTCATTATTGCACATACCAGTCAATAAACTATAGTTAATAACACAATCAACAATAATAACATTAGATTTTACATTCATTGTTCTGAACCCAAGTTAAGTAGCTGAATTTATTGTGCGTGCTCTTTTTTGTATTACTAGCCGCTACCGGCATGCTTTGCAATGCTTTTTTTCTCTGACTATTATATATTAACCTTCCCAGGCGTGCACAGAACTATTAAACAAAGTTAAATGGTTTCGGAACCCATAAAAAACAAACACACACATTGGTTTTATTTATAAAGAGCTCGTCAAATATGTAGCTATGTTTTTTGACGTGATTACATTTTATAAATCGACGAACACCAGCTGCATGCACGAAAAAGTGTAACGTTCCGCCTGAGCCGAGCGTGCAAGCGAGAGCGCGGAACAAGCGACAGAGTGGCACGATCGGCCTAATCGTTCGACTTGTGGCGCATCTATCTCTCTTCCACTTCATGAAGTGAAAAGTTAATGTGGTTTCCATTGTTCACTTAATGTTAGTTTATCAGAAAAAAAATCAATTAACTCCTTCTTTGTATTATACAAAATAATGATAATTCAGTGATAATAATTCAATTGAATTCATAAAAGTATGCAACTTTTCATAAATGTTTTCTTATGACGCTATCACGTAAAGTTATCGTCTGTAAACTGATTTTACAGACAACCATTTTTTTAATAGTAAATAGGCAGGCGCTTGACCACTATCTCGCCTGATGGTATGCGACGATGCGATCTAGGATGTGATGCGTTGGTCTAGGATATACCTATTCATTCGTGACTTGAAGACCCTTAAATTGTATTTGTCAGGAAACACAGACTCAGGCGAAAAATTCCACGCCATAGCGGTACGTATCACAAAATGCTTAATGCGACTTATATCAACCATATAATGGTATTTGTATGTCGCTAAATTTAAACTAGATATCCTCCAATATACCACCTACATAATTTTACCTGCATTGTCCGATATAGGAGTCGCTTAGTATTCTGTTCGAAAGCAGTTTAAGCCGGGTCGCTCGCTTGAAGCAATTTTGACTACGCCACGTAGATTGTATATATGTGCTACGTATATGTTCTACCAGATTGTACAGTTAATAAGATTTCGCATTTCGGTGCACAAACTGCTTGTATCTCATCGCTCGAGACTTGATTTAGATATTGGAACGTATGCAAATATATTATCAAATAATATATTGAGATAAACCATAATATTTAATTCTTATACTTCCACGCATATTATACATTTAAATAAAATATTTTTTTCTACGATATTTGAGCATAATTTTAATTTTAATCCTGACATTGCGACTCTTTTACCGGAGCCGTGATCACTGCAATTATATGTAATGTGTATAAACTAGGGATGTTGCGGATGCATTTTTTTTCACATCCGCGGATGCGGATGCGGATGCGGATTTTAAGAGGCTCACATCCGCGGAAGCGGATGCGGATCTGTACAAAAAACTTAAGTGTTGGTTTGGTAAGGAAAAAAGCAGTAATATTTATCCATTCTTTATCTATACATAAAAATAAAATTGGAGTGTCTGTTTGTAATATTAAAATAACCGTTTTTTACTACAAGCATATGAATATATATACGGTACATACACCAATATAACATTTTTCACAATTTTTGTCTGTCTGTCTGTTTGTTCCAGCTAATCACTAAAATGGCTGAACTGATTTTGACGAGACTTTTATTGGCAGGTAGCAGATGTAATAAGAAGTAACTTAGGCTATATATATTGCAAATTAAAATAAATGAGCCACGGCAACGTGTGGCCGGGTCAGCTAGTATTATATAAAAACTACGTGCCAGTGTTTGACCGCAATAAACTTCGAAACTACTTCACCGATTTTGATGATTTTTTTTCCATTTCACTGGATTTGTTTCCACTTAAGTCATAGAATAGGTTAAATTTTAATTTTTAACACAGCAACACGTGGCCGGGTCAACCAGTAACTGTATATTATTCATGGAAATGCTAGTGATATTCTTGTTAACTTTTATTTTTCACATTATGGAATCTATTTTATGGGGCCATAAATATGCTGTTATGTTTTTATATTTAATTAAAATAATATTTGCTTGAAGACCGTTTGGTGCGACAGTAGCAAACCTTTTGCACTTGCCTTTTGCATGGACGGTCCTGGCTTTGAGCCCCGGAAAGGGCAGATAGTTGTATGATGAGTGCGAGCTTTTGTACCTAAGTCATGGGTATTTCTATGAATATTTGACATCTATGTATTATATATGTATGTATATCTCTTACCTATAACACAAGCCTTACTGAGTTTACTAGGTAATTTGTTGCGAATGAAAGGTAGCAATCCTGCCTTTCGCTTATGTTTGTATTATGAATACGAGCATTTTTACCCAAGTCATGGGTATTTATTTATATTTCTAGTATTATTACATATTTATGTATCATATATGTGTGTTTATCCGTTGCCCTAGTATCCATAACACAAGCCTTACAGTGCTTACTTTGGACTACGCTAATTTTTGTGAATGTAATTTTTTTTATTATTATTACTAGCTGACCCGGTAACGCGTTGCTATGGTGACGTTAATTGATACAATGGAAAAGAGCGGGAAAAAGAGCGGACAGACAAACACACAAACAACAAATTTGTGTTCTTATATTAGGGATTATTATACATACTTTCTAATAATAATATAAGTTAATTTTACCTATTATCATTACGGATCGTTTACTCCCAAATGTAACATTAATAGTATGGGTATATACGCTTTGATCTCGAACATAACTTTTGAAATATTATTTGCTATATATAGAAATGGAGTCATGTATTTCTATGGCTTCGCAGGCTAACAAAAGCACACCTAGAGGAAAATGGTCCTAAGTTACCCCCCCCCCCCCCTTTCCTTAATTATATCTCCCTTTTAGGCCCTTCAACGTAATTATTTCTCCCTTTATTTTCTTCAGGCTCCCAGAAAAAGAGGAAATTCAATCATCGATGCCCTATGATGTGAATAATCTTAATCAGCAAAGGGATTGCGATGAATCGATATTCGGTTACGTACGAAACGAAATTTTCTCCGATCATTTTGTTAATAATACAGTAATGGTTTTCGAAGCATGATTGATTTAATATTTATTAAAAGTAATTATAAGTATTATGTATAAATAGGAAAAAGTACGAAGGGTGCTCACAATGTTTGATAGCTCAATTGGGAGAGCAGTGGACTGAAAATCGAAAGGTTGTGGGTTTGATTCGCGCTTGGGAATAACTGTGAAAAAATGTGAGCTGTTTTTTGTATTATTTCATCAAATACCTAACAAAGAATATGGTTTTTTGACAGTTTTCAGAAGACATTGTGTAATATCATTATTATTATTATATATTTTGAAAATATATAATACATCTATCTATACCTATATTTAAAAATTCCCTTCGCACAGTGTTTGAACGCGATGAAATCCGCAACTAATCAACCGATTCGGATTTTTTTTAATTTAGCTGGTTTTTATCTTACTTAGGATATTGGAAAGGTTTGATTTTAATTTATATTTTTTATTTTATTTTATTAGGACAGCCAACAATAAGTACACTGAAATACGTCAATAAATCAATTACAGGCAGTCACATCATGCATTAGAACTATCTTAACTATTTCTTTTTCCAATTCCAATTGATTTTCCAATTTCAAATAATATAAACTTTAAAAAAATTATTACTGACTTATATAACAAAAACTAAAAACGAAAAAAGGTTAAAATAATATCAAAACAAAGAACAAAGGTCGAATTGCAACTAATTTAAATTAATATCAAATCTAATAAAAGTGCTGTGCCAGTAATTCATATCTCACCTCTTAGTCGGCTGACTTAGGAAAGTTATTTTTAATAATGAAAATATTGTTAATTTAGCCATAGCAACACTTGGCCGGGTTTGCTAGTATTATATAATTTCTAAAAAACCGGCCAAGTGCGAGTCGGACTTTCGCATTAGGGTTCCGTAGAAACTTTTAGTTAAGTAAAAAAATCGTATTTGTTGTATGGGAGCCCCCCTTAAATATTTTTTTTTAATTTTATTATTTATTATTAAAGTAAAATACAACTGGTGAATATTTCAAGTGCCTACCTGTTGCCATTATTGATATCGAGCAAGAAAGGGCAAAAAAATCGTGTTTGTTGTATAGGAGTCCCCCTTAAACATTTATTTTATTTTCTTTTTAGTATTTTTTGCTATAGCGGCAACAAAAATACATAATTTGTGAAAATTTCAACTGTCTAGCTATCGCGCTTGTCTGACACAGCTTGGTGACAGACAAACGAACGGACAGAAAGCGAAGTCTTGGTAATAGCGTCCCGTTTTTACCCTTTGGGTACGGAACCCTAAAATAATAGAATATAAAGTAGATGTTCATTTAGAGTATAAAAACTATTAACATTTGTAATATCTCCCACATTACAAATGTTAATAGTTTTTATAAGTCATATTTAGTGGAAGTTATTGCTTTATTAAAATATTAATAAGCATCTTAAAAACATATTTTTAATAAAGTATTCATATCTATATAAAAGCTTTTCTCTATTAGAAGTCCCAAAAAAGCTCTCGCATCCGACATGAATCACGATGAAAGATTAAATCTCAAAGTCAGTAGCTCGGTTTATCTGCTCAGCTTCATAAACTGCACTCAGGATATATTTTACCCAAGATTTCATATAAAATGGCCGTTGGCAAGGGGCTGAATAAAGCTACTCGTTTCAAACGAATTTATTATCTTCCACTCTGATTTTTAAGTAATGCATGCTTTACTTAACATTAGATCCGAAGTATACGGCGTGGGCGTGTATTAAAAATCATACATTTTTTCCTTGTTCGTAAAATTAAGGTCGCTCAAGAATTTTTTTCTGGAAATAATTCGACTTTTCTCAGGCGTCAGTAGGGTTATTTATTTATTTATTTATTTATTTATTTGGCACGGTAACAAAATACAAATCATAACATTCAATTACTTATTTAAACTTATTATATATTGCTAAATTTGTATTTCAGTAACAACCGAGCACAACATTCAAATATTTTAGTATAACAAATTAGGTACTTTTAATATAATATTACTGTTTTATTTAACAGAAACAAGCAAACCAATATTGTCCGAACACTTGACACTGTTTAAAAATGTTTTCAAGTTCTGATGGAATATGTCAAGGTCTTTACATAAAACATTAAATTTTCTACACATTCGTATTAATGGACTATTGTGTGATACATTGTTTCGGGTAAAAGGAATATAAAAAAGATGCTGTCTGCGGTTGGATTTAAGTGAAAATCTCAATGAAACATGGCTTAATACTTCAGAATCAAGGGTAGAATTGAGGATTTTATGTAATGTTGAGAAGTCACCAAGTTGCCGTCGCATAAGAAGGGAATCTAGGTTAAATCGTAATAGTCTGTCTTCATATGTTTTCAGAGTTTTTTCTAGGCCTAGTTTAAAACTGAGGCTACGGACAAAACGTTTCTGTATCGACTCAAGCCTGTTTATATGATTATTATAACAGGGTGACCATATAACGTAACAATATTCAAGAATACTTCTAACAAGAGCAGTATAGAGAATAATTAAACTTTGAGTTTTGCGGAATGGTTTAGTGACTCTATATACAAAACCTAAGGTTCTTTTAGCTCTTAAGATAATAGAATCATAATGGGTTCTAAAAGAAAGTTTAGAGTCGAACCAAACGCCCAGATCACGCACTACATGCACATGTTCTAATGGTACGTTTAGGATATGGTATGGAAAGACTGTAACATTTTTTTTCTTAGTATATTTGATGACTTGACATTTATTTATGTTTAAGGACATGTTATTATTAGCGCACCAGTTGACAAGAGTATTAAGATCTGACTGAAGTTGTTCACAGTCCTCTATAGATTGTATGCATTTAAATAGCTTTATATCGTCAGCAAATGCTAGACATTCACAATTAAACAAATCAAGTAAATCATTAATAAAAATTAAAAACAGCAGAGGTCCCAGATTCGATCCTTGAGGAACCCCAGATTCAGCTACGAATGGAGCAGATTTGTGTCCACCAATTGTAACAACTTGAGTACGATTTTGCAAATATGAGTGTAGCCATCTCAGGAGAGTGCCGTGTAAACCGAGATGTTCAGCTTTAATACAAAGTATAGCATGATCGACACGATCAAATGCTTTTGCAAAATCGGTGTAAATTGCATCTACCTGTCCTTTTCGATCAAAAACTGTGTTTAAAAAATGCGAATAACTTAATAAATTAGTAGTAGTGGATCGAGATTTCACAAATCCGTGTTGCTTGGGGCTAATGACTTGATTGAAATGTGCATACATATATTTATACACCAAGCCCTCAAAAAGTTTTGCAAAACAACTCAGAATGCTTATAGGTCTATAGTTTGATACGCACCAGATGTGCTTGGCTTGGCTGGATTGAAACGACCAATGTCTCGGTTTTTGGCAAAATATCCAGCTAAAAACGAAAAGCATGCACCGCCGCCTCTCACGTGAATGTTTTCGTTTTTCTTATAACAATAACTAGCTTTTGCCCGCGGCTTCGCTCGCGTATAATTCGGGGTAGCACTGTTCCCCTTTCCTGAACACAGAAGAGAACTCGGAACAGAATTTTACACGTTATTTATTTTATTTCAACACTGCCATCTGTTATTAATTTTTGAACTAAACAATTAAACCTATCGTGAACATAATATACAATAAACATATCAGCGCCATCTATCGGAATCCATGAGTTACACTTATTTATGTTTATAATGTTTATTTTCTTAAAAGCTGATTGATTTATGGTAAGATTTAATGTTTTTAATATTGTTTCATTTAATTCGTTTTAATTAAATTATTTTATTATTCGTTTGTATTAAAGAACCTCTTCCAATTTTGCGGAGTCTCACACACATTTCCATCCCCTATTTTAGGGACTGGGGGAGGATTTCTAAAAAATGGCAGGTATTTTCGTGAGTAACAAAGAGTCTGTGTGCCGATTTTAGCTTCCTGCCTTGAAAACTGCGAAAGGTCTCATACAAAATTTCACCCCCTCTTTTAAGGGGTTGGGTGCAGATTTCAAAAAAAAAATGATGGGCGATTTTTTGGTAGTCATAAATAGTCAGCATACCAATTTTAGCTTTCTACCTTGAAAATTGCGGAATGTTCCATACAAACTTCCATCCCCCTTTTTTGGGAAGTGGGGGATTAGAAAGGGGCAAAAAGTAGCCTATGTTACTCTCCATCCCTTCAACTATCGCCACTTAAAAAATCACGTCCATTCGTTCCTCCGTTTTGCCGTAAAAGAAAGACAAACAGACAGACACACTTTCCCAATTAAAATATTAGTATGGATACCCAAGTAAGATCATATTACGTAATCATATGCCGTGTTTACTTCACGTCTAGAATACGAGCATTTGCACCTGAGTCATGGATATTAACATATATTTCTATAAACATTATATGTCTATGTATCATATGTTATGTATATCTATCCGTTACCCTAGTATTCATAACACAAGCCTTATAGTTCTTGCTTTGGGCGAGGCTAACTGGTGTGAATGTAAGTAATATTATTACTATTATTATCATATTTACTTTGGTAGAAATGCTCGTATTCATCACAAAAATATCTGCCTTTTCTGGTACTTAAACCCAGGACCCTCGTTGCAAAAGGCAGAATCACTACCGTTGTACCAAACGTCGTCTTTGCTCTTCGTATTTATTAGTCCTTAGCTAGTCAGTTTTATTTTCTTAATCATACGATCAACTGAGGTAAACCTTTTCCAATATTGTTAAATAATCACAATCAATTTTCGCCACAATTTTAAAGGAAACATAGTTCATTATTAGTAAAAGAAAGTGAATACTTCAGAATAGGCTTTGCTGACTATATAGTCTTTTTTTCACCATTTTTAATATCGGAAGTCGTCGGGATAGAAATGCAGCCGTCGAACGCATTAGCGAAGAAGATGATAATGAAAAATCTCATCCGAAGACCTGTCGAAAGCATTTTTAATGGAATATTGGCGAAAAAAGCTCAGCTTAAAAAAAAGTATTATGAGAAGCTTAATGATATACCATACTTCGTTTTTAGAGGTTTACTTTACCAATTAAATCTGCCTTTCTTAAAGAAAGATCAGATAATAAAAAAAAATTACAAAGATAATTGTGACCGTTATGAAATATTCGTGTATTCAGATATCGTGCTCAATTTCTAAGATTATCGTATCAAGAGATATCACAGAAGATTTTGTTTGTTTTCGAAATCGAATTAGTTTAAACAGCGCCATTTGGTCTTATTCGATCTTGTCTATTTGCCAATTTGGTCGCGGGTTAAGGTGAGTCTAGACTATAATAATAATATTTATTACATTCAGACCAATTAGTCTCGCCCAAAGTAAGCAATGCAAGTCTTGTGTTATGGATACTAGGATAACAGATATACACATTTATATAAATATCTATAGATATTTAAATTCATCACAGAAATATCTATCACTTCTGGGACTAGAACCCATTACCAGTTTGCAATATAATAATGTAGACGTGTTATTTAATAAAAATTATATAACAGGTTACATAATTTGGACGCGTCCTTAAAATCCTGATAGCTGTTTGCTTATGCACAAGTCTAGTCATAGTTATTAATGTTCTTCTTACTTATATGAATAACAAGTTCGTTATTTAGTACTCCCTGTAAAAGCTCCGTTTAGTTTACGACTAAATAATGGTGTGGGTTGTTAAAAGTTCTACGAAGTATAACCTTCAACTACAATTTGTCCAAACTATCAAACTGTCTGTTCAATATTTTGCTTTAACACCCAAGCTACTGTTAGGATTAATGATGTTATTTATTATAATGAAGGAACGATAAACAAGCATTTTATCGATGTTTTACGGCACTAGTACAAGATATGATTTCGACGTTATGAGCGAGAATATAAAGTTAAAATTAGCAATACGCTCATGATACTCCGTTCACAAACGTTTATCATAAAGAGACTGAAGGGACTTTGAATCCACATTAAGTTTATTTCATTGTAATTACTAGGTTAATCATATACTCCATGATCAAGCAAAGATTGAACAAATAAAATAACCCTTTGAACTATTCCAGTATAGTTAGAGTAAATTTGATGGATAAAATAAGGAATGATGTGATAAGAGAGTGGTGTGGTGTAGAAGAAGATATAAGTGACGAAAATAGATAAAGGGATGCTTAATAGGTTTGGACATGTAGAGAGGATGAACGAAAGGAGATTAACAAGACAAACATATGAAGCAAATGCATGGGCAAGTCGGTTACGGCAGACCAAGGTGAACTTTCAGAGACCAAATAGAGGATGTGCTGAAAAAAGGCCAGATCTAAAGTACCCTTAACTGACGAGCTTGTATGAGGCTGATGAGAGTTGAAGGAGCAAGCGATGTGTGTCAGGATCATGGTAAGTGGAATGTGATCTCTAGCTACCCCTGCGAGAAAATGGCGTAATTGCTTGTATGTATGATACTATTTTTGACATCATCCATAAAATAATCGAAGATCAAAATAGGGTATTTGATATGTACTACGAATTGTTAGTTAGAGAACAATTCGTTTGCCATTGTCATTTTCACTATTTTCTATAACAATCACTAACAGAGTTTTAATGAATAAAAAACCCGTCAAAATCTCAAAAACAACTTTATGCAGGTCACTTGATAGCATGACGTCACATGCTTGTTAAAAACTTTTGACTGTCAAATCGTAAAACCTAGACTGACATTTACTGTAAACAATCAGGTAACATCACTCCAGATTCAGTCGACAAAATGGTTTCTTATAAAAAACATTTTTATTTAAAAAAGTTTAGTTTAATTGGTTTCAAAAATGCTTACTATTAAGTTAACGTCAGTTTGATCTTTTTTATGAGTTTTTATTAACTGTCTGTAATGAAATCTTGCAAGTTAAATTTGATCCACTTCCCGGTTTCCGATTGAGTTGAAAATTTGCATGCATATGTGTAACGCGTGACATTGCAATATTAGGATGACAAGGAGCTGATCTGTTGCTGGCGCTAGAAGGTACTCATTTGAACTCCACAATAAAACGACGCAACCCCATCGAGTTTGGGTTAGTTTCGTTTTTTTACCTCTTATTTTACGTTTTATTAACAAGTTCGTTATGAAAAGCTTGTTTTAAAAATGATCTTGTTCACGATATATTCAGATACCCTATTGTCACAGCCTCCACAGTGCTCTCGCGTATAATCTGCTCCCAGGATACGATCACGCCGGGCCATTTTCTGAGAGATTACACCCGGGGACAGAAGGCCGTCTGTGTAATGAGCCCTGCTGGTTCCTGCGCGCTCCGCTAGCTCGCGTAATTGGCGCTAGTGTGGACTGCCGCCTGTCAATTAGTAAAGCCGTGTGATCTGAAAATGGGGTATCAATTTTTGTGTGCACTTTGAAGTTGGTTTTCCTATAAGTGACAAAAGCGACTGGAGTTTTGGTGACTTTCCGAAGGGCATTTTGTTTCTAACAATTACTAACTTAGATTTTGATTGAATACTAACTCGAGAAGTTACAAAAGAAAAGTAAATCTTATTGAAATACAATAAGATTCACTTTACAGCTTATGCTTCTTAATGCCAAGTACCTGATCGACCGAGCTTCGTTATAACAAAGGTTGCCATGGAACGGGAATACAGTAGGTAAATAGTAAAAAATTAAATAATTGTATTACAAGAAATACAACTATAAAAGTAAAGTGAGAGGCAAGCGCTTCACTGAATTTAGTCGAAATTGTCAAAGCCGTTTCTAAAATACACGAACAAATTTATATACAAGAATTGCTCGTTTAGTAACCAAAATTTTCATCTAGGTAACATTTTAATGGATTCTCTTGGTTGATCTAATCAAACACAGTAAATATTTCGTTTTAAAAGGATTTATCTTTCAAACTTTATTGAGAACTACCATTTATGGTAAATATATTTTTTTAATATATTTTATGCTTTTTTTAATGCTGTTTTATCCACTTGTCAGTCCACGGTATGAAATTGCTACCGTTAGCCAACACCCCTCGTCAGACCCTGGTAGCAATTGCTACCATATTCAAACAACAGCGTGGCCTGCTGTTTTTTAAATTATGATTAATATTTAGGTTGCAGAGATCCAAACCTTCTGTGGTAGATTCTTCATTTAATCAGCTTTATGGTAGTATTTTTTGTTTGGTTCTAGCTCCATTATTTAGCGAGAAAATGGTATCTAAGAGTCCGACATTTTTTTCCTACTCCGCGCAACATTGGGATTGTTGAGAGGGGTGGGGCGCGCGGTAGCGGACTGACAAGGGGTTATATGATAAATTATTTTAATTGAAAGATAATAGAAAACATCGACTCGGCTCACAAGTAAATTTTCAGGTGAGAATCTCACCCTAGCTTTAAAAACGGACGAGTTGCAAGTACTCGGAAATACAGACACAGAGAGGGAGTTCCACTCCTTTGCTGTCCGCTTTATAAAAGATGTTGAGAAGCGCTTGGTGCGGCAAGTAGGAATAGCAACCAAGTGTAGCCCGCAGTACATCTGGATGTCCGATGGTAAAAGGGAGATGGGGGTATAAACATATGCAGCTCCTGAGCACACTCCAAAATACATTTTATAGAAGACCGACAGACATGCAACAAGGTTTGATTTCCGCCTGAGAATTTGCTTGTGGGCCGAGTAGATTAACTCTAGTATATTTCTATTAAAATAATTTAATAGAATGTCTTCTTCAAAATCGTCTCCACAAATTATCTTTAACAATGTCATTCGCTTAAAAAATACCGCTGTTTTCTGTTCCAATATTATTCAGTTTCTTAATCAAGAATAGTCCCGACCCAACGCTGATATAAAGCCGTCCCATTAACGTCCCGGGACGCAGCAAGACCTGCACGCGACCAGGCCATTCATTTGCATGTTGTCTTCATTATTCAAATGTAGTTGACCTTTGGTTCGTATATATATCTTGAGGGTGCATTAAAGAGACGTGTTTATTTGGAAGTAATTTTCTAGTTTAAGTTGGGGAGTTTCTTATTGGGCTATTTTTGAAATGAAAACTTCTTTAGAATCGTTGTGATTAGAAAGCCGATGAAACCAAAGAGCGACAGTAAAAAGAGACAGATACGTAAATTCTTTTACTTGGTTTACTTATTTTATTAATTTATACGGACATTTTATAATGTTAACAGATTAGTCACTCGAGGCACTTACAAGATTAATTAAATAACTTAACTGTTATATAAAAAAATACAGAAAAGATATCCTCAGTAACAAAATTCAGCCGTCAATCCTTAAAATAAGTAAATTATACATTATTAAATTAAATATATCTTTTCGTTTATATTTTAACAATTACCCAAATAAAAAAAATAATAATATACCATTTATGATAGTCGAACTTGTAACAAGTTGATTATACTTATAATATATCTTTAAATATAAAAATCTAGAAGTAAAATATCGATGTGTTACATATGTCAATCTTTACAATTTGAAAACTTAATAAATATGGTTAAAATATATATTAAATACATTTTGTTAATTCTTATTAATATAATTATATTATTTGACGATATCACACTACTACAAGCTTTGGGTTCGATCTCAAGCCGGGCAGATGTAGAAAACTTTTTAATATTTCACAAGTGCTTGACGTACTTAATTTGGATTCAACATAATTATGTGATGTTGTCTTATATTTGTTTATCTACACTAATATTATAAGGAGAAAAGATTTGTATTTATGTTTTTTTTGGATGTTTGTAATGAATAAACTCAAAAACTACTAAGCCGATTTCAAAAATTCTTTCACCATTGTAAAGCTACATTCACGCTGAGTAACATAGGCCATATTTAATGCTAGAAAAAATTTAAAGAATTTTGTCCACCCGTACGAGGTCGGGACGGGCCCCTAGTTTATAATAAGAAATAAGATAGTATATCCTCAAATAAATATTTTGATTACTAAACGATGCAGTTGCTAAGCATAAAGCTATGCTAGCGCTATATATTGGAGCGGAGCGTAATACATAAAAAGAGATTTTTTTTTGTTTCGATGGTAATTTTTGCGAATTTCAAAATTCTCCGTCACAATCTGGTCCTAAACCTGTTGATTCGATTCCACACAAAAAATATTAAAATCGGTTAAGAACTCGGGAAGTTATGGCGTAACAGACATTCCGCCATTGAAGCTGATCCATGGGAGCTCCAATAAACTTTTAACTAACTCGTTAAATATAACACACAGTTAAAATTGCGTGTTATCGATATTGTGGTTATTGATCATAATTTTCGATTAATTATTTTACAGTTTAATCATACATTCTAGAAGTTAATATAGTAAATTTAATTACGATAACAGTAAGATTATAAAAGTTAACGTAGAAACCGCATTACCAGCTTCTGAAATCGGTAAATCTATCTCCAGATTGGTATTTATAGGATCCCTCTGTCTGCAAATCAAAGGGACGAGTCAGCACGTCCAATTAACGTCATAGCACCGACCCAGACAACTGACATCAAAGTCCTAGGGTACACGTTACTTTGAAACTGAATCCTGTGTCTCTTGGTATAAGAATCAAAATCAAATGGATCATCATTAAATTGCAGTGTTTTAAAATTTAGAAACGGCTTGTGATTTGCAAATTGAATAAAGCAAATAGATGATGAACATAAGTATAGTTTTGCAAAGAACGTTTATTACGAAATTCAATGAAAAACTTCAACATTGCGGATGCGAATATGTATATTGAGTTATAATAAAGAAAAATAACAAAATAATAATCATAACGGAATTAGATATATTTATCAGAAAATGAATTGTGGTAACAATTCAAATAAAAATATCACACGTTACATTAGAACAATAGTAACAAGTAAAAGTTGGAATTAGTGTTGACCATCGAGAGAGGACTATCGATAATTAATCGATGGTCTATCGATAGGCGATAGATAGCAGGACTATCGATCGTAGTACCGATGCTATCGATAGCTAGGAAAGTGTCAATACATTGAAGAAAATCATCGATAGTATCAGTATTATCTAGGTTCAACAATAATAATAATATTTCTAACGTTCACACCAATTAGCCTAACCCAAAGTAAGAACTATAAGACTTGTGTTAAAGATACTAGGGTAGACATATACAAATGACACATAAATATGTAATAGTATAAATAGTCGTGTTCATCTCATAATCATATGGGCAGGATTCGAACCCAGGACGGTTGGTGCGGAAGACAGGATCGCTACCGTTACGGCAACTGGTCGTCAAGTTTATATTATCGATAGTATTCATATGGAGGCTATCGATTGTTGTAGACTATCAATAGTTTGTCAATTTTTAGTATCGATACGATACTAACGGTAGTATTGTTACTAAGTACATAGATAGTATTCATAGTATCGATATTTTCGATAGATTGTTATACATAGCGACCGATGGTATGTTATTTTTTGAATGAAAAAATTGATGGAAAACTGTCGATAGTGATGGAAAACTATCGATAGTCTTGAAACACTAGTTTGAATTTGACAGTATAATACGACATCTAACGAATAACTGATCTTAAGTTGGAAAGATCGGCGGTTAATAAAATATAAATTGTAATGTAAAAGCAAACCAAGAAGTGAGGTCTTGAATTTATTATTCGACTTGGTGGTTCTGTCTGGCAGTTCGTTATAAATTATTTCGTTTTTTCTTGGATTACGTACGATATAACTGTCTGACACTTAATGTCAAAATCTTCCAGACTATTATTAGCATCTCAAGAAGACAAATCTCCGCTATATAGATAGAAGGTAAACAAGGGTAACAGGGTTCTCCATTGCTCTGAAAGTCACACATTTCCCTGTCTCATCTCTTGAGCTTTGAATGCTTATTCAAAATTAAAATTATAACCCAATAACATTAAACCTTCCAAACAAATTGATATGGTCTACAAAGAACAAATTGGATTATACGCTCCACCCAATTTCAGTACAAGACTGTGACTCCGTTTCATTTTTTCATTCATAATTTGACAGTTGCTTCTCACGGCAACTTTCTACTGCTATATCTATCTATCTTTCTATAAATACAAATACAACTCTTGACTTTTCCAAATATTTTCTATGGTTTTGTAATCCTGAATAATGCTTCTGTATTCTCTAATCTAAAATTTAAAGCCAGCTGCTCCAAATATTTTAAATTAATTTTTCACATAGCTTTAACAAGCTGTACTGAAAAAAAAAGTACTATGCGAGATTGGTAAGTAATTGCAGAAGTTGGCGCATTCAATAAGGATTTCAAAATAGTATTTTATTAGTACTTGCTAGAAATTTTTTTCAATTGTGACCTATATTTTTTTTTTCCAAAAACAGGCAGTTTTAAACAAATTTCTCTTACGTACTTAATAATTATTGTAGTGTACCCATGGTTTGCTTTAAGGCCGTAACTTTAACATTCTAGTTTGAGTGAGTTATGTTACGAAGTGTGAGAGAGATAGATAGTTGACACTAACGTGACAGAGACGGAGAGAATCATTTTACCGAAGCCGAATCGATTTTTACTAGTATTTGCAACGGTAGCGATCCTGCCGCACCAACGGTCAGTTGGAAACCGGAAGGAACAGATGTTTGTGTGATGAATTCGAGCATTTGTACCTGAGTCATGGGTATTTTATATATATTTCTATAAATATTACTTATTATGTATCATATACGTATCCGTTACTCTAGTTTCCATAAGACGAGCCTTACAGTGCTTACTTTGGGCTAGGATTATTAATGTGAATGTAAGAAATATTGTCATTATTTTATCGTATTATTTCTAAATTAACTGGTATATCTTTCCGAATGAGAACAGTAGTAGCATTGGTGAAAAATATTTCCTACAAAATCTTTGTTTTGTTACGGAAATAGGTACAAATAAATAAGCAAGTAAGTAATTACGTATTCACCACAAACCGTCGCTTTACTTAGCATACAGGCACGTTTGATGATACAAAAAGGCTTATATAGAATTACTTACATAAATTTTGTTGTTATAACAAGTTATTATGCGCTTAAGGGACCAAATGTTACAAATTAAGCGGTGATGTTTGTTTTCACGTGTTTTAATGTCAAAGGAATGAATTTTGTTTAGTAAAATCGTTAATGGGTATTATTAAATGTAGTATTTTTAATCGATCTCTTTAGTGTGATATGGGCAGAATCTTTTACTTATTACATATCCATGCAAATATAATTTATATTTTTGTAGTTCAACCTTTAGTTTTTTATTAGAAATAAAACTAGATTTAAGTTAAACTAACAATGCGTAATTTGGCAGCATATAATGCGCATATTTTATAAAATTTAAAAACTTTGCCAAAGCCATGCAACTTTTGTTGTAGCGCCATCTATTGAATGAGAACGGCACTAGTGAGCTCGAATGAAAACATATCCTCAATTACAATTTACACCTCTTTTGTTCAAATCGATGACAAACGAACATTATAAATACGTTTTTTCCCTTTTTATTATCAATTTAAAAATATGCAGCGCAATAAAATTTGTTTAACAAGTTGAACAGTGAAATTAAATTATGATGGAATGTTATGCAACGAACTTGGTGGCGAGAAAAGTATTGTCGACCTTGTTTTGTCAAAGACTTGTTTCATTGTTTATTTATGAAGTCTTAATGACGGACCGGCAAATGACCCGAACTCGTCAAATGCCTTACCAAACAGATGTACCGTTAGAAAATTAATGGGAATGGAAAATAATCTCGTATTCCATTATCTTACTTTTTAACTATCAATAATCTTGCTTCTAGGGTATGAGTCCTCTTTTAAAATAAAAAAAAAAACACTGCACTCCTTGGGCCTTGACCATGACGACATATTGTTGTGTTTGTTTTTATTTTATAGAACTACTGAAATGACAAGCAATAGATCTCATTTTCCTCATCATATTCTCATCCTACACAGTAAATTTGCAAATAAATTTTCTCAGGAAAGAAAAGTAAATGACACCAGCCACACAGATCTTATCACTGTATCCAGTTCACCTATTTTCTAGAATAGAACAGTTTTATAAGAGATTATTACAAGCGATTTAATGGCAAGAACTCAGTTTCTTGTAACGGAGAATAATCTTTAATGTGGAAATAAATTTACATGGACATTTAGGTATCATTTCTTTTTCCAAGAACAAACTTATCTAGAGCTCAAGCTACCACAAAAATTCTTAAACAGTACAGGTAGATACGCAAATAGGAACCATCATTTAAAAAATAAACTGGTACAGAGCCTTTTGAATTGCGTTAAAAGTGAATTATAATACGATCATTTTGTGTTTGTCAATAGAAATAAATCGTAGTCCATCTAAAGATAGTTTTATTTACCAAAAATCAAGCTAATCTTGCACGGAATCGTAACTGGAAGTTGGCAACAAAAATTGTAAACAAAAACTTAAAGTTTGACATTTTATCAACCATCGGTAAAGTAAATCTTTTAAAACTTATAAAAGCAAACGACAGATGGCTTATCGCTGCTTGGAATATAAATGCTCAGACAGTATATCGCCGCCATTTTGTCAAGTCGGTATACCCGTGTTCAAAATTATGAATTAAATCCTATTATATCTGTTTAATCCTACAACGAAACTTCATGAAAATTACATGAGCTGTGCAGAGGAGCGTGGGAATGCTAGAAAAGCATTTATTTCTTGTGTTAGAGTGTGCTTACACACGCTTCATATCTAAAAAGCTCGTGAAGTGAATATTTCTTCATACGATAATGACCTTCGGCACGCAAAACACGTCTTAAAAATAAAACTACACAAGTAACAGCAAACTAAGTAAAACGTTTAGTATGTATAAATCATTCACTGCTATGCTTCATTCTTTATATAGAAACCACAAAATAAGTGAAACGTGAAAAAAGTAAAAAATCAATAACCGACTTACTGGTAAGACTATTTATATTTTTGTTGCTTAAATATTTCTATGAAATGATAAATAAACCACGGTAGGCCTATCTCATTCTATGGCAAGGCTATTTTTTAATAAAAAATATACTTTGCTGAGTTTCTTGGGGATTCTTTCCCAACAAGTATGCTGACGTAAGACTTACAAATCCATGGAATAATTGTTGACTCTGACGACTGTTTGGTGCAACTGTAGCGATCCTGCAGTTCGAATCCTGGAACACGAACATTTGTGCCTGAACGGTGTTTATATATATTTCTATGGATATAACATATCTATCTGTCATATATTTATATCTATCCTTTACCCTAGTATCCATAACACAAGCCTCACAGTGCTTACTTTGGGCTAAGGTTATTGGTGCGAATGTAAAAAAAAACAATTGATACATTGTAAATACTCAATTATGACGTCACCTAGTCTTTACTTACTCCTGTTAAGTTCTTTCTCAATCTGAATTAGAACTATTACACACACTCTTAATAGCATTTAATCTTTATCTTATAATTATGATCAGCCGTTAGTTGATTTTGTAAATATCGCCTTTGTCGTCATCCAATAACCTCATACCTTGGGTATAGGGCTTTACTCCAATATCGCGAACACTAAATACAATTCCCAATATTCTATAACCAGTAAAAGATATGTCTTCTTTGATTTAGTTTCTAAGCGACTTTCTTTATTTTGCCCTCATTTGACTATCTTATATGTTACTAGGGATATCTTATTATCTTATTGAAAACCTGAATGAGTTCATTTTTCGGATTATAAACGCATAATAATAGCCAGTTTATAAAATTAAGAACAGGAAAAGATGGCGCTGGGAACAGCTTTAGAAATACTTGGAGAAATTAGACGAATATGTTAAAATATCGGTCGCTCAATAAATTAAAAGAGTTCTCGCCCGGATAGAGAGAATATGTGTATTTAAGTCCCGCATGACATCTACTACAGGTCGAATTCTTTCGTGTTATTTTTTTTGTATAATATTAAAAATTATATCCTCCTAATATTTTGTGTTTCTCCACATTGATCCAGGAATGTCTAATAAGTGGAAGAGTAAAGGCCTAAACAAATTTTTGCCCATTGAGATATAATTACTTTTCTCAACAGAATAAGCAATCAGCAAAGCTTTTCAACATAACTCGAATTAGAAAGCTTTAAAGTTAATGGAAAAGTTCTCAGAATAACAATTACTCGACGTTACAAGCTTCTCTGGAATCTGTATTCAAATTTGTATTTTAACTAGGATATCTTAAGTATATTTTTTCCGACACAACTATTGATAAGCAGTAAATTTATTTAGCCATTTGATATCTAAAAAGCTGAAATATATTTTAGTTGTATCATACTTTGCATATAATATTGCAAAAACTCGTGAAGAATAGCGAAAGCCTCTTAGTCAGTGGCCTTTCCTTATTCCAAAGTCATCCCTCACAATAAGAATTTCATTCCATTAATCAAACATCCATATATTCTCGTCCAGATTTTTTGCTGACCATACTAAAAGTAGAACTGAGCCTCCCTAGAATTCCATTACCATTCGTCTTACCAAATATTATTGTTTACCCCTCTCTTTTGCCCACAGGGTTGGGGGGGGCCGGCTTATTGATGGACGTTGAGGTCGTCAGAGTAATCTCAATAACGATTAATAATGTTCATGGTAGCAAGATTATTGTTACTTATTATGATATCTTATATAAAGGGAATTCTTTTGTCTTTGGGGAATATGTTGGATGGAGTTTGGCAGTTGATACCTTTTGGTTGAAATGGTAAATTTAGAAATCCATTCTCGATTCTCGAAATCGCGTCGACAGTTTGAATTAACAAACAAAATTGTTTACGTGGAAAACTCATATGAGAAGCCATTCCTAATAACCTATTCTCATTTGGAGATTGGGTTTAGTTGCTAAGCGAATTTTGATCATTTCCAACACTTGACAGGATCTATTCGATTTGAATAATCGAAAATTTTGTATCCCTATCTGTTGCTAGGAATAGTTTATTTAGTTTTATTTTGAGAGATTGTTAAACATTTTTGAATGTTGCATTCTATAATACAATCTTAAAGTATTTGGACTTTATCCCATCTGCTATCCCTATGAGATTCTGAAGAAACACATTAAGGCCATAAACGACGCCAACGGTTACGACCCATTATCGCGAAGTATGTTTATCATCATAATCTTCACTATTTACGAAGCCCACTGTTGAGCAAAGACCTTTACTAAGGATCTCCGTAACGATCAGTTCTGCGCTTCCCGAATCCACATCAGTTTGGTATTTATAAAACACAAGTTAATCCGCCCACGCGTTGCTCTATTTTAAATGAATCCTATGCTATCTCCTAAGTTACAACAAATACAACAAACTAAAACTGTTTGAACTAAACTCGGTGTAACACATTATAATTCATTGTACCCTATAAACGCGACCACAACACTGAACTGAACATATATTTAATACCAGCCGATCTAATGCAACAAATTGGCGTATCATTACATATTGATGAGGAGTATTACGGGTACGATATTGAATCGCCACGCGTCAATGCGGACCAAATTTCATTCCACATTACAACACGTCCGCAATCGTTTTGTGCTAATAATTTCTGAAATTATAAAATGTACCTCTAAATCTTGGGCTTATCCACTTGTCAGTCCACGGTAGCAACTGCTACCGATGGCCAATACTCCTCGTCAATCCCTGGTAGCAATTGCTACCATATTCAAGTTTCCGCGTGGCCTGCTGTTTTTTTTAATTACAATAAATTTTTGAGTTACGGAGTTCCAAATATTATGTGGTGGATTCTTTATTTCATCAGCTTTACTACTTTATAGTATTTTTTGTTTGGTCTTACCTTCATTATTTAGTGAGAAAATGGCATTTTTATCTAAGAGTCCGACATTTTTTCTCGCGTAACATTGGGACTGTTGAGAGGGATGGGGTGCGTGGTAGCGGACTGACAAGTGATTATTAGGCCTATAATAAATAAATAAGTAAATTTTATTTTGCGATTTCATCATCAAGTGTACCTCTACAAAGTTACAGAAATTTTTATTTGATTAGTGATCGACACGATGACGCATTATGTATGCGTTTTTCGTTGACTAATACTAATAAAAACTGTGTTGCAGCTTCCTTATAAATAAATTGATTCACAAACAGAGATGATAAAGAAAAAATCAAAACATATAAATTTAAAAACAAACAAAGAAAACAGATTTTACCACTAGCGTGTCTGTGTTTTTTTTTTGTGTATGCGAGGTGTGTGCGTGTACATGAGAGAAAGTGAGTATCTTGCTGTGTGTGTAAATTTTTCAAAGTGTAAAAAGCGTACAGTAATTCTAAAGTTTGGCTTTTGAGAAGATCTCCTCTGTTTCATTATAATCTAAACCTAATAACCACTGGAAAAATCTCCGTTTGCACCTAAAGTACCCCTATATATGATAGAAAAAAGAAAAACATTAAAAATCAACGTATCCTATCTAATAATATCTGCGATTGCGTAGGTTAATCTCGCGAAAGATCGGATCGTCTACATAAAACAAACTCCAATTTCATTTAGCTGCATTTAGCTTTAGAAGGCGTGTTGAGCAGTTGGTATCGATTACATCTGCAATCGCTAATATCCACTAATCTGGCCATGTGGTCGATTTCTCTTTCGAAAATGCAAAGAGAATTTAAGAAAGCTGTTGAGAGTGACGCGTGGTACAGTTTGATAAAGCAATGGAAGTTGACAATCGAATTTGCAAACGCTGGTTACTGCCTCAGTAGCCTAGAGGTAACAGAATCACACCTTGGTGAGTACTTTTCTCTGTGTACTAACTTATTAAATGCTATACAAAACAGTTGCTGGCATGAAGTCGTAATCGCTTAACCTTCGAAATGTTATTCTGTGCCTGAAAATTTTGAAATGTGATTTATTTAAATCATATCACTTGCTTAAATTAAGCTACTCTAACCGGAGTTACGACACGTTTATTATAGATTTTTTTTATCTATAAGCCCATTGCTTGTTACAAGAGCCGTGATCACGGAATCGCTAACGTAATGATCCACAATTAAGTTCTACCGACCTACTACTACCTTTTAGAAATTTTAATCAGGCACGTCCCTACTACTACTCAATTTGGAATTTTAATACTATTTTGAATTTTATGTAGTTATATAATAAAATTCACTTTACTGTTCTCTAAACTACTGAGTCTTTTAAGAAACATCCATCTTTCATCTATTATTTGCAAAAAGACCTCCACACACATATACTATACATTACTATTCCTTGCAGTGTGTGTTTTTATTTCAGAATTTTTTTTATTAACTAGGCAATCCCAAGCAGGTGGAACTCTCCAACCATCATCTCTATTGAAATTAGGATGCTTCCTGATATCAATAGCCTCGCGTAGTTTTGTAGGAATAAATCTCTGTTCTCTAACAAGAATTTGTAGTTTATCAAATCGAATGTAATGTTTGGGCCCTTTAAAAGCATTCTCATATATTTCACATAAACATAGGTCACATGTTGACCAATGTGACCTATGTTTAAAAAATCCGTCATTTTAATACAACAGTCGAAAACAAGAATTGAACACAATGATAGTTGGAGACATTTTATGGATTGTTCGTTTCACCATTTGTAATTAACTTTAAACGTGACCTTTTTATGTAAAGGATTGACTTTTATTGTCATAGTTCTCTTGTTTATAAAGTAAAACGCAAAGTGTAGATTAAACGTGGTAGCATTTAATGCATACACGGTTACTTACAAAGAATGCTAAATACATACTCTAAAAACGGAAGAAAGCAAAAGGAGCACAGCGATTATGCCCACAAAACTAAATAAACTTGCATTGCCAGAAATATCTTAAGAATATGTGAATCCTACAACAGGATTTTTTTGAAAAAGGAATTATTTTAAAGTCAAACTTATGTATGTATCTCATATTACAAACATAGTAAAAAATAGAATAATACATGAAAAATATGTAAAGTAAAAAATCTAATGAGTAAAAGGAGAAGAAATAGCTCTGGACGAGTATACTCTTCTCTAAACAAATCTTCCGATGTGGCATGTCGTATATTTTAGTAAATATTGTATACCATTATATAACCGGGTACCTCACGGTTTTGGATTTTAAATTTATACTAACGTGATTGCACTTCATACGTACAACCTTTATACGACCTGACTTCTTTTTATAAACATAAATTAACTTACTGCTGAATTTACGGGGTTTTGTTCAAATCTCGCTTAGCACTAATGTTTTATGATCTTGTTTCACTTTATATTTAAGTCCTAAGGTTTATTCAATTTATTTTAGTCAATATTTTTTAATCATGGTAGGTTAACAAAACATTGCTTAAAATTATCTGTAAATAAAAAATGCACAAAGTGAGAGCGATTCATTTCAACATTACGACTTTAACCTAAAATTCCTTTGTTAAATTGCCACTGAAACTGTGAAACCCCCGATCGCTCACTTTGCGTTACACTATGTGTAGCACACACATCGAACTTGTATCGCCACTAAATTGCTGTCCGTCCGTCACTCAGCTGTAGGCGTTCCGATGATTTGTGCACTGTTACCGGCAATTTTTCATTCTCCCCGCCATCACTAAATCACCCCAACGACCCGGCCTGTACCACTACTGGACCGTTTACTTTACCGTCTAAACGATTCTCGATTTCATTTGCTATTACTTAGAGCTCATTTTAACTCCAACGCCATTTAACCTAAATGTTATATTTATTATTTGTTTGCAACCCTATAAAAATCTGTCTGTAAAATCGTACTCTTCTGTTTGTCCTTTCACCTTTTTAAAATAACGATGTTTGTTGTTTAGATTTATTGTTCAATACCACCCCTGCCTTATTTGAATGCATCGCCAGCGTGTAATTATACAACAGAACACTTTTTTATCGGACATTCCGATTGAGCTGTTTTGCATTTTTAATCGATTACGTGTGAGAATGAGGTCTCGATTTAAAACTCCGCCTCGCCGCGAGCGTTGAATTGTTGAGCGAATTTATATAACTTTGCAGCAACATTTCCATGAAATACTATGTGAAAGCTTTATTTTTAGACTTTCTTTTATTATTTTCAATGCATATTCAAATTACATATCGAAAATAAAAAAGGAAGATTAATAATAATTTAGAATGTCAACTTGTTTTATCAGGCGGGTGACCCACGTTGCACCAGTATTTCAAAACAAACTGATTATATGGACTAAGCTTTGCAATTAGTATCTAACATTAATTTACGGAGTTATTTATTGTGTAAGAGAATAAATACACTTAATTTTGATAATTATTTCACATGCACATTGTTGCTACGACATGTGACTGTGCTACGACATGTTGCACTGCTACGACAATCGTAGGCAACGAACTAGGACTTGTGGCTATATTTTTTTTTTTTCTATTTATTGGGGTGAACTAACAGTAACAGAGTATAAATTATTTACAAAGTTGGTATATAAAACATGTGTTACCCTGATACCAGCACCGTTCACCACAGATTATTTATATAATTTAAAATGATTGAGAACCTGAGGTGGACGTTACTACATTTTATAATATAAGAATATAAGAGCTTACACAACTAGTTTCTCATAAAGTAGCTTTTTAAAGGTGCCTGGACAAGTTGCCACAATGTCAATAGAAGCAAACGACTCGTTATAAAATTGTACTAGGCTATATAGTGGTGAGCGTTTACCAGCATTTGTTCGGCAGCGAGAAGTTGCAATCAACTGACAAGGGGCACGGGCATGAGTTCTGGTGGGTACTCTGTAACATATTTTATTTATAATAGGCATACAGTCATACTTATTATGGCATAAGTCATACAACATTGTCGCTCTAAGCTGTGAGCGTCTGTGCTTGAGACTAAGAATTTGGCACCTAACAAGTAACTGCTCATATGATAAATACCCATGTGAGCATTTATAGTGCATACGACGTAGAAACCTTTTCTGGACCTTTTCAAGTGCGTCACTATATTTGTTATAAAAGGGATTCCAAATGGGCACGGCATACTCGAGCTGCGATCGTATCAATGATTTATATAGACACATGAATGTGGAAGGCTTTGAAAATTTTTTGCTGATACGCATTACGTAGCCATACATTCTGAAAGCATTATTTATAATATTATATATGTGTATATCTAGGTGCAGCTTAGAATCTAACGTAACACCAAGGTCCTTAATTGATTGCACCGATTCTAATTGCATGTTAGATAAAATGTAAAGATAGTTATTATTATGTCTTTTTTTTGTGTAAGTTATAGTTTTGCATTTATTAATACTTAAGTTTAGTTTGTTTTTGGTGCAGTAAATAGATAAACGATCGAGGTCCGATTGGAATTGTAAATGATCATTGGCATTTTCAACTCTATGATAAATTTTAAGATCATCTGCGTATAAGAGAAAACTACAGAAATGAAAACAACTGTGTATATCATTAATAAAAAGTATAAATAGTAATGGACCTAAGATTGAGCCCTGAGGAACTCCAGAACTAACTGAAACATATTCAGATTCATATCCATTTATAACGACTTTCTGGGTGCGGTTAGTTATATATGATTTAAACCACCTCCAGAGGTTTCCACGAATACCGTTGTATGCCAATTTATCAAGCAATATTCTGTGGTCAACCCTGTCGAAAGCCTTCTGGAAGTCAGTATAAACACTGTCTACACTCTTATTGGCATCAAAACTTTCGAAAATATAAGTTACATAAATCAAAAGATTAGTGCAAGTGGATCTTCGTTGAACAAAACCATGCTGTTGCTCGATGATTATGTTATGAAGTGAAGGATATATGCTATTATGAATCAGTCTCTCGAAGAGCTTGGACAGAGCACACAAGATAGATATGGGACGGTAGTTATCAACTTTAGATTTATCTCCTCTTTTAAAAACGGGAACAATACGGGCAGCTTTCCAAATAGTTTGCATTTGTTAAATATGCATTTTATAGGATGGCATAATGACTTGGCAGTGGATTTAAGGAAAAGTGGAGAAATGTTATCGACCCCTGAACCCTTAGCTACATCTAAATTGAGTATCTCTTTATAAACTTCTTCAGTAGTAAAGGATATATTGGTCAGGATAAGATCGGATGTCTGATTATTATCCGAAAGAGAGTTCACGTCATAATCTTCCGTTACACTGGACGGTTCAAAGACTGACCTAAATAACGATGAAAATAGGCGACAAACCTCATCTGGGGTATTGGCAACTTCGTTGTTATATGTGACTATACTGGGAATGTCTGCTTTCCCCTTATTATTGTTTACATAAGTCCAAAACTACTTAATATTATCATGTATGCCGTTTTCAACTGTTTCCATGTACATGTTGTAGCATGCTTTGGCTTCTTTTTGAAAACGTGCTCGGTACATAGAGAATACTTCATAATCATACTGATTTTTAAATTTTTTCCATCTAATCCAAGCACTGTTTTTGTTTTTAAATATATGAATAAGTGGTTTTGAGAACCATACTGGAAACTGGGAGGATTTGACAGTTTTTGTGGGTATATATTTAGTAATTAAACAATAAATTTTATCATAAAATAAGCTGACCGCACTTTCTGCATCCTTTCCTAAAAACAAGGAATTCCAGTCTGTACTGTTAAATTCATTATTTAAGGCATTGTAGTCACCTTTTTTAAAGTTAAATTCTATTCTGGGCTTTGTTTTAAGAGAGGGGATAACGTTGTCAGTAGAAAGCAGAGCAAAAAAAGGAGGATGATTATTGTCAGGCGGTACAAGAGGCACGGGTGCGCCTGCCAAGGACGAATCTTTAATATTGGTAATAAAAAGGTCCAAAATTCGACCGTTACAATTTCGGACCTTATTAATTTGCCCACCGTCTAATGTTGATAAGAAATCAATTAATAGTTTGTTACATGCATTACAGTTATTACTAAGAATCGGTTTCATATAAGTTCCACTGTCGCACCACTGTACGGTGGGCAAATTATAGTCACCCAATATAACATAATCGTTAACACCCGCAATCTGTAACTTATTAGAGAGGTAGTTAAAATGTTCCATATAAACATCCGAATTAACTCTTGGTGGAATGTATACAGCACTAATAATCAAACAGTAATTACGCGTGCGTATTTCAATCAATATGTGATCGACCAGGGAGGACTGCTCATTTTCGCGGGGTACAACTTCTGCACTAGAAACGCGCACGCATTGTGTCGCGCACAAGTCGCGACGCACCGCCACAAGCACTCCGCCACCGTCCTTACGCCCACATTCAGCGCGGTTACGATCACATCGAAACACGCGATAGCGCTGGTCAATGAATTCGCTATCCGATATATTATTCTGTAACCAGGTCTCAGTGAGGACAACAATGTCGTAGTTGTGTGACAAAATATTCATATATATGGTGTGCAGTTTAGTGCGTATTCCTCGACAGTTTTGATAAAACACCGATAATACTAATTTAGCCATTGCATGAAATAAAAGTTTGAATTAATAAAATATAAACAATATACAGAATTATTATATTGGACAATACAAATGTAGAAATTGTTACCGAACAAATTATATATATTAAGATTATATTGATAATGCATTTAATTAGTAAAGTATTTATATGAAAAATAACTATTTTTAATAAATAAGTTGTGTAATTTAATATTGTTTTATTTTTGAACTGCACCCACATGGAATCGCTCTTAGTTAATTGACTTCTAAAAAGTTTTGTCTTAACCTGGTGATTATAGCATATAATAAAGTTTATTATTTTTAATCTGCAACTTGAGAGAGGACCAGTAATGTTATACATATTATACGACAATCTATGCCAATTAGAATAGTATCTCAATTTGCAATTAGATAATAAATGTATAACACAAAAACAGCCCTCACAGCCCAGGGTATCTTTTTTGGTTTTGTAATTTTTAAGGATATGCATCAAAATACAAAGTGTTCCATTACCATGCCATATATAAATATGCAATGACTTTTGCCAATTAGAGACACAATAGGGTATGTAATTCAGATATTTAGAAATAATAGAATCACAATGATGGGTTAGATTTCTTGTTTTATTTATAATTTCATGCTTAATACGACAATACTTCAGTATACATGAACATACAGTTAAAATTATTGCATGCCTTAAATAACAATTCATAAACCTCTTCCAGTATAAATCATGCTTGAGAATGCAATTTATATGTGTAAAAATAAATTTACAATAAAAGTAACCACAACATTTAGTTTTATTAATCGGTTTGTGGATATTGATATGTTTTTGATTATATTTTTTACTACATGCATCATATTTGTAAGTTTTAATACATATTGTCGGTATAAAATTAATCTTAGCAACCATGTCAGACACCTGTATAATAAAATATTGAACATGCGAGAAAATACTTTATCCAACACAATAATACTAGTTTTTTTTTTTACTCACATTAAATAAATACCCACCAGAACAAAATGTTTTATTAAACATACTTATAATGTTATTAAAAACGCTCCATATTTTTTTACTTAGTAAACACTTAGCACAGTCATTTGATTTTGCATATTTCTGCATTGGATCGAATGGCCAGGACTGGTGATGTATCCGTCTTCCGTACCAATATGGTGCCATGTTTGACCCATACATATTTTAAACCTTCTTTTTTGCCGTCTCACGACATTGCCGAAACAATAATTTGTTGTCGAGAGTAAGATGTTCGTTGATGTATATAGTAGCTGGGGTTCCACTAATTGAGAGGTTGGTTGTATTAAATCCTTTTGTCGCTCGGTAGGCAGATATGACGTTATCACGTAGAATTCTGGTCGAGAACTTAGCTATGATGTTTTTAGGTCGCCGATTCTTGGAATCTGCATGAGGCACTCGATGGACAGCTATAATATCTGACGTTTGTATTGGCTGTTTTATTATTTCACCCAGGCGTTCTAAAACGTTAACGAGATTTTCCCCTCGCCGCTCAGGCATGTTTGAGATTTCAATGTTACATTGCCTAGAATGTTGCTCCATTTTTGATATGTGACTTTGAAGTACATTAATCTGATTACCCAATTTTGATGCATGTTAATTATTTTCTTCCACTATCTTTAGTCGTGAATCAAATGAATCTTGACGTTCAGATGAAAAGTTCAAAAATTTTTCCATTTCACTAAGTTTGTTGTTTGTTTCTATAAGAGAATTATTAATAGCAATATTATCGATATTTAACTTAGTGATATTTGTGTTTATTTCACTCAATATTGTTGTAATTTTCGACATTTCCCTTGCAAGAGCAGTGTTCACTGCATCAGTGATATTTTCGGATATTTTGGTTTCCAACATCAATAACTGCTTGTTGAAATTACTCTCAATTGTAATTAAGTCATCGTCGTCTCTTTGCTTTCGTTTACGCAAATGTACGCGGGATTCGCATTCTTTATTCACCAATGTCGGTATATTTGTATCAGATGGAAATTTATTCGGCGGTGAATGTTGTAAGGCCATTTTACCACGTTTTTCTTATCTCACTTTTCTTATTTGTTTGTCTGTCCGGGCAAAATCTTGCAACTTAAATTTGAGGCACTTTCCGATAAGCTAGAAAGCTGAAACTTTCAGGATAGTTCAGAACCCGATGACAATGCACTCTAAAGCAACTTTCAACTTTCCAGATGCACTTTCAGGTCCACTTTCGGCAACTTTCACTTTTGTATGGGGCTTATCCGATTGTTGCGTAACACATGGTTACTTCGTTGAGTTAATAATTAAAAAGAATAAAATAATTATACTAGATTTAAAAAATCTAAAAATCCCACGTTTTTCAATGTCCTAAAAATAATAAAATAACCCTGCGGGGCAAAGCGAGGGGCCACTCAAAACGTGGGGGCGCATCTTTACAATAATCGGCATCAATGCATGTCATTCATCTCTTTAAAATCTCCTCTTAGTAATATGCGCCCCCACGTTTTGAGTGGCCCCTCGCTTTGCCCCGCAGGGTTATTTTATTCTTTTTAGGACATTGAAAAACGTGGGATTTTTAGATTTTTTAAATCTAGTATAATTTGCGTATGCGCAGCTACTTCCACGGGTGCAACAGGGATAAAAAATATGTTTCCGTCCCTTAGCTGTAGGAGGTGAAGAAGGCCCCCCGCTGACACGGTTGCAAGATGCGGTGCGGAACAGAGACAAAGCTACAATCGCGTTGTGCCTTAGAAGCCGTCTCACTCTGCTATTTGCTTGCGAATTTATATTGTGCACTCAAAAATAACACTAAGCACTTAGCAACAACAGGGCAATTGAAAAAAAGATCCTTTGAACTGTATTGACAAGATTTGCAAAAAACGATAACACACTTCCACTCTCAACGACTCTCGAGCGAGGAGCTATATGAACTAAAGATGTGTAAAAAAATCTTAAGGTGGTTTTCCGTGAAAACTGGGTCAGAAGATAATATCATAAGATGCGGCCCAACGGAGTGGAACACATGGTAGACTTGTTCTGAGTCGAATTGATAAGTCACACTCGAAAGAACAAATATTAGAACCACTCATTATGATAATTTGAAAAATTTCAATATAATATATTTGAGTGTTTTTTCTGACATGCCTCTTTATTAATATTACTCAAATTTAAATTTACGAATATTTCCTAATACATAGGCACTTATCAGAACTGTTTTGAATTTTATTTCACAAAACTGCTTCTATAACGACTTTTACAAGGCACTTCAAAGTAAGGGAGCCTATGTAAATATTGAACCAAAAGACAAAGAATTAGTGTCACTATACAAGACAGATCTAACACAGCCATGAGTAATGTATCGGAACATGTCACCACACAATACGACCTGTCCTGTCCAAACAAAACCTTGTATTGAATTTAAATCGTTTTGTGCCATTAAGGTGCAAAGACAATATCTACTTCCACGAAAGACCGTCAGGAAAAAGCGATTCCATTACGTGTTCTCAAAAATGATCCTATCTATTCTGCTGAGGGAATAAATTTGCAAAAAACTGCACAACTTAAACATTTATTCATATAAAGCTCCCGGTATGAAAAAATATGAAGAGTAAAATTGACTGATCGAATGACAGCGTTACTTTTTTTTATGTGAAACCTATGTGTGAAAGGTTCTGCACCTTTCACTTTTTTTTTAAGTTTTGTTTTATTATTTTCTGTACCTGTTCAAAGACAATCGTTCGTAACAAGTGAATTCCAGTCATGCGTCGACGCTAAAACACACATTTTTTACTGCATTTTTTTCGATCAGTAGTAAGTATCACTATCACTACATAGTATAAAACAAAGTCGCTTTCTCTGTCCCTATATCCCTATGTATGCTTAAATCTTTAAAACTACGCAACGGATTTTGATGCGGTTTTTTTTAATAGATAGAGTAATTCAAGAGGAAGGTTTATATGTATAATACATGCATAATATAGTAGAGCATTGCATCCGTGCGAAGCCGGGGCGGGTCGCTATAGTCTGTTTTTTTTAGCATTAGAAAGAACAAAATTTGGTTTCTTTTTTGTACACATTATAATGTAACAAGCAAAACGTAACATCGTGAAAAGTTGACACTAAAAAATACCTTAAGAAGCAGAAGTTGCAAACTTGTGGAACGAAACGCTGGTCAGTTTGATACGACAAAATTAAAAAGTACCTGCCGATGTTGTAATATATACCATATTAGGTGATTTTTAAAATGGTCGCTTAACATGGCTGCTATTTGCAACAATAGCGGCAAATGTCAACGTCACTGGCATTACGAATGCATTTATCTGTTTTGACTATTTTCTTTGGTTTATTGTTAAGTTTCTATTGTTATTGTTGAAGTTTTTGTTAAAAGTTTTTGTTGTTATTTGTTATTTAATCTGTTCAACAATGGACGAGCCTGAAGCCGGTCCAAGTGGACTCCAGCATAAGGTTAGCCACCACTGCTTCATTGTTTACATAATTTCTAATGCTTAAAAAAATGGACTATAGTTAAAGAATATATCGCAGCTTTAATACTATAGGGGCACAATTCGAAAAACATGATTGTTGGAAAAACGCGTTTAAAGAATTTTGAGCCCTGTAGTTTCACAAAACGGTTTTCGAATTGTGCCCCTATAGTATTTAAGCTGCGATATATAGGTGTGATTTTTATTTTTGAGGGACCAATAGTTCGACAAAGTTGCTTGCGACATCATCACTGAACAACAGTTTTTTCTTTCATATCAGTTCTTCAATAATGATAGCGCCCAAATATAGCCCCGTAAATAAAAAAATATGGTAAAAAATCTATTTTATATAAATTATAGAGACTATAAAAGTTTAAATCAATTTACAAAATGATTGATTATATCTATGTTATTTCCAATATGATAGATAGAGACCAAAGAGATAACCCTAGACGTAGATAAACTATTGTTGTTGATAATCCATTCCATTAGTGGTCAATCCTAAGACACCAATTTGGTCAAGGGTTGCCTGTATTCAGATTTTCAAATCAATACAAATCCGAGCCCAGCTGGTTTATCAAAATAATGTTTTTTTTAGAAAACTGTTAAAATAAAATACCAGATTGTTTATATTTTACAATTTGACATGTACATTCTTCAATTTCTCGTATATTAATAAATAATAAAAGTTCTTACAAAGGAAAAAATTCCAATAAAAAAGGCTGCAAATCAACTTCGATTCATTTTACCGCGTTCATTTTACAGTGTACACAATACACTAATTCACAAAGAACATGAAAAATTTTAAATCTAACCGCTGACTTAACAAGACTACCGAAACCGAGAACTCGAGGTCTCGATTCGTGCTTTTCCTATCGAATGAGCAGGATCGATACATCGTACCCACTCCCCTATATGTTTCCAATAAGGATGCGACTATTCGAGCGAACACATCGAGTATCGAATGCCTGACTGCGTCCATGTTTGAACACACCTGCTTCGTATGTCTTGCGACTTTTTTCGTGTACGGTCGACAGCGCGTCGAGATGTACACTCCAAAAAATAAAATGGTCTCTATAACAATGACGAAAAGGTCGATCCAAACGTCAAAGGCTGTCGATTGAAGCATTTTTTTGTGTCAACGGATTTTGAGCGTTAAATCTAAGCCGATACAAGCTTTTCGGGTGAAATGAGAGTTTTGTACGTTTTTTAATCTAAAAAAAAATATGAATTGTGAATTTCGCGAAACGAATCGAAATGGTTAAGTCGACGTTAAATGATTTTTATGCTCTAATTCGTCAGGAGTCTGTCAAGAGTAATCTCAGTGTCTTTTTCCAGGTTTACTGATAATGTCATGCCTTCTTTCAAGTGTCCTTATCTTACATTTCTAAATAAAAAAAGCTTATTTATCACTTAAGGGTGATTAATCTTTTGGGTGTACTTCGGTTTGCTTAAAATAATTATTGGATTAGTTTTTGGCTAACGGGTATTTTTTATTTATTTCGGGTATCAGTCTCACAAAGAGTTTGTGAAGAGAAAAACAAGATTCATTATTAATATTATTGGTCCTAATTTCATTTAGCGACGAATCACCTAGCAAGCTATATCAATTGAACCATTTTTTTGTGTACCAAATGACGAATTTTGCGAAAGAGAATACGGTGATCAGGTGATTAGTTCAGTTTTAATATAATGCACTGTTTTCGATATCTTAAAAAACTCTCTCATGTGGTTTATGATTATTACAGATAATTTTATACAACTTGAGTTTAAAGCGCTTAATATCAACAAGTTTATATAAACCTGTATATTTCAGGATATTGATTCACAAATGGGAGCGTTTACCGACTTCTCTGGGAAGTAGTTGAAAGTTTCCGCATCGGTGTTTATGTAGCGTAGATAGGTGTTCTGGTGGATTTACCGATAATATTTGAAAGTTGCATAATATCTCAATAAATATTTGTGATATTCAAATAGATATTTATATCTAAAGTACTTACAATTCCGTGTCTTTGCATATTTAAATAAAAGCGATAAACGACGTAATATAGTGACAAAGATAGAAAAGGGATGTTTAGATGGTTTAGACATGTAGAGAGGATAGACGAAAGAAGATTAACAAGACAAATATATGGGGCAAATGTGCATTGGGAGGTCAGTAATGGAAGACCAAGGCGAACTTTCAGGGACCAAATAGAGAATGTCCTGAAAAAGGCCAGGTTAAAAGCAGCCTTAAGCGACGAGCTTATATGAGAAGGCTGATGAGATTTGAAGAAGTGAGTGATGTATGTCAGTATCGTGGTAAGTGTAAATCTGTGACCTCTGCCTACCCCTGCGGAAAGGCGTCATTTTATGATTTTTTATGTATATACTAGCGGCCCATCCCTGCTTCGCACGGGTGGACAAAATTCTTTAAATTTTTTCTCTTATTAAATATTTTTCCGTTAGCGCCATCTAGCGTCCGGTAGACGAACTACTTGAGCTTAACGCGTTGCTATGGTAACGTTATTGATACAATGGAAGAAGAGCGGGAAAAAGAGCGGACAGACAAACAATAAATTTGTGATCTTAGATTATAGATTTATCGAAGTAAAGGAGGCACTTGAGACCTGTGAAACGGAGTTTTTGTAAAAAACTATCTCAGGCTCTAGCCTCCAACATAAAAGGCCTTCATACTGTTTTGTATTTGTAGATTTAGACTAATTTATCACCTTGATGTGAAAGAAAAATATATATAAATACCAATGACTCAGGTACAAATGCTTGTATTCATCACACAAACACCTGCCAATTCCGGGATTCGAAACCAGGTCCGTCGGTGCAAAAGACAGGATCGCTACCGTTGCATCAAACGGTCGTCAAAACTAATATTATAATTATATTAATAAAATGTGTTTCTATTTTGAAATACTTGAGTAAATATATTAAATTACTGTAAACAGCGAATGCAAATTACGAAATGCATTCCCTGCGCTTCTTAGAATTCAGGTATAGCTGAAACTGACACCTGAATTAGCGACGAGTTCTAATGAATCCTTCAGACTGAAATGAATTCTGCAGAACTGAGTGTAAACCATTTTGCAAGTGTAAATAACTGAAAGATTTGTGCATTGAATTTAAAACGGACAATGTAATTGTAGCTTCTTTCGAATGGCACCTATAAAGATATTTCTAAATCGCCTGCAAGCTTTTTAACAAAGCATAATACACAGTACAGGAATACTTAAATGATACATCCTTGAAATAAGTTGGACATGTTTTTTTTTCTAATTTTTCAAATATATAATAAACATATTCTTGACATTTGTTACTGATTACTGACTTTAATTGGTTATTGGAGCGGAGCGAGCGAAGCTTCCATGGATCAGCTTCAATGGCGCAATGTCTGTTACGCCATAACTTCCCGAGTTCTTAACCGATTTCAATATTTTATGTGTGGAATCGAATCAACAGGTTTAGGACCAGATTGTGACGGAGCCCGAATTTTGAAATTCGCAAAAATTCCCATGAAATCAATTTTTTTTCTTTTTTAAGTATTACGCTCCGCTCCAATATATGGTGCTAGCGTAGCTTTATGCTTAGCGACTGCATCGCCTAGTTTATATCATGATTAAGATTAAATGAAGCAATGTCTGTTACGCCATTACTTCCCGATTTTAATAATTTTTGTGTGGAATCGAATCCCGGAATTTGAAATTCACAGAAATAAAAAAGTTATGACCAAAAAATATTGGCTCTATGGGATTTCCCATTGAAACAAAAAGCACGCGCTTTTTATAAGTTTTCATTTTTATGGAATTTAAAAATTTACTTTACTTTCTTTTTGTGTATTACGCTATTTATTTAATTTTAAACTTTAACTTTTTTTGATTTGTAATGAAAATTGTATGTTTATTTTATTTTCTATTTATAGTATATAAATACCCAAGGTAGAAACGTAATTGTTCTAATAACATTGTCTAAAACCATGTATGTAATACTATTATATATTTCACAAATAAAGATTCTGATTCTGAAACTCAACGTACTATATGATTTGTGAAAACAGTTGAGTTTAAACTACCGAACGAAACCGCGTACTGGATTCAAACTGCAAAATAAAATTTAATTCAATTTCGAATATAACTGAACGACTGGTTAACCACTAGTAAATGAATATAAAATTAAAATGTTTATTGTGGCATTTAAATCAGTGAACGAGCGAATCCCATCCGGTTAAATAGTTAATCGATATTTTAAATTTGGGTCGATTCACTTCGATTCGGTCACCGAGATCACTGTTAAGTTTTTTAACAATGGATGATTAATACTTGTTACGGATACGGAAATTTTTTATTCGTTTGTTTAGACCTGATCTATCGATTTCTTTTCAGATCTAAATTGAAATATAATACAATGAAAATATAAACAGATTTTTGTCTTTATTTTTTTGTTATTTACGCATTACATTGCTAGATTTTTGACTTTATTTCTTGAGAATTGATTTTCATAGAAGACACCTGGTATGGAAAAATACGAAGAATAAAATTTAGTGATCGAATGACGGCGTTACGTATTTTGTGTGTAACTTATCGTGCGCACCTTTGACTTTTATTTCAAAGTTGTCTTTGAACAAACAAACAAAAATACAAATCCTTGCGTCGACGTTGACGTTCACGTCTGCGAGATACTTTTAAGTTAATGTTGGATAGAAAACTCAATGCACAGTCATCGCCCGGTCGTCGTACACAAGCCTTTCTTATTACGCGAATTGAGCACGCGTTCTATTCCGAAATGGCAATAAGACATCGCGTTGGAACAAATAGAAACGGTTGTGAAACAGCGTAAAGATGTATCGAAAGCGCGCAACGCCAAATCGAACTAGATCGAATAAGGCACAGGGTTGCCCCTACTCAATAATGATAATAATTATATATTATGACAATACTTTGTGTGTGTGTTTGTTGCCATAGTGTCTCGCTAACCTAACATTGCAAAACTAAACTTGCCCTTACGTACTCCCGCAAAAACAATACGATAGCGTGATTCTACGCGCTACAGCGCCATCTAGTAATAATAAATAAATAAATATTAGGCAACATCACATACATTATTCTGACCCCAAGTTGAGTAGCTAAAACACTTGTGTTATGGAATTCAGAAACAATGACGGTACCACAACACCCAGACCCGAGTCAATATAGATAAGTACGTTTTCTTCATCGATACGGCTGAGGATCGAACCCGAGAACTCGGAGTGACTTTATCATGAAAATTGGTATGCGAGCCACTCTATCTACCTCATAATATATCTAACATCTGCCTAGCCCAAAGTAAGCACTCTAAGGATTGTGTTATGGTTACTAGGGTAACGGATACACATACATAAATGTGTAATTTACAAGTAAATATATATAAACTAGGCGATGCAGTCGCTAACCATAAAGCTACGCTAGCACCATATATTGAAGCGGAGCGTAGTACCTAACAATGAAAAAAAAAATGATTCGATGGGAATTTTTACGAATTTCAAAATTCGGGCTCCGCCACAATCTGGTCCTTAACCTGTTGATTCGATTCCACATAAAAAATATTAAAATCCGTTAAGAACTCGGGAAGTTATGGCGTAACAGACATTGTGCCATTGAAGCTGATCCATGGGACTCCAATAAACGTGACTCATGTTCGTTGCTCGGGTCACAGAAACATCTGTCTCTATCGGGTCTCGAACCCAGGACTAGGATCGCTGCCGTTGCACTAAAAATCAAATAGAATATATTTTACACCATTAAAGCTGCGCTCAAACTAAAATGTTTTCTAGTTGAATTGCCTTTTAAAAGGCGATAAAAATGAACCCACTGAAATATATAAATTCAGAGAAAAATATACGTACACAAAGTTGCACACCTTTTTGAAATGCTAAATCAATTAAGCATCTATCAGATTTTGTAGAATTGTATCTTAAACAAAAGAAATTAGAATCAAGCAAAAGAGATTTCACAAACACTTTCCAATAAATGATTCTCACATACTTTTGTCGTGAGTGCTAACCCTATTCTATTAGCAGCTATTCGGTTAGTAGTCGACGCCAAGTCAAGCGGGAAGCGACTTTATCGCACCGAATTAAGAACCGAAGCACGCGATATCAAAGTTTCTGAGTAGACCATCCGTGAAAAGTTTGCGAGAAGCCGAATGATTATCGAATTACCTTCGAATAGAATCTAATTAAGGATCATTGCACCTTTGCTACGTGGCCGGGTTACAATATGAGAAAAATTACGATGTCGGTGTCTTTACTCTCCGAAAAGTCGTCAAACAAATCATCATTTTATGCGTAAATGCTTTACTTATCGTTATTTTCTCAGCTAAAAGCAGTAGTAAGTGGAAAACAATGCTTGTTTATCACATTTTAAATATTTATTTCTTCTCCGAACGGTTTCAAAAGCCCTTTTCCCTTAATCCATATTCGTTCCCAGTGTTGGTATTTTTCCCCTATTTTTAAGTTACAGATGATACTCCATCACCAAGGTGCTGGATGTACTCAGTAGTAGCACTAAAATCTTCGCTCGAGTAACTTGTTCTGGCGTGGAAAACATACACAAATCTTACGTGGAGCATAGGAAGCATTTTACTTAAAACAAAGAATACACTGCAGGCCAAGTGGAATAGCCTAGCAATAGAAATTTGTTTATTACAAATGTGTGTAGTTTACTTTCCAAACTGTAAAAAACGTACATACTGCAGATGATAAAAAAATATTTTCGATAGAAATAAAAGGAAACTTTTTTTAACAGAAAACAGAGTCAGTTTATAGTTGATATACCTAAGAGTCGCACTCAGCGTTTTGTTTCTAATTTTGTAATACGTACCGCTAACGAGTGGAACTCTTTGCCTTAGTCTGTGTTTGTTAACAAATATGATTTAGGGGTCTTCAAGTTACGAGTGAAGGAAAGCATCATCGCTTACCATCAGGCGAGATAGTGGTCTAGCGCCTGACTATTTAGTATATAAAAAAAGTTGTAAAGTAATCCGTCTGTCTTGCCGGAACAGGGATGTAAATGTTGAGAGTTGTTATTTTTATTCTTACAGAATTCTTAAACATAAGTCGATAATATAATAAATATTAAAAAGACTTACATTATATTTACATTGACTCTTTTGTTCTTCATTCATTTTAGTTGGTTTCAAACCTTGCAAGTTTGGCTAGTCACCACCGCAAAGCAAGGCCACTGGGCCTCTCTTTCAACTTGGCTTTAGAAATATTTTCTACAATCTATCGACAGGAGAAAGGTCTACTCCGCTTCAGTTACTTGGCAACCTTTGTTATTTTCCGTCCTTCAACCGAAATAACTAAACAACAAAACTATAATAGCCGTGTCAGTTAAAAGGGATAGGTTATTGAATTTGCCATTGAGTCAATACTATCTACTTTCTTTGTTTCGTCAAAGTGCTTTGTACAATTATTTATCAAAGCAAAAGGTTTGAAAATCTTTTTGGATATTCCGAACATCGCTATATGTAGCATTTGGTGTATTCAATTTAACGCTAAAAGCAATGTTACTTGATGTATAAGTATATATCATTTTTAAACTAGTGCTTGCACTTTTACATCCATTCACCGAAATCGAAACCTTTTTAAAGGATTCGAAAATTCGTATATTTTCATATTTTTATTTAAAGTCAAAATAACATCATAAATAAATAAAAATATGATAAATATATAATAATATATTGATAGCTGACGAAGTGTTGTTTTCTAATATGACTTATATTAAATGTTATTCAAGATACTATCTCTTTTTGTTAAAGACTGAAAGCTTCAGAATGAGACACATTATTGTTTTCCCTAACGTCGACCACGGACAGCGGGATGATGCATCGCTCCCGGGAATTGCAATTTGGTTGCAATGGGAAATTACTGAGATAGGAAATGACAGGAATTAAAGCTACGTTGCTAACGTGCCCTAGATTGTGACTGCCAAGAACTTTTTAAAATCACCCATTTTTTACTTTTGCAACAATTTACGGAATGTGCATTTTAATTATTTTGCTACTACGTAAAATATTCTATTCAATATAAATTTATTATTCAACTAGATGACCCGGTTACGCGTTGCTGTGTTATAAATTAAAATGAAACTTATCCTATGTTCTAAGTCGCAACAAATCCAGTTCAATGAAAAAAAAACATTAAAATCGGTTGAGTAGTTTCAGAGTTCATCGTGGTCAAATACTGTGACAGGCAATTTGCATATGTATACAAATCTTTAATTAACAGCTATAGTACGTTTACTGTGGAAGGTCTCCTTCATGCCACATCCCGATCCTGGATATCCTCCGCCGTCATATTAAGGTCTTAAATCCAACGGGTCGCAGGGGGTACCATGCTATGCTTTCCCAAAGGCTTGGTCTCCAATCTATGACCCGTCTGCTCAATTGATTGTCGGTTCTACGACAGATCAGAAGAACCCACTAACTAACACACTTACTCTTCGAGCTATGTTGATTCAAAAAAATATTATTTATATTATCAGGAATTTCAATTGTAATAAGTCTTTTAAATTCATCTTGGTAAGCCAAATGCTTGTGTTATGAAATCTACGTTCGTAGTACATCTGCGCGTTTCGAACTTAGCCCGCTTAGGGTCAAGCTGATATTTTTATTATTTGTAATTGTTAAATAATAAATAATAATCATTTTACAAAATGAGGACAATATTTAGTTTTTACAGAAATACGTATGAAACGTAGCAAAAATCTGCGATAGCAAAACAGCACCCATTGTCAAATGCTAAATCCGCTCATCATAATGATAAACGTTACGGCAGTGATTAAGTTTCAATTTACCTTTAACTATGTTTTGGTGCTTTACTAGAAGAATCGGTTAACTGAAAATACCCAAAATAAAAATTCAAATAGCATGTTTTATTTTAAGTTAACCTACGTTATACCTTCTTTACCCAAGTTCTAGTGTGCTGGGACTTGTACGTATCATCAAATTATTCTATGTTAAAATATTTAGAGAGAAACTCCTTAGTGCTAATATCGCGCTTAGTCATAATAAACAATAATAAAACAAAATAATAGCAAACTTTTCACATTAACACTTTGCTGAAGTATTGTTTTCTTACTCAGAATGATTACCACGTATAATAAATATAGTTATAATGTTTGATTACTTCACTGTGTAAGCTGTAATTACAAAACAAAAAGTTTCACCATTATTAATTTAGATACCTTATGATAACGACTCATAAAATAATCCAGTTTAAACCAATTAGCCTAGCCCAAAGTAAGCACTATAAGGTTGTGTTAAGGAAACTAAAGTAACATATATAATTAATATATAGATATGTAATGTTAATAGAAATATATATATATAAATACCCATGACTCAGGTAAAATGCTTATATTCATCACACAAACGTCTATCCTTTCCGGCACTTGAAACCAGGACCTTTGGGTGCGAAAAGCAGGGTTAACTACAGTTAATTTTTTATCACAAAAATATTTGAAATAGTTTAAAGACAATATATGCTAATTACATATAAAAAAACAAAAAGTAGCTAATATTATGTTCAAATGCTGCGAACCGATTTATTTTTATCTGCTTACAAAGTACTCGTGTTACCCGTATATTTCGGCCGACAGTGTACACCATATGCATTAGTAACAGAGCAATATTTTATCGTTAAGTGCGGGCCAAATATGCTAGCTGTACTTGTGAAGATTCCTTAGTGCTGTTTGTTTTTCTGCCACGGAATCCCCTTGGCGTTTCAGACAATTGTTTATTGTGTGGTTGCGTAGCAATATATTTCGACCCTCCTTGTATTTGCGATGCTGTCCGATTTTAAGAATCGCCGATCTAAGTGGCGGGCCGTGTATAGTGAGTTATATAGTGAGAAATTGTCTTTTTCGTAAATAAAGGGCCGTTTTGGATATTCATACTGTCGCCCTTTGTAGTTCGGACGTCGGTAGTTAGTCAGATAAAATGCTTTTAATAAAATATTAGATGATCGCGCCATGCGTTGCTGTGACTCAGTTATTATAATTTGCAAAACTTTTAAATTTAAATAAAACCTATCCTTTGTCCTAAGTCGGAACAAATTCAGCAAAATGAAATAGAAATCAGCAAAATCGCTTGAGTAATTTCTGAGTTCATCGCGGTCAAATACTGTGACAGAGATTTTTTTATATATAGACTAGCTGACACGGCCACGCGTCGCTGCGGCTCAGTTATTACAATTTACATATTTTTTTTTTATTATGAATGAAATGAAACATATCCTATGTCGTCAGTTGAAACACTTTGACACGTAATTTTATATATACAATCTGCATTTACAATACTTTCTTCCAAAGATATTTGGCTCCTAGCGCAGGAGGCGGTAAAACCAAAGCGCCGGCTGGCGCGTCAGTCTATTGCCAATTAGTAATAGCTAAGATCAATCTTTATTATCTACATAATATTTTGTGCTATACTTTGTCCAATGTAGGATGATACTTTTGACAGTTGACACCTATAAAGAGGGTATAAAGTTGCTATTGCAATGTCAAGCCAAACATAAGGAAACAAACGCAACCTTAGTACGTAGCAATAAGGAAGTAACACCTGTCAAAAGTATCATCCTACATTGGACAAAGTATAATATAAATATGTGTGTCAGCTGTCGGTAAAGGCAGACCAAGGAGAACTTTCAGGGACCAAATAGATGATGTCCTGAAAAAATTCAGGTCAAAAGTACCCTTAACCGACGAGCTTGTACGAAAGGTCTAATGATAGTTGAAGAAGCGAGAGATGTAAGTCAGGATTATGGAAAGTGGAAATCTGTGGACTCTGTCTATCCCTGCGGGTAAGAAGTGTGGCTGTATGTATGTATGAATGTCAGCTGTAAACGGTGGTGTGTACAGATCAGTAAGTACACAATAGCAAGCTGACTCCCAACCTTAAACAATACCTTAAAATATTAATTAAAAGACAAGAACTCGTAGAGTTCACAACCTTGTTTCTGTATGTTTTATGTTTTTCGTAAAATCACTACTTACTGCTACTAATTTAACGAACGCTGCAATGAAGTCCGGATCAACCTGCAGATCAAACGCCACAAGTGGAGCTGGATTGGGACTTTAAGAAAAGGATCCAAACCACATCCCGAGGCAAGCCCTTGTCTGGAATCCCAAGGAGGGCCTAAACGCGGTCGCCCATAATAGACCTGATGGCATACTATCATTGATGAAGCGAAAGCCATCGCAAAAAGACCTGGAGCGGTATCATGCGCGAAGCTCAAGATAGAACGGGATGGCGACGCACTGTGGACACCCTCTGCCATCTAGGGGACGTAGGACCTTAAATCACTACTGAATTTAGTTTTTTTTGTTAAAGTAATTTGTTCTTATTTGTCTAAGCAGTACAAGAGATGTTTTAGAAGAAAATAACACCCTTTTCCTAATTACTTGCGGCTTCTTCTCTATACAAGGTCTCCCGAGATAGAACTTTCCAAGCCATGACGTAGTCGTCGGCATTGTTCTGAGAAGTAACGGAAACCATAATAAATTGCTTAATGCATTTTAAGATATTCTTTGAAAAGAGGTTATAAATCTACTTTGTTTTGTTTTTTATGGCCAAATAGATTATAATATACTAAAAATAAAATATCAAATCTCAATGCCAACTTTGAAGTATTAAATAACCTTCCTATTTCAAATCCACTGTTAGATTCAGAATCAGAATTTTCATTGCATTTCATGTGGTTCAAGAACCATAAAGATCTTATAATCGTATATATTTTTGTCCAATCATTATCCATTCCGGGTACAACTGGTATTTATATAGTTCATACCTGTATCATATCGACGGTGGAAAGTCAAGAGCTGTTATTTAAACCTTTACCCACGGGATCCAGTTCTATTTTTGTGTGATCTTCAATTAATCAAAAGCCAAAGTAGTCTCCCTGTTTAATTAGCAGAGAGGCTGTCTGTGCGTGGGACCGCTATTGTTCCTCGAGTGGCCCGTACAGACATAGTTCGTACGACTGTGTTGCTCGGAATGTGGGTCGTTCGGATTGTCGCGTGAAAGCAGTGGTTTATTAGCGGGATGTGATAAATTTTTGTTTTGTATAGATGTAAAGAATATATTACTAGCAAAATTTTAACTTATATTAAGGGCTCACACAAATAGCCCCTCGCTATCCGGGCGAGTGCTCTTCCAATTTTTTTTAATCAAAGTCCGGGGGCCAAGACAGAATCAACGATGGAACGAACTTACCCAGAAAGTGCCTACTCACCTGCGCTTTAAAACAGACGGTTTATAAGTACTCGCAAATACAGACGCAGGGCGTGTTTCACTCCACTGCTGTGTGCATTATAAAAGATGCGCTTGGTTCGAAAGGTAGTAGTTTTCATGACGTAAAAGCAATCGTGATAATGACTTAGATGCGACAGATATAATAATCTTTAAGTACTTGTCAGCCCACGGTAGCAATTGCTACTGTTAGCGAACACCCCTCATCAGTCCCTGGTGGCAATTACTACCATATTCAAATTTCCGCGTGGCCTGCTTTTTTTTAAATTACGATTAATTTTTGAGTTACAGAGATCTAAGTTGATTATTGTATTAGTTGATCTAAGCTGATTAAATAAAGAATCCACCACATTCTGTGGTGGATTCTTTATTTAATCAGCGTTACGGTAGTATTTTTTGTTTGGTCCTGGCTGCATTATTTATCGAGAAAATGGCATTTTAATCTAAGACTCCGACTTTTTTACTCAATTCGCGCAGCATTGGGACTGTTGAGAGGGGTGGGGCGCGCGGTAGCGGACTGGCAAGTGGTTATATTCCCATGATTCGTATTCATCACTCAAACATCTGACCTATGGGGCTCTCGAAACCAGGACCTGATGGGAAAGACAAGATCTCTTCTAATGAGCCAAACGTGTTTGTAGGTATTTTCAGCATTTTTATGTGCGCCTTGATGAATATAGGCCTAAGCATAGCGTTCAAACTTATAACACCCATATTTTTGCGTCGAGGGTAAAAATATAATCAAAGGGTACACAATCATAACTTCTTTGAAGCGTTCGATTCCGTTTTACGCTGAACTCATAACTGTTTCCACGTAATCAAAACAGCTTCTAGAGTTTATATTATACACAGTGTTAGCGATCTTTCAAGTTTCCAATAACCGTACATTTGATTTTAAAACTCTATTGCTTATAGTTTAGCAAATTGAATTGCTGGCAGTTGTGAAGTTTTGCGCCATCAACGATAACTCAGAGTCTTGAACTTGTTTACAGTGCTACCAGGATCAGACTTAGGGTCTTATTTATGGGCGGAACTCTCTTTTAAATACTAATCAAAAACTGTCTTGTCACTTTCCGAATACAGTTTTTAATACCCTTTTTGAAGTACTTCACAGACATCTATATGATTCTCACATTAGAAATGTAGATTTAATTATAATATGAAATAAAATAAGAAGTTAATTCAACATAAATGTTTATAAATAGCCCAAAAAGTCACAAGAAGGTTGTATTCTGTGATACCTTTTGTTAATAATTTTGCTTTAAATAATATTTATATAAATGAAATGTTTTTCACGTCTTTAATTGCAAAAATTTTGAAATATTATATAACGATAACTTGTATTCTGTGCGAGAATAATTTTCAAAAGGTAGCAAGAAACAGATGCTTATTGTAGTCTCAATAAACCAAGTACGGCCCTGCATGGAAACAATTTATTGGAGTTTGGTTCTCAACAGTGATGTCTTGTTAGCTAGTTTTCCTTTGTTGAGACGGTAACAGTGTCTTAATGAGACCACAAAATTAATCACTTTGAAACTATCACCTGTTCAATGTATGTTTGTAAGGAACTGGTTATATTGAAGCAATGTTTTGGCATAGCAACGAATGAAACAAAGAAAATTGCCAAAGTGATGATCCGCAAGAAAATCGTCACCATCATCGTCATCAATCTTTTAAACCATTAATATATAGCACTCTAAGGATACCACAAATTGTTTACCCGACTAAAGGTTACTCTAGGCTCTTGGTTGGTTTAAGAAATAAATAACCTATTAATCATTATCTCTAACAAAAGACATCTGCTGGATTTTTTTTTTAAATTATGAATGGGTTTGTTCTTGATCCCAAACAAGCCCAAGGGGCCAAGACAGAATCCACGACGGGACGAGCTAACCCAGAAGGTGCCTACTTATCCTGGCTTTGAAAACAGAGGGATTATAAGTACTCGGAAATAGGCAGGGAGGGAGTTTCACTTCTTACACTTAGGTCGGTAACAAAATCAGAGATAAAAACCGCACAAAAAAATCGGTAGATTAAGCGGTGGTGAGCAGATACGATATGGTATTTTCGCTAAATGAAATATCAATTTGGAATATAAATAAATCTAAATTAAGTATTAAACAACATCACATTTCATTGATTTGGGTCCAAGTTAAGTAGCCAAAGCACTTATGTTATGGAATTCAGAAACAGCGACGTTACCACATCAATCATACCAGAACAATATAGAAAAGTTCGTTTTATATCATGAGCCGGCCGGAGATTGATCTTGGGACATCGGATTTACGTTATTATACAAACCGGTATTTTATTCACTTAGCAACGCAGTTCTTCAAACAGCGTTGACAAACACCTAGCAAAAAGAGGCCGTTACGCGGTCCTTATTAAGAAAATTAGATTTTACCATTAGCTGAAAAGCAGAAAGTGTTTTTGGTATCCGAAAAAAGCGTTTAATTTGATTAAGTAATCATGAAAGATTAAGAACTAAATACATCATCGTAAGCTTAATTATGTCCTCATCACTGGAATAAAGGTTCTCTATGAAAAAACTGAAGGGAGAAGGAATATGTTAGAACGTAGTCCCAGTGCGGAATAATAGGTGCTAATGTCTGCTAACCTCCCCCACCATTTTTTTATATTTATTTAACAGTAGCTGACCCGACCACACGCTGCTTTAGCTCAGTAATTATAACCTTTTTAATAATAAAATTAAACCTATTATATGTCCAAAGTGGAAATAAATGTTCATCGCGGTCAAAAACTGTGACGGATTTTTTGTATGTCTAGATCTAAACAAGAACATATACATACATTAAATCAGAGAATCACTATATATTTGTAAAGAATGTATTTATTTTTCGCATTTCCACCTAAGGGATCGGGGATTTGGTTGGTCGTTTTTATAGGCGTAATATTATGAGATAAATAATGCTAATAAGTCAGCTTTAATTATACATCAGTAGGTAGACAGAAGTAACCAAACAATATAAAAATACATACTTAGTCATACTTACTATTGTTAATCAGATAGTAACAGAAAATATTTTTACTACCGATCAAAAGTTATTTTTATCCTTCGCGAATAGTACTTTTTCTAGATATAAAGTATCCTATATCTTTTTGATACCCCTGACAAAGTGTACACAAAATTTCATGATGATCTGTTGAGTAGTTAAGGCGCGAAAGTGTTACAAACAGACAAACAAACCCTTATCTCTTCATATATATAATGTTAGCTAGGATTATAAGATTTAATTATTCCTTTTAAGTCGTCGGGTAGATTGTTAATTCGTTCACGAACTAGATATTTTTAGCCCAAATTTTTGTACTTAACAGATTCCGAGATGCGGCTGTTGTGAATACGGCCTTAACTTTTTGAATATTTGAACTAGGCCTTTGTCGTTATAATAAAATTGACTTCCCATGTTCGCAAACACTAATATTCTCGAGATATTAACTTCGTAACGTGCTTGGGCTATCGAGCACTTCACCGCACGAAATATACGTATTTTATTGACAGGAAATACCAGTAATTGGTTGCATAACTAGCTTAGTGTGGGTCGAAATTGTCGATTTTCGCAAAATGGCCGGCGACAAGGGTTTAATCCAATAGTCAGATGAGATCATATACCACCGATGATGGTACTGTATTAAAACCTGAATCATAATTTTGGCTTAATGTATTTATTTGAAGGTTTGAAGGTATGATATTGAATTTCTCATATTTCGTTGTGAAATATATCGGGTTATTACTTTATTAACTATGAGATGACGTGTAACGATAACGATGTCATCCTTTAAACACGACTCCTGAAAAGACGAATAAAAATGTATAAATAAATTAATTTTCGGTAAAAAGTGTTTTAAAATAATATTAGTCTTCATCACATACGTTGTTTTGAATCCAAGTAGCTAAAACACTTCTGATGGAATTTAGGGACATTTTGGCGGTGCAAAGTGTCACTTAAATGGTTTTAGTTTTCTTGTTAAAATTTGTGTTGTGCTTGATATTTGTAATAATTATGGGTTATGAACTACTGAATGCTTCTGAATATGCACGAGTGTTGGCAAGTGAAATAGAACAGTGGAAGCTGTCTTTTCGCGCTCTCTCAATAAGGCCACGAGGAGGATTCAGTAAAACCCCACATCTTTACTGAAACTTAGGAAATTACTCAAAAACTGGCAATTATACTTACTTGACACTGGCTAAATGCACAAATCGTGCAAGCCACAAATAAAGAATAAGATGGAATTTAGAAACAACGACGACGATACCACAACAGCCAGACCCGAGCCAATAAAGCCAATTTAGTTTTTTTACATTGACCCAACCGGGGATCGAACTCGGGGTCTTGGAGTGGCGTTACCATAAAAACAGGCATGCCAGCCACTCCACCATTGAAGTCGTCATAGAGGTCGGAGGATTTCATATTTTTCTCTGGTATTTTTATATGCTTCTTTTTAGATTGTTATACTATAGTTTTATCGTCAAGGGTTGTTTGATATTGGTGAATTTAACCCTTAGTACCGTTTGCATTTACACTCACCCACTCACTGAACCAGCATGGTGGGTACAGGCTTTCTCCATGCTATATTATCATCCAAAGAAAATAACAGTAGGTACCTATTTTTTCAATTTTAATAACTCACATTTTAATAATTAGTTTATATATTTTTATTTCTATTTTGATGGACTTATTTTCGTTATATTCGTTTATATTTCTTTTGTTAAACGAAGTGAATTTTACCGAATGAATTCTCTTGAGACCTGTGTCCAAGTATTATGTGGCATTGCTCCTGACATATCACGTACACCGCGTTTTAAAACTTTAGCATTTAAAAATTAGGTTCTATTTATATATACGAGATAGGTATCCGTAATGTTAAATTATGAAGTTAAATTATAGGACTACTATAGGACTAACACCAGGTACCCACATAAACTCTTATTTTGAAAACTAATATTACCAAAACAAATGTTGTGAAAAACTCCAATGTACATATATATAGGTTTACTATAAGATATTTTCAATAACATAACTTCTGTTTATTAGATTTAAGTTGTCATCAAAAACGTGACAACGTCATAAGAAAATACTAATGGAATGGTTGAATTTTTTCTAAAGAAAATTTGAATTTTATTTGTTTGATAGATATTTTGCATGGATACAGAGAATGAGGTAAATGGAAATCACAATTGAATTGATCAAGTTACATTTATTTGTACGCAAAAATACAATTATGTAAAGCCATTGATTTTTACTCATCGTGAAATAGTTCTGTTAACTTATTGTTATAGTTTTGTCAATTTTAGCATAACCTACAATCGCTGCACTAGCGGACCGATGCTATTTTTTTTAATGATGAAAGCACGAATATTCGACAATATATCACTGAACCTATTAATAATTAATTAATATCGAAAGAATCATTACCTTTATCGCCGCAATTATCGTTGCTATTGTTTAATTGACACCACATTCACTTTTCACTGCACTTCATACTTGACGAAAACATGTAAATGTATTATTGTATAGCAGCTGTCCACGCGGACACATCGCTCACTCAAGTAAGAGAGATACAGATGTCAAACGCTGTCGAACGCGGAGGCCGATTTTGCCTCTTTGTCGCTCGTTCCGCGCTCTCGCTTGCACTTCAAGCCTTAAATGGAACGCCTCAGAGCGAGGTAACGCCGCATGAGTCATGTTTTTTTTTGTACGTGCAGCCGGCTCCATCGAATTATAAGACGTTGTCACGTCAAAATGGTTAAAACAAAATACTTTTTATGCTAATGATAAATTTAGGAATAGCAAATATAATGTACGACATAAAATTAACTTGTGACTGTATAGGTTTTAGTTATTAAATTATCTAAATGTATATTTCTCCACCTCACTTTCTATCTATGCAATACACTACGTTTATTACAAATACATTATCTGCACTGCGGGCTACCACACTTTCTTGGTTGGTATTCCTACCTGTCGCACCAAGCGCTTCTCAACATCTTTTATAACGCGCACAGCAAAGGAGTGGAACTCCCTCCATGCGTCTTTAGTACTTATAACTCGTCCGTTTTAAAGCCAGGGTGAATGGCATCTTCTGGGTTAGCTCGTTCCATCTCAGATCCTGTCTTGGCTCCCGGGCTTGATTGGGATCAAGAGCGAACCCAATGAAAATAAAAAAATCTTATCTTTCCTCTGAAAGCACAGATTCTAAGAATGCCACTGGTATTATATTATATGGATGATATTTTTATAAGATAGCTTTGTGTTTCACAACATAATCCCTCCAGATTAGGGTGTCCACTCCGTCTTGATTGTTCTCATTACATGCTCTCGTAAACTTCATCAAAAATAATCTCGCCTTTGTCTGTCGCATTTTTACGACAGACATTCACCTGCCTGATTAGAAACTTTGATTTATTGCGTCTCGGGAATATTCCATTTCATTTAATAAAAGCAACATTGTTGTTTCACGAAGTGAGGAGTTTACTGCTATTGGAACTTTCTTAATCAAATGAACTATTGTAACTATTTTGTATATTAAGTACTCGACTCATTTCATTTCCAATAAAATTGTTTTTCAGAAACTGTTTTAATGTTTCGAAGATTTATGTGCTAAGTCATCCTGAAAAGCGTTAATTACAATTTTATTACAATTAAACGACGTCTACTGCTTTCCCTAAAAATGTTGCCACAATTACACACTTGGTAGACGGAGGTCACAGTAAAAGACGGTTTCCCTTGTTTTAGTATAAACTCTTTTGGCATAATATTGTAGGACCATTTTAAAAGGTATATTTTTATATAAGTTTTAGAAGTTAACCAGACTTTAAAATAACTGATAATTTGTATTATTTTAGGATTATTTTGACATAGTCATGTACTTTAAAAAAAATGGCATTTACTTTTTTTAATCTATAGACGCTGTAGCATTGTAAATTCAATAATTAATAATAATTCCCATGCCTTTAGTTCCTTAGGGCTCTTTTGCAGCTGCTGCGATTATTTAGTCCGTCAGAGATGTTTGCAGATGCATGGGTCAACAGTTTCTCGGCTATTTTGCGCAAATAGGCCGGATCCTTGTTGCTTTCGGTCAGTAGCAGCCGTAACAGTGTTTTGAAAAGCATTGCCGACAGTGGGTATTGTTCTTTGTACATACACATGTGCTTTATCGTCAACCACACTCTGCTTATTAAGTACTAATATAGAATATAAGAAATGATGTAACTAATAATAGCTATTAGATAATTCTAGTAGGAAAAATAAATTATTTCCTATAAGTATCATACTTAATTTTCAACGTGTTTATAACATTATGAATGGTAATAAATCTTGCTTCGCGTTATTAAAAAAACAGCCATGCCGATATAACAGGATTTCAGCTGTCAGACGCACTCAACGCCACTCAAAATCGTCAACGTAAAATCCTAACCGTAAAAGCATACCATTTTTTTTAACTAATATGCCGATGCAGGTAGCCCGGAGCGAGAACTGATTAAATTTCAGGGATGGCCGCCAATAATCGGATATGCGCCCTCTGGCGTCCGTTAGGAATTTTTGATTTCGCTGCTCCCTGCCACCGACCCAGCCTAATCATATTACACGTTACAAACATATTGTTATCAATAATGGTTTTTTCAAATATCGTATTTGAAATTTCTGGTCTATTGGTTTTTTTTATCGATCATACAATGTATCTGATTTTGCTATTGAGAAAATTTAAAATGTTCTTGAATTTATCGTTTAAAATGAAAGATACGTAGATTTGATTGCTATCTTTGTAATTTTTTTTTCGATAATGAGGGTATTATGTAAAATCTGTTCATCTCGATAGTAATTTGGTGATGAAGCTTTTCTTTAATTAAGAAAAAATGTAACTAACTAAATTAAAGAGAGAAAAACTGCCCTAATTAAAATTAATCGAAGACAAAGAAATACAGTTTTAAACCATATTTAAAACTAAATATCCCGCCTGAAATCTAACAGAAGTTGACACATTTATAAAGATCTATAAAAATAGTTAAATAGAAAAAAGTTAATAATAGTTTAAAGCGTAATAGATCAAACAATAGGAAAACAAAAAATCCGTTTAAAACTTTTTAAATCGACTTCATAATTTTGGTTATTATTTCTATTTTATTTCGTAACATTTTCGTACCATTTTTAACTTATCGATATATAACATCAACACAAAAAAAATCCTTCTTTTTTGTGCAATCAAATATGAAATTTTAATCAAATACTATTAATATTTTTTTCAGTTTATTTGAAAAACTTACATCTTCCTAAAATACTATTAAGGTAAAATAGAAAAATAAAAATTCACAATTAAGTAATAAAAGAAAATTGTTTACTTATTATGTAACAAAAATAAACTAAAGATGATGATAGGTTTAAATAGTTTTGAACGAATTTATTTTAAAGTGTAGTCGTAACGTCGCCTGAGAACAGAAGGATTATGCCAAGAGGATGCTCTTCAATTCGCCTGAAACAACTTGTCGTGAATTTATAATTTTGCATATTTTTCATATGCTGAAGAAGAAATAGTGTAACTTATATTTGATTGTATATGTTCGTTCATACTAACAACTAACCTATGACTCATTGTTGGTTGAATTAAACGGTTTATTATAACCAGCAAGCTCACCCTGTCAATAGAGTATTAGGTTTTACGAAATTTCCTTAAATAATTTGTTATAACATAAAATATTTGCCATTTGATTAAGTCTTTGTTAATTTTTCTATCATAAATTATGTTATGACAATACTTTGTGTGTTTGTTACCATACCAGCAACGCGTGGCCGGGTTAGCTAGTTTTCTATAAAAGTCAACATCACAGTTTAAATGAACAGAAAACCCGTCGAAACACCAAAGACACTTTTATGCATGTTACTTGTCTGTCACCTGTCTTTAAGCTGTCAAATCGTAATACGTAAAACTTACATTTACTATAAAAAAGCAGGTGACATCACTCCGTCAATAAACATATTTCGTGCATTTTCAATAGCGTGGTCAAACATAAAATTTTAATTATCTTATTAATGATCCCTTATAATCATATGAATTTTTAATGGTATGTGGGTTAAGTTAACAACAATTTGATCTATATTTTTTATTGTAGTTAAATACCTTAAATTCAAATTCAAATTATTTATTTGCTTTAAATAGGGTAATACATGGATATTAATTATAATTCAGAGCTTATAACCTATTTAGCAATATCAGAATAGCATGCAAATATTTCTACACATTACAATTTATATAATTCTAACTACTACAATTCTTTTTTTTTAAATATGTCTTTATATTAATATGTATAACAAAAATAATTTGAAAAAAATAACAATTCTCCACATCTGATCATAATAGTACAAATTAATGCATCAACACGTTAAATATCTTTATGTCTTAAGAACTCATCAATTGAGTAAAACGCATTTTCTAACAGCCATTTACGTTAGTTAGCAAAAGTGAAAATTAGAGCCAAAAATAATTTGGAGAACCAACATATACCTTTTCCATAATCTTTACATTGCGCAGTCGAGAAGATCACAATTCATGAAACGTTACTGCCCATTTTATGGTCTACGGTAGGTGAAATAATACCACCATTACCATTATCCGTCTTTTACGACACCTTTAGATGAAGCATAGTTCTCCACTGTCATATATTACACGGCAAACTTTCCAATTATACTGGGGTATTATTAGTACTTATAATGATACTTAATATTGAATACAAATGAATATATTTATATCAACTTTTTTGCGTTCAGAATGCCACATTTCCAAAAGATTTAAAATACGCCTGTAAAAACAACTCCGAGCCCTCAGGTAGAGTCCGAACCTACGATATTTCGCCATACGGGCGAGTGTTCTGACCGCTGAGCTACAGAGACGCTGGCAGATGTATCGAAATTTACTAACGTATGTTAACTTCTACTATGAGCTAAAATCGTTCCATAAATAATGAAGATGAACTACCTTCAACATCAAAATTAATATTTTAACAAATATCTAACAGTAGATTAAGATGGAATGAAATGGAGTTACAATAATTTTGTTTTTATTTTTAAGAGATATAATATTTTTATAAGATCTAAAATACGCCACTTAAAACAAACACATCTCCGAGCCCTTAGTAGGATTCAAAGCTACGATCTTTCGCTACGCTACCTGAGGGCTCAGAGATATGATTGTTTTTCAAAGCGTATTATAAATCTTAAAGATTTTTTTAATAAATCGTAATATATTTAAATACAATATCCTGTGTTTACAGCAATTTTCTAGAAAATATTGAAACATATTAGGCTACCCTTTTCAATATGAATTGGTGATTTATTAAACCCTTGTCATGGCTTACTTCCCCATTAACAGACTGTATAGACTAGTTTGTTCCCAATTTTCTGGTACGCGAAAATTTATAGGCGATCAGAAAATTTTCATTACATTCGGTAAATTATGGTTTGCTTTTTTTTATTGAACTTCATATAGCTATTTTATGAGTTAAATTTTTAATGACAATGATGTTAGCTTAACAATCGAGTCTCAAATAATTTTATACTTTTTAGATTTAAGATAGATTTTATTGCTTCTTGGGCACAATAAATTACATTCTAAGCTCGTGCTATATCCATTGGAAGGAGTTCCATAAAAGGAGTTGAAAACAAAACTTATCACATGGTTATTACATTATGGTGAAACTAAAAGTTTATAACTAACTACGGGTTTGAAGGCACTGGCTCATAATATATGATACAGATTCATACAAACGAATATACGTAGGAACATTTACACACACACACGCACATACTTTCACACACTCACACTTTCACACACTCACACACACTAATACACAAACACGCACACACATCAATTCAATAATACACGACCAAACAGGATAATAGTTTAGTTTGTATTGCATGTGATTATATTGTACTTTTCTTTTTAATTTTATTTTTTTCATTGTTGTTTTCTATTGATGTAATCAGAATAACGTTATGCAATCGCCTTGGGAGTGGGAGTGGGAGTCTGATGACCTGTAACATAGGCTTCTTGCTAGCACAGCCACCAGTTTCACACAATCATTAAATACACCAAAAATGTAAAATATCCTAAACCATGTAAGTATATTACAGTTATTTGTCAACTTTGTTGTAATCAACGATATAATGAAATCATAACACTACTATTATTGTTTTTTGTGAATTATGTATGGTGACGACATTGTAAATATGTCGGTTATAGTTATTGCACTATAAAAGTGTCGTAATAAACTATTAGGACTAGACTGTCACCCAATTACACATAAACACAACATTAGAGAACTGAAAGCGATACAAAATTAGAATAAAAACACATTAAACAGAAAATTATGAACCAAAGTAGAAACACAGAAATAATGATAATTTTAATCTTTATGTTTATAATCTACTAGCGGCCCGTCCCGGCTTCGCACGGGTGGACAAAATTCATTAAATTTTTTCTAGCATTCAATATAGCCTATGACACTCAGCAATAATGTGCCTTTCCATTGGTGAAAGAATTTTTAAAATCGGTTCAGTAGATCCCGTGATTACACCTTACAATTTAACAAATATACAAACACACAAACTTTACTTCTTTATAATATTAGTATAGATGTATTCCGAAACCATTGATCAAATTGTGATGAATTATGATGATAAATTCTTGTATTTATGCCAGGAAAGGTTTGTTTGTATAGTCATCAATAAAGAGCATTGCAAAGCATGCCAAGTTATGCTAAAAAGAAATATATGTAAGAACAATTTTTCTTATTAGTACTGTACGAGCAAACCCGTGCATTTCCATACGAGGTAATTTGCAAACGTCGCGTCGGTGTAAGCGCTGTGTGTTATCGGATATGCATTTAAACGTAATATAAATCAGTAGCAATAAATTACTCGTTAAAATAACATATTTTTATCTCCTTCAACTATTTTCGGTATTATTTAGCAATTAGCAACTATCGGTTACAATCCGTTTATGTATGCTTAAGAGCGTATGGTCTTAACTATACATCAACACTTTACAATACACTTAGTGTAAGGAACCTGATCTACAGTTCGATCAATAAATTTTAATTTGATTTTTTTCTTGTTTCAGACTGGCAAACACTTTCACCGTACTTCACTTCTCATCAAAGCTTTCAATCATAAGTTTAGACTGGACCTCGAGCTTAACACGTAAGTAATCTATTGTAAATTCACCCTTATCAGATTGTCATTAAGTAAGTTTTTATTTCAGCAGGGATTAAAAGTGCATCTAAAGCAGTATATACGATATTAAAAGATAGTAAGAAGGAACCTAGAAATATAAATTTAATTAGTCAAACATCAGTTAAGTTTCAAAAAACGGCTACCTCGGTTGAGAACTGAATCACGCATTTTCCGTCATACATTCGTCTTTCTTAAACCTGTCGACTTTAGCGGAAAGTACTTATATAGTAAGATAACATAGTATAATTATTATTATCACATAAGATAGTCGCTTTTACTCCACGTTTTACCCAAAATTAATTCCAGAAATTATAAATATTTCATTATTTCTGGTAAGGTTTTAATTCGAGGTGTTCTTTAGATGATCAAGATAAGATAAGATAATTTATTTGCGTTAGAATAAGGTAACACTGTAGCTGGTCCCAACAATAATTACATTCAGCCCATTAGACTATAAAAAGCTTACAAATATATCTAGATTTAATTAAAAATACAATGTCAAGACTAATACAAAATTAAATTTTAAAAATACAATCACATCATAGAGGAATTATACGTAACTAAACAAGAAATCTTATTCATAAAAATGAAACGTTTTTTTAAACTTATTTTCTTAATGCAAATCTATAAAATATAGAACACAACTGCCGTGTTTTGATTTGGAAAACATGGAAAGGTAGACAAATTTTGATGAATTGTAGCTAATTGAAATAGTACTGTTTGCTCAAAATGTTAAAGTATGTCGCGCCTTTAACAATCTGCTAGATTCTGTGGCAATGTTTAATCTATAATTATGTTTTTTAAATGTTATTTATGATTTTTTAATGTATAAATCGTTAAATCAAGTCATTATTAACAGAAAAATACTTAAAAAAAAATTTAGAATAAATTTTGTTAAAAAAATATATTTTCTTGGGTCAGTGCATTAATAGTAATTTAAACAGCCGCCATTTTCGCGCGCTTTGAATGACGTCACATGACATGACGCGCCACGATACCATGGGTGAAGCTACATACTTTGTAGCCGCCCCGGCAAACACATGGCTTCATGTCATGTGACGTCACATGGCATAGAAGGCGCTCAGTTTGTTTTGAAATTTACTTTCGTTTATGCATAATTTTAACCCGAAAAAAAATATTTCGTAAAAAATAACAGAAATTATCGATTTTAACGAATGCCGTCCGTTTATTACATATTTGAAGAATATTTAAGAAATATTAGATTTTTTTTAATTACATGCAAGAAACGAATACATAGTTTCCTACTTTCTAATGTATATAAATGGAGTAAACTTAAAACTTCAAAAATCTCATAATTCCACACGTTTATCTATAACCTGTTGACCCCACAAAGAAAGAGCTGACCTATTTGCTGTAAGATTGTTAGTGATTTCTAATCTGGATTCGTGAAAAGGAAAAAAAACTAAAAAAGGTTGATTGAAAATGTCGTTATTATTCGTCAGTTGTGACAGAAACGCTTACGAGTTGCTTACAAATTTTGCTTTATATTTTCTCTTATAAAAAGATTACTAGAATAACTTCAACTTATCCCAGGTTTCAGATAAGACTAATGTTTTTCGTTTGCTGATTTTTATTGATGTTGTTTTGTTTTTGAAAACTATTCTAGAACCAAATGTTCAAAATACAATTGTCCTTAACCGTCATACAAATGAGCTTATGATCTTTAGTTTATACACACATTTCTTGGAAAACAATTATTGTATATAAACTCATTTGCAAAAAAAAACGGGCACCTAAGCAATGAACCATTTTAAATGTTAATATTGCTTTGTTTGATAATTATAAGTAGTTTTATCCTCACAATTTGGTAAATTAATAAGAATATAATCGTTTTCATCAGTATTTCATAAAATTTTGATACAATTTATGGGAAATAATGCTAAACCTCACTAGTAGTGTATGTTCGCTAGTAGTGCATATGCTCATGAAGTAAAAATAAAAAAGTTTTTTTTGTTTGTTTTTCTTTAATAAAGTAAAAGCAGATAAATGTTTAGTATCGAGTGTGACCCCCTCTAGCTAAAATCACAGCTTGAATTCGTCTGGGCATGCTAGCGAGTATATCCCGGATACTTGCTTGCGGAATACGTTCCCTCTCCGCAGTAATCACATTCTTCAGCTCTCTGATGGTCTGCGGAGCCGGTTGTACTGATCTCACACGCCGTTTCAGAACGTCCCAGACATGCTCTATGGGATTGAGGTCGGGACTTCGAGCTGGCCAATCCAAACGACGAATGCCGACCTCTTGCACATACGCTTTAACATCGCGAGATCGGTGGGCGCGAGCATTGTTGTTCATAAAAATCGAGTCTTCACCTAGAGCGGCCAATGCGGGTTGTGCATGAGGAATTAGAACTTCCGTTATGTATCGATGCCCAGTCAGTGAGCCGTTTTCAATGAAGACTAACTCTGTACGATCCATTGAATTTATTCCTGCCCAAAACATAACAGAGCCCCCACCATAAGGTGTGATTTCTTCGAAACATGCCTCTGCAAAGCGTTCTCCTTGTCTTCTTAGCACTCGCCGACGTCGATCTTCACCGAACAGAGATATCCTGGCTTCATCAGAGAACAAAACCCTATTCCAATCTTCTTGAGTCCATAATTCACATTTTCTAGCGAACCTAAGCCTGCGAACTCGGTGCTCACGGAGTAATTTTGGGCCGTGGGCCGGACGGTGACTGCGTATATTGGCAGCGAGAAGCCTCTTCCTGACCGTCCATAGACTAATATGGACATTTCTTACTTCTTGGAGGTTGTTCTTAAGATCCACATTCGAAGATTTGCGATTTCTCAATGCGCGACTCACAAGAAAACGATCATCCTGTGGTTGGGTACATGGTTTTCTTCCAGAACCAGGCCTTCTCTCGACGGAACCAGTCTCCTGATATCGCTGCCAGGTCCTTTGGACCGTCGAGCGACTAACATTTAGCCTCCTAGCCACGAAGCATTGGCTGAAACCCTCTTCAAGCAGCGCGATAATTTTGGTAGCTTTTACCACTTTATCTACCATTTTTGATACAGCCAAACAGCAATAAATAAAGCTTTGACAGTCAAGGATATGAAATTAATCGATGAAAATTGAATAAAAGTTATAAAAGTCGATGTTAACTTCTGGAACTTCGCGCCAAAAATGTAGGATAAAAAGGGGTTTTCTGTAAAAATGAGCATCAAATGAAAATTTGAATTTAGAACGTACTTTTTTAAATACCACGGCATTTTTAAAACCGGCCAGTAACGTGTACAAACGATTGAAACCTTTTTTGTATTGTATCTTTTTAAAGATGAATGAAAATCAAAACCGCCCGTTTTTTTTGCAAGTGAGTGTATATCCCAAATATTTCTTTTTTCCGTGCAAATTGCACAATTCACTTACCCCTCAAATCTGATTTGATTTGAAAACAAAACCAAAATAGTTATTTGTGAAGAAATACCTCAAGCATCCCAGAAATCACGTCCCACTACTCCGTAGTTTATGATGATGTATCTGTCCCTCTCCTATTTATATATCACTTTTATTTCTCACAGCCGTCCCGCTCTCACGTCCAACTTCCATAACTTATTCGTTTATGTTGCCCGGGTACCCTTATATTTCGTTTATGGCCCAAAAACTGTTTTTGAATAGTTTAGTTTGTTAGATTTGTTCAACGTATTCGAATTTGTATGTTCCTTACTTAACGTTTCTCTTGTTTTAGGGAAAATTGAAGCAGCAGACCTTAATAAAAATCATAAAAATTCTAAAGATTTTGCCAATGTTGGCTTCTATTGAAATATAAGCTTGATCTTCTAAGTGAACTTTGATAAATGTGAGCGGAAATGTGTAAATCAAATGAAAGCGTACTAATAAAATAAATTAGGTATTATGTGTTAGGCTTAAAGACAAAAATCCCGGAGCTAAGTGTAATAAAAGACATAAAGAACTATAAGAGCAGTACTTTGTGAACCATGTTAGCACTTAGGAGGATATATATTATAATACATAACTACTGCATACTTGCTTAAAAGATTTCTTTTTTTATGTAAGCAATAAGTAATATAGTTACTGTTTCGAAGATAGAGAAATCTGAGCAAGTAAAGATCAAGGCATGACGTGCGGGTATTTCAACGCTAGACAGACAGTTGATTTTTCTACGGTCGGTAGACCAACATAAGGCTTTTGCACCAACAAAAATAGCATCCTTTTAATTTTTTGGGTATCTTTATGATTTTTATTTCCGTATTTCTTTTTTTGTAGGTTTTCTTATATTATTATGTATTTTGTAGTAGAGTAAACACTTACTGATAGTCTTCCTTATTTAATCATGGTGTCGAAATAGATTAGTTAATCTTCAATATCGTCCCATTTTTTCTTATTTTCTAACGTGATATCGTCTTATAAATCGGTGAACACCGGCTTCTTGCACAAAAAAGTGTAACGTTCCGCCTGAACCGAGCGTGCAAGCGAGAGCGTGAAACAAGCGTTCGACTTTTGGCGTATCTATCTGTCATCCACTTCATGATGGGAAAAGTTAACGTGGTTTCCATTGATATTACAACAACATAATATTAATTTATCGAAAAGAAATTAATTTTCAATTAACCCCTTAAATCTTTGTATTATACAAAATAATGATAATTCAGTAATAATAATAATTCAATTCATAAAATTATGCAATTTTCATCAATGTTTTTTTATGACGCTATCACGTAAAATTATCGTCCGTACACTGACTTTACAGATAACCATTTTATTTGTATGAACTATTAGTTTTCAGCTCACATAGTCGAAAAATTCAATGGGCACGTGCTTCTCTGAATGTAATGTATCTCACATCTGATAAAGCATTTCCATGCTAAAAGATTTAGTGTCATATATCTGTGTAAATTTATTTTTAGGCCGATATTTTTGAAGTACTGCAACTAGCGGCTCATTAAATGTCCTTTACTTCAGTATTTTCTATGACGGTATAGAATTTTGTATAACAATCGATGTAAATAACAAATTCTCTTAGCGATCGAATGTTTTCTGGCTAACTAATATTGGCAATGTTGACGATTCAGTATCCCACTAAATAGATTATATTTCTTTTCGCCCACAGTAAATATTGTTTTGTATTGCGTTTTGTTTACGTACCGTATAATTTCTACATTTTCCTTATTATAACGGAGAAGTTATTTTGATTGTTACTCGGTTATTCACTCTGTTTATATGGCACTTACAAATTTATGTTTACGTTTGCTCTAAAGATAACTTTTGTGGCGAATTTTATTTCACTATTTGAAAGAATCGTCTTTTTCGCATTAGTCTTTTCAAAAAATTTCACCTATATTGATACTAAAAATCACATATTTGGTGTATTTTTTTAAGGAGAAATTATTATATCTGTTTAAAAATATACGGTTTTAGATTTAACTAAATTGCCATAGCTATTAAGATAAGCATAAATACTTTTTTATTTGGTACTAACACAGGAATTTAACATACAATACCACAACAGTATTTAGATCAAAAGGAAATTAAAACTAAAAGAAAAACTAAACAAAATAGAATAATCATCAATAACCTACAAATAAAAAAATACTAATAATAGCGTAATATGTCCCACGTTTGTACCAAATAGGGGTTATAAAGACGTAGTGCGTACCAACTACTCCAAAGCTTTCAATAAATTTCCGGACTCTATTCTTATGCGATAAGTTGGAGAAATCGGTATTAAGGTAAGATAGATAGATTTCTAGCTGAGAGACCGTACTTAGGACGTTAGGTAATAAAAAGCGGCACTGCTGCTAACTGCTCAATCTTTGTACTGGTCACATTAAGGGTACCACAGGGATCGCAACTTGGTCCCGTCTTATTCAGCTTTTTTATTAATGACATTTGTGTTTTACTGTAGGCTAAGGATATAAATGTTGTCTCTTTTACCTGTAAATATATCAGATTTCACTATCAAATAAATGGCAATAATATTTATAGAGTATCTAAGATAACAGATTTGAGGGTGATTATTGATGTTTGAGTTATATATTTATTAGGAAAACAAAAAATATGTAGCTTACTTCCGCAAAATTCAAGCAGTGTGTAAGCAAATAAATGCACCGTAAATAAATACACGTGTTTCGCCCTCACACGGAGCTTCATCAGGAGTTGTTAGAACATGAAAAACTGAGCACTAACAACTCGACTTAGTGTTTTACTAATGGATATGGATTTCCGCCAAGTAACGCCTGATTCTATCAAATATCTATATATTTATAATATCACTACTAAGGCTTTTTAACTTAAATTGGCAGAGAAGTTATGCACTTCTCTACTCCGATGGATCTCTTCAACTCTTTTATTAATTCATCTTAGAATATTCACCCACAGTCTGGAACCCGCAAAATAAAGTACATGCAATTAATTCTTTATCAAGAATTATTTAAATAATAATCCAGCTCACGATGGTTCGTCGTATTGAGAGAAACCAACTTTGTCTGTAAAGTTCTGAAAAATCTAATTAATTCTCCTTTTCTTGTGCAAAATATACATCTAAGATGCACTCGGTCAGAATCCCATCTAAGGAATTTTTGTCCACTACTAACACTAAGTACTTCGGAAATACATTTCTGCTGATATCATCTTAGTATCTTTCCTAGTACTCATTCCCAATGGAAGTGATATATTCCTGGCAAACTATTCAAAGTTTTATCTTAATCACATAGGCTTGCTCAAATAAGCGTTTTTGAAAAACACACATAAATTCACAACTTTTTATAATTTTTGCTTCTCTCTATGCAACAAACTCTCGGCTAAAAGCTAGTTTTTTTTTAATCCTTTTCGTATTATCCTTTTGTTATGAAAGAGAAATATGCTTGCAAATATGGGAGCAACAAAAGTGTGATTGGTGGACAAAGAGAGCGTATACGTGTTTACCGGCGGGCGCGTTTCGTTTGTTTGTGCGACGCTTTTAATGAAGTTGTCGCCAAGCCGAGCGTATGAGCGAACATGCGATGGTGTATGGTGCAAGTTTTAAGAGACATAAGGGCTAACATTTCATATTAGTTCATAGTGGTAGATAGATAGATGTATCATAATAGAAATGATAATTATGAAAACTATTGATTTATTATTTAGAAAATTAAACAAAATATTTAGTCAGATAACTTTACAGGTACCTGACTAAAAATTTTGAAAGAAACTAAAGATTGTTAAAGATGGATGCTTGAAACTGGTGGGAATTGATATCACAGTGCATCAGCAGTCTCCTCTCTCTCGGCAGATGTCGATTAATATTTATTATAATATATTTAGAATTATAAAATATAAACAACTTACCCATCACAATGTTCTACTAACCAAGATAAAGAGTTTTTAATAATAATAAAAGTATGTGATATCATTCGTATTTTTTTTTAATTTATCATTCATTTTTCCTTTGTAGAGGCCAATAAATGGGTCATAAACTACCGGATTACCCATACCTGAGCCTATTCCATGAATAGTTTCCAAGAAAAAATCCGTGATATACTTTAATTTAGTACTGCCATATTCTCGACATTTATTGTTTTCTCAACAGTGATCCTCTATACGAGGTGGTACTCTCGAAGTTAGTTACAGCATATGTCTACGTCGTGCAAATTTTGTGATTTGGGTGAATTGGGTGGAGACAACTTTGAAAAGCCAAAAGAAGGATTTAGCTGAGCTGGGTAGCATATGAGTCTTATTGTGGCCCATTCCACAGCCTCTAATAAGACTTCAATAAGTGCGGCCTGTCATGGGATGTGAAGCCGAAACGTAGATACTCACGTCAGGGCTATGTAAATAAATTTAGTCACTCATCAGGTTATGGAAAGGGCTCTGCTTGGAGTTTCTCTGAGGAATCGGATCTAGAAGAAGGTGTTCCGACAGAGAACCAAAGTAAACGACCTAACCAACCGGATTAGAAATCTGAAGTGAAAGTGAGCCAGACACGTTAGCTGCGGAACCAATAACAATTTTGGTAAATTAGTTTTTGAGTAGAGGCCGCGTATCGGCATACATAGTGTAGAATCCCTCTAGACACGATGGGGCGACGATATTCGAAGAGTGGCAGGTAAGAGCTGAATGAGAGTATCCACAGACTTGTGTCAAGCAGTTGATGATGTGGATGACAATATCTATAATAAAGAAATACATTACAAAGACAATTAACCATTGACTTGTGTTGTTGGTAAACCGAGTTTATCGCTGTCCAAAAATCTTCTACGTTTTCTATACGCCAAGAGTTCTATAACTTATGGTCTATTATTTTTCTATCAATTAAATATAGCCTATGTTACTCAGCGTGAATGTAGCTTTCCAATGGTGAAAGATTCCGATTTCAAAAATTTGAAATCGGTTTAGTAGTTTTTGAGTTTATTCATTGCAAACATACAAAAATATAAATCTTTCCTCTTCATAATATTAGTATACTCGTATATATTTTCGATATATATGTTTATAGAACCAACCAAAAATGCTGCTTTAAATCCTATAAGGGCAGATCTGTTTTATTGCAAGTTTATTGAAAACCAATAAGTTAATGGTTACTTGTCTTTGTAATATATTACTTTATTCGTGATATTACGGAGCCACGACATTTACAGTAACCTACGGTAACCTCTAGACAACTGAGTCTAGAGGTTAAGGAGATGATTAGTGTGTACTTGAATACCACCTATATTGATTTTTTAACATGTTTTATATTAATAGTAATAGATCAATTTGTCTCCGGCCTCAGGCGAGACTTGAACTCACGTGCTTTTCTATCCGGGGGAATACCTTTTCAATTGAGTTACCGTGATTGTTCGAGTTGGAACTAATATATATAATAGATTAAAACTGATTTACATTGGATTAAAGGAACTAAATTTAGCTGATCATAAATGCTATGAGTGCGTGCGCTTTGTATGGTTGGTGAATGTGGACTGCTTGTGCAATGGTTAAAAAATAGGGTCAACTTATAAAGTGATGACAGGGGAAAAATGCATTGTACTTAGCTAGCTCGTACAGAGACCTTGGCAGACCCGTAGAATTTTTCTAATGAAGCTGACGTTATTGTATCTTTTTCTCTGTTTTTCCCAGTAGTGCTGTAGCGACCAACACCAAATATATAAAATAAGTCACTTAAGAGGTAGACCAGCAATACACCAGTATGTTTTATACCATTTCAATAACTTTTTTAAATTAAATTACCAATCAAAGTAAGCGTAATGAGCCTTGCGTTATAGATACTAGCGTAATAGATATTATATGATACATATACCTAGGTAATATTTATAGAAATACTAGCTGTTCCCTGAACTTCGTACGCATGGATTAGAGAGCCAACCGTTTCACCTAGAGGTATAAAAATAGCCTACGATCTATTCTCAAACCTAACAGATATACACAACAGAAATCATAAAAATCGTTCGTTTCAAAGGAATTCGATAACAAACACTGTGACAGGAGATTTTTATATATTAGATTTATATAGCTCAGGAACCAATCGTTTATTTAAATAAATGTAGCTCAGTCATGGATATAATTTGCGCCCTTAATAACCAATTCTCTCTTCACTTAGCCAACTCTACACAACGCAGGCCTGGTGCAAAGCGAAGGGCTTAGAATTTCTGCTTCGGATTGGAAAATCACTGGAACACTTTGTTAGAGTACAATAGAACTGAAAAGCTCATTGCCATCAATTCAAGTATAAATTTTACAAGTGAGATTTGAGTAATCCCCAACAAGAAGGGAAGTTATATAACGATGCTGGTTCACCTACTTTAGTTCTCAAAAGGCTCGAGAAGCCAACAATTTACTGGATCTTTTAAAGTTAGAAATGAAAGGTTCTTGGAGTTTAAACGGATTGTAAATTGAATTAGCGCGAACATCTGTGCTGAAGTGTCTTGTAACAGTCATGGATGTTGAGATGGTTGGAGGGTTGATGGGTGATTTTAAGCGTTTGGCATTGAAAGTCATTACATTAATATTTCGATTTGTAACCGTAATTTTTATTGGTTCTCATGGATCAGCTTCAATGACGCAATGTCTTTAACGACATAACTTCCTGAGTTCTTAACCGATTTGAATAGTTTTTGTAAGATAACTATTCACTCGTGACTTGAAGACCCCTAAATTGTATTTATCATGAAACACAGACTCGGGCATAGAGTTCTACTCCTTAGCGGTACGTATCACAAAATTGGTACTAAAACGCTTAGTGCGACTCTTTGGTATATCAACCATCTAAAGGTGGCGCTTTTTTGTTAGTCTGGTTGTCGCATGAAAAATAGAGACGGCGGAACAAGGTTGTGCAAGTCTGCTGACTAACTACCTTCCGTCAATGCTCAAGGCTTTGACCATAACATAAATAGCAGCGTTTATAACTTAATGGCCATTCGCTGTGATCTCCGGCCCACCAGCCAGGATCTCGGTACAAGAATTGAAAGAGTGCTCGTTCGGGTTCGAGTCCCGCCTCACTTCTGAGACAAGTGGACTTTTTCTTGTACCTAATAATTTCTTTTTAACTTAAGCCACTTAAAAATTTAGAACTAGTAAATTTTTAGAGACTAGTCTAATATTCTTGTATTAATGTTGTTGATGATTAATGTTACTAAAATAATGTTGATTTTAGAATTTAAATATATAACTCTTTATATAAGCAGCATTTGAGTCATACCATACGACCTATTTGTGTAGGATAGTGATCCTTCTAACAACTGCCCTGGGTTAGAATCCTGGTAAGGGCATATGCGTGTATTGTGTGATGCGCAATAGCATAGAGACGGTCGATAGCAAGATATATTTATATATGATATTATACGTTGTATCTAAAAAGTGGAATTAATGGTGTTTTCTTTCATTACAACACCAATTAATAGAAATTTTGAGAAAAAAGATATGTATGTACTTTTCGTAGCGTCAAAAAAGTTACTTATAATGAAAAACTTAAACACATATTTAAAGGAAGAAATAACCGCCCTTGCCTACATTCCTGCCTTACACAAACAAAAGTACAAAAGGTGATTTCCAGCCCGCCAGCCGTACGGCTAGTGAGGGAATGTGGCTTTGAGTCTCACTTAATGCATAAGTTGAATTGGTAATAATTTCAGTACCAACTTATCTTAGTTAATTTTCTTATTATACCTTTTACTAGTAATATTCGTAAGTGATTATATTTAAATGTAAGTGACTTTAATAATAATAATAACTCTTACATTCGCACCAATTAGCCTAGCGCAAATTAAGCATTGTAAGGATTTGTAAGGATACTAGGATAACAGATAGACGTACATATATATATGTAATGTTGTTAGATATATACCTATAAACACCCATGACTCAGGTCCAAATACTCGTATTCATCATACAAACATTTGTTCCTTCCGGGAATCGAATCCAGGAGCGCTGGTGTGAAAGGCACGATCGCCACCGTTGCACCAAACGGTCGAGAAATGCTTCTCCATTCTCCATTAAAAATGTTGTAAAACAAATTTCATTTCACATACTAAAAATTGTGAATTTGATTCCACCTTTTATCTCAACGACATAAACGAAAGTGTAAACACGTCATATAAAACCGTGAATCCGAATAAGAGCTAATAAAATTTCTTTTTCCCTTCAATTGTTATTCAAAGGGTTACTTTTTCAGGGAATCTGATTAAAGAGCGACGGCTCATCTTGTAAAGATAGGGAGTGGGGACCATTAGGAATCTCCTCTTTCCACCGCAGACTCTTCGGGGAATAAATTATGAGTCGATGATAATATCTTTTTTACTCTTGGTAATGGTGCATCAGTTGCATCACGTAACGTTTTTATCTATACATATAAATAAAATTGGAGTGTCTGTTTGTAATATTGAAATAACCGTTTTTTAATACATGCATATGAATATATATACGGTACATACACCAAAATAACATTTTTCACAATTTTTATCTGTCTGTTTGTACCGGCTAATCTCTGAAATGGCTGGACCGATTTTGACGGGTCTTTTATTGGCTGGTAGCTGATGTAATAAGGAGTAACTTAGGCTACTTTTATTTTAGAAAGAAAAATTAGAATAATAAAATTACTGTGCCACAGCAACGCGTGGCTGGGTCAGCTAGTATAGAATATAATCAAATATTTCTTTATTTGCTTAAAAATGGTAATAATTACGAATATTTACGTTTGATATGATTATGCAAATATATTCAAATAATTATTTGTGTTTGTGTTGTGCGATAAACACGAGCATTTATACCTGAGTCATGGGTAAATATATATATTTCTATTAATGTTACATGTCTATGAAAAATGATGTATGTCTATCCGAGACGCTAGTATCCATAATACAAGCCTTATAGTGCTTTCTTTTGGCTAGGCTGATTGTTGTTACTTTAAGAAATATTATTATTTTTTTTTTTGTTGAATAACGGAAGTGGAGTAACCTTCTACAAATTTCTAAGCCTTCAACGAATTTTCTCTTTTATATCTAGCTCTGCACGGCATGCTTTGCAATGCACTTTTTTACTGACTTTACAAAGAAACCTTCCCTGGCATACATACAACAACTTAACAAAATTTCATCACAATGTGATCACTCCTTTGTTCCACGATCACGATCTTTCACAATCCTGACATACAACTCTCGCTTCTTCAACTCTTATCAGATCTTTCATACGAGCTTGTTGTTATAGGGTATTTTTGACCTTGCCTTTTTGTACCTATGACTTTTTCCCAATGGTCCCTGAACGATCGCCTTAGTCTTCATTTACAGATTTGCCATTGCACATTTGCCTCATATACTTTACATGTCAATCTTCTTTCGTCCATCCTTTCTACATGTTAAAACTTTCTAAGTATTTTTATTTATATAGAAGATACATATCAATGCCTTTTTTAAAGGGAAGGAACAATAGTGTAAACACATTATTAATCGCCGTCAACTCTTAGTCATAAATTATGAGCTTGTTTGTTAAAAGGTTACATCAGCGGCATTTTAATCGATAAGCTATGGCCGCCTTATCGATTAAAATGTCGCTGATGATGATGAATGATATAAAACTACTTTTACTGCATTTACGAATCTTATTAACCCCCGACGCAAAAAGAGAGGGGTGTTATAAGTTTAACGTGTCTGTCTGTGCTATCGTAGCTCCGAAACGGATGAAACGATTTTCATTTCGTTTTTTTGTGACATAGATAATTTTATTCTGAGTGTTCTTAGCTATATTTCATGAAAATCTGTTAAGCCATTTGAAGATCATCAGCTCTTTTCTAGTAGAAGAAATCTGACTACCTTCCATATGTCCTATTGATTCTAAATTTGGTACCGTATTACTTCAATGATATTAAAAGAACTTGGTAAGTTAACCATGACTTTGAATGTGACATTCTTTTGTTGCAAACTACACCTGTTTTTCTCACTTAGCGGTCCCCCGACATAACATATGTGACGATAATAATTATAATAGGTTTAAAATATTATTTGTTCCTTTTTATAGAGTTTATTTTTTGTGTCAGGGTTTTTTTATATATTAAAATCTGACATTTCAACATTTAAAGGTGTCGTAACGTCAGGATTAAATATAAAAGACAGGAATAATGGTTTTATTTATAAGCCCAGAAGTGTAGGAACTGATTTTTTTTTATATTCGACCACAAACTTACTAGCAAAAAGAATGCCGTTTTATCATTCGTTTGTAGCCAAAATACTGTAAAAAGTTATATTTTGAAACCCGTTTCATTAAAGTGGTTTAACTGTGTCTCGAGGCTTAAAATTAACATGAACGGTCAAAACGATAATACTTTATTAACCCCCGAAATTCTCATACGAATCGCCTAAAATAACAAATTCATATTTAATTACCCTCAGCTTTTTACGCCCAAAGTAGCACCCGATAAGCATTTGAAGATACTGAAGTTACTTCTAAATGTACGAGTTTTGCGACACGTCTTTTCGAGAGGCAATTATAGGACGAAATTTTCAAAGGGAAAACACATTCATGCCGACCACGTCCGCGCATAGCGAATGCATGATCAAAACGTAGATATAAAAATGTCATTGAACATTCAGTAGGATTGGACGTGATATGTGTAAACCACAACAGTATTCAAGCTTCTTTGAAATTTACAAATAGTACATTTTTCTTCACCGACTTCATTATTATAAAATAATTATTTAATAATTTATATTTCATTAAATGAAAATACGTATCACTTTGTGCCAAGTTAATTTTATTTTTTTGCTTTTAAGTTTACTTTTTGAAGTCGGTTTTTTTGTTTTTCTCTGACTAATGGTAAAGAAAATCCCGCTTCATTCCTGAAGAAGTAGATTTTTTTATTGTTATTATTTTAAGTTAAATTAAGCAACATTGAGACGATCAGTTGGTGTAATGATAGCGATTCTGCTACCACCGGTTCTGGGTTCGAGTCTTGGTTTGGGCATAGAAAGAAATGAACGTGGCGATATACCTACTTATGCGTTATTTACGTTACTCGGTATCCATATCATGTCTAACAAGTGGAATTAATGGTGTTTTTTTTACCACAGCATAACTTAATTAATTTTTTTTTAAAGTTAATTTTTCTCATGTAGAGCCAAAAAAGTATCCATAAATCAAAAATTCTGAAATACATATCTAATAGCAGAAAAAAAACAGCCCTTGTCGACTCCTGGCGTAGAATATATGGATTAATGGCGTACCGGTTAATTTACTTACAAGACAATACGTAACTATTTATTGATACAAAATTAAAGAAATAACAGAACAACATAAAATTATGTTAAATTGGGTGGTCTTACCGCTCAAAGCGATATCTACCAGCCAACCTTAGGATAAATATGATTGGTAGTAAGTGTAACTTCTTCTTCTTTCAGTTTCGCATCTATTCGTTGGAATGAAACTCTTTTTACCGGACACCGAATAGCATTTATTTTCATTTTTTTATTTAATCAAAATTCCTGGCGTTTCAACTCCTTTGCAGAAGCTTCGTTCTACGAAAAGAAATAATTTTCCGTATCCGACAAAAAGTTTCCTATCCACTAGTACCAACACATCTCAATAGATGGCGCTGCGTCAAATAAAGCTCGATTGTTTTGCTCCATTTTCCCGCTAAAAACAAGGGCAGAACGCAAATTTTACGTAGGAGGAGATCCCTATTACCGGAAGGTTGAATAGGTATTAGTGCAGAAGTGGAACTTCTTACTGCACTTTATCATTGATAGGCACTTAACCTATTACGATGTAGGGAAGTTACAAATGCATTTGTAACTACAGTCTTTATGAATAAAATAAACTTTTATTAAAAGGAAGCTAATCCTATTAACATAAATAGGTCTTATGGCGATGTCTTATTTAAAATCAGGTCTAATTGAGTACAGCTTGACTCCTGAAATAAGTTGAAATTTTTGATCATTCAATTTCTTTAATAAATTACCGCCATGTTGCAGGGATATACTTAATTAAAGGATCAGTTTCAATAACGAGATGTATATGACACCATACCTCTATGAGTTCTTAGCCAATTTTCATATTTTTGTAATGAATCGAACCCACAGGTTTAGAACTAGATCGTGACGGACCCAGATTTTTTATATTCGCAAAAATAAAAAGTTATGACCAAAAAACATTGGCTCTATAGGATGAGCAAAAAAAATTTGTCAAGCTTCAGCATATATACACCGAACCCTATAGAGCTTATATTTTGATAAGACGAATCCGTTCTGCTCCCATATATGCTGCTAAAGAAGCTTTATGCTTAGCGACTGCATCGACATAGTCATAAATTTCAAAAGCTTGTACTGTGGCTCCTTGGTCAGTTACCTAAATAGTTCCTTTAATTCAGAATAACTGAACATAAATGTAAATTACGCTTTTTTATTCCAATAATTTTTGAAGTAATTTGAAAGTCGATGAAACGAAAAAGCGACAGTAAAAAGACACATACACATAAATTCATTAGATTTAGTGTAGGAGAAAATGAGATAGGAAGCATTATGTACGTGTGTTAATACGTGTTTCTCTGGGCATGCGTAGTACAAAGCTTGAGAGAAGGCATCACAACAAGCGTGATATTTTGTATACGTGTACGTATTATTTTTGAAGGTTTCTCTTCTACCACGTGTGAATTGCACACATGCTTTTTTTACTATTTATTTGTATATAATTTGCCTGATTATTTTCTTATATCAATTTATCTGACATAACTGATTCAAATTGATATAATCCTTAAATTATTTGTGTCGTTTTTTCAATATTGCACGATTAATTTTATTAATTGAACTCAGTTATATATGAATTCAGAAAATAATTGCATGACACTTGCATTTATTTCTTTTATTTTTATTTATCTGAGACAATTAATAAATACTCCTACCTTCATTGAGTCAATCGTATTTTCAATAATGCGTAATTTATTGGTCAACCACGTGAAATCGGCAGCATTGTACGCAAAGTGCAACGGAGCCATTGCAAAAGAAAGAAGAATAATTTATTGGTAACTAGCGACCCGCCCCGGCTTCGCACGGATGCAATGCTCTACTATATTATGCATGTATTATACATATAAACCTTCCTCTTGAATTACTCTATCTATTAAAAAAACCGCATCAAAATCCGTTGCATAGTTTTAAAGATTTAAGCATACATAGGGATATAGGGACAGAGAAAGCGACTTTGTTTTATACTATGTAGTGATACTATTGAAAACTTTTGTTAACTTATTATAGCCATGTATAGGCAACATGGTATTAAGCAAGAAATAAACAATGAAATTAATGCTAATTTGATATCAGCTTGTTTAATACTTACTGCGTCGTCAGCGGTATCAAGTGTCACCTCTGTTCGGTTACTAGTGCCATCGATTTCATGGCGGCCATGTTGACGCGAAAGTGACGTCACTATGTCAGCCTTCAACGAGAAGGCCTATTGAGAAACAATACAGACCCAATACACACAGTCTATTAACATGCAGTAGGTTAGAAAAATGTGCCCATATTGAAATTCGGTCAGTCGGAATTTTAACTAAATCCCGGCGAAGAGTCGTCGAAATCAAATTGGAATGGTTGAAGTATTTCGAAGAAAAGCGCATAAAGCGCTCTTTTTATTGTCAACATTTTTCCTGATGCGCTGAAAGTGGATAAAGATCACTTTAGTTAGAGATAAAGGAATGTTTTCGAGATTTCTTTTTTATTATTTGTACTTGTAATCCAATTGTAGCGAAACAATACGAGTTGTAATTAATTAAAGAGCCGGATAACTGAGTTTGAAATCTACCTTTACGCGGTAAAGATCAAAGAGACAATGGGTAACAAAATGAGAAGATTTTACCAATTATATTTGTTTATTGTTTGTCTTTTAGTAAATCCGGATGACTTTGATCAAAGATACTAACCTAATACATAAGTTACGCGAGCTTCGCAGGGATTCTTTATCGGATAGTTTATAACATTTTGTTATTTCACTCAAAAATCAAAGAGAACTTTTCTTAGTTTTTATCACACATTGAATTAAACTTTTCATCTATTCTTTTGTGATATGTTAAAACATTGTTTAAAAACGCTTTAATTTCGACAGCAATTTTTACCTTTGGTAAGCGTGCCGGCGAAACGGCTATAACGATATAGATGAAATTTTGCTTTAAGATAGAGTTTTGCTTTTTATGTTTACCTTTTTAGTAATTTTTATTATTTTTTATTTTTATAAATTTCCAATTTTCCATTACATAAGTAACGATCTCTGCACTCTAGACTCGAGGTATATACAGTAGTAACCATTTTGCGACTTATTTATTTGCATAGGTGCCACCATTATACTCGTATGGTCGAGTACCGCTAAAGAGTGGAACTCTTTGCCTGAATCTGTTTCCTGATAAATACAATTTAGGGGTCTTCAAGTCCAGTAACTAGCTATCTTCTAGGCAGGTATCTTCTAGGTCGCATCGTCGCTTACCATCAGGCGAGATAGCGGTCAAGCGCTTACCTTTTCACGGTAAAAAACGGTTAACATACTACACAGTCAAAGCGGATAGTTGTGATCAGGTTAATAATGAATGTAACCAAAACACGTATGGGAAAAAATATTGTTTCTGAACTGATAAGTGTATATGTGTGACAGTTGGTGTGCATGTTTGTTTTTGCGAGTGTGTTGTGTGTGTGTGTGTGTGGGAAAAGTGTTTGCGTTTGTCTGTATGTTAGTGGCGAGCTTTAAGAATGTTTTCGGTCTCCATATAGTCGAAACCCATTAACCGTTTTAACTATTTGTATAAATTCCAATTTGTGAGCAAATGCAATTTTAAACAAAAAAGAATTGGTTGTCTTACTAAATATTTTTTGGTTAGCCACTGTTATTTATCGTTACCTAAAAGAAGCTTAGCAACAAACGAGCGTAACGTGGTCGACCAGGTATTCGATTTTCATGCTTGCACTTCGGAAATAAAGTTTGAAATGGTCAGAATATATTTTTAAATCAGGGGCTTAAATCGCTTCACCGCCGGGACACCGCAGAATGTAAATCTTCTGTTGACCATTATTTACACGAAAGAACATTTCAAATGGAACCACGAATCACAGTGCAGATTAAAACAGTAGTCATTCTATAAATGTATGATAAAGATAAAGAAAGCTTTTTTGAAGTCAAATTTCTTAACGCTTAACTTGGGGAATAAGCTGGTGAATGCGTGATGAAAAGTGTGATCGGGCGAGGCGAACGGAAGTTGAAAGGGAGATATAAGTTATTGTCCGAAATGTTTCCTATAAAAAGTGGATAGGTTGGATACACTTCATCTATGTTCAAGGCTTTTCAGCTTATTATTAAAGAGATCGTCATTGCTAATAAGTTTTTTGGCCTTACTCTTAAAATCAAAATCAAAAAAAAAATTTTTTTGAAGCTGATTGTGCCTTCAATTTATTATAGGCCTTATTATTAGTATTGTAACGGATAGACATACATTACATAAGTAATATTCATAGACATATATAAAAATACCAGTGACTCGTTTTCATCACACAAACATCTGCCCATTCCGAACTCGAACCAAGCTTCAAAGGTAGGGCTACTCCCGCTAAACCCAACCAACATGGGTTGGATTTATGACCATAAATACAAAATTTTCAAACAACAATTTCTTACCTACATCTGCCATTACATTTTTTAATAAAACTCAATAATAAATCATAACAGGATAATACGACAGTCTACCCTTTAAGCACTACGGTCTTAAAAACGAATTTGTAACGATCGCTCGGACAGACAAATAAATCATTTTATTACAACGCATTAACGGACGAAGAGCTTTTTTCCGTAGCGTTGACAGCGCCCTGACACAAATGGATGAATAATTGCATTATATCCGGTAACACTGCATTGTTGAACGATTTCTGGATTAATCATTTTCCAATTGGTATTGATGGATCGATCATGTACTCGCGGACTCTTTACCGGTTTTTAATACTCTAATGACAACATACTTTATCTTCTTATATCTATATATGTATATTCCCTGACACAGTGTTTGACCGCGATGAACTTCGAAACAACTCATCAGATTTTGATGTTTTTTTTTAAATTTTGCTGGATTTGTTCCGACTTACATAGGTTATCGGATAATAGTCTATAAGATATTAAAACGCCTGTAAAAGACGACCACGCCTCCGAGCCCTCAGGTGAGATTTGAACCCACTACCTTACGTTATCCAGGTAAGTGCTCTGACCGCTGAGCTACCGAGACGTTGGAAGACGTGTCGAAAGTTACAAACGTGTTTCGTTTTTTACAGGTGAATTTTATATGTTATAGAAAATATAGCAGTGTGAATACAAAAAATAAAAAATATTAATACGATATAGGAAAGTTTTAGTTTTAATTTCTAACACAGTAGCGCGTGGCATAGTTAGCTAGTTACTCATAATACAATATTTTGTGCATTATGTATGGTGACGACGTATAATATTGTAAATGTAGTTACTTCTGTTAAAGCTGACGAGTTTCTTGAGCCCATTCTTCTTGTCAGTTAAAAGACGTCCTAAATGGGTGGTAGGTATGAAATGTGGGACGTTCCAAAACAACTTTTATCAAGTGCATGCGAATTCAGTTATTTTCTTTACATTTCATATCTAAACATTTGTTTGCGATAAGTTTCTCATATTGATGTCTTTAGAGTCGTATTTGAAATGACCGCTAATTAAAGAAATAAAACTTAATTTACCTAGGTTTGTCTTTTTTGCATTCTGATTTTTGGCCTAAAAAAGATTCTAAAAAGGCCAAGTCAAAAGTACCCTTAACCGATGAGCTTGTATGAAAATGCTGATGAGAATTGAAGAAGCGAAGATCATTATCGTTGTAAGTGGAAATCTGTGGTCTCTGCCTACCTCTGCGTGAAAAAGATCCTTTATGTGGAAAAAAGAGTTGATGGTTGGAACGTACTACCTGCTTGGGATCCCTTAATTAATACACATAATGTATACCTAGTGATGTAGTGAGCTGTTCTTGTAACTAATAAACTAAAGATGGAGATCGGGAAATTCGGAGGAAATAAACAATTTCGACTGTATAAATTACATAGTTATAAAAATCTAGATACAATTTATTTGTTACCACAAACTCCCAATACAACTCACGTTCAAAGTCGACTAGTCTCGATATATACTCCGATTCTTTGAATATATTAAGATCTATATGTCTCAGCAAACCTTCATAATTTAATGAAGTTAATACTACAGAACGTACTTTAATAAGTTGGTTTATATAATTATAGAATTCCTACCATTCTATAACCTGTAACCATGTCGCCTCTAATTAAGGCTTCACTTGATCAAGTAGTTATTTTGTTTGTATTTGTTTTGTGATTGTATTAGTGCAACCTTGTTGGTCCGTTTAATAAATAAATATACCTTATTAAAATATAAGAAGGCAGATGACGACCATTACCTTAGGCATCCTTGACAGCGGCTTCTATAAAGGAGTCAAACGTCAGGATTAAATATGCAGACTACCGATCAAAAGTTATGTTTTTTTTCTCGGAAACAATACTTTTTTATCTAAAGAAAGAGGCCGTATCTTCTTTCTTGTACTCCAAACAAAGCATATGCATAATTATATAATGATCAGTTGATTAGTTAAATCGTGAAAGTGTAACAAGCAAACTCACTTTTGTATTTATAATAACACTAGCTTTTACCCGCGGCTTTGCCCGCAATTTTTTTGCGGTATGTTATTGCAATGTTCAGGGATACTTACTTTAAGTAAGTACAGATACTTGTTGACTTTGTTGTAATCAACGAAATAATGATATCATAACACTATTAGTATTGTCATAACAAAATAATTTTGTTTTTTTTGTGGATTGTATATGGTGACGACGTATTATATTGTAAATGTCGTTACTTCTGTTAAAGCTGACGAGTTTCTTGCGCCCATTCTTCTTGTCGGTTAAAAGACGTCCTGAATGGTGGTGGTAGGAAAAAATGTGGGACGATTCAAAACTACTTATTTTTAAGTGCATTTGAATAAAGTTATTTTCATTTTAATTTTTTTCATTTTAAAGTATCCTATGTTACGTCTAATACCTCCAAGAATATATATACGAAGTTTCATGGTGATCAGTTTAGTAGTTTTTGCGTGAAAGCATAACAAACAAACTTACATTCACATTTATTATATTAGGATTCTGGATATTAAATGAAGATTGAATCACAGACCAAAATGCGGATTGGTAGCCCGAAAATCTATAAACGTTATAAATTGCACCGAGTCATTGAATAATAGCCGGCAATTGTTTTACGCTTGTTAATTAAGCCGCTTAAAGCCGCTTCATTTCAATTGCTCATTACGATGACGGTATGAGCCCATGACCCGATATCATTTCCGTACTTCGCACGCTTGACTTACGAAATTATTGCCTGCTATTATACATTGTAAGTAATTCTGGTACAATGAGATTTTTTTTGTAGGTTTTCTGAAAGAGTTTTCCTTTAAAATAATTTTTTCAGACTAGGAAAGGAAATTTTTATATTTGGTTTTTTTCTCCGATATATATTTTGATGATTGATTTTGTTTTGTTTTTTTTTATATTTGAAATGAATTAATGTTTAAAATTGTATATAAATATTTAAGTTCTAAGTTTGTTTTTCTTAGGATCGACAAACAGTTTTACAATAAGTAATGCATTACAATATAAAAAAGCGAACAAAAACGTCAATACAGTCGTAATTTAGGTTTAAGGTTTAACATTTTAAGGTAAGTGACATAATTTAATCAAACACACATGTGTATATCACTCAAAGTGTCTGTGTGTATGTATGTGTGTGGGGGTCTCTCTCTCTCTCTCTCTCTCTCTCTGTGTGTGTGTGTGTTTGTGTATGTGTGTATGTGTGTGGGTGTGGGTGGGTGGGTGTTATGGGTGTGTATGTGTTTGTGTGGGTGTGTTTGTGTACAAATACTACAAATACCCATGACTCAGTTACAAATGCTGATATCGGGCACTTTTAACATAAAGTTATCAGTATTTATTTCTTGTTTTGCATTCATAACGCCTTATTTCTATAAGATATAAAGTGATGTTTGTTACATCATTATCTCGTCAATGTGAAGCATAAATAAGATACTCTTATATTCCACCAAAATTGTTTTACAATGTGATCTTAAAATACTGGTACACCTTTTCTTTCACATCAAAAGGCATAAATTGATATACAATGCAGGTTAGGTTAGATATTTATTTATCTATTAGCAGTCAGAAAAATAAAAATATTTGTAATATATACACTAACTATCCTATCACAAAGAAATCACTGTAAGACTTGTGTTATGCATAGCACTAGTGTAACGGATAGACATACATATATGATATATAGATATGTTATATTTGTAGAAATATAAATAAAATACCGAAGACTCAGGCACAAATGCTAGTATCCATCACACAAACATTTGCTTTTTCCAGGATTCGGACTCAGGACATTCGATGCGAAAGGCAGACAGTTGCACCAAATGGTAGTCATAACAATTATATCAAGTTATGCTTTTAAAAGATTCTTAACAATATTTATCCAAAACAAGGGGAAGGAAACTAACGTTTAGGAAATAGATGATGGTGATATATCGATGTATTTTCATTTCCTAAATGAAAATTAGGGCGATTAATTTCATTTCCCACTCGTAATACACAATTGAACATTTCAATCGCCAGACAAGCGATACAATCGCTTTTTATTGCGACAAATTTGCATAATTGCCATTACTTTCGATCTGTTTTATTTTAATGATACATTATCTATAAATAACGTGTTTTTACCTTCTAATTTTGAATTTTTAAACTTAAATGGTCACTTATGTGAATATTTTTGGGGTACATATATTTTGGCACGGTAGTATGAGCCATTGTGATGGAAGAAAGTAGGAATAACCCAGTTAAAATCTATGTATTTATGAAAAAATCTCTGTCACAGTGTTTGACAGTGATAAACTTCGAAACTACTCATCTGATTTGACTTTTTATCATTTTACTGAATTTGTTCCGAATTAGGTAGGATAGGTTTCATTTTAATTTATAACCCAACAGCGCGTGGCCGAGCCAGCTAGAGTATATATGTCGCAGTAAGATAGATAAAGCCGTTATATAGTTATATCCCTAGGGATATAATTATATACCGTAACATAGATATACGAAAGCGATTGATTACTATCTCACTAGGAATATAGTTATAAAACGGTCCAAGTTTAGTGATATACTTATATTACTAGATTGAGTTCAGTGTTATAAATATATTACTTGATTTAGCTTAGTGAAATAGAAAGCAACCGTATATCATTAAATAAAAACAATATTATTATATTGGTTTTATCTTTATCAAAAAATCAACTTTATGTATCCTGCAGTTAGTTACAATACTTTGTGACATGAACAAGTATTAAAGTAATTTCAATAATAATAAAAAACGATCATATTTTTTGGAATTTAAACATTAACAATACAATTAAAACTAATCAAACATTAAAAATCTTTTAAAGCTAATCAACAGTTATGAGATTTCTTTACTTCTTACCCACTTAGTTGAGATCTTGGTTTTTTGACGTGACAACGTCTTATAAATTGGTTTGCCGGGTGACACTTCAAGAAACTGCGTTACGCTCCGCTCACGTTATGCGCTTACAATGAGAGCGAGTGAGAGGCACGCGTCCCTTCCACTCGGGCATGGTTAGCCCGCCTAAGAGCGAGAGAGACAGACATAAAAAGTGGAAGGGACGCGTGCCTATAAATTAATGTTTTAAATATAATTCTTTGTATAAATAAATGTTTTAAATTGTTCCTATTATTTCATCCTTCTTCCTACTATACGAATGAATATTCACATTAAAATTATTTTACCACTCAAAGTCGTTGTCACGTAAAACTTTCGCCCGTATACCGACTTTACAGGCAACCAACCAGTTTTTTTTAAGTATTTTTTAATTTTTGTTCAGACAAGAAGAGGAATCATGACATCTAGAATTACACAGCACTGAAAGCTTTCTTTCAGGCACATCTTTTAGTAGAACACTGTATATTAGATTTTTTACAGGAACATTTTAAATAACCTTGACCTCCAAAGCGCGACCATTTTGGCATATTTCTCTCAGTGACAAGTTTTCATTTGGTATAGGACCATTCAAAGTAATGTTTGAAAGCTGTATTGCATTTCTGGGTAACCAATCTTTCAGGATACCAACTCTACCAACTCCGAAAGCTATTTCACTAAACTTAATCTAGTAATATAAGTATATCACTAAACTTGGACCGTTTTATAACTATATTCCTAGTGAGATAGTAATCAATCGCTTTCGTATAACTATGTTACGGTATATAATTATATCCCTAGGGATATAACTATATTACGGCTTTATCCATCTTACTGCGACATATATAAAACTCTCCTGTCACAGTATTTGACTCAATGAACTCCGAAACTACTCAAGCGATTTCGATGACTTTTTTTTGCTGGATCTGTTTCGACATAGAACAAAGGATAGCTTTCATTTTGATATATAACAGAGATGCGTGGACGAGTTAGTTATGAATAAATTTTATTCCTTTGTTAAAAACAATACTCAATATTCTTCTTAGAATATAATTCCATTTTAAGGAGAACCTCTTCAGTACCAAAATTAATGAAAGCAACAATATTGCGTCGTTATCGTTATGCAATTAACACATAAAAATACAAAATTAATGTGTTTATATAATCTACTGGTGAAGTCTTAGCAAATATTATATTTCTTTGATAACTTAAAAGTGTTCACCAAATTGTATATTATAAAATATGAATATCAGTTTGCTTGTTTGAACTTGATATTCTGCAGTAAACACTTAGCACAAAAATATATATCTTACGAGTACTTCTTCAAGAAGAAGGCATACCGCCCGCCCTTAAATAAATACCAACACCAAGACAACGACACACCTTACACCTTCACTAACTACTCTACATGTGTTTCACCCCCGATATTAAACACCGAGTGCATGGCCGCGCCATCTATTTTCATATTTATTGCGTGGAGGGCACTGTGAAAGTGTAAGGTGTGTCGTTTTCTATTTATTTATTTTTGTGACAAAAACAATTCTTAATTTATATATAGACAATCTGATATGGATAATGACGTTTTCGGCCAAAAAGTTGCCAACAGTAAAAAAAATCACAATACGCCTAAGGCAATAAAGTAGGTAAATAACAAATTAACACAAGCGGCACAAAGATTATTATTAAGATCACTTAATTTATATAATACAATTGTTTAAATAGCATAATATATATTTTTTATTGTGGATAGGAAAGCGCGTGACCGCTATCTCTCCTGTTGGTAAGCGACGATGCGATCTAGGATGTGAAGCGCCTGCCTAGAAAATACCTATACACTCGTGACTTGAAGACCCCTAAATTGTATTTATCAGGAAACACAGACTCAGGCAAAGATTTGCACTCTTTAGCGGTACGGATTACAAAATTTGAACCAAAACTCTGAGTGCGACTCTTAACCACAACACGGTGTTGTTGCTTGCAAATGACGCGTTCCAACGAAGTATTTACCTTAAAATCCAATTTCATGAATAATATATGTTTATCGGTGCTAATGGTGATCGGTTAAACACCGTCTTGGCTTATAAACCACTGATAGATCATCATTCATTTTGTATATAATATTCTGAATAGCCGAAGATAAATAGTTTTATCTGAATTTATGTCTATGCTATGTTGCTAAGAATTTTATGGCCGTAGTTATTAAAAAATTGCGGACAACTCACGCCAAGAATTGAATTCCAAACTAAGCGTAGTTTGTGAATACTGTACAATGAATTGAATACATATTTGATTATATTATGATCAAACACAATTTTGATATATCTGAAGACTGTTTTATTAGAAATAAAAACAATTTATCCCATGTTTGAGGCGGGACTCGAAGCCACAGTCTCTCGCTACCCGGGCGAGTGCTCTTCCACTTGGCCTATGCGTACCTTGACAGAGACCCTTCCAATTTTTAAAGTGTTTTTTTTATTCTTAGGCCTACTTATTGTACTACTTATAACATCGAATATTATATTCAATAGCGATTTAGTATCCATAAAGAAAGAACAGCTAAGTTTTTCTTATTAACAAATTGATCTCGTTTTTTCTTATTGAATTCAATGTTTGAACATTTATAATACAATTATTTTCATAAGACAATCAGACTTACAAATAGGCGCCACCAGTATATGCTTGATATACCAAAGAGTCGCACTAAGCGTTTTGGTTCCAATTTTGTGAAAAAGTGGAACTCCTTGCCTAATTCTGTGTTTCCTGACACATACAATTTAGGGGTCTTCAAGTCATGAGAGATAAGTGTCTTCTAGGCAAGCGCATCACATTCTAGTTAACATAATCGCTTACCATCAGGCAGTCACGCGCTTACCTATATACAATTAAAAAAAGAAAGCTAATGCTATCACTATGCTATAGCTAATACGAACCCACCACCGTTGCTTCAGTAGCTAGCTAGCATAGAATCGCCACCGTTATGCCAACCAGTATTCAATAAATTATTAATTTATATCAATGAGCTTTGAAGTGTTTTTTTTTTTAGTTCGTCAATGTCTAAAAACTAATTATTTTTAGTTGATAAATAGGGTAAAGGCACCAGTGGTCAGCCTCATAACGACTTTTTGAAGTTTGAACAGTTGCCGTTTCTACAGCATATGTCGGATAATGAAATCTACAACATGATTGGATTTATTGTTTATTATAGTTTTAAACAAAATATATGTCAAAAACAATAATTTCCTTATAAAATATATAATTACGTTTAAACAAAAAATGGCACTTTGTGCCAGTGGACAGCCTCTAAAAACCAGTAAACAGCCTCGATAAATCCAGTGCTCAGCCCTTGTAAGTATGAAATAGTTGTAAAATGTATATTTATAATCATTGATTATAAATATACATTTTATAACTATTTCAGGTAAAACTTAAGTATTGCTTATAGATTCTCATACAAATAGCCACATTCGTCCCTAAAAATACTATTTAAATAAGATCGTGGCTGAGTACTGGATCTTCAACACCCAATGATCAGCCGTATGAAAAAATAATTTAAAATGTGGCTGATCACTGGGTTTTTCAACCATTAGGAAATGTTTGTCGTACTAAATTTGGAAATTTATATTTATCGGTTCTAATGGTCGTCTTGTTATTTCAAAAATAATCGGAAAACTTAGTTATCAGCCCCGTGGCTGTCCATTGGATCTTTTGTGAAAAAGTGGTATCCAATGGTCAGCCCCCTCAATTTATACGTAAAAAAGCGATATTTTTATTAAAATTTAATATAATTTAATACATGAACTAATTTATAAAGATACCATGTAGAAAACACAATCACATTTCATAATAAAATAGGTTCTTTCTTACCTGTTAAGAGAACACTACGTGTAATAAAAAATATGGCGGACTTGACACTATTGCTCTTGTCGTTGGACAGCACCGATATGAACGTGTTTATTTCTACCCTCTGATCCCCTGCCACTCCTGTCGCGTGACACATTAACCAATGAGGAATCAAAGCGTCTATTTAAGTGCAAGTGATTTGTTTATTTTGATTATAGCGATATTTATGGCCAATAATCGATGTAAAAGGCTGAGCACTGGTGCCTGGCTGGCCACTGGTGCCTTTACCCTACTTACATAACATCGGATCTACAGACTCATGCGTATAGTTAACGTCAAAATGGCGGATCCCTTAGAAGTACAAATCGATAAACCTAATTATAAACTTGTCAACCACAAAATGTCAATTTGTAGGTAAGTCCACGTCGTGGATAACTAAACATGAAAACATTATAATTATTTCGAAGACTCTTCTTAATAAGAATTCTCAATTAGAAGATTACTCGCTTGGATAGCTACAGGGATGTGGGTTTAGACCAAGGTGAACTTTTAGGGACCAAATAGAAGATGTACCGAAAAAGACCAGCTCATAACTATCCGTAACAGACGAGCTTGTATTAAAAGTCTGATGAGAGTTGATGAAGCGAGAGATGAAAGTAGATATCTGCTAAACAGTCGTGATTATAATGTTGATGTTGGGTTGAAGACACTCTTGGCAGCTGAGAAAAGTTGAACATTTGTAATAATAATATATGTCTACATAAAATCTCGTAGTTAAATTCCGAAATTTAAAAAAATATTTATTTAATGTTGAAAATCGGTTGTAATGCCTTACTTTGTTGAAATAATTTAAAAATCATTGAAAAAAGGCGCTTCTTTTAATTATTTCGAAGCTACCTTTATTGTAATAACAAGCTTCATATCTATTCCAGTTGGCAATTAAAAGTTCCAAATAACTTTGAAATGAGTGAGCGAAACACAATATGAACAGGACAAACATATGCAGTTCAACGTAAGAGAGAGAGAGGGACAAGTGAACAATATGAGCCGGGGGTTTTTGTAGGTCAATCATTGTGGACGGGGCGGTGAAGTTTTAATTAGCCATTATGTGTATTACGATATTCATGATGCGTTTTTTTATCCTGAAGTTTTGAATAAATAATAATGTGAGTGGTGGCTGAAAATTTCACAATGGAAGATGGATTTAAAGCAACGGAAGGATTGAACTTCCCCGACTTGGTAACTTATTGAAGTGCTCGAATTTCGTTTTTTTTAATATTTATTACTTATTTGAAAGAATCAGGCGTTTTTCGACGTCAGTTTCATATCTATTTATAAAAAATATCAAGCTATATTGTATATCACGCAAGATAATAATACCATTTCAATTATTCACACCAATTAGCTTAGCCCAAAGTAAGCACTGTAAGGATTGTGTTATGGATATTAGAGTAACAGATAGACATACATATATGATACATATATATTTAGTATTTATAGAAATATATATAAATACCCATGACTCGGATACAAATGCTCGTATTCATCACACATACATCTAGCCCTTCCGGGACTTGAACCCAGGACCGCCATGCGAAAGGCAGAATCTCTGCCGTTGCACCAAACCGTCATCAATATCGATTATTGCACGATATTGCACCATCTAAAAACTTGATGATGCTCCGTGTGGGGCGAAACACGTGTAAAGTAGTTGGTGAAGATGAAAAGTGCGTGCGTCTACACCAATGATGCGAGTGCACAAATTTGGAGGGTATATTTGGGATGAACCCTGTTCACCCCCTTGAAACTTTTAAAGAAAACCCAATAATTTATGATGTTAAAAACCTGGTACTAAGTATTTAGGCTTTTGATGATATTTAAACGTTCGTGTATTTCATCATTTCCAAAAATTGTTACTTGGACCAGACGCTACGATCGGGTTAGCATTAACAATAACACCCTGAGGATTTTTAATAGAATTGTGATACTCTTCTCGTGCTGCGAAAACGAACAGATGGACGACAGATAATATATCTCGCAGCTATTTCTGTGAGAGCTTGGGTATAGAAACCCGACGATCTGGGGGTTACGGGATGAGTATGTTATCTCTGTTTAATTCGTAACTCATTGCTGTGTTCCAAATGACTATCTTTTATCTACGTATTGAATATACTTCTTGATAACAATTTAATACTTTTAAACGGTATTGTTGTATTACACACACACACACACACACACACGCACACACACATATATATTTACATATATATATCAAATAACACCTTTTTTTCTGCAGGGGTAGCTAGAGATCAGAGATTTCCACTGACCACGATACCGATATACATCTCTATACATCTCTGGTATTGTTTAGGTAGAAGTGGTAAAATAAACCATGTGCACTCCCTAAATAATTAGAGCTAAGGAAGTAAAACCTTTGTTTTTTTGGAATTTACACATTAGGAATTGATTTTCATATAGGGCGCCCCCTATGGAAAAAGTATGAAGAGTAAAATTTTATGATCGAATGACAGTGTTACGTTTTTTGTGTCCAACCTATTGTGCGCACCTTTCACTTGTATTTTGAAGTTTTGTTTTATTATTTTCTGTGTACAATTGTTCTCAAGGCGTAAACTTCAGTCGTGCGTTGGAGCTGACAAACACACTTATTTTTCTTTATCCTTAAGTTTAGATAGTTTGTAATACACATAGGAGAACAAAGCTAGCTCTTGATATAAATGTTGCCAGAGACAAAATTTTAATCCCACCCATAATTTTAAGTAAAAGTTGGCTAATTATGAGATCTCAAACTTCCAGTGAAGTCATGCCAAAGATTAAAATTAAATTACTTTGACCAATACAATAAAATTTTGTATCGCTTAAGTTTTATTAGATTTTTCGTTATTTATACGAAACATCTAATTTTTCATTCTGCCCCAGTTAAATTCTGGTAGGAGCAAGTCATTTCCCGCATCGATCATCCTGATCTTGCAAGGTCGGATTAGACGAACGCAAGCCATGTAATGAGTGAGCTTTGATTGCTAGTGCAAGCTGTGTAATACTATAACTCCAATTTATTTATTCTTCTCATATAAAGAAATGTTTTTTTTATTGTAAATAGAACTGCTTGACCGCTATCTCGTCTGACGGTAAGCGATGATGCGATCTAGGATGTGACGCCCTTGAAGACTCCTATTCACTCGTGACTTGAAGACCTCCAAATTGTATTTGTCAGCCGGTATTCGCTCTTTAGCGGTACGGATCACAAAATTCGAACCAGAACTTAGTGCGACTCTTTGGTATATCAACCATATAATTAAATACCATTTTTGTTATCTGAAGAAATAATAATAACTACATATTTGACTTTTCTCAGATGTCAGGCGGAACTCTCACCCTCATTCCTCGCTATTCCGGCGAGTACTCTTCCAATTAAGCTAGTAAGACTCTGTCAGACAAGTCGAATTATTCCAAGTATTTCTGAACGTAATGCCAGCGTCGTCTTTCATTTTCTAGGTAAAACTATTTTCAACATCGAGTGTCAAACTTTTACAAGTATCGAATAATCGATAAAAAAGTGTGCAAATATTATTGCAGCAATTCATCTGCTAGATTTTTATACCGAAAGACATTATTACATGAAACAATTCAACTTATCGACAACATGTCTCACAAACCGAGCGAGTGCTCTTCCTTCATAAAAATAAGTAATGATTTCTTTAGAAAAAAATTTATAGCAGTTATATGCTTAGATGAAATAAAATATAATAAACTATATCTGGAAGTGGATCTCCATAACTAAATGGTTCGACATGCGATTAAGGAGATTAAGCAATTAGGAACCAGGTGGTTTTTAAAGAACTAAACAAATTATTTTCCATATCCATTATCCAACTTTTATTTACTTCTGAAGGTGGATTAAGCTGTTGACTTCGGTCGCATCTGATATGGTTGGCACTTTTTTTCAAGTATTCCTAAAGCTGAGGCTAGCGCCATCTCTTGATGTTCTACCTACAACATAGAATGTAATACTTTTACAAGCATCGAAAAATCGCTGATACCGATCGATGAGCAATAAAGAAACAGCTTTGTAATTATTTGTTTGACACCTTAAACAAGTTAATTTTCTCATGTAACAATCTCTTTAGACATAAAAAAGCAGTTAACTGCTTTTACCAACCCACGTAATCGCTCCACGAGGTTTTGTTTGAACGTGAGTGCTTTACCTTAACAATAGCTTAACTTTTATTGCTTTTGATACTGAAAAAGTTATAAACCAGTTCGATAAAATCGTAATGATATTTAGACAGTTTCTGTAACAAATATCTAAGAATTTTGTATACACTCCTTTAATATTTAAGATCGCGCTTTCGATAAAGATGGAGGTCTCGATCAGATAAAAAAGTTACAACACCACATTGTTCCAAATCAGATTGTAGAGTTAAAAAACTAATATTGGTGACAAGATTGATTCAGTAAGACCACGCACACATCAAGTTATACGAACGTAATTCCCGATTCCAATGGCTGGGCATTTTCCACTCCAATCACCTCAGAAATAGTCTTACACGTCTTGATTAGACGCATCAAAGCCTTGGACCGCAGAAAGCTTTGATTCACAACTATCCGAAGGTGCGCGGGGCGCGGTACCAATGACCCACGAAATCGGATCGTACCGCGGGATTAAATTTTGTAACGCCCAAGTTGAACCAGCTTTAAGTTGTAAGTGGATGCGATTATGAGAAAAGTGAAATCGTTAAGGGCAGGTTTTCTTGCTCTTGTTTCAATGGATTGCTGTTAGGAAGATTACGTTTAGAATAATTAATCTGTAGTTTATATTCCTCCAATAAGAAATTCTTATTATTTTTTTCATTGTGGCAGAGAAAATGGCACATATTGAATCTGATTTCATTTTCTGGGCTTTAAAATGTATTTATTTTCTTTAAAATGCATGTGCTCGCCAAGTGTGTAAATTTTAATAAAAAAATAATATTAGTTAATTTTTTATTAAGCTTATTACATAATATTTGCGTACATTGTATATTAAACGGGTTTTAACATCGAGAAATGAAAGTGTTTTTTCCTAAAAATTGGTATTATAATATCTATCAAAAAATTAGATACCTCAAAGCTTGTCCCTTATACTCACAGCTTATATTTCAATGTGTTTTCGCCGGATATACGCATTTAATGAAAGTCGTCTATAACTACCAGTACATTTATTTGTAGATTTAAGTGTTGTGGTTATTAACTAAAAAATAACCACAATAAATATAAATTTCACCATCTCAGCCTTCCAATTATGATTTTTTTGTCATCTCAATTTTTGACGGAAGCCTCCTCAAAAATAGGGTGATTTTCCTATAACCTCCATATTTGACTGGCGGAATAAAGATCGTAATAAGAGACCATTATGTGGTCTATAGAAAGAACCTTTACTATTATTTAGTCATTTTTACGACACTCTTAAGTGCGAAGTATTGGTGGTATTCGGCTCTGCCAGACACCACACATCCTAAATATTAATATATGTAATTGATTTTGTAATGGTGAAAATGTTTCATGGTATATTTTTAAAGTTATTCTTCTTTTGGCGCATTGAGGGTGAAATTTTTTATGTAACGAAAGTTGCGCACACAGCATGCAACGAAAAAGCGACACCATGAAGTTAGCCTTTAAAGTGAAGGCTAACTTCAAGATATCTCATTAAAAGATTTAATGAAGATGTATAACTTTTGCCGCGCGTATATAAGTAGTATAAGTAAAAGCAGATTAGGTACTGTCAAGTTTGATGAACACAAATTTACTCTACCATTATATACAGGCTATAAGTAGTTTATTATACCATGATCTATGTAACATTCAAGTCAGCGATTACCTACCCTATTTAAGGCGTCTATTACGTTTACCCCATTACCCACAATTCCGCACATTGCTCCTACTGTAAATAAATGTTCGTCAATGATGGCGTCGCTAATGAAGCGTGTGCACGTTGTGTGTAACATGCCAAGAAATGTTTCTGAAAACCATATTATACCTACTCACATTTAGTTTACAGGCATTTGATTTTAAGGGCACACTTAACACATAACGGGTCTGTGCTTTTATCTATACATATAAATAAAATTGAAGTGTCTGTTTGTAATATTGAAATAACCGTTTTTTACTACATGCATATGAATATACATACGGTACATACACTAAAATAACATTTTTTACAATTTTTGTCTGTCTGTCTGTTTGTTCCAGCTAATCTCTGAAATGGCTGGACCGATTTTGACGGGACTTTTAAAGGCAGGTAGCTGATGTAATAAGGAGTAACTTAGGCTACTTTTATTTTAGAAAAAACTTTTATTTTAGAAAAATAAAATTACCGTGTCACAGCAACGCGTGGCTGGGTCAGCTAGTTTAAAATAAAAAAGTATAATAATGTCATCAATATATAAGAGATTATTGTGAAATTTGATGTCATTGAAATAACAAATTCGAATCATATTTATTTTTTTAAATAAAATAAACAAAATGGTGATAATTTCAAATAAATTTAAGTCCTAGTCTATTCATGATAAAGAGTTTTATTAGTTTAAAGTAGTAATTATAAACTGATAAAAAGCATTTCATAGCTTGAGTCAATAGTAATAATTACTTTCGTATAATGTCTATACGTTAGATACCTCAATAGAACTATTCATCAAAGCTAATAAATCCTAGAACAACTCTAATAATACTTGTTATTCTGTTTCGGTGTACTTTAGTTGCCATACATAAATATAAGTTCACTTACAAAAATTCCGTACACCTATCCGTTCTGATTAAATTCGTAGTGGGGCCGAAGACAGAGTCAGATTTCCCCGGGGACACTCTGAGATTCGCTTTAAGATACGTAGGTAATCGTTGACCAGCAATGTTGACCTACAACCGAAGTAGTTACTAGTACAGAGACTTTGTGATGAATGGAATACTCAGGGGTCTTATTTGTTGGGCGCACGTGCTAGCTTATATTTTGTGATTACGGGAAATTTTTATCGTTGCTTCGCATAATCGGTATTATTTTTTGGTATCATTCTATTATATGCTAGTATTGTTTTTTATATTTATTGCAACGTGTTTTCCATACGATAAGTCTGTAAGGAGGAAAATTATATACTATATTTAGTTCTAGCTAAACTAGTTTCTTTAATTATTGTGAGTAACAAAAACTGTTATGTAATATATTTTATTTTTTAACAGAGTTCTATAATGTAAACAAATTTAGAGAGAAACGTAAATACTTTCACTATACTATTCCATGATTATTTAAATGATATAATGTAGATACTTATTTGAATTATATTATGTTGTAATTTCGTTTATGGAATAAATGATTATGTCAATGTTTAAAGTAAAACTAATATAAAATTATGATTTGAATTGAAGCACACGTTAAAAGGATGAAAAGTAATTTCTTTTAAGAATTCGAGCATCTAGTTAAAAGTTAAATAATGTTTTTACCTTGCAAACAAAGCGAATGATGCTTCAGTGTTTCGAACCATCATATACGTTGCCCTTATATGAACTATCTAAATAAAATTCTTACTGTTTCAAAGCCTTTGAACTATAGAGACGAGGTTTATCGTTGGCAACTTTATTAGCGTTCAAGATCACCCGACTCTGCATCTCGTCTAGAATTATCCGCCCAAGTACATAGCAGAATCCAGTTTCAATCCGGTCTACCCGAGTTACTAACGTTTCATGAAAACTGAGAGGACCAGTTGCTATGATAATAAAACTTTGATGTCAGTTCATTCCATGATATTGTGGTTGATTTTGAATTAAAATATTTATAGGTTTCTTCGCCATTAACCACTTCTAATAAATCCTCGACACTGAGTTAAGATTAAGAAAAGGAAAATTATTTATTTTGCATTCTGAAACTTAATATTTAATGATTGTGTTATAGTATGAAAGTCTCCAACACTCAGTGTGTCATAACGGTGATTTTTAGCAGAAGGCCGTTTTATTCTTGACACTACTTTTATAATCTTTTATAATACGTCTTCATATCTATATTGGTGTGTATTCAATGAGTTTCCAGTAATTATATGATTCTTGATAATACCTATTACACTACCATTTAATACCCTGTACAAGATTTAAGATCTAATTTAATTAAAAGTAAAATCAAATAATAAATAAGACAATAATGTAAATTAAAACATATTCCTCTTAAAGTAGAGCTCTAACTTAGTCGAGCTTAGCTAACAGGCGCAGAGCTAATGTCCCCCACTTGGTTGCCACATTTCGAAAGTTTCTTCGGAAGGCAACAATCTGATATCTATTCCAACATATATCTTTATCCACAACCAGCCAGCAAATTATATCGAACAATGCCTCTTAAAATTATGCCACAGCAAGAAAAACTATGAAAAGTATATTTACGGTATCAACATATAAGGTTAAATACTCTTAATCGATAAATTTTAGAGTAAAAAAAATATTTGGTTATGAAATAGTTAGATGATGATAATATTTAAACGCTTTAGTAGAAAAGACCACTAAACATTAAATAGTATTACGTATTAGCCTTATTAATTGTCTCTATATATGGTTATGCCATATGTATCATTTTAACTATTAAATATTAAAAATGACCGGCTGTTAGACTTTTCAACTATTAATATATTTCACCTTGAAGTATCTGAAAAACCGTCGTGTGGTATTCGGCAGAGTGCAAGAGCACCAACTCTTCACACACTTATGGGTCTCGTAGCGGACGACTATTGGTACTCGAGGTAATCACCGTACATCTCCAGTAAGTTCGGCAGCAGCGTTTCCCCCATTATGGTATGTCACTCCGATATCCAAGGTTACGACAAAACCCTCCTATATTTTGAAGAAGACTTACGTCATCAGTAGACATCCTTCAGTTAAGATTTTATTTTATTTTCATAGGAAAACATACAGTGACAATGTTACATTTTAGGTAATAAGTGTAAAAGACTATGCACCAATTAAACGTTTTCGCATATAAAAACTAAAGCTACGCTACACAGAAAAAAAAAGGATTCAAAGAAAACATGCATGAACACGATAAATAAAATAAATATAAACAAGTTATATAAGCAAATACCTAAATACAATTAACTATCCGAACGGGCAGTTAAAGAACCGGCGAACCATTTCTGCACCACAATTTTTCGCACATTTCGGGGGTTAGAATTAAGTAAGTCTAAATCTGTAAAGTCTACAGTTCTATTGTATTCCATGGACGATCTAATGAGAAATGAGTTACTACGATATTTTATCGCGGAACGCGGCACGGCAAGAGATGCTGGTCGTCTTAATGTAGTTCTCGCCGGTACCTGAAGCTGAATATTCGAGAGAAGCTCTGAGGAGTCTAAATTGTTTTGAGCAATATTCATCAGGGTTTTTAAATCTGCAACATTACGCCTGATTTTCAAAGGTAAGATATGGTGCCTACGACATCTATCTTTGTAGCTTGGATCAAATCTTCCGCATTTATATTGCAAAAACTTAAGGAACCTGCGCTGAATTGATTCAAGTCTATTGACTGCATAATCATACTGTGGGTTCCAGACTTGCGAACAGTACTCGAGGACGCTGCGGACAAATGAGCAGTAGAGTACCTTAATCACTTTAATGTTGCAGAACTGCGAGCTAGACCTGAAGACAAATCCTAGGGCCTTATTAGCCTTTTTGACAACACTATCAACGTGCTTCTCATAAGTAAGTTTGGAGTCATGAATAACACCTAGGTCTCGGATTTCTTCAATCTGTTTTAACTCTATACTATTGAGCTGATATTTGGTCAAAATGTCAAAAGGTCAAATGGTCAAAAGATGAACAGAAAAATGGTATGCTCTAAAAAACTAATTACATTGACTAGGATTACGTACTTACAAACATGGAAAATCGTAAAAAACGAACTCCGAATATGCGCTTTGAGTCGAAAAACGGAATGCTACAAACATAAAGATCGTGTGTACACTTCCCGTTTTAATAATGTTGGCGTTCAACAAACGCAAGGGAACTAAAGAGACTTTGTGGGTACGTAAAAATCGGTCAGACGCGAATCATAAACGAGCCGTTTCGAACAGCAGAACAGTTCGTTTCAGCGGAATTTTTTACTGTAATATGTGGTTATCAAACCAAAATGTATTAGGCGTATATACTTTCAACAAATCGTAACTCTTTGGGTAAGGAGTTTCCATTAAAATTGATTTTGGTTTTATAACAATTATATGAAATATTTCTTTGTTTGTGTTTAAGGTAAATTCACAGTTAATTTGTGCTTGAACCTTTTTAATTATAACGATGATAACAGGGTTAATTGCGAAGTTTAAAGATAACGATTTTGAAAGCTATTTTTGCAAGGGCACTCTGAACGGATGGATCTCAACCTCCTACGTGCTTGAGAAGGTATGTTAAGCTATTGATACCAAATGCATTAGCCTCATGCTGACACAGTATAGGTAGTTAGGCGGTTAACACACTGCACCGCGCCCCGTCGCGTAGCGCGTGGCCGCAGATTTTATTATTGTATGCAAGAATCTCAATTAATATTCGCTGTGTGCGCGATGACAGCGCCTCTAGTGACCACAATTATTGTGGACTTGAGTTCTGTCAAATAATGGCAACTGGATTGTTTGATAACGATTTCCGGATTGTTTTTCAGCGAAATTAAATAAAAATATCTAAAAAAGTTGGTGCATATTAATAACCGATTTTCCTACCTTAACAAAAAAATGGTATGTTATAATACGTACGGGATTTGAATCGCTAGAACATGATATATATTTCCAACCTCAAACTATGCAAAAAGGAAAAAATAGTATTAGAACAGCATGTGAGAAACGTTGAAGAGCTTAGAACCAACGGACAAAGCTACTTAATATAAGCTCTGATAGACAAACGTCTTTACTGTTACACATAATCCCTTCGAAACATCATTTAAAGTGAGTTCATATCTACTTATTGAAATTGTATTTTTGACATTTCAATAAAACACTTTTTTCCGGATTTTGCGCATATTTTATTTTATTTTATATTTAATCCTTAAAATAATTATTAAATTCTCACTATGATTACATTGTATACTACTCGGAAATTGGGAGAGCCCTTCCGAGAAGAACTGGCGAAAGAAACTCGGGCAGGGGGACCAACCTCCATCTTACTGTTATTATTTGCAAAAAGAGCTAACTTCATCATCAGGTCTTGCAATGTGTGTAATTTACACACATTGTTACTCAGTTACATACAATATAATCGTAGTGAGAATTTAATAACTAAATAAAATGTAAAAATAAAACAATTTGATATGCATAAAACAATTTTAACAATTAGGAACGTGCTCGATTAAAATATTGTGAACATGACAACCATTATAAATGCGTAATGTGCGCGGAAGTGTACGAACTAAGTATTGTATTTTTGAGTTAGTGCACCTCAACTTATATTAATTAATTTAATGTTAATTTTAATTCCAGATAAATGATGAACGTGTCGTTACGAATGTTAAGTGCGAGAGTGTTTATATTCAAAGTGGCAAGTGCAAACATATTGCTGCTTTGATACATTATATCAACACAGAAGAAAGTTTATCAAAAACAAGTAGCGAACAACAATGGGAAAAACTTTTCCCGCCTGTTTCTACACTTTATAACACTGTGACCCATATCGCGAATTTTAACGTTTTTTCTCAAAAATTCTTAATAGCGTTAGTATGAAATTGTATGAAAATATTGCAATTTGATACATGACAGTCCAGAGTTATTTCACATTTCTGTCACATCGCGCGCTGCGATCGATTTGACGGTCCCCACCACCCACTTTGCACATAGCGAATAGAAAACACGCCTATGACAACACACTGCCGACGCGAGAACGCGCGGGAAAACGCCCCGCGCGCAGTTTCTGCGCGGGAGCGCGGGGCGTGAAGAAGTAGGGTCAACTTGTATTGAAAATCTGCGCGGGGAAGCAGATTTCACCGCTAAGTTAGGCAGATCTGCGCCTCTGCGCGGGGGCGCGTTTTCTGTCGCCACGCGCACCGCGGCGGGACGCGTCTCTAGTGTGTGAACCGCCAATGCTCAGAGATATTTCCTGTAACTATTGTTATCGAACTTAATGTACAAAAACTTAAGAAATTATTTATTTACTAGCGGCCCGTCCCGGCTTTGCACGGGTGGACAAAATTCTTTAACTTTTTAGATAGATAGACTTACAAAGACCACAGCCCTTATAAACTATTACAAAACTCATTTGGTGACGTTAACAGCCAATTAGGGTCACACTTTACATAAAAAGAATTGTATCAGGTGTCAGGAGGGACTGGAACCGACATACTCTCGCTATCCGAGCGAGTACTCTTACGAATTTACAAAATTACTTTACAAAATGTTATTTATATTCAACATATGTTTATGTAAGGAGACCTAATCCGTATTTTACAACTTGTACGTTTGGCCGGAAGTTAAATTAACATTTGGATCTCGTATAGGCCACTTCCGTAGAGTATGCAGCTCGTTAGTGTTTTTAATCTGTTTTTAATTACGTCACTGTCGTAATGAGCTCGGAACACAGATTTCAGATTCACGCTAATCTCACGTTTAACGCATGGCAACACTTGCATTTTAAGCCCCTTTTTTCAACGAATGCAAATTAAATTATCTAATGATTTTTTATTTATGCGTTCTCTTTAAACACGGTTTTAAAAGTAATATAATTAAATAGTAATTCCCAAACATATTTTACATTCTATGTATATTACCAACTATTCTATATTAACCTTTTAAATTAAAATATTTTTAGAGAGCATAAATCTAATGGACCGAGAAAATTTAAAAAAACAAGTTATCAATATTCCTTTTCCATTTAACACTTAAACAATTGGCTGTATACAAAGTAATATAATTTTTTGAACTGCTTTGCCGATCAAAGACTTTGTTATGATTTAAATCAAATCATTAAAGAACGTACTGTGTAAAATAAAAGTTATCTGATATTTTTTATTTTGTTTTACCATACAGAAATCATGATAAATATTGAACCATAAATTATAAACGCATGTAAGAATACTTGCTTTTCTCTTTGATCTCGTGACATTGTAACCAAAACTTGTATTCAAATCTAAAGTTTATGTATTGTATTTGCGTCCCTACAACGATAAGGTGAATACTGATATTTCACAAAATCTATGTAACACCCCGTCATGTTACAACATACGCTATTATCAAATAAATGCTCTTATTCTTATGTGCTAAGCTAAAGCTCAAAAACTTTATTTATAAGTTGTATAATTTACAGTCGAGCTATTTGTTAAGAAAAACAAAACAATAACGTTATTTTTTTGTATTTCTATAAGCAAAGCAAACAACAAATTAATGGATAATGTTATTTTTTATGTATAATGGTGACCGAACGATTTTGCTAACTCTCTTATAAAAATTTTCATACCCGTTTTTACATTTATTTTGTTAAACTGTTATTACCGATCATACCGTTATCTACGCAGCTTTTAACGTTTCATAATACAATACGAATGTAAAGTCAACACTTCGCTATAAAGCACGCATATCAATTTGCCATTCAGTCGTTAATTTTTAAAAGGCTCGCAACATTTTCACTTTTACAGCTCTATTACCGCGTCTGAACTTCCAAATCGTAACTCTTTGGGTAAGGAGTTTCCATTAAAATTGATTTTGGTTTTATAACAATTATATGAAATATTTCTTTGTTTGTGTTTAAGGTAAATTCACAGTTAATTTGTGCTTGAACCTTTTTAATTATAACGATGATAACAGGGTTAATTGCGAAGTTTAAAGATAACGATTTTGAAAGCTATTTTTGCAAGGGCACTCTGAACGGATGGATCTCAACCTCCTACGTGCTTGAGAAGGTATGTTAAGCTATTGATACCAAATGCATTAGCCTCATGCTGACACAGTATAGGTAGTTAGGCGGTTAACACACTGCACCGCGCCCCGTCGCGTAGCGCGTGGCCGCAGATTTTATTATTGTATGCAAGAATCTCAATTAATATAGAAAACACGCCTATGACAACACACTGCCGACGCGAGAACGCGCGGGAAAACGCCCCGCGCGCAGTTTCTGCGCGGGAGCGCGGGGCGTGAAGAAGTAGGGTCAACTTGTATTGAAAATCTGCGCGGGGAAGCAGATTTCACCGCTAAGTTAGGCAGATCTGCGCCTCTGCGCGGGGGCGCGTTTTCTGTCGCCACGCGCACCGCGGCGGGACGCGTCTCTAGTGTGTGAACCGCCAATGCTCAGAGATATTTCCTGTAACTATTGTTATCGAACTTAATGTACAAAAACTTAAGAAATTATTTATTTACTAGCGGCCCGTCCCGGCTTTGCACGGGTGGACAAAATTCTTTAACTTTTTACTATTATTAAATATTTTTCCGCTAGCGCCATCTAGCGTCCGGTAGACGAACTACTTGCGGTTAACGCGTTGCTATAACGTAATGTTGTTGTAACGTAATTGATACAATGGAAAAAGAGCGGGAAAAAGAGCGGGAAAAAGAGCGGACAGACAAACACACAAACCACTATGATCTTAGATTATAGATTTACAAAGACCACAGCCCTTATAAACTATTACAAAACTCATTTGGTGACGTTAACAGCCAATTAGGGTCACACTTTACATAAAAAGAATTGTATCAGGTGTCAGGAGGGACTGGAACCGACATACTCTCGCTATCCGAGCGAGTACTCTTACGAATTTACAAAATTACTTTACAAAATGTTATTTATATTCAACATATGTTTATGTAAGGAGACCTAATCCGTATTTTACAACTTGTACGTTTGGCCGGAAGTTAAATTAACATTTGGATCTCGTATAGGCCACTTCCGTAGAGTATGCAGCTCGTTAGTGTTTTTAATCTGTTTTTAATTACGTCACTGTCGTAATGAGCTCGGAACACAGATTTCAGATTCACGCTAATCTCACGTTTAACGCATGGCAACACTTGCATTTTAAGCCCCTTTTTTCAACGAATGCAAATTAAATTATCTAATGATTTTTTATTTATGCGTTCTCTTTAAACACGGTTTTAAAAGTAATATAATTAAATAGTAATTCCCAAACATATTTTACATTCTATGTATATTACCAACTATTCTATATTAACCTTTTAAATTAAAATATTTTTAGAGAGCATAAATCTAATGGACCGAGAAAATTTAAAAAAACAAGTTATCAATATTCCTTTTCCATTTAACACTTAAACAATTGGCTGTATACAAAGTAATATAATTTTTTGAACTGCTTTGCCGATCAAAGACTTTGTTATGATTTAAATCAAATCATTAAAGAACGTACTGTGTAAAATAAAAGTTATCTGATATTTTTTATTTTGTTTTACCATACAGAAATCATGATAAATATTGAACCATAAATTATAAACGCATGTAAGAATACTTGCTTTTCTCTTTGATCTCGTGACATTGTAACCAAAACTTGTATTCAAATCTAAAGTTTATGTATTGTATTTGCGTCCCTACAACGATAAGGTGAATACTGATATTTCACAAAATCTATGTAACACCCCGTCATGTTACAACATACGCTATTATCAAATAAATGCTCTTATTCTTATGTGCTAAGCTAAAGCTCAAAAACTTTATTTATAAGTTGTATAATTTACAGTCGAGCTATTTGTTAAGAAAAACAAAACAATAACGTTATTTTTTTGTATTTCTATAAGCAAAGCAAACAACAAATTAATGGATAATGTTATTTTTTATGTATAATGGTGACCGAACGATTTTGCTAACTCTCTTATAAAAATTTTCATACCCGTTTTTACATTTATTTTGTTAAACTGTTATTACCGATCATACCGTTATCTACGCAGCTTTTAACGTTTCATAATACAATACGAATGTAAAGTCAACACTTCGCTATAAAGCACGCATATCAATTTGCCATTCAGTCGTTAATTTTTAAAAGGCTCGCAACATTTTCACTTTTACAGCTCTATTACCGCGTCTGAACTTCGGTGGTGTAATAAAACTGACATTATCGAGGAACATCTCGACGAACGTTTAAAAATAGCTGAACAAACGCCCGTTAATTTTACAAGCTGAAATAACCGTTATTTTGTTAAAACGGCTTGTAACCCGGATTTAAAGTTGTGACGTTGTTATATAGCTCATGTTTAAGGATAAAACCGTGGTTTATTTTATATGTATACTTAAATTTCCTTATTGTAGATAAAATCCAACGCTTATACAAATAAATGGTAACAATGTAAACGCTATTTTCCTAAAACTCATCGTAGCATGTTTTCAATAATAGTCTGAAATAAAAATTGTAAATAAAATTTGTCAAAACCGTAACTATCATTGAAATGTAGGGATTAAATAAAAACAATAAAATTAATGCATTTTGTCATCCAGAAAAAAAAGAACTTAATTTACAGTAAATACTTCATTGTAAAATTATTATGAATTTTATATAATTAATGCTATGCACAGCTTAGTATTGATATGCCCATGCAAGGCGTCACATGTTAACTTAAAACTTCTACTGTAACACCTCTATATTGCTTTATATTTTGCAATAAATATATTATAATTACTTCTATAAAAAACTTTTTATTAATACATAAGGAACTGAGGTGTTGACATCTACATGCCGCTACACGTAATTTTGCTACACGAAGAAAAAGATTGACATGTCATATCACAGATGGCGCTTTCACCAAAAAACTGAACTGTTGCAAACTGTTTTTGAGACAAAAAGTATAATCAAAATTCGCTCTACGTTGGTTGAGCCGTAATCCTAGTGCAAAAGTCAGAGCAGGTTTTCTGCACAATCATCACTTAAATGCTGAAAACAAGAGAATAAATGCGTTTTATGGTTCTGAAAGAAATAATTTTAATAATTGGACGTGAGAACTAAATGAAAAATTATAAATTGACGGCTTCTGTGGTCAAATAGCTCACATATTTTATGATAACGCATTTCCGACTAGAAAATTTCCTTTTCTATAAGGCTCGCGTTTGAGTGTTGTGGCACAGTTGTTGTTTCTGAATTCCATAAACACAATGGCTTTAACTACTTACTCTGGATTCAGAACAATACATAGTATGTAATGTAGTTCCAATACTTATCCTTTTTATTAAGTATCAGAGAACAAACAAAAAAATTCTTTATTGTTATCTGTATCAGCATTGTAATCGAATTTCGCAAATATTTCAGTAACGCTTCCCAGTAAATACTCGTGAAAAAGAAATATTTAAAACGGAACACAAAACATCGGGTTTCGGGAAAGGTAAGCAAACTAATGAAAAGATTAATTAGCCATATACCAAAAACAAAAGAAGGCGCATTTATCCAATTGTTTCAAGAAGACAAATTTCATGTCGGAAATCAAGAACTTACAAAAAACTTAGGCCTTATAACGAATATCATCAGACTCTTTTTCGTCATAGAGGCTACTACCTCTTTTGTTAAAACAAAAGCCATTATAAAGCTTTTTTGTTCGGAGATCAGATTATTACAACCAACCCGAAATCTTCTGTTTGCGTTGATTTTAATTTGTCACAATGTTTTTCGGCTTCGTGTTAGCTAAATGCTGCGTTCAATGCCTCTTTGTTCTCTTTTTAAGAGCCTTCACAAAAGGCAGGTTGCCAATTCCACCCCTATATATGAATTATTAACAAAATTTCACAGTTCTTTTATATGTTTGTCTATACCAGTTTGAGTGGCCAACTTTATTAGTACAGTAGCGGAACCGGCCACGCGTTACTGTGTTATAAATTAAAATGAAACCTATCCTGTCTTAAGTCGGAATAAATCCAGTAAAATAAGGAAATAATCATCAAAATCTTTGAGTAGTTTCTAAGTTCATTGCGTTTGATCGCACTCAGACAGAGAATTTTTATGGATCAGCTTCAATGACGCAACGTCTGTTACGCCATAACTGTTAAATTATTATATACTCTGTGACACTGAGCTGTCAAGTATATAACTACTCTGTGGTTTTCCCCCTCTTGTGCAATGGCTATCGGAAATGGTGTATGTAGATCGAGCGTAGGTTTTCTATATATTAATAAACTAAACTATATTTCATTCAATGAGTCTTTTATTCATTAACTTATAGTTCTCATAGGTTATGGGCCATTGACGCCTGATTAGGGATATAGCTAGGGCAGTGTTAGGAATTTTTTTTCACCGTGCGCGTTTTCACCAAACAAGATGGCAACCACGCCGGGAAATAATTATCCTCAATTAAAAGCCGAAGCATTTGGAAATTGGCTCTTTAGAGTCCAATCACTGCTTGAAGAAAGAGGGTTAAAGGAAATAACTGAAGCAGAAAACGTGGAAGCCGGAAATAAGAATCTGGATGCAAGGGCTAGAAGTCTCATAATACAATGCCTGACCGATAGGCATTTAAATCTTGTAAAAGATTGTACGACAGCAAAAGGAATGTTGGACATATTAAAAAACACATTCCAAAGGAAAAGTGTTATTTCCAAAATAACTTTGCGTAGAAAACTATTAACCCTAAAACATCAAAATGGAAGCCTAGAGGAATATTTTGCCAAATTCGAAAATATCATTCGCGAACTCGAAGTTTCCGATGAGAAAATCGCGGAATGTGATAAAGTTTGTTATCTCCTAACAGGTCTAGGAGACGAGTACAATCATGTGATCACAGCTATTGAAACAGTCAATACAGATTTGTCTTTAGATTTTGTGCGATCTAAACTATTGGATCATGAAATAAGAAAATCTGAGGAAGTGAAAGTAACCAATGAAGATACTTCATTTATGAGTACAGTTACTTGCTACAAGTGCCGAAGACGAGGTCATAAGTCCTATGAGTGCAGGATGGTCAGTAGAGGACGAGGACGGGGCTACAGAAGTCCTAGAAGTAGAGGCGGTGCAGCACATCCTGCACAAGAGGGGGATATGCCTTTATTTATAGCATCGGAACAAGCATTCGCTGCCAAAGACATGGCTAATACAATTTCATTTATAGTAGACTCCGGAGCCACTCAGCATTTCATACAAGAAAAGTACATGAAATATATGATGGACATAGAAGATTTGCCTCAAAAGTTAAATATAAAAATAGCAAATGGACAGACATTAACAGCTACAAAGAAGGGAATTTTAGTGGCCAGTCACAACAACAAAATGATTAAAATCGAAGCTGTTATATTACCTGGACTGAACACCAACCTAATGTCGGTTAGCAAATTGACAGAAAGGAAAATTGAAATAATTTTTAGACAAAGAAGTGTAATAATAAAGCATATAAATGAAACATATTATGGAGTGAAAAAGGGACAGCTGTACATATTTGATGTTAAAATAAATGTAAAGACAGATGAAGATTCATGTCAGTTGACAAAAGAAGACATCAATATGTGGCATCAAAGATTTGGTCATATGTGCAGGAAGAACTTGGCCATATTGGGATTGCCATTTAGTAAAGAAACCTGTGATGCATGTATGAAAAATAAGGCAACCCGATTACCTTTTAAGCGACTTCAGAGACCAAGGTCAAGTAAAATTGGTGAACTTATTCACACTGATATTGCCGGGCCAACCAGAGTGCCAACTGCAGAAGGATATAGATATTTCCAAACCATTATTGATGACTACAGCCACTTCACACATACTTACCTGCTGAAGTATAAATCGGAAGCAACATCTAATTTGATAACATACATAAAGGAATTAGAAAGACAAATGGAAATAAAAGTCAAAAGGGTAAGGTGTGACAATGGTGGGGAATTTATTGCAAAGACATTAAAAGATTTTTGTGCTCACCAAGGAATTAAGATAGAATACACCCAAAAATTTAGCCCGCAGCAAAACGGCAAGGCAGAACGAATGAACAGAACAATTTATGACAAAGCTAGAACAATGCTGGATGAGTCCAATCTGCCAAGACATCTCTGGGGACATGCTGTATTAACAGCTACATTCTTAGTAAATCGCTCACCTTGTTCATCAATTAAAGACAAAATACCAGCTGTGGAAATGAAAAAAGAATTTGATCTACAAAAAATAAAGATATTCGGTAGTAAAGCTTGGGTGCATATAATGCCTAAGCAAGACAAGCTGTCCAGCAGAGCAACTGCAGCTAGAATGGTAGGGTATGCCACAAATGGCTATAAACTTTGGGATCCAAGTACAAACACCATAACAGTATCTAGAGATGTTCGTTTTGATGAAACCAATATCAGGTACACATATGAAAAGAAACCTCAGTATGAAAACAAAGAAGTAGTTGGTGATACAATTGAAGAAGAACTTAATGAGCAGAAAGATACACCTATTATAAACACAAGACATGAAAAACCAAATAGTGAAGATATAGGGCAAGATAAACACCAGATTGAAAACAGAGAAGAAGCAGGCAACAAAAAAGTACATACAAAGTCTGGTAGAGAAGTGAAAAGGCCCCAACATTTCAATGATTGTGAGTTGTATGAAGCATTTTGCTTACTATCCAGCGAGAGCAACCCAGCAACATATACAGAAGCTATGGAACAAAGTGTAGAGTGGAAAACTGCAGTAGAGAGTGAAATTAAATCATTGGAGCAACAAAATACCTGGTCAGAAGCAAACCTGCCAAAGGGATGCAAAACAATAGACACAAAATGGATTTTTAAGACCAAAGCGGACGGAACTCGAAAAGCGAGGTTAGTTGCCCGAGGATTCCAACAAGCAACTGAAGAATATGTTTATGCCCCAGTAGCTAAGATGACTACTATACGCATGGGATTATCTCAGGCTGTAAACAATGACTGGAAAATAAATCATCTGGATATACCTACCGCGTTTCTGAATGGAAATCTGGAAACAGAAGTATATATTAAAGTTCCAGAGGGAGTAACAGTGAAAGATAACAAGGAAGACGTAGTCTTAAGACTCAATAAAGCACTATATGGTCTAAAAGAATCGCCTAAATGTTGGAATAAAACTTTTGATACATTTTGCAAGAAAATAAATATGACAAGATCCAAAAATGATATATGTTTATATACAGGCAAGAATATATGGCTTATACTATTTGTAGATGATATTATGTTGATGGGATGTGAAAAAGAAATAAATAGTGTGATCGGAAAATTGCAAGAAGAATTCAAAGCTAAAAACTTGGGAAGCATTTGTAACTTTTTAGGAATTGAAATACAAAGAAATAACAACACAGTAAAGTTATCACAAAGGCGTTTTATTGAAAACATAATGGTGAAGTTTAATATGGTGAACTGCAGAGAAGCGAAGACCCCAATGGAGAGCGGCTTTCAAGTTCCTGAAACAGAAGAACAGATTAATAATGTACCATATAGAGAGCTTATAGGATGCCTAAACTATCTGGCGACAATCAGCAGACCGGATATTACCTTTGCTACTTCTTTTCTCAGCAGATACCTAGACAAGCCAACAAGAAGCTTGTGGACCGCAGCAAAGAGAATATTGCACTATTTAAATGCAACTAAGCATATGGAACTGACTTACCATAAGAAGAAAGAAGATAATAAACTATCTCTTATTACAGCCTTTTCAGATGCAGACTGGGCCAGTGATAAAACAGACAGAAAGAGTGTCAGTGGTATGGTTATTTATCACCAAGGCAACCTGATCTCTTGGTCTTCTAAGAAGCAGCAGTCTGTAGCGTTGAGCACAGCCGAAGCCGAGTATGTTTCTGCAGCCATGTGTGTCAGTGAACTCATGTTTATTCATGGATTGACAAAAGACTTTAGTGATCAGTGCCGTGTTGAACTAAAAGTGGACAATCAAAGTGCTATAAAAATGATAATGAACAGTGAGAACACTAAATATTCAAAACATATTGACATTAAGTTTCACTTTATCAAAGACATTGTTTCTCGCAACATAATTACCGTAAACTATGTTATGTCAAGTGAAAATATATCGGACGTGATGACGAAATCTTTGTGTACTTCTAAACATTGTTATTTTCGTGCAAATTTGTTTAATTAATTTTGTTTACAATGTAATTACAGACTGTCAAATGTCACATATGTCTAATGTCAAATGTTACTTACCAGTGTTGCCATAATGTTTCTAAAATAACCAAACTTTAAAAATATGTACCAATTTTAATTTAATTTAAAACTAATATAAACTAAAATTGAGAGGGAGTGTTAAATTATTATATACTCTGTGACACTGAGCTGTCAAGTATATAACTACTCTGTGGTTTTCCCCCTCTTGTGCAATGGCTATCGGAAATGGTGTATGTAGATCGAGCGTAGGTTTTCTATATATTAATAAACTAAACTATATTTCATTCAATGAGTCTTTTATTCATTAACTTAAAGTTCTCATAATAACTTCCCGAGTTCTTAACCGACTTTAATATTTTTGTGTGGAATCCAATCAACAGATTTAGAACTAGATCTTGACGGAGTTTTGAAACCCCGAATTTTGAAATTACCAAAAATAAAAAAATTATGACCAAAAAACATTGGCTCTATGGGATTTCCCATTAAAACAAGAAGCACGCGCTTTTTAAAAAAATATTGTTATGGTATTTTAAAATTGAAAAAGATTTTTTAATTATTTTATCAACTATTTTTTTAGTATTACGCTCCGCTCCAATTTCTCCACAGCGTAGCTTTATGCTTAGCGACTGCATCGACCTATAAATGTATTTATGTTTCGATCTGCATTTCTCAAAAACTATAATTCGGATTGCGAAAAATCTTCTTTGGTTGGACTGTGTATAGCACAACATAGGAAACTGTGCAAGTCTCAACAATTTTGATTCAGTACTTCATCAAAATCATTGTCGTATACTACGACTACCAAGTGATAACGTTTATTCCAAATATTGATGCTGGCACCGACTTCAAAACATTGTTGGTATATTTAATTTGTGTTTTTTATTAAATAAGTCACAGTTTTGAAGTCGGTTTTATTATTTTTTAAACATGCCGTGAGATCATCATGGGTGTTGCAAGCGATAGAAATATATTATTCCCGAAGCGTCTGCCTGCGATCCAATTATCATAACTTTTGTTTTGAATCGAATGTGCAAAAAGTGGTACGTATCATTTGAAAATTGAACTTATCACAAAACCAAAGTCAATATAATATAGCATGCATCACCGATTCCTTCATCTGTATCTGGAAGCCGAACACTGGCTAATTTGTCTTTGATTTATGGAAATGTTAAATATAAATCTATTTTAAACTAGCAATTCTTGTATTATTATTTTATCTGCGTATCTCAGAAGCGGTTCTAAAGATTTCGGTGAAAATTTTAATTTAATTGTATTTCCTGTAAAAACGTAATATTACGCAATAGATCTATTTTAAGATACGCCTTCTCTGGTTCTTTACTTTTCAACATTCGTCATTTTGCGTCACAGAATAAAAATAGTATTATTAGCCTATTTTTTATTATATGACATGTCACTTACTAATCAATGTAATCCAATTTATTTGCATACTTAGTTATAAGTAGTTTTTCATGGAAACTGATGTATATATACAATATAATTTGTACCCAAAATTGACGCGAATTTCATTCATTCAAATAGAAATAAACGAGCTAATTTCGGACACCTGTTAATGCACATAGCAAAGTAGTATTTCCGAGTACTTATAACCCGTCCGTCTTCAAAGCCAGGGTGAATAGGCATAATTCTGGGTTAGCTCGCTTCATCGTAGATCTTGTCTTGGCCCCGGGACTTGATTAGGATTAAGAGCGAACCAATTCTTTATTCATTTATTTGCAAGCCGTATAAAAAAATGGTAATTGAAAAATTCGACTGCGTTTCCGTGTAATTTTGAAATGAAAAAACCATAAAACAAGAAACCGGATTGCACTTAACTTAAGAATATCCAAAGTTGTAGCAGTCAGGACCCATTCTAGAAACTCAGCCATCTAGTCAGTGGATTGGAGTAATCTGCAATGGAATATAGGTTTGTGCTCCTTATTCACTAAGCCTCCATTTCTAGAATCCCAACTGCTAAAACGTTGGCGATCCTTAATAAATACAATCGGGTATGACGACTCTTTTGTTTTAGGGTTTTTTCATTACCAAATTATACAGAAACACAGTCGGGATTTTTAGTTTTTTAAATTACCATTTTTTATTTCTTTTTTTTTACAGTTTGGTTATTGAATGAGTTTGTATGGTAACTTTTATACACATAACACAAATACATTAAGATTACGCAGATTCACAATTAATACGAATCTAACGACACCTTTGAAGCTAAAATCCACCGAGCCATTCAGGCTGCAGCGCGTGCCAAATATTTGAATTTGGCTCCAATAATCCGCCATTTTGTTTTTTTTATTTTATTTTGATATACCCATTGTCACTCTATTTTTAAATTTGTTTAGTGGTAGGTTAAGGGCAAAGCATTCAACAATTTAAATGGTTTGTTAAAATGAAATGGCATTATAGCTAGGGAGTAGTAATTTTTACATGATATCAGACAGAGGTTGATAATATTTGAGTACTAAGTAAAATAACCATTTTAAACAATTTCTGCCATTATTTAATTCAACATAAAAAGCAATATTTAATTGTTATCCTGACCACATAAATTTGCAATAAATACATTGACATTTTTTCAATTGGCTTGATGTCTTGGGTAATTAAAATGCATTAGCGTAAACGACACACGATATACGGACCCATCTGCTCCATAATAAATCGGAACAGTTGACAAACTAACAGTTGGGTTGAGCAAATGTTTACTTAGTTTCAACATAAATTAACTTGTCAGCGGCGACCTAAGGAGGTGATGACTCAGCGAATTATTTAAATTCCGTAGCAGCTATATAAAGCAAACAGTACGGAGAGCAAGGTTCGAATCACCTTGTGATATGCACCTAAGTTTAAAGTAGTATCTATAACTCTCTCTTATCTAATTTATTTATATCCACCAATAACTGTTTGACGACTGTTTCGTCCTGGGTTCGCGTCCCTTTTTTTTTACTCGGAGGAAATGTGTCCCGCAAACTTCCGCCGCTGGGAGTGCGGTTATGTGGGACACTCCCCTGCTGACCTACCTGACAATAAAAGCTCGTCATGTTGGTGCGCAGGAGTCTCTCCGGTCACCTTGGTGGCACTGGACTGTCGTACGACAGTGCAGTGGCACCGGATGGGGTCACAGGAACCTCGCGGACACTACCGCGGCCCCATCGGTAGACGTCTGACCTATGCGGACACTTCTGTACTCCGCTGGGAAACGGAGTACTACGGAGCGTCTCAGGACATTCCGGAAGCTCCGAGTCGGCGGAGGTCTGTGTAGTGTAGGTGGCGGATCTCCCAAGCCCGGCACGCGCTGGCCGCCGAGGGTGAGGGTTCGCGTCCCTAAAGAGGCAGATGTTTGTGTGATGTCACAATGTGACGAGTCTTGTGGCACCACCGGTATACCTACTAAAACCCCACGTATGCCCTACACTGTCCTTCGGCTTTATGGGACCCTTTTTAGGAATCGCCATTCTACGAGCATTTGTACCTGAGTAACGGGTATTTATATATAATTCTATTCATATTACTTATTTAAGTATCATATATGTATGTAAATTCGTTATCCTTGTATCCATAACACAAGCCTTATACTTTGGGCTAGGCTAATTGGTGTGAATGTAAGAAATATTATTAACTACAACGAATGATATATTTACATTAATTGTCCTCTGGATATGCGCACCCACTTCCCTATTATCCTTTTATCTTCATTTATTCTTACCAACAAGGTTGCCTGGAAGCGATTACTGTTTAGGAATAAGACCCCTATTTGTATACTTTCCTTTGATGTACTTGTCTCTTTCTATATCCTTTCTGTGTGTGCTATAAAGTGTAATTTATTATTATTATTATAAAATATTTCATTTTATTACCTGTAGAAATAAATACAAATTTCAAACAAATTAGCCCAAGGAAGACAAAGACTTGTGTTATGGATACTATGGTTACAGATACACAAACATGTATGATACAGTAAGTATGGAATCATAGAAGATGTCTACCATATTATGGTGGAACGTGAGCAAAACGTGGCGGAGAGGTCGCAGCTCTTTATTTACGCCCAATTTATTGGGGAGATAGGTTTTTGTAATAGCATTTTGGCAACCCCGTTAAAAAAACGGCCAAGATGTTATTTGAGCCATAGTCATATAATTTATTGCAGCGTAAACGGAATCTTCTAACGCTATTGTTACCCTACTTCAACACATCAGATTACTTTGAAATTTTGCACACTTATCAGGGACCGATGACAATATAATAATCAAACAAATATATAAAAGAACTATATAACTAATATACAAAACAAATATATAAATATTAGATCGAACTAAAAAATGAATATAAATTATAGTAAAAAATCTAAAAAATAAATAAAAACACAAAAATATTATATACTATACTTTTTTTACAATGACATTAATTTTCTCGTTTAGTTACTTAATTATTATATTTTCTACTTTTTAGTTCAGTTTACTATTAAAGAGTGTTTTTAGTTTTTTTATAAATTATAATCTATTATCTTTATCTACAACGAAAGAGAGAGAAAACTGCGTCGCCACTCATAATGTGCGTTGATCATCACTAGAGCTAGGGATGTGGATAGATAAATCATTCTCAGTGTAATAACTCTCCACTCTATGGATAATAAATATATTCCGGACGACTCACAACAAATATTTAGTCCTAAATTAAGCTGAGCTTTTACTATGAGTAATAAAAAATATATAGAATAAATTAATAAGTATATAAACGACCATGACTGATATGCCTTACTTGGATTCGAACCCAGGACCTTTGGTGCAGAAAGAAGGATCGCTACCGTTACAACAAGCGGCCGTCTGACTGAATCTGTCTGAAATGATGCAGATAACATTAATTATTTATGTTGAATGAGCTATTGAGCTGAATGTAAAGACAAAAGATTAATGTTCTTACATTCAAACCAATTAGCCTAGCCCAAAGTAAGCACATTAGGACTTGTGTTATGGATACTAGGATAACGAATAGACATACATATATTATACATAGATATGTAATATTCATACAGATATATATAAATACCCATGACTAAGGCCCCTTAAGGAACTTGAACCAAGGACCGTCGGTGCGAAAGGCACGATCACCGATTGTTCGAAAAGATTCTTTATCTATCTTTTTTGAGTGATATATTTTGCACATCCCTAGCTTTTACACCTTTAAGTTTTAGAAATGAAAATATTCATTTTGATATCATTGCTTTCAAGCTAGTTTTATATGTAAAATCTATTTAACTTTGTAGAAACAGTATTTGCCATTGAGTCAACGTAAAGGGATGTAGTTCTGCCAAGCCAGATGTCTTTGGGGAACTGCTGACTTCTCTAAGTTGAGACTTGTATTTATGTTGGCATGTGTTATAACTTTGTGAGCGTGTTTTAGGTTTCCTTACCGTAACGTAACAAATCGTGTCAAATGTCAGCGGCATGTTTACACTTATACTTTTCATTGATAACGTATTTCTTCATTATTAAATATAAATTAACTGGTTCTTTTAGTTCGCACTGAACCAACAGAGTCTTAATTCCAATGTGTGTGATGTAGCCTTAATATAGCTATTTATTTATTAAAAAAAATCATGTGTGCAATGCACACATGGTAGAAGTGAAACTTTCAAAAATTCAGGTTCCAAGATAATGAGACGAAAGTAAAAGGAGATTGCTCAAATTGGCCCAAATGAAAAAAAAAAATTGACTTATACGGTAAATCTTGGCGTAATTTATACTTTATTTTCCAGTCATTAGATTTTAACGGACACTTCTGTATAATATATTCATTTTAAAAAGGACTTTCACTTTACCGGTTTGGAAAACATACGAACGAATCATTTTTAATGGCTATGGGTGTAGTAACATACAGCCAAAGACTGATCGAAGTTGTTTATCATTCTTTCGGAAAGAGGATAATTGTAGGTTTTAGTGATGATCATAGTGATACAAAGTTAGATAGTAATTTAACATTTTATTCGTATATATATTTATTCAGATTCAGAGCTTACATTTTCGATAAATGATACAATGGTAACTAAAGTACATAATCACGAACATAAGATACACTGTATAGTGCTTCCTATCTCATTTTATCCTACGATAAATCTTATGAATTTATGTGTTGTCTCTTTTTACTGTCGCTTTTTCGTTTCATCGACTTTCAAAACAAAACTATGCTAAAGAAATTTTTACTTCAAAAATATTTATATGTCCATTCTAAACAATTTATTCCGCTTCCAATAATTTTACTTTACATTTTGAATATCCGCTTAGTGGTTGTGGTGTTCTCGATTACTGTCAGGGTATCCATTAAATGAAAGCAGTCAGTAGTTTCACCAAGCAGCACACGCACGTCCGCACCGGCCGACGGTCGAGCGAGCAATGCCCCTCTACCGCTGTAGGCCGTGCGTACGGGCGTGTGTCGCTTGCACTTTATTAATACGTCACACCTCTTCCTTTTCAACTGATTCGAATAATTTGAGACAATGAAAAATAATTAAAATACATTTATGTAATTAATATTCTTAAATAGTATATCTTGAACTGTTATTTAACAAAGAAGTATATTTTTTTTTGAAATTATGTTTTATTACTTGCAGCCAAATACTCTAATCTTACGTGTCCTCTATTTTTCTTTGAATACGCCACTCTCCTTTTACCTTTTTTTAGGTGTATCAGTTTTTTTTATATTAATTTATTTAGTTTTCGACGAATCATCAGCTTACAATATTGTTTAATTACAAGCTATATAACTTAAAAAGCTCACAAAGGATTCACACGGAAAAATTGGTCTAGGTATTATTAAAGTGAGCTCACTCAGTGTGTGAACCCACGAACCCCTATAATATATATAATTATATATTTATAGCATCATGCAGTGCATATGCAGGAGATGACAATTTTGTTTTATTTAAGTTTCTCTCTAAGTTATCTTCAATTAACCAATTAAGGGTTTTATTCAATATATTGCTACGTCATCAACAAACAAAATACACGGTTCATTCATAACCTTCGGCAGGTCTATTATGTAAACTAAAAACAAGAGAGTCTTAGGCACTCCCTTGTGATGTTAAGGCATTATTATTTTTAATATCATATCGAACTCAATAAACTTTTCTACTCATATGATTATAATATTCGATTTGAACATATTGCTGTCTATCTTTTAAATAAGAGATAAATCATTTGTGAGCTGTATTTGGCATACAACCAGTTTATTAATATTTTATGTTGCACACGGTCATACGCCTTGTACATACATATGTAGCAATATTCGAATAGCATATTTTTAATGTCCAATTACTTATTATCTTTTGAATGTATTTGAGAAAAGCTAATCAAGTTGACTGACTGTAATTATTTAGGTCGCTCTTTTGGTTATTCTCATGTAATGGTAATCACTGTTGTTTTTTAATGAGTCAGGATAAACTTCTACTTGCAAAGATTGATTGACAGTGAAAGAGAAGGTAAGTTCGACCACACATTCACAATCAAATGTGAGCGTAGTTCATCAAAACCGTCACTTCTATATTTTTATTTAGTTATTAAATTCTCACTACGATTACATTGTACACTACTGAGTCTACCACCAGTTCGGAAATTGGGAGGCCCCTCCGAGAAGAACTGGCGGAAGAAACTCGGGCAGGGGGAACCGACCTCCATCTTACTGTTATTATTTGCAAAGAGAGCTAACTACATCATCAGGTCTTGCAATGTGTGTTTTTGTAGGTATTAATTTATTAATTATTGGATCCCAAGCAGGTGGAACGCTCCAACCATCGTCTCTATTGATATTTGGATGTTTCCTAATTTCAAAGCCTCGCGTAGTGTCCTAGGAACAAGTCTTTGTTCTCTAGCGAGAATTTAAGGTTTATCGATACGAATGTAGTAGTTTGGCCCCTCAAAAGCATGCTCACACTCACACACTGCAGACCTAATATCGCGCCTATGTTTTATGTCAGCTACGTGTTCTATAATGCGTGTCCCTATACTTCTCTTTGGTTGTCTGAAGTATGGGAGAACACAGGCACAATGGATTTTGCAGACACTTGCTGCCTGGAGGGGTATATTGCATTTGACCGGTCGTAAGAATTGGTTAATCTTCCTGGCTGGTTTAAAGTAATTATTAATGGAAACCCGCTTCAGAATGTTCCCAATCTTGTCAGTGACCCCCTTCATGTAGGGAAGGACAGCAGGTTGACGTTCTACTGTGGCTGGTTGGTGCGGCTTCTGTATCGTAGTTTTGGTACTCGCAACTTTTTATCTTGTAGTACTCGCTTGTCATGCTGAAGCTCAGTAGTCAGATATTGTCAGGCACAGATGTCGCGAGTTCTCTGAAACAAAGATTTCTCAACGGTAGCCAACTGTATAGGTTGGTGGTGAGAGTCACCATTTAAATATCTATCTGTATGAGTTGCCTTTCTATACACTGTATGACTAAGGGTTTGATTTAGATTGCTGCTGATTTGAACATTTAAGAAGGCTATTTTATTGTCTGTCATTAATTCCATAGTGACATAATGCAATCTTGTACAGGTAAGCTTGTGAATAGAGATTGAACATCGAAGCTAACCATAGTTTCATCATTAGTGAGATGTAGATCTCACTAACAAAATGGTAGGTATGGTGCCTTACTTTGTTTCGATAACAGAAACTCGTCAAGCTTATTGCTTACTATTTTATAAACATCAAAAGTAGCTGTTACTCATTATCATCCCATAAAGAGAAGAGTAGCTCTTTTCTTGACTGTTGTATCTACCCCCGTTGTCCAAAGATATATTCCCAGGGTTGTCATCCATTTGTCCCAGCGTGACCCCAGTGACATCGAATTGTCATCGCATTGCAATGGTTCTACGATGGCAGGCTGAACATTTTAGGCGACCCAGAACAATGTCTGTACGCCTTTATTTTGCGCCCTTGGCGCCATTGAATATGGTGTGTCACATTTATACCTATGCATTATAAGAGATTTAACGGTAACACGCCCAAGTTTCTTTTTAACATGTTATCAGCAGTCTGTACTTGTAAATTGACTTCTACGCATACTGGTATTGTATTATTTATTGTTTGGTTTTGTGTTTCACAACAAGAGACATATTTTACTATAATAGATGTCATCTCACATCAATAACTCTTTTTCCTTCTTGTACCTACTTCTTATAAATTCCAAAATTTGTATAGCGTATAGATACACCTTGTATGTAATTTTTCAATACATTAACATATTTTTGAAGCCACATAAAAACAATATTTAGTAAAAGTTGCCTTTATTTTATGTGTTTTCCTACCGGAAATTATTTTATTAATAATAATGTCTGATGCTAATAAATAAAATGTATTGGTATTTTTGTTGATTTATTTTCTCTTATAGACTTGTGTAACTCAGTTATATCCTGGAGCTTTATGCCACTCCGGATATATATCTAATCATTCCGTTCAAAATTCTTAGCATATCCAGTATATCCAATCCAATCACATGGTTCAATTCCAAATCACATGGTCAAATACCGACTGGCTAACTACATAACAGATATCGACAGCGAAAGCGTTGAACGAAAGACTTAGAGCACCGAAAACGCTTTTTGTGTTTTCTGTGTTTTCCGATGAACGGTAAAATTCTTAAAAACGCAATACTGCTGATGCTGCGTTCGCTCTGACTGAGGTGGCAAGCGTCATTATAAGCGAAACAAGCGCTGCATAAAGTTTTGTTTCTATAAAACGGTAGCAAATTTGAAGCGCTTCATGTGCTCTTATTTTGCGAAATCTTATTAGTCCGGATTTAATAAACAGATGCGGATATTGATAAATATATACAATAACACGTTAGTTGGATATATGGTATGATTTGATATGGTTTCAAAGAATTAAACTTCTAGTCCGGATATATTTGGTGAATATGGATAACCACTGGATCTATATCTTTTTAGGAAGAATATAGGATAACTCCGATCTATTTCCGGAGTCAACTTACGCATGTCCAGTCCCTTACCCCGTACGGTTAAGTGTATTCAGAAATAAATTAACCAGCGAATATTCATTTTATACCATTTCCAAATTACATACTTTGCCGATAACATTAAATCATCCAGATTGACTGTAATTCGATAACTTTTAACTAGTATAGAATATTTTTTTACATATATGACGGCGAGGCCTCACGCCGGTCATCAGAATGCTCTTTATTATCCAAAAAGAGTTGCAGCGATCTTTAAAATAATAACGTGTGTGGATGTAGGATAGACTTCTTTATTATTTAAAATCACTTGCGGTCTAAAATCGCAAATGATGCACGAGATTTCAATGGATGAAAAACGTGGTGATCCCCGAGACGGCGTGGCAACCTCCCTGCGTGGTGGTCCAACGAAAAATAACGTTCTCGCTCGGTATATGCTATGAAGTAAAAATTATACCCTTACAGCGTGCTAACGGTCACTATAAACTAACCGTTTCACGCTTATTGTATGCTAACTAAACGTTTACACTTATAGCACGCTGACAGTCTGTGCTTCTCAAGTCATCTTAGAAACGTTTAGTGTTGCCAACTTGCAACGCCTCTTTAAGGTCACGCCATCTAGGATTTCACCTAGGTACTAACTTGATTTTTTCCATTTGATAAAATCGTACCTTGTACACAAATCCTTACTGACAACCATTATTTTAAGCTTTGTCAGTAAGCCTCTAGAGTTTAATTTAATCTAATTGAAATAATCGAATGCTTCAACATATATAATATTACTAACGTAACCTATTATCCAATGAATATCAAATTCAGAAATAACATTACGTATAATTCCGAAAATATTATTTGTTTATTTCAGTGATAAGTGTAAAATACTAATGTCTTTTAATATCACTATAAAAGATGAGATAGTTATCGTAGGTAATTATATGTTTGAATGTCTTTACAACGATTTAATTCTAAATCGATGCCCCTTAGCAAAGTCACACCTTTGTGCACCTTGTTACCATTGTTGCACTTTGGCAAAATCAAACCTTTGTGCACCTTGTTACCATTGTTGCACCTTGGCAAAATCACACCTTTGTGCACCTTGGCACTATTGTTGCACCTTGGCAATATATTCTTGTACCCCTTGGTACATCTCTTTTCAAATTAATGTATTGTAGTATATCCACTTGTCTGTATAACCTTTATATAAGTTTTGACGTAATAACCATTGAAATTCAAATCGTTGTTTCAGGAATATAAGAAACTACTTAAAAATCTTTTCTTTTTTTTTAGTATCATAGTATGTTTTATTTAACCCGTGTAATGCAATGTAATATTTAACCCGTACAGGGTTACTATTAACTGAACTAAAATCTCGATCGATTTAAATCGTAAGTAAGATTAGGTTTGGTGTGGGTAGGTAGCACAAGCCAGAATTATTAAAAGCAAGAACAAGACATTCATTACTAGAATAACATGGCAGAAATAACCGTGAAGGTAATAATAATCCCAACACGTACATTATTCAATCGAGTGCTTATTACGAGGTTAAAAAGATTTTCTTTATAGCAAAATAGGATGACTTCATATATTTTCTTTTCTTAAAATAAAATAATTATCAATAATTACACAAGTTCTTAAGAATTCCAATTAACACTGCCCTTATTCAAGTTGATATTTACATTGCTATAGTCAATGATTTTTCAACTCTTCTTAGAATCAAGTGGATAAACTATTTAACAGTTTTTTTTATTTTTTTTTTTTCTCAATGCTATGAGACAGCTTTTTTTGCAGATGGGTTCGTTATCTCCCTCCTTTAATTTGATTGTCACGAGCTAATTTTTCTATATACCACTTACTTGAAGGCTCGTCGCCACGTGTGGTGTTCTCGATTACTGTCAGGGTATCCATTAAATGAAAGCAGTCAGTAGTTTCACCAAGCAGCACACGCACGTCCGCACCGGCCGACGGTCGAGCGAGCAATGCCGCTCTACCGCTGTAGGCCGTGCGTACGGGCGTGTGTCGCTTGCACTTTATTAATACGTCACAGTGGTAATACATTTTGCGGTGAGAATGTCTACACAATTCAAATCTGGTGACGTACCGCAACAGCGCAATCCTGCACTTATTGCAATGTGCCAATGCCATTGTAATGTGTATCAGGTTATAATACATATATTTAAGTTTGTTTCTTATATTACACCGGACAGTCTAGGCCAAGTCAGCATTATAAAGCTTATATTATGGATACTAGGGTAATGGAGAGACATATATCTTAATATACACATTAATGACGTGTCACGTTGTTTGTCCGCGATGGAGTTCTAAACTACTTAACCGATTTTGATCAAACTTCGTAACTATCTGTATCTAACTTAAAAGATAGGATAGGTTTTATTTTAATTTATAACACAGCAACGCGTGGTTGGGTCAGCTAGTAAATATATATATAGACATAAATACCCATGACTCAGGTACATATGCTCGTATTCATCAAACAAACATCTGCCCCGTACGATCGAAGGTCAGACAAGTCTTTATTTTTTGCATTTTCAATGCGATCTTATAAGATAAAATCGACTTGGGTCACAAGTGAATTCTCAGGCGGGAATACAGTTATTAAACAATTTTTGTTATTAAACATACATTTATATGGAACATTATTGGTTTCGATAAATTTATGCATTTTTTCACATACCTAAATTACTCCAAACAACCATGTGAAATTACCTTAAAAATAGATATAGAAAATCTCTAATACATAATAACTCTAACAGACATATTACAAATACCTTTTAAGCAAAAAACTAAAGAAATTGACTTTTTCTCTACCTGCCAATATTCCAAAGACTGTACTTCCCATTTTACAATTCATAATGAATAGTAAAAATATCTGATACAATATTATGAATGTTCGAGAATGCTGTACACATTTTAAAGTTTCAAACTGAATTGCGTCCAAATCCAACTTTAGCCTTTACAAATTCTGTCATTTACAAATACCGACGTGCAACTCGGCCCGAGCTGGGCTGGCCACGTCTAAAATGTCCGCTACGTGACGCTCTTGACATCTTTTTGGTGCGGCTTTTGTGAATACCTCCCTAAAGCTGAAATTCGCCGAATTCAACCATACTTAATCTACTTTTAGAACTGCCTAAATACCAGCTGTTACGTATCGAATCCATTAAAACTTTGTTTTATAATATTTATGGGAAATATTAGGAGTTAAAGGTGATTTTCACCGGCTTAGATAAACTCGTGATTCACTTATTAAATGGTCATGATACACTATTATGAACCTTATTTAATATACAATAAGGACGTATAAACTGAATATTCGTGGAATTGAATAGCACATTTAATCATTTCTGTCCCAAACAACTAGTTAATTCTTCTTCACATTACAATACACGCCCATAATACTTTACAATAAGGTTGTAAGTAATTTACTATACAAAAACAATAAACACGACGTTGTATAATATTGTGATGTAATACTAACGCATTAAGGTCTAAGGGAAAAGAAGAAAAACGTTTATAAAACACACATACAAGTACAATAGATAAAACAGATAAAGAAACATTAATATCTACTTAAATAACATTACAAAAAATTAAATAAGCAAAAACAAAAATGTGTGAGGTCAAAAGCAGTCTCAGTATATCTGCGTCATTCACAGGTGGTCACAATGACACAGGAAAGATGTTATTCTGAATCATTCCAAATCATTTAGGCTTTGTCAGAATAACACATCTCCTGTGTCATTCTGACAAAGCCTAAAGGATCTGGAAGAAATTGACGATACAACAAAGAGAATACAGACATACAAACATTTACAAACACGCCTTTTTATCCTAGGAGTAGATAGTGATCACAGATTTCCATTTTCTACGACCCTGAAATATATCCCTCGCTTCTTCAAATCATATCATTCAGATTTCATCAGATCCTTAATACAAGCTCTTCGGATAAGTGTGCTTTTGACCTGTGGGGTTATTCACAACCGTCGGAAACTGCTCTTTCCAAATCCGTGCGGAAACTTTTCGAATGTCACCTCCATGAGCTATTCACAAATCCGACATCGGAAACTTTTGACAGTGTGATTCGGAATGAAGGCTTTATCTATCGAATTCGTATCCGACAGCTAATTGGTGTCGGAATCTTTTCCGAAAGAAAGAAAAAATTTAAATAAATAAATTATTTTGTCTTAATAATACTTTCAAATTATTATTTGCAAGTAGTATGGGGTAAGTTTATTATCTTTTTTCGTTTTAAGTGCGTTGTTAATGCTTGTTTTATATGCATTACTGGAATTAATGTTACATTCAATAAATATAAATAAAAAGGGATATAATCACTTAATCTACATTTATCTAATGTGGTATTTAAAAATAGTTTTTTTTTCTATTTACTCTAATAAATAATTTAAAGCAGCCATTGTATTATAAAAATATATCTTTTTCATTAGTTACTACATCACAATTTATTAACAAAATATTGTTTTCTTTTCTAAATGATAAGACAACATCACTCTTTTAATTATTAAAGTAATATAACAACAACAATTTGTTTTATATTAATAACAAAAACAGGTTGTCATATAATAGTATTTTAATTATATCATACAGAAAATATTATTTTGGTAACTATATACATAATATGAAATTGATAAAGCACCAGATTAACCATATAGTATTTACGTTAAACTAAACCACTTTATTTTCACTGGGGTCTGTTACCTTTTATTTACAAAGCTAGTTTAAAGGAACACAATTATTAAGACATTACATGGAACAGTTTTTTATTTAAGTGAATTACTTATTAAGTGAATTACTTATTAAGTTGTAAGTTGCTTGTTTCATTTAACATATTTTGTGACAAACTTGCTTGAAATCATGAAAAATGATCATATCTAGTACTTTGTTATTTTCTACTATATTAGTCCATATCCTACCATTTTATAACATTCTTTGTAAATGCGCTTTACTACTGCAAGTTAGCACTATAAGTAGTCTGTGCATACAGATTCGGAAACTTGTTTTCGATGGGATTTGTGAATAACGTTTTACAATCCGTTCGGGAACAAATTTGACATTTCGAATTCGGAAGGTATCGGACACGGAAAGTTTCGGACGTTTGTGAATAAGTAGCCTGGTCTATTTCCAGGACATCTCCTATTTGATCCCTTAAAATTCTCTTTGGTTTGACTTTATCTTACAATTTTGCCTAATAACAAGTTTATTAGGCAAAATTGTAAGATAAAGTCAAATCTTGTCCATCTTGTCCATCTTTACTACATGTCCAAACCATCTTAGCATCCGTTTTTCTACTTTTGTTACTATATCTTCTTCCACACCACACAGCTTTCTTATAATACAATTTAATGCAGAAACATAAATAAATAAATTTATGTAATTACTATTAAATAGACTCTAAGTCTATGGTTAGATAATGACAGAAAATAGATTAGATGGCAGAGTCGAAGTGCTGTAGAAGAATTTAGTCCCTGGTAGAACATTATGTGTTGTCAAAACTTAAAAAAAAGAAAAAGAGATTGAGGTTCTAAACACGAGCACAATTTATAATGTTTTATACTAACAATATGAATTAAAACACAGAATACCTTAAGGTGTGTGTTTTACCTTAAGTGATATATGTAACCCAAGATTTTACTCAATCACATAATCCATGCGACTTCATTATACAAATATCGGGTATCAAAATAAAATGAAACATCAATTTAACTTTAAATTTTTTTGCTTTATTTGTTAAAAAGAAAAATAATTCTTACATTCATACCAAGTAAGCACTGTAAGACTTTAATGAATACTAGGGTAACGAATTGACATACATATTTATTACGTAGATATTTATAGAAATACTAGATGACCCGTTGCTGTATTATAAATTAAAATCAAACCAATCCTATGTGCTAAGTTGAAACAAATCCAGCAAAATGAAACAAAAAAACACCACAATCGGTTGAGTTGTTTCGGAGTTCATCGCGATCAAAGACTGTGACACGGAGTTTTTATATATATAGGTATGTAAATATTTATAACTTAACTTAGATACAAATGCGTGTATACATCACACAGACATTGCTTCTATCGGGACTAGAAACCAGGAAAACGTTGCACCAAATGGTTGTCGATATAACAATTATTATTCAAGCTTATATAAACTAAACGTAACAATATCAGCAGAGTTTCTACCAATACAAAACAAACAAATAACAAGAAGCAAAAAGAATCAATCGACTTAATAAGATAATACTGAATTACATCATTAATATTATAGTACTTATTAAGACATCAGAAATATAATTATATTTCCGTAGACAACGACAAAAGTATATATTGTAATTGCTTTTAATAACATTTGCTAAGCTTCTTACTGGGAATTATTTCCCCACACCAATCATAAGCTTGTCAAAAAGATACACCAATGTATTTATTTAATTTTTATCATTGCCATGCCATATTTTACCTACGGATCTTAACTGCTCTAAGATTTTTTTTCTTCTCTTTATTAATTTGGGGCTCTTATCCACATTGATACCTTAGCCCTATCGTATCTTCTCAATTACATGTCAGAAATGCCTTAGAATTCAAATTCGGTAGGTCAGTTTCACAAGAGCGCATATTTTTTATGCTACTTCAGAATTAAGTAAGGTTAATTTTTTTTTTATTACCATCCAGCAAGCTTTATGAAACTATGACAAATTATATTATGCGTATCATTGGATAACCATTATGTTAATATATACCTAGGGTGCCTAGACACGTAAAACACTGTTAAGTGGACTTTAAATATTTATTATTTAAATACGGTACGATATGGTAAAAACTGGCAACTTCTAAAAAAATATTTTGTGTTTTTGTTATAAAAATAATAGTGAGGAAAATATATTTTGCCTCAATCAATCAATATATATTTATTTAAACGTCAGGGTTAAATAAAAAAATAAAAATAAAACGCGTCCTGACTCCGGTAACAGTGATATTATTTAAATGCGCGGAAGTGTAGGAACTAATTATATCTATATCGTCAATATATTTTTAATAGTATAATATATTTTAATATATTAACAAATTAAATTCTCTTTTAAACTTTTATGAGGAAGATCGATCATATTTAACAATTTTAACCAAACCCAAGTGAAAACTTTATTGAAACTAGATTGTGTTGTATACGCACGCACAAATTAACTGCACGTTGAATACTAATGAGTTTGCGTCAACAATGCGGTTTTTAGTAAACAATCCGGCGTGTACCCGAAATTTGATTAAACAGCAAAATAATCCCGCAGCCTTTGGTAGATATATTTTAGTTTCCGTTGAAATTCTGATAAAATCCAATTAATTTTACCCTCGGATTCATTTTGAGATCAGGATAATACTTAATTTTAATATATTTGATGGTGGGTCGATAGCTCGTCCCAATTTTAAGAAGGAAATTTTAGGAAGGCAACTTTAAGGTTATCGGAAATATCAAAATATGTATTATATGAGGCAGGTTAAGCCGTCAATCCCGGTTACATCTTTTGACTTGTTAATTGATATTAAGGGATGCTTAGATGGTTTGGAAGGTTTCTTAAGTGTCAGCAAATGTAAAAAAATCTCACTCGATCTATCTAGGAACCATATTTCTATTACTTTTTCATTATTTTCGGCGTTTTTATGTCATATCTCAAAATAAAATATTATTTGGTTTTGCGAGGTTTTATTTTACTAACGGCAGTATAGTATAAAACACCAACAGTCATATTTCTCAATTTTTCTCATCCTTTTATTCCCACTTTCCTTACGGTTTTTCTTACCCCTAGGGAAACCCGTGTACCCCCACTGAAGGGTCATTAACAGTGGTTAGTGAATGCAGAAATATGGAAAAATTACGAGCGACTCGCATACCCATTTTTATGGGAACGCCACTCTGCAGTTTGACGTTACAAATATATAGAATTCAGAATTACAAATATATATGTAGATATATATATATATATATATATATATATTTGTAATTCTGAACCTAAATTAAGTTGCTTAAGCACTTATGTTATGGAAGTTAGATACAACGAATGAACGTCAAACTGCAGAGTGGCGTTCCCATAAAAATGGGTATGCGAGTCGCTCGTAATTTTTCCATATTTCTATATATATCATAGTAAATAGGCAGGCGGTTGACCACTATCTCGCCTGATGGTAAGCGACGATGCGATCTAGGATATGACGCGCTTGCCTAGAAGATACCTATTCGCTCGTGACTTGACGACCCCTAAATTGTAAGCGACAGGAAACACAGACTCAGGCATGTGATATTGTATAATATTATATATAAAAAAATATTTCTAAAATCTCAGCATTTCATTTTTAATTTCCAAATATGAATGAGTGTTCTAGAAACATTTATCAGAGACTTTTCACCTGACAGAATACAGCTAATCACACGGCTGATAAAGCATTTCTTAACAAACTTCAGTACACAGCGTACTATGCAAATCCAAGATCATTATTCAGAAGCCAACAGACCCAGGGCAAAAATCCCTCCTCGTGAGTTGCGAGCGGTCGTAGACATACATCTCGTCAGCGGTAAACACGCCGCCCGCACTCTCATTTACAATTGGGACACACGGTCGTGTTGTTTAACAAACAAAAGCCTGGCCTACGACGTTAATAATATTTGAGCCGACGCGGACTAAGTTGTGTACATTTACTAATATTTGATCTTCTGGACCTGCATTAGTCTTAAAATAAGGTGCGTTTTATTTCTGATAATTAACTTTTAACAGGTCTAAACGTATAAAGGTCACATACTCTATAATAACATTTCTCATAATGGTGTTATGGTATATTTTCGTTTAATCGACTTTTAGGTAAGATGTAAAATTTGCATAGGTAAGAAAGCGGAGCTGCCTTGCTCCTAAAGGTCACGTGATTGGTAAGATTAATCCTGACAAACAGAAGAACAGAACAGAAGAAGACCCCGTGGTGTTAGTGTTAACCTCGAGTTAGGTGATTCCGGTGACTGATAAATATAGATCTTCTTGGTTACCCTTCTTTTTCCTGATGCAGTAATAACGCAACCTGTTGTTACTATAATTGACGCCTTCAATTTATCCATTTTATGTAAATGCTATGCAATTTTATCCATTTTACTTTACAACCACTCGCACTGAGGTTTACTACTCGTACAATCCCAGTGGCAAGCATTTTGGAAAAACTGTGCATCTCGATAAACTAAAGTCTGGGCTAATAAAAAGTCTGCTCAGCCATTCTATTGAAACAGCTTATATAAACTTCACACCTTAGCTAATCGCCGCAAAGTTGCCTATTTGTCGGTCTTCTATAGAATGTTTTTTGGAAAGTGTGCTTAGGAGCTGCATGTGGTCATACCGACATCCCCCTTTTTCCATCGGACATCCAAACGCAATGCTAACATCCTTTCTTGGTTACTATTCCTACCTATCGCACTAAGCGCTTCTCAACATCCTTTATAATGCGCACAGATATGAAATGGAACTCCCCCTCTTAGCTGTATTTTCTATACTTACTATTAGTACTTATAACCCGTCCGTTTTCAAGACCAGGGTGAATAGGCACCTTCTGGGTTAGCTCGTTCCGTCGTGGATCCTACCTTGGCCCCAAGAGCAAATCTTTTCAAAAAAATTGAGATTTTTGCTTATACTTTTTTACTCCGACTTCGTAGTCTGTACAGAAATCTGTAGGTACTTAAATCTGTATTCCGTGGACTTATCTTTACATATCAAAATATTCGCCGATTTAATAGCACGTGTGTCTTGGTTACACCGTCGTCGTTCCTGCTCATTCTCATTAAAACCTTGTATTTGAACTGTTAATAGCTTGATTATCATATTAAGAGGTGACCTGAGAGTCAAATTAACATGGATTCAGGTACCCCTGTGAATAAACGTGTAATACCATCGAGGTGAGAAGTAACGTGATCCGCTTTTCGCCTCAAGGTAATTACAATTATTTAAACTTATTAATTTAGATGAGATTTTAATCATACTTAGATGTGAAGGTTGGGGGATACAAATGGATATTAAATGGAATGTAATAATAAGCCACTGCTATTAAATTCAAACACGATTTACCTTTGGGATCGATGCCCAGCCGGGTTAAAGTAGAAATCGAACTTGTGTGTGTTAAAATATTTGCATGCTATTCTGATATGGCTTAAAAGGTTATAAGCTGTGAATTATAATTAACATCCATGTATTACGCTATTTAATGCAAATTAAAAATTTGAATTTTAATTAGATCTAGGTATTGTAGATAAATCGTTTTTGAATTCCAAAACACAAGTGCATTAGCTACTTGGGTATGTGGACCACCTTTGGTGCAACGGTAGCGATTTTCCTTTCGCACGGAAAGACTCGGAAGGAACAGATGACTGTATGATGAATACGAGCATTTGTACCTGAGTCATGGATATTTATATATATTATTATCTCTATCTATATATATGTATCATTATGTCTCTTCGTTACCGTTATCTCCACGGCACAATCCTTACAGTACTTACTTTGGAATAGGCCATTTGGATCGGCCTTTGCAAAATGGCTAAGGACTATGCCAATGAATTCTTTACTTCCGCGTTACACAAATATGGCAGTCAATCATACGGTTGACTTGATACCTGAAATAGTAAAAAGAAAGGTGTCGTGTGGAAGAAGATATAGTGATAGAAAAAGAGATGCTTAGATAGTTTTGACATGTAGAGAGGATAAACGAAAGGAGATTGACAAGACTAATATAAAAGGCAAGTCGGTGACAGACCAAGGCGAATTTTCAAGGACCAAATAAAGGATGTTCTGAAAAAAGACAACGTCAAAAGTATCCTTAACCGATGAACTTGTATGAAAAGATTAATGAAAGTTGAAGAAGCGTATGTCAGGATCGTGGTAAATGCAAATCTATTTTCTCGACCTACCCCCGTGGGAAAAGGACGTGATTATATGTTTGTATTTCTTAAACTGATGCCAGCGCCATCTCTTCATGTTCTAGGTAGTAGTACAACGTCGAACGTATTACTTTTACATGTATCCAACGATCTATAAAGAAGGAACAGCTGTGAAATTATTATTATTAATGATTAGTCTTTTTTTTCTTTCTATTATTTTTAGAGGCTTGCATATTTATTTGAAATGTTAGCCTCGTGATAACTAAAAATATGTATTTATAATAATATAGAAGTTATCAATGCTGCTTCAGTCGAAGGATTGGATATATGAAAATTTTAAGGCGATATAACAGTCACGTGAGCATAACTACATGACTAAGTGATCTTTGATCAATCACAAAGACAGTGGATGGTCAGTGTGCCGACAGAGGGTGCCTCGCCGCGTGTTTGCGTGCAGGCCAGCGCAGCCGAGCGTGTTTCACGTCTCGCAGCGCACCGCCTGACGTGGCCCGTCTGATTTCTCTGCGTGAGTGTACAATTCCGATGTCTACCCCAATAACGTTGAATCAATGAGTAGAGTGGTCTGAATTGGATCGGGTCTGTTTGTAACTCTCTATTTACAAATTTTATATTTTATGGTTTTATTAAATTATTGCATTTTCAAAATTTTTATTTTTAGTTTTCTAATAGAAAAATACTAAAGAAATTGACTTGGCTCATGAGTTATTTTTATGTGGGACTCTAACCTTTGGATTTCTGGTCCGGAAAAGAAAATGTTCTATAAAATTGTGAATAGAGCTCACAAGGCTCGGTATATTAATTGGGAGAGCATTAAACCGGACATTCAAAGGTTGCGGATTTGAGTCCTGCCTGAGAATAAATTGTAAACTGAATCGATATTTTCTAGTCTTTTTCTATCAAAAATATATAAACTTGATCTGAAAACGATATTGGGTGTAATCGCCATATACCTTCCATATGGTCTTCCAATGTGATCACGAATCCATCTGCTGAGCGGGACGATAATAGCTAAACTCCACTATTTCTTTCAGGGAGGCCTCAGTCCAGCAAAGTGCGTCTTACTGTTGAAATGAAATTATTAATAATCGAATATAAAACATTTCTCATCGTGTTTGAATTACCAAAAAAATTGTAAAATTTTGTTACACTTTCTAGCAAATATTGAAATCAAATTGATTGGAAATTCACCCGTAGGGTACTTACCTTACGGTTCTGGTTATAAACCAAATTACCTTAACTAACAAGTGCCTTAAAAATTTCTGTTTTAATAAATCTATTACAAAATAGAATGCAACTCGTAAATTAAATGTAACTTTTGGGAACACAAAATTATACAAATTAATTCTTAACAATAGCCACATTATTTAATTTATAAGTAAATTATTAAAACGTAATTTTTCTCCAACATACGTTTCCTTGTTCACAAACAAAATAATTAACAGTCAAAAATTAAAATTAATTATGCGATGCGATACCAATGCCGCTTTTATAATAATTCACAGCTCAAAAAAACAATTTTGAGTAAAATCCCTATTAGAAGCAATATAAACTTCCACCATGTTTCTGACAGACCAATTATGTCCGCTCAACAACTTTTCATGCGAAAACTCATTTTGCTCCTCGCGAAATAAATTCACATTTAGCGTGTATTAATTCGTTAATTCTGTGATAAATATAAATTAATACGTTTTTAACGAATTCATTGTTGCACACGATATGTTCGGTACGTTTTACGGTGTGATAATCTTTTCCCATTTCACCCTTTTATTATTGTACCTAATTTTTTATTTGACACATCGATAAATTAAACCTTTTGGGTTAGCTCGTTCTACCATCATGGATCCTGTCTTGGCCCCTGGGCTTAATTGTGATCAAGAGCGAATCCATTCTTAATAAAAAAGAAGTTGGAGCGAGGTGTACTGTGATCCACAATGCCACAAATAATGGATACATAGTGATTGTTACAATAATAAAATTATAACATTTCTTACAATCACACCAATTAGCCTATCCCAAAGGATGCAATTTAAAGGCTTGTGGTATGGATACTAGGGTGACGGATAGACATACATATATCTACATAAATAAGTAATACAACGGTACAAATGCTCGTATTCATCACATCTCCTTCTGTTACTCGAAACCAGGACAATTATTAACAGATCTCGAAAGTTAAGCTAAATATCCAAATATTTATTGTCTATGGTTAGCAATCAGCCTTTACAAGGCTTCCCATCGGAGAAGTCAGGTGTTCACCTTCTGTAAACTTGTAACTTATTTAATGAAATGTATCTCTACTATATTTCGCTACTAACTGGCTATAAGGCTTAAAAAAATGTTTATTTTATTAAAGAAAAGAGAAAAGAAAAGATTAAACAGAGATTTAAAGGTGGGCTCTTCGTTTTTAGTACGTTTAAAGCGAAGTTTTACTTTAATTTATGACATAGCAACGCGTGGCTGTTTCAGCCAGTATATATGTATATAAGTCATATGCATTGCCTGATTTCTACTCCATCAGCAGTATAATATATTTGTTGGATGTTACCACTAAATTGTGCTATTCTAACAAACTGAAACTATTGTTTAGCACCATTGATGAGTAAATCTGAATAGTGCTCGTTTGGTTTAGCGAATTCAGTAGTAATGGACGCTGCATTCGCCTAATGCGATTGCGTCTATTGTTTAAGAGATTAAGTTAATATGCTCGGAATCAATGTTCCTTTACAAAATAAAGCTTGCTTTTGGATATAATTGGATATGTTATGTAACATCTTGGTCAAATAAAACTTTGGTTATTCTTACTACGTTAAAAATACTTTCTTAAGGCGCTACTATGACAACTAAAACAAATCGTTTCATCAGATTGATATTTTTGGACGAGCTGGACTGCTCTAATACCAGACTCCAAAAGTTGAAGGTTTGATTCATGTCTGAGAATTAACTTGTGAGCCGAGTCGATTTTTCTACTATTTTTCTATTTAAAAAATTGATCTTATGAGCTAGCAATGAAAATTGCAAAAAAATCGAGACCACACGACTGAAGTAAAACTTCTTTAGCTCCATCTCTCTCTCTCTCTCCCTCTCTCACTCTCTCTCTCTCTCTCATATATATATATATATATATATATTAAATAAACGAAACTTAACTATGAGAGAAAGAAAATTGTGCTCACACCTCTCTCTTGTACTTACAGTAATATATCAAACGTAACTCTCTCTCTTTCTATCTTAACTAACTTATATCTCCCTCTCAACTTCCATTCGCCTCACCCGATTACACTTTTCGTAACGCTCTCGTCACGCATTCACCAGCTCACTCGCCAAGTAATGCGAGCGTAAAGAAGTTTTACTTCCAAAATATAAAAATAAAAATCATAAATTTTATGGCTGTTTCATTTGACAAACGCTTGTAAAAATGGTTTCTTTTGAATGCGAGGATGAATCTCACATTGATGAATCAACGCTGGCCTATAAAAAAGCGGAAAATACAAGAAGATTTTGACTAGTGTTTATAAAAGGCAAGACCGAAAAGTCGACTTTGATGCAAATATATTTAATCTTATTTTTATAAGATAATTCTAACTGCCCGTTAGTACACAATTTATATTTCTATCCAAAGGTTGTCTGTAAGAGCATACATTGCACTGGCGTTTTTTTTATTCGTTATTGTGCTCACTAGTTTGTATTTTTAGTGATGAATAATTGTTTACTGTATAGTATATAAAGAAAAAAAGTGTGTGTATCAGCTTCCACGCACGACTGGAGTTACTCCTTAAGAACAAGTACAGAAAATAATAAAACAAAACACCAAAATAAAAGTGAAAGGTGCTCATGATAGGTTGCGCACAAAAAACGTAACGCTGTCATTCGATCACTAAATTTTAATAAAAAAACTATTTTGGTCGTGTTTCCTTTTTGTCATTGAGCAGTATTGTCAGAGCATTGACAATGCTCGCTTACCTCTTTTAACTAAACAAAGCAAACAAGCTGCCATAAATTGCACATTAATTGGGTGAATAAATTCAAGTATCTGGGACATTTCGTTGCCGACGACCTTAAAGACAATTTTGATATTGAAAGGGAGCGCAGGGCGCTGGCAGTTCGTGGTAACTTGTTGGTTCGCAGATTTTCCCGATGCAGCACTGAAGTGAAAATCACGCTTTTTAAAGCATACTGTCAAAGTTTTTACACGGGGAGTTTTTGGATTAATCATGCCAAAAGATCGCTTGATGCCCTGCGGGTCCAATATAACAATATCTTCAGGATGTTGTTGGGACTGCCGCGCTTCTGCAGTGCATCAGAGATGTTTGCACATTATTACACTGATGGCTTCCATGCCATAATTCGCAAAAAGACAGCATCTCTGATACGCAGACTGCGTGGTAGTCGCAACAGCATTCTGCAGTCGGTGGCCGATAGGTTCACTTCACCCTTGTGGACAGGTATGGTACGCAGGGTGATTTAATATATTGTCTTTTACTATCCCTAGTAGTTAAGAATTGTGAAATACTAACCCAATATGAGCCTTTGTTGTTCGAAATAAAAAGTTTTTATTTTATTATTATTTTATTATAAATTACGAGAAATCATGTTCACTTTTGTTTTTATTTTCTACTTGTTTACAATTGTTTTTGAACAAACAATATCTTGTAGCATGTATTTGAAACAAAAAAGGGAAGCCAGGGATTACCACGAAAATCGGTAATAAACGCCCCAAAATTTACTCCCTCGGAATAGGAAACTGTTGTTAAATTATAATAAATGTTTACTTCCAACAATTAAAGTAATCAAATAAGTTTGGAATCGTCGAGAATAAATTTTCGTATGGGCCATGATTTTTTTAATAATCTTGTTTACTGTGCATTTCCAAACGGGAAATATTTGAGGCCGAACCTTTTTTAACATGAAACTTAAATATTTATCTTGGAAAGCGGTTCTGCATATTTTTACATATTTACATAATTTTTGGAAGGTCTACAAAAATATGATATAAATGACGGTGAATACGTACTCATCGCGGTTATTAGAGGAAGTTATTTTTATAAAACTGTATTTATATATAAAAACGCATTTCATAATAATAATAGTATTTCTTACATTCACACCAATTAGTCTAGTCCAAAGTAAGTGCTGTAAGGCTTGTTATGGATACTAGGGTAACGGATACACATACATATATGATACATAAATATGTAATACTTATAGATTTATACCCCCGACTGACGTAGAAATGATCGTATTCATCACACAAACATTTGCCATTCTGGGTCTCGAACCGGACCATCGGTTGCACCAAACGGTCATCAATATTACATCACAATCAATCAATAGATAATATATATTTTTTATAATCAACTAGCTAACCCGGCCACGCGTTGCCGGTATAACCCGGCCACGCGTTGCCGGTATAGCCCGGCCACGCGTTGCCGGTATAACCCGGCCACGCGTTGCCGGTATAACCCGGCCACGCGTTGCCGGTATAACCCGGCCACGCGTTGCTGGTATAACCCGGCCACGCGTTACTGGTATATCCCAGCTACGCGTTGCTCGTATAACCCGGCTAAGCGTTGCTATGGTAAAGTTAATTGATTATAAAAACTGTTATTCTTAGGCTTATGGTAACTATAGTAACTATATATGTAAACAAACCCACAAAGTCCTTTTTATATACATATAGTAGAGATTTAAATAAAACCTATCCTACGTTCTAAGTTGGAACAAATCCAGCAAAATGAAAAAATCATCAAATTCGATTGACTAGTTTCGGAGTTCATCGCGTTTAAACACTGTGACAGGGAATATTTTTATATAAATAGATAAAATATATCACAATATATTTAATTTTTAGCATTCACAATAAAATATTTTTGGTAAGCCCTCAGGTAGGATCCTACCTAAGGGCTCAGAGGCGTAGTTTGTTTTTACACTCGTATTTTATATCTTATAGAAATATTAAGCTTATCTAAATAATAAGACTAATGAGACAATTTTCAGTATTCTGAATTCTAATTCTTTATATTGCAGAAATTATGACGTGGATTATCGCTCCCGTAATTAAAGTCTGTAAATTAAAATGTAATCCATATTGACAATAAAAGAGTTTCGTTACCAAATTCAACTTCGCAGGGTAAAGCGTACGCAAAGTTCCATCCTATTGACGGAGACATCCGGATTTTACGTAAACAGCAAACACGTATACTTCACATAAAATTGTTTTAATTAAAACGTTTATTGTGTCTGTAAGCATAAATTAAATTGTGAATAACGATCGGAGTTCATTAAGCCTTAGTAAGAATTTCCTTTCATGATGTTTGAATAATGAGATACGACTGTTCGAACGTAATCAAACCGGGGAAAATATTGGGATGTTTGAGGATATTTAAATTTGCGTCACGGTGTGTGTTGGTTAGTGAGAATGAGAGAGAAAATAATTCATAATATTTTTATTTCATTTTAAAGAGTGAAACTCTTTAGCTGACTGTATTTCCTGATAAATACAATTTAGGGGTCTTCAAGTGAATAGGTATGTGACGGGGTGCGGCCAGGAGAAATGAAAAGGCTCACTCGTCACTTATATTTTTAATAATTATGGAATTAAGACACAACTGAAACAATTTTATAAAAAAAGGTAAATTACACTGAACACAAAAAACAATTTCACATTTAACACTAAAACTTATCATAAAAGGTAGGGCTACTTACAATAGTGCCTTAAAGAAACTTATAGACTTTTATATAACAGGAACTGGTGGTACAGAATACACATACAGGAAATTTTGTGAGTTGTACTTATGAGCTTATTGTACTTGTAAACTTATTATAACTGATCAGCACTATAAATATATTTAAATAATTGTTAGCGGTGAGTCAACCGCTCTACGCGCTGACTCTGGTAAGAATGAACTTCGAGAACAAAACAAATAAAAAGAGACAGACAGTAAATTTCAAAACGGAAACCAAGAGAAAAAGAAAATATGAAAAATGGCCAGAGAAGAGCGTAATGAAAGCAACGAGTCGCCAATATAGCTATGGCGCCTCGTTACAGGTATCTTCAAGGCAGGTGCGTCACACCCTAGATTGGCCGTCGTTTACCATCAGGCGACACAGCTGTCAAGCGCTTACCTATTCCATTAATTAGAAGTATAGTTATCAAAGCAAAGGCCAGTATCTCCATACCTTTTTGTCCTTAATTTAATTAGAAAGTGTAATAGCGATTGCTCATAAGGGTAGTTTTTGTGATCTTTTTAAATTTCTCTAAAAGCAGTTCAGTTACATAGTTTGGCAATGAACCTTTCGTTTTTTGTGATCTGAAGCTTGAAACACCAAGTTTATTTTTATTTGAGTGCTGACCAAAAGGTTATCAGTTATCACTCTTATTAGAAAAAAATATTATAAATTTTTTTACATACGTAATATTCTAATATAACTATTGGTAAGACACTGCTATTATATTAAATCCTTAAATAATTCTCGAAGAGAATCTCTAGAACTTAAGTTATAAAAAGCGGGCACTGCTCTTTTGCACACAAATTTATTATAAATACTAACGGCCCGTCCCGGCTTCGCACGGGTGGACAAAATTCTTTAATTTCTTCCGTTATCGCCATCTAGCGTCCGGTAGACGAACTACTTGCGGTTAACGCGTTGCTATGGTAACGTTATTGATATAATGGAAAAAGAGCGGACAGACAAACACACAAACCACTGTGATCTTAGATTATAGATTAGCTGACTTAAAATTACTATGAAAGTGTTTATATGCCAAATTTCGTGATAATACAAGAACCGGAAGCGAGTAAAATTTCGCTTCTACATTATACAGTTTCTTAGTTACAGATAGATCTAATAAAAATGTATGAAAAACGAAGCGAAGATTGATTTTTCAAAGCATGTCGAATGCTATTGACAGCAGACTCCGCATGATATATTTTGCGCAATAAAATTTATCGTGAAGCTATGGCACTCTGTGAAATATAACAACAGCTCGTTACTCACAGAAACAAAATGGCGGCAAAGAAAACTGTCTTATCTGTGCTTCGTGTACTTTTCGACTGAAAACTTTACTGACTGGAAGATAACGATAATTTCACACTGGTGTTTACATGTTTATTTGGTTTCAACAGTTAATAGTATACATAGCTAATATAACATGAAAATAAAAAAGTCGCACGCCCTCAAGGGCACGCCCGAGCCCTCAGATGGAATCCGAGCACTCGCCAGGATAGTGAAAGGTCGTGGGTTCGAATCCCACCTGAGGACTCAGAGGCGTAGTTGTTTTTTACATGCGTATTTTATATCTTATAACTTAATTTGAGAGTACTTATACCCTGAATTTCAATTGTTCTTTGTACATTATCATCGTTTTTACATTATTTTATTGACTGTTAAATCATTAATTATGACTAGTTCTATGTTGTTAGGATAATTATCTACTAGATTATATTTGCACATTGAGTTTATCAAGAGAATACATTGGAATTTAATATAATAAGATCATTCGTAACTATATTCTGAAAATTAAATATATATTAATTAAGTGATCGATTGATTTATTGATTGATTCCTATCTCGCCTAATGGTAAGCGATGATACGATTTAGAATGAAACGCGCTTGCCAAAAAAATAGGTTAATTCGCGACTTGAAAACACCGATATTGTACCAATCATGAAAAACACACTTAGGTGCAAAAAGTTCAACTCTTAAGCGTAACCAATGCGTCTAAATATTGATAAATAGTCTCTAAATATACTCCAAACGTTACGTGTGTAAATAATGTTTTTGAAGTGATAACTTCTTATGGGAGGGTAAACCGCTTCGTAACGTAACGCGTTACGACGCTAGTCTGTCAGGCTCCTCCTCTCTCACTCTAACGAAATACGGCTAACGCTGCGGTTAGCCGTATTTCAGACGGACGCTTTTTCCTCTCTCGACTCAGTGTTTATTTTTTTCTTTTTGTCCTCAGGCAACTTCTGGCGCCAAACCTCAAACAAACACAGTACCTCGCGAATGGTGCAGAGAGTGACATAAGAACCGTAAGTACTATAATAAGTAGTGATAACCAGTATTTTCGCCTAACTGTCCTTTATCTTTTTAAATTTTATTGCTGTATATGTAATAAAAATTAATAACAAATTATCAGATACACAGAATACATGAAAAGACAAGTACAACAAAGAAAATTATACAAACAGGCGGCCATATTGCTAAATAGCAATCGTTTCCATGCATCCTGGGTTATAAAGAACAATTAAGGTTATTTAAAGAACAAGTAAATATATAATTTGTTATCGCTAATGCTGGATATAAAATTACCAGATACGAGAGAAATAGAGAAAAATTTATAATCGAAAATAACTGAAGGAATGGAAATAACTGTCAAGTTTGTTTGTGTGATGAACAAACACATCACACAAACATCTGAGTCTCAGTAGTAAGTCGAGGGTATCGATATATATTTTTATGAGTATTACATGCCTTATATATATATAATAGCTAACCCAGCCACTCGATGCTGTTTTATAAATGAAACCTATCCTATATCTTCAGTTGGAACAAATCCAGTAAAATAATAAAAAATCAAAATCGGTTAAGTACTTTCGGAGGTCATCGCGGTCAAACACTGGAGGGAGGGACACTTTTACTGGAGGGAGACCAGGGTCGTCTGCTTAGGTACCTCCGTCTTACCTATTTCTGCCGCAAAGTAGCAGTGCTTGCATTGCTGTGTTCCAGTTTGAAGGGTAAGATATGGCAGTGAAATTACTGGGTACAGTGACTTTACATCTTATGTCACAAGTTGGCAACGTACACTGTGGTTCTTGTGGGGGTTGCAGTTTTGCTGCGAATCTCACAAGAGCCACATGTATTATAGGTGACTGTTACCACTTACCATCAGGGCAGTTTGCTTGCTTGCCAACTTTCAGCAATAAAAAAAAAAACTCTGTGACAGGGAATTTTTATATATAAAGATAAACTAGCTATACAAGTCTAGCATTGCTATGTTATAAATTCAAATGAAACCAATCCGATGTCCTAAGTCGGAACAAATCCAGCAAAATAGAAAAAAAAACATTATAATCGATTGAGTAGTTTTGGAGTTCAACGCGGTCAAACAGTGACAAGGAATTTTTATATATTAAGATACATATATGTGTGTATGATGTATATGTCAAATCCTTTTGTGATACGACAGATGTCAGACTCCCACAACGATGAATTCTATGTGGCCGGTATGACAAGACACTGTTTTCATGGCCGCCCAGGCATCCCGACCTTTCACCATGTGATTTCTTCGTTTGGGATATATTAAAAACTATGTCGACATTCTACCATTATCAACCACTTTGGATAAGTTGCGGAATCGCTTAACGACTGCATTCACGACCAACGACGCGACCAAGCTGAATAATGGAGCAAACCTAACTATCGCCTTGACATCTGCCGTATCACAAAAGGGGCACATATTGAACATCTATAAAATGGACGTTAATTCAGAATACTTCTGGTTTATTTTGATGTATAGCTCATAATTGTAACCCAATTATGTTCCGAAATAAACGCTTCGGAAAGCCGATGATTCTTTAGTAATAACCCTGTATAATAAATATTTTCAGGAAATATAGATACTATCGATACAACTATACCATTTCGTAAGCATCAAATAATTAATTAAACACAACCGACCGACCGTGTCGGCATAAATACGGTGGCGAGCAGCGATTACTTGCCATTATTACCTAAACTTAAGTTCTGTTCAAACTAACTTCGATTCCCAGTTGAGGACTACAAATTAAGTTTCACCGTGTTACTTTAAAAGTCAAACAATGAAATTCTTAGTTACCTATCTCAAAGGAAAGGGGTGGATTCGTTACTATTTTTTGGTTGGTAAAAGATTTTAAATTAACCCTTTTCGTTGCCAAAGGATATTGAAGGAAAATTGGAATTTGTATTTTCTTCCCTTGAAAAGTAATTCTAAGTCATCTTTCTATTAAATTTGTTAGCCCATAATAGTCTGGATTAAATATTATAATGGAAAACGTAAAAGTTTGTTTAACTTCCTTAATTTTATCTAACGAAATTATTATAAGAAAAAAATTTACTTGTGTCAAGCCGGATATAAAAATCCAGTGTTTTAATTATTAAATAACAAAAAAAAAAATTTTTTTTTGTTTTATTTTACTGTTAAAAATAATTATAATAACATAACAAAATGTCACAACATTGTTCTGAACCCAAGTGAAGTAGCTAAAGAACTTGTGTTATGGAATCCAGGAACAATGGCGGTACCACAACAAAGCTCAATGAAGAAAAGCTCGTTTTCTACATTGACCCGCCCGGGGATCGAACCCGGGACCTCGGGGAGCTTTACCATGGAAACCACGTATTCAACTGCATCAGGGATGTTCGCTGAAGTAGGCGTAGGCTGCTTCTACGTAACAATACGTTAACGGTACGCGTCCCTGCGCATGGTGCAGGAGAGCGGTAACAGCATCCTGAATATGATTGCTGGTAGACTGGACTGCTTTTATATGAGCCGCTCTTGTGCTATTTCAGGGGGAGCCGTGCAGAACTGGTCGCTTTAGCTGACATTTCATTTTTTCTTTATTTTTTTGTTATTTTCTTATTTTAATGGTATTTACTAATATAATTATAAGATTTACTAACAAAAATGATTACTTTTGTGAATAAACAAATAAACATTTTAATGTGCCGAAATTTATTATTTCTGGATTCCATAACACAAGTGCTTTAACTAAACTTGGGTTTAGAATAATGTATGTTATACTGTATAATATTTAATTATATAAACCAGACTCCAAATTCTGACTTGACCAGTTTTTTCCCTGCATCGTGGTACCGGACGTGCTCAGTGGCGTCGTTTCGCGGATTTATACCGAAACTTTTAATGGGCCGAGCCCCCGGGGCAGATGCACTGGCAAGATTAACTGCACTCGGTCTCCAGCTAGAAAGTTCTGAAAGATCTCAATTAAAATGTGGGGGATTAAGTACAAGTGTAGTATGTAGGTCTATTGATAATGAAACGCCAAATCTCTCAAATTATAATATCCTTTGTCTTATCATCTTTAGGAATTTTGCATGCGTCTAGTTTACTCCTTATAAAAGAGTTGATCGATTTCCTTCCTTCTGTGTGTTTAACTTCAGCACAAACTTTTAACAGCATTGCAATAAACCTGTATGGATTTATTTACGCTGTTATTAACATTTAAATGTAACATATTATTTTTTTTATATTTTTTATATATTTTATGCATTTTCAATGCGATCTTATAATGCCTGAGATTCACTTGTGACCCGAGTCGATTTTTTCTAGTATTTTTCTATTATAATAATTTATCTTGTAACATATCTCTTATCCTTACAGACAGCCACGTCCATACGATTTCTTCAAAATGATATTAGTAATTGCAAAATGCTTGACGCATAACATTTATATTGATTTTTTTTAGTATTAAATAAATTGACTTGGCAAAACTTATTCAAATTTTTAATTATGTAGATGATGCTTACCCGTAAGTAAAAAAAACTGAAATGTGGTGCATCAGCACACAGTGACACGGTGAAAACATCCACTCGATTCTTCAAAATGTTGTTAATTTGTGAATTGAGATTGATGTCGTCAAAATGTTAGAACAATAGACGTCGCAATAGCTAGGCCTCCAAATCTCCATCAGTGATATTTTCATAAAAAAACTGAAACAAAAGTCGAAACATTTTGCAGTCTACCAGACTGACTGGCCGACAAAAAATTTCATCAACTATTTGATAGTGTTATGCGTTACTTGGTGGAAGTCTATATCCACCAATAAAATAAAAATATGTAGCTTACATTTGGAAAAAACAAGCAAAAAGCACATATTGCACGGTCTAACAGTTTCTGCATATGCTCCGTGCGGGGGCGAAACACGTGTAGAGTAGTTGATGAAGGTGCAAGGTCCGCGGTTTCTGCATTTATTTACCAGCGGGCGGGCGGGCGGTGCATTTTGCTTATTTTTTGCAGAAGTAAGCTACATACTTTTAAAGTTATACTATTTATGGCGCATTTGGGAAAAATAACGAGACTTAATTTTTACGATGCGCGCGCCGGATGGACATTGACGATCAGTTTTTCGTAAAACTGTGGCGTCACTCCAAATGGTTTTAGGCCAACTCGATTTCCGCATTCACTGGCGTCACTCCGGCTCTTCAGTTTTCGTTCGGCCGGGCTGTTAGGAAGTGTACTACCTGTTTGTGTTGGATTGACGATCACACACTGACGATCAGTTTGGCGCGACGCGCCGAGTTGGATTTATGAAAGTCTCGGAAATACGTGGCGCGTCTTCAGTTAAACCTCTGGAGTGATGATTCGATACTCATGATCAAATTTTGGTTTGTCGTTAGTTCAACTGATGCGAAAAACTGACCGTCAATTCGCAGCTTAAAAGCGACACGATGAAGTTAGCCGCTTATTGTCTCAAGTATTCGTGAGAACTGATAACTATATTCAAGGTACTTACTCAAATATATATGAATGTGTATGTGTGTGTGATTTTAAAATATATATGGTGGCTAACAACAATTAATATAAAATTATAATAACAATTTTATAGTATATCATAATATTAAAATAATTTTATATTATAGTCGCGATAGAAGTGGTTTTTATTTTATAAACCTTTTTAAGTGCGTTTATTGATTTGAGGTTAACTGTCAGCATGTATTATTTGTATTTGTTTACAATAAAAAATATTAATATTTTTCATTATTATTGGAGAAATAGTTTATTTCAAGGGTTTTTACTTGATTTTGTATACAGATATATGGAAAATCAATTAATCTTTTGATTCTTTCTTACTGATCACTATATTATTTATAAATTTATCGTTTTTTTTCACAAACAAAGAGTACTGGCACATGGGAGAAATTTTTTTGTAATTTTGTTTTAGTTACGCTGAAGAAGTATAACTTCTTACTTGCGTAGTTTGTAAATCATACGAATATCATTGTTAGTTAAAGAGCAAATTCCCAATGAAATGGAAATAACTTTATTCAAATGCACTTAAAATAAGTTGTTTTAAATAGTCCAACATTTTTACCTACCATCCATTCAGGACGTCTTTTAACTGACAAGAAGAATGGGTTTAAGAAACTCGTCAGCTTTAACAGAAGTAACAATATTTACAATAAGTATAATACGTCGCCACCATGCATAATCCTCAAAATAAAAAAATAAAAACTAATCATAATCATAATAATTTATTTGCTTTTAACATGGTATAAAAGGTCTTAAGCTAACTTAGTGGTAGCATGCAAATTTTTAAAGCTAAACATATTTTTATACAATAATACAAAATTAATTTATTATTAAAATCCTGCTACATATTATAATTAATTATATGCGATATAGTAATACAAAATAGAGAGAAAAAAAATGAAAATGAAAAGAGAAACAACTAAATTATTCTGTTCTGATTATGACTAAGCTATGTAAAAAAATACCGCTTGTCGCGTAAATTTATTTCAGCAAAACAATCCAGTACGTCCACTTAGGGTTTTAAACTTGAGGACTCTCATAGATGGACTGAGGTTCCTATGCCATATAAATGCGGTAGACAGGACCGAATCAAGAAACCTGTTTTCAAATTTCACATATTCTCTGTACCTTTTTGAAAATTCCTTTTCAGATCCTTTCAATCAGACGACCGTTTGGTGTAACAGTAGTGATCCTGCCTTTCACACCGACGGTTCTGGGTTCGAGTCCCGTTAGAGGCAGATGTTTGTGTGATGAATGCAAGCATTTTTATCTGAGTTATGGGTATTTTATTTCTATAAATATTACATATCTATGTATCATATATTTATGTCTCTCCGTTACCTAGTATCCATGACGCAAGCCTTGTAGTGCTTACTTTGGATTACGCTATTTGGTGTGAATGTAAAGATGTATCACTATATTATTAGTAATAATATAAGCGAAGACATAAATATTTATTGCTCACATGTACATACTTATGTTTATGAATTTGAAGTAACAATATAAAAGTTTTTTTATAAACAGATAAAACGGCGGTACTTATATGAAAAACTTCTTATTCGGTTTCATTTATTTTTTATTTATTCAATATTCCAATTGCAGTGCATGTGACTTAGTTACTTAACATAAACTATACTATTTGGAGACTAAACAAATCAGTGCTTATTATCGCATTCATCTTGATGAATATAGCCAGGTGGAAGTAAGAGATGGAGATAGAGCAGATATTTTAAAATGTTAAGTCATTCGATGATAAATGTACACTAATATTATAAAGATTTTCATTTTTGTATGTTTTTAAATAATTAAATTAAAAAACTAATAAGCAGATTTCAAAAATTCTTTCACCATTGGAAAGCTACATTCACGTTAAGTAGCATAGGCTATATTTAATGCTGGAAAAAAATTAAAGAATTTTATCCACCCGTGCGAAGCAAAGACTCGTAGATTTTATAAAAAACTTCTTTAGCTTTTTAAAGGTTAATTGTAGCGAGGGGACTTTGAGATGGAATAATTCTACATATTTATGTTCAAATAACATGTTTTCTTATAAATTTAATGCATACATACATAAAATCACGCTTATTTCCGCAGGCAAAGATCACAGATTTCCACTTACCACGAATCTGACATACATCTCTCGCTTCTTCAACTCTTATCAGCCATATTGAAATTTTGGGAATGCGGTTTGCTACTTATAATTTGTGATATGTTTCCTAGAACACTGACACAATTTTTTACATGTAAAGTTTAATATATTATATTCTCGAAATCTTAATTTCGAAATTTCGAATCTTCAAATCCGAAATGTTATCAGTCAGTAACAGATAGGTTTCCTAGCGAAAGATATGAATAAAACCGGTCCAAAATATATAATCTAACCTCAAACGTGTCTGATAATTTTCCTTTAGTTCGTGCAACAACAAATTGCACAAGGCAAGGGTGTTTAGTGTAATATAAATTTCTCATTACCCTCGATACGGGTCTGGTTCTAACCAAATTACGATAGTACTTGTGCCGGCTCCATCTCGCAGCTATGTTTAATTTCAATTAAGCGTACGAGCTCCAGTTTTCGGAAAGATCAACTTTACACGCTAATGGTAGCTTTATTTTATATAACTCACGGTAAACTGAATAATGGATGAAGGTTGTTTCTTTAACAAGGGAAAATATTGATTTTCATTTTCTAGAAATATTATTGTTTCTTAAAATATATATTCCGAGCGTTAGACGTTGTAATTGATGTGTATACAATTTGTTTTCTAATAAGATATATTTTGGCATTGCTTGCTGACTGGCTGGATAATATAGATATAACCTAACCTAACCTTTCTTTATATACGGGAAAATATGTAACGCACACTCTGCCTGGGTGAATGGTATAGTTATGTGAGAATTACAAATAGTATACCTATATAAAACAAACATGAAACCCTACAAGGGCTAGTTCCTATGACTATAAAAAATCTCTATATATATATATATATATATATATATATATATACAAAAAAAACTACTATAAAAAATAATATAAATTACTATTTAAAAACATTTCAGTTTTTGTTGCAGACAAAAAATGTAAAAATGGCAGACTAAATGCCAATAAGCTTTCCCTTCCAGTCAACAGGAGAGCTAGAAACTTATAGTGTATTTATTTATTCGTTTGGGATAACAAACAGTATTTACAATTTATATTGAAATCCTAGTTATTACAAAAAGTAAGGTTATAGTGAAGCCCTGAATATTATCCACAAGTTATTTTGTGTGTGTGTATTGATGGTACATTGATAGGGAATATTGAATAAACTACTTAAAAATCGATACAATTAACTAGATATTCTATAAAAGTCAGATTAAATGGTTATGGTCGAAGAATCGAAAAGGACATCGCGAACCAGTCATTTAAAATCAAGTATCAATTTTATCAATGTAATTAAATTTTTATCAATGTAATTTCCTTAAAAATCTTAAATCAATTTTATTTATTTGGTTTATTTTTTCTATTTTTTTTGCTAATTTAATATAATTTTAACGAATGTTATGTAAATATTCAGAAGTGACATTCTCAGAAATTTTTCAATTTTTGTTAAATCTATACCATTGTGATCATGTAAGTCGTGTTGTATTTAAGAATAAATAAATAAAGTATGAGTGTATAAATAGCTGTCATAATTTTTTTATACTAAACGAGGCAAGAGATATGACTTCAAATCACATAGCTCTTCTCAATATAAAACATTTACAATAGATGAAATTAAAATCCATATAAAGTTTTTGATCAAATTTATTTTGCGATCTCTGACCAAACATTCGGTACATCGTAGTTTGGGCTCGCGAACTGTTAACACAAGTTTCGACCCGAATTAAGGCTGTGTAACCAGTGTGCGATTTCGAAGGAGTTTAAACTCGCCCTTTTAGTAATAGAGAACTGTTTGTGATGTTTTGGAAAAGCATATGCGCAATAAATGGTAGATAAGAAAGTGTCGTTTATTTTCGAATTCGCATTACTCGATTAAATATGTTAAACTGTAAATTCTTTATGTAACATTGTTAACGACCGTGTTTCGAACAAAAAAAAATTTTTCATTGTTTTTTTAAGATATAACTTTACTATTTGTTTGCAAATCTACCGTGAGAATGTAACGGGTAGAGGTGTGAACACTCTTGTGTAAGAGAGTTCTGCTAAGTAACCAAGAGAGAAAGGGAAAAATTATCTATATTTAAAACATATAAATCTGTAAAATTTTAATCTCGGCATTCACGAACTAAATAACCTAGTTTCTAACTAAGAAAACCTAATTGTATGAAAGAGACTTTTCTATAGTAAATAGGTTAGCGCTTGACCGCTATCTCGCCTGATGTTAAGCGACGATGCGATCTAGGATGTGAGGAGCTTGCCAAGAAGATACCTATTCACTCGTGACTTGAAGAGCCCTTTATCTATAATCTAAGATCACAGTGGCTTGTGTGTTTGTCTGTCCGCTCTTTTTCCATTGTATCAAATAACGTTACCACAGCAACGCTTTAACCGCAAGTAGTTCGTCTACCGGACGCTAGATGGCGCTAACAGAAAAATATTTAATAATAGAAAAAAACTAAAGAATTTTGTCCACCCGTGCGAAGCCAGGACGGGCCGCTAGTCTATAATGTAAGATCACAGTTATTTGTGCGTTTGTCTGTCCGCTCTTTTTCCATTGTATCAATAACGTTACCATAGCAACACGTTTACCGCAAGTAGTTCGTCTACCGGACGCTCGATGACGCTAACGGAAAAATATTTAATAATAAAAAAAAATTAAAGAATTTTGTCCACCCGTGCGAAGCCGGGCCGCTAGTTGTATTTATCAAGAAACACAGACTCACGCAAAGAGTTCCACTCTTTAGCGATAATTCTCGTTCAATATGAAATATAAGTGGAAATGTAATTTATGAGCTAGGGACCGGTTTAACCGTATTACTGAGACCCTCATCAGATATAGCAAAATTTATAGTTGTTACCCTCGACGAATTTTCTCTTAATAAACTATCCGATAATCCACGAAACCAGCCTTTTCAAACAATAATATTTACTACTAAATCCACTTTATAATAGTAACAATATTATTTACATTCACACCGATTTACCCTAGCTTAAAGCTAAGCATTGTAAGGCTTGTATTATGGATACTAGGGTAAGGATTCACACACATATATATTATATAGGTATACAATACAATACAAATGCCTTTATTGCTGATAATTGCATAAAAACACATCAATAACATTTTTACTTATAATTCAGCGTGTCCTGCAGTCACATAGGCCTCCTCCAGCCTTTTCCACCCTGATCTGTTCCTGGCCAACCTCAGCCATAGTGGGCCAACTACCGTTCTTATGTCATCCGACCATCTTTTCAGCTGTCGTCCACGTTTACGATAAGTGTTCGTTCTAGGGATCCATTCCGTGGTCTTCCTTGTCCACTTCCCTATTCCGTCTCTTGTGACGTGACCTGCCCACTTCCATTTGAGTTGTTTACTTTTTCGAATATAGGTATGGAATATTAAAAAAAGATAAAAAATTAATGCTGTAGACTCAAGTACAAATATTCGTATTCATAATATTTCTGCCGCAAAGCAGCAGTGCTTGCATTGCTGTGTTCCGGTTTGAAGGTTAATCTTCTTTCCATTCGCATCAGGAAACTGATATGGATGTTCAGGAAACTCAGAAACAATCTTAAAACCTCATTACTTAAAACTATCTATTACGCTACTGCCCAGTCTTATCCAATTGCATATCCGTCTGGGGAGGAGCATGCAAAACAAATATCATTAAACCGGAACGGGTTCAACGCTCATTACTTAAGGTTATGTACAGAAAACCTTTCCTGTATCCCACAGAGGCTTTACAAAGACGCTGAAGTTGTGACGGTAAGACAACTGTTCATTATGCAAGTCACAACACGACAACACAAACTCCTCAGTTACAATCCCCTAACATATCAGATCAATAGTCGTAGGCCACCGAAGATATGCCAAACTAGCAAGCACTGCACCACGTTCTTTCGACGCTACTCAGTTTTTCTTGCAAAGTACCTGTACAATAGTATAACCGGTCACTTTAACCCAAAACCTTGTACGAATGCAAAAGGATACTTAAAAGTTACTACGGTGAAACGTAAATACTATTATTATAAATATATAAAACAAATCTCCTCGCTGATTCACTCACATACCGACACATGCACATACATAATAGATACACTTTCACACATACACACAATCAAACAAACATACCTTCACACACTCTCACACATACTTACAAACACCCGCATATACACATTTCTGATCGGTACTTGTCCGGGAGGGGGTGCTGGAGTCCTGAAATATGGGGTGATCCCATATTGGGCTCCAGTCCTCCCAAATACTACCATGCGTATTCAATCCTAATTTTGTAATATCTAGTGTTAGTTTATTTATTTTTAAGTTGTTTTTTAGTATGTAAGTTCAAAAATTGTTGCAACGCATGTATTTTGGTAGATAAATCAAATGAATTTAAAATGAATTGAACTTATTACTATCCCAGCTACTTTAAAAATTAAAATCATATCAGAATAACTTATTGTATTTAAAATGATGTAGTATTTACCTATTTACATTGAATGTGTTAGACTCCAACTGTAGGAATCCTATTTTCTACGAACGAACAGTTAACTATTTAGATGTGAAGTAACTTTTAACTAATTTATTTTAATAGAAAAATACTCGAAAAAATGGACCCGATTCACAAGTTATGAAAGAAAGGAATGGAATGAAGAAAGCATTGAAAAATGCAAAAAATAAATAAAACTTTTAGCTATTTTCATGACCTACGTATTTATTATAGAGAATTTGCTCAGTCATATATTACATGTTGAAATCAACAGGAGATGAAGGAGAAATACGAAAAGCTCAAAAGGTTTTTTCGTTTGATAGCAAGTAAATGGAATATTTATATTTTCCATCTGAAAAAAGGAGCTATATTTTATATTAAAGAGAAGTAATATTTTTGGTTTCTTTCAAGGAGATTCCTTTTGAGGACTATTTATAGAAATCTTGTCATATAGAAGACACAGTACAGTACTAGGTAAATATATCTTTTCATGTAATAGGACATTTGACAGGCTTTACGAAAATATCTCAAATTGTAGGTTTTAGTACAATTTTTATACCATTTCATTAATTCTTTTTCTATAAAAATCATTATACTATTATATATCATTAAATAAAAAAACCGGTAGAGGCACTTTCATGCATGTTACGTAATCTCATGACGTCAGCTGCTTGTAAACAAACTTTTACCTGTCAGATCGTAATACGATTCTGCGAACAAAAGCTGAGACTGTCATTAACTGTAAACAAACAGGTGAATTCACTTCAGATTCAGCCAAAACCAATTTTCAAGAACGTGGTCCAACATGGTATTTTAATTATTTTATTAATAATTTTTATAAAGGTCATGTATATTTTATAACAAAATGTGGTCTAAATTGGTTCAAAAATAGTGTGGAGTCAAGAAAAGTTTGATCTATATTTTGTTTGTAGTTTCATTTGAACTTTTCCATATATCAATTCCTTTACCTATAAAAATGTAGCAGTTACATTTTTAAACAAAAAAATGAATTGGTTGTCAGTAAAGTCAGTTTACGGAGGATAATTTTACGTGATAGCGTCGTAAGAAAACATTGATGAGAAATTGCATACTTTTATGAATTTAATTTAATTATTATCACTGAATTATCATTGTTTTGTATAATACAAAGAAGGAGTTAATTGAATTTTTTTTCGATAAATTAACATTAAGTTGTTATAATAAACAATGGAAACGACATTAACGTTTCACTTCATGAAGTGGAAGAGAGATAGATGCACCACAAATCGAACGCTTAGGCAGATCCTGCCTCTCTATCGCTTGTTCCGCGCTCTCGCTTGCACGCTCGTCTCAGGTTACACTTTTTCGTGCGTGCAGCCGGCGTTCATCGATTTATAAGACGTTATCAGGTCAAAATATACTAATTTTTTGGTGTAACCTCATTGCAATATTTAACCTTAAATATTCTTGCTATGTGTTATTTATATGTTTACGTATTATTAAATATTTACTTTTTTCTTTTTTGTTCCACCTTCATCTTTAATGTATTATTTAATGCATGCAATGAATAAATAAATACATTGATTCAAATCATCTACAGATATCTGATTTCTGTAAAGGTTTCATTTTGAAGAGAAATTTGATCGGCGAAACGTGTATCCTACTAAGAAGTACATTTCCTGTGTATTTCCTATGGGAAAGAATTAACTTTAACCTTAGTAGAAATTGGAGAAACACGTACCGCGTTTAAGGAAAATTTTGAGAAAATAACGCTTATATTTTTTTATTTAAACTTTTTTTATAAATGTTGTTTTTATATTTGGGGATACATTATGTTTGATTAAGACTAGTGGTGTGCCGGATATCCGTATCCATATCAGCATCCGCGGATATCCGAGGGAGAAGAAAGATACGTATCCGATACATTTTTGACGGATCTCTTACCTTATTACTTTTTAATACATAGATAAAATTCCATATATAGGTGATTAGGAAGCAATAAAAAAAATCATAAAAACTTTATGGCTGTTTCATCTTAATCGATTGTGTTTAAACATTTGTAAAAAAGTTTCAAATACGGGAGGACGTTCCTCTCATTGATAAGAAAGTACTGGAACTACACTCCTTTACAGGAGTCGTGATCACATGATGACTAAGGTAATGGTTGAACTGGTAGTAGACTCAGTAGTATACAATATAGTCGTAGTGAGATTTTAACAACTAAATAAAATGTAAAAATAAAACAATTTGATTAATATAAAAAAATAACAATTAGGAATGTGCCCGATTAATGTATTGTGAAGGTAGTAGAAAATATATGACGACCATTGCCTTAAACATTCTGTGATCACGGCTTCTGTAAAGGAGTTGAAACGTCAGGATTAAATATAAAATAAATTATGCGCAAAATCAATAAAAATGTTTTATTCAAATGCGTAATGTGCGCAGAAGCGTAAGACCTAAATATCACACACACACAAACATTCATAAATATTTGAGTAACTGCCATGAATATAGGCAAATCTTGAGACAATTAGCGGCCAACTTCATTCTGTCGCTTTGAGGTGTCGGTGTACGCACGCATCGTAAAAATTCACTTACAACATTTTTCTCAAACGCGCCAAAAGAAGTATTTATATTTTCGTGGCTATAAATGGGAAAATATTATAAAAATACAAGATGAAAGGCATTACAAAAGGCAATATTCGACTAAGCCTTTTGGGGTGAGTGTTACACGTATAGAAAAAAAAAAATCTTGCGATTCAGCAGGTCGAAATCATCCACATACAATAAAATGCTTATCTACAATGTAACGTACCGGGAGGTTTAAATTGAAAATATCTTTTCGTTCTGCGTCTCGGACGATTCAATTGTAGGATTACATTCTGGAAATGCGGAGCGATCCGGGGTTCCGTTTGTTCCTTTGAGTTCCCGTTAGTTACCCCGGGAACATATCAATTATACGTTTGTGGTATGTGTTTTGGAAATTTCGGCGTTAAAAGGTAATATTTCAAATATATTTGTTATTGATACACGTTTTGTAAGCAGCGTTTAGTTAATACCATTTATATTTTTTTTATACTTTTTTGTTATTAAAAACTGATAGATTTTTGTATCTAAACAAGTTATGGTAAGAAAAAATTCAACTTGTCTCAGGTGTAAGACGGGAATTAAACCCATATTCCTCCTCTATTCAAACGAGTACTATTCGGATTGAGCTATCGAGACTCCACTTTTGATGCTTATAATTTTAATCTATAATCTAATATCACAAACTTGTTGATTGTGTGTCCGCTCTTTTTCCCGCTCTTTTTCCATTGTATCAATAACGTTACCATAGCAACGCGTTAACCGCAAGTAGTTCGTCTACCGGACGCTAGATGGCGCGAACGGAAAAATATTTAATAATAGAAAAAAAATAAAGAATTTTGTCCACCCGGTGTCGGACTATCGAATTTGTCGGATTATAGAGTACTCTCTAAGATCTCATATGGTCCGGATTTTTTTTAAACAGAATTTGTTATCAAAATGATAACTTTCTATCTGAACTGGTAAGCAATGAATACACGCTAAGGCGCCTCCCTATCATATGAGGTTAAATTCAAACATAGCAATCACAATCAACACAACCCGCGTCGAGCACAATACAGTGTAGAGGTGGCGCGTACAAGTTGCAACCTATTGAATCATGCATTATCTACATAAGTCACAATTTTCAAAAATAATGTTTTTGAAGTTACCTATATTTAACAGCGATAGGCATGTCGGATTACAGAGCGCGTCGGATTAGACAGGAGCCGGATTACTGGGGGTCCACTGCAAACCGAATTTGAATTTAATAATTTAAAGATAATATTTCTAATTTTATAATATTCCATTTTACGCGTCTACAACGATCAATATAATAATAATATATCAAATTTAAACGTTGGAAAAAGTTGCATTGATATCTTAACCGATAGCGGCAAATTTCAACTACCATATAAGGCAAGCGGATTTTTTAACGTTGAAACGTACACTTAATTGGATAAAGTAGCAATTTCAATTATATTCTTAATAACATAATACAAGGTTCGAATTTGTTAGTTATCGTTGCGACCTTAGGCGAATCCTGTCATCCGACACGAAGACGCCACCGCCCTATATCCTGTGAGATTTGATACCACTCTGGCTCCTTGAAGCAAGTGCTCTTTGCCCAGGCAGGGCATTTTTGCCCAAGAGTAAATAATATCGGGACTTTTTGGCGGGAGCGGGAAGCGTTGTTTCAGTGGCTTTGATTTTCTTGTAAAAATTTGTGTTGTGGTGAATATTAGTGTGCAATAATGGTGAATTATTGAATATCTGTTTATTTGGTTCTAACACTTCCGTACACATTTAAATAAAACATATTTTTACATTTTTTACACATAATTTATATTTAATCCTGGCATTTCGACTCCTTTACAGGAGCCGTGATCACAAGATGACTAAGGCAATAACAGTCATATCTTTCCTACTACCTACCCAATACGGTATTCATCACGATCAAATACTATGTCAGGAAATTTATATATAGGTATATATAGATAGGAATTTTATATAGACAGATTATTATTTAACTAGAAGTTAAAAAAATGTAATTGCTTTCCTCTTAAATAACATTTTTACAAAGAAGCGTAGAGATGATCAAAGCGACTTCTTAAGCTAAATCTGAGTGATTGGAGCTTTACGTTTGTTTACGAAAATTCGTTATGGTTTCCAATACACGTGGCGGATATTGTGATGCTATTGACATCGACGTGAGGTGGTTGTGACGTGCTCCGCATCACTAAGTTTGTTTCTCTTATATCTTTATGAAAGGGAGGTGTGGTATTTATTTTTATTTTCATAACAAAGTTCCTAATAAGACGTGTGTCGATACTATCGATACTATCAATTGTTTGTTATTTACGGGCAACAATACTATCGATAGTATCGATAGGTCTATCGATAGCACGTTAATTTTCAGATGAAAAATCGATAGAAATACTATCGATACTTTGGCAACACTAGATCATAAATTTCGACTTACCACGAACCTGGCATACATCTTTCGCTTCTTCAACTCTCAGCTTTTTTATACAAGCTCGTCGGTTAACGGTACTTTTGATCTGTCCTTTCATCCTGTATTTGGTCCCTGAAAATTCGCCTTGGTATACAGTTACCGATGTGCCCATGCACATTTGCCACATATATTTGTCTTGTTAATCTTCTATAGTCCATCCTCTCTGCATATCCAAACCATCTAAGCATTTCTTTTTTTTATCTTCGTCACTATATCTTCTTCCACACCACACCACTTTCTTGTCCAATCATTCCTTATTTTATCCATAAAATTCACTTCAGTTATAATTCTTGAAGCTCTCAGTCCACTGCATTAATCGTGTTTGTTCTGCCAAACCCAAGATTTACTTCCATACATGAGAGTGGGTACCAGCTCTCCTCTATGCACAGCCGCAGCACGTTTTTATGAGCAGACACCTTTTGGCTTCTCATCCCTTCTATCCCTTGTAATCATTGACCCATGGTTCACAAACTCTTCCACTTAATCTACTTTTTCTCTTCCTATCGTAATTGTACATTCAGTCATACTTTCTTCTTTTTCAAGAATTATTTATTTCGTCTTGCTTTTGCGTTTCGTTTCTAGTGCAAATTAAATGGTAGATTTTCAATCGACTTAATTTCTTGGAATTTAACTGGCCTGGTTTTAGTGACATTTTAATGTTACCGGGACGCTATAGTGATATTGTAAAGCAATGGTGTTTTGACAATTTAATTGTTAAAATATGAAGCCGTCTCTGATGAGTCCACTTTCGATGTCAATTTTGGCTAACGTACAAATGCTCGTATTCATCACACAGACATCTATCCATTTCTTTAGTTGAACGCAGAATCGTCGGTGCGAAATGCAGGATCGCTACCGTTGCACGAAACTGTTGACATAAAATAGATATTCAAATTAAATAAGTAATTTTTATTATTCTTTGATTGGATTGCGTTATTTCATAATTATAGTGTCGATATTTTTTTATGCTACAAATTTAATTAACCAACGCCGAAATCTGATTTCAATAAAACAAATATTAAATGTTGCTCTAAGCTAAGCTTAATTTACTTGCAAAAATCCCAACAAAATGTGCGACTTTTTTTTTATCTTCTAAGTATTTTAGAACTCAAAGAAAAAGGTTTACATTGTCTTGATCCATCAAAATAGTTTGGTTATCCATCACAAGAGTAAGGCAAATGTACTTTTTTTTTGTTAAAGCCTCTTTCGTAAATGTTTAACATAAAAGAAACTGGCATTCTGGCATACGACGAAAACCTATTTCGGAAAGTTTAAAAATAGAACGCGAGCACATGACTCAAAAGTGTTTACAGCATAGGCAAGATCCGAATCTGTGAACGAGGGAAATAAATTGCTAGGGCGGGTGGTCGGGAGGGGGCAAGGTGAGGAAATTCAGATTAGATTGAAGGAAGTTTAGATTGGATTGAATTTTCCCGCCACCTTGTTTAAATTAGTATGGGCGGGACGGTTGATGCGTTCGATCCTCGAAACGGAGGATAACATGCTTTTTTTTCTTTAGCTCATTGAACGGTGATTCGTTTGAGTAACATAATAATGTGAGCTTCGATCGATATTATATTTTACGCGGTGGCATATGATATACGAAAAGATTATTTGGAATGTGATCTGTTTAATAATTATTTAAGGATTTCTAGCGAATAATGAGCATAGTATTATTAAAGGGTTAGCCTTCTAGATCAATCTAGAAACAAGCGGGGAGTAAATTCATAAGTTTTATCAACCTTTGTATAGTATAGCATTGTCGGATAGTATTTATATATTACTAGCTTTTACCCGCGGCGTGGCCCGCATTTTTTTTTCAATAAAAAGTATCCTATGTTACTTCTAATACCTCCAAGAATATATGTAATTATGTATGAAGTTTCATGATGATTGGCTTAGTAGTTTTTGCGTGAAAGCATAACAAACAAACTTACATTCACATTTATAATATTAGTAGAGATAGAGGTTTTCATAGTGGCGACACTCTTAACGTCGCAGGTTTGATCCAAAGAATATAGAAACCGTCAATTTTTTTTTTAATTTCAAAGAATCTATGCTTATATAAATAATAATAATATTTCTTATCTTCACACCAATTAACCTAGCCCAAATTACAGGTTATGTTATGGATACTAGGGTAACGGATAGACATACATATATTATACATTAATATGTAATATTATTAGGAAAATATATAAATACCCATGACTTAGTACAGATGCTTGTATTCATTACACAAATATCCCTTCTAGGACTCGAAACCAGGACTGTGGTTACCTTACTTACCGTAGTTAACCTTTAAGTTAAATGCATGTATGATACATTTTCGCTTAGTGTTGTACTTTTAATATAAGTTATCTTTATGTATTAAGTTAGTAAGCCTTTTTAATAAATGAATAAATTAAGTGTTAAAATGCCACTATAATTCTTTAGTGTCTATATCACTTTTTAAAGCGATGGTTTTATACGGACGTTGGGGTCGCTCGCATATAGGCACTCGCCGCGCGGCCATTCTATCCGCGCTAAGCGTCAGATTTTGCCGTTACATGAGAGCGTCAGAATTAGTAACGTTACACGATATACATAGGAGCCAGCTGCGTCCCCACCTCAGTGTGCGTGGCCTTTTGTCTCGCTTTCACTCATGGTAGTGTGTGTGACTTTCTATCTCTTTTTCTACTCTATACACGCTAGTCACTTTTGAATATCCGTTGCCATCAACTGTTTCGTTGATCCTTTCCGTCGATTATTAATAAACCGTGTAAATCATAGTTTTTTTAACGCTTAGATCCTACGCTTTGTACTATAAAGTTTTGCGTCTTTTGGGAGTCCCTCGACGTTATTTTTTTTTCCTCACCTATCACTCAATCATGAGACTTTTTTAACATCTCTCGAAAAATGCCACTGTTGTCCCATTCATAACAAAATTATATCAGCGAAGATAGTGTGTTTCCACCAGATGATTGATGAGGGTCGCTCGGTGGAAGAAGGTAGTAACGTCCAGGGAGCTTTTCAGTTTTAAAAGCTACCATAATAATGGGTCTTCTGGAAAATAATTGCGGTGGCAGTTGATGTATGAACATTGTTTCATATTTTCTCTTTATTCGTTTTGTTTTGTTGAGATATTAAGGACTGGACAGTTTTCATTTATATTGAAAACGGTATTCTTTTCTCAACATACAGATATGAGTTTGTAGTGGAAATTATTTAAGCTTTAAAACTAAATTGATAATTTAAAAATCTATAACGTAAAAAGAAAAACTAATTAAACGATTCTTAGATGGTTTGGACATATAGAGAGGATGGATGAAAGAAGATTAACAAGATAAATGTGCACGGGCAAGTCGGTAACGGCAGACCAAGGTGAACTTTCAGGGACCAAATAAAGGATCTCCTGAAAAAAGGCCAGGTCAAAAGTACCTTTACCGACGAGCTTGTAAGAAAAAGCTGATGACAGTTGAAGAAGCGATAGATGTATATCAAGAACTTGGTAAGTGGAAATCTGTGATCTCAGCAGTGATTTTATGGATGTAAAATACTCCTGGTAGAAACAACCACATCTCTAAGCCCTCAGATGGGATTCGAATCCTTTAGATCAAGGATTAATCACTATCGCTATCCTGGCAAATGCTCTGACCGCTGAGCTACCGAGACGGTAGCAGACGCGTCGAAATTCACAAACGTATTTCAACTTCTACTTCGTGGGTTCGAATCCTACCTGAGGGCTTTGAGATGTGGTGGTTTTGTGTAGATGTATTTTATATCTTATAGAAATATGGCATTGTGAATACAAAAAATAAAATAAATATATTTCTGTTAAAATATTAATAATAATACTAGCGGCCCGTCCCGGCTTCGCACGTTAGGACAAAATTCTTTAATTTTTTTCTGTTATTACATATTTTTCCGTTAGCGCCATCTAGCGTCCGGTAGACGAACTACTTGCGTTAACGCGTTCCTATGTTAACGTTATTGATACAATGGAAAAAGAGCGGACAGATAAACAACAAATTTGTGATCTTAGATTATAGATTTCTTACATTCACACCAATTAGCCTAGCCCAAAGCAAACACTATAAGGCTTGTATTACAGATACTAGGGTAACGGATAGACGTACATATATCATACTATATATAAATATAATACAATTCATCACACAAACATCTGCACCTTCCGGGACTCGAACCCAGGACCGTTACCGTCGCACCAAACAGTTCTATTTTTTTATTGTAAATAAGTAAGCGCTTGACCGCTATCTCGCGATGATGCGATCATGTGGCACGCTTGCCTAGAAGACACCTATACACTCGTGACTTGAACACCCCTAAATTGTATGTGTCAGAAAACACAAACACAGACACAGACGGTACAGATAACAAAATTGGAACCAAAACGCTTAGTGCGATGGTATATCAACCATATCACGGTTGTGCCTATTCGTAAATCTAGTTGTCCGATAAGAAAAAATGGTGGAACAAGGCAATTCTGCTGCACACTCCGAGATGTATCCTATAAAAAACGGATAAATAGCTACCTTTCGTCTATGTTCATGGCTTTTCAGCTAATTATTAAAATGATTGTCGCTGTCGACTAATTGTTCCTCAATGATAGTATTTTATTACGTGTTTTATAATATTCACTAGCTTTCCGCCCGCGACTTCGCCCGCGTGAATTCGGTTATATTGCGGTATAAAGCACAACTATAAGAAAACTTCTCATCCCACGGAAAAATCTAAGAAGCGCGATGTAACGCTGGATACAATTAGTTTATCATAAATAGCGTAACCTATCATTCCACTTCTGATGAATTTTAAAAAACAAATCGTTACCATTTTTTAAAAAACACCCATCGCCATCTATCGCATACCTCAAGAACTAAATAACGTAACTAATACTTATACCAATTAGTAATTCGTTGACTTAAGTGATTTCAGGATAAGTAGATGTAAAAAAAACAATTTAGACGATAAAACAAATTGTACGTCATCCCTCGGGAATTCCTCATTTTCGGGGATTCATTATCGTATCATTTAGCTTCTAAATTTACACATTTATATTCGTTTGCAATATTTTACCTTGTTTTAAACGACACACAGCGCCATCTACAATCCATCCATCAAGCAAACAATATTTTTGTTTTTCCTCGGGAATATCAATTTTTTCCAGGATAAAAAGTACCCTATTATTTAATCCGGACTTTTATCTTTACGTCTGCAAAATTTCAAAGCAATCGGTTCAGTAGTTACGGCGTGAAAGCGGAACAAACAAACAAACAAACAAACAAAGTCACTTCCCGATTTATAATATTAGTAAGGATTATTGAACATAACTACCATACATAGTAATGTAATGCAATGCAATGTTTATTTTATTCAAGTGACTCAAATTTGTTAGTAAGACTTATAAACTATGTTAGTAAGTACCTAAAAAAAATTTATATATATTGAGATGTCCGTTAAAGCGGCCAGTTCTGCACCACTCCCCCCGAAATGGCAAAAGAATGGATCACATAAATGCAGTCCAGTCTGCCAGTCTTAAGAAAGATCAGTTACTTTATATCCATTATGCATCTAAGATCGCTACCGCAGTTAATAGGGCTGATAACCTCAAGGTTTGGAACTTTTCTATTTTGGCTCGAGTCTGGGTGATGTAGTGTTGTCGTTATTTCTGATTTAGCTACTTGGATTTAAGACAATGTATTTCCATCTCACATTGATATTTGTTCATTTATGATAACATCCTGTAATCAAGGCTCCTGTAAAGGAGCTGAAGTGAAGAAACAAGAATAAACGTGACATGGATCGGGTTAAAAGAGGTTTCATTTAAATATACATATGTTACAGTCAAAAGTCATTACCAGTTTAAACCACTTTTGACTGCGAAAATCAGTCAAAAATGTTTTTAACTAAGGGCAGTTGTCTCAAATACTTTTGCCTTATTTTTGCAGACAAAAGTGGTTTTGACTGCTTATGAGTTTTGATTGTAACACTTATAAGGACAAGCGGACCCGGCCACGTGTTGTTATGTTATAAAAAATAAAATGAACCCTATCCTATGTCCTTATTCAGAACAAATCCAGCGATATTTAAAAAAAAAAAACATCACTATCGGTTGATTTGTTTCGGAGTTGATCGCGGTCAAACACTGTAATGGGGAATACATGTATTATCTATACATATAAATAAAATTGGAGTGTCTGTTTTTAATATTGAAATAACCGTTTTTTACTACATGCATATACGGTACATACACCAAAATAACATTTTTTACAATTTTTGTCTGTCTGTCTGTCTGTTTGTTCCGGCTAATCTCTGAAATGGCTGAACCGATTTCGACGGGATTTTGGCAAGTAGCTGATGTAATAAGGAGTAACTTAGGCTACTTATATTTTAGAAAAAATCTTTTATTTTAGAAAAATAAAATAATGTTGCAATGTTGCAAAAAAAAAATAAAATAACGCGGACGAAGTCGCGGGCGGCCGCTTGTGTATACATACATTTGAAAAAGACCAAATTAAATTCCATTTAACGCAAGCTGTGAGACAATTTATAAACCGTAGACCCCACTGTTGCTTGTACAACTTAAACTGAGGGCAAGCTAAAGATGAATTTTCACACAAAATTCTCGTCACTGTTTCATTTTTCAGGCTTCCAAGCTTCAAGTTATGAATTATATCCCCTCTGGCTTCGCTACTCAGTGAAGAAATTAAAAAACACCTTGAGGGGGAAATCATTCTGCAGACACATTTTTTTCCAATCTTCTTTATTTATAAAACTCGTGAGGATTAAAGCTTGAAATAATTTATTTTAAACGTAATCAAAGTTAACCTACTTGCAATCTTTTTTTTTAATAAAAAATTAACAATGATACATGTTTAAAGAAAATCCTGACGTTTCGATGAACAAAATAAAATAATTTTGCATTTATATAAATTTCAACAAGAACGTGCCTGATTAAAGGATTGTGAAGGTAGTAGAAAATATATGACGAACATTGCCTTAGTCATCCTGTGATCACGGCTCCTGTAAAGGAGTCGAAACTTCAGGATTAAATATAAATTATGCGCAAAAAACCGTTAGTAAGTAGGTTTTAATTTAAATGTGTGATGTGCGCAGAAGTGTAAGAACTAAATACCGTTTAGATTAATTGTATTCTAAAGAAATTATTACTCGGTAATCGGGTGAGTGCTCTTCCAAATCAAGCAGTTAAATCTATAATCTAAGATCACAGTGGTTTGTGTGTTTGTCTGTCCGCTCTTTTTCCATTGTATCAATAACGTTACTATAGCAACGCGTTAACCGCAAGTAGTTCGTCTACCGGACGCTAGATGGCGCTAACGGAAAAATATTTAATAATAGAAAAAAATTCAAGAATTTTGTCCACCCGTGCGAAGCTGGGACGGGCCGCTAGTGCATCTTAATAAAAATACATTTTATGGTTTGTTCGATACTTGTAAAAGTATTTACACTCGATGTTGTAGGTAGCAATACCTAGAACATCGAGAGATGTCGCTAACGTCAGCTTAAGAAATAGGTGATTTGGAAAACTCGAGGGATCTTTCAAGGTCTCGAACGTGGGTTCAAGCCGCGCCTATACATCTGAGATAAGTTAGATTTTTTTCTTGTTATAACAATAAAAATGATATTTCTTACATTAGCACCTATCAGCCTAGCCCGAAGTAAGCACTATAAAGTTTATATTATGGCCCATGACTCAGGTACAATTGCTCGTATTCGTCACACAAACATTTGCCGCTTCCGGGACTCGAACCCAGGACGATCGGTGCAAAGGCGAGATCGCTACGGTTGCACCAAGCGGTCATTCTTTCGATATAAAATTCCAACAGAAATGCTTAAAAAACAAAAATGTAATTTAATTGTAAACTGTTCAAAAATTTCAATGGTCTTCTATAACTAAAATATATCATAAAAATGTCTACATTTTTTGAACTACAAAACTGTTGAGTGAGAATTTATTTAATTGTGAATTTGAACGAACGTGCGTTTAAATCCTCGACATTTATAGAATTTCCATGATAGCAAATATGCTTCATTACTTCGCCCACTCTATTAAAAGTAAAAAAAAACTGTTATATTTTATAACCAGTGAGCACGGCTCCTGGAAATATTTCGAAACGTGAGAGTTAAATAAAAAACATTTAAACATTCTCTCCGCAATCCGGCAGAAGGTTTTTCAATTATTTTAAGTTTTTTAAATAAAAAGTGAAACCGTAATTTAATTTGCAAATGGAAATGTCATTATTGTATTTTGGTAGAGCTACTATTGTTTAGTAGATAGATCAATAAGCACATAATGCCCCCACAGTTGGGAAACAGTTGTTCCCATATGGATATTAAAGGTTATAGCTGAACCGCTTAAATGAGTGTTCGCCCGCGTGGGACAGGGGTGCGGGGGTACGGTGACAAACGGGATCAAGAGAGAGCGGGTGGCTGGCGCGTATATCAATAGTATTTCTAACGATTTTTTTATCTGAAAAATAACGTGCTATCGATACTATCGATACTATCAATAGTTTGTTATTTACGGGCAAAAATACTATCGATAGTATTGACACGTTTTGAGCTATCGATAGTATCGATACTACGATCGATAGTCCTGCTACCTATCCCTATCAATAGACTATAGATTGATTATCGATAGGTCGATCGGAAACACTACTTCATTGTCGTCCAGACTTTGATGCGGGATGCACGATGTATCGCGTCGCCGCGACACAAATCTTAGTCCGCCAATGTATGTAGACAAGAACATCGCGTACGCTCTTATGCTGGGGCTACATTAGCGGGCTACGGGGGCATAGTGCGCCCCCTTCCCCCCTTTTCCGTACCCCCCTATGTCACCGTACTCCTGCGCCCCCTGTACCGCGCGTGCAAACACTCATTTAAGCGGTCGCCCTATAGAGAGGGTCACCGGCTCTCCCCCACGACACGGCGTGCCATTAGCCGAGGTCCGAGCCCTTAGAGGGGCATCCTATGGCACCCTGTGCTCCCTTTCCGGCTATAGCGCTGTAGTGACTCTATACTGGATCAAAGACTCCTTCATGGGAGATGCCGTCCAGCTAAAAAACCACTATGGTGGCTCGCTACTCTTGGCTTGAGGTCCGTCTAAGCATTTTGCCGTCCCAAAACCCGGTATCGTTGTTAAGGTCATCTGCGACCAACATCAATCACAGAGCAAAAGAAAAAAAGAGGATCACCGACCTCCCAAGTTCAGTGCATTGTGATTACTAAGCCTCAGGAGATCTATTTTAAATGCCAGCCTATGTAAAAAAAAATCTCTTCATATCTTTCTAGGAGGTAAATTCCGCTATCTTAAAGTTAAATGCAGACCTTGATAGCATCAGTAAGTGGTCAGCAGACTTCGGTGTTGTGGTCAATCCGGCAAAATGTCAGGCTATTGTTGTGGGCGGCTCGAAACAACTTGCTCAGATTGACCACAGTTCCCTTCGCCCTATCATGTACGAAAACTCTGCCATCCCTGTCAATCTTAGTGTCAAAAATCTCGACTTACACATCGACTGCTCCCTTAGCTGGACTACTCAAGTCGCTGAGGTGAGCCGTTCAGTTACATCTTCTTTGCGTTTCTTAAACCGTTTCAAAAATTTTCTACCCATCAAAACTAAGACTGCACTAGTTAGTTCCCTCATTTTCCCACTCTGTGATTATGCTGATGTATGTTATCCTGACTTAAATGAAGAGCTTCTTAATAAACTGCACCGCCTTATCAACAATGCTATCCGTTTTATTTTCTGCCTGCGGAAATATGATCATATTTCTGCTTACCGATCGCAACTCAATTGGCTACCCATTCGTCAGCGCAGGCAGTCGAGACTACTTTGTTCACTGTACTCTATAGTTAATAATCCCCACTACCCAGAATACTTGAAATGCAAATTCAATTATTTGTGTAATTCTCATAAGCGCCAACTTCGCTCTGCTGATTCTCTTGCTCTGTCTATTCCTCTCTACCGTTCTGGTTTTATGTCAAATTCTTTCACACTCCAAGCTATACGTCTCTGGAATGGCCTCCCAGACTCTATTCGTAGCTCTCCCAGTAGAATTACGTTTAAAAAGAAAGTTCACGTTTTCCTCACTGAAGGTTTATAGTAATAGTAAAATTGCTATAAACCTTGAGTGAGTGATGGAATCATCATATTTTTGTAACTTATTTAATGTATTTAGTTGTATGTATATATATATATATATATATATTTGGTTTATATATGTAGTGTAATATAGTTATATACGTAATGTATGTATTGTATATAATGTAATTTGTATGTTAAACTGATAAGTTTAAGTATATATCTCTATTGTATCCGCATTTAAGTGTCTTTTTTCCCAAAGGTTGACTGGGAGAGAATGCAATTAGCATTAAGTCCGCCTTTTGTACCATTTTATATTTATGGTCAATAAAGATTTTTAAATAAATAAAAACATATTTCCATTACTTTTAGTTGATAAAATACTTCTAGTAAGAACATCAATTTTAAATATTTTGTTTGTCTTATCTCAAAAATATAGTTTTGTGGCTTAGCGAACGGATGGCTCATTGCTTCTTAAAGCACGGAACGCGTTTTCTATAACAAAGTATGTAAAAGCGTAAAGATGTTTTAGTACTTTAGTTGTATTACATTAGTTTTTAATTAACAGTGGAAAATTTTGAAAGTCCATCACAAAACAATGTACTGGAGTGTCCACCGCGAAATGAAAGATGCGTTGTGTTTATAACCGCTGATAGCCAATCTTTGTGGTGCTCTAAAGATGAGACCTATATCTTTGCAATCTTTGTGGCCGAGTGGCTCGCATACAGGTTTTAGAAAAAGACTTTTCTTTATTTTGCTCGGGTCTGAGGGTTGGTGTATGGTCATTGCTTCTGAATTCCATAACACACGTGCTTTAGCTGAATAACTTGGGTTCAGAAATATGTATGTGATGTCGTTTATTTTTAGGGTTCCGTACCCAAAGGGTAAAAATGGGACCTTATCACTAAGACTTCTGTCTGTCACCAGGCTGTATCTCAAGAACCGCGATAGATAGACAGTTGAAATTTTCACAAATTATGTATTTCTATTGCCGTTATAACAACAAATTCTAAAAACAAAAAAATATATATATTTAGGGGGCTCCCCTAAATATATATCCCATCAAAAACAATACTTGTCAAAAAAACCAAGTCTCGCAACTCAGTTGTTCTACGGTAAAAAGTTGTGCGATCCATGTAATACCAAGTCGGTTATTAATTTATTCAGTCCCTACTTAAGCGAATTTCTGTCTTAATACGTCCAGTCTGTCCAGTGGTTCCAGTCTCTCCAGTGGTCTTAGGTCCGTGCCGCTTTTTTGCTCGACTTGGCGGGGGCACTGCTGTGCCCCCAGATATACAATACAATAAATTAAAAAATAAATATATACAATAAACGCGATTTTTTTGCGAAATTTTCACAAAATGCTCAGATGTATTTTTACTTTAATAATAAAATTAAAATAAAATAAATATTTAAATGGGTTCTCATACAACAAATGTGATTTTTTTACTTAACTAAAAGTTTATACAGAAACCTTCGTGCTCGAGTCCGACTCGCACTTGGCCGGTTTTTTCATTTGGCTCCTAAACTGGATACAATACATTTATATTATACATATAAAAGCATAAAAACTAATTTACTAGAATTTACCCTACTCAAAATACAGCATGCTTAGTTACAGATCGAAATTGACAACTACGTAATATGTAAGTAATCTATTTTTAAATATTTTTTTAATTTAAATATTTCAATTTACCCTCAAATGAAAAACAATAATAACTAAATAACCATTTTTAAACAATGCAAACCGAGGCCACAGAACCATTAAAAATATCAAATTTAAAACGTATAGAATTATAAAACTCACACATACGATACAATGGAGATTATATTGATTTATGACCAGCATTTCACTCGAAACTGCTGCTCCAAAAACCATTGTAGTAATTTGCAATTGGTCATTTCTCAGATTGAGAGTTTTAATTTTATCAGCGTAACTGCCTTTTTATAAGCATTCGCACCAGATCACACACAATTGACATTAACAAAGCCACTGACCTTTCGAAATTAAACCGTAGCACTACGTCAGTGAATTTCATCAGTGGATCATCAAATCAAAGCGTGCCCAGGATAATTTAGGCAACGACAGCCCCGACTTGCCCTCATCAAAGCGACAGGATTAATCGGGCTATACGAGTAATATTACCCCGGGAAAAATCCCGTAATAAATTTTAGTCTCAACAATTTCGACGTGGCACAAATTTATCATGGTGCCCCGGTGACAGCGGCTGTGCTGTTTCACCGAACGTTTTCATTTTTATTTCTATATCGTCTAGTTAAATTAGATCGTTAAATGATCTTGGAAGGCGCTGGCAGTTGGCAGGCATTAATATGTATATATCTAATATATAAAATTCTCGTGTCACGGTGTGCGTAATTGTACTAATCCGAAACGGCTCGACCGATTTTCATGAATCTTAGCGTGCATATCGGCTAGGGTGGAGAATCGGACAACATCTATTTCTCATCCCCTTAAATGTTAAGGGTGGTCCACCCTTAATTTTTTTTTTGACAAAATTTTTTGTTTTTATTTTTTATGATACATCATACAAAATACATACAACCCTAAATTATCACCCGTCTACTATCAACCAATATTTTTTATTTATTAATTAAAAACTTTTCCTAGAAATAATATACATGGCAAAACAACGTTTGCCGGGTCAGCTAGTATATATATATTTATTTATAGCTGTGGCTCAGTAAGGTGTTATAATTTGTAATTGTTGTAATTATAAGTTAAAATTAAACCTATCGTAGGTATGTCCTAAGTTAGAACCAATCCAGCAAAATGAAAGAAGTCATCAAAATCGGTTGAGCAGTTTCGGAATTCATGGCGGTCAAACACTGTGACGGGGAATTTATATATTTTTATGCAGTGGATAAGAAAATTTTAAAAATAATAGCTTGAATGAATTTAATGGATAAAATAAGGAATTATGTGATAAAAGAATGGTGTGGTGTGAAAGAAGATATAGTGATGAAGATAGAAAAAGAGATGCTTAGATGGTTTGGACATGTAGAGAAGATGGAAAAAGTGCAAGGGCATTGCATTGCATTTTTAATACTACCTTATAAGAAGAAAAAAATGAACGCGGTTCACATTTTGTCCCGCCTTTAAATAACTTTTGGGTCGAGTAAATTTTTTGTAGTGTTTATCTAGTTTTGATTAACTTTTATAAAATATAAAATAGAATACACCAAAACAATTGTCTAATATTATATATTTGTATTAATTTTATAAGATCATTTACAAAACTACTACTTTGGTGCGTTAACCATAATTATATTTTTTTACCCTTATTCGTAAGTACTCCGGTATCGTTGGACCTAGTTTGCCTAATAAAAGGTCACGTTTTTAATTAGATAGACGTCTTTATTATCAATCAATTTAGCTGAAAATTTAAAGTACATTAAAAATCTATGAACGTAAATATTGATAAATGAGCTTTCACAATTTTCTTTTATTACTTTATAATTTTTGTATCTAATACGGAACTAGACTCATTTTGAAATACATTTTTAGTTCTTACTCTTCCACGCTTATCGCATATTTCAATAAAGTTTAACCGTATAAGAACGCGTTTGTTCTGTTAATTTTATTTATTATTTAATCCTGACGTTTCGACTCCATTGCAGGAACCGTGATCTTAGAATTAAATTAGGCTATGATCGCCATACTTTTGTGATTTTGTCATCCGTCCTTCAAACAGTTGAAAATTATGACAGTAACATGAAGTGTGTATCTTTGTTAAATCTAACTTACATTAATTTTAAAATTATCATCGTCAAGATGTGAAGACAAGCTTTGTCAGATTCCACATAAAACTGCTTTATTCGGTAAACATCTGTATGGTTTTGATCCGAGTATTTACATCAAGCTACCGACAGACATAAAAGAAATTAATAATATTATGACACATACATTGACTCTCAAGGTTTTTTAAATAAATAAAGCATATTATATAATGAATGAATATTTAAGTGATCCCGACATTTGAGATTAAATGTGTCCTAATATTGATATCTCAATTTTTATATAGTTACCATTGTTATCACATTTCGTTAGATATTTTTAATATTTTTATTACTCTAATAGGTAATGTAAAACCCTTTTATTTATAACACCAAACTGTAATTACCCTTTTTTAGCAAATAGACATATTGTTACAAATATTACTAACAAGTATAATATTACAAGAATTAGTTAAGTGGACAACTCACACCAATAGGTATCCATAATCTTTACATATAAAAATTGCCTGTCACTCTGTTTGACCGCGATGAACTCCGAAACTATTTAACCATTTTGATATATTTTTTCTCATTTTGTTGGATATGTTCCGACTTAAGACATAGGATAGGTTTCATCATAATTTATATATTTTTTATAATTTCCAATTATAATAACTCAGCCACAGTAACGCGTAGCCGGGTCAGCTAGTATAAGCATATCAATTAATAAAGAAAGTGGGCGTACATACGAAAAGTAGATACTAGCAGTGGAACAGAATGTTTTAGTAAGCTCTTTTTGTAAATAATAAATGCAAGATGGAGGTCGGTCCCCCTGTCAGAGTTTCTTTCGAAAGTGTCTCTCAATTTCCGAACTAGTGGTAGACTCAGTAGTTTACAGTTATCATAGATATAATAAAGCGATTTAATAAAATACTAAATAAAAAAATAATTGTATTAATTTAACAGTTAAATAATAATAATATTTCATACGCTCACACCAATTATCCTAGCCCAAAGTAAGCACTTTAAGGCTTGTGTTATGAATACTAGGGTAACGGGTAGACATACATATATGATACATAGATATATAATATTCATAGAAATATATAAATTCCCATGACTCAGGAACAGATGCTCATATGAACCCAGGACCGTCGGTGTGAAAGGCAGGATCTCTACCATTGCGCCAAACAGCAGTCAAAATGAAATGCGCAAGTAATCCGGTGAAAGTGGTTATATTTAAAATTGTGACGGAAGCGGAAGTGTAAGAACTAAATATTTAAAGACTTGTATCAATAAATCTTTTTTCGTATAAATAAACCAAAACTTTACATACCACGCCATAGTATTTTCTATAATCATTCATTCAGTTGAATGAACTTATCGACCTGAATTCAACATTAAAAATAAAAATGAACGAATAAAAGAAGCCTGCCTCTTGGTTTCCAACGTTTGGGACCTTTTGGTGATTCGCAGTACAAAAAAAGAACCACCCGTAATTGCTGTCAAGGCTTTCTGATATGGCCATTAGATCAGCGAATTTTAATTTAATAAAATGTTTTTAACCTGACTGACATTGTAATCCAACAGACACCGCGTAATATAAAATTCGATTTATTACAATTTCATTTAACTAGAAAAAAAACGCTGACAATATGATAAATATAAAAATATTTTCTGTGGAAATGGTGTCTCGTGGACTAACACATCAGTACAATTGTAAAAATTTAGCCACGTCAGTCGAAGACGCTTCGGTTCGCCTAAAATAATTTAATTATCCTAATTTTATTTCACACACTAATCGTTGGCCTTATTTGATATCCGTTGCAAGTAAGATAAGTTAGATATTTCTCTATCTCTTGCCAGCCAGCAAGTTACATCAAATTGGTGATTCAATATACCCGTGGTAAGTCAAAACGCGCTCCAAGGAAATTATTAATATCTCATAACTCAACAACATATATTTTGGGTTAACAAAACAAAGATAGGGTTAAAAATTGCCAAGGACTGTAAAGGCCTCAGTTGCTTAGCAATTACATTTAGTTGCGTGTGACACATCAAGCTATTGAAATCAAGTTCGCGCTAAATGAGTTTTTAATACAATTTTGTCTAAATTTAATGTTATCTGTCTCAAAATAAAATTATACTTTTTACTTTGACTCATTGAAATTAAACGCTTTTTACGGATACTTAATTTTATTAAATAATGTCGTTTGTGATAATTTCCTTTTCGATATGTTGGTATATTTAAGATGTGTTCGATAGGAACTAATATTTCTCTTCTTTGAAAATAATAATAATATTTACCACACTCACAACACTTAGCCTAACCCAAACAAAGCAAAAGCTAAATTCTTTTTTTTTCAATACCAACAATTAACTTTGCGCTCAACCCTCCCGCCGGTTTCGTGGCTCCTAATAATGTTTCCCCTTCAGAGGACGATACTCGTCAATGACAAATTAGGATATCTTGCGGAGCACGAAATTGCTGCCGCCATATTACATATTGAATTTTTTTCCTTTTTTTATGCTATAATATTACCAACTAATTGCTAGCGGGAAAAATAAGTGTTTTATTGTTTTTTTTCATATAAAATCACCTCGAGAGTTTATGTAGCAAAAATTTATGTGTTATTTTGTTTGACATGAGTTCATCGTCAAGCTTAATAGGCAGAGACACAATATTAGGACGTAAAAATTAGATCAGGCTACCATTACCGTAACAGGTGGTTTTATAGCAGGCAGTCCAGCCTGGCTTTCCCGTCGTTAACAAAAAGAAAAACGAAAAGAGCTGGCCACCATGGCACTGCATCGTTTTAAGTGCTAGAGCATTATTGAGGAGTATTTTAGTTGTATGAAAGCTATTTTATTGATTTATTTAATAAATTCGGTTCCTATTTTTTAACTGATCTTAATTATGAAATACATGGTATTCAGTAAAATCATTAGCAATATCTTCTATCTTATATTGATCTTACTTTTAGTATCGAAAGTCTTGTGTTCATGTTCCGGAAGGGACAGATGTTTGTGTGATGATAACGAGCATTTGTACCTGAGTCATGGCTCACTTTGGGCTAGGCTAATTGGTGTAAATGCGTGAAATATTGTTATTTTTATTAGATACAAATATCAGTTTCTTCTTAATCAAAAACCCTGAAGAAATATTTTCAAAGTTTTCTTGTTAGCTCTTTTACTAACTAGGTAAATAATTATTATTCCCTACACTTACATAACTTTGGGTAAAAATACAATTTTACTTCTTTTTGTCCCCAGGAAATCGAACACTGTTATTACCACGGCACCGTGAAGGACTACCCTGGAGCGTCGGCCGCCTTCCACACATGCAATGGCGTCTCCGGCGTCATACATATAGGCAACGAGACTTTCGTCATACATCCGTTCTACGGCGGCGATCTATCGGTCAGTGTGCATGCTTTCTACCATTTTAGAAGAATACAAACATTTTGTCGCTCAAGATAAAATACAATCATTAATATTATTATTTATCACGGTTCAAAGGAATTTTGATTGCAAATTTAATTGCTGACGATTATAAATACACGTAAAAACAATATTATTTTTAAATTCCAGTTATTTTTGATAATTTCTTGATTTAATAATAAATTTTAATTTAGTACCTGGGAAGCTTTTAGCTTTAAACTTAACGCATAAAAATTACCTGTCTAGATTTTCTTAAGTACCTAATTTCTTAGGTTTTTACAAAAAAATACGAAAAAGAGAATTCTGAGCTAGATTTCAAACCCACATATGTGTGGAAAGCCAGACGCCATTATAGCTTTGATTATGGTTGAAGTACTAATAATGGCAGATTTCGTCGTTTTGGTTCGTTCCTTCGTTTTTCCTCGATTTGAACACTTTAACAGGTATTTTAACAAAATACCAAAATTGTCTAACTTGATGTGTGGTTCAAAGTACACCTAAGTTTTTTCATAACAATTTTGCAATAAGTTTTTTTTATAATTTTTCATATTACAATAATATAAGTATCAACTATATTTTCTTAACTCAGGATTCTTTTATTACTTACTTAGATATCTATTAATCTTCTTATTAAGATTCTGAAGTTTGATCAGTTGTGTTCGATTATACACAATTGATCAAACTGTAGAATCAACAAATCAGATGAACTACTATTATTTTAAAAATAACTTTTTGTATTTACATTTGGGTCTCACCATTAAATACAGGATGTCTTACATCCTATGCTTGAAAATTGTGTAATTCAAACTTCCGATTTTCCGGTTTTTATGTCAAAAATAACAGGGATGCTTTTTTGTCGTAAACCGACCGCATCCGAATAGTCCCCGTCGGAGATGACTGATGCGTCTCGTTACGACACTCGCCACCTCCAATTACCCTCATTATTTACCAGTTAACACCGGATGGCAACGATTTTCCCCACTTTCGGGGAGTTTATTACTGAAACCTTTTCTGAAACCCTTCATGAGCGAGTCGTGATTGTTTTATAGTATTTTTCTATTTAAAATTATTTATCATACAAGATAATGCTATCTTATGAAATATGCAAAAATATACAAAATCCTAAAACTAAAAGGCTGATTCATCTTAATCGATTGTCCAAGAATTTGTAAAAATGTTTCTTTTGAATACGAGAGGTTGGTGTTCTCATTTATGACACAACGCTAGCCTACAACGTAAAAAGTAGAAAGGTAGAAATTTCAACGAGTGTTCACGAGGCTCGGTAGCTTAATTAGGAGAGCATCCAAAGATTGCGGGTTCGATCACCGCCTGAGAATTTATTTGTGGGTCAAGTCGTTTTTCTCTAGTATTTCCTGTCAAAAATATTTTTTCTATTATAAAAAAATTATCAATATTTTTATAAGGATCACCATATGACCTTCACAAGCTCGTTCAGCCGTTGCCAAATCTCAAATTGGCCTATTTATAGATTTAATCCTATTAGTCTGCCTGTTTGTGGAAGTTTGGAGGCATGAGTTTTAACTTTGATAACAATGCGAAAGTTTTTGAATAAAAATTTTCTTACTTGTCATAACGCTAGATGGCTATTGTCAACAAAAATCCAAATTGATATTGAACATTATCAATAGTTTTTTAAGTTTAAAATCATTTGTAAAAACAATATTTTGGTAGGTTTATTCGTAGTTAGCAGTGAATTTCTTCTTACATCTTATTTTGTATAAATAAGGTTAAGAAAAAAATATGAACAATGAAATATTAACCCCTAAATAAAATTTGTGCCTGTACTTATATACGACTGTTAGAAGATATATTTCTCTGTAGCATCTAAGAAAAAAATGAGAACATGATTGAAAAATATTATAAAAAAACAATAAATAAAGGTTTAATCAAATGTATATGAGTTAATATCTCTTTCTTAACAATTAATAAAATAAAAATAACTTTAAAATATCGAAAAATTACTTTTTAAATCACCTTATACTTTGTTTCGAGACTGATCTGACGTTGAAGATACACTGTGTACCTACTCATTTTACAAGACTACAAATAATCCTCCTATTTGTAAATAATCTTTGCCGAGAAGAAGCCGCAAGAAACTCAGCAAAAGCTGTTTTCTTTTCTTAACTTGAATATACAATGAAAATATTACGCACCATAAATTCTGGGAAGGTTGAACACCACATACAAAGTAACTAATTACGCTCCTTGATGTTATTTCTTCATTCTCATGCAAACTGTATGCATCTAGTTTATGCAAAACTCCTCTGCAGTTTACCAATTTCGAGAGGGATTTGTTGCCAACTTGAGTAAAATACTTTAGCGTCGTGTACTTATGATTAACTTATATAAAACTAAGTAAGCTCATAAGATGCAAGAATCCAAATACTGTTTTGGCGATTGCATAAGCGTTGGGATATGTAGAATACCTAATTTTTTCTATATAATGCCTCAAGTGACAACAAGACAAACCTTTATCTAATTATGGGGGAAAAACCCACTTTGACTAACAAGCAATCACAGCGCACGACCAATAATAGTAATCTCAACTTCTTTTATAAAGCGCACAGCAAAGGAGAGGAACTCCCTCCCTGCGTCTGTATTTCCGAGTACTTATAACCCATTTGTTTTTAAAGCCAGGGTGAATAGGCACCTTCTGAGTTAGCTCTTTCCATCGTGGATTCTGTCTTTGCCCCCAGGCTTGATTGGGAACAAGAGCGAACCATTCGATATAAAAAAAAATCATGATACTCAAATTCGAATCAATTTAATTTCAGATATTTGAATCTATACTTTTTAGTAACAGTGAATGATATTATATCCTATGTTAGTAAGTTAGAAGGCTTAGATGGTTTGGACACGTAAAGAGGATGGACGAAAGAAGATTAACAAAACAAATATATGAGGCAAATGTGCATAGGCAATCGGCAACGACAGACCAAGGCGAACTTTCATGGACCAAATAGAGGATGTCCCGAAAAAAGGCCAGTTTGAAAGTACCCTTAACCGATGAGATGGTATGAAAAGGCTGATGAGAGATCGTGATAGGTGGAAATCTGTCCCTACCCTTGCGGGAGGGAAACGTGATTTTATGTATCTATAAAACTCGGTAAGCTTATAAGATTTTAATTTAATTTTCTTTAATCTAAGATCACAGTGATTGGTGTGTTTGGCTGTCCTCTCTTTTTTCATTGTATCAATAACGTTACCATAGCAACGCGTTAACCGTAAGTAGTTCGTCTACCGGACGCTAGATGGCGCTAACGGAAAAATATTAAATAATAGAAAAAAATTAAAGAATTTTGTCCACCCGTGCGAAGTCGCGACGGGGGGCTAGCTTATGATTAAATAAATAAATACAACATAACTTCATTTATTTAAAAATAAAAAATAAATATGCTCATTGTCTAGTAATATATTATTATATAATTTGTTTTGTGCGATAAAAGAATTGATATTTCATTTATAATGTAAACTCAATTAAATTGTAATTTTATATTAATATGTTATAGAATTAAGGTCTTAAATTGCAAAAACCCTTACAGGGTGTCACATGTACAAGAAAACGTAACTAAAGTCCTTGTAAAAATTGGTTTAGACAAGTTGTGACATGCTTGTTTACAAACCGTCTAATTTCCCTGTATATAACTGAGACAACTGTCATGTTAACCTGCCTATTTGGGAAACTGGGTAAATAAAAAACCTCTCAAATGATAAATAGTTCTAGGTCCCTTGAGTGAAATGATATGAAAATAACTTTATTTACTTAAAATAAGTAATATAATTCATCCAACATTTTTAGGTACCTACCACCCATTCAGGACGTCTCTTAACTGACAAGAAAAATGGACGCAAGGAACTCGTCGGCTATAACAGAAGTAACGACATTTACAATATTATAAGTCGTCACCATACATAATTCACAAAAATATTATTTTGTAATAACAATAATAGCAGTGTTATGATTGCATTATTTCGTTGATTACAACAAAATCAACAAGTATCTGTTTTAAGTAAGTATCCCTAAAAATTGCAATAATATACAGGGAATAAAGGACAAATTTAAGAAAGCAACAAAGATGTATGTTTAGTATCGACACTAATATTATAAAGAGGAAAGATTTGTATTTTTGTATGTTTGCAATGAATAAACTCAAAAACTACTAAGCCGATTTCAAAAATTCTTTCACCATTGGAAAGCTACATTCACTCTGAGTAACATAGGCTATATTTAATGCTAGAATTTTGTCCACCCGTGCGAAGCCGGGACGATACTGTGGGTTAAAGCAGACCCATCTCCCAAGGCAGCATCCGTTCACTAGCATTAGGGAGCGTTACGACCCGCACCACATGCCACCACCCAAGAGATGTATTAGGAAAGCATGTCATGTCAACTGGTATCAACTGTTGTCAATGTGTTAAAGTTATTGAGTTTCCAGTTAAACAGGTTTTCATTGTTTCCTTAACTTTTTCCTTAGACAATAACTGAGAATAAGATCTCCTCAAACTATATATACAGCTATGCAATTCGGTACCATTTCACAAGTTGCGGTAGAATTATATATCATTACAGCAACTCCGTGAAGCTATTAAGATTTTTCTTTGAGCGATTCGCTTTTCGAGAATTTTGCAAGAGTTCCTCTCGTTCGAACAAATTGCGGCTAGGTACTACTCTCTTTGTGAAAAGGCGTTCTGTGCAGTTTTATTTACTTATATCTAATGATATTTAGATAAAATACTTCTACTGGATTCAGAACGCGTTATATTATTTTTATATCAATCTGACATTTCGACTCCTTTACAGGAGCCTTAATCAAGGTATGGCTAAAGTCATTTACAAATAATCAAATAAAATGCAATTTGAAACATTTTTATTTGTATAATTTTAACAGTTAGGAGTGTGCCCAATGTGTACGACGACCTAGGAAATCCTGTGATCACGGCTCCTGTAAATTATTTTTCTATTTTAATTTTATAATACACTCGTTGCTGCTTAATAAATAAGATGGAGATCGGCCCTTCTACCCGAGATTGTTTCGCCAGTTCTCGGAAGGGCCTCCCAATTTCCGAACTGTTAGACTCAGTGGTATATAATTTAATAACTTAATAAAATGCAAAATAAAACAATTAGATATGTCTAAAAAAATTAACAGTTAGGAATGTGCCCGATTAAAATATTGTGAAAGTAGTGGAAAATATATGACGACCATTGCCTTAGTCATCCTGTGATCACAGCTGCTGTAAAGGAGTCGAAACGTCAGGATTAAATATAAAATAAATTACGCGCAAAATCCGTAAAAAAAGTAGTTTTATTCAAATGTGTAATATGTTGGAAGTGTAGGAACTAAATTATTGTCCAATATTTATTAATTTATAGTTACAATAATTAACGTTCATTACATGAGCCTAACTATTACTGTCAAATTAAAGCAATTACAGGCATATTGAATCGCAACTACAATTAATACGCCTCCGATATTCCGTTTCAGTCATTAATATCGATATTATGGTATATATTTCATATTCACGAGCTTATAATGTCCTCACTACCGGAAAACAGGCTTTAGTTAACTGTACCACAGATTAAATAAACACTATACGATATAATAGGGGTTAAAGTATGAAATTGCCGTTTTATTGCAATAGGTTCTTTGAATTGACATAGAATCTTCATGGTTTGAGGTTTTCGAATGAAACTTTTTTTAAATGGTTTCTATGATGTTCTTTTTTTAAAAAATGTAAAACATTTGAATATCGACTTTCAATTGTTATTGTTATTCAATTTAGACAAGAAAGATGGATACTGCGAAAATTCGAGTTATTTTTGAATACGAGTTCCGACGCGGAACTAACGCGGCAGAAACAGCCCGCAATATCAATGCTGCGTTTGGAGAGGGGTCTACTAATGAACGCACCGTGCGATTTTGGTTTAAACGCTTTCGTGATGGAAATTTCGACTTAAAGAACGAGCCACGAGGAAGACCGCCCACACAGGTAAATAACGATGAATTAAGAGAGATAGTGGAAGCCGATCCTAGTCAAAGTACCCAGGAATTAGCGGCATGGTTTAACGTTACCTTACCCACAATATTGACTCACTTGCGTCAAATCAATAAAATAAAAAAATACGAAAAATGGGTGCCTCATGATTTGACTGATCTGCAGAAAGAAACGCGTGTTGAAACTTGTGTTGCCTTGTTGAACCGGTACAGAAATGAAGGAATATTGGATCGAATTGTAACATGTGATGAAAAGTGGATTCTTTATGATAACCGGAAAAGAAAAATGCAATGGCTGACCCCAGGTCAAATGCCACAACAGTGTCCTAAAGCAAAACTTACCAATAAAAAGGTAATGGTAACTGTTTGGTGGTCTCAGCATGGTGTTATTCACTATAGTTTTCTCCGATCTGGTCAAGCAATAACGGCAGATGTCTATTGTGCCGAACTCCGAACCATGTTGACAAAACTAGCAGTAAAACAGCCCCGACTCATGAATCGATCTTCACCATTATTGCTCCACGACAACGCGAGACCTCACACAGCACGAGAAACCATTTTGACCCTTCAGGAACTGCAGTTAGAAACCATTCGTCATCCTCCGTATTCACCAGACCTTGCTCCAACGGACTACCATTTTTTTCGTGATTTGGACAATTATCTACGTGACAAGAAGTTTTCTTCCCAGGAGGCAGTACAAAATGCTTTCACACAGTTTGTGCAGTCTAGATCGTCGGAATTCTATCGCAAAGGCATTAATGACCTTCCCATTAGATGGCAGCAATGTATAGATAATAATGGCAACTATTTTGATTAAATAAATTTGTTAAAAATTTAAAAAATAAACAATATAGATTTTCAGTACAAATCGGCAATTTCATACTTTAACCCCTAATATCTGCTGTCTGCTAGCTAAAAGCTTATTGTGATAATTAAATGATATTGTTTTTTGTGGATTATGTATGGTGACGACGAAAAATACTGTAAATGTCGTTATTTCTGTTACATCTGACGAGTTTCTTAAGCCAGTTCGTTTAGGAAGTGCCTTCCAGTTTCCGAACTAAGTATCCTTATTGTTATTACCTTAGTGATCATGTGATCACGGCTCATCGACTTCAGGATTCGAAACATCAGATTTGTTTTTTATTGTAAATAGGTAAGTGCGTGGCCTCTATCTCGCCTGATTATAACCGATGATGCGGTCTAAGATGTGACGCGCTTGCCTAGTAGACACCTATTCACTCGCAACTTAGTCTCCTAAATTGTATGTGTCAGGCAACGCAAACTTAGACCTGGCGTTAAATGTTCACTACGATTGCGGTGTACACTACTGAGTCTACCACCAGTTCGGAAATTGGGTAACCCTTCCGAGAAGAACTGGTGAAAGAAACGTGCCCAATTAAAATATATTATAACGTATTAGAAAATATATGACGATCATTGCCTTAATCATCCTGTGATCACCACTCCTGTAAAGGAGTCGAAACGTCAGGACTAAGTATAAATTATGCGCAAAAACAGTAAATGAGTTGATTTTTTAAAAAAAACATTACAATTTAAATGTAATTTTAAGTTGTAAAGCTTTTAAGTATCGATAAAAGTTAATACATCTGTTAGAAATATTGTTAATATCAGTCTAAACAGTAATCACTCTTTCCCACATACATCTTAATAACGACCGTCACCCCATTATAAGATGGCGAAACCGCAACAGCATTCGGCGGAGATGTCTTCACTGTGTCTAGTACGTAAGCGACATGACAGCGCCTAGTACGTCACAGCTCCGTACCCCGGAGCAGTAATTAATGGCTGAGATCAAGTGACATAAACGATAAACGATGGCTTAATGATGCACTCAAGACTAGAACACAGGATAAGACGGAATAATCGGTATTATTAGCACAGACTAGTTGGGAATATGTTTAGTAGTTTATAAATAGTTTGACGACCGTTTGGTGCAACGCTACCAGTTTAGTACTTCTTAATTAAAATGCATTCATAACGTGTAAGTAATATTTATTTACTTGACAATAAAATGACAAGATAAGATCATAATTTTGTAAAAAGGTTGAACAAGGTGTAGCAAGCATCTAGATGCCTCTTCCATGTTTTTTTTTTATTTAGGATGGGTTAGCTCTTGATCCCAATCAAGTCCGGAGGCCAAGACAGAATCCGCGATGGAACGAGCTTACCCAGAAGGTGCCTATTCACCCTGGCTTTGAAAATGGACGGGTTATAAGTTCTCGGATATACAGACGCAGGTAGGGAGTTCCACTCCTTTGCTATGCGCATTATGAAGGATGTTGAAAAGCGCTTGGTGCGACCAATAAAGGTTGGTAGCCTGCAGTGCGTCTGAATGTTCGATGGAAAAAAGGAGATGGCGGTATGAGCAAATGCAGCTCTTGAGCACACTCTCCAAAGTACAGTCTGTTGAAGACCAACCATGTTTCTCCCTGATCAGTCTCAATCTCGTAACGGACACCACCCATCCTCCTGCGAACGGTAGCGAACATCCATTTGCTCCTGATTTGAGTTTGGCGAATGAATCGGCGAGGATATCGACCAAATTACTAGAACCGATAAATTATCTATACAACCTTGGAATTGGTGAATTATATTCAATAGTCGAAGACATATAGTTTCCAAATATCACACACCACTTTACACCCTATCACGGAAAAGCTTTTGACGAAAAAAAATGGCGTAGCAGAATTAAAAAGCGCCGACAAATATGGCTTCCATTCGGAGACATTAATCAAGAATAAAAGAAAGCGGGAATGGTTTGCGATGGCGCGAGATGTAGTATACGGCGGCCATTTTGTGACGCGTGGTTCAACCTTTTATTTATAAACCCACCTGACGCTATTTCGTTCTGAAATGTCGAATCCCTGTGAAGTGGTAATCAATTTAAAAAAAAAAGATTAATGTATGTGAATTTCTTTTTATTATTTTTGTTTCAACGTTGGAAATGCGAAAGATATAATAATGAAATATTCAAAAACAAAGGAAGTGGATAATGTTGATGAAATGCAACAAGAATATGAGCTCTTGCAGATGAGCGTTTCCGACTTACATACATATACAAAGCATGAAAACATAATGGATGCTTTCCAAATCAACATGTAGTCACATAGTCATATCTTTTTTCATTTCTATATCTGGGTTTTATCTATATATTCAGAAATTAAAAAAGCACTGTCACAGTGTTTGATCACGACGAACTCCGAAACTACTCAACTGATTTTCATGATTTTTTTTTCATTTTGCGTGTTCAGAAACGCTTGGCTGGGTCAGCTAATTATACATATGTGCTTAAGATATATGCGTGATATATAATTACGATAAATATCACAATATTTATCCTAGGATATATAACAACTATTAATTTTACAAACACATTAAATCTCACTTTTATTCATATTTTGCGACACGCTGACAGTAAATGGTATTAAAAAACGTGTTATCGTTTTGTTTTACGAAAACATTGGATTCATGAAAATGAAGCTCTCTTCATTCACACTTTACTTAAAGAATAATAAAAAAATACATCAAATATAATAAATATAAATTATCCCTATTTAGACTTACTTAATAAATACCAAAATGTTTGGACTACTTTATTTTGAATTTACCAAGTATTAACATAAAGGTATTGAAGGTTTTGGCCCTAACATCAGCCGCCATTTTGATTTTGTTTAAAATCGCGGTGCACAATAAATGTCATATATTTGGATAGGGGACACTTATACAAGCATAAAATGTTATATATTTTAACATCGTAAAGGGTCACGTTTCTTAGTTATTCAAAGATAAAAATAACAGTTGTTATAACGAATTTATTTATTTATATTGTAGTTATTTCATGTTGTTTAAGCTTTTACTTTTAATCTGAATTCGACAAAGAAAGAAAACAAATTGATTTTGTTCATTAAAAACTTTTTAATACAATTCAGTATAGGAATCAGATATAAATGTGCTAAATTATAATGATTATTATAATTATATTACCTATACTTTTATTTTGGTGAATAACTCCGAAACGTGACGCTTTAGGATATCATGTTACATAACGTTTTTTGTTTGTATAAATGTCCTCCATCTAAATATATAACTTTCGTTGTGCACCGCGAATTTGCAAAAAAAATCAAAATGGCGGCCGATGTTAGGGCCAATCGCCATACAAAAATCTTCAAACCCCTTAGTCGGATTTACAGAAATATATCAATATATATGTACGATCACGCTTTTATCCCTCAGGGATAGGCAGAGATAGCAGATTTCCACTTTGCACAATCCTGACAAACATCTTCCGCTTATTCAACTCTTATCAGACCTTTCATACAAGCTCAATGGAGCTTTGTACCTGGCAGGACACCAGGACATCTTCTATTTGGTCCTTGAAAGCTCGCTTTGGTCTGCCTTAACCGACTTGCCTCTAGATCTCTCTGTATAATTGACTTATATCCGATAAATGTCTACACTAATATTATAAAGAGAAAATATTTGTATTTTTGTATGTTTGCAATGAATAATCTCAAAAACTACTGAGCCGATTTCAAAAATTCTTTTACCACTGGAAAGCTATATTCACGCTGAGTAACATAGGCTATATTTAATGCTTGAAAAATTTAAAGAATTTTGTCCACCCGTGCGAAGCCGGGACGGGCCGCTAGTAAGTGAAATTTTCATGAATGTGAATAAGTTGCAGATTTTTATCAAATGATAGTAAAACATTATGTCGTAAGCATTTAGGTTCTAGAAATCGCTAGTTCTGTAGACCTCTCCCATAAGACTTTGAATAACTTTACAGTGAGTAAAAAAATAACAATTTTATTTATCACAGTCGCAGCCATTTTGTTTTATTTGATTTTAAAAGTCACGCTAGCACACATATGCGAGTTTTCAATTATTAAACAAGATTACCGTTTGGTGCAATGGTAGTAAATCCTACCTGTCTCACCCACGGTCCTGGGCTCGAATCCCGGTAGGGGCAGATGTTTGTGTGATGATAACAAACATTTGTATCTGAGTCATGATTATTTATATATATATTTCTAGGAAACAACTAGGAACTAAGTACAGTTTTAACTTAAATCTATTGTGGGAGACTGGTGCCTATACTAAGTAAACCTGTATTACTGGTCACCAGGTTCCCACCTCGCGGAACCGTACATCACCGGTAGTACCGTTGCATAACATATCATTTATATTACCGTTATCATTACATAAAATTCTAAAAGATAAATTTTAACTTTAAGGTATCAACATTTTTTCAATATCATCATAACATTGATTCTCAAGCCAATCTTTCATCTTTTGTTTTGTGGAAAATTTACAAAGTGGATAAATATTTATATCTTTGTTAATTTTGTTATACAAGAAGGAGCCAAGGCAAGGAAAAAAATGATGTGAGAAACTAGTTTTAAATGCTAATGTGATACAAATAAACAAATATTAAATATCTACCTAAAATACAACTTCATATCTTCATGAGTTCCTGAGAAAAAGGTTCTTGACCGACAGATAGACGGATAACAAGTGCTCCTATAAGGGTTACGCTTTTGGAACGGAGTACGGAACTTTTAAAAACAAAGCCGCATCATCATTAATAGAATACATTAAATTAACACACATCTATTATAACCAAATAGCTGTATGGGTAAACATTGAAATATTAAACGAAAATGTACAACGTATCGATGCGAAACGATTCATCGCGCAAATAAACAGAATTGTGGATTGTAATCGATTCTGTGCAAAGTAAACACACTCAGGGCAAGAATAATAAATGATTATTACACCCGCATCGCATTTTAGGGGGAGACGTGTCAATATTATTGAAATCACAAAGGTACAATGTATATATCAAAGGTTTGTTTTTTGCATTCATTTGAATATACCGAAAACAACGCCCATACTAAATCCAAACTGTATAAAAAAGGTCGTTTTTCTTGATTTACTGGACCGGAAATCGAATCTGATCCCTTTGGCGACGCAGGGCGCCGTTTTAGTCGTTACGCTACAAAGGGTTACCAAATATGTATATACAGTGTACATATATGACATTATTTATACTTTATACGATGAACACAGGGTTTTTTTTATCTATAATCTAAGATCACAAATTTGTTGTCTGTCCACTCTTTTTCCCCGCTCTTTTTCCATTGTATCAATTAACGTTACCATACCAACGCGTTAACCGCAAGTAGTTCGTCTACCGGACGCTAGATGGCGCTAACGGGAAAATATTTAATAATAGAAAAAAATTAAAGAATTTTGTCCATCCGTGCGAAGCCGCTAGTAATAATTATAACAATAATTATACTCACATTTAACCTAGTCCAAAGTAAGCTTTAAGGCTTGCGTTATGGATACTAGAGTAGCGGATATGATATATAGATATGTTATGTCTATAAAAATATACATAAATACCCATGAGTCTGATACATATGCTCGTATTCATTACAAAAACATCCGGAAACTTATTCTCTTTGTTCATTTTTAGGGTTTCGTACGTCAATTGGAAAAAATGAAACCCTTATAGGATCACTTTGTTGTCCGTCCGTCTGTGTGTCAACACCCTTTAACTCGGGAACGTGTGGAGGTATCCAGTTGAAATAAAAACTATATACTCAGTTCTACAATCCCTTGAAGCTGTGAAAAAATCAAACTTCTAAGTTAACGTTAAAGAAAGATACGGCCATTATTGCCTCTCAAGGGAATTAAAATTTATAGGGTATTTCCCGTTGACCTAGAATCATGAAATTTGGCATGTAGCAACATCGTGTAGCACATATATTGGAAAAAATCCGATAACAGTTAATTTGTTGTTACATCGCAAAAAAACTCAGACTCGTACTTGGCCAGTCTTTTTTAAATTTTGATAATAATTCTTACAGTATGCGGCACGCGTGTTGTATGCTAAACGAAAAACGCGGTTGTCACGTACGACTTTTAATTTAGATTGCTTTTTCCATTACCTTTTCATTCCATTAGCTAATGTTTTTTTTATCAAAATTGTTTCAGCTCTATCAAAATTTTACGTACATTTGAAAATTATTTCTTATTCGTTTTACATTTTAGCGTAACAATAACTTTATAAGATATAAAATGCGCCTGTAACAAAACCACGCCTCTAAGGTGGGATTCAAACGACTTTTTGCTATCCGGGCAAATGCTCTGACCGCTGAACTACCGAGACGCTGACAGTTGCGTCGAAATTTACAAACATATTTCTGTTTCTACTATGAGCTAGTATCGTTTGACTAATATCGAAAGTTAACTACCTTCAACATGGTTTCGAATCTCACCTGGGGGCTCAGGGGCGTGGTTGTTTTTAATGCACACGTACAAATAAGCATTTGTACCTGAGTCATCGGTATTTATGTATATATTTCTATATACATAAATATGTATCATATATGTTTGTTTATCCGTTACCCTAGTATCCATTACTATAGAATTTCAGTGCTTACTTTAGGCTACGCAAATTAGTGTGAATGTAAGAAATATTATATTATCTGTGTGTGTGCGATACATAATTTATTTATTATTAAATATGTTTAAAGAAATATCGCAATATAAACGTTATTCTGTATTTTCACGTGAGTAGGGCTAATAGTCGACAGGACGAAAAAACAAAAAACATATTATTGTGATGATAGAAAAACTCCACTCCCCGTGTCAGCGGAAAACTAATAATAGTGGGATATATAGTGTGTGTACACGTGATCTAATGTTTGTCACGTCCTCGGTAATATGTCGTACGAAGCGCCTCCAATTGAAACGAAAATGAAACTTAACCCATCAGTTATGGAGTACTATTTACTTTGAAAATTTGACGAGATCTATGGCTCGTTGTTTGTTGTTTGTTTATTCAAGGCACAGGTTTACAAATCAGGTGTATGAGATGTACCAGAGGAGGCTACTCTTCCTTAACTTAGTGATATTGTGATTTTTTATATATTTTTATAAGCATTTTCCCAAAAAAAAATATGTTTTATGCATCAAAATGAATTTGATATTTTTTTGACTTGCGTCTCTTTGGTATTTAATGAGCAATCTATTTGTTGGCTATTTAACAAGACATTACACTCAATATCATAATTGTTAAATGTATTGGTTTCATACTTAATAATAAGTTTGCATGCTGTTGAATATGGTTAAGAAAGCTTAAGTCTTCTTTCTCCTAATTTTATAATAACATCACATTTATATATTTTTATGGTAAACAGAGCAAAAAAAAACTTGAAAAAGTGTCTTAGTGTCTGAAGCACCAATTCCGTATTCGAAATGTTTTCGCTAGTCGCGATACGAGACAAATAAACTTGTTACAAGACCCCCCATAGGTCTTACAAATCCTAGCTTTAATAACTTCGGAGCGCTCTGTTCCCGAATACGTATAATTGAAGAATGCTTAGCCGACAAGGAGATTAGATGTAAGAGGATCAGTTATGAGCAGTCTTATACGCGGACCGAATATTATTTGCACAATTATTGGTCTGCGCGATGTCAGCTCGTAGATCCTGAATAATATAGACTACACATAATGGAACTTTCGGGAGTTTTTTTTATAAAAAGCTCAAAAGCCTAGAGCATAGACGAAAAGTAGCAAGCCTATCCGTTATTTATAGGATACATTTCAGAGAATGTGCATCAGAATTGCACAACTTTGTTCCGCCGGCCCAATTTTTTCATCGGATAACCAGACTTACAAATAGGCGCCACCGTTATATGGACCAACCCAAGGTTTACCAACCACCCGCTGGAAACTACATACGTACACCAAAGTATACTATGGAGACTATAAACCTCAGCGTAAGGATTCCCAACCCAAACTCAGAGCCAACTTGAGAGTGCGTACTGCCCTAAAATTTTTTGCTTGGTATACATGGACGCTTATTCCCTGTCGAGTCCAGACCGTCTGCCACATGTTACAGCACACTGAAAAATAAAACCTAGAAATGTAACGTTATTTCGTTTCTAATTGAAATCAAATTTATTGTTATGAATTCTAAATAGAAACAACACAATAAGAATTTCTTTATAATGAAAGTCTTTTAAAAAGTTTTACGAGAAAAAAGACGATGTTTTTGAAGTTTCTTTGATAATTACAATTATAGTGACAAGGAATTGCGAAGTTAGGATAGCTCGTTAACACGAACTGTTAAATGAAATTTCGTTAACTTGCAAGTTATTAATACTTGAAGTATTTTGACAAGTTTCTGTAAAAATAAGTTTGAGTTCAGATACCAATTCTAATTAGGGTAAAGGCACCAGTGGCCAGCCAGGCACCAGTGTTCAGCCTTTTACATCGTTTATTGGTCATAAATATCGCTATAATCAAATTAAACAAATCACTTGCACTTAAATAGACGCTCTGATTCCTTATTGGTTAATGTGTCACGCGACAGGAGCGGCAGGGGATCAGGGGGTAGAAATAAATTCGTTCATATCGGTGCTGTCCAACGACAAGAGCAATAGTGTCATGTCCGCCATATTTTTTATTTCACGTAGTGTTCTCTTAACAGGTAAGAAAGAACCTATTTTATTATAAAATGTGATTGTGTTTTCTAAATGGTAGCTTTATACATTAGTTCATGTATTAAATTATATTAAATTTTGATTAAAATATCGCTTTTTTATGTATAAATTGAGGGGGCTGACCATTGGATACCACTTTTTTACAAAAGATCCAATGGACAGCTCCGGGGCTGATAACTGAGCTTTCGATTATTTTTGAAATTACAAGACGACCATTAGAACCGATAAATATAAATTTCCAAATTTAGTACGACAAACATTTCCTAATGGTCGAAAAACCCACTGATCAGCCACATTTTAAATTATTTTTCCATGCGGCTGATCACTGGGTGTTGAAGATCCAGTCACTCAGCCACGATCTTATTTAAATGGTATTTTTAGTGACGAATGTGGTTATTTGTATGAGAATCTATAAGCAATATTTAAATTTTACCTGAAACAGTTATAAAATATATATTTATAATATAATCAATGATTATAAACATACATTTCATAACTATTTCATACTTACAAGGGCTGAGCACTGGGTTCATCGAGGCTGTTTATTGGTTTTTAGAGGCTGTCCACTGGGACAAAGTGCCATTTTTTGTTTAAACGTAATTATATATTTTATTAGGAAAATTCTTATATTTGACATATATTTTTTAAAAACTATAATAAACAATAAATCCAATCATGCTGTACATTTCACTATCTGACATATGCTGTAGAAATGGCAACTGTTCAAACTTCAAAAAGTCGTTATGAGGCTGACCACTGGTGCCTTTACCCTATATCTATTCAAATTATTTTTTAATCTGTCTGTAACGTCAAAATAACAGCTTTTTATTTCGTATAAAGTATATACGATATCTGTACGATCTGGCTGATCTTTGAAACGGCTAAACCGATTTTGACACGAGTTTTATTCGCAGATGGCTCATGTTATAAAGAGTATTTAAAGTTACTTTTAGTTTAAAAAAAGAATTAGAAATGCTATTCAAATAGGTAAGTATGTGTACGCATACAAGAGAAGATTTATGTTTAGTTAGCAAAATAACCGATTATTGTTACAATAACATATTTACAGCGACTATTATATATCGATATATTTTTACCAATTATAAAATAATATATAACATTACATACAACGTTTTGAACCCAAATTAAGTCGCCCAAAAACTTTAGCTACTACTCTTTATGGAATTAAGAAACAACGACCTAACCAAAACACCAAGAACGGAGATCGAACTTGGGATCTCGCAATGGCATTACCGTAAAAACCAGTACGACACCCACCGGACCACAAAGTCGACAAACAATTAAATTACCCTACGCTTTGTCCAAAGTTTTTGAGAGCGCAATTACCATTCACAAGTTACATTTACCCGGGTGAATTATTAATGCCATTATCTGGCAACACCAGCACCAGTTTACGGGCGTCCTAATCAAGGCGACATATTATTAGGGACGAGAATACCCGCCAATTAGCCCTCAAGGATTACCGGCGACGTGACAAACGGGCACAGACAAACCACACAGGTGTTGCACTACAAAAATATGCAAATATCTTTACATTTTGAATTGGAAATTGTTGAAAATTTTCTGGCGTCAATAGAATGCTGCTTTTGATTAAAAATAATAATAATTTTTAATACAGTGTAATATAATAACAATTTGTAGAAGTTGATTATATATGTATTTTTATTGTAACAGTTTTTAGTTTTTTTTTTATTGAATCCTAACGTATTGACTCCTAATAAGGCTCGTGTAAATATGCTACAACTATGCAATATTTGCTACTGTAATAATATTTTAAAAGTGTAACAGATTGTATATGGTTCCACATAGCTGGTGTTATATGGAACCATATACAAACCGTGGCAGTAACATGCTGTGGTATTATGCTGAGTGGAGGTCCTATCCGTAGCATATTAAATATTTCTTCCTATAAAAATGTACTTTAATATATAGATAAAAATGTATTCAGATTCGAATAAATATTTTGACGTGACAACGTCTTAAATTAGGTTGCGGCTGGGAGTCACTTATGAAAAAGTGTAACGCTCGGTAACGTTACGATGAGTCACCGAACGAGAGAGAGGCCCGCCGAATGCCTTGCGTCTCTCTCCCACTCAACTATGATCGGTCTGCCGCGCGCATTGTGCAATTTAATTATATTCATATCAATAAATATTCTACCGAGAAAAAGACGTTGTCACGTAAAATCTTCGCCCGTAAAACCGACTTTACAGGCAAAAAAAAAAAAAAAAAAAAAAAAAAAAAAAAACCATTTTTTTTCTTTCTTCTTTCTTTCTTTATATTTTAATTGAAAGATATTTTAGTGACACTTTTGTGTGATAAATTCAATTTACAAAAAAGAACAATTTAATCATAAAAATCACTATACAATGTGTCCCGTCACCGGTGTCGGAGCCTTTAATGGTGTGACATATGGCATTTTTTATCGACAAATTGCCCCTCAAATTTGGTTTTTCTGAAAAAGCAAAAAAAAAATACACATAAAGAATCTATTTGTTGTTCTTTTATTATTTTTTATTACATGTAAATTGAAACATGATGGCTGTGTAACTGTTGTCTAGATGTTAAGCTATCAAATGACACCTTTTTAATGTTGATGATACATGAGTAGTGGTGGTCAAATTAGTATGAGAGTCCAGGTTTTGGTTACCGTGAAAACAAAATAGCGGCCCTAAGAGAAAAACAAAATTTGAGGGGCAATTTGTGGATAACAAGTGCCATATTTCACACCATTAAAGGCTCCGATACTGGTGACGGGACACATTGTATATAAACCCAATATCCACTATGAATGCTTAACTTGTTTTAATTTCGAAGCTAATTTTATGCTAATAAAAACTTTGTTATGCAACTAATTTAATGTTAAAACTTGCGGGTAAAGTTTTGAGCTGACAACACTGTAGCTTATTATACGTCAAACTCCTGAAGTATTCTTATATATTCGCAAAGCGCTTACGTCTATCAGTTTGCATATTTCGACATCGAATTCAACCTTAGATTTATAAGCCAAATTGATTTTTGAATGGAATTGAACTGAACGAATTTTATCCTTATTACAAATCGGTTGTGAGAAGATAATTGATTGGCTTTACTCCGGCTAGATGACCGACCAAAGTTAAATTTAAATATTTTTTTAATAATTTGATTAGATAAATAAATCAATATCATTTCTTTGAAGATCTATTACGTTGAATTAGCTATTTCGCCTCTTCCGTACATTTTAACACACTCACTCAACACTTTGTCTTTTTATCTTCGTTGTCAATGTGTGCGATTTTATGATGCGAAATACGCACATCAATAACGCTTGATTAAAACCACTTTCGCTTTTGAAACGTCATCTCAAATGAAACGTATCGGCATAAACAAAAAGGCTTATCAAAAGAAATTCTCCTCCCTTTGTGTTGGGGTGGGAGAACTCCCAATTAGCGTGCACGATAAACGGTGTGACGGATCACGTGGTGAAGGCGCGACGTGACATAAGCTTTCGGGGATATAGTAACGCGCTCCTGGCAACACTGGCGCGGTAATGACACGACGTTTTACTGCATTTCATTTTAATGGATCTGATCAAATTCCTGGCACTCGTGATGAATCTTATGAGACGACAGCTTTTAACGATATTTAAATGTTGGTAAATAAATTTTTATGGGAAAAACTCTTGTTATAGAAAAAATGCGTTAAAACAGTTCTGAAAATGTACTCTGATCTTTCTACGAACTATATAATTTACCCACAATGTAGACAACTGATTTCTTTATGTTGACTCGTGTCTGAACGTTGTGGTAACTTAGATTTTTCCGAATTCCTTAACAAAAGGAACACTAAAGCTCCTTAACTTATAGCAGTGTGTGTGATGTTGTATTATATTTTTTTTATTGTAACTAAGTAAGTGCTTGACCGCTATCACATCTGATAGTAAGCGATGATGCGATCTAAGATGTGACGCGCTTGCCAAGAAGATACTTATTCATTCGTGAATAGGGGTCTTCACCTAAATTGTATTTATCCGGAAAAACGGACTCAGGCAAACAGTTCCACTCTATAGCGGTACATATTACAAAATTAGGACCAAAACGCTTAGTGCGACTCTTTGGTATATCAACCATATTCTAGTAGTGGTTATTTGTTAGTCTGGTTTGTCCTATGAAACGGCGGAATAAGGCTGTCCAATTCTGCTGCACACACTGAAATGCATCCTATAAAAAACGCATAGGCCAGCTACCTTCCGTCTATGTTTATGAGCTTCTTGGCCCTCCTCTCAATGGACTCGAGCGTCTGGAATTGGTGTTTTACATACATACAACTCTTAAGAAGTTCAGATATCAAAAGGAAACAAAAAAGCTAGCTATAGTGCAAAACATTTTTGTATTTTCCTGTATTATAAGCTACTTGTATGCCTTATTTCGTAAAAAAATATTTAGGCGTAAAGGATTGAAGGAGTAACTAATAACACACGTTCCCATTATTATAATATATACAATACAATACAAAACACTTTATTGATAACACCACATTGAAATAATAAGATAACAAGAGAAAACTTAAAATAGTGTTACAATGGGCGGTTGTTAATATATTTCCATGATTAACAAATTTACGTAGTGTAATATTGTTTAAATTTTAATATTTGTGATTGTTGGAAAGGAAAAGATATAACTCTTAACACGACCGACTCTCAGTGAAATTTAGAGTAGACTAGAATATCATAAACACTTTAGTTACCTATTTAGCGTGGGAACAAGTTTCTTAGCTCCAGTTTTGTATACATATTTCCAGTTTTGGGTTGAGCATTTTTTAACAGGAATTACATTCCATATCGATCTTGAATGAAGTCGTTGAGAAAGAATTGAGACCGATCACATGGCCTCTTCATTTATTCTTTTCTATCTGGGATATTCCTTATTATTTTACTTGTTTACCCACGTTTTTCTTAAGTCGTTTTCTTGTCTGTTTGCTTGTCTGTCCGGTTGGAATCTTCTATCTCAATTTTGAGGCACTTCCCGACCACCTAGCGAGTTGAAACTTTCAGGGTAGCTCAGAACCCGATGACAATGCACGCTTAAACAACTTTCAACTTTCTAGGTGCACTTTCAGGTCAACTTTCGGCAACTTTCACTTTTGTATAGGGCTCTTCCGATTGCTGCGCAACACATGGTTACTTCGTTGAGTTAATAATTAAAAAGAATAAAATAATAATACCAGATTTAAAAATCTAAAAATCCCACATTTTTCAGTGACCAAAAAAGAATAAAATAACCCGGCGGGGTCAAGCGAGGGGCCACTCAAAACGTGGGGGCGCATGTTACTTATGGAGATGTAATGAGATGTATGATATGCATAGATGTTGAGAGTATTTGTAAAGATGCGCCCCCACGTTTTGAGTGGCCCCTCGCTTGTATTTATTAGCAATGCGGTTGGTTCATATGACCTTGTGTAATGTCGCCACGATACGCAAATCTACAACGAAGGAAGGTTTTATAGAACAAATTTCTTTTTATTGAAGACAATAATTAATAGTGCTGATGGCACTGACTAACAATACAGTGCTTTTATACAGATATTTCGAGCATTAATCATCATAATGATCTCACCACAACGTCTGTATAGACTTATAGTAAAGTTAAGCCAGTAGGCAAAATCTCTGTGAACACAATGCCTAAAAGACAAGTCAGGGGTACAGTGAAAGAGGTTTACGTTATGACCTATTCATGTAACACAATACAAACATAACGAACAAACGAAACGACCTCGGTGGTCGAGTGGCTCGCATACTGGTTTCCATGGTGATGTCACTCCGAGGTCCCGGGTTTGATCCCCGGTCGGGTCAATGTAGAAAACGAACTTTTGTTCATCGGCTTGCGTCTGGGTGTTGTGGTACCGTCGTTGTTTCTGAATTCCACAACACAAGTGCTTCAGCTACTTAACTTGAGGTCAGAACATATGTGTGATGTTGTCTTATAAAAAAATAAAAAACTACAATAAGATTTTTATATCGATAAAGATGTTACGATATTAAACAAAATTGGCCAATCAGCTAATATGTTCAAAAAGATTAAAAAAAATCCATGGATTAACAAAGCGGGCCATTGTGTGGCAAAAAGAGAAATTCAGAGTAGATCCAAAAACTTTTGACACGGGTGTAGGTTTAAGGTGCCCCTTTCTGATGAACATCAATACTTACCTTCACTACACGTGTTTCCTGCCCCACCAAATCTGGTATGAACCTGCCAATGCAGCTTTAGATTCTCGTTCTAGTATAGAACTTACTGCAGTTCTGGACAAACCAAGGTCTTTCAACAGGTTATATTGTATTCTACTACGTTAGAGTTATTCTTTCAAATTTTAAGTAATAATTCTTCTCACATTTTATTATATTTGTTTTAATGTGTTGTCAATTAATTGAATTAAGAATAATAATTTTATTTGAATCAAGTTGGTAATTTCTTGTGCCATTAGCGATTCTTCATCAAAAACGACATGCATTCAATAATCTATAACTGCGCGAGTCTACCTTTTTTCGCATAAATTTAAAATGCATAATTTTAGAACGCATACTTATCATTTGGCTTAATTTGAACTAGCTTGCGGGCTGGTAATAAGTAAAAAAAATAACTACCCTAACCTAACCTGCAATGTATGTCAATTTATGCCTCTTGATTAGTGAGCCAAGTGACTTTATGCCAATTGAAATTATGCGTTATGAATGGCTCCCGAACTGTGAACTATGCTAACATTGTAATTTTCATATTTTATCAACATCACACACTGTTGTCTTATACATTATATTCAAGACGCGTAACTTTTTGCCTACAATGATTCACGAATTCAGAAGGTGAAGCGAGACTGCTCTTCCACCATTAATCACTCGGTTGGCGGTGACTGGCGCTTCGCTGGCAACTTTGCCAATCCTGGCAACGCTGGCAGACAGCATTAGTTGAAGCTTCAGCCTGCTAATTATACTCTGAACATAGACAACTTTTGATTGACGAATATTTGACGCTTAATTAAGTATCTACATGAGTTAGAAAAGTGTATAACAACTGAAGAATTGCTTATGATAATTTTATATCAAATCCTGACCTTTGTTATCGCCAGGTCTATCTTTTTCGCAGGACCATTAGAACGCATAATTTGAAATAGCTTGCTGGCTGGTAATGAATAAAAGAAAATACCTAACCTTACCTGCAATGTATGTCAATTTATGCCTTTTGATTGGTATGCCAAGTGACTTTCTGCGCAACAAGATTCTGCCAAATAATGGGTACCTGTTATCACCATATTGAAAAAGTTCTAGTTTCCTGTAAGACCATGACAATTGTATTAGTGTGTTTAACTAGATCCCAAGATGACTGCATCGTAGGGCTGTGCAACAGCTGTGGATCAGATCGAGTCACTTTTTTGACAGTATTTTCATTTTGTAAATCAGTGGTTTTATAATCTCTATTTTGAACTCTATGTTAGCTTGCTTTACGTTTTGGTGCATGTCGAGGCATACTTTAATTAAGGCGTAAAATGCCTGTAATAAGTAAGCTAGCTAATGATAATGGAGGTAGACAACATCAACCTCCCACAGATCACAAAACGGGCAGCAGCGATTCCAGTATAATGGTTTTTACTGCAATCTCTAAAGAACCTGCCAAGGGTAAAGTATGGCGAAAACCGCCCTGTTATGATGGGGTTTTTCAGTGTACTTTTCTCTACTGAGACGACAAGTATTCCAAAAACCGAAATATTAGGTGTTTCTAATTAAAAATGCAAGAAAATTAGAAATTATTAAAATGGAATTGGGACAGCCAAGATATTACGACATATGTATTGTGTACATGACTAAGTAACATAACCAAAGATAAATAAAGAGAAGAAAAGAAAAAGGCTTTCTTGTTATGTATCAAAAACACAATACCTATTGTGTATGATACACAATCTAATTCAATATAAAACTGCGTGTGCAAATAAAATGTGACAATAATGACATTTCTGGAGATTTTTGAAACAAGTCTTTTTGAATCTGGCGTGTGGTGTCCAGAAGATAAGAGTAGCACAACTTGCTGATACGTAAAGGTGTCTTAAAATGTGACTTTTATAATGGAGGTACCACTTGCAACAGATTATCAAACGGGCAGCTGCATTCTCCGAATTGTGATCTTTTACTGCCATCTTCAAGCCGTCTGCTAAGCGCGGAGATTATGGCAATATACTTCCCCTTCCCCATTTGTAGAGGTGGCTTCCATCCAGTGGTAGACGTCTTTCAGCTAAGATGATGATTTTATACTCATATATAAATTTAGGCATGTAAAGTATATCCGATTAAAAGAAGAAAGTTTCCTTACTTTCAACAAAGAGTCTGACGAATGTAAGATATACTAATTGTAGTTGTGGGCACCCTTCCCCTCCTACTCGCATCATCAGCTGTTCCGAGAGCTCAGAGTTGTCCAAACGCCTGCACGATAAAATATAAAATACATTATTTAACAGGTTAATACATAATAATATGACATTTGGTGCTAGGTCAAAGATTATAATTTACCTCAAGCCTTATCGTGTTTCGGAAACCACGTTAAAGCGTTATTGCTAGCAGCGTCTGACAAATGACTTATTTTATTCAGCCTCAATGATCATCATTTTAAAATCACTAAAATAATTTGTACCATTACCTCTTTCGTAGTACACTTTCCGTAATTGCGGCGTCTTTACAAAAAAATTTTTGGCAGCACTTTCAAAGGAATATTGCTATACTACCGTCAAAGTTGTCCAAAGTTGTCTGCGAGAGCTAGTTGTACAACTTGCCAACTGCACTCATAGAGCTTCTTTCTGTACTAGTTGCGAACTTCTGATGGAGTAAGAAAAGTTTATTCAACACGGGACTTTCCATAGTAGTGAAAATTGTCGAAAGCTTCTTATAATGTTTATTACCTTAGTCATCCTGTCATGCCAACTCCTGGTAAGGAGTCGAAACGTCGAGATTAAATGTAAAATAAAACCCGCCTCTCGCTTTAAAAAAAAAGCTACCAAGACTGATGGACCCATTGAATTTTTCCAAATGTTTCTTAAGCTGAGTACTAGCGTCATCTCGTCGTGTTCTAGGTAACTACTGCCTACATCATGTCTTTTGCAAGTACTGAATAGTCGACACAGAAGAAACTAGAATAGATAGAATAAGAGACTGACAGACAAGCAACTTTGCGGCAACTAATTCTAATAAATACTCACATTCTGTATAATCAATATTTGATTATTAATTATAATTCATTAGTTAGTGACCTAAACTTTTTTACAAAACTTTTTTTAATTTAGTGATTTTCTGAGAAAAAGAAATGTAAATAAAAAATAACTTTATTCAAATGCACTTAAAATAAATTGTTTTACATCGTCAAACATTTTTACCTACCACTCAAGACATCTTAAAACTGACAAGAATAATGGACGCAAGAAACTCGTCAGCTTTAACAGAAGTAACGGCATTTACAATATTATACGTCGTCACCATACATAATCCAGAAAAAAAAACAAAATTATTCTGTTTCACAATAATAGTAGTGAATGTAGCAAAGTCAACTAGTATGTGTGTTAATTAGGAGAAAAGCTTTATCCAACACATCAATATGAAGTTTTGTATTTATATCGATAATTTTCTCAAAACACGAACATTAATTACTGACAAAAAGAATTTACTTAATACTAAAATGGAAAAACAATCACGGTAATCTTATTTTTCTCGTGAAAGCTATAAGTACGTTGATATTTTTCCCTTACAAATTTTTCCATTAACATTAAGGAGAGCTGCTTGACCTGCAAAATGGTGGATGTAATTGGGTTAATTAAGGGATCCAAGCGTTGGTAACTTTTACAAAGATAAGTGCGTCTGATCTCAAAATGTTAGAAGATTCGTGAGAGTTTAGAAGGAAAGTCGTTGTGTCGCTACACTATACGAAGCGTGGTAGACAACACTTCTTATGTTCACACCAATTAGCTTAGCCCAAAGTAAGCACTGTTAGGCTTGTGTTATAGAGACTAGGATAGGATAGACATAAATATATGATACATAGATATGTAACAAATACCCATGACTCAGGTAGAAATGCTCGTATTCATCACACAAATATTACGGTAATCGACAGACATGCATTTATTGATCAGATTATGTATATTATATATATCTCAGATCATAATATTATATATAGATCAGATTCAATGACGTAGTGTCTGTTACGCCATAACTTATAAAGTTCTTAACCGATTTTAATAACTGAAATCGAATCAACGCAATTAGGACCTTTAGAGTTTTGAAAACACATTGGCTCTATGGGATTTGCTATTGAAACAAAGAGCGCGCACTTTTTGAAAGTTTTCATTCTTATGGAGTTTTAAAATTTACTAAACATTATTGATTTTTTTATTTTTTTTTTAGTATTTCGCCCCTCTCCAATATATGGTGCAAGCGAAGCTTTATGCTTAGCGACTGCATCGACCCAGTTTATCAGAACTATGAACAAAGTCATACACTATACATGTGAAAAACTTAATAATAATAACCGCTTGAACTAAGTATTGCCATACTTAAAGGTTGCCGCGGAAAGCTATAAAAAACAGAAGTCATCTTAGTCTGTGATAGTAACCATGAGCTCATATAATTTTTAATGCTAATAAATTGGTTGTTTACATCATATATTTAATTTGAACTGAATATATCCAATATATTAAATGTATCGTAAAAAATCCAAATTAAAAAAAAAACAAAATAAAATAATGAATAAGGACTCAGAACTCCCAACGAGACATTAAAGAGTACATTAAATATGCGAAATTTATATAGATAAGTTATATTCATAAAATTTTTATCATACGGAATTCTCTCCGCGCGTTCAACTCGCACTTGTCCGGTTTTTAACTTCTAAGAGCTTAATAGTACAATGTTCACCGGGGAGAGAAAGTGGAAAAAAGATCTTAATTCCTTTAATTAAAGTTGATATGGTAATGAAGGCGCATTTTTCTCACTTTTCCCTGACATGGAATCATGATAAAGGTACCACTTTTTTGTATTTATTACACAAGAAAATAAGTTAGACGGCAACTTAACTATTTATTGCTTTAATAATAGTAATATTTCCTACATTCCCACCTATTATTCAATTAGCCTAGCCCAAAGTAGAGTAAGGCTGGTGTTACGGATATCCGGTACAAATGCTTGTTTTCAACACATAAACATCCTCCCCTTTCAGGACTCGAAATGAAAATAGTTTTATTCTGGATAGATTTCCCTAAAACTTAATTTGAAGGAGTTATCATCGATTTAAAAATGACACGGCTCCCGTCCCTAACGCCACATGCAAAAAAGTGAAGGCACGGCCGGCGTGTCATCCGCAACGAATCGGTTCAATATGGCTCATACAATAATGATTTTTTTCCAAATAAAGTAAGCCATAAAACAAATAATGAAAGCTTATATTAGTGTAAGTAAGTAAGTAGCAAGTGTCCATCGCTATCAATGAATGGCGCGTACTTGCACCTGTTTTGATTCGTTTGAAAACACACCGGCAATCACATTGCGAATTCGGCTGTTTTGTATAAAAAATAAAAATCAAATTAACATGGACGAACGTCACGCGCTCGACATTTCTCATAGGCGTAGCGTGGTGCGTGCGATACTTTGAATTCTACCGCTACATTTTGCGAAGTAAAGTAAACCTACATGCAATGGATTAAGTATTATATTTGAGTAAATAGTTAGTATGAAGTAAATCGGCTTTTCTTTTCTTAGATAGGCCTCTCCATTGGGGAAATTCCATTCTGATTACGCGCTTAGGCGCTAGGGCTGACTGTACACGGGCCGCTACATGGGTTAGAGACGCCTCGGAACTGTAAGATAAAGCAGATGTAGAAGTTATCTTAGAAACTAACCTTTTAAAATATTTGTAACAAGTCGTTTTCTTAGCAATTATTAATCTATTTATCTACTCTGATACTATAATACAAAGATTCTAAAACTGAAAACAAAATGCTTATGACAAACATTACGTACAGGCCAAAAATAATAAAAAAAAAAGTTTAATTACGATACAGGTCTTGTATGGACACCTGTATCATAATATAACTTTTTAATCATAACGATACACCTATACAACCTCCAGCTGGACCAAGGAGGTTGAACCTCTACTTTAAAAAGGTTTCAATGAACGAGTCCGCGACGACGCAACACGCATTCACAATCGATGTTTGCACCTTGGCGCCAACATTTGACATTTAAAAAATCTTTTCAATATTTAAACAAAGTTTGGTTTTGTTTGCAACATTGTTTTACGTAATATAGTATGAGAGTAGATAAAGTAGTGTATGACACTGTACAAAACTTGGTACTCGCCTACGGCTCGTTTTTTTAAAACACACTCGTGTTATAAGACCAAGTTATGTACAGTGTCATACACTACTTTATCTACTTTCATACTATAATACGTAAAACAATGTTGCAAATAAAACGCTGAATATAACAACAAATTTTTAAATGTCAAATGTTGGCGCCAAGGTGCAAATATCGATTGCGCATGCGTGTTGCGTCGTCACGGACTCGTTCATTGAAACCTTTTTAAAGTAGAGGTTCAACCTCCTTGGTCCAGATGGAGGTTGTATAGGTGTATCGTTATGATAAAAAAGTTATATTATGTTACAGGTGTCCATACAAGACCTGTATCGTAATGAAACTTTTTTTTTCTTATTTTTGGCCTGTACGTAATGTTTGTCATAAGCATTTTGTTTTCAGTTTTAGAATCTTTGTATTATAGTATTAGAGTAGATAAACTACTATTATTTATTATTTCACCTTTAACTAAACACATTGTGTTCCATTGCTCCCGCATCGTAATACCGTTAAGCTGACGTGTCAGCTTAAAGCAATTTACGACTTTTAAGTGCTGAATAAATACGTGTTAATAGCAGGCTTCGACTCGGTTAGACTTAACACAAGGGTTGTCACTAAATAAACATTAATAAATAAATTAATTAATTTCGGACAACACAAATCTTTCGCACCAAACGGTCCTTCAACCCGGAAGGAGCAGATGATTGTATCATGAATTTGTTCCTGAGTTATGGGTGTACATATATATTTCTTTGAATATTATTTATCTATGTATCATATATGTATGTCTATACGTTACACAAGCCTTACAGTGCCTACTTTAGGCTAGGCTAATTGGTGTGAATGTAAGAAATAAGATTTATTGACATTTTTTTACAAACTTTTAGTTAAGTAAAAATAAAAACGTATGTTGTATGGGAGCACCTCTTTAAATATTTATTTTAATTTAATTTTATTATTTATTATTAAAATAAAAAAACAACTTATACAGTATTTTGTGAATATTTCGGTATCAATAATTGCCATTATTGATATTGAGCAAAAAGGGCAAAAAAAAACGCGTCTGTTGTATGGGAGCCCCCTAAAATATTTATTTTATTTTGTTTTTGGTATTTGTTGTTATAACGGCAAGAGAAATACATAATTTGTAAAATTTTAAACTGTCTAGCTATCGCGGCTCTTGGGATACAGCTTAGTGACAGACAGACGGATGGACAGACAGCGAAGTCTTAGCAATAGGGTCCCGTTTTCGCCCTTTAGGTATGGAACCCTAAAAACAAGTACTTAATTTCTATAAAAGAAATAACACAACATAAACGTTAAAAACCGTGTAATAAGCTAAGGTCATTTTCGGTTACTGTAATCTGTTACAATATTATTACAATAGTGGAAATATTGTATACTGCTTTGATACTCCAACTTTCTTCAAGAGATATAATATAACTAAATAACAATATTGAATATAAGGCTAACGTAGAACAAAGTTGTGTAAATGAGACAACTTTTGTTGAGAGTCATAAGTTTATCGATATTTCGACTGCTACGGTACAGGCCTTTTACCGAAAACGGTAATTGTTCGATCTGCCAACAAAGCCAAAACAGTTTCGGTCGAAAATTCGATGCAGTCGCTAAGTATAAAGCTACGCTAGCTTATATTGGAGCGGAGCGTAATACCTAAAAAGACATTGCACCATTGAAGCTGATCCATGGGAGCTTCGCTCGCTTCACTCCAATAAAATCCACGTCACAGTGTTAGACCGCAATGTGCTCTGAAATGACTCCACTGATTTTGGTGATTATTATTCATTTTGCTGGATTTGTTCCTACTTAGCACATAGAATAGGTTTCATTTTAATTTATAACACAGCAACGCGTGGTCAGGTCAGCTAGTCAATTAAAATAAATTGTTGTACATAAATTGGACCTTAACCTATAGCGGAATAAGTGCGGATTGATAGGTAACATGCCTTCTAAGCGCAAGGGAGTTTGAGTTAATAGAACTTTAAGTCACCTATTTTTACATAAGAAATTTGGCCTTTAAATAAGGCTAATATGCTGAACAATACGCCCTCGAACTCCTGGAGGTTTTTGTTGGCGTCCAAATTTTACATACATAAGATCACGCCTTTCGCCAAAGCAGAGATCACAGATTTCCACTTATTACGAACCTGACATATGTACATCTCTAGCTTCTTCAACTCTCATGAGCCTTTTCATATCAGCTAGTCGGCTAAGGGTACTTTTGACCAAATTTTTTATGTTGTCAAATCGACAACCCTAACTTAATTTAACAGTCACGGCCTCGAAAGATTAATTGATCTGCGTTCTTTAGAATATGCAGTTAACATGAAGAATATTTAACTAGCATTGTAACATCACATAAAAGAAGTTTTAATACTTAACTACTTATATTGTATTATAAAAACCTGTAAATAGATCACTTATTTTTATAGTAATTAACCCCATTCAGCATCTTGATAAATAAAAAACATCTGTGCTAACTGTAATTACATGGTAATTAGCCAAGGACTCACACAAAAATTAACGATTCATAATTTATTTGACCCTCCTTTATACGAGTCAGGATTAAATTGTAAACGTCAGTTGCTTGTGAAGTTACACGCTAATCTATCCGGACGGAGTTTGTGACAATAACAGGGGTTTAATTATTATCAAGGATGTAGTACGCATGATTTTCCTGCACAAATAAAACAGAAGAAACTCGTTATTCGATCACCACTGCTACGATAACATAGCAAGATTTTTCGTTTGCTACGGTATTTGGTAGCACTTGTAGCAGCCGTAGTATTTATGTAATTGTTTTGTAAATGCAGTTTGAATTCTTACCCAGTGTTTTAACAGCTTACCAAATAACTCCAACGATCCAAACGTTTTTAATACATTATAGTAATATAGTAGTTAGTAATATAGTAGTTAGTAATATAGTAGTTAATATATATGTTAGTGACCATGAAAGTTTAAAACAATATGTTTTTAATACATATTTAAATTTTTTAGTTAAATGAAATACATTAAATGAGGTAAAAGAACAAGCAATGACTCACACTTAAAGATTTTGCCTTGAATTATTAGTGAAATATTTTACCTCAAGGTATATATTACCTTGAGGTTAAATATTTCAAACAAAAGTTTCTTAGATGTAAACAAGCTACGTTTAAAAATGTTTTGAAAATACAGGGTGCTCATTTTATTATGAAAACAGGGAAACCAATCATTTTTTTAGTAACGATAGCTTGTCTACATCTTCGGAACTTTTGTTTGAATTTTTTTTTGAAAATGTTTACGGTTCCAGAGTTATTTAGGTGTTCCGGTATTTTTGGCTAGCCCATATAGGTCTATTTACTTGAGCCTAAGTGGCGCCACAAAACTACAAGTATGACTCATCATCTTGACACAAAACAGCTAAAATACATAACTTCTCTTTCTCTCCTATTATAATATAGATAGATAGTTGACCGTGAAGAACAAGACCATGATATGAATAAACTTTTTATAATTTCAATCAAATTACAAAAAAAAGAGCTGTAAAAGAAAAACTATCGTGTAGCGTTATCGCTCACGTTGAGAAACCATGGTTTAACCGATACCTCGGTAGCGTAGTCATCGAAGTCGCCGTTCTGATAACAATAAGTGTAGCTCCGTTTCCCGCATGAGACAGATTATCTTTCAACGTTTCAACGACTAAACTACCCTTTGTAAAGTTTAAAATGATTGTTAAAACGCACTCGTGAACAAAGGTTTTTGCGGTGCATGTGATTATTTAAAAGACAATAATACGTGGAGGTCAAAGCATTGTTTGTATTTATTACTAGCTGACCCGGCCACACGTTGCCGTGGCTCAGTTATTATAATTTTTTGATATTGATTCGTTGGTGGGAGAAGTGGTGGGAGGCGCCCAAAGTGACGGCACAGTGGTGGCATGCGCGTGAGCTGCGCGCGGTACTGGACAGTACTTGGACATTGCAACATTATTTTATTTTTCTGAAATTAAAGAATTTTTCTAAAATAAAACTTTAGGTACTTTTACTCCTTATTACTTCAGCTACCTGCCAATAAAAGTCCCGTCAAAATCGGTCCAGCCATTTCAGAAATAAGCCGGAACAAACAGACAGACAGACAATAATTGTAAAAAATGTTATTTTGGTGTATGTACCGTATTACCTTATTACGTAGTATTGTATATATTCATATGCATATAATAAAAAACGGTTATTCCAATATTACAAACAGACACTCCAATTTTATTTATATATATAGATTATTATTTTGTAATGAGAGATTGTGAATGTATAAAATGCGTTCTGTGTAGTAGTGAATTTTTCTTATACTTAAATGTATAATTTAATACATAAAAAAGGGAGTAAACAACAGTCCTTGCCGAGATTCTTACGGCTTCTCGCTACAACGTCTCCCGTCGTAGTACTTACGAAGCAATGGCGTAGCTTTGACGATCAATACACGCGTTGTATAATTGCTATGAATCTTTTTTTTATTTAAGTTTCTTTATTCAAAAACTGCAGCACAACTACAATTAGTCACGGTTTTCTTTATCAATTCTAAATCCCCAAATATACCAAGCGTTTTGTTAATCCAGCATTTCGTTATTAGCTTTGTGTGTAGTATACTCAGATATCGGTCTGTCTGCGTATCTGATGAATGGTGTGTCTGCGTCGAGCGCTATCTACGCGACTTGGAAATCATAGACGTGGTAATTCAATTTCTTTGTTGGAACGGCAATTCACTCTTAACTGCGCCATGGTACGTAGTTGCCTCCAATTCGATGGGGTCTTCAGAATATTTGCAAATGTTTAAATGTTCATGAAACCCTTATTTACAACAGAATCCATAGTCTTTATAATATTATTAGATTATGTTTTCGAAAAGCTTACACTGAAATAAATCGGTATTACTGGACTGGAACTATCGAGACTCGGAGGACATACTCGCATGTATAGAATAATTTTGACAACGTATAAGATAAATTACTTTAATAGAAAATGGTGAAAAAAATCGACTCGGCTCACGAGTGAATTCTTAGGCAAGCATCGAACCCGCTACCTTTGGAAGTCCGATCCAATGCTCTCCCAATTGAGCTACCGAGCCTTGTGAACAACTGTCGAAATTTTGCAGTACCTTTCTAATATTACTCTGTAGGCCAGCTTTATCTCATTAATGAGAGGTGAGGAGAGATATATTCGAAAGAAATATTTTTACAAATGTTTGTCAATCGATTAAGATGAAACTGCCATTAATTTTATAATTTTACATAATTTTTTGCAGTTTTTCAATGCTTATAAGACAAATTGGCCTACAGCGAAAAATTTGAAAGATCAGGCGGAACGTTACACTTTTTCGTGCGTGCAGCCTGTGGTCATCGATTTATAAGACGTTATCACGTCAAAATGAAGCAAATACCTATAAAAAAATAATAATATCGCTCAATCGAAGACAGTTTTGATGTTGTATATTAGCACGAAAAAGAGACAGACCTTTTTTAAGTTTTTGAACGCCTAATACGAGTAATTTCAAAACTCGCAATTTCTTACTTCATTACAAAGTTTTGTCGTCATAAAATCACTGTAAAATCCAACTCAAAAGTCGACGTCGGTCTCAATAAGTATTATTTTCATCAACCCACTTTCAAACTTAAAATCCAACATTTTAGACTTCATTTTGAATTGACAACACGTTTTGGAAAGTACTTTTAAGTACTTTGGGGTGCCAAACTGTTACTATTTTGTATTGGATAAAAAAAAAACAATTTCTTACATTCACACCAATTAGCCTAGCCCAAAGTAAGCACTGTAAGGCTTGTGTTATGGATACTAGGGTAACGGATAGACATACATATATGATACATAGATATGTAAAATTCATAGAAATATATATAAACACCCATTACTTAAGTACAAATGCTCATATTCATCATACAAAAATCTGCTCTTTCCGGGATTCGAACCCAGAACCGTCGGTGCGAAAGGCAGGACCACTACCATTGCACAAAACGGTTGTCAAGGATAAAATATGAGTCTTCCGTGCTTTGACAGTAATTTTGCTAATATCGTCGAGTAACGAAAGAGAATCGCATAATTATTGATGGATCGATAAATACTAAGCCATTTACACATACGTTCAGATAACCAAAATGGCGGACTACGTTCCAATATAACTATTATAATTTGTCAGGATCGACGGCCTCCATGGTCTTGTGGCTCGCGTACTGGTTTTCATTGGACGCCACTCCATTCGAGGGTTGGAAAGGAAAACCAGCAGCCTTTCGTTTGTTCCTGTGATGATGTAGAGACCGCGCTGGTGCTGTGTTTCTTACATTTGAAAAAAATCAATAGATCTGGTCAAGCAACGGTAGCTTTATTAAATTATCGATTTCTAAACTCGTCTGAGACCTTCCTGGTCGAATGGCTCGCATACATCATGGTAAAGCCACTCCAAGGTCACGAATTCGAAGCCCAGTTGGGTCAAGAAAATTAACTTTTTTTTATTGACTATAGTTTGGGTTGTAGTGTATGAGTCACCTGCCCTTCTTATGGTAAGAAACTAATAAAGAACCAGTAATAAATCGTACGTCTAGGGAAACACTTGTCTTTAATTGTGCTGTCCCGGTCTCCACATTGCAGGGTGTTATGGTAACATTGGTGTAATTTCTGAATTCCATTACACAATTGCTTTAGTTTAATAATATGGCTTCAAAAACATATGTGATATTGGTTTATTGCCTTAGTCATCCTGTGATCGCGGCTCCTGTAAAGTAGTAAAACTATAAAATAAATTATGCGCCAAATCCGTAATAAGTCGATTTATTCAAATATTTAAGTGTGAAAACTAAATATGTGTTATTTTTATTTAATAAAAATAAAAATATACTGTTTTACTGTGATAGTTACTTACCAAGAGTGTTCAGAACCCGTTCGTTCCCGCCTATGGATCTTTATCTATCAATTATCTGGATTCAAAGATGGCTACCCCACCACCCTTTCTAGCACAGACTTGTGGGGGAGGGCGATAGCTATGTGAACCACTGATTAGCCGAGGCTATAGCGGAAAGTTGAGAATCGAAGAAAACTTTTTAACTTTTCAGTTATTTTTCAAGAGATTTTTCTTTTTAAGAAACTTTTGTTTCTTTGTGCAGTTGGCAAACGTTAGCGAATACCAAACTTCAGTAGAAACACTAAATAACAATGTACTCATGATGTATTTTCTTGTAATTGGTATAATAGGAGTGGTTCATTATGTTATTTATTTCTTTATTCAGAAACTCAACACCTTTTTTGATAACGTCGAAACTATGGATGCCGGATGCACGCACAAAAAAGTGTAACGTTTCGCCTGAGCCGAGCGTACAAACGAGAGCGCGGAACAAGCGACGATCGGCCTAAGCGTTCGACTTGTGGCGCATCTATCTGTCGTCCAGTCCATGAAGTGAAAAGTTAATGTGGTATCCATTGTTTATTACAACAACTCAATGTTAATTTATTGAGAAAAAAATAATTTTCAATTAACTCCTTCTTTGTTTTATAGAAAATAATGATGTTTCAATGATAATAATTCAATTCAATCATAAAAGTATTTAATTATTAATCAATGTTTTCTTATGACGCTATCACGTAAAATTATCGTTATTTTATGAGATAGTGATTTTACGAGATGATTATTATAATTCTGAAACCAATTAAGCTAACTAGATGTTCGGGAAACTTCGCGAGATCTCGTCCAAAATACCACAATATCTCAAGACTCAAGCCTTTGACCACAGTGTGTTGTCAGTGATGATGTACGGAGCGGAGACGTGGTCCTTTACAATGGGTCTAATAAAAGGGCGATGGAGCGCGCTATGCTCGGAGTTTCAATACGTGATCGAATCAGAAATGAGGAAATCCGTAGGAAAACCAAAATCACCGACATAGCTCGCAGACTTAAGTGGCTTTTTTTTAATAATATTTCTTACCTTCACACCTAGCCTAGCCCAAACTAAACACTGTAAGGCTCGTGCTATGGATACTACGATAACGTATAGACATTCATATACGATACATTTACATGTTTCATTCAAAAGTTTTCCTGCAATAATAGATCTGTTTATTTGACGAGTAACCAGCTGTTGTCATAATTCGCTTGGAAAAAAAATATTTTTTTTCAAAAATGAAATGTTTGAATGATATTTAATGCCTTAAAAAATTTGGATAGTTTTACAAAATAGCCTTGTATATATGTTTTCGTTTATTATATCCTTACTTTCGCATCGCAACCTATTAGCCTAGCCCAAAGAAAGCACCGTAAAACTTGTGTTATAGATGCTAGGATACCGTTACATACATATGAAATACATATACATGTTATGTTTATCTTAATATATAAAAAATCTTTATACATAAAAATTCTCAGTCACAGTACATATTTTACCGCGATGTACTCCGAAACTACGCAGATAGCAACGCGTGGCCGGGTCAGTTGGTAGAAATATCTTTATATATATAATTCTTCTGTGAGTGTGTATGTCACTGAACTCCTCCTAAACGGCTGGACCGATTTGAATGAATTTTTTTGTGTGTGTTCAAGGGGATCTGAGAATGGTTTAGATTCACAAATCAGTCCGGCAGATGACGCTGCAGGCGGCACAGCAACGCGTGGCCAGGTCAACTAGTATTGATATAAAATACTCAGGTACAAACTCGTATGAAATACCCAAACAGTTGCCGCTTCCATAACTCAAATCGAATACCGTCGTCGATGCATACGTATTATAAATGCGTGAATTTAAAAAAATATATATTCATTAATACATTTAACCGTTATTAACATGTAAAAGCAATTGCTTTTGAATTATTCAATACAACCGACGAGTTAATTTCAAGTGGCCATTATTTCTGGAACAATGCTACGGCTTATTTTAGAATCCAATTATTGCGTAAATTATGATGGGTGGCCTGGTATATTGTAATATCATTGGTTTAAACAAACGTGTAACTTTAAATAGGATTACTAATCGATTAAGATTGAACTGACTATTCGGTGCAATGGTAGCGATCCTGCCTTTAGCAGCTACGGTACTGGGTTCAAGTCCATAAAAGGGCAAATGTTTGTGTGATGAATACGAGCATTTGTGCCTGAGTCATGGAATTTTTTATATATATTTCTATTAATACTAGCAGCCCGTCCCGGCTTCGCACGGGTGGACAAAATTCTTTATTTTTTTTCTATTATTAAATATTTTCCGTTAGCGCCATCTAGCGTCCGGTAGACGAACTACTTGCGTAACGCATATACAATGGAAAAAGAGCGGAAAAAAGAGCAGACAGGCAAACAACAAATTTGTGATCTTAGATTATAGATGATATATCTATGTATATTCGTTACCCTAGTATCCATAACACAAGCCTAATAGTTCTTACTTTGGGCTCCGTACACGCTAATGTAGACAACAGATTAAAAATTATATTCCTAACCCTAGTGAACTTCTTTCTAAATGATTTTTTTTTCTAGGTTTAATATCATAGTTTTCATTCTTATGGAATTTTAAAATTCACTAAACATTGAAATTATTTTAGTATTCGGAGCGGAGTGTAGCTCCAATATATGATGCTAGCGAAGCTTTATTCTTAGCGACTGCATCGACCAAGTAGAAATACATATAAATACCCAAGACACAGGTACAAATGCAATAAAAATACTTTACCATCCCCACATGCGGCTAATAATGCATTTTTATACAACTTTACTGTCCGATATTTTGTATAAATATCAAGTCCTTTCCGAGATGTAGTACAAAATACTTAGTAGCTACAGGCTTCTGCATTTTAGGGTTCCGTACCCAAAGGGTAAAACGGGACCCTATTACTAAGACTTCGCTATCCGCCCGTCCGTCCGTCCGTCTATCACCAGGTTGTATCTCATAGTTAGGCAGTTGACATTTTTACAGATGATGTATTTCTGTTACGGCTATAACAACAAATACTAAAAAACAGGATATTTAAAGGGGCTCCCATACAGCAAACATGATATTTTTTTTGCTCGTTTTGCTCGATATTGATAACGGCAACAGATAGACGCTTGAAATATTCACAGAATATTTTAATAATTTTAATATTAAATACACAAAAAAATAAATTTGCGATTACAAAGTTATTTGCAGTTAGTAAATAAACCGCGAACTATATCGATGTATGGCGACAACAGTTTTCCAACGGCAAAGTTAATTTTGCCCCTTAATCCTTTGTTCATTTCGTTAGCAATATTCACTACTTTTATAATTTACTTAACAAAAAGTTTGAACGGAACCTTTCGTGCACGAATAAGACTCGCACTTGGCTGTTTTTTTTAATAAACACATAACGCGTCGATCCTGTGATCGTTCGAGCTTGCGACGAGCGCGTCCCAGGCTCCCACAGCAATTTTTGCAAATTTGTTCTGTTGGTTTTTCTCCCCTGTCCCTGTTATCCCTGTTATTTTTATTATTTTCCCCTGAACTCTTTCGGTGAATTCTCTCAGGAATCGAGCTAACGAGGAGCGAGACTGTATATTTCATTTGCTGCGTCCATTACTGTCTTATGAGAATTCTTAGACACTTAAATTTAACGGCAAATATATCTAAGATACTTGTTTAAACACGCAAGTAAATAAATATTTATTTTTAAATAAAATCACATATTAAACAACTTCATTTTACATAGGTGTAACTACATATGTACATTGATTATGCTAAGTATGTGAACGATATATGATCTATCTATACGGCCGTCAAGATCGTGAGAAAGCCCTCGCAGTTAGAGAGTAACTTGTAAAACGCAGTATTGTACAAGCGTCTTTTAATAAAATAAAAAAATTTCAAAAAAATTTTGGCCTATTTAAAACTCATCAACGCGTGGCCATGTCTGCTAGTCTGTATATATAAAAGTACCCAGTCATAGTGTTTCACCGCGATGACCTTCGAAACTACTCTACCGATTTTAATGTTTTTTTCATTTTGATGGTTTTGTTCCTACTTAGAATAAGATAGGTTTCATAACTGAGCCACAGTAACGCGTGGCCGGGTTAACTAATACACAATATGTATAATAAAACAGTTTTATAGAAAAACATTGAAATATATGACTTTAAACAAAAAATAATTTTAACATTTAAAATTTTAATACATAATTTCACGCCTTTTTCCTTCAGGCAGACATCAGAGGACATACATCTCTCGCTTTAACTATCATCAGCCTTTTCATACAAACTTGTCCGTTAACGCTCTTTTTCAGGACATTCTGTAGTTTGACTTGGTCTGCCGTTCCCTACTTGCCCATGCACATTTGCCTCATATATCCATCCAGCCATCAAGTACTTATTTTATGTTATTATTAAGTCATCACAGCAACTCGTGATTTTAATTGCTTTTTAATAACAAATTTTCCTGCCTCAGAGGCAGATCAAAATGCATGTTCAATATTTTTAACAGTCTGTGTTTAGTTGTGTGAATCTGTAATTGGTGTACTGCTGCTAGTTTAAAAGTTATCCATATTTTGTTAACTGTTGATTCGCCTGTAAAATAAAATAAAATATTTGTCTTAATCTTCTTTCGTGCATCCTCTATTAAATTTTAATTTATCTTTACTTGTGTAAGATAAATATCTTTGCTATGTCTGTGCTGTAATAATATCAGAACAAACTTTAGCTAAATAAGATTTATAGTAGAGTGCGTTCCCAAATGCGGAGATACGACGTAACCATGTTTATATTGACACTAATGTGATCTTGGTTCGCCCGCCATTTAAATCAGGGTGGAAATTAGATTCGTATCTTGGCGTATGTTTGATTTCCCTTAAACTCGGGTGAAGGTTAAATCGTGGGGTGTCACTCCTCTGGGTAATTAATTTTGAGCCATATGTAGCTTTGTATTCGATGTATTAAGTCTGCAGGCAACAAAAGATATATCTCGCATTACAGTCTCAAAATCTTGTTAAAAACGTGAGTTTGTAAAGATGTATAAAATAAAAATAACTTTATTCAAATGCACTTAAAATAAGTTTTCTTGAATCGTTCAACATTTTACCTTCCACCCATTCGGGACGTCTTTTAACTGACAAAAAGAACGGGCGTAAGAAACTCATCAGCTTTAACAGATGTACCGACATTTACAATCCACGTCGTCCCTTAAAGACGCAAAGACGTGGTCCCTTACTATGTGCCTCATATGAAGGCTCACCGGTCAGGTCACCCAAAGGGCGATGGAGACCACGCTCCACGCATACTTGGAGTTGCCCTACGCGATCGAGGAGGAGAACCGAAACGACCGACATAGCCCGCAGGATTGCCAAACTTGTGGGCATATAGCTCGTAGAACTGATGGCCGTTAGGGCATAAAAGTTCTCGAGTGGCGAACACGGACCGGAACACTAAGGCAGGCCTCCTGACGATCTGGTGAAGGTCGCGGGAAGCACTTCGATGCGGGCAACGCAGAATTAGTCCTTGTAGAGATCCTTTTTGGGGTCTTTGTCCAGAAGTGGACGACATTTTTCTGACATGGTGTGCGAATGTTTGTTACTCTTTCACGCAAAAACTACTAGATGGACTTTAATTAAACTTTTCAATAATATAGCCCATACATCGTAATAACATATAGGCTATAATTTTTATAGCTTCTTAGTAAATTGTCCTAAATATAATAATAAGTGGCACGTAAGTCGGATAAAATTCTCTCATCTGCTAGCCATTTTGGTATGCGCTGCAAAAACCGTAAGAGTTATAAGAATATAATGTATGGTGGAAATTTATCTCTTAATAAGTTGTAGAAAAACTTCCGCGACAGCATATATCTATCTTTTATTTGTAATACATTATCGCTACAATTGTGAATCGAATGGTGGACATATAAAAAAGGACCTCTCACAGTAACTTTGTCTGTCTGTTACGCCTTTACGCCTAAACTGCAGAATATATGAGGATGAATTTCAGTATGAATATAGATGGGACCTAGGAAAATAAAATAGCCTACTCGATCTATTAATCCCGTGTAGATAAAGTCGCGGGCAGAAGCTAGTATATAATAAAATTCCAGAAGCAATAGATACTGAATTAAAAATAAATTCAATAAAAAAATAATAAACAGTCATTAAGAAAGTTTATTACATCTTAAACGAGTTTTTTGCAGATACAAATTTGTAATAAATATTTATCTTTCTTTGAGTTCGAATCCCGGAAGGAGTAGATGTTTGTGTGGTAATCACGAGCATTTGAACCTGATACACGGGTATTTATGTATATTTCAATAAACATTACTTAATATTGCCTTATATATGTATGTCTATCCGTTACCCTAGTATCCATAATAAAAGCCTTACAGTGCTTTCTTTTTTACTAGACAAATTGGTGTGTATGTGATTAACATTATTATTATTTTTATTAAGTGCTCACTATAAGTTTCTCATATATTTAAATAAAGTCACTTTAAGCGGATTGACTACGAGTTTTATCTTGTTCTTTTTATGTTTAATAATTTTTTTTACAAGAGTCTTGCTTACAGTATTTATTACCTTAGCCATTAATTACTAGATTTAACGCGCACTTAAATTCGATTAAAGTTCGTATATAAGCGTGCCTTGTTCTAAAATAAATACCTAATTTTATTTTATCTAATAAACGCTCGCATCGCAACCATTTCAGGTGGACTGTATCGTTTTGGTACTATTCTAAAATCGAACTGACTGGAAAAAAACTCTCATAGTTTGATGGATCAAAGTATGCAATCGGAGTTTTTGTCGGGAGTGGGAAGCGTCACGTTGGTGGTTTTGTTTCTCTTGTTAAAATTTGTGTTGTTGTGGATAAAAGTGCGTAATGTGTATGGTGGATTATTAACCACTAAGTGTTTGTGAACATACAAGAGTGTTAGCAAGTGTAACATAGCAGCGGAAGTTGTCTTTTCCTACTCTTTCAAGAAGTCCACGGGGAGGTTTCAGTAAAACCCAAAAAAACTGAAATTACTTAAGAAATCTTGCAAGCCATAAATAAAGGTTAAGAAAAAATGCTATGCAATCGAACAAAGTGGCCAGAAGGATATTTTTAACGTTACATTTTTTATTAAGTTTTTCCATTAAAGCAGGCAAAGGGTACATATCCCATACAGTCTAGTCATTAGTTATTTTTTTTCTTCATTAGATGATAATGAATAATGATGAGAGCCGATTTATCAATGATAAATGATTAATGAATGAATAAAAAAATTTAACATCTCTAAAAAAGATCACTTAAGTAAGGAGATGAAGCAAATTAAGGAAAAAAGGAATTACCTTTATTAATTCAATATAAACGAATGCATGCACAAAATAGATACAATAAAAAATAAAAATATACAAAATAAAATTAATAGGTGCTTATACTATATTATAGACATGAGTACGCTAAATTTATTTACAACACATGTTATCTTCTTCTAATATTTTTGTCTTCAAAATTTTCCAACGATTTTGGCTGGGTGACCAAAAACATTTGTGTTTCAGTAAGCATGTTGAACTCAGCTGTATTCCTAGGTAGCCACCATACTGAATTCAGATTGCGTGGTGGGTAAATTTAAAATCCTTACCTGCTACAATGTGTTTATGTTTATGTCATGTGGAACGTCTTAGCAGTTGGATAATTGCATTTTTTCAAGCAGTTCGTTTAGGTTTCATTAATTCTTCACATATTTCTTGAAACCTGGTAAAAAGGGGTTGTTTATTATTCATTAATCATCCATTATTACACCATTCAATCAATTCCTGTCATCATGAAAACGAGTTAAGAATGATTGAAAACTAGGCTGTAGGGGATTTACACCCTTTGCTTTGCTATAAGAAAACTTGATAAAAAAACCAGCGAAAATTGAATTTTGCTACTTTTTGTATTCTCGAACGCGTATTCGATTCTTTTTTTAAACTTCAACATTTAAAACTATTTTAATCTATCAACCTAACAAAAAATGTCAACATTGCTCCGGCCAGGTTATTCAAAAGATCATTAGGCGTTCTTATTGCGTACCAGCTTCATTACTGGGAGTGAGGATTTGGTACGCTTATTCTGTATACCGCTCAATCTGCCTAATGCTCAACGCTCACGATTGGCTGCAGGCGCTCGCCACTCGCTTTTATTGGTGCGGCTTAAATTAAAAATAGAACACGCTTTCAATTTCACTCGGAAAAGAGAAATTAGAATCGATTCTGTATTGTTTTTTTAATCGCCCGTTCGTTTTTTTTTAAATTACAATGGCCTAAGCTTTTGGGGTTTTCGTTTTAATTTTATTTTGAAAATGGAATAGCTCTTATTGGAAAGACAAATCTTGTTTTTATTGTTTAGGATTTAATACTTTTCATATTGAAATCATTTATGGTCAGAAATCTCATTCTGGTCTTTTTAAACGTCATTCTTTTTTTTTAATTCCCTGTCACAGTGTTTGATCGCGATGAAGACTGAAAATACTCAACCGATTTTGACTATTCCTTTTACATTTTGCTGAATTTGTTTCAACCTAGAACATAGGATAGGTTTCATTTTAAGTTATAAAACAACAACGCGTTGCCGGGTCAGCTAGTATCTTTATATATAAAAAATCCCTGTCACAGTGTTTGACCACTATGAACTTCGAAACTACTCAACCGATTTTGATTTTTTTCATATTACTGGATTCGTTCCCACTTAGGACATAGGAAAGGTTTCTTTTTTATCTATGACACAGCAACGTGTGGCCAGTGTACTAGTATGAATATATAGAAATTCCCCGTCAGTGTTTGACCGCGATAAACTCCGAAACTACTCAACCGATTTTATTGATTTTTTTTTACATTTCGCTGGATATATTTCAACTCAGGACATAGGATAGCTAGTACATATGGTTGGCTAGTATTACATACAAGAACAACAATTATGTTAAAGAATAGATTCTTAATTGATTCTGAATGGTATTAAGAAATTAACGTCGAATTAATCCTTATGGGCGCCATAAAACCAATATATATCAGATTAATATGAAAGCGATACCTGAATATTCGTCATAGAAAGCAATTAACGTTCCCCTAGTAACGATTAGGGGAATATATATCTTACAACTTTCTGATATAATGATTTATCAAGCGAGAACTAATAGGAAGTTATAATTGGTTCGCTAGGCGCGCATCGGCCTAAGCAAGATTATGATATAGTTATGATATAATATACACTATATAATAAATATAGTATACTCATATATAATATGAGAAGCTTGAAGCAAACGACTAACACATTTGACTTATTCACGGTTTTTTGCTCGTAATTTTTATTTAATCCTGACGTTTCGACTCCTTAATGACTAAGGCCTTATAAACAACCCCGGCAAACCAACAATACCATAACAGAAGTTAATACAGTATATTACCAGTTAAAATAGATATTCATTACTTGGTTTAAACCCGGAATTACTCTCAATATTAGTAATAAAAGCGGAATTAAAAATAAACATAAAATAATAATAAATTTATTTTGGATGATTATAAATCCATAGGTACAGTTCAAATTAAATGTCACACAAATAATTACTTTATAATTAAAAATAAAAAGTGTAAAATAAAATTACATAAAATTATTGTAAATATACATAAAAACCATATCAAGATAAGACAAAATAAAAACACACCATACTTTCAACGAATCCGAGTACTCGTTTGATAAAATTGGTTGATTGTTTAAGAATGCCTTATAGCATTAAGTTTGCCGTTTACTATACATTATCGTCATCATTAGACTGTTAATATTCCACTAAAGTTCAAATCTTGCAGGTAGAAGGGATATACCTGGGTTGCCTTCCTAGGCATGGTAGCAAACTTTAGGATATGCGCAAATGAGAAATATACTCATCAGCCAGTATCGAGCTAAATAAATGAACAATAATTTGTAAAAAAAAATTGCAGTCAACTTTTCCCCATAAAATTTCTACATTCCAAAAGTTATAATTGAATACACCAATATACATAATTAAACTAACTTTTAAATTCCTTGCCAACATTTTTTACGGCGTCTCTTTTGCTCACATTCTGCCAACTTTGCCCACTTGGCCGCAAAATGATTCTGCGGGAACGAGGAGCTTGTTAACTGCCGCTAATCAGGAGTGGGGGAAGCAAAGTCCGTCGAGACCTCAGACGTGACCGAGAGCCAGGTGCGGATACACGTTTATATCAGTTGCACCATTATATTAATATTAAAATCTGTTACCGAACATGGTACGCTTATTAAACGCTCGTTAATTCTTGATGAGGGTGCATAATATATTGTATAGCTTTTATTAATAAAATTAAATTGTAAATTGGTGACGCATTATTGATTGAAAATTTTAACAAGATCAACAAAGAAAGAGATTGTAATGCGCAGTATTGACGTTGATCAACAGATTTTTTTTCACGGGAATATGGTGCTTCTTACACTTTATTTGAAACCAAAACAAAAATGTGAAATTGCAGATTGTTTGTTAATAAGGTCCATTTTGCTGTCACTAATCACTGTTTGAAATTGAAAGTAATATTTTATAATATACATAAATAAAGAACAAAGAACTACTCTTCGTAGCGACACGGTTTATTGACGTCACTAAAGATATTCGTAGCTACGATACTACATATCGTAGCCACATCAAACAGTCGTAGTAACACACGCGTGCCTGCCGGTCTTGTCCTGTTTACTGTAAGTTGCAAATTACTGCATTTACAACCTTGTGTAGATGTCATTGAATAGACTTTTGGATAAGGAAACTTTTTAAATCCGTAAGAACATTAAATACATATAACAACGCCCTTTTTCGTAGGAGTATTCAGAGATCATAGATATCCACTTACTACAATCCTGACATACATCTCTCGCTTCTCCGACTCTCATTAGAGCTTCCACACAAGCTCATCAGTTAAGTTTTCTCTAAACTTGGCCCCTTTTTCAGGATATCTTCTATTTGGTCCCTAAAAGTTCGTTCCCTGCCTTTAAAATTTCCAATGCACATTTTCCTCATGTACTTGTCAATCTTCTTTCTTTTATTAATAAATAAACAACTAGAAATAAAAAGTCTTATCTCTTCAAAGCTCGTAGACCGTTTTATTGGCCAAGTCAAGAAATTGCTGTGTTAACTATGTAATTTAATAAAAAATTGTGAAATTTTCATATCCCGTTTAAATTATTGCTAGCTTTAAAATCTTCTAAGAAAAACCCATGATTTCAAACAAACTACACACTTAGATATTAGGAAAATCGCTCCCCTTTGTCTCTTAAAATATCTAACGTCGGAGCCTTGAGAAATAGGCATTTTGCCGCGATACGACTGCGTAACTGCCCTAGATAGGCTCTATCGCCGTAGACCCATTAAGAACATCGCGCTATTTGGCCCCATTTGAACCCATTTGGCCCTTACTCTGCGGCCATTTTGGACCAACCCCGCAATACATCGGCCAGGAGTAATTGTCTCTTATCACTGTAGCCTTTTTAGATCCTTCTTTAACCCTTAACTGGTATCATGAATTTGACGAATACAGTTGGCATCGTAATGGTATTTTTTACCCCAATAAAAAAATATTTGCAGTTAAAATATAGATTTTCGTTTGGTAGGTTCATTAACAAAAATGAAACTACACTTAAAAAAATAAAACAAAATTTTTTTTTTCTGTTTTTTCTAAAACCACCTTAATAAAATTAAAATTATAAAGATTTTTATTATTGTACGATAATCATTTAGACTAAGTTATTTTAATTCTTCCGCGCATATGAAAATTGAAATAGAGCCATTTTACCAGATTAATAATGAGTTACATTGAATGCTCAATTAAAGAAAGTGGTTTTATTGACCGGTCTTCCAAAGGTTGTGGGTTCGATTCCCGCCTGAGAATTCACCTGTGAGCTGACTCGATTTTTCTTGTATTTTTCTATTAAAATAATTTTATCTTAAAATGCAATATTAAAGTTCGCATGGCACAAACAAAAACAATTATCAACACAACAACGTCACAACTCAAACTAGAACGTACAACAGCCGAGGTATTGACGCCATTTTGATACCCGAAACGGCACAACTTGGAATTCGCTTCAGCAAATAATATAACAACACTCCCGTTGGCGTTGCGACCTTATTTACATATACAATACTGGACGGAACTGGGAAATTAGTTTCCAGTAATACTTAGTTGTGGTTTTAACACGTAGTGTTACAGAAAATCGACAATGTTGATCCGGTTAGCGGATAGAGGTTTTGCCAAAATTGACATTTCGCATAGACATTTTTCATCATAATTTATCTATCACTAGCGACCCGCCCCGGCATCGCACGGATATAATGCTCTACTATATTATGCATTTATTATACATATAAACCTTCCTCTTGAATTATTCTATCTATTAAAAAAACCGCATAAGAATCCGTTGCGTAGTATGATAAAGTACAATATAAATAAAATAAATTGTAGAATGAAATAACGTTATTAGCCCGTACATGTACCATGTCACAGTGATATATGTTGGCAGTCAAAGCGCTCGGCGAAAAAACACTTTATTATTTCAAAGAACATATTGTATACCTTAGATTAATAACAAAATTCCATTATATTTGTTTACCTTGACAACGGCGAAAATATGGTCATACTCTAATAATTACTTTGACACCAATAATATTTGTATTTTACCTATAGTTAACAAATAATAATTTTATTCTAGCCACTTGTCAGTCCACGGTAGCAATTGCTACCATATTAAAATTATGATTAATTTATAGTTTACAGAGATCCAAATATTCTGTGGTGGATTCTTTATTTATTCAGCTTTACGGTAGTATTCTTTGTTTGGTCCTAGCTTCATTGTTAAGCGAGAAAATGACATTTTTATCTAAAAGTCCGACATTTTTTTTTCACAATTCGCGCAGCATTGGGGCTGTTGAGAAGGGTGGGGCGCGTGGTAGTGGACTGACAAGTGGCTAGAGTACCAACGTAAGTTTAATAATTGTAATGTTAAAAAGTACATTTCAAAACTGACTTCGAAAAAGACTTTTAAATCTGGAATATTTTCTTTAATAATTCCATTATTCATTGCTTAGGTATGGTCTCAATCAAAACAAACTTCATAAAGATGGAAAGAATACGTTGGTTTTGTTTTATTTGATAGTCTATAATGCGGGTTAAAGTAATATTTGCAAAGAGATCCACTCAAAAATAATAAAACCTTTTTAATAAATATTCCTTACCCCACCCATGCTCTTCCAAAATGGCAGTTTGTCAAAATTATCCGTTAACCGGAGATAGTTATAAGGACAACGTCGCAAGTAGTTCTCGACTCAGAAGTGTCAACAATTTTGTCAACGTAGGAAGCTAGTTAGAAGTTCAATCTCGCCTCCAAGCCAAACTTGAGCAGTTAAATTTTATCTCGGATATTTCGCGAGCTCTCGTAAAGGCGTCGTAAATTAACTATAAATCGCCATAAATATTTTCGGGTCGCGAGCTATGCCTGGTAGTGTTGCCAGTCCATCGATAAATTTTCTATCGAATTTTGAAAAATAACCTACTATCTATAGGCGAAAGAAAAAGTGCAATTCTGTCGATAGTATTGTTGCTCGTAATTAATAAACTATCGATGGTATCAATAGTTGCGTAATTATCTATGTTATTGGTAACAATACTATTGATACTGTCGATAGTATCGATACTATCTATAGCTCAAAACGTGTCAATACTATTGAAGATTACAATTCTTTCATACTATAGAGAGTATTGCTGCTGGGAAATAACAAACTATCAAAAACATCGATAGTATCTATACCATCGATGTTTTTAGTTACAATTATTTACAAACTATCGATATTCTCGATACTATTAATAGTATTGTTACCAAGAACCTAGATAATATTGATACTATCGATACCATTGATATTTTGTTAATTACGAGTAACAATACTACCGATAGTATTGCACTTTTTTATTTATATTGACACGTTCCAAGCTATTGATAGTATCGATGTAATCGATAGAATAGATACCATGATCGATAGTCCTGCTATCTATCGCCTATCGATAGACTATCGATTAATTATCGATAATCCAATATTGTTCGGCAACCCTAATGCTTGGTGGGATTGGCTAGTAAGCCACCTGCTTCAAGGCTTTCTACGTGGAGCTTCATGCGTAAATATTTAAGCTTCGCTGGAAGATGATAGCTCTTAGAAAAACTTTAATTTGCTTTACTTATATAACGAAACGATTACTTATACTAGCTAACCGGGCCACGCGTTGCTGGTATGGTAACAAACATATACACACACACCCACACACAAAGTATTGTCATAATATTATGTAGATAACGAAATATAACTGGCTATCTGATAATGGATAAAAAATATTAAACAAACTTCGCTGTGATAGTACTATTTCACCACCGAGGCACTGAGTTAACTAAATAAAAACGCAATTTCGGAAATAAACTGTAAATATATTCTTCTACATTGATATGGTTTATGTATCTGACTACACGAAACCATACATAAAATAGGTCAGCGCCATCTATTAGCAGCTGGCATAACTAAACTTATACAAATAAAAAACATAACCTGCACAGTATATCAATTTTTAAAAACACTAAAAGAGAGGGATGCCCAATAATCCATTTTATACTTACTCAAAGAGAAATATGTGTTTTTGCTATATTTTTTGCTGCTCAATGGACATATTTTCCGTTTCCAAAATTAAAGGGTTAACATTTTTTTTTACTTTCGTTTTAAAAAAGTGTCAAATTATAAAAGAAATAAATACATACACGACGGATCAAAGTAGAATCCTTTAAAAATATAATCCCTTACCACTTTTTATGGTAGTATGGAAAATTGATATTTACTTTATTTTAAAACGTAAAAGGTTTACGAGCACTCGATGTCATGTATATTCAAACGATTTTTATCGTTGCTACCTACAAGCGAAGTGTTTTAAATATATAAGTAAAACCATATGATTTTGGAAATAAAAACTAATACTGTTATTAAGTTTTAGCATTCACAAAGCCTTTATTCTAAAAAAAACAACGACATCTCCGAACCGTCGGGTGAAAGAATATACGAACTTTCACTATCCGGGCGAGTGCTCTGACCGCTGAGCTGACCGAAACGCTGGTAGACTCGTCAAAATTACAAGCGATTTTCAACTTCTAACATGAGCTTATATGGTTCTATCAATGTTACAGGTAAACCAAGATTTATATATATATCTATTAAGGATACTTAAAAAAAAACAGACACTTGTTGACTTTGTTGTAATCAACGATGTAATGAAACCATAATACTACTATTATTGTGATAAGAGTTTTTTTGTGGATTATGTATGGTGACGACATATCTTAATATATAAAAATCCAGTGTCACAATGTATGTTCCCAGTGAACTCTTCACCAACTCAACCTATATTAATGAAAGTTGGTATTTATGTGTAATTTGGTCCAACCGAAGAGATAGGATAGCTTTTTTTCTTTTTTTTTTATTCATAACACAGCAATGCGTGGCCGGATCAATTAGTAATATTGTAAATGTCGCTTTAACTTCTGTTAAAGCTGACGAGTTTTTTATTGCGGCCGGCCATTCTTCTCGTCAGTTAAAAGACGTCCTGAATGGGTGATAGGTAAAAATGTTTGACTATTCCAAGAAATTATTTTAAGTGCTCGATATATATTCAACTATACAGGTCAGAAACTTTAGTCTTGAGACATTGCAGTATTTTGGTCGCGAAGATGTCGCGAAGTTTCCCGAACGAGTTGGATTCGACACCATAACGTGTACGGTGTACAAAACATAAAGTATAAGTCTTTATTTGATCATGCGGCCTTGTTAATAAATTAGCAAGTCTCCCAATTTTAAAGCCACACCCCGCAGCGTTTCTAATGATGGGAAAACGTCTGAGCTACGAAAATTTAACAACAAATTTTAGTCGAATTACTTTACCAAAAATAATGTGTGTTGGCTTTAAGCAATTAATAAATAGGTTGATTACATATCAAGGATGAAATTTGAGGTCGCAAGTAATTAAAGATTCAAATAGGACATGAAATAAATAGGTCTGGTTTTTTAGTAAATAGGTTAGCACTTGACTGCTATCTTGTCTGATGGTAAGCGACGACGCGATCTAGAATGTGACCCCCTGGTCTAGATGATACCAATTCATTCATGACTTGAAGACTCCTATATTGTATTTGTCAGGAAACACAAACACAGCCAAATAGTTCCACTCTTTAGCGGCGCGGTACTTAGAGCCAAAACGCTTGGTGCGACTCTTCTGGTGGCGCCTATTGTCTGGTTGTCCGATGAAAACATGGGGACGGCGTAACAAGGCAAGCAATTCTGCTATTTCTGCTGCACACTTTCCGAAATATATCCTATTAAAAAACGGATATGCTAGCTACCTTCCGTCTATGTTCGATCTTTGCTCAACCTCAGTCTATGCTTCGTCACTTCGTCACTTCGTCTAGAGAAGTATTGATTGTTTAAACAAATCAATATAAGACAATACAACAAACATTATTCTGAATCCAAGTTAGGAAGCTTAAGCACTTGTATTATGGAAGTCAGAAACTACCATTACAACACCTGAACCCGAGCAATTACTTACACTACTCACTACTAATAGTTCTACATTAACCCAGCCGGGTATCGAACCTAGCGTAACTACTGCAAACCACTCGATAACAAAGGTCGTTTATATTTAAATATTCTCGAAACGGATCCGCCATAGTCTGTTAGTCTGTTTATATCCTTAGACAAAAAATCTTATCCGACTTTCAATCTCAAACACCCGACCGCCGCCAGATGGCGCCCCCAAAAATAATAAATTAGAAAGCGCTATATAAGACCAATAACGCGCAGGCTGTGTTATAAACAAAATAAACACTGACTCAGCGACTAAGAGGCCATTTTGTTTGAGCTATATCCCAATAAACAGCGCTGCCATCTTGGCGGCGGGTATATTTCAAATACTCCAGTTGCGTCTACATTTGAAGTGAGAAAGACTGAAGAGTGTTTAGAATTGGTGGAACAATCTTTTTAATAATAAGGTAAAAAGACTTGAACAGAGACGGAAAGTAGTTAGGTAGGGAGGTAACTAGCCTATCCGATACATTTCGGAAAGTATGCAGCAGAATTGCACAGCCCTGAGGCCCTACCATCACGTCATAGAGCAATTCAAGTTTAGCTGTTGAAAAGAGACGCCACTATAGACCGTGTATAGCGGTGTCTCACTTTGACAATCTAACTTGCATCGCGCTAAGAGATCATGGTAGGCCCTCTGTTCTGCCGTTTCCATTTTTTCACCAGACTTACAAATAGGCGCCACCAATACATGGTTGATATACCAGAGTCGCACTTAGCCTTTTGGTTCCAATTTTGTGATATGTACCGCTAAAGAGTGGAACTCTCATTCTGTGTTTCCTGACGCATACAATTTAGGAGTCTTCAAGTCACGATTGAATAGGTGTTTTCTAGGCAAGCGCGTCACATCCTAGATCATATCATCTATTCATTATCACATTCTATGTTTTTGTAGGCTTATATTTGTGTTATTATCACCGTACGACACTTAAACCATGTGGTGATTTTTGTTCGCTCGTCTTAGCCGGCCGGAAGCGAATAGATGATTAAATGCGTATATAAACTGAAGGTAATTTTCTTAACTGAAGGTAAAAACATATTAAAGACACACCCACACACACACACGTACACACACATGCACACTTTGTTAAATGATTGTCGAACTATCCAGTATTTTGCACACAATTGCTTGGAAACATGAGTTTCTCTTAATTGTCTAAGGTATAATAATTTTATATATTTCTTTTGTATACGAAAGCTTTAAAAGCTTTGTTTAGAATTAAATATAAAATAAATAAAGAAAAACGCATTTCAATCGTTTTGAAGTAACAATACGAAATACGTATAACGCCCGTCTACAAAGGAGCCAATAAATTCTGCAAGGACAATTAAAATCTAACAATCTTGCCAAAGTTTCGATACTAAATTAAGTTCAGAATCTTCTTCGATACTCCGCTTAAATTAATTAATAAAAGTATATATTTTCCAATCTAACTTTTCAATACGATTAATTGAATTGGTAACCAAATCCTTTCTTAATAAATAGCAAGAACTTAAACTTTAGCTATTCATTATTGAGTTAACTTCGCTATAAGTTACCGTAACTTTGTAATTTTTTTACTTTTCAGTCACAAAGGAACGAGGAGTTGATGAGATGTTGAGGAGTTTGCTATTTCGAATTTATTGTTTTATTATTTGGAATACATTGTTATCGACGAGTTTTCAATTCAAACCTTTTTTCAAAATGGAAATTGAAGTTTTTTTTTTTATGTTTGCTCCTTAAGAATTGATTTTATAAAAGGCTCACGGTATGTAAAAAATGGTTGTCTGTAAAGTCATTTTACGGACGATAATTTTACGTGATAGAGTCATAAGGAAACTGTTCACGACGAAACGATTCGTTTATCTGTATAATAGCACCTGTAATTTAAATTAAGTAATTCATAAATGATTAATGTGAAGTTCTGAATATAGTGTAGTTCAAAACGCATGTTCGCAGATAGCGGGACTTGCTCCTTATAGGTGCGCCAATAGGACGATCGCATTTCTTCCTTTCGTCAAGTGTGTTTTATGAGATTAAGAATAGTTTATTTTAGTTACGTAATAATGTTTAGATTGTAGTATATTTCTCTAGTTAGTATAAAAATATGATGAATGGCCTACTTATTAACCTGAAATACATAGAAACATCCCGCTCGCCTTCCGCTATGCGACTGCGGACGACAGAGGCGAGCGGGGCAGTTTATATATGACCGAGGCGGGAGGCGAGGTAACATAAAAAGGCGCCCGCGCCGAGAGCGGCGCCACTCGTTTCCCGCTCTCCCGCTATGATGAATATTGTATGTTATTATAGTAAGTATAAATAATATTAACTAGAAAATAAGTCATAGTCATAAGAGAATATGTAAAAATGTCATAAATAAAGGCGAAAGCACTTGCGGGGGTGAGGTTCGGAGGCCAAAATGGGTTGCCCCACCTTGGACGGGTCTCCCGGAAATATTGAATAAAAGACGGGCTCAAATCAATGCAAAAATCACTTCCGACCAAGCTTCCGATCCAGCATCCGAACAAGCAAGAGCCAGCGAAAAGAAGAAACCTGAAGCCTCCGAACCTCACTGCAAGCTTTAGAAGAATATCGACTTTTCCTTGCCGAAGCTACCCTGCTGACGTCACCATCCCTACGGCACCATCCGACATTACCATCGTTCGTCACCACCCAAGTTATACAGTCCACCCTGGTGAGGCCCCACAGAAACACTGATGAAAATTGCATACCTTTATGAATTGAATTGAATTATTATCACTGAATTATCATTATTTTGTATAATGCAAAGAAGGAGTAGAAAATAATTTTCAATAAATATTTTTTTTCGATAAATTAACTTTAAGTTGTTGTAATAAATAATGGAAACGACATTAACTTTTCACTTCATGAAGTGGAAGAGAGATAGATGCGCCACAAGTCGAACGCTTAGGCCAATCGTGCCTCTCTATCGCTTATTCCGCGCTCTTGCTTGCTCGCTCGGCTCAGGCGGAACGTTACACTTTTTCGTGCATGCAGCCAGAGTTCAATTGTTCATCGATTTATAAGACGTTATCACGTCAAAATATGAAGAGTAACATTTAGTGATGGAATGACAGCGTTACGTTTTTTGTGCGCAATCTATCATAGATAATTTTCAATTTTATTATGAAGTTTTGTTATATTATTTTCTGTGAGTGTTCAATGACTATCGATCTTAAGGAGTAAACTCCAATTATTGTTGTTGTTGCTCACAAACTTTTTATTTTATTAGAAGAATAGCAACAACCCTTCGCATCACAGGGTTTTAAATAACTTAATATGTAACAATTTATAAAAATGAATTGACTGCCATGTTGTAAGCAAAATTTTATAATTCAATTTCAGAGTTTTTAGTTGAATACTTTTGAAATTAGTTACTATTTCATTAAAACTGATATAATTAAAAATTGACATTTTAATCATTATAACTGTTTGATTGATTTTGACATTGTTTAATTGACATTTTGCGTATTATTTTGATTTATTATCTTACTCAATAAATGTTATTTTCTAAGTTTTTGAACGTCACATTGGCAGAATATTCTGAATAACAAAGTGTAATAATAATCTTTGGCCAGAAAGACATAGATTTGAATCCAATCTGAGAAGAATATTTTCAAATGTTTTTTTATACAGTCAATCAGTCACATAGCACAAATCATTAAAATTTGACATTAGTCTTCCAAAATAGCCCTTTAAAGCTTTTATCAGTTGTCCCATTCAATTGTTGATGAATCATAAAATGAAGCTGATTTTCAAGCTTCGAAACAATATAAACAGAAATTTATCAAGGAAATTTCACCCTTATTTACCTACTGAGTACAACAAACATCCAATCGACAAGTAATTCGAACGGAATGCCTGATACCGCCCGCGGCGACAACGTTGCGATGTCAGCGCAACACGACAACGACATCGGCAACAAGATCGACTTTCCCACAAGCAAGGCAAATAATGATAGCTGCATTTATATGGTAACAGGGTTGTAAATGTAAAAAAATAACTGTGTTGCTATAATTTCATATAGATTTTCCACTAAAAGTCAAATTCTGCACTAAATAATACGGATTAAAAATTATTGAACGATATTTGATGTTGGTTGCACTCCAGTAAAGTTGCGAGTTGAGGGGATTTATTTATACTTTACATACATATTTTACAAATGTGAACTTAATGCCTTAGGCATTTTCTACCAGTCAACCTTAGTGTAATATGGAGACAAGAAAATAATCCAATGATTAATTATAATTCTATATATATAAATATAAAGCTGACCCAGCCACGCGTTGGTGTGTTATAAATTAAAATAAAACCTATCCTCTTTTAAGTTAAATCAAATAACAGATAGTTATTTGATCCAACTTAAGTTTAATCAAAATCGGTTAAGTAATTTAGGAGTCCATCGCGGACTAACAACGTGACACGTAATTTATATATATTAAGATATATATATCAAGAAGATTTTAGGAATGTTACAAATAAAGAATAATAAATATTAAACAATATCACATACATTATTAAAGCACTTGTTTTATGGGAATTAAGAAATAACGGCGATACCACAACACCCAGATCCAAGTCAATATATAAAAATTTGTTGGCCGGAAATCAAACCGGAAACTTCGTAATGGCGAGACCATGAAAACCGGTATAAGAGCCACTAGATCACGGAGGCCGTTCTATAAAAACCACAATTACTATACAATCAAATTATTTATTTTTGAAAACAATCTCCTTCTACTTCTATGCTTATAAGGTTGGTCTTCTAAAACGATCTTCATCTTTGCACTTTATTCTTCTACATTTGGATTTGGAACACAAAAGTTAAATATGATGGATCATGGTTTTCTACAACAACTTGAAATTTCCTTTAAAAATATCTTAGTTGACGCAGGATGTTGTTAAAAGGTATTCCGTTAAAAATAAAAAACAACAGTTAAAAACTGTCGAGCTAACGATCTACTAATAATTTCAAATAAAAACTACCATCACTACTATTTTCTACTGAAATTAGTGCTGGCAACACTAAGCTAAAACAACAACCTAGTTAACTCGCAGCGATGGCACACAACACACAGTTAGTGAGACGTTCGAAATAGCACATGCGCCCCGACACCCGCCGTGACGACGTGCCACGTGGCAACGACAATATTTCAGCCTGTCACGTCCCTGCTTCGACCGCTAACAGTCCAGAATACAAGCGGAAGCGATTGCTCATCTCGCAAATGCCAGAATTTATAATAATAATAATATAAGACAAAAGCCTTATTCCGTCGTCCCCATTTTTTCATCGGACAACCAAACTTACAAATAGGCGCCACCATATTATGGTGCCGAAGATACGATAAGATGATATACCGCACCAAGCATTTTGGTTCCAATTGTATGATCCCTATCGCTAAAGAGTGGAACTATTTAGCTGTGTCAGTGTTTCCTGACAAGTATCTAAGGTATAAGGTATCTTTAAGGCAAGCGCGTCACATCCTAGATCGCATCGTCACTTACCATCTGGCGAGATAGCAATAGAAAAAACATTCTGAACGCAAATTAAGTAGTCAAAGCACCCATGTTATGGGCATAAAGAAACAACGACGTTGCCACAAAACCGAAAAGCAAGCTTACATAGAAAATTTTTACTTTTACAAATTTTAAATGTCAGACCGATTCACGCAATTCGCGTTTTTAAATCGCTTATAAGTAAGATCGATTTGTTTCTAGTTAAATTGCATTAGATAAAAAACCGTAGCTGTTAAATTCTAAAATAAAATATAATCTCGGTCTATTCACGACAATCATTATAAGAAATCTAGTCAATTAATCAAAAAAAAAACGGACAGAAGCGGAAAAAGTCAACCAACAAAATGTTCAAATTTAGAATAGCTTAAGAATCGACGCGAAAAAAATAAGCAGACAATATCTTTGAATTCAGAAATAAAAACTTTTTGGATTATAGTATTTGTTTTTTTATACAGTCAAAATCGGTGTCGGTAAAGGTGTCACGAGTTCAATGGCTTTACTCCATCTCAAAAAATGCCTAACGCGCCTAAAGAAGTTTTTTTATTTCAAATTTTTTTTTAATTACTACCTTGAATCGAACAGTCTCATTGGTCTGTTCAATTTTATTCTGACAATTGACATACATCGATACGTACTAGGAAAGTCATCGCTAATTCAGCTGTCACATAAATTAAGGGATTAATCGGAATAATTACGGGATAGGATTACATCAGAATAAATCAGGTTAGCTCTAGAATGGGCGCAATTGCGTTGATTCGTTTATTTATGCACCCGCACATGGGTTTTAATTTGATTTTACAGTGTCATTAAGGCTGTGTTTCATTGGCTACCCTTGTTTTGACATAAGTTTAAAAAGCATTCATTTGATATAACTTGCTCGCTAGGGTAGAAAAAATATCTCTTTTTTTTAAATAGCTTTGCTCTTGATCCCAATCAAGCCCAGGGGCCAAGTCAAGATCTACGTTGGTGCGAGCTAATCAAGAAGGTGCTTTTTCGTCCTTTTTATTGTTTTTATCGAGGGGAAATGCTTTACACATACCCCACCTTATCAAAAAATGCGCCTAAAGAAGTTATCACTTAAAAAATAAAATCGCTTATCGCTCAATAATTGCCACACACGCTCTTAACATAGAATGGCATAGAGACGCATAGACCAACAATTTCTGTAATGCATTGCAAATGTATTGGATTTGGCGTCGCTCGGCGTGTCCGCGCAAGCCGCATGCATTGAGATATTCAAATACTCACTTATAAATAATGCAATAGTTTAATACCAAATTACCATAACATTAAAATCTATTTTAGACTACACTATGTATTTATGTCACTGTAGCTTTAATAAGAGTTTTAGGATAGTAAAAAAGAGGTTGACATCGAGATTTTTTGGCAAACCAGTTAATGTGAGTTACGTTAGTGATGACGACCTCCGCGGTCGAGTGGTTTTCATGGTAACTTCACTCCGAAGTCCCGGGTTCGGTCACATGGTCAATGTATAAAACGAAATTTTTTTTCTTTGCTCGGATCCGGGTGTTGTTGTTCCGTTGTTTCAAAATTTCATAACACAAATGCTTAAGCTACTGAACTTTGGTTCAGAACACTATGAAGAAATAGAAATAACTAAAACGGAATTGCTACCATGTTTTTTATCAATAAGTTTATTAATTTTCGCATTCGCATTCGCAAATTAGCATTTCCGGTTCCGATGGCGAAAGTGAAAACACGTAGAACAGAGTGCTCTGCAGATATTTATAGATTACCAGTGCAAAAAATGACAAACTGAACACATAATTCATTGAATTCTTCGGAAACTAAACTAAAATAGTGCCTACATCAAATTGCTTATTAAATTTATGTCAAATAAAAATTATACCAAGCAATAAAAACAGCCTAAATGAAACTATAAAATCAAATTATAGCCCATGTGCGGTTGCATAAATAAACGAATCAACGCAATTGCGCATTGACAAGAGCCCATTCTGGAGCTAACCTGATTTATAATTCTGTTGCAATCCTATCCCGTGTCCCGGTAAAACGCACAAGCATTCGGAATCCTTTAATTTATGTGACAGCAGAGTTAGCGTTGACTTTCCTAGTAACTATCGATGTTTGTCAATTATTAGAATTAAATTAAACGGACCAATGAGACTGTTCTAATTAAAGTAGTAATTAAAAAACTTTTTGAAGTGAGAACTCCTTTAGGCGCGTTGGGTTTTTTTGGGATGGGAAATAGTTATATGTTATGCAAGGCGGCAAAGTTGAGATTTGGCCGCGAGTTACTTCTATTGAAACCAGAGCAAGCGAAAGATTCCAGGATTGAATCACGACCGCAGCGAGTGGTTCAAAGATAGAATCTTAAGCGTAGCGAGGGTTTCGAATACGAGACGCTAAAAACTGTGCTTCCGAGCGATACCCACAATTTTTCACCTTCCTACAGTGAGGAAAATTTTTAAGTGCAAGAGAAACAGCTAAAATGAAATGGTAAATTAGTTAATTACAATTAAAAATGAAATTGCTACTATCATAAATGTTGAATGTATGTTAATTAAAATTGGTCTTGATGAAATATGAATTGACTAAGAATACAGATCACTTTACCGTTCTTTTTCTGGTGCTGTCCGAAATCCACTCATATTTAAAATTCTTATGCTTGACAAATAGTTTATTCTAAATAATAATTATGTTGTTGTTTTTACAATTTAAGGAACTAAAACCAAAACGGAGTGTTAGAGTATTAATTTAAATAAGAATAAAATGTATTTGAATAGAAAGGTTCTAATTTTATAACACTTTTCCAGGTTAGCGGATAAAACTTAATTTTCCACGCAGAAATTGAATAACAAACCAAACTTTTCCGAGAGTGTGAGGTGAAAAAACCATTGCCGTTTCGTGTGCTATCTAATGCACACATGCAATGTATTTCTACCTTACCGACGACGAGAAATCTAACACACTTTCGATTGAGAGAATCGCATATCAGTTCGGTAAAAAGAGCTAATGAGGGCTTACTCTTTTTACCACCCACTACTAGTGGGGGGGATGGGAACTGTTTAACGAGAGTTCGAAAAAAGGGAACGCTTTCCGTAATGCTGATATACAATTCCAAGCGTTTTTTTTATTTAGAATGGGTTCGCTCTTAATCCTAATCATGTCCGGAGGCCAAGACAGAATCCACGATGAAACGAGCTAACCCAGAAGGTGCTTATTCACCCTGGCTTTGAAAACGGACGGGTTATAAGTACTCGGAAATACGTTTATGTTAATTCAACATAGATATTATAACATATTACACAGTTTTCACTTCTGTCGGCACTCACAGAGTGCGACTATTTTTTTGTTTGGTTGATTTGATAAGAAAATGTTCAAGTTACAATTTAATATTGACATGTTGCATAAATACTAGCAGTTTATATTCGTCCTTTTCGGGAAAGGCAAAGATCTAAGCCATACTGCTCGTTCTGGAGTAATTTCTTATCTTAATTAGATGACGATGTTTGAACATGAGAGGGGATCCTTGAATAACAAATGATAAATGAATAGTGAAATATCCCTTTCTTTAGATTTCGGTAAAGGTGTGGAGTTAAAATGGAATATACGAATAGAAAAGTAGAATAAAAGAGAAAAGAAAAGAAAAAGACTCGGCTGAGAAATTATTCTCAGGCTGAACTTTATCCTTTGGATTTCCGATCCACTGCTCTCCCAAATGAGCTACTGAGCCTTGTGAGCTTCATTTCACTTGATACAAAATTATAATTCTGATTTTTTTTTGCATTCACAATGCAATATTTCTATGAGATATAATATACTCCTGTAAATAGCAACTACGCCTCCGAGCTATTTAAACCTCAATTATTACTATTAAAATTAATGTGTAAATTTGAACTAAGATATCCAATTATATATGATATAATGAAGTATATTAATTACTAATGTAACCTTGAGAATCGGGAATTTCAATTAAATCCAGTTTGATATTGAAGTGAAATCAAATAGATAACATTAGACACTAATATACATTTAATTATCATATATTACATATTTATTGTTTGATTGATACGAAATGTATTCCATATTTATGAATCTATATACATAAATTAGTAGCTTCTGTCTGTACATTTTTTTTTGGAAATTTTGTGATGAAAATTCGTTTTACTACACTGATACCAATTTTACTGTTTTATTAAATTTTGTCTGTCTGTATGTCCTTTTGTAAGTCAAGAACGGGTTGACCGATTGCAGTGAATTTTGGTATGTGATAGGAACATGTCATCGCACAAATGATAGGATATACATTATATCGGTAAAGTCCTGATAGTGTTATCTAATATTATAAATACAAAAGTGAGTTTGTTTGTTACATTTTCACGTCTTAACTACTCAATCGATCACAGTTAAATTTTGCATTCACTTTGCCAGAGGTACAGAAAATTCCATAGGGTACTTTTTATCCAGAAAAAGTATTGTTCCCAAAGGATAGAAATATAACTTTTAATCGGCATTCTACATTAAGCGAAGCCGCGGGTAAAAGCAAATAAAATAAATTTTATAATTTTTTTATATATTTTGTGCATTTTCAATGCGATCTTATAAGATAAATTATTATAATAGAAAAATACTAGAAAAAATCGACTCGGGTCACAAGTGAATTCTCAGGCGGGGATCGAACCCGCAACCTTTGGAAATCCGGTCCAATGCTCTCCCAATTGAGCTACCGAGCCTTGTGAACACTCGTCGAAATTTTCGTCTAAAATTCTCGTCGAAAATCAGGAAGGTACTAGAAAATTTCAGAAAATTTTTGCATACACAATGCCATTTCCTATTCCACCTTTATAGCTGTAACGCCACTTTTTGTACCATATTTAAGCGAATAAATAAATTGAATTGAACTTTGATTCATAGGAGAATACGTTATCACCAGTGAATTACACCTACTGTATTACAAATTGAGGTTCCTATCAAATCCATTCATGTCGGATATAATGGCCCAATCGACCGTCGCAGGGTTAATCCGTGGCGACACAAAAGGTGTATTAAGATGTATTCACGGTTGGGACAGTCGGTGGCGTAGCTACCGAAGGGTTAGATGGTGTTGAACACCTGGGCCCCCAAGCTCAGAGGGCCCTGACTTTTGTATTTAACCTGTTAAAAATTCTCTCTCCTTTGGAATGTAAATATTGGAATATGATATGCCAATCATATTGATAAAAGGAAAGCAGATATACTAAAACCTCCTCCTAAGTCGGTTAATTATTAACGACATTTTAATTTCTTTAAATAATGAGTATTTATTTAGTTCTAACACTTCCGCGCTCATTACACATTTGAATAAAACATTTTTTTACGGATTTTGCGCATAATTTATTTTATATTTAATCCTGACGTTTCGACTCCTTTACGGGAGCCGTGATCACAGGATGACTAAGGTAATGGTCGTCGTATATTTTCTACTACATTCACAATATTTTAATCGGGCACGTTCCTAATTGTTAAAATTTTATATAAATAAGATTGTGTACTACTGTCTACTATCAGTTCGGAAATTGGGAGGCCCTTCCGAGAAGAACTGGCGAAAGAAATGTCATGATTCATCAAATATAAAATAAATTATACGCAAAATCCGTAAAAAAGTTGTTTTATTAAAATCTTACTAAACAGTTTAGTTAGGGCCCTCTTTGTTTACCAGGCCCTTTGGTTGCCTAGCTACGCATCTGTCTGCAGTATTAATATCTAACCGTTGTCGTTGGATATGAAGAAGGGCCAAATATTTGCTTACTCTCTATAAGTTACAGCGACACAATGGTCATTGTGTGCACGATGTATGGGGTGGTTATGCAGCTGCTTCCTAGGGTACGTTAACCACGTAAACTTTACATGCACTGTCAATGGATATTTAACTCTTTGAGTTGGGATTTTACGCTGAAAATCGAATGGATAAGTTTTTCAGTTTTGTATTGTTTGATGTGTTGTTGATATATAAACTTTTCAATATGCATGCCATACGTTCGCGCTAAGTTTGCCACTGACGTCACATCGTCATCGTCATCGACATCGACATCGTCATTGTCATCGTCATTGTCACCGTCATCGTCATTGTCATCGTCATTGTAATCGTCATCGTCATCGACATCGTCATTGTCAGTGATATCGTCAGCGGACGTGATTAGTAAACTAACTAATGCAACTAATAACAGGATATTATTTTGATATTAATAGGCATAAAAGATATAAAATAAAATTATAATCACACTGTTGTTGTTGTCATAATATCACTAAGCTATCTAATGTAAACACATAAAATTATTAATTATGTATATCTAAGAATTGAATAAAAAAATCTAACAACCTTACCTCTAATAAATATCAATTCATGCCGATTAAATTTACGCTAAAGTAAATAAGAAATAAAAAGAATACAACAAAGGATTCCCTAAAAAGTCTATAGGGCTTTTAGGGTAATAGAGTCAGTGCTGGCGCCGCTAATGGTATTAAATTTTAAAAAACTAACAAAATGTATTAAATCTCGATTTTCGTTAAATTTTAAATATTTATTAAAATTGAAAAGCCGTCAAAACATATGAGATAACAGGAAGTTTATTTCTACTGTAATTAAAATATATTGCTTACATATTTATTTTTATTTTTTGCATTCACGATGCCACATTTGAATAAGATTTAAACTACCTGAGGGCTCGAAGATGTAATTGTTTTTAATGGCGTATTTTAAATGTTATACATTGCGTACGTTATCATTATTTAACTTTAAAACACTGTTAATACACTAATGAGAATAAATATTAATACAAGCAAAATTACAGGCACCTGTTAACAAAAATGATGCATGAGTCCACGCCCTACCGCATTATTAATCAAATAATTTATCATTCCCAACGAAATTGTACGGAAATTCATAAATAAAAATATTTATTGAAATTTGTTGTAGCGAAAGATTTAATTACATCGTAAATAAATTCAATATCCGTTTCCTTTTCTCTGTCATTCGTTCTATTTGTTGCCCTATCGTGTTGTTTGATTATCGATTGTCTATTAAATCAATCGAATCATTTATTTCTAAGAATACAGTGCTACAATACACTCATTGTGGTATTTTTTTTCTATTTATTTGGGTAAACAAATAGTTACAAATTTTATATTATTTACATAGTAAGTGTATTAATATTACTACTTTGAAACCAGCACCGTTTACCACACATTAGCTATATTCATTTAAAAAGATTGAGAATCTAAAGTGGACTAAAGTGTTCAATTACATTTTTATAAAAAAAGCATAAAAAAAATAACTGGAGTTTATTATTTACAAACGATTATCTTAAAATATATATATAATAGGCAAAGGAAGTAAATGAATTTATATATACATATATTTATTCATATTAATTTGATAAAATATATTACTTAAATTGTGGCATTATTATTTATATTATTTTTTATTAATTATGATATTTTACATGTATACTGAATGGTATAGTTTATACTGAAGTATATAGGTACTGAGGTGCGAGTATATTACGCAGAGGACACTTTTTGTTAACGTTTAATTTTACTATCCATCTATTTTCTATACCGTGCGCTATATATGAAATAAAAATTACATAACAAATTTTTCATAAAGCAGCTTTTTAAAGACGATTGGACGAGTTACCACTATTTCAATTAAAGCATACGACTAAGATGGTATAAAGTTATTATATGACTCCACTATGCATTCTACCATAAGCATAGTGTACATATGTGTCACATTTGTGACAAGCCACTAATAATTTATATTAAAATATTGAATTTTCGTTAATGATAATAGTATAGTTAAAATATTAAAAGACCCCGAATCGATAATACTATCGACATAATCGACCTATTTCATCGCGATACTATTTCATGAACACTATCCATTCGTCTTGCTTACTTGTCTATTTGAATATCTACAGTGCGAAGAGAGTTTTTTTTTATTCTCTGCTCCCCGGACAAGGTGGTCCAGAACCTTTTTTACAGTGTATTTTCTCTTGCATATAAGTTCTCTCTATTGTGCATCTAGCACTTTCATGCTTCATACTATTCTTTCCTGTAATCATCATCTTTTGTTCTTTGTAGGGATTGCCACTATCTACTTGTCGTTTTATATTTTTATTCGGGTAATATTTTAACAATTGTGGGTACTTTTATTTTACATTACACATTTTTAATAGCTTTTACATTCTTACAATTTGTCTACATTATAAATTTCTTTCTATATGTAGCTGTACTTGGTTCTTATCTCTATTTTTTTTAATGTACATTTTAGTGCGTTATGGCCTTACTTATATATCTATTTTATTGAACTGTTATCTACTGTCCTGGTACAATCAGGGTCGTCTTTAACCTATTGGAGGCCCTGGGCATTTAAGAATAATGGGGCGCCTATATCTTTAACAGAACACTTTTTTATCACTAGAATAGACAATGAAAGTAGATAAACAAGGTTTCAGATTTTTTTATTGACAATCAATAGATGAATAGATAATTTTTAATTTAAATGGGGCGATTCTCATGTATTTAAAATTATATAAGCATGCTGAAATTCGATATCCTTATTGTGGGCGAGAGTAGAGTAGCTTCGCGCATGCAAAAGCTAATAAGCAAGTCGATAATATAGGTAGTCCCTAATTGTGGTTCGATTTACTCTAATTAAATAAGTTCTTCAGTAATAAAATATTCGATAGGGGGCCCCATCGATCGAGGGGCCCTGGGCATTTGCCCAGAGTGCCCAGTGGGAAAGAGAGGTGTGTATACAATTTCCGAATTACACTTTATTAACTTTACAGTACTTTCTGTTATCAAGATCCTTTATTAATTTTATATTTTTATGTATCAACTTATTCCTTCTTCATTTGTTAAGAGAGAATTAATTGGTAACTGTGTTGAGTCTTGACGGCAATTATTTAATCTAAAGATTCTAACAAGCGTCTCGACCTAAGAACGGCTAGGAAAGGCTGAAAGACAAATACTTGTGGTAAAGTTTAACTTTGACGTTGGTTCCAGATAATTGGCGTGAAAAATTGAAGTGTACTGTTTTCGTAAAAATCTGAAATGTATTATATATAATATTTCTATTGATATTACAAATCTATGTATCTATTCGTAAACCTAGTATCCGTAACACAAACATTATAGTGCTTATTATGGGATAGGCTAATTAATAATAATAATATTTCTTACATTCACACCAATTAGCCTAGCCCAAGGTAAGCACTAACGCTAGTGTTAAGGAAACTATAGTAACGAATAGACATACACATATCATATATAAATAAGTAATTATAATATGTATAAACACTCATCACTCAGGTAAAAATCGTATTCGTCACAGACACATCTGCTCCTTTTGGGACTTGAACCCAGGACCGTCGGTGCGAAAGGCAGGATCGCTACCGTTGCAACAAACTGTGTGAATTAAATATTTTTCATTAATATTCTTAAAAGAAGACCGATTAAATTTCACTGTACAAAAATGTAGACATTCAAACTTTTAAAAGGAGCATAGACTAGCTAATTTATATAGCTACGACAAACGTGCCTTCATAAACAAATCCTCTAGGCGAACGCCGCACGGCTGGAACGAAAACACCGAGAAACTCTCTACTTAACTAAGCAAATAGTTCTTGCATGCATTTCAGATTAGCCGGCCACTCAAGTTGGCAGTGCATAGAGTAAACACAGTGCAGACTGGCAAAATGAAATTACTCCGGAACGTAGGACAAAAGCTCGCCAACTGCACAAGTATTGCTAAAAAGATACACAGTTCTCATGTCATGTATATATATATATATATATATATATATACATACATATGAATAAATCCCTGTTCCAGTGTTTGATCGCGATAAACTCCGCAACTACTCAACTGATTTTAAAAGATGGTTTTTCCATTTTGTTGGGTTTGTTTCGACTTAGGATAAATTTCATTTATAACACAGCAACGCTTGAACGGGTCAGCTAGTATATAGGGATATATAATAAATCTCTGTTCCAGTCTTTGACCGTGATGAAATCCGAAACTATTCAACCGATTTTGATGACTTTTTAAGTCATTACTTGTGTTATGGGAATTCAGATTCAACGACTGTACCACAACACCTAGACCCAAGGCGATATATAAAATTTCGTGAATGCTCTAGAGCGCGCTTGTTTCATTAGTTTCTCAAAAATACAACTCTCAACGTCCTAAGGTATAACAAAAACAAAAGACGAGCGGCGTGTGTACGTCATAAAAAAAAGAAATCCGAATGTTTGGGGTATATCAGAGGTAAATAAATCATGAGAAATCCAGTTTCAATTGAACAAAATATGATTAAGAAGAATCTTGATGAAAAAAAATTAATGGGTTCGCTCTTGATCACAATCAAGCCCGGGGGCCAAAACAGGATGGAACGAGTAAACCCAAAAGATTTATTCAGGCTTTGAAAACGGACGGGTTATAAGTACTTGGAAATACAGACGCAGGGAAAGAGTTCCACTCCTTTGCTGTGCGAAGAGAAGAGAAGTGAGAAGCACTTGGTGCGACAGGTAGGAATAGCAACCAATAAGGTGTGGTAGCCCGCAGTGCGTCTGGATGTCCGATGGAAAAAAGCGAGATGGCGGTATTAGCAAATGCAGCTCATGAGCACATTTAAAATATTATTTCAGCAATGTCTGGATTTTTCGTTGATTTTTATTATACTCAACAAAAGAGTGACTGTTAACTAGGATATACACATGGAAATTTTAATCAATCCATTCCAAAACACAATCAAAAGTTTATTTCATAGTCAATTTAATTACGAAGCGGACGTAGAAACGGCTAATTAGATGTCGCAGCGAAGACACCGCCGCTCCAGTTTCTGCTATCCCTTGCTCTTTGAGCGGACTTGTGCTGCATAAAGTTTGATCTCGCATTCATTACCGAGCTGTGCAGCGAAACTAATTCTCACTAAACGCCTCGGCCTCCCCCCTTCTGGAATAAGTCGCGCCTCACGTTTATTAAGCGGACAATAGTAATTCAATCTCGGCGGCGGCATAGTTAGTCTAAAAATGGCGAACTACAAGACCCGGAGGGTTTAAATGCAAATAATGCTCGGATTGCAGGGATGTTGGAGTTATCTTGAAATAATTTGCTTGAAAACTTTCATTATTATACAAATGGTTATCCTGGTAGTACAAACCTTGAGATAACTAACTTATAATAACTGGTTACAAATATTTTAAGAGGTTAGTTTCTGAGATATATTATCTGCTTTAACTTAAAGTTTAAAAGGTAAACAATCTGGTTGTTCTGTTTAAATTTTCAAAGGCTCTGTTTATAAAACGATATTAATAGTTGTCTACACGTAAAGCTTGTTTAAAAACATAAGTGACTAAGGAAACAGTTTTGTTTGTAGAACTTAAAAAACTATCTATTTATATAATATTTTCGTGTGATAGTGTTTGACCGCGGTGAACTCTGAAACTACTCAACCTATTTTGATGATTACTTTTATTTTGCTGGATTTGTTCCCACTTAGGACGTAGGATGGTTTTTTATTTTAATCTATAACACAGCAAGACGTAGCCGGGTCAGTTTGTATACGATAAAAAGACAGAAAGAGATTGTTTTTTTATTTTTAATAGTTTTAACTACAAACTTTCTCCTAAAACACTTAAGAATACAACAACAGACCAATAAAAACCTTTGGAGTTAATCAAACTATGTTAAATATATCTGATGTAGGTATTTCCTTGTGTTAAACAACGAGTGACGCTTCTGTCCGTTACTCTTTGGTTTGATTTCTACTTTGATCCAACTAAGGTTTATTACAGTGTAGGACCTGCCAAACTAAACTAATTTCAGCTAAATGTTTCAACAGTCCGAATAAGTTTTCAGTGCACGTTTGCACTGAACAATTGGGTACGAGTTTGTGGTTTAGCGGGTGATAATACTGATATGGGTTACCGATTTTCAAGTGGTTGCTCACTTTATCTTGCATTTGATATTTAAATTAAATTGATCAATAGACTATTTTAATTAAACGGATTTTTGATAATAATGATGTAAGAACGTTACGATATTCAAAGGTGTTTGAAAAGAAACAGTGTTTAGCTGTATATTGCTTATTATACTTATTAGGCGGCCAAACAGTATGGATAATTAAGAGATTTATTATCTATATATATATAAAAAAACTTCTTCTTTCTTCCAACCCGGCCGGTCACCGTGGAAGAGTATGACCAAATCCCTCCTAATATTCCAAAAATAAGAAATAAAAATAATAATTTAAAAATCGCTACATATAACGTTAGAACACTCTCCACTACTGAAAAATTTATTGAACTAACACATGCTATCCGCAACATAAACATAGATATACTTGGCCTAGCAGAAATAAGAAGAATGGGATGTAAAATAGAAGAATTTAGCGACCACATATTATGCTACATAGGCGAAACGCCCGTTCAATACGGGGTGGGGTTTCTCATTAAGAAAGAACTCAAAAAATATATTACGAATTTCTTCGGACTATCGGAAAGAGTCGCATTTATTCAGCTGGAATTCGGTGATAATAACTTATCAATAATCCAAGTCTTCGCACCAACGACAGACTCAGATGAAAAAGAAATAGAAAAATTCTACCAAACGCTACAAGAAGCTCACAATTTACTGCGAAGCTGCAAAAATATCATGGTAATAGGAGATTTCAATGCCAAGATAGGAAACCCAAAAACCAACGAAAACCTTATCATGGGTAAATATGGGTATGGGACGAGAAATAAAAGAGGAGAAAGACTGGTACAGTATGCCCTTGAATATAAACTCACCATCATGAATACATACTTTAAAAAGAAAACCAGCCGAAGATTGACCTGGATCTCGCCAGACGGAAAAACAAAGAACGAACTGGATTTTATCCTGTATAACACACCTCAAAATATTACAAACATAGAAATTTTAAATAACATAGAGTTTCCATCAGACCATCGAATGGTAAGAGCAACACTAAATTTAAAAAAAATCAGAAAGTGCAGAAGGTGCTACCAAAACTTGGGAGCATCGCTGAAAACAGACGAAGAAATAAATACATACCTTTTTAAACTGACATCAAGCATAGCTGACTTAACTTACGATGAAGATAACGTACAAAAAACATACAATAAATTCGAACTATTACTAAAAAATAGCTTAAAACCAGAACCAATAAACAAGAACTACAAAAATACTTGCTATTTCTTTAGTGACACAACCAAACTATTAATCCAACAGCGTACCGAACTAATACAAGCCAAAAATAAATCACAAGAAATGAAGAAAAAGTAGTCAGTCCTTTTCAAACAAACCAGCAAATCAATAAAAAAAGATTACGAGCGACATAGGAAAAGAATCATAGAAAACAATTTAGTTCATTATAGAAGCGCCAAACGAGCCTATAAGCAACTAATTTGAAGAATGGACAAAAGGAAACAAAATCAAGAAAAGATCTAATATCATGTGCCACAAACTTTTACAAAGACCTATACGCCATTGAGAAACAAGACACGACTTCACATACAGAAATTAATACGATACAGGTAAATGCCAACGATATAAACATTATTGATTGAAATGACGTCTGGAGAAAAACCATAAAGCTGAAACGAGAGAAGAGTTCAGGGTCTGACGGAATAAAGAACGAGGCTTTAATAGAAGGAGCAAAAATACTCACTGGACCACTGACACGCATATTTAATTTGGTTTTAAGAACAGGCATAATACCAAAGCAATGGCAAAAATCTGACATAATTCTACTATATAAAAAAGGCGACCCACTGGAAATCGCTAACTATCGGCCGATAAGCCTACTATCAAATGTGTATAAGTTATTTACCTCTATCATCAACAGCAAAATTAGCCCAATAATAGAGAGCGAGCAACCGGTGGAGCAAGCGGGCTTTCGTTCAGGATTCTCAACTATGGATCACATCCACACGCTAGAGCAAATTATTGAAAAGTACTCGATTCAATAAAAACCTTTATATAGGCTTCATTGACTACAAAAAAGCATTTGACAGTCTCTACCATAACTCTATCTGGCAAGCTCTGCACAACTGCAACATTGACCCAATAATCATTAGAACTATAAAAAACATATATAATAATAATGTGAGCAGAGTGAAACTAGGGACTCGAGGCGATGAATTCAAAATAACCCGGGGAGTCAGACAGGGAGACCCATTATCTCCGAAACTATTTATAGCGGTCTTGCAGTGCGTTTTTTCCAAACTGAACTGGATCTCTGAAGGCATCCTAATCAACAACAAACGTCTTAATCATCTAAGGTTTGCTGACAATATCGTTATCTTTGCTGAAAACCATAAGAAAATGGCAAACATGATATCACAACTGAATACAGAAAGCAAATATGTAGGCCTGCATATGAATCTCAGCAAAACAAAAATATTGACAAACGGCAAAAAACATATAATAATGCTAGACGATGTTGAACTTGAGTATGTAGAGCGATACGTATACTTGGGAAAAAAAGTATCGTTTTCAAAAACAAATAACGTGAACGAGGTGGAAAGAAGAGTCGCGTGCAGCTGGAGTAAATACTGGGCACGGAAGAAAATACTAAAAGGTGATTACGACCTTAATATGAAAAAGATTATCATGGATACGTGTGTTCTGCCCTGCCTGACATATGGTTCCCAGATGGTTACAAACAAGATAACTAACAAAATAAGAACTTGTCAGCGGTCAATGGAAAGAAGTATATTAAGCCTAAGAAAAATTCAAAAATTAAGAAGTCAGCAAATAAGAAACAGGACAAAACTGACAGATGCTCTACATCAAGCACTAAAACTAAAATGGAGCTGGGCCGGCCACTTAGCAAGACACACCGACCAACGATGGACTCTTAAGAGCACGACGTGGAGCGGACCACAAGGAAGAAGAAACGTGGGCAGACCACAAAATCGATGGGCGGACGACATAGTAATGATAACGGGAAAAAATTGGACAAAAATAGCACAAGACAGACAAAAATGGAAGGAAATGGAGGAGGCCTATACCCTTTCAAGGGGTTCCGATAACAAAAAATAATTATAAATATAAAAAATTAAAACTTAATTAACTATAAAAAAATAAAAATTTATGTATTTAGAACGAAAAAAAAACCTGTAACTTATATACTTTCAAGATTTATTGGAAATAAAAAAGGCTTTATTATTATTATAATAATTATTATATATAAAAAAATCCTGTCACAGTGTTTGACTGCGATGAACTCTGAGACTACTCAACCGATATTGATAATATTTTTTTTGATTTTGCTAGTTTGTTTCAACTTAGGACAAAGGAAAGGTTTAACTAAAATATATAACAAAAAAATGCAAATTATAATAACTGAATTATAATATCCGGTCAGCTATAAAAACCGGACAAGTGCGAGTCGGACTCGCGCACGAATGGTTCCGTACAAACTTTTAGTTCAGTAAAATAAATCACGTTTGTTGTATAGGAGCCCTCTTAAATATTTATTTTATTTTATTATTTATTATGAAAGTAAAAATACAACTGAGTATTTTATGAATATTTCAAGTGCCTAACTGTTATTGATATTGAGCAAAAATAAAAAAGGTTGTAGTAATATAAGTTATATTCGGGATTTTCACCATGTACCTTGTTTTTGTTTTTATTGAGTTTCCGATATTTCGGCACTTTTGCAAACGCCATGATCACGGAGCAACTGAAGTAATTGCGGGTAGGCTGTTATTGGCAAACATATCGGTCTACCCTCCGACGAGGTCTTCTATTGCGTTCGATACCCGTACCACTGTTCACATTCTCACTATTCACTGGAAACTGTCCTTGTCCCGAATATAATTTATATTACTATAATGTAAGTGACCATGAAAGTTTAAAAAAAATAAAAAAGGGCACAAAAATTGTGTTTGTTGTATGGGAGCCCCCCTTAAATATTTATTTTATTTTGTTTTTAGTATTTTTTGTTATAGCTGCAACAGAAACACATAATTAGTGAAAATTTTAACTGTCTAGCTATCGCAGTTCTTGAGATACTGCCTGGTGACAGACAGACAGATAGACGGACAGACAGCGAAGAATTAGTAATAGGGTCCCGTTTTTACCCTTTTGGTATGAAACCCTAAAAATTAGTGACTGCAAAATATGTTAATATTTATGTACACATTTGTTTACTTTACCTAATATATTATCAAAGAATATTCAGAATGCTATAAACGCATATGTAATGTTCCCGACACGATATTCTTGTGTTTTTAAATTTCTTATCATATAGAAACGTTTGGTGCAACGATAGCGATCCTGTCTTTCGAAGGTCCTGGGCACGAGTCCCGGAACGGGCAGATGTTTGTGTGATGAATACAAGCATTTGTACCTGAGTCATGTCCATTCAAATGCGAGTATATTTCTATAAACATTACATATCTATGTATCATATATGTACGTCTAATCGTTACCCTAGTATCTATAACACAAGCCTTATAGTGCTTATTTTGGGCTAGGCTAATTAGTGTAAAGGTAAGAAACATTATTATTATTTATTTATACTTAAACGTACAGAATCTGCTCTTTTATAATATTAATACAGATATAATCTACAGTGTGTTTTATATTTTAATCACAGAAATGAAGAATGAACCAAATTTCAAATGCAAAAGACCCTGAGTCCACTCATTTGTTTTGTTGAGTACCCAGATTTCTCGCTGTCTCAGACAGGTGGTTTCTTTTCACAAAGATATATTAGAGCCCTAGCTCCTTGGTCCTAACCAACGTTTTTTAGTACGTTTCTTAAGAGGAAGCTTGTAGTGAAAATTACTTTCGACTGGGAAGTCTAATTACAATAGCTAGGGAGTTCGTTTCAGTAATTTTTATATGATTTCATCGTCTAACAAATATATATATATATATATTTATATTTATTGACGATTGAAAAATGTATTTGTGTACAATAATGATTTTATTCTCTGCATTTTTAATATTATCTTTGAATAATTTTAATATTAATATCTTTTTTTATTGATAAAGTACTCTCGCCTGAGAATAACTTTCATAAGTTATTCTCAAGCGAGACGGAGTCGATTTTTTCTAGTATTTTTCTGTTGAAATTTTTCATAAAAATATATTTTCAAACTAAATTATGCATGAAAAATATGAATGTTAAATGAAGAAGTTTATTTAAATTCAATTTATAAGTAAGACGCATTAGTTGTCTTTCATGTTTGCCCAAGGACGTCACTTTTTCTGTATCTACCAAATCTGCAAAACATTTTGTACCCGTAACTTCTTCGATCATAAATATATGGTCGAAGCGTAACTTGCTATAAATAAATAGAAATTATTAATAAACCGGCTGACCCGGCCACGCGTTGCTGTGACTCATTTATTATAGTTTGTATTATCTATACTAATATTATAAAGAAGTAAAGTTTGTGTGTTTGTATATTTGTTAAATTGTAAGGGGTAATCTCGGGATCTACTGAACCGATTTTAAAAATTCTTTCACCAATAGAAAGACACATTATTGCTGAGTGTCATAGGCTATATTGAATGCTAGAAAAAATTTAAAGAATTTTGTCCACCCGTGCGAAGCCGGGACGGGACGCTAGTCTTTTATAAATTGAAATGAAACCTATCCTATGTTCTAAGTCGGAACAAATCCAGCAAAATGAAAAATTATCAAAATCCGTTAAATTGTTTCGGAATTCATCGCGATCAAACACTGTGACAGAGATTTTTATATGAATAAAATGGTAGCAAATTGGGTTCAAATATTAACGCATCATGAAATTCGAGTGCGGTCGAAACTTTTAACGGGTTTGAGTCTGTGTATGGTGCGATGTATTTTATGTTATATACCCTTTAACTTCGATTATTGGAAAAACGTAAATTTATCTGTAGGAAAAAGAGGCCAACGCCCGATACGCGAGTTTTAATTTATCGCTTCTTACGGACGTATTTGTGGGTATGCGGAAGTGTGCTATCAAATGGTGTAAATTTATTTAAGGTAGTAACCCATCGTTTGATAGGTCTACGGTCGGATCCTTTTTAACCGGTTCAGCCTTACTGTTTTAACCGAAAGTTAAGTTAGGGCTCAATAGAACGCCGGCGTTCTAACCTACTTTAAACTGTAACTCCTTCTGCTACATCATATTTTGCTTGTATATAAAGTTCAGTTTTAAGGCGACACTATTTTTTCAGTAGAACCAATTCAGAAAATAATTAAACGTCTTTCTGGACTTTCTTACTTTTTTATTATCTGCAGTCATTAAGGAATAAAATATTATTTAATCACTGATCATCACTGCGGGCTACCACCATTTCTTGGTTGCTATTCCTACCTGTCGCACTAAGCGCTTCTAAACATGTTATAATGCGCACTGCAAAGGAGTGGAACTCCCTCTCTGCGTCTGCATTTCCGAGTACTTATAACTCGTCCGTTTTCAAAGTCAGGGTGAATAGGCACCTTCTGAGTTAGGGGTTCTTGTCTAGGCTTCCGAGCATAATGATTGGGAATAAAAGCATATCCATTCAAAATAAAAAAAGCAAATATAATAATTAAGTCATGCAACTTTTTTATGCTTATCTCGCTTCACTTAATTTCGGAAGTCCGTAATTCTGCCACTTGGGATAATTTACGCGGCTCTTATCGGTGATTTAGTGGTGCGGTAATTTCACCGATTTATACCCTTGTGCCGACCCTGGTTTGAAGGTCAGTATTAAGAGCTAATATTAGTTTTATCTTTTTATGATAAATCGTTTAATAGTAAGATATTAGAAAAAATCGTCTTTACTTTTTCTATAAGAAAAACCGGTTAGTTTTGAATTCAAACTACTTAGTCCATAGCGGACATTCAACCCCAGAGAAAAAGTCTATTTTTTATAATAATTCGTTATCAGATGGGCCTAGGGCAAATTAGTTAAGAATTTAGGTCAAACCGATATGCCCCAGGCGAAACCAGCATATCATGTCACGCGCAGGATTAAACAGTTTGGCCTACTGCAAAATTGTTTGATTTAAAGTCTGGCTTGAACAGTAAATCATGTATATCACAAAAAAGTGTTTATCCTAAAATTAAACTTTTTTACCCACTAAAGAGTTCGACACAGTTTTTAATGCCACAGATTAAACAGACTTCTTTGACAACAGTAAATACTTCTGCCAGTTTGGATTTTTATCGTTATAGTTCTTTTGTTCCATTTTCAAGTTTATCTACACTTAATGTTATAAAGAGGAAAGATTTGTATTTTTGTATGTAAAAATCCCTTTCTTGGTTGCTATTCCTATCTGTCGCCCGCAGTGCGCAGCCTTATTATTAGCAATATAGATAGGTACATGTAGAGATAAATTCGTATAAATTGAAAACCTATTGTTGTCCTCATTCCACCGGTTCTCAAAGTTAAGCATTTCGGAACATCTTATGCGTACAATGGTCATTCATATAAACGGGCTGGTTCCCAAAACTGGCGTGGAACTAATTTGCATTACTTCCTCCTATTCTCAGCTCGGAGAGCACGAAGTCGTCTTCTCCTAAACTTCGTCCAGCTGTGAATAGCGAGTTAGATACTGTGTTCTAGAGTTGTATTCGAATTAAAGTTATTGAAAAAAAAATGTCTGGTTGGAGTTTATTTTACATACCTTTGAATATATCTTTTTAATATCATCGATCTTTCATTTTAATGACAGCCATTATTTATTTATTTACAGAACATAAATATATATTAACAGGTGATAGGTATGTTATGACTACAAATCTTCGTTTATTCTCAAAAGTTGTTTTTGACATTTTGATAATTGTTATATATTATGTAGGTAAGGAGATTATTGTAATAAGCGGGTACTTCATTCCCGGAATAAACCAGTTACTTGCAACACGTCTATTATTCAGCAGTGGCGACGAGGATTAAAACTAGTGATTAATTGAGTGCACACATTAAAATATAATTAAATACAATTAAATTACAATGTCCGTGGGTAAATTGTACGAGTTTGATATTAAAAATGGCAATTGGTCGACATATTGTGATCGTGTAGAAATGTACTTCTTAGCTAACGGCATTAAGGATGAAGTGAAGTTACCGACATTAATCGCTGTAATGGGAGAAGAAGCATATGAACTTTTAGCCAATTTATCAAGCCCCAAGAAACCATCCTCCTTATCATATAACGAGGCCGTAGAACTTTTGAAAAAACATTTGCAGCCAAAGCCTTCTATGTTGGCGGAAAGATATAAATTTCGGTTACGTCGACAAGCTCCGGACGAATCTATCGCGGACTATGTTGCAGAGTTAAAAAAACTAGCGAGATATTGTGAATTTGGATTAACTTTAGAAGAAAATTTAAGGGATCAAATTGTGTGCGGCATTGCTAGTGAAAGTACGCGACAAAGATTATTTACGGAAGATAGCATTCCTTATAACAAAGCGGTAAAGCTGGCCACTACGCTCGAGGCGGCGGAAAAGAACGCAAGTATTGTTGTTAGCGCTGTACAGAATAGTGAAACATCATTACATAAAGTATATACCGCGTTGGAGTGCACGGTGTGTGGCGGTAATAAGCATAACATTGAGAATTGCCGATATAAAAACTTTATATGTAGTCATTGTCAACGACCTGGCCACCTAAGACGAATGTGTCCTATAAGGAGAAAGAATTATGACGTGGGAAGTGGTGATAATCTGATACGGATAAAAAAAGGCGGCACGCGACAATCACGCGGAAGGCGCGTGAACAACGACAGCGGGCGAGCGGAAGGCGCGGGGCCGAGCGGTGAACCACGACGCGGCGGCAGCGCCGGGCGGCGACGCGGTCAGCAAGGGACCTACTACGTGCGGGAGCCCCGGGCCACGGTGGAGGCAGCTGGCGGCAGCGGCCAATCAACCTCGGATGACGACACTGAGGATTATGATGATGAACAGCCTATGTATCAAATGGGTTTAGCTAACTACAAACCGGTGTGTATATCACTTCGAGTACATAATACATTGTTGCAAATGGAAATAGATACTGGTTCGGCACTATCGTGCATAAGCAAAGATACATATTGTACTTATTTTAAAGATATAAACTTGAAACGCTGTCATTTAAAGTTAAAATTTTATGACGGTTCCATAGTCGAGCCGCTAGGATATATAAAGGTTTGTGTTCAATATAAACATATTAAAAAAATATTAGATTTATATATAATAGACAGGGGCACGACGACGTTGTTGGGCCGGCAGTGGCTATCGGAAATGGGTATTGAGATACCGAAAATAAGTGTACATAATGTTAGTAATGTTGAGAATAAGGAAAGTAGAAATAAAATTAACGCTATAATTTCCAGACATGAGTCATTGTTCGATGGCACCTTGGGACGGTTCTCGGGCGGCACGGTACGGCTGCACGTGCGTAGCGGCGCGAGGCCGGTGTTCTGCCGCGCGCGCGCCGTGCCCTACGCATTGCGCGAGCGCGTCGACACCGAACTCGACGCGATGCTGCGCGCCGGCGTCATCGAGCCCGTTGACCGCTCCGACTGGGCGACTCCGCTGGTGATAGCGCGTAAAGCGGACGGAGGTCTGAGAATTTGTGCCGATTATAAGGTAACGCTCAACCGTGTTTTAGAAGTGGATAGGTACCCGGTTCCTAAAGTAGACGAGCTGTTTAGTGATCTCAGTGGGTGTACTTATTTCACTAAACTGGACCTCTCTCAGGCGTATAACCAATTAGAATTAGACGAAAACTCTAAAGCTTATACGGTCATAAATACGCACCGCGGATTGTTTAGATATAACCGTTTGGTTTATGGACTTGCTTCAAGCCCAGGTATATTCCAAAAATTCATGATGAAACTGTTTGCAGGAGTAGATGTGGCGATTTTTTACGATGATATATTGATAAAAAGCAAGGATATAAGCAGTCACCTAAAAACAATAGAAAGGGTTTTTCAAATTTTAGAAAAGAACGGATTAAAAATAAAGAGAAGTAAGTGTGATTTTTTAGTGAAGCATGTGAAATATTTAGGGTTCATAATTGGGCAAGAGGGGCTTAAAGTAAACCCAAAAAAAATTCAGCCAATTATAAACATGCCTCCGCCAACAAATGTGACTCAATTAAAATCTTTTTTAGGAATGATTAATTTTTACGGTAAATTCATAAAAAACTTATCAACGTATTTGGCTCCATTGTACGAATTACTTAAGAAAGGCACGCATTATCGTTGGACAGACAGACAAAATGGGGCGTTTGAACAAATAAAAGAGTTGTTATGTAGTGCTAGTGTACTGGCCCACTATGATAGTTCGCGACCGGTTATTGTGACGTGCGACGCAAGCTCACGTGGTATAGGAGCGGTACTGGCGCAGATAAGCCCCGGCGGCTCTGAGCGAGCTGTGGCATATGCATCGCGCGCACTCACTGTGCCGGAACGTCACTACAGTCAAATACATAAGGAAGCTTTAGCAATTATTTTTGCTGTCGACAAATTCCACCAATACTTATATGGAAGAAAGTTTATTTTGCGCACAGACCATAAACCATTGGTGAGTATATTCGGGCCTAATACCGGTATTCCAACGACAGCGGCTAGCCGTTTACAACGATGGGCAATTAAACTCGCTGCTTATGATTTCGTAATAGAATATGTAAACACAGAAAAAAATACAGCAGATGCCCTATCGCGATTAATCAAAGAACACAAGGGTGACTTTCACTCTCGAGAGGACACCTTACCGGAACAGACGTACTTGCATTTTGCTACAGAGGCTATGCTACTAGATTATAAAGTATTAAAAAAGGAAACATTATCCGATCCAGTGTTAAGTAGAGTTTTGAGTTATATTACGGATGGGTGGCCGCAGGATATCGAAATGCAAGAACTCAAACCGTATGCAAATCGTAAAAATGAGCTATATTGTGAGTTAGGATGCGTTATGTGGGGACATCGCGTGATTGTACCCAATTCCTGTAGGGATAGGGTAATTAAAGAGTTACATGAAGCGCACATGGGTGTCGTCAAAACAAAAGCCCTGGCCCGCAGTTACGTGTGGTGGCCGGGAGTGGATGAGGCAGTGGAAGCGGCATGTCGCGCGTGCACCGTGTGCGCTGCTGTGGCGGACGCGCCGCCGGTCAGCGCACCGCGAGCATGGCCCTGGCCCGATAGACCGTGGTCGAGATTGCATCTTGATTTTTTAGGACCCATAGCAGGTGATACGTATTTAATAGTGGTTGACGCTTGCTCAAAATGGATCGAAATAACTAAAATGAATCGTACTACGGCTCAATCCGTAATATCCGTTTTAAGTCAATTATGGTCGCGATTCGGGTTACCTAAGCAAGTTGTTAGCGACAACGGACCGCCTTTTTCTAGCGAACAGTTCAGAGATTTCTTAAATAGAAACGGTATTGATCAAATTTTCTCTGCTCCTTACCATCCATCCTCCAATGGAGCCGCAGAAAACGCCGTCAAAATTTGTAAACGTGCAATTAGAAAGGCGATGAAGCAAAACATAGACGTTGAAATAGCCTTATGTAGATTTTTATTAAGTTATAGGAATACGGAACATTATACGACCGGGGAGAGTCCAGCTCAAATACTTTTAGGTCGTAAGTTGCGTATGCGTCTAGATATGTTAAAACCAGATAGATCTACCCGAGTGACACAACAGCAAACTCGCAGAGAAGCAGCCACGGGAGGCTCAGTTCGACAACTTACACCCGGGCAGCTCGTCTGGTATCGCGACTATCGGAGCGGAGGCGATCGGTGGCTCGCGGGTGAGGTAGCTAATAGGTTAGGAAGTACTGATTATAGTATAAAATCGAGTGAAGGAACCGAAGTACATAGGCACGTTGATCTTCAAATTTTAGAAAAGAACGGATTAAAAATAAAGAGAAGTAAGTGTGATTTTTTAGTGAAGCATGTGAAATATTTAGGGTTCATAATTGGGCAAGAGGGGCTTAAAGTAAACCCAAAAAAAATTCAGCCAATTATAAACATGCCTCCGCCAACAAATGTGACTCAATTAAAATCTTTTTTAGGAATGATTAATTTTTACGGTAAATTCATAAAAAACTTATCAACGTATTTGGCTCCATTGTACGAATTACTTAAGAAAGGCACGCATTATCGTTGGACAGACAGACAAAATGGGGCGTTTGAACAAATAAAAGAGTTGTTATGTAGTGCTAGTGTACTGGCCCACTATGATAGTTCGCGACCGGTTATTGTGACGTGCGACGCAAGCTCACGTGGTATAGGAGCGGTACTGGCGCAGATAAGCCCCGGCGGCTCTGAGCGAGCTGTGGCATATGCATCGCGCGCACTCACTGTGCCGGAACGTCACTACAGTCAAATACATAAGGAAGCTTTAGCAATTATTTTTGCTGTCGACAAATTCCACCAATACTTATATGGAAGAAAGTTTATTTTGCGCACAGACCATAAACCATTGGTGAGTATATTCGGGCCTAATACCGGTATTCCAACGACAGCGGCTAGCCGTTTACAACGATGGGCAATTAAACTCGCTGCTTATGATTTCGTAATAGAATATGTAAACACAGAAAAAAATACAGCAGATGCCCTATCGCGATTAATCAAAGAACACAAGGGTGACTTTCACTCTCGAGAGGACACCTTACCGGAACAGACGTACTTGCATTTTGCTACAGAGGCTATGCTACTAGATTATAAAGTATTAAAAAAGGAAACATTATCCGATCCAGTGTTAAGTAGAGTTTTGAGTTATATTACGGATGGGTGGCCGCAGGATATCGAAATGCAAGAACTCAAACCGTATGCAAATCGTAAAAATGAGCTATATTGTGAGTTAGGATGCGTTATGTGGGGACATCGCGTGATTGTACCCAATTCCTGTAGGGATAGGGTAATTAAAGAGTTACATGAAGCGCACATGGGTGTCGTCAAAACAAAAGCCCTGGCCCGCAGTTACGTGTGGTGGCCGGGAGTGGATGAGGCAGTGGAAGCGGCATGTCGCGCGTGCACCGTGTGCGCTGCTGTGGCGGACGCGCCGCCGGTCAGCGCACCGCGAGCATGGCCCTGGCCCGATAGACCGTGGTCGAGATTGCATCTTGATTTTTTAGGACCCATAGCAGGTGATACGTATTTAATAGTGGTTGACGCTTGCTCAAAATGGATCGAAATAACTAAAATGAATCGTACTACGGCTCAATCCGTAATATCCGTTTTAAGTCAATTATGGTCGCGATTCGGGTTACCTAAGCAAGTTGTTAGCGACAACGGACCGCCTTTTTCTAGCGAACAGTTCAGAGATTTCTTAAATAGAAACGGTATTGATCAAATTTTCTCTGCTCCTTACCATCCATCCTCCAATGGAGCCGCAGAAAACGCCGTCAAAATTTGTAAACGTGCAATTAGAAAGGCGATGAAGCAAAACATAGACGTTGAAATAGCCTTATGTAGATTTTTATTAAGTTATAGGAATACGGAACATTATACGACCGGGGAGAGTCCAGCTCAAATACTTTTAGGTCGTAAGTTGCGTATGCGTCTAGATATGTTAAAACCAGATAGATCTACCCGAGTGACACAACAGCAAACTCGCAGAGAAGCAGCCACGGGAGGCTCAGTTCGACAACTTACACCCGGGCAGCTCGTCTGGTATCGCGACTATCGGAGCGGAGGCGATCGGTGGCTCGCGGGTGAGGTAGCTAATAGGTTAGGAAGTACTGATTATAGTATAAAATCGAGTGAAGGAACCGAAGTACATAGGCACGTTGATCAGCTGAAACGTAGAGTATCGCAGACAATATCAGAACCTCCGTCCATATACCAAAAGAGAAACTCTCGTAGTTCACTATTAGTGGCGGGAGGGGAAGAAACGACACCTACGGAGCGGTTAGGGGGCCCGGTGTCGCCAGGTGCGCAGCCTTTAAACCGGGAACCCGGCACAGATGAGTATGAAACGCGAGTTAACCGTCCGGAGGTGCCAACAGAGAGTACTAAAAGGGCACGAAACCCGCCAGTAAGATTTGGTATAGACGAATAATTATAAGATTTTTGTTTTAATTGGAATGTTTATTTATTTATTGTAATATTAGTAGAAAACTAATTAGGTATATTTGTTGTTAAATTTTAAGTTAGTGATTAAGGGTGGAGGTGTTATATATTATGTAGGTAAGGAGATTATTGTAATAAGCGGGTACTTCATTCCCGGAATAAACCAGTTACTTGCAACACGTCTATTATTCAGCAATAATAATATTAATTTAAAAATGTCTAATGTTAGTTATGTATAATTATACAATTTACACAGATTAGCATAGATATAGCAGTAAGTACGCCTATAGAGCAGAATCCCTTTAAATCGCATAATTTTCATTGCCGTAAAATTCTTATTTACTATGCCTTTTCAAATTATGCCGATAAGGATTCATAAAACTTTTTGCCACAATATTGTTAAGGTTAAATTTAAAAGGTATAATTCGATATAACTTGCTGGCTTGTTATGATTAAATAAATATCCAACCTAACCTTACCAGCAACGTATATCAATTTATGCCTTACGATTTTACGCCAATGTAAACTTGGTCGATGCAGTCGCTAAGCATAAAGCTTCGCTAGCACCATATATTGGAGCGGAGCGTAATACAAAAAAAATATATAAAAGCGCGCGCTTTTTATTTCAATGGGAAATCCCGTAAAACTTATGTTTTTGCGAATTTCTAATCTCTCTATCACAATCTGGTCCTAAATGTGTTGATTCGATTCCACATAAAAATTATTAAAATCGGTTAATAACTCGAGTACTTATGACGTAATAGACATTGCGTCATTGAAGCTGATCCATGGAAGCTCCACTCCAATTAAGATTAAAAACATTATGCGAAATAACAAGATCCCGAAATCAAGCTACATCAATTATACCAAAAGTTTGTGTGCCAAATATGGTTTAAAACAATTTGGCAATCCAATTTCCCATCGTAACACTAGGTGTACGAAAATGCAAATCGGTAGCACGTCACCGACATTTCGGTCAAAACGCAAACTCACTTCTAACGATCATCTCCAGGTGGCGTGCATTTGATATGTAGATTTGGATTTGATGTATTGATTCAATTTGAACCAAAGCGCAAGGAGTACCGGGTGTCGGTCCAACCCAAGTTTTAGGATAGAGCGAAATTGAATTTTAGCTCTATGATAATAACAGTTGTTTTTCAAAGTATTATCAAAATAATGTTAGCTGATTGGTCTGATCGTCTTCTTATTTTGGTTAGTGGCTTGTTTTGTGACTCCATAATTCCACCAATGTCAACTGAATAGCCTTTACACGTAAGGGAATGGTTTGCTTTAAATTTTAGTTTAGAACAGAGACTTTAAAGTCGGTTTTCGCTTGCATTATTGCAAATATCGATTATGACAACATGAAATACATGTGGCGTTTGACGTTGTTTTTTTTAGTAAAGTTCTTTCCATAAGAAAAAGCAAAGGGTACAAAGCCCATACATCCTAGTCTTCAGTATTAGACGCTGTGATGCGAAATTGTACAACCATCAGAAATTAATAGGACGATTGTCGATTCGCTTAAAGTACACTGTAAACACCTAATAATATACAAGAAGGTTTTAGTTTATTACTGTAATAACATTTCTTAGATTCATACTATTTAGCCCAGCCCAAAGTATGTTAGTGGTATGGAGACTAGGGTTACGGATTAAAATAAATATTATAATATAGAAATATATATAAATACCCATGATTCAGGTACAGATGCTCGTATTCATTCTCCTTCCGGGATTCGAAACCAAGACCGTCGGTGCGAAACCTTTCCGCTAGGATAAGTTACTTCAATCTGACAAACAACTTCAATCTGAATAAATTTTAACTTCGTCATCGAACAGTTAACCATAATTTTCTAAACAAAAGTTTGTCCTATCATAAATATTCAAAAGGTACTATTTGTTTGCGATATTTTACTCGCATATCGCTTTTCATAGTAACTCATTCCGAGGTTCTGGGTTCGGTTCCCGGTCGAGTCAATATACAAAACGAACTTATCTATACTGACTCGAGTTTGAGTGTTGCCATACCATTGTTGTTTCTGAATTTCATAACACAAGATCTTTATTTTCGTAGTTGAATTTATATGGGTTTCTATGTATATCAAATGAAATTGAGATTTTCTGTTGCGGACACTTTATTTTCCACAGAGTACAGATCAATCAACAACCAGAATAGAGGTGACAGAAAATGCAGATGATACAAAATTAAATTCTTATAAGTGCTACCCTCTGACAGAACATCAACTGAGTCTTATTTTAATATGTAAAATAAAATTATAACTTTAACACTTTAGCTACATAACTTGCAGTCACCACAATGTATTTGATTTTTCTAATATATTTTTATATTTTGGAGGGGTTCGCTCTGGATCCCAATAAAGCCCGGGGGCCAAGACAGGATCCACGATGGAACGAGCTAACCCAGAGGGCTAGCTCACTCTGGTTTTGAAAACAGACGGGTTATATGTACTTAAGTACATATATTTAATGTTCATTCTATTTAATAGTATTTTAATAGAAAAAATATAAAAATTGACAAACCTTTTCATTCCGGTATTGTACTCAATCTTTATCAAAATACATTACAATTTAGTGACTGGACGTTGGACTCCAAAATAGCCACAAGATGTCGAATCAACGATTCCCAATGCTCTTACTCTGAAAACTTTGTAACAGTATCCTGCATTACCGCCGATAAACCAAACAGGAAATATTTCTCTCCTAAGCCCAAATACTGCTAAACCAACCGCGAAATTCGCGAACGCAACGCCCGCTATATTGCTGAAATTCGCAAAAATAAAATCCTTTTCTGAAACTCATAAATCGAGGCAAATATCTTAAACTATTCAAAATCACTCCCTAACCATAAAAGAGGCTATATATTTCCATCGGGTACCACCATCGATTTACTATGCGTCCACATCTAGGGTGCGTTTGATAGCGGAGATGATAACGAAAATTGCGTCAATTTATTATTCTGTAAGTTTGATTCGTCTTTGTCATGTGTCGTTTACTTTGAGTGCAGGTAAAAGTATGTAGAGATAAATGTAAAGCTTCTTTGTTAAATTAAACTTTCAGGGTTCTTGCTTCAAGCGATAAATGGAACTCAGTTTAACTTTGGATATTACATATTTTTTTATTTTCAATTTAGTTTATTATTAACCATAATATATCATAGTCCAAACGCAGTAATCACTGCAAACTTTAATTTACTTTATAAAACTTAAAAAAAAATCATGATTGATGAAATGAAACTTATAATTTCACAATCTGATTACCATTTAGTGCAACTGTGACAATCCCGCCTTTCGCATCGACTGTCCTTTCAAGTTCCGGAGTGGGCAGATATTTTTGTGACGAATACTATCATTTATATTTGAACCATATTTCTATTAATATTACATATCTTTGTATCTATATTCATGTCTATCAGTTACCCTAGTATCCATAACACAAGTGTTAGTGTTTATTTAGGGCTAAGCATTATTGATATTAGAAAGCTTTACGGCTCTTAATATAGTTTACAAGTAACTTACACCTGACGGCCTCCTAATGTATCTTAAAAGTTTAATGATAAATAATAATTGACAAAATTCATATATAATGAAGATTAGTAAAGAAAGAGTAAATTACAATATTTTGACTTACATACTAGCCATAAACAAGACATAGCCAGTTTAAAAAAAATACTTATATCTATATACTTAACAATACTTTTACGAGCAACTACAACTTACTATGCCTACATGTCGCACCTAGCGCTTTTCAACATCTTTTATAATGCGCTCATCAAAGGAGTGGAACCCCCTTTCTGCGTTGGTATTTCCGAGTAATAACCCGTCCGTTTTCAAAGCCAGGGTGAATAGGCTCCTTCTGGTTTTAGTTCGTTCCATAGTGGATCCTGTCTTGCCCCTGGGCTTGATTGAGATCAAGAGTGAACCCATAAAAAAGCATGTGTGCATTTCACAGGTGGTAGAAGTAAAATCTTCAAAAACGTACAAAACGTACAAAATACCATGGTTGTTATGATGCCTTCTCTCAAGCTTTGTAGTACGCATGTGCACACAAACACGTATTTACACACGTACATAATGCTTCCTATCTCATTTTCTCCTACGTTAAATCGAATTTATGTGTCTGTCTCTTTTTACTGTCGCTTTTTCGTCATCGACTTTCAAATCACAATGATGCTAAAGAAGTTTTCATTACAAAACTACTTACTGCCCAATTGGTGTGAACGTAAGAAATATTATTAATCAGTAACCCGCCATCACTTTCACCGCACCCCAAACCACCTTAAAATCTAGGTGAGACGTATTTTATCCCCCGAAATGAGCGTAATCCGTCATAGCGACAATGACGAACAACGTGCGGGACGAAAGGCCTGATATCTTACACGCACAGACCACGTACGGGTCTGTGGACCATTGTCTGACGGGCCCGGTTCGTATAATTGTCAGGACGAAACACATATCCCTTTTTGAATGGCAGAATATATTTCAAGAAGCGTTTAACCTATTATTCTGGATAAACTAGGTGATAAACCCTTTTTATTTATGTATTATGATTATCAACGTGTTTATTTGCTGGAAATAGGATATAGTGTAGATGTTTAATAATATTATTATTGGAGGATTATAAATAAAAACTCGACACTTTTAGTAATGATTATATTTATTTTATTTATTTATTTTATTTTATTTTTTGCATTCACAATGCCATATTTCTTAAATATATAAAAGACGCATGTAAACGATACTAGCTCTTAGTAGAAGTTGAAATACGTTTGTAAACTTCGACGCGTCTGTCAGCATCTCGGTAGCTCAGCGAAAGGCCGTGGGTTCGAATCCCACTTAAGAGCTCGGAGACGTGGTCGTTTTTTACAAGCGTATTTTATATTTTAATGATTAAATATATTTAGGGGCACTAGTGAACACCTATACAATAATGTCGGATGGAGGAGAGAGATCACAGATTACTAACAAAAAATAATAATAATAAAGTAATAACCCATAATTCAACGTGACAGGTATATCTAGATCGCACTAATTAAAAATATTTTAGGATGTCTAGTGGATATAAGGCTACTTACCGACTATAAATGTTTCCCAAACAAATCGAAAAAATCTTCAAAAGCATAAATTTTAATGAAATAGTATAAAAATTCAATATAACACAAACAAAGATTTTAATGAAATTGTAATAAAATTCAATATAACACAAACAAAGATTTTAATGAAATTGTAATAAAATTCAATATAACACAAATAAGACGACTATTACCTCAGTCATCCCGTGATCACGACTCCTCTAAAGTAGTCGAAACGTCAGGATTAAATAAAAAAAAATAAACGGTCTTTTATTCTAAAAAAGAGGTTTTAATTAAATGTTTTATAGGCGCGGAAGTGTATGAACTAACTACATATAAACTTTTTTTTTACATTACATGCGATATAGAAAGGAGTCTAAATACATTTCTCAAAAGGCATTAGGCTCTAAACAAACTCATGTACCATCATCTTCACATCAAGAAGAGTGAGAGGCAGACAATTCAATAAAATTTATCTTCATAATATTCTTCATTGGAGTAATAACATTTTGCAATTAAGAGCTTTTTAAAGCATTAGTAAATTTATTTATATTGGACTCAGCTTTTAAGTATTGCCGTAATTTACTTTTATAGACATGTATTTCCGCAGTAATAGCCAATAAAATAGAGCAACAAAAACGTTGGGTACAACAAACCGAATCAGAATTACGTATAATGTTACCAGAAATCAACATAATATCTGAACTAATAGCGGAAAGCTTTGTTTCCGATAAAACTCGCATGAACATTGTAAGCTTAAATATTTATTAACATCCAAGAAAAATAGGAGAAGATTTATATAGGGAGAGAATTTTATTTCCCTTCATAACTGCTCGTCGAATGAAAAAACCGTTCGGGAACATGTGTGAAAGAAAAACTTTCTTGGTCCCGTTTCCCGGAACTTTAACTGGCGCTGGAAGCGAATCCACACTAAAGGGGGAATAAGCTACCGTTTTCTGCAAATAAAATTATTCGTCGTTTGAAAATTAAGAAAGAATTTGTACACCAGCTTTTAGGTTTCTAACGATGTATAGAGTTCTGACGACGGTAGATTATATACAACTCTTTAATTTTTAATAATAATAATGTATGTTAACAATATGTTATTACACTTTTTCTAAAAAAACCTTTCAACACTAAAAAGGAAAATAAAGTTGCTGTTGCAAGAAACAGGAAGTTCATTTTTAAGCCGGTTGGTATTTATAGTAAAGTGCAACACCATGTAACTGAAGCCTTTTGAATTTATTTTATAATAAATGGGTAGGCGCTTGACCACTATCTCGTCTGATGGTAAGCGACGATGCTAGGATGTGTCGCGCTTGCCTAGAAGATACCAATTTACTCATGACTTAAAGACCCCTTAATTTATATTTGTCAGGAAACACAGACTCAGGTAGATCAAGTCGAAAGGAGTCCTTTTAGCGGAGAAAACGCACGCCTGGGTTTTTTCACGGATTGAACTTTACTAGAATTTGCAAATTTTCAAAAAGTAAGCAAAATAACATTATTAGTAGAGACGTTACAAAGTTGTTTCTTATTTAAAAAACCAAAAATACGTGATATTTTGGAGCAAAATAAAACAGATTTAGACCTCTATTATTAGTCAAGTTTTATGTAAGCTGTAATCATTACAAAAAAATGGTGCTCATGAGCTGGTCCAAAACCCACACAAATTTTTATTATCTTGTTTAAATAGAAATTTAGGTTCCCTTAAATGGCTTTCAACAATATATTTAATAAGCACTGTGAGACCATCTATCTCAATTTGAGTTAAAAATGCTTTGACTGCAATCCAGTATCAATAAACTATTATTGCCGTCTTAAAAACCACTCCATCTCGGAGCATCTGATAGAAACGAACAATGCACTGTATCAATACGCTACTCTACGCGACGTAATTCACAAGGAGAGAAAGATTGCGGCACACTGGAAGCGATTACGTTAAAACGCAAGAGATAAATAGCATGCCAAAAATGTTATAAATAATTTTAACTTGCTGTTTATTTTATATAGATAGATGGTAAATAGTTGTAGGTAAGTTGTAGTATAGTAACTAGATTGTGGAGAGTCGTCGCTTAAGAAAAACTTCGAAAGATTCAATGCTCGCTTTCCGGGCAAACACTATTCCAATTACTCAACCGATTCTGATTTAGTTTCTTTTTCATTTTTCTGGATTTGTTCCAATTTCGACATAGGGTAGTTTTCATTTATAACACAGCAACGCGTGACCGGATCAGCTAGTAGTTAATAAGTTTCAAAATCGTAAGGTAGGTAAAATAGTAATGATGTAACTGCCAGTGATTGATAATTCACTTAAATATGAATCCTATTTTTATGAGTTTGAATTATTGTATTATATCAGTGTACTTATTGTTTGCTATCCTAATAAATAAATAGTTAAAAAGGGCGGTTCAGTTATTAAGCGGTCTACCTAGTCTTAATTTTTATTTAAGCATTTTTAAATAATTTCCTCAGAAAATAGATCAGGAACCGTAATTATCATAGAACACGTAAATTACCTCTGTATTTTGATTTGATTTTGATTTGATATTGATTTTTTTAATAGTTCTTGTCCCTCTTTGTATTAAAGCAAAATAAAATTATAAGTTTTAAAAACATTCTTCGATGGAAGTGAACCTCAGCAACTCATTTATAATGTGTTAGCGGCTAAGAGTCAATTACCACCGCATTGTGATTTGACATTGATATTTTGTTTTTTTCTTAATAGCTCTCGTACCTTTGTATTTTAAAGTAAAATAATAAGTTTTAAAACCTTTCTTCAATGTAAGTGAACCCCATTAACTCTTTTATAAAGTGTTAACGGCTAAGCGAGTGGACGCATCGCTCCCACCTCGCGTTGTGTGCTACATCCCTAAGGCTGCATTTGCTCACGGCACCTGCGGCTTATTTATGGTTCCAGGAGACACAGGCATACGAATAATGGATTCCCTAACGTTGTTCGAAATATTCCCTGTGTCGATACCGTAAGCTATCATTTATGGAGCCCTTTCTGACTTTCATTCAATAAGCCGGTGAATTGAACAAGAGGGTGTGGACGTCTTTATATTCGGTTTTAAGAGCATTTTTAATGGTATTATAAATATTACTTACTCGAAATTTTGCTTGATATTTTATAGAAAAGTTACAAGTCATTATTTGTTACTAGCTGATCTTACAAAGGTTGTTCTGCCATATAAACTGTCAAGGAAATCGAACGTAAGTATAAATCGAAAGTCCAATGGTTGATTAAATGTTAATTATTCATCCATGGACAAGTTTAATCATTTAAACAGTTTTAAATAAAAATAAGATTTTAAACAATTTTAATTATAATTTAAACAATGTATTGTTTCAATTTGTTTTTTTTTTTGATAAATAAGTATAATTTGTTTAAATCTCTGTATAGTGAATAAACGTTTACATAACACTAGCAATCATTAACTTAATCATTAACCCCTATTTTCTTTAGCATTGATCCTGCTTTATTTTTGTCTTTCTTATATTCCGAAGCATGTATTATTAATGTACTTTAAAAAAGTTTAAATACAATGCAAATATGCAAGCATTAACAGTCTTATGTATTTCATAATAAAATCCACAGTTCGATGGATGGTTATCGATCATTTGATATTCGATGAATTTGTATTCGATATTAGCATAAAATACTAGCTAACCCGGCAAACGTTGTTTTGCCATACAAATTATTAAAGTACTACGCTATCAAAACATAGGGGTTAGTGGTAGAAGAGTGAAAATTTAGGGTTGTATGTATTTTTGTACGATGTATCATAAAAAAATAAAAGCAAAAAAATTTGGCTAATAAAATAAAAAAAATAATTTAAGGGTGGACCACCCTTATCATTTAGGGGGATGAAAAATAGATGTTGTCCGATGCTCTACCCTAGCCGATATGCACGCTAAGATTCACGAAAATCGGTCAAGCCGTTTCGGAGTAGTTCAATTACGCACACCGTGACACAAGAATTTTATATATTAGATAATTCCATGTAGCATAACTGGAAAATTGAAAAGGTTTCAATTTAGCATACAGGTGGAAACCAAAGCTTATTAAAATCTTAATTAAATTATTCTGGCATCGAACTCGTGGGAGGTAACGTTATGATAATGCCACCAACTTCGGTCATCTACGGCTGGTCGGTTCGGAGGAGTTGCGAATGAGCGGTCGTCACTTAAATTTGCATATTGTTCAAAAGTTGAGATTAACTTTCGATTTTACAGCTCATTTGGGTCCGGGTAACGGCCTAAGTATCCTAACCGACTTCATTTCGGGATCGTCGTTGTCCACAAGTGGGTTTTTAATTCACTTTCAAAATTAATAAGGAAAGGAACAAAAATAGTAATAAGCTGGTTTTGTTACTTAAACTTTTTAACGTGAATTGTTTTCAAACCATAACATTACAATCACGCCGCAGTACACCTGGGGGAAAATGGCAGAGATCACAGATTTCCACGATCCTAACAAACATTTCTCGTTTTTTCTCTTTTCAGCCTTTTTATAAACATTTTTTTGTCTTTATTTATTTTAATCCTTTAATGAATAAAACCAATTTCAAGTTTTTAGAAGAAGAAGCAAAATAAGCTAAATTTACCTAATACTGTGTACAGACATCTATATAATGGTTCTCAATTTTCAGCTGTATTATATCATAAATGAAGGCATTCAAATATTTAGAAATTCATTTATTATGGAATAAATTAACATTTTTTTAAAGTAAAATATGAAAGAATTATCAATGTTTTATTTTATATTTAACTAGATGGCGCTATGTGCGTAAAAACACGCTATCGCATTGTTTTTGCGTGAGTACGTAAGGGCTTTGCAATGTTAGGATAGCAAGATAATATGGTATAAAACACACACACACAAACACAAAGTATTGTCATAATATAATTAGGATCCTGACGTTTCGACTCCTTTACATGAGCCGTGATTACAGATGTGGCCGTGGTACTACTTACCAATATTTAAAACGGGCATGTTCCTTTATTTACATTTTTTAATTTGCATGATTTTATTTATTATATCAATGATTACTGTAAACTACAGAGTGTACCACCAGTTTGGAAATCGACAGGTCCTTCTGAGAAGAACTGGCAAAAGAAACTGGGACTGGAGTACCGACCTCCATCTTACATTTATTATTTACAAAAAGAGCTTACTACATCACTAGATCTTTTTTATTTTCTAGACATTATTTTATTAATTATGGGATCCTGAGCAGGTGGAACGCTCCAACCTTCGTCTCTATTGAAAATTATGTTTTCTGATCTCAGAAGCCTCACATAGCATTCTGGAAGAAAATCTCTATATTCTAGCAAGATCTTTTGGTTTCGATTTCACTAAACCTACATTTCTTGCAATATAGATTCTTAAATCTTATTAAACAAGCTAGCACGTCTCAATTTGTGACGAAGAAATATAACCGATAAAATAAAGTCCCATCCGGCATGCATATCATAGCTAATATTACTAGGCGATGCAGTCGCTAAGCATAAAGCTACGCTAGCACCATATATTGGAGCGGAGCGTTATACCTAAAAAAGAGAGTATTTTTTTTGTTTCGATGGGAACTTTTGCAAATTTCAAAATTCGGGCACCGTCACAATCTGGTCCTAAACCTGTTGATTCGATTCCACACAAAAATATAAAAATCGGTTAAGAACTCGGGGAGTTATGGCGTAACAGACATTGCGCCATTGAAGCTGATCCATGGGAGCTTCGCTCGCTTCGATCGCTCAGCTCCAATGAATGGCGACCGTTTGGCGCAACGGTAGCGATCCTGCCTCACGCACCGACGTTCTTGATTTGTGGCCCGGAAGAGGCAAATGTTTGTGTGATGATTTCTTTTTATCGTAAATAGGAGAGCGCTTGACCACTATCTCGCCTGATTGTAAGCGTCGATGCGATCTAGGATGTAACGCGCTTGCCTAGAAGATACCTATTCACTCGTGACTTGAAGACCCCTAAATTTAATTAACAGGAAACACAAACTCTTTAGCGGTACGGATTACAAAATTAGAACTAAAACGCTTAGTGCGATTCTGTATATCAGTTATCAACCATATAACCGATGAAGAAATGGGGACGGCGGGCGAAACAAGGCTGTGCAATTCTGCTGCACACTCTTCGAAATGAATACGAGCATTTGTACCTGATTCATGGGTATTTATATATGTTCCTATGAATATTGCTTATTTATATATAATATATGAATGTCTATCCGTTACCCTAGTATTTATAACGCAAGCCTTACAGTGCTTACTTTGGGCCATGAAAACAATAAACGAAAATCAGTCTATTTGTTTCATCTTCACGCCTTAACTACTAAACCGATCATCATGAAATCTTGCATACATTTAGTCTGGAGTACTTAACAGGACATAGGATACTTTCCATCCAGAAAAAAGATATGTTCCCGAAGGATAGAAATATAACTTTTAGTCGATAGTCTACATTAACTAGGTACATTAATTAAGTAAAAGCTAGTATGTAATAAACAAATGATAAATATATCAACTGAAACATCGTCCCTTCTAGTTCAACGAACAAATCAAAAGTAATTGACGCTTTTATGGAGAATATCAAAATATACGAGCTCCATACATCTAAGGCATCCGAACCCAATATTTATTTCACTTCATTGACTTACTACAAAAAGGATATTTTCCAAACTGATCTTGAACTCTATATTTTGGTGGTTAAAGTCCAAAATCGGTTGAAGCAATTTTACATATAAAATTTAACTAGTTTGATGTGTTGTCGCTTGTACATGTATAATAAGGCCAACAAACTTTAGTATTCATGAAATAAGATCTAGACAAGCAAAATATTATGTGCACTCTTATCTTAAAAATTGTATACAAAGTCGCTTAAAAATTGTTAAAGTTGTGGGTTCTCTTAAATTTGTTCACTTTATTTTTCTTTAAATATAATCACTTTAACCGTAGTTAAAATGTGTTTTTTCTTGTTTTTTTTTTGTATTTTTTATCTTATCTTGACGTTTCGACTCCTTTACAGAAGCTATGATCATAGGATGACTAAGATAATGGTCGTCATACAGGTGCTACCTTCTCAATATTTTAATCGGACACATTCCTAACAATTTATAAAAATACAATCATTTGTTTAATTTTGCATTATTATATTGCATATAATATTCTATATAATAGTTTGTGAAAAGATTTAAATAAATCACACGTGCTTATTTTATATTATACCTGGGTAGGCATTGGCTGTGTAATAAATGAAATCTATCTATGTCGTAGCCACTTGTGAGTCCTATATTCAAGTTTCCGCGTGGCCTGCTGTTTTTTTTTTAAATTACGAGTATTTTTTGTTTGGTCCTGGCTTCATTATTTATCGAGAAAATCGCATTTTTATCTAAGAGTCCGATAAATTTTTCACAATTCACGCAGCATTGGGACTGTTGAGAGGGGTGTGGCGTGCGGTAGCGAAGTAACAAGTGGCTGAGTCGGAACAAATCCAGCAAAATGAAAAAAAATCATGAAAATCGATTAAGCAGTTTCGAAATCCATCAAGGTCAAAAACTAACCTATATTAATCTATATATACAAAAACTTCTGTCACAATGTTTGACCACGATGAACTCCGAAACTACTCAACCGATTTTGATGATTTTTATTTTCATTTTACTGGATTTAGGAAATAGAATAGGTTTCATTTTAATTTATAACACGGCAACACGTGACCGGGTTAGCTAGTATATATATAAAAATTCCGTGTCTCACTATTTGACCGCGATGAACTCCGAACCTACTCAACCAATGTTTTTTTGTCATTTTGCTGGTTTTGTTGCACTTAGTACAAAGGATAGGTTACATTTTAATTTATAACACAGCAACGCTTGGCCGGGTTAACTATTTTATCATCTAAACTAAATTTCTTGAAATATATTTTTGTAAAAATCTGATAAAATAACCTATCACATTTAAATTTGCGACGAATTCATGACCGAAAAATAAAGTCTCACCTAGTATACATATCTTAACTTATAATTACCAAAGTGAATTTGTACTTTTGTAACATTTTCACGCTATATAAAAAATCATAGATATATTATTCCAGCAAAACTCTTTGTCATATGTGTATATCCAGTTCCTTCTAAATTTTAGAACAAACTGTATGTTGAACAACGCCCACATCTAGAAGGATGACGCAGCATTAAAATTTGAAAGCACTTGTCAAATAATATTTCACCTTTCTTACGGTAGCAGACGTGAAAATGCCCAGAATTTCTTATTCTGACGATTCAAAACTGCTTTTCTTGCATCCCTGCTGCACCAACGACGATTTATGGAATAACATTATTCCTTTAATATTTTACACGCGTTCGCTTGCTGCCGTGGCACCTATTTTCTGTGGCATAAAGAGATTTTTCATTTGCCCATCTGTATGCTTGGGAAATTCTAGTATTCTTGCATCTGATATATTTCGGTAATATTTATTTTGAAGATAAAAATATTTTAAAAACATCTATTAAAACACCGCTTTACAATTTTACCATGAAATAAAACAAATATCAACCTCCATCTTACATTTATAAATACCGCCTTGTCCAAATTTCTATCGCCAGTTCTTAGAAGAGCCTCCCAATATCTGAACTGGTGGTATACCCACTAGGTTATATTACGTAGATATAATAAAAAACCTAAATAAAATAATAATAATTGTATACATTTAAGAACGTGCCCGATTAAAATATTGGAACAGGCATGACGACCATGATCTTAATCATCCTGTGATCACAGCTCCTGTAAAGGAGTCGAAACGTCAGGTTTAAATAAAAAAAACAATAATAAATTGAGATTTCTTTGAAGATCACTTATTAAAAAATGGAAATGAATTAACCTTATAATTTACTAATTGTAAAATATTTCAATGCCTACATATTATGATATAATACAGCTGAATTGAAAATTGACAAAGCTTCTGTAAAGGAGTCGAAACGTCAGGATTAAATATAAAAAATTAAATTAAAATTTAAATCCTCTAAAAGTGTAATAAACAAATTTAACAGCTTTCCTCTAAAACCTTGATTCTTTATAGGATATTCTAATATAATATTATTTTAAAAACATTATATATAAAGCTCTGATAAATAGCTGTTCTTCACAAACTATTTCTCATTTCAACACTCCATTGACATTGCATAATCACCCTTATGAACGAGCAAATAAAAACTGAAATCATAAAAACAGAACTGTACTTTGGTATGACTGAAGCGAAAAACTTTTCTCATTAAGTCCGTTGCTTAGCCATCCAAGTTAATTAGTGCATCGGAAAACGGAGTGTAGTCAATCGCACGAACTTCTGGCCAGTTCGACTTTGGTAGACCTTGCCGCCCGAAATATTCGCGAGGAATTAAAAAGAATTTTTGGCGGGAACTGAACGTTTTCGGTTGTATTTGTTGTTTTAACAATAATTGCTACTTTTTGGGACTTATAATTTAGTCAAGCTGACTTTTAAATCAAGCGTTAAAAACTTATCCTGAAGTTTTTTATTCATTATTTAATTATCATCGCTCCTGTAAAGGAATCCAAACGGCAGAATTAAAATTCAAAAACAAAAAAAGTGCCATTTTTATCCGGTAAAGATGTTTTATTTAATTACCTGCTAAAATTATAATGGCGGGCTGAAACCTTAAAAAAATTTCCAAGATAGCACATAATTATATTGGATATTAAAGATGATAAAAAAATATAATTTGCTTTACTATCGTAGTGGTTTGCTTATTCACCAGTAAAATTCGTAAAATAATTCTTAGGAAAAAAGATTTGTTTAATAAACTTAAGTTTAATTATTAAAAAGTCCTTTCAAATTTGTCTTTGGTTTTAATTAAAGCTTTTCAATATGTACCTACCCATAACTAGCGGTTCTCAACATACTTCATAATGCGCACAGCAAAGGAGTGGAACTCCCTCCCTGTGTCTGTATTTCCGAGAACTTATAACCCGTCCATTTTCAAAGCCAGGGTGAATAGGCACCTTCCGGGTTAGCTCGTTCCATCGTGGATCCTGTCTTGACCTCAGGCTTGATTGAGCTCAAGAGCGAACCCATTTTAAATAAAATAAAAAAATTCGTTTTTTAAAAACTTGCTGAAAAAAAAATTGGCACAAAACATTTGACAGCAAAAGTCAATCAACTTCATCTCTGGAATTTACAAGCAAAAGAATCTAAAAATCTGTTCTCAGACAACATAACAAACCGACATTCAACCGCCAGTACTTTGATAACACGGACGTAGCGGTTGCATGCCAGTATAAAGGTAAAACAAAAAAGTATACTGTACAACGAAACATACAAAACATCAGCCATGAGGTTCAGACCGTGAGAAATATCCAATTTAGCCGCGTTTTCCCGGTAAATTGACGCCATTTTTCATTCGACCGCCGCCATGTTGTCCAGTGTCCGCCACTCGGCTTAAAAATAAGTAAATTCCCTTCAAGGTACGGGGCTCTCACATTATATTATATAGTTTGAAAACTTTGATAATAAGATGCAAATAGTGGCTAATATTTATCTAAAAAACTATTTTATAACATATATTAGCCATATTACTTGAAAATTTGTGTCATCAGCCTAAAATATATTTAAAAGATAGTAATCGGTAGAGAAATCATTTATCATAAATCCGTCATTTGTATCGCTTTGTGTGCAATTAAATATAAATCAAGACCTTAAGTAACGTGTATGAAACGATCATAAAAGGAATCCCTTATCTATTAAATACAAGTTCGTTCGTTAAGATGTTTCTATATAAGTAATAATTACATCCGTGGTCGTTCCCAGGTCTTAGGTTCAATCCCCGGCCGGGTCAATGTATAAAATGTACCGTTGTTGTTACGGAAGGGCTTTAGCTACATAACCTGGGTTTAAAGCAATGCATGCGATGTTATCTAATATTATTTTTTTATAACAAACATCAAAATGAATAAAAAGATAACATCCAAAGAATTCTAACTTATGAAAATACTCAGTTTGGTATTTGTACCAATGTGCTTAAAATACAGAAAGTGTAGCTGTTATGTTTTTTATTGACTTAATTATCTGCACTATTGTCTGACTATACAGTCAATCCAGTTTTGAAAATGAGAATAATTTTATTCAAACGCACGTAAAATAAGTTGTTTTGAATCGTCTAATATTTTTACTCACCACCCATTCAGGACTTCTTTTAACTGAAAATAAAAATAGGCGCAAGAAACTGGTCAGTTTTAACAGAAACAATGACATTTACAGTATTATATATCGTCACCATAGTGAAACAGAGCCAAACCGTAACTTCCTAGAACGTAAACAGATGGCGCTGGTAGTCAGCTTAAGAGACATTTACAATATTATTCAATTCAATTCTTTATTACACTCCATACTGTTACTTAAAGATATAACCTACATTAAAATATTTTGAATCAATTATGGGCACTGTTGGGCAAGGCAGTTTGATAGGAGAGAAGTTTACGTTAGAATTTAATTAAATGATTTAAAATTATATTGTTAGCACTTTTTTATGATTTTTATAATATTAGTTACCGTTTTTATTTATATTAAATTTCTAATAATTTTTAGGTTATTGGTATAAGATCTAGGTCTTATTATACGTCGTCACTATACATAATCCACAAAAAAACAATATTATTCTGTTATCACAATAATAGTAGAGTTATGGACTCAAGTATATATTTGAAGTAAGTACCAATAATACAGAGAATAAACGACCAATTTAAGAAAGCAACAAAGATGTATGTTATCCAAATACATTGAAGTTATCCAAAGAATTCGGGCTGCAAACTCACGGTAGTCCATTAAACGTTGTATTGACGGACTGCTGAGTCTAATGACCTAATAAAATAAGACGAACCGTTGTACGTGAGCTGAGTGTCGAGGGGGCCAACTAGTGTTAGTCGATAAACAATCTATCGATAGGCGATAGATAGGATGACTATCAATTGTAGTATCGATACTATCGAGTAGTTTCAGTGTTGTACAGCTTCTTGGTAACAATGCTATCGATATCGATACCATTGCACTCTTAATAATATTGACACGTTTTGAGCTTCTATAGTATCGATACTATCGATAGGCCTATCGTTAATACATTATTTATCAGATGAAAAAAATCGTCAGAAATACTATCGATAGTCTGGCAACACTTTAGTCGGGCGAACTTCGATTGTGACGTATCCGTAAAAATGGCTCCAACAAAATGTTGAAGAGAGGATTTTCGGATGCATTCGAAAAATGAGCTCAAAATGGGATTGAGAAATTTGATACTGTTCTCACCCTGTCCATTCAATGGAATGAGAAACTGTTTGGGTATACCTTTTTTGTGTAATAATAATAATATTTCTTACAATCACGCCAATCAGCCTAGCCCAAAGTAAGCACTGTAAGGCTTGTGTTATGGATAGACGTACATACATGATTCATAGATATGTAATATTTATAGAAATAGATATAAATACCCATGAAACACCTGATTCATGGGTATTTTGTTTGCAGATGTTTGTGTGATGAATACGACCATTTGTAGGCACAACTCATCATAAATCAAACATCTACCCCTTCCGGGACTCGGACCCAAGACCGTCAGTGCAAAAGACGGGATCGCTATCGTTGCACCAAACGGTCCTCACTTCGTCCTAAGAGTTAATAAAAAAAATATCAGATAACTTCACACAAATTAAAATCCAAAGATTATTACTAACAGTTGTAATTATAAAGAGACAAAGAACAATATTTTTTATTTTCTAATCTGTTTTAAGCATTGGTCTTAAACTCGATATTGGTTGAAGATTAACATCTTTCAGTCAAATTAATTATTATAACAAGACGAGTAACGTTACCAATTATAACGAAATATTGATTATGCTTGATTATATACAGTTCAATGGTTTCGTATTCTTGGTACAAGTCACAGACAAGAAACTAAATTAATGGACGAAGATATAGCAGCGAGGATTCCATTGAATTATTACGTAAGATCTCGTCTGATTCGTAATATATTAATAAACATAATACCAGTGGCTGAGTCACAAGTTTTATTCATATATATAAATATTTGATTTCTTCTAAGAAGTAATCACATGAAAATGTTCCATCAAATTGGATCGGTGAAGTTATTTGATTTGTGAATAGAAGATATAATAGTTTTTTTATCAATATCTATGAATAAACGTGGAAAATATGATATAAAGTGAAAATCAATCTAAAGAAAATTAAAGAATCGCGTTCTTTTATGAGAAACACTCATATATGAGACACCGTATCTAAAAAGAGGATAATTATGGTTGTAAAGTAAATCAAATTCAGTACACCATTTTGAGAATTTTTTTAAAACTTTTTTCGAGAAATCGCGATCAAAAAGGACGTTATTTTACAAAAAAAGCCAATGATGGGCTGTACTGCGAAATACTGACCAGTAATGAATGACTTTATAAATCTATCGCCATTTTGTACTGGTCAAAGTGAAAGAAAGTCTGACGTATCTTGCCTAGCTTTTTCTCTCTCTCACGCTCTCACACTGTTTTAAATATGGCGTCGATTTCTGTCTTCCATGCGCTCTCAAACATATTGCAGAACAAATCAACAGCATGGCGTCGATTCACTACGTCATTAGCACTGGTGAAAATATTCCAAATGTGACGATAGATGGCGTTACTTTAAATGTCGTTCGTAAAAGGAAGAATATAGCATTTTCACAAATGATGTATGGAGTAATTTCTCATTTATCATATAAATATACATTTTCCGTACTTTGAAACTGTTTTTCATGATGTTAAATACATAACGTATTATCAAAATACATCAATAACTACGGATTTGATTTCTTGTGGCTTAACACATTATTGATTATCAGCTTCTATGTATTAGTTAATATCTGTTGCGATTTGATATATAAAACAAAACGCTGGTGGAGGAAAATGGGTTTTAATAGCTAAAAAACAGAGAGAAAATCTACTGTAAAGTATAAATCAAAGTGAGAAGAACAAAAAAAACTTCAAAAAATGAATAAATAAAAAAAAAATAAACTTCAAAATTAGCTTATAAAATAATCGATCAGTCTCGGCATAATATCGAAATTATCCGCTACATGTACTACCAAATTTTCGATAGCGACAGATCGCCAGAAAAGAAAGAGGATAGAGTAAGAAAGCAATTGAAAAGTAGCTTCCGATGAAGCTAAAAGTGATGAATTCCGTCACACAGGGTTACACAAAATAATGTCAATTTGATCTCGATAAGTGATAATTAGGAAAAGAGAACCGGCAGGCACGCGTGTGGATTACGACTGTTTGATGCGGATACGGCATACGGCTACGATGCTACGACTAGGAATATGTTTGCTGGTGCAAGTGTCGCTACACAAAGCATAGCATGTTAATCGAATTGTATTATAATTTATTAAATGCGTTGCCGAAATCCCTTACAGAGAAAGAAGTTACCTGCTAAATTTTAGCAATCGTCCATAACAGTAGCTACCGTTTGGATTTTTATTTATAGTATTTATTTAACTAGAGTTGATATGTATATATGTATTTATATTAATATATTAAAAATTTTTTTTTTTTTTTTTTTTTTTTTTTTTTTGCCTGTAAAGTCGGTTTTACGGGCGAAGATTTTACGTGACAACGTCTTTTTCTCGGTAGAATATTTATTGATATGAATATAATTAAATTGCACAATGCGCGCGGCAGACCGATCATAGTTGAGTGGGAGAGAGACGCAAGGCATTCGGCGGGCCTCTCTCTCGTTCGGTGACTCATCGTAACGTTACCGAGCGTTACACTTTTTCATAAGTGACTCCCAGCCGCAACCTAATTTAAGACGTTGTCACGTCAAAACATGACGACCGTTTGATATAATGGTCGCGATCCATCGGCCCTGGGTTCGAATGCCGGAAGGGGTAGATGTTTGTGTGATGAATACGAGCATTTGTACCCAAGTCATGTGTATTTATTTATATTTCTAGTAATACTACATGCTAATATATCATATATGTATGTCTATCCGTTACCCTAGTAGCCATAACACAAGCTTTACAGTACTTATCTTGAGCTAGGCTAATTGGTGTGATTGTAACACACAGTGTTTGTCTGCGATGAACTCGGAAACTACTCAACTGATTTTGATGTTTCTTTTTTCATTTTGCTGGATTTGTTCCGACTTAGGGCATAGGATAGGTTTTATTTATAACATAGTAATTCTTGGCCGGGTCAGCTAGTATTATTATGCATATAAAATTGTCAACGAAAATAAAAAATTACTCATCTATATTTCCCTTTGTACAGGCTTTTAGTGTGAAGTAAAAATATAAATATAAAAAGCGATCCGTAAATACACTCGGTTATGAAAGAGTTTGGTACATTGGCGGCTATTCAGTGTTGCAAGGGGTGAAATAAATCGAATTAAAGTCCCAATCACGTTCAGGGAGAGGCCGTGTTAACCGGGATGAAAGCTGAAGCGCACGGGGCGTACGATTAAAAATTGATGAAACTACGACTTTGCGATAGCCGTTGGACTGAAAAAGAATACGAATTAATGTTGACGTATAAATAGGCTTTTTGCTTGCAAAGTTACGGAATTGATAAGATTTATTTTTTTAATACTGGCAACACCGCATGATTATCAGTGAAATAAGTGAAAGCAGAGTACAATGTCCCAATTTGACGAACCAAATGGTTCTGCCTTTCCCGCCGACGCTCCTGGGTTCGAATCAGGAAGGGGCAGATGTTTGTATGATGAATACGAGCACTTGTACCTGAGTCATGGTTATTTATTTATATTTTAATAAATATACCATATTTATGTATCATACCCTAGTATCCATAACACAATCCTTACAGTACTTACTTTGGGCTAGGCTAATTGGTGTGAATTTAACAAATATTTTTATTATAACTATAATTTAAATATAATAATTACATAGTTGTTTCTTCTTTATACTTGTAAAGGTATTATATTCAATGTCGTAGGCGGTAGTGCCTCGCGTCAGCTTTAGAAATACTTGGAAAAATTAGACGTATCTGTCTAGGTCTAGGTAACTCAATTGCGAGATTACTCGCCTGGATAGCGAGGGGATGTCTGTTCAAGTTCGGGAACCTAAGACAAGTTATTTTTTTTTCTGGTAATAATCTCCTTAGACTAAAACTTTGTCTAAAAACCCGTGAAGCTACGCTGATCCTCTATTATAACTGTCATAAAAGCAGAATCGAGGTACAGATGCGAGGAATCTTTAAATATATGCATTTTGATTGTTTGCTTTGTTTTTGTGGCTGAATAGGTTATAAGCGTTAAAATTGTTACTGATCTGTGTACCGGCATTGTATACCACCCTATTTAACGCAAATAAAGATATTCTATTCTATACTGTTCTATTCTGTTCTATTCTGTTCTATTCTGTTCTATTCTGTTCTATTCTGTTCTATTCTGTTCTATTCTGTTCTATTCGGTTCTATACTGTTCTATTCTGTTCTATTCTGTTCTATTCTGTTCTATTCTGTTCTATTCTGTTCTATTCTGTTCTATTCTGTTCTATTCTGTTCTATTCTGTTCTATTCTGTTCTATTCTGTTCTATTCTGTTCTATTCTGTTCTATTCTGTTCTATTCTGTTCTATTCTGTTCTATTCTGTTCTATTTTTTTCCATAAATGTGAATGTGAATGTTGACAACATCCGTGGTCGACTGGGTTCGCTCCTTGGCCCGGTAAAAGAAACTTTTCTATATTGGCTCGAGTCTGGGTATTGTGGTACAAGCAATGTTTCTCAATTCCATTACACAATTCATAACACAAACAACTTAACTTGGGTTCAGAATAATATATGTGATGTTATATTTATTTTTTTATGTGTGATGGTTTAGAAAGCTCGTGGTTTATTACAGCATAAGTAAAAGAACTTAAAGATTTCATAAAATACAAACAAACCTACAAACAATCAGTCTTTTTTCGCGCAGTTTTAGGCAACGATCACAGAATTCACTTACCATGATCCTGACATTCATTTCTTGCTTCTTCAACTCTCATCAAAGCTTTTATACAAGCTCGTCGCTTAAGGATGCTCTGACCTGGCCTTTTTTCAGGACATCTTCTATTCCGTCCCTGAAAAGTCTGCCATAACATATTTGCCTGATAACATTGTCATATAAATTATCTTACGTCCATCCTCTCTACATGTCCAAACCAATATATGGAAAATCAACGAGCACAGCTTCTCCAGTTCCCAACATCACTCCCGGCAGCCTACAGCAGCCTTAAAAGGCTGCTAACCTTCTTGGATGACTTGGGTTGGCTGGAGTAGAAAGACAATCCAAGATAAGCACGATGACCCAATCAAAAGGCTAAGTGCGGAGAAGCCCCGCTAAACTATGTCCAAACCATCTAAACATCCCTTTTTCTTCCACACCACACCGCCCTTTTACCACATCATTCCTTTTTTCTCCATCAAACTCATTCCAACTATACTTCATATATGCTAGCGGCCTGTCCCGGCTTCGCACGGGTGGACAAAATTCTTTAATTTTTTTCTATTATTAAATATTTTTTCCGTTAGCGCCATCTAACGTCCGGTAGATGAACTACTTGCGGTTAACGCGTTGCTATAGAAACGCATATACAATGGAAAAGGGGGAAAAAGAGCGGACAGAAAAACAACAAATTTGTGATCTTAGATTATAGATTTATACGCATCACTACTTCCATAAAAAGCGCTATTTATATTATTACTAAACTATTGCAGCCATTCCATCTCATTTAATGACCTTTCGCCCCAGCTAATCATAACAGCCTCCTGACCTGTTTGTTAATGCTTCCAACCACTATTTGGCTTCTATCTCGCTTCTAATGGCTCCCTAGCCAATTTTAATGTTCACACTTAATAAGTCTATACAACGAACATTTAATTGGCATCCGAAATTTCTAGAACGATGAGATTCTGAAATAGGTCTCAATATTATCTAATAATATCACAAAGCCTTGATTGCTGAACTTCAAAGAGACTTGTAGGATTCTTTTAAGAAATATAGTTTTCTCTTTAAACAATTTTAGAAACGAAATCTTAGACTTACTGATGATAGATAATTAGATTGGTAAAAAAAGTATAAAATCTGTTGATTCTAACTTGTCCTATTTTGTAAACAATCTTGGCACAACTTTTTAACAAAATCACCCATTTAAAAATAAAATAATAACAAAGTCAATATTCTATTACAATAAATCGTTATTATAGACTGAAACCTATTGAATCAAGTTATCAGTTGATTTTTAATGCTGCATTTTCAATAAAAAGGAGTGCCAAGATTGTTTACCAAATAGGACAAGTTAGGATGAATAGACTGTAGACATTTGGTTATGTAGAGAGGATGGGCGTAAGAAGATTAACAAGACAAATATATGAGGCAAATGTGTATGAACAAGTCGGTAACGGCAGACCAAGGCGAACTTTCAGGGACCAAATAGAGGATGTTCTGAAAAAAGACCAGGTCCAAAGTACCCTTAGCTTATATAAAAAGGCTGATGAGATTTGAAGGAACTAGAGATGTATGACGGGCTCGTGGTAAGTGGAAATCTGTGATCTCTGCGGAAAAAAAGCGTGATTTTGTGTATGTATGTAAAGATATTTTATTTATTACAAACTTTTATTTACTTTCACCTGTCCCGGTGTCTGTAATGAAATCTTACAAGTTAAATTTGACCCACCTCCCAGTTTCCGATTGAACCAAAATTTTGTATGCATATGTATATCGCTTGGCAATGCAATATTATGATGACATGGAATTAATCTGATCCCGGAGCCAAGGTGGCCATAGGAACTTCGCGATAAAACAATACAACCCCATCTTGTTTGGACTGTTTACTTTTAAGTCGTTTTATTAACAATTGTCTTTAAAAAAATTTAAACTGATTTCTTATTTATTATAAAAATGCAGTAGTTATGTCATCATAGTATTGTATTGTCACGAGAAATTGAAATAGATGAAAAATTTCAGCTCAATCGGAAACCGGGAAGTGGGTCAAAAACTTGCAAGATTTCATTACAGACACCAGGACAGGTGAAAGTAATTAGAAGCTTATAAAATCAACAAATTAGAAAGACCAAAAAAATTAAAGATATAATATTATATAGCAACCTATTCATCGGTTTGTCTAGAAATAAGGAAATGTTTAAGTTTATTTTCAATATTGTAAGAGATTTGTTAAAGAGAGTTATTTCCTTGAGTGTAATTATAAAGAAGTGAACCCACAATTATCCACTAAGTACTACAGCCGAGCCCATACCGACCTTGATTATGTAACAGATATATAGCCTGGTGCCTTCTCAAGGTCGTCTAGGGCATCCTCACTTCGACACAGCCAATCAACCAGTTTATAAACAATTTTCACACTTACCCTCTTAAACATTGAACTCGAAATCCAATAACGAGAACTAACAGTAGACTTAAGAGTTCTTGATCGTTTGAATTGAAACGACAATAACTTTATTAAAATCCAACTTACAAACTCTCTTTCAAGTATTTATTGAAATAAAAATTGAATTTGTTTGAAGCTGTTGGTGAAGTTTAATGAGGCGAGCTTAATACTACGCATGAAGAAATCTATTCGATTTGTTCTTTTACTTGTAATTGTAAAAAATAATTAATATTAATATTTATGGAAGTATTTAATGTGTATTTGAAAACTTAATTACCTTTTTATATATAAAATGTGAAAACATTTAACCTCAATACTAATAGTATGTGCAAATGTTTTTTTATTTTTATATAAGGAAACTTTTGTAGTGCTTGTAAAAAATAACTTTACAAAATATAAATTAGAAGTATAACTCTTAAAGCAAAGACCATTAAATGTGAAGTTAATGTAAGCAACCACTGGTGAATCTAAATAAATAAATAAATTCCACGCTGTTTTGTCCTTTAAATAATCATTCCTTTCTTATCAAAGGCTTCTGCTCATAAGGGTTTTATTAACAACTTTTTCTAACCACTTGTCAGTCCACGGTAACAATTGCTACCGATAGCCAACACCCCTCGTCAGTCCCAGGTAGCAATTGCTACCATATTCATTCAGCGTGGCCTGTTTTTTCTAAATTATGATTAATTTTTGAGGTACAGAGATCCAAATATTCTGTGGTGGATTCTTTATTCAATCAGCTTTACGGTAGTGTTTTTTGTTTCATCCTAGCTTCATTATTTAGCGAGAAAATGGCATTTTTATCTAAGAGTCCAACATTTTTTTTTTCATAATTCGCGCAGCTTTAGGACTGTTGAGAGGGGTGGGACGCGCGGTAGCGGACTGACAAGTGGATAAAGGCAGTTCAGTAACATGGTTACCTTATTATAATGGCAATACATCTTCCTAAAAATTTGCCTCTCGTTTTTTGCAATCTGAAGCTTGAAACAGCAAGTTTATTTTTATTTCTAATGTTGACCTAATAGTTATCACTATTTTTAGAAAAAGTGTTATTATATTTTTATATACATAATATTTTCATGTACATACTGGGAAGAACTGAATATCAACATTATAATTAACAAGCACACGTATTTCCCGGTTCGTTTCAGCAGAAGCACCCACATGTGATCTTCGAGGCGCGGACGAAGGCGAACAAGGGCTGCGCCAACAAGCTGGAGTTCCGCCCCAAGAATAGGCGGACCAAGCACGTCTCATTTGTTGAGGAACCGCTCGGCGATGACCCTGGGACCATGTGAGTCTATTTTTAAATTAAAATTTCTTGTTTATAAAACAAAACATGAATTTTAACCGTCCATATCTGACTATGTTAAGACTCTATGTTCAAGTATTATAGCCACTTACAACAACTCATTAAAGACGTTTGTTCGATCATATTTATTGAAGAGCGCTAAGGGATCTTTTAAAATAATATATAAGTGGTTAATAATAGGTAATATTAGTTTATATATTACAACATAGTACATCCAAACCATTTTTATGGTTCCAAAGGGTAAAACAGGACCCTATTACAAGACTCCGTTGTCCGTCCGTTTGTGTGATTGTCTGTCACCAGGATGCATCTCATGAACCATGAAAGTTATACAGTTGAACAGATGATATGGCAAATGCACCTAAAACTCAAAATAAATAATAAAAATAAAAAGTTTAATTATTCAGCCTTTCTAAAATATTAATTACGTTATTTAGCCCGTGTTGCATCGGTGCAATCAAACTGCTTACCGGTTTCTTTTGTTAGTGATTCAGCGATAACGGCTTTGCGACTTACCTTCCACGGCGAGCGTGATGACTAACCAGTCATTAGCAAAACGCGTTTGAGGGATCATCGATGTACAGTTGTTATATGCGCTTCCCGCCAATATTGATTCTCGATTAATTGTGGCCTATTGTTAACAATTCAAATAGCTAATCTAAGTAAAGACTAGAGGGCCTACCATGATCTCTTAGCGCGATGCAAGTAAGATTGTCAAAGTGAGACACCGCTATACGCGGTCTATAGTGGCGTCTCTTCAACGTGATTAAAGACGTGATGGTACGGCCTCAGTTGATTGTATTTAGAAAACATTGTTTTATGTTTAATATAGTGAACGTTAATTATATGTGCTTAAACTGCGAACAATGTTGTTATTGTAAAGAATACCCCGAAGCAGTAACCATCTACAGATAATGTATTTCTGTAACCGCTATCACAACAAATACTAAAACACGGAATAATATAAATATTTAAGAGGGCTCCCATACAACGTACGTGATATTTTTGCTCGTTTTTGCTCGATATTGATGACGACAACAGGTTGACGCTTGAAATATTCACAGAATATTGAGTTTTATTATTCACTTTAAAATAAACAAATAAAATTAATTCATAATATTAAAGGGAACGGGCTAACATAAAACAAACGTGATTTTTATTCCCAGTGATGAAATTTACTTGGCAAAAAGTTTGTAAGGAACCCTCGGTGCGCGAGTTGGCCTCGCACTTGGCCGGTTTTAAGTTAGTTCCGACAATCGACAATCATTATTTCCTGAAGTCATTATTACTGTTTAGAGTTAACAATGACGAAGAAACGACAAAACTCAGCACTTTTAATTAAATTGAGACAATTCTTATAGAAATCCCCAGATATTGCTACAGCATTCCTCCATAATTTTCCTGTAATCTTATTAAATACTTTCTATAAACGCCCTCCACTGCCAGAGTCTCCGAAAACTGTTCCATTTCCTTTTCCACAAAACAAACTAGCTGGCAACATCGGTAAATCATATGAAAGTCGCCACAACTCTACCTACTCTCGGTTATTAATCAGGCTCGTGACAAGAGAAACTTGGAACCTTTTTTTAGATAAAAATAGTGAGATTCTACTCAGCCACAGTGATGCCAAATGCAAGATCACTCTTTGTCTTGTAAAACTTTAGGGTTTCCTTCGAAGAAAACTCTTCGAGCTGAAAGTTTCTTGTGCCTACCTCATTATCTATGCTGGTAATAGATTATTTCCGCTTGAGATTTTTGTTCAGCGTTTAGAAGACAAGAAAATATGTCGTGGTTAAATTAAATCAAATTATTTATTTGGAAATAATATACATGGCGAAAAATATGATTATTATTATGTTAGGCTATTAATAAGCATATAAATTTGAAAATTCATTTTTTTTTTTTGGGTGCTTTGATCGATAATCGAACATGTTAACTCCATCTTAATCCAAATCACTTAATTATGTATTATTTAATAATTGCAAAGCTGACAATAGTTTTAGCTGCCTCTGAGAATCCATTAAATATGATATCCATTTAATCGTAACCCCTTTTTACAAATCACATTATTCATCTTTTTCTGGACAACTATTTAATATTTATTTGTAATTAATTTTTCTTCTCCAAATAAAATGGATTCATGACAAAGAAAAATGACTGAGTATTTCTATTAACAACACCTAGTACATAGTAGAAATACTAAAAAAGATCATGTGGCAAAACAAAAATTAAAATTTGTCAACCAGTGTAATAGGTAGCTCCCTATTACATTGACTAACCAAATCACCGTTTCTTTGGATAGACGGTAACGTTGGCAAAAATCATGTTATCCCAGATATCCAAAGGCGAATTTCGATGTCTATATTTTTTGGCCTTCTCATCAATACATAGTCCGCAAAAATATCATCGTCTGATGAACTTTCTGATTCTGACATATTAATCTATGTCTAAATTCATAGCATATTTGGTAGTTAGGCAATTATAACATTGATTTTTTTATTGGAGCGAAGCTCCCATGGACCAGCTTCAATGGCGCAATGTCTGTTACGAGTCATAACTTCCCGAGTTCTTGACCGATTTTAATATTTTTTGTGTGGAATCGAATCAGCAGGTTTAGGACCAGATTGTGACGGCTCAAGTTTTGAAATTCGCAAAAATTCCATCGAAACAAAATAATTTTTTTCTTTTTTTAGGTATTACGCTCCGCTCCAATATATGGTGCTAGCGTAGCTTTATGCTTAGCGACTGCATCGCCTAGTATACCTAAAAATAAGAGAGCGATGGTCGTTGAGAGTAAGATCAGCTGTAATAATATTGTTTAACTGTCTGTCATCTTGAAAACAGCCCAATTTCGAAAGATTAAATTTTTTAACTAATAATTTGTGTTTTAACTGTTGGTTAAGCTAACTTTTGATCAAAAAATGCTATTTGGAGATATTTGACCATCGGTTACTATTTTAACCATTAGTTCAGTTAACTACAGATAAAAAAACCGGCCCTTAATCGTTAAGCCCGCTATATTATTAATGCTCTCCCTTTCCCTAAAGATAAATTATGCATATGAAAAGAACGCGAAAACGCCACCATATTTTATCGCTTACAGAAGAAACTATCGTTTGATAAAAAAATACCCCATCGGACTGATCGGAGCTTATACATAATGATTGTAGCAAAAAAGCTCTCCATCGCTTTTCCGATAGTGCAACGTAGGGCAAAGTTGGGACGGGGATATCGTTTAGGTTTTTGCTGTCGGCTACTATCGCTCGGCAGCCAATTCGATTCCTAATTAAATCTATTAGATACCTCACCAGAGATCTTTTATGAGTTCCCCCGCCTTTGTCAATATATACTGATTTAATTTAGCGATCTCCTTGGATTTAATTAGATTTCAATTTCTGTTCAGTCAAACAACCATTTCATTTGTAACAGTCAAACAAATGATTTTATTCGAATGAACCTATTACTCGGGTATTCCAACATTTCATTAACTACAATGATTTTTTGAATATCTTAACTTCGTATCTTTGTTTTTTTTTATATAATACATGGTATTACCGACGACAGGTCAATTGATGAACTACATATACAAAAAATATCATACGCCAGAAATACTTTTCTAGATCTCTAAGTGAGGCAAGTGACTGGAAAATAAAAATAATAAAAATTTCGTCAATATATAAAAATTCCCCGTCACAATGTTTGACCGCAATAAACTCCGAAGCTACTCAACCGATTTTAATGCTTTTCTTTTCTTTTTTACTGGATTTGTTCCTATGTACTATAGGTTTCATATTCATTTAATCAGCAATGCGTGGCTGGGTCAGTTTGTTTGATATATAAAAATTCCCCGTCACAATGTTTGACCGCGATAAACTCCGAAGCTACTCAACCTTATTGCTTTTCTTTTCTATTTTACTGGATTTGCTCCCACTTAGGATATATTATAGGTTTCATTTTAATTTATAACACAGCTACTTGTGGCTGTGTCAGCTAGTATCATATTACAATAAAAATACTTCCAAGATCAACTATGTGAAATGTCCTATTCCAAAAAGGCTGGTGAAGTTGTGAACGACATATGGGTAGGATACAGATTAAACGGGTTCGAATTCCACGCTATTAGCTTGTTCTTTTTGCGTAACGGATTTAATTGCTTCATCGGATGACTATTCTAATCGAGTGGCCCGCAACTCGCGATTCGGCAGCCGCTATTTACAAAGTTATTGAAACAGCCGGCTGTTCCACGAGTCGGTTGCTGCCCACGATCCCGAATTCGTAATTGTGATCGACCATAGTCGATCGGTTCGTTAATTCGGATTAATTGTCGGACATGTATGTACACAATCAATGCGCGTGGCTTAGGTGAATGTTCAACGCCTTAACAAAGATTACATGCTGTAAGACGATAATAGATCAGAGTAAGTTTACCAATCGACACTGTTTAGGTAATATTATAGTAATGTTAGTCATAAGATGTGTAAACAACTGGTTCTAATACTAGATCAAATTATCTACCCTGAGTGTATTAACTGATTGAATTATGATAGATATTTATTTACTTACAAGGAATGTCTAGATGGCTTGGACATGTAAGGAGGATGGACAAAAGTAGATTGTAAACGCAGAAGAAGGCGAACTTTCAGGGTCCAAATAGAAGATGTCCTGAAAAAAGACCAGGTCAAAAGCACTCTTAACCGACAAGATTGTATGAAAGGTCTGAAAAGGGTTGCAGAAGCGAGAAATATATGACAGGATCGTGGAAAATGGAATTTTGTTATCTCTGCCTCGACTAGGGAAAAGGCATAAGGAAGGAAATAAGCGTCTAAATTCATTTCTCAATATTCTTTTGGCACTGATCACATGTACCTTGATAAGTAAAGCAATAAGAAAAGAGGATGCACACATTTAATTCAAAATTTATTATGAAAATTCTTCTGGTAATTTATAATTAACTGTTATTGGCATTGGATATGTTTCAGAACTATGTAAATTTAATTTAGAGAGGTATCTTGCACAAGACTGTTTTTGAATCGCGGCTTATTATGTGGAGGGATGTATCCTATCTAGAATAGAATGAACTGACATTGAGTGCTTCCAGAAGGACGCACGTTTTTCCTTTCATAGCTCCGTAATTACATGCAGTACAAAGTTAAAATTTGTATTAGAAATTCGAGTATTTCTATCACTTTGATATTTTAGAGAAAGTGATTATTAAGCTTACTTGACCTGCAATCGAAAAGCAATGGCGTACGAGGCGACGCGTTCGCGCCCGCGCGAGATATTTCATAGAAAAAGCTCGGAGTCGTCAACATTTTGACGACTTTTAGTGAATGTGAAGTGTTAGGCGTTATAATTAGAAATTCGACCAATAATACGTTCTTTTCAGCTGGGATATCGATGGAAAGTGCTTAGTAATTTGAATCAACATGATTAGGTAATCCTACCAGGCGATTTACTACCGTAAAGTATTTGGCAAAAGATGTTTTGTTTGTTAATCAAAAACTGGATGAACCTGTTTCGCTTATTCCAGCCCAATCGAATTTAGTCGTTTCTTTTTTTTTCGTCTTTTTAATCCAATTTTGTAACTAAGAACTCATTTTACAGTATAAGCTCTATTTTAAATACTGAATAATATACCAAAGTGGTTAATGCGAATCTCATTAAAGTTCATTATTGCTTATGTCAATTATGTATTTTGTAGAAATAAAAATCATGAAAAATAAAATAAATATTGTTTTTCATTTTCATAGAACACTTACATAATGTTTACATCTTCTTGTAAATATACACGTACCATCGGGCGATTTATCATTAATCTATGAAAAATTATAAGTGCAGTGACTAATTTTTTTTTTAGCGATTGCAACCTAATGTCCATTTCTGTATGCAATGAAATGTCAGTAGAACAGTTACTATTAAACTAATGCATCATCTTTACTACTCCAACAGATTATCAAAAAGCAGCGTCATAAGTACATCTTGTACAAGTGTGTATACCAAAGTTAAATAATATAAACGATTACCATCCATAGCAGACTAAGAACTAGGAACATGGGAAATTTATGAAATAGTAATGAATTTTGGGTAAATGAAGATAACTGTTTTTGTATAAGAAAATGTAGTTCATCTTTACAATTTCAAAGACTACAGTGAAACTAAAATTTTAAATAAGAGAAAGACAAAGCTTTGTTCTCTCTTCCCATTCATCTCGGGAAATGGCTAAATCTTTAAGGTTACTAATATTCTCATCCTTGACCTCCAGTTTCAAATTAAAATTATTCTCAAAGCCCGATCTGAGCTAGTGGGGCTGTCTTTAAATAATGAAGCGTATCCGGGTCGAGAGACGCTGCTGGGTCAAGTGCAAGTGGGGTGGGGGATTAAAGCAGTTTGCAGGTAGTAGGTTCGCGGTAGAATTGAAGAGATGATTTTTAAGTAGACTTTACTGACATTATTCAGTTCGCTGGCAGCTCATTCTCATATTATTCTCACTGAATTTGAAAATATTTATTTCTAAACTCAACGAAATCCTGGATTATGGATTAAAGTGAATCTTCACCTTTCCAAAATAAGATTGGATATTGTAACGTGTCATATGAATAATGTGTTACATACACATGCTTTAACTGATCATTTCGGCGATGTTTAACCATATCACCGGTTTCCAGATTTTTTCCAACCATTACAATGGAAACTTCATTATTTTTTGGAACATTGAAACGTCTTACATGTTGGCCTTCAGGATTTTTATCAGCTCTGATTACAGTTTTGTGATTAAGATGGCATGTGATCCAATGCAGTTGTAAACGATGTTGTTGTGTGTTGATGAAACTAACTTTGTAATTGATCTTCTATAGACCTTGTTCCTTATCGAGACATAAATAACGTGATCACTCCGAAATAAGTTTTATTTATTTAATTTCTTCTATTAACTTTTGACAGAATGGAGAGAGGAGGTTATTGTGAATATTGATGCGTTTCCGAAAACTGAAAAAATACTTTGGAAAATTCTAATCCAAAATACGATTTTCTGAGAAATATTAGCATTATAAAAAGAAGATAATTCAAGTACAAATGTCACCTATAGAATCCCTAATGTTAACATAGCTATTTACTATACCAATAACTGACATATCTCCGCTAATACGCCTCGCGCCCAACGCAATGGTCGCTGCTGAAAAAATGAATCCCAATATTTACGATACAAGAAGGTCATTACACAAAGAGTGGAGAGGCAGGCATTGTGCCGAATTCGCGCCACTTATACCTCATAAATCATTCAGTCGTACCCAATTTGTTGGCGCCGACTGATGAAAAGGCGCCCCCTTAATATTCGGAGAGGGATCCCTCAGGAATGCGGTGGATTTTATTTCATCGGCAGCTTTGCTTACGGCTTACGTCGACCTCGAAATGTTATTGATGGAAAAGGAATGGTACCTATATAGTGCACGTGGATTTTTCAGGATATGGTGGGGTTGTGTCCGAGCGAAATCCGTGCTCACTTGAGAGATGTTCGATTGAGCCTTTCGTTTGCTACATTGATTCGGGATCTGGGAGCATTTACTTACCTCTGAGATTTCAATACGCACCATTATTGTTGAGGCAATATGAAAATTAAAGTAACTTTATTGAAATGCACTTAAAATAAGTTGTTTTGAATCGTCCAACATTTTTACCTACCATCCAATCAGGACGTCTTTTAACTGATAAGAAGAATGGGCGCAAGAAACTCGTCAGCTTTAACAGAAGTAACTACATTTACAATATTACAAACTACAAAAAACTAAATTATTGTGTTATCACAATAATAGTAGTGCTATGGTTTCATTACATCGTTGATTACAACAAAGTCAACAAGTATCTGTTTTAAATAATCTTTTTAGGCAGGTTTATAATATAATCGAATGCTCAAAGTTTGTTTGTAGATAGTATAGCATTTTTTTTTTTTTATTGGAGCTCTATTTTCTGGAAGTCTATTGAGAATTCGTCCCGCTAACCCCTCGGGGTAATTTGAAAGCTAAACGAGCTTTCAAATTACCAAAGGCTTATTTGATATCAAAAGCTGTTGATTGGCAATAGTGAATGATAACCTTGAAGAGTCCGAGAAATACATAAAGCCTTTACAAAGACGACAACGACAACGACGTTCCTGAGTTCGAGTCCCGGAAGGGGCAGATAATTGTGTGATGAATACGATCATTTATACCTGGGTCATGGATATATATCATGGTCATATATATTTCTAAGATTAATACTTACTTATATATCATATATATATGTTTATCTGTTACCCTAGTATCCATAACACAAGCCTTACAATGTTTACTTCGGGATAGGCTAATTGATGCGAATGTAAGAAATATTATTTCTTGTTGACATTTTACGTAGACATACTTATAAATGCTTAGGCAAGTTAAAAGTATTCCACTATAAATAACTTTACATATAAAATCATCAGTAGATAGTAATATAAACATAGGAATTTAATTTATGTTACAACCAAAATATACTCTGCGTAAACTATGCTTTGCTCTTATTGGTAGAACTATATATAACAATTACAGTGAATTTCCCATTCAAATCCCTTAGCATGAATTATAAATGGTGTTGTCGTGTGTAAATTCTATAAACTTGGATGAAGAGTCGAAATAGACATGTGTCGCCCTCTAAGGATCCGCCTCAGTGTTCCGAAACATGAAAGTAATCCAAATGATTCGGAACAGTTGCCCGATGCTAAATGTATCATTTAGAACTCGATTATCTCGACTGACTTGACGACGAATGGAACAACGTGAGTGAATGAGAGAGAAGCGAAATACGCGTACAGCGCTGAGTTACTTTAAGAGAAGTGTTTGAAATACTTTTCTATTTTAATGTGTAAATAATGAGTGTACATACTTGTAAATGATATGACAATCATTATATATACAATTGATTTCAATACGCCAGCTACATATAATCAGTAAAACAAAATATGTAGCTTACTTCCGCAAAATCCAAGCAAAGTGCAGGGCCCGCCAGCCTGCAAATAAATGCAGAAATCGCAGACACCGACTCACTTCACTTCGCCTACTACTCTACACGTGTTTCGCCCCCACACGGAGCATCATCAGGAGCTATTAGACCGTGCAAATAAAATGATAAAAGCTTGACCAGCTATTTATAGAAATTCCACGAGAGATTTAAGCAGAATTTAATCCACATAACGTTAAAACAAAGAGAAATTAACCTTTTTAAATATTTATATTTCGAACGCAATATTTAAATTCTGACGAGAAAGCAAGTTGACTTCAAAAATCATCCTGCTTTCTCGTCAGAATTGAAAATAAAAAACATGAATATAAACAAGTGAACGCGAAATGGAATTATGCTTACCAAACCATATTGAATATTCTGATTCACTCCTTTCCTGGTGATCAAGATGGTCAGTATGGTGTTTAGTGGTGCCTATGGTCGATAATGTTTAGTTAATTTTAACATTCCATAAGAATGAAAACTATCAAAAAGCGCACGCTTTACGACAGCCAAGATCTCGTCCTAAACCTGTTGGTTCGTTTAATTACAAAAAATATGAAAATCGGCTAAGAAATCATAAAGTTATGGCGTCACACACATGTCGTCATTGAAGCTGATCCATGGGAGTAGTACTGCAATAATGAGGGGTTACAGATATGTCATTGTGAAGACACTAATAAATCGGGTATCCCATGATTCTTATACGAACAATAGCTGACCCAGCCACGCGTTGCTGTATTATAAATTAAAATGAAACCTATCCTATGTCCTAAGTCGGATCTAGTATCTAGTAAAATTAAAAAAAATCGTTCAAATCGGTGTATTAGTTTCGGAGTTCATCGCGGTCAAACACTGTGACACGGAATTTTTATACATAAAGATAAAAAGTAATGCACAAGAAGCCATATTTTATATGCAAATGTATGATAAAGCAAAGGGAATATATAATACCAATATTTTTAGTAATATCTTACACCCATCTCCGAGTCGAACTTTAATATTTTAAAAGTCACTTTCTCAAAAGGCAACGTTCAAAAGAAAATTTCAGATAACGTATCTCTGTCCGTTAGGGAGCATTTATTTTAAAATGTACCTATCTCACCAGTGGATCGGTTCAAAGATAACTCGATGCTCTTTCATTCGTTTCATTTGACTTTGATATCGTTGGGTAAATTTTAATGAAGCCTTTGAATTTAAGTGTCTTAGCTCGATGATTCGATTCCAACGCTAATGGGTTGACCTGGTCTTCCATTACTCCAAAAACGCTTGATATAATAAATTTTTTGAAATAATTGTCCATTGATTTCTTTGATGAGAAATGAGAGAATAAAAAGAAGGTCTTCAAATTCGTTGTTTCGATTCAAAGGGCATTATTTGGAGCAATGGACATTTCAAACTGAATCAATGGTTTGATGACTTATTATATCACTGAAATACGGTCATTAAATAACAGAGACGCTTTTAAACAATTAATTATTTTTTTTATTTTGTTTTACAAAGTATTTGTTTATTTATTTAATTTAAACAACGCTAACATTGTATTAACTATAACATATGAGAGATTACAAGTTGTTACGTAGGTTTATTTTCGAGTTCCTATAGATATCATCGCAGTAAGATAACCCCCCTTGCGAATCCTCTACGTAGAACAGTATTCGGCTCTTACTCTCCAATTTCGAGAATGTCTAAAATTGGCAATAAATATAGTGATGTGATTTCTTCGCTGATTCACCCAACACGCTCCGTAATATAATTTTAAGGCAATTTGGGGGAATGAGGGGTATTTTTGATTTTGATATTTATTTTAGTTTGTTTCTTTTTTTGTACACGTTAATTTACTGTAAGTGTATAATTTTTAAGATAAACAATGTAAAGAGACGGTAGTAAATCTTTATAAATAAAATAAACTTGTTTTAAAATTTTTAAACACAACAATTATAAGTGTTGACAATATTCGATATATCATTATTCCTCTCGTCAAATAAATAAGTACTAATCACACATCACATAAAAAAGATAATAATTAATCAAATTAAAATTGCATGAAATTAATGAAAAGAAAAGTAAATACATATTGCTGTCAACAACAGCAACAAAAAACTAATAAGATATAACCCTGTGCTAGCATAATCCTACTACGTGAAATATTAATTAAAAAGATCAAAAAACTACTGTTATTGATGTATTATGATTATATTCTCCTTTCAAATAATTAGTTAGGGTGTAATTGTCGGGCACGTTTCTAACTTCATAGTTTATAAAATTAACGGTAGTGATCCTACCTTTAGCACCGATGGTCCTGGGTTCGAGTCCCGGAAGGGGTAGATGGTTGTGCGCTGAAAACGAACATCTGTACCTGAGTCACGGGTATTTATATATATTTCTATGAATATTACTTATTTATGTATCATGTATGTATATACGTTACCCTAGTATCCATAACACAAGCCTTATAGTGCTTACTTTGGGCTAGGCTAATTGGTGTGAATGTAAGGAATATTATTATTTAAATTTGTAATTTTATATACGATTACGTTAAACTACCAACTCTACTGCTAGTTCAGAAATTGGGAGGTCCCTTCGAGTAGAACTGGCGAAAGAAACTCGGACAAATGAAGATCGATCCCCCTTTTTATTTGTATAAATTAAGCTAGGAACGTGCCCGATTAGAATAGAGGAAGGTAGCAACACGTGTATAACGACCATCACCTTAGTCATCCTGTTATCCTGGCTCCTGTAAAGGGTCCTGTGAAGTAGTAAGTAAAGGTTGAAATTACAGGATAAGATAAAAAAAATTAGTTGTCTGTAAATTCAGTTTACGGACGATAATTTTAGGTGATAGCGTCATAAGAAAACGTTGATAAAACATTGCATACTTTTATGAATTTAATTTAATTATTGTCATTGAATTGTCATTATTTTATATAATACAAGGAAAAAATTTTATTGAATTTTTTTTCGATAAATTAACATGTTGTAAAAAATAATGGAAACCACATTAACTTTTCACTTTATGAAGTGGAAGAGAGATAGATGCGCCACAAGTCGAACGTTAAGCCGATTGTCGCTTGTTCCGCGCTCTCGCTTGCACGCTCGGTTCAGGCGGTACGTTACACTATTTCGTGCGTGCAGGCGGCGCTCATAGATTTATAATACGTTATCACGTCAAAAATAATAAACGTGTTAATCCGGTAATTTTTTTTTATAACAACGTTATTATTGGGTTACGTTAAAAATGCAATATCCTTACAAGGTCGTTCTAAAGGTACTATTTAATATTGTAACAGCTTAGTAACAAAATTTTGCAATAAATTATATGACTATGAATAGATGTGAAAGTGTACTACATTATTCTATGATATTATATATATTTTCCATTTTCCGATGAAATTATTAATTATTTTAATAGAAAAAACCGACCCAGCTCATAAGCTAGTAAATTAGTAATTCCACCTGAGAATAACTCGTTAGCGGGGTCGATTTTTTTCATATATTTTTCTATTGCAATAATTTTAATTATTCTAAATAATTAAACAATTTTGTACTAAACTCTTCGCTTTTCCTATGTTTGTTGTTTTACTTCACGTTCTTGAGGTTTGACGAAATCATCTATCAGAAACGTGAAAGTCACCAAGTCGATTTTTTCCCGATCGAAAGATATAACAAAAAAAAATGAAGTTACTCCCACCCGCGTAATATTGTATACGTCAACAATAGACCGACAAAACACGCCCATGGATAAATATGTTTTCTTTCGTTTCCTTTCCAAACGTAGCAAAGCGTCTTTTTGTGAAGTTCCCAATAAATGATTCATTGTGCAAACTCATTTCTAATTTAACGAATTTCACAAACGTGAGAGTTCGACCTCCCAATTTTATTCTTACAGAATTAATAGGAAAGCCATACAAACAGAGTTCGGGCCCCGTAATACAAATCTGAAATTACAGCCTCTGTTGACGCTTCCAAATGGGACGAGGCAAACAAACATCAGATCGCGCTTATACATTTTCCAAGGCAACAAGAACGGTTGCCTTGACAAATCTCGTACCCTCCCTCACCACCCCACAGCCCAATCTTGTTCCCAGGAAATAATCCTTGGAGGAATTAATTCCCCTGTTAAATTATATTCCGGCTTTTTTCTAAACAGGATCGTTGGGCAAATGTTGCGTACCATTGAAATCCTCCAGAGGGACACTTCAGGATTAATAAATCTATATCAGGACTCATTTAGTAGGAAAATTGTTTACAAATAATAACAGTGCCGGGCGAAGTGAAATGAAATAAGCTTTATGCTAACGATAAGGCTAAATCAAACTACTATCAGATTGGTTATTGTATAAATATCGAGAACGTGATATAATTCAGTAAACTAATATTATAAAAAAACATGGAGACCGATTTTTTAATTTTAAAACGAGGAAGATAATCTATGGAACCAATAAAACTATTAGAAAATTTCTTTCGTAATTTGAAAAGTACTTTAAATTAATATAGGCGATATGTTATGTATAACTCGGGCGAGTTCGAAGCGTGACGCTAGTAAATGACTCAACAGCTTTTTTTCAGAAATTTATCTTGTCAACTTTTAGGTTAATTACAGAGTCTAATAATATTTTATGGGGTTAAAACAATATATGGGAAGTAGCAATAAAAACTAAATTATCCATGTAATTTATAATAAGTAACACAGAACGTAACAAAGAATAGTACCTACTTTTTGCACCAATATGAAATATTATAAAAACTGTTTCTTGCTAAGTGATTAAACATTATAAAACTCATCAGTGCCACTTAGTTTCTCAGGATTATTGTTATCACCCATTGAAACGTACGTAAACAAAACTTATTAACCGAATAAGAGTGAACCCATTGTCAAAATTCTTTTTTAATTTCTACCGTCAACATTGATAAATATCTGTTATATCAAATTTAACCACCAAATTGGGGTTACCACCTTTTAAAACTTCCACTTGTACTGAGGAAACAATATCCGTATTGGGAAAAAAAAAGAAAACATCTAAATAATAATAATTATAAAAAAAAAAAAACACTTTCTAATAATGGCACCTAGTAATGGAAAATGCGCAGGTTGCTTAAATGTTATACCCAACAAAGAATTTCTAGAATGCATGAATTGTAAAAAGAAATATGACATCGAATGTGCTGGATTGAGCTGGCAGAGATACAACAGTTTTTACGCGTCTAACCCTGAGAAGAAGCGCATTTGGAAGTGCACCGAATGTATGAGTAAGATACCCAAGACAGGTAACCAGAGTACACCAATTCGGTCGCCAGTACATCAAGATATGCAAGCTGACTCCGACGTAAATTCTGCTTCTGTCTTGGATATGGAGAGTGTAACATTCAGACGTAAACAGCGTCCAACACACACGCGACCTGATTTACCAAGTTCCGACAGATATCTAACTGAAGACAGCTTACGTCACATCCTATCCGATACTATTTCGAAGTTAGTTGCTGATAAACTAAAATATATAAGCGAGCAGTTCAACGAATTACGTGAGAGCGTTACATTTTTCAACGAAAAATATGAGGAAGTTTTAACGCAACTTCAAGAAAAGACTGCTTTATTAAACGATTTACAGGGTGAAAATGAGAAATTAAAAGTAACCGTCTCGGATTTGTCTGTCCGACTTAATTCAATGGAGCAACATATGAGAGAATCCAATTTGGAAATCAATGGCATTCCTGAGCACAAGAACGAAAACCCCGGCAACACCGTGGAGCAGCTCATAAAAGTTATCAAAGCCCCGATTGTTATTGAAGACATTATACATGTAACCCGTGTAGCGAAGATTAACAAGGACAGTGACAGGCCCCGCACTGTTGTAGCAAAGTTTCGGACCCCCCGTATTCGCGACGATATCCTAGCAGCAGTTGCTAAATTCAACAAGAGCCACTCGAATGAAAAACTACATTCTCATCATCTCGGTTTCGGAAATGCGCGAAGACCTGTCTACGTGAGTGAACACTTGTCTCCGTCAAACAAGGCCTTGCATGCCGCAGCTCGCCTGAGAGCAAAGGAATTAGGATATAAATTCACGTGGGTGCGAAATGGCCGTATCTTCGTCAGAAAGGATGAATTTAGTGAATCTATTATAATTCGCACTAAAGAGAATGTAAAGTTAATTAAGTAATCTCCATCAACAGTTATATTTAAAATTAATTTGGAGTATGTAGTTCAATTCAACGTCTATTATCAAAATGTCCGAGGTATTCGGACTAAGACTAATGATATACACAAAAACATTCTCCTTTCCGATTATAATGTCGTAGTCTTTACGGAAACTTGGCTTAACCACAGTATCTCCAGCGGTGAATTTATTGACCCGCGGTACATTGTATATCGCCGTGATCGAGACTGTACGGCCCACTCTAAGCAGGATGGCGGTGGGGTCCTTATCGCTGCTTCTCGAGAACTTTCCTCTTCTCGTGTCCAACACTGGGAATCTTCCTGTGAGGACTTGTGGGTAAATATTGTAGTCAAAATAAATGGCCAAAAGAGAGTGGTATCAATTTGTGCGGTGTACCTGCCGCCGCCAGTCTGTTTGGCGAAGCAGCAGGAGTTCTTAGATAGGGTGGATGAGGTGATATGTCATGTGGATATAGTAATAATACTTGGAGATTTTAATCTCAGTTTCATAAAATGGAAACCACAAGATAATAAAACCTACATGTCACCACATAATTATGGAAACTTTTTGGGTTACTCACTCACAGACTTTATGAGTATAAACAGTATATATCAGTTTAACGGTATCTGTAATTATAATGGCAAAATTCTTGATCTAGCTCTAAGTAATGTGGAACAAACTTGCGTCTCAGCACCTTCCGACATTTTGACTAAACTCGACAACCATCATCCTGCTATTCTATTAACAATTCCCCTAAATTTTATTGTTAATCAGGGACTCCAGGCTAACAAAAGAACAGACTTTAATTTCTATAAAGTAGACTACGACATTATAAATCGTGAAATCAATCGTGTAAATTGGCTGAAAGAATTTGAAGGGGTAGATGGTCAGATCAGTTTCAGCCTTTTATAATGCTTTGTATGCTATTATTGCTAAACATGTGCCTAAGCGTCGTAACGTTTCTCATAAGTATCCTGGTTGGTTCAACAAAAATCTCATTAATCTTTTAAGGGAAAAACACAAAGCTAGAAAGAGATTCCAAAAATTTAAAAATCCACGAGATAAATTAGAGTTTGAGTTACTGCGTGAGCGCTGTCATAAGTTAACAGATATTTGTAACAGTAATTACAAAAAGAGAATGGAGTCTAACATAAGTAAGAATCCAAAATTGTTTTGGCGTTTTATTAAAGACAAACGTAATGGGCGCTCATCTATTCCAGCTGTCATGAATATGGGTGATATCTCGGCTTCATCTGGTTCGGAGGTTGCCGATCTGTTTGCCCGGCAATTTTCTTCGGTTTACACTCACAGCAGTCCTTCTCCCTCTCCCCTTCAGAGTCAGTCCATTTCAAGTTCCCTCTCTGCTCTCATATTCACTGAGAAACATGTTACGAAAGCTATAAAATCTCTTAACTCACAAAAAGGTGCTGGCCCAGATAACATTCCACCTTTGTTTGTTAAACGTTGTGGCTCTTCATTGGCCTTACCTTTGAAGATCTTGTTTAATTATTCACTGAGAGAAGGAATCTTTCCTGATGAGTGGAAAAGGGCCCGAATAGTGCCTGTGTATAAGAAAGGCGATCAAAACGCTGTACAAAATTACCGTCCCATTTCAATCTTGCCTTGTTTCTCCAAATTGCTGGAATCCTTAGTCTTACCCCATATCTACGAATTAGTGCAAAAAGAATTATCGACATCGCAACATGGGTTTATGGCGGGGAGGTCGGTGGACACGAACCTGGTAACTGTGATTTCCTCTATCGCGGCCGAGGTTGATGCTGGTGGCCAGGTCGACACCATATATACCGATCTAACAAGTGCATTTGATAAGGTGAGTCATACTATCTTATTATCAAAACTCAGTGATTATGGTATCTCCGGATCTTTGTTCGAATGGTTTAATTCTTACTTAAAGTGCAGGCCTCAGAGGGTCGCTGTCGCTGGTTATGAGTCATCAGTTTACTACGCCCACTCAGGTGTGCCTCAGGGCTCCCACTTGGGTCCAGCTCTTTTTCTCATATTTATAAACGATATTACCTCCTGCATAAAATCTAGTGGGGTTTCTCTATTCGCTGACGATCTCAAATTATTTAAGACAATCAATACTGTATCGGATGTTCGGCTCTTACAGGCTGATCTGGAAAACTTATGTAGTTGGTGTACAAAAAATGGTATGAAGTTAAATGCTGAAAAATGTTTTCATATAACTTTCACAAAAAAGTCAAAACCTATTAAATCAGAATATCAACTGAGTGGGACTAATTTGAGAAAGGTTTCCGAAATAAATGACCTTGGGGTTGTCTTGGATGATAAGCTCAAACTTAGCCCTCACATTAATGCCATAGTTAAAAAATCTGCGCAAATGCTTGGCTTTCTGAAAAGACATCTACAGGGATTTCAAAATCATCAAACAAAAATTCTTCTCTATAACAGTCTTGTACGTAGCAGACTAGAGTTTGCTTCGGTTGCTTGGAATCCAGTTTACGTTAATGCATCACAAAGAATAGAAGGCATTCAGCGAGCTTTTACAAGACACCTGGCATTTGTGACACCTGGAATACATCACAGAGCTCCTTACAATTTAAGATTGTCCTTTTTTGGTATGACTTCTCTGAAAAATCGTCGCACACTCTTGGATCTACTATTTCTTTACAAACTCCTTAACTCCAAGATATCGTGTCCTGACTTGCTATCTGCTATTATGATAAAAGTTCCTCGAAAATGTCCTCGAAAACCCCTTGCTGGAACATTTGCGTTGCCTCGCCATAAGACTAACCTAGGTCTTCATCATCCCATTGCTCGTATATGCACTACGTATAACGACATCAGCGCGGAATCTCCTAACTTGGATATTTTTGGTGTTTCGCAAACGGTCTTTAAAACCATGCTGCTGAAACAGTTTAACAAATAGTTCCAACTTTTATTAATAACTTAGTACTGTCAATTTATGGTTGTATCCTAAATATTTTAAACTTAGCCATATTTTAATATGAAATAATAATTATTGTAATGTGGACTTGAATGTTGTGTAAGTTTATAATTGGCCTGCATATATGTATTTTTCAAATTGCCAATTACTATAACTAAACTGTAATTATGTGTTTGGCTGTACGCTTACCTAATTAAATAAAATAAAATAAAATAAATAAGTTTAAAATAAAAGTACATAATATCTGACCGACTGATAATATAATCAACGCACTATTTACTACTGATTAAAATGTATGTCTTATTTTTGTGTTTCAATATGAATTTTTTCTAACAATCATATTTCTTTAAGTGTTTGTACCGAAAACATTTGTAATACTTCTCGAATAAAACTTATTTGTGCCACCTACAAGCTAAGCAAGTCTGGTTTGAATTAGTTAACGATACAAAAAAGGCTGGAAGATTATAATAATAATCTTATTTCTTACAATCACACCAATTGGCATAGCCCAAAGTATAAGGCTTGTGTTATGGATACTAGAGTGACGGCTAGACCTGCATATATTATACAATAATATATTATATTTTAAAACATATAATTCAAAATCCATGACTAAAATATTAACCATATTAAAAAAAAACTTTTACTGAGCCACAGCAATGCGTGGCCAGGTCTACCAGTATATATATAAAAATTCCCTATCACAGTGTTTGACCGCGATGAACTCCGAAACTACTCAACCGATTTTGATGATTTGTTTTTTATTTTGCTGTATTTATTCCAACTTAGGACATAGAATAGGTTCCATTTAAATATATAACACAGCAACGTTTGGCAGGGTCAGCTAGTAATATTTTTTTTTCACATCAATTAGCCTAGCCCAAAGTAAGCACTATAAGGCTTGTGTTATTAGGGTAAAGGATAAGAAATGTAATATTTAAAGAAATATATATAAAAACCCATGACTCAGGTACGAATGCTCTTATTCATCACACAAACATTTGCCTCTTCCGGGACTCGAAAAGGGGACCATCGGTGCGTAATGTAGGATCTCTACCGTTGCACCAAACGTTTGCAGTTGTATTACAACGACAGATTAAATATTTTCTTGAAATCTATAATCTAAAATCACAGTGGTTTGTGTGTTTGTCTGTCCGCTCTTTTTCCCGCTCTTTTTCCATTGTATAAAATAACGTTACCATAGTAACGCGTTAACCGCAAGTAGTTCGTCTACCGGACGCTAGATGGCGCTAACGGAAAATAATTGAATAATAGAAAAAAATTAAAGAATTTTGTCCACCCGTGCGAAGCCGAGACGGGCCGCTAGTTATGATAAACAATATAAGTATGCGCTATTAAACATCAAAGTTTCTCTTTAACACCTTTTCTTTTGGTGAAAACATTAACACCCTTATATATGAATAAGTTACACGAAACATATCCTAAATGATTACTCAACCCGTTAATTTTCCGGTGACCGTCCTTAATTTATTCTTCCCGACTCCCAAAATAGATAGGGTTGATTCAATACGAGAAATCACAGTACCCAAGCAATCTTCGTTCGGAGTGAATTTTCCTTCTACTGAACTTGAGGATAATACGTTTCTTGAAAGACATCCGCCAAGATAAAGTTGATTAGAGTCCAACCCAAGAATTAAGGGGTAAATGATAAAGAGACCTTTAGCGCAAAGCTTTTTTTTCCTTGTATTAAATCGATTAAATAAATTTCAGATCCTTTTTTTCAAATTACAATTTGATTTATACAAAACAAATTTAAGAGTGAGGAACGTGCCCGATTTGAATATTGCGAAGTAGAAAATATATGACGAGCATTGCCTTAGTCATCCTGTGATCACGGCTCCTGTAAAGGAGTCGAAACGTCAGGATTAAATATAAAATAAATTATGCGTAAAATCCGTAAAAATGTTGTTCCGTAAAAATCGCGTTGTAATTGCTGTGAAGGAGATAAAATCGTTTTCAATTACAAACAAGCAATAAGGAGTCCCTAATCGTCGATTTGAGGGGAGTGAGAGGATTGCGAAATCTTTCTCTGGACTTGACAAAAAATTGAAAACTAAAAATTTTAGTTTTTAATATTTATTTGTGGTTTTATTGGTGTTTTTTTTTCATCGTGTAACTATATGTAATTTTCATTAATTACATTTTTCTTATCTTCGAGTTTTAGTTGTAATGCCAGCTTAAAACCAAATGTTTCCCAGTTTAATCCTCGCTATCTTTCGATATAGAAGGTAGTTAACGTTGAACATTGATGGAACGATACCAGCTCATAGTAGAAGTTGAAATACGTTTGTATATTTTCTAATACCTACACAATATCTTAATCGGGCACGTTCCTAACTGTTAAAATTAATAACTAAATAAAATGCAAAATCAAGCAATATAAATTATATAAAACAAACAATTTGTTTGTATTATATAAATTTTAACAATAAGAAACGTGCCCGATTAAAATATTGTGAAGGTAGTAGAAAATTGCCATTGCCTTAGACATTCCGTGATCACGGCTCCTGTAAAAAAGTAAAAACATTAAGATTAAATATAAAATAAATTATGCTCAAATTCCGTAAAAAAGTTGTTTTAATCATACGTTTGTAAAGTTGCCATGCGTATGCCATCGTTTCGGTAGCTCAGCGCTCAGAGCACTCGCCCGGATAGCGAAAGGTTGAGGCTACTACCAAAGGGCTCTGAGATGAGTTGTTATATGGGCGTACAAAAGACTCATTAGTTTAAAATAAAAACAAGTACACTCGAGAGCAATGAATCCGGGTCACTTAAAGAATCCTAAAAATCTCGGAAACTAAAAATGCTAGGTTAATGCAATAAATTGTATTTAATAGACAATGTAATACTCCTTAAATGAAGGTATTAAAACTTCTTAGTTATATTAAAGTTATATCATAAAAAAATCAAATTTGAAAAAGGGCCACTTTCGAAGATGGAACTACGAAATTACAGCATTTGGTTTTGCTTTTGTTTGTAATCTGTCATTTATGTGGGTACATAAACCATGTTGATAGTGCTCTATATTCATTATTCAAGCTGAAATTATGTCGCTTACGCCTGAAGAATGCACCAGAATACTTACAATGCTGGAAACTGGCCGGAGTCAGCGCGATACAGCCAGGACTGTCGGTGTGTCGCTGTCAACAGTACAAAGAGTTCTCCGACGTTACGAAGAAACTGGTTCTAACCTACGCAGACCAGGAACGGGCAGAACCAGGTGTACCACAGCACGAGAAGACCGATACTTGGTGAACACCATGCTTCGAAATCGCTTTCTCACAGGAACTGAACTCACCAATCAGTTTCGACGCCTCGGAGGAAGTAACCCAAGTGCATGGACAGTAAGACGTCGGCTTGCTGAATCTAACTTAAAACCCCTTAGACCTGCAAACGGCCCTAAACTGGAGCGTGGGCATCGTATTTCAAGACTAAGATATGCCCAGAGCCACGTAAATTGGAGTATTGAAGATTGGTCAAAAGTTATGTTCTCCGACGAATCAAAATTTATGCTCTACAAGCACGATGGAAGACACAGAGTGTATCGAAGATCAGGGGAAAGATTCAAGCAAGCATGCATCGAAGAAAAAGTAGCCTACGGTGGTGGGTCTGTACTTGTGTGGGCCGGAATTTCTTCTGAAAGTCGCACAGAGCTGGTGATCATAGAAAACGGCTCTTTAACTAGCGTAAGATATGTGGAAGAAATCCTCAATGATCACGTTGGTCCATTTATGGTCAATTTAGGTGAGGATGCTGTATTTATGCATGACAATGCCCGACCTCATACAGGTAGGATTGTGAATGACTACCTTCAAGAGATGAACATTACTCGTATGGAGTGGCCAGCGCGCAGCCCGGATATCAACCCGATCGAGCATGCTTGGGACGAGCTAGGCAGATGCGTAAAACAACGAAACCCTCCCCCAATCACGCTTCGTGAGCTCAAAATTGCTCTCACAGAGGAATGGGAGAATATTCCCCAAAATTGTATAAGGAACTTGGTGTACAGCATGCCAAACCGCGTAAACGCAGTAATGGAAGCACGAGGAGGCAATACGAAGTATTAAAATTCAAGAAAATCGTAATAAAGTTCAAACATTTCATGTTTCCTATTTTTGTTTTAAGGAGAGATCAGCAGTTTTTTTCTTTATGTAATTTTGTGTTAATAAAATGTATGGTGACTCATATTTTTTTTACTTTCATTTAAGGAGTATTACATTGTCTATTAAATACAATTTATTGCATTAACCTATCATTTTTAGTTTCCGAGATTTTTAACATTCTTTAAGTGACCCGGATTCATTGCTCTCGAGTGTATTTAGTAAATTCATATAGAAGAAAATTGTAGAGGTCTTTCATTTTTGTGTAGCCCGCGCCACTCTGTAGCACTTCAGGTTTGAATCATCGTAAAAAGAATATGTTACAACATTTAATTCTGCTTTTCGACTAAAGCTAAATATTTCTTCTCTTCTAGGGATAACCAATCTAAAGAAGAACGAGCTTGGAGATGGTGGCACGACTCAGGTCTCCGTGCCCTCAACAGACGCAGGCGCGACGTACGCGAAACAACCAAATATATAGAGACTGCACTTGTTATTGACAAGGCCATGTTCGACAGGAGGAATGGAAGCACCCGCTCGGAAGTCGTTCACGACGCTATACAAGTCGCAAACATAGCTGATCTGGTGAGTTTATAAATAGCCTCATTGGAATGAATCAAACTTAATGTCCAATTTATTTAAAAAAAATGTTGATCGGACACACAGACGTACTGGGCTACCACCTTTTCTTGGTTGCTATTCCTACCTTTAGCACCAAATGCTTCTCAACATCCTTACTAATATTATAAATCGGAAAGTGAGTTTGTTTGTTTGTTTGTTTGTTCCGCTTTCACGCCGTAACTACTGAACCGCTTGCTTTGAAGTTTTGCAGACGTAAAGATAAAAGTCCGGATTAAATAATAGGGTACTTTTTATCCTGGAAAAATAGATATTCCCGAGGAAAAACAAAAATATTGTTTGCTTGATGGATGGATTGTAGATGGCGCTGTGTGTCGTTTAAAACAAGGTAAAATATTGCAAACGAATATAAACATGTAAATTTAGAAGCTAAATGATACGATAATGAATCCCTGAAAATGAGGTATTCTCGAGGGATGACGTACAATTTGTTTTATCGTCTAAATTGTTTTTTTTACATCTACTTATCCTGAAATCACTAAAGTCAACGAATTACTAATTGGTATAAGTATTAGTTACGTTATTTAGTTCTTGAGGTATGCGATAGATGGCGTTGGGTGTTTTTTAAAACATGGTAACGATGTGTTTTTTTTAAATAAATAAGAAGTGGAATGATAGCTTGGAAAAACATTGTTTTTCGCATGGTCAGCTCTATGTAGCGTGTTCCCGGGTTTCCAGTGCCCAAAATCTGCATGTTTTTGCTCCACAAGGGAAAACATATAATGTAGTGTACCATTCAGTTTTGGTTTAACAACTAATTGTATCCAGCGTTACATCGCGCTTCTTAGATTTTTCCGTGGGAATGAGAAGTTTTCTTATAGTTGTGCTTTGTACCTCAATATAACCGAATTCCACGCGGGCGAAGCCGCGGGCGGAAAGCTAGTCTTTCATAATGCGCACAGCAAAGCAGTGGACCTCCCTCCCTGCGTCTATATTTCCGAGTACTTATAACCCGTCCGCTTTCAAAGCCAGGGTGAATAGGCACCTTCTAGGTTAGCTCGTTCCATCGTGGATTCTGTCTTGGCCCCCGGGATTGATTGGAATCAAGAGCGAACCCATTTTAAATAAAATTAAAGATTGTAACATCCATACTAATATTATAAATGGGAAAGTGTGTCTGTCTGTTTGTCTTTCTTTCACGGCAAAACGGAGCGACGAATTGACGTGATTTTTTAAGTGGAGATAGTTGAAGGGATGGAGAGTAACATAGGCTACTTTTTGCCCCTTGCTAACCCCCCACTTCCCAAAAATGGGGGGTGGAAGTTTGTGTGGAGCATTCCGCAATTTTCAAGGCAGAAAGCTAAAAATTGGTATGCTGACTATTTATGACTACCAAAAAAATCGCCCATCAATTTTTTTTTGAAATCTGCACCCAACCCCTTAAAAGAGGGGGTGAAATTTTATATGAGACATTTCACAGTTTTTAAGGCAGGAAGCTAAAATCGGCACACAGACTCTTTGTTACTAACGAAAATACCTGCCATTTTTTAGAAATCCTCCCCCAGCCCCTAAAATAGGGGATGGAAATGTGTGTGAAACTTCGCAAAATTAGAACAGGTTCTTCAATACAAACGAATAATAAAATAATTTGATTAAAACGAATTAAATAAAACAATATTAAAAACATTAAATTTTACCATAAATCAATCAGCTTTTGAGAAAATAAACATTATAAACATAAATAAGTGTAACTCATGGATTCCGATAGATGGCGCTGATATGTTTATTGTATATTATGTTCACGATAGGTTTAATTGTTTAGTTCAAAAATTAATAACAGATGGCAGTGTTGAAATAAAATAAATAACATGTAAAATTCTGTTCCGAGTTCTCTTCTGTGTTCAGGAAAGGGGAACAGTGCTACCCCGAATTTAACGCGAGCGAAGCCGCGGGCAAAAGCTAGTTAACTATAAACTACGTAATAAAAAAACGAATTAGTAATACCTACATCACGATTAAGTTTACATTCTTCAAGCAGACTATGGCTGTAAAGTGATACAATAAGCTACAATTTTTTTTTTTTTATATTATTAAAGATAAGGAATTTTAAGCAAATCCTTATTAAAAAAAATACTTTACGATTGCAGAACATTTAGGTGGTTAAAATAAAAAGATCATTACACTTTACACATTTAATATAAAGTTTTTGTTAATTTAATTTAAATTTGAGTTAATTTTTTATCGGAATATTATTCAGTATTAATTAATTTGTCTCCCCTGAATTATTGTCATATATTAATTCATTCATTCATTACGCTCTAATTGTTATTATATTTTATTTAAATAAGAATTTGATTTTATTTAATTTATTATTATTTATTTCGGTTTTTTTTTGTTAAACACTTTTTTACCCAATTATAACAACAAATATTGTTATTTCTCACAGAGCAAATAAAGCTCATTATTTTTGTAACATCTTACTGCACATATGGAATTTGTATTGAATCAAATATAAATATCGGTTAACAATAAAAGATCATTCCGACATCTACACACTCGAAGACGCGTAAATAAAAGAACCCGCAGGCGCACGACAAAATGCACACAATCATTATGCGATATAATTGCGAACACCCTCGTGTCGCTAGCAGTACTGTTGTCATAAACATTTACTCTGGATGTGCTGTTATAGTCGAGGCTTAGTAGACCGCAATCGGAATACCAACATCCGCAAGCATATCTCCACTATCTTATATGCTTAGGGCTAAAGGCGATAATTGAGCAAATGTCTACGAGGAAACATTGTGTTGACCGCTTCGGCATGAGACGATAAAAAGTAGGGATTACAACGGACCCAGCTGTAATAATACTAGGGTTGACACTTTGAGGCTACAGTTGGAAATGGGATAAACAAAAGTGACATTCCTCCACGGGTGTACGCAAAGGATTATGTCAAAGAGATTAATACAATTGAACTGCCACCAATTAATGTACGGTAGTGTGGAACGGTACACTTTAGCGTTTTGGCGCAATACCAAAACGGAACTAGCTGGAAAACACGAATGAATTGAAAATCCGAAAGTTCTTGCACTTTTTGATTTAAGAGTTAAAAGTGAGCTTAAATTTTCCAAAGTTTCGCTGGAATTTTACTGAATATTAAATCAAACAGGGAATCTCTCATGGGTATCTCGTGAAAACTTTTTGGCTTCAGCTATTTTGCATTTGACAAATGTTTAAACTTCCATAGCTAAAAGAATTTAATTGATTTCTTTTTTATGTTATACACCCAGGTAAACAAATTTTACGAGTCGACAACATTTTAATTTAATTCGATTCAATGTTTGCTAGTGAGAGAAAATGGGCCGTATGGATAACAGATGGAAATACGGAATCTCAAAAAGAAAAGAATGAGTATAAAGCGAAAATAACAATAAAAAAAAATGAAATAGTATAAAAGGAGTCTACTGACCAGCCAGTTTCCAAAATTATGCATAGTTAGATTAAATGACAAGTAACATTTCTATACGAAACATAGACTCTTTGCCCTATAAACACTTGATTTTACAAGCTTGCGAAAAATATTTAAGTTGAAGCGAAAATGTATATCAAATAGATTTGAATTGCTAAGCGAGTACAATTGAGAGAAATAAAAGCAAAGGTTTTTGTCTCGGACAAAGTAAGATATTTCAACGTCGTTGAAATATACTTATCGATTCTACTAAAGACGTTCGTCGTCGTTTCAAACTCCAATTTAAATATTTGTATCAAGAGATTTGTACAAAGCTACATATCATTTAGACTAGTATTCAACTTACTTCGTCAAATTAGCTTCTGAATTACTTTCATAATGCGCACAACATTTCTGAGTACTTATAACTCGTTTTTGGTGAATAGTCACCTTCTGGGTTAACTCGTTCCATCGTGGATATTGTCATGGCCCCCGGGTTTGATTGGGATCAAGAGCGAACACATCCAAGAAATACAGTGCCATCTAGGGAGGTTCGAAAGCAGCGAAGCTTAATAGTATAAAGTGTAGGAACAAAGCGTAAAAAAGAGAAAGAATGCCACGCCAGTCACGCGCACAGACATGAGTTAAAGCGAGACAGAAGGCCACGCACACTGAGACCTGACTCCAATATATATCGTGTAACGGTACTAAATCTGACGCTCTCGTGTAACAGTTATATCTGACGCTTAGCACAGATAGAGTGGCTACGCGACGATCGCCTATATGCGAGCAGCCCGTACGTCAATATTACTATTATTTCATTTATTTCGGGCATAGCCTATAGAATGTGTTAGTAACAATAATCTTAGACTAGGGTTAGTATAATACAATAAAACAGACAAAAAGAGAAAAGAAAACAGACATAAAATAAATTAAACATAAATTAAGCTGTGTGCAGCTGAACCCAACCTTATAGAAGCTTCTCTTCAAAAAAAATGAGACCTCAGAGGACTCCAAGAATACCTAAACAAAAGTAGAGGCAGGAATGACAAAAAAAAGTTGTTTCCGAACCCGTCAATCTTTAGTGTCAGCCCTTGATTTATTAATGCGCAACTCGTATGCGAGGCGCCTATTGTGAACACAATTGTGTATAACATAGTTTTTCTTATACCTAACGCGTGGAATTTATGGAACAGCTAAGTCCCAGGGCCTTTGAATTTTGTCAACCAAACTTTTATCCGAACTGAAGAAAAATTGTAAACTACACAATGTACTTAACGAAAAACGCGACAAGAGATTGTTTTAATTTCTTAATATATACATATAAATTCATAGCTATATGTATATATCTTTTTATATAAAAATATTCTGTCACAGTATTTGACCGCGATGCACTCCGAAACTACTCAAAGGATTTTGATGTTTTTTTTTTCATTTTGCTGTATTTATTCAGACTTAGGATATTTTTCATTTCAATTTAAATATTTGAACGGATCAACTAGTGTGAAAAATAACGAAAGTAGGTATATTAAAAAATATAAAAACGTTTTTATCATTTTTAAAATAAAGGGTAAAAATGGGACCCTATTACTAACTCTTCGCTGTCTGTCCATCTGTCTGTCACCAAGCTGTATCTCAAGAACCGAAAATTCTGATATTTTCATAAACTATGTATTTCTGTTGCCACCATAACAACAAATACTAAAAACAAAATAACATAAATATTTAAGGGGGTCTTCTTTAAAACAAACGCGATTGTTTTGCCCTTTTTGCTGGATATCAATAATTGCAACAGGTAGGCACTTGAAATATTCACAAAATACTCTGTTGTATTTTTACTTTAATAATAAATAAAACAATTAAAATAAAATAAATATTTAAGGGGGGCTCCCATACAACAAACGTGTATTTTTTTACTTAACTAAAAGTTTGTACAAAACCCTTTGTTAGCGAGTCCGACTCGCACTTGGCCTGTTTTTACACTACAGCAATGTGTATACTTATTAAAAATAGAAAGTAGTCGACACTATTGTATTAAGCTACCAATCCCTATAATGCTATTATTATGATAATAGATTTTTTTTGTATCAATTATGAACGAAAACAATGTAAATTTCGGTCGTTACTTCAGTTAAAGCTGACGAGTTTTTTGCGACCATTCGTAAGACGTCCTGAGTGAATGGTAGCTAAAAATATTGGACAATTCAAAAGAACTGTTTATACGTGAATTTAAGGAGATTAATGAAGGTCTAATAAACAGCAATATTGTTTTAATTGACTAAACAGACTGCTCTAAATCAAACTGCCTTCTATACCGTCCAATAAGATAAAGCACATAGTTTGGCGTCAAGTAAGAAAGTTTCTCATTCGAAGGAGCGCTTCGGGATATGCGCAGGCGTTTATCTCCGAAAGTTTTCAGAACTTGCTCGTGTGGTTTCCAAGTTAAAACACCTGCATCGGAGTTACGTCTTACCTGCAATAAATATCTTGGTAGTTTATAATAAAACTTAAGGAATGGGTAGGGAATACAAGATTTTAATTAAGTATTATATCAGAACTTGAAAGCATTACAAAATATATTTCCATAATAAAGGATACATATATTATATCTTTACACCTTATCCAGACATAAATTCAGATAAGTATGTTCACTTTACAAAATAGTTTTCCAACCTAGATCTCTCTTTAATCATTTAATTAGTAAGATGTAATAAGTATCTCAAAAAAACTTATAAAATAACAGTTGCAAGTTGAGTTTTGGCGGACATTTTTTCTTCTTTTCTTCTATTTTTAATGAAAAATGAAAATTTTTAGGGTTCCGTACCGAAAGGATAAGAATGGGACCCTATTACTCAGACTTTGCTGTCTGTCCGTCCGTCTGTCCGTTCGTCTGTTTGTCACCAGGCTGTATCTCAAGAACCGCGATAGCTAGACGGTTGAAATTTTCACAAATTATGTATTTCTATATGCCGCTATAACAACAAATACATAAATTTTGTTTTTACAGAATAAAATAAATATTTAAGGGGGTCTCCTATAAAACAAACGCGATTTTTTGCCCTTTTTTGTTCGATATCAATAATGGCAACTTGAAATATTCACTTGTATTTTTACTTTAATCAGTACTCAGTTGTATTTTTACTTTAATAATTAATAATAAAATAAATATTTAAGGGGACTCCCATACAACCAACGTGTTTTTTTACTTTTCTAAAAGTTTGTACGGAACCTTTCGTGCGTGAGTGTAACTCGCACTTGGCCGCTTTTTATGCTTCGTGATTTTTCTAAGTCATTAAACATAACGTCAGCAAAATCTAGAAATAAGATTTCTAAATTAGCACCAACATTTATGAGAAAATATGCTATCACTTGTTAATACGTAACATTCGAAACAATTTAAATAAAGCAATTTTTTATCGATTAATTTGCGTACACTTTATATTTAATACTGACGTTTGGACTTCTTGACAGAAGCCACGAGGATGACTATAATGGTTGTCATCTGACTTCCGAACTGTTAAATTTTATAAACATTTTAATAAATTTAACAGCTAGGACTGTTACCCTAGACATGCTATTATCACGGCTCCTGTAAAGGAGTCGAAATGTCTAGATTAAGTATTCACCAGTAATCCCTAAAAATATTTCTATTATAAGATTTTATTTACTTTCACCTGTCCCGGTGTCTGTAATGAAATCTTGCAAGTTAAATTTGACCCACTTCCCGGTTTCCTATTGAGCTGAAATTTTGCATGCAAATGTATATCGCTTGACAATGCAATATTATAACGACATGGAGCTGATCTGATGGTGGAACTGTAAGGTGGGCATAGCTGCCGTCCTTACGATAAGTGCAATAAGTCGAGGTTTTGGGCAAATTGACTTACGTACAATTTACGTACAAATGTGTGTACAAATATAATTTATAGTCGTATAGTAAAAGTTTCAAGTCAATAGCTATTATAGTTACACACAAAAAAACAAAAATTAAATCTTTAATCGCAATCATTTCGAAAGTAGCTGAAACTACTTATTGCACTTATCGTAAGGACGGCAGATAGGAACTCCTCAATAAAACGACACAACCCTAAATTGGGCTTTTTAACTTTTTTTATTAACAGAGTAATAATAAAAGATTGTTTTTAAAGACAGGTGAATAGGCACCTTCTGGGTGAGCTCGTTCCAATGTGGGTCTTATCTTGGCCTCCGGGCTTGATTGGGATCAAGAGCGAACCCATTGAACATAAAAAATTGTGCGTGTCAGCTACGACGCCTCACTGGAGTTTACTCCCTAAAACGATTATCTTAAAATATATATAATAGGCAAAGGAAGTAAATGAATTCATTTATTCATATTCATTTAATTAAATATATTATTTAAATTATGGTATTATTATTTATATTATTTTTTATTATTATTATTTATGATACTTTACATGTATACTCAATGCTAAAGTGAGAAAGAAAGAGGTAGTAAATTTGTACTTTGGACTGAGGAGCGGGGAGTATAGTACGCAGGGAAATGTGACCCTTTCCTTTTTCTAACGTTTAATTTTACTACCCATCTATTTTTCATACCGTGCGCTATAAATGAAATGATTCTTAAGGAGTTAAACTCCAATAAGGCGGAATTATAAGTCCTGAATTAATTCAAATGCATTCTTTCCACAGTACTTCCGAACATTGAATACACGAGTTTCACTCGTATACATCGAGTCGTGGCAGAGTGCGGACCAAGCAGATATCGATAGGAAACAGGACATCACTCGCGCGATCCTCAAATTCAGCGATTACACCGCGAGAAAATTGTTCAAGATCGACAAGGATACCACACAGCTTCTCACGTGAGTAATCATCAATTTTTAGTTAAAATACATATGGTTGATTATTAAAAAAAAACTGTTACACATTAAAGGCAGGAAAAAACAGCTTTTGTCGAGTTTCTCGCGGCTTCTTCACAAAACAAGGTATCCCGTCGTAGATCTTCCGAAGCCATGTCATAGTTGTTGACTCATACTGTATAAAAACCTTTTATTGAAGTGAAAACTTCTTAGCATCGTATGATTTGAAAGTCGATAAAACGAAAAAGCGACAGTAAAAGGAGACAGACACATAAATTCATAAGATTTAACGTAAGAGAAAATGAAATAGGAAGCATTATGTACGTGTTTGTGTGCACATACGTAGTACAAAGCTTGAGAGAAGGCATCACAACAACCGTGGTATTATGTATACGTGTACGTATTTTTTTTAAGGTTTCACTTCTACCTCGTGTGAATTGCACACATCTTTTTTTATCTTATCTTGATGAAAATAATTGATTGATGAGACAACGCTGTCCAACAACATAAAATTGGTAAGGTACTAGAAAATTACGACGGGTGTTCATATGGATCAGTAGCTCAATTGGGAGAGCATTGGACCGGACTTCCAAAGATTGCGGGTTCAGTTCAGCTTGTGAGCCGAGTGGATTTTTTCTAGTATCTTCCTATTAAAATAATCTTCATTACATTTTGATCAATTTATTGTATTTTGACATGATATTGGCAAATTCTTTAAATTTTTAATCGCTGATCCTTAATATCTTAGCTAATTCATTCCTGACGCTAAGCTGCTATTAATATTCATTTTCAAATTCTTTGTAATTATTTTTGTAACATGCTTGTACTTTGGAGAATATCTCTGTAAACTTGCATTGTTTTGATAAATAAATTATGATTGGTTATACATCAATGATACATATATATCAGTTATTTGTTTTGCGAAACGCTAATGATAATTGGCGCTAGTGGTATTTTAAAACGGGCTATCGTTTTGTTTTTACGAAAACATTGGATTGATGTAATGACATTTAATTTAAGTGCCATACATATTTTACCAATATATGCTAAAATGCCAGTAAAAAGTGCATTTTTATAGATAATTATATGAACAAGAGTTATATGAAAAAAATATGCGATCGAAGATAGTTACGAACACGGTAACACGGCCGTCACCTGCGCGCGAAAAGTGAACTGTCAAAGGGAGCGCTATCGCGACGCTGGCATTTTTCACAACTAGCGAGAGCAGCGCGACAGCGCTCCTTGGCACAAAAGGAGTTAAAAATCATAAAAAATAACATTATTATTAGACTAATTAAATAAAAACTTAAATTTTATGACTACTTAATGATTGATATATCAAAAATTGAAATATATCTGTTCAACCTACAACAATTTCCTATTATCGAACATTCCTTTAGTTAAACCTTTTCAATAATCAATAAAAGAGCAAAATAAACGTTTCTTTGCGACAAAAAATATACCGAGACGATCATTTTAGTCTTTCCTATTGAATTCATTCTTCACATCAGATAAGCCTGTATGTGATGTGAGCGACGATTTGTGTAATGAATGTACATCTGTTCCACTGTTACGATGAATAATGGATTCCAAATATTCATATATATATATCATACTAATAATATATCTTCACTTATATTATAAAGAGGCAAGATTTGTATTTTTGTATGTTTGCAATGAATAAACTTAAAAAGTACTAAGCCGATTTCAACAACAACATTGGAAAGCTACATTTACGCTGAGTAACATAGGCTATATTTAATGCTAGAAAAAAAAAATGTCCACCCGTGCGAAAAGCCTGGACGGGCCGCTAGTATTTACATAAAGAAGAAGTAAAGAAAACGGATAACAAAGTCTCTGTAATTACCGCAGAGATCAAATCAAGTAGGTATCTATTTTCCAAGTAGATTCTCAGAAATATAATTTTTATTTTGATTATAAAGAAGGAACACAGAAAATAATGTTATAATAAAGTTTATTGAATTTCCCATGTTCTGTATTAGTATTATAGTAGACAAAGAATTAAAAAAAAAACACTAATAATTTGAAGTATTTGATAGAATCAGGCGTTACTTGGCAGAAGTCCATATCTTCCGTAAAATCCTTAAATTCCGCAAAATATTTTGCTTCGATTTCCGGAAGTAAGCTTTATATTTTTGTTATACTTATGAATATGAACTTCCACCAAGTAACGCCTGATTCTATCAAATACAATCAGCTTGTTTAGCTGTACAGGCTCATTTGTATATCAAAATAACTTTAAATCAAAACGTCAAATTGTGGATTGGATGTTGGAATGTATAACTGTTTTAGTATTTATTAATTGTCTTTGTTCATTACCGTTGTAGTTTAAGAAATAATGAGGTAAAGTATCGTTGTGTAATGTGAATTCAATCAATCAATTACCCAACAAAATTCCTCCGTTTCATTCCTAAAACTTACGTCATCAGTACATCAGTAATTAAACAATCTGTAAAGCTTAAATTGACTCTCAAAGCATCAACTATTCCGTAGTGTTTTAATACTCAACGTTGAGCTTTTATAATTTCATATTTTTCTGCAGCGAAGCTTACCGCAGCTGTTTAAATAAAGTTAGGAACTTTCCTTTCTTAATGAACTAAGAGAGCGAGTACTTTAAAAGGAAACCCCGTTGTGCATGGTTTCTTACTTGGCCATTCAGATTTAAATATTCACCGAGAATTAAATGTAGATTTTCCGAATCCCCACTTCAAAGGGGCCTGACTAAACGATTTAGACGCTCTTTAATTAAGATATGGTCTTGCAAAAGATAAATATTTCGCAGAGTCGCTTCGAATCTGCTTACGCTTCTCGCAGCTTTGCTACGTAGACAGTTGTAGCCGCTGCCGCTAAACAGCTCGAAATTAATCTTGAAAGCGAAACGAGTCATATTAATTCGAGCGATGAATCCGCTTACGGAATGAAAGGCGCTCTTAATTCTGAAACTCAAACGCATAGTGTGCCATAACTGTAATGCTTAAGGTTGGTTTTCGTTGAATGGTTCAACCAAATGGAACGTAACGATTCGTGAAACATCAGCGCCTTTTATCACTTATTTTAGCGAATTACGATGTGATCGCTCGACAGGCGAAGGAAATCCTGTCATAACTCAGCTGTCGACACCTGCAGATGGACATGTTGATACTGAATTCGGATTGCGACCTCAAATTCATTTAACCGGGATCCATATCAAATCACAAATGTGTTCACATTTTGAAATTTTAGAATTGAACGATAGGTAATTGGACGATAAAGATGATAGTACCAGTTAATAAAATCGACATGTCAAAGAAATTTATTCAATAAAAACTATATACATTGACCTTCAAAGAGTTGAAGATATCAACTCAATTATACTAATCAGTGTATACAGAATATCCAAAGATACAATGAAATAACAAGGAATAATCTACAAGATAAGCAACCAGACTTTATCTTACGCAATAAATAGAAACAAATAATAAATTTACAACACTTAAGCGGAAATAATAATAATACACAGAAAGTAAATAGAAAGAGACAAGTACATCAAAGAAGAATATACAAAAAGGCGGCCTTATTGCTAAACAGCAACCTCTTTAAGGCAACTTTTGGTGAAAAGAATAAATAAAGATAAAAGGATAATAGGGAAATGGGTGCGTATATCGACAGGACAATTAATGTAAATATATCATTCGTTATATTTATTTGTGGATTCAAAATAATTAGATAAGAGAAAGATAAGAGATGGAGGAAAGAAAATAACTTCTGACTCTGTCGCGAAAGGGTTCCAAGAGTTTGATCCTTTCTGTTATTCTCTGGTAATTTCATAAACGGAGAGCATGAACAGTTTGCAATTTTACAGAAGAAAGTCCTTAGTGTAGTGTTGAAAGTCTTTACTAACACGTAATCTAGAACCAGGATTAGTAAAATACATTAAAACAGACATATAAATACAACACATTAAGGGTTTAACCTATGTGCAGCATCCCAACTCCGTGTCAATTCTATCTGTTTATAAAAATCTAAGAATACCACTCGTCTTGTTGCATAGCAGCACGACGTTTTCGCATCATAGCAGTAAAACCATCAATTCTGGCTTTCACAAACATTTTGGAAGCACTGCGACGCCATATCAGCTCCAGTAGTACTCTTAAATCATTAAGGAGTTCACTTGCATGTTTCCATCTAGCCACCCACCCCTTGAGCTGCTGTGATTATTTTTTTCAGAATTGGACGGAAAGCTAATGCAGCGATGAATTGTATTGCAATTTTATTATCGTATCGTATCATTTATACTTTAATATGTTTTCTGCATTTTTTCAAAGCTATATATATTATAAGATAAATTATTATAATAGAAAAATACTAGAAAAAATCGACTTGGCTCACAAGGCTCGGTAGCCCAATTGGGAGAGCATTGGACCGGACTTCCAAAGGTTGTGGGTTGGATTTTGTTTGGTAATTTTGAATTTATTTATTAATAATAATTAAAATATTATATTCTAACATAGCTTTAAGTCCATTTGTTACTAACCATAATGAGACATTGTTTCTTAATTGAATAGAATTATTATATTGGATACGTAGGTTAATGCGCCTGCTGCGTTTAGTTAACCCATAAGCTGTACGTGTGGAAAGATTGGTAATACACTTTGAAAAGTGTTGGCTTAACCGATCGAGAACAGCATGCGAGCCTACGAGCCAGCGAACAGCCAATGACCTACGTTCCCTCTCGATACCTAAGTTGTCATTCATGTCCTCGGTAACCCAGTGATGGGTCAGTATAGTAATTAAATCTCTGGACGCTTTTAAGAGGCTTTTCACATAAGGATATTGTCGTTCAACTATTGTACATTTCCGACTGGTGACTTGGAGAGAATCCTTTTTTACTGGAGTTGTTTGGAAGTCCATAGGTTTTGTGAATTAACAGTCCTTAGGAATCTGAGTCACTATAGTCTTGTTGCACTAAACTATTGTTTAATGACGGGTGATAACAAAGTTAGCCTGTAACTAAATCAAAAACGCAAACTAAACCACCGTTTCTCGGTTGCTATTCCTACCTTTCGCACCAAGCGCTTTTCAACATCCTTCATAATACGCACAGAAAAGTAGTGGAACAGGGAGGGATCCCTGCGTCTGTATTTTCGAGAACTTATAACCCGTCAATTTTCAAAGCCAGGGTGAATAGGCAACTTCTGGGTAAGCTCGCTCCATAGTGGATTCTGTCGAAGCCCCCGGGCTCGATTGGGATCCTAATTAAAAAAAACGCCTATCTATTATTGAAGAAAGGTTATTTGAAATGGCTGTAGGCATTAATAGTGAAACAAAAGATCCGAGAGCGAGTCTAACTAAGAAATATAGAATAATATAATAATCAAAGCCCATGTGTACAGACTTTCCTAATGATTTATATCCCGACCTTGGCATGTTTTCCTTTGAACCGGATACTGGCAACGAGCAATTGGGCCTTCCTACCGTCGGGCAAACTGGTACAAATCAACCTTTAATTTAACCTTTGGCAATCAAATTAGATAGTCCCGACCCTTTCGCTCGCGGGCCCTGTAAATACAACGAATTTTATCTAATTTCCTACCTCCCACTCGTCTTGCATAATGAGGTGTGTCTGCTTCGGGAAATAATAATATGGAGAATGATAATTTAAAAAATATGTTTGTAGAAAACAGAGCGCATACGTATTCCAATGTTTTCAATTGCAAGACTTATAAAAAGCATGATGTAAGTTTGAAATGTAAAAGTTTATAAGAATAACGAAATTGCTTGAAGCGCGTATACGCGCGTCATCTGCGCGTTTAAAATACGCCGTGTGCTAGGGGCCTAACTATCAACTTTTAACATCATTACATCGAAGGTAGTAAAATTATTACTTTCGATGTTGAAGGCAGTTAGCCTTCAGTATTGGTGGAACGATACTAGCTCATAGTAGAAGTTGAAATACGTTTCTAAAATTCGACACGTTTGCCAGCGTCTCGGTAGCTCAGCGGTCAGAGCACTCGCCCGGATTGCGAAAGGTCGTGGGTTCGAATCCTACCTGAGGGCTCGGAGGCGTAGTTGTTTTTTACACACGTATTTTCATTACACACTTTATATGATATAAAAGCTTATCGCCAGATTATTTGTGTAGCTAAACAAGTTAATTAAATAACTTGATTTGATTGATTTTAACCATCAAAGTTTTCATACTATGTAAAATAAGTATTTACATCTCACAACAACATTTTACAACATATAAATTGTGTGTCATCACAGTTTTAAGTAGATAGTAAAAGTTTAAATTTTTTCTTGTTAGTTAAAATGTTTTGTATTATTCGCAATAACCGTCTCTCTTGTTCGTTTTATTACTACGGAAATTTGTTTGAATCGCATCCTCTAACTATGAGGATCCAAACTATCAACTACTCCTCGGAAGTTCTCCATCTTTGTTACGAATGCGCATTCATTTTGAACTAGTTTCGAGCTCGTCGAATTTGTCTGCTTGTTTACCAAGTGTTTGCTTGTAAGCAGCAGTCCGTAAATATTATAACAACTCTTACTGAATAACAGTCATCACTTCTCAACTTGTTATAAAATTGTTATTCTCGTGTTTTGACATGTTTGTGTTCTGTTTTCTCTCTGAATTAATTGATTAATTGTATTGTTCTTAGCAGTGATGAACCGCACATGATTATGCCTTTGTAAAAAAACTGCACTTATGTATGTATCATGCTTTGCTTTTATTGACGTATGTGGTCTTGTGAGTTGAGGACAACTCATAAATTAAATAAAAATTAATTTCACAATATATTATACCATAAGTCGCACCAAGCGCTTATCAACATTTTTTATAATGAGCACAGCAAAAGAGTGGAACTCTCTCTGTAGTCCGTACTTCCAAGTACTTATAACCGGTCTGTTTTCAAAGCCAGGTTGAAATACGAGTAGCACCTTCTGGGTTAGCTAGCTTCATCATAGATCCTGTTATGAACCCCGGGCTTGATTAGGATCAAGAGCGATCCCATTTAAAGTAAAAAAATAAAGAATAACATGATAATGGAGTATACTAAGGTGTGTGCCGGCTCTTACTCCATTAGATTATGTGATTATAATATAATTGTGTACGCGGTAAAAGTTATACTTTTTGACGTGATAACGTCTTTTAAATCGATGAACGCCGGCTGCACGCACGAAAAAGTGTAACGTTCCGCCTGAGGCAAGTGTGCAAGCGAAAGCGGAACAAGCGATAAAGAGGCACGACGCATCTATCTCTCTTCCACTTCATGAAGTGAAAAGTTAATGTGGTTTCCATTGTTTATTACAAAAACTTAAGGTTGATTTATCGAAAAAAAAAATAATTTTCAATGAACTCCTTTGTATTATACAAAATATTGATAATTCAATTCAATTCATAAAAATATGCAATTTTTCATCAATGTTTTCTTATGACGCTGTCACGTAAAATTATCGCCCGTAAACTGACATTACTCTTGAGAAATCTTGAAGTTAACCTATTCACTTTAACAGCTAACTTCATTGTGACGCTTTTTTGTTACATGCTGAGTGAGCAACTTCCGTTACATGAAAAATTTCACACTCAATGAGCCAATAGAAGTATAAGTTCAATAACTATAAATTATTATAATAGAATAACCATACTATTGATTCCTCCCCTTTTAATACTTTTAATAGGTCTCACCCCACTAAATTTTTAATCTACTTAATGAGGCATAAAGTCTCATCGTTTTCAAAAAAATTCTGGAGAGCTATCTCGTTATCACAAGGGAGTATATTTAAAATGAGCGTTCCATGTTTAATTCGGCATTATTACGTAAAGGCCGCCATAACGCGGCCCAACGTATGTACGCTTAATGATTTTAATCTGTTGAAAGGTGTAATAATAGCTTTATACTGTACACATTACGAATTTTATAGCGTCAATATTGAAGGGAATTGCCGACTAGAGAATTGGCCGCTTAACTTTTAAATTATGTTCACACTTCTTTATATAATGGTTTTCTTGGGAGATGAATATGTTATTTATGTATAAAGAAATTTTTAATAATAATTAGGAACGTGCCCGATTGTGAAGGTAGTAGAAAATACTTGACAACCATCATCTTAGTCATCCTGTGATCACGGCGCCTGTAAAGGAGTCGAAACGTCAGGATTAAATATAAAATAAAATTAAACATGCGCAAAAATCCGTAAAAAAGTGTTTTATTCTAATGTGTAATGTGCGCGGAAGTGTAAGAACTAAATATGTAAAGAAATTTATCATTAAACAGTTTTAACGGTTAGGAATGTCCCCATTTAAATATTTTAAAATTAGTAGAAAATAGATAGAAAATACGACCATTGCCTTAGTCATTCTGTGATCACGGCTTCTGTAAAGGAGTCGAAACGTCAGGATTAAATAAAAAATAAATTATACATAAAATCCGTAAAAAAAATTTTTAATGCAAATATGTAAAGAAATTGATACTATAAAATATTCAAGTTTATGGTTGATATAACAATTTTGTGATACGTACCGCTAAGGAGTCACTCTTTGCCTGAGTCTGTGTTTCCTGACAAAAACAATTTAAGGGTCTTCGGATCACGAGTGAATAGGTATCTTCTAGGTAAACGCGTCACATACTAGATCGCACCATCGCTTACCATAAGGCGAGACAGTGGTCAAGCGCCTGCATATTCAGTAATAATTTCGTTGAACTAATTGCATTTATCTATGCTAATATACCATTTTCTATATATTTTGTTACTTACAATATTGTGATGCTTATGTAATGACTAAAGGTAGACAATTAACTTTTTTATATCTTTACAGTGGCCTAACGTTTCCTGGTGGTGAATCCGGCATATCAGTTCCCGACACGCTCTGCACTCCCAAATCTGTTGGTATATCTGTGGACACCAACACATACGAACCCCATCTCCTAGCTGGGACAATGGCACATATGATTGGTCATAATATTGGTAAGCAGTGATGTAACTTGTTTTTAAGTGTCAACATCATTTACTATAAAAAAGAAGGACTTTGAGCGTTTGTTACCATATATGTATACAGAATTACCATAAGCCTAAGAATAACAGTTTTTATAATCGTGTGGCCGGGTTATACCAGTAACGCGTGGCCGGGTTAGCTAGTAATATATAAAATTATATAACATACCAAACTAAAATTACCATTCTCCTAATTTATATTCCCAATACACTCAAGTGTTACAGGAGCAATTTTTAAGGAAATTTTTTACTCCTGACATTTCGACAACTTGTCAGGTTTAAATATAAAGTATGCGACAATTTGTTACTGAAATAATGTTACAAATATGTAATGGTGTTTCAACAGTTGGACAAGTTTTTTTTATTATGTCGTTTTTTCCGTTTCTCACAGAAATTTCGCATATATCCTGTAGTGAGAGATGCACGAAGTACTGCGTTAAAAATATCCAAGAAATGGTTAACTTTTGATAGCTACTTTCTTTCTTGAGTGAACTCTTTCTGGGTCCTTAAAACAACACGTCACAACACAAATGGTTATTAAAATATGTATATATAAATGTTGGGCTTATCGTACAGTTAACGGCTATAGGTAGAGATTTATGTCACTTTTTTAACGTAAAAAGACAGATTTGTTAGAAATGGATAGGAGAGTGTTCAGGTTAACTGGACGGGGAATGCTGGGATGAAGTTGGTCGTAAAGGGATGGGTAATTCAAGCAGTTAAAAAAGATGTGGTCAGAAGTACCTTCTTTTTGAACGCCACATTCACATAGGGGACTAGTTAAAATACGAATTTAAGACACAAGAATTTAACCTAGTTTTCTGTTGATCAGGAATGGGACATGATGACGGACGCGAACAGTGTTTCTGCCGGGACTGGCATGGCTGCATCATGGCGCAGTCCATAGTGGGTTCAGACAACGTACAACCGTACAAGTTCTCTGATTGCTCCAAGAACGACTACATCAACGAGCTACGGATAGGCCAGGGGTTGTGTTTACTCAATAAACCTAATGAGGTAAGCTATTGAATCTGATTCATCATATTCTCAAATCTTATAGACTCCACTTTGATTTTTTTTTTAATTTACGTTAATTAACCGATTATACTATCGGAAATTAAAGACGAAACTGAATAGATCATGAGTCTGTAATTAACTGATTTGCCATGATGCCAGGAAAATTTTTGAAAACATAAATAATTGTTTTAATCAGTTTTCATGGTAAGGCTACTGCGAGGTCCCAGGTTCGATCCCCGGCCGGATCAATGTAGAATACGAATTGTTCTATACTAGCGGCCCGTCCCGGCTTCGCATGGGTGGACAATATTTTTTATTTTTTTTTTCTATTATTTAATATTTTTCCGTTAGCGTCATCTTGCGGTTAACGCGTTGCTATGGTAACGTTAATTGATACAATGGAAAAAGAGCGGGAAAAAGAGTGGACAGACAAACAACAAATTTCTGATCTTAGATTACAGATTAGCTCGGGACTGGATGTTATTTCTGAATTCCATAACACAAGTTCTTTAGCTACTTGTGTTCAGAACAATGTTGTCTAATCACTGTACATACATACATACATACCATCATGCTTTTCTCCCTCCGAGTTATCCAGGGATGGCAGATCTTTGCTTTCCACTATCCTAATATACATCTCTCGCTTCTCATCAGACCCTCTACAAGCTCGTCAGTTAAGGGTACTTTTGACCTGGCCTTTTTTCAGGGCATCTCCTGTTTTGTCCCTAAAATTTTGCCTTGATCTGCCTTAACCGACTTGCCTGTACATTAATCTATAATCTAAGAACACAAATTTGTTGTTTGCGTATTTGTCTTTCCGCTCTTTTTCCCGCTCTTTTTCCATTGTATACGCGTTACCATAGCAACGCGTTACCGGGTCAGCTAGTACGTATTAATTTTATATATTTATTGACTACCGGTTGGTGCAACGGTAGCGATCCTGCCTTCAACACCGACGGTCTTGGGTTCCCGGAAAGGACAGATGTTTGTGTGGTGAATACGAGCATTTTTACCTGAGTTATGGGTATTTATATATATTCCTCTTCATATGATTTATGTATGTCTATCCGTTAACCTAGTATCTATAACAGCCTTACAGTGTTTACTTTGGGCTAGGCTCATTGGTGTGAATGTAACAACTATTTTTATAATTATTAATATAAAATTAATACGTACGTACTGAAATTACAACAAGATCGAGATAATAAAGGAAATTCTTCGTATTAGACAATTCAATACTTCTAGAATATTTGTTAGGTACTGGCGTTGCCGAAATAATGTAATGATTGGTTGGAATCTTCAATCGTTTCTGATTGGATGATCACAGATATATCAATCGGTTATGATTTTATATATTGCTTCGTTCCATTTCATCTGTAATAGAAATCATTTTATCTGGTGACTTACAATATAAAACAATTTCGTTATCATTTCATTTCGACTCATTATTTGCCGCCGTGTAACAATAATGAAACAATTCAATCAGATATAAAAAGTATTTATAACTTTGTTATATATATATACATGTCATAAATATTAATTATAACATACACGGCGGTTTCGGCGATCGATTGTTCTCCTTTTTCCATCGGACATCAAATCGCACTGCGGGCTACCACCCTTTCTTGGTTGCCGTTCCTACCTGTCGCACCAAGCGCTTCTCAACCTCTTTAATAATGCGAACAGCAAAGAAGTGGAACTCTCTCCTTGTGTCTGTATTTCCGAGAACTTATAACACGTCCAATTTCAAAGCCAGGGTGAATAGGCAACTTCTGGGTTAACTCGTTCCATCGTGGATCCTGTCTTGGCCCCCGGGCTTGATTGGGATCAAAAGCAAAGCCAATCAAAATAATAATAAAAAACGGAAGTTATCCTGCTTTCGCATCGATTATCCTTTATTTCGAAGAGAAGATGTTTGTCTGATGAATACGAGCATTGTACGTCTATACCTTACCGTCCATTACTCTAGTCTTATGCATGCATGCACATGCGATACAGTGCTTACTTTAGGCTAGGCTAATTGGTGTGAACTTAAGAAATATTCAATTATATATTGTTTAAAATAAACACGTTTTTCCAACTATTATGTTCAGTTCTGACAGTCACAAATATTTTACTAATAATTAAGTACAGACAAAGTGTAAAATATGACAAAAATCAACATTATATCTTTTAATTTAAGATGCACTTTTAATTGTTTTCATCTGTTAATCAAAATTATATCTAATGACTATTGAATTAGAGTTAACTTTTGTCAAATGTATACCTGTTTTGGCATTATATATGTGTATATAATTTTACATATCAATGTTATCAGTGGACATAGCTCCGTTATATTGTACCAACATATGCCTTCATTATAATAATTCAAATGACACGAACTTCTTTTTAATAACTCCATATAAAATTTGTTAGATCAGCTTACCGCCACACAACTTTCCGTTTCCATCCAACAAAGTTGAGACCGCCGCAAACTTCCGTTTGACACCAACTTTCCGGAGCGTCACTGCCACTCGAATTCCCATTAACACGCCACACTTCGTTCCAATGCAAAACAGAGTTCCACGTAGAAAATTAATCAGGAGCAAAGCATTGTTTGCCCGCGGTCGGCACCTTGCTGGAGCCCACTCCTTAATAAAAGTTATGGTAATAGGCCCTGCCCGCGCTAAGTTATCTCTTCACGAATATATAATAACAAGAGCGCTGGGAGGTTTATTGGAATAAATTTACATAGCACCGAATGATAATGCACCTCAGTACTTCGATTGGCCTACATATTTATCGGGAGATGATTTTGCAAGTGCTTCATTTTATTCGATTTTACCAGTTGTATGTTTCCCGGCTCTGACCCTCGGCTTTGCATCACGAGCTATGTAAATTGACTGTGTTTGCAAGTTCACTTTGTTCCAAATTTGTAAGCAACGCCAGAGATTCGTATCTCTTGTGAAGATTGGCATTCGGTTAAGATCTTTACTTCTCATTAAAACATTGTCACTTACATGAGAAAAATGTTTACTCGAAGTAGTTGAATTTTTTTTTATGAAAAAAAGCTCGCTAAAGTGGAGAATAAATCTAATATCCTGTAATCTTACAGATTATACGGTTTTATCTCGAGAACTTCAGGATCCTTTCAGCCGCTAATATTATTCAGCTGTCATCACATAGTATATTTGAATAATTATTATTTTAATTTCATTTCGTAGATTTACAGTAAATCGTGAAATTAAAAACTATATTAAAGACTAAACTATTAATATTTAAAAGTTCAAATTTTTTTTTTTGACTATGTTCAGTCAAGCCAACGATATGCTACACTGTTTCAGAACCGACCAGCCAAATTACCAAATTTTATGTATCACATTTATGCCTGTCTGTCGGTCTTCTACAGAATGTATTTTAGAAAGTGTGCTCAGGAGCTGCATGTACTCATACCGCCATCTCCCTTTTTCCATCGAAAACCGGACGCACTGCGGGCTACCACGCTTTATTGGTTGTTATACCTACCTGTCGCACCAAACGCTTCTCGACATCTTTTATAATGCTCATAGCAAACGAGTGGAACTCCCTGCGTCTGTATTTCCGAGTACTTATAAACCGTCCGTTTTAAAAGCCAGTGTGAATAGGCACCTTCTGGGTTAGCTCGTTCCATCGTGATCAAGAATGATCCCATTGTTAAAAAAAATATTTATGCACACCAGTTGGTGATACATCATCAATGCGGGAATGGACGCCTGGACGAGGGCGAGGAGTGTGACTGTGGCACCATCGCTGACTGCCAGAGCATGAACCCCTGCTGCGACCCATTCACCTGTCGTCTCACCAAGGAGGCTCAGTGTGCCTCAGGGGAATGCTGCGAAAGATGCCAGGTGAGAACACATAAGACCATCTCCCCTTCCTTTCAATTAATCAATCATTTATTTGCAATAACATGTGGATATTTTAGGTATTCGTCATACATCTCTGTGCTTTTGTAACTTGCTTTAAAAACGGCACACAAATATTGATGTCAAAATAAAAATATCAACTAAATTTTTTTGGTGCAACGGTAGCGATCTTGCCTTTCGCACCGTCGGTCCTGGATTCAAGTCTTGGAAAGGGCAGATGTTTGTGTGATGAATACGAGCATTTGTATCCGAGTCATGGATGTATAAATATTACTTATCTATATATAATATATGTATTGTCTATTCGTTACCCTAGTATCCATAACACAAGCCTTATAGTGCTTACTTTGGGATAGGCTAATTTGTGTGAGTGTAAAAATTATTATTATTATTAATTTCAATTCATGTGTCCCATCCTGTGTCTCGTTTGGCAAGCAATTCCCGTTTGGGATCAATGATATTGTTACTTTTGTGAACGATTTGACAGTTTCAGTGTGACTCTGCTAGCAATCTGTTAGCAACTTTAGTTAAGTGATTAGCATGCTATGATACTATCCTTTCGTACTGTTGTTTGGGTAAGTTGACTTTAAAAGAACACCTTTGTTGGAACACACAATTTACTGCGTAGGTACACAATAGGACACTTCACCTCTACCTACTAAATATACTTTATCTTGTCTGCGGGAAAGGGAGTAGCTTTAGGAGTAGGGAGGGACTTTTAGCAAGCTCCAAGTCTAAGTGATCGTTAAATCTATGTAAATAAAAATGAATGTTACTACTATCTTCACAATATTTTTATCGGACAGTGAAAGCAGAAAATATATGACGACTATTGCCTTAGATATCCTGTGAACACGACTCGTGTAAAGGAGTCGAAACAGGATTAAATATAAATTATGCGCAAAAAATGCTAAATAAGTAGTATTATTTAAATGTGTAATGTGCGCGGAAGTGTAAGAACTAAATACACTAAATAATTGTTATGTTATCCGTAATATATTTAATACCCTAAATTTTTGTAGTTAAAACCACGCGGCGTGGTCTGCCGGGATGCGACGAATGAATGCGACTTAGAAGAGACATGCAGTGGGCAGTCGGGAACATGTCCTCCTGACGCCCACAGGAAGAACGGCGAGCCATGTGAAGGTGGTAAAGGGTACTGCTTCGCCGGCCAATGCCCTACCCTGAGCTTGCAGTGCGAGAGGATTTGGGGACCTGGAACTGTTGGAGCTGACAAAGAATGCTTTGAGCAGTTCAACTCGAAGGGAGCAGTTACTGGACATTGTGGAAAAGACAATAACGGTCATTACATCAAATGCGAGACTGAGTAAGTTAAATAATAATTTTTTTAGAGCCATATTATGAATCATATAATAATATGAGCATTATGAATGCTAAAAATAAAAAAAATAATATTTTAATCGAAAAATACTAGAAAAAATACACTCGGCTCACATATTAATTCTCAGCCCGGAGAAAACATTGGACAGGACTTTCAAAGGTTGCGTGTTGGTTTCCCACCTGAGAAATATCTTTTTTTTTTTCAATTCAAATAATTTTTTTAATTCAAATATAAAAAATAAAATAAATATATTTTTATAGCTGTTCCATCTTAATTGTTGTTAGATATTTGTAAAAATATTACTTTCGTTGTTGAGGGTAATTAACCTACAATATTGATGGAACGATACTAGCTTACCTATAGTAGAAATTAAAATATATATGCTTAGCCATATACCTCAGCGGTCAGAGCCGCCGAGATAGCGAAAGTTCGCGAGTTCAAATCCCACCTGAAGGCTTGAAGAAGTTATTTTTATAGGAGGATTTTTAATCTTAAAGAACAAGGGTATTGTTTATGCTAAAAAATAAAATAAATATGTTTGTTACATGTTCACGCCTCAACAATCGACCAATCCTCGCGAAATTATATCAAGGGTACAGATAAGGACATAAACTTTCACTCAGAAAAAATGTGCTTCATATATCGATTTTAATCTCTATTAGTAATCAAACAGCAATTATTCAGTCATTAACAATTCTCCCACAGGAACGTGAGGTGTGGATCGCTGCAGTGCCAACTCGGGAACCGGTACCCAGTTGTATCAGGAATGGATGAATACTACACTAGAACTGTTATAACCATCAAGGGGAATGAATACGAGTGCAAGTGAGTAAAGTAAATGAAATAAAAAATCTAAGACGACGGTACTGAATCGGCAAGGAATTTTTCGGAATACTGTTCGCCGAAAACTCGTTTCGCCGACTAAAAAATAATTTTGTTTTTTTATACTAAATAGGCAGGCTCTTAACCACTATCTCGTCTGATGGTAAGCGACGATACGATCTAGGATGTGACGCTCTTGCCTAGAAGATACCTATTCACTCGTGACTTGAAAACCCCTAAATTTTATTTGACAGGAAACACATATTCATGCAGAGTTATTCAACATTTCCGATAGATTAAGCTTCAAATAAAAACGGATTAATAGTATTTGATAGAATCAGTATATTACGTCTATATCCATTTATAAATGTATAGCTTACGCAATGACAAACAAAATCCCTCCAAATATATTAACCAGATACCGACGCACCTTGCACCTTCACAAACTACTCTACACGTGTTCCGTTCAAGCACTATAAGTTCGATATTGCACGGTCTAACAATTCCTAATGATACTTTGTGTTGGGGCGAAATACGTGTAGAGTAGTTGGTTAAGGTGCAAGCTGTGTCGCTGTCTTGGTATCTATGATATCTGCATTTATTTGCGAGCGGACGGGAAATATTTTTTGTTGTTTATTGCGGAAGTAAGCAACATATTTTTGTTTTATTAAAATAAAGCAATCGTTAATTCCGTGCTTTTATTATAACCACTTGTCAGTCCGCTACCGTGCGCCCCACCCCTCTCAACAGTCCCAATGCTGCGCGAATTGTGAAAAAAAATGTCGGACTCTTAAATAAAAATGCCATTTTCTCGCTAAATAATGAAGTTAGGAACAAGCAAAAAATACTACCGTAAAGCTGATGAAATAAAGAATCCAATACAGAATATTTAGATCTCTGTAACTCTGAAAAATAATCTTAATTAAAAAAACAGCAGGCTACGCGGAAAATCGAATATGGTAGCAATTGCTACCGTGGACTGACAAGTGGTTAAGGACTAGGTCTGAGTTCAATTTAATACGATAAGGTTAGAACATAGTTATAACTTATGCTTATAATATTAAAGATCTTGAAATATATAACATAATCTTTCGTAAAAACGCTCTTTCGACGAATAAAACTTCGGTAAACAATTTTAAGCTCGTAGCAAATGTATTCACAAGTCCACTAGAAGTCATATGTGTCAATATACTAACATATTTGTATTTGGAGATTTCTGCCTTTTGTATTAGAATAACATGAGCATTCAGTTTTTCTTACAAAAAGGAACATATTGATAATTTATTGTATAAACGTTTATTTTTGTTTCACATGAAAAAAAATCTTGTCATTATTAATTAAAATGGTATAATTACCGTGTTTATTTTGACGTGACAACGTCTTATAAATTGGTTTGCCGGGTGACACTTCAAGAAACTGCGTTACGCTCCGCTCACGTTATGCGCTTACAATGAGAGCGAGTGAGAGGCACGCGTCCCTTCCACTCGGGCATGGTTAGCCCGCCTAAGAGCGAGAGAGACAGACATAAAAAGTGGAAGGGACGCGTGCCTATAAATTAATGTTTTAAATATAATTCTTTGTATAAATAAATGTTTTAAATTGTTACTATTATTTCATCCTTCTTCCTACTATACGAATGAATATTCACATTACAATTATTTTACCACTCAGAGTCGTTGTCACGTAAAACTTTCGCCCGTATACCGACTTTACAGGCAACCAACCAGTTTTTTTTTTTGAGATGGTTGAATGTTCCCATTCCAATTAATGACCATGAAAGTTAAAAAAAAGAAAACGTGTTAACATAACTTTTTAAATTACTTGTATGTGATTTTGAATGTTTATTTTTATCATTATGCTACTTTTATGTAGAGATATAGATGTCACTGGCGTCTTCGTCGTTGTTAGAGCTTACAAGACGATTTTATTAATTCCTTATAATATAGGCATGTGTATTAATAACATCTCCCGAGATAGCACGATGTGAAATAGACAATATTGATAAGTAATGAAGAACAAACAATATTTATGTTCCTCTGAAATTGTAAATTATTTTTCAAGTTTAGTATTTTTAATGGCGAATCTATGTAACAACCACAGATCACAATGATTTGATATTTCGTGTAATTAAGGACGAAACGGAAATACATATGAAAAAATAAATGCGACAAATCTGGCCGTTGTTATCTGACAATATTCTATTTTGAGGGTCAAAAGTTTACAAATCGCACTGTTAGAGAATTAAAGGACTTATCTACATAATGTGATTTAAAATAAATATAATTTTCTAGTGTTTTCATACTTAAAATAGTAACTCTGGCGTTCTAATACAATCGTTACTTTGATATAAACTTAATTGTATTTGTTTATTCTGATAAATAAATTCAACTAAGTTATTCATTTTAATAGTTGTTTTATAGTTAAATATTAGTATAGTTTTATGTAAGAAAACCTAATAACAGGCATTTTTTGACCTGATAACGTCTTATAAATCGATCAACGCTGGCTGCACGCACGAAAAATGAACCTTCCGCCTGAGCCGAGTGTGCAAGCGAGAGCGCGGAACAAGCGATAGAGAGGCACGATCGGCCTAAGCGTTCGACCTTGTGGCGCATCTATCTCTCTTCCACTTCATGAAGTGAAAATTTAACGTGGTTTCGATTGTTTATTATAACTTAATGATAATTTATCGAAAAAAAAATCAATTAACTCGTTCTTTGTTTTATACAAAATAATGATAATTCAGTGATAATAATTCAATTGAATTCATAAAAGTATTCAATTTTTCATCAATGTTTTCTTATGACGCTGTCACGTAAATTATCGCCCGTAAACTGACTTTACAGACAACCAATTTTTTTAGGACTTACTCTCTGCGCACAAATCAAAGTTGTAAAAGAACAATGGCGAAATATTCTTTGAGATATTTTTGAGCGTCTTGAAATATTCTTTCTACAGAACGCAATGAAATAATTTTCTATATTTTTACATCAAAAGCTTATAACTAGTAAGAGCCAGAATAAAAAACACTGCTTTTTGGGACATATCATTGATTGTTAAATGAAACATCGAAATTCCGCTAGGTAGCATTTTCTTTCGTGTTGCCATTTTATTATAATTGTTCGAGTTATGTAAAAATCGGTTTCATGATATCCTGATAAGTTCAATTAATTGTTTACTAATATAATCTATATCTATACTATACTTTGTGTTATTTAAAAATAAATTAAGTACTGATATTAAGAAATATGTAGTGTTTTCTTCTTTTATTGCAACATTGTTATAGCAACACTGCTATTTTTTTTTTCTCCCGTGAAACAGGTGCAACATACTCACCTACTTAATGAGTATATTATAATTCTACTTATTATTTAAGTAGCTACCAACATGCAGAAATAAGATGGCATGCACTCGATTTTAAGCGACCTATTAGTAACGATAGCATTGCTAATAATGTGGTTAAATATGTTGATATTCTAACAGACGTTGATTGAATTTAAAAGAAAAAAGTTACCATAATTGTCTGGATATATCGATTATCGAAATCGAATTTAATCGATAGTAGGTAACACTTCAGCAGCGACTTAAACGATAGGTACCTATTAATTTCAACAACACTGCATACCTAATTACCTACGTATATAACAGATTATAATAGATACATTTTCAAACACGTTGGTCTTGATAATATCTATTTGTTTATTATTCAGAGTGAATGTTATCGATTGATATAATCGATTTTGTGTCAACATTACCGTAACTTAATCCTAAAAACTTCGAAGCATAATATCTTTTTTTCCTGGCCTCTTAAAAATTCTACAACACGCAGTTTCAGGAATTAATGGTTGTCAATTTTAGTATTTTTTAATCTAAAGACGCATCAATTTTAGGTGAAAGAAAACGATGTATGGGAGTTCGCCATTGTTCTTTATTAGTCAGGCACTTGTAGAAAGTAGTACGACATGTAGGACGACCAATAACTTAGTCATCATGTGATCACGGCTCCTGTAAAGGAACCGAAACGTCAGGATTAAGTACGCGCGTAAATATAAACTCAGAATAAATAAATACAATTAAGATTTTACCGTTACACGAGAGCGTCAGATTTAGTACAGTTACACGATATGTTTAGAAAAAGTGTGCGTGACTTTCTGTCTCGCTTTCACTCATGTCAGTGTACGTGGCTGGCGTAGCTGTCTATCTCTTTTTCGCTTTATTATTTTGTATTAAGTTATTTTACTTTTAAACATGCGTAATCTGGTCCACTTGTACAGTAGGCATATGGTGTATTACAGGGCGACAACAGGACTTCCCAAGCACGAGGAGATCGGGCCTCTTGGGCTGGTGCGTGATGGTACACCCTGTGGTGACAACCTCGTCTGCGTCAACCAGACCTGCACATCCATCTTCCCCTACATCGACCACACCAAATGCCCAACCGACCACAACAACAACGAGTGTTCCGCTAAAGGGGTAAGTTTTTAATAAAAATAATAATTTAATACTTATTATCCACGACCGTTTGGTGCAACGGAAGCGTAGCCTTTCGCACCGATGGTCCTAATTTCGAATCTCAGAAGGGGCAGATGTTTAGGTGATGAAAACAAGCATATATATTTCTATAAATACTGCATATCTATTTATCATAAATGTATGTCTATCCGTTTCCGTAGTATCCATAACACACTTTAGGCTAGGCTAATTGGTATAAATGAAGGAAATATTATTATTATTCTTAGCATTCACAATATCATCTTAATTTATATATAAAAAACAATCCCTGTCAGTGTTTGACTGCGATGAATTCATTTTGCTGGATTTGTTCCCATTTTGGACATAGGATATGTTTCACTTTAAATTATTGTAGAAAATAATTGCATATAATAATATCTAAGTGGACGTGTCAGCTAGTTATATATAAATCAACTTATCGTAAACTTATATTTTTGTAAACTTCAAATTTTTCTATTACGTAAAGGAAATACTCATAACCTATTCCAGCTTAAAGATTTCTAGTACGTTTTCCTTATATATTTGAAATATTTTCGTGTTTCGACTACAAAATGAGCAACCGCGTTGGATGGATGCAAGTTAAGCAACATTTATGGATTCATTTTACATCTCGCCAAAACGTGACGTTGTATATGCAATGCAGTTTCGTTTCTTCATGGAATCCAGTATTTTTAGATGAAACCAAACATTAAACGCACTCCTTGAGGCTTATCTAGATCCAGTCTTTGTTGACGACTCCCTATTTTTGAAAATAAAAACTTATGAATGTATAATAAACGCAACTATGCTATAGATAATTATGTTAATGGGTTCACCCCACTTAATGTTTTTTTTTTAAACCAATTTTATTTTATTTAACATAATTAGTGGTAGTCTATGGTAAAGCTAATTACAGGATGTCCCCAAAATCACTTTAATATTTTTGGACGTGTCACGAGCAATTTAAAAAACAAAAAAAACACTCGTGAACCTTAACAGTGTAATCTTGAATTGATAGGTAATCCCAAAAATAGAAATTAAGAAAAATGTGACTACCTTTTGTATAGGTGCTCAATAACTGTAAATAAAATAAACGAACCAAATTACAAAACAAGAAGGATATATGTTATATTAAAATAAATGTTAAAATACAATCCTATATTTCGATCGGACGTGATGCACGCGAAGCCAATAACTGCAGTTGAAGATTAAATCTCGCCTTTTTTATTGAACGTAAAATGTCTCCCTTACATTTAAAAGTATTTTCCCGTTCGTTTTATATGCTAGAGCAATAAAAAGTGGCGTCGATGTTTGTATAAAACTAATGCATCTCTGGCTCAACAAAATATCGTTGCATGGATGACTTTTTAATAGTTTGAGTGGCGAAGCACGGTTTGTGTTATTCAATTTTTACTTCACAACTAAACTCCGGGGCTGCCTATGATTTCAGTTCGTCCACTACTAACAAATGGATGTATATTCTGTTCCCTTTTATACAGAAAAATTAAATAAAAAAAATAAAAATGCATTTATTCAAGTAGTAATCTTATAACAATGTTTGGCTGAGTCATTCCCTGTAAGTAATCAAAAGATACTTCTGTTGGGATTGACCCGCTACTTCCTTTGTGGACAACAGTAGATAACACAAATATAATAACAAAACAAAATTTAGAAACTGAATTTCATTATATTTAAAGAAGAATTTCAAGTTATCCATTTCAAGTTATTCTTAGCAGAATGTAGCTGTTAGAATGATTTGTTTAGATGTATTTGGTTAGTGTGTGTGTATGTGTGTGTGTGTTTGTGTGTGTGCGTGTGTGGGTGCGTGTTTGTTCGCCCGCGTGGGTGTGAGTAGTTAGACAATTCTAATTAAGAGTTTCGACTTCATCATAAGGAAGTGTCCCTAACCATAGCGTTAGACATTTACTGCACTTATACAGATGCATAGGATATATTTTAAGTAATTTATTTAGTTTATTATATATAAATGCTGATTGGGATGGATAAATAATAATAATAATAATAGCCTTTATTTGCAAAATAAAAGTTTACCTAACATTATAAAATTAATAACTACATTAGTCTAGGACTGTGTCGCACTTATTAGCGCCCACCTCGAAATTTATCAAACTTTTTTTTTATTAAAAAAATTTAAAAAGTAACAAATTACACATTTAAAAAAAAATAAAGAATCTACTAAATTTACTATTCGTGTGTGTGTGTGTGTGAGTGCGTGTGTGTTTGTGAGTGAGAATAAATGACATAAACATATGAAATACGATTGTAAAAAACAACCACGCCCCCGAACCCTCAGGTGGGATTAATATTAAACATTGGTGGAACGATACTCATATTAGAAGTTGAAATACGTTTGTAAATTTCGACGCATCTACTAGCGTCTCGGTAGCTCAGTGGTCAGAGCACACCTGGATAGCGAAAGGTCATGGATTCGAAGCCGTGGTTGTTTTTACGAGGGTATTTTATATCTTATATAAATTGGCTTCGTGAATGAAAAAAATTAAAATGAAATACATCGAAACTTTACTGAAATATTCGGTGATATTCAGAAAATATTCGAATGCAAAAATTGTAGGAACAAAGAATCATTAATTAATTGAAATGGTGAATTTGATTTTTCAGAAGCATTTCGTTATAAATAATTCATTAAGAATTGTATTTCAATATTAAACATAGGGTTTATTCAAAACCGAACGCGAAAACATCTGCTTCGAATAAAATTTAAACAGAAAAATACTTTTAGGGTTCCGTACCTCAAACGGTACAAACGGAATCCTTATAGGATCAATTTGTTGTCCGTCTGTCTATCTATCTGTCAAGACCCTATCGAGTTGAAATTATAATCATATGCTCAGGTGTACTGTCCCTTGAAGCTGTGAAAAAAATTTAACTTCTAAGCTAACGTAAAAAAATATACGGCCGTATAATTCGACACTCTCAAGGGAATCAAATTTATAGGGTATTTCTTTGACCTAGAATCATTAAATTTGCCATAAGGTAACATCACGTAGCACAAGTAAAGGAAATAATAAAAAAACCTCAAATTTACTGTTGCATCAGATTTTTTTTGCGGTCAAAATTTTACATGCAGTTGGTATACTAGCTGCGATCTATGTCGATGTATGGGTACAACAGTTTTCCAACGGCAAAGTTAAGTTTGCCCCTCGATCCGTTTATCTTGATTCCTGTGATGAACAAACTATTTATTTAACTAAAAGTTTGTACGGAATCCCTGGTGCGCGAGTCCGACTCGCACTTGACCGGTTTTTTTCATCTCTTATTACTTTTGCGCCCCATTGTGAGTGGTATCGAACTCACCTTCAAAGGAGCCCATTAATATTTGTCCAAAGAAACAAAGATAATGAGAAAACGTATTCAATTTGAAAAGAAAATCAACGCCGTCAACGCATATTACCGACGCCAACGGAATAAGTGGCACTCAGTTTAATTTTTATCTGTTCGTCATTTCTTATGTATCGTTTTACATTGCTCATTATTTATTCGGCCCAAGTTTTATTTACCGAACATAATGTGTGTTGTACTCGTTCCAACTCAGGTGCGTTGCGGTATCCTTTGTAAATCAGATAACGTGTTGTATAGGTACCGTTTAATTCCACCCAATGTTTGTTCTGGAGTAATTTTATTCGTTCCAAACATCATAAATGGGAGCGTAGGTTGAATTCGTTATTTGTTTACAACAATGGTGAATTCGTGATAGATAATAATCTACACAAATATAATACAGCTAGAGTTTGTTTTATTGTTTGAACGTGCTAATCTCTCCAAGATGTATCATTATTAGCATCTTCTCGTCCAAAATACTAAAGCTTTTCAGCAGTTTGTGTTGTCAGTAATGACGTATAGAACGGAGACGTGATCCCTTACTAAGGGTCAAATAAGAAGGCTCAAAGTCACCCAAAGGGCGATGGAGCGTGCTATGCTCGGAGATTCCCTACGTGATCAAATCAGAAATGAGGAAATCCGTAGGAGAATCAAAGTAACCGATATAGCCCGCAGAATTGCCAAAAAGTGACTGTAAGCGGGGCACATAGCTAGTAGAACTAATATCCGTTGAAGCAGAAAAGTTTTCGAGTGGCAACCACGGAACGAAAGAAGAAGCGTAGGCAGGCCTCCCACTCAGTAGACCGACGATCTGGTGAAGGTCGCGGGAAGCACCTGGATGCGGGCAGCGCAGAACCTTAAGGAGATCTTTGGTGGAGGCCTTTGTCCAACGTTGGGCGTCAATTGGCTGAGACAGACAACTAATCTATAGACCTGACAGGCAATTTTAAAAAATTCATCAAAATTGTGATAGTATTATTTTTGCGGTACGTTGTTCTGCTTGTTTTATTGAATATCACTTTACAACTCTTAGGAGCAGAGCAAAGAGACAAAAAATTCAAATTAAATTCCAAGTAGGAAATAACGCAGATGGTCGAAGCGAAGCAAATCGAGCATGGCCAACAAGAACAAAATTCTTTCTAATATATATAAAAATTCCCTGTCAATGTTTGCCCGCGATGAACTCCAAAACTATTAATCCAATTTTTCGGGATTTGTTTTGACTTAAGACATAGGTTTCATTTTAGTTTATAACACAACAACGCATGGCCGGGTCAGCTAGTATATAAATAAAAATTCCCTGTCACAGTGTTTGACCACGATGAACTCCGAAACTACTCAAACAATATTGGTGTTTTTTTTTTCATTTAGCTGGATTTGTTCCGACATAGGACATAGGATAGATTTAATTTTAATTTAAAACACAGCAACGTTTGGTCTGGTCAGATACTCTATATCTATAAAAATATCCTTGTCACAGTGTTTGCCCACGTTGAGCTCCAAAGCTACTCTAACGATATTGATGTTTTTTTTTATTCTACTAGACTTGTTCTTACCTAGGTTTCATTTAAATAACACAGAAACACATGGCCGGGTCAGCTAGTTATGTAATTAAATCAATTCCCACAACGACAGACTTGGTTAACAGCTAAGTGCAGAGCTTAAAACAAGTCTTAACTAATAAGCTGTCGTCGAGTAACAATCTGGTACGGGAAACAAGCGAAAAACTAACACTGGAACTCTAAATGGGAGCAGTTTAATCAGCGCTCTCCAAACTTTGGCTTGAAATTAGCTACTGAAAAGTCCACAACGATCGAATAACTTGCAGCTAATGGTTATACCGGGCAGGTGGCTCAACAAGCTCATGCTACTCCAGTTTAATTCAATTAATGGCACCTCCCAGTCCTCACACTGTTCGAGAATAATTAATTATTACTCTCCCAGTATGACCACGTCCTAATGCCATGGTACAGTTTTATAAGCGGAGCGACTTTAACTTGTTTCCCGTTTTATTGTATAGAATATCTTTATTTGCGTTAAATGGGGTGGTATAGAATGACGATCAGTAAAAATTTTAGGTATGAAAATATAGCATGCTAATTTAACGTTTTACATAGTTTAAATATGTCTACCAATGTTTTAATAAATATTGAATTAAAAGTAAAGCAAATGTATATGACTATCATTTATAAATTCAATATATAAAAAACCTACTCAGCTACAGATAATCGTATAAGAATTATGCAGTTAAATGATAAACATAACTAAATATTTTAACAATTAGTCAATATATATCAGGCGGCATACTGTCAATTAAAATGGCTTCAGAAAAATTACATTTCAATATTCCAAACCGGACTATTTTAATATTTTAGTATTAAAGGTTTGTGTTCCTTAGTATGAAGAGTTTATTGGTTAACGCTTTTTACTTGCGATATTTGTGAATGGTTAACCCCCCTAGGTAAACCATTCACAAATAGATAATTTTGCTAATAAACACATTAACAACATTAAAGTATAAAATACGCATGTAAAAAAACAAACACGCCTTCGAGCCCTCAGGTAGGATTCGAACCTTTTGCATACCTTGCGAGTACTCTGACCGCTGAGCTACCGAGACGTAGACGTAGGTTCGAAAGATTATCTAAAACAAAAGAACATCACTCTCTTCTCTTGTCGCTGTCGCTTATGATTTATATGCAAGTGTTACCAGCCACACTTTACTAATCAGCATTAAGTTTTGAATTCGTAAAGAGAGTGCAAGCACTGTGACTATTGTTGCACTGAACACAGAGATAAGTGTCTGCTCAGGTAAAACATTTACTGTAAATTCAATATCAGGCGAACATGTCATTGGCAATATATTTATTTTTAAACTAATACGATTTTTATATAAGTATTTAAAATCTTATAGAAATATGGCATTACCGCCTGTAAACCGAAGCGTCTACTGGCGTTTCGGTAGCTCAGCGGTCAGAGCACTAGTGAAAAGTGGTTTCGAATCCCACTTGAGTGCTCGGAGATGTGTGATATGTTTTTAATTTATATGTTTTTTTACCACTGCCTGTATATTACAAACACTAATTTTTTGTTTGTAAAAATATAAACCTATTTTAGATAAAAAGTATTTTACCTATTTCATTTCAATTATGATTTGAGTTTGAAAGAAATTACAAAACACTTCATCACAAAGGTTATTAAGCGTTTGAGTTTTTTTATTAATAATATTGTAAAATTATACACAGTGTTTAACCCGGACAAAGTCAGGGCGGACCGTTAATATTGCAATCTATAAGATATAAAATACGCATGTAAAAAACGACCACGCCTCCGAGCCTTCAGGTGATATTCAAACTCACCTTTCGCTATCCGGGCGAGTGCTCTGACCGCTGAGCTACCGAGACGCGTCGAAATTTACAAACGTATTTCAATTTCTACTATGAGCTTGTATCGTTCCACCAATGTTGAACGCAAACTACCTTCAACATCAAAAGTAATATTTTTACAAATATTAAACATTCGATTACGATAGAACCAGCTACAATAATTTATTTAATTTAAATTTTGCATTTACAATGCCATATTTCTTTAACATAAAAATACGCATGTAAAAAACGGCCACGCCTCCGAGTCCTCAACTGGTCATAAATAAAATTACTCAAAATATTGCAATCATTGACAAAGTAATGAGCGAGTTTCGTTCTACTTCACTAGTTTACGTTTTAAATGCGAGTACCAATAGTAATGGTTGGGGTCGTAACTCTCGGTCGGTGCACAATCAGATTCCTGGTCGACCGCATGGCCTTGCCGGTCGAATGCAGTTACACTATGCACGTTATTCGAATAACGCTGTTCAGAATGCGCTAGATACGGCACAAACAGAGATGGTATTACCTATGGTGTAGGGTGTGCGTTGCACACGGGCGCAGCGCCACTTTTGATATATAACATAAACTAGAATTATAAAAATCACCTGTCACAGTGTTTGACCGCGATCAACTCCGAAACTACTCAACTGATTTTGATGATTTTTGTGCATTTTAATGTATTGGTTCCAACTTAAGGCATAGGAAAGCTATCATTTTAATTTATAACACAGCAACGCGTGGCCGAGTCAACTAGTAAGTAATAATATATTTCTTACATTCACACCAATTAGCCTAGCCCAAAGTAGACACTATAAGGATTGTGTTGATACTAAGGTAACGGATAGATACATATATGATACATAGAGATATAATATTTATAGAAATATATATAACTACCCATGATTCAAGTATGAATGCTTGCATTCATCACACAAATATCTGCTCCTTCCATGATTCAAACCCAGCACGGTGTTTGCGAAAGTCAGGATTCGTTAATTACCGTTGCACCAAACGGTCGTCAAAATTCAATTTATTTATTTAAGTTAATTTTACTTTATTTTATTTGGGCCAAAAAACAGTTGTACAATTTCTATGGATTATCAATTTTTACAACCAACTTCATTAGCCTTAATAGGTATTCTAAATAGTCTTAGCTTAAAGTTGAATGCTTAAACAAAATTAATAATAATAGTTCATAATCTTAAGTTCACAAATTCTGTTTATAACCTTTTATATTGGATACAAAAGCACCGTGTTAGAGAACGCCACTCTTTCTTAACTTAGAACATAACTTTATATTATACTACATGTCAATGTGGGAAGCCATATTTGATGTTAATTTGTATAATAGATTTGAACACAAGGAAAAACAAACAGACAATCAAAGAAAAGAAAATATATAGCATTCACAATTTCCATATTTCTATACGATTTACAATACGCCTGTAAATAAAACCACATCTCCTTACTGAGGACTCGGAGATGCGGTTGTTTATTACATGACCAATGCATTTTTTGTAGCCATCACAAATTGTTTGAATGAAGATATGAACCTCTTTTTTATTTTATCAGTAAAAACGGGTGTTATAAACAACAGAACAAAATAAAGTAATCATTTATTCAGTTCTTCCATTATACAGTGCCAACAATTATAATATAGTTCTTAAAACTAAATACAGAAGCAACCAAAAGGGCAGACCAGCTCAGCTCGGGACCCATTAGAAAATTCATAACTAAAAAAAATGCTTGCAACTATTGCATTTGTGACAAATATAAATAAAAAAATTGTTGTCATATTCAACATCTAACTCGATTGTATTTTATTTTTTGCATTCACAATGCCCTATTTCTTTAATATTTAAAAAGCATGTGTGCAATTCACGTGGTAGAAGTGAAACCTTCAAAAATAATATGTACGTACACGTCTACATAATACCACGGTTGTTGTGATGCCTTCTATCAAGCTTTGTACTACCCATGCGCACACAAACACGTATTAACACACGTACATAATGCTTCCTATCTCATTTTCTCCTACGTTAAATCATATGAATTTATGTGTCTGTCTCTTTTTACTGTCGCTTTTTCGTTTCAAAGAGACACTGTATAATGCTGCCTATCTCATTTTCTCCTACGTTAAATCTTATGAATGTATGTGTCTGTCTCTTTTTAGTGTCGTTTTTTCGTTTCATCGACTTTCAAATCACACAGATGCTAAAGAAGTTTTCACTTCAAAATACTTACATACACACACTTAACAAAAATAATTCACTTGCATTACTAATTTATAAATTTATATGTTTATATGCCCATACTTAGCTATATAAATAGATACCTTAATACTTATAAAATAAACTATGTGGAAATAGTCTTCCCTTAGAAAGAATGAATATAAGTAAGGTTAGGCGTTTTGCTTCCCCTGAATCTTCTTGATCCGCTTCTAATTTACATCGTACACTTACAGTATTCACCACTCGTATCTCAACATAAATCCTCAATAAGAAACGCTTCCATTTGCCAAGCAATTAGTCGCACATGTTCTGAGTAATTACTATCATTCGTTCTGATTAGCATTTTCGTATCCAGCCGTTGAAATTTTAAACCTAACGCTCCAAGTTGCGACTTCTAAGTTACAACTCCGAAGTTTCTAAGCGCCAAAGCACATAAATCCGGTTTTATCCGGTACAATCTGGTATCTACATCTGTTCTGCATTCATGGCGTATGCATTTGCCTGTCGCAACTCTGTAACTTCAAACAAATGTGAGACTCGCTCGAAGTCTGTTTAATGTTTACTGGAATTTCTCTTTCTTGTTTAACACGAGGTGTCTACTTCTTGTTCACAAACTTTTACGTCACCGTGATTTGAAATCTGTTCTGTTATTATATTCTATTTTTGTTATTGTTACTTGAACAATGACAAGAATACTTTTATATACTGTATGGTTTCTTGCTAACATACAAACTTTTTTAATGAAAATCTTGAATTAAGTTTTCTTGAAATTAAAACACGAATGATTTTTCATTTGTTTATTACGTGTCATTTATTACGTGAATCAAAACTTATACCTATCGATACAGTTTTCTAACTTATTGAAAAGAATAAATGTAATTTAGTAATAGCTGAAAGCGCCTAAAGGATATATGTGCAGTTATTCACCGGACATATACTAAACTAAAATACCTTAATTTACACATAGTTACAATTAGAAAAGAGAACAAAATAAATTTCGTTTTCTAAGAGAAAAGAACAAAGCATGCCATTAAATATTTTCCACTTACTATATTGGATCAAGAAGACGCATTGGATAAAGCTCTTATTGCAGAAATTAAACAATTTTTTAAAAACACTGGTGATCGATAAGACGATTTGTAACGAAAAGTGGTTTTAAATCATTAAGGCAACAAAATAAAGTTGATTTTTCCATATCATCAACGGTAAACACTCGGTATATGAATGGTATATGAACTCAAAAGGTTAAAAGTTTATTTTTATGTTTCTCTAAATGTGTTATTCTCATAGGAGTATAATTACTGTATTATAAAGCGAAAACATAAAATAATTGAAATGGTGAAAATTCTGTTAAACGTCAAACATATTAACTCTCGCTTCGTAACAAAAAAAAGTTTGGATCCATTTCTGATTACAACATCAGAATCAGAAGCAAATTAAGATATGCCGAATCGAAAACAATTACCCAGAACAACATGATTCGCAACGCAAAAATAGCTGACGTGCCATTACAGCGCGGTTTAATTTCCGACGATCTCATTTCGGCGGGTAGAACGATGTTTGGGATATGCGAAATTACAAAATGGTTCCAATTAAACTTTGTTGCGGATTCGCATTTCTAGCGGCGGCTTGTGAGGCTCTTGGAAGGGGACTCCAAGGACCTCGAAGGATGAGGATCTATGAAAATAGTATGAAGAATTGCGCCTTTTAAATTTTGCTAATTTTAATGTGAGTTTTTGTTTAAGTTTTTGACAATTAAACTTTTGAGGAGTATAGTTCTCAGTGGTTGCTTAACAAATAGGCTGAAGAAGCTGTTCTTCAGAAGCCTCATTTGTCTTTATCATATGATTGACGTCGCAAATTAAAAGTAAGATATGACGGTGTTTTTCAAACTCTCATCTATCGATAATGTAATGTGTGTTATAGATGCAACTTGAGAGACTACTTGATTTGATACCAGAATCGGAATTTAGAAAAAGTACTTATTTGCTCTTCATATTCAATATATGTTAATTGTATCATAATAGAGCTGAAAAATAACAGCTGTCATGTATAAGATCATGAAATTTGTGTAAATGGTGCTGATACTCATAAAAAAGAATCCATTCTACTTCAATTTCCAAATCCAAGGGTCTTCATGATTTTTGTACTTGGAACTTATAAAACTTTTAGTCCACCACTTATAGTTCTAGGTAGCGAAATACAAATGGTCATAATCTTCATAACTATCACTCAAGCTGTTTCTATTCGTGTCCATTCCAAACCAGTACATCATTATACAGTTGTCAATAAAACTGGCAGTAATTTATACCAGTAGTAGTTATATGCACAGGACTCTTACATGAACATATTTCATTTTCAGGTTTGCTCAAATCTCAACAAATGCGTGTGCAACCGCGGGTGGACTGGCCCGGATTGCTCGCACCATGACGCGCTGCCACCATCGCCTACGCCCTACGTGCCAGACAACGCCACAAAAGCAGCCTACAATATGACAAAGAAGGAAACACCGTATGGTGAGTCCATGCCAATTAGGAAACGTCCAACACACACATATATTCCTCTTTTGTAGAAACTGATGAAAAAGATTGATACAAATAGAATGATACAGAGTCACTTAAGACAAGATATTAGGAACACAGACATTTTTGTTTTGAAGACCCAAGAGCTGATAAAATAAGCAATTTCGGAATATTATATCAATGTAATCTTCCTATTTTGGTTAGCCCTTTTAGTGCCATACATATTTTACCAATATATGCTAAAATGCCAGTAAAAAGTGCATTTTTATAGATAATTTATATGAACAAGAGTTATATGAACGATGTTTATTTAAAAAATATGCGATCGAAGATCGTTTAAATGCAACATAATTAATAAAAATACGAACACGGTAACACGGCCGTCACCTGCGCGCGCGTGAAAGTCAAAAGGAGTGCTATCCCGACGCTGGCAATTTTCACAACTAGCGAGAGCAGCGCGATAGCGCTCCTTGGCACTAAAAGGGTTAATATGATGTCTGTTTTTCAATAGAAAATACTCTCTTTTATTGTGAAACTACATAAAGTAATAATTAATTAAAGGCCCCCTGGTAATCATCTTGACCGACGTATCTTAATTAATATTTATGATTTCAGGTTTCATTTTCATGTCTTTTAAAATTCCCCCAATGTTAAACTTATTTAATAATGTAATTGTGTTCAATATAATTGGCCAAACGAATCCGAGCACTGCTTTTCAAAATCCTAAAATTGAACAAATCGCATCCTTTAAAAACGGTTGAAGTTTTTTTCAAAATTTGCGAAAGGCAATGTCCCTTGTGAGTTTGCGAGGCATTGCTCGGACGGGCAGGGCAGCGGCGCGGGCGGCGCCGGCGCACTAACGCGCGGGACCCCTCTCTTGCAGGTGAGCACACTGGGAATAAGATGAGCACCATGAACATGGTGATATTGTTGCTCGCAGTCGTACTCTCCGTGTTCGTGGGTTTCGCCTGGATGGCATACTGCTTCAGGTAACGCCCGGTAACTCGGTGTTGTTGCACTGTCTGTCGTGTCGTGTCGTGTTGTTGTCCCCGCCGGCGCCGGCCGCGGCCCCCCTCTGACGTCACGCGTGATGTCACTGACTGCTCGGCCGCCGCCACTCAACCCCCTTCTCTTTGGGCGCAGAGAACTACCACGGCTCGAACACGGTGTTCCTCGTCGCGGTGCTCATGTCTGTGGTAGGGGGGGTATTCATAGTATTTGCCCTGAGCGCTCTCTGCTACAGGTCAGTCGTAGTACACAAAAACTTCTCCCTGTGCCTAAGGTTAGTGAGCAGAAAACAGACCAAAGGTAGTCTTTAAGAAGAAATTTAAGTCGTCACCTTCGTATACTTGTATGTTTATTTAGCCGTTAGCGTTGGTGTTTCTGTTGGTATTTCGTCGGCGATTGGTTTTTGTTTATTTTGAAGATACATATACTTTTGATTGTCGTAAACGTTGTGGTCGTAGAGTTAGCGGCGGGTGCGCCACAACTGCATTTGATCTGTGGTTCTGTGTCCGCCGGGGGCCGGGAGCGCGCGCCCGGCCGCCGACTGCATGCCGACAAGCCTTTCTTCGTTGTATCGAGCGACACCTCGACTCAAACCCTTAAGATTCTGGGCTCTTGGATGTGTGCATTGGCTTATGTGAACTGTGACTCGTTTTCGTTTCCTTTCTTGGTCGGAGGACGCGCCGTCGGGCGCCCCGGACCGCGACCCGGCGGCGCGCTCGCGTCTATATCTTCCGATAACTGCAAATGTGCCGACACTAAACATTCATGTACACTAAAGATGATATATAACGTATGAACGCATTGCAGAGTTCACTGCCGTCGCACCAAGACGGCGGCTGGTTTTTAACATTATTACTGCAATCGAGGTATGTACTTATCAAAAAGAAAGTAACAGATTGAGCTATATTGGTGAAGATATAGATCGCTCGACTTTAATGTCACCAATCACTATTCACTACCACTAAATTCTCTTTAACTTTTGCACGAGAAGCGAATGTGCGATGCACGGATTCTTCTTTCAAGCAGCTGTCTGTCTAGTTAGCAACGCCTAATGTTACTTTTAAGACTACAGGATTTTTCCAGTAATGATAACACATTTTTCCATAAACAATACAATCGCATCAAAGTGTTGTTATAAAATTATCAACTCTCACCATCATGTCACGATGCTTGGCCATCGTCAATATTACTGGAAGGAACCGGACTAATCATTAAGCTAATGTCAGTCTATTGAATTTTCTCCACATTTACATCAAATTCCCATGAGGAATGAAACGAAAAGATAAAATTTGTCCAAATCTAAATTTTGTCCGAAATGTAATTTAATTGAAATATCCAAAAGCGCCAGTCTTTGCATTCAAAACTTAAATGGAGGAAGAAAAGATGACGAACAATAATAAAACATATTAAATAGGTATAAAATTAATTAGTAGATGTTTTCAAAATATATTAAATAGTTTTAATATTATTGGTCATTTAATATTTCCTAGCAAGAATATTGAGACATTGCTTAAAAAAAATAAAATCAAGTAATCATCTTTTACTCTTCCAAGAGAACAAACCATTAACTTTCACAATCGTTGGCAAGGGTGTTCTCGTTTCCCACGATTCGATATTGTAAACGTAATCGATTGATCTGAGTGTGCGTTCCCACGCCACGCCTGCACCAGGAAAAAGAGTACGCTGCCAAAGTATGACCCTCCGTACGTGAAGAAACCCATCGCGAAGAGTTTCGGCGCCGGTTCCACCACATCGAACAACTCTCAGGAGGACATCTCTCTCGACGGTGGCAAGATGCAATCCTTCAATAACACCTTCAGGTATTTAGACTGTTACATTTACTTCTGATCTGACTAGATGTCTACACACATTCGACAGTCTTCTATTCAAAACACTTAAATTTAACATTTTTGCCATTTTTAATATACCTCTAACTGTAATTGCTTTAATCCAGCACACGTTACAAGTAAAGACAATTATTACTGGTACACTAAAATAAACAATTGTTTCCTTTTTTTATCGGAACTGGTGTCAAACAGAAATCTTTTAAGGTACGTCGAAAGCTTGGCGCGCTTGCCCTACCACGCCGCGCCTCACCGCACAGGATTTCACTGCTCACGATCCGCTTTGACACTTAAGCTTTCAATACGCAATAACAGAACATCTCTAGCTGTTCACTATTTGGTGTGTCTAGTGTGAATAAATAGTACTCACCCCTTCATGTCAAAAGGAGATCTTAGCAAATTGTGTTACATATCAAAAAAAATCCTTAATCCAAATGACTTACAAAGATGACATCCTGTTAGCAAAATGACCTGACAGCGTTAAGGTCTACTTTCAAAAGGATACCTAACTTCAAAGTCAAACTGAAGAATTGTTACAAAAGTCATCGAATTTATTTCGATAAACGTTATTTAAATCAAAATTCCTCATGAATATGAAGAATATTCATTATATGAAGAATTTTGATCCCAACATTGAATTTGTTAAAGCTACCTATTTGATTTCTAATATAATGAGGGCCGTATTTTTTTCTTATATATTTTTATCACATTATTTAGCTGAAATGTATAAATCATTAATATTTATAAGAAAAATGGGGATTTTTCTACGTCATTTATTAAAGTCTCTCAAGTCATATTGCTAACAAGAATTCGTGCTTATAGGTTATTCGGCTTTCAGGAATTTTATTGAGTAGATAATTTTTGTAAGTTGTCCTTTCGAAATGAATTAAGACTCACATGCGTGTATCACTTTCGTTTTGCGTTTGGTTTTCTCACAATAGAAAAAATTGTAGACGATTTCAATTGAGTGCGTAAAGAAAGTTCTTGCACTTAGGCAGACCATTGTGTGATTAGTTGCTGCATTTACTTCAGAGAGATGAAATACAAAAAGGAGCTTTTTAGCAATTTTTCTGATTATATTTGCTTTAACGATAGTTTTTTGTAAAAGGCTAATGTTTATTAATATTTTTACAGCCGAGGAGATTCTCAAAGAGTTATCTTCAAGCACGGAAATCACATGTCAGGTGCCGGCAATACGAGTAGATATATGTAAGTTATTTGATAATTATGACGAATATTGGTAAAGATTATAGCGTGTTGCATTGAAATCTTATAATTTACATTTTCAGGGACCATAAAATGAAACGTGTTCATTCCGGAAGTGAAGATGAACCAACACATTCTGGTAATTATTTCTTTAAAATTTATGTTTTGTAAATTTGGATGTGAGAGACAATTTCTAGATTTATCGTACGGATTTTGGCTTTCACTGTTACTGAAATTAACCTTTTGGTATAGACTTGATATTTTGAAATTTGTGATAAATGGTTCAAAGTTGCACCCGAGTGAAGTCGTCTACTAAACTCTAGCTTTGACGTCAATTATATTCTTATCTCCCGAGCGAGTTATGCAACATTAGAAGGCACATCGTCATCGATTGGTGTTGCCAAATTACACTTTTTTAGCAATTCATTTTATAATGATTGAAACTTTAGGATTATGCTTGTTTTTATTTCAGGAGAAGAGGACATAGCCTTCATAGACGTAGCGCCCAACTCTATGGCAAAATTGCCAGAGAAGGGCATCCTCAAGAAGCACGGCTATGGTGCCGTGGACGGCAAGGACAAGTGGGGTGATGACTCTCAGTCCGAGCAATTGGAAGCCGGTTCACAGTCCGATGGACAAGAACCGGCGGGGGCCGTCGCTGATATGGAATATAAATTTAAGGTGAGGCCTAAAGGAAATTTGATTTTTGGACGATGCTTTACTATTTTATTTGGGAATCTACTACTAGCTCTACTATGAACTGAAATAAGTTTGTAAATTCCGACGCATCTGCCAGCGTCTCGGTAGTTCAGTGATCAGAGCACTCGCTCAGATAGCGAAAGGTCGTGAGTTCGAATCCCACCCGAGGGCTCGGAGGTGTAGTTGTTTTTTACAGGCGCATTTTATATCTTATGAAAATTTTGCGTTGTTAATGCAAGAAATAAATTAAAATACGATACTGATGTATCGTATGACATGACATGACATGTCTTTCACCTAAAGTGTATACGCCCTAAAAATTTAACTTGGTAATAGGGTCGCCCATTTCCAATGAATAAAACACCTTAAACCGTTTTCCAATTCTAATAATGGGTGTCCCAGAAGTAAAGAGACTTTTCTCAAAATCGAAATGGCCACTAAAAAGTTTTCGAAAAAAAATTAATGGTTGTCATGGTAACCACAGATAACTTACCTGTCAAAATAGGCGGGATTTAAATAATCTTTGCATTGTTTTGAAAATGAATCGAGCGGAACAAGAGTTGTTTTCAATGAGAGTTATTCAATACTATTTGTGTCATGGCAAATTTGAGGCAGTACGTCATTTTGTTCAAGAGGGAGCTAGAAGAACTAGTATTTACAGAATAATAAAACGTTACGAAGAAACGGGAGAGACTAATTTCAAAGAGATTCCGGGAAGACCACGTACAGTATCTACCTTTACAAATATAAGCAAAGTGAAAAAGCTTTTTGAACAGGCATGTTCAACATCGATGAGAGTTGCGGCGAATAAATTAAAAATTTCTAAGTCCAGTGTATCTAGAATAAAATGTAAAGATATAGGCTTGAAAGCTTTTGTAAAATTAGCCGCCCCCAAATATGTTAAAGACCAGGAGGCGCGTGCCAAGCGAGGGTGCCGTAAAATTTATGAAAAAACTTTGAAAAAAAATCTGATTATTGATGATGAGACCTACGTACCGGTTGACCCAAGCAATGTTCCTGGGAAACAATATTTCCACGCTACCAGTCGTGACGTAGTTAATTATAGTGAAAAAATTGTACCAAAGGCCAAGTTTTTTAAAAAATACCTTGTTTGGCAAGCTATAGATGAAAATGGTAATGTTTCCGAACCCTATTATCGTACAGGTTCTATGAACTCCCAGATTTACCTTAGAGAGTGCATTATCAAACGTCTAGTACCTTTCATAGACAAGTATTATCAGAGAGAAGATGTTTTGTTTTGGCCGGATTTAGCTTCATGCCATTATGAGTCTAAAGTTATTCAGTATTTACAGACTTCAGGTGTTGAATTCATAACCAAACAAAACAACGCCCCGAATGTTCCTCAAGCTCGAGGTATTGAAATGTTTTGGGCTCTGTGTAAAAAAGAGTATAAAAAGTATACAGATATACCACAAACGTTAACATCTTTTAAACACCGATGGACTAGATTGGCTAAAAGAGTAGCTGCTACATCTGGAAAAGTAGTCATGAGGCGTGCTGCTATTAATATGAGAAAAATAGGATACAAAGGTATCGCTGGAGCAAATTTGATATAGATATAAAAAATAAATTTGTTTTACTATCATTTGCATACCAAAATTATATGATATAGTATTAATAATTATTAAATATTTTTAAGATCATTTTGTCTCTTTACTTCTGGGACACCCCAGTAGAGACGATTGTCAGTTCTTGAAAAAGTCATGTATTCTAAAACAGTTCTTTAAGATCTACAAACGTTTTTCAGGATCTGAATGGGTACCACGAAAACATTATTGTGGCACTAAAGACTGCTGCAGCACAACGCGCTAGTGCAGGTGCTGCGGGTGGATCAGGTGACCTGCGGGCGCTACAAGAGTATGAGTACAAGCGCGAGCGTGCACCTAGCGCCGAGAAAATACATGAGGCGGAGCTGCGCAGGTGAGTAATTGACCAAACAGTAGTGTTTCTCACAAGTTTTTTGTACAATAACGGTTGATATTGGTGTGAGTATAAATAATAATGGGCCCAATATCGATCTCTGAGGAACGCCCATAGCAGTTGCTTCAAAAAACTTAATATTATATACATAGAATTTTGTAATTTTTCACAAAATGAATCATTGTATAATTCACTACGTATGTTCCATTTTAGTTTTGAGCAATATTTGAATAGTAAACACGACGCATAAAATAGATCGAATTAACAAAAACTACAATACATAAAAACAAAACAGGTCAATCAGGTCCCTGCCTCAGCTTGTGTTGTTACGCCACGAATGCGTTTCACGGCAAAGCTAGTATTCTGATGGCGCCTGTTTAGTGAAATAGCATGATTTTGCCATGTACGGGCATTTGCGAGCCACACATTTTGGGTTTTAAAGATGCCCAAATTAGATTCTAACTCATACGTTTGTTAGACAACGCGCGGACGAGGAGGAGGACGAAGCGCCGGCTTGCGGGCCAATCCGCATCCGAAACCTGGAGGATCTGATCCGGCAGTTGGAGCACCACTCCAGCCGCCACATGAGCCCCTCCGGCTCCGAGGATATCCGTATGTCCGAACCTGAAGCAGACCGTCACTATCGCCTCGATCCTGCTGATCGCGACGTACCACCGTGAGTATAATTTTAATGCATTTCAAACACTAATTAATTCTGACTCATGCATATAAATAAAATAGAACCTCGATTATACATAGAAAACGGTATACCTTACTTGATGGTGGCGTGCAAACTTGATGATTCAGTGGACTTGTATTTCACAACAAAGGTTCCACGCTTTACCTGGCTCTTATGGCTTGCTAGTTCTTTATTTTTCTATTAAAATAATTTATCATATAATATAACAATGAAAAAATGGGAAAGATTTATAAAATTATAAAACTAAATAACTGTTTCATCTTAATCGATTGCCCAAACATTTGTAAAAAAGTTTCTTTCGAATACGAGAGAATCTTCCTCTCATTGATGAGATACAGCGCTGTCCTACAGCTTAAAATTAGAAAGGTTCTAGAAAATTTGTGTGAGCATTGGACCGGACTTCCAAAGGTTGTGGTTCGATTCCCGCCTAAGAATTCACTTGTGAGCACAGTCAATTCTTTCTAGTATTTTTTATTAAATATTTTGTCTTATAAGACAGAATTGACCTTTGACGAACACATTGATGGAACGATACTAGCTCATAGTAGAAATTTAAATACGTTTGTAAAATTCGACACCTTTGCCAGCGTCTCGCTAGCTCAGCGGTCAAAGCACTCGCCCGGATAGCGAAAGGTCTTGGGTTCGAATCCCACCTGAGAGCTCGGAGGCGTAGTTGTTTTCTACACACGTATTTAATATAGAACCATATGTTTATTTATAAGATGTTTATTAATTGGTGTTTCTGCATACTTTAAAATATTCCAATGTTACTCGTTATTTTTGTTTAACTTTTCGCAACGTATGATTATAGTGATTATAGTAAAAATCATAAATAGATATACATTGCAGGTTATGTTATGTTAGATGTTTTTAATCCATAACCAACCAGTAAGCTATATCAAATTATGCCCCGATAATGATATCTCTCGATATCTTTATTTTCCTAAAAAGAAAATCACGTTTTTGTGTTTTCTTCGGAGTATTTTTATTTTGATATACAATACACACCACGAAAACAAAATAACACAATGTTACACACTACACTTTAATAAAAACGTACGCAGTGAAATAAAGTTAATACAAAGCGCAATTCGAAACATGTTATAACTAAGTCTAGCATTCCCACTTGTAAATAACTATGCAAATATCTATGTAAATATCTATGTAAATAACTATGTAAATAAATATGTAAATAACTATGTAAATAACTATGTAAATAACTATGTAAATAACTATGTAAATAACTATGTATATAACTATGTAAATAACTATATAAATAACTATGTAAATAACTATGTAAATAACTATGTAAATAACTATGTAAATAACAGTCAAAATTCGACTCTAAAAACGTAATTAAACAAGGTCGCTATTGCCGCCTCAATTTACTGTTTCTATATTCTAGGTGACGGTTATTCAAGTACTGGATTTCATGCGTTGTCAATAACATCAAGAAATACAAATCTATAAAATTTCTTAAATCGGTTTGCAGATTAGAATGAGAAACAGAGTTCAGTATCAACATTGTTAAGCCTTAACTTTTTTAAGAATATTAAATTTTTTTTTATTTATTTGTAACTAGCGACCCGCCCCGGCTTCGCACGGGTGCAATGCTCTACTATATTATGCATGTATTATACATATAAACTTTCCTCTTGAATCACTCTATCTATTTTTAAAGATTTAAGCATACATGGGGACAGACAGCAGGAAGCGATTTTGTTTTATACAATGATAGTGAAGACCACATCCTTTAAAACTTAAATAAGAAACATTAAGCAATACATATAGCCAGTAAAGATGCCAGTAAAAGCCAGTAATAGGTAAAACAATAATTTTAATTACTTCTTAGACTTTTTTTTATAAAAAAATACTAGAAATATCGTCAATTTTTTCAGGAGGGACCGCCCGCCTGAGAATGACTTAGGCGCCGATTCGATTATTTTCTAGTATTTTTCTTAAAATAGCGTTAATAACTAATTATCTACTAACTAATTACTTAAATTAAAATATATGTTAAATAAAACAACTTTAATACGGATATTGCGCATAATTTAATCCTGATGTCATTCAAACGTGTAATGTGCGCGGAAGTGAAAGAACTAAATAAATATATATTTTCTAAAATTACACCATTTTATATACATTATAATTTTTAACATAAAAATTATACATATTCTTTTAAACATCATCCTTAAGTTTTATTGTTTCATCTCAAAAAAAATCGTTTTAACAGTAATAATATTATCACATCACATGACAACCGGCTAAAAGTTAAAAAAAGGTATTAATGTAAGATGTCGTGTTAACAGTTCGGTGGTCGACAGGAGATGCCGCGGTCGCCTAGGAGGCAGTGCAGGAGCAGTGGTTCCTGGTGAAGAGGAGTCTCGCTTCGGGTACCCTCGCTTCAGAGGCAGCGCTCGCCATCACGCGCCCCACGCCCCACTGTTCGCAGCGCCCCCTGCCGCCCCCCATGCCCACGCACACCGCGCCCCACCCGATGACGACGCCCTCTATGAGACCGCCGATCCAGAGCGCTTGCGCGACGCACCAGATAGCGAGAGGTGAGCTTCCCCACTTTAACCCACTTCTAACTAGACGCGAACGAAAATAAAACTAACGGTGACGAGATACAAGCTAAAAAAAACAATGCTATCTAGGGACGCCCGAAAGAAGCGAAGCTTTATACTCGTAGTATAAAGAGTTTAACACAATAACATTACGGCGAAGTTCACAATTCTAGTCTTAAAACTACGATTTGCACGGTTTATTTAAAATTGATAGAATGGTTAACGAAACAGCTGATCGCAACGGATATTTAAAAGTAACTGGCGTGGATGAATAGAGTAGAAAAAGAGATGGAAAGCCACGCCAGTAACGCACACTAACATGACTGAAAGCGAGGCAGAAGGCCACGCACACTGAGGTGGGGAGGAAACGGGCTCTCTTGTAACGTTACAATCTGACGCTTAGCACGGATAGAGTGGTCGCGCGGCGAGCGCATATATGCGAGCGGCCCGAACATCCCTATAGAAACTTCACTTCGAAATCTCATCTTTGGAATGGTTCCGCCCAATACCAATCTTGTCATCCGTTTAAAAAATGGGAACTCTTTGCCTGAATTTGTGCTTCCAGACACAATCTATTTAGGGGTCTTCAAGTCACGAGTAAATAGGTATCTTCTAGGTAAGCGCGTCACATCCTAGCATTGCCGTTTACCATCAGACGAGATAGTGGTCAAGCGCCTACGTATTTACTATAGAAAAAAGATGGAGTCTTGAAGGTGACTAGATACACATTATAATAACAACAAAAAATTACTGAAGCAAATATAATTGAACTTATGATCAGTCTGATCAGTCGTTTGTTTGTGCGTTAGTTTTATTTTCGTTCTAATTACACTATTGTAACAGCTGTTTTAGCATAATTTAGCTGTAACAGCATTTTTCTAGAAAGAATATTGACCATGCGTCATTCACAATGTCGTGAACTTAAATGCTTGTACTTCAAGAGGGTTCACGACCATAGTACATCGAAAGAAGTAGCTTCCCTGTAACTACAATAATATTCCATAAAAATGATTATGGAATATATTTGGATTTTTTTTTCTTCTGTACTTTACTGTAAAATTTTATTGTTATTTTTTTATTGCAATAAGAAATTTTAATGATAATCAATAGTAAATAGTAAAAGCGTCCAGATACAACATTATCGAAATTAAAACTATCCCAAAACGTTGTCCAGAATAAAAATAATCATTAAAATAAATAATAATATTTCTTACATTCCCACCAATTCACCAAAGGTAAGGCTTGTGTTGTGGATGCTAGGTTAACGGATAGACATGCATATATTTATTTAACATAATTAAACGGGGTCAACCTAATTACGCAATTATAAATAGCATAGTTACATTAATTACTTAAATGTTCGTATTTGTCACACAAACATCTGCCCCTTCCGGGATCAGGACCATCTATACGAAATGCAGGATCGCTACCATTGCAGGAAACAGTAGTCAAACTGCCCCAAATATTGTATAGAGATTTAAATATACAAACTGAGTATAATAGTACACTTCTAACGATAGGTCAAGTCAAGCTTCAAATGCTTCAGCTCCAAATAATAGACATATAACTAGCCAAATAAAAAAATCACGCAAAAATTTTATGTTAATACTATGTACAACACTAGCAATCCTAGGTTTGTTGGAGCGTTATGTTTATGTTATGACCATAAATATTTTTCCTGAATTATGGATTTGTATACAATTATTTAATCATTCTATACCTTATTTAGTATTCATAATACAAGCACAGATTAATATGAAAATAATTGTTTCGAGTCGTGCAAAATTAAACTAATAAAAAATGTTTCCGTGACGCTTTTACATTTAGTATATCATTACATTACCTGTAGGCTAACCAAAAAGTTTGGGTGTTTGTAGGATATTTTTTTTACCTATAACCAAGGGTTATAATTAGATTAACTTAATAAGTTACTCTTTCATTTCCCTTATTTGTGCACTTATTGAAATGGAATACGTTTTACGGATATTTTAAGTTTTATTCTTTCTACGAACACAGCTCCTGAAAAGGAGTCGTAACTTCAGAATAAAATAAAAATTTCGTAACTAAGGAGTTTTCTGTATCAGTAAAAAGTATATCATTTAAATCAGTGATATATTGGCAGTCTGGCGTAATTCAAATGATTGGTAAGCCTAATTATCAAACAGACGAAGTTTGTACCATATTTTACATGTTATATGATCTCATATTAATAACTCCATTGTTTTAATTACATTTTTATTCAAAATTGTTATTTTTGCCTTGTAATATATGGTTTATATTGAAACAACAACAAATACACTTTCACAGTTTTCACATTCAAATTGCAGTGATTAATATTTATTTTATCATCATAGTCTGTTCAATTTTTTATCTGTTCTCAACAATTGCTATGGTTGTTTGAGTAATGTGGAAAAACTCCAAAAATTAGGTTAAATAATTTCAATGATAAAAGACGTAAATCCTTTATTTCCCCAAAGTTAATATTCGTCATTGCTATTTAACAGAAACTAGAATAATATTTTGATTTATTAACTTGTGTTATTAAAAGCATTTGCTAATCACATAATTTTTTTCTAACACGAGACTATAATTTACACTATGACATAATGGTTACGACGGGTTTCAATGTTGCGGGTTGATTAGATTTCTAAATTAAATCACTTCGATTGCACTGCCCTTGCTTCTGTATTATAAACTGTTGTAAATAGCTTTGATAGTAAAATAACTCAATAAAAGTAAGGGCTTTACGATCTCACTTTGTACCATTGGAAAATCGGCAAGTGTTTGTCTAACGCCTAAGACTGGGAGCCCGCCGGCCATCACACGCGCCACGACTCTCCGTTCCTCTTCTTTATCATTTTCTAGTGATGAATTTATTCAAGCTCAACAACAGTTAGCCCGGTGGGCGAGTGAAGAGGCCGTGCCGGGAGCGGGGGCGAGCGCGGGGGGCGGAGGGCTAGGTGCGCGTCGCTACCTCCCATCGCCAGGGGGCAGCACTAGCAGCGACGCCACTCTGCGTGCTGCAGCGCCCGCGCTCCCCGAGTACACCCACTGACCGCCGACCGGCGTCCACGCCCGCCGCCATCGCTAGGATGATCACGTACCGACTAGTTTCACCGTTAGCTAACACGAATCTTCTCCCTCGGCCTCGGCCTCTTGTAAATATATCGAATGCACAGTATGTTAACGTACGACTGACCTTATATTGTATTTGGAAGATTTAATGTATCGCGTCGAACGCGTCCGATTCGACGGCGTGGCCGCCGCGCCGCGCGGTCATCGGCGGGCCGTGCCGTTGTTCCGTTAGGCCGATACGCTTTATGACGCGGCCCGCGCGAGCTCGCCCGGCGGCGCGGCGGATTGTATGTCTAAAGTAACTCTAAGTGAGACTTATCGTTTTATGGACGTAGCGTTAAGTGACGTTGTACGGTGCCGAGGTCCTGTCGGACGTCGAGTTCGCTCTCCTTTGACTTTCGACGGACGAAGCTCGAGTAGCTTGCAAATTAGATAGGCGATTAACAAATTGAGCTGTATCGTAAGCGAAGCTTTAATGTAACATGTCTTAGTTTGTGGACGTCGCTCCGACGCCCGTGGCCGAGCTCGACGTCGCGCCGGGTGAATGTTCTCTAGTGACATAGGTATCGTTTTCGCTAAACATTGGTTCCTTTTGAAGTATGAGTTATGAATGATTCCCCCGCACCGTTTGCCGCGATGGTACAACTGCACGCGGAGAAGATGGGCGACGTCGCAACCGTCCCCGGAGAGTCGAACGATCGCTTCATTCTGTATCACCTCTCCGAATAAGCGCCCAACTTCACAACCAACTTTTCCTACGATCGGGCTTAAGGGGTTTATAAACGACACCACACGATTGGCACATACTAATATAAATACTCGATGTAGCTCACATGTCTTTCGAATGAGTTGACTCGTAAAAAAAATCATTGTTGTAAATTATTTCTTGTAAAGTTTATCACTTCAGAGATCTCGTATCACCGTGCACAATAATTTCGTAATACTAGCCCGTAACGTACACATATTCTAAAACTTAATGTGAATAAAAGTTATTTCGATTTTATCAGAATATCTATTATTATTGTATTTGACTTTAAACGAATTTACGCCGATAAATGATGTGAAAATGAATGTTAAAATGTAATATGTTATAGTTTTCTTGTTTATTTTATTGTGACAATTTAGAACGTTATCGTTTCATTCGCGTTTGCGCTAGGTTAGGTGGCGCGGCCACAAATGTAACTTGTAGGTAACTTACAGTTATAATATTGAGTAAATAATAAATTCGATTAATCTCGTATCGGCTGCTATCTGGTACGAAGTTCACTGGCGCTGTGAGGCCCTTGCGCTCTGATTACGAGATTACTATAATAGATATACGTTAACTTAAGTAAGTCTAATAGGTACTATGAACACGTACAGGGTAGATGTATCTGCAATACTCTGTTGCTGGGGGCGACACTCGCTGCGCAGCGTGGAGTCAAAAATAATAATAAACTTGTCCTGATATTTAACACAGTCTTGTGGACACTGTACTTCGCGGGTCGGCTCCGCTGCGTGGAAAGAAATGGCGCGAAAACTATATATGTATTCCTTCGATGTCCGTTACCCTCCATCAGTGAGACACCGAGAATTGTTTGCGCAATGTAGCGAGTGTGAGCCACCCAGTGGGCGTCGCGTGCGCGCGTTTGAACCTCCAAGCTTGTCTGTGCGACCGATAGGCCCGTATTGTGATGGCGAAAGGGCGATGTTGTGCATTGACGCGGCGGCACAGGCACAGTTTGTACGCGTAGGCCTAAAACGTCAATTGCGAACGGCGCCTGACACCGCCATTGCTCACGGTGGTGCGCTGTTGTTTATGCGAATGTTCGCAATCCTGCTACGATATAATGTATAACGGATAATTCTGTATATCTCCACCATGTTTTCGGAACGTGTAAACTTTTGCATTCGGGCTTCATACTTCCATCGAGAACACCAAAAGTATTTTATGAAGGTATGACAATCATTATGTAAATTAGTGTAAGATAAAACAAAATACGTAGGAATCACTTGTATACAATGTTTACGACGTTCTACGGATATGAGTTATACTGTGTTTAATAGAAAGTTAGATAAATAAATCACAAATTAAATTACCGATGCATTTGTTCGGTTAATGCAAATTTCACATTGTTATGATATAAAAATCAAGTTCTCTATTAAATAAGTACTGTCTGTGCACATCATAAGTAGTTTGAGTAGAGCTTCTTCTAATAATTTTATTGACTTTCATACAAACATGTCACTGCCATAAGTAAATAGAAAAATTAAGCTTCTATCCATTAATTTGTATGATCCAATGGGAGATAGATGGTCCTGTGGGACTTTGTTAAAAGTATTCACGATGAAAATTAAACTGATCTGTGTTGAAAAATTTAAAATAAAAACTGTTTGTCATTAACGCATGTAACATTAAGTTGAAATAATCAAAAATTATTATTTTACATCTACAACATATGAAATAACTGCTGTCATAATAAAGATTGGTGGTACAGCTAACATTTTCTAAAAAGCGAATATAAAAATTGAAATATTCTTGGCATAGGTCATTGGCGTAATTTGAACACTCTCTCAGTATATTGAAAGAAACAAAGAATGGAATAATTCTCTTACATTAGAACAAAGGGGGCACCAATTTAGATTATATCTTTAATAACGGGATAATTGTAAAAAAAGATCTTGAATATGTAACTGAATTTTAAGAAAATGTCAGTTGTGCCTATTGTTCTTGACGGCATAATAGGGTAACCACATTTTTCCAAGACATTTTTTTTACAAATACAATAATTATTAAATTCAAAATGCATCATTGTTTTTATATTAATATCCTTTAGACATATAACACACAGATCAGTCTCATTGCCGTATGAATGAAGTAAGTAAATAGTTTAATCAATGAATAATTTATTTAGAGATGTCTATATGAAAATTAATGTTGAATCAAGAATTCTGTAGGCATAAATTGTTTTATATTAGCGATAGTTGTAAGAATGAGTGTGTGGTGTTGACACGAGTGAAATGAACGCTCAATAATATCATTTCCTCCAAATACGATTGGGAACATTCGCACAAACTGAACAACACCACTGACTACTGATTTAGTATTGTTAATGTTAAGTGATATTATGTAAAATAAAAATACGAATTTTAAACGAAAACAAACGTTGAGACGTTGTAATTTTCCGTTTTAATTTTGTCCTTGTAAATATATTTGCTATATGATTTACTAAATGAATGTAACATATTATTAATGAAAAAATAGATGACACAAATTTTAAAGATTGTTTTATTTATTACCAATTTTTATAATTATATGCATTCGTTATTGGCGACGCAAAGATTATGCGCGCGCCTCTAGCGGCGAAATTTAGAAGTTGTCTAAGAACGACACTGCTTTAGATGTGAGGTTAAGTTTAGATGGATGACGATTGACTGAAACCTGTTGCTTATAAAAGCAGAAATACGAAATGCTATTGCGTTACTCAATGTAGTACTTTCGGAGATTCGGGAATAAGTTTTAATTTGTTTCAAAAGACAAAATTATGAAGAAATAAAATATAGTTTAAAAAACTAAAAAACACGCTTTAATAGCAAATTGAACTAAAAATCAGAAAATAACTTTCATTTTATATTTTATTCGACTGTTATAAAAGGTATACTAACTCAATATGTTTAAATTATTTTATTTTTTTCAAAAATTCAAAAAAAAATAAAGTTATGAAAAGAAAATTAATTTCATTGTAAAAAAGCGTGGGGTGCTTTTTATATCAAATTTCTATACTAACTTTATGTTTACAAATAACTACTAGGTAATTATATATTTACAACAATCAATATCGAGCACCCCACGCTTTTTTACAATAAAATTATTTTTCTTTTCATAACTTTATTTTTAATTTAGAATTTTTGAAAATTATTTAAACATATTGAATTAGTATACTTTTTATAATAGTCGAATAAAATATAAATTAAAAGTTATTTTCTGATTTTTAGTACGATTTGCTATTAAAGCGTGTTTTTTTAGTATTTTTAAATATATTTTATTTTTCACTTTTTAGTTCGATTTGCTATAAAACCTTTTCTAATATGTACAGACGTGTTAACAGTTTCATCTCGAAAGAAAACATATTCAAGGATTTCTTTTGCGCAGACCGCGCTCTTGCTCTATCTGTTTTGCTCTCACGCAGAGGACTTGTATTAAGATCATTAATCCTGGCGATCCTAATTAGTATAATGAGATAAGCTTATCAATATATTGTACTGTCGTCGATCGTTGATAAGTCTACAACGTTTAAAGTAAATCTGACCGCTTAAAGTTGGGCAAAATCGAGCCCAAACGAGTCGGTTACATACATACAAACATACAGGTGAAACTAATAAAAGCGTGTTAAAAATGGGAGACTGCTTTAAGAATAGGCAAGCCGATTCCTCCAGCAATGAGCTTTTGTTCTCATAATTTTCAAGCTTGAAACTATTTTCCGACGTGCGCAGTACCAGTGCTTGTACATTAATTATGTTATCCATTTTTCTTTTTTTCCTACAGAAATACCATTCCACTCCGTAATAATTCTTCTCCAGAAACCATTTGTTTTGTGTATCCTGCAGACGCTCTAATTACATGACAACATAATTATTATCTCGTCCAACAATAAACCACATAAATCTGATTTATATTTAATAAATAAATTTTCCCGTGACGTAAATTGTATCGAAAACTGTCAGTGTCGTTCTTAGACAGCTTCACAATTTTGACGCTTGAGGCGCTAGTTAGAATCTTTGCATCGCCAATAGGTCGACCGTTTAAATGAGTCTTCGTCCGCCCAGTACTAAATCTGGATCGAGTGAGGAGCGAGCGGCAGGCGCGCTTAGTACACCCCCTCCCCTCTTTCTCCCTACCCCCCTTTATCGCCACATTAATTACGGAAATTTTTACAGCACTTGTAATAATTCATTAGAAAAATTAACTTTACAAAATATTATTTAGAAGTATAGGTCGTGAACTCCACGCCTCAAGACCGTAGAGCTGCGCTAAAATTAAGCGACACGTATATGACGGTTAAGGGTTAGAGACCTGGACAAGTTGCGCTGATGTAGCGAAACGCATAGGACGGTTAAGGGTTAAAGACCTGGACAAGTTGCGCCGATGTAGCGAAACGCAAAGGACGGTTAAGGGTTAGAGACCTGGACAAGTTGCGCTGATGTAGCGAAACGCATAGGACGGTTAAGGGTTAAAGACCTGGACAAGTTGCGCCGATGTAGCGAAACGCAAAGGACGGTTAAGGGTTAGAGACCTGGACAAGTTGCGCTGATGTAGCGAAACGCATATGACGGTTAAGGGTTAGAGACCTGGACTAATTGCGCTGAAGTAGACCTGGACGAGTTGCACTGATGTAGGTAAACACATGTGTGCGATCAATGAACACTTACATCAGTTAAAACAATCTTAAGTGGCATAATTCTTAGGGAACAGTCAGTAAATATAATAATAATAATATTTCTTACGTTCACACCGATTAGTTTAGCCCAAAGTAAGCATTGTAAGGCTCGTGTTATGGATACGTGGATAACGGATAGACACATATGATACATAGATATGTAAAATTCATAGAAATATATATAAATACCTATGACTCAGTGCTTACTTTGGGATAGACTGATAAGCGTGATATAAGAATTATTATTTTCTGTAAATTAATAACAGCAAACAACTACATAGTATTATGTTATACAAAATGTTGACTTTATGTAATAATAAAAGTAAATATGTAGTCAAATACGCTATCCACAAAATAAATACAGATGTGACGCTTGAATTGACCCACCGAAAGATGGAATATGGCAGAGTCAACATAATTGTCACTATAGATATCAATCATTCGACACAGAGGAGAGCGTGGTTACCAATTATTACTGGAAATGTACCTCAATTGGTAGTAGCAGTGGTTATGGGTCGGCCTGCAATTGTGACTAAACGATTCATGATTTTAAGCTACGTTATGTTTCAGAAGCACATCAATACTTGACCGCAGCTACATCTGAGGCACGAGTTTTTAAATATACATACGCAGTGCCAGTTTTAGCACTATCAACGGCCCGGGCGAGATAAGATAACCGCAATAACCTATGTGAAAAAAGGCAAAAAGAAAAAGCAATAATACCCTTCATTTGGGATTACACAATGTAAAAAAGCTCAGCGATATATGTTGGGAAGCAAGAATGAGCAATGTTAAAGCGGTTAAAACAGTCCGTTGTCATATTAGTGCCATCTATCGCTTTAATTGATGAAACGCAGAAAACTGACGTTCAAGTTCGTCATGGACTTACAACTCTAGCCGAACAGTTATGATTTCAGCTTTATAGCTCCACTGTAGTTCCGGCGCCCTGGGCGGTCGTCCCACCGCGCTTTATCCTAACGCCGCTACTGTACATACGCTACATTCGTTTGAGTTAATCTTGTGTCGAAGGCATATCAAGCAGTGGTTTCAGCTGCTTCTGAGACCACAGTTTTTGAATGTGCATGCTTTATTATCGTTTGAGTTCATATTTGTATATTATTCCTCAATGAAAATAAGTTCAGAATTCAAAACTTTAAACACAATAATAGTGATATTAATTATTGTCCGTGGACTTAGCACAAATAAGATATATTTAAAGTGACAACTTCAAAAAGCAAAACCAAAAAGAACATATATTAAAGGGTATTCTATCAAAAAAAGTTTAGCTAACCAGCCAGTCTCCAACAAGTGATGCGCGATAAAATAAAACACTATTCTAAGACACAATTGACCACTAGCTTAAACTGGGCTTTCTACGCCAGACCTTCCATAATTTTTTTTTTGGTTTTTTGTTACTTCTAGGTTTATTTTGGAGATTTGTGTTTACTGATATTTTGTTTTTCAATACTTTTGTTATAGTTTTTTTTATGTAAGACGAGTTTACTGTCATTATACCAAAAACAATTATGGTTTATAATATTTCTTACATTTACACCAATTAGCATAGCCGAAAGTAAGCACTATAAGATTTGTGTTATGGATACAGGGTAACGGATAGAGATACATATATGATACATACATATGTAATATTTGCAGAAATATATATAAATACCCATGACTCAGGTACAAATGCTCGTATTCATCACACAAACATCTGCCCCTTCCGGGATTCGAACCCAGGACCGTTGGTGCGAAAGGCAGGATCACTACTGTTGCACCAAATGTCGATGCTCAATGGTCATGGCCCATGTTTCAGCAGAAGAATCATTATAGATTGACAATAAAGACCTGAGTACCAAACTAATCAAAATAATCTGACTTCGACCTTCTTCTTTTAAAATAATTTATTTACATTTTTGGTAAAAACCTTTTCAAAGATTACAAGTAATTAAAATATGTCCCCTAGACAGATCGAAAGAGATTTTCATTTTTACATATGCTGGTATTTAAAACTCGAATTCAACCGCTTTTTAATTTTAGGACTTTCTAACCCTTCTCCCCGTTAACCTTATCACAGGTTATAACATTTTTAGAACCCCCTCCCCCCTGATGTGACGTCACAGGTTTTTCAATTTTATGCATGCATTTTAAAATAATCGAAAGAAAACAGTTATTTTCATTGACTCGTATTCATCACATAAACATGAGATTAACCCAGGACCGGCGGTGCGAAAGGCAATATCGCTACCGTTACACCAAACGGTCGTCGAATATATGTATATATGTATATTTATACGTTACCCTAGTATCCATAATACAAGCCTTATAGTGCTTACTTTGGGCTAGGCTAATCAAACTCAGGTACAAATGCTTGTAGTCATCACACAAACATATCCCTTCCGCGATTCGAAACCAGGACCGTCGGCGGGAAAGGCAGGATCGCAACTCAATTCTACCATTTCCATGTTTGAAAACTGACACACAGGCCTCTACATTCGATACATCATACCAATTTTAAAAAAAAACATTTATTTCAGGCGATAATAACCCATATTAAACATAAATTAAAGAAAGATACATTAAAATAAACATAATGATAAATAAAATAAAATTGTTACAATAATCTCTCCATCCGGCTTTGCAGGATATGTCTTTCACAGCAATGCCGGATGTAGGGACAGTCCAGTCTACAAGAAATCATGCCCAGGACGGCGTTGGAGCTGCCCTGAACCCTGCGCACCAGGGAAGCTCCTCTTTTGCGCATAATTGCATAAAAGCAGTCTGTGTGTGCCGTTGCAAACATGCCTGAGGCGCTACAGAAACGAGACAGCCCCAACACCGCCCCAAACGCGTTATTAAATTGGACACGAAGGGAATTATATACACTGCATGAATATTTTGCCCACAAGCTGCACGTATACAAAGTTGTGTAGTATACCCTGAAAAGAGTAACCTTTACATCCGTGGACGATCCGGCAAACTTACGAGCCAACATGTTTGATCTCCAATACTCATTGGACCCAAGTCATGGTCCGTATTTCAGCAGAAGAAACATTACAAATTGACAATATTTTACTGGAGGGAGACTCTGTACCAGGGTCGTCTGCTTAGGTACCTCCGTCTTACCTATTTCTGCCGCAAAGCAGCAGTGCTTGCATTGCTGTGTTCCGGTTTGAAGGGTAAGATATGGCAGTGAAATTACTGGGTACAGTGACTTTACATCTTGTGTCACAAGTTGGCAACGTACACTGTGGTTCTTGTGGGGTTGCAGTTTTGCTGCGAATCTCACAAGAGTCACATGTATTATAGGTGACTGTTACCACTTACCATCAGGTGGGCAGTTTGCTTGTTTGCCAACTTTTGCAATTAAAAAAAAAAAAAAAAAAAAAATAAAGATGATGCTGAGGACCAGACTGACAACCACTCTAAACAATCTGACTTTATTTAAAGGTATAAGGTATGTATATTTGCTTTAGTTCAATTACTAGGGACTATCTCGGCTAATAACAGAAACGTGTAAAAAAAGCCTTAATTTTCATGAAACTAAGGTAAATATTCAATATTAGACACCACATACATTATTCTGAACTTATGGAGTTAAAGCAATTCTGTTATAGAATTCAAAATTAACGACGGTACTACAAAACCCAGGTGTTTCTACATTGATCCAGGCGGGAATCGAACTCGGGACCGCTGAGTGGTGTTACCATGAATACCGGTATGCGAGCCACGCAACCATGAAGGTCGTCTAAAATTCTAAATTAAAAGATTGTATAACACACGAATTGTCAATTGAAATGTACAATAATACAATTTACAACGTGAATTCATGAAAAAAAATATTGGTTTGATGGTACAACTCTCTTGCTATCCGTCTCCCAGGTGCGGTCAAATATAGGAAAAACCTCGTAATAATAATAATAAAGAGCTGCTAAATTAATCAACTATAATACATTTCAATACCGGGAATAATAATAGTCATTACTTGGTTGAGACCCGTAGCCCGTAGTGACTATCAATGCCTTAATGCTGAGTTGAAAACCCATAATATTTGTACGGTAAATGAACGTACACTGCGCCCCATCGGCATTTTCTCGATCAAAATTATTTGATTTTCTAATTTAAATTAATTTCGTCTGTAAGCAATATTAGTTGGTTATATAAAATAGTTCACAATTAGCAGTCATCGCGTGTCCTTATCATCATTTAACATTTTAAAGAGTTGTGTGGAACACCATACAATATTATTAATATTTTTTACATTCACACCAATCAGCCTAGCCCAAAATAAGCACTGTGAGGTTTGTATAATGAATATGTGTGATACAAAAATATTATTTTTTTATAGAAATATATATGAATACCCATGACTCAGGTACAAATGCTCGTATTCATCTTATAAACATCTCTCCCTTCCGAGACTCGAATCCAGGACCGTTGGTAATATTATAGGCAACTGTAAAACAGAGAAAGTCAGCGTAAATATAATTTGACAATTACTTGATATTACAATTAGAAACTGCCTAAACTCCACCGCTATTACATAAAAGGTAGTTTATTTAATAACAAAACTTTGTAGTAATTAAAGAAGATGCAAGTATTTAACCATTTATTTAATAAACATCAATCCGAATTGATAAAGAAAGAGTCTGTTTATCTTAAGATTTTAAACAGTAACTTCGGTACTCTCACTCCTTCTCCTAATCAAGAACTTAGCAAAGTCATCTTTCTGAGGGTCGAATGCGCTGGTCTTCTCGCACTGCGCCGTTGTGGCCACCTGAGCGATCTTGTCTCCAAACGCTTTGACGTCGTCTCTTTTTAATTCTACCATGTATTTGCGCGACTCCATTATCACAATAGCATCATCGCGAGCCATCGACCAAACGCTCGGCTGCACACGTGTCAACATATTTTGCCCGAGGTATACTCCGTGGAACAGACCTTGGAATTGAGGCTTATGAGGATAATGATCTAATGCTGAAAGCGACAGGAAGTGAATCTTTCCGTAGTCCACATCGATATAGGTATTTCGATCTTCCCGAAGAAGCAGCGGCACCTCCGGACCACACTCGGATATCTTTGCATCAAACTGGCCCATCACCATCATACCCAAATTCTTATCTTGCTCCAAATTCATTGCAGTCGCATCAAACTTCTGACGATTTTCCAACTCATACAACATTCGGATCACGTTCCTTTCAGAAATATCTGTCGCTCGTTTATAATTGACCCCTTGTGATGACTGGAGCATATCTTTGTCGTCACAATCCAACCCAAAGGTTATATAAGGCGATGACACTATATCTCCCAGGTATCCTCTGTGGAGATACCTGTCACCACATTTGCAGACACCCGCCACAAAAGTCACGTTTGGTCTACACACCTCTGTCTCCAGCCACGTGAAAGCCACTCCATGCTCTCTGAAATGCTTGTACTCTTGGAAACATATCTGGCTAGCAATTTTTTTCAAACGCATATGATAATCCCAATCAAAAACTCCTGCTCTATTATCATACCTCACACCGAGGCTGTGCCTCACCCGGTGTTCCCAGAGTTCACAGGCGTTAAACTGATTTGTGTTACCCGTTGTCCAAAAGTTAAACAGACTTTCCAAATAGTCTCGTTCCCTATACTTCGTTTGATCAATGGAGATGCAAGGTAATAGGCAGCTCATATATTCAGGATTTGTTATCATACCTTCGAGTTGACGGGCTTTTGCTATGAGGTACCTTGATGTTGGTGGTCGCAACAGTAAATTTCCGTAGACTTCGAGCCATCGCCTCGTTTTCTCAAGTAACCCGCACCTGGTGGTCTTTTCCAACGCTAAACCCATGAGAAGTAGTTGTCTTGCTATGAGTTCGGAGCATCCGTCGACGACAAATATGTTCATGTATCGTCTCGTGTGGCGATATGCTTGAGACATTGTTTTCAAAAGATGTCGACCGTCACATCCTCCAATGACGAGGAAATTGAGTTCGTACGCGTTTTCGTCGCCATACCTGAGATATTCTTGCTGAAGATCAAGAGCAGGGCTGACACCCCAAAACATATTTATAATTTCACTTGTCCCGTGTTTACACTTCTACTGACAGTGAAGGAATAAACGTTTCCAATGTCATGGCAACGCACGCGAAAAATTTAACGAAGCGTGGAATTTTCACGTTGCGCATAGGGCGTTTCCATGGTAACGATCTATTTATACTGGCTATACAATAAGAAATGTTTCTAAAATTTGTTTGTTTAAGAAGTTGTAACGTATACATAGACAGTGAGAGTTTTTTCTTTGTGACCCTAAGCAAACAAATTAAACCTACCTACTACTACCTACCTATTTTTGTAACCATTTGCCGCATTTTAATTTCTACCACCTTGATAAATGCCACAAAGTTCAATAATTTTTTTCCTCATATAGGTAATATAGGTAAGCAATCAAATATTGATTAAATAAAACGACTTTTACCGATTCAGTGTTTTAAGTGACCGATAACTGAGTCATTCTGTGATCATGGCTCTTGTAAACAAGATAAAACGTCAGGATTAAATAAACAAAAACATTGTATCCGGTAGTGATATTTTTTAATGTGCTGTAAGAACCGGTTAAGTATTGTATTATTTTCTTGTTATTGACAATTATTAGATATAAACCAAATATGAAACTTATTCAATAAAGTACGAAACGCGAGGAAACTCGTTGGAGTAACTGGAGGCAAATATTGATTCTCATGCTCGAGAGCTGTTTGCGCGTCATAATCAATTGATTAAAAATAATCGTAGGACCTCGAGCTTCGCCACGTGATTCAATGAGATGTAACTCATCCATTATATTATGTAACTCAGCATATTAACAAGAGGTTTCAGAAATTAAAGCAACATGATTATTTCATCGATATTAGTTTTGAAGGTTTTTAAACCCGGAATAAAATATACTAAGTATTTATATTGAAATTTGAACTTGTAGGCGCTCTAAAGTTAATTGACAGAATTTTCCTAAGAATATTTTAAATTCGCTTCAAATATTTGACCAAGAAAAATGATAATCAATTTTTACACCAAAATCTTCACTTTTCTTTTATTTATTTACTCATTTTCTTGCCTTTTCCGGTGATAACATCCAAAAGTATGATTAAATATTGAATATTGGTTGATATTGGCAATTTCTTAAATGGAAGGTATGATAAACGGATGGTCATTAAATTGGTTTTACTATAATTTAATACAATACTTTAAAGAGTGAAACTTTTTGCCTAAGTCTGTGTATCCTATCAAATACAATTCAGTGGTCTTTAAGTCACGAGTGTTTTAGGCAAGCATATCACATCCTAAATCACATCATCGCCTCCCATCAGGCGAAATAGGGGTGAAACATTTACCTATTTACTACACCTAACTACGGCATCTATATCCTAAACAAGCTGATATGTTTCCACGAGATCTGAGCCAACGTGAATAGTATCCATAGCACAAGCCTTACAGTGCTTACAGGCTAGGCTAATTGGTGAGAGTGTAAGAAATATTATCATTATTCGCATGTATCAGGTACCACAAAAAGCCACATGCCAAGCCTTGCTCATCACTAATCTCATTACTCCATAAATTCGCAGAACCAATTGTTCAGCGGCTGCCCCACCCCACATTTCTGCCTTGTTTTAAATTAAGTATCGGTCTGAAACGTATTAAATTTATTTTTAACAAAGAATACTGCCTTAACAAACTGTTTTTGGTTTAGACTATGGACTACTAGAAACTTGTATATTTTATCTTGATATATATAATTCTACTGTACAACCCGGTTACAATATCTGTGGACCTGATGACGTCACGTCAGCGCTTAGGTACGGTGCACAAAACAAGCATCATGGGAGAGTATTGTAAACAATAATAATTATGAACTATAAATAAAATATATTATACTTTTACTCTTTTATTCTTTTATTATTTTATTTTTTTATTCTTTTTCAAGAGAAAGACAACGGCGAGGTCCACAGATATTGTAACCGAGTTGTACGTGTGTATATCACTGAACTCCTCCTAAACGGCTGGACCGATTTGAATGATTTTTTTTGTATGCGTTTGGGTGGAGCCCTGGATGGTTTAGATTCACAAATCAGCCCGGCAGATGGCGCCGCAGTCAGCACAGCAACGCGTGGCTGGATCAGCTAGTATTATATAAGTATTTGTACTTTTCCCTATTTGAAAGTCATGCTGACAATCATTTATGATATTACTAGCTGAACCAGCCATGCTGTGGCTGTTATTATAATTTGGATTTTTTTAAAATTATAATGAAACCAATCCTATGTCCTAAAATGAAACAAATCCAGCAAAATTAAAAAAAAAATCAATATCGGTTGAGTAGTTTCGGAGTTCATCGCGGTCAAACATTGTGACATGGAATTTTTATATAAATAGATTACTTTTTAGGTGGTTACTTAGGGCTAGATTTGGGGGATGGCAGGCGGGGCTATTACCCTGGTGTCTCCATAAGACAGGGGCCTCTATTATAGAGATAAAAAACACAAATTGCGACGGATCAGCGATCGGATATTTTTTTATGGTCGATAAAAAATATCCGATAATATCCGATTTTTAATGAAGATATTTTTACATTGTTATAACAATTGAATAACCCGATAACGATTTTTCATCCAAAAATATTTAGGGGGCTTCCGTTGACCCAGGACCTCCAGACCTCAGAAACAAATATTTGAATGAATTACTTGAATTAATTGAATGAAATAAATATATAGGTAATTAGTTTCTTTTTCCACTTTATTTCCTCGCATTATAACAAAATATCAAATATTTTAGTACGCATAGAACGCAATAATTTAAAAGAAAAGAAAATTCAAAATATACAAAATTTTATTTAAATTAATGAAATATACCTAAAAAAACTTTCTTAATTACTACAATGGCACGCACATAATAACTAAAAATAAAACTAAATGCAAAACTAAAGTGAAAACTAAAATAAAACCAAAACCACAGACGATAAAAATAATCATTGATCTAATTTTGTCAAAATTTGCGTGTCAACATTCTAATTCCAGACGCTTTAATGAAATAAACTGATTTAAAATACCTAAATAATAAATTAAACTTATACTAGAAATATTCATTTCAATAATAACAAAGTTTAAAAATCATGATGTGATCTAGTCAAGCTTAACGACAATGTGAAATTTGAATTCAACAGAAAAACAATTACAACGGACAAGCCTTAAAAATAATAAGTTTTTTTACTATGTTTATTCACAATGCCATATTTCTATAAGATATAAAGTATAATCATTCAATTACAAGCGACTTTCAGACAAAAGTTCGCCAGTAGCTTCGTCTGTTAAAATGGTCGGCTTGGGAACATAAAATCTTGAATTCGACGAAGAACTCTTTTTATCGGTCGATTCTACAAAACTTACAGGTGCCTTACCCGACCACCCGTACCTAAACAAGTTCATCCACAAGTTCCTGGTTTTATTAGTTCCCAAAATGAAGAACACGAAAAGAACGAAACCTTGAAATGATGTCATCAAAGTGAACAGATAAGCTGCCACAATATTAAATGCGAAAAAACCAAAAATCCAAGGTACTCCACATAAGAATGCAAGTAAACAACTAACAGAAGCAGTTCTTAAAGTATCATTTGTACCGCTATGTCTCCGAATGCTACGATCTACGTACATAGAGAATGTTATTTTTAAATACAACGTCCAATTCACGAACCATATTATAAAAATCGGAACATACACTGTTAACCAAATAGCTAAGCCAGATGGATAACAAAAACTTGCTGTCGGCGCTTTCTCTTCAAATTCTTTCGAGTACGCATTTGGATTTACAGCAAGAAGTATACCGATCACCACAAACGGTAAACCCCAAGCAAAGGCAGAAGCATACCATAATTTCCTTCGAATATCTTTAGTAAACACTAAAACTAACTTCCTATAAGACAGTATGGATACCACTAACATCCAGCAAAACACTGTTAGAAGTGAATAATGTAAGGATATTCCTAACGTTACACAGACGGTATCACTTTCATTAAATTCAGCTAACAATGTTATTATAAAACAAATATCTAAAATAAACACAGCTGTACACAAATGTAGCCATATTTTATTACTCTCGTTCCTTCTCCATGATTTAAACATTATACCCGTCAATACGACAATCATGATACCAAATATGGAGAAACTGTTTCCCACGATTGATATAATTTCTAAGGCATTTTCATGAAACTCGGGGAAAACACTTCTGGTTACGACTATCTGCGCGAAATGCGTGAGGTGGTCACAACGACATGTGTCTAAAGAATCGTTTTGAGTTGCCTTGATGAGGGTACATCCTTCCCGGGACCAGAAACCCGTCCCATTGTCGCCAAAATTCCAATACGCACATACTCTAGATTCATTTCGACGGATCTCTTTTGTGAACGGGTTCATATGCATTTCCACCATCTGAAACAGGAAATAAGGTGGTAACTTAAAACATATATCTTGTCAATTTATTTCAGTAGAGAAATTTGGACAAGTTTTTTTAGATTTACATTTTTATGAATGGATGTATCTTTAAGGCCAGCAGAATTAATTAGTAATTGGGCATAACCTAAATTAATTTTTTCCTCGAATTTCAGACCTCTTTCGCTCGTTTATATCGAGTATTGATGCTAAATACTCGACAGTCGTTGAACATAGGCACTAGATGACCCACGAATCCTCTGATTTGCTAAATAAGTCAATGATCTGACAATTCTAAGTGTGTCTAAGTAAGATATAATTATTTTTTTCATTTTATTTAAATATCCACAAACCTCTCCCGGATCAAGACTAGTCAGATTCTCAACATTGACGCCGAGTACATGACTGTTAACGACACAGTCGTCGACGTTATGGAACGCCCGTCCGTTCCGGAAAACCACGAAGCTGATCCGTCTTGCAGACTCAGTCACCGAAGAAGGCAAAAACACGACTGTATCTGTCTCCTGCGTTTGGAAAGAGGGATCCTCCTCTGTAAAAAATAACAGATGGTAAATTATACACTCGATTCAAATATCATATATCAATTTGATGTCGATAACTAAAAATTAAAAAGATAGAACCGGCAGGTACGCGTGTGAGTTACGACTGTTTGATGCGGCTACAGTATACGGCTACGATGCTACTACGGCTACGAATATTTTTGGTGATGCAACAAACTGTGTCGCTACTGCTTTTATTGCTTGCTTTTGTTTTGCTTTTGTTTATCTTTGTTGCGTTATTAAGAGATGTAATGATACAGAGTCCTTCAATAACACATTATTTATTAATTTAACACACCAAAGTGTTTATAAAGTTAAAATTTAAACTTTGTATAGAGTTGTGTTATCAAGTTACAATAATTAGAATAATATTTATGCAAATCATATTCATATTTCTTATCAACTCGCTCTGAATGTAGTTTATTTATTACTGACAATGTAAAAGAATTGTTTTTTCTAACAAATCAAAAGTAACAATATCTGATTTTTATATGTTCTCGAAACCCTGGGTTTGATACCCTTCCGAGTAAATTATATTCAACGTCTTTTTTCATTTGTTAATTGTTTGGATTACTGCCTCTGTAAACGACAGTGTCATCGAATTTCATCATCGCTAATTAAAATCGGGAGTTTAAAAGAGGCTAAAATTTTCAGATAGACAGATTTTAAAATTATTTAGTCTGATATCATATTTTCTTTCATTGATAGAAAACTTACAATAACAATAACAATTTGATGTTTGTCATCTCACGATGGCGGTTGAAACATACTAGTTTAATTTAAATACAAATAATGGTACAATGCAATACGGATGTATGAACGAAACAAGGATAAGATATAAGTAAATATATTCAATTAAATTGCATGAAATTGGTTTAGTTTTCACTTCTGTCGGCACTCCCTAAGTTTTCGCTGTTTTTTTCTTAATAGTGACTTTTGGGGCTATGCTTTTCAAATGGAACTTTAGTCATTGCGACCTGAAGGGCCTATTATAACTCGCCTCCCAGTTAGAGTAACTCTTTTAGCTGAGAATCCTTTAGGGAATCCAGAATCTTCTTTAGCTCAGTTCCCTCGGGCTACATAATATGTCATCCCAGATGTTTACTGCGTTTGTGGATTAGGGATCCACATCGCGGATGTTGACGGGATTAGGGATCAGATATTTCGCCAGTTCTTCTCGGAAGGGCCTCCCACCCAAGTAGCAAACAAATGTCTTAAAAAGGAATTGAAGATATCTTGAAGGCAAGTAGACGAATTCCAGCTGTTGTCTTGGCTAAAACTAATATGTCCTTCAAGATATCTTCCAGATACTCTCCAAGAGCTAGTTAAGTAAAAATGGGCACAGCATTTAAGGGCATGTTAAGAAAGAGTTAATACTACTGTTAAGATAAACTTTAACCCTATTTAAGAAATGTGGTTTAGCAGAACTCTAAACATTGACTTTAAGATATCTTGTAGGTTGATTTCAGATCAAGAGATAGACTTAAAGATATCTACTATACCTAGTTAAAACTTTCAATATTGAATTGCAGATATTCGATTTAATCTTAGTGAAGTAAAATTAAAAACCTATTTTGCTTTATAGTGATTTAAGTTACATAATTTTATAAAATATAGCGAACTTTTAATTCATTACAATAACTGTTTTAAGGTTTAGGAAAATGGCGACTAAACAATTAATTTTTATATATAAAAAGGCTTTCTTATGTCGTTGAATGCATTGGAAATTAAAAACGCATGATTGTTTCTCGTGTAAAATCTATAGATAGTGCTATAAAACAGACGGGCTGTTGAAATACTAGAAAAAAACAATAAAAATTTGTATAACAATATTGCAATATGTTTATTTTTTCGCATATATTGCAAAGTGCTTCATTTTCTATAAACATACTAATTATTCATGTAGTTAGAATTACTATAACAAAATTAATAATGTTCAATTTACTCTAGTTTTTGATGAAGTGTTGTCGGAAAATGTATAATATTTTTTTCACATAAAGTGCAAAATGGCGTTAAATCATAAGTTTCCTTACGAAGTAAGACTTTAGGCAATATTGATTTAGTAAGGCTATTTAAGACAAAGTAAAGACAAATTACATTTGAAGTAGTGCTAGTTAAGAGATATTATACTTAACTTATTCTAAAAACCGTATTGGCAAAGTACTATTTGATACATTTTGGTATTAAGTGATTCTATAGTTTGATTTAGTTAAGATCAGATTTCGTCTTAATATTTTCTTAACTTGACATTCTATAGTTCTTGTTTATTTTGTGGTGGGAAGAGGTTTATGTAAGATAGTCGAGGAAATAAAATCAGCGGTAAATACTTACGTGATATTAAATAACTATCCAATTCCCATTTATTTAGAGGGCTAATAAACACAGCAACAATAATGAATAGGTACCTACATTAAATAACTTCTGTTCCGCTTCATTACAGGCAAATTGTTCATCTCATAAATGTTACAGAGAATTGGTCAAATTTCTACTTTTGAACTTTTATGTGGGTAAGCCGTCGATATTGACATTTATACATAAATTGACATTTTTACCTAATTTTTCAAAATACTGCAGAATATTTTTATTTAAATCCGTTGTGTCAGTATTCCCCACTGCTACAGGATTCTATATCTACAGATTTTATTGTTTTCAGAAGTATTCTAGCGTCTTTTGGCACAACACCTGGATCATGCTTGTCAATAATCTGCAATAAGGCATTGATTGCAGTATGTGGTATATTGTGATAAATGGACCAGTTTCTTAATTGGTCTCTAAAATAAAAATCATGATCAACTTTTGATGCGTTATCGTCAGCTCGTGTTGATCGATCGATTAGTGTCGATTCATTAAGAGTTGGAATCACCTCAATTCAAATTTACCGTGGTATCATCTTCCTACCCGTGAAAAACAAGTTCAGATATGCTCATATTTTATCAGATCTGTATTATGAGACTGCCCAGATATAATCAGATTGAACAGATATATCCGGATAGATCCAGATTAAAATACTCCTACATTACCGATCTGATCATATCTGAAAATTATTATAATAATTTTAATTAGTCAAAGGAAACAGTTCTGATCAGATTTGATTATATCTGATTTTTAAACCGATTAAATATATGTTATTCCATAGTGTACTGTGAATTTCCCACTGTTCTTGTAGCTTAGTTGGCCGAGTGGTTAAGGAAATGGACTTGAAATCCAAATCTACCCGTGGTTAAGCAGTTGGACTTGAAATCCAATCCAAATCTTCCTTCGCAGGTTCGGAACCTGTTGGAGGCTAAGTTTTTTTTTTTTTGCATACTGTTTATTATTTTATTTTATTATATCTAAAATCACCGAGAAATTCAGATACGAACAGTCTCATAATACAGATCTCATCCGATCTGAAAAACTTGATATCTGATCAGATCTGAATTCGTTTTTCACGGGTAGTAATACATTAACAACACTAAGGTCTGACTCGAAGGTGTCGCATTGCTCACGTTTGCAGCATTTAAAGGCACATTCGAGTTATTTTTGAAGTTATGCTTCTTTAGGCACGTTATGAAAAAATGTTGAGAGTGAAATTTTACGATGCGCGTGTGAGATTAACTTAAAAAAAATAGAGAAGAGAAAAGAAAAAGGCAGAATACTAAAAAAGTAATTTTAATCTCATTTAACAGACAATCATAGAATGATTTAAGCAAATAAGAAGAATGTCATGGAATAACATTTATTTAAACATTTATCAACATAATTTAGTTGAACATAAAACTATCCAAATTAACTTCATTTAGTAAAATAGTGTGGAGCTATCCAAAATAACCTTATTAAAACATTTTTGAAATATCAAGTAACAAAGCAAGGTATACACTTTACTAATTTAATTCTGGGTTCGATAATAAAAACATATTGTACCCATATACCAACACACAAGCGGTACATAGTATGTCTTCCTAACATGTACTGAATAATTGTATACTTAGCTTAGGTCCGTGCGGTGTGGCTGCCGCGAATCAAATGGGCCGAGTACGACCGGAGCACAGTCTTTTATAGGCGGTGACAAACAAGTGAGTCACATCGGACGATATTCTCTGACGTCACTCATTTGTCTCTATTTAACAATATCTTTCAAATTGACTATGAATTAATTATATCAAAAGAGATTTAAAGGAGGTTAACTAGGATATTAAGCTTTTAATTGCAAAAATAACTTAATAGGAACAAATTGTAAGGTTATGTATACAACACACATTGATTAAATTGGAGATATTAATGGATATATGAAAACAGAGTTTAGATTACTTAAAGGTTGGTTTTTGCTTTGGTAAATTATATGATTCCTATTGAAAACAATTTGTCATTTACATACAAGAAAATCACTCAAACTATCAAGCAAAAGATGCTTTTCTTTAAGGTAAACAAGAAAACATGTGTAAAATACTTAATTATCATACTTTATAGTTAATAAATCTAACACGGCCATACTGACTAGTACTTCGCTCTCGAAGTACATACGTTTGTTTAATTGTAATTGCTGTAACTATCTGAACCACAGTCATATCACATAATGAGAACTAATCGTCTTTTCACTTGTATCAAACTCATTTAATCAATAATAATTTCCCCTCTCTATTGCCTAGCCATGTAAACCCCTCATCCGCTGCTTATGAGTTAGGTTTACATCAAGCAATAGAGCGTCCAGCGGAAGGGATCCCGTTTACCTAGACATACTAATCCCGTCCACCCGCTGCCGGTGGGATAGATCAGTACCAAGCAAACGGTCGTCCAGCGGCTTTATTTGTCATCCCGTTTACCTAGACATACTAATCCCGGCCACCCGCTGCCGGTGGGATAGATCAGTACCAAGCAAACGGTCGTCCAGCGGCTTTATTCTATAAACCTCTATGCCTAGACATGTACAGTTCCATCATTCTATGATACGACTCTGTTTCACCAATTACTCAACTAATCATTTTCATTATCACCAATTACAAGTTCATTTTCATTATCATTATTTATAAGTTCATTTCATTATCACTATTTACAAGTTCATTTTCATTATCACTTTTTACAAGTTCATTTTCATTATCACTATTTACAAGTTTATTTTCTATAGAAGCATTTCATCTATGAAGTTATGTTCATTTCTAACACGGCCAGACTGACCAGTACTTCGCTCTCGAAGTACCCAATTTACTATATACTTTACTGGTTAGGAACACGATTTTTTTTTTTATAATTTAGTCTCTTCATTTCATTTGTTCATAATAGGCATTTGTTTGACTGCCATTGGTCTCTGGCCTTGTCATACCAGTCCTATCACCTGCTGCGAGTAAATTTCAGAAAGGTATCAGGGCAGTGACCGACCAGCAGTTTATCATACACATTTGTTTGATTGCTATTGGTCTTCTGGCCTTGTCATACCAGTCCTATCACCTGCTGCGAGTGAATTTCAGAAAGGTATCAGGGCAGTGACCGACCAGCAGTTTTTTTTTCATAATAGCAAACCAAACAAATGACCATAAGAATCATTTCTTTCAAACAATGTAAATTTTTTCATAATAGCAAATCAAACAAATGACCATAAGAATCATTTCTTTCAAACAATGTCTATTCTTCATGTTGAATTAGCATATATTCAGAGGTATACGTAAATTAGGTCTTCTTCTACATTAAATTTATATATACAGTCGAACCTCTATAAGTCGAACATCAAGGGAGACGCCAAAAATTTCGAGTTATAGAGTTTTCAACTTATGGAGGATTTCGACTTAAGCGGATTTTGATTCGACATAAAGAGTTTGAGGTTTATTCTTATAAATTTTGAGTTAGAGAGGTAAAATAAATAAAAATTCAACTTGCAGAGGTGACAAACATACATATTTTTATTTATTATAAATCAACATTATTTCAAATCATTTTAAAATAAAAAATATGGCATTAAAAAAAGTCAGTAATTTTTTTTTGCTTTAGATAATTTGGTTGTTCTCTATCTATAGCATTGTCTAATCTATAAAGAGCAGAAAATTCTTCTTCTTCGGAGTTACTGGTCTGCTCTATAAAATTACGTAAGGTATTCAATGCAGTTCGCGCCTCTTTGATGGAAACCCATGGAGCGCATGTACTATTCACGTCTTCTATGTCATCTAAATCATTAGTATCGGTTTTCTGAGCTACTGAATCGATAATTTCGTCATCAGATAATGTCCCAGCAGTCATAACTCCATCATCGCACGAAACAAAGTCCTCAAAGGATATTCCTGATTCAGATACCACTGCGTTCCATTCTGCAGGAGGTGAAATAGAAATATCGGTTTCAGCTACTACTGTTGATGACGATGAAAAACCACAGTGTACATAACAGTTTTTTATTGTAGTCGCAGTAACATTTCGCCAAGCTTTATCAGCCATTCTCATGGCTTGCAATACATCTATAGTAGAATTCTTTTTTTCTTCCATACTATCCAACATGTTCCTGACAACTTCTTTTCGATACAATGACTTGAAGTTTTTAATGATACCTTGGTCCATAGGCTGTAATTTTGATGTGGTATTGGCAGGCAGGTAATGTATTTTAACAGCTTTCATTTGTGGAATATCATTGTGAGCTGTACAATTATCAAGGAACAACAAGATTTTTCTTTTTTCTTTGGCCATTTTCTTATCAATGCTTATGAGCCAGTTTTTGAAAATTGCAGAAGTCAACCATGCTTTTGTATTCGCTTGATATTGCAGTGGTAGTGATTTACATCTTGAAAAACAACGAGGTTTTTTAGATTTGCCGATGACTAATGGTGAGAGTTTTTCTGTGCCCGACATGTTTGCTCCTAGCAGGATAGTCTAGATAGCAGATATATTTATTATCGTATACTCCTAAAATGTTTTCAAGTGTACACAATAGTGTACACTCACATTGTCGGCAAGTTCTTAAAGTCGGTAACTTATTTTTGTTCGAACAATAGAGGTAATAAATTCCAAATGATCAAGTTGTAAAGGTTGTAAAATAAAACGTTGCTATGTTCGAGATACAGAGGTCAAATTTAATTTTTCGAGTTATAGAGTGAAAATATGTACCAAAATGGCTTGGAGGGACTCGGTGATTATTTCGACTAACAAAGGGTCAAGATTTCAAGTAATGGAGGTTTTGGTGTTTGAAGGGAAGGGAACAAAACATTTTTTCGAGATTTGGAGGTTTTTGACTTATCGAGGTTCGACTTATAGAGGTTCGACTGTATATCCAAATTATTCAATTTTTTATTATCCTTTTACAGTGATAATTTTTATTATGAATAAGCATTGAGAACAGTTTCAATAAAATTAATAATCAACTGAAATCCCCTTAAAAGTATCAAATGAATTATATTATACTGTAATTAGTGTATTATGTTTTTTATTTAAAAAATCTAACACGGCTAATGATGCTGAACAGAATTATTATCCTGCATTTTAACAAGCCGAACCTGTACTTGAGTTATATTTCCATTACAACCAATAATAACCTAGTTAGTGAAAACCCTGTTGACTTTTGCACAATAGTGTGTATTGATTGTTGCACTTTCCACAAACCGTTCGGCCAACCTGCTTTACTAACGGTTGTGATGCTGCTCCAACCACGATCCTTGGCTACGGAGTCGATGTGCTTGCACCAACTTTCTGCGCCGTTGTCATTATTTTCTGGATCAAACGGTGACAATCCAACGTCATCTTCATGGTGATTACCAGCCACTGCATCACGAATAGCTTTTAACAAAGCCTCAAACACAGCGGGATCCATCTGTAAAGATAATCAAGTTAGTGTTGCTTAAAAGGGGTTCGAATCCCACTTCTGATGTGAGATTAACTTAAAAAAAATAGAGAAGAAAAAAGAAAAAGGCAGAATACTAAAAAAGTAATTTTAATCTCATTTAACAGACAATCATAGAATGATTTAAGCAAATAAGAAGAATGTCATGGAATAACATTTATTTAAACATTTATCAACATAATTTAGTTGAACATAAAACTATCCAAATTAACTTCATTTAGTAAAATAGTGTGGAGCTATCCAAAATAACCTTATTAAAACATTTTTGAAATATCAAGTAACAAAGCAAGGTATACACTTTACTAATTTAATTCTGGGTTCGATAATAAAAACATATTGTACCCATATACCAACACACAAGCGGTACATAGTATGTCTTCCTAACATGTACTGAATAATTGTATACTTAGCTTAGGTCCGTGCGGTGTGGCTGCCGCGAATCAAATGGGCCGAGTACGACCGGAGCACAGTCTTTTATAGGCGGTGACAAACAAGTGAGTCACATCGGACGATATTCTCTGACGTCACTCATTTGTCTCTATTTAACAATATCTTTCAAATTGACTATGAATTAATTATATCAAAAGAGATTTAAAGGAGGTTAACTAGGATATTAAGCTTTTAATTGCAAAAATAACTTAATAGGAACAAATTGTAAGGTTATGTATACAACACACATTGATTAAATTGGAGATATTAATGGATATATGAAAACAGAGTTTAGATTACTTAAAGGTTGGTTTTTGCTTTGGTAAATTATATGATTCCTATTGAAAACAATTTGTCATTTACATACAAGAAAATCACTCAAACTATCAAGCAAAAGATGCTTTTCTTTAAGGTAAACAAGAAAACATGTGTAAAATACTTAATTATCATACTTTATAGTTAATAAATCTAACACGCGCGCATCACTGCAGCACAAAAGTTACAGTGTGAAGTTGGCCGCAAAAGCGATATAGAATAAACTAGCAGGATGAAGTTGGCCACTAATTATGAATGTGTGGGTGTGTGTGTGATTTTAAATTATATATGGTAGTTAAAAGTAATTTATATAAAATTATAATAACAATTTTATATTATACTAGCGGCCCGTCCCGGCTTCGCACGGCTGGACAAAATTCTTTAAATTTTTTCCAGCATTCAATATAGCCTATGACACTCAGCAATAATGTGCCTTTCTATTGGTGAAAGAATTTTTAAAATCGGTTCAGTAGATCCCGAGATAACCCCTTACAATTTAATAAATATACAAACACACAAACTTTACTTCTTTATAATATTACTATAGATAATAACAATATAACAAGTTTATTTAAAAGTGGTTTTTATTTTATTAACTTTTTAAGTGCGTTTATTGATTTGAGGTTAACTGTCGGAATGTATTCTTTTTATTTGTTTGTATTATAAATTATTATTATTTTTACATTACTATTGGTTAAACAGTTTATTTTAATGGTTTTTGATATATTACTTGATTCTGTTTACCTACAGATATATAGGAAATCTGTTAATCTTTTGACGCTACTTACTGATCACTATATAATTTTTAAATTTATCTTTCTTTTCGCATACAAATAATACGAGCACACGGGGGGAAAATTTTAGTTATCTTTGTTTAGTAACGATAAAGAAGTATAACTTTTTACGTGCGTACATAAGTACACACAACTTTTTTTTTAAATATTTCTTTACACATCGAAGAAAGGCACCAGATCTTTTTATTTTTCCTGCTTCATCCATGTTTCTTTTGGTTATATTTGGAGAAAACGTCCCATTAAATGAATGTTTACTCTAATCTTACTCATTTTAGTAAAAAAGGAATGAAAATATACTTCAGATAATCAATATCAATAGAACTTGGTATTAAAATCATCTTAAATTTATCTAGAAAATATTTTTTTTCTTAATGACTTTTAAAAGATACTTTAATTATTCAATAGAGTTTTAAGTGAGCTTTCAAATAATCTGAGTAAAGTAAAAAAAATATTTTAAGTTTTAAGTGTAGGTATACTTAAATCAAACTAGTTTTAAGAATACTTAACTCGTTTTTAGTATTCCTTACTCGCTTAAGTAGCGGTAGTTTAAAACTATTTAGTATTAAAGAAAGAAAAGACTTCAGGAAATCCTTTTTGATTTATCAAAATCCAACTTTAGATAAAGTAAAGATATATAAGATTTAATCACTTGTCATAATTGCTACTTGGGCAATTTTTTAACTGGTGGTAGACTCAGTAGTGTACACCGTAATCATAGTGAATAATTAACAAAATAAAAAGCAAATTAAAACAATTTTGATATATATAAATGTTAACAGTTAGGAAGTTAAGAAATATATGATGACCAACCAAGGCATAGCTGTCCTGTGATCACGGCTCGTGTAACCATAAATAAGTTATTTTAATTAAATGTGTAATGTGCATAAGAACTAAATCTGTTTACAGAACATTTTCTAAAATTTTTATCTAAATCTTCCCACCTCTTATAAATGCAAATGTTTCATTTCTAAACATTCCGTCTCTGCCTGTCGCCAACCGAACTCCTCTGACGGGATTTTCGGGCCGGCTGTCCGCGATTAGCAGTGCCACATTACCACGGACAGCTGTACCAGTCTGACCACTCTTCAATACCACCCTGCTTCCTAGCTGATCCAGCATGTGCAGCAGATGACCGGGTATTGGTGATTCATTTTTGTCTTCAAGAAGAACATCCACCTGGGAATGAAAATGAATTGAAAACCACTTTATTCATATGCACTTAAATAAGTTGTTTTGAATCGTCCAACATTTTTACCTACCGGGTGGTAGGTAAAAATGTTGACGTTGAATGGGTATTCAGGACGTCTTTTAATTGGCAAGAAGAATGGGCGCTCGTGAGCTTTAACAGAAGTAACGACATTTGCAATACTATACGTCGTCACCATACATATTCCAGAAAAAAAAATCTGTTATCACAATTATAGTAGGTTTCATTACATCGTTGATTACAACACAGTCAAGAAGTATCTGTTTTAAGTAAATATCCCGAAACATTGCAATAATATACTGGGAATGAACCTGGAGATTTAATATTAAAATTAAGTCATTCTCAGCAATTTAGTAAGTTCAGGAATTGTTGAGAAATAACCACTTTGCGTCTTTTATCGTTAGGTAGCGGTTGTGAAGAATGAGTTGTTATAATATGCGCAGACCCCTCTGCCCCACTGGGCACTCTGAAATGCCCAGGGCCACGCGAAGCTACTCTACTCTCGCCCAAAATAAGGCTATCGAAATTACTTACTTCAATATACTCGACTGAAGTTTTACCTGATCAAAAGTTTGATGTACAACCTCTGCCGAAAACGAAAGAGTTTCGTTTTGTAGCAACATCTCAAGGTCATCCAGCACCTGCTGTACATTCTCGTCGGTTGACACCTGTAGATTATCAAATACCTTAAGCCTTGTTAAGTCATCACCTTTCAGCATAATCTTCAACTAAATACAAGTGCATTTATTGGAGGAACAGCTCCTATGGATCAGCTTCAAAAACGCAATGTCTGTTACGCTACAACTTCCCGAATTCTTAACCGATTTTTTTTTGTGTGGAATCGAATCAACACATTTAGGACCAGATTGTGACGGAATTTTGAAATTCACAAAAATAAAAAAGTTATGACCAAAAAACATTGGCTCTATGGGATTTCTCATTGAAACAAAAACGTGCGCTTTTTTAAAGTTACCGTTCTTATGGAGTTTTAAAATTTACTAAACGTTATTGTTTTTTTTAGTGTTACGCTCCGCTCCAATATATGAGGGTGGGTCAAAAAGTTCGCGGAATGGAGGGTAAAAAGTAAGAAATAAAACACAAAATTATTTTTCCTTCTCAATTATTTCTTTTTGTCGTCAAAATAGGCCGAAATTGCGCTCATCACTTCTTCATCGCTGGAAAATTTCTTCCCTCGAAGCTCTTTTTTCATTTTTGGGACTATTTTGACTTCAGACTATTTTGGATGACATCTCTTCCCAAATAGTCTGGGGAGGTTTTCCTTGTTTGGTAAGGAACTTGATGACTGCGCGAAACTCAATTTTCTTTATGTTGCAAATTTTCTTCCGAATTGACTTGTTAATTGATGTGTAGCTCAGGTAATCATGACCTATTTTTTTTTAAACTTAGTATTTATACTCTTAATGAGTGTCACAACTAGTGCAGGTAGTAAAAAGTCACCTTTCCCCCCTCCATGCCCCTCATTCCGCGAACTTTTTGACCAGCCCTCGTATGGTGCTAACGAAGCTTTATGCTTAGCGACTGCATCGAGCTAGTTATAAAACCTTTTCCACTTCAAATAACTTGTAAGTCATATAATTAACGCGCAGGCTTCTCTAACCCTAGGATACACATGCCAATATTAATCACATAATTTTAGAGACATTAAAAAGCGTTCCAATGCAACTGCTTCTATTATACTAAATAGTATTTTAAAATGCGAATAGTACTTATTATAATTCTTAACCGCCTTATGTATACGCTCATTAAAGTTTTTATAAAAAAAAAATTATTTATTTATTTTCCAATTGTTGTCTTATGTCGTAGACTATAGATAATAACTGGGTGATTGATAACATGTAATAAACCACATTTATCAAGATCAAGTAAATATATTTTTTTAATCAATATTTATTATTTGTTTTTTTAAGATAGAACTGTAAATATACAGTAAATTGCAATAATATTCATAATATACTATACTAGGTCGATGCCGTCGCTGAGCATAAAGTTTCGCTAGCACCACACATTGAAGCGGAACGTAATACAAAAAAAAATCAGTTATGTTCAGTAAATTTTTAAATTTTATAAGAATGAAAGCTTTCAAAAAGCGCGCGCTTTTTGTTTCAATGGGAAATTCCATAAACCTGATGTTTTTTTATCAACACTTTTTTATTTTTGCGAATTTCAAAATTTGGGCTCTGTCACAATCTGGTCCTAAATGTATTGAATCGATTCCATATAAATATTATTAAACACGGTTAAGAACTCGGGAAGTGGTAGGCTTAATGGTAATTTAACTCCGTTGTTATCTGGGTCTTGAATTCGTCTCCCGTTTGGTATATATTTTATATAGACCGCCTTTAAAGTGTATTACAGTTAGCAATTACTTTAAATTTAAATTAAATATATAACAGCTAGTTACCTCTTTGATAGCTTCTTCGTTCTGATGTATATAAGGCGTCGTATATTCAATGATCTCCTCACTTGACCAGGGCTCCTCAGTGATCGGCATATCTTCATCAACTTCAGTGTTACTCTTTGGAACAACAACAAAATTTTCATTATCGTGTCGTGACATCCTGCTCCAACATTTAAAGGTAGATTATACACCGATTAGCGCATCGTTCTACTAAGTGAGGCTTCTTTTTTAAATAAATAAAATAATTATAATTATAAATTATTTTAATAGAAAAATATTGGAAAAAATCGACTCGGCTCACTAGTGAATTCTCAGGTGGGAATCGAACCTTTTTTTTTCAATATTTTTCTATTAAAATAACTTTTTTTAAAAGATAGCATAGCAGGGGTATAATAGATGTCGGTCCCCCTGCCCGAGTTTCTTTCGCCAGTTCTTCTCGGAAGGGCCTCCCAATTTCCAAACTGGTAGTAGACTCAGTAGTATACAATGTAATCGTAGTGGGAATTTAATAACTAAATAAAATGTAAAAATAAAACAATTTGATTTATATAAAACAATTTTAACAATGAAGAACGTGCCCGATTTATTTATATTGTGAAGGTAGTAGAAAGATCATGACAACCATTATGTTAGTCATCCTGTGATCACGACTTCTGTACAGGAGTCGAAACGACAGGATTAAATTTAAAATAAAATATGCGCAAAATCCGTAAAAAAGTGTTTTTTTCGTATGAAATGATATGGAAATAATCTTTAGTATAAGTTTTTTTCATCTTCTCCTACCACCAGTTTTTTTAAGTTTGGTAAAAAATAAAACAATTCTATAAAATCTTTTGATTGTAGAAAATAAACTCGTATCAAACAAACTGTTACAGAATAATGGACTGCACTATAGATGATTAACTCTTCGGTTCAGAACTCTCGTGAAAGCGATGGGCAACGATCTACCAGTGCAATCATAGCACTACGTCTCGCAACAGCAAGACCAGACACCGTAGCCGAAGCCTCTACTTCGGTAGAGGCTTCGGCTCTACCGAAGTAGAGGCGAAGGAGAGCATTGTAAAACCACCAGGCATCGCATATTAAGACCGCCTCGACACCAGCCACGGAGCAGCAGGCGGCATAGTCGCTCTGATCACGACTTCATCACAGCAGACATCGCAGCCGTAGTATGTACGAGAGTGGAAGTGTAAGACTAAATATGTAGCCAGTGTTCAATTTTCTTTATATTTTGACGTAAGTGAAGATTCTCAGAGTTGGTAAAGTGATATGTTTCATGAAGTAGTATGGTTAGCAAAGTTATAAAATTAGCAGAGTAGTATGGTTAGCAAAGGAATGCAATTAGAAGAGTAGTGTGGTTTCTAAAGTATTGTGGTTTGCAAAGTAGTATGGTTAGGAAAGTAGTATCGTTAGTAAAGTGAGGTGAACAGCATTGAATGACTATCGACATTTCTATCGTTGTTACTTAATTTTCGATTCTTTTCAAAACGTGTTGTATGTTTAATGGAAATGGTTACGGTGTCGTACAAATATCGATGTTGAGTTTTATAATTGTGTATATGCAATTGTGCATAAAGTTGGTTGCGAGGACGCCACCATATTGTCAGGATGGACGAATGTAAGCCATGCTAGCAATTGTTCAGTAATTATTATTATCAAAACGAAATTATGAATATGAGTACAATTATTAAGTGAGTATAAAGATGTTTGAAAGTCACTAAACGATTACGTGTAATTGGCCGATTGCGGTGATTGGTCGTGCGCTGTGATTGGCTATTTGTCAAAGCAATGGTTCCCCCCCCCCACTATTTGATGTTACAAAAGGTTTGCCTTGCTGTCAATTGAGCCCTTTTTACTTCGGTCTGTCGACGAGGAATAACCGCTTGCTGTTATTCTGCTAGTTTGACTTTTTCCATGCTTACAGAAGAAACAATAGTCACATTAAGTAGATATTAGGTGACGAACAAGAAGGTATTAAAAGAATCCATCCATGGAAATATTGATGAAAATAACATACACGCATCCATACAATTCATTACATACATCATTCATACAAGCTCGACGATTAAGAGTACTTTTAACCTGTCGTTTTTTCAGGGCACCTTCTATTTATACTTTGTCCAATGTAGGATGATACTTTTGACAGTTGACACCTATATAGAGGGTATAAAGTTGCTAATGCGATGTCAAGTCAAACATAAGGAAACAAACGCAACCTTAGTACGTAGCAATAAGGAAGTGACAGCTGTCAAAAGTATCATCCTACATTGAACGAAGTATAGTCCCTGAAAGTTCGCCTCGGTCTGCCTTTATCGAATTGCACATTTGCCTCATATACTTGTCTTGTCTGTATTTTTTAGTCCTCCCTCTCTACATGTTCAAACCATCTAAGCATCCCTTTTTCTATCTTTGTTGCTAAATCTTCTTTAACACCACAACACTTTTTTATCACATCATTCCTTATTTTATCCCTCAAATTAAATATATAACTCACCCTTATTACAAACGATGTGAGAGTGCAGTCATGCATTTTGGGATAGAAGAGTATTAAAATAAAAGCTCTTCCTTCAAGAGGCTTAAACGTATTGACCTCCATCATATATTTGCTATTGGTTGGTTCTTCGCCAGTCCCTGGGAACCAATATCAACAAATTTGAGTAAATGAAATAGAATTGTATTAAATTTTACCTAACATAAATATTTGATTACAAATATTTTACTAACAATGTGAAGGAAAACCTTGAGATAAAAGGTTTTTATTTATTTATTTATTACAAATCATTGGATAAAGCTTGACGTAAGTTTTTCGTCATCTACCTTCCAAAGAGCAACAATTTTCAATAACTAAAGAAGATAAATTGAGTTTTGAAAGTTGAGAATGGAATAATAAATTAATTGAAAACTGAATTTTATATTCATAATAATTTACAACAATAAAATATTTTCTAAAAGTCAAAAGAACTTCCATATTTACCTGGCGCAGGCTGTATAAATATAGACACTAAAGGTATCAAAAATTTTCAGGCATTGCAATTTTAATGATTTTTTATATTACCAAAACTTACGACTTATGATTCGAGATAAAGTTACTACATTGTGTGTGTTTGCATGCGTGTTTGTGTATGTGTATGTTTGTGGGGATGTGTGTGTGTATGTGTAGGTGTGTGTGTGTGTGTGTGTTATGTACCTGTTATAAATTCGAAGTTGCGAAAGCCAGGCGCTGCACAGCAAAAAGCTGGTCCACACTTCCTGTACCACATTTTGTAACCTCTAACTGCATTGTCTGTCGGGGAATCTATAGCCAGGAGAGCCGTTCCACCATGAGTGAACACGGCCCTCTGTCCTTCACTCAACTCAGATAAAGCAACCACCTCGTGTATCTCCATCAAAAACTCTGTGAGCACTTCTTTTTCACTTTGTGTACCATTATCTGCTGAAATTATAACAGATTTGATACGATCTATCTGAAACAAAATAAATCATTTGACATGTTCAGCATACAGTATATAAATATTTAAAAAGAACCTGTTAAAATATTATTTATACTTTAATTGCGTACATTTACACAAATTACATTTTGACCGCGATGAACTTCTAGACTACTCAACTGATTTCGATGATTCTTTTCTCATTTTCCTGGTTTTTTACGACTTACGACGTAGGATAAGTTTCACTTTAATTGAAAATAAATAAAATGCAAATTATAAGAACTAAGCTACAGCAACGCGTGTCTGGGCCAGCTAGTAATATATATAGAAACAGTAAATAAGTCTTCACTAAATAAATAATTTTTATGAATTAAATATTAGCTTCTGCACCCGTAGATGTGATTTGACTCCAACAATGATTTTGCGGGTAACAATATTTGTATTTAGGAAACGAATAAATAAAAAATCAATTCTTAAGGAGTAAACTCCTTAACAAAAATAATACGTAGGTACACGTATACAAAATACCACGGTTGTTGTGATGCCTTCTCTCAAGCTTTGAACTACGCATGTGCACACAAACACGTATTAACACGCCTACATAATGCTTTCTATCTCATTTTATCTTACGTTAAATCTTATGAATTTATGTGTCTATCTCTTTTTACTGTCGCTTTTTCGTTTCATCGACTTTTAAATCACAACGATGCTAAAGAAGTTTTCACTTCAATAATAATAATATTAACGTCCTTAGATTCCTCTATCTGCTAGAACTCTAGAACTCCATATTATCTGCCCATTATATCACTATTTATTATGTACTTGCTGACCCGGCCACGCGTTGCTGTATCATAAATTAAAATGAAACATAGCCCATGTCCTAAGTCGTAACAAATCCATAAAATTGAAAAATAATCATCAAAATCGCATGAGTAGTTTCGGAGTTTATCGCGGTCAAACACTGTGACAGGGAATTTTTATACAGGGTGTCCCAAAAACGACACGTCACAGTGACACTGGAGTTAGGCCAGCACAAGAGGCATCGAACAAGCCTAACATGACCTCAGTAAAAGTTGCTCGGTTTTCAAGATATTTCCAATTTAAACTTTTTCTAAATTTTCAAGTTTCTTAACATGTTCAGTGCTAGCATTATGTTAGATAGCCCTCAGGTTTCCATTTTTCTTTTGCACTCTTGTTGCGAATAGTTGCTTAAGATGATAGAAGTGTTATTTCGTTGACAACTTATGTAAAATGTGGAAAAATACTGGATTGAACTTGAAAAAAATTGAACAACGAAAAATAACTTTCAACTTTGATCACTTGCCGTGAAAAAAATTTCAAAGAAACTAAATGAGCAAATAACTTTAAAAACTTGCATGTGTTATGCCAATTCCAAAATGGTATAACACATGTATCTTATTGGTTTAATAAGTTTACAGTAAATGCTCGAACTGTCTCCCTTGAACTCTAATACATAAGTGACATCGCCTAATAAAATTACGGCTCAATGTTCTTAAGCTGATTTCTGATATGGTGCGAGCTGCATCGAATACACGTCGCCGTAACTCTTCTTCGGATCTTATTGGTTTCGCATAAACTTTGTCTTTTAGACAACCCCAATAAAAGAAATCTAAGGGATTTAGATCCGGGGAACGCGGTGGCCATGAAATTGGCCCCTGTCGCCCAATCCATCTTTCGGGGAATGCGTTGCTTAGGTACTGACGTACTGGTAAGGCATAGTGTGCTGGGCAGCCATCTTGTTGGAACCACATCCTTCGTCTCAGCGCCAACGGAGTATCTTCCAATAATACAGGAAGGTTGTTTCGCAAATGTTCTAAATAATTTTGTCCATTCAGAACAGGCGGCAACTCGACCGGTCCCAATATTTGACCGTTGAAAATTCCCGTCCACAGATTAATTTTAAATTGGTACTGTGATCGGTCTTCTCTTTTTTCATGTGGGTTGTCTAATTGCCAGCTATGGATGTTGTGCAAATTGATATACCCATCCCTTTTGCAGGCTGATTCGTCGCTCCATAACACTTCATTGAAGAAATTTGGATTTTCTCTCCATTTCTGAATCATTGTCCGGCAAAACTGGACACGCGCAGCGTAGTCCGCCGGAAGCAGTGTTTGGACGCGTTGGATATGGTAGGGATGGTATTTGTGGCGTTTTAAAATTCGATGTGCCGAAGATTTGGGAACACCAGTGCGGCGTTCAATAATTCGCACTGAAGTTCCTGGCTCCTCTCGTACTTGCTCTAACACCACGTTGTCGTCAACAGTCCGAGGTCTTCCTTCTGAGTGACTCACTCCAGGTAATCTGCCATCACGATAAGCGTTCACAACTCTTAAGATCACTTCGTAAGTCGTCGGATTACGGATTGGATATCTTTCGGAGTATAATCTTGCAGCCAATCTTGCGTTGTACGAAACATTGCCTCGATTGGAAACCTGCCTGGTTTCGCCGTAAATCAAGTGCATGTCCGAGTAGTCACGGTGAGTGTATTGGGTACCACGATTTGCCATCGTTAATAAGACAGTTCCGTAAAGCAATATCAGTGTCCAACAGAGCGCCGAGTTGTCGTTCAAAACAGAAATCAGAGTCCAGAGAAAAGCCAAGTCGATTTAAATTAAGGAATACACGGAAACAAGGAACGCAGAGATTAACACGGTTGTCGTACGAAACGCAAGGTAACGAACTGTCGTAACAACTTGATTTGCAGTGCAGGGCCATAAGAATTAAAACTACAACCCCTCTTTCTTCTCCATTTCTTTGAAAAGATGATAACGACACGTACGTCAAAAACAAAGCTATTTGCTTACAATATCTAGCCGACAAAAGGGTAATAAACTATCCTTATCTTTCATTCTCATGCATTTGACAAACAAAAAAGCTAATAGATAACAATAACAATGCCTTATCGTTGCGCGTGACATTATTTTTTTACCTGCTAGCGGTAGCTTCCGGGGTTCCTAGTATTAGTGAAGCATTAAAAAATCGTATAATATTAAAATAAGACACATGTGTTATACCATTTTGGAATAAGCATAAGACATGCAAGTTTTTAACGTTATTTGCTCATTTAGTTTCTTTGAATTTTTTTTCACGGCAAGTGATCAAAGTTGAAAGTAATTTTTCGTTGTTCAATTTTTTCAAGTTCAATCCAGTATTTTTCCACATTTTACATTAGTTATCAACGAAATAACACTTCTATCATCTTAAGCAACTATTCGCAACAAGAGTACAAAAGAAAAATCGAAACCTGAGGGCTATCTAACGTAATGCTAGCACTGAACACGTTAAAAAACGTGAAAATTTTGAAAAAGTTTAAATTGACAATATCTTGAAAACCGAGCAACTTTTACTGAGGTCATGTTAGGCTTATTCGATGCCTCTTGTGCTGGCCTAACCCCAGTGTCACTGTGACGTGTCGTTTTTGGGACACCCTGTATATTAGTGTATTATAATAACTTTTTATATAGAACCAGTTTACCGGACTCATGAAGCGTTTTATTTTGTTTTTTGTACTTCAGATCCTCAGTTCACATCCGTAATTTTCTCTTTTATATTTTTACCACCCGCACCCAACCCCCGGTCAGTTATGACTGAAAATCGATGTATCATCCATCTCGAGGGTGAAAATATTTCACCGAGCCTAGATTTTATCTTGCTAGTACACAGGGGTACATCTATACAACGTATTACAAAAAACCCCGTAAAAAAAATGTAATAAATTATCAAGGCAAAAAATATTGTTTACCCTATTAAGCTGTCACTGCATAGAACTGAAGTTATCATAGATTATTTAACAGAATGTACTCTTTAACGGATTTTGAGTTTTTCATTCAAAAATGTGTAGTTTGGTTTGCGAGAGTATCTTAACGGTCGCTTTCCACGAGGATGGATCGGCCGTGCGGGACCGGTGACGTGGCCTGCTCGTTCTCCGGAACTCACACCCTTGGACTTCTTCTTATGGGGTTATGTGAAGGACAAAGTCTATTTCTCCGATTGTCCAACTGTTTTAGATATGGAGCAGCGTGTAAGATCTGTTTTCGCGTCAATAACACCGACAATGGTGCGAAATGGCACACAAGCCATATCCCGGCGAGCGAGGTTGTGCATTGAGCAAGGCGGAGCACAGTTTAAGCCGTTTCTGTAAATTTGTTGTTCGTTACGAAAAAGTAAGTGTTAGTTTAGGTTGAAAGAGACCTAACATAAAGTACCTATTTTTATATTTTTTTATGCATTTTCAATGCGATCTTATAAGATCGCATTTACCTATATAGATAAAGTACCTATGTTTTTAATTTAATTTTACGCATTCACAATGCAATATTTCTATAAGATATAAAATACGTGTGTAAAAAACAACTACGCCTCCGAGCCCTCAGATGGGATGGGATGGATCCCATCTGAGGGCTCGGAGGCGTAGTTGTTTTTTACACACGTATTTTATATCTTATAAAGTACCTATGTCAGGTCAATAACAATATTACATTTACTTTGACTTGTAATATTGTTATTGACTCTATGTAGTTCCGCGGATATTAAGTAAACTGTTAAGTAAAATATTCTGTGTTATTTACTCTTTAATTATATTGAAGAACCAGACACCAGATAACTTAAGTTTCTTTTTTATTTAGGATGGGTTAGCTCTTGATCCCAATCCTTAGACAGAATACACGATGGAACAAGCTAACCCAGAAGGTACCTTTTCACCTTGGCTTTGAAAATGGACGGGTTACTTATAACCCGAATTTCCGAGATCTTAATCTCGGAAATACAGACGCAGGGAGGGAGTTCCACTCGTTTGCTGTGCACATGATAAATGATGTTTAAAAGCGCTTGGTGCGACAGGTAGGAATAGCAACCAAGAAAGATGATGTCTGATGGAAAAAAGGAGATGGCGTTATGAGTTTTAGTCTGGTATCAATTTACACCAGATTAAAGACCACTCTCAGACCAGTTTTTACCAGTAATCAATCCATTAAAACATACCATGATGACAATTTGTTCCAAATTCTGCACAGGTATCGGGTTACCCTCGTTTTCAGTCAACCGGCTTCTTAAGTAAATTGTATATTTTTTTAAAGTTTCCACCTGAAAGAATTTTATGTAATTAAATAAATAATAAGTCTTTGAACTAAGCATCAAAAGAACTTTTTTCCGGTTAATTTATAGAAAACATGCAATAATTTTATTGGTGTTTACCCTTTAAGAATTGATTTTCATATAAGGCGCCCGGTATGAAAAATATGAAGGGTAAAATTTAGTGATCGAATGACAGCAGTACGTTTTTTACGTTACGTTTACGTTTTGTACGCAACATATCGTGCGTATCTTTCACTTTTGTTTTGAAGTTTTGTTTCATTATTTTCAGTGCCAGTTCAAAAACAATCTTTCTTAAGGAGTAAACTCCAGTCGTGCGTCGGAGCTGACACACACATACACACACACTTTTATATTTTATTTGTCAAAGAAGATTTACAGCTATAATTACAATAATTTCTAGAACCAACCTTTACATTTACCTACAAAAAATAAAAGAAAACTTTATTTCGTAAACAAACCAAGCTTTTATTTTGTAAATAAAGCCTTACTTCTACGTCCTTCCTTTGTGTGTATGGGTGTGTGTGTGTGTGTGTGCGCGCGTGTGTGTAGTGTGTATTTTAGATGGTCTCACAAAGTTCGTATTCATATCTATCCGATGATTGAAAACTTAGATAAAAATAAATTTCTTATGTGTAACATTCCAATAAAAAATCGTAATAGTTTTATATAACTGTAAAGGTTATTATATTCGATGTTCTATATGGTTACCTAGAATATGAAGAGATGGCGCTGTTACACAGACCCAGCCTGACCTGACGTTAAAATGTTCTGCTGATCCTTGTGGGAACATATGTTTATGTGATAAAGCACTGTCTATAAGTTTCTCAAACTAATTAACTTACTTAAAGAATTTATAATATCGAAAAGTTCAACTTGTCCTAAATGTCAGGCGAGACCTGAACCCACGTCCCTTCACTATCCCTGGAAGGGTTCCAATTGAGCTATCGAGACGTTGACAAATATTTCTAAAGTTGACGCCAGCGCCATCTTCTTCATGCTCTCGGTACTACTACTAACAATATCGAATGTAATTCTTTGACAAGTATCAAGTAATCGATGAAGTAGATACAGTTCTTGTTATAAATTCTTTAGACATAAAAATCTAGCGGAACATGCTTAATTAAAAAGATATAATAAAAAAGCATGTGTTCAAATCACACGTGGTAGAAGTGAAACCTTCAAAAATAATAAGTACACGTATACAAAACACCACGGTTGTTGTGATGCCTTCTCTCAAGCTTTGTACTATGCATGCGCACACAAACGTACATAATGCTCCCTATCTCATTTTCTTCTACGTTAAGTCTTGTAAATTTATGTGTCTGTCTCTTTTCACTGTCGCTTTTTCGTTTCATTAAAATCACAACGATGCTAAAGAAGTTTTCACTTCAATAATAGAATATGACTTGAATGCTGTGACTTAATTAACATTGATAATGTCCTACTGCTACAACACAGGCCTTCGCTGTGAATAAATAATCTTAGGAATATTAACATTTTCAATTAATTAAGTCTATTTAATTACTTCAATGATGAGATGTGAGATAATTATCAAATAAGCGACGATGCGATCTAGGAGACACCTGTTCATTCGTGACTTGCAGACCCCTTAATTGAATCCGTTGGGAAACATAGAATCACACTAGTTCCACTTCTTAGCCTTTATTTACTATGCATGAATTAATATAAAAAAATTGGTTAAACTTTTATGGACTTTTTAATATTTTAACGAATTCGTTTACAGACTGGATATACATAGTAATTTTTTTTCATAGTGATATTTATGAAGTTATTACAACATATATATAAGTTTATTGCAGGGAAAATATATAAATTTACAAAATTATTTCAACAAAATTACCGTAAGGCATTCTTTAAAAAAAATCATGTTTTGTTTTGGTAAGTCGCGTTTACCGAATTATCGCCGTAACAAAAGCTCATTATGGTTTTAGTAAACCTTAATTTAACCTAATACAAAACCGTAAATATTTTCTCCTGTAAAATTTTCAGTTTCGATTACCGATTTTTTACCGAGGAAAAAGAGCCATGAACACATACCGACGGTAACACATCATATAACCAGGCCAAGATTTGGAGGTCTGGAGGCCCCATGGCAACAGAGGCACTGAATTTATTGCCAATATGGGTATACTAATGTTCTTGCATTAAAGCTCTTGCATATTCCTCCGCTTTAAACATTCTAAAAAATCTGAAAAATCATGACAGTGGTTGATCCGTTGTTTATTTATCTCTATCGCGGGAGCCCCTCCCTTATGGAGCTCCCAGGGCAGTAGCTCTGCCTGCCCTCCCCCAAATCCGGCCCTGCACAAATAACTGATACCGTACACGATTTCTTGTGTCATCCAAATCTTTTTTAACACCCATTTGATAACTACTCGTTTACTAACTCTCCACATTCTATTGATTTGTTTTATAAAATTATTTTCATATGTACCATGTGGCCTGTACTTATATAATTAAGTAAATAATCAAAGATCTAGACGCTCACTACTTCGCTATCGAACTATTAAAAATATTTATAATATTTCGATGACGAAACATTTTTTTTCTTCTCTCACACTTCAATTGTGATATAAATAAAACAGTAAAGTATAAATAGATAAACTTTTAATTTGATATTTTAATTAAATCTTCATACAAAGAGCGATATAAATGCGTTTTCTTACAGTTAGCAACATATAAAACTAACCAGTATTAAACTCGCTTGTCAACTATAGAAACAAAATTTTTCAATCCTTTTTTCTAGCCTATTTGTATAACGGCGTGTTATACGATATGCCTGCAACATATACGGAAGCTGGTTACATCAAAACTTTAAACAATACACACAATATTTCAATAAACTTTTGATTTGTTCTGTACATTGATATATGTATATAACATTTATTTTAATAATACTGGTTCTATTTAATCTGTAATAAAGTAGCGTGTGACATGACATTACATATATAGTATCTGTGAACACGCCTTAAGGTTTTTGTACGTTGACAATACAGTTAAAAAACGATGTTAGTTCCTCAGAACAATAACTAATATTGTTCTGAGGTTAGTTCTTTATACAAATTGTCTTATGTTGTGTTTTCTCTATAGGAAAATGAATGTACTCTTTGTAATTGTAATGGTGTAGTTCTTTACAAATTCCCAACGTAACTCCGAGCTATAATTAATATGTTATTATACACAGAAGAAAAATCATATCAAAGGGAGATGTTTCACTTTGGGCCTGAGCTTTGGCAGTTTAAAATATATCATAATTTGTGAAAACCAAAATATTTGTTGATCACTTTCTAATAGTACGTATATAAAGTTTCAGTAAAAACTCAAGACCATAAAGACCACACAGAGTAAGGTCACGTTTGTGGAGTTATCTTCATATCTAGTCTGTGGTCGACATCACTTTCGTTATTCGGTCACGTCCATCGACATATACTAATGGACATGCCGCACCCGTATAACGTGTAATTTCTTGGTTTGAGATGAATGACGAAGATGGCATATGCTTTCGGAGTAACGCTATCTTTTTCATTATAGGCAATTGGGTCTCAATTTTCATGACAGGTACAGCATATATTTTCAGAAAGATAAAGATAATCCGAAACTTAGTTTTATCTCTTTCTTTCGTAGTGCCACAATTCTTACCGCTAGGGCATGTTCATAAGTATATGTCGATGGTTACGTCAAACCATTTGTATTTTCAGTTTATGCTTATATAATTCAGAACTGAAAACTGCTGATTTTAATCATTTTATATCTTTGTTTTTTTTTTGGATGCCACAAATTGAGGCGAGGCCCGGATGACATACAAAACTGAAACATCTCCTCCCTTATAATATGTTTATATAATATATAGCTTATATCCATTTGAAATAATGTGTTTTCCCAATGTCAAATATATTTTTCAAGCAGACTTTGGGAATTGACTACAATATGTACAAACATACACAATGCACTTTCCCATTATATGTTACATAAATAGATGAATGCAAATGCTTGTAAAACTTAAGAGTTATAGCACAATACCGTGTGCTACAGTAGTTAGTCTTCCTGCTTAGAGCGATCTCTACCAGACAACCTTTGGATGGAGAGAAATAACGCAGTCAATGACATAGAACGCTTACTTGGCATAATTTGAAATAGCTTGCTGGCTGGTAATGAATAAAAAAAAATCCTAACCTGCAATGTATGACAATTTATGCATACTAAGATGCCAAGTGATTTCTGCGCTACAAGATTCTGCCAGATAAGGGTACTCTATAATGTATTGATGTAATAAAGCACCGCGACTGTGTAAGTCTTTCGACCTCTCCGTCATATATATATACACAGATGAATTTATTAGCAAAACAGTTGTAGGTTTCATATGCATAATTTTAATACATAATTCACATATTACAAATACGCTTAAATTTATAATTTAAATATTTTTGCATTTTAAATGCTATCTTTAATGATAAGTTTTAATAGAAAAAAACGAAGTAGGCTTACAATAACTCGCTTAAGAATAACTTGTAAGCCCTATCGATTTTTTCTAGTATTTTCTATTAAAATTTCTAAAATACTCTAAAAGTTGAGGTTTTCACATAATCAGGTATTTCGTTAAAGTTTATTATATTTATAAGTTAATAATGATACAAAATGTTTATATATTCGCATCGTAAATAACTATAATTTATAATTAGTATATATTAATAATCGAGATATAATAATACTATAGAAGTAATTACAAGAAAACTTTCAACCTGTCTCAGTTGTCAAGCGGGAATCGAACCCATATTCTTTGTTATTCGAGCGATTACTCTTCCAATTGAGCTTCTGAGACCTTAATTTTGTTAAGGTTGAATTTCTTAAGCTAATACCAGCGCCATCTCTCCGTGTTTTAGGTACTACTACCTACAACAACGAATGTGATACTTTTACAAGTATCGAACAATCCATAAAGAAGAAACATATGTATCTATTATATATTTAGGATATAAAAATCTAGAATTTAAATATTTGAACAAAAAATATAATCACTATAAATTATTTTGTTTTTTTACTAAAAAGAAAAGGATATATATTTTACAACACAGACTAGACATTTTATTTCGAGACAATAAAATTTACTAAGCTAACAAATATACATCATTTTAGAAATATAAAAAATGATGTTATTATTAACGCTCTTAATTTTAATCTAATTTAAGTATTACTAGAAAAAATTCAATTTGTTTTATCGGGCGAGACCCGAACTCGCATCCCCCCATCCCGTCAACTAAGCTACCGTTAAGTTAGGAGACCCATCGAATTTTTTCAAGTATTTCTTAAGCTAACTACAGCGCCATCTCTATCACTTACAACATTGAATGTAGTACTTTTACAAGTATCGATCAATCGATAAAGAAGAAACAGCTATGTAATAATTCCATTTTTTGATTTGATTTTTTCTACTAATAAAAGTGGCATTATATGCTTATTTAATGACAAAAATGTAATAGCTTTTAATTTAATTTTAAATATTCAATAATTATCGTTGTTGATATTTCAATATCATGGAACCAACAGTGCTTAATACCCGCGTAACTTGGTAGCGACCAATTTTACAGGAGAGCGAAAAAATCTATTATATCAACTACTACGTCATTTTCTGATTAAACTATAAACATATTTAAAAATTTAAGTACTTTCATATCACACGGGATGCCTTTTTTGAACCTATACACGCGAAATATCATTTTCGATTTCTTTGTATTTACGCGATATAAGCAACTGTTGGTTACGAAGTATTGCAGTTTCAACGACGTAATGCGATATATCCGATCCAAATCTACGTTTAACAGCGGATTCATGACAAATGTCAACAAGTGCCGAAGTGATTGGGAATGTTCTAGCAAATATCGATAAAATCATTCGCACTTTTACTTTACAAGCAACATTATCATAATATTCTAACATTACGAAATTACTAAAAAAAACAATTTTATTGCAATAAACACAAACAGAGCGAACGGTGCTACATTTCGGTTTTTGATAAGAAAACGGTTCTATTCGAGTCCCGAAGGGTGTTTGTGAGATGAATGCGGGCATTTGTACTGTACCTGAGTCATGAGCAATGATATATGTTTTTATAAATATTGCATTTCTATGTTACATATATGTATGTCTATCCGTTACCCTAGTATCCATAACGCAAGCCTTATGGTCACTTTAGGATAAGCTAATTGGTGTGAATGTAAGAAATATTTTTTTTTACCTTAGCTGCCTACTCTGAGTACTGCATTCCGGAAAACGTGCAAATCCGTCCAAACCTACATTTAACAGTCATATTGCTCACGAGTTAAAATGTTGGTCCTTCGAGCCGGTAAAGTGAAGTGTGTTTGGGTTTTGTAGGAGGTTAATGGGAATATTACTAATTATAGTGAAAGTAAAAAAGGGTGTGTATTGTTTATTCTACAATAAACAATGTATATTCTTGAATTTTATTTAAAACTAGCTGACCCGGCCACGCTTTGCTGTGTCATTATAAATTTAAATGAAACCTATCCTGTCTTAAGTCGAAATAAATCCAGCAAAATGAAAAAATGCACATCAAAATCAGTCGCATACTGTGACAGAGAGTTTTTATATATAGTCATAATTTATGTTAAATCTAATTTAATTACAGACATCTAGACAATTCATCCTTTATTTTATAATCTTCTATGGAACTTTAGGTCCTCTGAATAAATAAATATTGTCATTACACTACGACAATGCGATATGTTGTGGTACTATTAATGATTTGGATCGGAAATAGGACGCAAATCGCTTTCAAATTACATAAGCTGGTTACATTAACCTTACTGTCAGAATTCAGTTAAAAAAACACATACTTTTTATATTGAAAATATTTGCCTAATTTAATTTCTTATAACGACAATATTTGGCTATCCATGTTTTTTGGCTGCAGTTTTTGAGATCTTGCAGAAGATACCTACATCTGTACTTTTCATTATCGAGTTCCAAAAAATTATCTCAACTGCTTCTGTTTTATATTTCGCAGTGGCGTATAGTTATATTTATTTCAATAAGATATGAAGCAACAAATGACAGTCTTTTATAGTTGTTTAGATATTTTATGTACAAGTACCGAAGACTAAACCAAACTATTAATAAGTTTGGATTGGCTATCCTAATGGCCTAAAACATAACATATTATCTCTGTCGTCAAAAGCTTTTATTCAGTAACAGTTACAGCCAAATATAAACTTTACGAAACTAGAAGGACGTTATGAAAGGGGGACGTTATGAAAAATTACGGGTTCATACAAACAGCTTGATAAATTATTTAAATAATATAAATTTAACTTATTTTGCATCTTTGGAATTCTACTAACAACTAATTTAAATCATAAAATAAATCATAAACCTTTGATTTTAATCAACATAATACGGAATATTCAAATAAAATATGAACACATTCGAGAAAAAATATGGAAATCCACATTTAAAAAAAAAAGGATTGTAAGCGTGAAACAAAATGTGACCCCAAAACAGAACAGTTGAAAATCAAAATATTGCATAAATATACAACTGATAACAATATTGGAGTTTTTGTCTTAACCAGCTACCTTTTCAAAGCCTCTCTTGAAAGGTCACGTCTATTTCATAGCACAATAATACTGTAAGCTTAAAGCTGATTACGGCTCTGTCAAATTTCTATTCTTTAAGGTGATTTAGAGGCTAATGATTAAATCCTTAGCCCAAGTAACAGACAACTAGGAACCTTCTCCTAGTAACAGATAGGGCTGTCACATTTTTGTTGCTTAGCTGTTAGTGTTAAAGGGAAGTAATAATGTAGCCATATCTTTTACTGAGGAGAGAGAGATCTTCTCATACTTAGGAGGGGTAGTATTATGTTTCAAAATTCTCTCGTACGCGAAGACGGCTCCTAGCCGACATCGAAGGTCAAGAGAATCTAGAATCGTCCGGCGAAGCCAGTGACCTCGGCTTTGACGTCTTCGCCTCGATGGACGAGGAACCCGCCTCCGCCCCGCCTCTCCAACCAGGGCCCGTGCTCCGATTCGTATAAGTCGAGGACGTGACCGGCACCTTGCGAGTCTGCTTAATCTTCAACTTGTTCAGCCATAAATCTCTCGTCTTCTTGTTCCCGACGACGAAGAATATGAAGAGAACGAAACCTTGGAAGGTGGCCGTCAGCGTGAAGAGGTAAGCGGCTACGACATTAGACGCGAACAACCCGAAGAGCCACGGCAACCCGAACAGGAAAACGAGCAAGCAACTCACGGAGGCGCAGCGAAGCGCCTCGTTCGTGTCCCCGTGCCTCTGGATCCTGCGCGACGCGAACACGGAGCGGACTATCAGAACGAATAGCGTCCAGTTCGCTAGCAGCATTAGCGCGATCGGTGCGTACACGGCCAGCCAGAGCGCGAGACCGGAAGGGTAGCAGAAGGCGCCGCTGGGCGCGGTTTCCCCGAAACTGGCGGCGTAGGCGCCAGGGTCGGCAGCCAACAGGGCTCCAACTACGGCGAAGGGTGCGCCCCACGCAAACGCCGCCGCACGCAGCAGCTTATGCGACGCGTCCCGAGTAAAGACCAGTACAAGCCGCCGATACGACAACACGCCCGCCACCACCATCCAGCAGAACGACGCCAGCACCGCGTAGTGCAACGCCACGCCCACCATCATACAACCCATGCCGTAGCCCTCGAAGCGGGCGAACACGGTTGCCGCGAAGCAAACGACCAGCAACAGTATAGCGAGGCACAGCTGCAGCCAAATCTTGTTGCTGTACTCCCGCCGCCAGGAGCGGAACGCGGCAGCGGTGAGCGCGATCGCCACCAATCCGAACGCCGACGCGAAGCAGCCGACGAGCGAGAGCACCTCCAGGGCCCTCTCGTTCTGTTCAGAGAAGACCGTCCGCGGCACGAGGATCTCGGCGAAGTGCGTGAGGTGGGTGCAGCGGCAGGTGTCGAGGTGGCCGGGCCCGCCGCGCACCAGCGTGCAGCCCGCCTGCGACCACGAGCCGCTGCCGTTCGTCTGCGGGTCGAAATGCCAGTACGCGCAGGCGCGGCTCAGGTTGCGGTCCGGCACCTCCACCAGGGGCGTCAGGTGAATATCTATCACCTGTAAAACATACGAGTTTCGTGAGTATCTGCCGGTCGGCCCCGAAGCCAAAAAGATCCCACATTCACACCCGGGTAGTTAGCTGTTAATATATACTAATCCTTTTTGTTAAATACTTCATAAATGTGCACTGTTTCCCGGGGAACTAGAAATTTCTAGTAAAAATCTTGTGAGCGTAATCGGTGCACAGATGGTCGATCGATCCAGTTACGAACCAATAGGATGCCTTGCATTTGAAGGGCATTATTGTTATTTGAATTAAGAAGATGAGATGATAAAACGAACGTCACATAATAAAGCAAAAACTAAAACATTAAAGCGCTACCATGAAAAGACAAAACACTTGAGCAAGTAAAAGAAGCGAGAAATGACGAATGTCAGCCTTCCAAATATCAAGGAATCCTATTGGACGACAACTAGATCAACATCGCCGCCTCATTTGGTTCTTTCAAAAAAATGTTCCTACTTATAACTTGTGGTGAAATGAGCCTCGGTTTTAGTACGTGACCTCACCTCGCCCACGTCGAACTTGGTGAGGTTCTCTACATTAACGCTGAAGACTCTGCTGTTGACGGAGAGGCTGGAGGGGAAGGCGCGTTGGTTGCGGAACGCTACGAAACTGACGCGACGCGCCGTGCGTGTCACTGACTGCGGAAGATATACCAGCGCCTCTGTACTGTTGGCTAGGAGAGTTGCAGAGTCCACCTCAGCTGAAAAACGAAAGTAAAATTTTCTATTAAACCCCTTTCAGTCACAGAAGAGTAAAAAAAAGAAAATTAAAAAAAAATTGTGATATATACTCTAACATTTTCAGTTTTTCTAACCAATCGGAATATTATCGCTATTTGAAGATGTGTGAATAGGGTTACGCAGGTTTCCTTGAAAAGATCGCGTCATGCGACTTTTACTCTTTTTTACTGTTCTGTGCTTTCTACAATAACGATATGTAAAAGACCGAAAAACAGGAAATTTTGTGGCGGTAAGCTAAGGTGTAAAGCTTGCTGTTCACCAATTTACTGTCACTAATGAGCTTCTCAGCTCTGCGCTGCGTGTCCAGTGCAGCAAGTTGGTATTTTGCTGAGCCTTCCCAAAGGTGGCTGGAATATTCCATGCAAGATCGGACTTGAGCTTTATATAAAGTTAAAAGCTGTCCCGGCGTATATTGCTTGACCTTATTGAGGACACCCAGCTTTTTGTCTGCAGTTTAGAAATTCCATACTTACGGGTATTATAAACGCTGTACTTGACAAATTATTTTTAATAAAAAAACCATAAATTATGTTTACAAAGCTCAGTAACTCAATTGAGAGAGCATTGGACAGGACATCCAAAGGTTGCGGGTTCGATTTTCGAATGAGAATTTACTTGTGAGCCAAATTGATTTTTTCTAGTTTTTTTCTATTAAATTTCAATCACATTTATCATATAAGATAACATTGAAAAATGCAAAATATATAAAATCATAAAACTATACTTACTATCAACAAAATTAAACGTGTCGGAGCTGAAGCTATCATTGTCCCTGGCAGCCACTCTCATACCGCGGACAGGGTTCTCGGGCGTGACGTCGGCTAAAAGCAAGGCAATATTGCCGCGCACGGTGGCTGCAGTTGGCGCCCCATCCAGCTGCACTCGCGCGCCCAACTCGTCCAACAGGTGCAGCAGTTGCCCGGGGATCTCAAAGCTCTCATCTTCCAGCTCCAATATATTATTTACCTGGCAATATGATTTTCGTATTTTTATCATACGAAATTCCTTTTACATGTCGCAAATATCTCAAAAAACTTTTAGATTAGAGTCGAAGCATAGATTTTATTATTAATTAAGAAAAGACACGTTGTCTTGGGACGGCGTAACATGAGGTAATGTGAAATATTTCTTTATGTCGCAGCAGTACATTAATATTACGAAGAAGACGTTGTAGAATTAAGTACTCAAAATATGGACTTCAATAATTTACCTGATCAAATGTGTTTGTGATACTCTCTAATGGAACAGTATCATTCTGCAGCAAGTTTTCCAGGCCTACTAACACCTGATCCAGCTGCTCCTCAGGCTAAAAAAATAAAGTCCAGCTATAAATATCACACAAAAACCTCATTCAGCTTTTTACTAACCGATTATTTTCATTTACTTTGAGTTTTAGTGTAATTTTACTATTGTTATTCATAGAAATTAAATAAAATCCTTTTTTCCTAAAAGTTTTTACTTCAATTTGAAACTATTATTGCAATTATAATTTGAACAGTTCTTATCTATACTAATATTATAAAGCTGCAGAGTTTGTTTGTTTGTTTATTTGATCGCGCTAATCTCTGGAACTACTGGTTCGATTTGAATGATTCTTTCAGTGTTGGGTAGTCCATTTGTCGAGGAAGGCTATAGGCTATATATTTTTTTCAAAATTAGGGATCCGAAAACCTGTTTTTGCGCTGCAAAAACTATTAACAATAAAACAAAATGATGTACTACGGGTTTGTAGATCCCATTAAGACCTACAAAAAAGTCCGCGAGAACATATATCTAGCTATCATGGTTTAATAACAATAACCGATTTTGTGTTCAAAATAATTATTAAATCGTCTGAAGAAAAAAAACTACGTTAAATATGTATCGTAATATTAATCTTTATCGAAATTAAGCATTATGTTATCAAGAGTATTTATGTAGAAGTAAAATACTTTTTGTTTCATCTCCATCGGATATTTCGTTTAAAAGTTATCACGTGTGTAAGATGTTAAGAGTTGGTACCTATTAATAAGTTATGGGCCATAGAGTTTTTTATCAACATAAAATCCTGTAATAATCTTTTTCGAAATATATTTGTTGATGATTGTAAGTATAAGATCTTTGAAGAGTATAATAAATATATTTCTAAAATAACTCTGCTAAGGAAATCCACGCGCGCTTGATGCAAGCAAGACAAGACGCATGCAAAAGAGTCGGGATCTCATTGTTATCTACACTAATATTATAAGGAGGAAAGATTTGTATTTTTGTATGTTTGAAATAAACTCAAAAACTACTAAGCTGATTTAAAAAATTCTTTCACCATTGGAAAGCTACATTCACGCTGAGTAACATAGGCTATATTTAATGCTAGAAAAATTTAAAGAATTTTGTCCACCCGTGCGAAGCCGGGACAGGCCGCTAGTTAAATAATATAACAGTAACAATAATATAAAAAAATAAGCTATACTGTACTCGCTTTCTCAGCAAATTTAGTTTCAAAGTAATTTCGTTAATTGCCTAGAACTCAAATCTCACAAATAGTTCCACCATCTCGCTCAATATTGGGCTCAAGTTCATTAGTTTCCAGAGCTATCAGACTTCTGATGGAAATGCTATTGACATTAATGCTAACTTTCTGTACATTTCGTAATCATTTGTAAGAAACCATTGTTGATGTATGAAAATTTGATTATTAAGCTATTTTGGGCCGTCAGTTATTTCTAACCTCAATTGTAATTGTAATTTTGGATTTTTATGTTACTCGTAACAATGCACTGACCATGTGGTGTTTACCCTTTATTAATTGTGCATTTAGATTTAGAACTTAACAACTCAGTGTCATGTAATGTAAAATTGTAAAAATTTTTGGTAAACTAAATAAAATAAATTAAAAAAATAAATACTCTGGAGGATCTTTAAGGGGTATGAAACAAAAATTGGTCCTTTTCGAAGATTGGTTTAGTGACTTAACATTATGCAGTGACCGTGGTTGACCACGATCTGATGTTGAGACCATTACCTTATTAAAAACATGCATACTTACAGGTAAAGGTGTGGTGACAGGTGGTGACCAGGTCGTCTCCTCACTACTATCAACGTCATCAGTTGTCATAGGGGGTGTTGTTACAGTGATGACGTCAGTTGGGGTCGTAACAGTGATCACTTTACTTGTCTCTGTCTGTGTTGTATTTCCAGAATCGGGAGTCTCTGGTGTAGTAGTGTTGGGTTGTGTTCCATTTGGAGGAAATGGTGAATAGTTGAGGTAATCCTCGGATGTATGCTGCTTATTTTCTTGCATTTGCAGTTGCTCCGTTTTGGTCTAGAGGTACAACGATAGTGATCATGCTTATGAGGTGTTTGGTTAGATAGTTAAGGAATGTGTTTTGGTGGTTTTATTTAAGAAATGTGTTATGAATTTAGTCATTAATAGGATACAGGGTTTATTTCTAATTCTCAGTTTTTCCGATTTTTGTCCTATTGTCATACTATTTTCTACCAAGCTGTTCTGGTAGGCACATTAAAATCGACCTTTGTGTTAACACCCAGTACACCCGTTTGATTAGCACGAACCTTATATTCACGCTATAATTTTTTTATTGCAGTTATCATTCCACTGCTGGCATTCAACCTTTTTAACCTTACCAGTAAAGGGACTGGCTACTGATAACGAAGTTTACAAATTTCCAAAAAAACATAAATTAAAAAGTTCAGGACCTGTTTCCACAGATTTTATATTTAAAAATTTACTTTCATTATTTATTAGTTGTTTTGTTATTATAACGTAATTAAAAACAGTAACCAATATCAAAAGTTTGAAGTAAACATTTTTTTTATGTAAAATTTTCACCGAAAATGCGATTAAAAACTATTAGGACTGAGTGTTATAGGTATTGTCGAGTACTTATATATAACCCGTCAGTTTTTAAAGCCAGGGCAAATATAGGCACCTTTTGGGTTACCTCGTTTTATCGTGGATCCTCTCTTGGTCCCTGGGTGTGATTGGGATGAATAGCGATATTTATAATATTATATAAAATAGACCGCTAAATAAACATTACAATATTTCAATTTGTTGCAAGTGCAAAGCCTCTTGCAAAACAATCGATAGATGTACACATACATCTTCCATACACAAGATTTTCCCCGAATGAGTTTGGAAGATGCTGAATCTACATTATTTTGTAACCGACCACACTTGGGATGTTAGGGAAGGTGCTCGGAGCATTTGACGCTTCAATCTAAGCGGAAGCCGTCCTGTAGGACGGATCATTCGAGATAATCAAACATAAGTCCATATTTTCTCCTTTTGTAAATTAATTAAATAAATTTTATTATATACTCTATTTTTTATATTTTTTAAAAACGACTACCGACGGTCTAAAATCATAATTAGTTTAAAATAGTTTTAACATGTACCGACCTCATGAATTAAACATCTATACCAAATCCAATATATTAGTACACATAATAAATATACTTGTGGCAAATCAAGTGCTCATATAGTAAAAGTGCTTCTGACCCGTTTTGTGGATCCATAATTAATATTTTAAAGTGTGATTTCAGATATTTATTTCATAGTTTTACTCACAGCAATATTGACGAAAGGGCGAACGGGAAAAGATGTGGTTGTTTCAAACAGGGTGGTTGCGTCGTCGTCGATCCCGTACTCTTGGGTGATCTCGACAGGCGGGAGAATGTGCCTCGCGGAAGATTGGACCCATTGGACACCCTCATTGAAATCCCCGACGCAGGAATTCACACGGAAACCAACTGTGGTCACTGACTCACCTAAAAAGTAAACTGGATAAAGAAAACCGATTAAATGCGAGTCGGACTCGCGCACAGAGTGTTCCGTACAAACTTTTAGTTAACCTTTAGTTACCGACCCTAATTTTTGGTACATAATTGCCGAGGTGAGGTCACCGTGACACCCAATTTGAAGTGACGTTTTTAAAAGAATCAATTTCAAAAGTGTATTGAAATTATTTTTTACCTAAAAATTACTTATACAACAAAGGAATGAAATCATAAAAACAGCATAAATATGTATATAATATTTTAAATAGCCAAATCACAAAAATTACACATTTTTAGGGACAAATTTTTCCGTCATCAGCAGAAACTATGTAACTAATTTAAATATTTAAATATAAGTTACTTTTCTTATGAAATCAATTAAAATAAACTCTAATCAACAAGAAATAAAAATATTGTATAAAATCTAATAATCTAAGCCACAATTCTGGCAGACTTCTAGGGCACATTGAAAAAATTAGTATATTTTACACATAATGCACTGAAGGGGGTATTCCTTCGATTTTGATGGACAGATGCTACACAACTTCCTCTTTGAAGATCTTTGAGACTGCTCAAATTATGTATCATGATCGATGTCTATGTGAAATTCAGGATCAATGAACTCATCATCACCACCACTACAATATTCTAATTCTTCGTCTATCCCACTTTCTAAATTTACTTCTTGTCCGAGATCATTTAAATTCACTTGCCTTTTTACCTACGCCTGATTCCTGAGGTAGTTTGTTACGGAATCTAAGAAAGAAGCCAAAATAAGCATATTTCAAGGTAATAACAAAAAATTTCTAATCACAAAATAGTAACACTAACACCGACCTTACGTCAGGGTGACACCAGAGGTTCAGTTACTGGCACACCTGTAACCGTGTCGCGAATCTGCGATGTCCTAACGAATAAACAAGACAAAACAAGCAGCTACTGAAAGAAACAGGTATAAATAGCTGTTTTTTGTGGAAATATTCCCATTTTAACGCATGCGGTGTCACGGTGACACCACCTCGGCAATTAAAGGTTAAACAAATTATAAAAATACCGAACATTGCTAAAAACCGACTAATTGCGAGTCGGACTCGCGCACAGAGGGTTCTATACAAACTTTTAGTTGATACCAAAAAATAGCAAAAAAAATGTATATTCCGAAAAAAATACTTATTTATTTTTAAATAGATTTGTACCACTAAAAAAAATCATTAAAAAACACTACTGCAACAAATGTTTTTTTTAGCTGGCAAGCACAATTGTTTTTATTTTAAAGCATTTTGTAGCTTAAAGTTATATAAACATTTTTCGATATTCAGTCTCGAACATAAAACGTATAAAAGTTTATCAGCGACATACTGCTTTATGAATTCTTCTGTTTTTAATATATACAGTAGGATCAAGATCAAAAAATAATTATTTCTTGCTATTGCGAATCATTCTAAGCGTTTGTTTATTTTATCAGCCTACGGACTTTACTTAAATACCGTGTTCCAGAGCCACGAAAAACTTATTAAAATCTAACCGACTGTCAGACACAAGTGTCACACTCAGAACAATAAGTTATTGTTCTGAGGTACCACATTAGCGTTTCGTTCTACGCAGTTGTGATTTAGTGTATACTTTATTGTGTTTTATTATCTTTATAAAAATCTAATTTATGGGTATATTATATATGAAATAAGTGTTTGTACATTATTATAAATATTTTCAAATAACTTGTACCAAAGTACATTTTTGGCCCGAAAAGAAAGGTCTCCTTTCCTAAGCGTATTTTCAATTGCAAGCATGTTAAAAAAATTAAATATTTTTTCAGCTTATGTATTATTTTTAATTTAGCAGTTATGTGTTATTCGCACTTCGCCGTCGATATCTAAAGCAATTATTGCAAGAAGATATTTAACTTGTCTTACTTGATTAATCTATATATATAAAAGCGAAAGGTCACTCACTCATCACGAAATCTCACAAACTACAAGAGTTAGCTGTGTCATATTTTGTGTGGGAGTTCCTTTAAGGACGTAAGATGCACATTAAGACGGGTTTATTGCGAAATTCAACCCCTAACCACCTGTCAGAAAAACCTCTCAACAGTCCCGATACTGCGCGAATTGGGAAAAAAAATGTCGGTCTCTTAGATAAAAATGCCATTTTCTCGCTTAATAATGAAGCTGGGACCAACCGTAAGGTGGGTTAAATAAAGAAACTACCACAGAATATTTGGATCTCTGTAACTCAGAAATTAACCATAATTTAAGAAAAACAGCAGGCCACGCGGAAATTCTAATATGGTAGCAATTGCTACCAGGCACTGACGAGGGGTGTTGACTATCGGTAGCAATTGCTACCGTGGACTGACAAGTGGTTATAGGGGTAAAACCAGTTTTAATACTAGGGTTTCCAAACTATTAAAAAATACTCAAAATTTGAAGAAATTAAATTATAGCTAATTATTAACAGGCTTCAAATAGGAGGACGTTATCAATTCGGATGTTTATTTATATGTATGTTCGGGCATAACTCCGTCATATATAGATGGATTTGCATTTGAAATGATTCCATTAAAATTTCATATAGATCTGGTGATTAGTTATCACGGTTATCAGCGTACCCCGCGCCCTTGTACCGGGGTCGATCTATAGCTGGATATATAAAAATAGCTTGTGATTACCATTCAAACAAATCCCACCGCCAATCTCATATTCTTAGTATTAGTAACTGCAGAAAAAGCGACGAGTGTCAGTACCTCTTAACCCTCGACCTCTTGAAACAATCGAGATAATTGAAAGATCGCGTGGCCGCCACGTCTTAGTGACTGCTCATTCGAATTATTAACAAACATACCCACGCCGGTAACAATTATGATAGAATGGGTATAAAACCGTCATTATTTAAAACTAACTAAAAACTGCAAGTCTGCAGTGTGTGCATGCTTTTGAAAGGCCAAACCACTACATTCGATTCGATAAACCTCAAATTCGCGCTAGAGGACAAAGATTTGTTACTAGGATGGTACGCGAGGCTATTGAACTCGGGAATTATCCTAATTTCCAAAAGAAATGAAGGTTGGAGCGTTCCACCTGCTTGGCTAATTTATTAAAATTAATATCTCCAAAGACATACATTGCAAGACCTAGTAATGTAGTTGGCTCTTTTTGCAAATGATAAAAATAATATGGAGAACGGGTCCCCCTACCCGAGTTTTTTTCTCCAGTTCTTCTAGGGAGGACCCCCCTATTTCCAAACTGGTAGTAGAATGTAATCGTAGTGTGAATTTAATATCTAAATAAAATGCAAAATAAAGCAATATGACTCATATTCCTTTTAACAGTTAGGTTCGTGCCCGATTAAGATGTGAAGGTAGTAGAAAATATATGACGAACATTTCCTTAGTCATCCTATGGTACGGCTCTAAACGTCAGGATTAAATGTAAATTATGCGCACAAAACCCTAAATGAGTTGTTTTATTAAAACGTGTAATGTGCTCAGAAGTGTAATAACTAAATAAAAAACAAATATATTTATAAGTTCTGCACAAAATGAAGCTTAACTAAGACAACGACATCTTGCACCTTGAGGCTCGTATTGCACGGTCTAAGAACTCCTCATGACGCTCCATGTAGAGGAAAAACATGTGTAGATAGGTGCAAGATATGTCACTGTCTTTGTGTCTGTGATATCTGCATTTATAGGTTAGCCACCGGATTTGAATTCGGCTTGTTTACTGAGAAAAAACGCTAGAAATATTTCTTTTTGAAATAGATATAGACTTCCGCCAAGTAACGCGTGATTATCAAATATAAAATGGTAATATATTTATAACACGTATATACTTATAAAGAAAATGTTTAACGACTCTTTCCATGCTAGCCTAACATTTGGAACCGTACAACAGGTATATTAAATTTTCTCTAACAAAATTACGAGTACATCGGACAAATTATGGAATAAAGAATATTACTTTGAATGGCTCTCAGCTCTGTAATGAAATATAAATAAAAATATTTCATGCCTTCACACCGATTAATCTATCCCTAGTTAAGCACTGTAAGGCTTGTATTATGGACACAAGGGTAACGGACATACATCAAGTTACATAGATTATGTACTGTTTATAGGACCAAAGCGGACACTACTGTGACATACATATATGATACACAGACATGTAATATTCATAGAAATATATACTAGGCGGTGCAGTCGCTAAGCATCAACACAGTAAATACAGAACAGTAGGTTATCTAAGGCCGCCCGCCGAGTTATTAGCCTACTCTTGCGTTGATCCCCAGGGTTGTCACTTTTACTTTTAGTTAATATTTTCGAACAAGCAGCACTTGATCTAAATTTATGTAATTAAAAGCATATTATGATTGAATATTTTACCAGTTTATAAATTTAGTAAAAATAAAAAGCCTTTATTCACATAACATTTATTATATTAAGTTACAAATTTAATACCGAGAAAATGTTTCTCCGGTTTCTGCACGTCCGGAACGCTTTATTATTATTTCTTAATGTAAAGTAAATTCTCATTGACGATCGCGAGCGGTCATGTGACGTACGCGCATGCTCACAGACGCGCGGCACAGCCCGTACTGCCGCCACCTTATTCCCCCATATATTATGCTAGCGTGTGCGTGAAATCGCGTGCCGACACGGCGCGCGGCGCGCACGCACACATTCAAACCGAGAGCGGCACGTTTGTATGAAGATATTTTACTGTTCTTTACTGTGGCATAAAGCTTCGCTAGCACCATATATTGGAGCGGAGCGTAATACTAAAAACAAAATTAAAAAAAATCAATAATATTAAGGAAATTTTAAAATTCCATAAGAAAGAAAACTTTCATAGAGCGCGCGCTTTTTTCAATGGGAAATCCCAAAGAGAAAATGATTTTTTGTTCATAACTTTTTTATTTTTGTGAATTTTAAAATTTGGGCTCCGCCACAATCTGGTCCTCAATGTGTTGATTCGATTCCACACAAAAATATTAAAATTGGTTTAAGAACTCGGGAAGTTACGGCGTAACAGACATTGCGCCATTGAAGCTGATCCATGGGAGCTTCGCTCGCTCCGCTCCAATAAAAACCTATCGACTCAGGTACAAATATTCATCACACATACATTTGCCTCAACCGGGACTCGACTACAAGACCGTCGATGCGAAAGGCAGGAATCCATGAATCAGATACAAATACTCGTATCCATCATACACTATCCAAATTTTCTCTACTATAAGAAATGTTTATTCTAAACAACTCAGATGTTAGAAACCGCATTGTTTTTTATTGCTCATTAAAATTATAAGCGAACAAATCTATTTAATTTTTATCCCTCAGTTTTTATTAGTTCAATTGAAAGTAATAAATAAATAAATTTAAAATGACATCACATTGTTCCGAACCCAATTTAAGTAGCGGAAGCATTTTTGTTATGGAAATGACATACGACTTCTGTACCAAAACACCGAGACGCGAGCCAATATACAAAATTTCGTTTTGTACATTCATGTGGCCGAGTATCACACCCGGGACCTCAGGTTGAAGTTACCATGACAACTGGTATACAAACCACACGACCACGAAGTTTGTAAGTTGTATTTTGAAACTAATCCGATGAATTTGGCTAATAACTTACCTAAAGGCATATTTGGTACGGAGTCGAATCCCTTGCAGAAGTATGCTGATTTCATGAAGAGTACTTCCACGTTGTCCCAGACGCCGGGCATTAAGGGCTGCATCTCTGGGTTCAGCATCAGATGTACGAGCGCAGTCCTCGCGTCCAAATACAATCTCTTTATCTTCAGATTGAAGATCACATCACTATCTTTCCAGTTCAAATCAGGCTTAGCCCGCTTAAACTCTTTTAATACCCTTTCAGCTTCATAAGGGTCTGTAGTATTCATTTCTCCGTATACGCTGACGTATTTGGTTTTGTAATAAATGAACTCTTCAAGTTTTTTCTTCCAGATCTTATAAAGTTTATCAAGATTTTCGAAACGGTACTCTTTCCTTAAGCGTATTTTACAGGCGTATAGGTTTAGAACGGACTGTTTGGATCTAATGAAGAGAGCTCTGTTGGATGTGGATGCGAGGAAGTTTTTGTAATCGTATTGGATACACCAATAGTAGCCGTCGTGGTCGGGATCTACGCGGAAGACATTTTCGTCGTCAGTCTTGCTGATGCTAGTCGAGTAAGGGTAGTAGGTCCGACTGTCGGAGTAGCAATGAATGTCGTTCTTCTTCACGGTGTCGTTGACGGTGAGAAAAATGTTGGACTCCCTGCAAGTTCAGTGATTGGTGAGATTCAAGACGAATTTCTGATAGATATATCCAACACATAAAATAATGCTAAGTTCATGAGATTTTTTTCTCTCTCTCCTCTTCGAAGGGACTCTTGCATTCATTACTTTTAATAGAGATATGAAAATATACTTATTGCCTGTAATGGCAAATTTGATAGCATATCATTACCAATTTGAAGAGCAATAGATGCAATCTGTGTTAAATTTTGATATCTTAATGCTGAACAAATTAACCTTTGATATACCCTAAACATTCGGATTTTTTTATGACGTACGTACGCCGCTCGTCTTTTGTTTTTGTTATACTTTAAGACCTTGAGAGTTGTATTTTTGAGAAACTAATGAAACAAGTGCGCTCTAGAGCATTCTGGAATGCTATCGGGATTTAACGTATCGGTTACGAGCATGTATACATGCTCTCGGGACATCTTGCCCTCAAATATAAATTTGTAATTTTTACCTAAATAAAAAAATATTTGCGTTTATATAGTTTATTACTTTAGTCTTTTATTTACTTGAGAGTTTAAATAAAACTACTTTTTAACGGATACTCGCATAAGAAAGGGTAGTAGCCCACAGTTCTTACACTTACGCGCACGTTACAAATTTAAATAAAATTACTATTTAACGGATATTTGCGCTTACTTTATATTAAACCTGACGTTTCGACTCCTTTACAGGAGACGTGATCACACATGATGACTAAGGTAATGGTTGTCATAGATATGCCTACCTTCATAATATTTTAATCGGGCACTTCCTAACTGTTAAATTAACCCAAAACAAAATTGTTTTGATTTGTAATGAACTTCGAATATAACTGTAAAGGAGTCGAAACGTCAGGACTAAATATAAAGTAAGCGCAAATATCCGTTAAATAGTAATTTTATTTAAATTTGTAACGTGCGCGTAAGTGTAAGAACTGTGGGCTACCACCCTTTCTTGGTTGCTATTCCTATCTGTCGCACCAAGCGCTTCTCAAAATCTTTCATAATGCGAACAGCAAAGGAGTGGATCTTCCTCCCTGCGTCTGTATTTCCGAGTACTTATAACCCGTCCGTTTACAAAGCCAGGGTGAAAAGGCACCTTCTGGGTTAGCTCGTTCAATTTGGGATCAGGAGTGAACCCATTCATAATAAAAAAATGACTAAATTAATTAAGAATATTAAAAACCACCAGTACCAGTCTACAGTGAGTTTCAGGTCGATGTGTCGCAGCAGCGCCGGCTTCTCGCAGATAACATCGAAGAACACGAAAGAACTATTCACCAGGTACCAGAACTGATCGCGAACGGCGCCGTACACCGCATCACGAGGCGAAGACAATGTTTCAAAATGCCAATCCACATCTGGAATCTGTAACACAAGAAATAAATATACAGTTGGCATTCCAAATTTTAGAGTTCAAAAGGCAGGGGATTGATTCTTGGGGAAGGGAATACTATTATGTAATAAAGTTCCACAAAGAATAGTAAATTTGCCTGCATGCATCTAAAACGTATGTGAAAAATAAGCTCATATCCAAAGTTATTACATAGTCAATGGCTATTTAATATAGTACGTATATAATATACAGACCCCTCTTTCTCACTGGGCACTCTGGACAAATGCCCAGGGCCCCGCAATGGGCCCCCTAGTTCCTGTCAGATAACTAAGCCAATACCGACATTTATTACTGAAAAACTTATTTAATTAAAGTAAATCGAACCTCTATTAGGGACTATATTATCGACATGCTTATTAACTTTTGCATGCGCTAAGCTACTCTACTCTCGCCTCAAATAAGGCTATCGAACTAAAATATGTGAGATTTAAATTAAAACTTATCTATTCATCTATTGAGTGTCAATAAAAAAATCTGAAACCTTGTTTATCTACTTTCATTGTCTATTCTAGTAATAAAAAAGTGGTCTGCCATTATTCTTATATTCCCAGGACCTCCAATAGGTTAAAGACGGCCCTGATAATATATTAGTATAATAGAACGGGTGCTCCCTCTTTAAAATGCGGTATTATTGACATATGCTTGAACATCGTCATTATGTTGCTTTCTTAAATTTGTCGTTTATACTCTGCATATCGTTTCAATTTTTAAGCTGTTGTAATGTAAACAACGATGTAATGAAACCATAACACTAGTATAATATATATTTTTTTTGAGGATTATGTATGGTGACGACGTATAATAATGCAATAGTGGTTACTTCTGTTAATGCGGGCATAAGCCCGTTCTCCTTGTCAGTTAAAAGATATACTGAATGGGTGGTAGGTAAACAACTCATTTAAACTGCATTTGAATAAAGTCATTTTGACTGCGACTTGAAGCGACTGAAGTAATACTTCCTCGACGTTTGTGACACATATTTTAAAGTTAAGTTTAATCATTTCAGTGATGTGTCATAATCGTCAAAGATATTTAAATAGCGGAAACTATTTAAACTGACTACGACTACAGAACGTCACTTCCGTCAGATAAGGAACTGAGTTTAAAAAAAATCACGCGCCTAAAGAAGTTTTACTAATTATATAATTCAACACACGACCGATAATCGGAACGATTTGAATGAATAAAGAAATACATTTATATTCACACATACAGAAAACAAGAATAAGATGAGAATATAAGGAACGTGAACTATTGTTCACACATTTACACAGAATAAAAAGAACTTATACTTTGTCCAATGTAGGATGATACTTTTGACAGTTGACACTTATATAGAGGGTATAAAGTTGCTATTGCAATGTCAAGCCAAACATAAGAAAACAAACGCAACCTTAGTACGTAGCAATAAGGAAGTGACACCCGTCAAAAGTATCATTCTTAATTCACATATTGGCAGATTAGACACAGAGGCGCTGTTATTCTGAGAGCGTCAGGAAAAGCACACAAACATATAAAACAATATGTGTGTATCAGCTCCGACGTATGACCGGATTTAACTCCTTAAGACCGGTTATCTTTCAACAGGCACAAAAAAAATATACAAAACTTCAGAATAAGAGTGAATGGTGCGCACGATAGGTTGCACACAAAATACGTAACGCTGTCATTCGATCACTTAATTTTACTGTTCATATTATTTTCATACTGAGTGCCTCATATGAAAATCATATCTTTTGGAGGAGACTCTAAAAACTATCCATGATTTTATTTATTGCCGCTGAGCCTTATCACGGTTTTTTTAATATTATTAAGATAAAAACAGTCGCTTACGATTGTGATATATTTTTGCTTTTATTATATTTTTTTGCCTTCACAATGATATATTTCGATAAGATTTAATCGAGGATTTGAATCCCACCAGAAGGCTCGGAGATGTAGTTGTTTTAATAAGCATATTCAATCTTAAATATTTTGTTTTTACAAATAGACCTCTAGTATTCTAATTTGAAACAAACAAAAAGATCGGTTAGATGTTGTTATACAAAAAAAAATCAGTGATTGATAAAGAACTGAACAAACTTATCAGCACTTAATATATACTACTAATTATTTTTATCCATTACTATCCAGCAAGTCCTATCAAATAATACCTTTTAAAATTATACCTTTCAATATTCTACCAAAAAAAATATACAAAGGCAGGGGAGACCTTTTTCATCCATGTGCAATGAACAAGGTAATCAGATGAGGATGTGTAAAAACAATTAAAAACTAAATTAATTACTTATTATACGAATGAAATATGTCGAAAGAGGCTTGTTGCACTCAAGATTCTATCGGAACGGACATAATAACCTTTCTACGTGGTTATCTCAAGGCGATCAGTGCGCTTATAACCCAAAATTTTAATAAACGTTTAAAATCAACCAGTGTGGCGCTATCGTGATTATTCAGTTTCTTTTTTATTATACGGCCCTAGAGAAAGATCATATTATAATATTAATCTTTTTTTTGTCTTTATTAGAAATATACTACCAATAATCGACTAGGTTTAGAAGTTATTTTCAGGAGGCATTTAAACTCGCAACCTTTAGATTTTCGGTTGACAAGGCTCGGCAGCTCAACTGGGAGAGCAGTGGACCCGACATCCAAATGCAAAAGTCATAATTATTTATTTCCATAAATATGATTTTGAGTTATTCATTATTTATGTATTGATATATATGTATGTTATAATATTACGTATTTTTTACATAAACGTGATTATATGGAGATTACTGATTAGGGTAAGGATAAAAATCCAAGACATGAATAAGCTCAAGATACTGCATTATAAATTCTTCCTGAGAGTGAGTCCGGTAGACCGCTTTTCAGGGATTTCGGTTTGTTGTCGCAACCGCCACTGCTTGTTCTGGAAGTGTGTATTTGTGAAAATCATAATCACCTTTTAAAAAAGCTTATCAAATCCTACCAAATAGGCAGCGTAGAGATCCGCATAGACTTGCTTAGAATGGAAAAAATATTAACATAACATTATTTCAGAATATACTTCGTGGACGACTGAAATATCACAATTCTTACAGCTTCAAGATTTTTTTTATTGAAAAAAATAACCATATTTATTATTACTTCTGACATTAGGATTTTCCAATTTTTACTGCTATTAAACCTATTATTGTTATTTTATTCTTATAATAATTCTTATGATAATATAAAATATACAATAATACAATATATTTCTAACATTCACACCAATGAGCCTAGCCCAAAGTAAGCACTGTAAGGATTGTGTTATAGTTTAGTATTTAACGGATATATACATAGATATGTAATATTTATTGAAATATATATAAAACCCATGACTCAGGTACAAATAGTCGTATTCACCACACAAACATTTGCCCCATCCGGGACTCGAACCCAGTACCATCTGTGCGAAAGGCAGATGAAGATTATGACTGTTATGATTATAAAAATATAGCCCTTGTTAATTGCCTCACCTGTTCAGTATCATTATCAGCATCATACCAGAGTTTATCATGGTCATTATTCATCACTACCCCCATCGGATAAGTAGGATAGGATCCAGAGGAATGTAACAGAGGATTGTTCGAATATCTCCATCCCCTGTGCAATAGTGAACCTCCCCTTTTCATGCACAACTCCTGAGCCTGTCTCCACGTCGCTCTAACCGTTCCTCCTCCAACACCAGTCACGGAAGTCAGACAATTAGCACTTGGACTGAAGAACCTCCAAGATCCACGGAAGCCTGTACATCCCTTCCTACTCATTTCCTCTTCATCAGGATAAGGGCGCACGAAGCAGTACCTATAATGCTTCTCATCGCATCTGGTGGCTGTGAAGTTGCTCACAGGGTCAATTATCACGCACAATTCATCATTTATCCCAAGAGATGTATCGTATTTGACATCATATGTCGTAACAAGTATATCACCAGCTGACTCAGTGAACGACCAGTCTATGAAAGGTCCACCTGGGTACAAAGACTTGTATTCTGTCCATAATACATTATTGTTCTTATTCAAATTGAGACTGTGGTATAATTTTGAAGTGTACAAGTTACCAACGCAGTCTTTGAACTTCTCTGTGTAAGCTTCCGGGCCTTTTTGACGGTAACAGATAGGCATTTCATCGTTTGTGTAGGCTAGTTGGAATCCTATTGGGCATAAGTGTCGTTTTTTGGCTATGGTGAGGTCGTCTAGCCATAGTAGGAGGGTCAAGAGGCCTATGTAGATACGCTGCTCCGTCCGTTTCATCTGAAACAAACGTCTGTGTGAGTTCCTGTGATGTTACCGCTATATCTAATCGCTACATGTAGATAGCGCGGTCAATCAAATAGTTAACGCTTTATTAGCCATCGAGCACTTATGTCTCTGATTGTCAATCTAGGCTTTTCGTGCAATTTACTTTGTAACCATTTGAGCCATTTTCTATGTGAAAAAAAAACAATTTTAAATATTAAATAACTTAGTTTAAAAATTTTGTATTAAATTAAATTAAAATGGTTTTGGAAACTCAGTATTGTTTAAAAATCTTTTCTTTTTCAATTTCTCAGTAGATTGTAATAATTTATGATTTTTATATTTCGCATTTTCTATATTATATTATATGATAATTTTTTAATGGAAAAGTACTAAAAAAGCATGTGTGCAATCCATACGTGGTAGAAGTGAAAGCTTCAAAAATTTTGGTTTCAAGATAATGAGACGAATGTAAAATTTCGGGAAGAGGATAATTGTAGGTTTTAGTAATGATCATAGTGATAAAAAGTGAGATGATTATTTTACATTTTGTTCGTATATATTACATAGATTTATTCAGACTCGGAGCTTACATTATCGATAAATGATACAAGAGGCTTATGGCAACTAAAGTACATACCACGAACATAAGAGACAATGTATAATGCTTCCTATCTCATTTTCTCATACGTTAAATCTTATGAATTTATGTGTCTGTCTATTTACTGTCGCTTTTTCGTTTCATCTACTTTCAAATCACAACGATGCTAAAGAAGTTTTCACTTCAAAAATCGACTTAGCTAACAAACTGCTTCCGCTTGAAAACGATACTCAAATTATCATATATTAAAATTAACCACTTTAGATAAAAATCAGGTAAATATATTTATATTTTAATTTCTCTTTATTTATTTACTCGGACAAATTGACGAACGTCTGGTGCAACGATAGCGATCATACTTTTAGCACCGACGGAGACGGTCCTGAATGCGAGTCCCGAAAGTGTCATGAATACGAGCACTTGTAGGTTCTTGTTTATTTAATCTATGTATGTTTATCCGTTACATAACACAAGATGCGTAATGTCCATCGGACATCGAGACGCACTGCAAGCTACCTTTGGCATGCCCTTTTTTGGTTGCTATTCTTACTTGGTGCTATTTTAACATCCTTCATAATGCGCACAGCAAAGGAGTGGAACTCTCTCCCCGCGTCTGTATTTCAGAGAACTTATAACCCGTCCATTTTCAAATCCAGGGTGAATAGGCACCTTCTGGGTTAGCTCGTTCCATCATAGATTCTGTCTTTGCCCCCGGGCTTGATTGGGATCAAGAGCTAACACAGCCTAAATAAAAATAAAAAAATGCTCTGTCTGTCTTTTGCGACTTTGAGATATTGTTGAAACCCAAATTATTTATTAAATATATTCTATATTAATAATAGTAATAATATTTCTTACACTCACACCAATTAGCCTAGTCCTAAGTAAACACTGTAAGGCTTGCGTTTTACGTTAAATATTAGATGGATATTTTACATTAATAGAAATACTAGCTGACCCGGCCACGCGTTGCTATGTCATAAATTAAAATGAAATCTATTCTATGTCCTAAGTCGGAATAAATCCATAAAAATTAAACATAAGATCATCAAAATTGGTTGAGTAGTTTCGGAGTTAAACACTATGACAGGGAATTTATATATAAACATATGTTTAAATATATAGATACCCATGACTCAATTAATGCTCGTATTCATCATACAAACATCTTCCCCTTCCAAGATTCGAACCCAGAACCGTCGGTGCGAAAGGATCCTGCCTTTCGTTGCACCAAACGCTCGTCATGTATTTACTTATCAAATTGCTGATATAATATTTACACGATATTTTTGAATGACAATGAGCATCAAATGCGTCGTACTCAACAACTCAACACGTGATGCATAAGCATACTGTGGACCAGAGAAACTGACATCATTCCATTCAACAACAGCTCTTGAGGCGATTGTTGGAATGTTTACACTCACTCTCGTAACAAAACTATTTGCTACGAAATTTTCCATTGTCCGTTATGATACGGTAAATTTTACACGGTATAACAGAATTCTGTGGCTTGTTTTGTAGACAAAGTAGTCCCGAAAATAACTTTAATAATTTATCTTATAAGATAGCATTTGCAATAACTATATCTTCTTTATATCTTCTTCTAAATGGTTGGACCGATTTGAATGAATTTTTTTGTATGTGTTTGGGTGGCGCCCTGTATGGTTTAGTTTAACAAATCAGCCCGGCAGATGGCGCTGCAGTCGGCACAGCAACGCGTGGCCGGGTCAGCTGTAATAGTAAAATTATAGAATGCATTCTTTTATACAAGGTTACTAAAGTATAATAAATATTTAACTTTTGATGTATAGTTAACTAGTTATCTTTATGTAAGTTATTTCAGTAACTGTTTATCGCAAAATTAATATAGAACACATACCAGACACCAATGAAGTTCATCTCTATTCCCGCCGTCCATTTTTAGCCAGCAACGGTTAAACAAAGTGTAAAAATATACTCAAATTACTGAGCCTATTAAAAATATTCAAAAGATAAACAATGTTATAGTTCGTCTACCGGACGCTAGATGGCGCTAACGGAAAAATATTTAATAATAGAAAAAATTTAAAGAATTTTGTCCACCAGTGCGAAGCCGGGACGGGCCGCTAGTAATAGATAATATCAAATACGTTGTCTGAAACCCGAGTAGCGAAAACACTTGTGTTATGGAAATCAGAAACGACGACGGCACCACAACACTCAGACGCGTGCTAATAGAGAAGATAGTTTTCTACATTAATGCTGCCGGGGAATAAACCCGTTACCTCAGAGTGACGTCACCCTGAAAAAAACCGGCCAAGTGCGAGTCGGACTCGCGCACCGAGGGTTCCTTAAAATATTTTTATTATATGATGTAACTAAAAATTTACGGTTATCGCAATTTTTACTTTATCTGTGCTATAAGAAGTTGCTTCGTACCAAATTTCAAGATTCGGAGTTCACGGAAAGTACCCTGCAGTTTTGATTCCCTTGCGAGCGTCGAAAATTTGCGGCATAAACGGCTGTATCTTTTGATTGCGTTGGCTTAGAAGTTTGATTATTTCACAGCTCCAAGGGACAGTAGACCTGAGTATTTGATATAAATTCCAGCTTGATACGTCCACGCGTTCCTGAGAGAAAGGGTCTTGACAGACAGACAGACGGACGGACGGACAACAAAGTGATCCTATAAGGGTTCCGTTTTTCCTTTCGAGGAACGGAATCCTAGAAGTGGTATGCAAGCCATCAAGCAAGAGGTCGACAATTTTTTTATAATAAAATGTTTTGAGTCAGGGTGAAGTGGTACCGTTGTTATCTGATTTCCATAAAACAAATTATTTAATTATTTGGGTTCAGAATAATGTATGTGACGTTCTCTAATATTTAACTATTTATTATATTTTGTATAATTAAATCATCAAATGCATTGCATTTAAACTACTTCGGAATAAATAACAAAATTATAATAATCATAAATTTTAATTATTTTTAAAATACAAACGCGAACGTATGTCAAAAGAAAATTAAATAGGGGCCAATTGAAAATCAGCGTCAGCTCTCAAGCTGATATAAAGAATGAATTGGTCCCATTTGGTATAGACGTGGGACATATTAAGTTTATATTAAGTTTCTTTTGTATTTTTATTTGTTTAAAGTTTTAAGTTGATCATAATTGTTCTATTTTCTTTTAGTTTACATTTTTTTCTCTATGTCCTGTGTTAGTACCAATTAAAAAAGAGTTTTTATGTTTATGTTTACAAACAAATGCCCCTTCCGGGACTGGAACCCAGGACTGCTAGTGTGTAAGGTAATATCGCTACCGTTCCACCAAACGGTCGTCAAATAAAATAAAACACTTTAAAGAATCGATCTGGTTGTAATGCGGTGTGAACGCGGCGATACGGTTTTTACTCACGGAATGCGCTTGACTAATCGTCCGTTTAGTTTGTTTACTGATGCGTTCCCTCATTTTACTATAATTTAAGTGTCAGATAAAAAAGTACTGATCACTAAGGCACAGATTAGATAATAGTCAATATTTGCTAGTAACAAATCGTAACATTAACAAAAGGAAATTAAAAGAACGTTTTGGTTCCAATTTTTTAATCCGTAGCTCTAAAGAGTGGAACTCTTTGAGTTGTTTCCTGATTAATACAATTTGAGGGTCAAGTCACGAGTGAATGTGTATCTTCTAGGTTAGCGCGTCACATCCTAGATTGCATTCTCACTTACCATCGGGCGAGATAGCGGTCAAGCCCTTACCTAATTACAATGAAATAAAACTTTATTCGTTTGTTTTTTTAAGTGAAAACTTCTTTAGCATCGTTGTGATTTAAAAGTCGGTAAAACGAAAAATTGACACTTAAAAGAGACACACATAAATTCATAAGATTTACCGTAGGAGAAAAAGAGATAGGAAGCATTATGTACGTGTGCGCATGCGTAGTACAAAGCTCGAGAGAAGGCATCACAACAACCGTGGTATACTGATACGTGTACGTATTATTTTGAGGGTTTCCCTTCTACCACGTGTGAATTGCACACATACTTTTTTTGTTGTTTGTTAAATATAAATCCTGACGTTTCGACTCTTTTGCAGGAGCGATCAGGATCAAATGTAAAAAATAAAAGTAAATGCGTAATTAATCCGTATAAATCGTTTTTCTTTAATGGCTAATTAATGATTCAAATTATGAAGTCAATTGTAGGAGATGTAAAATTATAATCATAGCAATATTTCTTATATTCAGACCAATTAGCCTAGCCCAAAGTAATCGGGCTTGTGCAGCGGTAGCGAACATGAATTTCGCACCTACTACCGCCTACGCACTACCACTTGTTCTAATTCGAAATTTTCTAAAACCTTTCTAATTTTACGACAGGTGTTCACAAGGCTCGAAAGCTCAATTGAGAGAGAATAAGACCTGACTTCTAACGGTTGCGGGATCGATTCCCGCCTGAGAATTCACTTGTGAGCCGAGTCGATTTGTTCTAGTATTTTTCAATTAAAATAATGAAAAAATACAAAAAATATATAAAATCATAAAAAATATTAATTTTATAATATTATAATAACAACCCTGGTAAGATAACCTTACTTTTTTCATAATCAAGAACGATTTCAACACCATTCAAATAACAATGAATTGTGAATTCCAAGTCTTACCTTCGTTACGGTCAAGCGTGATCGAACTGCCCACTGTCAATGCACATTTTTCGCAATTGCGACTCTACCGCGTTGTAATAAAGCTGAAAACTGTGTATGTAATGGAGTTCCCACGATGTTTACTGAGCATGCGCCAATGAACCTGGAACAAAAACAACTTTGTTTAAAAAAAAAACAAACTTTTATGATTACACAATTATAATGAGAGTTTTATTTCCTTGATCAGTAATACTGTTATTTCCAGTAAGCTGAATAAAAAGGTAATAATCATTTTATGATTTTTATGTATTGCATTGTCAATGTTGTTTTTTGTATGATAATATTCGTTAATAAAAAAATCGACTCCGCTATAAAGTTATTCTCAAGCGGGATTCGAACCCGCTCCGTTCCTCTTCTCTCCTAATCGTTGCTGTATATAGCAAATGTTGTCCGGAAAAGATCGCTTCTAGCGATAACACCTTTGCCCGAGTTATAAGCCGTTTTGTGCTGTCCTCCTGTATGTGAGAAATAAAAATAAATCTATTCAACATTAATCACAAATACATAGAATATTATTAAACTTAAAATATAAATAAAATATATTCTCTAATAGTAGAAAAACTACTCAACCGACTTTAATTTATTTTTCCTGGATTCGCTTTCACATAGGACATAGGATAGATACATTTTAATTTATAATAAAAAAAATACTGCAAATCATAATAACTGAGCCACAACGGGTCAGCTAATACGCTACAACATACATCTTGTTGCTTTCTTAAATTATTGTTTATTCCCTGTATGTTATTGCAATGTTCAGGGATACTTACTTAAAACAGATACTTGTTGGCTTTGTTGTAATCAACGAAATAATGATATCATAACACTATTAGTATTGTAATAACAAAATAATTTTGTCTTTTTTTGTGGATTATGTATGGTGACGACGTATTATATTGTAAATGTCGTTACTTCTGTTAAAGCTGACGAGTTTCTTGCGCCCATTCTTCTTGTCAGTTAAAAGACGTCCTGAATGGGTGGTAGGTAAAAATGTTGGACGAAAACAATTTTAAGTGCATTTGAATAAAGTTATTTTCATTTCATTTCATATAAATCATCAAAATTCGTGAATTGCTATATAACCTTGTTTTTGGTAAAATAGTTTGCCGACATTCAAGTGTCATAAGTAGCCATATTTTTTAATTTCATTAACTTATAAACTTCATTTTATTTACATTTGATAACCGTGAACTTAACGCAACTAGAAAAAAAATTCGAAAAGAAAAAAAAACAAAATAAAAAAAGTTTAAAAACTCTTTGTTTTTAAATAAAACAAGAACGACGCAATGTTTTTAACTTTCACTCGCCATACAATTACTATTTTCGTTATAATTGTTCAAAGTAATTTTAATGTAGGTAATTTAAATGCCAGTTTAACGCAAAGGTTAATTTTGCCGTACGACCCACCTTCTTCGGGTCACTTAATAAAAAGGTTAAGGGCAATAGCCAATTTAATTATATTACCGCCATTATCTCTTAATGGACACAACATTAATGAACTTTTTCAGAAATGACACATTAAATCAATGTTTGTTTTATTTATTGTTATTACAAAATCCCGGTTTTTTTTATTGACAGGATCCAAGATGGAACGAGCTAACCCAGAAGGTGCCTATTCCCTGGCTTTGAAAACTGGTTAGAAGTACTCGGAAATACAGGCACAGGGAGGTAGTTCCACTCCTTTGCTGTGCGCATTATGAAAGACTAGCGACCCGCCCCGGCTTCGCACGGATGCAATGCTCTACTATATTATGCATGTATTATACATATAAACCTTCCTCTTGAATAACTCTATCTATTAAAGAAAACCGCATCAAAATCCGTTGCGTAGTATTAAAGATTTAAGCAAACATAGGGATATAGGGACAGGGAGAGCGACTTTGTTTTATACTATGTAGTGATGTTGTGAAGCGCTTGGTGCGACAGGTAGGAAAAACAACCAAAAAATGGTGGTATGCCCGCAGTGCGTCTGGATGTCAGATGAAAAAAAAAGATGGCGGTATAAGCATATGTAGCTCCTGAGCACACTCTCCAAAGTACATTCTGTAGAAGACCGACTAATATATTTTTTTGTGACAAAAACAGCTAATATATATACACAATGCTTAATCTAAACATATACAATCTGATATGGATAATGACGTAAATTTGACAACAGTAACGCCTAAGGCCTTAGTAAAGTAGGTACCTATATAACAAATTAACACAAGGCACATTGAATATTATTAATAGCACTTAATATATAATAATAATATTATAATATGGCTAACATTCACACCAATTAGCCTAGCTCAAAGTAAGCTCTGTAAGGCTTGTGTTATGGACACTAAGATAACGGATAAATACATACATAGGTATGTAATATTAATAGAAATATTTATAGAGCTCTATGAATTAATAATAATACTATATTTATATTTATACCCATGACTAGGGTACAATTGCTTGTATTCATCACACAAACTAGTATTAGATATTTTTGAATGGAAATCTTGACTTCATCCACGTGGCATTGTCGTGACAATCAATATTTTTTTTATTTCTTCACAGTTTTTTTTATAATTGTATTGTATTGCTCGCTTGAATATACACCCTTGCGGATGACTAGTAGAGAATGCCGCAAGGTATTTTTTCATATTTGACCCTCATCAAACATATTTCCGATAAACTTTAAACTTTATTAAGAACTCGGAACTCAAACCCACATCTCTTGCTATCCAATATTTTGAGTCTATTTGATCATTAACAATGCATTTATTGAAAGTAAACCATTGCTTTGTAAGTCCTACGGAAAACCTTGTAGCGTGAAGAAGCCGCAAGAAACACGGCAAAGGCTATTTTTTCACTCTTAAATGTGTTACAGACTTTTTTAAATTAAGAAAACTGTTTTAGCGCTTATAAAAATGCATCAGAAAATTTTACTTAATCACTACATAGTATAAAACAAAGCCGCTTTCTCTGTCCCTATATCCCTATGTATGCTTAAATCTTTAAAACTACGCAACGGATTTTGATGCGGATTTTTTTAATAGATAGAGTAATTCAAGAGAAAGGTTTATATGTATAATACATGCATAATATAGTAGAGCATTGCATCCGTGCGAAGCCGGGCCGGGTCGCTAGTAGTTTTTAAAGCAAAGGCCATTAACTAAACGTCATTTTGTCCTTCAAATAATCATCAATTCGGTAAGAGTCTTTATTCATAAGGGTTTTAACAACTTTTTTCTATCCCGCCTATTATTAAAGATAAGACGATTTTTTTCTACTAATAATTTCTTTTAATCTAAAATGATTCAATTAAAACCATAATCATAATTTATTTTAACTAATGCTCGCAATTTTTATGTGTAATTCTTGTGCCACTCTTTATAGATGTGAACAAAAGTTTTTTACTACCAAGAAATGACATTTGCTCAATAATGATACTAAATAGTAGTTTTACTGGACAATGTTAACTGTAAACTCCCAGAATAGAAACAAATAGAAGCAATTTGGCTCATTAGCGTGGTAGCGTGACGGCCAACAATTAATTCTCGGTAGGCTTCAATCACAGTTAATATAGAGCCGAAGCAGTGAAATAAATACGAATAATCGAACGAAACGAACGCACTCACACAGACGCACGCCTAAATAAAACTCCTAAGCGTACTGTTATACGCAGCCTCAAGATTGTCTTTTTAGGGTTCCGTTCCTCGAATGGAAAAACGGAACCCTTATAGGATCACTTTGTTGTCCGTCCGTCTGTCTGTAGAGATGTGGGGTTGTTAGGAATAAAGACAAACGTTTAGGTTAACGTACTCATTTATTCTGCTCTCTGGGATACACTTTGGATGGTTATATATATGAAGATGAACTTATATAATATGAACTTATATCTATACTACATGTCTGTCAAGACCCCTTTTTCTCAGAAATGCGTGGATGTATCAAGCTGAAATTTATATCCAATACTCAGGTCTACTGTCCTTTGAAGCTGTGAAAAAATCAAACTTCTAAGCCAATGCAATTAAAAGATACAGCCGTTTATGCCGCAAAATTCCGCAAATTTTCGACACTCGCATGGGAATCAAAACCTACAGGGTACTTCCCGTGAACTCAGAATCTTGAAATTTGGTACGAAGCAACGTCTTATAGCACAGATAAAGGAAAAATTGCGAAAATCGTAAATTTTTGTTACATCATATAATAAAAATATTTTACGGAACCCTCGGTGCGCGAGTCCGACTCGCACTTGGTCGGTTTTTTTTTTAAAAAGAACGAAATTAAATTATAACTAATTTATAGGTAAAAGCGAGTTATGCTACGTGTGGCTGGGACGCGCGACTGACTGACAAACGCAGGGCGCTCGCGGGTGTGAAGCCGAGTTGCTAGGTCAGCATGTCTAGCAGCCTTCTCAACAACAACCCTTGCAATTACCATAATGTAACAGTACGTCGCAGCTAGTTTGACCAAGTTAGGCAATTTTTCGTCTTTTAGGCTACTTTTAGGCGACCAAAAATTGGGATTCCTACCTGTCGCACCAAGCGCTTCTCAACATCTTTCATATTACGCACAGCAGAGGAGTGGAGATCATAGTGGGTTCACTCTTGATCCCAATCAAGCCTGGGGGCCAAAACAGAATCTACGATGGAATGAGCTAACCCAGAAGGTTCCTATTCACCTTGGCTTTGAAAACGGATGGGTTATAATTACCTACTCGGAAATATAGACGCAGGGAGGAAGAAAGACTCAAATAAAAGCCTTTTATAAATTCAATATTTCTGTATTATTCTATTTCATTAATAACTCTTTAATTCACGCGATTATTTGATTATTTCAGGACCCAAATAAAAATTTTAATAAAAAAATGAAATATTACAAATATTAAGAGTGCCACCCCTAACGCTGTAATTGAACGCAAGTTTTTAACTCAACAAATAAGCTTAGTTTGTATACTACTTTCGCTATATATTAACTATGCTTTAAGTCACACTTTGCAACTATATATCTGCTGATTACATTCGTTCATCACGTCGGTCCCTCCTTTTATATTATTAAAGAAAAGATTGTTTTTGTATTTCATTGCCAAACTAAGCTTAGCTAAGAGATTGTGTAGCGTAAAGCCAAAAGCTCCGATATGTTTTTTTTTATTATTTATTCATAGGTATTCATATTACTCTCTCTCCTATTTGAAATCTCCTATTTGATCCCTGAAGGTTTGCCTTCTTTACTGACTTGCCCGTGCAAATTTGACTCATACACTTGTCTTGTCAATCTTCTTTCGTCCATCCTCTACATGTTTTAACCATCTAAGCATTCGTTTTTCTATATTCGTCACTATATCTTCTTTCAGACCACACCACTCTCTTATGACGTCATTCCTTATTTCTTGCATCAAAATTATTCCAGCAATTTCTTTATTATTTTGACATCAATATTTTTATATTACCATCAATTGTTGCTATTAATATTTTCATTAACGTCACGTAGATAATTAATCGCCAGTTGCATATTTCTTGCAAGTACTATTGTGTGATAGTGCGCATGTACAAACTCAAAACTGATTAAAAAAAACAACGAGTTGCACTCGGGGAGAGCCGGCAGAATTGAAAACATGGACATTAACGTTGTGCATTTTTGACATTTTGGAATAGTTATGGAATAATTTCGCACGAATTGCTTTAATTATCAGTATAAAAGTACTATCATTTATGTGGTACAATACAATATTCATTACTATCGTACACAAACATGACAACAAACACACACGCACACTCGCGCAAGCGCCCTGCGCCGCTTAAACGAAAAAGCATTTACAAAATCGCGTTGCATAGACATAGAAACTTAAATTTAAAAAATGATATTTTTTTGTTAAAATGGGTTTCGTTGATTGTTAATATCATAAAAAATGTCATCTGAGATGATTTAGTTCAAATACGAACGAGTAATAGTTTTTCGAAAAATATTTTGTATGGAGCTGACATGAAAAATGTGAATATCTCCGGTATCGCAAGGTTGGCCGTTATATCCTTCCACACGGATTTAGTACTAATTATTCCTGATTTTTTAACATACTTAGTATAACGGCACCTCCTGCGATTTTTTTTTTTAAATCGTCAAAGTTTTATTTTTTTTTCCTTCCGGCTCTTGACTGAATTAGTTGGTTAAATGCTTCCAAAATGTGTTCATATACCGTTTTATATATATGTATATACTCTCTGTTGCCTGAAATATGAGCAATAATTTAGTTAACATTTATTTATATATTTATATTTCATTGAGATTATATATTATGGTTGCACAACGCTGTTTATATTTTCGCTCACGCTGTGTACACTATCTAAAAATTATTATTGAGATTAAAGACGTATATTACCGTTTGTTAACAAGTTTTCCGACTTTAATCTGTTTGTGTAGTTTAAATAAATAAATAACAGGTCACGACTACAGACATCATAATCATGATCCTCCACCATTTCAAATAATATTACACGTATACGAAGCACGTGTCAAAATGTCACTATTAGCAACTCCTTTGTGATATACCAATAAAATTAACATGTACGTGTCAATGTCATATATACGAAATGTCCCGATTTACTCATCAAAACTCAAAGTTAAAATGTATAGAAACGTAAAAAAAAATTAATGATTACTATCATCTTTACTTAATATTATAAAGCTGAAGAGTTTGTTTGCTTGAACGCGCTAATCTCAGAAACTACTGGTTCGATTTGAAAAATGCTATCAGTTTTAGATAGCCCATTTATTGAGAAAAGCTATAGGCTATATATATCATTTAACATATTATACCTAAGCCACAGAAACGCGTGGTCGGGTCAGCTAGTACATAAATAAAATCAAGCCTTTTCCTGCAGGGGCAGGCAGAAATCACAGATTTCCACTGACCACCATCCAGACATCTCTAGCTTCTTCAACTCTCATCAGCCTTTCCATACAAGCTCGTCGGTTAAGGGTCCTTTGAACTGGCCTTTTTTCAGGACACCTCTATTTGGTCCCTGAAAGTTCGCCTTGGTCTTACCAACTTGCCCATGCACATTTGTCTTGTTAGTCTTCTTTCGTCCATCCTCTCTACATGTCCAAACTCTCTAAGCATCCCTTTATCTATCTTTGTCAATATATCTTCTTCCACACCACACCACTCTCTTATCACATTCACTTCAGCTATATAATTTCCAGCTATAAGCTCTCATTTCCACTGCATTATTCATAATAATAATAATAATATATTCGTGCTTCTTCTGCCAAACCTAAGATTCACTTCCATACATTACATCACTCTGCTGCCAAGTTTGTGGTTTATGGAAAGTATATGGCGGTTACTTCCAGTATTATAAGTCGCCATTTATTACACCATAAGTGGGAAGCGTTGATACTATTCTTATCTGCCAGACACCACACGGGCACTATGTATGTATATCGGCAGGTTTAGTATGTTTATTCCGTAACACAACTCCTTTAGCTACTTAACTTTAGTTAAGTACATGATGTCTAATGTTTATTCACAGGACAATATTATGTAGGTACTGTTAGCAAGATATTTTATTCAGTTCAAAGGTTCAAATGAACTATTCAATTCAAAATCATGACATGACACCGCTGAACGAAGACTGACGTTGTGCAAAATTCACAACTTAGATCGTTAATTTGTTTTTTTATTATCGTAATGGTGGAGTTTTTCTCTTCTATTCTTTATTCATCAATTCATATCTTCCAATTAAAACACACAAATCCAAGTAAATATGGTCGGATTTAAACCTACGACCTGAGGACTTCATATCTTATAAATAAATAAATATTTCTTACTGGTAAGTAATGAAAGCAGGTTGAATACCTTACACTTACATTCACACCAATTAGCCTAGCCCAAAGTAAGCACTGTGCGGCTTGTGTTATGGATGCAAGGGTAACTGATACACATATATGTGATATATATATGTCCATGACTCGTATTCATCACTCAAACATTTGCGCCTCGAACTCGAACCCAGGACCATCGATGAGAAAGAATCGCTACCGTTGCATCCAACGGTCGTCGAAAAATAGCGAAAGTATTACCCCAATTTGGTTACCTCAAATATGACAAACACAGTTTCCGGGAACTTAATAATCGCAGACATTATGGTTTATCGATTTTGATTAAAAGATTTGGGTCCAACGTTTGTATAGTTGTATTTGCTCACAGATTAGCCTCGCGTACGTTTCGCGTATTAGAAATACAAGATAGAGCACGAATAAGCGCTAAAAGTTATTGCCGTCGGCAATAAAACGATGTTACAGCTGTTTAGCAATACTATTTCATCTCGGAATTTAATATAGAAGTTTGTGGATACGTCAAATGATTTTTATATAAGTACTAGCTGGCTCGACCGTTGCCGTTAATTAAAACGAAACCTATCTTATGTCCTAAGAAGGATCAAAACCAGCAAAATGAAAAGAAATCAATATCGGTTGAGTTAGTATCGTAGTTCATGGCGAACAAACACTGTGACAGGGAATTTATATATGTACCTATATATTGGTACCTAGAAATAAATATATCCGTGCTTATTAAATCCTAATGATTAACTAGATAATATTATAAATACAAATATAAGTTTTTTTGTTTAAATTGCTTAACCGATCATCATGAAATTCTGCATACACATTGTCAGGGGTACATAAAAGGACATAGGGCACCATTAATCCAGAAAAAAGTTTCCGAGAGATAGAAATATAACTTTTGATCGGTAGTCCACATTAATGCTAGCGAAGCAACAAAGCTAGTAAACTATAAAAAAGCATGTGTGCAATTTAGCCGTGGTAGAAGTAAAACCTTCAAAAATAATACATATACGTATACAAAATACAAGCCTAATATTATGATATGTTTAATAGTATCATTATTATCTCCGTATGATATTAATTAAGGTATGTTTAAAATTAAATTTTTAATAATCAATAAATTAAGTAAGTAACTTTTAAATAGTTTCATCATACACTATAATGTTTCGCTTGTTAATAAATAAGTTTCGTGAACATGTTCTCATGTAAGTGACAATATGATGTCCTTATGGGAATAACATATCTTTAAACCGAATTCTTAAAATACTAAAAATATCTAGTATTTCTGTGCTCTTGAAGAGAGTTACATGTTTTATATAACTTTCAATAAACCTATTATTCTTATTATAAATTAATTGAGATTTAAAGAAAACAGTTCATGTTTTCCTGACGTTTTGACTCCTTTACAGGAGCCGTGATCACCTGACGATAAAGATAATAGTGGTCGTACATGTGCTAATAATAGCACCATTTTAATAATAAATAAATAAAAATCTGAGTCTGCTTCCTTTCCGAAAACAATTGATAAATAATTTCGGACAGGGGGACCAACCTCCATAATATTTTCTTACAACTATAGGCTAGTGTTATGAACACTAGGGTAACGGATAGACATTACATAAAAAAGTAATATTAATAAAAATATATATAAATGCCCATGAGTCAGTTACAAATGCTCGTATTCATACACAAACATCAGCCAATTTTGGGACTCGAACCTATGTCTGTTGGTGCGGAAAGCACAATGGCTGCCGTTACACCAAACGGTCGTCAAATCAATTAATAGTTTCAATTCATTTAATTCAAGAAAAAAGACTTTTAATATAAACCAGTTAATAATATAAACATAATATAATCTTCATGTATTTCCTTGCCTATTCCGAAATAAGAACTTTAAAACATTATCAGTGCCCTAAAAATGTCGATAATTTTGATAAGTGTTGCCACACCTCATCAATCACTATGTCGATTCACGATAGCTAGCATCTTTATTGTCGCTTTACAAAAAATATTTTTTTATACTCTCATTGTTTTTTTCGTCTAGAAAAAGGGCAACTTTTGCTAGAAAATTGCAGTGCCAGCAATTTTCTAGCAAAAGTTGCCTTTTTCACTTTATTTTTAGGAATTTTTGAAGTAAAAACTTCTTTAGTATTGTTGTGATTTGAAAATCGATGAAACGAAAAGGCGACAGTAAAAAGAGACAAAAGAAGAAAATGAGATAGGAAGCATTATGGACGTGTGTTAATGCGTGTATGTGTGCGCACGCGTAGTACAAAGCTTAAGAGAAGGCATCACAACTATAGTCTCAACTATATTCACACATAGTAGAAGTGAAACCTTTAAAAATAATACGTACACTTATACAAAACGGTTAAACCACGGTATTGTCCCCGGCAAATAAGTTGAACATGATTTTGAAATCACGTGACATGCGTGATGTGAGTGAATAATGTACCTAAACTTGCTACTGCGCATGTCAAGTGATTTCAAAATCATGTTCAAATTATTTGCCGGAGACTATACTTGTTAATAAAACGAACTAAATACTAAAAAACGTTAACTCTCCCAATTGACCTACCGAGCCTTGTGAACACCAGTTTTTTAATACCTTTCTACTTTTACATCGTAAGCAATCGTTGTCTCATCAAAATACAATTGGGAGACTAATGGACCGGACGTCCAAAGGTTGCGGCTTCGATCCCCGTCTGAGAATTTAATTGTGAGCTGAGTCGATTTTTTCTGGTATTTTTCTAATAATATAGCCAACCTAATTCTATATTATAACAATTATTGGACCCAAATTTGTTAGATCAGATCTGTTATTCATAGTATCAACAAATAAAGAAAATAATGACAGTAACCTGATAAAAAATATAAAATTAATTACTAATTTTACATCTACAGCAACAGTTATTGTTATGTATAATAAACAAATATGATTTTTGTAATATAAACACAAGTTGTATATAGCGACATATTTAAATGAATGTTCTATATATATAAAAATTTCATGTCGCAGTGTTTGACCGCGATGAACTCCGACCTACTCAACCCATTTTGATGATATTTTTTTCAATTTGCTAGATTTTTTCGTCTTGGGACATAGGATAGGTCTCATTTTAATTCATAACAATTTTTTTTATGTAAATTATAATAACTGAGCCACAGCAACGCGAGGCCGAGTCAGCTAGCATATTCTATAAGACAACATAAAAAAAAGCAAAAAGTTAATAAAAATCTTAAAACTCAATAATTTTCACTGAGATAATAAATATTAATGACATATAGAAAACAGAAGTCAGCGAAAAACGTTGCTAACTTCAGCTTGTATCTGAATAGTAATAAGTAGTAAGTAAGTAAGTAGTATACTTAATTAGTAGTAAGTCGTAAGATTTCGCCAATAGTTTGCTAGCTGGTTAGTCCGGTAAAATACAGACAATCATTGTTTGCTCATACGATGATGCTCACATGAATCATTGAAGAGTCGCAAAGGAAACCGCGTAGATAAGATACGGTGTGTCAAATATAATATTGCAAATATAACTTGGAGGTATGACTGGTTACGTTAACAAAGAAATGAGGTACATGAGCCCTTTCTTCTTGTCAGTTAAAAGATGTCCTGAATGGGTGGTAGGTAAAAATGATGGACGATTCAAAACAACTTATTTTAAGTCCATTTTTCCAATGGGTTCGCTCTTTATCCCAGTCAATTCCGGGGGCCAAGACATTTCCGCTGTGGAAGGAGCTAACCGAGAAGGTACCTTTTCACCCTGGCCTTGACAACGGAAGGGTTATAAGTACTCGGAAATATAGACACAGGGAGGGAGTTGCAATCCATAGCTGTGTGCATTATAAAAGATGTTGAGAAACGCTTAGTGCGACAGTTAGGACTAGTGTTGCCCAAATGCAAGAACAAGACGAGACTTAGCCAGTCTTGGTCTTGGTCTTGCGCCAATACACCTGGTCTTGGTCTTGGTCTTGGTCTTGCGCTTGCAGTCTTGGTCTTGGTCTTGGTCTTGCAGCAAGAGTCTTGCAAGTCTTGCAATTACCTATTAGTCTATTGCTATTTATTAAAGTTTACTTTAAATCTTAGAAAAACGTATTAGAATTGGAACATTGTGAGCTTGAATTAACATAGCCATAGTAAAGATCAATCAGATTAATAAATAACTGAAGATTTGATAAGAAAGTCGAAAAATCAACTGACCTATATGTCGTTTTCCATGGAAGTAACTGTTTCTTAATAAACATTTATGATTTATAAGCTTACATTTGCTAAAACATGTAAAAAAACAAATTAATTACAATAACTTGACTGTATTTTAAATAACAATGTCTGTCTAGAAAGAGATTGAACCCTCAACTTGCATGAAATTTAATAAAAGAGTTTTATGATTTATCATTTATTTCAATCAAAAATAAAATACAACACAAATCAAACATAACAGTACACAACAGCTTTATCATTAGGTTATGTTACTTTATATCAATTCTTTTGACCAAGAATTAATACAAAGTAACCATCTGGCTGACTCATCACTTAACCTATTTCTATGTTTTCTAATTACTAATGATGCTTTAGAAAATAATCTCTCAGCAGGTACTGAAGTTGCAGGTATTGAGAGAAAATCACGGGCCATCTTCGATAAAGTCGGATACTCTGTCTCATGCGTCCTCCACCAATCTAAAATGTCTTCCGAGCTGGCAGTTCTTGGTTTTCTCAGGTACTCCTCCAACTCGTCTATCACTAAGCCTTGAAGACAAGATCCAGATGACGTCGAGGGACATTCATAGAGTTTATCAAAGTCTATAATGTCTTCATCTTCATCACATACTTTATTTTCTTTTCTTGGCAATTCCAGAGATTTGTTCAGTGAGTGTAGACTTTTATATTCTTCATAAAGTTCATTGAACTTGCGCAGACTTTCTGTTTTAAGTTGCTTCCCCCACATTGTCAGGTCAAAAGTCTGAGCCTTATGCCTTGGGTCTAAAATTAAAGAAGTACAATAAATCCAGTTGCTCTTCTTATAATGTTTAAGCATTTTGTCTCGAGCTGCTTGGAAAGCTAGAATGAGCCTTTCATCCACTTCAGATCGATTAGGTTTCTCATCTAACTGTTTTACCATGGATTCAATTTTATCTAGCAAGAGATTGAATGATACAATGACTAGCGGTAATGTAACATATTTGTCTCCACCAAGTTTTGTACTTAAAAGTTTAAAGTTTATTAGAAATTTATGTAATTTTTCGAGTACCTGCCATTCACTAGCTGTGATTTGAAAATCATTCAATTCGGTGACAGAACTGCACAATATGTTAATGCCCGCTCTCACTTTTAAACCAAATCCAATCATATCATGTGTGGAATTCCATCTTGTTGGACAGTCAAGAATGGCATTTAGATTTGATGGCACGCCAGCTGCTTCACAAGCAGACTGAAACTTCTTCTTCACTATCTCACTTCTTTTTATTTTACTGGAAATACTGCGTAACTTTGTTACAGATGTACGCGAGTCAGCAATATTTGGTGCATATTCTTCATCTTCCTCAGTTTCGTCTGCATAGTCTTCATACTGCTGATCTTGCGCGTTAGTGTCAGACTCACAGTGTAATGCTAAGGTCTCTAATAAATCTTGTACACCAAGGTTTAAAATGTGAGCAAAGCACCGGAAATGTTGATTGTCTGAATCAAAGTGTGGCAACTGTTTGCCCAGTTCATACATAAATTTGGTATTTGCAGTTGCGTTGTCGACCGTGATACCTTGTATTTTATCAATTATGCCATATTCCAATAAACATTCATGGAAAATCGTTGCAATATCTTCCCCAGTATGTCGACCGCGTGATGGTATAAAATCAAGAACTACAGATCGATACTTCCATTCGTTGTCTATATAATGCATAGTAACCCCGTAGTAACTCCTACCAGCAATTGACGTCCACCCATCAATGGTAAATGACATTTTAGATGATAATTGTTGAAGTCGTTCCTTGAGATTAAATTGGAGCTCTTCAAATCGCTCTTTGACTTTCCTTCTAAGTGTAGACCTTTTAGGAAACTCCATATTAGGGCAAATACGTCGAAAATATACTTGTGTAGCTTCGTCATCGAAAAATGAGAAGGGAAGATATTTTTTCACTACCCAATCAACTGTAGCTGTCGTGATGTTGTCACTGCTGTTTTCCGACTGAAATAAAACAATAAATCTTGTGTTATTATTTAAAACATACTAGGTTTGAGCGTTTAGGAGGAGGAGGTTTGTTGTTGTTAAATCGAGAAAATCGTTAAATTGACATTTGTTATATTAAGGTTGCACTGTACTGTAATTTACCAAAATAAAGTACTTAGTTGTTACTGGCCGATTATGAAAACAAATGAAAATATAGGTGTTTATAAAAATATTTAAGACGATAATTACATACTTAATATGTCGCACCCCTAGATGAAAACACCACTAACTCAAAAATACTTACGTAAGTTAATGGCGTTTTTGAAAGTATCGCATGAACAGCTACGCGGAGTTAAAATTCCCGTAGCGACAATTTCGACCATTGTTAAAAATGACGCGAAATATGTACCTATGTATTACTATTTTATCAATATCTATAAAATATTCCGAAGTCAGTTTAAAGTCATTTGTTCAAAAAAGACTTTTTTGAGTTCCTGGAGTTTTCATATAAAAAAAATATATTCTTACCTGTCCACTTCTTCCAGCGGTTACTAAAAAGCTTGTGATATCTCCACTTATTTTTGGTTTAACAGGAAGAAATATTTGTGATTCCTTTTTGTGGAAAGATATTAGATGTTTCCTTAAGCCTGAAGTGTTTCTGTTTTTCATTTTTATTTCAGTCTTTTTATGTTGGCACAATTTACACAAGGCAGTTTGGGATGCATGAATTATTTCGAAAAACTCCTCAAATTTGCTTTTGGGTCTTTTAGATCTGTGACTCAAACTCTCGTTACTCGGACTAGAATAATTTGAATCTTCGTCACTCATATTAAATTGTACACGTGATACGTTTTTAGAAAACAACAAGAATTAGTAAAAACAATTATTAAGTTAGACTCGAAGCACAGCTCAATTGGAAATGACTGGAATTAAAATAATTCCTTTGTTTATAGTACGTTTCCTTGCTTTCTACCGCGCCGCCTCGCCACGTGCCGGCTCTATTAAAAGGATGCCGCCGCAAATCAAACGATGCCGCGTGCGGCGTACAAACACAGATTATTACCTACTTGTACAGACGCGACGCGTGAATAAAATATATGTAAAGAATTAGTGCCAATCACTATTCTTTACATATAAGTGAATGTTTTGGCGTACATCTATACTAATCTATACTAATATTATAAAGCTGAAGAGTTTGTTTGTATGTTTGATGACAGAAGTTTTAAAATAAATAAATAAATCCTGAACGTCACTATACCTCCAAAGTTACTATTCTTCGTGGGCGAAGTCGCGGGCACTGCTTGTAAATACTTTTTTTTTTTTTTTATTTTTTTTTTTTTATTTATTTATTTCATATACAAGAAAAAAAAATACAAAGATACAATTTAGTCCCACAAAACCGACTTGTCGGTTTGACTGAGGGATCTTTAGTCTCTTAGCTTATAATTATAATTATGTAGGTATATAATACAACTATAACTGTATCAGGTAAAGTTAAGTGCACAATAATTGGATTTAGACTGAATTACAACAAACTGAAGGAAAATTTAGCGGTGATAATAATAAGATACAATTGTTGTAAGATATAAAATACGTGTGTAAAAAACAACCACGCCTCCGAGCCCTCAGATGGGCTCGGAGGCGTGGTTGTTTTTTACACACGTATTTTATATCTTATAGAAATATTGCATTGTGAATGCAAAAAAATAAATAAAAACATACAATTGTTGTGTTAAATAGTAGTCATCAGATAATCTTTTAATATTTTTTTAAATTTATTTTTATCCGTTTCACATCTAATAGTTTCGGGCAACGAATTAAGAAGATATGGTATACGCTTCTGTAAAGTTCTGTCACCAAAATAATTTTGAACCCTAGGAATTACAAATTTCTTTTTTGAAGTGGCTCTAGTGATCTGGTTATGATTTATGTATTCAAAAGTGGAGACACACTCTCGGCTGCCGTGATTATTTACTAATAATAAATCGCAGGCTTTTTATTTTATTAGTAGGTAAGTACCTACGCTTTTTATATTATTTTATTAATTATGTAGAATTTTTTTACACGTTTCAAGTATATTTAAAAGTGGCTACAATATTTATCAAACGGGTGATATTTGAACACTTTTTTGCTATTTTTTCTTGTAAAAACTTAAGAAATATAATGACTAAATGTACAATAATAGTACCTAAGTAATTAGTTTAAAACCATATAATCAATATTATAATATATACTTACTAGAATAAATTATTATGACATCTACTACCTATCCTTACCATTTTATTCTAATCATAATACTACTTGCGTGATCAGTATAATGTATTCATTTTCATTATAAGCACTCTGAAACTTATTTATTCTTTGGAACACCTGTAGGTACTCTTAAAATTCGAAATTATTTTGCATGAGTATACCTACGCCTACGCCCTGTGGCGGCAATCAAATAGTGTCAAATGTTGTGATTTCGGCGCGGCGGCAACGATTGTTGTATATGATTTCAAAAGAAGCCGCCGGCGCGTGTATTATAACCATGTGCTTCCGAAAAGCAGCAAATTTCTTTGAGAAGTAAGTACAAAACCTTTGATGCCGCATTATCAAAGTGCCGATGGTTAAAACATAACTATGCATGCACTCAGTTTGATTTTAATGGATATTTTTTTATTCGCTATGTAGGTATGTTTATGGTATTAGTCGTAATGCGCATAGATCCAGTTTTTCATATTCTTTGATACAGTTTTTTGCGTCTCATAGAATTCCTAAGCGTACCTATACACCGAACTGTTACACCTAACTACTCCGTGAAATAGCGCTAAGTCCTAGCTGCAAGACGCAAGAGTCTTGCAGGCTTAGTCTTGTTCTTGCTCAAGTCTTGCACGGTCAGTCTTGGTCTTGGTCTTGCTAAAAATACGCGGTCTTGTTCTTGGTCTTGGTCTTGCAAAAACGCAAGAACAAGACCAAGACTGCAAGACCAAGACTGAATTTGGGCAACACTAGTTAGGACTAGCAACCAAGAAGTGCGTCTGGATGTCCGATGGAAAATGGGAGATGGCGGTATGAGCACATGCAGCTCCTGAGCATGTTCTGTAAAATACATTCTGTAGAAGACTGACTGACAGGAAATTTTGCTGTGGTGAGCTAAGGTGTGGAACTTGCTCTTCACCAATTAGCTGTCACTAATGAGCCTCTTAACTCTGCGCTGAATCGTGTCCAGTGCAGCAAGTTGGTGATTTGCTAAGCCGTCCCAGATATGGCTGCATTACTTCGATACTCCCCTATCATGTGATTCTATCGATGTGATAAAATGAATGAGTAATTTTCCAAAGACACATTTACAGTCTCTATGTGCAACAATGTGATAATGTTCAGTTATCTATCATTGATAATTTGACGATCGTTTGGTGCAACGGTAGCGATCCTGGCTTTCTCGCTAGTCCTGGGTTCGACTCCCGCGACAGGGGCAGATGTTTGTATAATGAATACGAATACGAATTATGAATACATTTTTACTTTAGTCATGGTTATCTACACTAATATTATAAAGAGGAAAGATTTGTATTTTTGTATGTTTGCAATGAATAAACTCAAAAACTACTAAGACGATTTCAAAAATTCTTTTACCATTGTAAAGCTACATTCACACTGAGTAACATAGGCTATATTCAATCAATCAATCAATCAATTTTTATTTTCAGATATTACAATCCATATATTTTGTTAGTAACAATTAATTATCTTATATCCTATGTTAGTAAGTACTGAGACAAAACAAACAGTTAAAAATCAATGAACAATGACATTTAGACCATCTGACATTATTAGTCTGGTTAGCATACCAGTAATGGAACGATCGTTGTATTTGCGTATGTACGCTTGTTTTCCTGAGCTTTTCCCACAGCAGATCATATGAAACTAAGACAAAAGCTTTTGATAGATCAAGAAAACAAGCGCCGGCGTACTTCTTTCTGTGTAGTACTGAACGGTGTGCTTAAGGTTTAATATTGCGCTTTCAGTAGATAATCCAGTTCTGAACCCCAATTGCGTATCACTAATATTCAAATGCTTTTCAAGCTCCGAGTCAAGCACACCGTCCAATACCTTAGCCACTACGGTGGCAAGAGATATCGGGCGGTAATTACTTTTGGCTGAGAGATCTCCAGTTTTATTTTTGATAACAGGTACAACAATTGTTTTCATAAGGTCTGGCGGAAGGTACGAATGATTCAGGCAAAGTGTGAAAAACATCGACAATACTCGCGCCAAATGGGGCCCCGCAAACTTTAAATGCTCTATGCTGAGTCCGTCATGACCAGGCGACTTGCCACTAGACATATTGTATATAATATCATTTATATGTTGGGCAGATACAGTAAATAAGTCACCGGTCTGAACGGTCCCAACATTCTCACTACCCTGCGCGGCACCAAACGGCGACTTTACACTAAATTGATCTTTGAAAAGCTCAGCAATAGCCTTACAATCACTCACACCATTCACACTCAAAGGAATGCCAGGCTTAGGGTTCATTTTATTAGTCGCTTTCCAAAATTCACGGAAATGTTTAGAACCACAATGATTGGTAATCATGTCCATCTTTATTTGATCTCTATTATCTTGACACCATTTTAATCTACTTTTAAATATTTTACGACTTTCATGCATTTCATTATAAATAAAACCGGAACGAGGTCTGTTAAAAAGAACCCAATTTGAAAATTAAGCCGGGCTTCCCGATGCGCCTCACGTACATGCTTGTTCCAGCCTGTTATGCAACGATTATTTTTGTAAACAATATTATTTAATGCTAGAAAAATATTAAATAATTTTTTCCACCCGTGCGAAGCCGGGACAGGCCGCTAGCTTATATATATTTCTACTAGCTGACCTGGCCAAGTGATGCAGCGGCTCAATTATAATTTGCAATTAAAAAAAATGATAATAAGTAATTTAAATTAAACCTATCCACCGATTTTGACGATTTTTTCTTTTTTCTGGATTTCCTGTTCTTCTTAACTTTACTGTACTTTCTGACTTAAAACATATACTAAATCGAAAGAAATCCGGCAAAAAGAAAAAAATATTAAAATCAGTTGAGTAGTTTTGGAGATCATCATAGTCAAACATTGTGACAGGGCATTTATATATATCAAGATGAATAGACATTCCAATTAAACTTGGAAGTAAAACATGGAAAGACACTCGCCCGGATAGCGAGGGATGTGGGTTCGTCTCCCGTCTTACACCGAAGACAATTCGAATTTTTATTATATTTTTTTAGATATAAAAGTCTAGCAGTTAATTAAATGCTAAATAACAAAAAAACATTATACAAGTGTTCTTCTTTTATTTATTAAGAACATGTCCTTTTTCGTTAAACGCCATTTATCAGATGTCTTATTTACCCAGTATTGTGCTAAGTATGGAAGGTAGACCGAGGAATCCATCGCCCACTATGGTAACGTGTAGCTTGTCGCTGCAAATAAAGTCATACTGCATGCACTTGCCTGATAAATTGTTGTCGACTGCATTTTTACGTTTGTACATTACGTTTAAACTTAATAATAATATTAATTACACAAATTAGCTTTGCCCAAAGTAAGCATTGTAAGGCAATGGATAAATTTACATTTAGGTATAATCACAGGAATATATATGAATACCCATGACTCAGGTACAAATTCTCGTATTTATCACACAAACATCTGCCCCATCCTTCTCGAAACCAGGATCGGTGATGCAAAAGGCAAGATCGCTACCGTTGCAGCAAACAATCGTCAACAATATATCTTTTGTTAATTTTTTTATGAAAACTGTATGTTAAAAATAATGTTAGTTAATAGATTAGTGTGATCTGAAATATGTATTTTTTTATTTATCTCTGCCAAACTGGCGTGGCATGTGTCACTCATATGCCCGAAAATACAGATCGGTGGTTTATTTTATCCTAGAAACAAGATTTTTCACTTATAAATTTATGTTTTCAAAGAAAATTTATATAACAAACAATTTTACTAACAGTACCTTTAATAAACAGTAAAGATGTCTACTAAGATTGTTTTTATTTAATATTAAAAATGCGTTAAAAATCATTATTACTATTTCTGTTAAGCCCTCGTGGTAAGCTAGCCCTCATGGTAAGCTAAATGCTTGTGAGATAAAAACCAACCATACCTCCGAGCCCTCAGGTTCCAACCCACAATCTTTTGCTATCCGGGCGAGAGCTGAGATCGCTGAGCTACCGAAACGCTGGCAGACGAGTCGAAATTTACAAAAATGATTGTACTTCTACTATAAGCTGGCATTGAGCTAAGAGGGCTTGGAGATGTGGTAATTTTTTATAGAAGTATTTTAAATATTATAGAAATCTGACTTGGTGAATTTTAAATTTAAAGTAAATTCACTAAAAGCTTGTGCTACGGTCTGCATCTGTATTACATCGGCGAGGATCGAACGACCTGAGGTTACAGTCATCTCAACATCTTTCATAATGCGTACAGCAAAGGAGTGAAACTCCCTCTACGGGTCTTTATTTCCCAGTACTTATAACCCGTCCGTTTATAAAACCAGGATGAATAAGCGCCTTCTGGGTTAGCTCGTTCCATCGTCGATTCTGTTTTTGCCCCCGGGCTGGATTGGGGTCAACAGCGAACCCAATCGAAATAAAAATTGTTTATCATTATGTTTTGTTTGAAATAACTTGAACGAATAAGTACATTGCAGCAGTATGAGTGCTTAATAATACCGGATCAAATAATCGCGTAACCACTCATTGTTTATTGTCACTATTGTTTTATCACATGATCATGGCAAATTGGCTGACGCAGACGGCAATAAGCGACACCCATGGCCCTGTTATGGCCACGCGCCCATCTATCACACCCAGGGGCGACGATAAACGAAGCTTTGACCTCCAGACACTCCTGGGCTTAAATACTGTTTTCTATGAGTGATAGATAATTCTGTATTTATTTATTTTTTAGAATTCACAGTGCCAGAGACCAGCGAATATCGCCCTTTATATTTTACAAAACTATCCACTATCGGAAAAATGAAAAATAAATTATGTTAAATTCTTACAATTAACTTTTACAAATAGAAAGTAATAGAAAGATAATTTATTTTCAAATCGGAAATAATGGGTCAAACGAGACGTTTTCGTTAGTGTAAAAACTAAACGTTGAAACTTAAGAATAGATACGTTTCAATAAACTATATTATCATCGCTGACCATACTTCATATTTCAGATCCGATAAAATGGTTTTGAATATTGAGTTAGTGTCAGTGTCATAGACAATCAAAATTATCACGACAATGACGATTTATGGTGATTTTTGTATGACACTCACAAATGCAGCCGAACTCATCATAGAATAGAGTACTTCTCGTAACCCTCTGAGTATAGAATGTTTTTTTAATAACAGATTCTAAAAGCTAACGATTCAAATCCTAACCTCAATATTTTGAGGTTATTTATTACGTATCTCTGTAAATCCAACTTTAAAAAAGTAAAAACAATTAACTTTATTGTTAGTGAAACGGAGTTCCTCAAGTATCATTTGATGAACGTTCATCAAAAAACATGAACGTTCATGAACGTTCTCTTGCTTCATTGACATTTTTACCTCTGCCTTAAGTAATCAATTTTTAGCACAATATCAACAGTTTTTAGATATAGTTTTGGTATTTTCATTGCGTAATATTCTTTTAATCAAATTTTCTTTGTTCTTAACAAATATAGACGAAATCGGTGTCGAACGCATCGGAAGATTGATAAAAATTCATCTAGCTAAAGCAAGTACAAATTCCAACCCTGTTACTTAACCTTAATGTTGAGCAAAGAAATTAACTGATGATCATACTTCAAGTTACGATTGAGCTACTATGTTCGTGATGTCACATCACATCATAGCCACCACAGAACAGTAAAAAAGAGTATTCGAAAATAGGCATTTATATAAATAACTCCTACTATTAGCTACTTTGATCAACGTTGAAGTTTAACTACCTTCGAAAATAATATTTTTACAAATATCTAACAGTCAATTAAGATGGAACAGCTGTAATAACGTATTTATTTTTTATCATTCAAAATGCCCAATTTCTATAGGATTTAATACGCCTTTAAGGCGGTTCACACACTAGAACTGCGTCCCGCCGCGGTGCGCGTAGCGACAGAAAAACGCGGAGGCGCAGATCTGCCTAACTTAGCGGTTAATCTGCTTCCCCGCGCAGATTTTCAATACAAGTTGACCTTACTTCTTCACGCCCCGCGCTCCCGCGCAGAATCTGCGCGCGGGGCGCCTACCCGCGCGTTCCCGCGTCGGCAGTGTGTTGTCATAGGCGTGTTTTCTATATTAATTGAGATACTTGCATACAACAATAAAATCTGCGGCCACGCGCTACGCGACGGGGCGCGGTGCAGTGTGTTGACCGCCTAAAATACAACCATATCTCCGAGCCCTCAGGTGGTATTCGGACCCACGACCTTTCGCTATCTTACCTGAGGGCTCAGAGATGTGGTTGTTTTTATAGGCGTATTTAATCTTATAGATATGAAAATACGGCATTGTGAATGCTAAAAACAAACATTACTATAGCTGCTCCATCTGTACCAGTGTTTGTTCTGGTCTATTATGAAATTATTACAGTAGAAAAACAACAATATATTACTAGCTGACTCGGCCACGCGTCGCTGTGGCTTGGTTATTATAATTTGCATTAATTTTATTATGAATAAAATGAAACCTATCCTATGTCCTAAGTTGAAACAAATTCAGCAAAACGAAAAATAATTAAAATAATCAAAATTGGTCGATTAATTTTAGAGTTCATTGCGGTCAAACACGTAATTTTTATATACAAGATGAAAAAAATATTAAGAACCATTGAAGAATTACTGGCAGAAATACACCAATAATTTATTACAACACTTGATATTAGTCGTAGATAAAAAAAAAACAAATTCACAAGTGTAATAAGCTGTAAAGAATTTTTATTGAGTATGTTAATGTCTTTTGCGCCTCGTCTCGTAAAGAAAGCGCACGAAATATGCAAAGACTTCGGCTGCGCAAGAGTACCCGCTTGACGCATGAATGGCGGTGAGAGGAAAAAACTGCAATTTCTGTTGACGGAAACTAGTCAATTATCTATTCATAATAGTATATTATCTCTTTGACTATCTATTCGCCGTGTGTGCGATGACAGCGCCCCTAGTGTAGCGCCCTACAATTGTTGTGAACTGGAGATCTGTCAAATAATGGCAACTGGATGGTTTGATAACGATTTTCGGATTGTTTTTCAACGAAATTAAATGAACATATCTAAAAAGTTTGTGCATATTATAAAAAATATTTTTCTTACTATTAATAAAAAATATATGTTATAATACGTATAGGATTTGAATCGATAAAACATGATATACATTTCTAATCTCAAACTGTGCAAAAAGGGAAAAAATAGTATTTTCACATGTGAGAGATGTCGAAGAGCTTAGAACCAACTACAAATCAACTTAATAAGAGCTCTGATCATAAGACAAACGTTTGTGACACAAATTTCCTACAAAACATCATTAAATATGAGTAGGTATATATCTACTTATTGAAATTGTATTTTGATGTTGGAAACTAATAAAACTTGCACAAACTGTTTTCCCGTTCTTTCTATACTTTATAACACAACACGTACTGTGACCCATACCGATTTTAAACGTTTTTACTTAACAATACTTAGTAACGTAAGTATGGAATTCTATTAAAATATTGCAATTTGACACATGACAGTCCAGAGTTATTTCACATTTCTTCCACTTCGCGCGCTGATTTTATTTGATGGTCCCCATAACCCACTTTGCACATAGCGAATATTGATGCATCGAAATTTAAAACAATTAAATCCAAACCATCTGCGCAGCGCTGCCAATATGCAGCAATGGTAGGGTCGCCTTGCAATGTAGAGACCGGGAGAGCACAATTAAAACGAGTGATTCTCTACACTTACGATTTAATACTAATTCTAAAAACTATTTTACAATACGAAGGAGCAGATGACTCATATACAACATCTTTAGCATTATAACTTAAATTTATTTTATTTTGGTCCCTTCTTTAATATTTCTTTCTTTCACGCCAATGAGCCTAGCCTAACGTACTACAAGGCTTGTGTTATAGATACTAGGCTAATGGATAGATACATAGATATGTAATGAAATAAAAATATATATAAATACCCATGACTCAGGTACAAAATGCTCGTATACATCATATAAACGTGATTCGGACCCAGGAACGTCGTTGCGATAGGCAAGATCGCTACCGTTGCACCAAACGGTCGTCGAAATTTTCACACACATCGACAAGGGCCCACTTCGAAACATTTCTTATTTGTAGCTTGGTCTTATGTATTTTGTGGTTCATGGTTTTGAGGATGTTGGAGATACGAAAAGAATTCAGGGTATTTCTAACAAATTCATATAAATACGACGTAAATGTATATCAATCAATCAATTTATTAATTCGAGAAACAAAGTCTCATAATTTGTTAGTTACAAATAATCTTAAAAGCTATGTTCCAAATTAATAAAACAAATTTATACTAAAAAATTTTTCAAAATCAAATTAACCAATCATTAAAATAAAATTCTTAAAAAATTATTTACTGTAATCAAATTAAAAAAAAAACACTAAAATTAAAACCATTAAAATCAAATCTTATGTAAACTAAATCCAGAAAAATGTTAGTAAGGACTGTTATGAACTGTATGTTACTGTATTTGAATAAAACACTTTTTTACGGATTTTGCGCATATTTTATTTGATATTTAATCCTGACGTTTTGACTTCTTTACAGGGGTGATCACAGGGGCTTATCGTAAAAAAGTGTTTTATTCAAATGTGTAATGTGCGCGGAAGTGTAAGAACAAAATATGTTACTGTATGTTAGTAGTAATCTAGGTCAATATGCTATGGGTCCTCCCTAAGGCGTTTTATTCTCAACACAAAACCGGATCCCAACGCTATGGTGACGATGACATTTGACGACGATATGACGTTATACACGAGATGACGTTAGGGTTATTATAACATAGACCTAAACTCCTGACAGCAATGCCTCTAATGTCATAATATCGAAGGTTAACGCGGCAAAATATCTAAAAACCACTTTTATATAAGTAGATATTAATTGTGACAAAATGTATTCATGAAGATATTGCTACACAGACAAAGTTTCGGTTCAGTGATGTGTTTCTTTTGAATACGTTCATCAAAATGAAACTACGATGGGTTACTTTCAAGCTGAAATTTGTAACAGACGTGATATTTGTCTGAGATTTGTTTATATAAAAACATCGTTACAAAACTATAATTATCGATTTGCATTTAGCTTAGGACTGACATCTAGTATTATTAATTAAAAATTTCCTGTTTAGAAAAGTACTATTTGATTAAAAAATATGTAGCTGGCATATTAAAAAATTGATTTGACTTACAATGATTGTCATATTACGTAAAAGTATGCAAACTAAATATCTACATGTTTAAACTAAAAAATTGGCTCTTGAATTAACAGAGCTGTACTTTTCGCTTCTCTCTCATTCACTCGCGTTTTTCCATTCGACGTCGCGTCGGTCGAGAAGATCGAATTCAAAATGATACATATTATACCGGGCAACTGTTACGAATCATTCGGAATACTGAGTCAGTTCCTTTAAGATCAGTGAAGATTTTATCTGTGGTATCGAAGCACCAGTGTTCTTATCTTGAAGAGAAAATCCTGTGATATTAAAAATGATGCCTCTTTATTTTGTTTTGTTGAGTACTTTGCATCTGTTTTGTCATTTCACGATTCAATGTTATTACATATTAATAGGTTGTATTCACTAACTACGTATGTAGCTATGAATGTGTAAAGTTTTATTGTTTACCGAAGTATTCATCGCCGAAAGATCATGACGCCGAATTATATTATTTTATTATTCATTATTTTTCAACATTTCAGATGCATACATTATTTTAATAGAAAAATACTAGAAAAAATCGACTCGGTTCACAAGTAAAAAGAAAAATTTAATGGCTGTTTCATCTTAATCGATTGTCCTTATAAGGCAGCATTTTTTCAATGCTGCCTTATAAGATAATATATTTTAATAAAAAAATACTAGAAAAAATAAAATCGACTCGACTCACAAGTGATTTCTCAGAACTTCATTTTTTATAAAACTTAATGGCTGTTTCATCTTAATCGATTGCCTAAACATTTGTAAAAATGTTTCTTTAGAATTCGAGAGGATGTTTCTCTTATTGATGAGACAATGCTGGCCTACAGCGTAAAACCGGAAAGGTACTAGAAAATTTCGACGGGTGTTCACAAGACCCGGTAACTCAATTGGAAAAGCATTGGACCGGACTTCCAAAAGTTGCGCGTTCGATTCCCGCCTGAGAATTCACTTGTAAGCCGAGTAGAATTTTTCTAGTATTTTTCTTTTAAAATACTAGAAAAATTCTACTCGGCTTAATTTATCTTATAAGATAGCATTGAAAAATACAAAAAACATATAAAAATTAAAAATTCCCGATGGCTTTAACTTAAAAAATAAACTGACCAGGGGCCTACCATTACCTCCTAATGCGATTCAAGTTCGACTGTTCAAGAGAAATCACTATACACCACGTATAGCGGTGTCTCACTTTGACAGTCGATCTTGCATCACGCTAAGGAATCATGGTAAAGCCTCTGGTCTAAGTTCTATTTATTACGATTAAGTTTGGTTAGAACATAGTCATAAACATTTAGAATCTTCAGATATAAAACATAATCATTCGGTGAATCGATCTTTTGGCAAAACGATCTTTCGGCGAAACAATCTTTCGGCAAAGCGATCTTTCAGCGAAACGATCTTTCGGCGTTGAGAAACTCGGTAAATAATTTTAAGTTAATTTTACTAAGCACTGGCCGACTAGAGTGAATGTGTTAATTTCTGGGAAAATTCATTAATAAATATATGGTTATAATTAGTAAATTTTGTGTTTGACCGAAGATCGGTGGCAGTTATTCTCGGGCAGTGATAAGCTATATATATATATTTGTATGTACTAACAAAAATGGATTTTCGTTATCTGAAATAAATGATTATTATTTCAAAGATCACTAAAATTAAATAAAACCACTTTCACCGAATTAGTTGCGTATTTTTATTTATTCTATCCTAGTTTACAGTAATCGTAGATATCATAAAACAATTTTATTTGTATTACTTAAACATTTAGAACACATGCCCGATTAAAACATTGTAAAGTGGCACATGTATGACGACCATAACCTTAGTCATCATGTGATCATGGCGCCTGTAAAGGAGTCGACACGTCAGGATTAAATATAAATTAGGCACAAAAATTTTGTTTTATTTAAACGTATGTAAAGTTTTCAAGGTCGAAAAGAGGTAGCACAAGCGAAAGCTAATTGAAATTCTTTTAAATAAACAATCGGTTTCTCAATTTTGATCGTACATATTGAATGTCAATGCGAGGCATTGTTATTTAAAATAACTCCTACCTACGTATTAAAGGTAGAATTATACGACATCTCAAACAACATTCCAATACTTTATCTTGATTTTACACATTTAATATTAATACATTAATAATAATTAAAGTATAACAAGAAGGCAATACATAAGAATAAAAAATTATAGTTTCCAAAGCTTCTTGAAAACAATGACACAGTTTAGATGAATTCTTTCGCTCGGATTTTTTTTTTAAACTCCTATTAAACTACTTACATAAACTTAGAACTGATAATGTCCGAAGTTGACCCTAATAGGTTATTCTTAACCTGTGTCTAGGGATTCAGCCCATTTTATTTTCGTTTCAAAGACAGTTTCACAAAAAAGCTATCTGTATTTTTATTTGTTTATGAAGTAAACCTTTTTTACGCACGTTTTACTTGGGGATTTAGCTGTTGAATGCATGACGAGAGCGTTACGAAAGGTGTGATCGGGCGAGGCGAACGGAAGTTGAGACGATATAAGTTAGTGAAGATAAAAAGAGAGATATCTGATGTATCCGATAATGAAAATAATAAATAGAAATAACGATTTATTCAAAAATATTAATTTATTTTCGTTGAAAATATTTCGGGCATAAATAAAAAGATCGGCATCTAGTTATCTATGCTCGTGTTCGAAAGTGTAACAGTATTTTTTAAATGCTTGTATTAAACAAAAACTAATTTATACATTAGAAATGCTAAAAATACTTTAATACTAGGTAAAATGTAACATGAGACCAAGCGTTGGATTCATGATGCTATGTACCTTTACTTTTAAATAGGTAGGTACCAAGTTTTTTTTTAATATTGTGAACCTTTTTTGGTTTTATTTCATCTATGCAAAATAAAAAAAATTTGATTTATATAAATTTTAACAGTTAGAAACGTGCCCGATTAAAATATTGTGCCTTAGCCATCCTGTGGTCACGGCTTCTGTAAAGGTGTCGAAACGTCAGGATTAAATATAAATTATGCGCAAAATACCCTAAATATTGTGCACCTGTGAGTGGTTCTTAAAAAATTAATTATCAAAAAAATACGACTCACATTAGGGGCACGGGTCTTTCCTCTAGATCATAACACTAGGTAGAATAGCCCAGTAAAAGGTGGAGCTAATGACTACAGATGCAGCCGACTAAAGAGATCGATAAATAAATAATGTTTACAAATAAAAATTCCCTGTTACAGTGTTTGACCGCGATGAACTACAAAACTACTTTACGGTCGTAAAATGTTCGGTTCTTTTATAATTTACTTAACCAAAACTTTGTACGGAACCTTCTGTGCGCGAATCCGACTCGCCCTTAAACGGTTTTTATTATTAAGAAAACAATGCGTTATAACTTAATTAATTGAATTCCCTTTAAACTCGTTGTAAGCTAAATGCTTGCGAGGATCGTACTGCCTCTGCTTGGGTTAAAATTGACCTCTCTAACTATTCATTTAAACCGCTGATAAAAAATAGTAACTCAATTGTATTCTCGCATTTTACTTTGTGCTTAGCGTAGGAGTTAATAAAGTCCAAAATAACAAACGTCAGTTTCCATCACGTACATTAGTAAAAGAGTTTTTTTAATTGAACTGTTTGCAATGAAACGATTTCATTGTGTCCCGGCTTTATTCGCCCTTGGCATGTTAAATGCCAGTAATGGCTATTTAGGTGTCATCAGGTTGGTCTAGGTCATTTTATGATATAAACAAACGCTAGAGATCGTGATTTTTATAAATTTTTCAATGCTATCTTATATGATAAATTTTAATAGAAAAATACTAGAAAAAAATTGGCTCAGCTCACGAGTAAATTCTCTGGCGGGAATATAACCGCAAAATCTATTAGAGGAACATCCTCTCGTATTTGAAAAAGTAATTCCACGTCAACATTTTTTATTATTTATTTGAATTTTTCCTGGAATGAATTCATTGTTACTAGCTAAGTAAAGTAACAATTGTATTTTTCGCAATCTAATGATTACATTCAAATATAAACACAGTTCAGGATTTAAGGGAGGACAAGTGGGGGCTACTGCCTTGGAACCTTCACAAGGGAGTGGCCCCCACAAGAGATAAAAAAAATGCTAATTTCGACGGATCAGCAACTATCACATTTTATTTCCAAACTGTTTTTTTTTTAGATGGTAATTTATAAAAGAGCTTTATTTTTTATTTATTTTACTGTCGGAAGACTAACAGCTAAATTATAATAACAATAAGTAGAAAATTTAACAACTTATTGTAGCTCCTCACCAATAAAAATAGTTTAAAAATTATTGTTTAGCACTTGAAAAGGTAGGTATACAAAGCGATGCTTACTACTTAAAATGCATTTCAAAATACACAGTAATACATCAGTAATGCAAGGATCAAGTCTTCGAATCACAAATAAACAAAACAGAGTAAGCCCACAGACCAACTTCATAAAAATTTACCATAAACAAATCACCAATCAATGGCTTATTCACAAAAAAATAACCAATTAACAATTAATCGCATGAAAAATGTATAACTTATAATCGCAATTAATTATTTTTGAATTTTTATTTCAAATAAATGAAAGGCCTTGGTGCCTCCGTTGCCCCAATGCCCAGACCTCCAAATCTGGCCCTGATCTAACAAATACTAAGCAAGATGAAATTGGCATTTTTTGTACCGTTTCTGACGCTTTGATTGGGTTGATCACAACATTATTTAAAGGAGTTTAAACATTATGTTGTCTCTGATACATCAGTACCTAAGCCTCACACAATCCTTTTTTTTTAAATAAAATTCATAAAATTGTTATTAATAAATGTAAGTTTGATGGAGCCCTCATAACTATAGGTGTGCTATAAGGTTCAATATGAGACCCTTGACCCAATTAACAACTTAGCTAATGAAGGTTAAAATACCTACATTTTTTTGGGTACCTATTACATTAGATTTATGCTGTTATATGTTCCGGCGTCCCTCTCGCACACGTTCCCTCTCACTCTTTTCGCTATCGCGTATCGCTCGGATACACTTAGTAAACCTTTCATGCATTTTATTCGGATTCATACCATTCCCACATACACTCACACACACAAATATGTATATTATATGTTACCCTAGTTTCTATAACAAAAGCTTACTTTGGAATAGACTAATTGGTGTATATGTAACAAATATTATTTACATATTTATTTTATAAACCACTTTTTCCAAATTCGTCTTCTTCGTAGAAACAATTATCATGCAAGATTCAAATGGCGAATTATCGTTTAGAAATTTAACTAACTCCACTATTGCACAATTAACATTTACTTTGCAGATAGAAATCAGCTCATTTAATGTAAATGGTGCCTCGCTATTGTATGAAATTCTCTACAAATAATCTTTATCATTCGTAATTAAATATTTAATCTCATATTTTGGCGGACTTTGCTATAAAGCCTCATTGTTGTAGAGATTCCCATCGCGACCTCATTGAAGGCCGGAAGATGACCTCGTGACTACTGACTGACCTGGTTTTGAACTTCTAGTATCTTTGACATGCCAACCACTATAGAACTCAAGTAAGGTGATAGCAAATCGATATGCGTTTACAACTTCTATGCATGAAATAGATCCGCTGGCACGCATGAAGTGAATTCCGCTGCCACGCATGAAGTGAATTTCGCTGTAACGCATGAAGTTTACTCTGCCTCGCACGAAGTTTACGCTGCCACGCATGAAATATAAAGTAGATTTCGCTGCCATGCATGCAGTGAATACCACGACAATTTTAATTAAGAATCATTACCAGGCACTGCCGTATCTAAAATTAAATTAAACAGTCTAACAAATTAAATAAAAGTAAGTCTAAATAGGAACGAAGTTCTTCATGCTATTCAATAAATATTTCATTTGGAAATTTTAGTCAATTTTTTACACCATTGACATATTTATTATTTTGACGGCATTCGGAAATGACCGGATAAATTATGATGCAATAACGAACGTGTCTTAAAATAAATACTTGTCGTGTAAAAAATGTGTTCCTTCTTCTAAACGTTACAAAAATTATCTTGTTATTACATTAATTGTTGGATTTATTTAATAATGACGAGTGTAGGAAAGAGAGAAAAGACTCTTTTCCCTTACTGTTTAAATGAAGCCATTATTACTGGGAAAGATCTGTTGTTGTTTGCAACAACAATTACACTCCAACGTGTATGCTAATTAAGTAACTTACCGTTTTAGGAATTGAAACAAATCTACTCATAGATAGGTTGAGACTGTGTTGTTAAGTGATAACAAGAAGTTCTACGAATAGAACAATGAGAAATAACAATGGCGGTGTTAGATATATTATATACAATAACGCAGGTCAACAAATCGTTCTACGATCTTGCAATTTTGTTCCATTTATGCTATTCTGGATATTAATTCAACTTTCATTATCGTGGAAAAACTTACGTACTCGTGTTAGGAGTAAATCTTTAAACAAAGAACAATTTAAAGAACATAATTAGTTAAGTCTAGTGATAAATAAAAAAGCATGTGTGCAATTCACACGTGGTACCTACAAGTGAAACCTTCAAAAATAATACGTACACGTATACAAAATACCACGGTTGTTGTGATGCCTTCTCTCAAGCTTTGTACTACGCATGCACACCCAACCACGTACATAATGCTTCCTATCTCTTTTTCTCCTACGTTAAATCTTCTCGTTTGAACGTTGAAACAATATTAAATGCAACACGAAATTCGAATAAGCGATGAAATTTCTACCCTACAATGACTGCAACCTTTGGCAAGCACACTAAAGAAAGAAGCAGAATTATTATCACAGTAAAACCATTATCATGCATCCAGAAAATTCCTTACGCGTACAGGTATAGTAATAATCATATAACTCATAACATAACTCTCCGCCGAGTTATAGCCTATTCTTAAAAACTGCCTGAGAATGCATTTCGTGTAGTGTTCCGCATGGGTGACCGATTGTTGTCTCACGCTTATTGAAGAAGTACCGAGCTACCTTTGTCCACGAATTAGGGTTGACACTACAGTAAGATTAAATATAAAATCAACTAATCAAAGTATGATATAAAAAAATTAAACCCTGTCCAGATAGGATTTAACTTATTTTATACTTATAAAAAAAATATAAAAAAATACTAAAGTAATATAAAAAAAAAATACAAAGAAAATATAAACACTTAAAATATTTGATATAAAAAGAGCAAGAGGTAACTTATTAGTATCAGTGTAAAAATGCAACACATGTATGAATTTCGTATAAGTAATATTTGTTGTGTTTATATGTACATACATAGCGCAAAATATATTTGCCTTTAATTTTCTTCTTCTTATAACTCCGGTTTTAAACTTTTGATACTCAATAAATGGCTCGGTAGCTCAAATTCCCGTCTAAGAATTAATTTGTGAGTTGAGTTGATTTTTTCTAGTATATTTCTATTAACATAATTTATGAATAAAGTAATCAACTATTGATAAATCCAATGAAAAAAAAACTTCAGTAAATCATTCGATAATATATTATTATTAGTAATAATTATAATAGAACTTTATTGTTTTTTATTTTTGAAACTCCGATATTTGGCGCAGTTGCATGCACCATCGTCACAGTAGAACTAAATTTTTGCAGGTAGATGTTATGTGCTGAAAAAACGGTCTACTCTCCATCTGTCTTTTATTACACTCGAGACTAGTAATAAAAAGAAAGCATTTGTGCAATTCCGTGTGAATTGCACAAATGCTTTCTATCTCATTTTCTCCTACATTAAAGCTTATGAATTAATGTGTCTGCCTCTTTTTATTTTCGCTTTTTCGTTTCATCGACTTTCAAACCACAACGATGCTAAAGAAGTTTTCACTTCAAAAACAGTCGTTTAAACATCAATAGTTATTATCTATAAAGGTACAACCCTACCCGTTGCATCACTCTCACGGGCACAAAAGTAATGAAATTAAGATTCCTGCTCAGATTGCCACTCCCCACTGCGGTGTACGTTTTCGTTTTGTTTTTATCCAGCACGACAAATACACTAAAGTAAATGAGCTTCTAATGAACTGGGTGTGACCAACTTTATGTTAGTACACTTTAAAATTTAGTCCAGTCATTAAAATTAGTGGGCTTGGGCTGCGCTCACGTACTTATTAATTAGTCACTGACGAAAAGTACGTGCGCGTCGTTTAATGTGTTACTTTTGCAAAGATCTGTCAGTGGATGGGTGATCGAAGATTTATTGTCTCCACCTTAAGTAAGTTTAGCCGTCCATCCACTACACTTCACCCTAATCGCGAGGACTTTAATAGGCTGACGTCATGAACAACATAAAAAAGTCACACTCGTTCCATATTTTAAAACGACTTCAAAAATTTTTATCATTTCGACCCTTATGTGATATTATCAGAATTGCACAGTTTTTGTACATAGATAGATAGATAACGCATTTATTTGATACTACAGCCACATACATAGTAGGAAAAATATCAGAATTTACAATTCTTACAACCTATAAAAATAAAATATGTACGTGTGCTGCAGCAGCGCAAAAAGGTCACAGCTCAGCGGTACATTTGCTCATAAACCCCCGAACAAATCGCTGATTTTCAGCCATGACCACAAGGGAGGGTCACGCGGTGACATTAATTAGTTATCTCAATAGATTAAATAAAAAAATTAATTTAAATTAAAACATGCCATTAAATTAAAATTATATGCATCATGAATATCAATATATAAATGAATTAATTATATTAATATATTATACATTGTCGCTGTCTTAAATTTTAACATTAAGAATATCAATAAAATAAATATACCTATATAAAAATAAATATATTATAATATAATAAATTTGTATGTTCATACTGAAAACATAGGGATACTGACATTATTACATTAGGTTATTATTTACTGCGAGCGGCTTGTCACTACATGGCCAAGCCCAAAGTACTGGTACCCTTTCAAAATTTTTGATTTTTCAATTAACTTTTAAGTAAATTCTTCCATTTGCTTTTAAAAGTAAAGTTAGATTTATATGTTAGTCTTTATCGTGAATAGGTAAGGTAAGCGCTTGACCGCTATCGTAAGCGACGATGCGCTCTAGGATGAGACGCGCTTGCCAAGAAGACCTATTCACTCGTAACTTGAAGACCCTTATACGAGTATCGAAACATGAGTGCGAAATTTTATAAGTGTTCATACAATCCGACAAAAACCATTTGTCGGATTGCAATAAATCCTTTTTAGTCGGACTAGGTTCAAATTGAGAACTGCAAGGTTCATCAACATTGATTGTGATTTTTTGAGATAGAGAGTTAAGTGTGTATCGGTCACTAAGAACGTGTCGTTGGCATAACATCGTAATACTAAATAGGCTGATGTCATCAACAACATAAAAACTCAAACCCGAGCCGGGTTCGATCAAGTGTTTAACTTTGACTATACCTAATTTTCCGTAATCAACACGAAATGTGTCCGATTAGATTAGCCACTAATAGTAAACTATTCATAGAAATGAGTGGATATATACGAAAATCGAACTGATATGAAACATTTTGTCATACCGAAAACGATTTCATATTTAATAATAAAAACTGGAACAGTTCACATATTCCAAGTAAAAACACAGATCAAAATTTCAAGTTTTTTTATTTTCGTCAATTCAAAACAAAACGTCGAGTTATTTTCATTTTATCTTTCCTTATGGCTTGCACGATTTGTGCATTTAGCCAGTGTCAAGTAAATATAAATGCCCGTTATTGAATATCCCTTTCCCTAAGTTTCAGTAAATGTGTGGGGTTTTACTGAAACCTCCCCGTGGACATCGTGAGAGAGCAGGAAAAGACAACTTCCGCTGCTTTGTTACACTTGCCACCACTTGTATGTTCACAAACATTTTGTGGTTAATCATCCACCATTATTACGCACTAATATCCACCAAAATACAAATTATAAGAAGAAAACCAAAACGACTAAAGTGACGCCTCCTGCTCCCGCCAAAAAGTCTTCACCATTTTTAATAATTTATAACCACAAAATAAATAAAATCCAAATTCAAACACTTGGTCCAACTACGTAATAATCGCACCAATCTAGCCGGTAGCATGTCTCTCCGTCCGTGTAATGTGTTTCCCGTTGAAAAAGAGTTAATCTACCGCTAATCCGGAACAAACTTCTTCAAACTACCAGCCGTTGCGTCCGCAGTATAAACCATAAACGAGTTTAGGTATTTAGTGTATATGCACTATAATCTTAATATATATAAATTACGTGTCGCGTTGTTTGTCCGCGATGGACTCCTAAACTACTTATCGATTTTGATCAACCTTCGTAACTATCTGTAATTTGATCTAACTTAAATGTTAGGATAGGTTTATTTCAATTTATGACCCAGCAACGCGTGGCTGGGTCAGCTAGTATAACATATAAAATTTAAACAATAACAATCGCTTTTTTAATGTGGCCGATTTTTTTATTGTAATGTTTTGAGTATTAAACTCTTAATTTAGGATACATTTGATAATTTTTTGGGGTATCGTACTCCGTACCAATAACGGAAGCCCTTGTATGACCATATCGTTGTCCGCATGTGTGTTGGTCTGTCAAGACTCTTTTTCTCAGGAACGTGTATAGATATGAAATTGAAATTGTTATCGAATACTTTAATCTACGATCTCATGGTGGTTTAAATAACCAAGCTTCGAAATCAACGCAATCAAAATGCCGCAAATTTTGATACTCGCAAGAGCATCTAAACCCACAGAACAGTAAAAACTCTTTTTTACTGTTCTGTGTCGATACTTATAGGGTACTTCCCGTTGACCTTAATATAGCACAAGTAAAGAAAAAATTCCGGAAACCTTTAATTGGTCATAAAATCACATAAAAAATATTTATAAATAGATATTTGCAATTGAAATGTATATGAGTTCAAATATTTCAACTACCAAGTTAATTATTTTTAGTTTAGAATCAATAACATGGTAGATCAATAACATTTTCATCATACCGAACCCTATTCGCGCGTATTCAACTATCTAGTCCGGTTCGATTCGATTCGAATCCAAGTCTTTCTGGTATAAATAGTCTAGTAATTACGGTGTAAAGTCACAGAATATATCAATGTTAGCTAAAATATATACTGTGGTCTTGTCCTGTTAGCCAGTGAGACTTACGTATCTCATCTAAGGAAAATGTTGTCATCATATTTTTATACTCCCTAACTCTACACACATTCTGATAGACTTTACTTTATTTGATAGAATCCATATCCATTAGTAAAACAAAAATATGTAGCTTACTTCCGCAAAACTCAAGCAGTGTGCACCGCCCGCAAATAAATGCATCACAGACACCGGCACCTTCACCAACTACTCTACATGTGTTTCGCCCCCACACGGAGCATCATCAAGAGCTCTTAGACCGTGCAATACCGAGCACAAAGAAGAGCAAGAGAGAAGCGGGCGGCACTACGGAGTAGGCCCCCTCCCCCCTTTTTTCGCGGTACCACCGCGCCTCTGTACCGCCCGGGCGAAGACTTTTTACTCGTGCAAATATGTAATCGCGGCATAAATGCGAATTAATCATGTACAAAAAAATTGCCATAAACACTGTGTAATTAAAGATATCTCGTACTAGTCTTAAACAAGGCGTAACCAACTTCTTACAAATATAAATGTGTTTGAGAGAAACTCCACAAATCAGTTGAAAAATATCGTCACGCCAGCGGAACGGTCTTGATAAGAAGTCCTGATAACGTTTATTACTGCGGCGGGCCTTAGCCACGTTTCAGTGTGACGTGGCCCTAATTTAATCTTATCGATGGATCCACACCTCATATACTTTAATTAAAAATAAATACTAATTACATAACTTTGAACATTGACAAGTCTAAATTTAATTTGGTTGGTACACATTTCATTGGGATCATATAACAGAGTTTTCTCTGTTCTGTGATTGATATTATAATATTTTTTATCGATAGATGTCGATTCCATGTTCATTTCGATATATCCTATAAATATATAAATATAACTAACTGACCAGGCCACCCGTTGCTATTAAACCTATCCTATGTTCTGAGTTCAAACAAATCCAGCTAAATGAAAAAATCATCAAATTTATCGTATACATTTTATCGCACAAACGACGACGCATACATTTTTATTTGTTACTAGCTGACCCAGTCACGCGTTGCTGTGGCACAGTAATTTTATTTTTCTATAATAAAAGATTTTTTCTAATAAAAGTAGCCTAAGCTACTCCTTATTACATCAGCTACCTGCCAATAAAAGTCTGGTCAAAATCGGTCCAACCATTTCGGAGATTACCCGGAACAAACAGACAGACAGACAAAAATTGCAAAAAATATTATTTTGGTGTATGTACCGTATATATTCATATGCATGTAGTAAAAAACGGTTATTTCAATATTACAAACAGACACTTCAATTTTATTTATACGTATAGATGTTTAATCTTGACGGTCCGAAACGTTCTTTTGCGACAGTTCTGTCATCCTGTGATCACGGCTCTTGGTGACATTTTAGCGGGAGCGCGAAGCGTCACTTTAATGTTTTTGATTTTCTTGTTAAATTTTGTGTTGTGGTTGATATTAGTCTGTAATAATGGTGGGTTATTGACTGAATGTTTCTCAATATGCATGAGTGTTGGCAAGTGAAACAAAACAATGAAAGGTGTCCTTTCGCGCTCTCTCAAGAAGTCCACGAGGAGGTTTCAGTAAAATCTTACACCTTTACTGAAACCTAGGGTAGGGAATATTTCGTTATTCATTCATCGTCCATTTATCATCTATCAATTATAAATCAACTCTCATCATGATTGATCAAGATCTAAGAACAGATATTATTAAAGATAGACGGTATGGTTAATTCCAAGGCCATTAACATTTTAAATTAAAAATAAACTACCCTTGATTGAGTTCCGAAATTTACATTAGTCTGGGCAGCGGTAGTGACGTCATGAATCGACACCATGCTGTTGATTTGTTCCGCAATATACTGGCCAGCGCGTTGACGTCAGAAATCGTCATTATAAATAGAATATTTTAAATAGTGTGAAAGTAATTTAATTTAATTACGATTGTAATTTTAATTTTATACCGTAATATTAATAGTATTTAATTTTATGTTGTTCAGTTTGGTAGTTCATATGTTTATGCTTGCTTTGCACACTGATAAGATTCTAGTACTTGTTGAATTTAATGAATATATTAATAATAATCTGTTTTGCCTCCTCAATAAAAAAAAGAAATTAGGTATATTAAACTATGCTAAGTGATTTGTTTGCTAAATTAAATTAGGACCAATCGTTTTAGGCGAATCGAAGAACTTCGGAAATTATGTCGAGAAAATATTCATTTGTAATCACCCCCAATTCACACTATACACATATTATCATCCATAGGGATGAATACATTTATCCGTATGCCCTAGCAATTCAACAGTGTGTGATTGATTCAACAGAAATAATCTTTAGGTTTCAGTGTCGGTAACGTATTACGATGCCGGTACGTTTCTTAAGTAGCAACTGTTGGAAATTAGATTCCCACCTTTTTCCTGAATATAATTAGCAGTGGTCGGAGTAGGTATATTGATTTTAGATACTTGCGTCATGATATCATAACATGGACATGCATTTCTTCCGGAATGTACCGGAGTTTCCAAAAATTTGGTAAATAGAGTAATAAAATAAAAAACCATATGTAAGCAAACAAAATTGTTTATTGTGAATACAAATAATCATTATTACAGTTTTATTAAAAACAATTATTTTTAATCCTCATCGGTTACAATTTCTACATTTTGATTTTCTGTCTCTATACAATTAAAATAAATAACTATAATTTTTTCAATATTTTCGATTTTTAAGCTATTTCTTTTAACATCTAAGATCCATTTGTAAGTGGAAAATGATCGTTCAACATCTGTAGATGTCAATGGAGCGAATTTGAAATAAAGTTTCTGATTATTTGCTACGCTTTTTTCAATACTCTCGCTGTATTCTCTAATTGTATCTAAATCTGGATTTCGTTCCATAACTGATTCTATTTTATTTTTTATATTCTCATTATTGCACTCGTTAAGCGTAGCCCTTACTTGATCAAATACTAAAAGTGAATCAGCTAGAGATAAATTTTGTTTTTGTAACTCTTTTAGGGCTAGTAGTATAATAGAGTAATTTTCTTCGATATATTTTAAATCATTTTCTAAATTTTGTTTTTCCAAAATGTTTTTTGCGTTTCGTATGGCTATAGCATCAGAACTGCTCAAGCAGGATAAAACTTCTTTTATTTTATCTAAATGTTGAGCGTAGTAAGATGTTGCCTGTAACCAAGTACCCCATCTGGTAATGACTGGTTGCGGAGGCAACGGTAAGTCAGGATATTTTTCTTTTAAAATGTTTACCCTACTAGGAGCCTTTAAAAATACTTTTTTAACATTTGATATAAGAATATCAATATCGTTGTATTCTGACCTTATCTGCTCACTTACACGATGAAGAGCGTGCGCCAAACATGTCACATGCTTCATTTCAGGTAAGTAATGTTTTAAATTTCGCCCTGCAGATAGCATGTACGCGACACTGTCAGTGCAAAGCATTAAAATATTGTCAACTTTCGCTTCAAAAGTGTTTTGCCATAAATTTTCTAGACATTGCAGTACAAATTGTGTTATTGTTTGTCCATTTACTGCTGTTAGCATTTTACAAGCAATCAAATAAGGCCGGCCTGCACTATTACTAGGATGCAATGGTTTTATTAGGAAATTGACTATGTATCGACCAAAAATGTCTGTTGTCTCATCCAGCGATATCCATAGTTTCTCATTTTTATTAATTTCATAAATCGAATTGATTTTATTCCTATAAAACTTCTCCAAATAAACTTTTCGTAACTGTGATTCGTCAACCACTTTACGATTGGTACAAACGCAACAACAAGTACTGCACATATATTTCTGAAAAAACTCTTTGAACGCTGGATTTTTCATTTGCGACCAAGGAATATTGCATAGAATCAGGAACTTAATGAGGTCGAAGTAAAATTCCTCTTGCGGTCTCTTAAATTTTCCTTGATGTACAGCGCCTTCAATGTGTTTGGTAATGTTGCCTCTATTCACAGCTTTCAAATGACTTTCACACTTTGTACAGTATATAGTGCCACTAGCGTTATCGTAAAGTAGCTCAGGATAGTGCAATAACCACTTTAGCACTGTTTCAGCCTTGACCTTTGCCATATTTATTTATATGTCACCTAAAACAATGATTTAAATTTACAATATATACATACACAACTGTAAAGTCGATAATGAAATTCTGTTTCATATAAAGTGATTTTTTTAACTGAAGCGGTGATAGCCCTGCGGTGTGCGTACCGGACTCTCATGCGCTATGATGATTGCTATAAAGTGATATTTTAACTGTTTCCAAGTTCTAAAACCTTCTTAAATAGTGAAAATAATTAAAACTTACCCGTACAAAAACAACTTCAAATGGGCCCAATCCAAGAGTAATAAATCGATGTCCGTAGTTATAAGCCAAATTCGTCGTTTTAAGTAGATTTCAGAAGACAGTACACAAGCCAGGGTCAAGTCAAGATATTCACAACACATAAAATAAGCGCACTCCACGAACCGAAATAAGTGAGTGAGCCACTTGGTCTGGATGTCGGTGCGAGCATTGTTTTCGAACAAACAGTCAATGAGTCATCCAGGATACTTGATTCTAATTGGTCAGATGCGTTGAGCATAGACATAAGAGGACAAAAGACCCTGTTTGCCGGATGTCGTGTGTTGAAATGAATATTATTATTATATCATTTTATAAATGAGAGCGAGTGAGAGGCACGCGTCCCTTCCACTCGGGCATGGTTAGCCCGCCTAAGAGCGAGAGAGACAGAGCGAGAGAGAGAGTGAGAGAGATAGGCATACACACCGGTTCATGTCTTGCGCTTCTATTTCGCTTAGGCGGTGATATATGAAATTCAGTGCGAGATTCTTTGTATAAATTAATGTTTTAAATATAATTCTTTGTATAAATAAATGTTTTAAATTGTTACTATTATTTCATCCTTCTTCCTACTATACGAATGAATATTCACATTAAAATTATTTTACCACTCAAAGTCGTTGTCACGTAAAACTTTCGCCCGTATATCGACTTTACAGGCAACCAATTTTTTTTACTATTAAATTCTGGCCATCTACGCCACTAGCAGCATAGCGTTGAGAGTATTGATACATTTTTAACTAGTTTCATGTAATAATTTCGATGTTTCGGTATTTTTATCATAATAATCCGGAAACTCGGAGGCGTATCCATATTAACATATACGTTTGATGTCAGTGACCTTAATTCAATATACCTACTCCGACCACTGATAATTAGTGTGTGTTATCCGACATTTAATCTGATTTGTGCCCATCACTATTTCACATGAAAAGATAGCCTCCGATTGCCTTCCGAGTATAAAGTTTCAAATATGCAAACGTTGTTTTTACGTTTGAGTTAAAATTTTATAATCAGACTTATTTTCTTAGTTTTAAGGTCTAAACTTATATTCAGTTTCTCTGTACTTGTTTTTAACTGTTTGTTTCAATGATTGTTTCTATTAATTTTTTATTTCTTACAACCTAACACTGCTATGCAAAAAAGGTACTTTTGTCCTTGTTAATAAAGTTAGTAAAGTCATGTTTTTTTTTGGAAGTCCGGACCAATGCTCTCTAAAATGAGCTACCAAGCCTTGTGAACATTTGCCGAAATTTTTGAGAGGAAATTCTCACATCAATGAGAGGAACATCCTCTCGTATTCGAAAAAAATATTTTTACAAATGTTTAGGCAATCGATTAAGATGAAACAGCCATTTAGTTTTATAAAAAGAGAAGTTCTAAGAAATCACTTGTGAGTCGAGTCGAATTTATTTTTTCTAGTATTTTTTATTAAAATATTTTGTCTTATAAGGTAGCATTGAAAAAATGCAAAAAATATATAAAATAATAAAAAAAAACTGTTTTCTTAAAAACAGTTAATACTGGACTTTGAGCGGCATATCAGTTGAGGAATTAGATATCTATGGGCAAGTGATTCGAGGTTAAATGCAGTTAAGAAAATATGGATATCGATAACTATAAATGGTTGTAATATTTTTATTAATTCTAAAACAATATTGTTTACACATAATATTATAAGAATTTAGGATAAGATATAAGTATAAATAGGTGCTGTTTACGTTGTGGTTTTAACTTTACATGAAAAAGATAATTTCTACTATAGTATAATCTCAAATTTTCGTCTTCTAGAAAAGGAAGTCACCCTATTCGACTGGATGAATTTGACGGATAATAATTAGTAAACAAATCTTGAATTCTGATATTTATTTAGTTACTATTTGGATTAAAATATATTAAATTATCTAACTCTATCATCTCAAGGATTCTCTGTAGAGAAGGAATTATGTTATCCCCAACTGCACACTACTGTATGTACCATAATGACAACATATTAACCTCTCAATTTCTTTTAACCTTTTAATTATTTTATTCCTTCGAACAATACCTTAGTCAACGCGAGCATAAATACCTCTCTGTTTTCAACTTACTTGACATTTCCCAACATCTTTTTTTAAACTTTATCCTAACACAAATATTAGAAGCATTAACAAAATAATCCGCCAAAGAATTCCCGAAAATAAAATAAATCATACACTCACCTGGAAAATTTACAGTAACAAAACACACACTTTTGCTCACAACAAACAACTTTTCACTTATCCCAAACCATAGACTACTATTTGAAAACTTTTCTGACACCTATCTTTGCACTAAAAAAAAAGTCACATTAAAAAGTATCGTCACTTCAGAACTGTCAAACTTGGCGCCAAAAGTTTTTGCGCGCTATTCTCCGCGTGCGCTCGAGAACGACGCTTTCCTCGAACTAATTCACCTTTCCTTAGCGAGCGACGCTCACAATCGTAAGCCGAGACGTTTATGATAAATGCCTGTTGATTGCGATGCGAACAAACCTATAACGATTGTTTGCACTTAGATATAGGTGTGTAAATGTAACTATGCGTCTGATTTGCTTACACGGTTGTTTTGTTTAATTAGAACAGATATTGGCTAAACAAGCTACGTTTTGAGTGGTGGACTACGCGTAATAACAACGAGAACTTTGTTTTCCCTCGCTAGTAAGCGAGCACTTGTGTTTGCTTTAAATACAGATGTAAACTTCCATTCGTAATTGATTTGAGATTGTTACTTAGCTTAGAAGTAGCAGTGGTAGTTACATACTCCACTCTGCTTCCATCCATCCGTATTAAAATGCGACAAAACTCTACATAGCTTACTATCTTTTTTACATTTGAAACACTCACTATGTGACTAGACATATAAAAAAAATCAATAACAGAATTTTGTCAACTTACGGACTTGTCAACTTGTTTTGAAATAAGTGTTTAAAGTGTGAGTCACAAGTGAATCTATTAACTTTTCAAGTAAACATACGCAACTTCATTTAGTAATTTCAAAGATTTATTTGAAGATTTAAGTTAAATATATTATGTTCGAAAAAAAAAGAAAAGTCACAAAACAGTTAACAACAGCACCTTTATCTTGGTAGATAAATTTACAAGAGCACCTGATAAGCAATCTTAAAGAATTTCTAAGAATGATGATTCAATTGAGAAAAATACATTACTTACCTACACTTATAATAAGTTGTGTACAGTCGCGAATAATACGAACATCGTAGAACCATGTCACAATAAATCGGCCGAAAGCAAATAAACAACAGTATAGAAATCAAATAATTGATGAAATGTGACATGGTGCTACGATGTACACATCTTGTTACTCGTGACTATACATCCTGGTGAGTACAAAGTATAAATGATAATTATATAACAGCTTTTTTGAGACATTCAAATCCATAGAATCAGCAGCAGTATTATAATTGCTGCATGATGTAATTATGATTATAAATATAAGACATTATAAACAATACAGTAATATAAACAGACAATAATAATAAGATAATTAGACAATAATATAATCAGACATTGTACCATCTTTATCCCCTTATCCCACAATTACTTACCCCACAATTATCGAATTCAGGGGGGGTCTACTCTAATTCAACGAAAAACGAAGTTTCGTTCGAAACTTCGGACGATTCCTACTACGGTTCCATTCGTTCCGAATATTCGTTCGACGAAAAAAACTGTGACATTTAAATTTTCTAAGCCTACTCTGTTTCACGAAAGTTCATATCGAACATTAGAATTTGACAGTTGATTGTGTTACCTTTTGATTTTCGTAATTAAGATTAATACATAATAACTCTGTGTATGGCTGCAAGAAATAATTTAATATTAACTGCTCTGCGTGAAGAGCCTTTAGAGCGTAGAAGAAACCGGCGTCGTCTGCGCAATCTAATACCCGAAATATTCCCGAACGTAGAGTTTGTAAGAAATCATATTTTTCATGGGAGTTCCTTTTTAGGACGTAGGTGCTAACTAAAAAAGGGATTTTGCGAAATTCAACTCCTAAGGTGGTAAAACGGTGTGACAAAGTTTGTATGAAACTTCTATAATTTTAATAGTAGGGTTTCCGAATTATTGTAAGAAATTAAAAGGCAGTTAATTATTAGTCGACTTCGAAAAGGAGATCTTTTTTTATGTATGTGTTCACGACGAAACGATTCGTTTATCTGTATAATAGCACCTATAACGTAAATTAAGTAATTCATAAATGATTAATGTAAAGTTCTGAAAATGGTGTAGTTCAAAACGCATGTTCGCAGATAGCAGGACTTGCTCCTTATAGGTGCGCCAATAGGACGATCGCATTTCTTCCTTTTGTCAAGTGTGTTTTACGAGATTAAGAATAGTTTATTTTAGTTACGTAATAATGTTTAGATTGTAGTATATTTTCTCTAGTTAACCTTTATTAATAAAAATATGATGAATGGCCTATTTATTAACCTGAAATACATAGAAACATCCCGCTCGCCTTCCGCTATGCGACTGCAGACGACAGAGGCGAGCGGGGCAGTTTATATATGACCGAGGCGGGAGGCGAGGTAGAATAAAAGAGCGCCCGCGCCGAGAGCGGCGCCACTCGCTTCCCGCTCTCCCTATGATGAATATTGTATGTTATTTTAGGAAGTATAAATAATATTAACTAGAAAATAAGTCGTAGTCATAAGAAAATGTGTAAATAATGACAAAAATAAAGGCGAAAGCACTTGCGGGGGTGAGGTTCGGAGGCCCAAAATGGGTTGCCCCACCTTGGATGGGTCACCCAAAAATATCGAATAAAAGACGGGCTCAAATCAATGCAAAATCACTTCCGACCAAGCTTCCGATCCAGCCTAGAAAACAAGCAACGAAGAAGAAACCTGAAGCCTCCGAACCTTACTGCAAGCTTAAGAAAATCAGCGACTTTTCCTTGCCGAAGCTACCCTGCTGACGTCACCATCCCTACGGCGCCATCCGACATTACCATCGTCCATCACCACCCAAGTTATACAGTCCACCCTAGTGGGGTCTATGCCCCACATTTTGGTCCTCGTCGAAACCGGATCACTGAAACAGCAAGATGGTAGTCACCAGAAGTAACATCGGGAAAGAAGAGTCCACCTCGGAAGAATCTGGCAACACAACAACGACCGGAAGCGGCGAAACCGGCACCACACACGGAAGCGAAGAAACCGGCACTACGTCCGGGAGCGGCGAAACGGGAACCACGTCCGGCACGGGAGCGACCACAACCGCCACGCCCAGCGTGGGGGGCCCGGCCGACACATCGGGGCTTCAAGCCACGCCCGCCGCCAGTACAGCCACCGTCGTGGAACGACATTCCACAGAATTGATGCCGCCGCCGACCGCCCGAGCCGCCAAACCCGCTCGGTCACGCCGATCAGGAGCCCCCAGCAAGAAACTCCTCGCGGAGTTGGGGGCCAGAGAGAGGCTAGCCGAGTTGGAACTGAAGCGGATCCAGGCGGAAACAGAATTGGAGAGAATAAGACAACAAAGAAGAGAAGCAGAAACATCGTCCGAAGAATCGGGAGAAGAAGACGATCTGGCACCACAACGAGTCTCAGATTGGTTCGACAGACAGCCGACGCAAGAGGATCGACTGTCCCCTATGGAGGAGACTGCAAACGCAACGACGGCCCCTCGGAGTACTGCGAGAGAAGTCAACGGAGTCAAGCAAGGACTGGTTGTCTGCGCCCGGGAAAAACGCAGACAACGGGAAAATGATGAAGAAATTCAGTCCAGCAAGAACCCCACGATCGACGTCACTACGCTGTCCGCCGCGTTAGCAGAAGCAATCTACACCAACAAGTCGAAGAGAACGTACGTTACGGAACTGCCATCGTTCAGCGGTCAACCACAAGAATGGCTGCACTTCAGAGCAGCATTCAACGAGTCGGCGGAGAGCTTCTCAGCAAGTGAGAACGTCGCCAGATTAAGAAGAAGTCTACGGGGAGCTGCCTTGGAAGCCGTCAGCGCCCTCCTGATCAGTCAGCCACCCCCCGAAGATATAATGAACTCGTTGGAAAGAAGATTTGGTCGACCCGATGCCCTGCTCCTCGGCGAAATGGAGAAGATGAAGACTCTCCCCCGGCTGACCGACAACCCACGCGACCTGTGCGTGTTCGCCAGCCGTGTAGCTAACACCATAGCTACCGTAGAAATACTCAAGCGACCGCAATACCTACACAACCCGGAGATATTGCGACTCATCATAGAAAAAATGACGCCGATCCTACGCAACAAGTGGTACGATCACGCGGCACAAGAGGAAGACACGCCCGAACTTAAGAAGATGGCAATGTTCCTGAACAATGAAGCGGACAAGTGCGCCCCCTACGCTCCTCCCGAAGTAAACAATGAAGTCAGAGAGAAAATTATGAAAAGGAAGATCGAGCGCACATACGCCGCGGCACCCGAAGCCACACCGTTCAAGCCTAGCGAGAAGTCACCGTGCCCGTGCTGCAACGAGAAGCATCAGCTGACGACATGTCCAAGATTCATCAAGGCAGACACGAACGAGCGATGGGAGATAGCGAAGAAGAATCGCATCTGTTTTCGATGCTTATCAAGCAAACACCGCCGCATCGTGTGCAGAGCGAAGCCCTGCGGTCTCAACGGATGCGTCATGCGACACCACCGGCTGCTTCATCATGAGAGAGCGACACCGACCGCGGCGACAACGCCGCCCGCATCACCGTCGCCGATCAAGCCCGAACAAGTGATCGCCTCAGCGATCGATCAAGTTGCATCGAACACAACCAACACGAGCCGCGCGTACTTGAAGATAGCTCCGGTCACCCTACAGGGCCCAGAAGCCACCGTGAATACCTACGCACTGCTCGACGAGGGAAGCACCGTGACCATCATCGACTCAACGCTCGCAGACACGCTCGGCCTTCAAGGACCCAACGAGCCACTATGGGTACAAGGAGTGAGCGGGACAGAGATAGCGCACAATAGAAGCAAGAAAGTAAACGTCAGCATCGCGGGGAGGCACAACCGAGGCAAACCGCACATCTGCAGCGCGCACACCGTCACCAGTCTGGACTTCGCCACTCAAACGATAAGCGAGCGGGAGGTGCAGAACTGCGCGCATCTAGAGGACATCAAGCACGAGCTCCTATACACTAACGCCGTCATCAAGATACTCATCGGTCAAGACAATTGGGAGCTGATCGTATCACGTGACATACGGGAGGGACGGCGCGACCAACTCGTGGCTTCGAAGACTCAGCTGGGTTGGGTGCTACACGGCTGCCGCTCCTCACACGCGGCCCCCGTAGCCTACTGTTGCACGCATCTAACTCAAACCCGCGAAGCAGATAACATGGAGGAAATGATGAAGAAATACTTCGCGCTTGAATCACTATCGATCGAACCGAGAAAACAGAAAAGCGATCCCGAGCTGCAAGCCCTCAAGATATTAGAAGATAAAAGCCGACGTCTCCCTAACGGACGGTTCGAAACGGGTCTACTGTGGCGAGAAGAGGGCACCGACATACCGAACAATCGATCGGACGCGCTCAAGCGTCTACACACACTCGAACGAAAACTCGATCGCGACGCCGATCTCAAGAATAAGTATGAAGAACGAATCGGCAACCTACTAGCGTCGGGCTACGCCGAACGAGCAGGGACGCCCCCTAGCGACAGAACGTGGTACTTACCTCACTTCGCGGTCTGCAATCCAGAAAAGAAGAAAATAAGAGTCGTACACGACGCCGCCGCTAGATCACACGGACGCAGCCTCAACGACATGCTACTCCCCGGGCCCGACCTATTACAATCTCTACCCGGCGTAATCATGCGGTTTCGGCAGCGAGGCGTCGCCGTGTCGGCGGACATAAAAGAAATGTTTATGCAGATCAAGATCCGTGAAGAAGACAGGGACGCACTCCGTTTCCTGTGGAGGGACAACCGGCGGGAGGGACCCCCGGAGGAGTACCGCATGACCTCCGTCATCTTCGGCGCGTCGTCATCACCATGCACGGCGCTCTACATAAAAAACAGAAACGCAAAGGAACACGCCGCCGAGTATCCACGAGCCGCGCGCGCGATCGAAGCAAACCACTACATGGACGACTACTTGCACAGCTTCGACAACGTAGAAGAGGCAAAACGGATCACCAAAGAAGTCGACTACGTGCACAGGCGAGCCGGCTTCGAGCTACGCGGATGGGCCACCAACGAAAAGGACGCAATCAGCGCCGTCGTCGCACTAACAGAGCGAGAGGGAAACACAGTCGCTATCGGCGGGAGCGAGACGGAAAAAACACTCGGCCTACTATGGGATACAAAAGAAGATTGCATACGATTTCGCCTCAACACCGCTAAGGCGCCGCCCGAAGTACTCGACGACCTGCGACCACCGACGAAGAGAGAAGCGCTCAGCATCATCATGTCCATCTTCGACCCGCTAGGCCTCATCTCACCCGTGACTACGCCGGCGAAACGAATAATGCAAGACACGTGGCGCTACAAGACGGACTGGGACGAAGCCATACCGGAGGAGCTACACGACAGGTGGAGCGAGTGGCTACGACGGCTACACGACTTAAGCTACTTTCGCATACCGAGGTGCTACGACGCCGAGCCTGCCGCTTACTACGAGCTGCACACATTCGTAGACGCCAGCGAAGAAGCTTACGCCGCCGCAACCTACTGGCGGATAACGCGGAGCGACGGCAGCATCAAGGTCACCCTAGCAGCAGCGAAGAGCCGCGTCACGCCCACGAAACCCATCTCCATACCCAGGTTGGAGCTCCAAGCAGCCGTCCTAGGAGTTCGATTAGCAAGATCGACCGCAGAAGAGCACGAGTATGAAATAACTCGCAAGACATACTGGAGCGACTCACGCACCGCGCTAGCATGGATACGCGCCGAACCACGCACATTCAAAACATTCGTCGCTCACCGAATCGCCGAAATAGAAGATTTAAGTAAGAAAAACGAGTGGCGGTGGCTGCCGTCAATCGACAACGTAGCCGACGACGCAACCAGAGCGACACCTACCGACTTCGACCCGCACCACCGATGGTACCACGGCCCCCGGTTCCTGTATCAACCCGAAACAACCTGGCCCGTGGAGAGTAAAATAGCGAGCGAAGCGACCGGTGAAGAAAAAGAGAAGTGCAACACACTACAACCGCGCTCCGAACACAGTCATCTACCGAAAATAGAACGATTCTCTAAGTGGACACGTCTCTTGCGAGCGACCGCGCGAGTGCTACAGTTCATTGACCTCTGTCGTCCAAAGAAGCAAACAGTGGCAGCAACACGCAGAAAACGAACAAGAGCCGCTGAAACACAAGACGCAGTTTGGAAAAAATCGAACCCGAGACCCCGCAAGCCCGACGATTTAACCACTCCACCTGCGCGTCACAACGATTTCATATTGTTAGAAGCGCGATATTTACTCGCAGCGGAGAAATCGTGGATACGCGCCGTTCAAGAAGACAGCTATAGTAAAGAGATAGAACGCCTACGACGCAAGCAAGAACCCGACAGGAGCGACCGACTCGCCGCGCTAAGTGTATATATCGACGAAGACGATATAATACGACTTCGCAGCAGAATAGCGGAGGCCAGCGACGTCGAGGAAGAAACCGTCCGCCCGGCGGTACTGCACGGAAAACATAGCTACACGAAGTTATATATAGCCCATATACACGAGAAGCTACACCACGGCGGCACGGAAATAGTAGTAAATGAGTTACGTCAACGCTTATACATAATGAAGATAAGACCTACGGTTAAAGGAGTCATCGTTCGCTGCGCCACCTGCCGACTGAAAAAGGCGAAGCCCGCCGCGCCCTCTACCGGAGATCTGCCTGCGGCGCGCCTCGCTCACCACGCACGCCCGTTCACCTACACAGGAGTGGACTATTTCGGCCCACTAGAAGTCACGGTGGGACGACATAGAGAAAAAAGGTACGTCGCGCTCTTCACGTGTATGACGTCACGCGCGGTACATCTCGAGGTAGCCGCATCGCTCAGCACCGACTCTGCAATCGCCGCCCTTCGCCGTTTCATAGCGAGGCGAGGCTGTCCGACGGAGCTGTGGAGTGACAACGGCACCGCATTCAGAGGCGCCGACCGGGAGCTCTCCGCGGCGATCAAGGAGGCCGCCGCTGCACGACACATCAACTGGCGTTTCCTGCCCCCGGCCGCTCCTTTCATGGCCGGGGCATGGGAGCGTATGGTGCGCACCGTCAAGGAAGCCCTGCGCGCCACTCTGCACGAACAGCGCCCCAGCGACGAGACCCTGCAGACACTGCTCGCCGAAGCCGAAGCGACCGTGAACTCCCGTCCACTCACCCACGTGGCGGTGGGCCCGGACGACCCACCTGCGCTCACACCCAACATGATCCTGATTGGGCCCGACTGTCATACTCCGGCCCCCGGCGCCTTCAACGAGTCCGACCTAACTGCGCGTCATCAGTGGAGACGCGCCCAACAGCTCGCCGACACCTTCTGGCGCCGCTGGGTGCGAGAGTACCTACCGCTACTGCAAAACCGGCGGGAGCCCTCCAACGTCGGCACCCCTCCTGTCATCGGCGACGTGGTCATCATATGCGACTCGAACCTACCTCGCAACACCTGGCCGCGCGGACGAGTTACGAAGACCTACCCCGGCAAGGACGGAGTTGTTCGAGTTGTGGACGTCACCACCAGCAAGGGACACGTTCTGCGAAGGCCCACCAAGAAGATCGTCGTTCTACCAGTAAGATCGCAAGGCGACGGCGGGAGAAATGTTCACGACGAAACGATTCGTTTATCTGTATAATAGCACCTATAACGTAAATTAAGTAATTCATAAATGATTAATGTAAAGTTCTGAAAATGGTGTAGTTCAAAACGCATGTTCGCAGATAGCAGGACTTGCTCCTTATAGGTGCGCCAATAGGACGATCGCATTTCTTCCTTTTGTCAAGTGTGTTTTACGAGATTAAGAATAGTTTATTTTAGTTACGTAATAATGTTTAGATTGTAGTATATTTTCTCTAGTTAACCTTTATTAATAAAAATATGATGAATGGCCTATTAATTAACCTGAAATACATAGAAACATCCCGCTCGCCTTCCGCTATGCGACTGCAGACGACAGAGGCGAGCGGGGCAGTTTATATATGACCGAGGCGGGAGGCGAGGTAGAATAAAAGAGCGCCCGCGCCGAGAGCGGCGCCACTCGCTTCCCGCTCTCCCTATGATGAATATTGTATGTTATTTTAGTAAGTATAAATAATATTAACTAGAAAATAAGTCGTAGTCATAAGAAAATGTGTAAATAATGACAAAAATAAAGGCGAAAGCACTTGCGGGGGTGAGGTTCGGAGGCCCAAAATGGGTTGCCCCACCTTGGATGGGTCACCCAAAAATATCGAATAAAAGACGGGCTCAAATCAATGCAAAATCACTTCCGACCAAGCTTCCGATCCAGCCTAGAAAACAAGCAACGAAGAAGAAACCTGAAGCCTCCGAACCTTACTGCAAGCTTAAGAAAATCAGCGACTTTTCCTTGCCGAAGCTACCCTGCTGACGTCACCATCCCTACGGCGCCATCCGACATTACCATCGTCCATCACCACCCAAGTTATACAGTCCACCCTAGTGGGGTCTATGCCCCACAGTATGTTCGAGCATAACTTCGTCGTATATAGACGGAATTGCAATATTCTTTTTTAAAATATAAAATACGTGTGTAAAAAACAACTACGCCTCCAGGCCTTAGATGGGATTCGAACCCACGACCTTTCGCTATCCGGGCGACTGCTCTGACCGCTGAGCTACCGAGACGCTGGAAAACGTGTCGAATTTTTCAAACGTATTTCAACTTCTACTATAAGCTAGTATCGTTCCTAGTATTCTTTTTTGTTTGAATAAGGGTTATTTCGAAATGGTCCCATTTAAATTTCATTTAGAAAATTGACCCTAAGGGTCAACCGTTTAAGTAAAAGTTTAAACATGGAGGTCAGAGAGAAGGAGAACGATCGCTACGTGCTAAAGCATTAACCCGCCTGTCCCTGAAAGTTTGTAGAATCTATAGTTCCATTTTTCAGCCACCAGCCGCGCTGCCGTCGGTATGTAGTATCTGAGAAGTTAGCTGTTTATGAGTACAAGTAGATGAGGTTAGTTGAATAATGTACAAAACAAATTAAAATCGCAGCGCCTCACTTATTTTGTCCATATTTCTGTAACAGTATTTTCTATAGCGATCGTTCTCTTTCTCTCTAACCTTCATGAGTTTATTGATGCTTAGTCAGATTAGAGACTGGTTTCAATCAAAAATCTACACGTTAATGCACTAGATGTATGATATTATAAAAATATTGATTTTTGTAACTTAATCACGACAAAATTAGTGAACCGTTTTAATGGTATTCGGCATATAGGTAGATTATGGTGATACAATATGATTGCCGTAAGATCGGGTGGGCAATTTTCTCATATAGGCACACATCTAAATATTCACGCGAACGAAGTCGAGGGTAACAGCTAGTAATTATAATAAAATGAATGGGTACAGAATGCTTTATAATAATAGTGTTTATTTTACCCTGTATAACGGATATTTCTGTGTCAAGCTTACTTTGCAATATTTTTATTTTTACATGCGTAATAGATCGACATGAATATTAGTTATGTACCACGCAGTCCGCATATATAAGTTTTAGATATGTACTCGAGTCGCTAGTTGTTTCAAAATAAACTTATTATTACAGTAATTTAATTGAAAACTAGTACGTTATATCAATTTGGTAATAGCGTTATCATTGCATTGTATTAGCAATTAAATCAACGAAAACAGAGATGTGATCCTGTGATGATGATGTGATGATGGGCGATGGAGCGTGCTATGCTCGGAGTTTCCCTACGTGATCGAATCAAATATGAGGAGAATCAAATTAACCGATATATACAGCAGATTGCCCAACTCAATTGTCAGTGGGCGGTGCACATAGCTCGTAGTACTGATGGCCGTTGGGACAGAACAGTTCTCGAGTGGCGATCACGGATCGGAAAATGCAGTGTGAGCCTGTCCATTCGGTGAACCGATGATTTGATAAAGGTCGAGGGAAGCACCTGGATGCGGGCAGTGCAGGAGATCCTTGAGAGAGGCGTTTGCCCAGCAGTGGACGTCACTTGACTGAGACAAGATATTAAGTTTACTACCTTATGAGTGATATGACGACGGTTTGGTGCAACGATAGCGATCTTGTCTTTTGCACCGAGGCAGGTGTTCACAAGGCTAGGTAGCTCAATTGGGAGAGCATTGGACCGGATATCCAAATATTGCGGGTTCGAGTCCTGCCGACTTGTGTTAGTAAAACAAAAATACATAGCTTACTTCCGCAAAATCCAAGCAAAGTGCACCGCCCGCCCGCAAATAAATGCAAAAACCGCAGACACCGACAACTTCACCAACTAATCTACACGTATTTCTACCCCACACGGAGCATCATCAGGAGCTGTTAAGCAGTGCAAAACCGAGCACAGTGCACTTTTCTTGGATTTTGGAGAAAGCTACAGATTTTTGTTTTTAAGCATATAGCTTCGCTAGCACCATATATTAGAGCGGAGCGTAATACTTAAAAAAAAAAAAAAAAAAAAAAAAAAAAAACAATAATAATTAGTAAATTTCAAAATTCCATAAGAACGAAAACTTTCATAAAGCGCGCGCTTTTTGTTTCAATGGGAAATTCCATAGAACCAATGTATTTTGGTCATAACTTTTTTATTTTTGCGAATTTCAAAATTCGGGTCAATCAAATCATGGGTTCAAAATCCGTCACGATCTAGTCCTAATCCTGTTGATTCGATTCCATACAAGGAATTATTAATATCGGTTAACAACTCGGGAAATTTGGCGTAACAGGGAACTCCACTCGCTTCACTTGCACTGCTCCAGTCAAATAATTTACCTGGTCCCGAGTGGATATTTTCTAATATTTATCTATTAAAATAATTTATAATATCGGCAATTAGAAAGGGGCCGTTTGATTTACTGATTATTGTAAAGTTAATGCATTTCCTCGTTCGCACAATGAATGTAACGTCACTACTGTTCGGGGAAATGGCGTGCGTCAAATTGCGCGCGTAAGTAGTTCTAAATAAGTATCATTTATGAAGTGAAAACATGTTAACTTAACTTCAATCTTCTCATTAAGTTTAGTTAAATATATGATATTAATTCTTAATAATGTTCTTTCCGCTTTTACTTACCCTACTCAGTATCTTTTTTATATAGTAAATAGGTGAGCGCTTAACAGTTATCTCGCCTGATAGTAAGCGATGACGCGATCTAGGATGTGACGCGCTAGCCTATAAAATATCTATTCACTCGTGACTTGAAGACCCCGAAATTTTTGTTCCAGGAAACATACTCGGGCAAAGAGTTTCACTCTTAAGCGGCATGGATGATAAAGTTGGAATCAAAATGCTTAGTCCGTCTTTTTGGTATATCAACCATATAATGGTGAACCAAAAATAGTGATGGCGGAAGGAGGTTGTGCTATTCTGCTGCACTCTCTCCCAAATGTATGCTATAAAAAGAACAGACGTCGGTTTATGCTGTTTTCAATAACTAGGAGATGCAGAAAAAAAAAAAAAAAAAAAAAAATGCAGTCGCTAAGCATAAAGCTACGCTAGCACCATATATTGGAGCGGAATGTAAAACCTAAAAAAGAAAAAAAAATATTTTTTCGAATTTCAAAATTCGGGCTCCGTCACCATCTGGTCCTAAACCTGTTGATTTGATTCACCATAAAAAATATTAAAATCGGTTAAGAACTCTGGAAGTTATGGCGTAACAGACATTGCGCCATTGAAGCTGATCCATGGGAGCTTCGCTTCGCTCCGCTCCAAAAACGGATAAGCTAGCTTATTTTAGCTTACTATTAAAATAAAATAATACTTTTACAATCACACCAATTAGCCCAGCCCAAAGGCTTGTGTTATGAATACTAGGGTAACGGATAGACATACATATATGATACATGGATATGTGATATTCATAGAAATATATAAAAATATCAATGACTTAGATACAAATGCTCGTATTCATCACACAAACATTTGCCCCTTCCGAGATTTGAACCCAGGACCGTCGGTACATGTCCATGAGCCTCTATGTTTTACTTAATCAAGTTTAAACGGCCCCGCACATGCCCGATATTTTTTGTCAAGCGTAAGCAATCCGTGTTTGGCAGAAAAAAGCGCTTGTGAGCGCTTACAAGCGCTGAAAAACAAAATATATTTTGTTTTGTAACTGTATATATACAGTTTTCGGCCGGACACGTTTGTTAACTTCAGTTGCGAACTAACACAATCCGCAATTTTGCTTATTATTGCTAAGCGATCGCCTTTTGCTTACAAGCGCTCTCAAGCGCTTTTTTCAGCCAAACACACGGATTGTTATTTGTTGCATTCCTTTACATTTATATTAAAAGTTATACTTAAACAAGTTTTTCTCGAAGGATATTTGACTTCAATGAAAATATAGATCAAAATGTTGTTTTTTTAAATCAATTTAGCCTAGACATTATTTTAAAATATATACCAACGATTTTTGAATCTTTAATAAAATAATGAACTTTCATTGTCGGCTTCGTGTTTGAAAATACATGGGGTTAGATGAATCCAGAGTGACGTCACCAGCTTGTTTACAGTTAATGTAATAATAATAATAATAATAACTTTTTATTTGCATTAATTACAAGGTACTGTTACATTACATCGGTCTTAACGAAATACATCAACTGTCACTTATATGGTGTGTAACAGATAATCAATGACAACTAACCTCCGCACTAGTATAAAACTGAATTGCGGCAGTGCAGTATCACCGTGAGCAATAACCACTGTAACTTGACATACGGACAGTTATTCTTACGCTCAGTCGTCAGCTCAAATACACTGGTCGCATGCCGGTGGCGTTGAAAGTTAATGTCAAAGTTAGCGTATTACAGTGACGTCATGACATTAAGTAACCTGCATAAAGGTCTCTAGCGTTTTGGCAGGTTTTCTATTAATTTATTTGATGGTGATTTTTATATAAGACCAGCTGACCTGGCCACGCGTTGATGTGTTATAAATTCAAATGAAACCTATCCTATGTCCTAAGTTGAAACAAATCCAGCAAAATGAAAAGAAGCATGAAAATAGGTCGAGTAGTTTCGGAGTTCATCGCGGTCAGACATTGTGACAGGGTTTTATATATAGATCGATAAATTAATAATGAATTGATCAAATGGCAAATGTATTATGCCATAACGTACAATTTGAGACATTTTCGTAAAACTTGTCATACCCTATTGTAATAAAGTTAAACTAGAAGGAACAATATTATATTTAAAAAAAAACTAAAAAGCACTTATTTTTGATGAACCGAGTTATATAAGGAAAAAAAATTGTTGTCTGTAAAGTCTTTTTACGGACGATAATTTTACGTGATAGCTTCATAAGAAAACAACGATGAAAAATTGCATACTTTTATGAATTGAATTATTATCACTGAATTATCATTGTTTTGTGTAATAGAAATGAGTTACTTAATTGAAAATTATTATTTTTTCTTTCCTTTTTTTCAATAAAAAAACATTAAGTTGTTGTAATAAGCAATGGAAATCACATAAACTTTTCATTTCATGAAGTGGAAGAGAGATAGATGCGCCACAAGTCGAACGCTTAGGCCGATCGTGCCTCTCTATCGCTTGTTCCGCGCTCTCGCTTGCACGCTCGGCTCAGGCGGAACGTTACACTTTTTTCGTGCATGCAGCCGGTTTTCATCGATTTATAAGACGTTATCACGTCCGAAAACATAAATTTCAATATAACATAAGTTATATTGATGATACGAGAAAATTAATGTCAGCGTAAGAACAGTTTGGGTGCTGATATATTTTATTTATTTACATTTTTTACTTTTTATTATCAAGACACCTTACTATTTTTATTTCAAAATACAGAGTTAGTGTAAGAAGAGTGATACAAAGCAAAAATGGAAAGAATGAAAATGAGTTTGTTCTCAGCCGTTTCTCCTTGTCGATGGATAAGTCTTATAATTAGGTGAGGGGCAGTGCAATTAAACTAAACATAGACTTCGTATATTTATTTATTTAGGTACTTTGTGTCAAAACACATACAATCTCATCACTGAGAAAAGTCCTATAACATATTTCATCCAACATACAAAGTGATACAGTCATATGTTCATATAGTTATATCTAAAAAACAAATTATATACAAACAACCCCCCGGGCAATAAATTCTTCACAATATTACACCAATTATTCATGTCTCGACATACCTAATACCACTCAAGATTTATTTATTTACTTACCATTGGATTACGTGCATATAGATAGGAGTCTAAATGAACGTCGAAATAAACAGGGTTCGAAGGATATATATATATATCAATTGATATATATCATGATATATATCCAATATATATGAAACGATATTTTGTGATATATATATAAAAAAAAATTATCTTCACTATGTTGCATTTAAGTACTTTTACTGACGCGCTGCTGGCATATTCGTCGTTTTTACCCTCACTGTAGAAGAAAGAACGCTGAGGCAAATTCTAGCCAAAACAGAGCAAATCTTAAGCATTTGTCTGTTGCTTGATTGCAATGCAAGATGACGGTATTTTAAATCAAATTTTAGTCATTTTGATCGTCATGAAACGCAATTTCTATAGGTATGACTTTGGCAGTTGTAAGTTTTATACTTACAACTGCCAAAGTCGGAGAAAATCGGATTAGAGTTCAAAAGTAGCGGGTGGCCCGGTTAATTTGCTGTCCAGTGTATTAAGGACTGATTTCGTGACTAGAAAAAGACTAATTTGTTATTTGATTATAACTCAACTGAGTACAAATATTAGGATTTTTAAGATATTTTAATTTTGTTTCCCTAATATATAAGGCTTTGTTTTCTGAGAAAAAGATTTTTTTTTTAGTTGATTTGTTAAATACAAACTACCTAAATAAAAACTAAAAATATATTGTTTTTATATTATAATAATAATTCATAATAATAAATTGTCATGTACCTGTGCAAATCGTATAGTAATAAGGTAATAAAATGACAGTCTTAAGAAATGGATATAAATATCGGATATATATCCGATTTTGGATATATATCGGATATATATAAATATCCGATATTTTGCTATTTATTATAAATATCGGATATTTTCGAACCCTGGTCTAAATATATTTCTCAATATACTTATGGCACTTAACTATTGCATTTACCTTGATAGGCACAGCAACAAGGAATAGAGAGGGGCAGACATTTTTTTTGATCATTTAATGTTTGTGAATATGTTTTAATAGTTTAGCCCAATTTTGATTCTATTAATAGTATAAGAAACACTATTGTATTCTGATTAAAATGAAATAAAAAATAAATAGCTTAAGTGCTATCCACCATACATTAATAATCAATGTTTTTATTAATTTTTAATATGTAGGCAGTGCTAATATTTTTGGATAATGAATATTTCTACTATATGAACATCTTGACTGTCAATTAATATTTGAACCTGACTATACTTATAACAATAATCATTTTTACTTAAACATAACATCAATAAATAGTTCAAAAAATCTAGCTTTGTTCAGTCATTGGAATGAAACAATTTTTAACTAATAACTAAACTCGTTTAACTTAACTATTTTTTTTAGACCTTTGCCCTCTTGTTCAGAAACCATATTCGCAGAATGATAAAACACAATTCCTGTAAAAGGAGTGAGAACAAGATATTGATAAGAACATGAAAATAAGTGTTTCTTGTTATCCATTAAAATAGATCTTCCAATAAATAAATATATTTCGACTATTCATTGCAAAATTCAGCAATTGTATATATCATCATAAGTCCCTATTGATTGTGGAATGCCAATATATGATAGGGAAACTTACTATACTTTTATCATTATAACAAAGACTTTGTTCTGTCTAGCCCGTTTTCCCATTAGCAAAGGCCACCGCCAGTTGGTGCTGTGAAGCCCTGGCTGGCTTCTCTGGTCCAAGCCACTCCTTATGCGGCTTTGATTTCACCAGCCCATCCATTTATGTGGTCTGCCACATTTCCTTTATAAACCCTATTCTTATATTCACCATAATTTTCTACAAATGTCTGACTAACATCATCAATGAAAGCTGATTGTTTAGTTAAGCTGAAACACAATCAGCAAACATACTGGGGAACCATAACAGCGTTTCATTTGGATCTTGGGTGTCAACCCAGGCCAAACCCTCTCGGATCATATGGTTGAGGGCACTGTGTGCTCTTGTTTGAGTCCACCCTAAGTCATCAGTAAGAAGGCTGCTGGAAACCCAGGCGTTACCCAACGAACTGACCTTCTGCAAAACTAAAGTCTGGTCCAAATTCAACTCCCCGGGAACAGACTGCACCAACCACTTACCTTTACCCATCGGCACTACCGAAAACCCGTTTCCAAATATTCGTAACTTTTTAACAGCTGCTAATAAGTCTTCATTAGTTATTTCTTGATGTTTTTTAGCTTTTCCTCTGGCTGCTACTAACCTCGTACGCAATTCGTCTAATGTAATGAGACCACCATTTTTGTAATTTGTTGCTAGGCATACCTCAACTATCTGAACACCTAATTCGTAATAAAAATCCCCAATGCCTAAGACAGACCAAAATCCTTTCCCCGAAGCTAATGGATCGACACCTATCACTGCGCACATCTCCTGGAATTGTCGCCTAAATTGAGAATTTTTCTTTATCTCACTCTTATGTTTTGTAGCAAACTCCTCTAAATTCTCCCTAAAAACTTCCAACTGTCTAGACATTTGTTGTAGCTGGTTCTCTTGAATTTCAAAACCCTTTTCTCTGTATTTCTCCTGCTCCAGTTTTTGCTTTTGTATAGCACCCAAACCGGCTCTACGCCTCATTGTTCTAACTATCCAAAAAAACTATACGAAGACTAAAGATTTTAAAATACAATTAGATTATTATATTATACTGCCTGACCGAAATTTAAATTGAATATGTACTTTTTTTTAAGTTTCCACATAAGGGCAGGCAAAGAGTACAAAACCCATACAGCCTAGTCCTTAGTTATTTTATTCTTCATTAAATGATGAGTAATGATCATAACCGCCGATCTATGAATGAAAGATGATCAATGAATGTTGAATAAACAGTGAAATTTTCCTTTTCTTAGGTTTCAGTAAAGATGTGGGGTTTTAGTGAAACCTCCCCGTGGACTTCAAAGAGAAAGCGCTAAAAGTCACACTTTTCATAGTTTTGTTTCACTTGCTAACATTCATGCTTATTCAGAAACACTCAGTGATTATTATATACTAATATTAATATCAAACACAAGACAAAATTTAACAAGAAACCGAAACAAAAAAAAAAGCCCTGAAAATATGTATAAAATTTCTGCTATCACAGAATACGTACACAAATGACAAACAAACGAAAATTTGTATTAAAATTATTGTTTATTTATTTATTTATTTATGGGCAGCCAACAAAGCACACACTTTAGATTTAAATTATAACAAAACATTACACAGTGTTGCCTTAATTAAAGGTGTTGCTTGAAAATTCATATTATTATATATAGAAAATAACATCGACAGTTGGAGCTATTATCATAATTCTATCGATAAAGATGGAATATTTTATATTCAATAAGAGTGAAACAATCGAGAGAGAGAGAGGAAAAATCGAGTAAGTTTTCTTACATAACCTCACAAAGCAAATGTCAATTTCTAATTATGTACCTACTACTCTTACACCAGCACTGTCCATATCTGAACACCTATCGTGTATGTGTTCAAGGGAGCTAAATATTCAAAACATAACGTAACTAAAAAAATACTACTTTTCAGGCAAACCATTGCAAATTCAAATCTATTGCTAAAACCCTGAATTATTACAGTCTTCCATATTGGCGGCTAACATTGACAACAGCACCCTCTAAGTCATTAATTCATTATACTAAAAAACTAAACTAAAGCATTCGTGCCGTTTCAATATGAGCCATTAGCCTTATTTTGTTACCAAATGAAGCCTACCCAAAAAGGCTTCAATTATGAGGATTCCATTACAGCCTTGAGACTAAAGCAATGTCTAAAAATTTTGTGCATTGACAAGTTCGTCTTTTCGCCGATTCAATATTATTTATGCATTTCTTGCTATCGATACTTATATGGATAAATATATTTGTAAAATATATTTACAGTAACAATTATATTAAATAGCCATTAATGTATAATACCATGTTTTAAATACCTACATGAAAGAGTAACGACTATACGACAACAGCTATATGTAAAAACCTGATTTAGCCACTTTTGTATTACTCTGGCGAAAAATATTGGATCTACTTAAATTTCACTCATTAACTGTGTTTGTATCAGCTTTCCATCGAATGAAGAAAGGAAATCAATGGCTAGATGTCACTCCCGAAGTACAAAATATATTTGGCCAAAAATTCAGTTGTCTGTCTTAATTTCGTATCGTAATGCAAACTTAATACAATTGACAATAATTATTCGTCTTACTGGTATTATTTATATTTTCAACTATAAAGTTATTGATTTATATTTTTTATATTGAATCAAAATGGTCATGAAAATCATCCTATAACCTATTAAAATTATGTATAAAATTATTAATTAGGAATCAAGCTTGCTTTCTTTTATTATATATAAATATATTTTTCTCAACTCTCAATAAAATTTTTTATTATTTATTCTTCTAGTTCACAGTGATGAAAGTATTTGTGATGTGAATGATAAACATAGCTGGACACGGTTAATCAATAGTTAACTTCGTCAATCGTTAGCCGTTACTAAAAAAATACTTCGTTAAACGTTACATTTCAGAAGATTTAACGCAAGTTACCGTTAATCGTTGATCCGTTAACACGTGATAAAAATTGCATTTTTTATATCGTATAAAAATCGTTTCTATCGTTCACTAAAAACAACCAAAACACTCGTCACTCGTAAGCGTCTCGCTAATAATGAATTGAAAAGATCACACGTGCCGCCAATACATGTCTACATAGCTTCGGCACGCGTCGGCGCCGCTCTGCACTTGTCGTTGTTTCTCGGCCCACCCGAAGGTACTTGACAGAATGCGTTTTTCCCGACACGGCGCGGTGCCTGCGGTATCTTTTTGGTAAATAGTAGGTACTGGATTAACGATTAACGGACTTAGGATAATTAAACGGAAGTTAATGGTTAACATTTTTTAAAATTAACTTTAAAATTAATCCGTTAATAGAAATGCTAACTTCGTTAATTAACGGATTAACGAGTTACTGCCCAGCTATGATGATAAAGAAATGCAGGAACAGCGGAAAATATAAATATGATGTCTATATCTAACGTGAATACAAATGAATCCTGAAACACACCCGGAAACTTTTTATGCACTGGCTGACATAAAAAAGAACAAGTTACAATGCATTATAGTCAGATCAACACATGAAGTACTTTCCTTTACACCAGGCCCGCCGTTATCAATAAGTGCATTAAGGTCTCTCCGGCCGGTACGGGCGAGTGGTTGCGGTTGCATACAGGGCGTTCCTGAACTTAAAAGATTCTCCGAACGTAAAAATAGAAGCTCTATCGCGCAGCAACTGAGTTCAAAAGTGATTTAATTTAAGCAAACCCTTCATAGAGATTTGCGAAGGTTACAAACGTCTGCGTTTATTTTCGTAACAGATGTCGTTATTAGGACATGATAAACATATATAAGACATTAATTATTATGAAAATGATTCGTTCTTATTTTGGGATTTATATTAGCCGCCCTTGAAAATGCCGCCTTTGTGCGGTACACCTTCTGCACGTCCGCACGCAGCAATCAATTCAGTCAATTAGTATATCTTAGCTTTGGAATGCCTTTACACGTCTTACTTAAAAGCAATTAAGTAATTCATTAAACTTTAGTGTTTTACGCTAATTAAACTAATTGTTAAATTATATTAATAGAAAAGTACAAGTCCAAAAGAACGTTCATAATTTAGCCACACTATTAGAAAGGGAATAAGGCTTTTGTTGTTATTCAGCTGTAAGTGCGCAATCCGTGATTTGTATGATACGTCCATGCCCTTGTCATGTGCAATATTGCTTTTTGACGTGATAACGTCTTATAAATTGGTTGCGGCTGGGAGTCACTTATGAAAAAGTGTAACGCTCGGTAACGTTACGATGAGTCACCGAACGAGAGAGAGGCCCGCCGAATGCCTTGCGTCTCTCTCCCACTCAACTATGATCGGTCTGCCGCGCGCATTGTGCAATTTAATTATATTCATATCAATAAATATTCTACCGAGAAAAAGACGTTGTCACGTAAAATCTTCGCCCGTAAAACCGACTTTACAGGCAAAAAAAAAAAAAAAAAAAAAAAAAAAAAAAAAAAAAAACCGACTTTTATCTTTTTTAATCTATGGTGTGACATCATTGTGACGGTCATCTGTCTGTCTTGGCTATCATTTTGAGTTCATTCGATTGGTCGTCACGGAATTTTACGACGAAATTCATTCTTTTTTATAGGAACTAGAACATTCGCAAATAATTGATTTTTAATTATACCACTAAATATTGATTATCACAGTACTAAATTATCAGTCTACAAGAAATCACAACATAAAAACGTCCTTGAACTAAGTGTTGCATTATACACAATTCAATTCATTTGCAGTTGTAATGGAAACTAATTTCAGTGCAACGACAAGACGAGTAACATCAGCTGTAGAAGGGTACAAATGAGACATTACTGATAACGCGTGTAGTTTCCTAATAGCGGACCGTGCCAGAGGACATAGTTGGTCACTGATCGACGGGTTTTATGTGCGCGTGACGGTGACATGAGCACAAACAACAAACGGCGTGGAGCTAGCGGTTCCAGTTGTTCTGTGTCTGGAGTGCCCGCTCTTGTGAACGTCCCAACCGCGATGTCCGCCGATCTTGCATCCTTGTTCGAGTGCCCGGTCTGTTTTGACTATGTCTTGCCCCCGATCTTGCAGTGTCAGAGCGGGCACCTCGTGTGCTCCAGCTGTCGGCCGAAGCTATCCTGCTGTCCCACTTGTCGTGGTCCTCTTGGTAACATACGGAACCTTGCCATGGAAAAAGTTGCTAGCAATGTCATGTTCCCATGTAAACATTCAAACACAGGCTGTACTGTAACACTTGTACACACTGAGAAGGCGGAACATGAAGAAGCTTGTGAATTCAGACCATATTCATGTCCATGTCCTGGAGCATCATGCAAGTGGCAAGGTGGTCTTGATCAAGTGATGCCGCACCTCATGATGTCTCATAAAAGTATCACAACACTGCAGGGTGAAGACATTGTGTTCCTTGCCACTGACATAAACCTACCGGGCGCTGTAGACTGGGTTATGATGCAGTCATGTTTTAACCATCACTTCATGTTAGTCCTAGAAAAGCAAGAAAAATTTGATGGACATCAGCAATTTTTTGCTATTGTACAACTTATAGGTTCACGCAAAGAAGCAGAAAATTTTGCATATCGGTTGGAACTGAATGGACATCGCCGACGCCTTACTTGGGAAGCAATGCCTCGCTCTATTCATGAAGGAGTGTCTTCAGCTATAATGAACTCAGACTGCCTTGTGTTTGACACGTCTCTTGCACAACTATTTGCTGACAATGGAAATCTCGGCATCAATGTCACTATATCTATTGCCTAAATTACAATACTATGTGTATTTGTAGGAAACACCTTGGGGCATGCATTGACTATGAAGTAATAATTACTTTGTCTAATTGTCAAACTAATCTGTGTACTAAAAAAATGTTACAAATCACAATTTTAAAGTAATTTATTTTGTTACAGGTTGTAATATTTGCTAGTTCACCACAACTTTGACTTTTTATATTATTACTTGATTAATCAACATTAAAATAAGCCAAAAATATATAATTTCTTTTTGATTATTATTTTGTATGTACATGTGTGTTCATTCTTAGAGATAAGTAGAGAAAGATAAAATTCTTCCAGTGTGTATGATCACTATGGAATGCCTTGTAAACATAGCCTATAAAAAAAATTATGACCTCTCAGAAGAGTAAGTGATTATTTTATTCCAAACAATGAACAAATATTTGTACTAACATTAATCATTTGTATATAAAAGCATGAGAAATTACTTAGATTTTATAATTGTAAGCAATTTCGAGTCGTGCTTTATGCGAGTAAGTTAAGTGTGTCAACCTGATATGTACTGCTAGGTCACAAGGGACAAAAGAGTACAATATTGAGATTCGTGTTGTATGCAGCCAGTTGTTTTTAGGGGTATATGCCAAAATATTTTAAATTTCTGCATAAACTGTAGCAATAATCTACTTTTATAATAGCAAATTGTTCAAGACACTTGTAGCAATACTAAATTTTACCAAAGTAGACATTCACCAGTGCTGTAGTTTATGCAAGAGTTTCATTTTTTATAGTATACCACTTAGAGTATTGCAGAGAAACAGTCAATAATGAATTGTTGGATATGGTTGAAATGAAAGATTTTTAAATATTGTTTTTTTTTACTATTAGGTTGGTACGAACGGAATACAACTTTGTTTCTGAACAATAGCTCAATGTACATAAGTTAACCAGTTTTTTTTTGTTTGACTGAATTATTTATTAGTTATAACATAGGCATCGTTTTATTTATAACAATACAATTTTACTTAAAAAAAAGGTAGGTTTAATTCCCTTGTTTTCTATATTGGTTTATACTATTTGTTGCCAATAATGGTCACCTTTGTCCAAGTTAGTAAACTACATTATTCAATCTTTCTATTCCTACTTTAAGAATAAAGCTGGTTAAATTTATGGAAATGCTAGAATTAAATTTTTGTAATGTATCGCAGTAGTTTTATTAAATTTTTATCTTTTACCTGCTCCAGTTATGCATAAGTAAATAAATAGATTCCTGGCTTAGTATACAAAACACAGTTTACCATTGTTGCTGATGATAAGTATTATTAGGTTTAATATAACTTTTGACACATTTAAAGATTGAGAAGGTCATTTCAGTATTTTTATGTATTGAAAACAGTAATGAGTAAGTTTCCAATAAGATAAAAATATTTTAGTTTACCTAATAATTTGACTAAAGTTAAATACTAAAACTAGAAAAGATCAGAATTAACTAAGATTATTTAGGTTTAATAGACAAAAAAAAAAAAAACTAATTAAGTTTTAATAATATGCAAAACCCATTCAAAAACATTTTTTATAAGTCAGCATAAATGAAATAAATAGCATATACAAAAATATATTATTAGGAGGTACTTTTGAAAACTCGAGACTAGGTACACGCAGTATTAAGTCTATTTTTAAGCAATGTAAGTAGTAGTCCCAGAAGCATTAATACTAGAGGAAAATACTGTTAATTTTATTTCTTGTGTTAAACGAATACCTTGTTATCATCACTGTTTAAAAAGAGGGCTATATTTTTTATATTAAATCATTATTTTTAAATAAGGACGGTTCGCGAGGTGCTTATAGCGCGTAATGCTCTTTTTGGAAGATAAAAATATTATAAATATATACCGCTTACGCCACAGCAATAGCCCATAGGACATTACACTGTGATTATAACGACAAAATTGACTGTTTGTTAAAACGGTGGCGATCCTGCCTTTTAGCACCGACTGTCCTGGGTTCGAGTCCCGGAAGTGACAGATGTTTGTGTCACATGAATGCAAGCATTTGTATCATTTCTATTATTATTACTTATTTGTGTATCACATCTTTATATATATAATTCTTCTGTGAGTGTGTATGTCACTGAACTCCTCCTAAACGGCTGGACCGATTTGAATGAAATTTTTTGTGTGTGTTCAAGGGGATCTGAGAATGGTTTAGATTCACAAATCAGTCCGGCAGATGGCACTGCAGTCGGCACAGCAACGCGTGGCCGGGACAGCTAGTATTTATATATATCCGTTCCACATCCATATCGCAAGCCTTAAAGTGCTTACTCTGGGCTAGGCTAATTGGTGTGAATGTAAGAAATTATTATTAAACTATTCTCGCTGATTCAACATCATTATGAACCTTATTTTCTTAAAGGCACACGCCGCGTAATTAACTTTATTTCAAGCATCAATATAGGGATCTCATAGTTGTCTAGAATCGTAACGTGCCAAACAATTAAGGATAAATACTACAAGTTCTACTGTCATTCACGTTTGGTAGAAAGAACTTGACATTCTATAGGTCGCCCGCTTAACCCCTTGACGCCCAGCTATGTGTTAAATGTGATCTTTCTCTCTCTATCGGGGAAAAATATTTCACTGCGCGCTATAGAGCATTATATAATGCTCGCGGGTTTTAGGTATCGTTGCCGCACGTGATATAATGCTCTCGGGTTTAAGGGGTTAAATGAGTCTTCGCCCGCGCAGTACAGGGGTGTTGAGGTACGGCGACAAAGGGGGGTACGGAAAAAGAGGAGAGGACGCGCACTATGCTCGCCTATACCCCACGCCCCTGTACCGTATGGTACTCCATAAAACCCATCAATATCTACGCCGGCTGTGGTTAAAAATGATGCAAATTGAAAATATTTTTTATCTGCCGATTGCGTATTGGGCATAGACGTGTTCATTAAAGCGTAGACTGCACATTATCTCCTGCCTATCGGGTACATGATTTGCAATATTGCGATTCAAAATCATTGCATCACATTTACTTTGTATGTTTAAATTTTTCCTACAACGCTTATTCTCTCAAATACTCTGCTGCAAATATATGTTAAAAACCCAGAAATAATCCCGTAAGCTTTACCAGAATTGTCTAAATTTTAGACAATTCTGGTAAAGCTTACGGGATTAGTGCCCATTGCAATTCCATCTCATTACTTTTTATGTAGCATAGTATGAAGATACAGCCCAGTCTCCAGAAGATGACTGGAATCTGGGCTGCATGGTGCAAATTTGCACTTAAGCCTTTCCCATTTGGAATAAAAAGGTAAGGATGCAACCAAAGGGCATTTGTACACTATCGTTTTTTAACTGCACGTCGGCAGCACGTTTTCGTTTTTTCACAGAGCGTTTTTTTGCATGTCTAATGAATTTGTATCGATACAAACTTGCGTTATCATCACGTCTGTTACGATTCAAGCGTGAGACTTTTAAAGTTAGAACTTTGACTACCTACATAAAGTCACAGTCAAGCTGCGTTTGATCCGCGCTTTTAAAAAACGGTGTGTGAACAGGCTAAAAAAATTAAAGACTATTCCGAAATACACATCAGTATACTGGCCAGTCATAATGATGTCATGATCCCGTCTCTATTTTGTACTGGTCAAAGTGAAAGATAGTATGACGTATCCTACCGGGCCTTTCGCCTCTCTCTCGATTTAGTACTATTTAATAAATAATAATAAATTACGCTTTATTGCATACACAGATAGGATACAGAGAAAAAAAAAACAAAGAAAAGTATACAGACAGGCGGCCTTATTGCTAAACAGCAATCTCTTCCATGCAACCTTGGGTGAAAGGAACAAATAAAGATAAAAGGATAATAATGAAGTGGGGCGCATATTTAGAGGAAAAATGTAAATATATAATTTTATACGTAATGGTGGATAAAAGAAAATAATTAGATAATAAAGAAATCGATATAAAATAGCATCAATAAAGATTGGAGGAAAGGAAATAACTTTAAAATCTGTCGCGAAAGGCTCCAAGAGTTTGAGCCTTTCTAATATCCTCTGGTAGTGAGTTCCATAAGCGGACAGTGTAAACAGAAAAGGAATAGGAAAAGAAAAAGGGAGAGGGCCGTGGAACTTTCAGGAAAAGGCTGGTTGCAGAACGCAAATACATTGCGAGGTTGACAAGCGAAAGGAGAAACAAGTTTTTAGGTAGACTATTTTAAATATGGCATCGATTTCTGAATTCAATTCGTTGGCTAGCATATTGCTGAACAACATGGTGTCGATTCATTACCACTGACCAGTATACTAATGAATTCAATTTCTTGGTAAATGGCTCTCTCTTTTGATTTAGCCAATGTCTAGTTCAGGGAGGATACTAATGAATATTTCGGAACACAACCGAAATCACATGGCCTGTCACATTGCTTGTCAGTGATATGTCAACAAGCTGTCAATGTCAATTGGAGTTGGATTTTCAGAGTTTTGCTATTCCTATAATAATCAAAACAGATCGAAATAATTGCAAGTTCTGAATGAGTGAGTAAATTGCATTACTCGATGAATGTTTTACTGTTGTGATTTTTTTTCGCGTCTACTAAATGGTTTTATTTGTATAAATATTTGATAGTGACCACCGTAATAGGTACTGTATTTATATTTAATTTTAGGAGTGTGTACCTGACAGTGGTAGAGACTTAATAGACCATCATGCACGATGTTGGAAGGACTAGTAGCTTGGGTTCTAAACAACTATCTGGGAAAATATGTGGAAAATTTGAATACAGATCAGTTGAGTGTGGCACTGTTGTCTGGTAAGTAAAAAATTGTTAAGAACACAGTGGACCCCCGATAATAACGCAAACGTTTTGCAAGGCAGTGTCGTACTATCAAATTTGTCACATTATAGAGTACTCCCTAAGATCCTTATGGAGTACTAACAAATTACAGATCAAGATGATAAGATTCTATTTGAACTGGTAAACATTGCATGCATGCTAGGCTGCTCCCCTATCATATGTAGTCAAATTTAAACTAAGCAATTATAATCAAAACTATAGGCAACAAGCACATTACTGTTCAATCATGCATTATCTACATTAGTGAAGATTCACCAAAGTAATGTTTATTCAACAGTGATAGGCATGGCAAATTACAGAGGGCGCCTTATTATACACGGCCAGATTACTGGGGGTCCACTATGTAGAATTTCTTGAATGTAATAGATATTATTAAATTTATGTATGAAAATTTCTATGTAACTTTGATATGATTGACTAAGCCAGTATAAGAATAGTAACTTTAACTAATTGTTAAGGAATTACTGTGAGTAAGATGTTGTTTAATTCTTATTGTTACCATGTAATAAAATAAAAATCAATTATTTTATTTATAAACTTACACCACAATAATATAAGTATATTATGAACATATGAAAATATAAATTAATTGTAAAAACAATTATATAATACATAGGACTTGAGATAGTTCATTCACCTTTATCTTAAAAGCATTTTTCTTAGGAGCATTTCACATATTTGAGTGTAACCAATTACAGTGAGCATAAAAAAATTTGAGAAAAAATTGACATGATGACCAACTGTGGTGACTTGCACCACAGTTGGTCATCATGTCAATTTTTCAACCCTATTAATAGAAAATCATTTTATAAGCAGTTGAGCTACTAAGGCCAAAGAGATATATTTACATCCATGAAAAGAGGTTAATTTTCTATTTCCATTGCAGGAAAAGTAGAATTGGAGAATTTGCCACTAAAGAAAGATGCGCTAAGACATCTGGGCTTGCCAGTGGAAGTGAAAACAGGTTTTATTGGCAAAGTGCAGTTACAAGTACCAGTCAGACAGATTCGCTCAGCACCATGGCTTATAGCCATAGAGAAACTTTATGTTGTTGTCACTCCTGTCAATCTGGATGAGGTAGGTATTAATTTATACTATCATGACTTCTTGAATGTTGATTTCAGCTATAAGTATTAAGAGTTGGAAGGATTTTTTACTGGATAAATGACATGAAGTCTTGCATTCACGGGGACATATTGTCGTTGATACTACAATATTGCGGATACTACAATTTTACTAGAGACTTTACAACTGTTGGTTATGCATTATTGCAGTTTCAAAGATGATATATAGCTATATTAAACAGCATGTATATGTTAAAAAAATGTCACCAGGTATTTGTCAGCATTAAAAATGTTTCCCATATTATTTTTTACGTTTACTCAAAGCTTAGTTCAAAGTAAAGGCGTAAGTTAGTTGTAAATGATTATTAGTGTAATAGATAGACATACATATATAGTTCAACACAAACATATACCAGGCTCCAACCAAGCAGTCCCACAGTTTCATTTGGCTCCCACTCAGCTAAACCAGTTGTCAATATGCGAGAGTTGTGTGTTGTTATATGATACCATAGCATGCCAATTATTTGTTGTGTTTTTATGATAGTTACTATCTAATATTATTATATGTATATTTCGGTCGACATATAAGTAGTATTGACTTTTGATAATTTGTATAATGCAAACTTGCTTTATTATAAACTTGAATTTGCTCTTTTCATGGTAACTATTTCCTTATATCGCGATTTTGAGTGTTACCAGAACATGTAATGATGTCAAATAACAGAGGACCCAGCATACTACCTTGAGGAACATCAAATTAGTTTTACTCTTATTGTATCTAATCTATAACCTATGATGGTGTAGCTTGGGTCCAGTTACTTCCTTGTTGCGTCCTTCTATTTTTAAATTAGATTAGAAAGCTGGTATTTTGATCCCATTACATTCTTTAGACAACAGACATAATGAAGACTTAGTCAAAGGCTTGCGACATATCTAAAACATGTGTTGGTTAAATGGAATTCTGCATATTGGAAAAAAGATTAGCAAACATTACAGTTATCAAAATATCACCCACAGATCAAAAGTAGTATAATATTTCCAATTGTACAATTTTTCCTAAACTTCAGTCAACCAGCACTATCGATTTTGACATCATATTAAAACGAGCCCGTAGTTAATAGATTACTAAGTAAATGTATCATAGTTAACCTATTAATGATCCTATTGAGGGCGGCGATATCTTTTGGAGAATGGGAAAGAAGAAATAATCCATAATAGTAAACCCAAAGCGCTTTGATAACCAAACACGTATTTCAAAGGTTAAAATAAAATTTGTTATAACAGTTTGAAATATTATGTTTTGTGACACAAGTCATTGTGAATTAATTCTACATAAGCAATCATCATCATTTTCAAATCCGATTTCATCATCTCAGCCAAAAGACATCTGGATTGAAGCCTTTCCCTAAACAGGGGGATTTGGCTATAATTTTCACGCTGGGCTGGTTGGTTTCGATATTGCAGTAACCATAATTCTGACAAAGGCCAATTTTATGGTCAATGGGAGGTGTTGGTTATAAACTCCAGTATCATAAATCGCCTTCTATGACACCCTTAAGTGTGAAGGGTTGGAGCTATTCTATTTTTCTGAAAATCTAGTTTAATAATCTTAAATCTCAATATATGATGAATTAATGAAAAATAACTCTATTCAAATGCACCTAAAATAAGTTGTTTTGAATCGTCCAAGATTTTTACCTACCACCCATTCAGGACGTGTTTTAACTGACAAGAAGAATGGGTGCAAGAAACTCGGCAGCTTTAGCAAAAGTAACGACATTTACAATATTACACGTCGTCACCATACATAATCCACAAAAAAAAAACAAAATCATTCTGTTATCACAGTAATAGTAGTGTTTTGGTTTCATTACATCGTTTGATTACAAGAAAGTCAACAAGTATTTGTTAAGTATATATTTGCAGTGGGACAGTGAAGTAGAAGCGAATATAGAGCATGATCGCAAAGTGGCTTTGCTAGATGCGCTTGAAGCACAATGGCGCGCTGATCACGAGGCCAGCGATGCTGGCTACTACGCCACCTCCTACTCGTCGTGGCTTAGCTACGGCACTGGTCTGCTCGCCAACATCGTCGAGAATCTGCAGGTATGAACTACTAGTCTTAATGTACAGTAGATGGAGTCATTCATTCTCATCAATGCATTTTTCTGTGCAAAATTTAAATACACAAATATTAGAATACTAATAGAATTTAATTTCATCCCAGTTCTCAGAATACTCGTTTTCTCTAGTAAAAAATATGTTTTATATTTTTTAAATATGTAATGTAACACATAATTAAATTTAGAGAAGAAAACAAATACAGTAGGCGTCAAAAAATCACACCTCCGGTAAAATAACTTTAAAGTGTTATTAACCCTTAAAAAACGCACATGTACCCTACTTATATTGATGTCATTTAAAAGCTTAATAAATAAACTTATATTTAAAACAATTTCATTTAATTAAAAGAAAGCTTGATACCAAAAATGTCACATAAAAAAAGAAAAACAACTTTGCTCCCGGAAAGGGTCACTAGTTGCGCTATCTTTTAAGGGTATAAAAGGGTCATCACAGATTTTCAGGAGGCCAGTCGCTATTCTACTATTCTATTCTACTGTTAAAGAAGATACACAGGACGACTTTTTATAAGAAAAACAAGCTTTAAGATGGATACAACTGCTGTTGAAGCCGCCCAAGTGATTACACTGCTGCAATCGGGGATGCGACAGTGTGATGTCGCTCGGCAATTGAATCTGAGCCGTTTTTCGGTTCGAAGAGTATACCAGCGGTTTCTGGGGACCGGTGGCTACGTCCGGAGACATGGTTCTGGTAGACGTCGCTGCACATCAAAGAGACATGATCGATTCATCGTGTCAACATCTTTGAGAAATCGGTTCTCAAATGCTGTTGAGATACAGCAGCAGCTCCGAGCTACTCGTAGAACCTCTGTAAGCGTTTCCACGATTAGAAGAAGACAAAAGGAGAAGAAGATAGCAGCTCGTAGAGCAGCTACGGGTCCAAGATTGACTGCAGCGCATCGACAATCCTGCCTACAGTTTGCTCGCAAACATCTTAATTAGACACTTGACCAATGGAGAGCTGTTCTCTTCTCAGACCAGACGAGAGTGTGTCTTTTCTGCAACGACAGGCGCCGAAGAATGTACAGAAGGCAGGGAGAGCGGTATGCACAAGCTTGCATTCAGGAAACAGTAGAATATGGGGGTGGTTCCTGAATGTTCTGGGGCGGTATGTCAGCCGACGGAAAAACCGAACTTGTTTGCGTCTCACGGAGTGGAAGTATTCGCGAGCAAGGGTCATTGACTGCTCACCGGTACATCACAGAGATCCTGGAAGAGCATGTGGTCCCCTATGCCGGTTTTATAGGCGAGGGGTTCACATTAATGCACGATAACGCTCGCGCTCACACTGCAGGTGTTGTGCGCGACTACCTTCAAGAAGTTGGGATCTCTGTAATGCAGTGGCCAGCGAGAAGTCCAGACCTGAACCCGATAGAGCGCCTCTGGGACCATTTTAAACGCAAGGTTCGAGCTCGTGGCCCCGCTCCCACGACTCTTCCTCTCTCCCGAGCTTGAAGAGGCGGTAATTGAAGAATTGGCTAGTATCCCCCAAGAAGAGGACCTGAAATTGGTAAGGTCTATGAAAGACCGTATGGAGGCGGTTATCAGGGCAAGGGGGGGTAACACTAAGTTTTAGGTTAGTTTAAGTAACATTCTGTATGATTTTTGCTTATGTTATCTGTTTTTAATAGAGCCTTAATTAAGGATTTTTGTTATAGTTTTGCTAACTTATTTTTTTTTGTTGAATAAACCAATTTTTAACATGTATTGCTTTCTTTTTGGATACTCTTATTTAATTACTATTAAATTATACCCATAATTACCGTTATCATGATGTCCGTAAAGTAAATTTATTCAAAGGTGCGATTTTTTTGACGCTGAGTGTACATAAATAATTAAAAAAGTAGCACTGGCAGCACAAAACATATTCAGGGCAACGCCTGCTGAATTTCGCTAGTATTGATAAATAAATCATTATGCGTTTCGAATTTTACTGCATTTATTTAGCACAGCGATTTAAACGATTTTGTTTCAGTTGAAGCTATATGACGTTCACATACGATATGAAGATGCACTGACATGCGCACCTATCGCATTTGCTTGTGGGCTGACGGTGGAATCGCTGACTGCGGAGTCATGTGACGCACGATGGCAACGCGGCTTCACTCTACTGACCGACGCAGATGGATGCTCTTTCAAGTTGCTGGAGCTGCAACAACTGGCTGTGTACTGGGATCCTATTGTCGCGCCCCAGGGTATGTTCGCTGGATGTGCGGTCACCGAACTGACGGTGAGTAGTATTCGTTATTATTTTATCACGAGTCTATAGACTAACAATGTTCAAACTTAAATTAACTCTTATTAGCTTCACTAACATCGCTTCCTGGTTTCCCTCGTCTGTTCAGCGCCTCTAATGTATAAAGCTAGTTTTAATTGTAAGCATCGAGCAGTTGGTCTATTCTTAACCCGATAGTCCACCATTAACATAACTTAATACCTTTAGCTCAGGGAACTAAACTAAGCTCCGTCCGTCCATGAAAAATAAGCTGAAGTACATTAGTGATGGTCAGTTTGTACTGAAATATTGAATTAATCGGACATGATGGAAGATGAGAAGAGCTATGATGAGAGTTCAGAGGAGGATTAGATTCGTCCTAGGAGAAGAAAAGGTATAAATACATCTATTCAGCTAATAACGTGTTTCTCGGCCTGCGCACGACACTGTACAAACTCGTTCAAACAACATTTCCAAAGATTTAGAGGAGCTTAGTTTAGCTCGCGTAGATTCGGCCTACACAACTAAGTTAGATCGAGTTAGTTGTGCTATTTAGAGCTGGCGTAGTTTGCGCTGGACGCACATAACTGCGCCGCGGGTTCCCCCGAGGCGGTCCCTTCGATGAAGCGTATACATCCTTCCTAGGCTATGGCACTTACTAGGTGGTGTTTAGTCAGTACGAGTCTGACATAATCTCTCGGCCGCCCGATACATCCATGATGGATTTACCACCTCCCTCCCCCAGGTCCGGAGGGTGCCCACGTCGCTAAGGGCTAAAAAAAGACGCACATATATGAAAAACTCGCTCAACGATGTGAGCTAAGCTAAACTAACTTAGTTTAGTTGGCGGTGGATGATCGATTTATAATAATTTCCGGTGTACATAAGCGTTACTTAAGTGGATGATATTCACAGGAGCGAATGCGGCAATCGTGGCGTGCTCCACACAGATTCCTGGTTCGTCCAGGTGGGGGGTACGCTCGCTTACGTCGCGAGCGTACCGAGCTGCCTTTACGCTCGCGAGCGCGCCCCAGGCTCGCTTGCCACCTCACACTCGACGCCGTCACCCTCAACCTTGCATCGGTTAGTATTCTTTTCATTAATTACAATAATATCAAATCATTTATTTGCAGGAATATGGTGGTGTTGGTTGTTACATTAGCTTCGTTTTGCCATATTCTATCGTACATTTGTCGACGCCCTAAGTATTTATTACAATTACAACTTATTGTTCTATTAATTTAATATTATAATTAATATTGGAATTATAAGTTATAATAAATATTGGAACAGGTAACTTCAAATGCCATGGTAATATGCTATAGCATTATGCTGAGTTTGGAATATAAGTCTGTAACGATTCTTATATATGTAGTTTCATTGTATGTATTATTTGAGATGCCTTTATTTCATTAATTAATGTCATAATTGTGAATATATGTATTATGTTGTGTTTCTATTGTTACAAAACATTATGAGATTTGTTTCTTGAAATGAATTGAATAATATTTAGTTCTGGTTAAAATGTACTTTTATATAAAGATAATGAAAGTATTATTATAACATAATTTATTTCGGATTATTTTTACATTAACCCGGCCGAGGATCGAATCCGGGATTTCGGAGTAGCTTTACCACGAAAACCGGTATGCGAGCCACTCCACCACGGAGTTCGTCAAGATATAAAAACATATATCATTTCTATCATATAATGTAGGGTATCCTTATACAATTTCTTTAATTTTGTACAGTGGCAATACAATGGCATGGTGGGTTGTGTGAGGGGGCTGTCCCAGATCGCTCGCATAAGGGAGTTCCGAGCTCGACGCCCGGCTGTGCCAGTGTGTGGACACGCACGTCTTTGGTGGCTCTACGCTCTCAGCTGTCATGTACCTGACCATGCCTGTAAGTATGTTTATAGACGGAATATTTGGTGTGATAATTAATAATAAATTCTCTCTGTGAAAACTGCGGCTATTTGTTTTTACATGACTTAAAATATATCGTATGAATACCCGGCTAATTGTATGTCAAAAAACAATACAATAATGATTTAAATGACAACAACATCACAAAATTAGTTTGACTATTTTGACTTTAATTCTTATTTTCTTATATTTTTACCATAATTTATTTTAATTTTGTGGAATTTTATTTGATTGATTAATTTTGTAATTTTTATTCTCAATGTGTCGTTATCTTAATGCTGTGAATTATACTAATTCATTTGGCTAAAGTTATAATGATATATCGAATATTGTCAACACTTCTAATTGTTATATTTACTGGTTTAAAACCCAAGTTTAATATCTGTCATATGTTATAGTTGATACAGTGTTGTTTAAAGAAATAAATACAATAATAAAAACAGATAATTCCGCGTGTTAACAAAGTCTTTTAAATAAATACTTTACGATTAATTCGGGTTAGGTAAAGTATGCTATAATAAACTGCCTTATAGTTTTTTTAATAAAAAATCTTTTTTTAAATTCTTTTTTTATCATCAAACATGTTTCGTTATATATTCACAAAAATACCTTTTTAGCTTCAGCGGAGTACAGCGCCATCTCTTAATACAAATTGTTACTAATATTTATATACATATTTTCAATACAAGTAATAATACTTGCTTGTGTGAAAACGCTGATAAAAGTTGAAGAAGTTATAGATCTATGTCAGGGTCGTGGTAGGCGGAGTTTTTGATCTCTGTGTACCCCTGCGCGAGAAAGGCGTGGTTTTATGTATGTACATATTTTGTATTTAATAATAGAGGAGGAGCCGTGATCACAGGATGACTAAGGCAATGGTCGTCATATATTTTCTACTACCTTCACAATATTCGGGCAAATCAAATTGTTTTATTTTGAATTTTATTTAGTTATTAAATTCTCACAACGATTACATTATGTACTACTGAGTCTTATACCAATTCAGAAATTGGGAGGCCCTTTCGAATAGAAACTCGGGCAGGGCCGATCTCCATTAGACTTTTATTATTTGCCAAAAAATAGCTTTTTACAATGTGCGAGGAAGTATGAGAAGTCTTTATGTATGAATCTCATTTTTTTTATTATTATTAATATTATATATTACGGCCTGTACAACGTTTTAGCTAACGGACAGCAGATATAAAAATAATATGGGTATGGTATAGGGACGGAGCCCAAGCCGACGTGGCAGTCGTGTTTGGAACATGCTCGGGCGACTCTTCAGTACGTGGAAACGTGCACTGGTCTGCTGACCAGCCCTGCAGCTACCCTGGCCCCTGCCCGTAAGAGTGCCAAGGACGACTTCGAGTGGCGGTCCCCTCTTCACCTGCTCAAGCCATTGCGTGAGGTCAGTAGCTTACTCCTTAGGAATCGACTATTATACCACACCAAAAGCCTTGTGAACACCCGTTGAAATTTCCTAGCACCTTTCCGGTTTTACGCTGCAGGCCAGTGTTGTCTCATTAATGAGAGGAACATCCTCTCGTATTCGCTCGTAGCTCAATAGGGGAGAATTGGACATCCAAATGTTGCGGGTTCGATTCCCGCCTGATAATTTACTTGTGAGCCGAATCGAGTTACAGAAAAAACTTTCTGGTATTTTTCTTTTAAAATAATGTATTCTTATAGCATTGAAAAAATGCAAAAACATAAAAAATAAAATAAATTCTAATTATTAAATGAAGTCATCAAAATATAATTGTCAAAAATTAATTAACTATCGTAGTCAAATTACTAAAATTGCAAAATAATTCATCGTGTTCGTTATTATTTACCAACAGGCGGCAATGAGAAAGGTGCCTAAATCCACACCGGCGTCGACGCCTGAGAAGCCTGGTGGTTCAGGCCGCAGTATGCTAGTCCACTGGTTTCCCCAGTGGTGGGGATGGTATGGAAACCCCGCCTCTGACCACGCCCCTATTACTCCCACTCCTTCTGCGCCCACCACTTCCCCCGCTCCAGCTCCAGAACTTGAAGAGGAGATCCTCGACGTGATCACGGACTCAATAGAGAATAACACGCTGCTGAAGAGAGATACGGTTTTTGGAAAGTTTGAATTTGAACTGCTTAAAGGCAGCCTCAACTTATGCACGGAAGATGAAACGGAACATGAACCCAAGTAAGTATTTGTTTTTAATCTATATTCGCGTTAATGTAGAGTACTGATTAAAAAAAAACATTGGATAAGACCCCTGGCAAAGTGTATGCAAAATTCCATGGTGATTGATTGAGTCGTTAAGGCGTAAAAGTGTAACAAACAAACAGAGATTTGTATTTAGGACTATAAGGTTTTTACCGATATGATATTTAGCCTATTATTTGCGCAATTACATGTTCTTGCCATATACCAAATGTCATCGAAATCAGTTAAACCGTTATTGACTTAAAGAAGGACATACAGACAGACAAAATTTATATAATAGTAGAATTAGTATCAGTGAGGCATAAAACCAATATTTATCATAAAATTAGTCTAAAAATAAATTGTAGTTGTATTAGACGCAGAGATTAATATAGTAGTATAGATTGTTATTTTAGACTAGCTTTTCCGCGTGTTTTTGCCCGCCTAGATTTACCCACGTATAGGCCTTCCTTACCACCAACTTACAAACTATACCTCTTTATATGAACAGTATAAATATCGTGTTAATTTGATAAAAAATATGATTTTTTCGTACTCTTACCCACTGAGGATCCCGAACTGGAAAAGTGATAATGCCTCTTGAAATTTATTTTGTCTAATACTTACTTTTATATTTTACTAGCTGATCATTAGTAATATTTTTTTATTATAAAATTAAATAAAACCCATTTAAAAACTCGCAGATTCAGTATTTTGGAAATTGCCTTCCACATATAAAAATAGAGCGCTCCTCTTTTTATAATACTGGCAAAGACGATAGAGGAATCGATATAGTACCATGTGATATCTTAGTGCGGACAAGTCAAGCGAGGCGCCGGGAGTCGAACTTCAGTTCTCGTGCGTACGCGCATGGGTGGAGTCGAGGCCCAGGGGGGCTTCGCACGCGCTTCACCTTTCACTCGGCGCCGTTTGCTTACGAGAACGACTGACCCCGGGAACGCTGTTCCCAGTCCTGGTCGCACCTCAGGTAAGGAACCTTCTGATATGATGTTCTACATGTAAGCACGTACAAAGTCAAACTAGCGGATAACACCAAGAGGTTATTTTTCGTTCAGAAACCGAAATATAATGCCTCAATTGACAGCAAAACAAATCTTTTATAGCATCAAATGGTGGGGGAAAAACCCCTATTTTGACAAATAACCAATCACAGCGCGCGACCAATCACCGCAATCGGCCAATTACACGTAATCATTTAGTGACTTGTAAACATCATGATACTCATTTAATAATTGTACTCATAATATTAATTTTGTTTTGATTATAACAATTATTGAACATTTGCTGGCGTACACACGTGATAGTCGCACTACAGATAAGAAGGGATTTCCCGATAACGCCGGTTGGGCAATGGACGTTTCCTTCAAAACGCTTGCCATGCAATTAACAGTCGTATTTAGAATGCAATAACTGTGGATATTAATTTTTATCTATTTTACTATGATTGGATGTTACTGTAATTCAATATAAATTGTTTAAGCATTAGTTAATAAGTAAATGTTGATTGTAAGTTGTTGACTAATAATAATAATATTTCTTATATACGATACATAGATATATATACTATTTTTAATGTTTAAATCACGATTATAATGTACTTCCTAATTTTAAGAATGCTGTCGACACTTTAAATTGCTGTTTATTATAGATATAGTTTTTAGATATACAAAATTTTTAAGTCCAGACTTAATTTTTGTCAGCGTAACCAGGAACAGATTCTGGAAAAGTACTAAGAAACTAAGTGGTAGGGCTGACCTGCCTGTCAGTGTGGATGGTAGCAGCGATCCAAAAGAGATAGCAAATACTTTTAAAAACTATTTTCAGCCACATTGTATGACTCCGTTAAGTAGGGTATCAAATAGAGTGTCCAGTGCTGAGCCCAGTCAGCCCAGCGAGCTCATCAGGGTAACTAGTGAGAAAGTTAGTGCAGTAATAAAGAATATGACACGAGGTAAATCTCCAGGACATGACGGGCTCAGCATTGAGCACCTGCAACATGCAGGCTTTCACATAAGTAGAATATTATCAATGTTATTCACTTTTTGTCTTAGGCATGGCTATTTGCCACCTGATTGTATGCGAACAGTGGTCATTCCTCTTGTGAAGAATAAAACTGGTGATATTGCGGACAAGACTAATTATAGGCCTATATCTCTTGCAACCATTATTGCAAAGGTTATGGACAGGATCCTGGACTCTCATTTGGAGAACACTATAAAATTATCAGATGGACAATTTGGCTTTCGACAGGGTTTGTCAACAGAGAGTGCAATATTATCGCTCAAATATACTGTAAATTATTATACAAAGAGGAATACTCCTATATATGCCTGTTTTTTAGACTTGTCAAAGGCTTTTGACTTAGTTGTCTATGATATACTTTGGGATAAACTTAATGATGCTGGTACAGCTCCAGAAATTGTAAACCTACTGTCATACTGGTACAAAAGTCAACAAAATGTAGTAAAATGGGGTAATACTAGTTCGGATGAATATGGTTTGAGTTGTGGTGTGAGACAGGGAGGCCTGTCCTCTCCTAGACTATTCAACTTATATGTCAATCAGCTGATCGAGGAGCTCCGCAGCATGCATGTTGGATGTCGTATAGATAACATAAATATTAATAATATTAGTTACGCTGACGACATGGTGCTGCTGAGCCCCTCGATTAGTGGCATGAGAAAATTGCTGTCAAAATGTGAATCTTATGCTGTGAGACATGGTCTAAAATATAATGTAAACAAGTCTGAGTTTATGGTTTTCAAAAGTTCTGGTAAACAACCTAAACAAATACTACCTCTTTTGTTAAATGGTGTACCATTAAAACGTGTACCACAATTTAAGTACTTAGGGCACATTGTAAATGAAACTCTAAATGATGACTCTGATATAGAGAGAGAGCGCAGAGCCTTAGCAGTTCGTGGTAATATGTTGGCACATCGTTTCATGCGTTGTACTGTAGGTGTGAAGCTCACACTGTTTAAGGCTTTCTGTCAAAGTTTTTATACAAGTGGTCTATGGACGAGTTTTACGCAAAAGGCTTATAATAGCATTAGAGTGCAATATAATAATATTCTTAGGATTTTGCTGAGGCTTCCAAGATACTGTAGCGCTTCGGGTATGTTTGCTAACGTGGGAATTGATGATTTTTTCACGATAATTCGCAAAAAGTCTGCCACTATTGTGTTGCATATCCGAGGGGGCACCAACGAAATTCTGAAGTTAATTGCCAATAGAATGGACTCAGCTGTACTCAATAGGTTCACCGAGTTGCATGTGACTAAACATGCAAATCGGTGAACTTATAACTCTTAACTTATAACTCTTGATTTTTATAACTCTTAATTTTTGTTTCTGTAAAATTAATATTACTAACATAGTTTATAAATAAATTGTTACTAACTTATGGACGTGATTGGTCTGAAATAAAAGATTTTTATTTTTATTTTTATTTATTTATTTATAGTACTTATCAACTTTCTATAAGTGTTGTATTAACGAAATGTCATTGTTACGTATTGAAAAAAATAAATAAAAAATGGTAAGATTGAAAAGACAAGTTGATGAGGCAAATGTGTATGGCTAAGACGGTAAAAGCAGGTCAAGGAGAATTTTCTGACGCCAAATCCATCTTCTATGTTCTGAAAAAAAGGCCAGGTCAAAAGTACCCTTAACCGACCCTTAACCCTTGCATGAAAGGTCTGATGAGAGTTGAAGAAGCGAGAGATGTTAGAATAGTGGTAAGTGGATCTCTCCATACCACTACGTGAAATAGGCCTTATTTTATTATATTACAGGGTGTGATTCGCGAAAGCTTGAGTGCGACAAGTGCAGCGTCTTCTGCAGGAGCGTGGGCGTGGCGTGGTCCACCCACTTCGCAGGATCCGCTCTTCCAGCTCACCTACGAGAAGAAACCCTTCGGAGGCCACGCCGACTATAAGTCAGTACAAATATAAAGAAAAATGAGTCTTGTGTTTCCTGATAAATACAATTTAGGGGTCTTCAAGTCACGAGTGAATACTAGGCAGGTGCGTCACATGCTAGATCGCATAATCGCTTACCATCAGGCGAGATAGTGGTTAAGCGCCTACCTATTTACTATTTTTTTTTTTTGAAAACAGAGCCTTAACTGAAGAGAGGATTGAAGCCTCAATTTAAACAAAAATAGGCTGTTTTACAATTTTATATATTTCTGCATTTTTCAACGTTATTGTTCACGCGCGAAACGCATTCCGCACCTTTACATAATATTATTTTCCGCCTGAGATTAAATTTGAGAGCCCAGTCGATTATTTTCTACTATTTTTCTATTAAAATATTTTTAAATAGCCTGTGTTTGGAGGCGCATCTCTTTCTCAACTAAAAAATAATTTAAAAAGAAAGAAAAGGACAAAATAGAATAGTGTACATATATATAGTGTACATATAAATTACAGATTTAAAAGCGATTGTTATTTATTACAAGTCGATGCTACTATTATAGGTATACCACAAAAGATTTTAAAACCGCCATGAAATAAAAGATACAAACAATACAACGCCGTCTACTGACGACTAAAGTAACTAAAATTAATTATAATATAAATACAAATTAAACGCTTGACATAAAAAAATAGTTTATGTAAATGCATTTCGCAAAATTAGTAATGATAAAGATATAGTTAAGATCCAATGTATATGGGCGGCTTAAGTCTACATTTAAAAAAAGGGTGTTTATACAATAACTGGCGGATTTCTAAGTCTCTATAACGAGGTTCAGGTCGGCTGAAAGTTGATTAGGTGGATCCGTCAAGACGGATTTCGCCTTTCAGGAAAGTGGATTTGAATTCTATATTTCTTTATTTTACTTTATTGCATTGTCACATGGTATGTTTACATTGTTAAAAAGATGGTAGTTACATTTTCTTGTACATGTGACACTGTTTAAGGGTGTTTGTAATTTAAAGCCTAATATAAAATATTAATATAAAATTACAATAAAATTGAGTTTAGGTTATAAATTTATATACACATTCTTTTATTGCACAATATAAAGTATGTAATATAATAAATACTGTATTCGTGCTAAGCGTCAGATTTTAACGTTACACGAGAGTGTCCGATTTAGTATCGTTACCCGATATTATAGGAGCCAGCTGCCTCCCTACCTCGGTGTGCGTGGCCATCCGTCTTGCTTTCACTCATGTCGTTGTGCGTTGCTGGTGTGGCTTTCTACCTCTTTTTATATACCATGCACGCCACTCAATTTGAAAATCCGGTCAGCTGTTTCGTTTATCTTTTCTGTCGATTATAAATAAACCGTGTAAAGCTTCGCTTCTTTTAGGCGTCCCTAGACGACACTGTTTTTTATATAAATGAAGCAATGTAATTGTGATTATTTATATAATCACATATTTTAAATTTATTTCATCAAATTCAATATGGAAATATTCTGTTAAATTATAAGCTGTATATAGAATATATATTATATTCTGTTAAATTGTTAGCTTTTACTAATAACAAAGGATTTTAGTTTAGTTTTGAATACCTTTAAATCTTATAAACATTGTATTGGAGTAGAGCGAACGAAGCTCCCATGGATCTTCAATTACGAAATGTATATATATGATCTTCAATACGATTTTCATATTTTTTGTAATGAATCGTGATGGACCCGGAATTTAGAAATTTGCAAAAATAAAAAAGTTGTGGCTAAAAAACTGTGTTTATCCCATTGCAATAAAAAGCGCGCTTTTTGAAAGTATTACCGTCTGCTCCAATATAGGGTGCTTACGAAGTTTTATGCTTAGCGACTGCATCGACCTACTTTACGTAGATTATGGGTGAAATCGGCGTCGCTGGAAGTGGTTTACTGTGCGGCGGCGATGCGTTGGGCGCAGCAGTTTGCGTGCGCGCCATGGGAGGCGGGGCGGGTGGGTGCGTACGCGCACGTTAGACACCAGACGCGGGCCACACTATCTAGACACTGGGCGCACATGATGCGCACCAGCCCGGTAAGTATTAATAATAAATTTATGACCCCTGAATTCGCGTCGAAATTTACAAACGTTTTCAACTTCTTCTATGAGCTAGTATATGTTGAACGTTAACTACATTCAACATCGAAATAAATATTTTTACAAATATTTAACATTCGATTACGATGGAATCAGCTATAATAATGGCCCAACATTAGGCCTTGAAGGCGTAGTTGTCTTTTACAGACGATTTTATATCTTAAATATACATATATGACTTTAATAGTAAATGTAAGGCATAATCATAAAAAGATACATATCATACTTGTGAGATTTTTTGCCCTAAGATTTTTGTATCATCATCAATTACATCAAATGTAAATAAATAAATATGTATATATTTGAGTAATACATAAAACACACACACACACAAATATATAAATATATGTCACAGAAAGCGCAGGTTCTATTCCCGCCTGAGAATTCACTTGTGAGCCAAGTCAATTTTTTAAAATGTTTTTCCATTAAAATAATCCATAAATTTTATTGTCATATTTTTAACCAGGGCGAGCGCCGGTCCTGGCAGGTAGAACTAGACATCTCGGCGCCACAGATCTTATTCGTGGAAGACCTTTGCGATAGGGAAGCGGCCGTTCTCGTGGTAGACTTTGGACGTCTTCGTCTATCTGATGCCAACACGCATGCTGCAGTCAATATGCCTGCGGATGCACCTGACCCTGCACTCGCTGACCCCGCACTTGCTGACGACGAAGGTATGTATTAAAGTTTAGATATAATTTAGCAGTTCCTAAAACGAATTTTGTAATTGTTGTGTCATATAAATTATATTAGAACTAGTGTATAAGCCTTCTCACATTTAGTAGTAAATAGTAGTAATATAGATAGATAAGAACAATGAATGAATGATAAATAATATTGTCCCGTTCTAAAGTTAAAAGTCACTGATTTTTGCATTATAAAAACTGAAAAAAGGCAACTAAAATGAAAGCACTAATATTAAAGTGAACGTCCGTCATCCAGGCGTCGTACTATCATTGCGACATGCTGATGTCGTAGTCCCCGTCCACTAGGGCCTATTTTTCAGCTTATTATATAGTATATGAAGTGTCATAAGTCCGGTTGTAAACGGCAGAGACGTTTATGACACCGTGCTCGACGCCACCGGGTAGCCTCCTGTCTCCGGCGTCGCCACCCGGAGCGCCTGCGCCTGCGCAGAGTCAACCGCAACCACCCCCACTCGCGCTTGACGCGGCACGCTTCCACTCCAGCCTGTACGACAGGTACGTTATATACGATAACTTCGTTATCTTCTTACAAATATTTCTTGAATCATACCAATCTCCCTACCAGCCCAATATAAGCACGTAAGGCTTGTGTTATCGATACTAAGGTAACGGATAAACATACATATATGATACATAGAAATAATATTCATAAAAATATATGTAAATACCTATGATTCAAGTGCAAATGCTCGTATTCATCAAACAAACATATGCCCCTTTCGGGATTCGTACCAGGACCGTCGATGTGAAAGGCAGGATCGCTACCGTTGCACCAAACGGTCGATCAACAATCAACATATTGAATGTTGATAATTATACGATGTTAATTGTATTCATAGTTAAATCTATATTATATCGCTGGTGGCAGGTATAAGATAGAGCTGAGCGACCTTCAGATCCTGGTGGGGCGCGTTCGTGACAATTGGAAGTATGCACACACCAAGAGTTCCTCCACACTGCACCTGCTGGACAGGTTCAGCATATCGCTACAGGTATTTATAGTTTTTTTATTGGTGTTTAGTTCTTACACTTCCGCAAACATTACACATTTGAATAAAACAACTTTTTTACGGATTTTGCGCATGATTTATTTTAGTAGTTTAAGTTACATACTGGATTGTTATCATGTACCTTGTTTTAAGCGAGTTTCCGATATTTCGGCACTGTTGCAAGCGCCGTGATCACGGAGCAAGTGAGCATCTATGAGTAACAAAGAAAAGTATTGTGTCAGTAATCATTTCGGACATCGGACATCCCAACGCACTGTGAGCTACCACCCTATTTTGGTTGCTATTCCTATCTGACGCACCAAGTGCTTCTCAACATCTTTCATAATGCGCACAGCAAAGGAGTGGAACTCCCTCCCTGCGTCTGTATTTCCGAGTACTTATAACCCGTCTGTTTTTAAGGCCAGGATGAATGGGCTTCTGGGTTAGCTCATTCCATCATGGATACTGTCTTGGCCCCCGGGCTTGTTTGGGATCAAGAGCGAACCCATTCTAAATAAATAAAATATTTTTTCTTTCGGTTAATTTTTGAGTGAACGTGTATGTTTGTTAAATGCTGACTTGTTTTCATTTTATTTATTTAAAAAGCTTTATTGAACATAATAAAGAAATGGATACAACAGGCAACAATGCTAGTAGCATTCTTAAAAACAAGGTATACTAAAGATATTGGGGTGGACTTGGGGTGGTTGGGATCTACCTCCTAGCGGTCCACCCCGGGCAACGGCATCATGGACCAACTCGGCCCTTGGTGACGGCTGATGATCCCAACGGCGGTGGTAGGCTCCGCAAGGGGCCGCCTGGCTCGCGACCACCATCCTGCCGAAGTCCGGCGCCAAGCAGCTTTGCTGCGTTCCGTCGGAGGGCGGGAATACCAGTGCCAATGGGGGTTGGTAATAAGTCAGTTGCGCAGCTTGGGACCGGTCTTGGTATCTTGGCTATGCTGTACCTGGTAACTCATTCTGGAGGGTAGCGGGATCCGAAGCACGGTTTAAGCCGCTGGCCGACCGCAGTTAGTAGGGGGCCCAACTAGCGCGCTAGCTACGCGTGAAAGGCTGCCCCGCCAACTCGCGAAAAATCCCGAAATGCTCCACCGTGCCAGTTGGCGACTGGACGGGAGGACCCGGTGGCCATTTCGGGGGGGTTCGGGCGTCCCCGCAGTCTCCAGGTGAGTTCCCTTTTTTGGTCAGCTTGGCCCAAGAAAACTTCCTTTGGTCGACTAAGTAGCGCCTCGACTAAAATCCTACCCCCCAACATTCACCATTATGAAAAACAAGAATAAGAAGAATCTTAAACAGCGGCTGCACTTCCTCCCATTTAAAGTGCACCTTGCGAACATTAGAGGGCTGCACTCAAATCTCCATCCGGTCCATCACCATCTGGAGACCGAGAAGCCGCACCTATTCTTCTTAACGGAGACTCAGCAACCCCGTCGGACGTGGCGTACCTCAACTACCCTGCTAACACACTTGAGCATAAGTTTAAGATGTGTGTAGGGGTCTGTGTGTTCGTCCGCAATGACATATGCTATAGGCGTCTCCGATGCTTCGAAAAATCCGGGTTTTCTGTTATCTGGCTTCTGGTGGACACAGGGGTAGAGACGATGCTCTACATCTGTGTCTACCGATCGCACAGCGGTGACCGGGAGACGACTCGGCTCATAGATTACCTCACAGAGACGGCAGCCTTGGCAGCTCAGCGATATCCAGCGGCGGAGCTTGTTTTTCTGGGGGACTTCAATGCTCACCATAAAGAGTGGCTGTTCCCATACCAGAAAACTGACCATGCTGGGAGAGAAGCGCGACGATTTGCCCTAGCGCTAAATCTTACCCAGCTGGTGGATCAAGCGACGCGAATTCCAGATATTGCTGGCCACACACCCAATTGTCTTGACCTACTGCTGACAACTGATCCACACAAACATTCGGTATCGGTCTCAGCTCCACTGGGATCGTCCGACCACTGTGTGGTGAAATCCGTATCAATCTGCTCTCCTCCAGATGATAGCCCTAAGGGCATGAGGCGAGTATGGCGTTACGAGTCAGCAGATTGGGACGAGATGCGTATTTTCTTTGCTTCTTACCCCTGGCGGCAAACTTGCTTCTCTTCAAGCGACCCTTCGTACACCGCTGATGCGATCGCGGATGTAATTCGGCAGGGAATGGAGTATTTTATTCCATTCTCCGACATCCCGCTCGGTTACAAGTCCCGACCTTGGTATAATGCGGCCTGTGCTCGTGCTGAGGCCCGAAAACAATCTGCTTACCAAGCCTGGGTGCAAATCCGCGATCGCGGGGTTCGTGCACGGAGAATTCGAGCGAAGAAGAGAGCCTATAATTCGGCCGCCAAGTCATGCAAAAGGGTGTGACTAAAGGCGAGATTCGACCACATCAGCAGAATAGGGATGAAACTGTCTTCCTATCCGAATGGAAGTAAACAGTTCTGGTCCCTCTCGAAGTCAGTCGAAACGAATTTCTGCCGTCCTATGCTACCGCCATTGCTGAAATCTGACGGGTCACTGGCCCATTCTGCAGCTGAGAAAGCAAGTTTATTTGTCTCTCTGTTTGCGAGAAATTCCCGTCTTGACACCGGCTCTCAACAACCACCAAACATACCTCGCTGTGATTCTTCGATGTCGGAGATCACAATTCACAATAAGCAGGTCCGTAGAGTCTTGCTTGGTCTGGACGTGAATAAGGCCAGTGGTCCTGATGGCATACCAGCAAGAGTGCTGAGGTACTGTGCGCCTGAGTTGTCTCCTGTGCTAACACGCTTGTATCGCCTCTCTCTCAACACAAAAACCGTCCCAAAATCCTGGAAGCTTGCCAATGTGCAACCAATACCCAAAATGGGTAGTCGTGCCGACCCATGCAATTACCGACCGATCGCCATCACTTCCATACTCTGTAAGGTTATGGAAAGAGTGCTGAACAGCAAGTTGCTCTCATACCTAGAAGACAACGATCTCCTCAGTGACCGTCAATATGGCTTTCGCCGAGGACGCTCAACTGGGGATCTTCTAGTTTATGTCACGCATTGCTGGGGCGAGGCCCTTGAGATGCACGGCGAAGCACTTGCCGTGTCACTTGACATCTCGAAGGCTTATGACAGGGTCTGGCACGCAAGTCTGCTGCGCAAGCTTCCTGCGTACGGTATCCCCGCTGACTTTTGCAGTTGGATAGCCGACTTCCTGACTGAACGATCGATCAGAGTTGTTGTTGATGGCTGCTCCTCTGACTCAGTGCCTATTGATGCTGGAGTTCCTCAGGGGTCTGTTCTTTCTGCGACACTTTTCCTGCTGCACATCAATGACCTGTTAATACCAGGAATTGTTGGGTATGCAGACGACAGTACTGTTGTAGAGAGATACCTGTCTAGCGCAAAAGCCAGCGGCGACGACGTGATGTTCATGAGAGAGGCCATGGTTGAGCGAATAAACCAAAGGCTAAACTACGTTTCCCAGTGGGGCGATAGTAACCTTGTTAATTTCAACGCCTCCAAAACACAAGCGTGTCTTTTCACGGCAAAAAGGAGTTCCTTCCACCTCACTCCTACTTTCCGAGGTACATCTGTACCTGTGACCGACAGCCTCGAGCTTCTTGGCATGGAGTTGTCTTCAGACCTTAACTTCAGCGCCAACATCGAATCCAAAGCTCAAATTGCAGCCAGAATGCTGGGCGTCCTAAATAAGGTCAAGCGATATTTCACGCCAGGACAGCTTTTAACACTCTATAAAGCTCAAGTCCGATCTTGCATGGAATATTGCTGCCACCTTTGGGATGGCTCAGCAAAATACCAACTTGCTGCACTGGACACGATTCAGCGCAGAGCTGAGAGGCTCATCGGGGACAACAAATTGGTGAAGAGCAAGCTTCACACCTTAGCTCATCGCCGCAAAGTTGCCTGTCTGGCGGTCTTCTACAGACTGTACTTTGGAGAGTGTGCTCAAGAGCTGCATCTGCTCATACCGCCATCTCCTTTTTTCCATCGGACATCCAGACGCACTGCAGGCTACCACCCTTTCTTGGTTGATATTCCTACCTGTCGCACCAAGCGCTTTTCAACATCCTTCATAACGCGCACAGCAAAGGAGTGGAACTCCCTCCCTGCGTCTGTATTTCCGAGAACTTATAACCCGTCTATTTTCAAAGCCAGGGTGAATAGGCACCTTCTGGGTTAGCTCGTTCCATCGTGGATTCTGTCATGGCCCCCGGGCTTGATTGGGATCAAGAGCAAACCCATCCTAAATAAAAAAAAAAAATATAGGTAAAATAAAAGTTATATATTTAACAAACTATTGTATACAAAAAAACAACAACTTAGAAACCCAGGTTACATCTTTTGTCATGCTAGATACTGATAATGAGGAAGTACATAGAGTCCTCATGAGTCTCAAATCAGACAGCGCACCAGGGTGGGATGATATATCGACAAAGTTCTTAAAAACAGCACATAATCTAGTAGTCCCACTCATCTGTCACTTAGTGAATAGTTGTTTCAAACATGGTACATTTCCCACAGCTCTAAAACAATCAATTATAACACCTGTGTACAAGGGTGGTGACAGAAAACATGTCAGCAACTATCGTCCTATATCTGTCCTCACATCGATTTCAAAAATAATGGAAAAAATAATTAATATTCGATTAAAAAAATACTTAAACAAATTTAAAATCCTTTCTGAATCACAATTCGGATTTAGAAAAGGACTGTCAACTGAAGATGCAATTATAGCTATGACATCATCAATAATTGAACATGTTGACAAAGGTGATAAGTGTCTTACAGTATTTCTAGACCTTAAAAAAGCGTTCGACACTGTCTCAGTCCCCACTCTTGTACATCGGCTTGAAAAATATGGTATTAGGGGCGTCCCTCTTTCACTTTTTACTAATTATCTGCAAGGCAGAAAACAACAGGTTAAAGTACAAAATGAAAAAAGCAAGTTGGTAGAAACAAAAGCATATGGTGTCCCGCAGGGGAGTGTTCTCGGTCCAACCCTGTTTTTACTATATATAAATGAGCTACGTAATATCAAAATCCCAAATGCAAAAATAATATCTTATGCGGATGACACGGCCATTGTATTTTTTGGAAAATCATGGGACGAAGTACAGAGCTTGGCTGAGAAAGGAATTGTCAAAATTAAAAAATGGTTAAATTCAAATCTACTGACTCTTAATTTTGACAAAACCAACTACATATGTTTTACTCCAAGTAAAAGAACTCAACCAGATAATAATTTTCAAATTAAAATACACTACTGTGACAATAAACAGCTAGGGACATGTTCTTGCCTCTCTATAAAACGAGCTTACTCAACTTGATACCTAGGAGTTGTTGTAGACTCACATCTTTCGTGGCATTTACATATAGATACGGTAATGAGTAGAACTAGAGCACTAATATGGGTTTTTAAAAAGCTTAGACATGTCACAAGTAAGGAACTTATTATTAAAATATATATAGCCCTAGCTAAATCAGTCCCTTGTTACGGCATCTCAATATGGGGAAGCGCCACTAAAATAAAATTCCTGGAAGTAGAAAGAACACAAAGACGGCTGCTGAAGGTTATGTATTTTTTACCATATCGATCCCCCACTGAAGAACTATATACATACGCAGACCTGCTTACTGTAAGAAAACTATACGTACTATTTACTGTACTAAAAGTACATAAAAGTTTAATCTTTGATTCTAAAATATTAAATAAAAGAAGAAAGAATAAAGCTGCTCCTACTACATCCTCTAAATCAGCATTTGCTGCGAGACAATTTGCTAGACAGGCGGGCTTTTTATACAATAAAAATAATAAAAAATTGAATATTTATCCACTCACATCGCAGCATTGTAAAACAGAACTTGTGGTTGGTTAAAATCGCTAAGTTATTTAGATACTGAAAATCTCTTAAATAATGAATACTGATTAATAAATATTGATGAAATAATATTTTGGCATAAAAATTATTCCTTAATACTACCCAAGCACACAAATACACACACACACACACACACACAAACACAAACCTATTCACATTTTTTTTAGCACCCGGGAATGATGGAATTAAAGCTGCTCATTTTAAACTAATTGCAAAAAAGATTTCATTTGCTATTGCACAATTAATTAATTCTAGCCTGATTACTGGAGTGTACCCAGATGAGCTCAAGCAAAGCTGCGTACGCCCTGTTTATAAAAAAGGTAAACAAAGTGACACAAGTAATTATCGCCCCATTTCCCTCTTACCTACATTGGACAAAATAATAGAAAAATACTTAAGCGACCAAATTGACACTTTCTACAGCGAGCATAAAATAATAAGTGCAAGTCAATACGGATTTCAGCCTAGGAAAAGCACCACCTCTTTACTCTCGAAATTTACCGATGAAGTCAATAAACACTTACATGACAGGAAACATGTTATAGCTCTTTTTATAGACTTTTCACGGGCATTTGATACTTTGAACCACTCATGCTTACTAGAAAAGCTTAGTAATACAGGCATTAGAGGTCCTGCACTAAATTGGTGCGCTGAGTATATAAGAAACCGAACATACTACGTCAAAATTGCAGACACTGTAAGCGATATACTACCCTTTAATGAAGGAACAGCTCAAGGATCGGTGCTTGGCCCTCTCCACTTTCTGGCATACGTTAGCGACATGAATAATGTATTGAAATACTGTTCATCGTACCAATATGCTGACGACACATGCCTTATAATAGCAGACAAAGACGTTAACAAGGCACTTGAAAAAATGCAGCTGGACTTTGACTCAATAAATAAATGGTGTCACGATAACTGCCTGGTTCTTAATGCCCCAAAAACAAAACTAGTACATATACGATCCCCATACAGTAAAACATATTGTGAAACAAACAATAGACTAAAAGCCCACTCGCATAATTGCTTACATGACAAACAGACACATTGCAAATGTCCAGTTATAGAATCAGTTGATAAGCATGCTTATCTTGGACTGACTATAGATTGCAGTTTTAACTGGCAACCTCATATTAATTACGTGTGTGACAGATTAAGAGCGTTCCTGGCACATATTATTATTATTAAAAATAGAATACTCTATAAAATTTTACTTTTGTTATATAGAGCATTAGCAGATTCAATTATTAACTACGGTATTACAAGTTATGGCAGAACATATAAATCTTACCTTAATAATATTCAAGCCCTACAAATCAGAATTTTGAAATCAATCGTATCTCCGAAAATAAAAGAACAATACAAAAATGATGATCATAAACTTTTCAAACATTGTAATGTCTTACCCATACAATATATATTTCGTTATAACATTTTAAAAGATCATTTCTTTAATAAGGAACTACAGCATAAAATTCAACATAAAATTAATACGCGTCACATAACTAAGCAAAAATTAATCATTTCAACAGCTACAAATAACAGCTATGGTGAACGAACAACGCAATATATTGTTCCTCGATTGTTAAATAGCTTAGACCACTCTTTTAAAATTACTATCACTGCTCATAATCTAAAAAAAAACCTGAAACTATTTTTTCTAAGCACCCTATAAATAAAAGAACGGAACGATACCGGCTCCAGCGACACGAGTCTGCATTCCTTCACATTCACTCCTATTGTGCATGACACACCAAAGTTGCAACTATCTCCCTCCTGCTCACGCAATTTTATAGCTGTCATATTTTAACAAATTGTGGGAAACGAATGTGTGGACCTGTAGATTACATATAATACTGTGGCAATTCATCTTATGATAATTTGTATAACTTTCTATAATTAGAACATGATATAATTTTGTTTATTGTTGAATCGAAATTTGAAGTCTTATTACAAAAATACTTGGTTTATTTACTTTGCAGTTCAATGTATATATGTGTAAATGTAGTAGATATATGTGTAAATGTATGTATCATTCAATTATGTACTCTCAGCACACCGGGCAAATCCTAGCGATTTTTGGTGCGCTGATTAACAATGTAATGACTTTATTTTGTTAAATAAATTAAAAAAAAAAAAACAATATACCATATAAGTTTGTTAAAAAAAAAAACTAATTTGTATACTTTTTTTCCTCTTGTATTTTGTTTATAAACTTACCTATGTTACTTGGCACGGTCTGAACTGGCGGTGACTACCTGATACAGGTATATTTTACTTAATAGGTGTGTCACCCAAAATTTTTTGTAACTAAGGTTTGTAAAAGAATAAAAAACTTTTGATTTGATTTGATTTGATACAAAAGGATATTTGACTACAAATAAATTATAGATTGTACTGTTGTTATCTTAACAGTAAACATTTTTTAAATCAATTAGCCCACATATTATATTTAAAAAAAAATATGATTTTTATAAGCAATCATTAATAACAGCTCAATATAAGCATTTCATATTCGACCACATGATAAAAATGCATGAAATTAGCTGAATTTGGAGTGACGTCATTTGCTTATTTACAGTAAATGTTAGTCTAAGTTTTGGTAATGTGTATTGTACACGATTTGATAGCTAAAAGCTGCACAAAGGTGTCTTTGGCGTTGTAGCGGGTTTGTTATTCATTTAAACTTTGAATCTGTTTTATAGAAGAAGAACAAAATTAACCATTACCAAATGTTATGTTAACTTGAAATATTTTCGTATTATCAGTGAAATATTTATGTAAGTCATAACGTTGTGTTAGGCGGAGCGGCGAGTGGTAGCGACTAGCGACCCTCAGTACCCGGCGGCGGCGCTGTGCGGGTCTTTACCGTCGCTGGTGGCGCACCTCAGCGAGCACAAGCTGGCCGCGCTCAGGGCTGTGCTGGGCCACACGTCTCTCGCCCCACCGCCGGCCCCGCCCACGTGAGTACGCCCCTAACTCTCCCACTACCCACCCCGCCCGCCTCCGTTCCTCCCAGACACGCCCTCGTTAGTACGGCTCCCCGCCTCTGGACCGCCCCAGCCCCGTCCCAGTGAGTACCGCCTTCACCACTCCTGTATCTCTCTCTGCACCGCCTCCGTGGGTATGTCCCCGCCAAATATAAATTTATGTTTTGTTTTTTATTTAATTGAGTAACAAACAGTCGTATACAGTTGTTCTTAAATATGACATTTGCAAACAAACAGTCCTTAAATACATAAACTAATACAACCAAACCATGTCAGATATTATCTTAAAATAATTTTAATCATGTATAATTTTATAAATATTTTGTTGATATGATTTAAAGAACGTGATGTTGTAGGTCACGAGATGGCGTTGACTCAGAAGCTGCACCGACGACTGAGACGGAAACGGAAGTGGAGGAAGATACTGAAAACTCGGAGACGGAACATTCAACTAGCGCCAGCAACGCCACGTTATTCATACTGCAGTTTGCTATCGAGCAGATGTCACTTGAGGTATACAGGACATTAAAGACATTTAATCAATAATGAATTATATTAAATACTATCTGACTCGGCCGCGCGTCGCTGTGGTTCATTTATTATAATTTTCATATGAATTAAAATGAAATCAAAAATGAAAAAAAAAATCAAAATCGATGGAGTAGCTTGGAACTTCATTGCTGTCAAACACTGTGATACGGATTTTTTATAGATATAAAGATATGTCGGATTGTGGTAATGATCGCGGTTGCCTTAGCGTCATGAGTCCGTACTAATGACCTGTCTGAAGTTGCTCCGGAACGCAGCCGCCGTGGTGGTGCAATACAGAGTTTAGGTGGTGGTTGTTGTGGAAGTGGTTGAACGTCGAAAACGTTTCTTTTACATTGTCCTTGTGTCTTATACATTTTTTGAATTAAAATCGATGCACACGAATGCCAAAGGCCAAAAACTTTTACGATCGTAGAGTCGACAGTACATCAAACTACACATTAAAACAAAGTTATCCCTATTACAATGGCATCAGGTAAGAGTAACGTCGAAGTGTAACTCACGATGTGTTGCTAATTGTATATATTAACTAAAGTCTAATGTAATAATTTAATAAGTGACGATCTCCAAGAGTGAGTTTTCTAGGAACTGTACCGCGTCCTATACTACTGTGTTATCGATTTAAGCTACCGAGCCTTGTGAACACCCATCGAAATTATCTAGTGCCTTCTAACATTACGCCTGTGTCGTCTCATCAATCAGAGGAACATCCTCTCGTATTCGAAAAAAAAGGAAAGGTAATTTCGACGGGTGTTCACAATTCTTGGTAGCTCAATTGGGAGAGCATTGGACCGGACCAAAGGTAGTGGGTTCGATTCCCGCCTGAGAGTTCACTTGTCAGCTAAATCGATTTTTTCTAGTATTTTTCTATTAAAATAATTTATCTTATAACATAGCATTGAAGAAATGCAAAAAATATATAAAATTATGAAACTTATCATATTAGAGTTGATGATAATGTTAAATCGTCATTTACGTACGACGCAGGTGCAATCGCGTGGACGCAGCATCGCCGAAGTGCAAGTACGAGGCGTCCGTTGTGCGCTGGGTGGTAGACCAGCAGATCGCTCGCTGGCGCTGTCCGTCCACTCGCTGCTGCTGGTGGACGCTCTGCAGACGCACGGACCAGACTTCGAGCTGCTCGTAGCCAGTCACAAGCATCTGGGGTAAGCCCGCTCATCATACCAACGACCCGTAAAGCTTTAAACATAAAACCACTCATTCTTGGTTGCTATTCCGAATGTCGCATCAAGCGCTTCTCAACACCCTTCGCGATGCGCACAGCAAAGGAGTGGAACTCCCTCCCTGCGTCTGTATTTACGAGAACTTATAACCCGTCTATTTTCAAAGCCAGGGTGAATAGGCACCTTCTGGGTTAGCTCGTTTCATCGTGGATTCTGTCTTGGCCCCCGGGCTTGATTGGGATCAAGAGCGAAGTTATTCTAAATAAAAAAAAAATCGTTCTATTTAAACCGTTTGATTACGCTGGGTTTGCAGAACTTTCAAATGAGACCTGAACTGGTGAACATTATTTTAATACGCTTATACCAAAATATATTTTGTATTGAAAAGTTAATTATGATGGTTGTTGCGTCGCTGTCCGTGTCTCAAAGCGCAATGATTGTTTCTTTGCTAGCCGGCTCATAGTTGAAGATATGGTGCATTGCTGGTGAAATATAATCAGGCGCCTGAAAACATTTTGTTTTTCTTAATCCAAGTTGAATAGCTAATACACTTGTGATATGGAATTTAGTCACAATGACGATGCTACATCACCATGAACCAAGCTAATATAGAAAAGTTTACATTTCTGCGGCCTGAGATCGAACCCGGGACCTTTGAGTGGCGTTACCATGAAAACTCACTCTTGGAGATCGTCACTTATTAAATTATTACATTAGACTTTAGTTAATATATACAATTAGCAACACATCGTGAGTTACACTTCGACGTTACTCTTACCTTATGCCATTGTAATAGGGATAACTTTGTTTTAATGTGTAGTTTGATGTACTGTCGACTCTACGATCGTAAAAGTTTTTGGCCTTTGGCATTCGTGTGCATCGATTTTAATTCAAAAAATGTATAAGACACAAGGACAATGTAAAAGAAACGTTTTCGACGCAAAACAGTGTCGTGTGATATAATTTCATCTTAGCTCAATTAGGTGCCTTGATAAGTAGACGCGATTCATGTCATAGTATTTTACGTATAAAGTATACTGAAGCTATAATGCAAGTACTACAATTTATTTGCAAAGTGTGTGAGTTTTTGATGTTTTGTACAGCATGGATACTGCCTCGGGCAGCATCCTGGGCTCGGAGCCGACATCGCCCAGCTCGCCCGCTTCACCTGACCCACTTCGTCCTGGGCCACCACTAGCTCATCCACGCGTCCTCACACAAGCCCTCAATTACATTGCTGGTAATTTGTCACACTAGTTCTCAATTTTTTACCTTCAAAAATTTGGGAAAAATAAGCATTACCAGTTTTGGCTGGGAAGGGTTAGCAAATCGCATTGACCCATCACTAGGCGTTTCTACATCCCTTTGGTACCTAATATTGAGTTCTGCGTATCGTCTCGAACGATTTTCATAATCGCATTCATTTACTTTGTCAAACATGAGAATACATAAGATGCAGGTGTTATGGTTTTTCATTTTCCTTACATGTTTGGCCTGGTAATAAAAATAATATTTCTTATATTCACACAAATTAGCTAAGCCCAAAATAAGGCTTGTGTTATGGATACTAGGGATACGTAATATGTAATATTTATAGATTAATATTTATAGCCATGACTCAGGTACAAATGCTCGTATTCATCAAACAATCATCTGCCCTTTCGAAGTGCTTTTTTTCTTTAATTCCTTCCGTCTTTCAAGAAGCTTTAAAATCAATCAATCAATTTATTAATTCGAGAAACAGTCTCATAATCTGTTAGTAACAAAGAAACTTAAACGCTATGTTTCAAATTAATAAAATCAAATTGACAGCAATCAATACTATAGTTCTAAGTATTGTTTAGTTTCCTTTTATTGAGTGCTTATTTCATTTCCGTTTTTTTTTATCGCGATTAGGAAAGCGCTTGACCGCTATCTCGGTAACCGGTAAGCGACAATGCGATCTAGGATGTGACGCGTTTGCCTAGAAGATACCTATTCACTCGGTCGATTTGAAGACCCTTAAATTGTATTTATCAGGAAACAGACTTTTAAGAAGCGATAATAAAACTGATTTTGAATGAGTTTGAAATGAATGAGGTAGATAGAAATGTAACTAATGCTAATGTAACCATAGTTGTAGGTTTTTCGTAAATTTTCTTTTTAAAGTGCTTATTTTCATTTCATCTTTGAAGAAAAGATACAAAGAAACTTAAAAGCTATGTTAGTATATGTTCGGTTAACAACCGCACATATTTCGTTTCAGTGCTGTCAGCGCTATTGCAAAATAACATTTATTAATTTAATTAGTTAGAATACTGTATCGATAGGTATAAGTTGTGACTCACGTAATAAATTCAAGTGAAAAATCATTCAAGTTATAATTTCAAGAAAACCATTCAAGATCTTCATTAAAAAGGTTGTATGGTAGCAAGAAACCATACAGTATATGTGGTATTTTACTTTCGATTATTTATTTTTTATAGCCTCTTTATTTCCTTAATTATTAATTTACAAAACAAATATCATAGGATTATCAATACACGTTCATTGCATGCATGAAATAACAAAATATTACAAATAATATTGTTACGTGCTAGGGTTCGTAGGATTTGGAGAGAAAGACCTGCTGACTCTTTTGAAGACTTTATTAACGAAGCACTAGGTCCAACACAAAGCACTAGGTCCAAACACTAAGCACTAACTTAGGTCGTAGCCAAGTCGTAGGTTTCACCGGTATCACTCTTGATCACTGGTTTCACTTCGAAGTCGCCTCGAAGGTAGCTCAAACTGAACTGCCTGGCTCGCCTCTCTGCGGCTATTTTTATGGACCGAGACGAGCCCCAGACCATTCCAGTAAGTTCCTTTCTGGAACGTACCCGACTCGCGCGAACGTGATCGGCCGTGTCTGGAAAGTTCGCGCATGTACCCGGTTTTCGAGACTATACTTCTATGTAGTTCCGCGCTCGTTTCTTTGCGCTTTGTGTGTTCGTAACAATATAATGATTATTAAATTGCAATAGCATTTCATGTTATCTTAATTTACAAATAATGAAATTAAAATTTTCAATAATCCACATACATTGTCAATTATTAAATATATTTAATTTTTAAACTAATCAATATGGATTATGTTATACAAATTTATGTATGACAAATTAATAAATTCAAATTGCCAAAAAAACTGTACTACAATTCCGAAACAGGCTACTCGGAAGCAGAACGTGCTAGTTCACCCCCCACAAGTGGTGAATGGAGTTCAATGTTCACCAGTGCTACGAGTGCTGCTCCTGTGTGGTCTACATCCACTGGTCCTCCAGGATTAGGGGGCAGCAATTGGGGCGCCGCTGGACCCGCTGGGCCTACCTGGGCAGCTCCCGGTCTCGTAGACTCGGAGGCCCTGATCGCTATCGAACTGTGCTTCGTCAAAGGCGAGGGCGATTCGGAAGACTTGAGGATAGCTAACATATCGTTCAACAACCTTGATATCATTGGTAAGAGCTTTTTTATTTTTTATTAAGCAGTAGCACATGATTTACTTCTTATCACTACATAGAAAAATGTATGTATCACAGTAATCGGTGTGCATAACACTTATAAATTAGCAAACGATCACTAGTGTATACTTTTTTATACTAAAATTACTTAAGTACTTGAAAACAGTTAAACAATTCAATGCAAATTCATAGAAACTATCTTTATAAATATCTAGACCTTTAATCTTGCAGCATAAGCTATAATACTAACATATCGTGAAAAATCTGATTGATGGACTCGATTAGATACCGAGAAAGGCAAAGTTTCGAATTTTATTTCGTATTAAATAAATAGAAATAGCTTTTGTATATGTAGGTATTTTCATTTATATAATGATTGAGTATACAAATATTCTTTCTACAAAGTTATAATTCAAAATATAAATATTTGTTTTTTAGAACGAACAAACATGTTTTTTCTTGTTTTATTATTTCATATATGTTTTTCTGTACTGGCAGCACCAATATTTACTGTCATGCTGTGGTCGTAATAATAATGGAATTGTTCTACGGCGTGTAGCGAATCAGGAGACCATAGTGGAGTTGATTGGGTTTGCGCAGCGAGTGGCGGGTGCGGCGCCGGCAAGAAGGGTGGCCGATGCTCAGCAACCACGAGATCCGCCAGTTGCTGACCCACCTGCGGAGTCCAAGGTGAGGGGATCACATCACATCACGGGTTAGGATTTTAGCTCACTTAGGGCGTGTTTGCACAGATGCGATTAACCTTCCCGCTGAAGTTTGTTTTGAGCCATTTTGAAAAGTTTCCCAAACAGTGTGTACGCGCAGGCACCGCACAAAGTCGGCGTTAGTTCAAAATCCACTATGAAGGATATCAGGAAATAAAAATGCATGTTCATTATAACGTAACGGAGTAGAGATTATATCAACCAAATGTGAAGTAGTTCAATCAACATTAAACTCTATGGCTATTTAATTCACAGTTGATTATAAATTGAAAAATAAAAATTGGTTAGACTGATGTACAGTCAACAACGCATACAACTATACACTCTATAAACAAATTAGTTATTATCACAATCACAAACGTCATCGTGTAGCTCAATTACCTGTACTGTTGAGTGACAACGTGTGTGTTTTTTATGGCAGCGCGGCGTACGTACAGAGATCACGTTCGACTTCCACCGTTTGGGCGTGCTTTTGGTGCGCGGTGGAAGACCCGCACGTAAGATCGCCACCGCCACTGTCGCCGAGGCGCGAATACAGGCCTCGCTCGGTAAGATTTTTTATTTATTTATTTATAATGGGTTCGCTCTTGACCCCAATCATGCCCTTGAGCCAAGACAGGATCCACGATGGAGCGAGCTAACCCAGAACGTGCCTATTCACCCTGGCTTTGAAAATGGACGGGTTATAAGTACTCGGAAATACAGAGGCAGGGAGGGAGTTCCTCTCCTTTGCTGTGCGCATTATAAAAGATGTTGAGAAGCGCTTGGTGCGATAGGTAGGAATAGCAACCGAGAAATTAATAATAACCCGCAGTGCATCTGGATGTGTATTTTGGATCCGGCTCGAAGGACCAATTTGAATAGTCACACAGCAAAGCAGATGAATGATAAAGTTTGAAATAACTTAAAACAACTATTATTACGTAATGAAATGAAACTCTAATTGACGAGTTGCGAGCAGAATGTCGACTGACTACGAGTATGTTTATATCACATACATATGTGTGTCTATGTTAACCTAGTATCGATAGCACACGTTTTATAGTGCTAAGTTTGAGCTAGACTCATATTATTACATTTTATTATTACTAATAATGTAATGATATGTTAATATAGATGTTTTTTCTAATAGCCATAGAATCTTTAAACTCAAATATCTAAGGCCACAAAATTGTAGGATATGAACAGACAACAACACACCTCGATCAATATTAAACTCTATTTGTTGTTCTTTGAATTGAAAATAAAATGGAAAATTTGATTCATGAAATTAAAAATATTATCATAGTATATAAATACTAAAAATTGAACATGCATTGAAATGCAACTGGTTGTGTTCAGATGGGAGCAGTGTGGAAGTGGGCGGGTCGCTAGGTGGCGTACAAGTGGTGTCGTTGTGTGAGGGCGCGGGCGTACACACACGCGTGTTGGCCGCAGGCGGTCCACCACGTCCCCTACACGCGCCCCACCCTCTCCCCCCACCTCATCACGACAAGGCACTCTTCTTCACTATCAAACGGGACGTGCTGGCCACTGAAGATGAAACCGCACCTGGTGTGTATGATTTTTAGCAGTTAATGATGCCACGAGAACGTATACTTACGAACAGAGTTCGTTAGCAGTAACAATCTCTGTTCCAAATTTAAAGACACAATAAATCGCATCCCTAACATTTTATTAGAACCGATCAGAGTTTAACCGATTATCAGTTATTTGGTTTTCGGTCGTTTCATTTGACATGGTGCTGCAAGATAAATAGTTTATTGATCGCGTCTGTACAAAAAAGCAAAAAACAGACCACACTTGAGATATTACTTAAACATATTTGTCCATTATCTAGCTATCTAAGATTAATTTCTTTTATAAAGCTTTGACATTTTAATGTAATAACAATACTTTTATAGAGTGAAAAGAATATAAATATTGTTTCTTATTTATTTATTATATGGACAACAAAACAGATTACAATAAAAATACATTAAGGTGTTGACATCATTCACAAATAATAACAAGTCAACTTTTTAAAAACAAGCTCATGGATTATAAATTAATTATGACATCGGCATGTGTGATTAAGTTGTTCAACTAACTTTATAAAAATTCTGTGTCTTGGATTAAAGATATCAATATGCATATGCCGGACGGTAATATCTCGTTGTAAAGCTGATACATTCTTACGAAGGGATTATAAAAATAAAGTTGTTGACATTACAGTGGTATCTGCTGAAGTGTCAGTCCACGTGGCGAGCGTGTGGTATACACACTCTGGGGCTCTGCTCCTCGAATTACGCTCGTGTCTTACGGAGTTCAAGCGTTACCTCGCCAACCTGGCGCGTTCTATCCGTGCCGCCGCCGCTGATATGGCCATCACCCTTGTACATCCCAGGTACTAACTCAAAAGCTCGAAGGACCCACTAACATGTCTTAGTTTTAAAATTGTTTTCCTTTTGATATTTTCTCGTTAAATTATAGTTATTTTATTACGTAAACAAGCACTTCCAAATACGGACTGTTTGACGAATGACTTGCTATTACTAATCGATTTCAACAGTACTCAGAAAATCTTTACTAAGATTATAAATACGAAAATGATTTTTTTCATTGTAACACCTTCAAGCTTTAAGTACTCGACCTAATCATCATGAAATTTTGTATACACTCTGTCAGGGGCACAGAAAAGAACATAAGGTAATTTCATACAGAAAATAAGTACTGTTCTCGAGGGATGGATATGTAACTTTAATCGGTAATTTACAATAACACGTACAACTATAAAACAATAATTCCTGTGTACAGAATATAGTATATGCACCAATATAAAAGAGGAACTATTTTTTCCCATCGATTTTAATTTAAAATAAAACTTAAAAAATCCAATGTCAACAGGTAGAGTGCAGTGTAGTCCGGTGGCCTGTTTGTACAAATTCTTTTCTATTGCTAGGGGCGAGAGCCTGTATTCGAACCCGCGAGTGTCGTCTTCGTCGGAGGGCGTATCCCCACGTCGCCGCACTGTCAGTCTGGGAGCCTCACTCGACGACCCTCCAGACCTTCGCCCTGAACAGATACAGCTTACGTAAGACTTTAATTTTTCCGGCTAGAGCGTCGTAGTGAGTCTATGCTGGTTCGGAAACTCCCTCATGGGAGATGCCGTCCATCTAAAAAATCACCATGGTTCGCTACTCTCGGCTTGAGGTTCATTTAAGGATCTCGCCTTCCCAAAACCCGATATCATTGTTGCGGTCATATGCGACTAACAAAAATCACACGTCAAAGTAAGAATTTACGACTCTGTTACTGTACGAGTCACGTACATTAAACTTCCGCGCGCTGCGTATGAATTGCACTATAAGCATTTTATGCATAGCACGGTATTTAACTTAATTATAGTTTATTAACCAAATACCAAATCGGTATAATGGTATGGATCGCGTTTATTTCGTTGTTTAAAAATAATCACGTCTCCTAGACATCATGTGGTTGTTTTTTAGGAGTATTTTATATGTTATAGAAATATGGCTTTGTAAAACAAAGAAAGAAATAAATTGACCCGCGTTGTCAATATAACGATCGAATTTTCAAGCATGTTAAAAAAAAATAATTCGGTAATTGTGGTTTGTTCAGAGTGAGCGTAGAGTTGGAGTCACCAGTGGTGGTGATACCTCGTGCGGCAGACAGCACGCAGGTGGTGGTAGCTCACCTTGGACGTATGAGCCTCGGAAACACACCTGGTCCTCCACAGCGCACTTGCTACCGTGTACGAGTTCGGGATATCTCACTTGCTACGGTCAGTACCCCTTAGCCTTTACAAGTCACGGTAAAATTACCCATAGGTATCCCTGTAAAACAATATTAACTAATTTATTTATTTATTTAAGTTAAGTAAAACCATCAGTGGTTACACTGAATATTTTGTGTTTACACACTTAAGCCGTTTGTTTGGCAGATAAAAGCGCGAGAGCGCTTACCAGCGCTGAAAAACAAACTTTACAGTTTTCGGCCAGGACACGTTTGCTAACTTCAGTTGCACTGACACAATCCGCCATTTTGCTTATTATCGCTTGGTGATCGCCATTTTGCTTACAAGCGCTCTCAAGCGCTTTTTTCTGCCCAACACACGAAATGAGTTAAGGCTAATGACAGGTCTCTCTGAATTTACAAATAATAAAGCGTAACAGTGACGGTAGGTATCCACTAAGTAGTGTTTAACAATAATTACTTAGATCGACGTAAACAATTAATAAGGTTTAAATTATTAATAATAAATATATATACATAAATTCACGCCTTTTCCCCGTAATAGTAGGCAGAGATAACAGATTTTCACTTACCACAATCCTGACATACAGTGAGGTGCATAACTGAGTCAATGTTGTGACATTTTATATTATATTAAATATAATCGCATTTATTAAAATCTTTTCAAATCATATGTATTATTATTTAAAACTGTAATTTACTAGCTACTTAACACATATAATTAATATCCAGTATCTACGTTTTAAAACTTTAATGTAACTAATATTGATTGACTCACTTTTGCACTGTATTTACAAACGTCTTTGCGCTCAAGTATAAATTTGTTGAAACTTGCTGAAACTTGTCGGGATTATACTGTAAATGAACAATTTCGCTTTGTGTATTACTCAGCCTAATTCGATACAGCACAGTGAACGGCTTTACTTAATACATTTATTTTCGATACAATCATGAAACCGATTGCAAAAAATATTAAAGACTCTGTTAAACAGTTGCTTAAAAATGGAAAATCGACAAGATACATTGCTCAAAAATTAAAGATCAGTCAATCAGCAATACAAAGAATTAGAGCCAAATGTAAATTTCCTATATCGGCTAATGTTTGTGGTCGCACTAAAAATTTATCAGATAGAGACGTGAGAAAAATTACTCACTATTTAAGATCTAGTGAGGAATCTTCAGCTTCTGAAGCGGCGGCGCTTTTAAGGCGCGATACTGGCACGTCAGTGAGTAAGCGAACTGTTCGTCGGGAATTACACAAAGCAAATATGCGAGCTTTCGAGAAGAAAAAAAACTCTTCTTACTGAATAAAATAGAAAAGGAAATAGAGCTAGAGAAAATTTTGCAAAACAATATACACATACATATAAAGATGATTGGATTAGGGTTGATTTTCGTTTCATCTGGCTAAATAACCCTAATCCAATCATCTTCAGCCCAGTTAATATATTATTTTGCAAAATTTTCTCTAGCTCTATTTTTTCTTCTATTTTTTTTCGTAAGAAGAGTTTTTTTTTTTCTCGAAAGCTCTCATATTTGCTTTGTGTAATTCCCGACGAACAGTTCGCTTACTCACTGACGTGCCAGTATCGCGCCTTAAAAGCGCTGCCGCTTCAGAAGCTGAAGATTCCTCACTAGATCTTAAATTGTGAATAATTTTTCTCACGTCTCTATCTGATAATTTTTTAGTGCGACTACAAACATTAGCCGATATAGGAAATTTACATTTGGCTCTAATTCTTTGTATTGCTGATTGACTGATCTTTAATTTTTGAGCAATGTATCTTGTCGATTTTCCATTTTTAAGCAACTGTTTAACAGAATCTTTAATATTTTTTGCAATCGGTTTCATGATTGTATCGAAAATAAATGTATTAAGTTAAGCCGTTCACTGTGCTGTATCGAATTAGGCTGAGTAATACACAAAGCGAAATTGTTCATTTACAGTATAATCCCGACAAGTTTCAGTTAGTTTCAACAAATTTATACTTGAGCTCAAAGACGTTTGTAAATACGGTGCAAAAGTGAGTCAATCAAAATTAGTTATATTAAAGTTTTAAAACGTAGATACTGGATATTAATTATATGTGTTAAGTAGCTAGTAAATTACAGTTTTAAATAATAATACATATTATTTGAAAAGATTTTAATAAATGCGATTATATTTAATATAATATAAAATGTCACAACATTGACTCAGTTATGCACCTCACTGTATATCTCTCGCTTTTTAAACTCTCATTAGCCTTTTCATACAAGCTCGTCGGTTAACGGTACTTTTGACCTGACCTTTTTTCAGGACATGATTTATTTGGTCCTTGGAAGTTCATTTTGGTCTGCCGTTACCGACTTGGACTGCCATTACATAAAGTTGTCTTGTTAATTTTCTTTCGTCCAACCTATCCACATGTCCAAACCATCTAAGCATCCCTTTTTCTATCTTTGTCACTATATCTTCTTCCACACCAGACCACTCTCTTATTAAATCATTCCTTATTTTATCCATCACGTAAAATATTAAATAAATATTACAACCTGCATCTGTAGTAGTCGTTAGCGAACACCAATCCGCATTGAGCGTGCGTGGTGGGTATTTGAAATATATTGGAATAAAAATTAAATAAAATGAAAGATTACATAGCCAGGGACGCACGATGGCAATATAAGAGCAAAATAAGGATAATGCAACCAATAGACTTTGATGTAAACAGTTGGATGTGGGAGAAAAGCTGAAGACTCATCAGTTGACGGCTGAGAATCTGGAGGAGATCTACGATGTTGGCTGTGGCCAACCAGTGCTGCACAACACCGCCCTACAGCTCGCGTTGCACTGCAGCGATACTGAGAGGAACGGGGAAGCGGTGCAACAGGTTTGTACAGTCACGTTGAAGAAGTTCAGACATTTGAAACCACGCAGGTTTTCCGGAAATGATATATTAGTCGATCCAAATTAATAACAATGAATCTTATTCGAAATGTCTTTCACTACGCAAAATTAATCAAATAATAGTTCGCTCAAATATTATATGTATGATATAATTGAAATTTGAATAATGGCCAATAGTGATCACCCAATAAACAAAAATAAACACAACAATTCACGTTGTGTATTCTGTATTGGAGCTCAAAAAACCTCAGTTGTTAAATACAAGATTTAACAACTGAGGTTAGAACATAATGGTGTCATTGATAAATCATTAAGCTTTTTCCAATTATATTTCTCGGAAAGAAATCAAAAAGTTGTTGTAAATGAACCTAAGTCTATTCGAGCCCTATCACAATAGGTGTCCCTCAAGGTTAAATATTAGGTCCTCTCTTCTTCTCAGTTTTCAAGTGGACAGACTCTTTAGTCATAATCTTTATTATGTTAACTAATAATCTACAATTTCATTCGTTCACCTCATTCAAATTCTGAATGGCTGATTACAACGTTTATGATTGAACGGGTCTGTTATCTAACATATCTATCTGTTTACTAGCAGAGATTTAAATGATTCTGATATTTTCATTGTATGGTAATGAAAAGAGCGTTATAACTAACTTTAATGGAAATTTTCGTTGATAATTATTCTGTTATTCGTCGTCCAATATTGCCTATTTTATACCAATCCCAGTTTTCGTAAACGTGATCAAAATGGAGCTGGTAAAATTGATGTTATGTGTTGACGGAGATCATAATTGACACTTTGAACTTGGTTATGCAAAACTTAGTTTTTTTAAACTTGGTTTTATAAGCGAATGGTGCGATAAGCCCTAAATTTTGTACGAGTAGATCCAAATAAAAACATACTTTACTGGGTAACTGACTTCAAAATGTTGCTGTATTGTTTTAAAATATATAAATTAATAGAGGCGTGTGTTGTGTACAGTATGAAATATCAGGCATGATAGTGGGAGGGCTGCAGGTGACTGCACGTCGAGAGCAGTACGAACAGGTGCTGGAGACTGTACGCTGGGTCACCGCCCCACATGGAGCTGCTCCTGCACCAGATTCAGCTCAGGTACCATTATTGTTATAATTCACTTTTAACACCTACTTCACTTAGTGGAGCATTTAACGTTTTTAAGCCACTGTTTTGTGGACTAGTATTTATTGTTTTTATTCCGTGTTAAATAGTTTCTATTTAAAAATTAAAATATTAGGTTTCCCTGAACGTGACATAATGGCAATTTTCATATGTATTCGTCAAAGTGACGTTGTTGGATTATTTGTAATAAAAGTTCTGCTTAGTTTGCGACAATAAAGAAAAAAAGTAAGATCTAACAATCGCATTCACAATTGCGTGTGATATTGATCACCAATTACTGAATTTAATCAAATGTGCTCAGTGAAAATTAAACGTTTAGCTGTGTGCTCGTTAAAGAAATGTATTTGGTTACAACTTATAATGTGTAATGTTTAATATTTTAATCCAATTTGTTGAATCTATGGGAGGCGTACATCGATTTGTAAGAAGAAAATCCTTAAATTGTTATGCACTTGCTGTGCAATATAAATAGGGCATCAGTGTTAGGATATTACTTCGTTCAAGTAGTCGATTGCATTTCATTCATTGTGCATTGCTAATAAGTTTTCGACTTGTTTGTTATTCTAAATATTGTAATTTACTATTGTTTGTTTTTCTTTTTATTCTATTTTTGGTTATAAAATTTATATACTTACTCTAATATTGTTACATACTTTTGGAGGCTTGTAATAGGTTATTAGGTGTTTTTCACATTTTCTTAAACTATATTAATGACCTATAAATAAATTAATAAATAAGTTCCTATATGAAAAAGTTTCGATTTCAGTATTATGAGTTGTACTCCTACAAAGTGATAAAATGTTAAGGTCCTGCAAGCCGGAATATGTAGTATTGTCGGCTGTGTAATTCAGGGTACGGAAGGCGCTGGAGGTGCGCTGCTGGAGCCAGCAGTGCCCACGCTGAGGCTGGACCCCGCCCTTCGCGCTGCAGCGCTGGCAGCGCCTCCACCACTTCCACCAGCCGAAGCCACCGTCCGTCGTCGACCGGCGCTGCTCACCGGTGAGTCCGATATCCTTTTGAATTGAAACCTCTTTAGCACCCTAGTGATTTGAAAATTCGATGAAACGAAAAACCGTCGCCAAAAAAGGCAAACTGAAGGGAAATTCTCGTAGGGTACCTTTGTGAAATTATGCCGTTAGTCATGCCGTGTGTGAATTGCACATACACATTTTTTTCTTTATTTATGTATATGTCGATTGCGTTGTTATACGCCGATTTTCTATGGCGCAGAACTTGAAAGCAACACGTGCACCGAGTGATTCATCCGATTTCCCCCGCCACTCCCACTAAGAAGCGGTATAAAATAGGCTTACAGAAGCGGTCTTGGCTTTAGCTTGACAAGGTGTACACGTTGTAATCTGTTGCTTTACCTAAACGCTTTTGGATAATAAATTTGAATGTCTAATTAATCATCATCGATCATTAATAAATTATCATTGATTATTTTAATTAAGATATTGCTATAATAATTGTAATAAATGTCGATAGACTTCTTGCTACAGTTATTCCGGATATTGATAAGGGCTAATTGTTTGAAGGATAATTAAAATTAATAAGGTGTATCATTTTTGCTATTCTTTTATCCAATATGGCTACCGTCCATCCTACATATACTTAGAAAAATCGTATGTGGGCCTCTCCTCTATCTCCCCGCTTATTGCCCAACGAAGGGATGGAGGCGTACCCACTTAAGACCTAAGTATGTACCCTCACTCTACCATCGGCTCCATGGTTGGGCTGTTTGTGGCTCTCGCCATGGACTACCCGGCATGTCACCTGACGTGACGGAGAAACGTTTCATAATAGTAATTACACGTTTCCACTTCTTTTTTATATGTATAGCCCCATAGACAACTCATTTTTTTGTCATAACTTTCTTATTTCGGCGAAATTTTGGATTCGATCTTCGTCACTACGTAGATAATTTTATTAGTTTTTTATAACTGAATAAAATTCGAAAAGACTATCCGAACTGTTACTTAAAAACTTGATCCTGATACATAGAATCTTTGCACGCTCCGCTCCAATTAGACAACATAACACACATTGTTCTGAACCCATGGTGCTATTTGAAAGCGATTAGAATTAGTATTTTGCTGTCCGTTAGCTAAAAGGTCACTAAGTCCCAGGGGGTCGATTTTTAGTTTTTAATGCAAGCATATGTGAAAAAATCTCTTTCTATTACTTTTAATTTTTGAAATAGTTCGAGCAAAAACATCAAATTTAAATATTTACCTTCATTTTTGCGCTTATATCAAAATGTTTCAACGGACGACAGTATTAAAATAAAAACAGGATTATTACCACTTTTTTATTTTTTTGTTTCCGATGTTTCGGCTCATCAGAAATATGGGAACCTTAGAAATAAAGAAACATGGTAACAGTAATAGTAATGGTTTTGAATAACAGTAATGTAAGTGATCATAGAATAATTTATTCGTAGGACGATGCGCCAGCACATCGAACGTTGATTCGTTCATAGACTGTCCTAAAATGAGATAATATTTATTACAGCAGCATAAGTTAGCTCCGAATATAAATGAGTGTAGCTGGATGTGTTGTTTACTAGTTATATAAAATAATTGCTATTTCAATGCACAAAAGCCATTATTTATTACTTACAGGCATACTAATCTTCCAAAAGTAATTTTGGTTTTTCAAGTATGTTGATTTATGACTATTTGCGTCTTTTACTTGATGCGTGCAGTCCAGTTTGAGGTGTGCGAGCTGGGCGTGGAGCTGGTGGCAGACCTGGGTGCTGGAGCCCGAAGTCTTGTGCAGCTTACCTTCCGAGAATTTCTCCTGCGGTACCGCGCCGATACGCCACACGAGACACATCTGCAGGTTACGAACATAATTATTATTTGTATTAAACACCTATGTATAGGCAAGTCCGTCGATTTGACTGTAGCCTTTTCCTCGTTAATGCATATTTTAATTAAATAAGTATAGGTCAGTTAATTAAAGCTGGCACGATCAACACATTTACACATTGCGCTTGTGTAGCGTCTGTGAATAAGCGTGCGGCGTGACGTCGTACTGCATAGGCATCATGAAAAGTATGCCCGTCTCTTTCGCGCGCGGTCTATCTTATGAGCGTGAAGGGGACAGTTATTGTTTTTGGTTTTCTACTGTTTATAAATACAGCGTGATGTTAGCGCGTTAGTCACGTGTGATCGGTGCGCGGCGCGTGTGTTTATTTACCTATTTAGAGGTTAGAATAAAATGTCTTCGGAAAGAATTGGTTCCGGAAAAACTCTGAAGGGACAATCTCGTGAAATCGTGTACAATGTTTTTAACTATTTCATGCATCACAATAAAAACAGTGATGGTGGATATCTTCCAATGAAAACTTTGTACGATTTGACGTCGGAGGCGACTGGTGTTTCTCAGAGAAGTGTTCAACGAATTGTTTGTGAAGTACGCAATCAAGTAACAGCGGCTGTGAAAGCTGATGCAACATCTCAACCATCTACCTCAAAAGAAGGAGAACCGCAAGCACCGAAAAGATTGGCGCATCAAGTTACTTTCAGAACACCGGGTAAAAAGCGACCAAGGTTAGCAAAAAAATCTACAGTAGATAGTTTTGATCGAGAAGTCATAAGGCGAACTATCTATAACTTCCATCTGGTTCAGCATACATTTCCCACATTGAAAAAATTATTAGAAGTGTTGAAAGAAAGTATCAACTTTGAGGGTGGTGTTTCTTCACTAAGGAAGATCGTTCGGAGGCTAGGTTTCAGATGGAGAAAGACACAAAATAATAAAAAAATACTCATTGAAAAAAGTCACATCAGACTCAAAAGAACATTATATCTTTCGAAACTGCAAGAATATAGATCACAAGGCCGACCTGTAATATATACGGATGAAACTTATATACACAGCTCGCATACATTGCCACGAGCATGGGCCGACGAAACGAGCAAAGGTTGTAAAGTACCTATTTCCAAAGGCGATATGCTAGTGATAGTTCATGCCTGCTCGGAACATGGATTCGTTCCAAGAGCTTTGCTTATCTATCCAGAAAAAAAGCAAACGGGAGATTATCACAGTAATATGAATGCTGGTAACTATCAGAAATGGATTACAGAAAAACTTCTTCCAAATTTACCGCCTCAGTCAGTTTTAGTAGTCGATAATGCATCGTATCACAACGTCGTATCGGATCGAGTGCCCACCTCGAATTAAAAAAAAAGTGACATGTTAGCTTGGTTGGATAAATATAACATATCATACCCAGAAATAAACACAAAACCTATAATATATGATATTATTAAAAGAAATAAGCCAAGCCATGTACAATTTGTACTTGATAAAATACTCGAAGATCACGGACACAGTGTATTACGCCTACCACCCAGAACTGAATCCCATAGAGTTACTGTGGGGTATTATTAAAGGGAAAGTTGCATCACAAAATGTTAAGTTTAACTTGACAACTGTGGAGGAATTGTTTAGAAAAGAAGCCGATTCTATTACTATGGATATGTTTAGTGACATTTGGAGAAAGACGCGAGTACATGAGGAACGATATATTGAACTGGAACCAAAAGTGGATAATTTCACTGACTCATTTATAATAACAGTAGGAAATTCCGACGGCGAAACATGAAGTTCTTCGAGCGATGACAGTTTGAGTGGGGTAGAAGATTTAATTTACGATTCTGATTGAAAGCAATAATGTAATAATCATAATATAAACAAGTAACACGAATATTTGTAGTAATTTATTTACAACCCACCCATTTTACTAAAAAACGAACTCTAATTTACCTACATTTATGAATCAAAATCATTTATTTTTAAACATACTGTATAGTGAAATTGCATAAGTGTGAGTACTGTGAACGTGCCAGCTTTAGTTAACTGACCTGTACTGACTTGGAATGATTGTATTCTTACCCTATATTCAAGTCAAATTATCGAAAGATTGTTAGTAAACGAAACATCAAAAATTATGAGTAATAAGTTATAACAACGTTCATCTATACATATAAATAAAATTGGAGTGTCTGTTTTTAATATTGAAATAACCGTTTTTTAATAAATGCATAAGAATATATATAAGGTACATACACCAAAATAACATTTTTCATATTTTTTGTCTGTCTGTCTGTTTGTTCCGGCTAATCTCTGAAATGGCTGGACCGATTTTGACGGAACTTTTATTGGCACGTAGCTGATGTTATAAGGAGTAACTTAGGCTACTTTTATTTTAGAAAAATTCTTTTATTTTAATACATAACCAAAATATTTTGTTTCGTGAAAATTGAAATAACTAAGCCACAGCGACGCGTGGCCGGGTCAGCTAGTCTATACATATAAATAAAATTGGAGTGTGTTTGTAATATTGAAATAACTGTTTTTTACTACATGCATATGAATATATACGGTACATACACCGTAATAACATTTTTTACAATATTTGTCTGTCTGCCTGTCTGTTTGTTCCGGCTAATCTCTGAAATGGCTGGACCGATTTTGACGGGACTTTTATTGGCAGGTAGCTGATGTAATATGGAGTAACTTAGGCTATTTTTTTTTTGAATAATAATTTTTCTGTGCCACAGTAACGCGTGGCTGGGTCAGCTAGTTAGGAATAAAATTCTGAAAACCGTCCGCCGCATCTTTATAGGAAGGCATAAAATGGGAAATGATTTATGACATTCTACACCCATTTATTGTATTATAATTATTTTCTTTCTTTCTTGAGCTATTTCTGATTTATTTCATTTTTTTAATACCACTGTACTTGATAGTTTAACTGTATGTGACGCCGATTTCTGTTCTTCATTATTACTTGCGTCCTCATCAGCAAGGGTGTTGGCTGAAAGTCGTTGCTTCATCTATTCCCGGTTTTTTTTGCATAGAGTTTCGATTCTTTTACTTATGTTAGTTGTATGATGAAACGCGCTTTTGTTTTTTATTTTAATGACTATCTATTTGTATGTGTGTATGGTCTCACCATCGCACTTATTTAGTTGAATAAGCGACGCAGTTTCAGCCGTGACACATTTTTAGTCGCACGACAAAATAAGTAAGATCATCCGGCTCGAAAGACCAAAAAATTTACGGGTAAGTTTAACCACATACACTTGTGTCTCCTAGTTAGTTTCGTAGATTGTTAGAGTACGCAGTTTTTTTTTTTTATAGAAAATAGGCATGCGCTTGACCACCATCTCGCCTGATGGTAAGCGTCGATGTGATACCTATTTACTCGTGACTTGAAGACCACTTAATTGTTTGTACCCCTAAGTTAAATAAATTACTGATGTTTAACGGCTTCTTTATTATAAGTTAACACGGCAACTCTTTTCTCGACTGTTCAGTCTGTTTTGCGTACTATTTCTAATTAAATATAATAACAAAATAAGTAAACTATGTCGAGCGCTTAAAAGTGTGTCGTGGCTGAAACTTTATCGCCAATTCAGCAAAATATGTACGATGGTGAGACCGTACGGTGTGAACATGAAATTAAACGTATATATCTATTTGATTTAAAATATTAATTAATGTTAAATATGTATATATATATATATATATATATGTGTGTGTGTGTGTGTGTGTATGTGTGTGTGTGTGTTGGTATCCAGTTATAAGTATAATAATAAGTGTGAATACGAGCCTTTGTGCCTGAGTTATAGGTATTAAAAATATTACATATCTATATTACCATATATGTATGTATCCGTTACCTTACTATCCATACCACAGGCCTTACAGTGCTTTCTTAGGTACTAGGCTAATTGGCGTGAATGTAAGAATTATTAAAAAAATAGCAATATATGTACGGTGGTGAGACCGTATAGTGTGTACAAATGGAATTACCGTATCTATCTATTTAAATGAGGGTTGTCGACTGTAGGTGTCGCTGCGATCGATCACGATGGAAGATCTGACTCAGGAGCCTGGCAGTGCCCACCGGCTTTTGCTGGTATCTCAATTAGCGGGCGAAGGCCCACGCGTGAGATCTTTGCCCCTTTCACGCTCGTGCCCAGACCTGAGAGCGCCCAAACCGGACCCTTGCGTGCCCAGACCTGATCTCAACGTCCGAAGAGCTGCCTCCTTGCCAGCCCATCTCAATGTCCTCGATGAGGTGAAATAATTAATTAATATTTCTATTTTTTTTTATTTAATGTACATAAACAGGTTACATACAAAATTATAATAACTGGGTCGATGTAGTCGCTAACCATAAAGCTTCGCTAGCACCATACTAAAACAAGCGTAATACTAAAAAAAATCAGTAATGTTAAGTATATTATAAAATTCCATATGAATGAAAACTTTCAAAAAGTGCGCGCTGTTTGTTTCAATGGGCAATCCAATATAGCTAATGTTTTTTGGTCATAACTATTTATTTTTGCGAATTTCAAAATTCGGGCTCTGTCACAATCTGGTCCTAAGTGTGTTCATTCGATTCCACACAAAAATATTAAAATCGTTTAAGAACTCGGGAAGTTATCTGTTGAAATTCCAGAAATCCCAGATTAGAAAAAAATGTATTAGGCATCGAATTTGCTACCTGCAACCCTTTTCAATCGATTACTATTTTAACAAGCTGTTAAAAAAAGTGGAAAATAGTGTTATATTTTTTTTATAAATGTAGGTAATGGGTTGAAAAAGAAAATTCTCTCTTTACAAAAAATATGTTTTTGAACACCATCTTAACTGGCTGTATAATTATTGACGTAGCATTAAATGTACCCGATCTATTTGCTTTGATGTTTTATCTACTGATGTAAGATAAAACCAGTGAACGTCATATTGTTTACTTAGCAAGTAGTAGAATTCATATTAACGAATAATCTAATAATCAATAACTTTATTCAAATGCACTTAAAGTAAGTTGTTTTGAATCGTCCAAAATTTTTACCCACCACCCATTCAGGTCCGGTCAATATTTATAGGTCGTCAAAAAACAATATTATTCTGATATCACAATCAAAGAAGTGTTATGGTTCATTACATCGTTTATTACAACAAAGTCAACAATCATTTGCTTTAAGCAATAATTGAATCTGAACGTCATTCGTTGCAGTTGCGTCGCACGAAACGCGACAGCAAGTGCGGAGTGACGCCTCCGTGTTCGCCAGAGTGCGTACCGGATGTGTCGGATGCAATAGATGGACCAGATGCAGAGGAGATAGAAACTGAGACAGCTCTGACTCAGGACCATGTTCCACCAGAAGATAATCTCGTTTGGGTATCTGTGCACACGCGTGATCCAGTTCATCCATTGTTCGAGGAAAAGTATAAAAAGGTATAACAACTCTTTCGTGACTCTTGATAATTTTGCTCACACGATTCTCGGCGAGTTCATCCGAGTTATTAAGATTTAAGCAACTGCTTGTTTGTTTCAATGATTATTTCCTTAGAAAATTGAATAGATCTGATATATTTATCATTTATATTACATTTTCAAATTTTTTTTTCATTATTACAAAGCTTATACTTTGTGCCCCATTTCAGAGTTGATAGAAACTCCCATTACCCCACATTACAGGTTCAGCCAATTCCGTACATTTTCAGTCACGTGGTCAAACATGAAATTTTAATTATTTTATTATTGATTTCTTATAATAATCGTATTGTTTCTAAAATAATGTGTGGGCTATATTGGTGTAAAATTGTAGTCAAATACCCTATTGCTAAGTATGATATAAACTTTTGTCAGATAACAAAGCTGACGAAGGTGGACTTCAACTGCCTGGAACTGGTGGTGAGCGTTGATAGCTGGGTCGCCGTCCTGGACTTTTTTGGGGTGGCGGGCGACGACTTGCCCGGGGATGAGTTGCCCAAACCGCAGCCCACAGGTAAGGACATGAGAAATTCGAAAATTAGTTATATTATAAGGTTTATAAATGTATGTAAAACTCCTTTATTAATGAAAAATTTCAAATATTTTAAGGACACATTGTTGCTATCAAACAGCATAATAAATAAACCAAATAAAAAGGACAATAATTGTGCTTAACATAAGTTAATAATAAGTCTTATACCTAAGATCAACCAGGACCCTGCCTCAGCATAGGCTGAGATCGCCGTAGCAACGCTGATATTCTGACTGGGCCATAATTCATTTATGACTGGTGAGGATTATAATTAAAAAAGCAAAACACACTTATTTAGACTATTTATGCAAAACTTTTAAATACAAACATATGAATGCACACGTAGTTAGTAGCATTATGGCCGTTGGCGAGAGCGTGTAAAGCGAAGTGACCGTGTTCCGCTCGCCCCGTTTAATATTATTTATAATATTTAGTTCTTACATTTCTGCGTACATGACACATTTAAATAAAACAACTTTTTGGCGCATAATTTATTTTATATCTAATCTTGACGTTTTGACTCCTTTACAAAAGCCGTGATCACAGGATGAAGCATTCTAAATAATTAATTTCGTCACGCCTTTGATTTGTCACGTGACTTAGCGTTTCAACGAAATGTATTTATTAAAACTGTCTTTTGGTATTAAGAGCTAATATAAAAAAAAAACATTTGTCAAGCGTATCTTTAGTAACTTTAGAACATTTTGAAGTAGTTAACGAAAATCTGTCAAATAACATATTGTAAGTATTTATGTACCTACACTTAAGCGAACGTATGTTCTTATCTTCTTTATTAGCTCCACACAAAGTACAATGACCCATTAATTCCTTAAAATATGTCAATAAAAAACTATTTTACTTGCTTCCGGGTCTGGTTGTGAAGAGACTGGTTATCTGTCACACAAGTCTCTTAGCACAGAGGCCAGTCTCTCACACAGACTATACACCTACAAATGTGTTTTAGACCAAGCTGATTTAATGTCTACATTTAATGTATATGTGGGAGAAGAAATAAAGATTATTATATCTTTAACTAGACGCAACGTCGTCGGAGGTGGCGAGCGGTGCACGTACACGCACAGAAGTGCGGGTGCGATCGTTGGGCGTGGTCGCAGTACGTGGGGGCGCGGCTTGGGTGCGTGCACGCATTTCCGGCGTACGCGTTTCCGCCACTGCTGCCACTACCGCTACTAGCGCCACCGCCTCACCCCGTTCCGTTCGTGCTACGCTGCGTGCGTTACATCTAACCCACTTAGCGCCCGCCCACAAGCTTTGGCGTGACCGATTTCGTACGCACGCAGACGACGCCCTTTCTCTATGGTACACCAGGTAATTTAACGTATTAAATTAAAAAACATATACTTTGCACGCGGTGGCGTCCGTGTGTCAAAAAAGCAATTATCAAACCATAAAAAAAATATTGATCCTGGCTGGTTCAAATATTGTAAGGGGCAGATGTTAGTGTGATGAATACGAGCATTTGTACCTGAGTCATGGTTATCGAAATATATTTCTATGAAAATTACACAGTTTAACGTGGGAATAAATACTTTAAACCGCGGGGGCGGGGCAAAAAAGGCCCTATGAAATCAGCTTTAGCCTTTAAGCTGAATTGGTCATTTAATACAGACGTGGACATAGTAGTGTTTCAAAATTTTATTTTATGAATTGTTTACTATTACTGTATTATTCAAAAATAATACGTACACGTATACAAAATACCACGGTTGTTGTAATGCCTGCTCTCAAAACTTTGTTTTACGCATGCGCACACAAACACGTATTAACAGACGTACATGATGCTTCTTATCTCCTTTCTCCTACTTTAAATCTTATGAATTTATATCTGTCTCTTTTTACTGTCGCTTTTTTGTTTCATCGACTTTAACAACTACAATGAAAACGATGCTAAAGAGGTGTTCACTTCAAAAATATTTATGTCATGTATGTTTTGTTACAAGCATGACGTAATGATGACTGTATTATATGATGGCTGTATGTAACATGTAGAAGTGATACAAAATGGCGCGGGATACACAATATATTATTAACTTATTTTATTTATGAATCGATTTCTTGTAAATCTTTAAGTGTATCCGTAATATATTTCTTTCGTGAAACTGTATACTTCGTTTTCTTTTATTTTTGCCGTGAAGATTTTCATCCCATTTTAATAACCAAAACGTTTTTTAAATCGCCTTTACATGTGTTGATGTTTAATTAAGTACATACAATATTAAAGCTACAGTATTATTACCTACTTGACATATAAAATTGCTTTTTAACAATAAGATTATTTAATCAATTAATATAATTTAATAACTTTCACTTAGGTTAAGTAGCGAGGAGGCAGCAGAGTCGGGGTTCGATTCCCGACTGCAGGTGGAGGTGGGTCCGGCCACATACGTGCACACCAAGCGGTTCGTGCACGAGCTGTACGCATTCTCGCAGGACTTCAGTATGCTGCGTCGCGTTATACTGCAAGCGCGACGGAAAGTTCGTATCTATTTCGAATTATATTTACATTATCAATCATATTTGTAGGGTACTTAGTTATATATTAAAGCACATAATACATATTATGGGTTTTTTCAGTCACCTTTTAATGCTGGCATTGATAGTCACTAAGGGTCTAAACCAAGTAATGACTATTATTTTTTCCGGTATTAAGCTGTATTACAGTTATTATTATTACAATTACTAATAAATCGTACGTTTAGAGAAACATTAATTTTAATTGTGCTCTCCCGGTCTCCACATTGCATACTCAATGATGGCAGGTGGGCCGCGGTGGTGCATCGGGTGCACCAGTGCAGAGGCGGCGACTGGAGCTGTCATGTTCGGCACCCGTTATAGTTCTACCCGCATCGGTCGGCGCCCGCGAAGCCCTCGCCGTGGAGCTGCAGCGCTTAATCCTGCGCAACCGGTTCGAGAAAGCTGCGCCCGTACAACCAGGCGGTCAGTCTTCTCAAACATAATATTAGTGAAAATAGCAGTCACCAAAGAAGACTGGAGAACTTCTATGTGTTTTTTTTTTATTTAAAGAGCACGTTCATGGAAGAAATCTAATGATACCTGATGAACTCTGCTAGACCAATAAAAAGGTCAATTATTTTTACTTTTCTAAAGTTGACGTAACAGAGATATGTAATGATAAGTAACATCGAAATATTCCTTGTGTTTGGCAGAAAAAAGCGCCTGCGAGCGCTTGTAAGAAAAATGGCGAGCGCTGAGCGATAATAAGCAAAATGGCGGATTGTGTCAACGCAACTGAAGTCAGCAAACGTGTGCTGGCCGAAAACTGTATAGTTCTTTTTCAGCGCTGGTAAGCGCTCGCAAGCGCTTTTTTCTGCCAAAAAACAAGTATTGATGTTAAGATTAGAATCGCTGCTAAAGTATATAACGTTTGTCAGGAAAATAATAAAGTTCAGCAGCATTATAATTTCTTAGATTTGCATTAGATCATTTAAAATGCGAGCTAATCACATTCTGTTATCTTAAAAGTTTCTCAATTTTTCTCAATAAAACTTTTTTGCTTAATGTGTTAAGTTAATAAAAGGTTAACATTTTAAGAGGAAAAAAAAATGTAACCAACTTCATGAAATGTTGCAGCAACCTCTTGGGTGGCGTATTGTATAAAACTAATAATCTCGAAGGGCGATTAAATATAAGAAAGAGGACTTACAACAGAGTCGTATATTCCTTGATTTAATAGCGGAAAACAAGAGAGAAAAACAAAAAAATGTTGCCACACGGCAGTAAACTTAAGAAGTTTTGCAAGGTACTTAGTTTCGAAAAATTCCGGACTATAGGGGATATTAGACAGTACTCTATAATCCTACAAATTCCGTAGTCCGACACTGTAAAACGTTTGTCCGATTACCAGGGGTCTACCGTGTTAATCAGAAATTGGTGTTCCAATATGGGGAATGCTTAGCAGGCGAGCCAGAACTGCTGGACGTGAGAGTGGTGCAGCTGGAAGGCGCGTCTCTGTGGTGCGGGAGTGGGGGCGCGGAAGGGAGGGCGCAGCGAGTGCGAAAGTGTGGACCACCGCTATTGCAGGCGCCTGCGCATGTCACCTTCACCATCGAACACAACGTCTCGCAACTCACGCGTTCTGGTTTGCGTTTATACTCTTCACCTAAGCCGCACCTATGCCGCCGTCCACAGCTGACACATATATTAATATTTGTTTGTCTGTTGTAATTCTAAAAAATAACCTGGTTTTGAGTTTTTTTTAGGTCTTATAATACCTGTACATGGACATGCTTTTTAACGTTGTTTATTATTTTTGAAAGTTTTAGTAAAAAAATTAGAAAAAAAATTTAGTTAACTAAACAGCTTTTGACTTTTTAAGATTGTTTTGCTGACAATGACTAGCTTTAATTGGATATTATACTTAGTGGAAACTCTGTTTATAAATAAATAAATTGTGTTTAATTTTAGAAAACAATTGCACTAAGCTTTAACCCAACCGTTTCGCTACGCAGTTCCAGACGTAACGATCCACGGCACTCTTACAACGCTACAGTGTGCTTTAAACGTGGAACAGTACCGACTGGTGCGTGGCGTGTTGGCCCACAACCTGGGAGAGTGCGTGGGAGACCTCGCCTCACCAGTACCACTGCCTACCCCTCATCAGGTACTTGGCTCATCCGGCTTGAAGGACCAATCGTTTATATACAACAGATGCAATCTTACGCACAATGTTTTCTTAACTGTCAAAGAATAAGTGTTTCTATCTAACTCTCTGGACTTGCTGCCCCTCATCAGGTACTTGATGCCCCTCATCAGGTTGATGCATCCAGCTCGAAGGATCAATTGTTTATTTACTACCGATGCAGTTTGACGAACAAAATTTTATTAACTGTCAATGAATAAGGGTTTCCACTTTACTCTCTGGACTTGCGTTGGATTGAGTATAACTGTATCCTACTTGACAACCCTATCAGCCCTATAGGTCGATTGCTTAAATGAGTGGTTGCCCTTGCGGTACAGGGGCGCGGGGGTACGGCGTCATTACAGACCAACGATGTATCTAATCTGTGTTGGCCATTTTGAAATTTTGATTTATATCATCAATTAGTTGTAAAACACAGCAGGTGTGGCGCACGAGTTCGCTGCAATTGGAGCTGCAGGACGTATCGGTGAGGCTGCAGCCCGAAGGGGGAGCTTCGCTGGCCTGCGTAAATTTCATCAAGTCCCGTCTTCTGCTCGACACTTATTCTGACCTCAGCCAAGACATCGACCTCGTATCGCAGGTAGATGATCGTTACAGTCTTCATAAATCCAAACTATTTCGTTCATTTGTATTTTTGAAGTAAAACTTCTTTACGCACGTTTGACTTGGGGAATAAGCTGGTGAATGCGTGACGAGAGCGTTACGAAAAGTGTGATCGGGCGAGGCGAACAGAAATTGACAGGGAGATATAAGTTAGTGAAGATAGAAAGAGAGAGAGTTACGTTTCGTATATCACTACATAGTATAGAACAAAGTTGCTTTCTCTGTCCCTATATCCCTATGCATGCTCAAATCTTTAAAACTACGTTACGGATTTTGATGCGGTTTTTTTTAATAGATAGAGTAATTCAAGAGGAAGGTTTATATGTATAACACATGCATAATATAGTAGAGCATTGCATCCGTGCGAAGCCGGGGCGGGTCGCTTGTTTAATATATAATTAATTTAATATAATATAATTGTGATAATAGAATAATATTGTTTTTTTGTGGATTATGTATGATTACGACTAATAATATTGTAAATGTCGTAACTTTTGTTAAAGCTGACGATTTCTTGCGCCCATTCTTCCGCCCGTTAAAGAATGGGTGGTAGGTAAATATGTTGGACGATACAAAAAAACTTATTTTAAGTGCATTTGAATAAAGTTATTATTTCAATATCGTTTTCACTATATTATCGTGATTCATCGTGTAGGAGATCCTGGTGAGCGACACGCGATACGCGAACGAACCAGCCAACCGACGAGGCAATGTATTCAGTCACATCGTGCAACCCATGCCTGAACGCCGCCATGCTGTACAAGCAGAGGTGCACGCCAGGTAACATACACTCCCCTTTACTGATTTCCTCCTTTTTCTTTTTTTTTTTTTTTTTAACATACTTTATATATAGTTCTTACACGTCCGCGCACATTACACATTTAAATCAAAGAAATTTATTTAGGGTATTTTGCGCATAATTAATATTTAATCCTAACGTTTCGACTCGTTTACAGCAGCCGTGATCACAGGATGACTAAATTTTTACACGGCGAAACCTTACGGCACCTGTAAAGGAGTTGAAACTTCAAGATTAAATATAAATTATGCGAAAAAACCCTATAGTTGATATAGTTAGTAATTTTAGCTTAGGTATAATATACAAAAAATGAATTTAAACGAATTAAAATATCAAAATTTAATACCGAGCTCACATAATTTGCTCGTATGTGTACATACGTGAATTATTCCCACTCCGTGGGAATGATTCGTCGGAAGATCGTCAAGATATGTGCCGGAGACTGTTCTCGCCCGGATAGCGAGGTGATAGGTGTTTCGAGTCAAGTTGAGGCACCAGATACAAGTTAAATTTCTTCATTAGATATAAAACACAGAAGTAAGATACTTTAGTAATAAAAATAAATAAAAGCATGTGTGCAATTCACATGTGGTAGAAGTGAAACCTTCAAAAATAATACGTACACGTATACAAAATACCACGGTTGTTGTGATGCCTTCTGTCAAGCTTTGTACTACGCGTGCGCACACAAACACGTATTAACACACATACATAATGCTTCCTATCTCATTTTCTCCTACGTTAAATCTTATGAATTTATGTGTCTGTCTCTTTTTACTGTCGCTTTTTCGTTTCATCGACTTTCAAATCACAACGATGCTAAAGAAGTTTTCACTTCAAAATGTATAATAATACTTACATACATCGCTGTATCTCTTTTTTTGCTTGTTCGATACTTAAAAATATAACAGAGCAGACAGACAGAAATACTCGATATAAAGAGATATGTTGAATGTTAAGTACTGACACTTTATGATAACTTTTTTACAATATAGCTATTTAGACGGAAATTAATTTGCAAAGAGAGCTGGACGTAAGGGTATCACAATTTATCCATCATCATGAAGTACTAAAAATTCCTCCTTTGTAGACAAAGCCATGTTTAGAACAAGTCAGATTCGTTACAGTCACTGGAAGAAGCTAAAATGCCAGGTTGACATCGGGCAAACCAGCTGGCGAAGGAAGGTGGGTCCTGAGTCAGCATTGTATGGTCTTGCATGCACAGTGTGAGGGTGCATACTATGGTTTTTAGTGGGTAGGCCTCCAATCCGTCATCGGGCATTAGGCCAGGTGGGGGAATGGAGGAGAGTCCCACATAACTGCAATATACTTAATCCATTTTTCCTAATATAAATAAAAAAAGGTCGACATCGAGCAGAGATTTTGACAATATATGTAATATGCATACTATTGCAGAAAACGCGGTGATTCTTCAGCTTACACTATTTTGGTGAACAACATGAGGCTGATGGCCATTCTGGACTGGTGGGAGGCCGCCAGCCAGTTCATATCACAGGGACCACTCGAGATGCCCGAAGCCCCTGAGACGCGCCGGTCAGTACTAATCAGTATAGTCTTTAAATGTTTAAAATGTGTTCAATCTGACAAGTGTCTTGTACCTTCTCTTCTTGTCAGACAAAAAACGTATTGAAAAAATGTTGGACAATCCTTCAGAACTTATTTTAAGTGCATTCGAAATAATTTGGATTCTATTCTATTTAATTTGGATTTTTTTACTCTACGAGTAGATATTTTATATTTATAGTCATATAAGAGAGCGGTGTTTAATTTTCAATGAAAAAGGCCATGTCAAAAGTGTTATGTTAAACGATTTATTATACAATTTACTTGCTGGCCTACAGATTGCCCAAAACGCTAGCAAGTTAATATTATTAATACTATTACATAAAATGTCGACAGCAAAATAAAAATGTCAAACACTACTACATAATTCACACATTTGTCAGAAAAATCTTATAGAATGACACAAAAAAATGACTTATAGTAATACAATGCAAATTATATCATACGTTATACGCTATATGTTTTTATTTAATTTTTTGCATTCACAATGCAATATTTCTATAAGATATAAAATACGTGTGTAAAAAACAACCACGCCTCCGAGCCCTCAGATGGTATCCCATCTTCATCATTCACAATATTGCATTGTGAATGCAAAAAATTAAATAAAAACATAATTATAGCTGGTTCCATCTTAATTGATTGTTTAATATTTGTAAAAATATTACTTTCAATGTTGAAGGTAGTTAGCGTTCAACATTGGTGGAACGATACTAGCTCATAGTAGAAGTTGGAATACGTTTGTAAAATTCGACACGTTTGCCAGCGTCTCGGTAGCTCAGCGGTCAGAGCAGTCGCCCGGATTGCGAAAGGTCGTGTTATACGCTATAATTTAATACAAATGATAGTAAAATTTGTTAAAATCGTGTTAGTATTATTATTATCTAATTTATTTCGGGCAGAGCCCATAGAATGTGTTAGTAACAATAATCTTAGACTAGGGTTAGTATAATACAATAAAACAGATAAAAAGAGACATGAAAACAGACATAAAATAAATTAAACATAAATTAAGCTGTGTGCAGATGAACCCAACCCCGTGGAAGTGGTAACTCCCATCTGTCTATGATGTTATAAACTAGAAGTACATAAAGTAATTATAAACTAGAATACAATTGCAATTATAAGGAAAGATATATTATCGTGTTAATGATTTCCTGAATGATAAAAATTTACTATATTGAGATTGAAGTTTATAATTATTATTCAAAGTTTGTATTATGACAATAGTTGAAATCTGTTATTGTTTATCTTTAGCGAAATGTTTCACGTCGAAGCATTTAACAGAATATGAGGAAAAAATATTTTTAACAACTTTATTGTGTACCATATTTTTTACAAATAATAATAATAATAATATATCTTTACATTCACATCAATTAGCCAAAGTAAATACTGTAAGACTTGTGTTATGCACACTAAGGTAACGGATGTACATACATATATGATACAAATACAATTCGGCGCCAACATCGAATCCAAAGCTCAAATTGCAGCCAGAATGCTGGGCGTCCTAAATAAGGTCAAGCGATATTTCACGCCAGGACAGCTTTTAACACTCTATAAAGCTCAAGTCCGATCTTGCATGGAATATTGCTGCCACCTTTGGGATGGCTCAGCAAAATACCAACTTGCTGAACTGGACACGATTCAGCGCAGAGCTGAGAGGCTCATCGGGGACAACAAATTGGTGAAAAGCAAGCTTCACACCTTAGCTCATCGCCGCAAAGTTGCCTGTCTGGCGGTCTTCTACAGACTGTACTTTGGAGAGTGTGCTCAAGAGCTGCATCTGCTCATACCGCCATCTTCTTTTTTCCATCGGACATCCAGACGCACTGCAGGCTACCACCCTTTCTTGGTTGATATTCCTACCTGTCGCACTAAGCGCTTTTCAACATCCTTCATAACGCGTACAGCAAAGGAGTGGAACTCACTCCCTGCGTCTGTATTTCCGGGAACTTATAACCCGTTTTTTTTTCAAAGCCAGGGTGAATAGGCACCTTCTGGGTTAGCTCGTTCCATCGTGGATTCTGTCATGGCCCCCGGGCTTGATTGGGATCAAGAGCAAACCCATCCTAAAAAAAATAAAATAAAATATGTGCCCCTACATAGAACCGTAGTGTTAAAGGCAAATTCGCATCCATTGCACCAAACAATCGTCGAAAAATGTAGTCGCAAAGAAATGAACTATCGTTATATTGTTTTGGATGGCCGATTCAGGGAAGAGCCGTCATCTCAGCCGGCTTCAGGAGGTGAGGGTACCACCGAGCTGAAGCTGAACGTCACCGACTCTCAGCTCGTGCTGGTCGAGGACGCCTCCGTGTGGGACACCAACGCCGTGATACTCAGAGTATGGCTAACAATTAGTTTACATTATTTATAAAGATATTTTTCTCACTTCAAAACTAAATTGTATACTAACTACTGAGAATTTCCAAATATTTCAAAAATAAGTACCATTTACGATTAGGCCATGTCTGCAACTATAATTTTAGCACTTTTTTTTAATTTTCATTGATTGATGATAGAGTCGTTTGATTTCTGGGGGCTTGTAGCAAGTCATTTTATTGAGGACATACGATTTGATCTTAATAATTTAATTCTGAAAATTGTATTTTTTAATTTTGATTTTAGTAATCTGGGTTTGATATTTGATTTTATTTATTACATTATGATATCAAAATAGCTTTATGAGACTTTATTACTGGATAAATAAAGTGATTAATTAAGAAATAAGCAAGATATTATGGTTCATATGGTGATACTAGAATTGTGCAGTAGTATACATTTTTTATTTATTAATTAATTTATACAATCCATACTGTTAGTAATTAATCGTTAATTTATTCTCCCATAGAGCACAACTGTGATAACGTATCGCCTGTCGGATCCCGAAAAGCCGGTGTCATGCGAACTGAACGAGCTGGAGGTGTTCTCGTGCGTGCTCGGACTCGAGGAGGAGACGGCTCTATCCATCGTGGAGCCCGCAGCACTTCACGCGCACTTGCGCGCCGACCGCGTGCTGCACGTAAGTATACTCACCCACTTCGTACATACAAGCAATCACTTAGTATGTATACGAACCCACTTCACACGTATACGGTCTAGGACTTGCGTATGCTTTACGCGGGGTATATATTTTTTTGATTAACCTAAAACTACTAACACAAAATCTGTTATGCATCACAATAATCAGTTTAACAAATTATTACAACGGTATTGGTGACATTTCATTACTGACTCATATTTGTTATTGCATAATTTTTTGGACATATATTAATTACTGAAATAATTTTAACGACTGTTTATTTAATTCAGATTATGAATTTGTTTTGACGTAAATAGTATTTTTATTTTTATAATTTTATATACTTTTTGGATTTTTTCTATTAAAATAATTTATAGTATTTTAATTTTAGATTTCTATATGGATACCTTAACTAAGGTGGATAATATGGTAACAAACACACAAAGTATTGTCATAATATAATAATAATATAAAAATGAACATTCGCATAGCTCTCCCCTTCTTGCCTACAATCTAGTATCCTCAGTATTCATGATAATAGACTTTGCTCCAACCACTTAGATTTCTCGATAAGCTGTCTGTATTTGATCGCTACAGGAATAACCCTGGTCGAGATGGAATAAAAGAGGGTAGGATTTCAGTACGGTCTCCCCTTCCTGTTATCCATAACGAGATATCATTTGTTGGTGGCAACAACTTCATCTTGCGCCTTCAAATCGTTCGGTTTGATTAGTTTCTTTCGATTCAGACTTTATTCTCTCTGCGGTTTGTTTCTTGCTATTTCTTGCTATAAGGTTATTTTTATGAATGTTATTAAAAGCTTTAGGATTGGATAATATATAGTTGTACTAACAATATTGACAAATACCATCATAGTAACACTAACTAAAATATTACAAATAAAGATTTTAATTCTGATTCACTGGTAACGTGACTCTCCTTGTTGTTACAGGTAGCGATGGGCACTTTGAATTTGCGTTTGTCGTACCACGACATGCGAATGTTCGCATCTATGCTTCGCTCGTTGCCAGCACAGGTTCGCGCCGCTCTCTCGCGTGAGTATAATCAGATAAATTACTGAAAAATCTGATGATACACGAAATAAAATAATGTATAATTTTACGATAATCATTTACTGCCAAAATATGATACAGCAAGATGTTAAACAATATAAAATTATCCCCATCTTTTACCATTGGAGGCATGTAGTTTCTCCTCGCCAAAAAAAACGAGTATGCTTTAGACCACACGACTGAATTAAAACTTCTTTAGCTCCATCTACATATATAGATATATATATATATATATATTAGATATACGAAACGATGAGAGAAATAGAGAAAGAAAATATGTGCTCGCACCTCTATCTCTTGCCCCCCGTAACTCTCTCTTTCTATCTTCACTAACTCTTATCTCCCTCTCAACTTCTGTTCGCCTCTTCTTTTCGTAACGCTCTCGTGACGCATTCACAAGCTTACTTCCCAAGTCAAGCGTGCCTAAAGAAGTTTTACTTCAAAAAGTTACTAACAGGTATTCAAGTGTCTTTTATTATTCTATTACTGTATATTCTAGCACTTATTAAAAACAAAAACTAGAGAGTAGGGGTAGCTATTCGGTATTGATAACAATTCTAATTTTCGTCATTTTATTCGTTAGGAAAATTACTACCGAGCTCTACAGAAGACGACGCACCGGCTAACAGTGTCCACATGCGATCCGGTGGGCCATCGAATACAATAGACCTTGATCCTTATGAGAAGCATATCCCAGATTTTGGCCCGGGCCATGTGGGTCCCGTGGGCCCCCCCACTCAAGGGGGGTGGGGCATGTATTGGCTGAGGTCACAGCGTCCACTAGCGCCACCACCGCCACCACCCGCTAAGTCTTCCATATGGCCGCTGAAGGCCGTTCAGGTGATTTTTTAACATTAATCATTGTTATTTTTAAATTGATTTTATATTAAAAAAATGTTGTTACTCTACCCGGGAATATGAGTACTGCAACATTGACATAAATATTTAATTTACGTAGTATAATCAATTTTACTCAACTTTATATAATTATTCAATTAAAACAACTTATTTAGTTCCGTTTGGGGTGAAATCGATTTGTTAATCCATATAGTAGATAATTTTTTTTTTTAATTTTTAGGTCAAAAATGAAAGAGGCCGAAAACCCGCCTTATTGACACTCCTCCTATATGAGAAATTTTTAGTGTAAAAATTTTATAGTTTTGATCTTACTTAAGACTTCAGACAATATAAACTACTGTAATTAATGGTTTGATGACAGGTGAGCGCAGATTGCATCACGCTGTGCGTTATAGATGACTGCCTCGACTCGGACGTGCCGCTTTTGGAAGTGTCACTCGGTGAGCTACGGGTAGAACAAGTGAGTTACTTTCAGTTTATACTTATATGTCCTCTACTCTTTCGGTCGCAATAATTGTATGATACGTTAGTTAGATAGTTTGTTCGTTATTTGTAGAAAAGTGTATCCGTTTTTGTGTGTTTAGTTTGTGCCCATATGTTGGTGTTTGTATTAATAATATTATTTTTTTTCTTGACAAATACCAACAATTGTTTTTATATTTTCACATCTTTCATAAATTGATATATTTTTGACATTTTAATATTTCCTGGGATTTCTGAATTGGTTGATATTTTGTTAACATTTAAAAAAAAACAGGTTTTTTTCTCTTTGTATTAATTTGGTAATATTGATAACTCACCTGTGTGTTTGGAGGCTACTCTGTAAACTAGCATCTAATGTAATAGAAATAAATAAATAAATGAAAAAAAATGCGGATAATTTTTCTCTATGGCTTTTAGTATCAAATGAATATGTTATCTATCTATTATTTCTATGCTCTATGGTTTCTAAGTTTGAATACAGTATATAGGACTTTTTGGCATTGGAAGCGACACTTATTAACGCTTGTTAAAAATTGTGTTGTGGCAGTTAAAAGTGTGTAATTATAATAGATTATAAACTACTTAGTAGTTGTGATGATGCGCGAGTGTGGGTAAGTAGAATAAAACAGCGGAAGGAGTATTTTCACGCCCTATCAAGAAGTTCACGGGATGGTTTCAGTAAAATCTCACATCTTTACGGATATTTAGTGAAAAAAATATTTCATTATTAATTCATCATAATGTGATCGTTATGATGATGTATAATGATCAGCTTTCATCTGATTATGAAGACATGGCTTAAAGGCCACGCATCCAACCCATAAAAATCATATTTAAAAAAAACCAGCATCTACGACTGCACCATTTTGCACTGCACATTCTGTAAATTATAAATAATGCTGGGTTTAAGGTCTACGATGTTTAGGTTTCAGCGGAGATTACTATTGTTACAAAATAGACTTGTTTTCATAATATGGAAAATTATTTTTTATTGAAAAAAACTAGAAAACATCGCTTTGGTGGTTCGATTCCCGCCTGAGAATTTACTTGTGAACCAAGTCGATGTTTTTAGTTTTTTTTCTGTTAAGTCAATTAGTCATATAAGATAGCTTTGAAAAATGCAAAATATATAAAAACCAGAAATTCCATAATATGGTTTTACTTCTTTTAGATCTATGTTATAATTACTATTAATTAATTTATTTTTGTTAAATAAGGGCTCATATACTTTATTGCTAACGGTAGCTATGGTATTTAAACCAGGATCTCCGCAAAGAAGAGGAGGGGCTAGAAGACCCGCTTCTGGTGAGCACGCCTGCTGGCCCCACCCCAGCTCTGGTGGGTGGACCACAGGGGGGGCTGGGGGCGGGGGCTGCGGGGGGCGGTCGCCTCAGTGCTCAACTCTCGGCGGATTATTACAACCGGGCACTCTCCGGGTGGGAACCTGTGGTGGAACCATGGAGGTCGGTTACTCCTTATATTTATCTATATATAAAACTTTTATGGCCAAAATATAATATTAGTACAATAGGCGGACTTGATGATTAAAGCATTATCTACCAGTCTCCCTGTGGGGAAAAACTAATTACGAACTTCGCAACAGCAGGTCTTAAAAAAACGGAAATATTTTAGAATAAATTTAATTATAAAAAAATACAGTATTATTATAACTAAGACTAATTGTCCTGATCAATGTTAGATTCAAAGTGATTGATGATGGCATCGGTATTTCCTTTATGTTGCAACATTTAGGAATGACCTAATTGCAAGGGCGGCGTCAGCGGTCTTCATATAGCCAAAATACGTAATTAAATACATAAGCTCATTACATAAATAAACATACGTAAATTATAATAATACTAGCTGACCCGGCCACGCGTTGCTGTGTTGCTGTATTATAAATTAAAGTGAAACCTATCCTATGTTCTAAGTCGGATCAAATACAGCGTAATTTAAAAAATCATCAAAACCGTTTGAGTAGTTTCAGAGTTCATGACGTTCAAACACTGACACGGAATTTGTATATACACAGATTTAACTGGTAAATTTGAGTTTCGAAATCAGTTTTTTCTTGATTCGTTTTTTCTTTAGCGTCAGTTATATCGCACAATGGAAAACATGAAATATCGCTTTATTAACGAGTACGAGTTCTACCATGGCACCAGTGCGGCAGAACAGCTCGAAGGATTAACTATGTGTATGGCAGTGGTGTTGCAAAAAACCCATAGAAAACGCCAATTTCATATATACCTAATATTTATTTATAAAGCTTCATTGGTCAAAATAACATTGGCACAATATTGACGATAAAAGCATTCTCTACCACTCCACCTTTACGAAAAACAAAATTCAAAAATGCGGGAAAATAGACAACAAATAATAAATACGGACATTAATTGAAACGCAAGCGCGCCCTTTAGCCGGCGAACACGAGAAACTACGATTACCCGCGCTTCGAGCGATCGAGTCGCCATCAAGTGTAGACGTCGTCACGGAACTGTCCTACGTTTTGCTAAGTGCCTTATTATAACAAGTTTGCTATGTGCTACGTGGTTCTTAATACTGTTTTAAAAATAAATACATCTTCTCAGTGCACGATTTCTAACTCTGAACATATAATGTCGGAAGGTTCGGACCAAAATCTTGAAGTCAACCCACATATGTATAAGATAATCATAAATAAATATGCATAAATTATAATAATATATGTATACACACTAGTAAGCTGAATGACGCTTAACGCTTTGATAATCTTGTAGGAGATACGCTCGATATTTGCCTTTTTAAGGCGAATTTATTAGGGGATTGTTAGTTATACTAGTTGATTATTTTTCCTTGTTAGAGATTATCAGACGCTACTGAGCGTAAGTCAATATCCAGTAACGTTCTCGTCACGCATTTACTAGCTTACTCCCCAAGTCAAGTGTGCGTTAAGAATTTTTACTTAAAAAATGGAACTGGTGTTACAGGTTTGAGACGACTTGGGAGAGTACTTTAACGAGTGAGCTATCTCCGGGGAGGGTGCAGGTGGATGTGAGGGCAGAGGAGACGCTCAGCGTGAACGTGACTTCAACCTTGATGGAGCTGTGTTCGTTGGTGCGTTCCAACTGGGCTGCAGACTACTATGCACCGCACGACCAGGTCAGTCACCAGCTAAACAACTAGATCAGGGTTTTCCAGCCTATATCTCGCTGAGCATCACTGAAACAAAAAAAAATTTCATGCTCCCTTAATTAGGTTTCAACAAAAATAAGATAATTTTTTACATTTCTTAGTTGTCTTTTAATTATACATTATTATTCTATTACCCCCGTACCTATTACCCTGGTTGGGAAGTCCTGAACTAGATAGTGTCGATGAAAGTGTGTTAAATAAGGCAGAGATTAAGTAACCTAGCGATTGCGGCGTTTTTTGGCAACAAACATACAAATTACCATAATTATTGATAAAAACAGTGACTAAATTAAAACACCTGCAGTGGCCAAGATTTTGAATAAATCTTACGTGATCAAATCGTGACCAATTACATACTTACTGAGAAATAAAAAATAATCAGTACGATCATACCAACCAGTGACTAAATTAAGTTACATTGTAACTACTACATTTCTTCTATCTATCATTTTCATATGTAAAATCAAACCCGGTTACCCAGAAAAACATTGGTTCGAATCCCAACTAAGATCTTTTTAGCAAATTTATTGCTCATTTAAAGTTATTTAATTTTTAAATGCTTAAAATAAAAACGTATTTTTTCATACTAAATAGCCATTCAGTATTTTTTTTATTAAATTGCAACACTGCAAGTAAGAATTCATTTGAATGCAATGTTTTATTTATCATATTTATTATACTCTTTTTTGCGCTTATAAAGTAATTGAACAGTATATTAACATATATTAGTGAGTAATGGTGGGCTTAGCTAAAATAGATCTCATCCAGCCAACCAAGGGTATGTGGGTGACTTAACAGATGAGCGGGACAACTTAGAGTGCAGATCATATAATATTCTTAAGATAAAACACTTATAATTTCAATAAAAAATCAGCAAAACCTATTATACTATGTCAATATACAGGAACTAACTATTCACTTGTCAGTCCGTTACCGCGCGCCCCACCCCTCAGACCCAGTGCTGCGCGAATTGTGAAAAAAAAGGCGGATTCTTAGATAAAAATGCTAATTAATGAATAATGCATTTTTCTCGCTAAATAATGAAGCTAGGATAAAAAAAAATACTACCTTAAATATTTAAATAAAGAATCCAACACAGAATATTTTGATCTGTGTAATTCGAAAATTAATTGTAATTTAAAAAAAAATGAATATGCTAACAAATGCTACGGTGGACGGACAAGTGGCTATAAATAACATAAATACAATAAATAAATAAAATTACATATAATTAAAATAGATAACTAAAGTAAAGTTTTTAAGTAAGTTGGTTATGTTCAGACTATGATAACTGTGATGCTATGCTAGAAAGTGATGGACGGACAGTTTTGGATGCGTAAACGAGAGAGAAAAAGTTGTGGAAAAATTTGGTGTTCGCTTTAGTCAATTCAAACATCTTAGTATTTACTATTTGTACGGTTTACAGTAAAGTAAATGATAAAAATGATAAGAGAAATTATGGTGAACACTAAATTTATTGCTATATAAAATTACACTGGAGATTACGTTAAAAGGCTAATTAAATTGCTAATAATGATATGAGTACACTGTATGATGACTGAATGTGAACTAGTTATTTTTAATTATAATAATCATTATGAAATCTTCGCTGCGGGTGCGAGATGCTGACCGCGTTGAATGTACGGTCGTTTGCACCGTACACTATTTATAAACGAATAATTAAGTAAAGTCAATTAAAATGTAATTAATAAAATATAATGTTTTTATCAATGCATGTTTCTATAACAAATATATGCAAATATGAGATTAAGTTGACGGCGACGTCTTAAAGCTCCCTCCTCATTCGTTCATATTTAATGAGTGCGGGGCGGTGGGGAAGTTTTTAGCTTACTAGTAACTGGTCCCTTTAATTATTTATACTCAGTCAAGGTATCTTATCAGTTACCTGCAATTATCAATTATCCGCTCATGTATTAAATATTTATACCTTAAAATAATTAAATTACATTTCAAATTAATTGTAATATTTTAGCTTACTTAAACTTGTGTTTGCGTGTTTAAGAAAGGTTTATTTAATTCACACGTATTTGTTTTATCTGTACTATATTAATTTTGTATGTCGATTAAGAAATTTTCCAAAATATAACTTCGCCAGTGGGCGGGGATGGAGGCGGGCTTATCACCCAAGGGCAGCCCAGCCGGCCATCGACGCCGGTCTCCGTTCGTGCCATACGCCTTGCGCAACCACTCCGGCCATCGCCTCTGGTTCACCACACTCGTCACCACGGCTCACGAGTCAGTATACCTTATCTACAATAATTATGATTTATTAAAGCGAAGCTTCTTTACGGACTCTATCCGTGCTTAATGTCAGATTTCACCGTTACATGAGAGTGTCAGATTTTGCACCGTTACCAAAGAGTTATAGAATATAAATATATAGGAGCCAGGTGCCTCCGCACCATAGTGTGCGTGTCCTTCTGTCTAAGGGGGCAGGTGGCGGCGTTACGCCACCCGCAGCCCTATCTAGGGGGGGAACGTTACCCCCTCCCTAGTCGACGCCGATGGTGGAAGGGGCACCCATACTGTCGGGTGACCAACCCCCCCCCCCCCCCCCCCCACATAAAAATGCTGGTTTTCGGATCTGGAGATCGGCATCCGCATTGCACTGGGTGGACCCACACTGGCCAGGGTCGCGGCTGCTTCCGAAAGGGCGCCACGTGACCCTCACCAGTGTGTTGTGGGACGCCGCAGGTTTTAGTGGGTAGGCCTCTAACCCTTCACCGGACACAGGTCGGGTCGGGAGTCTTGGAATGGAGCAGAGTCCCACATACCGTCTCGTACTCTCCCGGTACGAGCGAGTACGAGACAGTGCCCATTGTCGGCAATGCTTTCCAGAACATTGTTAGTCTTAACACGGCCTCTACGCAACAAGAATCAGGCCTTTTTGCGCAAAGTAAAACCGGAAAACTGTCGACCCGCGCATCTGCAAACATCCCTGATGCAGTACAGAAACGCGTCAGCCGCAACAGTGCCCTGAAGACAGCCCCAGATTTGTGTGAACGAGTACTTATACCCTGTCCGTTTTTAAAGCCAACTCGTCTTAAACAAAGCTTGACTTGTCTTAACAATAAAGGCTGTGATCGCGCAGGGTGTGCTCGCCAGCGTCGGGCCCGGACGACTCGTGGGTGATGGTGCGCGCGGGGGAGACGGAGCCGTTCTCGTTCGGCGGACGGAGGAGAGCGGCTGAGCGGGCGCACACGCTGCACCTGCTGGCGCTGCGCCTGGACGGCTGGGCCCCGCCGGAGCCCGTGTGCGTGGACCGCGTCGGCGTCTACTTCCGCCAACTTCAGCACACGGTGAGTACAGCTGCGGCTGATGGGATCTAATCAGCTGAGTGCCTCGACTTTGTAAGCATCTATCGTTTAATGTGAAAACGTTGATAGTTTTCTTGATTAGCCGATCAAAGAATCCAAAATGAGTAGTCACTCTTGGTGTCTCTATATGATACACTAAGAGTGTATATGACACAATAAATTATTAGTAGTACTGCACTGTAATTACTAAATTAGGTTTTTATTTAATGGTCTAAGCTCAAGTATATCTCACGATATTGATTTGTAATTAACGGAATAAAAAAAAACATTTCTTTTCGTCTTAATAATAATGGTTGCGAATTTACTGCTTTATTTTTTAGATAGATCACAGTATAACTGAAAAAAAATATTACAGAGACAAGACACAGCGTAACTAAATGAATATTGTAAATAGATAATCTGAAAACTACTAGATGAGCCGCTTTGTAGTATCGTTGTTCAAGTAGTACATTAAATGTTATTATAATATAACCCAAAGAAGTTGCACACCGCGCAGTTAATTGTCGCTCGCAAACTTTAAGAAGGTTTTACATTTGTTACCTTGACTTACCACGTCTGAGTATTACATTTCGGGAAACATACAGATCCCTACAAATCCACATTTAACATTCATATTGGGTACGAGCGTATCGTAAAGTCTAATCCAGTGTCCACTTCCAACAGAAAACCGGCAGCACAGCGCGTATAGTACTCGAGGTATCGCTGGAAGGGTCGGCGCGTAAGTTGGTGACCGTTCGCTCTGCACTGCAACTCGTCAACCGCCTTCCGCACACTGTTGAGGTGCGGGTCGACCACAAACCCACGCAAGGTGAGAACGCCAGTTCCGTTGCCCAATAGATTCGACACTGTGATCTCATATGACTTAATCCCATATAAATTACACGGATAGTTCACACGGTGGTTAAGTATAAAGTATGACCTTAATTGGCTGTTTGACTAATTAAAATTTTGTAATAATTAGTAATAAATAAATAACTTTATTAATCGAGACGCGATTTCTCGACATTGCGACCAATTTTTGTTTCGAAAAGGTTCAAGTCGCCTTTCATTTCTTCCTTAAACTGTTTGTATCTAATAGTTAAACAGGCATTTCTTCACAGCGTTATCGTAATTTACGGGTTTTCCCAACAGGGCGAACGATAATATAGGTAAAATCCTCTTAAAAGGAGAGCCGTACTTTTATCACATCCCCATTTTTCATTGGACAACCAAACCCACAAATAGGCGATACCGTTATATGGTATATAGATATACCAATGAGTCGCACTAAGTGTATTAGTTCCAATTTTGTGCTAAACGTGTCGCTAAGGAGTGGAACTCTTTGCCTGAATCTGTGTTTCCTGACAAAGACAATTTAGAGGTCTTCAAGTCACTAGTAAATAAGTATCTTCTAGCAAGGCAAGCGCGTCACATTCTAGATCGGATCGTCGCTTACCATCAGAAGAGATATTGCGCCTACCTATTTACTATAAAAAACACGCACTCGATACGAAAAGCGATTGTTATCTGAAATGCGTTATTTGGTTGGCAACGTTGCCATGGAAACGATGGTATGTATACGCATTGTATTCATGAATTTAAAATGATGCGTCCCGTACGCTCGGAGTAGTAGGGCCGTAGTAGGAGTGGCGTGTATGTTCAGGCTTGTGGTAGCAGGTGCGGGCAGCAGTGGGGCGTGGATTCGTGGGGGCGGAGCACCTCTACTACGCCTCCTCCACCCCGTGGTTGTCAACTGCGGTAACTTGCCTCCCACTCTCTGTACTCTTCTACTTACTACATATTTCAAGTGTATGATTTGTGTGTAATAATCACGGATCGGATTAGGTAAACCTTGGAATGTATATGTTATAAGGAAATGCCGGTGGACTCTATTGTAATAAATCGTTTTCAGTATTGGACTGTAAATTTTTTAATACGACTATTATGTCAATATAATGATTGTTTTATCCAACTACCTTTTAAATACAGCGCTACCTATTCCGATTCTTAGCCTACCGATAGTAGCCAATAACAAGTGGTATATAAGTAATTAAATCAAAATGCCATTAAATCATTAAAAATTTATATCTAACATATTTGCTATCTTGCTTACCTTGTTTTTTAGCGTTAATACTAATATATAGCTGTATTCAATTTTAGAACGAATTAGTGGTAAAATAGGTATTGTTTGCACATTTTAGTTTGACTTTGAGTTTTATGAAAGAAATTACAATCGAGTAATTGAATGTAGTAATTTCCATTATATCTTTTATTATTGACAATTTTCTTTACATATGACCTGTTAATCCTAGTCTAATAGTTTTGATTCCGTTAATTTTCACAAGATACGCCGTTTCGATAAAAATTAAACAAAATAAATAAAAATGAATGATCATTTTCTTTAAAAAAATAAATTTTATTATAGATATCTTTTAATTCAATTTGAAAACCGAGTATGTTCTATAATACGTAAGTTCGGTTTAACGAGTCGATGGTTTTCGCCATTATAATAATATTATAGGAAGAAAGGAATTCCTTCCGATTAATTATTAAAATAGAAAAGGTAGCATTGAAAAATGTGTAAAATATATAAAACATATAAAAATCCCTTTTTGATTATCAAGGTAAGGCACACTCTAAGGTGAAAATTGTGAGTAAATACTGTATCAGGGCAATGGAGCGGCAGTAGCGTGCGAGTGGCGCAGGTGGGGTCGGGTGAGACCTGGGCGGCGCCTTTGGCTGCGCACCCCCACGCACTTTGGACACGCCCCCTACCGCGCCCCCCAGCCCCCGGCGCCCCCACTTCCAGCGCCTCCGCCTTGATACCCGCCGTTGCCCCCGCGCCCACCGCCATTGATTGGCGGGCCGCCTCCTCCCAGGCGGCTTTGCTGCATTACGAGTGTACAGCTCCACCGGATTACGTTTACAGGTGGGTCGGTTTTTTTCTTTTTTTACACCCCTAGACAACTTGGGCACCCTCCAGACGCGTGGGTGAATTATCATGAATTATCGGCTCTGTAGATGAAGTATTTATTCTACAATGCAGCAATATTATTGTAGGTCAATTCTGTGTGCTGTGGGTTGCATGTTTACAGTAGTACGTGAAAAAACCAAAACAGAAGTATTTTGTGTCGATGTCTATATTTCATTATACTTACCAGTTTTGTCCTTCGAGCAGGATCGCAGGACTGCCATGAAACCAATCCTTCTCGTCCAGTTGACAGCCCTCGCGCCGTCTCTCGCGGTTGCTTCCGATGAAGGCTTCTGACCCTTCTCGGGTACAAGCCAACCTCGATTGGTGTTTAGTTAGTAGTGATCGGAAGCGACCGCCACCTCAAGAGAGGGTTGGTGCGAAGGCAGTCGGGTGGAAGAGAAAGATTGATTTCATAACGATCCTATGATCATCGCTAGAAAATACTTTTGTTTTGGTACTTGTTAACGTGCTGATTTTAGGATAAATACAGCTTATCTGTATCTTGTTACTATGTAAACTAGGTGATGCAGTCGCTAAGCATAAAGCTTCGCTGGCACCATATATTGGAACGGAGCGTTATACGAAAAAAAATACTGTTAAGTAAATTTTAAAATTCCATAAGAAAAAACTTTCAAATAGGCACGCTTTTTTTCGATAGGAAATCCCATAGAGCTAATGTTTTTTGTTCATAACTCTTTATTTTTGTAATTTCAAAATTCCGTCCGTCACAATCTGGTCCTAAATGTGTTGATTCGATTCCACACAAAAATGATTAAATTCGGCTAAGAACTCGGGAAGTTATGGCGTAACAGACATTGCGTCATTGGAGCTGTTACTGTGTCAGTTGACTGATCGACCCATCACTTTACATATCCTGTCATTGCGACCAAGACACCTTTGGCCGTCAGATATCTGATCAGTCTTGTGAGCCTACTTGATTGGCAGTGAAAAAATCAAATCCTTACCCCTTATTCCTTCCACTTTCTACTTGCTTCTTTGCGTAAAAGCATCCTTATTTATTAATATGTGGATTTATCAATTTTATGGTTAAGGCTAGGGCTGTTAAGGATGTCAAGTAGGATATGGTTAACATAAAATAAACAACTACTAACAATATAAAAAAACAGTGATACATAGAGAAAAAATTGTCTAAAATTTTAAAATAAATAAAAACTTTGGGTGACCAATTCAGCTTATTTTTTGTTTATGCTGATGCTGATGTTCAATTTCTCCCCCCCCCCCCTTTTGACACATGGACACCCTCCCACCTACCCTTTCCCTTTTTCTACCCTCCAACGCATGTATAGAAAGTTAGATAAAAAACCCTAGATCATTGTACAATCAATGAGTATAAAAACTACGTTTTAGGACGTGTAAAAGTGACTGAGCGTCTCGTCTTTATTCAGGTTCTGCTGTTCAATCGTGCGCGAGCGCTTTCCCCCGGACCGTGGAGAGCCAATAGCCGGGCATACGCTGACACTGGTACCAGCTCTGCGGTTGGAGAACCTTCTGCCTGTGGAACTCCACTATCGTTGTGGGCAAGGGCCCGCTTCTGGCACTTTGGCCGCGGGGCAGACCTGGCCCTTCCACGAGGTACCGTTCTTTGCCGCTACGTCTAGTTTACTTTGTGAGGTTTCTTCATTTCGGATATTTTCTTTGGAATCCTTCGATCCTATCGATATGGACTCTGACGGACGACCATATTGGACAACAGTATTCGAGGATACTTTTTTGCTAGACTTAAGAATAGATAAAGGAAGCTATACTTTTTTTGTCGATCTTATGATAAAGCTTAGCTTTTTATTACTTCTGTTCTGCGTCGTAGTGTGAATAGAAATTTAATTCCTCGTATCATAATACACCCAAATCCCTCACAAGCGCTTTCTTAGTTAAAATGATGTCCTGGATATTATATATGGATATTATAGTAGATATGTTTTTTTTCTCCTGGTAAATGATATAACGCAACATTCACCCACATTACTAGTTCTGTCCTTCCGTAACATTTGTGAATATATTAAGGTCATCTGCTTAAAGAATAGCAGGGCATGACAATTGTCTAAGCACATCATTGATAAAGACATTTAAAAAGACAGGCCTTTGTTATGAGCCCTGAGGGATCCCTGAGGTTAGAGCCACCGGACTAGAAGAATAATCTTTGGAAGTGATAAGTTGAGTTCTATTATCTAAGCAGTATGTTATCCATCTAAGCAAGGTATACAATAATGAGAAAATTTAAGGTATAGAAAACCATGATCAACTCGGTCAAATGCTTTGCTGAAATCTATGTAAGTGGAGTCGACTTGACCACCAGACGCAAAAGTACGGAAGATGTAGTTCTTATATTCTAAGAGGTTGCTAAGTAATTTATGGTATTCCCCTAGGTAAACGTGGAAGAAGGAGTGGAGTTGTCAATCCGGTTGGAAGGTTTCGGATGGTCGTCCGCATTACTGGTGGGGGGAGGGGGTGCCCCCGCTACAGGGTCGTTCACCGCGCGCCTTAAACTTCGCGACACTCGCTCGCGTCGCCTCTACCTCACCGCACGCGTCACCATCTCGACCGCGAACGCTGTTATGGTATGTGATAGTCCAAGCAATAAGTTATTCAATGTGACGATATTTTTATAATAAAGCAACTTTTTTACGTTATTTATATATTTTTTGCGCACAATTTATATTTAATCCTGATATTTTGTTTAATTCTGATATTTATATTAAGTAAACAATCCTTTTTTAAGGGAACTGATAAGTCTTATGAGTTTTATGGTAATACTCGTTTGCGCACTGTTTAACTTTCGCAAGAATCGATTGTGACGATAATCTCCAGCTCATTAGTGCTTCGGAATAATACATTCGCTATAATGCATTTTTTCCCTGTTGTCACATTGTAAGCTGACTTTATTTTCAACCTTGCACAAGTAGTCCGCATTCATAAACCATACCAAGTGCGCGCAGTCATGTCATATTTCTTAAGATTAATGGTTTTTTTAAGACTTTTATACAATATATCGTTCTTCTATAGAATTTATTTTGGAGTGTGTGCTCAGGAGCTGCATATGCTCATACCGCTATCACCCTTCTTCCATCGGACATCGAGATACACTGCGAGCTACCACCCCTTCTTGGTTGCTATTCCTATCTGTTGCACCAACTGTTTCTCAACATCTTTTATAATACGTACAGCAAAGAAGTGGAACTCCCTCCCTACGTTTTTATTTCCGAGTATTTATAACCCGTCTTTAAGGTCAGAGTGAATATGCACTTTCTGGGTTAGCTTCGTTCTTCGTTCCATTATGGGTCCTGTTTTGGCCACCGGGCTTAATTGGGAACAAAAGTGAACCCATTAAAAAAACTTTTTGAACACGTCAATCGGCTTGTGACACAAGTGAACAAACTAGGTTTTGTGGTGGGCAGGTATCGGTTTCCGCCGCGTACTGGCTGGTAAACAGGTCGGGGCTGCCTTTAGTGTTTCGCGCAGAGGGCGCGGGTGAAGCGGCTGGGCAGGGGGTGGAGCACGAGGTGGCGCGTGTCGTAGCCCCGTTGCTCTTCTCCTTCGCGGGCGCCGACGCCGCTCCTACGCTGGCAGCCAGACTAGGCAGCGCCCGAGCAGCTCAACCTCAGGTCGGTACTATTGACAAGTTTATTTATTTATTTGCAATCAAACACGGGACTAAAATGTATTAGATTGCATTATGTTTACGTGTTGCACCAGCTGCTGGCATGCAAACGTTAAGACTTGTAATAAAATAATGAATAAGCAATGTCATAATTAAATTCTAATGAAAATATCACTACAATGTAAAAAAAATTACAATTAAATACTAATAATAATTATAAACAATCCCACAATTAAATTTAAATAATAATAAGCAAATAATATGCTCTCTCTATATTATTAAAGTGATTAAGAATACCTTCTTAAAACAGATTGACTTTGTTGTAATCAACGATGTTATAAAGCTATAAAACTACTATTATTGTGTTAACAGACTCGATAGTATCGAATCAATCATGTTTCACTAGTCGGAATAATCTATTATTCCATGACAATTTTGGATACATTGCATGTATCACTAATATATGCTATTTGTCAATAATGCACAAATGATTTGCATTTTTCACTTTGCGAATTGCTGTTATTTCGAATTGTATGTGCTGTGGTAATTTGTTATTTTAATAGTAATTAATATTTTATTGCGTGTGCTGTGCTTGCTATTTCCCGTCTACAATACTGTACTTTGCAGTTAGTTACATTCGTGATGAAATGAAATGAAAGTTACTTTATTCAAATGCACTCAAAGTAAGTTCTTCGAATCGTCCAACATTTTCACCTACCACCCATTCACTAAATCTTTTAACTGACAAGACCAACGGGCGCAAGAAACTCGCCAGTTTTAACAGAAGTAACGACATTTACAATATTATACGTCGTTATTACAATAATAGTAATATTATCGTTTTATTACATCGTTGTTTTCAACAAAGTGAACGAGTAGCTGTTTTAAATTAGTATACTTAAACATAGCAATAATATACAAAGAATAAACGATAAACTAAAGAAAACAACGCTCATTAATATCGATAATTTGGCAGTGGTGCTCCCCGTTCGGGCTTGGGCCGGGAGTGACGGTGAAGCGCCTGACGTGCCGGGGCGGGGCGGGGGTGGGGCTTGATGAGGGGGCAGAGTTAGGGGCGGAGTCAGGAGAGGAGCGAGAGTACTGGGTGGGCGTGGAAGTTCGCGCGGGTCGCGGACGCCGCCGCCATACCAACGTGGCCACCTTCTCGCCACGATACCAGCTGCACAACAACACGCATTACTGCATCCAGTTCGCGCAGAAGTGCACCGCCACCACATTGGTAAAGCTCACCAACTCTTTTACGATAATTTACTAGTGTTTAATTGTTTATGGCCCTAAGACTGTTTACTGGCTGTTAACGTTCGAGTACGTGTCTCAAAATGAAACCACAAGTAGTTTGATCTAATATGTTGTATGACATTTACAAATATAATATGTATTAGGTTTAATTCCAAATAGTTAATGAACCTATATGATTCAAATAAGAAATTATAGCGTATGTCAGCATAATACAACGCCATCTATGATCTAAAAACGTTAAATACGATCTTAATAATATAATCAATCAGTTAATTTATAAATATGTTCAGTTATAAAACACGGTATTTTCATGAATAAACTCAATGTGACAACCAATTAGTGACTAACATTGTATTTATTTATTCAATCGAAACAAATGATCATATTTATAATTAACATAAAAATGTATTACATCTAGACCCATAGTTTTCTATGCTAACAACCAGCAAATAAAAAAAAGAGAAATTAGTAAGGCACAACAAACGTTTAAAAAAATTAAATTGAGCTTATAAAGATAGATGGCTAAATATGTGCTGCCATTGCTCGTTATATCTATTGCAAATAGATACTTTCCAATGTATAATCTATCTTAAATCTTCAGCTTCTTACCAAAAGATATTTGTTCTCTGTACCCAGTCTGACCCGGGTGCGATGGCGACACACGTGGTGGCCGTACCCGGGTGTTACTTACCCTGGCATTGGCCGAGAGCTGGTCGACCACGTTTGTTATGCGCACGCCTATTGGCCACCACTCCCCCCTCTTCCGCGCCCATACCTCTCACCGCCTGGTCTGGTGGATGCCGGATTGATGCACCCAGGACGACGCACTTCGCCTGCAGGTCGGTTTCACCTTCAACTACCTTTGGAACACCATTTTTGAAGTAAAACTTCTTAACGCATGCTTGACTTGGGGGGTAAACTGGTGAATGCGTGAAGTAAACGGTCGAAAACAGCAAGTCGTTTATTTTTCATTTAAAAACTATGTCCTGTTCAAAATCATATAGGGGAGGAACGCGAGTTAAAATTTTAGAGTTTTCTATTCTATTACTTTTCTATTTATAAAAGATTTTGAATTGAAATCACATGTATCACAGTAAAAATGGCAGTACAGAAGTAGGCGATAAGAAGTTGCCATATGTCAAAAAGGTTATTTGTGAGGGCAGTTAATAGAAAGATAATTTAATGTGAGTAAATCAAACGAACAATAGATCTGAATGCATCTCAAAATCTAATATCAAAACGCTCAGCCTGGTTTTAAAATTTTATATTTAAAAGTCTTTAATATATATAGTAAATATTGATTTGCTTGTTTCTGGGGAATAAAACAGTAATATTATATTCAAAGTACCTAATTTGTTGGACTAAAATATCTAAATTAGATGTTGGTCTCGGTTGTTACTAAAGTACAAATTTAGCAATATATAATGGGTATAATTAACTGTTATATTTGTATTTTGTTACCGTGCCAAATAAATAAATACTGCATTTTGAATCGATTGTTGATTTCCTTAAGCTGGAAAGGATTATACTGTGAGCTATTGTAATTTGTGACATATTGGTATCGCCAAAATTATGTTTAACTGTTAAAATTATAAATTCACAATAGATATATTTCTCACGATGCTCAAGAGCCTGTAAAGTTCTTCTCCTGACAGGATTGTTCTTTACAATAGTGTATTTACTTGAAGGGATTTTATTGAACGTTCATATACCTTTTACAGTCAAATCTATATCTAAAAATTTCATGACACAGTATGTGACCGCGGTGAATCCGAAACTACTTAACCGATTTCGATGATTTTCCTTCATGTTGCTCAATTTTTTCGGACTTAGGACATATGATAGGTTTTATTTTTTATTGCAAATTAAAATAACTGAGCCACAGCAAAGCGTGGTAGGGTCAGCTATTAGTTATATATATTGCTTTCTATTCTGGAAGTGGACTCTAATTTACGTTGAATTTCAATGTGATTACTCTTGATTGTTTTTGTTCGTGTATACAACGTACAGAGAGGTGGGGGGCAGCGCTGGAGGGGGTGGGGGTGGATACGTACTGCTGCGAGTTGAAGTGGTGGTGGCAGGCGCCTCTCTCTACGTGGTGGTTTCAGGAGCTGATGCAGCACCACCGCCGTTGCGCATCGACAACCACTCACCTGTCTCCATCATGTTCCACCAGGTACATACAATTCGTCATCTCAAACAATTGTGAAGATGCGTTGATAAATCATTGCTGTACAGTTCACTCGTACATTGACATGTAGATGTGCAATCATTACCCTAGCGGCCTCTAATGAGCGGGTGGTCAAATTGGAGTGGGTACAAATAACAGCAAATTACCACAAACTGACATAACTCCCCAGTGGATAATAAACTGTATTGTTTGAAGAGAAAATTGAAAATCAATTAAAGCAATTTGTTATTTTTGATGCCATTTTGTAGTGACTCGCATTATTATACAGGGTAAACAACCCTAACAAGCCGTAACCTACCCATGTGAACATGTCAATATAGATGTTAGATAAATCAATGTCAAAAAATGGAAATAGTAAACAAAACAACTTTCAAATCTCACTCGATCAGCTGATCGGTCATTTTGTAAAAAGACATTGGAGTAATTAAAAGTGTTCGGCGCCCACTAGGATCGTCCGTTTGCAACGTATACCCTGCACCATAGTTAAAGACGCTGCTGTCAATGAGTTAGGCCCACTAATATTTCTTTATTTATTAAATAACTTTATAAACTGAATGCATATTTATCAATTGTAAACAACTGACATTGTGTAATAACCACTTTTCCTTACATCACTTTGTACGTAAATAAATTATTATAAACTCATCTGTATATCTGTACTCATTAAGGGTGCTTTGGACCAGACCTTTTTGAGGACATATCCTATTGTTTGCCATGATCTGCGTTCATCCGACTTACCCGTACACATTTGCCTGACAAACTTATCTTTTCAATCTTCTTCTATCCGTCCTCTCTACACGTCCAAACCATCTAAGCATCCTTTCTATCTTTGTCGTTGGTTAAAGAGGTGACTATCTATAGCCTCTGCCACACCACATCGCTCTCTTATCACACCATTCCTTGTTTTATCCATGCCCAATACTTATAAACTCGGCTTCCTTAACAGATAGGATGCTCGGAGGAAAGCGTGGTGGGCGCTCATGGTAGTGTACGGTGGGCGTTACCGGAGCCCGAGGGCGCGTGTGGGTTGGTCCTTCGAGCACCTGGAGGCACCCGCGCCACGCTGCACCTGGCCGAGCCTTCGCCCCCGCCCACCACGTTGCTCTACCAGAACTTCATCATGGTCGCCTTCACGCCAAATCAGCACAGGTGCGTAGCCACCAAAAAAGAAAAAACAGTGCGGTTTAGGGAAGATGCGAAGTTAAAATTATAAAGCGTAGGAACTAAGCGTCAAAAAGATATAGAAAGCCACGCCAGCTACGTACTCTGACGTCGAGAGACAGCTGGCTCCTATATATATCGTGTAAATACATTTAACTTGGTATGCGTCAGATTTATTAAAATCTGACGTTTAGCACGGATGGCGTGGACGCGCGGCACGATAATTATGCTAGTGGCACGAATGTCCCTACACAAGCTTCGCTTTAAAAATAGAAATAAGCGTATGAATATATGATTAACATAACTATACTATTCATAATTATGTAATTGGGTAAACCTCGTTTAATAATTAAAATAAGTTAAAATAAATAAATAAATTCTCATACCGTACGCTCCTTGATCATCGACATAAAATGCGTTTTGCTCATTATAACAATTTTAAATACGTTGATTGAAAATCGACAGCTATGGTGTTAAGTCGTGAAGTTGCCAGCAACTTACAGGGCCTGATTTTCTCCCTTTAATTTATTTTTTTAAGGGCTTTTTATAATTATCATAATACAACATTGTGCATCCTGCTGATTTCAAACAAGTTCGGTCACGTTTGTTCAAGTTCCCGTCCTTGTTATCATTTCATATGTTTTCATTTAGTGATGCGGGCGGGCCGGCAGCTGACGACGAAGATGTATTGGTGCTAGAAGTTCCATTGGGATCCACTAAAGTCATATTAGGAAAGAAAAGATACGGTGACAGGTGAGATTGCTTGCTTTTTTGTGATTTATATTTTTTTTATTGGGTTTAGTTACATTAATGAATGTTCTTGTGTAGTTTATAACTTGCAATTATATTTTGACCATTTTTATATAGTAACTAGCGACCCGCCCCGGCTTCGCACGGATGGAATGCTCACTATATTATGCATGTATTATACATATAAACCTTCCTCTTGAATTACTCTATCTATTTAAAAAAAACCGCATCAAAATCCGTTGCGTAGTTTGAAAGATTTCAGCATACATAGGGATATAGGGACAGAGAAAGCGACTTTGTTTTATACTATGTAGTGATTTGTGGTTGTTTGTTTTACTTTCTTCGCATTCCCAGAACATTAAAAAAAAATCATCTAATTTTACCATCCTGCACCAAAATATTGCTAGTGTAATCTCTAAAGTCGAAATATTGGAGTTAACGTTATTAGAACTAAAAGACGATGAAAATGAACCAGATGTTATATGTTTATCTGAGACTTTCGTCATGTTAGGATATGAGCATTATTTAAAAGTATGCAGATACGTAACTGCATCTTGGTATTGTAGAGGCAACAAGAAAAGGGGCGGTACCTGCATGCTAGTAAAAGTAATTTAGATTTCAATGATACACTTTTGCTTAAGAATAACGTTGTTTCCAAAATTTCTGAATGCTTCGGTGTAGACATCCCCTCGGAAAAAGTTGTAATATTGTGCCTTTATAGAACTCCTAGTGATCCACTCTTGTTTCTAGATAAACTGGAATGTGTGCTTAATATGATATATAAAAAATATAACAAAGGCTGGAAAATCATATTGGCCGGCGATATGAACATAAATACTTTAAAGAAAGGTAAACTCACAAATTACTTTACAGATCTAGCCCTGATCTGTAACTTAATTATGCATATTATTGAACCTACTAGTAGATCATCCTGTCTGGATCTTATTCTCAGCAATATAAAAGATGCTACATCCTCGGTTATACCCCTGCATCTTTCAGATCATGAAACAGCCCAAATGATAAAGGAGACCTTTCTTTTCGGGCCAAAAATGTACCTTGGTACAAGTTATTTGAAAATATTCATAATAATGTACAAACACTTATTTCATAAATAATATACCCATAAATTAGATTTTTATAAAGATAATAAAACACTTTAAATTATACACTGCGTAGAACGAAACGCTAATGTGGCACTTGTGTGTGACAGTCGGTAAGATTTTAACAAGTTTTTCGCGGCTCTGGAACACGGTATTTTAGTAAAGTCCGTAGGCGTAGGCTGATAAAATAACTAAACGCTAAGAATGATTCGCAATATCAAGAAATATCTATTTTTGCTCTTGATCCTTCTGTATATATTAAAAACAGAAGAATTCATAAAGCATTAAGCAGTGTGTCGCTGATAAACTTGTATACATTTTATGTTTAAGACTGAATATCGAAAAATGTTTATATAACTTTAAGTTACAAAACGCTTCAAAATCAAAACAATTGTGCTTGCCAGCTATAAAAAAATTGCAAGGAATGTATATTTTTGAATGATTTTTTTTAGTGGTACAAATGTATTTAAATTACATTCACACTAATTAGCCTAGCCCAAAGTAAGCACTGTAAGACTCGGGTTATGGATACTAGGGTAACTGACACACATACATATAGATATGCAATACCCATGACTCATATACAGATGCTCGTATTCATCATACAAACAGCGAAAGGTAGAATCCCTATCGTTGAACCAAATGATAGTTAGTCTTAAAATCTATATCTTTTTCTTATTATTATTATATTAATTACTTCTTATGTAAAGTCTTATATTGCTAAGTTGTCTGTTTTGTTGCTTCTATATAGATACTAGCGGACCCGGCCACGCGTTGCTGTGTTATAAATTAAAATAAAACCTATCCTATCTTTTAAGTTAGATCAAATAACAGATAGTTACGAAGTTTGATCAAAATCGGTTAAGTAGTTTAGGAGTCCATCGCGGACAAACATCGTGACACGTAATTTATATATATTAAGATGTAAAAATTAATAACAATGACGTGCAGATCGCAATTATGGCGTCGCAGCGCGGGTCAGCAGTTGGTGCACGAGGGTAGTTCGCCACCGCAACCCACCGACGCGAGACCCGACGACAACACTCTCTCGCCTCACGCCATGGTATGATGTACAATGAAAACAATTTAATTTATTAAACATAATGAAATAAGCTTAGAGAGCGTGTATTGTTGTGGTGTGCTCAAGTAAAAATACACATATGCACACTTAATGTATAAACTTCATTCGAGAAATTTTATATTTATTTAATAGAAAAATCAACGCATTGGATTTTTATTTAAACAAGTAGTATGTATTGTGTATATATAAATTGATACTTTTTTATAATTTTATGTGTTTATGTAATGCATTTTTTAATGCTTCTTTTAAGATTAATAAAAATACTAGAAAAAATCGGGAATCGAACCCGCCACCTTTGGAAGTTTGGAAGTGTTGCTGGTTCGATTCCCGTCTTAGATTTTACTTGTCAGCCGAGTCGATGTTTTCTAGTATTATTCTATTTATTTATTTTTTTATTTTTCTACTGCCTATAATTTGCTTTTGAAATATTCCCGCATTATTTTACTGTATACTACCGTTCACTATTTAGTTCTTACACTTCCGCGTCCATTACACATTTGAATAAAACAACTTTTATACGGATTTAGCTCATAATTTATTTTATATTTAATCCCGTTATTTAATTAGAGCCATGATGATGGCTAAGGCAATGGTCGACAGATATTTTCTACTACCTTCACAATATTTTAATCGCGCACGTCCCTAATTGCCTAACGTGCCCGATTAAAATAAATGACGACCATTGCCTTAGCCATCCTGTAATACCGTTCATCACATCAGTTCCACTGTAATAGTAGTCTAACGCGGTGGTTTTCATTTGTGGTGGGTACAGGTCCTGGATATCGAAGAGGCGGCGCCTCGACCGGGAGTGGCGTCCCGCCTAGTGGTCAGACGCGCCGATGTGCGTCGCGCCTCCACTCAGGCATGGCGTCTAACGAGGCAACGCACTATGGCATGTGCGCATGCCAACCTATGCGTACGAGCTGCTCCACCCGCTGGCCTAGTTCCTGGCAATCGAGCTGTGTTAGCCATGGTACGTTCCTCTAGAGCAGGACTTACCAACCAGGGGGCGTAGAGAAAAGTAGAGGGGGCGTAATAGGTGAGGGTGTAATAGGCACGGGTGCAATAGGTACGGGTGTTATAGCATAATATGTATTATTAAAGGGAATGTAATAATGTGTTACTTATTTTTGTTGAAACTTAATTAAGGGGGTATATATATTTTTTTTGGTTTGGAGAGGCTCGGCGAAGTAAAATTTGGGGAAGCCTGCTCTAGAGATATAGTAGACGATGCTTTAGGATACGAAGAATTTAGTACTTTCCTAAATGACTTTGTAAAATGTTGTATTTCAAGTAGCTTAACAGCAAATAATGGGAATCGTGACAGTAAGAATTGTCTTTAATGTGAATAGTAAATAAAAGCGAACCCAAATGTGAACCTTGGGGTATGCTGTGCCATAGAAGCAAAAAAGTATTATTGGTAAACACACTCATGGAATGTATAATTGTAATATTTCCCACATTCACACCAATTAGCACATAATGCACACTATATGATGCATAGATATGATCAGATATAGATAATATTCATAGAAATAATTATAAATACCCAGGACTTAGGTACAAATACTCGTATTCATCACACAAACATCTACCCCTTCCGGGATTTGACTCCAGGATCGTCGGTTCGAAAGGCAGGATCGCTAACGTTGCATCAAACGGTCAAATAATACCTAGGAAACGAGATTTAATTGCTGGTTAAACAATAAGGGTGGGTTTCCTGCTACGTGTGTTTCCAGGGCCATCACAGTTTCTCATTCTACTATTTCTACATTATTTAGTTTACTGAGATTTTTATACGCATAGAAAGTCAAGCATATTTATACATCTATTCTATCACGGTTACTCGTATTATGTCTATAAGAATGTCCGTAATAAAACCAGCCTATATCATCATCATCATATCAGCCGTATGACGCCCACTGCTGGACATAGGCCTCCCCCAAGGATCTCCACAACGATCGGTCCTGTGCCGCCCGCATCCAGCGTTTTCCCGCGACCTTAACCAGATCGTCGGTCCACCTCGTAGCGGGCCTACCCACTGAGCGTCGTCCGGCACGCGGTCGCCATTCGAGAACCTTTCCGCCCCAACGGCCATCGGTTCTCCTTGCTATGTGTCCTGCCCATTGCCACTTCAGCTTCGCAATTCTTTGAGCTATGTCGGCGGTTTTTGTTCTCCTACGGATCTCCTCATTTCTGATTCGATCGCGTAGGGAAACACCAAGCATAGCTCTCTCCATTGCCCGCTGAGCGACCTTGAGCCTTCTAACAAGACCCATAGTGAACGACCAGGTTTCACTGCCATAAGTCATCACTGGCAACACACACTGGTGTAAGACTTTCGTCTTAAGGCACTGAGTTATTTTGGACGCGAAAATGTATCGCAGCTTCCCGAACGCTGCCCACCCGAGTTGGATTCGACGAGAGATCTCTTTCTCGAAGTTGGACTTACCTAACATTATTGTATGTCCTAGGTAAACATAATGGTCAACAACTTCGAGTGTAACGTTCCCAGCATTTACTGGAGCGGGTGTAACATGGGCGTTGGACATAATTTTTGTCTTGTCCATGTTCATCTTAAGACCCACTCGTTGGGATGCGTTACTGAGATCTTCGAGCATGGTGCTCAGGTCTTCCAAGGTCTCAGCCATTAGGACCACATCATCGGCAAACCGAAGATGCGTCAGGTACTCGCCGTTAATGTTGATGCCAAGTCCATTCCAGTCCAGAAGCTTAAAAATATCCTCCAACGCAGCAGTGAACAGTTTCGGAGAGATAACGTCTCCCTGTCTCACTCCTCGCTGTAGTTGGATAGGATTAGAGCTCTGGCTCTGTACTCGGACCGACATGGTGGCGTTCTGGTACAGGCACCTTAACACTTCGATATACCTGTAGTCTACTTGGCACCTCTGGAGAGACTGCAACACCGCCCAAGTCTCGATCGAATCAAAGGCCTTCTCATAGTCCACCAACGCCAGGCAAAGTGGCCGATTATACTCTTCGGTCTTCTGTATAACCTGCCGCAGCGTATGAATGTGGTCTATGGTGCTAAAGCCTTTTCGGAAACCGGCTTGTTCGGGAGGTTGGAAGTCGTCAAACCTGCGAGCAAGACGATTCGTAATGACCCTCGAAAACAGCTTGTAGACATGGCTCAGAAGCGAGAAGGGTCTGTAGTTCTTCAGTAGGGTTTTATCGCCCTTTTTAAAGAACAAAATCACCTCGCTTCTGCTCCATGCCTTCGGCGTTTTGCCCTGGACGATGACAGAATTGAAGAGCTTCTGGAGGACTTTAAGTACCGGCGTGCCGCCCGCTCTCAGAAGCTCTGTTATAATTCCGTCATCTCCCGCCGCCTTGTTGTTCTTTAGCTGTTTGAGGGCTATTCTAATCTCGTACAGGCTGACGTCCGGGATATCGTCGTTATAGTGTCGGGTAAGCTTGGCTCTAGGATCTCGAGCTCTGCTTTGGCCTGGTGTGATACTGGAATACAGCTGCCTATAGAAACTCTCAATCTCTCTCAGGATTTCAGGAGTCGATGAAATGATACTGCCGTTTTCAGTTTTCAGCCTCGTCAGTTGACTTTGCCCAATAGACAGATTTCTAGCGAACACTTTGGAGCCTTTGTTCCGCTCTATGGCCTCTTTAATACGCTCGGTATTAAATTGGCGAAGGTCGCTCGTCAGCGACTTCGAGATCTGTCTATTAAGCTGTCTATAACGTAGGGCATCCGCTGAGTCTTGCAGTCTCATTTCATGTCTCTTATCCATGAGTTCGAGTGTATGTGCGGAGAGTTTCTTCAATTTGGGACGGTGGGTTTTGAAGAATTTTGACCCTACCGTACGGACAGCATCCACAACCAGGTCGTTCAGATCGTCCACATCTATGCTGTTATCAAGGGTCTCGAAGCGGTTCTGGAGCTCGAGCTGAAAGCGCTCGGGGTTTTGAATCTGGGTCGGCACTGATCGGAGCGTAGATTTTATCAGTCGCGATCTTTCAAGCTTCACGTTGATATTCAATGTGCCTCTTACCAGTCGGTGATCGCTCCCTGTCTTAACAGCGTTGATCACAGAGACGTCATTGAATATTTGCTTCCTCGTTGACATGATAAAATCGATCTCATTTTTGACCTTGCCGTCGGGACTTATCCAGGTCCATTTGCGAGTTGCGGGCTTTCTGAAGAAGGAGTTCATCATATAGAGGTTCTCCCTCTCCATGAAGTCCGCCAGCATCTGGCCTCTGTCGTTCCGTTCCCCAAATCCAAATTGCCCCACTCTCAACTCGTCACCGCAGCGCTTCCCCAACTTTGCATTGAAGTCCCCCATCACAACCGTGTAGTGGGATTTGTGACTATGTATGGCCCTAGAAATCTCCTCATACATAGCCTCCACTTCGTCATCGTCGTGTTTCGAGGTTGGAGCGTATACCTGGATAACTGTCAACGAATACCGTGCCGATATTCTGAGTACCAAGTATGCCACTCTGCTGGAAACACTACCGATGGATAGCACGTTGTTGACGAGGGACTTGTGGACGATAAACCCGACACCACCCACGGACAGTTGGTCGCCCTCCCGGAAGTACAGCAAGTTACCGGAGTTCAAAATTATCGTGTCCTCTCCCTCTCTTCGGACTTCAGACAACCCGATGACGTCCCAGTGTAACTTGCCGATAACTTCTTCCAACTCTGTAATTTTCGCGTCGGTCCTCAATGTGCGCGTGTTATAAGTTGCCAGGTCCAGTCGTCGGTGTTGGTAGCCGCAACCTACCCGGGGATTCTTCGCACCCCCTGCCGCACCGTTACCGTAGCCGCTACCGTAGCTAGGAATGGTTTGGCTGCCGGGGACTAGGGGCCGTTTCTTTGTGTGCCTATCCATAAGGGGTTTTGCCATAATCGCCACGCTTGGCAGGCGGGTTGGCGATCGCAGTATAACCCGTACGCATAAAGAGATGCTGCTGCCCATCTCCTTAGGTGAGGTTTCCCTTAGTCGGCTCTTACGACACCCACGGGATGAGAGGGGAGTAGTGTTATTCTAGGCCGGCACTACACGGCCTAATGATTACAAATTATTCGTCTTTTACGATACTTTTACTAAGTGCATAGAGTAACAGCTCCTGATAGTTGAGAGGGAGAGATAAATTAGAGAAGATAGAGAGAGAGCGTTTCGTTTGTAGGGCAAGAGGTGCGAGTACACATATTCTTTCTTTCTCTCATAGCCAGTTACGTTTCTTATATCTAATATATATATAAAGAAGTTTTGCTTCAGTCGTGTGGTCTAAAACACCCTCTTTTTTTGTTTTACTAATGAAATATTGAAACAAAGTCCCGCATTACTGGCATTAAATAATAGTTTTTGTAAGTGTTGTAAATATTTACCTAAATTGACAGGAACTGGCGCCTCACGAGCGAGGTGCGCGTGCGCAGACCGTATCGTGGCACACGCTGCGACCTGGTTCGGGTCGATTGGGCGTGGCTTTGCACGCGCACGGACCAACACGAGTACTGCGGATCACCGACGCAGCCGCACCGGTTAGTATTTATTTTTATTTGTTTATTAGGTCTGCCAACATTTTTTACGCTAAAACTATATTCAATACTTACATCTATTATATTTAAAAAAAGTAAAAAAAAGTTTACTAAGTAAATAGTTTATGAAATGAGATTTTGCGAAATGGGCTTAAGAAATGTTTACTTTATGATTTAATTTTAATATGAATTCTTTTTGGACATGGTTAATCCAATTAACGATTAATGATTATGAATAATAATTTTAATCATTTTAAATTTGATCGCGATAAATTAATCATAATATTATTTTTTTTAATTATGATTATTAATCATAAATTTTTTATTCGTTAATCAGATGAACCTTTGGCCAACACTGTTATTTCTAAAGAGTTCTATAGATCATCCTAGTATACAGTTGCCTTTTTTACCGCTATTATTATCATTAATTCTTTTGGCTTCGTGACATAGTCTTAAATTAATATAAAGGCCATAGGACGATAAGAATACCGAATCGGCCCCAGAGAGGTATCTGGCTCATAATTTTAGGAAATGTTGGTACTCATAAGATACGTCGATGCTGAAAGTTTCAGCTTTTTATCTATTACCGTTTCTGAATAAATCTAAAAATACTGAATTTCAGTAAAAAAAATCATTCTCAGCACCATGTGAATCGATTGATCTAAATACAGGATATGTTTTGGGGCATGGTGGTAGCTTCTAAGAAAAAAAATATAAGCAATATCTGTTCATAAGAACCTATAAAAAAACGAGGTTATTTTCTTGTTTTTAATTTTTAATCATGTTACGGGAACGCTAAAAATATGAATCTATTTTTTTTTAATTCCTCATTCAATTTTCGATGAAATTGTGATCTTGGGATTTTTTTTAAAACGTTACGCCATATTGAAAAAAAATAAAAACCGATTAGCTGCTCAAAAATTGATTTCTTATTATGATTTAACTCTTGCAATGATAAAATACAGAACATTTGCAATTATTGTACTAGTGAAAACAACAGAATAAATTATGAACACTCATATAAAAATATTTTTTCTCTTTTCAATAACTTTAATATTAATATTTAATTATAAACTATTCAAATGTATCAATTATATTAATGTGTTAATAATAAAATCTTCTTATGAATTTGTGACTAGTCCTCGTCGCTATCTTCATCAATCACAGTGGGGATATTGTCTTAATTGAATAAAGTATTAAGTATTGCTGCTGGTTTGGGGATTTTAGCCAAATATCGTCCATGCGCCAGGTAAAAAATTATTGCAGCTTAGTGTGAACAACAACCAATTGTCCTTAATCCACAACAGTATTTGTGAGTTGCAAAAGTTCTTTTAATTTGAACTTCAATACATTCTTCTGTATCATAATCACATACAACCTCAAAATTAAATGATGAATAATCAGTACTTGATTGAGATTCAACAATTCACTTGTATCTGAAGGTAATTCATTCTCCAACGATGTATCCTGATCCTCGTCGTCAAGTTTCGTTTTCTTATATTTTTTGATCGACAATTATTCCACAAAACATCACCAACTACAATTGGATGATCAAAGATCGTTGAAAAGTCTTCAGCATCTTCATCAGATTATATATATTTTGGAGTACCTCGCGTTTGTTTAATGAATTTTGAACAAATACAGCACTTTGGATTATATGTTTTAGATGACGACATATTTTCACTTATATAATTATATAATTAGATAAAATTAATTATTAAAAACAGAAAAAGTACGACCAATACTTGTATAGAATATCAACAAATAATTTTAAGGTTATCTACAAATCTGGCGGGTTTTCATGAAAATAGAAAACAGTGTCACCAGTTTTGAATTACAGTGTCATCTTATGGGTGCTGAATTAACTAATAATTGAGCGGGAAAGTTTAAATTCCCTAAAACGTAGTTGAATTATATAAACAATATTGTTTTGTACTGATTTAATAATTATAGTGATAAATAAAGTTTATAATAATGATTAGAGTTCATTATATGAAGAACGATCTGAACGACCTGGTGGTGGATGCTGTCCGTACGGGAGGGTCAAAATACTTCAAAACCCACCGTCCCAAATTGAAGAAACTCTCCGCACATACACTCGAACTCATGGATAAGAGACATGAAATGAGATTGCAAGACTCAGCGGATGCCCTACGTTATAGACAGCTTAATAGACAGATCTCGAAGTCGCTGACGAGCGACCTTCGCCAATTTAATACCGAGCGTATTAAAGAGGCCATAGAGCGGAACAAAGGCTCCAAAGTGTTCGCTAGCGATCTGTCTATTGGGCAAAGTCAACTGACGAGGCTGAAAACTGAGAACGGCAGTATCATATCATCGACTCCTGAAATCCTGAGAGAGATTGAGGTTTCTATAGGCAGCTGTATTCCAGTATTACACCAGGCCAAAGCAAAGCTCGAGATCCTAGAGCCAAGCTTACCCGACACTATACCGAAGATATCCCGGACGTCAGCCTGTACGATATTAGAATGGCCCTCAAACAGCTAAAGAACAACGAGGCGGCGGGAGATGACGGAATTACAACAGAGCTTCTGAGAGCGGGCGGCACGCGGTACTTAAAGTCCTCCAGAAGCTCTTCAATTCTGTTATAGTCCAGGGCAAAACGCAGAAGGCAAGGAGCAGAAGCGAGGTGATTTTGTTCTTCAAAAAGGGCGATAATACCCTACTGAAGAACTACAGACCCATATCGCTTCTGAGCCATGTCTACAAGCTATTTTCGAGGGTCATTACGAATCGTCTTGCTCGCAGGTTTGACGACTTCCAACCTCCCGAACAAGCCGGTTTCCGAAAAGGCTTTAGCACCATAGACCACATTCATACGCTGCGGCAGGTTATACCGAAGACTGAAGAGTATAATCGGCCACTCTGCTTGGCGTTTGTGGACTATGCCTTTGATTCGATCGAGACTTGGGCGGTGCTGCAGTCTCTCCAGAGGTGCCAAGTGGACTGCAGGTTTATCGAAGTGTTAAGGTGCCTATACCAAAACGCCACTATGTCGGTCCGAGTACAGAGCCAGAGCTCTAATCCTATCCAACTACAGCAAGGAGTGAGACAGGGAGACGTTTTCTCTCCGAAACTGTTCACTGCTGCGTTGGAGGATATTTTTAAGCTTCTGGACTGGAATGGACTTGGCATCAACATCAACGGCGAGTACCTGACACATCTTCGGTTTGCCGATGATGTGGTCCTAATGGCTGAGACCTTGGAAGACCTGAGCACCATGCTCGAAGATCTCAGTAACGCATCCCAACGAGTGGGTCTTAAGATGAAGATGGACAAGACGAAAATTATGTTCAACGCCCATGTTACACCCGCTCCAGTAAATGTTGGGAACGTTACACTCGAAGTTGTTGACCACTATGTTTACCTAGGACATACAATACAGTAAGGTAAGTCCAACTTCGAGAAAGAGATCTCTAGTCGAATCCAACTCGGGTGGGCAGCGTTCGGGAAGCTGCGATACATTTTCGCGTCCAAAATACCTCAGTGCCTTAAGACGAAAGTCTTTAACCAGTGTGTGTTGCCAGTGATGACTTATGGCAGTGAAACGTGGTCGTTCACTATGGGTCTTGTAAGAAGGCTCAAGGTCGCCCAGCGGGCAATGGAGAGAGCTATGCTTGGTGTTTCCCTACGCGATCGAATCAGAAATGAGGAGATCCGTAGGAGAACAAAAACAGCCGACATAGCTCAAAGAATTGCGAAGCTGAAATGGCAATGGGCAGGACACATAGGAAGGAGAACTGATGCCGGTTGGGGCGGAAAGGTTCTCGAATGGCGACCGCGTGCCGGACGACGCTCAGTGGGTAGGCCCGCTACGAGGTAGACCGACGATCTGGTTAAGGTCGCGGGAAAACGCTGGATGCGGGCAGCACAGGAGCGATCGTTGTGGAGATCCTTGGGGGAGGCCTATGTCCAGCAGTGGGCGTCGTACGGCTGATATGATGATATGAAGAACAATTATTTTTATATGAGTGTTCATAATTTATTCTGTTGTTTTCACTAGTACAATAATTGCAAACGTTCTGTATTTTATCATTGCAAGAGTTAAATCATAATAAGAAATCAATTTTTGAGCAGCTAATCGGTTTTTATTTTTTTTCAATATGGCGTAACGTTTTAAAAAAAATCCCAGGATCACAATTTCATCGAAAATTGAATGAGGAATTAAAAAAAAATAGATTCATATTTTTAGCGTTCCCGTAACATGATTAAAAATTAAAATCAAGAAAATAACCTCGTTTTTTTATAGGTTCTTATGAACAGATATTGCTTATATTTTTTTTCTTAGAAGCTACCACCATGCCCCAAAACATATCCTGTATTTAGATCAATCGATTCACATGGTGCTGAGAATGATTTTTTTTACTGAAATTCAGTATTTTTAGATTTATTCAGAAACGGTAATAGATAAAAAGCTGAAACTTTCAGCATCGACGTATCTTATGAGTACCAACATTTCCTAAAATTATGAGCCAGATACCTCTCTGGGGCCGATTCGGTATTCTTATCGTCCTATGGCCTTTCTTATTTTTTTCTATTCAAATACATTTATGCTATTGTGCGAGAAGGACAGATGATCCGCCAAGTATCGCGCTGGAGGCTGAGTAGTCTAATCTATATATAGAACTCTATGATTATTTCTTTTCTATTCTAATAGGAATCGAACTGGATCGAGGCGGAGGAAGAGGAGAGTGGTTGTGAGCGGAGTTTCGGACGCGAGTGGGGCGTACGTGTGTCGTTGGGCGCGTTGGGCGTTTCTCTGGTTGGGCGATCCCCCACCACCGAGCTGGTGCACGCCACACTGGCGGGGGTCACCCTGGAACTGGCGTTGGCTTCACACGCTGCGTTGGCGTTATGCGTCGCGCATATGCAGTGGGATAATCAGGTGGGTGGAGTTTGATTACGCCCGTATGAACTGGAGCACGTTCAGCATTAAAGCGATGTTAATTTTTTTGAAGTAAAAGATCTTTATGCACGCTCGCGCATTCACTAGCTTACTCCCCAAAGTAAGCTAGTGAATGCGCGACGAGAGCGTTACGAAAAGTGTGATCGGGCGAGGCGAACAGAAGTTGAGAGGGAGATATAAGTCAGTGAAGATAGAAAGAGAGAGAGAGTTACGTTTCGTGTATCTAATATATAGATGAAGCTTAAGAAGTTTTTCTTTAGTCGTGTGGTCTAAGGCAAAGTAGTTTTATATTTTGTTATTTCAATTGTTAATGAAAACTAATTCACCAGCTTACTCCACAAGTCAAATTGCTTCAAGAAGTTTAACTTCAAAAAAAAGATAAGGGAGTGATTTTTAACTACTACAACAGCACGTAACGAAAGCAATGGATTTCTGTGTATTGTCTATGGTCTTCGGAGTATTGAACTGGCAACACTTATCCCCCCAGCTTTTGGGTACGCCATCTCCTGTGCTGCTGTACTGCCTACCAGCTCGTGGTGCGCCTTCGCTTCCCGCTCTTCACGCAGCTGTGGAGGTGGAACGCACTCGCCATCGCCGATACAACGCGGTCTTCTTCAAACATCTCGTTGTAGCGCTACGACCCCTGGCAGTCCGGCTCGAGGAGAGGTACCTAACACATATCAATCAAACTACACAATTCATTATTTATTTATTAACAAAGACCACAGCCCTTAAAAACTATTACAAAATTCATTTGGTAATGCAAACAGCCAATTGAAAATTGAAGTCTGAAACAGACTGTAATTTTATATATTTTTTGCATTTTTTTCAATGCTATCTTATAAGGTCAATTTTATTTTTCTATTTAAATAATTTAACCTACAATCATATCAGGCTAATCCTGCTGCTGTGGCAATGGGCGAGTGGGGGTGCGGGGTCGGGGGTGGGGGTAGTGGAGGAAGAGGCCGAGGAGGCGGAGGGGGCGGCGCGGCGGCTGCTCACCGACCTGACGGCGCTGGCCGCCACCAGGTACTACTTCGGACTCATCAAGGTCATGCCCAGCCAGGTCAGTGTTCCAAACATTCGCTCCCCGCTATTTTATTTACTTTATAAAAAAAATAAAAAAATATTAAAAACAAATTTCATGAGAATCGTAGCGGTTCTGTTGACTTTAGCTCACTTACGCAGAACGGACTATTTAGTGTTTGTTCTAATGAAAGCATTCAGTACTATTGTTGATATTTTAATTCCATCTCTAACAGAACAGTAACAAATCATAACAGTATAACAGTTAATATAACAGTATAACAGTTCTAAAATTGTAACCTAAATTGCTGAGTTGACAGTTATCTACTGACATAGCAATTTGAGCATCAACGCTTTTCGGTGATTGCCTCTAGGAGTCAGTCTACCCAAGAACAGTTCCACGTTATAAAAAAAATTCTTTCGGAAAATAATTAAATTCCTTTAAATTATTAGATTATTTTCTTTCCTTTTTTTAAAAAAGACTGGCCTTTTTTCAATGTAACAGAATGCATGATGTTTAAGAATAATCTTTGGATTGCCCACATCTGTCAGCACAAAATGGTCATGCTCCATCCTTTTTCGCCGCTCAGGTCCGTCCTGTGTAAGAGCGAGAAAGAAAGCATGAGGAGGCGATGCGTTCGGCAGCACGCTTTCTTTTTGGCTCTAGCTAATGATTTTCCTGGGCTATAAAATAGGATATAAAGTGAAATATTACGATTCCGTGCTGACTTCAACTCCTATTTGGCCTGGATCTAATAGTAGGACAGTTTTCCATCGTGTGATTCGTACATTGGTGGAATTGTACATGTTTATTTTAGGCGAGGAAATATGGCACTAAATTCGCCGAAATGAGGAAAATTTGCGCACTAAGTCGGATTGGAATGAGGTTTTTGTCTTCTGTTCGTTAGCTCATCTAGAAACTTTCCCAGCGCCATCCTGGCCTCCAGGTGTTCAGAGGGCTAATTCTGACAATGTATTCAGATTCCGGGACCCAAAAAAATTCCCGGATGTAAAATTTCGTACAATTTGGTCGTTTTTGGTGGCAGAAAATATTTTTTTTCAATCGCTCGAAAGTATGCACTGGAAAGAATGCACTTTTCTATGCAGAAATGCAGTTTTCATGAGTTGCAAAAAAATGCGGACAAAGTTTTTAAATGAGCTACCGAAGAGAATGCAAAAAACCGCATTCCGATCCGACTTAGTGCGCAAATTTTAATGTCTATTACTTGAACCTTCGTCAATTCAGATGTTATTTTACAGTTTTCAACGTATTATATAATTAATCATAATTTTCCCTTTTAAAACTACAATTATTAATTAACCTTTTATTTGATTTTATCGCTTTCGGGTAAAGATACGTAAAAAGGTTAGAATTATTTTTTCCTGTGTAAATTTAGAATTATGCAAAGCTAGTGTTGCAATACAGTTACAAAGAATACTTTTTAATTTATAAAATATCTTTGAGTAGGAAGAAGATGGCGCTAGTTGTGTTTATTTCTGCTATGCTATACATAAAAGAGTTCCAAGTAAATTGCTAGTTCGTTTTCAGGTTAATATAGTGATTTATTTAGTCAGCCTGATCCTTGTCCAATATCCATTATATCGCTGGACCAAATTTCATTGAAATTGTTTCAGTGCTTTTGGCGTGAAAAAGTAACAGATAGACAAAGTTACTTCCGCATTTATAATATTAGTTTCAATACTATGTATAAAATAAATTATGAATGTTTCTAGATAACTTTTAAACGAACGGTCTCATCTGAATAATTCAACGAGGAATTAACATGTAATCATTTTTGAGTATTAATATCGTTGAATAAGAATTAATATCGTTATACGGACGCCATATTTTTTTTATTCTACCCGTGTTATGATTCACTAATTTGAATAAATAGTGTTTAGTTTTTGTAACATACGTAAAGTAGTTTAATGAATAATGGTGTTGGTGGTTAATTAATATTATAAAAATGTAGTCCTTTATTTTAAGTATGAGCTATAGTTTTCGCAGCGCACGCCAATTATCTGCTTTAATAAGCAAACTTTTTTTTACCTTACAATAATATAAGGATTATTGTAAGGTATAATTTGTTTTTGTTAAAAACTTTAACACCTAAATTTTCTCCATAAATCACTCTATTTATTAGTAAAAACAGTATGAAAATCCATGTGTTTTTTATTTAATTTTTCGCATTCACAATGCAATATTTCTATAAGGTATAAAATACGTATGTAAAAAAACAACTACGCCTCCGAGCCCTCAGGTAGGATTCGAACCCACGACCTTTCGCCATCCGGGTGAGTGCCTTAGCATTCAAACAGACAGATCGACGTGGCGGGGAACTTTGTCTAACTATCTCTGGTACGTACAACGTGTAGCAAGTTTTATAGCCTTATGAGTGAGTGCAAAGGAAATTCTTGGTTTAGATCCGACTGTCGATGACTACGGCGAGCAAGCTGGAGGCTGAGTTGGGAGCCCTGAAGCGTCGACTGGGGCTGACGCTGATCAAGTTCGAGGATGCAGCCGTGGAACTAGAGCCCTTTGTACGAGCTCATGCGTTCGACACAGCGCCACAACTAGCTACGCAGCTGCTTACACACTTCAAGGACGTGAGTCTTCTTTCGTTTCAATGATCGTTTTATTACGATCAACAACAGTTGTCACATTATTTACACTTATAATAAATTTGTTGTTCAATTATAACACAAAAACAATAAGATTTGAGAATTATTCTAGGAGACAGATCCTTCCCTTTAGGATCGTATTACAAAGCACTGTCTCATAGCTATGAACTAATAATGACGTATTGTGTTTGTGTGTGTGTGTGTGTACGCGTGCGTGCGTGCGTGTTGTGTGGCTGTGTGTGTGTGTGTGATGATTTTTATATGATAATAATAATGGAATAATTATAATTTATTGTTGATTTGATCACGCTATTGAAAATGCATGTAATTAGATCAAATCTAGTGTGACGTCACCTGCTTGTTTACAGTAAATGTTAGCCTAGGGTTTAAATGTTACGATTTAACAGCTAAAAGTTTGTTTACAAGCAGATAACGTCAGCACATCAAGTAACTAGCGTAACAGTGTCTTAGCATTTTTCCATTCAATTTAAACTCTTTATGTTGTTTTTTATAGAAAATAGAGAAATTAACAAACACCAATCATATGGTAGATGTATTACGAATAGTTTGAGATATTTACGTAAAACCTATCAAATACCCTATTCATTTTGTTTCGTGGCAGCAACTTCCATAGTTTTTGCGTGAATGACTATTCGTTTGATTCTCCGCGTGGCAGGAGCTGAAGTGGCAGGCTGCCAAGATCCTGGGCTCGGTGGACTTCCTGGGCAACCCGCTGGGGTTCGTGGCTGACGTGTCGGAGGGCGTCCGAGGCGTTCTACTCGAAGGCAACGTGGCCGCACTTGTTCAGAGCGTCACCCACGGTCTATCAAACTCTGCCGCCAAGGTCACAGGTCAGTAACTGGTTCTTCTTGGCAATTAATCAATCATATTTATATATATCAAGAATATGGTAAAAACATATAGGATTACATCAGATGACCAGTTGCTAAATTCGACGTGCAAATTATTATGGAATAAGCAATATAAAAACAAATTACTAAATGTTATAACCATCGCAAAAATATAATTATAAGTAGACCGCTTAAATGAGTGTTCGCCTGCGCGGTACAGGGGCGCGGGGGTACCACGACGAAGGGGATTGAGAGAGGTTGGCAATCTCTCGTATTAATAAGTTATGGGCGCTTAGTGAAATATGCACACGAAATAACGTTCTCAACATATCTCGGATGATGAAGATAACTTTAAAATTGATGAATCAAAAGTTGGTCAAACAATTTCAACGTCCTGAAATGAATGATTCGAAATAATGTTAGAGGTGAAAGATTCCATTTCTAAGGAAGTACTCCTGAAAACCTCCAAAACATCCGGCAGTTTTGGAAGTTTTCAAAAACATTTGTTGATTAAATATTAACATACTTATATAGTATACGAGCTTTTGCCCGCGGCTCGCATTAAAAAAGTTGTGTTCACGCGCGAAACGAGTGAACGGGAGGGGCAGCCGTCTTAACACCAGCGGGAGCGGCGAGCGGAGGGTCCGCTGTCCGCTCCGCACTCAGCTATCGACCAGCAGCGCTTATGCACGCGTTTTTGTTAGCTTGGAACATTGTTATATTAAAAATCTAGTTTTTATACAGTCCGCTTATTTATTGCATTCCGCACCTTTACAGTTGCCTATGTCACTCTCCATCCCTCCAACTATCTCCACTAAAAAAATCACGTGAATTCGTCGCTCTGTTTTGCCGTGAATGACGGACAAACAAACAAACAGACAGACACACACAATTTCACATTTAAAATATTAGTATGGATAGGTAGGCACTTGCAAAACACGACGATTTATTTGAAGATAAGTAAATTCGCCGTACATTCAGTACGGTGAAGCGGCTTTTGTTTGGCGGATTCACGCCGCTCGCGCTTCTGCCGGCGCTACCTCCCGGCCCGCACCCAGGGATTCAAAAACACCTTTATAAGCATACAATTTCATAAGGGATACACATTGAATCTGTTACTTATATTTTATATTGGTCTTAGTCTATATTATCCTGACATGTTATTGTTTAATGCTATTCTTGTTTTATGCTTTAATGATTCCGTAAAATGTTATGAAATGTTTTTATCAATATTACCACTTAATTAATATTTGTATACCTTGACTAAGGTGGAATTACAGTGATACAAAAATAATATCGTACACCAGCATTAAAAAAAAAAATGTATATATAACAATAATGTTCACATACCTGTAATTCACAAATAACGATTTCTATTTCTATTTCTATTTCTACAGAATTATTCCTGTATCACTTATTTGGGTGTTTTGAACCCGTTTTGCGTCAAACACTTATAAAAGTGTAACAGATATAATGTTTTCTGTTACCAATCTGTTAGAAACTGTTTTACGTTTAACTTTCTATGTGTATACACAGTACACCAACATAGGCATTTCAAAGTACCCAAATCATTAGTGAGCTGTCGCATAGTTATGCCAATGTGAACCTTATTGACTGTAACAGATATTAACACCTATGAACCAGTATTTTCTAAAACAGATTCAAAGTGTTACAGTTTCTTTCTGTTTAACTTTTAAAACAGAAATGAAAAACAGTGTTCAGAACACTCTATTCGGATACCGCTAAAATCCCTGCCCGCATCCACACCGCGCTTGTTTAACCGATTTTATGATAGTTGCGTGCACGCAGTAACAGTGAATAGTCGTGGATTATTTGTATGTGGATATAATTCTCCTTCTTAGTGCCTTTGTAGGTTAATTAATATGCCCCGTCACGTATCAAAAATATGGGATTATTTCGAGGTGATAAATATGGATGGCAAAAAACAGCATTATTGTCGTAAACATTTTGGAATCAATGCAACAAAATTAAAGGGACATATTCAGAGTGCCTGCAAACAGTGTCCGGAAGATGTTAAAATTATTTTTTTTAGATAAATCTAGAACAGAAACGCCTTACTCCCTTCCAATGCCTTCTACAGTTGTACCAGAATCAACACAAGCCCATGGTCTGATGTCTTTTTTACCTACGCCCGGTTCTTCAGGAAACAACCCATTGCCGTCATGCTCTTTTTATCTATTATGAAAACTTCCAGAGTTGTTGGTAATTTTGGAAGTTATGAGAAAAACTTCCGGAAGTATTCCTGAAATATTCCAGTTTCGGAAATATTCCGAAGTTTTCACCTCTAAATAATGTCAATTACTTTTTTATTTGACACAATCATTTCTAATTTTTATTCCATTTTATTAAGTCATTGTTTCGAATTTTATTTTGCATTGCATGATTATTATTTCACATTTCTTTTTTATCGTTATTGTACAGTCGGGGTAGAAAAGGGTTCGTCACCTTAAAATCGATATTTGTTTTAACGTCAGTCATACCAACATTTCAAAAATGTCGCATTGACGTTTGTAACAGGCTAATTTAAAAGACAGTTTAACCTACTTACTGTAATTTAGTACTTATTTTATTTTCAATGATATGTTTTGCTATCGTGAACTAACAAGAAACTTCCTAAAAGTGACTATCAAATATCGTTAAGTCAATAATCGTTACAATATATCGGTATATTAAATTATTGACGACTTTTACGTTTGAGTTTTATAAATTTTATATTGTTTTATGAACAAAAATTAAATAAATAGTTGTTAATATAATAAAATTTATTAAAACAAGACTTTATTAAAAACGAGTATATCCTCCATTCGCATCAATCACAGACTGTAGTCTCTCTTGCATGGAGCCAACAAGACGAGAGCAAATATCCGTTCCTCTGAAGTCTCCCCAAACATTTTGGCAATGTTCCACGATAGCAGCATTGTTTCTCTCATTGTCATTTCTCCATCGCTGCACCATTAAACCCCAAAGATTTTCTATGGGGTTTAAGTCTGCTGATTTGGCAGGCCAGGGAATCACCACTACTGAACCTGGCGGTGTCTACGGAACCATTCGTTCACGATACGAGCTATGTGAATGCGGGCGTTGTCGTGGACATAATTGAACTCTCTTAATGCATCAGCTGGGTAACACGTACGGACACTAGGAAGCATAACATCTTCTAGTACTGTTAGGTAAATTTCTGCATTTGTCCTAGGTGGAAGGTCAACAAGCTCGCCTACTCCATTAGACGACATCCAGCCCCACATGTTAACAGATATGCGTCCAGAACTAAGATTCGGCACAACGTGGTCCTCCAAATACCTCGTTCCGTTTCTTCTCCACAATTGTAGTCGCCCATGTTGCGATGACTGGAAGTACTTTTCATCAGTAAACACAGTGTGACTCCAATCGAAATTTAAGAACGTTCGGGCAAAATTTAAGCGCTCGACTTTATGAGCGCTAGTTAAAGCGACTTTTTTAGCTGGACGTCGGTGATGAAGTCCCATCGAATGCATCCTTATAACTCTTACAAATACATCAAACATTTCCGCGAAATAGCTAGTTTTTGAAAAACCATTCTCCTCATATTGTCGCCTCATAAAATTCTTTTGTTCTTCGGTAAGAGTCGGGCGTCGTCCAGAATTCGTATGGCGATGATCAATTAGATTGCCCTCTTCTGCATGTCTTCGGATCCAGAACCTTATTGTATCTCTAGTGATATTTAAATTTACAGATATTTCGCTTATATTACTGCCAGATTCATGGTTTGCAATAATTGCAGCTCTTTCATTAAGATTCAAATTTCTAGGCATTATGAAATGAAATACAATGCGGATTAATTATTTTTCGAAAAATTCAACAAATATTACGACATTCCAATGACGTAATAATACTGACAATTAAATAGAACTTTATTTTTTAAACTTTAATAACTATCAAAAAGGTTTTAGTCTCAAATAAATATTAAAAGTAATTGTCTAGATTCAAGTTGTTTTGATCCTTGATTTCATTACCAGTAAGCATAATTTTGTATGCAGTTATGTTGGTAGCGATTTAGTTTCAAAAGGTAATAAGTTTCTATGACTGATAAAGGAATCAATTTGAAAACTGACGAACCTTTTTCTACCCCGACTGTACTTGTAATTAAGATAAATTTTAATTCACTCATTTATATTATTGTTAGATTAAGCTTACTGGCATTTGGAATATTCTGTAAGCCTGTATTTAGAATAAAAAAATATGAAAAGTTGCTAAATTTGAGGTGTCGATTAATCAATAAAAACATGGTCCTTCGAGCCGGATCCACCTCAATAACTGGTGTCGTCGTTTGGTTGTGGGCAGAATCGCTGGGCGATGGGCTGGAGCGAGTGGTGAGTGACGAGGCTCACGAAGAAACTCGCCGCCGCATCCGCAGCGACGCTGCCGGTGCGCATCTGGTGGCCGGCTTCCGCGGGCTCGGTCTCGGCGTACTAGGTATGTTCACTGTCATGTATTCAATGACATTTCTTGCATTCACAATGCCATATTTCTATGAGATAGGCTCGGAGGCGTGGTTGTTTACTACAGACGTGTTTTATATCTCATTTTATTGATCGAAATAAATTTTTGATTTGATCAATATCGATCCATCGATTTAGAATAGTAGTAGGTTTTCCACACATACAAACGAAACTAGAGATCATTCTATAAAAAATAAAAAACGTCTGTAAAAAAACAAATTCAAATATAGAGTAAAATGTATGCGTGTGTGTGTGGGACAGGTGGGTTGACGTCTTTGGTGAAGCATAGCTACGAAGGTGCGGCTGCGGAAGGGCTGCCAGGTTTCCTGGCAGGAGTGGGTAAAGGGCTGGTGGGGACTGTCACCAAGCCTGTCATCGGGGTTCTCGACCTTGCTGCAGAGACTGCATCTGCACTAAGAGACACCAGCAGACGGTGAGTATACCTTTCATACTTTCTACAACCTTCATTTATTGAAGCGAAGCTTCTATACGGACGTTCGGGCCGCTCGCATAGGCGCTGTGCTAAGCGTAATATGGCGTCGTTTCATGACGTCATTACCACTGGCCAGTATACTGATGCATATTTCGGAACACAACTTTAGATTCACATTTACTGTAAACAAGCAGATGACGTCACTCTAGATTCAGCCAATTCCGTTTATTTGCAAAAACGTGGTCTAACATGAAATAATGATTATTTTTCTAGTGATTTCTTATAAAAATCATATGTATTGTTTTAAACATTCATGGTCACTAATATTATAGTAATATAAGTTATTTACGGGATTGACGTAATCCCATCTAGGATATGACGCGCTTACCTAAAAGATTCCTATTCACTTGTGACTTGAAAACCCTTAAATTTGATCTTAATTTTTATTGTAATCAAATACCTTACTACTAATTAGCTTTTTTTTTAAAATTTATCTTAATCATTGGCTGTTTTGCATTGATCAAGTGTTAATAAAATAGTCACGAAGTATACAACAAACTAAGCGTTAAAAAAAGAGATAGAAAGCCACGCCAGCCACGAACTTTGGCATGAGTGAAAGCGAGACAGAAAGAAGGACACTAAAGTGGGGAGGCAGCGTGCTATCTATCTACCTATATATATTGTGCAATGGTACTAAATCTGACGCTCTCGTGTTACGGTAAATCTGACGTTTATCACGGATAGAGTGGCCGCGCAATGAGCACCTACCTGAACCACAGTATAGAAGATTCGCTTTAAAAAACAAAAAAAATAGTGGTGTCATTTCCCGTCCGATATACGTAAGGGCATTATTCCACAGGTCGGATAAGTGGGTACCAGCTCGGGTACGAGCTCCACGTTGCGCTGCTGGTGCTGGTGGTCTTCTTCCTCGATACTGCCCTACTGCAGCTGCTGGAGCTGCGTTACTACACTCATTGGGAAGGCCTGACGACAACGAGCGATTCCTGGCTTACAGACTAGTGCGAGACGCGCCACACGATATACGCGCGTTGCTCTCAGATACGTACTTGCGTATCGTCACCTGCAAACACCATGCTCCGCAGGTCGTCATGGAGACTCATCTCAGGTACGCCAGTTAGGGGTCAGGATTTTGAAAGAAAATGCTGGGTATAGTATATTTGTTGTAGTTGCATTGTCAGCATTTCTACGTATGTATGGATTTGTCTACAATGGGGCGAGGGAGTTGTGCATAAAGAAATGTAAAATAATTAGATTTAGACGTAGGATAACTATACAGTGGTGTAGACATCTTATTGCTCATGGCTGTACGGAACCCTAATAAAATTGCAAATGTCGTTCGGCAGCAACCTGGTCTCCTGCTCGACGGTTTCGATGGAGGGGGCGCACTATGTGGAGTTGTGCGTGCGTGGGGGGGGCGAGGGAGTGCGTCGACCCCGTGTGCAGTGTGACAGCGCAGCGTTATGCGCTTGGGTGGCCACGCATGCTGCACTTGCACGAAGGCTGCATGCGGAACATGCGCACACGCTGCACCCGTTGCCCGACGCAGACGCGTGAGCCGATTTACCACATATCTTATAACGCACCCTTACAATTAGAATATGAATTAATACAAATTAAGGACGATGTATTAGCGGGATATTCAGCTTGAAGCGGAAGCTGATCCTACCACATATCCTGTAACACACCTTTACAATTCAAATGACCTATCTAAAAGTATGATGTGTTACCATATAACGCACCTTTATAATTATAATGACCTATAGAAAAAATGTGATTAGATACAAATTAAGGAAGATGTATTGGGCACTGCACCACTGCCCAAAGCCAATGCGTGAGCAGCTCCTACCACTATCTTATAACGAATTCTTACATTTGAAATGCCCTATTTAAAAAATCGATTTGACATAAATTCAGGATGATGTACTGGGTGCTGCACCCGCTGCCTAAATATGCAACTCATACCATATACCTTATAACACACCTTTACAATTCAAACGGCCTAATTAAAAATTTGATATGTATAGCGCACATAGCGCATGTATTGGACGCTGCACCCGTTCCCTAAATTTGCAGCTCTCATCCTATAACACACCCTTATAATTGAAATGGCCTATAGAAATTAAAGACGATGTGTAAGGCGCTGCATCCGCTCCCCAACGCCTACTCTTGTGCAGCCCCTATAACGCACCCTTACAATTTAAATGATCTATTCTAACAATATAATTAGTTATTATTTTTTATTTAAAATTCAATGTTTTTATTTGATTTTATTACAAAAATAAGAAGCATATATAGAACTACTATATTGGCTCGGGTCTGGGTGTTGTGCTACCCTTGTTTTTCTGAATACCATAACACAAGTGTTTTAGCTACTTAACTTGGATTCAGAACAATGTATGTTATGCTGTCTAAAAAAACTAACTTGTTTCCTTTGCCAGACGAAATAGAATTTAAATTATCAAATAAATTAAATTAAATATAAAAATCCTAAAACAGATGGGACATTTTAATTCTGAGGGTGCGAATATTCTGACTTGAGTCTCTAAATTTGCCTTTCCGGGCGATTACATCAATCGCCATAATTTCTTTTTTATTCTGTAAATACACTTGCTGATTTAATGTGAATGTACGCTTTGTTAGCGCATGGATTTCATGATGATGATTATTATTATTATTAGGGCAGGAAATTAAAAAAAACCTGCGCCGAAATGTATGTTGAGACAACTGATTTTAATGTGTAATTCGTAACTCTAGTTTTAGGGAATAAGAGGGTTTTTTATTATCAATAACAGCATGAGATGTACTTAAATTAAGGTTATTGCACACTTTTGATTTACTCCTAAAAATTATGTGTTAGGACTCATAATCAGAAGGACAAATTATGACTATATTAGTACCCTGATTAACGGACAAACATTATATTAATTTATACCATAGTCTACCTCCAGATAAAATTATAGCCGAGTACATTTAAATTATTTCAAATAAAAAAAGATTTTAATTTATTAACGTGTAGAGACGTTGGTATTTAAACAAACAGCTATAAGTTTAAATACCACGTCTAGAAACGTTGCTAAGGCGATGCTTAAATAAAACAATACCTAACCTATTTCGCTTATTAATATTATACGAAAAAAGTAGAACCACGGCTGACGTTTTTTCACGTTAAAAAGCGCTATAGACATAAAGTCAGCACAATTAAATTAGAATTAATCAGAGTGGTTATTTATTCAAAACCGTTTGACATTTTACATACTAAATAAAATTTTGTCATCAAATAAATTGTATATTAAAATATTTTCAACACTTTGGATATTTATAATTATATGACAATTATATGACGATGACTGTACAATCATGAATGTTGTCATATATAAATATTAAATTGATGTAGAAAATAATTAACAATACATGTTTATACTTTCGTACTAGAATAACTTGCCCAGTATATTTAAGACTGATATGGTTAAAGACGTGTTAGTTTTTATGACTTAGTTAACTTCATTTGTGATAATGTTACTATATATATACCGCACATAACCCTGTAACCAATATACATAATACACAATTCCAATATAATTGTAGCTATATAATATAATTTTTGAATTATTGATCTGGGTATATACTTTATCGCCGAATTTGGCACTCAAAGTTTTGGCGTAATAGCTTGCTGGCTGGTAATAAATAGAAAAATATCTAACCTGCAATATTTATCAAATCATGTTAAAGTGGCCCCGGTAATCCGACCCCTGTCTAATCCGGCGCCCTCTGTAATCCGACCCCTGTCTAATCCGGCGCCCTCTGTAATCCGACATACCTATCACAGTTGAATGTAGGTAGGTACACAAACATTTTAGTAAATCTTCACGAATGTAGGTAATGCATGATTGCAACTTGTACGCGCCACCACTACACTGAATTGACGCGTGTTGATTTGATTCTGATTGCTCACCTTTGTTTGAATTTGACTACATAATATAATGACAGCTGATCGGCCTAACATGCGTTCATTGTTTACTAGTTCTGATAGAATATTATCATTTTGATCTGTAATTTGTCAGATAAAAAGGACTCTATTTTCAAAAAATTCCAAATTATAGGGGATCTTTAGTCTATAAAAATTCGATAGTCCGACATTACCCTGTAATACGTTTGTCGGATTACCGGGGGTCCATGTGTGTGTCAAATAAAATTAAGACCAATCATTTTAGGCGAATTTACTATAAAGTTATGACTAATATAGTAGGGCTGTCGATATAAATATTGTAAATCTGAATTACTATATCAAAATCCTGTTATCATATCCCTAGATTATTGTATTATATAGTATACATATGTAAATTTGCTGTGTATAACTTTAATGTATGTACGCTGTAAGATGTATAAATGTATTTAAGACGTTCTATTGATTTGAATGGATGTCCTATTGAACAATATTCGGATGTATTCACGTTAGCATGTTGAGGATAAGAAAAGGCAGAGTTTGCAGATTCCTAAGATAAATTTTGGTTTGTTATCTTTTAGAAACTAGATGTCAAATAATTTATGAAATATTTAGAATGTACTTGTTCTATCGGAAATTTTGAACATTTCTGAAATGACAGTTTTATTTGAAAAAGATGTTTGCTTGTTGAATAATTCGAATAGAAGAAAATATTAGAGGACTACATAATTTTGAATCAATACTTTTTCTGTCAGAAATTTCAAATACTTCGTTAAATGAAACTGGTATACTCGGGCACTCATTTATCTACGATTTTTGTTAAAATTTTGTGTAACATTATTTTTTGTAATAACTGTTTTTTGCCAGAATAAATAAAAAAAAAGTGTGATTCATCAAAGATGGACAGAAGGAATATTTCTGAACTGATATTTGCTATTTCATCGGTTTTCAATACGACAGAGCTACATAGGTTTTATGATTAAATAAACCTCATTTATTATATTCCATTGTACGTATAAATGAAACACCATTTATCAACTAACTTACGTGTGTATTTCACACGATCTTATTATTTACATTCAATAAATTAAAGATAACGAAGTTATTACTTTTTTACATTTAACATACGTGTTTCATGATCTTTGGAGGATCTTTGAAGGACCAATTTAATTTATGAGTTGACTGGTGGCACACCAAAGAAATAACTTAAAATCTCTTTTATTGCGTAATGAAATGTAACGCTAATTGATGAGTTAAATGTCTGACTAAATTATGTTAAAAATAATGACTTCGAAGAAATTAAATGTATGTCATTGCTTAAACCGTACAATCAATATAAACTTATTTAAATTTAACAATTTTTTACGATTTTTTCTTATAATTTATATTTGATCCTGATGTTTCGACTCCTTTACCGACTCCATCCTTTACTCCATTGCCGTGAGTATATGATGACTATGAAGGCTGTAAAGGAGTCGAAACGCCAGTTGAATATAAATTATGCGTAAAATTCGCTAATTTTTTTTTAATTTAAATTGTAATATGCGCGGATGTTTAGGAACTAAATACTATAAACTTGTTTCAATTAAAAAACAACGTATAGAAAATATAGATGAAAATTATAAAGCCTCTGTAGAACGTCTTTTGCATTCAACCGCTAAGCACTTTACACACTGAGCGCCGACTAATGCCATCTTTAATGCAGCGTTTGTTTGACACAGATAACAAATACTAAGTACAAACTATCAAAACGAACGTACTCACACAGACGCGCGCCACAAAAAGACCCCTAAGCGAACGTCGCAGTACTTTCGAGTGTTAACATTAGTTTATCTTTGTTGCTATTCTTTAGAATGAGGATTCTATGAGTATAAAATTTAATAGAGAATAATATTTTTTAGTGACCAATCTTTGATAACTTTAAAAAATGTTGATACATTTTAAATACTAACTTGACGTTTTACACTAAAATGCCTTTAAAACACCCCACGACCAGGCGAGTTCAAATTGTTCAAGTACAGTTGCCTTCTACTTTATTAATAGCAACTTACTGGGTATTAACATGTTAGAAAGACTTCACAATATGTAAGTTGAGCTAATAGTAAGAGCAAATTCCAAAATATGAATTAAAAAATTAAAAATCAGCGAAAATTTATGAATATTAGTTTAAGAACGCAATAATGACCAAATAGAAAAATCATTTCTGGATACAGACTATACAGTCATTTTCATTGGGATAACTTATGAATGGTGGATCATATCAATGGACTACAAAGTTTTGATGTTGAACTACTAGTTTTTTCAATTATTGTTGCATTTAGTGCCACCCCTAACGCTGTAATGGACCGTAGGTATTTATCTCAACAAAAGGGCCTAGATTCGGTACTGTTTTAGCGATATATATATATTTTTTATTTACGGTATAGAGGAACTCATGTAACAACTAACAATTCATTAACAATAAATAAATAAATTCGTATTCTGGTTTGCAACAACCGGTAGCGATACGGTGACCAAATTTAAATTTATTTATTTAAGTCACAAAACATTGTATTTATCATTGGTATGTTATAGAGGCCAAATCTATATGCATACAAGCATAATTTTAAACAGAATTTTGAACCTTAAGTCATCTTCATTTACAGTGGTAGTTTATCGAAATGAAACAAATTTTATCAGATAACTAACGCGTTTATCGCAATCTCATGTTTAATTTTGACGTTTCCATGTCATTTTCAGGTACCTGAGACATCCTATGAAGATGACTTTTTAAAAGGAAATCGATACCTTTATGTTAAAATAAGTAAATCGTAATATCGTAATAGCTGATAAATGAAAATATAATAGGGCTAAGTTCCCTAAAAAGCCAAGTATCACTTCAGTATAACAGTGCTACGTGAATAATTAGAAATTGCAATAATAAATATTCGAAACCGATGAATAGCGTACAGAGAAAATCTTTCTATCCATATCTGATGAGTCCCACATTGGATGGATTCCAATTTGGACCAGTTTCATTTAAGAAGTGTTCTTAATTTTCGCAATTATGTATAATATTTTTTTATGCGAAATATGTAGTCTTCTTATATCTTCTTCTATTCGAATTATTCAACTCGCAACTTCTTGAATATTCAACACTTTTATGATACTAACTTAAAACTAAAAACTTCAAAATCAATCACTTTATAAAATAATTATATAATATCAATTTATTATTGTATTAACAGTTTAACAACTAAAGTCTTAACAGTTCAGTTCATATATAATTTATTTACACTCAGTGTGGACTTTCAAAGTGGAATCTGTCTCGAAGGCGAAACAAACAGATTAAAATATAGACTGTTTATGCTACGTGAATACGTTTCCTCGAATAGTTGTATTTGTTAACTAATGCGTTAATGTGATATTTCTTACTAATATTTAAAGGGTATGGTGACATGTTTAAATGAAAGAGGAACGGTGAAAAGATGCTTAATGAGAACTAAAAATCTTTGAAAGATTTGTTTTTGTATCTTAAAATTAGGTATTTGCTGAGTTAAAACCAGAATGATAATTTTTTACGCATTTTCATGAAAGCACTTTAAAATGACTTCAATTAACAAACAGACGTGAGTAATCTAGATTGCGTTATATATAACCCAGTTTTTTTTTTTAATTTTTAAAAAAAAGTATTCGCAGCAATTTTAAAACTAAATTTAGTTCTTACATTTCCTCACCTATCCTGTATTTATTCTCTTTTTTTTGTATTTAATCCTCAGTTGAACTAACCTGTGATCACGGCTCCACTAAAGGAGTCTATACGTCAGAATATAAAAAGCAATAGCAAACAAGTCGTTTATCCAGTAAATGTTTGTTTTAAAATGCGATAGACGTGGAAATTTAAGAATTAGATATGGAATACTTTTCAAATAGGGACAGTTGTTTTAAAGATAACCTTTCGCATATAATGAACATATAAAATCCGCTCTCTCTATTATTATAAGTACATATCGACGGCGAAGTGCCAATATCTCCTGACATGTTTCGATAAATTTAGTTTATCGTTTTGAACTTAAAGATGTCATCGCATGTTTTAGTGAAATCTCCTTAGCGTATTAGGTGCTACCGCAGTAAATTAAAACAATTTTTTTACTTAACAAGATTTTTTTTTGCAGTTTGTATATAATTTTGAATTTAACAGTTAGGTGCTATTAGCACTTCGCTGTCGATACATAGGTATTGACATATAAAAAAACAAAATTGTGTTCCAAACTATATTTGGTAGTTTTGCTTTTGATCCATAAATGGTCTTTATACACACATTATGTCTAATGATTATAATAATGAAGGAAAGGTACGAGTATATATTTATATATTGCGGTGTATACTGCGGTTAGTGACGAACAAATCTAGGTTGTTGATGCGATATTATTGGCTGGGATAATTTATTCCTCATTGTAAATTAATCTGTATAATAAGTCTCTAATTTTGTTACCGAATTAAGAGTTATGATTACTTAAAACAAAATATTTAATTGATATGAAAATAATGCATCAAAATGCTTTTTTTAGTGGCGTAGTTTCGGTCGCTTTATTGCCAAAGTATACTAGTGGAACTCTTGTATTTAAGCAGACGTTGTTTTTATTTTCCATTTAATTTATTTATTTATAATTCTCGTTGACATTTGTTTTAATAATAATGCAAACATTGATAGCAATAAATGTGTTCATTACAATTTTTATGTGTTTGATTTCAATATAATATTTGATTTATATTGAGTGTTATGAGCTCTCGAGAGATAAAAGTGAGTATTATGAAGTGATAACGGCGCAATCTGAGCGCACGATTCGTCTGTCGTGTAGTGTTGATGAAGTGACACTTGCGCACGCGCAGTGGGTTAACGAGGGCCGCGACCGTCGACCGCCATTATTGAACACGTCTTGGGCCAATCGAACCAGTTTTAAACCAATTGAAGTTCAGATACACGAACCAATGTACGTATTTTATAAATAGTCAAACAATTTACTAGTGAGGTTAGATCTCCATTCACAAATTTGCCAAAAAGTGTCGAATATTTGTTTTTTAAGGTTTGACAGCTAACCTGTTCTTTTTTGTAGTCGTAAGTGCGAAAAGAATAAATATAATTAACGTAACTACTATTCATAATATAATAGAATTAATTTGATTACTTTTTTGATCGGGATTTGCCACGGTTTGTTTTATAAAAATGCACTTAGTTTTAATAGTGTTAAGTTACTTATTAGCCTCAACGTGTGCGGCCTTCGCGACTCACGCCAGGTGAGTGACGGTCACGGCCACTTAACGGGACAACAAAAACACGTGTTTTTATCATTCGGTATACAAGCAAAAACTAGGTTTTTTTATTCAATATTTTTTATAATTAAAAAAGTGGTAGTTACGATTTGTTTTCAATTGCATTTAAATATTCAATAGATAAAAGGAGACAAATAAATTGATTTTAGCATGGCATCCCTGGATTATGCGACATTGCCAATACAGGAAAAGGAACTTTATGTGCCGCCGCTAGAAGAGATAGCTGAAGGTAAGTGTATGTTTTTTTTTTAAATAAAAAAAGGTTTTTTACCTAAAATAAATAATACATCACAATTGACTTACTCTACTGAAAAAATGGTAGATTCAACCAAAAAATTAAATTGAGTAAGCAGAACTATTATTTAAAATATTCTTTAGATGACAATTTTTTCCAGGGCAGTTAGTTTTATTTTACGATATGTAAGTTTCATTTTTAATTATTCTTTTAATATTATATTTGTGACAGTTTGTATATTTAGATGTTCGTTACTTAATCGTGCAAAAATGGCCGAATGAATTTGGATGAAAATTGGTACATAGATAGTATACCTTGATATTCAAATACCATATTTTTTATTTGGGAAAATTTCAAGTTCCTGTGAATTCCGCTTAAAGTTTTCTAGAGTAACACGGACTTAATTGCAGCAATTTACAAAAATTTACACCGTCCAATAATTTGTAAAAGTTAATTTCTAGATCCAGAGCAGAAAGAGACTATTATAAACATATCATCGGGAATATTGAAATCATTAATAAAATAATATTACTAAATAGACCATTTTAAAACTAAGAACACAAACATTGTAACCCTGTTACAGTAAATAAATTTATTTATTTAGGTGACCATCTTTCATATAAAGTAATTCTCAAATATAACATTTAAAAACAAACAGACCTAAAATTAACATAACTTAATACAAGCAATAATAAAATTGTGTGAAATTGTGTCAATTTGAGCAAGAAACCTTTTCCATTTCACCAATGATTTTTTTGTGTTCTTTCTTTTGTTTTTTGACATAATCAATTTTCTGTTCTCCGCAATAAAAACCTATGTTAATTTTTAACCGTCTTCTTTTCAGAAGACGAATTTATTACTTAAGAAACCAGCTGCAAAATCACAATATAGGCCACTCTGATGCCGAAGGTATCCTCTTCCTAATCAGTGTGAAATGGTATCATATTTTACAAAATACATAAAACAAATAAAAAAGTAAAAGCTTAAGTTTTTATTTATTTGTTTATTTATTAATCAAAAACAATGCAAGTCACATAATAATTATAAAGAATGTCAAAATAAATAATAATATAAATAATAAAAGGATAATTAAAATCATATTAAAGAAATGGATTAAAAAGTCATAAAACAAAACTCATTTCATTTCATTCTCTTCATTTTCTATGCGTATGCGCAGTTCTGTCTCGCGGGCTACCATCCACCTTCGAGACCGTGGAAGCATCAGTAGTGGAGTGCCCGGACCTCACGCAGCCACCCTATCATCTCACATCGCCAGGTTAGAATACAAAAACCCAGGTTACATATGAACCTATTTTTTAACATAAAATTCGCAAATAATTAACGTCAAAGAAAGCCTTTATGATAAATTATTTTTATACAAAAATACTATAAAAAATAAACTCGGCTCACAAGATAATTCTCAGGCGGTTACCGAACCCGCAACATTTTTACTTTTGATAATAGAAAATGCAAAATAAATAAGAAAACCATAAAAGAGATGGGTTATATTTATGCATTACAAGGTAGGTCGGTAAATTTGAGCAAATTAGTTGAAATATATTAGATCGAAAAAGGGTATTTTGGTGATTCGGGTAGCCATAATGGTGCTCTACCTCTAGACTTCCATTTTACCCTATTTTTAGGTACAACCTGCATATAATTGGTATCCATTGAAAAAAATAGTTTTCGGCAATATTGCTACAGAAATTCTTGCTTTGCGTCTACTATAATCGCAAACACTCATTTTATCGTAAATAGGAAAGCGCTTGTGCGCTATCTCGCCTGAGATGGTAAGCGACGATGCCATCTTGGATGTGGTGAGAAGATACCTATTCACTCTTGACTCGAAGACCCTTAAATTGTGTAATAACTATTTAACGTCATCACCAACAATCTTTTTATGTTATCTGTTGCTCTTGAACTTACGGTGAGCGAGAACCAATGGCCGTAAATGTTCATGTAAACATTGATGGCAGGCCATGATAACTGAAATTCCCTAACAACACTGAACGAAACAGCTATTTTTATTATTCATATTCATTTATTGCTAGTCACAGTACATAAGATGTTATATGTAGTGTAGGATCAGTGTTATACGGCGTGAGGGCTTAGCAGAATCGCAATTAAAAATTTAGCAAAAACTAGCGGCCCGTGCCGGCTTCGCACGGGTTTGTCCGGATGGCAAAATTCTTTTAATTTTTTCTATTATTAAATATTTTTTCCGTTAGCGCCATCTAGCGTCTGGTAAACGAACTACTTGCGGTTATCGCGTTGCTATGGTACGTTATTGATACAATGGAAAAAGAGCGAGAAAAAGAGCGGACAGACAAACACAAACCACTGTGATCTTAGATTATAGATTTAAAAAAAAAAAGTTTAGAGGATTTTTACTCTACTGCCTTTTTAACTAAGAAGTTTTTAGCTCACATTCAAAAGCATTTATGATTTCCAGGCATTTAATAGTATTTGGGATACTATTGTACATTTTTATTGCCTTTAAAGGAGGACCTGTATTATACAAACCTAGTGTAGTTAATGGACTATTTAAGTTATATAAATCTATGTTGTTCCTTCTGACTGTAGTTTTTTGTGAATAAAGGTACATATTTTTTTTATAAATTTACAAGTTTCACAATATTTTAAATTTAATGAAATAAAAATGGGAATTTGTAACGTTGTCTTGGCGCTTGAATTTATTTATCGATATATAATTATAGGGAATTATAGTTTTCTAACGCTCCAATCTAACTCACATGCGAAAATTTTCATTTGCTGCATCGCTAGAAAAAAGTTCAACAACCTAGCATCTTGGTCCAACTTTATAAACAGTTTCGTTGTTTTATCTTTAGGTATAAAGCAAAAGAAAACCCGCGCTAGATTAAGAGTTAGACGCCAAATAAATTATAATTCGCACAGCAAAGAAGTGGAACTCCCTCCCTACGTCTGTTTTCCCGAGTACTTATAACCTGTCCGATTTCAAAGCCAGGGTGAATAGGCACCTTCTGGTGCAATGAATAGGCACCTGATGGTAAACTCACTTCATCGTGGATCCTGTCCTCTTGGAGTTTGTTGGGATCAAGAGCGAACCCAATTAAAAACAGCGCTAATTTAAGCGGTATTTTATTATATTAAACTCAAAAACCTATGTCTATGCTTAACGTAGATTGAAGGTGGCTAGCCTATCCGTTTTTTAAAGGATCCATTTCGGAGTGTGTAGCAAAATTGCACAACCTTGTTCCGCCGTCCCCATTTTTTCATCGGACAACCAGACTTACAAATAGGCGACACCATTATATGGTTGATATACCAAAGAGACGCACTGAGCGTTTTGGTTCTCATTTTGTGATACGTACCGCTAAAGAGTGGAACTCCTTACCTGAGTATGTGTTTCTTGACACATACTCGTACAATTTAAGGGTCACGAGGGAAGTGTCTTCTAGGCAAGTGTGTTACATCCTAGATCGCATCTCTTACTATTTACGATTTTAAAAGAACTAACCGTGGTAAACGTTTTTAGGTCTGAACGGATCTCCAAAGTTAGTGGAAATTGGTGGACCTCCTTATTTGGTGCCTCAAGTGCATAGGGAGAAGATATACGACTTGGCAGCGCTTCTAAAGCATCAGGGTCGTGACCCTGCCTTCTTGGCCGGAGCAGGCGCTGGACCATGGCCGTTCCCTGGCGTCAACTGCGAGGTGAGGTTTACGCGCTGCTCTTGAATATAACCGTGAACCAATTTAAATAGCGGTCAAACATTCACTTTCGTGGTCCTCACATTCTTATGTGCAAATCAGAAAATAATATCTATATGGCCCTTACATCTGTTGAAAGGTAAAACAAATGTTTTTATTCAATATTTCAATTGCGTGTTTTGAACGTCAACGTCTAAATAAAATATATTATTATGGATGTTATATTCAATTGTTTTTGTCATCTATTTTTTAAAATAATGCCGAAAAAGGAGCGGTCTCCTCCTAACACAGGTCATTATTACTTAAATGTAGGCACTCAACTCATTTAATGTACAAACCTCAAATGAAAAAAAAAAAAAAAATCATGACAGACTATTAATTATATTTGTTGAGAGTTGAAGATAGAGATGTATATAAGGTATGTAGATTCGAACCCACGACCTTTCGCAATCTGGGTGAATACACTGACTGCTGAGTAACCGAGACGCTGGCAGACGCATCGATATTTACAAACGTATTTCAACTTCTACTATGAGCTAGTATCAATCCACCAATGTTAAACGCTAACTACTTTCAACATCGAAAGTAATATTTTTACAAATATTAAACATTCGATTAAGATGGAAGCTACAATAATGTTTTTTAATGCATCCAGAATGCCATATTTCTATAAGTCATGGGTGAATAAGTCTAGGCAGGCGCGTCACATCAATCGCGTCGTCGCTTACCATCAGGCGAGATAGTGGTCAAACACCTACTTACTTACTATTAAAAAACGATATTAAATACGCTAGGGAGGTTACTAAACGGTTCTCATCTAACAGTATGTATATTATGCCTATAATTAAGCAAATAAAAGCTTACATTTTGCAGGGTATTGTGAACCTGAGCGTGCGTAACGGAACGGTGAAGCAAGGCACGCGAATCGTAACTGTAGAGCCCCGTGGCGCCCCCAAGGGAAGTAGCGGATATCAGCAGCAACAGTTGCCATCCACCGAGACACGCTCCGCCTTGCTCGGCAATTATCTGCTCTGCGACGGACAGCCGGGGAAGGTAATTGTATAAATTCGTAAATACATTAATTCATAGTTTTGTTTAGTTCTTAAATTTGTCAATAGATGACGCTGTAAAATGTAAAAGAGAATAAACCATACATAAAATGATGCAGAAGTTGCGCCTCGAAACTATACGGCCGGCCGTGAGTGCGAGTCCCGGAAGAAGCAGATGTTTGTGTGATGAATAAGTGTGAACCAAAGTTATGGGTATTTACATATATTTCTACTAGCTGACCCAGCCACGCGTTGCTGTGTTATAAATTAAAAAAAACCTATCCTATCTTTTAAGTTAGATCAAATAACAGATAGTTACGAAGTTTTATCAAAATCGGTTAAGTAGTTTAGGAGTCCATCGCGGACAAACAACGTGACACGTAATTTATATATATTAAGATGAATATTACATATAGATGTATATATCTTATATGTATGTCTATCCGTCGCCCTAGTCTCCATAACACAATACATTCATATTAATTAACAGCTGTGGGCTAGGTTAATTAATATTAATGTAAGAAATATTATTAAACTTAGCACTTAATCTACATGTCTTGTGACTTAGGAATGCCGGTTTAGAAGTCTAGGTTCGCTCTACATCGCGCTTGTTTTGTATATATGTATTAAACGGAACGGTACAATCAATTTTAAAGGGGAATGGCCAAACAGGGCCCACCGTGGTCATCATAAAACAAGGAAATGATTTTGTACATAATTTTTGTAATTTAAAGACATGAATTTTACATATATTTCAACAGGCACCACTGCAATAAACTATATTTTAATAAATAAAAGTATTTTCGTTTATAAATCGTCATAAGTGATGTAGGAAAATGTTGCCAGCACGTAAATTACATTTTAGATATAATTTGACATTTAATATCGATACGAATCGATTGTGACGAAAATACATTCAACTAAATAAATAACTTAACATTTTGCATTAACAATATATTACATAAACCAGAGGGCCTACCATCATCTCTTAGCGCGATTCAGTTTCGATTGTCAAAGTGAGACACCGCTATACGCGGTCTATAGCGGCGTCTCTTTTTAACAGCTAAACTTGAATCGCTATAAGACGTGATGGTATAATATAATGAAAGTAAAGCTAAGGTTAATTCAATTATACAATGTAAAAACAACTCGTCACATAGTGTCATACAGCTGTTTGATTTGGGCTTCATTAGTGATAGTTATTATATTAGAGAGTTTTCATCCCTTCTCACATATACATTTCCGTAGGCAGGTAAAAGCTGTTGATTTAATTAAGTCCCGCTAAAGGAAATATAGTCGTGATGCCTTTGGTGTTAATTGCTCCGATACAAAGATTGGAGTCTCTTCATGTATAGCAAATCCCAAGTACGAAGTTTCGTGTTATTTGTTGTGTTAAAAACCTTGCATTTCTGTAAGATTTCGGTCTTTTGTAAGGTTGAGGTCATGTAAGTTGTTAGCAGTGGGGTGACTATCGATATAAATAAATTAATATCCAACAGCTCTCACAACCCAAATATGTACTAGGGTTGCATAGGCTTGAAGCGATGTACTGTCAGTGCAAATACACAAAAAATATTATTATATAGTATTGACAGCTATCAGAGATAGTCCACAAATAGAAGCATTTTTCTTTTTCTCTTGTAGCAAAATGCAAGTGATTATCAACCCCGAATTCGATGTATGTTTTTTAAACACCAGGAACTCATAGGCTTGTGATGGTAGGTATATCAGCGTCAAAACTCCACCTTGTGTCAATTTATTATTGTAGACTATTATGCAGCAAGGTACCAGGGTCTCATAAGTTTAAGGCAATAGAGAGGCGCCTAAATTTTAATGTTAATAAAAACTTCAAAATGTCCAACAATGTAAAAGTCAACGATCGTCTTCAAATATTGTGTCAAAAGTTTCGATTTCAAGAATGTAGTACCAGGATTGCATAGATTTGTGGAATAAAACACTTGATCGTGCAGCGGTAGTCGTTCGGTATCTGTAGTTCGCTGTGTGTGTGCGCGTGCGAGGTCGGTTTTTTACACTACTTTTTTAAAATGAGTTTAATGCGTTGGTTATATTCTTCATAAAGAAATGTGATTTTGTCCTGGATTAACTTAACTTTTTTTATTGCAGGTGATTAAAGTAGTAGCGAAGAAGAGGATAGGGGAACCAAATTTCATAACGGCCATCAGAGAAACTTTGAAGAAGCATTATGGCGATAAAGCTGTGGGTTTGTACATTTTTACATATTATCACTTTTTCTAATGATTGTCTAAATATAAAAGTGTAATTCTTGTACAGTACGGTTAAGCATACATATGGTAGAACAGCTTCACAATATTTTAATCGGTTTTTTAATTAATATATTACGTTCCTGACTGTTTAAATTTAAATAAATTATTTTATTTTATTTTGCATAAAATACAAACTTGCCTTAGTCATCCTGTGATCACGGCTTCTGTAAAGGAGTCGAAAAGTCAGGATTAAATATAAATTGTGCGCAAAAAAATCCTAAATAAGCTTTTTTATTTAAATGTGTGTTTATATAATTATGTTATAACTTTTCTCATTGGTGGGCTAACGATGATTTGTTTCCAGGGTTGGGAGGTATGTTCGTGTTGCGTGCAGGCAGTGTGCGTTTCCACGTGATGCCGGAGTTTTCTGACGCGCCGTTGTGTAGCGACAACGATGTCGACAGTTGGCTTCACTACTTCGAGATGAAGGCGCCCATCACGCACGTTGGTACTTTGGTCACCAGCGACATGGTGAGTATGAAGGGGTCCATATTGGGTTGCATAAATTTAAAAAGTATAATTTTAAAACTCATAATTACTGACCAAAACGCATAATTTGATATACGTTGCTGGCTGGTAGGTAACGGATAAAAAATATCTAACCTAACCTAACCTGCAATGTATACCTATCAATTTATTCCTTTTGATAAATATGCCAAGTGACTTTATGGCAATTGAAATTATGGTGCTTAGTGTAAGCTAAGCTAATTGGTGTGAATGTGGAATTTAAAAATGAGAAATTATGTGATAGGAGAGCGGTACGGTGTGTAAGAACATATAGTGACAAAGATAGAAAAAGGGAAGCTTAGATGGCTTGGACATGTAGAGAGGATGGACGAAAGGAAATGATGTCAATTTTATGAGCCAAATGTGCATCGGCAAGTCGGCGATGACAGACCGGTTAGAGCACTCGCTTGGAAAGCGAAAGGTCGTGGGTTCCAATCCCACCGGAGAGCTCGGAGGCGTGGTTGTTTTTTACATGCGTATTTCATATGTTATAGAAATAAATGTTATCAAAAAATCCAGGGGCTGGATCTGCGGGTGCAGCATTTCCATGGGTTTAGCATTCATGGTGATGGAGGTCACTACCATTACGACACTACTCCTCTCATCGCACACTACGAGGGGTACTTCCTACCAGCGACCACCCTGATGCGGGTAGACCGCCCCCCTCAATCGCACGACTTCGGCCGCGATTAGGACGACCTCTACCGGCTATGCTTCAACGGACAATCTTTTAATTTATTCCTTTCTACAATATTATAAGAGAGCAACAGATGGATTTGTTATGATTCCTAAGTCGAAATGAAAATGTTTTTAAATAAAACAGTGTAATATTTACGTTTTTTTAAAGGCGAAATAAATGGTTTGCAAGTTTATACTCAATTTCTAAGTTCATAAAAATATCAGTGAGGTTTATATTATTAAAATGTTTTGTTAATGAAAACCTTACTGATTAAAGTGCATGCAAATTTAAGCTTATTTATCAAGTTATCAAAGGTTGTTTTCAATTAATATAATTTCATGTGTTCCTAGAATCTTTTTAGATCGAAAATATAATAAATTCTGTTTAAAATAGGTAGTCGTTTGACGGAAGTGAACCCTTATTCAATGTACATTAGATATATTTTCGTTGGATGCATGAAAACAATGAAAAATAAATCTTAAATTAAATGATTTAATGTTATTTTTCGTCAAATGGATACATATTCTTGATCCATTTTTTTGGCGACGGTACAATTGTGACTTTGTCAATAGTAATTCTAATATATTTACAATAAATATTATTTCTTCTTTCATGAAACGTCGTTTCATGTTTTTTTTTAATTCGAAAAAATACATCCATGTTATATATCAAATTAATATCAAACTTTGTTTCGACAAATGTAACTAATATTTTTTTCTTTGGACGTCGTATGGATATGCGTCTTAAGTGGTCAGGAAATAAAATATTGATTATAATATGCAGTCTATAAAAAAAAACTTCAGTCCTATGGTCTAAAGCATTTTTTTTTTCATATGATGTATGTTTTTTTTAGTTTATTCTTTTACTTAACTGGTGTGTTGGATGTACTATTCTGTAAGCCTGCATGTATCTTAAAAATAAATAAATAAATAAATTAATGCACCAACAAGCCATTTGGAAATGAAACATCATATATTGTGTAACGATTTTATTTGTAATTGATCACGGTACATACGATATATATAAGTGGAAATAAAAATAATTTTATCATATTCAATTTACAAAATAATCATATGGCTCTATTTACATGAAACAATTACAATGATATCTCGCGACGTTGTTCAGTCAAGCCCGTTTATAAGGTACGTACAAAAATATTAGTGAGTTATCACATAGAGTTCTATACCATAATATGCTAATATTAACATGATAATAGTGTCAGAATGGTGTGTACCTTCACGGATGGTACTATGATTTGTACCACAAAACCATACAACACGGTAACAAGTACTTAATAGTACCAACTTATAGGATATTTAAGTTTCTACGAAAATATTTCAATGATTTTGTTACAGCATATTTGTTCCTCTTAATTAGAATAAGTTAATTTCTCTATTTTTTACAAAAACACCATCAGTTTAAATGAACAAAAAATACACTTTCATGCATGTTACTTGATTTCATGGCGTCAACTTGTAAACAATTTTTTAGCTGTCAAAACGTAAAACTCTGACATTTACTGTATACAAGCAAGTGACGTCACTCCGTCAGTAGGCAAATTACGTGCATTTTTAATGACGTGTTGTCTGACACATGATATTTTAATTATGTGTGGACTAAATTGGTTTCAAAAATGTATACTATTAAGTTGAAAACAGTTTGATCATTTTCATTGTCAAAAACCTTATTGTATTTTTAGTAGAAATCATAGTTCAATTCGTTTAGGTACACCTACTAAACTGACGCTCACATTTCACGCCATATAACTTTTTTGCGACAATGTAAAAAAAAATTAAGTCAATTAACAAAAAGAAAATTCAAGTTATATGGCATGAACCTACTCGTATAGAATATTCTATTATTTTAATACATATATCGAGGCGTATCTTTTACGCGTGTTTTTTTTAGATTTTTTTCACCGAAAAATTATAAAATAAGACATTTGTTTTACACAATCTGTAGATTTTTTGGTAAAAATAACAAAACACGCGCAGATGACACACGTTTAAAATAATGGCAAATTTTAGTAAGCACATTCATGTTTCATTTAAAAATAAATGTACAATTAAAAAAAAAACAGTAAATATGAACTAAAACGATTCCTTTGTGTGAATATATATTATAGCGAATTATCATAATTCCGAATTAAGCTAAGCTTCTGTGCCGAAGTATGCTGTTTGGATAAAATACATAAGAATAGCAAAGAGACCCGAATTGCTTGGTATCTTTTTTTTTAAAAAACAAGATTTCATTCCCCCGCCAGTGGGCGGAGCATGGCAAGACGCTACGAACGTAGGCCTCAATGTCAACCTTAATAGATTACTAATAAGAAATAGATCCCGTAACATAACTTATGTTAGACAAAAAACTATTACTAAACAATTAAGGTTGACGATGGGTCGTACGTATACTACCTACGGTCCTACGACCGACTCAGGTCTAAGCGTAGCTTAAAATGGGCAAGCCCAGTAATTGCTCGGCCAAGCTACGTTTGTTGGAAGTCTTTAGGGTCTAACCACATTATACCGAAAATACGTGACCGAAATTCCGCGGCTGATTGTACGTTACGACGTATTCGGCTGATAAGAAAAACCATTAATTCGGAAATTACGCTAATGACATTCGGTTACTCAATATTGTGTAGATGCAGTCCAATCATTATTTTTTTCCAAAGTCAATTAAGTACATTTGTTTATTTCTAATACAAATATGTCCAAACCAGCACTATTCGAAATAATTCTATGTAGGCGAAAATTGTTAGTGTCATACTAAGATAAATAAACCTTAATGTTTAATTAATATAGTCAACAGCATCTGAAAATGAAAATGTTGTTCTCTCTCGTTTTCACTTATCATGGACGTACCGATGTTTGATAATAATCAAATTATATAGAATACGTTCCCGCCGAATTTATGCTCAAACAATACGCTAAAAAGTGTCAATTTCGGCTAGTGTTGCTGCTAGTTGAAATTGTACGCGCAATCACGATATAGTTCGATCGCGTATTTTCTGAATAGCGTGCTTAAACACTGAAAGCACTAAATAGGATATTCATGCACCATGTCTTATAATCATAAGTTTTGACGCTCACTAAAATAGTTTCATTAAAATAATTTAAACTATTAAAGAATATTTACTCTGTGGTTTCGCTATATCGTCGTTAAAACTGCAATGCGTAACCAACAGTTAATAACGCTTAACAACAAAAAAAAATCAAAATTGATACTTCGCGCGTATAGGTTCCTATTAGCCATTGACATCGTCTCGTGTGATACCAAAGTCCTAAAAACTTTAAATATATTTATATTTTAACAGACAAAGACGTAGTAAAAACGAATATAAATGATTTTACGCTCTCCTGTAAAAATGGTCACTACCAAGTTACGCAGTATTAACCACGATATTGCAGTTCCGCGATAATGCAGTATCAACGACGATAGAAGTAGTATGTTTACCGAACTTATAAAACTGTGAAAAAATATACCGTCGCTTTAAAAAAAAAAGAAATAAAATCATGAAATGAATTTAGAAAAAAAAGACTGGAAAATTCTGATTAAAATGACGCCCGATTACGATCTTTTTTAATCCATGTATCTATCAATTTTCAATCCAGAAAAAAAACGGCAAAAGGTCGGAATCGAAAACAAAAATATTCTAAAAAAATACTGGTATGATAAATTGTTCTCTATTCCAAAAGCTACACGTCTTAAATTAAGAAAACAGCTACATTTATTATAAATAAAAATTAAAATTACACAGCCCGTATTGTCGCTAGCATACAACTAGGTAAATAAATGTCTACAAAATATTACTTAAGCGAACGCCGTACGAGCAGTCCCGTGAAATTATCAAGTGTGAAGCACATCCATTCACTATGAAAAATATCATAAAATCAATTATATTGGCGATGATCATGAAAAAAATGAGTTAACAACATTCTAGAGCGTATATTTGCTCTGTGATACGGTTTGCCGCAGTAAAATAATGATTTCATGCTCAACCTCTTCTGTATTAATTTAAAAGTTATATAAGGAAAAAAGTTTTTGTTTGAACGCGCTAATGTTTGAAACTGTCAGTCTGATTTGAAAAATTCTTTTTACATTTGATAGCACAAGTCTCGGGGATGGTTATAGGTTATTTAATACTATGTTGAGACCTTAAGGACCGAAACTAAAGAAAAAATAAAACGCTAAGAGAATACGCAGTAATAGCGTTTATTGCGGCCTCCCGACGAAAACCGAATATTACCGAAAATAGCCGAAATGTTATTCTGTGACAAATTCGATATTAGTATTTATAAAGATTGAATTTCTACTGTTTTTTAAGTTTTAAGGTGGATACGGTGTGAAAATAAATGAAAAAATCGCAGATTTCTTTTAAAGAGTTGATTTTTATTGAAATATAAATAATTATTTCGTTTACCAAAATTTCCAAACAATAGATGCTTCGGCCATGAAATTATCATTAGTATTTATTTATAAACCATTGTTTAAGGAAATAAGATGCGAATATATAAACGAGGTTATGGCATAAAACAGTAAGTTATTGATTTATTTACATAGTTCTGTAGTTTTGGCATGGTGATCGTAACTCTTGACGTAAGAGTAACGTCACATATTCTCAATCATCTATATATATATATATAAATTCCGTGTAAAGTTTTTGACCGCGATGAACTCCGGAGTAGTTTCGGCTTTCTTTAATTTTTCTATATTTGTTGCTACTTCGGACATAGAATAGGTTAATTTAGAACACAGCAACGCGTGTCTGGATCAGCTAGTATTCTAGAGATAAGGAAGTATGCACAATACGTTTTTTTATTCCACAGAGTAATATTGGTCTTTCTGTAGTTCCGTTTTTTGTTGTGTCCTCCAACAGTTGATACAATTTTAGCGGTATTAATAGCGCAATTTTATCCGACATACAAATAAAAAAGGTATTCAGACTGAATCAATACCTTAGAATTTAATAACACAATTTCGTCGACACTTCATTGTATAATGAAGTGTTGGTTTAGTGATGTCGAATTATCGATAGTTCCGCTATTAAGAATAGTTATATATATCATCGCTAAACTATTTTTTATACATCATCGGACCAAAAAAAGTAGTGGAACATTTCAAAATTTAATTTAATTTTTATCAATTTTAATGACTGACAACAAAGTGAAGTTGGCTATTATTCTCTGTTATTAAAATCGATATTTTTATTACTGGCAACAATTTCTTTATGTGTTTAAAGTGTTACCAAAATCATAACTGTGTGTATTTTAATGACTGGCAACAAGATAAGGTTGGCTATTTTACTGCGGTATAAAAATCAGTAATTTGATGACTGGCAACAAAGATGGCTATTATTCTCCGTTATTAAAATCAGTATTTTAATGACTGGCAACAAAATAAAGGTAGCTATTTTTCTGCGTTATTAAAAACAGTACTTAAATAAAACTAGCTAGTTTTCTGCGTTTTTTAAATCAGTATTTTAATTACTGGCAACAAAATAAAGTTAGCTATTTCTTTGCGTTATTAAAAATACTCTTCGTATATGATACGGCTTTTCAATCTACGTGAGACGGCAATGGTAAAGTACTTGTCATCTAAAGATATAAAAAAAACCACTTTAATCAAATAACGTGCGCATAATTTTTATTTAATCTTAAAATTAAGATGGAGGTCGTTCTCCCTGTCCGAGTTTTTTTCGCCAGTTCTTCACAAAAGGGCCTCTTAATTTCCTCCAGACTGGTGGTAGACTCAGTAGTTTATAAGAACTAAATAAAATGAGAAATAAAACAATTTTGTTTTGTACAAATTAAACAATTAGGGACGTTTTATATTTTTTTGCATTTTTTAATACTGTCTTATAAGACAAATTATTTTAATAGAAAAATAATAGAAAAAATCGATTCGGCTCCCAAGTGACTTCTCAGGGGGCCGTAGTCGATTTTTCTATTAAAATAATTAGAAACTTGCCCGATTAAAATATTGTAAAGTAATATTGTAAATGTGCCTTAATGCCTTTGCACACCACGTTTGCGTCGATACAAACGCGATACTCACGCGAGTTAAACGCAGCTTAATTATTTTATGTAGGTGTTCAAACTTTCTACCTGTTTATACTTCCTTTGAATACCTGAATAAATTCAGTCTCGCGCTTGAATCGGTATCTGTATCGATACAAATGCATAAGACATGCTAGAAATTGCTCTGTAGATTAAATAGAAACGCGCGTCAAACCGCTCTTAGTCATTTTGTGATCACGGCTCTTGTAAAAGGATTCGAAACGTCAGAATTAAATATAAAGTATGCGCAAATTATCCGTTAAAATGTAGTTTTATTTAAATGTGTGAATGTGAACTAAATACATACAACAGTCCAATAGCCTAAGGGCCCTAGGACCCTAGTAGCCTGGGGGCCTAGATAACTAGGGACCTAGTAGCTTAGATACCTAGTAGCCTAGGGGTCTAAGCGCCTTGTACCCTAGGAGCTTAATAGCCTAGAGACCTAGTAGTCTAGGACCGGAAGCATCGCACCGCTCGTACCACGTACTGCCGACATATGGGGCACTCGGCCAGCTGTCGGGCGCAGTCGGTGCAGGCCGCGATGTGCCCGCACTCCAGAAGGACGCATTCCAATGGAGCCGCCATACAGATCTTGCAGCACTCCTCCAGGGGCAGGTTGTCCAGCTCTGAAACAAACACGTAATCTAACCCTCTTAATATAGAGGAATTCCCATCGGGTGAAAAATTGAATCCGAACATTCTCAGCTCACGAGGCCAGATCCGGGCTTATAGGACCAAAAGTTTTGGGGTTCATTATTCCAATGCATTTCTACATGCGCTAGAAAAGTTTTCTTGATTTTAAAAAAATCTCCCTCACTGAATCTGTACTTCCGAGTTCTTATAACCCGTCCTTTGCTAGCCAGAGTGAATAAGCACCTTCTGGGTGAAACCATTCAAAATAAAAAATAAAATATCTAAAGGAGAAAGAAACAGACCTTGCAGAGTTTCTTGCATATCTAAGTACAAGGTCTCTCGTCGTAGGACATATGAAGCTGTGACATAGTTGTTGACTTTCAATAAATGCATTTGTAATGCTTAAATTGAATTAATATGTATTTATCTTCATCTTTTATTTGGAATCGTTAGCTACTAAAGTTAGAGACGCAGGATCCATTTCCACCCGAAAAGAATGTTCCCTTAACTTTACACCAATATCTCTTAATTTTTTACAATGTTTAATGCTACATATTACAATAACACTAATAATTACACCTATTTTAACAATAGATATATTCTCAACTAGCGTTAGCTTATTTTTTTTATCTATGTACTGTTTTTGTATTGTATGTTAAAGTCCTGTATTAGCACAAAAGAAGTGTTTGTTTTTTTTTTTAATTTAGCTAGTAATATGTATTGTGAGTCTATTTGTTTGACCCAAATAAAAAAATCCTAAAACGTTTACGGAACGATATATTTGTTAGACGATATATCGGATCAAACTGTATCTCCACGCACCGTCCCGGTAGTGGGCGTGGTCACGATACAGCAGTCGAGCCCGTTCCAGCAGGTCTGCGCGTTCGAGGCAGCCGCGATACGCCACCCGATTCCGCGCCAACAGCTGCTTCAGCTGGCGAACGCTCAACGCCTCCAGCTCTGACGCTGACCTCACCCGCTCCAGGCATATAGGCTCCTCCGTATCTAGACGTGAACCGAACGAAACCGATAAACAAATTTTATCGTTCAATAGCGAATTGAAGATAAACAGTGGCCTTGACTTTTATCATATCTCGTTTTCAGTAGTGCATTTGATAAAATCGATCATAATTATTATCAAATTATAACGTCATTGCATTATCAAGTTTTTTATTATTATTGATCCTTTTTAAATGTTGTAATCGGATGTTGAGAGTAGAAGTGAATGGTAAATAGTTTAGGCAATTTTTCGCCTCATCGGGAGTTCCTCAAGGATCTATTGTGAGGCCATTTCTTTTCTTGTGTTCTATAATAATATTTTTACATTTAATTTAGACCCATTGCAACCAAGGTAATATACTTCTAATTTAAAAAGAAATAAACTTAATTTTGAAACGATGAAGGAAAATAAAATTATTGTAAAAAATTGTCATTTAAACAGTGTATAGATTAATATGCTACTGATTTTGATGACCAGTGGTTTGAGTATTCCGATTGGTCAATTCGATCTTATTTTCGTTTTGTATATTAATAACAGAGCAATGTTTAAAATCCTTTTAAATAATTGAATTTTTATATTTTTTTTCCGATAGTTTCAATTAAATTCTAGTCAGTCTTCTTCGCATCCTACAGTTTTTAATAACATTTCTTATATTCACAGCAATTAGCCTAGTCCTGTGAGGCTTTTATAATGAACTAGGATAATGGATACATAAACATTATATACCTTTATAGAAATTATTAAAAACCCATAAGTTCTTTATCTTCAAAATAAAAGTCCCTCTTATTCGGGCAAATTTTAAACAAAAATTTTGAGTGAGAGAGAGAATTTGATGGATAAATGTATGTGCTCACCCGGGGCAGTTTCTGGAAGTGGGTCATCATGTAAACTAATGGAATCAGGTTCCGGAGGCGCTTCCCTCGTTCTGAGCTCCAGTTCGGAGACAGCTCGTTGTTGAGGGCTCAGAGCCCCAAGAGTTGCACCGGAGTTGTTCACGGGTTGCCCTACCCGTGGGACTTCGCGATCAGGACTAGGGCTCCCGTCAGGGGTATCGCTTTCAGCTATTAGCACCTCGGAATCTGGAACAGAGGAAGTGTAAAAAAATTTTTATTACTTATTAATATTATGGTTTTTATAAAATCAAATCATTATTTATTTACATGAACACATATAATAAAAAAAGAGTGGAATATAACTTCTTTAGCTCCATCTGTATATACATAGATATATATTAGATATATATTAGATATACGAAACGTAACTGGCTATGAGAGAAAGAGAGAAAGAAAATGTGTGCTCCCACCTCTCCATTTAGCCCCTACAGTAACATACGAAACGTAACTCTCACTCTTTCTATTTTCACTAACTTATATCTCCCTCTCAACTTCTGTTCGCCTCGCCCTATCACACTTTTCGTAACGCTCTCGTCACGCATTCACCAACTTACTTCTAACTTTTACTTTAGTAAATATTTAATGAAGAAGATGACGCCACATACCGTTGGGCAACGGTGCAGCGGGTCGGGTGACGAACTCCCACCCGGCGTCGTCCAGGTCCTCGATCTCGAAGCAGTCGGCGGTGTCCACTGGTACACCGGTCGGAGAGGAAACCACCTCGGCTGGTGGAGTTGGCACTGGTACCACTATGTCGCGCTCGCCACCTAGTATTTTTTTTTTTGTTATGTTTTCCCATAAGCGCTGGCAAAGGGTAGAAATACCATACAGCCTAGTCTTTAGTTATGTTTTATTCATTAGATGATGAACAGTAAAAAAATCCCTTATTCTAGGTTTTAGTAAAGGGTGGGGTTTTATTGAAACCTCCCCGTGGACTTCTTGAGAGAGCAGGAAAAGACAACTTCCGCTGTTTTGTTTCACTTGCCAACACTCTTGCATGTTCTCAAATACTTAGTGATTAATAATCCACCATTATTATGCACTAATATGTACCACAATACAAATTTTAATAAGCAAAACAAAACCATCAAAGAGACGATTCCCGCTCCCGCCAAAAAGTTCAATTTTTTTTTGTAGTAAATCGGTAGGTGCTTGACCACTATCTCGCTTGTTAGTAAGCGACGATGCGATGTAGAATGTGACGCGCCTGCCTAGAAGATACCTATTCACACGTGACTTGAAGACCCCTAAATTATATTCGTCAGGAAACACATGAAGGTTGTTATTAAAGAGTTTAAAAGGTTTTAAAGGCAAGGTTTTAAAGGCATTCGTTAAAACGACGACCATTTGATGCAATGGTAGCGACCCTGCCTTTCGCACCGATGGTACTGAGTTCGAGTCCCTTCCGGGACGATTTTTTTTATATTACATATTTATGTAAAGTAAGCACTGTAAGGCTTGTGTTATGGATACTAGGGTGACGGATAGACAAACACATATGATACCTATGTATCACATATGTTTGTATGTCCGTCACTAGTGTTAGTGTTATGGACACGTCCTAGTGTCCATAACACTAACACAATAACTAACACAATACGAGCCTTTGTACATGAGTCGTGGGTATTTATTACATAGCTATATATGTTATAAATACCCATGACTCATGTACAAAGGCTCGTATTCATCACACAAACATTTGCCTCTTCAGGGACTCGAACTCTGGACCGTCCGTCGGTGCGAAAAGCAGTATCGATTCCGATGCATCGTAGAATTCTTCATTTTTAATAAGTTTGCCTGATAAATAAAAGGTTATGGCCGCTTCAGGTTACAGGTACTGAATACAGGACTCCGAATGCAAATACTGTTAAAAAGTGTAAAGAATACTAGATCAAATGGTTACCTGGTGTTGTAGTGAACCTTTCCCGTGGTACGTCGGAGGCGACGGGCGTATGAGGGGTGGAAGCTGGAGCGGGGCGAGGACCTGGTGGTCTTGGTGCGTGGGCGTGGCTTGCATTGTAGCAGTTACCTGCACATAGAAAAAATATTTGAATACCTGCAGTTCTACAAGTTTAACCCTTATTCGACCATAGGAATATTATTTCCCACCACATTTTTTTTTTCTAATGGTTTCTGATCTCAATCAGAACCCATCGAGGATTGACGCGTTCGAAATGTGGTGCTGGCGCAGAATGTTGAGAATATCCCGGACGGAACGTCGCACAAACGAATCAATCCTCAAATAGTTGAAAATAGCAACACGGCTCTCAACAATCTGTAGGCAGAGAGTCCTCGAGTTCTTCGGACACACGGTCAGGCGAGACCCAGACAGTCTGGAAAGGCTGATTATTACTGGTTGTGTGGAAGGAAAGAGAGCGAGAGGGCGGTCTCCTACAAGATGGACACACACAACTCAGGACGCTATGGGAGCTACCCTACAATCATCCATCCAAATGGCGCAAGACAGCAATGTCTGGAAAGAAATGGTGGCCAGGGCAACGCACCATAGTCACATCCCTCAGTCATGAAATTACGACAAAGAAGAAAGAAGAAGATCTCAATCAAGCCCGGAGGCAAAGACAAGATCCACGGCGAACAGACGTTGAGACGGAAATATAAGTTAGTGAAGATAGAAAGAGAGAGAATTACGTTTCGTATATTATAGTAGGGGAAGAGAGATAGGTGCGAGTTATGTTTCGTATATCTAATATACATATAAATATGGAGATGAAATCAAAACTCAAAATCAAAATCAAAATGAAGAAGTTTTACTTCAGTTGTGTAATCAAAAGTACAATAGTTTTTTTTATTCCGCCCGCATGCAAGTCATTTCCACACAACACCAGCAGACGTTGTTCATCCATGAGCTACATACCGACAGTTCAGACTGTCGGCGATCATGCTCAAGAACAATAAAAAAAATTTAGACAACGGAACGAAGCCGTTCTTGTACTAATGATACGAATAATGATTAGAATACAGAAACAAGCATAAAAGAACCATAGCTCCAGAATAAATGTTTATGGAAGGACCAGGATTTGAACCCAGGACCGATTAGTTAGGATTGCTAATGTTGCACTAACTGATAGTAAAACTGTAAAAACAAGACTCTGTTAGTTTCTTTTTATGACCTACCAGCACTACAAGCTTAGATTGATGAAGACATTTTTAATTTAATGTAACAACTTTTTAAGACAATCCTAAAATTATATAAAACTCACTATTCTGTGCAGGCGCAGGTGCCGGCTGCGCAGTGTTGCGCATCTCAAAAGCATTATTGATGAAGACATTGAGGTTGTTTGTGAAGCCTTTTAGTGAGCTGAATGGTGAAGGCCGTGCCCTTGGCCCCCTTCGCCTGAATGATGTGCTGTTTACATGTACCACACAAAGGGTCACCAACTCTTCTTTTTCTAAAACACACAGTACTGTCATTAGTCAATTGTAGTGAGGCAAACTTCTTTGCATTCTATGGATTCATTGTACTTTAAAATGGTGACTGGGTTTAGACGGGTTGTACGACTTGTTGTTCAGTGACAAACTGTCAAATAGTGCAGACGTTTGTGGGTTAAGTGTGTGAGTATGCATTTTGAAGCAGTAAAGTGCCATTAATAATTGCATGAAACAATAAAATTTATGTATATTGAAGAACTGACCTTTGAATTAAGAGACCCTCAAAGTAGTGTTATATTATCTCTTGTATAATAGTAGTATAGTGATTTATTTGTATTTATGTTAGTATATGATTTATAATTTAAATTTATATAAAAATTGTACAAATTGTTATCCATTTAATGTCCGCACTGCTGGGGTAATACATGGTAGGAAGAATGGAAAGTAATCTATGACATTGCACCACATTACAACAATTACAACTTATTTAAAATGGATAATAACAAAATGTCAAATACATAAGCATAGAATACTTATTAAAAATAAGAATAACCACAAAGACATTTAGAAGGATGTTAAATAGTTAATGTTTTAATAGGCCACAACACACCACCATATCCATTGAGGATAAACTATCATAATATCTGGTTATATTATTTTTAAATAAATTGATACTAAATAACAACTATCCTATATATAATGATAAAATTTAAGTGTCTAAATTAATATAAAATGTACATGTAAAAAATAGCTCGCAGGCTTGGTTGTTTTTTACAGGTGTATTTTATATTTAATAGAAATATTGCATTGTGACTGCAAAAATTAATAATAACATTGTTTATATTGAAGTAAGTATAGGTACCTATATAGGTATTATGCTTTTACACATATCTACTGACATTAATTAAATGGAGTTAAATACATATATTTAACATAGCAAAACCATTGCAATTTATACACCATAACTAGACATAGGTTGAATTACTCTTCTAATGAAGTAGATTATTAGATACTAAGGTAAATTATGAATAAATAGATTTGCTACATTTGTTATTTTTACATAAATGGTGAGATCACACAACAATACAATAAGATGTTTAAACTGTATGTAAGTGTAAAAGTTTGTGCCAAATCATAGAAGTGTACAATTAACCAATGCTAACTAACATGACTTTGCATTATGCATGCCTTATCTTTCATATATATTGCCGAAATGATTATACTTTCTACAGACTCAAACACTACAACAATAATCGATGAGAAATTGCCAGTTTTTTTGCATTTTTATCTACACTGTCATACAAAAGATGGTGCTATTGAAATTTTTCAAGGCATAAAATAAAAAATTGTGTTTTTGTGTATGAGATCAATTAAAACATACTTGCATAAAGAATGAAAAATAAAACGACATATATTTCAGGATGAATTAAATTTAGATAAGTTATCTACATACTAAACTTCTTTATTTGACTTTTACAAGTTTTTCATTTGGAGTGTTCTAGAAACTTAAGGGTGCGAAATTAAGCATGAAAAAGTAGACATACCGACACACCCCCTGGTGGAAACATTCTGTCGCTGCAAGAAGCACTGAAGGTCGCGAACCTTGAGGTGTGCTATGCTGTTCCGAAGCAGCGGTCTGGTCGACAACACTTTGCAAGCTGCACACAAAACGTACGCGCCTTCGCGCCTTAGACAACCGCTGCAGTAATACCGCTCGCATTCACAACAGACTTGCTTGCGTTTAAACACACTGAACTGCACTGCACAGCTTTCGCAAGGCATTTTACTGCACCTGCCTCCTTGACTTATCATTTAGCATACTCAAAACTACGCACTATTCGCTATCCTCTTTACAATCACGAGCTCATTATAATAGATGCTGACTATTTTGCTTTCAAGGTTTTTTGAAACGTGCCATTGGAGGTTTATTTAAATTGATTATTAAACAAATTATAAATCAAAACATTAGGTCGGACAATGTACCATTTGAGTTTGACAATATTTTTTTTTATACATAAATTTTCACGGCTCTGGGAACTGACCATTTTGCGACTGCCATTATTTTGTTCTTATAAGTCTTTGTCAGTATGACAATCACTCCGTTAGTGTTGTCAGTTGCACCCTATATTAATATTAATATTTTTACGAGGTATCCCTTATAGTCCACCATTTTGGGTATTATTACAGAATTATGGGTTCTGTGGGATACCTTCGCAAAACAACTAGATGAGAAATGAACTTTCAACCGTAGTTTTAACCATAGCTCTAACCGTAGCTCATTGTTAATACTGAAGTGCCAGCTGATATTTTTTCTTCATCTTTGATAATGTCAATTCTAACAGACTCTTTTTAATTTTCTGACAACGACAATGGTAAAAAAGCATTCTACATGACGATGTATTTTCCGAAGAAATGAAATGAAGAATTTCCCTTTTTTCCAAAAAATATGCAGTAAACATGAAAAAAAATAATAACGAGTATTTTATTTCTGGTTAAATTTCAAGTGAACCAAATAAAAATATGGGTTGAGAAAGTTAAAATTTCAACTGTTAACTAACGTAATTTTTTATATTTTTCGTTATTTAAGCATTTAACTGGTAAATTTTTGATTTGTCCCACCTGAGAAAAGTTGAATTTTTTCTTGTAATTATTTCTTTAACTAAGCTAAATTTTAAAGAATTCTGGGAAATCTTACGACAGCATTTTGAGCTTTTGGAGTCACATTTTTAAATTAAGGCATATCCCTTAAAAACCAGCTCGTTATTACGTCATTTACATCTGTGATACGAAGTGTAAGTATTTAGGTACCTTTGCTCCGTGTTACCATTTTTATATCGCTTTGTAGCGTATCGCAGCATAGCGAAGGAGAGACCGGTTTGCATAAAGCACCAGTAAAATAGGTTTTCTAGAGAAGCTTATGCTCTAACCCGATAAGCCAGCCGATAAACCAAATAAGCGTTGGAGGAGGCCTACAATTACTATAAACATTATTATGTAATCTTTAAAATAATATAAACATGTAAATGCAACTTTTTATCGAAGAAGGTTTTTTCAATAATAGTGAAATTTTAAATAAGTTGCAACAATAAAGTGTGTGCGGTTTTTTAGTCCTACCATTATAATAGAGGCAATGTTTCACATCAGACTAATTGCAGACATAAAACGATAAAACATGGTATAGTAAGTGACTGTGTTTATTAGAAGATCAACGTCACAAATCGATAAGATAACCAAAGCAAAACAATGTTTTGAACATTTATTTCATGTTGACCTATTAAGTATATCCCTTCTTTCATTTGTTCTCAATGTTTTCAAGTATCGCCATCGGTAAGGTGAGGTATATTACAGTTTTCGTTTATGGTCGCCGTCACAAATCTGTCGTAACCAGTATCTGCCCTAAGTGCTTGTGCTGCTTAACGTGGATTCAAAATATTTATTCAATTAATTATTCATTTAGAACAGGAGCAATGTTGCAATGCATGTCGACATCGATATTAATGAAATATAACAAACAGCCGTATGAACTATATTATATCTGTGTTCTATGGAGTACACATGCACAAGTATGACGGTATTCCGACAGCATAAAGCGTTGCTTTAGTGACGGGGTGTACATTAGTGAGTAGCCAAACGATTGCATCTCGCCAGAGTGCGCCTCAATGGCCTCGCTGCACTCCGCTGCACACAGACTCAGTGCAAGTAGTTTTAATGAATGTTTCATATGCTTCTTGAAAAGCTACGAGTCAAAGTTTCTTCAAGACTAAACTGTGTCAAGATTACGCGAGGACTGAAGTACCTTATAACGTTGACTGCAGTTAACTTTCCTAACGTTGACTTTTTTCATATTTGACAGTTCTTTCGAAATTAGCAGAACCACTTTTTTATAGCTTTTTGGCGGGAAATAAAAATTCAAAAACTTGGTTATCATACAGTACTTTTCTTACAAAAACTTATTGTTCGGCATAGGACCCCAGGACACTACAATTTCTTAAATATTAAATCAATTACAAAATGAAATTTGAGATATAAAATTGGAATTTTTTGTTTTATAATTTTTTTATATATTTTATGCATTTTCAATGCGATCTTATAAGACAAATTATTATAATAGAAAAATACTAGAATAAATCGGGAAATTCCCGCCTGAGAATTCACTTGTGACCCGAGTCGATTTATTCTAGTATTTTTCTATTATAATAATTTGTAAAATAGGAATGTTAGAAATTATAAATCATGGATAAAGTAACTAAACGGGTTACAAATTGAAATTATTTAAACATTCAGAATACATTGATTGATTATAACATTGTCAATTTAATTGTATAATATAATTCTAGTCCTAACTAGTTACAGTGTCAATTATAAAGTAAAAACGAAAAGCAACAGTTGAAAAGATAAATTATTATAATAGAAAAATACTAGAAAAAATCGACTCGGGTCACCAGTGAATTCTCAGGCGGGCGATTTTTTCTAGTATTTTTCTATTATAATAATTTATGCTATAAGATCGCATTGAAAATATATAAAAGTTGAAAAGATATCAGAGAGAACTATTTCCTTTTGAAAAACTCTTACAGAGTATATTAACTCTTTGCAAGAATCTTTTCTTTTTTCTTAAAAAATCTATCGGTTTTATTTTAACGACCGGTTAGTGACAATAGTAGCAATCGTGCCTACTGCACTAACGGTCTGGGTTCGAATCCCGGCAGGGGCATATGTTGTGTGATGAGCAGAAGCATTGGTTACTGAGACATGTACACATATATATTTATTTATATAGCTATTCCATCTTTTATATAACACAAGCCACGGCTTAGTTCGGGACTAAATAACTGGAGTGATAAATATTTACATTTTTCCTTTCAATATGCACATCCACTTCAATATTATCCTTTTATCTTTATCTTTTTATTCACCCAAGATTACCTGGAACAGAGTGCTGTTTATAAAGCCGCCAGTCTGTATACTTTTCATTGTTATATTTTTTTCTCTCTGTATCCTATCTGTGTGTGCAAAAGCGTAATTTATAAATATTTATTATATTTTTATTATTATTAATCAGCATCCATTACTTATCAATTATACATAATCCAACACAGACTATTCATCATCAAAAAATCTTAATTATGATATAAAAGCTGAAATATTGATAAATTTTGATCGAAAAACGATCGTTTGGTGTGCGTCGATTGTTGCGAATATAGGAAATAAATACATTATAATTACTAGCTGACCCGGTAACGCGTTGCTATGGTAACGCTAATTGATACAATGGAAAAAGAGCGGACAGATAAACACACACACAACAAATTTGTGTTTTTAGATTATAGATTTACTCCAAATATATAGTGGATATAAGATCGGATAATTCGACAAAAACATTTGAGTTTTATATTACGTTATGTATAAGCGTAGTCATTTGGCATAAAACCAGCTATTCTGACGTAGAAAACAACAAAAAGGCAATAAAACTGATTCGAAATAGAACTATTTTGTCAGGTGTAGCTTTTATTTGCTTGTCTTTGTCAAATATATGTTGTTACGTTGTTATGAATCTCACTACTATCACGTGTCTCTATTTGTTCAGCCAACATTGGCTTCCAATGATACACTACGCAATAGAGAGACGCTATTATTTTAAAATTACACCTGCGCCGAATAAAGTTTAACATGGGGTATTGAATACTCTGGTACTGTTATTATGTGATAATAAAATAACGAGCAAATTATTTCAGGCTTCTTATCGTAATTAGGTAGGCGCTTGACAGTTTGCGTATGGTAAAGATTGAGCAACTGAGACCTTAGTGTGAGTTTACGCATACGAAATTCGTTATCGAGCGCGAAACAGATTTCTATGAAGATTTGTAGTTCCTAATGGTTACCGCTAGGGGCGCTCGTCAAAAATCCATAGTAATGTTTTACGCAGACTGTATCGAGTTTCGACGCGTAAACTCGCACTAGGGTCTCTGTTCTGGCGTGAAATACCATCACACTTTCGTCAGAATGCCAAATATTTTTGTAACTAATTGAGCCTTACTCTCAATAAATGAACCAAAATTAAGATTCGGTAACAATAACATACTGAGCAACACAAAATGGTCAGTGCTCGGCACTGGTCATTTTGACAAGAAATGATTAACCGACGAGCTTGTGAAAGATCTGATGAAAGTTGAACATGCTTTCAGCGTTGTTAGTTGAAATCTGTAATCTCTGCCCCTGCGGGAAAAGGCGTATCGTATGTGTGTATGTACGTCATTGATATATTGAAACCCAGGAGCTTGGTTACTCATCCCTCATTTAAACCATTTGACTCTTAATCAATTCAAAGTAAATATCTGCGAAGCAATGATATGAGAGATAGTGAAGGAGAAGGAATCTGTGTGTATTTTAGTCGAAGTTTTAAAGATTTAAAATTTATTTCAGTCTAGATAACTCTAATATTTCAAAACGCATTTAATTTTCTTATAAATAAATTATTATTAAAAATTATCTTAAGTGAACTGTTTAACCCTTTAGATACGTTATTTTTAACTTAAATATATATACAAATCGTAATGCCTTAAAGCCAATCCGTTGGGAACCTCGTTACGAGTCGGTTTTGTACTATATTCCAACACAATTTTTAATATCTATTTCATCCTGTGATCAAGTTCCTGTAAAAGAGTCGAAACGTCATGATTAAATTAGCGTATGCGCAATTATCCGTGAAAAGGTTGTTTCATTTCTATTTTTCCTTAATAATTAATTAAAAGTATTATTAACAATTTTAGTTATAAACAATGATGAGAGTAGAAGAAGCTAGAGATGTAGATATATCAGGATCGTGGTTAGTGGAAATCTGTGATCACTACGGGAAAAAGGGGAAACAATATTTCCCGCATCCCGTATCAAAGAACGCATTTATTTTAAGGAATTACACGAAGTCTGTGTGCTTTTGAATTCATATATTTCACCTAGTCTTGTAAATGTGAAAAAAATCTATGTTCGGAGTAAACATTGTGCTTAATTCGGAGCTTTAGGCGGCAGGACCGCTTACCACTCTACATATTTTTTCTTACAATTCCTAATAATATTTTTTTTTTGCATTAACAATGGAGGAGTGATTTTTTAACAGGCGTGTTTTAATAATATAATAATAGTATTTCTCACATTCACACCAATTAGCCCAAAGTAAGCATTGTTTTAGATACCAAGGTAACTGTATGCCTTTTTGTTACCCTACTGCCTAAGAAATGATAGGTACATTAATATATAAATTTCATTTTCATTTTTTATTCAAATAATACATAAACTAAAATTAATCAAGAACTCTTTTGGAAATCCAACAATTTTTATATAATACAGGCAATAGAATTGACGATACTAGCATACTACATTGTACAGTTATCTCTAATATATCGTAGAGATTGTGACTCAGAATTTCGCCATCACCCGTGCGGCTGAGGTGTCCGAGTGGTTAAGGAGTTGGACTTGAAATCCAATGGGTTCTACCCGCGCAGGTTCGAATCCTGTCCTCAGCGTTTCTTTTTTTTACACTTTTTATTTATTTTGTAGATATATGTCTTATTTATGTAAAATTTTGTTTGATATTGTTTATCTATAAATTTTAATATTTTAATAATTATATTGTTGTTGTCTAAAAACTTGAATGGCTTTGTAAATATTTTTAATATATCCCACAATAATACATTTTAAGTAAAAAAATATGTTTGTAATAAAATTAGAAATAATGGAATATTAACGAACAGAACCAAATAGCGCCTACTAATGAAAATAAAAAAAAACCTTAATGATTACCTTCATAGAAATCAAGCACAGACGAATATATAAAATTTAGTTTTTAGTTATAGCCTGCCATAGCTGACCGCATTTTATTTTTTATGTAATTTGGGAACTTAAATTTTATTTTAATTTTATATTTTTTTATGTATATTATCAAAATCGGACCATAAGGAGTTACGTTACATACACATGAACAGAAGAATTATCTATATATGTAAAAATTCCCTATCAGCGTTTGACCGCGATGAACTCCGAAACTACCAATCGATTTTTTTTTTCGTTTGCTGGATTTGTTGCGACTTAGGAGATAGGATAGGTTTCAATTATATTTATCAGGCCTTTCTTCCGTAGAGGCCCCTGGGCAGCAGCCCCATCTGGCCTCCCCAAAATCCGGCTCTGCATGTACTATACAAAAGCCATAAAAACGTTATATAAAAATGCAAAAGTACACTACATCAGAAAGACGAGCATATTTATCACAATGTTGAAAAAATCGTTTCCACAATATTATAACTCCACATTTCCCCGAATGTCGTTGAACTTTGAAAATCCCTGAACATATTGAAATCACGCCTATCTTATACCTTATGTATAAGCGATTAAGGTGAAATTTTGTTTGAAAACGAACAGAGTATTTGTAACACGAGCGCAAGTAGAGTCCCATCTGAGCGTCCCAAAGTAGGTTAAGTGTAAGTTATTTCTCTTTCTCGTTGCTACAGAGCTATGCTTTTTTTTCTTTACAGGGTCACCACTATTCGGAAACTTATTATACACAATATTCTCTTACAGAGTAGTGAAATAGTGTATAGAATAGCCTTTTATTGATCCAATTTACAAACAGTTAATAAACAGTTCCTAAACAATGAATAATACATAATTATATTATGCATTAATTAGTTGAAATTTGATTTAATTGATCTGACGAGGCGCCAGAGGCGTCTTTACCTATGGTGCAGGTGCAGCACACAGCGCTCCTAGGTGCCGAGCACTTATAATCATTTCAATGTCAATAAATGGAAATTGTGAAAGATATTGATTTTATTTTAATTTTATTATTTTATTATTAAAGTAAAAATACAACTGAGTATTTTGTGAATATTTCAAGTGCCTACCTGTTGCCATTATTTATATTTCATTTATTTAAAAAAAAAATACCTTTTTTCCTCTATATTTGTTGTATGGGAGCCCCCCCTTAAATATTTATTTCATTTTGTTTTTAGTATTTGTTGTTAGAGCGGCTTTTTGTTTTTAGTATTCGAAAGAAACATTTTTTTTGCGGCTTCGATTCCCGCCTGAGAATTGTGACCCGAGTCGATTTTTTCTAGTATTTACCTATTATAATAATTTATCTTATAAGATCGCATTGAAAATGCATAAAATATATAAAAATTATTATTATAGTTATCGTTTGCAACCGACATCCTTATGTACAAAGAACATAGAAAAAGGGTAGAAGTCGCAGGACGCGATATTTGCAAGCAAATCTGCGTAAGCTAACTCACATTTATCTTTTTTTTACTATATTGTTTTGCGGGACTCAAACCTGGTACCGCTATTTTGGTGGACCTATTAATTTACTTCTGGAACCTTGACTCAATTGGAAGAGCATTAAAAAAAACTTTTCATTGATCTAACTTTCAATCTTTAATTTTCATTTCATTCATTAGCAGAGCAGTTTTATGGGACGTGATATCGAGCTGGGCCGGAGTTGCCCAAGTTGTCCGAATTACAAGCTATAATTCGGCCAACTTGGGCAACAAGGAACTCTGAAATCTAACATTAGTGACCTTAATTCACCTATTGCTTTATTACAAAATATTTTAAAACAGCTCAATTTTGATTTACATATTCAGATTTAACTTTAATAATGTAAAAATTAAATTACCGCTTATGTGGTGATTTTATTTTTATTAATCTTATTGAGTTTTTTGTTAGTGTTAGATTGCACTTTATTTTTGACGCAAACATGACGTAAACACGCCGTTTCTGTTTACGCTGAATTTTATTTTTAATATGAACCACAATAAATATACGACTTCACACAGAAATTTAATATGTGTGACTTTTTAAATGTCTCTTTTCTTTTTTGCTTTGGGGGTTTTGATTTATATTTACTTATGAGTTTTATTTAATTTTTGCATTTACAATCAATTTTTATATGCAAAAACCAACAGCAGAAAAAAGAGGTACCGCCTCTTTGGTAGGTATGGTCCCAGTGGGGAAATTTAGTTACCCCTAAAAATGTCAACCTTAGTAAAATCCGCTAATATATAATTATTTCTTTTGATTTTATGCCAAGATTAATTAAGAATATGATAATAATAATTCTTACATTTACACCAATTAGCCTAGCCCAAAGTAAGCACTATAAGGCTTGTGTGATGGATAGTAGGGTAACGAATAGACATACATATATGATACATATATAAATAGGTAATCTTAATTGAAATATATATAAATACCCATGACTCAGGTACAAATGCTTGTACTCATCACACAAATATCTGATTCTTCCGGGAGTCGAACCCAGGATCGTCCGTGCGAAAGGCAGGCTCGCTACCGTTGCACCAAACGGTCGTCTAAACATTATTCCGCTCTAAAATATTAGTCGTGCGCTTTCCTTACTACTCAATTTATATTCATATATTTTAAAATAAACTATTTATAATTTTGGTATATTTTGCAATTTGGTTATTTTGTATTGTCTCACATTACTGACAACTACCGAGTCTATCACCAGTTCAGAAATTGAAAGACCTTTCCGAGAAGAATTGGCAAACGAATCTCGGATAGGGTGACATTTAGAATTAATATTTACAAATCGTTAAATCGGAAAGTAGTTCTGTCAATTTCCTTTTGCAATTTAAGCATTTAACTGATAAATTATTATATATAATTAAGTAATTTAAAAAAAAAAACATATTTATACACGGGTCAAGGCGTTAACAAACCAGTCGAAAGTTTCCCTTCTTAAGCTGACGCCATGTGCCAGCGCCATCTCTTCATATTTTAGGTGTAACTACCTACAACATCGAGTGTTATACTTTTACAAATACCGAACAATCAATAAAAGAGAAACAGTTGTGTAATTATTATATTTTTTTGTTTTTACAAGCTTTTATTTACTTTCACCTGTCCCCGTGTCTGTAATGAAATCGTGCAAATCGAATACGACCCACTTCCCTGTTTCCGATTGAGCTGAAATTTTGCATGCGTATGTATATCGCGTTACAATGCAATATTATGATAACATGGAGCTCATCTGATGCAGGAGCTGAAAGGTGGATATAGGAACTCCGCAATAAGACGACACAACCCAATCGACTTTTGGGTTTTCAACTTTTTAATTCGTTTTATTAACGAGTAATAATAAAAGATAAAAGATTGTAAAATCAATGAAAAGGTTGCTTTTTTTATTTATCTTTAATAATGCTAGTTTTTTATATTCAACTAGCGACCCGCTCCGGCTTCGCACGGATACAATGCTCTACTATATAATGCATGTATTATACATATAAACCTTCCTCTTGAATTACTATATCTATTAAAAAAAACCGCATCAAAATCCGTTGCGTAGTTTTAAAGATTTAAGCATACATAGGGATATAGGGACAGAGAAAGCGACTTTGCTTTATACTATGTTAGTGAAGAAAAAAAGGAGGGATAGGGTTTGAGCCTTGATAAGTTAATTGTTGTTTGTAATCTATCTATCTATAAAAATAAAAATTACTTGTCACAGTGTTTGACCGCGATGAACTACGTAACTACTCAACCGACTGTAATATATATTTTTTTTCATTTTGCTGTATTTGTTCCGACTTAGGACATATGATACGTTTACATTTTTATTTACTATAACACAGCAACGCGTGGCCGGGTCAGCTAGTAACTAATTGTATCAAATCAACCTGAATTGATACGATTCAGCAATCGTTTCTCAAATGGCGTCAATCAAATAGTAGGTAGTACACTTCCAGCTGAAGAGACAGTATGGAGAGTAGGCTACACGGGCCTCGATGCACATTCATCATTCCACTCGAATTACGCGTTCGCGACAGGGTTGGCACTCACGAGATATAACAAAGAAACTCAATATAAAAAAACACTTTTTCTAAATTTCACTGTTCATTCATCATTAATAGATCATTCAGCATTATATAATTAAGAAACGAAATTACTCAAGAACTGGCTGTGTGGCTTACACCTTCGCCTGTCCCGAAAAGGACGAACATAAACTACTACTACTAAAAGATATCCCGACAATAAGGTACAACCTCCATCAAAATGGCGGGTGTACTGCTCCTAGTGTTGTCAAACTATTCATAGTATATTTAGCGATTTTTTCATCTGAAAAATAACGTACTATCGTTAGGCTTATGTTTATCGACTCTATCAATATTATCGATTGTTCAAAACAACAATAATATTGAAAGAGTGCAATACTATCGATAGTATTTCTGCTAGTAAATAACAAATTTTGGAAAATAACGATGGTATCGATACTATCGATAGTTTGCTATTTATGGGTTACAATACCATCGACAGTAAAGTTAGTATTTCACTCCATCAATAGTATTGATACGTTCCAAGCTATCGATAATGTCGAATTTATCGATTTCCCGTATCGATAGACTATCGATTAATTATCGATAGTCCACTATCGATCGGCAAAACTAAATAAACAAAAAACTTAGAATAAAAGTTAACATTTTGAGCTTTATTGTACCTTCCTTAATAATTTGCTAAGGGCATAGAAATTGTTAAAGTCATCTTTATGTAATACATTAAGTATAGGTATCGGATAAGTTGGCCTCGTGAATGATCCGAGAACGTTTTGTAACTCTAATCGAAGCAAAATAAGTTACATTTATTGATATTGGATATTACTATGATTTCTTTCCCTGTACGCAATTAAGCGTACTCATGTGATAAAACGTATGAGTAATACATGAGTATATAAACGTATGAGTATGAAAGAGGCATTAATTAAATATCAGACAAAATCATGTGTGTGTGTGTATCTGTGAAACTTCGTTACATTCTTGATAATAATAATTATTACTTACATGCATACAACCACGCTTTCTTCCAGTAGGGGCAGAGATTACAGATTTCAACTTTATATGATCATGTACACACATGTATTTGTTGTAAATAATGCGATTGTAAAATGTTGGGAATCTCGATGTAAAATCCTGACACATATACAAACCCTAGTGGTTTCCTTTGTGTTAGTTATAGTCAATAAGTTTCATTGTTTAAGCATTTATAATGATAAATAAAAGAAAAAAAAAATCTCTCGCTTCTTCAATTCTTCCCAGACCTTCTCTACAAGCTTGGCGGTGAAGGGTGCTTCTGATATTAATAATTATCTATATATAGTTATATAATAAATAAAAAAGTAAGCATGTGTGCAATTCACACGTGGTAGAAGTGAAACCTTTTGAAGGTATATTACGTACACGTATACAAAATACCATGGTTGTTGTGATGCCTTCTCTCAAGCTTTGTACTATGCGTGCGCACACAAACACGTATTGACACACGTACATAATGCTTCCTATCTTAATTTATCCTACGTTGAATCCTATGAATTTATGTGTCTGTCTCTTTTTACTGTCCCTTTTTCGTTTCATCGACTTTCAAATCACAACGAAGCTAAAGAAGTTTTCACTTCAAGTGTTTAACCGCAATGATATCCGAAACTACTCAACCGATTTTGATGTTTTTTTATATGAAATAGCTGCTATATGAAATAGCTGCTATATGAAATAGCTGAATTTGCTCGGACTTAGGATGTAGGATAGGTTTCATTTTAATTTTATAACACAGAAACGCGTGGCCGGGTCAGCTAGTTATTACTATAAATAAAAATATATATTATGAACCCAAGTAGCGAAAGCAACTAAGAACACGGCGTTAACACAACATTCAGACCCGAGTCAGTACAAAAAAGTTCGTTTTATACATTGACCAGACCGGGGGGTCGATCCCGGGACGTCGGAGTCGCTTTACCATGAAAACCGGTATGCGAACCACTCGACCAAGGCGGTCGTCAAATTAAAACGATGTTATTAAATGATGTTCACGCTCTTATTGACACTGCATGTAAATTGTTAATTAACAGTTAATATACATATACTCTAAGAACACAAATTTGTTGTTTGTGTGTTTGTCTGTCCGCTCTTTTTCCATTGTATCAATTAACGTTACCATAGCAACGCGTTACCGGGTCAGCTAGTTCAACTTTAATTGTTTATAATGCTTTTTGTTTTCGAATAAATAAAAAATGACATCAGTTTTTATAATTAATTTGGAATCCCGACAATCTTGTCATTTTTATTGCTCGATATTGAAAAGTAATTTTCTTGAGGATTTATTCCAATAGAATTGACGTTTTAATACATAGTTTTTCTCTTTATTTTTTATGTGTTTAATTATTTGTTATTATATCTAAAGCATACGCATAGGCATATAGCAACAAACAATCACGTAATACCAAAAAATAAGAAAATCAAAAGAAAAAAAACCACGAAAATCGACAATAATAGGTAACATATTATCTTATAATAAATACAAAAATGCTTGAAATATATCAGATAAATAAAATTTATCAGATAAGTTTATAAAAAATATTATTAGAAGAAATCAACATGTCTCAGGAATCGATCCCCTCGCTATCCGGGCGAGTACTCTCTGAATTGAGCTACCAAGACTTTGACAGATTCTTCTTTTCATACCGAGTATTAGTTAAGCTGACGCCAGTCCATCAATGTTCTAAATACAATTTACTACAATTTTAATTTACTTTCACCTGTCCCGGTGTCTGTAATGAAATCTTGCAAGTTAAATTTGACCCACTTCCCGGTTTCCGATTATGCTGAAATTTTGCATGCATATGTATGATGTGTCTTTTATCGCGGAGTTCCTATGGCCACCTTCCAGCTTCAGCATCAGATCATGAGCTCAAACTTAAGGAAGTTTGAGCTCATTTGATTCATTTATTTAACTTTTTGTTCGTTTTATTAACAAGTAATAATAAAAAATTGTATTTAAAAACAAAATTTCAATGGAACTATTTACATATGTATAAAAAATAGCAGTTAATTGCTTAAATAAGAAAATATATAATAACACGTATAGTTTTGTCTACGAAAAATTAAAGTCAGCAATTATAATTGACTGAAGTGTCAGCGTTGTGGGTCAGGCGATCGATGTACTGCGCTTGCATTTTTCGGGGGTTTCCCGATTTACGTCATGACAGAGTGTTGATCAAGCAGCCCGGGTCCCATTGCAGTGACTTAGTGATTTTATAGATAAAAATACGTGGATTACTTTAATAAATAAGTGTTGTATGTTATTTTTTTTTTATTTAGCAGTGGCTTATTAAAATATTGTATAGTGGCTCTAGAAAGGTTTCCTTTCTTAAAGTAATTCTGTAACACTGTTTTCTGTATTTAAAGCAAGCAAAACAGTCCTTTTAAGTTTTTTGCGGTTTCTTTACAGTAATTGTTGACTTTCATTTAATTTCAATTCATATTCAATAAAAATAAGCAACCTCCTCTCTTCTAATTTGCTGAGTCTTGGTCAATAATGTACTTACATAAATTACTGTTTAAGAACCATAAAAAACAAACAAAGTAATAAAATATTGAGTATTGAAAGCAGTTCATCTTATAATAATATTTCTTACATTCACACTAATTAGCCTTTCCTAAAGTAAGCACTGTAAAGCTTGTTTTGCGAAAACTAGGGTAACAGATAGACGTAGGTACCAGGGATGTTGCGAATATTCGCATCCGCATCCGCATATGCGGAACATCCGCATCGATTTAGACATCCGCATCTGCATCCGCATCCGCATATAAATCGATGCGGGGCTGATGCGGATGCGGATGCGACAAGAAAGAAAGAGAAGGGGCCGGCGAGTGGCGAGTGTCGACCGTAAAGTAAAGATTAGCAGAAACACCGAAGACATATTGGCTTCTCGAACAATATCTCCAAGTACCGAAAGAGTGAAGAAAATGAGAATGACAGATTTCATGGAAACAGAACGGAACGACTAGAGACCTCAGGTACAGGACGTCAGTCCTGTTTAATAAGTGATCTTACCATGATGCTACACCAGAAATTGTCAGCCCTGACACAATTCACAAGAAGCAGTTACTTACTTTCCGTAATAAAAAGTGAATTAATTTAAATGAGAGTCCTCTTTAATGGTGGAGTGTTAATCAAAGTGAGTTCCAACTGTTACCTAAAAAAGCACGCAAATTCTTATCAGCGCCACCAGCCAGTGTTCCAAGTGAACAGTTATTTAGTAGCGCAGGATTAATACACGAACCCTTGCGAAACAGACTGGAGTCCGAAAAGGCGGTCATTCTACTTTAAATATAATCATTAAATATAATGCTCCAATATTTAAATTTCATTACTAAAACAATTAATCAGTAATAGTTATTCACTCACTACTTTATTATTAAAGTAGCTGACCCGGCCACACGTTGCCGTGGATCAGTTATTATAATTTGCAAAAAAATTTTTTATTAAAAACCAGCAATAGCCCGCTGGCGCGTTCTGAGCCCGCGCAATAGGCAGCCTTTGTGATATTGATTCGTTGGTGGGAAAAGTGGTGTGCGGCGCCCGACGTGACGGCATAGACAGTGGTGGCATGCGCGTGAGCTGCGCGCTGTACTGAACAGTACCTTGACATAGCTACATTACTTTATTTTTCTAAGGTAAAATATTTTTTAAAAATAAAAGTAGCCTTAGTTACTCGTTATTACATCAGCTATCTGCCAATAAAAGTCCCGTCAAAATCGGTCCAGCTATTTCAGCGTTTAGCCCGAACAAACAGAGAGACAGACAGACAAAAATTGTAAAAAATGTGGTTTTGGTGTGTGTACCGTATATATATTCATATGGATGTAGTAAAAAACGGTTATTACAAACGCACACTCCAATTTTATTTATATGTATAGATAAAGAAAGGATTAATATTACTGCTTTTTTACCCTACCAAACCAACACTTAAGTTTTCTGTACAGATCCGCATCCGCATCCGCTTCCGCGGATGTGAGCCTCTTAAAATCCGCATCCGCATCCGCATCCGCGGATGTGAAAAAAAACGCATCCGCAACATCCCTAGTAGGTACATATGATATGATACATACACCCTGCCATGCGCAGCTGTGGTTCAGTTATTGTAATTTGCAATATTTTTATCGTTATAAATTAAAATGAATGTGTCTTGTGTGTCTATGTTGTATGTCCTAAGTTGGAACAAATCCAGTAAAATGAAAAAAAATCATCAAAATCGATTAAGTAGTTTCAGAGATCATAGCGGTCAAACTGTGTGATGGGGATTTTTCACATATACATATATACTAGCTGAGCCGGCCACGTGTTGCTGTATTCTAAATTAAAATGAAACCTATCCTATGACCTAAGTTGGACTAAATCCAGTAAAATGAAAAAAAAACATCAAAATCGGTGAAGTAGTTTCGGAATTTATCTCGGTCAAACAATCTGATAGAGAATTTTTATACATATAAGACATGACTCGGATACAAATAACTCGTATTTATTATACGAGTATAAACATCCGGTGCGAAACGTTTGCACTATCAATACTTCAGATATTTAACGAAACAAATAGTTACTACGAATAAAATAGGAAGGTAGTTACATGTAACTATAAGAACGTGTTCTTATCAGAAGGCAATTGATAGAAGGGCGATAGTTTATGAATATTGTGCGTAGAGGTTGGGCGGGCGATGTCGGGGGTGGGCAGATCGATACCCGCCTAGGGGGCGAGGGGCGGCCCCCTCACGTGTTCATCACGCCCGATCAGCGATGCTGAGTTTTTCATCTCGCGACCTATCTACCCGCGTACCTTATAATCCTAAGTCATCTGCGATTTATTTTTACTGCGTCCCCGCTAAAATACGCATGACTACGTTGCCGTGTAAAATTGGAATACCTCAAAGAAAATACCTACTATTTTCATCGTGAATAGGAAAGCGTTTGACCGCTATCTCGCCTCGTAAGCGACGATGCGATCTAGGATGTGACGCGCTTGTCTAGAAGATACCTATTCACTTGTGTCTTGAAAACCCCTAGATTGTGATTATCGGGAAACCCATACTCAGGCAAAGAGTTCCACTCGTTAGCGATACGGATTTTTTATTACTTACTTTTTTTAATACTATTACATAAGAACGGTGAGATTTCATCAAAAAATGATTTTAGTAATTTTTGAAAGGGCACACACAACCGTTTGGTGCACCGGTAGCAATCCTGTCTCTCGCACCGATGGCCCTGGGTTCGAATCCCGGAAGGGGCAGATGTTTGAGCGATAAATACGAGCATTTGTACCTGAGTCATGGGTATTTATATATATTTCTATAAATATTGCACATCTATGTATCATAATATGTATGTATATCCGTTACCCTAGTATCCATAAAACTTGTCTTTGTAGTGCTTACTTTGGGTAGGGTAATTGCAGGGCCCGATCTAGCTATTTTGCCGCTCAGGGCAAAGATCATTTTCGCCGCCCTTTACATACAGAAAACCATATAAGTCATGAGCTAGTTTTGTTGGGGGAGGCTAAGTAAACAAGTACCTACATAAATTACGTCATACTGTTAGGATTATACCTACCTACAATATTCACGTCAGTATTTTGGGCCTTCTGAAGAAGTAACCTATACGAAAGTTGATAAGTGTTTCTATGTTACTATAAGTATACGATGTATGTCTTTTGAAAAATTTTACAGGAACTATTGAATGGATGGAGTGATATATTTTTTTATCGACATAGTTATGTACCTTTCAACTTTATCATCATCATCGACCTATTGCGAATCACTGCTGCGTATGGGCCATTTTTCCCTTGTGCTATATTAGCAAAAGCAAGAGCAACAGTAAAAAAGTAAATTTAGGATTAAACTGTATTAAATCATTTTTTAGTTAATTAGTCAAAATAAATCTACTAAATAGGAGAATAGGAAGCAATCACGAGAAACTGGCAACACACGCTCTAAACATAAACCATTGTTATAATAGAAAAATACTAGAAAAAATCGACTCGGGTCACAAGTGAATCTCAGGCGGGAATCGAACCCGCAACCTTTGGAAATCCGGTCCAATGCTCTCCCAATTGAGCTACCGAGCCTTGCGAACACTCGTCGAAATTTTCTAGTACATTCCTGATTTTACGCTGTAGGCCAGCGTTGTTTCATCAATGAGAGGAACATCCTCTCGTATTCAAAAGAAACATTTTTACAAATGTTTGGTCAATCGATTAAGATGAAGCAGCCATGTTAGATTTATAATTTTTTATATATTTTATGCATTTTCAATGCGATCTTATAAGATAAATTATTATAATAGAAAAATACTAGAAAAAAAATACAAGGCTCGGTAGCTCAATTGGGAGAGCATTGGACCGGATTTCCAAAGGTTGCGGGTTCGATTCCCGCCTGAGATTCACTTGTGACCCGAGTCGATTTTTTCTAGTATTTTTCTATTATAATAATTTATCTTATAAGATCGCATTGAAAATGCATAAAATATATAAAAAATTATAAATAAACCATTGTCTATAGAAGGGTAATCTGCTACGACCCAAATCTAATGATGTGACTTAAATTTATTAAAAAAATCAAGTACTTATGAAAGTAGCTATACCTCGAAAATATCGGAACAAAGTATCGTACCCAAATATACTTAGTATCGATATGAAAGTATCGATAAATAAATAAATATATAATTTGTTGGACAACATCACATACATTACTTTAATCCCAATGTAAGTAGGTAGCTAACGCAGTTGTGTTATGGAAAATCAGAAGTAATGACGGTATCACAAACACCCAGACAACATAGAAAACTAATGAACTTTTTCTACATCGACTCGGCCGGGAATCAAACCCGGGGCCTCGGAGTGGCGTACCCATGAAAACCGGTGTACACACTACTCGACCACGGAGGTCGTCGATACTTGTAGAAAAGAGGTTGCAGGTCCATAACCTGTAGAAAATACCCGGATTTAAGTAGATTGTTTATATTGAACACGGTTTATTAGAATGTAAATTTTAGACAGACAGATGACGATATCATACAATTCTTTTTATAAATAAAATCTATCAAAACACAAAAGAGGTTGTGTTTATTCCAGCAATACTACACAGGTTTCGGTACTTTTTGCGGATCCCTACTCTTTCTTTCTTTCGAACTAAAATAATTTAGTTAAGTAAAATACTTAAATATTTCCACTATCCAACCTGAAGTAGGTTGGGAGGTGGCGCATAAAATTCTCAAACTTGGGTGGTAAATGGCTAATGGAGCATAGAAATAAGTCAATTTTGCCGCCCTGCATTTTTGCCGCTCTGGGCAAATGCCCGGCTTGCCCCCCCTTAGATCGGGCCCTGGCTAATTGGTTCTTGATGATATGTACTTTTACTTACTTTTCGGTATTGAATAAAGTTTTTTCTGATCAGTTAAATTAATGTGTGTAGAAAAATTGTTAAAGAATTTTGGGAAATATATTATTAATATCACTGGTGGTGTGGTAGCTAGAACTCGCTCCGCTTGGGTTGTTGCTGACATCTCAAGCGATATGCTTAACCGCCTTTATATATGAAAAACGTTTTCTCTTTTACTTAATACTATATCTAAAGAAAAGTTAGAATTAGAAGAGAATGAGTTCTAGTATCGCCAGACACCTGAAATAATTTGCATTTTTTTTTAATTATTTCTTTAGGTATAGAAATCTGGTAGTTAATTTGTGTTTTCATAATATTATTTACATGATTCGTGTATAAGAGAAATAAAATGATTGTATTTATATAAATTTTATTTAGTTTTATAATTATTTGTTTTAAAACGTACATGGTTAAAGTTAACATAACAAATTAATTAAAAATCAACTCATTATTTGTGATGCTAAGGAGAATATCAAAATTGTTAGATATAGTAAAAGAATAAAAACAAAATTAATTATCAAATACAATAAATAAAAATAATAATCACGTATGTAACATTAAATAATTAATTATGATAACCTAAGATATTCTTATTCTAAAATATCTCGGTGTCTGGCTGTCCGTAAATCTTGCAAGTCAAATTTCACCCATTTGGTTTCCAAACGAGCTGAAATTTCGCATGCATATACAAAGGAATGGAACTCCCTCCCTGCGTCTGTATTTGCGAGAACTTATAACCTGTTCGTATTTAAAGCCAGGGTGATAGACACCGTCTGGGTTAGCTCATTCCGTTGTGGACCCTGTCTTGGCCCTGGGCTTGATTGGAATCAAATAAAAAAAATTCTTAATTAAAAAAAAATATGATGACAATGCAATATTATTAATACATAGAGTTGTTATTATGATGAAACCGAAAAATGGTGTTAGGAGATATTTAATTAAACAACGCAATCTCATTGAGTTTAGACCCTTGTGATTCGACTTGAAGTCTGGTCTTAAATTATATACAGAGTGTGAACTTTTTTATTTTATTCACTTCTTTTGATTTGATTTTTGACGTGATAACGTCTTATAAATTGGTTGCGGCTGGGAGTCACTTATGAAAAAGTGTAACGCTCGGTAACGTTACGATGAGTCACCGAACGAGAGAGAGGCCCGCCGAATGCCTTGCGTCTCTCTCCCACTCAACTATGATCGGTCTGCCGCGCGCATTGTGCAATTTAATTATATTCATATCAATAAATATTCTACCGAGAAAAAGACGTTGTCACGTAAAATCTTCGCCCGTAAAACCGACTTTACAGGCAAAAAAAAAAAAAAAAAAAAAAAAAAAAAAAAAAACCGACTTTTTCTTAATTGGTTCGCTCTTGACCCCAATCAAGCTTGGAAGGCCAAGTCTACGATGGAAAGAGCTAACCCAGAAGGTGCCTATTACTCTGGCTTTAAATCGGACGAGTTATAAGTATTCGGAAATACAGACGCAGGGAGGCAGTTCCACTCCTTTGCTATGCGCATTATATATTCAATAATTTCAAGCCAAATGTGCGCATTAAAACGTGAATGATATAGGACTTGTTTAAAAGAATTTACAAAAAAATCACAATAAAATTTAAACAAAGACAATAATGAAGTTCTGTAGCTCTATTTTCTATGTCTCTATGGTCGTCGATGGCAAGTGGGTCTATCTCTTCTCTGAGATGATTGTAGTGATTTATATGAAGACATATCTTGTATTTTATTTTATTTTTTGCATTCACAATGCAATATCTCTATGAGATATTAAACACATTTTTAAAAAAAAACTACGCCTCCGAGCCCTCGGGTGGGAAAGTTTTCGCCTCTTTGTGCAATGTGATCATAATGCTATATATAATATATATACTTTAGAATTTGATATGACATTATTAAACAGCTTTTACTAAGATAATTCCGTTATTTTTGTTCACTAATTGATGAAATTATTATTAATTTTAATTCAATTTAATTTTAAATTGTGTTTTTAATTCTTTTGAATTTTGTTTATGTTTATGAGTTTAAAAGCCTGAAATATATGGTAATTATTTTTGTTTATTTACAACTAAAAAAAACGATATTTTGTTTATTAATTTAAATTTTAAATAGGCGCATTAATTGTCTCAAAAAGGTAAACCGTTGAGACTGATCTACAATTTATCAAATAAACATGTTTATTTGTTATTGGAATGTACAACGGCAAGTCGGAAGTTGCCCCGCCCCGCAGCCGCCCCGACCGGATGTTGACGACTTCAGGAGGAAATTGTCTCGTCACCGACAAGTTGTTCGCTTCGGAATTCACGTCACTGGCTCGTTTTCTTTATGAAATTAAAAATAGAACGCTTAATTTAATTATAACTATATTCAACGCCTATTTTATATTTCTGGTGAAACAATATTATCTTCTTGGATAAAATAATAAATGGATCTCAATGTTATATTTGGAAAGTGCTGTCTCTTTGTAATAAGTATATAAGCTTAAGTTTGTACCACTTATTTTTTATCTTTTAAAGGTTTGCATACTGTAAGTAGATATTTAATAAAATGGATAATAGCTCGTGTACAAACATGTACGAACATATGATCATTTATTATAATAAATAAATAAATAAATATTTCTTACATTCACACCAATTAGCCTAGCCCAAAGTAAGCATTGTAAGGCTTGTGTTGTGGATACTACGGTAACGGATATAAATACATATATGGTACATAGATACGTAATATTCATAGAAATATATATAAACACCCATGACTCAGGTGCAAATACTCGTATTCATCATAGAGCATCTGCTCCTTCCGGGATTCAAACCCAGGACCGTGGGTGCGAAAGGCAGGATCGCTATCGTTCCTCAATCAATTTATTAATTTAATAAATTTAGTTCATATAGTTTCCAGTTCATTAATTAAAATTAAATATTATTTCACCATCAGTTACTACAAAATCAAATTATTCCAACTTAGAACATAGGATGGGCTTCATTTTATTCATAACAAAAAAAAAAATGCAAGTTATTATAACTAAGTTACAACGGCGCGTGGCCGGATCAGCTAATATTTTTATAAATATGGATCATATATGTATGAGAATAAGGGTGGCAATAAAACAAAATAGATTATAGTGTGGTTTTCTTGGTTCGTACGCTTCAACAATCAGGAATAAAAAGGCGCGCTCTACCCAATTTATATCGCTTTAATACACTTAAAATTTTCAGTAAAATACAATAATTATAATGAAAACTAACATAAAACACCGTGCGATATTAAACAGTCGTTTGATGAAAATTTAATGGCACTGAACCTTTTTGAAATGAACGAAAGCATAAACAGACAAAAGTAAAAAAAATAACTTAAATAGTTATTTTTTCACTGTATGTCACATTTCTTTTAAATTTTACATAATTTACTAACTTCACAGAATAATTTTCATTAGATAAGTAATAATCATAGATATTACTTATTCAGCTTTATTTGTTAGTAATATTATCAAACCATTAATAAACATACCAAACGGTAACGGAAGTGACATTATTTCATTTCACAATCATATCTATAATTGTTACTAAAAGAAATAGCAAAGTACATTAAAATACCATTTTAATTTTAATCATTAATTTTTCACATTTTACAATTAAAAGATGTTATATAATAGTTTTATAATTTTTATATATTTTATGCATTTTCAATGCGATCTTATAAGATAAATTATTATAATAGAAAAATACTAGAAAAAATCGACTCGGGTCACAAGTGAATTCTCAGGCGGGAACGAACCCGCAACCTTTGGAAATCTGGTCCAATGCTCTCCCAATGGGGACCAGTCACGTTTTATGTTATGAATGCAGTTCTATAGACATTGAGAAACTAAAACATAAAGTGCAAAAATTTTTGTTCTACGACCAAAATTGACAAAGTTATGAGCAAAATACCGAACGAGGTTCACAGACCGCGCGAACGCATGCGATGACGTCACAATGACCCAGCGCATGCCGCCGAACCACTGCACGGTTTTATTCTATTTGCGATATTCGTCCAACAGGGAGCGTAACGTCACCAGTTTATACCCAATCGATTAATAACTGATTTTATTTGTTTAATATTAGAAGATTGTTATTATAATATAACAAATGAGTGAAATAAGGTATTTGTCGGTTTTGAGCAAGCGCAATCCGATAATCTACCTAAAGTGGATACCTTCATGGTATTTGATTATCTTAGTAATCATTTAAACTAGACAAGCTCTGAAATTCGTGGTTGGAAACTCAGAGGTAGGCAAATCTCATTATCAACCTAATTAGAACTGCAAGATAATAAGTAGGTAGGTACACATACTTGGACTAGCCTATAAAATACCCAAAAGGTTTAGGTTAGTCAGCCAGGGCAGTTGTGTTTGTTGTAACTACCTACGCCGTTATTTTAACATTGTTATGTAGATGAGTATGTAGAAACTTTACAGTTCAAAAAATATTATGTATACCATAAATAGAATTAGACTTAAATACTTCATTTGACAGGAATGTACCTACGTTCTTTGGACACGTAATTTTGAGCTATGAATAAACGAAATCGCTTTGTTAAGTCCTAGTATTGTTTCTAGGTAGGTAGGTAGGTACTACTTTCTTAAATCCGGTTTATTTATTATAATCTTAGTACCTACTATATTTACTGCAAGTTTCGTGGTGATAGCAGCAAGAAAACTTACTTCTTCATACAAACTTCACTTGTGGTCTTCCTAGTCCCTTCAGTCAGTCCTAGGTCAAGGCGTGATTATTGTACAAAATTATGTTGAAGAGGCAGAAGGACACTTGAATGCAAAAAGTTTTATGTAAATACGTCTAACTGTTTTCACATGGAAAGCGTACAACAGACAGACAGACAAGAAATTCAATAACAATGTTTTTGGTTTCTATTGCGTGTATGGAGACCTCCTAACGCGATTATTCAAAAAAATATTCAATGTACAGAATTCCTTTGGCTACAGTTTAATTCCATGTATAGATAGATATATATATTCCCCAAGGCGGGAATGTTCCCCTATGTTCCGGGGAAATTCGAGGAATATTCCCGGGAACGACACATTTTATTGTAGTTAGACCTGAGTACGACCCTGGTTTTTACCCGAGGAAGGGTTATTAGAAACTTCACTACTTACCCTTTTTATAATTCATTTACTCATTGAAATATACATAATACGACCCTGTATTTTTTTTAACATTCGTAACCAAGTTTTACTAAGTTACCTACCCACTTGTTTACCACACGAGAAATGATGATAAAAGTTGGTATACAATTGTTGTGTTGTATACAAACCATGACTCGGGTCACAAGTGAATTCTTAGGCGGGAATTGGGAATTGGGAACTCTCCCGCCTGAGAATTCACTTGTGACCCAAGTCGAATTTTTCTAGTATTTTTCTATTATAATAATTTATGTTATATAATAGATTGCGGAAAAACTTTCTTCGCATTTTATATGAAAATTCAAGTTATTTTTGTTCTCAATAATGAATCGCAAATGAGTACACGGTTCATTAGGTTTCTTATGGGTTACTTTTAGTGAGCTCGAGTGGCATCCAAATATCGAGCTTTTTTGTGTACCCAGCTTTTTTCAAATGAGTGAAAACTGTTTTGTGGCCAAGTCCCAGTTCTTCAGCTATGTCTTAACTGTTGATATGCCGATATTTCTCCACTTTTTCAAAAATAGCGTCCATTTTATCCGTAACGGGGAGACCAGGCCAAGGTGCATCTTTGACATCAAAATTCTCGGATTGAAAACGCTTAAATCAACTTTATGCTACTCTTACTGATACTGCATTAGATCCATAAACGTCACAAATTCTTTTTTCAGCTTGCGTTGCATTTTTTCCTTTTTTTTGTAATAAAATTTTAACATGTATCTAATTTGCTTGTTCGATTCGCACATTTTGACAGAAAGAAAAACAAATGAAAAATAGTAGGAAACAAAATTTTCTTAATTTGATTCTTTTTATTTGAAATGTCCCCTGTTTAATGTCATGAAAACCAGCCAAATGCAAATAGTACAGCCAAAGATATTTTATTACAAGTTTATACATACTATATGCGAAAAGAGTTTTTCCCCATCCTAATATGTATGTCTATTCGTTACCCTAGCTTCCACAACACAAGTCCTATAGTGCTTACTTTGGGCTGGGTTAATTGGTGTGAATATAAAAAGTATTATTATTATCCAGGCGGTGAAAACCCTGCTTCGCGTAATGCCTCGCGTTTGCCTCCTGCTGAACGCTTTGACAAATATTCCGTTTTTTAAGCTGTCCCGATGTTCAGTCTGCCGCTTTTACAACTGTTTTTCTACGCAATTCGGTTTTACGAGCTCAAATATTGGATGAATTTTCTACTGGCGTCAAAAAACCGCAACTAAAGTGAACTGTTGGTCAAGCGTTTGTCTTTTTTTGTATGTTATGTATTTCAGAATCATGTGGTGTACCTTCAACACATTTTGAAGTGAAAACTTCTTTAGCATCGTTGTGATTTGAAAGTCGATGAAATGAAAAAGCGACAGTAAAAAGAGACACACATAAATTCATAACATTTAACGTAGGAGAAAATGAGATAGGAATCATTATGTATGAGCATTATGTACGTGTGTTAATACGTGTTTGTGTGCGCATACGTATTGTTTTTGAAGGTTTCACTTTCACCACGTGTGAATTGCATACACGCTTTTTTAGTCAGAGACATAAAAATAAATATAATTATAATAACTGTAAGGTTTCTGTTATGGATACTAGGGCAACAGATAAACATACATTTACGATACATAGATATATAATATTCATAGAAATTTACATGACTCAGGTAATATACTGTCGTATTACACAAACATCTGCCACTTCCGGTCCCGAACCCAGGTACGTTGTGTTAGTGCGTAAGAATTGCTACCGTTGTACAAAACGGTCGTCAAATTTTTAGGTATGGATATTAACATTAAATTGAATCCCGATGCGAACCTGGGACTTTTGCTATATAGAAGGTAGGATCGTTTACGTTGTACCATTCGAACGTGAACAACAACAAACAAAACCGACTTCAAAACATAAACTAAAAACCAAAAAATGCGCACGAAGTAATACGTATTTTCATTTAGTTTAATGTGTTTTACTAAAAAATTTGAAGTCGGTGCCAAGTAAAACAATAACTGTGTATAGATATTATCAATCTTACTAGTAGTTCGTAAGCCAGTACTTAGGTGAATAATATTTAAAAAGTTACTTTGATAGTTAGTAGTACCGATTCATATATTATTCTAATACTGTTACTGTTTTGTAATTGCTTTGATATATTTAATAATATTGTGTGAACTTAGTAATTTGATATTGTAGTAAGGTTATTGTAGCATTTACTTGTCACCGACTTCAAAATTATAAAATAATTATTTAATCATTTCTATTTAACTAAATGAAAATACGTATTACTTTGTGCGAAGTAAATTTATTTTTTGCTTTTTTGGTTATTTTTTGAAGTCAGTTTATTTTATTAAAAATTATTTTATTTTACGATTTTATTGATGGGTAGACAGAGCAAAAATGCTTCTCGAATGAGGAGACGACGGTCACATGAGACGGAAATATTAATCAAGCTCAAACACAAGGTAGCTGCTGTGAATCGTTGAGGAGTTCCCTCCACTGTCTCTCGGCTCCATCATCAGATCTATTCTAGACCTTTATTCAATTGTAGTGCTTTCAATTAATAAATAAATGAAAAAAACGCACTATTCGCCGCTACGATTTTTGAAAGTACTCCTCGATTTCTCTGGTCTGATATCATCAAACCCTGATTTCCTTATCATGGACCGCCTTTGAAATATCTTCTTTCCAACAAAAAAGAATCATTAAAATCGGTTCTAAACGACGAGGTTATCCGCGAACAAACATAAAAAAAAACATTTATACGGTCGAATTGAGAAACCTCCTCCTTTTTTGAAGTCAGATAAAAAAAGTTATTTTTTTAAGAATTGTCTACATACATAAAAAAATTCCATACCTATCGGGATAGAGTCATAGGTTTTTGTGATGAACGTAAACATTTCTTTCCGAGTCATGGTGGTTTTTATACTTATTTATATATTCTATATATTATTTAGTACTCATAGTACAAGCTCAGCTTAGTTTAAGACTAAATAATTGTAATAATGAAGTGAAAGAAAAAGAAAAAAAAATTTGCGCAATTCACAAGTGGTAGAAGAGAAACCTTCAAAAATGTTGGTTTCAGGATAAAGAGACGAATGTAAAATTTCAGTAAGAGGAAAATTGTAGGTTTTAGTAATGATCATAGTGATACAAAGTTAGATAATTATTTTACATTTTATTCGTATATATTATATATTACATAGAGTTATTCAGACTCAGAGCTTACATTTTCGATAAATGACACAAGAGGCTTATGGTAACTAAAGTACATATCATGAACATACGAGAGACTCTATAATGCTTCCTATCTCATTTTCTCCTACGTTAAATGTTATGAATTTATGTGTCTGTCTCTTTTTAATGTCGCTTTTACGTTTCATCGACTTTCAAATCACAACGATGCTAAAGAAGTTTTCACTTCAATAAACTTTTAAATAATCTTCTATTATGTTTTAATCTTTCAGCTCACTTAAATTAGTATCTATCAATTAAAAATGATTAGTACTATCCTATCTTAAGCTGTTATTCTTCTGAGATGAAAACCAAGACCACAACTCATAAGAACTGTAAGCTGATCTTAGCGCCGATAACAAATTTCCTTGTTTCGACACGAAGTTTTAACCTAACGATCTTACTTACAAGTTGATGTCGCATTTCAGAAATATATTGTTACGTCGACAGCAATAGAGATGAAATGTGACTTTCCTTTGGGAGAAATTGAGATTGTTGTGTTTAGTTCAAAAGACCTCGTTGGCTCAGTGGTTGTCTTACAACAAAAATAATAGTTCTTACATTCACACCAATTAGCGTAAAACGAAAAACAACATTATTCCAATGCATTTAAAATAAGTTGTTTTAAATTGTCTAACATTTTTACCTACTTACTGTCTTTTAACTGACAAGAATGGGCGCAAGAAACTCGTCAGCTTTAACAGAAGTAACGATATTTACAATATTATACGTCGTCACCATACATAATCCAAAAAAACAAATTTATTCTATTATCACAATAATAGTAGTGTTATGGCTTCTTTACATCGTTGATTACAACAAAGTCAACAACCTGTTTTAAGTAGAAGTAAGTAAGCACTGTAAGACTTGTGTTATGGCTACTAGGGTAACTGATAGACATACATATATGATGCATAGATATGTAATATTCATATATATATACTAGTTGACTCGGCCACGCGTTGCTGTGCCGACTGCAGCGTCATCTGCCTGATGATTTGTGAATCTAAACCATTCTCAGATCCCCTTGAACACACACAAAAAAAATTATTCAAATCGGTCCAGCCGTTTAGGAGGAGTTCAGTGACATACACACTCACAGAAGAATTATATATATATAAAGATATATCATATACCAATTAAGTACAGTAAGTAGACCTAATCTTAAATTCAAGTTATTATGACGACCGATACTGTCTTTTGCCCCAATGGTCCAAGGTTTTATTCCGGGAAGGGTTAGTTGTTTGTGTGATCAATACGAGCATTTGTACCTGAATCATTGGTATATAATAGGTCGGGGAAAAAGTTTATTCACATTTTATATGAAAATTCAAGACATTTTCGTTCAAACTCAATTTATATTTAATTACAGTATATATGTGCCATTTTGTTCGTAGACTTTCTGCCATCTTGTAGGTAGAGACATAGTGCCGTTACTGTAGAAATTTTGGGACTTCTGATCAAAAAAACGCAACAAGTAGTTTTAGCAGTCCTCTCTTGATGTTAACTTGACACTGCCTATAGAATTCTGAAGAGACCAAAACAGATGGAAATCTGAAAGTGCAAGGTCCGGGCTATATGGCAGATGCATTAACACCTCTCAGCCCAACTCTCTTAATTTTTGCTGAGTGGCTAAAGATGTGTATTCTAGCGTTATCGTGATGAAAGACCACACTTTTTCTATTAATAAATTCCGGTCGCTTTCTCTCAACTTCTTGCTTTAATCTCATCAGTTGTTGGCAGTAGAGATCCGAATCGATGGTTCTGCCCGGCGGTAAAAGCTCATAATGAACAATGCTCTTCCAATCCCCCCATAGACACAGCATCACCCCCTTATACGAGTTAATCCAGGTTTTATTCAGTCAGTCTGTGAAGCCTGACCCACCTTTGACCACGACCATTTTAGCACTTTCTTGTCATACGTGATCCAATTTTCATCACCAGTTGTCAATCTCTTCAAAAACGGTTTGGTTTCATTACGTCTCAATAAAGAATCGCTACCGTGTACTCACGATTCATTAGGTTTCTTTCAGTGAGCTCGTGTGGCACCCAAATATCGAGCTTTTTTGTGTACCCAGCTTTTGTCAAATGGGACATAACTGTTTTGTGGTCAATTCCTAGTTCTTCAGCTAGGTCGTAACTGCTGATATGCTGATCTTGCTTCACTTTTTCAAAAATAGCGTCCATTTAATCCGTAACAGGGCGTCCCGAGTGAGGTGCATCTTTGACATCAAAATTCCCGGTTGAAAACGCTTAAACCAACTTTGTGCTAGTCTTACTGACACTGCATTAGGTCCATACACGTCACAATTATTTTTCGCGGCTTGCGTTGCCTTTTTTTCTTGAAAATGAAAAAAAAAATCAAATCGGTTGAGTTGTTTCCGAGTTCATCGCGGGTAAATACTGTGGCAGCGAATTTTTATATGGATGTACCTAAGTCATGGGGACTTGGGTACAAATGCAAAGTATCACGCACGATTTGTTTATAAAAAGTTCGAAAAAGGAACCGCCGTAACTGAACGGAGTGAGTAGGTATAAAAAGTAGATGTAATAGAAGTAGTTATACCTACTAGACGACAGAGGTAGCGAGCACGCGCGCGAGCGGGCTAGACGGTTCGCGAACATTGTTCGAGTTATGTCGACTCAACGCAATGATACTGGAACGTTCGCGACTGCGTCGTCGTATATTACTTTCGTCGTGCTGATTTTAGAAACGATCGAAGCGACTTGAAAGCAATCTTTGGAGCGAATCGACGAGTGATTTAATAAGCAACCTTAGTTACTGGGCTTTTGTGAACGTGGTTTACGCACGCGACTGGAATATTCTGCGACGGTATTAAGAAGATAATTTCTAACAACTTCGGCGAATTATTGGACAATAGAAGTTAATTAGCTGACTTGTTATGTTACTTCATTTGGAAGTTTTTTCAAATTTATGTAAATTATTTAAGTAAGTTAAATCACGGAATATAATCCGATACTTGCAGCTCGTAACAATATGATAACTATATAACTTTAAATATTAGGGGTTAAAGTATGAAATTGCCGATTTGTACTGAAAATCTATATTGTTTATTTTTTAAATTTTTAACAAATTTATTTAATCAAAATAGTTGCCATTATTATCTATACATTGCTGCCATCTAATGGGAAGGTCATTAATGCCTTTGCGATAGAATTCCGACGATCTAGACTGCACAAACTGTGTGAAAGCATTTTGTACTGCCTCCTGGGAAGAAAACTTCTTGTCACGTAGATAATTGTCCAAATCACGAAAAAAATGGTAGTCCGTTGGAGCAAGGTCTGGTGAATACGGAGGATGACGAATGGTTTCTAACTGCAGTTCCTGAAGGGTCAAAATGGTTTCTCGTGCTGTGTGAGGTCTCGCGTTGTCGTGGAGCAATAATGGTGAAGATCGATTCATGAGTCGGGGCTGTTTTACTGCTAGTTTTGTCAACATGGTTCGGAGTTCGGCACAATAGACATCTGCCGTTATTGCTTGACCAGATCGGAGAAAACTATAGTGAATAACACCATGCTGAGACCACCAAACAGTTACCATTACCTTTTTATTGGTAAGTTTTGCTTTAGGACACTGTTGTGGCATTTGACCTGGGGTCAGCCATTGCATTTTTCTTTTCCGGTTATCATAAAGAATCCACTTTTCATCACATGTTACAATTCGATCCAATATTCCTTCATTTCTGTACCGGTTCAACAAGGCAACACAAGTTTCAACACGCGTTTCTTTCTGCAGATCAGTCAAATCATGAGGCACCCATTTTTCGTATTTTTTTATTTTATTGATTTGACGCAAGTGAGTCAATATTGTGGGTAAGGTAACGTTAAACCATGCCGCTAATTCCTGGGTACTTTGACTAGGATCGGCTTCCACTATCTCTCTTAATTCATCGTTATTTACCTGTGTGGGCGGTCTTCCTCGTGGCTCGTTCTTTAAGTCGAAATTTCCATCACGAAAGCGTTTAAACCAAAATCGCACGGTGCGTTCATTAGTAGACCCCTCTCCAAACGCAGCATTGATATTGCGGGCTGTTTCTGCCGCGTTAGTTCCGCGTCGGAACTCGTATTCAAAAATAACTCGAATTTTCGCAGTATCCATCTTTCTTGTCTAAATTGAATAACAAAAACAATTGAAAGTCGATATTCAAATGTTTTACATTTTTTAAAAAAAGAACATCATAGAAACCATTTAAAAAAAGTTTCATTCGAAAACCTCAAACCATGAAGATTCTATGTCAATTCAAAGAACCTATTGCAATAAAACGGCAATTTCATACTTTAACCCCTATTATTTATTGCATTTTTTTCAATGCCATCTTATAAGATAAAATTATTTTAATAGAGAAATACTAGAAAAGATCGACTCGGCTCAAAAGTGAATTCTCAGACGGGAATCGAACCCACAACCTTTGGATGTCCGGTCCAATGCTCTCCCAATTGAACTACTGTTACTATGTTTCAATTTCTGTTACTATGATTTTTCACTGATGCTTCGCTCCTATTGATTGCAGCGTGATGTTATATAGCCTAAAGCCTTCCTCGATAATTGGACTATCCAACACAAAAATATTTTTTCAATTCAAACCAGTAGTTCCTGAGATTAGCGCGTTCAAACAAACTCTTCAGCTTTATAATATTAGTATAGATTTTTCTATTAATATTTTTTTATATTACGATAATTGGTCAATAGGAGTGTGTATCTTTATTATATAATACATATCTTTGTATGTAGCACGAGCCTTACAGTGTTTACGTTGTTGTAAATATAAGCAATATTATTTCCAAATTAATTAAAGAATATTTCGTCTTTCAATTCCAAGAAAAGTTTCTTCAAGTCGATCTTCCTTTGTGATGATATTCAAAAGGTACGATAAACAATTTGTTTGTCGTTTTATATTTTTATTCGATAATAAAGCACAAAGTAAATGTCAAACCGTTTTGTGATTATATACTCTTTGGTAAGCACAATTTACAAATCTCTTATAGTACTTGTTATTTCATCTGACTACCCTCAAACGGCGCTTTATAAGTACTACTTGATATTTTTTGAAGAATTAAGGAAATCGCAATTATGCTTTTGTTTAGGATGTCGAATATCTTTGAAGACCTTTGTAGTCGAGTTTTTCATGGTAAGGTGTCAGAGTGTCCGGGTTCGAACCCTATGTCACTGTAGAAAAGGACTCAAATTAACTCGGGTCTGGGTGTAATGATTCAATCGTTGTCTCTATTAAATCTTTCTTAAAAGAGATACTTGTTGACTATGTTGTGATCAACGAAAAAATGATATCATAACACTATTAGTATTTTAATAACAAAATAATATTGTTTTTTAATTTTGTGACTTATGTATGGTCACGACGTATTATATTGTAAATTTTTTAAATGTCGTTACTTCTATTAAAGCTGACGAGTTTCTTGCGCCCATTCTTCTTTTCAGTTAAAATACGTCCTGAATGGGTGGTAGGTAAAAATATTGGACGATTCAAAACAACTTATTTTAAGTGCATTTGAATAAAGTTATTTTCATTTCATTTCATTTCTAATTTCCATAACACAAGTGCTTTAGATAATTAATTTGGGTTCAAAAAAGTATTTGATATTGTGTATGAGATTTTTTTTTATATCTATGTCTAAGAGTCTTTGAGAATGTTTATCATCCTTTTTTATATTCTAAAGCAAAAATTATTAATTCAAAACATTAATTTTCACTGAACGATATTTATATTTCTGGTTAGATAAAAATCTTTTCTATACTTTTGTAAGTTTGTGTTTTTTTTTCACACCGATTAGCCTAGTCCTAAAGTAAGCACTATAAAGCTTGTGTATGGATACTGGCGTAACGGATAGACATACATATCGACGGCGTAGTGCCAAGACCTCCTAATTGAAATTCGTCGAGAAATTCACTTTTTTATCATTTCGAATTAAAATTCATTATTTGCATGTTTTAATGAAATTCCCTAAGCGTATTTTCAGTTGCAAGCGCATCCAGTTAAAAAATAAATAAACCAATTTTTGACTAATTATTAACTTGTCAGGAAATAAAGGTTTTTTTCAGCTTGTGTATTATTTTGAATTTAGCAGTTAGGTGTTATTGGCACTTCGCCGTCAATATATGATACAAAGATATGTTATCTAGACTCAGGTACAAATGTTCGTATTCATCACACAGACATCCGCCAATTCCGGGGTTCGAACCCAGAACCATCGGTGCGAAAGCAAAGGATCGCTACCGTTGCACCAAATGGTCTTAATGGTTTTAACCATTAAAATAACGTTTTTTTAAATGTATACTGATTAAGTGAAAACACATTTACTACTCTTTTTTTTAAATTGTATACTAGCTGACCCGGTAACGCGTGGCTATGGTAACGCGTATACAATGGAAAAAGAGCGGACAGACAAACACACAAACACCAAATTTGTGTTCTTAGATTATAGACTAGCGGCCCGGCCCGGCTTCGCACGGGTGGACATAATTCTTTAAATTTTTCGATTATTAAATATTTTTCCGTTAGTGCCATCTAGCGTCCGGTAGATGAACTACTTACGGTTAACGCGTTGCTATGGTAACGCATATACAATGGAAAAAGAGCGTGATCTTAGATTATAGATTGATACAAAATGAGACCAAACCTCAATTGCAACAAGTTTCAGTTTTATAACATGAGTTGCATATTTATATATGCAGCTTAGTAAATGATATCATTGCCGATATATGAATGAATGGATACAGTTAAATTAGAAGATAAAATGCTTTTTATCAAATGTAAGCTTTTCAATGCGTTTATTGAATGTCAAAGCTACGCCGTGGCTTCGTAAGGCCTTCGTTCGGAAGAGCTTGTACCGAGAAGAAGCCGCAAGAAACTTTAGGCCAGTCATTAAAGGTGAAAGCAGAATTTGCAGCGTGTTACTAATTTTTTTGGCAATGTTATTAACAAAAAACACTTTTCACCCCTTTTCAACCCTTTCCGTACACCCCAGAACGCTGCAAAATCACACGGTAAGTTATTTTACCTTCTTTAAAAACCCCTTACAATTTCAGCAAGTTACTAATTACTTACGGGTTTGAGGCTGTAATGACTGGCCTACTTGTCAAGGCCTGTCTTCCTTGTGTGTCTGTGAAAATTATTACCATGGATTTTGTATGAGTATATATATTTACTCGGCTCACAAGTAAATTCTCAGGCGGGTTCGAACCCGCAACCTTTAGATGTAAAATTCATGTTTACGAGATAATCGATAAAAAGTGTCTACTGAAAAATGTGAAGAAACTAACTCCAACAAAAACTAACTCAAAGAGTCGCAACGACTCCTCTCGCTCTCCCAATTGAGCTACCAAATTGGAAATACATGTTGAAATTTTTCAGCACCTTTCTACTTTTTACTTTTTTTCTCTTCTTAATGAGAGGAACATCGTCCCTATTCGAAAGAAACATTTTGACAAATGTTTGTACATTCGATGCCACTCGACCACAGAGTCCTACGAATTGAGGTCGTTGATGACGTATGAAGATATATTTACCAATTGATAAAATCATGTGCTTTCATTTGATTAGCTTGATCATGCGACCTCATTTTCTATAGGTACCGTCATAAATCCATCAATTAAATCACATCAATCAACTAAATTTATCAGTTGATAATGAACTCTGTATATGTGACATAAAGTTGGAAATAGTTTGTCGCATGTACATAGTTTTAGCTAATTTATTGTACAATAACATGTTCTTGAAAGTGCAGCGAAATACACGTGCTTAGGTCACTAGCCTGTCTGAGCCTAGTTTTAGTTGAGCCGTTATTGCTGACTCTTTTTAATGCCATAGGTGTGATAGAGATGGTGTTATATATTCGACGAGTTTGCTGATTGTTTTAGCGTGCAGGTGGCGTGATGCTGACCCTACCTTTAGAATAGCTGACGATGCTTTGACGTTATTGGAAATGCGAATGTTTTACGTAATAAAGTTTAAATATAAAATGTATGATCTAACAATCGCTTTATTAATCGGCTTATTTTTTTAATATTTAAATAAAACAAATTCTTACAGCGCATACTTTATATTTATTCCTGATGATCCGACTCCTTTAAAGGAGCCGTGATCACAGGACGACTAAGGCAATGGTCTTCATATATTTTCTACTACCTTATAATATATTTTAATTGGAAACGTTGCTAACTGTTAAAATGTATACAAATCAAAACTTGTTATCTTGCATTTTATTTAATTGTCAGTAAGATTAGTCATTAAGTTCGGAAATTGGGAGGCCCTTCCGAGGCCTGGCTAAAGAACTGGCTAAAGAAACTCGGATAGGGTGACCGTCCTCCATCTTACTAAGTTTGCAAAAAGAGCTATCTACATCACTAGGTCTTGGAGTGCGTGTCTGTGGAGATATTATTTTTTCAATTATGGGGTTCCAAGCAGGTTTTTTAATAGAAAATAGACATGCGCTTGACCACTATCTCGCCTGATGGTAAGCGACGATGCCATCTAGGATGTGACACGCTCGCCTAGAAGATACCTATTCACTCGTGACTTGAAGACCCTAAATTGTATTTGTCAGGAAACACAGACTCAGGCGCCGAGTTCCACTCCTTAGCGGACGTACCACAAAATTGGAACTTAAACGCTTCGTGCGACTCTTTGTTATATCTACCATATAATGGTGTCGCCTTTTGGTAATTATGGTTGTCCGATGAAAAAATGAGGACGGCGGAACAAGGTTGTGCAATTCTGCTGTACACTCTCCGACATGTATCCTATAAAATACGTATAGGCTTATTACCTTCCGAACACAACGGTGGAACTCTCCAACATTCATATATATTGAAATTAGGATGGTTCCTGATTTCAATAGCCTGACGTAGCATTCTAGAAACAAATCTTTGTTCTCTAGTGAGAAAAGCCTCACGTAGCATTTTAGGAACAAATCTTTGTTCTCTAGTGAGAAAAGCCACACGTAGCTTTCTAGGAACAGATCTTTGTTCTCTAGCAAGAATTTAAGGTTTATCAAATCGAATGTAGTGGTTGGGCCCTTCGAAAGCATGCTAATACACTGCAGACCTATCGCGCCTATGTTTTATGTCGGCCACATGTTCTTTAACGCGCGTCCATCTCTTTGTTTGTACGATATAACAAAGACCACAGACACAATTTTTGTAGTGAAAACTTTTTTAGCATCGTTGTGATTTGAAAGTCGATGAAACGAAGCGACAGTAAAATAAATAAATAAATATTTCCTACATTCACTCCAATTAACTTAGCCGAAAGTTATTATCTACTTTGTGCCGAAAGTAGGCACTTTAAGGCTTGTGTTACGGATACTAGGGTAACCGACAGACATACATATATCATACATAAATAAGTAATATTCATAGAAATATATACAAACATCCATGACTCAGGGACAAATGCTCGTATTCATCATACAAACATCTGCCCCTTCCGGGATTCGAAACCAGGACCGTCGGGGCAAAAGGCAGGATCGCTACCGTTACACCAAAGAGACAGAAACATAAATTCATAAGATTTAACGTAGGAGAAAATGAAATAGGATGAATTATGTACGTGTGTTAATACGTGTTTGTGTGCGCGTGCGTAGTGCAAAGCTTGAGAGAAGGCATCATAACAACCGTGGTATTTTGTATACGTGTACGTTTTATTTGAAAGTTTCAATTCTACCACGTGAGAATTGCACACATGCTTTTTTTTGTTTGCATAAGAAATGTTCTATGTTTCAAACCTTAATTTATTTAGCCATTTGCAAATAGTATTAAAAATTATATTTGAAGCATTTATTTTGGTTTTAATTTTTTTACTGATTTAAATTTATTCTTTGTATACTATCATATTGGTCAAATATGTCATTATTTCATAACACAATTATTAATTAATATTCCATTTGAATGTCACAAACAAAATTAAAACTAAACAAAATGGATATGTAAAACAATAATAACGAAATAAAAAAAATATATTCACTTAAAGACAATTAATCCATGCATTGATGTTTTATTTAGCAAGGAATGTGATGTTAAAGCGTAATTATTTTCAAAAGGCAGGCACGTCACATCCGAGATCGCATCGTCCCTTGCCGTCAGGCGAGATAGCGGTCAAGCGCTTTCCTATTCATTATTTCCTATACAGTTCACATATCTCATTACAAAAAAATAAAAGCAAGGCTATTTAATCCATGCATTTGTCTTTTAAATATCCAGTGCATAATATATCGTTATATAAGTAATATGTGAATCTTCGTAACTGGCTGTTCATGTTTGTAATTAGAAGTTTGTATTTATGGTCGAGAAAAGTTGTGTTGATTGCAATAAATTATTATATAAAATAAAGTAATCGCCGATATGGTTCTACGGTGTATAAATATTGTTGCTCGTGACTGTACGTGGCGATCGACAAAATGCTTGTTCGATGAGGCATACTGACGTAACTGAATCAGAACAATGAGGACGATACAATCTATGCGCAGACGCAGCTCGCCCTTAACTGACTGCCTAATTAATTATTAAGTTCACTAGATAAATTAGTTCGAATATCTAAATAAATCCGGTTTCACAACAAGTTTATTTTTTTACATATATTATTGATTCGATGCGACTGCCAGCGTCTTAGTAGCTCCAGGGATTCAAAAACAGCTTTATAAGGATACACTTTCATAAGGGTTACACATTGAATCTGTTACAGAATTATTCCTGTATCACTTATTTGGGTGTTTTGATCCTGTTTTGCGTCGAACACTTATAAAAGTGTAACAGATATAATGTTTTCTGTTACCAATCTGTTAGAAACTGTTTTACCTTACTTATCTATGTGTACACACAGTACACCAACATAGGCATTTCAAAGTACCTGTGTTGATAATAAAAACAAGAGATTCCAAACAAGCAGGTTTTATTAAATATTTACTAGTGACATCTGTCAAAGTGACCAAACAGCCTTAACATACCAAAGAGTATACCTTCATGTCACATCTTCCCCTTTACAATTATTTTACAAATAAATTAAGTACTTACTAGGTTTTTATTTTAACGAAATCAATCACAAATATAATTATTCATATAACGAGGTGGACGAGTCTCCCTATTAGACCTTCTTAATAAAGATTGTGGTTGATGACTATTCTGTTGAATGCATTGATCACTTTCTTCAATGTTGACCTGGCTTGTACGAGTCCAATAACTTTGATTGCTTTCACTATTTTGAATCGGATAATGAGACTCCACCTCTTTATCTTTACATGATTTTATAAACCAAGTATTTCTTGTTTTTAAGACCCCATTATTATCAATTATGATTACAGACCGGGGGTTGTTTAAAATCTTATAAATTTTAGCAGGTTTCCAAATTTTAGAACCTTCATCCTCCTTAAAATAGACACTCTGTCCTACAGTAAACTTATCTTTTTTAACCTTAGCATTAATGTCATAATAGTGTTTATGTTTGTTTACATTATTTAAGTTAGGTTTAAAGTTGGGAATCAGTTGTGGCTTCAGCAATTCTTTTCTTATTGGAAGTCTGGTGCGACAAATTCTATTAAAAAGTAATTGAGATGGAGAAAATTTTGATCCACAAACAGGGGTATTTCTGTACTCTAATAAAAAGTTTGACAAATCAGAGTTTGTTTCATTACATTTTTTAACAATATTTTTACATATACCAACAGCTTTTTCTGCAGCTCCATTACTTTGATGGTAATGAGGGCTGGAGAAGATCGTTTTGAATTGCCACTTTTTGGTAAATTCAAGGAAAGCTGATGAGTTAAAAGGCATGTTATCACAATACATAATTTCAGGTATCCCCTGTGTTGAAAAAATTGTCTTTAAAATCTTTATTGTGGCTTTTGCTGTTTTATTATTTAATTTATGAAGTTCTATCCACTTAGAATAATGGTCTACTAAAACTAAATAATCATTATTTCCATATTGCATGATGTCAACAGACACACACATAGGTTCTTTTACAATGTTATTAGAGTATTTTTTGCACACTATGCAACTTTCTATAAAATTACTTATATCACTGTCCATTCCAACCCAGTAAAATAATAATTTTGCTCTAGCTCTAGTCTTAGTAATGCCAAAATGACATTCATGAACTTTGTTAATTATAACGTTTCTAAAAGATGTTGGTATATATAGTCGATTTTCAATATATAGTAAATTGTTTTCAATATACATTATATTTTTATAGGTGTAATAACATTTTAATATATTTGGGACTTTGGAAATGGATGTTGGCCAGCCATTCCTTACATAATGAGTTAGTTTGATAAATATATCATCCTTAGTATTTTCATCTCTGATTTGAGAGAGAATATCATCAGAAACATTTATAGAATGCACAACATCATTTAGGTCAGTATCAACATCTTCACTAGCCTTAGAACAGGCACGGCTTAGTGCATCAGCAATATGCATATTTTTTCCTGCCACATGTTTCAAGTTTAAATCATACATACTAAGTTTTAATTTAATTCTTTGTAATCTTGTTGAAGGTATGTTACATATGTCTTTTTCCATTATTGATATCAAAGGAAGATGATCAGTTTGTACAGTTAGAGTTTTACCATATACAAATGTATGAAACTTTTTACATGCAAATAAAATGGCCAGGAATTCTTTATCTATTTGACCATAGTTGATTTCGGCTGCGGTGAGCGACTTGGAGGCATAATAAATGGGTTTATTTTCCTGTAATAGAACACAACCAATACCTGTTTTACTGGCATCTGTCTGAATTACTATGCTTTTGTTAGGGTCAAATGTGTGAAGCACAGGTTGGCTAGTTAGAATTATTTTTATTTTATTGAAACAGTCAGTATGTGCTTTTTGCCATTCAAAATGTATATCCTTTTTTAGTAAGTCACGCAAAGGAGCAGTTATTTCAGAAATATTTGGAATAAAAGATCTTAAATAATTTACTAAGCCTAGCAGCCTCTGAACATCTAGCTTATTTTTAGGTATATCATAATCTAAAATTGCCTTAATACTATCTGGATCAGGACTCACAGTACCATTTTCAAAAATGTGACCCAAATATTTAACCCTTTCTAGCATATATTGAAATTTATTTTCATTAAATTTAATATTAAATTGTCTAGCTCGTGCAAAAACTTTTTCCAACGTTAAATTCATTTTTTCTATAGTATCTGAATAAACTAGAATATCATCGATATAATTGACAACACCATCAAGGTCAGAAAAAATTTCTGATAAGTATTTTTGAAAAACTTCGGATCCCACAGCTATACCAAAGGGTAATCTATTAAATTTATAGGTGCCAAATATGGTAGAAAATGTACAATATCTAGAACTGCTTTCTGATAAAAGTATATGCCAAAATGAATCTTTAAGATCTAATACAGAAAAATATTTTGCATTTTTAATTTTGACTGATAATTCTGAAACAGTTGGAATGATGCAATAATCCTTTACTATAGATTTATTAAGATCTTTAGGATCTAGACACAACCGTATAGTACCATCAGGCTTTTCTACTATTACTAATCTATTAACCCAATCAGATGGTTCATCAACTTTTGTGATTATACCTAAATTAGTCAATCTATCTAATTCCTTTTTTAACTTAGGCCTAATTTTTAATGGAACTCTATATGGTGGTTTAGAAGTTGGCACTGTGTCCTTTTTCAATTTTATATTATATGAGTTTGTAATCTTACCTATTCCAGTGAATAAATCCTTATTGCTTTTTATTAAGTTTTTCTTAGTAACCTCATATTTGATGTCACAGGATTCCACTCTCTTCACTAAATTTAATTTTACACACGTGTCACGTGACAAAATTGGTATGGACATGTTTCCACCGGCAATGCAAAACTGTTCTTTAAGATTTTCTCCATTTATTTTAATGTTTAATTCAATGGTTCCTTCTACTGTTGTTCTATAGCCGTTCCAGCTTTCCAATACGGCTGTTGTTTTATTTAATTGTAAAGGATATGGTGATTTTGTTGACGATGTCTTGAATAATTTTACGGGAATAATATTTACATCTGATCCTGGATCTAATTTAAAGTTAATTTTTTCTTCTTCTACTATAAGTTCTTGATACCAACCCACTGAGTGATTTTTCAAAATTTTGGAATGTATAGCACCACAGTAATATTCTGGTTCTGCCTTGATTTCGTTTACTATTTTATTTTCGGTATTTCTACACATCTTAGCAAAATGGTTTTTTGCTTTACATTTGGCACATGTCTTATTGTAGGCTGGGCATTGAGCAAATGTGTGTTCATAACCGCATTTAGAACAAACTTTTCTTTTCGTTACTTGGGACTGAGTTTCTTGTTGTTTTGTGGAAATGGCATTTATTTCTGTTTTTCTGATTTCACGAATATGATTTTGACTTATTCCTGATAAACGTAGTGCCCTAATAACGTCTTCTAGAGGAGGGTCTCCTTTTTTGATGAGTTTATCCTGGGAGTCAATATCAGTAGTTCCAAGTACAAGTCTGTCACGAATCATACTTTCCTTGCAACTAGTGCAAAACTGACAATCGCTCGCTAATGTCCTTACATCTGTAGCAAAATTATCAAATTGCTCACCTTCTTTTTGCTTCCTGCTGTAGAACTTATATCTACAATGTAGTATATTTTTCTTGGGATTGCAATAATTTTGAAATTTATCCAGAATTTGCTATAATTTAACTGTTTTTTCATCTATCTCAAACGTATTATAAACAGCAAGAGCTTCTTCCCCAATCAAGTTTAAAAATATTGCCACCTTTCTTGATTCCGCCACATTTGTCAGGCCGCCTGCCTCGAGGTATATTGTAAACGCTTGGGAGAATTTTCTCCAATTTTCACTTAGATTCCCTGATAGGGATAATTCCGCAGGTAAATTAAACGAACTAGCCATAATTATTTGTCGACTGCGCCATGTGTTGATAATAAAAACAAGAGATTCCAAACAAGCAGGTTTTATAAAATATTTACTAGTGACATCTGTCAAAGTGACCAAACCGCCTTAACATACCAAAGAGTATACCTTCATGTCACAGTACCCAAATCATTAATAAGCTTTTGCATAGTTATGCCAATGTGAACCTTATTGACTGTAACAGATATTAACACTTATGAACCGATATTTTCTAAAACAGATTCAAATTGTTACAGTTTCTTTCTGTTTAACTTTTAAAACAGAAATGAAAAACAGTATTTAGAACTCTATTCGGATACCGCTAAAATCCCTGGGTAGCTCAACGGTCAGACCACTCGCCCGGAAAGCGAAAGGTCGTAGGTTCAAATCCTTTCGAAAATATAATTGTGAAATGAGAGGCAAGTTCAATATTATGATATATGCCTTGGTTGTTGACTTCAAAGACAAAAGAAGTGAGATCTAAATGGGTGGTGCCAAGTTCAATGTTCAGTCCTGTATTAATAACAACATAAAATATCATTTCTTCTTACAACTTAGGATAATATATTGTAGCCTAAGGTCTGACTTGGCTTGTCATATACGAATTGATATGTGCGATGGCTAGTTTCTAACAGCAAGCCAAAATTTCGGAATAATAAAATAAGAACTGACAAGTAACAGGTTTAGAACTTGCAAATGCTATAATATCATAACCATTTGAGATGTGTTTATGAAATTTAGAGCACATGTATTTTGCAAGTTTCAATATAAAAACCAAATTTAACACGTTTATGTAAAATAGTTTTTGAGTTATGAGGGTGAATGGGGCTCCAAATGGTTCGTGTAATATACCCACGGTGCTGCTCGCCAGTTCTGTTCTTGAACTTGGCTCAATACGCTACCGCGTGTCTCGATTCCACCTGAGGGCTCGGAAGTGTGCATGTTTTTACAGGCGTATTTTATGTCTTGTAGAAATATAGCATTATGATTGCAAAAAATAAATTTAAATAAATTGTATGTATGTATGTAAAATAAATTACATAAGAAAATATATAACAAACGTTGAACACGTCACAATTTAAAACCGATAACCGGAAAATATTGAGACTATTTGAAGCGAATTCACGATTAACCAGAATTATGATAAGTATATAAATATGTATGCATTTTTAACGGTAAAATTGGATTCGAATACGCCTCGATAAACCATTAAAAAAAAACTTATTTAGGGTTTTTAACGTTTCGACTCCTTTACAGGAGCCGTGATCACTTGATGACTAAGGCAATGGTCGTCATATATTTTCTACTATCTTTACAATATTTTCATCGGGCACGTTCCCAACTGTTACAATTTATATAAAATGAAAATTGTTTTATTTTGCATTTATTTAGTTGTTTTATTTAAATGTAATGTAATATGCGCCCTTGTTTTTCTTAACCATAAATACATGCTATAAAGTTAAATAATAAGAGGTATTCTTTTATTTTATGATGAAAATGAAGATATCCCCTAGTTAAAGGTAACATACGAGTATATAATAAGTAAAAGTGGCAGATGCGCCATTTACAAACGTATTTCAACTTCAACTATGAGCTAGTATAGTTCCATCAATGTTGAACGTTCACTACCTTCAACATCTAAAGTAATATTAAAAATTCAAATAGCCTATCCATTTTTTTTTGGATATTTTTCGGAGAGTGTGCTGTAGAATTGCAGAATTGTTGCGTCGTCCCCATTTTTTCATCAGGAAACCCAGATTTACAAATTGGCGCCACCGTTATATGGTTGATATCCCAGAGTCGCACTAAGCGTTTTGTTTCCAATTTTGTAATTCGTACTGCTAAAGAGTGGAACTCTGTCTGAGTCACAAGCGAATAGGTATCTTCTAGACAAGCGGGTCAAATCCTAGATCATATCGTCGCTTAACATGAGGCGAGATAGCGATCAAGCGCTTTCCTATTCACGATAACAAAAAAGATGGAACCAGCCATAAAAATGTTTATTTCTATGGTATTGTGAATGCAAGAAAAATATATTAGAATAAGAAATAGTAATCTGTCTTACCTATTTTAGTATATGTTGCCTTCTCAACACATGTGGTAAACGCTGTTTAAGCTTTATATTACCTTCATTGCTAAATGAGCTACAAATGGATTTTCTTGATGAAATTCTGAATAATATTAATAATGTTTCTTACATTAACTAATTAGTTTAGTTTAGCCCAAAGTAAGCACTGTAAGGCTTGTGTTAAGGATACTAGGATAACGAATATATATATATATACTTATATATAAACGGTAGCAGACTCAGTCTCGCGTTTCTGTGAATCAGTTATTATAATTTGCAAAAAGTATTTTTTTTATTAATTTGATTGAATCCTATCCTATTTTAAGTGGGAAGAACACCAGCTAAATTAAAAAAAAATATCATTAAAATCGGTTGAGTAGTTATAAAGTTTATCGCGGTCACACACTGTGACAGAGAATTTTTATATGTATATACAGATTAGGTATATAAATACCCATGACTCAGGTAGAAATGCTTGTGTTCATAATACATATAAATGTCTGCCCGTTCCGGGACTCGAAGTCAAACCCAGGATCGTTACCGTTGGACACGCGACCCCCACCAATGTGTTGTCAGACGCTGCAAGTTTCAGTGGGTAGGCCTCCAAGCCTTTACCGTACACTAGGCCGGGTAGGGGCATAGAAGATAGTCCCAAGTATCCTCTCGTGCTCTCTCGGCACGAGCGAATGCCTAATGCATTTTCTGGGAAAACAAAAAAACCAAACGGTCATCAACTGGATGACCGCGACAAATATAAATTTATTCTGGAAGACTTTCATATCAATTATTTATTGGTTCATAAACATGGGCATTAAAAGCTTTTAGGTACAGAATATAGTAAAGTAAAGCCACGATTTTACCTATCAATGTGTCAGGGAGTGATGGATGACTGCAATACATCAGCCGTTTTACGGTTTCTCTTGCTGTGATTTCATAAGTAATAAATTATTTTCTCTTTTCTTGTTTTGGAAATAAAGTAAAAAAAAATCATGTGTGCAATTCATACGTGGTAGAAGTGGATCCTTTAAAAAAGTTGGTTTCAAGATAACGAGACGAATGTAAAATTTCTGGAAGAGGGTAATTGTAGGTTTTAGTCATGATCATAGTGATACAAAATTGGATAATTATTTTACGTTTTATTCGTATATATTACATAGATTTATTCAGACTCAGAGCTTTCATTTTTGATAAACGATACAAGAGGCTTATGGTAACTAAAATACATACCACGAACATATGAGACACTGTATAATGCTTGCTATCTCATTTTCTCCAAATCCAAATCTTATGAAATAATGTGTCTGTCTCTTTTTACTGTCGCTTTTTCGTTTCATCGAGTTTCAATTCCCAACGATGCCACAGAAGTTTTCACTTCAAAAACATCTCAGATAAAGGACGTTTACTGGTGAAAGAAATTCCCTGAAATATGGGAGAATTTTCCCATAATCTCCACGCTTCGCAGGTTTTGTGGTATACAGTTAGGGTTGCCTACTTATTTACAATAAAACAGTATACTACGATGGTAAATAGATTTTGTTTTAAATAAATATTTTTTGAACAGCTTACGAAACTAATTAATCTGTTGCCATTTGCAAAAATTTCGGTAAAGTTTAAATTTTATTGAGATTCACATTGATTATAGAAAAATCACTTTCTAAGGTGTTAGTAACTAAAACTACTTTTTTAAATGGGTGTATGGTGACGAGGTATAATATTGTAAATGTCGTTACTTCTGTTATAGCTGACGAGTTTTTTGCGCACATTCTTGTCGGTTAAGTCACCCAGTCAAGACATCTTGTCTAGAATGGGTGTAAGGTAAAAATGTTGGACGCTTCAAACAACTTATTTCAAATGCATTTGAATGTGGTTATTTCCATTTCATTTCATTTAAGGAAAATTTTTTTTTTTGCAATAATTTTAAAGACTTTTTTGACACTTTCAATTACTATCCGAAATGAAGGTTAGTTGCATTTTTTTTTCGTTTTCTGCTTAAGATCTCAAGGAAGCTTAGAAGAGTATTTTCTATAGAACATTTTCGTTCGTCATCAAAAAGTATGAATGAAGAATAAATCTACAATACTGTTTTAAACAGTAATGTTGCCAACTCTATATACAAAAGATGTACGGTGATTACATCCAGCGTCATTAGTCGCCTTTCACACCCTTAAATGTGAATAGATCCTTCCTTTCGCACCGGCGGTCCTGGGTTCGAGTCCCGAAAGGGGCAGATGTTTGTGTGATGAATACGAGCATTTGTACTTAAATCATGGTTATTTATATATATTTCTATAAATATTATTTATGTATGATATATGTATGTCTATCCGTTACCCTAGTATCCATAACACAAGCCTTATTTTGGGCTAGGCTAATTGGTGCGAATGTAAGAAATATTGTTATTATAACATTATAAAGTCACAAGTGCAGGACACATTCACCCAGTTTGGGCGTGCAAAATATGTAATTAACATCGAGAAAAATAATTAATAATACGATAAACAATTAAAATTTAACAAAAGCTTCATATAATAATTGATTATTAAATGAGATATCGAAAATCAATATTGTCTTATCTGAAATTAAAACAAGGGTTGCTACTAACCTACTCTGCCGGATAACTAACATTATTTATCACTTAATACTTATATTAAAGCTAGCTATTAAGTTATCCGCCGCTTACTAATTTATGGTCTGGATATCAGAAGTCGCTCGTTTAGCTATATAGTTCGGCGCCATCGATCACGCCCGAAACAGTCCATTATCTATAATTAATACTATATATTGACCTAGTAACATATATTTATTTTCCTTCTCATATTTTAATAATTATCTACAGTTAGCTTTTACCCGCGGCTTCGTTCGCGTTAATGTAGACTAGCTATTAAAAGTTGTATTTCTCTCCCTCGGGAACAGTACATCTTTCTCTCTATATCTTTTTTCAGTACCCTTGGCAAATATATGGAAAATTTCAAGATGATCGGTTGAGTATTCAATGCCTGGAAGTGTGGCAAACAAATTTATTATTGAATTTGTAACTAGCTGCACTTGATAAATTATTATAATAGAAAAATACTAGAAAAAATCGAAAAATCGAAAGGGCGGGAATTGAACCCGCAATCGGGTTCGATTCCCGCCTGAGAATTCACTTGTGACCCGAGTCGATTTTTTCTAGTATTTTTCTATTATAATAATTTATCTTATAAGATCGCATTGTAAATGCATAAAATATAAAAAAAAATATATATAAATCTAGCTGCACTTGACATGCTTTGCTATGCTCTTTTTTGCTAATCTTATTTTGCTGACTATACATATAAACCTTTCAAGGCATGTATACAACAAATTAACAAAATTGTATCACAATCTGATCAATTGTTTCGGAACGCATAGAGAACATAAATATTGATTTTTTTGGTATTTATAATATTAGTTCAGACGAGTAATTTTATGCCTTAGACACATGTATTCTAATAGCAAATCATCCATCAAGATAGTTATTCTGACATTGTTATTTCACAAAACAGACATAAAGGTACAGTACTTACTGATTGATCTATATTTTTTATTCATTTATTTAAAATGGGTTCGGTCTTGATTCCAATCAAGCCTGGGGGCCAAGAAAGGATCCACGATGGAACGAGCTAACTCAAATGGTGCCTATTCACCCTGGCTTTAAAACCAGACGGGTTATAAGTACTCGGAAATACAGACGCAGGGAGGGAGTTCCACTCCTTTGCTGTGCGCATTATAAATGTTGAGAAGCACTTGGTGTGACAGATACGGATAACAACCAAGAAAAAGTGGTAGCCCGCAGTGCGTCTTGATGTCCGATGGAAGAAGTATGATGGCGGTGTGAGCATATGCAGCTCCTGAGCACACTCTCCAAAATACAATCTGTAGAAGACCGACACACAGGCAACTTTGCGGCGGTGAGCTAAAGTGTGAAGTATGCTCTTTACCAATTTGCTGTTACTAACCAGTCTCTGTGTCATAATTTAAAATAATTATTGATAGAATCAGTTCAGTTGTGCCTTGGTAGCACAAGTTTTATTGACTGTTTTATAACTGTGTAATTTAATCATAAAAAATGGAGAAAAAATAGCCCTTTGCAGAGTTTCTTGCGCCTTCTTCTCGGCACAAACTCTCCCGACGTAAATTGACGAAGTCATGACGTAGCTTCGACGTGCAATACACGCATTGTAGGTATATTTCATACAAAATGTAAATCTAATTGGCATAAACGTCTTTTGATATGGTTTTATATAATTTCCGAGAACGCTCTGAATGTTGTGTTCTGAAAATAAACATAAGAAATACGTAGTTGTTTAAAGAAAGCTAAAATTACGTGTTTTTTGCAGATTCAACGCAATGTCAAAAGATTATAATTTAAACAGAATTATATATTTAGTTCTTACATTACAGGATGATTAAGGCAATGGTCGTCATATATTTTCTACTACCTTCACAAGTATTTTAATTAGCCACGTTCCTAACTGTTAAAATATTGTCCGATTAAAATATTGTGTAGGTAGTAGAAAATACATGACGACCATTGCCTTAGTCATCCTGTGATCACGGCTCCTGTAAAGGAGTCGAAACGTCAGGATTAAATAAAAATTATGAGCAAAGAATTGTTGCATATAAAAGTAATATTTTATATCGCTTTTGATGTTGAATAAGAATGATGTTGAAGAAGAAGAAATAAATATAAGTCTTAATGAAATAAAAATAAAATAAATAGTAGCTTAGTTTAATTGGAGGCCACACTTAAAGGCTTAATAGCCGTGTAATCACATACAAATAAGATTGGTTGCGGCAGCCGTGTAGAATTGCCGTGAAAAATTCCACGTGCGTCCGCTCAACATCCGAAAAAATGTTCGTTGTACGATGGCAAAAGTGAACAATCGCAGCGACCTTGAGTGCTGACGGCCACGGAAGTAGCGTGAAAGCACATTTATCCAAATAATAGGATTTCCCCACTATTCTAAACTCAATTGACTACTAGGTACTGTAGGGGAAAAGAAGGCAAACCTAGTGGAAATGAAAAATGAGAAAATATTAACATGCAAAATGTTTATTTTGCTTAAAAGTATAGACAAGGTAAAATTCGATGTCTCCCTTTAAGCTTACTAAGTTTACAATTATAGTCTTGCAATTACAAAATATAAAAATTGACAAAGTTAAATTAAAAGAAGTGTACGTGCATGTATATGAGTATGTGTATGTGTGTGTGGGCGTGCGTGAGTGAGATTGTGTGCGCACGTGTTTGTATGACTGTTAATAACTCTTGTTTTGGTTACTAAAGGTTATAGTTTTTGTTTAATTCACGTTTATATATCCATACTTGCATATTTATTTATTTAGTTATGTGTTTATAAGAAGAGTCAGGATATGCCTGTATTTTAATATGTTTTTATTTAATTTTTTGCATTCACAATGCAATATTTCTATAAGATATAAAATACGTGTGTAAAAAACAACCACGTCTCCGAGCCCTCAGATGGGATTCGAACCCACGACCTTTCGCAATCCGGGCGACTGCTCTGACCGCTGAGCTACCGAGACGCTGGCAAACGTGTCGAATTTTACAAACGTATTCCAACTTCTACTATGAGCTAGTATCGTTCCACCAATGTTGAACGCTAACTACCTTCAACATTGAAAGTAATATTTTTACAAATATTAAACAATCAATTAAGATGGAACCAGCTATAATTATGTTTTTATTTATTTTTTTGCATTCACAATGCAATATTTCTATAAGATATAAAATACGTGTGTAAAAAACAACCACGCCTCCGAGCCCTCAGATGGGATTCGAACCCACGACCTTTCGCAATCCGGGCGACTGCTCTGACCGCTGAGCTACCGAGACGCTGGCAAACGTGTCGAATTTTACAAACGTATTCCAACTTCTACTATGAGCTAGTATCGTTCCACCAATGTTGAACGCTAACTACCTTCAACATTGAAAGTAATATTTTTACAAATATTAAACAATCAATTAAGATGGAACCAGCTATAATTATGTTTTTATTTAATTTTTTGCATTCACAATGCAATATTTCTATAAGATATAAAATACGTGTGTAAAAAACAACCACGCCTCCGAGCCCTCAGATGGGATTCGAACCCACGACCTTTCGCAATCCGGGCGACTGCTCTGACCGCTGAGCTACCGAGACGCTGGCAAACGTGTCGAATTTTACAAACGTATTCCAACTTCTACTATGAGCTAGTATCGTTCCACCAATGTTGAACGCTAACTACCTTCAACATTGAAAGTAATATTTTTACAAATATTAAACAATCAATTAAGATGGAACCAGCTATAATTATGTTTTTATTTAATTTTTTGCATTCACAATGCAATATTTCTATAAGATATAAAATACGTGTGTAAAAAACAACCACGCCTCCGAGCCCTCAGATGGGATTCGAACCCACGACCTTTCGCAATCCGGGCGACTGCTCTGACCGCTGAGCTACCGAGACGCTGGCAAACGTGTCGAATTTTACAAACGTATTCCAACTTCTACTATGAGCTAGTATCGTTCCACCAATGTTGAACGCTAACTACCTTCAACATTGAAAGTAATATTTTTACAAATATTAAACAATCAATTAAGATGGAACCAGCTATAATTATGTTTTTATTTATTTTTTTGCATTCACAATGCAATATTTCTATAAGATATAAAATACGTGTGTAAAAAACAACCACGCCTCCGAGCCCTCAGATGGGATTCGAACCCACGACCTTTCGCAATCCGGGCGACTGCTCTGACCGCTGAGCTACCGAGACGCTGGCAAACGTGTCGAATTTTACAAACGTATTCCAACTTCTACTATGAGCTAGTATCGTTCCACCAATGTTGAACGCTAACTACCTTCAACATTGAAAGTAATATTTTTACAAATATTAAACAATCAATTAAGATGGAACCAGCTATAATTATGTTTTTATTTAATTTTTTGCATTCACAATGCAATATTTCTATAAGATATAAAATACGTGTGTAAAAAACAACCACGCCTCCGAGCCCTCAGATGGGATTCGAACCCACGACCTTTCGCAATCCGGGCGACTGCTCTGACCGCTGAGCTACCGAGACGCTGGCAAACGTGTCGAATTTTACAAACGTATTCCAACTTCTACTATGAGCTAGTATCGTTCCACCAATGTTGAACGCTAACTACCTTCAACATTGAAAGTAATATTTTTACAAATATTAAACAATCAATTAAGATGGAACCAGCTATAATTATGTTTTTATTTAATTTTTTGCATTCACAATGCAATATTTCTATAAGATATAAAATACGTGTGTAAAAAACAACCACGCCTCCGAGCCCTCAGATGGGATTCGAACCCACGACCTTTCGCAATCCGGGCGACTGCTCTGACCGCTGAGCTACCGAGACGCTGGCAAACGTGTCGAATTTTACAAACGTATTCCAACTTCTACTATGAGCTAGTATCGTTCCACCAATGTTGAACGCTAACTACCTTCAACATTGAAAGTAATATTTTTACAAATATTAAACAATCAATTAAGATGGAACCAGCTATAATTATGTTTTTATTTAATTTTTTGCATTCACAATGCAATATTTCTATAAGATATAAAATACGTGTGTAAAAAACAACCACGCCTCCGAGCCCTCAGATGGGATTCGAACCCACGACCTTTCGCAATCCGGGCGACTGCTCTGACCGCTGAGCTACCGAGACGCTGGCAAACGTGTCGAATTTTACAAACGTATTCCAACTTCTACTATGAGCTAGTATCGTTCCACCAATGTTGAACGCTAACTACCTTCAACATTGAAAGTAATATTTTTACAAATATTAAACAATCAATTAAGATGGAACCAGCTATAATTATGTTTTTATTTAATTTTTTGCATTCACAATGCAATATTTCTATAAGATATAAAATACGTGTGTAAAGATATAAAATACGTGTGTGTAGGTCGTGGGTTCGAATCCCATCTGAGGGCTCGGAGGCGTGGTTGTTTTTTACACACGTATTTTATATCTTATAGAAATATTGCATTGTGAATGCAAAAAATTAAATAAAAACATAATTATAGCTGGTTCCATCTTAATTGATTGTTTAATATTTGTAAAAATATTACTTTCAATGTTGAAGGTAGTTAGCGTTCAACATTGGTGGAACGATACTAGCTCATAGTAGAAGTTGGAATACGTTTGTAAAATTCGACACGTTTGCCAGCGTCTCGGTAGCTCAGCGGTCAGAGCAGTCGCCCGGATTGCGAAAGGTCGTGGGTTCGAATCCCATCTGAGGGCTCGGAGGCGTGGTTGTTTTTTACACACGTATTTTATATCTTATAGAAATATTGCATTGTGAATGCAAAAAATTAAATAAAAACATAATTATAGCTGGTTCCATCTTAATTGATTGTTTAATATTTGTAAAAATATTACTTTCAATGTTGAAGGTAGTTAGCGTTCAACATTGGTGGAACGATACTAGCTCATAGTAGAAGTTGGAATACGTTTGTAAAATTCGACACGTTTGCCAGCGTCTCGGTAGCTCAGCGGTCAGAGCAGTCGCCCGGATTGCGAAAGGTCGTGGGTTCGAATCCCATCTGAGGGCTCGGAGGCGTGGTTGTTTTTTACACACGTATTTTATATCTTATAGAAATATTGCATTGTGAATGCAAAAAATTAAATAAAAACATAATTATAGCTGGTTCCATCTTAATTGATTGTTTAATATTTGTAAAAATATTACTTTCAATGTTGAAGGTAGTTAGCGTTCAACATTGGTGGAACGATACTAGCTCATAGTAGAAGTTGGAATACGTTTGTAAAATTCGACACGTTTGCCAGCGTCTCGGTAGCTCAGCGGTCAGAGCAGTCGCCCGGATTGCGAAAGGTCGTGGGTTCGAATCCCATCTGAGGGCTCGGAGGCGTGGTTGTTTTTTACACACGTATTTTATATCTTATAGAAATATTGCATTGTGAATGCAAAAAATTAAATAAAAACATAATTATAGCTGGTTCCATCTTAATTGATTGTTTAATATTTGTAAAAATATTACTTTCAATGTTGAAGGTAGTTAGCGTTCAACATTGGTGGAACGATACTAGCTCATGGTAGAAGTTGGAATACGTTTGTAAAATTCGACACGTTTGCCAGCGTCTCGGTAGCTCAGCGGTCAGAGCAGTCGCCCGGATTGCGAAAGGTCGTGGGTTCGAATCCCATCTGAGGGCTCGGAGGCGTGGTTGTTTTTTACACACGTATTTTATATCTTATAGAAATATTGCATTGTGAATGCAAAAAATTAAATAAAAACATAATTATAGCTGGTTCCATCTTAATTGATTGTTTAATATTTGTAAAAATATTACTTTCAATGTTGAAGGTAGTTAGCGTTCAACATTGGTGGAACGATACTAGCTCATAGTAGAAGTTGGAATACGTTTGTAAAATTCGACACGTTTGCCAGCGTCTCGGTAGCTCAGCGGTCAGAGCAGTCGCCCGGATTGCGAAAGGTCGTGGGTTCGAATCCCATCTGAGGGCTCGGAGGCGTGGTTGTTTTTTACACACGTATTTTATATCTTATAGAAATATTGCATTGTGAATGCAAAAAATTAAATAAAAACATAATTATAGCTGGTTCCATCTTAATTGATTGTTTAATATTTGTAAAAATATTACTTTCAATGTTGAAGGTAGTTAGCGTTCAACATTGGTGGAACGATACTAGCTCATAGTAGAAGTTGGAATACGTTTGTAAAATTCGACACGTTTGCCAGCGTCTCGGTAGCTCAGCGGTCAGAGCAGTCGCCCGGATTGCGAAAGGTCGTGGGTTCGAATCCCATCTGAGGGCTCGGAGGCGTGGTTGTTTTTTACACACGTATTTTATATCTTATAGAAATATTGCATTGTGAATGCAAAAAAATAAATAAAAACATAATTATAGCTGGTTCCATCTTAATTGATTGTTTAATATTTGTAAAAATATTACTTTCAATGTTGAAGGTAGTTAGCGTTCAACATTGGTGGAACGATACTAGCTCATAGTAGAAGTTGGAATACGTTTGTAAAATTCGACACGTTTGCCAGCGTCTCGGTAGCTCAGCGGTCAGAGCAGTCGCCCGGATTGCGAAAGGTCGTGGGTTCGAATCCCATCTGAGGGCTCGGAGGCGTGGTTGTTTTTTACACATGTATTTTAATAGTTAAAAATGATAGCCCAACGACATAGTCTTGGGATCGGAAGCTGCGTAGCCACTTCCATTATCTAGTTAGGAATTTTTCAAAATCTTCGTACGTTTTAGACGCGTCAAGAAATTCTAGAAAAAATCATTAAAGTCTTAATGACAGCCAATTAACGTTGTAAATAGTAGATTTACTAATTGTTCTTAATTACTTTTTGTTTCTTACAATAGGGTCGGAGGACCATTTTAATGTTTTTAAAAGACGCTTAGAAATCGGATTTACACAGAAAACATACTTGTAATATAGTTTGCCTCAGAACTTGAGTTTGATTACTGTCCTTTCTGAATTTAATATTTGCTTAAAAGAAAATATCAATTATACCGTTTTGACGTTATAACATCTTATAAATCGATGAACGCCGGCTGCACGCACGAAAAAGTGTAACGTTCCGCCTGAGCCGAGCGTGCAAGCGAGAGCGCGGAACAAGCGATAGAGAGGTACAATCGGCCTAAGCGTTCGGCTTGTGACGCATCTATCTCTCTTCCACTTCATGAAGTGAAAAATTAATGTCGTTTCCATAGTTTATAACAACAACTAAATGTTAATTTATCGAAAAAAAATAATTTTCAATTAACACCTTCTTTGTATTATACAAAATAATGATAATACAGCGATAATAATTCAATTCAATTAATAAAAGTATGCAATTTTCCATCAATGTTTTTTATGACGCTATCACGTAAAATTATTGTCCGTAAACTGACTTTACAGACAACCAAATTTTTATTTACTGAGTAGGTTTTTTACTCCCGTATGTGTGTTTATCTGAATAAATGAAATTATTATCTATTTTTTCTCTCGTTAACAAAATCTTTTAGTGTTTTTCTGATCTTGTCTATGACTAGGTATATAATATTAACAAGACAGATGAAACTCACCCTGACATAATATGAATAGTGAATTATTTATTTGCTTTTCCATTATAACTCTACTAATATACTGCTACGCGAGTCTTCGATAAATTATGCCTAATTGAAGAGAATTCATAAACACGACTAAAGAATTTACTACTTAGTATGACAGCTGTCAATTAAAACACATACCACAGAATATATTACTTTTTGAACATCTGTAATGTCACATTGACTTTTTTTAATTTATAACTGTATGTATTTTTAATGGGTTTGATCTTGATCCGAATCATATCCGGGAACTAAGAAGCGACAGGTAGGAATGGTAATCAAGTGTGGTAGCCTGCAGTGCGTCTGGATGTCCGATGGAAAAAGAGAGATGGCGGTGCAGCACATGCAGCTTTTGCAAACTCTCCGAGGTAGAAGTCCGACATAAAACCAGACTAGAGACTGATTTTCGTTAGGTTGAGATTTTGTAAATCTCATTATATAAAAAGTCCCCGTCACAGTATTTGACCGCAATAAACTCGGAAACTACTTAACCGATTTCGGATTTTTTTTTTCATTTCGCTGGATTTATTCCAACTTAGGACATAGGATAGGTTTTATTTCAATTGGAATCGAATCTATACATTTAGGACCAAATTGTGACAGCAGCCGAATTTTGCAAAAAAAAAGTTATGACCAAAAAACATAAGGTCTATGGGATTTCTTACCGAAACAAAAAGCGTGCACTTTTTGAAAGTTTTCATTCTTATGGAATTTTAAAGTTTACTCCGCTCCAATATATGGTGCTAGAGTAGCTTCATGCTTAGCGACTGCATCGCCTAGTAAGTTAAAGTTACTAGGCGATGCAGTGGCTTAGCATAAAGCTTCGCTAGCACCATATATTGGAGCGGAGCGAAAAAAAAGTATGAATTTTTTTTTAAATTTCATAACAATGAAACATTTCAAAAAGCGCGCGCTTTTTGTTTCTGTGGGAAAGCCTATAGAGCCAATGTTTTTTGGTCATAACTCTTTTATTTTCGTGAATTTAAAAAATCGGGTTCCACAATCTGGTCCTAAATGTGGTGATTTGATTCCACACAAAAATTATTAAAATCGGTTAAGAACTCGGGAAGTTTTGGCGTAACAGACATTGCGACATTGAAGCTGATGGGAGCTCCGCTCGCTTCGCTCGCTGCACTCCAATAACTAGGCGATGCAGTCGCTAAGAATAAAGCTTCGCAAGCACAATATATTGGAGCGGAGCGTAATACTAAAAAAAATAAATAAAAAATATATATTAAGTAAATTTTAAAATTCCATAACAATGAAAAATTTCAAAAAGCGCGCGCTTTTTGTTTCTGCGGGAAATCCCATAGAGCCAATGTTTTTTGTTCATAACTTTTTTATTTTTGTGAATTCAAAATTCAGGCTATGTCAAAATATAGTCCTAAATGTGTTGATTCGATTCCACACAAAAATTATTAAAATTGGTTAAGAAGTTAACCAGGAGTTGAAGTTATGGCGTAACAGACATTGCGTCATTGAAGCTGATCCATGGGCGCGACGCTCGCTTCGCTCGCTCCCCTTCAATAAATGTTGTTAGTCTCAAATAATTTGTTTTGCATCATAAAATCGTATTGTATAATACTAATAAATATATGAATTTTTTACCTTTTTTTACTTCAGTAAATAGAAAAAAACACGTCTTTTTTCCCGTGAACCATAAACTAAAAATTACATCATTGTATTTTTTGTTGTTGAAGAATTTAAATGCTGGATTTTATTGCATTTCTAAAGAAATCATTACAAAAAAAACTAGTCTCAGTTTTTTTAAATATATTATTTATATTACTTTTGTATTATTATAATTTGTAATCAAATTTTCTTTAATTTTTATATTTGCATGTTGAGTAAGTCAGTAAAGTGGGTTTGGTTAATTCTCAATTACCATCATTTTTTATTTTACATTTTAAATTAACAAAAACATGGTGATATGATATATATTTGACGACCGTTTGGTTCAACGGTAGAGATCCTACCTTTCGCACCGATGGTCCTAGGTTCGAGTCCCGGAAGTGGCAAAAGTTTATAAAACTATTTGTAACTGAGTCATGGGTAATTTTATATATTTCTATAAATATAACATATCTATGTATCATACCTATATGGATGTCTATCTAGCTTACCTTAGGCTAGGTTAATTGATGTGAATTTAAGAAATATAATCATTATTATCATTATACAACATTTGTTGAAATGACCAGGAATAGTTCCTGGGACCTTAGTGAGAAATGCAATTGCGCTGAAATATTAGAGGTTCAAAAAACATGGTAATTTTTCCGTTTCTTACATACATTTTAGGTGTTTTGTTTTAATTGCCTTAATGAAATAAACACCGAATAAATATTGATTGACACACATTAAAAGACTAATGATTGAACAAAAATGTTAACGAGATTTAAGAAACCACAACCATCACAGAGAGATGCTTCACGCTCTCTCCAAAAAGGCAATTTTTTCCTCAACAGATGTTAATATGCTAGAGATAGACTATTTCTTAATTACTTGGCATATAACAGACCTACCTTTTTCATTGCAAGAATACCTACGGGCGAAAACTACAACACATATACATTGCACGTTAGGTTAGATTAGATATTTTTTCATCCATTAATTGGTTTGTGTTCTATATGAGAATCGGACCATCCTGCCGCTTAGCCGCTTCTATTTTTAATCCTTTTTTAATGGTGTATGTGAACTTGTATAAGATTTTTCATTATTTTTTTACACGTGTGTGTAAATATAGGTGTGTTTATATATAACAGTGCTTCTTTGTCTATTCTACACAGCTGTGAAGAACAAAGAGGCAAAAATGCCGAGGCAGGGTATTTCTCTTATTCGTATTTTTTAATCTTTTTAGGGTTCCGTTCCTCGACCTTTTTTCTCAGGAACACGTGGATGTGTCAAGCTGAAGTTTTAGTGCAGTCATTGAAGCGAAAAATAGGGTCTTACCTCCGAATTTTTTTACTGTGAACCGATTTGCATCGAATTTTGGAATTATGCTCGTCTTACCCTTAACTTCAAAAGTGAAAATGATCTGAGCTCCGCCTATTACTTTTAAGGGGTCTAAACAACCCCTTAATGGAAAAATTGACATTGATCCATTTCATCGCTAGAAAACATGTCTAATAGTAAGTGCTGAAATTGTAAAGTATTTACTAACATAATTACCTCATATTAAAATTGTTTTCAACTCATATTAAAATTGGAAAGATTTCAAAAAATTACTTTGGTATGATATAAAAAGATGTAAGTATAGAGTAAGTAATATTTTATATTCTCTATAATAATTATCAAATTTTTAACCCCCTTTCAACCCTTGAAAACTACCCCTTGATAAAAAATTGTTAAATTTTTTTTTGATAAAATGAAAAGGATTTAAATTTTATTCCACACTCTCGAAAATGATTATCATATTCTTAAGCTTTTCTACCCTTAAAACTACCCCTAAATTAAAACAGTAAATATATATGATTACATATTTAAAAATAATTTAATTTAGAGTAAAAAATTGCCATTTATTGAATAAAATATTTACAAATTATATAAAATTGTACTATTATTATTAAAATATAATATTATTATTCATGACTCAATGTCGCGACAATAGTTGTGGGTCTCTATTATACTGCGTACTTTCACATTGCTCCAAATATTCACACTCCGAAATTTTCAGTTACTAAGTAGAAAAAAATATGATAAGTTTTTGGACCATAACTCCTACAATTTTCATGCTATCACAATTTATAAAAAACCATTGTAAAGGTAATTAAGAGAGCTACAACATCCTTCATTGCAGTATATAGTAAAAAACCTTTTTCTAAAACGGTGAAGGGTTAAAGGGCTTAAGAGAGGCTGTGATTGCGCTGCCACGCGCTCTTTAAACAATCATATCTCCGTCAATTTTTGTTTGATAGAAAAAACAAAAAAACCAAATTGTTTGTCAGAATAATACCTAAATTTTTAATATGTACACTTTTATACGTATCTGTCGTCATTTTTGAGATATTATGAAAAAAAAGTGGGTTTTCTAAAAATTTGAAATTTTGTTTTTTGTTTTAATCGTGACCTTTTTGAAAAATATGTATCCTGAAGCAGCCAAACTGATACTATCTATCAAACTCCTTATAATAAAGTTAATTCTAGGCGGAATACGATTAATTTTAATTTTGGTGGAAATGGCACTTATGAAACCCATTGATTTAAAAGAAAAAACATTAGATGCTCCCCTTATTTGCAATACAGCTCACTTATTTTACGTGCAAAAGACTTTTATTAGTGCTCATTTTAAAGCTTATTTCAAGTATGTATTAGAATGCATAAAATGCATCTGCTCGCCGCTAGATGGCATTGACCACATCGATTATATTTCGGACAAAATAAAAAACGGCTTTGATCTTTAATATCTAGCTTAATATTGCACTTAGAATACTTTATAACCATACCAAATTGTTCATTGTTTTACCTGCTACAACTTTATTCCTTATAAAATTTTCGATAAAATGTATATTTTTGGAGATATTTGCAAAAAGACGATGAAAAACGTGAATAAATTGCGAATTTTCAATTGCCAATAATTCGAAAACTATTGGATTTTTTGAAAAACTTTATAGATGATTTTTTGCTTAAAATTAGGCCTTCTATCGATATCCGAGGTTATTTTGCAAGAAAAAAAATTCACCCCCGAGAAGGGGTGGCAACCACCCCCAGGGTGGTTGCGGAGTTCAAATCATTTTCACTTTTGAAGTTAAGGGTAAGATGAACCTAATTCCAAAATTGTATGCAATTCGGTTCACAGTAAAAAAAATCGGAGCAATAATGCTTCAATGACTGTACTATTTGTATCAAATACTCAGATCTACTGTCCCATAGAGCTGTAAAAAACTCAAACTTTTAAGCCAACGCAATCAAAAGATACAGCCGTTTGTGCCGCAAAATTCCGCAAAATTTCGACACTCGCAAGGGTCTCAAAACCTACAGGATACTTCCCGTGGACTCAGAATCTTGAAATTTGGTACGAAGCAACGTCTTATAGTACAGATAAAGGAAAAATTGCGAAAACCGTAAATTTTTAGTTGCGTCATATAATAAAAATATTTTACGGAACCCTCGGTGCGCGAGTCCGACTCGCACTTGCCCAATTTTTTTTTAAATTTTTTCCGTTTCTTTAAGTATGCGTGAGTCAATAAATGTTTTTTCTTTCTTTCAAATAGTGCCAAAAATAATTCGTCGATGATATATACCCTCCATTTACACTTACAAAAGCTTGACATCCGTGGTTAAGGGGCTCGCATTCCGGTTTATATGATAATGTCACGGGTTGTGAGTGTCACAAGGTCACGGGTTCGATCCCCGGCTGGGTCAACGTAGAAAAAAAACTTTTGTATATTGGCTCGGGTCTGCGTGTTGTGGTACCGTCGTTGTTTCAAAATTCCATAACACAAATGCTTTAGCTACTTAACTTGGGTTCAGAAAAATGTGTGTGATGTTGGCTTATATTTATATTGCATATGCAGATAATTTTGCTTATTTCTGTATTTTGTCGGCTCCAATGTTGTTGCATTATTATTGGTTTATATGTAGGCTGAGATGCTTATTTGAATCTAAAAATGTATATGTTATATTACGAAATTCATACGTTTGTTTTGTTAGAGGGGTATACCGCGAACTTCTTGTTAATTTGAATCAAATTAATTTAATTGGACTAATTGGATTAATTTCTTATTTTAATGGAGATCTATTCAATATAATTTTATTTTTATTGGTAATAATATTTTATCCACGTAATGTAATAACAACTAATACTTACATTATTAAAATGAGTGCTACACAGAATCATAAATCATATTTTAGTTACAGTGGTGGTTAATACTTTTAATTGTTTTTACCAGAATGTCCGTGGTCTTCGGACTAAAACCAAGATATTTTATAAAAATCTGCTCAATTGTAATTATGATATTATATTTCTTAGTGAGACATGGCTTTTACCGGGAATTTTTGATACAGAACTGTTTGACTCGCGATATAGCGTGTACCGTACTGACAGGAACTACGAGCTACGCGGAATGACTAAGGGTGGCGGTACACTAATCGCGGTTAAGCGCCAACTATTGGTGGATTCGCATTGCAGCGGCACACTCCCTGACTTCCCTGACGCCGATGTAACTCACTTAGATATTTTATTATCGCGAGGTCCAGACTCGAAGCGTCTTCATATGTATTGTTGTTATTTCCCCGATACAAAAAATCAGATGGCATCACAGCAGGCATTTTTAGAATCGATATCGGAATTGAGTATTGACAGACCTGGAGATGAATTTTTGATAATTGGCGATTTTAATATTAGACACGCAAGCTGGTTCGAATCTGATTGTTCTGTCCCTCGACACGAGTTTAAATTATCTAATCCATCAAGTGACGTCCAAACCTCCCAATTGTTTTCTTTTATGTGTTTTACTGGTTTTTCTCAACATAATGGAATATTAAATCATAATAATAGATGTCTTGACTTGGTATTGTCCAATTTATCATCATGCCTAGTCTCTCGGACGGATCCTTTAGCTGAACCTGAGGACAGGCATCATCCATCGCTAATGGTTGCGTTACAGGTGAATTCGTCAGCGGAAGCATGTCTTAAACAGGCACTCCGTACGATACGTAAATTTTACGCCGCTGACTATGATTCAATCAAGTCTAAGTTAAACGGAATCCGTTGGGAGGATAATCTGTCTAGTACGAACATAGAAAGTGCATTGGATAGTTTTTATAAAATCATTAATGATGTCATTGATGAATATGTACCAATCAAGCAGTCCAAGAATAGTAATACCAATTATCCTATGAGGTTTTCTCCTGTATTAGTTAAAATGATAAAAAGAAAGCATAAAGCACATAAAAAGCGGAAAACTTATGGCCGATTGTATGACTATGAATGTTTTTCTGATCTGAGACGAGAAGTAAAAAAACTAGAAAAGTCTTGCTATGAACTATTCATAACAAGGTCTGAGATAAACATTAAACACTGCTCTAAGCAATTTTGGTCATTTATAAAATCAAAAAAAAAAAAAAATAAATAGTATCCCTGACATGATGAAACTAGATGGCGAAAAAGGTTTTGACGGTCAAACTATCTCTAACATGTTCAACAATTTTTTCCAGTCTGTATTTGAACCAGACACGCTTATACATGCTAATTCTAAAAATATTGAATCTGTTTGTATTATTAATAATGTAAAAATTACACAAAAAATTGTAGAAAAGTACCTCGCAAAATTAAATGCTTCTAAAGGTAGTGGTCCAGACGGTATACACCCAGTATTTTTGAAAACATGTAGCAGACAATTAGCGGCTCCTGTTGCTCACATTTTTAGACTATCCATGTCTACTGGTGTTATGCCGAATGTTTGGAAACAGTCTTTTGTTGTCCCTATATTTAAGTCCGGTGACAAACACGATATCCGTAATTATCGTGGAATATCTAAGCTGTCAGTGCTTCCGAAAGTTTTCGAGAAAATTATTTATGATTCTGTGTATCCAACGTTAAGTTCTATACTTATGCCCGACCAACATGGTTTTGGTGCTCGGCGATCGACTGAGACTAACTTAGGCGTTTTTCTTGACTTTGTTCTGGAGTCTATGGGGGAGGGATGTCAGGTGGATGCTGTGTATACCGATTATTCAAAAGCATTTGATAAAATTTCTCACTCTGTATTGATAACGAAACTTGAAGAAGTCGGTATACACGGTGATCTACTTCGATGGTTGGCGTCTTACCTCAGGAATCGAACACAAGCGGTCACAATAAAAGGTTTTACCTCCTCTTTCAGTCCAATATTATCGGGAGTTCCTCAGGGATCTCACCTTGGCCCGTTACTTTTTAATATTTACATCAATGATGTTATTAAGTGCTTTACCAATTCAAAAGTACTGCTATACGCCGATGACACAAAGATATTTTGTGCTATCAAAAATTTAAATGACTGTGAAAGGGTGCAAAATGATTTGAATCGGTTATGCGACTATTGTACTCTTAATAAGTTATACCTCAATGTCGAAAAATGCTGTACAATATCATTTACAAGAAAAAAAAGTCCTATACATTTCAACTACAAGCTTCAAGGAAAGATTTTGAAAAGGGTAAATGAGATCAGAGATCTTGGGGTTCAGTTAGATAGTGGTCTATATTTTGAATCGCACGTCAATAAGATTACCGCTAAAGCATACAAGCTACTTGGCTTTATTTTTCGTCAAGGGAATGATTTCAGAGACGTGAACACCTTAATTCTACTCTATAACGCATATGTAAGATCTCAGTTGGAATACGCCTCTACTGTTTGGAATCCTCAGTATCAGAAATACATAGCTTTGGTGGAGGGAATACAGAATAAATTCAATAGGCGTTTAAAATTTAGATTTAAAATTTTTAACATTAACTCGATTCAATCATTAGCATCCCGACGCAATTTCAGAGATCAAATATTCTTATACAAAATCATTAATAATTTGATAGACTCGCCTTATTTACTTAGCAAAATAACATTTCGGTGCCCTAGACCCAGCGCACGACAGAAAAATACGTTTTTTATACCTCTTTGTCGAACTAATTATACTAAAAATAATTTTATTGTAAGAGCTACAAGTGCATATAATAAAACATTTATTCACATTGACATATTCCATGAGAAGTTGGCGAGATTTCGCTGTCTTCTAAGATCAATGTAATGGCAGTTGTACCTTAGTTTTAATTTTTTTTTAAAGTACCATATTTTATCTTAATTGTCTTTTATTAATTGTGTGTCTTATCAACATTTGATTGTGTAAAACTTAGCTTTGGCAACTGTTTATGCTAATGTATCATCTACTCTAAGTTAGTTGAAATATGAAATATATGAAAAGCTGTATGTTTCCTTAAATGAAATAAAAAAAAAAAAAAAAAAAAAATATATTTCACTTACTAATGTTACTTACAGCGAGTAAATGATTAATAAATAAATAAAATACAATTTCTTACATTCTCACCAATTAGCCTAGCCCAAAATAAACACTCTAAGGCTTGCGTTTTGGATGCTAGTACCCTATAGTAACGAAAAGACATACAATTATATTATGATACAAAGATGTGTAATTTGAAATACTAGCTGACCCGGAAACGCGTTGCTGTGTTATAAATTTAAATGAAACCTATTCTATGTCCTAAGTCGAATTGAATAAACTCAAAAACTACTAAGCCGATTTCAAAAATGCTTTCACCATTGGAAAGCTACATTCACGCTGAGTAACATAGGCTATATTTAAGCCTAGAAAAATTTTAAAAGAATTATATATAAATACCCATGACTCAGGTAAAAATACTCGTATTCATCACACAAACATCTGCCCCTTCTGGTACTCGAACCCAGGACCAACGATGCGAAAGGCAGGGTCGTTACCGTTGCACCAAACGGTTGATGAATGCATTTTTATACCATTCTCACCCTTTTTTAAAAAGACGCAATTCAATAAGTGCAAATTATAAAGCTATTAATTTATAAAGAAAAAAATATAAAACTAGTTTCTTTCTCACGTGCATCGCTGCGTATATAATGCATCGTCACAAGTGCATTATAATTGGGTGCATCTTAAGGTAATGTTATAAACAATTTACCCATTCAGTGTTGCAGTTAATTGATGAAGCGATTAACACCGAGCAATTGAATTGTCTACATTCATTAAGTGATAAGTTTTAGATCGGTACTAAGTGTAGGCTTATTATTAGTGACAGCAAATTGGTGAAGAGCAAGCTTCACACTTTATCTCACCGCTACAAAGTTGCCTGTCTGTCGGTCTTCTACAGAATGTAGTTTCAAGAGTGTGCTCAGGAGCTACATTTGCTCATACCGCCATCTCCCTTTTTCCATCGGACATTCAGACGCACTGCAGGCTACTTTCTTGGTTGCTATTCCTACCTGTCGCACCAAGTGCTTCTCAACATAAATACAATGTGTCCCGTCACCAGTTTCGGAGCCTTTTATGGTTAGAAATATGGCATTTTTTATCGACAAATTGCCGCTCAAATTTTGTTTTTCTCTTACGGTTATAAAATGGCCGCCATTTTGTTTTCTTGGTAACCAAGACCTGGGCTCTCATACTAATTCGACCACCATTACTCATGTAAATGTCCTATCAACATTATAAGGTGTCATTTGATAGCTAAACATGTAGACAGCAGTTACAATCATGTTTCAATTGTCATGGAAAAAAAATAATTAAAGTAAAACAAATAAATTATTATTTGTGTGTTTTTTAATTAATGGCTTTTTAAGAAAAACCGAATTGAGGGGCAATTTGTCGATAAAAAATGCCATATTTCACACCATTACAGGCTCCGACACTGGTGACGGGTCACATTGTATAATGCGCACAGCAAATGACTCTTTCTCTGCGTGTGTACTTCCGAGTTTTTAGAACCCGTCCGTTTTTAAAGGTGAAAAGGCAACTTCTGGGTTAAGTCGTTCCATCGTGGATCCTATCTTGGGCCCCGGGCTTGATTAGGATCAAGAGCGAACCCATTCAAAATAAAAAAAAGGCTGTGGTTCGATAATCAGTCTTGTCCACATGTCACTATGACACCAAAAATATATATTACTGACGTGTTGGATAGTTGAAAAAATATATCCGAGGATACGGGCCTAAATACGGATATTTGGTATCAAGATCTACGGATACGGATCTTAACTTTTTTGCTCAATCATTGTCAATGCGCGTGACTTTGTAACGACAGATGACGCCACTTGATTTTGTCATAATTTAAGTGGTTTAATAGTATTCAAATATATCATTACTATTGTGGTGTCCTCGATTACTGTCAGGGTATCCATTAAATGAAAGCAGTCAGTAGTTTCACCAAGCAGCACACGCACGTCCGCACCGGCCGACGGTCGAGCGAGCAATGCCCCTCTACCGCTGTAGGCCGTGCGTACGGGCGTGTGTCGCTTGCACTTTATTAATACGTCACAACTATATTAAGATTAACACAAAGATTTAAACTCAGTTGATTTCATTATAAAGATATTTTTATTAATATTTATTTATAAAAAATACCTGTCACAGTGTTTGACCGAGTTTAACTCTGAAACAACTCAACCGATATTGCTGACTGTTTTCATTGTTCTGGGTTTGTTCCGACTAAGGACATAGAGTAGGTTTTGTTTTAATTTAAAATATAAAATAATTGAATGCAAATTATAATAACTGAAACACAGCAACGCGTGGCCGGGTTAGCTGCTACTGAGGTGGTCGCTTCGATGAAGCCTATACAGCCTCCCTAGGCTATGGCACTTACAAGGTGGTGTTTAGTCAGTACGAGTCTGACATAACCTCTCGGCCGCCCGATGTATCCATGATGGATTCACCACCTCCCTTCGGACCCGGGGTCCAGAGGGTGCCCACGTCGCTTAGGGCTTTTTGGACAAATGTTATGATTAATTTTATCGTTTTATGGCTAAATGACACAAATTCCACTATTTTTAAAAATTTTGTCTCCCTATGAGGCTTTTTTTAGGTCACGAACGGGTTAACTGACCATAAATCATATTGGTAAAAATCTTATAATTCTTGCTAAAATTATAAATACGTAAGTGAGTTTGTTTGCTACACTTTCACGGCTTAACTACTTAATCAATCATCATAAGATTTTGCTGACACTTTGCCAAGAATACAGAAAAGTACATAGGGTAACTTTTATCCAGAAAAAGGGTCCTGTTCCCGAGGGATAGAAATATAACTTTTTAATCGGTAGTCTACATTAATGATTCGAAAATAAGACAGTACTGATCTAACTGAAGGCATCAAGTATAGGATACCTAGCTCATCAACTCGCATCCGCGAAAGGCATGTATTCAGACCGTTTGATCTTGGTTTCAACAATAGCAATCCAAGTTCGTTTCCCAGAAAGCAAATAACACTTTAGTAGTCATGGCATAGATATCTTCTTTTTTCGCCTTCAAGTCCAAAGCATCCGATCTGCCGTCGCAATAGACTGTTATATGTTACTCATATTATCTTTTGTTAGTAATTTTTTTGATATTTTGTTGACCTTAACATAGGTTTAGTCTTTTGTATATAACTTGAACTAATAGTTCGTTTTGTTATTCGCTTCTTTTATCCTGCACATTATCCTTTATAGTAAGCTGAGCACAATGTTGCTGTTTGTACAATAAGTAAATTTTATTATATTCTTTAGCCTGTTTGTTATATACAGCATTGTACAATCGTTTGTTATCCCTTGCAAAATGAAATAAAATAAAACACGAGCGAAGTAGGGGGTAAAAGATAATATGTATTTTCATAAAATAAAAATTCGCCTATGAAAATCAACCTGACATCCTTCCTGAAGGCTCGGAGATGTAGTTGTTTTTTATAGAAGTATTATAAATATATATAGATTCCAGAATTGTTTAGATAATTTTCACTCCGATATTCAAACAGAGGCGTGTAAGAAAAGCAGCCGTTTGAATTTATGTAAATCAATTTATATTATGTGAAAGAATTCCATAATTCCTTGGTTTGTTATGCTTAAAGGAACAAAGGGAGTTTTATAAGCTCCGTGTTTTGAAAGTAATCTCTTGAGATATGTAAACACAGAGTAAAGTCAAATTAAATTAAAACAATAACAGGAATAAACAATTTGATATTTTTGACATTCACACCACTTAGCCTAGCCCAAAGTAAGCACTAAGACTTGTGTTATGGATACACGTACATATATGATATATAAATAAGTAATATTCATAGAAATATATAGCTAGGATGCTGGTGGCAGATATTTTTATATGATTTCATAGTCTGACGGAGGTTGATAATATTAGAGTTTATTTATTTATTTATTTATTTATTTATTTAAAGAAACCAACAGCGTTACAATGAATATTTGTCTTTACATAAATAATGAAAGTAAGGCTAATGACAGGTCTCTCTGAATTTACAAATAATAAAGCCTCACAGTGACGGTAGTTATCCACTAAGTAAGTTTTACAATACATAATTACTTTGATCGTCGTAGGCAATGAGTAATGTTTTACAAAATCGTAACTTATGGTTACTTAAGAAATAGATTATAATTTTAAAAATTCACAGAAACTCATTTATGACCTTTAGTAACAATTTTCATAAAACCAATTTAAACCAAAATTAAAATACAAAAATTTTAAGTAAAAAAATTTACAAAGAGTTGAGAGCGTTAAAAAGATTATTTCATTCTATGCGTTGCTTCAAATTAGACTTTTCTGCAATTACATATATATTATGTGATAAATTTAAGTTATATTTAAGAGTCTGTGTTAGTGTTTTATGCATCTTAAAATTGTGTAGGTACTTTTATTACATCTATGATAGTATGTCCCCTGCTTGCGATTTCATGGAGCCCTTGCTGCAGTTGAATAGGTCGATATCAGAAAATGAATCGTTGTAAGTTAACGGCATCCGGGAGCAAGGTGCATTGCGTGCGTAGTTTGTTTTCATTTGAGGGACCCTAAACAAAGGTGGTATACGCCTGCGAGCGCGAGGTGCTGGGACGTTGAACAAAACACTTTCTATTAATTCTGAACAGTCCACCCGACCGCATACCACATCACTGAAGAAGCACAAGTCCATTAATTTGCGTCTGTCTTCTAAAGTCAAGAGATTGTACTGCTTACAGTTATCCTTGTAAGTTGACGGCGATTTTCGAAAACGATAGTTTAGGTGTTTCACAAATTTTATTTGTAGTCTTTCTAAATGATTTTTATAAACTGCGTATTGAGGAGACCATATCGGACTGGCGTATTCAATAATGCTACGGACGTAAGCGTAATAAATTATTTTGAATGTTTTTATGCATTTAAAGGATTGACAGGTGCGAATGACGAAACCTAGGTTTTTAAACCCTTTGTCTACCATCTTATCAATGTGCTCCTTTAACAGCATTTTACTGTCGAAATTGACACCGAGATCTTTTACCACAGACGTCCTACGAATCGGCACACCATTAAAGTTGTATGTATAATTTACAGGGCTTGTCCTACGTGTAAAACTAATAAATTCGCATTTATCTACGTTGATAGTAATGTTGTTGATTTTATAATAACTTGCAAGATTATCCAAGTCTGTCTGCACTTTCGTACAATCTTGTAATGTGTCAATTTTCAAGAAAATTTTTTTGTCATCAGCATACATCAGGTGTCGGGCATATTTAAAACATGCGGCAATATCTGATACGTAGGCGTTGTAAAATAAAGGTGCTAAATGAGAACCTTGTGGTAGACCTGTAGAAATATGTATAAAGTCGGATCTATGACCTCCCATCACCACCGCTTGCGAACGATTGCTAAGGTAAGACTTTATCCATCTAAGCAAATCCCCATGAGCATTAGAGTTAAGTAAAATAATTATTTCAAACTATTTCTGCCATTCATAAATTGCTGCAAGAATTTTGAGTTAATAAAAAAGCTAAGTTTGTTTATGTACACATAATTTATCAGTATCGTTTAAAATAGATAATTAAAGAGGAAATCTTCGTCAATAACGAAAGGTTGTTTTTACTTTGGAGAATCTGCTATTGAGTTGCATGAGCTCATTCTGCGGAACTTCCTCTTTCTACCACTTTCTACCACTCTTCTAGGTGCACCGAGGGTCATTTCTTGTTGACTAATATTTCGCGGTTGCGTGCGTACCAATCTTTTCTTAATTTTTTTATAATTTAAAAGGAGTGGAAGCTTGCGTCTGTTTTCTCCTAAGCATTAATAAATAATTCATATTTTATATATCATATATATATAATAGTTTTAACGTGTTTTCGTTGGAAAGTTTGAGCGATCCCTGTTATATTTACGGAATATTATATCATGAATATAAGTATGTGCTGCCTTCATACTATAACACTTATGGTAGACGTTGTTCGCTATTTATATTACAATATTTTTTATATTTTTTAATATATTGTTTTTTTGCTTTATTCAATGACTTATAAGATAAATTATTGGGTCAGCTTGGGTCTCCTTCAATGAAGCAATGTCTGCTACGCCATAATTTCCCGAGTTCTTAACCGATTTTAATAATTTTTGTGTGGAATCAAATCAACATATTTAGGACTAGATTGTTAGGAGATGACCGAATTTTTAAATTTGCAAAAATAAAGTTATGGCAAAACTTTGGCTCTATGAGATTTCCCATTGAAACAAAAAGCGTTTTTGAAAGTTTTCATTCGTATGGAATTTTAAAATTTACTAAACATTTTGGAATTTTAATTTTTTTTTGGTATAACGCTCCTCTCCAATATATGGTGCTAGCGAAGCTTTGTGCTTAGCGACTGCATCGACCTAGTTTTAATAGAAAAATACTAGAAAAAATATGACTCGGCTCACAAGTGAATTCTAAGCCGGGAAACGAATCCGCAACCTTTGGAAGTCCGGTACGATGCTCTCCCAATTGAGCTACCGAGGCTTGTGAACACCCGAAGAAATTTTCTAGTAGGTACCTTTACTACTACTTTTTACGCTGTAGGCCAGCGTTGTCTCATCAATGACAGAAACATCCTCTCGTATTCGAAGAAATATATTTTTACAATTGTTTGGACAGTCGATTAAGATGAAACAGCCATTTAGTTTTTTAGTTTATATTTATATTATTTTTACATATTTTCAATGTTATCTTATATTATCGTCTTTGTTTGATGAGGCACTATAGGATTTGTTTATTAAAATCCTGGATAACCGACAAAAAAGTAACGTTAGGGAATAATTTCGCACGAATTGCTTTAATCATCAGTATAAAAGTACTATCATTTATGTGGGAAAATACAATATTCATTTATTGCGCTATCGTACACAAACATGACAAGAAACACACACGCACAATCGCGCAAGCGTCCTGCCCTCCGTCTTATGAGTTTTCGATCAAGTCACCTGTCCTGACACGAATTTAATATTTTTTACCTATCACAAAATGTACACAACGCCGCTAAAGAAATTTTCACTTCAAAAATCTCTTTATTTAGGTGTAATATCGTTGTCACAAAAGGTAGGTTAACTTAATAAATTTTACGTAAAATTGATTTAGCCGGTTAGCGAATTACACCTAAATAATTAAGAAACGCATGTTCCGTTCCATTCTGTATTGGGCATCACACAAGCAGAATGCAACTGCAATTATTAAATTAGAATAATGAGGTGATTAGTGGGCGACGGAAGAAACCGCAAGCGGCGCCTGAGTGGTTGCATCGAACGACTTCACAATTAAAATTAGGAGTCAATAAAATAATTGAGTATTCTGCGCATTGGCATCACTTTTAGATGTGAATTTTAAATGGCTTATATCTAATATAAAATTCTCATGTCACGGTGTGCGTAATTGAACTACTCCGAAACGGCTTGACCGATTTTCGTGAATCTTAGCGTGCACCTCGGCTAGGGTGGAGAATCGGACAACTTCTATTTTACATCCCCCTAAATGTTTTTTTATTTATTTGGACAAAATTTTTTGTTTTCATTTTTTATGATACATCATACAAAAATACATAAAACCCTAAATTTTCACCCCTCTAAGATCAACCCCTATTTTTATTTATTAATTAAAAACTTTTATTTTTTTGGTAAAATGTTTTTATAACGCTTTCGATTATAAGGACATCCCCGCATACTTATAGTAGATAGTTATTTTTATTGAACTAAAAAAATGTTTCCTAGAAATAATATAGGTACATGGCAAAACAACGTTTGCCGGGTCAGCTAGTACCAATATATATTATCAGTTCTTCTCCGAAGGGCTTATCAATTTCCGAATGAGTGAAAAATGAAAAAAAAAGATAAAAATAGATTACATTTCTCTCATGTAAAAAACTTCTATGGTTTCGTGCAACGGTCACTACCGTTTACTACCTTTCACACTAGCGGTCCTGGATTCGACTCCCGGAAGGGGCAAATGTTTGTGTGATATAATCATTTGTACACGAAACATGAGTATTTATATATATTTCTATTAATATAACATATCTATGTAGCTAATATGTCTATCCGTAACCCTAGTATCTGTAACACAAGCCTTACTGTATTTTGTGCATAATCATATCATATAAACTATAATATAACTTGATGAATAATTTGAAATATAGGTACTAAATTGACCTAATTTATATGAAGAAAAAACCTGATACCTCGTCGGACACAGCTATTACGAACGAAATACACGAAATTTATTACACGAAATTAAAAGATGCAATTTATGCAAAATTATGTTTAGTTAGTAAATTAATAATGACTTTAATTAAATTGTTAGCTGCACGTCTTCAAAGAGTCAAAGCTTTACTCATGTATTTTAATTGGAATCGGGCACAGGAATGGCGCGACGGATTTTCTTGGGTTTGTCTTAATTAATCTTACAGGAAACCGTGTTTAAATCAGTCCCATCTTTTGGAGATAAATGAGAATATTATTTTTATACACAAAAAATCTTATATTGAATACTTTCTCTATTCTCACGTGAGAAAACAGTTTTTTGAATGGAATAATCATATTGTTCATTGGTTTAGTATTTTAGGTTTTTTTAAACCATTATCCATTTGTCAGTCCGCTACTGCGTGCCCCACCCCTTCCAGTCCCAATGTTGCGCGAATTGTGAAAAAGAGGTCGGAATTTTAGATAAAACTGCCATTTTCTCGCTAAATAATTAAACTAGGACCAAACAAAAAATTCTACCATGGCTATCGGTAGCAATTGTTACCGTGGACTGACAAGTGGTTAAATAATGAAGCCCAACGGTTGACATGTCAGCTACCCAAGCGGACCGGGTTCGATTCCCGCCGACATACTATTGCCATATTTATACCAATCAAAAATGTTTTATTTTTCATCTTATATAGTTATTTAATTGCCACGAGGATTACTGTAAAAATTCTCAGTGTACCACCAATTCAAAAATTGGGATGCCCTACTGAGAAGAACTGGCAAAAAAATCTCCGACCTAGATTTTGCCGACTGAAACTAGATTTTAACAGTTACGAACGTGCCCGATTAAAATCTTGTGAAGGTAGTAGAACATATGTGACGACCATTATCTTAGTCATCCTCACGACTCATGTGAAGGAGTCGAAATTTCAGGATTAAATATAAAATAAGTTATGCGTAAAATCCGTTAAAAAATAGAAGTGTAAGAACTAAATATGAATAATGTGTTTATCGCTTTCTTATTATTTATTTATGAAAAAAAGGTGTAAAAACCTTTCCGGGTAAAGCGCCTAATGAATCTATGTAGGTTTGTAGCTTGAGACTCTCTCATGGGAGGTACCGTCCATCGAGATAACCACTAGAGTGGCTTGCTACTCGGCTTGAAATCCATCTAAGAATCTCACCGTCCAAAATGCGATGGCGTTGTTGAGATCATATACAACTAACATCAATCACACAATCACAATCTTTGTATCATTTATGTTTATCTATCCGTTGCCCTAGTATAATAACACAAGCCTTACAGTGCTTACTTTGGGCTAGGCTAATTGGTGTGATTGTAAAAAAAATATTCCTTAATATTGTCTAAATAAGAAGAGAAACAATTTTTGAGACAAATACAAAAAATATTTAATTAAATTTTTGTTATATTATTAATCAGTTTAATAGATATTTATTTAACATAGATGAACGTACTATTCTGAAATTCGTAGACGATTGGTTGGTGTAAAATGGTAGTGATCCTGCCTTTAGCGACAACGGTCCTGGGTTCTAGTCCCAAGAGGGGCAGATGTTTGTGTGATGAATACGAGCATTTGTACCTTAATCATGGGTATTTATATATAGTTCTATTAATATTACTTATTTATGTATGATATATTTATGTCTATCCGTTACTCCACTATCCACAACACCAGCCTTACGGTGGTTACTTTGGGCTGGGCTAATTGAGCTGAATGTAAGAAATATTATTCTTATATTATAATTAATATTATTAGTGCGGCATCTCTAAATCAAGATAAAAAGGTAATTCATCATAAAGTGAACTATTCAAAGTTAATGTATTTTTTTAACGTGAAGATACAATTAATTTGATAAATAAACCTTTATTTATGCTAATGTTGCGGATAAAAGTGATATTACATTCCAACGGCGTGTGGCTGCTGGGATTTTCTAAATTCTGTACCTTAGATAATGCGTCATCAAGGTTAATAGTTTGCGGAAAATACGACATTTAGAAATAGATGTAAAATAAAATACGAAGACAGATTAAGTTAAACATCTCATGGTAATAAAACATTAGTAGTTTAATTGTTTGACTCAATGTTTATTTATTTTATTATTTATAATTAGGTTTTGAATTTAACAATCGCGTATAGTTTTTTTACTTTTATTTCATTTAATTAAATGAATATAAATCAACTTAGTTTTTTGCGCATAATTTATGTTTAATCCTGGCGTTTCGACTCATTTACAAGAGCCGTGATCACACGAGTCGAAACGTCAGAATTAAAATATAAATTATGAGCAAAAATCCTAAATATCTTGTTTTACTCAAATGTGTAATTTGAGCGGAAGTGAAAGAACTAAATGAAAGTTATGAATTACCCCAACTTTGTATATTTTCCTTATTTTTTATAGAAGTATAAATTATATGTATAATTTTATGTGTTTTCTCGTTTTTAATGAAAATGGACTGATCAAAATAAACATATATAACACAGATACACAACGACCTACAAAGGTGCAGAATTGAGGTATTACACTCGTAGTGAAAAAGTGGAACAGTTTTCAGGAGGCTCTGTAGGACGTGAGCTGAGTTGCAGCAGCCCCTCCCGGGTGGGGAGGGGAGAGTGTCGCGGGCGGAGGTCGCTCTCCTCGGTCGCCACTCGCGTTCTCGACCCCGCCGCGTTCGGACGTACGTTATGCTCCGCGCAACTCGTTCCGCGTAGTGCTGTGACAATATTTATACTACCTGTGCTACCTGCGTTCGCTAATCACAACACTCATGACACGGTGAGTACCACTTATTTTATCAACACAGGATGTTTTCTTAAACACGCACCGGCGTTTTCCAACCGGAAAATTTTTTGCTAATACACACTTGCCTGCATACAATTTTGAAATCGAATCCTTCGTGCTACGCGAATAATGTGCGAACAGTTATGTGTAATTTGGTGTTAAATTTACTCAAACAAATATTTTCCGTTTAAAAACTTTGATAAGTGATGTGACGTTTTTTTTGGACTGTGCAAATAAGTGTAGCTGTGATAGCATACTTCTATTATTGATAATAAATAATAACGTCATTGGATACCGTTATGTCCAGTGCTTATGTTTATTTTAATAACAAACAGCCCGTCAGCCGGCGGCTGGTCACTCGAAGGCTGTGCTCTTTCAGTGAAGAATTTTAATTAGTGACGCAATGACCTCAGTTTCGTTTTTTTTTCACTGAACGCCAAAAAACAATACGACAACCAGTTGTATCATCATCACAAAAAAGATGTCAGTGCGCGTCGCGTGAGTCAGCCCGGTTTTCCTTGGCGGCCGTCTGTTCGATGCACCGTCTTCATAACCTGGTTTAGAATTCTGCTGAAATCTTTCGCAACACATCGATGCGTTATCACAACCTACATAAACCGCAGTTATATAGTCGTAAATCACCTGTTCTTTCACTTTATCCTCGTGCAGTCGGATTCACTCGCCCCAGACGCTCATGGACGCGACAATGCCCCATGATCTTATTGTATGCAAATGAATTAAAATTAACCACGAATACGTGGATAGTGGTTGCGATGTGGCTTATGCAATTAAAATAGTAAAAATGTCCGTCGTATGCGATGCCGATTCGGTTATGCAACTTAATTGCTGTTTCGTCGCGAGAATCGGGAATGATGTGTGAGGCGCCTTGATGAACTGCGTATTTTTGTATTTAATTAATCATCAATGCTGTATTTTTTATAAGCCAGTTCAGTTGCATGGTATGGCAGCTTATTATAAAACACAAGCTACCTAAATTGAGTGTCTCGATTTTTGCAAGTCGAGTCTCGTAAAGTAGTTAACATTCACACAGCTCATTGGGTTTGACTTCATTAACTGAATGGTGTTTTGTATAATGTGTGAGATAAGCCAAGCTTTGGGACAATGCGGGTTTGTAAATTAACGAGGTCCAACTTTGTGCTAAATTGTTGGCAAATTTTAAGAAGTTTGATCACAAATATTTATCAAGTATGTACTCGTATTTTAAAGGGAGAGGTTTCTCTTTCGAGTTTATTTGTGGTACACTGGATTTAGGAAATTTACTATTAGGTGTTATAAGAAAAGTTGATTTTACAGTCTTGCAAAAGGCTTTGACAAAAGACGTTTATTAACAATGGCTTTAGACTCTTGTCTTAAGCCTTTTAGTCAAGTTCATGATTTTCTTGTATTGGAACGAAGTTCCTTATGGGGCGTTGCGGAGGGGTATCTTAGCCGGGAAAAAACGTCCGTAGCGTTAAAATAAAAGCGTAAGATTTTTATGTACAGTCTATGTGAGATAGCTATACAGTGTCATATGTATAGTCTACGTGATGACTGTTATTACATATTTTTATTATTCATTGTAAATAAAATAATTGTGTTAAGATAATTTTATAAAGTAGTTTTGGATAAAAAATCATAATAAAAATGTTTTTGATTTATATCTATCTTCATAAAACGTTCAGATACTGCCTTTTAGTAAAAATGGGGATATGAACGCTGTTTTATAATTTAGATTTGTAGAAAAATATCGTAATTTAATCATAACTAGTATTGTAGATATAAATGTGAGAGAGGTTTCAAGTAATTCAGGATCCAGTAGGTCAAATGCGAAGTGGATTTGCTTATGCAACTTAATTGCCGGTTCGTCGCGAGAATCCTAAACGTGTGAGGCGGTGATGTTTAAGTATCTGCAGCTGCTTGGCAACAACGCATGCTCACATCTTTTTTTATTGTAAATAGGTAGGCGCTAGACCGCTATCTCGCCTGGTGGTAAGCGAAGATGCGATTTAGAATGCGATCTAGAAGACCAATTCACCCTTGACTTGAGACCCCTAAATAGTATTTATAAGGTAACAAGCCGACGCCGACGCCGACGTTCTTCACTCAATATCCCCCTTAGGAAGTACTACCAAGAATCCACTAATAAAAAAGTTATAAATACCACTTGTTAAAAAAAACAAAAAAATCTGGAGAAATAAGAAATTCGAAAAAGTATCAATATTAAAGAAAATTATATGGAAAATAAATTTATATTAATATTCAAGTGGAACAAATCATTAAACATTTTAAAAGTAAATAATAATAATAATAATGCAAACAAAAACATCTGCCCCTTCTATAATTCGAACCCAGGACAGTCGGTGCGAAAGGCAGGATCGCTACTTTTGCACCACACCGTCAAAATTAGTGGGATTTAAATTATTACATATGTAAATAATACTACATTACTTAATACGGATTAAGTCGCGGTAGTTCGGTAGAAAATAATAACTAAAGAGAAATTGTTATCTATACTTATTCACAGCTATATGTTAATGGTATAATCAAAGTGGCTTGCAAGTATACAAGCCGATAGAGAACAAACTTCGTCAGTCCGGCTGTTTATTTAATTAAAAAAAAACAGCCGGACTGACGAGGGGTGTTGGCTATCGGTAGCAATTGCTACCGTGGACTGACAAGTGACATTATTATTATAAATTTTAGTGAAATGGTAAAATAGTTATTTATTATACAAGAGTGGAAAGTTCCTTTTTAACCGCGTGCTCGATTTGGATGACCGAGCAAGCGAAGGATTCTAAAGTTGAATCACGAGCGCAGCGAGTGATTCTAAATTAGAATCCTGAGCGTCAGCGAGGGAAACAAACGAGCACAAGGTGAAAAATCTTTCCACTCGAGTGCAATACGTAACTTTTCATCCCACCTCAGCGAGGAAATGACAAAATGAAAAAGAAAACAATTTATAATGACAAAATATTTTTATTTCAATTAAAACACATTAAGATAATCTATAAATTGAAGAAAATAATAAGAAGTAGAAAATAATTAGGAAATATTAAATGTAACGTTGCTACAGTTACTTATGTTAAGTTTAATATTTTTGTTAGGTAATGTTATGTTGGTGTTTGTGAATTGTGCGCTGTTTTGTGGTAAACTATCAGTAATTTTAAATAGTTGTGCCGATTCATTGGATTCTATTGGCGTAAATGTTGGCGAGAGAGGGCTATTGTTTCCAATCTTATGGGGGCTCATTTTAGATGTAGAAGGGCGAGACCAAGAATCTGACAGAGGTTCTTTCAGCGTTATGGCCTCCACGATACTATTACAAATTTTTGATTTACTTTGGATTGAATCCTCTATGTATCCCTCTACAACCGAATTAGACTTCCAGCCTCCATGGCGCTTAAGCGATAGAAGATCAGCCCCTGATTCGGCCAAAAGTGTGGCTGAGGTTCTTCTAAAACAGTGACCGGTGTATAACGGGGGTTCTAAAAGTCCGAGAAAAGTTGCTATTTCTCGTGGAATACTGCCAATTTTATTCTGACCCATAGGTTGTCGGATACACTTTCCGTTGCGATATTGTAGAAAAAATCGTTCAATTGGGGTGTTAGAAGGACGTAAAGCTTGATATTTCTGAACAATGTTTACATATTCCTTGCGAATAACGAAGTTGCGGTCTTTTTTTGTCTTGGTATTTAGTACATTAATTAATAGCAATTCATCAGAATTATGAGAATATTTTGATACGTTATTGACATTAAGTAGTGTAAGTTCATTTGTTCGACATGCTCCGGTTATACCAATAATAAGAACAACCTGTAACAAAAGAAGTATTTATAATCGTAAATAAATTAATCAAATTAAAAATATTGTAAGTACTATGTACAATTTTATCAACAACAAAAAATTACACGTATTGACTTACTTTTGCCGCTAAATATACGGAATCAGGTGCTTTATTAATAAACTTTGCAATTTCAGATGCTGTGAAAACCTTCGATTTTTTTGGCTTATAACCAGATGAGGCTCTTTTTAAAAATGCCACTAATTTATGATAGGTGTCGATATGAACGTCTTTCTTCATCTTAATTGTTAATTTTAGCATTGAATACGTACTCCATAGCGTGCTTGCTTTCTTGGTCTCAGATAATTCTATAAAATATGCCAGCAAAACGTTTTCGGAGAAAGTTTTTGCTCCTTTAGCTAGTCGCCACATGTTAAATATATCGTACTGTTTCAAATACTTCTCTCGTGATTGCTGAGGGAGAAGGCTCATTTGCGCATTATTAACTGTTTCAGTTAACTCAGTTGGCGTTAGATAAACTTCATCGTCGCTAATGTCACTCATTTTAGTTGATTTTTTTGTACAGTTTTTAGGTTATGTTAATTATATTAAGCAATAAAACGTGAAAAACTAGAATGGCGCGAAGCACGCAAATAAAACAAAGAAACCAAGAAGGTTCCAAATTTAAATTTTTTCACAATTTAAAAAGTTCTTATCATAAATTTGGCACCATAGAGGTTACATTAAATAGGTTTAATGACGTTTTGAATTTACAATTATATTGAGTACTCATTATATGTGATGTTCTAAATTCAAATCTACTTTGCCGCTCAAGCGAATAAAATAGAATTTTCCAGCCAGATTTCGAAGCGCAAAATTACACTTTCCGAGGTGGTGGGATGAAAAATATGTTTGTTTGGCTATTTTTACTTTGTAAAAAAAATACTTAAAAAAATAACATTTAAAAATGGACGAAATGTGCGTAACGGAACAAGGTAATGTGCAATTGTGCAGTGCTAGATCCTGCAGGTGTGCATAAACTACTTCCACATATCGCCGTCGGCTATCACAATTGTGAATGCGTAACAAGAGTGAAATAGGGATTAATTTTCAATGACCTTTGCGTTGTTCTAGCAGTGCCGACGGTTTTAACCATAATTAAACTCCTGGTAAATAATAATTCTTACATTTACGTCAATCAACCTAGCCCAAAGTAAGCACTATTTATGTGTAATGGATAATAGGGTAACGGATAGGGATACATATATGATACATTCATGCTACGACTCATGTATAAATGCTCGTGTTTATACAAACATCTTCCCTTCCGGGACTCGAACCCAGGACCGTCGGTGCGAAAGGCAGGACCACTTCTTTTACATTTCAATATATTAATTGTAATTCCATTTTGTGAATTTTTACGTGGAAATTCCTCTCCGATAGAATTCGAGAGTAAGAAAGTTCAAGTTTGCAATAAATAATTCACTACGAGGTCCCAGGTTCGATAGTCGGTCTGGTCAGTGTTGGAACTTGTACTATATTGGATTTTTGAATCCCATAACGTAAGTGCTACGATTTTTATGTGTTTGCATAAAAGGCACCTTCTAAAGTTGTTCTCAGGCTTGTAAGCAGTGTCCATTTTTTCTAGTACAATAATATAAAATACTAGCGGCCCATCCCGGCTTTGCACGGGTGGACAAAATTCTTTAAATTATTTCTCGCATTAAATATAGCCTATGTTACTCAGCGTGAATGTAGGTTTCCAATGGTGAAAGAATTTTTGAAATCGGCATAGTAGTTTTTGAGTTTATTCATTGCAAACATACAAAAATACAAATCTTTCCGCTTTATAATATTAGGGTAGATAAATAAATTCCGGACAACTCACACAATAATTTAGTTGTGAATTGAGCTCATATTCACCACACAAACATCTGCCCCTTCCGGGATTCGAACCTAGGAACATCGGTGTTAAAGGTAGTAACTTTATTTATCGTGCGTCAGTTGAAAGATGTTTCATTCTGATGTAGGATTTTTCCTGTGCAAAATCTTTTTTTTTATAAGGATGTATTTTTGTGTGTTTTACCGCTTAGCATTATGTATGTAGCCGCAATTAATTTAATTTAAATGATTTAATGAAAACTGTTTTTATATCTTAAGAAGCTATTACAAGAAAAAAATGAACTTTTATTTATCATGTGTTAAGCGGAATACGAACCCACAATCCCTCGCAATCCGGGCGAGTACCAATTAAATAACAAAATCTTGAAATACCCGTCGATATTTTCCAAGTTTTGTTTTTATTTTTTATTTTGAAGTTTTTCCGAAGCTGATTCCAGCGCTATCTTTTAATGTTCTGGGTATAACTACCTACAAGTGTAATATTTTTACAAGTATCCAATAATCGATAAAGAAGAAATATCTATGTAATTGCTATCTCACCTGTTCTCTTTTCTCTTGTTCTCTCTGACACGTTGCTGTGAATCAGTTATTATAATTTGCAATAAAAAAACATTATAAATTAAAATGACACTTATCCTACGTCCTAAGTGAGAATAAAACCAGTAAAAAAAAAGAAAAGATATCAAAATCGGTTGGGTAGTTTCCGAGTTTATCGCGGTCAAACACTGCCATAAGGAATCTTCATATATATACTATTTGCTCCACTCATTACTGTTGGTCAGTTATTATAATTTTCAATCATAAGAATTAGGATAAAACCTATCCTATGTCCTAAGTGGGATCAAAACCAGTAAAATAAATAAAAAAACATTAAAATCGGTTGGGTAGTTTCGGAGTTGATCGCGGTCAAACACTGTGACAGGGAATTTTTATATGCATAAAGATTATATTTTATGTTATTTATTAATTTAACTTCAAGACTATTATATCTTTTTTATTGATATCAAACACTGCATTTTTTGAGTTGTAATTGAACTTTATGTACGCACATATATAATTTAAAATCACACACACACATGTTTATTTATTTTTAAACATAGTTTATATTTCCACTGATATAAAAAACGTGTTATAGATAGATTCATAAATATTTTAGTAACTACCTTAGTTCTCATGAAAATATGATACAATTAGCGCCTAACTTCATCCTGTCGCTTTTAGGTGTCGGTGTGCGCGCGCATCGTAAAAATTCACTCTCATAAGTTTTTCCAAACGCGCCAATAGAAGTATAACTTCAATAGAAAATTGTTTGGCAAAAAAACATTCGTCTTTACCAAATTTATAACATTCACCGTTATGTCAAGGTATGTGAAAAAGGCTTTGTCGCCGATGTAATAATATCGGTATCAGTTTTCGGCAGGAGCCACGAAACCGGAGATTCGTTAAGTTTTTTTTTGTAAAAGGTTTATTGCGAAATACCGACGCGACGGATGGCTGGGTTTATAATTGGAATATGAAGCTAGGGTTAGAACTGAATGAGCGAAAACTTTTTATTTGGCAAAAAGAATACAGCAAATAATTATCACAATTACCTTTAAAATAATATGAAAGATATAACTCTTTCGTTTAATATAAGTATTAACAATGCCTTCATTGAAAGTCAATAACTATGGCATGGTTTCGTCAGTCCTACGACAGGAAGAAGCCAATAGAAACTCGGCAAGAGCTGTTTTTTCTCCTTTAATGTGTTACAGAAGTTTTTGAATTAAAGAATCTTTTCTAGCGGTAATATAAATGCATTAGAAATATTAACTTTACAAGGTATAAATTGGGAGTATAGTTAATAATGTGAGGGAAATTAATTCTTACATTTTTATCCTTTTAAAAATCATCAATTCTGTAAGTCTGCTTATAAACAAAAGGGATTTTTAACAACGTTTTGATAAATAATCTAGTAAAGGATTATTTTCTGTCAATTTAGGTGAGCAGCGTATAGATTATGTATCCTACTAACTAGACATTAGGTATATGTATATGTGTATATGTACATATAGTTTATATATTTACATCTTTATGTATGTAATACACATAAACGTATGTATGTATTTTCACTTTAGAAATATGTTTGTTTATATATTTATCGTTTATACCACCGTCTCTTACGCTTCCTTCCAGTCCTATCCATCGAAAGGTTGCCTGGAAGAGATCGCTTTGAGCGATAAGACCGCTCATTGTTTTTTTTTGTTTTATTATTACTTCAATGTGGTGTTATCAATAAAGTGTATTGTATTTTAATATTTATCTAAAGGCATTTCGGTTATAAGGTGTGACACCTTATTATAAAATGCAACACATCTACCTAAACATGAGCTTCCGGTTTTTTGCTATCTGAAGCTTGTAAAGCAGTAAACATACACAGCTCATTGCGTTTATCTTCATTAACTAAATTGTGTTTAGTAATAACGCGTGAGTTAAGCCAAGCTTTGGGACAATGCGGGTTTGTTAATTAACGAGGTTCAACTTTGTGCTCAATTGTTGGCAAAAATTGAGAAGTTTGATCGCAAATTTTCATCAAGTTAATGAATTTTAGAGGGAACGTTTTTAAGTAATTCGGAATCCCCGTTCGAGTTAATTCGCTTTCTGGACTTAGGTAATTTTGTATTTGATTATAAGTAAAGTTGTTTTAACAGACTTAATTTCAAACATGGACACTAAAAGAAAAGAAAAAAAACTTTATTCTATTAGGACATAGGACTAGATTTTTCGTACTCCTTTTAGTCTTAATCATGATTTTTTTGTAATATATTAAGGATATGAACGCAGTTTTATAATTTAGATTTCTCGAAAAAAAACGTTATTTAATTATAACTAGTATTGTAGATATATAAGTGGGTTCTTATATTCGGCCGTCATGTGTTAAAACTCAACCAATAATCATGAAATTGTGCATACAACTTGTCGGGGGTACAGAAAAGATTATATAGTGTACCTTTCATTCGCTGTTTTATTATCGCAAAGCAGCGAGTTAAAGCTGAAGCTAATAATGAAGTGGCTGACCCGGCCACGCGTTGCTGTGTTGTAAATTAAACTAAAACCTATCCTTTATCCTAAGTCGGAATAAATCCAGCAAAATGTAAATAAATCATAAAAATCGGTTAAGTACTTTCAGTTCATCGCTGTTTTTATATATATAGATATTAATAATCGAAATAATCAGTTTATTTAATCAAGAAACAATGTCTCGTTATGGTTGGTAACAAATGAACTTAAAACTATGTAAGTGTATAATATTTTAATTATAAGTTTCAAATTAATAAATGAAGTCGAATTACCAATAAATAAAGATATTTATATTTTCCTCAATTCCTATTGCTAAACACATTACGATTGGATCCACGTTCAAACTAACGTTTTTCTATTACAACAAAACAACAATTCAATCAGATAAATGTTTAGCGGCATTAAATATAATTGTGTATCTCGCAAATAATATGTTAGTATCAGTGGACAGCCCTGCCATTGTTTGTCTTGTTTTGTGTGGAATTTTATGGATTACACACTTACCGTTACAAAAATCTGGAGCCTTTGTGAGTGGAAGTGAAAGTATCTTGTCTAGCTCATTGCGTCAGTCTGTCACTTCGCGATCGCTCCTGCACATGAGTGGTATTAAAACGGTAGTTCGGGGATTACTGGTGCACATATTATATTCATAATTATTAAAGAAATTAGTAAAAATAATATATTTAATTTCTATTTTTTTTGCATTTACAATTCACAAAAAAAACATAAAAGAGGTTTTTTATTTATTTTTTTTCATTTATAATGCCATATTTCAATAAGATATAAAATACGCATGTAAACAACGACTATTATACGCCTCCGAGCCTTCAGGGAGGATTCGAACCCACGACCTATCGCTTTACGTGTCAGCGTCTCCAGTAAGCGTCTCGGTAGCTCAGCGGTCAGAGCACTCGCCCGGATAGCGAAAGGTCGTGGGTTCAAGTCCAACCTGAGGGCTCGGAGGCGTAGTCGTTTCTTATTATTTATCTTCTAAAATGGTTGTTAAAAATAGAAAAAGAAAGAAAGAAAGATTAGTTATTTATTATACAAGAGTGGAAAGTTCCTTTTTAACCGCGTGCTCGATTTGGATGACCGAGCAAGCGAAGGATTCTAAAGTTGAATCACGAGCGCAGCGAGTGATTCTAAATTAGAATCCTGAGCGTCAGCGAGGGAAACAAACGAGCACAAGGTGAAAAATCTTTCCACTCGAGTGCAATACGTAACTTTTCATCCCACCTCAGCGAGGAAATGACAAAATGAAAAAGAAAACAATTTATAATGACAAAATATTTTTATTTCAATTAAAACACATTAAGATAATCTATAAATTGAAGAAAATAATAAGAAGTAGAAAATAATTAGGAAATATTAAATGTAACGTTGCTACAGTTACTTATGTTAAGTTTAATATTTTTGTTAGGTAATGTTATGTTGGTGTTTCTGAATTGTGCGCTGTTTTGTGGTAAACTATCAGTAATTTTAAATAGTTGTGCCGATTCATTGGATTCTATTGGCGTAAATGTTGGCGAGAGAGGGCTATTGTTTCCAATCTTATGGGGGCTCATTTTAGATGTAGAAGGGCGAGACCAAGAATCTGACAGAGGTTCTTTCAGCGTTATGGCCTCCACGATACTATTACAAATTTTTGATTTACTTTGGATTGAATCCTCTATGTATCCCTCTACAACCGAATTAGACTTCCAGCCTCCATGGCGCTTAAGCGATAGAAGATCAGCCCCTGATTCGGCCAAAAGTGTGGCTGAGGTTCTTCTAAAACAGTGACCGGTGTATAACGGGGGTTCTAAAAGTCCGAGAAAAGTTGCTATTTCTCGTGGAATACTGCCAATTTTATTCTGACCCATAGGTTGTCGGATACACTTTCCGTTGCGATATTGTAGAAAAAATCGTTCAATTGGGGTGTTAGAAGGACGTAAAGCTTGATATTTCTGAACAATGTTTACATATTCCTTGCGAATAACGAAGTTGCGGTCTTTTTTTGTCTTGGTATTTAGTACATTAATTAATAGCAATTCATCAGAATTATGAGAATATTTTGATACGTTATTGACATTAAGTAGTGTAAGTTCATTTGTTCGACATGCTCCGGTTATACCAATAATAAGAACAACCTGTAACAAAAGAAGTATTTATAATCGTAAATAAATTACTCAAATTAAAAATATTGTAAGTACTATGTACAATTTTATCAACAACAAAAAATTACACGTATTGACTTACTTTTGCCGCTAAATATACGGAATCAGGTGCTTTATTAATAAACTTTGCAATTTCAGATGCTGTGAAAACCTTCGATTTTTTTGGCTTATAACCAGATGAGGCTCTTTTTAAAAATGCCACTAATTTATGATAGGTGTCGATATGAACGTCTTTCTTCATCTTAATTGTTAATTTTAGCATTGAATACGTACTCCATAGCGTGCTTGCTTTCTTGGTCTCAGATAATTCTATAAAATATGCCAGCAAAACGTTTTCGGAGAAAGTTTTTGCTCCTTTAGCTAGTCGCCACATGTTAAATATATCGTACTGTTTCAAATACTTCTCTCGTGATTGCTGAGGGAGAAGGCTCATTTGCGCATTATTAACTGTTTCAGTTAACTCAGTTGGCGTTAGATAAACTTCATCGTCGCTAATGTCACTCATTTTAGTTGAATTTTTTGTACAGTTTTTAGGTTATGTTAATTATATTAAGCAATAAAACGTGAAAAACTAGAATGGCGCGAAGCACGCAAATAAAACAAAGAAACCAAGAAGGTTCCAAATTTAAATTTTTTCACAATTTAAAAAGTTCTTATCATAAATTTGGCACCATAGAGGTTACATTAAATAGGTTTAATGACGTTTTGAATTTACAATTATATTGAGTACTCATTATATGTGATGTTCTAAATTCAAATCTACTTTGCCGCTCAAGCGAATAAAATAGAATTTTCCAGCCAGATTTCGAAGCGCAAAATTACACTTTCCGAGGTGGTGGGATGAAAAAACATTTATTTGCACCTCAAACACACAACAACAAACGATGTATATGATTAAAAGAGTAACAACTTAAAAAAAAGAAAGATACATATAAAATAGAAAAAAAATACAAATCGACTTATCCACAGAACAAAGTTCGATGTGATCATGTGATCATGACTAGTTTTTTAGCAAAATGAGACCCTTATCTCATTTAGCTAAAAAAATTAGTTTTTGCATCATGAACACATCGAACTCTGTTATATGGATAAGTCGACTTTTTTATTTAATTTAATGAGATAAGGTCTCATTTTGCTAAAAAACTAGTCATGATCACATGATCACATCGTACTTTGTTCCATGGATAAGTCGAAATATTGTGTGTCTGAGGCCAAAAAGGACCCTGTCTCAGCATAAAAGCCTCTGCGTCGTTCGGAGATGGAAAGAACGAACACAGAGGCGCTGTTGTTTTGACAGGGCCCTTGAGTAGACGTAAAATAAAGTATTTTTTACCAAAAGATAAGAAATTCGCCTGTAAAATCAACTACGCTCCAATCTGAGGGCTCGGAAGAATGGCACCTTTATTACTACATGTTGGCGATACAAAATATTTTAATAATTAATGCTTCTATAACGCAGTGATAATATAGATAAGTAAGCAGCTTCTCTGACCTTTGATTGGATTCTACAGCTGGCCTTTTTGTTCTGGAGCTGGATAAGGATTGCAGCTAACGAGGTCTATTGTTCCGATCTCGGATTTCCTCCACAATGCGTACATTTGTCGTGAAAACTGATACGGATGTGATATTTAACCCTTTTGTTGCTAGAATTATCAGTTTAATATATCGTTGTTTAAGCGGTACAGTGAAAAATTATATATATACAGGGTTAAAGGAAAAGTCGATGTAGATCCGTTAAGGGCGTGTAGTTTGCATTGTTTCTAACTGATTCTGCTATGAAACACCCTACCCTAAACCTAATTATTTTCGAGATATTCGACTTTTATTTTTTTATAATTTTTTACGAATTTTTGCATATTTAATTGCATACTTTGAAATTTCTTAGTCTAATTCGTTTTATTATTTACTTTTTACAAGTAAGATAAGATGCGTTATGACCTCAATAACCAAAATTGTAAGTAAATTAACTAAATAGGTCTTACTAGGCCTTTGAAGGTAAAAAAAAAAATGCAAATTTTAAGAAAGTTTATTTTTCTTTAAAGGATATAAAATAAATAAAATGGGACGATGTTCTGCAAATGAGTTTTTGAATATCTACGTTTCATCAGCTGAACCGTTCACGCTTTACAGTGTTATATATGAAACCTATCCTATGTCCTGAGTTGCAATTTAAAAAAAAAAACATTAAAATCGGTTGAGTAGTTTCGGAGTTCATCACGGTCAAACATTGTTATACGGATTTTATACATATATATAGATGTATGTAGAATGTTTTATTTACATTAAAAATCTAGCAATATTCATGGCCAAAATTTACTTTAAAATTCATATCAAACAATAACTAAAACAAATAAAATTATAAATTCAACGACAGTTTGGTGCAATGGTATTCGGCCATTCGCACGAGGTCCTGGGCTTGATATCCGGTTTGTGTCATAAATACGAATGTTTTGTACCTGTGTCATGGGGGTTTATTATTTCTATAAATATTACATGTCTATCCATAACCTTTGTATATCTATAACACAAGTCTTAAAATGCTTTCTTTGGACTATACTACGCTATTTTTTTAAATAAATTAAATAAAAAAGGATTACTAAATTATTGGTAATATTTTAATAGGGCACATTCCTAACTGTTAAATTTACACAATTTTTTTTTGCATTTGATTTAATATTTTTATTTTTTCTACGATAACTCTGAACTTCTACCATCAGTTTGGAAATATCCTGTAATTATTGCTCTTGTAAAATAGGATTGGTTTCATTTTAAGTTATAACACAGCAACGCGTGGCCGTGTCAGTTAGCTTACAAAAAAAAAGAATAATATAAGAGATGTTATCTAATATTTATTATTAAAAATTTATTATTTCGATGGTCGTCAGATGTTTAGAACGAAATATGAATTTTTTTTTTAAGAAAGATACCAGAATGTTATAAGTAGGTAATACTAAATAATCAATGATAAATTATTTATAAAACGATGTTTCCTATTATACAAATATTAATTTTAAGTTCTATTCGAGGTATAAAGAAGATAATTATTCGGGTATACATTTTTTATTGTGATTTTTTCATCGATGAAAGCAAAGAAGCTAGTTTACAAAATTATCTTAACACCTTTATTTTATTAACAATGATTTATAAAAATATATAATAAAATCAGAATAAAAACACTTTTTTACGGATTTTTGCGCATGTTTTATTTTATTTTGACGTGACAACGTCTTAAATTAGATTGCGGCTGGGAGTCACTTATGAAAAAGTGTAACGCTCGGTAACGTTACGATGAGTCACCGAACGAGAGAGAGGCCCGCCGAATGCCTTGCGTCTCTCTCCCACTCAACTATGATCGGTCTGCCGCGCGCATTGTGCAATTTAATTATATTCATATCAATAAATATTCTACCGAGAAAAAGACGTTGTCACGTAAAATCTTCGCCCGTAAAACCGACTTTACAGGCAAAAAAAAAAAAAAAAAAATGTTTTTTTTATATTTAATCCTGACGTTTCGACTCCTTTACAGGAGCCGTGATCACAGGATGACTGTCAACATGCGCAAAAATCCGTGTTTTATTCTGATGTGTAATGTGCGCGGAAGTGTAAGAACTAAATATATATAATAACAGTCATCACGTAGACTATACATTAGACACTGTATAGCCATCCCACATAGACTACACATAAAAATGTTACGCTTTTTGTTTAACGCTACGGACGTTTTTCCCGGCTAGGGTACCCCTCCGCAACGCCTCATAAGGAATTTAGTTCCAATAACAGACCGGATATATAAAGGTTGCGGTTTCACGTCCCACCTCAGAATTTACTAGTGAGCCGAGTCGATTTTTTCTAGTATTTAAAATACACTCGAGAGCAATGAATCCGGGTCACTTAAAGAATACTAAAAATCTCGGAAACTAAAAATGCTAGGTTAATGCAATAAATTGTATTTAATAGACAATGTAATACTCCTTAAATGAAGGTATTAAAACTTCTTAGTTATTGTAAAGTTATATTATAAAAAAATCAAATTTGAAAAAGGGCCACTTTCGAAGATGGAACTACGAAATTACAGCATTTGGTTTTGCTTTTGTTTGTAATCTGTCATTTATGTGGGTACATAAACCATGTTGATAGTGCTCTATATTCATTATTCAAGCTGAAATTATGTCGCTTACGCCTGAAGAATGCACCAGAATACTTAAAATGCTGGAAACCGGCCGGAGTCAGCGCGATACAGCCAGGACTGTCGGTGTGTCGCTGTCAACAGTACAAAGAGTTCTCCAACGTTACGAAGAAACTGGTTCTAACCTACGCAGACCAGGAACGGGCAGAACCAGGTGTACCACAGCACGAGAAGACCGATACTTGGTGAACACCATGCTTCGAAATCGCTTTCTCACAGGAACTGAACTCACCAATCAGTTTCGACGCCTCGGAGGAAGTAACCCAAGTGCATGGACAGTAAGACGTCGGGTTGCTGAATCTAACTTAAACCCCTTAGACCTGCAAACGGCCCTAAACTGGAGCGTGGGCATCGTTTTTCAAGACTAAGATATGCCCAGAGCCACGTAAATTGGAGTATTGAAGATTGGTCAAAAGTTATGTTCTCCGACGAATCAAAATTTATGCTCTACAAGCACGATGGAAGACACAGAGTGTATCGAAGACCAGGGGAAAGATTCAAGCAAGCATGCATCGAAGAAAAAGTAGCCTACGGTGGTGGGTCGGTACTTGTGTGGGCCGGAATTTCTTCTGAAAGTCGCACAGAGCTGGTGATCATAGAAAACGGCTCTTTAACTAGCGTAAGATATGTGGAAGAAATCCTCAATGATCACGTTGGTCCATTTATGGTCAATTTAGGTGAGGATGCTATATTTATGCATGACAATGCCCGACCTCATACAGGTAGGATTGTGAATGATTACCTTCAAGAGATGAACATTACTCGTATGGAGTGGCCAGCGCGCAGCCCGGATATCAACCCGATCGAGCATGCTTGGGACGAGCTAGGCAGATGCGTAAAACAACGAAACCCTCCCCCAATCACGCTTCGTGAGCTCAAAATTGCTCTCACAGAGGAATGGGAGAATATTCCCCAAAATCGTATAAGGAACTTGGTGTACAGCATGCCAAACCGCGTAAACGCAGTAATGGAAGCACGAGGAGGCAATACGAAGTATTAAAATTCAAGAAAATCGTAATAAAGTTCAAACATTTCATGTTTCCTATTTTTGTTTTATGGAGAGATCAGCAGTTTTTTTCTTTATGTAATTTTGTGTTAATAAAATGTATGGTGACTCATATTTTTTTTACTTTCATTTAAGGAGTATTACATTGTCTATTAAATACAATTTATTGCATTAACCTATCATTTTTAGTTTCCGAGATTTTTAACATTCTTTAAGTGACCCGGATTCATTGCTCTCGAGTGTATTTTATCATACAAAAAATATAAAAAAAAATTACTAATCAATGCAGCATCAAATTACCGAAATTAAATCTGTGATAGCAAGTGAGTGTCAAATGGGATAAATGAATGTATACCACGAGATGGCCGAGTGTTGTGACCGGTAAAAGTGTGTCGCGCTGACTCAAAACTCGGATAACGGACTGCACTTCCACAATGCTAATTATGTTCTTCCATTCACGCACCGTCTAACTAGACACGTCTAGTACACCACCTTAATCTAAAAATCTCAAAATAATTATAACAGCAATAACTTCTTAATATAATATCTAGTTCTTACACTTATTGACTTGAACAAAAAAACTTTATTTTATATTTAATCCTGACGTTTAGACTCCTTTACAGGAGTCGTGATCACAGGATGACCAAGACAATCCTTGTGTTTGGCAGGAAAAAGCGCTTTCGAGCGCTTACCAGCGCTGATAAACAAATTATACAGTTTTCGGCCAGGACATGTTTGCTATCTTCAGTTGCGCTGATACAATCCGCCATTTTTTTTATTATCGCTCAGCGATCGCCATTTTTTTTACAAGCGCTCGCAAGCGCTTTTTTCTGCCAAACACAAGAAATGGTCGTCATATATTTTCTACCTTTACAATATATTAATCGGGCACATTCCGTCTCAAATATTTTATGCGCAAAATACGTAAAAAAGTTGTTTCATTCAAATCTTAAATTTAGCCTGACTGTTTCCTGACAGATACAATTTAGGAGTCTTCAAATCACAAGTGATGGGTCTTCTAGGTAAGCGCGTTACATCCTAGATCGCATCGTTGCTTACCATCAGGCAAGAAAACGCCAAGCGCTTACCAATTACAATAAAAAAAGTTATAAACGAAACTGTACCATAACAGGGTGTAAATAGACTTTTAATTGGAATAATAGCCATATTGTTCTCATAGATGCGATTATTATTTGTATGAGACCATAATCAGGAAATGGATGGATTCACTCAAGAATTTTTTTTACCTCTTATTGATGATATCATCTTTAAAATATTTTTATTGAACAATTAAATTAATAAACGGTATGTGCGTCACAAAACGTGTCATAATAAAAATATTTCTTACGTCCATACCAATTAGCCTAGCCCAAATTAAGCACTGTAAGGTTTGTGTTATGGATTCACACACACATATATGACGCATATATGTGATACATAGATATTTAATATTTATTGAAATACTAGCTGACATGCGTTGCTGTGGCTAAACTATTAAAACTTGCAATAAAAAAATATTATAAATTAAATAAAAAAAAACCGGCCAAATGCGAGTCGGACTCACGCACCGAGGGTTCCGTACAAACTTATATGTATATAAAATAAAAGTCAATTATTAAAATATTTTTATTATATGATGTAACTAAAAATTTACAGTTTTCGCAGTTTTTCCTTTATCTGTGCTATAAGACGCTTCTTTTTACCAAATTTCAAGATTCTGAGTTCACGGGCAGTACCCTGTTTTAATTTCCTTGTGAGTGTCGAAAATTTGCGGAATTTTGCGGCTTAAACGGCTGTATCTTATGATTGCGTTGGCTTAGAAATTTGATTTTTTCACAGCTCCAAGGGACAGTAGACCTGATATAAATTCCAGCTTGGTACTTCTACGCGTTCCTGAGGAAAAGGGTCATTTCATTTCATTTTAATACAGACGGTCGCACGGACGGACAACAAAGTGACCCTATAAGGGTTCCGTTTTTTCCTTTCGAGGTACGGAACCCTAAAAAATTATCAAAATCAAAAATCGTTATGTCTGGCTGTTAATAGGCATACTAGTAAGTAGCATAATATGTTTATAATTTTTATATATTTTTATGCATTTTCAATGCGATCTTATAAGATAAATTATTATAATAGAAAAATACTAGAAAAAATCGACTCGGGTCACAAGTGAATCTCAGGCGGGAATCGAACCCGCAACCTTTGGAAATCCGGTCCAATGCTCTTCCAATTGAGCTACCGAGCCTTGCGAACACTCGTCGAAATTTTCTAGTACCTTCCTGATTTTACGCTCTAGGCCAGCGTTGTTTCATCAATGGGAGGAACATCCTCTCGTATTCGAAAGAAACATTTTTACAAATGTTTGGTCAATCGATTAAGATGAAACAGCCATGATAGATTTATAATTTTTATATATTTTTATGCATTTTCAATGCGATCTTATAAGATAAATTATTATAATAGAAAATACTAGAAAAAATCGACTCGGGTCACAAGTGAATCTCAGGCGGGAATCGAACCCGCAACCTTTGGAAATCCGGTCCAATGCTCTTCCAATTGAGCTACCGAGCCTTGCGAACACTCGTCGAAATTTTCTAGTACCTTCCTGATTTTACGCTCTAGGCCAGCGTTGTTTCATCAATGGGAGGAACATCCTCTCGTATTCGAAAGAAACATTTTTACAAATGTTTGGTCAATCGATTAAGATGAAACAGCCATGATAGATTTATAATTTTTATATATTTTTATGCATTTTCAATGCGATCTTATAAGATAAATTATTATAATAGAAAAATACTAGAAAAAATCGACTCGGGTCACAAGTGAATCTCAGGCGGGAATCGAACCCGCAACCTTTGGAAATCCGGTCCAATGCTCTTCCAATTGAGCTACCGAGCCTTGCGAACACTCGTCGAAATTTTCTAGTACCTTCCTGATTTTACGCTCTAGGCCAGCGTTGTTTCATCAATGGGAGGAACATCCTCTCGTATTCGAAAGAAACATTTTTACAAATGTTTGGTCAATCGATTAAGATGAAACAGCCATGATAGATTTATAATTTTTATATATTTTTATGCATTTTCAATGCGATCTTATAAGATAAATTATTATAATAGAAAAATACTAGAAAAAATCGACTCGGGTCACAAGTGAATCTCAGGCGGGAATCGAACCCGCAACCTTTGGAAATCCGGTCCAATGCTCTTCCAATTGAGCTACCGAGCCTTGCGAACACTCGTCGAAATTTTCTAGTACCTTCCTGATTTTACGCTCTAGGCCAGCGTTGTTTCATCAATGGGAGGAACATCCTCTCGTATTCGAAAGAAACATTTTTACAAATGTTTGGTCAATCGATTAAGATGAAACAGCCATGATAGATTTATAATTTTTATATATTTTTATGCATTTTCAATGCGATCTTATAAGATAAATATTATAATAGAAAAATACTAGAAAAAATCGACTCGGGTCACAAGTGAAGTGAAGGTACTAGAAAATTTCGACGAGTGTTCGCAAGGCTCGGTAGCTCAATTGGAAGAGCATTGGACCGGATTTCCAAAGGTTGCGGGTTCGATTCCCGCCTGAGATTCACTTGTGACCCGAGTCGATTTTTTCTAGTATTTTTCTATTATAATAATTTATAGCATAATATGTGTATAAAAAAACGACAAAAATTATATACAAAAAAAAAAACTATCATTAACGATATCATGAAATAAACTGTTTGAACAATACTACAAAAAAAGTCATTAAACAATAATAATAATAAAAAAAAAATCAGTAAATCAGTCAAAATTAATGTCAACTTGTATGTAAAATCACTTCTAACGTAACATTACGAATCCAGTAATGAAGAAGTCTATAATATTATATTGCCCAAGCTCTAGGAAGTCGGCACGTGCTAAATTGAATGAACTGAGTGAAATGAGGCAAACGCGTCTGAGTGGTATAAAGATAGTACATTTCTTTGAACATACCAAATATATACGACTGGGTGTGAACAATATTAAATGATATTATTTACATCAGCGTGAACAGAATAAAGATAATAAAATAAAATGTTTTTTTTTTAATAAAATATGCGCAGCAGGTTTCGTAAGTTCTACGAGGGAGACCTTGCATCGAGAGGAAGCCAAAAAAACTCGGCAGGGGCTGTTTTTTTCTCCCTTTTATTTGTATTTTTTCAATGCTATCTTATAAGATAAATTATTTTAATAGAAAAATACTGGAAAAAATCGACTCAGCTCACAAGTGAATTCTCAGACGGGAAACGAACTCGCAACCTTTGGAAGTCCGGTCCAATCCTTTCCCAATTGATCTACCGAGCCTTGTGGACACTCGTCGAAATTTTCAAGTACCTTTCTAATTTTACGCTGTAGGGCAGCGTTGTCTCATCAATGATAGCCGAGTCGATTTATTTCCAGTATTTTTCTATTAAAATAATTTCTCCCTTTAATGTCTTACAGATTTTTTATATTTAGGAAACATCATGAGCGCTGGTAATTTAACTTTACGAAGTATTAATTAGAACTTTAGCTCTTAAAGCAAAAGTCATTGACTCCTCGCCATTTTGTCCTTCAAATAATCATCAATTATGTAATATCCTTTGGTCATTGCGGGTTTTTTAAGAACTTTTTTAAATTTCTCTAAAGGCAGTTCAGTTACATGGTGTAGCACCTTATTATAAACGCAGTAAATATTCCTAAAAATGAACCTCTCGTGTTTTTTGCTATCTGAAGCTTTAAACAGCAAGTTTATTTTTATTTCTAGTGTAGACCGAATGGTTATTACTATTTTTAGGAAGTGTTGTGATATTTTTTACATAATATTTTGATATATATATTACTGGAAAGAATGTATCTTCCCTTGTATACATATATACCTGTATGATTAGTTGTTACACCTAAGTTTTTATTAGACAGAAAAACGTTGGTGTTTTATGTAGCTAGATTTTATTAAGTTCTCCGTTCTTGTGGGGTTCTGTTGTAGGAAACAGAGTTATAGCTGGGTAACCAAAGGCGCTGATGAAGAAAATATTGAGGCGGTAACTAAACTATTTAGGTTTTCAAGTCGAAATTTAATTATATATGAATACTTTAAAGCTATTAGTTAATAATCAGCTATGGGAAAGCGTTGCAAGATTAAAACATTAAACGTTGTTCGAATAACACAAAAACAAAAGAAAATAGGATTTAAATAGGTCAATAGCGATAGACGATTATTTCTTGCAACGGCCTGCCTTTCGCACTTGGGTTTACTCACAGAATCCAGATGTTTGTGTGATGAATACGACCATTTGTACCTGAATTATGGGTATTTATATATATTTCTATAAATATTTTACATCTATGTATCATATACATATGTATATACGTTATCCTAGTCTTACAGTGCTTAATTTGGGCTAGGCTAATTGCTGTAATGTAAGACATATTATTATAGTAAAACATTTTTTTTCTGAGCATAATCTATTAGTCTTGTTTACTCTGTAACTATGAGCCTAGGTCAAGTAAATTTCAGGGTGTGGTGATTAGGTAATATGTTTGACGAGAGGAGTGGGGTTGTATCTGTATACATAAAAATTTCCTGCCACAATGTTTGACCGCAATGAACTCCGAAACTACTCATCCGATTTTAATGTTTTTTTTTTATTTTGTTATATTTGTTCCGACTTAGGACATAGGATAGGTTTCATTTTAATATAAAACTCAGCAAAGCGTGGCCGGGCCAGCTTGTAGAAATATAAGGAAGAAAATGCATTTGATTTAGTAACACTTCTACTTATGTGTATTGACTAGAATTTATAATACATATTGAGAGTTTTTGGATCGATCCTTTCCAGTTTATTAAATAGCTGTAAAGTAGGTGATTAGGCTACATGTATGGTAGATGTTTTTAGTAAATTAGTCGTTAGGTGATCGTATCGCGATAGAACCGCTGTAATATGGCGCAGTATGTATAAAACTAACAAGCCAAGCGCGGAAAATCTAAATATATACCGAACATTTCTTAAGGCAAAAACGTAAGACATAACTGATATATGTATAAATTGATTTAATAGTTTAATCTTCTGTTATAATTTACATTATCTTTATATATAAGATAGTATTGAATAATATATAAAAACTACTGGCTCAGTTATTATAATTTGAAATATATTTTTAAATAAAAATATAATGAAACCTATTTTATGTTCTAAGTAGGAACGAATCCAAGGAACTTGAAAAAAAATATTATCAAAATCGGTTGAATAGTTTCGGAGTTCATCGCGGTCAAACACTGACAGGGAATTTATCTTAATATATATAAATATATAAACGTGTCACGTTGTTTGTCCGCGATGGACTCCTAAACTACTTAACCGATTTTGATCAAACTTCGTAACTATCTGTTATTTGATCTAACTCAAAAGATAGGATAGGTTTTATTTTAATTTATAACACAGCAACGCGTGGCTGGGTGAGCTAGTATATAAACTCATTTGCAATAAAAACGGGCACCTAAGCAATTAACCATTTTAAATGTTAATATTGCTTTGTTTGATGATTATAAGTAGTTTTATCCTCACAATTTGGTAAATTAATAAGAAAATAATCGTTTTCATCAGTATTTCATAAAATTTTGATACAATTTATGGAAAATAATGATAAACCTCACTAGTAGTGTATGTTCGCTAGTAGTGCATATGCTCATGAAGTAAAAATAAAAAAGCTTTTTTTGTTTGTTTTTCTTTAATAAAGTAAAAGCAGATAAATGTTTAGTATCGAGTGTGACCCCCTCTAGCTAAAATCACAGCTTGAATTCGTCTGGGCATGCTAGCGAGTATATCCCGGATACTTGCTTGCGGAATACGTTCCTACTCCGCAGTAATCACATTCTTCAGCTCTCTGATGGTCTGCGGAGCCGGTTGTACTGATCTCACACGCCATTTCAGAACGTCCCAGACATGCTCTTTGGGATTGAGGTCGGGACTTCGAGCTGGCCAATCCAAACGACGAATGCCGACCTCTTGCACATACGCTTTAACATCGCGAGATCGGTGGGCGCGAGCATTGTTGTCCATAGAAATCGAGTCTTCACCTAGAGCGGCCAATGCGGGTTGTGCATGAGGAATTAGAACTTCCGTTATGTATCGATGCCCAATCAGTGAGCCGTTTTCAATGAAGACTAACTCTGTACGATCCATTGAATTTATTCCTGCCCAAAACATAACAGAGCCCCCACCATAAGGTGTGATTTCTTCGAAACATGCCTCTGCAAAGCGTTCTCCTTGTCTTCTTAGCACTCGCCGACGTCGATCTTCACCGAACAGAGATATCCTGGCTTCATCAGAGAACAAAACCCTATTCCAATCTTCTTGAGTCCATGATTCACATTTTCTAGGGAACCTAAGCCTGCGAACTCGGTGCTCACGGAGTAATTTTGGGCCGTGGGCCGGGCGGTGACTGCGTATATTGGCAGCGAGAAGCCTCTTCCTGACCGTCCATAGACTATTATGCACATTTCTTACTTCTTGGAGGTTGTTCTTAAGATCCACATTCGAAGATTTGCGATTTTCAATGCGCGACTCACAAGAAAACGATCATCCTGTGGTTTTGTATATGGTTTTCTTCCAGAACCAGGCCTTCTCTCGACGGAACCAGTCTCCTGATATCGCTGCCAGGTCCTTTGGACCGTCGAGCGACTAACATTTAGCCTCCTAGCCACGAAGCATTGGCTGAAACCCTCTTCAAGCAGCGCGATAATTTTGGTAGCTTTTACCACTTTATCCACCATTTTTGATACAGCCAAACAGCAATAAATAAAGCTTTGACAGTCAAGGATATGAAATTAATCGATGAAAATTGAATAAAAGTTATAAAAGTCGATGTTAACTTCTGGAACTTCGCGCCAAAAATGTAGGATAAAAAGGGGTTTTCTGTAAAAATGAGCATCAAATGAAAATTTGAATTTGGAACGTTCTTTTTTAAATACCACGGCATTTTTAAAACCGGCCAGTAACGTGTACAAACGATTGAAACCTTTTTTGTATTGTATCTTTTTAAAGATGAATGAAAATCAAAACCGCCCGTTTTTTTTGCAAATGAGTGTATATAAGATAATAAAAGACTAATTTTAAATTCTTCTTGAGTCGAATAACTTCTGTTATTTTATTAAAAGTTATCACCTTCTTCCGTTAAATTATAATAATTTCAAATACAAGTTATTGCCAAAGCTGTGAGGAAGTCTAGCAGCGAACGGCGACCCACTTGCCTCTTTATTGAGCAAACACCTTCGTACATGAACACGTGCGTTGGAATTACTCGTTTTTATCGTTTTGTCACGACCTCTGAAGATTACAATGGGAACAAAAAGGGCTTTGACGTTAATTTTATTAAACGGATAACTCTTTACGACTCTTAATACTACTGTGTTTGTTTGTATTTTGTTGTGGAAGCTATTCTGAAATAATAATAAAAATATTTCTTTCGTACCTACCAATTAGCCTAGTCCAATTTACTGTAAGGCTTGTGTTATGGATACTAAGGTAACAGATAGACATACATGATACTTAGATATGCAATATTTATAGGGTCTGTTATTATATTTTGCAATATTTTTTTGAATAAAACACTATTTTATGGATTTTGCGCATATTTTATTTTATATTTAATTCTGACGTTTCGACTGCTTTACAGGCGTCGTGATCACAGGATGACTAAGATAATGGTTGTCATATGTTTTCTACTACCTTCACAATATTTTATTTGAGCACGTTCCTAATTTTTCTTTTTTTAATTAATGATTAAATATTAAATAAATTATGCGCAAAATCCGTAAGTAAGTGCTTTATTCAAATGTGTAATGTGCGCGGAAGTGTAAGAACTAAATATTTTTTATTATAAATTAAAATAAAATCTATCCTATTCCCTAAGTGGCATTAATATTCTCATTAATTACTTAATTATTATATTGAAAATTTTGTTTATTTTTTAGTTTGATTTTATGTTTTTTTTAAACTATAATTTATTTACGTTATTAATCGATTGCCTTAAATATTAAGGATAAAATCAGGGTAAATATATATTGCATCGCTCAATTGTTTTTCAGTCCTATTTGTCATTTGGCAAGAATATTTTAAGTAAAATTTATATAACTTGCTGGCTTGGTATTGTATCAAAAAATATCTAGCCTAACCTAATTCGCAATGTAAATCGAATCAGGCCAAGCGATTAGTGTGTAATTATAAAAAGTAACAGTAAAAATTTATATTTTCGACTTTACCGATTTGGGTCATGTACTATCATATACTTTTCCGGTATTCGGATTTTATGTCAATAATTATAAGAACTAAATAATTAATGATTTAGTAGAATGGTAGCCTAATAAGTGTACTTTTCTAACTGAGTTATCTAACACACCACTACGGTTTGATATTTGCGTGTCTTTAATTGTTATTTCCTCTTCCTTCACAACGAAACTGTATGCACATATATTGTCTAAGTAATCATTAATAAATTCATAATTTTACAAACGTTTGTAACGTAAAAAGTAAATACTATAAACTTTTTTTTTCCCATTAATTATGGACATACAAAAAGAGAAACACTTAATCATGAGTAAACTTTTGATGGATAAAATATGGAATGATGTGAAAAGAGAGTGGTGTGGTGTGTATCTTTGTGATAGAAAAAGACATGTAAAAAGGATTCATGAAAGAAGATTAACAAGGCAAATTTGCATGGGCAAATCGGTAATGGCAGACCAAGGCGATCTTTCCGGGACCAAATAGAGGATGTCTTGAATGAAGGCCAGGTCAGAAGTACCCGTAACCGACCAGCTTCTATGAAAAGGCTAATGAGAGGTGAAGGAGCTAAAGATGAATGTTAGGATCATGGTAAGTGGAAATCTGTGATCTCTGCCTATCCCTGCGGGAAGAATGCGTGATTATATATATTTATGTATGAGTAAACTTCACTTGATTACAAAAATCAAAACTTAATCAAGATTAAACTTTGCTTCTATAATGGAGTCGAAAAGTCAGGATTAAATATAAAATAAATAATGCGGAAAATCCGTAAAAAAAGTGTTTTATTCAAATGTGTAATGTGCGCGGAAGTGTAAGAACTAAATATTAAAATAATAGTCAATAAAATGAATTAATATATGTCCAATATATTATATGGGTACTATTAAATTTCAGTCTTTATATTTTGTTTTGAATGGTTTTGCTCTTGATCCCAATCAGGCCCTTTGGCCAAGACAGGATCCACGATGGAACGAGCTAACCCAAAAGGTGTCTATTCACCCTGGCTTTTATAAGTAGATACTCGGAGATACAGACGCAAGGAGGGAGTCAATAATAAAATGCCAATGATATGTTTATATGTTTATTATATATTTGTAATATTAGAAACGTCTAAGTTATTTCAAGAATTTGTCATTTAGGAATTCTTGTACTACATATGTAATATGTTTCTATTTCTAGCATCAATAATATAGTCTAGAATATTGTGAGATTAGTTCCATCTATTTATGAATTCTAAATAACGTGTCGATCGATGAGTATTATGGCATGGCGGTAAGCAAGTACTTTCGCGCACTTTCACCTGTGCGGGCGCACGTCAATCAAACTGCGGCGCGTGTCCCTATAAAATCAATTCAAAACATGGTTACTTCTATTAAGCCAACACATCTCAAATGTAAACACACGCAAAAGTTCTTCCATAAATTCAATTTTCTTTATTTAAATAAATGAAAAGAGAACATGGGTTCAGTACATATTGTGATTACATATTATAAATACTCTAGGAATCCTTTCCATTACAAAAATATATTTTCAGATTTTCCCCTATGCTTGTCAAATTGGGACTGCGGAACAAGGCTGTGCAATTCCGCTGCACTCTCCGAAATGTATCCTATAAAAGACAGATAGGCTAGCTACCTTCCGTCTATGCTCAAGGCATCGATTTACATTTTTTATTTTTTAAATTATGACATCTGATTGACGTCATATTGAATTGTAATTACAATCATATCTTTAGACATGGAAGATTAAGACGAATCGATTGACGTAAGAAATATCAAATCGGCTCACGCGGTTGTTCTCTAGAGTGCCACGCTACAACAGTGTGTAACATACTCGTACTCTCGTCTCAGCCAAATGACGTCCACTGCTGGACAAAGGACTTCCCCAAGGATCTCCACAACGACCGGTCCCGTGCTGCTCGCAACCAGGTGCTTTCTGCGACCTTCACCAGATCGTTGGTCCGTGGTCGCCACTCGAGCACTTTTCTAATCCAACGGCCATCAGTTCTAGGAGCTATGTGCCCCGTAACTGCCACTTAAGTTTGGCAATTCTGCGGGCTATGAATATTTCCTCTTTCTGATTCGATCACGTAGGGAAACTCTAGGCATAGCATGTTCCATCGTCCTTTGGGTGATCTTGATACAACAAACATACATAGATTGATAAACACATTACCCGCCTTTGCGACGGAGTCGAGTAAAAAGCGTAAGGGTTTTTCTCATTAAGTGTATCACTCTTTTTAATAAAACACTTTTTATAGGATCATCCTGTGATCACGGCTCCTGGAAAAGAGTCGAAACGTAAAGATTAAATTTAAAATAAATTATGCGCAATATCCGTAAAAAGTGTTTTATTCAAATGTGTAATGTGCACGGAAGTGGAAGAACTAAATATATCACTTTTTATTTGTACGGATTTATATTTTTGTAGTTGTATACGAGAGCTGTGGTATCCAGTATCATTAGTTACCTTTTAACACCTTTAAGTGTGAAGGTGCTTTTGTAGACTGCGGGATACCACAAAGCTAAGTAAAATATAAAAGAAATAGTATTGACCACGCTACAAATAAGCTTATCATAAGAACACCACTTATAAACTTGCATGTATTAGTAAGTATGTAAAAATCACAGATAATCATTTAAACAGCTTTGGAACAGTTTGTATTATAATAAATAATAATAAATAATTAAAATTCTATAAATACAATACAAGATAAAACGGCCAAAATGTTATATTTATTATGGTCAAAGAAAACGAATGTACGTAAAGCATATCCACAAGTCAAAATATTAAATTAAACTGTTTTAAAGGAAATGTTTAATGAAAAAATGTAAATTGTTATTACCAATAACTATTAATAGAAGAAATACTTAAATACAATTATTATAATACGCCTATAAATAAACAACCACATCATCGAGCCCTGAGGTAAGACTCGAACCCACAACCTTTTGCTATCCGGGCGAGTGCTCACCTCATAGAAATATGGCATTGTGAATGAAAATAAATACAATGTACCAAACTATTAAAATGTAAGCATATTATATCGCCCACAAACTGCTTTACACTTTCGCGACATTACATAAGTACATTTATGTAATTTAATTTGGAAATAAATGGAAAAAGTGTAAAAAAGGCAGAAGTAAAGGCAGGCAGTAAACTTTTTATAAAATCTTTAAATGAAATAAATATCTTGAAGTTAGCCTATTCACTATAAGGCGATTCACTCACTAGAGATGCGTCCCGCCGCGGTGCGCGTAGCGACAGAAAACGCGCGCGGGGACGGAGGCGCAGATCTGCCTATCTTAACGGTGTAATCTGCTTCTCCGCGCGGAGTAGCAATGCAAGACGACCCCGCGCCTTATACACCGCGGTACGCTCCGTATTCCCGCGCAGAATCTGCGCGCGGGGCGCCTACCCGCGCTTTGCCGCGTCGGCAGTGTGTTGTCATAGGCGTGTTTTCTATATAAATTGAGATTCTTGCATACAAATCTGCGGCCACGCGCTACGCGACGGGGCGCGGTGCAGTGGGTTAGGCGGTTAACCCGCGCCCCGCATGCCGATTCTGCGCGGGAGCGCGGAGTCTTGTCGTCTTGTATTGCTACTCCGCGCGGAGAAGCAGATTACATCGCTAAGATAGGCAGATCTGCGCCTCCGTCCCCGCGCGCGTTTTCTGTCGCTACGCGCACCGCAACGGGATGCATCTCTAGTGTGTGAACCGCCTTAACCGCCTAACAGCTAACTTCATGGTGTCGCTTTTTCGTTGCATGCTGCGTTCGTAAATTCCGTTACATGAAAAATATCAACCTTAATGCGCCAAAAGAATTATAACTTTTATAATTTCAAAAACCTATTATACTACCTAAGAGTTTGTCTGTTTTTGTTATTTTTAATGAAATTTATTATTTCGTATTTTTATTAATATTTTTTTTTATATTATTTTCAAAGACATTGAATTCTGCCTTACGATCAGCAAAAAACCGTCGAATCCCACGACCCGCACCTAATGATCGTGAACCAGTTTTTATTTGCCCCCATTACATTGTGCTTGATCGACAATTCACTTTTATCATCAGTAAAAGTGCTCATTAGAAAGTGTCTATTAAGTATAGGTAACTTTGTTATGTTAAAAGTGTTTGTGGTGGTCTGTGAGTATGATTCACTTACAAACTTTTTTGTTTGACCTACTACCTATACTTTCATTCAGAGAAACATTTTGTAAATCGGAACGCGAAAGCTTGTCTATGATCTTATTTTTTTAACAGTATTCGTGTCTTTATTTCTAAAAGCAAAGGACTTTTTCTTATTCAGCTTTGACTGGAATAAAGGTACAATCAACGTAAGTAATTGTGTATAAAATAATACATTTCTCATCTCTCTCTCTCTCTCTCTCTCTCTCTCTACCGTTGCACCAAACGGTCGTATAATAATAACAAGCTTATATTTTGGTTGTCACATCTTTTGTTACATCTTTTATATCAAAATGAAATTGTATTACAATTTAATTAAAATAACTTATTAGGGTTTTTTTACACATAATTCATATTTAATCCTGACGTTTCAACTACTTTACAGGAGCTGGGATGACAGGATGATTAAGGCAATGCAAATTTATGCGATAAAAGTATCTAGCAAAAAGAAAATAAAATAACAAAACTTTCTCTTGTAAAATTTTCTTAGAGAATATTTTTGTGTTATTTTCTATGGGGATAAGCAATGACATAAATGTATCTTGCATTACGATAAATAAAGTAGAGGATGATTATGCATTTTAACAATTTGCTTAACAGTTTTAGACCTAAATGACATATAAGAGATATTAAATTTGCAACGATATAAATAATTTACTAGTAGGGTTCGTTGGACCATATTGCCTTAAACATCGGTTACGCTCAAACACCTCAAGGATCCGTGTCTTGAATAGCAATTCCAAAGGTGTAGAAGACCAACATTGTAATTCTTGTTAGTGATACCTCTATGGTAATTGGTTTATCGTTTTGTCAGGGTGCATCATTTGCATGCCCAGGTTGCCTTCCGCGTCGCAGACGGCCATTCGAAAGTACAGCTGTGGGCGTTATTAATTATCGCTAATACGGTTAAACAAACTGAGGTTGATTGAGGTTTTTGTTTTTTATACCGCCTTGACATTGTATTTTTCCACTGGTTGCATCGCAATGAGCAAACGTTTTGTCCTTTTTACCAAAGATCACGAGACATGGCCGCTGTCGCATACTAATCAACTGCAGTGGATTTCCATTTAGTAAGTCTATTGGAATTTAAAATTATCTAACTTAATGATTTAAAATAATAATATTATTTATATGTGTAATTTTCTAATAAAGCTTATCTTCATTTTTACTTAACTGCAGTATAATTCCACTTGGCAAATTTATCAGAATTAAAAATGATCTAAATTTAAGATGGCATTGAAAATGCAAAATATTAATTTTATTTATATGATATATTTTAATACAAAAATACTAGAAAAAACTCGACTCGACTCACAAATTGTTCTAGCCAGGACTGCCTAAAAACAATCTGTGAGTTGAGTCGTTTTATTCAAGGATTTATCTATTAAAATATATCTTCGTTTTAACTCAATAAAAGTAATTATATAATGTTTAATTCTGACATTTCTAAGCCGATTGTACTTTTAAATAAAACTAGATTAATAACGTGATAATTCTTGTTTTTTTTAAATATATCATGGAGTCTCGAGTTTTTACAATACAAAATATCTAAGCATATTATCTCACCAACAAACTGCTTTGTAGTTTGGCGCCATTACATAAGTACATTTATGTAAGTTAATTTGGAAGTAAATTTGAATAAAACACTTTTTTACGGATTATGCGCAAAATCCGTAAAAAAGTGTTTTAAATTAAATGTGTTAAAAAAATGTGTTAAATGTGTAATGTACGCGGAAGTGTAAGAACTAAATTTGGAAGTAAATGTAAAAAAAAAACATTGAAATTCAAAGACGTTGAATTTTGACTTACGGAAGGACCTATGAGCACAGTATGACAGAGATCATTGTCTTTGACAAAATATTATATTTCTTAAAAATACACGAATTCCTTCCAGATAAATTAAAATGTAGGTCAAGAGACACTTTAAAATAAACAAGAAAATAAAGCAAATGGAATGTTTTCTTAGTGATGAGTTGAGATTAGTAACTCTACCATTTCCTTTTAGGTTTGTGTCTAGGCTGGTCACGTCCTAGGAAGTGGCGAGGGTTTTCCTTTGCAATTAGCACTCCAGGCCGGCCTCAGGCGTCAATGCCGACGCCTCATGTATCGACGATTATATAACACGCGACCTTTGTCTCAGGCGCTAATGACAACAAGATCTGATACTTTTTAAACAATTACAACGTCGAATGTTAAATATAGGGACTATTGTATTTAAAATTTTTAATTATTTATTTAAAAAGGGATTTTTAGGGCATCGTTGGACGTTTAATTCGTTCGGGTTATAATTACTGGATTAAGTTTCAAAGAATAGTGAGTGAAGCGATTGAAATTAACGAGCGAAAAATCGTGAAGACTGATTCTAAATATTTAGTGTCTAGAATCCAGTAGTTTACTTGTGTAAATGAAATGAAATGAATAATAACTTTATTCAAATGCACTTAAAATAAGTTGTTTTGAATCGTGTAAAATTTTTACCTACCACCCATTTAGGACGTCTTTTTACTGACAAGAAGAACGGGCGCAAAAAACTCCTCAGCTGTAACAGAAGTAACGACATTTATTGTCCCCGGCAAATAAATTGAACATGATTTTGAAATCACGTGACATGCGCAGTAGTGAATAATGTACCTAAACTTGCTACTGCGCATGTCACGTGATTTCAAGATCATGTTCATCTTATTTGCCGGAGACTATACATAATTCACAAAAAACAACATTATTCTGTTATGACAATAATAGGAGTGCTATGGTCTCATTAGATAGTTGCTTACAACATAGTCAAAAAGTGTCTGTTTTTAAATAAGAATTCATTTTAAAAACTTATCTGTAAAAAGTATCTGTTTTAAAAATAGTAAATAAATAGGGAGTTTACAGGCAGTGCCTATCGGTATCAAGTGTAATAAAAGACGGCAGAAAAACATGTGCTCAACACCCACGCGAAAAAGAAACAGTTTTTATTTGCAGACAGTGGTACCGGTATCGACCGATATGTTTACCCATAAAACCCACCAGAAAAAGTCAATTCTTCCTTGATGGCAAATGCAACTGCGCCAAAGTATCACCTCAAAAATAATCCTGTTTTTATGAATGTTAGTGACCATGAAAAATTAAAACTTATATACTGATTTTAAGGAGACACAAGCATGGTTGACTTGGGTCAACCCACTTCTTAATGGCTGTGTGTATTTTGGCTGTTTTTTTCGTAGTCTAACGCTTACGGCGTTTAGCCCAGTTAGCCATAATGCTAGAATTATTTAATCGCAATGTTTCTATAATTCATATTCAAAATAAGGTTAATGATGATTAAAATCTCAGGTAAGAAGTGGGTCAGTGTGTTTTAAGTATTGAGTTAATGTTACGACTTTCATTTGATATTAAAATAATTATAAATAAATATTTGTGTAGCACAGTAATTACGCTTTAAACGAGACATGAAAAACCTTATATTTCCGATATCTACAGAATCTAGACCAGATTTATGATTTTATGCTACTAGCTTTTACCCGCGGCTTTACTCGCGTTAATGTAGACTACCATTTAAAAGTTATATTTCTACCATTCGGGAACAAGATACTTTGATCTGGATAAAAGTTACTATATATACGGTCGTTTTTGTACCTCTGGCAGTGTGTATGCAAAATTTTACGATGATCGATTGAGTAGTTAAGGCGTGTAACAAACAAACTTACTTACATATTTATAATAATAGTGAGAACTTTAAGGTTTATACGTAGCCTATCATTTGCGCAATCATATACTAAACATTGAAATCGATCAACTCGTTCATTATTTATAAAAGGACATACAGACAGTCAAACAAAAATTTTATAATAGTAGAATTGGTATTAGTGAGTCATAAAACGAATATTTATATTTAGTTGTTACACGTACACATTACACATTTAAATAAAATAACTTATTTGGAGTTTTTTGTGCATAATTTATATTTAAAGCTGTCGTATCGACTCCTTTTCAGGAGCAGTGATCACGAATATTTATCATAAAATTTGTCAAAAAAGATAAGTGTAAAGACAGAATTATATAGTAGTATAATTTATACTGTTCGAAGTCATTGAAATCATCTTAGAAGATGCCGATCACCTTCTATAAGAACGAGAATAACAAAAATTGTATGGGACCGTCCATGATACAACGAAATCTAATAAATAAAATGGAGTTACTTGTATTTCTCGTCTATTAATAAATTGTTATGCCTTCAAGATTTTGAATTGATAAAGTAAGCTTTCTGTTTACCGCACACCAATTAGCCTAGTCCAAATTAAGCACTGTAAGGCTTATGTTATTAATACTAGCGTAACGGATAGACATACATTTATAATACGCAAAATAACTAGACAACACAAAATACAAATGCAGATATTAATCTCATGAATATCTGCCCCTTTTGGGACTCAAAGCCAGGACCAGCGATGCGAAAGGCAGGATTGCTACTGTTACACCAAACGGTCGTTGTCGTTATCCTAAATTGTAGTTTTCCTAAAAAATCTGTACTCAACTCACACCAGAGCTGTGAGAGACTAGAAGAATAAAATTAGGACTAATAATGTTTTAGGGAGTAGGCTCGCTTATTCAGCTCCTGACCCATTTCCGTGATTTTGGTTACATATTAATTCCGCAGAATTAATATTAACCGATGCAAATTCGAGCAGGAAAACTCCTAAATAATGTTTTTCTGTTGTTACAACTTAAAAAATAATTTTAGCAGGACGGATTAGCGTAAAGCAGTCCTATTGGTAAAAGACAGTGAGAACCCCGGCGGTCTTATGAACCTGGGCCGGTTAAAAAAAGCAATCAGTATTGTAACAATCGTCGTTTAGGTCTTTTTACTAGCAATTGTTAAATAATTTTTGACGACCGACTTCAGTTATTAATTATGATTTATCGGCTGTGTTTTAGATGAGCGTACGCAAATGGTGTAGTGTAAAAAGTATAGTTTTTGATGACCTGATGCTGTCATTACTCAATATCTATTTTGTTAATCTATTCAGTTTGAGCTGTTGATTTTCCATGTACCTAAATAAATAAATTATTCACCAATATCCTTTTACCCGTTATATATTTGTTTGCCAAGAAAGGTTAATCGATGTGGAAAGCTGAAAAGACCCTTACGCATTCAAAGCAATTACTGACCGGGTTTTGTATGGACAAAAGATGAATCGAACTGTGTTTGTTTAGTCGGACGCGTCTCAACAGACTAGTCCCATATTTACGTAAAATAAATTATTTATTATTTCAATAGCATTGTAAGTGTTAACCACAAAAGATAACTTAAGTCATTCTGTGACTTTAAAAAAAGAAATAAAAACCTTATATAAAGAAGTTTACAATTAAAAGAGGTTGACTTTTTTCTATATATAATTATAATAATATTTCTATAACACCAATTAAGTGTAAGAACAGCTGTGCCAATAGCAAGTTACATTTACGTTGGTACTTAAGTACTATATTAACTTTGTTTACCTTATATATCTATATAAATAATAGTCAATGTTTGTATGTTTGCCTATGCGTTTTGACACCATTGATTATATTGTGATGAAACTTTGATAGAGTGTTCTGCGGACGCGATGGTTCCCGGCCAAAAAAGTCTGTATATAAATAATTATTCTTTTTGTTTTTAATGAAACTTTTTGCACTATTATATTGTAACACAAGCTAGTAGTTTAAAACATTCATTTATTTACTTTTCAATGCGTTCTTATATGATAAATTTTAATAGAACAATACAGGAAAAAATCGACTCAGCTCACAGGCAGAATAGTTTCAGTTCACTCTCCCGCCTTAGAACAATTTGTGAGTCGAGTCGATTTCTGCTAATATATTTTAGTGCAAAATTTATCACTTAAGTTGGAATTTATTTATGTGTGTCTTATTTTTCGGGTTTAATTTTTCTTAATGGATTCACTCTTGATCCCAGTCGAGCACGGGGGCAGGACTGGATCCACGATGAAATGAGCTAACCTTGAAGGTGCCTATTCACCCTGGCTCTGAAAACGGACGGGTTATAAGTATTCGGAAATGCAGACGCAGCGAGGAAGTTCCATTCCTTTGCTGAGCGCATTATAAAAGATATTGAGAAGCGCTTGGTGCGACAGGTGGGAATAGCGACCAAGAAAGGGTGGTAGCCCGCAGTGCGTCTGGATGTCCGATGGAAAAAGGGAGATGGCGGGCGGTATAAGCACATGAAGCTCCTAAGCACACTCTTCTAAGAACATTCTGTAGAAGACAGATATGTTTTTTTAAATATTTAGCTACTTTTTACATAATATATATTTTTTTTACGCATAAAATCAACGACTTTATTTTACATCACTATGACTGACTATCTATGACTATCTATGACCATTATTGATGTTTAGGTAGTCTGCTTGTCTTCCTTAACTCTGTATGATGGTCACAGATAACCTTTTAAGAGTTCTCACGGGATATGAAAGGAAGTTGAAACATCAGGATGACTGTTTATTTTATATAAAAAACGTATACAACACTGAAAACACTTTCGTTGAACGACAAAGAAATTTCCCGCTGACATCAGCAGATTCCACCGTAAATGGTGAAAAAAGCCTTTACCAAGAGTAAAAGGTATTAAACGACCTAAAGAAAATAATGTAATACAAGTCATTTCTCTGATTCGTTTTTCACGAGGGTTATAAATCAAGGCGGTGATGTAACGTGAAGCAAGTAAATGATGTACTCCATGTTTGGTAAGACGAGGAAACGCCAGATTTTTCGGTTCATTTCGATTCACTTTGCGTTCGAAGGCCGTGTCTCGGATGATTTGCGCGGATTACAATTGTCTCATACTAAACTCTTTTACGTTTTGTTTAAAGTCCTTTTTTCAAAAACGCTAACCGGATGCATTAATATAATTTATTTGTACAAGGCTGACAGTCGTATCGCTTACACTTAAAGTCTACTTTTGAAGTCGACGTTGTGAACAAAAATAAAGCGATTTAACTGAATTGATGAGAACTTCCTGCTTCCGTGGAGATGTTGGCATTGTTCTTTATTTCGTATTAAGATCTTCAGTCTAAATGATATTCAAATTGGTCTGCAACAAATCATTGTTGTTTGCATTGACATATACTAAACATACATCTTTGTTTCTCTTTTAAATTTTTCGTTTATTCCCTGTATATTATTGAAATAAAACATTTTTCATTTTCATTTCATATTATTGCAATGTTTAAATGTACTTACTTAAAACAGATAGTTGTTGGCTGTCTTATAATCAACAATGTAATGAAACCATAACACTACTATTATTGTGATTAAAGAATAATATTGTATTTTGTTCATAATATATGGTGACGATGTATTATATTGCAAATGTCGTTACTTCTGTTGACGCTGACGAGTTTCTTGCGCCCATTCTTCTTGTCAGTTAAAAGACGTCCTGAATGGGTAAAGGGAAAAATGTTGGACGATTCAAAACAAGTTATTTTAAGTGCATTTGAATGAAGTTATTTTTGTTTCATTTGTTTGTTTGTTGTAGTTGCAAGTTACTCCATTTTTAGAATTTACACGTTCTGACAATAATGGGTTTGAATGACAGCGTTACGTTTTTGTGGGCAAGTTTTGTTTTACACACACACACAAACTATTTTTATAATAAAAATAGTTATACCAAAAATACCTGTGCTGGACATTAACTTTCGTAACCTCCCCAAGTTTGGTGCACGTACGTTATAATCATAGCCTTATCAGGGTGTCGTCATAAAATGATAGGACGGGACTGTCACCCATTTACACATACACTAAACATTAGTTAACTAATAAATTAAAAGCTACATAAAATTAGAATAAAACGAATACGCAAGTAATGTACCTTAGTCATTTTTTATAAATACATTTTATTGATTAATTTTAATTGAATATTTAAACATAATACTCATCTTTTGATATGCACTTTAAAATGTCGTTCTTTTATATTTATTTCATGCTGTGATTACCTATAACTTTAAGAATAGTTAGCCATTACGTCTTTTTGTTCTTTTGTTTGTAAGACTTTGTATCTTATGTTGGTCAATTATTAAAAGAATAAATTCAACTTGTTTCAAGTGTCAAGCAGGATTCGAAACCACATCCCTTGCTTATTATCGATAAGCTACCAAAACCCTTACAGACCCGTCGAATTCTAATTATTTAAAAAGAAAGAAAAAACATTTATTGACACAAGCATACACAGAGAATACAAGAATAGGAGAAGAAAATAAGGGTCGAACAATATGAAAAATAAAGACGAATAAAAATTGAAAACTATTGCGTGGGGTCAACAAATACCCTGTCTCAGCATTTTGCTTCTGTGTCATTCACAGAATAGACACAAAGGCGCTGTTATTCGGACAGGGTTTTCTAGCGCCATCTTTGTTGAGATTTTTCTTGTAACAATTTCTTTCTATATAAAAATATAGTATAAATCTAGTAGTTTTATCTAGTAGAAAATGTAGTAAATAAACCGGCCAAATGCGAGTCGGACTCGCGCACCGAGGGTTAAGTTAATTGTTCTTTTATTACATGAATCAAGATAAATGAAAAACCAAAACCTAGCAAACAAAACTTTGTGGTTTGAAAACTGTTGTAGAGTGTCGACTTATACGTTTTTTTGCGGCATAAACCGACGTATCTTTTTTAGATTAACTTAGAAGTTTGATTTTTTCACAGCTTCAATGGAGACTTATATGGTTTTAATTTCAACTCGATACATCCACGTGTTCCCGAGATAAAGGGTCTTGACAGACAGACGGACGGGCAACAAAGTGATCCTATAAAGGTTCCGTTTGAGGTACGGAACCCTAAAACCAGAAAAATACAATAATTTTATATGTATTTTTTTAGATTTATTCAAGTCGCTTTTTATTGTTTTGTCAGTCAAATGTGAATGTTTTGAAATTGAGTTATCGGTTCAAGTGTGAAGTGTCGTTTGTCATATCAGAATGGACCAGTTTATCTATCGTGAATAACCTTGCGGTAGAACAATGGGACTTTTCTTATGATATATGGTACAGTAGATGTCAAACGAAATATAATAAAAGCATTGCTTTAACTCCGTTTCGAATAGGTTTTTGATAAATTGACGTTAGAGTTAAGCAAAGTTACAGGGACAGAGCTAATTGCATACGTAATATGATAAATTAGGTATTTTAATAGAAAAAAAAGAAAAAATCGACTGGGCTCATGAATTATTCACAGAATAATGAGAATAACTTTACTTTTTCTTATTTAGTTCTTACACTTCCTCGCACATTACACATTTGAATAAAACACTTTTTTACGGATTTTGCACATATTTTATTTTATATTTAATCCTGACGTTGTCCTGTAGTCACGACTCCTGTAAAGAAGTCGAAACGTCAGGATTAAATATAAAATAAATTATGCGCAAAATCCGTAAAAAAGAGTTTTATTTTTTCTATTAAAATAATTTATAGTATAGGTACCACTTAAGTTCACTTAATATTAACATTTAACATTATTTATCATTTAAGTTGTGATAAATAATGTTAAGTGATCAATCATTTAATTCAATTCATAAAAGTATGCAATTTTTCATCAATGTTTTCTTATGACGCTATCACGTAAAATTATCGTCCGTAAACTAACTTTTTTATATAAGTGAATCGAAATTTCTTATATCAACGATACTTTTGGTATTTTTATGAAGTTTATATAGATGACTCATTATGGTCAGGTGATGTCAAAATATGTTAATATTTTCATAGGTTCTAGGCATAAGTATTTAGACACAAGGCAGTGTACGTCGGTGTCGCACAATGGTACCCAACTAGGTCATTGACAAAAACACTGCCAAAGAATAGAAAGGTGAAGAAGCTTAATTTTAGACGTACACAAATTTAATTACCTTTATTACTGCAGTAAAATGTCGGATTTTAGTCAAATCAAAGAAAGAAAGAAGGGAATAATATTTATAATAAATAATCATTATATTAATTACATTTTTTTTATACTAAATAGGCACGCGCTTGACCACTATCTCGCCTGATGGTAAGCGACGATGCGATCTAGGATGTGACGCAATTGCCTAGAAGATCACTATCAGATTCACTAGTGATTTGAAGACAGATTCAGGCAACGAGTTTCATTCCTAAGCGGTAAATACCGCAAAAATTGGACCAAAAATGCTTAATGCGACTCTTTGGTATATTTACCATATAATGGTAGCGCCTTTTTGTAGGTCTGGTTGTCCGATGAAAAAATGAAAAATACATGAGATAAAAAATATTACTTATACTTCTGTGCAGTGCAGTGCTGTGGTACTTCTGTGCAGCAACAGGGATAGGATCAAGGGGTGATGCAACAAAATTTCACCCGGGAATAGGTGAAGCATCCTTTTTCAGCCATCAACCTGGCTGATGATGGCACAAGTGATTATGAAGAACGGAAGTCGGTCTCATATACAATTAAATTGTCAAGTACAGTGGTATAAGAATAAAAGTAGATTAAGTAATAATAGCTTGAGAATATAAGATAATAATTATAATACAATGAATGGGTGCAGAATGTAAAAAAGCAATAAAAAATTAAAATTGTAAATTAATAAATCAATTTAATTAAATTATTTTTCCTACTAATGTATTTTTCATAAAATTACCACTCCTCTTCCCTTTATGGTATGCAATAAATATTAAAAAAAATAACAGAATTTCCTTACATTATGTTTACCATTCATTGATTTATGGGAAGAAATAGGTTATTAATTCACAAGGTTTTAAAAGCAAGGCCATTTCGTTCTTTGTTCAGAAGTCGTTTTTCTCATGAAAAACTTCAGGTTCCCCTAACAGAAATTGCTTTAGAATATATTTCTATTAGCATTATAATCTTGATATACGTAAAATACAACTAATACCTACTTTCCTTCAAAACTTATGGTTAGATATGACATTTAAATGAATAATTCAATTCTTAGGTTGACGATTTTAACTTTTTTTAATAGTCTAATAATTTTAGTAAGAGTTTCGATTCATAATAAAGTTATATTTGGAATTAGGTAAAAATTAATAAGATATGTGTACTAGCTATTAATAAGATTAATTTTAATAGAAAACAACTAGAAAAATCGACTTATTTCACTGCCCGAGAACAATTTGTGAGTCGAGTTGATTTCTTTCTAGTATTTTTTTATTAAATTTTATAAAAAAGGACAGCAAACAGACAGAATATAAAAATAACAAAAAAACTTGTATAATTAAGGAGGCCAAAATAAAAATAAAAAGTGATACTTAAATTAATGTATTTTTCTGAACATTTTATTGGCCATCCATCGTAACATTTAATGTGCGTTATAAAATTATAAAGTAATTTATGTTCATATGTCGTAATAACCCTGTGGAATTCAGGCGTCACAAAAACGAAGTCGCTAATTCGATGTCCGATCATTAGGGCAGGTATCAGCAGCCTAGGGTTGCCCACCTGGCCACCCTTGGTATTTTTACCTGTATTTATATTTAGGAATGTCATACAAACTCGGCGAATCTTACCGCTATTATTGAAAAAAAGGAAAAAATATTCCATTTCATAATGTGTTAAAATGTCACTGGCTCCCTACGCGTAGGGCTGTCTACAATAAGTAAATTTTTATTACATCTAAAGAAATTATTAGAAGAAATTTTAATAATTTTGATTGTTTAATGTTTATGATGATTTTGATGAATAAATGTCATTTAATATCATAAAACGAATATCTATTATATTTTTTGGACAAATTTTATGATTCTTTTTATGAATCACTGATACAAATTCTACTTTTTTATTTTTGTCTGTCTGTTCTTCAATAAGTCAATAATAAGCTATCTGATTTCAATAAAATTTGGTATATAGTAAGGACATATGATTGCGCAAATGATAGGCTATAAATTTTATCAGTCAAAAACCTAATCTATCTGTATGTTCTTCAATAAGTCAAGAACAGGTTGACCGATTTCGATGACATTTGGTGTAGGGTAAGAAATTGTGATAAAGCAAATGATAGGCGATATATCATATCGGTAGAAACCTTATAGTTCAAAGTAATATTTTAATATGAAAGTGAGTTTGTTTGTTCCACTTTCACGCCTTAACTACTCGATCGATCATCATGAAATTTTGCATACACTTTGCCAGGGGTACAAAATAGTACATAGGATACCTTTTATCCAGAAAAAAGTTCTGTACCCGAGGGATTGTAATATAACTTTTAATCATTCAATCTACATTAACTTAAGCCGCGGTTAAGTTTTTTTTTTTACTTATACTGGCGGCCCGTCCCGGCTTAGCACGGGTGGACAAAATTCTTTAATTTTTTTCTATTATTAAATATTTTTCTGTTAGCGCCATCTAGCGTCCGGTAGACGAACTACTTGCGGTTAACGCGTTGCTTGGGTAACGTTATTGATACAATGGAAAAAGAGCGGACGGACAAACACACAAACCACTGTGATCTTGGATTATAAATCAGTGCCGAACAACTGCCTAGGTATTGGATATTTACATACAAACATACATAAAATCAGGCCTTTTTCCCCTAGTGGTAGGCAGAGATCACTGATTTCCACTTACCATGATCCTGACATCTCTCGCTTTTTCAACTCTCATCAGCCTTTCCATATAAAGTCGTCGATTAAGGGTACTTTTGATCTGGCCCCTTTTCAGGACACATCTATTTGGATATTTGCTGTTTAAAAATCTGTCTTTTGATGTTTTGATGAGAGAATAGTTATTTATATTTCATTGACACAACTTCTTGAAAATTATTGACAAGGTAGAACCCTTCCATATAGCTAAGAGTTCCGTATGTTGTAGTTAAAAGTTTTGTATTAAAGTATACTTACCAATTATTAAAGTATACTTAAAAGACGTCATGAATGGGTGGTAGGTAAAAATGTTGGACGATTCAAAACTACTTATTTTTAAGTGCATTTGAATAAAGTTATTTTCATTTTCATTTCAAAAAATTATCTATTTAATCGAACTACAAAATGTCACGGTTTCTTATTTTAGTGTAAGTAAAACCTTAAAAAATTAAGAGGTTAGCATAATAAAAACAAATAGTACCAAAAATTAAAACACAGGTCTTAATCTTTATTCTACCTTATACAAAAGCAAAACTATCGAAATATACGTTTTTACACAAAAGAATGTATCTTTTCAGGGCCGTCTTTAACCTATAGGAGGCCCAGGATATATAAGAATAATGGGAACCCTCTGACTTTGACAGAACACTTTTTTATAACTAGAATAAACAATGAAAGTAGATAAACAAGGTTTCAGATTTATTTATTGACAGTCAATAGATGAATAGTTAATCTTTAATTTAAATCAAGCTATTCTTACATATTTTAAATTATCTAAGCATGCTGAAATTTGATAGCCTTATTTTTCCCGAGAGTAGAATAGCTTCGTGGTTGCAAAAGAATTAGCTCTAATTAAATAACTTTTTCAGAAACAAATTTCGGTATTGGTTTAGTTGTAGTAGAAGGGTCTGTATATTTTTTAGAATTAACTTATTTTTTCACAGTTTCAAGGGACTGTAGACCGGATTATATGGTTTTTAATTTGAACTTGATACCTGCACGCGTTCCCTAAAGGGCTTTGATTTTATAATTGTATATATTTTTTGCATTTTTTAATGCTATGTTATAACATAAAATGTTTTAATAGTAAATACTAGATAAATCGATTATTTCTAGCATTTTTCTATTAAAATAATTTATCTTTTATAAGGGTTATGATACAGACAGACGTACAACAAAGTTAAACAAAGTTACAAAGTACAACTTAGTTTAACGCCTCTTAATTTAGTTTGATAGTGTGTGTCGACACCTACACCCAATAAAACTGCAAATCATCGTAACGCTTCGCCTTTTACTGCAAACCCTAATTTGATCTAGTTAATAATAACATAACAATTAGTTTTCATTAAAAGTGATCCTATAAGGGTTCTATTTTATCCTTTTGATGTACAGAACCCTAAAAACCTGAGCTAAAAACAAAAGAACTTGTAAAAATCTAAGATTAGCAAACATTAGTATTCTTTACAATGCGATTTTTAAGACGGATATAGACAAGAATAAAATTCACACATTAAACTTTGTAACGTATGGCCACAGAGTAAATAAATTCTTGTATGACTAACGAGCGTGAATCAATATTGGCTAAAAGATCGCGTCTAGAATATTTACCTTAACGATGACTAATAAGTTATCTTAAAAACTGTTTAAAGAATAACCATTTTAAATAATACCGTAGTTTAAGTTAAGTGAATATTAATAGTTCTTATTTCTTTTGCTATTTTCTGAAAATACAAAGTTTCGTTATTAAATATAATAACTTTCAAAATATTACCTAATTGTAAGCTTATAAAAATTAAGTTATTTAAGAAATTGCAAATAATGCATCAGTACTTTTGTTATATTTTACAATTGAGTGTGGAATAGGTATCTTGCATGTAATTAAAACAAAATCTAATATTTTTTTAAATATTCTTTAAATATGTAATAAACTGACGGCATTCGTTAAAATTGGTATTGTCCCCGGCAAATAAGTTGAACAAATTTGCTATTTGATATTTAATTGTTTGCTCTGTGAGCTTAAAATATTTCAATATTTTATAGGATTACATTATAGGCTTTGACGTCTAGTTATGCTTTTGGGATAGAAATACAAACATAAATACAATCACGATCTTTTTCCGCAAAGTACATTCTATACATAGAAATTTCTATTATTTTTTAAGATATACTTTTTTTTCGTGTAAAAATTATGCATAAACGAAAGTAAATTTCAAAACAAATTGAGCGCCTTCCCATTGGTTGTGACGTCACATGACATGAAGCCATGCGTTTGCCGCCAACATATATCATTACAATGTATGTAGATTTACACATAGTAACGTAGCAAGTCATGTCATGAGACGTCACTCAAAGTGCGTGAAAATGGCAGCTGTTTAAATTAAGATTAATGCACTGACCCAAGAAAATATTTTTTTGAACAAATTTTTTTTTAAGTATTTTTCTATTAAAAATGACTTGATTTAACGATTTATACAGTAAAAAAATTCATGCAAGAAACCTATTGTCATTTGGAACAGTACATAATATACAATCTATTGTCAAAGTCTTACGATGGGATTTAAAGTTAATTTAACGCGTGCCGAGGTCCCAGGTTCGATTCCCGGTAGAGTAAATGTCGAAAAACGAACTTTCTATATTGGGTCGGGTCTCGGTGTTATATCACCTTCATTGTAGTGCTTTATCTACTTAACTACGTGATGTCTAATATATGTATAAATATATAAAACAAAAATATATATGTTATCGTATCCATTAGCCAATACGTATTCGCTATAAAGTTCATTTGATATAATAATATGTTTCGTATTTAATCTAGATATTAAGTAATGTTCCGAATTGTTGACAGTTAATTTGTTTTTTCCTCTAGTTGAAAGTTTATCATTTCGTACATTCGGTATCAAGAATATTTATTTCTCATAAAAACTTACAGTTTGCTTTAAATGAGATAAGACATAATAATATACATCCAAAGTAACGGTGATTTTAAAGACAAAATAAGAAACTATGAGCCTTAAAAGTACCTAATATAGGGTCTACATTAGTACTACCAAATTATAAATTACAAACAAACACAATTACATTTATTTATTTTTTCGATAAATCTTGAATTATAACTATACTAGCTGACCCGGCCACGCGTTTCTGTGCCGACTGCAGCACCATCTGCCGGGCTGATTTGTGAATCTAAACCATCCAGGGCGCCACCCAAACGCATAAGAAAAAAAACAATCAAATCGGTGCAGCCGTTTAGGAGGACTTCAGTGACATACACACGTACAGTAGAATTATATATATAAAGATAAGAGACTATGAATATTCTACATTGTATACAAAAAGGTATATTGAGCAAAAAAATCTATATTTACTTACGTCAATAATTCCGTAACTTAATTTACTGTTGCCTAATGAATACCGCGACTAATTCTTACAAAAACTCAGATGGTTCTATGCAAATGAACGAGCACAACGCTCATGTAATTTGCATATTTATTTCTCGAAAATAACAGAATATCTGAGCGCGAGATTTAATAGGAAGGTAAAAAAAAGCCCTTATTCGCAAACTAGTTTGACTTGTGAGGAAAAAGCGAGTAAAAACTGCGCCTGCGCCGATCACGGGATGAGTCAAGAATAGGGTTATCTCAAGCTACAAAAAGTTCTTAAAGTTTCTTAAAGTTAGCACATTTGTCTTTGAGGTTTTTTGCTGTAATAAGTTAGTGCTTCTAGATATAACTATGTAAGAGCTATATGTGAGCGGAACAGTAATCATTGTTCTTCTAAATTCAAGGTCAAGGTCAATCGCCAAGGTGATTAATGGTCCAAATCAAAATTTGATTCGTTTTTCAAACGATATAATTTTAACTTTATCTCAGCCGAAAGATATCAATGCTGGACGAAAATAAAGTCTGCCAAGCATCTTTAAATCATGCAAAATCCATAATTCGGGAAAACTCTTCGCTTTGTAAATTTTAGATGTTTTTGCGCGAAACAATCTTATGAAGATTCTTCACACAAATATTGTCTTTTATCTCCTAAAAAAAGAAAGATTACTTGTTGATCAGATCTTATATAATATATGCTAAAATAAACACGATTGTATTGATTTACTTAATCGGATATATTTTATAGTACCCGATAGACTTCCCCGTAGGGCTGACAACAACACTTCTCCCCGCGAACTTCTTAAACTTATGCTGGCAAGCGAGCTCCATTGGGGCGTCTTATGCATGTATATAACTTATACTTCCATCCCCTTTGCTCTATCGGATATCTAGACACACTGCGGGCTACCCTTCACATTCCCGTATCCAAAACCATTTCTGTCAACATGTATTTGAACTATAAAAAAATATTACTTTCGTCTACGAGTTACACTTGGAGAAATAGAGTTGCCAAATTGAGTATGGTTGACGTCACGTCGGCTGTATAGTACGCGCAATAAAACTACAGGGTGTGACGGTTTGTGCCTCTAATTACAGTAATTAATTGAATCTTGTATACACACACGAAGCAGGTTTGGCTCGTGATATAACAGTGTAAATAGCAAGGCTTCACTATAAGTAATTCAATATACTTTCGCACTTTTTCGTGAGAAGATATAGTCCAAAAACCATACCAGGCTAGGGTTATAAATCGCGATTAACAAACACTTATACAGTTTTTTTGTAATAAAATTGCTTTAACGTTCACTCAAACATATTAGCCAAAGCTTTTAAATTCTACAAATAGTATAGGTATGTGTTTCCTGACATACAATTTAGGGGTCTTCAAGTCACTAGTGAATAAGTGTCTCCTAGGCAAGCGCGTCACATCCTAGACCGCTTTGTCGCTAATCATTAGGCGATATATAGCAGTAAAGCGCTTACCTATTTACAATAAAAAAATATTGGCAAAATAATCCATGTACCATCCTTATAAAGAAAATCATTAGTTATCATATTACAAATTCATTAATAATTATGTTAATAATGTTTTTTGTAGCAAAATAAACACTATTAAAAGAACTAATAAAAACGTGAAATAAAAAATTTATCACAATAAAGTTTTCATTTGACGACCAACCACGGTGCAACGGTAGCAAACCTACTTTTCGCATCGACGGTCCTGGGTTTGAATCCTGGAAGAGGCAGATGATTGTGTGATGAACGCTAGCATTTTTACCTGAGTCATGGGTATTTATATATATTCCTATAAATATTAAATGTCTATATATCATATATGTATGTTATCCGTTACCATTATAGTTTCGACTCCTTTACAGGAGCCGTGATCACAATCATTCAGACGCGGAAATGTAAGAACTAAATAATAATATTTTCAATTACGAGTGCACCATGTTGCGTTCGAAAACACAATAGTATTTTGTAAATATTTAATTATTCAATACGGTTATAGTGTCTGTGTAAACTGACGACGTCATCTTTTATTAATGTCAGCGATGACGTCGGCTGTTTTGCCGCCTATTATGGAAAAGTGGAAAGTTTGGTTCACAATGGATATATGTATAGGGTTCAGTGGTAATTTGGATATTTATTAAAGCTATGATTCGAAATTTGAATTGAATTGTCGGTGCGAAAGGCAGGATCGCTACCGTAGCATCAAACGGTCGTTAAAATATGAGTAACTGGCTATGAGAGAAAGAGAGAAAGAACTTGAGTGCTCGCACCACTCTTTTGCCCCTACAGTAATATACGAAACGTAACTCTCTCTCTTTCTTTCTTCGTTACACTTTTCGTAATGCGTAAACGTAAGTTGAATCAAATCATAGACAAATATAGACTTTAGAAAAGCGCGCGAAAATGTTTGCTCTACATATCGCTGACCGAAGAGATACCATAAGGTAATCATACTGTATACATATTAACTTTGCTACTATATACTTATCTTTATCGTCGACTATATAATTTAATTTATTATTTATGGTCCACCTGAATAACTGAAACCGCCAGGTGTTTGCGACAACAGAAGTTTACACTTCCTACAATTTTCAGGTAGTTCAGTGAATATATTTGATTTTAAAAACTGTTTTCGAAGATTACGAAAAAAAATCTTAGAGAACTGTTTAAAAAAAACAATTAAGGTTAGTTACTTACAACATTAAAAAAGAAACTATTTAAGAGAAACAAGCGTTGCTTATCGGAAGTACATATCAATCTATAAAAATAAATAATTCTAGCATACTTCTGAAAAAAAGGTTCGGAAGTAAGCCACTTAAGGCATATTTTGTTTAAAAAAAAAAATACTTTAATTATGAATTTAAGAGTAATTTTGAAATTATTCAAATGAAATAATACTCCTTCAAAGCCAATATCGAAAAAAAAGTTGTTTATACAGCCAGCCCTTCCCACTCAATTAATTTGTCGTTTGCCATTGATGAATTGTCATATAATTTTTTTGACATAAATTTGGGGGACTTTCTGCTTGTCACTCTGCTATCATGACTTACATTTAACGTGTTCCTGAGAATAATTAATAACAATTTAGTTGTTGATTGACGTAACCACAGATTAAATATACACTCGCGAGCAACCAAATCGACTCAAGCCCTAACTCTGAGTATAGACTCTGTTTTCAAGAAAGTTATAGGAGATATTTTTAAAAACTATATATCATCTGAAAGCTCCAAACTGCAGCTTTAATAAGATATCACCATTATCAATATCCGTTCATTATCTTTGTAATTAATGATATCTAAACATAAATACAGGAAAAACAGGAATTTGTGAGAAGATGTTGTGGTTGGGTATTTTAGAAATAAAAGAAAATTGATTAAGAAAATACATAACAATTTAATAAATCAATACTTGGTATTCCCCCCCCTAGCCCTAATCACCGCTTGAAGTCGATTCTTCATTGATCTGATCAACTTTTTGACGTCCTCTTGAGGTATGTTAACCCACTCTTCCAACAATGCTGCCTTCAACTCTTCCACCGTCGAAGGGGCTTGATTTCTGGCTCGTACTCTTCGTTTTAACTGGTCCCATAAATGCTCGATCGGATTCAAGTCTGGACTGAGCGCAGGCCAGTCCATTGTACGCATCTGGACTTCATCCAAAAACTGCTGGGTAATGCGCGCTGTATGACAACGAGCATTGTCGTGCATTAAGACGAAGTCCTCGCCGACAAATCCTTCATAGGGAACAACGTGTTCCAGGAGAATATCGGTGATGTACCGATCAGCTGTAAGCCCGCCTCCTCGGCCTCCACCAGGCACGAAAACGAGCTCCGTCTTTCCCTCTAAAGAGATGCCGGCCCACATCATACAGGAACCACCGCCATATGCTACTGTTTCAGCGAAACAGCATTGGGCAAATCGTTCGCCCGGACGCCTGTAGACTCGGCCTCTTCTGTCGTTGCCATGCAGACACATTCTGCACTCGTCAGTAAAGAGAACCGACTGCCATTGGGCAATGGTCCAATTGACATGCTCTCGAGCAAACTGAAGACGCGCTTGTCGGTGGGCTGCAGTCAATTTGGGCCCCGTCGCAGCCCTTTTTGGAGTGAGATTGGCTGCTCTCAGTCGTCTTCTTATTGTCCACTCGCTTACAGCTACACCACGAACGTGCCTGAGTTCTTGTTGAACATCAACACTCGTCAGATGCCGATTGCGCAGCGATGTTGAGACAATGAAACGGTCGTCTCTGTCAGAAGTACACCGGTGGCGGCTGGTTTTTGGTCTTCGATTGAAGGCACCGGTCTTTCGAAATCGTCTGTAGACCCGGGACACAGCAGACTGGCTCAAGCGAAGCTGGGCAGCGACTACTCGCTGGCTAAGTCCTTGTTCCAACAAGGCAACAACTTGAGCGGCTTCTTCAGGTGTGGTATCCATGGTAACGTGGAAAAAATGATTGCAATTCTCGGAGATGTGTACATGTCAACTTGTGATAAGCGACTGATAAGGTGTGCCGGTTGCGAGAGCTTTTATAGGGGTGGCAGTTAGCGCAAGTCGCGGATAGCGTAATGAGCAAAACGACTCATAGTGCTATTGATGTAAAAATGAATGCGTTAGATTTAAAAAAAAAAACAATATTAGTGTTTTATGAAAGCTTGTATATTGAGCTTTCTAATGACAGTCTTTTTTTATAAATACCTTGTATACTTTACGTAAAAACAAAGTTTGTAAGCAGAATGAGGGCTTGAGTCGATTTGGTTGCTCGCGAGTGTAGCTGGAGCAGTAAGGTAAACGTAAAATCGATCGAAACGAACACATTCACACAGACGCCCGTTTCAACTAGACCCCTAAGCGAACGTGGCAGTGTGGGTGTCGTTATAAAATGGTTGATCCATTAAGTCTTTTGAATGATGAAAATAATTTTATTCAAATGAACTTATAATAAGTTGTTTTGTCGTCCAATATTTTTACCTACGACCCATTGAGGACGTCTTTTAACTGACAAGAAGAATGGGCGCAAAAACTCGTCAGCTTTAACAGAAGTAACGACATTTACGTCACCATACATAATCCACAAAAACAATATTATGCTGTTATCACAATAATAGTAGTGTTATGGTTTCATTACATCGCTGATTTCAACAAAGTCAACAGGTTTCTGTTTTGTGTAAGCATACCTAAACATTGTATTAATATACTGGGAATAAACGACAGGTTTAAGAAAGTTTTGATTATTGTAGAACCTAAATAAATATTTCAAAAAATACTAAATCGTCACCCTAGTTTTATTTACCCATTTTTAGGGTAAATTTCCCCATTTGAAGACTTTAAAAAATGGATAAAGTAAGAAAACACACGAGATAATATCATTATTTATTTATCATCGATAAACTCACATCATCATTCATTATAATTTATCATATACCTAAAAGTCACTAAAAACTAGGCTGTATGATCTTTGTACCCTTTGCGATCCCTTACGGGAAAATGTAACAAAATAGCAAAAATTGAATATTAAAAACAAATCAAAACAAAAATCGGAAAAGTGCAATATCTTTTTTATAAGCTGTATACCTATATGTTAAAAATGGTATTAGATTTTTTAAATATGAAATCAATAAAGGTTTTTTAAACCGTTCTACATATTTCACGAGTCACGTACTATATGTATGTATATCGTGTTCATGCAGTTACGGGCTTTATTTATATTCAAATAGACCATATAAATATGTGAAGATATATAAGTACGTGGCAAAGCAATCTGTTTGCAGGTTCAAACACGCAATATCCATGATTTATTTAACATTATACGGAGTAGATAAATATTGAACAATTGTTGGAATATCAGTTTACTGCATATATGTATATTTTAAAACTATCAAGGGCAATTAGTTAGTATTAATTCGAATGGGATTATTACCATTTATTTTGATGCTTTTGCTTTGTCATGTAAATATGGTTAGAACTGTCTCACTATGAGTGTTAGGGTTCACAACAAAATACCAAATGGATTAAATGATACTAATAATGTTGGGTTATTTAAGTAAAGACTTTATCCATTTCTTACCTCTCACAACTTCTATAGTGTAAAATATATCTTTGAGTGTAAGAAATTACGAACATGTATATTTTTTATTTGACATTTCTTTCAATATATCGTTAATCGTTAATATATCGTTATAAGTTTGCTATCAGAATTGTAAATTTCGTAATTAATATTATTAACATTATGTATTAGTCCGACTCTTTTCCTGCGTAACGCCTGCAAAGGTGGAATCTAGTGGAACTGTATTTAGTTATACAATCTGACTTATTTCATATGTACCTGTTACGTGCGCAATAAATAATGTTGGATTATGAAGTAAGGTGACTTCGATATTTGTGGTTATGTGCAATAGACACGGAAGTAACCTTGATGACTTCAATGCCTGTGGTGACCACGGAAAATTGGACAGATCACCAAGAACTTTTATCGAGATGAACAAGACTCCCAACTGGGCCCGCCTGGAGGGGTGAGGTCTCAATTAGGCTAATAATGATATAATATTTCTTACTTTCACACCAATTAGCCTAACCCAAAGTAAGCACTGTAAGACTTATGTTGTGGATACTAGGGTAACGGATAGACATACATATTAGCTACAAAGATATTTAATATTAATAGAAATATATATAAATACCCATGAATCAGGTACTTCCGGGACTCAAACCCAGGACCGCTGGTGTGAAAGGCAGGATCGCAAACGTTGCATTACACGGTCAATGATGACGCAATCATACCCATTACGCACTATATCTTCATGTTATAAAATTGTCTCACTTTTTTGTGTCGAGTACTAAAACCTGTAGATAAAAATATCAGCAATAAAAGGGGATTTGATAGCCCTATAAATTATGCGGAGTCCAGTGAACCCCACATGAGGTCCGGGGAGTAGGGGAAGGGTCTCTGTCACAGTACTTAATCTGTGTGTCATTAGAAATAAATGTCATCTGTGGTTTTGCGTTAACTCTACTAACTACCATTTTTTTCTATGCTCGTCTTTTCTCTTGGGCTCAAACCATCCCTAGTTTTGACCCTCAGACGTAGCTACGACCAAAAAATATTTCTTTTTATAGTAAATAGGCAGAGGCTTGACCATTCTCTCGCCCGATGGTAAGCGACGATGCGACCTAGGATGTAAAGATACCTATTCACTCGTGACTTGAAGACCTTTAATTGTATTTGCCAGGAAACACAGAGTCAGGAAAAGAGTTCCACGTCCTAGCGGTACGTATCACAAAATTGGAACCAAAACTTACCAAAAAGATAATAAGAATGTGAATCAGCAATACCTAAATATTAATACATGATGTCCGTGGGGTGAACAAACTCGGGCTGATCCGCGTTGCATCAAGCTCGACCAAAAAATTAACCGCAATTCTAATTGAGTGCTGATCGCTCATAAAAAAAGTGATCGGGAGCGCATTCTTGAGCCTGATTACACGGTGGCGCCACCGGCACCGCTATCTCAGGGCTGCCGACATTGAGATATTCATTTTATTTTTTTTTATTTTGAATGGGTTCGCTCTTGATCCCAATCAAGCCTGGGGGCCAAAAAGGATCCACGTTCGAACGAGCTAACCCAGAAGTTGCCTATTCACCCTAGCTTTAAAAACGGAGGGACACAGGGAGGGAGTTCCACTCCATTGCTGTGCACATTATAAATGTTCAGAAGCGCTTGGTGCGACAGGTAAAAAAAGCAACCAAGAAAGTAGCCCGTAATGCATCTGGATATCCGATGGAAAAAGCGGGATAGCGGTATGAGCACATGCAGCTCTTAAGCACACTCTTAAAAGTTCATTCTGTAGAAGGCCGACAGATAGGCAACTTTGCGGCGTCGAGCTAATATGTTTAGCTGTGTGTGTGTGTGTGTGTATTATTTATAACTTGAGTAATTTTGGAATTGGTTCAACATCTCGGTAGGTTTTGTTCGGTCTTATTATTGACCTAACATTAAAATGTCCTCTAATATGCAATATTATAAAGTATATATGTATAAACGAATTCAATCAATTAGAATATCTATTCGTTTTATAATATTAAAAAATTAAAGTCATCATAATAATTAAACAATAAAAATCATTTAAATAGTAATATTTTGTTATAATAATTAAAAGTTTCTTATTATAGACAACCCTACACGTAGCGAGCCAGTGACGTTTTTAACATTATGAAGTGGGTCAACGTACTGCTATGCATCTGGGAGTCGGCCTCCGATCATTTTGGCACGAATCTTCGCGATCCATAACATCATTCACAATTATTAGATGAGAAAGGTGAAAGTTTTCTTCTAATACTAATATTTTTGTATTGTCAAAAGTAAAAAACAATTAAAACAGATACTTGTTGACTTTGTTGTTATTAAACCGTAACACTACAACATTTTAATGTGATAACGAAATAATTGTGGATTTTTGTTAATATTGTAAATGGCGTTACTTCTGTTAAAGCTGACGAGTTTCTTACGCCCATTCTTCTTGTCAGTTAAAGGACGTCCTGAATGGGTGGTAGGTAAAAATGTTGGACGATTCAAAACTACTTATTTTTAAGAGCATTTGAATAAAGTTATTTTCATATATTTAGTATTTACACTTTAACGCACATTACAGATAAAAAAAACTTTGTTACGGTATTTATATAAATTTAAACAGTTAGGAACGTCCCGATTGAAATGTTGTGAAGGTAGTAGAGAATATATGACGACCATTGCCTTAATCATCCTGTGATCACGGCTCCTGGAGTCGAAACGTCAGGATTAAATATAAAAAACATCGTTTATCCGGTGTAGGTTATTATTTAAAAAACTACAATATCTTAGGTTATAAAAAAATGAAAATTAAATTGGTTAATAACAAAACAATATTGATAATTAAAAATGTTATTTAATTAAAAATACTGTTTCTAATGCCATAATTGCAAATTATTTGCAAACATTGCATCATACAACTTCAATTGGCTAGAAGAGATCTGTTTTCGAGATAAATCTATTTTTTCATAATTGTACCTTGCACCATGCATCATTTTTGTGCAATAATAGTAGTTTATGATACTGTTGCATAATAAGGGTTCTTATAACATGAGTGTGTTTTAAAAAAACGAGCCGTAGGCGAGTTTTTTTATAGTATCACACGAGTGTTATAAGACCAAGTTATGTACAGTGTCATACACTACTTTATCTACTCTCATACTATATTACGTAAAACAATGTTGCAAACAAAACCAAACTTTGTTTAAATATTGAAAAGATTTTTTAAATGTCAAATGTTGGCGCCAAGGTGCAAACATCGATTGTGAATGCGTGTTGCGTCGTCGCGGACTCGTTCATTGAAACCTTTTTAAAGTAGAGGTTCAACCTCCTTGGTCCAGCTGGAGGTTGTATAGGTGTATCGTTATGATTAAAAAGTTATATTATGATACAGGTGTCCATACAAGACCTGTATCGTAATTAAACTTTTTTTTTTATTATTTTTGGCCTGTACGTAATGTTTGTCATAAGCATTTTGTTTTCAGTTTTAGAATCTTTGTATTATAGTATCAGAGTAGATAAAAACTCATATGAAACAAGGTAGTGTTGACGTAATCACATATCCAACTATTAACTCCATAATAACCGACAAAAGAGTTTCATTACGAGTTTACACGAATACATGTGACGAATTTGAAACCTAAAAAAGTAGATGTTCCTAATGTGTACTACTGAGTGTACCACCAGTTCGGAAATTGTTGGAAGAGGCTCTTACTTTCTTCCTAACGGCATTGTACGGGTTTTCCCAACAATCTCAGTCGTCTATCTTCTCAGAAGCGATGCGTACAAGGAAATGAAATGAAAATAACTTCATAAGTTATTTTGCATCGCCCAATATTTTTACCTACTACAAATTCAGGAAGTCTTATAACTGACAAGAAGAATGGGCGCAAGAAACTCGTCAGCTTTAACAGAAGTTACGACATTTACAATATTATACATCGTATTATTATGTTATTACAATAATAGTAGTGTTATGGTTTCATTACATCGTTTTCGGAAGATTGCTTAGAGGCGATATGAGTGGGACAGCGATATTTTGCTACTCATTCTATCGTTTGCTTTTGCATCGCTTTATCAACTGACGGTAAGAGGCCAGTTCCGTGTCGTGTCGTATATGAAATTAGGCTGAGCAAACAACAGCTCACGTCATTATACTGACACAATGGGTTTACTGCGAACTGTTCCGAGGTCGATTCTTATAGAGCTGTTTACTTTTAAGCGGTTTCTTGTTACTTTAATCGTTAATTATAATATTTCTTATATTCACACCAATTAGCCTAGCTTAAAGTAAGCACTATAAGGCTTTTGTTATGGACACTAGGGTAACAGATATACATACATACATATGTGGCACACTGGCACATATCTTATATTCGTATTAATACTAGCTGATCCAGCCACGCGTTGCTATGTTGTAAATTAAAAGGAAAAGTATCCTATATCCTTAATCGGCACAAATCCAGGAAAAAATCATCAAAATCGGTTTAGTAGTTTCGGAGGTCATCGCGATCAAACACTATGACAGGGAATTTTTATATAAAACTAGCTAACCCGGCAAACGTTGTTTTTCCATGTATATTATTTCTAGGAAAAGTTTTTAATTAATTAATAAAAAATAGGGGTTGATGGTAGAGGGGTGAAAATATAGGGTTGTATGTATTTTTGTATTTTGTATCATAAAAAAATAGAAACTAAAAATTTTGTCTAAAAAATAAATAAAAAAATTTAGGGGTAGACTACCCCTAACATTTAGGGGGATGAAAAATAGATGTTGGCCGATTCTCAGACCTACTCAATACGCTCACAAAATTTCATGAGAATCGGTCAAGCCGTTTCGGAGGAGTATGGGAACGAAAACTGTGACACGAGAATTTTATATATAAGATATTCATGACTCAGGTATTGACGTATTCATCACACAAACGTCTGCCCATTCCGGGACTCGAACCTACAACCGTCGGTGCGAAAGGCAAGATCGCTACCGTTGCACCAAACGGTCATATTAAGCTACTATTAAATGTATATTTAAGCCAATATCCATTGTTGGACAGAAAACTACACCAAGGAGTTTTGAAAAATTTTCATGTTTAGCTGGTAGGTCTGAGATCATAATTCCCAAAAGGCTGTTAAGTACCTTGTGATTTACGAGAATATACTTCTAGTATAATTAAAAATTATACTAGATTTAAAAAATCTAAAAATCCCACGTTTTTCAATGTCCTAAAAAGAATAAAATAACCCTGCGGGGCAAAGCGAGGGGCCACTCAAAACGTGGGGGCGCATATTACTAAGAGGAGATTTTAAAGAGATGAATGACATGCATTGATGCCGATTATTGTAAAGATGCGCCCCCACGTTTTGAGTGGCCCCTCGCTTTGCCCCGCAGGGTTATTTTATTCTTTTTAGGACATTGAAAAACGTGGGATTTTTAGATTTTTTAAATCTAGTATAATTATTTTATTCTTTTTAATTATTAACTCAACGAAGTAACCATGTGTTACGCAACAATCGGATAAGCCCCATACAAAAGTGAAAGTTGCCGAAAGTGGACCTGAAAGTGCATCTGGAAAGTTGAAAGTTGCTTTAGAGTGCATTGTCATCGGGTTCTGAACTATCCTGAAAGTTTCAGCTTTCTAGCTTATCGGAAAGTGCCTCAAATTTAAGTTGCAAGATTTTGCCCGGACAGACAAACAAATAAGAAAAGTGAGATAAGAAAAACGTGGTAAAATAAGATGACAGCACATCCATTTTTCTTATACCAATGACCTAAAGAACTTATGTCATGGTATACAGAAATAATAACGGTATCACAATAGCGAGACACTTTAGCTGATAACGCGGTGCAAAAGCTGACGCTAGAGTGGATAGCGAAATATCGTTATTCCACTCGTATCACCTTTAAGCAATCCTTCTTTTAGAAAATCCTAGGCGACTGAAATAGAGGGGAAAACTCAAACAATGCCGTCATGCAGAAAATAAGTGAATTTACACAACACTTCATCCTCTCGCTATTATTATTACTATATATAGTAATTATTTATTCAAATTTTTATTTTATTACAATGGATATAGTTTTTATTATTACGAAATGTTTCATTTAAACACACCCCCGTGTCATTAATAGCTTAATTTCTCTCCATCTCCAAGTTGTCTTGTAAATGCTCTAAGCGCTAAGACCGACTATCGTAGCAGCTTGTATTGTTCTTTATTGCATTAAGTTTATAATCCATGTGTTGTAACATTATGTAAATTTTTTTGACGACCCTTTGGTGCTACGGTAGCGATCTTGCCTTTCGCACCGATAATCCTGGGCAAATCTCAAGGCAAACCTCAAGTCGAAGGGCAAATGTTTGTGTGATGAATACGAGCATTTGTTCCTTAGTCATGGGTATTCATATAAATTGTTATAAATAATACATTCAATATTGTGCCTTCATTTATTTAACGATTACTTTTGTAGGGACAAAACCCTAAACCCTTCAAAGTGATACCCTCATATTGAGATAATGAAAGATACTCCTCTTCTACAGACCCGACTCGTTTTCAATTAGATTACGCAGCGTGATGGCCGCCATCACAGCATGGGCTACTCCTAGGGTTGTCATGCGTCCAGATAAAGCCGGACACATTTACCCTTTTTTTGCGTGTGCGACCAAATTAGGCGGTTCCGGCCTGTCCGGTTTTTATTTATTTATTAATAACATGACCACAACCCTTAACACTTTTACAAAATTACATTTATATATTCAAACGGCCAATTAAGGTCATACTTTTTATAAAAAGATAATATTCAAGTGGACTGTGTCGAGTGGGTGTGAAATATTGATTATTTTTTATTTTTATGTATAACATTACTCACCAAGTTCAATATTTTCTTTTAAAACAGCCTGTCGAGCTACAGAACAGTAGCGAAATATTTATTTTAGCTATTTAACGACCTTCAGACGTCAGAGTAAGTATAATAGTTTGAGTGCGAGCTTAGTACTGAAAAAAAGACGTATGTTTGTTAGGCTTTTAAAATTTGAATGTTTTTTACATTTTTTTAAAAAAGCTTCCTTACGCACGCTTGACTTGGTGAGTAAGCTCGTGAATGCGTGACGAGAGCGTTACGAAAAGTGTGATCGGGCGAGTCGGACATGTATCCGTAGCGCAAGCGAGAGGATAAACTCCCACTCGCTACTCTTATTCCCACTCCTCTCTAGTTTTATGGTAAATTAAAAAAAAGCCTTGTATTTAAAGTAAAAATTTCATAAAAAATTAAGGCTTCCGGATTTTTTTAATGTCCGGCTATATTAGGTAGTCTATCCGGTTTTTCAGTTTTAATGTCTGGCAACCCTAGCTACGCCGATCCGTAACAATCTAATCTGATGGACTTACTGGATGCTCCTTCACGAAGATAGCGGGGATATCGTCTACCCGTTGATTAACTAATTTCTTAAATCCACCCTTACCGTAACATATCGCGACTTCTTGTTCAAGCTCGAGAGACAATTTTACATCAACGTTTCCTTACGATGAGGAGAGGTAAAACCGTTTTAATCCGTTCCTAAACTTATTATTGCTAAACAAAAAAATATTTTGATTTGTCATTTTTGTTAGTCTTGATAATGCTTAGTACTTCTTGATTATACACGCTGGATTTTTGCAAAATTGTGCTTATAAATCCACTTCATTTAGTACCATCTCAGCAAAGTATCTCCTTAGTCGAGTGGATTGTTAACTGGTTTTAATTTCCACGGGGTTTGATCCCCGACCAGGTCAATGAAGGAAAATATTTTTTTTTACTTTCTCGGGTCTGCATTTTGTGGTTCCTACATTGTTTCTAAATTCTGTAACACAAGTGCTGTAGCTACATAATTTGGGTTCAGAAAAGTTAATGTTGTCTTATAATTATGTATAAATATATAAAAAAATCTCTATCACATTGTTTGTCCTCGATGATCCCTGAATCTACTCAACCGATTTTGAAGTCTTTTTTCATTTTTCTGATTTTTTTAACATTTTAATTTATAACACAGCAACCCGCGGCCCGGTCAGTTAACTGTTATATAGAAGAATACGCATTTGCAATGCTAAGACCGTTACTCTGCATCAATTTATAAACTGCTATGATCACTAATGTCAGGGTCATTGTGACTTTCACACGGAAGTATTCGGAGACAGTTGCTCCGGTTTGCTGCGATCATCGTATTAAGGGCGATTGAACAATGATCGCTTATGTCCGCCGTCCAATGTCAATTTACACCAATCGACATGACACGGTTCCTTTCGGCAATGGGATCCGTCACTCATTGTTGGGATCAATTCCGAGGAGAAATGGCCTATTGGCTACGACATAAAAAAGCGAGTGTGCTTTAGATCACACGACTGAAATAAAACTTCTTAAGCTCCATCACAGATATACGAAGATTAGATATACGAAACGAAACTGGCTATGAGAGAAAGAGAGAAAGAAAATGTGTGCTCTCACTTCTCTCTCTTACCCCTCTTTCTATCTTCACTAATTTATATCTCCCTCTTAACTTCCGTTCGCCTCGTCCGATCACACTTTTCGTAACGCTCTCGTACTCATTCACCAGCTAACTCCCCAAATCAAGTGTACGTAAAGAAGTTTAACTTAAATAAATTAGTCACAGCAAATTTATGAAGAGCAAGCTTCACACCTTAGCGCACCGAAAAGCTAGCCTATCTGTCGGTCTTTTATAGATTACTGTCTGACCCGGCCACGCGGTATTTTGTGTAATAAAATGAAACCTATCCTTTGTCCTAAGTCGGAACATATCGTTTCGGAGTTCATCGCGGTCAAACATTGTGACAGGGAATTTTAATATATATATAGAGACTTTGGAGAGTGTGCTCAGGAACTGCACCATGAGCTTATACCCACCTTCTTTCATAGCATAATCCAGACGCACTGCGGGCTACCACTCGTTCTTGGTTGCTGCTGCTACCTGTCGCACCAACCGCTACTCATCTTTTATAATCTACACAGCAAAAGAGTGAAACTCCCTCCCTGCGTCTGTATTTCCGAGTACCTATAACACGTCCGTATTTTAAAGCCAGGGTGAATAGGCACCTTCTGGGTTAGCTCGCAGCTGTGGATCTTCTCTGAGGTCCCGGGCTTGATTGGCATCAGGAGCGAAGCACTTAAAAAAAAAGTATTTCAGTAGATTTGGCAATAGAATATCGAGTATTGTGTATCAAACTTCAAAAGTAACTTCAAACATTTCGTTTTCTTCGTTATTTTAAAGATGGCCGTGTTGCCAGTTCAAATTTTTGTTCTAAAAGATGCATCTGAAGGTATACCACAATACCCCTTTTTCAGTGAAATCAAAGGTAATCTTTTAGATTCTTGCAAGTAACAGATCTTTTGGTAAAGATTTTCCTTTTAAACGCCCTTTGATTTCAATCTCAACTTTTGTTTAAACAGATCTGTGAATCGATATGATCAAAATGATGTACCTATAAATAAAGTTTATATCCTTTTAAAAAAAAGTTTGGTTATGTATTTTCTGTTTTTCCTTATAATTCTCTACTATCGCTTTTGACTCATATACTCATTGGCCACGCCCGATAATTACGAAAGTTTTCTGTAATGAAAATAGTTAGCGTAAAGTCACAGTTTTGTGACAATTGTTTAGTCCTAGGGAACCGGTTTATATATTGTTCTAAACTTCCATTGTCATTTATATTATTTGAGACGAAATATCTGGGTTTCAAAAGATAAAATAAATGGTTTCAAAGTCGATGGAGATAGAAATACTGAAATGAAATTCAAATGCACTTAAAATAAGTTGTTTTGAATCGACCAACATTACCTACCACCCATTCAGGACGTCTTTTAACTGACAAGAAGAATGGGCGCAAGAAACTCGTCAGCTTTAACAGAAGTAACGACATTTACAATATACATCACCATACATAATCCACAAAAAACAATATAATTCTGTTATCACTATAATAGTAGTGATATGGTTTCATTACATCGTTGATTACAACAAAGTCAACAAGTATCTGATTTAAGTCATATGTGATAAATTATATGATGGTTCCTTAAGTTAAGTAAGTTCAATGTGTAATTTAGTACATGGCTAACTGAGCCTTAATAGATGGCATCGGTCACTACTATTTATAACACTGTAACAAGTTTTCTTAAACATTGCAATAATTCACATATACAGAGAATATACGACAAATTTAAGAAAGACGCAAGTCATAACACTACTATATTATCATCACTAAAGATTTATATCTGAGCAATTAAATAAATAGAGAATAATAATGTATCATTGCCTGTAATTGAATCTTCAGCCACAAAAGATAATGATATACTTTCCTGCGCAGGCGCGGTTTGCAACATTGTAAATGTTTCTAAGATTGCCATTATCCTACTCCCATGAAGATATATGATCCGTTTTTCGACTTTAACTCGACTGAATAGAGAGTGATGGGATATGGCTGTCGCAGGTGGATGGGGTCATCGACCCTTCGCTTGCGCCTGCGCATCCCTTGCATATTTCTCTCGGGATCTCGATTGTGCTTGTCACTGTTAATTTACTTGTATTTTTATTAACTATTTGTAATGGACGCGCTAGTAAGAATGGTTTTTTAAGATCAGCAGTTCACTTAAATAAAACAACTTTTTTACGGTTTCTTGCGCATAATTTATATCCTTACTAAGCTAATGGCCGTCATATATTTTCTACTACGTTCATCTTATTCTCAGGTAGTAGAAAATATATGACGACCATTGCCTTAGTTGTCCTGTGATCACGGCTTCTGTAAAGGAGTCGAAACGTCAGCATTAAATATAAATTATGCGCAATAATCCGTGAGAAATGTCTATATTAAATGGAGATCAATTACATTTTATTTAATAATAAAATAATGTTTTGTTTCATGAAAAATCAAATTCATTAATTGATATGTTTTAATAAGTTACACTTTATTACGCGAAAACTTAGTGGCGAAGTTAAAAGGTTGATATTGTCGTCTTCCTGAGTGCGTTTTCGAACCGTATTTCCGAAGCAGCAGTGTTGACTTACAGGTTCGCAGCACAAAGCATTATTCTTAGATCAAGTAATATTAATTAGCTTTCAACTAATGCATTACCTCACATTTATATAGTTACGATGGGGCTGACATGTTACTGTTTACAAAGCTTTTGTAAACAGTAACATGTCAGCACTAAAACAATAATGAGAGAAAAGAAAACTACTTACATCTATTTTTTTGTATACATCTACATTTTGCATGTGGGTGGGTTTAAATGTTGATGAAGACTCGATAAAAGCTAAAAACAAAAAGGGCAGAAAGTTCAGGAGGGGATAGGGGGAGGGCCTTCTAGGGTAAAATAGGGTTTCTCAATGGTCTACCGTAAAGAATAACGTTATTATTATTACATGTCTTATTAAATTGTTTTTTTCGTTATTCCAGGTCAGGAGGCGGCATGGCCCTGACGCGGAGTGTGAGCCTGCTTCTCGCAGGATATAGTCTAATATCATTTTGTAGTGCAGGTGAGTTTTGGACACTTTATACACTGAAATTTATCGCAGAGCTTCTGCAGCTATATAGCGTTTTATAGGATAAATTTCAGAGAGTTTGCAGCAGAATTGCATAGCCTTGTTCCACCGTGCCCATTTTTGCATCGGACAATCAGATTTACAAATAAACGTCACCATTATATGGTTAATATACCAAAGAGTCGTACTAAGAGTTTTGGTTCCAATTTTGTAATCAGTACCGCTAAAGAGTGGAAGTCTTTGCCTGAGTGTATATTTCCTGATTAATTTCGAGAGCAGTTCTCGATATGGCATTACTTTGAGGACTAACTGGCCGAGTAATTAACTAAGCCATTACGGCTAAGTTTAAGTTGCCTCACTTTATGAACTCGGTTTCTTATTGTTATTATTCTAATTTAAATACCAATACTTAGAGGAGATCTTAAGGATGGCCATGAGATATTTTTGTCTCGGTATTCACACAGGGAAAAAAGACAAAATTAAAAAAAAAACTTTTCTAAATACAAGCTTTTATTATTACTTGTTAAAAAACAAACAAAATTTTGTTTTTATTGCGGAGTTCCTATGGTCACCTTCCAACTCTAGATCAGATCAGCTCTATGTCATCATAATATTGCATTGTCATGCAGATATTCATGTAAAATTTCAGCTTAATCGGAAACTGGAAAGTGGGTCAAATTTTACTTGCAAAACTTCATTACAGACACCGGGACAGGTGAAAGTAAATAAAAGCTTGTAAAAATCCACTAAAAGGTCACAAGATAGGTTAAGTATTTCTTCTTCTTCTTTGTCGTAACCTCATGACTGAGGGACGTGACTATCGTGCGTTGCCCTGGCCACCATTTCTTTCCAGACACTTCTGTCTTGCGCCTTTTGGATCGATGATTGTAGGGTAGCTCCCGTAGCGTCCTGAGTTGTGTGTGTCCATCTTGTAGGAGACCGCCCTCTCGCTCTCTTTCCTTCCACACAACCAGTAATAATCAGCCTTTCCAGACTGTCTGGGTCTCGCCTGACCGTGTGTCCGAAGAACTTGAGGACTATCTGCCTACAGATTGTTGAGAGCCGTGTAGGTATATTCAACTGTTTGAGAATTGATTCGTTTGTGCGACGTTCCGTCCAGGATATTCTCAACATTCTGCGCCAGCACCACATTTCGAACGCGTCAATCCTCGATCTCACCCTCGCTTTTAGTGTCCAGGTTTCAGAAGCATATAAAAAGATAGAAAATATGAGCGTCTGCATTAGCTTCTTTTTGGTGTTGCGGCTAATACCCCTGTTCCGCCATAATCGCTCCAATCTTTTTACCGCACTTTTCGCCATTTGTGCTCTCCTGATAACTTCCTGTTCGCAATCACCGTCGTCACTGATCTGCGATCCCAGGTATACGAACTTCTGCACCACCTGCAAGTCACGAAGTTCGTAAGTTCGTTGCAGGGTACCCGTTCTATCCACAAACATTAGTTTGGTTTTTGCTCTGTTGATCAGCAGACCATACTCTCGACTGATGATAGTTATTCTGGACAAGAGTTCAGCTAGCTCTGCCTCGGAGGAGCCTATTATTGTGGTGTCATCAGCAAAGCGCAGGTTGTTTATTAAGTGGCCACCAACGCGGATGCCCCCTTTCCAATTGTCCAAAGCCCTCCTCATTATGTGTTCACCGACTAGATTGAACAATTGAGGTGATAAATTACATCCTTGACGGACTCCTCTTTCTGGATGAAAAGGGTGTGATAGATCGTCCTCTAGCCGAACCCTAGACTTGCTGGTGAGATATAAATTCTGTACCAGAAATGTCAGATGATCTGGAACTCCCATTTCTCTTATCACTCTGAACATCTGACTCCAGTTGATGCAATCGAATGCTTTTGCGTAATCGATGAAGCACAAGGCAGCACTGATGTTGTGTTCCCTGCATTTCTCAATAAGTAGCCTAATGTTCAGGATTTGCTCCCTCGTGCCCCTACCTCTGACAAATCCCGCCTGTTCTTTGGGTATTTGTTGTGCGATATAGCTTTCTAGCCTTTTGTAAAGGATTCGCAGGAGGATCTTGCTGGCATGTGAAATGATTGAAATAGTGCGGTAATTTTCGCATTTGCGTGAAGAACCCTTTTTGTGTAGAGGAACCACAATCGACTCTGTCCAGTCTTCAGGCCACTCGCCTGTTCTCCAGACTTTTTGACATATCGACAGCATAATTGTGGTTCCGGTTTCTCCCATATTCTTCAGCATTTCGGCCGTTATACCGTCACTGCCGCAAGCCTTAGGTCTTAGGTTGCAAATGGCATCCTCGATTTCCTGGCGCAGGATATCAGGTTCTGTCTCATTGTAGTCCAACACATTGTCCTCAGAATAGTTTTCACTATAAAGTTGTTGACAGTATGCTCTCCATCTTTCGAGGATCGCCCTCTTGTCTGACAACAGAGTTCTTACGTCACTTTCAATAGACCAATGCTTAGGTTTGTATTCCTTTGCAAGGTATTTGACTTTTTGGAACATATATCTGCAATGGGTCTTTTCTGAGCACATCTCTATCTCCTGGCAGATTTTATTAATGAAAGCGTTCCGGTCGTGCCTACAAAGTCTCTGGGCTGTTCTATGTGCTTCCGCGTACCGGTCTCGATCCTCATCCGAATTGAGGCCAGCTTTCTTAAGCGCCTTTCGTTCATTGAGCTTGTCCCACGTTTCCACACTTATCCACTCGGCCTTTGGAGCAATGGTCTTGTGATTCTCTTGAGATCGTTTAGCAACTTGTTTAAGAGCAGTTTTTAGTTTTGACCATGATGCTTCTGGTAGTTCAAACGGATCAATTTCTAATGTACGAAGTTTGATTGGGACTTCCCTTTGGTATTCCTTTTGCGCTGAGTTGTTTAAATTGGTGGGCCTACTGATTCTAGCTCTTTGCCTAGCTTTGAGACGAATTCTCATTTTGGAAGTAAGCAGCTGGTGGTCGCTACCACAATCCGCACCGGGTCTCGTTTTGGCGACAGAAATTGAGGACCTCCATCTTTGGCTTACAAGAATGAAGTCGATTTGGTTCCTATGTTGACCATTGGGTGATGTCCAAGTGTACAGGCGTCTAGGATGTTGTTGGAACCAAGTATTCATTACAGCCAGGTTGTTATCAGTGCAAAACTCCAAAAGTCTTTCCCCCCTCTCATTTCTTACACCCAGTCCATACTTGCCTACGATATTCCTCAGATGGTGGTCATTGATAGTTGTGCCTATCTTGGCATTAAAATCGCCAAGGATAACTATTGGCTCCTTTTTAGGTATTCCTCGTATAACTTTGTCTAGAGTGCCATAAAATTCTTCTATGTCTTCATCGCTTGAACTAGAAGTTGGTGCATACGCCGCTACAACGTGGATCGGATATGGCTGTGCTCCCAGCTTGACTCTCAAAATTCTATCATTGACACCTTCGTATCCCATCATCTTGTCGATATGGTTTTTCGCAATAAGTACAGCCACCCCGCTGAAACTTCTCTCCGGATGCCCAGATACTATGGCTAACTTTCCCAGAGAAGTTACGTAGTGGCCGGTGTCCTTTATATGTGTCTCTGTTGCACATAGTATGTCTATATGATACCTCTCCATTTCTCTCTCAACAACTTCAGCAGTTCCCGGTTTGGAGAGTCCACGAACATTCCAGGTCGCCACTGAGAGTGTATGGTTAGCTTTTCTTAAAATCCCTTTGTTGTTCTGGGAGTTAAACTGTGCAGCAGTAGCCCAATTTCCACAAGGAGCCTGCTGTGAATCTGCCTTATGGCCGGTAGCTGATTTCACACCAGAAGGCCCGGACCCCACCTGGCGCCGGGCGTCAACCGGGTGGTCCGACAAACTCATTCGATTGTCTGACATAACACCATAGTTTTCTTGGGAAACATAGTTGCGGTAGTGTCCCCATCCTTTCCGCACCAGTCTTTCAGAGGGAATTTAATCCTCTCGGCCACTGTAACCGTCTGGCAGGGCCAGCGTCGGGTTATCACATCCGCCACCCGATACTCGGCGTTGAGACTCGTTTAGCACCACCCGGGGAGCACGTACAGGGTTTTGAAGGTAATTCCTGCGGACGCGAGTCTCTCCACCCCCCCTAGTAGGTTAAGTATTTAGAAATATGTATTCTTTGCATAATTTATAAAAGATAAGATAAAGATAAAATGCTTTTTACTCAATATGAGCATATAAGACTACAATGCATTTATTGAGAGTCAACTATGCCATGGCTTTATAAGTCCTACAACAGGAACCTATGATCAGCCGCAAGAAACTCGGCAAGGTCAATTTTTTTCTCCCTCTAATGTGTTACAATTTTTATTAAATTAAAGAAACTTTTTGGCGCTTGTAAAAATGCATTGGAAAAATCAACTTTACAACATAGCAATTAGAAGTATAATTCTAAAAGCAAAGGGTAACTCAACGCCGTTTTGTCCTTCAATTTCAAATTGAGTTTATCTTAACTTACCTGAAATAATTGACTGTGTTTTAACCACAGGACTGAAGTAAAACGTCTTTAGTTCCATTTATATATATGTTCCTCTCAACTTCCGTTCGCTTTACCATATCACACTTTTCGTAACGCTCTCGTCACGCATTCACCAGCTTGCTCCCCAAATCAAGCGTGAAGAAATTTTACTTATTAAAATTAATGTCACACGAAATTCGCTATAGCTGTCACAAATGACACTTTCCCGGATCTATCGGCGACTCGGTACAATAGATATCTTTATTAGATGTCATTCATGTGTCAATTCACGTACTAGTTAGAAGTTGAACCAAACCGCATCAATCTGGACATATAAATGTAATAATGTGGTTACGTTAATGGACATAAAAGTTATAACTAATGTATAAAAATTACTTTTTCGTTGGAATATTCGATTTTCAATGACGAATCGATTAATTATGTGATTAATGAATCCAAATAAATAACAATGATAGTTAGCCCATCTAGATCATATAATTATTTAAATATTTAACAATTTATATAAATTTTGAATAAAATAATTAATAATTTAAGTATATATACATCATTGTCTGTAATTTATTAAATTTATATTAATGTTGTAATTTTTTAAAGTTAAAATCTACACTTAATTTGCAAATAAGAAAAAAAGATCGTGTGGTGTCGTGGGACACCAAATAGGAAGTTCCTTATTATAAAAATATTAATTTTAAATTCTAATCGTGGCATAAAGAAAATAATCATTCGGGTATACATTTTTTATTCTGTTTTTCTTTATCGATAAAAAGCAAAGAAACTACTTTACAAAGTTACCTTAACACCTTTATTTTATTTACAACGATTTATAAAAATATATAATAACAGTCATCACGTAGACTATACATTAAACACTGTATAGCCATCCCACATAGACTATACATAAAAATCTTACGCTTTTTGTTTAACACTGCGGACGTTTTTTCCAGGCTAGGGTACCCCGTAACGCACCATAAGAAACATCGTTCCAAAACAATAACGCTATTAAAAGACCAAATTTTTGTGTGATAATCGATTATCTATTTATAATATCGCTAAGCTAAAGAGCGGTACAATAAAATAAAGAAAAACTCTGTGTCAGTTCGACGCACGATTGGAATTTACTTCTTAAGGACCACAGAAAATAATAAACAAATCTTTGAAATAAAAGTGAAAGGTGCGCACGATAGGTTGCACACAAAAAACGTAACGCTGTCTTTCGATCACAAAATTATACTCTTCATATTTTTTTTATATCGGGCGCCTTATACGCAGCTTTAATAATATAGGGGCACAATTCGAAAAAGATGATTGTTGGAAAAGCACCTTTAAAGATTTTTGAGCCCCTGTATTGTCACAAAATCGGTCATAAGTAAATTAAACTATTGAAAGCAAAATCATAAAACATCATAAGAGCATGTTCACTAAGCATGAAATATTTATCGCATATTAAATTTATCCTAGTACTAGTTTATTTTACTAATTTACTTATGACCGATTTTGTGACAATACAGGGGCTCAAAAATCTTTAAAGGTGTTTTTCCAACAAAAATCTTTTTCGAATTGTGCCCCTATATTATTAAAGCTGATTATGAAAATCAATTCTTAAGGAGTGAATTCCGAAAATATTGCTCACCACACACATTACACTTAGCCTAGCCCAAAGTGAGCAAAGTAAGGCTTGTATTATGTAATAGAGTAACGGATAGACACATATATACTACATAGATATGTAATATACATAAGATTCATTTTACGACTTCCATGGTCGAGTGGCTAGTATACCGATTTTCATGGTAACGCTACATCAAGGTCTCGGGTTCGATCTCGGCTTCGGGTTAATTTGGAAAACGAACTTTTCTATATAGCCTCGGGTCTGGGTGATGTGGTACCGTCGTTGTTTCAGAATTCTATAACACAAGTGCTTTATCTGCTTAATTAGGTTTCAGAACTCCTATATGATATCTAATATTACTAGGTCTGCAAAAAATACTGCTGTTTGCAAATACTGAGCGAAGCACTACCTTACCTAACCTCACCACTTGACCTTACTTAACCGAAAAGAGCTTCGCCGGAATTTTCACATTTGAAATTGAAAAATTCTATTTTGCACGTGAACTTTTTTTCAATGATTTTGAATTCGATTTTTGAAGGGTGATAATTCCTCCATGGTATGTCCGATTTCAAAACTTTTTCTTGCACATTAGTCACGACCACGATGTCAGTTTTGACGCCAAATTTCATCAATGTAGTCTCAGCGATTTGGCTGCGATCAGCTTTTGAATTTTTCTTTCGGTGATTATTCCTCCATGGTAAATATTGGTAAATATGGTCTATATTTTTTTACATAGCCTATGTCTGTCAGGTTATAATCATGTATATTCGTGCCAAAATTCTTTCAAATCGGTTGAACCGTTAAGTAGCAGGAGGGACACAAGCGAAATTTGTAAGTTGCCTAAAAGAGAGCTTCACTCTTTCAGAGCTTCGCTCAATAAATACACAAATATTTGCCCGTTCAAGGACTCGAAACCAGGACCACTATGTGTAGTTTGACTTATTTTCATGGTACTAACTATATCAAAGATTCATTTGTTGCTAACACAGGCGAAGTCGAGTCGGGTTGATGGTCTTAAATAATTTTCCACTAAGTGTACTATTGATTGACATTTTGTATTGTTGTGTAACTCATTGAGTATTCAGACACAAGTAAACGTTCCCGGGGGTGATCCAAGGATAAAATATGCAGGTTCCGATTAAGGCCTACCGTTCCCCGGGCATTTTGGAGGCATCCGGGACACTGAGCTCGGATACGTAGCCATTTTCATATAGAATACTTAGGCATTTGTCTCGGATGTTAGAATTGAACGTGGAGATTTTTTATACCATCATATTTCTCCGACTTGAATATATTTTATGTAGTTTCTTCCAAACCTTTGAAAGAAAAAAGGAAAATAGTTTTATTCAAATGCATTTAAAATAAGTAGTTTTGAATCGTCCAACATTTTTTCCTACCACCAATTCAGGCCGTCTTTTAACTGACAAGAAAAATGGGCGCAAGAAACTCGTCAGCTTTAACAGAAGTAACGACATTTACAATATTATATGTCGTAACCATACATAAGGTACCAAATAAACCTAAGCATTTTAGCATAACGCTTTGTGCATTAATTGTTGTTAAATCTTTATATATATAATTCTTCTGTGAGTGTGTATGTCACTCAACTCCTCCTAAACGGCTGGACCGATTTGAATGATTTTTTTTGTGTGTGTTCAAGGGGATCTGAGAATGGCTTAGATTCACAAATCTGCAGTCGGCACAACAACGCGTGGCCGGGACAGCTAGTAAATAAATAAATTTACCACCCATGTATTAACTTTATGGTGTACTATAAAATATTAAATTTAGTTGTCTCCATAAAATTCACCGTCACAATAATGTCAAATTCTCTCGAGTCTTAAGTATCTCGAGTTTAAGAATGCAGTTATTTCATCAAGCCGTTCTTAGTATCAACGTGATTCATCAAACTGTTTCCTGGCATTCGAACCTGACACCGCGATAACAGCGCACGACTGAGTCATTCCATCAAATATTTGTTAATACCAAACATTAAAAAAAACAATAATTATGCAATATTTGATAAGTGGAGACGTTCAATGCGAAGGTCGATGGTTTATCAACTTAAGACTGTTAAGTTTCTTTAAATTCTCGTAATATCATTTTACATCAAAACATTTCGTTACAAGATAAAATCTCTCAAGTGTCAGGCTGGATTCAAACTCTTGCTATCCAAGTTAAAAGATATTTTTTTATTTAGTATGAGTATTTAAAATGCATTTATTGAAAGTTAACTAGGCTATGGCTTAAGTCCTAAGACAGGGATGGCGAACCTTTACGTATCAACGTGCCATTTTTCTAAAGAAAAGTTTAATTAGGTCATAGATGTGCCATCAAATAATTTTGATATTGTGATTAACTCTTTATTTACTATAAAAAAGGTACATTTTGCAATGTAATCACATAGTAATTTTAATAAAATTTGTATGACTTCTGTTGTTGCAGATTAGATGATAACTAACATATGTTAGGGTTGTAAAATGTTACTTTTAGCAGAATGCATGCTGAACTGTAGTCATCTGTCAAACGGTTTTTAACTGAGTCTTTAATGTTATGCATCTCTGAAAATAATGACTCGCAGGCATAGGTATATGAAAATATTGTTAAAAGCGTAGGTATCACTCGCGCTCGCTCTTCATATAAAACCTACTTCACACTAGTTTTTTCAAGGTGCCTAATGAATTTTGTTATCAATGACGTGCCCAAAATATTGTGTCGCGTGCCATTAATGGCACGCGTGCCATTGGTTCGCCATCCCTGTCCTAAGACCTTGTACCGAGAAGTGGCAAAAAAATAGGCAAGGGCTATTTATTTCTCCCTTTAATGTGTTACAATTTTTTTATACTAAATAGGCAGGCGCTTGACCACTATCTCGCCTGATGGTAAGCGACGATGCTATCTAGGATGTGACGCGCATGCCTAGAAGAAGCCTAATCACTCTTGACTTCATGACCCCTAAATTGTATTAATCAGGAAACACAGATTCAGGCAAAAAGTTCCACTCCTTAGCGGTACATATCACAAAATTGGAACGAAAACGCTTAACGCGACTCTTTGGTATATCTATCATAAAATGGTGGCGTCTACTTTACTAACGCCTTTAAAAAAGCATTAGAAAAATTAACTTTACAAAACTTTAAATAAACACGTTCGTATTTCTAAATTACGCGTCGTAATATATAGACGTCAGTCTTCGTTACGGTTGTAGCAAAACAATGATGAGTGTGTCAAAAGTTTAATAAGCAATCCGGTCCGGTTATACGACGGCCGGTGAGTCATGCGAGGAATGCCGTCCGGTGGGTCCCCCCCACTTTTACCCCTCCCCTGACGGACCGCTGTCTAGCATGGGAATTGCACGGCTCGCCGGTGTTGCCAGAACTTATAAAAAGTTTCTACTTAAAATTGCGAAAAAAAACTAATTACTAAATTAAATTAAGTCATTGAAGTTGGTGATTTTGAACTAACAATATTATCATATGGCTGACTAGCGGCCCGTCCCGTCTTCACACGGGTGGACAAAATTCTTAAATTTTTTCTAGCATTTAAATATAGCCTATGTTACTCAGCGGAAATGTAGCTTTTCAATGGGGAAATTTTTTTGAAATCGGCTTAGTAATTTTTGAGTTTATTCATTGCAAACATACAAAAATACAAATCTGTCGTCTCTATATTATTAGTGCAGATTAAACAGTTTACGCAATTTTAAGTGCATGTGATGTTTTTCTATAAATAACGTGTCACGTGTATTTCTTTGTGTCTGTAAGTTGTTATTGTAATTGTGTTATACATATTGTTCAGAAACCAAATAATAAAGTGAAAAAAGAAAAGATAGGGGAAAATGTAGACGAATGTAGCAAACAAATTTAGGCTTTGTGTTTATTGATTTAAAGCTGCTTTACAACAATCGATTTGTAATCTAATGGGGTATTTGACAGATTTTCGTAAAGTACTTCAAAATGTTCTAAAGTCGCTTAAGATACGCTTGAGAAATCTTTCTCTTATATTTAGAGCCATTTTAATAACAAAAAGATAGTTTTAATAATTACATGTTGTATTTTCCGCTGAAACGCTAGGTCACGTGACAAATCAAAGGCGTGACGTTACGATGTAATAGTCTTCATGTAAACAATACGTGAGAGATTAGTTTTTCGTTGATGATTCTTTAAAAAATGGCTTCAAAGTCCTATAGAATATGTGCTGTTCCTTTGTGTGAAAATACAAGTATCAAAAGCCCTTCTAAATTATTTATCCACGAGCTACAATCGCAAAATCTTCGTGTAAAGTGGCTGCAGTTAGCACGGCGTGATCCGACCAGTGTATCACCCAAATCTACAATTTATTTTTGCGAGGATCATTTTGATGTAAGTAGTATTACTTGAATATATCTATAAATATTGATAATTTACGTTTGATAAAACTGTAGCTTCTTAAAGGTACCTACGGTACTCTAGTAAAATTTTGAGGTTAAAGCAAAGTTGTTTATTTATCAGTATTATTATTTTGTGTTTAAACGCACTCATTTCCTGTTTAACACTGATTTGTCTCTATTACAGCTGCCCAAAGACATGGAAAACTACATGGAGTGCAATATTATGGGTTCGGATCGGAATGACAATGACATGACAAGACATTTTATTTATTACATCGTGACGTCACGTGCTCTGATTGGTCGTTGAGACGTTTCGTCTAAATGATGCACAGATTCAAAAACTCTAATTTTATTTAGGAAAATAAAATATTTAAATATTTTTATTAGTAATTTAAGTCAAATATTATTAATTAGGACCTTAAATTCTATAGTGTTCAATACAATATTTATTTATTTGTTAACTATGTCAAATAGCCTATTGTCGATCGCTGTCTGATATCTTAAAAATTTGATTTTTATATCTTTAGTGATTATTACGAAAAAAATAAATATTTATAGTAAGAAGCAATCATTGTTTTAAAAATTAATGTTAATTATTAATGTTAATTTATTATGATTATAAAATCGATTTACTTAGTAACAATAAAACATTCCAAATTAAGAGTTTATACAGATAACGTTACTACTTCAATAAAAATATATCACAAGTAGATATTTCTTTCATATATAAACTAAATGATTATAGTGAATAACTTTTTATCAAGTACCTTACTAATAGTTTTATTTCTTTATGTATCATATAATATGTCTATCCGTTATCTTAGTATCCATAACACAAGCCTCACAGGCAGTTAAGAATGTAAAAAATATTAAGAATGTAAATTTAGTGTCGGAACTGGCATTACTGTTGCTTTTAGGGAAAATGGTCCTTGCGGACACGTATCCTTGGTACGTGCCACTCCGATATTCTGACCCAATTCTCCACCACCGGCTACCCAGGGGAATTCCGAATTGATTTGAGAAATACATGTACACTGCGGAAGGTGTATTCGCTGGGTAAGATCAAATTAATGAAAGTTACAACTGTGTTCATCTGGAATAAATATGCTGGCGATGGTTGTTGGAAGATTTTTTTTATACCTTCACATCAAATACCCTAGTCTAATGTAAGCACTGTTAGGGTTATGTTATGGATATGTCGCAGCCAACTGGTTAAAATAGCCGTTCAATCAAACAGCTAGCGCTTTGACTGAACAACGCCATTCAACCACACGTCTAGCTTTTTAATTGAATATTTGAGTCGCTCATAACGTTCAACACTACAGCTGATTCAAAAGCCGCCGTCTAATTGAATTAGTTCAGCGCTCACCACCGCGGCGCTAGGTGCGTTTTGTTTTTAATATGGCGTCAACTAGCTGGTGTTTGTGATTGCTTCAAGATATTTTTCGGAAAGAAAGTAGTAAATATACGTTACTAGTGTTATTAAAGAGACAAATTATGGGGGCACTTACGAGTGACCTAACCTTTTTTTTAACCTAACCTAACCTAGCTAAGTTAGGTTAGGCTAGGTTAGGTTATTGTTTTTGATCACCTCTTAAACTTAATCCAAGAATAATCTCCCAAGAAATTACAAAAAGAATTCCTATTCTCTCAAATTACATACTAAACTAATGGTCACTTTAGTTAATTTGCCATTTAACCAGTTGGCTTAGCATCGTCTAGCTGTAGTGTTGAACGTTGCACTCAACAAGTCGGCTAAACGACCTATAGCCGTGTGATTGAATGGCATTGCTCACTCAAAGGGCTAGCTGTATGATTGAACGGCTATTTTAACCAGTTAGCTGCTACAGATACAAGGGTAACGGTTAAACATACATAAATGATACATATAAAAAAATCACGGATTTCCCTTTACCACGATCCCGACATACATCTCTAGCTTCATCGACTCTCATCAGCCTTTTCATGCAAGCTCGTCGGTTAAGGGTAATAGAAATATATGAATATTCAAACTCATACTAAGATTAACAAGACAAATATATGAGGTAAATGTGCATGGGCAAGTAGGTAAAGGCAGACCAAGGCAAACTTTCAAGGACCAAATAGAGGATGACCGGTAAAAAGGCCAGGTCAAAAGTACGTACTTAACCGGTGAGCTCGTATGAAAAGGCTGATGAGAGTTGATGAAGCGAGAGATGTGCGTCAGGATCGTGGTAAGTGGAAATCTGTGATCTCTGAGATTGTATGTATTTATGACTTAGTTCCAAATGCTCGTATTCATCACAAATAATTGGTAGCGTAGCCTTTGGTTTACTCAAAAGCTAGGCGAATTGTTGTGAATGTAAAAAAATATATTAATCTATAATCTAAGATCACAGTGGTTTGTGTATTTGTCTGTCCGCTCTTTTTCCCGCTCTTTTTCCATTGTATCGATAACTTCACCATAGCAACGCGTTAACCGTAAGTAGTTCGTCTACCGGAAGCTAGATGGCGCTACCGGAAAAATATTTAATAATAGAAAAATTTAAAGAATTTTGTCCACCCGTGCGAAGCTGAGACGGGCCGCTAGTATTTACATTAGACAATTTAAAGAAGAACAATCCAAATAACACCTACACATTAATAACTTGAGTAGATCATAAATTTCCAACTATATTAAGGATTTGTGACGTACAAAAATGGGTGACTACGACCCACTATGACTAAACAGAATCACAAGCAGTACCAACATGGCGGCTAATTACACCCGAAAAGAGGCCACCTCGTTACAGGCTTCAGTTCATTTTCGTCACCTTTCAAGGGTAGGGTTTCAGCATTCATTAACTAATTAAAGCCTTCAACTTCAACTCGTTAATTACCATTCGCTACCTGACTCGACCCTTGAAACTTGATTGGCACATTATAACAGACTTTGGGGAGCTTTTTTTATAGTAAACTAGCTGACCTGGCCATGCGTTGCTGAGTTATATATTAAAATGAAACCCATCCTATATCCTAAGTTGGAATAAATCCGGCAAAATAAAAAAATATATATCAAAATCGGTTAAGTACTTTCGGAGTTCATCGCGGTTAAACATTGTGTTCGGGGAATTTTAATATATGTAGATAGGTAGGCGCTTAACCACTATCTCTCCTGATGGTAAGCGATAATACGATCTAGGATGTGACGCTCTTGCCTAGGAGACACCTATTAACTCGTGACTTGAAGACCCCTAAATTGTATTGAACTTCGCGAGTCCTTAACCAATTTTAATATTTTATGTCTGAAATCGAATCATCACATCTGTGACCAGATTGTGACAGAGTCCGAATTTTGAAATTCACTTTAAATAAAAAAGTTATGACCCAAAAACATTAGCTCTAGTGGATTTCCTATTGCAACAAAAAGCGCGCGCTTTTTGAAAGTTTTCATCCTCGTGGAATTTAAAAATTTACTGAACATTATTGTTTTTTTGTTAATTTTTAAGTATAGTATTATGCTCCGCTCCAATATATGCTAGCGAAGCTTTATGCTTAGCGACTGCATCGCGTAATATGTATTTTTTATTTTTTTATTAGACGGATTAGGAAAACAATTAGTGCATCAATATTATTTATAAACAGTAAACTCAGTTGTATTTAAATTATTGTTTATCTTATAAAATTTTATGTATATATTTTGACCTACTTTTTCGCACACGTGTTGAAATTACACTATCGTCAAAAATGCTGCTCATATATTCTTTTGAATAGCAGTTTTTCTAATTGAATTTGTACAAACGAAATATAGTATTACTGAAATATATTAGTACCTTTTGCGATCTTCTGGAAGCTTCAAGCATATCCCACGTGAATAGAGAAAATGTTAGAGCGATTTTTTTTATTTATTCACAAAGATATACCCTCTGTTATTTGGCATATGAAATTATACACATGAATATTTAGCCCAGTGATATGCTTCAGAAATTCGAAATGTACAGTCATAACATAAAAAAATTATAGTTAAAAGTTCCGTATATGTGAGATTCGAAGTCACGTCCTGGCAAATGTTTTATTTTTCGGTTTTTCACAATGTCTGTATAGGTTCAAACCAGCTGCAGTGTTCATTAGCTGTGCATCTTTAAGTGCTTTGCCACGAAAACTCGCAAGCTAGGTGGCAGGTGTGGCTATGAAATATTTATTTATTTAAATTCACAAACAGTTTTTATATCTATAATAATTTTATAATATTTCTTTAATTCAGACCTATTAGCCTAGCCCAAAGGAAACACTGTAAGGCTTGTGTTATGGATACTAGAGTAACGGATAGGCATACATATTTATGTAGGTCTATCCGTTACTCATAAGTCATCCGTATACATAAGTAACTGCATACGACGTTTCTAATTGTTAAAATTATAAATCATATAGTTTTATATTTACATTTTATGTAGTTAGTAAAATCTCACTACGATTACAATTTGATAGTGCCCGATTAAAAGTATTGTGGAGGTAGAAGAATATGACGACCATTATCTCAGTCATCCTGTGATCATGGCTCCTCTAAAGGAGTCGAAATGTCAGGATTAAATATAAAATAAATTATGCGCAAATTCCGTAAAAAAGTGTTTTATTCAAATGTGTAATGGGCGCGGAAGTGTAAAAACAAAATATATTTAGTAGAAAATTATGCAATCTGGTATATATACTAAAAAACATATAATAAATACATATAACATATAACCATACATGACTCAAGAACAAATGCGACTGTCTCTACCAGGATTCGAAACCGGGATCTTTGGCGAGTAGGTAGGATCGTCCTACCTGTTAATTTGCTTCGGTGACTTCATGATTCAGATTTCCACATCCTAAATGTTATTGTTGTTAGATTTAAATGACCCAGAAACAATACGTGGACACATAGACAGGCTTTAAGGCAAGAAAAATACTAATTCAATCCTAAAAAACCGGCCAAGTGCGAGTCGCACTCGAGCACCGAGCGTTCCGTAAGTATTTTTAGGATATAATGTAACTAAAAATTTACGGGTTTCGCAATTTTTCCTTTATCTGTGCTATAGGACGTTGCTTCATAACAAATTTCAAGATTCTGAGTCACTGGGGGTCACCCCACTGGGGGAACTCAGAAACCCCGTAGCTTTTGATTCCCTTGCGAGTGTCGAAAATTTGCGGAATTTTGCGGTATAAACGGCTGTATCTTTTTATTGCGTTGGCTTGGACGTTTGATTTTTTCACAGCTCCAAGGGACGATAGACCTGCGTATTTGATAAAAAATTCAGCGTGATATGTCCACGGAAGGATAACAAAGTGATACTATAAGGGTTCCGTTTTTTCTTTTCGAGGAACGGAACCCACGTCAAAAGTACTCTTAACCGACGAGCTTGTATAAAAAGGCTGATGAGAGTTGAAGAAGCGAGAGATGTCAGGATCGTGGTGGGTGGTCTGTGATCTCTTCCTTCTTCTACGGAACGAAGGCGTGATTGTATTTATGTATGTACTAATTATTGGGGACGCTATAACTCTAACCATCATTATAAAAGAAATTATGTGTAGTAGAGTTCATTTTCATGGTATAATAAGAAAATTAAAAAAACAATTCCCTATTTCGTCTCGATAATGCCAAATAGAAGAAAATGGGAATTTTTATTATTGAAGTGAAACCTTTTTTAGCATCGTTATGATTCGAAAGTCGATGAAACGAAAAAGCGAAGTAAAAAGAGACAGACATGTAAGATAATAAGATTAAACGTAGGAGAAAATGAGATAGGAAGCATTATACAGTGTCTCTTTGAAACGAAAAAGCGACAGTAAAGAGAGAGACATAAATTAATAAGATTTAACGTAGGAGAAAATGAGATAAGAAGCATTATGTACGTGTGTTAATACGTGTTTGTGTGCGCATGCGTAGTACAAAGCTTGAGAGATCTACCACGTGTGAATTGCACACATGCCCTTTTTTATGTATTTAGTTTAGAAAGCAAACAACATGTCATAATACACCATGAACTTAGTTAAAATATTACATTAGCCTAATTAGTTTTCAAAGCCAGCTAAAAACATAATTTAGTTGACTAAAATATGTGCTAAAAGTGGACTTTTTAAATGCATATCAATTATTTTTACCGATGACGTAAATCCGACGAAGTTTGTAAACAATTTTTAATGTCATCTGTCGTTTTCGGTTAATTGATTACGTATGTAACTTTATAGATTAAATACTAATTTTGCAAAACTTGTTAGTAGGCGTGGCAACATTGTAACGTGGAGTCGGGAAAACACGTTCATACACGTACAAACACGAAAATACCGTTCGGGGAATTAGGATGACGGTTTCCCGCCACTTTTTTAATAAGCTTACTTACACTTGTTATGTAAACTAGTTTTTGCAGATCCACTCCTTTAAAAATAAAATGTAATAAAAAAACATGTGTGCAATTTACACGTGGTAGAAGTGAGACCTTCAAAAATATATACTTAATACGTATAAAAAAATACCACGGTTGTGATACCTTCTCTCAAGCTTTGTACTACGAATGCGCATACAAACACGTACATAATACATCCTATCTCATTTTCTCCTACGTTAAATATTATGAATTTATGTCTCTCTCTCTTTACTGTCGCTTTATCGTTTCAAAGAGACACTGTATAATGTTTCCTATTTCATTTTCTCCTACGTTAAATCTTATGAATTTAAGTGTCTGTCTCTTTTTACGGTCGCTTTTTCGTTTCATCGACTTTCAAATCACAAGGGTTCTTAAGAAGTTTTCACTTCAAAAACAATTATTTCAGACGATTGCCTATAATATAATAAATAAAATGTCTTAAAAACTATGTTGGTATATAAATTATTAAGCGATAAAATTATAACACTAAACTTCTGTTTATTTTTCACTATGATATATCTATTGCAAACGTAAACAATTATACATGCAAAATAAGTTTATGCTTAGTTTATATAATATAAAAACATATTTTTGTTCCTAAATATGTTTGTTACATAAGATAAATGTGACGACATTCTTCTCAATGCTCTCGATTTGTTGAATAAAAGGCTCGACTATAAAAACATGTATTTTTCTTAATGAAACTTTATTCATTCCGATTTGTGTCATTATAAAACTATCAAGAAACGATAAAATTTTCTCACGTAACTGCATAACTTAATGCAACGCAAACCAGTCATTTCTATCGTAGATGCGATGAATCAGCTTTGTATAGTGTCAGAAATAGGTTATTTTTATTCTTAACTGTTATCTTCAACTCGCCTACAAAACGTAAATATTACAACACAACTCCCCATTTTCGGGGAGGTTTGTGTTCCAATGGACGTTTTTCGTCTGAGATGAAAAGCTAGCCTTTTTTTTTGCTTGTGCCTACCCCAAAAATACTTATATTTATCTTTACATTTACGCCATTTCATATTTAAGTATAGTTAAGTTTTATTTTGTGCAGAAATTAATATTATATCATAAAAACCTAATTATCTAAAGCACGTGTGTTATGGAATTCAGAAATAACAGTCTATTCTACTGTATTTTAATAACCACAAAAGTTCGTTTTTCAAATTGACATGGCCGAGAATCGAACCCGGACCTCGAAGTGGTTATACGAATAAACCATTGTGCGAGCCACTCAACTACAGAGGTCGAAATCATAGTAAATAGATAACGATAAATTCGGGAATGATAAATAAAAACTGTGTAGGATGCCGTAACGCACTTCGTTTCGTCATATAATTGCACTCGCGGTGCAATCGGGTGCGTAAAAACAACGACGCAAGCGTACGTCAATGATCTACATATTCATATTGTTCATAAAAATGTACAATTCCGAACACAAGTTATATCGTTGCAGCTAAAAAACAACTATTTCTTTGATGTACGAGTACTACTAGTTTTAAGGTTTAAGTAAGCATTTTATAAGTATAATAAGAAATGCAAGTAATTCAATAAATCAGTGCTAATTACGCGTTCGTTGGAATAGGCTGTTATAATTTTTACCCTTTCCTTTTATCAATCAAATTATTTATCATATCATACTATCAGTTATTATCAAGAATATCTTCTTAGTGTAGGACACCCTATATTTATGGTCCTTCGGGCCGGATTCGACATTCAACAGCTCTCATTACGGTTTTCAAGGTAACGCTACTCTGAGGTCCCGGGTCAATGTGGGAAGACTTAATTTTCTATATTAGTTCGAGTCTGGGTGTTGTGGTACCGTCGCTGTTTCTGAATACACATATATAATACAATAATACTTCTTACAATCACACAAATTAGCCTAGCCCAAAGTAAGCACTATAAGGCTTGTGTTATGGATAATAGGGTAACGGATAGACATACATAAATAAGTGATATTAATAGAAATATATATAAATACCCAAGATTAAGATACAAATTCTCGTATTCATCACACAAACATCTGCCCTCTCTGGGACTCGAACGCAGGATCGTCGGTGCGAAAAGCAGAATTATTATTATTATTTTAATAATTATTATTTTTACAACGTTTTATTACAACACAGAGATCGAGACCAAAAAAATATATATATTAATTTATTATACAAATTGGAAATATTTTATTTGAATTATGACGCCCGTTATTTCATAAATTGTGTTTTATTGTGTATATAATTAACTTTTATAATTTCTGTACCGTAGAGGCCAATCACATTTGTACAATAATCTTTTTGTTACACCATAAATCCCTTTAGATAGCTAGATAGATTTATTCAGACTTAGAGTTTACATTTTCGATAAATGATACAAGAGGCTTATAGTAACTAAAGTACATACCACTAACATAAGAGACACTGTATAATGCTTCCTATCTCATATTCTCCTAATAATCTTATGAATTTATATGTCTGTTTCTTTTTACTGTCGCTTTTTTGTTTCATCGACTTTCAAATCACAATGATGCTAAAGAAGTTTTCACTTCAAAAGATACTTTTAACACGAGGGGTTTACTTTTAGTATATTAATTATCCGATCGATGCATGAATCGACGACCGTTTGGTGCAACGGGGGCGAACCTTTTTTTTTTTTTTTTTTTTTTTTTTTTTTTTTTTTTTTTTTTCGCAGAAAATGGCATTACGCATTCCATCGTGTTCTCCCGACACGATGGATATGTGGGACTCTCCTCCATGCCTCTACCCGGCCGAGTGTCCGGTAAAGGCTTGGAGGCCTACCCACTAAAAACTGCGGCGTCCCAATACACAGTGGTGCGGGTCGCGGGGTCCCTTGTCGGACTCAGCCGCGGCCCGGATATGTGGGACTCTCCTCCATGCCTCTACCCGGCCGAGTGTCCGGTAAAGGCTTGGAGGCCTACCCACTAAAAACTGCGGCGTCCCAATACACAGTGGTGCGGGTCGCGGGGTCCCTTGTCGGACTCAGCCGCGGCCCGGACCAGTGTGGGTCCGCGCTCGTGGGCGGACCTCGCCTATGCTCCGTGAGGGACGGAGCAACGGGGTGAACCGTGACGCCCTGAACACCCCGCACGCCTGAGGGCCAAGTGCAATGCGACTGCCGGTCTCCCGCTCCGACAGCCGCTGGCCCCCTTTCGGTGAGGGAAGGAATAAACCACACCCCCCGACCGACCCCGACCCACACAGGACGAGACTCCCGCGCCCGCGATGATCACCCAAGAACAAGTTCCCGGGCGCCACCGCAGGCGGCGCGGTCGCCCCGCCCAGTGCAGGCCGGAGGCGGCCGAGGTGTGCTAACGGCCTTCCCCCCCCCACCTCATCGGAATGTGCGCCGCGGAAGTCCCCCGGAAACAAAAGTTCCCGGAGGGCTTCCGCGGTCGACATCCCATCGGACCCCCTCTCGGCCACGCCGGGTGTTAACGGAGAAAACTCCGGTATCACCTGTAGTTTCCGAGTGAGGCTCCTACCCTCGGGGAAGCCGTTCCCGAGGGTCCTCCTCAAGCGCATTCCGCTCGCGAGGCATTCATTCCGCGAGCCTGCGCTACTGGCCTCTTGACCCAAAGCCCTTCCCAGCGGGGAAGGGTGGTAAGAGACCCTCTCCCCCTTCGTGCGTTTTCACGTGGGGGGTGGACACCCAGGCAGAATGGGTGCCCCTTCCGTCATTTGAGGCGTCTCTAGAGGAGAAGCGGAGCTCCATCCTCTAGATGGGGATGCGGGTGGCATAACGCCGCCACCTTCTCCCCCGACGCCTGCGCTTTATGAGGGAGGAGTCTAAGTCCTCCTCCCTCCGCCTTTCGGCGGCCTCCTTCTGCGAGAGGACGTCCTCGCAGAAGGTGGCCACCCCCTCCCAGGACCCATCGCTCGTCACCATAACTCGCGCCACGGCGGCGAGCGAGAGGTCACTCCCAATCGTCGCGACAAGATTGCCGCGCTGAGGAGACCACGCCGGACACACCTCAAGGGTGTGCTGGGCAGTGTCCTCCGCAGCGCCGCAATGATGGCACGACGGGGTCGGCTCCCTTCTAATCCGGTGCAGGTATTTACCGAAGCACCCGTGCCCGGTAAAGACCTGCGCCAGCCTGAAGGTCACCGACCCTTGGCGCCGAGCGCACCACTCCCGAAGCACCGGTCTCAGTGCCTCGAGGGTGCGCTTCCCAAATGGCGGGTCGATGAGAGACTCCTCCCACTCCCTCATCAGCCGTTCTTCGGCATCCCTCCTAGCTCGCCGGGCCTCCTCGGGTGCGGGCCCATCTCCACGCACCCGGGCCTGCACCTTGCGCAGATACACCTCCCGTAGGACACGTGCCTCCAGTTCCCACGGTGGTGTACCCGCGAGCGCGCAAGCCGCCGATCGCGACACCGTCCTGTATCCTCGTACGAGGCGGGTCGCGATCACCCTTTGGGACCGCCGGAGATCTGCCTTCCCTTTGGTCCCTACGGCTTCTGCCCACACCGGGGCCCCATAGAGGGCCATGCTACGGATCACCCCTGCGTACAGTCGGCGGCACGTGGTACCTGGGCCGCCGACGTTCGGCAGGAGCTTTCCTAAGGCCAGGGAGGCCTTCACCAACCTGGGGGCTAGCTGCTTGAAGTGCTCGCTGAAATCCCAGCGAGCGTCCAGCAGCAGCCCCAGGTACTTGATGTGGCGAAGCACTGGAAGCCTCACCCCATCAAGTACGACCTCCCTGGCCCTCACCGGTGGGGCTCTCCTCGGGCCATGGAAGAAGATGCACTCGGTTTTATCTACCGATACATCCAATCCCATGGCCCGGATGCGCGCTATGGCCACCTCCGCCACCTCCTTGGCCCGGCGGCGCGCCTCGAGGTAAGTCGTCCCTCTCGCGGCGACAAGTGTGTCGTCAGCGTAACACACTATCGCCGCGCGGGGGAGGATCGTCCCCCTGAGGAGCCAGTCGTACCCCATGTTCCACAGGAGCGGAAACGGGGGCGAACCTGCCTTTCGCACTGACGATCCTGAGTTCGAAACCGGGAAGGGGCAGATGTTTGTGTGATGAACGAGCATTTGTACTTGAGTCATTGATATTTATACAAGATATGTCTATAAATATTATATACCTATCTATGTAAAAAACATGTATGGTTATCCGTTTGTGTGAATGTAGGACTATTATTCTTGGTTTTTTTTTAAACTTGCCAGTGATGAGTGACCTTCTTATATTTTCTCAACGACTAATTTGTTTGCTTGGTTCGCGACGATAAAACAGAATTGTCACCGTTACGAATTCGACCTAGCCCTGGAGTGGGCGGACGATATTGATCCACCCGTGACAGCCCGTGTCTAGCCCCTGCCTACCACTGTCCTAGGATCAACTCCCAACGCCGACTCGTACTAAACAGCTACGTACATTGACGGCTCAATAACAGACATTGTTAGCAACTGGTTCTTGAAACTGCCAATGGAACACGGTAAATTACATTTGTTGTTAGATTTAGCATAAAAATCATTTCTTTAGCATTGCAACCAGGGGCTTTTTATTCGCTTCGCATCGTAAGGTCATGGTGTTTGTTATATTTTCTTTATTTTCAAAAGGTTTTTTAACCAAATTACGTGTGCCACACTAAAATCTATATGTATATCTTAATATATATAAATTACGTGTCACGTTGTTTGTCCGCGATGGACTCTTTAACTACTTAAATCTGTTATTTCATCTAACTTAAAAGATAGGATAGGTTTTATTTTAATTTATAACACAGCAACCCCTGGCTGGGTCAGCTAGTATGTATATATATAAAATCCTTGTCACAATGTTTAACCGCGATGAACTCCGAAAGTATTTTGATGGTGTTGTTTTCATTTTGCTGGATTTGTTCCGACTTAGGACATAGGATAGCCAAGACTTAATCTTGTGTATTAATAAGCAGCCATTAAAAATAATACTTTTCAATCTATTGTAATGCTTATAATAAATGATTAACAAACGACTTGCTATTTGATCACTATTAGGAGACGCATTTCATTTAGGAAGACGCTGAAATTATTTAGAAATGTTTTAACACTGCAAAGTTGGGCATAATGTAACGAAATGTTAATAAAAAATTTGGGAATTTCTGTGATATCTGTATCAAGCCTGCTGTCAATGTCAAGCCTAAATGTAATATAACAAGGGCGATGCAGTCGCTAAGCATAAAGCTACGCTAGCACCATATATTGGAGCGGGGCGTAATCCTATAAAAATAATAATCAATACTGTATAGTAAATTTTGAAATCCATAAGAATCAAAACATTAAAAAAGCGCGCGCTTTTTGTTTCAATGGCAAATCCCATAGTGCCTGTTTTTTGAAAATAACTTTTTTATTTTTGTGAATTTCAAAATATGTTAAAATTCGATTCCACACAAAAACTATTAAAATCGGTTAAGAACTCGGGAAGTTATGGCGTAACAGACATTGCGTCATTGCAGCTGATCCATGGGATCCAATGATAATATTTCTTACAATCACACCAATTATACTAGCCCAAAGAAAGCACTGTGAGGCTTGTGTTATGAATACTAGAGTATATATTTTATGATATGATATTTACTGACATAAGAAATGCTTAAATATAGATGGAATAAATAAAAATGTTTACGAGTCATGATCCGATTTTAGACTAACTCGACCCATACCCTAGATTTGGCCAACAAGTCAAAAAATGTTTACACCTCTCATTGATAGTTTTATCGTGTTGTCTACTGTACCGTACAGATATAACGGATGAATCATAGTTTATAGAAGCGTATAAGACAACATATACGATTCACCTTGTTCATGACAGGCGCCGATACTCAAGAATTATAACAGAAACAATGATTCATAAAAACCGATGTGTTATCATTCCACGCTTATATGATACTAGCTACCCGGCCACGCGATGCTATGTTATAAATTAAAATGAAACCTATTCTATGCCTTAGTTGGAATAGATTTATGCTACTGAGCAGTTTGGCAGAAGAAGTATTGTTAAAAAACATTGTATCATTTTGTAAATAAAATAAACTACAACAAAAATGATGACCCCACATTGGGAAGCGAATTAAAAGCCCCTGGTAGCAATGCTAAAAAAACGACATTTAAGCGATCTCAAATTTAACGACAATTGTTATTTACTGTGTTCCATTAACAGTTTCAAGAACCAATTGCTATCAATGTCTGTTTGAGCTATCAATGTACGTAGCTGTTTAGTACGAATCGACGTTGGGAATTGATCCTAGAACAGTGGTAGGCGAATAAATCCAGAATAATGAAAAGAAAAAATCTGTTGGGTACTTTCGATGTTTATCACAGTCAAACACTGTGAGGAAATTTACATAGTACTAATTCTCATAAATACTTTGTAAATTAAGTAATGCTACAATTTATGTATTTATTCAATAAGTCTAAATTGGATTAGAAATTATAATTCAAATAGAAGATTTTTAAGTTAAGGGCGGATAGCTTTTTTGCGACCTTGGCAACTTGGGCACCCTCCGGACGCGGGGGAGGGGGTCGGTTAATCCTCTTTGGATACTCCGGGCCGGCTTCAAAGTTATGTCAGAGTCGTACTGACTAAAAACTACCTAGAAAGTGCCATATCCTCGAAAGGCTGTATAGGCTTCATCTACGCGACCGCCTCCGGAAAGTTTCACTGTTTTTTTTGATGTGTAATTGATGTTGGTCGCAGATGACATTAACAACATACCGGGTAGGAGAGTTTCAAGTTCCATTAACGCAATGTTTTCCTAGAAAAAAAAAACGATAGCGCGTTTCAAAATACCACTAGTGCCATCTATCGTTAGCGTTTCGCAAAATATGAGGATAAGCGAGATTATAATGTGTGTATTTGTAAAATTAATATATAAATGTTGTACGCAACGCTCTTATTAAAACAATGTTTTTGGTCACCCACCCATTTACCGACTCTCGAAAGTGTTTAACTTTTTTTACGTTGGGGTTTTTAATTTATCATTTTAATTGTTATATTTAATTCTGACGTTTCGCCTTTATTACTATTCGTTTGGGTACTCCCAAAAGATTTCGTCTCAGCATCCCTCGTTCGATATGCCACAGGACATTAACCTTTCGGCCTAGAATTCGCTGATTATTCACTTGTCTGTTTTGTGACTCGGGTCGACGGTCTTGGCCGCTTCTGGTAATATGACCTCTGGGAGGTCATCCGCCCGCCCTAGGTTGGGGTTCAGGTAATGGAGTTGGAATTATAACGAAAGTAACTTTGATCAAATGCGTTTTGAAATATTGTAAATGGCTACGTTTTGTTATAGTATATTTATTAGTAACGAACTAACCCAGAAGGTGCCTATTCACCCTGGCTTTAAAAACGGACGGGTTATAAGTACTCGGAAATATAGACGCAGGGAGGGAGTTCCACTCCTATGCTGTGCTTTATAAAAGATGTTGATAAGCGCTTGGTGCGACAGGTAAGAATAGCAACCGAGAAAGAGTGGTATCCCGCAGTGCGTCTGGATGTCCGATGGAAAATAGAGAGATGGCGGTATGAGCATATGCAGCTCCTATTATAGTTGATACGTTATGGAGATTTAGGCATTTTGCAGGGCTTGCTTAATATTCAGTCAAGTACATTTGCGATATGGTCTAGGATCTGTGATCGATGCCCTCGTAATCAATCAACTGTCGTACTTATGTATATTAAGTCTTTTAATATGTTTTTGTCATGTTAAGAATACGATAAGACTGACATATCTTGTATAAAACAACTTTTTTACGGATATTGCGCATAATTTGTTTTATATTTAATCCTGACGTTGCGATTCCTTTCCTGTAAAGGAACTATTAATTGGGCACGTTCTTATTTGTTAAAATTTTATATAAATCAAATTGATTAAAGGAGTCGAAACGTCAGGATTAAACATAAAATAAATTATGTGCAAAATCCGTAAAAAAAAGTTGTTTTATTCAAATGTGTTATGTGCGCGGAAGTGTAAGAACTGACATATCTTGTTAAATAAAAGTCCTTTAAAATTTTTGAATAAAAAATCTTAAGTCCACTTCGGACATTGTCTGAGTCTGTGCTTCCTGATATATACAATTTAGGGGTCTTCACGAGTGAATACGTATCTTCTAGGCAGGCGCATAGATCGCATCGTCGCTTACCATCAGGCGAGAAAGCGGTAGAGCGCTTACCGATTCAGGATAAAAAAGACGTGTGATGACCGATAGAATAGAAGACAAACCTTTCACACTTAAGGCGTAAAAAGGCGACTAATGAACCTCCATACAACTCTTGAAGACCACAAAATCTGTCGTTATCCAACCCTACTACCAAGCGTGGAAATAATAGCTAAACCCTTCCATTATGTGTATATTTGTGTCCGTGTGTCCGTGTATGTGTGTGCGTATGTGTGTGTGTGTGTGCATGTCTTTCAATCGAGTTTCTGTTAGCTTTAGTGGCTCTTTCATTGTGAATATTAAAATAATTTATCAATCGATAAATGGATTGATCGGTCGACTTTTCCTAACATTAGTTAATCCATTAAAAATGTGAAAAAATGAATTAAGGAATAAAATGACGTTTTATAGGCCTCGATATCTTGGTTACATATACGATGTTATGTTAATTTAACCTAGTCCAACATATTCTATCGAATAGTTCGATGTTAATTAATTTTAAATTGTTATAGTTTCAATTACAATTACAATTTCTTTATTTGCATTAAACAGGGTGTATTACAAGATGTTACATATATGATTTTATACCTTAACCTACCTTAACCTTTATACCTTTCGTTCCATTGAGCTACATAAATCAGATTAATATTATTGAATACATGAGATTTTTCTTGAGTTCTAATTCATCAACTCAGTGCCTCGATGGTAGTACTAAGTTCTACCACAAGGAGCACAGTTTGTTCACTATTTAATCGAACTATATATAAATATTAGTCCATATAGTCTTGTTTTATAACTTTTCCACTGATGTTATGATTTCACTAGATTTTACCACGTTTTACTTAACTTCACTTGTCTGTCTGTTGGTTTGTCGTCAAAATTTGAGATCTTTATTTCGACCTCTTCCTCTTATCCGATTTGGCTGAAATTTTGTATACAGGCTTGTTTCACCTAACAATTTCATATTTTACAGTTTTACATCCTAAAACCACTTAATTAGGCTTTAATTAAATTAACCTCCACGTGGTGTGTCTGGATATTTGATATATATTACATGTATATATTGAAGAACTAAGTAGGCACAATTCAGATAATTTAAAACTAAAAAGAGTTAAATAAATACTTAAAAAAAAAAACTTTTAACGCTGTTGATCTAAATTACGCACCACGTTTTAATTTTTTGGAAATTTTTCAAATTCTGCGTACGAATCTTCAGAACAATACATAATATTCAATAAATTTTAGAATATTTGTATCGTAAATTTTCATTATTACCAAAAATTTATTTTTATCTTTTTAGTCCATTTGTAAAAAAATATTTTCTCCTTTTTAGTACATCTATAACCCGTAGTAAAACGTGGTTTTTTAAAAGTTTTTTTTTTATAAAGTATTTTTATTAATTAAAAAACGGTAGCTCCCAAGTAACACACATAGGCTGAGTAATAGGAAATAATGGATCCTTGTATAGTAATTGTTATAGTTGTAATGAAGCTTAATAAATTCACTGAATAAAAATCGAGGAGCAAGCTATTCAGTCACTACAGTTAATGGGCACAAATTATTCAGCCTAATGTTCAAACTGCTGAATAACATTGTTGTAGTAGCGTATTAGAGGCTGTATTAATTGTAACAGGACAAAACAGTAGCAAATTAGGAAACCACTAGTTACACTTTATTCAGACCAAACCGTATCTGTAACGCACATAAATAAGTTGAAGGTTCACATTTTGTTGTTTAAGAACGTACATAAAAGCAATTAAGTAAATATTTGACCATTTGGACATGAATTTTATGGAGAAGAAATAAGCTATCAGTTTTTGTGATAGCGGTAAGTACAATCATAAAAAGAAAGAGGAAATAATTATATAGAATTCTGTGTTTCTTAGCTTCTCACATATTTGTAAGCGAATTGTTATCAGTGCGGGAGGAAGGTCAACCACCTCCATAATCAGGTCGAGGCCGGTCATTGAACTGGTACAGTCACGACCAATAAGATGTGTACACCGTAGAACCATTATGTATGTATATATGTTGTCACTTTGCTTTAGTGTGACTTGGTTCTACGGTGTATACTATTGGTCGTGGTGACTTTTACGTTTAGCTAATTTATCCCTGTTTAAGATATTATTTTATATTATTTTAATGGAAATATCTGTTTTTACGACCATTGGTGCAAAGGTAGCGATCCTGCATTTCGCATCAATGGTTCTGGGTACGATTCCCGGAAGGGCTACATGTTTGTACGATGAATACGAGCATTTGTATCTGAGTCGTGGGTGTTTATATATATTTCTCTGAATATTAGATATCTATGATATAATATTAGATATATATTTATCCGTAACCCTAGTATCCATACCACAAGGCTTACAGTGCTTACTTTGGGCTAGGCTAATTGGTGTGAGTGTAAAAAATATTTATTTATTTAAAATTTCTTGTCTAAATAAATAAAATAATAAATGAGCTTCACCTTTTTAATGTTTTGAAAAGTTTAATGAATTTTTTCCACTGCTAAATATATTTGTACGCAAAATCGAAATTTAACATTGCGGCTTATGCTACAATATTTAATGATTTTGCACATTGGTACAAACTTTTGCCTTCAAATTTAGTTCTTACACTTCCGCGCACAATACACATCAGAATAAAACACTTTTTTACTAATGTTTTATTTTATTTTATATTTAATCCTGACGTTTCGACTCCTTTACAGGAGTCGTGATCACAGGATGTGATTCTGTTTTGCCTTCAACTTTTATCAAAAACATAAGATATTATTTGTAATTAAGTAACTAAGTAACAGCCACTAAGGGCTTAATATAAATTCCCGCATAAGAGCAGATTATATCATGAATATATAATATTCAGGGGTATACATTTCTATGAATAATGCGTAGGTCTATCCGATACTCCAGTATCTATAACATAAGCCTCATAGTGCTTACTCTGAACTAAGCTAATTCCGATGAACATGAGGAATATTAATATTATTGTTACATGTTGTTAACATAACAGTAAACATTTTTATAACCAATTTACAGTAATTATATTATTTATTTAATAAATATTATAAGAAATCATAAATAAAAATGTAAGTTTTTCATGTTCGTAAACGTGATTGAAAATGCACGGAATTGGCCGACTGACGGAGTGACGTCACTTGCTTGTATACAGTAATTGAGTTTAATTTTTACGTATTACGATTTGACAGTTAAAAGTTTGTTAACATGCAAGTCGGTTATGTCGGGTTTTTTCTTAATTTAATTTCGATATTTATAGAAAATAGAGAAATTTTCAGAGAATTTATCAAATGGCAAAAGTTTTAAGCTATGAAGAACTATTTAAGATATTTTCGTAAAAATGTCTGGCTTATAACTGATATTATAAGGAAAGTTTGTAAAGAATAGATGTCATATATCAGCGTTGAAGGCCATCGTCCAGACAGTTAGGTCGCGGTCACGATACTTGATACGATATGCTTGACAGGAAATAGCTACGTTGAAGAAAAATGTGCAATTAATTTTGTTTATTATGTGCGAGTTAAGTGAAATATTAATCAAGTCTTTTATAGTTTTCTTTGTTATTTGATATTATAATTTTAATGAGTAAAAATGATGTACTGCAATGGTAATCAATCTTGAAGATACTTGTTGACTATGTAAGCAACGATGTAATGAGACCATAATTGTACTATTATTGTGATAATAGTATAATATAATAGTAATATTTCTTCGATTCACACCGAATAACCTAGCCCAAAGTAAGCAGTATAAGGCTTATGAATATTTATAGAAATATATATTAATTATAGTAATATAAGTTATTTACGGGATTGTTACCATGTACCTTGTTATTGAGTCTCTTATTGCGTTCGCGAACGCTCGTTCGTCGGAGGGTAGACCGATATTTTTGCCAATAACAGCCTAGTCGCAATTACTTCAGTCGCTCCGAGATCATGGCACTTGCAACAGTGCCGAAATATCGGAAACTCAATAACAAGGTACATGGTAACACGGGATTGTTACCATCACCTTAAATAACTTATATTACTATAATGTTAGTGACCATGAAAGTTTAAAACAATATAATATATATTAATACCCATGACTCAGGTTCAAATGCTTGTATCCATCACACAAACATCTGCCCCTACCAGGACTAGAACCGAATTCCTTAATTAAAACTAGAAGCAATGTTAGTGCGAAAGGCAGAATCGCTACCTCAGATCACAGCAATACCGTTGCACCAAATGGTCGTATAATATTGTAAATGTCATTACTTCGGTTAAAGCTGACCAGTTTCTTGCGCCCATTCTTCTTGTCATTTAAAAGACATCCTGAAAAGATGGTAGGAAAAAATCGTGCACCATTGAAAACAAGTAATTTTTAAGTGCATTTGACATATAGTTATTTGATATGCAAGCCTGCAAAGTTGTGTTTTCGCCGCTTGTTACCTCTATTAAAACCTGAGCAAGCAAAGGATTCTAGGATTGAAAGATAAAATCATAAGCGTAGCGAGGGACCACCTAAATATTTTGCTGCCGAGCGAAACACACAATTTTTCACATCACTAAAGCGACGAAAATTTTTAGGTGCAAGAAAAACAGTTTAAATAAAATGGTAGATTGGTATATTTAAATTATAAATCAAAAGTGAAATTGCTACAATTAGTTATGTTGAATATATATATTTTTAAACTGGTTTTGTTATAAATGTGAATTGGCTAAGAATACGTAGAATTTGATTTTACTTTGTACACTTTGACAGTTCGTTCTCGGGTGCGGTCCGAAATTGAATTATAATTTTACAAAATCAAATAATTTATTCTAAGTATTATTTATTCTTGTTGTTTATATGATTTAAGTAAGTTAAATAATTTAATAAATCCAAAGCGGAGTATTATAGTATTTATTTAAATAAGCATAAAATGTAACTTATAAAGACTATAATGACGATTCGGAATGTGTGTTTTCTTTGGATAGAAAGGTTATAATTTTAAAACACTTCAACGGTAGCGGATAAAACGAAATTTTCCACGCAGACATTAAATGACAAACCAAACTTTTCCGAGCGTGTGAGGTGAAAAGTTATTTTCATTTAAGGATTAAACTTCAATCGTGCCTCGGCGCTGACACACACGCACATTTTTTTATTTCTATACTGCTGTCTCTTAGATTTTGTGTATTCTACGGTGTATACATACTTTTGCTCATGACTGTACCTATAAGGTAAATGCCAATGGAGTCCTGATTGTGAAAACAACTTCGCCCTGGCTCATTACCCAATCACACCGTGTGTTGAATCACAAACAACCGTATTAATTTACAATGTACAGTTCAGTTGCAATATTTGGCAATGATCACCGTGAAGAAATCATACATATACATAAAACACAATTTTACAGCATTATTATGGTGCAGGAATGATAATATTGATATTGATGCCATAACATGAACCCTGGAAGGACACAACGATAGCTTTTGAATAGTTATGAAAATAAAAATAATAATTCAAATGCACTTAAAGTAAGTTGTTTTGAATCGTCCAACATTTTTACCTACCACCTATGCAGGACGTCGTTTAACTGACAAGAAGAACGGGCGCAAGAAACTTGTCAGTTTTAACAGAAGTAACGATATTACATCGATTACAACAAGTATTTGTTTTAAGTCAAATGTGAATAATTAAAAGGTGGCATCGGTCACTACTATTTATAACACTGCGTTATGTTTAAGCCATTTAAACTATTTATGGTTTTATAATTTTTATATATTTTATGCATTTTCAATGCGATCTTATAAGATAAATTATATTATTATTATAATAGAAAAATACTAGAAAAAATCGACTCGGGTCACAAGTGAATCTCAGGCGGGAATAGAACCCGCAACCTTTGGAAATCCGGTCCAATGCTCTCCCAATTGAGCTACCGAGCCTTGCGAACACTCGTCACAAATATATAAAAATTATAAATCTAACATATACACCCATGACTTACGAATAAATGATATTAAAAACTTGAAATAGTCACTTACAAACAGTAGCTTCTTCTCCAAAAGCCTTAATATGAATTAAATAAGCGAAAACCAAAACAATTCGTGAAGATTTGTTGAAAAATGGCTTAACACAAACATCCATCAACGGAAAAAGAGGAAAAATGTAAAAACAAATTTGTCAAAGTTCGTGTGTATACCCGAAAGATTTGGAGCATAAATCAAAGCTGAGGATCTTATAATGGGGTTGACGGAGGCCATTACTTATTCGGGGGCCGAGTCAGTTGCCGACGGCGGAACGAAACTACGGAGCGGACAAAAGTTCGGCGGGTGCGGGCAATTAGTCATAACATCCGAGATTTTCGAGGGCTGCGGGGGTTGGGGTTTCTTTCAACCTTTTCGAGCACTTTGTTAGGTTTTCACTTAGGGCTACTCCAAAGAGTCTTTGTCGTCAAGTAGCTTCTATTTGTAAGCTACCAAGGGTTACTAGATTAGAATCAGCGTGGACAATATTAAAAAATATCTAGATAATTTTTGGCTGGACAAAATAAAAATCAGCATTAATCAACCGCAACACGACGTAATATTTGAATAAAAAAAAATACGTATTCTGCGCATAATTTATTGTATTTTCAATAATTAATTAATTATCTCCAAAGACACACATTGCAAGACGTGGTAATATAGTTAGCACTTTTTGCAAATAATACAATAAGATGGAGGTCGGTCCCCCTGTCCGAGTTTCTTTCGCCAGTTATTCTCGGAAGGGCCTCCCAATTTCCGAACTGGTTGAAGACTCAGTAGTATATAATTTAATCACAGTGAGAATTTAATAACTACCTAAATAAAATGCAAAATAAAACAATTAATTAATTAAAAAATTGGGAACTTGCCCGATTAAAATATTGTGAAAGTGGTAGAAAATATACGACGACCATTGCCTTAGTCATCCTGTGATCACAACTCCTGTAAAGGAGTTGAAACGTCAGGATTAAATATAAAATAAATTATACGCAAAATCCATAATATTATAAAAAGTTTTTATTTTTCTTATTTACAAAAGAAAAATACTTTCGTCTGCTAGAATTCGTACCAAATGTTTTATAATTAATTTTATAATGAATTATTTTCGTCGCGACAACCTCCACTGAAAGCACTACGACATTCGTTTACAGGTCTTGTGAGGTTTGCGTCTGTTTGAGTGCGTTCAATTTCAATCAAATGTACGCAGTAAGATACCTGTGTGCCTTACATAGCTATACATATTGATATACATATTGGTTTGGAAAGTGTATAGATTTAGTAAAGCTAGAAATAATGTACTAAAAACTATTATTTAATTTATATTGTTCAAAAAAGCTGTGAAAATGGTTCAGAAATGATTCTAGATAAAGATTAAAGGGGGACTGCGGGGTTAAAAATCGATCAAGTCAAATTTCATTTCCAGGAATTGTGTTTTGTCACAGAAGCAATATAAAATTCTTAGTAGATTTCTCTGTGGCAATTCTTACGAAATTCTTATTTATAAGTAAAAATTATTATTTGTACTTTCATATAAATTATTATTCGGATTTGTATAAACAATAGTTTTAGATAACATACATTAATATATTACTGTATTTGACTATATTTTTACTCTTATCATTATTTTATTTTTATTTCGAATGGGTTCGCTCTTGATCCCAATTAAGCTCGAGGGCCAAGATAGGATCCACAATGAAATGAGCTAACCTAGAAGGTACCTATTCACCTTGACTTTAAAAACGGACGAAATGTATGTACTCGGAAATTCGGACGCAAGGATTATTACATAAAGCCAACATTATTTTGTATAGCATATGTAGTTGTTTGCTATTCCTAATAATGAGAAAAAATTACCACACCTTACCACAACGTAACGAAATGAAATTAACCTTGAATTATTTTTGGGGTTCCGTAACTCAAACAGAAAAAATGGAACCCTTATAGGACCATTTTGTCGTCCGTCCATCTGTCTGTCTAGACCCTTTACCTCGGGAACGCCTGGAGGTATCGTGTTTCAATAGGAACCATATACTCAGGTCTACAGTCCCTTGAAGCTGTGAAAAAATCAAACTTCTAAGTTAACGTTGAAAAGAGGTTACAGCCGTTTATGCCGCAAATAACGTATATTTCGACACTTTCAAGGGAATCTTAATTTATAGGTTATTTTCCGTGGATCTCTAGATCTAATCATGAAATTTAGCATAAAGTAATGTCATGTAACACAAATAAAGGAAAAAAAACCGTAAATTAGTAGTCGCATCACAAAAATTTGAGATTATAAACTTATTTGCAGTTGCTAAACTAACGATGTATAGGGACAACTGTTTTTAAACGGCGTACTTTGTCTCTCAATTCTTTATTTTTATTCGAGTCATTAACAAACTATTTACTTAACTAAAATTTTGTACTGACCCTCGGTGCGCGAGTTCGACTCGCACTTGATCTGTTTTTTCTAGTAAACATTTCTTTAGAGATTTATTTGAGGAGCTCCCATGGATCAGCTTCAATGACGTAATGACTGTTACGCCGCAACTTTAATAATACTATTTTAATAATATTTGTGTGGAACCGAATCAACATATTTGGAACCAGATTGCGGTGTTCACAAAAATAAAAAAGGTATGACCAAAAAATATTGGCTCTATGGGATTTCCCATTGAAAAATGAGCAAAGAGCGCGCAATCTTTGAAAGTTTTCAATCTTTTGAAATTTTAAAATATAATATACATTACTGAATTTTCTTATAGGATAACGCCCCGCTCCGATATATGATGCTAGCGAAGCTTTATGCTTAGCAGCTGCATTGACCTAGTAAATTTTTCTATATAAGCGTTCTGTTAACTGTACCTATAAAGTGAAATAAAACTATTTTTTTTTATTTCGAACGGAATGGCGTCACACAGTATGGTGCTTCGGTGATAAAGACTGACAGCCATATTGTTGCATTCGATGGATACAAATGAAAATAAATTAAATTAATTGGGGGTTTCCCCTTTACTTTCAGTTTTATAATAAATTTACTTTTTTATTGTTACAGGACCGGTCGGGCCTTTACCGAATGTTACCAGCTCAGATCTCGGCCTAAAAGAAGGTTGGTTTATTTTTATATAATTATGATAAAAATAATTTAAAATCATTAAAAATATTTTTATGATTTTAAATTATCATTCCAATCCATAATTTGATCTTATAAAAAATGCAAAAAAATATACAATATTCTAAAAATCAAGTTGTTTAATTTTAATCTGTAATGTACGCAAAAGTGTAAGAACTAAAAACTTCCATTCTTCAATTTTCAGGCAGTTGCTCGGTAGGAGATGTGGTATACATGCCTGGAGACCAGTTCCCAGGGTCAGGGCCGTGTGAACGGTGCACCTGTGAAGCCGGCGATGTGAAGTGCTCCCGACAAAGGTGTGAGCCTAGACCAGGCTGCAAAGCGCTGCACAGACCTGATCAATGTTGTCCTACTTATCAATGCGGTGAGTAATGTCAACTACTCGAAGAAAGAAACACACACACACACACACACACACACAGAATACAAGAATAGGAGAAAGAAAAAAATAACGGACGAACAATGTGATAAATACATAAGACAAAAAAAACTAATGTATGGGGTCAACAAATACCCTGCCTCAGCATTTTGCCTTCGTGTTTTTCACAGCTGAGCAGAATAGACACAGAGACGCTGTTATACTGACAAGGTTCTGACAAGTGACAAAAAGAAAAAAAAACAACGGGTTGCACTCCGGGAGTGCTGACAGAAGTAAAATTAGTGCATTTTTGATATTTTCGAATGGTTAGGGAATAATTTCGCACGACTTTGCTTTAATTATCAGTATAAAAGTACTATAATTTCTGTGGTAAAACAAAATATTCATTTATTACGCTATCGTACACTCGCGCAAGCACCCTGCCCTCCGTCTTACGAATTTTCGATCAGGTCACATGTCCTAATGCGAGTTTAACATTTTTTACCCATCCCAAAAAGTGCACAATGCCGCTAAAGAAGTTTTCACTTCAAAAAGACACCATATTAGAATACGTCCACTGCTGGACGTAAGAGTCTCTCAAAAAAGGATACGGATAAAAAGGATAAATATACAGTAATACTAGCCTTTTCCCCGTTAATTCTTAAGGTATAAAAATAAATAAGTTTAAAGGCCTGTTAAAGGATTATTAAAAGGAATTCCTTTTATGCTGTTTAAGCCATAAAGAAGGTTAAAATTAAGTTTCAAAAAAGTGAAACCTTTTTTTTATGCAATATAAGCATTTACAATGCGTGTATTGAACGTCGAAGCTACGCCATGGCTTAAGTCCTACATCGGGAGACCTTGTACCGGGAAGAAGCCGCAAGAAACTCGGCAAGGGCTGTCATTATCTCCTTTTTATCATGTGTTACATAACATAGTTTAACATTTAAGAAAACTTTTCTTTTACTACCAAGACGTAAAGAAAAAATACTATTACAATGAACGGGTAATTACAGTTATCATCTCTCATTACAAAGAAAAAGAAAAAAGGCTATTAACTCCTCGCATTCTTTTCTTTTAAATAATCACCGATCGCCTTTGAATTTTTAACAACTTTTTTAAACTTTGCAAAGGGAAGTTCAGTCAGCCTGTTTGGAGCTTTGTTAAAAAACAAAAACTAGAATAGTATCGATTCCTCACCATTTGGGTGTTTCGTAAAAGGCGATATGTAAAAACAACTTATTTACAGTTCTTTGCGTATAATTTATATTTAGTCCTGACGTTTCCACTCCTTAACAGGAGCCGTGATCACAGGATGACTAAGGCAATGGTCGTTATACATTTTCTACTAGGTACCTTAGCAATATTTCAATCTGGCCAGTTCCTGTTAAAATTTATATAAATTGTATAAATATTTATATTGTTTATAATTTGTTTTTTATACATCTTAAAAGTTAGGAACTTGTCCGATTTAAATATTGTTAAGGTAGTAGAAAATATATGACGACCATTGCCTTAGTCATCGTGTGATCACGGCTCCTGTTAAGGAGTGGAAACGTCAGGATTAAATATAAATTATGCGTAAAAAACCGTTAATAAATTGTTGTATTTAAACGTGTATTGTGAGCAGAAGTGTGAGAACTAAATGACGATATGATACTGGAGATAATCATTATATAATTCCTACCGTCGATTTTTTTTATTATTGGAAACAAACAAAATTAGAACTTTTTTTTACATCAACAGTGCTGTATAAACCTGTTTAGGTTTTACCAAGCACTGGTATCCATCCAAGTTAACTCTAAAAAGATAAGCTTTATAGCTTATGTAACCACGACATACGAGGTAGTAAAATTAAAAAATAAAGAACCTACCTATACTTTGTCCAATGTAGGATGATACTTTTGACAGTTGACACCTATATAGAGGGTATAAAATTGCTATTGCAATGTCAAGTCAAATATAAGGAAACAAACGCAACCTTAGTACGTAGCAATAAGGAAGTGACACCTGTCAAAAGTATCATCCTTCATTGGACAAAGTATAGGTAGGTTCTTTATTTTTTAATTTTACTACCTCCCATATTGGCCCGCTGACAAATATGTTAGTTTACGGACTACAAGTGGGTACACACGAGTTCACAAAATGGGAAGCAGTGTTATCCGAATTGTGGTCTTTTTACTGCGTGAAATCCTTTAGTTCGTATTATACCACGCTGACTTATGAATTATTTTCTTACACTTCCTCTCACATTGCACATTTAAGTAAAACTACTTCTTTTGGACCAATTAAATATTGTGAAGGTAGTAGAAAATTTATGATGACCATTGCCTTAGTCATCCTGTGATCGCGGCTCCTGTAAAAAAAAAATATATACATTTTACGCATAAGTAAGTAGGTTTATTTTTAAGATATATACAATTTAGTCTTATTTGCGTATTCAACCAGGATCTGATCAAAAATGTTAATAAAACTTTACATTTTGACACTATAAAAAGCTACAATGATTCTTTATGTATCTGTTCCTTAAAGTTGGTTCCTGGTTCTCTCAATATTCTGTATTGATTGCCATAATACAGTCAGTACGTTGGAACATGGCCAATAACCGTTCCACAAGGTTTATTGTGGTTAGTGTGTAGCATTTTAAATAACTAGAGTCACGTTAATAAAGTTTCGATATCAGCAATCACATCGCAAGGAGGAAACTAAGAAATATTTCCATTAAATTAGAATTATTAAAGTTATTTTAGTGTCTTTTTAATTTACTTATATTCTTGTATAAAGATTTTTACTAAAGCAAAGCGTTGTTTAGTCAGTCTAGTCATAAATTTCTAATACGTTTCAAACAAAACAGAGAAGGAAACAAAATCCGGTAAAGTAGATTAAAGAAAAATTGCTTTTTGTTCAATTTGAGCATTTACAATGCATTTATTGAAAGTCAACAATGCCAATGCCATGGCTTTGTAAGTCCTACGATGGTAGACCTTGTACCGAGAAGAAGCCAAAGAAGAAACTCGGCAAAGTAATTTTTTCTGCATTTGATGTGTTACAGTTTTCTAGGCTGCTAATACTGCATTAGAAAAAATATCTTTACAAAATATTATTTAGAAGTATAGTTCTTAAGGCTAAGGCCATTAACTCCACGCCTTTTTGTCATTCAAATAATCACTAATTCTGTAATTGCTCATAAAGGTTAAGAAATAAATAGAGTTGCGTGAAATATAATGAGGCAAATCTTAATATAATTTAGTAAATTCTTTTCCCGAATTTCCATTGCAATCCCAAGAGGCTTGTCTTAAATTATAATTTTGTCTTCAACACGGCTCTTGTGTGATTTCAGAATGTGAACAAGACGGCCGTACATATGGTAATGGTGAAAAGCTGGTGGACCCAGCTGACCCGTGTCGTGTATGCTACTGCCAGGGCGGCGAGGTGGTGTGTCGGCGCATTGCCTGTTTCCGCCGAGACGACTGCCAACCGCGTCTAGTACCAGGCCGATGCTGCCCAGAATACGACAACTGTCCATTAAGAGGTACGACACTCAGATAATTCTGCTCTATTCGAGAATTTTGGAATAACCACCGAAAATATATACGTTATATTAAAACAATTTCTATTCTGTTTCAGGAGTAACGACGATACCCGGTGTAGCCCCCACAACTTCTAGCATCTCGTCTATCGATAAAGGGGATTCAAGCGCTGTTCCACAAGCTCCTAAAGAAAATATCAAACAAGAAATCACTATCAAAGAAATCACACCTGTTTCAGAGATCCCAATTATTACTGATGTCAAGATAAAAGAAATTCTACCTTCTCCCAGCATTGAAGTAGCAGAGTACTCATCATCTAAATCTCCTCTCATTCCTCGAGAAGCAACATCCGAGAAGAGTACGAACAGTCAATCAGAGTCAACAGAGCGCCCTGTGATAGTTGAAATTCACCCATCTTCATCTCCAGTATTTATAGCTTCTTCGTCTCCTGAAATCATAGCATCTTCAAGTGAGATATCAGAAATTAAAACTACTCATGACTTAACTCCATCAAAAATAAGCCTTTCAACACAAGATTCTATCAATAGCGAGATTTACCCATCAGATCAACCCACTTTAGGCACTGGATCATCACCTATTATTCAAGAAGTTATTCCTGTCGCCACAACAACAAAACCGGCTATTGTATTGGAAGAAGAAGATCAATCTCTTACCGAACATAACCCGGCCTTCCCACCGATCCCAGATGATTTGTCACTTCTGGGAAACCATCAAGATGAGAATAATTTCGATCCCAACGTAGAAGGGGATCACATGCCAAGTAATCACGATGTTATAAGTGTAACAAGTACTACAACAGAAACTCATGTTGCAAGCGAAAAATACAGTACAACTTTAAAAGATGCACCTGCTACAACACCATCTGCTAGTATTTCAGAAGTTACAACTGCTACAGTAGAAGAACCTGAATCTTCGTCATCTACATTAGCTTCCAAACAAAGTCCCATGCTTAATTTACGATCAGCTATTCCTACAGAAATATTAAATGTTCCTTCTTATGCGCCTGAAGATATCAACGGGGAACTAGATGATTTAAATGAAACGTCCACAACTTCTGAACAATTTTCACCTGTATCCACTTCTGAAAATACTGAGAAACCCGAAGAAATTGTTCCAGATGCAAAACTAACGGAAAACTCGGAAAAACTTTCTACATATCCGAGTGTCCCAGGCATTAAAATATTGGAAATCACTACACCTCAAAACGGAGATGTACTTATCACCAAGGATGCAAATGAAGAACCTACAACTATTATAGCAAAATCCAATACCGCAACTGAAATAACAGCACAAACTGAATTTAGTTCTTTACCAATTGAAACTAGTGACCAAAATCCTCATGAAGAAATATCAAAAGAGAAAGTGTCAACATTATCAGCCGAACCTACGGTAGTGGAAGTAATTCCCACAAATTTCTCACCTATAGAGCCAGAAGTAATAACGGTCTCTAGAGACATTCCAAGTAAAACAGAAAGCCAACCCTATGAAACTGTGGAAACAACCGAATTTGTTCTAACTTCCTTTGGCTCATCGGAGACCGCAACAGACGCTGTTGAGGTCATAAAAATTTCCCCTGAAGAAGGAAAGAGCGCCGCGATTATAGAATCAGGTGAAGGAAAAAAGAATAATGTTTTTACAGATCTTATTAACCTCGTTGGAGATGTGGCTTCGATCAGAGATCACACTGAGGGACCTGCTGGAACTCAGCACGGGACTAAGACTTCAAGTATATCTGATTCCGAAGAGCTCATTCCAGTAAATGCTGGTTATAAAAGTAAAAATAACAATTGGAACCTAAATTCAATAACCGAGGTGCCAAAAACTAAAAATGCTGCTCCAGTAATTAAACAAAAAGTAATCGAAATTGAAGACGATGAATCGGACGGTCTTACTGATTCACCACTACCGAATAACAAGATGGAACCGACGACACGAAGGCCAATTATTGACAACGTTTCTGACAATGTTAAACATGAAAACAATACTGATACAAAAGATATAGAAATCATTCCGCAAACATATGTTCCAAGCGTGGATAGACGACCCACTAAAGTAGTAATGAAGAAAAATAACGAGAAGCCCATTTCTGATGATGATGCTGTCGAAGAAGGTCTCGCTGGCGCGTCTCCTGAACTGACGACCGATGGCAAGGTAGTGCAGAGCGAAATCGCCACATCATCTGGTATCGAGGCCACTTCTTCTGAGACTAAGAGAAATACGGATGAAGCGTCAACCTTAACGCCACAGTGAGAGCCAGGCCAGGCATTATCGATGGAACCTCAGCTTGTCAGCATTTTGTAGAGAATAAGTTTCGTTTTGAAACTATAAGTTAACATAGCCACTATTAGATCTACAATAGTATACATCAGCCCAATTAAAACGTCAGTTAGTCCTTGTCAATTGGGTATCCAGACACGAGACACGCTCGTGGCTGGTTATTTATATTTTTTAATTTAAGTAGACGACCAGTGACCGCTGGTCCAATTAATTATGTGTATTAGCTGGACAAATTATTTATAATATAGATATTGTTAGGGGACGTGAAACGCCGGTCGGACGCGACACGCGTCGATCGCACTGTGTCAAATTACGAGAGCGAAGTATTAGTCGATAGATCTTCGTGTTAGCCTCTAAGTTATTTATTCGTTTAGTGAGAGATCGTGAGTAGAGTGATCGATAAGTAAGCAATCCCAAGCTAGTCAACAGGTGACTCCGCGGTGCGCGGGGACACGTTGCCATCACTCCGCGCTACTCCGCGTGACTGCGCGCGACTCCGCGCCACTCTGCCGCTCGGCGCACGAGGAGGCGTGACTCCATTAGTTCATTGATATAAGAACAAACTCATCTTGTATATTAGCTGTTAACAGAAACTCATGCCGAAACTATATAATTATAAACGTAACAAAATTTGGTACAAATCGAATTTGATATTATAATTAATCATACCTTATGAATATTAAATTTAGATCTAGTTGGTATAGATTTATAATTGTGATCGCACATAACATTTATTTATTGCACTGGATGGCGCTGTATTTATGTTGGTTCGTGGGAGGCTCATGTTGGGATGGGTGGCCGGCCACGCCGGCTGCGGCTTCTTGCTCCGGAAGACTGTATCTTTTCCCGGGCAAAAAGCGCGTGTGCTCACTTTATTATTTAATATACAATTTATTGTTTTTTTTACAAATAAAAAATTCTAGACTGATATCTGTTTTTCATTCCAAAACCACATACCTGGTTAACAAGATAAGACTGGTCAATGAATATCTAGGTCGACTTCAACGATGACACGAAAAAAATTTAAGGTATTACAGGAAAATACAAAATCAATGCTTTTTATTATCTCTAATTTTACTGTACATAAAATGGATTTATTGAGTAATGTCTCTTAGCGCGATGCAGGTTCGATTGTCAAAGTGAGACACCGCCATACGCGGCCTATAGTGGCGTCTCTTTTCAACAGCTTAACTAGAATCATTAAAAGGTGTTGGTAGGGCTTCTGGTATCTGAAAAGCATTAACAAATAACATACACTTTTGCAAACCCCTACGGTGATAAACTTAACTTAATATTAAATGACGTAGGCAAACCCTTACACTGGTTAAATTCAATATCCTGAAACTTTTATATCTAAAGATATAATTACCTAGTAAAAAAAATCAACTCGTCTTAGGTGGCAGGTGGAACATGTCCTGTTACAATAAATATAATAAAACAAACTGTTTCTTCTTTATCGACTGTCTGATACTTGTCAAAGTATTAAATTTAATGTTGTAAATAATAATACTTAGAACATGAAGAAAGTGCACTGGCTGATCAACGGATCTGTCGAGGTCAGGGTAGCTCAGATGGAAAAGTATTCGCCAGGATAGCAAGAGGCCGGCTGACCTTTTTTTGGACCCAGGGGAAATCTTTATGGATTTCCTCGCCGTAGGAGGATCTGATACTTGATACCTGAGATCAGTTGAATGTTATCTAGTAATAATTACTTTAAATATAAAAATCTATTACTTAAATGCTTAAATGACAAATATAATACCCAATATATTATTGAGTCTCAAAAGAAAAATATTACTTACTAATCAGCGCTTTTCATTTAGGAAAAAAAAGTCGACAATGTGTCGCATTGTGACGAATTTTTATAAATGGAACAATTACATTAAGTTTTTGCTGTAGTATGGTCGACACAGTGCAACACAGTGTGGACTTTTTTTCTAAATGGAAAACGCTCGATATGTATTAATACTAAAGTTTTAAACTCAAGCAGCCCCCATCTTCCATTTCGACCAACTATACCGATCGATTATTTGTTCCGGTTGAAACTCTATTCTTCGTATCGGATCAACTATCAAATAGTTAACTATTTTATGATGACATTGGATTTCTGTCCAATAAAGGTGGCACGACGTACTGCCAGTTTAATGTAACACATACCTTTACAAGCAGTGCCGGATTAAGCCAGCGCGGGGCCTGTAGCCAATTCTATCAAGGGGCCCTTAGACTGTTTTAGGTTAGGTACTTATCGAGTTTATGGTCGATAAGTATAAATATCCCTTCTTAAGAAATGACATAGTAGACACTTTCGTCACTTTCCATGCGAATGGAGTCATGGACATCCAACCAGATAAATAAAAAAATCACAATTAATTATTATTTTATAAGGTTGGCTACGATCAGATCTTTCACATGAACCCAGCAACTGCTCAGAGTGAATAATATTTTTTTATTTTTACTTAAAAATATCTTAATAATAATTTCTTATTTTTACTTAAAATATCTTACCTACTTTAGGCACAGTTATTATCGTTGAATACTTTTCTCTTCTTGACTACGTAAGAACACTGTTCTATTTAGTATACTTTAAGATATAACTGAATACTTAAATAAAATCAGTTGCACCGCTATATTATGTAATAAAACAATACTCAACACAATAACGAAACCACTTTTCTCAAGGATGGTTCTTATCGAAAGTACTATTATTATCATCCAAACGTGTAAATATCGATCATTCCTTATAGATTGGTAGTCAATATAACCCTTTTCAAATCGGTCGGGTTATTACGCATAGCACGGAGAAAATATTAGGGAATTCCCCGTTTTGTTTAACAGTATTGCCAACTTGCGTGTAGTGCAGTGCGAAATTGGTATGACCAGCAGATAGAAAATAAAATTATAGTTGATCATTTTAATGCAAATATTTTCTTCTCAGGAATTGTGTGTTTTTTATGGTCAGGAAACGTTGGTGCGTGGGGCCCCCAAATGCCTGGGGCCCGCAGCATTTGCTACTCTTGCTTCGTGGCTAATCCGGCACTGTTTACAAGACGAACAAAATAAAAAGAAACCGGTAAAGTTAGCGGCATTTGAGATGGATGGATTTTGCAAGGAACAGTTTCAGAAGCGAACCAAACATATAGTCGACCCGCTGGTAAAAAAATACCTAGTTGATTCGTTTATTTCCTAACCACTGAACCAAATAGTTAAGTTGTTGAGAAGTATAACGGTTGATCAGTTTCTAGTTGGTCAGTTGAGTTGACCGGAATGGAATAACCACTGACAACTTAATTTTGTAGTTTCAGATTTTATTTAAGTCATTTTTGACTGTAAGATTCCAATTGAATATATAATCTAAGAACACAAATTTGTTGTTTGTGTTTTTGTCTGTCCGCTCTTTTCCCATTGTATACGCGTTATCATAGCAACGCGTTACCGGGTCAGCTAGTCGGGTCTATATTTTTAGTAAAGATAATTCGAAAAAGAGAGGATAAAGATAAAAATGCTTTTTATTCGATATAAGCATTTACAACGCATTTATGATAACGAAAGTCAAGTATGCCATGGCTTCTTAAGTTCTACGACGTGAGACATTGTACCGTGAAGAAGCCGCAAGAAACTCGGCAAGGGCTATTTTCAACCGACTTCAAAAAGGAGGTTTTTTATGTTTTTCGCGGATAACTTCGTCGTTTATGAACCGATTTTGATGATTGTTTTTTTGTTAGAAAGAAGATATTTCAAAGGTGGTCCCGTGATAAGGAAATCAGGGTTTGACGATAGCAGACCAGAGAAATCGAGGGGAACTTTCAAAAATCGTAGGGGCGACTAGTGCGTTTTTATTTTTCATTAATAATAAGTATTTTTATTTTAATTATTAAAATTAAGTACTACAATTTAATAAAGGTCTGCTGTAGATCTGATGATGGAGTCGAGGGAACTCCTCAACGATTCACAGCAGCTACCTTATGTTTGAGCTTGATTCATATTTCCCTCTCAAGCAACCGTTGTCTCCACATTCGAGAAGCATCCGTGCTCGGTCTACCCATCACTTAAAATCGTAAAATAAAGTAATTTTTAACAAAATAAGACCGACTTGAAAAAGTAAACTAAAAAGCAAAAATAAATTTACTTCGTACGAAGTAATACGTATTTTCATTTTATTAAATAGTTTTAACCGGAATAACTAATATTATTTAAGAGTCCAAATAAAATCAGAAGACAGAGTGAAATTATATTTTTATAAGAAAGTCGCAAGTATTACAAGTTGCGCTTTACAAGTTACTCTCTGACTCTGTGCGTTTTCTCATAATCAATATACAATTGTAGTTACACCTTTAGTGTTACAGATTTTTTATAAATTAAGAAAACCTTTCTAGCGCTTCTGAAAATGCATTAGAAAATTAACTTTACAAAATATTAGTTAGAAGTATAGTTTTTAGAGCAGTTTGATGATAAATAAATAAAAAAAATATAATCGCCTTCCTGATAGTGAAGAGCAAAATCGCAGTTAAATAATTTGCTATTTGATAAGCTGTAGGCGCTGCTATATTTATAACGAGTATTTTGATAACGAGATACAGGATGTTCACAAGAAAGTTGAACTTACGAAAATGGGGGCAGATTTACCTAGGTCTCGAGATTTTTTTATTTTTATTTTTTAATTTCTGGAATTTTTCGCTTTTGTACCTTTAAACCCGTCTAGTTTTGTTTTCAATGTCACATCTTTTTTTTTATTACAATCTAAGTGATCGATAGGTCCTTTTGATTAATAAAAAGTTGCACATCGCTAGAAATAAAGTTATGGACCCTCAAACATAAAAAAGGGTTAAAATAAATTTTGAAGCTCAACTTCGTGTCGCGATTTTTTTTTAATGCAGAGCGTTGCATTTAAAAAAAATAATAATGAGTGATGGATGACTTCTTATTTGTTAAAAATATCTCTATAGTGTGAGCTTTCTACTAACATGTAGTTTGTTTTGATACATTTTCATAACTAAAGTTATTCGTTGTTTTCTACCAAGGCAGACCATTTCGACTAAAATCTACTGATGTGAAAAGTTAATTCAAATAAGTTTCAAATCGGTTGAGTAGTTTCGGAGTTCATCGCGGTCAAACACTGTGACACGGATTTTTTATTATCGATGCTCTAGAAGACAAATGTGCCATATGTATTAAATGAGCATTTTAAAACATCTGGCATTAAAATGTCACATTATCAAAATTTTGTAATTAGCACATTTGTCTTCTAGACCATCGATATTATAGATAGTGAACCCACATCACCAGCTACCCGGACGTCTGCTCAGAACAATGCTTATAAGTTTGGACTTTAAGCTAGAAAATAATTGAAGAAACTTGTTGTTTTTTAAATCTATTGATGAATATTAACTTTAACATAACAACCGGATTTGGTTATAATTTGACTAGCCACATTTTAGGGTTCCGTGCTTGACATAAATGAATACGTATTTTACTAAGTTAGAGACGTCATTTTATGATGATAGTTATTTATTCCGGTACAGTGATGCGCCGAATCGTGTTATATATGACGCAATGGTTAGCGCATACGAATTATGATTGCGGTGATTGAGCGACTTGCGCAAGAGTAGCTAATGGATAGGTCGCCAAAATATATGATTCTAAGTTTTTTTTTATATTAATTAAGGCAAGAACAAATTCGGAAAAGATTTAAAATTATATTAAAATTCCAGAAACGAGGAGACGTGTCCATATTAACGTTACCATTTGATCACACTGACCATAAATCTACTTACTCCAATCTCTGCTGATCATAGTAGGAATAAGCAAGCTTCTCCGTACTTCGGACAGTAAGTTGAGATGTCAGTCCATACTGACTCTATTTATCTTTAAAAAAGGAAAGGAAACAGAACACAATTGCAAAATTTAGAGGGGGTTTGAGTGAACTATTTACCAATCCGTAATAGGAAAATATAAATTAAACATATCAAATTAAATGTGTATACAGCTCTTATTAAATAAATTAATCGCATAGAAAAATCATTATTATGGTATTCTATTACATAAAATGATTTTATTAAATAAAATACATGTTATTTCTAGGCATTTTATAAGTATGCATTTATTTGAGAAATTATGGATTTTTATTATGGCTATTTTAATAGGAGGAAAGAATAAAAAACATTATGCGAAGAGATAGTCTTTCGCATAATATTCCTTATTCATATTGGCACAAAATCGAAAGTTATAAATTGATATTCAATGCAGGTTAGGTTAGGTATTTTTTTATTACAGCTAGCAAGTTATATCAAACTATACCCAACAATATTGTGCCAAAACGAGGGAAAACGCTGTAGGTTGAGTATGATGATGTCTGTATAAAGATAAAATAATTTATATTCGATAAAAGCATTTACAATTCGTGGATTAAACGTCAAAGCTACACCATGGCTTCGTAAGACGTCGGGAGACCTTGTACCGAAGAAGATGCCGCAAAAAACTCGGCAAGGGCTGTTTTTTCCTAAAAAACTAATTGTAGTATTTAAAAAAATCGGTACTTATAAAAATATCGGATCAGTACTCAAGTCTTACGATATATGTATATCGTGTAATCTTATAGGTATTGCATTAAAATCTAGTACTTTTTGGTTAGCTCCTGACCAGCTTTCTATTTGGAACAAGCTTCTCACATCATAACATCATGCTTACGCAAGATTACGGTTTAAGTACGTGACTTAGTTATATTCAAAGTCTGTATTCGAATATTGTGTATCGTGAATCTGCATTTTGAATACGAAATATGTAAGTTTATGATGCAGAAGTTGAATCAGCATTTATTTATTTATATTGTTAAGAAACATCGACAGTGAACATATTAAGACATCAAAGTGAAAACAATCATATTATAATACCTGATGTGAACACCAATAACAGGCGTGTGTTCGGAAATAAAAATTTAAATTAAATTAAAAAAGAAAATTAAATTCAAAACAAAACTTAAATTCATGACTCAGTATATCACAATTCTAGATTTTATCAATCGCTGCGTCTGCTAAACCGAGAAAGATCATTTGTTGATGACACGTATCAGCATCTGTCAGATAAAAAGGCAACCCATTGGTTGAGATGACAGCTTTAACTCAAACGGAGTGAGTTCGACCCTCTCTACGCCATACGTAACAAGACGACTGTCAGGTACATTGGTCGCAATCCTGCCGTTCGCACTGTCGGTTTTGGGTTTGAGTCCCTTAAAGGCCAAATATTTGTGTGTGTGATGAATATGAGCATCAAGGGTATTTAAATATTTTTCTATACATATGATTTATTTATGTATATATGTATGTGTATCAGTTGCCCTAGTATCCACAAAACAAGCCTTCACTTACCGTGCTTAGCCTAGCCCAAAGCTAGGCTAATGAATGTGATTGTAAGAAATATTATTATTTCAATATCTATTCGTTTAATATACTACGGAACCCATTCGTAACACAAGCTTACCACGATTGGTTAACGGCGTTATTCATAATGTGTTTCAAGCGTTCTTAATATCCTTTTAACATGTATAAATAGGTAAATTTCATTTTTAGCATTTTTGTTGACATCAAAAGCAGTCAACGAAGCTTCGAGTTGCTTTTGACAAAATCTTCTTGTTCTATATGTAAAAATATGTATACACGAAAGTTATTGGACTATAAGTATTATAAGAAGACAAGTAGTAGCAATTTCAAGTAAAGGTAAGTTTCTAGTAATTTTATATTAAAATAATTTAAGACACATATAATGAAAATTTTTGACATTTTTGTTGCTTTCGCATAAGGGAATCGATCTATTGATATATTTTTAAAAAGATTCAGTATTGTCGCTTCGTGTACTTTGAATACGTTTGAATTCATCAATATTGTATCTGAGTACCATAAGGTCTTCAACTTAAGCACAGTACTCATTTCACTTATATAAAAAAATCTCTATATTTAAAGTAATGAAAATAATTGTTTCAACTCATAGAGTTCGAGCTCATACATTGGAAATTTATTACTTGTTACTAGCTTTTACCTTACTTTTATGTAGAATACCGATTAAAAGTTATTTTACTATCCCTAGGGAACAGTACTTTTTCTAGATAAATGATATCCTATGTCCTTTTCTGTACTCCTGGCAAAGTTTATGCAAAATGTCATGATGATCGGTTCAGTAGCTAAGGTGTGAGAGTGTAACAAACAAACAAACTCACTTTCGTATTTATAGTGTAAGGATTAGTTTCTTTTAAGAGTTTCCTAATTCATTTATGAATAATATGAAAATCTTCATCATTAAACACAGGTGACAATTCACAAGTTGCCTCAAGAAATTTAAGATAAATTATTATACAACAAACTTCCTAATTTTTACTATCGTAAGAGTCATTCACGCTTTGCTGTATTTTTAGCACGAAACAAGAAAGTGTTTGATGATATTTGAGATTATCTGTATGATGTCATCTATAGCAACACCGATTCTGAACTCTAAATAAACACTTTAAAGATTCAATTTAAACAACTTTGAGATTTATTCGCAGTTACGTAAACGAAAGACCTGTTTGGACGACACTCGACAGTTTTATTATTATATATTAAAATTTTATTTACAAAACGTATAAGTGTTACACAATATCACAATTCACTGTACACAACCAATAAATTAAATATTAGCCAACAGTTTCTTCAGGGCCACAGTCCTCGATGCCCCATGAGTTGGGGTTTATTGGCGACCGACCTGGTCGATTTGGGACTGTAAATTGTTGATTACTTCGGACGGTACTTGGTCGCCGAGGATCTCGAAGAGGTTGATCCTTTGGTTGCCGGGAATCGACTCGTAGGCAGCCAGTTCGATGCCTTCTTGAACCTTGGCAAAAGAAAATATCTTTTAAAATGGTATTTCAAAAAAGATCAGATAAGTGAAAGAAATAAGTCACAAACTAAAGTATACGTGTACAGTATTTTGATTTTATCTGCCTTTCAAAGATGCTCATCTCTTCAATAACTTTACCGCTTACACAATATTAACAATGTCGACACAACATAGAAGATTCATCTTTCTCAATCACATATTGATGTTTTCCTCATACAAAATAATTTGCAATATTTTGAAACTCCTCGAAGGTCTATCTTGCTTTACTAATATTTTGCATATTTGCGTGCGTTAATAAGTCATTATACAGAGATATTTCTGACGATTGGTTTTTCGCTCGAGTAAAATTGCCTGGTTTATTTATGGGCAAGTAATAACAAAGTAGTAAAAAAACCTTGAAGAACTTAGGACCTTGACTTCTTAATAGAATCGGAAAGATTTGACCACAACCTCATCTGATGTTAGGCGTGAGACAGCTCGTGCTTATCTATAAAGAGTCGTTATGCTAGAAAGAGTTGGTTCACTATCCGCAGTCAAAATCCACTTAGCCGTTCTACGTGAGACTTTGTACCGAGAAGAAGCCGCAAAACACTCGGCAAGGGCTGTTTTTTCTCCCTTTTATTATGTGTTACATTACTTTTCTTGTACTACCAAGAAATATAAGAATAAATTACTATTACAATGAACGGATTTAATCAGTGCTGCTATTTCAATAAAAATAAATTAATAAAACAAGGCTTAACTTCAAGCATTCTTGTGTTTTAAATAAGTGCCTTTAGTTGATTGACATGCATTTTTATCAACATTTCTAATCTTCATCAAAGGGTAGGTCAGTGAGTTTGTGCGGAACTAAGTAAGAACTCTACCCAAATTGAACCTTTTGCTTTTTAAAGCCTAAACTTGGAACAGCAAGTTATTTTTGTTTCTAGTATTAATCATAATATGAATGAAGAGGTATTAATTGTGTAAAGATTTGAGAACTTCATCGCCTCGACGAAATCCAGGCGCCTGATCTCGTAAAAGTTAAAAGATTTATTTTGACAAATACGTTAGCGCTTGACCACTATTTGGCCTGATGGAAAGTGACGATGCGATTTACTGTAACTTAAAGATTATTGCTTAAGTTAAGCCTGAGTTACCTTCTGGATCTCAGCATCCTTGGGGATGAGGAAGGTGTTCTGTGCCTGCTTGATGGCTTCTTTGGTGAACGCCGCTCCCTCTCGCTGCGGTGCTGCAGCCACAGCGGCCACCGCCACAAGCAAGCACACCAAAGATGTCTTCATTTTGCTATGGAATACTAGTTTTTCAATCTGGAAGACGATAGATTAGTTTAGAAACGTGTACTCAACGTTAGATAATCTTTTTATATGATGATTTTAATGAGATGGGTTAACCAATGAATTTTGTAATTTTATGCAATTTTACTGTTTTTTATTTAGTATTTTTTTAAGTTAAATCCTGCTATAGTATGATTTGATATAATGTTATTTTATTTCATTTCTTTTAGCATTTATTAATAAGTAAGACGACTCTTTTTAATCGTAAATTGCTAATGATTGTTAATTTTTGTTTAAAAAGCAAGCTTTCATTCTGAGCAATTTATAGGATTATTACCTACTTTTGTCCAAGCTTGCTAAAAAATTTATTATAACGATTTTAGTATTGCATATTAAAAAAAAAATGTAAATGCATCATATGAATAGAATTAATAATTATTTTCAATATAGCCAATTATTATAACAGTTAGAAAGATGCTGTGCTTAACGGTATGTAAATCACTTTGACAAAGAAATTGATAGTCCATATCCCACCAAAAACAAATTCACAATATTTGTACAATATTTATTTACGTTTATTTAATACTTTAGATGATTGATTATTGTTGTCGCTCATTTTTAAATAAAATACAAGAATTTCAAAATCGCTTTCTTCTAAAGTGATGGTAAATGATAAAACAACAATACAGTCACTATAAGAGTCACTGAGTGCAAAGATTACCCAATAATCGAAATCACACTTCAATATGTTATGAGAGTTGCATTACACTGTTTCAAGTCACAAGATTACATAAAGCGGATGAGACTAGGTTACACTCGAAGCACTTTTACCACTAAAACACATTTCACTGAGGGTGGCGAGTGAAGGTAAAGTGGAGAATTCATTTAGATGCACTTGCATTAGAGATTTCATCCATCCTATTGTGTAAACAATGCATTCATTTTTATAAAAACTAAAATCTTTCACGTACAATCTCAAAGCTTTCATTTTACAAAGTTTGTCAAATGTTTTACAGTTTTGTAAGCAATTGTTATTAGTATTAATAAAGTAAGATTTTAATATAATCCGACGTAGCTTTAACCACTAATCACATGATGTATTTTTAAATGTATGATTCAAAGTTGCTATTCAATTTGCATATAAAACAGAGTTAAAAAAAGCTGTTTCGTTTTGACTTTCTCTAATAACTCTCTCAACTATTTGTAACAATCAATTAAATTATGTATTTTTTTACTTCCCAGTTAAGGGCTCAGAGGCGTGGTTTTTAACAGCCGTATTTTATATCTCATAATCAAATAAATTATTTATAAATTGAAATTTATTGTCAATAGTTTCGTTTGATTACATATCTGCAATCGTAAACTGAAGTGAACTGTGATTTTACCAAATTTTATGATGAAATGAAACAAAATGAATAACGGAAGGTATTTTTCGTCAGGATTCGATGATGGTGAAGGGCGATGTGATGGTGGGATTATGCTCACCTGTAAGGCTGCGCAGGAGTGTGGCGCGCGCGCGCTTAATCCCGCCTCATATAGAGCGCCCCCCTCCGCCCTTCCCCCGGCGTCACTTTCACCATGTGCGCCTGCGCAACTCCTGCGATCGACGGGGCCATGACATCGGAGCATCTTTCGCCCATTTGCCTAATAACATTTATTCATATCATCTGAAAGCCTGGCATATCTAATCAAACTCATTAAGGATTTATTTAATTTTTTGCACAATGATTGGTTGAAATACCAAATAGTCGCACTAAGCGTTTTGGTTTCAATTTTGTTATACGTACCGCTAACTGGAACTCTTTGCTCTCTGTGTTTCCTGACAAATACAATTCAGGGGTCTTCAAGTCACGTCACGGTCATTCAAGTGAATAGGTATCTTCTAGGCAAGCAGTCACATAATAGATCGCATCGTTGCTTACCATCTGGCGAAATAGTGGTCATACGCCTGCCTATTTAGTATATAAAAAATGCATATTTCTATAATATTTAAAATACGAAGATAGGCAGAGTTGTTTTTTTATATGCTTATTTTAAATCTATTAGAAACAGATGAAGTTTTTTTTTCAAGTAAATATCTAGAAATTTGCGACACTAACTACGCTATAAACAATGGGAGAAAGTAGATTATGTAATTATGTTTATATTTGGATGATATGTAATCTTCTGAGGCTCTTAGTTCATTTGAAAAATCTTTTGCCCTTTGAAGAGATGTTTGAGTGTGAATATTAATAACAAATAAATAAATGTTTAATACGAATTAGAAACTAAATAAACCTCTGCCCGATAAGAATAAGGTTTCGTTTAAATTAACAGGCAAAATAAATCTTATTTCTGTTCTCCACATACGGCTTTAAACACTTGTGTAATACGCAATTTTATCACCATCCAGACCAAGGACAACCGATTAAAAGTCACTTTAGGCCTGTTACCATAATGGACCGAAAAGTCATCCCAACCAAATGGGCCACACGCATAATAACCAACGTTTAAGGCTGTATAAACGATTCATTTGCCTAGCACATCGACAATAAAAAAAGTGCCTATACCTGTGTAATAAAAACAAAAAATATGCTGTTTTATGTGGGCTGTAGTTTTTTATATTTATATATTGTTGGAAGGCAAAGGAAAGTACTTGACCGCTATCTCGCCTATCTTGAATGTGACACGTTTGCCTAGAAGCGTCACTCGTGACTTGAAGACCCCAAATTGTATGTGTCAGGAAACACAGACTCAGGTTATTTATTTTCCCTTATTTGTACACTGTGAAGCACCAAATCTTGAACTTAGCGAGTCGTTAAAGGCATCTAATATTACAACTATTAGGGCAAAACCAAATCGACTCGGCTCACATTTATTTTTTAATTTTAAATGGATTCACTCTTGATCATTGGGATCAAAAATGGGATGGGGGAAAAAAATGGGGGATGGAAAAAGCTAGTCAAGACGTTGCTTCCTCACCCTGGTTTTGAAAACGGAGGGTTAGAAGTACTTGGAAATACAGACGCAAGGAGGAAGTTCCACTCATTTGCTGTGCGCATTATGAAAGATGTTGAGAAGCGCTTGGTGCGACAGGTAGGAATAGCTACCCATAAAGGGTGGTAACCCGCAGTGCGTCTAGATGTCCGATGGAAAAAGAGAGATGGCGGTATGAGCAACATACAGCTCCTGAGCACACTCTCCAAAGTACATTCTGTAGAAGACCGAAGCAACTTTGTGGCGGTGAGCTAAGGTGTGAAGCTTGCTCTTAATCACAGGGCCGTATAGATAAAAAGAACCGCACTCTACTTTTAAAATTGAAATAGAAGGAAAAACTATTGTTACTACTGTTACCATTTGTCGTGCTTTGGCTTAACTCGCTATAGTAGCGGCCCTACAATATATGAAGTGAACCGAGTATTGGCATAAATATACCTTAGGCACTAGGATTGCCAATTGTACTTGTTCTTGACACCATCATACTTTTTACTGTCCAACAAGAATAAAGTATAGAAAATACTGTTTTCACCTCACACGCGCAGAAAACTTCGGTTTGTCATTCAATTTCTGCGTGGAAAATTGCGTTTAATCCGCTAGCGTGGAAAAGTCTTTTAAAATTAGAACGTTTCTTTTCAAAATAAACACACAGGGTACGCTTCAAATTGTCAGTTTAGTATTTATAAGTTATATTTTATTCTTTATTAAATTAATACTATAATACTGCGTTTTGGCTTTATTAAATTATTTTAGTTCCTTAAATCATAAAAACAGCAAGAATAAATAATTTTTAGTATAAACTATTTGGTAACTATAAGAATTTTAAATGTATGGTGGGTAAGATTTTATAACGTATCATAAGATTTCGGACCGCACGCGAAAAATAATTGTCAAAGTTATCTCTGATATTAGTTAATTCTCATTGAATAGAAACATATTTAAAAGTACTTTCAGGTGCGTTCTGAAATTTTGTTAAATCAGAAAGAATAAATATGAAAAGTGTCCAACAGCGAAGAAGATACGAATTTGTCTTCCACCTAAAAATGTTCCTCACTGTAAGGCGAAAAATTGTGTGTTTCGCTCGGCAGCTAAGTTTTCAGCGTCTCGTACCTTTGTAACCCTCGGTACGCTTTGGATTCTATCTTTGAGTCCTAGAATCCTTCGCTTGCTCAGGTTTCAATAGAGGTAACTCGCTGCCAAATCTCAACTTTGCGGCCTTGCATAACAAATAACTATTTCAGCTTCCTTGGGATCTAAAGCAGAAATTGACAAAAAAATGTAGTTGTGTGCAAGTAATTTTCGTTTCAGATCGGCAATCAGAATTGGCAATGTCAAAAAATTATATTCTAAAAAAGAATATGTTATAGACTATTTAGTAATCAGTGCAAAAGAATAAAAAAAAATAACTAAAATTGTCTTATTTTTTATACTAAAATGTTTAGTAAAAAAGTATTTTCAGTTCCCGTCATCTCAGTATTTATAGAGAGCATGTTTCTGTTCTCTTATAACATTAAACATTTATATCTTGTTGTTTTCTTAAATTTGTCGTTTATTCGCTGTATGTTATTGCAATGTTCAGGGATACTTACTTAAAAGAGTTACTTGTTGACTTTGTTGTAATCAACGAAATAATGATATCATAACACTATTAATTTATATAATTTTATAAGATAAATTATTATAATAGAAAAATACTAGAAAAAATCGACTCGGGTCACATGTGAATTTGCAGGCGGGAATCGAACCCGCAACCTTTGGAAATCCGGTCCAATGCTCTCCCAATTGAGCTACCGAGCCTTGTGAAAACTCGTCGAAATTTTCTAGTACCCTCTCGATTTTACGCTGTAGGCCAGCGTTGTTTCATCAATGAGAGGAACATCCTCTCGTATTCGAAAGAAACATTTTAACAAATGTTTGGTCAATCGATTAAGATGAAACAGCCATGTTAGTTTTATATTTTTTTTTTATATATTTTATGCATTTTCAATGCGATCCTAAAAGATAAATTATTATAATAGAAAAATACTAGAAAAAAAATACTAAAAAAAATCGACTTCACCGAGAATTCACTTGTGTATTCTCAGTGAAGTGTATTGTGTGTATCTCATGTATTGTGACGACGTATTATATTGTATATTTCGTTACTTCTGTTAAAGCCGACGAGTTTTTTGCGTCCATTCTTCTTGTTAGTTAAAAGAGGTCCTGAATGGGTGGTAGGTAAAAATGTTGGACGATTCAGAACAAATTATTTTAAGTGCATTTGAATAAAGTTATTTTCATTTTATTTTCTAAAATCTAAATTAATTTCAATTGTGCTGAGAGCGCACCTGAAGCTTTTGCAAATAGCAATCAATCTGTGTCCCACCGCATTATATTGTTATTATTGTAAAAAATAGGCAACCTTAGTTGGTACTCATATATCGAGATAGTTTAACTTAACCGGATTGTTCTCGAAGGCCATTTGTCTATTTATTCGTGTATCGACGGGTTATAAATTAAATTTTACATCTTGAACATCAACACAATAAGCAATTATGAGGGTATTTATATTCATAATCGATTCTTGCTATTTTACAATGTATAAAAGATCTTAACGAGTTATGAACGAGAGATATTAACGAACGTAACTTAAGTGGTGATGAAATTAGGGTCTACCATTTTCTCAGAAATTTAAAATGCATAATTTTAGAACTCATACTAATCATTTGGCATAATTTGAGATTACTTGCTTGCTGGTAATGAATAAAAAAATACTTAGTCTTACACAGCAATGTATGACAATTTATGCTTTTGATGAGTATGCCAAATGACTTTATGTCAATTGAAATTATGTGTTATGAATGGCTCCCATGAAATTAAATTACATATTACTCAATCGCAGCTTTCAATATATTTCAATATCTTAAATAAAATAAACAATGTTTAAATAATAGAAAGCTTATTTCACAGTAGTTTTCTTTTAATAGTAATTAGGCAGGCGCTTGACCAACATCTCGCCTGATGGTAAGCGATGATGCGATCTATGATGTGACCTAGAAAATTTATTCACTCGTGACTTGAAGACCTCTAAATTCTATTATTCAGGAAACAGATTCAGGCTAAAAATTACACGCCTTAGTGGTACGCATTATAAAATTATAACCAAAACGCTTAGTGCGACTCTTTGGTATTTCAACCATATAATAAAACTTTATATTATTTGTGATCCAACGACTATAATTGCAGTAGCTACATACATACTGTCTCTCTACTAAATAAATAAGGAAAAAATTGTTAATATTTGACCAGTAAAAGTATCGAGAAAAATGTAAAAGAAATCGAATAAAGTTTGCCAAAGCGGCATCCTATTCTTGACTGAATCGATACGTTGTGATTAACTTGACTGTCGCCCTGTTTTCAGGGGATTAAAGTATTTAACCATCATTAATTAAAGCTATTGAGCAATATTGACTAGTTATATTGATGCTGTGTACTTGTTTTTGTAAATCGATAATAAGAGAGCCATTTTAATTTCATAATTAGGACAACACTTTTGACACGATAAATTGATTATCGGGTAATGAAATGTGAACAATATTATGTAAAAGAAGACTAAAAATAAAATAACAAATCTGAGAAAAGAAAAAAGATTACATCACTGTTCAACTTTTGCTGTAAACCTCCGATTCATCTCAGAAGAGTATTATTAAATATGTTTTTGTTCTCAAAATAGGCGATATCGCATTTTTCAAACCGGTCGGTGTAGTTAAACAACATAACTCTGTAATTTTTACTATGTTTGTGAAGGCTAACTAGGGTTGCCAATTTTGTAACGTTCAATTTTTTATACAAACAGACATCCGTTTTCTTCTTCTCTTATACGGGCGATTTCTGCTACTCGACGTCTTTTGCGTCTGTTTTCTTTTGGAAGGTTTCCTGTTTGTTCTATTTAAGCCATCTCAGCTTTGTCAAAAACACTCCAAGCGCCTTCATTTTAGTGACGTAATTTTTAGCATACGTAATCCGTAAAAAAGTGTTTTATTCTAATGTGTAATGTGCGCGAAAGTGTAAGAACTAAATACGTAATGGGTTAAAAGTTTTACCATACGTAACGTGTTTTTTCTCGCGCCGGAAGGAACGGGACGTTTTTTTGACATCGTTGCATGCAAAAATACGGTAACAAAATATACGTACCGAGAAACACAGGTATTGTGCTGCCGTGCTACCCGTGCTGCCTGCACAAAAAGACATTACTTTTATGAAATAATTATTGTTTATTATGAATTAATAAAGAGAATAATTGATAACTGCAATCTTTGGTCTTCACTTTTACCGCAATGTTTTTTTGTATTTAATCCTGACGTTTCGACTAGTTAACTGTAGCCGTGATCACAGGATGGCCACTACTTACTATTAGACGTGTGTCGCTCTTTAAGAATCCCATCAGTGTTCCGGGATATAAATGTGATCCGAATGATTTGAAACAATTGCCCCGTATAGAATGTATCATTTGGAACTCTATCATCTCGACCGACGCGACGACAAACGGAACAACGCGAGTGATGAGAGAGAAACGAAATGCGGACACAGTGATGAGATACTTTAAGAGACATATTTAGTTCTTACACTCACATATTTGAATAAAACAACATTTTTACGGATTTTGCGTATAATTTATTTTGTATTTAATCCTGACGTTCACAGGCTCCTGTAAAGGAGTCGAAAAAAGTGTTTTATTTAAGAGACATATCGGAAATACTATTTTATTTCAAATTTTAACATGTGAATAGTGTACCTAATATGAAAATCATTGTGCATAAAATTGATCTTTTAATACGCTAGCTACATATTTAAAAAAATATACTAGCTGTCAATCCTAAGCTAAAGGAAAAACGATTTTATGTTTTGTTATATCTATTTATTGCAAATTATAGTTTTGTAACGATGTTTAACAAATTTTAAAATTTACTTATTGAATTTAATTTCTTTATTTTTATTTATTTTTTAGTTTTTTTTAACGCTCCGCTCCAATATATAGCGCTAGCGAAGCTTTACCTTTAGCGACTGCATTGAAATAGTTGATTATATAGTTTAACATTAATAACACTTTCAAATCTATGTTCAAATAAATTAAATTTCCGAAACTTTGTCGGAAGCTCTCTAGGGGAGCGGCCATCATGAATTTACCGAGGTCACTGCCCTGTATAATACAAATACCCAGAGTATTTGTACTGAATTATGTTTGATATAATGACAGTTATTTTATGTGCTAATCCAAAGACCCCTAGCGAGCGTCTCGGGAACTAAAATTGAAATTTTATGCAAACGACCGTCCTGATGTTTGGAGACTCTCTGTTTCAGAGTATTTTTAGAAAAATTGTCTGTTTTAAAAGCTTTTTGTTTGCTTCAATTTTATGTTTTGTTTAAAATGAGAGTATTTTTTGAAATCACATCGCTCTTCAGCAGCGGAGTTACTATTCATAAGTAAATGAAATCGTTGTTGAAAAATGCTATTTAAACAAAACCTGTAGAAAGATTATTCTCACATAATTACACGTTCCTTTGTGGTTAAAACTTGTTTAGATATATATTTTATGATTTTTATATTCTATCTTAGCAAGGATACTCCTCTCATTGATGAAGAAACACTGACCTACAGCGTAAAATGAGTAAAATATAATAAAATATTTCGACAAACTGATTAGGCTCGGTAGCTGATTTAAATGGGAGCCATTCATAACGCATAATATCAATTGACATTAAGTCACTTGGCAAACTAATCAAAAGGTATAAATTGACATACATTGCAGGTTAGGTTAGATATTTTTTTATTCATTACCAGCCAGCGAGCTATTTGAAATTTCTAAAATTATGCATTTTAAATTACTGCGAAAAAAGGAATACCCCAATAAAATTAATTGTTGTATTCAGGCGAGACTTAACTCCAAAAGTTGCGCAAAATCCGTAAAAAATTGTTAAATTTTAACATGTGAATCATGAGTTTACCTAATATGACAATCATTGTATATAAAATTGTATATTTGTATTGTATATATTGTATATATGAATACGCCAGCTAGATATTTTTAATAAATAATACTAGCTATCAGTCCTAAGCTAAAGGAAAAACGATTTTATCTTCTCTTATATCTATTTATGCAAATTATAGTTTTGTAACGATGTTGATATATAAACAAATCTCAGACGCTATTACAAATTATGCCAAATTATTAGTGTGCTTTCTGAAATTATGCATTTTAAATTACTGCGAAAAAAGGCAGGCCCCAATAAAATGAGTTGTTGTATTCAGGCGGGACTACTCCAAAAGTTGCAGGTTTAGGTTGGGTATCACTTGTGAGCCGAGTCGATTTTTTTTGTTTTTTCCCATTATAAGAGAGATTTGATTAAGGAAATTAATATGATTGAGATATTCTTTTTTATTTGATATTATTAATCATATATTGCTTAAAATATGGTGTACACAAAAGATACAACAACAACAACAGTACAACTAAGCTCGCGCACCGCATTGATATTTTTTTTAACCATTTTACATAGAGGTGGCTGGAGTCAGCTTAAGAAATACTTGGAAAAAATCGACGGGTATGTCGAGGATAAGGGTTAAAACCTACCGCCTCAAATCTGAGATAAGTTAATTTATTTCTTGTGATATTTTTTAGAAATAAAAAATATGCGTTTAAATACTCAAAAAGAAACAAAAAATATAACAACTTTTTAAGCTTATGACTTTATAGTAGACTCAGAGGTCCCAGGTTCGATCCTCAGCTGGGTTATTGTAGAAAACCAACTTTTCTATAATGACGCGTCTAGGTATTGAGGAACTGTCATTGTTACTGAATTACTTTAGCTACTTGGGTTCAGAAAAATGTTTGTGTGACCACGATGAGCTCGGAAACTACTCAACCGATTTTGATGATTATTTTTCATTTTGCTAGATTTGTTGCGACTTAAGACATAGGATAGGTTTCATTCATACGTCTAATTTATAACACAGTAACGCGTAGCTAGGTCAGCTTGTATATAGATATATACATAAATTAATATCGAAAAGAGAGTGTCCAGTGTTTAAAGTAACAATTCAGATGCGTCACTATTTGCTATCAACCATGTCAAAGACAGTGTGGTTGCAATATTACGCAACTACCGTCAATTATCCTTAGCGATAATATCGCAGCGCATTGTCCGATGGCGCAATGCAACGAGTGTTTGAGGAAGTTTCTCGAATGAGAGTGCAAAGGTCGCCATCTTCACAAATCAAACTTATTGCTGGTGAACATAAAATAAAAATAACTTTATTCAAATGCACTTAAAATAAGTTGTTTTTTTAATGGTCCTACATTTTTACTTACCACCCATTCAGAACGTCTTTTAACTGACAAGAAGAATGGGCGCAAGAAACTCGTCAGCTTTAACAGAAGTAACGACATTTACAATATTGTACGTCGTCACCATCACGTACACAATCCACAAATAAACAAAATTATTCTGTTATCTCAATAATATTAGTGTTTTGATATCATTATCTCGTTGGTTACAATAAAGCTAACAAGTATCTGTTTTAAGTAAGTATCCCAAAACATTGCAATAATATACAGGGAATAAACGACAAATTGAAGAGTTTCTATATGGTGTTGGCACAACATAATATATCACTACATAGTATAAAACAAAGTCGCTTTCTCTGTCCCTATATCCCTATGTATGCTTAAATCCTTAAAACTACGCAACGGATTTTGATGCGGTTTTTTTTAATGGATAGAGTAATTCAAGAGGAAGGTTTATATGTATAATATATGCATAATATAGTAGAGCATTGCATCCGTGCGAAGCCGGGGCGGGTCGCTAGTTGTATTATAAACTTGATTCTTTTAGAGAACAAATATCTTCCCGTGTAGCGTGACGACCGTTTGGTGCAACGGTAGCTATCCTGCCTTCCGCACTGTCCTGGATTCGAAGGGGCAGATGTTTGTGTGATGAATACGAGCATTTGTACCTGAGATATTACATCTATGTATCATATATGTATGTCCATCCGTTACCTTATAGTATCCATAACACAAGCCTTACAGTGCTTACTTTGGGCTAGGCTAATTGGTGTGATGAGAAGAAATATTATTGTTATGTTATAATATATAGATATAAATATATTGTATATGTTTGTATTGTTGTCATTGTACACGCATTTAGGCAATAAATGTATATTTGTAGGTAATTACTGACAATAAAGTCTTGTGTCAAAAATTTACTGATTAAATGTATAGCCGTTATGAATGGTAACTTCACTTACAGTCATATATTTATGAACAATCTTTTAATTTTAATATATATTGTTTTAATTTTATAATTTTTTTATATATTTTATGCATTTTTCAATGCGATCTTATAAGATAAATTATTATAATAGAAAAATACTAGATATAATTGGGAAACAATTGGGAGAGCATTGGATCGGATTTCCAAAGGTTTCGGGTTCGATTCCCGCCTGAGAATTCACTTGTGACCCGAGTCGATATTTTCTAGTATTTCTCTATTATAATAATTTATATTTTTATAAATCATAGAAAGTGATTTTAAAGTAGTTAGTTTCATAATAAATATTAGACAACATCACATTCATTCTACATTGACCTGACTGGCGATCGAACCAGTCGACCACTCGAACACGGAGGTCGTTTCACAGATCATATGATGATAGAGTAAAAAACCGTAGTTAGTAGGAACTGAATTTCCCGAGTTCTTAACCGATTTTTATATTTTTGTTGTGGAATCGAATCAACACATTTAGGAGCCCAAAATTTTTTTTTTGTTTTGCGCTCTGCTTCAATATATTGTGCTAGCGAAGCTTAGCGTCTGCATCGATCTAGTGGTAATTACATTTAGCACATAAATCGCCTTTTGTGACACTTAAGTGTGCAGATTTAGTGCTATTTTACTCTTTCAGATGCCACATAGCACATTTTAAAGGATATCATTTCATGTAATTATTTCTTTAAATAAAACTTATAAAACACTCTAAAAAAATATGTCTCTTGATAAATCAATTATTTTTTATAACCATCATCAACATTTATGATGTAAACACATGAATATAAATATTTTAATTACAACGTTAATTATTACCTATTGATAGGCCTTGTTCGAAAACAGCTTATAATTATTTAATTAATTTTAATAAAAACCTTATTTGCATATGAATAAGATAGAAAATCTTAATTATATCTATGTTGAGTTATTACACTTGCGCGCCTATTGCATGTTTAAATAAAAGTGGATCCGTATATTATTGTTCTTTTTTTATATTTGATCCTGACGTTTCGATTTACAAGAGCTGTGATCACAATCATAAAGACACCCTGTGATCACGGCTCCTGTAAAGTAGTCGGAACTTTAGCATTAAATATAAAACCGGTCAAGAGTGTGTCAGGCTACGGGCAGTGTAAGGTTCCATAGATCAATATACGTACTCAAAAGACAATTTTACATCTTTTAGCTCCTAATTACTATTTGTTTTAAAAAGCTAAAAAAGTTCATCAAATTAATTTAAATTACACCTATAAAAATCAACCACTACTCTGAGCCTTCAAGTAGGTGCATATAAACCTTATAGAAATATAAAATTCTGTATGCAAAAAAGAAACCTTAATCATATAATGTCGAATTGTTAACTCCTAGAGATTCGTCGACTGTTACTCGTTAAACTGTAATGTCTATCTAACTGTGTCAGTTGTCTTTTTAAATATCGTCATATAACGAACCAGCTAATAGAGGAGATATCTGGCAAACGAATTAGTGAATTGAAAAAGAGTCTTCACAATAATTTAAAACATCCTTTCTTATGACACCTACTACAAGGAAATTGAAGGGAAAAAAATATTATTCATTTTATGGGGAAGGTACCCTAAAAAGTTTCTTTTAAAGATTTTATCCTTATTTTTTTGTCGGTGTGATCAAAATTTATTTACATGCATGCTATGGCATGCTTTTTGTGACTTTAACCACTAAGTCAGGGTCAAATAGACAGACGGACAAACATTTCGAAACTATAAAGGTTCCTTGTTTACTTGGGAACCCTAAAAACAAAAATAAAAAAGCGGTAGATCCGGTAAAAGTTGTTTTATTTAAATAATGTTTTCAGTATCATCTCTACGTCAACCTTACGGAACAAGACACCTGAGCATGAGCATTACGAGCATTATGCAGAGTCATTAATAATTAAAATCCGATTCTTTTTTTTACAATCACCTTAACACACTGTGTGGCTCTGTGTCACACTGTTTTGGAAAGACCATATTTCATAATTACCTACTTATTTTCAAACTCATACATCATAAGCATTTAACAATAGAAAAAAACCGGCCAAGTGCGAGTCGGACTCGCGCACCAAGAGTTCCATACAAATCTTTAGTTAACACGTTACGACGCGGTACTCCAGTCCACTATGACACTAACAATCTTCATACAAATGTTTCGTACACCTATACCCGTACTGTTTTTCACAGTATTTTAGTGTACACGTGTTTTTGACACTAGGAACACAAGCCTCCTTTACCGAATGACAGTAAGACTGCTCTCTATGACACTCTAATGTAAAATCGACGGTTGTTGCCGTAGTAATTTTTAGATTAATTTTCGTGAAAACGGCGATATCCGTACTGTCATAATATGAATTCCACCTTTACTTTATATGCCGTTACCGCGGCGTAACGTGTTAAGTAAATTATGAAAGTACCTAATATTGCTCTAAAGAATTGATAAACGGATAGAGGGACAAAACTTTGCCATTGCAAAGTTGTCCCCCTGTTGTCCCCATACATGTCTTGGCCCCCGGGCTTGATTGGGATCAAGAGCTAACCCATCCTACATAAAAAAGGTCACGGTTAGTTTACCAACTGCAAAAAAAGTTTTCGGATTTCCTTTCCATATGTTATATTACATTGCTTCACACCAAAATTTCACGATTCTGGATCAACAGAAAATAAATGTTAATTTTATTAAGTGTCGAACTATAAATTTTTTGCAGCATAAATGGTCGCATCTTTTTTTAACATTAACTTAGAATGTTTTTATTTAATTTTTTGCATTCACAATGCAATATTTCTATAAGATATAAAATACGTGTGTAAAAAACAACCACGCCTCCGAGCCCTCAGATGGGATTCGAACCCACGACCTTTCGCAATCCGGGCGACTGCTCTGACCGCTGAGCTACCGAGACGCTGGCAAACGTGTCGAATTTTACAAACGTATTCCAACTTCTACTATGAGCTAGTATCGTTCCACCAATGTTGAACGCTAACTACCTTCAACATTGAAAGTAATATTTTTACAAATATTAAACAATCAATTAAGATGGAACCAGCTATAATTATGTTTTTATTTAATTTTTTGCATTCACAATGCAATATTTCTATAAGATATAAAATACGTGTGTAAAAAACACGTATTTTTGTTTGTTTGTTTTTTACACACGTATTTTATATCTTATAGAAATATTGCATTGTGAATGCAAAAAATTAAATAAAAACATAATTATAGCTGGTTCCATCTTAATTGATTGTTTAATATTTGTAAAAATATTACTTTCAATGTTGAAGGTAGTTAGCGTTCAACATTGGTGGAACGATACTAGCTCATAGTAGAAGTTGGAATACGTTTGTAAAATTCGACACGTTTGCCAGCGTCTCGGTAGCTCAGCGGTCAGAGCAGTCGCCCGGATTGCGAAAGGTCGTGGGTTCGAATCCCATCTGAGGGCTCGGAGGCGTGGTTGTTTTTTACACACGTATTTTATATCTTATTAACTTAGAAGTTTGATTTCTTCACAGCTTCAAGGGACTGTAGACATGAGTATATGGTTCTAATTTCAACTCGATACAAAGATAAACAGACGGACGGACAACAAAGTAAACCTACGAGTATAAAGGTTTGAGTTACGGAACCCTAAAAATTTCCTATGCAAATTCCCCACTAATCTTTAGCACTTAGTGTGGTGACTGGTGTGAAAGGCAACTAATGATACTGGAGTTGATCACCACACACCTGCCGTCAACTACAAAGTAAGCAGTATAAAAGTCAAAAGAAATGTTTGAACAAAAGTGAAAAAGTGGTTCAATTTCTTTTATTTTCTATTTAAAAATTATATTTTTTACGTTTACACCAATTAGCCTAGCCCAAAGTAAGCACTGTAAGGTTTGTGTTATGGATACTAGGGTAACTGATAGACATACATAGATATATAATGCTTGTATTCATCACACAAACTTTTGCCTGTTCCGGGACTCGAACCTAGGACCATCGGTCTGAAAGGCAGGATCGCTACCGTTGCATCAAGTTTGCTCATGTTTAAGTACGCGTATATTAAAATTATGTTCAATACGTTACGAAATATATATAAATAAGTTCTAAATTAATTAAAAGTGACTAATGCATACACAGGGAATGACACCGTTTAATTTAAAGACTAGAATTTTTGCGATAGCTTTTTCCAAATAATAATTATGTTCTTTAACTGAGATTTCTAATTGAATTGCATTTGTTTTTAATTGAGGTTTCCGTTAAGCAGTCTTTCGGCTGACCATATAAGACGGAGATAATTTTTACTGTCGTAACCTCATTATTTCATTTAATTTCATTTTCTACATTCACACAGCCGGGGATCGAGTTCGAGACTTTGTGGCTTTTTTTTCCTTTATTTTAAGGACATTTTTTTTTAAACATACTTGTTCCATCGAAGCATATAAACTATTTACCAAACTATATTATTTAACTAACTTAACCTATAGATGCTAAAATATAGAGCATCATAGCTGAACTCGAGCAAGATTTAGCTAAGCTGCTCTATAATATGCCAACATCAGCGGTTTTGCATTCTAACATAATGTGCCGAAAGTAGTAGGGATTCGAGAGTTCTAACACACTTCCCCCCAACCCAGACCCCTCTCCTCCCTTCCCTTATTCGAGAGTTCTGGCTCACTTCCCCCCAACCCAGACCTCTCTCCTCCCTTGCCTTTGGTATTCTCCAAACTCGATCCTACCAGCGTCACCGCCTAAAAAAAAAAAAAAAAAGAAAGTAAGCACCCCCATTTGGAGCGATTGCGCGGGGTCCCAGCTTCATATCTCTTACCGTTTGCGAGATACGTTTTTGCTGAACTCATTCCTACTTGATTAACTAATGAACCCCTGTTAATGACACCTCGACGCTAATGACACACTCGACTTAAGGCCTTAATGACATGATTCTAATCACCTTCCCCGATGCTTCTCATTAACATATCGTTCATGGCTAATTGTTTTTTAGCAATGCTATGTACTCTGTACCTATCTAACATTACCTAAATAATAAAAATAATATATCATGGAAATTATTTCCATATTTGAAATCTGCTCTTCATCGGTCATTCTCGTGGTACATTCATACTGTTTTTCAACCAAGTTAAACCACATGAAACTTTTTTACTTATGTTTTATTATTACAAGTTATCACGCGAACACCATATTCCTTTGTCTTAAACGTTTACTCATTCAATATTGAAATGCTTTATCCATTACTTGAAATATTTGATTCCGCAATCATAATGACTTTGTTCATTAACTTTGACAACTACTTTCACTAATTTTGTTTTCAGAATCTTAAGAACCTTGTTCATTATTTTATCAATTATTTGCTTCCAGTATAAGTTCCAGTACAAGTTTTGTTTACTTGTATAACTACATTTTATCAATTATTGACAAACACATCTAATGATCTGAACTAGTATAAGAACAATCGCATCGTAGCATTTCCTAACAAAGTGCTATCCACTGCCATCGAAAACGTAGACTACTGCTCAAGTCAAGTCAAGACAACCGATATGGATGTGAGTATTATTATCTACATACTTTCATTATGCTTGTTTCTGATTTTGTGACTTGTTTGTAATTATCAACCTTCAGTGTATTCCATAATGCTGATTTGTATTCATTGTTGTACTTACTTTTCTTTGTATTCATTGTTATAGCTTACATCTTGCTTTGGTGACAACACCACCGCTGACTACGAGGAAAACACATACAAACATTATTACTATCCGACATCTGATGATGACGAGGGCGCATCTGCAACTCCATACCCTATCCAGAAGAGAAACAGACCGGACAGCGAATCTCTGAACGAGTTTTTTGAAGAACCTTCGAAGAAGAAAAAAGCTACACTACAATCGTCTACTGTGGGGCGAGCAACAAATGATGGGGTGTCATACATATCTACTAATACTGATGATGGATCAACAGCAACTCATCTGATAAAAATCGACATCTATGACCTGAAAAAATTGGCAAACGTCCCACCATCAGATCATTGGAAACATGCGGAAGTAAGAGTGAAGTACTACAACAAAGCAAAGACTAACCATCACCAACGAACTCGAGAGTTAATTTATAATATAACAAAAGAAATTTCATCATCATCTGACTGCAAGAAATATACATTTAAACATAAAGATTGAATTAAAATAATAATTCATATTGGTTGGTACTTGGTCGTCTTGAGCTGTAGGCTTCAATGGTAAATTACTAGAAGTTCTACAACAAGGAGGCAGGCAACTAACCAACTATAGTTGATTTATAATTTATGTTATTTTAAAATGTAAAATGTATGTTAAGATTTGACAATGAATAAACGATTTATTTTGTTAGCATTTACTTGTTTTTATTCATTTCAAGGTTTTTAAAATAAAGACCAAAATAAATTTCAACATATTTTATTACACAAACTTAAAATTGGTTACAAGTAAGTACATTATTTATTATTAAATCAATATAAAAGACTTAAACATATATTTAATCAACTCATCATTTTTTAATGTATCTTTATTAAACATTTCAACAAAATCACTAAGAGACATACTTCTAAACTTAAGATACAAATACACAAGGCAATATTCACCACAAAGAGATGAAAAAACATTTTGAATAACTTCATTGTTGTAGATCCAACTTCTTGTGTTCCGTTTTAAAAAAGTTAAATGGTAAGTATTCGGCTTTCGACCGAAAGTATCAAAATACTCTCCAACACCATCTGTACTTATATAAATTGCTACCCAATGTGACCCTGGTTTTGAATCAGGATCTAAATTACTAACCAAGTAAATGGGTGTTGTCATATGAATCGGTAATCGATTAGCAGCAAAAACATTATTGAGTAAGGTATGATGTATTATTTGCAAACATTTACTTATTTCTGATGTATTCATGGTAGTTTCATATGTCTAGTACGTTCAAAAGTACACAGTTATATAAAATAAGTTAAAAAAGATACCAATCTTATATAAGATCAATTTATCTAACTACTAAAATCTACGCTTACATTCCTATTCTTATCTATTTCTATTAAATTATCAAATTCAGCATATACAATACAATTGATTGTCTGAGTAAGAGCATTTTCAAATCTTACTTCTAACCTAACACTTCCATGTTTGATTAAATTCCAATGTGAAGATGAATTCGCAGATAAATCTGGTGTTAGGTCAAAAGCCATTAAACAGTATCCTTTTGGATATCTATCTCTATTGATACCATTACCCTCATTCAAAAAATGGATACCAGTTCCTGAGAATAGTGTGTGAAACATTACAGTATGAATCCCATTACTAAATGCAGGTTGCAGGGCTTTTGAAGGTATTTGCATACCATCAATGTATAAACTAAATGAGTTCATACCAAAGTTATCAAAATCAAAAGGATTTTTATTAAAACTACCATTAAAAGCTGCATTATTAACAAATCCAATTTTGGTATCTGTCCGAGGAAAACATTGTCAAGTGTTTTACCTTGCACACCAGATGGTATTGTCAAGACCTTAACTTCTGCTCTAGTGATTGGATACTTTGCTGTCGTAGATGCTAAGACTTTTTGATGAGCAAGTAGAACACTTGGATTAATTCTAGTCTTACGCACTAAGAGAGTAGCATCAGTGATGGATACTTTCACTTTTATATCATTTGTTGAAGCCATTAGGTTAAAAGAATCTCTTGAACGAACCAGTTTTACACACATTTCTACTCCATTAATCATAAACTTTTCTTGATTAAAAATATCACCATGTAAATGTCCAATCATTTCCACATCTTTACTTTCCTTTACATATTTTTGTCTCTCTGTGAAGCCCTTGTTCGATTCATCGGCATTACTCATTTTTCCAGCAGTATCTTCATACCACATTCCACAAGTTAAATGTGATTGTTTTGCATGTGGAGCATAATTTAGAAGAGTTTCTATATATGCACGGTATCCATAAGTATTATTTGGGGGAGATATGAGTTTTTGATTTAGATAGACATCTAATTGACTAAAAAGGGAATGAAGCCAATAATTAACTGGTGCTACAGAAGTTGTATCAGCAAGAGGTGTTAAATCTTGATTCAATATCTTAGCCCTAATGTGAATCAATGTATGCGATAAATCAATGTAATCATCACCAGATCCAGGAATTAAAAATTCTAATGGTCCGTCATCGCTGAGTGATGAAATAGGCTTATAATGAATCCATTGTCCATTTTCAATACTTGTCTGAGTTGATGGTAAAGCAAACAAATCCAGTTCTGATTTAGCACATTCACAAGAATTATTATGTAAGAACGACATTTTATTTTTAAGAAAAGATGTCGTTGTTATTAATGTTTCTTTTAACTTTTTTAACTGTTCTTCCTTTCCGATTCTCTGATGGAATGAGACATTTTAAACTTAGTCTTTTCCTTTTATAACCCGATCCTGTCATAACTATGTCTATTTTATCATCGACTTTTCTTTCTAAATTTAAAGTAGCCTCCTTAAAACGATCTTTAACGGATTCTTGTAAAGGTTTTGCTCGTACCATATCTGATAAAAGTCCTACACCAGCGTTTAATGCTTCTTTACCAACTACTTTAGCACCACTTGAAACGAGAGGTAGCACTGACCGAAACAATCCCCCCAAAAAACTCCCAATACCATGTCCACGTTGGTACGATACACCCTTATATATTACTCCGATTCCAGTTCCAGCTTGATGAGTATAGTAGTGTTGATACGGGCAGATATTGTTATTATGTTTCATGTTCATTGTTTTTATTTAAGTTAATTACGTTTGAAATGCAACTTAACGCAGCTCGTTCCGAACTCAAATGGTATATTTTCGCCAGTGTTAGATCTTATATCTATTTCAATGGTGTCAAACTCCCTACGCAATACTGGAATATAGTGCGGTGGAGAAAAAACATGCATTTTATTTGATCCATATACATATTTAATCGGGTCTAATGATATTATCCTCAACAACGGACACATTACATCTCCAACAATTTGAGGTTGTACAATATCACAATATATAAATAACTGAGATGGTAGTCCTAAATAAAGATTAGCTGGAAATTTACCAGTACGTCTAGTGGCTACATCAGTGTTTGGATCAAATCCAAGTTGAAGACTTAATTTTGATGAAAATTTTAAAGAAATTAGATTATCAATATTTCCGGTCAGACTTACATACTTGGAAATTTTGTCATGTCGTAGTTTAAACGTTTCTCTTGACTTCAATGCTGTTAAAACATCATCTATATTTTCATAACTGGAGGCTGGTATATGGTTTTTATATGTTACTACAGATGAATCTGTTTCATTGGGCACAACCATTCTTTTCTTTATGTACATGATATTATTATTATTTTGGACTGTAAACATAGTGCAAGGATATTGAAACTCCACAATTCCCACTGACCATTCTCCTTCCAATTTGATAGATTTTGGTAGCTTTGTTGAAAAGTTTGTTGTCTTATTCTCAGGAAAGTATGAGAAAGAACTGTTACTAGGTAAAGTTAAATAAAAGTTTTCGATATTCATGACTCTAGACTCGATGCTAATATCCAACTATTAAATTTATTCGGATAACCTTTCCACTTCACAAGCAATTCCTTTCTGGACCCCGAATACCGAGTACGAACAATTTTATCTATTTTATAATTTAAAGTGGGGTCATAAGTCACTTTTTGTAGTTCTTTTTCATAAAATGTACCTATGATAGGTTCATTCTTCAGATCTTTTAAAGTGTACACTAACCATGGTGATCTTTTTATGATTGACGTTATCACAAATATCTCATCACTCCAATTTGTTTCATATCCTTTTTGAAAGATATGTTTATATTTTGTAATTCTCACATGATCACCGATGTTTAATTTAGGATTACTTAAACCACTACACAGAATATTTGATTTCTCATATAAGTTACGCCAAGCTGTCATGATATTATTATCATTAACATCACAGGGTCGCATCTTAATACTTCTATGAAAGCTATGGTTATATGAATGAAGTAAATCTTGCAAAATGTCTACATATCTATAAGTGTTGTGGTGAGTAAAATATCGCCACATTTTCATTTTTAGTGTTCTTTGAAATCTCTCAACAATACTAGCTTTGATGTCAGGATTATTAGTGGTATAATAATTAATGTTGTGACTTTTTAAAAACTGTTGAACATCTTTCGATATAAATTCAGTACCTTTATCTGATTGTAAATGTCTAGGAGTTATTGTAGATTCACAAATTATGCTTTGAAAACATTTTTTTACAGTTTCAGAATTTTTTTTTCATAACCCTGGCAAAGGCATATTTACTAAAAACATCAATTATACACAATATATATTTATTTCCATCATTATAATCGCTATAAGTTCGCATATCACTTAAATCAGCTTGCCAAAGCTCGTTAATATTTGATAGAATATATTTATTCCTTGAAAATCGTCTTTGTACCGGTTTGTGCAAAGTATAAGTTTCTTGTGATTCCAACCATTTCTTTATTTCTTCTTTAGTCATTTTACTTTTCATTGCTTCTGACAATTTACTGTAACTGCTATAGCCAGCAGGATTAGAGACATCGTAATAAATATTATTTATTTCTAATGAGGGGTCCATCTTTCCCAATCAAGTTTTCTTTTTATTTTTCCTTCCCTTATATTTGTTCCCTTATTGTTTGTGGGGTAGAGTAATTAATCGCCTTGGGAGATTCTGTTATACTTTCAGCTTTTTCCCCCGAATCTGTTTCCTTTTTTGACATCAAATTTATGTAGGTTACTCTTTTTGGATTACCTATGTAGCTCATTGGTACTTGTAGATCCTTTAAAGCAGTTGTAAATTCCATCCAGCCATGTGGAGAACTATTTTTAAGTGGTCTTACAACATCGTTAATTAAGTCTACAATATTACTCTTATGAACCTCCTTGTTGTTTATAAAAACAGTACCTTTGTCGTTCCAATGAATTTTATCTTTATTTTTTAATAGTACGTCAATTAAAAGCTCACCCTTTATTTTGTATGTCTTCGGTATGAGTTGAAGTAGTTGAGACTTAATATAAAAATTATTACTTTTTTCCTGTATGTCTTTACCACTAACTATCTCGTGCGTTTTTATAGAATCTTCTTTAGTATCTAAAGATTTTTCTGGTTATACGGTTTCTTTTATATTGTGCACTGATTCATCAAAGTTTATTATAGGTATTTCTATTGGTTTTCGGTCTTTACCAATAAAATATAAATATCTTTGAAGGGTTTGTAGATAAAGTGACCATTTTTCTCTATCTTCTAATTTGGTTTTTAAAACTTTATTCATTTCATCATCAAGTTGTGATAACGTTGTATTAGTATTACAATTATCTTTTTTAAGTTTTTCTATTACTTCAGGTTCAATCAATATCATTTTCTTTGCATTATCCATTTTCAATTACTTAATAAGCGAGTTCACTAGTGCACTTAAAACTGAACTAAGTATAATCGGTAAGAAAGCTCCACCTTTTTGGACTATGATATTTTTTCTTAGTTTATTTTTACCTTTTGAGATGAGTTTTCTTAATATATTTTTATATTTATGTAATTTATTTCTTTTTTCCTCCTGTAAAGGAACTTTTCCTTTCAAAACATTATAGATACACTCGCAGATACAGTTAATTTCTTCTTCACCACAAGCTTTAAGTACTGCTTTTCTAAATTTTGGTATTAGAACATGTAAAGCTCTTAAGAACTCTTCATGTGTCTTCACTCGATATTTCATTGTTCAGAAATGAGAGGTTTTTGTTTAGAGCTACTATATTTATATCCCTTCTTGGGAATGTAACAAATAGTGTAATCATTGAGAAATATGTTCGTTTTCAAACGATAAATATCATCTGTATTTTGTTTTAAATCAATCATTAGGTAGCCATGTGGCTTACTAGTAGCATCCCTATATGCATTCTCAACATATTTAGGATTCTCAGGTACTAGTTGCCGAGCAAGATAACGTATCTGAGTTTTGTCACGAGGATTTTTAAAGTAAATAATGTAACTAGAGTTTAGTGATATATCACGCTGTCCTTTCCCCTGGTGAAATAAATTTTGTGTTATGTAAAATATACTTAAATTTCTGTGGTGGCTTCCTTTAGTGAAAATATCTACTACACGTCCATCAGATTCCCTCATAAGATCATCAATTATTATTAATTGAGATTCCTTGCCATCAAACATGCATAAATCAGGAATTCCTTGAAAATAATTAACAGCAGTTAAATTGTACAATGGTTGCATTTCATCATAACACCACAATATGTTTTTAAATTCTGTATTACATATATGTTTCATATTTTTAATAAATTCACACACAAAATTAGATTTACCACAACCACTTGGACCAGCGACAATTGTAGTAAATGGATGTGCAAAATGAATCATGTTAAACGTCTACTCTATATTGCAGTAGGTAACAAAATGAATAAAACTTTCCATGTGTATATTTTAATGAGTAACTAAAACAATTAACACATACAAAATAACTTGACGATAACTTAAATAATACAAAACGGTTTTAAAATAAATAAGTTTACTTATAATGAATACACAAATATTAGCTAAAGTAGTTAGGTTAACATCTTATAATTAGTTAATCATCGCAATTTATAATGACCCCAAGCTAATGTGTCAGTGGAATTGGGTATAATGGATCGTTTGGTATCATTATAAGACAAGCAAATTTTATTAATCTTTTGAGTAAATATCACATGTTTTATGGACCGAAAACGATACATTTCAGCAAGTTCTATATTTTTATTGAACAAACAAGTTTTATAATTATCTAATTTTAATTTTCTACTTACACATTTGTTTACACCTTTGGCCTTAGTCGTAGTTTTATTGTTTACTTGCATAGCATACATTTTTGAACGTAAGCCAACAAACTCAGCAAAAACTTGACCATTGTGTTCATCTTTAAAATAACCTATTTTTTACAAAAAATTTGATAAACCAAGCTGTCAGTATCTGTATACAATAATTTAATTTTTTCAAATTTACACTTCATGTATTTATAATGAAAATCATACATCAAAGTTTTTGATAAATCTAATATACTAAAACCTAAGAATATGGGTTTATTGTATAAAAGTTAAGTCCTTTTTAATTGAACTGCTACTAAACTCTCAGAAAAGACAGACAGACTATGAAATTCGGGTTTGGCAATCAGATCTGATGCACCTTTTGTTTTACCTCGATTTTCCCAATGCGTCAATAGCTTGACGTTGACTCTTTTCTCAATATTTTCCATAGTCTTACCAAAAATTGAGTCATTCATTAGCTTATAGAAATCTTTTTCAAAGTCAGATGTTGCTAATGTACGTAATTGTGTGTTTAAATCTATGTATTTTTTTAGCCATGGACTTTGTTTAAATTTCAAAACTCTATGCACTTTAGTAACTTTTAAGCCCAACTCCATGCTTTGTAAGAGATTTCTATAATGTATAACATATTTTTTCTTATTATATAAATTTGGTACAAGCTTTCGTTCCTTAGATCCACCAATACAAATATTTTCAGGGCATAATGGAAAATCTGAATGAAATCATGAAGGTTATCGGGATATTCCAAATCTACTTCTAAAATGTAACCAAATTCTGATGTGATGGGAATATTAAAATTAACGTCGACATTCGCCCATTCAAATTGAGAAATAGGTAGATACTGAGACATAGCCCACCCATACAAATTATTAGCATCTAAATATGTTAGATAAGAAATAGGTTCATCATTCTGATAATTTTCCATATAAGGGTTATTAGCTTTGGCATAACGGTTACTGCACTGAGACACGCCACCTCTTATACCAGATTTTATAAAAGAAATTTTATCAAAGTCTGTCAATAACTCAATTTCGATTTCGGTAAACTTTAACATAGCATCCCAGCTTAAACCAGGAGCAGTGTAATAATGAGCTGGGTCTAAATCATACGTTTTGAGACATACATTCCTGAAGTTCTCAAAAACATCACTTAAAAGCAAAACATCAGTTTTTAAGTAAAGATTAGAATAATCAGAAATATTACTACATTTAAAATGAGACCACACTCTTTGGGCGTGAGCGTAGTCTTCATTAGAAATAATCGAGTCTGTAAGTGAACTAAAAAACTCATTTATTTCCGGCAATTTTGTCGATTTTAATGAAGTGAAAGACTTCATAAACTCATATGGAAAAACTCCTTTTCTTTTCAACAATTCAAAATCGTTTTCATTGGGAAACTCATTTTTTAGTTCTATAAACTGATCATCACTAGGATTAGAAGCTAATGAATCTAAACTACTAGATAAAAATTTAAAAGAATCAATGAACCTTAAACTCACACGCTGACCGTTTACGTTAAGTATTTTGGAAAATGAAATATATTTTTCTTTATTTTGAGGAATTATTTGTACTTCACCTTCAACAAAATTTAATGCATGTACAATAAAGTGAGCATCGTAATTACTTAGATTATGTAATACTATAGGAACGAAATCTATTTTATGAAACTTTTTACTACACATTTCATGTGAAACACCCATAAAGGCTCCTGTTTGCCAGTCGTAATCAATAAATTGATCCAATAAATATTTTTTCATATATAACATACTTTGTTTTCTTCTATGTGTTTTTTATTTTCAACTGTAAGAGGGAGAGGGGCTGTTTGAAAACTATTTTTACTACATATCATTTTTAAATCTTCTTTGAGCTTAGTCATCAACACGTGAGCACAGTTTTCCCCACTATACGTAACATATTTAGAGAGATTACTATCATAAGAACATTTTATGTAATAAGCAAAACTGTACGCGTCATGTCTCTGAACATTAATGGTTGATGATTTGTTAGGATCACCACAACAAGAGGCAATTGGTTTTAAAAATGCTTCGGTATCAGCGTAAATAATAAAGGGAACCCTCTTTTTCTTTTCAAAATTATCAAAATATAACTTATTGTTAGGAACATTTTCATTAAACCAATTCTTTCTAAACGTACTTGGACTTGGTAATACTGTATAAATATGGGCACAATCATGTGTTTGGTGGTTATTAAGTGCAACACTTGTAGGAAAATAAAGTAAACAACCATCACAAATGTGAATAGCACCATTTCGTGAAGTGATCTGTTTACTCACTAACCGAGATAAATGTTTTATATAACAATAATGTCCATTTGTATCATTAGTAATGTATAGTAAATTTATATGTGTTGATTTGCGAGACTTTGTAAAAAATAGGGGGCCAATGACTTGATGGGTTTTAGTCTCAGAGATATATTCTAAACCGAAAACGTTAATGCTTATATCGTTTAAACGCTCAACTTTGGAAATATCAGCTAATTTTACTGGAAACGATATCCCATTGAAATTTAACCTGTTTTCGAATCTCCGATAAACGATTACATGGTCGGGGTTTTTCAGTTGAGGATACAAAGCTGACAGTAAAGCCCATTTAAAACACTGTATATCTGCATTTTTAACATTGATAACAGCCTTTTTAGTCTCAATGTCATAAGGTAATTCAATAAAAGATGATCCTCGAAGTGGACTGAATTTATTAATATTCATATCTAAGCTAATTATATCTTTAAGACTCCAACCACTATCCTTTTTCTCAAATTCACTAACTTTATGAGATAATGTTTCTTTTAAGGATTCGAAAAATATATCTAGTTCATTGGATTCATTGAGAATATAGTTTTCAGTCTGGAAGTCGAAAACGTTGATAAAATTTTTATTTTGGTGTACAAAGTTAGCACACAGTATGAAGTTTACTTTAAACGTTCTCAAATATGCAATATTATCAAGGATCACAGACTTCAGATCATCTTTTATTGAATTAACAAATGTTTCAACTGTTTCTAGTTCTTTAGACTCCGCTAAAGAAGTAATTTTATACGTTTGAATTCTTTTACCAAAGGCAGTTTCGACTATAGTTACATTTGGTAAGTTACAATGAGAACGAAACGCATTATTTTTGTGAGTTTTACTCCTATAGTGGTTAGATAAATACCTTTTTTTAACAGAGATGTTGCAAATTGAACACATTACCCTCTCGCTCTCATCAGCAGTCAAAACCTCCTTATCTCCTTCTCTAGAAGTAGATGGTTGGTTGGTGATGTTGATACGCTGTCTCTTCTCATTATTATCGATGATATTGTCTGCTCGTCGTTTTAATCCCCCGCCATATTGTATCTTAACACTGTTGATATAAATGAAATATAAGAAGAAATAAAAAATTAAAAAATATTAAATTCTTAAAAATATTAAATGAAACTTACTTCGTCACAATTTCTTCACATAGTTCTACAAGTTGTTTGTCAAAATATGAGTCAAAAATTTCATTACTTTCCACTTTTTCACATATCTCATTTAATTCCTGATCAACTGAAGATGAAGAAAAAGCACTGACGCACTTAGTTTTAGACATTGTTATTAAGATCACTGAGGCAATACACCGGTTCAGGTCGAAGTTTACAACTAAGAGTATTGATATTTACTAACTTTAAACATTTTAACTGTCTCTTATTTATATGACGAAGTATCTACATTAAGAATAATTAAGCTAATGATAAGTTTGTAACATCGTGCATGACTTAATAATGGTTTTTGTTGTTAATGAGGTTGTTTTTGTCATCGAAGACTACAGCTCAAGACGACCAAGTACCAACCAATATGAATTATTATTTTAATTCAATCTTTATGTTTAAATGTATATTTCTTGCAGTCAGATGATGATGAAATTTCTTTTGTTATATTATAAATTAACTCTCGAGTTCGTTGGTGATGGTTAGTCTTTGCTTTGTTGTAGTACTTCACTCTTACTTCCGCATGTTTCCAATGATCTGATGGTGGGACGTTTGCCAATTTTTTCAGGTCATAGATGTCGATTTTTATCAGATGAGTTGCTGTTGATCCATCATCAGTATTAGTAGATATGTATGACACCCCATCATTTGTTGCTCGCCCTGCAGTAGACGATTGTAGTGTAGCTTTTTTCTTCTTCGAAGGTTCTTCAAAAAACTCGTTCAGAGATTCGCTGTCCGGTCTGTTTCTCTTCTGGATAGGGTATGGAGTTGCAGATGCGCCCTCGTCATCATCAGATGTCGGATAGTAATAATGTTTGTATGTGTTTTCCTCGTAGTCAGCGGTGGTGTTGTCACCAAAGCAAGATGTAAGCTATAACAATGAATACAAAGAAAAGTAAGTACAACAATGAATACAAATCAGCATTATGGAATACACTGAAGGTTGATAATTACAAACAAGTCACAAAATCAGAAACAAGCATAATGAAAGTATGTAGATAATAATACTCACATCCATATCGGTTGTCTTGACTTGACTTGAGCAGTAGTCTACGTTTTCGATGGCAGTGGATAGCACTTTGTTAGGAAATGCTACGATGCGATTGTTCTTATACTAGTTCAGATCATTAGATGTGTTTGTCAATAATTGATAAAATGTAGTTATACAAGTAAACAAAACTTGTACTGGAACTTATACTGGAAGCAAATAATTGATAAAATAATGAACAAGGTTATTAAGATTCTGAAAACAAAATTAGTGAAAGTAGTTGTCAAAGTTAATGAACAAAGTCATTATGATTGCGGAATCAAATATTTCAAGTAATGGATAAAGCATTTCAATATTGAATGAGTAAACGTTTAAGACAAAGGAATATGGTGTTCGCGTGATAACTTGTAATAATAAAACATAAGTAAAAAAGTTTCATGTGGTTTAACTTGGTTGAAAAACAGTATGAATGTACCACGAGAATGACCGATGAAGAGCAGATTTCAAATATGGAAATAATTTCCATGATATATTATTTTTATTATTTAGGTAATGTTAGATAGGTACAGAGTACATAGCATTGCTAAAAAACAATTAGCCATGAACGATATGTTAATGAGAAGCATCGGGGAAGGTGATTAGAATCATGTCATTAAGGCCTTAAGTCGAGTGTGTCATTAACAGGGGTTCATTAGTTAATCAAGTAGGAATGAGTTCAGCAAAAACGTATCTCGCAAACGGTAAGAGATATGAAGCTGGGACCCCGCGCAATCGCTCCAAATGGGGGTGCTTACTTTTTTTTTTTTTTTTTTGTTTTTTTTTTAGGCGGTGAAGCTGGTAGGATCGAGTTTGGAGAATACCAAAGGCAAGGGAGGAGAGGGGTCTGGGTTGGGGGGAAGTGAGCCAGAACTCTTGAATAAGGGAAGGGAGGAGAGGGGTCTGGGTTGGGGGGAAGTGTGTTAGAACTCTCGAATCCCTACTACTGCTGAATGTCATCTATAGTATACATCACAATTAGGTGATTCTGCTTTTTTCATTAGATAAGTAAACTTTTTAGTTGGGAAATGACTTGAACGTAGACGGTGGGCTATAACTAAACCAGGGTAAACGCGGAGGCTCGCACTGAATGATCTTGTACCAAATTATCTTTTCTCTACCTCGACAATTGAAATACTCCTTTCAACAATTAAATGTTTTAGGGAGCGGCTTTACCATAAGAACCGATATGCGATTACGGAAAGGTTTCAAAGGTTACATAGCCTTTTAGGTATCATATTATGTGGTCGCACTGAACAAACTGTACAAACAACTGGTGATTTATGACTCTTGCTCTATAATGTTAGGGTCTCCATCTTGAGAAGTAGACTATGGATTCTCGTGATATTTTTAAACGATGTGACAATGTCACCATCTGCAGTTTGTAAATCCAGTCAATTAAAAAATATTTTTTCACAAAAACAATTCTTTATTTGTTTACTGTCCTGTTAGTCATTGCCTCACTTTTTTTATAAGTTATAATTAAAACAATGAAAGACTCTCAAATAGACCTCACATAGATAAACTTTTCGTTATTAAAAATGACTGTCTTAACACCAAGAAATATCGTTATTTCATAGTAAATACCAAGTTATTTTAAGATAAAGTCAATCCAACCCAAAAGTTGTTTCGGAAAGTTTAACTTTATCATCTTTTGAGATGACTTGCTATAAAATATATTATAAACATGATATAAAAAAAATTGTTTATCTTATTTCGTATATTCGCAATCACATTAAAAACAGGTAAGTTTATAAGATAGATAACTTAAGCGGTGTCAATACATCAACTAAACAATATTTTTATGCACATATTTCAAACTATGCGTCAATAACAATTAACAGAATGACGATCCAAACTGATGGCAGAGGTCGCTATCGCAACTCACGCCACGGCCGTCGACCGCTTGGGCAACCGATATAAAGGTCATGGCAGACCATACCGGCATAGGCACCGCAACGGTATTCTGCATATTGTATAGCACAAAACGGCACGGCACGGCACGTCACGGCACGGCACGTCACGGCACGGCACGTCACGACACGACACGCACGTCACGAATTCAGTGAACCACACGTTGCAGCTTTCTGTCACCTCAAGTAACACATATTTAAGGCATTTCTTACTGAACACGCCTAAGAACATATGCAAAAAATAATTTGAAAGAATTTTGATTTACATGAATTTTAACAGTTAGGAACCCACCCGATTAAAATATTGTGAAGGTAGTAGAAAATATTTGTCAACCATTGCCTTGGTCATCTTGTGATCTCGGCTCCTGTAAAGGAGTCGAAACGTCAGGATTAAATATAAATTATGTGCAAAAATAATCCACCGCAAACGTGCCAGACAACTCGGCAATATTCCAAGGTTAAAGATGAATTAGATGGCAAGATCGTCGCCGGCGTTTACATGGGCTTCCAATAAGTGTCAAAGTGACACCACAGATCACCGAGTACGGTCGCGACACATGTCCCACGGACGTAATAGACGACCCATTATGGCTGACCACAAACAATTTACGGCGGCGGTGGTACGACTACCGAAATTTCTAAACACTGTACAACTGTAAACTTTTTATGTATCATGTAATTATGACCATATTGCTAGCATAATAAAGTTCTTATTTACTTCTTACACTTCGCACTTATCGCACATTTAAATGAAATTTCTTTGCAGAAGCCGTTATCGCAGGCTAGTGATCGAAATGTCAGGATTTAATATATATGTATATAACAACAATAAATGCGACGTTTATCCGTTGAAAGAGGTTTTAGTTAAATAAAATTCTTATTTTTTTAATTCTTAGGCTGTTCAAATATGTACTGACCGTAGAGAAAGTGATTTGTTTTTTTGTTTCTAGTTTTATTTAAGTTCCTAAATATTTTTAATAGATAGCACTACTAGTCTGTTAAATCGCGCTATCGTTTACTGACGGGTGTTTATACGGGCACTCGAGTCTATAGAATTTTGTTTATCCCAAGTTATATATTTAATTGTTTTGAATATATAGTGCTAGTACAATGTATTGCGTGGTTTCAATTCAGTCGGCTGAGATTTACAACCTCAAGGATTTAGTTCCGCGCACATTACACATTTAAATATTACAACTTTTTTACGGATTTGAGCATACTTTAATTTAATCTTGATGATTCGACTCTTTTACAGGAGCTGTGATTACAGGATGACTAAGGCAATGGTCATCGTTTCTAGTACCTTCACAATATTTCAATCGGGCACGTTCCTAACTGTTAATTATTTTTTATATAAATCAAAATTGTATTGTTTTGCAGTTTATTTACTTATTAAATTGTCACAACGATTACTATACACTACTGAGTCTACCACCAGTTCGGTAATTTGGAGGCCCTTCCAAGAAGAAATGGCGAAAGAAACTCGGGCAGGGGAACCGACTTCCATTTTACTAATCCTAATTTCTTAATTCTGTCATTGTGAAATATATCATATAACACAAGATTTAATGCTCTAATTTGAATAGCAAGTTAACTGCTGGCTTGGAGCAGAGCTGTTGTGAAGGTATAATAGTATAATGTGCCAACACGCAACCAGCAGTCCCTGCCAACGGGACCCAAACTTGGCTACGAACGCGCGGGCGACTCTGGCTTTAAGTCACTCACCAGTACATCCTATAAAATACAGTCTGCCTTTTTTATACAATATAACTAAGCGTTTTGGTTCTAATTTTGTGATCCGTACTGCTAAAATGTGGAACTGTTTGCCTGAGTCTGTTTTTTCCGACAAATACAATTTAGGGATCTTCAAGTCACGAGTGAATAGGTATCTTCTGGGCAAGCGCGTCACATCCTAGATCATATCATCGATTACCATCAGGCGAGACAGCGGTCAAGAGCTTACTTCTTTAAAATAATATACATAATCCATATAAATCTGATCTCCCTAGAATATATGCAGATTCTACGGAGATCAGATTTAAAATTCCGCTCGAATTTGTTCGAAAATATCAATATGACTATATTTCACGTTACAAGTATTGAGAGTATTAGAACGAAATCTATCTTTATATATAAAAATACCCTACTCAACCGATTATGACTTTTTTTTATTTTGCTGGAATTGTTCCAACTTAGGACGTAGAAAAGTTTTCATTTACCCGTAAATTTATAACAAAGCAACGCGTTGCCGGGTAAGCTAGTATTATATAAAGAAAGTTCGTCTTCAAGAAAGTAAAACTTTTACCATTATAATTTGGACGTAACTAACCTTGGTAAGGTTTAATGAGATTTATTGTTTTTTTTTTTAATTTACCATTTGCCGTCAGAACCCTAGGGTGTGGGCCCTACATGTGTCACCCTAAATACACCTCTGTACATACAGCTTTTGTGATAACAATTTTAATATTGCATACAGAGCTTTATCTTTGCCATGTTCAATACCGAAACGTAACACAAAATAAATATTTAAGGATGATATTTGCTTTCATTAACATAACACATATTTGAGTTTCTCTTAAGCAGAAACAAAAGGAGCTTCCAATTCGTAACAAACGCAGAGTTACACAGCGAATTTAGGGTTAGGGTGTACGCACAAAACAGATTTTTGTTCGGTCTAAACCGCGTCATTTTTTTTATGAGTTCGCTCTTGATCCCTTTCAAACCCGGGGGCCAAGACAGAAACCACGATGGAATGAGCTAACCCAGAAGGTGCCTATTCACGCTGGCTTTGAAAACGGACGGGTTATAAGTACTCGGAAATAAAGACGAGAGAGTTCCAATCCTTTGCTGTGCGTATTATGAAAGATGATGAGAAGCGCTTTGTGCGACAGGTAGGAAAAGCAAGCAAGAAAGGATGGTAGCCCGTAGTGCGTCTGTATGTCTGATGGAAAAAGGGAGATGGCGATATGAACATACTCTCCAAAATACATTCTGTAGAAGACCGACAGACAAGCAACTTAATCAGAGAGATAAGTGCACACTTTACATTAAAAATATTTTTTAATGTAAAGTGTACAAGCGTGTAAGTTTAATAATTTATTGAAAAGAATTCTTTATTTAAATAATTTATCTTATAAAAAAGCATTGAAAATGAAAAAAAAATAACGAAATACTTTATATTACTAAGAGTATGTAACATGATCTCAAGTTGGTTTGCTCGCGTTCAAAGAGTGCCAATGTGGACACAGCTTACAGCCTTTTAACTGTATGTTTTTTTTACGTTTTTTTGGGCAATTTGAGATAAGATTTGAACTTTGATGTAAGGAGCTTTTGTTTACACCTGTAATGTATATAAGTACAATCGACAGCACCTCAAACTACACTCTCTAAAAATGAAAAGGTTTTTACTATCGTTGCTTAAAATATGCTACATTAATTATTTTTGTTTTATAATATTAAAAAGTCAAATACAAGATTCAAAAAAGAATAGACAGTTGTTTATAAATACATTTTAAAAGAACTGTACTTTAGTTGTTTATGCTGAAGCAGGGTGATGGTTGATCTTAGGTACCTATATGTTTTATTTTAGTAATGTATTTTATATTTTTTATATATTTTATGTATTTTTCAATGCGATCTTATAAGATCGATCTAGAAACGTACTAGATCGTACGAGAAAATTTCGACGAGTGTTCGCAAGGCTCGGTAGCATCACATACATTGATGGTTATGTATTTAAATTAAGAAACAATCGTCTGTATGATAATCCCGGTAGAAAGTTATCGGATTATTAAACAATATTTTTTTGTTTATTTTTTATTTTTGTATTATCAATGGTCTTCAATAAGAGTTTCAATTGAATCTGACATTTTGAAGTGGGTAAAAATCTTGTTAGAAGAATACGTCACAAACACACAAATTTAAAGGTAAAGTTGATAAAGGCGTGTCAAAAATGGCAGCTTTTTTTGCATGAGTGCATGCATTTTATTAATCAAAAGGTTTGTACAATATTGCTAGTATCATAGAGCAATGAATAAGTTGTCTATTACATCATGGCGACATCACAGAAAAAGCGACGTGGGTAATGATCATCACGTTATAGAAACAAGAATGCTGTCCTAATCGAGTTTGTGTCCAACAAACATTGAGTTTGTGTCGGGCAAACCAAACTGTTTTATTTGGCAAATAAAAACTAACCTGTTTGTGTACATTTATACGGTTGTTTTGTGTTTGTGTAGTTGAAAACAAACGTCATCCTTTTCCCCACATTGAAGAATGGGGTAGTTATTACGATGATGTGGTTATTTTACAGTTTATTTATTTGTTGTATTCCTTAAACAATTACAATTGTAATGTAAATTCACATACATTACTTGAAATTATTTTAATTGGATAAATCCCATGGATCAGCTTCAATGGCGCAATGTCTGTTACGCCATAACTTCCCGAGTTCTTAACTGATTTTAATATTTTTTGTGTTGAATCGGATCAACAGGTTTAGGACCAGATTGTGACGGAACCCGAATTTTAAAAAATTCACAAAAATTACCATCGTAACAAAAAAATATTTTTTCTTTGTTTAGATATTACACTCCGCTCCAATATATGGTGCTAGCGTAGCTTTATGCTAAGCGACTACATCGCCTAGTTTATATATGGTATAATAAACTTAGTAATACTAATAAAATTATGAACAAATCAATGTCAAAAAATGGAATAAATTAATGCCAAATTAGCTTAAAATTAAGTAAATAAAATTTTGAAATCATAGTTGACGGAATGTCCTTTCGCTTTTTCTAGTCTTATTACCAGTGGTCGGAGTAGGTATATTGAATTAAGGTCACTGACATCAAACGTATATGTTAATATGGATACGCCTCCGAGTTTCCGGATTATTATGATAAAAATACCGAAACATCGAAATTATTACATGAAACTAGTTAAAAATGTATCAATACTCTCAACGCTATGCTGCTAGTGGCGTAGATGGCCAGAATTTAATAGTAAAAAAAATTGGTTGCCTGTAAAGTCGATATACGGGCGAAAGTTTTACGTGACAACGACTTTGAGTGGTAAAATAATTTTAATGTGAATATTCATTCGTATAGTAGGAAGAAGGATGAAATAATAGTAACAATTTAAAACATTTATTTATACAAAGAATTATATTTAAAACATTAATTTATACAAAGAATCTCGCACTGAATTTCATATATCACCGCCTAAGCGAAATAGAAGCGCAAGACATGAACCGGTGTGTATGCCTATCTCTCTCACTCTCTCTCTCGCTCTGTCTCTCTCGCTCTTAGGCGGGCTAACCATGCCCGAGTGGAAGGGACGCGTGCCTCTCACTCGCTCTCATTTATAAAATGATATAATAATAATATTCATTTCAACACACGACATCCGGCAAACAGGGTCTTTTGTCCTCTTATGTCTATGCTCAACGCATCTGACCAATTAGAATCAAGTATCCTGGATGACTCATTGACTGTTTGTTCGAAAACAATGCTCGCACCGACATCCAGACCAAGTGGCTCACTCACTTATTTCGGTTCGTGGAGTGCGCTTATTTTATGTGTTGTGAATATCTTGACTTGACCCTGGCTTGTGTACTGTCTTCTGAAATCTACTTAAAACGACGAATTTGGCTTATAACTACGGACATCGATTTATTACTCTTGGATTGGGCCCATTTGAAGTTGTTTTTGTACGGGTAAGTTTTAATTATTTTCACTATTTAAGAAGGTTTTAGAACTTGGAAACAGTTAAAATATCACTTTATAGCAATCATCATAGCGCATGAGAGTCCGGTACGCACACCGCAGGGCTATCACCGCTTCAGTTAAAAAAATCACTTTATATGAAACAGAATTTCATTATCGACTTTACAGTTGTGTATGTATATATTGTAAATTTAAATCATTGTTTTAGGTGACATATAAATAAATATGGCAAAGGTCAAGGCTGAAACAGTGCTAAAGTGGTTATTGCACTATCCTGAGCTACTTTACGATAACGCTAGTGGCACTATATACTGTACAAAGTGTGAAAGTCATTTGAAAGCTGTGAATAGAGGCAACATTACCAAACACATTGAAGGCGCTGTACATCAAGGAAAATTTAAGAGACCGCAAGAGGAATTTTACTTCGACCTCATTAAGTTCCTGATTCTATGCAATATTCCTTGGTCGCAAATGAAAAATCCAGCGTTCAAAGAGTTTTTTCAGAAATATATGTGCAGTACTTGTTGTTGCGTTTGTACCAATCGTAAAGTGGTTGACGAATCACAGTTACGAAAAGTTTATTTGGAGAAGTTTTATAGGAATAAAATCAATTCGATTTATGAAATTAATAAAAATGAGAAACTATGGATATCGCTGGATGAGACAACAGACATTTTTGGTCGATACATAGTCAATTTCCTAATAAAACCATTGCATCCTAGTAATAGTGCAGGCCGGCCTTATTTGATTGCTTGTAAAATGCTAACAGCAGTAAATGGACAAACAATAACACAATTTGTACTGCAATGTCTAGAAAATTTATGGCAAAACACTTTTGAAGCGAAAGTTGACAATATTTTAATGCTTTGCACTGACAGTGTCGCGTACATGCTATCTGCAGGGCGAAATTTAAAACATTACTTACCTGAAATGAAGCATGTGACATGTTTGGCGCACGCTCTTCATCGTGTAAGTGAGCAGATAAGGTCAGAATACAACGATATTGATATTCTTATATCAAATGTTAAAAAAGTATTTTTAAAGGCTCCTAGTAGGGTAAACATTTTAAAAGAAAAATATCCTGACTTACCGTTGCCTCCGCAACCAGTCATTACCAGATGGGGTACTTGGTTACAGGCAACATCTTACTACGCTCAACATTTAGATAAAATAAAAGAAGTTTTATCCTGCTTGAGCAGTTCTGATGCTATAGCCATACGAAACGCAAAAAACATTTTGGAAAAACAAAATTTAGAAAATGATTTAAAATATATCGAAGAAAATTACTCTATTATACTACTAGCCCTAAAAGAGTTACAAAAACAAAATTTATCTCTAGCTGATTCACTTTTAGTATTTGATCAAGTAAGGGCTACGCTTAACGAGTGCAATAATGAGAATATAAAAAATAAAATAGAATCAGTTATGGAACGAAATCCAGATTTAGATACAATTAGAGAATACAGCGAGAGTATTGAAAAAAGCGTAGCAAATAATCAGAAACTTTATTTCAAATTCGCTCCATTGACATCTACAGATGTTGAACGATCATTTTCCACTTACAAATGGATCTTAGATGTTAAAAGAAATAGCTTAAAAATCGAAAATATTGAAAAAATTATAGTTATTTATTTTAATTGTATAGAGACAGAAAATCAAAATGTAGAAATTGTAACCGATGAGGATTAAAAATAATTGTTTTTAATAAAACTGTAATAATGATTATTTGTATTCACAATAAACAATTTTGTTTGCTTACATATGGTTTTTTATTTTATTACTCTATTTACCAAATTTTTGGAAACTCCGGTACATTCCGGAAGAAATGCATGTCCATGTTATGATATCATGACGCAAGTATCTAAAATCAATATACCTACTCCGACCACTGCTTATTACTCTTAGCTCTAAAGTTTAAAAAAAAAAATTAAAAAAATCTGACTACGAATCTGTAATGTATTTCCTTAATAACTAAAAAGGGAGAAGTTATGTTCAAAAAAATCAAAAGTTATAATAGATATTTCGAATAGGGTCAGTTTTACTCATGTTACACCCATCCACGTAGGGGAGCGCTATATGCATTTAATAAAAAAGCTTTTAAATTACACACAACTATTAATTTATTAAAACTTTGTATGTTTGTGTACTAAATAAATAAAAAATCCGCAAGTAACAAAAGACAGATCGAGTCACAGACTAGAAAAAGATACCGTAATAAGAGCCATTCCTAACTAATCAACTGATAATCTGTGATGCAAATCAAATAACAAAATGATTGCACATATTGCAGGCAACACAATATGTATATGGATAATAATAACATTTTGTATTAAGAGATGAAGTTGTACTCCGCTGAATCGCGGTTAAAATAAAGGTTAAAAAAGTTATTTTTGTAAATATATAAGCAGACATGATTGCGAAAAACAACAATACAACAAACAAAATAAAATAAATATTTAATGGGGGCTCCCATACAACAAACGCGATTGTTTTGCCCTTTTTTCCTCGATATCATTAATGGCAACTTGAAATATTCACAAAATACTCAGTTGCATTTTTACTTTTATCCGCGTGCCGGACGACGCTCAGTGGGTAGGCCCGCTACGAGGTGGACCGACGATCTGGTTAAGGTCGCGGGAAAACGCTGGAAGCTGGCAGCACAGGACCGATCGTTGTGGAAATCCTTGGGGGAGGCCTATGTCCAGCAGTGGGCGTCGTACGGCTGATATGATGATGATGATGAATTAATAATAAAATAAAAATAAAATGGAGGCTCCCATGACAAACGTGATAATTTTACTTAACTAAACGTTTGTACGGAACCCTTCGTGCGCGAGTCCAACTCGCACTTGGTTTTTGATTTTTAAATGTCTACTAAATAGGTAAGCGCTTGACCACTATCTCGCCTGATGGTAAGCGAAGATGCGATCTAAGATGTGACGCGCTTGCCTAGATGATACCAATTACCTCGTGACTTGAAGACCCCTAAATTGTATTTATCAGGTAACAGACTCAGGCAATTCTGTTGCGCTAAATATATAATTGGAAAGTTTGTACGATGTTCTCGAACTATCTCAAACAAAAAGTTACTCTAAGTGCCAATTAAGGTGTCAAAAAGTTATGCACCTAGAAAGTGTGTGTCAGTCACTTAGCGATAAACCTACTTTTTTAATGTCTCAAGTTACCGACGAAGAAACGCAAAATGAACAGTAATCGACCGGTATATTTTTTATGGTGATAACAATTTAATGTATTTATTTACTTGTTCCTATTGTATAGTTTAAGGAATTTGCCATAATTTTTAAGAAGAACATTGAAAGGCATAATTTGAAGAAAAAAATAGTTTTCAATAAAAAACTAGAATAAACATTAGAATCAATTTCTTCTTTTTTAAATCGTAAGATCATTAAAAAAGATTAATTTTATAAAAGATTTTGTTTAAGCAGTGACAGATATTAACCTAAAAATTTAAGAAAGCTAAATACTGAAATACTTTATTCAAATAATTAATTATTATTACCTACTTACTTAATTTTTTTCCAATGATCTGCACTTCATTGAGACTTATTATCAACAGTCAACGTTTATTTATGTAGTTGAAGTATATAAATTGATTTATATAACAGCAAACTCTAAAACCGCGCGCTCGCTCGTCAATTCGAATAGCGCGCGCTTTCGCGACTTCCTGTTACACACTTCCGTCCCATTTCACGAAATCACTCCCACTAATTGCAGGAAAGCGAGAGGAAAGATGTTACACACCAAAAATATGACTCGCCTCACAAGTAAAGGCGGGACTTGCTTAGTTCTTTGTTTACATAAGAATCCTATAAAGGAGCTGTACCGTTTTTTTATGACTTTTTGACAACACATCAACCAATCACAAACTCAAATTTACTCTATATAATACAAATAGATATGTTATATTTATTTGTATTTAAAGGGATAACAACTACTGTTCCAACAATATGAAACTCTCTCCCTGCGTCTATATTTCCGAGTACTTATAACCCGTCCGTTAAGGTAAAAAGACTCCTTCTGGGTTAACTCGCTCCACCGTAGGTCCTGTCTTAGCTCCTGGTTTTAATTAGGATCAAGGAAACCCATAAAAAATAGAATTGCTCTCTCAACTACCCTTCGGAAGTTAAAAAATGTTATTGAAAATACTGTTGATGTTTTTTTTAATGACAGTCGGTACTGTATAATATTCAGGGCCGTCTTTAACCTATTGGAGGCCCTGGGCACATAAGAATAATGGGGCCCCTATGACTTTGACAGAACACTTTTTCATACTAGAATAGACAATGAAAGTAGATAAACATTACATTACATTACATTACATTATTATTATTACATTACATTATTATTATTACATTTAATTACATTTGGCAATATTACATTTTGACAATATTAAATTTCAAGCCCCCACACTAGGCTCAGCCTGTCCTGTGGGGGAAGTGCACGATTTACAAAAAAGACAAACTAAACACAGCATCTTCTTACATAACAAAGTAATAAACAAGAGGCAATAACAATACATTTCTATTACCTAATATTAACCTTAGGATTTTTCTGGTGGTGTGTGTGTGTGTGTATGTGTGTGTGTGTGTGTGAGTGTGTGTCATGCAATGGTTTTTAACACATTTTCTGTTTCCATGTAATTCCATCTCATTACAGTGTAGGTGACAACTCTTTTTGTTTCTCGAACACTTAAATGTTTGAAATGGCAAATATCTGCAAGTCTGTTATATATCAAAGGGAAAATAAAGGTTCCGAAACGATGTGCAAAAGTGGAGGCTGTGAGTATGGTAGGCAACTTAAAAATCCGTCTTTGCAACATATTGTCGTATTCATCCGAATTTAACACACTTTTATGAACAGCCGAAACAACTCTAACAATGAACAGTCTCCGGACACTAAGGACCTCAGCCTCTTCGTAGAGAGCGTCAGTTGAATACCGAAAGGGTTTTTTGAGTGCTACTTTAAGCACTCCTCTTTGTGCTCTCTCGAGAGGAAGAAGTATCGAGGAAGATGAGCCTCCCCATGCCAGAATACAGTAATTCAATAGAGACTGACAAAGGGCCAGATAAACGATTTTTAGAGTTTTGCCGTCAACTGCATCCCGCAGATTTTTCATCACGTAAATTAACTTTCTTACTCTTTTGCATGTTTCAGCTACGTGTGCTCTAAAAGTTAGCTTTTCGTCAAGAACCACGCCCAGATACTTTAAGGAATCTGAACGATTAATCTGCTCGCAAATACACGAGTTGTTTAGACTTTTAGAACCACAGTCTATCGAATGGATCTTCAAGGCATTTAGTGGCAAAGGGGCTGATGCAGCGGTCTTGTGAAAAGTCAGAAACGTTGTTTTCGAAGTGTTGAGAGACAGTAGGTTTTTATTTAACCAACCTGAGACCGATGACATTCCGTCCTCTGCTTTTTGAGAGACATCGGGCCAGGTGTTGTCAAAATAGATTATAGCGGTGTCATCTGCATAACAAAATATTTCTGCGTTTTTTATTGGAAGCGTCGCGATGTCATTCATGTAGAGCAGAAATAGAGTAGGCCCTAGAATGCTGCCTTGTGGTACGCCAAATGTCACCGGCCTAAAGCTGCTTTTCACCTCCGAGACTTTGACACACTGAGTCCGTTCCGACAGGTAATCTGTGAACCAATTAAGTGCTGTTCCTCTTATGCCGTAAGCCTCTATCTTCTTCAGAAGGATCGGAATTGATATTGAGTCGAATGCCCTGGCGAGATCTAGGAAGACGCCAATACATTTCGAGCCTTTATCTAGATGAGAAACTACGACATTAATGAGATGTGTAACAGCATCTTCTGAGGATCTGCCCCGTCGGAAGCCAAACTGGCGTTCCGTTATCACATTATTTGCCTCAAGAAATGATACCAGTCTTCTGTTTATTATGCGCTCCAACAACTTGGCAATACTTCCCAGCAGAGAAATTGGACGATAATTACAAGGATCATTCTTTTTTCCACCCTTAAATATAGGTACTACAGCCGCTGCTTTCCATGCTTTTGGAAAAGTGCCAGTTTCTATGCTCAAGTTGAATACGGTGGAAAGAGGTTCCGCCAGTATGTGTCCTATAGTTTTGAGTATTTTGTTACTGATATTGTCCAAACCAGGCGCACTGTCTGGTTTTAAGTTCTTTATAAGAGCTAAAATCTCTTTGGGGTCTGTAGGTGCAATAAATAATGAGCCACTAACTTTATTTTTGACTTCCGCTTCCGCTGTGAGTGATTCATGAGTCTTGTTAAGTTTCCGCAGTATGTTACTTGCCAATTGATGGCCCACAGTTGAAAAATGTTGATTGCATACTTCTGAGGACTCCTCCAGAGATCCCCCAATGCTTAAGAAGTCTTCAGCAGAGCTGTTTCCCTTCTTCAGGGATCTATGAGATATTCTATTTACTGTTTGCCAGAGCTTTTTAGGTATCTTTTTGGTTTTGTTTATTTCTCTTCCCTCGTGTTCTGCTTTCAAATTTCTTAGAAGTCCTATATAGAAGTTTCTATATCTGCAATAAACCAATCTTTTAGCCATGTCGTCTGCGTGTTTTCTTGCGTCTAAGTGGAGTTTGTCTCTATGTCGGGCACAGCGCAGTAAACCTGGGGTCATCCAGGGCTTAATGGTAAATTTTGAATGGCTGATTTTGACCGTATGAGAATGTTTTGAAACGGCTTTAGTGAGAATATTCGTTATATCAGATACCATCGTATTTAGGGAAGAACCATCCAAGAGTGACCAGTCTATTTGTTCCATTTCTGACTTGAGGCCATCATAGTCAATCTTTAGTCTCGTTCTTTCCACTGCTGGTTGCGTTTCAGAGGTAACTGTCATTATTCCCAGCATAGTGATGTCATGATCAGTAAGGTCTTGGGCGCATACAACCGATTCCGCTTGAGTTGTTAGTGTAGCAAAAATATGGTCGATACAGGATTTCCCGTGGGTGGGCTTATTTACACACATAACCAGACCGTGTTCTGCCAGAATAGAAAGATAGTTTGATGTATGCTCCTCGTTTTGTGATGATCCTATGATGTCTATGTTTATATCTCCCAGCAAAATAAGACATGGGGTTTTTTTAAGAGATTCCAAATTGTAATCTAACGAGGAAAGAAATCTTGAAGGGTCTTTAAAAGATGGTGAACGATAAACGCCAACTAAGGTGAGAACGTTTGGAATTTCGATACTTAAACAGTTTGCATCATCAATGTTTATTTCAACAGCGTTAGCCAACCATTTCTTATTCACGTAAACGATAACTCCTCCCGCCCTATTTATATATTTCGTTGTATGGAAAACATTATATCCCTCAATATTTTTAATAATGGATAATTCATTTAACCAACATTCGCTCAGAACTATGAAATCGAAAGGTATGTTCAATTTTACGAGAGTGATCAAAAGATTGTCGAAGTTTTTCTGCATGCTGCGAATATTTACTTGAAAAACTTTAACTGCATATTTATTTAATACGTCACCGCACTCTTCTGCGCAAGTTATAGTATGACATTCTACATTTAGGGACTTGTCCATATTGGATAAAAGGTCAAGGGTAGTCATAAATTTTCAGAAATATTAGGATAAGAACTGCTGTAAACTCCAGAATTATGAATGTCATACTACTGTCGAATAAAAAGAGTACGAAAAATGCAGTACTGCGGTTGTTGTTAGTGACCAACACTAGTAAACAATATTGAGGGTTTAAAACTTTGCACTGTCTTTCATGAGTTCTGTGTGCTATTAGATGTGTAAATGTTGGTGTGTGTGATAAAGAATGATGTTTTAGAACAACAAATTTAGTAACCACATAATACATAAAAATTTGGATACAATTCAAGAAAAGTAAGTTTAAAGATACATTAACGAGCCAAAGTAAGTTAAAGTTAATGCAAGTACAAGAGCCAAGAATTTTCTCACTTCTGTCCGCTCGATAGCTTCTCCAAGTCTGCTGGATCTTGTATTTGTATTTTTGGAGAACCTTCGCGACCTTCTCGTTTCCGGATGAACACGTTGCCATTTTGCACCCAGCAGTATTTGTATCCGTGATCGTGGATCCAGCTTCGTGCGGCGCGAAAAAGGCGACGCGTCTCAAAGGTAAGACGTGCGTTCACAAAAACATTTCTCTGAGGCCCTGAGCCCATGATTTCTTGGCTTTCCAGCTTGCGGCGGGTTTTCGCTTCTTTAAGAAACTCCTCGCGTTTAAGTCTTCTTGTGAAAGAGACTACTAGTGGTCGTGGCAGTCGGTTATCCTTAGGGTCAGTCTTCCTTTGTGCGCCGACTCGAGAAACATAATCGAGGTCACGTTCATTTAGTTCAATACCAATTTTGGTGGCTGTCGTTAGAACCAAGTGGTAGGGATTTTCTCCTGGGGTTTCAGTTAAACCCAAAATTTCTATTTCATGCTGCAGTGAGTTGTGAGTGAGCTTGTTTACCTGGCCTTGTAGCTGGACGATTTGAGCCCTGAGGACATCATTCTCTCTTTCTTTTCCTTCAAGTAAATTTATACGTTCCTCGTACTCACTGAATTTCGATGTAAGGTCGTCGAATCGTTTACTAAAATCGGACTGCATGTTTACCAGATCTTGCCGAAGCGATCGTATTTCAGCGATAACTTCTAAATGAGATGTGTTCTTTTTGGGCGAAATCTGGTCGAAACCTGTCGAAGTACTTGTTTTTTTGCGGATAGTGACATTTTCATTTGTACGTATTGGAGTGTTCGTATTATCTCCACCTTTCCTGGCACTGGCGCAGCAATCGGGACAAATCCAGACGTCTTTATGAGAAGGTGTTAAATTAGACAGGTTTGCGCAAGAAGTATGCAACATCCTCGTACATGTTTTAGATGAACAAGACACAGAATCTTCCTTAGCAGTAATATTTTTGAGGCATCCGGAACATTTCATGATGACTTTCACTATGAAACACTCGGTAGTAGCGGCCTTTACGATATCACTTGTCGCTTATCGCTGCGTATCGTGGTAACAGCCCGAGACCGCTTGTCGCGTTCGACTTCAATGACTCACCGCTACCCGTGCTCACTCGCGACAGTTTGAATTTTATTTGCAACGGAATATGTATTAGCACACGCACTTCTCACGATTGTATTTCTGCAGGTTCTAGACGTAATGTTATTTTCTATTTAAAAATCAATTCCTTATGACTTAGGCTTTCTTTTGGTACCAAGAAACTAAATATTATTCTGCAATTTTAAGCGTTTAGAATTTTTAAACTCGGAGCACTAACGATACTGTGTTTACTGTTTGCCGTTCGGCCGGACGAAATGGACGAAACAAGGTTTCAGATTTTTTTTATTGACAGTCAATAGATGAATAGATAGTTCTATAATTTAAATGGGGCGATTCTAACATATTAAAAATTATCTAAGCATGCTATAATTCGATAGCCTTATTTAGGGCGAGAGTAGAGTAGCTTCGTGCATGCAAAAGCTTATAAGCCAGTTGATAATATTGTCCCTAATTGAGGTTCGGTTTATTCTAATTAAATAAGTTTTGCAGTAATAAATGTCGGTACTGGTTTAGTGATCTGGCAGGAACTAGGGGGCCCATATCGATCGCGGGGCCCTGGGGATTTGCCCAGAGTGCTTAGTGGGATAGAGGGGTCTGATAACATTCCTATGTTTTCCTAAGTTTTCTTAAATGTTTCGTTAAAAGAAGAAAAAACAGCCCTTGCCGAGTTTTTTTGCGGCTTCTTCTCGATACAAGATCTCCCTACGTAGGACTTATGAATCCATGGCGTAGCTGTTACCATTCAACCTCAATTACGTTCAAAAATCATAATTACATTAACGAGAGTTCAGAGTCTCCTTTTAAGCTTCATATACTTGTGTCAGAAGGCTTTGCTCTTCATATAACTGATATTTGACCAAAGAAAGAGGAACATATATTAATTTTTTTCGTGTTGGAGTGTGTGTGTGTGTATCTGAAACCACATAACAACTATTTTAGAATTGATTCAGTTTCTTCTTAATTAAGGTTTCTAGTGTTAGTAATAATGTAGATTTACAGTTGTGATGTTTTGGTTTTATTTTTGACTTATAAATCGATGAACGCCGGCTGCACACACGAAAAAGTGAAATAGGAACACTCGATAGATAGGCACGATCGGCCTAAGCGTTCGGATTGTGACGCATCTATCTCTCTTCCATTCCATCGGCCACTGCGTTCGAGTAGAAGAGAGACAGCGGCAGCACATACACGCACCTACGCGTGAACTGTGTTATTAACTGTTTATAAAGTAAAGTGATAAGGTCATGTGGTGTCTATTGTTTATTACAACAATTAAATGTAAATTTATCGAAAAAAAATTAATTTTTAATTAACACCTTCTTTGTATAATACAACATAATGACAATTCAGTGTTAATAATTAAATTCAATTCATAAAAGTTTGCAATTTTTCATCGATGTTTTCTTATGACGTTATCACGTAAATTATCGTCCGTAAACAGACTTTACAGAAAACCATTTTTTTTATTCTAGTTTCTATTCTAAAACAGACATACGGCCTTTTTCTACACTAATATTATAAAGAGGAAAGATTTGTATTTTTGTATGTTTGCAAGGAATAAACTCAAAAACTACTAAGCCGGTTTCAAAAATTCTTTACCCATTGGAAAGCTACATTCACGCTGAGTAACATAGGCTATATTTAATGCTAGAAAAAATTAAAGAATTTTGTCCACCCGTGCGAAGCCGGGATAGGCCGCTAGTTCTTTATAAAGTCTAACTGCCTGTGCACCGTACTGTAAGTACCTTAGCGCTCACAGTTTTAGTCGTAGGCATACAGTATCTTTTCTTCGTCAATATACGCATTGTCAATACATGAATAAAAAGCATTTTTGGAGATTCCCATGGATGAGCTTCAATGACGCAATGTCTGTTATGCTATAACTTCCCTAGTTCTTAACCGATTTTAATATTTTTTGTGTGTGTAATCAAAAAGCGCGCTTTTTGAAAGTCTTAATTATTTTGAAATTTTCAAATTTACTAAATATTATTGTTTTTTTTTTCTTAAATATTTACGATCCGTTCCAATTTATGGTGCTAGCGTAGTTTTATGATTAGCGACCGCATCGCCTAGTATGTTTATCTTAACAATCCCACGGACCCTAATGCGTCCCTATTGGCCAATGTAAATACACCTTTACTCGTGCGATGGACAAAGTGCGATTACATCGTTATCATTACGGCATCGCTCGAGCGCCGCATATCAATCAGATTACAGGAGAAAGTGAGATCTGACCGGTATTTATCAAATAAGCTGGTGTAGGGTACGTAATGTCAATTCCGTTTTTATCCCACTCTTCAAAACTATTTATATTAATAGTACGTAAGTAGAAAACTAGATGGCGCTAGTAGTCGGATGAATCGCGATACCTTTGTAATACATGGAAACCTTTAGGTTATTTCTTTAAGAATTCTAATCTTATGAAAATCAAAAGCACCAAAAGTATGATATAAAGTAACTCCCTTAACATTTACAGCATATCTAAATTGGAGCAGTAAATAGGTAAGCGCGCTTGACCACTATTTTACCTGATGGTAAGCGATGATCTAGTATGTGACGTGCCTGCATAGAAGATATCTTTTCACTCGTGATTTGAAGACCCTTAAATTGTATTTGTCAGGAAACACAGACTCAGGCAAAGAGTTCCACTCTTTAGCAGTACGGATTACAAAATTGGAACCAAAATGCTTAGTGGGACTCTTTGGTATATCAACCATATAATGGTGGCGCCTATTTGAAGTAAAACTTATTCACGCAAGCTTGATTTAGGAAGTAAGCTTGAGAATGCGTGACGAGAGCGTTACGAAAAGTGTGATCGGGCGAGGCGGAAGTTAATAGGGAGATATAAGTTAGTGAAGATAGAAAGAGAGAGGGTTACGTATCATATATATCTGAGAGAGAGATGTGAGAGCACATAATTTCTTTCTCTCATAGCCATACGTTTCGTATATCTATGTTAAACATATAGTGTGGTCTAAAGTAGGTATACCCGTTGTTTTATATATTTAATCCTGACGTTTCAACTCCTAACTGGATAAGGAATTCATCTATTATATTATATAGAAATATATATACCAATAACTGCTCAACAAATGCTCGTATTCATCACACAAAGGTCTGCCCCTTCCGGGATTCAAACCCAAGACCATTGGTGCGAAAGGCAGGATCGCTACCGTTGCACCAAACAGTCGTCTCTTGTTTCAGTTTATATAATTTTTCCCTTTAATTTATCAACATAATATTGTAATTTGACAACCATTGCGATCTTGCATTTCTCACCGCCCGTTCCAGGTTTGAATCCCGGAAGGGGCAAATGTTTGTGTAATAAATGGCAGCATTTTTGCCTGAGTCACACATGAGTATTACATTCCTAAGCTTCATATATGTTTGTCTATCTGTTACCCTAGTATCCATAACATAAGCCTTACAGTGCTTGCTGATTAATTGGTGTGAATGTAATAAATTTTGACCAAAGCATACCTTACACAAGTATTAAAAAACTTACAAGAGCTGTTTCTTTTCTAATTATGTGTTCATGTATGTTAACAAAAAGGATTTATTAAATTTTAAATTTAATTTAAACGCGTAAGGCGTCAACTGTCCTCAAATTTTAGATTTCAGCTTCAAAAAGCATAGCCTCAAATTGATTATACTAAATCAAAATGAATTTAAATCATTCTGGTAACTCCATATTTAAGTGGAATTAAAGAAATATACATGAAAATAACGTTCTTATAAATATTAAGTTTTAATTTCCATACGTAATTTACATAACATTTTCGAAAACGTATTCGTTTCGTATCGTTATCGTCAAATAATTCTATCAGAATTGAACAGCGCCCTATCGGACGTAAAAGTAACTAGAATTGGAAGCACGAACGCAAAAAATAACCGTCGTATCGCTATCGTATCGTGACGTTAGCAATTTGAATTGAAACTTGAAACTATCGTAGTTTGTTTTTATAAGAGCAATATTGCTTTTCAATTATCATCAAGATATATAGATTTATGAATTATACATTAATAAAAATTAATATGGATGAATTTAAAAATTATAATAATAAAAAAGAGGTGTAACTTATTTTCTACAGCCTGCAGTGACATCTATAATTGACTCTAAACAACAAATCTCATAGATACTAGCGCTACCTAGTAGATGTCTTAAGTATGACGTGGTGATTTCTCTCAACCAGTGTCGTATTCTTATTTTGGTCTCTCGTTAATAAGGAATGAATATAGATGGCGTTCATTGGCAAGTTAAAAATAACTTTTGTGACCCTGTGTTAAACAACAGTTTTCAATAACTCATTCCTATAGATACGGCTGCTATTGAGATATTGTTTAATACAATTTTTGACATCGTTCAAAAAAGTTTACATTTTTGGATATTTTTCCTTTATAACGTATTTCTCATATACCTAATGTATATTTCATTAAACATCACTTTAATTTCCAAATTTATATACCTATTAATTTATTATTCATTTATTTACGACCAGCATTGATCATTAAAATAACCAATACATAATTACAATAAATACAAATTACTAAAAGAAAATTATGAATATCAAATTTTAATATTAAAAAAAAATAATAATAATAAATAAAAAAATATTTCTTACATTCACACCAATTAGCCTAGCCCAAAGTAAGCACTGTAAGGCTTGTGTTATGGATACTAGGGTAACGGATTTACATACATATATGATACATGAATAAGTAATATTTATAGAAATATATATAAGGCTGCTCGCCCACGTCAGTCTTTTTGTAGGGCCGATAGTCGGGCAGATTTTTCCTCGGATTCTTATCACCGATTTTGTAACCGACTCAACGCACACCTCAGTCATTTTGTCGGTGGCTATCGAGGGAGTTTTCTTTTTGTTAACATCGTGATACTCGGCCAATCCTGTGTTGTATATATCAGGCCGCTGTTCTACTTCTATTAAATTTTCAATATCGAGTTCCATTCTGACACAACGTCCTTCCCTTACAAGTGCATGCGGCCGACTGTCGGTGAATAGTGCGCTTTGATACATACATTTCCGAACGTTCCATTTGTTGCCGATAATCGGATCGGTCGGGATGCACTGATTTTAGTTTTGACCTACTTTTTGGAGGTCGTGTGCGTTGCTCTATTGCTATCAGTATGTTCTATTTTTCTCCTATAAAAAATCGGTCACCGATTATCGGACGTGGGCGAGCAGCCTAAATACCCATGACTAAGTTACAAATGTTCGTATAAATCACACAGATATCTGCCCCTTCTTGGATTCGAACTAAGGAACGGTCCTTGGCGCTAAAGGTAGGATCGCTACCGTTGCACCAAACAGTCGTCATATAAATACCCATGACGCAGGTACAAATGCATGCCGTCACCACACATATGCCCCTTCCGGGATTCGAACCTAAGTGTGAAAGGAAGGGCGGCAATCATTGCACAAACAGTCGTTAGTGTTTTTTTAAATAGGTTGATTCTGTAACCTTACTTTAATTGTTTAAAAAATACACAAATCGTATTCAAAATCTTATAATAGTAATATTTCTTACACTTAGCCTAGCCCAAAGTAAGCACTATAAAGCTTGTGTTATGGATACTAGGGTAACGGATATCTCTCTAAAAATATTACAGTTTATATCATATACGAATTGTAACTTCTGAATATACTATAAAAAAAATATTGTATATTTGTGTCAAATTACAAAAATAATATTTACATACAGCCCATGCTTAACTTAAAAACTATTTATTTATTTCATGTTTTAGTTATAAATGCTATTTTTAATATTAAACTAAGTTTTCAAACTTTTTTCCTGTTTTTTTCCTTTTAATTTCCCGTTTTCTTGTTTAATATTTTGTATATTATCAAACTAATATATATATATATATCCCTGTCAGAATAACAGCGCCTCTGTGTTCGTTCTGTCCTTCTCCGAACGACGCAGAGGCTTTTATGCTTGGACAGGGTCCTTTTTTGGCCTTAAATCAGAAACGTATATGATTATAAGAGAACTAACTACGATGGCGCAGCAGACCCAAATTGGGTCTTGGCCTCCGATACCACGAGACGCCATTCAGCACGGTTCTGGCCTGGAGTGTGCGAAGATCCTCCTCCACTTGGTGCCTCCAGCGGTACCTGGGACATCCGACCGGTCTTCGACCGCCCGACCCTACCCCATCCTCTCAACGTGGCCAAGCCAGCGCAGCCTGTGAGCCTTGATCTCGCCGAGTATGTTAGTCTCTGCCACAAGTTCTGCAATCTTGGCGTTTTTTCTCACTCTCCAGCTACCGTCTTCTCTTCAGGCCGGCCCGTGAATTTTTAGAATAAGTCATTATTAATTAATAAAAATTTCTCGTTCGACCACGTGATTGAAAAACGGACGGGGTTTGCTGAGTCCAGAGTGACGTCACTTGCTTGTTCACAGTAAATGTTAGTCTAAGTTTTTGGACAGTAGTTTGTATTACGATTTGACATATAAAAGATTTAAATAAAACAACTTATTTAGGGTTTTTTGCTCATAATTATATTTAATCCTGACGTTTCGTCTCCTTTACAGGAGCCGTGATCGTAGGATGACTAAGGCAATGGTCGTTATATATTTTCTACTACCTGAAGAATTAAAAATAAATTATACGAAAAAAAACCTTACACAAGTTTGTTGTTTAAATGTGTAACGTGCGCGAAAGTGTAAGCACTAAACGAGCTAAATGATTGTTTACAAGCAAGTGACGTCATGACATCAAGTAACAAGTTTCGTTCATTTGATTTATTTGATAGTGCTTTTTATAGAAACTAGAGAAGTAAAGAAAGAAATAATTAAATAGCAAATATTTTATGCTATAACGAACTATTTGAGATATTTTCCCAAAACCTGTGAATATTCTAATCGGTTTAACTTAACTATGAAAATTGGTTCACAAGTATTCACGTCCTTTGCCTTCAGACAACAAAAAAATACAGCCCCAACAAGTTTAATTGTTAATTTCATGTCGTTCAGGTTTTAGTATTTTTGCACCATTAAGTTACGGAGTCACGTCAACACAATTCTGCAATTATGTAAAGAATATTCGATTCTGAACTCTGTTAGTAAGAGTTAAACTCGAAAATGTAATGAGTAATTTTTTTTTCTTTTCAATGAGTTGTTTAATTTTTTAGTTATAACTAGAGCTACAGTGTGTTGCATATTTATTTTCTATAGATAGTGTAACAAAAAGATTCGTATTTATATAGCTTTTAAATAGCTGTTACATTTTAATCGATTGTCAAAACATTTGTAAAAATGCGTAAATCACGTGACAATGTTATGATGACATAGTGCTGATCTGATGATGGAGCTAGAAGGTGACCATAGAAACACCGCAATAAAACACAACACCATCGAGTTTGGGCTCGTTTGATTCGTATTGACGAGTACTTTTGTCCTATGTGGTAGCCAGGGTCTGATATTGGAGCTGGAAGGTGGCCATAGGAACTGCGCAATAAAACGACAAAACTTAATTGAATTTCGGCTCGTTTGATTGGTATTGACGAGTACTTTGATCCTATATGGTTACCAGGGTCCAGAGCTCGAAGGTGGTCGTAGGACAAACGACTTAACTCCATAGAGTTTGGACTTTTTAAATTATTGTATTTGTATCTGTCATTTTCAAGGGTCATTTTAACACACCGTATTACTTGAGGCGTAAGTTCTAATTTCGTAAAGCTCACTCATATACCTTAATTCATTTTTTATCTTCATGGTCTGCTAAGTTTGGGTCTAAGTAATTGTAACACGTAATTACTGTAGTTTAATTGAAAAAAATAGTCTTGGTCGTGTCCATTCTCACCATACAAAGTTGCTGGGTGGCGGAGAATGGTGCTAATTGTGTTTAATACTTGGCGAGCAACGCCGCGTGACATTATGTGTTCTCGGTACGAAGGTACGGTGGTATGCGGCAAATGCTGCGTTACCACAGTGTATATTTATTTTATTTATTTCTTTAAGTATTACCACATCACTTACATTATCAAAATTGTGTAGATTTAATAAAAAAATAATAAATTGTGATGTCACAAGAACGGCGTACATAATATTTATTAAATATTATAATAAATTAGCAAAACAAATTGTGCATGTCAGCTCCGACGCATGACTGGAGTTTACTCTTAAAAACGATTATCTTAAAATACATATAATACGCAAAGGGAGTAAATCAAATCATATATTTATTCATATAAGATGATAAAATATAATAATAAAATGATGGTATTATTATGTATATTAATTTTTTTAATATTTATGATATTTTACATGTATACTGAATGCTATAATGAGAAAGACAGAGAGAGAGAGAGAGTATTTGGTGTACTTGGGACTGAGGAGCGGGGATATATACGTATATTACGCAGAGTTGTTAAAGTTTGATTTTACCATCTATATGAAACGATTTTTAAGGAGTTCAACACCAAAAAAAAACAAATATAATTAAATTGAACTAATGAGGTTTAAAGAAATTTAACATTTAATTTAATTACATTTATAAGATTGTCAAAGTGCATAAGTGAAAAATAATATCCAGTTATTTTAATAGAAAAATACTAGAAAAAATTGACTTCCGCCTGAGAATTCATTTGTGAGTCGAATCGGTATTTTTTACTATTTTCCTATTAAAATAATTTATCTTATAAAATAGCATTGAAAAATGCAAAAAATAAATTAAACTATAAAAATAATATCCAGTGTTGTCAGAAAGTTACTGCTATTACAATTTACGTTAATTTTGACCGCCTCATATTGTTCTATGTTACACTATTCTAAAAAAAACGTAAAAAAACAATTTACACAAACAAATTTACATTAAAAAAAATAAAAAATCCTCACTTTTCAGGGGGGCGCATAATATTTTTTTATTATATTATTATTAAATACTATAAATTACAAAGTAATCTTTTATTTGCCCCCCGTTTTTCGTATTGGACACATGGCAGAGAATTATTTTTTTCTTTTTAGTTTGCCTAAACACGGGGGTCTTTTAATTTTTTTTAAATGTAAATTATTTTCTTCTTTTTAGTTTTGTTTAAAAATGTTAGGTTTGCATTTTTCTGGTAAATAAAACAATAACATTATATTCAAAGTAAATAATTTGTTGTACTAAAATATTTAAATTGAATGTTGTGTTTGGTTGTTACTGAAATAAAGGTTTAGCAATATATAAATCAATAAATAATCCATACAAAACAACTTTATTACGGATTTTTCGCATAATTTATTTGATATTTAATCCTAACGTTTCGACTCCTTTACATTAGCCGTGATCACAGGAAATTCCAACTAAAACAATTTCATATATATAAAAAACAGTCAGAAACGGGCCCTGCGTCGCCGCGTCACCCTGGGTGCGATCGCTCATATTAAACCTGTACAGCCTTCCCAAGCTAAGGCATCTCCAGGTGGTGTTTAGTCAGTATGAGTCTGACATAACCTCTCGGCCGGCCGATGTATCCATGTAGGATTTACCACCTCCTTCCCCTGAGTTTGGGAGGGAAACAAAAAAAAGAACGTGCCTGATTAAAAATATTGGGAAGGTAGTAGAAAATATATGACGGCCATTGCCTTAGAGCCTGTGATCGCGGCTTCTGCAAAGGAGTTGAAACGTCAGGATTAAATATACAATAAATTATGCGCAAAATCCGTAAAAGAGTTGTTTTATTCAAATGTGTAATGTGCGCGGAAGTGTAAGAAGTTAATAATATATAATAAAAATATATAATGGACATAGATAAGTAAATGAATGTTATGCTATATATTTTATTACCATGCCATATAAAGAAATCGATAAAAAACTTTGATTCGAAGACAAAAATAATTTCATCTGTGATTTAATATTTGAAATATGTAAAAAAAAACTCCACAAAATTATGTATCGTTTAAAACGATTGATTTGTTCGCTATCGACTTGTGTGTGCTTATAATAATTGGAACCTAAATTAATATTTTAAGTAAGTTTAATTTAGTTTAATTTAGGTAAATTCAATAAGAAAGTCCAAGCCAAGTACCAGCCACCACGGTAGTAGAGTTTGGTTTTGCGTTTATTTTGTTACGAGTTAACTTTAGTGACTTTATCAGTATAACAGTGTTTTTCTATATAACTAGCTTTAAATGAAACCTACCCTGTGCTTAGTCAGGACAAATCCAGCAAAATGACAACATCAAAATCATTTGAGTAGTTTCGGAGTGCGGAGACCTGGCATGCTGTTTGTGAATGATATAGCTCATCCAGTAGAATAACGACATATTTGCTATTTCCCAAAATTTTCTTGTATGCCATAATAATGTAAGTAATTTTAAATTTGTACCTCTGATAATTCAATTTTAGAAACAGCAATTGGTGTTATAGTTTTTTTTATCTGCATTTATTTCTGTCCCTTAACGTCATGTAAATTTATATTATTATTCAGTATCCTATTGAAATTCTTATTACACAGCATTTCATCGGGCACCCTTTGTCTGGCAGAATCTTGCTGCGCTGAAAGTCACTTGGCAAAAGGTATAAATTGACATTTGACAAAGAACAAAAATTGTTATGAGGTTTAAAATGTCTTAAATTTAATATGTTTCTACCTTTTACAAGGTATATAATAATGGTATGCTTATGATATTATAAAAATTAAGTTAAATAAACAAATAAAATAAAAAAGAAAAAGAAAATGTATATGATTTAATTATTATTTTAGATGTCATGAGTAATTTAAAAATGTTTTAGGACATGGGACAAAAATGTTATCCACCTTGTAGATTCTGGCTCAAAATTCATTTCAGTATTTACCAGGATTCGAAAATATCTAATGTTTACAATAAATATCAAAATGGCCGATATTTATCAATCGATATGATTAATGCTTGTACTTCTTAAACTTAAAGTGTGTATTCCTAAAATAGACGTATTTATTTAATAAGTCTAAAATTGGAATGCAATTAAAATAATGAACAATTTATGATTTTTAATGTTATTTAATAAAACCTTTACTGATGCGGAGTTTAAGAGATAGAGTTCCATCAATGAATAATTTTGTAAAAACAAAATGAATCTTCTATTGTCATTGCTTCACAAAATATGAATGGAACCGAGATGTGTATTTGTAAAATTAATGACTTACATATATTTATGGAAATATATCATGATAATTTACAACGCTTTGGTGCAATGCTAGCGACCCTGCCTTTCGTATCGATGGTCCTTGGTTCGAGTCCCGAACGAGGAATATGTTTGCGTGATGAATACGAGCATATAAATGCTCGGGTATAAACCTGAGTCATGAGCGTTTGACCGAAATAAACTCCGAAACTACTCAACCAATTTTGATGACTTTTATTCATTTTGCTGGTTTTTAAACCAACTTAAGACATAGAATATGTTTCATTTTATTTCTTAATAACAAAATATACTGCAAATTTTAATAACTAAGCCACAATGCGTAGTCTGGTCAGCTAGTATTTCCATAAATATTACATATGTAAGTATCATATATGTTACCCTAGTATCCATACAAGCCTTACAGTGCTTACTATGGGCTTTAATTGGAATGAATGTAAGGAATATTATTATTTTTATGTTATTACCAGCTGTCCCCGCTACGCGTTGCTGTATTATAAATTAAAATGAAACCCATCCTATGTCCTAAGTCGTAACAAATCCAGCAAAATGAAAAAAAAACCTTTACAATCGTTTGAGTAGGTTCGGGGTTCATCGCGGTCAAACACTGTGACAGAGATTAAAAAAAAATAAAGAATATATATCAAGGAACCCTGGTCATTACAGACGAATGTTGGAAGGTCTAAACGTTGTATATTCCCCACACTATGCGGGTAATTATCGTGTTAATGGTCATTTGAAGTCATTCGCGCCCGTTAGAGGGACCGCCAGCGATTTCGCGGAAACAAATCACATTGTACGAGGCGGTGTTGCGCACACGCATATCACGAATATCACTGCTGTCTAATGCCTTCTAGCTATCGGAAATCGGGAGATCTAAGAGGCCTTTTTAGCTTTATTATGCTATCTAGCTTTGCGTCAACCGTAATCTGATATTTCCTGTTCTAAATTAACTGTCGTAGTATTTGTTAATTGCTGGGATCTATATGGTATTATAGAGTAAAAAGATGAACGGAAACTCTCTCTTTAAATGACGTGTGAACGACAGAAGTGAAGGAAAATAATCAAAGCACTGATGCATTATAAAATGCTAACATATCCAAGAATTTTTAAAAAAAGTTAATACCAAAGCAACCGAATGGGGGTGACCAGCTCAGCTCGTGTTGTAGCATTTAAACCTAAAGAGTTGATTTTTTTCATCTGGCCGCAGAAAGATTTCTTCTACTATGTTAATATCATATTTCTAATGAAACCGGGTGTATAATGGATCGGCGAATTGTTTTAAGCTCTAATTCTCATTTGGTATATAAATTCTATTTATTTATTACGTAAGATCATGTTTTCCTGTTCTAAAGCTAAACTGCATCCGTGTGATACCTTTTCGGTTTTTTAGCAATGACGGTAAAACTCGCTACACCTTAAAGGATGTAAGAAATTTTAATTATATAGATATATTAATTACCACCAACCTTGATTGGCATCAAGAGCGAACCCATTAAAAAAAAAGAATCCTGACGAATTATTCGGAACAATCCAGACGAATCCCTATGATTTCGCAACCCTTGGAGTGGGCTGTGTCATGGCTTATTCTCTCTGTGGTGTTTATCCCTTATATTTAAATAACCAATGGTGAAGGTTTCGTCATCTATAATTCTTTTCTATCACAAGTTCCATAAGTCCAAATAAAATGTCATTGTCATCTGTTTTTTTATATTAGACAAGAACACATACATTGTTCTGAACCCACGTTAACTTAATAAAGCACTTGTGTAATGGAAACTAGTAACAAAGAAGGTAAAACAAAACCCAAACGTTCTTTAAAATCAGTGAAAAGCTGTGAAAGTTATTCACCAAAGAATAAAATTTCTGTTCGAAAATTTGAAAAATTCGTCAGTTTTTCGACTATAACTCAGCAGCCGTTATAGCTACGCTGCTTGTCAAATCAAACGAACCCTCCGCAAAAGCACCCTTTACCAGCTTGTACTACTAGCTTCGACCGGCTGTTCGGGGTTGAGGAGTTTTCGGACAAAAACAACATAACCTTAAACATAACCTTAAATGCTTAAATTCAGCACTGCGTACGGTCGAGGAAAACCTAGACTCGACTCGGGGACTGAATCAGGAATCTCGGAGTGGATCCGGTATGCAACCTACTAGAACAAGGAAATCATCAGTACTACACGAGGTGTCTTATCATTTTATAGTAAATAGGCAAGTGTTTGACCACTATCTCGCCTGATGGTAAGCGATGATGCGATCTAGGATGCGACGCGCTTGCCTAGAAGATATCTATTCACTCGTGACTTGAAGACCCCAAAATTGTATTTGTCAGGAAACACAGATTCAGGCAAAGACTCCACTCCTTAGCGGTACGGAGAACAAAATTGGAACCAAAACGCTTAGTGCGACTCTACTGCAACTAACAACCATACATTGGTGGTGCCTTTTTGTAAGTCTGGTTGTCCGACGAAAAAACGGGGACGGCAGAGCAAGGCTGTGCACTCTCCGAAATATATCCTGTAAAAAACAGATAGACTGCCGATGAGTTTCTTGGCCCTCCTCTTATTGGGGTACTCCATACACTGTCGAACTTGTATCGTAAAGATTGAGCAACTGTTCCGTGAACGTGAAGTACCTTGTAACCTGCGTGACCTGTCCTTAAGTATAAGGAGCTTAGCTATTAAAAGACAGCTAATTGTGTAATTATTCTCTAGTGACAATTTGATAAAGTAAATGCATTTGAAAGGAGAGTAATGAGCCCCGTAGTACGGCGGAATACATATTTTTCTCACGTACTTAACGCGGCTAAGTGCGTAATTTAGAGAAAAATCTAAGTTAAAAAGTGGTAACGGCGCCTGCGCAATGTTAATGGTGATTTGACAATGCTCACCCCGTGGACGCTGCATTTCATACCTAATTAGCCTTAAGCAAACTTAAAGGCCTTTACATGCACCCTGTAAGGATATTGCAACATTGTATCTAACATTACTAGTTTTGTTTGGTTGCTTACATTTTGCGCATGTCTTTACAGAGGCTTTATTATTTTTTCTTTGAATATACTAGTGTTGTCAATCGATAGTAGACTATCGATAATTAATCGATAGTCTATCGATAGGCGATGGATAGTAAGACGTAAGTCGTAGTGGTAAAAACTCCCAGTATGTTCTAGTGTTGTCAGACTATCGATAGTATTTCTATCTTGGTATCGATACTAACGATATTTTCAATAGTTTGTTATTTCATAGCAACAATATTATCTATAGTATCGATAGTATTACGCTTTTTCAATAGTATTGACACGTTTTGAGCTATCGATAGTACGTTATTTTTCAGTTCCAAATATATCCAAATCATCAACATGTATGTTCCATGATTTTCCGTTGTGTTCGTGTTAATTTTGTTCATATTTTTTGAAAAAACCCGGATATGGATAAGTTGGATACTATTCTGCCACAAAAAAAATTGTGCTCTCTAAATGTTGTTCTAAAAAAAAATTGATTTTCAAAAATAAAGTAGATATTCTTTCAAAACTTCAAAATTTTTGCCTAGTTGGTGAATCTATTTTTTATGAAATAGTAAAATTGAACCCTAGAAGGTGGAAAATTCTTTAAATAGCAATATTGTAGAGAGATCTTGAAGAGACAGTTGGTTGGCCACTTCGAACTACTCGACCGGTTAAATGAAGAGCATACCTTCAATTTTTAGGTGAAGATTTACATCGGTTATTTAAATGTAAACTAATTACACGACGAAACGTAATATTTCAAAAAGACTCCATGCCACTATGACTATATCGTCAGAGAACATACAAATGAATGGTTTGAAGACAAAAAGATCGGTCAGGGCTTATCATCACGTTCCTCTGACTTAAACCCAGTTAATTTCTTCGTGTGGAGTCACTACAGAGAATTATGTTATGTCAAAGAAAAAAAGCATGTGTGCAATTCAGACGATAATACATACACATATACAAAATACCACGGTTGTTGTGATGCCTTCTCTCAAGCTTTGTACTACGCATGCGCACACAAACACGTATTAACACACGTTCATAATGCTTCCTATCTCTTTTTCTCCTACGTTAAATCTTATGAATTTATGTGTCTGTCTATTTTTACTGTCGCTTTTTCGTTTCATCGCCTTTCAAATCACAACGATGCTAAAGAAGTTTTCTCTTCAAAAACATTTTAGAATAATGAACGAAATTAAAACAGAATCAATAAACAACAAAAATCATACTCATAAAGGTTAGTAAAAATCATTGAAAACAAAATAAACAGACGAATAATGCTTTAGGTCAAATTAAGTATGTCCTGTAATAAACTTTACAGGACAACTATAAAAATAGTTTTGAACGAAATGACTTCTGAGACTTTTTTTAAACTTATTAAAAAAAATTTCTTACTTTAGCATTTTTAGCTAGCTTTAGGTTCAACATTTTTACGGCGCTAGGTGGCAACTTTATTCTTACTGTTTTGTTACAAAATTTATTTAAAGTGAAAGGAATAAAAAAAATATTTATAAGAAAATTAAAGGGGTATTTGCTGGAAAACAGTTTCCACACTATGCAGAAGCATTTCGAGTGTTGTAAATGATAATAAAAGAAAATATATATACTGAAAAAAATGTATCTAATTATATTTTATAAATTATTTTAACTTTAACTGTTGTAGTGCTCTAACGGATCATGATGACACTTCCGTTAACGGAAGTCCGTGAACGTTAACGGAACCGTTAGAGCATTACCACCACATGAAAGAACTTATGAAATACTTATGAAACAACAAACTTTTCTGTATTTATTTAGTTCTTACACTTCCGCGCACATTACACATTAGAATAAAACAATTTTTTACGGATTTTTTCGCATGTTTTATTTTATATTTTATCCTGACGTTTCGATTCCGTAATGGAGTCGAAACGTAAGGATTAAATATAAAATAAAACATGCGCAAAATCCGTAAAAAAGTGTTTTATTCTAATTATCTGTATTTGTTCATGCAAGGTCTATTTTTAAACTTATCGGGAAAACAAATTATGCACTTAACTCAATAATTTACGTATCGGTTCCCAATAATCTCTTGAAAAATAAGACTTGTGAAAATTCGAAAAATAATTATAATTTGAAAACCGATAAACAGCAGAACCGCAGGGTTTCGGAATGCCCTGGTGACAGCTTTCGCTTGATCCTATTCTTGGGGACAGCCTGAAGCATTATGAAGGGGGATGATAGCAAATTGAATGTGTCTACTGATGACCATTGGTAACGAGGCGGTCCAAGTGAGACGCCTAACGGTGCTCATCTAATCCACTGATTGTTCCCGAGTGTTCGGCAGACGCTGTAGAGTCCCACGCGGTCAACGCCTGGGGCAGTACATTCTATGATATATCTTGAGAGCCCCATGATTATTGGCTGTAACTAGATCTGTCAATTTTACGAGGGCTGTAAATCCGGAAGATCCATCGTGCTTCGTATCGGCTGGGCTTCAATATTAAATGGACCTTGCCTCATTTGAAAATATTTGAGCATTTACTATTTAATGTTTTGCTTTGATCCTTTGGTGTGATAAATATGATATTAGAGGTAAGGAAAAGGTTTTTTGTTTTTGCATTTTCAATGCTATGTTATATGACAAATTATAATATAAAAATACTAGAAAAAATTACTCTTCTCGAAAGCTCTGTCGTGCTTATCTGGGCTTAAACCTAGAATTGACAACGTTAACTTTAACCTTGCTCCAGACTATAGAAGGGTTACTGCAGATGACAAGAAGGAAAAACTTTGTTATTATGTGATATTTTTTGAGGTACGCTAAAGAAACTTTAAGTGGGGTTATTTTGAACTTCGAAGTCTTAAGGCTTAACATTGTTGCAGAGAAACATGTATTATTATCTGCAACAATTTCACAGTTCAGTAACGTGTCTGCCGCCCGCATACTAAGATAATAACATTTCATAATTTTACGACATAACTTTCGCTTTTCAAACAAAATTGATTTTTAAGTGCTCCTAGTCTAGGCCTAGAGTCACGAGGTATTTTAAATTAAGCAAAGGTAATTATTTTATACTTTATATGATTTTATTTTGACCGTTGACGACCGTTTGATGCAACAGTAGCGGTCCTGCCTTTCCCACCGACGGTCCTGGTTTCGAATCCCGGAAGGGGCAGATGTTTGTATGATGAATACGAGCACTTGTGCCCGATTCATGGATGTTTGTATATATTTCTATGAATATAACAAATCTATGTATCATATATGTATGTCTATCCGTTACGCTAGTATCCATAACACAAGCTTTACAGTGCTTACTTTGGGGTAGGTTAGTTGGTGTGAATGTAGGAAGTATTTATTATTATTCATACGGTATTTTGACAAAACAAAGAAATATCCGTATTTATATTTACTATGATAGTATATATAAAATTAACAAGAGTAGCTAGCCTTAGTAGACAGTAGTGAACTATTTCTATATTGTATGCAAGTATCATTGTCCAAATCGAATAATATTGTTATATGGTCTTTACACCGACTTTCGGAAAGTACACTCGAGAGCAATGAATCCGGGTCACTTAAAGAATGTTAAAAATCTCGGAAACTAAAAATGATAGGTTAATGCAATAAATTGTATTTAATAGACAATGTAATACTCCTTAAATGAAAGTAAAAAAAATATGAGTCACCATACATTTTATTAACACAAAATTACATAAAGAAAAAAACTGCTGATCTCTCCTTAAAACAAAAATAGGAAACATGAAATGTTTTAACTTTATTACGATTTTCTTGAATTTTAATACTTCGTATTGCCTCCTCGTGCTTCCATTACTGCGTTTACGCGGTTTGGCATGCTGTACACCAAGTTCCTTATACGATTTTGGGGAATATTCTCCCATTCCTCTGTAAGAGCAATTTTGAGCTCACGAAGCGTGATTGGGGGAGGGTTTCGTTGTTTTACGCATCTGCCTAGCTCGTCCCAAGCATGCTCGATCGGGTTAATATCCGGGCTGCGCGCTGGCCACTCCATACGAGTAATGTTCATCTCTTGAAGGTAGTCATTCCCAATCCTACCTGTATGAGGTCGGGCATTGTCATGCATAAATATAGCATCCTCACCTAAATTGACCATAAATGGACCAACGTGATCATTGAGGATTTCTTCCACATATCTTACGCTAGTTAAAGAGCCGTTTTCTATGATCACCAGCTCTGTGCGACTTTCAGAAGAAATTCCGGCCCACACAAGTACAGACCCACCACCGTAGGCTACTTTTTCTTCGATGCATGCTTGCTTGAATCTTTCCCCTGGTCTTCGATACACTCTGTGTCTTCCATCGTGCTTGTAGAGCATAAATTTTGATTCGTCGGAGAACATAACTTTTGACCAATCTTCAATACTCCAATTTACGTGGCTCTGGGCATATTTTAGTCTTGAAATACGATGCCCACGCTCCAGTTTAGGGCCGTTTGCAGGTCTAAGGGGTTTTAAGTTAGATTCAGCAAGCCGACGTCTTACTGTCCATGCACTTGGGTTACTTCCTCCGAGGCGTCGAAACTGATTGGTGAGTTCAGTTCCTGTGAGAAAGCGATTTCGAAGCATGGTGTTCACCAAGTATCGGTCTTCTCGTGCTGTGGTACACCTGGTTCTGCCCGTTCCTGGTCTGCGTAGGTTAGAACCAGTTTCTTCGTAACGTCGGAGAACTCTTTGTACTGTTGACAGCGACACACCAACAGTCCTGGCTGTATCGCGCTGACTCCGGCCGGTTTCCAGCATTGTAAGTATTCTGGTGCATTCTTCAGGCGTAAGCGACATAATTTCAGCTTGAATAATGAATATAGAGCACTATCAACATGGTTTATGTACCCACATAAGTGACAGATTACAAACAAAAGCAAAACCAAATGCTGTAATTTCGTAGTTCCATCTTCAAAAGTGGCCCTTTTTCAAATTTGGTTTTTTTATGATATAACTTTACAATAACTAAGAAGTTTTAATACCTTCATTTAAGGAGTATTACATTGTCTATTACATACAATTTATTGCATTAACCTAGCATTTTTAGTTTCCGAGATTTTTAGGATTCTTTAAGTGACCCGGATTCATTGCTCTCGAGTGTATATCAGTTTGGATACATTAAAACAATACTTTTTTGTGTGCATGACCAAAAAAAAAAATTGAATAAAAAAGTAATTTGAAAAAAATTAATCGACTTCAAAACCAATATTTTATTAATTATATACTATGCCAATTTTTTTTGCGGTTTCTTTTCCAATGTGACCGTTTTTGAGTTATGCGGAGACAAACCTATATATATATACAAAAAATTTGAATCTATGCTTGGAAGCTGCTACAGACTAACATATATTATAAACAATGTGTAATATTTCTGACAATACATACACATACAAGTAGAATTCATAATCTCCTTTTTTTGAAGTCGGTTAAAATAAAGATGTTGTCCTATTAATAATGTTTTTATTATTAATATTATTATTATTATTAAAATAACATCACATACAGTGTTCTGAATTCAAGTTAAGTAGCTAAAGCACTTGTGTTATGGAATTCAGAAAGAACAGTACCACAACACCCAGACCCGAGCCAATATAAAAAGTTTTGTTTTATACATTGACCCGACTGGAAATCGAACCCAAAACCTCGGAACGGTGTTACTATGGAAACCACTCGACCAAGGAAGTCGTCAAAAATATACATAAATGCCTGTTCTACGTATCCTATTGTTAAATCTCTAAACTAAGATCACAGTTGTTTGTGTGTTTGTCTGTCCGCTCTTTTTCCCACTCTTTTTCCATTGTATCAATAACGTTACCATAGCAATGCGATAACCGCAAGTAGTTCGTCTTCCGGAGGCTAGATGGCGCTTACGGAAAAATATTTAATAATAGAAAAAAATTAAAGAATTTTGTCCACCCATGCGAAGCCGGGACGGGCCGCTAATTTATACTCTAAAAACACAAATTTGTTGTTTGTGTGTTTGTCTGTCCGCTCTTTTTCCATTGTATCAATTAACGTTACCATAGCAACGCGTTACCGGGTCAGCTAGTTTGTTTCAACAAACATAGTGCTGAACAAGCTTTAATTTACGATCCAAGATGGACGCTCGTGATTATAATTTATGCGTCTGACAGGAGGTGTGCTAGCCACACAGGCCCTCGGTTCCCACGTCGTAAACAATGAGGTGACCGTTCCTTCCACTTGTGTATCAGAACAACTCATTACTCATGAATTAAGTTCTCACGATTCAAGTAAATTCTAAGCTTAAAGCATACGATAGCGCCGTTGTTAACTTAAAACAGAAAAGTCTTAAAAATACCAGCTAATTACTGTTGAATTTTTTGTTTTGATCTTATGGTGTGATATATACGACACAAGAGATTAGGAAAAGGTTTTTTTTTTATTATATATGAATGTATGTATACCCCTTACCCTAGTATCCATAACACAAGCCTTACAGTGCTTACTTTGGGCTAGGCTAATTGTTGTGATTGTAACAAATATTATTATTATTATAAACGGAATACAAAAAAAACCAGCTTATACCCACTGAAAAGATTGTTCCATCTGATTATAAATCATAATTAATGTTTTTTTTACGATCAACAGCTAAAAATTTATTATTAGAATAAAGCAATCTTATTTTATTATTACAGAAACAAAAATATGTCTTTTCGTAAAATATTTTTTTATTGGCAAACTGATTTTAATTCGCACTGATTTCTATTCTTTGGACTTTATGTTGAAAAAAAGTCTAAAAGTCAGTTTACGGTCGATAATTTTACGTGATAGCGTCATAATAAAAACATTGATGAAAAATTGCATACTTTTATGAATTTTAATTGATTATTATCACTAAATTATCATTATTTTGTATAATACAAAGAAGGAATTAATTGATTTTTTTTTTTGATAAATTAACATTAAGTTGTAATATACAATAGAAACCAAAATTAATTTTTCACTTCATGAAGTGGAAGAGAGATAGATGCGCCACTAGTCGAACGCTTCGGTCGATCGTTCCACGCTCGGCTCAGGCGGAACGTTACACTTTTTCGTACATGCAGCCGGTGTTCATCAATTTATTAGACGTTATCACATCAAAATGATATTTTTAAATAGAGATTTTATTTTATTTATACGTAATATCATAAAACGACAAAATGGATGAAAAATTACATGAATTCACCCATAAAATAAGCGTTTTAGTACAATAACTTCAGAGTAAGGATTGGAACTATATGATACTATCTAATAAAATTACACAGGTCAACAAAAATTTTTCCCAGAGACGTGAGTATACTTTTCCGAAGGATTTTGGTGTGCTGAACCCTCTATCACGTTAGGTTTTTGAGATATGCTAACCTAAAAGTGTAAAAAACGCCCTTTTTTGCCCATTTTTGAGGTTATGTGATCCTTCAGTTTTTAGTATACCTAAAAAACTACAGAGGTCATCTTAAAGTACACAAGTCTTAAACTTTCAAATGGCGTTGAGTTTGTTTACAAATTCTTTTTTTTTTTGCTGAGATATCGTATTTTGAAGTTCATTTTTCTCAATTTTGCTTCATGCTACCTATACTGTCATCAGTTTAGTTTAGATCAGTTTCAGGTCTCATAAACCTGACGTGATAGAGCAATTCTGCGACCGGATTTGGATTCAGCACACCAAAGTCCTTCGGGAAAATATACTCAGGTGTCTGGGTAAAAAACTTTGTCAAATTTTGTTGGCTTGTGTTATTTATAAGACAAGTTGCATAATTTCTTGTAATTATTTCTTTAGTTATCTTGACACGCGGAAGCGTATCAAGCCAAGTTCAAGAACAGAACTGGCGAGCAGCACCGTGTGTAATATTACACGGACCATTTACAGCCACTTTTGACACCCTCATAACTCAAAAACTGTTTCACATAAACTTGTCAAATTTGGCTCATATATTGAGACTTGCGAGTTACATATGTGCTCCAAATTTCATAAACACATCTCAAACGGTTATTTAGATATTAAAGTCCAAAAATCGTTATTTTTATCACTGACTGACCTATAGATCAAATTTGGCATGCAGATAGGTAATTAGGTGAATACAAAAAAATAAATTAGAAACTGATAAAATTTTATCATTTTATTATAAGTTTTCACTTAATATTAATTTTGTTATAAATAAGTACCTACTAATAATTTATGTACAAAAAGTAATGATATCCCATCAAAAACATTAATTAGAATAAAACACTTTTTTACGGATTTTGCGCATATTTTATTTTATAATTAATCCTGACGTTTCGACTCCTTTACAAGAGCCGTGATCACAGGATGACTACGATAATGGTTGTATAAAGATTGCATAAAATAAAATATACGCAAAATCCGTAAAAAAGTGTTTATTCTAAAACCAAGGCATGTATCATAATATTGAACTTGGCTCTAATTTCACATTTATGTTTTTGATGGGATTTAAATAACAAAACATGGCTATTTCTTTTTTTATATTAATATTAGACAACATCATATACAATGACGGTACCACAACACCCAGACCGAAACCAATATAGAAAAGTACATTTCCTACATTAACCCCCCCGGGAATCGAACCCAGAACTTCGAAGTGGCATTACCATGAAGGCGAGCCTCTCGACCATGGAGGTAATCATTTCTTTACCGATTATTTGATATTTTTAAAAATATTACACTCAATATAAGTAGTAATAATTAGAACGAGAAGAGACGGTAATGTCAGCTTAGGAAATACTTGAAAACATCAACTTAATTGGAAGAGTTTTCCGATATAGTGGGTTCAACTCCCGCCTGATACTTGACACAAGTTAATATTTTTTTCTTGAAAAAATTTCTAACTATTTAATTATAGCAACTTTTTTATGGTTTTTTGCGCATAAGTACATAAAACCTTAGTCATCCTGTGGTCACTGCCTCATGTATTTCATCGAAATGTTAGAATTTTATATAAATTATGCGCAAAAAACCGTAAAAAAGTTGTTTTATTTAAATGTGTAATGTGCGTTGAGATGTGAGAACTAAATATTTCTAACTAAATGTGATTTTAATAAAAGTAAAATGGAGGTCGATCCCTCTGCCTGAGTTTCTTTCGTTCTTATCGGAAGGGCCTCCCATTTTCCGAACTTGTGGTAGACTCAATAGTGTACACCGTAATCGTAGGGAAAATTTAACAACTAAATAAAATACAAAATAAAACAATATTGATTCATATAAATTATAAAATTTAAGAACGTGTCTGCTCTTTAACCTTGTGACCTTTGCTTTAGTGATCCTGTGATCACGGCTCCTGGAAAGGAGTCGAAACGTCAGGATTCAATATAGATTATGCGAAAAAAACCGTAAAAAATCGTTTTATGTTAACTTCGCAATGTCTTATGGTCCAATTATCTGTTTGGGCGACCATAAGTCGTTCCCAATTGCCCTGTACCTTACTGTTGTCTTTAACCATCGTCAGTAAGTTCCGGACCGTGGAGCGAGCCGGTCGCCACCATGTCTCTCGCTTCTGTTCGCGCGTCGCTATTGCCGCTCGCGCTTCTGTCGTTCGCCCAAGCAGGTCCATGCAAATACCCGGTCATTGACCCAAGTGATATATGTTGAGGATAAACGCATATCATTAACCGACCTAAGCTATTCGGTGTAAATTTATCGGAGGCTGTATTAATGTTCGTTTGCTTGGTTTTTAACGCTGATTATCTTGCGAATTCCTAATGGTAAGGTAACTTGATTTAATTCAGTGGATACAGGTACAATTTTTAAAAAATAACTTAATTCGAATGCACTTAACGAATGTTTTGAATCGTCCAATATTTTTACCTACCACACATTCAGGACGTTTTTTAACTGACAAGAAGAATGGGCGCAAGAAACTCGTCAGCTTTAACAGAAATAACGACATTTACAATATTATATGTTGTCACCATACATAAACCACAAAACAAATCTGTTATCACAATAATAGTAGTGTTGTCATTATCTCTAACTTAAAGCTAACAAGTATCTGTTTTAAGAAAGTATCCTTAAACATTGCAATAATATACAAAGAATAAACGACAAATTTAAGAAAGCATTTATTTTTAATATATCATGAAAAACAAAAAAAAAATCAAGCTAAACTTAATAAAAATATCTTAAAATATTCTAGTTAATTACATAATTATTTAAGTAACAGTTTCATATATAAAAACGATCATTGTTTGAATTCTCATGTCGACTAATTTAGCTTTAAAGAAAAGAGTTCAACGCGCGATTGAGAGCATTGTCTCCGTTGGCCGCCTAAGTTATTTGCTATAACATATATCCTTATTAGAATGCTAATTTACACCACACAGGCGATTTTAGTCACAAATGTTATACGAGTCTTTTTTTTCTTTTTCTTTTTTTGTGGCTTGCACGATTTGTGCATTTGGCCAGTGCCAAGTAAGTATAATTGCCAGTTCTTGAGTACTATCTTTTCTTAGTTTCATTATGATGACTGAACAGTAAAATATATTTTTCCTCTAGGTTTCAGTAAATGTGTGGGGTTTTACTAAAACCTCCCCGTGGACTTCTTGAGGGAGCAGGAAAAGACAACTTCCACTGCTTTTTGTTTACAAACACTTAGTGGTTAATATTCTATCATTATTACGTACTGATATCCACAACAACACAAATTTTAACAAGAGAAACAAAACCACCAACGTGATGCTTCCCGCTCTCGTCAAAAAGTCCGATATACGAGTCATATATGGTCTGTTTTTATTTAAAAAGTTATTTTTTTTATATTAGTTATAGTATTGATAATGCCAAAATTTTTATCGAAGAAAAAGTGTTGAAAATATTCATCTCTGATGTGTGAATCTATGTCCTTCCAGAAAAAAATCGATGGCGTATTTGCGAGGTTTCGAAGGTTTTATATACTACTGCATGTGAAAATATAAACATGTTTACTGGTGTGTAAAAGAAAAAATAAGGCTTACTCAGTAAATAAAGAAAAATATATCTTTTTAATCATCATTTTGTTACTATATTTTTAAAGCTTATGCGAATTATCGTATTTCTTTATTTATAAATTTGAAGATACTGCAATAGTTTAAAAATATAGTAGTTTTTATTCGCATTTTGATGTGTGATATATTTTGCCTTTCGCATCGACATGCTTGGGTTCGAGTCCCGGAAGGAGCAGATGTTCCTGCAACAAATACGAGAGTTTGAACCTAAATCCTGGGTATATAAATGAGTTTCTTTGAATATTAAATAACATAGGTTAGGATATCTGGTGTGAATGTAAGAATTGTATTATACTAACTGACCCGGCCACGCGTTGCTGTGGCTCAGTTACTACATTTTTGCATTATTTTTTTAATTTTAAATATTAAATGAAATATATGCTATGTCCTAAGTCGGAACAAATCCAGCAAAATGAAAAAAAAAATTCAAAATCTGTTGAGTAGTTTCGGAGTTCATCGCGGACAAAAGCTTTGACAGGGAATTTTCATATATAGACTAGCTGTCAGGACCAAGCATTGCTGTCGCTGCATTCATATGAAACCTATTTTATGTCCTAAGTGGGAACAAATCCAGCAAAATTAAAAACAAAACCATCGAAATTTTTGGAGTTCATCACGTTCAAACACCGTTACGTTATTTTTTATATACACTCGCGAGCAACCAAATCGACTCAAGCCCTAACTCTGAGTATAGACTCTGTTTTCAAGAAAGTTATAGGAGATATTTTTAAAAACTATATATCATCTGTAAGCTCCAAACTGCAGCTTTAATAAGATATCACCATTATCAATATCCGTTCATTATCTTTGTAATTAATGATATCTAAACATAAATACAGGAAAAACAGGAATTTGTGAGAAGATGTTGTGGTTGGGTATTTTAGAAATAAAAGAAAATTGATTAAGAAAATACATAACAATTTAATAAATCAATACTTGGTATTCCCCCCCCTAGCCCTAATCACCGCTTGAAGTCGATTCTTCATTGATCTGATCAACTTTTTGACGTCCTCTTGAGGTATGTTAACCCACTCTTCCAACAATGCTGCCTTCAACTCTTCCACCGTCGAAGGGGCTTGATTTCTGGCTCGTACTCTTCGTTTTAACTGGTCCCATAAATGCTCGATCGGATTCAAGTCTGGACTGAGCGCAGGCCAGTCCATTGTACGCATCTGGACTTCATCCAAAAACTGCTGGGTAATGCGCGCTGTATGACAACGAGCATTGTCGTGCATTAAGACGAAGTCCTCGCCGACAAATCCTTCATAGGGAACAACGTGTTCCAGGAGAATATCGGTGATGTACCGATCAGCTGTAAGCCCGCCTCCTCGGCCTCCACCAGGCACGAAAACGAGCTCCGTCTTTCCCTCTAAAGAGATGCCGGCCCACATCATACAGGAACCACCGCCATATGCTACTGTTTCAGCGAAACAGCATTGGGCAAATCGTTCGCCCGGACGCCTGTAGACTCGGCCTCTTCTGTCGTTGCCATGCAGACACATTCTGCACTCGTCAGTAAAGAGAACCGACTGCCATTGGGCAATGGTCCAATTGACATGCTCTCGAGCAAACTGAAGACGCGCTTGTCGGTGGGCTGCAGTCAATTTGGGCCCCGTCGCAGCCCTTTTTGGAGTGAGATTGGCTGCTCTCAGTCGTCTTCTTATTGTCCACTCGCTTACAGCTACACCACGAACGTGCCTGAGTTCTTGTTGAACATCAACACTCGTCAGATGCCGATTGCGCAGCGATGTTGAGACAATGAAACGGTCGTCTCTGTCAGAAGTACACCGGTGGCGGCTGGTTCTTGGTCTTCCATTGAAGGCACCGGTCTCTCGAAATCGTCTGTAGACCCGGGACACAGCAGACTGGCTCAAGCGAAGCTGGGCAGCGACTACTCGCTGGCTAAGTCCTTGTTCCAACAAGGCAACAACTTGAGCGGCTTCTTCAGGTGTGGTATCCATGGTAACGTGGAAAAAATGATTGCAATTCTCGGAGATGTGTACATGTCAACTTGTGATAAGCGACTGATAAGGTGTGCCGGTTGCGAGAGCTTTTATAGGGGTGGCAGTTAGCGCAAGTCGCGGATAGCGTAATGAGCAAAACGACTCATAGTGCTATTGATGTAAGATTTAAAAAAAAAAAACAATATTAGTGTTTTATGAAAGCTTGTATATTGAGCTTTCTAATGACAGTCTTTTTTTATAAATACCTTGTATACTTTACGTAAAAACAAAGTTTGTAAGCAGAATGAGGGCTTGAGTCGATTTGGTTGCTCGCGAGTGTATATAGTTTAGATAAGGGTGTTGTAATACACACCCTTATATATGATAAGATTTATCGTGTTAAGGGCAACAACACCGCGTCACTTTATATAATCTTTGTAGTGCAAAATTACCTTAAAGTTAGAAAACTAAACCTCCTTGAGTTTTATACACTTAAAGAAGATACTCCTATCCTTATAAATTAGTAGAAAGCATTTAAAAAAATGTTAAAAAGAAAATCAATTGTGTGTTTATATAGAAATTAGAACAAGCCTTGTGCAAAAAATATTATTTTTAGTTTGCTCATATGATGAATTATTTTGATAAATAAATAGATTCATTATTTATTTCTTACACTTCTACGCACATTACACATTTAAATAAGACAACTTTTTTACGGTATTTTGCGCATAATTTATGTTTCATCCTGACATTTGGTTATGGCTCCTGTAAGGGAATCGAAACGTCAGGATTGAATTACTTACTTAAACTACTTTAATCGGATTTAACTTAGGCATCCGGTGATCATGACCCTAGTATCCATAATAAAAGTTTTATAGTGCTTAACTAGGGCAAAGCTAATTTGTGTGAATGTAAAAAATACTAACATTATTTGATAAAATCATGCATCATTTAATTCAGCAAAAAATCATTAAATGCACCGCCCGCTCGCATGTAAATAAATACAATGCACCAAGTGCTTGTGATTGGTACACCATCATAAAGGTTACCATCGAGGTAGAGACATAGTGGCATTATCGTCAAGTGACTATTATTTCCTTTCAAAATTAAAGTATAAAACTCGTAAATAAATACTTTATCTATTAAAATATATTGAAAAAACTAGATTTTAATAGATAAATTATTATAATGGAAAAAATACTAGAAAAAATCGACTCGGGTCACAAGTGAATTCCCGCCTGAGAATTCACTTGTGACCCCGAGTCGATTTTTTCTAGTATTTTCCTATTATAATAATTTATCTTATAAGATCGCATTGAAAATGCATAAAATATATAAAAATTATAAAGCTAGATTTAATATTCAGCGAATATTGCCTAGATTGCCTAGATGCGACGATGCGATCTAGGATGTGACGCGCTTGCCTAAAAAATTGGCTTGTCACCTTCACCTTGAAGGCCTGACCTAACGTAGCATGCCCCCAAGAGCTCTGGAAACCTTACTTACTCACAGGAACATAACAATAAAAAAGTGATTATTGTTTGGCTGCGGTCTTCTGTAAGGTGGAGCTATTTCACCAGTTGGGCTGCTCCAATTTGAACAAAGTAATTCGCTATGCCCTACCTCTCTTTAAAATATGATTTTGATATTTAAACTAAAACAACGCTTCAATTGTTACATGTACTATCTAGTCTATAAAAACTATAGTTAAAAGAAATATTAATAATATTTCTTGCATTGGCCTAGCTCAAATTAAGCACTGCAAGTCTCCTGTTATGGATACTAGGGTAACGGGTAGACATACATATATGATACATAGATATCTAATATTCATTGTAAATATATATAACCCATGACTCAGGTACAAATGCTTGTACTCATCACACAAACATCTGCCCCTTTTGGGACTCGAACCCAGGACTGTTCGCGCGAAAGGTAGGATCGCTACCGTTGCACTAAACGATCGTCAAAGATAGGCAATATGTAAAAGAAATAATAGAAACATACACTCATAAAACAGTCTATTTACTACAGGCAGGCACTATAGACAGGCAGATACTATAGGCAGGGATCACAGATTTCTACTTACCATGTTCCTGAGATACATCTCTCGCTTCAAATTTCATTAGCCTTTTCATACAAGCTCGTTTATTTAGGGTACTTTTGACCTGGCCTTTTTTCAGGACATCCTCTATTTGGTTCTGAAAAGCCTTGGCCTGCTGTTACCGACTTGCCCATGCCTATTTGCATCATATAATTGGTTTATCAATCTTCTTTCGTCCACCCTCTCTTATCCAAATCATCTAAGCATCCCTTTTTCTATCTTTGTCACTATATATTCTTCCACGCTAAGTTTGTATAAATTAAAGTATTGTCTCGAGAATTTGATGTGAACTTAAAAAGTTATTAATAAATTTGAGCTACTGTAGTTTAAATGGAATGACAGTCTAAAATTGTAAGCTTCAGTTTCCTAACGGAGTGTTACTAATCTTTAACATATGACATGTAAACAAAATAATATTTTAACGAAGATTTGCGCATACTTTATATTTGATCGTGACGTTTTGACTGCTTTACTGGAATCGTGATCACAAGATGACTAAAGCAATGGTCGTAATCCAGTTTCTATTACTTTCACAATATTTTAATCGGGAATGTTCCGAACTGTTAAAATATTAAACAAATTAAAATTGTTTTATTTGCATGTTATTCAGTTAATAAATTTTCACTGCGATTACAGTATACACTACTGAGTCTACCACCAGATCAGAAATTGGGAGGCCCTTCCAAGAAGAACTGGAGATAGAAACTCAGACAGAGAACCTAAATACCTTACTCTTATTATGAAATTTACAAAAATAACTAAAACTTATAAATTATAAAACCGAAAAAACTTATTTATTTAAATCTTAAAAACGATTTTAATTTGTTAGGAACATGCGCGATTAAAATATTGTGAAGTTAAAATATAGTAAAATATGTATGAGAACCATAACCTTAGTCATCCTATGATCATGGCTCCTGTAAAGAAGTAGAAACGTCGGAATTAAATATAAAATATGTGCAAATACCTGTTAAAAAAAATGTTTTTCTTAAATGTGTAGTATGGGCGAAAGTGTAAGTATTAAATAAATAAATATTTCTTACATTCACATCAATTAGCCTAGCCCAAAGTAAGCACTGTAAGGCTTGTGTTATGGATACTAGGGTAACAGATAGACATACATATTTGATACATAGATATGTAATATTCATAGAAATATATAAAAACACCCATGACTTCCGGGATTTGAACCCAGGACCGTCGGTGCGAAAGGCAGGATCACTACCGTTGCACCAAACGGTCGTCAAATCTCACATAACATTTTGCAATGAATATATACGTATTGTTTATTTCTCAAATTATACCCTTCTTTTAATAATACATTTTTCCAATTAACTTTTGGCTAAATATAGTTTCATAATAGTTTGAAAAATCTTTAGTTACAAATAAAACTACGAATACGTGAGTAAAAACGCAAAATGTGCCCACATATTCAAAAGTGCACTCTTACGTTCCTGGCTTTGTGTCTTTAAAAACCAATTCCTTTCGCATATGAATAAAAAAGGAATGAGGAAAATGGTAGACGGGTGGCGGTGACCACTCGCTCTCCCAGTTTTTGTGGCCGCCGGGATCAAGAATAAAGTCAGGCCACAGTTAATATACAGCTAGAGCAGTACCTAAACTAGGCCTTTATTAGTATAATATAAATAACAAATTTAACTTCAAATATTTGATGCTAGGTGTCAACAATGTTTATGGCCACTGTATATGATTTTTTTATTGTAACTCAGTGTTGCCATTGTTCTGTATAGAAGAGAATAAAATAAGTTTACTATTGTTTCGGAAGAATTTTTTCAATCAGAAATCTATAATTCTTTGTGATTTTTATATTTTTCCATCTTTAATTCATATGATATAAATAGAAAATTTCTAGAAAATATCGACTCGGTGACAAGTTATTTTAAGGCGGTCGAGTCCCGCAACATTTGAATGTCCGGTCCTCTGCTCACCGAATTGGGCTACCAAGCCTTGTAAGTTGTTGAAACTGTTTAGTACTTTTACGCTGTAGGCTAGCGTTGCTTCATTTTTTTTAAACGTGACAAGGAAAGCGCTTAAACGCTGTCTCGCCTGATAGTAATGTTGCCATTGCCAGATAGTCAAAAGTGACTATTCAAAAAATAACATTTTCACGAGAAAAGTAATATTATCTTATGTCATATATACACATAAAAAAAAACTTTTAAAAACTAAATTTACCTTTAACAGAACGAAAAACAAAACCAAATTCTACGGCTGTGCTGGCTGATACTTAGCTTGGACTTTTTAATTGAATTCTTGATTACCTAAAAGTTTACTTAAAACGTTTATTTGAATAAAACACTTTTTTACGGATTTGTGCATATTTTATTTTATAATTAATCCTGAAGTTTCGACTCCTTTACAGGAACCATGATCACAGGATGACTAAGATAATGGTTGTCATGTATTTTCTACTACTTTTCCTAATTGTGAAAATTATTTTATATAAATCAAATTGTTTTATTTTTACATTTTATTTTTTTATTACGTAAAAAAGTGTATTTTTTTCAAATGTGTAATGTGCGCGGAAGTTTAAGAACTAAATATATGCAAAGTATTTTTGTTTTTATGTAGCTTTATGTATTTATTTAATTTTGACAGATGAGCTTTAAACGACGATATGTCAGATTTACGGTTGTATAAGGAATAACAGTTCTGGCTTAATCAGTATCAGCTATAAAACATGTTTGTACATATATTTAAGTTGGCTGTCGTTATTCTTATTCAACAAACATAAAAAACTTATGCTGCGACCTTCCCTTAACGGTTTTGTCGAGGCGTGTATCTGTGTGAGTGCGTTTCGATAAAATGTACGTAGTTAACCTACTGCTATAGCTATATATCTACTGTGGTCACGGGATTCCCACCGAGGATGGCACTCGACTCAAATTATATCACGGCACATGTTTTATCTCAAGAAAGTGGTAGAAACCGCTTTAAGTTTGCATCAATGTTAAAGTCACCTGCCTTTGTTTTATATATTAGGCATAAAAATAATCATTTTTCTTAAATTCTCATCAATAAGCCTAGCCCAAAGTGAGTACTGTAAGTATTGTGTTAAGGATACTAAGGTAACTTTCTAGAAATATATATATATATATATATATATATACAAATAACCACGACTCGGGTACAAATGTTTGTTTTTATCAAATTATCATCTGCCCCTCCGGGACTCGAACCCAGGACCGTCGTTGTGTAAAGCATGATCGTTAATGTTGCACCAAACCGTCGTGCTTTCTTCGGAGTCTTTAAAACGGAGAAATATTTATGATTTCCATATTTTACACTTTTAATACTTAATGAAAATAATTTACTCGATTGCGATACCACCCGCTTGAGAATAAGGGTCTCCCCACAAAATAATATCATATTTCTTACATTCACACCAATTAGCCTAGCCCAAAGTAAGCACTGTAAGACGTACATATATGATACATAGATATGTAATATTCATAGAAATATAAGAGTTGGCAACATTTTTTACGGTAACAAGGGGGCTGCCATGTTTTCGTTAACTCTTATACATAAAATGACTCCGGTACAAATGCTCGTATTCATCATACAAACATCTACCCCTTCCGGGATTCGAACCCAGGACCGGCGGTGCGATAGTTGCACCAAAGTTCCACCAAACGGTCGTCAAATAATATAAATATAAATGTGTAATGCGGAAGTGTAAGAACTAAAAAACTAAATAGTCTTCCAAAGATGAACACTTCGTTGCAAACAATGCCCCAGTAATGACTAATAATGCTATAACAGCACTTGTAGCGCCGCGGGAGTCATTAGCATTATAATAGCTGCGTATGAGTGGCGCATGTGGACATCGGCATATTTAATATGGCTGATCATTGAATAGGTGCTTTTACAAACAATTTTTTAGAGCACTGCTATTCTATAAAATGATAAATACAATTTAGGGATCTTCAAGTCACGAGTGAATGGGTGAATAGAGTGTGCCGTAGAATTGCACAGCCTTGTCCCACCGTTTCATCGGACAACCAGATTAACAAATAGGCGCCATCATTATATGGTTGATAAACCAAAGAGTTGCACTAAGCGTTTTGTTCTAATTTTGTGATCCGTACCGCTAAAGAGTAGATCTCTTTGCCTGAGTCTGTGTTTCCCGACAAAAACAATGGTCTTCGAGTCACGAGTTTAGGCAGGCGCGTCACATCCTAAATGGCATCGTCGCTTACCATCAGGATAGATGGCGGTCAAGCGCTAGCCAAACCCCGCGGTGAGATTGTATAGGTGTTACTGTTAAAATTCTAAATTATTTTAAACTATAAGATAAAAATAAAGTGCTTTTTATTAAATATGAATTAATATAAAGTCAACTATACCATGGATTCGTAAGTCCAACAACGGGAGACCTCGTACCGAGAAAAAGCCACAATAAACTCGGCTAGGGTTGTTTTTTTTTCTTCCTTTAATGTGTTGCAGGTTTTTTAAATGAAGAAAACATTTCTAGAGCTTGTGAATATTCTAATATATATAACTAAAGTTAGCTATCTACATATTTTTAACCACCGACACTAAAACTCCATTTAGATTAAACCGATTTTATTTACCTGAACTATAACACCCAGAGGGGTGTTAGCAAGCAACAACTAGACTAAACTTTTATGATCTAAATACTTGTTAATTGAGGAAAAACCCTTTAATAATATTTTTTAATATTTTTAAAAAAATATTATTAAAGGGTTTTTCCTCAATTGTTAATTGAGGAAAAACCCTTTAATAATATTTTTTTAAATGAGCATATTTTGTCACATATTAGCGGGTATTTAGCACTTAAAAACTTATTGAATTCAAATTATATTATAGAATAGTTTAACAGTTAGTGATGCATACTTCACCGTACGGTCACACTACTTTTTGTATCATACGTGACGTCGTTGAACCATGTCACATTAAATCAATTATTTATTTCTACACGAGCCAACTCTATGCTTTTGGCCGATTTAGTGTGACATAGTTCTTATTGTTCGTGACTGTACATACGAAATGGATTTCCGATAGTTAACTGTCTTTGTTATGTGAAAATTTTTGCTTATGATAAATACTGATCAAAAATGTTAAAAAAACTAAGAGTTGGCAACATTTTTTACGGTAACAAGGGGGCTGCCATGTTTTCATTAACTCTTATACATAAAATAAAAATTAAGTTACCTATTATTTTGTTATGTTTGTTTTCAACTGTGTTTGTTTTTAAATGTGCAGATTTTTAGACAAATTCACTTTTATTTCCCTTCTCCCGGTCGAGTAAACGTTACTTTGACATATAAATAACAATTCAATCAGGTCTTTTTAATTTTATTGACTTAAAAAAAGTCAAAGTCCTACAGTTGTTCATTTTCATTTATCCTCAAAAGTGCACAAAATATAAAAATACAAAATAAATAAATATTAGACAACTTTACATACAATGTTCTAAACTCAAGTTAAGTAATTAAAGCACGAAACGGACGGTACTACAACACATAGATATAGCCAATATAGAAACATTGACCCGGCCGGGGATCCAACCCGGGACAAAGAAAATCGGTATGCGTTGCTGAGTCGAGTTATCGAGTTGCCACTCAACCACGGAGAAGGAATATATTGACATTAATCAATTCATAAGACATATGTTAAAACTATTTTACGATAATTTACGCTTATGCGAGAACAAGCTTTTTAATTCAACATGAAAAGTTCAAACGATTTGATACCTTATCACCCCAAAAATAGGGAAGTGTCAAGAAATACTTTCTCAGTTTGTGCTCTACTACATTGAATGAGTGGCGACATAGTGAGTGTTTACTCAAAACCGGAACTCTTATGCTAATAATGTGCCGTTTGATCTACAGATTAGCTATTTTTTTTGTGGATTTTTATTTATTTAACTCGTCGAGAGGCTGAGATCACTTCATGTTTTAGATCTCATCTCAGACGAAAGAGGAAATCCACCCCCAAAAATGGGGGGTTTTTAATATCTACGCTTGGTAGCCGGGCGTACCATAATTATATAAGCACTGCTGCCCATTTGCGGCATTCGGGGGCTTGGAGATTATCTCCAGTAACATAAGTCGCCTTTAAAGCGTATTTAACTCTGCTGGATATCACGTGGCACGAATCAATTCAAAATTAAATAGTTTTATTTAAAATGAAATAAAATTAAATTATTGATATTTTGTTCGTATGTCTTACCATACGTTATTAACAATTTAAAAAATAATAAAATTGAATAAAAATGGTCACAACATCACGTCAAATAATTATGTTAATTTTGGAGTACAGATATTTCCTGATAGTGTAAAAAAAATTTTTTTTACTAGAAAATTAAACAAAGTCATACACTATAGGAAGTTTTGTTAGGGAATGCGGTAACTTATTATAAATTATAATACAGCTAGGATAACGATTTCTTTTATACAAGCGAGTTTGCTGTTAGGCAATAATAGTTTACCTAGGTGTCTTGCCGATTTACAAGTGTAATAATCTTTCCTTTTAAATAAATCTGGATAGGTCTTAACAAAGATACAATGTTCAACAATCAGTAAGTAAATTGAGTTTTGGAAACAGTTCTGTTCATGATGTCGACGGAGGGACATCCCATACAGTACGTATACGTACGTACGGTTTTTAGTATATTAATTGCCCTATTGATTTCTTTTATTCTGGTGTATACACCTTCCGTAGGGAACAAGTAGCTTTAAAGTCTTTTGCTCCCACAAAACAGTTCCTGTACAGAATGGTGAATGTGCGATATAACCGACCTCATCGGTTTTACAAAAGATAGAAAATACTTTTATTCGGCTAACAAAACACTGAAATATTGAACCGAATATACATAAAGTTGGTCTTATATCTAGACAATAGCTCACAATATGAGCCTTGCAAGGGCGTTCCAACTCTTTAAATCTAAACAATACAATTTTAAATTGTAGTAAATTATCTACAGCAGAGCAAAGTTATGACAGCAAATCTACTATAGGTAACATATTATTATACATAAGTCTAAATTTTATCTCTTAACTTGTTATAAAATATAATATCATTTTCTACACTTTTAATACTGTTTGATATTTTATTATATATTTTTAAATACATGTGGTAGGTCCCAGAGTTAAGTAAGTCTATTTTATTTCTACTTCGTAAGGTACATTTTAGGGAACATAGGTCACCAAGATTTTTTCAATGAAAAATATTTTTACGTACTACATATGTACAATAATTAAAAAAATAATACTACCTTACTAACTTGCAACCTGTAATAATAATATTTAATACGGATACAAAAAGAAGTTTAACAACGTAGTTAATGGAATTGAACTTTGAACCTTTTCTTTGTAATCAAAGTAAATACGAAGAATACGTGAATAGAAGCAGTCAAAACATATTATATCACTCACATCATAACAGTTTAATGTTTGTCATTTGTTATGCAAAGTGTGTAGCATTTGTTAGAGTGCGGTGCGATGCACTTTCGATGGCTCGTGGAACACAGTAAAATGTAGCGATCGCCATGTTGCTCTCATGGTGACTTACTTGATAGTAGTATCGTTTTTAGCGAATAGTGTCAATTGTAGAAGCGAAAGTCGGAGGATGCAATTTTTTTTATTAATTATCATTGTTATTTTTTTAATTAATAGTATAATATGAGATACCTTCACATACATTGTTCTGAACCCAAGTACTTTTGTTATTAAATTTAGAAACAACGACGGTACCACAACACCCCAGACCCGAGCTAATATAGAAAACGTAATTTTCTAAATTGATCCAACCAGGAATCGAAATTAGGACCTCAGAGTGACTTTACCATGAATACCGGTATGCGAGCCACTCTACCATGGAAGTCGTCGAATTTTAAATTATAATTATAGTAATATTGTCCTCCACATTTAATGAATATTCTAGTTTTATGATAGTTTAACCTGAAGACCAAGGAAGACATATATCTGTTATAAAATGTATGATAGCGACTTTATTTAAGACCTAAGTAAAAAAAATAACAAAATAAAAAAATGTAAAAGTTTCTCTCTAACAGTTTGACGACTCAGTACCACTAAGCTCGTTTTCTATGGAACTTTTATAGCAAAAGTTGCGACCTTTTTAATTATAGGTAGAATGACGATAGAAAATCTTGAGGTATGGACAAAATTTAAATACGTGATAAGCCTGGTAAGCCTGGTAAGCAATGCAGCAATCGGGAATACAGTAATGAAACAATATTGTATTTTCATAAAGTGATGAATAGAACTAAAAAATGAAAAGTAACTAATTAAAATATACATGAATTACTTCTGATTGCGTATTTAAAACGTTTTTATTCTCATTGGTAGTAGACGTTACGTTAGCCCAAAAAATAAAAAAGTAGCGCCCCTACGATATCCGAAACGAAACAATAAAAACAAATGTGTTATGAAACGTGCTTTTTTTGCGCCCCTGGCAACTTTGGCACCCTCCGGAGACGGAGGAGGAAAATGGTAAACCCTCATGGATTTTTCGGCCTGGCTTTGAATTTAAGTCAGATTTGCACTGACTAAAAACCACTTAGAAAGTGCCACAGTCTAGAATAACTGTATAGGCTTCATATAAGCGACCGTCTCTTGGGTACTGTGGCGACGCAACAATGCAGCGTGCAAACAAATAACAAACTTATAAATCCGCATAAAAATCTGAACCTCCTTTCTAAAGTGGTGTAAACAGAAAAGCGCCAACTACCGGTGTAACTTAGCAACTAAACTAACTTTACACAGTTTGAATATGTCAATTAATTCCAAGCTGGGCCTCTTAAATAAAGTCAAGTGATATTTCACGACGTGACAGCCTTTAACTATCTACAAAGCTCAAGTCAGATCTTGTATGGAATATTGCACCTCTGGGAAAAATCAACTTGCTGCACTGGACACGATTCAGCGCAGAGCTGCGAGACTCATTAGTGACAGCAAATTGGTGAAGAGCAAGCTTCACACCTTAGTTCCCCGCCGCAAAGTTGCCTGTCTGTCGTTCTTCTATAGAATGTACTTTGGAGAGTGTGCTCAGGAGCTGCATGTGCTCATACCGCCATCTCCCTTTTTCCATCGGACATCCAGACGCACTGCGGGCTACCACCCTTTCTTGGTTGCTTTTCCTACCAATCGCACCATATGCTTCTCAATATCTTTCATAATGCGCTCAGCAAAGGTGTAAAACTCCCTCCTTGTTTCTGTATTTCCGAGTACTTATAACCCGTCCATTTTCAAGTACAGGGTGAATAGTAACCTTCTGGGTTAGCTCGTTCCGTCCTCGATTCCGTCTTGCCCCCCGGGCTACATTGGGATCAAGAGAAATCCCATTCTAAAAAAAAATTTAATGTTTTTGCTTTATTTTAAAATTATGATAGACCAGATTCGACTGCTTTCGTCATAAGTTATTTATTACCTTTGCTTTCCATGTAATGTCAAGTATATTTTTACTCTATTTCCACTCAAAACGAGTTGTAGACGCAAAAAGATCTGTAAACTTCAACGCATACAATTACCATAAAATTTAAATGTGTTTGAAATCTTGACAGAACAATAGGAATCGCAAACCGCCCGTGGGAAACCCTACTTATTGAGAGATATTTATTTATTTATGTTAAAATATTGAAATGTTATATGTATCGATAAATTGTTTTAATATTGCCAACATAAAAATAACGTGGTAACTTTTTATGGATACAGAAAAATAGAAATGAAAAAATATTTACTTTACACGGGATTGGAAACTAATTCATTTAATTATTAAAAATACTACTATTATACATATTATAATTAAGTATGTATATTCAATAAAGGTGATACAAAATAGAGAAAAAATGTCATATCAAGTTTTGTAGTTTTTTAGTCAGCCTAGTGGTTATAGCATCTTCTAGAAGACCGGTCAGACAAAAAGATATGGAATTAATTAATGCATTTCTATTGTGGTTCATACAGTAAGGCGATTGACGACCCTTTCATCCAACGGTAGTGATCCTGTCTTTCGCACGGTCCTGGGTTCGATGCCCAGTAAATGTTTGTGTGATGAATATGAGCATTTGTAACTGAGTTATGGGTTTTTATATATATTTCTGTAAATATTGCATATCTTTGTAACATATATTTGGAATGAATTATCGGAATTCATAGTGCTTCTACGTCTAGGGTTGTCACTTTCTTGTTTAGCATCAAAATAAAAAAAAAGTGTCATTTGTTAATTCGAGTACCTCCGTGGTCGCGTGGCTCGCATACTGCTTTTCATGGTAACGCCACTCCGTGGTCCCGGGTTCGAACCCCGGCCAGGCCAATGTAGAAAACGACCTTTTCTATATTGGCTCGGGTCTGGGTGTTGTGGTACCGCGTTGTTTATTAATTCCATAACACAAGTGTTTTAGCTACCTACCTTTATATATAAAGGCTGTCTGTCAGTGCGTCTCAAGCTCAAGCTTTGACAGGCTTCAGCGAAACAATGGCGGTGTTTCCCAGACTGACAGGTCATCGTGGCCACACCGGAAGCCAACCCTGGGAAGCGATTCCATTGTTTGCCAATACAGTTACTGGACTTTGGGTCAATGATAAAGCAACCTTATAACCGTTTTTAAAAGACCATTATTATTTGAGTTTTTGAACTTACCGTTATATTGTAAAAAAAACTTGGACAATTACTACCTCGAACTATTTTAAATTCAAATTAATTTATTTAGGTGGGCACTTTAATAATTTTACTGTTGAACAGCGTGTTATATTGTAACTGTTATTCAAATATTAAGTCTATCTTTGTTTGTACAACTTAATATTTTAGTTCCAAGTATAGTACTAGATAGCGCTACGTGTATTCTAAAACACGCTTCGAGTTTTTATTCTAGTTAGTTTATTTTCGTACACTTTTCATATTCTTTCGTTTTATCTTTAGGAAAACCTCTTAACAGTCAAAACAATTATTAGTTAAATTAACGCTTATTAATATATTAAAAATTAATTACAATATCTAAAATAAAATTGTCAATTTCGAAATAATTTGTTCATAAAATATGGATAATAACCATCATGTGTTGAAGGTTTTAAGGTTAAGAATATCGCACATTAAATGAACAGGCAGTTTTAAGTAATTAAGGAAATCCCTAAAAAAATATCCTTTGCCTATTCGCAACAAAAAGTTACAACCTTTTGCGTTGGTATGTAATATCTGTCTTATCAAATAATGTGTACGTTTTTTAAAAATAATTCACTCCTTTTTTGCGCACTAAAGACACATTACAAAGAAACATACAAAGTTCAGAAGGAAGCACACGAAATTGCGGCCTAATCGCTAAATAATTCTTCCAGGCCACTTTGAATAGATAAATAAATAACTATAATAAGGCAAAGAACAAAGGCGCACTTTAATTACGAAAATATATACCTTTAACATGCAACGTACCAAATTTAATACGAAATCATGTTTGTATTATCGATCGAATTATTGATCGATCTGTCAATTACATTTGATGATTTTTTTGGAGCGGGGCGAGCTTCAATGACGAAATGTATGTGATGCCATCAGTAGCGTAAATAGGGGGGTAGAGGGTGCAAATGCCCCGGGCTGCAATTGTCTACGGTGAAAAAATAAGGTACGTGGTACCCACCGGAGGAACGTTTCAAGGGGCGGCAAAATTGGAAAACTGCCCCGGGCGGCAATTGATCTATTTACGCCACTGGACGCCATAACTCTTTGAGTTCTTAGCCGATTTTCGTATTTTTGGTAATGAATCGAACCAACACGCTTAGGACTAGATCACGACGGAGTCTGAATAATAAAATTTGCAAAAATAAAAAGTTATGACCAAAAATCATTAGCTCTATGGGATTCCCGCTCGCGCGCGCTTCTTGAAAGTTTTCATGCTTATGAAACTTTAAATTTACTAAACATTATTGATTTTTTTTAGTATTACGCTCCGCTCCAATAGATGGTGCTAGCGAAGCTTTATGCTTAGAGACTGCATCGACCTAGTAAACTTATCTACATACAAAAGCTTCACAATATGTAGTATTTTTTTTGGCACTGTCTGTCTATCGATATGATGTGTAAACGTGTATATTTATTGAAATGACTGTCCGTGCTAAAATAAAGAAAAACACGCGCTTATGTGCGAAATATATTTTATCGTAAAATGCATATTTTTATTGCTAAAACTCATTTTGCTTGAACGACAGTGCGCAGGAGTGATGCATCTTAGAGGCCATTCAAGCATGACATGTGGTCGCGTAATAAAACGACCCGTAGCCTATTTCAGTGGCCAAGAAACCGCAAAGGACCAACACCATTATAACTATAAGAAATAGAGTATTTGACAAGTTTGACAAAAAATTTCTTAATATGTTGGTCATACCATAAATTTGCTATTTGATTGTTTTTTATTTATTCAAAGCTTTATCGACCATAAATATAAAAATGGTACAAAAGGCGGACTTAATGCTAATTGCGTTCTCTCCCAGTCAACCTTTAGGGGAAACGAAACTTAAGAGCGGTTATTTACAATAAACACAATACGTATATAACTACATACATTAACTATATATATATATATGCAGGTTGCTTGATGTCATGACGTCACCTGCTTGTATATAAACTTTTAGCTGTTAAATCGTAATACGTTATGACTACGTAATGCGTATCAGCAAAAAATTTTCAAAGCCTTCCACATTCATGTGTCTATATAAATCATTGATACGATCGCAGCTCGAGTATGCCGTGCCCATTTGGAATCCCTTTTATAACAAATATAGTGACGCACTTGAAAAGGTCCAGAAAAGGTTTCTACGTCGTATGCACTATAAATACTCACATGGGTATTTATCATATTATTATGAGCAGATACTTGTTAGGTACCAAATTCTTAGTCTCAAGCACAGACGCTCACAGCTTAGAGTGACAATGTTGTATGACTTATGCCATAATAAGTATGACTGTATGCCTATTATAAATAAAATATGTTACAGAGTACCCACCAGAACTCATGCCCGTGCCCCTTGTCAGTTGTTTGCAACTTCTCGCTGCCGAACAAATGCTGGTAAACGCTCACCACTATATAGCCTAGTACAATTTTATAACGAGTCGTTTGCTTCTATTGATATTGTGGCAACTTGTCCAGGCACCTTTAAAAAGCTACTTTATGAAAAATTAGTTGTGTAAGCTCTTATATTCTTATATTCTAAAATGTAGTAACGTCCACCTCAGATTCTCAATCGTTTTAAATTATATAAATAATCTGTGGTGAACGGTGCTGGTATCAGGGTAACACATGGTAATATCCAACTTTGTAAATAATGTATACTCTGTTACTGTTAGTTCACCCCAATAAATAGAAAAAAAAAAAACGTTAAACTTGGACCGACATTAACTGTAAAAAACGTCGCTCCTAATTCAGCCAATCCCGAGCATTTTCGATAACGTAGACGACACTGAATTTTTTAAATGAAAATTATATATATTTTTATCTACTCTGATACTATAATACAAAGATTCTAAAACTGAAAACAAAATGCTTATGACAAACATTACGTACAGGCCAAAAATAATAAAAAAAAAAGTTTAATTACGATACAGGTCTTGTATGGACACCTGTATCATAATATAACTTTTTAATCATAACGATACACCTATACAACCTCCAGCTGGACCAAGGAGGTTGAACCTCTACTTTAAAAAGGTTTCAATGAACGAGTCCGCGACGACGCAACACGCATTCACAATCGATGTTTGCACCTTGGCGCCAACATTTGACATTTAAAAAATCTTTTCAATATTTAAACAAAGTTTGGTTTTGTTTGCAACATTGTTTTACGTAATATAGTATGAGAGTAGATAAAGTAGTGTATGACACTGTACATAACTTGGTCTTATAACACTCGTGTGATACTATAAAAAAACTCGCCTACGGCTCGTTTTTTTAAAACACACTCATGTTATAAGAACCCTTATTATGCAACAGTATCATAAACTACTATAAAATGATATGTGAGCTTAATTGATTTCTAAAAATGTTTATCTACTCTAATACTATAATACAAAGATTCTAAAACTGAAAACAAAATGCTTATGACAAACATTACGTACAGGCCAAAAATAATAAAAAAAAAGTTTCATTACGATACAGGTCTTGTATGGACACCTGTAACATAATATAACTTTTTTATCATAACGATACACCTATACAACCTCCAGCTGGACCAAGGAGGTTGAACCTCTACTTTAAAAAGGTTTCAATGAACGAGTCCTCGACGACCGACGCAACACGCATGCGCAATTGATGTTTGCACCTTGGCGCCAACATTTGACATTTAAATAAATTTGTTGTTATATTCAGCGTTTTATTTGCAATATTGTTTTACATATTATAGTATGAGAGTAGATAAAGTAGTGTATGACACTGTACATAACTTGGTCTTATAACACTCGTGTGATGCTATAAAAAAACTCGCCTACGGCTCGTTTTTTTAAAACACACTCATGTTATAAGAACCCTTATTATGCAACAGTATCATAAACTACTATTACTGTTAAGCTTATAAATGTTTGATCAATATTGTCATGGTAGACAAATACCCTAGTGTTTTTTTTCAAGAAAATTCACATTAAAGTAGTCAACAACTGCATTTCTTGTGCAAAAAAATTGACCCAAAACTGTCTCGTCGATAATATACAAAAATAATGCATCTCATCGTACCCATATAACATTAATGTCTTTTGTATAATGATCTCGCTGCTTTATAATCTTTTGATGTCACGAGCGACTGCCGTGGTATGTAAATGATTTCGCTTTTTCAATCCGGTTATTTTAACAATAACTCAAAGATATTTTGTCAAAACAGTTTATTTCTGAATTCTTATACGACCAATAGTCACAAAAAGATTATCCTTTAAAGTTCTGTAATTTTGTTTGAGTTATTATTTGTAAATTATTTATTTCTAGTTGATATTTCAGCTTTTTGAAGTGAAAAGTTCTTTAGCATCGTTGTGATTTGAAAGTCGATGAAACGATAAAGTGATAATAAAAAGAGGTAGAGACATAAATTCATAAGATTTAACGTAGGAGAAATTAAGATAGGAAGCATTGTGTACGAGTGTTTATACGTATTTGTGTGCGCATGAGTAGTACAAAGCTTGAGAGAAGGCATCACAACAACCGTAGTATTTTGTATACGTGTACGTATTATTTTTGAAGATTTCACTTCTACCACGTGTGAATTGTACACATGCTTTTTTTGATGACTATGTATTTTTAAACCATTTATTTGACATGTTTTCAACTACCCTTTTATCATTTCTATTAATATTAATTTTTAAATTATTTTTTGTGACTTGCATGTGCTTTGGAAAAATATGTAAACTTGTGTTGTTTTTGATTAAAACATTATAAATAAAACCTTATATGACTATACAACGTGTTACAAAAAACCCCGTATAATGTAATAAATTACCAAATCGGAAATATTGTCAACCCTAGTAAGCTGTCACTGCATAGAACTGAAGTTATCATTGATTATTTAACAGAGTGTACTCTTTAACGGACGTTTGCAAAAAGTTTGCAAACTCAAAAAGGCCATTAAGGCCTCGAAAAACGTCGTCGAAAAAAAAAGTTATGTTGTCAATTTTAAATCTTTTAATCGATATCTTACAATTTATTTTTAAAGTGAAAAAATGGCTATGTTTTTCAATTTGATTATTACGATATGATGTTATGCGTAGGTCAACAGTTTCCCAACTGTTTTGCATAAAAAAGACGAATCCTTGTTGCGTAGTAGCCGTGACAGCCGTAACATTTGTTCTAAATGAAGTCGACTGCTGTTGTCGTTGATTTTCGCATACGCAATAGATATTGCTCTGGGGTTTTGAATTTTGTTTATTTTAATTTTATTGAAAATTAAGTTTCTTTTTACCTAAGGTAAAAAACATATAATGGGCAGCCCTCTCCTAATTTGCTGTGTCCGTAAAGTGTGTCAAGTTAATTCTAAAACACTTGTACTTAGTGTTGAATTTTGAATTCTCAGGCATTATATTGCTGACAGTTCGTAATGGATCGCATAGCTTACGGCGTCTGAAGGTTCAAGCTCGGACATGGGAACTTCACAGCGATACTTGTATTGTTAGCCACAGGAAATAGTCGGAAACTAACGGATAGGTATTTCTAGGGCGAGACTTATTGTGTCGCGACAGACAAAACATTTGAAAGGAATTTCAAGGCTGAGGAATGAGAAAGTGTATTCTAGGAATTGTGGGACATTTGAATAGGTTATTAGAGATATTTTCAGAGAGACTGACTGAAATTCAATTAAGTCTTATAGAAGGGAGACAATCGCATTAAAAATTTACCCAAAAAATTGTAGGAACAAGGGATGTCCTCCTCAAATTTTGGAAATCAGTAATAAATTATTTTGAGAGAAAAGGATCGATTAGGCTCACAAGTAAATTTTCAGACGGGAATTCACTAGTGAGCCGAGTTATTTATATATTTTATAGTATTTTCTGTTTAGACTCATAGGTACATTTTTCTCATAGAAAGAGAAGAGAAAAACCAACATGAATCCCAATTCGGGTAACGATAGGAATAGGGTTACGTTCGGAAAAAATATTATAATTTTTTCGAATACCTAACCTTTCGGGTCAGGTTCGTAATAATCGAATTTTAGTACTTTACTCCTAAAAAAATAACAAAGAAAGGAGGAGGGTCAATAAGGCGGGTTTTCGGCCCCTTTAATTAAAAAAAAAATATCTACTATATGGACTAACCAATCGATTTCAACACAAACGGAACCACCCCCAACCTATATGTTCTATAGAACTTCTTAGTAACGGTACAAAATCTGACGCTAAGCACGGATAGTGGCCGCGTGGCGAGCACCTACATGCGAGCGGCCTGGACTTCCGTATAGTAGCTTCACTTTAAATAAACAGGACCTCTACTAGGAAGGTTGGATTAGAAGAATGAAGGATTCTAAGATAGTTAGTAGCATATGTTTGATGAACATTATCTTCATCATCCTGTGATAACGTCTCCTGTAAAGGAGTTGAAATGTGAGGATAAAATATGAAAAAAAAATTACGTCGTTTATGCGATAAAAGTAATTTTATATAAGAATGCAATAAACATGAAAGTAAAAATGAAATATAATTTTTAAAATCTATTAAACAACGTTGCATACCTCATGATTCATTTTAACATTTTAATTTTATTTATATAATTAATTAAAATTAAAAAACACCACTTACAGTAAATAACAATCATAAAAAAACAAAAAAGATTAGTTATGAAAACAAAACAAAGAAACAAAGGCAGTTATAAATAGGTTCACTCTGTTTCAAACTTTTCACAATGGAAAAGACAACGTTTTGAATGTTATTTTAACCTTATCAGGAAACTAACGAAAACTTGTTAATTATTTGTCTATGTCGAACAACAGTTACAATATTTGCAAATGCTGGCAAGCTTAGCAGAAATTAGCAGCATAACTTAAAAGGTGCTTAACGCAGTAATCGAAAGGCCGCCATTTATATACAGGCTGATTCTCTGAGATTAAAATTCGAAATTCTTTATTTGCTTTATATGCGGTTACATGTAATTATAGAGGAAGATCTTTTTTATAAGGATCACACACATAACTGAAACAACATGCAAATATTTTAATTTATAACATGAAACAAGAAACACGGTTAAAAGAATATATTGACACACATGCACATATCCAGAAAATCGAATCTGATGACTTGACTATTGAATGGTATTTTCATTTAAACATACTTATAAAAGTGATACAGTTTTGCTGTTTTATTATAAATATATACATAGCTAAAGCAGTACATAAACTATGCCTATTTCTTGTGATAAATATCTACATTCCATTAGAATTTTAGAGGTAGTAGTTTTAATTTTTGTATTAGGAATTTAGATTTTGGACGTATTTTATCAAAATTGGATCAGCCGTTTTTCGTTGGTGGTTTTTTACTTTCCCGCCGAGAATATTATAAGTATGCGTGTGCATCTTTTTTTTCTTTAAGACGAAAGAATTGATTTATTTATATACACATATTTATAAAAGAGATATCTTTTTATTGTTCCACGGTAGCATAATATAATAGAACTACAAAGGCACCCATAGGTACTTTAATATCATTCAAGTTAAAAAAGAATCTGAATGTCTGCCCCTCTACTCTTTATTGCTACGCCTTCTGAGGTGCATGTGATAATTAGTGCTTGCATGTTCTGTTTAGTCACTAAGTCGCATGTACCTAACTCAATTTGTGAATAAATTAATAAAGTTATGTGTACGAATTATGGATAAAGTTAAAAATTGTATGAAATTATATTAAAAATTCAACTAAATACATTAAAAATAAAGACTAAAAAAATAAGAGACCTGGTGCGATCCAGTGAGTGAAATGAACTCTCTTGCTAAGTACGTAAAGTTAAATTGTGTCACTTATAAAATCACACAGAACGGATGAGCCTCATTCTCTTAGAAATAACGATCAAGTATGTATGTACTGCAATTAAAATCCTCGTTTCATTTAAAATTTCATTTCCGTTTCAAACTTCGATATTTTTACATGTTCCATTAATATTTTACAGTTTAATTTATTAAAAAATAATTATAGATTTTTAGTTTGGTAATGGTATTTTAGCGGATTCACTAAAATTATTTGACTTCAAATGAAAACCAACTGCAAAGTTAAATTATATTTTATTAGGAAGACGCCTGTCTAATACAGTGCGCTTTACAAGTGACTTACTGAACGACTTAGAGGGCTTTCTTACGGTCTTGACGGCCGTATAGACATATCATATATCCTATTTACTTATGTAGTTACAGTATCACTAATTAAATGTAAAATAGTTTGGAGTGTTGGCAATATTATTATTGCTCTTTTCTTTTCTTTTATCGTGAATAGGTAAGCGCTTGACCGCTATCTCGCCTGATAGTAAGCGACGATGCGATCTAGGATGTGACGCGCCTGCTTGGAGAGTCCTAAATTGTATTTATCAAACAATAAGTTTCACTCTTTAGCGATACGGATCACAAATTTGGAACCAAAATGCTTAGTGCGACTTTGGTATATCAACCACATAACGGTGGCGCCTATTTGTAAGTCTGGCTGTCTGAAAATGGGCCTTTTTGTCTATATGTCCATGACATCACTTCTAAAAATAAAATATAAAAATTCAATTTCGGAAATACAGTTGTGTTAAAGATCCAGTTTTCTTTTTACACATAAAACTAATTTAAAAATGGCATATACACTTAAAAAGGATTAGGTAATGTTAGCATGGCCGTGTAATATTGCCCGCCACACCCTATATAGTACCGTCCGTCTGCGCAGGCGGCGGTACTGTTAGCAGATAGTGGGTGGCTCATTCAAGCTTCAGTTCGTTCCCACACGCATATCGATTCTATCGCCCTATTATCGATACTCGCCAATATGCCCACGTAATCGATACATGCAATAAACCGAGCCACAATAAAATGGACATTGAAATTTTATGATTATAGTGGTTGGAAAACTACGTATTTATATTTTTTATCATTGTATTGGTTGATCGCCTGAATACTGAGACAAAAGAGATAGTGCTGCAGTTCCATAAGTCCAATGTTTTATGGAAAAAAGGAGTCATTCTTTCTTTTTTAATTGGAAATCACTGTATTTCTTTAGTCTATTTACATATATTATTGAACATAAATATATACGTCAAGAATCAAAAAACACAAAGCATCGTAAGCTTCATTATGAAGCTTGTCTCGTTTTATGTGATGTGACGTCACGGCCAGCAAATGCCACGTGACCTGCTGCCAATTTTAAATGATTGTTTATAAAATATTCTCTTTTCCTAATTAACAGGGCTTTTTTTATAAAAGAACCAACTGTAATCGGTTTAAAGTAGACCAACGCAATTATTACAATATTTTTCAAAATATTGTCTATGTATTTGACCCGGAAACAAAATCCAGGGACCTGCCCGCCTTGCTGAACATGCAAGTTTTTTAGAATTCCAAAGTGCGGCTTTTATTTAAAGTTATCTTGCATCGCAACCGCTGATTCCGAGCCTTATCTTCACTTATTACGAGCATAAGTCGTGACCGATCGATTATTGGACTAAGATCTTAACATCGCCGAGTCTAAGATTCGTTTGATAACTATAATCTTTCATTGAATTTCTATTAGAAATGCGACTAGAAAACAAAACGGCTGCATAATGCATCTAAAGTTTAACCAATTGTTTATTCTAATTACTTTTTCGTTTTTAATATTTTTGCATTTTTAATGCTTTTTTATCTTTTTAATGATAAATTTTAATAGAACAATACTAGAAAAAATCTACTCAGCTTGAAAGTCGAAGATTCACTTGTGAACCGAGTCGATTTTCCTTGTATTTTTCTACTCAATTTTTTTATTCTTTTGTTATTTAATAAAAAACACTGACAGATTGTTTTTTTTTATAAATTTTCTTATTTAATATTTTCTTTTTTAAAAGTATATTTTATAATAAACCGGTCCCGTTCTTATAATAATAATCCCGTTCGTAGGAAATGTAAGTGGAAAGTAATTTTCTCAAACAAAAAATTTCGCGGTACTCTTTGAGATCGTTTGGGGCAATGGTGGCGATTCTGCCTTTCACCCCATCGGTCCTGGGTTCGAGCATTTTTTGTATAATGGATACGAGTCATAGATATATATGTATATATTTATATTGCATATCTATGTATCATTTATCCGTTACTCTAATATATTTTGAAGTCCGTTTGGTGCAACGGTAGCGATCCTGCTTTTCGCACCGACAGTCCTGGGTTCAAATCCCAGTAGGTTCATATGTTTGTATGATAAACATAAGCATCTGTTCCCGAGTCATGGTCGTTTATATGCGTATTTATGTACTCTATATATTATTTAGTACCCGTAGTACAAGGTCAGCTTAGTTTAGAACTTATAACTGTGAGTTGTCCTAATTTATTTATTTAAACTTGACCTTATTTACTTCCTATAAGGATCTGCCATACTAATATCGGTATTGAAGTTTGCACATTACAAAATTGTCTACCGTAATTATATTAAAGAATGTCTTTTAAAATTATACCTTTTCATATTTTGCACAAAAAAATTATGGCTAAACAACGGTAACCAATTTTGAAATGTGCGAACTTTAATACCGATATTAGTATGGCAGATCCTTATGGGAAGTAAATAAGGTCAAGTTTACCTTGCTGGCAGGCAATGAATAAATAATATCTAACGAGACCCAAACAGCAATGATTATCAATTTATGCCAAAATAAGTTAGGTATAAAAAATTTATGCAAAAAAAGGATCACTCGAAAATTTAAGCACAAACCTGGGAAGGGCTATTTGCTGTGTGGTTTGGCGTCTCAAAACATTACAACTGTATGGAGCTATGGCATTTTTTTCTTAAAGTCGAAACAATTGAATTGACTAGGATATGACTATTCAATGGTACTTTTATTTACATATATTTATTAAAATGATACCTTTTTACTGTTCTACGGTAGTATAATATAAAAGAACTACAAAGTCACGTATAAGTACTTTAATATCGATCAAGCTGAAATTTATAGGTATGTAAAATAAAGACAAAGTTAAAAAAATGGAGTCATTCTTTTAAGTCGTTATTTTAAGTCTTTTTAGATAGTGAACATAAATAGATACGTTTTTTATTTGTGGGTTACAAGAACCAATACGCGGGCGGCCACTACTAAGCATCGTATGACGTCACATCACACAAACAGCGTCAGAGCTTTATATAATACTTTTTGAGTTTTATTTGATAGCAAATGTCACGTGACTGGCTGTTTACTCGCCAATTTTAAATTGTTGGCTAAAAAAATTTTTTTACTAATGGCTATGGCTATGTGCTATGGCTCATACTCGCCATATACTATGTCCAAAGGGTGGACATAGTATATGGCGAGGATTAAATTTAAGGAATAAAATTGATATACCAAATATTTCCACCAAATCAGCGTAAGTTCTATTACCAAGCAATCGAACATTACTTTACTTTCAGTTTATCCAAAGCATATATAATACCGACAATAAACCTGACAACATTTCATTTTTAGTAATTAAAAATAGAAGCCCTTATTTTTATCAATTTATTAAAATTAATTGTCTAAAGCAAAATTACAGTTTTCCTTACAGACTATTAACTTAATTTTTTTTAGCAATATGCAAAGATCTTTTCATGATTCCTTCATCAATATCTTAGCAGAAACCTATCCAATGCTGGACGAAATCATACTTCAAAGTACAGGGGTTTTGTCATAAATATCCATGCTTGAAAGGCGGGTAAAAAATCACGTCTCTGGCAACCCCATCATTTGTTTTATTGCTTTTAAAAGTATTTGGGAGTACACGATGTGTAACCGAATTAGTACATACTAGAAATAATAAGTACCCTAATAGGTTGAGCATAAAACTGCCTTAGGTGTTACTGCAGAGCATCTTCACAGCAATTCCAAGTAAAATTTTAAGAAATTTTACATATAAACTTACTTATTACACAAAAAAGTTCTTTTTTTCCTTTTGAATGGGTTCTCTTTTGATCCCAATCGAGCCTGGGGGTCAAGACAGAATCTACGATGGTACGAGCTAACCTAGAAAGTGCCTATTCATCCTGGCTTTGAAAAGGGACGGGTTAAAAGTACTCGGAAATTAATGAAAATGACGGTATAAAAGATGTTAAGAAACGCTTGGTGCGACAGGTAGGAATAGCAACCAAGAAAGGGTGGCAGCCTGCAGTGCGTCTGGATGTCCAATGGAAAAAGGATATGCGGTATGAGCAAATGTATCTCTTGAGCATACTCTCCAAAGTACAGTCTGTAGAACACCGACAGTCAGGCAAATTTGCGGCGGTGGCCTAAGGTGTGCAGCTTGCTCTTAACCAATTTGCTGTCACTAATGAGTCTATCAGCTCTATGCTGAATCGTTTCCATTGCAGCAAGTTGGTATTTTGCTGAGCCGTCCCAGAGGTGGCTGCAATATTCTATGTAAGATCAGGCTTGAGTTAAAAGTTGTCCTTGCGTGAAATATCGCTTGTCTTCACCTTGAAGACCTTATTTAGTACCCCCAATTTTTTACGCTTTTTCTTTACGCTCAACTTATCAGGGTTTTTATTATTTCAAGTATGTACTAACTCGGTACACATAATATACTCCCGGGTCATGTTTTTAAAAGCATTGAAACAGATATTGGATAAATTACTTTTAATAGAGTAATACTAAAAAAAATTGACTGAGCATAATATACAAAATATTTTTTTTTCTTTTTAAAAATGAAATGTTGTCGAATTCATAATGTATATAATATTAAATAAACATAATTTCACACGAAAATTTTAACTCTTTCAGATCTACAAGGAATCGTAAAAAATAACCGTGCAGTCAGGGTTTTTGGTAAGTATTAAAATATAATAACGTTATGAAAAAGTTCCTACAGTCAACCACACATCAGTCTATACAAAAGGATCAACTAAAATGTTTGTTTTTTGTATAGGTCCCGGGACTCATTATGTAACGTAAAAAAAAACCGTAAACTTGAAAAAAAAAATATTAATATTAGTAATTTTCATTTCCGAATGCACAGTTTTAGTATAAACTGAAAATAGAAATGGTTTGACGTGAGAGTTTAAAGACGATGACCAAAGATTTTTCTTTCTTTCAGTATAAAAACCAGTTTTTGAGTAGTGTCTTTTCTTAATTTGATGATGATGAATGAACAGTAAAATATATTTTTATATGCGGGGTTTTACTGAAACGTCCCCGAGGACTTCTTGAGAGAACAGGAAAAGACAACTTTCGCTACTTTGTTACACTTGCCAACACTCTTGTATGTTCACAAACACTTAGTGGTTAATAATCCACTATTATTATGCAGTAATATTTGCGACAACAGAAATTTCAACAAGAGAAACAAAACCACCAACGAACACAACCACCAACGCGACGCTTTCCGCTCCCGCCAAAGAGTTCCTCGACCAAAAATTACGTAATCACTACGGTGATGACCGTCACAGATTATATAGAGATTATATAAGATAAAGATATAAGATAAAGAATAAAGATTATATAAGATAAAGCTAAAAAAATGACAATGCAGTTTATGGTCTTAATTGGGTTTTTACTAAAATTTTAAATAACTAGGCGATGCAGTCGCTAAGCATAAAGCTACGCTAACACCATATATTAGAGCGGAGCGTAATAGCTGGTCCTAAACCTGTTGATTCGATTCCACACAAAAAAATATTAAAATCGGTTAAGAACTCGGGAAGTTATGGCGTAACAAACATTGCGCCATTGAAGCTAACCTATGGGAGATTTGCTCGCTTCGCTCGCTCCGCTCCAAAAACTACTATTTGATGAATATAATGATCAACAATTATTATTAGTTTTGTTTCCTGAAATTATAATATTTTTCTTAATTGCTACAAATGCAGGTCCAAAATGAAGTCTTTTTTCTCCAACATATTTTCAATTGTAAATCCGACAAAATAGAGTTAGAATTTGAACTAAGAAAATGTGACAGATTCCCACTTCTCACGATACTGATATACATCTCTCGCTCTCTCACTATTATCAGACCTGAAAGGTCTGAAAGGTCACAAGCCGTCGGTTAAGGATACTTTTGATCTAGTCTCTATGAAAGTTCGCCCTGGTCTGCGTTTACCGACGTGCCCATGCACGGTATATTTATTATCGTAATAAAATTCCAGGTGTGCCAGAACTGCCTCGAGGGTGCATGTACGAGGGGCGGTGGTTCACCGAAGGTTCAGCCGTGCGGTCTCGCGAGGCGTGTCTGAGCTGCGCCTGTGCAAGAGGTGCGCTCTCTTGCAGAAGGCGTGCCTGTGCCGCATTGCCCGACCCACCACCACGTCGCTGCCATGTACTGCACAAGAAGGGTGCCTGCTGCCCAGAGCTGCATTGTCCGGGTTAGTAAAGATAACCTCAGAAATTTATATGTTATTTTAATGGGTTTGTTCTTGATCACAGCCATGTTCGGGAGCCGAGACTGGATTCACGATGGAACGAGCTAACCCAGAAGCTGTCTATTCACTTACATATTTGTCTGTCTGCATGCACATGTGCATTACGTAAAAACCGCTGAACAGATTTTGATTTTTCTAACCCTCATGCAATGAGGAGATCATTTCAAATTATCGTCGCGGGCAAAAAATATCTTTATACCGATCATACCCTCCTGGGAGAACAACGACTCGGTGAAGACGGTAATCGTGTAAACAGGTTAAAATTCCAGTTTAACCTGGGGAATCGCTGGGAAGACTTATTGCGACAAAGCGAACACCACGCGAATGAACCGGGAGTAGAAGCGAGTTAGGAAATAAAACTCGTAATCATAGGCTTAAAAATGACACCAAAGTTGCCATATGCGCCAACTTACTTTAAAATACCAATTTTTATCACCTGTGTAATAAGATTTCTCCAAGCCCTAAGGCGGAACCACGACCTTTTGCTATGCTGATGAATGCTCTGACTGCTGACCTACCGACACTATAGTAGGCGCGTCGTAATTTTTAAACGTATTTTAACTTCTACTATGACGTATTACAGTTCCATTAATGTTCAAGGAACGAAACTATGTTTCGGGATTAGACAACCCTAGTGTTGCAAACAGGCAACTGACAGCTCTATCGTAAAAATTGACACTTTTGAGTTTATGCGTACTCAGTACGTTTCGACATACAAGAGCTATTTGTGTTATTCACAATAAA